>SRSE01000387.1:5067500-10067500 GCA_005024645.1 Planiliza haematocheilus | reverse complement strand
GGACTAAATACTATTTCTAAAGGTCCTTTAATCTAAATCTTTGACAGTGAGCTTTCTCTGTGTTGTAGATGACCCCACACTTAACAACATCCTGACTTAACAATTGACCTGCTCAGCATTAGCAGTAGGGCTACAATGTGGCAGTACAGAATCAAATCAGACCTCAAACTGACTTTTATATCACTATCACAATCATGTACTAAGCTGAGTTCTAGCTACCTAAACCTAGATTTACCTCCACATATCTAGCTGATTTGTTGTAACAACCATACGTAGGGTTGCATAGACGGAGAGGATTTTAAATTGGTTGTAATCTGGCGTTCTGCAAAACAACTGTCCAACAGTGATGTTCTTATCCAGTGGTAGGGATGGATCATTACTATGCCGATTAAAAATACCCACCGCCCCTTCAGGATGCTTGCTTTGACTCATATCAGTCAAAGCAAGTAACCATGTCTGCATGTTTTTATATCGGTGGAGATGAAAGCGAATGCTTTCTTTAGCTCTTCACTGATCTGAGGAACGCTTTCCTGATCGCCATGTTCAGACAGTCACCCAAGAGTCTCCAGTGTCACGCTCAGACGGCAGTGAGACAGGGGAGCAGACAAAGGTCAACAGAGAGCCTCTGGTGAACCAGCCAGTAGCTTATCTCTGTCTCCAGCCTGCCTCAGCGGCAGGAGCATGTGAGTGAGGGGCCATTCTGTGTTCAACCTGAGCCTAGCTCCCTGTGCCCTCTTCAAACTTTGCCTCTCTTTGGGAGCCCCCTGGAGGAGAAGGCTCCTCGGGAGAGTGTCTGGCAAATGAGGAGGGGAGTCGAGGTGCAGAGCTTGACGTTTATTGGCCATGACAGAGCTGGACTATTGATGACCCTGGCCTACTGTTGCTAACGCTTCACTGCCCACAGCACTGGGCTGCAGTGAGTGGAGTGATGCTAGTGAGCCGACCTGCAGCAACCCAAACACTTAAATATTGTGTGCGCTCAACACATGCCACCTGCGATACTGATATACATCGATCTGACACAAGAGAAAGTGCGATGGAAATGACATATGCAGGGAGAGCTGCACTGAACTAACTGATTCTAACTTTATACTTTCAGTCTTGGTGTGGATTTGATCAGGGAATCTATGGTGCTGCAACAAGCACAGTGTTGTTAAAATATACTCCGGTCACGCATAACATTATGACTACTGACAAGCCAAGTAAATAACAATGACCGTCTGGTGACAATTCATTCATTCATTCATACCCGTTTAGTCCTGTTAGGGGTCACGGGGGTCTGCTGGAGCCTATCCCAGCTGTCATCGGGCGACAGGTCGCCAGTCTATCGCAGCGTCTGGTGACAATTATGCTGGGAAACTGGCATTTGTGTGGATGTTACTTAGACATGTATCACCCACTTAGACTAGACCAGACCAGGCACCCCGACGCCATAGAAATGACACTCCTTGATGGCAGCAGCCATCCCCATCTGTAACAACTAAATAAACCACTGTGTTTAGTTGTTCCTTAACAAAAACTAAAAAAAATCAAGAAAAACAGCACAAGCTGTTGACCTGGCCTCCAAATTCACGAGATCCCAAACTGATCAAGTAAGATACACGGAACAGCATCCACAGCTGTTCCCCTCACCTAGGACCCAAATCCCCCATAATGTCCTGTTGCACGACCCCCCAGAAGTCATGTCCATTCACTGAAAGCACAGACGACTACACAATATTTAAGTGGTCAAATGTATGCTGATCGGGTATATGGCAGAGGTGTTGTCTACATGCTGAGCTTCTTAGGATCATAATCACCTTGTTCTTCACATCGCTTATACCAAGGTTGCGGGGTCTCCTGGAGCCTATCCCAGCTGTCTCAGCCTTTGTTGATGAATAGAAACATTCAGTTGGGGATAGACGGCGAGAAATCTCTCACGAGCAGTTCCAGAGAAGACTGCACCTGTACAGGACATTTTTCTCTTGTTGCCTGGGACTGGGATACCTTTTTGTTTTGGTTTACCCTTTAAGTGCAGCTAGCATTATTTGCAAAATGGGGCTAAAAAGATGGAAAGATATGTACATCTCTTGTTGTACCACAGTGGCTCTGCTTAATGCATTTGAACATTTGCTAATCTGTTACCTTCTTTATCACTTCCTAGATCATCCTGAACTCGATGCACAAGTATCAGCCCAGACTACACATAGTCAAGGCTGATGAAAACAACGCGTTTGGATCAAAGAACACTGCTTACTGTACTCATGTCTTTCATGAGACAGCCTTCATCTCTGTAACCTCTTATCAAAACCACAAGGTACATCAACTCAATCATTACGCGTGTACAGTGCCACAAATATGGATACAGTGGTATTACACTCACCACATTGTTTCTAGCTGTAGGCTGATTAAATTTAACCATGATGCCAAACTTGAAATATCCTATTTCTAGATCACTCAGCTGAAGATAGAAAACAATCCATTTGCCAAAGGATTTCGAGGCAGTGAAGAAGGAGATCTGCGCGTCTCGAGACTACAGGGGTATGTTGAGACAAAAAGAGTCCAGGAAAGTAAAACTGATCTTATACAACCATTCAGCCCGTTGTAACTCACTCGTAAACTTGATGTACTGTACATATAAACAGTTTCTGCCTTGTTTATGTTACTCATCTACAGGAAAGAATATCCAGTCATTTCAAAGAACATGGTTCGGCAGCGGCTCATTTCCTCACACAGTCATCTAACAGGGAAACTTGGAGCAGGAGTTCTAACGGGTCATCCTCAAGTCCTGTCCTCTTATCAGTATGAGACTGGAGTTCCTCTGTCTAACTCAGACTCCCAAGATCCTATGTCAAACCACTTCCCTCAGAGCAGAGATCCCAGCCTTCTGTATCACTGCTTCAAACACAGAGGTATACGCATTGACACTGTTCGGTAATCATAGAAAATGACACAGAATACAACATACCCAGTAAGAAATCATTGCAGTTAATTATATCACTTTGCAGATAATGCCCGACACTTGGAGCTTGGATGCAAGCGGCCATATCTGGAGACATCATCTGCAGTCTCAGAGGAGCATTACTTTCGTTCACCTCCCTCTTACGAGTCGCCCTTACTGTCTCATCCTTACTGCGCCGATGCGATCACTTCGAGAGAAGCTTGTATGTACGGTAGCATGGAAACAGAATCTGGATCTGGGGCAGTGGACACAGAGGACCTGACCAACTCCCCTTCAATTAACTGCAACATGTGGGCCACAATGCAGCCCTATCCTCGCTATAGCATGGATGGTGTCCCGTACCAGCCCTTCACTGCTCACTTCACCAACTCTGCCACAGTCACCCCAGTGGTAGCACATCCTGCGTCATCAATGGTGGCACGACCACAGACCGACTTGGGGGTATATAACTCAACTACGGTCCAGCGAGGTTTGCCCATCATACCACCCGCCTCCTCCTCATCATCATCATGCTCCCCATCTGTGCCAGGATCAAGAGATAGGTCAGGCCATGCATCTCTGTACCACAAGAAGCCAGGGTCACCACTCCGTCCACACAGAGATTTCTCGGCCTATTCCACACAAGGCTCTATATCGATCCGTGATCCGTCCTATCAGTACCAAGTTGGGCTGAGTAGCACAGGGAGTCACTGGACTGACAGCTAATGCAGGAGAAGCCAGTTTTATCAAACGTAAATGTCCAAAATCCCACTGTGGGTGTTAACACCAAGCAATGATGACGTATCATTATTGCAAACAAGGCTGTTTGTGGTGAACAGTACCTCTTTACTTATGCAGCGTAGTGTACTACAGTATATGTGACCAGATACAGTTAAGTGCTTACCAGGAGTTCGAGCGGCACTTGGGAGTTCAACCATCGACGCAATGTTGTACCAGAATAACAACAAGGTAACCAATGAGCAGGAAGACAGAGAAAATGGATAATGAAAATATAGCAGCTGCTGTGCTTGCTCGATGAAGGAGGTCGTAAAGAACTGTTTGGATACATGACAGCTTCCCAGGGAAAGGAGAGCTCTGAGGGTTTTATCATTTAATGCTGGGTTCCAACATTAAACAAAATCAAAGGATAAGATTGGCGTTATTATTGTATCTTTTTTTCCATATTGTCAATAAATCACATTGAGAGACTAAAAATATGTTAGCTGATCTCTGAAAAATCTGACTTTTCTGCCTTGTTTGCATCACCCATCTTCTCTATATCCCATTAGCTCCTACTGACCATTCAAATCTTACATTAGGTGGCAAATGTATAGTGTTGTTTAATTTTATAAAAAGGTTGTTGCACATGTTGAAAAGACAAAAGCACAAGGCAAAGTCTGTCAGCTCCATCAGGCAGTCAAGTCCAGTGTTTCTTTCACATGGCATACTCATTTCACCGCAACGCACATGCATATCTAACGCTCTCTTTTTGACACTGCCACAATGCTCACAGGTCAGGTGTGCTGTCACTTGCTGCTACTGTGATTCATGTGGCATTTCAAAAGCCCCTCTCCCACCCAATCAGCCGGCCCTAGGCTCTGAGTATGCCTTCACCTTTTAGGGAATTTATTAAGGGCCCTCCTCATGCCTTGACAGCAAAGATAGGTGCTGTGTGTAAACTCACATAGCGTCCATTCCATGAGTGGTGGAACTAAACACGTTAGAGTGTTTCCAGCAGGAGGACAGTGCCGGATGTGTAGGACTGACTCGAAAAAAGAAAAGAAAAATGTGTCTGTGCTCGCGGTAATTAAGGAATAGGTCAACCTGTGCAACAGTGTTGTCAATTAATGTGTTGATTTCAATATTTTCTTGAGATTTGTTGACAGTCGGAAAAACATATATAGTAGAATGTGACGTCAAAAGGATAGCGCAAGCCTTTTGACTCCTGATTATTCAGATGTCCAAAATCTGCTACATTTTTATGTGCATTGAGTACACTGCAACGTGAGATTAATAATTTTTTCCAAACATTACAACAAGTGATAGAGACATCACAAAAGCACCCATCACAGGAGTTGTTGACGTATAGATGTATTATCTATACAGTCTACTGGTCCACATGTCTGTTGGGTGAAACCAGCACCCATCTGAAGAAAACACCATGTTGCGAGTGACTGAGCCACACCACTGTGGTCGGTTGTAAAAGCCCGGTTCCAAACTCATGACTCCAAAGAATCTCCTAGTGAAATGGGACTGCGAAGAACTCTCAGGCACAACCAGATGTGAGCTTAAAGGAGTACTGTTAAGCCATGGTAGTACCGGAAAAAAAGAGCTGCACACAAATCCCACTCCCAAATGACTAACTTGGAAAAAACCCTCACAGGATTGCAAACACAAAACAGTCTGAGCAGACAGGGAGGCTGAAAGAAAAAGCCCTCAGTAGTGTTACTCCAGAGAGAACTTGCATTGACAAGGCCAGATTATTTGTAGGATATGATGGTTATCCCTCATGCATTACTGCATTTGTGCTTTATTTCATGTAAATTTAATATAACGTTTTTGAATATAATGACAGTTTTGCACACCTGAATAATAAACATTTCCATGCCTCGAACTGTTTGCTTTGTTTCTTTCAAGACAACTGCAGTAAATTACATCAAACAACATTTTATGAAACTACCGTTCTATTATATTAAAAAATCTCTTTCATTTTAAACCTTGGTTAGACTGTGCTGTTTTAATTGTGCTAAATCGTATTAACAGAGGAAGACTCTACAGGTGAGACTGGATTAAACTAATGCTAAGAGCAAACACAGTAGGCGGTAGGCCCTGTTTACCATCCCTTGATTAAATTAACCAAGCAGTTTTATCAGTGTAACCCCACATTAACCACAATCTTCCCCTAACCTTAATAGTTTCTGGCAGTAGGCTTGTGTTTTAACTGATGTACAAAAATATCATGACGATCTGCAAGCCAAGATTAGTAGACATTTTCTTGCATATGTGGAAAAATAGACTACAAAAATAAAATTAAAATAAAATAAATAAAGATTACATACCTGTCAAAAGACTTTCATACGACTAAACAATAAATCCTCAAATCACACATCTTGATATTCAATATCACTTCTAGGACATTAAACCTGATTGGGTTTGAGATTATCATTTTGAAAATGCTCATGCAGTATACTTTATGCTTTTTGTTATGTAAGGAAACTGCAACCATATCAAGCTGGCCATTTAAATGTCATTTTCTCTCCTACATAAAGCAATACATGCATTTAATTTCAATTTGAAATCAAAAACACCTCACTGGTGTTATTCATATGTTACGCATAGGAAAATCGTTCATCACTGACGTCCTATTAATGAAACCTATGATGTACAAAACATAAAGACCACTACTGAGCACTATACAGTCCCATCAATCATGGAATCAAAAAGATGACCTTACATTAGAGCATCCACTTGCATGACAATCAGCAAATGTCAAATGGGCCTGCAATCAAAACTCAAGGTGAAGCAAATCTGCTGAAAGGAATGTAAGAGACAGCATGATGAGTGCATCAGCCCACAGGGCACTGCTTTCCCTCACATAGAGCTCTCATTAGATCATGAGTTATGCTGATAGCTAGGTCCTGGTTCGTGTCAGCACCTCTTTCTCTATCTCTATCTCAGCTGTTAATGGAGTTCGCATGAGGGGAGTTCTCTTCACAGAGAGCTCACGCTCAAATCAACAAATCATCATCCAGCTATCTTAAAATGATGAGCTATAAGTTGTCTGATAATAGTTATCAGATATGCCTATAGCTGTCAAAGTACAGTCTGTGTTCAACCATAACCTGATATGTTTAAAGGGCAAACGAGAAAAAGTGACTGACTGGAATAATAGAGTTGAAAGCACCTTATCAGTATTAGAGAGGATAGAATGCAAGTTCATATACCAGCAACAGGCTTGATGGAGTTATTATTGTTGCCTGTATTATGTACACTCACAACATTTCCCAGCAGAATAAGAGTTACATTATCATACCACGCAGAAGCCATCAGTGGAGGATCAGGGTGCATGGCAGAAGTGCAGGACTTTAATGTTAGACCTTAAACAGCATAGCAGTACTGCATATAAACAGACAAATCTGAGAGCCAGTCCCGGGGATGGTTGTTTAAATTGCCGGTTTGAGCAAATAAGGTGGATCATTCTGTGTAGAGTGCAATATTCTCATCATCATCATCAAATGTCAAAAGCCGCATAAGGTTTTTCTTCAAATTTTGTTTATTTGAACATTGGTAAGCACTGACAACACAAGATGCAATCCACAGTTTTACACATACGTGTTATTTAAAATAGGCCCGGTATGTGAAAATAAAGTAAATAAATAAATAAAGAGTTTTATCTACTGGCAGAACAAAGTACTCACTCTGGTCTTAAGATTTCAACTTTTAACAGGGATGAGAGAACAGAAGTGGACTGCTGCTGGGGAGAGCCATATCTGTAAAAAAACAACAACAACAAAAAAAACACAGAACAAAGCTTGATGTTATTCTAAAATAATAGATAAAAATGAACTATTCCATTCTATAAAATGGTTAATTTCACAGTGCTGAAAAGCTAAGTCAACGAAAGTTTAAAGGACGTTACTATTGACACTAAAAGGAAAGTTTACACCAAAGACCCCTGTCTTCAGTTTAATAGTCCACATTTTAGTCAAAGCTTTAATAGTGCATTAAGGGGCAGGGCAGGCACATTGAAATTTATGTTATCTGACTTTCCACATAAAACATCAGTCAATCTCATTATAAAGAAGCCATGTTTAAGCCCCTTATGGAGCACAAGTTAACCAAGCTGACAATGTATCTCCAGTGAGAGAACTTTGGTTTTGCGGTCCATCTGGAAGTCATTGAGGGGAGATCTGGCCGTTCCCCTCTCCCCTGCGTCGCACTGCCCTTCCCTACTGTCGTCCCATAATCCCATCTAACAGCCGCCTGGGCTTGGTTGGCCCATTCCGACGCACTGACAGGCTTAACTTGGCCGTCTTGTAAAAAAGAAAAGGCTGGGTTTTTCAGCAAGCCACTCCAAAAAGACTTTAAATATCAGAGGCGGATTTAATATCAAGTCCATTAGGGTTTTTCTGGAGCCCTGTAAATAGTCAATTAGTGGATCATTCTGATTTGACCCACATGCAGAAAGATTTGCCACGCAGAGGACAAGGATAGTCCGTGGGTTTGCTCATTTGGCTTGCACCAGAATACCATCCATGTGCCACAAGCACGTGACAGTGTTCATTAGTTTAGCAAGGAATAATGAGCAGACTAAGGTGTTTTTGTTTCATTCCTTCAGAAAAGTGATTCATTATGGGGAGGGGGGGTCCAGAATAACACAATTCAGCAGTGGACACTGTCTCACAAGAGTGGGAGTCTTGAAGACTGGGCCAAAAGGACATGGTGTGGGTTCAAAGCTCTAGTGGAAGGACATTAAAGTGTTTGTGTCCCTTGATCAAGCATAGACATGGCTGGCAGCAGTATAAACCAAAGCTAAATCTGCAGCATAAAAGAAGATTCCTGGGTTTCAGAGAGGCTTTGGATAGAAGCATCTATAAAAACCAATAATCATTCAAATAAATTCTGGAATTAGACATTTAGAAAGAACAATAGAACAGATTATTTACTTTTTACATTGGACCAAAAGATTTTACATTGGAAAAACATCATGTTCCTTGGACCTGACATGCAAAGTAAAGAGACAAACCTGCAGTACAAAGTGTTCTTTGGGCTTTTATGTTTGGTGCAACTTTAATAGGAAACACAACAAAATAAATAATTTATACCAAACTAGGACATGCAGATTCTGAATACTGTATAGAAATATGATGAAATTCCAAAACAAAGAGAGCCACACTCTTCCTCCTGAAAGCACATAAGTTAGTCATAAATCAGCGAGAGCATACGTGAGTTCATGGCTCAACGAAAAGGGTCAATTAATCCCTAAAAGTGAGTAGTCCTCCCTCACAGTCTAGCTCCAGATCCAAATTATATTTAGTTTTACTTATCTGGTCTGGGTCTGGTCCGAGTGATCTGTGCATCAAAATATCCGCTATATCCCTCACATTGGTAACAATTGGACTGCTGTTGATGGGTTTTCAGCGGATCACTGGTGGAACGAGTCGGTGAGAAAGATCGCTTGCTCGCTTCAAAACGATGACGTTCAAAGGGGACACAGGAGGCTTTTCTCGTTTTTCATCTTTATCTAATCTGAACGTTCCAAAACACTAATATGTTTTCAACAACATGATACTCTTGCAGTCTTTGCCGGACGTTCAAGTGAAACTTGTTGGCTCAGATACAGGTGGTGTGAGATCAGCATTCACATACCTTGACATGAAGAAAGATAGAGAGATTGAAAACCATGGTTTCAGAAAAACAGAAAGCTTACAAATCAGTTTCTTGGCCGACAGCTACTAGACCTAAAATCAAGATAGGGAACATCAGAATTGCCTCGCTTGTCTTGCAGATAATGTGGTCCTCTTGGCCTCATCACCACTGGCATGCAGTAGCTGGTTTGGAGTTGAGTCTCCAAGTCTGAGAACTTGGTTCTTTGTTGGAATATGGTAGATTGCTCCCTCTGGGTTGGGAGTGAGTCATTACCCAATGTGAAATAGTTTAAAAAGCTTGGGATGTTTTTCATAAGCCAAGGTAAAATGGATCACAAGCAAGGGTAAAAGAGTAGGCAAATGATTCGGAGGTCCCCGAAATGCTCCTCAAACTCAAAGCTTTTAATTTACTGGCCTATATGTTCCAATCTGCACCCATTATCATGTACTTATCATGTGTTAATGCCCGGGAAAATTAGGTGACAAATCCAAGGTGCTAAAATTAGTTATTTCATAGGCTGTAAGGATAAGAAACTCAAATATCAAGTTGGTTGGGTTGGTCCATACATCTTTCCAAGATTTTTTGGATGGCCTTCTAGCTAACATGACACAACGCTCATTAAGAATTGTGGTTTTATTAAGTAGGAAGGAGTGCATTTGGTGTGACGGGGAAAATAAAAAAAACAAACTTTTCCCTCCCAAAAAATCAACAATATGTGGATAAACATTGTAATTATAACAATATATTGTTCACATCATCTCACTTTTTAAAATGATAGTTGAACTTTTTGCGTGATGCGGCTGAATACACTACTTTTACTTCTCTCTGATGGATTGAAGTTGAAAAAGTTTTCCTGTTTTGTACTATCCTGGGTTGAGTTTTTTCTTGCCACCATCAGCTTAGTGTTTGCTCTGGGGAGTTTCAGGCTCTTGGTTCTGGAAAGCATCTTGATGCAATTTGTATTGTTATTGATGCTATTTGAAATAAAATTGAACTGGACTGAACCGAATTAAATTTCTAGAGGCATACATGCATGTGTTTCAGCCCCAGGGAAAGCAGCTCCAAAATATTGTAGGTACACAGTGAAACAAGGTAAGGTAAATGGCTAAGTAACTTTAGGGTCTACACAATCTTCCAGTACACAGTTGATGAAGTGCAGTTTACTTTTATTCTGACCTAAGTGCTTGTACATATTTATTGTTCTTTAAAACTGGTGAACTTCTGTACTGAAGAGGAACAAACCTCGACTTTGATTTCCCACTGAAGTTGCTTCCCCATTGCATATTAATTCAGCATCAGCTCCTCACTGAAGATGATCTTCAGATTAAGTGAAGTAGTCAGACTCAAAGTCAAGACATTTATACGGCTGCTCTGTTCAATAGGATAAGTAGTATATACAAACGCTGGCAGATTGCTTGGAAACACGGTCGCTTTTGAACAATGTTTACCTGCACAGCAAAGGTTTGTAATTGCAAACCCACCAGCAAGTTAACCTATTTCAAGGGGTTTAACTTTAGTTAGTGTTATATGTAATCTATTCAAGCATTCAACACATAAGGTGAAACTATTATGTACCCCCCTATTTTAACGTATTTTGTCTTTGGCTGCTCTTTTTTATATACTCAAGGATACTGTTAGTCTGAGTTTGGCAAGTTAAGGGCTATTACATTTATGTTGCAATCAGCTTCACTTCCGGTGGTGAAAGAGTAATAAAAGTGTAAATGTCAGACAACAATACTTTCTTCTTGTAACAGAGTGTAACAAGAGGATAGAACGGTTCTAAGAGCTAGTAAATATTTTTGTTATGTCGATTTGATCTCCAACATGTGCATCTAAGCTGTATCTGCATTTGTTGCTACCTGCATTATGTGGCCTGTAAAGTTAAGCCCTGCTATTAACACATATATGATTGGTCCATTTGCAAAATGGAAACCGGGACTCTAAAAGGCAGTCTGCAACTGAACATAAAAGATTTAATTCTGTGAACATCACACAACTAATTTGGTTAATTGGCAACAAGTCAGTAACATGACTGGATTAAAAAAAAAAAGAGAGAGAGCGAGAGTCCAAGAGATGCCGAGTCTCTGTATGTGAGACTTTCAAACACTTGAAAACCACTGTGAGTGAACACAGTTCATTACTACATCCACAAAATGAAAACTCTATCATAAAAAGAAAAAAACAATAGGTACATAAGAAACACAGTAAAGTGCTTTGGGTACCACAACGATACAGTAAGTGCAGACAAATAGCTTTTAAAATGGACTGAGGTGAAGTGGGAGAACCATCCTGCGGTCTGACCGATCAAAATCTGAAATTCCTTTTGGATATCCTTTTCTGGGAAGGCTGACAAAATAATACCAAACCACAATTTGTACGCATTACAGCAGCACGGCTCCGCAGTAAAAGAATCACGGTTCCTACATAGCCTGCCCAGACATGCTTCACATTAAGAATATTTGGTGCATTATGAAATGAAAAAGTTGACAGAGGAGGCCCGAACTGTCAGAGGATTTCAGCAGATGAAAACCTCGGACAGCAAGAATTAAATGATTTTGCTTTCAAACCCACAACAGTTGGTCTCCTCAGATCCCAAAACACAAAGTTGTAAGAAAAAAAAAAAGAAGACGACGTGATTCAACACAGTTAACGTGTTCCAACTTTAGTGAAATGTATTTTTGGCATCAAATGCAGAACATTCATATTTGTCAGTTTCAGAGATATTAGTTTTAATCACAGTATATACAGAGTTTAAATGATTTGCAATTTTGTTTTTATTCATATTTCAAACAATCTGCTGACAAGCAGTGGAAATGAGGCTGTACATTTCAGCACCTCAAGAGCAGGTGCTAATTTGCTGTTGTTGGTCAATCTGACTCTGGATAGTCAGTAAGATTTAAAATAACCATTCAGATGTTTCTGTTTCCTTTTGCGCTCCGTTCAGGGCTTTATTAATAATTACTTTCAAATAATAAGATGAAGCATAGGTTAAAAAATCCTAGGACTAGTTAGATAACTAGTCGAGAGAAAAGCATTTCTCAATAATAACGTCTGTTTGACCATTAACTAAGAGAGCACTGAGACGCACCCTTTGGTGCACTAATTATTTCCTTTAACCCACTCAACCCTCTTTCACCTCTGGCTGGAGCCTATTTGATGTCTGGCTTTCTAGGCAAGCACACACACAAAAAGACCTAATGACCCCACCCCCAAGCAGATTCATTGTGGATTAGCAGCTCCATTCAAAGCACAAAAACCCAACGAGTTAAAGGAAACTTCCTCTGATGTGCTTGTAGGATTTATAAGCTTTTTTTTTTTTTTTAATTTAAGATCTGGTTTTGTTGTTTTCACGTTTCTTTCCGCTAGTGCAACCTCCCAATTTGCCACGCTGTTGTTTCGACATGATTACAGATTGCTGCAAACTGATCAACAGAGAATAAACAAGAGTGGTGCAAAAAAAAGTGTCAGTTGCTCCCGCTCTTGTTTGACGTGACATCAGTGCAAACACACTGTACAAACAGGCCGAGGAGACGTGTGGAATTGCAAGGGAGTGGCGTGCAATGAGACAGTAAGCGTGAGGTCTGGGAGGAGGAGGATCTCATCTTGGAGTACCTCTACCCTCTACTGGCTGAAATGTGTTACATCAAACAGGGACGTATTTCAGCCCAGACAAACATCTGAGGGTGGAGGGTCCACATTTGTCTCGGCATGTCAAAACATGACAGCACTGATATCTACATAATGGAATAGTAAACAATGCTTTGACTAAAGCTGTTTTGATTGTGACTAATGACTTTATTATTAAATGGAGTAATGCGTTAAAAGGACTTCATACGGTATGGGCATTCTCCCACATATGCGTCGCAGCAAATGCATGGATAAATGCATTAACGTGACACTAATGTGACATGATGCAACGCTTTCAGACCACGTTCCACACACTGTTTGAGGGTCAGTATAATCACCATAATTAAAGCCCTAACTTTTAAGGAACTTTTTTTTTGTCTGTAGAAATCAAAAAAATAAAGTGAAATGAAAATATCTTTCTGGCATACTCAAAATACTGCTTGTGAGAATATGTCAAATTTCTTGGCATGATTTTATTGCTTTATTGAATACTCTTTAACCTATTCAGATTGAAGTGATGACAAAAATATTCCAAGTGGTTTTATTTCAGCAGCATAAAAGAAATAAGTCATCACTACACTACTGGAGAGCAGCTGACTTTTTTTTTTTTTTTTTAATATTCTTATAGATGTTGTTTGAGAGTTTGATCGTATGTTTTTTTTGTTTGTTTTTTTCCAGACAGAGATAGAAACAGTACAGCAAGGACATGTAAAGGTGGGATTCATATAGCAAAGCGGCTGTATGCGTAAATCCTACTAAGATGTTTGTCCCCAGTTAAGTCTGTAATCACAATACTCAGAGCCGGCTCCTCAGAGCTTCATGTTTAGCGGCTGGCCTGGTCCGGATCAAGTATTTACTTTGGTAAGTACGGTTTACCGGGGGATCACGCACTACCGACAGACAGGTTAGCCAAAGGAGGAACAATCCTCCTGAAGGTGATTAAGTATCTAAAGAAAGGCTGGGTGAGAGGTGTAAGACAACTAAGTTCGTCATTTTGCACGCTCTGTGCAGGTGCAGCTCCTGATAGGATCAGACAAAACACAAGCACGGCCGGTCCACTCAGCTTCCTCTGCTCTCACTTTGCCCACACACAGCAGTCTAACACACTGACGCTCAGGGGCTTGTGTCTTCTTGTGTCCTCAGATCGGGTGTCACCAGATTTGCTTATCAGCACATTATCGGAAAGTAACTGATAAATAAAGTGTTGAAATAATGCTCCATCTTACCCTAGCAATGATAATGTCAACAAACACACAGATTGAAGCAATAAGGTAACAAGATTGGAAGAAACCCTACCGGTCCAGTTGCCCTTGTTTTTCAGATGTAGCATCAGTGATGTCAGACAGATTTGTTATCCAGTTCAGCTGAAGGTCAGCTGGTGCATGCCTCATTATTGTGTGATGACAATGAAAGCCAACATGTCATCTCGATACTCATGCACTGTTCTATAAACATAGGTTCCTCCATACGATTACCACTTGACTGGGAGCACATGTTATCGTTATCCGGCATAAAGCAAGGATATCAGTGGAGGTTGCAGCATAGAGATGGACACGTTTTAAAGTGACCCACGGGGAAGTATTTGCATTTTGATTTTGTAGATATCCTGCAAGGGAAAAGCAAGTATTTCTGATTGATCTCACATTTGTATATTGAAGTAAAGAAGTAAAGGCGATTCATTCTACAGCAATGTCTTTGTGTTTGAGATTGAGTGGTCATTCTGTGTTAATTTATTAGTATACATTACTGCTGGATCAGAAACAATAAAATATAATATACATCATATTTCAATGTGTGTGTGCAATTAGGACATTAAAGTACAATTAAAATTATTAATATGCCCTCATAATTTTATATATACATAACACCAGCCTACCCGTGTTTTATTGTTGAATCTTAGATCACAAAAATGCCAAATAACTTGGTTGTAAGCTATGTAATTAAAACTTGTAAATAATGATATTAATGATTGCAAAAGTCACATTTTGATCTTGCTATCTATTTATATTTTTGTTATGCAGTGTTAATAGCAAACACATTTATTTTAACGACCAAAACTCTGCTAAGAGGGTAGGAAGCTGAGGTGTAAAAAAACAGGCCTTGCGGTGTTGCGATGCAATCTCTGTAAATCTGGACACCAGGTGTTCTTACAGCAGGTGTTGGATTACCAGCCGGCCTTTCCAGGACAAGACCCTGTGTCCTGCGAAGTGAGCGTACACTAAGAGGCCTAAGCACAGGTAAGAAAGGTAAACTTGGGGATTTAGATCCTCAGCTCTGACTCCAAAGAGTCTTAGCAGGTGATTTGTGGCTCATCCCCTCGGGGCTTAGGCTGTGACGATTTGACAAAGCTTGACCATCAAATCAGGTGTCTGCTTAACGCAGTCCAGCCAGGTTGATCGGGGAGATGGGGAGTGGGTCAAGTATCCTGTTAGTGTAGCTGTTTGAAAGGGTACTTAAAGGGTGATCCCATTATGCAGGTTTGAAATCTCCACTTTGTGTTCCAAAACGGGTCCAGGAAGGATTCTGACAACAGCTATTGTCAGGAGACATTTACAGGACATATGTTAACATGGATCAAGGTTGTTTTCATCATGTAGGGACTACTGTTGTGTTAGTCTTAGAAAATGATTAACAGAGGACACAAAAGCCAACTGTACACTACAGGACTCTGAAATACTTAGAATATTTGTTCTGTACACAAGTATCTTTGCTTCCGACATGTGGCACTGAAATATATACGCCTTGGAGGAAATAATGGTGATACACCACCAAAACTCACTGTATGATTTGTGGTTTGTTCCCTGTCAGCTTCTTCATTCCTTTAGAAGATGAGTTATATTTCTGTCACTAAACAAACCACAAACCTAGACTGTAAGATTTTAGTGCTGCAAGATGTCCAGTTAGCTTAAGAGGAAAGAAGAGGGGGGTCATACAAGGAAATCAAAATGTTTGTCTCTAGCATAGAAGTGCCTTTTAGATGACTGGTCTCATTTGGGGGGAACAAGCTGTCTGTCTTTTATCATCTGAAAAGTTTGTTTAGAGTCTGTCATGTAGTCCTTGGCTTCTATCATGACACAGTGACGGCAAAACAAGTGGAGTGATTATCATCACCAAGGCCAGGAAGAGAGGAACTTATCACACCCATCTCGCTCTTTTGCGTTGTGACCTAAACTCATTTGCACCTCCTCTCCCCTCGGCCCTAGAGCCTCATGTCTGATGTGAGAGGATGACACCTCCCCTTCCGTTGCCTTCTTCCTACAGGCCCCGCTCCTCGTCAAATAAACTCTAAACAAGCACAATTACAGTTAATGGGATGGATATGATCTATGTCCTCCCCTCTGCAGCCAGAAAACATCCGCTCACCCCACAGACACGTTCGGCAGAGGAGAGGATTTGCCGTTTTTTTTTTTGTTTGTTTTTTTACTGTTTTAACTTACACTTTTCCCCCCCTCGCACGTCTCAATCGTTCAAAACAAGAAGCTGAATAAGAAGGTTTGTTATTTGAAGAAGTCACGGAGTGTAGGAACCGCTATCTCTGATGGCTAAGATAGCAATCCTTGGCTCCATGCTCGCGCTATCACTGGCACTAATCTCACACAAACACAGACAGCCCAAACAATGACTAGCAACATTTCTGATAGGACAAATAACATCCTGATATAATTACACAATCAGGAAATTAACAAGACAGTGTGTCTGCTGCAGCAGACGCATGTACCCTACACTGTATGTGAGAGAGAGAGAGCGGGAGAGGATGGGTGGGAGAGAGAAAGAGAGATTAAACACCATTTTGAGTGCAGCTTCCCTGAGGACCAGGGCACTCTCTCCATCCATACCGATAACTGTCTGGCTGGGCTGGGAGATGACAGAGGGGATAACCACAACTATTTGCCATAGTGCTGTAAAACGGATGATCATTGTCTCCGGAAGATGTTTCCTAATATTATTATCATTAATTATTATTAATTATAATAACTGATTTAAAACTTGTAAGGGAGTTTTAGCAATGGAAATTAAGATGAAAACGGTATTTTGATATTTTGATCAATTTATGTGTGCATTGTGATTCCCTCATAGCGTACAGCATTATAAATAACGGTCTGATAGAACTACATTGGCTGTCAAAGATGGGAGTTGGGTAGCCACTGTTTTGTAGGCTGTAAAAAATAAAAGACAGAACATAATGAGGGTTATAGGGACAGGCAAAAGTAGCAGCACAAAGCTGTCCCATCATAAATTAGATTATTTGGCAACTCTGAAAAATTCCTGACAAATACCCTTCTGTCAACAGGACATCAAATCACAATATGTGAAAATGTATTGCTGTAAAAAACAGACACCGACAGTATTTAGGACTTACCTACTTGGCTGTAGACTGCAAAATATAAAAAACGGACAAACCATCACCCACTGGATTCTGAAGAGCGGGTTTGAAGCTAAGACTATGTATCTGTGTACAACATAACACCACTAGAGGCTGAAGGACAAAAACAGCTGTGCAACATAAAAAGCATTGGACGTCCAGACAAGACACCAGTGGCGGATGGTTGCAGGATCCTCTCCAGCGTAAACACAATCACAACATCCACATAACTGAAGAACACTCTCCAGAACATATCATTACACTAGGCTGCTGTAAAAAGAAGATTCCATAAGTAGAAATACAGAGGGTTTATCACAAGGTGTAAAGCATTCGTAAAAATTAAGAATAGAAAGGTTGAATATAATTTTGCCAATTAAAGTCTAAAAAGCCAGACCTCTTCTAGAACAGCATCATTTGAACAGATGAAAAAAGTATATAGGAGGCTTGGAACTGCCTTCATGATGCAAAGCACACAACACCATCTGCAAAACATGGTTGAGGCAGCGTGACGGCCTGAGCATTCATGGTTTCCGATGGCACTGGGTCCCTAGTGTTTACTGATGATCTGACAGAAGGCAAGAAGCAGCCAGGATTATAGGGTTGTAGGGTCTGCTTATTTTCAGCTGAATGCAACAACGACACAGAATGATCCAAAAATACACAGTGAAAGAAATCCAGGAGTTCTTGAGTAGGAAAAGGAAACACTATGGTAATGTCTGTCACCTCAGCCAGATCAAGAATCCAAGGATCATTTGCAGAAGATGAAATTAAAAGCAGAGACTGTGAACAAACAATAACTGAAACCGCATAAGTGAAGACCAGGCAATGCAGCACAAAGAAGGAACTTCAGGCACCCAGTGCTCATGTCCCTAGCCCAAAAAACAAAATCCTAAATAAAACACAAATACCTCAAGCAGGTACCATCTCACATTTATATGAAGCAACATATTCACTGAGAGGAGGAATAGGTTTTAGGACAGTGATCAATGGCAGCCCATTTCTCAAAGTCAGTGTGTACAAAAAGCTTGACTGCAAATTAATGAGTTTTCTCAGATTGCCTCTCCTTTCAAAGCTTATTTTTCCATTATCACTCAGTGCCGCTGAAAGGCCAGAACTGGATGGGGCTTTAGCTGAGAGACAGCTGTCAAGCAGACTAAGAGAACAAACATTACACTTTTATCCATACTTATGTGCAAACACACACACACAGACAGACAGGCAGGCAAACACATGTGTAGGCAAACACTATTCAAAAGGTGAGAGGTAGAGCTCTCCCTAACACCCATCGCCCAGCAGCTTGAGACTTTTTTTTTTTTTAGGTTTAGGCTCCACTCCCTTGTTTGCTCTGAGGCTTATTGTCATTGCTTCTGCATGTGTTTGTCAAAGTGTGCTCTCACTAGGTGAGAGTGTAAGGGGAATGTTTTTGTTCAGATTACATGTTTATTTTACATTCGTATGTTAGGCTTGTTTGCTTTAGGAGTCAACACCGCCGATAACATCACTTGTCACTTTTTTGACGAGTTACAAGGTGTAAGTTAATCAAAACACAAATTTTACACATATTACATAGTGAGTGAGTAGATATTTTGTTATTATTTGCTATTCAGAACAGTAAGCTAATGACTCTAATGGAAACTGAACTTCAGTAAAAAAAAATTAAAAAATATATAATACTAAATCTGAAAAACAACCACATTTGTATGCCTCTGTATTCTGGGGCATTCATGTTGGATTCTCAAAACCTGCAATTCCACTCTTTCTTCATCTTTCTGTACTTTCCACCTCTGGATAATGTTTGTTACTGTACAAAAGCCACAAAAACAGAGGCTCAATGGAATGGAGCGCAATAAAGAAAAGTAAAACAAGCACTGGACATGTTTGGAGTGTCGTAACAGTAAGACACCTGTGGCATCGCTCGGCAAAATAAGTAGTCAAGGCATGGTAGCCAGGATATACAAACCGGGAGGTGAATGCATTGAAGTGGGTGCCTTTCAGGAACGCTACCATGCGTTGACACTAAAGAACAGAATAGTGTTGTATCCTGGCATGCTGGCACATGCCAGAATAAGAAAGTACACATTGATGTGGGCTTTAAAAGGCGTGGCCTCCATGAGTTGCACTTTAACTTTTTTTAAAAAAGGATTCACCTTCCTAATATTGTGTAGGTCTACCCTCTGCTTCCAAACAGTGACTCATCAAAGAACGGACATGGAGCTTCTGAGGGTGTCCTGTGGTGTCTGGCAACAGAATTTTGTTAGTGGGGGCCTTTGGGTCCTATGGGTTGAGGGGAGGGGCCTCTGTGGATGAGGCTTGTTGCGGTACATCCCACAGATACTTGATCAGTTTAGGATCTAGGGAACCTGGAGGCCAGGTCAACACCTTGTGCTGTTTTTCATGTTTTTTGAGTTGTTCCGAAACTGATCCTAAACAGGCTGCATTCTGCTGGAGATGGCTGCTGCCATCAAGGAGTGTCATTGCTATGGGGTGGGGGTGCCTGGTCTGGTCTAGGTGGGCTGTACGTGTCATCCACACCAATGCCAGGTCCGAAAGTTTCCCAGTAGATCATTATACCGCTTAACACTGTAAAACATACTAACAATTCCATAGTAAAGAAAACGTGAGCCTCAAACTAATCCATAAATTCCAATCAACACCTGTCTGAGACTGTTCCAACAAACTAATATAGCAGCTGAAAGTGTGCAGAGACGCTGCACTGTAACCCAAGTTAAAAAGAATAAAATATCCTACTATAAATTACATATACTGTCAAACTGTGCAAGACTGCAATTCATCACTGATAACTTTTATCAGCTAAGAAAACAGCCACCATGGCCAGATAGTGAAAATCAACGTAATCACAAGGTAGGAGTCTTAGGAGCTCTGGTGATGTCATCTCTGTGGGCATTTTTCAAAATAAACTTCTCATGGCTTCTCTTCACCTAGTGGTATCGTGAACAAAACACTCTGGTCTGGCAACAATCATGCATGTTTATGTGGCCGGCTAAAGCGGTGCCATAATGCTAAATGGTTTTCAGAACAACCCCAGGCTCAGATGGAGCCCTACTCAGTAGATCAGATATTTCTCCTGCGGCATGGTGTTGTTAATGGCTCATCCCATGGGACACCAGTGTTGATTTAGCCTCACAACTGCTCGGCTTGTTTCATTACAAATGGTATGTCCATCCTGGGACTTTGAGGCATCTCATTAACCTCTATCAACATTCTTTCACGCACTTAATTTCAGGACACAGTAAATTTGTTTGGACAGATTGGTAAAACAAAAGTGACAAGACGAACTTAACAATGCCTGTGCCATGTCTCTGCATAATCCACTCACTTTAGAGAGCTTTGTTGGGATAGCAAAGGAGTCGAATTAGCTTAAGAAACAGATGTCTCTTGATTGCCGCTGACACAAAAGACACCATGGCCAAATCTAGCAACACAGGGCCAATGGTGAGCACTTTGAGGCTACAACTCTATTCACAGCTTAATCACGAGCCTCTTCACGTAAAGTAGGGAAACAGTGCCCCTCTCTGTCCATAATGAGTTAGACAAACAGGATGACTTCATTCTTTGCAGAGCAGTGTGTCAAGGACAATAAGGCTTAGGGATTCAAGCAGGAGGTGGGCAAAGGCAAAGACAGCATGTCTGCAACACCTTCGTGTCACAGAAAAGGGATTATTAGGTTGCCCCATGATCAGTATACACAGATGCACGCACACACAAATACAGACTGCTCTATTAATTGGAGACATAGCTATTATAAGCACAACAGGGGTGCAAGGGGCTTTGTCCCCCCAAAACTGGGTCATGATTGAAAACCACAAGAGGAGAGAATAAAGAGAACTGCATACAAATTGCCTGTGGGGGTGGGTGCTCATGCTCTCTGACACTGTCACCTGCCCACCCTCTTTGCACATGGCTGTGTTTGGTTGAAATTTCACACAGCTGGGATGAGTCTACCTTAAACCTCCCTTTGTGTTTCTGTCAATAATCGTGTTTGCACTCTCATGATCCTACGGCTTTAGCTGTGGCAAGTTGTTTGCTGCTGCACCTCTACCACCTACATGACTGACTGATGCACGGTTTCTCTGGCACACAGGGGATCAACGCAGCAGTTACTGACATGTTTTCTTTTCTTTGATTCCTTTCATCTGTTCAGTCAGCCTCCAGTTTTACAGCGCTTGAGCAAACAGTGTCAATGAACAGTGTGAATAAAAAAACAAGAATGAAGGGCTTCGAAGTTCACTTAGGCAGTAGATAAAATACTGACAATATATACTGACGTCATTTTGTGACGTTCGTAACGTTAATCCACGACCTAAGGAAATGAGCTTCTTAATAAATGTTCTTTATCACCTGGTTAGATGACAACCAATCAGGGAAAACTACGAAAACACAATATTTCTAATTATATAATTCTATGTTATGAGACCATGAAGTAGACACACTAGAGGGAATTAATAACTCATGAACTACTTTCTAGAGGAAGGTATGTCTTCCATGGTTTAAAATACCTTTTCATGACAGACATTTTGGCTCATGAGTGTAAGGAAATGTGGAAATGTGCCATGAAGTAAGCCATGACTGACCCTGCATGACCAAAAGCAGGACTTCCCCCTATGTGGAATCCAGCCATTGTTAATCCTGTGCTTTCCTTCCTGTGACGAGTCAAAATATCTGCCCCCAAAAAAGGTCTATTGGGTTGACCTTGACCTGGGCAAAGAGCCCAAATCAGGATCGCAACCAGAGGAAGTTATTTACAGACAAAGATCCTGTCAGAACAGAGCTGGGGCAGCATAACAGTTGTAACCAGTGTCGTTTCACAACAAGATGTCCTACATGAAGTCCTACTTGTGCCTTCCTGTGTGGAGTTTTACATAACAATCACATTCATGGTTGAAAAGAAACCATATCCGTACTGGCTGTTAGTAGTTTTGAAGGCTGACTTTCTCAAGTAAGTTTTGTTCAGTAGCAGTACTCTACACACATGCAGGCGTGTATTATGGATAGCTGGTTGTCTTTTGTTCACTTAATGTGATACAAAGTACAGTGAACAAGAACAAAAAAAATATTGGTAGTACGTATTTGGCATGGCCACCCTTTGTACCTGTCCTCTGTCGTACTCTTCTTGCACGCGGTTTTTAAAGGCATTTGTGTAAGTAGGTTGTTCCAACATCTTTGCGAACTTGTCACTGTTGTCATGTGGATTTAGTCTGTCTCAGTATCTTCTGCCTCTTCATGTAATCCCAGACTGACTCCATGATGTTGAGATCAGGGCTCGGTGGGGGCCTGACCATCTGTTGCAGGACTCCTTGTTCTTTTTTATGGCTGAAGATAGTTCTTTAGGAATCACTACTGTGAGGTAAGACAATAATATGAACATCTTAAGAACCACCAATTCTTGTATAGTACTGTCTGCGCATGTGGAAATGCTGTGTCGGACTTCATTTCTCACAAAAGTATATAAATATATGGCCTAGATAATGACAAAAATACTGGCAGGTGTGACTTAACCATTGCAAAACAGACAGTAAAAGATACAGAAATAACCTGTTGTCAGTGTTACCTGAGCTAATATTTTCTTGTAGTTCACAATAAAGGCCAGCGATGAGAGTGATTCATTTTATTAAACTTTAAAGATCAGACATAGAACATCCAGTATTGGCATTTCTAGTATATATTCACACTCACATCTGACCTGACTATAATCTCTTGCCGTTGTGAAAAAGACGCTGACGCCTTCTAAACTACAAACAGCCAGTACGGATATGGTTTCTTTTCAGCCGTGAAGCCACTTTTGCAGTGCCTTGACCATAAATACCGTTTCTCCATAGCTATGACCAAGTGTTTATTGGCACATCATAAAATGTATGAAAAGCAGTTTTAGAAGCAGTCATATTTGTGTACCTGTTTTGATTTTTCGGAAGTGCCCAAAGCCAGGAAACCACATGTTTTTGAGGTTTGCTGTTTTAACATGTCAGGACTGATGTGTGGTATACCAGTGGCCAGACCTAACTACCATACCAAAATTCAAGTGAGAGTCTTACTGATTTGAATAACATACACTAGACTATAAATGCCCTTGGTTGGATTGTGGCTGGAGACAACATTAAAAATTAAGGCGAAAGCATTCACATAAAAAGACTCTTATTGACTCAGATTATATGAACTTATGCTCTTGCTGATATTTCAAAATATGAATGTCATTCACAGGGTTTATAAAATGCTGTAAAACTGTGTAAAACTCTGGTGAACAAAATCACCACTTTAATTGTCCCGTAAATGTCTGGAAGGCTCAAACTCAAAATTCAATAAAGAAGGGCCTTATGAAGAGGAGTATGGAGGCCAGCGCAGGGATTATACAACAGACCTGAAGACCGTTAAAGAGATCTAATGGTTAAACCGCGACTGATATATCATACGGTACCATGCTCACGGTCACGGGGGACAGCCAAAGGTTAAGTGATGGTTTAAGGGGGTATGACCCCCATATTACTTTAAGCAGCGTATTTATCTTCCAGCTAATTTATCTTGACATACATACCTTTCAATATTAATTATTGTTATCGGCAATAAAAGAGCATGCAAAGATTAAAAAACAAGCTGTTTAAGGAAACGCTAATTATGTAATTGTCTGAAAACAGTGTTATCTAATTAGCTTTGGTGCACATTGGAAAAATCTGGTATTGTTTTTATACACGAGTGAATTGCGCAACAAAAACTAGGATAACAAAATGACCTGAATTATAATATTCATTGCTTTGTGAATTAAACCACCACATTATGCATCCTAGAGGCATTGACTGGCTCCCAGCTACCAAAAAGCAACAACGTCTCACTTAAATCATCCATAAAATAACAATCCTAAACCAAGTCATCAGGTCTGTTGGGTGAAACATTAGCAAAGAAATTAGCACTGCTGAAAAGCATGTTCTGCAAAATTAATTTTGAATGAATGTGAAGATTATCTAACACTGTTTGAACTTATAATATATGGCAATATTTCAAATCTCTCAGTACTTGTGAGTATGCATTACATAGGCCAATGAGTGTACCTCACCAGTTGCATTTGGATTAGCACCTGCAACACTTAGTATGCTGCTGCACGGCAATTAAAGCAAGTAAACATTACGGGAATTCAAGCTGAATGCTCTCTATAGCGTTTGTTCGGTTGAGATGGAAAGTAAATCTGCTTGAAAGCTGCAGAAAAAGCTCTAAAGTGTAGATGAGTAAGCATTTTTGTCACACCGTATGGAATTAACTTCCACACTCAGCACTAAAAACAATTCCAATCCCTTTTACATAGATACTCACCTACATCACAGTCAGAAAAAAAAAAAAAAAAACAGGGCTGGGACAGAGCCGTGTTATTTCTCACAGGAAAAACCTTCATTAAAGTCTACACCACCAACACAAGCACACACACACAAGCGATGACTTACTAAGCCGTGGTTTCGCTGCACCACACAAAACAAAGGGCTGGAGGTTTGTTGAGTACATTTAGAGAAAGTCACCTACAAAGTCTGCTAGGAAGGGAAATATGAAAAGAGATGGGCTTTTGGAAATGAAGCAACAATGAATCAGAAAGGCAACTTCAAGCGGCACCTGTTATGGAGCAGGACGACCTGGGTGGAGGATTGGAAGGAACAAAGGCTGAGCATTATGCTGCTGTTGTAAAGAGCGGGTAAGCCTGTTTGCTTTGGAGGTGTTGTCCCGGTTGGCCCAGCGGCTATGTATTGCGGGGACGCCTGTGGCCTTTGTTTTCTGACACGAACAGGGGGTGCTGAGAGCGAGCTGTGGACAATGATGCGTGACTGAATTCCTATTAGACTGGCAGAACTGGGTCTTTAGAAGACAACTTCCATGTGATGCTCTGTGCAGCTGTAAAATACACAAAAGATGGAATGGATGGACAGAAACTGATAAAAGGTGCCAGGAAATGAGTTACGAAACTATAATTTCTGTGAGGAAATTGAGCGTGATATTTTGCCTAAATATGTACAAGAATGCAGCGTGTATGAAAGCTTTTTATTCTTGTCAAGTTAAAAGGTCTCATACAAAACGGAGCTAAATCTCTCTATCATGCCACCAACAATTAAGTGATTAGTCCAGTTTATTACAGCTCAGATAGAAGTCGAGATAATTACTGAGACCTGAGAACGACACCAGACAGTGTCTGACAGGAAGTTTTTGAGTAAACTCGGGTTAGTCAAATGTAATCGGAAGAGAAAATGAAGGCGACAGCCACAAATAATTACCGAAACTGTGCACATGTTTACGTATCAAACACCATAGCAATTGAGCGCATATGGTTTTCCGGTGCAATAAGAGATTTCTTACCACAATATCAGGTAAGCTCATCTTCATTCAACTCCCAACGAAGCTTAAGTAACCTGGATAAACTGGCCGATTCTTTCTGAAACCCAGGCTTTGATTCCATATGTTATCCATTGCTAAAGAAAATGATGATACCAGGGCCTCAAATGTAATAAATCTGATCCAGTGGGCTGATGATCATCATGTCAGTAGCTGCATCATCAAAAACGACATGTCTTGTTACCGTAATCAAAATCGGAAGCAAAATACTGATCACAAAGACGACAAATCTAAAGGGATCATTTAAATCTAAATCTGTGTTGACAGAGTTCAAATGAACATGTGGAGTATGCCGTACAAAATACACGTATCATACAGAAACACAGACGGAGAATTTTATAGCGCTCAGCAGCATGTTTTATTGATCTGCCAGGCCGTCGCAACAAATCTGGACGAATTCATACTTCAAAAGGAGACGTAGGTGCATTGGTGTGCACACTTAATAAATACTGAATACGTTTCCTGACGCTTTTTGAAGTCTCCGCTCCTGCATTCAGCCGGCGTTCTATTATAATTCGGAAAGCCTCTGAATGCGCAATGCAGAGAAAGTGGAATCAACCTGTTCAAACAGAGATGGCTTGACAAGTGTCATTCCCACGGCGAGGTGTGCCAGTGAGCTTTGAAAGTGTAATGAGTCAGGGCAAGCTTTCAGGTATGTTGCCACAGAATTAAACACTGAGTGTGTCCTATTTGAATTTAAGAGCTCCTGTTCTCAAATAGTCTTGTCTGTCAGCACTTACAGATTCCTCTAAGAGGCCAGAACAAAGAACTTTCCCGTAATTTCTTCGTCGGGATTTTCCTCAGTGCTTTGAATGACTGTGTGTGGTGAGAATAGGTGTGAGATAATTGGAACAAATAGGATATAAGACCCATGGCTGAGCTTTTGTTTGCAAGTAGAACTCACATGTTGCATTTTTCCATCCTGCACTTTTCGCAGCATTCATCACACAAAGTCCCAACACTTACTACATTTACACAGGCCCGGACCACCAACAGCAAAACACTTTTCACTCCTCCCATTTCTCAACACGTGCATATCTGTAAGTCCCCAACACTTACTTAACCTCTCTGACAGCTTTTAATACCTCGCCTTTCACAGTCAAAAGAAAGGCAGTCCATCATTGCAAGGAGAGAAAAACAGAGCATTTAGGAGGAGATGAGTGACAAGTTACACGTTTGATCCTTGGAAATATTTGCAGAAGGATTCCCAAATGCACGACTGATTAAGCCCATCGGAGGGAGTTTCCCCACACCTGCCCAGTATGTGCAGCAACAGACTCCACCCTGTGATCAGAACTGTTCTCCATACCTTTATTTTGTTTTGCATTAGATTATTAAAATCTGCTACTAATCAAGCTCACAGCCACACAAACTACTGAAATTGGATATAATTCTGCTACACCCTGCATTGTTTTGTGGCAACATTTTGTAATGCCAGTGTCTTTATTAAGTGTAAGGTTAAGTGTGGTACAGGTTAAGAGGGTAGATGGTTGTGGTAATATAAAGAATGATTTAGGTAACCAAACAGTTAAAGCTGTTACTACTAAAACCAATACTAATTGTCTGAGACCGGTGTCCTAGGTGCACTACACACCTGTCCAAATCCTCCAGCCTCTACATCCTTGCTTTCCACCTCTTTACAGGGAAACGTATTACTGTCCCTTGCATGGACACTGAAATGTTGATGCTGTTGACCCATCTGAAGCCACTTCATGGAATATAGTGCTAATACATTTAATCTCAACTGGCGCAACTTCTGTTTCCACAGATATTCACTACTTTTACAAAACAATTTCAGTCCGTACAACAAAATTACTCTGTCAACGAGTTTCTCAACTTTAGAGGGATTGTTCAGTTCCTTTGAAGTGGTGTTCTATGCCAAGCCAAGCAATGATCTGCTCTGTCAGGGAGCTAACCCTAACCCTAACCCTAACTAAAATAAGGTCCATCTAAAACAAACCTATTTCAGTTTCACTGTAAGCTGTATTATCCCTGTTTACCTTGCTGTCAGACAGCCTCTGATGGTTAGATGAAGCTGTTAAATCAATCTATCATGCATTCAAAGCCGCCAGACTCCATTGACAAAAAATGTATTGTACTCCTTTTTTCATGCAGAACACGGGAGTTGCTGGTCTACCGCTGCCTGGATGGGTTCGTTTGTTTTCTCTTTTTGTGTGTTAAAGGCGGATTATGCGTCTTCGTCCATTTGACGCCGTAACTGGCGACAGGCCAGACCCTAACATGCACTTCATCAGAAATGTAACTACGCCTTGTGATGATGCCGACAGCAAGAGCTGCGATTGGTTCCAAACTTCCATTGATTGTTTTGGATCAATAAAAATGGAGAAAGAGAAGGTTCAAAGGTACAAGCATTTATACAACTCGTCTTCGGTGAAATCTCTGCAAAAGTTTCACTCGTCATTGTTGAATGTGAAGCAGGATGTAGAAACACAAATTAACCCGATTGACACAAAAAGACAAAGCAGCGACGAGCGCATAAATATAAGTGGCTCAAACCAGAGTCCCTCAGAGGCATAAACTGCACTTTAGTCCCATTAGTATGGAACCAAATGGATGTGTTGAAACCCCAACGTCACACCAGCATCCTATGTGCTGCAAAGGTACTGCCATGAGAAATTATAGTACTGCTGTACTTCCTTGCCAGCACCTTAAACAACACGCACCTATGCTTCATAGAGCCTTTGTGCGATAATAATTCAGAACATCATAGGGAGAGACAGTTCACTTTCCTTTTTTTTTTTTTTTTTAAAAGCATATCAGGCTAATGGAATACTGCTGAGACTACTGAGGTCGACCCCCTGACCAAAACCTTGAATCGAACCCAAGCGCCGCTCCTAAATGAGAAGCAAATGTTTTCCAAGACAGATTTATGAGACGCCATCATTTAAGGTAATGAAAACTATGCAGCTGAGTAAAACACATGCCGACTAAGTGTAGGTATGCAATGAAAGGAAGTTTGATGCAATGGCCTACTAATCAAACTGTCATGTTGCAGAGCTGTCCATGATGGTACAACTTTACTGTGAGAATCTCATGTTGTTCATGATCTCATCTTTTCAAACAGTTGCATGAGCAACTTGTTGAGGTACCACCTCCATGATTCTGTTCTTGTCAAGAAATTTGGTGTTTACCCCAAATGGGGGAAGCATGTGGAGAAAGATTAGTGGTGATAGTGTTTTCCTGTTGAATGATTTATCAGTGGGTTGAATTTAGTGTCAATTAAGGCTGCTAGCTCAATCTAACTTTTTGGTCTAGAGCTGGTAAAGCAGTGTAGTCAAAAAGGCTTATGTGGGAGAGTGAAATGTCCTCTTACACTGCTAGATAAAGTACAGCTGTATTGCTTGGGGGAAAAAAATAAATATGATGACATATCAACTCATAAATCAATGAAGGCGGAAACAAAATTGAGCTGGTTGATTGTTTCCTTTTATACTTTGTATTAGCAAATTGATTCCATGTGTTGAAACTAATTCATGTGGTAATTAGATAAAGTGAAGCTTTATACTCAACATGGAGGAACACGTGTGTGAATACAGTTATGCACAAACAGAAAACAACTCCAAAAAACTTCGGCATAATACTGCACAAAGACGTTAAGCAGTTTAATGGATCAGAGAGTATTATCTCTGTGTGATCTAAATAGGGTAAGGTTGTATATATGGCTAATTGCCAACCCGTAATGCTCCCCCACTGAGACCCCACGACAATGTACTACCAAAAAGGAATCAGCCTTTCAGCTGACAAATGGTTGCCACAATCACACTTATAGCATTAACCAGCTTATGGTGTAAGCACAGGAAGATGAGCCCAAACAACGGATGTCTATATCAAGATTAGTCAACTTATAAAACCACGTAGGCAGATTAGGTGTCTAATTCTACTGACCCTCTGAAATAAATCTGGGTTTATTATCCAAGGAGCTCCAAACCTATGACTCAAGCCAAGTTCTAACAGCTGCTCCAGCAGACAGATTGCTAAAGATCCTCTGCTACCAGATGAGCCAGTCAAGCAATCCTTATCAGGCTACATGCTCTTAAAGAAATCCATCTCATTAGCTATTTAGCTAAAGCATCACAATAGCCAAAGTAGTTTTTTTTCTTTTTCCATTTATCAGAGCACACAAAAGGGAGGCAAACACAGCACCGTACACAAAACAACTAGTAATATTTACATGTCATCATATCTGTGCTGCCATCCAGCATTGTCCCAAAATACATTCATACATAGTTGATATAGATTAAAATATTACTTCAAGATTAGAAATTTTAATAGAAAAATAAATAAAAAGTCTATGTTAAATATAGAATTTTACACAAAACAATATGTTGTATAGCACCTGAGGCATGGTGTGAACTTTAAACCTATTATTTTTGTGGGACATTTGAGTATTTGTACATTTGTGAATTCATAATCTTTACAAATTTTGTTTTTTGTTTGTTTTTACATGGTCACCGTATTGTCAAGTGATGTTTTTATTAAAGATAATGTTCAACAGAGAATTTAGTTTGTGTAAAGTATGCCCTTTCTTTTTACCGACTGATGTTCATATTTAACAGCAGTGCTGTATTAGGTTGAGAACTTGCTTGAGATTTTTCCAGATATTTGCTAAATATGTAATCTGAAATCTAAAAGACGCAATTATCAAAATTATGAAATTAAATTCCAGACTAAAGACTGTATTATTGTGTTTCTGTTAAAATAGGAATAGTAAAGAAAACTGAATTTGTCCTACAAATAAATCACTCAGATGAAAATAATCACCTTTAATATCCACTGAGGCACGAACATTGCCTTTTATTAAAGGTCACTGTATGAGAGCTTGCAAGCCTCCGTTCTCTGTGCTATAACAAAGCACGTTAAAACACACATGGTGCCTGCGTGGCCTCCTATTATCTGAACGCGAACAATTATTAAACGCAGCAACAGTGTGACGGCAGATCAGATATAAACGCTTGAAGCGAGTAAGCAGCGATAAGCAATAAGCAGCGACACATTCTGGCTTGGAGGACAAAGCAATGAATGATGAGGAGGGGGAGCTCATGACAACAATGACAAACTGAGATTAACAGGTTGAAATGACAATGGTCGATGATGCCAGCATAGCTGTTGTGAGCATGTCATGCCCCACGCCAAGAGTGTCAGTCAGTTAACCTGGAGTTTGGGTGTCTGGTGATTGCACCCAGACAGACTCCAAAGCTTTACATGCAATATGGTGTCTGTCAACTTCACAGCTGAACAGCAGGAACTTGAAACGTCTCGTGTCTCATAGAAGCGTTGGAAAAACAGTGAAGGGTGGACCAAAGTGTGCCCTAAAGCCCTCGCTGTAGAGGGGGGCAGAGATGTGTGTTTGGTCGATGAGCTTAGTCAGATTCACACTGTGACCCAGATGGCCAAAACTGTTGAGGCGATTTCACAAACAAGGCCATAACTTTAAACTTATTGTCCGATGGGATCATTTTAAAGAAAAAATAAACAACACCAATATGTCACAGCAAAATGACAAAGCAGTACAACACCTTTTTTAATATATCTATATGTTTAAAGATCTAGGGCATGCAGCTTTCAAAGTCACAGAGTCTTAATGCCTACTTTATTTCATTGATTTGTGTTTCAGTGAATAATCAATTTCAGGTTTCAATAAGTATGTCTCTAGTGATTATGTAACACTGCACGCGTTTGGTTCAACTGTCAAAGTGTGACATCTGTCCCTCCCTGTCAAGCTCTGAGCATCCTGATTTAACAGCATCAGAACATTAACGTTAACGGAAATAGTTAGGTCCTGCTACAGCTGGTCAGCTATATTGTGAAGCTTTTTTTAAACTAAATTTTACTTAACTAATATTTTAGCATAATTGGGCAAACATTTTAATTTATTCCATGTAGTCTGAAAAAATTTTTTATAGTGATTTAACCATTTGAATAATTTTACAGAAATTGTACTATATAGTGTGCCAGTGGTTCATCTGTGGTAGTCACAGACTGCACAGACTCAAAACAAGTAGAAAACACAAGGTTTGAAAGTACCACTATGTTTGGAAAGTTACAGTTTAACCTGAATTTACCAGTCACTCCGGGTTAATCTCTTTAATCTGACAGGTCAAAGCGATAATCTCAACAGTGTTTGACATGTACAAATCTGCTGGGACAATAGGGACAATACAGTTTCTCAGGGATTCTCCTGGGAATAGTAACAGTTTTGATTGTCGCAGAAATTGCATTTTAATTAGATGATAGTGCTGCCAGTTAACTGAACACTAATTGTCACAGAAATCAATAATTGGCTTCAATAAAAAGCAGAGCATTTTATTACGCAGAAGTGAGTAGATTCTCACTCTGAGGTAGCATGCACAGTTTTTAGGTTTTCTAAAGTGGAAACCATGTAAATTAAACTCAATTACAATATAATCATGTTCTATATATATATATATATTATGTATTCAATTATTTCAGTAAAAAAAAAAAATATATATATATATATATATATTTTTTTTTTACTAAATGCATTATACTTTGTGACCTGAACAACAAAAAAGCCACATTAAAATAACAACAACAAAAAACTCCAACTCTAAATTGGGATTTTGGTTTTCAGTGCTCAGATCAATTAACTTTGTATTCTACAAACTTAAACAGGAGCCCACGATAATAGACAAATGTAGCAGAGTCATCTTCTGCCTTTGAATGAAAATGTTAACAATGGTGTCTATGGATTTAAATGATCAATGATGGTATAAAAACTGACCAACCAACGCAGTGACTTTGTACTCTGCCTCTGATCTGTTACCACGGTAAGTCGGATTATGATCGTTGGGCGTGGATATTGATTGCAAAAGTCCTCCGGGCACAGCATGTGTCCCCCGTGTAGAAGTCGGGGGTACAGGTGGCCGAATAACAAACGCAAACAGAAGAGTCTTTAGTAAACGGATCCTGATTTAACTGTAACCGAGACAAATCTGTAAAGAAATGTTTTTTTGGAATAGTTTTTATGGCTTATTTCTGTTTGGTTAATAATTATTAAAAGCTACAGCGCTTTAAAAACATGGAACAATTCTGTTTATTAAGTTTATGCAGGACTGCCTGGGGTACTTATAACAGCCCTGTGGCTACATCATGAGGTTCCTAGAAGCTACAAGTCGACCCAAAATTAAGACACACGCTTTTCTCCTATATCCTACTCTACCTCTTAAACTATACAATGTATATCTAAGGTTGTATGCAAGACCCAAATGTTTATGTGCACACATTCTTTGGCCTGTAAGGACGTGAATGTCCAGAGATACTCCCAAAACCCAAGGATAATTCTAGTTGATTTAAATGTGACATATCTGATATGTCTAGAGACCCAGGACATTAAGAAATCACTCAAAACACTATGCTATGACTGCAATGAGTCAATTATTCAACATTCTACAAAAGCAACAGAACTTCCTGGAGGTGTCTTGAAGATGTTTCACAGTGAACCATGAATATGTCACTGACAGATTTTTCCTGCTGACATTTTATATCGGTCAGTTTGTCTTTGTTTGAGCTTGGTATCAATGATTGCATGACTTGAACGACTGAGAAACCACAAACATTAAAATATAAAAGTGAGGTTCACTGCTGCCCATACATTTTTTTAACGTTTTAACAAATCTAATGATCCCAGTCTGCAATTTACACAAATACTGAGCATCCATTTCAAGACTCACATGTCCTTCACCCTTTGCAACCTAGTGGCTGCTTTTTTTTCCCCCCCGAGAAAGACTTCAATGAACAAAAATAATTTAGAGATTAAATGAAAAAACAAACTATATTTCTGTCTCTTTACATTGAGCAGATGCACATCTTATGTATTTACCCGATCTTGAGCTCCGTCTCCAGGGAACTGGACCTCTGCAGCTATTAAGGCTTCAGACAGAACGGGGCTTTGAGAGGAGCAGCCTTTGCATTGCAGAAAGGTGGTAACAGAGCGCTCCTCTGGGTTCCAGATGGCATTGTACGCTGCATGAATGAGACACAGTGAGGAAAGTGTGTAACTGTATAGATTTAAAATGAGAAGAATGAAAGGGTAACACGTTTGAACATCTTTCATTAGGGAGATGTGAAATGCTCTGCTGTTTGTTCATGACTTTAATTCTGCACTTGTCTAATCAAAGCAGTTGACAACCCACCAGTCAAGCTACTGTCACAGTAGGGTTGTAGAGCAGTCCTTAGGGCCTTCAGTGATGACAGGTTCTGGACTAGCAGCAGCGAGGTGTCTGAAATTGGCGGTTGATGCGGTGCACACTGACAGAGACGAGACTGTTGAGCAGGACTAAATCCGTCTCTTCTTAGAAAGGCTAGAGGTTTAGATTTACACTCAGCGCGTCGTAATGCCCCTGAGAAATGAAGTCAAACTAATGAAGCAGTGTGAAAATGAAACACATTCACCCAAAGTGATGGTTTCACTCATAATTTACAAACTAAAGAGATTGCTCAGAAATTACCATGTGCCACAGGAAGTAGCTCCTTCTCACATGTAGAGCAGTAAAGTCCCAGACAGCACGGCCTTTGGTCTCGGATGTTCTATGAGTAGAATAAAATCTCAGTTCACTGAGATGTACTAAATACAGACAAACATATTTCAGCAGAGACACTTGCCTTTGTTCTTGGAGCCGTCTTTGCAGCTCTCCTATGTCTCTGCTTATAAGATCTCTGCACTTTTAAAGCTTGGTTGAAAACAAAACAACAACAAAAATTTAATTTTAAGTACATAAGCGAGAATAGATCACAGCAGGGTTATTTCTAGTAAACCCTACTTAATTCATCTGTTCCATCTGTCACTCAATAGAAAGACAATTGGGCTTTATAATCCCCTAGTGAAATCATTTGAGTGTCGCCTATTAGTGATGACTCAGATTCGCCAAAAAAAACTGTGAATGTATTAAATATATATATATATAGTCATAACATTATGACCACCATGCTAATATTGTATAGGTCTCCCTTGTGCCTCCAAATCAGTTGTGGCTCATCAGAAAAACGACATGAGCCTTCTGAGGGTGTCCTGTGGTGTCTGCCAACATAATATCGTTATTGTGGGCCTTTGGGTCCTAAGGGTTCAGGGAGGGGCCTCTTGGGTTCATCCCACAGATACTTGATCAGTTTTCGATCTAGTGAATTTGGAGGCCAGGTCAACACCTTGTGCTGTTCTTTCTTTTATTTGTTCCTAAATCATTTTTGTCTGTGTCAGGCTGCATCCTGCTGGGGATGGCTGCTGCCATCAAGGAGTGTCATTGCTATGCGGTGGGGGTGTCTGGTCTGGTCTAGGTGAGTGGAACACATCTAAGTAACATCCACACAGATGCCAGGTCCAAAGGTTTCCCAGCAGAATATTGAATTATTTACTTCTCGTCAGTGGTTTTAACGTTGTGGCTGATCAGTGTAACGTCAGACACTGAAAATCAGCACTCTTTTGTCTCAGTAAGCTTCTATTTGAATGACTTTGTGACAGATTCATTGTCTAGTAATGAACACAGTTCATACTGATTTAAGGCTACTCATTTATTTCACTTGGACTGATCGTCCATTTCATGATTGGTTGTATATGGTACCGCAGTCAAAAAATAAAAAGACTAAAGATATCAGTCAGCATTTGTAGTAATGGTTTTGTGTTTTTAAGTACTGAGGGTTCATTTAACACAACCTTTCTTGATAAAGTAGTGATGAGAGAGTAAGAACGGTGCTCATAGTATGCTTTCCAAACAAGACAGGTGGTGTCAAGACATGCAAAGGCTGATGAGTTTACCTTTTGATTTGATGAGCTGACTTCCAGAAGCACCCATAGCCGGTGTATCGGCTGCTCCAGCTTTTCTCAGATGTCTTATGTCCTCATGTTTAGGGGTTATAATGTCAAACACAATGCTTGTAGAACTAACAGGTGTGGTGGGCACTTTGTTAACAGCTCTGTGTTCACTCACGCCGACAAAGGACCTTTTTGACTCAAGCACTTTGGAGTTGACAATGGGTTTACCTAGGATTTCTCCAGTCTGTTGGCATGATATATCTCTCTTTTCCTGAACCCCTGCTAGCTGTTGTTCCAGATTATCATTTTCTGAGCTGTGTACCCTGCGGGACCTGGCTGTATGGAGTCTTTTCATCAAATCCTGGCTCACTACCGGTAACTCATGATCTGTCCTGGCCCTGCCTGTCCTCTGGCTGCTCCTGGTCTCAATCCGATGAATGCCTTCATAGCCTCCACCTGCCAATTACAAATTAAGTTACGTATTTAGCAAATACAGTAAGCGCACTGTTGTTTTTTTAAGAGCTAGAATTAAGAACAATGGTTTGGAAAAGTGATTTGAGCTCTGGCTGTTCACACTTTAAACCTGCATTAGGTAGCATTAAGGGTTCAAGGGGAGTGATTCTTAATTTCAGCACCAGGGGTCCAGGCCAAAACCAAAACAGTGTTTACTGTGAAAGCTGTGTGATGATGGCTAAATACCACACAGCCGACGGCTCTTCTCAAAGACAAGAACAAGCTTTGAACCTCAAACAACTCTCAAAAAACTGCATGATAGCTGGTTAACTCCGTCAGTTACTGGGTCTGTGCTGCAACCAAATGCAGATTATCACCTCTCTCGTGTTCTTCCAGGCACCCTTTCTTCTTCTTCTCCAGTGAGATAGCACAAAAGTAGTGGAAGAGACAGCCATATGCCAGTTTGCAGTCTGAGAAATGTGTGGGTGATTTTGAGGTTTTGTATGCTACTACTGATCTGTTATTAAGTTCCACATAAAGTTTAATGACATACTCCTCATCCTCTAGTCCATCTCAGGAAACGTAACACCACAGTAATGGTTGTAGTTGGGGACCATGGAGTCTTTTACCATGGACCAAGAGGCCCCTGCAGTGCTACTTCACCACAACACCAAAATGAGTTTTGTGACAGGATAAGTCTCTGGAGACTGGTGAGTGAGTGTTAGGCTGAAGCAGCTGGGACTGTTGCATTGGTGACGTCGCAGGGCAAGATATCGTGGGTCTGTCCGGGCAAAAATGCGCAAACAAAGAGTGGTGAGCTGTTCCTTAGGCTGGCTTTTGGCTGCAGAACCAGCAGGAGTCCACGTACAGAGTACTGGGTTGTCCTGTGATTGAGGATTAACAGAACTGATAGCACAGATAGCGCTGTCATTCTCAAGAAAATACATGATGCACCTATGTTTGAAAGTTCTGGCCTGGTTTCCAAACCAGAGAAGTGGTCTAGAGACACTACTCACTGCCTGAGATCATGACTAGACATTTGTACTAGTGTTAAAGGTTGATGTACTGATCCTTTAATGGTATATGTATTTTTGGTCAGCCTGATTGTGCTTTGGACACCAATTACTGTTAATAGTTTAAGTGGCATGCACTGCCCTTTCATGCTAGCCAGGTTTTGACACAGAGGAAGTCCAGTCTCTGCTGGAACTGGAATAAAAAGCCCTGGCTGGCAGGCAGCGTTTGCCGTATTTGGAATTGTTCAGCCAAAATAAACATGAAAATAAGATAATTTGCACTTTATCCTAAACTGTGTTGGACCAGACTCTGTGCCAGAACTCAATTTGTGCAATTGGTGACAAATTTGTGGGGTTAGTTAATGTGGACCGGACACATTTTCTGTTGTATTTCCACTTTGTGGTTTTGTGTCGAGTGTGTTTTTTTTTTGTGTTTTTTTTATAAATAAATATCTTTCTTACTGTAGCTTTAATGATTCGGAGAAGGCTGACCTAGGTGAATGGCGCAAAAAAGAAAAATGCCCATCACAGCCAAAATTGAGTCCATCGGTAATGTGGGTTCACTATTAAGTGCTTTTAACACACATTCGCTGGCCCCTCCACGCTCTGAGTTTTGATTATATTAACGAGTGGTCATGCACAATTGCATATATAAGGGTCTTGGGGAGGCAGCTGATGAGCAAAAAAAGGCTTTAATGGAACACTTGTCTACTTTGCCAGTCTGCGCAAATCACACGTTGGTGAAGTTTGTCCCGTAATGAGACAAATCACATCAGTGTAATCACGTTTAATGTCATTATTCTGTCTCCCTTCAACTTAGCCTATTTGATGACTGTGCATTTAGTATTGGCTTGATTAAATGACATCAGCTCCTCAGGCTCAATCAAATGCAGCCTTTAAACTACTGATTGCACAAAGAGGCTGAACAGTACATGCACAGGTCACAAATAACCGTCATTGCTGTGTGGAGAAATATTAAATAAGAAATAAAGCTTTAAATCTGTCTGTTAAATCTGTCAATAATACAAAAGTGAAGCAGTATCTAAACTAAAGTAAACTAAATTAAATTACTTATTTTAGTAGAGCTAGCAGTGTAACAGCCCTCTCTTTAGTGTATAATGTTAGATTTAAGAAATATGACATGTCTAAATGTGTCTGTGAAAGGTCTCAGTCATTTAGGTGAAGGTATATCCAAATAACGCTAAAGAAAGACAACTGAACTCTGCAAGTCTAAACTGCTGATTGTCTTTCTTTAGCGTTTTTTTTTTAGATATTTCTAAAGATATGATTAATTTATAAAATAATAATAAAATGTGATGCAGTGTGATAGACTAACCTACTTCTAAACAGTGGTTTCCTAAACCAGCGCCAGTCACAATAGTAAATACGTCAAACATATTAAAATCATCAGCATCAGTAATTACTTAACTTTTTAACCTTTAAACTGATTCTGTGTCTGATATATGCACTTTTAGTAAAATTCTACATTCAGGGTATCTTCATCTAATAGAACATATAAATTTCTTCCACTGCTAACATTTGGAAACATCTCATAGTAGCTGCAGAAATGAGAGACATAAGGTTACATGGGAAAAAATAAAAATAAAAATCACTGACATGTAAACATTTAATTTTATTGTGACTTACCAGAATGTATGTAAATGTTTATACTGAAGCTGAAACAAATGTACAGTACCGTTTAAGACGTACAGCTCATAATTACATAACTCGCAGTGAAACTGAAAAAAAAAATAAATGGGTCAAATCGAGCATGTCTAAACCGCCCACGTCTCGCACCCATCATCTACAAACACATCATTAAAACTGAAGTCAATGATTACGTATTTCTGCGGAACCCAAATGAACTCGTGCCTTTTGTATTTTAATGATTTGTTTAAACAGACATTTAATCAGTGTGGCAATTTCAATACTGTTGGCCATTTTTTGTTTTTAACTGAGAGCAGGCCTTAATAAGATGAGCTGTCACCCTGCATAAGAAGCTGAGCTGAGATGGCTGGAACCTCATCGCCTATTGCATGAACGGTATTAGTGTGTTGGCTAAATGCCATAAATGTTCTTTACAACATAGTGTTAAAGAAGTACTGAAATATGAACAGTGAAACACTAATTATATTTTTATTATATATTTTATTTTATTGCACTAATATTTGTTTCACGAGAGTGCACTGCTATGATTTGGCAGCAGCGTATATGCCAAACTAATGTGCATTGGACATGTACTCTGCATATAAGACACTACTTCTCGTGTCCAGATTGTTGGTTACCTGTTGCAGTAGGAGCTGTCTGCCTGGATCTGGACAGCCTGTTAAGCTTACTGTCTGCCTGTCTGATCTGGGTCTCAACCTCCTGTCCCTCCTCACTTTGCTTCTGTCCTGCGATTACTCCTTCCTGTCCCTGTGACAGCTCAGCGCCCTCCTTCCTGTCTGAAATAGCACTCTGTCCGTCAAGAGCAGAGGCATGCCCTCGGGCCCGCTCGGAGCCAAGAAGTCCTTCCAACAGTGAGTCCTGGCTCTCTGCCGATGGGGCCGTCTCGAGAGGTAATTCTGCCCTCGTCTCTGCCTGTAGGCTGCCTTCGTCTTCTTCACCCTCAAAAAGTTCGGGAGTGTAGAAAATGGTGTGGTCCTCGTCGTCTTCATCTGAGTTCCCTGCAGAGGGTGTTTCTCCTTCACAGCTGGGAGGGGCAGTTACTGCGGGAGGCTCTGGAGACGGACTGCGTGGTTGAACTTTGACTTCACTGGAACCGTTTCCAGCCCCTTGTTTAAGACAAACCGCCTCCGTCTGTAGAAGGGGAGAGGAGATCTTGTGGTTCTCTTTGTCCTCACAATGACTGTAAGTTTCCAAGCTCTGGTTGGAATTACTGGGAGCTTTTCTATTAAAAAGTGGCTTCTTCAAGCAGGTGCTGACTGGGCTGGTGGAGAAAATGGGGTACAGAGAGTGAGGTGTTCTTTTTTGATGGGAGAGTGGTTTGGCTGGGGTACTAGACAGCATCTTTGATTGTTCTGCATCAAAAAAGAAAAACAGTCTGTTTTTAATATTAAACATAACTTTTTTTCATTAAACATTTTAAGACTGACAAAGAAGTGCCTAAGTGTCACTATTAAATGAAACAGGTATGCAGAATACTACAGCCGGCAAGGCGAGTTTAGAAAGAAAGATATAGTAAATATGTGTATACGCTCAATAAAACCCAAACAAAAGGTCAAGGGGATTTAATTAAAAGCAACAGTCCAACATCTGCTCATCAGCTCGCTCCAGCGCCACTCAGGCACGCAAAAGACCTTACAGTAATGAGGCAAGCCACTCAACTGATCCCACCCCCAACTCAACTACCGTGGGTGGGGGCATGGGTGGGGGCCAAGAGCTCAACCTTGTCATGACCTAAAAGACAATGGGTGCTCGGCAAGGCGACATGTTAACGCGTTGCCGCGACACATTTCCTTGTACTTATGCTCACACACTCACGTCAAAGACAATACTCAGCTTTCAATCCGTGTCGTTTTAGTGCACGGCCACCTTAAATGTCACAGATCATAAAAAAAAATAAGCTCAGTCCCAGACAGTGGTAGCAGTGTAATTCTATTGGCTATAATATTTTCTGGTTTCATTTATCAGAGGTTTGGCCGCAGAGGACGGGACAAGAAGTCTAATGACGATCTATCACAAATGAATCCATTCTTACATTCATCCTTAAATAAGATGACAGCATTCTACGTTTTTCTGTCTTTCAAAGAATACTCGGTGCTCAAGCCAACTTGAGCATACTAACAGCAGTACGTTATTCTGTTATTCTACACACATTGGTGAACCACAGTTGCGCTGCACTTATGCTGTATATTTTAACACAGTCCCACATAAACCATTCTGTTGTCGGATATGTACTCACTAGAGCAACATATATGTAAAAAAATATGTAAAAGGAGCAATATGTATTGCAAAATGTTGCACTAGGCTGTTCACAAGACAAGTCCTGCAAATATCTGAGTAGCAAATATGCAAATTACAGCAATGGTTGGGCACAGACACATCCTATTTGACTCCACAACCGTGCGCAACCATCAAAGAGGCTGTCTGAAATGAGTGTCACGCCCAAGGGAGACATAGAGACAGTTTAAAGGTAGGGAAATCACAAAACTGATAAACCTGCAACAATGTTGCTTTCTTTTGTTCTGTTTTTTTTTATAGGCCAGCTATAGACAGAAATCTTCTTCATGTTTTATATTAGTGCAAGTACCAGGGCCATGGTGCAAGGGTTTTATTCTTTTTGGAGGATTAGTAAAGAAAAAAAGAACAGAATGGCCATACAGGACAGTAGTCCCCCTTTCTACATTCAAGACCTTATTTCCTAAATGTATAACACACAAGCCACACTAAAGGTGGCAAAAATATTGCAATAAATTTAAACCTCTCCTAACCAAGCAAGGAATGACATTAAATTGTCAGATATAAATAGACAAGGCAGAGACCAGTTTTGATTTACAAAAATATAAAGTGCTATATTTTTGAGGCCTTGGACAGGACATAATAACCTAACAGCTTTAACATGCTTATTTCAGTACTTTACTTTATCTCACCTGCTTCTTTCTGTTCAGCTCTTAGCTGTGTACGGGTAAAGAAATGTGTGGTCGAGGGGCTTGTTTCCAGGGTTTCAGGCGCTTTGGCATGTGAGTTGAGAATCAGAGGTTCTGAAGCCTTGGGCAGACTCTGTCCCTCCACAATTACTGGTAAGTGACTCCTGGGAGATGCAACTGTTAAGCTGGAGGTCGGACTGTCTGCAGAAGCCACCTCCACCTCCTGCTGCACCTTAGAGAACGCTACCAGAGACTGCATTGCATTACTGAAGCAGTCGTGATGCTGGACGAGCTGCCGGACCCATTTGGACAAACCTGAAATAAGAGCAGAGGTGATTGCTGCATAAAAATCTTAGAGTGGATAACTATTGCCATCTGCTGTTCAAAGTGAGAAGCTGTGCAGGCTGCTACTGAAACAGCACTGAGTACCTGTGATGTACTTGTTGGGATTACTCCTGTAGCGGTCGTCCACTAGAATTAGAGCACCCCAGTCATTCTTGTGGCGGATGCACCTGTTAAAATAAGTATTACGGTTGAAACATAAAAATCAGACGACACTAAAGTAAATCTTGGAAGACAATCTGTAATGGTTCTTTACCTCCCCAGGGCCTGATTGAGAGCTCTGTAGGCCTGAATCTCATACCAGCGGTTACCTGGGAGAAGACCTCTGGACTTACAGTGCTGGTCGTTGTACTTCATTTTTTGTTCCACCTGAAATGACATACAACCGAATTACTGAATAATCAGGCTAAATGTAGCTAAATGCAAAGAAGCACAGATAACCGTCATTCAGATTTGATTTAGTTGTTTTGGTTACTGTTAACATACCTATCAAATCGAATCAGCTTTCTTTGTCATGTACACGGACACAAAGAATTTATTCTCCGAATTTAACCCATCCAAGCAGGCACGCTGCTCCCCATATCTATGAGCTCTTACAGTTTACTGCCCTAGGAATGCACTGCAACTTTTAATTGAATAATTTGAGCCATTTTTTATTTAATCAGATGGTCATCTAATTAATAAAATGTCCAAAAATACGAAGAGTTTGGTGAAATCTTTGTTGCATGACCCTATAGCGGTGGAAAAGTTACCAGCTACAAAAAGGCAAGCTGACATACTACACTAAAACCCTCCTCTGGAAAACAATAGCTTTCTTTGTGTGACACCACCTGGGAACAGACGTTTCATGCATGCATAATGCTGGAGAACAACCTTGATTAATATAGAATTTGAAGGAGCATAACATGTGGAGATCTAGGGCAAAACAAACCAGATATCCCCAAAAATATCACTCGAGGCCTGAAGTGATGAGGTATTAGCTGCCTCCGCAGACAGATGTGTTCTGAAAGGGGAACAGACGTGCTAAAGAGAGGCAGTGACAGAATAGAGTGGAGGTACGAGGGGGTAGACAAGGTGGTCTAGGCGACGTGAAGCGTCCCTGCACAAAAATGCCAAGAAAGCATCAATCCATTTGCATCTGTCGCTGCGGATTTTAGCGCTAACCTTTCAGAATTGACAAGTGAAAAGTTCAGCTGGCTTCTGACGGGATGCCATGCAGGGCAGACTGTTGAACGGGGCTCTAACTGCTTTTGACAGGTACCGTGTGTTCGCCCAGAGCCACCAAACACGGGGGCCGTGGCAGGTACAGCCTGTTCCCTCACGTGGCATCACGCAACGCCGCCGTGGTCTGCCGGGGCTTATGTATGTAAACAAACAAGCAGAGTCACAGGAAATCCTAAATGTCACCCCCAAAAGTTGGGACTATGACTAATCACACCTCACCTAAGAAGCATGAAAACCACCACAACACACAAGTTTTATGGATTTTATAAAATGTAGCCCAAAACGTGTAAGGAGACTGAATAATTTCGCAGTTTCTTCCAGAGAAAAATACAGCAGTGGGTCAAGCTGTCAGCTTGGAGAGACTCATTGAGCTGTATCACAGCGAGTCCTGGATATGCTGCTGGCTTCATGGTGAGAGGTTTGCCAAAATATGAGACACCAGAGCAGTTACAGAATCTACTTCTAAACCCAGAGAAAGGCCAGTAGCCTCAAGCCGACGGTGTCATCTAAATCCAATCACAGTCCGTTTCTGCATCCGAGCCATCACATCCCTGCTCTGTACCATGTCACCGTCCAATCTAACATGACAGGTTGCATATGTGAAAAAGCCAATTCTGGCTGCTAGCGAATCTTGCAAATGTGCAAGAAACCACAAGCTAGAAGGGATTAGTTAAAATGTCAAGAGATCACTCGCTTGCTTTGGCCTTGTCCTTCACAGCAACCTGTTCATCCCTAAAAACATATATTTGACCACTAGGCATGATTCGCAGCTGAGCGCATCGGCTTGAGCTACATTTTACGCAGGGTGTGTGTGTGCAAGTCACAGTCTGCGCGCGCCCCTGGCAGTCCGGGACATCTTGTGCCTGTCACTGAGATTGCTGAGCGCCTCATCTGCCACATGTGGCTAAGCTGACAGCTGAGTGGCTCGTCTTCAACGCGGTGTTTGTGTGTGCGCGTACACAGTGACAAGGGCATCACACTGCTTTCCAATATGCCAGGGCTACACACGGTCCTGCCTAATTGTTCTTATCTTGTACTAAAAAGTAAAGTAAGTGTTGATTTCAAATACTGATAAATAGTGACGCTTGTCACTGCAAAATATATCAAACAGGAGAATTTGCATTTGGGTACAGTGATCTCAAACTTGTCTTTGTCTCATGACCGTTTGATCTTTGCATGAACAGAGAACAGATTTCAAGGGTATTTTGACTCATTGGTGTCCTGTCTCAGTTTCATTTTGATTCCAACCTGTTGGGGCCTCACCCAGCAGCGTTTCGCAACCACATCCAGTCCGTTCTGAAAACAGTTTTTGAATTTGCTCGTCATGTTTGTTGTCATTTTGTCAGCCTTAATCCAGACCTTCGGCAATGGCATCAGAAATGGCATTCAAATTATAGAATCAAGTCAGAAATGTGATGACAACAGATTCAACTTCAGTCTGAATCAGTCTTTACGCTTCATTGATGTTGACTGAAAGATGACAAATCTGCTTCAGAATTTGATGACCATGCTCTGTAATCTGTTAATATAAGTAATAGTAGGTTAACATTACATTAATGTTACTCCCTTCAATGAAAATGGATGATTTGTCAGATTGCTGTGTATCAGACACGTAGTGTGAGACTGACACATACTTATTCAGGCAGTCATAACATATAAGAATGAAGAAGTGGTGGAGAAAGTTTTGAAGTCTTCCACTTTGTTGTGCAGGACTGAAACTAATCATTATTTTGGTGAATTGTTTGGTTGATACACATTCAGAAAATAATGAGAACTGTGCTAATGGTTACCAAGGATGTTTAGTCAAAATAATTTCAACTTATTAAAGGGAATGACTTGTTTTTTATCAAGAATATTTAACCAAAGAGTCCCAATTTAATGGCATCCCATTTGATGAATAAAAAATGATGGCTTACTCAATATTCAAAACCGAGCCCTCACATCCCCCAAACTAAGCGATCGCAGTGTGTCACGTGTTGTTTTCATATGGTTTCTGAAACAGTATCAAATATAAATTTTGAAGTACCGAGTCATATAATGAGTTGTCATTATGTTGAAGAGTGAGCCTTGAACGAACATCAGCCGAAGAAATACGACGAAGAAGTTTTCCTAGAGCTGGCCTGTTGTGCTGACAAGGACAGTGCACACAATGATTGTGTATTATACCGCATTCTTTCAGCAGCTGAGGATAAAACCACATGTACAGAGCCCCGAGTATGCCTGGAGCATTCATCATCCCCTCTTCTTGAAGATTTCCATGAACTCTTCAACATTCCTCTAAAATCCCCTTTACATGTTTTCTGGCCTTAGAATTAAAATGCTTGTGTCTTTAATAAAGGGCGGCCAAAGAGGCTGGCTGAGCCCTTCATTAAACTAAGAGAGATGCCTTATCAGTCGTAAGTGTCTTTTTATTGCTTGTTAAACCAACTTATTGTTCGACTTACTCACGCAGGACGTGACTGTTCACTGTAAAAACATGCCATTGGAAAAACTCAACATAAATGTAATACCACCTTTGACAGGGCTTTCTCTGCAGAGGACTTTTCAAGTTCAACCTTTGATCTTTGTCACAATAACACAACAGGCCAGTAAAATGTCATGCTATGTGCTTAGGTCGTAGCGTCTGCGAGTTATGCCTGTCTGGGAATGCAGGCCGTCCAGGCATCCACGGTACTGGAGTAGTTTAAATGGAGGGAAGCTGGGCTTACACCTCTTATCCTAGCAATGGGGTGCTGTCGTGTGAATGTGGCACAGAATGAATGAGTTAATATGTCTGGGTCCGTGCGTGCTCTTAAGAGAAAATGCACATGTTAGCACTAGTGCATGGAAGTGACGATGTAGCAACATGTCACGCATGTGTATATGTGCCTGCGTGCATTAAGGGAACCAGTTTCGCTGTGAGACATGAGGTGTAAATATCATGAGGCGTCAATGAAAGGGCTTTAAAATTAACTTTAAAACAGGGCGTCCTGTAGTGCACCCTTAGAAAATCTGTCCTGTGTAAGTCTGAGAAAACTGTTATATTTTATGAAATAGTATGTCTACTTTGTGAGGCAGCATCAGTTAGGCAAGAGGAGTCAGGAACTGTGGCAGATCAATCAGCTTTTTGTTGCAGTGAGCAGCAACAGCAGCATGATGGTATGTCAAGCAACAAAGAAAACTTTTAGAAATGTTTAGAAATTGGGCAAGGAAAAAAAATTGCAAAGCGATCTAACAATAGAATATGAATAGGAGTGTGTGAAGAAAAGTCAAGTAAAAGGGGGCAAGCAGCAAAGCTGTCACAAAGCTGACCTCTACCAAGTAATGTCCTAATAAGTGTCGCAAGAGAAACACTGCAATAGTAATCCCACGAAATCTGTAAGAAATCAGGTTTTTGATTTGAAAAATGCAGCAGTAGGATTAGTGCCAGAAACGCTTAAAGATGTAGGTAAGTTTTTTCCCCCTTTTTTTAACATCATATTTGCTATTAAATAGTAGTATGGGATACTAACGTGTCCTTTAGCCGCATTTCTCCTTATGTTATGTTAATATTTTTTTCGGTTGTGTCTGAGTCTTGTGGGCCTATCCCATTTTCAATTCTTAAAACCACCGGGTCAATCTTTAGATGCAAAAGATAAATTAACAGCAACAAACTGTTTCAGTTTAGATATGAGCTGGGCAGACCTGCACTGTGTTATAAATAAAGATTGATTTGAGGCCATTTCAGCAACATTTTACAGCCGTACCAGGCCTCTACACTTAACCAGAACAACATTAGTATAGATCACTGCGTTTCTAAATAGGACTATTGCATCATGACTCAGATGATATGGTAGCTAAAAAGTGGATTTCTTCTTTCAATGGAAGTAACTGCCATGTGTAGTAGTATTGACTATTTGGTGGTGGATACATTAATACATGTGCTGCTGTGTGTCTGTTCCTTAAAAAGCCTATTATCTTTCAGAGTGTTGCAGCAGTATATTTGTTAGTTCATGCTACGAGAGGATAGCTGCATGGCTTCACAGTCATTAGTGTCAGTGTCCTCATCCTCCCAGCAGTGTAATGGGGTTAGCTCACAGAGCTTTACAGCCCCCCAGGGCTTCTCTGGGGGGCACACTGCTTCTGCCACTGTAAGAGGAGACAAGAGGAGGACGAATAGACAACTAGAGAAGAATAGAAGGTGGCCGAAATGAAGCTTTCGGACTAAGATTCAAAGAGATACCAAAAAAGGGAAAATTTAGAAAGTCGAGATGTTGAAATGTGGCATGTCAGGACACAATAACATAAACGCCTCCACACGATAATCGAATACATCCGTCCAAAAACAATCTCAACCCAGAAAAGACATGTTTAATCTGAAACATGGTCTACTGTGTAACTTCGTTATATGACTCAAGTTCTAATGAAACACTGCCTAGTTCTTCTGAAACGGTCGGGAGAAACACAATACGGTTGTGTATTTACCAAGGAAAAGGGGAAGCTCAGCTACTGTCAAAAGCAGTACAAAGTGTCAGCAGCCACCACCACCATCAGCCTTGCCCACCTGATCCTACAGCAGAAACAATTATGACAAGAGATGGCAAGCTCTCCGTGGAGCCCCTCGCACGTTGCACTAAAACAAAGGCTGTTGACGTGGAGCACACGATAAGTCATTAGAAATGCAGTCTCTTCACGCTTGGTCAGCTCCTCCTTGGTCTTAACTAGCTTTGGCTTTCTCAATCCTCCCCCTGGTGTCGTGTCCCTTCTACTCATCTCCTGTTTTATTCCAGGCAAGACGCATTATTTAACGAGCTTCAAGCAGCACGGTTACTCATCGCTTTCATTACACTGTTTATTGACCTTTATTGCGGTTAATCCATTACTGCGTCAACCAAATCAGGTACATCTTATAATGTACGGCACCTTACAAAGAACTACAACAATCCTCAGCCTTGGTATTCTCAAGTATAAAACTTAAAAATATGATTCCTTTGTGTCAATAGTTTAAAATGGCAAACATCTTGAATATTAACAACAGTCAAGATGTTGTTTTTTTGTTTTAATTTCCAACAAGTGGCAAAACCAAAACCTAGAATGCACTGACATGGTCTGTAATCCAATCAAGTCTGTCTCAGTACCCAAAAACGCTCCCTTACCTGCACTAAACCCATCTTATATGGACTGTGAATGGGTTTTGGTGGTTGGGATAAAACATTAATAATCGTTCCCAGTGTTCATCCATAATAGACTGAGAGTTTAAATACTGTATTTCACTTGTGTAGGTGTTAGGTGTATCAGTGTCCCATAGTAGAGACTCAGTGTTTCAAACCAAACTGTTTTAAGAACTCAGTATTGACATAAAACGTCATGTTTCAGCTGCTTATTATAACAAGGGCTCCACAATAACGTTCTTTACAGAGTGACTGATACCATCTACCTGTAACCCAACAGCTACGCTAACAAAAAGTTGAACATTTCAAAAAACAAACAAATACAAAATAAATATGAGAATAAAAAAGAAGAAGTGAAACCTTGAGAGCTGACAAAGGTGAAACTGACAGCTTTGGCTAAGGTGAAAGGGTCTTGGACGCTTCAATCAGCCACACGTCTTGCCACACTGACAGAACAGGTTAGTGAAAGCTCCATCGTGCTCTGACAGGAGGATGAGGAGGAGTAAAGGGGAGGAGAAGTGGGAGGCAGAAAAGGTCAACTTTATCTGCGAAGGACGGGGCAGACACAGCAACACCGCTTTGGGATTTTTTTTCACGGATCACCAAAAAGGGATGCTCTTATTTGATAAGGGTTCGTATGAGTGTGCATGTGTATGTCCGTGAGATATATATTTTTTGTCTTCGTGGTATTTAAAGTGTTGAGATATTGGAACCCAGAAAAATTAGGTATAGAAGAGGATAAGGATTAATATCAGGGTGACGATAATGGCTCCCTAAAGGATTTCCTTACCAGCATTTGTGCAATCGCTGTTAGATATAAAACATTGTATGACAGCGATAAACAGAGGGGGAGAAAACCTTCATTCTGCTATGTATGCCATAGTTTTGCACAAGTGAAAAAGGAGAGACTTCTAGCACCCATTGTTGACCAATACCAGAGACATTTGGTTTTCACTGTGCATGGAAGTACTTTCTTTTTGGCAAAAATCCATTCGGGGTTTTAAACACATTCAAATATGAATGCATACAACTTCAGCAGCACTATAATCATGGCTTCTAAAAGGTAACAGGCTGATTTGGTTTCTTGAGGCTTTCTCAGCCAAATCATACAATTTCCTTGAAACCCTAATACAAGTATTTCCTAGCCTGACAGAAGGTTTAGACCTCTACGTTAAGTTGAATCCTACACAGAGCCTGCGCAGACCTTAGCGGTGTAACTGACATGCACCTGCCCAGAAACGTAACTATGCACCACTTTAGTATTTCTAGCTGCCAATTTTCAGATTGATTGTTTGGGATCAATAAAGAAGGAACACATCGAGGAAAGGTTAAGTGAGGAGGTCTGGAGATACAAACATTTGTATGGCATTTGGCGGAATCTCTGATCGTAACCACTCGTTGAGCATGTATAACTGAAAGAGTTGGTATAAAATATCTGCATGTTGTGATTCTACTTGCCTGGAGGTCCTTGATGTTCGGGAAAGGAATTCCAATTGCGACGACTGCCCTGGCATTGTCGTCTGTAAAGTCAAGCCCTTCGCTCACTTTACCCCTACACACAGCAATCAGCAATGCACCATCTATAACAAATCATATACAGAAGATATCAGTATCAGTAGATCAACATAGTGACAAGAAATCAACTCTGGGCAATTACTATTCATTCTTTGGTAAATTAAGATTAGTGAAAGTAGTAAAAGTAATACAAAACAAAGTACTGGTAGTAGTAGCAGTAACTGTACATAGTACATAAACACAACCTGTATGAGTGAGGTACGAGATGAATAAAAAATAAAATAAAAACGGATTATCAAGTCCCCGATCAATCTGATACAGCCAGTCTCACCTCGTTCCTCACAGTATTTGATGGCATCATAGTACGTCTGAAGCAACTCATCAAAGTCCCCCTTGCCGCCACCTCGGGGCTCGGTGATCACGGTTTTGTGTTGCTCTAGCTTGTCCCAGAGACCAGTGTTGGTCCAGCGGTCTCTCAACTTGTCCAACATCTGATTAAATAAACAGGCATCATGGTGTAAATACAAATGTCTGGACAACCTTCGAAAAGACCAACATGACATTCAGGAGTAGTATTAGTATGAGCCTGTCATAGATAACATTGTGAGTTGCTCATTGTTCAGACTGGATATACTTTCTCTATGACTTTAAAATGTATCTATGGTTTTTGACACATACTGTTTATGTCTATATATTTCTAGTTCCTGTCACAATGTTTGGTATTTTAGCTGTTAACCACAATGAATTCATGTTACAGTAATCCATAATAAGGGCTTTTGGTCCTCTAATTTGATGGTGTTCATGGCTCAAGTAACCCAGGTTAATTGGGAAGTTGACAGGCTGTTTCACAGACCGGTAGTCAGATATTCCTTCATTAATTAAGCAGGGAAGATGGAGTTCACTCCATTTATTGCATGTGCATGTGCATTTGGTGGAGACCAGAGTTGCTGTGCACCCACAACACTAGTTCAAAGGAGCACCTGGTACAAGGAAAACATGCTTATGCAACAAAAAGATTAGAAAGCAGTACATACAGACAGGTACCTAAAACATACCACAAAAGCAACCTGGGAGCAAACAACTAAACAGAGCTGCAGTGAAGGTTTGGCAGGTTTGCATGGATTCTCAACAAATTACCAAAAATGAACATCTTAACTATATGATTGGATTAATTTGTTCAATTATCAAGCCCATATTTATTATACAAGTGCTACCTGACTATGGGGAATATTTGGTAAATGGAAAGAATTACTATCATTGTGTCGGTGTCCAAAACCATAGTAAATTAGTTGGTAAAATAATCCTTTTTGCTTAATACTAAACAAAGATATGTCAGGATTTTGACTCTTGAGAAACACTGAATAGATTGCCACCTGTGTTGCACACAAATCCCAACAATGAGTCCTTGTGACTTTGGTTCTGACCAACCATCAGGTTTATGTTGGCACAGTGCAGTGAGACATCTATAAGACCTACACCTGCAAAAAACATGCCAAAATTAGGTTGATATTTGTGGTTTTGAGTGAAATGTCTCAACAACAAGGATTTCCAGGCAACATTATCAAGTCAGAACGCTGGAATATTGAAACTGATGCATGCAGTAGGAGGCAGTAAGGGGGTCCAAAGGCTAGACGTAGAAGCACGTCTACATCCACAGACACTGTAATACATTAGGATACTTTTAAGGCTGAAACAAGCTTGCAACAAAGAAGCATTTAGCTAGCGATGTTTGCTCCCGTGTCCTCAGACAGCTTGGATGTCTTTTCTTGCGCTTGGCCTAAAGCTGATGTGTTTAAACCTCTCCTGCAATAAAATCACTGTTGCAGTACTATTGTTAGTGCAAAAAGTCAGCAGCCCTCAGGAGAGGCACATTGATCTAAAAGCCCTCATCCTAGAATGGCTCCACTCGTGTCTATGTTGTGCAGATCATATCCTTGAATAAGCATGGCTTCACAATCAAAAAGAAGCTTCACTGGCTTGGAAACGTGTCAGAAGGGTCAAACAGAAGTTCTTCTACTAGTCAGCAGAAAACTTCTCAACGGGCTAATAATATCAAGCTGTAAATCCTCAGCCAGAAGCAGATGAGGCCTCCAGATGGGAGAACGGTGGGGAATATCTTCTCAACGGTAAACCCATTCTGTTTACCTGCATAAACAGCCTCCTCAAGTATTCTCAAAACACCACAAAGAAATTTACTCAGCGGGTTTTGCGTGGTAGTAAGGAAAGCAGCAGAAGCAGACGGGGAAAATGAAACAGCAGGAGAGCGTTGATAGTTTCTTGCATGCCAGCGTGGTTGCCTCATAGTGGTGAAATGAAGCATGGCAAAGATTTCATCAGGTTGGTGCATCCCTAAAGCAAGTGAGGTCAGGACGTTTGCATCAATAAAACATGACACATTCGCTAAATACGCAGCGCTACAACGACAAGGACCCCCCCTTACGTGCATCTTCAACCCAGCTAACGGTTTGCAATTGCTTTCCAGTGCAATCTTGAGCAGTACATGAATAATGCATGTTATGTACTTTAGGAAGATCTACCACTAAACAAAACAGCCATTATCTGCTAGGCTGCACTTGGAAAGGAACTGATTCCATGTGGAGATGCGTATTGAGGAACAAAGTTCTCACTGACAAAATTGAAGTGACAAGGCCAAAAACAACTGAATCGGACCGTTATAAACCCACAACAGAAACGGTTGGTTTTTGTATTTTTACTATTCAGCAGCACAAAATGCAAAGGAAATTTGAGATGAGAATACTGGGCTCAATGCAAATGACCTGACCTGAGTATTGTTTTATTATATTCTAGCCCAGGGGTGCCCACACTTTTTGGCCTTGTGAGCTACTTTTGCAATGACCAAGTCAAAGTGATCTACTTGTATATATAAAGTCATATTAACAGCCATATTAATATTCATATTAATATTCATATTAATTGTTGTTACAGTGTTAAAGATGAATGTTTGTCTTGCTGTTTGTTTTGGAGTTGCAACGGATAAAGACCACGGGTGCCCACACTTTTCTGGCTTGCGAGCTACTTTTACAATAGTATAAGAGGATCTATCTATCTATCTAGATAAATTAATTGTCTTATTAATTGTTGATACAATGTTAAAAGCTCTATCCATCTTTGTTTTTATTTTTATCAAGAAAAATTGGTACACTGCACCTTTAGAAAAATAGCGCTGTGTCTTTAAGAACAGTAGTCTTGAGTTGTCGTTGAAGTTGGGCGTTGCTGTGGATGTGTACCGCTGAATTGAGGGCATGTTGCAAATATAAAGTAAAAAATAAAAGATGAACGCTTGTCTTGGTGTTTGTTTTTGAGTTGCAACAGATAAATGTTTTAGACTAACATCTAAACAAAAAATTCATTGGCACGCGATCGACCCGCACTACCTTCAAGATCTACCGGTCGATCGCGATCGACGTAATGGGCACCCCTGTTCTAGCCTATACAAGACATTGAGTTTGCTGGGTCTGTACACCAACATCATCATCATCTCACCCAAGTTACCACTACTCCAGCCAAGAGGCTAAGGCTTCTGCTTCTCCTCTTCTTTCCACATCTTCTATTCCTCATTCTGCACCTCTTCTTCTCCCTTCTGTCTTACTTCTTTTCCTCCTTCTTTTCCTGCTCCCCCAGCCACTTCTCCTTCGCTTCATCCTCCTTTCTCTCTTCTGCCTTCCTTCTTCTTTTCCTTTGCAATTTCATCCCACTGGGCCAGACTGAACCCTCTGGTGGGATGGTTTTGGCTCATGGGCTGTGTGTTTGGCACCCCTGCCTCAATTAAATTTCCTTTATATTGTGTCAATAACAATACAAATCGTCTCAAGGCGCTTTACAAAACCCGGCCTGAAGGTATAGTTCAGCAGATCAACTTCTACTTCTACTATTACTACTGCTACTACTAATAATAATATTAATAACGGTTTTGATTCTTTGTGTAGTAGTAATTATGGACAGTCTGTGACTAGTACAAATATAAAAGCATATCTTGTGTCCAGATCATGCATACCTGTGCTTCCTATCATTGTATCAGAGTTCCTTGTCCTTAACTACAGGAGCTTTAGAGTAGTTTAGAGTTAAGCTCCCAACTGTCAATGCTGTGGTGCCATCAGAACCTTTCACCTGTGACGCAAAGTTGGATAGAGAAGAGGACTTCAGGACTCCAATACCTGCACATAACTTCTCCCTTTCCAACTCATGGAGTTCATCGGGCTGTGTGCACAGGGAGGCTCACATCATCGTAGATACATCTGTAAAGGGATTCTTTTGCATTTGATGTCTTGAGGATTTCCCCCTGAAAGTTTAAGCGCTGCTGTGCCAAACAACAGTTTCAACGATCACAAGAGCACACAAAATCCAACAAAGGTCTCAAAGGTGAGAAAAATTCTGCAAATCATCCAACCAGGCAGCTATTTCACTTATCCACAGCACGGAAGAAGTTTCTTCATCTATGGAAACACTGGACATAGGTTTTGCCCATCAGGCCAAAGTTGGATAGAAGATGTTTGAGATTGTGTGTAAAGGAGCAAAATATCCAAATCTGAAACAAATCTACAATAAATGGCAGTTTGATTTCAATATGTTGGCCCACACAACAGCCATATAAATTTTAAGTGCTGAACATAGTGACGTATTAATACCTTAAAATTAATTATTGCAGGAGTGGTGATTTGTATTAGATCACCACTGCTTTTACACTTTGCTCACATCAGTCAGAGGTGATGCAGAGCACACACACACACACACACACACACACACACACACACACACCACAGCCTGGTAAATCAAACTGCATGGCTGCAGGTGTGAAGCTGCGCATTTCACCGAGCAGTCAAACAGATCTTCAGCACCTTCAGCAAAGGCTTTCAACCATGAGAGTGTTGGCCACTCGACACAGAAATTACAGACACAAAAATTACAGACATGAGCACCTTCATGAATAATTTAGGACCAACATCTGACAGACCTGGTGTTTAGCTGGCAGACTGGGCTGGGCTATAAAATATCAATCTACAGGATAGACTATAGATTGATCCTTTTTGTGATTTTAACCCAAATGAGAGAAAGAAAAAATAAATAAAATCCACTATACTATGTCAAATAAAGGTAATTTTAGGTTATTCTAAGGTAACAATCACATACCCACGCCATTATAAATTAAACCTTTTCCTCATAGGATTCTAAAGAGTTAAAGAGTCAGAATATCATTTATAAGTGGATGCATTTGTTGTCCACTGCTTTTAAACTTAACATGCAGCAAACAAAACAGCTATGATGCCCATGCATCATGGATGGGAATGAGCAGTATTTAGCACATAAGAGGGCACAACAAAGAGTGAATAATTTATCGTCCTTTTTAGGCATGGTAAGTACAATGCTCAGCCTCTGCTAGTGACACGGTAAAATGGGCCGGATCTTCCTGCCAATTGGGACAAGGTGGTGAAACAACTAGACAGAAGCAGTGAACTGTAGTCCTTCTCGCACTTTTACACTTCCCCTCTCTTTCTCCCCTCACTATCTCCCCATCTTTCACCTCCTCTGCATCCGGCCTCACTCTATCTGCTTTCTCCGTGTCCCTGGTGTCAGTGAGCTGTGTGGCGACACATCGCGGCTCCTCTAGTGCCTGCTGAATTATGGAAGGGGTTTGGAGGCGACGGCATTAATGAAACATGCAGCCAGGAGCCACATTTCGCAGTGGTGAGGGGAGACGTGTTGTTGCGGCGTAAATTATTCAGCCCCGAAATATCACAGCGACCATCACGCCACGACTGGTGGCGAGAAGCCACCTGCCACCTCCGGCCTGCCGCTCGTCCGCTATACTCATCCTGGCCACACTGGTGGGTGACAAAGGAACGTTGCAAAAACACAGCCGACAGCCCAGAGAAGAAGATCCCAGTAGGACTTGATACTTTATTTTCTACTTAACAAACACGTAAATATAAAGTGTTTTAATGAATCACACCAGTCTTTACAGTGTTAAAGAACTGTAGGTGTGTGTTTGGATCATTTAAATTTGCATATTTTTGTATAATTTGTTAATTTTTGTAAAGGCCTGAAATCCACCTTAAAAGACAAGGATGACTATGACACTCAGCCCCAATTTCATTTTAGTTCGGAAGAAAAACAATCTCCAAATCACACAAAACTGGTCTGAAATGATGCAGCCTGTAACCATGGTTACTCAGAGAGGAGTAAGTAGTTCATCAGCTGTTAACTATTGCTGATTTGGTGAGGCTGAAAGTATTTACAGCAGCAGGAGTTACAATAAATGGTTAATGGTCTTGTATTTATATAGAGCTTCTGTGCTCGGGGTTCAGCGTCTTGCTCAAGCACAACCTGCTGCACCTACTGAGCCACAGACGCCCAATAAAGTACAGAGCACATGTTCATGTTAGCGGAGGAACATTTGGTACGGAGCAAAGCAGATTAAGTTATGACATTCCCCTTGTTCAACCTGTAAACAGTCGGCTACACAGATATTCAAAGGGGTGCCATTTCAAAGAGTCGCTTGCGTGCTACTAACTAATTCACATCCTTGTTTTTTAGACTTTGTATATTGGCCGTTCCAAGTTGCCATCTCATGCTTTGAGAACGTGAAACCAACATTTTCACTGCAGCCTTACATATTTTTTTCTCTACTAATTACATGGTTTCCACATGATGTTTTTGTAATACATCAAACACGCTGACAGAAACAGATCCTTGCCACTGTGGCTGAAGGACCTAAGAAATGCAGTAGACAACTTAGCCACCATTAACGTGAGCCTTCCACAAAAAGCTCCAGCTCGGTCAAAGCAGTAACCCTGAAGTTTCCACTGTAAAAGCTCACATAAAACATCAGCTCTAAAACACGTCAGGAGTGATACTCTACACTGGACAAACTGACCCATGATAATATGGCCCCTAACACAGACAAGAAACAGCCTCACTTTAAGATAACAGTACTCGCGGAGCTGTGTGATTGGTGCTCCAGATACCCCTGAGCAGCTGAATACAGTGCGTGCAGGCGGGTGTTCACCCTGCAGTCTGGTTTGACTTTGATATGACATGAGCTGGGCAGAGCACAGGCGCCAGCGCTGGGTGCGTCTTCACACAGACAGTGCGGCGACATCACCTAATGGCCCTTATCTCAATCTCCTTTAAAAGCATCTTGTATTCCCCACCATCCTTTCCCCTCTGCAAAATCCTGCATTTTTTCTTCTCTCTCTCTTTTTTTTTTTAATAACCGTCAGTCCCCTCTCTCCTGTGGCGCATCGGTCCCTTCCTTCGGCGGCATAGTCCAGACAGTATAGCCTTCTGTGGTTTTAATAGGCATTAACTTGGGGCCTGTTGAGGCTAAAGTGCTACAAAACCACAGCACTGGTCCAACCTCTCTGGGAAACTGCGTGTGAGACAATAATTATGGGTATCATTTATTTGTATATGCAAGATTTGTGCCAACTTATTTTATATTTCTACAAGTCAAGAAAGAGTAAAACGGAATTAAACTGTGCCACCAGTTCATCCAGTGTACTTATTGACTGTGTGAATGTGATGGTAGAGCCTTGAGGGACATCTCTTAGACCCTGCAGGCCTATTCGCCTCACTGCTCTCTCTGTCCATCACAGAAGCAGCTGTGTATATCGCGCCGATAGCCATCACCAAGACCCAATGAACAGGGATGTCTAGAGATGACCTATCCTTTTCTGTGACTACACACTCACGGAAACGCACACATCAGAGCGCAGACGGGACTCAGCGGCACCAACAAGGCCTCCATGGGCTCCAATTAATACCCCAGCCCTTCATATCCCCTCATCTCCTCATCTTTAAGAGCTGACTGCAGATTAAATATTTATGATTCAGCACAGAGAGAGACATAGAAGACTCCTACAAGGCTATCAATAATAACAGAAAAAAAACATCCCACAGCTTACAGTTGCTCCTTGGCCAGCATCACAGACTGACAAGAAGGAAGGTAAAATGAGAAAACGACAAGACCCAGAGTCTTTGCTTTCCCTCGCAGTTTACAAGGTGGTTTCATCAGCTGTTTGGGAATGCAACTGGATAGCAAGCAAACAAGGACTACAGAGAAATCAAACCAATAATCACTGCACGAACCGCACTGAAATGTAAGTCCAACAACAACTGTGCAAATATGCCAAAGGCAAAACCCAAATTTGCCAAGGGCAAAACATGAATGCAAACGTCTACCGTTTGACCTGGCGTTGACTCGTCACTATAAAACAATACGTTACTGACGTCTGTCTTAGATGACATAACATATTTTCATTTGAAACAAGATGCGAGTGCAGGGCGTTACAAGGGGAGAAGCAGCTCCAGCGTTCAAAATGCAACGGTATTTATAAAAAACTGTCTAAATGATTCAAGGCTGGCAAAGTATTATGGGAAAGCATTTCTATTCTAGACGGTGAGCAGGGCGAAAAGCCGAGAATGGTTTTTACTGCTGAGCACTGCTTCTTTATATAAATCAGTCACCTCAGTCAAAAGGTGTTTGGAAAACCATCAGTCAGAAATTACATTATTATGATTCATATATTATATAGTGAACACATTCAATTAATACATATACACATTATTATAAATTGCATACTTATTTTTTTAAAGGCCTTAAATTCGCATTTATTGTATTTCATACATTAAGTATGTTAATTGAGCCTATGTAACATGTGCAATGTGGACAAGAGGACATAATGACATATGAAATCCACTTGGCCCTCAGTAAGCTAATGTGACAAATGAGCTACAGTGGACATTAATTATTCATGAACAAAAACGCATAACAAACAAAGGGGGACAAAGTGTCTATGAGTGTGCTCTCACAAGCGCTCTCATTAACTGAAAGAGGATACAGTTCTGTGAGGATGACGCCATTTAACAAGTACCTGACAAGTACCTCTATTGATTAGTGGCGATCTATGGTAACATGCAATACTGCTGCCGCTGCTTAGCAGTGAGGACTAGAGGAACGCAGTCTAGACTTAACGGTTACTTGTTTTGTATGGCACAAGTAAACACACTGTAAACAGCTTCAAGTGACAAAGGAATTAGATGAAACTCATTTTGTGGTCTTTAGCTCCTCCTAGTGGTAAAATACAGATGTGAAGGTTACAAGCTAAAACAATACACATCATAGCCACATGTGTCATTTACAAAAATCCAAAAAGACAGTTATGCAAATAATGTTTAAATAATTCATTTACAGTGATCAAGCAGTCCCTTTTAATATTTGGGGGTCTTTTCATACATGACAATCAGAATGGTAGCAGCAATCTGACTGGAATTGCAAAAAAAAGTATTAAGTATTAAAAAATGACATATTTGGATATGATCGGCAAAAAATCCATTTCATGAAGTATTTGCCTGTCCAGACTTTCTAAAAATCAATGTGGATGCATTCTGGACATGCCAAAAAAAATAAAATAAAATAATGCTACCTGAGTCTGGTGATAATTTAACCCACAAGGAAAATTTGTACTCTCACTGAAGCTTAGCATTTGATGATCTGTTAATGATGACCCAAAGAGATGCAGTCACACAACTTGGTGCCAAGCCTGTCTTGTTAGTCTAATCAAACAACAAGAAACAAAACTATATTAAGTGGAGTCCTTGGTATATTTACCTTGTAGGACGGCAAAAAGCAGAGCACACCCTTGGACATGACCTGGCACACATGAAGCAGCAGTGCACCCACTTCGTCCTGGAAGGCATACGTCTCAGTGTGCTGAAAGGTGGCACACAGTTTTCTGCCTTGGGGTCCTGCTCCAATAGTTCCCACCCAAACCTAAAAAGATCAATGGACTGTGTTAATGCACAAGGAGTGGAAATCTTCTCTTGCGCCAGCACAGCATCAGTTTATCCCAGAATATCCACTCTATTAATCAGGTTTTGGATATGAATCAAAGTCATATCTGAAGTTAGATTGGAGCACGAAGCAGACATTCCAAACACACTAATACGTTTCCTTTTCAGTGCATTACTCCTGCTACATTTACACAGAGGATCACCACTACTCTTGTATTTAAGGAACACTAAAACAGACTTTTGAAAAGAGCTGGTGCCATTTTAGCTTGGAAATTGACTATTCTGAGACAGTACTCAAACGCTTTTCTAGATGGACGTTGCTTTAGTTCTAACCACTTCTAAAAGAATAACACTGGAAATAGCTTTAATACTCTTGAGTATGGATAATCTGCGTAGCCACACAATTCTCAAAGCCTTAGCGTCAGTTGTAAACCTTCTCCTTACCTGGGATTTATTGATCACATGGTTGGCCTCCAGCTGGATGGAGAATTTGACCCCAAGTTCAGAAGAAAAGGAGCCCATGGGTGATAGGGTTCCTGATGTCAGCACGATGCTGCGCACTGACCCACTCAAGTCAGAGAATGCCTGGGAGGTACACAGCAACAGAGGTAATTCATGCCCTTGTCAAATTATAGACTAGAGAAACTGGTTATCCTGATTTTAGAGCAGCTAAATAATTTATCTCTTTTGACTTTATTCAGTTTAAAGCCTTCACTAATAGATCAGTGTGGCCTACATGGCAGGGTTTGCCATGCCTAACCTCTCACCACGGCAGGGTTAAGGCACCAGAAGCTCAGCGTCAGGACTTCTGTCTTGACTCTGACGCTTTGGCCTTGGCTTTGGCGCTGGCGCTGACGCTGGCGTGGCCGCACGAAAAACCCATTGCTATCAGGAACATCAGGTGGGACCTGATTTGTCCAAGCGTAGCTCTTCTGCAGAGCTACTCTGTAATCTTCAGCAAACCTAGACACACAAAGAACAACTAATCAGTTAAAGCACTGCTATGACATGGGAACCTTCTTTGGTTTTTCCCTGACCTGCAGTTTCCCCTGTAGAGAAAGTCCAGCACCATGAAGAGGTTTTTGAGAAGAGTGGAGTTAGGTGGGCTAATGGTTGGGACCTGCACCATGTCTTCTTTACCATTAACAAAACCAACACGCTCCTCTTTCTCCAGCACAGCGCCCAAGTTTTGCTGTCGCATAGAAACCAAACAACAAAACAACACTGATGATTATTAAATAAGGACACACTGCACATAATTAAACATAACATTTTGACAAATGAAATAAATGAGATTTATTTAACTTCTACTGAAAGTATTCATAGTTCCCAATAATCCTACTGCTACATTTCCTCTCTTCATTTCAAAGTTAAAGTGATTTCGATCACATTTAAACCTTAAATTGTGGAGACAAACAGAAAAGGTGAAGTTGTCTCATATGAGCAACTGTCAGAGTCAGAACATTTCAAAACGGGTCTTAATTTTCTGGTGTTGCTCATCAAAAGGGCACCTGAATGAAGTGTGATGATAAACACGCTGGCAGCTCCTAGACACTAAGATGGGACCCATTGTCCCTCTTTGCAATCAGACTAACTATAGCCTAAACAGCCTAAATTTTACAGCCTGACATTTAGTGGCAAGAAACTGGAAACTGCATTAGCTAATAAAGCCATGGTTGAATAAGTAAGGATGTTATAAACACAAAAGGTGTACCTTCAGTATGTTGAATGTGTCAGGAGTAATGCCCAAAGTGTGAAAGATGTTCAGTATATCCTTCCCATTCCAGACTTTACTGGCACTCTCATATCCCCTTTCAGACAACAGGCTTTGGCTCTCCTGGATCCAACTACAATCAGGACAAAAACAATAACTACTCTGGTCATGAGACCTGTGGATGTACATGTAGTCATCAAATCACTGACTTGATCAGAGTGTAGCAGAAATCCCTGAGAGGCTCATGTTTGGACCGCCTGATGTTATTGTTGACCATGCTGTCCAGCTCCTCTCTGCACAGCAGCAGACGGTTCTGGTCTAACGAGAAGCTGGCGCTCTCCCTAGCACAGTCCTCGATGTTATGGGCCTCGTCCAACACCAATATCTGTCCCGCCAGGTCGATCTCCATCTGGTGGAAATGGAGACGGAAAGCAAGACAGGAGGAGTGGTTAATATCTAAAATCTGCATGCAGCATGATCCGTTCTTTTTGAAGACAGATAACAGTCAAACAACTCCTCCACCTCCTATAATAAACTCTACTCACACTCTCGCGTATCATCGGATCCAGCAAGTAGTTATATGGGCAGAAGATGACAGAGGCGCCCTCCATGAGTTCACGTGCAGCATAGTAAGAGCATGAGCGGATCCGTTTCCCCAGAGTGACCAGGTCCTCAATGTCCCAGGCTTCGTTGAGCCCATGGACCCGTTGCAGTGATACCTGGTCCCGCATCCTCTGGACACCGTGGTAGTAACGGCACGACCTGCCCTGCAATGCACACAAAGGATTGGTAGAGTTAGACCAAGGCATAACAGCACAAATATGTGGAGAAAGCTGACGTGACAAAGCGAATTTGTTTAAGAGAAAGCTCCTCAGTGAGTGCTGGAGTAGGTGGTTTGAAATCAAAGGTGGACCAGAAATTTTACTTCCTGTAAAAGGTAGGTTAAAAGAAATAACTAAAAGAAAGATTTTCTTTTGACACCAGTTCTCGTCAATGCTGCTGGACAGACATTTAGTCTGTCTCAGAACATTATGTCACGTAAACCCAGATTGACTCCTGATGCCAAGCATCTAACCATTATTTTCATTATTAAGTAAATGTATTATTTTTGATCCCCTGCTTGACTGGCCTATAAAAACACAGGTCTGTCCAAAACACATACACACTCCTTTATATTACTACTATTACTACTATGACGACGACAGCTACTACTTAATAAAACAGTGAATTGTGACATTTTTGCAGATCAAAATTTCAGCGAAATAAGGTCAGATGTACCACAGTCTAGATGTAGATGGATCAGGGGTTGGTTGCAGCAGTGTACTAGTATTAGGATCTCATATTTTCTATAAAACAGTGATTTTACATTTAAATCATGACAAGCTGAATTAACAAAAAACAAAAAAAAATCACCTACATCCTACTTTTAATTCTTCACAATTGATCCTTGCAGTTTAATAAAAGTGTGAGATTAGGATCTCCTATATGTCTGAAACAACTGGCAGTTTGATTTCCATTCTTCAGTTTCCACTTTGACCAGAGGTGATGTACAGTATTTCAGAGGCTGCCTGTGATCAGGTGTTGGGGCTATTGTAGCAGTTTACATGTCCCGACACTCATACGATGTGTAAAGAAGCTGAATCTCACATGCCAAGCCTCAATTACTCTGTCAGCAGAGGTGAGGCTTTAGATGTCCCACCCTGTTCTTTATGATTTTAACAGCTTGAGGTGACAATGTCACACAAATACACTGTACACCGGTGGACTCTGTAACCTCCAGCCACGATAATAACGTTGAGATGAAATGGTTGACTTCTGACGCGTTAAGCTTGGACACTTTGCTGAGACTGAACACTAGAAGGGGGAGGTGAGAGGATTAACAGCTTTCAGCTGCCTTCAAGAAAGTCTGGATGGCTGGAGCGAAGCGCGGGTGTTGTGATTGAAGACGACATTAGCTGAACGATTTCAGTGAATGACAACGGTTTGTCTGTACAGTGTGGTAACCTGGCACTGACCAGACTAGACCCTGAGGCGACGAAGGCAGAGTGTCAGTGACACCCACTCTAGTCAGGGGTTATGACTGGGCCAGCTATTTCACGTGACAAAGAGAAACAATTGCCATGGAAGGCAAACACCTCCAATGACAGTGTAATTGTCCTCATTACAGCAGGCGCCTCAGCTTTAGGACAGTATAGGGGGTTACAAGTGTCTCATGTCTCTAGAAAGGCTTACTCAACTGTTCTTGACATTTAAGTGTGTCAAAAGAGTCTGCTGGACCAACTGTGGATATTGTAGCAGCATAATTGCTGCTCTGAGGCTATACTGTTGGCAGAGTCACTGTAGGTCTGGCCTTAGCAGTTAGCTGTGTTACAGGGAACTAAAAGGCACCGTAGCAAATCCCTTCTCACATAATGGTGTGAAGTGACAATGCGTCATTGAACGGAATAAGTTTTAATAAAAAAAATTAAAAAAGAAGGTACGATTTGGCCTTTTTTATGTTATAATTTCTCAGCCAGTGTGACATACATTACAAAATACATTACAATGTGTGGGTTTTCTACTTCAGGCTCAGAACAGTTCATTGTGTCGAGAGTGTGTACACAAGAAGAGGCATGTGTGTCAGTGTTTATCCTCACATCTTTGGCCTCCAGCAGTTCCTTACAACGTTCGTTGCGATTGAAGTGAGGCGCCACTTCGGGGTTGACACAAGTGTGATCTCGACTGGATAAGATGGTCATCGGCACACCAGAGTAAACGGTACGCTTCAGCTCGTGGGCGATCTGCGTGATCTGTTTATGTGTGCGAGTGCCAAAGAAGATCTTGGGAACGTTCCTTTTGCCGTCTCTCTCTTTGTCCTTCCTGTCGTCTTTGGTTGAAGCGCATGGGCACTGGGAGCATGGTTCAGAGGCCTGGAAGGACAGAAAAAGAGATAAATGCTGAAAGGCTCACAGATTGAATTTAAGAGCTCTGTACTTGCTGTTGTCAAGTCCTGGTAAATGTCTGGTATTTCTAAGCAGACAAATCAGTAAACTGTGAAGGCAAACAGCATGTCGTTTTGGGGAGGGCCAAACCTTGTGTGCGCAGAGTGACAGCCAGACGTGGAAGACATGGGGAAAATTGATTGTGTTTTGAAACCATGACATTTCGACATATGAGGACTGTGAGTTCTGTGATCATCCCCTTGATCTATACTGATACCTAAAAAGCATACCTTTTATGTTATTATAAAAGAGTATTAGGATTAAAACAGCTACCAGCTCAACACCATTAACCATTGCCTGAATAGGTTTTGTGACAGACTGCTTTGTATACTCTTTAGAAAAACACACAGGGAAACATAAAGAATTTGTATCCATACATAAGGTGTCCTGTCACTCTGCACCAGGTGACCTTCTCCGAGTCTGAAAGATGATAGGCCACCATTGTGGCGGCTGAGAAAATCTAGTTACTCCATAATTGGCTGTCCAGTGACGTGGTGGATTCTTTTCTTCCCCTCCGCTTCACAGGCGAAGTGTAGTCGGCAACGCTTATGAAACTGATCCTGCTTATGTGTTGAGCTCTTTTAAGTGGTGTACTCTTTGACCATTCAGACGTTCACATACATACATGATCCAATCACTGGTTTCTCAAAACCACAATACTACTACAGTATAAAATAGTAACCGTACATCAACGGTTAATTCATGGCCATAAAAACAGAAAATTAACCTAATCTAATTTATGCTTTTTGTCAATTTAATGATGCACATCCTTGGTCAGGTTTGCAATACAATACTGGGTTTATGATGATTTAGACTTTACTGGGTTGAACTATTACAATCACAATCAGTCATTTGATCAGTCCAATTTTTGTTGGTTATTTTATATGTTTGACAAGTCTAATTTTTCAGAAACTTTACTTTTGTGTGATACTGCAATATACAGCAATGCAACAAAATACTATGACCACCTTCCTTATGTTTTGTAAGTTTCCCTAGTGGAGAGTGTCCTGTGGTGTCTGGCAAGAGAATGTCATTAGTGGGGGTCTTTGGGTCCTATGGGTTGAGGGGAGGGGACCCTGTGGATCAACCCACATATACTTGATCAGTACGGGATCTAGTGAATTTGGAGGCCAGGTCAACACCTTGTACAGTTCTTGATGTTTTTGTTGAGTTGTCAGTCTGCATCCTGCTGGGGATGGCTGCTGCCATCAAGGAGTATCATTGCTATGGGGTAGGGGTGCATGGTCTGGTCTAGGTAGGTGATACCCAAGTAACATCCACATGAATGCCAGATCCAAAGGTTTCCCTTCAGAACATTGTATTGTCACAGGATGGTCAATGTTATTTATTTCTACTGTCATTTTGTGGCAGATCAGTGTAAAATAACATGTTCTGCATGGCCAACTTCAACTGCAAAGCGAGAAAGACTGTTGGCTCAGATCACGTCTCAAGAAAAACTGTGAGATTAGGATCTCCTACGTCTCCACTCCAGTCACATTGTCGGAATAAATGAAGACGTCAAAGGAGAGAAGACTACCTGTTCATTATTGTCTTCTGATTGATAATTGGTTGGTGTTCCTCTGTTATGCCAAAACAGGCAGTTTTAGGACCGAGGACATCTATGTTGACATTCTGGCACTTTGAATTGTTATGTGGAACATCAATGGACCAAAATGTCATAATGTGCACAATCTAATTTTTGTAAAATATGTGTCCTTCCTTTAAAAAGTCACCCTTTTTTTAGATTACCATGTCTTTTGTTAATATGAATAAATATAACTAACGAGCCTAAACTAACCAGACAAGGCTAAACATGTTTATTCCTAAATCCTCCACAAATTACCTGAATGATTCCACACAGGAATGAATGGTATGCGATGTCACACATTGGAACTTATCATGGGGATCTGAGGCACTTCTGATGACAGATGAGCGGCTCCAGTTACCCAGCGGCTCAGATTTTCCAAGCATGTTTGTCCATCAAATATTACAATGTGTGATGGAGTGTAGGCCAAAGAGAGCCCTCAGAGAGCTGTCTCTCAGAGTTAAGAGGGATAACGAGCCCTGAGCCCATGTGAAAAATAAACAGAGGTGCTGCAGGGCCCCAACACCAGTTCAGGTTACCTTTCTCCTCTGGAACAGTTACGCTCCACAGCCTGGGCCCTGGGCCCGATCACCTTACCTGCTGCTGCCACATTAAATAGAGCCATCCAAATATCCTGCCCCAAGATGGCCAATAATTACTTATTCATTGGCAGGTGGGGGGAGGAGGGGAGGGCTGGGGCAGTGTAGAAGGGCTTGCTGATGAATAGAGGCCCTTGTCAAAAGCTGCAGCAGGAAACAGCTGACACAAGAGTATCCTTTTACGCGGCTGCCTCCCGAGATGCCGGGACAACAAGGTTTCAAGACTGGCCCCACAGCCCAGAGCAGACACCCCCTAGAAAGGAATGTAGATAACTGGCAAAAGGGGCAAGCAGGACACCGGCTGTGCTCGCAACAGGAACATACTGGTCCTCTCAGCACACAACAACAAAGGGTGTTGCTCCTTGGGCGCTGTTTGTGATGAGAATGCTGTCACTTTCCGTCAGACAACGTGCAGTATAAAGAAACAACCTTCTTAGCACACTGAGAGTGTTACCGATATGCTGTATGGGAGAGGTTTACTCTGGGTTTACTAAGTTTCTTCAGGTGTACTTAGTTTACATAGAGCAGGTATACCTAAGATTCCAAGGTATACCTACACTGCCAGGTGTAAGTGTATGCAGCAGCTAAAGCTTTCTTGAATTGACAGAACAGAGGTCAGTGGTGCTACTGAACACCTCAGAATATTCACAGGTAGGCTTCTGTTGCGATACTCCCTGCCAACACCTGAGAGATGGAAATCTCACACTCCAGGGGGCCAGTCAGAGGGCAGTGAGGGGCCGCAGGCAGTGGATCACTTAGGTATCACTGGCGCCTCTCACTGCACGCCAATTTGCTCCTCATTCCACAGCTTTCGAGGGCTTGGAATTCATTCCAATAAGGGTGGCCTTCAATAGCCAATACCTCGGAAGACATGATACCCAACACCCCCGAAAATGACCACACAGTGCAGGTAGGGGCCCTGGCAAATATCTGGCCTCCAAAGCACCTGTTTATCCCTCGGGCACAGTAACCAGCGGGTGAACCCCATTCAATATTTATCCCCGTGGCTTTCACAGATCAGCGGCCCAGGCGAGGCAAACCCTCTTAATTAAAACTGGAGCTTGCTTCAAAGGGCCCCATTCAGGCCGTCAGTCAGCACTCGCAGGACAAAAGAGCCTGGGTCATGTAGCTGCAGGGAAACCAGAGACCAAGGTGCTTTTTCGACTTCACTTTCCCTCCTCTTTTTCCACCTCCCACCATCCCCGGCTCTCAAACCAAGTCACACACCTGTGGCAGGTTAAGATGCAGTTGTGAGTGTTTAAACACTCCTGTGAGCGGTGCACTGGCCTGGGTACCTTCAAAATACTCAGTTGTGAGCTCACTATCTCTATGAAACTAAACCAATAAAACAGCTCTGATCTACAGATCTACGACTAAAGCAAATTAAAATTTCAACATTATATTTTGCTTACTGTTTTATGATTGTTTGTGGTGGTGTTAAGGTTTATTAAGTGAGGGGTGTTTAGGATATAGACCGGGCTCCTATATTTATTATACAGTAAAGCTGATGCAGATGTCATTGTGTTGATGGTGAAAAAAAATTAACTCGTCATATAAAGTTCTTTGTTCAAGTATGGAGGGATTTCCATTTCCAATTACCTGTACTTACAATAGACAGCTGGCCAATTCTGCAGGCTGGTGCTTTAAAGCTGAAAATATATATTCCTAAAGAATTCTATTTCTGGATATTATATATTTTAATACGTATTTATTTGTATTGTACTAGCTGTTATTTGCCATGTAAGAGAAGTCGTGGTGAAAAAGCTTATGAATAATTTGCAGACTGACCTCATAGCAGTGAAAGTGATCACACGATTACAAATCGTCCCTTAAGCTGTACTGGCTGTACAGTATGTGTAGAATACTTTACGTGACACACAGCAATGACAAAACATGAATCAAATGTCATGTTTCTTACCAGGCTTACACAAGTAAGAAACTTTAACTGCGGCCTTTGTTAATTAGGTGGAGTATAGCGCCACCCAGTGGTGCTAATGAATAGTGATTCAGAACCTGTTATTCTCCATGAGGATTAACCATCTATGTATGTTCCTGTTGGTCATTTATTACACTGATAATGTTGTAAAACAGACGTTTGAAGCACAGCTATTAGCGGTAAGGATGGTTCTGTTAGGATCTAAAGTGGAACCAATATCAATCATCAATTAAAAAAAACTTTCCTCAAATAAGCAGACACACCGGTTCACTTGTTCTTTTTTGCTGCACTCTCTTTGCTCCTGTATTTATTGTTTTGTTTCTCTGTTCCGTTCTGTCAATGCATTGCGTTTTAAAAATTATTTTGGTAATGGCAACACCGCTGGCACACTGCATTTTATTCACAGCCAACATTTTGATATGTTGTTACAGGAAAAGGTAGAGGTGTAATTAATTACATTATTGATGGCTGCATTACATTAAGGTGTTCAAGTTACAGGGCCTTGATGTTGTACATGCTGGCTCACAACAGGGTCTTTCGGAAACACTTAAGGAGGAGTGTGTGGGATTTAGAAATAAAACATATGCATTCATATCTATTATTATGAGAATAACTTCTTATTGGAGGTCAGATAAATTGGGACCAAGTATTCTGACAGGAGTAGGGTCAGTGTAAGGTAGGCCTATGTCATAGCCTGTCATAATGAGGTTTCTCTCAAAATTTAAATGGTATGAAAATTAAAGTGAGCTACAGGCACATCTCCTTATATTGAGTGTATAGCGATTGTACAGTTAATCCATTGAAACAATGGACAAGAACCGATAAGGTCTACAAGAACGGGAATCAGCAGAAAGTTGATTTACACTGGACACAGAATAGGCGATCCATAGTAACTGGCTGGGATTTAAAGAAATGGACAACAATGCCCCCATGTGTCAGTAATCGTGTCCTTGTCCGGAGAGTACTCACGCAGCATGATGAGGACGAACCGGCAGCCGCGCTCTTTGTCCCTGCGGCCCAACTCTGAGCAGCCGCTGGCTCGTTTTCAAGCTCTGGCTCATCATCGATGAACACGACCCCCCGCTCCAGACGCTGCCTTTTTCGGCTCTGAGGAACAAACACAGAAGATTTACTGCTGCTGACAGAGAGGACGGGATTGAATCAATGAGTCAAATAAACTCAGTGACAGAAATATCTTTGGTTTGAAAACGTTTTATGCTACATGATACAGATATCTGGTCCCCGATTGCCTGCATGATGTTCTTGTTTGTTCTAGTTATGTCAGTAGTAGAAGATTTAAGAATATGTCTCATTTCAGTTACCACATCCATATGTTGCATGATTGTCCTGTCATAACACAGGAGGACGTGCAGTAACACATTCTGACAAAGATTTATCGAATCCAGACGATTCTGATGTTCTAATACATATAATATTGCGCCTTCAATATTAACAAACAGTAAAATCGATTGCACAACATGCATCTATGGCTACCTGGTTCTCAGTAGCACGAATGCGCTTCTTGTCTGGCTGGAAGTCGTCATCTTTCTGGTGCTCAGAGCTGAGAGAAGCCTGGAACTTCTCAGACAGACGGGAGGCTAGAGAGTGTCTTTTCGGCTGGGACTCTTCTGGTAGCGGCGCTGAAACACACGAGGCAGAACACACTTAAATGCTTGGTTTATATACAGCAAAAGAAATAAACACTGGGGAATGGTTCAATGGGAATGATTCATGCATGCCACAGACTGCATGGAGCAAACGCCACTGCACTGACTCTCACAGTGTTTATGTCATTGTTGTGAGGCAAATGCAGCTGCAAAATGGACAGGCTGTTTTATGGAATTGAAGACGGAGAAGCAGGAATGAGTAAAGAATATGGTCTTTTGATCAGCAAGCTCAGCTTCATTGTGCTGCCAGATGAATTTATCTGAATGCTCTAACCAAGAAAGAAGATGCCTATATTTATCTGTGAAGGTTCTCAGTCATCCAGGTCATGGTATATTTCTGAGCAGCTGAGATGTTTATAAGAGTAATACAACATCGGTCAGTGAGCTGAATCTAAAGAGAAACTGGGTCTTGGAACAAGCACACAAGTTGTTCTACAAAACTATGAATAAAGAAGATCAAAATTAATGTTTTGGAAAGGCCAAGTCAAAGTCTTTACCTTAATCCTAAAGAAATGTACTGAGCAGGGAGCTTTGTAAACAGCGATAAGAGTAAAACTAATCTGAAAAATATTACTTTTAGATACATTAAAAACAAGTATTGATTAATTTTGTGTTTAACACGTTCTACAATTGTGATTAAATATTTTAAACTATTCACAGCTAGGGCTGGGTACCGAACTTCGGTTCTTTTGTGGCACCGACCGAAATGCTTCGGTAGTACCGAGTATCAAAACATGCCTCGTCTTTCGGTGCCAAGTTTCGATACCCGGAGGTGATCAAGACCTGATAATGCTGCCAGTGATTGGCTGTAACGTTATACTTTGCGGCTTGCAGGAAAAATACGTGGTACCAGACAGAGACGTTTTGTGGTTACGCCCACAGACGGGGTTCACGTGTATCTGTGTTGTGATTGTGAACAGGAGTTGTGCGTCGTTGAAACGCTTAAAAAACGCCACCGAAGTCAAAAGTGTGGCTCCATTTTTAGCAAGATTGATGCCAATACTGCGCGATGCAATATATGCAAAAAAAAAAAAAAAAAAAAAAATCATAATTGTTAAGGCTGGCAATACAACTAATTTAATGAAACACCTGACCGTGCACGGAATCAGTTTAAGAGCAGTAAGTTGCTCCGTGTTTGACTGCAAGAAGATCGGACCGCAGCCTCTCATATCCCGCAAAATCGAATTTTTCCTCGAGTTTGGTTTCTTCGAAAGCCGATTTGTAAACAGCGCTCAAGCTTCATGCGCATGCGCCACCTCTTCCTCTCTGTTTTTGGTGAATTTCTGAAACTGAAACAGCGCCGCATAGACCTGGAATATGAAGTAGCGTTCAGTCGTGTAAAGCCAGAAAAAGGATATGATATGATGTTTATTTTTTCTGTAAAACTGCTTGGAGTGGAAAATTACCAAAGCTGAAAAATAAAACTGAAGATTTGTACAATGTGTAATGTAATTTGCTTTTTGTTATCTTATAATCTTATAAAATTGGTATCGAAAAAAGTATCGTTCTGGTACCGGTATCGAAATGAAGGTATTGGTATCGGTACCGGTATCGAAGATTTTTGTTTGATACCCAGCCCTATTCACAGCCCTAATATATTCTGTATACACAGATACAACTGTAAGACCGGGGTTAAGGTTAGGGATGAGCTCACATTTCAGGTCAGAAGGAGAAACACATCTGCATTTACTCATTTTGAAGGACTTGGATAGTCCTTTTTTTCCAAAAGTTTGTTGAAGGTATGAAAAAGGTGGCGTTTGTTCAATATGCGTATAAATGTTGTTTTGTTTTTTGTTTTTTTCAGGTTTCACTGTTTGTTTAGAATCTGTTAAGATCTGGAATAATATGCAGCACACTGAACAGACTGGCCATTTTGATTGGGAGCAGAAGCAGCTCCATGGTGGCTTTTAAGCACAGCAAATATTCACTTTATCAACAACAAATAACCAAATAACAGTGTCACATTTAGCTGGAAATACATTGATTTTCATTATCAATTTTTTCGTCTGCTTGATTTATAAAACGCCAGAAAATGGCATACATAAGAGGGTCATTCTGTACCTTACCTACCTAATATTTACACTAAATAGTTACAGATACAACCAACATGTGCTGACATAACACACTAGATGGTTTGTTACGCAGAACCATCCGAGATTATGTCCCTAGAAAGAGTTTGAACAAATGCAGACACATGCACAAACATCTCAACAGCAGATCTCGCAAGAATTTAGTTGCCTCACAAGTTAAAATAAGCACAGCCACTATTAAAATAAAATAAGACATGCTCTGGTGAAAAAGAGAGATACATACAACATACTTCAAATCCAACTACAGGTAAAACAAAGTATTGCTTACCATGTTCTGGTGCCGAAGGCGAAGGCTGAGCCGTCTCTTTGCAGGGGGACACAGTGAGGTCCACAACAGCAGCACTGACTGTGTCTGTGGCTGTGGTCGTGCTGGCTTTGCTGTGGCATGCACACTGACAGGAAGCAGAGGCATCTGACTTCTTACAGTCTCCAAAGTTTTTATCTGACTGGCTCTTGTCCTCCACAGTGCCTCCTTCTTGCACTTTAGCTGCACAGAGAAACAGATGTAACTGTGAGTGACAATGCCCCCCAATCAGTACACGGGGGAAAGTAATAATGGTGAAACAACAACAATAAATCATGTGATTATGGCTACAAACATCAGACACCTTTAAGACAAGGAATCCCTTACTATAAATTCTTATTATTAAAAGAGTTATCCGATGAAAACTATAACATCCAGTTTTACATGTGGTAATGTCGGAGCCTGAAATCTGAATAAAAAATATGAAAGGAAAACGATGCAGCTGGTGTAAGACAGACTTCTGCAGTACTTAGATTTGACCAAACACTTGTTTTCTGTTACATGCTCTCAGTGAAAGCAGGCTTACCCAACTGAGCTCGCTGCCAGGCCAGAGCAGAGCAGAGCAGGGCCAAGCTCTTTCCACTTCCTGTGGGACTTTCCAGCAAACAGTGCTGCCCATAGTTCAGCCCTCGTACGATCTGCAGACAAGGTATAGACACATTTAGACTGTCAGCTAACTGCAGGTACATTCCAACTCAAAACACAATAGAGAGTGATTAATAACAACTATAAAATGTCTAACAAACATTTAGTATTGCCTACTATACACTCCAAAGCACTTTACCCATGTTCAGTTATATGCTAGTTTAAGTATTGTTGTTAATTCCAAAAGCTTGCAGCGCGCTGAGTGCATCTTCACTTTACAGTTGGTGCCTAAATCCATTGCATTGCATTTCATTTCATTTCATTTCATTCCTGGTCTGCTGGCTACTCCCAGACAGTCTCCAGCCCAACACAATGCTGCACTGCATTGCCTAGTACTACACAGATGATGGATGGATACTTACTTATTATGAACAGGCTGATAACTCCTATCATTTATGATGAGTCCACACATGTGATGCGAGCTCACTTAATTGGTTAGTTGTAGTGGCACATGTATTAAGTTACTCACTGAGTTCATCATAGCCAGCTGGGATGGGTAAGCCTTGCATGGGAAGAAAATCTTCACCCCTCCAATGGTGTACTCTACACGTGATGTGGCCATGGTTCTCCGTCACTGCTCCAAATTAAAACATTAGCAATACGTTATATTGATAAAAGTTCACTGTAACGTGAACAACGTCATTATTAACTACAGCAACTCATTAACTCACAAGTTTAACGTACTGTTACAGAGAAATACGGTTTTGTTAACAATTAACCAACTGTTTAATTAACGTTCATGTTGTCACCTACCTCAGGTCAGAGACAGCTACTTGTTAGCTTCTATCGACTAACCATGAAGAGCTAATGCTAACTTTTCTGTCGTAACTGTGATTGGCTGATTACCGGCATCCATATCCCATGGTTAAAATAATAACGCTGGCCATTACAATTGCTCTGACATGTAAATACAAACAAATTAGCAACAACAAGCTGCGTGTTTGTACGCCAACTTCCCCATCATTCCTTCCCGCGATTTTAACATATGGCAAGTTGCCAGCTTTGTTATAGGTAATGACTTCCTACGATGACTTTCAGAATAAAATCCTCACGCTGAAAGACCTGGACAATATTAAAAGGACATCTGCTGTACTTTCTTTCGAAACGATTATTCTGGCCCGTATTAAATCAGTAAAATTTTAATTAGCATGTAGTGTTACCAGTACTTTCACTGCAACATATACAATAATAAAAACGAATTAATATTAACTACATTTCCACGCTTTTATTTTGAATGCTTAGCGTGTTCTGTTGGTTTGCAACATTTGCAATTGACGTTAGCTAAGCACCCAACGGAGGTGACGTTGGTAAACATCCGTAAACATTACGTCATTAAAGGAACATTTCAGATTTTCTGCTCAACACTACAACTTTATATTTTGATGGAACGCTATCGATAGCAACATGCTAATTACTTGTATTTAACTGAGGATTTTATAATTTCATATTTTATTGCAAAATAGCAAAATCTCATTGTACTGTGTATAATGACAATAAAGGCTTTCTATTCTATTTCTATTCTTCTATTCTAAAATGATTATAAATATTTGGCAGCCCCAAATGTAAATATGAACACACAAGAATGCCAAGGGTATGAATGAAGTTCAGCATGAAAATGTACAATAATAAGTTCTGTGATGAAAAAAAACATTTAACTGTTACCTGCCTCCAGTGAAAGGGTACAAAGAAAACAAACAAAAACATGTCCTCTGCATGAAACCATCGTGGGCTATTATGTTTCACATGTTATGTGTTTCACATAATAGCCACACGGCAAAAATCATTAACAATATGTTAGTATCAACATGTAAGCATTAGTAATACTTTGTGTCAGAGCTTTTTATTTAAATAAGTTCATTTCCAGACAAGCATTTTTCACATTTATACTGTACACATGCACTTTTGCTGTTAGCACAGCAGATGTGACTATTCAACAGGGTAAAGGAGTAGACAAAGATTCATGAGACTTCTCAAAAATAGTATGTATAAAAATCCAAACCCATGGATCACAAGCCAGTAACAGAGTGTATTTGCAGAGATAACACGTCAAACAGGAACATTATCATTTCATTAATGTACAACATGTTTGGACCAATTTATAATGCTACAAATTCCTGTAGAAATTGCACTTAGCTCAGGGAAAATACATCATCATGTAACAAGGGGTTTACAAAGATTGAGACATCCGTCTTTTCTGTTAAATGGTCATACTTTTGCAGGTAATAAGCATCTGAATTATACACCTTTGTAACAAAACTGGAGGCAAAACAGCTGTGTTCTGCAAACTCCACTCAGCTTAATAACGATTCGGTTCCAGCAGGTTTCCATTTTTTGTTACCTGGCACCCTCCATTTGCAGTGTGTTCATATTAAACTCCAATCATGTTATTCATCCATAGCTGCATTTTTTTTTAAATAAAACATCTTCCTTCTCAAAGACAATTAAGGTCTTAACAAGTGCAAAAATATTCTCTTAGAAAATCCATGCAAAGTGGATTTCCTCACAAATGAGCCTTGTGCATACAACAATACAATAGCAGTTGCAGCATGGAGGGACAATGGCTTGTATGAGGAACCTCTCACTTGGCTTCAACAAAACAGAACCAGCGGTTACTGTCTTGTTGCAAATGGGATAAAACTAGGCGGCAGAAACATACTTGTGAAGGAAACATGGCAATACGGATATTCCAGTGCAGCCCAAATGGAAGCATGGCAGCATAAAATAACCATAAACATTGATTGTAAACATCTGATTTTTTTTTTGGTCAGTCTCTCAGAACCAAAGGAAGTCTTTGCTTTCGAGCCACCTGGATGTTCAGCAAAGCAAAAGAAGGAGATCCATCATTTTAGAAACAGTATCAACATCTGCAAAAGCAGAGGGCTGCTGAAAGGCATTCTTGGAAACTTGGGGGGGGGGGGGTGTCACTATCTGATGTAGGGAAATGAAATAAAGACACCAAACTATAATGCTCCATTACAAAATACAAGAATACTTGAGCAAGTTCAATTATCGCTTAAGAACATAACCCATTATTAGAAACCTTGTGTGGGGGGGTTGATGTGTTAAGTCAAATGTTTACTTGGTAAATGGAAAACATGTTACTGACACACATTACATATATTTATATGTACACAATGTAGTAGCTTACTGGTTTGTGACTGTAGCAGCACCTTCAGTTTATATTCAAGACACGCATTCAAGGATCAAATAAACTGTTAAGAATAACAATACATAAATATGTTTAAAACCACAGAGTGTGTGCGCACATAATGTGATTCAGAGTGAAGAGTTGGAGATGAAAGCTGTGGTGGAGCTAATCTAAAGAGGAATTATTATTTTTTTAATCACTGTACCTCAAAGGATGAATAAAAAAATAGAGATCTGTTTTAAATCAACAGCTTGACTTACTTTCTCAATACCCATCTATAAAATGCATAATAATATTTACACCAGTGACATTAGTCATACTTGTTGGTTACAACTGTCACCAAAAACAGAGGTGACGTAAGACACACTTCTCAGCATTTCAGCGAGGACACAAAATGAAAATTCACCCAAAAACACCTGTTCTCAAGTGAGGACTGTACTAGTGCTGAGCATCAACACAAGTCTTCCCACAACCTTTACAGCAAGGTTGCTTTGAGCTGTGCGGACGCGTTGCAAACATGAGGAACAGAAACACCACTGGAGACGAGGTTGACAGTGGGAGGCAGCAGGTAGGTGTGTGTGAGTGTGTGTGTGCATGTTTCAGCACACACACACTGTGGTCTTGCTATGCTGCTGGAGAATTGGGGAGACGCTATTAGAGTCCTTCTGATTCTTCTCTGTGTTATGCTGGACCAGCGGTGGCCTATCAGCAGTCCTCCGTCGGGCTTTCTTTGCCGACTGTCCCGACGGCGGTGATGATGATCCATCTATAGTTCTTTTGCTGTTAGGCGCCCTGCTGCCAACTGTCCTGTCAGTGGGACTAGACGGACTAGGCCGTTCAGCACTGCTGTTTGAGCAGAGTGAAGTCAGATCAAACGGGTCACACAGACTCATACGGTACAGGCTGTTGCTTCCTGATAGTCCGTCCCGTCGCTCCAAGGTAGGGAGAAGCTCACACATGGCAGAGGGAGAGTCTTCCTCTGGTGGACGCTGCAGGAAATCAGAATGGGAAAAAAAACACATGATGAAGTCCAGCTCTTAAACTATATATGTGCATAAAACACCCTTAAGTGACAGCATTTGGACTAATAGAGTGAGTTTTTATGGTTGTTGTATAGTGGCCAGAACTTTTGAGCCATCACTTATCTGTTGTGTTTCAGAAAATAGCTCAAAGACTCCCTAGAGCAAAAGCTAATGGTTATTAAGGCAATGCTGCTTTCCGGTGCATTTGCAAGCTGAAACGCACAGAGTTGGAGTGTGTGGCCTTTTTTGTGGAGTGTGTGGCCTAATGCAAATAAATAATAGAGCTGCATTTCCACTTACAATTGTAAAGTTAAATCATACTCAACAATTATTAAGTAATGGCAGAGTATAGTGAACAACTTTTCTATTACTTTTGTGATGAATGGTATGAAAGTTTTTATATGCCCTAATATAGAAATACTGAATAGGTTAGTCTACTCATCAGAAAAACTGGTTACATGCAGCCTTGATTTTCTTCTACTTTAGCTTATGTATTGAAAGCTTCAATGAATTCAGAATTTTCACAACAACAAAAATGCCATGTTCTAAGACAAGATAATCCTTTAATTTGCCCCACAGTGGGATACCTGAAGGAGAGGAGTGTTTGCACGGGACAGGGAGGTGGGCGGACACTGGGACACCTTGGCTAGGTCGAGCAGCACCTCCTCGTGGTGCAATGTGTCCTGCGGGGTCCCAGGCTCCTGCAGGGCGATCACAATGGCGCTGGTGTTGTCAGCACGCAACATTCTCTGACGCCATCTAAGGAGGGCATGGCTGACCAGTTGTCTGGCGCTCGATACCCCACATGGTGCCTGCAGCACAGAAGACATTTATTACACGGACAGGACATCACACTGTACGCATTACCTGTTACTCAAGTATCATTAAAGGGCCTTTTGATCATGTTTTAGCACACCATGAAGAGAAATACGCCATCCATCTTTGTTGGTGTAAAGTAACAACCACTCACCATTTCCTCGTCATTGTTCTGACACATGGAGATAGCCTCTTGAGGTGGCACCATATTCCACAGACCATCACTGGCCAGGATGATGTAACGATGTTTTCTGGGGTCGAGGATCAGCACACTTGTGTCTGGCTCAGGGGAAACCACAAACTCCCCACTGTAGAAGTCATAGCTCCACAGATCACCTGTGGCAGAGAAGAAAAACTTTCCTAAAGGAACTACTATGGAAGTTACATTTTAATCAAACTTTTTCTTACATGAAGATTCTGCAGTGACGCCTCAATCTACAAATTAGCTGACCATACAGTTATGCATAATTCAAGTCAAACATATTCTCGTCCTTTTTTAGGCTCTGAGTGCGTTTTATATGTCTGAATGCTTCAGCAATCTCTCACTGGTCATCTACATGCACGGTCATCCTAACAGGTTATTCACTGTGATTAATGTGGCGGCTGTTTTTCCCAACCTAGAGCTCGAGCAACTGCCAAGAACGGTATCTGGTCAATCACGGTGCTCCGACGGACTGGACCGTTGTGGCTGAGCCTGGGTCTCTTCCAGACCACCCGGTTTACGCCAGACTTCTTGATCACACTGTTAGCAGATAGAAGTGGGGGAGAGAGTAAAACTGAGATTTATATCAAGCAAAGTCCGTATTAGAGAAGATAGTTGGGCTTCAACAACAAGGATTATGCACAGCTGCCAGTTCATTCAGAGTTAACTACAGAAGAAAAATATTAAATCCTAAATTGCCTGTAAAACTGAAAAAGGAGCTTTTACTTTTTGGCTATGTGGCCCAGCCCTACTCGTGAAAGAAATAAGTCGCCCCACCTTACCATAACTAGTAACTGCAATGAATATGGTTCCAGTGATTACATAAACATGTGGCAGAGTGACAACATGAATAAATGACATCTTGTTCTATGATATGCAGTTAACCTGGATTGCCCCCACAACTCCTCCTCATATCTGTGGAGTTTACCCTGTCATGTAAGCAAAGACGGTCAATAGTGTATCATCTTATCATTAGACATGCCACAGACCACATAAACGACATCATTCCTTGGGACAGATAACATTTTGATTTGCTATTGTGCAAGAGATGGTTCTTCAGGTGGTAGATATAGGGCGTGTGGATGCTGACTAGGGTTTGTATTGTTCCTAGAAATATCACAGGGTTGATCCTAAATTTCCAGCATCTAGTACTTACAACTTTAACTTAGGGTCACAGCACATCGTCTGCATTTTAAATCACATTTCCCAACATTCAGGTAGTGCACTAAGCCCAGTCAGAGGTGTCCTACCCTGACATTTATCTCTTACCTTATTGAGTGTCCAGGTAAGAAAACTATTATGTAAAAATATTTAGTCCTATTCCACAAATCGCATTCTAGCTAGCATTAATAGAGTGACAACTGACACAGCCATGTCACAGATTACATGTTAGCCCACCCACTAAGAAAACCCTGTCCTTACTATAGCCTATTTTTTTATATACTGTAGGTCACAGGATGCTAGAAATTTTACACAATTATTACCTGATTCTGAGGCTGACAACCATCCATGCTACTAATATTATGCTAAAGGGATTAATATAAGCTTTATGGAAGTGAACATTACTTGCCTTTGCGCCACCACAACCCAACTCAACCTTAGTTGGTTGATTGAAACATGTCATTTTTTTCCACACACTGGCCCTGAGTTTGAACTTGTGGCAGACAAGTTCTAGTGTTTGGGACATAATATCAATGCTACGAAATACACAGCAATCCTTCAGCAAAGCATCATTAATTAATCAAAAGTGGTTTGTTTAAGGTGTATACATTTAACTCATTCGATTGACAGAATCTGTTGTGGGTTAATGTTTACCTTCCTCCCAGACCTTCAATGCGTTCCCTCTCTCTGGGCAGCTCAGGTTTGTGGTCTTGTGTGACTTCCACAGCTCTAATGAACGGGACCGAAGGATCATCCTGGACTCCGAGAACCACCGCAGAGTCACCAACGTGGGCCACGTACATGCGGTTTCCTCTGAGGACAACTACACTGGCTGTGGTGCCAGATGTACTAGGAAGACCTGTGAGGGTTTTTGGCCATTCAGCTGAGGAGGTGGAAGAAAGAACATTGATGAGATTTACTGCTAACAGCCTGCTTATGACATATGCTCTGACTCCTGTGTAATAGTTGTTTTTTTGTTATGTTTATGTTGTCTGTGTTGGGACCTGGTGCTAGAATTCGGTACTACCTCTACATGTATTCCTTTGTACCGTAGCCATTGTCTGTCACTAGTCGTCAGTTTGATGAGATGCGTGCAATAGCTGTTTCCTCGTTTAATCCTTGGAGTAAATACGTCCATAAGTGTTAAATGAATAAGATACTATCAAAGAGTTACATAACTGCTACAAAGTAACATTTCTAAGATAATAAGTAACAAAATGTGTGTTTTAATGTATGAATACTGTGTGTTAGCATGGCATGTCTGGCCACTCTGTATATTGCTAACTAGTAACCTAGCAACCAAATACCGCTATGTGTGAGATCGTTAAATCTGATAACTGTCGTTTACATTTATGTAATATGTCTGACAGCTTAGAGAGGCGTCACTTAGTGACTTTCTGTATTGTTATGTCTTTGTAGTTTTACGGATCTGGATGGAATGAAAGTGAGAGATGGAAAAGAAGTGAAATTAGTTCTAGTAAAGTTTCATGGAAGAAAAGTCCCGCTCTTCATTTTATTCTCGTTAGCTATCTGTCGGTGGTTTGTAACGGACACGACTGCCAGGACAGAATAACATGTGACAAAAGCAAAACGACTGGCAGAAAATACGTGCCTCTAAAATGATCTTGTGCTCATATATTGCTTATCTCAAACGACATCTTGATTTGAACATGATGGCCCTCACGTCAGCTCATATCTGTCCCCGAGCAGTCTTTGTACTGTAAGCAAAGTCGGGCATGCGCCGTTCAGAAATCTCGCTGAGATCAGCTGTGACCAGCTGGGAAACAGCTGACATGCCTCGGCAAGTCTAACCACCAGACAACTGAGTAGACTGCCGGTGTCTGTGAGCCATTGCCATCACTAACTCAAATACTGTTTAGTTTATTGGTTAATAAGTACATTTACGGATATGTTAAATGTATATATAAATAATGGGACCAAGAACACAAATGAAAGTGAAATATTCAGAGTTGTTCTTAATTAGTCCGCTGTAGCAGGCTTTGTCTGTAGTGAAGTGGATATGGCTAACTTTGTTAGCTCCGTTGCTGGAAGAAAGGCTCGGATCATTTAGCATTTAAGTAGCAACGGAAACAAATACATAACATTGTATTTGCATTTAGTGTGCATTTTTGCTGAGCCGCTGTGTAGCCGAAGGAAGTCGCTTCGCTGAGGCCGAAGAAGCTTCTAGTAAATACGGCCATCATGCGAGCTAGCAGTGTTCATAACGCTACATTGATAGAGGAAAAACTCAGAGGGAGTAGGCCATGTATTGTCTTATCTGGAGGTCTGGAGTTAATTATATTCAAGCTGAGGGACAGGAACACGTATGGGAAAATACTGAGGGTTGATAAACACACTTGGTATGGTGTTGAATAACTTACGTAGCTTTTTCCACATAGCATGGTGGCAGGCTACAAATCCTTTCCGTATAGCAGAGCAGACCTCCCGGTCACAGTCTGACCAGAACCCCCTCTGTTTCTTCATGAACTCCCACAAATATTCTCGTGCGAACTGCGCAGCCTCGCGACCCCCGTGACCGTCAAACACCGCGAAGAACGCCACGGAACGGCGGGAACGAGTGGCGGTGCTCGGCTTATCGAGCGACGGGCTCTGACCTCCCGGTAAAGGAGATCCTTCTGATACATTTGGGCCTTCCGTTCGTTCGGGTTCACACGATGTACTCGAAACCTTAGGGGACTCCACGGTTTCACCATTCCAGTCTTGATGCGAGTCCCGGTGCAGAGGACTGACCGTACAGTCTCCCCCACTGCCCTCCTCCGGCTCGCCCGACGTCGGTTCATCTTCACCCGGCTCGGGCTCTACTATGACCTCGGTCACATCTTCCATATATTTTCTGCCGCCTTGGTCGGTAAACACACTCACTCGAATCAATAATGTTTCTTCCATTGCTCTAGAAATAAGACACGTCCAACGTTTAGGTATTGTTAGCACATAAAAACAACAGGACAATTTGTAGCAACGTCCTGCCTTTGTTTATGTTCGAGCGTAGTAGGCATGCTCCAACGCGTTGACGTCAGAGTCGTCCTTCTTCTACTGCGTGGATATGGCGACGTAAACGCAAGTGTTGCCCCCTAGAGGTTGGTCCCACACCCAAGAAAAAAAACTTGTGTAAAATGCTAACGTGTAGTGCAGCATAAAATTCAAGTATTTCACACATGGACGTATACATACATCAGTGTATATTATATATGCAGTTTACTTCAACTGTCTGAGACCACAAACTGAGGAATTTAGAAACATTTAAAAGAAGTTATAAGGTGTTATTAAAGAAGACAAATTTCAAATTCAACTTACAGTCATTTTTACATAAATATGGTTGTGTCTCAAGCTTCCAGGAAAACACTGCAGACTGTATTGGAAAAACACGGAAAAGACACCATCACCATCATCATGAGGTGAACATGTAGACGTTAGATTGTTGTTGACAGTGTATCAAAGACACTGTGGAGGCACAACATCCCTGACATCACTACAAAAGTCTTTGGAAAGTTATCAGATGGTATGACATGAGTTATCAAGTAAACAAAACAGTCGCAGTTTGGCCGCTGCTATCATTAAGTCAAAAGGCGGCCGTGTAATGATTTTTCAGAGAGTCAACTTTGCACTCAAATTCCTAAACTGGTATTATCATTCATAATGAAATCTGAATCTTCATATGAGGTTTCAGACTTTTGATAAAAATACATTTTCAGTTTATCACAAAATCCCATCTCATCACAGTTGAATATAATGTGTGAGTCCGTAGACTCACACATTATATCACATCAAGTAAATCCTGTGGGAATATCAGCGCTTTTTTTCCAACAAATACACAATCAGAAAGCAGGAAGTTTTTTTATGTTAATTACGTTCATATGGAAATGTATTTTTTAAAGCAAAATCTCTTCATATGGTTGAAATCGGTATCTACCACAACCCCACAAAAATGACAAACACGACCATGTACTAACTCTGCTCTACTAAAAATAAAACTTCTTCTGTTTTATATCGACTGCACAATTACGCCATTACGTCATCGCCTGCGAGTGCGTGCGTCGGGACGGGGGCACGGAACTGCTGTAGGGTCGACGTATAATCGGAGATGAAGGAGAAAGATGGAAATTAAACAGCGGTTTTAGAAAAGCGGCGCTCGCGTATTTTTTTAGTAGCAGGCGCTGCAGGATCTACATTGTATGAAGACTTGTAGAGGAAACGTTTTAATCGCTGTAAGGTAGCGAATGTAGGAAGAGTTGGGGAGGGCTGTAGCTGCTGGGTTTTTTCTTTTTTTTTTTTTTTTGGAGAGGGAAAACAACATGGCTGCGGTGGAGCTCGAATGGATCCCAGAAACCCTGTACAACACCGCTATCTCGGCGGTGGTGGACAACTACAGCCGATCAAGAAGGGACATTCGCTCCCTCCCAGAAAATATACAGTTCGATGTCTATTATAAGGTAAGGCATGGCAGACAAAAGGCTCGACTGCGTCTGACAGTCACCATCCTGTTTGGGTTTCTTCAGTCAGCTGCTAATGTTGCTGCTAACGTTAGCTAAGTATCGATAACGTTACGCCTGCTCTTGAAGGCAAATATGTATTTTTTAGGTGTTTAAATCAGCTAGAAATTAGCTCATTCTGTCTGGCGCTTTCTTAATATTCACGCTAAGTAGTTTGTACATGAGCACAATGAATAATTGTTGAAGTAGCTGCCGTAAACGACATTGACCCTGTAGCTAATCACATCAGTGACCGTGTAAAATGAATTGGTTCGGTGTTGTCATGTAAACCAAGTTTTTTTTTTGCTGTTGTTGTTTTGGAGGGGGTTGCTGACAAGATCTGTTGTCATCAACTTAATCAAATGTAGCGTCACCGTGTCTTATATAGGCAGACACAGTGTTATAAACAGCAATCACCACATAACAGTACTAAAACACAACCATGTCTGTGTCGTTTCAACAATCAGCTAAATGTCATTGCAGAAATATCACTGCCTGGATTTTAGTTTGCTTTTTAAATGTGACATGTTCTTCAACCTGTATAAGGTCATGTACTCAAGCCTAATTTAAATGCAGTCTGTCAGAAGTACACTGGCCACTGGGACAGACATCCTTATAAAATCAGACACCAAAACCTACTCGGTTGCTGTTTCCCTCTTTTAGGTGTTAATTGTGACATTATATTTTCTGTAAATAGTTTTATTAATGTAAAAACAACATTGGAGCTTCATCTCGTTTGTGAAATACATATATATATATATAAAAAACTATCCTACACATATGGTTAAATGCAATATATGAGAATAATAACTTTGTAACAGGCTACATCCAGCAATCCATGGGATGCTAAGCTAATGTTCATAACGTCATCATTAGCTGCTGTCTGTAAGAGATGAGTAAAATTCATCTGCAGTGAATGTGATCTGTTGAGTTTGTACACTTGAAATGTCAACAATGGTATGAGAATGAAACAAGGTTTACAAAGCCTTTTAAAAGCCTGGCAAACAGACAAACAGGCCTTGAAGAACTAATATTGACTATCTTCAGGCAGAGGTCGAACTGAGGGTTATGAAGTGTAAAATACGTTTCACATGCAACTAATCAAGCGGAATCTAACCAAAAGCAAACCCCTTTTGAAATCAGCATAGGCCTAATAGATCCCCTTCAAGGAACATTGCCACCTGTGATGATTACCATGGCAAACAAGTGGTAGAAAAAAAGATCTCAGATTACCGCCTACCGTGAGGTTTTGAGAACTTGCAGCAATCTAGGGGACATAAAATCTTCTGCGTGAACCAACATTTTGACGGTTTAGTATTTCAGCTCTGGATTATCTAGTGGTGATTGTAAAAACAGAAAATGGAGCACCTGTCAGAAAGATGGATAGAGAGGTCCTTTTGACTATCTGTATTCGTAAGCATGCGGTGGAACGCAGTATTGCCAAAGATACAAAATGTGTTTCACATTTGTGCATACAAGCCCAGTCAAAGCAAAGTTGGTGATATTCTGAAAACAAACAAAAACAAAAGCATTCCCTCAGAGTGCTAAAATTGATCAAATTCCTAGGAAAGAAAACAAAAAGGGAATAAACTCTCTGTCCTCAGTAGTAGGATTAAGAAAGCGCCTTACGTAAGTTTGTACAAAGGGTATGGCTTTTATTAATGTGCACGACACTGTACTGAATGTCAGTGTTTGTCGCATTCAGCTCTGATTTGTAACACAAGCATAAGATAAACCACTTGACAGTCATTTCTGTAATATATGCTGTGTGTTTTGAGCAAGACTGAAAAAGCCAGTATGTGCAATATGTAGGAGCCCCTGAAACTCGACTTGCAGTTCTACTGCAGAGAAACTTTCGAAAGTAAGTCGAGATCTCGGAGGTAGTTGTATTGTTGTAGTAGAGAGAAAGAGTGATACAGCATCTCTAACCTACATTTTACTCCTTAGGACTACAGCCACAAGTTGTTCTCAGGGTGACACTGTTTACAGCAACTGCAATTAGATATGACAAATTATGTTATCTAACTGAAAATGAGCTAAAGGTTACAAAACATCGTGTAGACACTTGGTGCCATGTGGCACGTTTCCATGGAGACTTAAAGTTGACTACTGACTATTTTTCCACGGCAAAAAAAAAAAAAAAAATAGTTTGTACCATCTGGTTCATCTGTGTAAAGTTAAATGTAGGAGCCGGTGACACAATGTGTCCCAAAAGTAATACATTTCTCTCTGTACCCTCCCCAAGTTGGCAAAGGGGTTAGCAGTGACAAGGACTGTCACTAATCATCAAACTAGACACTTCAAAAGGACACAAAGCTGCTCACTCTAATTCACAACCATCTCAAATGACAGCTATGTTGCTCGCATGCTGTATTTCAGAGACACAATTAATTCCATTTGTTTGAAAAGCTGAACTGACTTTCATCCAGTCACTATCCACATGATTGCAACCAGGAAGCAGATTGTGTCATTAGGGCCAATCACGTAGAGGGAACCACATCCTACCTGTGCAAAAGCACTGGAAAAGTTTTGATATCATGAGGTGGTTAAGATTGTAACATATACTGTAAATGCTCACATCAGTATGTTAACAGTCTAACTTGAGCCCTCTTCATGCTGAGTAGAGCTAAAATTCCCCTAAGAAGATAGTGGTATTTCCCTGTTCTCAGCAATTCTCATGGTCATGTGAGAGTGAGTTTTACGAGTGAAGTATATGTAAATAAAATTTACAAGCCTGTGTTCCACATTGCACAGCCGAAATAAAACATGTCTAGTAATATACACAATCTTAAGAGAGATTTAATGCTGCAAATGCAGTTGAAGAGACGCAGCTTTAACTGGTAATGTCCGTCACCATGGAGAACCACTGTATTTAACAACTTCCAGCTCAGTGCATTTTGATGACTGGTCAGACATCAGCATTTCATTTGTTTGCATCTGAACCGCAGACATTATTGTCTGAACTCTAAAGCAGTGTTGTGAAACATATGGCCTGCAGGCCAAAACCGGCCCACCGGAGTGTCTAATCTCCAGAAATTTCAGGTGGTTCATACAACGTTTTGTAAATGAGTAGTCTGTTAAATGTAATGCACATGTACTTCTTTGCACTAAAACAAAGGGGCCAATTCGAAGTTATGGTCCAGTCTGCTTGAAATCAAATTGGGCCCTGAACTAAAGTGAGATTGACACCCATACTAAGGATCAAGGAAAATATATAACTCATTCAGTGGTCATCAGGTCTCCTCATTCAGTAAATGCATCACTAGTCACTGCTCTTGCAATAAAAGCAATGCTCATTACTGTAACTGTACGTTGAATATCTATTAACTATAGACTCAACATTGTGTTTGTGGTGGAATATGTAGAGACTGAATTGTTTTCAGTGGATCTGCGCTGCAGTCTAATCCATTCCCTCTCTGTATGCCTCAGCTTTACCAGCAGGGTCGGCTCTGTCAGCTCGGAGGAGAGTTCTGTGAGTTGGAGGTGTTTGCTAAAGTGCTTCGGGCTTCAGATAAAAGGTAAGCTCCTGATGTGGCTACGCCGTGCCTGAAACCTTTCACCAGGCGCATGAGTTATCTTAGAAAGTGGTCCCCAACACGGTAGTCAGTTTAACAGGTGGTTGTCGGAGCTGTTCATGCTGTGTGTGTTGATGCTGCTCATGTGGGGATATTACCAAAATTACACCGCGGCTAACAAATGCACATTATAAAGCAACCATTAGTATTTTTTACTTAATTTTGTCATAATTCATTCATAAACTCATTTAACTATTGTCGTAGAGCATTATTGGTTTTCCTTCTACAGTGTTATCTGTGTGCTGTATGTTGTTACGTTCACTCTGCTGTGATGGGTTTAATGTGAAAGCCAGTCAATGTGGGTAGAATAGCCGTACTCAGCAGCACTGTTACTCACTGATTGGTCAGACTGTGGTTGCTGATACTACTGACCTGATCTCCTCTCCTCTCCTCCCTCACTGCAGGCATCTCCTGCACCACTGTTTTCAGGCCTTAATGGACCATGGTGTGAAAGTGGCCTCTGTTTTGGCTAACTCCTTCAGCCGCCGCTGTTCATACATCGCGGAGTCCGACGCCCACGTCAAGGAGAAGGCCATCCAGTTCGGCTTTGTGCTGGGTAGGTGGTGGGGCAGGAGGACAGAAGTTTCAAATGAAGGCTCTGAGATAGTCTGTGAGACAAGATGTAGGCTCAGAGAAACAATGAGTAGATAAGAGGGGTCCATGTACTGCCCCCACTGATGTTATTATAGGATCAGCTGATGGCACAAATACACCGGGGATAAGAGATAGGACTCGTAATTATTTTTACTAACTAGTAGAAGTTGGGCTTCTACAAACACTTCTTTTTTTAGTTGCCAAATCTAAAGAATAATTGATCATCCCTTTGGTTAACTTGTAACTGGAAATTCTTAAGGTTCTTTACGCCCACTTAGAGAATCTGTGGTTTACCCTTATAGCATTTGTGTCTGACCACCAGGCATCAGTAAGATTGATCTAATCTTTTTGGTTCTAGGTGGCTTCTTGTCTGATGCGGGCTGGTATGGAGATGCAGAGAAAGTGTTTCTGTCGTGCCTGCAGCTGTGCACGCTCCACAGCGAGGTCCTCCACTGCTTCAGGGCTGTGGAATGCTGTGTCAGGTCAGTCCCAGAAAGACCCTGTTTACAATCCTCTCTGAATTATAGTCGCTATAGTTAAGCCATGGAATTTAAAATGTTTATTTATGGTGAATTATACTACAGTCAGTCATGTACTGTTATATATATTGTAAGTACTTCCATCTGTACTGTACTATACTGTGTCGTGTTACAGCTAACGTAATCTCTGTAAACTAATTGTTATGGGCGTGATAAGTGCAGAATGCTAAATTGACTTCATGCAGTAGCTGATGATTCTTGGGGAGTGCTAACAGACTTTGAAGTGAGACTCAAAGATAAAGAGAATATTGGAAAAAGCCATAGTTGTCCACATTACATCTCTAATTTGGATCGATTAAGACAAAGTGGAAAGTGCTCTTTACTGAATTGATGCTCCTTTACTAAACATTTATTTATTAAAACAGCAATAGTTTGTTTTGCAGGTGATGCAGAATCAACCAAATCGGAAATGATCAAGACTCCCACATTATTATTTTTAATGATTTGTCTTTAGTCTCTTTTGTCAGATGCAAACACAAAAAAGTTGTCTTTCAAGTATCTGAGAAAACAGTTGATTCAACTGTGTTTTCATTCTGGAGGCTGTGGTTTGGTAGTCCTATTAAATGGTATTGTGTTGTAGCAATACACGTTTCTGGTGTTTGGACAACCCCATTTGAGTAACTGGGTTGGGCTAAACAACAGAAACACCGTAACATAAACTGAACGTTATAACAGTCGTGAAGGGGGATTTACTGCAGGACGGTTGTGTTAGAATACTTTTATTTTCACTAGTGTACCTAATGAACTGGCAAGTCGGTGTTAATGTGAGACTACAGACAAAAGCTGTAATAAGGTGTGTGTTAGCTAATGCTGCCTGTGATTATGACTCAAATATTAGTCCAGTTTGTTTTAGCTATTGGCAGACTCATTGAAGCATCTTAATTGTTAACTAAGGTATATTCTCCTCTCTCTTGACTTCTCAGGCTGCTTCATGTCCGCAATGGCAACTGCAAGTACCACCTTGGGGAGGAGACCTTCAAGCTTGCTCAGTCTTACATGGACAAACTAGCCAAACATGGCCATCAGGCCAACAAGGCAGCGCTGTACGGCGAGCTTTGTGCCTTGCTCTTCGCCAAAAGCCACTACGATGAGGTCTGTACTCCAGTCTTTTACCACTAATGCCAGAAATGTGTATATTTTATGATGGACAGTTTTGTTTCTCTTACAGTAACCCATACATTGTTTCATGTGTGTCTTCCAGGCGTACAGGTGGTGTATAGAGGCTATGAAGGAAATTACTCCAGGGCTGCCTGTCAAAGTTATAGTTGATGTCCTCCGACAAGCCTCCAAGGTAATGTTCAGTCCATTTAGAAAAAAATGTCACCACACCACTGAGCGTGTACAAAACGTGTCTCACTATGCCGCTACCCAGCAACAGTGAGCTTGAAAATCCTTTGAGGTGAATTCAGACAGGACCTCGTAACGTTTGCCTTGTCTCTCACTGCAGGCCTGCGTGGTGAAGAGGGAGTTCAGAAAAGCAGAGCAGCTGATCAAACATGCAGTGTTTCTAGCAAGGTAACCTGCTGTGTCTCGAGGACTCCATGTTATTTGTGTTCCTGTTTGTATCATAGATTCTGAAACTGTTTTGTGTGTCTTACAGAGAACATTTTGGACACAAGCATCCCAAGTACTCTGACACGCTGCTAGATTATGGATTTTACTTACTAAATGTAGACAACATATGCCAATCAGTTGCTATTTACCAGGTATGTAGAGTGTTCACTACATCCTTCTTTTCATTTCATTTCATTTTTTTCCCCCCATGTCATCTAATTAAACTTTTGTTGATGTGCAAATCCCAGACGGCCCTGGACATCCGACAGTCCGTGTTTGGGGGGAAGAACATCCACGTTGCCACAGCCCATGAAGACCTGGCCTACTCCTCATATGTGCACCAGTACAGCTCTGGGAAATTTGACAATGCTCTGTGAGAACAATGAATCTTACAAACCCAAGACTATTCCTAGTTCAGCCAGTTAATTACTTTCTACATGAGGTTTCTTGTAGATGAAGCACAAGACCGTGACTAATACTCTGAGGGTCTGTGCTGTTACTCTGATCTGATATTTATCTAATGTAGCTGCATGCTTTGAAATATATAATTTCACAGTGCTAGGTTTATAGATGCTTCTTGTCATTTTATTTTATCTGTGATTGGTGCCCCTGTTTACAGCGGCTCTGATTCAGAATTGGGCAATGCTGTCCTCTGTTCCTCTCATTCACTTTTGCTCTGACTGAGCTTCAAAACAAGTTTCTTCAAGAGAAATGCCTCAAATTCCCAGAAGTGTTTATCATGAATTAAACAGGGTTGCGTGAAATGTGTGGGTCATCTGCCGTGTTTTTTTCCATTCAGCTTCCATGCAGAACGTGCCATAGACATCATAACTCACATTCTGCCTGAGGACCATCTCCTGCTGGCCTCCTCTAAGAGAGTCAAAGGTAAGGAACATTTCTCAGAGAGATGTTGGGCTGCTGCCCACTCTGTGAAGAGGGATACTAGGAACACACACGCACACACTGATCAGCCACAGTATTAAAACCACTCAGAGGAGAAGTAAATAACTTAATGACCATATTTTGACACTTGTGAAACTTTTGGACCTGGCATTCATGTGGATGTTACTTACTTAGACATGTAGCACCCACCTAGACCAGACCAAGCACCCCCGCCCCATAGCAATGACACTCCTTGATAGCAGCAGCCATCCCCAGCAGGATGCAGCCTAACACAGACACACACACAAAAACGGTTTAGGAACAACTCAAAAATCATGAAAAATAGCACAACATCCACCTGGCCTCCAAATTCCCTAGATCCCAAGCTGATCGGGTATCTATGGGATGCACTGGAACAAGCCTGATCCACGGTGCCCCCTCCCTTAACCCAAAGGCCTCCACTAGGCACAATATTAGGACATAATTTTAAATGACTGGTTGGTGTATCTTCATAATTATGAGAGAATTATAAGTTCATAATGAATTTTTGTTTCCATCAGCTCTGATCCTGGAGGAAATTGCCATCGACTGTCACAATAAAGAGACAGAAGAGCGCCTCCTGCAGGAGGCTCATGACCTGCACCTCTCCTCACTGCAGCTGGCCAAAAAGGCCTTCGGCGAGTTCAACGTCCAGACAGCAAAGCACTACGGCAACCTAGGGCGACTCTACCAGTCTATGAGGAAGTTTAAGGTGGGGGAAGATGTCTGTGCTGTGTGTGTGCACATGTCGGACATGTTTAGTCATTCTCTTGACCAAATTTTACACAATCACATGAATCATAGAAAATGAAGCTAGAATATTTTCAGCCTGGCAGAGCTAGACTGAATACAGAATATGAGTCCTAGTCTGGTAACACCATTTCTATTTCACTATGAGGTGTGACTGATCTAGTATGGAGAAAGAAATACCTGGGCATGCAATTTGATAGTCCTGCAGCCATTCATATCCATTTTGTTGTGAATAAATGAAACAGCTTCCAGGCTAGCATATTCCCAGTTGTTGGCATAAAATCCAGAATAATAATCATAAATAATAAACTTGCAAGGAAACCTCATCACACAGCAACAGCAAGATGACCAATACCACTGAAACCATCTGAATGTAAAATTATAAATAATGCATAAGGCTTACATTTTAGATGTGTATTTAAGATCTTGCATCTGGTTCATTTGGTTCACAGAAGAACACAGATCCCACATCATGGTGAATGAGAAAGGAAATGATTTATTGAAAGTGTTAAACACACACATCATTCTAACTATGTTGCTCCATGTGTATGATCTGTGTGTGTGTCTGTACCCAGGAGGCAGAGGAGATGCATATTAAAGCCATACAGATCAAGGAACAGCTACTGGGCCACGAGGACTATGAGGTGGCTCTTTCTGTAGGTCACCTGGCCTCCCTCTACAACTACGACATGAATCAGTATGAAGACGCAGAGAGGCTCTACCTGCGCTCCATCGCTATCGGTCAGTACATCCAGCTTTGTTTGGGTCCATTGAACAGTTTGATCTGCTCAGAGGGAAGAGTTTTAATTTCATCCACATGTAAAATAACTACATCTTTGTGGATCAGTGGAGAGATTGGATTATTGCAGCACAAGAAGTTTGAATAATATGCAAAAGAGTTGCAATTACATTCAATCACAGCTAGAAGGGAAGACTATTTGTGATCTTACATAATCCATATAATTTCCTCATGGTTTTATGAACTATTTAAGTTGATGTAGTCCTGTATAAAGGATATGAGTCTGACTGATGTGATGTGACTCTTTCTGTCTCAAACAAGACTAGTCTGAGGCTTAAGTGCATGTGATCTAACTAACTAAATAGGCATTTTATTCTGAAAATAAATGTCAATCAAGTTATTATATCTTACCTTTCCCTGTCCCTACAGGTAAAAAACTGTTCGGAGAGGGTTACAGCGGGCTGGAGTACGACTACCGAGGCCTGATCAAACTCTACAACTCAGTGGGGAACTACGAGAAGGTGTTTGAATACCACAATGTACTGTCCAACTGGAACCGGCTGAGGGACCGGCAGTTTGCCGTGGCAGACGCACTGGAGGACGTCAACACAACGCCACAGCAGACCCAGGAGGTGGTACAGGCTTTCCTACTGGCTCAGAGCCTAGGCCCCACCCGCCCCTGTCTTGGCTGATTTTATGAGGGAAGGGAGAGCAAGAAAAAGAAAAAAAAAAAGACATGTGGGTTTAAGCCGACTGAGGAGACAATGTGAGCCCAAATGTAATACACAGTCAATTCAAACATTACTGGCAGGTCAGTTGGCTTTATAATCACTGCAGCTGTCAGTACACAGACACACTAATCATGGAATTAATAAAAAAAAAAGAAGAAGAAGACATAGAGGACACACCATTACCAAACCTCATCGAAACGCTCTCACACCACCAAGATGCAGCCCAGAGTTGCTGCTGCATCTCTTCAAGAGAATGAGGACATGAGGGGGAGGGTGGGTTTGAAAAAAAAAAAGAAAAACCTCACACATCCTGTAAGGATGACAGATGACCTCTTCTCTTGTTTCACTCGCCTTTTCTTGTCTGTGTGGAATCGAAAGACTTTTTTTCTTCTTTTCTTTTTTGTATTTTAATCAGTGTAGCTCTGAGGGCCGCGAGCCTCCTCTCCTCCAGGGCTTTGATCAGGACAGCACCTGGGCCCCGTACATCTGTGACACACCACCCACAATCGGCAAACATCACTTGGCAGATCATGGATGAAAATAGTTGGCTATTTTTGACACTTGTACAGTAAAATGATACAGCAGATTGTACGCTTGAGTTTCATTTGAAGGCTTCTTGTTTTGTTTCTTGTTTGTTTTTCTTTCCATTGCTAAGAACTGAAAGCGGACCCATTAGAAGAAGACGTCATTAAACTCTTATTTTGAACTGCTGGTGGAGAGAGCGATTACAGGGGAATGTGTTGAACCAGTGGGTATGTTGTTACACGCGAAACAGGCTTGACAGGTCTAGTTTTTCCTTTTTTTTTTTGTGTCTTTTTTTTTCCAACAGCTTAGTACTGACATAGCATAATTAAAATGCCAATAATTTATATGCAAAAGTGTATGTTTATGTAGCCCTTTGTTTATTGCGTTCGTACTGAGCGAGCCGTGAATTCTGAAGAAACCGCTCAGCACTATAATAACAAGGGACATGGACAGGAGTGTTCAGAGGAAGATGCTACATGTGCACAGGACACGCGTTGAAGCTTCGTGGATGAGTGTGTGCGTGTACGTGGATTAAACTCTAGGTGCCCAAGTGCTCCACCGATGTCTACCAGCCTTACACCAGCTTGCAGTTATCTGTCTGTAGACGGACCCAGATTTTGAAGTGCTAATAAACTATTTTACCCTTAAGGGCACTGTAATGGGACCAATATTGTATGTATGCGTTAGTGTGTGTGTGTGTGTGTGTGTGTGTGTGGCTTTAGCCTGTCAGCTTGTGCATCTAGCCTTTCCTCTCCACTCCCTCCTGTCAGAAATCCCATTAAAGCGAAGTTCCACAGATGATGTTTTGCTGGCCCATTAGCCTGTGTTCCCTCAGTGTTTCTGTCCACAATCTTATCTGTCGTTTCTCAAAAAGAGCTCAGCTGTCATGCCTGGCGTCCACGAAAAAAACCTGGGAATACACAACAGACTGTTGTTTTGCTTATTTTCTTTTTAACCTTTCTGGCTTTGTAACGGCTTGTCAGTAAAAGCAATCTGAAACTAAACCCTCCCTTCACTGACAGCTGCTGGTACATGTCCAGAACACTTAAAGGATCAGTTCACTCAAATTAGTATGTTTGGAAAGATACTTTCCAAACATATTTGCATTTTGGGCCTGATTAAAAAGAATGATTAACCAGCTAAACTACCTAAACATGTCAAAAGGTAACTAACATTTGAGCATTGAATGAATTGTGAGCTTGACATTTTTGTGTTTGTCAGTGCCCTCTGGTGGCCAAAATGTGTTTTGTACTGGGATTTATTAAGCCTGTTTGTACACAGATGGAAATGCATCTACAGTAAAGTACAGTATGGACACCTGAACATAAAGCTGTATAATCCACTGGAGCACTTTCACACAGTATTCCACATCACATACTGCTCAGTTCTGTTTGTCTTACTGCCTTATCTGTGTTATAAGCTCCTCTCTGAGGGTCTTGCCCCTCAGGTTGGGAACCACTGAGCCACAGTATGAGTTGTTGCAGATATTTTTGATTAAGTCAATTCGCTGGGACATATATAAAAATCAGATGGAGAATGCAGAAGCTGGAGAGAATGGGGAGAGCAGGTGCCTGTAATAATTTGAGTGAGCTGACCCTTCAAATAAGAACAGAGTGGACAAGCATGACGTTTGTAGCTCCATGGAGGAATAACTCATGAGGTTGTGCAAGAGTTCAGCCCAGGCTAAAAAAAAAAAAGAAAAGAAAATGTAGGCATTAATATTTGCAACATTATAAACTGACAATGCGATGCCTTGAATAAATACCCCACTGTTTTTATGTCTAATGAATGAAGAATACGTGCTTTTGCCTTGCTGTTCAGTGCTGTCGGACGGCTCCCTCTCTAGCAGCGACGAGGCCCAGCCTTAGCCACCCCCCTCAGCTGCACTCCCGGTGCTCTGCCCACCCCATCACCATATTTCAACCCGTTCAATATAGTGCCATCTCACTCGATGGCACTGGTTCAATAGAAAGATAGAGAAGAGTACACCAAAATACATATCTGGCCACACTGAGATGCTCCTGCAGAGGTCACATGCTGGCTTGTTACAGTTACACTCTGGACTATTAGGGCTATTATTCTGTCCTCTGTACCACCTGAAAGCTCTTTAGAAGATGCTCTTAATGTGAAGCTTTTCATACGCTAGCTGAGGTTTCTTTTTGTTTTTCCCGTTTGACTGATGGGAATGTAGACGAGACGAGGATCGGGTCGTCACTGTAATCTACTGAAAAACTGAAAGGGAATAGTACTTGCAGTGTGGGAGGGGGAGGGGCGGGCCTGCTTGCTGGGGAAGACTGGGCAAAGTTAAAAGATGCTCAAAAAGCTGTGAACTCTCCAACAGCCCAGCCCCCGCTTCTCTCGGACGAGGAGACGATGACGAACACCAAATGCGACGAGGGGATATTTTCACTGTTGTCCTGTTACTGCTTCACTGTTAGCTGCAAAAACATTAAAATGTATATCACTGACCACCGTGCACCATTTTCCTTTTTGCATTCACACGGTTCGGTTCAATATGAATTCACATCAGAGTGAAAAAGAAAGACATGCGAGAACGCTTTGATATGGATGATACTAAATATTAAATACGTTTCAGGTTGAATCCCACTCAGTTCTTTTACTTTCACTCCTTGAAAAGTGGATCTTCTTTGGTATGCATATTATTGCATGATTTACACAGAATAAAGCAGACATGGCTAAATTATAAGGTCCTATATAGTCCTAAATTTCTTTATTTGAATATTTAATATTTTTTAGTCTCTATATAATCTTTCCCCGAATACATTCAGAAGAAATTATCATCTCCAGTTACGTAAGGTGCTGGGATTTTACATTAAAACAACAAACCTATAAGAGCTTATTTAGAACTGATTACACAGCGGCGAGGTGGTTAGCACTGATGCCTCACAGTGAGAAGGTCCCAGGTTCGAATCTTTCTTTGTAGAGTTTGCATGTTCTCCCTGTGTCTGCGTGGGTTCTCTCCAGGTACTCCAGCTTCCTCCCACCATCCAAAGACATGCTCATTAGGTTAATTGGTGATTCTAAACTGGCCGGAGGTGTGAGTGTGACTGGTTGTCTGTCTCTCTGTGTTAGCCCTGCGATAGACTGGCGACCTGTCCAGGGTGCACCCCTGCCTCTCGCCCGATGACAGCTGGGATAGGCTCCAGCAGACCCCTGTGACCCCTAACAGAAGAAAGCAGTTACAGAAGATGAATGAATGAATGAATATAAATGGCACCTATCGTGTTACGTGATTCTTTTAAATCTAAAAATAAAAAGCATTTCATATGTTCTTGAGAAAAACGCTTAAGATTCATTTTATTTTCGTTATTAGATCTTTATTTAAGGTTAACATTTTAAATGCAAGGCTTTTAGTCATGACACAGTGTTTTCACAGGCTGATATTGACACTTAATTTTAGTAAAACATCACAGTGCTTCCTCTAAAACAGGTGTAAATGCTGTGTATTGTAACACAGGCCGTGCAGCAGCAGAGCATATATAATGAGGTATAGTATCTTATTGTATAAACCTAATAAAACAATAAATAAAGCAAAGACGTTGCCCTTTTAAACACAACCAAATACAATTCAGATCCACTGAAGCATTTCCTATCAACTGAACCATAATGTGCCATATCTTTGTGCATGTATTGGATTTCTTAGAGGCTCATGCTTTTCACTCAATACAAAACTAGAATATAAACTATTATATATTTAAGTTATATGTTTTTCTGTACAGTATCAAAGTATACATTAAATGACCCATCTGCTTGAGGCCCACATGAGCTGGCTCCTTTGTTGTTATTGACACTTTTTTTTTTTTATCCCACTTCCAGATACTGCCGTCTGCACAGCATTGGTAAAGCTTCATCTGCTGCATGTGCACAATAAAGTGTCTGATCTATGAGAATACGAGTCTCTTTCAGTTCTTTTTCTCCTCGTGCTCGTCACAGGTGAGGTGTTCAACGTGTGTCCATATGCACCACACCTGCAAAGAAAAGGACGTCACACACTGGTGTGCAGCGGGTTTTGTTTTCATGTTTATGATGGTTAGGAGGTGTTTACGGTACCTCGGCTGAGAGAGCCAGCAGACGACCAGCCGCCAGCAGCAGCGTCCCCGCAGCCTGGATCCACAGAGGCAGGTTCAGGCAGCTGGACAGTAAACCCCACCGATGCGCGTACAGCCACAAAGGGAGGCAGTGCAGCCCGCTCACCACCCATGTGCCCAGGGGTGTCCGAAACCCTGACAGCACAGAGATTTATATAGAGCGTTGCGGCATAGCAGCGCTGGCTTAAATACAGAGGCAGACTTGTTACCATTTGCCATGATTGCCTGTATGAACCGAGGGCTGCTGCTGAAGCTGTTCTTCCAATGTTCACCTCTGGTGTTGTGGTTACATGCAAACACACACCACTCCAGTGCAGGCACCAGCCAACCCCACTGCAGTACAGTGACAGAGGACGCCAGACAAGAAACCATTAAACCATTAACACATCCATCCTGAGGAACCTGATCACATGTGACATAAAGTCCAGGTATTAGCACGCCAAGGACGCATTGAGATCACATTCGAGGTGTGTGTGTGTGTGTGTGTGTGTGTGTGTGTGTGTGTGTGTGCGTGCTTCACTTATCAGACCTTAAACAGCAGGCTCCACAGCATCCCTCTGCCCAAATTGTCCACCACTACGTCCAGCCATGCCCCAAACCTGGAGGTCTGGCCCAGCCTCCTTGCCAGCCAGCCATCCACACCTGCACAGAGAATGTAGAGGCTCAGAAAAACCATCTTCAACATTTTATTAATAATACGTCTAATTTAAAACAAGTAGCAAATTTGGTTAAGTCAATTTGAAGGGTAGCGAGAGGGCTGGAGTCTGTCCCAGCTGTCATCAGACGAGAGGCGAGGTACATTCTGGACAGGTTGCCAGACTATCACAGGGCTAACACAGAGAGAGACAGACAACCATTCACATTCACACGCACAATTTAGAGTCACCAATTAACCTAATGAGCATGTCTTTGGACGGTGGGAGGAAGCCGGAGTACCCGGAGACATGACCCATGGATTCGAACTCAGAAGAGTAAAGGGTCAGTTAAATCCAACAGATTTTTTAGTTGTGTCTACTGGCACGTGTCAAAAACCATGTCATTTGAATCAGTTAAGTCGTCACAACAGGTATAGCACGCACAACACTCAAGCTGACAGCAACTAAATGAAATGCAGATAGTATCAATGTTTCCAAGTGAAAGTGGGAGATGTGAACTTCCAGTAGTGTCAAGGTTAGGGCACATTATTATTATTATTATAAATATTAAGTCGTCCTTACAGTTCAGACACTGTAAACAGACAAAACTTTACCATCAAGAGCTACGGACACCGAGTACAGAGGGACAAACACAGTTGGTGTCTCATAGGCAGCACAGGCAGCAATGATAAGGCCAATCCTGATGTATCCTGAAACAGACATACAAACCATTACAACAGAGGAGAGAGAAAATCCTTGAATTCACAGACGGCTTCCTCACAAGTGTCCTAAGTCGCCTTTTAATCACTGTGACATCTATCAGCATCAATGCCCTAACAGTGACTCATGTGACATGGAAGCTATCCAGAAAACTTTTAAACCACGAATAAAATATTACTTTAAAAATGAAGAAATATATAATATAAAGACATGAGTCTGATTTGTCCCGTGTAGTAGTAATAGGTCCAATTAGGTCTTAAGATTATTAGGACTAAGTAGGACTAAGACTAAATGAAAAATGGCTGTCAAAAGTACCAAGACTAATGTGTAGCTTAGTGCCTCATTTTGTTTAAAAATCAGGGATTTGTCACACTTCACAAATTCATAGAAGAACACGTTGTTAAGATGCCTATGACTGCTTAATGTTCATAAGCTAATAACATTAGCAACAGTACTGATACACGTACAAAGCACAAATTTAACTGTTACAGCTTTCTCTCACTTTAGTATCTCAGTTGTGGAAAGTTCAAATTAATGTTGCATTTCTGTAAAAAGGAAAAAAAATAAAAAATGAACCCACAGACATTACCAGAAAAATGAACATCCGAACAAACTCACATTAGTGGTAAGAACTAACTAAAATGACAGATATTACACCAGTATAGCAGATACTTAGACGTCCATTTTTAATTTTTAACACTCTGTGGTGCAGAGCAAAGGTGGGCTGCCCATGGAACCCCTGTTGCTAGGCAACAAATTCGAGAGTAAACAAATGTGGTTACATGATGCTGCTGCTAGGCAACATTTTCAAAGGCAAAGAAATGTGGCCATGTGACTGAAAGATCAAACACGACATCAAAGGCAAAATAAGTAAGGTCACATGATCAAGTCATTTTCTTTAAAGGGTCTACCTGCATGCTATCATTCACATTATCGACTACCGATTAGTTAGACATATCTACTTTCGAGAGAGTTTGATACAGTTCACGACAAACCTTGACACAGTCTATAACGACTACAAAAACACAGCGTACGTTGGATTCTACATTGTACTTGCTACTCAGATCAATGGCCCAAAGAAGCGACCCAACCTACAGAGAGGAGTCTGCAATGACTGCTCAGAATACTGCCGCCCCAAAAGTCTTAGACTTCACCGGAGACGAAATGGACCCCGACGTGTGCGTTGAGGAAGTCCGCAATCTGCGACGTCAGCCAAAATCAGTGCGCAAGCAGAACAAGAAGCTTTCTTCTGCCAAAGAGCCGAAGGACGAGACACCTTCACAGAGCAACAACAACAAGCTCCAGCTAGAGGTCAATGACCTGAAAAAGGAACTCAGACAGAGAGACCAAGACATCCTTCAGCTCCAGAAGGAGAAGGAGAATTTCTCTGCAAGCCTCAGTGACAACAAAGAGCTGCTGGCTGAGAGAGAAAATATGGAGGAGAAGATTAAACAGCTTCTCCAACAGCTGGAGGAGACTAAGAACGAATTGTCACAAAGTAGACAAGAACTGAACACTGAAATGGTTAACAAAACTGAAGATCTGAAAGACCAGAGTGAAGATGTGGAGGAAGAAAACACAGAGGAGAGGAAGAAACAAACGATGAAAATGAAAAAGCTGGAAGACAAGAACAAAGAAATGGAGGAGAAGATTAAACAGCTGGAGGAGACCAAGAAAGACATGCTGAAAAGCAGACGAGAACTGAGGGAGAAGAACATTGAAATGGAAAAACAGATGACAGCGCTCCAGAAGAAAAACAAATATCTGGAGGAGACTAAGAGAGAAATGGTCAAGAAAACTAAAGAACTGAAAACCCAGCATGAAGATGTGGAGCAAGAAAACATGGTACTGGGACAAAATGTTAAACATCTGGAGGAGACCATGAAAGATATAGAGAATAGAAGTGAAATGCTGACAGAGAAGAACGCAGAGCTGGAGCATGAGAAGAACGATCTGGAGACGAAGAGTAAAGCAATGATGGAGAAGCGTGAAGAACTGAAAACTAAGTTTCAAGACTTAATTCGAGGAAAGAAAGAACTGAAGGAGAAGAATAAAGAACTGGAGGGGCAGAAGAGAGAAACAGAGAAGAAGAATAAGGGCCTGGAGGAACAGAAGAGAGAAATGGAGGACAAAATTAAACAACTGGAAGAGACTAACAAAGAGATGTCAAAAGGCAGACAAGAACTGACTGAGAAGATCACTGCAATGGAAAAACAGATGACAGAGCTCCAGAAGAAAAACCAAAACCGGGAGGAGACTCCGAGAGAAATGGTGAACACAACTGAAGCTCTGAAAACCCAGAGTGAAGATGTGAAGCAAGAAAACATCGTACTGGGACAAAATGTTCAACATCTGGAGGAGACCATGAAAGACATGGAGAAAAGACATGAAACTCTGACAGAGAAGAACGTAGAGCTGGAGCAGGAGAAAAACGATCTGGAGACAAAGAGTAAAGCAGTGATGGAGAAAAATGAAGAACTAGAGAAGAAGAAGAGAGAAATGGAGGAGAAAATTAAACAACTGGAGGAGCAGAAGACAGAAATGTCAAGAAGCAGACAAGAACTGAGTGAGAAGAACACTGAAATGGAAAACCAGATGACAGGCCTCCAGAAGAAAAACATGCATCTGGAGGAGACTAACAGAGAACTGGTGAAGCAAACTAATGATCTGAAAGACCAGAGTGAAGGTGTGAAGGAGGACAAGAATAAAGAAATGGAGAAGATCCAACAGCTGGAGGAAACCAAGAGAGACATGTCAAAACGTGAACGAGAACCGAGGAAAAAGAACACGGAAATGGACAAACAGATGATAGATCTCCAGAAGAAAAACAAACATCTGGAGGAGACTAAGAGAGAAATGGTCAAGAAAACTAAAGAACTGAAAACCCAGTATGAAGAGATGGAGCAAGAAAACATGGTACTGGGACAAAATGTTAAACATCTGGAGGAGACCATCAAAGAAATGGAGAAAAGACATGAAACTCTGACAGAGAAGAACGCAGTGCTGGAGCAGGAGAAGAACGATCTGGAGACGAAGAGTAAAGCAATGATGGAGAAGCGTGAAGAAGTGAAAAATAAGTTTCAAGACTTAATTAGAGGGAAGAAAGAACTGAAGGATAAGAATAAAGGACTGGAGGAACAGAAGAGAGAAATGGAGGAGAAAATTAGACAACTGGAGGAGCAGAAGACAGAGATGTCAAGAAACAGAAAAGAACTGAGTGAGAAGAACGCTGCAATGGAAAACCAGATGGCAGGCCTCCAGAAGAAAAACAAACATCTGGAGGAGACTCAGAGAGAAATGGTGAACAAAACTGAAAATCTGAAAATCCAGATTGAAGATGTAAAGCAAGAAAACATGGTACTGGGACAAAATGTTCAACATCTGGAGGAGACCATGAAAGACATGGAGAAGAGAAGTGAAACACTGACAGAGAAGAACGCAGTGTTGGAGCAGGAGAAGAACGATCTTGACACCAAGAGTAAAGCAGTGGTGGAGAAAAGTGAAGAACAGAAAAATAAGTTTCAGGACTTGATGAGATTGAAGATAGAGCTGACGGAGAAAAATAACGACCTCCAGGAGCAGAAGGCAGAAATGGAGGAGAAAATGAAACAACTGGAGGAGACCAAGAAAGAGATGTCAAAGAGCAGACAAGAACTGAGTGAGAAGAACACTGCAATGAGAAAAGAGATGACAGCCCTCCAGAAGAAAAACAAACATCTGGAGGAGACTAAGAGAGAAATGGTCAAGAAAACTAAAGATCTGAAAACCCAGCATGAAGATGTGGAGCAAGAAAACATTGTACTGAGACAAAATGTTCAACATCTAGAGGAGACCATGAAAGACATGGAGAAGAGAACTGAAACACTGACAGAGAAGAATGCAGAGCTGGAGACAAAGAGTAAAGCAATGATGGAGAAAACTGAAGAACTGAAAAATAAGTTCAGAGACTTAATTAGAGGGAAGATAGAGCTGACTGAGAAAAATAAAGAACTGGAGAAGCAGACGAGAGAAATTAAGGAGAAGAATAAAGGACTGGAGGAACAGAAGAGAGAAATGGAGGAGAAAATTAAACAACATGAGGAGAGTAAGAACAACATGCAAGAGACATGTAAAATCCTGAAAGAGACAAACAACAATATGGAACAGGAGAAAAAAGACCTGGTGGAGAAAAACATACATCTGGAGGAGAGTATGAAAGAAATTCAAGAGAACAACGAAGAGCTGAAGAAGAAGAATGGAGATTTAGAGCATGAGAAGCAAAAGAAGACAGAACTGGAGGAGAGGAATCAAGAAATGGAGGAGATAATTCAAGACCTGGGGCTGAGAAATAATGAATTACTGCTGAGAAATGAAGTCCTGATGGACAGCAAGATCGAAACGATGAAGAAAAACAAAGAACTGAGGGAGAAGAATAGAGAAATAGAGGAAAAATACATAGAAATGAAGGAGAAAATCAGAGAAGCAGAAGAAGTTAAGAACAAAATGGAGAAGAGAAATGCTACTCTGGAAGAGGTTGAGGTCAAGAACGAAATAGAGACCGAGGAGAACGACTCCACAGAGTCAAAGAAGAAGAAGAAGAAGAAGAAGAAGGGTTTCTCTAGATGGTTGTGTGGAACGAAGAGTGAAACTATTTGAGATTGGCAGATCCTAATAAGGTTTGCCAAAACCATCTTCTTTCACCCTTCCTCCATCTCAGCCATCCTAACCTCATCCTTCCCATATTACCTCTGCCACCACATCACCACCACCTTCACCCCATGACCCATCCACCTCAACTCTCCACCCTCCCTCTATGACACATTCGCCTCAGCTCCCCACCCTCCCGCCGGGACCCATCCACCTTGACCCCCCATTACTCCACCTTTCCTGTCAGCTCAAACCCACCCACCCAGCCCCACTACACCCTTGCCCCGCCCCAAACAGCCCCACTACACCGCCCCCGCCCCTTGCCCCGCCCCACTACACCGCCCCCCCCCCCGCCCCAAGCAGCCCCACTACACCGCCCCCGCCCCGCCCCAAACAGCCCCACTACACCACCCCTTGCCCCGCCCCAAACAGCCCCACTACACCGCCCCTTGCCCCGCCCCAACAGCCCCACCCCCGCCCCATCCCCCACCCCCTAACACAAACCTAAAAATAATAAAAAAAATAATAATAAAACAAAAATTGTGTGTCTATGTGTCTCTATTTATGAACAACAAAATACAACTGCAATACATTATAGCAGTTTTTACAATGACAGCTTAATGTTAATACATTTTATTGTAGAATTAGTCAGTGGCTACAGGTTAGATATCGTTCTAGAAAGGTTATCGTTTCTGTCCATTCAGTAGGATGTTTTTGAGGACATCAGTGCAGCGACTGGAAACCTACCAAGCACACTGACGATAAGGGTTCGTGTTTTTAAAACCAGGTCCACAAAAGTTCTGTTAATGAGCAGCCTGAGCAGGATTTCTCTCATCCATCCAATCCTGCTTCACTGAGTGTTTTCTTTAAAGAATGGTAACAAAGAAATAAAAATTAAGGGTAACAATAATTTTGCAATGCACACATTGTAAAAAAAATTAAAAACTGTAAATATAATGCATGACATGGAAGCTATAGGAATAATTATGTTTTTTTTCCAATAGAAATATTAATAGAAAAATGAATAAGCCCTTGAACTCAATATAAACAGGTGTGTCTTATTTGTCTAGTGTAGTAGTAGAATTCGGCATAAGTTTGGAGTCAGTGGGTTATGTGACGTGGAACCCACTAAGAAAACTAATGAGTTTCCAGTGAAACAATAATAATTTTTCCTATAATACTAATTTAAAACAGAAGAAGCCCTTGAAACCATTATAAAGAGGTGTCCTATTTGTCCAGTGTAGTGGTACAATTTGATGTCAGTAGGTCACATGACTATTGGAAGAATTATGATTTAACTATTAATATAAAAATGAATAAGACGTTTAATCGAATATAAATAGGTGTGTCCTATTTGTCAATAAGTTTGGAATCAGTAGGTCACATGATGCAGTGGCTACTAAGAAAACTACTGAATTTTCCATGAAAAAATGTAATAAAAATTATGATTCTTCCCTTAACATATTAAAATAAAACAGCTATTGAATCCTATATTTAGAAGTGTGTCTTATTTGTCCAGTGTAGTACTACAATTCGGTATAAGTTCGGAGTCAGTGGGTCACATGATGTGGAAGCCACTGAGAAAATGAATGAGTTTTCTTTTTTTTTTTTTGCCTATAATACTAATTTAAAACAGAAGAAGCAGATGAATCCAATATAAATAGATGTGTCCTAATTCTCCATAAATTTGAATTATGTGGGTCATATGATGTGGAAGTTATTGAGAAAATTACTGAATGAAAAAGTAATAAAAAAAAAGCTGAGATAAGCTTGTAGTCAGGTCGATCACGTGACATGGAAGCTAAACTGTAAAAAAAACAATTAAATTATTTTTACAACTTAACTTAATAGTTAACATGAATTAATTAGGTACTGCACAACAAAATAGTGTGCTACATGAGGTACAGGTATATGTTTTCATCCATAATTCACACTAACATATAGAAGAGAACTGATGGTCCCTTGGTGACCCATCGCTGTATCCGAAGCATTGACTGTTTTCAGAGTGAATACGCTCTAGCTTACTCTAGCAGGCTAGCTAGCACATTTATTTATACGTTATCGTTGGGAAGTTACTTGAGAAGCAGTTGCCATGATACAGTGAACTCACTCACAATTCAAGTACATAAAACAATACTGTTTCTCACCGACAACATTTGGCCAGTACAGCAGACTCCCATCTCCGTTCACATCAGGGGATATGGCGCAGACTCATCCCGGACACTATTCAAAGATGATGTAACCCGCCTAAAATCGACTTCTCTAACTATTCAAACAAACACAGCGCATCTGCGGTAATATATCCTGCTGCTTTATTCGTGTCTGTGTCGCCACAGAAGGTCTCGGCGCTGGTTCAGGTCAGCTACTGTAGCTTTAAATGCCATGTACCATGAGGAGTTTTTACGACGTTCACATAAACCAGCTAGCTAGGTGACGCAGCACCCATTTGTAAAGAAAAAATGGGTTGCACAGAATAAACACACACACGCGCATATCTACATACACACACACACACACATATATATATATATATGAGATTTAGACATAGATTTAGACTTATGTGTACCATATATAAGTATAGTATACTATTTTTATGACGTTTTTGATGTGGACACTTACAGTACACAAAAAGTTTGGGCACCCCTTAGGAAAATCATTGCATCAGTTTGTCACTTGCTGAGCTTTTGAAGCAGCAACTTTATTTTAACAAATGTTATATCTTATGGAAACAGAAACATCTCAGTAGTGAAATCATTTTCATTGGTCCAACAGAAACATTTTTATGAATATTTAAACAAAAATAGGCATGTGCATAAATTTGGGTACCCCAAAGAAATAATTCCATTAATATTTAATAGACCCTCCTTTTGCTGCAATAACAGCCTGTAGACGCCTCCTACAGCCACTGACAAGTCCCTGAAGTCTGGCAGGTGGTACTTTGGCCCATTCCTCCAAACAAAACGCCTCCAGTTCAGTCAGGTTTCTTGGCTTCCGTGCGTAAACAGCCTGCTTCAAATCAATCCATACATTTTCAATGATGTTAAGGTCTGGGGACTGGGATGGCCATTCCAGAAGATTGTACTTGTGCTTCTGCATGAATTCCTTGGTAGATTTTGAACAGTGCTTGGGATCATTGTCCTGCTGAAAAATCCAACTCCGGCGTAGCTTCAACTTTGTGATACTGAGAGGAATTCATGTGGCCCTCAACTTTAACAAGGTTTCCAGTCCCTGTGCTAGCCACACAGCCCCATAACATGATGGACCCTCCACCATATTTCACAGTAGGCAATAAGTTCTTCTCATGGAATTCAGTGTGTTTTTTTCGCCATGCATACCTCCTCTTGTTCTGACCAAATTACTCCATCTTAGTCTCATCTGACCACAGTATTTCTTTCCAAAATGCTTCTGGCTTGTCCAGATGTGCTTTTGCATACCTCATGCGACTCTTCTTGTGACGAACACTCAGGAAAGGCTTTTTGTGCATCAGCCTTCCAAAGAGCTTTTCCTGGTGCAAAGTGCGCTGGATTGTGGAACGATGAACAACTACACCATCAGTAGCCAGATGTTCTTGTAGTTCTCTGGAGGTGGTCTGTGGCTTGTCTGTGACCATTCTAACCATCCTTCGCCTGTGTCTTTCCAGTATTTTTTTTTTGGCCTACCACATCTTTCCTTCAAAAGGACTGTTCTTCTGGCCTTCCATTTCTGCACCACATTTCTGACTGTGGAAATAGACATCCCAAACCTTCTTGATAATTTCTTGTACCCTTCTCCTAATTCATGATAATGAATTATCTTAGTTTTTTGGTTAGTGGAGAGTTGTTTCGATGCCCCCATGATGCCAGGAGCATAGGACAAGCACAGCCAGCAATTGCCTCTGTTAAATAGCCTTTTTCATGATTGGTTTTACCTGTCTTTGTAATTGAAGGTCTCACAAGCTAATCAAAGCAGCTTTGGGCTGCAACATGTCAGCTACAAATCCCTACAGGTCTTGAAATCAATGTGATTAAAGGGTACCCAAACTTTTGCACGTACCATTTTTTACATTTTAATTTATTATAATAAAACTTTGTAATGATACGCTAAGAATTTTGGTCTGGAAAACACTCAAATGTCTACATCTCTGTAGGAAATAAAATCTTGTTGCTGTGATCGTCTTTTATAAAGTTAGAGCAAATTATTATGAAATCTTAGAGGGGTGCCCAAACTTTTTCATACCACTGTATATATAATATATATGCTTTATTACATAAATCCTTCAATCAATTTCAGCCCTGAACATAAATAGCAAATTTTAGACTAATTTCAGAACTGCAACCTTTTATATGCCAGCGTTTGTGATGACAAAGGGACAAAAGTGTCTTCTTTCTTTAATGCAAACAATGTAACTAATTTTAAAAAACCAACACTACAAAATAAATAAATAAAATGTGTGTGTCTTTTAAGAAACATAAGAAACAATTCTGAAATTGGTCAAATATTTGGTATTTATGATTAGGACTAAAGTAAATTAAAAGATTTGTGTAAAAAATAAAGTAGAAAAAATATTAAAATATACTATTTTTATGCAGGAGGACACCTTTGCCACTTGATGGTAATAACATAGCTATTTTAAAACAGGATATGAGGGATATTTATGTAAATATAAAAAAATTATTTACTAGCTCCTTAACTTGCCACCTGAGCGCCATTGGATGTCGCTGTTATGAACGTGGACCAGTGTTATTCAGCACAGCAGCCACAAGGTGGAGCTACTTGCGCTCCTTTAAACCAAAGCTGCACTACACACACTGACAGTTTGATATGACTCCGCATACTGTGTACGAGAGATTTGTTTTGTCTTGTTTGTTTTTGTTTTTTTACATTTTTGTATGTTGTCACATTAAAATAAGACTTTTATTGAGCCGCTAAAGTCGAATGTCTAGCGTGTTTTCGTTTGTGTTTACAAGTGTCGGAAGGCGCTGATCAACTGACCTGTAGAGTCAGATCATGTGACAGAATGGAGGCGTCCCTGAAAACATTCACCCGTTCACCACATACACACACCGTCAGGAACCCATTTCACAATAAACGGATAAGGGACAACAAACGCTTCTGATCAACTCGGCGTGTGACGTTTTTTTCCTCACATTGCAATGAAATGAGGGGAGCATGGGGGCCAAAGAGTCGAGGATAGGATTCCTGTCGTATGACGAGGCCGTCAAGAGAGGTAAGCCGAGAAGGAAGCGGCTAAATCCACCTTAGTTGCGCTAGCATAGCTAACTGTCTGCTCTGAGGCTAGCCAGGTACAAAAGAGGACGCCCCAGACCACCCGTTAGAATCTGGCGCTTTTAAGTTAAATTGCATTATGTACAACGTATGCGCTTGTTAAATAATAATACACGGCCTATGCCGAACTGCTATGATCCATTATTGTATTCGGCTGTGAAATATCCCGAAAAACTACCTGAACCTTGTAACAAATGTTAAGTTGATCAATAGCCGTGTCTGTATTTTCCGCAGTCGTCAAACCTCGATATATACAATGCTGGGCGGGAGTAGGAAGCGTTTCCCAGTAGTGAAAGCATAGATAAACTGCGGTTAAATGGCCGCTATATAAATTATGTCCACCCCGAATTGTGTTATCAATCCTATCAATATCAAAACAGTGTAGAGTGGTATTTTGTGAAGTGTGTGTCACTACTAATATGCAAGGTCGAGTTAAATTGACAGGATGCTGCACTGTGCTTGGTGTGACGTTCTCTCCATAGCTACGAAAGCGTTGTTTGTGGGGCTAGTGTTGGCTAAAAAGGAGGGGTGTGCGGGCTGGACAGTATTTGCCAAAACAGCTGTGCACAGTGACAGCCTTGAATGTGTGTTAACTTTTTTTCGGCTGACACAGTGCGCCACTTAGCTGTTTATCACTATAAGCTAGCCACTGCTGAGAAACGTTAATGCCTTGTGGTGCTGCTCCTCCTTGCCTGCTTGTCTGTTAGCCAGACAGTTAGCTGGCTTACAGCTAAGTTCCCAGAGGGGAATGCCTCCAGACTGTTTGTTATAACCCTCGTCTGTCGGATTTCAAGCCAAGCCATGTGGTGTGGACTAACTAATTGTCAGTGTTTGTGCTAGCTGACTGTCAGGTTTTAGCCTAACTGTACACATTAGCTAGCTGTGCAGTCAGAGCTCTCAGCGGAACAACAAATAGCTATGCTTCACACTGCTGCCGTGTCAGTGTTTAGAAATTAGCTTGTGGGAGCCTTTGGTTTATGTATTGTTGAACCAACTGAATGTGACATGCATGTATCCAATGTAACGTAAATGAATGTATTTCATATTCGATATTTGATCATAGGTCCATTTAAATAAATACATATGCTGTCAGTCAGGGTATGCATCTGGATACAACAAGCTACGCACATAGCTGTGCAGCAAATGATGCAAAGTCTTAGTGTTGTTGCATTTAAGTAAGATGTGGGTGATAATTTATCAGGAAGCACATAGGAGTTCTTTTCCTTGATTGCTTTCTTGTTGCACTTTACTCTCTTGGTTGCCGACAGCTGAACTTTGTCAGTGTGGATTCCAGGCAGTGAGAGGCTGTTACACATTCATCCGTGACTGTGTCATGGCTTTACCAGGCACCTGGTAGCTAGCTGATTCATCTGCGGGATTATGATATTTTACCAAAGTGTAAGATCAGGATTCGTCATTTTCACTCCTGTGTTGACCTAGTGTCACTTCTGTCTTTTCAACATACAACCCCTGTGTGGTGGTTTGAACATTCCTCAAGCCGATCGCCATTCCCACTCCAATGATCACATGTGACCTACACACGCACTCACACAGGGGGTGGAATTATCCAGCCGTCCAGCCTTATCTGACCAGTCACATGACAGCATTCCTAATTCCCACAGCAGGTTTGACTGCAGCAATTATGGGTTCAGTTTTCATGGAAGCTCACACCGCCTGGGTACCAGCAGGGTAATGTGCTCAGGGAGCATCTCACTGAAAAGGTTCAGCTTTGATGTGTTCCTCTAGATTCATCCTTCAGATTCATCCAGACTTCTTTTATTCAAGCCTAATTTTAAAGACGAGGTTGTTCAGTTTGTTTATAGTTCCTAGAGAGATATTTGTCCCCTCTGCAGTCTTAAAACAGGTTACAGAAATGTCCACTGATGAAATATTTGTCTGCTCTGCCTGTTACATGTTCATATTCTTGAAACAGAGCAAACTTGGATCAGTGCTGCCTATGTTCATGCATTATAAATGTGGGTAATCAAATATATAACAATATTAACTGGAAAAATATATAAGGATTAATAATACTCATGCAATATTCATTCAGCTGGGTGGCTTGCAGCTGCAAGTGTGGTGGGCTTTGAATACTTCTTATTTTGTGGCAGGTCTGCTGCAGCTTAGGGCCTTGAGCAGAACAGGTAGAGGACACACTCACAGCCACTTCTCTGCTTTGCATGTTAGCTCAGGAATAGAAACAGTAGCAACAGTTTGCTAACCTACAACGTAGCTAACTTGTCACGTTACCTGCGTTTGTTTGTCCTCTGCTGTTAATCTTTTTCCTGTGTGCGTCCATGAATTTGATGGGCCAGGCTTGTGAAGGACAGTCAGGCTGCTTAGTTAAAAAAAATCAACAGTCTGGCCCACTCTTTTAGCTCGCTTGGTGGAATATGAACTCATTACTCAGTACTCATTTCAGTAGTGCAGGTTCGATTCCAAAGGTCACCCTTTGCCATGTGTCATCCCTGCTCTCACCCCATTTCCTGTCTCTCTCCACTGTTAAATAAAGACAGCAAATGCCCCAGAAAATATCATAAATAGGGATCGCTCAGCATTCCCTGACTGTGTTGACTTCCCGTCCGTAGGCAGGCCCTTAGCTAAAAAGTGTGTTGTATAAGGAAATGAGGTCCTAAATATTTGTATAATTCATGTTCTTCTGAATATTTTTTCCTGGAACACCACCTCCATAAGATATTTGACCCTTTGTGTGAACACTGTGGTTGAGCAACAATGGTCGTCACTCTGACCCAGCCTCACGGTCACATTATATCAGGACGTCAGCAGGCCTGATGAGCCCGCTCCCATTGACCGCTGCTTTGCATTCTTACCTTGTGCTCTCTCTCATATGTGGATGTAGATTTGTGTACTGCTGCCACAAAGACATCCAGTATGGTGTTTGCTGTGGAAACATGGGCAGGCGGTTGTTTAGATTGTTGTCATTTGCATGGCAGGCTACTGTGTCACAATCAGTCTATTTTTAGGTTGGCTGTAGATAGCAGGGTTTTCCAGGATAGTTTTTAACACTGTAAATGACATGAAACCACTCTTTACACTCGTGGGACTTGTGACCGGTATATTCAAAACCTTGAATAAACCAAGTGGCTAGAGGTAAATACAGGTATGTTTCACAGGACTGGATAATATTTTATCTCGAGCTGGAAAGGCTGTTGAACAACTCCTTGATCTGTGTATTGCACAATCCTTTTTGTCCTAGATTTCCTGCAACTGGCATACTGTAAATCAGCACCATAATCAACAGTCTAAGGCTTTGAGTAAAGGTTACCAACAAGGGCGTGTGTTTCTTGCTGTACAACAATGCAGAACTAAGCTCACGGTATAATGGCCAAATAGCGCAGATGTCAAACTTCCACAGCCTTCAATCACAGCCTTATTTCAGGTTTTTAAACCAAATTTTAAGTCTAGATTTTAGATGTTAGCTTTGTTTTTAACTGCTTTTCATTGAATACAAAAAATAAAGTAATAACCACATTAAAATCACGATAATGTTGCTGATCAGTTTAATCATGGCTACTAAACAAGCCGAATTTAGATTTTGTGAATGCTGTGTGTCTACTATTGAGTGCAGTGCAATTTGCACAACAGCACAGTAAAATGTCAGGATCTTTATAGCTTGAGTCGTGTAGTTAATATAAAGTTAGCAACCAACACGTTTGCATTGCATTCTGTGTTTTGCCATTTCCATACCCCTCATCCTCATTCAAACACCTAATTTCTCTGTTTAACACTCTTGACATTGGTTTAAACTTCCTCATCAGCCACTTGCCATCTATTTTAGTCCTTTTCAAAAGCATGTAATGTGTGGTGTGAACCTCGGAGATGTTGGTGAAACCACACTTTAAAACACTTGTCTGGATAGACTTGTTGTCAGAGTACTCTCCAGAGTAGCCCATGCTAAACAGAGGGCGGTATAGTGTAAATGGGAGGCTATGTGGAAAGTAATAATTGGCTTAGAGCTTTTATATTTCCCTTGCAATCTAGCAACAACCTTATGCTGAATGTTCGACGTCAGGCCTGCAGGTGAAAGAAAGGTGCTTTACAAGAACGGCACTGCCTGTAAGTTTAAGCCTTAAGGCATTTTTGTTGACTGTGTCCTACGACTGAAAGGTCAAAAGGCTCATATGAGTTCAATGTTAGCATGTTACTCCGTTGTCCTCCTCCCCGTCTGGGTGTTTCCAGTCTTGCTGATAGCAGCAGGCCCATCCGGGCCCGGCTTATTTCATAGGACAGCAAACACAGAATCGCAGCGTGAGGTTCTTGCCAGCTGCTACTATGCTGCCGCGATAAATTAGTAGTCTAGGTAGTCTAACACGGAAAACCTGCTGTGAGAATGCGTGTGTGCTGGGAATGAGTAGTGAGACGCTAAGGATGCAGTAATGTGTATCTAGTTGTTACTGTCCCAGGCTATGTCTGAAGACTATGTGTGAATGTGTGCATGCAAGGATGGAAAGGCCACTTGTAGAAACACACCCATTGTTCGCTGTGAATCAAATGGTAGCTGTTGCAGTTAATGCAACCCAGTGTCCAAGAATACACCCATTGCATCACTGCATTACAATACACAAAGTGTTCTCCATAATGTGAAAGTGCTTTGTTTTCCGTTCCCCATTTGTCCGTATAATTGTAGCAGTTTTACTATTATCTGACAGTGCTATTTTGTCACCATGTTTGCTCAGGATTATAGTACAACACTTCTTCCCACTAACTCACAATCTGAATATGTACTTTATTTACCATTTCAAAGCCTGTTGCCCATGCTGTTGTACCTGTGGGTGGTGTATCAGTATTGCGTCTTAATGTTTATGACCAGCTGCCCAAAGCCACTATGTCCATCTGAGAGGCATGAACTCCGTGGCGTTTGATTATTTTGCTTTGTTGTTAATGAGTAATTGCTGTTTTTAGTTCTAAATGAAATAACGCGACTTTGCAGCGACAAAGCCGCTTAAAAGTTTTTCACAGCCTTCAGGCTTTTCATCATTTCTGTGGAAAAATTACTCAAAACATCAAGCCCTGAACGTAGACAAATCGCAATCAAACAAATGAAATGGAAAAACGGTATTGCGTGTTTCTTTATTCAGGAAAATGGCCAGAGTCCTAAGGCCAGAGTCCTGACCTTAGTCCAAAAGAAGGACCTAAAGCAAGCAGTTTGTGAGGAAACCCCCCAATCTTAGAAATGAAATGGTTTTGCATTGAGGAATGGGCTAAAATTTCTTTCCAGATGCTGTAGGTGACTGATTGGTTACCAGAAACATTTAGTTGCTGTTATTGCTACAAAGAGGGTTCACACCGTACTTACAATTCAGAGATATGTATGAATGAGGAATTTTCTTGAATATGTTTGATTACTTTTACAACTTTTATGAAAATCTTTTGAAATTTTGAGTCACGTTTATACACAAATGTATGTAAAAAACTTTTAAGGTATTGTTTTAGCTACTGTATATTGATTAAAAACTAACATAATGGCACACTGTTTGGTGTTGTCCAGTGTTTGAACATTAATTCTCAAATAAAAGTGTAAGAAACGCTGAAATGTATTCAATTTGTAAATCAAGTCTACAAGTGATTGCAAGTAGAGATTACTGCGTTTAAAAGGTTTGTACGTACATGCCGCCCATCCCACGATCATAGGCAATAATTATGTGCCAAATGAAATTATAGGCAGCTAGCCAAAGAACACATGATGTGGAGAAGCAGATGTTAGAGAGAGAAGGATCCCTGCCTTATCCAGCAGGGACATCTCTCTGCCTGGAAGGAGTTTGGCTCTGGTTCTGTGACTTGCTGCATCAGAAAGCCAAATCCAAGAGATGAAATGCACAGGCTGGGCAGGTGACCAGGCCCCGCAGGCACACAGAAGGAGTCAGAAGAAATCTCAGATAAGTGCCAGACGTTGCATGAATCCAGATATTTGATGGGGAACGCCCATAAACTGCTGATGACATGCTAATTACAATCTTTGCAAAAAAATTTTTTAACTCCTACACCGGTAGTCTGCCCTCGCTGAACTGTCAGTAGGCTGTCCATTAACCACAGGGTCACAGTAGAAAGTGAGTGAGCACAGGGTTCACCGGAGTGAAGGTGCAGCATGCAGCTGGTTATTTATGATGAATGTGCATGCTCAGCTGCACGAGCAGAAATCTGTCACAACTTTGTGATTCGTGTGACTTTCCTGTGGATAAACTAGTCTGCCTGGCTAAGTATCCTTATCACATTAACTGACATTTACCACCATGCCATGCTTCACTGTTCTATGAGGAAACTAAGATGTGGAGCTGCATAGTCCCACAACACCAGTCAAAAGTACTTCAGTCAGACAAGCAACTAGTTTGAGACTTAAGCATGCTATATGAGTGGATATAAATTGGATGAATAAATGGACACCAAACTGTAGTACCAGCAAACAGACTGGTCTATAACATTGTAATAAAATCACAGATTTCACTGTCAGCAAATATTCTACACGTACTTTAGAGGGATTTCCTGTATGAAAGATTTGGCGACATTTAAGAGCAGTGCCGTATAAGGGCGTACTCGCAGAGTCATGAAATCAGCGACGTGGCAACAAGACAATATGTAATGTTAATGAAATTCAGTGAACTGTAGCAATGATTGACAAATAATCTTTGGTGAGGTAAGGTGGGCAGATACCAACAAATTTCACCTTGGAGGCAACTTGACTGGAAAAAAATTCAACCAGTGGAGCGAGTGGAGATAACAGAGAGAGAGCTAGTTCTTGGTGATCCTTAATTTCTGTTTGTGTTGTGGTTGCTTCACTTGGAAGAATTTGGGCTTGGAAATATACGAGAGGGTTACCAAGGCAACCAGAGCACGGGATGTCAACCAGCAATCGTCAGCTACAAATTAAGTGGCTCTGGGACAGTCGATGTTATCTTTGAGCTGGAGCTAGCAGGGTTTGCCGTTAAAGCTGCCGACGCAGCGTGATTTCTATCGGTGCCGTACCGCTCGCGCTACGTGTTTTACTCAGCCTTATTCTCCTGCATGTGATGACTGTTCACAAATGTTAAGAGTTTTTGAAAAGAATGACAATTTTTTTGTTTGTTTTATGCCAAGCCATATACAGGAATACATACCAGAACATGCACCATTATACTCCTACAGTAGAGACAGGAGACAAAGAGGCATCAAAAGTGGCTTGATGCAAACTGGGAATGTTGTAGTTCACGGACTCCTTTTGAAATGCCCGTCGTGATGTCCTTACTATGCCCAAACTACATTCACAGAGAAGCAGAAAATCCTCACAAAGCTGAAGTTGGAATTGAGTTGGTATTTTTGCTCAGAAAATAAATTAATCGGTCAATCAAATAACAAATCAGATCAACGACTTATTTCAGTGAACTGTTTCAGCTCTAATACTCTTCGCGGTTAGAACGTAAAACATTAAAAAAAAAGACTGATTATTTTGGCACCAGCACCAAATAATCTAAACATCAATTTGTTCTAATTGAAACACTGAAGCTACTCCAGGCGTAGTAAAGATTTTTATGTGTAAAGATAGGAAGGAGCAGGAGGAAGGGGAGCCAGGTTGCTGATTGGTTTTATGCTACTTGTCTCGTGAATCCAGTCAGTTCTTACCTTAGATGACACACAAGGGAGCTCTATTCTCTGTTGATGTAGCTTTGTTGTCTGTGCTGATCCACGTGTATGATTGGCTGCCTTCACAGTTGCTAAAGCCTGTGATTCAGCACTTAGTGCTAATCAGTTCTACGCTCCAGCTGGGTGGCTTACACTGCCCGCTCGTAGATTCACAAGAAAGAGCTTTTTCAGGAAAGGCCTGCTTCGTACCCACGCAGTTACACGTCGGATCATGTGTACTGGATGATAGAAAGTGGTTGAAGGTTTGTCGGGTAGAGCTTGCACCTGGAAACATCACTGGCTGATCAAGTACGCTAACATTTTCTGCAGGATTCCTTTTCCTGGCATTTTCAAGTTTCATGACTGCTAACTAATTGTTTAACTTGCTGACAAGGATGGAGTGAGACCTCAATAAAAAAAAAAACTTTGAGTTTGTTCATAAATTTGATATTTTTAAATGTTCTTTGCTCAGTATGTAGTGTAATATTTTAACCACAGTTCCCCTGCCCACCAAATCTTCGTAAGGGATATTGTTGAATAGTTGAGTCACTCCATCCAAAAATCAATATGTCCCAATAGTTTGTGTTAGAAATTATTCTCTAACAGTTTGGAAAGGACAGAATAGTAACAGGGATATAGTCATACACGACATCTTAACACTGTTTTTGATTTTGAAGAAGGCACCGATATTGCCAGTCATATAACTCTAAAGGACACACCATTAAGAGCGATGGAGGCATTTGTTGAGAAGCCTACGATGCATAATGTGTTGCTCTACACCGGTTGGAACATGCCCCATAATGAAATCCAAATGGTGCGTTACCAGTATACACCAGGCTAGTAGTATTTGGCTTTGTGTGGTAAAACAAACAGTCTCACCGCCAAAGGTAGTTTAATATGACAGAATCTAATATTGAGGGTGGCTCCTTTTTCATTATAAAAACATTTTCAGTCCTAATTCCTGTCTGGTAGATTGTCTCTGGAGTTTCTAAGATATCCAGGTCATAGGTAAAACAAAGGTGACTGGATTCACCCCTGATTAAGTTTTCCAAACTGTCCCTCAAATCCTACCTCAGCGCTAAACTGGTTTATCTTGATCACTCTGTGGACTCTGTAGTCAACAGCGTTTATTACCAACACCGGAAACGATTGCACATATACAAAAATGATTCAGTAACTTCAATAAAGAAATGGACTATATAAGACGAGATAAGCCTGTACCCTTTGCTGCATGTCGTCCTATATTTCTTGCCCCATTACTTCCCGTGTCTGTCGACTGATAACTGAACTATGAAGGCACAAAGGGCCATAACTGAAAAAAATAATATATAACTGGATGTTGTTTTAGTTGCTGAGCTCCAGTTGTTCAAATCAACACTGCTCAGTTTGCCTTCTGGACAAAATTTCCAGAAGTTCTCACGGCTGGATGTTTGGTCAGCACATTAGAATTTGTGTTTCTGTCATGATCGTGTTAGTAGAACCACTTAATGGTTTGTTCGTTCCCCCAGTGGTCACTAATGGTATTGCAACAACATCAATCTCCTGTGCCCCAAAAAGCATGGGCAGTTTACAGTCTTGTTTTACGCTTCCTGTTATTATTTTCATCCATTAAAGCTTATTATTTGTAAAATATCTTCAGAGCCTTTCAAATCTTTTCACAAAACCTGTTTTATTGGTGGTTGTGAAACACCATTGCACATGGGCAGTGCACTGCAGGGCACAGAAAAAAAGCCCCAGATGGTTTCAGCAGGTCTTAAGCCTCAGGAAGATTAAGAAAATCAAAAGCATGAGCATTTCAAATTCTCTCTGTTTCCCCTGGAAAAAAAGCACAGCAGAGCCTGGACTTTGCAGTCTACTCATTTGTCATAAAAGCTGTATGTTGGCTCCTTACAGCCACACAACACAGTATAAAGCTAATGATCGCTAGTTGACACGCTATATCTTGTTTACAGAAACAACTACACGTGGTTTTGTGCTTTTGATAGGTTTAGTGAAACGATTTCCTGGAGTCTTGTTGTTGGCCCCAATAAAACTTAGTTCCTGTAAGTTTTATGCATCGATCAGGCATAACATTATGACCTAATATTTCCTAATATTGTGTTGTTCTCCTTTATGTCTCCGTTCTGAGGGTGTCCTGTGTTGTTTGTAGGGGCATTTGGGGGTTGATGGGAGGGGCCTCTGTGGATCTGGCTTGTTCCAGTGCATCTCACAGATACTTGATCAGTTTGGGATGTTGTGAATTTGGTGGCCAGGTCAACACTTTGTGCTGTTCTACGTGTTTTTTTGAGTTGTTTCTCAACTATTTTCTGTGTGTGTGTCTGTGTCAGGCTGGATCCTGCTGGGGATGGCTGCTGCCATCAAGGAGTGTCATTGCTATGGGGTGGGGTTGCCTGGTCTGGTCTAGGTGGTTGGTTTTGCAGCTGAACATTGCATTGTCATAAGATGGTCAAGACTTTGTGGCTGCTTTTTTAATACAGTTACAGTACACTTTAGGACAGTGGCGGCCAACTGTTAACTTCAGGAAGTCTGAAGCCTAAAAAATACAGTGGCAGTGGCGGGAGTTAGTGAATGACACATTCAGGGCCTAATTTTCTGAGCTTTCTCTGTCTATAAACCTACAAACGCAGAAATGTAGTTACAGTACTGCCAACTCATTTCTTGAAGACTTACCAATTTGCTGTCAATCCTGTCAGTCCCATCAAATGCCAGCCCCCTGATATTGCTGTCGAAAGCCGTTTCCTGCTTATTTCATCAGTCATTTTGCTTTTTTAAATCACTTTGTTGAAACCGGAGAGATTAGTGGGCGGGTTTCACATTTGTAGTGTGTGTAAAAAAAAAAAAATAAAAAAAAAAAAATTCATGCAGAGGCTGTTTGTTTTGCCTCCTGGACGTCACTTAAAGTGAAACTGTTGCTGTGAGTGGTTTCATGGTAAATGAGGAGAGAAAATGGACCGGACCCTAACCCGGACCAATATGTACTTTTTATGTAATCTGAATGAAGGGGCATGGTGTGTATCACTTTGTTTTACACTCAATATTTGACTGATTTAGACTGACTGTCCATCTGTTAATTTCTCGTCGATTGCATTTTAAATGTTACCTCCCAATGCCACTAATTCCTTACACCATTTAACCCGTATCCCTTATTTATTATCAGTTGTTTTAATTGTTGAACATTCAGTTACATTTAGAGGCTTTTGCTGAGGAGGTTGGTCTGTGGATTATGTTTTTTTATTATTTGCACTACAAATGCTTATTTTATGGATTAGTACAACTGGGACGTCAAGATAGTCTGGAAAGAAAAGTAAACTTTTTAATCCTCTTTTCTGTAGCTCGTTGTTTTTCTTCTATGAATTTTCCTTTGAAGTCTTGCGTTAGCTGTAATGTTGATTGCTTGAGAGCAGCTTTTGCACACTCTATCTTAGGATCTTTCTGCCCTAATAGTTTTGGCATTTGCTGTTGTTATCCAGTACTTTATAATAGAGAAGTAGATTGCTGTAATGTGTTGCCACCCAACATGAACTGTGTGTGGGTGGTGAGCTTGTCTCTAGCAGCTGGGTAGCCTTCCAGGTTAAACCTGTAGCCCTGTGGACTCTTTATGCCCCCTGCAGGCTGGTGTCAAAATAGGTTTGTCACTAGATTGTTATAAACCGGTTCAAAGATGCTTCAGAATAAAAACATCTGTGTGTTTTTCCCACTAGTGCAAGATACAATAAGTACTTAATTTCTCTTGGGATGGTCACAGTTGATTAAAAAACAATCAGTCATTATTAGATCAATATATCCATTCCACTAGGGATTAGCTGCAGCAAGAGACAATCACGTGTCTCCATACGACAGGGGTGGCATATTAATGTGTAACTTACCTAGATTTTGTGCCAGAAAAGATTGTGAAGCACCAACAGAAAGTGTTATGTGTGCATTAACAAGCACTTAACAGCCGGTCAGAGAGGAGCAGATTAGAAAAGCTATCAGTATATCTGTAATATGACCTGATTGTTGATGGAGAGGTGCGGTTGCTTGGGTGAAATTAGAGAAACAACAGGCAGGCATCGCATTACTGCAGTATTGCAGAAACCTTCTTGGCAGTACTGATGCAAGCGAAATCGTGTAGCCATCAGCCCGTTCAAACCATATAAGACGAGACACATAAGGCGGAAAAAAAATCCATCTCTTAAGCCTGTGATGCAATCACCGACATTAAATGAACTAGTCATTAGTCTATTGATTTGATTTCTCAAGAGTCCGAATAGTTTATATTGGAATGAAACAAATGAAGAATAGAACGGCTTTGCCTTATCTCTGACCAACAAATCTTGTTTTAATTAGTAAACTGCCATTGGTTCCTTTTAATCCACGTGAACCTGTTGATTTATGAAGCGATAATAATATCTTCAGAGCTAGCATTCTCACGTTTCTGCGTCCAGTTCCACCGACAGCACAGACCAGAGGCCACTGATGCCTCTGGAAAGCTCCATCAGTGTTTGATCTGGACATCATGACAATAGAGCCGTATGTGTTTCACTGCAGCAGCAGAGCTGTCCTGTCTGAGTGGAAGCCTGTAGATTCAGAGTTCAGGAGAGGACAATGGGATGTATGCGAAGCGCTGCATGGTACGCTGATATGGAAGATAGCCGGCACATGTTATCACAAGGGGGGACTCCCTGTGTGTGTGTGTCTGTGCGTGCGTGCGTGCACATCTGCTGAATTGTTTGGATGTGTGTGTGTGTTTAATCATGCTTGGAGGAAGGAGCCACAGTAATGAGATGTTGGACATAGTCCCATGCTCTCACATTATGAGCATAATGGGCTTCTTAAATAGTTCAGTTAAAGAACTGCTTTAAACCTTTTGCCTGCACGTATGACAAGGTACAGTTGAGCAGAAGTGCAGTGCCTGGCTCCTCTCCACACGGCTGACCAGCCATGACTTCGAGTTTGTGTAAATGTCAGTTTGTCAGTTTCCGACAGTTAGGGTGTGCCGAGAGCTACCCAATCTACCCTCCTTGACCAAAGTTAGAGAACGATGTAGGACAGTGTAGAGAGGGACATCTCCAGCCAAGCTTCGCTTAAAAACAAATGGAAACATATGTGCCTGATGACGCGTGTTGTCTCATTTCCATCCACCTGAGTATTTCTTAGCAGTATTTTTTTGTTTTTAGCTCTCTTTTTGGTCTCCACCACATCCTCAGAACAATGTGCGGCTCTGCAGCTGCTCTATAGTCATTTATATGTATATGTTACATAACTTCTCCTTTCAGGCGGCTGGTAAAGTTGGAGAGTTGTGTTTACCCCTTCAACGTTTCAAGCAGTTATTTCATGTATAATTATCTACACTTTAGTGAGAAAAGTGTTACTTCTGAAAATGCAAAAAAGTTCACTAGAGCTGACCTTTAACCCTGACATTTTCTTAGCAGCAGTCTGGAGACACGTATTCTTGTGGTGTCTTAAAACTGCCACAGACGACGGAAACCTTTAGTTCAACACAAACAAAGTCAAGTTTGAATCAACTGCTTGGCTACAAGCTGACTAGCAACATAAAAGGTGAACAAGGTGTCTATTATAACCCGACACTTATCATTACCACCGTCTCGCTGCTTTAGTGCTACGCTCTTGGTGTTCTCAGTCTTCGACGACTCGCTGGTGAAGCAGAGCACTTCCCGCCGTATCTACCTGTAATGCTATTTCCAGAAATGGCTTAATCCTTTATACGTTTGTCTCTGACCAAACAATGACTGCTGATTCTATCAGCTGAGTGTAAGCGCTGTGGGTGAATTTCTGACGACTCGCTGTTCGTTAAGCCGCAGCGTGGTCATTAAAGCTGTAAACCAGATCTGTATCAGTCATTAGGCAGCTGCCTTCTGTCAACACAGTAGTGCTGACGTCCGTGAAATTGTTCAGTATAAGGCTACTGTAAAAAAAAAAAATAGAAAAAAAAATGTAAAACTGCTAACTTCCATTCATATTTCCAGGATTGACAGAATAGCATATTGTGCGTTCTGTTTGAGGCCGTTCTGTCAGACCATTAAAATGTTGTTTCATCCAAATTCCCTTTCCCCTAATCAAATAGAGTCAGTGGATAGTTTTGTTTGTTCAAATTGCTGTGCACTGCCAACAACTCTGCCATTGTCCTTGTATTATGGATTGCTCAGAGCTTCAAAAACATTTAGTGTAATCCACAGAGCTGATGACCAGCAGTTCTTACACTAAAGTCAGGAGAAAACCTTTTTTCAACATTTTACATTTAAGGAAACGCCACATACTACTGTGGATGTGCTCACCAATGTTTAAACAGTTTCTTGTTCTCTTGTAATTTACAGTAATCACTTCTCTGTGTCTTTCTAGTCACTGATGTGGAACTGAAGCGGCTGAAAGATGCTTTCAAGCGAACCAGCGGCCTCTCCTATTACATGACCCAGCAGTGCTTCTTCAGGGAAGTGCTGGGAGATGGGGTTCCCCCTAAAGTTGCGGAGGTAAGCCACACTGACGTCACACACAAGGTTCAACGTTTCCAGGTAGCGACTGAATTTTCTTAGCAGTAAACCTGTGTTCGTCCCAAGTGTCCCAAGATGCAGCCGATGCCTGATTCTTAATATGGTGCAAAGTAAAATAAGTCAGTTATCCTTTAACTTACAATATATTTGAAAAGACAAGATATACTCAGTGTGCTGTGGAAGAGAGAGGTCGATATTGTTCCAGATAGTATTACAACAAGGAATCTGTGGCAGACGGTATATTGTCAGGTTGGCATTGGCCACAACTTTGACTTTTTCCACCTTGAGTTTTCTTGTCGTCCTCCTTTAATAAAATGCTTCCAAACCAATCCAGCAATATACCAGAACTGAAAGTGAATGCAACATAACCTGAAAATAACTACAGGGCCTGTCCTTAATCCATTATGTCCTGAATGCAGTCTTTTCACTGTCCTCTGTCTTCCTTTGATTCTATTAACTAGCATTAAACCCTGCATACCATTAGATGACTTTCATTTCCCATCAAAAGACATTGTTACCTCCCTACTGTTATGAATGTCCTGTTGAAAGAGCACACTGGATAAAGATGTTACGTATGGCAGTATCAGTAATCTGATGTATATACAAAGAGCTTACTTTGCTGAAGCAAGGCCCTTCCTGGTTGATTATTATTTGTATGACCAGTAGAATCCTGTCTTTGGGATATATGGAAATGCGGAACAGGAATAAGCATTTACATGTTGTTTTAGTCATTTCCTTAAAGACTATGTATATCAACAGCAGCCAGCATCTTTTTGCATTTTATTTAGCGTCTTTCACTAGTGGACAGTCTCCCTTTGTCCTGTCTCTTTGGTACCTGGTGCCTTGCTTGTTCTTCATCTTGCCATATCATGCTGAGATATTTTAAATGATGTGTCATTGGTAATGGAGCCTATATTTATATAGCACTTTTCTGCCTACTAGTACTCAAAGCGCTTTATGCGTTACAATGACACATCTACCCACCCACGTTCACATACCAGTGCCGAGCACCGACAGCAATCGAAGGTTGAGCATCTTGCTCAAGGACACTTGGGCATGTGGTCCGTGTACTGGGAATCAGACATCTAACCCTCTGGTTTGTGGACACGCCGCTCTAACTTATAACCTGTAGCTATACAGCCTATCAAAGCAGTACCTAAAGCTAGCAAGAGAATGAGGTCAGAAACGGTGAAAATTTAGTTCCATGATCAACTGAAGACCAGAGCTATGTGTCCATACATGTGTATAACACTCGATGGGTCAGTTCTTACACAAGAATATCCATCAACGCGGCCATTTCCTGTTAGCCAATGCTAAAATAGCACATTTTCCTCCAGGATTTCTGTCTTTCACAGGGAAGTAGAGGCACATCAGAACAGCCAACAGGAAAGCAGTAGGTATATATATATATATATATATATATATATATATATATATAAAAAGAAAAGCATCTGTGATTGGGTAGAGTCTTCTGTTATGGGCAGGCCTGATAACTGATGCTAGAGTAGAAGGAGATGTCTAGTTTCCTCTCAGACAACTTAAATTACAATATGGTTATTATAGAACTTTTGCCCAGTGACGCCAAAAAAGCTTTTATGCCTGTTGGGGCATGAGGACACAGTATAAAAACCGTGATATTTGTGATTTAGTACTTCGAAACCTTTTCCCTGTAGGTTAATGTTCTATTTCATAGAAATGTAACTATGTCTTCTGACTGGATGGATCACTGCTATAATACATTACACTGCGCATTGGTTTTACTTACCTGCTTACTATGTGTTCTTGCACGGCTCAGCTGTTGTGGATACAGCCACGCCAGATACCTTGTCTTCAGAGAGCATCAATAAGTCCAGTATTGGCAATCTGTCCTCCCCATCTGCTGCCAGACCCCTTAAACACAGTGCTTGCATGTCTTCAGTAAACACTACAGCACATCTTTCAGCATCTCCCCCGTCATCGTCATCATCGTCTTCTTGTCCTTTGTCACCATGGCAGCAGTTACTGCGGTGACAGAGGTCCAGATGTAAGGTTGCTGCAAGTATCTTCAAACGGAGCCATGGCTGCTGTCCAGCCTGACAGTTCAAAGACAGCCCAAGCTTTATCTGTCTGTTGAGAAACAGCGTTTTTTAATTTGCAGACGGCTCTGTAGCACAACGTTTATGTTGTGTTTTTGTCACATTCTTCTTTATTATCTTTATACAGACACACAGCCCAGATTCAGCAAAACAGGCCCAAACAAGAACATTACTACCCTCGTGTTTCACAGACAGGATGAGGCTCTGATGCTGGAACACAATGTTGTTTTCCAGCAGTGTTGAGGTGTTTAGTTTCCCTCAGTTCCTTTGTGACCTCTCAGACTATTATGCATCTTGCTTTTGGATTGGTTGGTTGACCACTCATGTGGAGAGTAACGGTCGTTTTTAAATCCCCATTTGTTCACAATCTATCTGACCATGTTTGTGGATTCCAAACTCTTTGGTGGTGGTTTGTAACCCTTTCTAGCCTGATGATTAACAACATCTCTTTTTCTGAGGTCCTCAGAAAGCTCATTTGGCTGTGCCATAATACACTTCCACATGGGTTGTGAAGATCAGACTGTGACAAATCCGCGATTATTTTGATCAAGCTGGGCACTGAACAACACCTGAGTCTCAGTACAGTGACTGGAAACACTTGAAGCAGATGTGATGTTGCCGTTTGATTGGAAGTTCAGTACGCTCAAAATGTCCAGTCAGCACAAGTCCGATGCTCAGAAAAGGAAAGAAAAGAGAAGAAGAGAAAAAGAAAATAATGGCCTTAAAGATTTTCTTAACAAATATTTAAAAAAAGGTGGTGACGGTGAAGCTGGGACTAGTAAAGTGAACCTAGAACAATGTAAGAAACAGCGCAGCCAACGTTTACCAGCCTTGTAACTTAACGTTGCTCTAATGTTAACATCCATTCGCTTGTATTAAAGCTTGACACAACATGTTAACGTTAACAGAAACATTTGAGTTTGGTAGCTCTGTCGGTTGTGGGGTTTATATTCTATATGCACTAAAGAAGCAAATAAAAGTAAAAATGTATTGGCACAAAAAGATAACTTCACCAGTGTTGGCAGTGACACAGCTGACTTGTGGTCCAAGGGACCATAAGGCCTTTCATAGAGATGCAGGAAGTAGCTGTTGATTGAGTTGCTGCTGCAGTATGGAGTAGAAGTAGGCAAATGTCAGCACATACTCAAACATGTGCTGTCAGACAAGACTTTGTAACAACTGTCATCGCCAAACATACTAAGATCCTGTCAGCATCATGTCAAAACTAAACTCTATTTCTGAAACCCACCGATCAAAATTAGATCAACAAATTACGTGAAAGTTTGTGGGCCTGAAATGTACCCAGACAAGACAATAATAGATTGGCTTCTAAAACGAAGCCCAAAAGTGCGTGGCCGATGACTGGAAATGTCACCAAAGCTGTGGGCGTGGGGAAAGACAAACTGCAAATGCCCAACTTAGTTGGTTGACTCAGGGGGGATTCCCTTAACTTATACATGCTGTTATATGTTTTCAACGCTTATGCATGTCAAACATTTGTCCTCCTGTAAAATATATATTATTTCTCATGCAATTACTTATGCACTGAATGAGTGTGATTGGGGGAAAAAAAGGACCATAGTTGTTTTGGTGTCTTGTTTGAGTCGCGCTTCATAAACCATTGGATCCTACGTCATCCCACGGTGCAGTGACAACTCATCGTTGGACCCTGTTATCCAAGTCACACGTATTTTCCAACTCCATTCCTCCAGTGTGTGATATAGACTTGTAGCTTAACATCACCAGGATTATTTTCTCATGTCCTCCAGAGAGACACTGAAGACAATGTACAGTTTTTATGTTGTTGGTTCTTTTATGGGTTGACTAGTACTTTCCATGACCACTGACATTTGCCTTTACTATTGGTGTAGTTCCCCTTTGGTCTCATTTTACTACCAATTGTAAAACCTGTTTTGCGTGTGTGGTTGCTTTTGTCTTGGAACATGGATATTTTATGCGACTCTGCATTGTTTTTTCCAATCAAACCGTACAGCTGGATACAATGGAATGAATGTGCTTGTAAAGAAATCCAACCACCAGAGCTGTTTTGTTTGCCAGGCAAGAAGGAGTCTCAATTAATCATCCAGTCTACTACAGTGATTTATTACTGGGGACTACTGAACATGTTGTTCATTTTAATAAAGTATATGTGGTGCAATCAGTGTGTGCATGATTCTAATTATTATTATAATCACGTGTTTAAATGAGGTAAGTAATTGAACACAGTTGATGATCTGATGGAGCAAATGGGTCGAGCGTGGCAGTGGATTAAGTTCTCATGGTATGACACACTATGACTTCCTTTTTTTTTTTTAAACCGCATGCTAAGCTCCTCCGCTGTAACCCACTGACATAGTCACGCTTCAGGACCTCAGTCACTACAGAGTCACACCATACAAGTGAGCTTTGCGTGCTGGCAGGCGCAGCCGTGCACCCGTTTTCTTCATGCTGTTTGAGCGCAGCCATGCTAAATGGCAGCAGCGCCCCCTTTGATGGACATGCAGCTCACGAGAAGTTTTTATTGTTTGTCAATGTTTTTGTATCGCATCATGATTTAATGAGATGGTGCAACACCAGCTAGTGCAGGGAGTTCCCTCCTGTGTGATGTAAGGCCATTAACAGGGCAGTTAGTTCCCTTCTATATTTTACATGAAACTGTGAATGGGGAGTATCACTCTTCACCTGCTCTTGAGTAGTAGTAGTGACAAAAATAAGGGAAAAGTGGTTTGAGGTCCTCATGTGCACCTGATGTGCGTATTTGACAGATGATGCATTACTGGAGATCCCTGTCATCAGCTGCGTGAATGAACTGACTTGAGCTTGTCCTTATTTTTCACATTTCTTTTTTTTTTTTTGTGCATCTTGCAGGTGATCTACACTTCGTTCGGCGGCTCGTCAAAGGGGCTGCACTTCAACAATTTGATCGTGGGTCTGGTGCTTCTGACCAGAGGACGCGATGAGGAGAAGGCCAAGTGTAAGTTGCTCTTTATAAGTTAACAAGCGGTCAGTTTTGATGTTGTGTGGGGTCTTCTCAAAAATGTAAACTTTTAGTAGATAATGATTTAATTTAATTACATGTCAATAGGAAACTTTAAGTATAGTTATTTAGGTATAGGTAATTTCATGCTGAGATACCAGTCATGCGGCAAACTTACAATGCTTTCCGTCTCTAAATTGGTTCAGAACTTGATACACAGCTACACAGCAAGAATCTTAAAGGGATAGTTTGGAAGTGGGGTTGTATGTGGTACTTCAGTCAGTTTGTTAGTTATAGTAGATGGTGGTCGGCATACTTCCAGTTTGGAGAAGCAGACAGGTGTACTAGTACTGAAGCCAAACAATAAAACTGCTGCAGACAGTGTTAGCTGCTACTTTTTTTTAATGCCCCTAAAATAAAAATCTATATCGGTTTGAGTGTATGCTATATTTAGAGTATTATCCTTAACTTAACCTTACTGGCAGACAGTCTTTTTCCAATGAGACAAGCCTTTATATCACAGTCTTTAAAGACACCAGGCTCCATTGACAAAAACTGGTATTTTACCTCAGTGTGTGAACTGCTGTGCACCACCATTTGGTTCTTCAACAAAATAATTCTGATTTAAACTAACATGTTAACACACCAAAGTCATGCAACTGCCAGCCAATCTAGGCAGCGGTATACCAGCAACTGCTGTGCCCTGTGGCGTAAAATTACTGTTTTTGTCAATGGAGTCTGGTGGCACTAAAGAGTGGATCGATCAGTTCAGTGGCTTCAGTTCCCTATCAGAAAAGCCCACCTGGCAGCAAGGTACTGCACTGATGCAGCATACACTTAGACTTCATTTTAATGCAGGGATTGTTGTGTGCTAAAGTACATTTGCTGCTGACACTGTCCGCTGCTGATCCCTGCTTGGCTTCCATGCAAGCACTTGCAAGTCTCCACTTCTCCAAACTGCGGGTGCTGTTCACCACCATCCGTTTTACGTAACACTTTCACAACTGTGAACAAGTACCTCATACAGACCCACTTCCAAGGAACAGAAGTATTCTTTATTATGTTCATAGTTTTTTTTATGTTCCCCATAATTTTTTAAATCAACGTGATAAGCTATAACACTGTTCCTTATGTACTGATCATTTGCCTTATGGTCTCCTGTAGCTATCTAAGCCTTATACCTCAGATTACCCTCGTACAAAAGAAACACGATGCTTACTTCAGAGCCCTAGTTGCGCATACTGTTCTTACTCAGTTATTATAGGTAACATGTCTCATTGGAAGGGCTGCGTACTGTAGATCTCAAAAGTAAGCATAAATGCAGACCTCATGTCCTACGTTTTAAGGTGGATATAACATCACTGATATTGAAATGTGTTTATTTTTTTCTTGTCCACATTTACTTTCTCACTTTATTCTTCCTCCCGTCCTCTCTGCATCTTCCTCAGTCTTATTCTGGTAGTTGGGGTTGATGTGTTGCTGGCATTTGGAATCCATCAGGATGTTATTGACATTGTAGCTAAGAGGCCTGCCTTCCTGTGATAAAGCTCAACTCTGCTTGTGTGTGTATGTGTGCTTACAGACCTCTTCAGCCTGTTCGCCAGTGATCTGGGTGGATATGCTGCCAGGGAAGATATAGAAGCTGTCCTGCAGATCTTGGATGGAGAAGTTCCAACCTCCCTGAAGAAGTGCTTCAGCGAGGTCAGCAAACACAGAAATAGACATTCACAACCACAAGGCTCTCTATTAACTCGCGGACTTCGTGATAATGCCGAGGGAAGTACAGACAAGAGACATTCTGGCTTTCTCCTGGGCTCATATCATAGAGTTTTGTTTTCATCATTACGGAGGGGTTTGTCACATGTTCATAAAACAGCTATTGTTACTTGTTGCCCACATAGAGCGAACTCCACAGAGATAATGCAGAGTTTGGCGTTGCAGCAAGTTATTGCACTGCTTATTAGAATACAAAGGCATCTTTGGAGTCGTAATCCGCTCCAGAAAAGTAGAAATCTCTGTTGGATAACATTTAATATGTAGTGTGAGATGTATTCTCCCAGTTTTTTTTGCCATTTGCCACCTGGATTTGCTCACTGAGATGTTTTATATATAGCCACACAGACAGCTTTGGTTTTGTGATGTATACTTCAGAGGGTTTTGCCCACATCCCAGTACATTTGTTCATGTTCTTACCTCAATGAAATTATTTAAAAATGCATTTGTACAAAAGGGTAACACAGTATCTTGGTCATTATAACAAAAATCAGCAGGTTAAGAGAAAACAAGAATTTTAAGAGCTATGGGGCTTTTCTTAATATTTTTTTTATTACCCTATGAGTATTCATCATATTACACATGCATCCAGCAGGGCTATGGCAGACTCGATAAACACAATCAATGAACGCTACAGAGAGTCATGATTACAGTATGAAGAATCGTAAACTCAAAAACAGGCTTGATTTTGGCAAAAATATTTCTGCACACTTCAAACTCTCCATTACTAGGTTACCTTATTACCACATCAATGTTGTGAAGTGCTTTATATATTCTGTTATATGTAGTCAGAATTATGCTTAGGGTTTTTCAAGGACACAGGTGCTGGCTTGGTTTCAGGCCACAGTGATAGTTGGGGAGAAATTTGGATAATTTTACCAAAGTATATATTTGAGATGCAGTGAAAATATACTGTGAGTACCGGTTATTGTGAAGGCTGCTCTCAGCTGCAAAATAATATGCATTAGTTAGCATCAGAGGGATTTTACTAATGATAGTTCAGCGGACGTATATTTATGTGACGTCTACAAGCTCCCCTGGCTAAGGTAATTATCTACCTCAATATTATCATGGCTAAGATAACAGTATCATCACATGTATATGTTCTCTCTGTCTGCTAGTGCTATTTAAATACCACAAGTGGTACTCCTTATACAAAAGTTTATACACTCATTCTTCGTAGAGGCTTACAATTGCTTATAAATGGCTTTCTTATCTCAGTTTATGGTTTTAACTGCCATCCGGATAAATATAAAGTCCGCTGTTTGATTAGCTTGGCAAATGAGCACCAAGGACAAACGTATCACTTCAGTGTACACTGACCTTCAATTGGCAGATCATGTCGTCACCTTAACTTTATGTCTTTTTGTTTTTATCCGTCCTGATTTGTCACGTGTTAACTTTCAAATGGCTTAGCCATAGGACTTCAGCGTCAAGCCTAATTATTACCAGCAAATGAATTTGTTGTTAACTGGTATCTTGTGGTCTGGTAGGCCAGTGGTTTGTGGGTCAGATGATCTTATATAATTATGCATGTACTTATATTAAATTATGTGTGTAGTGATATTTAGTATGCAGAGTTTTGGACCATTCATAAGAAGTTGTCCAAGCATACGTTTTTATTTGAGTCATAGTTACAGATAGCTTCACTATCTGCTGCCTCCAGTCTACTTAAAGAGTGGTTCCCCAGTTAGTAATGACAGGACTGACTCTGGACCAGTGATTTTTTTTTTGTGATTTTTTTTTTGTGTTGTTAAGGTGTAGTCAATCAGTGAAGGATTGACATTCAAGACTTCTACAGGTCCAGTTGTGCTCAGTTTGTTGTATTAATCCACAAGGTCACAGTTCAGCTTATGTTTTATTATTAGTTTATGTTTAGATGTGTGATGGTGTTAAATTGACACTGTCTGTCAACTGTGTGTCACCTTGAGTGCTTTCATTTATCTACCTGCTCTTCATCCTTGGCTCAATTCTACAATTGCTACTCAAGCACCTATCGCTTATTTTTATGAGCTGCCTCCTTTGAAATGTGATTAATACCTGTGGTGAGGGTAAAAAAATATATATATATATATATATATATATATACACATATATGTATTGCCAGAGGTATTAAAGAAGTAGAAGTCTCACCTCAGTGCTTCTCTAAGCTGCTACTTGCAGCACCAGCACTGTCATCATTAAATATCTTCATCCAAGCGAATGAGGCCCTAGACAGAAACACACAAGGTTGCAGACAGATGCAGACTAGTGATTCAGCTGTTTGGTTGCCAAAAAAATCATTTTGTCTCCGTTGACTTGTTTCGGCAGGGTGACAAGGTGAACTATGAGCGCTTCAGGAACTGGCTACTGCAGAACAAGGAGGCATTCACTTTGTCCAGATGGCTTCTATCTGGAGGAGTGTGTGTCACGCTGACAGATGACAGCGACACGCCCACCTTCTACCAGACCCTGGCTGGAGTCACTCACTGTAAGTCCCCAACAAAAATCAACTCTGAGTCAGTGTGTTTGCATATATTACACGTCCTTATATTCACATTTTTACTTTCCCATGTTAATCGCCCAATAAGCATACTGTTGGTGCTTATTTAATTATGTTTAACTGCAACATAAATTCCTAATTAATGATAAGTCAATATAACTTCCATCCAAACAACATATGTCATATCATACTGTATACTGTATATCTGTAAAGGGTTGAGGTGATAGCCTCTAATGAGAAAACAACTGCAAGAAAATTTGGGTTTATTTGGAAGTAGTGTTACACATGAAAAATATATAAATAAATCAGTCAAAAAGGAAACCAGCAAATTACAACAGACTATTTAAGCAGTGATAAAAGCAAAATGGAAATGTGATTAAGAAGATTCTTATGATAATTATCCTAAAAATATCAAAACAAGTTAACAGGAAGAAGGTTTTGAATTTGTGTTTGCCCCGGACGGCATCAGCAGCAAATTAGATATGGATGACATGGATGTTGGTTCTTAAAATATGATAAAATAAACCAAAAAAAACTGGGATATTAAGATAAAAGGCCTGTTCCTAATACAGTACACAGTAAGGCTGTTGCAGATCCGTCTGCTTTAAGAATTCAGAGAATATTCAAAATATTTCCTTCATCAAAAACTGTACGTTTATTTGAATATACAAGAGATGACTCATCTCTTGTATCTCTAGTAGTTGTTATGGCTTGGGTGAAGTCACTGAACTATCGTTATACTTTGCATGTGCTGATGTTAATGGTGGGGAGTACCCTGGGAAGTTACTGACAGGGTCGACATATCCCCCTGAAACATTTGCTCTCTTGCTTCTGTGGAGTTTTTCCATTTCTCCTTCACCAAACCACATCTTTCTCCTCCCACTGCTGCTTTCTGTAACCATTTCCTCTCTGCCGCTCTCAGCACTGCACCATGCAGACGGCATTGGTAAATGTGACTGCCGATGGTTTGACATGCATTTTATTCTTGAATTTCTAAAACTGACAGCACGTCTTTATGTAACGGTTAATGCTTAATAGTAACAAGAGTCACACGAGGCTGTTAATTGACCTTGATCAATGGTTAATTAAGTTTGTTTAAGGTTAAGGCAATTAATTCTGTTACAGTTTCAGCTTTATCTGTTAACCTTGTTAAGGGGAGATGCAGCAAGCTAACCAGCAGAACGCTCTCTTTAAAAGTAACATAGATCGCTGTCTTAATAGTTTCAAACAGAGAAGAAAATGACCATAAATACACTGCAGTGGGGAAACCGTGTTCAGATAATGAGGAAAATATGGAACCAAAGTGCAGCTTATTGACTGTGCTGCACAAACTGTTGTTCTGAAGTAATTTTTTCCTGCTCATTACTCTTCCACATTACAGTACATTGACACTGTAAATGTACTGCAGAACAATGAAAACAGTACACCGGTTTTATCTGCAACATTTAACTGGGTTTTGTGCGTGCGTGTTTTATAGTCACTGTTCAGTAATCACTCAACTTATTGATTTTTAAAATTAACACGTCACTGTATGCGTTAATGAAATGTTCAGGTAAATGGACAAAATGAAAAGTAAACATTTCTTCTTCTTCTTCTTCTTCTTGGTGCTAATCAGAATATGCCCATGTCACAGATCACATGATTAACGCCAACACTGAGTAACTAAACTAACGAAAAACGCATTTTTTGTGTTAACCGTATCAGACGAAAGCAACTGGCGATACACCAGTCCAACTTCTAGACTGGCACAAAACACATCTCATTTGCCAAACCAGCTATCAAATTTTCTCACCCATCAGACCGACGCTTTCAAGGTGACCAGTTGGCAACTTAGCTTTTGGTGCCACTCCGGTCTCTTGTCATATTGTGAGTTCTACACAGTGAGGTATACAGGTTGTAAATTTTGTGAAGAAGAAGGCTTTTTATCAAATTGTCCTCGGTTTTCTGGCAGATATTTTAAAGTGACCTATCCTATCAGAAAATCCAAAAGCCCAGCTAGATCATAAACCAACCACACCTATGAAGTGTCCTACACTTTCTTTTTTTTAAACTTTTGTACGTCAAAAAAAGATTCAACATTCAGTTTAAGTACTATGATCTAATACCAGATTGTATAACAAAATTACAGGGAAATTCATTTAACCACATTGTGTTGTGATCTGTATGAGGACATTCACATCTTCGCAAGAGCATTTGTTGTAAAAATGTTTAAAGGTGATAAATGTAAAACAAAATAAAAATGTCAGTGTTTGTTTGCTAAGGTCAGAAAGCTGGAAAGAACCTGTCTTGTCCAACAGACCTGGACATTGCCTTTAATCTGCCTGCTTTCACCTTATCCTCTTAACTTGGTGTGTGTGTATTAGAGAGGGAGAGAGTGACACAGTCCTGCTCCATGTCTGTTTCTAGAACAAGACCGTAAAGCTTGACTCATGGCAGAGCTTAACGCGGTGAATGCTCTGCTAACATGCTAGCCTCCGACGATATCACAATATTTGCGGAGTAGAAAAGCTTGGGAATCACAGCCTTCTGGACAGGATGGCGTAGCAGGGAGTTTACTATGGTATATGCTGGTCGTGACACCACCTCTCTAAGGATGTTCCCTGGATAATGGTATGGTATCTCTGCTGTCACTCGGAGAGAGTCGCACCTCTAGGTTGGTATCAGGCCTGCGGGACACCTACAGCCCACAGAGAAGCAGTAAATTGATAAAATTATTTGTGGTCAGTGCCGTAGGAGACTTTGCAACAGTTTGTCATGGTCTGTTGTCAAACTACTAGTTTTGAAATAGCTTGTTTGAGACCTTTCCAACTTGAAGGTTGGCTATAAAACCTCAAGACGCTTTGGTAACAACTCGGTTAACTCTGTGAAACCTATTATTGAAAACTGACGCACAGAAGGCTTGCCTTAGATGTCCTGTTGAGATTTGGACATTTGCCTTGAGTAATTTGCAAACAAACAATTGCTAAATGTTTAGTTGTAGAATGGCTTACAACATTAGAGAAGTTTCTGCCTTGACATCCACTCTGGGATCAGTATGATATCAGTAGTAGTATTTTATCACGAAATCTGTATGAGCAGATTTTTACTTCGAAAGCTATCGCTCACCAGCAAGCAGAACCGGATGTTATGCTCTGAGTCTTAACGGCGTCAAGTCTTTAGGCTCATTTACCGCTAATGCATTTAGCAGCAGTATCAGTGTTTGACAAAGTAGACAGCCAAGCTCAAACTGTGAAGTCTGCCTTCATTACCTAGATTGGAAATACAAAAAGCAATGACTGATGTGACCTTGAGCGGTGCCTGAAGAAGCGGTGTGACGGAGTGGACATGTAGTCATGGAAATGAGTTTTATAGATTAGCAGTCACACCGTCATGAGAGATGTTCAGCGTGATGGACACTAGTATCTATTTTGCTCTTTGTCTCCCAGCACTGATTACTGACATGTTCAGAGTGGTGCTACTGTCCTTCCTGTCCTCTGATATTCACGGAAAGACACTTCAGCTTTTTAGCCTTAGCTTTGTCGTTATGGACCACAGTGTCTAGATGAGGTTGTGTTTGTTTTGGGTGAAGTGTTCTTCCCTAGTTTTTGTTGAGTTAGCAATGTTCAGCTTTGAGCCAGAAAGGTAGCCATGAGTCTCGAGTGCTTGTTCCCTGCCTTAGCCCATAACCTTCAATAATTTATCAGTCTCGTATTATTTTCTCTATGCCATCTCCATATAGCCCCCTTTGCGTTCTGAATCATTGATGCCATACTCGTTACTCCCTTCTAGTTTGTTTAAGTTAAAACGTCTGAGCCAGTGGCAGTAAAAAAAAAGAAAAGGTGACTAAGTGCTTCCCACTTAGGCCAAGGTCAGCTGTGTTGATGTCCATCTCTAGACTACAGGGAATCAGAACATGGAGGAGAGAGGACCAACCCTCTCAGCCTGTGTGTTCTCCAGGGATCAGCTTCAGGGATGCTGAAGCCACAACCTTCATCATCCCATTTGGCCACCACCCTTGGCCAGTAGCTGCTAAAAACAGCTTTCAGGAAGGTTGTTTTAAAAACTAGACTGGGAAACTTCTGTCCAGTTTCTGCCAGGACCTGACTGCCATTTGATTTGTGCTTGTGTGTTTTGACACCTGTCATATATATTGGCTTTATGCCAAAGGCTAGCTGGCTAGTTGCTAAATCCTATTACCTTAAGCTGTGGATTAGCATGTTGAAAGAGGACGGCTGGTTCATTGTCCCAGGCAGGGCTTCATATGCTATATTGGTCTGATCCGTATCACTTCATGACAAGAAGAGTCAAATACAGTGCTTTACTCTCCAGTGGCCGTTATATAACCTCTCCTTTGGGTTATTTGTGGTATCATGACCTCTTTCATGTTTACTCTCTCTGCTCCTCACTAGGTCACCACTTATACTGTAAGTGTTCTAAGTACCACAGTATAAACCATTTGCTTGGTTTGTTTGGTGCATTTTTTAACTACTGTATTTAACATTGTTTCCATAATGGCTGCTGAATCTTTTTATGACATTAAATGAAATGTTCTATGATTTTATAGCTTATTTGTATGGCTATTAAACTTAAAACCCCAAAACCCTAAACTTAAAAGAACACTAAATGTTATCCTACAAATGCTAAGCATTACAAATCAGGCTTGGCTTTTATCACCCACCAAAATGAATCTATGTCACACATCTTATAAGTACTGAAAGTTAGCATTGTAAAATGTAATTTTATTGTGTCTGGCCAAACCTTTAGTACAACCACTTCTGATAAGGCTTTTTATATTCTGTCACATTGATCTGTATTTCTTATATCACCAGGAGAGCATGTTTGAAGTATAAAAGTCTATATGACAATCCAGTCTAAATGTGTTCATCCTCCGCCAAAATGATTTTACCTTTTGTAGCAGTTTGACTTCTAGTATGGGGGCAGCCTTGTGCCTTTACTTTTGAAGCTGGCTCTTTGGGGTTTATTTTAAGCACTCTCAGAAATGGTTGCTTGCATCCATCCATTGCTGTTACCGTTTTTCTCACACACATTCATCTAAAAGCTCAAGTTGTGTGTCGGAGTCTGTCTTTCAGGCAGCCCTCTGACTATGATCAATTCCAAATTCATTCAGCATTATGACAACAACTCCAACATTGAGCCACAGTCATGAAACAAAGAATTGGGATTCTTTAGCTGATAGTGAACACATTTAGTCCAAAACACTGAGCAGCAGATATATACATGTAACATGATAGGGCACAGACACACAGTTAGCTCAGTTATTCTGTGGCATAAGGCTAAACAAGCTGGTAGAAATGATTTGACTGTGGTGTCTGAGAGTAGAATGATGACCAAGCTGTTTGGTTATCGTGTTCGACACCTTCCACGCCTTTCGCAACACTCTGGTCAGGGTGCTCTGTTGAGAGCCACGGGAGGTACTTTCTCCCAGCAGCTTTTATGTGATGAGGAGCGTATCTAAGTGTGGGCTTGGCGTCACTGTTGTTCTTCATACTCCTACACTGCCAGAGCAACTCTCCACCCACTAGTCACCAGCCACGTTCTTTGATGAACACAGGCCCCGATGCTTGCGTGTTTTTGTGCATCTCTGCACTCAAGCACATTATACATTATTCATTACACCTTGTAGGTAATAATTTTCTCCATTTTTATGTGTCGTGAAGTGTTTCAGTTCAAAGAACTACGCTACAAAGAAAAACTGAGGTTTTAAAATGCATTTCATCAAAACTGAGTTACAAGTTTCTGACTTGCTGAGATAAAAAAATCTGAATGCTGCATTTGTCCATGAAGTTGCAGCTACTGAACTCTTACTTGGTAATCTGTGTGCCGTAGAACTCATTGGCACGCTTACTGCTCACTTAACACACAAAAATGACTGATTGCATAGCTAACGTTGTACAGAGAGGTCATTCAGAAATGCTGAGACAGCTGCAGCTGGCCATAGCTAAAAGCTAAAGTCAAGTGATCAAGTAGTTTGAAATCAGTTCATTGTTTTTCCACTACTATTTTATACCTTGTAATACCCAACATATAGGCATTGTCTACATGTTACTGTATAGTTATTCAAAATGCCCATAGAGTTTACAAAGCAATCAATCTTACAACTTGAACTCACCTGTATGTTGATGTTTCAAACCTCTGACATTGTACTGTGTACACCTGAACCTAACAGTGACTTTTCAAGTGTACCCACTTTTTGCTTTGTGTTGTATTATTTGGTTGTTAACCTCTGACCTGCAGTTACTCGTGCTTTGAATGTACAGAACAACATCTGATAAGAACAACAGAGAATTATGCCACATTAGGTTGCGGTGCAGATCTACATTATGACAAACGTTTGACTGTCTATCTCTATCTTCTTTTCCTGCAGTGGAGGAGTCTGACATTATAGACTTGGAGAAGCGTTATTGGCTACTGAAAGCCCAGTCCAGAACCGGACGATTTGACTTGGAAACCTTCGTCCCGCTGGTCTCCCCTCCTATCCATGCCTCACTGAGTGAAGGTGAGACATTATCTATTAGAGCATTAAGGCTCTTTTAAAGTACTGCGAGACCTACACACCCAGCCTGATTCAGTGCGAATCTTTTTTATTTGTGCACTCGTCAGTCTGGCTCAACGTTTTTTGCTAGTCAGATTAATATTTGCATTCACTTCCTGCTTCACCTTCAACAATGGCACCTGAAACTTTTGCTGAAACTTTCGCGTCGCGGTGCACGTCAGTTACGGCACTAGGGTCTGCGTAGGGGTCTGTGCTGTCGCCGTTGCTTCTGTGTCAACTTAACACAGAAGTCCAGACCACCTATTTCATGTACGGATTAAGGCAGAGTTTATTGTAGATATAGACACAAAAATTGTATAATTATTTGCGCCCAAGTTAGTGAATAAAATCCTCTTTAAGGATTAGGATTTTTTTTACAAACATCTTTGATTTTGATCCTGCTTTCCAGGCTTGTTTCACGCTTTTGATGAAAATCGGGACAATCACATCGACTTCAAAGAGATCTCCTGCGGACTGTCTGCTTGCTGCAGGGGGCCCGTCGCTGAAAGGCAGAAATGTAAGCCGAGCTATGGTTTTAAATCTTTACAGACAAATAAAACCCAGAGGCTTCACATCACAACAAGTGGTTTTGTCATAAGACGTTCTTCTTTGTAGGTGTTATCTGCACGCCTACATGTGGAAATTCTGCTTCATAATTGTATTACGCTCTCTTTCTCCGCCAGTTTGCTTTAAAGTGTTTGATGTGGACCGTGATGGGGTTCTGTCTCGAGATGAGCTCCATGAAATGGTGGTGGCCTTGCTTGAGGTGTGGAAGGACAATCGCACAGATACACTCCCAGTAAGTAAAGACACACGCACGCTAATTCTAGCTGTTCATTACAGGTTTTGTTGACCAAGCACCCAGCTCACCAGTTTTAAGTTTGTCCTAAGTCTCAGATATTCCAAGAATCATATTCCACCACCTAACCCTCAGACACAATATGTCGCAACACATGTTAAAATGCGTAGCTGGTTTAGTATTAGTATAGTACTTACGGTTTGGATCCATGGGATTTATTGAAATACAATGGTGTGAGATGAAAATACTACAGAGCGAGGATTGAAATGTGACTTGTGTTTGCTCCTTCGTTCTTCTATTTTGTATTGTCCTTGCAGGAGCTGCACAGTAGCGTGTCAGACATAGTAGAGAACATCCTGAAGATGCACGACACGACCAAGGTGAGAAGCAACTCTCTGACAGAGTTGTCGCTGATTTACAGTACTCTGCAAAACCTAAGCAGTTTCTGATAATAAATGACCATACAAACATTAAAGTAAGGCAGCATTTGGTGTAAGAAACAGTTTGCAAATCCTGACTGAATCCAAGATGTTAAAATCAGGGCTCATTGGGGCTCAGGCTATCTGACAGGATTCTTTGTTCTTCTCAGAGCTCAGCATATTTCGTTTTGTCTCTGGCTGGGTGTTGCTGCGGATGTGGAATTCATTTCTGATGGTGTTACTTGGTAGAGGAGTTTCTAAAGTGCCCACACTCTTTGCCATGAGCTACTGTGGCTCTCAGATTATAACCTTGAATCTTCAACACACCAAACTCAGCTCCAGCTTCACCTTTTCTCAAGTCTGTTATCACCAGGAGCTGCCCTGTTCACTTACAGCAAGCCTTCTTGTCTTACCATCAAGGTTATTTTCAAACACAGGGACCATTAGCAGATGAATATAGTTCCTTCTATTCTTTCTAAGATCTCAAAACAATGTTTATTTTGGGCATATGAGTCTGCTGACCTTTTTGTTGTTTGGCTCCTCACCAGCTGGGTCACCTGACCCTCGAGGACTACCAGATCTGGAGTGTGAAGAGCGCTTTGGCCAATGAGTTCCTAAACCTGCTCTTCCAGGTCAGTACACCTACATACTGTAGTCGTACGACTTAAACATGTATGTTTTGAGATTTAAATGAAGTATTTACTCATGGTAATTTCCATGTGCTCTGTGTATTTGTCTTGGTTTCAGGTCTGCCACATAGTCCTGGGCCTCAGGCCTGCTACTCCTGAGGAAGAGGGACAGATCATCAGGTATGTACCCGTTCTCTTTATCCATCAGTTCATTATTTGGTATATCGCATGTGCTGGTAGACCTGGTGTCTCTCATTGAATTTGAGTTTTTCTTTCTGTCTGCGTGTGCAGGGGTTGGTTGGAGAGGGAGAGCAGACATGGGCTGCAGCAAGGCCAGAACTGGTTCCTCATCTCCATGCTGTGGTGGCAGCAGTGGAAGGACTATGTTAAATATGTAAGTAAAGTCAACAAACTTCAAATGTGTTGATATGGATACAGAAAGGTGACTGTTTAACGGAAATTACATAAAATGCCTTAGTAAGTTAGTTAGTTTAGTGATGGCAGTCAAACTGTCAGTCATAAGAAACACAAACAAATGTTGCGAGACCATGTTCAGGTCATTCTTGGATAAATGTGTCACATCAGTTGGCTTAAATCCATGAGGAATCACAATTCCCACAAATGAAACACACAGATTTAGTAGTGATATCCACTTGTGTTGTTAAAGTAAATACATATTGGTACAGAAGCAGTGAGTGCCATTAAAAGCAGACACCATTAATCACTGTAAACAATGACGGAGCCGTTCTTGCTGTTGTCGTCCTGTCCAGGAGCATAAGGGCATCGTGGTGGAGCAACCGTCCATCCTGAGCTCGCTCAGGAGTCCTATGGCCACAGCAACTGTAGAGCCTATCCTGCCTGACAGACTTGGAGGACTGGGAACCTTTGGCCCTGTCAGCCCCACTGAGGAGAGGTCGCCTGATGCCGTGTCCAGCGCCTCAGAGGCAACAGAAACCAGTCAGTCATCACACTTCCTAATAGCAGTGAATGGTGTATCAAATCTAAAATATAACTACGACTCTTAAGAGATGAGATGTTGATTTCCTCAAGTGAAGTACACAAGAGCAGGAAGCAGAGTCGGTATGGATTTAGATTTATGCTACGTAGGTTTCTTTCCAAGAACTCTGTCTAGTACAAAATAACTCTGGCTAAGTAGGTATTCTGTTACACATAGGGAAATGGAAGCACTAAAAATAGAGGCACCAGTATCTTTGTCTGTACATCAATCATGACAGATGCACAAGTACAGCCAACAGCTACCTCTCCCACATTATCTTTGTAATTGTTCACTTAGTTGCTGTAGATATTTTAAAATGTGTTTAGTGTCCATTAAACAGTGAAACATATATTTTTTTTTATCTTGATCCGATTTTGGAAACGTTTTAGCCACATTTAGTTTTCTCATCATTCGAAATATGAAATTTGTGGACTCATGCCACCGTCCTCCTACTATAATTTGCTTTGTGTTAGAGAAAAACTATTTTTTCACTCGGTAATCAGTTCCAGTCACATCAGCTCGCTCATTCTTTCACACAGTATTTCGGTGAAATCTTGCACTTCCTGCAGCGATTTCCGTATGCTTTCAAGTTGAAACTAAATGGCATTGGCAACACCAAATGTTGTGCTTGTTGCTCCAAATAGCTCAACACTGGTTAAAAACCTCCGACCTCAGTTTCAGCAGTCATATGAAGACAATAATCTGCCTACAATGTCCTGACAAACATTTGAAGAATGAAAGAATTTCTGTCTAAACAAGATACAGTACCGCATGGGTTTATTTTTAGGCTAGACTATTAAAATTGTTTTACATCTTCAGGTAATGAATGCGACAAGTGCAGCTCCCTTAAGCCAAGAAAGTGGAGCATATTACACCAATATGCTGCACTGGCTTCCTATGCAGCAGGATTTTAAGAGCCCTCTACTTGTTCATAAAGCCCAAATGATTTTATCCCCAAATGCTTCTGTGGTTTATTTTTGTAGCATCCACTCCCCTCAGGTCATCTGGAAGAGGATTGTGCACTGTACTCTGAACAAGGTCTCATTTAAATCGGAGCTTAAAACCTTATTCTTTTCAGCAGACCAATATACAGTATAATTACATGACTTCAGTTAAAAATATAAAGAAAGGAAAAGTAATAGAACAGAATAAGTCTCCCCAAGTGAAACTCGGCATACTGATAGCGATGCTGTATTTAGCAATCGAAATAGGATAGCAGCAACTTGATAGCAATGGCTTGTATTTGTATTAAGAAAGGAAAAAAGTACACATCAGCAAGACACCCATTTACAATTAGAATTAGATTTTTGGATTTATGTCAAAATTGAGTATTCAGTAGAGTACATTTAACACGTTGATTCCCTATGATATTTCCATCTCCGTGCTCCTGTTTGTTAACTCTCACTCTTTCTCTCCCTCTGTCCCCACAGCCCTGAGCCCCCAGGTAGCTTCATCAGCCACAGAGAGCTGTTTTGCCCGTCAGCACAATGTGTCAGACAACAACAATCAGTGTTTTTCTGGAGCCAACGGCCACCTCCCATCCCAGCTGGCAGCACAAAGACCCGGAGCCATCGACAACCAGCCCCTGGTCAACACCGACCCCATGAAGGCAAGAACTCCTTTGTGTGTGTCAGTTGCTGCTCAGCTGTGGTAGCTGCTAGACTGTCCAGTGACAGTGAGCCAGCAATTAATTCAAACTTCATGAAGTTACATGGTTTCAAATTTCAAGACGACACAAATCATCTTTATATATTATTTTAAAAGTATCTTACCATTGTTTAGAGTAGGGATACCCAACTACTGGGCTGTGACCTGACCCTGCTCGTTATGGCGGACTAACCTACTGTGTCCAAACTCTAGCTTTACACTTAAAATGCTTTCCATCTCCTTGTCAGATGGAAAACAAATGAGAATATTTCCCCACAAGTGGCTTTAGCAATGCAGAAAGCTAATATGATTGGAGAGGAATGTTCATTAGAGAACGGATTAATGTCCTGAGCAGTATACAAAGGTATTTGTGACCAAAATATATTTTTCGCATTAGGCAACACATGCACAGTGCCGGGGTTGATGATCATGAAGCATGCATCTCACATCATGATCGCAGCTTTGCTGTGGCATATGTTTGACATTTGAGAAGAGAGAGGCATTCATCCTGAGAAGACTCCCGTATTAATAAACTCCCTCCTCATTTGCTTTCTGAGCCAGGCGCGTCTGTTCACAGAGCTCAAAAGGCATGTCACACAGATCCGTGCATTCAAAAGACAGATGTGATCCGGGCCTTTGACGCTAAATCCAGACATATAAAGCAAAATGGGGCATTACAGATAAAATAATACCCTTTTTTTACCAGCTTCTTTTTCAGTTTAACAGAAGACATGATCAGAGATTCCTGTTTAGGAGTCACTCCTCCTCAGCTGGCAAAGGGACCAGATGGCGCTTCCGTTTTCTTTTGTCTTATCTCTACAGTTTGCTGTAATAATAGCAGCCTGCCAGCTTGTCTATAGCATTAGGATAATGTCTCCGTCTATTATGTGTAATTCAGAAAGACAGAGCAGTGTCTTTTGTGCACCTATTTAAATGCTGATGTCTGTGCTGTGCCCCTGCAGGCCCCTACGTTAACCATGGAGGGTGGCAGGCTGAAGCGCTCCTTGCAGCTGGTGCCTGGTAGAGACTTTGAGAAGGTGCCAGAGCCGGTGTGGAGGGCACTCTACCACTGGTACGGTGCCAACCTCAGCCTGCCGCGACCAGTGAGTAAATGGAGCACACCCACTCTACAGCTAATGAACCTCAATGTTACTTTAATGCATGATGAGGCAATGTGGAACATACAAGGTATATAGTGTGACAGGCAGAGCTGCAAACTCTTGAGTTGGGAATCAAATCAGATTCAACACAGCAGTTCAACCAGATGATCTATACATTTAGAGATAACACAGATAATAACTGTACATCCAAATGCAGCATGGTTTGTAACCACGGGAACGTTGCTTATCTATGTGAGGAAAATCCCATGTCTGTCACTATTTGCCATCTATTTGAGTTTTTTCTTTTTCAGTCACCTCAACATAAGTTTTTTTTTTTTTTTTTTCTAAAATCTCCCTTCCACCCCTGCAGGTAATCATAGACAGCAAGACGGGGCAAGGAGAGCTGGAGCTGTTCCCCCGCCACCTTCTCTTTCTCCGGCAGCAGCCGGCAACGCGCTCTCCCCAGTCCAACATCTGGGTCAATATGGGTATGACCAGCCTGCGAATGTTCCCACCATATATACCCCCACCAAGAGGTAATGTAAGCCTGCAGCAAGACCAGAGCAAGCCGTCTGCAAACGCTTTCAATGAGCAATCCCGCATCCCTTCCCCCTTTTAATCTTCCTTGAGTGGACTGATCCAGCCCAGGGCATGCTCTGGAGTGGGAAGCGGAATGAACCGGCAACCCATAAAAGAAAAAGACTAATCACCGTAAAAGTGGAATAATTCAAACTCTTCTCCATCTTCACAGCTTGAAAACACTTGCTCTATGTTCTGCAATGATAGCAAGATTTTAGCAGGTATATCAAAACCAACTAAGCAATATTCAAACTAAGTTATTTATATAATAAACCTGAACTGAATTAATTAATTCCACTGCAGTCTAAACTGGTGCTGTTTCGCCCTTCTCAACCTATGTAAGAAAATATTCATCATGTGCAGCCCATGTCACCAAATGTGAAGCGCATGCTGTTTAAAAACACTGGCTGACCCTTTTTTGCACAGGGAGACCTGCTGCAAGTGGAAACATTGTCCCTGTAGGTAGAATCCACATTGCTGCAGGTGGAAATGTCAGAAGCATTGTTTCCACGAGCAGGAGCGTCATCACGGCAGGAAGAAATGTCATCTTCACTGTAGGAAGAAATAAATCAGCATGTCCTCTTCCTTTTATAGTCCTGCAAGGTTAAGGTTAGGGTTTCACATTCACCTCCCTAGTCTGCCAGAGGAGCTATGCTGGCGTCACAGTTGTTGGTACCCGTACGTACCACATCACGTGAACTCTTAAAATCCTGCTTTACAGTGTATGGCAGTTGTAACTTGCTATTATTGGTAGAGCATCCTTATTGGCTCGACCATATTTTGGATTGTGTCTGTTCAGGTCAGACCAGGCTGTGCTCTGGTTCCCTTTGAACTGGTACTTTATGCACATTTAGATCTTTTGACCGCCTCTTATACATCAAAATCAAAGTCTTGTGCAAAGTCAGGTGTGATGACAGAGTTGCAGAAGCATGTGATTGTTCAACACACCGTAATATAACACACAAGCCAGCTGCTTTAAAGATGTGCCCCCCACCCCCCCACAAAAAATCTGCGATGCTGGTCATTAGTCAGTCTGCAAAATGACAGATCAATGTTCTTCACAATGTTAATGTGGAATATTCTGCAGACACCAAGCATTTCTTTTAATATAGCTCGTCATAAAATGTCTGTTGTTGAATTTATGACATTTTTTTACCATGTGCCGTAGCTAATCAAGTTTTATTTCAACCACTTCCACTCAGTTCAGGTCCAGGTTTGCTAACAATGGAAACTATATAGTCCACACACCCACAATAACCAAAGCAGAATTTCACCCCAGTGTTTTATTTTCCCCCTGCAGTACGTCTAAACGGATACCGTGGACAACTATATACACAAAAAATGCCGCACTGCAAAAAGAAAACAGATGACAGGGCATAAAGTGCAGACGTATAAACTCACTACAGCTGTAATGAGGTTGGGGATGCTCAGCTCGACACCAGCACTCGGCGATGAGAGTGCCGGTCCCAAATCAAGTCAACGGATCGGGTTTCTGGCCACAGCGCAGACCTGAGTCCCCAGCGGAGCTTTGACTTCCATCGTGACTCATTCTGTCTGAGTAGCGGCTTGTCATTGCTGAGCATTAAACCATAATTCATATCTGATTGCACCTCATATTGAGTGTCGTCCTAACAGAGGCCGTATTGAAGCACGTGAAGTTAGGGTAAAGGAAAAGCTGTGGAGATGGAAAAAAAAATTGAAATCCCTATCAGTTAAATAACAGAACTAATGATGATTGGTTTGTATTTGATTTAGTTTGTTGAATCCACTAAGTTGATTGACCAATCAAGTTTGCGCTGATTGACAAAATAGCCCTTCTTGCTGCTTTCTTACAACTAATCCTCAGTCAGCAGAGTGATGCTTTTGGTATCAATCAATTGTTTGCATCTGTGAGTGTGTGCATTAGATAAAAGGTGTGGTTACCATAGCAATAAATCAAATCCTAAAGACCTACAATGTGTGTTTTAAAAGATAGAATAAGAAAATCAAACTGAAGTGTGTTGAGATGGTTGTGAATGTTCCCGTCCTCCTATCAGGTAACGTGCCATCGCCTAACGCTCCTCTCAAGAGGATGCTGGCTTACACAGGCTGCTTCAGCCGCATGGCCACCATCAAGGACATCCACCTGTACCTGTCACAGAGGCTCCGCATTAAGGAGGAGGACATGAGGCTCTGGCTCTACAACAGTGAGGTGAGCTGTCACTATGACTCAGCTGTCTGTCTGAGATTTGACGTCCTTTACCAGTAAATCAATACTGCAGAGCAGGCTTTCTGATCAGGTTTCTGTCCACGTTAGAAATATGAACCGTGTGAGGACAATAAAAAATAAGGTGTTATCACCACACCTTATAATCCATGCTTGGTTCCTAGAGTTGTTTCATCCACCCACAATGAATACATTTTATACAAGAAACCATAACCGGTACTTAAAAGGTTTGCAGCTTTAAAGGTCAGGTTGGCAGTAAAACATTATATCTCCTGAGCAAAAGCGGGCAAACAGCTGACGCCCTAAAAGCCCCAGGTATATCATTTGTGAACTGGCTTGTTCTAATTTAATCCAAGTGTAAATTCAACTGCCTTATACTTCCACTTTTGTGTTTACAGATTTCTAGATTCACAGCACATCAGAGCACAAGTAGAATCCCATTGGTTATTTGCACATGAAGCTTATTATGGGGTACACTTACTGTATGTCATTGTCACAGCATCCTCTAGTGGCTGTCATAATTAAAAACTGAGGAGTAAATAAGGTGAGATGGTTATAAAACACACCTCCCTCTGCACTGGGAGGAGGTTGGGGTGGATGTACGGCTCCACAAAACAGTTAACTCTTTGCACAAGTTCTTTTTGTGCCTAAATAATGTGTAGTGTATGCCAGAGACCAAGCAGAAAGATCTACAGAGTTGTAATACATCATCCTAAGGAACCAAAAGTTGTTTTATCCAGTTCAATTCATCATCATCATTTCCCCCACTTTTTGTCCTCTAGAACTACCTCACCCTCCTGGATGATGAAGATCACACACTGGAAGGCTTGAAGATACCAGATGAGCAGCAGCTAGTTATTGAGGGTACGAATATCCTCCTCTCGTCTTTTTCTTTCTCCTCAGAATTAACAAACCTCTCCTCAGACGTACAGTAGTGCGATAGCAAACAGACATGTCACCGGCATATTCAATGGATATTATAATGATGCATGACCGAGAAATCTTCTTCTCTCCTCCACAGTCAGGAACAAAGACATGAGCTGGCCCGAGGAAATGTCTTTCATTGCCAACAGTAGTAAGATGGACAGACATAAAGGTAAACAAGGAGACCATACTGTGCAATGTGATACAGTCTCATGCTCCGATGGTGAATATGTTGCATTTGAAGAAAGATCTTTTAGCTAGTCTAACAACATACAGTGATCTAAATGTTGCCTTCATTGTTTTGTGTAGCCCCAATTTGTATCTGTGATGTTTTATCATTACTGTCAGTCATAGAGCTGTACATATTATCTTCAGAAACATAAATATATAGGGATTTATTTCCCTCCACATTTATTAATATCATTGGAAGTAGAATTGAAAAATACCTTTATAATAGTTATAGCTTTCTGAAAAAGAACATGTTTCTCTGGAATCTGTGAGAGCTGAGGTATATGCACCATAATGATCAGTATAAAACCTCCGTAGGCCGCATTTAGTGTTTTTCCTTCAGTTAATCGTTTTAACACTGGACATTATGCGCTTGTTTTTCAACCCAGTTCCTACAGAGAAAGGAGCCACTGGCCTCAGTAACCTTGGCAACACCTGCTTCATGAACTCCAGCATCCAGTGTGTGAGCAACACCAAGCCCCTCACAGACTACTTCATCTCAGGGAAACACCTCTATGAGCTCAACAGGTGCCATTTTAAGTCCATTACTCTGGTGCAAATCTTGCCGCCGTCATATTGAATCGTTAAACCGACTTTTGTTGGTGCCTTGACAGAACGAACCCCATCGGCATGCGAGGTCACATGGCCAAGTGTTACGGTGACCTGGTGATGGAGCTGTGGAGTGGGACGCAGAAGAACGTGGCTCCGCTCAAACTCAGGGTGAGCAATTGGTGATCTTTTATATCCGTTATAATGTTCTGCAACTTGACTGGTTGTTGGAGGCATACAGCCATGATGTGGTCACTCTAGTGAGTCCTTATCTCCTTACCTTTCTGCTAGCTCTCTCTTGTTATGTTTATTTCCACATTAAAATCATTTCCCAGGACATAAAGTTGACCATGTCCCTTGCTCCCTCTCTAGTGGACAATAGCAAAGTACGCCCCACGGTTCAATGGCTTCCAGCAGCAGGATTCTCAGGAGCTGCTGGCCTTCCTGCTGGACGGCCTCCACGAAGATCTGAACCGAGTCCATGAGAAGCCCTACGTGGAGCTGAAGGACAGTGATGGCCGGCCTGACTGGGAGGTGGCCTCTGAGGTGAGAGCTCACACTGTTTAATTAAATACTATGAAATGAAATGAACATAAGACAGTATGCATCACAGTGACCTAATGTGCCTCACTGGCTCACAACATGTCACCCTGGTATTATATACTTTAGCTTACTGATGCTTATTTGACAAAATAAAAATAAGTGTCACTTCATTAGCTAGGGGTTAAAGCTGACTGGCTCCATGGCAGCATTATACTTCTCGTGTTCCTTTTACATTGTTCTTGTATTTCTGGATTATTAACACTCTCCATTCTTATACTTTCCCTGTGTTGAAATCCTGCGGGCTTAAAAAGTGTGAATGGAGGCTTTCGCTGGTCGTAAAGGTTACCAGTTCAGCAGGAAAACAGTGAAAACAGTTCCTCCTCTGCAATTCTGAGACGCTGGTTAAATCGCTGTTTTATGAAGTCACTTCCTTATCTTGGCTGACCAGGCGTACATCATTGTTATTTTCTGGATACTCTGTTTTTGCTGTCCGCAGTGAGGCAAACGTGTTCCTAGTGCAGAATAATCTTGCCTCGTAACAACTTGGCCTCACATCCCTCTGTGGGTTATAAGAGGTATCTGCAGTGACAAAAGCCTATTAATGTTTTACATTATGTCAAAACCCAAGAAAGTCTCTTTAAAGCCTCAGAAAACTCACTATTTCTCTGGGATGTTAAAGTGCTGATAATCAGTTTGTTCTGCTAACACTGTGAAATAGTATGTAATTAATTCAGTATATATTATAAATACCACGGTGCAGCAGTTGGTCAGCTATGGCTTTTATCCTCAGAGTGTATGGTATTAGCCTGAGCCATCCCCTCTTTAGAGGGGTGTTGAAGCAGCTGTCCCATTCTCTGGAGTCCACATTAGGAGCTATGAGGACCTGCATTCATGCTGTGTGTGTGGTTTTCTGTTTGCCCTGAGATGAGGGGTTTGCACAATTAGTTTTGTCTGATCTTTTTATGTGCCTCCATACATTCAGGCGTGGGAGAACCACTTGCGGAGGAACCGCTCCATCGTGGTCGACCTGTTCCATGGTCAGCTCAAATCCCAGGTGAAGTGTAAGACCTGCGGCCACATCAGTGCTCGCTTTGACCCCTTCAACTTCCTGTCCCTGCCCCTGCCCATGGACAGCTCCATGCATCTGGAGATCACTGGTAAGCACGTTACAGGAACGGTTCTTAAAATGATTTTCTATTTATTTATTTTTAAACAAGGCCTGACTATAAGCGTCATGCTGTGGTGTGTTTGCAGTCATTAAACTGGACGGCTCTACGCCTGTGCGCTATGGCCTGAGGTTAAACATGGATGAGAAGTACACAGGGCTGAAGAAGCAGCTGAGTGAACTGTGCAGCCTGAAGCCTGAGCAGATCCTCCTGGCTGAGGTTCATACTTCCAACATCAAGGTACTGACACTGTTCTAACAGGCAGCATTATTCTTTATGTTCATTCAGTGCCAACTTTAAGGTTCAATTGACTGAAAGTCAAATTACAATATACTGTATATATACTTTTTAGATATGAGGAACAAAATCCCATGCATCTACATCGTATTAGGATGGAAGGCAACATTACATAACAAAAGAAAGTTTTGAAAAAACCTTTTTAAGCCTAGGTGACTGTTTCTAGCTTTATTAGTAGATTCTACAAAGCTGCTACAGTGCTCTAAGTACCTCTCAATACACACAGTGTCAAAAACATCTCATGTACGATATAAAAGACTGAAATACACTAACCTTTTGGTAATAACATAAATCTAAATAATAGAATGACGCGATTTAATTTATAACAAAAGCAAAAGGCCTCCCAGACAAACCGTATAGATTAGTGATTGTTTGCAACCTTGGTACATGCATTCACTGCTCATTCCTGTTCACTCACTGGAGCACAGTCAGGCCAGAGGGGAGGTCACAGTGAGGAGGAGGAGGAGGATGAGTGCACATTATCTAAAAGATACTGGCAGGTCTCTCAAAGAGACTATCTTTGTCTAACTAGATCACTAAATGTAGAATCACTGACACACAAATGTTCTCTATGTTATTTATCACTGAGTGATCTTGCTGTGAACCAACCAGGTTAGCATTTTATGTGGTCAAAAAACACACATGCAAGCATTTTTGTGCGGTCTAGTGTGCACATTTTGGTACCTGCCGACTGAGAGGGGAGGTGATTGATTAGTTGCAGACTGCATTAGAATTTCTTTATACTTTGGTTTAGTATTCTTCCTAGAGTTAAGAAAGAAACTGGAGGGAAAGTGTAAAAATCAAATCCAGGCATGACACCTATTACCTGTTCATACATTCAGAGTGTTACATGGTGTGGGCTGTGTCCACCATGTGAGCACAGACACCTTGAGTAGTGGATCTCTGGTTCAATTCCTGCTTAAAATGTTGTTACGGATATTTTAATGTGAAGCTGATCAGTCAGAAGAAACAACGTTACAGCGTGCCACGTCTTTCCTCTTTTTGTTGGTCATTACATTCTAAGACTAAATCAGTCTAATGTCTTGACCTGTTGTGTTCAGAACTTTCCTCAGGACAACCAGAAGGTCCGTCTCTCCATCAATGGCTTCCTATGTGCGTTTGAGGTCCCAGTACCAGGTTCACCAACGTCCCTGAGCTCACCCACACTTACAGGTAAGTCTGTCCCCTCACACCTTGTCTCTGCATTCTTTACACATCCACCTTAAAAGCCTCCATCAAACCCTCAGTGTTCTCCTCTCCTTCATTAGACATTACCCCTATAGCCAACGGCTCAACTGCTAACGGGCACCTGGGCAATAATCCCATCCTCATCCCTAATGGTGGGCCCAACACCATGATGCCCTCCAGCCCAGAGACACCTGTGGGAAATGGGATCGCCAATGGACACGTCACACCAGTGCAGGATAGCCCCTTCATTGGATACATCATCGCCATGCACAGGAAGATGGTAGGAACTCACAGCAATATAACATAATAAATAGCACCTACAGAAGAATGTGCTTTACTGAGTCCTAGTTCTTGATACAACACGCTCATGTTTCTCTCCCCGTTAGATGCGTACGGAGTTGTACTTCCTGTCATCTCAGAAGAACCGACCCAGTCTGTTTGGCATGCCGCTCATTGTTCCCTGCACCGTGCACACCAGTAAGAAGGACCTGTATGACGCAGTCTGGATCCAAGTGTCCCGACTGGCCAGCCCACTGCCCCCGCAGGAGGCCAGCAACCACGCCCAGGACTGGTAGTTATCCTGTTTATAATACTTGTTAAAGAAACACTCCAACATTTGCTTTACTCTCAATGAAACGACATCATAATGTTGTGGAAAAATAGTTTTAAATGACTGTATTTTTTCCCTTGCAGTGACGACAGTATGGGCTACCAGTACCCCTTCACTCTAAGGGTTGTGGGTAAGGATGGCAACTCCTGTGCCTGGTGTCCCTGGTACAGGTAAGAGTGTTTCATATCCACTCTCATGTATGTGTCACAAGTAGGAGGGACATACACTTTATGTGGCAGTGAGGAGCGATTGTCCTGGTTTTGATATGATCACAAGATTAGTGTGTGTGTATAGTATATTTAACCTCAAATATCATGTTTGGTTTGTTTTAGTAACTAAAACTGATGAACAGAAACGTAAAGAAAACCACCAAAAACATCGATGAGACATATGATATTAATATTAAAATTAAATTAGAAGAAAATGTTACTTTGTCTTAGGCTGTGTATATTATTTATTAAAGCATGAACTTGTGTGTGTGTGTCCAGGTTTTGTAGAGGCTGTACGATAGACTGTACAGAGGACAGAGCTTCTGTCGGAAACGCGTACATAGCTGTGGACTGGGACCCCACCGCCCTGCACCTCCGCTACCAGACCTCCCAGGAGAGGGTAAGACACACAAACTCCCCACCTTAAAGTCACTTCAAACACAGTTAAAAGTAGAGCAGTAGAGGGATTGCACAATTGTATATACACTGTTATATATGGGAATTAGTGGTGTAACTTTCACTCCAGACTGGACTGGGACGCCCTATGAGGAAGTCACTGTACACAGCTGCTGTCACTGCCCTGTGTCCTCCTTACATGGGCGTTTTTTCCAGCGCAAACTTTATTGTTTATGACTTAATCACAGCAGGTCAGTCGGTCGTTGTGTCGTTGTGTAATATTTGAGATAAGGGAGGGAGGGAGATCTGCCGTCAGAAGCTGGTGTAGTTCTGGGTGCGACCACACAGGGTCATCGGTGAGTTACTAAACGTGAGGATCCAGAGGCGCTATTACAGTTGTATGTTGTCATCGGGTAAATATAAGGTTGACTGCATTTGTACATGTTTACTTCTCTCCATTCTGTGCTGAACTAAACTATTTAGCCTTAAAATACAGCATAAAATCAGAACTCACTCACTATTACTGTTAGATAATTAGCATCTACATCTAATACTGATTTAGAAACTTCCTGAGTGTCTGCTCTCCATAGTGAGTCAGAGAAAAAGTCTTAAACGTTTCAGTGTAAGTTCATCCTCCCCATCATTACGCTCTCCCCTGCAGATTGTGGAGGAACACTGCAGTGTTGAGCAGTCTCGCCGAGCCCAAGCAGAGCCCATCAGCTTGGACAGCTGTCTGAAGGCCTTCACCAGCGAGGAGGAGCTGGGAGAGGATGAACTCTACTACTGCTCCAAGTGCAAGACCCACCGACTGGCCACCAAGAAGCTGGACCTCTGGAGGCTGCCACCCATACTGGTCAGTGTCACACTTTAACATCTGTGTAGAGGCATCAGCTCTGGCCTGTTGTTTGTTAGTAGTAAGTAGTCATCTATGTGTTCTCGTCTCCAGATTGTCCACCTGAAGCGCTTCCAGTTTGTGAACGGTCGCTGGATTAAGTCTCAGAAGATTGTCAAGTTCCCACGTGAGAACTTTGACCCCAGTGCCTTCCTGGCTCCCAGAGACCTGGAGCAGCACAGCCTCCACTCCCGCAGCGAGAGTGAAGATCTGCTTAGGGTTGGAGAAGACAACCTGTCATCCATATCTGCTCCCGCTGGCTTCTGCAACCTCCCCAAAGGTACAGCATGTTGATCTAAGCTCGGTTGTTACGTATTTAAAGCTACCCGTGCATGTTCTTTAAGTATGAATAAGCAGGTGAGCTTATGAGCTCCCTGTTGTGAAAGATGAATTAACTCTTTGGTTTCCCCCATCAGCGTCCCCTGCTCCAAGCAGGAAGTCCACATCTTCTCTCAGCCGTAACAACAGCCCCTCCGGCAGCCCCAAAACCACCGGCGGAGGCCGCAGACCAGGCCGGCTACGCCTGCCCCAGCTGGGCAGCAGACACCGCCTCTCCAACAGCAAGGAGAACCTGGATGGAGCCGCTAATCCTGAAGCTGAGCTTAGGGACGGTGCACCACAAGCAGACGCCGAGGGCAGTGCAGCTGCAGGGTCGGCAGCGGCGTTGGACCTCCCTGGATCAGGGGACCCGATCACAACGGAATCATCTTGTGGTACGGAGGCGTCCAGCAGCCACTGTGACGTGGTCCTGATGAACGGGGACAGCAACGGGTTGAGCTCAGACTGCAGCACAGAGGGAAGCATAGACCCCGACAACTCTCTGCTGCAGCACAGAGACATGTGTCTGGACGCCATCTATAACCTCTATGCAATATCAGTAAGTAACACACATTAGAGTCCTATCATACAAGTAGCTGGAACAGGTTTTCACATATTTTTTTTCCTGCTTTGTCTCCTCAGTGCCATTCAGGAATCATGGGAGGAGGCCACTATGTGACATATGCCAAAAACCCCAATGAGAAATGGTACTGTTACAATGACAGCAGCTGTAAGGTGAGACACCAGGACTTTTAACAGCGTGCCTTTCGTGGCCGCGTTTAAATTATTGTTTGAGGACCCTGATCAGCCAAAATGCGTCTGTCGTACCATAAAGTCGTACCATTTGCTACAAGTGCTGCTGGAGCCTTGACCTTCCTACGATTTCTTTTCCTCCTCCGTGAACCTTGGTAGCAGCTGAAGTCGTGCCAGAAATACAACTTTTTTCACATTTAGGTCAGAACCAAGGTTAACTGTTTAAACATACTGGGTCACAGTAACCCTATAAAACATAACAACGCCTTAGACTTTATGATGTTTTTTTTTTTTATCACAACAGACTCTTTGATAAACCACTCTCAGGAGAGGTGCAAAGGTTAGCCACCATAACTAGGCACAGTAAGGTCTATTCCCAGAGGCTTTAGTTTAGCAAAAGGAGCTAGATGGCATTAACATAATGTTTATTACTGCATCATTTCAAGCCATATATCATTTTTACGACTTCATGGTGAAATGAGTCGAGTCCCATATGCTGCTACTGCAGGAAGGGGACTATTAGCAGCTTCTGCTTTATCTTAGCATTAAGATTAGTTTCAAGTTAATGCTTATGACTGGTTTATGGTCTTTCCAAATTATTCCTAAGACGTGCTGGCCATCGGATCCTCTCTCACCTCAGTACGCCCACTTATAGCACAAAGTGCATGTGGAGGAGATAGCCTTTACCCAAAACCAGGAAGGAGGAACGGTTTTTCCACGTTATCTGACCTCAATCTGATGTAGGAAAACATTGTGCCTGATTGCTACCTGTTGTAAAGGAAGAGTCCGCAAATGGCATCATGTTATGTCCATGTTTGGCTGTGTTCTCTCAGCTACCACGAAAAGTCCAAACAAAACATCACACGTGCTTTTTTTTTTGTTTAATTCATTATTTACAGGAAGTGCACTCTGAGGAGATCGACACGGACTCGGCCTACATCCTCTTCTACGAGCAGCAGGGTGTGGACTACTCTCAGTTCCTGCCAAAGATCGACGGCAAGAAGATGGCCGACACCAGTAGCATGGACGAAGACTTTGAGTCCGACTACAAGAAGTACTGCGTCCTCCAGTGACCGCACCTCGTCTTCCATCAGCCAGCACTACACCTGCTCTCTGCTTTCAGGCCCGCTGCTCCGAGCATTAAACGCCGGACCTTTCAGTTCTCCCGAAGAATTCTCACAAACTGCTAATGACTAGAGTCGGACTGCGCTCGCTGTGTTTAGGGATGCGTCACAGCACTTTCTACGCTTGATTGCGAACACGGATTAGTGAAAAGGTTTGCCAAGACGACGACGAAGCCCCCTGTGAAAGCACTAAACTGGTGCACTTTGCTGAGCCCGATGAAACAACCCCCCCTTCCCTCCTCTCACGTGAACCTCGCCACACCATGATTGTGCATCTATCACTTGTGATGTCAGAAAGAAAAGAAATTTGCACTTAGAATTAAAATTGTCCTGAAAAAAAATATACTAATGGGTGTAAATACGACATTCATGATTGGACACAGGTTGAGATCTAAGTTAACGCGCGTTGGTGTCACATTGTGGCGCCACGGGCCAACATGATCCTGAAGATTAGCGTCTCGAAAATTGGGTACCGCAACGAGCTTTTAAATAACGGTTCTCCAGAGGTTTTATTAGCGATTGTGTAACTAGGGAAAACATAAGTCATACGCTACCTCATCGCTTCTTGCAGTCTGTCGGCCAACTGTTCCCTAAAGTCTGTGACAGTATTAATAATAACGAAATGCTTCCTTCCATCGTAGGACGTGTGGTACATACATTTCAGCAGCATCCCCCAGCAAAAAAACAAAAAAAACCTAATTGAGCGCCCACGCATGTCCTGACGGTGACAGGAAATGAGGCATTTTTTTGCCAAAACTGTGTTTCACCCTGCAGCTGCCATATAGATAATATGTACCCCTGGTGATTTCTGCCATTCCGACCTGTGCGTAGCCACAACTGCTCTGAAACTCCCAAGAGCTTGAGTGTGAATCTGGGCTCATTTAGGACAGGTGCCATGCTTAGAGAGTAATATACGGTATATGTTTAATCCTTTTTCTTTTGTTGATTCAGCAGATGTGTCATTTTATGAGATTTATTTTATTATTTGTTTTCTTAAGAGAAGGCTTCAGGAGCCTCTTCAGGTCATGAATTAATATGTAACTGAAAGCCTCATTCGGAGGGAGCAGCGCTGTTGTAACATGCACCTTTAACCCAGACTCTGTTCTCCACTGTTGATTCAGACGTATCTGTAATTTTCACACCGCCTCTGGAAACAAAATAGAAGAAAGCAAAAATGAGGAGAGGGAAAGAAATATATGTTTTACCAGTCATTTTAATAATATAGTATTTAAAATGTGACTCAGTGCAACAGCTTCAAATGAATCTAAATCACTTCAGCAGAGATTTTTTATTTTTATTTGAATCTTTGACCTACATTACCCACAATGCAATGGAACTCCCAGCACTTTGATTCCACATCTGTGTGTTATTCTAGTGCTGGGTGCTGTAGCTCGCAGCAGAGATGAAGCAACTCCAGAAGTTTGCTTTTAACTCCATAATGTGTCAAATCAAAGTTCCCCTTTAATAACAGCACATAACGTATGCACGGCGCTCTCTCTTGACGTCATAGGACGCACTTGTAACCACACCCAACAGTGATCTGACGGCTTCCCGGGCTCCATCTGTACATTGCATTGCTGCTGCTGTGGAAAGGATATAAAAGATGGCAGTCTCTTCTTCCTACTGTACCAAAGTGAAAAGTTGCAGAAATGTCCGCTGCCACTTTGCACCAGCGACGCGATTTGCAGCCAGACTCTGTGTAGTGAGTGACTGAGGGCAGGGATCTAGGTGCTGCCTTGTGCCCCGTGGTTGCAAATGACGTCACCAGCACAAGCAGCTTCCATTCACACACATATTTAGCCTTCACTTCTCAAGGAGATGTCTGTGGAGCTGGGAATCCATCTTTATATACAATATAGAATTTCTGCAGCCTGGATAAAAAGCACGCACAGTGGCTGTGTGAATACAAGACGCACCATTAAAGCACAACATGAACTGTACGATTAAGGCTCGTAGTGTAGATCCTGCATTTCTACTCGCTCTGGTTATCCTGGGTAAAGAGGAGGCGCTGTGTCAAAATGTAATTTTAATGGCTTTGGTGTTTCACTGAGTTTTTTGTTGTTTTACTTCTGTGGTGTATGCTCCTAAACAAACCTGCCACCAGGCCCCTGAGCAGGTTAATCTGACCTTTCTAAAAGTATTGACATTCAAAATTCATTGCAGAAAGAACTACAGAAACCACTTCAATTTAATTCATTTCAAGTATTGGCTAATACAATGACATTTCACGACGTATGGAGGATATGGTTTCCATCATTAAAAAAAAAAAAAGAAGATGTATAAATATTTATTTTATTTAAATTTGGTTTTGTTTTAGGAAAATCAGATGTTGAAAAACCTCAACACAACTCCCAATAACTGTCCAAGAACTGTTACTCCTTTCTCCGTGTAATAAGTAGCGCTTTCCAGGAAGCTTCAGGGAATTCACTTGGAAAGGTTGAGACTCCTAAACAGACCCTCTGATATCAGATACGTTGAAAGTTCCCACGGCCTCTTGAAAGTGTTGGTGTCAGATCTGTAAACGCTTCGCTGGACCCGAACGTTTTTAGCTCCTCGTATGATTCATTTGTGCCGAGTCGAAATACTGATGTCATGTAAACTATAAATTACGTTCCTGTTTTTATCTGAAAGTTTTGGCTGCTTGACGTGGCCATTGAGGTCACCTCTAAACCCATGTTTTCTCTGTGTCAAGAGTCAGGCCGGGGCTTTGTGTCTGCTTCGTAGCTGCATGCGTGGAGCTCCTCCTGTGATTGGAGGCTCGGTCTAATCACTGTGAGCAGACGTCGGTCAGTCGGTCGGTGGCTCCCTGCAAACGATTCCCCCGATTTGTCTTCTAGATCACAGAGGAGATGAGCCAGTGTGTCGGCTCCCCCCCCCCTTTTAGCTGCTGTATTTGTGAGGAGAAAGCGTCATGGTGGATGTATTTGGAGAGCTCCTCCAAATGAAACGTTATTTTCCTTTGCAAAGAGTTGTTTGTTGAACAAATGGAAATGTACAGACGAGTGCTGTGTATGTCCGCCTGCTCAGCTCTGCGTTCCTCCACCCTCCTGCCTTTGCACCGAGTCGTAGACGATGTCCAGTTTGTGTCCGTGTTTGAAAGCGTCACCACATGGCTCAAAGGGAAAATTGTACTAAGGATTTGTCTCTTGAGAACCCAGTGTAAAATATTTGCTTCATTTAAAGGTGCAATAGATGTCAACTTTTTATTTTTTATTTTATTTTTTTGGCTGTGAATGTGCCCTCAAACAACCTGTAGCTAAAACTGCATTTGCAAAATTACAACGTTGTACTTAGGGGTTAATTTCAGCACAAAATCCAGGAGCAAAGATTTTCTGTCCAACAGAACTGTGACGCTGAAATCGGGCAAACGCTGATCCTGTAAAACACAGGGCTCGTATCGCAAATCCCTCCCCCCTCGATAAACCCTGCCCCTATGACTTCGCCCCCCTGGCCCCCCTCCCAGAAGACTAGTCCCCAGTGTCGGCAGGCAGTGCAATCTACTACTGAGCTGTGTGTCAGTGTCTAGACTCTTTATTTAAGTTCATTTCTGTCAGATCTGAACCAGACGTGTTAATTTAAAGAACTTTTTTTTGTAAGGTGTTTGTTGAAAGAAAGTCACATTGCACTGACATGAAACCATGTACATAAAAAAATGTGTTTTGTAAATAAGCCAATGAAAACTATGTATTTGAATATGGACTGTACAAAATACTGTACTTGTAGTTGTATATGGAGTGATACCGTTGATCTGTAACAAAAATACTCAAGCGACAAATTAAATTCTGCAGAGGAAATGAAGACGCCGGACTAAAATGAGTTTTCATTTGGCTCCTGACGTTGCCCGTTTTGGTTTATTTGTTATTTTGCACCTGAAAGTGAAAGTTTTTTTTTTTTAGATACACTAACAATAGTGTTGTATTTTAATCACCTGAGAGCAGACTAAATTTAGAGTCACTGTCTTGTTTTATCTGCTGTATCTAAAACTTGGATCGGCTGCCGAGGCATCCCGAAACCTCGAGGGGTTTCCAAATGTCTGGGCTTTATGTCAAAGTTGAACCTGTCGTCGTCCTGTCTCGGTGCTGGTGCACAAAGTCTGCAAACTGATGAGGGAGGAAACCACGCACAGGGTCTCTGCAGCCACTTCCCCGAAATAAACGCTGTTACCGAGAAATGCATAATTTTCCCCCTACGCGCACCCTCTTAAGGGCTTTTTCCTGTCCTCCTCTCACTTAATACTGACTTGACATTTGAATCCCGTTTAAGCGGCCACAAAGATTTAGACAAACTGTAAAATCATTATATCAAAAATAAGTTCAAACAGTAACTTAACACTGAAACAGCTTTTTTCTAGTCAATGTAATTTATGGCCACTTGATTCTAGCCATTTGGTCTCAGTCTCTCCTGTATCAGTGAGCAGTGCTAACATTATGCCACAACATTAAAACCACTGACACATGACGTAAGCGTTGACCATCCTGTGACAATTCAATGTTCTGCTGAAAAAGTTATGACCTGGCATTCCTGTAGATGATATTTAGACGTGTACCACCCACGTAGACCAGACCAAGCACCCCCACATCATAGCAATGACACTCCAGTCATCCCCAGCAGGATGCAGCCTTTTTTGAACAAATCAAAAAACATGAAGAACAACAAAAGGTGTTGATCTGGCCTCTAAAATCACTAGAACCCAAACTGATCAAGTATCTGTGGGATGATCCACAGAGGCCCCTGCCCTCAGTTCATATGACCCAAAGGCCCAAATGTCCATTCTCTGATGAGGCACAAGGGAGACCTACAATATTATTAAGATGGTCATAATGTTATGCCTAATCCGTGTACATAACAATCATAATACCAATATAACATTGACAGAATCCATTTTTCATACTGACTATGTTTACTTTAGATGCGTTTGTGATGGGCTACTTTAAGTCCTAACTGAGTGACCCAGTTTAACACCAGAGTTTCGTTGCGTCTGTGACAGCTGGCACAGTGTGACCATACATCAGCGTGCAGCGCTTTGTGCATCTCAAACCACTTGCTGCTTCTGTTCATTTCCTCTGCTTGTGTTGTGGTTGCGTGTGAATGGGAGCTCCTGCTCGTGACAGTACAGACACACAGTCACGGGCGTCACATTATCTTTAGCCGTTCCGACACATAACAAACAAACTAAACGGGAGCTTCAGCGTGGCTCTGATGTTCGTCGCAGTCTGAGGGGAATGGACTTTATCGGAGAAGCACTGGTCAGAAAACGCAGGTAGGGCCATTTTGTATTGTAACAGAGCATATAATGTGCCTCTTCCTGTATGTTCTCGTTTTTGCTTTGAAGCTGTTACTTCTACACTGAAAAGTCTTCACTGTTCTTCAGTGCGACACTATTTTTCTTCCAGGCTTCTGTGATGTTCTTTTATGTGCTCATACCTCAGACCTAACTGTCCACCGCAGTGAGCAGGAGGCACGATGTCAGACAATTCCTCCTGTCTACCAGGTGAGCTCTCAGGCTTCACACGTCAAGGTTTACATCCACTCGCACACTGTGAGTTTCACGTTTGCCATCGTGTTCTGACTGTGCCCTTTGCAGATCAGAGCCTTGTCTACGCGCTCACCGGAGTCCTCTCCGCCACCGTCCTGGTGTTCACGCTGCTGGGGCTCGTGTGCCTCGTCAAGTAAGAGAGGCTCAGATGGTTTCACGCATTAGTACAATACTGATGTGAAAACTCTTTAGCCATGACAAACCGAGTTTGCAGCCGAGTGCAGCCATGGTTCATGTTATTACTTACGCCACATCAAAATGTCAGTGAGGATCTAAGGCCCACGCAGAAAAGTTCTGTAGAAATTCAGCAGCAATCAAAACTTAAACCAAATGGAGTTATGTTTTTAGCTTAAACTTAGACTAAACTTTTCCACGGTTATGGTACAGATTAGTAGACAGCAAAATTGTCCTTTTTTTCTATTCCACAACAACAAGAAATGGGAATGTGCTTGTTTTTTCATTTCATTGTTTTTGTGCTCATTTGTTTATTGTGCTTGAGGTGACCATGTTTAAAGCTATTGAGCTGCGTTAAGGTTTTGGCGAGCTAAAAGTAATTTTACATTTCACGTTATTGTCGTTATTTCAATTTGCAGATACCGTAATTTGGTCCTGACCATTCGAGAGCTGCGGGGGAACAGATATTTGCTGGGTGGCATGCCTCACCTGGAGGCTGCCACCACGTCCGCGAGGGCAGCTCGCCTAGTGCAGGATGAGGAGGTGGAGGAGCCTGCCCAAGCTCCTGCCCAAGCGCCACAGACACAGACACAATCACAGCCCAGCACAGTCAGACTGTCCTCCAAGAGGCTGTGGAAAGGCTTGCAGCAGGTACCACTGACACACTGAGATCAACCCGTGGGTTTGCGCTTGTCACGTAGAGCGCACTTGACCTATTTAGGAGCGTTTGATTTTCTGACCCTAGTCAGCTGAAGATAGAGCAGAGGAAGCGTCAGATGCATCATGAATTTAACACTGGCGCTATTTGTGTCATCTCGTGCTTTTGTGCCAAACATATCGTCATAATGCACAGGGAGGGAAACTTTTAGATCTTCTCTTGAATATTTCACTCCCAGGATTCTCAGTTCACCAAGGCAGACCTGAACCTGCTGCAGCTGATCAAGGCGGGGAAGGAGGGCGTCTTCTACCAAGCCAGGATGGCCAGAGGGACGTGTAAAGGCCACAGCCTGTTCACCTGCAAGATCAGCAAGGATGGTACAAGGATTTCTTTGAGCCAGAGCCGCTTCTATATAAGGCTCATTGTAGAGCAATGCTGAAAACTAACCACACATGTTACATAGCTCACACAACCGAATATGAGTGAAGACAGTTTACGTTCTCAGCATGTAGGTAATGTTTTACTTCAGCACATAAATGTAAAGGCAATGCTCTTTTTTTGTAATTCTTTCTTTAATCGTTTCCCACAACATTAGTTCCACTAACTCCTATTCCTCCAAAAATAACAAACAAACAAAAAACAAATTAACAATGAAAAGGCATCTGGGGTAAATATATTTCTTTCACTTCCTCCGAATTTCATCAAATTTAGTTTCCTGCTGCTTAATGGAGGAAGTGATTCATGCCATTTTATATGGTATGAATCAAGACACTTCTTAGTGATGGCTTTTCTATCAGCTACACTCCACCATGGTGCCAAATAGGTATTTTAAATTCAATTCAATGTTTAATTACTTCCACATTTCCAGCCAAACACTCTCCATGAGGAGTAAAGACAGTGTTTTAATGTTAAATGCCTTTACATTCATCAGATGCTGTCACAGACAAACCAGTATTAGATGATATTAACATGATGATGATTAGCACTTCTAAAGCCTGCCTGTAACTTTATTTATGCCATGATATATGGACGAACAGCCATGTTCCTTACACATAATCCTTTTACTGTCAAAATAATAAAATGTAAGAAAAGAAAGACAAGCAGACTGAATTTGGATGAAACCATTTTAGTCCGTCTGCAGAGCTTTGGTATTTATTTTTGTGTCCTCTCCCCCTGAGGCGTCCGTGTTAAACACGTGGAGATGGAGGTTTCCATCATGAAGAAGCTGGTCCACCACAAGAACATCCTGCAGATACTGGACTGGAACACCACTGTGGGTAAGAGACGTTTATAGCGGGGTGGAGCCTGACAAAGCTTTCACTGAAGACAGCCGTGAAATAAGCTAACTACACTGTCATACTGTATTCAACAATCATTTGTTTTTGCCTGGTGCTGTTTAAATGTGAAAGCAATGCCACCAGTAACCACCAGGTTAGCAGCTCTGGATGTTAAGGAAACTATAGAAGTATTAAAAAATAAGTTGATTGTTCACTGAATCATCTGATTATTTTATGTGGCACTGAGGTTAAGAAGGCAATTCATTTGTCACTGCATACATTGTTCAATGTCCAAATCAGTGGTACTCCATGGATGATGACTTCATGCTTGATTCAGAAACACATGGATAGCCAACAGTGATGGTCACTGACAGCTTGCCAAAAACTGTGATTGAATGTAATAGACAAAAGTCCACTTCTTTGTCCTTTTGGCACGGTGTCGCCCTATCGGCCAAACATTCATACACTACTAATAGCTCCTAACACCTGCTGCCATCTCCAGAGCTCCTGGTTATGAGAGAATAGATGGAGGAAGATGAAACCCTGTAAGGCCTCAGGTCTCTTTCTCTGAGTGTGACAGATGAACTCTGTGCAGAGCCTTATATTCTGATCATGGAGTACGTGAGCTGCGGTACTCTGAGGACCTTCCTGCAGACCAACAGAGGCCACCTGAGTGCAGACCCCGAGCTGCAGAACCTCCTCACCATCGCCTCCTACCACATCGCCCTGGCCATGCAGCATCTGCGCTCCAAAATGGTGAGACACAGCACGGGCAAGTCAGGAAGTACAGTATGATAGCATGGATATATATATATAACTCACAGTATTAATAGGTGCTTGTGTTTATGTTACGTCAACACCATAAACACTAGTATGGCCTTATAAGGTCAACAATACAGATTTCATTGCTGCAAGGCTTTACTTTCTACTGCGTTTTTATGTGTGATGTCATCGTCCAGTTGACTAGCCGTTCAACCCTAGTATGAACACGTCTTGGTCCGCACCACAGTGATGATTAATATTTCGCTGTGCTGAGCACTGACCATTAGCAAAGGCTCCAAAGGGTCTCTCAGCGCCCACACACAGACCCATGATGAGCAGTGCTGCTGTGGTCCTCTGTGCAGATCATGCACTGTGACTTGGCCCTGAGGAACATCATGGTGAACAAGTTTCCCTGGGAGGTGAAAGTGGCAGAGTTCGGCCTGGCTCGAGACTTGACCCGCATGACGAGCCGCCGCAGCACCCGCTGGAGAAACCCACGGGTAAGACCACACACACATACCCCTGCACCATCTGTTGTTATCCTCCTCTGATTGTACTGTTCAGTTTTTTTGAAAAGCTGTCGTGTCATACAGTTTAAATAGTTCATGTTTATTCATGTTGACCTGTGCCAAATACACCATTGTTTAAGCAAAAACGCATTTTAGACACAACAAGGATTATGATATTAAGAGAGAAACATGCATGCATGTGTAATTTTGGATGGATGGATGGATGGATGGATGGATGGATGGATGGATGGATGGATGGATGGATGGATGGATGGATGGATGGATGGATGGATGGATGGATGGATGGATGGATGGGTAGATTGTGACCCATGTTGCGTCTCCTCTGCTCATGCTCCGATATATTCCTTTGTGACTCGTGCAGCAGCGTGTGCCTCTGCGCTGGTACCCCCCTGAGTACTTCAAGAACAACTATTACAGCTTCATGGGAGACGTCTGGGCATTTGGCATCGTGCTGTGGGAGATGCAAACCTTTGGTGAGTTGTTTGGTCCAGGTGTTAAACCTGGTCGGCTGGATGAACGAGGGTGAACTGAAATATGTAGCTATTATCAGCTGAAGCTGGTTTGAAATGATGTCAGATCTGTTGCTGCTGCTGCTGCTGTGACGTCATCTGTTTTTGGCCTGTTTCACTTCCACCGTTAACAGTCATTGTTTAAACTCATATTCTCAATTTAACACCTCATAGTGATGTCATTAGTAGCTGTGGGTGTGGGAGTGAAACTTACGTATATCAATGGGCTGCTGTTCCACACTAATGATATATAATAAAACCCCTTAAACTAGAGGAAACTGCAATGAAGCATAAAAGAGATTTGGAATTATGTTTGTGGCATTGACAGCATTTAAAATGAACAGCTAAACGCTGTGTTATACATTTCAGGTATAACATTGTGTTTAGGTTCCATGGTGTGTATGGGGCAGCATTGTGGTGTTTCTTATTTCTAATAACCAACGGAGGACATTCAATTAAAAAAATCTTCTTTACGAAAGCGTCACATAACATTTATTTCACAAAATAAGTTTGCTAACATGTAGATGTTGCAATTGTAGGTACCTTGCCGTACCCAAACCTGGAGACATCGGAGGAAGTGATATACCACATCTGTATAGGTCATAAGAACGCAAACCCTGAAGGCTGCAGACCAGAGATGTAAGTGAAAAATGATTAATGTTGATACATGTTGCTGTGCTGAACCAAAAACAAACTTTTACTACATATCATTTGAGGCTGGATTTCATTAATTGCACATTGTCTAGTAATCATCAGAGTGCAATCAACAGTTTTTATTTATGTTTCATCATCAGTGCAGTCACTTTCTTTCTAATCAGTTTCAGTGCACGTAACCAACTAGGCTGTGATTTCCCCACAATGCATTTAATAGAACTCAGCTACAAGGCTTTTAAATGCATTGCGATTAAAATAGCAGTGGGCATCACACACCCACTTGATCACCACTTCACTGTCCTGCCCTCAGGGCACAGCCACAGGGTTGTAGAGGGGTTACCATGGTACCAGGTACCCACAGCACTGAGCAGCGTGTACCTCTGAGTGACCACAGGCTTTTTCATCTGTTCGTCTGATCTGTGGTGATGTCCTAGACTGTATAATAAGAGAGGCTGGTGTCTGTATACCTGCTGTGCCGGAACTGTGTTTCTCTGTTTGTTACTGACACTGACAAGTCTATGTACGACTTAAGTTCAGTCTAAAAAAAAAAAAACTGTCCATGTTTTTAAACTTCCATTGAAGGAATATTGATCATACAATGTTAAATGTAGAGGCTCATGGTTTAATTCATCGATTTTCTGGAGGTTTTATGCCCAGATCATTTTTGTGGAATAAATAAAATGATACTGCGCGTGTTTCCTGGTGTAAGTCAACATTTAAGTAACATTTAAGCCCAAACTGATAAGATTCTACGAGGCCAGGATGCTGCTGAAGTTTACCTCATCACCTATCAACATCTTACACATATCAGCCACAGTACAGACTGTTTAGGTCAACACTCTGTGCCTTATAATGTTATTTTATTTCTAGGTATTATAGTTGTTTCATGTTTCATGTCACAACATAATGAGTCCTTGAACGTCTAAACCCCCACAGGCTCCACATCATGCGAGACTGCTGGCAGGAACCGTACACACTGAGGCCTTCGTTCTCAGACATTGTCTCCATGCTGGAGAACATAATTGAAGACGATGCGGTGAGCCAATACCATGAATACCTGAAGTCATTATTATACATTATAACCTGATGGACCTCAGTGCAGCTTGTCCCCAACTTTAAGGGAAAGTCTCACCAGATCGTTTTAAATAGGATTATAAGTAGATTTATCAGTGGTTCATTGAGGACATCCTAGGTTTGCCTCCGCAGATGAACAGTACTAATGTACATTGTTTTTCTTCTCTTCAGGATTATGTGGATGTGGAGAGTCCGGCGCGTTTGGTGAAAGATGAGGCTGAATTCCATGAAGCTAAATGCATACGAGAAGCCAGCGTCACCCTGGAAGCCAAAAGTCCCAAATAGTACTCGCTCTCTTACCAGTTTATTAGGTACACGAGTGAAAAACGAATATGTTGTGGTGTAACAGTCCTACATTAAATCTCAGCTCTATCAAGTTTATGGTATTCAGATTTAGTTTCAAGAAACTCAGAGAGCTGCTGATTCGACTGTGTGTTTTTATTTTGGTGGCTGGGGTTTGGAGTAACATAACTGTACTGTGTTGTACAGCTCCATAATAATGAGTGGGCTAGACTAAATAGCAGAAACACTTTAACAGCATCAACATGATAATCCAGCTGAATTACCACCATTCCAATATTGTTTTATTTTCAACAGAGCAACGGAAAACAACCATGAAAGTGGATTTAATGCAAGACTGTTATACTAGATTCCAGTAGCAAGGTTTTATTAAATCATTTTAGGCTTGTATTGGCTTGGCGCATGCCTTTGAAGAGATGTCAGATGTATAGTAAGATAATAACAATCCTGCACCTGACTGATACTGTAAAAAATCTAAATGTTTCTACTTCTGTTTGTATCTGTTTTATATTTTTGATAACATATAGTCTAGATAATAGACCTGTTTTATATGTGATATAGGATATATGTTTATATGTGCACAGGTGGTTAGTGTCTTCCCGTGGTTCTTTTGGGTGGGCAGCAGAAAGGCTCTGTGTACAATTATTTAATGTTTTTTTTTTCCAAATGTTTATTTTCTACAGTGTAGGTGAATACCATATACATTGAAACTCTGCAGCAACACATATGGAAATACGTAGTAAAAGATTTATGTTTTAGATCATTCAAAGCAGCTGTTTTTCTCTTTGATGACAGCTTTATACACTCTAGTGTTCTCTCCATCAGCTTCATGACGTAGTCACCTGGCATGGTTTGCAGTTTGTAGGTGAGCCTTGTCAAGAGTGAGTTTGTGGATTTTCTTGGTTTCTTTCTTATTGTGTTTGACACCATCAGTTGGGTGGTGCAGAGGTAGCGTTGGCACACTGCTCTCCACAGCGAATAGCCCTTTTCAGCCGCTGTTCTAATCCAAATTACAGCAAGAACAACTGGACTAAGTAAAAAGAAACAACAGTCCATCATTACTTTGAATGCATCCTCATGTGCAGTCATTAAAACCATCAAACACCTCGGTGAAAGTGGCTCCCACGTTGGTTTGAGCCGACCACAAGAAATGGACGTTAGACCAGTGGAAATGTGTTCTTTGGTATGCAGAGATTTTTGTTGTGGTGATGTTGTGTGGAGGCCTTGCTGATGACACTGTTGGTGATTTATTCTAAAAACAAGGCACAAGTGACCAACAAGGCTACCACAGTGAAATACCATGCCGTCTCATCTGTTTTTTGTTTTGTTTTTTGCCTGTTGGGTGATATATACCAATATGCACTTGATTGACACTGTTAAAAAAACATTTGTAGATGTTTCTACTTCATTTTGTATCCATCAAAAATCTGGTTTTTGCTTAGTGGGAACATTATTTAATTTTCAATAGGACTGTGTCTCCAAACACACCTCCAGGTTATGTAAGGGTTATCTGACCATGAAGGAGAGTGATGGAGCACTGTGTCAGTTGACGTGGTCTCCTGTCACCTGATCTAAACACAAGTGAGATGGTTTGAGATGAGTTGGGACTGCAGAGTGAGGGCCAGTTCCTCAGGGAACTGTTGGAAAACCACTAACTCATGAAGCCAATGGACAGTGTCATCAGTGCAAAAGGTGGCCCTTTTAAGGAACATATGATATAAATCATATTCTGGTTTGTTTAACACTGCTTTGTTTTCTACATATCCAAATGTGTGTGTTTTCATAGTTTTGATTATTTATTTAAAATGTAGAAAATAATAAAAACTATTGAATGAGAAAGTGTGTGCAAGCTTTTGACTGATAATGTATGTTTTAATGTGTTGTTAAAAACATCTTTGCATTGCGCCGTTTCCAAAGACGTACTACGGTCAATCAGCCTCCATTCTCCAGCGTGAGGCGAATGGTGCGTTCAGGAACGCCCCGCTCCCTTTTTCGCGAGCCAATGGGATCCTATCTGGAAACACGCGTTTCTACGACACACTTGTGCAGGAACTTGGACCCCACACATACTGTGTGTGCAGCGAGCAAGCCAGAGATCATGTCTGTCCGTGTGTTAGAAATAATCTTTTTCCTCTATTTTGCCTCTCATATTCCTATTACATTGTTTATTGATTTACAAGCACTGCTACCTGAACATGTGTATCCCCAGCCGGTAAGTGCCAGACCGCACCACATTTTAGCGACGTATTATTATCATTATTATTAAATGCCCTAAACTTTAATGAACTGTTTTTATCGTTATAAGACTACTCACACATTTTTCCCACTAGCTGAGAGACCTCCTGAAGTGGTACGCTAAGGATTTCAAAGACAGTATGGTGGTGGATCCCCCCAATTGGTTCAAGTCTTTCATTTTCTGCGAGGCTTTGGTTCAGTTGCCATTTTTCCCCGTTGCAGCCTACGCTTTTCTGAAAGGTCAGTTAACACTGAACACGGCTGGTGTTTAAATATGTGGTGTTTCACGTCATGCACGAAACGGGTTCGTTGAGCCAGGTTCCGTTTAAAGATTAGCGTGTTTAAGTGGGGTCGCTCACACACACTAAAACATGAAATAATATCCTTCTGGTGTTTTTATAAGGGCCAGAAGTTGAAGATTGACACACTCTCAAATGCAACTCAATAAATTAAAAACGATTTGGACAATCGTTAACTTTGATTTATGCTAACGTATTCCCTTTCCTTCGCCTTCATTCACAGTTTTGAGGAAGTAAAATATAATGTCAATATTTGTTTTATTTTCTGTGCAAGAGCGTCTGCTTTGCATTAGTTGGGGTTTTTAACTTAAATGTGATTTAATATTCAAGAGAAGATATGTCTGTGTATTTATTTTGATGTCTTCTGTTTGATAAACAAGGTTGAGTTAAAATGGGAGTTTTTCTAATGGAGTTTGGCACGGCACGGTGCGAGGAGAGCGTAGCTCAAACGCGACCCCTGTCGGATTTGTTTTGTCACTAGGCAACCAGTGCAAGTGGATAACCAAATAGCATCCTCAGCCACGTTAGATTGAATTAAAACGCGTTTCTGTTTTATGTTTCACAACATTTTCTCAGTGTGACCATCTAGTGATAGTGCTGGGTTTATTTGTAAAAAGTCTCTCTCACCCAAGATCAGTTGAGGTATATGTATATATATATATATATATATATATATATATATATATATAACAAGGTGCAAGAGAAATCTGCTATGTTAAACACTAAAAAGCTTGGAGCCTTACTTTAAACAAGTGTCCTGTGCTGCAAATACAGTCAGTGAGACGTGTGGGGAAGCTGTTGAGTCTGATGGCTTGAGGGTAGAAACTGTTCGTGAGCTGTCCTTGATGTCACACTCTTGTTCCGTCTCCCTGACGGCAGGAAAGTGAAGAGCTTTTGCTGTAGGTGCTTATTGTCCTTGATGATGTTGTGGGCTCTAATAACCCTGGTCCTGTGAAGGTCCTGAAGCCATGGGAAGGCTCCTCCAGAATAGAAATGTGCAGTTTTTGTCACACGTTGGAGATCCTTCCTGTCCTGAGCAGTGCAGCCCTCAAACCACTAGCAAATACATCAAATGAAAAACAAAAATAAAAGGCCTTCACAAACATTTCCTGCAGCTTGATGCACCTTCTCCTCCTCCTCCTGTCCTCCAGGTGGCTGTAAGTGGATCCGGACTCCTGCTATCATCTATTCCACGCATGTGGCCACCACGCTGCTGCCGATCCTAGCCCACATCCTCTTCCATCAGTTCCCAGAGAAACCCCACCCTGGTCCGCAAACCCCTCAGGAGCGCTGGCTGCTCGTCTCCATATACGCGCCGTACCTGGTGGTGCCTGTGCTGCTGCTCCTCACCATGCTGCTGTCCTCAACGTACAACTCCACCTCCACCTCCAAGCCTAGTAGCACTTCAGCCAAAGCCAAGAAGAAGAAGTGAAACATTAGACAGCCATCTCATTTACGCTGATTTTTAAAAGCTGGATTGTTGCTGTTTTAAATGTTGACTACATTTTATCACTGCTTTGTACACTAGAAATTAATAAAACTGAGGTATAAATGTTCCCTTATGGATGTATTCTGTCAAAGCATGGCATTATATTGTCAGCATCTTCCACATCCTGTGTTGTCATGAAAAGGCAGAAAGTGCAACAAATGAAGGAAAGGAGGTTGTTGAGATGCATTGTGAGGTTGAAAAGAGATTGATAAGAGTGACCCATCTAAATGGCAGTTGTGCAGGATGCTGCTGCCCGGAGCATGCTTAGATGAAAGCTGGTGTGCATTATCCTTTCTGATCTGCTCAAAGATAGCTGTTTTCTGTCTGAATTAGATCTCTGGAAAGCAATAAGTGATGAGGCTTCCTGCCTAAAGCTGGCAATGATTCTTTCTCCTCTTTAACCAAAGTCAACTTACTACACCACAAATCCTGAAAGTAAAAAAACCCACTTGTGTATTTATTCATCCAAGGAAGGTAATCAATTGTAGGTGTCTCTGAGTTGGAAAAGTAAATAAGACCTCCATTCATAGCAACAACAGTAACGAAACATCTCTGACAACTTCTGACCAGTCTACAGCGGCTGGGAGAGATTTTTAGTTAAATCCTCTGTACAGAACCACTTAAGTTCTGATGTGTTGGTGGGTTTCCTCACATGAACTGTTATTTTCAGGTCCTTCCACAACATTTCTATCGGATTAAGGTCAGGACTTTGACCTGGCCATTTCATAACATGAATTTTCTTTTTCTATAATTGTTCTTTTGTGAACGATTTGTGTTCTGGGGTCAGTCTGGGGTTGTCTTCAGATTCAGGTCATGGACAGATGTCAACACAATCCATCCTGGCTCAGATGCAGTCCAACACGCCCAAACAAAGACATCACCACCCCCGTGTTTCACGGGATAGGATGAGGTTCTGATGTTGGAATGCAATGTTGTTCAGTCTCTGCACATCAGCCTCTTTAAACTAAATAATTTTACTTTGGTCTCATCCGTCCACAAAACATTTTCCCAGTAGACTATAATAACTCTGAGAATGTCAGTGTTACGCTACGCTACAAATCTTGGAAATCTGTCACAATTTCTGAAAAGCAGTCGGAGAAAATAACGCACCATTACCTTTAGGCCATCACCAGACTATCAGACAATTGCTGTTTGCTTTTTACACTGCAGTGTGGTTGTATTTTACACAGTGGTTTGTCCTAGAATACACTGATGCTGTTTATTGGAACATCTATGCAATGCAATACAAATGTCAGTCATCTTCTATACCCGTTTAGTCCTGTTAAGGGTCACGGGGGTCTGCTGGAGCTGTCATCGGGCGAGAGACAGGGGTACACCCTGGACAGGTCGCCAGTCCATCGCAGGCAATACAAATGTTCTGCACTTAATTTGATTTTTGCAAAGCTGGTAACAAAAATAAATAAATAAAATAATAGCACTCAACATAACACACTTAGTGTGCATATTAGCCTTTAAATCTCTCTAGTCAGCTTCAGGTTACCACAAGAGTAATACAGCGGTGCTGCATGAAAGCATTAAACATAATCCACATGTACTTTCCTTGTCACTTTACTGGACTGCTGCAGAGCTCAATTAATGTGAGCTATATGTCTATGGATTTAGAGGGAATTTAAAATTTGCTATTTATTTATTCTGAAAAATCGTGTTTATTATCATTTAATCTGTGTTTGGCAGATTAGAAATCATTGTGAAAGACAGTTTAATTTTCATGTTAGACTTGGAATTATCTTCATCCCTAATTTGGTTAGTGTCAAACTACAGGACCCTGGTAATATACAATAAGGGCTAAAATTCAATGTCATGTCTTGCACCTTGTTTTCTGTAACCTTCTCCAGTATCATCTGTTTAGTAAAAGACAAAATGTCACATCTAAAAAAAAAAATATCAACCCCAATCTAGAGTCCTCTTCTCAATGACAAACAACATTTTTCTAGGGCGGACAGTCATGTATTATATGTGACTCTTGCAAAAACTGCAGAAATATGCCTTTAAAACACACAAGTTGGTCTTAATTATTGGCCTTACTATGCAGCATTTTAACTGTTACAAAAACCAAACTTTATGTTAGTATGTCATATTTATAGTTTTGTTAAAAATGCCACAGCAGCTTGGTTGGTCGATTGCTAGATATATGTCCAGCCACCAGGGGGCGCCAAATATAAACAGAGGATGTACACATACATCAATACGCTTCGGAGCTTCCGTGCTGCTTCTGCTGCTGCTATGCAAAACACATTTTTGGTTTAGTGTTTTCTGAGAAAGGTTTTTTTTTTGTTTGTTTGTTTTGCAGTTGGAACCTTAAAAACTAAACCTTTTTTAAGCAGCCGTCAAAGCCTCAGTAGACGGACTAGCATTTGCAGCGGAAGGAAATGTCTTTCCGGGGTTCTCGGCGGAGGGATAGGCTATAAAAGAAAATCTGGCACTAGCTTTCAGTATTGTTTGAGTCAATAGTGCGGTAGGAGGACCTACGGTTTGTTGTGATGTAACAGAGCAGCACAGAGATTAAAACTGCTCCCTTTATATCGACAGGTTCACGTACAGGGTCTGAACTCGGGGACATGTTTAACTGAAGGTGACAGTTGCTCCCAGCGCTAACGTTAGCCGTCCTGTCAGACTTGACGACGAAGGAAACGACGAAGTGTCCCCCTTTTTTTTTTAATGTCACACGGATGAAATTAATGCTCCGCGGGGACCCGTGTGTGCTTGGCAAGAGGACAGCGATGTGTCTTGTGGACTCGGACAAGACAGGCTTGTCGAAGAGGACAGACAACAAGGACTAACGTCTTTAGATGAACAACAGTTCTGTGTTGACGTCCGCGCTGCATCCTTAAGATGTTGTGCTGTGGACTAGCTCTCTGATTGTTGGCTAGCTTCATAGGTTGCTACAACGAGTATATTTTAGATATATCTACTGAGTGTCCATCAAGGTGTCTTTATTTACATATGACTGTTAGCATGTTTGCAGAGACCTGCTATGGGTAGCAGCTATGACGCTAGGTGTAGCCACAGGGTTATGTCACTGTCAGGCTAACAGATAGCTCAGTGTATCTGCAGCAGCTTCAGTCTTTGCATGGTCATGTCCACTAGGCTTGGCATCATGTAGACTGTCCCTCTGAACAGGTTAGGTGACTGGGGACACACAGTATGTCAGTGAGCCTCCTCGGAGCGTAAAGCAAAGCTGGATCGCAGCTATCCAACTGGGTCAGAGACTGGCAGCTGGCACTGGTGCAGCTTTAGCTCAGGGTTGTTGATAGCCATGCCCATCGCCGTCTGCTCTGTGTGATATTACAAACATCCCAGCCTACTTTGAGGGCATGTGAATGCATCATGTCCTGGCTGCATCTCTTATTTATGCAATAAGGCACATCAGAGCAGCCTGTCAGGAGATAATCCCGCAGTGCGAGAAGCAGCTTCATCGGGACTGAGTGGATATTTTGCTCCAGGATTCCGATTTATTTATTTATTTTTTTCTTCTGAAGAGGACAGCATCACTCAGGGCTGTCCACTAGTGTCCAGCATCAGCTGGACCGTCAGCCCGGATCATCACAATGGAAACAGTGGGAGATTTTGAGTACAGCAGAAAGGACCTGGTTGGACATGGAGCCTTTGCTGTGGTGTTCAAAGGAAGACACAGGAAGGTAAACAAATAGCTCGCCTCTAGTGTATCTCCCTCCTTCTCCATCTTCTCTTGCAGGAAAAATGAGGGCAAGTAGGCAGCTTCATTTAAAAATCTGGGTCAGTCAGTGGCAGACGAGAATGCAGTTCTGCAGCAGTGCATGTCAGCTGTCACCCTTTTCTTTCTTTTTTGGAGGGGGGGTAACATCTTCATGCACCTTTATGATTAAACACCTGTACCCTGACTTTCGTGCAGTCATGCTGTGACTGTTAATTTCCATGTAATATCACCAACCTGATGTTGTGTGAGTATTTATGTAATTTCGTTCATTCATGAAACGGATGAGTCAGGCGGCAGTGAATGACTTGCTGACGTACTGAGGCAGGAGGGAGGATGGGGTGCAGTGTTTTTCCTTTTGCCTTTTTAAGGATACAAGCTCTCCTTATGCAAGAGATGCACAGGGTTCATTCACATTGAAGCAGAAACTAAAACACCTTTTACATTTCAAATTTAAGCCTCAGACATCGAGGCAAATCTCTACGTTTGACCGGGGTGTGGTTTCATATCACTAAAATGATGCTAGGATCGTGGGTTTATTTGTTTGTGTATAGTGACAGAGATGCAGGAGATGACATCATGTTGCCCCCCATTGCTACTAGTGTGAAACAGATGGTCCTGAATTCCTCAATGAAAGCCGCATTTAAGCGTCCCCAGCTCCCTTCTCTAGCCCAGCCAGGGCAGCTCTTGTCTCACTACAAGGATCGATAACTATCTCAGAGCCTGGAAACTGAAATGAATGTCAGCCTGCAAACAGTCTCCTGCTCGTCGTTGGTGCCTGCGCTTGTGTGTGCGCGCGCGCTTATGCATCCGCTACTCACATGTCTGGCGGTCATGTTAAAACAGACCTAGCATGTGATCAGTGTATTTACTGTTTAAGTCCTATCATCTGCTTGCCATTTAGCCTATTTATAGGACTGCCTCAAAGAAATGGGAAGGTTGGAGCGACCTGCATGCAACAGACCCGACAGATTGGTTCATTGCTCAGCAGGCAGTGTTGGATGTTACATATGGGCTCATGTTGCAGTGTAATGTCAAGTTGTTGTGCAAGGGCTCGTCAAAGAAAAGATGGAACAGGAAGCTAATTTTATCATCAGATCCACTTTGATTTAGTAGATTTAGTTATTTCCCATTATACGTTATACCTAACTAACAGCACATGTCCTAAAAGAAACTATTTCAGTTTTAATTTTATGGCAAATGATCTCCAGTTACTTGGAGATGCTGATTCTACAGATAACTGCAACTATTATAAAACCTAGAAATATTATAAAATTAGCCCCCATTTTTTAAAAATGCTGAAACATCAGAGCCCAGAAACAAACGCATTTGATATAACGACAAGTTAATTATATGAAATCTTTGAATAAACTTGATGAATAGGTGTTTTATATGATCTCAAACCATGTGATCTACTCTCTTTTCCAAATGCTATAAGGAAAACGCGAGAAGATAAATGTGTCACTGAATAAATGTGTCATTGAGCTCAACTGAATGGATGTTATTAAATGTTAATCTGTCCGCGCTGGTCACTGCCTGGACAAGAATATGTAAATATTTAGCCGAGTATGGCCTCAGATATAAGATAATAAAGTGCTGTATGTTGATAGGCCTTACTGGTCATACTCATCGTCTCAGTCCTCCACTGTCACCTTCATCTGGTTGCTATGTTATTGACGCTAATCTCCTTGTTGCTCACATGGCTATAATCAGCTGTGATTCATAAATGAGATCACGCATTATTCTGGGTTTTTGTCTTTGCAGCATGACTCTGATGGGGCACAGTTGCTTACTCTGCACTGCTTTATTCTCCATTATGTGAGCGAGCCATTAGTTGTGGGTTGCTGCTGTCACCCTCCAGCATTACATTGTGCACCAGCCGGGTCACTTTTTTTTTTTTTCTTCTCTATGGGTCTAGTGTCGGCATCTCAGTCACACTTGACTGGGCATGCTGTCAGAGAGCCTGGGATGGTTGGCTGTGTCTTACCGCGTATCACACATACACACACAAACCCAGGCTCATGTCACTCACATGCCGTCTCAGTCGTGTGCTGGATTCCATGCCAGGCTCTAGGCAGACTGCCACCCCAGAACAGGAACATCTCCTATTAACCTGGATACACTTGGAAAGCGTGTCTTCTTATTCATAGAATTCCTTTCCTGAGATGTCCATCTAACTAGCCGTGTCGATTCATGTTGTCCATACTGTCAGTGTGTTATTCTCAAGGGCATTGAAACAGTCTAGCTCTCTCCTGGGTTTATTTCTGTGTGCTTAGTCGGGTGTTTGTGTGTGCAACACATGTCCTGAGAGCCTCTGAGCTCTCGTGAGCTCCAGGAGTCTTTTTATACCCTGACCAGGAGCTCATCCGGAAACATTATCTCAGGCCATGGGGAAAAAAAATGGGTTCCTTTCCTCTCCCTTAGCTTTTAACGTAAGTACGCTGGCACTCGTCGCAGCTGTCATCTGAGTGCCTCGTCATTCAGCATGAAGGCTGCGCTAGCTGTCAGAAACCCAAGTGACCCAGTGTTACTGACACGGCTAAAATTTCCTTTGTCCTTCTAGCCAGTTCTTACATAGCGCTCCTGGCAATGCACTTCAGTTCAAGTGCTCTGATCCATTTAATGTCACATTGCTAAAGAACATCTCTATCGCACCATCATCATAGTTTGGGCAGAAGAAGTACGTAACATTGACCATCTTGCGACAATCCAATGTTTTGCTGGAAAACCTTTGGACCCGGCATTCATGTGGATGTTACTTAGACATTTACCACCCACCTAGACCGGACCAGGCACCCCCGCCCCATAGCAAAGACACTCCTTCATAGTGGCAGCCATCCCCTGCAGGATGCAGCCTGACACAGACGCACAGACAAAAACGGTTTAGGAACAACTCAAAAAAACATGAGAAACAGCACACGGTGTCGGCCTGGTCCCCAAATTCACTACATCCCAAACTGATCAAGTATCTGTGGGGTGATCCACAACCCGCAGGACTCAGAGGTCCCCACTAACAACATTCTGTTGCCAGACACAACAGGACACCCGCGTAAGACCCATGTCCATTCTATGATGAGCCAGTTCTCGAGGCAAAGGGAGACCTACACAATATTAGGAAGGTGGTCATAATCTTATGCCTCATCAGTGTAAGAACTGTATCTGTTAGGGTGTTTTTAAGGTCATTGATCACAGGATGAGATCACCGGGATCTAGGAACGTAGCTTACCACGTCAAGTGAAATATTTCCTGAGGCAAAGCTTGACCTAGCTGTATTTACAAGCCTGTATACTCTCCATTAAGTGGCCACATTAAATCTATGAGTGGTTGTTGAATGTCAGTTTGAAAAATGATATATATATATATATATATATCACTTTCTACCTATTGGTACTCAGAGCTCTATACAGTCACAGTTACACATCTGCCCACTCATTCACACTTGCCCCAGGAGCAACTTAGGGCTCTGTGCCTTGCTCAAAGATCTGGCCCGTGCACCTGGGTTTGCAATTGCTACTGCTCCACAGCGGCCCTTATAGATCAGCATGTTAGCCTGTTAAGAAGAAATAGACATGTGGTCCTACCTTAGCCTTATACAGAATGATTTTACAGGAACATCCTGATTATCTCATTAATGTGGTGTCTTGTGTGTCTTGCTCTCTGTGTTGCGCAGAAGACTGATTGGGAGGTGGCCATTAAGAGCATTAATAAGAAGAACCTGTCCAAGTCCCAGATCCTTCTTGGCAAGGAAATCAAAATCCTGAAGGTAAGCATGACACCTAATGGCTTCCCACTTATCTTCTTAGTGTACTTAAAGAATGACTGCACATCGGCCTTGTGTGACTGTGCACCTCTGAAAGAAATGTGTGATGTCAGTTTAAGAAATATCAATGAAAGTGATCCCATTAGCTGCTTCAGCTTAGTTAATGTTCCAGCTCATGTTTTTTTTTGTTTTATGCTTCTTTTACTCAGGAGCTGCAGCATGAAAATATTGTGGCACTTTACGATGTCCAGGTAAGTTTTGTTTTTTTTGGTCTGAATTTGGATAAGAGTAATGAGAAATGAAGTGGCACGTGTCTGGTTTTCAATAGGATTCAAATAAGTTTCTCCTGTGACTCAGATTCTTGTATCGGTGGGCGACAAGATGTCTAGCTATCTCTTGCTCTTGGCTAGTCCTTTAATTCAGTGCTGAGGAAGAATACATTTTCTTCTGCCCCGACACACCTAGCTGATTCAGGGCCATACTGTTGCTGTCATTCAGTTCCAAAGTGCTGTGCAGCCTCTACAAACCTGAAAGTGCAGAGTGTGCCACAGCTACTGTTGTTCTTGTTAAAACATATAATATCACAGTAATAAAATGTACCTGTGCTCAGTTATACCCCATACAACCAAGAACAGAGCCTACAATGATGGTATTTTTGGATTGTGAACAATAACATTGTTAGAGAAAGTACGATATGAAACTATTATCCTTTACCAGATGTTGCATAGAAATACATGATTCAGTCTTGACTCAGTCATGTTTTATATTTAAAAAGTTAACAAGGATTGCATCAGCTGTCTGTCAATAAACAGCTACTGGCTACCTTTACGTGGACAATACATCGTCAACCCGATTGACCCGTTTACATGGACATCTTTCAAAACACTTGTTTGAACAAGTTGTTGCTTTGCTGCCACCACGTTTGTGTTCCTCCCAGTGACTCGTCACACCTAGTGCGTACTCCACTCGGCCCAAACATGCACAGAAAGATTGCTTTTATTCCAGCCAGAACCGATCGCATTGAGTGTTTAGATAGTTGTTATGTTAACAGGATTAAGAAAGTCGGTTCTTACTGAGGTGTTTTTCTTCTGATCGAGCTATTATTATGATTATCTGTGCAATGCCAGTGTAAATGTTACCATGGACAGAGTTGGTTGACAGTTTTCCAGCCTTGTATGCTTTAGAAACAGGCAAAGCATGAGCAATGCTAAGAAATGATGACATCCTTTGTTAATATCACTTTATTTATGATTTTGGGCTTTCAGTGCTGAGCAGCAGACACTCAGAGAAATTCTGATATAAGGGCTATTAACTTCTGTTTATACTTGTTTAATTGAAGCCACTTAATGCTGCTATTCTTTCCAGAAGTTGAGTAATGATGCATATACAGTAGATTTATATAATAACTTAATTAAAGTAAACTTAGCATCATACTAATGTGGTTATTTTTTACCCTGTGAGTTACACCAAATCCATTTCACTTGCTTGGTGTTGATGAGTTCTTTGAAACTGCTTTCAAGCAAAGCAACTGCAGAGAAATTGAAATGCAGACCTCTGGACATGACTCACTTAGTCTCCTTTTGTGTGCTACTGCAAACGTCTGCAGAATAGCTAAAATCATTCAGTCTGTGGTGTAAGAAATCAAGTAGATGAACAGGCTTTATTTGCAGAGAGAAATGCATCAACATTATGTTGCACTTAGCTTTAATAAATTAATTGCCACTTAGATTTTAAAAAAGGCGAGTGAGTCGCCCTGTCCATCATCACAGGGCATGACTTTTTAAAGCTGCGCATTGAGGATTTAGAGAGTTTGATATGAAACTGCAATTGTATTCCTCTTTAAAAATAGACGACAGCCAGGCACACCTGTTTTAATATTTTTGGACGCATTCAGCCCGTGTTCATAGAGTTAAATTATCACAAACTCAGCTCAGAATCTCCTCTGAATAGAAGCTCGAACTTCTCATCTCGTCTCATCTCTGCGTATTTCAGACCTGGATGGATTTTAAAAAATGTGCTTTAAAAAAATATACACACATCGCTGAAGGCAGAGTATTAGATGTCTTGTTCAAAGCTTACCGCCATTTATCACAGGTTCTGCTGTTCATGCTATTGTAGTGCATTGAGAGTGTTATTAATTTTCCATAGAGAAACTGGTTCCTTCATTTATTCAGTAGCTCTTATCCACATAGCTTAAGCGGATGTTGGTATTTGTAGCTTAATCAAGCCTGTATGGTGCAGGGAGTGTCTGAATAGCTGCATTCATGAATAAATGATTGGATTTACATCAACACGTTGGTAACGTCTCACAGTGTGACCTCTAGAAAGCTATGGTTATGACAAGAGTTCTCAGCAATCTGCTGCTCTCAGTCTGCAATAAGAATCACAAGTTTTTGATATAATGCTCAGAATTTTCTGTAACAAGCTCTTACATGTGAGTGGACCTTCAGTGAGGACGTACAAAGGGTGAAGTGGGGAGCGAGGCAGAAACATTTGAAGTGATGATGAAGCACTTCCCACATAGTACCGGTGCTTCCTTAGTTTACATAAGCCTCCCACTGAGACCCTGCCGATCAGCCAGCCCACCCCTACACCCCTCCACCCATGTCCTCGCCCCTTCATCAGTCCGGCTGATGTAATAAACTCCTTCCAGAAGTAAATGACGAAAGAGTCCTGTAAAAACTCAGCAGTCACGGTAGAGTAGAACAAGTAGCTTCCAGTAGTCACAATACACAGGGAAACGCATAATAATTATATTATAACTACTAGTTGAAAAACTGGTTCTTGTATTTCATATTCATTAAAATCATCTGATATCCCTCCCTAGTTGAAGACAGGGAGTGGAGTGATCACTCCGAAGCCTTTTATTTAGCTTAGCATAAAGACTGAACACTAAACCTACTAGCACTTTTAAAGCTCAATGACTTCAGTGATGAATTTGTTTAATACAAGTAAACAAAGAGTAACAGCAGCACTTTACAATTCAGGGTTGTATTCAGCCAGCAGTGGTTTACTTATTATTCTTTCATTACCTTTGGACAGAGCCAGGCTGGGGATTTTCCCTGTTTCCAGCCTTGCTAAGCTAACTAGACGTCATATTATTATGCTGGTGTTCTATTTTGTATTCTGTACTAATATGGCATTCATCAGGCTTGACGTTGGTTACTTGATTCAGGCAGAATGCTTTGAATGGTATGGGAAGACAATATTTATATCGGCAAAAGAAAGGGCTTCGTGCTGGTTTCACGAAAACACATGTATAAATCGATACTGAACTTTGTATTTGGCCTTTCACTCCATCTTAAACCGAGGAACATCATGGTCTTGGCATCAGACTACATTCCGACTGCTGTTGTGTTTGTCTTGAGGCCTTTCGGTTCCTCCAAGCCCTCTTGCCAGCTGTGTGGTTTTTCATGCACTCCCTGTCTTTGTGTCTTGATTTTGTTTGCCTGCTTTCTGTCTCCTCTTTTGTCCGTGACAAACACTGAGACGGTCTATAACAGCTTCAGGCACAGTGTCTCCCTGTCTTTTCTTACCAGCTGGGGTTTCTTTTCTCCCGTCCCTGTAGCATTGGTCTGTCTGTTGGTGGCTAGGGTGATAGTGGGCATCTCCTCTGTTGGTGTCTGTCACTAGAGCCTGGTATGTTGCAGGCCTTTGTAGACAGCCTGACAGCTGTCATTTTTCTTTCCCTCTGTTACAGTTTCTATTTTTCATCTTGCATAAGTAGCTGCCTTTCTTGCAGTTTTCCATCACTTGCGCTCCCATTTGGCTATTTCCCAGCATCCTCAGCTGTTGTTGTTGGAAGCATGTGGTGTTCGAATGCGTTTACAAAACAGACCAGGAAATGTAACATGATCAGGCTTGTGCAACTGTCCCATCATGCTTAACCTACCTAAAAAAAACGTCTCATGCATGTTGGTTTGTTAATATCATTTTAGACTTGTACAGACTTGTCTTTAGACTTTTTGTTTTTAGAGAGTGATAGATGACGGGCAGTTAAAGCAAACACGCATGACAGCTTTAGTAAAAATTGTTGTAAAGCCGTGTTTAAGTATTAATATGTTTATGTTTAAAACAGTAATTAATAGAAAACTCATGCATACAAAACATTTTGATTGGTAAAGCTCCAATGTTTCATACATTATGATTCAAATATTAATAAATATGTCAAAAGAAGAATTATTTTAATGTACTTGTTAACAATGAAAATCCCTATTCCATTCCTAATTTAGAAACCGTATGTCTTTGTCAGACCAGAAAGGTGCATTCAGGATGTATAGAACTAGCCTGGCATATAGTGTGGCCACTGTGGTCCTAAGTGAAATATCTAAGGGACCATGAACATTGGTACAGACGTTCTCATTCATGTTCCCTCAGGATGAAGTCTAATAACTTTGATCACCTACATCAAGCCTAAATTTCTTCTCCTTGTCTTGATTTAAAATAGCTTTTTGACCAGCCATCTGCCTAATGTCTACTTTACATTTAGTGGTAATTAGGATAATGGCTAACAAGATGCCACCACACATTTGACAAATAATAATATGCAGGAGCAGAATAAGTTCCACCCAAGTAAGTGAAATTTCACTTAGACTTTCTTATGGACCACTTTTGCAGCGCTTGTTTATTGTAGCACATTGTTTACAACCCTTAACTCTAATCATCATCTGACTCTGTAATCTGCCCTAAAGCTCACACTATTGCTGACTGTTCACACTGCTCTGTGTCTGTACCAGCACCGTATAGAGTAGACACCATTGTGTTGGTCTGAAAACTGAATAAACACAAAATAGAACTGCTTATGTCCCTTTGTATGTTTGATTCGGGTTCACAATGGAGGTGTTCATTCACGCTGGCATGATACGCCAACAGCCCACCGTACAACCTCAGCACTTCTTGTGTTGTTGAATGCACAAAAGAAAACAATCACACTACATTCTCATGGCTTCTTAGGTCTGCAGACTTAGAATCAGAAGAGGACAGCTGCAGTATTACTGCAACATCTGATCAGTAAATTGGAGCTACTGAAAATTTAAAAAACATTTTAAATGTTGCTTTATATGCAAGCTAGCTTTGTGAATATAGCAGATGGCAGGCTGGCCGTGGTACGTAAATCAGACAAAGATGTTTCTGCTCCCCGTGTACCTCTCAGGATAGCTGTGCATTCACAAAGGGCTACAGGGCCGAATGTGGGAGTGCATCTGTGCACCCATGATAGATTGCAGGTCCTTAAACACAGCTCTGTAGTATGGAGGAGTGCTGCTCGTTTGCAGCTTTTAATGACAGCCTTAAGCACACAGCTGAGCGGCTCCCAGTCCTCCTTCACGGAGCTGTTAATGTTAAGCAAGCTGCAGCAGTCTGAGGTAAACGGCTCTAATTATAAGGTGTCCTGTCTCTGAGCACTGGTACTCTCCCTCCTCCCTAGCACTGATGCTGTACAGTATGGCTTTGCCGTTACGATAGGTAGTGTATTGGTAGCATACACGGCATGAGAGTGTGTTTAATCAAAAAAATCATTAACCATTCATCAAAGTGGAAAGAAATCCTGTATTCCAGATCCTGCCTGAAGCTTGAGAAGATATTATTTTGTGAAGCATGAACATGACTGTGATCTGTTATCAACAAACAAAAGAAAAGGAACATAATGAAACCGCCGCAGATTAAAGTTGGTGTAAAGGTAAACAGAGGAAGAGAGGGGCAGTGGGTTTGTTTATGAAGCGTTTCAGTTCGTGAGCCAATATTCACAAAAGCTGAAGTTTCTCCTAAGGAACATTGTGTTCTAGTCTAGAGAGGGGCCCCCAGCCTGGTGTGTGTGTGCGCGCGCATGTGTGTGTGTCCTAATTGCACAAGTCGTTGAGGCAGGACTGACATGAGAGGGGCTGAAAAAGAAAAAAAGAGTGACATGGGGGGATTTTTTTGGAGCTCTGAGAGTTTTCCTAGAAAGCTGGCTCCGTTTACATTCCTTTACTAAGCTTTGCTTTCCAGACATTTAACTGGCTGAAACAGATGCCTAGAAGAAAACACTGTTACTTCTCGCTGAGGCTCATAAACATGCACCCAGTCACATGAGTAGAACATGCACAGCACTCACTGAATAACCTGTTTGATCTCAACAGAAGCACGAGGAAAACACAGCCATGTGATCCTCAGTACACATATGTTTCACTTGCATAACATACGGTGTTACAACTCTGGCTCAGATACTAGCTCAGTTGCACATAAAAAACAGCCATCAAAACCACAAGTGAAAAGAAAAATATGTGGTAAACAATAAAATAGTAATATAAATAAAATACAATAGTGTCTGCAAAAAAAAACATGGTTTGTGTACAAATCTACAAGAAATAGAAAGAGAAGTACGATGGAGTTATCTGTTACAGAAAGGTGTGTTGTTGTGCAGTTGACACTACTACTACCCCCGTTACTACACCAGTGCATTTTGATTTAGTGTGCGGTAAATGTGTCCATATCACTATAAAGTATGTGTGTAGTAATAATTAGTACAGTTCCCCGCAATAAAAAACATCTTTTCCTCTTTATCAAGAATAAGCCAAAATCAAAAGTCAACAAACCCTCCTGACCTTTTGTCCAAGGCACATAATTAGTGTTTTTTTTTTTTTTTTGCTTCTGCCACTGTTATGTTCAAGCTTAGACTTTACTCCCAACTGACACCAGTTTACTGGGAATAGCCTGGATTACGCTTGTCGCTTGCGTGACAGACACGCTGGATCTCCACAAATGCCTAACCTCCCCCCTCCCCAGTACGCACACACTCCAACGCCATCCTCTTCAATTTGGCTTTTTCCCATCCCCCCATATCGTTACATAACCATGCACTCCTGGAGTTTGAGCGTGACGCAATAATCAAGCAGCTCACCAGATATACTGTTGTTTTGGCTCACTTTGACGCTCGACTTCAGCTTATGTTTACGTGTGTGCTACTAATTTTCAGTGTCCGTGTGTCAGATTTATAAATCCCAGGTTGATAAAATCCTTTCATTCTGCATGCAGATTTGGTATCTTGTGAACCTGCCAATAAAAGTTACATGACAAGGTTATGATGACAGAGGGTCTATTTATATCGCGGTTGTTTTTGGAATATTTTGTGCTGGAAGTACAATCTTTTGGAGCCTGGCCCTTATCTGGCAGCGAGCCAGAAACGTCCAAAGTCCGCCAGTTTATATTTCACATGTGGCCAATGTGTGAACAGTACTTTCCAGAAAACATTTGTCTGTGCAATAAGTCAGAGCGTCCACCACTCTCTCAGTGTGCTGCTGCTTCCTTTTAAGCCCGAACAAACAAAGACTGCCCTATGCGCAGCCGTCACCACCTGCCTCCTAATTCATCTTGCTTCTTAGCAATTAGGCAACACACCACACCGAGGCAACTATACCAGAGACGACAACACGTGAAAGTGCCAAAATGCACCCAGAATAACATAGATGTTTCTCCAGGAAGCAGCTATTCTCAGAAGAAACCTCAGTCCCTGCTATTTGTTGACCTAAGTTTTCTATGACGTTCGTTTGCGGATGCTCAGGATTGTGATTGCTTAAGAATGTTCTTCAGTGACGAAGACCAGACATGACCACCATCCAAATCATTTCATTGCCCCGTTCAGATCTTGCAATAACATCCGTGCTGGGGAACCCGATCCCAAGTGACCAGCATACAGTAGAGGTGTGAACACCCTCCAGTTTCTGACCAAAATAAGAGGTGATGGTCCGGGTTGCATGTGTCGGCGTTGATTTGCATACAGAGCGCGAAACTGAAATCATGTGGAGATGCCAATGCCAAGTGTGAACACAGGCACTAAAAACATTTCATTTGCGATCTGATTGCCTAGGACGGACTTTAATGCAAAGTCTGAGCAGGGCCTCTGTCTATGTGTTTTGTGACGGGACAGTGAGGTATCAGTTACCCATGTTCCCTGACCCCATGGCGACTCCACCACCTCTGACACTCTGCTCCCATCCCCCTTCTTCTGCTCATTATGTAATCCCCTTAACCCCCCTCAGCGCACTCACATATTCGTACATACAGTTAGAATGAATACTGGTGGCCCATCCCCCAGCACCACCTGCGCCAGCTGGAGAAATTACCGTATAGGATTGGAAAAAACTGAGCTCCTTAAGAACCAAATAAACAAGCCCATTAGGCCAGGGTCACACATCAGTGGACGCGCAGAGTGCTGTATTTAGTGAGCAGACCACCACCATACAAAGTCACCTTTGTATGTGGATTGGTTTGAAGGCTGAGGGACATACTGGATTACTTTTTATTGTTATGTCCTGCCAGCTAACGTCCTGTGGTGGTGATTCGTTGTGTAAGCAGATTATGAGGCAATATTCTGTACGATTTTGAATCTTGTATAGTCGGAAACAGTTCGTCAGATGTGGTGACAATGCAGTAATGTGTAAACAAATAACTGTTCAATCACTTTGAAACTAATTAGTTAAAACAGGAATGTCAGAGTTATTTTTTGTATCTTTTCATAGTTTTATGTGGACATAGTTATGTTTCTGTAAAGTCGTGCTGAGCAGCATACTAAACTAAACTACAAGACCAAAGTAATAAAAACACATATCATAAATAGCAGCAAGTGCTGTTGTTATGTACATTGGATTTCACCCAGTGGCTGATTTTTCCTGGATGCGGTGGAGCTGACAGCTGCTTCACTATAAAGGGCTTCTGTGACTGATTATGTGTCTCCTCTCTTCCAGGAAACGCCCAACTCTGTTTTCCTCGTCATGGAGGTAAGTAAAGAAACGTGACTGTCTGAATACGTCCCATCTCATAGCCTCTTCTCATGTGTTGTTGGGAGACTTCACGTAGTAGGAGTCCAAGTATTCATTACAGAGTAATGGTTTAACCCTCACACTGACTGTCAGCATGTGTTCTCTGTCTTTGGGCTAGCAAAGTCTGTCATTCCTCTCATATTTGTCGCGACTTCCATTCGTAACCTTCTGACAACCTCACCCTCTACTTCCTCCCGAATGCCTTGCATTCATTTCATAACACTAGCTGCTGGCTAGAAAACAAGTGACAACGACAGCACCTCAAGTCGCTCACAGAAACACACCCTCCCGTTTTCTAGGAAACTTTCTCCCAATGTCTTTGCTTCTTGTTTTTGTCAAAGTTTGGACGCCTTTAAATAATAGTTCCTTGGCCTTGTCAGGCTACAAGAATTTGAGGTTGTTGACAAGACGGGCTGTTGTTTGAAATGACTTTTCAGAGTTATATTTTCAACTTTCAGCTATCAAATAAGTAATACTGGGAGGGTCAAGCGCGTGCCGTTACTTGAATTGCGCTCCTCTCTCGAGCTAAATGAGAGCTGACGCCTCACGTTTTGCTTAGCTGGAAGAAGCTTGTCTTACTCAAATATTGGAGAAAGTATCAAATACAAGTCCAATGAAAGATGAGTGCACTGTGCCAGGTGTAATGCCAGTAAAAACAGTGATGCGCCCTTTGAAATGCGCGTTTGAAATAGAAGATGTTTATCTTGGAACATTTAGTGCGGCGTTCATTCACCCTGCAGCAGACATGTTATGGACATGGCTCAGGTACTTGCATGTAAAATGTGAGACTACCAAACGTTGGTGCCAGATGTTGGCATTTGATTGCACATCTGTGTGACAAAGTATATGTGTGAGAGAAAAGGAGCGAGCTATATGAATCATATACTGTTGTGAACACAGTATATGAATCATATCTTATTCAGGGAATTCTTACACCTATGGGACGTTTTTTGACCAGTATATTATTGTGAAGACCTTCTGAGCATGACGTAAAGTTTCTGCTGGAAGGCTCAGTGCCAGTCAGCACAGGACAGGCATTCTGCAGGGAGGGGTCAAAAGTTGACAAAAGCAAGAAGGGCAATAATCTGACCCCTCTGCAATATTTCAGAAACGTGATGCAATGGTAGGCCAAGAAGTCTGCTCTGTGTTCATCGTCATAGTGACTTCTGGTATCCTTCTTGTCAAAACTATTTGTTTGAGAAGGATTATATGTATTTTTAAGATGGGATTGGACCAGGAAAGCACATGATCGAAAATACCCTTACTAATATCTTCCGTTGCTTTGTATTTAACTTGCCACCCATCTGTACATGAAGGTCGTAGACTATAGGCTCCTCTGAGGATTCCTGTTCAATCTTTCTAGACGTTCCTTATCTCCTCACCAGTACACTTTCTTCCAGCCCACCACACCTGCCTCATTTGTCTGTTCTTGTTGTCCCTCTTGAGAACTAAGTGCTCTCCAGCATGCAGAGGTTGTCAGCTCTGATAAGGCTGCAGCCGTTCAGCAGATTAATTGATGAGCTTGTCATTATCTGGGCTCAGATTTGAACCATCTCTCATGTACGCATGCGAAGACACGCACAAAAACATACGTGTCCATAATACTAATAATAAAAGTAATGTGCTTCTCAGCTTGACATTGCTGAACCTGAATTTTAATTGTTGCTGATGGTGATTGTTTGTCTCCCGACACGCAGTACTGTAACGGAGGTGATCTTGCCGACTATCTGCAAGGTAAGCATCGCACTAATCTGCGCACCGCACGCACACACAGATTATACTGTACTTCATCAACACAAAGTTTCTAATGCCACAGAGGAGGGCAAACAAAGTGTAGGTGTGAGAATGTGTGCACGTGATGGTGCATGCATTATATCTATGCGTGGAATAATGTAAGTCAGTGTTGTGTGTGGATGTTAAAGAGCGTGTGTTTGTGTGTCTTTGAGCGAGTGTTTTTATGTCCTTGTGTTTTCTGTGTGGGGGAATAACTGTGTGTGTATCACTGAAGTACTGTACAAAGAGTTCCTTTCTTCCTTCTCGCAGTCCGCACACTGTTTATATCTTTGTGATAGTTTATAAAAAAGCATTTCTGGTCACAGAGCAAGAAGTCAGTTTATGATGAAATGGATATATAGTGAGAAGTTCTGTTTGAACATGGCTCAAAAGTTATCACAAAAACTATAACTATACAGTGTCTGTGATCTTTACATTGATAGTGACATATTTGGCATAGGTATGTGTTACTCTGGCAGCCAGGGTGTAAAGCTGCACTTGAGAAAACCAGAATGTCAAGTTCCATGGTTGTGTTTTTGTGGTGTAGATGACAGACATTCCTGACTGACACCAGCTCACATTATTAGAAAAACAATGACACAGGCCACAAGTGAAATCCTCCTCGATATACTAATAATCATAATAATAATAATAATAATGACCGTATACGCCTCTTCCTTCAATATTGTTTAGGAATCATCGCATTTTTTACACTGACCGTCAAAACTCCCTGAATGCCGAACAACATGTTGTTGCTACTGAATAGTTAAAATCAGGTCACATCCACAAACCCCTCAGAGTGAATGGCAGTTTGCCAACACATCTCTTAGGTAACCGCATGTGTTTACACCTTTCATAAAACACTGATTGTATTGCTGGAGCTGCTCCCTTATCGCTGTACCTTTACATGATGTACCTGCTCCACATGCAACACATTTGAGCTGCATGTTGAGTTTCCGTTGTGGGCCACTGTCAGACCCGTTGGTGACCTGGTGGTCCAGGTGCCTCTGCTTAGGTAACACAGGTGGTTGCGAAATAAAGCCAGTTAAGATTCTCTGAACAGCACTGTGTTCTTATTATTGGAGGACTTCAGTGTTGCTGTCAACACTGAGTCTGTAACAATCTCAATTATATAAGATGACCTCTCTCTTTCTCTCTGGTGAATGATTCTACAACTTACACAACTTTTCCATGTTAGAAGTTTTCCACTGGGGTGGGCAGGGAGCAGCTAACCCCCCAAATCCTAGATTAATGTGATAAGCTTATTGGTTTGATCTATGCCTACACTGTAATCACAATGGCTTCATAGAGAGAGAGGGGGGAGAGAAAGATAATGAGAGTGAGAGAAATGAATCCTCTTAGCCTCACATCGGATTAAACTTATTTCACTACCACCAGGGAATAGGACCTTCACTGCCTCAGTTTACACTGTTTACCTCAGGATTATTACTATAATATGCTAATTATTAGCTTTTAGAAAGTGGCGCTAAGGAGCCTTATCTGGGGAGTTTTCCCATCCTTGCGATGAAAGAGCAGTTGTATTCTAGCCTGAACTCTGCATCATGTGAGTGCAGACTAAGCAACGTTCGTTTAGCCTGAGGTAGAATAGGAGTCTGGTAATACGGCCCTTTGGATTTCATTATGAGAGATGTTTCAACCAATATAGAAAAATCGTCCTACAACCAATTATTTTGTTGTAAACGCATTCAACTCCACGGTGCTCAGATGGCATGTATGACCATGACGCTCTTACTCTTCTGTCTATCACTGCATAAAGACCACCCAAAAGAGCTGATACATGATCATAGTCCCCAACAGAGTGACTCCAAAACAATCTTCCACCACAATAAAATTGTGAGCTGAGAAGTTGGTCTGGCTTAATAGCCAGTAGCAGTAGAAAGGAAGCAGAAAAATCCCAGAACGTGCCTCTTAATGGACAGATTTGCTTAAAGAAGCAGGTTAATTATCACAGGTGAAAACTGTTAAAGAGCTTTCAGTTAGATTTGAGAGTAATCAACCGTTTCCATGTATTCCTCTCTTGTAGCTAAGGGGACGTTGAGAGAGGACACCTTGAGAGTTTTCCTGCAGCAGATTGCTGCCGCCATGCGCATCCTCAACAGCAAGGGAATCATCCACCGTGATCTGAAACCCCAGAACATCCTACTGTCGTACGTGGGTCGCAAGAAGTCCAACATCAGTGGCATCCGCATCAAAATAGGTAACACAAGATGCAAAGTTTTGTTTGCAGATTTAAAAAAAAAAGAAAAAAAAAAGAAAGTTCAAGCCAAATGATAAGACACTCGGAAGTGTATCATTTTGGCAGCTGTAGTGCAGTGTCTTTCAGCAGTAAGATCTGTTGTGAGTGCAGGACTATTTCACGTATGTGTTATTGTTCCCAGTGTTTGTCTCCCAGCCATTCTCCAATGTCCAACAATGGTGGATTGTGCTACTAATAATAACAACACGTGTGTACTGACTGGTTTGTTTCATGCTTCTGTCCTGCAGCTGACTTTGGCTTTGCACGGTACCTCCAGAGCAACATGATGGCAGCTACTCTATGTGGGTCACCCATGTACATGGTCAGTGTGTTTTTTACGTTGCGTGTGTCTGGAGTTGCAGATGCGCTCTGTAATCTTAGAAAAGAACTGTTGGCTTTCTCGGCAGCTTGTTAACATATCTCTCCCTGTTTTGAATCTTTACTTGTGACCTTTTCCCCTCCCAGGCCCCAGAGGTCATCATGTCCCAGAACTATGATGCCAAGGCTGACCTGTGGAGCATAGGGACAGTTATCTACCAGTGTCTGGTCGGCAAGCCTCCATTCCAGGCCAACAGTCCCCAAGACTTGAGGATGTTTTACGAGAAGAACAAGAACCTACAACCCATGTAAGTCACTTCCTTTACATTGTATGATTCTGAGCTGTTTTGTATGAGAAATAACCGTACAAGAGAATTTTCTTTTCTTGTCCATCCACTGAGATGTGAGAACAAAAACAAAATGCCTTTCCGACCAGTCATTGCGACTATAAACCAAGATTATATACAATGAGATAGACAAAGAACTTCTAAGATGGTTTTGCACAGTGTACAGACCTCCTAAGATAAACAAGTTATTAATGTTTCTATTCCATGATCTCATTACCCAGCATCCCGAGGGAGACATCCCCACAACTTAGTGACCTTTTGCTTGGGCTGCTGCAGAGGAGTCAGAAAGACAGAATGGACTTTGGTGAGTGCTGACATAGTCACAGTGAACAATAAATAGTAAAAGCATTGTTCATATTAACCGCTATAAATACCCCCCCTCTCTCTGGCAGACACGTTTTTCAGCCATCCTTTCCTTGAGCCTTCGTCCACCATTAAAAAATGTAAGCACAAAGGTCACATTCCTAAGCATCAAGTTACTGTACTACACTACTGCACTTCGTCATTGTCCAGTATGAATCCAGGATTAATGTGCGTTTATTCCCCTCAGCGTGTCCAGTGCCAGTCCCCAGCGCCTCCAACGCTGTGACGGACAGTTCCTGTGGCAGCTCCCCATGCATCCGATACAACTCTCCTCCTGTGAGTTTGATTTTACTTTATAACTCCTCATTCAGAGGGGATTATACTTGAACTGCCACTAAGGTAATACAATAGTAACCATGCCCGCCCGTCGCTATTAGGCTCCTATCGTGTCTAGTTGTTGCTTCTAGTACAAACAGTACTTAAACTTGGTGTCATTAATTGGGAAAATATGCAAAATCTCTTATGACTTTTGGTTCTTACTTTGCTCTATTCAAACTAACGGCCATGTTATCTCTTTAAATACCTAAGCCCTGCTAGGTACTGCTATCTAGTACCTAGGTGCTACTGCTAGTTGAACTGTAACACAGTATGCACAGTATTCCTCTCACAACAGCAGCGGGAAGCCAGAGCATGTCAATTTCCCAGGATGTCAGTGTTCTCAATAACAATGTGATTGCATTAGGTTGACAGTCAGGATGGCCCTGCCTGGAAGCCTTAATTGCATCTCTCAGAAAAAACACTACAACTTAACCCTCCTCTCTCTCCGTCTCTCTCTCAATGTCTGTGAACACAGTCTCTCCCAGACATGCAGACTCTTGCAGAAGATGGTCTGTCGTCCCCTCCGCTTGGTCCACCCAACTTCCTGCAGCTGTCCAAAGAGTCTGCGGGAAGCACCAGCAGTAAGAACTCGTCCTGTGACACTGACGACTTTGTCCTGGTGCCTCACATCTCTGCTGACAGTTGTAAGCGCTAACACACCTGCTGTATCTACACCTGTATTTTCCTAAACATAACACAACTTAGTATTTGCATTATTGGCTTGATGGCAGATACCTGCCTTTTTAGGGAATGTAGAAATGTCATCTATAGAGTTATATTGTCAGTGACTTGGAACAGCAGACACACCTGCTCTAGAAATTGGGAATAGGGAATTTCCTTTTTCATATAGTTGAATTTTGCTTTCGGCCCACCCTAGTTTTGTGTAAACAGATTGAGAGCCTATTTAATCTAATCTTTTAACTTCTGCGTCAGGTCAGAGATGTTTCTCAGACACTTAAAAATAACATACATTTGTTGAGACAGTTAATCTCTTGCTTTCCGTCTCAAAAGATCATGCACCTCTCTCATACACGTGTTGATACTTGTCAAAATAACAGCATGATGTGTTCAGTTGATTCAACCAAATCTGCTGTACGTGGAGGAATTTTCTGCCGCAATCAGTATTTATATTGTCCCGCCCACCAGTCTGGAAACGGACATTTAGTCAATGTACAGCAGTTCCGTTCCGCTTGTACAACATATATTTTACCTGAGGTTCATTAGGTGTGGTAGTGTCTGGGTGTGTAGACGTACAGGGAAACTGTCAAGGTTCAGGAGAAATGTTTAGTGATAAAATATTTCCTTATTTGCTCTTAGTGACTGATAGATAGCATTCATATTAACCCACACTTTGTTCACTTGATTAAAATACATACAAGACCAAGTATGAGCTTTAGAAACAGACAAACATGTTAATCTGAATGTCCTGGACGAGACAGTTCTGGACAAGGACTCAGACATTTTAAAGTGCACATATTAGATCCACCATGGCAAGTACAGTCACATTCACCAGGACTAGTGATACCTACAGCACAGAGTCACACACACTCGCATAGCATGTGTCTCTAAATTAGACAGCTGCTAACCATGTCATGCTGTAATTGTACTCAAACAGTAGGCATACACACTTCCCCTCTTGACTGGTAAAATGAACCCTTGTGGTCTGCACCTGCTGCGACCCACATACACACACACACACACACACACACACGCGTCCACCTGCTAGTCGACACATAATGAACAAAACAGTGGAAAGCACTGGGAGTGTCGGCTTGCATTTTGATTGTCACTTAATCACCTAATAACCACTGATTATGCCTTTGTTAATGTTTTCTTCGCTGCTTTCTCCTGCCTCAGATGACCAGCCCATGGGAGCAGGTCGCCGGCCGTCCAGTGAGTTTCTCATGTGTGGAGGGTGAGTACACGGTTGTTGTAAAGTATTCTGCTTAGAAGTCGACATGTGTTCAATCATCAAGAGTTTAAAACTTACAAAGACACACAGTCCTAATAGTATAGCGTTAACCCTCAACAAGAATTCTGATTCAAGAAGCAATAAAGATGAAAAAGGAGTAGATGAGATCAATTGTGAAATATGCTTATTAATATTCTTTAGGTTAGTTGGCACTAGCTTAACATAAATACCAGAAACGGAGCCAGGTTCCCAGCTCTTTACGATGGTAACAAAATCTGCTGGTGCCTCCAAAGCTCACTAGACATACATGGTTGGTTTTAAATTTAGTGCTGGACTATTTCATGGCAAGGAGAAGTGACTTCTCTGAAGTCTTATTGATAGCATGAACTCCACAAGGTCACAGCAGCAAGTTTGGTAATTCACCAGAATGTCTTTACACAAAGATGTTGATTCAGCCACAAATCTATACACCAAGCTAAGCTAAGCTATGCTAACAACAGCATACTGTACATAAATTAATGGCTGACTGTCATCTTTCTATGAATATATTCACCGTTTATCAGTTAAACTTAATTGGATCAGCAGTGGCGGCGAAACACTAGTTATATCACTCATAATAGCTTGCCTCAGCTTTGTCAGAATATTACACAAAAATCAGTTTAAACAAGTAATGCCAGCTTATGAAATAATATAGCCAAAGTAATGTTACACTTTTTGTTAATGCTGCTATTTACAGACGTAAGACAAGTAAATGTGTAAATAAGAAGCACACAGATGTAACATGGATTAAAGTTTTACTGTGGATGGGTTACCACCATTCATTTCTTATTTCTCTCCAGTGTTCTTGTCAGTATATATTTGTAGTTTTTAGAATATGCTGAAGTTTCCCTTCAGTGCTCATCGACACTTAATTTTTACTGTCCATGATCAGTGAAAATAACAGTTACAGAGATCCTTATAAAAGTTTTGGTCTCTGCTGAATGCTGCAGATACTGCCTTATATCTAATGTAGATCAGTGTCACTACCTCATCGCACACAGTTCAAGGAGTATGACGTGGATGTTGGCACTTCAATGGGAATGTGGAAGGACGCTGTGATTCCATTTCGCACATAGCCTTGAGTTCACATGTACAGTATGTACAGTTTGTGCCGCCAAACTATCTGTTCTTGATGTGTTTTTGTGCGAGCCAGACTTCCTTTCTTTCTTCGCGTGACTATTTCTGTCTCTTGTGGCCACCAGAAAACAGTCTCCTCTCTGCTTTGTGTCAGATATCGCATACACACTGTCCATTTGTCGTGAGCAAATCCTTCTGTCCCCCTCCAAATCTGCATGATTAGTGAGTTATGAATCACGACATTGAGCCAAACAACAAGGTGGTGCTGCGCTAAAAACGGCGCCTGACCCACAGAAGGCTGTGTGGATAAGAATAGCCTCACACACTCTGGAAAAAAACATGCCTGCATTGGCAGTCTGTGACTGTTAGTATTGTGTATTTAGAGATCAGAATATGAAATACGCAGACACAGACTAAAATCTAAATCTTTCTTACTCCTTCCGAGTCTCGTGACAAGTTGAAAAGTCACAGTGTGTTAGTTCATTTCTCAATACATCTTGACTTCCCTGTCTGTGGCGCTGTAACAAGACCATTGTGTCTTAATGAAGACATAATACTTCTTCTTCTTTTTTTTAAGTAAACACCAAAACCAGCTGACTGCCTGTTTTTAAAACACATTATACAAGCAGAAAATTAAATAACACCGTATACACAATATACGACTTTATATGAATCATAACTTATGCCAGACCTAATGCTGTTAGTGGAGCATTTTTAAGATAGACATCATGTCCACCAATTGCTTTTCCTTATGTGTTTAAATTTTGGACCTCTGACTACCTATGTGTAACCTCTGGACAGCTTTGTTTCTATATTATGGATAGTGTACAAGCACTAACTTTAGGAATATTGTAGAATGTGGGTGTTAAATACAGAAATCCTGCTCAGTTATTTGTGAAGTTGCTCTGGTGCCTGTCACCCTTTGTCCTTGCTCATGCTTCTCCCTCCCTCTCTACATAACCTGCAGCCAGACTTCCATCTTCCCACTTTCCTGTTTGCACGCCTGCAGCCAAACCGTTCTTCTCTCCTGTTCCCTTTTCGGTTGCACTCACTCTGTTTTGTCTTTGTTGTTGTTTTAACTCTCTCCCTCCAATCATTCAGGCAGCCAGCTTTGCTGCCTCCCTCTGCTGTCTGCTGAACGGTTTTCTCCATAGCAATGATTCCTCATGGTTTACATAAATTAGCTAACCACTGAGATGGGAAGAAACATTTTTTTTTTTTTCTCCATTACACGAGTTTTCCTTTTTAGATTTAGTAACAGCAGCCACACTCTCGGTGACCTCCTAAATCACAACCATGTTCATCCTCCTCCCACTGTGTGTCCTAAATTGATTGGAGTCAAAAGGGAAAATGCTGTAGAGGGTGGGAGAGGAAGGGAGCGTGGACTTCAAGGGATGCAGAGAGGAGCAGGATGTCTGAGAGAGATTATCACGGTAGGGAAAGCAAGGGATTAGAGGAGGGACAAATGAGACAAAGCAAGCAAATGTGTGATGGATGAAGAGAAACAGAAGTGACAGGTTTTTTTAAAGGCTGAAATAGTTTGATCCCATCCCCCTTTACTGGGCTGCTTGGTTAAGAATCAGGTCAGAAGAGAGGCAGCTGACTTGCAGATCCAGTCTCTCTCCTCTCTCCACTCCGGGCACGTTTTAAAAGACAGCTGTTCACTGACCTACAATTTTCTTTTAGTCTTTTTAACAAGGAACAATGGCACATAACACGTTAAGCCTTGGCTCGGATCAATAACGCCTTTAGCGACCTGGAGAAACATAAAAAAGCCTCCACATGGTTTTCTTTATCGGATGTGTTTCTGATCGTTGTGTGTGTGGAGAGGGCCAGCACGTGGTGAGGTTTATATCTCGATAGAAACTGCTCTCTTGTTCTTTGTCTGGTCTGGGTCTTTGCCTCACGTGTCCTCCTCCTCTCTCCCAGATAGTCCCTCCCAGGCCTCACATCATTACATAATACTGGTTTCCAACTGGTGCATCTCGCTAACGGCCGTTTCCTCTTCTCCTCCTCCTCTTCTATTTTTTTCATTCTATATGTATATGTGCGACCCTCTGTGGGTGACTGGGTCATGACTTTATGTTCAGAACATTTTGTCTCCTCTGGAATAACAAAAGAATGCAAATGAGCTGTGGCTCTTTGCACTTCCCCTTCTGTGTCTGCTGAATACAGAGAACATGCCTCACATGTGCCATTGGTGGGCCCTGCGTGTAGCCCTGCCCCAGCAGAGACAGCTTGAAGCTGATTGGTGTTACGTCTGTGTTTACATGGAAGCCTGGCCCCCTTTTTTTTTTTCCTCACGCTGTCCCAGCCCCTATGAACAGCCAGGCTAAACTCAAGTTCCATAACGTGCCTTCACACCGAAGTAAACAAAGAACCAGAGGCTGTAGAAACCGTCCAACATTTTAGAGTCGTCCTGTTTTACATACATTTGGATATTTATATTGGGTGTCGACACCCCTGAAGATGTCCTGCAGATATGGAAGAAGCCTCAGCCTTCAGCAGACTGCCTAACTGCACTTCTTTACCCGTTCTCTCCCTGCAGTCAGCCGCAGCCAATCCCAGGACAGACCCCCATGGTGTCCCCACGGGCTGAGACCACCCCCATCCCAGTTCCTACCCAGGTTCGCAACTACCAGCGCATCAAGCAGAATCTGTCCAGCAGCCCGACCACCACGCTCTACAGCTCTCCCAGGTAAGAGTCGCGTCTGCTGGGTCTGCGTGTGAGGGAAGCACTCCTGGATTAACTTGATGTTTATACCTCTTATTGATTAGTATTAAAACAACTGGAGTCAGCTTGTGACTAATGACTGACTCACCACAAATGCACGCACAAGTTAGGTAATGAAATGCTAGGCTCTTATTTCATCAGCCATAAAGTTTCACTGAAATTACATCAGCCAAATACCTGTTGCTGGGAGGGTTTGTTGGTGGTTTTAAGTCAAGACAAAGCAGAAGGCGGGAAGAGGAAGAGCCAAGGGTGGCACCTTGTTTCACAGGAAGATTACTTTTGTTGTTCCTGGTGTCTGAAAGGGAGAACAGCAGGGGCACTGAAGGCTTTAATGGTCTGCATTGTATTGCTAATGTTTTCTGTTATTTATCTTTGTTGTGCTGGCCTCTGTATGGGCTTGTGTTTAACTTTCTTTGTCTTTGCCATCAAATCCATTTCGTGGTGTTTGTAAGTCTAAAGATTAGGACTTGATTAATGATTTGTTCACCTAACACTTACCACCCTTGGCTATGGTTCTTTGTTCAGAGAGCAGTAACTAGGCATTGTAATGTAGTGAGTGTGTAATGGGAGGATTAACACACCTCAATATGTTACTATTATTGTTCTCAGGGGTTCGGATCTTAATATTTACAAATACCATGATGTATCCAGGTAATAATATTTGACTGCACAAAGGGGGAGTAGCATGATTCATGAGTGAATCTTGATGACTTACCTTTGTTCACTTGTGAGACAACTCCTCAAACATCTTCATACCTTTGCAATTGCGTCTGGGACTTGCCTAAATGTGAGTCAGACCCCGAGATGATGTTGCATCTCGTGATGACATGGGACTTACAGGCACTAACAAAATACATTTAAAACATTGGATTTACCTGCAGATCTACCAGATATTTTATATAATAAACTTAAAATGGAGAAATAAGAAATCTGTATCTGTGACCTGTGTGTGCACAGTACTTAGAGCTGTAATGTATAAGTAATGTAAGTATGGGCTAACTGGCAAAATGAGCAAAAGGGAGCTGAAATGAGTCTTTTGAGAGAGAGCGTAGTAGAATAATTGAATCCTTAATGAAGCCAAGATTTATTTTTTAATAGGTCGCTCTTTGTATTAGTTCAGTCTTGAATAACTTGAGGGCAGTTGGGGATATATTCTCAATTTTGTGATGGATGTGTATTGTCTAGGTCTGGCACAGTGAGGCGTTCCAACACTAGTCCGATGGGGTTTCCCAAGGTGGGCTCAGCCTCCCCTGCCTCTGCAGACGTCCCGCAGAGCGTGGGCCGGCGGCTTTCTACAGGCAGCTCTCGGCCTTACTCCCCTTCGCCTCTCGGTAAGGATCTGTCCATACGTGCTTTTAAGCACGTTAGCCTCTTCAACAACATCCAGACATGAAGTGGATGCTTCCTGTGGTTCGCATCAAAAATCTCTGTTTTTGTGTTTGCAGTGGGGACCATCCCTGAGCAGCTGGGACACTGCTGCTGCCACCTGCAGAACCAGGAGCCTCGCAGCCGCAGCTCCTCAGGAGGTAAGTTCATACTCACAACTGCCTGGTCACTGGGTTATTGGACGTCTGACTGTGCCAGCTAGTTCATTTAGATAAGATTCAACTGACATGGATTTCTAGAGAAAGTTGTTAAATAAGTTAATAATTAATGAACATAAAACACAAATAACAGTGTATTATAGTTTTTGCCTCTTAAAGGAACAGCTGCAGTCAGGAGACACTGTTTTTATTCTCTCCTCTGTGTCATGACTTTATTTTTGACAAAGTCTATGAGTCACCATGAGTCAAAGCCCTTTTAAACGTCTCTGACGCTGCTCTTATATTAACACTGCAGGCCATTTCAGGGAAGCTACAGAGTACTGACTGAAATCTGCCTCAGCCAGACAAACAACAGGCGTTTGTCCCTTATTTGGAAAATCACACAAACAACAGGAATTTATAACCAACACAACCTGGGTAGCAACTGTGGGACAGAGCAAAGCTCATAAAAGTGTCACCAGAGGCTTCATTCTGTTTTTAGTTTCTGTTCTCAGAATGTTTTAGAGCTGAAGACTGAGTATAGCTGAGAGACATGTAGTTAAATGTCCAATGAGCTGCCAGAATCAGTACTAAGTCAGTCTAATTTGGGGGAGGTTGTCTAGTTGAACTGATTATAATCCAGTCCCTCTTCTTATCTCCAGGCTCCCCTGTCCCGGCATCTCAGCTTCTGGGTGCTCGGCTCCAGAGCGCCCCTACCCTGACTGAGGTCTACCAGACCAGGCAGAAGCTCCACAAGCAGCTGTCAGACCCCGTGCAGCCTTCCTCCTCATGCAGTCACTCCCCTCAGTTCGGCCGACCGGCCAACCTCGGATCCTCCCCTACCAAGTTGCTCGGATCCTCCCCTCGCACGTCCGACTGGTTGCAGAAGTCCCCGCTGCCCACCATCATTGGATCCCCTACCAAGGTGAGCAAAGTTACCAGGAAGTGTGCAGATTTTTTAATATGAAATTAAATATCAGTTCTAAGAATTTTGTTTCCATTCAGACCATTTCTGCACCGTTCAAGATCCCTAAAACCCAGGCGTCCTGTAACTTGATGGCACTGGCTGATAGCCCCATACCCACTAAGACGCTGGCAGATGCCAGGGATATCTGTGCCCACCACTGCAGCCCGTACCTCACTGGACGGCCAGCTGCCCCAGAGGCTAGCAGAACGTTTGGCAGGTAGGATTCAGATCCTCAGCCTGTTTATTTCTCCTGACCAGAACTACACTTTTAACACCACCTCAGCTTTCAGTTGATCTCAGTTATTACAATCTAGTGGGATGGACATGATGTTATTCAGTGAGTCACGTCAATTTGTCCGCTGTTAAACACATGTGCTGATGTAATCTGTGGTTTCTTTGCAGGTCTGTCAGTACTGGTCGTCTGTCTGACCAACCAATCAGAATCACTTTGGGTGGACAGGCCTATCAGGGCAGCACTGACAGCTTGAACACTGAGAGACCCATGGACACAGGTATGGGTACACAGCTACACACTCTCTACCCGTAGTTCAGGTATTTAGTCATAAATGAAATTACTAATGTGTGCTTTATTTAAACTACAGAATGCATACGTCTTATGAATTATATGATGTCCAGTGTTTAACAGACATAAATGAGTAAATTTCCCCTCCCTTAAAGCCCCTGCAGGTCCTACCGGGCTGCATCAGTGTGGGTCAGCGAGTCCACGTACTGTGCTTTTCACTGTGGGTTCACCCCCCAACAGCAGCACGCCTCCTACCTGCAGCCACCTGGGCACCCGACCTCGCACCACTTCAGGTGAGGAACCCTCTGCCTAAACTGAGCTAGCGGATATGAAAGTATATCAGCAAACTGAAGCAGGTACTTGTCAGTGGTATTTAACACCTCACTCCCTCTCTTCCTCTTTGTCCTCATCCCAGTGGGTTCCAACAGTTCAGCTGGCTCCCTGTGTTCCACAAGCGGCCGGGTCTATGTCGGATCTCCCCCTGGAATGACTATGGGCTCCTCTCCTCCTGGAGGATTTGGAGGTGGGCAGGTTGTCCCCGGAGCAGAGGGGGGACCCAGCAGCCTACGCTACGTCCCCTACGGGACCTCTCCTCCCAGCTTGGAGGGATTCATCACCTTTGAAGCCCCAGAGCTGCCTGAGGAGACACTGATGGAGGTGAGACAAAGGGGCAGCCACACTTCCATGTTTTTCTGTCTCCCATCACATCACAGGGATGTTCATCGGTTTGACATTTTCTCCGCTCATTGATGTACTCTGGTTTTCTCTCCTGGTGATTTAATTCTAATCTTTAATTACTTTGCACAGCGTGAGCATACAGACACCCTGATGCACCTGCGGATGATGCTGTCATTCACGGACTGCGTCTTGGAGATGGCTGCAGTTCGAGCCGGCGGGACGGAGCTCGGAGTGTCGGCCGCCTCCCTCTACCCTCCCCAGGACAGCGTGGTTGTGGACCAGATCAGCCAGCTCAGCAAAGAGTGGGGGTAAGACATGAAAGTCTAGTCTGACTTTTTGAAAATCTCATTCTATGAATAATATCATCTAATCTCAGGAGGGCCTTTTGTTCAGTGGTGTTGCTGCAGTCTGTATGCCCCATAAAATATGGTTGTGTTGCCCCCTACAGGCAGGTGGAGCAGTTGGTGCTCTACATGAAGGCTGCTCAGCTCCTGGCGTCCGCCCTCCATCTGGCCAAGGCTCAGATTAAATCTGCCAAGCTCAATCCTTCCACTGCCGTCAAACAGGGTAAGGACTTCTCAGTCTTCCCGTCCCATGACTTGACCAAAACTATATCCAGCACATTACACAAGAAACTGGGTGTGGACAGGGGACAAAACTGTACTTTCTGTAGCAAAAACAGGCAGTAAACAGTGTTATGTGAAATCAGACTATTTACTAAAGATGTCTTTCCCTCTATTCTCTCAGTGGTGAAGAGTCTGAACGAACGTTACAAAAGCTGCATCTCCCTCTGCCGGCGACTCACCGACAAACTCAACCACTTCTTCTCTGATAAGCAGCGCTTTGTGGACGAGATCAACAGCGTCACTGCAGAGAAGCTCATCTACAATCACGCGGTGGAGATGGTGAGTCTCGCACACTGAGGGTTTTGAAAGGGTCAAGTTACAGCTATGACATGGTGCCGGTCGGCCTAATGTGATATGGTGTGTGTCAGGTTCAGTCAGCGGCTTTGGATGAGATGTTCAAGCAAACAGAGGACATCGCCTACCGCTACAGCAAGGCCGCCATGCTGCTGGATGGCCTGTCCAAGATCCTACAAGATCCAACTGACATTGAGAACGTGGTCAAGTGTGAGTACATAGTATGGAGGAGCAGGACACTGTGTGCCTTCCTTCTAACACAGACTGCTTCACACTTTCTAAATAATTATATCGTTGTTATGTGAATCAAGGCAGCCTAAAGTTACTTTACAGAGATCTGCAAAAAATAAAAGTAAATTAAAAGTCCCTTTAAAATAAATATGCTGTTGAATCAACGTGATGGGAAGTATTCTCGTATGAACGTTCCCATCTCCCTCTGGATTTTAATGCAGATGGTTGTACAGCATTGCGCTTGGATGCATAGGACTTTAACATCATCTAGAAAGTATTTCTTTCATCACCAGCTTGACTGCTTCTTATTTAAATCACAGATCCTTTTGCCTAAGCCAGATTTCACTTCATGTCAAACTAATCCCTGGTACTACTGAGCAGTAGTTCTGAAATTAATTTTACTTTCCAGAATATGATGAGACTTCATTTGGATTTCATTTTGAGACACCGTTCAACCCATACAGAGAAAAAAATAACTCTGCATTACAACCAATCAGAGCTGTTTTGTTGTAAACAATTTCAACTCAACAGTGCTCAGATGATGAGGATGATTATGTCGCTGTTGCTTTTCTGTCCATCACCACGTGATGCCTGATTTGATTTCACTGGCAGATCTTTGCCAGAAAATAATCAGTTCCCAACAGAGCAACTCAAGACCAACTCTCCATCCCTGACAAAATGTGGCACGGGGTGTTGGTCTGGTCCCAGGCTTAAAAAAGTCACAATGTATAGCAATTTAGGCTAATTATCAGACCTCAGACTATCATCTATCTCCTTGAATATCTTATCAGACCTGCTGCCTGTCTAATATCTGTACTGTATGTTAGTATATCATTTGTTTTTAATGTCTCCTGTTAACAAGCTCTTGTTTTGTGTATGTCATCTACAGACAAGGCCAGCGTGGACCGCAGGATCTCCGCTCTGTGCTACTGTACTGTCACACTGTATGAGTAGCGGCCCTCACACAAACACACGCAGAGGGACCACGTCCTAAGACTATTGGCTACCATGCTCACCGAGCCCTCATTCCCTCCTGTAGCAGTTCAAGCACTTTTCTTTTGTGAGTTTTCATCTGTATTCATCATCGTTGTGTTTTTACTGGCTGCATCGCAGACTGAACTGTGACCGGTGCACAAATTTACAACCAAAGATGACAACGGATCAGAAACAAAAGACTGAAAGTGGTTGTGGACCTTAAAGGATGATCTTGTGTGCTTTTTTTTAACGCTATGATGGCGAACACCATCAGATCCAGAATATATATACGTGTATATATTTATTCTGGATATCATTTGTTTTTACAAAAAAGGAGGATTCACAGGACTATGAGACAATGGTGGGGGCTTCAAACAGACTCCACATGAGGTGGTTCATCTTTTTTTAAACTCTATTAGTGGTTATTTAGTTGTTATTGTTCTTATTTATTGGTTTAGATCAACATGGGGTATCCTACCCGGCTTGAAAACCTCAAGTATTGGAGCGGAAGGAAATGGAAGAAATAAACAAAAGGCTCACGGCCGCTCACAGAAAACAGAATCAACTTGGAGACTATGTGGACTTCTACACAAAACTCAAGCTTCTGTTACAGAAACTAAACAGCCATGAGAGCAAAGGAACCTGTACATTTGTAACTGCCTTGTTTTGATTTTGATTTTTTTCTTGTGTTGTTTAGCTCAAGCACTTTATTGTGGATTGAGAGGAGGAGAAAATAGGAGGGAGAGTTTTCTATTCTCCCGCTCCCACCCTCGATACCCACCCGCTCTGTGTTGATCAACAAGTCTGCAGAAGTGCATACATTACCCAGAAAACGGCTCAAATTGACTCTCCAAGACTATCAAAGATGAACTAACTGTGTAATAGAAAACATTATTATAGCTCACAGATATGCATTCATTGAGTTAAAGGAGCATCTGACTGATTTTTACACATCAAGATCAGTTTATTCACCATCTGAGTCATGTTGTGGACTTGGAAAGAAATATTCATTTGCAATGCACAGAAAATCTAACAGTGTGGGTGTGATGGGAAACAGAGGTTTTCCAGCTTCCTTAATGTGTTATGTTAAATCAGTGGGATATTCCTTTAACTCCATGGATGGTCAGATTATTTCTGGCATGTGAGAAATTGGAGTACTGTTGGTTTGCAGCAATTTTCAGGGTTTCATGTTGTTCAAGTTACTACTGACAGAGTGACACATGCAAACATCAAACTAGTATCATTTACAAAAAATCAAATAACCCAGTTTCAGTAGTTATATAATAATACATGTAGAGAAAAGCTCTGTTTTCCTCACATCAGCTTCATATTTATTTTGCACTTGCCTTGCAGAGCTAACAAAAACGCATAGAAACCTTTCAGTTTCCTACCACGCTGTTTCCTGTTTGACTTCATAGGAATGCACAAGACTTGCAGTTGCTTGGTCATGTTGCTCACAGTAAGGAGACGGGTGGATGGGGAGATTGTCTGTTCACGTTTGTCTCTGGGCTCAGAAAAAAGAAAAAAAAACCAGAGTGAGCGAGGCCGTTCTGATGTCACCGCTGCAGCGATGAACAGCCAGTCAGGTGTCCACTCTAAACCCAGATGACGTGAAACCGAACGGTCAAATCACTTGACGAGTTACCTTAATAATACGTTTCATTTTACTGAGAGAAACTACAGCTTTTTATGTTTCCGTCAGAATCTGTAGCTAATGTTTTTTTTTTAAACAAAACTTGACATTTGCAAACTTGTATATATTTGAATGTGACGCATGTGGTGGTGCATTTCCCCCCCTTTTTTTAGGAGGGGAGTCGGCGTGTGTGAGATTACAGTTTGAGGGGCGTGGATGCTGCCATCAGCCTGTCAGACAAAGAGCACAAATCTTTATATGTAGATAGAAGAATTTGTATAGATTTTATTCATGTCTGCCAAGGGTTTCATAAGGAGAACCTGTGTTGGCACAACAGGAGTGTGCCAAAGACTATAATAAAACTTGAGGCAGCTCCAACACTTTCCAGAGAACTCTTTCTACCAGGACTGTTCATTGTTGAGATCGCATTTATTCAGTGGTTCTTACGATTCGTCACAATCTGCACTGCCCTAACGTCCACTCAGTCCCTCTGCCTCCTTTCTCCCCTTCAAGTCGTCTGCTGTGCTACCAACAGTGTACGTACTGTATGTATGAGTGTATATATACACATGTGCACTTGCCAGGTGTGCATTAAGGCCAGTAGTATCCAGTTAATGACGGAAAAGGAGGTGCCTTCTTCTTGTGAAAGCAGACATCAGCCTACTCCTCTGTACAGGTGTGAATACATTCTTTTCTGTGTAAAAATTGTGTATAATACATTCACAGGTGGTCTGTGAGCCTGCTCCTCTTATGTACTGTTCCTTTTTCTAGACATATCTGGGTTTCAGTTTTCCCTCATCGTTGTCATGAGCACTCTGAACCACATGAAGCCTTGTACTGCACACAGAGTGTGGAGGGACAAATAAAGCTGATAGAAACCCCCCCAAAGCTTTGCTCTGTACCATTTTTGGACTGTAAATGAAGACGGACTGTTTTAGATAAAGCATGGGCACCATGTCTGCATCTTACCCCGTAGAACCTCTAGAATGTTGAATGTACGTACCCTGTCATTTTGCGCCTCTCCAGCTTGATCTGAATGCATTTTGAAGAACCCCGTCCTCCGTCCCTCTGCCGTCAGTCACGCCCCTGAAGATGCAACGCTTTCCAAGCACCAATTTTTCAAACAAATGTTAATGTCATACGTGTCTCTCACCGAGGGGTGTCTCTCTTTGTTCTGTATGGAACACAGATAAAGTCTTTGTTATTAAAATGAGAAAAGAATGAAGCAGTCTCTGTGTGTGGTTTTTTTTCTGTCTAGCTTGCCTAGATGTCTAGAGAGTGTGTGTGTGTGTATGCATATGTATATATATATATAAGGATATCAACTGGAAGCCTCACTGCATGGTCGTAGGACAAGGTTATATTGATCCTAAGCTAGATATAGATGCTTTCCTGGCCAGCAGGAGTCGAGTCACAGGGCAATGGCTGCTGCAAACTAAAGTCTTCTGCATGGGTAAATTCTCTATCCACAAATGGTCAGAAGATCAATCTTTACCAGTTAAATAGCTAGCTAAATAGATGTGGAGACAAAGACACACCCAGACAAATACAAAGTAATGTAGTTTATGAGAAGACAGCCCCTTAGGGCTGAGCGCCCTCAGGCTCAGGAGACTTCAAAAAGTTTTTAGCTTAGGTGCTCTTCTGCGACGGGTGAAGTACAAATCCAAAGGAAAAAAAGAAATTACAGAGGCACTCTGAAGTTGAAATTTAAAAAGCCTATAATTTAACATGGCAAGGACCGATTGAAAGCACATGAGCCTACACGTTGCGGCCATGTTGGCCTTCAAAATGTAGTTTATGTTGGATGTACAGACTTACAGGGGAAACCATCCATAAACACATGTCCCAACACTGGAGACCCAGCCCGCCTGGAAACAATTCAGCAGTCCACCTACACCTGATGGACAAAGGCCACTCCTTTGCAGGCAACAACATCTAGCCAGAGAGGCCAGAGAGGCCAGATGGTTTGAAAGAGGAGTCAAGGAAGCCATATGTGTAAAATTGGAAAAACTCTGAAGTTCTCTGAACGGGGCAGGTGGACTGAGATATAATCTGCCATTTACAACAGTCTTAACATCTGTTTCACCCCCATCCACACCTTGAGACTGGAGCCTCTGACTGATAACAGGTTGTTAGAGGACAGGGACAGTGTATCTAGCCGTTAACAGACACTAGTCAAGCAAGTTTCTGATGGGATACACCCACAGACATCCTATTTAAACCTCAACTCCCCACCAGCCCCTTAGAACTAGAAGCTACTACAAGAAACTCTTCCAAGTCCAGCTGCCTTTTTAAAACGTCTCTGGAGCAAATGCTCTAGAGCTTATGCCTGACGGGAATGAAGGTTTCATATGACTCATCAGCCTTCACCACTACTGACACCTGAAAAACATATTAGATTTACCAGGCCAAAATCTATGGAGCAATACATTTACCAGACTACAGAGAGTCCAGGTAACATCAAGCCAACAGATCAACCCACAAGAAAACCTGAGCCTCTCCCTTAAAGAACACATTAACTCTACTAGGTTCCCAGCACTAAATAATCCCGGACAAGTCCCCATTTCTTACCGCTAGGTTCAAAGTCGGCAACAAAGAGGGAGGCCACACACAGAAGTAAAATTAGTTTATTTAATTCAACTCAAATGATAATACTCAGATAATGAGTATAATGTTTGAGGGTACAACAAACAAAAACATCAGGATGACGAGGATGCAGCAGGCCTGTCTGAGAGAGAGACACAGACAGTGAGAACATGGGCAGGTTTTTACAGCAGACGCCTCCCAGCTCCACCTGAAAACCAGCAACAAATTATGAAGAGAACGGGCGGGATCGTCACAATAACATCACCTGGATGACTGAGAACTTTCACACACATACTGCCAGTTAAATGACTTGGACAGTCGTGCCAGTCATATTACGTGAGTTTTAACATTCCCTTTAAATAATTCATCGGTCCAGCTGCACCCTCTTCCTCATGCATTCAAAAAAACAATCTGGAATGTGATTTAAATCCAACTGGCCTCTGTGTTGCATTTCAGCTGAGCAAAGAGTGTGGAAAATGCTGTCACTTAGTAGTACCGCATCAGATAGGGAGATAGTTATCAACGTCTTGTCAGTCTCTACCAACAGCTGCTTGTCACTTGTTAAGCCTTTCCGTATTTACACTTGTTAAAACCCGCCATAAGCTGCGTTTTTTCAGGCATGTCTTGGGAAGCGTTTGACACGTTGCTGTGATAAGGCTGGCTTTGCTTGTGTGCAGGCTACAAACATGTTGTTGGTTCATGTTTAAACGTAGGTGAATCATGGTCTGAATTATCACCACTGTAACAAGTTTAACTTGACAATAATAATAACAAGGGTATAGTTATAAATGCATAATGATTTTGCAATTACAATAAGATTTTGAAGCAAAAGCAAAAGATCTGTTTTAGGTTATATAGAGGACATTATCCCAACCAAACTATTTTGCAACACCTTCAGTGTCTGGAAAGCAAACGGTCTGCACAACAGATCAGTCAACACTGAGGCTTAGCATGCCCTTTTATCTGATATGGCTCAGGGCATGTAATTTGTTTAGCCTACTAGAAAGGTTCTACCAGTTTGTAGTTGCCAGCAACATCTTCCTTGCTAATGTGTGCTGGGTTGGCAGTGTTTACGGCCCTAAGGTGTCTACAAACAGGCTGCAAGCTGTGACGAAGGGCAGGTCAATGGTGGGGACAGAGTGGCTGAGACAACGCTGAAAGCAGCCGCTAACGACGCCTGTGAATGTCTCAAAACATTCATGAGGCTCTTTCTTGCCAACAGCCTTCAGACAGCACAACACCAGTTCTCCAACATTAACAGACTAACAAACTTACACCGATCACATGCTGTCTTTCCACAGATATTGCACATATTTGTATTAATTTTACAAATGATGCTGCATGTACACAAACTGATATACGTACAAAGACATCATGTGGAGCATGTACATGGCAGGCATATATCCTAACACACATATATATTTATTTGTCTCTTCTATTAAGCTGCTCTTTATATTCTGTTTCTGTTTCAGTTTTGACTTTTGAATAGTTTAATAGTTGAGATTATTTTAAGGGCCTGTGTTTTTGTTTCAGTTTGTATGAAATTCCACTTATAGATGATCAATAAAGGTTTAAAATACAACAACAACACAACATACTTTTTCCTGCTCAGTGACCATTCAGAGTTTCCATCCCTAGTAAAATGGCGGCGATCCAATAACACAATATGATGTTATCGGTTAGTATTGACCCTGCGGCTACATAGTTTGTGCCGTTGTTACGAAGGCGGGGCCTCATTGTATCATAATGACACAGTACGTTGTTCTGATTGGTGCTTTACTTGATTGACACATTCGCAGACCAATTGCTGTCTCCGTTGCTGCTGGCTATTGGTAACACGGCACGGTGTTGGTGTTATAACTTCGTAATTTGTGACCAGGCGGACGCTAATAAAAACAGCTGGTGGAAGCGATAGAGGGACTTTGAAAGGTAAAACACATTTGCAATATTCTGTCTGTTGCTTTATTATCGCTACGTAGATTTTAACCCCAACGCATCCGCTATAGCTAGCTAGATAATAACAGTTCCCAGTGTTGTTATTTACTGTTATTACCAAGAAGGCTCGTTCAAGATGGAGGTTCAGGACTTAACGGTTCTTTGTGTTTAGTATTATTTAGTTGTAACTTACTTACTACGTTTATTATAGTGACCAGTGAATTTAATGGATGTACAGCTAACGTGTCCTGAAAGCTACCAAAGCTACGTGGTTACGTGGGTTCTTTAATTTGACCGTTATCGACACTTTGGATAGAGGTTCACTCCAAACTCTGTTTACAAAATGGGTCATTAAAGCGTTTTATGTCCTTTGTTGTAATTCAAAACACCGCCAGCAATATGTAGCTAAAGCAGCCTAATGTCAGTGCAGTTGGAAAACTTTTTAGGAACAGCTGCTTCTTATCTAGTTTGGCAGTTGCTAGTGCCCTTCAGGCTGTTTGACTAAATTAAACACACGGTCACATGACCGCTTATCCATAACATTAAAACCACTGACAGGAAAAGTAAATGATATTGAGCATCTTGTGACCTAGACCAGACTAGGCACCCCCACCCCATAGCAGTGACACTCCTTGATGGCAGCAGCCATCCCCAGCAGGATGCAGGCTAACACAGACACAAAAACAGTTTAGGAGCAGCTAAAAAAAACCGTGAAAAATAGCACAAGGTGTTGACCTGGCCTTCAAATTCCCTAGATCCCAAGCTGATCAAGTATCTGTGGAATGCACTGGAATAAGCCTGATCCACAGAGGACCCTCCCCTCAACCCGTAGGACCCAAAGGCCCCCACTAACAACATCCTCAGAAGACCCATGCTCATTATCTAATAAATCACAGTTATTTTGGAGGCACAAGGGAGACCTACACCGTGATTTTAATGTTGCGATTGATCGGTGTATAGCGACTAAAGGACTCAAATGGTGCATCATCTTTGTGTACGTTGTCCTTTTAAGATGTCCCGAGAACAGCTGATTGTACAGCGGGCCAGAAAGTCCTTTCAGACGGGGAAGACCAAACCTTTGGAGCACAGAATCCACCAGCTGAAGAGCCTTCTACGTTTCGTTACAGAGAGACGGAAGGACATAGCAGATGCTGTTAAAAAGGACCTCGGCAAGGTAAGTTAATAAAACGTTTGGACAGCTGACATCTTGACCTGTCACAACAGAGAAAGCACTGTCCTGTTAATGGTGCCTTTGCTTTATTGCACCATGTCTTATTAGTATACGAAACGTTTTCTTAATTAAGCCAATGGTAATGCACACATGCCTTCCCTACTGCGACGAATCTGTCTGTTGTCCGACAAACCAAATCAAACAACAAATTATTTAAAGAATGTCCCTTTCTGATTATATTCTGATTATAATGTCAATCATTGAATCCTGGAGCCAATTTGTATGTTGGAGCTTAGTTATCTCTAAGCTTAAAGGTAACTGAGATAACTAAGCCCAGATGACTATATTCCTTCGTTCTTTTTTGTGGTTTTGAAAACTGCTCATCAACTTTGATTATGTTGTCTGAACTACACCAATGTCATTAAACACTGTCACGTTACGTTAGCCTTTACAGATTAAATCACACAACATGAGCACTGTTTTTTATACACACTAGCAAAAAAGCTAAAAACAAATCCCAGCTCAGTGCAGCAAAATGGTAGTGCTGGACAATGTAGATTAGTTTCAACTTTCTTGTTATTGCGTATAGTTCTGGTATATACACAACAAAAAACAGTTTGGCATCTAACCTGAAGTACAAATAGGAAAAGGCAAATAATAGGGAACAGGCTATGACTACTGTATTAAGTACGTAAGTATTTTACAATAAAATTATAGCAGGATGATCCCGATGAAAGCCACGAGCCAAACTGCATAAGTCTAATAAAGTTGTTCTACTTGCTACAAGTGCTGCTGGAGTGTTAGCCTTTTTACATTAATTATTCCCTTATTGATCCCACCTGGGGGAATTCTTTTTCTGACCCATTCACGTGTTCACACAGCAGTAATACTAATTTATAGATTTGTATATGCAGTAGTCACTATGTATGTACTGTCACTAGAAAACAAATCTTAGTGATTTTCAGCTTTAAAGAAATGGTTACAAGAAACATAATGCACCAATATAGCATGAATTGGAAGTTGAAGGTGTAGATCTGTGGCAAACTGGTTGTTATTGATCAGGACGTGGCATTCGTCTTTTAATTTATTTTCATGCATTCCCTTAAAACATTTGTGGACTCATTCAAATGCACTTTTAAAAACATTTGTCAAAAGTGACATACTCAATGACACTGAAATTCAAGCAGAAGTTGTTTGTGTGCTTCTGTGGGGATGAGCTCAACATCATTAAGCCAGGGAGTGCTGTGAGAAAGATGAATCTCTTCACTAACAGTGTAAATATGTATCTTACAGTAATTCATAATCATCTGTTACAGTCTTATAGTCAGCATTATATAAGGAATGTAATTGCTGCATCGTTGCCATTTGTGTCCAGTATGGGTTTGAGAGATATCCATGGCACTGATCATTAATGTGTTTCAGCTGAACAAATCAATATATATGACGAAACAAATGACTGAAGTAGCAGACAAGCTGGGAATGAGCATTGGATCTATGCATGTGCTTTTCAGAGTGAACATGGGACTGAGCTCTTTGAGACAATGGGATTGGAGGGAGAGATCAATCTGGCTGTAGATAACCTGGCAGAGTGGGCAGCTCCTCGGCCGGTGGAGAAGAACCTCGTCACCATAATGGATGAGGTTTATGTTCAACCGGAGCCCCTGGGAGTAGTGCTCATAATTGGAGCATGGAACTATCCTTGGGCCGTCACCCTCCAACCACTAGTTGGAGCTATTGCTGCAGGTACGATGCATAGTCACATTTATTGAATAGTATGATTAAATATAGCCCATGTGTTTGCAGATGTTCTGTACGTCTGCTCTGTTGATAAGCTGTTAGACGTTTTGGAAATGGGTTTATTCACTTCCTGGCACAGATGAATGTAAATCATTAACATCTTTTTAGATGAATCTAATGCCTTTTCATTGAACTCACAGGTAATGCAGCAGTAATAAAACCATCTGAGGTCAGCTCTCATTCTGCCAAGGCCATGGAGGAACTTCTACCGCAGTATCTGGACAAGGTGAGCCTCCTTCCTTATTGCACTACAATAAGTTTTTACCTCTCTGCAGTTTGCATTTAAGTGCTGAGATTTATGGTGACCCGATACGCTTTCTGTAGGATCTGTACCCAGTGGTAACAGGTGGAGTGCCAGAGACCCAGGAGCTGCTGAAGCAGAGATTCGACCACATTTTCTACACGGGCAACAGCACAGTGGGTAAAGTGGTGATGGAAGCTGCAGCTCGCCACCTCACACCAGTGACCCTGGAGCTGGGAGGAAAGAGCCCCTGCTACATCGACAAGAACTGTGACATCACGGTGGCGTGTCGGTAGGCATTCTCCATCAGCGCAGGACAGCTTGAAAGCATCCGCAGAGTACTGATTATTATTACTTTTTACCCAATACAGTCGCATCACATGGGGAAAGTTTGTCAACTGTGGCCAGACCTGCATTGCTCCAGACTACATCCTGTGTGAGCCTTCCATCCAGAGCAGAGTAATGGAGGAGATCAAGAAGTGCATCAAGGTCCCTTTGAAATAACCAATTGTTTTTGTGATAGAAATTTCAAAATGAATATGTTTTAATTTCTCTGTTGGTGTTGTATTCTGAGATAATCTTCCTTTCATGTGACACATTGCAGGAGTTTTACACCGATGATCCAAAGACCTTTGAGGACTATGGCCGCATCATCAACCAGCGGCACTTTAAGAGAATTATGGCGCTCATGGAGGGGAGCACGGTTGTTGCTGGTGGAGATTCAGACGAATCCCAATGCTACATTGGTATGTGGTGTGTTTTTTAAGAGTTCAAGTTTTCAGACGTGAACTGATTGTGGTAGTGGTTAGCTCAAGAACAAAGCTTTTATTTTTCCTCCATTCAAACTGGTGTGCATAAAGTGTTTATGAGCACCTCAGTCTGTCTGGCTAAATGCACAGTGAGGTTATCATTGAGGTGACAAAAGCCTAAAGTTCCTTGGATGTTTTTGACTTCCTGGACAATTTATTGCATTGCTCTTGGAGGAAGGAAGAAAAATCAGCTCATTTAAAACCTGGGCCTGACTTTTTCCTCTTGCACTGATTAACGGATGTGTTAAATAAAAACACAAAGACTTAGATATTGGGATTCCCAAAGCAATTGTAGAAAGCATATACGTGTATAATCCCTTGATCTGCGGTCCACCTCCAGTTGACTCCTGAGACGTACCTGGGTTTTTGTCCAAATAATAAAACAAAGAGTCAAGTAGCAGGCAAGAAATAAAAAAATTGAACAAATCTCAAAGGCACTGTTGCATAGTCACCACTGAACAACATGAAATGAAATGGCAAAACTGGACTGAGAGACCGGGTCTTATATAGGCTTGATGAGTATATTGGTTCAATCAGCCAGGGAAGAGGGATGGAGATAGAGAGGGAGCCGCCCAGGGATTAGCTGTAAGGGTAACACACAAGAAGGGGGAGCCGGATACAGAACACCACCAGTTTCCCTGTGGTAAACATTTGAGAAACTCAGCCATATAATACGCTCCTGTCTCTGCTGGCTAATTTAATTTGATCTTGTTCAGCTCTGTATATAATTTTGCAGTATACTGTATATATTTGGTTAATACTCTGAATGATTCCCCTGTTTCCATGCAGCTCCCACTGTGTTGAAGGATGTGACGAGAGAATCCAAAGTAATGCAAGAGGAGATCTTTGGGCCACTGCTGCCCATCATCACTGTGAGCGGTGTGGATGAGGCCATCCAGTTCATCAGTGAGAGAGAGAAGCCGCTGGTGGTCTATGTCTTCTCGAATGACAACAAGGTACAGTGCATCACCTTCACACGTTTGTTTCCTGGTGTTGAAGCTAACATTTAGCTGTTTTGGGGTTGATTGTGAACAGTCTCTCCACATTTTGAATGTACTTCCCATCACTCTTCCTCTCTGATAAACAGCTGATTAAAAAAGTGATTGCTGAGACGTCCAGTGGAGCTCTGCTAGCTAACGACACTCTCGTCCACTTTACTGTCAGTGCTCTCCCCTTTGGAGGAGTTGGTGAGTGTACGATACTAAGACTCACTTTTGATTAGCCAAACAGAACTTGATGTACCGTCTGTGACTGACTTCTCTTACTTTCTCTCCCTCAGGTAACAGTGGTATGGGCTGCTACCACGGCCGCCACAGCTTTGACCAGCTCAGCCACATGCGCAGCTGCCTGATCAAGCAACTGAAGATGGAGGGAGTTAACAGCATGCGTTACCCCCCTCACACTGCCAAGAAACTGGGCTGGGCTCGGTTCTTTCTGCTCAAGCAGTTCAATGTGGACCGGCTGCGCCACATGATGATGCTGGCCATACTGGTTGGCTTGGCAGCATTTGTTGTGCAGGTAAAGGAATCCAGCTATACCAGTAACGTCCAAATAGACCTTGTTTCTATTCTGCCCTTAATCCTGTAATGATCATATATGTATTTATATATATACACCAATCAGCCATAACATTAAAACACTGACTGGAAGAGTAAATAACTTTTTAATCTGGCAGTCGTGTGGATGTTACTTAGGACATGTACCACCCATTTAGACCAGACCAGGCACCCCCACCCCATAGCAATGATACTCCTTGATGGCAGCAGCCATCCCCATCAGACACACACACAAATAACATGTAGGAATAACATGAAACATGAAAAACAGCACAAGGTGTTGACGTGGCCTCCAGTCTGTAAGATTCCCTGAGCAAGACATTAAATACAAATGACATTTGTGTGAATGTGGTCTATTGGATTAACAGGTTTTGCTTTCTAATGCTTTTCTGTAGTTTTTAGGAAGTTTCATGGAGTAAAAATTAGCGACCAAGTGGCAGCTGTTCAGTATATTAACAGTTTTCCAGAACAATTACATTTAAGCATCCATATTTCTGATGCGTCCACACTGGTGACAGCCATGGCTCATGTTTTCAGGTTCTATGGTTTAATTTACAGATTTACAGAACAAGATGTTGCTATCTTGTCAGGGCTAATTATTCGTTAATGATTAACACACACAGTTTCTCCATTGTTCCATCGTCAAAACTGACCTCAACAGCATTTATGTGTTTATATAGCAGGATTCATGTAATGATTAAATATATATATTGGCCCTTGAAGATAGATGCACATTTTTATTTTCACCAGTGCAGTTTGTGTTTACATCTTTGTAAGTAATAAAAAAGACATTTTCCCAAGTTAATCTGATCAGTACTCCTCCCCCCTGCATACCCACAATCCTACAGTCCCGTACCCTCATACAACAATGGCTTTGTGTTCGGCAGACAATGTGTGGTGTTGTCAGGGAAATATAACCACATAATGCCCCCTCATCTACCCTCCCTTTAATTACCCAGCATGCTTCACTCCCCACAGCTAAATGGCCTCTTTTGTTTCCGCCAACCCCACCACCTTTGTTGACATCCACACTTGTTTTGTTCCTGTGAACAGTTAAACTATCTGCCATCTTTGTATTTCAAACAGTCTGGTGTCTCGTGTTGTTTTCAGAGGTTCCTGCGATGAGGCCGAGGTCTGAAGTTTGGTGCAGAGCTGGTGATCGAAGGAGGGCCACCTTTAGTGAAATATAGCCCTAATGAGAGTTACTGATCCATGTCATGTCATATTTCAACACATCTGAAGGATTTGTCCCATAAATGTGTTTCATCTCTGTTCTTTTACACTTTAAGCTGCTATTGAAGTTTTAATCATTTCACTATTATTTTTTTTAAATATAATCCTACATTTAATTTTTAGTTACATATTTTACTTTCAGATTTTAAAATTACAAACTGAAAGCAGTGAGTCACTCCAGAATGAAGGTCAGTGTAGAGACTACAGCATGATGAGCCACGACTGAAAATGTTTTATCTACCTGTAATAATAATAATACAGTTAAAATCATGTTACTGTTTTCCATTCTGTCTGCTATTAAACATAAAAAACTGTTTGAAATCATTTGGTGTCTTACTTTCTCTTAACTATTTTTAACCTTGGAGGAAATCCATGTATTGTTTAGTTAGGAATGGCATATTATTAACAAGTTATATTATGTACCTGCCTGCTGTGACTGATAATGTTTTATCAAGATTCCTCTATGACTCTACGGGTTAAACGTTAGCTCAGCTAGATGCTATAAAATAATAATAAGACTTGGACCATCAGAGGTATAGTGAGTGAATGTAAACGTGAGGTCAGTGTGGGGCGGTTATCAAGAGTCCCAGTGTTAGAAGCTCCCGGTCACCGTGAGGTAAACTGATCCTAGAGCGGCGTGACTGGTGAACAGTGCGCATCCAGAGTCAGCTGCTCAGTCATTCAGCGAGCCCGCTTTGAGATCGGATTAGTGACGGACTGTTAACTCTAATATCTGACGGGGAACACATGTGGATTGGACCTGAGCTTCCCTGAATTGTGGTAAGTTGAATTTTATATACAATACAACGTTTGTGGCGATTTACGTGGAGTAGGAGTCCGTTTATCATGAAATAATGATCAAATAGCTCATATCAGTTAATAATAATCATAATAATTATCAGATAAACAATATGTACATTTACAGAGTTCAAGCACGATCAGTGTTTTCAGCAGATAAGTCAGGTGTGTGTTGAGACGGAGGCAGCGGCGCAACAACTCAAGACTGAATGCGAAACTGTTTTACACTTGTGTCTCAGAATTATAAATGCAAATGAGATGATATTAGGTCGTGCGTTCAAAAGCAATTTAATAGCATACGGAGAAATAACTTTAATTAATTTTGGCAGTAAGATATGTAGTGTATGGGAACTGTATTAGTCTTGTTAAAGGAGGGTTGTGAAATGAGACTTCATTAAAACACAGCAAGGTCATTAATCCAAACATTAAACTCTAATTTCCAGTTACCAAAGTATCAGTTCAAATAAAATTGCTATAATGTGACCCAACTGACTGACACTATGAGTTTTTGTAAATGGACTAGTAATGTATTTGGTCACTTTACCCAGTTTTATGGCTATGAGGTTTAAGTGCACCCTCAAGTACGACGGAGTATTAGGGCCACACATGAAGAAAAAAAATATTTTTGCCATGACGAGATTAAAGTCGACATGTCGACTTTAATCTCGTCATGTCGACTTTAAACTCGACGTGTCGAGAATAAAGTTGAAATGTCGAGATTAAAGTCGGCACCGCGACTTTAAAGTCGACACGTCGAGATTAAAGTCGGCATGACATTTCAACTTTATTCTCGAAATGTCGAGTTAAATGTCGACATGTCGAGTTTAATCTCGTCATGGTAAAAATATTTTTTTTCTTCATGTGTGGCCCTAATACTCCGTCGTAGTCGTACGTAGTCGTACTCAAGTGCTCACTAGGAACACACATATTTGACCATGTATTGAGGCTGCACTTTTTTAAAAAAGTATTGAAGAGGTTGCTAAAGAATGGCTTTTCGAAATGTTATCAATTTTAAAGGTGTCAAAAACAGAAATAAACACATTCGTATGCTTTGGAACTAAATATCTAGTTTTAACTGCACATCAAATTCTCACTGATGTTTAAAACTGTTAAAATAATAACATGCTTCTTACTCTGCTTCAGTGCCTTATAGGGATCTCTTCAGTACAAAAAGATACCAGTATTACTTGTGTAAAACCGATGTTGTTGGTTTTTAAATTGCTGCCAATATAATTCATATTTTATTAGCCTTTACTGTGCACACATGCAGGAGGTGAGGTAGACGGATGGACAGGTTTTACTCAGGTCAACAAAAATGTTTGGTAGTACAGGGATATGAAGTCCATTTGTAAAGTATATCGTTCAGCATGTAATGGACAATAGGTTGTCCCTTGTAAAGGTGCAGGTGTCTGTATGGAGAGGCAGGCAGTGCAGCGGGCCAAGGAGGCCTTCCTGAGTGGCAGGACCCGACCCCTAGAGTTCAGACTGCAGCAGCTTCAAGCCCTGCAGAGGATGATCACTGAGAAAGAGACAGAGATCTCCACCGCTCTCAAGCAGGACATCAACAGGGTGAGTGGAAGCAAAGGAGACGCCAGCGTAGGACACTAAAGCTCATGACATATGTGTGCTGTAGGGAATTTATTTGCTTAAGTGATAGGTGTGCTGTTTTTGTTTTCCCTCAGAGCCAATACGACACACCACTCTTGGAGCTGATTGGCATCGAGAATGAGATCAAGCTGGCTACAGACAAGCTGGCAGACTGGGCAGCTCCTCGACCTGTAGAGAGGAACCTCCTCACCATATCTGATGAGGTTTACATCCAGCCTGAGCCACTGGGAATTGTGCTCATCATCGGTGCCTGGAACTACCCCTGGGCCCTCACCCTCCTGCCTCTTATCGGAGCTATTGCTGCAGGTAGAGAGAGCTGCTCTGTCTCCAGTCCCCAATAACTGCCTATAGCTTATGATCCAGTGAAGCGCCAACATGTAAAGTTCTAAAATGTGAGCAGTGCTTCTTAAGTGTTTTGGCTCCTGAGTGAATTTAAGCTATGCCGTCCTCTTGATGCATCATATTCAACAACATAAAAGACTTTTGATTTATATCAACAGGAACGAGCTTTCACTGAGAAGTGGTCATGGCGTTTTAATATAGATACCTTACATTAAAGGCAGAGAAAGTCACCACTACACATTCCTCTACACATACATTGTTAGATCAAGTGAAAGCACGCTGGAGGGATAATGCAGCCTATTAACTCTAAAGCTAAGTTTTGTTATCTTCAGTTCAAAGACGACACACATGCTGGACAAATGACTAAAACTAAAACCCAAGACAGACCCTCAGCCTTTAACGACTGAGGTATTAACTGATATGGTGCAGTTATGATGTCAAAATTAAAAATTAAACTAAATGTTTCATTTTGTTTAGTGTATTAATTGTGCTAATTTAGTATATATATGAAAACAGATGGACACCTTCCAAAAGTGATATGCATTGAGGATTTAATTTTTTCAAACAATTCCTCCTTTGAGCTTATTTTTGATTTTATCTTGTTCTTTTCTAATATCCCACTTGTATTTTGTATATTTTGGGTCATCCAGGCCTTGCTGGGCAGCCTGAAACTTTTTTCCACCGCTGCGTATGCGTGTCGTATTTCTGCAACAACAATGAGAAATATCATGCTGTTCAGTCCCTCATGTGACTGCCCTCCCATATCTGCATTCTCACCCTCCTACTTGTCTGCTCTGCGTCACTCAGTGATCTCATTCCATTCACAGAAACCTGTGTTCTCTCTCTGCAGGCAATGCAGCTGTGGTGAAGCCATCAGAGCTCAGCGAGTACTCGTCCCTCCTCCTCCGGGCGCTGCTGCCTCGCTATCTGGACAGGGTCTGAACACCAGCTGCTATTGTTGATGGAATAATGTCAGGCAGAGTGGCAGTAATGCTTAAGTCTTGTGCCAACGCTGTACTGTACTTAATACATAGTTGTGACACAGGCACCAAGTGGTCACTGCATGATGGGATGCATTCTTCAGTGTATCTGATTATTTTTTTTCCAGTTACCCCATGCTCCTTGTACGTTAAAAGACAACATTTTTGCATTGTTCATTTCCAGGATCTGTACCCAGTGGTGACAGGTGGCGTGTCAGAGACCCAGGAGCTGCTGAGGCTCAGGTTCGACCACATTTTCTACACGGGCAGCAGCAAAGTGGGTAAAGTGGTGATGGAAGCCGCAGCTCGCCACCTCACCCCAGTGACCCTGGAGCTGGGAGGAAAGAGCCCCTGCTACATCGACAAGAACTGTGACATCAGGGTCGCATGCCGGTAATACGCTCACTAGACTAACAAGCATCAGTGGTCACACACAGCACTGAGTGGAATTACATCAATTAATTACAAAGTTGAAAATCAAACAGCAAACTCACAGAGTGGAGCTGAAAACTAAAAAAATCTCTAAAAAAATTACACTCACCTTCCCAAACGTAGAACAAGGGAAAATTCATCAGGCGTAAACCACTTTAAGATACAAATGTATCAAGTGTTCCTTATCTTTTCTGTTGTTCTGTAGGAGCACATCCTTATTGAATCTCTATAACCTGTGAACTCCTTTCACTGTAAGATACCAATAAACTGAGTTCTTTCAGTCTTTTACTGACTGTGGCTATAAATCGCAACACGGATAACACCATGGAGAGACTGAGTGTGATTATTAACCGCAACATGGATACCACCTTAGACAAGGCTGTTCGTGCTCTGAATGTGGTCAGTAGCCGCAATATGGAAAACATCATGGAGAAGCTTTCGGCTTTGCAAAGGCGCATGGACGGAACTGGAGACCAGAATGGACAAACAGAGTAAGCCGTGTCTATTGAGAAGCAACTACTCGCCCCAACCCAAACAATCATATTCTAATCTGGACCCCGGAGCCAGCAGGACTTGGCCAAGGCGGGTGCTGGAACAAACACCTCATGAGATCGCTGCTGTGAGACGCTCTGTCCCATCCCTGCTCCCTTCCTTCACGGACACCTGCGATGGTTGACTTCGTCTGGGACCCAATCAGGGACCTCTCCATGGCAACCTGCTGTGTTATCGCGATGACATCCTGCGAACTGAGGCACTGACTGGGAGGCTAGACAAAGCAACTCTCCAGGCTTATGTACACACACCACAAGGACACTCACTCACATGCACATATGCACTACACCTCCCTAGCCCCAATCCCACGCCTTCGCAGCTTTTACCCATCCAGTCCAACAGGCGGGGTCCGATGAGGCGGATAGCTGCCTGTCTGAGCTGGAATAACTTCACCTCCCTTTTCCCCCTCCCCGGTGCAAGTTGTTTTTGACTTATTGTGGTGTAAAGTGTGTTCATATGTGCTTATGTTGCTGAGGTTTTTTACTGGTCCCACACTGTACTCCCCCAGAGGTGTGTAGTCTGGGAGCTGCTTTTTTCTCCTCCTCTCTACTCTTGTTCCTTCCCCCCTTCTTGACCCCAATTTCCCAAAAATGGCGCCGATGTGGGGGCCATGGTCTTTTTCTGTAGGACCAAAGCAAATTCCTTGTATGTACACACATGCTTGGCAATAAAGCTGATTCTGATTCTTTTAGTCACTTTTAGCCATTAGTGGGCTGGAAGACTTTGATATAAGCCTTAAACTCCTCTTTAAACCCTCCAAACATTGCAGCATACACATGTGTCACTCAACACTGTAAATTTGTGCTCTCTCGTACTTGTTTGGATGCAGTCGTATCACATGGGGAAAGTTTGTCAACTGCGGCCAGACGTGCATCGCCCCAGACTACATCCTGTGTGAACCCTGCATCCAGGGCCGGGTGGTGGAGTGCATCCGGAACACTCTGCTGGTGAGATTATAACTGTTGACGACGCTCTGACCTGCATGCTGTGGCCTCTTTATCAAGATCATTTTGATCCGCCGCAGGAATTCTACGGAGCCGATCCCAAATGCTCCCCTGACTACGGCCGAATCATCAACCAGCGCCACTTCAACAGAATCATGGCTCTGATGGAGGGTTACACTCCTGTGGTGGGAGGTCAGAGTGACTCCTCGCAGCGCTACATTGGTAGGAGGATCATTTTTTTAATACCTCATTCACATCGACTACACAAATATATCTGGTTCATACTCCATGTAATGAGCATTAATGTTGCACTTTTAGCCCCGACGGTGCTGAAGGATGTGCCCCCCCAATCCAGGCTGATGCAGGAGGAGATCTTCGGCCCCGTGCTGCCCATTGTGACCGTGAGTGACATGGACGATGCCATCAGCTTCATCAACGAGAGAGAGAAACCTCTGGCTCTCTACATTTTCTGCTCCGACAAGAAGGTAGAAAGAAGAAGAAATCCTAAAGCAGGTTTTCTGGTCTGCAGCCGTTTTTTTGTGGTTTATCATTCCGTCTTTTCTGTCGAAGGCAATTAAGAGGATGATTGAGGAGACCACAAGTGGAGGAGTGACAGTCAATGATGTCATGATGCACTACACGCTCAGTTCTCTTCCGTTCGGTGGTGTTGGTAAGAATAATACAAAGTGGGCTATTGTGTATTTTCTTAGGTTAATATCATGACAGGGAGGTCGGTGTAACATGCTAGATAGAGACATATTCTTAGTACTTGACTTAGTTCATAAGAGTGTCTGTCCACACTGAAAATAAATAACTACAGATCTGTATCCTCCCCCCCCCAGGTCAGAGTGGCATGGGCCGCTACCACGGCAAACACACCTTCGACCAGCTGAGTCACCAGAGGGCGTGCCTGGTCCGCTCACTAGACATGGAGAGAGTCAACCGGGCCCGGTACCCGCCTCAGGACCGCCGGCGGGCACGCAGGGTACGCATGGCCCTCAAAACTCCCTTGATTGACATGTCCAAGAGGACGCTGGTCTGGGCCGTCATTGCCACCATCATCGGCTGTGGCCTGTTCATCACCCTGCTGGTCATCCTGCTCATCGCTGCAGGCCTCAACTGCACCTGCTGGTACTGGAGAGGATTTTATAACTAGAGACGATGCGGCTCCCTTCACAAGACCTATCCAAAGAGAGTGCCTATTGAAATGGTTTCTGCCTTCAGAATACACATTGAATCTTGTTTTATATTCAGATATTTTAAAGGTAAAAACATGATGGTTAACGTTCTGATATTTACTAGCTGTGTATCCGTTTTGTAAAGTTTTCAAAGAGTTCTGTGCCTCTTTCGATTTTATTGTTGACAGGTTGGCGTTCACTTTTTGAGGAAACGTTTGTGTACTTTACTCGCATCACTCCAGAATTAAAATATTTGTTTGTATATTAGCATGTTTCCTTTTGTTTTAGTATATTCTGTGATTCTAAAAATGTATTCCAACTACAAGCTATGTTTGCTTATTACACGATGACAAGTCAGCTAGTGAGAACTGATGTATCAGACACATCAACCAGTGACTACGTTTGGGTTTGGGTGTATCAGGAAATGGACAGAAGCCTTCTGAGGGTGTCCCATCATGTCTGGCATCAGGGCGCCACACATACTGGATCATTTTGGGGTATGGGGAGTTTAGAAGCTGATTCAACATCTTGGACTGTCATGTTTTTTGAGTGTGTATTGTTCTGCAGGGGATGGCAGCTGCCAGTAGGGAGTGTTGTTGCTAAGGGCTGGGGATGCCTGGACAGCAACAATGTTTTAGTAGGCGGTATGTGTCTAAATAACATCTACATGATCACCAAGACTTGATTATCAACGCTTTTCCCTTCAGCTGTCATTGGTTTTAATGTTTAATGTTGTTTTAATGTTTAATGGCTGATCGGTGCATGCGTTTCTGTCCTAGTTGTCAGTTCCCTGCAATATAACTGAAGCGCACATACACTATGTGTCCACCAGATGGCAGCAGATAACTGCCTTAGAATAAGACATGGCCGGGTAATGCGACCTAGTGCTCCTTGACTTCATGTCTCAATTTTGTAGATACAGGATGAAAATCACAACAGAATTTTATATAAAAAAAATCTCTGATCTGCGTCAGTTCCAGTTTATATAATATGCTGAAAAGTAGACATTTAATGAGCAACAGTGGAAGGCTCTGCCTCTTAGATTACAATCTGCCCATCCTCAGTTATAAATGATGCCGCATGATATCATACGACGTCTGACTGTGTGTATAGACGATCTGCAGCTGTGATAGTCTAATTACACTCCAACAAATTGGTGAAAGCAGTTGGAGCAGAGCTTTTACGTGAGTCATTCAAGGTATCACCCCATTAGCATTCGGATTCCCTTGCCCCCTCTGAGATGCTCAGTTAAGCTCTAAACTGACAGCTTTATCACTTAATAGGTCTGTGGATATCCCGGCCTTCAGCTTGTAAACCAGAAAAGGAAACAGCTGCCCTCTCAGCACACCACCTCACCCCTAACAGGCTCCCCTCAGTTGTTCCTGGAGGCCTGAAGAACTGTTGCATAACGACAGTGGAGTCATAGTGGTGACTCACTATGGATGTGGAAGAAGTCAGAGATGCAAGTTCATGACTTTCACAGAAAAACAGAGAACACGGCGTACATGTAAAGGCTACTATTGGTGCTTTTCAGTGAGCACGTGCACTGCCTCGTACCACAAAATTACTTTTTGTTTTTGCTGATAAAAGCAGCGGCTGCACCACATTTAACCTCTGAAACCAGAAAGGTTCAGTCTGGAGAATTAAAATTGATCGGTAAGGCATTTCTGTCACGTCACTAAATTGCATGTTGCAGTCATTTCTGGCTGCACCTGATCTAATGAACCAGCTGTTACTTAATTTGTGTCAGTTCGAGGCATCCGTTGCTGGAGTCAAATTGGCTGCGTCAGTGCTGTTGCAGGTTGCTGAACACTGGGAAAAGGTCACAGATCTTTGAGTGTACACTCTCTGCCCCCACCCCCATGCTTTGCATACCAAGATTTGGACAGTTGATCCCGTTCTTACTCAACTCCGTCTTTCCTCAGTGTTCTGTGTGGTTTCAGTTTGCTGTTTTACTTGGCCTTTCGAGGACGCTTGGTCTGAAGGCACTCCAGTGTAGTCTCAGACATATGCTTTGCATCACTGGAGCGAGGTGAAACACTTCTGCACCGCAACCCAGGCTCAGGTGGCTGCATTCTGGAGCAGGCTTCATTCAAGAACCTCTCCGTGTTTTCCTGCATCCCTTCAGTTCTGACCAGTCCCTACTGCTGAGAAGGAGCCCCATAGCATGGAGGACAATATTAGATAGTGACTTCTGTCTAGCCACTCCAGACTCTCTAGGAGTCTGATTTATGAAGTGATGCTGAGAGGAGATGTCTTTCTGGCAGGATCTCCAGTCTCTGCAGACGACATTCAAAGCTGGATATGTGATCACTTCTCTGACCAAGGCCCCTGTTGCTCAGTTATGTTGTTGCCACTGTGCTTCTGGAAACTCTCACAGCTTTAGAAGTGACTGCACATCCTCAGCTTCAATCACAGTATTCTTGTTTGGTGTTTGTCTTGACATTCAGGCTAAATGAGACCTAATTCACAGGGGGAAACTTCCTCTGAAAAGAAAAGTGTAAATCAACAACATCACAGTAAAGTATGGAAAAAGTGAAAGGGTTTTAGGTTTATCTACCAGTTAATTTGCAGATGGACAGCAGAATAGTAGTCATCCAGTAGAAATGTGCTGTTATCAGTGTCATTCAGTAAGAACTAAACAGGCATGCTGTGAAGTTTGAGAAGCATGTGGTTTTCACTCAGCTAACCACCTAAGCTCAAGGCAACATTCTCAGGTCAAATCTGAGTCAAATGTGGTCTTCAAGGTGCACGTCTGCATGAACACTGAGCAAAACTGCTTTATTGGGTACCGTAAAGAGGCCTACCTAATGTCATAATGTGTATGTTGACAAGCGCCTGAATCAGCACTTATGCTCTAAATACACGTTTACATTTGTTTATCACTTAAGGTCAACACACAAGGGTTAAAGTATTTCAGTGAGTGCCCTGTAAATGGTTAAAGAAAAAATCAGGATTAATTAAAGACACTTTGAGCCATCCTCTGTGAACCATTTGTTGCATACTAGTTGAAATATTAAGGCACCAAATGTGGCCTGATATTTAATCAGGCCAGAATAAAACCGTAACCACGTTAAAATCCAAACATTTCAAACAAAAACAACTCCATAAAAGTAATAACAGAGATAGATTCAGACCCATGAAGGAGCTATGACACAATTCTTCTGCTTCTTTACAACCAGACTCACTTTTTCCTTTCCTTTCTTTTGTTTTTAGCGTGACTTGAAGAACTACATCCAGACTTGTTATGTTAAATCCCTGTTTGTAGTGTAATCCCGCCCGCTATCTGACCTCCTATAGTGAAATGTTTGTTTGCTGATGACTCATGCACAGCGGGAGACTCTTCTGAAAAGCTTTGCCTCTGCTGCAAAGTTAACTTTTGCAGAGATTTGCCCTCGTCTGTCCTCTTTGCATAAACCTCCCTCCGCCTCAGCCCAGCAGCTGTCTGGCTGAACGCTGCTGGCAGCGAGCTTCAGACATATCACTCCTCCGTCACACTGCTGCTTTGCAAGAGGCACGCAAACATATTTCATTCTGCAAAGAGCTTGTCTTCGGGGCAGGATGTGTGAGGTAACAGTGTGCTAACGTCCCATGAATAATGCATCGCTTTTTTTTGTGGTTCGGATGAGGACGTCTTTGAAGAGGAAAGTTTAAAATCTCCGACTCAACTCCTACTCAAGGACACGTGTGAGGCGAACATATGTCTGCATGCATTCATTGTGGTAGCGTGTGTATGTGTGCGTTCAGGTTCATCCTGTCGACCTTCAGTCCCTCTGCTGCATGTCAGTAGACGGGTTGGCTGCTGCTAGTGTCTGGGTTTGAAGGTGATTCATTCCCTGCAGATACCGAGCCTCTGATCAGGTCTGTCACCTTATAAGTCGAAATGAATGAGAATGAAGAGTGTAAAAAAGCAAACACGCTTTGTGCACTTGAACACATTTAGCCACATCAGTGTTTTGATAGTTTTGATATCTGTGGTTAGCAGTGTGGCCAGTGTCAGTGATTTTATGATTGTTTCAGCGCAGTAACACAGAGTAATCTACAAGTAAGTAAACACAATTTTACCAAATTCTTGCTTCAGTATTATTTAAACCATACAAATACTGATATTTGAATGCAAACATAGTAGATTTTTAGCTCTGTAACAATAATAGTTAGTGTGAACATAATAAATAATTTGATATATACAGAAACAGTCAGTGTGACTCTGTTTTTAGACCTCCACGTGGTGCATTTCACCCTCCAGTGAATCGCAGCGCTGTACAGTCTCTGAGTGACAGGCCTTTTTTTCATTACTTGCCGTTGCTATGGTAACACCCCCCCCCCCCCACACACACACACACCTTGAGGTGTGCTGTTATTTCAGGCATCCTACGCAAACCAAACATTGCGCTTGTGAAAGATAAATGGAGAACAAGAGAGCAACCGGCCTCCCGCTCTGAACCTCTGCTCGAACAGAGACGCAGCAACATCATCATCAGGAGGAGGAGGAGGAGGAGGGGAGAGGGGAGACGGGGGGGGGGGTTGTGTTAGTTTACTGAAATGCATTGATAATTATTTTTATACTTACTGGTTATTGGCTGACAAAACAAGACATTTCAAGGTGTCGCTTTGTGTTTCTCACCTTTTCTGGAATCTAAAAATTGTAATAATTAGGATGAATCAAGAAATATTTGATGTTGACTGATACTTGACTTCACGTTAACCAGATTGAACAGTGAAATACTGCTCTGCACACATGCAGTAGACTGTATAATAGTGTAACACCCACAGGGGAAGTTTTCTATATTTAGTACTTTTACTTTGGATTCTTTGACTTCAACTCACTTCACTTTTATTTATAGCTACTGAATCAGAAAAAGTGCAAGACAAGAAAGAGGAGAGGAGGAGAACATCCGGGGTAGCAGTTGAATTCATACATGCGTCTGGATTCTTGGGTGCCATTCCTTATCTAGTTTGGGTTTCTTATATTTCCTGTTTTATTTTGTAATCAGTTATTTCCTCGCATTTACGTCACGTTTACTTCCTGTCTTTGCTTTTTCCTGCCTCTGACTTTTTCGTGGTGTCTTGTCTGTGTTTGCTTATTGGGCTTTGTGACTTCCCCTGCCTCACTCTGCAGCTCTTTCTTTTTGCTACCTTTATTGCGAGCCTTCACTAAACTCCACTTTATCATTTCAACCAGCCCTGCTTCCCTTTCCCTGCCATACACCTGCATGCAGTATATAAACGCCCTACAATCAGAGGTGCATGATGGTGGGTGGTGCATGTTACATGGCAGATGGATAGAGCGAGTCTTTGTGTTATGCTTATATGTAAAATTAGTTCTTCTTCTACTGCTGGCTACTGTGCAGGTAGACTGGGCAATCAGGGACGGATGTGCAGCTGTGAGCTCCACACGTGTGGAGAAAGATTCATCTAATTAGCCAGAGGGAGGAGTCTCTGTGCTCCTGTGATCCTGCTTAAGAAGGCCATGCAGAAAAAGTGCCTGCTTGCAACAATGGCGTCCAGGCAGCTTACTGCGTTTAGCTTTGTGCTTGCGTGCGTCAGACTTAGTGATGCTCGCTTCCTCAGTGTAAATGTGCCAACCCACTGGGGGGTCGAGGAGCAGAAGCCTGCAGTGGTGGAAACAGAGCCAGGAGCAGCAGCAGCAGCAGAACCTGAGCGAGAGCAGTCCAGTCAGTCTGTTCATCAGGCTGGCATGCTCCAAACGAAGCAGGTGCAGACGGCAGTGGAGCCGCTCTCCTGGAAGTATCCAGAAGAACCGGTGGAGCCAGTGAACAGGCCTCCTGACGGGTTTAAAGTGCAGAGGCCGGCAGCGACCAAGTCCGTCGCTGTGAGGTGTGGGGAAAATAAAGTCTTTGTTGAAGTGAATCAGGATCTGTTTGGGCTCGGCAAGCTGGTAACGCCAGAAGAAGTCACGCTTGGCGGTTGTTCAGCTGTTGATATTGATGACTTGGCTCATGTGCTGATTTTTGAGTCTGAGCTGCAAGGCTGTGGCAGCAGACTAGTGGTATGAAGTTAATTTATGGAAATCCTTTAGTGATATTCCCTCTATTAAATGATGTCAGAATGTTTGAACTGCTATTTTTTTCTCCCCACAACAGATGACCAAGAATGCCGTCATCTATGCTTTTACAGTGGTCTACAACCCCAGAGTCCTTGGCGAAAGTCCAATCATCAGGAGCCAGAGGGCTGTCATTGGAGTAGAGTGCCACTACCCGGGATGAACTGAAATCAGGAGCAAGCTGCAAATGGCCACCTATTCTGGGAGCCAAGGGGATCTGTTTTACGTTTCATAGAAAAGTACAATAAAACGTCGGCATCAGTCCTTAGCTATTTGCATTTTCTATTGCCTGAACTTAAATGGATTGGTGTATTAACAAATTGTGGACCATTATGTCAGATACTGAGTGTATATTCACTCTGGTCTCTGTTTAGGTCTCCTCCGCCTACAGTATAAATTACCTTGAACTTCTAAATATTCACCACACAGCCACTGTTTCTCCTGACTGGTGCTGTGAGTATGTTAGCAGAAAACTGTTATTTGATCCAACGCCAACGTCTAACCACAATTTAACCCATAACCTCAGGCCCAGCCTGACGAGGGTTGGTAATGGCACACCAGAAAGCTTAACAGGTAACAGAATCTGAGGGGCGTGTAGCACGGTGTCGCATGTATACATCCATTCATCATTTTAAAAAAGGCACCTGGGCTTGTAGAGTTTTTCTGAGAAGATGTTCTACCAGTCATCCACGTAGCTTCTTCAGTTCTAGGTGACTTGTGGGAAGTTTGAGGTTTAAATAGGAAACTTCTACTGAAACTTGCTGTTGTGTTCACACACTCAGTTGAGTGGTGAAACGTCTTCTCAGAAAAACTCTCTTAGAAAAAGTCTAGTTGCCTTTTTAAAAACGCTTTTTTGGATATACCATGATCTGGATGACTGAGAACCTTCACAGACGGTTCCGTGAGCATTTTAGGATCTGTCAAAACAAGCTATCAGTTCTCTGCTTCGGTGAATGCGTTTTTTGTGATTTGCCAAACCCTGTGACAAGACCAAAACCAACAATGAACTGACTACGAGAGCAAGTGTCCTCTGTGTAGGAGGGGGGCGTGTTCTTTCATTGTGATGATGGTGGGCTGTGGACCTAGTATTGTGTGTACATCATTGACTTTTTGTTTTCCCCTGCTGTAAAGCCTTATGAAAGGAGAAAATGTGCTTCAGACACACTGGGGAGCTCGAACTACTGAGGACGGACTACATATTAACTACTTGAGTTTCAGTTTTAACTTCCAAAATGGTTTGTTTCATCCTTCGCGTGATGCCACCAAACTGATCAAATAAACCCACAACGAATAAATTGCACTTGAATGAAAGATTGGAACGGCTTGAAAAATTCCTTCCTCCGCAGCCACCGCTGAGAACAAAGCAGGCTCCTTTGATCAGTGGCATGAGACGTTTTCTTCAACAATAAAAGTCGGGCCCAGTCATTAGACGTTTGTGCTGCGATATTAAAAGTTAGTAACTGAAATAAGATGACAGAAAAGGGAACCCGTTCTAATGTACATGCGCCCAAAAGCCGTGCCTGTGGTTTCTCTTTGGTAATCAAGATCTAATTTTGAAACACGGAAAATAACAAGGTTTCAAGAAGTGTTTTTCTCAGAAACTGACTGCGATGAACTCCAATGAAGCTATGCAGTGTGTCAACAGAGGCACGAATAATAATAATAAAAACAATAAAACTTTTTAAAGACAACACTTTTCAGTTGAAGTACAAGTTGTTTTCGATATGTCACGAAAATGTGGCAAGACTAGCATGTGCTTGTATCATGGTTGTGGCTTCGTTAGAATAGTGAAACATGTCAAAATCCATCATCATGAGAGAAGAACTGGATGTAGCATAAACAGAGATAGGGACTGCCTTAGAGCTGCTCTTAGAGATAGAGAGTAGAGCAAGTTAGACATTTGCCAGACATTATATTCATTCATTCATTCATTCATCTTCTGTAACTGCTTGTCGTCTTAAGGGTTGCGTGGGGGCTGGAGCATATCCCAGCTGTCACTGGGCGACAGGCGGGGTACATCCTGGACAGGTCGCCAGTCTATCGCAGAACTAAGACAGACAGACAGACAACCATTCACACTGCCAAAGATAACATACATCTTAGGAAAAATAAGAAGCCCTGCCTGAAGGAGATACATGCCGCTGACCTGGCCCAGTCAACACACCAAACTGAATGTCCAGCCTAACAGCTAATTTGAGTGAGGATCTCAAACATCAGATATTTCTGACATTTTTTATTTTTTTTAATATTTACAATTAAAAGCAAAAAAAACAAAAACAAACCCAAAATAAAGCAACTGTTTCAGTAGTTGGAGTCATTACAGTTAAATTTATGCAAATTTAGTGGCAGTCTTTACACATCAAAGTCTCAGGTCCAGGTGGTTGAGATGTATGTGTCTCCAGAGGGAGCTGTGCGGAGTCTGGTGGAGTCTGATTTCCCTGTATCCGTGAAGCACTCCTTCAGGCTGACTAGTGCATGTTACATGTTATCGACCTCTCTTGGTTGTGGACTTCTGAATCAACAGCCACGTCTTCAATAGGGCTGATCCTGATTTTGTGCTTTTCATCAGCTGATTAAAAACAAAGTCGACAACCGGGGGCTTTGTTGGCGAGATTACGAATGCTGGCGTCATTCTCCTGCATAGTTTGCAGGATTTCCATGAAAAGCTGCGATTGAAAAAATAGCCCAGGATGTGATTAGAGCGGCACAGGACTTCTTTCTGTTTTCAGGATTCCAGTATATGAGAGTATTTGTCTTGCCGTATGTTTTAGCCCATCCAAAGGCAGCTAGTGCACATCTTTGGCAGTTCTTGTATATAAAATGCCTGTGATCTCATTAATTCTTATATACATTGAACCGGCATAACATTTAGCGCCTTTATATTATTGTCTAGGCCTCCACTGTGTCTCCAAAACAGTTGTGAGTCATCAGAGAATGGACATGGCCCTCTGAGGTTGTCCTGTGGTGATTGGCATCAGGATGTTGTTTAGTAGGGGCCTTTGGCTCCTATGGGCTGAGGGGAGAGGCTTCTGTGGATCATCCCACAGATACTTGAAGTGAATTTGAGAGTCAGGTCAACACCTTGCGCTGTTCTTCATGTTTCATGAACTGTTTGTGCATGTGTACCCTGTGTTAGGCTGCATCCGGCTGGGGATGGCCACCAAGGAGTGTCATTGCTATGGCGTCGGGGTGCCTGGTCTGGTCTAGGTGGGTCCTACATGTCTAAGTAACATCCACACAAATGAATGCCAGGTCCATAAGTTTCCCAGCAAAACACTGTATTGTCAAGATGGTCAATGTTATTTATTTCTCTTGTCAGTGGTGTGAAGTCCCAGATGTGTCATCCATATACAGTATATGATGATTGGCCCCTGCAGATTAGGACAGTTAAAATATTAGTGTAGCAGCTCCAGGAATCCTTCCCCCAGTGTTTTTGTTTCTGGCTGAGCTGCTGTTGTGATGTACCTCTCATGTTTATCCTCCTCAATATTTCCCAGAACATCCGCCGCCCCTCTGCCTGCTGAAGTGTTCACTGTCAAAAGAGGTCAGACCTTATTTAACTTTCTCATGATTTCTGGAACATCTCATTCACGCTGAAGCCTGCGTTGTTGACAGAACTTGTTGAAGCGACATATTCTCTCCTTGAGCTGCTGTAAATCACATCTGGCGACTCTCCTGTTCTGTGCATGCAGCTCACTACACCACTGTTGCCTCAATCACGATGTTATAAAAATCAGCAGCCATCTGAATTAGTTTTTGGAGCTGCGGCTCAGGTGTGTGTCGCTCGTCAACACTTTCTTTCTCATGGTTCAGTGTGTGCCGTAGACTTGCAGTTAAAGTTAGTATCCTGCCTTTAAACAAGTCAAATATTCTTCCTCTGATAATTTAAACATGTGTCTGAGTTTGTGCGTAGCAACATCTGCTCCATGTGTGCCGTCTCTTTCATGTCACCCATGGGTCTTCATTATTTTCGCCGCCGCTTGTCCACATGTCACTATTTTTGCATCTTATCACCAAAAAAAGCACAAACAGTAAAATCAGCCAACTGGTGTTTTTACTTTTTGCTGCTGATTTATGTGAAAATAAGTGATTATGAAACTGCTTTTGGATGATATTTGGCAGCGTTTAGCAGAACGTTTACACATACTTTCTTGGTGTTTGGAGGAGCCCTGCACCACACACTTACTTTAATTTCCCAATAGGACCATCATGTAGTCCATGATAGCTGTAATTTACGGCTAAATAGCAGCAGCCCGGCTTTTGAAAATTAGTGACAGTTATCTCATTAGGAGGCTACGAGTTTGTGAGGTTTATGCTCTGAAAAGAAAGTCATAGAAGATGGGTTACCATGTTGAAAGGAATATTTCAGCATTTAGGGGAATATTTTTTTCCTTCCTCTTTTCTTACAACACTTCAGTGTCATGCCTCTATGCGGTCAGCCTGAGACTGGAAGCTACTACCTGAGTGAAAATGCATGAAGCTTATCAGTTTGATTCTCACATGCATGGTACTTTCTACAGAGTATCTATACAGTCCCAATCACTCCTTTGGGACCTGATTATGCGCTGGCAAAGATCTGCCAGGCTAATCAGTCACATTAAGGTCAATGCGATCATACACATCATCTGAGCTGAATTTGTTCTGGGCGGCACATCGGTGTGTTGGTTAGCACTGATTCCTCAAAACAAGAAGGGTCTGGCTTCCTCCCACCATCCAAAGACATGTCTTATTAGGTTAATTTGTGATTCTAAATTGGCCGTAAGTGTGCATGCGAGTGTGAATGGCTGTCTGTGTTTCTGCGTTAACCTATCGCAGGGTTAACGCAGAAACAGCAGCTTATTAGACTGGCGACCTGCCCAGGGTGTACCCCGCCTCTCGCCCAATGACGGCTGTGATAGGCTCCAGCCCCACCCACAGCCCTCCAGAGGAAAGGTGGTGACAGGAAATGAAATCATGAATGAATTTGTTATCTCTGATTGGTTGTCACTCTACTTGTCTATGTGTTGAAATCCGCTCCACAATGAAATCCAAATGTCAGGAATTGAGTCCAGTTACACAAGACTACATTAATGGATGAGTAAATACACACACACTCCCATCGGCCATTTGTCAAGAGAACCTAACTTCCTTGTAAATGAGTTGCAGATTAAATATTTCCTTGCATGTGTTTAATGTGCTGTATCAGCACTTTTACTTCTTCTATCATTGCATATCCCATTATAAACTGGGAAGGATTCACGCTGACATACACTGACAATAAAAAATAAAGTAAGGAAAGCTGCCTGTCATATATAAGCCACAAAAGGAAAATGACAAACAGCCCTCCTCTTTTTAGGACAAGGGCTGTTTGTCATTCGTTTTTTAGTCCTGTGATAGACTGACAACTTGACAACATGCCTAATGACTGCTGGGAAAGCAACTGAATGCAACCACAGGACAAGTGGTTACAGATAATGAATGAATTCATGAATATTTAGTATGATTATTCCTCAAAAACGAATCGCTGTACAAAAGCTAATTATATAGCCAGGGTCAGTTACTTTTCTACATTTTGATTATGTTTGATTCCATTTTCTATTCCTGTGAAGCTGGAGGACAAGCTAAATATTACAGAAAACTCAGTCAGTAAAGTGGCCTTCGTTTCTTAAGACATGTTTATTAATCCCACGTATGGGAAATTACCTTGTCACAGTAGAGCGGAATTTGGCAAATATATGTACAAAAACAATAACAACTTCGACAGGGGAATTTACCAAAAAACACAATACAAATTTGAAAAATATATACAAAAAATAACGTCACTATGAAAAAATATATGAAGAAAAATAGAGCAAAAGAGCAGATTTATGTGTGCAGAAAAGACTGTAAAAACCAAAACGAAGCCAAGGCTAATGTGTGGGTTATTGTTGACTCAGGCTGGTTTTGTACAGCCTGATGGCAGTTTAAATGAAGGACCTGCGTCTTAAAACTCAGTGTAAAATAGTCGCCACAGAAACAATCAGACTCTGTCTTGGTTTGTAGGTCAGCACCGTATAGACAGCGTCAGAACAGGCGGATATTTAAACCCCAAATCAAACAAACAACCTTTTTGAGTCGTGAAGCGACCGGTGTGGTTCCTGAGAAGCGCTGCCAGTAATGGATCAGTGGGTGAGATGCTATCTCTAGCAAACACCTTGTCTGTGTCATTTCTGAGGTAAATGTGGCGTCTGCTGCAAGATGTAATGATTCATCGGGAGGCGATGCTATCAGAGGGCCTCACAGTCAAATGACAGCTGCTCTTATTTGTATAGTACAGTCTTTGTATTTGCAGGTCATTCTATCTGCTGGATTTACCCGAGCGTTGCATCACATCAACTGACCGTCTGTTTCTCTGGCAAACATAAAACATTCAGGCGTAGTTCAAAAGATATCAAGTATATTGCGTGGCACATGAAACAATCTTGCCTCTATGCGGCAAATTCTTTTGAAGTCGACTCAAGAAATTGCCTCAAAGTAAAGGTTTTAGCTATTTTCCGTCAACAAATTTACAGTAGGTGAATTAAACTATGTGGCGCTCAAAGCACTTAGAAGTGACATTTAAAGAAGACAGCTGTAAAACTGGGACATTGCTTCTGGATAAAATAATAATAATAATAATAATAACATGATTGTGTTTTTCAAATGTCATGTTTGATGCTTTGAGCATCACAAACCAGATACCATTTACCTCAGCTGCACCGGAGCGTACCATCAAGCAGAAAATCTTTTTTAAAATGTACTGTACCTTTAAGGGAGTAAACTACAGGTGGATTTTTATACGGTTTTGTCCTTTTGGTTTGTGGTACAATCCAGCTCGAGGCCTGGAATCTAAAGTGGAGATAGAAAACAGAGTTACAAACGTCTGCAGCTTTGACGTCTTCATGGGCCTTTTTCCAGACATGCCCTTTAAATCCATATCTGCTCAGGCGTGGTTAACTGAGACAATTAAGCCCATGAGCCTTGGAGACGCTTGCACTGCCGCTGCAAGGCCAGTGGGGATGCAGGGGGATGCAGTCGCGGTTTGTTTTGGCATACACTGTGCATAAATGACGTAAATGAATGGCAGGTTTTCACATTCGGATTGTTTGTCAGGTCCTTATTCAGATGTGGCCATTGTGTTCCGGACATGAATTTCAGCCTGGAATATTGATCGGTTTGGAAGTTCACTGCTGTTTACCATCTGTCAACCCAGTAAGTCATTACAGGCCGTGTAGACGGATGATGCCTCTGTTTGTCATCTGTTCCCATTAGTGTTTCGATCTGCTGAGATTTGGGTTGTGGTGCAAACAGCGTAAAATCCATGATTTCCTGGGGCGGGGACTTTTCACGCTTCGAGTAGCCACTTTGACGTCACACATTGTAAATGTGGCATTTTGCATTTGATAGGAACACGTATTTAGCTGCTCCATATACTCATCAGACATTTTACTGTCTTTAGTCACGGCATCACAGTGAGAACAAGTTCATTCAAGGCCCTGGAAGAAGCAAACCTAGAGCTTGTTGGAACCATTTTAGGAAACTAATGGCCACATTGCATCATAGAGACATGTTGTGGGCAAATACACTTTCAACCATACACCCATCAGACTACTTTTTGTATTAAACATAGCCTAACTTCCACCATGGCTATGGCATATAAATCACATATCAATCAAATATTATTATTATGCTGTTAATATTATTTTAATAATACATTATAACTGTATAAATTGAGTTTAGAAGACAGGGTTTCCAGTGCAGCACTAAGCACGGCATGGCACTAATCTAATCTGCTTCTATTGTTGTGGAAGAAATGATGTTTTCCTGAAGTTACACTGTCTCTCCTTGTACTTGATAAGAAAAAAAAAATGAATTGAATGAAATTCCTTGCAGGTTTTCATGAAAACAGATGTTTTCGATATCCCTCCGCTTCTTGACGGACAGGAACGCCTGCTGCAGGCCGTGGCAACGAGGCAACAGCAGCCCCGTTGTCGTGGCAACCGGCACAACAAGTTTAGGCCGGCAGATTTACAAGCTCATAATTCTGCCATGGTTTCAATGCTGCCGAGTCAGCGGCTGTTTGGTGCGGCGGGTTTGGCTGCGGAGGACACGTTTAAAAATATAGTTGTATTTCTGGAGGATTGGCAGCTGAAATTAGGACATGCACAGAACATCTCAGAGATGAGTCAGAACGCTGTGTGTTCAGCTCAAAAGCAGGACAATCCTTGGTTACCTTGGCTCATACTTCAGATGCATGCCATATGCGCTGTCTCCTGAGAACATAATCACAGAGCGCCAAGGTTCGTTTGTGTGCTTCTTTTCAAGGCCAACAAAAGAGCCATTAGCCTTCCCGAGTGACAAATGAGAAGAAGAGAGAAATAACAGAGAGAAAAGCTGCACGGTGACTTATCAGTATTTGTACGTGTGGGGTTTTGAAGCATGAACGAAAGCAGAAGCTGCTGAACAGCAAAGACACTGATTTACAACTATTTATCACAAGGACATTCAAGTGTTTGTCCTCCAGGAATGAATATATCTACAGCAAGAGAGAAAGGTCTCAAGGTTCTCTTTTAAACTGCGTCCGCTGAAATTACAGGGAAAAAAAAGAGAAACACGCATTTCATCTTCCTTACTCGTCGTATAAAAGCTGTATAAACGACATATAAATCAACATGGCTTCAGGGTATATGGTAATAACACATAACGTCAGATATATATTATAAATAAAGATGTTGGGTAAATCATGACATTACTCGCCAGAAATTTACAAAATACCACCCGGCACATATGTTTTCATCCTAATCCTTTCACCAGACGAGAACATCAGGAAGAATCAGAAGTCTGAATTACATGCTTTATATCTAAGTATGTAAATCTGACGCACCACACTCCCAGTCACCACCCCGACCTGAGATTGGTTCATGCTGTACTTCTCCCATGCACTTGTCCTCATAGGTCGGTAAAATGCTAATCAGTGGCGAGTCAGATGTGTCGAGTTAGCTGTGTACTTCACATAATGGCAACTGAAGCTGAAAGGATCGTGTTGGAGTTAATAAATGCTGAACAACAGTTACTTATCCTGGCCTCTGTTGAAGAGAAGACGTCTGAGTAGATGGAGGCTGAAGGAGGGAGAATTTTCTGTGTTTGTTTGACGACTGGCAGATGTGGATGAAATGCAGTTTGGACCAGTTGCAGATGCTGTGGTCTGCGTTGCCTCAACCTGTAGTTACATTTCTGGGTAGGTGCGCGTCAGGCTGTAGTGCAGGCTACAGCAAGAAAATGTTTGTCCTCCTGTATTAGCCCTGCAAAAGACTGGCGACCTGTCCAGGGCCTATCCGACACACTGACAGCTGGGATAAACTGTCGACAGCCTTCAACCCTCTAAAGATAAATAACAACAGACACCGAATGAATGAATGAATGTTAAGATGTTGATAGTTATTTATCAGTAATGTCTTCACTGACAGCGTGTATCTGATCTAACCTGTCATGTTAAAGTGAGGGAGAACTTACCCTGAAGATTGGACCAAACTGCTGAAACTACAGCGGTCTGTCAGTATCTTGCTGATGATGATGCTGATCTGTTGCTGTCTGTGATGCAGTCAGTTATGGAGTTGTTTTATTGACTGTGGCTGCAGAGCAAGTGTGCAAAACAGAGTAAATGCTATTCTGAGAATTGAGAACAGGAGATATTTTTGTACCTTAAGCTATGTATCACTGCACACCCACGGAGAGTGGCTCACATAACGACATCAGGCACTTTATTAATCCCACTGCTGATCATACTCTTCAACAGGGGCTTGGTTTCTGCGTCCACTGGCCCACTCTGTGTTCCCTCTGCACTGAATCACACTTGTTGTCACATTTCACCAGCTCCCTGTCTGTCCTCTCACCTCACTTGTTTCCTGTCTGGGGAACAGTTATGACAGCTAACAAGGCCTCTGCACCGTTTCTAATCCCTGGCTTTCTCTTTCTCAACAGGAGTTCAGTCAAAGTTCAGATGAGTGGAGAGCGAAAACGTCCCGCCGCACATTCTCCCATTCCAATCTCCTGACGCCGTCAACACTTCCTGTATCTTAGCAAATGTAAATGGTGCTCAGAAAAACATTACCAGGACACAAACAGCGCCGTGTAATCGCAGAATATCTAACCAGTTTTATGTCAGTCTGAAGCACGGCATGTTCTTTGCAGTTTAAACATGCGGTACTTATCACACAGTTTAGTCAATACACTGAGTTTGCAGTAGTTTGCACAGCAGTGCCGTGTGACATTTAAACGTGCTGGGTCTTGTTCGCTGGCCTTGTTTGCTTTGTTGCAGAGCAGGGCAATGGAAAGATTCTCATTCTTCCCAGACTGGATCATCATCAGCAAGCATCTGAGTCATTCTTCAGCACCTGCTTGTAGTATCTCGGTTCTTCTTTTAGTTTCCCCAAAGGTTAAATTTAAAGCTTTAAGAGGAAGTAGAAGCAACTTAGACGAGTGTCGAGTAGTTTGTGGCCGACTGAAAAAAAAAAGTCTGTTCACCTCGTAGTGGGCTGTGGGAAGATATAGAGGTGGATAAAAAATTAAAATAAACCTGAGGTTCATTAAGGATTACATGGCTTTAAAAAAGTCATTATTTTCTAGAGAGCTGTTTGACATTTAAAAACATTTTAGTTTAACAAAAATTGCAGTAAAAGTTGAATTTCATTGACAGCTGTTTAAGGTTTATTGTCACCACCTATCATCGGTTTGTGCTGTCCCAGTTTTTCATCAAAGATTAGCAGCTGTAACCTTAACCTCCATCTCTTTACAAAATGAGCTTGTTGGGTAGTTGGCAGGTTTGCAAGCAGCAGTTCAGAGTGCCATGAAGCACTGGTGGAAAATGTCACCGAGTGAATGATTCAGTTAAAGATGCGTTAAGAGAACCATTATGAAATAAGCTGCTCCTTGGGCATGTATGCCAAAATGTAAATCCTCAGGATTTTCAAAGACTTCTGCCTTTTCTCACTTTTATCGCCCGTAAAACACGTACTACAGTGCTCCTAAAGCTGAGATGGATGACGTCCTGCTGTCAGCTATCCGTGTACATAAAGGTCCCCGAGGCTCTTCAGCTTTTATTTACATTTAACACTTCACAACTGAGCAGCTGTTCCTATTGTTCTGAATGTACAGAACATGAAGACTTTTCCATCAATGGATTTTCATTGTGAACTGAACACAATGACCTTTGCTACTCAACAGATCTGTGGCGTTTTGCAGTAGAGCTCCTAAGACCTGAATCTTGCAGCATCGACTCTGCCAATGATGCGTTCACTGACACAGACTGATGCTGGAGTGTGTGTGAATGTTAGTGGGAGTGCTTACCTCGGGGAATAAACGTGAACAACCTGAAAAGTCATTAGCAGCAAATCTTTGAACTGAATTGAAGGAAGTGATTCAACACAACAAAGGGATTCAAGAATCCCACCTCCGTTGTATACGGGAAGACATTTATTGGCCCTATAGTAATTGTGTGAGCCATGTCTAACTGAGCCATACCACGGCCTGGTGCTCTTCCTGAGGTCTTGAATAAATCCCATAACCTCACATGTATTCTCACAGGATGTGCTACAGTCCCCAGAGACAGAGCCCACGGTGACAGATCTATGACTTACTGAGGAAGAATTAATTTAGGGATCTCAGTGTAACACAAACATATGTCTGCATTCTCTTTGGATGTCCTATGTAGGTCAGTGCATGCGTCCGTAGCATCATTTCTTTTTTTTTTTCACTTTAATTTTTATTGAGAATTTTTGCTTTACAAAGGTGCAACAACTCAATCAATATAAAAACTAAAACAAGTAAAAAAAACAGACAAAAAACACACATGGGAGTCACTTTCAAAGCAATCTGTCCATATTCCATTTTTCCCCTCAATCAAGTTTTTTGTTTTGTCGTTGTTCAGTCATAAATATTGTCCATGGACAGAAACACAGACTCCTAGAGAAAATGTCCCAACAGCAGCGAAATCACCTCTCTCTCAGCCCTAACTTCCATCAGTTCAGCTATCAGTTACTGCAGCGTCAACCAAAGACACGATTAGCGGTGGCCCTGCCAGGCTTAATGACCACGCGTGGACGACATATTCGACTTTCTAAAGCCATCTCCTCCACTCAGAAAGTCGACTCGGAGGCAGAATCTCTGACACGGCACAATCAGGAGGTCCTTACTGGGGGAGTCTATCGTCTTGATTGAGCTCAAGTTTCGCCAATGAGGCACCAGCCGGGGCCAGAGCTCCCCGGGGCATTGGCAAAGTGGGAGGGAAATACAATAAAGTGTCAAGGCCAATTAAACTATAAATGCATTAAGCCTGGCTCACCATTTGCCAGCTTATTTGCAGGAAAATGATTCTAGGAGACTTGCAGCCTCTCATTCTGCATAATTTAGAAATATTGCATGAATTTGCTGTCTCGGTCAGCAAACTAGACATAAATTCTGGTGCAACAGACTTCTTCTCTGGCCATTAAGGCCATTACCTCACCTCTCAGTGGAAGCTTCAAGACCAAGAGATCCATGGAAATATTTAAACATTTTGATGGCATACAGCCTTGGCATAATTCAGTAATGTGCTTCATGACTGCCATCAGGAAAAAGGCAATTCCTTCAGCACAGTAAGTAAGCATAGACCTTGTAAAAACATAAATCTAAATATGACATTGCATTACTCTCAAATGACAACTCATCAGTAATTGGCATGTGATTATCAAAGTGTTTGTTTGCTAAGGACTTTGGTGCGGCTCTGCTGTATTTACTGTTCATGACATGAGTCATTAGAGCAGACATACTATGGTATAAATACTTTCTACAAACAACTTGCCTAATTACTCAGCATTGTAAGAAGACGTCTGTGTCCACAATGCCCAATTATCCAAACCGCTGAATCACTTTTCTCAACTGAAAACCCTCAATCATTTTGGTTTTATCCTCAATAAACGTTGAAACCCCTTTTTAAACGTCGTTTTAAACACGTAACAGCACCTGTAGTACTAGGACTGATACTGGAAAGTACTGCAGTAACAGCATCGCTGCGGAGTGAAAGATTACAGTCCACAATTATTAATGGCAGGCTTTTCATCCTAGCTTTGTGCTGTCACAAAAACTCTGATCAGTTTTAGTTATGCTTAGCCAACACATATAAAGACCTAGTGCATCATATCAATTAGCAATCACAAAGCCTTGACATAAAGCATTACTCATTAGTTCTCTTTTTACCTCTCCTCTGTACAACCTCCAACTAACACTAGGGCACGTTGAAAAAGGTTAGAAAAAAGGTAATAACATCAGCCACAACCACAACTAGGAAGAGGAAGGTGAATCATGAATGGACCTTGTGTTGGGTTTGTCATGTCCCCTGTCTTGTCCTCTGTCTTGGTTTTTCAGTCATGTTTAGTTTGCTGTTCGGCTTCCTGTTTTATTTTGTTAAGTTCTTGATTTCCTGTTTGTCTTGGTTCGTGCCTTGATTAGTTCATTGGTTTCACCTTGTCCTGTCTCCTGATTTGTTTCACCTGTGCCTCGTCATCCCTCTGTTCCTCATGTGTGTATATATAGCCCTGCCTTCCCTTTGTTCCTTGTTGCGTCATACTCGTTACTCGTTCCTCCGTGTTCCTCCGTGTTCCTCCGTGTTCCTCCGTGTTCCTCCGTGTTCCTCCGTGTTCCTCCGTGTTCCTCCGTGTCCCTCCTCCTTGTTACTCCTAGTTGACCCTTTTTATGTTACTGTGTGTTTTTTTTTTTTTTTTTTTGGATTCCCTGCCTGGTCAGCAGCGCTTTAGGTTTTTGTAAGTTTATTTCTTTTCTTTATTAAAAATATCTTTTTGCCTACTCCTGCCTCCTCAAGTCCTGCACTTGGGTCTTACCACCTCACCCTGGACACACCGTGACAGGGTTTGTCTGTCCTATTCTATGTCCTGTTGAGTTTTTGTTTTTCTGTCTGCACGCAGGTAGCATATAGTCAGTGTACTTTAAACATTTAGTAAAACAGATCTGAGGAGCTGCTAATGATAATTATCAGGGTATAATTCATAGGGTTTGTTACTATGAGTGCGCATCTTCCCATCAGATTTGGTCACTGGAACCATTAATGATATAACATTAGTAATTAGTGCAGACTTCACCAACCCTGAGTCAATGTTTTATTTATTTTAAGTAGGACAAAAACTATAAATGTAAAGACAGCAAGGTGAAGCTGTACTTAACCAGTGGTTACCTGAAAGACAAAGATCTAAGGCAAATTTGTTATTGTGAAAATCATCTGTTGCTTGCGCCCAAGCATGCGAAGGTCTGATTTCAGAAATGGTATAACAGTCTAAAGATGCTAGTACCGCGATAGATCGTTAAAGTTGGATGTTGCTGCTAATGCCATTTCACCATCCTCTGCCACAAGGCTCACTGATTTGTCCTGATTATGTATGTGACCTGACAGGGGCAGGAAACTCTGGCTCTGCTGTGAGGGCCATTTCCTGAAATATGAACGTGTGCATCATTTTCCTGGCAGTGAAAGGCCAGTTCAGTATAATTTATTCAGAGAATTGATTAAAGCTCTCCATCAATCACATTAGCTTCCAGGAGTCTTTAGTGTTCATCCAATGTTACCTTCAGGTTGCAGCATATCCAAAAACATGAATAAACAGAGTGATTGCAATGTTTTACATTCTCTTAGAAAAAGGACCTTTTTCACTGTGGTCCAGTATTTGAGTGGTTTATGTGAATTCCCAATTTGATTCCCAGATGGCTGGGCCATTTGCTGCATCCCCGCACAGAAAATATTTAGAACCAGAAACTATATCTGGTTTTTGCAAGAAACTAGAGCTGTGGTAAAACTCATACAACTGAAAATAATACAGGACCAACAAGTACTCCAACTTATCAACAAAATATATTGTTTATGATTGTTGACCGACACTGACCAAGGCAAACTTTATTAATTATGAATCTTTTATGAAAGATTTGATACTATATTGTATTTCAATGAAAGTGTCAATGAAATTCTCATAATGTAGGTAAGAAATAAACACAACAATATGCATTATCAGGCAATCAAACATGCGTTATGAGTCAATGAGACCTCTGTTATTTCTAAAATTAACAGCTGCTCCAACACCAAACCAAAGGACATATTGTTTATTGACTGCAAAACCCTTTCAAATCTAACATATATTGCTCCCCTTGGCATCAGTCTACCATGTCCTCTACTAGCCTAATGCCCTTTATTGTCTGTGTCAGCGTTTGGTAGTCGGATTGCATTGTGGGTTATGCTGGCAACGGTTTTCACAAGAAATATGCAAGACACACTGCTAGACCTGCTGCATAATTTGATCTAGAGAGAGAAGTGCAATGCTAAAACTATGGTAGAGCCGTAGTTGTGGTTAATCACTGGCAAGAAGACATGCAAATTCATCATTCATGTTTTATAGATACAGTAGATACACCCAGCCAACACTTATCAGCTTGCTGCATGAAGAGGAAATGGCTTCTGAGACACGGTTGTGTTCGACCACTGTGATCACACCTTCCAGAGAGATCGGACCGTTTCATAAGCATGGTAATTTAATCTGGCACTAAGTCTCCCATTGCTGTACCCACTGGACTAAGACAACGTCTCGTGGTATATGTTGTTCGTGCTTTAATTGATAGGTTGAAGAGCATTGCTTTTTTAGACTTGGTAGAGCTTGGATGCCAGGCGGATTTACACTTTACCGCAGCAGCCAAATAACTCTGTAAACTGGCTAAAGAAGTAGCACGAAAAGCATGATCCACATTTGAGTAAAAAGGGCCAGGCAAGTCAATTATCTTTGTTGTGATGCCAGCAGCTCCAGAACAGCTTGCTAGAAGCACACAAAGGCTGAAGAGCTTCTGCGTAATGTAGTTTTGATGTGTGACGGACACATTAGAGGAAATTGTGCTCTTATCACAGTCATTGTCGGGGAGTATCACTGGCATGGGCTGTCAGGATAATGAGAAGATGCATTAGGGTGCTTTTTACAGCGACGGTCAGTCAGGGTGAGAGGACTCTGGAAGCTCTTATAACAACTCATAAAGCAAGACATGAGCGATGCAGACGGCCTCTCTGGTGTTTTCTCAGACATACTTTAAGAAGACATGCTGTTCAGCACAGGATCAAATAGCACCTCCACAACTCTGTACATGGACAAACTCTATAAAGTAATTGACGCTGACTTCAGTTAATGCACAGCGGTTGTGAGAAGCTGTCACAGAAGAGCAGTGTATTCAAATTGTGTGGACCTGTAAGCTCTGCTGCCTTTAAACTAGATTTACCCACTGAAGCGTTTTCAATAAGCAAAGACGATCACTATAATCATCACAGTGACACATCATTCGTAGGATCTGGTGTTTCTGGTGTTTTCCACCAGCTGTGACGTCTCAGATCTAAAATATGTGAAAGTTTCCTGCCAGTGTAGATGTGCTGCCGTCAGTGTTTTCCAGCTCACGTGTACTTATGTGCAAAAATGTTGACGCTCATAAAACTGTGCCAACTTCACTGCTTTGTTGTAACACAGAAGATGTGCTGATTTAATCAGGGGATATTGCTGGCTTAGGGATAATACTAAGTCATTATTCATCACTCATCCATGTCTTTACTGTGGCCTCACACTCCACACCAACGCCATCACCACTACAACCCCCCTTCACCATCTGCCCAAACAGACAGACCCCTGACGATCAGCTTAACGTGGGATAAAACCTGACCAGAGTCACAAGCCTTGCACTTAACCCGCCAAGACATCCTCCTAGTTTGTGTGTCTGTGTGAGAACATGAACGGGTCCCACAGGGAGAAACACCATATTTCTACACGTATGGCAATTGGAGATTACAGTTTTAGCTCCAGAGGAGGTCTAGAGTTGTGACTAATGCTAGTTTGTCACAAGGAAACAACAAATTCCTGTAACCTGCTGTCACTGAACACTGCTTCCTGCATACCAGGTCTTTTAATCTTACTCGTTTTTTTCTGATCAGAAACCATATTTAATCCGGAGGGTCTTCATAAAGCACTGTTCTGCTTAATCATGTAAACCATTACACACTGATCAGCCACAACATTAAAACCGCTAACAGGAGAATTCAATAACACTGACCATCTTGTGACAATCTAATATTCTGCTGGGAAACTTTTGGAACTGGGATTCATATGGATGTTTTTTAGACATGTACCACGCACCTAGACCAGACCAGACAACCCCACCCCATAGCAATGATACACCTTGATGACAGCAGCCATCCCCAGGAGGATGCAGCCTGACACGGGCACACACACAACTCAAAGGAACAACTAAAAAAAATAATAAATTAAAATTAAAAATAGTACAAGGTGTTGACCTGGCCTCCAAATTCACTAGATCCCAAACTGATCAAGTTTCTGTGGGATGTACTGGAATAAGCCTGATCCACAGAGGCCCCTCCCCTCAACCTATAGGACCCACAGGACCCAAAGGCCTCCACTAACAACATTCTGTTGTCAGACACCACAGGACACCCTCAGTAGGCCCATGTCTTTTCTCTGATGAGTCAAAACTGTTTTGGAGGCAGGAGGGAGGTCTACACAATCTCAGTGTTATGCTTTGTGTATATCCAAATGTATTAAATATGATGGCAGCAGCTTGGCATAAATCACCTCTGTTGGGCAAAAAGAAAAAGAGAAAAGTAATAGCCAAATTCCTGTGAACCAATTTTCCTACTTTCCAGTGTTGGATGAACCAAAGTCTGACAATGAAGCTGATGAGAGCAGACGTGTTGTTTTCCAGTGCTACCAGATCCAAACTATACAAGCTAAGATGCACAGACAAATGTGGTAGTTCTACCAGGCTCTTTACATAAGCAAGTCATTCATGCAAAGCTTTAAAAAAAAAAAAAAAAACATACAGTATGCATGTACTTGCAGCAAAGTGCCCCCAACAACTGCATTACTAAAATTTGTCTACAAATAAGTTGATAATTAATTAATGAATGAAATGGGTGTGAGGCAAAGATATTAAAGCTGCTTCTTTGTGATACTGCACAGCATTGTATTTTTATGTCAGCACATTTTCTATACTCTTGAACTTTTCCTTGAAATAAAAACTGCGAAACACAAGAAAAGTGCCTGCTCTTTTATTTATTCTTGTACCAGTGTTATTCATACTAGAACTCACGTCACTTTGTAAAGTTTCAAGGCCAGCACCACATGGGACTAGATTCAGACTTTTAGTCTCTCTGCTGAATGAAAGAGGCATTGAAGCAGCTTGAATATCTTTGCCTTCCTCTCTTGTCCCTTGGAAGGTAAAGAGCTTGGAGGCAGAGGCTGCTTTTGCCTTTCTTTTGTATGCATGCCACTCCACCTTGTTTGAATTTGAATAGTTGGGTATCTAGGCCAAGAACTCATTTTTGGCTTCCTTTGCTGGCAGGGCCTGTTGAGTAATCCGTACACATGCACCGGTGCTAATTGGTAAGCTGCCGGAGGGGGCTGCTTGTTTTGGACAGGAAAGCCTCGGGGGGTTCTGGAGGAAAGAATCACGACTTCAGATGTGCTGCTTTGGTCAGATGGTACAATCTGCACATGGCCTCTCTTGATTTGTTTACATTGGCTCCATTTGATCCAGGTCAAACAGCTAATGCCGCAGGACTTTTGTGAACTTTGGAAAATGGGTGAGAACATAACACAGGCAGCAAAATATGTGAGTAAGTCAGAAACTTTTGCAGTTTGGGGTGAAGTGAAACCATCACACAAACCTGGCATCTGTTCGGCATTACAGGACAAAGGTGAACTACAGTTGATGTTTGCACACATCAGATACAGTATTACTTCATGGTAGACCACCATCAGAGAAGTGAAACAGATCCATGAGTTTGATGGCTTATCTCACACCAAAACCAACACAGTTCATAGCACTACTGGGGGAACAGTAAGTAGCTGTAGCTGAGATGGCAGAGTGAGTTGTCCATGAACCAGACGGTTGGCGGTTTTAACCCCAACCCCACATGCCACATGCCTCGGGTTTCCTTGAGCAAGACTCCTACCCTTGATTTGCTCCCAGGGCTTGGCACTGGTGTGTGAACGTGTGTGATCTTGTGTGAGTGAATGGGTAGACATGTCACTGTGAACATGGTAAAGCGCTTTAAGTACCAATAGGTAAAAAAACACTGTTTAAATACAAGACTATTTGCTATGTGATAGGGTTTAATAGTTGAATAAATTTACTAATTGTGACTGGAGTCAGGTTCAATTTAAAAAACGCCACTCACCGTGCTGGAACAACCTCGTTTTGCTTACGACCAAATAAAATTGAGACAATTCGTGCCTGGAGGTTGTTGGGTAGAAAGCACTTAACTCTCCCTCCAGAGAGTAGGATTCATTAGAGAAAGATTGTGGTTTTATTAATATATAAATAAACAGGCTGAATATCAAGTCCCCGTCTACCTTCGCTTGCTAGTAAACAGTTTAACATTGGTAGTTGTAACAATGGGATATGATAATTTTGTTTTTCAGCCAGGCCCCTGGGACAGACAGTAGACCTCTGCCCAAGGATCTGAAGGTGTGTTCTTGTCTGTATGGGGCCAGTATGCTAAAAGCTTTAAAAGATCTTGAAATCATTTCTAAAACACGCCGGGAGCCAGAAGAGATATGCTAAAACGGGAGTGATATGACCTGTTATGTCTGAAAACATGCAGTTTGTTTTCATAAAGTGTCCTGTTGGACTCTGGTAGGTTATGCACTGCAATTGACAGGTTACTGTGTCTTTAAGGTTTTCAGCAGTGATGTACGGCAAGGTCGTAAAATGTAAGGTGTGGGGCAGTTCAGTAAACGCGACAAACGAAGCAACACGTTGTGGTCATTGACTCCTGCACGAACACGACATGACCCCTATTCTACGAGGTTGGGTACTTTAGTGGAGCCCATATTACTGATATGTGCAGCTTGGTGTATGTGTTGCTTAAAATCCACAGGCAAAAAGACATATTAAGTCTTACCAAAGTACTCAGTTGGTACTTTGCTGGTGTCCCCGTGTTACAAACAGCTGTGTGCTGTTAGACTGTTACAGTAAGTGTCTCCAGGACCACATTTTGACAATATTAGCCATTTGTGTATGTGTGTGTGATGTTCTCTTAAACCTTTACAGGTGCGCAGGGATAAAATGAAGTTGAGTGATTAGTGATGGGTGTGGTCCAAGCATTCAGCACAAGTTGCGTGCAAGCTGCATTGAATGAATGAGAGAGAGGATAACACTAGATGACTCACAATGATGTATTCCTGTTCTTGTTTTGCACTGTGTGTGTGTTTGTTTTGTGGTTCCTGCAGTACATGCTCAGTGCTCAAGTTCCTTATACTTTCTGACACTCTAATTGATTCTTAAAGCATTTTTTGTGGATATCTTGTGGTTCATACAAAAAACTGTAAAACTTCTATACCACTGACTGTGAGTGTTTTTTCTTGTTTGTGTGACAGCTTTTCTACTTTGCATGGACTGTAAGGAAATAGGCAGATTTAACGACAGATTAAATGATTCTTCTTTGCATAAGCCACAGGTAGAGCTGGCTGAGTCAGGTCATGTCAAGTTGCAGTGATAAGGACAACCAAATCAAATGAGCAAAGAAATTTAAATTTAACCTTAGGAAAAAAAAAAGCTGGACTGGAGCATGTCCTAACAGGCAGGTCAAATATTAAGTCACAAGCTCCAGATCAGCAATGCGACACTCAAGTCCACACTGCCACATGGACAGATCTATTTGTACTTCACATTATCTGATCAGATTTTCAAGATATTTGTTCCCAGGTTAAAAGAAAAAGAAAAGGAAACACTGCCAAAGTTACCTTACATTTCCAGACCCTAATGATAATGAATGAATGGGACATGCTGGGACATTTTTATTTCATCATAATAATGATGGAGATGAAAACCGTTAATTTGCTGACTGAAAGCTGCACAAAACTATAACTGACCAACATCAGACTCTACACGTCACGTTCATCTATAAGTGTTGCTTTTGTGGTATTGTTCGTTTCAGTTTTTGTAGTTTTCAACCTCGATTAATCTCCGCATGGAGTCAAAAACTTTTCAGACCCCTTCACGTTTTACTCACTTTAAAATGAGTGTGACTAAAAAGTCCATTTTTATTATTGTATTCTTTTATTTTTTATCAAGAGGAGATGGGCCTCTAAATGGTATAGGATTTCACCACTGAATAAGTGCACTTGCATTTCTGAGTTACTTGTTCCAGTAAGCTTGTCCTTCAGCACAGTCAGCTTCCCCCTCTTGCATTTATTTGTCTTCTGAGTGTGCGTGTTGTTTTTGAGTAAAAAATAAATAAATAAATAAACATATATGTGTTCCAGCTAGAGAAGTGCAGCATTGCGTGCTCCTTGTTGGGACATTCTGCCAAAAGAAATCAGGGCTGGAAAACAGCAGACAGTGGCACAGATACACTCAGGGCGAGGGCGAGTAAATTACTCTGTCAGTCATGGCTTTGTTCTTTCTAGAAAACTCAGACCGATCCTCCTGCGAGTTTGATGAATACAGAAGCTTTTCTGGCCGGCGGAACCAAAAGGACGTGTCACCAGAATACTTTATTAATCCTTCAAGGAAATTGTTCAAAAGGAACTCATCTGCCGTGACATTGTACCACAATGCCGTGACCCGGATTCGAACCGGGGTTGCTGCGGCCACAACGCAGAGTACTAACCACTATACGATCACGGCGAGCTACGATGAGCTTGACGTCACGTCACGACTGAATGTCTGTATGTCCTGAAGCCGTTAGTGGTCAGCCACCCAACAAAGTCACACATTTTCGGGTGACATTGTTTCTTATTTCTGTCAGCTGTGATTAAATGTCAGCCATCTTTAGAACAATATCATGTCCCTGTAGATCAATTGAATATGACTGTCGATAAATACGTTTAGGCTAGCTTTGCACAGAACTGTTAGCACTGACTGCTAGCCAGGAAAATGTGATCCAGTCTAAAAAGTCCCTGACACACTTTATGTAAAGTAATAAAAAAAGATGACACACTGATGAATTATTACTTTAAATGTGTGAGAGCACATCAAACTATTCTACCTGACAAAATGTGTGAGATACTCTATGTCTAGCTTAGCTTAGCATCTATATCATCTGTTAGATTTGACCAAAAGTCGAAGATCTTTTATTTAAGTAAAAGTTCAAATATAACAGAATAAAAACATGTCCAAATAAAAGCTGCCCATGCCAAACATTACTAGGGTAGTACTTTTTTTTCAGAATTATCTTTCAGAGCGCTTAATACCCCCTTAACACTATTATTCTTTAAAACCCTACACTTGGTTTTTCCATAGCATATTGTGCTCATGTGCTGTCGACTTGTCCAGGGTGTACCCCACCTCTCGCCCAATGACAGCTGGGACAGGCTCGAGCTGACCCTCCAACAGTACAAGCGGTTACAGAAGATGACTTTAGCCTAAACTAGGAACTATAGCCGATGCTGTTCATTTGCGCTGTTTCTATAAGTGTTTTCTTACCTCAGCATCTTGACCTCTGCACCTCCTCCCGGGGGAGACTGGCATTGTTGGACGCCACATATTTCCTCCTATTTTATCATGGCTCCCATCCGGTCTCACACTCCGCAGGCCCCTGGAGTAAGTGTCTAAGGGGATACATTGTGCCAGGAATTATTTTTTTGCAATGGATGATGAGTTTTACCATCTTGAATGTGAGGAATCTCAGATTCAGAAAAGGGAAAATTGTCAGTGGTCAAATGGCCTGCTGTACTGCCCACATCTCAGAGAACTTATGTCAGCATTCATTTCCATGTGGTACATTGTTACTGCTCTGCTGTAAAGGAGTCTCATGGGACATAGGAGTGTTTGGCCAAACCGCATCATCATATCAAACTCGCTGTTGTTGCAATTAACACTGTGTGACACGGTTGTCTTATTAAGTGGCCATAAGGTGTTGACTCCCTGTTGACTGTTCGTATATCTGGTTGGAATGGATCAATACATGATTAAATATTCAAATATATATCAGATGTCCAACCATCTGATATGAGGAAAGTCGCTGCTTGACCACAGCTACCTAGAAAAAGATGATGATACAGTTATGTTATTTGTTCTCAGTTTTAATTTGGCAACAGATTCGTTAATATTGGTGTAAATTTAAAGGGTACTTAAAATGGTGATGAAATTAAATAAAAAATAATGAAAATTCAATTAAAATATAAATAAAAATTTTCAAAAAATTGACAAATTTACTTTGAAATGAGCAGATTAACATTATTGTTCAAATTGTTCAAACCTTTAATAATTTCTCTCGGTTTTCTCTGTGTTGGCTCATGTCAGCTAACGTGCACTTTTGAACCCTGGCGGAGATGCTGAGTGCTGATCTCTGCTGACCGTTCACTGTGACTGAAACCAGAGCGGCCACAATAATGGCATCATTGATCACTGCCCGACTTTTTTCTTCTGCTTCCTTCAAAGCTTCCACCGGCGTGAGAAATATTTCTGAAATAGAAATGCAATCTTTTGGTGAAAGGCTTGATCTGCCCTCCCGATTACCCTCTGAGGCCTGATGTGCTTTTAGTCCCTCTGCCTTGGTCTTCCTCTTCAGGCAAAGATAACTGTGTTTGCTCACTGAAGGGGTTCTGGCTCCTGTATAGGATGTAGCAGCTGCTTCGTCTGCCAGACAAAAGAAACATCAGCACATATGATGAACAGGCACATAGAAACAATGACTATACAGTTCATTGATGGGTCAGTATTTTTTATACTGTCTGAAAGATTAATAGTTCTTACAGTGTACACCAAAATTATTGTGTGTAAAGTTTTACACACAGTAATTTTGGTTTACATATTAATCCTGATGGAGTCCTGAACATGAAATCTGGCTCTTGTTTCCTTTCTGTCTTACCTATTCTTTGTCCTGGGGTCCTTTTAGTTCACTGTATGCTAATTTGGTTTTGCAACTCTAAATCATAATATCAGCTAATACGATAAGAGCCACTGGGTTGCACTGCTCCACTCATGCAAGTGCACCCCTGTGTAGTAGGCGGTCCATAATGTGTCCCAAGGCACTTTGTGTGTTCACTGCTGAAAGAATGCAATCCAATCCAATCCTTGGCAAGGTCCATACGGGGCCATACTGGTATCTGAAGGAGGTACAAAGCTGGCGTCTGTCTTGAACATCATCTAGTTTCCAGACCTTATGTATCTCATTTATATGCTTACACTGTATGGAGCATAATCACTAAGCATGGCTGCAACAACAAATTGCCAGGCAGGCAACATTGGGCTATTAGCTGCAGCGTTCATTCAGCAGGTTCATTAGCTGCTGTTCAGCTGAATATGTTCAGTCAAATCCAGTTTAGCACCCAGCTGTGTTTTAAACCCCATCCATGTCCTGGTTTAGCTGGAGCTATTCTAAAATACAGCTAAGCTAACCATATGCTAATGACCAATAATAATAAACCAATCAAGTTAACATGACAAAAGACAGAAATGCAGAACCTATATGGTCCAGTTCTACCTTAGGGTGACGTTAGCCATCCATCAGTAAATAAGCCTCATGTAAAGGGCTATTTTTCTCCTCACATCCTCTTTGTATATTTTACACAAACCAATAATAGTTTGGTCCTTTCCGGGACCAATAGCCATTGAGTGGCCTATTTAGACGATGCATTTAGATCCAGTCTGGGCAATCCGATTGAAAGTGACCAGCTTTAGGTTTGTGTTCAGTATTGTAAGAGTTGATGTGTCTAATGGATCTCTACTGCTGTTTCAGATCTATGAACAGCATACAATTCTGTGTCTGTCATGACTTTGGTACACATGTTAGTTAGACCTGCACAAAATACAGATTACAATTTAACAACCTGGGAAGTTACCATATGCTCCATAATCTCTAGTAATAAATGTAAATTTAGACATAGGTAATTGAGGAAATATGCAATTTAAACACACGCAGCACATTACCTCCAAATGTGGTAAGAGATCGGCTCTCTAAAATGTAATCTCACTGGATCTTGGAGGGGATTCACACCTGTCTTTTTTGCTAGTCACTTGTGATCGGATTGGCAAAATCGGATCTTAATACAAGGTCTGAACAGGCCTAATAGTATGCTTAGCACCCCTAACAAATACCTTTGTGTCAAGTGGTGGTGATTGTAGGGACTTTGGGTTCATAGCTATGTGCTGCTACATTTGCATTATTAGTTATCCAAGCATTATTATTTAAAATGTTTGAATCTACAGAAACGTTTTGGCCACTGACTTCTAATCTAAATCTGGGATAAGGGTATAGTCTTGTACTGTGCTTTTAAATCTACTGTAGTCCCGCCCATTGCCGTATGAACCAATCAGCAGCTCTGACATACAACCCTCTGACTTCTGGGCCAATCACAGCTCGTCTTTCAACACCAGTCGAGCAGCTCAGTTGTAGGAGGCTGATCGGCGTCTCTCCACTTCAGTCGACCACCAGTGCAACAAGCCTGTCAACCGTGACACTCACACGGTCCGTGAACACAGAAAATGCCTGGAAAGTGACTCCAGAGAACGGCAGGACTGCCCCGGACATAGGACACAGGCTTTCAGACCGACATGCCGGTGTCTCCTGCGACGTACCCCCGGCATTAGGTAGGTTTTTTTGGGGCGCTGTTGTGTTGTTGTAATGTCCCTCTCCCTCTCCTTCCCTTTAGCTCTGGTGCTGCGACAATTAAACTCACATATTTTTGGGGAGGGTGGGTTTGAATAACCGTAATATGTCGCTCTTTTTTGGCTTAAACACAGTTATGCTCTTCCTCCTAAATTGAGGTTACATAATTGCGGGCGTTTGGCACGATAGACATAAACGCTTTAAAATAAATTCTGGCAGATATTATCACCCTTGTCAGTGAAATAACGTTTATAGCCGGTGCTCGTGTGTTGACAGACAGCTCCGTAACGTGCCTCCCTCGAGGCAATGTCGCACGAGACTCAATCACAAATCTGCCTTGATTATCGACAAACCTGGGTTACTCGCCGAAGACATTTTACGAATCTCAAGAAAGCAGCCCCTCCACTCGGCACACGGCTGTGTCAACAGGGACTACGAGTTTCGATTAAATTGAACTTAAAACGTGTCCTCGGTGCCCCTTTATGCCCTAAATAAACAGCTGCAGTAACGAGCACTCTGTGCAAAATCTAAAGTTCACATTGGATGTGCATTTGCAGCCTTAGTGGTGAAGATATGCACGCCGAATTAACCAGAAGAGGATAACATTAAACGGAGCCTTGCATCGACTTTATATGAACCCTTGCCCCATCGCTGATAAACTAGACATTGTTTAATTGCCATATATTTTTAATAGAGTTTGGTTTTGAGGTTAGGTATCGCAGTAATGGATAGTGGAATGTGTTGGGGTTACATGTATAAGTGTTTTGGCCTGTGAGTGCAGCCAGGGTGGAAAAAGATAGATGATCCTGCCTGGGATAATCGTATTGGTCATGCTCATGCAGAGTGGTCTGAGCCATATATTAAGACGTGGTTGTAATCTTGACATGTTACAGCTCCACCAGCAATGAAAACACTTCTTTGCTGAATGCACTTAATTCATGTGTGGACCTGAGAGACATGGTGTCAGTTATGTGCACAAACATACTGTACCACTGGCTATGTCCCAGATTACTGATTGCAATCATTGTTACCCCTTTTAACTTTATATTCCCTTCCATTGCATATTGCAGATGTTAGACTAATAGTAAAATATAGGAAATATATGGTTCACACATTAGAGACATGATTTTGGCCTTCTATCTTGCAAAGGTAAATGTTTCTAAAGAAAATGCTTTGTAGTAGTCCCAGAAGGCTGGAAATACAGTTTCCATTGGCTATCAAGGGTCATAGTGTGCTAGTGTCTTGGTAGCCAGGAGCACATCTGCTGTTTGCAGGTGGTCTGGGGAGGAGGGGGCTAGAGACTGGAGTCCAGTTGGATTCAGGATATATCTCAGAGCTGGCTGCTCTCAGTGGTTCAGCCTCTACAGCTGCGGAGCTGGATCAGTTGGACTCCAGCTCACTTATTCTCTCATTTCCTTGTCTGAAAAGAACACCCGCTGCTGCATCACAATTATTACATTCAGTCAGGCAGCTGTCTGACCGCTCGGCTTTCAACTGCAGAGCGGGGTCCATATTTATGAAGTTTCTCCAAAGAGTGCCGGTTGCTCAAGGACTTACTGACATAGGGGCACACATTCATCAAACTTCCCAGATTAGTAATGCTGACGTCACTAGATCTCCTTCACTGCTTGTTCTCACTGCACAACTCTTGACCAAAGGATCACGGTTTTGTGATGATTTGTGGTTGAGGACAGAGACCTTGGTGTATTTGTGGACAACTGACTCATCTGAGAAGCAGAATTTAAATCCCATCAGTGGGAAACAGAAAACACAACTGGTGATGAAAACTGTCCAGAAAGAGTTGAGCTCTGAGCCAGCAAGTTTGGTGACCTCCCACACATTGGTCACGTTTCCCTGGTGACTTGGGAAAAGAATGGGTCTTTTATTGTGGGTCTTTTAGTGGAAATGTAGTGTGACAGTATGCAGGTTTGGGTTGTACCATTTGACTTAGATCCAAATAACTATTTAGTTAATAATGAACACAGAAGCACCAAAGTTTTTGTGTGGATTTCCTAATAATCTATAAACTAAAAGCATTATACCGATATGACAAAGTGCGGAAATAGTCTTTTTCTAAGCAGCAACGCATAATAACTTTCAGTCTTTTTCATTGGCCAAAACAAAGAAGTGAAAGGGCCTTTTCAGGGTTTTGTGGCTTGATAAATAAAGAAATCAATAAAGTATGATGCGTTTCTTTTAAACCTCATAGGCTGAAAACAGAAACAACATAAACATTGTCTCCAGAACAACCATCTTCCACTGGTGGCCTTGACAGCCCAGATTGTGTCTTGTTTTCCTGCAAACTATATTCAGGCTCGTTGCATACACGGGCTACTGATTTATTTTACAGACACCCCAGCTAACCCGGACACGCACATATATCCCAAGTTTATTCACCATCAGATTTACATCTGAACCAGTCACTTTACTTATTACTGATGTGTCTCTGATTATTTATAACCCCTGCATTATGGTATTGAGTATACATTTGTAGCTGTCAACTGCACCACAGAAGTAAAGTTGATTTACTAGAGTGTTGCATTGCTTTAACAGACAGTACTGTAATTGATTGTGCTAATATGCATGAAGCCAATAGCATTTTCAGATGCATGCATAGTATTATGTGTGAATACTTCCTGTGTGAACTGCTTGTAACACACAGGCTCACTTTAGAGGAAACTGGATGTTTTTGCAGAGGCAGTGCACTTACTTACAGTATGCATACATGACCTATAGACTCGCTTGGATTTACCGTCATTATCGATCCCCAAGTAGGTGACAAATGAAAAGAACTCTTAACAGGGAGAGTGTGTGTTAGTACTGATGCAGATGCTTGAGTGATTGTCCAAGAATGTGGAACCCGTCTGGAGGGAAATACAGCGTTCTTTCTAAAGAAACTTCCTGATTTATTCTATGGTTGGTGAAAACATCAGTCAAATTTATCTCTCCACTGTGTTCAGTTGGTGTGAGATGTGACCTGGCAGCGTATGATCCATCCAGCAATCATTCTCATCATACCATTCATCATGCAATGTCAGAATCGAAATCAGAATCAGAATCCGCTGTATTAACCAAGCATGTGTGAACATACAAGGGACTTGACTCAGGAAATGTTTGCTCTCTTGTACACAAAACACAGAACTTCAATGTAAAAACTAAAAAAGTGTAAAAAATAAATCTTGATCCATCTGTACAACATAAAATAAAAAATAAAAGCATAAGAGCAGATACATACAATGATCCAGGAGTTTATGCAGTGAGTATACAATGAATGCAGGGTTAGTGTTATTGTTCATGTGAATGGTCACTGCTCAGTGACTGCTGTGTGGAAGCATCTGCACAGTACTGTATTTCTTACTAATTTATTAAAATGCATTTCTAAATATGTCTGCTGCCTGAATAGATAGTCATACGATTGTATCTCTTGTGTGACCAGCAGCTTGTCATAGTGACTTAAACAGTAAATTGTATTTATGTAATAACAATCCTGCTTAAGAAAAGACAAATCTTGTTTGGTCTTAAGACAGAGGTATGGACCGATAAATATTTGACCTAACTGGTTGATTGGAATTCGTGCTGAATCTGATCTATTCTATGATTAATATCTACCTATAATTCAAATGGCATCTTGTTTCTGTCGCATAACAACAACAAAGCTTTGAAAACTTTGTTCTTGTTATGTAAGATCAAAATCTTAATGTTCACTCTAATGTTACAAAAATATTCCTCACAATTAACCTAGCCTAGATTTAGGCTGTGGCTCAGCAGACGGGGTTGTCTGTGAACCAGAGAGTTAGCTGTTTAATCACATTGGCGTGAATAGGGCTGTAAAGTCCTAGTCGACTGGTCGACTTATTGGTCGATACGTTCTGGGTCGACCAAAATTCTGATTGGTCGATTTTTTGCCGTGTTAATTTCATACAGTCTATGGTTAATTTCATCAGGAGGAAAGTACCAAGTGCTAATGGGGGTGTTTTCAGAGCACCCCTGTTTCAGAGGTAACAGCCTGTCTTCAGAGAACACCCCTCTTGTTTTCATTATTTTGGATTAGCCCAACCCACTAGGGACAGGTGGATTGAAGAACGTCCACGTTATTCAACGTCCGGTGATTTGCTGAATATTTATATTATATATATAATATATTTATATACATTATTACAGCGAGTCCAGTAGCCTACCATCCATGTCAAAGACATCAGCAGTGTGGCAGAATTTTACCAAAATAGATGGCGGGAAAAAAGTCGAATGCAAGATTTGCAAACAACAGTTTGCGTATCACAGCTCGACTACAAACATGGCGTATCATCTAAAAACGGTAAGATTTCAACATTATAGGCTATTAATATCATATTAAACATAATTCAATATTATAGTCTAATAATCGTTTATTCGTTTTATAACTGCAGGCGCACCCGCCCGCAACAACTGCAGCATCCCTCAGATACACCCAGACCACGCTGGATGTTAAGCCTCCTCTATTGCTAAATAACGAACTTTTATGGTTCCCTTTTATTATTGTGCACATTTATTTCTATTTATTGGATTTGGGCTTCTTCTTTTTTTTTTTTTTACCTAATGCGCAATTGCGCGGTGCGCACTGTAGGCTATTGTTTTGAGCCTATGCTTTATTATTCAGTAATGCACAGCTTTATTTCGTTGGCACTTGTCTTGATCTGGGATGTTTAATAAAGATAATTTTCCCTGAATTGCCTTTTGTGTTTAATTGCCTTCTTGTGCTGATGTCAGTATATTTTCGGTAATCATGGGCTTTTAAATTGCGCAGATGCACGTGATGGAAAACGCTGTCAGAGCCGCCAGACTCAAGTCCCCCCCCCCCCCCTCGATTAGTCGATTTTTGGTCGAAATTTCGGGGTTTCAGTCGACCAAGAATTTCTTTGGTTGATTACAGCCCTACTTGTGTTGATGAATGGTACGATGTGTGACGTGAATATAAAGCGCTAAACAAGACCATTTACTGTTACCTTTAGAGTTACATTTTTCCAGTCGGTATTATATAAGGCATTTGCAACTTTGCACCACTGTGTAAAAGTAGTAACATTTGATATTTACAATTTACACATTTCAAAGTTCCTGCATAAACATGTGCTATTGTACAATTACAATTGGTTAATACAATTAGCATACATCTAAGGCAATTTACATTCAATAAATGTACGAGAGGTTGTGGACAATTTGCATAGCTAATAACTAACTAATACTTTTTTATTCCACAATAAAATACAGCTTTTCATTGCAATGCAGCATTGTAGAACCACGGTCTTTGGTTTATTCAACAAAAGATTTTGAACAAAGTTGCTGACATTGCCATAGACACAGATCCCCTCTGATTGGCTTCTCTGAACCAGAGGAAGCTCTCTGATTGGCCACATTCACTGTCAATCCAAACATCAGTTTTTACTTGACAGGGTATCCACACTGGTGCACTTGATCACTACTTGTTTTTCAAATGAGGATTCGTAATGCTGTGGTTGGTTAAAAGAAAGAAAAGTGTGGACTAGTCGTTAAGTGTAGAGTATCTTAATGTTGTTCTATCCGAGAGACTTGAAACGCATTTACATTATAACCCTTTTGTGCATGTGGCTCTGTTTGCTTAGAACAAGGAACCTCTGGTGTAGAGGAGTCTGTTTAATATCCTTTATGGGTCTGGGCACTGCTGTTTGCAAATTGCATTAAAGCAACCACCCCCCATGTTTAGTCCTTATTTCTTTGCTTGTGATTGGTAGAGAGAGACACAGTCATAACATTAAAATTTAAACACCACATTAATTTGCTGCAAACATTTAGGTTGACTGTGAATATGATACACCTCAAACAAGACAAATATTTGTTGGTTGCTACAGGACCGGTGATTATATAAACACTAAAGGAGATGAGTTTTGCCAGAGGGGTTGGTTTTCTATGTCTGAGGAAATGTCAGATTGCCTCTGCTTTAATTGCACACCATCCATTCTGAACACACAACAAAAGACCCTGCAGGTCATAAGTGATGGCTGCGTAAGCAAATGAAATCCCTTTAGAACCCAAGGTTGACTCAAGGTTTGTACAAATAATAGGGACGAGGACAATCATCCATGCATTTATCTCTGGTTCTTTTGCACTTAAATCCCTGCAGATAATCTTGTTCTTCTTTGGGTTTGTTCACAATATCTGATTTACGAGCGCTGGAGGACAAGAGGTCGTGGACAGGTTAATGACCCGGGACCTGCTGGTTGATTTGTGTGAAAGGTTAGAAATGTGCCTGATCATAAATTTGGAAGAGACTGGAAACTAAAGGGTCGATCATTTTTCAGTTAGAGTATAACCATTTCAGATAAGGGTTGCACAATCATGCTGACAGTGAGGACTTGTTTCTCTATAACATCGTAAATCATGCTTCTAAATGTAGCTGATGAAGTTGGCGGTTTTGTTAGGTATCTCCTTTGGATTTGCACTCCCTTTTGAGTTATGTTGTTTTGGGTGGAGCTATATTTTTTGATGATGGGCACTAAACAAATTCTAAACAACCTAGATGATATCATCTGAGCTAAAATGACTGCACTGAAATAACAGCCTCAGGAAAAGTATGGTCCCTCTCTAAACAAGAACACACCGTCAGTGATGTGAAGTGCCAGTCCCGCCTACTGTCATCTAATAAATAATGAAAGACCGGTTCTGCAGTTCTTTCAACTGCACTTTAGTCCATTTGGCACCACCTTTAGGCAAGTAGAGGAGCAGCAGATAGAGCTTTCCGCCTCTTTGACAATAAATGAAATGATATTTATAGCAGTCCTGTCACATTACCTTATTAACTAAATAACTGCAATGAAAGGCAGCCCTAAACCTGAGTTATTATGTGCTTCAGCCTTGTCACACTGGCTTCTTTCCTCAAGTTTGCATTGGTTAATTTAGTGTGTCATTACTGAAATAATCTCCTTATCAAATGTAATTTTCTTCCTTTCCTTTCCCTTTCCCTTCCTCCCTTACACACAAGATAAGCACTGCGTTTGGTGAGCCTGTACAGAGGCAAAGTCATGAAAGCCTCAGTTGTGTAGCGTGTGAATAAAGAATGGACAAAATATTTGGACAGATTAGGCTGTGTTTCTCTTTTTGTGCCAAAATACAAGCAGCTCTAGTGTCCCTTCTGCTGTCGTGATGAATGGCATCATGTTGATGGCTGTTATTAGGTCACAGGGCTTGTTTTGAGTACTTAAGGGCGAGTGAACCGTGGACTTTTTAGTGAATTAGTGAACAGTTTGTCAGTGAACAGGTTAACACAGAGAGACAGACAACATGCACACCGAACACCAATTTAGAATCAGGATTTGAACAGTGAGGCAAACACTGTTTTAAAATGGAAAAAATACAGGTTACTCCCAGGTTGTAGTCTCTCCAGTCTGATAATATGCTAATTGCCTCTGCTTTATTTAACGTGAATTTAAAAAATATATAAAATAATATTACTAATACTTAGTTAAACTTTCATGATTCATGACAGAAACATTGATAAATAAAATAATTATGTGTGATCCTAAATGTAGTCTAAAAAAGACTTGGCATATGCTATATATTAACTTGCTCTCAAGAACAAACTAACAAAGTAGTTGTAAGTATAGCGACGTATGAACACGGGCTCAGCTGCCTGCATGGTTTCATGTTGTCTTCCATAAAAGTTAGCAGAGGTACTAAATTTTGTTTAGCTTCTGTCCAGTTGATTTTCCTCTGGCTTTGCCAGATTGAATGATCATTCATCTGCGAATCATTAGAGCATTTAGTCAAAGAAACCATTTAACTTGACAGACCTTCTTATCAAGCAATTAACGTTGGAGCAGAAATGATGGAGAAGCAAGAGGAAATGTCTGGTTTCCTGCTGATTCTTTCTTTTTCCTACCATTATCAGAGACCTTTCACATCAGGTCTTTGTGAAGTGCAGAGTCGCCCTCGTTATTAAGTGTTTGATGTGGTTTGGTTTCACCGTTACTCCATGGAGAGCAGCCTCAGGCTCCACTGCTTCCCCTAACAGATCAATGCGAAAAAATATCCTGCGAGGAGGATGAAATATCAGTAACAGGAGAAAAGAGCATCAATTAATTTAACACAAACACATTTAAGCGCTGGTGTGAGGTGTAACATGACACTGCTCTGAATCTCTCTACCGCACGTAGTTATCAATCAGTCTGTCATAACACTACACCTCTGAGGAGACTCCATGTCCAATCCTAAACTCTTCCATCGCTGGTCCTCCACCTCTTCCTCTCCGTTTTTGGTGAATTTCTGAAACTGAAACAGACCTATAGACCTGGGATATGAAGTAGCGTTTTCAGTCGTGTAAAGACGGATCAGTCTGGACGCGGATTTTTTTGAAACCGTACCAGCGAAAACGGATAGGAAAAAGATAGTTTTCGTACGTGTGGACGAGGCCTAAGTAACAGCCACATTAATGCCAGGTCAAAAAGTTTCCCAGCAGAACATTGCATTTTCACAAGATTGTCAATGTTATTGACTTCTCCTGTCAGTGGTTTTAATGTTATGGCTGATTGGTGTATGTCTGCATTTGATTGTGCAGACATACATCATTGATTGTGATGGTAGTTATATATTCTAAAATCCACTGAGAAATGGTTGAAAAGTAACTAAGAAAGGAATATATTTCTGGTTAATAGCAATAAAGGTCGCTTACCACATGATCCAAAAACCAAAACAACTGTGTACCGACACATAGCAGACATCCTTTTTGTTGGACTACATATATATTTACCCACAAATTGAGAAAGATGCAGAAGTTATGTGTCTAGAGAGTTTTAACAATTCAGAAATAATAATGGCCTTCACATTTTTTTTTTAACTCAGGTTAATCATTTTCTGAGCAGTGACGTGTAGTTTGTTTTACTATGACTTGACTGTGACGGTTTCAAGCGACTTATCAGTTGTTTTTTTCCTCACCTCTCAACCACTGTTTCTCACCTCTCAGCTCACCATTTCTCGCTCGGCTAGACTCCTTTGATCTCCTACAAAACTCTCTTCTGTCAGTTGTCAGTTGCTTATCTGATTTCATCATTCTGTGCAGCCGTTATTTATTTATTTATTTATTGTTTTTGTTTTAGCCTAGCTGCAAACACAGTATTAAATTTTGGGGCTTGCCTGGACTGCACTTAGCCTCCCAGATGGATAATATCTACCTGTAAAAGTGAATCAGTAGGTGGACTTTCCCTTTAAGTGCAGTTGCAGCAGCCTTGGTGAAATAGCAGGCCCCTTTTGTGCTCCCACTAATAGACAAAAGGTGTTGGCAGCCTGGCATGCTTTGTAACTCCCCCTCCCTTTTTAACACTGAATCACCAAGGAGAAGACAGAGATGTGTGGGTGGGCTGAAAAACAAGCCTGGCGACAGGAAAGGAAAGAAATTCATGATATAAGATGCTTCACTGTAAGACCTTTTTTAACTGTCTTTTTTCTGTGTCAGAGGGAATTCTTGAAGTCTTTGCAGCTTAGTCTTGCATGAGATGCATCTCACAGGGAGGCTTATACGAGGAATTAGCTGTAATGTTTGGTCAAGAAACTCTCCATGCTTGTGTGACTACAAGTTAACGGTTGAGGATGTTTAGTTAAAAGCAACAACAGTCACTTGGCTCATTAGACATGAGTAACCCAGTGAGAAGAAACTGGCAACGTGGTGTCAGAGAGGAAACAGATGGTAGATTGATGCATTGGCCTGGCCTGGTCTGTCATAACCCGACTAAACAGACTCTAGTCCATTACAGTATGTAGTCCTATTTTAATTTGCTGGGTTCAGAATGCTACCATGCTTGTAGTGTTGCACCTCTGTGATTAACTACTCTTTAAACGGCTGCTCTCTTATTTGCTAAATTAAAAAAAAAAAAAAAGGTTTGATTTTGATTTCAAAGTCTAGTATTGAATCAACAAGTTCACACAATTACAGATCTCTCATTAGGGTGCATTTGTTCACTTTAGCAAGTACCTATAGTTAAAACTAGGGCTGTCACTACATTAAAATGTTTAGCTGAGGTTAATTGCATGACCTCCATAGTTAACATGCATCCAGTTTTACATGTTCCTGGAATGAGTATATTTCAAGTTTCTATTACTGTCATCAACATCTCAACTACTCAGAAAGCTCTGTTCCCTCAGTCGATCTACTAGTAACTTGGATCTGTTCACATGGACAGAAAATTTAGCTATCTTGGGTCTTGTGAGAAAACCGTCTAGCACGGCTTTGAAGCTGAACTCACTGTTCAGAACACCCATTTCTTAGGCCCTGTCCACACGTACGAAAACTATCTTTTTCCTATCCGTTTTCGCTCTACGGTTTCAAAAAAATCCGCGTCCACACCTGATCCGTCTTTACACGACTGAAAACGCTACTTCATATCCCAGGTCTATAGGCGGCGCTGTTTCAGTTTCAGAAATTCACCGAAAACGGAGAGGAAGAGGTGGCGCATGCGCATGAAGCTTGAGCGCTGTTTACAAATCGGCTTTCGAAGAAACCAAAAATTAGATTTTGCCCTAGTAACCATAACAGGCTCAATATGTTCTCCAGTAGTGACGCAAGCATGTAGTCCGCCATTGTTGTTGATGTTGTTATGAGACGTTTCGCGAGATATACGAGGTGGAAGACTGCTCGAGGGGTGTGGCCATGGTGGCTATGGCGGCGATGACGTCATCATTTTCAGAAATCTCCGGATTCAACCGTCCACACCGATTCGCGAGAAGTGCGTTTTCGAATTTATCCACCCTGGGACCCGGTTTCAAAAAAGTGCGTTTTCGGGCTATGCGTTTACGGGATTCGTGTGGACGATAGGCCAAAACGAATAAAAACATGTGCGTTTACGAAAAAATTTGCGTTTTCGTGTGGATAGGGCCTTAATCTCATTCCTGTTCATTACTTTCTGCTCACTTTCTTCATCTTCTTGGATTTTTGTTGGCTTTAATGCTACATTCAGCTATTACTGCCTTCTGCAGAGTAAATTATTTATTACACTTTAGATTCTGTTTGCTTTCCACAGTGTTACTGTCGCACCCTGTTATCCAAATGCTAGCCAGTATTCTGTAGTCACGTAGTACTGTCACAGTTTCTTTGAGTGGCTCGCGTGTCAGAAACTACCTTGAGAAATCTGTTGCCACACCTATGACAAATAAACTCAAAAAAAGATTGTGGTCCTGCTGGAGAAGGCGTTGTTTTATCTAGCAACTACAGATCTTTGGACTTCTGGACTGTAATGGAGATAGTGATGAACGTAATAGTCCTGTAATACTTAGTAAGTCTTCTTGTTAAATATTCGTGGTACAGTCCACATCCAACCCTGCAGTCTTTGCATAGTTTGAGACTTAGTCAGTCATATCCCATTCATTTTCATCCATCATACTGGGTTTCTTAGAGTTTTTTTTTTTTTTTTTTTTAAGAGCTGGGCACAGATGGAAATGGTTGATTTCTGCCTTCGTCAGCAGTAGACCATGAAATGCAAACTCTAACCCTCAAGACAGGAAATAAAATTGTCTCTAAACATAGCTGGGATGTCCATGTGTCTTTCAACTTGCATACATACCACCCTGTAGTTATGTATTTGTGTTGGGACAAAGACGCTTGTGAAAACTTCCTGAATTACAACAAAGAAGAGATGATTCCTTGCGTCATTTGGTGGTTAGCTGTACCCAGACAAAGATACTTCCACACACCTTTGATACCATGAATGGCGAGTCGGCTGCATTATGTTTATTGCTCTGTTTTGACAAACTGCAGGCGGCCACGGTGAAGTCAATCGACGCTGTGGTCCTGCTGTAGTACTGACTGTGCCTGCTAACCACCAGGTTACTGTGATGTGGAATATGTGTAAACAGACAACATGGTAAATATGATGACTGGATTTCCTCTGATGTGATTGTGTGGTTAAAACAGAAAGTGATGCACTGCTTTTACCTGACAACTGCAAATCCACATAGTCACACAACATGCCAGAAAGAAGACATTTCCTTCGCCTTGACATTATACTTGACCCTTTGTAGTCATGACTTGCTTAATGTGATTCAAGTAATGGTCACATATGATATGGTTTGGTAGGAACAGTTGGTCTCAGCAGTGTTGTGAACATGGGGCGGCCGTGGCTCATTAGGTAGCGCAGGTTGTCCACGAACCAGAGGGTTAGTGGTTCAGTCCTTGGAAAGTGCCACATGCCAAAGTGTCCTTACTATTAACTGCCATTTAGGAGAACTTCTAGTGCCAAGATAATTTTATTTTGATGGTACAAAAGGCCGAATGGGCCCTGGTCACTCCGATGCATATGAATGTTGATTTCTTCGCCATGCTGATCTTTGCCTTATCTCTCAGATCATTGAGTGTATGGATGCCTACATGGTATTACAATGCATCTCTTCATATGTTTCAAACTAGTGTTTGAGATCCAGTCTCAGTGTTGTGCTGTGTATGCTCAAATATGGTTTGAGGTCATTTAGGATACTGGGACAACTGCTGTTTCTATCTGATTGCTATTTACTGCTGTTTTTAGAAACATAAAAATGCTCTGTTTGTTGCAGGTATTTTTGGAAATGGGGACATGATTCAAATTATGGAATAGTTTGTCTTTTCTGGCAGTCACACAAAATAGCAGTGGTTTTTTTTTCTGAATTAATAATGTATTGCTGAAAGAGGTGGTCAGAAGCACTCCAGACTACCTCCACATGTTGTCTGAGTGTTGGGATCTCAAATACATTGCGTCCTGGGTGTGTTCACATAACTCAGTACAATTCAGTTATTTTGGTTGTGGTCGTTTTTAATCCAATAACTCAGGATGCATGTTAATAGCAGGTCTGAAAAGCGCATCAGTTCGATCTCTCGAAGTCAAGTGTGCAGATCAGGATGGGAGTCTTTTCTTAGTCTTACTATAAAGTAGCTACTCATTGCTCTTTGCTATTCTCAGAGAAAAACCTGAAGTTGTTCTACTGCCACTTAAACTTCAAACACTAACGCAAGACACAGTAACTTGTTTGCAAGTGAGCTACCTCTGTGCAGCTGTAGCCTTATTCTTCACCCACTTGTCTATGGCCACAGAGAAGACCATCCAACAAAAACAAAATGTACTAAGTTTGCAGCTTTTAGTACCCAACAAAAAGGCTGTCAGACAATTTAATTACCGTACGACGACTTTATATGTGTGTGTTTTCTGAGTGCAAACATACGTTGCCTTAGATACAGAATTCATTTGTATGCTTTCTCGTGTTAAAATAGTAGACTGAAGGTTAAATGTCACACATGAAGCAAGTCCCAGCAGTGAAAAAAAGCCAGTTACTGTTTGTCCAGCACAATTAAAAATGGAGCTCTTCTTAGGATTGAGGTTAATGTGGAACATCACAGCTTTGTTGTTTATTCTCAGTCTGTTGTCGTGAGCAAGTCTTTCATTGAGATTTGAATTCTTGACACTGACTCTCCATGAAACAATTCTGAGACAGAGCTCATTTAGTTTTTGTGGTGGCATTATCATTGTCATACTTGTTTGTGTCAGCTGTGATTTAAAGTATGTGGTAAAGTTGAACTGCATAAAAAGCCTGGCCTGGCATCAAAAGATCTGTCAAATAAACAGATCACCCTTCTTGACAAATTTCTTCTCTGTAGATTTAATCTGAGATGCTTTGATTTGGTTACATTGTAACAATGACAAATGACTTTATTGGTGCCTGCATCTGTCACATAAGTTATTTTTAAATCTAGGACACACAAAAAAGCTTTTGTTTAGGTTTTGTTGTTAACCTTTCTTGATTAATCTTTCTTTGATGTATAATCGAATCTTAATGTGTTTTTGTGTCATAATCCAGGCCTCATGGAGCTGGGGACTCAACACCTACTGTGCACTAGGGAGCTCGATCCATGCCTGGTTCCCAGCAAACATCCGTAAAGGGTGGGAACCTTAATTACCCTTCAATTCCTCTTTCCCATCCCACCCCCTAAATTACCCCTGTGGTGAGACTGTGCCCTCTTGCCTGTGGCCTACAACATGATTGGCAAGCTGAAACAGAACTTGCTGGTGGCCTGCCTGGTCATCAGCTCAGTCACGGTCTTCTACCTGGGCCGCCATGCCATGGAGTGCCACCATCGCATTGAGGAGCGCAGCCAGCCAGGTGGAATCTTGCCTCTGTCAGCTCTGGGTGGCAGCATGCGGACCACCTTAAGGACTGGCCAGAATCTCAGCACGCCTTTTATTTACAACAAAGACATGCCACTCGTCTTCATCGGTGGCGTGCCCCGAAGTGGGACCACGTTAATGCGAGCCATGCTGGATGCCCACCCAGAGGTGCGTTGTGGTGAAGAAACCCGTGTCATCCCACGTATACTGGCCATGAAGCAGATGTGGAGCCGCTCGGGCCGGGAGAAGATGCGCCTGGACGAGGCTGGTGTGACAGATGAGGTGCTGGACGCCGCCATGCAGGCCTTCCTGCTGGAAATCATTGTCAAACATGGTGAGCCTGCCAACTTCCTGTGCAACAAGGACCCCTTTGCACTGAAGTCGCTTTCTTACCTGGCCAAGATTTTCCCACGTGCCAAGTTTGTGCTCATGATTCGTGATGGTCGGGCTTCAGTCCACTCCATGATCTCACGGAAGGTGACCATCGCCGGCTTTGATTTGGGGAGCTACCGGGACTGCCTGACCAAGTGGAATCGGGCCATAGAAACAATGTACACTCAGTGCCTGGATGCAGCGGACAAATGCCTCCCTGTGCGCTATGAACAATTGGTCCTCCATCCTGAGAAATGGATGCGGACACTGCTGAAATTCCTTGACATTCCTTGGAATGATGCTGTCCTCCACCACGAGGAGCTAATTGGGAAAGCTGGAGGAGTGTCCCTCTCCAAGTAAGTTATACTGATAGCTGCATTTTTTTCCTGTCTTGTGCCCCCATCTAAAACCAAACTCAATTTCTCCTGTGAGTACACTGTAAATGGAGCATGGGTGAGATTGGCAAATTTATTTATTTTTTTTTTTTTTGTTTAAGGGATCGTTGGGGATTGTATGTGGTTGTCTTAAACTAGAATGACTCCATTGTTTACCTGTTATTTCTTATAGTTATCTTAGGGTTTTATTAGGGTTGAGTACACATTCTTTCTTTCAACAGTTTTGTTGCTTCCACTACTCTCTAGCAGTTACTGCCGGTAAGGACATGTAAGGGTACAATGAATCATCATCCATCTCTGTGATTCATATTCACTTCTTTTGGACACTTGACCCATTTGGAATGTAGTGTCTGGGATTTGTCCTTCATCTGTGGAAATACATGAATCCCTGTGGCATCCAGTTCTACATAGGCTTTACTCTTACTAGATACCTCTCCTGTAGACATGGCTTGATTAAATTGCTCATTGCTAATGTTATAGTTGATAAATTAACATTTTTTTGTTGTAAGAAATTGTGGTTTATGCCAGGCCCACAAGCTCATATGGTGAGCCAGGCCTGTCATACATTTATCACATTCCCAGTGCGATAGAAATGAGCTTGGGCATGTCTGTGTCTACTTGGCTTTTAAGTACTTTGCCTAAAGGGGAGAAACAATATGAATGGGCTATTAACCTTCAGAAAATTGACATGATGGTAAGCAGTGTGTCAAGTGGTAGTGGAGTATCACTTTCTATGTTATCTCCAGCATGAACCTCTTGCCTTGAAAAATATCCTTTCCATGTTTTTACAAAGCCCCAAGACTTCTCATCATTATTAATTACTGCACACAGTAAGGAGTCCATTCATTGGTGGAACAAAAATGTTTTTTCGTAATGGCCCTTCCTGGTGTCAAACATGTTTTGGTTTCACTGATTTGAGAGGCTGGCCTCTGGAAGGTGTAGAGGAGACGCTGGAGGGCTACAACCCCATTCTTTGCCTCCGTCTGTCTCAATCCCCCACCCCCTATGCTACCACTCTTCCTGCCACGTAGCACCAGAACACACTCCATTTCTTCAGGAGATTTTTGGACCACAACTTTTTGTTTTCTTCTTATGGAAACACTCATGTTTTTTTCGTTATAGGGCTTTGTAACCATTCAGCAGTGTTCCTTCTAAAGGAACTTTGCCTTTACTGCTCTATTTGTTGAACTCATTCCTTTTCCTCTGTTGTAAGAAGTGGGTTAGATTTCTTTCTGCCATTTGAAAATGTATAATTGGCTTTATTTTCTTGCCGTCTTCTTTCTTGCGTTCCACGACTTCCTGTTGTTCTGTTCTGAATCCATTTGACTGTGGTAAAAAATAATTTGCAGCACAAACAGGCTGCAGGGATGACAATGCACAGCAGAGTTCAGCAATTAAGTTCAGCTGTGGGCAAGGTTTTCAGCATTGTTTAGTCAGGGCCAGACTCCCATGTCCCTGTTGTGATGCTGCATTGTAGTAATTTAAGAAAGACTGTGATTTATAAAACACTTACTTTAAGGGTTGCATCAGATACATTTTTCCCAAAGATAGGTGAAGCATAACAGTTACAGCAGCATATGTTTGACAAAAAATAATTTAAAATAAACATCCTGTAATAATACATAATACACAGTGGCTTGCTTTAGTAATGGTTGAGTACAACTACAGCTGTAACAATTAGTAAAAAATGAAAATAATAGTATCATTGGTTTGGACTGCTGGTTAAACCTGACACATTAAAGTATGTTAATGATGAAATTACATTTGCATTTCATAGAGCCAGCATGGCAATAACATAAGTAATAGTTAGTGCCCAAACTACATGCAAAATAAGTAGTGCATTTGTTGCTTTGAAAAGTAGTGAACATACCATTTACTTGAACAATGCCGACTAATACTTGAAGCAAAACTTCTTTGGTCAAACAGTCGAAAGAAGAAGAATCAAAGTAGATATGAATCATTTACATTTTTTTTTGTCTGGTGAGATAAGTTGTCTCCTTTTCAACACTTTTGTAAAATGCAAATGCCTACTAATACAAGAGGCCAAGTTTTCCTTCCACTGGTGCAGAGGATTTAGTTTAACAATCTGTGTTTTCAAAAATCCATCAAGAAAACATTCAACAGATATTAAGATAGAACACAGATAGCAGCTCGTCTCAGTAGACGGCTTCAGTACTGAATAATTAATCCTTATAGAAGAATGTTATTTTTTCCAGCCGTTCTCCTGTGATTTCTCAGTACTGGTGAATCTGTCTCAAGAACTCTGCTGCACCACTGGTATGTGCTGACCATCAACTAACTTGACAGAAGGATTATCCTCTCACCAAACTACATAAAAAAGTGATTTTATGATTAATGAATACATTTATATTACTAATATCCAGACAATAATGCTTAAGCGCACTGAAACATTTGGTCATTGTGTTAATCTACAGCCAGGTCTTATAATTTTTATAGTGTCCTTTAACCTGAAATAAATGCTGCAGTGCCCTATTTTTGTGACTGTAGATGAAGAGGGGGACTAGAGTATGAGACGAGGCAACCAGAGCCAAATCCACAATAACCACAAACTGTGGAAAATCCTGGATTTAAAGAAATGTATGTCATTCTGAGCATGCTGGGCTCATTTGTCTTAATGATGTCATCCTTTTTCATCACTTTCACAGCAGCTCAGTCTTTGAGTCTAGTTGTAGCTTGTCACGGGTGAATGTTTAAACCATCTGACTACAGAATTATTCCCCTACATGTTGGTTATGTAATTTGTACCAATTATTAGATGAGCGGTGTGAGAAGAAATGTAATGTAGCATTCGGTGAGTGCCAGGTTTGTGTGAGAAATTATAGTAGTTTTGGATGATATTTTGGGTGAGCCTGTCTGCATATTGTGTGTATAATTAGGGTTTACATACAAATATGTCAAACATGAGGTCAAACAAACCTCTTGAATCTCCTGTATAATTTTCTCTACCAAGCTACAAAACCTCATCTTGAGATGCTTTCAAGTGAGGTTGGGGTTTAAGCTGAGATACCATGAATACTCTCAAGTGCTCTTCAGCTGTGCTACTGCATCAGTGGACTGCTACGACTCAATGGCAAGGACCCTTGGGGTTCCTTAAGAAGGCCACAATGCCCTCGTCTCTCATAACACTTTCATTATTGGCTGTGTCCAGACAATGGAAAATCATCTCTACTGGTTCTGTTTGATTTAAACAGGGACACGGTGTTTAACCCTTTTCTGAGCACTATAGTAAGAGACTTGAAATGGAAATATAGCATGGGGCAAAACAGAAAAAAAATGTCCACAAAGAGAAAGAGGGTGATAAGAGCCTTTTGGGATCCAGATCCAGATCTGTGGTCATTTAGTGCACACGTCACCCCACCACAAATTGATTCCCATTAACTATTAATGAATAGGGACCTGAACCAGAGTCCTGAAGATAAGTATGGAGACACTGCTTTGTGTTGTCGATGGTTAACAGGCGCAGTTGGTGACAAATTTCAGGTAAACAGTAGTTTCCAGGCCACAAAATGATTTTTAGTTGGAGTAGAACCCAGGGGTTCTCTTGACCTGTTTCAATGCCACATAGACCTCATGGACGAACAGGTACACCACACATGACTCATTTAGTCAGAAGCTTGTACAGCCTTGATATTTTTCTAGACTTTTTAAAGGCACGGGCAGCTCAGGGTATATAAAATGTATATACATTTGTGATATGAGTGAAATAATATTTCTGTAAAAATTCATGTCGTACATGAAGTGAATTTCATAATTAAAAACTATAGCAAACAAGAAAAAAAAAAAACTACAATGTAAAAGAAATATGGATTGGGTCTCCACAAAAGCAGTTTGTGATCGTCACAGTTTACATTTGGGAAAATTGTCTGAACCAGATAATCACTTTTCGACCAATTGTCAAAAAATGAAGAGAAAAAAGTTATATCCATTCAGTTGTATGTAATCTGTATATATAATCTAGTGTTAAAGGATTTCAATCAATAGGAGACAGGTTTGTGGAAACGGTCTGCATGTTTTGTGTTACAGGCTTTGGTCCAACGTCATACCTTTCCCCTGAATGGGTCCTGATACAGTGATGGAAAATGAGGCCAGCTGCATGTGTAGCCTTCAGGGCAGCACAACTCTATTTTACCATCACAAACATTTTGCCCCATCTCCTATCAAGTACTTTGCCCGCAGTGCATTAAAGTCAACCCCCATGACACCTGGCTGAAAATGCCTCTTACCCACTGCAACCGCCGGCTCTCCTGCTCACCACCATCTCGCAGCGTCGGGTCTCTATCTACATGAAAATCTCAATCAGTGGGCAGCCAGGCCCCAGAGCGGGACCTTGCCTCAGCATTAACATCAATTACCTGACCTTGATTTAGTGGAGGCCCTGCCCATGTGAGAGACTTGCTCCATTACTTATCCCAGAACAGGGAGCCATTCCATCCCTCCTCTCTAACTCTCCATCCTTTTTGCGATCTTGATGTCTCTATCCGATTCTCTCTTATCAGCCTTTGGTGATACAGAACACCACCTTGGGTAAAGGAGGGCTAGCAATGAATAATTGACAAGCTGGAGGCCATTAAGAGCATCATCCTGAAGGGAAGTGGTCATGTGACAGGCGGAAAGGTTTTTTTTTTTTGGTCACATCTCATTTAAAGCTGAAAAGAGGAGTCGGCATGTGTCACTCGTTCATCAGTGAGAGTACAAAAGATTGCATCAATCTGAAATCACACTGATGGGACATTAAAACCCATCTGTCTTTTTACTGTGTTTGTGTCTAGCCTTTGGCCCTAGACTTGCTACGTACTGTACATGCTTGTTTTGTCAAGAAATTTATTGTAAATTGTGACAAGAAAGAATCCCTTTTTAAAGAGGTTTGCCATTTAATTGATGTCCTGGGTTATTAATGAGGCTACAACATCTCGTCAACTAAGTAAATACACTGATTTGTAGCAATTGTTGACACATTGCAGTGTTTATTTCAAAAAACTCGTATGCAAACATCAAAAGTGAGGATATTGATTAGAGACCTAAAATTGAGAAACATAGTAATAATAATAATTTTATCCTGCAAAGGGCAGTAATACGACAGGTAACTCAAAACGGCAACAATACCAAAATAAGAATAGTCCGTTTTTGTTGGTGGTCAGAGCCTTGTTAGTTGTTTTTGAGAAAAGGATTTCAGCAGAGACTAGAGATTTAGTGATAATCTGAATGCTAACCACTAGCATGATCACGCTGCTTTCCTGTTCATTTGCCAGTTGTAAGCAGTTTGTTTCTGCTCATAGAGACCTATAAAACTAAAGCACATAAATTACCATCAACATTATGTGCTAAGTGGGTGTAATTAACCTTTAGCACTGGTTGCCATCACAGCATGTAAATGCTTGGTTGGACGAACAAAAAAAAATCATTCAGAAAATGATGGATAGATTAATTGAAAAAAATACTACTAATTTGATGCAGCTATGGCTATTAATTACATGAAATCATCTGTGTTTGCTGTTTGAAAATAGTGTTGGTTCTTTTTCTTGTATCAAGGTGATCACATCTTTTGAGTTGTATGTAAATATTTGGTTTTAGCATGAACTAAGCAACACAGCTCTACTGAAACTTGCATAAAGGAAAGGTTTTCTTTAAATGCCAGTGCGCTGGTATTTTTAGTTTGGTGAACTTAAATGGTATTTCCAGCATGGTAAAAAAAAGTTTGGGCTCCCATCTAAGTCAGTATGTCTTAACAGTCGTAGTAACAAGCTTTCACTCAGCAAGCATGTAGTAGATGCCTAGTTGATCCAATTATGTATCTTTAGAAGCAATGACATATATTCTTCAGCACATGCGAATGAAACTAGATAGTGTTTACGTTTCTGGTTTTCTCTGAAATATTAAATACCATGGCTTATCAGTTGATTGGCCCTCCATCTGTTTATTAATTTGAAATTAAGGAAGAACTGAATGTGATTAGATGGAGTGTTCAGCAGAAGACTAGTTGTAGCAAAATCTGTGGGTATCCTAGTTGGCAAATACCACTGTGCATTCAGGGAATACAGCAACATATGTTTACAATATTCAATTTTTTTCAGTGAATTCATTAATTGCAAGAGTTTACTCACTTTTCTTGGAGGCAAAGGGAGTCAGCTTGAACTTTGGGGCACTATCACAGAAAAACTGCATGTTTGTGTCAGTGGAGCTGGAACTGAAGAGTGTCTGTACTCTAGTTGACCTTTTGATTGTTTTTCCATTTCGAATGCAAATGTTAGCTGTAAAAAATCTATTACTCATCACAGTTTTTATGTTTGACAGTGTATCTACAGTATGCAGTTGTTCCATTTATTTGTTTTTTGTATGGCAATGGAGGAAAAGTGTTCTCAAATACACTGTAAATCTAGCACTGCTTCGACTGTGAGTTAGGCTAATGAGCAAGCTTTGATCGACTCTTGGCTTATGAACACATCAACAAATTATAGACTGGTGGGCCGTAACTTCTTTTTGGCTTGGGACGCATTAAAATAAAACAGAGCTCCTGTCACAGCTTTTACTCCGATTGTGTCTAACAGTTGTGATTATATTGACTAATGGAGCTTATCTGGTTGTTTAGTTTGGAGCATTTCTTGCCAAAAGTGTCAAGTATTTCAGATGTTTATGTATTATTTATGTTATTTATGAGAATCTGTTTTCCAGGCTTGTATAATTTGGCAGTGCTTTGACGTGGCTGCGAGCAGAGACGCAAAGTGTATTTCCTGATATGTTGCATGTTGTGTTGGTGTACGTATTGTGGAGACCTTCTCTTCTGTCAATAAGGTTGGCTGCATCTAACCTGATGGAGAAGCTCAGCTGCTCACCACGCTCCATCTTTATCAGTTTATGGTCCACGTCAACACTTAGCAGCCTCTTGGGCTTCGATGAAGGTACCTAAAGTGATTCCCTACCCATTTGTTTCAGAGTGGATATTTGGATCATGGCCCGACTCTCAGAAACCATCTCCACCGTTCTCTTGAGATGACAAAACCAGCTCACTCTATTAATCATGCAGGAGACTATACCCGTACAGTGTAAAGATTCAATTGCAAAGTAAATGGATTAGAGAGAAGTGAATTGCTGCATTGAAGTATAGAGTCAGACAGGAAACATAGGGATAGAGAAGCTGGGCTGAGAATGGTAAATAGATGTGCGTGGGAGAAGAGTAACATGAAAAACCTAGCAGCAGCCGTGGGGATAAAAAGAAGTGGATTTTTGGTTTCAGTGCAGCATAAGAGCTTTTTGCTTCAGCAGGAGTGATGTGTTCTTCATTAAGTTGCCTGGGGAAAATCAAAACATGAGAGTGAATTCAGAGATTCAGTCATTGTCATTCTGCCTGTGTTGTGTAGCTACAAATAAATCTATCAAGAATAGCTTTAAGACAAACATTTTCCAAAAGGAGTCCAAAGGCATAGCACCTTTTGCAGTGTGGTTTGTATAGTCCAAAATCAAAACACCCTGTTCAAACGACATCCATTCATTACCTACATTGTTTAATAAAATGACTTAATATATAGGCTGTTCACTCAGCATAAACCAAATACTATTTACAAATTATCATAAAAAACTAAAGAGCAAACAAACACAATGTGGAAACAAGAAATGACTACAGCAAGCCGACAGTTGGCTTGATTTTCTGGTGCCGGGCTGCTGGTAAACATCTGTGTACAGGTGTGCACAGGTATTTCTGCTAGTGGAGTTGTGTGTTAGCATGTATGTTTCAACTTTGCTACATAGAAATATAAAAGTGAAGTAGTTTTTCTTAAATGCACACTGAGCTGGTTTTATCTTGATTATGCTTTTTTAGGAATACAGAGGAATATAAATGAAACACATACAAGATTTGTTAGCCATGTTGGTTTGAAACAAGGGGTTGAAAACTAGTGAAAAGAGTCACTTCAGTGGTTGTATGGCCTTAATGCCCCCATGCTAGAGTTGGAAAATAGATATCACTCTTTTTACATTATGTCCAGTCTGTTGATTTTGGACTCTCTACAGAAGGAGTCCAATTAAGTCTACCTGTGGAAAAACAGCTTTCAAATACTTCATTCAGTCTGTAGTTCACGATTTTTTGCTTTTCAGATATGCTTATATGACAATTCTTCTGTGATAAAAGTACACTGTATATATTTAAGATTTGAATGGTCAGAAAAACCAAGCAACACACGCAGATTAATCAGTTACCAAAATCATTGTTGCAGCCTTACATGAACCACATGCCAAGTGTCCTCAAGCAAGACACGGAAACCCTCTGGTCTTTAAAACACACTAGTGATCATCATCATCATCATAGATCTAATAAATTAGTCTTCCTGGTTGTCAGCAGTGGTAAACTTTGCTCCTTCCAGAAAACAAATCCTCCAATCCCCCTACCAATTTAATATTTCATTTCAGGCGATGAATAATTTACCTGTTTGACATAATGGTGGAGGGAGGGAAAAAAAGGAAAAGTGGAGCATTGTTCATCTTCACTTTGAACAACAAGGGTTGAAATTTCACTACCAAGAAGCTTAATATGCTCTCTGATCTATGAATATATTATAATATGAGTTTGTGTTATCCAGGCATTCGGTTAGTGGTGACAGTTTCATTCATTCATCTTCTGTAACGGCTTGTCCTGTGAACAGTAGTGGTGACAGTTTACTGCTCATAAAACAAGAAGCCCTATTCATGTGTAGCATATTGTTTGAGGCAGACGGGTCATTGATGATGAATCATGTGATATCAAATGTGATGTGATAACTGAACTGATAGCATGAGAGGTCATTTATTCAGCATGTTTTAATGGGGACCTGCTGAGAGACAGAGACTGGGAAGCCATCTTTAATAGTGTTTCAAGATCCAATTAGAGCCAATTAGATGCTTGCAGTGAACTGAACTGAAAGATGAACTTGTCTGTTGTAACCTGGGCCATATGGGGCCATGATGAGCTAAGAATACTAATGCTGTGTCTACCCTGATTATCTCTGCCGATAATTCAGTAAGGGTTGGGTCATCAAACTGTTAAATGTGTGTTAACTGTTTCACTTGTTTGTAAGTATAAGTATGTTGCACACATGTGGCTTGTTCATTTAAATAATGCATGTGACCAAGGCTTGAACCTTGAGTCATTCACAGATTAAATGACTCGTTGCTAAATTGACACTCTAGAGATGAAAACATTGCATATGCTTTAACAACCATGAAAATTTTGTAATAGATGAAGCAATATTCCTGTGCAGCTCGCAGCTGAAACCCACATCTTTTCCTGTGTCTTGCTAGGGTGGAGAGGTCCACAGACCAGGTCATCAAGCCAGTCAATGTGGAGGCTTTGTCCAAGTGGGTTGGGAAGATCCCAGCTGACGTGGTGAGGGACATGGCCGTCATCGCTCCCATGCTCTCCAGGCTGGGCTATGATCCACACGCCAACCCTCCCAACTACGGTCGTCCTGACCCCAAAGTATTAGACAACACCAGAAGGGTGAGTACGAAGCATGATTATATTAGTACTCTGCCACTTACACCGTTTACTCACATGGAAGTGTAGTGGTGTTGCCTTTGTGCTACACATTTAATGATAAGCTTAATATGTATTGTACAATATATATGAACGTTTTGACAGCAAATAGATTAGCTTAGCTTCACACAAAGAAATTAATGCTGGAAAATGAATTTGTCCTGACAGTAGTCCAGAATGTTTTTTATTCATAATAATTAACTAGTCAGGATATATTTATTAGTGAGCTTTAGAGATAAATAAGAGGTTTTCAGACATTATGCTAAACTCCTACCATAAGATAACTCGCAACAAGGTCTTCAACTAAGGTCTCCCTTAAAATTCTGTTTTACTGTAGACAGGAGGAAGATTCAGATACTGAACCAGCAACCTTACTGACTTATTAATGAATTGCTGTTAATGTTACATAATCCTTGCATAGCTGCACCATCTACTTTGTTGTCGTGCTGATGCCCTTGCCAGTCACCCATCCTTCCTCATATCTTGGCTATTTTTGGAGCAGAATATGTTTTATTAAATCCTTTTTTCTGAGCTATCAGGTAACATCTCTGCTGCTCCACACGTTGGGTTGCATACTGTGCATCTGGCAATAGGACATGATTCTGTCTCTCAAGGCTGCTGTGGAGGCTGAGGTTTCAAGGTCTCCTTAGTGTTTCTAATATCAAATTTCCTAGTGTATCGAACTGGGCCATAAAGGAGGCTCTAACATCAGGAATGACATTGTGAAATTGCTGTAAATCATCAAGACTACCAGAATGAAGATAACTTTACCTTGCACACTGTTCCTGTTTATAACTTAGCCTAGAGGTTAGAAAGAGTGAGGTTGTAGTTTCCATTAGTGTGACATTCTTTCCAGTGATGATTGGTGGTCAAAGTTGAGCTGTTTGCTGCTGGTTGAATGTAAAGATGCTGGATTATATCCATTGCTGAAATGAAAACAAGTTTGAAAAATGGTATTCCTTGAAGTGGTGTTCACAGTTTAGACAAGTAGTTGATTGGCCAAACAGACTGAAGAATGTCTATCCATTGACTGTCAGTGTGTTTTTCCAAGACTGACCTCTCCCCTGTTCGACTGCTGTCCAAACATTTCTGGCTGAGCTGTTGCTTCCAAGCACAAAGCGTGGAACTCTTTCCAGGTATCAGGGTATTTTCCTGAAACATCTCGTCTGTTCTGCCGTGGTGGCTGTTATTGTCCATATCACGTACTTGTTCATTTCTTCAAACAAACATGAAATGCAAGACATCTGTGTTATGAAGCATTTTTCAGTGGAAAATCTGATGCCTTCAAGTGTACCTTGAACTGAAGCTGGAGTAAGTCTGTTGGTGTCTTAGTGACTCTGTTTACTTCATGGTAGCTCTGCACATATGGACCACACATAGATTATATGCCCAAAGGTATGTGGACACATTTTTCACATCTGCCTGTAGTGCTCAACTCCAGGACACAGACAGCAGATCTTCTCTTAATCTTAATGCCACAGTGATATTTTAGACGATAACATTATGGTAACAGAGGTGTGACCTTAACCCCATGCAGTACACAGGAATCTAACATAGACTCTGAGCCAGACATGAGTATAACACCAACATCAGTATTCAATCTTACTTTTGGCTGTTGAGCCAGGTCTGACTGTGATAGCAGCCCATTTATTCTACCGTGATTATAGAGGATATACTGTATATCTGGATGTGTATTGTTATGGTGCCCACATACTTTTGACCATAGTGTTTACTAAACAGGGAGTTGTTAACCTTTGTTTTAACCTTTTGTATATAGTGTCCTACATATACATTTATACGCATGACAGAGAAAAAAAGAATTGCACTAATGAGTAAAATGATATTACTGAATCCGTGTCATAGGTCATAAAAACAGCAGGTGGTCTCACGTGCCTTATGTTTGTTTAGTTGTGTGTTTTTTGTGTTACAAACAAGAGGTTCTCTCTCAATCACACTTTAACAAAGCATCAGCACCATTTCCTGCCACCTCCTGTTCTTCCAAGGAAACGTCTCTGTGGTCTCATAAAGCAGTGGCTTGTACATCAGCAGAAAGACACGACACCCAAGGGCGAGGATCTGCACACTCAGTGAAACCTAAATAGCCAAGGCAGAGCGTGTGGGGAGTGGCTGTAGCAGCAACGGGCATCAGCCACATCAGAATGCTTTTGAGTTGTGTAAAATTCACCATGACCTCGACCATCTGAGTTTGACTAGTGGATATCCTAAAAGCAGCAGCTTTAAAAGCAGATGTTACCCAATGTGGTTTTAGTTTTTCTTTGTGGAAAGGTTTGGAGCTATTCTGATAGTGCTTGTTGAGAAAGAATAAACTTGGTGCAGTTAGTCATGTCATCAAGCGTGACTCGAATGGAAAGCATTTGGAGTGTAAGAGATGTGATGTGACTGGGAAGAGATTTTTTTCATTTGCATTTTCATTGGAAAAAAATGTACTGTATCTGACCACAAACAAATGGAACAGACAGACTGCTACAGACAACGTAGCAGAGTTGCAAACATCTCTTCCTGTGCTCTGAATAAGATTTAAAATACACAGTGGAAGTAACCTGTTTTTATTGCTGATTTTACCTGTCAAATGACAATAAAACTAATGCATGCATTCTTCATCATGTATTATTTATATTCAGTATGTTCATCACTATAAACTGCATCTGTTTTTTTGTATCCTCTGAAACTAATGAAAAAAAACCAGATGTGCATGTGCTCCTTTCGGTTTACGCTGGATTGTTGAACACCAAGTTGTGGAAAACATTAAACAGCAGCAGAGATGCTGAATGACAAATAATAATGTCATTTAGATTTAGTAAAGTTAAGAGGGTTTTCATTTAAAACTGCATCGATCAAGCAAGCTTTACTGATCAATAAAACTGCTTTACCAATGGCAAGGATCACCTGTGCACAGTATTATCATGAATACTTCTTACGTCAGACTGATGTGTAGCTGGATCCCCGTCCATGTACAGAATAATTTGCTTGTTGGTCATCGCTGTGTAGCTAACAGTGGACGATCCAAGCTCTGGCTGACTTTAGGTGACCCTCTTGTATTTTCACCACCACAAATGTTTCTGAGTGAAACCAGCAGATCATAAAGAAATTGCTGGAGTACGGACAATGCTAGCTCTTCTTGTTGTCTCTGCTTTTTATTTGAAAGAGAAACTCAGCACTGCCACCGCTCCATCTGGTTTCACCCAAAGAAAAAATGGTGGATGGTGGTTTTTCACAGTAAACCCTGGGAAACTCTGTGTGTCTGTGTTATTTCAGTCGCTCCCATTGGTTGTTGCGTCAGTCTTGAGATTCCTTGAACTTTTTCCGCCTAACTTCATTACAACTTGCAGAATTTTATTAAGATTTCATGGTGTTTTGTTGCCACATTGCTGCTAGTTTTATTCCCACCAGTTAGCTGTATGATTCTAAGGCATATTTGTTTTGTGTTTTCACAAAGATCTTTGGATCTATAACTTTAATGTATCTGGACCCAGGACTGCAGTCATTGCAAACAGCTGTTGTTGATTCAATAGCACCATTGTGCTATAGTCAAGTCTTCCAAAAGTCGCTATGACTCATTGTAAGATGAGTACAAAGATGTTTGTTTCCTGAAACGTTGGGCTGCTCCTTTAAAGCAGAGACTTGCCAAGACTGCCATATGTCAGTGTTTTGGTCAGATACTCTATCTCCATGCAGTTCGACATTCGTGTTGTACATGTGAAGGCTCATCAGATGTGCTTGTGGTCTTGTTTACCTTTTTTAGATGCAGTAATGATCCATGTCTTGTGCTAGCTCCCACTCTGCATCTGCTCTCTGAAATAGTTAACATTGTGTACATCTGCACATTAGTAGTGTGATTCCCCTTTATCAACCCCAGCTGTGGGGTTCGTATTAATGTTTATTTGCTCCTTACTGAGGAGAATCTCCTACCAGCGAACAATCCCAGAGCTGCGCAATCTAGTTCAGCTGAGCAGCATCTGCAGTCTCTATTGTCTTTATTGGGTCAGTTGCTTGCAGTATCATAAACTGACTGGAATGCATATGGAGCATGTGTGGAGCAGCATTAGGATTCATTGGTATTCATTTAGAGTCATGTCTGGTCACGAACCCTGAATTCCCTTTCGACTTTGTTGATGTAAAGCAGGTTCAGAGCTGGAAAACCAATATAGTCAAATAAAATATTGGGAAAAAAAAGATTTGTTCCATGTGAATTCTGTAAGGTATTATGTATTCATATAAAAACTGAAATGATTTTGTATTGGATGGATGTGTGTGTGTGTGTGTGTGTTTGTTAAGAAACAATTACAGTTGGCATCAATAGTATAATGGTCCGGTATTTGTGGTCTGTTTAGTATTAGACTTTCCTTCAGTGCTTTTTTTCCTTGGTGCTGCTTGTTGTTGTGGTCTTCCTAGATTTACAACAGAAAGGTTCAACAGCATTTTAATTAAATGCTAAAGTACTGTCTAACACAAATGGACAAGAGCTATAAATCATCCAACGATGCTTCTATAGACACCATAATAAGACCACAAAACCAGGCTGTAGTTTTGTGCCTATGATGGCAGCTTTTGGTGTTTTGTGTCAAGTAAACTATTATTTGAAAAATGTTCAGAGATTTTTACCACTGAGAGATTTTCTCTCCTTGTGGCTGGCATAATCTAGTTAGGGTGTTAAATGAGGAGACACAAGTATACATATGGTCGTAGTGTTGCTGTTTAGTTTTTAAATCAATTCCACTCCCTGTATACTTTGAAAGTACTGAATAAATTTAAAGCCCTACTCCGTTAGTATGGTAGTACCCCCAACCCCCATCCCCAAATACTGTGTTGCAAACGACGTCTGGCAACTGGCCCTCAGCTAAGCCACTGTATTATGAAGCCACATGTGGAAATGCTCTCTCTGCTGTCTTTTTTTTTCTTCCTATTTTCACCCAGCCCCTCCAAATATTTACTCTCCGTCTCATCTCCCTCCTCAGCCCTGATTTCACCACCGAATATTTAGCCTGGATCTAGCGGCTCAGCAGCCAAGAATTTAAAAACAGTAACCGAACAGACTGTTTGCATTGTAGAGACGGAGAGAGCGATGTGGATGATTAAGGAAGCGTGACCTGTTGTGAGCAGCCGTATCCCAGTGGTGCTTGGTTGTTTTCACTGTGACTGAAGACTTATCTGGATTAAAGGTAATCCTTGTAATCAGTGTGTGCACTGTGGTCAAAGTAGTTAACAAAGTCAAAGCATATCCTCCCAAAATCTCTTTTGTGTTTATATTGGTTTAACCCAGAGAGCTTTGAGGAATTTATCTACAGACAGAGGGCGGATCTTGTTAGCAAAAAGAGTTTAGGTTTCAGGTTAGGTTAGGTTCCTTATCCCATTTAGTAGATCTTAGTTGATGGCACCTGATTAGAAGCTCTGGAGCAGCATTCCTTGGACAGATGAAACTCAGGTCAACCTGTGTGAAAATGACAGGAAGACGTATAGAAAAGGATTGGGTCATTACCTGAACCAATGATGTGACAGAAGAAAGAAATGGTCAGATAAATTCTGAAGTGAAGGGTTGAGTCTACTCACGTTCATCCAAATGACATAACAGTCACTGTGTGCTGCTTCAGTGACCCAAAACATCCTGTTAAAACAATGTGAGGCCATGATCCATGTTTTCTTTGGTTAGTTGTTAAGCACTGTTATACCAGGGATAACATCTCAAGCATCAGATGATCCCCAAACCAGTTAACTTTTCAGCTATTCACTCAGGCAGAACAGAATGATCTCTTCCAAAAATGAAGATCATGAGCTTATTGGGGAGCTCACATTTCCCATGTCGTGGTTTATGATAGACTGAAGTATGCTGCAGTACAGTACCACATGAGCAAGTGTTCTCATATTTCAGAAGCTATAGAGACATTTTACAAAACAAAAAAATGAACAAAAATTATGATTTAATTATGAGTTTTTTATTGTGGGCATTTATTGCTGAGTGGTTAGGAAGTATAATGCATAGATGAAAAGCCCTCAACGTCTGACCATATCCTCTGTCTCCACAGCAACTGTCCAATAAAGGGATGTTGCTGTCAATCAATTAATGGAAGTATAATTGCATCTGTGTTCAGAATTAATGTTTATTTAGCTGGAACATGTATGCAGATATCAAATTTCAGGTTAGATCAGTGGGGTCTTATAGGTCCTGTATTGTCTGTAAACACAATGCTAGTTAGGGTTAGCTAGCTAGAGAGTGAGCGAACAGAGAAAGCAGCATTAATGACAACAGAACAGACATGATTTTCTGATTGTTTTATGGAGGTTGCTTTCTAGAGTTCGAACAAACACTGCTTCTCCTCCAGACAACCCTGCAGTGAGTGCTGCATTGCTGGATTTTGTGTGAGTGCAGCAGAAATGCGCATTCCAGAGGGAAGGATCCCTGCAGATAAATACCTCCCACTTCCAGGGTCATACCAGTTGATTAATAAGACTAACTTTTGTTTGGGTCTGTACATTGTTTTTTGTAAAAGATGCTGTATACTACACATTTAGAGGTGCAGGTACATTAGAGCTAATAAAGGACATGAGCCCACACACCTTCATGCCTCTTGCGCTGGACCTCTGCTCTTTGTTCAGGCCTCATCTGAAAGCTGAGGTTGCTGTAAATGAGGCTCGTCAGGCTTGTCTCTTGAAGCCGCAATCGATAGCTTTTAAGTGGCTTCACAGTTGTTCTGATCCCTGGTGAGAAATGGATATTGGGATCAATACATTCTCAGTTTCTGTACAGTAACAATAATAAGAGGAGTTATTGGAGTGATCAGAAACCAATGTCTGTAGAGTTCCTTGCCCAGTGGTTGCACCTTGCGTCCGTGGCTGAACCTTTTCCTTCATATTGGTGCAAGGATGGTTAATGATGTGCAGGCCGATCACAGCATATTGATCCAGGGCAACGGTCAGTGCTCTTTAGCTCTCTGACCTCAACAGAGAGTCATATTCATGAAACCATCTGCCAGACAAGAACAGTAGGAGGAAGAAAGAAGATGCATTAATGAGGACCTCACATGAAAAGCTTATTGATCAATGCATCGCACTCATTTAGCACAGATTAAGACTTGAGCTGTGTTTGTATGTGCCATGTTTACTCTGTGCAATCGTTGAGAAACCTGTCTCACTATATTTTTGATACCTTATTGTTGGAAGCATTGGCATATTCTTTTACAGACTTTTAAAACAAAGCAACTTCTGAAGTATAACTAAACATGTGTGTTTAATACCCGGTCCTAGACCTGATTTAAAGTCTGTCTTAAGAATTTTACAGTATGTGTGTGTATGTACAGAGTAAAACATCCGACCAGAGAGGGTCTGCTGAATAGATTCAGTGTGCTGTTCAGATAGAAGTGTTTTGTTTGGGGTAACAATATCCTGGAAAGTTTTCTCCTGGAGAGGGTGGAGCTGGACGAGCGTGCAGTTGAAACATTCTCCCCCGCCGATAGTGGCTCAACACTGGCTGCCTTTCAAACGCACTGGACTGTTTTCATGGTTAAACCCATGAGACTGGAGCTCAGTCACAGGGAGCTGCAGCCATAATACCGAGGCTGAACAACTACAGGGTTTAGTTTGGTAATACCACGCTGGACTGACCTGCTGCTTGTACCAGCAGGCCCCTTGGCTGACCGGACTGTTCTGGTCCCTCCCAGACTGGGTTCTGACTGGCTCTGCTGAGGCATGCGATGGCAGGCTGTCAGAGTTTCTCCTCACCATTCACATTCCTGTGAATGTTTTGATCTTTACACCTCAGTGGTTTGGAGTGGAATATTTTCTGTTAGTGGAGCCACAGTTTTCTTGAAGTTTTCCTGGAAAATTCTGGTGCTGTCCAATAGGTTGAATAAAATAAAATAAAAATAAAAAACTCACAAGTAGTGAAAAATTACACATTTAGTAACCTGTTAAGTGATTTGTGATTAAACTGAAAATGTTATAATTATAATATACACAAATCTGGCACAACATTAAAATCACTGACAGGAAAAGTAAATAACATTGATCCTCAATGACAATACAGTGCTCTGCTGGGAAACTACTGGACCTGTTATTCATGTTGATATTACTTAGACATGAACCACACACCTAGACCAGACCAGACAATCCCGCGCCATAGCAGTGGCACTCCTTGATGGCAGAAACCACCCTAACAGGATGCAGAGACACGGTTTAGTTTAAGAAACGACAACAACAACAACAAAAAAACATGAAGAACAGCACAAGGTGTTGACCTGGCCTCCACTTTCACTTTATACCAAGCTGAGCAAGCACTAGAAGAAGCCTGATCCACAGAGGCCCCTCTCCTCAACCCTAGGACCCAAAGGCCTCCACTAACATTCTGTTTCCAGACACCCAGACCATGTCCATTCTCTGATGGGTCACAACTGGTTTGGAGGCCCAAGGGAGACCTACACAATATTAGGTCATAATGTTATGCCTGATCAGTGTATGTATATGGTATTATGATAAATGTAGGAAATATGAATACATGGGACAATATACGTCTTTTCTATTTTCTTTTCTCTGGTAGTTCATGTAGTACTGTAGGGATTGAGATATTTCACTCGTGACATCATTTCAACTAAAAGCGAGACTTCCCAAATAGGTTAACATTCATCCTCAGGGCATAATAATAATAATGAAAAAAGAAAATGCACCAAATGTTTCGGCACACTGCTCCAGCAGTATTGGCATTTGTATCACCTCAATGTTAGTGTGGTTAATGAAGATGAGTTCAGCTCTATCTATCATTTAGAAGAGTTCTTTAGCTTCGAATTCTATCACCAATAAAACAGCGAAATGTTTACAGCCAGCTCAGAGGTGCTGACTCGCTGTGGTGATGTAATTAGAAGGCAAGTCTAACTTTAAAGGGAACAGTCTAATGGAGATGCCTTCGTAGGAGTTGTAAACAGCTCATTTGGCGGTCATTTAGCTGTGGGAAAATGACAGGAAAGAGGCACACTAGTGTTTCTGTTAGTGAGTGGTGACCAAGTCCTGTATTGGCAGTCAAAGGTCCCTTCCATCTGCCTAGAGTAGTTTTATCTTCCTCAGTAGAATAGGCTGTAAATTGTCACCGTATGAATAGTGATCCTTTCATGAGCATTATAACAGGGGTAATGGATCTTGAGTCTGCTGGACTAGAGCCGCCTGGCTTCACATTACAGTGATCCCATCATGTAGACAAGATGTCTGGCCTTTGATCTCTTGTCTTCCCTCTGAAGGACAGATTGATCTGTAGTGTGCAGAGCAGACAGTACCTCTGTACACGTCCTAATTATACACCTTTTGGATTTATTATGTGTGTGTGTGACCTGGCATACAAAGGGTGTTCTGCTTCTCCTGTTGTCCGTCCTCTGCCTTTCCCGTCTGAGCAGATTTGGAGTGGTTCTGAGCAGTCTGGCCTGGAGCCTCTGCACACGAGGAGAGCTGCAAAATGGCACCCAGGAGGAAATCAGAAACATGCACTTGCCTCTCTGCTGTAGGAAATAATTTTCGATTATGCTGCATTTCTGGCCTTGCATTGATTTCGGGATGACACAAAGGCAGGCAGGGATTGCGGAACGAGTTTTGTGTTTTGGGGTAGATTTAGTCACGTGGTCCGTAAGAGGGACACAGGGCTTTTTTGGCACTCCTCCTGTAGAGGTCCAACACAGTTTTGTTATTGGCCCTTTTATAAAAAGCCGTTACTTATTAAAAATAGAGGGAACTGAAACTTTTATTGCCAGGTTCTGAAACTGCTTACTACAAGAGAGCATAGAAGTTAATTTGAGGTTAATCTGTGCCCCTGTGCTTCCGCAGGAATACCTTGTTGCCTGCATTTGATTTGGGTGTAGGGGTTGTTTTGGGTGCCGTTGAGGTTAGTGGTGACACAGGGGAAGCAGAGCAGCAGCAGAGAAAAGCTGGTGAGAAACCATGAATCTAAACACGGCACGCAACACTATCTCTTACACAGTATGCAGCACTATCCTCCAACACTATACCACTATAACCGTTTGTTTGTTTGTTTTTATCCATAGCAGATATTGTTAATTGGATTGTCTTCCATCACAATCTGCTTTGTAAATGCATACAGTGCTTGGTTTCCTTTGAGCTGTCAGACATAGACGAGCATCTTACGAAAGACAAGTGAAATGTTGAGACAGATCAGTGAAGCAACATGAGTTACATGTTGAGGATTAGTGAGGAACAGGAGGACTTTTCTAAACGGGTCACTGCTCCATTAAATCTCTTTCACACCCTAAAGACGCACAGATAGCTGCTGTTGATCTCAAAATGGGCACCAGTTCAGATTAAGGTTATTAAAATTCTCAACATGTGATGTTCTTAAATGTACAAGTATATGCTCTATCTAGTCAGAGCACATGGGGCTGGGCACAGTCAGCTGAAAGTAGATCATTTATTGATCAGCAGTGTCACCACTCTGTGTTTTTTTCCCCCCACTGCCAAAAACACGGGTTGTGTTTAAAATATCAAATCCATACACGGTGCTTTTGTGTAATCATTTGGCCTCGGGTACACATGCACAGTACCAGTCAGAGGTTTGGGCACATTGATTCCCTGAAGGGGTTTTTGTAACCCTTGTACAGTTTAGAGCCAGACTATGGAAAATGTATTAAACAAAAAAAACATGAACACTGAAATATTTGACCTGTTTTAGATTCCTGTTTGCTTTGATGACAGATTCAAACATGATCCTCAGTATCTTCACTAGCTTCTGTAAAGGTCTTCAGTTAACTGGTGCAGCTGGACAGAAGTTAACTGGTCGATTTTTGATGTTTACCAGATTATGGTCAGACACATTTAAGTAAGGGAGGCAACAGTCCATCATTACTGTATGACATGGAAATCAGTCAGTCCACAAAACATTTCTGTTAAAGTTGCACAAACTGACACAGTGATGAAACGAGAAGTTAGTCAGAAATCTCCAGTGAACAGCAGTTCAGGTTAAAGGCAACATCGGTGCTTCCAGAGGTCATGTTTTAAAAGCAAAGCCAAGCTTGTGCATGGCCGTATCTGCCTCCAAGAATCTACAACATGTATCACAAAAATACAGAAATCCCTGAAGGAGCAGCGTTTCTTGACATTTGACCGGCGCTACGTGCACACCAGATAGCAGCCAGTGGAAGAGTTTAGCCTGACTCACTGAATGAATCAACTGTAAACTGTTGACTGTTGATAAAGTGCAAACATCAGGAGGTGTCTGAAAACAGCACGAAGGGCAGTGAAGTTGCATTAAATGGGTATATTAGGATCTAATGTGGCTGTTTTCGCAGTGACCCACACATTAGATACAGTATACATACTACATTATACACGTATACGATCACACTACTATGAAACTAAAACGGGTTTTAAAGAAGCTAGGTACACTCAGCGTTTTCTGCCTCATTGCTGCCCCCCTTCTGTTTCCAGTCCCCCGTGATTCAACCTATCACACACGTTTCCACCAGCCCCACTTTTACTCCACATTCTTCTTTATCTCTGGCTCTGTGCCACAGTGTTCTCATTCAACATGGGGGAGGCCACTTCCTCTGAAGATATCCTGATGTTTGTGTGGAAATAAAACGCCTGGTTGTAATAATTGGATTCTGTTTTTTATTGGGCTGCTGAAAGCCAGGTTTTCTTTTTCTGAGAAACTCTTCCAATACACACACACACACACACACACACACACACACACACACACACACACAGGAAAAGGTTAAATTCTCCGCATTCACAGTAGAGGTATGTCCTATAGGACATCGACCCTCTCTCCCCCTCCCCTCCCCTCCCTCACTTTGATTTGACCATATTTTTTTAAACACTTTCAGCCACCCCCGCCCTCCCTCTCATCCATCTCTGTCCCTGCTCTGCAGCTCTTTGGCTGCTGACTGGTGAGGCTTGGAATTTAGGGTGGGAGTCAGTGAAAATGCTTCTCTTTTGTGATGTTGAGTCATTACTGAAGTGAACATCCACAAAGTTTCTTGACATGGTGATCCAGATCCTGACTTCCTGCAGAGTCTCTAAACCTGGCCCTTTGTTTTTCCAGGTCTTTAAAGGTGAATTTCAGCTCCCAGATTTCCTAAAAGAACAATCACAGGTACAGTAACACTTCTGCCTGTTGCTGAGCTTTTTCTTTCCTTTTTTTTGTTTTTTCCCCAAACTCAGCCTTTTTCTAGTGTCTCATTTGAGTTAAACCATGTGCGGCTCAGTGAAAGATCACATTACAGATTTCCATCTGCTCACAGTTACTCATCTCCTCTTGTTTTCGTTTGAGTTTCTGGCCATCTAATGCAGCCTGTTGTTGATTTCTGGTGTCAGCTTCACAACTGCCTCTATGTTTTTCGAGTTCAGTGGTTATTTTGTTGTTTTTAGTCTTGGTTTCACAGCCTGATGTCGACTAAAGAGTTAACTGAGAGTCTGCCCTCTCCTGGTAGCTAGAGAACCTACATCTTTTTTCCTACATGTTGTCTGACATCCTTCATATTGGCTTTTTTCTTCGCGGTCCGTGTTTTCTTTTGTTTTTGTTGAATATTGTGCCTCAGCTGTCTGTCAGCATCTTCCTGGTGGTCGAATGCATACTCCCGCATGTCCTCGGCAGAAAGATGAAACCTGACCACCCTGTCTGTTCCTCCTCACAGATCCAGAAGTCTGCAGAGAGACCCAACCCCAGTTAGGAGCAGAGGAGAGTCAGCACCACAACACACAGGTACAGCTGGACGTAAGTCAGTATGACACATGGTGATTAATTCAACTATCCATTTTTAAATGTGCATGCTACACTGGTACAAACTAACGTACATGGTGTTCCTCGCCAAAGCCGGACAGACTTTATTCGATCAAGAGAGAGCATGAAAACCTCTCAGTCAATCTAAACATAGTCTGCGATCACATTTTAAGTCGGCAAAGAAACTTTCCACTTTCAGTAGAAGTATTGGAAAACAAAGCCTTAGCGGCCTCATTGAGTGAGCAGCACTTAGAGGAGAGCTCTGCTCGATGTCAACATGGCATAGACGGCAGTGTTTCCCTCTAATGTGTCTGTGGTGTCGCAACACTCTCGACCTCTGCAGTAGAGATTCGGAGAAATAAGTCATACAGAGAGCTACTGAGAAACAGAACAGACGCCACGTGACTGAATCTTTGTGGTAGCCACCGGTGCTAACTGAGATTACAGGGAACAGTACACACAGTAACTACTGTAATTCAAGCTAACCTGCACACGGCGTACAGAAGCATGTACTCTGACTCTCACGTTGCCGCGTGTTTGAGGAAGAAGTGAATCAGCTGGTTTGACACAGTGGATTGAATGGAGTCTTCTCATTACCAGCACGAAAACCACACACATGTGTGGACACATGTAGTTGTTCACTTATTTTCCTGTTTACCACATGCGTTACTGGAGGATGCCACTAGAGGGCAGAGCAGAGAACCCAAGCCTGCAGAGTCGTAATGGTATCTGAGCAGTTTGCATGTCTTCACTCAACACATCGTACAGACGTGGGTAATCGTGGGCTTAGTCTTTAGTCTCACCTTTAGAACTTTTTTTAAGATAAAATAAAACGGGACTTTATTTATCCCTGTGGGGAAATTAGGGTGTTACAGCAGCAAGGAACAACGGTGCAAGATACAAAAAGAATAGAATAAGGTAGACAAGAGAAACTATATACAAGTAAATACATCATGGTACAAAAAATATTTACGTATTGCATCAGGTTTTCGGAAGCTAGCCAAAAGTTTAAAGAACCAACTAATGTAAATAGAGGCTTGAGGCTAGGGTTAGAGCTAGGCTTAGGGCTAGCACCAAGTATTGAACAAAAAAGACATGAGGTAATGACAGCGCTGAGTAGCTATATACTGTGCTCTTGCATGTCCAAGAAGAGAAGCTCAGCAGCAGAGCAGCAGTTCACGACCCCTACATACTGCTCCCGGAGTGATTATTTTATTTTGTGGACATGTTGTTGTATTTTCTGAGTACATGTACCTCCAATTATCATGCACCCACAAACACCTACTAAAAAGCCAGTATAAGCTTATAGCCTTAAGGTCAGTTGGCAGCCATGAACCGTTCATTTGTTTAGTTACTACCTCTCTGACATGAAAACTTACTGAATAGAAGACTGGAAAACAAACATTTCATGTAGAAATCAAGACAGCAGGCAGGAAACTGAAAGCTCAGTGTAACTGCAGATGTCGCATTCAGATGAAAGTCCCATTAAACAGCAGCTTCTGACCAACTGCTCTTGTCTAATGGCGGATGTGGTCTCCAGTAAAGTGATTAGACCAGACTTTATTCTAGTGACATTTCATGGGATGTGTAATCCTAGAAGTTGGAGGTTTATTGCAGCTGAGTCTCCACTCGGAGAATATTGAAATCGTGAGTCACCTCTGGCTGAAAGTTTCCAGGGGAATGCTGAAAGTAGCTCATAGCATGAGCTGGTTAATGGAAGCCAGACGGATCCAGCAAATACTGGAAACAGCAGGTCAGCAAACATCCTCACTAAGACGCTCTGTTCTCATCCTCCAGTACGGGACTCGGTGCCGTGGAACCGTAGATCAGACATCGACTCACCCATCTCACCGTTCATGTCGGCCCTCAGCATGTCTCAAAGGTCACATGACCACAGCAGGACAGTCCTCCTCCTCCTCCTCCTCCTCCTCCTCCTCCTCCTCCTCCTCCTCCTCCTCCACCTGTGGGCTGCTACCACGTCTCCTCTGCAGGGGAACGCTGGGCCTTCAATGTCGTACTGTACAAAAAGATAAAAACATTACTGGTTCTCAGCACCACAGAATGTCTGCAGATTGTCGTTCTCATCGTCACATCATGCTCTTTGATTTGTAGAAAATGATTTCTGCCTATTAGAGTAAAAACTCTGTGATTCTGTTGTAAGAAACTGCAGTCGAATGAGATGGCAACAGTATTTATGAATGGAAAAATTAGCTTTTGGAAGAGGCAATACCTATTTTAATGTTTTAATTTTTTTCATGCCTTTGTATTGTGCAATGTCATGGGTACTGATCAGTTTGACGTATCAACCGTGATAAATAATGCTTTTTTAAACCTTGTTGTCAGTCTGTCTTTTTTCTTTTTAATGGATATTACACCAGACACTATCAAACACACAGACTACACATGGCACCAAGCACACAATGACCAGTGACCTGATAACACCACATCCTGCTCTGAATGTCTTAGGTTTGATATCTGTGATTTTGATGCACACTAATCAGCTGCAGATATTCTGATATAAACTGTATCTATGTGACTGTACCCTCCATGACGTGTTTTAATAGATTTATTTAGCTCTAACCTGACAAACTCTGAACTAATAAAGAGTTATTCTGGTGAGTTGCAGTGAGGTTAAAACACTGTGTACATGTTTAGACTTGTGTCTTGAGGTTTTGTTCAGCAGCTTTTAATGAGTCGCTGAGCAGCACTAGTGAAATGATCAAACTGAGACTTGATGTGAAACAGTTTCTTATTGGAAAGTCAAACATACGACCACAAAAGAGACAAAAGAAACTACCACAGCGGTGTAAAATGATCAGACGGAAACACAGAGTCAGAGCTATGGAGGAAAAAAGACACAAATGAACACAAATGGAACAAACAACCTTTGGGCCTCGAGACGTTTTATTGTATTTTGTAATTCTCCTCAGTTGTTTCATTCTGCCCTCACTGTTTTTGGAGCTTTTACTGACTGAAGTAGATTTTTGGTAGAAGTCTCAGAATCGCAGGTTTGACGTAAGGGGTTCATTTATGATGCATGAAGCTGCATTGACACTTTATTGCCGCTTGGGGGCACCACAGCTTCTTTAATCATTGATCATGTTTCAATGAAGACAGGCAACTATTTATAAACAGGCTGGATCTTAAAATGGCACGAGCAAACCTTTATCACATTCACTGTTGATCCAGCACTGTTTAGGTCTAAAAACGGACCACTGCTGAGGGAACGTTTGGCTTATACCTCACATACACATCATGAAACGATCAACAAGGAATCTGTTCCTTATCAGGACAAGGGAAGCTTTGACTCGGACAGGAGCCTGATCACATTTAGGGGACAAACAAGAAAAGAAAAGCTACGGGAAGCAGCAGTAAACAACCTGGCAGATAAGAAAACGAGCAGCATCTTCTCTCTGAACCTGGAAGGTGTCACGTTTGACGTCGACACCTTCGTGACTCATTTACATATTGAGATTTGATCAGACTGCATCAGTCAAGTTGATGAGAACACATTTTAGATCCAGCTGTAAATACACAGCGCCACATGAAGATGTCAGCGTCCAGATGAGGATCACACGTTAGATTTGTTGGGTTTTCAGTGACTTCCTTCTTTATTTCATAAAGATCTGCATCTTGTGACGTCTGAACATGACGTAGAGAGGCTGGAGTTTGGTCTTTGAAAGCAAATCAATGAGCTAAACACGTTAAAGCTCTGTAGAGCTGAGGGGAACTCATTCACACACTCATCATATTATGTGTGTTTGTTACAAGCAACTTCCTGAACATTAAACACATCATTTGGCCCATCTTTGATTTAAAAAAAAAAAAAAACTGACCAGAGCTGATTTAACCTGGTTCATTTACACTCACACACTTTATTAGGAGTCAGGGAACGTCGTCTTCTCCGTCGGATCCGGGGCACGAAGGAACGAGAGCAGCACAGTAATGAACAACCTCTTATTTAATAATACATTACATTCAAGGCAAATGATACATCCTTACCAATACATATTCAGCAATGCAATCATTGGCTCTCTAAATAAATAGAAATTTGAAGTCAGTGCACAACATTGAGAAAGAACACTTAACAGTCAACGTGTAACATAGTCTGCACACATTCGGCATTTCTGCACAGTATACACCTCTGACTAGTGCTGCTAAAACCAACATAAAAAATAGATCTCAAAATAAGTTATATTTATATATATTTATTTATATATATGTGGATGTGTCTGTGTGTGTTCTGACTGTCTTCATAGAAATATTGGGCTTTTGGTTCGTATGTACAGCAATATAGACTTTGATGGGTTTCTCAAACGACAGAAATTGCACAGTAGTTAAAGAATTCAAGAACACCATTTTCAAAAATATTTTACACACATAGTAAACAGTCAGTCTTCAAGATGCAGTATGAAATTGCACATTGTCGTCATGCCACAGAGGGGGCTGTTTCAAGGCTTTGGTACACATGTCCTGATTGGAAGAAAAAGCTCTGCCACGGGCCCCGGTGTCCCCTCCCCCTTGCGAATTGGGTCGTTTTTTTTGTTGTTGTTTGTTTGTTTGTTTTGTGGGGGGAGGGAAGAGAGGGCCGCAGCGAGGTACATCCACGCCATCGCCCATTCCTGCGATCGAACTAGCAAATCAGAGAGCCGGATGACTACAGTACACTTCAGGGTTGGGGAAGACTCTTGGCACTTGAATCACAGGTGCAGGTCCGAGCTGGACGACCAATCATATGCAGCCGTGTTGGGACATTTTAAAGAAGGGGGAGGGATAAAGGGTGGAAACGGTATCAAAAAACACCCCCCATCGACTCCCTTCAGGTACAAAGGTGAATGTGCTGTTAGTCTGAAGCCAGAACCTGTAATACTGATCCACTGAACACTAGAGAATGGTTGGTGTGATGAGCAGCGTCTCTTCGGGTATTTGTTTTTTCCCAACCTGGCACGGCACGTTTCATTTTTTATTTATTTTATTTTTCTCTTTTTATTGGCCGGGCTTCAGCTTCAACAAGGATCATTGCAACCACTTTTCTGGACAGTGATGCTGAAGGCAGTGAGAAGTTTGAGAGATGCCTTCAGGTCAGTGAGCACGCTTCAGTCCTGTTCATGAGGAATTCTTTTAAAGAACAGAGCTGGTGTTATTCTGGATTTAACTTCCTGTCTGTACTCTCCATGAAAAGACCAGAACCAGCAGTACCACTGTTTCCTGGGAATTATACCTGCATGATATTAGCACATGTCTGGTACATTATCTTGAGCATCCATTTAACTGCATTAACAAGCTTTTGGTCACTTTACATGTTTAAATGGCACAGTACAGCTGAGCTGTGTGAACATCCTGGGATAACGGGTCACATACTCCCAGATAAGAATGTGTCCCGCTGCTGCTATAAATACTCATTCACCAAATCATCACCCCGAGCCCTAAAAGTAGACAGAGAGAGCCTAATTATTAATAATACATGTGATTAAAACCGAGCTCCGTCGTCTCTTTATAGAAAATGACTCGTGTCTGTGAGTGGAGTGAAGCATGTGAACCTCCGGGAGTAGCAGTTAATTATACGGTGAAGAGGGCGAGTTTTCAATCAGCGTGACGGCCATCAGCGTGAGTGGGCGCCCTGTTATATTTAAGGAGCGCGGATCTATCACAGTCGGATGTTCACGATCGCTCTGGCAGTGAGCTGTGCAATAATCTGAAAGGTCATAAAGGAACAGCTAAAGGCCTCTGACACACAAAGACGGCCTCGAAGACGGAGAAGCTTCACAATCAAACTGCCACGCACCACTGAACAAGCACCCCTCAACTAGTGCGGATGGTATCATGGGATCCGTCTGTGGGTCATGGGGCAAGACAATGACCCCACGCACACACGCCACGGAGAGGAAGGGTCATGTTTTGGAAAGGTGAATCAAAGCCCTGAACTTAATCCAACAGTTCATGTGAGGAAACTATGCGACGTCACAGAGTGGAAGCTACTCATCAGGACTCATGAGGAGACCTGAGAGAAGATGTGGACACACTCTGGCCACTCACAGACAGCTAATATTTCATCAGTAACTAATCAGATTTTTGTCTCCTTTGCGTAATTTCTTTAGTTCAGCTCAGCTAATCTGGACAGAAACCAGGACTACATTTAGATGTAGATATACATCTAAGCAGACCTGGACGATATACTTTAACATGCAACCTCTAAAAATACTCCATTAACAGCGGAAGGCTAAAAGTGATGTAATACTTATAAAAGCTTGCTATATTTATATATTCCCATATAGCTGGCACAGTTAGGTCATGGGTGAACAGAAGAACTAGCTAAAAATAAAATGCTCAGCACTTTTCATTCTTTTCTAAGCGGCCGCAGTGTTTCTCACTGACCCACTCACACTCGCAGCCTGACAGCCGGGTCAAGCTGCCACGGAGAGTGATGATGAAATACATGACGTGATGGAGCTAACGTTCAAACATGACTGGATGAAGTAGTCGGGAGCTGGTTTCAGTCTTTATCGTTGGATGTTTTAGCGATAAACACCAAAGAAGTATTGCCAGCATTATTCTTAAATTTATTCATTAATAAATACTACTTGGTGTCCTTCAGTCATTGTGTTTAACAGAAGCTATTGAACCTGGTCAGAGCCAGGGTCACAGAAATACTGACAGAAATGCAATTTTGACTAGCAACAAAAAAATAACTCAAGATTATTTAAACAGTCTGAGATGAATGAATATTTTACTTTTAATTTATGTTTTCTGGTGACATTTTGACCTATAACTGTGCTCATGAACATTTAATCGCTTCATTTGATTTGCTTTTTCAACAAACTGGCCAAATTGTCACGTATTTATCAGATTTTTATTCTTTGAAGTAAAAAAAGAAAGCCTAAATGTCACGTTAACGTCATATTCACTCATGACGATGGCAGCTGCAACCCTGACAATCATGGCACTGTAAAATGGTTTGGTGTTGAAGTTCCTGTTGTGCTCTGCCGTTATAGAACGAGGATTAAACATGCCGTAAACACTGACTAACGTGTTCAGAAAAGTCTGGCTGCATTTCACCCGGGTGTCTCTCAACACTTTGGCCTCTAGTGGTTCCTCCAGCCCCCTCCAACTGTGGTGAGGTCTTCACAGGCGCCACCGAGGAAAACCCTCACAAGAAAGTGCAACTAAGTACCTTGGGCTGTTACTGATAAAGGCAACATTTGTTAGAATGGATTTGTGGTGTAAAAGGGGAAAAAAAAGAGAGAGAGAGAGGAGGGGGAGGTGGGGGTAAAAACACACATGCTTGCTGTAGAAAACACTCAGGAAAAGGGAGTTGGCACAGTCCATTTGGTCACTAATGGAAACTTCTTCGTGGCTAAGTCTTCTGCTCCTCTGACAATGTTGTGTGTAAATCCTGCACTCTAGTGGCCTCCGATGGCACTGCAGAGAGCGCGTCAGCTTTCCTGATAGGCATCCAATATGTCCCGCTCCAGCATCAAGGAAAAAGAGTGCGACTCTGGAAAACTGGAGTATTGACAGAGCCAAAGTGGAATGTGTGTGTGTGTGTGTGTGTGTGTGTGTGTGTGTGTACAATATGTCCGTTATCATGCACGCACACAAACTCTGTTGGACTGGGAAACTCAAGAACGCGTTCACAGTGTGATCAGACTCACAAGCATGCAGACAAATCCACATGTCTGAACAGATACCATGGGGCATTCCGTGTAGAGGTTAATGTAAACAGATCTGGGCCGAGCTCCAGAGACAGGCCACCACAGCAGCACTCCTGCCCCGCAAACCCCCGGCCGGGCCTTCAACTGGGTTAAGGGGAGACCTGGACCTGCTGTGGGTAGGTAGGTGGAGGCCAGGAAACACTCTGTCATTCAGGGATGGGAGGAGAAGGAGGTGAGTGTCCAGCAGGACTGGACGCTCTCTCCCGTTGCATCCCCATCCCTCCTTCTCCCTCTACGCTCACTTGTTGTCCATCAGAGACTGGACTTTGTGCACCAGCTCACGCGCTATCTTCAAGATATGCTGGACATCGTGACGCTCAGCCATCTCTGTGGATCAGACACACTGTTGTAAGCAGTTTGTTTATGCACAAGCACGATGCAGGTGTCTTAGCTTTTGTTATAAATGGTGTAAGGACAGGTACTGCACACTCACACGATATAAACACGTGTCCTACCGTTAAAGAACTTGATAATGTCAGTGAAGTCCATGTTGTTGTCCATGATGATCTCACGGTAAACCGTGACCAGAGCCAAGGCCAAGAAGAGGACAAAGTGCCGTGAGGAAATCCTGGGAGCCACCCAGATCACCTCCCACACTGCAAACACATCCTCGTACAGAAGCTCTGCACACACACACACACACACACACACACACTATAATCAGTCCAGTCTGACAAGACTTTGTGTCACTGTTCAGATGAGTAACAAATCATTTCATCGCATGAGGCAGAAATGTCACTGGACAGGAGAGGGATGCGTCAGAGTCGGAGCGAGTGAGTGAGGGATGGAGGGTTCACCTCTCTTGAAGTCCAGCAGGAACCAGCGGTAACAGAAGTAGAAGTGAGTATAATCTCCGTTCTGCTGCATCAGCTCGAACAGCTCCGAGTCCAGGATCTGACATCAGAGACATAGCACTGGGTTTTAGTTTAGTTTAGGTAACTCTCTCTCTCTCTCTCTCACGCACACACACACACACACAGAGTAAGTGTTATCCATCACCTGGATTAGCGACCTCATGTTGGCAAAGTGTGTGTCCATGGCTCCACCATTAGGGAAGTTCTGACTCATCCTCTTCATTAGCTGAGTGAAACAGCTGTAAGCCAGGCACTCTGACACACAAAAGAACACAGTCTGAACGGTGGAGTGAACAAAGTAACGAAGAAAATATGATGAAATATTTTTGTTACAAATTAGGTGCAGTAAGAAATAACAACATTTGACTGCTGCGTGACTAAACATGTTTTCCGTGCAAACAGTAAATATGCACAGATTATTATTTCTATTGTTAGATGAAGATTTCTAGCTTCACACAGGTGGTGATTTTGATTTCTGCTGTTTCACAATAATGGCAGACGCAGAGATAACCGGTGTGTGACGGCTCTGTCCTCTCACCGTCATCCAGAATGACCATGAGGGGAGCAAGCAGGTCGCACATGCCCTGAACGTAGCCCATCTCTAAATGCTCCCACACGTAGCTGCAGACGAGAAAGGAGACACACAGAGACACACACGTGAGCGCGATCAGAGACACTGAAGATACAGTTAGGCCAGGTGTTAGTCACAGTGATCCTCTTCCCATATTAATCCTAGTGTCTTGTTGTCGTGGCCAAGTTAACAGAAGCAAAGAATAATTATAATTCAAATTTTTCAAGCAGTTGATTGCAGGCACACGATGCCTCCTACCAGGGTCAAATGTCAAATGCTGACTGTCCTCAACTTGAATGAACGTTGCTTAAAACGCAACAACAGCTGCAATGAATATTATTTTGTTAGCGTCGATTTTTGCGGACTCCTGACCTGCAATAAAAATCAGACGCAGACCTTTGAGTAATAAGTTTAATGAGCCCTGATTTAGTGAATCTCCAACTAATTACCAATCATTAAATCTGTGTTAATCCAGTTATGTTATTTAGCTGCTACTTAGGTGCAGAGCAGACGGTTTTAAGCCGCTCTAATCGATACGTTTACATCAACAATGGACTACAAATGTTCAGTGTGAATGGGGACGCTTGTAGAGACAAACCTAAAAAGAGTTACTGACAGACTACGCAGCACCCCTCAGGTCAGCAAAGCTTCTCAGGTTATTTAAGGCATCGGCTCATTGTTTTGGTTTTATTCACTCCAGCCGCTCTCTTCCTGCAGGCTACAGTGAATGCTAATGTCACTCCACATCAGCTCAGAGTAAAAAGACAACTGCCGTATGCTCCTTGTACTCGCTATAAAGTTTAAAACAAGTTACGCTTCTCCCAAGTGGCTAAAACATCACCACATTAATCATCTCTTATAGTTTTTGGCACCTTTGGGAGCACAGCAACAAAGCGAATTTATACAGAGCAACCCCTGGATTATTTATCAGCATAACGTGAAAATCAAGATGAAAGTGGATAATGTACATAATGCATTTTGTCTTCTTTCCTTTAGCGTCTGCCCTACCTGCACATGATGTTGCGTAGTTTCTCCAGGTTGCCGGTGGTGAAGTAATAGTAGTTGCGGTCGCAGCGCTGCACATCTTTGTCTATTCTGTGGAGGTTGAGGGCGACTGTGTCCAACAGTTCGATCTGTACAAAAAAAAAGAAGCAAAAATAGAAATGCCGCCAACGTCAGTGAGTGTCACTCCAAGCTTTTAGCCTTTCTCTGGAGAAACTACTGCACATTAAATATGCTGAGCACGTTTACGCCCCATGGACAGATCCACGAGTCCGTAATAAGTTGGAGGTATAGAAACAAGTGAACTACTTTATTTTGCCTTCTCTTTACTTTCTTTCTTTCTCTTTAATCTTTGTAAAATCTGAAATGAATACAATACAAGATATAATGATAAACACATGATACACAAGTCCAACTGTGAGGCTCTATAAATATCACAATCATTACATATTTCATATTTCTGTGAAATCTTTTTTAAGTTTAACCCACGAATTTGATTATTAATCCCACCAGTAGACCTGCTCAGTCAGATTACTGTACGTACTGTATAGGAGGAGAGTGAAGGTGACATCCCCTCAGCAGCTGCTCCACTGGTCACCAGCTTGTCCAGCTGACTGCACAGCCTGTCCTCGGTCAGAGAGTCCTGACGTTCCCCCAGAACCCCCGGGGTCCTTCCATCCTCGCCGCCTCCTCCTCCTTCCTCCTCGGTGCTCTGACCGTCGTCTATGCTGGACAGGATCTGGGAGTGAGCAGAGGTCACCGAGTAGTTTCGCGAAGAGGGCAGACCCGAGTCGGGGGAGTCAAACTCCACCAGAGGACGCTCCTCTGGGGGGACGGCGGCAGGGGGGACCAGGGTGGTCATGGTGGGAGTGGTGTCCTCTCCACTGGGAGTCTCCTGGCTCCCTGCGTCTGGCTCATCCACAGACATGAACACCTGAACAAGGAGGGAACTTTAGGAGCTGGGGGCAGCCAGCGGGAGTCAAGGCTGGATTAAACTAATCTGTGTCTGACTATTGGAATGATCAAAGTGTAAGCAGATTGTAACTGGTTCACATTTTTTATGTTTGGTTTTGAAAACACAGACAACGTATGTATTTAGTTACTGTCTTTCTGCATGTCCTCTCGTGGTCTTGTGGTTAAATCATGTCAATCATGTTAATTGCACATCCAATAAAAAGAAAAGCTGCTTCTGTGACAATATTTTGTTTTCTAAGTTAGTCTTTTCAGACGGTACCTTGTGTCTTGTGATTTTACTTGAGTATTTTCTCTCATTCCCATCAGAATAAAATGCCAAACAAACATAACACACATAACAAGATATATCCAGTATATCCTGGTGACATATCATTAGGATGTGCCAACCTTCCCATTATACAGCCAACAGCACGTCCTTATTAGACCTTTAATGTCTGGTAAAACAATATCTTCTAGACACGTCCAGGTTGTCAATCCAAAACAATATCGTCTGGTTTATGTTCTCTGAGGACAACTACTACTGTTGTATGTTTACACGTCTGCAAAGTTGATCTAAAAATGCTGAATACTTTTCTTGATTCCTGCTATTTGTGAAAAACATTCATAGTTTGCAGAAAAATAAAGTGTGTTACCTCCCCCCTCAGTGGAAGATCTATTGGGTTTGGCTGCTTTACCTCGTTGCTGAGCGTGGAGTCTCTGTGCACCAGTCGCAGGACGTGGCTGTCGATGCTGCTGCCCGAGGAGAGCTTGGCAAAGATGGCCGACTGCATCTCCTTCTCCCTCTGCTTGACGATCACCTCACATGCCTTCCACTCCCGCATCACCTGCTGGTAGCGCTCACTGATCTTCGCATCAATCTTTACAGAGATATAAAAAAAGAATGACCTACTGCCTTCATCTCACTGTGTGTGTGTACGTGTGCATACTCTGTACCTGGCTCATGTCTTTTTTGCCCATGCCAAACTTGTAGTGTCCCAGCAGGAAAGGCCAGACCTCCTTCCTGATGTCATGCTGCACCCCTCCATAGTAAACCAGCCTCAGCAGCTCCAGCTCCTTGTAGTTCTAAACACACAGACACACAATAAATAACATGAACAGGAGAAGAAATGCGACAAGACAGAAGGAGAGGAAGAGGAAGTGCATCAATAATGGGAGGAGAGAAAGAGTGATTGCAATCCATACAGAGGAAGACACAGATGAGTGCAGGAGATAAAGGACACAGATATGAATAGAGTGTAAATTAGTAATGATGGCTATGTTGGAGTTGATGAATGATTACAGTGGCTACTTTAATAGCTACGGTGGTATTATACTGCACTGCGTAATGAGACTTCATTTCACTGAAACTCATTAAATTTTCATTAATGTGAAGGAGAGATGAGAGAGGGCGGGGGCAGCAGGAGGAACGCACGATCACCGACTCACAATTAATATACATCAGAGAAGGATGGACCGTATACGCTGTGTAGGTAGGACAGAACAAGAGAGAAAGCTTTAACTGGGAGGTAACGCAAGCTTATTATACCATATGAAGTTAATTACAAAGTTAGTAATTAACATATTACAGTTCACAACTGATGTGTTGCTTATGGACTTTCATCTGTTGCATTAGGTTTTATTTCTGTTACGTTATAGCAACAGCTAAAATTATTCTAGGTTTGCATGTAAACGTGACGACTTCATTCTAAAATACGAGGAACTACTGCAAACATGAACCCAATAAATGAATAAAGATCAGAATTTAATAATTTGACATGTATGGATTAAAAGCTTCTTATAACAGAATCTAAATAAGTCCTCAACCGGTCAAACCCAGGGCATCTGTTGTAGACGCTACAAATAATTAAACACAGACACTGACATTATTATATTTTAGTTATTGACAAAAAAGCACTGGTTGACATTCAGAAAAAAAAGAAGATGAACAGAGAGATAATTCCAAACAGTCACAGAGAGTTAGGATGATTGATTTTTATAAAGTGACGCACCATAATCAAACTTCTCATGCGACTAATCTCAAGCAGCTGGCATTTGTAACAGGGGTGGCATTCAGGAAACACTAGCAACCAGGGCCGCACACAGATACATAACCACTAAACCACATAATACAGACAACAGCATATTCTGATAAAGTTCTGCTCACCATATTATTACAAAAGTTCTCCAACTAGGGAGTCAGGATGTTCATAAATAGCTGCAGTATGACTGACAGCAGACTGTTGTAAAAAATAAGAGTCTGTGGATTTGTTTAAATGCTCATGTTCGGCAGTAATGGCATCAGCTCCACTTCCTTGCGCTCTCTTGTTTCAGGCAGCAGCGGTGACAAACACACTGCAGTGCCCACATAGCCTCGCCTCTACTCACTCACTCTGTCACTGACAGCGCCGTCTTATCACTCGCCTCATTTGCTGTGGTCGAAGAGCAAGTTGTTCTGGTGTTAGAAAGTGCAAAACCTCTGCAGCATTACCTCACCTTGGCCAGTTTACTAGGAAGTGTATGTAGTACATCAGCACTTATTTGCAGTCAAAGAGGGACGGGGATGCTCACTCACCTCTGCAGGAGTCTACATACTATTCGTAAAGATAGTAATTACTTCTATTTGATTTGTTTTACTGATTTGTTATGCTTTAATTGAGAGTGTTTAAGGCCACACAGCTTTTCTCAGGTCTTTTTAGTTGTACTTCAGATGAGAAAAAGAAAGGTGAAGCTCTCAGGAACCTATTCTCCTCCAGTTTCACCATGTGTCAGAACTACAATCTAGCTGGACTGTCCAGGGATACAAGAGGGTCGGATATGACTGAAAGTAAAGACGGAAGTTTTTGTGGGTTGAGGATGGACTGAAAATCAACTGCCGAACCTACTGCGAATTTCAGGAAGATGCTTTGATCACGCATTGGTATCAGAAGTTGATAAGAAGACGATTATGATCTTAGTGCAAGACGACGGTCCGTGGCATGCAGCCAAGTACTCCACTCATTGGCTAACCAGCAAAGGGCCAGAAAGATGAGCAGGCTCGTGGCAGAGACTGAAAAGGTGACTGAAACATGGTATTTAACTGTAAGGTCTGCGACAGTTATTACAACTCTGCAGAAAAGGGGAATTAAATGTCACAACTTCTTTGGAGTTCCAGTAACAGCTCATTAAGTGTGACAGCCACGCCGCATGGCTTTATGGAAATAAGTCGCCGTGATTTAGCTTTCAGGGTTGATCAATATCACTGACTCAGTGATGACTTGGGAGATTTGCGGTGACGTCTGGGTTTTAAATCCATCACCCTGTGAGAGGGATGGAGGGGGAGGATTCATATTCTCGTTATGCCGAGGTAATTCCTTCAGCATGGTAGCTTGATCGTTTGTTGTCAGCACCCACCTTGCAGTCTTTCTGGTACTTGCTCCACACCTCTTTGCTGAGTCCCCCTGATGCTTCACATGGTCTGTCTGGGGGGACGATGTTGTGGTTGACCAGAGCCGAGAGGTGAGTCCGCACCGTGGACAGGTGTCGACAGTAGGCCAGCCCTGAAGGACAGGAGACATCAGTAAAGATATAGCCCAAAAATGAACACATCTGATCAATACAAACATGATGAGATACATTATTATTAAATGAATTAAATTAGACATTTAGAATAAAAATGTTAGAGTAAAAAAATCAACACGTGATAGACTGTGGGAAACTTTGCAAAACATATAAATATAAAAACATATTTTAACATGTTTTAAAATGCAATTAACCAACTAATTACTGGTAATACAATGAGGCCTTCACTCTAATGCATGCTGCTTTAATAACACCATAAATATATTATGTTAGGTAACAGTTCATTACAGAGTCTTCATTGCGTGTTTGATACAACCACAAGGATATTTCATTACAGTCTGCAAAACCCATTACATTATCCTGTAGGAGCTGATACCCCATATATTATTTTTAAAATTACTTTAATTGATTTTAAAATCAATTGTGCTCCTGTCTGGGAGCCAGCAGTGCAACGCTGAAAGTCTCAAAGTGCGGGTAGAACGTTAAACTAATGAAAACACACTCGGAGTTGCAGCTGATAAAAGGCAAGTTATATGAAAACATATATTTAATATCCATCACTTTAAAAGGGTTATGTTACACACAAAGCATCATTAAAACGTGTATATAATTACAGATAGAGCATAGAAATACTATACGGAGGTAGAAATGACGTGCTTACATCCATAGAAGGCTCTGGAAACTATCTGCCTCTTCATGTTCTGGCAGAGCATCTTAAGGGGAACGCTGGTGGAGAGAAAAAAAGATCACACACCTCTATTAAAATAAGTTTCAGTCTAAATTCTGCATAAATACTGACTGATTTAAAAAGACACTTTGCTCAGATGATGAAGTAATAACTCTTAACAGCTAGATTTAAAGTTTCAAGCATGATCTAAAGCGATCAGCTATTTTAAATTCAACTTAAGATTTTTTTAATTTTATTTTTTAACATCAAGTATAATAGATTGTACCTCATGTAACTGCAGGCTTGTGTGTCTATTTACTGATTTTAACTAAATTACACAGTGATTTTCTATTTTATTTTTTGCTTAAAACTTTTTGCCCATTTTTTTAAATTTCAATTTTTTACAATTTTTTATTGTGCAAACAAATTCATATGAAATTAAAGCTACAGTTTTTTAATTTTAGTATCAGGTGTATCGTTGTACTGCATTCTTGTGTGACCGATTTTAATTCAATTACACACTGACTTTCTATTTTATTCTATACTTTTCTTCTCTCTTTAAATTTCCAAATTTTTACAAAAATACAAACTCCTATGCAGTTTATTGTGTGAACAAATACTAAATTCAAGCTATTAAAGTTTTTTGATTTTAATATGAGTACAATAGTTTTTACTTATCTAACGGTAGGCTTGTAAATCTACTTACCAATTTGAATCCAGTTACTCATTGATACTTTTTAACATTTAGATTCCTTAATTTAAAAACTTTTACCAACAATTTCCCAGCAAATATTAAAATTTTGGGGCATTGATCTTCTTATTTCCACACAATTTGTTACTATAACAAAACGTAAACCGCGTGCTTACGTGTGAATGTCTGATGTGTCGTGTATGCAGGTGCAGCCGGCCGGGTAGTCGTACGACATGTTGCTGCCGGCCGTGGAGCAAGTCTGGCACAGGGACTCGTGAGTGGTTACGTCTGCCTGTTGCCATGACGACGGGCTGCCTCCAAAACCCTGCAACTCCATCATCTCCCCGTGGTCTATATCGGAGAAAACGAAAGTGAGAAGACAGAGAGGGGTCTCAGTGCTCCGAGACAAAATGGACGCTGCTGTTTCTATGTGTTACGCTCGTACTTTAAAAGGCTTCAGATCTGCTTCAGCCTGGCTACGTCTTGTGTCTTACATATTATGACATAGGTCCCTCAGCTCAACCGTAAATACATCTTTCCATGTATCCTTTGCTTGTTATTCATGACATTAAGAGATGAGTAGATGGATGAAAGTTTTACACTCATGTCACATGTGAGCGCTAGAGAGGAAACCAAAAGTGGAAGGGGGACGGTTGAGGAAGCAGGAACGGTGCCGTGGGAGAGACAGGCAGAGAGGATGCAGGGATGCCATGCTGGTTCAGTTCATTCAGAGAGAAGTCAGAGAGGACAGCCGAGCTCAGGAGGACGCTCCAGAGAAACGGTTGGAAAGTAGAAGAGGAGAAGCGAAGAGGAAGTGAAGGAGTTTGACAGAAGAGGAGAGGCCAGGAACAAGGCTGACGCTCAGGCCATGCAGGATGCATAAAGCCAGAACATGACGAGAGACACACCAAAAGAAATTATCTCAGAAACAACCAAATCAAATAGACACCATTTAAACGGCACACAAGGGGGAGGAAAAAATCATAAGAACTTCACAATTGATAAAATGCTCTTCACCTTAATTCTTCAGGTTGGAGCTGATGACCTGTCATAAATATGAAGCTGCTCTTTGGTTGTTCAATAACCCCCAAAACAAATGATATTAAGAACAAAAAAAAAACAGAAAAAATGCCAGAGTGAGAGCACCATTTGGCCTCCCCCCTCTTTACTTTAGGACTAGATGTGATCAACAGCTGCTCTTGAGCTCAGTAAGGCAAACCCTGCTCACACAAGGACTCCACGTCTCTACTACTGCGGAACCCCACAGGACCGTAATGAGAGGGGTGGAAGAGGGGGCAAGGGGAGGGTGGGGCGGCGGGGTTAGTGAAGAATTACAGTGAACAGCATTGCAGAAAACGACTGCACAAACAGGGGAGGAACAACTGAGGAGGTCAGAGGACAGAGAAAGAGAGAGAGAGAGAGAAATCAAAAAACAAGGGGAGGAGACTGTGAGAAAGGGTTTTCCATCACAAATACGCAGAAACACAGAGTCGATCTCTAAAAGAAACAATGAAACGGGTGCATATTCCCCATGCAAAAAATTTCAAGCATGTTGCAAGTGAGAAATGAAAAGACAAAAAGTAGGAAAACAGAGTTTAGTCAAATGAAAGGAGTGCAAAAAACACTAAGCAAATTATCAAAGCGAATCTCGACCGCGACAGCGGAAACCCAACAGTGCTGAGGCATGCCTTCAGAGCTACACTGAGGAGGTCAGCACTGCAAATCCCAGAATGCAACTAGACAGAGAGACCTGGGGAAGTTGGAGTCTGTGGTAAAATCAAGTGACAGGCATGTGCAGCCATTGTGTTTGACAGCAGTCTTCATGAGACAAGTCACTGATAGTGTGTTTCCAGTGTTTCACAGCTGTGCTTTAGGATTCCTGCCAAGCAAGTGGACATAACTGTGTTTGCTGAGTGGTCAAAAGGAAAGAGAGCAGAGAGATTCAGTGAAATTAAGAAGGAAGGGTGTAAGGAGAGTGTGTCAGTGGCTGCCGTGGCATTAACTAGATGTCTGACAATATCTGTGACAAAGCCACCATTTTTTTAGGACAGGATATTATTGCACCAGATTACAGCGTCCAGCGACTCTAAACTCTCAACTGTCATTCACAGGACAGTAAAAGGGGGAAAGACATTAAGTCCAGCCAACAGAAAAAACTGAAAATATATCTTACTAGTGAGAGAATTCAGTGGCTGCGATGGTGTCTCATCTGAAACACATCTAAGAAGCTGACTACTGATGAATGCTACGTGTGGATGATGTGTGATGAGACGTCTTCCTTCGTTCCATCTGACCCTTCACCTGCACTTCACTTCTTGGACAACACTGAATGTGACCTACATTACAGATCAAGCCTTAGGTGATGGATATTGTGCACCTCAGTGAGCTATGAATGACACTAAATGAAACATGTGGACTCTAAAGCTTGGGACAGACAATGCATATGGAAGACTATTTGGCTACACAGTAAAAAAAAAAAAAAAAGGAATTAAGGAAGAGTTGTAAATTTACTGCGTGTCTATAGCACTCATGACATTAACCAATCACCTGTGGATTGCTATATTAATTTATTCTTGACCTTATACAAACTCAGGAACTCTGTGAAAACACAACATCCTTTCAGATTTTAATATCTGGCCAGTGGGTTGCCAAATAGTATAATAAATAATAACAGACACAGAGAATCCTTAGGATTCATTTAATCCGATGCATCCGTCCACCTAAACAGTCAAAGACCATCTACGCTGCCTCGTTTTGGTCCCCACCAATGCCAAGAAGATGAGCTACATGTTAAACACAGCCACCAGCTAAGTGCAAACTTTATTTGTCTCAACTACTCACAACACACTTTCTTTCACTTTCATATTCCTATGACTGACTAGTACTAAGAGGAAAAAATATTATTATATGACACGACAGAGACAAATAATGACATAGTTTTGATGCTATGGTTTTAGTTACAAGCCTCTTGCTTTCTGTATCTGTATCAAATCATTTCCATTAAACCTTTTTTTCTCCAGTCTATGTTGTTTAGACGTCCTTTCCAGGAGTGTGGCATCCTCTTTTGTGCTAGAGAAGCGATCTAATTTTTTTTTAAAGGATAATCCATCGTGATGGTACGAAGTTTGAAGCAGTTAAATGTAATTTATAGTAACACAACGGCCGTAACCTGACATGCACCTCCATACAAATGGTATGGTTGGTGTAGCAGCAACACACTGTGATTGGTCCCGAATGCATTTCCTTGTTGACTCAGGTTCGGAAATACAAACATTTGTGTGACTTGTGTTCGGCGAAATGTCAGGGAAAGTTTCAGTTGCCATTGTTGACAGTGAAGCAGGAAGTAGAAACAAAAATTAACCTGACCAGACAAAAAAGACACAGTGCTGACTAGTGTTTGGGTAGCCAGACTGACGAGAGCACAAGTATAAATAGCTTGCAGCAGCGTAGGCTACGTACGTAGGTTACGGCCTCTACGTCCTGCAGAGGTATAAACTGCTGAGCCACATTTATTAACTTCGACTCCTAGCCGCTCAGTTCCACTCGGCATTGTGTGAAGCACAGAGTGAAACTTGATACAGCTGGTCAGTCGCCGCCTAGTGTTTGGTTTCATAATTACAGAACAATACAGAAACACCAGCGCACAGGTAGAAACATCCCCTTACGCCATAGCTACGCCGCCAACGCGCTGCGGCACTGTAAATTGCGCCTTACTATGATGCTGCCAGTTGTCTCAACTGATTGGTATATGTATTTGTACCATATATAGTTTTCAATGTCCCATACTTGATAATAACTAACTATTGACGACATATTGACATATTGGTATTGCAAATTTGCTTTCCAAATTGATGCTGAGAGCCCTGAACTTCCCCATGTCCCTGTTAACAAGACTACTCTCCACTGTCGGGCTCCGCCTCAGGCAGCACACACACACAGGCAGACGAAGCCGGGGTAGGTGGGGTCTGGAGGGGGAATGGGAGAGGCCTAAGAGGACACAATGGGGTGGGAGGCGGGGAGGAACATCTGAAGCTGGGGTGAGGTCTCAGGAGTGTGGTTGGGGGCGGTGGGGTTGGGTGGGTGTGTTAAGGTGATAAAAACCTTTCATGACATTTGGGTCTGTGAGGTTCCGCGAGCAGATCATTGAGATCATAGCATGGAGCCTATCTTCCTCTTCCTCGTCATCGTCCAGCGACGGAGCGCGGCTGCCAGTGGTGTGGTGGTAGTTTATAGTGACTGCTTGCACCAGTGGGACAACAGAGAACATACGTAGTTAGAAAATACCCTACAGGGCTCGGAAAGAGTATTGTGGGAAAGACACCATCGTACTTTACAAACACATTATACTGATAGTACCTATCACAGAGGTGAGTGTTTTTGAGAGTCATTCTTGTTACGAGCAGCCGCTTCTGCTCTGGGGATACTTTGTACCGTGAGTGAAGAGTACTGTATCAGTTACTTACTGGCATCATAACGATATCCAGGGTAGACGATGCGAAACACGTAGTCAGCAGCTGTCTGCTCCTCACCGTTCCTGTCCTGGTCCAGGAGCCTGGCAGTACTGCTCCTCTTCCTCAGTTTAGGGAAAACTTTTCCCTGTAGGACAAACATAATCAAAATTCAGAAACACACTGAGCTAAATATAAGTTAAGTGTACAAATTTACTCAGAAATAAACCAAATATTTATGCTGCACTATACTATTTTTTAGATGGAGGGGCGTAAAGGCAACTGTCAAATAAACTTAACTGTCCAGAGTTTAGTTAAGAAATGGTGAGTATCCAGACTTTGACTGCAGAGGTTACATGTGTTTTATTATTACGTTGGTCATTACCTTGCCTTTCTGGGACCAGAGAGGGGGTTCAAGTTGACCACGTGGAAGTAGGCCTGTTTCCAGACAGGAGAGGAAGGCCAACAGGTGACCACCAGGGGGAAGTGCAGAGGTGGTCGCTGGATCCCATCTTGACTGACCAGGACCAGAGTCCCCCCACAATCAGCTGGAATATGGCAGAAAAAAACACCACACAAGATTTGAGGTAGGATACGGACACGTTACAGACACACCAGTGCCATGCACTGCAAGCAACCTGGGGATCAAACCGCTAACCCTCTACCTACTGAGCCACAGCCGCCCCAATATTACCAGCATTGTGATTTACAGCTAATTTACACTTTGGACAAGCAATCAGTAGGTTGTACTGGAAACAGTCCTTTCATTACATGTTCTTAATGTTAGGTGACAGAGGCAGTGTGAAACAGGGCACTCACGGCGTTGGTGACAGTGGATGCAGACTATCTGGCGCAGAGGCACAGTCAGCGCGTAGTCCCAGTAGATGCTGAAATGATGTCAAAATGTGCTTTTGATTATTAAAGAAAGATGATTATGAAATAGAGTTTGCAGAGGAGTTGCATTTTAAGCCAGTTTTCTTCACATGGATGTGTCCAGTCATTCACCTTTTCTCCAGGTCACAGTCTCCCAGTGTGCCATTGATCAGCTGGTTGGGTGTCCACTTTAGGGTGAGGTTATCCCCTGCCTGGTGGAGCGACAGGTAGCCCCGCAACACCTCCATATCCTTCTTCTGCCGTGGGACAAGAAAGAAGAACAAATAGCTAAATATATGAAAGCTGAAACTGAGAAGAAAGTTTGGAGGACAAAGTCGAAAACTGAGAACGCATGAACCATTTAAGGTTTTCATGTGAAGCGTTTCTTTGCCTACATCTAGGATTCCGCTCATATGGAAAAACGGCACCATTAAAAGTAGTGTCGGGTTCGCTATCAGCTGTTTAGAGCATACCCATGAATGTGGTCCATCATTGGAGTAGCTGTGAAGAAAATTTGATGATAATATGTCTTTTCTACGTTTATAGACATACAGACAAGGTCATAGTACTAAATCTACATTTTCACAATTCCACAATTAACCCACAACAATATCTCTCCCTCGACTAGGGAGCTGTACCTCATGTTTGAAAAACCTCTTCTTTGATCCATGAAGAACATGTACATCTAAAAATGTATTTTTTTAGCCTTGGGAGTTACAGGCTGTATCTAACTTAATATGAAATATGAAACAAGAATGAAACCAAGTTGATGCATTTCTCCTAAACGTTACTCATATTTATAGCCAAATAAACTTGAATTGAATTTATTTCTGAAAGATATATCCTTAGTTATGATCTCTGAGAGTTTAAAAACCAAAACACTGATCGAAAATTGGTTTACAGCTCCTCTGAGTGTACTCCATAATAATCTGACATGCTGTACTGTAGGTTTACCTTCATAAAATAGGCGGATTTGTTACCGATTACGCTACAGTGGTGTAGTGAGTGCTCTATTCATCTTCGTGTGCACTCACTATATTTGTTAGCGTGCCTCTATCAAAGGCATTGGGGGCGGTAAATATGTACTCATTATACATTCCCAGGGCCAAACACGCTGAAACTACTTGGCAGCACAGAGCACATAGCAGACAGGAGAAAGACAGCTTTCATCTCAGAGATCACACATACAAAATACTGTGTGCCTGAGTAGCACAATAATGGATGAAAATAGCCCTCATTTACAATTTGTCTGTCCACCAGCTGAGTGGGTGAAAAGCGCTTTCCGCGTGTGCTGCATGTATGTAGGCATCCAAGTTGGACTTGTGCCCTTTTTCCAAAGAAGGACAAGCTTTATGGGGCCCCCACAGCATCACCGCATCAAGACCTGTGACATGTGAATTAAGTTTTGATATATAAAGTTTATATGAAGAAGTGGACGCCCCTGGAGCTGGAAAGACATGAAGTAGCTCTAACAGTAATATTATAACTCCTTCAATTACAGTGTTCATTTTAGATGAGTCTACAGTACATAGCACTGTACCCTATACATACTACACATTAATGCCATGACTGTGATGGTACTGAAAGCACTGAAAAAAATCTCTTTCAAGAAAAATGCACCTTTTGTTTTTTGGAAATCAGCATCTGCTGTGAAAGGCCTAGCCTATTTCTGATCCATCACTTGCTCTGTGTATATCAGTTGTTGATAGCACAGTAAATAAAGCTTGTCTGGCCTATTTCAGATGGTTGTAAATGGCCCTTTAACACAGCACAGGTATTCCAGTATGGGCCTGTAGGATTATGGAGGGATTCCTTAAGAACTAGTAATAAGAAATATTACAGAAACCGTGAAGCTACTGTCCATGAGAGCTGGTGATAAAGTCAGTGGGGAACGTTATACCGGTTGCACCAGGACGTTGTTTTTGCCATAGAGAAGATGTGTCCTGGAGTTTTGGTGAAGAGACTCCACATACTCCCTCGCTGAAGCAGCAAACCTGTCCTCTGACATGCTGCCACTGGACTGCCTCTTGCGGATCTAGAAAAGAAAACATTTTCTTTTCCAGTCAACTTATACCACCCACAACTCTTACAAGACACACATCCCACATGTCCTCAGCGATCACTCCTCCCCGCCACCGCACACCAACACCTCCTGAGGAACTGAAGCAGCCGATCTAAATCAGCCTCCACACTCACCCCCAGAGCGGGCCGTCGACCTGCTGAGACATCTTGGCCCCGGTGGGCACCGTGGATGCGGTGTCGCTGAACCAGCTCGTTGGCTGAGGGGTCCGTCCAGAAATGATCTGAAGTCTTCAGCTTGGTGTACTCCAGAGCACATGGCCCCACTGTAAACACAGCACACACACAACGACACGCTAACCAGTGATTCTCCCATTTAAACCCTTTTGGAAATTGATTAGTAACAAACAGTGAGGTCTAACTAACCCCTTTTGGGGATCTAAATAATCACTTTGTGTTTCTGTTACTTATGCTGTTTTTCCCATAATACTTTCTGGCTTCATTTTCTTCCAAGTGATTCAAGACAATCTGCAGTTGCTTTGTACTGAAAACTTAAATCATTAACCTCACAAATACATATGGGTCATTTCATTTCAGTTCCTGTAACTGCTTGAAGGGTCGTGGGTGGGCCGCTGGCCTATCCCAGCTGTCATCACTGGGTGAGAGGCGGGGTACAACCTGGACAGGTCTCCAGTTTATCGCAGAGAGACAGTTCAGAGCCATTCACACTCACATGCACACCACCTACAGCCTCTTTAGAATCACCAGTTAACCTAACCAGCATGTCTTTGGACGGTGGGAGGAAGCTGGAGTACCTGGAAGAGAACCCACGCAGACACAGGGAGAACATGCAAACTCCACACAGAAAGGCTCCAGTCAGATTTCTGCTCCCTCTGTCGCTTCTTTGTTGGACTACGTGTTCCAACTGTGTATATGAAGTCTAATCATGCCTTCAGAATGTGAAAATAAAAATACAAAAGGACTTACATACTAGAAAAATCAAATAGAAATCATATTTTGTACCAGTCATAGCTGAAGCAGTCAGTGCTCTGCATGTCCACACTGTATACTCACTTAACATTTGATTGATTAACATTTTGAATGTAGACTCTCTTCATCTTATTCACCATCAATCTTGTATCTTTATGTTTTGTATAATCTTGTTTGTATCATGTAGATGTTATATACTGCAACGTATTTTCATATGTTTTATCCACAAGCATGTAACGTTGATCCGTTTGATCTGCTCTCTTCTCTCGTCTCTCTTGTTCTGTCCCTCTCAGATGGGTCCCCCGTATGAGCTGGGTTCTGCTCAAGGTTTATTCCTGTTAAAACTGAGTTTTTACTCGCCACTGGCACTTTCTCGGATCCTGTAAAGCATTCAGTCACTATGTAATGGAAACTGAAATGAAAGTAGAAGTTCATAGATCATAATTGCTTTTTTGTGTGTGTGAAACTGACAAACACTGTTGCACCACAACTCAGACTGAGGAAGGTAGTGAAATGAGACATACGTGCAGAGGTCTAAATTGACAGATTGGACCAACAACAAAGCAGATGACAAAGTAATGTTGTAGTGTGTAGCTAATAAATTGTAGTAATAGCAGCTGTTTGGACACAGTAATGTGTGTCTCTGTCTCAGCTGCTCCTCAAATGTCCACTAGTCCTCCTCAGTGTTTTGTTCTGCTCTCACACCTGTCCCTGGTTCCATCATCAGTCCTCATTAGGTGGACCTCACTTCCTCTTAAGTCAGTGTGGATATAGTGTTTATTTCACCCTCTGCCAATTTGTCTCCCTGTTCAAGTTGTCTTCTTTGATTTAGTCAGCTGAGCTGTTTGATTCCTGCCTGTCTGCTTATTAAACCTTGCATCTGTTGGAGCCTTCAGATCGAGTTATGTTTGCTGTGCTCACTGAAAAGTCGGCCCCTCTGTCGTGGTATTCACGACTTCATGAGTGGAAATTTTCAGCAGGGTCGGATCTTAACCACAGTCTCACGAGTTTCAACTGAAGGCAGTTTCTCTGCCTGCTGTCACTGAGGTGGCTCCAAAGTCTACACACAGTTAAAACTATTCAGAGAAGAGTTAAATGTGTAAATGTGTGGTCATTTTCATGACTGACATTTCGATACTGTTCATAGACATATGCCTGTCTGGATGGTGTTTTTTTTATTTTTATTTTTTATTACTGACCTCTGGTGCTTTTGTGAACCAGTCCAAGCAGGGTGTAAAGTACTCACCTAGTAGGGCTGCTAAGATGGGCCCGAAGACTGAGTCATGCATCAGAGCTTCCCGCTCATAGTATTTACTGCAAAGATAGAGACAGAGAGGTAAGAGTCATCAAGGAGTGTCATTGCTATGGTCCCTGCTCTGGTCTAGGTGGGTGCTACATGTCTAACATCCACATGAATGCCAGCTCCAAAGGTTTCCCAGCAGAACACTGACGTGCATCATTGCTATAACAACATTTACAGCTTAACAGATTTATGTTTGGTTTCATAATTTGATATGAGGACAGAAAACCCCAGAATTAACTGAGCTAGCTGACGGCTAGCTTCATGATACTAACTGCCCAGGATCTCTGACGTTAGCCTCAGCCATGTAAGCCAGGTCAGAGCTTCTTCATAACACAGCTGTTGGTAGAGAAATCGGTACCTGTGACAGACTGATCACTTGCTCTTTATTTCCGAGAGACTGATACAGAAGGTGACATTTACTGTGGGTGTCTTACAACAGATTAGATGAACTACAGAGCCAGATGTCAGACTTACTACATTCGCTCAGTCCTCGACAGAAATAATACAACATCAAACCACAGAACTCGTGTTTAAGATGGATGATTTTTCTCCATTTAACAAGTGTGATCTACATTGTCACGTCTGTGAACCCCATCAGTGCATGTCATGTCTGAGGCTTTGATCAGTGAATCACCATGTGTGGACAGCTTGACGAAGCACACAGTGGTTGTTAGCCAGACAGAGCACAGAACAAAGGAACCAGGGAGCGAACACGGGAGAAGAATGGAGCCCATAAATAGGTAATTCAAGGGAGTACTCATCATTCAGCGACAAAGCCTGGAGTGGAGAGCTGTGAGTCACTTCGGTGCAAAGAGTAAAACATCATCACCTGGAGTTGTCCACGATGTACTGCACTATCTTGTCCAGAACTTTCTCAAAGAGAGCTGTGCGCACCCAGATGTGTTTGATGGCCTGTGCTGAAAGGGGCTGAGGGGGGCGGCTGGTGGTGGAGGAGCCCTGTCTCCTCAGAGGTTCATGGACTGTGCTTTGGGTTCTCCTGTAGGGCACAAAGAACAAGTCACGGCTATTAGCAACCATTACCACAGATAACAGCTCACGGGAGACAAGATTTTTTCTTAAGTGCTTGGCTACTTTTAATTTCTATCTCCAAAATCAGTAACAACTACACTACTGATGCACCAAAATAAATAACCTTTGGCTCTGTGAATAATTCTGAAATATAATATAAAACATCGAGAGGTTAGAGCGATTAACAACCTTTTAACAATGATTCAGAGACACTGCTGCTATTAAACTACAGCTGTTTTTGATGCAACACAAAGTGAAGTACAAAAATGCAATATACGTGCATTATCCTAACAGGAGTCCCAGGCTGCCTCTCCATTTTTACCACAGAAAGCTCTGGAGAACAGGTCGCCAGCAGCAATTATACAGTTGGGCGGGAGAGCACTGAGGGGAAGCATTAGAAAACCAGAGAGTCTGCAAATGACCAAAGCTTTGTGGTGTTTACATCTGTTTCCCTAGCCTGAATTGACCATTGTTATGAAATGGAGACCCCTGGAGACAGACCAACCCGGGAATATCTAGCAGGTTAACCTCTAAAGATTGGCCGACTGCTTAACAAAAAAATAGTATGCTATTAATCAAGACCTGTATCCACATGATGTGAGGTATAAACAGCTTAATTGAAATATAAAAAATGCTCATCCGTCACCTCGGCAACCTGGAATTTTTGCATCTTCTGACGTAAGCAAACATCTGAGCCATAACTATGATGTACTTATCGGAAATATCATCTTCTTCTGTAAACGCTTGTCCTGTGAAGGGTTGTGGGAGGAGGGTGCATTTGTCTTTAGGAAACTCAGCCAATAGGGGCTGTTTTTGGTTCTTGCATGGACTGACACTTAAAATCTCTCCAACAAGATGGATGGACCCAGAACTATAAACTGTAAGGTCGATTTCAAAGGTTTGAAATAAGATTCACCTGCCACTTCCTACAGAGATCTTATCCATTGCCACCATATCTGAAACCACTGATTCTGTTATTTTGTAGCTTTGACGGCCTACTGATTTTTTTGTGTGAACAATCTGCTTTGAAATTATAATGATTACTACAAAATGTTTGCATTGTATCTGTATATCAATTTTACACGGCTATGGAATGAGTTATGTGCACACCTGATGCTTAATCTGTGATGTTGCATCCCCAGTAGATGTTGTATCATATCAGCCATGCTAATATAAACCCAGTCACTACTTCATTGGGTACACTTGTGCAATGTTACGCGACACAAACAGTCCAAGAGCTAAGGTGTCCTTAATGTGCATTTTATCTGACAGTAGATTCAAGTAGATGTTATACATCACAGTTGTGGAGTTGTTGGAGATTTGTAGTAGTCAGAGGTGTTTGTACTATTCTAATAGTTCAGCCTTGGCAATGTCAGTTTGACAATTATTTCCCATCTTTTGTAAGTCCCCCTGCTCCTGAAATTTAAATACTAATCACCACAGCTCAGATTCTTTCCACAAAGCAGGGAGTCTTGATAGATTTTATAACTTATCATTGCACAAAGTTTAATATATTGCAGAAAAATATGTTTTTCCAAAAACAGTAACTACTGGATGCATTCAGGGATCTTGTGCTTTTAATGAAATATTCATATTATCTTCTAAATCAGGGGCGTCAAACATATGGCTATGGGGCCAAACCCAGCCCACTGGAGGATCCAATCTGGCCATGAGTGAAATTTGCAAAGTGGGAAAATTAAATTAAAGACAACAACAGCAATTTTCCAGTAAAAGTATTTGCTATTCCAAAATGGTCCACTAGGGTCACACTGTTTTAGTAAGAGTTGCAACACTAGATCTAAACAGCAGATGGCAGCGATGTGCCGAAATTGCACTTACTTTTCTTAAGAAATTTCTGGTTGTTCACAAAATGTTTCGTAAAAAAATAGTTCATTAAATATAAATATTTAATGTGTTAAGTGTAAACATTTTCATAATCTTCTTTTCACTAAAACAAAGAGAAACATATGAAGTTGTCGTTACTTATACGTTATAATGCGAATTTGTTACTGGTCCGGCCCCCTAGGGATCAAATTGGGCTGTGTGGGCTGTGTGTGCCCTGAACTAAAATAAGTTGACACCTCTGTTCTAAATAAAAAGAAATGGTGCCTTTGACCATCAGGAGGCAGCGTTTAACAGCACAATAGTCCGTCACCTGCAGTAGTTCTTCACAACTCATTAATATTTACAGATGACAAGTCATAGTAAAGTATAATGATTTTAATAATATTAGTAAATCAGACAAAGTGTACCATTTTATGACAGACATCAACTGCCATAAGCATCTCATGAATCTAGAGGTAGATGACTGAGTCAGGCTGAGCGACGACCACTTTCATCCCGGGGTTTGATCTCTGCCACTCGTACAGCTATCTGACAAAACCATTCACACACAGAAGTTTAAGTGTGCGTAAGTGTGTGTTGGCTGAGAGGGGCTCAGCTGACACAGTCACGATGTTAGCAGTCCCCCAGAGTGTGTGTTCGTATGTGTGAACGAGGGGTTTCAGCTTAGTCACGATTTTAGTATTCCCCTACCACTCTCAAGGAGGGTGTTTTTGTGTCTGTGTGTAGAGGCAGTACTCCAGACAGAGGATGGCGAGGAGCATCATGATGACATCAGAGACAAGACAGAATACAAAAGAGATGGTTGTTTCACATGAAATGCTGTGTGATATGTATTTAATGTATACGGTTTGCTTTTGCCACAATACTAAGAGGGCCAAAATGTGAGTTCTTTAGTTGATCTGGTGAACTTTCCAACAGCTCTGTCCATCTTGTAAAATAAATAAATAAATCTAAAGCTGACAATGTCCAAGCCACTGATTTTTGTTATGTTGTTTAAACACCTTAATAGTTATAGACAATATGCTTTTTGTACCAAAGAGATTATGCACATAATGCATGCATTCCCTAACCACTGACGTACAGTACACTCCACCCTACTTTTTCACCCATATGCCAAAAACGCAAAACAACTCATTGTCTTTGGCCTCGTCATAAGTTGTAAAGCTACTGATCTGTTCTAATTATCTGATGTATAATTAGAAACAGAAAAGATACTGGGTCAGAAACTGGAACCTTAGTGTCCAGGCCTCCCAACCAAGCAAGTTAAGTAACCTTAACAAATAAGAGATTATATTGAGGAAGTAACACCTTACTGCACGAAAACCGAGAGTGAGAAGCTCACATAGAGTATTATTTGATTAAGTGCCGCTAAAATATCTTACATGCCTACTGCACTCAAAGGCAGATCAGTTTTATAAACGTGTTTGTATTTATTCTGCCCTTTCCTTTTCCACAGCTACAGTATGTGGTATACTGTAGGTACCACCTGGCTGAAGAGTACTGGGTCTGTATTTTTGTTGTCAGTATTAGAGCAAACAAACGTATGTTTTAATCTGTTTATTTCTGTATTGTAATAAGACTTGAAACATAAATCTCTGCACATCTTATCTTATTCCCATGTGTTTAATTCTTGTTCTTTAATTTTCAGTTAATAATAATAATAATAAGGTTGACCGATTTATCTACTTTTTTTTCATGCGGGTTCTCATTATGTAAAGCCAATCATCTGCCCAAATGCGCAACAGTGCGTGTTGTTGACCCTTCTGCGTGCAAGCTGAAGTTTGCGACTGAATGGACTGTATGCAATGATTGCACCAGCTCCATGAAAAGAAAAGGGTTGCTTTGTATGGGATGCAGCTCGTGGTTTCTGAGCCCGGTGCAGCAGTGCATGTCAGTTCTGCAGCCCAGTCTGATGAGCTGCTGTGCTTTGCAGTGAAGGTTCCTGTGAAGAACTTGTATCCATGAGAGTCTGTGTGGTTTTAAGTTTCGGAAGCTGAAATGTCTCTTATCCACAGAGCCCATGGCCTTTTGGGCTTATAGTTTTGTACGTGTAACTGTCTAAATTTTGGGATGTATTCTCAAGTGGTGGAAAATGAAAAAGTACAGATTAGGATAGGTTCAATTGCTGGCTTCTGCCACTAAATAAGAAATGTGTTTTCTTTTCACATGCTGAATGTTAATGAAACAGGACCCTTTGATGTATGGTGAATAAAGTACAGGAAGCAAGATGAGCTTGACTGGTTAAAATAGGTAATTCAAGGGCTTACACTACTTTAAATGTGTCCAAAACAAGAAATAAGGTTTGGTTCAAGATTTTCACGGCAGCAACTTTCTTTTTCTTCTTCTTCTGTTGTAATCAGTGCTTTAAGTTGCTTAGATTTAGTTCAAATAAAATGTTTTATAAGATCTATATAAATGTGAGTACACAGTGACATTACACTGCTGTGCATGCATCACTCAGAAACCACCTTAATGAACGGCACCGTGCTTTTTACGATCATGTGCTGCATCTAAGCATCTGTTCAAATAAGCGTATAATCTATTTGTAATTATAGAAGGTTTGGCCAGATGTGTAAATCTCCTCTCTGAAAACGTCCCTGCCTATACTGTGTCATGTCTCCTCCTCCACGACGCTGCCCTCCATCACTGGTCTTTGCAAATTTAAAATGTCAACAAATGTCAACATGTAGCTAACTGAATTGATTACAACGATTACAACAAGATTGCATTACGAGCTGACGAAGGAATATGAATGTGAAAAGGAATACGTCTGGCTGATTTATTAGGCGTATGGATTTGCACGATGTGACTTTCCGTTCTCGGGTGTCTTGGATGACATGATCCGTTCAGGTGGAGGGATCCACTGACATTTTTTGTGGGTTTTAGCAGATGAGAATGCAGATGTGAAGTTTATTAAAGAAAAGAAGTTTGATCTGTTGAGAAAACAAATGTGGTCTGAGATCTGAGCGCTCTAATGCATCCTCAAAGCATCCTAGGTGTGTTCATAGCATAGACTGTATATAAATATGGACAAAGTGTCGCCACTTCCTTGCAATGGCCAAACGGCATCTTACAACATTGGAGCCACAGTGCACAAGGTCCAAGAGTAGAGATAGTCTTTATACTGTCTGTGGTTCATACCTGTGACTAAAGCTAGCCTCTTGCATCAGATTGCCTAGGGCAGATGTTAACGCAAGGTCTGAACAAAGCATTAAATTGTTTGTTCACACAACGTAAAACCTTTTGTGGCTTGAATCAATAATTGCGTACTTCTCGTTAGTTTAATGAAAAATTAAGAGCGCCCTCGACCAAACGTAAGCCAGTACGCTTAAAAGCCATCTTGTATTTTGTGCTATGCAATTTTAATAATGATGATGAAAAAGCAATTTGCTTTATTAAGACACGACAGAAAAGGCTCAATGTTCCACAATCATTCATTCATATTTAATAAGTGATTACACTTATTAAATATGATATTCCCAAGCTCCCCCTTACCGCTTTGAATAAAAACATATAGAGGGTAAAAATATTTTTCTGTATTTCTTCATTTTAAATAAACCTGGAACCTATCCCAACAGTTATTGGGCAAGCTCGGTTTGGCCACTACTCTGCTCCTGGAGTCTGGTAGTGCTAGCTACCCACTCTGGTCTTGTAACTCTTCTTATAAATCTGAGCGATAAACCAGAGACTCCCATACACATTTTTAATCATTTTTTGTGCATTCATATTAAACGATTTGTGTTTTGCTGTGCAAATAAATAAATATTTCTATGAATACAAGATTATTAAATCTCCTTTTGTAATAAAGTGACATTATCTTTTAATGTGCACGAGATTTGTTGCCATGGCAGGTCTGCAGCTGGCACTGCAGGGTAGCAAATGAATGCAGATGATATGCTAGCCTCGCTTTTTACCCTCTGTGTCAGAGAAACAAAAAAACAGCGTGTCGTGTTGGAAATTAATCACTGTGCTCTCTTGCTAAGAAACAGATTAAAAAACAGCTTTAGAGACGAATACATCGCATGGCAATGATACAAGGAGCCGTGGCGTGGTGTCCACTTGCAGCCTTTGGCAAACAGAAGTTTAAGTACAGCCCCTCCATCAGACCTGCCCCTGGCACTGAAGACACGCACACAGTCCTGCTCTGTAATTACCGTTGACTTCACTGCTGCAACTCTTTATTCCACTGCTGATGTCTGTTCATGTTATTTCTCTCTGTCTCTTGTCTCCCATCATGCTCTCTGGTTCTTTTGCCGGCAGTGGCGCAAACCACATTTCCATGGCAACCAGGGTAAATGAGAGATGGAACCCTGAGGTGGGATGACAGGGAGAAGGGGGGGGGGATCTTGCCTTTGTGTGTGTGTGTGTGTGTGTGTTCAGTGTGCCTGAATGCATGTATGGATTGTGGCGGAGGGGTGTGACTTGTGCAAACCAGATCTACACACAATAATAAGCTTTAATGTTGTGTGCAACCTGTCTGGGGAAATAAAGGCCAACGAGATGTGACAGATGAACGAGAGACAACGGCTGATATGAAGACCGAGAGCTGCGCGCCCGGCGTACCCAAACACGTTTAACTCTGCTGATTTACATCACATAATGCAGCCATGTCACAGTGACGTCTCGCCACACACGCTCCGTCCGTGCTTTACTGTTTACTTGTGCATCATTTATACAGGCATGGGTGTGTGTATACTTGTGTGTGTGTGTGTGCTCGATCCTCAAAGCTTTCTGTCTACAGCCCTAGAGAGACCTGTGGAAGTCATGTGGCTCAGCCTAATGGACAATTAATGGGCCTGCAAACAACTCGGCTCGTACCTAAGTGTCTGTAGAGAAAGAAGTTTATCATACGCTGTGTGTGCATATATACCCACAGAAACACACAAGTACAGACACCTCTCGTGCACATACACACCTAGACAGAGGCCCAGGGCTTATCACAGTGTGTACAAAGATTGCTCAGCTTTAGTAAACACTCAACAGACCAGAGATTGTGCCTGCTGGTGATGGAGTGTCATCTGCAACTGTGTGTGTTTTACATGGACATGTTGACCGGGTATACCAGGAATGAGAGATACCGAAATCTGTGCATCTGTCCGACTGGCAGAGAATAAACTACAGTTTTCAGCAACATTATGAATGAACATTTAAGTGTGAATTTACTTTATAATCATCTCTTTGATTTCATAGGATTTGAAAAATGCTCTAACGTAGATGCACAGCACTGCCTTGTGCACAAAATCATAATTTTGTAACCGCCATTAAACCAGCACAGCTTTATTCTGCAGTGTAGCTTCCACGTGAAGCCTTACATCTGTTAATAGGCTTAAAAATACCAGTGTTTCTTTTTTACAGCATATATTTTAATTTACCGTAGCAAGAAATCCTTAGATGTTAATCTCTGATTTCTTCCATTTCTTGGCATATCCTGAATCACTGACACGGCTTAGTGAACTTTATTATTATTTTCACCTCTTCTTTACCTGATATGGCAAGTCTCATTGTCTGCTGCGACTTGAGTCTGTCATCTTCACAGCAGACAGGTTAAACTGCAGGGATACCTTTGTAGATTGCATGTGCTCCTGTTATAGTATCACTGATGGTAGATTAATTGTGCCTGATGTTGATTAGCTTATGTTCTGCTGTATATTGAAAGATACACTTTGAGTCTCATTATCCTCCACCACAAAGTGGGCTGTAAGGGAGGAAAGTGTTTCTTTCTCTCAAATTAAGGCGGCAGATTCACTTTATTTGCATTAAATATGAAATCAAAGCTGCGTTGTAAACAATATGTACTGAGTAATACCTCAGAGTTTCATATGGACAGCCTTGTATGGACACTAGGCAGTAAAATCTAAGCAACTGAACGGGGGAGGAGAAATGTGGGTGAACCAACCTGACTGACCTGGTAAGATCAGCTTGCTGCTGGAGCTGCTCTTGTACTTTACGGCAAACCTCGCCGGCTGTGTCGTAGACTTTGCCGACCTTGGTGAAGAGGGCTGCGATCTTGTCGCTGCGGAGAAACCCGGCTGCCCGTCTCTTCAGCAAGTGACTCAGGCAGGCCTCGATGGCAGCTGAAGATGAGCGAGAGGAGAGTGGTAAAACAGAGAGTGGTAAAATATCAGAGAAGATGGAGGTTCTTATGCAATCTTGTCGGACATTCATTTACATAGTTAGCAAGGAAAAGTGGACGGCATTCACAGTTTACCAAACGGATAAAAAAGGTGCCTCTATTACGTACAACAATACGAAACTGGAAGCCAGACCAAGTTCCATGCACACAGATTTTTTTGTGACGGAAGACTGATCACGTCTCAGCAAATACCTGCCAGGTCAGTTAACAGCGAGTAACAGTGAAGTAGACATACATTAGATCTGAGCACCATGGAGTTGAATTTGTTTACAGCACATGGCTCCGATTGGTTGTAGGATTATCCGATTCAGCAGAGGTGATTTTTTTTCTTCTGTATATCAACCGAAAAAACCTCATAATGAAATCCATAAGAATTGAATCTGGATAGACCAAGGAAATAATTTACTATATGAAGTTTAGACCATGGGTCCATTAGAATCAAAAGGGTTCATGTCATGTATTGATGTGTTAGGACATAAATAAAACCACCAAAGATTCTGAGTTGCTCATTGGTGCCATTTGTGAAAAAAAAAAAAAAAAAGTTTGTCAGGTTTTATGGGGCTATGCATTTCAGCATTGCACACAATACAGTTCTAGAAACAGGGCTAGCTGACTTCCTGCTCAGCTGACTGGCGTGAAAGCATTACAATGGTATGGCTTTTTTAAAAATCTTACTAGATCTATAAAAGGTAATTAATGTTAAGCTTTGTTATTTACGGCTATCTAAATGAATATTTTATGAGCCTAGTGTAAATTGAGTGTAAGATAAACTGTTCTGACATGGAGTACAATACACATAACCTTGAGCTAATGATGTTTAATAGTTCAGTCAATGTAATTTTAGACCTTAACGTCCCTGTGCATAAAGACAACAAGTTTGTGAATTCCAAGTGTCCTCTGCAGCCGTACAAATGTGCAGGTGGGACTAATCTCTCCGTTCCATCTTTGTCAGTTTTACTAATAGACTTGTGTGTGGGGATAATTTAATTAGTAAACACTTTCTCCTTGTTCCAGGGAGTAACCTAAAATTTGATTTTCAGAAGTGAGGTACAATCCCTGACCACCTGCAACAGCCTTAAATGTTTAGAGGACTTAGAGGAGGTAGCGGCGTGCGTGCAGCTGCTTCCTGAGCTTATAATGTTAAGATGGGCAGCAGAAAACAGGCGAGAGAAATCTGCAAGAAAACAGGTGGGTAGTAACGTAGAATATTGACAGTACAACAGCAGAGTGCAACTGTGAGACCTTTACCAGGCATTGTGTAAGAGGAGTAAGAAAACGTGTTTTTATGAGCTGTAAAATATACAGTATATGGTCTAATATGTTAACTGTTTAATTAGTTGCTTATACTATGATGCTATAAATGTTAACGTTTGTGATGTGTATATCAAATGTGACAAATATAACAAATGTGTGTGCTGCACTGTGTGTTTATTTCCCTCTCCAGTCTGCTGGCCTAAATGATGTGCTGGAGGCTATCTCAGCTGAGACTGGGCCAGAGGCGGGGTACACCCTGGATAGGTCGCCAGTCTGTCACAGGGCTAACGCAGAGAGACAAACTGCCTTTCACAGTTGTCGGACTGTGGCAGAAGTGGAAATACCTGGAGATGTAACCCACACAGACACGGGGAGAACATGCACACAGAAAGGCCCCAGATACCACCATCCATCCATCCATTAGGGCCTATCCCAGCAAACACAGGATGGGAGGCTGGGTACACCCTGGACATGTCTCCAGTCTATCACAGGGCTAACACAGAAAGATGTTGAATTAACCTTACAAACATGTGTTTGAAATACCGGAGGAACCCGGAGCACCCAGAGAAAGCCCATACAGGAAAAGAGTGAACATACAAACTAGGGATGTCACAATAGGTGATATGGGAGATTTTTGTTTAAAATGATTGGATCGGATCATTATCATGTTTCAGACCAATCTTTTGTAGTTATTTGTTTTAGGGATGTCGCAAACCAAATCACGCAACTGCAGAATCAAAATGTCTTTGTCCTAAAAGTCGCCAAAAAAAAAGACTAACATGACGACGACTTCTTCTGTTTTACCGGCAGCAAGCTAGCATCAAAGCTGACAGAAGAAGAAGAAGAAGAAGAAGAACCAAAATCATATGACTGAACTGAACTTTATTCTGACTGACCTAGCAAGAGGGTTTAAGGAAGTTTATGGTGTTATATTACCAACCCATTTCTGAAATAGAGAACACAATCTGTTGGAGCTTGTGTACAAGTTACTTTCTCTTCGCTTCTCCTCTATTTACTGAACTTAATACAGTCGCATGGTGCACATGCGATGTAGAAGAACACAAGTAAGATAAGAAAACTCTTTATGAATCAGCCAATATGGAATATTAAAACACTGGTATCAGATTGGGGGGCAAAAAAACTTGATCGGGATATCCCTAATACAAACGCCTGTCAGCTGGCAGGTAGGAAATTTGTGATGCTGAGCTAAAAAGATGAAATTAGTTTTTGTGTAGGTATGTTTTCCGATACATAAACACACTGTCATCCCATTGCGTTGCTGTTGACTGCAGGACAAGCAAAGAAAGTATTCGTGAACATGCTTGAAGGAAACTATTTAGCAACTTCTTTCTGTGATCCATTTAATGATAACTGCTACCTCCCCTTTTGGAAAGTAAAATTTCACACTAAGTCCAAGTCGGAAGTTTGTAGCTCTGCCTTAGGTGCAAAAAACAAACAGCTTTCATGCTTTATTGTACATCAGAATATCAGAAACACAAAAGCGGCGCAGAGAGATGCATTTACTCATATGAAGAAAACGAGGGAGAAATTGAGGTAAACAGACTCTTTCTAGCTACAACCCATCCATTAGCTATCTCTCTCTCTAATTGCTGCTTTAATGCTCAGCCATAATGACTTTTTCAGGGCTGATGGTTGAAAGCAACATTGTGACACAATTATTCAAGCAACGTAAACAGAGAATTCATCTCGGACTCCTTTACGTTTTAATAAGCTGCAGAATTACCGGTAAACAGAATTGAAATAAAGGTTGTCTGCAAAAGGACTGCATTCATGCAAATGGATCTCTATGTAAACATACGCTGACCACAGAGAATATCTTGATTCATTTTAGCAGGAGAGTCTATTTGCTCGATGTAATTTACGGCAGCTTTGAGTTTTTCGACCGCAATGTGAATCTAGTGGGTAATATTACAGTCGTAGATATTGACCAACAACAAAAAAACTCTGTGATGTTTGGAGAAACCGTGGTTTATGAGTGCAATAGTCTACTTTTACTGCCGCTCTTGGAGCCTTATAGGGACGTTTTAAGAGGCTCGAGGCTTATAGTCACAACAGCCTCATTCTTGCATATTAACATGTCAACCTACAGAGAAGTATTGTTGGTAATACCTCTCTAATGTAAATTCCTCCTTTATCCCATTAGAAGGGCTGATGGTTGGGATTAGCAGCTGTAAAGTTTAAGCCGAAGTGAGGGGACATTAATGCACTAATGGTTGTTTCTGTGGAAACACAAAAATGAAGCAAGTAGGCGAGCAGATCTCCCATGGGAGAGGCCGCACCCGGCTCCTCTCATTCTGCTGCCTTCCCTCACGGCTGGCCTGCTAATTCATGTTTTGGGTGTCTGGGTCTCTGATGAGTCATCAAATCCTTTTCTATTATGCACATAATTGCCTTCGTACTGGGGTTGAGGAAGAAAACACGCAGAAATAAACGCTTTCATTTTGCCATTCTCAGGACAACTAGAGCAGAAGGATGGCTCATCCTAGGACCGCTACAGTAATACATGCTCTCCAGTGTGTTAGCAGCAGACACAGGGCAACAGTGCTTCTCCTTTTTTGGTCTGCTTTGGACTCCACCGCCTCATGAGAGAAATTTTACATTCAAAACTCAGCTTTCTACTTTCTACCCACAGAGTGGATTATATTAGCTTACGAACCGAAGAAAACAATTATTATGAATAATGATGAATGCATTCTTCGTCAGTGAACAAAAACTAAATAATAATGTGTAATACATGAATGGGCATATTCACAAATTTGAATAAGCGTAAGCAGGCATTGTTCACTGCACACATCAATCTGCGGATCCGTTCGCTGCCGCTCCTGAAGTGAAACGGCTTCCCCAATGCCAAAAATATCTCATGCTCAGAGGATTTAGTAGCTTTAGACGCTTGATCAGTTACACTGCAAGAAGAGGCAAGAAGCATCTAGGGAACTTTCTTTCTTTGTCAGAAATCAAAACACTTAAGTTAATATAATAATAATAATAATAATTTTTCCCTTTATTGATTCCTTATGGGAAAATTCTTTCTCTGCATTTGAACCATATGTACACACAAATTGTGTGCTGCAGACCCAAAGTTGCATCTTTACCCCACCCATAACATAATGTATATGTGTGATTTGAACCTGTGCAGGAAGACCCCATTGGATTTCAATGCAAATGTTTTAATAATCTACCTCCAAATCATCATTGGGTCCAGACCAATATACCTGCCATGACACATGTGTCCCCTAGACTCCATTTCCTTGAGTCTCCTTGGTGGAGCCGATGACTGCTTGTTGAGGAATTATAAAGAAACATATACGGGTGAATATGAGGCTGTGTGTTTTCACCAACATTATTGCCTGAAACTTGGCGTTAGGTTGTGGTAGCCATGAAGCCTACTTTGTTACAACCGTGTTAACTTTATTTTACTTATCATACAATTTCATTATGTTTCCAGTTATTACACTGAGCCTGCTCTTTCTGCGCTGCAACTTCCTTCACCACAAGGGAGAGGCTAGGGTTTTTTTCAGCTGACAAAGATTTACAAAACGTGCTTACATTTGTAAAGTCTTAATGAGCGCAACATGTGCCTTCGGGGAACAATTACAGCTGTCTTTAACTGCTAGATAAAATGTTTGCATTCAGCGCCAAACTGAAACTGTGCGGACGGCGGGCTGATGGGAGCATCTTCATCCCAGTTTGAATATACTGATATAGTCAAGAAAGCAGTGAAGACGTTGCTTCCATTCCAAATAAAATCCTGGCACTTATTTATTTGGTTTGCACTTTGTGTTTTGCTGGCTTGATAACTGTATTCTGCTTGCTGGCATTAGGTTCCTGGCTACATGTCAAGAATAGAATAGCAGCCACATTGTAAACTTCTGTGTTTTCATACAGGCGGAAAGACAAACAAAACACTACCAAAGTGCTCAGAAGTCCCTTTGTGGTAGTTCCCCAAACACTAACCTCAGCCTATTTTACATCTAATGATAAAATCAAGCTTCATTTAAAGGGTTAAATTGGTGCGCTCCAGTATTTTGGTCCCTACAAAGTGGATGCAGGTGTGAGCGGGGCATTAGTGCACAGTGGATTAACTGCTGCCTAATAGGACTAATAAGAACCATGCAAGAAATATTCCTCTTAGCAAAGACAACTGGCTCTGAATTGCGCTGCAGAGGGGCTGCCACAGTGCACAGATCCATTTTACTCTCTTCATATTCAGTGGTAATATCAAATATATTTCCGCTGTGAAAATACTAATGCATTTTTCAGTCTATTGCACACAAAAACTCTAATCCCATTTTAGACTCTTCTTTATTAATTCTCCCTTTTAATTTATATCAAATGATCTAGTGAATTTGTGTTTTGTTTTTGTTTTTTTTTGCTTATTCTTCACGATTGTGCCTCGAAAGCGTTTGTGCTGACACAGAAAATAGATTAAGCGTCTTCGAGGTAGTGGCAGGTGGATCTGGAGCTGTCTCCACTGAGATCATTAGCAGATGTAATGAAGACAAAGCTAATTAAGCAGCACGGCTCGTCCCCCGTCCTGTCTGTATACGTCTGACAAAGTCTACCTCACGTTTCCCGTCTGCCCGCTCCGACTGTCTCGCCTCTCTCAATTAAACCGCATCTGTTTCGAATGCAGACAACCGTTTGGCATGTCAAACGAAGCCGGCCCTGACCTCCCAGGGTCCCAAAGCAAAAGTCTTTCTAAAAGCCCTCTCACCTGACCTCACTTATGTCAAGGAAGACGGATTCTGGCCAAGAGATTCACCACCGTTTGCTATGTTAGCATGAGACACAGAGTAGAGATGATGGTTAGCTCCACTTTTCACCGTATGGCAACCACCACATTAGTCCCGCTAGTCTTGTTTTATTCTGGTGTCGATCAGTGAATTCACACAACATACAGATAATGTTAGGAAACCATACTGTGGACTGTTAATCTCACAATGTCATATGAAAAACGGCTTCTCCAAATAGAGTGTAACACAAAAAGGGCACAGATGTGTAATTTATTTGAAATTTGTCCTCATTACTCGTTTAATCAGTGAGCTATGTTTTGTTCTAAATCCTTTACTATGGCTTGAAAACAGTAAAATTCATATTTCTGTACAAATGGTTTCTGATATTACATCTGAAAAGACAGACTGTGTCTCATTTTAAACAAACATCCTTCCAGTTGGCGCATGCTTTGGAGTCTTAATGTTCTTAATGTTGGGCCCCTGGTTTATCTGATTGCTGTTCGCGCAGTGTATCCGTTTCCTTTTCATCTTTCCTGACCAAAAAGATAGAAGCTGCAAACGACCTGTGTGTATTTTTCTCCCGTGTGCTTTCAGGTGCTCCGACTATCTTCCAGTGGGCCACTCAGGGCACTAACTGTGCTGCCCGCATTTGTAGCTCAGCCCTCTTTTTCTTTTCTTTCTGCTTGTGGAGGTAGGATGTCGTTTCACGTTCCAAATTAAATGGCAGTATTAATCTTGTTTCTCTAGTTTGAAAAGGTACAAGAACCAAGACTTAGCGAGTTCCTCTTTGTGTCAGTTTACTAGTGAATACTGTGGTATTGTCCATATGTTCCCTGTCTAACCTTCGCTGTGTAAACATGAAGCATAAAAGAGGTGAGTGCCTTCTACCACTGGGTGAGTTCAAAGCATTACAGTTATTACTGCAACTGCTTGCACGGTTTAGCCATTACTCCGTTGCTAAGCTAATTTTAAATTGTACCGTTTTTGGCGAAGAGGCTTATTCTACTCAGGATCAGATAGAAAACAGCAGAGACTCCCTTATTAAGTGTGAACTCAGACTTAGGCTTTTGCTGAATTTATTGGCCTTCGGGTGCAGGTTACTCCACACTCAAACTTCCTTTCAGCTGCAGCTACAACAGGTTGCTGCCTATTAAATAAAGCCACATGAGAACATCTAACAGCGTTTGCCGTGTAATACATCATCTCACGTGAGACATGAGACACAAAACAGAACGTTTATATTGATCACAACAACATCCCGGAGAATTCCTCCACGTACAGTACGTGCATGAATATGCGAGCTGTGATTGACGACTTTAATAAAGCTGGCAGCTTTAGGACCTGGCAGGCGATATACAAACACTGTGGATGCTCGTGTCCCTACGGTGCGCCTGACATAATTTTACATTTGCCGTGTTGTATATGTAGGTGTGAGCTGACTTGTGCTGGATTTGTTCCTCTCATTTGTTCAAGCCTTTAAGGACAATTTAATCTACAAGGAATCAACAGTCAAATGGTGTAGTGGTTAATATTTCTACATGCATGATGAGAGTGTTGTGAAGATGTATTTCATCTATTTTTGTAAGGCTAGTATCACAGCTAGTCCTGACATTCATTCTGTGGTTAGAGTATAACACAGAGATCTAAAGATCCATCAAATGATTTCCCCGGTGTGACACCTCATATGAATGTACTCTGGACTATTTTTACGTGGACCCGCTCTATTTTCCGACGGTCTATAACGGGCTGTGTTTATGAGTCATGCTGCCGTTCCTGAAGAAGGTGCAGACAGAAAAAGAAAAAGGAGAGATAGAGGGGGGAGACTGGCAGAACAAGAGTCCAGAGACAGATGGAGGAGATTGCGAGGCAAAAAATAACACAGAGGAGAGATGAAAAATGGCACCGATGAGAACGGTTTTAGCAGGGAAGATGGGAAGCACTCACTCTTTCCTCCCACTTTCTCACAAGGAAACCACGTCTGCCACCAAACAGGTGACACAGTAGTGTTTATGTAGCAGTTCTTTTCCGAGGCAGCCAAAAGACCTCAAACGAAAACGCTGGAACAGGACCTTAAGTACTGGCTCAAGGGATGTTGTTCATTAAAAAAAGAAGAAAAAAAAAAAGAATTAGAATTTGCTAAGACTCCTTTAACCTTAAGCTGTATCAGCTGACGTGTTTGCCCTTTGAGGGCACTGTTTTGCTCTTGTCAAAGTCTTGCGCATAAGCACATCCAGAAGAAGCACAAGTTAACTACATACACTGGTCAGGCATAACATTATGACCCCTTTTCTAATATTGTGTAGGTCTCCCTTGTTCCTCCAAAACTGTTGTGAGAGAATGTACATTGGTGCCATTCAGAGGGTGTCCTGTGGTGTCTGGTAACAGAGTGTTGTTAGTGGGGGCCTTTGGGTAATATGGGTTGAGGGGAGGGGCCTCTGTGGATCAGGCTTGTTCCAGTGCATCCCACAGATACTTGATCAGTTTGGGATGTTGTGAATTTGGAGGCCAGGTCAACACCTTGTGCTGTTATTCATGGTTTTTAAATTGCTGCTCCTAAATCACCTGTGTGTGTGTCTGTGTCAGGCTGCACCCCGCTGGTCATGGCTGCTGCCATCAAGGAGTGTCATTGCTATGGGGTGGGGGTGCCTGGTTAGATCTAGGTGGGTGGTAAATGTCTGAGTAGCATCCACATGAATGCCAGGTCCAAATGTTTCCCAGCAGAACGACGGTCAATGACACTGGTTTCAGTGTTGTGGCTGATTAGTGTAGTTGAATGCTCCACAAAGGTAAAGGGAACTAAAGCTGGGTGGTAACTGCATCTGCCACGTTCAGTAACTGTGAGCAACCCTCACAGATGAGCTGATATTTATTTCTTAAAAAAAAAAAAAAAAAAATCATTGTAGCTTAAAATTTAATGATATTATTTTGCACCACTCTGAAAAACTAGAAAAGGTTTATAATGATGTGCTGACATAAAGTAAATAAAAGATGCTGTAAACCAAATTTTAAAAAAAAGCTCCATTTAAAAATACATTATTGATGATGAGATAATCTCCAATTAGTGTAAAATAATGCAGGCATATCAATCCTGGATATGAGATGCAAATGGAGCCGTGAATCTGTAAACAAACTGAAACAAACTGACTTCATGAAGATGAACGAGTCCCTGCAAGACAACGAAATGAAAAGTGAAGACAAGCAGCACTTCCCGGTATCTGCTTCCCACAGGTGTGGATCAAGTGTGTGTGCGAATCCTGTGAAGAGGATCGGGATAGATTTGGTGTAAATTACCTCGAGTCTCCTGAGGTCTTTGCATCTCACGCCTTTTTTGTGCTCTCATCTGTGGCACACGGAGGATGTTTGAAGGAAAGAGGAGGGGACGGGAGGAGGGAGCTGGTCAAGGGGTCAGGCAGGTTGGCATGGTGACCGATCTGCATCTACTTTCAGCTGCCGTGGGTTAACCGTTGCAGTGGCGGCTGTGTGCAGAGCATCGGCCGTAGCGGGACCGATTTAGCCTCGCCTTTCTGCACCTTGCTGAGTTGCAACCTTGGCTGTTTGAGTAGGAGCCGTGATGAAACGCAGCCTCTGCTATGACTAAGACTGCAGTCCTCAAGCCCTAGTAGTGTGATACGGTGGATACGGGAGGAATCAGTGTGCTCAGGGCAGGGCTTAGTGAACCGTAACTATAGTTTGGATTAATCAGTTGAAATAAAACCATTTGGGATATGGAAAGAAGTCAAACAAGATTTAAAAATGGAGGAAAATAGGTAGGCGTGCATAGATAATGTGTTGATCCTTGGGATAAAATGAGGTTTTAAGGGTATTGTATTCTCAGTAAGGCTCATACATGACAGTCAAGACAAATACAGCAACATATGAACGCACAGAGCCTAATTCTTAGGCTGGCTTATAGATATGAAACTCATTTCACTCTGCCCATCTCTCTTTAATCTTTTAGACGTTTTCTCAAACACATGCATGCTACCCTACTACAAATATACCATTTTTCAGTGGATATCATCTGTCCCCAGCGGAGACATGAACACTCATGTCATCTTTAGGCCTTTAATCTCACACAGACTCACACACAATCACTCGGTTATATGTGTGTGTGTGTGTGTTTCAACATTGTCAACTCGTGACTCACACCTCATCTTCACACGTCTTCCTCCACTCTCTCACTCTTCCTCCGTTCACCTTGTGACGTTCGACACCTCCTCTCCGTCCATGCGTCCTCTCTTCTCATTTTCTCACAGATTATTATGTTCATTTGGGAAATACTGTCCAAAGTCTGATGTAATAGGCGACGTGCACGGGCTTTGGATTCTGAAATGCTTTCGGATGAAAGATAAAGAAAATATTCTGCAGGCTTACAAGATGAGCTCCGCGGTGCCGTTTTTCAAAAAAGTTTGTAAATGTAACAATTAATGGACACTCCACCTCCTTTACAAAACAAAGACCAAATGGAAAGCTAACCACAACCTCGCACACACCCATACACTGTACATGGATATGCAAGGTGATAAGATCAGATGGCAGATAATAGAAAATAGCTGTTCCAGTGTTTACAGGAAAGCAGGGAGCTTAACGATATTTTTCTCAGCACTTAAGCCAGGTTCAAACTAGAATCATTCAAGGACGTTTAACATAAACGTTTTATTCTAGCTAGTTGAAGTAGCAATTAGAAATTTCAAACTTCGAGTTGCAGATATGTTGGGTAGCACAATTATTAACTGAATCAGAATTCATAATAAAGCAGGCTGCACCTTATAAACTTGTTTTCACGTGGGGATTAGATCTCAGTTTAAGAGCACATGCCAAAATATAGCCACACTGTTGCTCCTGTAATCTATGGGCTGTCAGCGGATTCGCCACGTTCACATCCGTAGCTTCCAGTGGCGCCACGGCAGCAGCAGCAGGCTGGTATTTTTCAGAGCGGTCCTTCTCTTAACTGGCATCATGTCACATTACAGAGAATCAATGATTTCCCTGTGAGAAGACAGATGTGCTCATTATGTGTGGAGTGGAGCACTAATCACAGTGATTGTCAGAGAGATTTGGGGCTGATTAAGCGCTGCAGTCGTACTGAGGCTGCTGTGTCTATGTGCACACCAGGGAGTACAGCAACAAAAACACCCCATAATGCATGAATATCAAGTTTCTGTTGAGGATACTTGATATTCAGCTGTAGCTACTGACACGTGGCTTCCTGAGACTGTGATGCTGGAGCTCTGATGCTTTGGGGCTGCGGAAGGCATTTGACGTCATTCTGTTATCCGTTCATGGAACCAGCTGGGATCATTTACTGCCAGAAAACAAACAGGTCTTAACAACTTACCAACAGTAGAAGAAGCATCCTTTAACTAAAAGCGCTTTGCCAATTTTCTCTATAAAGAGTGCAACAACAGGTTTTTTTTTTTAAATATGCTCTGTGGCTCAGATTCAAAACCAGCTTTTATTTGGTGAATCAAATATGTAATTGTTTTTCTGAATAACTACAAATTGTTCCAGCTTGAAATTTTGTCACAAATCAGGTAGAATTTGATAAAACACTGTTGCAATGTCGCATTTAACTTCGCGGTCGGTTCATGTTCACAAGATAATGGAGACAAAGTTCTAACAAGTTCTTGCAAACTGTTTTGGGACACACAGCTCAGAAGGAGCAGCAGATGTGCAACTGCATGGTTACATAAATGGGAAGTCACTGCGGTGAGCCAACACAAACCCAAACGACCCAACCTGAGGGATCAACGCTCCTGGTTTTGGAACAACAATCTAGGTGTGAAAGTACCCTTTTACAGTGTAAAAGTTTTACAAGGTAACTTTTCGTAATCCTACCTGATCTTAACATCTGGTGCCAACAAACCTATAACGAAAATCTCTCTCTAATCTCAAACCTGCACTATAAGATTTGACGCAGACTACACTGTATTATTTAGATTTCCATGCCAAATAAGAGACCACTGAACACCTCAGTTGGAGATACCACAGGAATGCACCTGTGAGTTGGTTTGCCATCCACCAATCAGACCAAGGTAAGAACAAGTGTCGTAATAACAAGCATGCTAGCGAAAGTTAGCATAAAGGGCTAGAATATTCCCTGTTGCTTGACAACACCGCCAGCTGCAGTGTGTCTTTATAAACTTATTTCTCTCTGAGCCTATTGAGACAATTCGACCTTGAAAGTGAGCGGGGTCCTGACTGGATTTTGCCTGCAATTCTCCAGAAGAGGGAACAAAAACTCCTCTAGTCTGAACTCAGCATAAGACACATATTATGTAACCACAGCCTCCCATTTTCTCTGTGTTCCCTGCTATTATCTGTTAAATAAAGATCAAAAATAATAAAATACAGACAACAAAGCAGGTGTAAAAGACAGACCTGATCAATGAGGTGGTGGGAGTGTAGGTGGATTTGGTGTGGACAAGGGGGAAGTGCTGAAGTTGATAATGCATTTTTTTGAATATGTGATGGGGGCATGTTCAAGTGTTATGTCATTATAAATGCAGATCTATATTTCACAGCTTCAGACTGTAGTTCCAAAATATACAGTACAGAATGATTTTCTTTGTATACATTGTATGCAGGCTAATATTATGGTATTTTTAAACTCTATCTCTACTTTAACACTCACAACACACTTTTTATCCCTCCCACTTGCTGCTATCTATTTTTGTGGCCTGTTTTCACTTTGTCACTAATCATGAATAGTGTTGCACGACTGTAGCGGGATTCAGTGAAAACACAGAAATCGAGGCTTCTTCATGCCTGAGTAGAAAATTGCACTGTGTGGTCTTGTTCAGTTACGATCTGAACGAACCTTTTGAGCTTTTAACAGCAGGTTATGATACTAATAGGGTCTGCAATGTAATAGGAAGGCTCTGAAAGGTAGCTTTGGAGTAAATACTTGTAGTTTGTTGAGCATCTGTCAATCTTTTCCTCCGTTTCCTCTGTTTCACATGCAACACCAAATGATATTCTTGTTTAAACTTGGCTGATGTTACTCACATATACAAACTACGACCATCAGACCTTTTTCAGCGCACAAATTAACAGTAATTGCTTTTATTTAGCTGCTTCATTGTTCTAATCCTTTCCGTCCATTCCCGTGTCCACCCACCACAGAAGGTAGAAAGCCCATGCTGTTTGCGTGGGAGTGAGAGAGGTTGCAACCAGCTGGCAGCAGCGAGGGGGAAAAAAATCAGGAGAGGGAATATATAGGGATGGTGGGATTAAAACCTGAGAGGGAGAGGTGAGAGTGGATATCGGTTCTCACAACCCCTCCCTCTCTCTGGGCGCACCAGACTTCCTCCCTGAGAACTGCTGCATCTCAGCGGGTGGTCAGGACTCCTGGTGACAGCCTGCTTTGCACAGAGTGAATAATTTTACTATGAAATATCCAATTTAAGAAGAGAATTAGATCATTGTCAGTAAAGCTGAGAACTGTTTTAGAGTGAGCCTGTCTCCCCTCATCCTCCTGTCGTGACGGAGATTCCATGAAATAAACGATTCAGTGACACCATTTCTGACTCTTAATCGGCAGTGGCAACTTGTCACATCCATTCGTACATGACCGATCTGGGATCTGATACATAATGAGAGTGGACAGCATGATTTGTGTTACTATAGAAGTGTACTGTGTTGTACTTGGGTAGCTGTGGCTCAGTAGCGGGTTGTCCACAAACCAGAAGGTTTGCAGTTCAATCACCAGCAAATGGACCATACTGCTCCTTGGGCCAGACATTGATCCCCAGAGTGCCTGGCAATAGTGTGAGTGAATGGGTACTGAACTGACACATGTTTCTGTTACTTGGACAACCCCATTTTAGTCAGTGTCTAAACAACAGAAACACTTTAGTAGACAGATAGATGCTTTATTTATTCAATGGGAAGTTCAGGACACAGTCACAGTTAGTGAAAGCGTAAAAAGTATAGTGAGGTAGAACGTATGAAAAAAAAAAATATATATATATAATATACAAAAGTATATTTACAGTAAATGCTGTTTAATTCAATCCAGCACCACAAACTACATCCTCCCGAATGGCCATACATTTGAATTTCCACCTTTCTCCAGTCACACAAGAAAGGAATTGCTCCTTAGCCCCAGAATAAGGTGTTCTGCTCAAATCTGCGATCTAAGCGGTGTTCCAGGAAATGCTGTCTGTGCTCAATTGGTGCTTTGCTGGGCAGAGAGCGTGACTGAATGGTGACGAGATGAGAGGGGAGACCGAGTGGAACAATCTGTTTTCTCAACAGTACAGAGGGCGCTGAACTGAACACCTTGTCACTCCATCAAAATGATATCTGAAGTCAGTCAAGGTCTGAAGAACCTACCTCCATTCTTGAGACTTTATAAACTACATTCCAGACCTCAGTCTAGTCTAAATCTGTTTCATTTTAGCAGCATAACCAAATGGTATCAATATGAAATGCAGAATTACATACATACACATGTGTAGTGCCGAGACCTTGACAAAATGTTACAAGGCAGAGAGCAGGGAGATTTAGGCAACAGTTCACTGTTCAGCATGACAGTGAACCAGAGCATACAGTCCTGAAAAACCTGGAGTGCCCGACCATTGGCCGACCTTAAACTGCAGAAACATCTGTGGAGAGATCTGAAAATGGAAGTTCAGACGCTTCCAATCCAATCGGATATAGCTTGAGATGATTTCCCAGAAAGCACTGGAAATACTGCAAAAAGGTGGTAGAAACTTGCTCCAGAATCAAAGCTGCCAAAAGGGCTTTTGCACAGTCATCAAGGATCGAAAGGGGGTCTTTTGCAAATGCGAGATTTACACTTTTGATTGTCTGAATATTCATGAAAGTGCTTTTCTTTGACTACTGATTTTAAATCATATTTATATCTATTTCCCAAAGCATGCTCTCAGTTTCTAGATTGATTTTACTTGAATTTCAGATCAGTTCACTCTAAACAGTCAAGCTGTTGACACATAATGTAAACAAGTCTTTGTGCATATATCGCAAACACCACTAGTTAACTCTACAAGCTGAGGGAGAGACATTAGAGGAACATTAAAGAGGAATATGCAGGCAACAAAATGTAATTAGCAGCTGCTTTGTTTTCCCTCTTCAAAGGGAGCAAGACTACATGTGTACACGCTAATAGGCATAAGGAACATAAGGAAGAGATGCTGTGAGAGCACAGGAAAATATTGTTAAGATATGTGTTTGTTTCAGCAAGTTTCAGCAAGCCCGTCCAAAAGATTTGACTGGACCTGCAGATCTTTGCCAGGTCATAATCAGTTCCCAACAGAGCGACTCCAAACCAACTTTCCGCTGCAATTTTTTTGTGGGTAGGCGAAGTCAGACCAGTGATCAAGCCACATAAAATATAGTTAATGGACCAAAACATGCTGAACTATGTCGTCCTATGTCGTCCTGAAATGCACTTATCAGTGGTTTGTGTATACGCTTCAAATGCTTTAGTGTGTGCGCAACAGCAACAGTAAGATAAGGTTCTGCAACACATGATCTGCAGACCTCATCCATTGATTTCCATTGGTTTAACTCTCAGTGGTCCCATCAGTAAAGGAAGATAAACTTCAGTGTTGTTGTTTTTTTCTTAGTTTTTACTCCTTCTCTTATATGCTCTTATATATTTGATGAGCAGTTGAAGAGGGTATGTGTAGACTGACTGAATCAATATTTAATCACCCTGTGTGCGGTGTTGACCTGAGACCAGAGAGTGGACATTAGAGAGTTTGGATGATAAAGAAACACCGTTCTTCAGCTGGAATTAGCAAAGGAGCACTTCCTTTTGATCAGAGACTGAAAAACTGGACTTATATGTTGTTCCTATATTTGGATGTCTTACTTAATCACGCAGCAAACAAAACAAAGGAAAGCTTTAGTCTCCAAAACCCAAATGATTGTTTCTTGTGCTGGAACAAAGCCCTTAAAGCATTACTGTGCTGCAATACACACAAACCTGATTAAATCTGCTTTAAAGCCCACAGATCAATAAAAAAGCAGGCAAGCACTGATATGGTGAGAAGAGTTCTTCATTAAGAGTGTAATAAATATGAGGCTTACAGTCACCTGTGGCGCAAAGCTAATAACAAAACAGTTAGATTATAAAAGCAAAAAAAAAAAATGTTAATCTACTATTTCCCTTTGTTAATTCAAGTCTTCCTCGATATATCTTGAGGTGGTTTCAATAGAGAGTGGGAGGTTGTTTCTTTCTGCAGAATCAGGCACTGCGGCAGTCTCGCTGCACAAAACTCTTTCATTACAAGTAGAGGCCGAATTAAACAAACAGCAGAAATATATCAGAAATATACATCAACAGGAAAAAAAAACTTGTTTGCTTGTCACCTCTTTATTTAAGTGTACCTTTAACACATCCTACTATCCTTCTATCCTCCCACAGCAGCACAGTTTATATTTCCTCACTAAAACATTTCTATAACTAGAATAACTCCCTTGTGGTGCACGCATCAGCGAGTCAAACTTTAATTTCATGTCTGTCCAGACTCATATAATATACTGTGCGTAGGCATTTGTGTTAACTTTTGTCATAATTATCATATGACATGTTGAGTCATGTCTATGTTGGCTCGCATCAAAGCTGCCAAAAAATTTTAATAGAAGACGTGTTTGAAATTTTGTGTTTTTTAGGTTTTCTGGAGCCAAGGTAAGACCTATCGTCTCCTCATTATATTAGCTTTGACAGCCCTATTTACTGTACTTAATCCAGATGCAGAGATCTAGAATAAGTAAAAAAAAAAGGGAGACATTTTAATTATTTAAAACTGGATCTGGAATCGGATCGTATGATAATGACTATTAAAAGGTCGCTATAATATTGGGGTATCCATAGTGCACTTTAAATAGTCTGCAGGTGCTTTCATAACTAACCTGACTGGTTTAAGCAAACTTTGGAGTACACAACTGCCAATACTACTTGAAAGGACGCAGCTCATTCCTCTTGGTCCCAGCCAAAAAATTGTCCCAGTCAAAAATGTGACATTTGCAGTGGGTAACTAGCTTTAATTAGAATAACTGGCCACTATCTTGGAACATGGGGTGCAGCTCGTCTAATGCATCCAAATTGGAACTCACCCACGCACCCACTCAAAACTTAGTTTAACAGTTACAAAGTCAATTAGTTTAGTGCAGTGAAACAGGAACAGGAACTGGCTTCTAGCGCTGCGTGCCACATTCAGTTGCTTCAGATATCTCTCTCACGGCTTTCATTGGGAGAAACGTACCATTTATGAGAATGTAGTTTCAATTATTCAGATCCCACCGCAGTGTGACTGAGACCAATTACATAAACCAACGTCTCACTGGCAGAAAGAAAGCATCTGTCATTATCACACACCAGGAACGTTGTGTATTTGCTCTGCTTATTCATTGCTCTAAATATCAAGTTGTTAATGCTGCAAGTAAATGGTAGTGTGACTCATGGCGCTATTGTCTGTAAACAATGGCTGCTCAGTTGTGAGTGATGTTTTTCGGAATATAAGATTTATCTTTTTAGCGATATCATAGCGCTTTAATGAAACATTTATACAGTACACTCCTCTTAATTTGTGTGGTGTAGTTGTGAATTGAAGAAGATGTACAACTAAAAAAGTGCAGTGTGGTGTTTCCTCTTGAAGTCCTGTAGCAGTAGGAGTGCCTGACTGACGGCGGGTCAGTCCACCCTGCAGCTGAACACATGGTAGGAGTTTAAACTTGGATAATAACAGTGATGGGAAAAAATAGCCTACTGGTATCATCCCTAAGGCTACAAAAGCCAGCATCTGCAGCTACTGTTTCTCAGTGCGGAGTGAGTTATATCACAGCCCCGAACGCCCGCTCGCCAGTGCCACAGCAGATGAAACGTCTCCTCGAATGAACATCAGAGAGGACCACAAGCAGGGACAGGACTCAGCCATCATACAGCCCGACACGTATGTGTCTAAATTTATCCATATTCCTGAGAGTTGTGTTTTCTGTCAGGAGGTACAAACATTTATCTGAAGGTGGCAGAGTTGCCATGGACACTGGTTCTAATCAGTGGAATACCTGACACTTCACTACAGTCTCTCGTGACTTTCAATTCTTGTCACATTCATTAACTCCGAGGGAGAGCGTGGAGGAGAGACGCATGGAGGGAAATAAATTGCAGAGATGACAACAGAAGACGGGAACCCACTACTACGTTGTCTTACAGCTTTTATTCAGCTCCGGCAGATTGGGGTTTTGGTGCAAGATATTTCAGTGTCTAATTTGTATTCCATAAAAGAAACACCAGCAACATCCAATGTTCTCGATACATAAAGCACAGGTGATGGTGCCGTTTGTGATACGCAGAAACATCACTGTTTGACTGACATTTGCATTACACCTTCCTTGTTAATTTCCCCTATCTCAGCACTGCAGCAAGGGCACCTGTCAAGGGTGTCATACAGAGAAACGCCCAAACTATGCTAAACTAAGTGCTATTCTTGGTATGTCTTTAAAGCATCAGACTTTTCACCCTATTTATATGTTAATTTAAATATTGTGAAAAGGGAAGACAGACCAAACATTCAGCAAGGATTCCTAGATTGAAAATGATAAAAAAAAAATTTAAATGATCTATGTTATTTAACGCGTTCATTCTCTGACATGTAGCAGTAGATCCTTGAAGACATAAATAAGGTGAAGCTGCCATGGATAAAACTTTCCCTACAGGCACTCACTACTGTTGAAAGCTTGGTCTGTCCATTACTCCCACGTTGACCATGAGAACTCTTCACTTACTACATAATGTATCAGAGACCTTGACATGTGCAGTTGCAAACATAAATTATAAAGTGTGCATGGAACAGCTGTGTCATGTTGCATAAACCATGATTACTGGTTTAGCCCTTACATGTCCTATAGCAACTGCTGTAAGTGACTCAACTGAAAAGCACTGAGACGTTCCAGGGCTGTTGGAAAAACGGTCGAAGGTTGGACTTAAACTGTATTAGCATTTTATTTTTTTTTATTTTTTTTTAATAAAGTTGTTTTTTTCTGTCTCCAGAAGCACAGACCATCCACAATTGCATAATCTGATAAAGATAAAAAGTAAAAGGTAGTGATACACACATAGACTGTAAATATAATATATAACTGCTCATCAAAACTGACGCCAAAGCAAGTAGAGCTCCCCCTGGTGTCTGGATGCAGGATAGGTCATTGTTAGGGGATGGGACTTGGGCAGATCTAAAACACTTAAGATTCATGTCAAATTTAATTTTCTTTCCAAGGATGGTTTCTGTCATGTTAGGTAGTTAATATAACGTTGATGCATATTAAAGTTTCAACTTTTAGGATGAGGTTCATTTTAATGCGCCATAGAAACAGAATGTGACATAATGGCGACACCAGTTGCCATGACAACTGCTTTGTCTGAGAGTTGTAAAACAATAACAAAATAAAAATAAGTACGGTGTATAATCCAGCATTCCTGGTAACTGGTGTAGGTAGAGCGGAGAATTGTATTAATTTAACGAAAACATGAGTGAGTCTGGCAAAAGTGTCGAGCCACTCGGACTGCACTGTGCAGACTTTAGCTCCAAAGTCGCAGAATGGCGCTGCCCATATCCCCGGGAATATACCGTCAGTTTGGCCAATGCAAGGAAACGGCGACACGTTGTCCATATTTATACAGTCTATGGTTGCAAATGGTTCAAGAAATAAGGTGTTTCTGTGCAATGGTGAAATGGTAGAAGAACATGGCCTGTCATGCTAAAATCAGTGCGCATATACTGTACATCTGAGACCTAGAAAGGTCTGCGGCTAGTACATTGAGAATAGTTCTTGGATGTTCTGATGGGTAGGAGAAAAGTAAAAGTCTTACAGCCACACTTCAAGCTAAAAGAGGGTGGGTGACAGATATTGGGCAAAGCAAGGATGTGTGACTAAAGCGGCTTAAGATGAGTAATTTATCTTCTCAGATTGGGGATAGAGGATTTCATTTAATGTTTTTGTGCTTGTTCTCATATTTATTCATTCATATTTTGTTCTCTTCGTATTTGCAAGCAAATGGTTTGCTTGCAAATACGAGCAAACCACTTTTTAATATTTATATCCATTTGTTTGCATTTAAATTACATTCCTCCATTAAGATTTATTTTTTGTTACACAAAAGCTATGAGACTGTGATCTAATTCATCTCCTCAGAGTAGCCTGAATATGTAATATATGCCGCTCTGGAACTGACCATGTTTAATGCGATTGGCTTTTTATCATCACTATAATAATAGTGTATACATGCACCCAGAGTCAGGTTCAAATATTCCAGCTTGACAGAGCAAATGAGACAGTTAATACGGTTTGTTGTCAAGTCCTCACGCTTACGATCATAAAGCCGAGCAGGCAGCATGTGCATGTGTGTGCACACATGCTTTTATGTCCTGGTGAGTGCAGCTGCAGCCAGCGCACTGAGATGTGAGTCAAGCTAAAAGCGTTACACAGAGCAGGGCTTCTCCGGTCACGACTCTTCTCTGACTCTGATGCGCTGTCTGGACGGCCCGGTCCTTGAGATTCGTTCATATGTAAGACGTTGTTTTGTTTGACCGCATGTGAACTGTTTTCCTGTCTGTTTAGGCTAGTTGTCAGGATCTTATATTATTGGTGTATAAAAATGCACACAGTGACAACAACTTGGTAACAGTAATCACTTGTTATTAATAATTTGATTAAATTGAGTTTTTATTTTTTGAATAATGTGAGATTATTAATGATTAATCAAGATCATTTCTTCCCTCGTCGTCACCCAAACAACAAGCAATTCTCTGCAAAGCGCATTTCTGCCAATTAGCGACGATTTTGAGTAAAGGCAGCCGCTAAAGAGGACAAAATAACACCAAATAAGCAGGTAGCCTGATGCCTGTAAGTGATGCTGCTCTATTGTTGTACTTCAGGGATACAGAAATGATGCAATGTGGAACAGTTTGCATAATTAGTGTTCATTAAAACTAAAACATAACAAGACAGTTGGAAAGCCTCTGGTTGTAAAGATGTTGAAAACAATCATCCTAAGTGGAAACTATAGAGCTGCACATATTTTGCATTGGTAGTGTTGCCCCATTTGTACAATAAAGCAAAAGAGAAGACTGTGGTGCAGCTGGAGAGCACCAACAGCAGACCTCTGGATGCTGCTCTGTCATATTTAATAACTCCAGGTTCAAGCATTTACTCCGTTCATACAGATGGTCCTTACATAACACTTTAAATGCCATTATCTTTTTCAGCCTTAGCTGGCATTAGCTGACTGCTCAAGCACAACAATAACAGATTCGTTTCTCTTACTGTTTCCTAGGCACAAACATTATATGGTTATAAAATCTAGAGCACATTAGCATCAATGACATTCCTGCTTAATCACAAGTTACACTTAATACAACCTACACTTTACTGGCTAGATCTGCAGAACTGCTAGACCTCTCAGTCTAAATTTCTTGGTAAAGTTTTGTTCATGCTGCCTCTACATTGTCCATTTTACACCAGGTTCTTTTATAAGACATCTGGGATTCACAGGTCACCCGTTCGAACCGATTATGTCCCTTCTCTGGCCTTCAGCCTCCAGTCCCACAAACATATGGTGCCTTCAGTCGCCCTGTGTGCTTGCTGGATGTAATTACAGAAGGTACCTTTGGTCACAGTACACACTGAAATTTGTAGGAGACGCAGCCCCCTAACATGATTTTCAGCCTAGAATGATTTTCATTTAATGTCATCTGCTATTATATTTAATGTTATACTGTATTTTCCCTTCAGAAGAAAACACACTGCCAGGCCACGGGTAATCTTTCATATGCATCATGTGGATAGCGACCATCTGTTTAGCATAAAATGTCATATCTAGGACTTCTCTTGTCTATTGATAATTATTGTACTTTGTGGTTAACACTATACATTTTATCTCCACAAATACTTTGACATTTGAATCATGGCACACTTCCAATTAAAATCTATCTGAAACCTTAAAGGGATGAAGTGGACACCCTTATTATATGTCCTTTCTTTATTTCTCCCTCTTCTTTCTTCTTACATACCTTCTTCCACCATCTCTTTCCTATTTTTTCTTTCTATTTCTGTCTGTTCATCTCACTGTAGTACGTAGAGCCCCAGATGTCCATTGGGTGGGAGGTCATTACATGACCAAGAGTTTCCTAATGAGCCCATTAGCTGCTTCAGGCCATCTTTTCCTCTCTTACTCACCAATCTTTCCTCGTCTCCTGCTCTACTCCTCCATACTTTCCGAGTTAATCAAATCATGTACTTTTTTTGAACTCCGGATCATAAATTATCACCCGTTTTTCATCTCCCATTCTTCCTTTATAGATATGACCACCCAATAGATTTGACAGAGGATGTTTTCTACTTACGTGCTTAGATGGAGCTGTTTCAGAGATTTTCATTTTCTTTTTCATTTCCCACACACAGGCATTGTTTTGGTTAAACTATTTTCCTGAGGCCAGAACGTGATTATTGAGCAGTGATCCCTGGTGAGGTGAGGTTTCTTTCATTTTTTTTCCACCTTGAAGGTGCTCAGACTCCACACTACTCTCTTGAACACCTGCCAGCATGTAAATGCACCTTACAAGATGTTGTGGACTAAAAATCCACTATTTATTACGGTGTGTAGGACTCCCTTGTGCCTCCAAAACAGTTTTGACACATCAAACAATGGACATTGTCCTTCTGAGGGTGCCCTGTGGTGTCTGGCAACAGAATGTTGTTAGTCCTTTGGGTCCTATGGGTTGAGGGGAGGGGCCTCTGTGGATCAGGGTTGTTCCAGTGCATCCCACAGATACTTGATCAGTTTGGGATCTAGTCAATTTGCAGGCCAGGTCAACACATTGTGCTGTTTTTCATGTTTTTTGAGTTGCTCCTAAGCCATTTTGTGTGCGTGTCTATGTCAGGCTGCATCCTGCTGGGGATGGTTGCTATAGGCTGGGGGTGCCCGGTCTGGTCTAGGTGGGTGGTACATGTCTAAGTAACATCCACATGAACAACAGAACACTGTATTGACACAAGATGGTCAATGTTATTTACTTCTCCTGTCAGTGGTTATAATGTTATGGCTGATCATGTAAGTTGGCACTAGGAAAAAAGGCTATCAATGGGTATTCATTTTAAATTTAAATTGCATATACTTTTAATCGACTTATTATTTTTTATTGTGTTCATTATGTTCACACAAGGCACAGCCACCGTTGACTTGATGTGGAAAACTACAGCTTCACATTTCTGTGCCATGAAGACATCCTTGACATTCCTCTAACTAAAATCCAAGCTTTTTCAAAGCTGTCTCTTCTGCTGTAGCATGCAAAAAAACCAAAAAAAAACAGTTATCATCAACCTTATGCTACGTTCACAGTAGAGGTCTAGATAGGTTTCTGTTTGATAAAAGTGAAAAGAGCATTTTCCCCATTTATCAATCCTAAGATTGAGGATGGAAGAAGGTTTAATTACACCAGACTTCCTCATCAGCCTACTCTAATGCCATGACCTGATGAAAAATGAGTCGACTTTGACGTCATCTGTGATTATCTATCAGTAATTTAATTACTGTCTGCACAGTTAATTGAGGACTGTGTATATTTTAAAGGCGGTGCTTCTGCGCAGTGTGTGTGAGTGAGAATGTCTGGAAATTATTAATTATTATATTCACCTCAATGTTTTGCTTCTAAAAGAATATTTTAGTGCTTCTGCTTTGTGCAAGGGATATTAATTATGAAGGGGAAAAAAAAGCTTGTGATGGCAGCTTTTCAGTATTTTTACCCCTATTAATAACACACGGCTGCAGTGTTCATTTCAGGGCTGTGCATATTTTGGGACACTGTTTTTGGCACAGTTATTTATTTTTTGCCTTTTTTTTTGTACACACATACACACACAGACACTATTAAGGTGACATGCAGGACACCGTGCACAAGTAATGCTTTATACAAAAGGGAAATCACACATTACACAACATGACTCCCCTCTCCGTGAGGCTAATGAGGGTGAGTTATGTGATCAGTTTCGAATGTTGTGGAGAAGTTTTGGACTCCTACACAAAGACACTGTTATACAACAGTTAACTCCAACCACGCAGTGCGACTGGCCAACAAACAACCTGCAGGTTCCTATCTATAACCACGGTATAAGGGGGTGCCACCAGCTCCCACAGAAATTTCCTTGCTCAGCCAAGCGGTTTGACAGCAAGGACCGGAAGAGGAGATGCACTGATGAACAGTCTTTAGATATAATTTATTGCTGTGTTACAAGGAACTGTAGAGTCAAACAGCATTCAGACTTGGTTATTTGACTGCTTTGTTCACAGAGTACGTCTCCAAATGCTTCTCAGGATCCAATCACAGTTTTGCACTCTGTAAGCAATTAAACACTGACATCATTTGGGGTGCATATGTAATATAATAAGAAGAAGCAGGTGTAGCTAATGTACATTAATTTACTGCTTTAATTAACTGCTCAGGCAAAACTTCAGAAAAAATATTCCTGATTGGACAGAGACCAATGACATCATTTTCATCCCACCTCTAAGACAAAGTAACATGCCATCACGTGTTTTCTTGAGATCTTTAAGTAATGAAAGACTGGGATTAATGTAAAGACATTATGAGCAGATGTAGCACAGACTACAGGTATTTAGAGGACGCTCTTTTCGCACTGACATCGCTAGCTATCATTAACATCTGACCTTTTACCTTTCACCTTTCTCAGGAGCTTCACGGCTCTGGAGGCTGATGATCAGACTGCATTAAACTGACAACACAGTTTATGTTAGCCTGGAGGGGCTCAAGTGCAGGACTGATGAGATAAAGACGACAACAAGGTCTGAACACATACTGTATTACCACTGGGGTTATTTATTATACGTGGCATGTAAGCACTACAAGGTTTATTATAAAGATACATTAGGTCAGAGACAATGATATGTTTTATACAGACGACTGCTCATAGGATATACATCGATCAGCCACAACATTATGACTACTGATAGGAGAAGTTAATAACATTGACCATCTTGTGACAATACAATGTAATGCTTTTGGATCCATCACCAGCACGATGCAGCCTGTCACAGACACACACACAGAAACAAATTCACTAGATCCCAAACTGATCAAGTATCTGTGCGATGCACTTGAACAAGCCTGATCCACAGAGGCCCCTCCTCTCAACCCATAGGACCCAAAGACCCCCCACTAATAACATTCTGTTGCCAGACACCACAGGACACCCTCAGAAGACCCATGTCCATTCTCTGATGAGTCACAGCTGCTTTGGAGAAACAAGGAGATCTACACAATATTAGGAAGGTGGTCATAATGGTATGCCTGATCGGTGTTGTGCATAAAAGCATTTGCACCTTTCAGAAACTTCTACATTTCTGCATAAAAATGACTCAAACCATCAGCAGATTTTCAGAAGTCATAAGAGTAGACAAAGAAAAGCAGATAAAACAAATTAAACTGAATTATATACAGTATTATATTATAATACTCTGATATTTATTTAGTCAGGAAATATACAATATTATATATCTGTGAGGTGCAAAACTAAGTGCACCTCTAGGATTAAGTTAGTTTCAGGGCCAGACTTGAGTCCATCTGTTCAAAAGAGTTTCCAGTCAGCGTACTGAGTCACAGTCTGATCTTCACAACACATGTTTATGGACGTGTATGACGACATAGATAAAGAGGCTTTCTGAGGACCTCAGACTAAAAGCTGTTGATCATCGTGCTGGAAAAGTTAGGAAGACGACTCCTACTGACTGTTGTCATCATTCACCCAAATCAACAATGAATGTTTCTAACCATAGCCACCAAAATGATGTGCGTTGTGGGCTCTTCAGGGAAGTCATATGTGCAATTCAAGTTCGCACACATGGAAGGAAATGACGGTGAAGCAACAGACATGAAGCAGAAGACAAAGACACAGGATCATGGCAGACTTGATGAGCTGGCACACTCCCCTTTCTCTCTCTCACTCTCTCTAGTTCCCTCCCTCACCCCGGCTCTCTCTCTCTCTCGCTCCCTCTTTTTCTCTGGCACTCTCCAATTTGCACATTTGTGAGCAGAGCACACTGTAAAGGTTCAACAGGACGACACTGTAATTTCCTTGAGGGGTTCCTGTAGGGCATCCAGCAGGATTTGTACGATGACTCACGGCTGTTTGCCTCATCAAAGTAGCCTAATGCAAACAGCAGAGAGGAAACTGAAATGTCCACCACATTTGCTATAATTAGAAGGCTCCTGCTGCGGAGTGACCAATTAGACATATCTGATACTGATATATTGCTTCCTGAAATGAACAAACAATCAAACTGCTCTGCAGTAGTGTCAACATTATTTCAGCAACTGTGGAGGTTTGTTAAGACCTAATGTGAGAATATCAGATGATGTGGATAATCTGATCAGAATACAATCCTTCTAGGGTCTGATATTTATGTATTTGTTTGTTTAAAATCTCAGAAAAGACATTGAGAGCTAACGACAGCGGTATTATCAAGGTCCAGCGTGGTCTCAGGGACACTGAGGGTGCTGAGGCCATGATCAGACTGAGCTGTGAGGGGAGTGTGTGAGATTTCAGGTAACTGCATCTAAGTTGAGCAAGGAAATGGGGTGTCGATGTTGGGCAGATCTGTATAGTACTCCAGCTCTCTGTATTGATGTAGCGATGTTTCCTTTGAGTCGACGGCATGTCTACATTTTGCTTGATGGCAACAAGCTGAATTAATGTTAGCCGCTGAAGACGAAGAAATACTATGAAATTAAGGAGGTCCCTTTACTTGCATTGCATTGATAAACTGGTTTGATTTTGCATTAAATTTCTTATTAAAACAAGAAGTTACGTGTCATTAATCCAGGATATAGGAAAGGCAAGAAATGTGGCTTATTTAATACGAGACAGAGAAAACTTTCTCAGCAGCATGGAAGCTTTGACACACTCACGCATGTATGTGCAGTATACGTCCATACTTTTGGACTCTGGCTAAATGTACAGTTTGTCCATTTACCAAAACATCTTCAAGACACAGTCATAGAGAAGTGTCTTAAAGTTGAGACTTCATGCTTAATTTGAGGGTAACTGCATTCAAAGTGGAGTAAAGGTCTCAGCATTACAGCTTTTTAATATGTAGGGTTACGGCCTTTTTCAAAGCACCAAAGGACCCGGACAAAGTGTGTTCAAAGAAGTTCTCAATGCAAGAGAAACAGGCCATCACCCAGCTGCAAAAAAAACAAAACACATCCTCCAAAGAGATGGCAGGAACGCGGGGAAGAGTGGCCAAATCAACATCAGGTGGCCAAGAAAGACCTGGACGCCCACTGGAGACACCAGTGGTGGTTGATCCTTACATAGTAAAGCAAACCCCATTCATTACATCTAGCCTAGTGAGGAACACTCTCCAAGTCATAAACAAAAGACATCACAGTAGAAGATGCAGGAGGTTCACCACAAGGTGCAAACTATTCAAATCTTAAGAACTGAAAGTCCAGATTAGGCTTTGTAAAAATAAATAAATAAATTAACTCTCTTGGCTGGAGAGTTTAGATGAATCTGTCCGCTAAATATTCTGAAGTTGCAAGAGCGGTGGCAGGTTGCAAATACTCACAAAACTGTACATCCGATCCTTAATGTCCCCTTTCACCCCACACACACACGTACACACACACACACACACACACAGAGACACACAGAATACGTCTGGGGCTTAGAAAGCCTGGATTTTGTACAGCCTGTCTCTGAAATTGGTTTCCATTAGCTCCACTGTGATTATTAACTTTCCACTGATGCAGCAGCGTAGTCATAGTGACGTCAAGCAACGTCCTTGACAAGAGAAGCAGCATCAAGTCACCTGCTGAGGAGTTCAACAAGTGTGTGTTTGTGCAACAGAGAGAGTGAGAGAGGGGAAGGGAAGGAGACAATGTGTGTGTGTGTGTGTGTGTGTGTGTGTGTGTGTGTGCTCAGAGAAAAAGAGAAGAGCGTACTTACTGCACAGAGCAATGATGTGGCTGCTGTCTTCGTGGACAAATTTCTTAGTCACTGATTCTTCCATAATCTGCTTCACCTGGACACAGAAGAGCCTGAGTTGGTTACTTCGTCAAGAATCATTATCGCCATCCTGAACAGAGCCTGTTGTCATCATCACCGTTTTCATAGTCAAGGTGATCCGCACCGGTTTAGCATCAACGACAAAAGATAGCATCACGGGAAATTATGAAAACACAACCCATTGACACAAACTCAGATTAATCTGAACTGAAAGCCCAGGCATACGTCAGTGTTGCTGTTTAACTGATGAGTGATTTCTGAGAAATGCCATTATTATAGCACTTCACACGAAATTACATTAAATATCAATATTGGAAAACACGCCTAGCTCACACATAATGCCTTGGGCTTTTCTTAACCGTGCTAATAATTGTAGAGTAACTGAGTGCTAGACAGAGCAACGATGCTATTAAAGTAAAAGACTGTGAAATTATTACTTCCCAGGAACAGTGAGCTGAAACTGTAGAAAGATCAAGACAGCAGCACTTGGGGATGGAACAACTTTTAGACTGAAGAGGTCTAATGAAGTTGTTCCATTTACTACAAGTGCTGCTGTTGGTACATTTCTTTCTAGCAGCAAATGTAAAATGCAACATAGACAACAAAGCTATCCCCCGAATGTCAGTAAAACATGGTAGAGAGTCACCAAGCTAACTGACCCCATATACACACATTCCTGTTTAATAAGGATCCATTTTGGAAAGAAATACTCCAGTTTCTGATTTACCCCTTCTCAGTCCTCATTGCCATCTTGAAGCCTTATTGTTATACGGGCCAAAAACCTTCACCAAATAACAGCTTTGTAGACTGGGCTGATAATTTCAATTGGCTTCCAAATTAGTCATAGCCGTCAGAAGGACTACTAGAAATAATGGCACCACATTTAGGCATCAAGTCCATTTGGGATGTCTTAGTCCTACTGTTGTTTAGCTTTGTCTGTTGTGAAGAGAGATTCTAAATTGCCCGTAGGTGTGAATGTGAGTGTGAATGTTGGCCCTGCGATGGACTGGCGACCTGTCCAGGGTGTACCCCTGCCTCTCGCCCGATGACAGCTGGGATAGGCTCCAGCAGACCCCCGTGACCCCTAACAGGACTAAAACGGGTTTAGAAAATGACTGACTGACTGACTGACTGACTGTTGTGAAGAGAATCGTCTTAGTAAATCGTCCAACAATGTGAAGACATTCGTTACTGATGGACACTCACATGGACGCCCTTTCTACATTGATAACCCAGTTCTAAAAATGTGAGTATAAAAGCAATACAGTCTCCTTAATATAACATTGTGACAGCTCTGACAGTCCCAAACATCCGCACCGCTGACTTCCAATTAATACTGTGGCATCCTGAAAACATTCAAATGAGTCTTTCTGCCGCGATCTATTGTGTCTCAAGGGACGAGAGCCTGAGCGAGCTCAGCAGCACTGGCTAAGTCTGGTGTTCGCTTGTCTAAGTTCGTTCTCTCTCCGCAGAATTAATTGCCGCAAGTAATTAATCCGCGACCTGTCTGACACCTCTTCCTTGTTTGGGACTAATTGATAAACAGGAAGGATTTAATTGCTTGGTTGTGTGATAATAAAGCTCTAACTACAGAATCACTCAGTTCAAAACTTTTTTCTCCCTCTATTGTGGAGGTGTGGGAGGTTGAGGTAGAGCTTCATCATCCTCATCGTCAAGATAAGGTTCAGGATTCATCAGCTTTGCTAATTAAAAGTTTTTTTTGGGGAGTGATGGCATACGTTGCAGATTTTGTAGTGCCAGTTAATTCAAAGTCAAAGAACATGAGGTCCATTTTCATCACCTCATTTTTCAGTGTTGAGCTTTTCAGTGCATAGCTGGTTTTCTTTCTTAAACCAATAGTTCCAGGAACTTGAATTTTTTACTCCAAGACATTAAACTACAGAAATGAATCCAGCCTTTCTCTCCCAACACTGATTTCAAGGCTTGGCTTTGCCTGTCTGTTGATACAATGTACCAACCTTGTTTCAGGGGTAATAATGAGATTCAGTCAGCAGACCGTGGTTTTTAATTTTCTACAGGTAACCATTCACTCCAGCCTCCTCATAAAAAGGTTCAGCTATGCTACAACAACATTTTAAGCATGCCCACGAGTGACAAATAAAGCAAGATTTTAGAAATTAATCAGGACTTCAATGTGGAATATACCACACATCAGAGAGGCTGCTGATGTTTTGTATGTAGTATATTGGCTCGGCTGAAGCTGTTGAAATGTGCTTGACTTGATTTGAATATCTACCATCTCCACCGGTCGACTTTTACAGTAAATCTGACCAGACCTCTGACCTTGCAGCACAGAAGAGAATTCACAGCAGAGTGGGCTTTTCAATTTGAAGTGAAGTGACTTGAAATTTGCAATGCCCCCCCTTTTTGCACTTTAGTGCAATGTTACACAACTGGCAAAAGCAATTCTGCAGTCTGCAGAGAGGATTTCATGACTGAATTACTGTTAGGCTCATACTGGTGATAATTAAGACAATAACAAAACCTGCACATCTTAAAGTGCATCAGCTAGAGACCGAACGGTGGAGGAGGTGATGAGAGCATTCAAACGGTTCTCTTGGGTCACTCTACATGGGAAGTAATGTGAACTGTATAATTTTTTTCTAGTTTGTAGATAAAAAAGCCTAAAAGACACACTCTTTCATCTCCAGATTGAGCTCCATGCACATGCACAGTTCATGTCACCGTGTTGATCTTATGGTCTAGTTGGACGAATGCCAGTAGCCTACTGATCTGGTTTAACTGGCTTTTACCATTCTTGTTAACATGACAGTCATTCATGCCAAGAACTAGGGAAAAACAAGGAAATGTCATGGTATTTGAGTGGTTAACACAATGAGCCATTCACTCACAGACATTTTAAATATTAGTGTTCTGTAATTATAACAATGCCAACCTTAAACCGACTAATCCTTATGTCAAACTGCCACTATGTATCTCTGTACTCGAAGGCTCTAATTAAACACAGTAGTTTCAGATCCCACAAAAAATATGCGCCGTGCAAGCCGACATTACCGAAATTTCTGCTTTACATGCAGCTTTTTAAAACCCTTTATGCAGAGCCTTTGGCTGACCATATCTTCTGCAGAGAGGTGCAAGTAGATCCATATATTTACGCATAGCTATAGCACAAGCCTAGTAAATCAGAGTGAAGGGACAGACACAGGCCAGAAAGAGAGGTCGATACCTTCACCTGGATGGGATTGACTGCCAGAGTGAATTGACTTTGTTTGGGAAGGAACCAGTTTAATTAGTGCTGGCTGTCAAGGATTACCATGAGTTTAAAATTACTCCTTCAAATGTGCTTTATGAGCATAAAAAGAAGTGTGTATCAATCGGTTGTCCACTGACAGATCATTACGCTAAAGATGGTTAAGAGTTAAGTAATACTTCACATTTCAAAGGTCCATATTCACCACATAAACATTCCCCCAGTGAACAGGAAGTTTCTGAAAAGATACAGTTGTCCTACCTGCATTACCTGCATTTCCTCCAGAGGAACCAGTGGCTGAGTTAAAGCTAAATGAAGGTGGAACATTTACTCCCACAAAAGGAGGGTAGTACTTTCTAAGGGTGTGGGAACTTGAGACAACACTGTTATGCTTCTGATAGTTTGGTAGGTCCATGGATTCAAAGTCATCCGGAGAATCTGGTGTCTTGAAATGAACTTTGATAATGTGGACCTGCTATCCTGAAATCACGATTTCCTGGAAACTATCTCTGACAGATATCAGCATAGGCATGGGGTCACTTTGTCCCTGCGTCCCCGTGATAAGATCACTGTTTACGTCAATTGAAAAAAAAAAAGGACTATAAATATTCTGTGACTGAAACTGTCGGGGGTTCAGTGGCAATAAAAAACATTTTGACTCACAAGTGAAGAGGACGACACTGCAAAGATGTGGCTTTATTGGAGCTGACAATAATCAAAATAGAGCAGCCCGAGAGATTTTATAGCCAGCAATGATGTAATAGAATTTTGAACTACAAGGCATTAAATATAGTTTTATATTTTGACTTCTTTTTCTTATTTCCCTGACCGACTGCTGCCATTTTTTACTCAAAACTAAAACTCCACTTACATAAACACATGTACACATGTGCCCTCAGTTGCAATTAGTTGTTTTGAGCTTTTCACACAATGCGCCCTTCATGCAGACAGTAGCATTATTTACTTTTTAATAAAGAGGATTTTCATTAACAACACATCCTGCAGAAAACCTCTAGTTCCAGGGACGGCACTAAAATAACAAGACGCCGTCGGTAGATGTCAAACGGCCAAGCGGAGCGGGCTGACTTTGAAACACTTCTAAGAATCCTGAAGCTAATGGTTTCTGGGAGGAACAGGGGGGAGAGCTCGTTAGCCAACTGTCAGTTACGTAAGGAGACATTTACTTTTCCCTTCATTTCATGTTCATGACCAAGAAAAACAACGGGACACCAGCAGTTTGCTTCCAGTCACCACAAGGACGCTAATAAAATGTGCTCATTCGCCAACCCTGGGACAGGACATACAGCAAAACTAATTCAGACTGGTTGTTGCTGGTACCGGGCATCCTCACAGCTCATGATTACGGGAGATTACAATCAGGGCAGCACAGCGAGCTTGTCAGTTGCCTGAGGTGAGTGATTTAATCTGAGCACTAGCCTGTTTTGTTGGTGATAAGCAAAACATATGTTAGAACTCATAAGTACAGCGTTACGTATCCTAATGCATTGTTTACGCACCATTTTTAGCTTCCCCTTTCAGGTGGTAAAAAATAGCCACACAAAAATAAATCTGTGCCTCCCTTTTATTAGCCTCGGTACGAGGTGACAGCTCGTTAGTTATAATTCATTCATTCACGATTTTCGGGGCCCATCTTTGACGTAATTGCGAAGCATGGTGCAAGTTTTGAGATTCATCTCTAATGATGTATCTTAAAACCTGCAGCAGGGGTTTTTGGCACCCAAATTTGTCATAATTGCAAAGCATGGTGCGTATGCTCTTTGGTCTGAAAAGAAAACACCGCTGCATTTTCAAGCTGAAGCTTCACTTGTAGTCTGCTAGTGCTTCTCATTAAAAGCTCTGCACAGCAACACAGGTGCTTTCAATTAGTGCCGTGAAGACCTTTGCTAAGGCTGAACGTGAGATGGGCTAAAATTAAATGACGTGACATCACTGATAAAAATACATTTTCCCCGCAGAAGCCATTTTTGGATGTGGAAAACAGGAAATGTGCAATGATAACTACTAATAATTTCAATTAACCTCGAAACTAAAGTAGCTCTGTGCCATTACGCCATCATTATTTTTTCAGTTAATATCTAGCTTTTCCTCCTGTGGCATGTCAGAATGTCCTCTGTGAAAACAACACCTATAACAAACATGGAAGCCAAAAGCAGATGCAGGAAGCTAACAGGTAAAACTGTCAGGCAAGGACAGTCTGGACATGTCCCTATAGTCCATAGCTGAGTTCGGATCAGGCAAAAGAATTGAAATCACTTGTGTGGCTCCACCTGTTAAATTACATTAAAATAACAATACGCCATCATTGGAAGAGATTCAAGGCAATGAAGTGATTACACGTTCCAAAATATCAGTCTGAATAGGACGTGATTGACATGGGGCATTAAAGCTACAGCAAGTATTACATAAGAAGACAAATAACATATTTTGTCTGTCAAAAGCTTCTTTAAACAACTGGTTGTTGCCGACAGCATGTTTCTGTCACCTCACTTGATGTTTACCCAACAGAAAGAGTACACTGACTCTGACTCACACAGGAAAAAACGTGCCTTGATGATGCATTTTTATCTTGACTGTGTTATAATTCGGATTATTATTAAAGCTTAAGGCTCATTTAGGGTACAGCGGGACATAGGCGTCCTACGAACCATAGCTGACTGGCCCCCTCTGTGAAAACACTACCTAAGCCTAGTCAGCACTGTGGCTTTTGTTTCTACTTCCTGCTTCACTTTCTACTTCATTAATCACTTTCAACAACAGTGACAGAAACTTTAGCCGAAATTTCGCTGCAGACGAATCATACAAATGTTTGCACCGCCAAAATTCAGTTTCCTCGACGTGTTCCATGTTTATCGATTCAAATTAATTTACCCTACTATCAAGCAGACCAATCGCAGCCTTTGTGTTCTGTGATGCCGCAGAGCGTAGTTCCATTTCTGAGGAGGTGCACGTCAGCTACGCTAGGGTCTGTGCTGTCGCCGTAGCTATGTTGTCAAATTGGCACAAAATTGCCTATTACACATACAGATATAGTATTTAATGTTAAACAACAAACTTGAGTTTTATCACACAGCCTTTATATTCTGCCTCAATGTATTTGAATAAAATATTACATCAGTGAATCTTAACAGTGCTTCCAGACCTTAGCAAGTCAAATTAAAATTAGTTTCAGCACAATCCTCGACTGTTTCAGATTCAGTCAGTTGTTTCTATTTATTGTTTTCCATGCAGCACAATGTGGAAAAAATGTTAGCAGGCCACTGACTAAAACTAATGCAAACTAGATGGTTAAAGTTAAATGCTGCTTATTTGTCTCTCTACACAGCAAGAAAATAAATGGTAGCCTCGAGTGCCTCGAGAAAATGTAAATTCAACAGTTTCGACCACTAAATTAAGCTGCAACGTTAAGAAGATCTACAACTGATGAATACTTCCACTTGCTACCTTAATTACTGTTTTTATTCATTAAGCGATTTGCTGTTGTTATTTGGAAGGGAAAAGTCACAGTTGCACCTGGGGAATTACCAAACAGTCACTTCTTAAATAGGTGGCCGATTCTTTTTCTGTTGAATAACTAATTGTTTCGTCTAACAACAGTTCCTTAAACAACAGTGTCACTACTCAATAAGAGTTGAGGCGTTAAACACACAGTCTAAATATTACAAAAGCATGCTTTCGGAATACCGTGTTCCTCCGTGCTGTGGCCTCCTCAGTCTGTGGAAATACAATAAAGTATGGTCCCATTGCTAGGCCACAGCAGAGATATAGTTATTAATGAGGCAATTATTTATGTCCTAGTAGAGTTGGAGGTAAAGGAGGAGGGCTGCAGTAGGGCTGTGGTGAAAGCTCTGGACAGATCTGTCTGTACCAGCGCGCTGACCTCCTGCATCTTTTCACATGCAACAAAACGGATACTGCTGTGTTCATTTTTTTCACCTCAAACGTGCTATATCCTGTGTCAAATCAATTTCTCCACTTTTGATGCTCAAGAAAATAGAGCGGGAATTAACGTTTCACCTCAGTGTGAAAAATATCAAGTGGATATCAATGCAGTTTAGAGAACCAGCTTGATCTCTGGAGCTGTTGGAGCGGCAGGTAGAAATTACTCTGTCCCGGAGGGGGCTTCAGTCTGAGGAAGAACTTACCAAACACTTTGCTGCATAATGCTATAATATTTCTTCAGGCAAGAGGAAACATTATGCGGCTTAGCTGCAAAGTAACTGTAGTGCAGTAAACAAAGGAAAATGATGTTAGAAAAATGGAAGCCCGTGGCAGCGGCTTCTAACGCCATGGTCAGTTTATTGATGCTGGCAAAACCAGAGCAGATTTACTGAGCTTGAAGTCTACTTTCTTTTTCACAGAGCACCAGTAACTGTTGCCTCAGGTAAAAAAAATATATATATTTATCTTCAGTCATAAGTTACAAATATGGTTGCAACAGAATTAAATACGTTCTGCTAACACAACATACATGGCAGTGCACTAATCCATTCCTTACAAGAGAAATAATCTGCTACATGCCGGTGCGCTTCAAACTTTTATTTGATTTATTTCCAAATCCACTTTGAAATATATTTATCAATGCTTTAAACTTCGCTTCCAACATTTGCAGACACTCTAGCTGTCTTGGATCTGCTGCTGTTGGACGAGAAAGCCGGAAACACCTCAGCTTTTAGTGGGCTGCGAGAGATTAAAAGCTGATTGTTGACTGACATTGTGATATTGTTGTGGGACAGTGAAGTAACAGCTGAACCCAGTGGGAAAAAAATATGTCTATATATGCACTGTAGAGTTTTATGTTTGGCTCAAAGCTCACCAAATGAGAGTCAGCCCAGCTAGGTCAACATTAATAGGAAATATGGATTGTGACTGCAGTTTTGACACGAATATTAATATATAAATATATCCGAGTGGAATCAGGAGTATTTTGGATTAACATGACTATGATTACTAAAACTATTGCTGAAGGCAGCGGTTTTATCTTTCACATTCACAGCCATTTTTCCATCGCCAGTCTAAATAAATAAAAGCTGTTTTCAGGTATCATTAAGTGTATCCTGTCATTTCAGTTCCTCCCTGTCAGTTCTCCAGGACTGTGGCTCTGACAGCAGGATCAGTGTGGTCTAAGCACTCTCTCAATCACCTGCCGTTATAACATCTGACACAAAGATTTGGGTTTCTCGTACAACTCACAGAATGTCTGCAGAGAAAAGCTGATTTTAACACACACGGTGAGTGTTACTGATCTGTGATGCACTGAAGTCAAACTGGCTGAGATTCTGGGATTGCCATTGTTGAATTGACTACGCAATACAGAAAGGGTAAGATAAAACACGTATTACTACAACCGAAAGTCCTTCAGGCCTCAGAGTGCTTTCCGACATGAATATTTGAAATCAAATGAGCAGGTTTTTCCTTTCTTTTCTTTTTGTGTAGAGAACGTGATCTCTAAAATCCCTTTTCAGTTTTGATTCATCGCCGCCTGTGGGGACGCTGTCCGACTGACTGCAACACTAACATCAGAATATTATTAGGAAAAAGATTTAGCATAGCAAATGCCTCTTAGAGCTCTAATAGTTCTTGAGAGCATAGAAGCCTTTCATATAGGCACGGGCCGCTGCTGTTACCAACTTCTCAGTAGAGCGCCCCTGTACATATCACAAAAACAAAAGGACTCTAATGGTAGCAGGTGAACAGAGAAAGGGACTTTTTGTTTCAGTATAAGAGACCACCTGATAGGGCTGCCTCACTGCTGTGATATTAAACGTCAACTGATGCAATTTAACTTCTTAGGGAGCTGCTAAAGCTTTCAGTTGCCAAGCAATACTGAGGCACCCGAGTGCCACTTAAAGAGACAGGGAGCACTAAACCAGGAGCCAGTCAGCTCTGTTCAGACCAGGCTCTCTCTCAGCACAGTTTACTACGCTATAAAATATCATAAGGCATCTCATGAATGAACTGTAGTATAATCACACAGGTATTTTTTAACTGGATTAACACAGAATAACACAAATATGTGAAAACCCAAATTGACATACACCGATCAACCACAACATTAAAACCAGGAGAAGTATGACCATTGTGTAAAAATACAATGCTCTGCTGGGAAACGTTTGGACTTGGCATTCATGTGGCCATGTACCACCCACCTAGACCAGACCAGGTATCTGAGGGATGCACTGGAACAAGCCTGATCCACAGAGGACCCTCCACTCAAGTCAGAACTGTTTTGGTGGCACAATGGAGACCTACACAGTATTATGCAGCTGGTCATGTTATACCTGCTCAGTGTATTAGCAATTATTACAAAACAAAACAAAACAAAAAAAACACTGGGAATAACCACTATGTCACAAATACGCCCAATATTTTACATGGCAGCTAACAGATTGGCCAATGTTGGTATCATGAACGAAGCACTCTGATGTAATAGATGTTATAGAAGAAACACGTGCAACAATTGCATAAATTGCCTCACATGTGACGACCAGCATGTAATGACAATTTGCAACCAACTAAAAGGCTGAGGTTACAAATCATTCCGCCGATACACAAAGTGGTTTTTCCTTAAATGTTAACAGCCAGAAAACATTAAGAATTGATGCTACTGCGGCAGAAGCCATCCCGGCCATCGTGTGTTTGTAAAGACGCACCTCGCAGCGTCAACACACAGCTTCCAAAGGCCCAGTCAACCAAGAGTGCGATGTTCCTCCTTATTTCCCACAACGGTCTGTGTTTAGGAAACACAAATCCCTGCCGCCTGTAGATATCCTGAGGAACTGAAGCTATTTTGAGCTTTACAGACATTGCAGTGATTCAGTTATTTAAGACTCAAACCTGTGGGTGACTGTGGAATGGCTGCAGGAGGACAGATAAGTATTTCGCCTAAAGAGTCCTCACAGTGGAGTGGGAATAATTCGGGCCAGGGTTCCACGTGAAGCTGCTTTAAATACTAAATGAGTGCGTATTAGAATCGATGAAAGCATCATTGGAAACGCTGGTACTTTCTCAAACCCTAACCCTGACACAACTAATAAAAATTTAATTTCCTGTCTTCTGGTCCATGGGCTGTATAGCAGTGAGATATCTTATCCCAGACGTGTCTCTGTCTCTGGGTTGTTGACTGTGGCTCTACAGTCTTGTGGGTAATTTGGCAGAAACTTCACAACCCGGAGGGCACTTTGACTTGACTTGACTTTTAGATTGTTTAGACTCTCACTTGATTTTGTAGGCTTATGGAGGACTCTGGCTTGTTTCAGTCTTGTGGGTTTTGTGATCAAGTTTGTCACAGACTTGTGGGTGTTTGGACCGACTTGTGAAACTCATCTCATGGGTGTTTAGACTTGGACTTCTCTCAATTTCAAACTCTGCCTTGTCAAGTTTCCTGGGTGTTTTGACTTGGCCACATTTTGTTGTTTGCTGTAGCTTTTGCTTTCCAACTTTTTCTGCATCCTAAGGCCTGCCCTGAGAGATTTAATTTATACCACCAACAACTCTCAAAACAAACAACGGTAAAACCACAATATATTAATTATCAATTACTTTAATGGTTGAGTTCTTATTGGATCCATGTTAGAAACTGATCTTGAGTTGGACTCACTACCAGTAAAGTCGGTTGCATGCCACTGAGCATCATCTATCAGTTGTAAAAGAGATCTGTCATTTGGTTTGTGGGATCCTTAAAATCAACATAGAGCTAAAGATGCAACTGCAGGTGCATCCATGAAAATGCCAAGAAAAGCAGTCAAACTGCAAGGAACACAAGGCACTGGCTGGGGAGATGCTTCAGATGACAGACTTTACGTCAGCTGCAGTGGTATCAGTTCACTAGACCACAAGCTCTCTCAAATGTATCACATGAAATCCTGATTACAGTAAGTCATTTCTGTGGTTAAAGTGGCGCAATACGAGAGAATGTGATGCTTTTCAGCTCACAAAGCACTGACAAGACTGATTATGAAATGTATTTATCCCCCCACCCCCCCACCACGTTTAACTGTCACATAGAGTTTGGGTTTGGTATTTTTAGCTTGACCTTTCCTCTCCATAATAATGACGAAACCTCTGACTCGCTCAGACGGATATATAGGCAGCGAGCCACACCTTGCCACATTCAGTCTTACAATCAGCTGATTTTTGGTTTCCACTAACATTTCACTTGCAGAGAAATCTTCCCGGATGCAGCGTTTTGCGCAGCCAGCACGAGGATCACAATGGGTGTGGGTAGAGAGGTTAAAGGAGTGATGATTTATTCCTCGCTGGAGAGATGTGAGACATCCATCACCAGGAACAAAAAAGCCCGTAGCACCGTTCGAGCTGTAGATGTTAGCGCTGCTGGCAGAGACAGACAGCAATACCGCTGTACTGAAAACACTTCAGACAGAAGGTTTCATTAAGGCTTTATGCCTGCAAGGCTGGCTTATTAACGGATTCCTGCCTGTTACGTCGGATTGTAGTATTCGTAGTATAGAGGCATATTACTCTAATTAATCCAAACATATTTTAGGTAAGATGCTCAATTTCAACTTTTAATATACCTTACACTCACTACAACCATAACAGAAGACACATAAGATTAAAGTACAAATAATGATGTGCATTCTTGTAAGTAATTTATCCTCAATAATCTCGAAACATGAAATGTCACATGTTTAAATATAATAAATGACCGTAATTAATCCTATAATATATATTCCTGTTGAATTTCTATGACTAAACCAACCAGAAAAATAACAGTAATGCAGAAACTGGCATGCTACTATTAAAAAAGTATAGCATATAGCTTAACATAATAATATATTAATGCAATATACAGGTATTATTCATATATATTGCTGTAGTGTTATTTATTTTCCCTGAACCAATCAGGAAAATTATATAATTACAGAAACAGGGATGCTAATAATACAAAAACTACAATAAGGTACTGTATAACTTAATATAGCAATATATATTGAAGATATATTTTCCTGTAGTGTTATTTGTTTTGGGGCTGTTTTCCCCTGAAGTATGTTAAAAAATATATGGTAATAGAGAAACAGGCATGCTAGTATTTTTATTTAAGTAAATAAATAAATAAATAAATAAATAAAGGCACAGTATAGCTTAATATAATTATATTTTAATGCAATATACGTGTATATATATGCCTGTAGTGTTGTTTTCCCTGAACCAATCAGGAAAAGGGGATGCTAATGATACAAAAACTAAAATGAGGTACAATATAGTGCAATATGATAACGTATTAATGTAATATAGACGTATTAATTATATATATTACTCCAGTGTTTCAGCTAAACAAAATATTACATTCAAAGTAAAATATTTTGAAAATGAATGTTATGTACGGAAAGAAAACAGACATGCTAACCATAGAAAAAAACACCTGTAAAAATAATGTACACTTTAGCATTAATTTAGCATCAGTTTGACAACTTAAACTTAAACGTAGCGAGGGTGACAATGTGGCCCCACACAGCACGTAAACATTAACACACCCGCCAAAAAAAAGAAAAGAAAAAGAGCCAGTGCAACACCTCGTAGCCCTTTAACGTGATTTTTGAAGCGAGTCAAGTCATTAAATGATAAGAGTAAAGATGTAAATGTGGAGCTCGGCGGGCCGTCAAACAGCAGCGCCTACCTCTCGTTTGACGTTCCATAATAATTTCTCCTTGTGCTCTTCCTCCGTGGAGCCCTCCATGTCCGTCCGTGAGTCCGCCCGCGGTGTGCTCGACAACAGGTCTCTCTTCCCCCGACACTCTCGGTCCGCTCTGCCCGGCCTTACAGAACCGCTTTCCTTTTTATTCCTCGTTTCCTTCTTCCTTCGCTCAGCTGGACTCTGACGCAGCCGAGCAGCTTGGCGGCGACGTCAGAGGATCCGCCTTCCCCACTACACTGATCAATGGAGGAGGGAAAAAAATAAATAAATAAATAAAGAATCACTGGAGCCCTCGCGCCGTCTCTCCTCATCCAGCCCCGCCCCAACCTGCAGCCCTGCAGCCTCCCAGCATCCAACTCACCAACCTGTAGAGCCCTCCAAGTTATTTTTAGCATGTTCCTGCTCTTCCTCCTGCCAGGAAAGGGTTACGGGATGAGGAGGGTGCAGATCTACCGTGAAAGGTGTGAAAATGTTGGCAACGTCTGGGCTCGTCATTGTTTCACGTCTTCCTTGAGCAAACAGCTCTGCTCGGCGTTGTTGGGGGAATCCGGTGGAGGGAGCATGTAATGAGCTCATTAGGTGAGCTTTTTATTTATTTATTATCAAATGGCCTCATTCACATGCTCGACACAGAGGCGTCCACCTAAACGCACAGGCAGAGGCCGTAGCAGATGAAGGATGCTATAAATAGTGCTTTGTGAAGCACATGTTGACCATTGTCAGAGCTGAGCTGATGCCAGGCTGGCCTGCTGCAAAATACGTGACGTCACAGCAACGTGATGCACAGTAACCTCCTCTGGTGGGTGGTGGGGACCCATCACTAAACCTCCTGCTTGTGCCTCCGTGTGGGCTGAGGGTGTACCTGCAGCCAGGGGTGGCTGCTTTGTACCTCACATGAGCCTTTCCAGTTCACGGTAAAAAGCTGAAGGTTCACATAGAACGCTTCAAATATGTAGCAGCTTGGGCACAGCTCAATTAATCACATTCAACACAAAACCATGTATGCCAGTGTGGGTAGGCAAAATATATATATATAAATACCTGTCTTTTAACAAAATATCCAGTCATGTACAGCGTAGACTTGGTGCTAATCATATCCTCAGACGGTGAAGTCAAATAACTCGGTCCAGCGTTGTGTCTCTGCTCCTCCAGTGCCCAGAAGCCAAAAAGCTTCCTTTCAGATTCCCATGTCATATCAACAACATGGACTGTTCTCCCTGCTCCACCCCTCCCAACTTACTCTGGTTGCAGGTGAGCATCATATATTGCCAAAAGTCTTCGCTCATCTGCCTTTACACATCCCATCATTAATCCACAGGGTTTATATGCAGCTATAACAGCTTCAACTCTTCTGGGAAGGCTTTCCACAAGGTTTAGAAGTGTGTTTATGGGAATTTTTGACTATTCCTCCAGAAGCACATTTTTGAGGTCAGACACTGATGTTGGACGAGAAGGTCTGGCTCGCTATCTTCGCTCTAATTCATCCCAAAGGTGTTCTATAAGGTTGAGGTCAGGACTAGAGGTCGACCCGATAGTGGATTTTTGAATGCCGATATTATACCGATAGTTTGGAGCAGGAAAAAAAACAATAACCGATTAATCGGCCGCTGTGTGTGAAGAGCAGCCCCGCCCCTCAGTGATCAGAGCGACAGAGCGGAGTTTTTTTTTTTTTTTCAGAGTTATGGCACTGTGGAAAAAATGGCAACTATCGGCAACTATCGGCGCCAAATTCGGCCGATGCCGATAGTTTTTAAAACGTCCTATCGGCGCCGATTAATCGGCCGACCTCTAGTCAGGACTCTGTACAGGCCAGTCAAGTTTTTCCAACACCAGTCTCGCTCATCCACATCTTTGTGGACCTTGCTTTGTGCACTGGTGTGCAGTCAGGTTGGCACAGGAACGAGCCGTTCCCAAACTATTCCCACAAACTTGGGAGCATGGATTTGATGCCTCAGGAAGCATATGGAGCATATGCTCTGGCTTTCAGGGAAGAGTTCATACATCTTTTCTGCAAGAATAGGTTTACCACCTGCAGTATCAGGAAGGAGTGTTTAATATGATCTAAAGAAGTGAGGATCCATCTCATTTAAACATTATTTTTTTTCCTCCAACATTTCTGCTCTGAAAATACAGCAAACAGCGACGGGCTTCCTAATAAAAGAGATGACGAATTTAAATTGCCTGACTAGCTGTGCAAACGTCCTAGCATGTTCACTTCAGAGTGATGTAACAGAAGCAAGAAGTCTTCTTAAGAACAGATAATCAATAAATAATCAACCATCAGCTTATTTATACATAGCATCTGTATGTCAGCTTTGGACCGGCACTGGACTGCATCAGTTTTGATTAAAAGCCTGTCTAAACTACTTGCCTTGCTTCTCCACCAAGCAAATGTCTACAGGTTGTCGGAGATTTTTACTCATTCTGAGTACACGGCATGCAATTACATGCACAGTGGTGTTAAAAATGCTTTTGGTGCAAAAATATAGTCCACCATTTGGCCCCGCTGTTTGATGGCAGTGGTATCCACTGGTGGTTTAAAACGCTCTTATCCAAAAGTCAAAGCTCATTTATAGTGAGCACTTTCTCCACCAATCACCATTTGATGCAATTAAATTAAATTACGCAATTATCAGCCTCACTGTTTACTGTGTATTCATTTGTGCAAACAGGTTATTTTATTTTTTTTCCTGGCACTGCAGCTTCAAATTAAAAGCATTTAGTTGGCTGCACACCTGAAATCCTTCAGCTAGGTAATCAGCATAATGGACGAATTGTGACGGAGTTAATCGAACTATTAGCTTCCCTGTGTTTAACCTTCTACATACGTTTTGTGGCCACTATGTTTTTCTGTATCAACAGTGGGCATAACGAATAAACCAGGACTGAAATATTGTGCCATAATTAACAGGTCTTTGTAGTGAGTCAGCAAAAACCTGAGTACTTCACTGTGTTTGATAGCTGAGTGTGAATTTGAATTCTTACGCTATAACACCCTAATAACAAAAGAAAGACAAACAATAGTAGAATAACAGAAACTTTTATCTACACAAGAGGCATCGTGGTGATCTGCATTAAAACATATGAAAGGCACACTAATTCTGGTAAAACCGCATTTGGCAAACAACAGGCTGTAAATGCATGTGAATAATACAATCTCAAAATACGAAACATGCTCTCCTGCTGATGCAGAGTCTAAGTGCTATGATTGTAACAATATTTCTTCTAAGAAATAGTGCATATTAGTGATTCCCCCCACTAGTTAGAGTAGTTGCTCTCGTCGTTTGGTAATAATGCATAAATTATGATGGACAGAGCAGCAAAGGTCTAGAATAAAAAGTGTGTACTTTGTGTACGTGCACATTGAGGGCAAAAATTCAGATCTCTTTTGGATTGTGATTGAAGGTAGGTGATACAGGATTCAAAAGAAAAAAACACACATATGAGCATCATCAGGTTTCATGTGTAAATATTTCACATTAAAAAATGCTGAAATTTGTTCGGCTTTTTTTTTCATTGTTGTTGTTTTGTGGATTCAGTCTCAGTGGCCCAATGGCCGGTCGTCATATGTGCTGTACCTCTTGACGTGGATTCGACGGACTCGCTCGCGCAGCTCAGCTCCTCCGGGCCCGTCCTCTTCCTCGCTGTGAGAGCCGCAGTTGTTGTAGCTCCGGCGCGTGGCCTCCAGCAGATAGTTGTCGGGCAGTGGCATTGTTTCGTAAAGCAGGGTGTTCAGAGTTTCCTCATAGATGCGAGCTTCAGGAAACTCCACCTGAGACCACAGACGTTTGATCATTTACAGGTCAGAAGTCTAACCATACATACTAGCTTTCTCCGTCTTTTCCTTTTCTCCCATCCTCACCTTGGTCTGCTTCTTCTCCGTGGCGTAGACGATGGATGTGCAGCACACCTCGGCCAGCTTGCGACCCTGACCGTAAAAGGACCAGCAGCAGATCTCGTCTCCAATAACGTCTTTGATGAAGAGGACGCGTCCGTTGAAGCTGAGGGACAGCCTATCGAACAGCTCGATGTTCTTCAACAGGTTGTCGTCCGAGTTACTGTTGAGACAAAAGCAAATTGATGTGGAGAAGAAAGCGCTCCATCATTTGCTCAAATCAGTCGCCTGGGGCTCATTGGAGTTTATTAGATGGGGGGAGATTACCGCTTCCCCTCGCTGAGTACTTTGAAGAAGAGGAAAAAATCAATCATCTCTGTAGTAACAAATTCAGTGGGATGGCTTCTTACCTGGTGTAGGAGTACTTGTTGTTGCTTCTGTTGTACACCAGCTTCACTACAGGCTAACAAAGGAGAAAGACACTCATTAAAATACCCAGGATTTCCTTGAACTGATTCATTCCAAGAATGCATTTGATAACAAATTGCGTTTTCTTTTGAAGAAATACAAAAGTCTTATGTTTGTCTAATACGATTTCAAGATGTAAAATGTCTGATGTTATTTGATCTATCAATGATTAATGATTAAAAACAAATCATTTTGAAAACAATGTCTTACTGGCATTTATCTGTTTGCAACATGGAGACGCTGTTAAAAAATTCCAAATGTATTATACTTTCATCTTTACAAATTCCAGCTTCTTCATGATTTTTTAAAGGTCTTTTTTATTTCATACATTCTGACAAAGCACAAATTTAGTGTGAACCTCTGTTACTGCCATGATATGCTGTAAAAGATATCTGATCTGTGTTTACCTTGCTGGAGGACTGGATGAGCCTCTCCTCTTCTTTACTGGATGTGACCACAGGTATAACACACAGCGGCTGCTCTTTATTGCCCTGTCGATATATAATATACGTTGTGTGTTAGACATCAAACTTTGTCACATTGTTTTGGCTACATGAACCCCTCACAGAAAGAGTGCAGAGTTGGATAGTTTTCATTTAATTTCATTGTCCATATTTAGCATTTTGCTAAATCAACTGATTCACCGTGATTCATTCAGTGTTTAAAGAGCTGTCTAATGCAGTAGTTCCCGGATTGAATTGGTTCAAAAGTAACAGGACACTTGGCTACTCAACGTTTTCTTGGGCATCCGCATTAGTTAATGCACAAAAGTGGTCGCATGTGACACAGAGTTCATCAAGATTTTGAAACTGAATCCATCACTATGAGGATAAAAAGAATTATGAGCAAAAACACTGGAGAAGTCGTGGAAAGAAGAAATCATGGCGTGTAAAAACTGCAACTGGTCACGGGTTAAAGCAAAACCTCTCTGATGTGGTGGTGCCGCTGTTATAGATTGGTCATACATGTCTGTGCTCTATGGTTTCATACATCAGTGGGATAGAACGCCTGCATTTATTGACGATTGAGCAAAGATGGCAGAAATGGAATGCAAGCAGAGGTACACCGTCAAAAACGCACTGGACCACATCCCATCATTCAGCAGGACAAGGATCCAACAAGATACAGTAAAGGTGACTGAACACCATTTCAGGGTGAAGAGGTAGGATATCATCAAGAGGCCAAATCAATCATCCAGCCAGCTAAAGGTCAGACTAAAGTTAGAGATCCTACAACAAGCATGATCTGAAGCATGATCTGAAGGAAAGTCAGACGCTCTACTGGTTATTTAATTATTATGATTTGAGATTCCAACACTTATCAGTGGCATTAAATAAAATGATGATAGTGCAGAAACATTTACATATCCAAAAACATCAATCAGACCTTTACTGCCAAGTGCAATGTGGTTCCAGCTACTGTGGAGAGTTCAGTCTGACAGAAATATATCAGTAGGTGGAGGAATCCTGTGAAACCACATTAACAACGGCACTGTGCACAACATTTGGATTTTTTTTTTTTTACCTCTTCAAACAACTCTTTAATTTACTTATACCTCTGTTTCTGACCCCACGACAACTCACCTGATGTTTAGGTACTTACATGGCCAGCACTAATATTTAACTATCAAGAAGCTTATCAGAGGTTAATGGAGTAATTAACTGCAAAATATTTTCTACCAAATACAAAGATGATGATGATGATGATGATGGACTATATTGCTTGGTATCCATTATAACTGACCTGCAGGGTGTTTTGACAAAGCTCCACTAGGCCCTGGATGAGGTAATACTTTGCTTCAGCCAGCAGCTCCTGCACAGCCTGACGGCCTTTGGGTAGGGTGACCGTGCCGTCGCGCAGGTAGCACAGGATGCTGCCAAAGTGTTTCCCATTGCGGTCAATTAAGATCCAACCTGAGTGAAAATAAAAGAGATGAGACTGAGAATATGTTTACAGAAAACACAGTGACGCTTCGACAACTACAGCTTGCACTCAGGCCAAGCTGACAGCAAATCTAGCATCTATGAGATGCAGTGACAATATGTATGACTCTTCCGGTGTCATTTTTGTTGCCATGAATGTAATAGTAAAGCTGGTGTGTTTTGTAAAAGCACACAGACAATCTGTCTGGTTAACTGCAGAGAAAGGACAGCGGCATTGTGACAGATCCTAACCAGTTGGGTCAGAAACTGTTCCCCCTGCCCTCTGGAGAGAGATACAAGACTATAAAAACAATTACAAACCGACAGATGGACACCACTGTGCCCTCCATTGCACCTCCTGCACACTCAAGCCAAGTAATTAATGCACTTTATCTGACTGTCTGGATTATTATTGCACCTTATTGCACCTTATCTGACAAACTGCTGCTACTCTTGTCTGCGTTTTTATAAGGTGTTTATTGTCATCTATTTTAATGTGTCTGATTTTAACTGAGAATCACCAACAGATTTCCGTTGTACAAAAGGCAATAAAATCTATCTGTTAAGAAGTTATTGTGTTGAAATGTCTGCGTATGAAACTGTAATGACACGATGAATAGAACATTAAAATGGCTATTTTGAGCACTGATGTTGACAGATCTGTGTTTAAACAGTGTTTATGGATTTTATATTTGTAGAACAAAAAATTGTGTGACAACTGTTCACACATGTTCACCTTCTTTATCAGTGAACACTTCCTTCTTTCCGCTGAACATGGCTTTCAGCAAGGAGTCCTGTCTGGTCAGCACTTGCAGTGTGCTGTAAAACAGCATCCCGCCAACGTTGAGGCGGACATACTTGTTGGCCAGTCCCACCGCCCCCCGGTAGCTGCAGGTCTTGGTCTTGGGACAAGCCAGAGGAGGAGCTAGAGAGGTGGAGTCGGTGTTGGCGTGATGCTGGGTTAGGCAGCTGTCCCCGGACATGTCCCTTCGGAGGTAGATGACCACCCTGCAGACGGTGGTCCGAAGATCCCCCGCCGTGGTGACGGCTACTGATGAGGCCGCCACAACCTCTCACTGTTCCAGATCATTCCTGGAAAACTACAGAGCCTTGAGGTGCACCCAAAGTTCCCTATGGAGATACACAGAGAAGGCCAGTGTTGATAAAGGCTGTTTTCTGGTCAAGCAGGACGCCCAGTGGAGGAAAGCATTCATCACAATCCAAGAAACCACCCTAAAATGATCTTTTCCTCAGTTCTCCTTCCCATTAAATGGAATGTGACTTTGTCAGAGACTGATGTTCAGTAAAAAGGGGCATCCCACGAAATTTACATGGACAGATTTTAGTAGCGGTCCTCCTAAAAGACAAGTTGCCTCGGTTTAACAGACGACTGATAAGTGTTACAGCGCAAAATCCCTCAAAGCTTAAATTGTTTAGCGGTGTTGGCTAACAAACGAAGTTATTTGGCTAGCTCTTGTTAGCTAACATGAATTAACTGGTGTGAGGTAACATAGAGCTGAGTTGGGATGTCCTGGTCGCTCGTAAAGTTTTGAACTCCCACTATAACGTGACAGTTTTAACATTTTAAACACTCAAACACATCACAGCGCTAATTTAGTATCTGAAAAGTTTTCAAATTGTCAGCACTGACTGTTTTAAACATCCCTGTAACGTAAAACTTTACTGTCACCGCTATCTCCTACGGCCGTATGTTTTGCTAGCGTTAGCTGAAGTTGAATAGGATGGACAAATTTCCAATACAGGTAGAGAAAAACTTAGCAAATCCAATAAGTAGGCGTTATTGTTAACATTATTACCACAATTACTGAATAACACCGGGAAATGGTTGTGGTGTCCCCGATGTGACTGTTCAACTAAACATAAATCACGTTAAATTGCGAGGTTCGTCAATAGCGTACGTAACGTACTCGCCCTACACGCATCAGCCTACGGGCTTTGCTCACTTACTGTCCTCCTCGTACGGTCTTTACGTGTTGTCAAACAGCCGAACGCCAACGATTAACTTTTCCTCTAGAGCCGAGAGACAGACACTGTGAGAAGGGTCTCGATTTAAATTGTTGTAAAAAGCATAAAAAGTTCAACTCCGTTCACCGTCTTCTTCTTTCAACAAGTTTACGGTGGGCCGTACGTTGAGAATCACAATGCTGCCCTCTATCGTCAAGAACGAAGATTGTAATAGTTTTTATGCATTTCACATTTTATTTTTATTTTCATATATTTTATATTACTTTTACTACTTTTAATATTTGTGTTTGACTTTGTCATTATCTGCTTAACGGTTTAAGCAAGACTTTATGTTACATACACTGCACTGTTTTCGCATGTATTATTTTATCATCACGGTCATTTCCGTTTCATTTTCAAAATAAAAGCCCACACAATTTACACTAAGAAGACTTTAAATCACCAGATCTGCTGTCGTTTTGGGCGATTGCCCATTACAACATACTCAATTGCCTGTGCTCTGGATTTTTCGAAACGATCAATGGTCTATCAGAGCATAAGACTACAGCCAAGTCCCTCGGCTCAGTGAAACCGGAAGTCTGTCTCCCTCACTGACAGCAGCAGCGTTTGGTTTCCCTGGCAGCGGTAGGAGGAGGAGGCGGAGCATTGACTGGCTGCTGGTTTACTCGCTCTGCCACATAGTCACAACACAACACACCATCTGCGATAACGGATTGAACAGGTAAAATATATTTTTATGTCCCTCAAAATGCCTGCGACTGATTGATTTGGCGTACATTTTAATTTTTAGCCTTAACAGGGCAACGTGCTGAGTCCAGGTAGCTTTTGTGAGCCGGGTAGCTAAATGTAGCTACCTAGCTAAGTTAATTAAGCTAGCTAATTTTAGCTAAACAGCTAACAGTGTTTGATTGGATCATGAGAGCCCTTTTAATTTTGCATTATGTCTTCTTTTTGAGACTAACCGGTACGTTCAAACCAATTATATGAAGTTAATACTAGTTAAAGCTGCTGGAAGCGTACACTTGAGGAAACCTGAAGTTACTGCTATTTCTATGCGTTTAATACATAACTGTAGAGAGTAAAGTGTAATATTATCCGTCAGTCAGTGCTACTATGCGTGGTCAATATTGCCTGTTAATAAAGGTTTGAGATCAACCAAATGTTTATTTTGCACCATGAAATAGTCCATATGTTACCATTAGTGCCACTACTTAACTGGAGATAAAGGCATGCAGTCAGCAAAACAGATACTGACTCTGTATGATACTACTGCTGTATGATAAAAAAGTCACCTGTCAGCAAAAGACACGTTCTCTAACTGTAGAGCCCTTTGATTAATCTCAGTACAAGATATCTGACATTTCTGACTGACTCTAAACTACACGTGGATCATGTTTACTTTGTCTCCTGTGTTGCGCTTCTCCCCTCACTCTCTGTCTTCTTTGTGACAGGGCCTGTGGCCATGGCTAAAGACCCGTTAGCCGAGGCAGGCTTTTATTTTGATGAGCTCAACAAGCTCCGGGTACTAGAGCCTGATGTCAGTCAGAAGACCTCAGAGCTCAAGGAGGAGTGTAAAGAATTTGTGGACAGTAAGCATACAGTCCGTTTAGCTGTTCCTGTTTTCCTCGCCTTGCATCAACTGGTCCTACACGATGTACAAAAAAATGTTGTGTTGATGTTTGCAGAAATTGGACAGTTTCAGAAGATAGTTGGTGGTCTAATCGAGCTGGTGGATGAATTGGCTAAAGAAGCAGAGACGGAAAAGATGAAGGTAAACTTGACATCTCAGGATGCCTTTCATTGGCTATTTTAAAAGTTGTAGCCCTCATGTACCTAAGCTCTGTAACATTTGGGTGTGTCTGAATAGCAGTTGGAGTTTTTTCGCATATGCTGTACAGTGTGTGCTACAGTGAGGTCACGAGTTGCCCTTATGAGCTATCATCTGTGTTGTTCTCCTTCAGGCAATTGGAGCCAGAAACCTGCTGAAGTCAGTGGCAAAACAAAGAGAAGCCCAACAGCAGCAGCTTCAGGGTCTTATAGCTGAGAAGAAGATGCAACTTGAGAGGTAAACAATGCGTGTCATATTTTAACGTTTTTGGAAAACAAGAAAAAAAAAATGTTTGGCCAACATGTTGGTATTTCTTATTGATACTGTAACAATGGCCAAGAAATTACCTAAGCAGTTATGATATGAAGCTCGCGAAATAATACATATGACTCCCGCCAGTCTCATACATGTTTTGTGTGGCGAGAAAACCCAATCCTTTATATACTTTAACTAAAAATAGATTAATTTAAAAGTTTGGCTTGGAAACACGAATTATGATTTAAATGTATCTGCAAATTAGTGTTTGGGAGAAAAATGAAAATCTGAATAATATTACTTGATTTGCACAGTGAAATTATCAAAGATCTTTAGTACATTTACTGTCTATCAGTATGCTACTATAGCTGGTATATTTAGATTTGTTTTAGACACTTTTTAGCAGTGTTACGAACTTACAACTGTGTGTGAAAACGAGTCAGCAACCTTGTAGGGAAGTTGAAGCAGTTAGTTAAACATAATGTATAAATGGTTTTTAAAGGGTTAAAGGATGAGTCATTTATAGACATTCAAAAATGGGTAGCTTGTAGTATAGTGAACACTTTGTATGATTAGCCAGAAGATGAAGATACACCAGTACTTGGCAAAAAGTAATGGCTAAACACGTTCTTTTACTTTTAGCCCAAAATAAAAAAAAAAAATGTGCAGAAATGCAATAACAGGCACATCGGTTGTATTTCCTTCCTCATTAAACATTTGACAAGTGTTTGTGATCCTGTGTTTACTAGCTAGTGGCCCTCTCCTTCCTCATTTTTGTTGGTGCAGTAGTTATTTAGATGAGTTTGTGAATGAGGTCACTGATATGCATACAGTGGACATGTTCTTGTGCAAGGCAAACAAAACAGGGATCCACTCATAGAAGAACAGCACCATAAAGCTACTGGAGGTCAGAAACTACACAGAGAGTTTTCACTGTACCAACCATCATCACAGTTTACTAGAACCACTTTCGTGATATTTCAGCTATAGGAAATAACACTCTTCACATCCTCCTCTTCAACTGAGACTCATTTCAAATATAGCAAATACTGACGTTAGACTTTAATATCCCGTTATAACAGATCAGCCATTGACATTATCTGGTGACATCTCCTGAAGTTATCAGCCGTGTTGAGTATTTCATGTAGGTAAAGGACTGCTATTATTCTGCTGTGTTGGTTTACTTTGTGTCCTTGTTTCAGGTATCGTATCGAGTATGAAGCCCTGTCCAAAGTGGAGTCTGAGCAGAACGAGTTCATCGACCAATTTATTCTGCAGAAGTGATGATGCGAACAGACTCAGAATGTCCAACTTTTCCAGAGTGCCTGTCCTGTTTTCTCTGGGTGATGCCCTCTTCAGAGAATTACTCTGCTGCAACTCTACTTCTGAAGCAATCCCAAAGCTCCAACTTCATTTGAAAACACCTTAATTTCCTCTTCACGCAGTTTTTTTTCCTTCTCAGACATGGTTGCAACAGCCAGCCTTGAATTACACCTGGAACGTTAAGTTCTGTTCACACCAAATGTCTCAGTGTCTCAGACCAACATTAAAAGTGGAGCTATTTATACAAATGAACACTATTTATACTATTTATACAGAAGAATTAGTCTGTAGCTCTACTTTTATTACCTTTTTGTATCAATTGAAATAAATACTGCATGTGCATGCATTTGTAAATACGTTTGAAAGTTGAAGATGCACAGATCAGGACGTTCCCTGGTTTTATTCCATTCTACCGGTACGGCCAGTCTTCTGTTATGTATATCATTGTCTTTCATGCATTAGATAGAAATGGTTATACTTGAATACTGTATATTGCACAAAAATGTCATTTTTGCTGTCGAAGATACCGAGCAAAATTTAACATCGTGCTATTAAGTATTGTTTCAATAAAGATTACTTATCCATATATTATTGTGTTGGTTTTGATGCACACATACACTATGTGGTAATGAAGCTTAACAAGTTATGAAAATAAAAATAAGGCAGTTAAAAGAATAAAAGAAATAAAAGAAGGCAAGTGTATAACTACTGTAAGACCAAATACTGTCGCCTCAAACACCTACGGCCAATTTAGAATCACCAGTTAACCTAATGTCTTTGGACCCGGAGAGAACCCACGCAGACACAAGGAGAACATGCAAACTCCACACGGAAAGGAAGATTCAAACCCAGGACCTTCTCACTGTGAGGCATCAGTGTTAACCACCTCACCACTGTGCTGCCGTTGTTCTCATCTCAGATGCTTCCTATTCCTCTAAGTAGTGGTGATGAAATCTAAAATTGGTGGAGTAACCCTTTAAGATCAAATATTTGAATAGCTGAGAATGAAGGAAATTTTTAAATTCTCAACCAGTACCAAGTACAGCTATATAATTGACACCTTTGAATAGACTGTAGCTCCAGAGTCCACTCTTCAAGGTTCCATCTGTTCATGTCCATAATGTGCAACTGTTTCTCAAAGTAAGGAGACGGTTAAGTTCATGATGGAGAATTAATTTATTGAAAAAAATCTGGTTACAATATTTACACATTCAGAAGTGAGAGTCCATTACCTGTGAGGTCTCATCCTCAAAGCAGCAACAACAAATAACGCAGTGAGCGCTCACAGACACACAGACAGCACAGAGAAGCTATGCTTATTTTCCCTGGGTTGTGCCCACTCGGAGCCCCTCCTGCCTCGAGACGCTCACTTCTTCTTTGTATACTGTGAATGAGAAGAGAAGTAAACTACAGGGTGTACAGTGTGCGTGTGTCTCTTTAATCTTCCTTTCACCGGGCTTACTTTATGAAGAACCCAGTCTGCATCTGCAATCGCTCTCTGGATGATCAGTTGTATCCTCTCTGGATCATCTTCATCTGAGTGGCTGTTGTAACCCTGGAAACAAAGCGTGAAGGATCAGGATAATGCAGCTTTTAATGTTCTTACAGAATGTGCTCATCTTTGCAGGGTGACGAAACCACTCCTAGCAGGTTTGATCAGTGGTGTATGATTCACAGATCTTTGCAGAACAAAAACAACACAATCAGAATCTGACACAAAGAAAGGGTCAAAGGTCAGTTCGGTATTGCACCCCCTTCCCAAAAAAGAAAAAAAGAATGACCGACAAAACCATGACCACAAAAATAAAATCCATCTGGCTATGTGGCTGATTAAACACAACGTGTAATGACATAAAACTGAAAATCAAACATTTGTGAAATCCAGCCACAGCTTTCTGAAAATTGCCCATCAGTCATTTTACTAATGATGATTTGCGCTTATACTTTTGCAAAGGATCCATGCAGAGCTTAGATTATAGAGGGCTACACATTTGTGTGCTGGTGTGTACCATCATTCTGTAGTGGCCTTAAAGCACTTGTCAGCTGTGTTGAATCTCTCTGTGTACAACCCCAAGTGGTGACTGGAGCTGAGGCTCATGTTGGATTTAAGTTCATAAACGTCCAACAACAGTTACTTTCACTGAAATCACTGCATCACTGCATTTGTAAAAAAGGAGATGCATTTTAAAGCCAGAGTTTTGTGTTGCTCAAATAACCACAAATTTGTGAGCAGTTCAGGAAGTGTCATCTGACAGCCTTCAGTACCACCAGTACCTGTGTCTCTTGTTTGAAGGTGAACTAGTGACTTCCATACACACATCTAAAATCATATGCTTGACATTAAGTACACTGCATAAGAGGATTTTACCTGTCTTATGGCATGACGATAGTGCTGCTGCATTGCTGCAGTTGGTAAGACCCTGCAGCATCTGAGTAGGTATCGATAGAGCTGCACTGGTGTCTGGATCAACTCCACTCCAACTAAAGGCGGCATTCCTTCCTCCTTTTCTTAAACTGCGTCTGGTAAAAACACAAAGCGTGAGTGGATGAGCTGGATTAGCAACACAACTTTAGAAACTGAGTGTGAAGCCACTTTAACAGAGCTGACAAGGAAGAAGAACTGTTTCATACAGCAGATGCATATGTGCAACCAGGAGACTGCCACCTGTATGGTAGGGTATGCTGCTATTAAACAATCTCACTCACTAACCTCTTCTCTTAATAATAACAAACTCTCTGCAGCACACAGATATAGAAAGGGCCCCATATGACTAAGAAAACATATAGTATAGGGAGAAAAGTAGTTTACATATCCTGGTTTACTGATTTGAGCAGTGAATGGACAAGACAGGTGACCTGCGTTGCTAGCTAACTTGCATGCTTTAATTAGCTAGCTAGGCAGAACTATTTGCTATAGATGTAAACATTGACAACGTGTAGCTAAGCTAGCTAACATTTTGTTTCCACGCTACGGGGGCTATAATATCACCAAAAACCAGGCTAGGTTATGCTTACTGCGGCTTTTAACAGCAAGCTGTCAGCTTGTGGTGGTATCTAGCATCGCCAAAGCCTCCTTGGAGTCACAATGTTATGAAACTTCTCAGTGTATCAAACACAGGGGGAAGCAAGATGGCGGACTGCGCAGTCGCAGTCGAGCAGCACGGGGTCGGAAAGCATAGAAGACGCCTCATTGAGCGGGTTGGCCCGCTGCTGCGATACGTCAACGTCGCCGCCATCTTGGGGGAGGCAGCTCTGCCCCGCAGAGTATTGTATTTCTTTTTTTTTTGGTATATATTTTTCAAAAAATTCTGTATATATATATATTTTTTTTAGGTAACTATTTCCCTGTCCAAGTTGTCACTGTTTTTCTCTCTATATATATCTTTTTGCCAAACTCCATGCTACTGTGACAAGGAAATTTCTCATACATGGGATTAATAAACATATCTCATCTCATCTAATCTTAACCTACAGTATACTTACAGTATTACCATTTTCCATAGGTGACAAGAGCCAAATAATTTGAGAGGCTTGCAGCAATTGCACACAGATCATCGACAATGACAGCTTCTGATCTGCATCTGATACTGATTATGCCTCATTTTAGTGAATCTGTTTTATTGCTTGAAAAAGTTGTACTGTTTAAGCACTGTATTTGTCTCTGATGAAATATCAAATCAAAATATCAATCAACCTACCTAGGTCAAATCTTAAACACTGATCTATGAATAACGTGATTTAGGCACACCAATAGTTTTCTGGTTGAATGTTTAGCTCAAGTCTACAGACTAAGACCTACAAGTCATGATGCCGAACATGAGACTAAATTTAAGTTCAGGTATTGCACATCTTTAGCAGACCGCCCAAAAATCCACTAGAATGCTGGAAACCACATCTACTTAATCCAAAACCTCCTGGGGGTGGACCTTTAAGATAAGATAGGACTTTATTCATCCCCGTGGGGAAATTAGGGAAAGAGGGGGCACCCGGATTTGAACCGGGGACCTCTTGATCTGCAGTCAAATGCTCTACCACTGAGCTATACCCCCACAACATCAAATTCATATCAATTATATGTTTGAGCCACCAATGTGTCACCCACGACAAAATCTCACTCCAAGGTTTTTTGAAAAGTTGGCAGGTATGTTAACAGTTCATCCATCATCATACAGAAACTCGGCGTCCAGGTACATTCCACTGCCCATTCACTCCCTGAGACGCCCGGCTTCCCTGGAAGTAACGATTTTGGAGCGTTTGTCCAATAAATGAAGCTTTTTTGCCCTGAGATCGGCCCATTCTGAACATAGACCTATATATATATAGACGCCTCATTGAGCGGGTTGGCCCGCTGCTGCGATACGTCAACGTCGCCGCCATCTTGGGGGAGGCAGCTCTGCCCCGCAAACCAATATGAGTCAATGGAGAGTGTCTGCTACTAGGTGCTATAAATTAATTCCTCTCATTTACACATTCACACACGGACGTATATATTCAGAAAACCGTTAGGAACCTAAAACAACGTCTGTAATGGTCTTTGATGATTATAAACGTGAACTATTCTTGATATGTTCAGTGTACAGGTCGGCATCAAACCACTTAATGTATTTTATAATGTTTTCACGAGTGTTTAGCTGTTACTGTGATGATACAAAATACTGAATCTGTGTCTATAGCCTAATAACCACCGGACATGGAAATGAGACATCTGTATTAATAAACAGCACCAGCATATGCTACTGATTTTGACTAATCTTTTTTATATAATAACGACTAATATTGACAATCATTGGGACAAAAAAATAACAAAATGAACAAAGTCTGCAAATCATGAAATAATAACAATGGCATAAAATACTGCGATTGCCTGGTCTAAACCATACTCTTTGATTTATTTATTTTTTAGAAGGAAACAGATTAAAAACATATACACATACTTATATTTATACACCTGTGTGCAAGAAAACAGATTAAAAAACACATATATCAATACAGCTTTATTCATTTATTTTCTACACCCAGTTATTCCTGTTAGCCACATGCTAAATAAAAGGATAAAATATTGTTATGATCTCAGAGTGTAATACAAAATACATCAGAATCCTTTTATTATCACTGAACAAGTGTACATCAAAATTCTAGCAAAACATCCGAGTATTACACGCAACATAAATAGAGTTAAAAGTACACGTGCAAATATAAGTTAGGAGAGAGCCTGGATGACGGGCTAGCAGAAAACCCTTCCCTTCTCAAAGCAATTTCCCACCGCTTTCTCAGTCCTTCATCTTTGGGAAACCTAAATAGTATGAGAAAAGTTAGCTAATCAGCTTTGAACACTCCGAGTAGTTAGTTCGGGGCAATTTAGTTAAATACGCTTCTAGGTTGTTTGAAGGCTGGTTTTAACGCGGGACTTCATAGTATTATGCGCGGGACTTGTAGTATCAACAAAAGTATACATATTCTGATCTCAAAGTTATGTCGTAATGATCAAATACAATCAAAAGTAATTGTTCTGTCTTACTTGTGAAAAGTTATCCGACTGAAACATTTCCAAACAACACACGAATGAGGTATCTTCCACCCGGTGGTAGCTGCAGTTTGCCTCCCCCAATATGGCGGCGACGTTGACGTACGGCGCAGCCCTCAATGAGCCATCTATGTATATATGTCTATGGTTCCGGGCATATTGAGATTAGGAAACTGCTTGGAAAGTGAGTTAGGTTTCACCAACAAATAGCTGTTTTATTGGGATTTCATTTAAAAATATATATTGTTAACCTCATAACAATTCTGGAATAATCCGTGCATACTGATAAAGAAGAAGTAATTTTATTGTAAAGAATGGAGGGAAAAGGTTATATGATCTGGTAAATGCCTAATGGATGACAATGGCAACACACTGTGATGATTTTATACTAAAATACAACAAATATTCTAATATTATTTGGTTATTAAAGTGATCCTTCAAGCTCTTATTGGCACTATCAAAAGCTCATTACACTAGTAAATCTGCTGTATCCTTTATTTATTCAAGAGTTTAAGAGCTGTACTCTCCAAATAATGTTTTCCTTCTTCATTAAAAACAGCTTTGACGGATTGTCCTCTGTGGCCTTGAAGAAAATTAGATGTAAATATGTTAAATTGCCTGTTCCATTAAAAGCTAAAGGAATAAACTTTAAAGCCACAAACTGTATGTAATTTGAATAGTCGCCTCTATAACTGGTCTCTGGCCAATAACCTGGATACACCAGTCCTGACTTACAACTTATGTTAGAGGTAAGAAAATTGGATTTTTATTGTTTATTTATTTATTATTTGATTTATTTATTTTTTGCTCAACAACTTAATTATACTTGACAAAGAAATGTCAGTGTTTTTTTAAACTCTCTTTTTGTTGATAAAGTTGATTTTGTCCTGTTATTCTTTATGTGGAATAGATTGTCTCCCTATTAATTTGCTACTTTATTTACATTTATTTTATTTTAGTTGTTTTGATTGCTTGCTTATTTCACATTATAGTCCCTTACTGAATACTCTTCTCAACCTAAATATGGTGATGTCTTAACTTGTTAAGAAAAGCTACATAATAGTTTGAACCTAGTATATATAGTCAATCAGTCAATGGTTTGAACTTGTTAATAAAGTTTGAGGGCAAAAAAACTCCCGGAACGATATCCGGGTTTACGGCATATTTCTTCTTTTACGGTTAGGAACTATGTCACACCGAAGCACGGTCGCCTTCTGTCGCCTGTCCAGGAAACATACTACACGGATGTAGAGGTTTGGTCTTCTGGTGGCGAATTGAACCAAGGTATATTGCATGTACTCCAGTACAGTGGCTTTAACCAAGTGAAACTGCTTTTCTTGGCTACATCAGTTTCATAGTTCTCTTCCCTGCACAATTACCAAAAGGAAAACTGATCAGTTCACCATCAGGAATAAAATTATCTGTTCATGACACTGTTTAAATTGCGACATCTAGTGACTAATTACTAAAACACACTGAATTATGTGGTATTAGTATGTATGAGCCTTAACTGAGAACTAGTTGAGAATTTGCACTACTGTAAACAGGAACCTGAAACTGTTGCACTGTTTTGTCATTAAGAATACCACCTCCCTAACTGGTCATTACACATTTAACTGTTTACGTTAGCACCTTATTGTGGGGATACTCATCACACAAACATGATGTAAAATAAAAATAATAATCAAGTATATTTTGAGAAACTCTCTAAGAGAGAACTTTAAAGTCTTAGCTGTGGGCATTGCCAACAACTTTTACATATGTTGACATGAGTTGGTAATGCAGATTTGATAAATCTAACCAAGGTCATATAAAGAACAACATCTTGCAATTCTCATAATAATTCTCTCTGACATTAGTCTCTCAATCTTAAACCGTCCAGTTATTCAGCAGAAGTTTAGATTTTTTAGAATGCTTAACATATAGTTAAAGTTTATTTGCACAGTCTGAAACTCCCATATTATACTAGATTATACATACTGTTATGGTATGCAATGGTGGCAAGAAAAAAAAACTCCCTTTCAAAAGTAAGAAACCTTGAGAAGAATCCAGCTCATACTGAGGAACCTATCTGTAAGAGGCTAGCCAGGTAGAGACAGAAAAAGAGGGAGAAGAAAATGAGCAGAGGAGAGGAGAGGAGAGGAGAGGAGAGGAGAGGAGAGGAGAGGAGAAGAAAGTAGTAGGGTGAACAATATGATTTACTCTGTCATATGACATACTGCCGATAATGATGAAAAAAGGTGTGGTTAGAGGTAGAATTCAAAATATTTGTTGTAGAAACGTCTAATGGACAGAGGACCCATAAAGTTAGTTATAGGGATGAACAAGAGAGCCAGGGCGTACACCTGTTGGTGACAACAGTAATTCTGTTACAGGTGAGTCAGTCATCTTTTTTGCAGTTTTGATCTTTTACATTAATGTGTGTGATATTTTATCTAGTAATGTAAACACAAAACTAAATGCTAAAGGACAAGGAGTTATTTATTTTTCAACTAAAGTTTCTTACTCTATTTATTCACGTACATTAGTCATTGTCGAGTCCACACTGATATATATATATATATATATATATTTGTCTCTACATTTACTTATGTTTTAAATTGTATGGAGTGAAATGAGGATGCAGATCATCAGTACATCCTCATTTCACATTGTACAAAATCACGCGATATTTTGTATTATAGCTAGTACACTGTGCTATGGATTAGGCTATATGTTCAACTACTAATAAAGTGTTGTAGTAAATAAAATCATCTTTAAAACATCACAAAAAAAATGTTCACCGTCTACAATGAACGTCCCATTATTAAGATAGTTTAGCGTCTGTCAGACTCCCTAATGTTGATAAACTTAATATGATGATGACCTTCAGGATACTATCAGGCTAAGACGAAAGACAGACGGCGAAAGGTAAACATGACGGTGTCGTGGCACTAAGTGAGATGTCTAAGTAAGAGGAAGGGACGCCCGTGGAAGAGATCCTAGTATTTATGCAACAAGGCCAACATTTTGGGACCCACGTCATTGGTTTCCGCGGTGGGCTGATCCAGCGCTGCTCTTCCGGTGGAGACGTGGCTCTGTGCTGCTGCCATATTGACGCTAGTTGGCTAACAATCACATAAGTTAAAGGCAGCTGTATATCCGCACCTCGCTATTCCAGGGGGACTAGAAATCACCAAAGCAGCAAACACGAGCGACCGAAGATCGTCGTACTGTAGAGAGAGACCAAAATGGTGAGTGACAGTCGAAATTTGAGATAATTTCCCTGTCTTTGATCGGGCCTAGCAATTATCATAACATTGGCTAACCTGGCTAGCAGCTAAAGCTAGGTATCAGTTAGCTAGCTTCTCCTCTCCAAGACCGAAATAAGAGCAAGACTAGACGTTACTTTTCGCGAGCCTGACAGCGCTAACATTACCAAGAGTTGTTAAAATTGAGCAAACGAGTCGTCGTTTCATTTTACAGAGGCACATTTCAGTCAGATAAGCGGCGCTGAGTGTGCAGACATTGCTGACGTTAACTAGCTTTACAAGCTAGCGCTAGTTATCTCCTGTCACTAGCCGGATCCGAGCTAACGTTACCTGCTGTCAGATTGTCCTTAGCCAGGAAACACTGGATATTATTCCCCAAAACAATATACGAACTATATAGATCTGTTTTATCTATATGTTTTGCCAGCGGTGGTGATTTCGTTAACAACAATTGTTGCTTGTCTGCTTCAAGTTCAGATCGTTGCATTCGGGTCTTTGGTTTCTCACTTAAGCCATTGTCAACGTGGAAGAGATCCTGTTCCTTCCTTAATTTATTGTGGGAGAATGAACAGCTTATTAATGTCAGACTTAATTATGTTGCTTATATCAAGCGAAGGTTATGACTTTTTTTTAAATTAATTTTCTTTTACGGCACAAATCCTCAATAGCTATCGTTGTCCCTTGGGATGAGAAGCCGACACCAAGTACCAGTGACCATGTTGGTGGAGGCTGGTTTTGCTCCTTTCCAGACACAAAACATAAATCGCAAAGAAAGCACGTCCTGAACGCTTCTGGCCGTGGTTCAGTTTGTCATACATGTTGCCCCTGCTTCTGTATAGTGTGCAGTTTATAGTCATTTGCCAGGTAGTTACTCCTACAGTATTATTGCATTGAGACCTAATGTATAATGTGGTTTTGAGCAGTGTGAAACGATGACGGTGAAATCATTGCTGAATATATCATCACAGGCTAAGATTTGCACAGCGATTTAAATGCCACACAATTAAATGTCCATATTTGCTGGTGTTTAACTCTGCCACTTCTTTCTGGAATTCACTGTCAGCCCAATATGGTTCGTAAATAATTTTACCTCTGCGGCGTCTTGTAATATTTAGATGCTCAAAGAATCTATGAATGTGTTATTCAGTATGTTGTAATGCTGAAGATCTGTTTGCACTATATCACAGTAACACTCCCATTTCCCATCATCCCCAGGTGCTGTTGGCAGCGGCGGTGTGCACCAAGGCTGGCAAGGCCATCGTATCGCGACAGTTTGTGGAAATGACCCGGACACGAATCGAGGGTCTCCTGGCTGCGTTTCCTAAGCTGATGAACACGGGCAAGCAGCACACCTTTGTGGAAACAGACAGTGTTCGCTATGTGTACCAGCCGCTGGAGAAACTCTACATGGTCCTCATTACCACCAAGAACAGCAACATCCTGGAGGACCTGGAGACACTCAGACTTTTCTCTCGCGTGGTAAGGAAACATGGAGCCAATCTCATGAAGATTCAGTGTGCAAAATATGCTTAAACAAAAGGCACCTGTTACAATTGAGATGTAGAGTCAACACTGTCACATGATGGTGTGTATTCTGACGCAATGAAGTGATTAGTGTTGACTGCAGAGGCCAATTGGGAGGTCTATATTTGATTTATATTTAATTTTACTACGTCCCTGACCGTGAACATGTCACATGTAACAGTCACCAGATTAGTGATGCCTCTCTTAGAATTTATCTAACTGTTCTGCAGCCTCATTTTCACTGTGGCTTGACTCGATTCCTCCTGCTCTTTTTTTTGTTTTTTTCCATTGCAACTAGTATCTGATTCCGTTATTTGGCCCAGCTTTTAGTTTCCAAGCGAGTTGAGTATCAAGTAAAAAGGTGGGATGAAAGTACTGCAGGCCCCTCATTGGTCAGAGAGAATAGCCAACACAATCAAACAAAGAGTAACCACTGTGGTCTAAATAAATGAAAATTAGGCAGATTAGTCAACTGATGTATGAAAAGCTTTTAACACATAATCATGTGTTAAAAGTGTTATCAACTGCCCAATATGCTTTATCAAATTCCACCAGATGGCAGTAATGCAAAAAACGACACTAATGAGTGCGTATTTAATAGGTGTGACTCTGCAGACTCTGGACTCTGCAATAGTGTGGATGTTATTTGCTGTTTTGCAAAGTTGGTGTTGTGGCAGTTTCGCGGGTCCATTATTAAAATCCTGTAACCTACTCAGTTAATCCTTCCTCAGTGTGTTCCATCTTTATTCATCCAAAATCAATTTGAAAATTGCGGAGCTGGAGAATCAGCCAGAAATACTAAAGCGGAAACATGCTGCTACCAAGCGGACCTATCACAGCTCTTGCAATCTGCATTGCAGCCACGTGTATTTCTGGGGAGGTGCATGTCTGTTATTGCACTAGAGTCTGTGCTGTCGCTGTAGCTGTCAACATAGTTTCTGCACCAATTCAACGCAGAAGTCTAATTCGTCTCTTAGGTTTACACATTGAAGACAGTCTCAAACCAGCTAATGATCTCTTGCATTGGATGATGGAAGTGACATTGTAATGAAATGAGAACATATATTTAAAGAACATGAAATATGATTAGTGTAGTTAACTTTATTTTACGTGGAAAGGGGAAAAATGTGAGAAATCAGGATACTTGATTCTGTGGCTGCCTCTCAAACTACATCAGTGCGAGTAGCACCGTTCGTTCTCTGGAGTCACAGCAGTAACATAAGCTGTCGCTATTTCCTTGGGGATGCCCTCAGGTGTGAGCTTTGCCAGGGAGAGATTATGAATAATAGCTGCATTAGCTGCCAACAGTGAAATAAGGCAGAAAAATGGCAGTAATATTTCCATATGGATGTAGTTTAGTTTCAAGTCCAGTATTTGACAGACGGCTGCGTGTACTGGCTCCAGAAAAGAACCTTTAATGTGATTCTGTGCCAATTTTTTGAATAAGTAAAAGGATAAAATACTTTTTAGTTCTTTCTTGTTTTAGTTTTATGTGGATTTTATTCACTAGACTCATATATTCAGCGACTGGTTGAGGGATGATCAACACTACTTCAATTTGATGCGAAAGCTGACTCGTTCATTCACACCTCTGAAAATAATCAGTGTCGATAAAGCCAAACAAACAGAACGGATGCAAATATGATTTCACTGTGTTTTTATTCAGGATCAGCTGCACTGTGCTCATGGTAGTTACCACTTCAGCTTTCACATTAGCTGACATATCTACCCACAGCAGCGTTGTAGAGATGCGTGCTGACTGGTTGATATTCATTTCTCCTCTCTACCATTCCAGATCCCAGAATACTGTCGCGTGCTGGAGGAGAGCGAAATATCAGAGCACTGTTTCGACCTGATCTTCGCCTTCGACGAGATCGTTGCACTCGGCTACAGAGAGAACGTCAACTTGGCTCAGATACGCACCTTCACAGAGATGGACTCCCATGAGGAGAAGGTTTTCCGTGCTGTCAGAGAGGTGAGATCACACAGCTGCGTCTGTTTTGTTTATTAGATCAAATGCAGTTTTTATCCTTGTGGGGAAATTGGATCAGTACAGCATCAAAATTCTAATGTTATATTGAAAAGAATGAAAATATTGTATTTATTTTGGAACCTGTAAAGTTGTATTGGCTGTTTAAACAGAACCAGATGAAAAAAAAAAAGATAAAGGAATGAAATGAAATGGGGCCGCAAATAAGTACACATGTTTTTCCCCGGCTGCTGTGGATCTGAGCAGCAGGACACTGCTCCGAGTGCACACGCTGCTGTGTAAACAAATACCTGGATTAAATGCAGAGACAGAATTTCCCCTGCTTTAACTGGGTAAAAAAAGAATGATTTTTTTTTTTTTGTGTGTCTGTACTGCAGGAACCCGAAACAATCATAATTTTCAGGGTCTTTTTGTGGAGGTCCTGGCCCTGGACAACATGAACATGTAGTGACATAGCTGTTGATTGATTGATGGAACAAATGAATGAAAACAATGTAAACACTGGTAAATGCTGTACAAGCAACAGCTCTTAGCCTTAAATGGAACAAAACACAGAGAACTGACTTTGAAGTCTAAACTTTAACCAGACTTTACTTGAAGGTGTGGTAGATTGGACAGAACTAACGTTGCTATACCGACGGCTGGCAGCTATTAAAATAAACCAGGGTTCCTTTTGCCATTATCAAACGGAAAGTAAAACTAATGCCCTTGAAGGAATGCAGCCCATCAAGGGAGCTGGGAGCTTCCTGGTAGGTACTTACTAAGAAATAGTCCCAATAACTGTTCGGTGTACAGATCAACCATAAAACTGACATAATCATCAACAATCATAACCTTTTAGTTACAGGCATTTTTAAAAGCCTCAGTTGGTGGCAAGTGCAACTAATTAGCTATGAAAACAAATTTTGTGCACCTTATTCCATATTGAGAAGTAGCGGGTGGCAATTAGCATTACAGGACAATATTGCCACCTGCTGTTAAGGAGTGTGACTAGATGGTGTTCTGCTGTATAAAAATACCCTTCAAAATAAAAGCATGATATTTTTTTTTCCAGTGATTTTTTTCCAGTGAAAACGGGTCCGCAACCCCTCCACTCAAGAGTCGTTGCTTTAGACCATATGGTTAATGATTCAACTGCTCTGTAAACATCTAAAGACTAATGTTAAATGACGTTTTGTAAATTCACAGACCCAGGAACGAGAGGCCAAGGCAGAGATGAGGAGGAAGGCCAAGGAGCTGCAGCAGGCTAGAAGGGACGCTGAGCGCTCCGGGAAGAAGGTTCCAGCATTCGGTGGCTTCGGCAGCGCCGGCATGACCAGTGTGTCTTCAGGGTCCATCATCACAGACACTATCGTCGAACCTGAGAAACCCAAGATGATACCAACTCCATCCAGGTACATATCCAACAAATGCACAAGAGGTTAAGATCTGAACATTGTTTCCTCCTGTTGTGTTTGGTTTCACAGAGATTTTTCTGGCCAGACCTCATAGTTTTTATGAACTGATGAAGCAATGTGTGTGTTTGTTCTTTACAGACCAAGTGGGCCCAGTAAGGCTCTGAAACTGGGAGCTAAAGGGAAAGAGGTGGACAACTTTGTTGACAAGCTCAAATCCGAGGGTGAAACCATCATGCCCAGCACAGGAAAGAGGGGCTCTGATGTATCTAAAGTTCTGCCACCACCTGTCAATATGGAGAGGTATGGACTCATTGTGGTTTTATGATTCAGTTTAGTTTTTGCTTCATTATTAGCTGTGCTTTTTCCACTTAACATAAAAACGTTTAAGCCTGGGTACATCTTGTCAATCACTATTTATAAGATGTCATTTGATGTCACTGCGATCCTGACTAGATCTCTTGACCTATGTAAGATGTGCCAGGTAGAGGGAAAATATTGAGGAAACACCTCACCATTTGTTTCAAAACTGAATCCTCTCTAAATGAATTGCATTGATTCAGTAAATCATTAGTGGCACAGGCGTTTATAATATTCTACATACCACACTGAATATGATAAATGAAATGAGTTTATGTACTTAAAGTGTGTTGTGCGTGTCCTGCCCAGTGTACATCTGCGCGTGGAGGAGAAGATCTCGCTGACCTGCGGCCGTGACGGCGGCCTACAGAACATGGAGGTGCTGGGCATGGTTACGCTCCGAGTCACGGACGACAAAAACGGACGCATCCGCCTCATTATCAACAATAATGACAACAAAGGACTGCAACTGCAGGTAGGTCTGCCACCGTGTTACGGTACACTTGTATATTCTTATATCCTGTAAGTAACGTTTTAGTTGGAGAGCAAGGATGGATGTCCCCTCTAAGGCTAGTCCATCATTCAGTTTACCTGCTAGTCAGGTGTTCAGATGACCTCTGATGATCTCGTCATTGAAGCATATGAGAAGTAGTGTGGGAATGTGTTTTGGGGTCTTCACTGTAGATACAACAAAAAATATGATACCTTGATAGCCTGTCGCAGTGTTGACCAACACTGTCAACTGTTCAATTGAACCCAGTCACACTAGTCAAATGAACCAGACTTTGGGGTCATCCTCACACTGTGGGTTGTTGAGTGTGAGCCTGCCTACATTTTGCCACACTCATCTTCAGGGTGAAGCTCTTCACCGGACAGGTAGCAAGATTTATAATGTAATGTTAGGACATGGTGCTTATTTATATTACACAATGCAGGACATGCTACACAATTTATTTGAACTTCTGCGTTTTATTTTTAAATGACTACGCTAGCATGCAAACAAGTGGTAAAGGACAATGAGAAGGCATTTACCAAAAAGACATTGTTCCCCATCCATTTCATGCTTTAAAATGTCTCCCGTGTCTCATTCTCTTTCTTCCAGACACATCCCAATGTGGACAAGAAGTTGTTCACAGCCGAGTCTGTGATCGGCCTGAAGAACCCCGAGAAGTCCTTCCCTCTCAACAATGATGTTGGTGTGTTGAAGTGGAGACTACAGACCACAGACGAGGCCCTCATACCTCTAACCAGTACGTCCTCACATACCCAGCTCATGTGTTATTGAGTAAAACTAGTTTGATGTGTGTTCCCTTCTATGTATATTTATTATTGTACATTACATCCACTGATCTGGTCGATCTAGTTTATCTTGTTAGATGAGATCCATCCTGAGTTGTTGTTCATTGTAGAGTGCCAACAATATCTGTTCTCCTGAATCAGTGTCCTACATGTGTCTCACCTGGATTGTTTGTCTCACAGTAAACTGCTGGCCTTCAGAGAGTGGTACTGGCTGCGACGTCAACATTGAATACGAGCTGCAGGAGGAGGGGCTTGAGCTCAATGACGTGGTCATCAGCATCCCAGTGCCGTAAGTACATATACTCAGCAAATACATACTCTATGACTGAGTTTGCGTCCTCTGTGTCTTAATATAATATCTTAATATATATTTCTGCTCCACCTTCAGGTCCGGCGTGGGAGCCCCCGTGATCGGTGATCTGGACGGAGAGTACAAACACGACAGCAGGCGAAACGTCCTGGAGTGGTGCCTACCCGTCATCGATGTCAACAACAAGACCGGCAGCCTGGAGTTCAGCATCGCTGGACAGCCCAACGACTTCTTCCCTATCAATGTGTCCTTTGTGTCCAAGCGCAACTACTGCGACATCCAGGTGGGTGACTGAGGGGATAGGTCACACATGTGTCCATCTGAAGACGTGAATTTTCTGTACATGACTTGGTATACCAATTAGACGGTCAGCTCTGCCGGTTAAAGGTGAAAGGTGAAAACAAAGAGTGTATGTTGGTGTTGATGAAGAGCATGTTACCTTGGCAGATCACTAAGCATTATTTAAAGCTGGCTGACCAAATGGCAAATTATTTCTGGAAATTATCTGAAAGGAAGAACCACACTGAAAATAAAGCTTTGTAAATTGTTGATAAACACATTTTGCTATAAATCCTTCAAAATAAAAGCCCTCCCTTTTTTTTACGTGATACAATCAGCAGTAATTTAAGACTTACCAAATTTGGCAAGATTTTTACATTAGGAATTAAAAGCAGAATACCAATTTAAGTTTAATAACTGTTATAACTATTAATAACTATAACATAACGATAAAATCAAGAGAGTCAAGAATAACTGAATCATATAAATTCCAAAAAAAAACGATCAAAAGGCAAATTCTGGCCTTTTCTCTTTGAAGCCATTTGATAACTCTCTGGTGTAGAGTTGTTTAAAGATGTTTGTACTAATGTTCCACTTGATTCACACTTACCTAAACTTTTCTCTTTTCCCCAGGTTACCAAAGTGACTGACGTAGACGGTGACAGCTCCGTTAAATTCTCTTCAGAAACCTCCTTCGTGGTCGACAAATACGAAATCCTGTAAACATATTCAGAAACGACGAAATCAAAAAAAAAAAAGAAAAGAAAAATCACCAACAAAAAAAAGTCGAAATCTATGCTCGAGAGAAAGATTGAAGATTTCTTGCCTGCCCACCCTGTATACTATTTGAGAAACTGTGTACATCGACAGGACTGCGCCAGGCCTCTGGCAAAGCCTCTTCCTGTGGTGGAGCAGAGCAGCGGTGGTGTATTTATATGTTTGTATGAGAGAAGATCATCTATATATAGAGTTAATTGAAAAGGAAAAACCAACCAACAAACACACACACACACACACACACACAAAACGTAAACTACACTGATGATGCTGTTGTGTTTTTCAAGCAGAACTGTAAAGAGGACTTCAGATTAAGTAGAGGATGACTGCGGGGATGCTGGAGAGGCCGACGGCCCTCTCCTTGTCCGTCTATCAGTAAAACCCTGGCAGCAGGTAGAGGGAGAGGGAGGACAGGGACCTTGTCTGTATCAATCTCCACTAGAATGAACGCTGGTAATTTAGCCCCCCCTCGCCCACACCCCGAGGACCGAGCGTCCTCCTCGACCTGTTTCTTCACTCACATTGCAATGGTTCATGATTACTGAGTGGAGTTCTTTGTTTTCTAATCCATAATAACTGCAGGATGGTAGCTGTCTCAATCATTAGAAGCCTGTCATTCTTTAAACGTTCAGCTCTTGTGATTTGCTCTATTAATATCTCACTTCAGATGATTGTTTTTTTTTGTTTGTTTGTTTGTTTTTCGATTTTTTTGGGGGGGTTATTGTAGACATCAGCTCTTCAGTGAGAAGCAAACTATGGCTCAGTATACTGTCTGTACTGTCTGTGGTTGTCATCTGCAAGATTGTCAGCTTCTTTTTAACTATGGTATTTTTTACTGTTTGCTGTATAATTTCTCATTGTTTACCACTAATCTGGATGTTGGAAAAATTGACAATGAAGAGCAGGACTTTGTAAGGGATTCTCAACTGCAGGGCAAAAGTTACTACCAGTAAATACTATTGACTGTTGCGTTTGTTGAATTTTCTTATGATCTTTTGTTTGTTTGGTAACACCATTACAACCACTCCTTGCTTCGTCAAAAGAGGAACGTCACGTTTTACTCTGGTCCATTTAAGTCCAGTGATAAGCTCAGATATCACGGAGTTAAAAGAAGGAAACAAAAAACTTTGAAATAGGCCCAGAAACAACATCCAAGCCCCCTAATCTAACATACCACAAGAGGATCTTAGATCTGAGATGGGATTGATTGTGTGTTGGCATCCACTCACTCACTCACTTACATACATACACAGCAGGGATCACTCCCCTCACATCCAAGGTAAGCAGAGCCCTGCCCACCGGAGCCCTCGCAGTAAACTCTGCTGTTCATCCAACCCAGTCATCCTTTACTTACATTCTCATAGCGCATAAATGTTCTTCAAAACATAACTTTTGTCTTTCATGTTTATTTTTATTTTTTTTCTCGTTTGTACTCCCCAAATTTCAATTTAGCAGTGGTTGTGTGGGGTTGAAAATGACTAGATTGAGCATTTTTAACTAAATTGCTGAAGGGGAATCTTAACATTCCAGTGTACAATTAGGAAAAAAACAACAAGAATCTTTAATGGAATAAAATGTATTATTGAAAATATAAGCTTGATGTGGGTTTTTGTGTAATTTGGCTGTATTGTATGGTCTCTGGCTCAGATACAGCTAACGAGCCAGCAATTAGGAGCCTATTATTTTTAACCTCACCAAACATCCATTTCCTCATGTATGCTGGTCTCAATTGAAATTTGAAGCATTTCCTTTGGTTGTATCTCTCGATGACTAACCATGGTCACCTCTAAGCTCTTAGAATGACTCGGCCTTTCCGTTCACACAAGACCTCCCTCATTACCATCTGTGAGGGTCACAGAACCCAGACTAAACATGGAGCTGTGAGCCACAGGTTGTTTCTACATGCATGACTCGTGTGTCGTCCTCACTCTGGCAGACCGTCCGCTGGCAGCCCAACATTACTGCCGGTTGTTCGCTCTTCGACAAAATCTTGTCACCTGTGGTTTGAGTTACATGCTAATGTTAGCATGCTAACATGCGGATAGTTAGCATGTTTGACATGTCATCACATTTTGCTAACATGCTAATGCTTGCTAATTAGCACTGAACACAAAATCCAAATAAGTATGAATAGTATGTTATCAGTTTGAGACAAATATTTTTTATGAGGTTAGTTTAAAGGGTAAACATCTTGCTTTAACTCTAGATAAGTCCAGTTATAAGTATTCCTGCCGCATAAGGAGATAATTTTGTTTTAAAAACCTTTAGCTGTGTGCTGTGAGGTTCTGTCCTGGACACTGTTCTGTCTTCACATGCTGCCTTTTAGATTCTGTTATCCTTATAGACCTGGCCGTTGCTATGGAGATGGCACACAACTCTGCCTCTGCTTCACTTGATGATTTGGGCCTTGTCACATTAAAGGAAGCAGTGACTTAAATACACTGATCAGCCACAACATTAAAACCACTGACTGGAGACGTAAATAACACTGACCATCTGACAATGCAATGTTCCGCTGGGAACGTTTGGACCTGGTATTCATTCGTGTGGATGTTACTTAGACATGTACCATCCACTTAGACCAGACCAGGCACCCCCACCCCATAGCAGTGACACACCTTGATGGCAGCAGCCTGACACAGACACAGACACACACAAAAACGGTTTTGGACCAACTCATAAAACATGAAAAACAGCACAAGGTGTTGACCTGGCCTCCAAATTCACTAGATCCCAAACTGATCAAGTATCTCTGGGATGATCCACAGAGGCCCTTCCCATCAACCCATAGGACCCAAGGGCCCCCACTAACAACATCCTGTTGCCAGACACCCCGAAAAAGGCGAAGAGTCACAACTGTTTGAGGAAGGTGGTCATAATGTAATGAGTGATCTGTGTTTCCCATCGGCTGTTTTAAGGTGCCTTTAGGCGTCTCTGATCATGTGCCTCTCAAACTGAGTTCATGTATCTCACTTCTCAAATTTAAAGCTCATCTTATATAAAAGTCTTTTAACTCGTACAACATTTGTGAATCTGTGCTCTTGTGCGTCTAAATTCTGTTAACGCAGACGGATGATGCCAGAAGAACAGCCATCGAGATGAACGCATAGTCAGATGTTGAAATGAGACGCTGCGGCCCAACAGATGGGCTAATGGTGGGAGATGAAGAGTGCGATGCAGGGTGTGGAGGGGGGGCAGAGTTGTTTAGGGTCAGAGGGGGCGAGTTTAAGAGAGCTTAGCAGCACCCATATTTGGACTGCTGGGTGTAGTTGGAGGATGGGGGTGTTAATAGCAGCCCTTCAGTCATAAAAAAGAGGGTGTGTCTGTTTTACGAATGAATGAGCAGCCTGATAAGCTTTCCGAAGGGCCTCAGAGGAGGGGAGGGGAGGGCAGACACTGTTGTCTTTGGCATGTTAAACACACAGTCGGCAGGCAGACGCTCCAGAGCGCCCAGTGATACTGTGTGGATTGTTTTGGCTGGATTTGGAGTAGAAGAAGTTGGAGATCTGGTGAAGGAGATATTTCCCTGAATGGAGTGTGGGGTTGGAGAAGTTCTGTAACATTCCCCCTTTATTTATTTTTTATTCCATCTGTTCCACCAAGATTCGAGGATGATGGTGAAGAAAGTACGATTCCAGGTAGGAAAACTCATATTTAAAACTCGTCATGTGGGTGTACTTGCCATTATTGTGATACACAGAACTAGTGTTTGACATTTTGGTGGACTAAACATCCTTGGTGTAAACACTCGTCCCGTATCGGCCTCTTGAATCGTTTCCTGTGGCTGCTGTAAACCTTTCATAGCTGATAGGTCCCTCTTGATGAAACGTTCTGCCTCACAGGAAGCCGTGTGTTTGTCTCTCTCGGTTCATCTGATGGAAAGTTAAAGAAACAGTACAAAAGATTAGAACTGACCCAAGAAGAGAAAGAGTCTGGTCCAACTTTAAAGAATAAATATATAGGTATATATAAATCACATATGTTATATATATAATATCCACAGACTCTCTTGTCCCGTCTCTTTTGAGAGAACCTGCAGTGTGGGACTGAACAAACCTGTGCTGGACATCTGTTATTTCTTCATTAGCAGCAGCAGCAGCAGCAGCCCTGCCTGCAGTTCAAAGGGAAAACCTGCTGCCTGCCGCTCGGCCTTTGTGGCGACACCGGGGCGATAATTACAACGCGGGGACAGGAACAGGAGGAGCAGCGAGCTTCTGGCTCTCGCAGACTTTGAAATAATAAGATTTTAAAGAATTAGTGTTTGCTTCGAGCACCACTTTGCCTCAGTTTTTCCTGAACCCGTCACCGTTCTTCTGGTCCAACCGGCCGCCGTCTTGTCTCTTCATGTAATCCCTGTCAGACTCCATGATGTTGAGATCAGGGCTCTGCGGGGGTCAGACCATCTGTTGCGGGACTTCTTCCTCTTCTCTCAGCTGGAGATATTTCTTTAGTATGGCCACTGTTGCTGTCGTGCCATAGAATTAATTTTTGGACCAATCAGACACCTCAGTGGTTGCACATCATCTCAGTTCATCTAAATTACACACACTAGTGTTTAATGGGCATGGGCAAAACACTTTCTTTTTATGGATTCCTCTGTGCTTCAGAAGCAACAAGCTGGATGTTGTTCTGTGCAGTCAGAGCGTTTAACTTGCAGACGTTACCAAGCAGTGACTGGCGGTGAAAGAAGGGGATTTTGATGGATTAGTCATTGCCACTGCAGGGGTTAAGCTGCCTGCAGGGCGGTGTGACATCGAGGTGATTTAGTAAAGTTCACCTGAAAGCCTTTGTGATCGTGCGATCATTACTGTCGCTGCCACTTCAGTGACTACAGTGTCAGACTGGAGCGAGTTCTAACATTCCCGTCAGGGGACAACGACCGGTAGGGGCCGTCCACCACGACAAGTGAGCCGACACTCTCACCTGTTCATGCCAGCTGTTGTCACCATCCACTCAGAGGTGACACTTTTCCCGAGGGGCGTGTGTTTGTGTTGGGTGCGAGAAAGTGAGAGTGAAAAGCAGGAAAGTAAGGAAAGAAAGTGACACGCGAGCTTCTGATGGGTAGCACCTACAGATGTTCCTATTTAAACCCACACTTCCCACCATTCCTTTAGAAATGAAGAAGCTACTTGGATGAAACATCTTCAAGAAATCCAGTTTCCTTTCTTTAGCATTTTTTGGATATTTACATCTGGAAAGCTACCCAACAGGCATTGGCAAATTATGAAACAAGAACTCCCCTTTCCTGTCATTTGAAATGCCAGACATGCATGTAGAACCACTGAGACGTGGTCTGCAGTTTGCTTTTGTTTGTACGGCGAGTAAAGCATGCCAGAAACTCTAATGTGTAAACCGGATATTGGAGGAATTCTGCATCCACATGTGGAATTTCCTGTCTGCGGCCGCTCAAACGGCGACAGGTCACCTCTCAGTCAGACTGCTCTCTTTGTTTGGGTCCCTCCTCGCGCTGCTCCGCTACATTCTGCCCTTTTCTTCATCAGCAGTTTGTCTTTGACATCCTGCGAATGTGTTGTGCATGAATTCCTCCGCTCGCCGTCTTCCCATGCTGGATGGCGTGTACCATGGAGCTCTGACATTCATCACCAACCGCGGATCTCTTACTCACCATTGTGTCTTGTTTTCAAAAATGAACTGGCCGCCTTAGTCACCATATCTTTTTACTTACAAATCCATTCTTGGCACGATTCCTACATATTTATCTTCTCTGGTAAGCTGGGAATGTGGAAAATCCCCTCCCTGCTCTAAGGACACACTGCAGCTTGTGGTTCCAAAGGTACAAAGTGAATTAATAAAGACAGATTTTAGGTTTTCTGCTCCTGCTGCATGGAACATCTTACATACATTACATAACTGAAACTGATCAGCCACCTCTCTTGATATTTAATCTCAGTGGGACAAACCTGGTTAAATAAAATAAAATAAATGACGGAATCAGTCTTAACAAACAATGCCATTATATTCTGTCCGTCTGTCTGTCTTTTCTGCTTATCTGGGTCACGGGGACAGCAGCCTCAGCAGGAAAGTCCAAATAGCCCTCTCCCCAGCCACTTCCACCGGCTCCTCCGGTGGAATCCCCAGGCGTTCCCAGGCCAGACAAGAGATATAATCCTTCCATCGTGTACTGAGTCGGCCCCAGAGTCTCCTTCCCTGGGATATGCCCGAAACACCTCTCTGCGGGGGGCATGTCCCAAGCTTCCTTAAGGATCAGATCACCAAGGCCCTCGCCTTGGTTTGCTGCCCGATCCACATTGCATATTGCAGCAGGTGGTAGGCACACAGGTAGGCAAGCCTGTGTCTCCAGTTCAGGCTGGGCCCGGCTGGATCCCTTGGGCAAAGGCCCGGCCACCAGGCACTCACCCATGAGCCCCAAACCCAGGCCTGGCTCCAGGGTAGGGCCCCGGTAACCCTCCGGGCCGGGTACACGGACTCTTATTTTTCTTCTACATTAAGCGTCATCTAAACCATTCTTTGTCTGGAACCCTACCCTGGACAGCATAGCCCCTAGGGTCAAACTAGCACAAACTACTCAACCAGAGAAAGGTGACGGTTCCAGGAGGACGCCATTATATTCTTATCTACATTAAAAAGATTTAGTTTTGCAAACTGGTAACAACCTTTTTATTCCTAAGAAGAAATTGTGGGAGGAATATATTCACTATCCTTAAGTAAATTTTCCCAAAATCCAGTTAAATGCTGCCATAGAGTCACTGGATGATTAAAGACGTTCCTGCCTCATATGACATGAGGAAAAAACAGAATAATCCAGTTGTGGTCAGCCTACAAAAGCACACATTTCTGAGCCCTTTTAATGTTATTTATTCTGTCAGACTATTGAAATGCCTCAAAGGTTAAACATTTAAATGCATAACCCCAGTTTAAATGTGGAGCCGTGTCAAAGTATCTGGAATATGTATAAAACATGTCTCAAAACATGACAAAAATATGAAATCGAAGGCCCAGAGCAACATGGGAGCTTACCGACCTATTTAAATTAAATTTAACACACATAAATCTCTAAACTCTAATCGTCTGTCATCGTGGTTCGTTTCTGTTGAGCTGCTGGTTTCTCCTGCCAGAGATGAGCAGGCCACAGGGCAGCCACTGGATGGCACTGCTGCTCTGCTCAGACAGTCTCACAAAGAAATTCCGCCTGGAGCTAAACTCTCAGTAATCCTTCACAACTGCAGCACTCCCAGACCTTTGTCTAACTGAAACCTCTGCTGGGCATTGTCACAAACAGGAACAACCTTTCAGCTTTGAAAGACGGAGCATGACGGGAAGATTGACATGGAAGCTATTGTATGGAGTCAGTCAGCGATAGTGTCGTTAAATGAGACATTTCTGTGGTGTCATATTATAGGCCGACAACACTATGGCTTCCTACAGTTTGGCCCCGGGCTCTTCAGGGGGCAACACGTGGGAGTCTGATCCACCACCCGTTAACTGCAAGCGCATCCTGGCAAAAAATGATGACCCATTTCCTTCAAATCTGTACATTCCTCCCTTCCCTCCTGACGGCCCTGAAATCGCTCGGTAATTGAATTTTCATCCCTGTTGACGGTATCAGAGGCGCGCAGAGACGTCCAAGCTTTTTGTTCGCAGAGTGAGATACTCCAATCATCTCAAAGGATCAAGTCTGCGCCCAACTAGGCCTTTGATGTTCATAATGAGCGCTTCCCTCGGCTCAGCCCTGCAGTGCTGGGCTGTATGTTTCTATAAAAGCGTTAGGATTTAAATGAGTGCGTGGGTGCCGGTGTGGTGCAGGGGGAGGAAGGGAGGGCGGGCAGAACCAAATATGCTTTTCATTAGAGATGAAAGGAGAGAGAGCTTTTACTGTCTCAGACGTCTGCTCGCGCCAAGTGTGAAGGTGTGTGTGTGTGTGTCTGTTTACATAAAGGAGAAATTTACCTTTGACCCCCAGTGATTTGCGGTTACCTGCGGGCACATCCAGGCCGCGCCGCGTGTCTGGTGCCTTTTTACTGCACCGACAATGAGGATGTGAGGCTCAGTGCCACGTCACCTAGTCGAGCATCTCCCTGCGCAGGCAGATGCTAAAAGGCGGTTTGAGGTTTTATGGGCAGTTGTCGCTTCTCTTTGTTTGTTTTCTACGTGCAGCACTGGAATGCAGCTAAATGCCATTTCACGCTACTGGTCCACCACGCTGCAGAGTGAAATACTGTGCTTGCAAGTTGTTTGCAGAGACACTCACGAGGCTTCAGTTTCTTTAAATCACTGAAACAGAATTTATGTATCAGAATTCTGTTTTCACTTGTAAAATCTTGTAAATCATCTTACCACCTCTCAGAGTTATCTGGTGGCCAAAACGTTTGGATTTAAACTAGCTTATTATAGATGAAGTAGCTGAAACTAGCGCCGCATTGAGCAGCTATTAATGAAACAATCTTAACACAGTTTTTACATACTGAATAGGACATTTTACTGCAGGCAGAATACCTTACAGCACCTTAAAGCTTGCAGTATTTTTTGCATATGATGACTGCAGTTTTGCAACAGAAACATGCTTAATGCGCGCCTTCACTTGTAACGGAGTATTTTCAAACTTGTGTTTATGCTTTTCCTTTCGGCCCGAGTGCTTCTGCTCTCACTGACTGCATGAACTTAATGTCAGAACCTCTGCAGGCAGTGGTGCTCGGATGGGAACAGTGATCACTAGTCACACCTGTCTGATTTAAAGAGCCACTAACTATCTGTATTAATAACAGATCAAATATCTCAGCGGCACGCCTGAACTCCACCGACCTTTTTAGCTGCAGACATTTTCTTTCAACACTAACAGTGCAGCCGAGCTACATGCTTCATGGTGGATCCACTTTGTAATATGCTCATGCATGCATAAGCACACAGTGTCATGCTGCTGGTTATCGAGCTATTTTGCTCATTGGCAGTTAGTGGAGAGGACACACTGAAAGGCTTAGCAGTACGTCCACGTAGGCAGGGAATCAGAATGATTCTAGCTGGGTGACATGGATGTGGACAATGTGGAAAATGCACTAATTCAAGATTCATATAAAGCCAGTGTGAATCATTTTTGATTAGTCTGATTTAATGGTCTCAAGGCATCTGTTTCCAGTGGCCACGCATACACAGTAGGTAACCTGATCTGCCTGTACTGGATGGATGATGGGAAAGAGAGCAGAAAGATGACATGATAGCGGCTAGGGACTCAGCTTCTGTGCTGGAACCACATGGCCGTCAAGTTTCCGCTAACTGTGAGACAGATCAATGTAAAACTAAAAAAAAAGAAAATAAGAAAAAGTGAGACTGTTTCTGATGAAGGTGAGGTGACACCCACTTAACGCTAGTTATCATACAACTAAAATCCACACATTTGCTTAAAAGATAATACAATTAGAGAGGTGTGAGCTAGCTAATTACAACACAATTACAACACAGATGTCTGGTGAAGAGGAAATCCAAAGCCGTGCTTCTGGAAGAGCTGCAGCGTTGAGACTTGAGGACAGGCTGCTGCAGTGTTGTAGCATTTCTAAGCAGATGAAAATGTGAGTAGGTGATCATGGTGGGAGGTAGAGCAGAGCTCGCATCCTAAATGGAGAATGTACACACACAAAAAGAAGAGAGAGCTGAGTTTGAAAGCCAGCCATCTGAAGAGTGATCAACATCCCTATCAAGCCACGTTGATACATTCCAGCTGTGAGTCTGCAGAGAAGACTTCTCACCAGCTGCCAAGACCAGAGTTTCATTTGGTGTCATTTTGTGTCTCCGTGAGTTAGGTTGAGATGGGTTTTTTTTTTTTTTTTTCTGTAACAGCCCAGCTGTGTGATTTAGGCTGTCAGAAGAGTGTACTCATATAAATCATTAAACAATCCCACCCAGCGTCACAGGAATGTTAGCAATGTGTAGTTACGGTTCAAAATGAAGCTCTTCCTGATCAGGACGTACATTTGCTGCAAAGGTTCCACAAACACAAATACATGGAGAGCTTCCAGCTGGACTCTGTGATACAGTGGAGAGGCTTGATCCTAATAACCAGGTTGGTCAGGGTGATGACACTGATTGCAGTCTACAGATGTTCAGCTCGACATGGCGGCACAATCTGCTATAAACCTCAAGAAGAAAAAAAAAACACCACAACTCTCTTCTAAGTTTTAATGATACAGAAAGTGTCTTCTCATTTTAATGACACAGCAAACAGAGCTCAGATGCCAGCGTTCTGTATGCACCACACTGTGGCTGTGCATATTTGTGCGACCTTCGTTTTGTTTGTGAGTCTGTCTGGACATTTCTCTTCTATTTGTGGTGTTTCTCTTTAGTGCAGAGCCAACATGGTGGTCAGTGTCATGGCAGCCTGGACTATTATCAGACACAGGCACATAAAGTTCGCAAACAACGTAACAACAAAGATACATTTTTAAAACACCCTCAATGAAGTAAATACACAAGAACCACATTTGGTGCTTACATATTACCCAAATATCTGAGTAGATATCACTTGCCTTTTGAGTTATTTAAGCACCTAAATCTTCTCATTCATCACCTGTCAAGGCACTGGGAGGAAAGGCTGTGAAGCAGTATTAGTTAAAAATTTTGTTTTGTGCGTAATTGTTTTATTTTCAATGCAAGGTCCACAAGAACATCAGAAACTATAAATAATCTACCTTTCTAGAGTTGTGCTGTAGCAGGAAGACGTCTGGTTTTGAGGCTAGCTTCACTCATTCTACCCGGGCTTGTTGCTAGCTTCCACTTTAATGTTGGAGTCAGAGGGAGAGACTATCACAGTGAAGCTCTTGCGAATTATGAACAAGGTTTTATTTTGCATCAGGAGCAAACATCTGGGGCATAGACTGCATAAAATATGGACGACACGTCTCCACTTGGTCAAACTGGTGCTAGACTTCCGGGGATACTGGCGGTGCCATCTCGTGAGTTTAGCACCAGTTTAGTACGCAGTAATGTTTGAGACTGGAGTCGCTATATCAGTGACCCACCCACTCTACAACTATACTCACTGGCGTTAGCATTAGGTCACCACTGCACTCTGCTCTAACTCTACCAGTAATGAAGAAATGCTGGACTACACACTGTCCTTATGTTTTATTTAGAGCCACTTCATGGAGGGTTGTCATGGTAATTGCTAGTCATCATGATTTCACATCCTGTTTTTTTTTGTAGCGTCAAATAACTAACTAAATCTACTCAGATGGACACTATCTAAAATAACAGAAACCCTCCTTGGAAAAAAGAAGTTTGACATGTACTTGTACTAACCAGCCACCAGGAGGAGCTCCACATGCTTCGGCTTCACCTTTGAGGAGCTGTCATGGCGTCCACTTTTCTTACAGTCTATGATAGTTGCTAAAATATACTTAAAACAATGTAGCCACTGTTTGGCACGTATAACCTACGCCTTGTTGATGTAGATTAAAGTGGCCATGGTCTCTTACTGCTGGTGCTCACACACCTTTCCAAGAGTGACTCACCTGATACCCACAAAGTCCCCTTTCAGAAAAATTTAAAGCTGGATTCTTAACGTTAGCCTTCCTGCAAGATTGTTTGATTTAATTAAGGCATTAAAATAGCAATCCATACATCTCACTAGTCTCAAATCCCCTCTTTCTCTAGTTACTGCTCTGTTTTTCCAGAGCAGAATAGACTCAGAGACGCTAATATAAGGGAAAATGTGCTTATGGAGTAACAGCAACTCCACTGTGAGAGAATAAGTGACTGTTTTCCAGTGAAAAGTTGCCCCTTCACTGTATTCCACTCATGTTCCCCACCTTGTTTACCTACGAGTCGGTCTCAGGTTAACACTGGTGCAGGTATTCACGAACAACATGGCATTTCTTCATTCAGAAGAATGAGCGCCTTGTGTCCCCCCGTGTTGGGGCGAGGCTGTGGCCGGCCAGGGAGGGTGAGGGTACATGTGTTCAAGTAGGGTGTGTGTGTGTGTGTGTGGTAAAGCAGAGAGAGAGAGAGAGAGAGAGAGAGAGAGAGAGAGAGAGAGAGGAGAGAGAGAGAGAGAGAGAAGGGGAGTGCGAGCATCTGATTCAAGAGAGAGTGAGAGGGAGGGGACCAGCAGCAGCAGCCAGACAGTGTGTGTCAGCAGAGTGTCGGCCACATGGCTTTAGCCCAGTGTGTGTTATGACAGTGTGAGACAGAGTGTGTGTGTGTGCGTCGAGGAGAGACAGTGAGTGAGAGACCCCGACAAAAGGAGGGTGAAAGAACAGAGAGAGACGCTTCCTCTTTGGATCCCAGTCAGAGTTTTCTCTTCTTTTTGCTCTTCTTCTTTGTGTCTTTTGAATTTTGGGAAACAACAGCAGCAGCAGCAGCAGCAGCCCCTTGTTGTCTTTATGAGCACCCGCAGCAGTGTGTTTGTTTAGTCCTGGGGTTTTACTGGACCGCCCTGCCGCACACGCCCACGACACCTCCATCAGGTAAAGAAGTCCCTTCACATGTTCATTATCATCCTTATTAGGACTGTTTTAATATTGTGTTTGAGACAAGTAGTGTGTGTTTGTGTGGAAATGGCCCAGGTGTAAAGGCAGCTGGCAGGTTTGCTCATCAAGCCACTGCAACATTTAGAGAAGAATCTGATTTAAAAGCAGGGAAAGACTTTGTTTCTTTATTTGGATGTCGCTGTAATTTCACAATGTGGAATCTGATATAACATGATCGTGAAAACAAAACGTTAGTCTAGACTTGTAATGTTGAAACTTATTTTTCTGAGGATGTGGTTGCAACATTGACTAATAACGTACAGGAACGACTTTTTAACAGGAATTTCTTACGTAAGGGGTTTTTAATGTTTACTTGGCAAAGCTAGACGACATTTGGTTACATTTTCCAGTTGCTTACACTGACCATTACTATCAGTGACAAAAATAAATGATCACATACAGTATGTAAAATAAATGACGTAATTCTCCAAGGGTTTTCTAAAGTGTGTTGTTGGTAGTTTGGACTGGAAGCGAGCCATGGGGGATTTTACTGTGATAATCAAAGAAAAACACTCACTCTAGCACAAAATATGAACCTGCTGGTCACTGCAACCCTGACAGTAACAGATATTTTTCTGTGCGAGTGAATGTGTCCTTGGTTTATCAGTTGTGCAGACACAACAATCAAGGCCAAGCTTGGCAGGTGAAGGCTGCTCACTGTTAAACCTAATCGGCAGTTTATGCTTCTGCGTCAATTTGACGCCTTAGCTGCGGCGACCAGACCATACATACATAGCTTCTACTCAGACCCTAGCGCCGTAGCCTTACGTGCACCTCCCCAGAAATGTAACGTCAAACCGCAAGAGCCATGATTGGTCCGCTTGGTAGTTGCATGTTTCCCCTTTAGTATATCCGGCTGATTCATATTTTAGTCCTCAAAGTAGCCACCCTTTGCTTTGTTGAACTTTGTTGTTGGACTTCTCTCAGTGATCTTCATGATGTAGTCACCTGAAATGGCTTTCACTTCACAGGTGTGCCTTGTCAGGTTGGCACACAGCCGACAAACCTGTCTGACAACTGCTAGAATTCATATTATAAAGAAACGTCAGTTGCAAAAACTCTTAATGTGTCCCCAAGTGCAGTTGCAAAAACCATCAAGCGCTACGGCGGAAATGACTCACATGAGGACCGCCCCAGGAAAGGAAGACAAAGAGTCACCTCAGCTGCTGAGCATGAATTCATCTGAATCACCAGCCTCAGAAATCGCAACTTCACAGCATCTCAGACTAGAGGCCAGTTCAGAGCCCAAGTTAGAGACCTTTGGTTCAAACCGCCGTGTCTTTGTGCGACGCAGAAAAGGTAAACGGATGGTCTCTACGTGCATGGTTCCAACTGTGAAACACTCAACCAGCATGGCTACCACAGCATCCTGCACCATCATGCTTTCCCACCTGGTTTACGTTTAGTTGTACCATCATTCATTTTTCAACAGGACAATGACCCCTAACCCTAACCCTAACCTCCAGGCTGTGTAAGGGTTATTCAGCCAAGAAGGAGAGTAATGGAGTGCTGCGCCATTTGACCTGGCCTCCACAGTCACCTGACCTAAACCCAAGAGATGAGATGGTTTGGGATGAGATGGACCGCGTAGTGAAGGCGAAAGGGCCGACAAGTGCTCAGTATCTGTGGGAACTGTTGGACAACCATTTCAGGTGACTACCTAATGAAGCTCATCTAGAGAACGCCAAGAGTGTGCAAAGCAGTAATCAAAACAAAGGGTGACTATTTTGAAGAATCTAAAATATGAATGAAATATTTGGAGATATTTCACACTTTTTTGTATCACATAATTCCATATGTGATGCTAACATCAACTTACATTAGCCAGTATAAAATACCAGTCAAACTACATCAGGTAATGCTATAGGTCAGAGATGGAGAGGAGGACAGTGAAGACTGGGTCTGTGAGAGGACCGAGTCTCTGGCTGCCACGTTAGTATCTTGGTCTTCCCACTCTCCTGAAACACTGGGTGCTTTATGGGCCAACAGAGAGAGAGAGAGAGGGAGAGAGAGGGAGACCCATACAGGGTTGGCTGTTGTTTGAACCTCCTGACCAAAGCAGAGCTGGGCCACATTTTTCGGGCGGCTGGCAGAGAAAGCGGCTGCGCTCAGTTCCCAGACTGCAGCAACTCTCCAGCTAGTGATAATAAATCCTTTGTTATGTGAGCTCATTCTATTGAGAGAATAATCAGGCCAGCACAGAGGCACTTTATCTGCCACCCCTACCCCACCCCACCCCCAAACACCCACCCAGTTCCATTCTCCTACTGCGCTGGCCCTTAATGCCTCCTCTCGGGTCCTCTGGGTGCTCTACTTCTGTTGTTAGAGATACTGATGACCTTGAATGCGGCCGAGACAGTTACCAACCTTGCTGGATATTCACCACTAGAGGACTGTAATAATCTTTAATGTCGCCGCGTCATTGCTGCTTAGTGGTCGGCTGCTGGGATGTGAGCTGGGAATTTATGGGGGAAATTAGCGAAAGCTGTTGGTTGTAAACGTGGAGCACGGCGATGTCAGAGCATCTTGACATGCAGGCTGTCTGCATCAGAGGCTGCAAAGCAGTTTGAGTGGTGATTGACCTTAATGTGAAAACAGCAGTGGGTGGGTAATACTGATTTACTGGATTTTACTGGGTTGACTAACTGATGGACGTCCAAGCACGCATTGTCTTAGAATAAATTAGTAAAATCTGTGAAAGATAATTTGCATTTATTACCACTTTACAGATTGCCGAGATCAACAGTCAAATCATTTTAGAAGCTGGAAAATAAAGGTGGACAATGCAGTAAGGAGTCCTGTGTAATTGCCAGTAGCTTGGGAACCACAATCGCACACATTGGTACACTTACCAGCACTTTGACTTCGCTATTAAACGTTATGCACAAATAAATTTAGGACGTTATAACAAACAGCCCAATAAGCCCGATAAAATCCATAAAACTGTTCCACACAGCAAGCAGCTGCACGGCTTTACTGGAGGAAATACGAGTCAAAAGTCTGGTCACATGTGTTGGACAAAACCCGTGGCTCAAAAAAGTCTGACCAGTTTGTCCACAAACATTGTTGTGGCAACATTTTTAATCCAGATAACCTTTCAATATTTACTGCCACCACCAAAATGTGTCTATACTCAGAGCAGGGAACATTGCTGTTACGTACATCTGCACCCATGCTGGCCCTGCAGTGGCGGTGCAAGGGTCTTTCAGGTGGTGTATGGGCATAATTACCCCAGTCATCTGAAGAGGTGTGAATAAAGGCATGGCTGGAGAGGCCTGGAGGAAGAAACCACTGTTCAGCTGCAGAGGCTCACCATGTCTCACCCATCAGCTTGTTTAAAAGAAACAACCTGATTTATTTTTGCAACTCTGTCGCTATGTCTTGTGTTGCGGCCTTCGTTTCGGGTCGTTTGGGTCAGACACAGTTTGTGTAAACTGTGTGGGATATGTGTCCAGATCATCTTGTGGACTGATCAGCAACAACCCCATAATTTGGTGAATTAAAGACTGGAAGATGCTGATTCTTAGAAATCAGAAAGCAGTCAGAACAAACAGTATGCAGCACACATCCATTCAAAGACCAGCCTGTGTAATAATCTGGCCATTTCTAGGTTTCATGCTGCATCTGACCTTGTTTTTTTGCAGCGATCTGTGTCCTCAGTTTTCACCTGTTACTTGTTGAATACTATGTTAGCATGAATGATTCAATCAGAGCCGAAGCTGCCAAAATCAGACCCAAGTTGTAACAAACTAGAACGATGCTTTAAAGTTGACCCATGAAAAGTGAAATGTGGTCCAGCATGGGTCTGATTTGTATGGAATCTACAATGAGGGTGGTGATAAAGAAGAAGGCTTCACAGCAGAGGTTACTATAGTTCAGATTAGGGTTACATATTGCCCAGTCCACTTTGTTATTCCCACAAACAGCTGTACAAGCTGCTGTCTCCCCAACAGCTGCAGCATGTCACACACACACACACACACACACACACACACACAGAAACAGGCAGCCAGTCTGAATGCATGTCATCTTCAGTCTGGGATGTGACCTCTGCAGATTCATTTCTTTCTTTTCCTCTTCATCCCTTCCTCCTTTCATTGTCGTTTGTCCTTCATGTGGCGCATGCCTTCAGGGCAGCGTTCGCTCCCAAAGCAAAGACAATCATTCACCTCACTACTCTTGAGCTCAGTCTCATTCCCCTCCTCTCTGTCTGTCTCTCTCTCTGTCTGTCTCTCTCTCTGTCTGTCTGTCTGTCTCTCTCTCTCTCTCTCAGATATGAAGAGCGTCTGAGGCATTGTTGGCTTATGCCACCATTATTCATTAAGTCTAACCAGCTGAGAGGAATGTGCTGCACCTTTACACGAGCATGCATCCAGCAAAAATAAATTAATAAATAAAAAATACACGCACACATCACACAGTTTTCTCCAGGGAGTTGCTATGGTAACAAAGGATTTTTGGCAGAGGCAGCAGACTGTTAAAGGATGAGCTCATGGCGTTTTTGGCTGCTTCTCCTCTCCTTCACCTGGCCTGTTTGGACAACAAATTAACAGAGAACAATGGTGCACTTTGATATCACGGGGCGTGCCCTGAATTTGATGCAACACTGATTATTCCAACTGACATATTGGAAGTTTAGCGAAGAGCAGGATAGGAATAATAGAAATGGTTTTAAGAACACTGAACATTTACAATAAATACAATCCATCTGTATTTACAATCCTGCTAGTTCATGTAGCAGGACATTATTGGAAGACAAAATGTAAAATCATGTGTTCAAACCAAATATCAAACACAAAGACAAGCAGAAACAGAGGAAATGAATTTGTGCATCGTATTAACATGACATAGAGGTGAATACAGAGAGTGCGTCTATTCACTTGTGACATTATGCATGTTTTCCATGACTGAACCATAAGGAAGTGCGGCGAATGTTTCCAGAGGCTGGTGAATGTCTTCACAGTGTAATGGGGCCTGAATGACAGGACAATACAAAGAGACACAGAGGGCTGTTTGGCTGTTTGGCCGTCTCTGAGCTTGTCTGCTCTTTGGATCAGTTTCCATGACTCAAAGGGATATCCCACGCTGCCTCCCCAGGCCTCCCCTCCCCTCCTCTCCCCCCTCCTTCATTTCCCCTCTCTCGTCTCCCCGGCCTCCACCCGTTCAGCGTCACTCCCTTCTTTCATAGTTTACCACCAACAATGTTCAGTGTTCACACGTCGAAGACGAAGCTGGGTGGACCTGAAAGAAATATGGACATGGCATGGATTTTTGGAGCGTACTTTTGAGTGAGCTGACAGTCGAGGAGGAGACCAGCAAAGACGAGAGAGAGTGGGAGGGTGAGTGACACTCTGAATGTACAGTATGTGTGTGTTTAGAGGCCGGTGGAGTTAAAGCTGACTGACAGCAGGAGAGAAGCACGCTGTCGTGTTTGTTTTGGTGACAAATGTTTGAACTTGTTCTACCAAGATGTATTCAGGTGGTGTCTGTAAGTTACAAATTAGTTAACTGGTATATCTATATATATATATATATATATATATATATATATATATATATATATTAACCTTTATAAATGCTTGCCAGTCATTTTTGGGATATCATGTGGTTTACATCCAGGAATGTTGTGCACAAATGATGACAGATTTTCCTCAGATTCAAAGGTGTGTATCATAACAGAGACTAATTTGATTACTTATGAATGACTGTGGAAGCAAGTTAAGGTCATTTTAAGATATTAATCTCAAATAAAGTCAAATAAATGTTGCTTAGAGCATAAGACCGAGGAAACGTCTTTACCTGTTTTGTGACTACAACACAGTATCTCAAACAGTTTAGGTTTAACAGGTGAAGACAAGTCATTTTCAAGTCCTTTTAAGTCTGACCATCTCCAGGTATGATCTGGAGATGGTCAGACTTGCGTTTTGCTCTAATATCCATGTTAATGCAGTTCATACAGTGTGTCCACGCCCTAACTTCTTCTTGCTAACTCAGATAAGCTACAAAAGTAGCATCACACACGGCAGCACTGCCTCGTTGACCTGAGATGCCCTGTGTTTGTCGACAAGTCAGCTAGTTCCTGCCTATGGAAACTGATGCACGGTAGGACAAAAAGTGCCCTGGTCTTAAATAAAAGAGATTGCTTGTCCTTAGACTCCAATTATCAAGAACTACTGAAAATAGGGAGTATGGCACTGATAATTTTCACTTTTTTACAAGGATTTGGCCCAAAACAACAAAAGCTTATGGTTTACAGTGTAAACTTTGCATGGATGAACACGTGATTAATGTTGCCCATCGGTTTGAAATAGGAAAGTGAAATGTTTTGATGACCCATCCATCTGCCCCCTGTGGCAAACTGTTTGACTGGTGACCCTTTAAAATGATGGTTAAGGCCTAGTAATGGCTTAAGTGTGAACGTTTTCTTATGTGGATCTGTCTATGTGAAGAGCTGTAGAGGTTAAATTGACTGATACAAGTGGCCTTTGTGGCAGTCAGTGAAGTTAGGGGCCACAGGTTGAAATACTAAGATCATCAGCACATGCAGTTTACTCATGGAGACGGGTGACATGCTGTAAATGAAAACTGCACTTTGATCATCCACGTGACGAGTTTAAAAGTTATAGATATAACTACATCAGCGAATTTCCACATTGCCACATTCTCAGAGATAAACTGTCATCTGTAATTTTCTGTTGGCTAATAGTTGATTTATTCATCCATTCATCTTCTGTAACCACTTGTTCCTGTGAAGGGTGGCGGGGTCTGCTGGAGCCTATCCCAGCTGTCATCAGGCAATTTTGAATCACGAGTTAACCTAAAAAGCATGTCTTTGGACGGTGGGAGGAAGCCGGAGAACCCGGAGAGAACCCACGCAGACACAGGGAGAACATGCAACCTTCTCGCTGTGAGGACTCAGTGCTAACCACCTCGCCACTGTGCTGCCCTGTTGATTTATTTTACAGTATATTATAATGATGCCTAAATCTTTTCAAGAAAGCACATTTCCAGATTCTAATTTCAATTATTTCTTTGAAGTGTTGCCACAAAATCTTTAAAGTTGTTCCAATTAATATCATTGATTGTTAAACAAAGATGCAGTCAAGGTGCGTTATTGTAATATAACGTCTAATATTAAACTCATATTGGATCATTTTGGGACCAGCATATAAATATATATCAGTTTTACATATCGGGTTACCCCTCATAAATATATGGTCCTGTTCTTTTGTGTATAGTCATGCAGTGTGTACATGAACCTTAGTGGGGTCTTGTAAGAAGCAACGGGCCAGCAACATTCCCACTCCTCCTCCTCCTCCTAAGGATTACTGCTGTTGAAAGAGCCTCTTTGTCCCCACAAGGCTGGAATGCCTGTCCAGTTCTGTGTCTTTGGGAGACGCTGAGCCAAAAGTCAACGGAGCCACTGAGAAATGGAATACCGCATTCCCTGTCACTCACTCACGCCGATTCCCTATATAGTCCCCCTGCTGCAGGTGATGAAAGGTGGAGGAAGAAAAATGGTGCTCTGCTCCACTCCAGGTGTTTCATTTATTTAATGTTTAGCCCTGTCCAGAGCCTGCGTCAACATGGGCCTGGGCTAGGTACGTATTTAGACGAATCAAAATTCTCAAATCATAAAGTGATCTCCACCTGGAGCAACATCACATTTTGTACAGAGAAATGTCTGCACGCCTGGTGACTGTAAAGCTAAAACTGCCTCCTGTTCTGTTTTCTTACTTTCTTTAGCAAAATACTCCTCTTCATTGCCTCTGTTTGTTTGGTACCTGCTTTCCATCAGCAGTGCTTATGAAAGTACTGAATAAAATGGTGCACTTACAGATCATAAAACCAAAACAATGTGCTAAAAGACAATAAGACACACTGTAGAACTGCAAGCAAATCAGTCTGGAAGACAGAAATTTTTCCCCTGTCTACTAGTTTTTGATGGAAAGTTGGTCTGGAGTCACTGAGAAGTTGAGGAGTGATTATGCTCCACCAAAGATCTGGTGTGGTGGTGGACAGAAAGTGACATAATCATCTGAATGCCATTGAGTTGAATGTGTATACACCTAAATGGCTATCACTGGTTGTAGGGATAAGCAGCTGCAGAGGTATATTTTCTCTGTATCGATTTGAAACGCCCCATGATGAAATTTAAATGGCTGTAACCACCAGGCTAGAAGTGGATAACAAAATTACGTCCTTTGTGAAACGATAACAACAAATAACACTTTTGACGTTGCAAGTAGTCACTTCATCCACTGTCCACAAAAAAATAAAAAATAAATACTCAGTTAGTGTCATGTTGTCTGACCTTTCTACGGAAAGGTCTATGGAAAGGTCTACGGAAACGCAACAAAGGAAAAAACAACTTCATTTTGTACCCCAGCCAGCTGTTGTACCCCCCTGAGTGCTGATTCACATCATCTTCCTTAACCAATTAATTCAACCAGTCCCCATGGTCATTTAGTCATTTATCCAGGTTCTGTCTGTCAATTTGTCAACCTGGTCTAACAGATGTTCCTTTAACACCACACCTCCAGGATGTGGAAAATCTGAGCTAAAATTTGAGCTGTGCAGTGGCAATAAATCTTTTTATTAATATATATAATTTGCTGTAATAGAAACAAGAGTGCTTTTCAAACGTAAAAAAAATATATTTTGCAATTGTTTCCATTCCTACACTGGAGTCGAGCAGCAGCCAGAGGATGACTCAGTTTCTCTGGCTCAGCTCGGTGTCTTAGTCAGAGTTCCCACTTTACTCCGGTGGGTAACAGTGGTTTGGATAGTGACAACAAGTATTCTTTCACGGATGCCCTGAGGTATAATTTCTACTGTCACTGCAGACAATAATCTGTTAATAACAGGCCCCTCTGATCCTTAGAACTGCTGTGCTGCAGTTTCACACTTTGATGACAAACACAAACTGCAGCACATAGTCATTTGAGTTTTCATGTTGAGCTGTTTGCTCTGTTCAATTGTGTATCTGTACCTTGAAACAGTTGTTTGCTAAATGATAGTTATTTAGGAGGATGAAAGGCATATTCATCTGCTTTCCCTCTATTAACAGTTCCAGGATTCACTAGCATGTCTCTAGCTTCTCATCTCCTACCTCTCCAGTGTGTTTGTGTTTAGACTTATTCATGTGTGTTCATACCACTGTGTTTCTGGAGACGACGCACCGTCAGGACAGATGGTGTGTTTAGCTTCCTGCTGATAATGGCCTTCCTCCAATGAGCAGCGTTTCATGCCAGAATAATGAATCTGTTTACTTGCGCTATCAGGCCACGAGGGGTACACCGTGCATAGATTAGCATTTTAATGTGCGTGGTGGCTTGGCTTTATTTTATCACAGGGAAGGAAATCATTCAGAGCAAACTGTGATGTGTTACTCAAACCAGTAAATACAAATTACCTTTGTTTGGTGAACCAGTGTGTGACTTCAGAGTTAGTTTCAAGCATTTATTTTCAACCCTTAAGCTGTTTGGAATAAGACCGGCAGCTGTAAGGCTGGTTTCCAAACCAAATGGCATTATGAGCCAAGCTGAGCCCAGTTAGAGAGGATGGTCTCAGCAATATTGTAGTCACTCCCTGGAGCAGGACCTTTGCAGTGTGAACACATGGAACTACCTTCTAATTATATGACCATGCAGTTTACCTGATGTGTTTTTGGAAAAGCAGTGCTTTTCTGTGTTGAGGGCAAGTCAGGACTTTGTCTTGGCGGCCTCACCTTGATTGCCCCCTGAAAACTAACCGAACCAACGTGAAATGCAACATTATAGCAATACTGTATGAATTCCTCCCTGAATGGAAACTAAATATAGGTGTGAAAGCACCCTTAGTCTAATATTTACTGTCCTCTTAGTAGTGTTTTAGCCTGGAAACCAGCCTGACTTCCCCCACCCACAATTTTATTTTTTTTGGCAGAAATTTGGTCTGGAGTCACTTGATAGGGCCGATCGAATCTTTATGTGGTGATGGCCAGAAGAGAATGAAGTAGTCAGTGACTAGTCATACGCATTAGTGGTGTTAATTTGGTTCATTTTATGGACTAGGGATACTCTGAGTCACTCACTAAAGTGATCTGGTTCACTTAAGATAAGATAATCCTTTAATTTATGGGACAGAGCCTTGAGTCAGTGTTGTTGGCCCCAGGCTACCAATGGAAAGGATCCACACACGCATTATTAAGTTACAGATGTTTACTTTAAAATTCCACAGACAAAAAACTCACATAACTATGGGGCCATCCACACGAAAACGCATTTTTGCATAAACGCAGATGTTTTTAATCGTTTTGGCCTATCGTCCAGACGAATCCCGTAAACGCATAGCCCTAAAACGCACTTTTTTGAAACCGGGTCCCAGGGTGGATAAATTCGAAAACGCACTTCTTGTGGATCCATCTGGACAGGGGAAACCGGAGATTTTGGAAAACGATGATGTCATCGCCACCATCGCCACACCCCTCGAGCAGTCTTCCACCTCTTATATCTCGCGAAACGTCTCATAACAACATCAACAACAATGGCGGACTACATGCTTGCGTTACTACTGGAGAAGATATTGAGCCTATTATGGTTACTAGGGCAAAATCAAAATTTTCCTTGAGTTTGGTTTCTTCTAAAGCCGATTTGTAAACAGCGCTCAAGCTTCATGCGCATGCGCCACCTCTTCCTCTCCGTTTTTGGTGAATTTCTGAAACTGAAACAGCGCCGCCTATAGACCTTGGATATGAAGTAGCGCTTTGAGACGTGTGAAGACGGATCAGTCTGGACGCGGATATTTTTGAAACCGTGCCAGCGAAAACGGATAGGAAAACGTTAGGTGGACGAGGCCTATAACTGCTTGTCCTATGGAGAGTCGTAGGGGATAGGGACTGGAGCCTATCCCAGGTGGGGTGCACCCTGGACACAGAGAGACAGACAACACAAATGGAGCAAAAATGTAAAATGTGAAAGTCAATTGTAAGTTAACCATAATTAAATCATTTTATTTGTAGAACAACAACCAAATAGAACCAAAAATAGAACCTGGTTCCAACTTATACAATTAAACCCAAACTAACTAAAAAGTCATCTGAGCAGATATGATTATGAGAGGCTTTCATAGTGTTCATGTTTGAGGTCAGCCTTGTCCCACAGTAGAGTCTGTAAACCCTGACCTTGGCCAGTGGCACTCACAGGAAATGGTCTCTGGCTTGTCTAGCTGTACAGGAAGTCTACATATAGTGACACTCAGATTGCAGAATGAAGCCTCCCTGTATATCTTCTTCCTTTATCTGTCTCACACTTCCTGCTGTTGCTTCTCACAAAATCTTTTTCTACCCTTCACTGTGTGTCTGGGCATGTGCAGTACCTCTTAAGTAACATACTTACAAAGGTTTTGACTGGAGAGACGGCCACGGGCATTTATTTACAATTCTGCCACTAACCGCAGCTATGCAGCATGGGCTAACATGAATAAAGCTTGTAAATGCTATGTTTAGGTTTGGGTTTGGACGCCACCGCCGGAGTGCAGAGTAGTGATCCTTATGCAGTCTGCTGTGTAGTATGTAGTAAATCATAGTGGAGAGAAGTTAATGTACGTGATTTATTATTTTCACATTTCCGTAGATGGACTTCTTCCTGTGTCTCTGGATGCATTTCTAAAACGTTCCATAAAATTTATGTAGATCACGAGAGGCCTTTTCCTCTCTACAGCCGGATCATTCAGCGGTCAGCCAAAGACGGAGTTGGATGTTAGACTGGTATCCTCCTCTGTTCTACCATCTTTGTGCTTTTCCTACTTGGACATGTTGTTCTGTTTGTTCCGACTTCATGAGCGGTTTAATTTTGAAAGACATTTTTCAAAGAACACTAACAAAAGCACAAACATAGTGCTGTATGTACTGCCTTCAAGTGGAACTCATGATTTAACGGTTACAACACAGGAAGTTGTGTACATGACTCGTGAACTCTGACCCTATTGAAGAGTTCCACTTACGAGCGTGTGAATACCACAGGAGGGGGACATTTATACTTAGTTTATTCATGAACATGGTAAACACAACATCCGTTGGAGGAGCATATAACATGGGAAGTTGTGCACTAAATCCTTGCAGTTAAAGTGGTAATACCAGCTGTCTAGTAGTCGCTGAGGCTAACAGTGAGCATGGTACACTGCATTGGACTTAAAAATCAGACAGAGGAAGATTTTTAGAAATTTGCAGCAGGCAAGCTGTAACTTGCAACATTAGATCGCCTTGGGACTTAATCAAATGAAACAAACCATGCATGAGGATGGAAGATAGGACTCTTGACTGCTGACTACTTGATGGATGTACTGTATTGTGAGAGCCGGTTATGGCACCACCACTCGGCCTTGCTGCCTCTCGGGGCCAATCGTGACAAAAACATATTCTACTTAGCTTCCATTTTAATACAGACATTTGGCAATACAGACAAATGTTGTCAAAGTCTGGCAAAGTGAGTTTTGTTTGCATGTACTGGCAACATTGCAGGACTGTATGTTCACTCAGGTGAATGGCTTATTTTAAACCTCACAGAAAAGTGTACTGGATCAAACAAGCTCTTACAGTAGAGGAACTCTTCCTTGTTGTGTTAAAAGAAGATTGTTCAAGTGACTGACAGTGGGTGGGAATTTCTGGCGCTGCAAAACATCAGCTGACGCATAATGTGAAGTGTTTATAATAATGTGAATAGTTCTACCATTATATACAGGAATACTTACTAATACTAACACTGGTAATGATCTTCCCCAATATCTCGTCTATCCTGTTGTAGCTGAAACAGCTTTCTTTATTATTTTATGAAAAGTTTGGCTGCATTTTCCGTAGCCATCCTTGGCAATATGTGCACAAACAAATAACATGTTTTGGATGGAAGATGTTATATGACTAAACCATACGTGTTCAGGGAGCCTGTCTGCTGGGTGTCGCCAGACTGTGGTTTCATATATGTAGTGCATGAGCTAATCTGCCTCCTCCTCCTCACTGCTATAAATCCACTCTCATCTCTGAGATGAAGGCCTTGTTGGCTGTGTGTCTCTGCATAAGCAGACTTGTATAATTTATCTTGTGGTTCTCAGATGGTTTAACTATCTTGTCATTGCTGTTATGATGTTGCATCCAAATCATTTACCTCATCCCATCGCACTGGTTTACAACACTTAGCTGAGGAGTGTAAATGCAGCGCAGAGAGGCGCTTTTGTTCGATAATTTACTGAGGGCTTGTCTGTGCCATCAACAGCAACGTGTTAGACAATTTACATCCCGTGATTTGCAGGTTTATATACAGAATGTGAGAATGTTGTCTTGTGCGCCAAAGAACGTATAGTGGATCCACCCTTCTTCCCACGATTCCCAAGTTTAATGCATTTCTGTGGTTCCTTTCTAAAAACAGAGTGTGTCATTTGGCTTGGGCCGCATCCAACGGGGAGAAAAACAAAGCAACACAACAGCGTACACACAGCAGACCGCCTGACATGGCGAGAATTTATCTTCAGCTGTCAGTCTTCTGAGCAGAGGACACTGTGATGTGAATGACTGGTGGGTGTACATATACCATTGTTGGATACCTGAAGTGCAGCAGACATAAACGACTAAACTCTGTCCGTGAGAAGAAGCAAAAAGGTTGGAGAGAATGTGTCCAGAAGACGTGAAAATGACAAGGCGGAAGAGTCATGAAGAGAGAAACTAACAAAGTGATACAGATAGCGAGAGAGAAGACACTTAGAGGGATGGAGAGATGGATGTCCCTGCAGTTGAAGGATTATCCACCAGACTCCACTATCAGACCTGATGAGACGGGAGCAGAGCGGCGCAGTGGCAGCTGGCTGGACGAGATAGTAGCAAGGCAGAAAGTATCTGCTCTTACATTCCTCCTCTGTCATCCTGCTGCCTCTCCTCTCTCACTTCCTTTGTCCTTCTGGTCTCGCTTGGCTCGCATGGAGTCCGAAATTCTCCCGGTTATAATTTTAAAACAACTCTGTGGCAGCGATGTCGGTGGCGTTCAGGTCTTGGCAAAAGAAAATTGACACATCATCGCTCAACCAACTTTTTTTCTTTCTTTCTCTGTAATAGACTCGGTTAAGATACACAGGTGCTGTCTTGGAGTTTATATTGTTGATATTTTATGTGGACTGACTCATACTACACAGTGTCAGTTCATATTTCATTAGAAACACCTGATATTATCTGTTAGCTAGGTTAGTTTCCACCGCTTTTGAGCTAATGAGACAGCGAGCACATGTTGTGGTTGCCTGATTCTGGCAGCAGAAGGGACCCTTTTGGAGGTGAACCAACTCCATTTGAGAACAAAAGCTCTGAAGAAACACAGCAGTCAGATTATATAGCTGCGTTTCTGGAAGAGAGCCTTTTTCTGTTGTTTCTTAAGCTCTGGGTGCTTTGCCGGTACTCCCACATAGGCTAGTAGGACCTCCATAAAGCAGCCAGGTGTGTTTACAAGGAAGTTTGTGACACACCTGCGCAGCTTTAATGCCTCCTTCCTCTCCATTCATTTACATTCTCGTCGCTGTTTCCTGCACATTTTTTCTGCTGCGATCACAAAGCATCTTGCCTGCGGCCACAGACGACTTCTATTCTCAGGCCAATTCGTTTGAACACATGATCAAACTTGAAATGTCTGCTACAGGTGGGTAGGTAGAAAAAGTGACACAAATGAAACATGATTTGCCCCTTTAGGGTCTCACTTTGTTCCTATACGTCAAACAGTGAGAGGTGAAATGTGACCACAAATGATCATACAGACGTACAGAAACTTTATTGTTTGATCGCTGAGAGTACTGACCATACAGTAAAAAGCAATGCTTCTGCTTTTCCTCATGTGAATCTGAATCTGAATCACACTGAATCTGCACAGTAGTGACACGATTAAGACGTGGAATTGAGCAAGTAGACAGTCCCATAGATTGGTTGGGCTCTTGGCTCGCTCGTGGTAACATTAGCATTAGCTTATTAATGGGGAGGCTGTGTACCAGTAGGTAGAGCAGGACGTCCACGTGCTAGAGGGTTAGTGGTTTGATCCCTGGTTCATGGAATGAATGAACATATCTCTCCTCAGCTGGAGGAGAGGTGGCTCATGGTTTGGCTCATGTGCCATGAAGTGGGCCTCTAGCCACCAGGCTGCAATCACGTTGTCACTAACAATTTTCAAAGTTAGTGGTATTTTAACCAAACAGGTTTTGAGTATTTTTTTGCGAGCAGTATTCAGATTTGTACAATATATTAGACTGACATAGAGGGAATAGCGGATGGATGCTCTCCTCAGATGATTATGTTGTGACCCATCCTTTTCACTGTTTGGACATTCCTGATTATCTCTGCTGTCTCTGAGAGGGCCCCCTGTTCAAATCACGTGTTTGTCCCAGGGAACTGAGGGCTGCTGCACGAGAGTGTCACATTATGAGTTTCTAATCCACTAGCAGCAGGATCCAGTGATGAAACACAGAGCTGAACTCTATTAGTTAGTTAGTCCTCCCCGCTTGCCTCTACATTTTTGCGTACCGACTAAACGGTGAGCCTCGCTCCCTCGCTTTCACAACCTCATCAAAAAGATTCCCTCATGTGTGAGGAGAGATCTGTGCCTGCTCAACAGGAAACAATGCTAGCCTTTCTGTCCTGGCATGAGAGGAAGAGAGGGAGGAGAAGAAAGAAAAAAAAAAGTAGACAGATGGAGAGTTCTTTGTGGATCTACTGAGGGTTTTTGGATTGTGGGGTTCCTCCACAATAACCCCCACAGTGTGAGGGAAAGGGGCTTTGATGTGGTGGGAACAAACACCCATGCTCAGAGTAATATGGCTATAGGAAAATTAATTTAACAGCCAAGAGGAAGACAAAATATACAGCAGAAAACAATGATTCAATATTCAGTTCTTCACTGTGGTATTTTAAGGGCTCTGAGTTTCAGCAAGTACTCACAAGCTTGCTTAAAAGGTCAGCCAGGCAAAACTGGCTAATGTTATCCATTTCTAAAGGCAAGATTGCCATCTTTCATAATGTTTGCAAACTACATCAAGTTTTGCTTCTTTGGTCTATTTTTGGCCCAAACCAACCCAGAGCTTTTTAATTTTGCTGATTCTTATCAAGTTGTACTGCTTGACAAATTTAAGCAAGTTTTTTTTAGACATATTGTACACACTGATGGCATTCTGCATTGTCCTTGACTTAGACACCATTCAGACATAACATTATGACCACCTTTATAATATTGTGTGGGTCTCCAAAACAGTGACTCATCAGAGAATGGACATGGGCCTTCTGAGGGTGTCCTGTGGTGTCTGGAAACAGAATGTTGTTAGTGGGGGCCTTTGGGTCCTGTGGGTTGAGGGGAGGGGCCTCTGTGGATCAGATGCATCCCATAGACACTTGATCAGTTTGGGGCTTTGGGAATTTGGAGGCCAGGTCAACACCTTGTGCTGATTGTCATGTGTTTTGAGTTGTTCCTAAACAGTTTTTGTTCTTAAAGCATTTTTGTGCTGCCATCAATGAGTGTCATTGCTATGGGGTGGGGGTGCCTGGTCTGGTCTAGGTGGGTGGTAAATGTCTAAGTAACATCCACACTGATGCCAGGTCCAAAGGTTTCTCAGCAGAACATTGTATTATCACAAGGTGTTTAGTGTCATTCACTTCTCCTGTCAGTTATCGTAATGTGGTGCTGCATGGTTCCATTCCCTTGAATACACACTGCAGTTTAGTTAGTTCCAGGACATAGCACATAATTAAACAGCTCCACCTTTCCTGAATCAGCACGTCCAAAACTATATTTTTATTAAACCATTTCACTCATCGCACCTTCCTCTTCCTTCCTAGTTGCTCTTCTTCTGAACTCTTTTGATCAACACACACACACACACACACACACACACACACACAAACATATGTCTCCCTGTTATCTGCGACTTAGTTGCTGTCAGTCTGGAATGTAAGTCTTGGTTTAGTGGAGCAAGCAGCAACAGGTCCGGCCTCCTGAACGGGAGTTTGTGAAGAGTGATGCACTCGTAGCTTGAGACAAAAGACGGAGATCAAGAGAGGGACACAAATCAGTGTTTTACCGAAAGAAAGCAGCGTTGACGAAAGTGTACTGAAGTCGGTGCAGTCTCAGAGGTGTCCTGTCTAATCAACTTCACGCTGATAGGATTTAACGAGAAACCAGGAGCAGCTCTTTGCCATGGAGGCAATGCACTTTCTAGACAACTGGAGGAAGGTAATTATAACTGTTGGGTATATTATTTTACAAGTCGACCTTCAGAAAAGATTCTATTTCCTCTGGCTTAGATTGGAGTTTCTGTTTTTTCCTTTGTTTTTATTGCTCAAAACCCTGGTGCTGTTTGGAAATTTTTAAAACATTTCTGGCTGTGTTGTGATTTACTGTTTGAGGCTTGCTTGAGGCTTACACCGCCGAATATAATTCCCTGTCAGGAGAGCAAATATGATGATACTGCAGCAGGGTTTTGTTATCCTGAGGGCAGAGCACATCAGAACTATATTTTCCATCCCTGCTGCACAACATTTTAGGCATGCAAACGACTCCGGGTGCGCTCCGAAATCCGGGTGATTGCCGTAATTATGTGTTTTCCAACCTTCCCCATGTGGATTTCGGCTCTTCCTCCCCGACCACACGCTTCTCACATCTCACGTAATGACTGCAAAAGTGTTTTCTCGCCTATGTTCACACTTACGCATGCACTAATATAGACACGGGGCATTATTTATAGCCACTTGTTTTGCGCTGACTTCATGGAAATACCCAAAATAATAGTCTTGAGTAAGAAGGGATGTGGGAATGTGTGTGATGCGAGTGGGTGTGTGTTTTCGCAGAGACTGAGAGACAGGCAAAGTGGTTGATTTCCCGTGCATGTGTCATTTTACCAAGAGATCTAAATGTGTTCCTTCCTCTACACACTGCTGAGGGAGTGTGTGTGTGTGTGTGTGTGTGTTGACAACATAAATCACACCTACGTATTGCTGTGTAGGCAGAGTGGGGAAGGGGAATCCCAGAAAATACTGTTCAACTTAATTTAAGTACTGTGAGGGAAAAAAAAAGTGTGAGTTTTGGACTTTTCAAAAGCTTTTTAACTTTATTCTGGAGTAATCTCACCAACGGCAGGCGACGAGAAGCGTTAAAGAGAAGAGTTTGATACTAATAATCTCTGTTACGCCGCAGAAATGAAGTCACCCGTGACGACTTTTTGTTGCTCACTCTCACGATGCTGTCACTTCCTCTCCCAGGATCTTCATGTGTCGCAGGGAGCTGGACAGGACAGCTCAGTGGACATGGACCGCCTGAACAGGAACATGCCAGAGTACGGACGGCAAACCCACCAGGTGCTGCAGGTGAGTGAATGTGTGCGTGTGGTCTTGTTTTCATCAAGCTGCAGGGGTCATGTTGTCCTCATGGGGCTGTTTATCTGGATTTTTCTATTTTCTGGAAGCAGCAGCTTTCCGAGGGCTACAGCTTGTTGAGAGTGGGCTTTTAGGGTTGCTAGGCAATGCATTAAAGTTCAAGATAGAGAAACAAGTTTGTATGTGTTTGGAGTGGGAAAAAACAGGAGGAGTAGGAGAAAAGAGTCAACCAGAGGATTCAGATCAGGACGTCTTTGTTCAAAACTTGGCAGCGCTCACAGAAAGACAGAGTCATATGTCATCCTTGTACCACTTTTTGTAACATGTTTCCAGTTCACGGACACAGTAAACGCTTTCTTTCTTTCTTCTGCCTCCTCCGCTGATGTTAAGCATCACCATATTAGCCGCTCTGACAGATTTCTGGCACCCACACCCTCCTCGGATGATAAACACAGAGCTGAAGGCAGCAGGTCGGGTCAGGCAGCGCAGCTGGGACGCATCCTGATGGCATATGTCAGTACGTTGTAAAGCAGGAATCTTCAGCTAGAGTTAGTAATTAGACCGACCCGGAGATTGGTTGTCTGAGTTTCCCACCTGCTGCGTCCAACAATCCTATCAGGCATTAAGGAGGGGGATGTGTGCCTGTGCTGGATTTTTCTTTTTTCTTTTTTCTCCCCCACACAGTCCAGAGAGAGTATTGTAGAGAAAACAATATGGAATTAAACTTTCATGATCCCTGTAAAGAAACTGGGGCAGTGCTGCAAGAAAGGAACAGGAATTTAAATGGGAGCATCGCAAGATTCGAGTTTTCTAAGTGTGATTTGGTTCATTTTACAAAGAGGTATTTTTCTTAGAACACTACACTGTAAGAAATCTATCTATCTATCTATCTATCTATCTATCTATCTATCTATCTATCTATCTATCTATCTATCTATCTATCTATCTATCTATCTATCTATCTATCTATCTATCTATCTATCTATCTATCACTCTCATCACTCTCTGGTGTAGTCATCCTGCATATTTAGTCCAGAAGTTGAGTATAGTGTCACAATAACCACATTAAAGGGAAATATACTAAACTCTTTTATGATTAGATAAGTTACGTAATTGTCCCGACCGGGAAATTGGCATCGATCTCCACACAGCTTTTCCCATAACTACCATCATCTATGAAACAAAACACGTCCAAATCATTTACAGTTTTTCTCAGTCGCTTTGGTGCAATTCTCACATCACTAATAACATTTGCACAACAGTTAGTGCATTTCTCAGAACAATTAGTACAAACTGCCAAACCTAGTGGATAACCTGCAAAAGTGTCTGTGTCATCAAAACAATAAGTCCTGACACCATTGTTTATGAACAAGACAGTCAAATGGCTTTGTCATGTTTTCATTGTGACATACTTACTGCATATGCTCTTTGCAATTCTACAGCACTGTGCAAAAAAAAAAAAAAAATACACAGTCACTTATTCAGAACAACCATAAGAAATACCATTATGGTAGAACTGTGCACAAATGTAAACAATATAACAGTACATATTACTGTAAACTGAACATAAATTATTCCTCCATCCACATGTTCCTCTCTGTCTGGCCACATATATTCATCTACATCACAGCAGATGTCTTCCTTTGCAAGGCAACGAGGAAAGTCACCTTGAGTGGTGCATCCACCCTCTGCAGGACTCCACTGTGATGTCATCACATGCAGCATCCATGGTTGCTAGCAGGGCCATTTGGGCATGTGGACGCCGGTCATAAACCTTCCACCTCCAGGCAGAAAAAAACTCCTCTATTGGATTAAGGAATGGGGAGTAGGGGGGTAGATGTTCAACCACCATCCTGCCATGTGCTGCAAACCATGCTGCGTGTTGTAAGGACTGCAACATGGTTTGCAGAAATTGAATGATGGAATGCACAGCCTCAGCCATAGTGAGGCCGTGATTAAAGCCTACTACTAAAATCAATCTAATCCAGTACAACATATTTCATTTACAGATACAGTAGATAAGTGATATTTACCATGAATGGATGCGTGCGTTAGATTCCACTCTGGTGCATCCTGTGCATGTAAACACTATGCAGGCAGGCAGACAGAGAAGGGAGCTGTTGCTGAGCACACCACGTGGGAGCAGCAGCACACAGCAGATAAGCCAGTATGAATCCTGCAGCGTCGGCCCAGGGGCCTCTTCCCCCCTCCTCCTCTTCCTCCTCCTCCTCCTCCACCCATCGTTCCCAGTAAACCCTCCCAGCGCCCTCCAAGCAACCAGTCTCTGTCTCAGCAATCCTCTTAGGCTTGACCCCACTCCACCGACCGACCACCACAGTCAGATAATCCTATTAGGACACACACGGATAGCTAACCAGCCGAGAGGCCGAGTCAATGATCGCGTCCAGGTTGTAAATAAAAAAAAAAAAAATGCAAATCCGTGCCAGTGAATGACTCCGCACCCATCAGACTTCATTTAACACTTCACATGGCACAGGGCCTTCCCAGCTCCATAAAAACAGCTCCAGACGTTGCCTGCCAACACAAGAAAAATGTAAGTGAAACATCCTTAGCGGTCACATATGACCAAACTGCTGATTAGTGAAACACTACTGTGTGCATTTATGGATTTTGCAGTTGTAGTTGAACTTTGGGCAAATGTTACTGTTTTTAAACGTGCTTTATATGGAGATTTTATTTCAAATGTATCAGTATCTATTATCACTTTGGGCAGACCATCAAAAACCGTATTACCGGCACTCTCTGCTTACCTACCAATCAAGGTGTGCTTGAGAGCGTGCTATGTGCATGTTCTAGGAACAGTCTCTAGCTTGTGGCAGTCACGTAATGAACCCTCACCAAACGCTGGAGGTCATTTCTAATCATCTTGATTCAAGAGCTGCCTCTGAAATCAACCCACCGTTCACACTCCGTCACTGCGGTTGCTACTCAAATGTAGCAGGAAAAGACATGAAGAGGGAAGAGGCCTGTTGCCACAGTCGAGTCAAATTGATGCTGCTAAGAGATTACGAGTAAAACGTGCTGCAGTCTCGGGGTCAGAAATCCAAACAATGACGCAAACCTTAAACTTATCCATAAGTAATACAACATAGAAAAGCTAAATAAATGAAATTTAAAAAGCGGTGTTCAACAATAAGAGACTGACTAAAAAGCAGAATGACTTTATGTTCAGGCATCGGTGCGCTGAAAAGTGCTCGCCACAAGTAAGCTCACAGTACACCCTGCAGGAGCTTTCTTAATTGCGGGAGTGCAGTTGCTATGGCGACCCTCCCCCTCCCATCCCTTTGCTGAGCTACATGCACGTGGTGGTGGTGCTTCAGGAAGCGCTGCGAAGGGGGAAGACGACACACACACACAGACACACTTCCCTGTGTGTCTGTGTGTGTGAGGAATATGCAAACAGCCGCTGCAGCCGGCGGTGGAAGCGGCCTCCCATAGTGAAGACACTCTCTATCCCCAGAGTGAAGGATGAGCCCTTTCTCCCCGTGTGTGTGGGTCTGATGCATTAGTGAAGCAGTAAAATTCCACTCTGTGAAGGACAGAAAGCTGAGCACCACCACTCCTCTGTGACTTCCCCCCTGTGATGTTACACATCCTCATGTTTTTGTGTCATGCACAACCAATTAGATCAGCTAATGGATCGGAAATGATTCCCCGTTAGGTCCCATTCACAACAAACCATTTATCATGCGGACACGGTTGCACAGTTAGATGCAGAGGATGGGATGCGACGTGGAATACGGGTCTCAGATACAAAGGTGGCTTTGTCAAATCATGGGAAATTTAGGATTCCAACTTGTTTCTAGTTGCAGTAGCTGTAACTGTATCAGACTCCACCCAAAGCTGCACAGTTCATTTACTATTAAACACACAAGGTTTTAATCTTTATTCTTCTATATTCTTCCATATTTTGTTGTTGTTGTGAATTGAATATTTGCCATATTCCAGCGTTGCACGATACAAATACACAGTAATGCACAATGTTAACGCTCACGCTCTATCTCATATGTGACTTCCTTTGCAGAGCACCCCGCTGGACCTGATCGAGACCGGGAAGGGGCTGAAGTTCCAAGCAGAGCGCCCCCATCTGGTCAGCCTGGGTAGTGGGCGGCTGAGCACCGCCATCACCCTGCTGCCCCTGCCTGAAGGTGAGACAGCAGCTTGAAACACCAACACAAGCGTCACTTTGGTGACCTGACCTTGTTATCGCTGTTGAATCTACTGTCCGTCCTGTCTGTGTCTGTCTGTCTTGACAACGGGCAAGTTTCATCTTGTGTGTGCCTGCTGACCTCTTGGCATTTGGTTTGCCTTTTAGTATGATGCCCTGTCTGTCTGCCTCTTCAGGCTGGTATGCAGGGAGATTCCTTTATTTTTGGGTCATGTCCAGGCAGAAAGACAGTGTGTGAGTCAGTGTATAGGCGTGTGTGTCTGTGTGTATCTTTATTACACTTGTCTGGGACATTTTATTGAGTATTGGCGGCTCATCTGGAAGCTCGTGGCAGAACAAGGGTACGTCTGTGTCCTTATTTGGCTCAAATCAGCACCAAAATCAGCATGTCGCTTTGATTAAGGCGTCACATTAGTGAGGAAAAGCCTCAAAGTAGTTTTTTTTAACTAAACATTGTTGCGTTGTCTGAACCATCCAGCTACTTCTGGCCAGGTGAGAGAAATCCTGAGCTCAAGATAAACCTTTAAAAGGTCATACATTTGCTTGAGATGATGTGTATGACCCGATTGGTTACTTAACGTTTTGATTGGCTCGACCGATTAACTCCTAATGGAGTGATTCCAGACCAACTCTCCCCACAAAATGTTACTGAGCAGGAAAAGTTCTGACTGGCCTCCAGGATTTAAGCCTGGAGTGTTTGTGTCGGTTCTAGTTTGTGAAAGTTTGGGTTACAAGGGACTCTTTCACAAAGCGGGATACAGCACCCAGGACTGTGGCAGACCCAGTAGAAACCGGAAGTGTTGAAGGTGAATGTCTCTAGTAGTCACGAAGAGTGAACCTGGGAAATGTCCTAGAAAAAGTTATGTTGCTCCAGAAAAGAACACATTGGTGCCTTTTTCCATTTGGAGACAATACTAAAGATACGTCATATGCATGTGTTGACAGTTGTTTGTGAGCCAGGAACCATCAGTACCAATACAGATAAAATTGAGACTATCCATGTCATATAAAAGATCATCTGAGCGTTATAAGATTTTGACCACTCTTTCTGCACCACTGTATCAGATTTAAGTCTGCTTCTCCCTTCCTTTAGGCCGGACCACTATGGGTCATGGTCCCATGGACATCAGCATCCAGGGCCCTGGTGTGGCCGCCCAGCACTGCTACATAGAGAACAGGTCTGGGGTCATCACGTTGCATCCATGTGGGAATCTCTGTGCTGTTGACGGGCTCCAGGTCAAACAGCCCACCCGTCTGTCACAAGGTAGGAATCAGCTCAGGCGGCTCTGTCCCATAATGCGCTGTGATGTTTTTGATGCTTTCTGTTTCTGTATTTCATGCATGAATCTTGTGCACCAGCCTGCCATATTAAAAGCAGCTTTACTTTTGTTGGGATTTTACACAGAACAAACATCAGTGGAAAGCACTCAGTGGAGTCTCTATAACTTAGGTGTAGTTTCTCCTTCCTGCTGATGTGCACGATCGCAGTTATTGTGAGCCACTGGTCAACCCATCAGCTCTCCGCCTGGTCGATGAAAATGCACCGTAAGAACCAGCATGCCTGTTCAATAAAACGCGCGGTCTGTGCTTTTAAATAGTCATCGATCGAAGAGCAGCCGTAGGGCCATGCGTTAATGAGTTAACAGAGTGAGCTTTGATGTGCTCAGGCATGCAGATGTGGAACAAACAAGAGGTAGAGGGATGAAGTCATTTTCATACAGCTGCAGCAGAGGTGAATCTTAGGCCAGAGAGTTTTCCTCACATCACCCCCTGTGACTGTGATAGGCATTTTAAAAGGAAAGGATTGTTTTCATTGAAGTCAAGGTTACCTGGGAAGTCATGGAAGCTAAAGACACCCACAAAGTGAAATGCTGTTGCACAATGTAACTGAAAGGATTTTGCAGATTATGGAAGTCTGAGGCGTGCTGCAAACAGAAAGAAGAAAGAAATGTGATTATTCTCTTACGTGAGGTACCATCAATGGACATGGACAAAGCACGTTTTATAAATGGACCAAGTGGCAAACATATTGTAGAACCACAGGCTGTATATAAAAGATGGACGTAGCCACAGCAGCATTATTCATTTGGTTTATGGACAACTGTTTCAGAGCCTCATTGTTGGCATTTGGCCTTGGTGTTTCAAGACTGCTGCTGGGTTTTACCATCAGAATAATTGATCAAAGCTTTTTAATCCTTTTGGGGATCTTGGTAAATCTGTGAACCCATTTATCAGTTTGGCCAAAAGAATGTGATGTTAAAACATGTTGCACAGGATTTAATCGACAGCGTTCAAGGCTTCAGACGGAAATGGCTACCATGCAAATACTATACGTCTCTAGTATGCAGTTCTTCTTTTTACCCAGACTGTTCTGAATTAATCAGACATTTCCTAATATGGAAATACACACACACTTGCAGTGTTTCATAATAATTTTATATTTTGCAACTTTGCATTGGACTGTAATCTTTCCCAATATTCTGCATAAGTGTAGTAGAGGAAGTAAGGAAGAGGAAATTTATAGACATTTACATCAGAGGGTGCACACACACTGTATGATGAGAGTGCGCTGCAGGAACACTACTCATCATTACTCACAGGATGTAAAAAAATCCCTCTCTGCTGCTGTGTAATCACACAGACTTATTTGTCATTGGAGCTCATGAAAAATGCTAACAGAGAAAGCGCGACATACAGACGTATGTATGTATAGAGGAACATGTGTGGTGTTTCTCTATCTCGTGGTATTTCAACCTGGGCTCTGGCGGGGTAACCTGAGCGGGGACACGGGGCTATTTATACTGCCCCCTCTACCCCAAACAGAACCAACTTTAGTCCCAGAGGAGGTTTCATATTGAATGAGTGAGAGGGTAAACCAGAGTTCGCTGTCAGGCTCCTCTGGAGAAAAGTACAGTGGGAAAAGCTGAAGTAGCTGATATAGATTTTACAGCAGGAAATAGATCAGACTTTATTGGTTGCTTACCACTCCCAGGAGTTATGTGTATTCTATGAGTAATACATTACGAGGCACTCAAACATTCCACACGAAACAAGTCAAGTATTGCAGGGCCAGAGGATGCGTCACAGCAAGCTGTGACTCGACGTCACAGTTAATCTACCGCCGTCTGCTTCAGCCGTACCTTTAACCTGGCAAATGCACAGTTTACACCTCGAGATGGATTTGACTTGTCTGCAGCTCACTTTTAAGAAAATCAAGCCACGACTAGTTGTTGTTGTTACAAACGTGAAAACGTGCTGAACGCCGGGGTTTGGTGGTAATCCTCTTGGATTTACAATATAAATGGAGGGGCATGCACAAACTAAGCCAGGATGTTCAAAGCGGGATGAGCTGCAGTTTTAAAGGATAAAGGTTGGCTTGATTTGGCCCTTGAGGAGGTATCTGAGGAGAAACGTGAAATCTTTGCAAACATTAGTAAGACAAGCTTAGCTGAACATCTGAAGAAAACATATAAAGGTGCAGTCCACCAATTTTGCACATTGCATTCACTTAAATACTCAACAAGGAGAGCGTGTCTGCGTCTAAGACAAAGGCGGTGTAATGTCTGACCTCTGCACCACCCACATCATCAACACTTTACTTGTATTTCCAACATGGCTGCTTTCGTAGAATGACTTTCCAGTTTCTGTGCAGGGGAATATTTGCAAATTTTCCCCTGCAAATTGTTGTTACTGTCAGGACAACCTATAATTACTTCATACTCCATACATTATATTATAGTATTATTGCGTCAAATGAGACACAGCAGGTGTATTTGTTCCTTTACATTTTTTGCATCACATTTCATGATGCATTTAGTTTATTAAACTGATTATTTATAAGGTTCAAATGCAGTTAATGGAATCTTAAAATATGCATTATTTATTCCATGTTAGTAGATTTTTTTTTATCGTCATGTGTGTTTTTTCTTTGCAACCATCTAATATATATTTAAACCAACAGTAATATATTTGTGTTTTATTTAAAAAAACGACAACTGTAAATTCCCATAAATGCCTGATGTTTCAAATATGACACAAACTAAAATCAAATGTGGAAATTTTTTCTTTCTTTTTCTTCTTTTGATTCCATTTGTCAGGCTGCATAGGGCTACGCTGCAAATAGATACACATATCCTGCTACTTTCCCTAAATCATTAGCACTGTCCTAATATATTTGGCAAAAGCTCTGCCAAGTATTTCTGCAGAGAAAAAGTATGTCAGCTGTTTCACTTTATTGTTTACATTGACACACAGGCAAATACACACACACACAAAACACTTTCTTTATGTGAAGTTGGTGTGGGTCAGACAAAGAGCATAAATTATGCCCGGGCCGATAATGGGATTCACCACACATTATAAGGATATGTACTGTGCAGGATAATGTGCCTCCAGGGAACTCTTGTGCAGAGCGTTCCCTTTGATGTGTATTTTTTATGGCTTGCAATAAATGGCTGATGATACCCAAGGCTTAACCTTTGTTCTTTTATACAGTGATCAAGATGAGATATGAGAGAGAGTCACATCTAGGCATGCTGTGTCATTCAAATCTGGATGTCGGATGGTGTTGCCAACAGATTGAATTCAAACCACAGGCTGGTGTTCACATGATCAATAAATCAATGCATGTTATTGATCAGTCAACTGCTAGCATTGTGGATTAAGACCCTCCTGTGGTGTCTAAAGCTGGGGGACACACTACATAACATTCACCATCCCTACAGATTTTCAAAAGACTAAAGAGTGCACATTAACAGACCGGCTTCAGCAGACTTCTGCTTGACCACTGAAAGACCGGGATCACACACTTAACAGTTCGACCTGATGAGGGATCACATATGATTTGTCAAACCAAATGAATGCATCAAACTCTGGTGAGGGCGACAGCTACAACCAACACTGTACAGGCACTCGTGCTTGTGCCACAGCTCGATTAATCTCTCCCCCAATCCTACAGTCCAGGTTCACTTAGTCACCACTCGCCTCCTCTCATTGTTCGCCATCGTTGTTTTGGTATCCCTGCAACTTCCCATCACCTTCTGACGCCATTTCCTGTATCCCACCCTGTCTTTTTGTTTGACTGTCGGCGACACGTGTTTGTTTCGCCTCAGAAAATCCAAACACACCTGATCTGACTGCGACTGAGGTTGAGTCAGGTCTTCACAGATTCACATCTTCACCCCCTCACACACTAACAGATTTTCCTCTACCTGTGCCAGTTGTCCCCAATTAGTGTGGACTGGTGCAGACTTTGCCCAACTGTGAATCGTGGGTGAAATCTGTCAAAAAAAGTTTAAACCTCCCTTTCCCTCCCCTTTCTCTTTCCACTTTGCCTTCCCCTCACTCTTACTGCACCGCTCTGACTCAGGATCCCCACCTTCTTTTCTTCCTCCTGCTCCTCCTCTACCCCCCTCTCCCTCCCTCCCTCCCTCCCTCCCTCTCTCTCTCTCTCTGTGGGCTGGGAGATGACTGAGAGCCAGCTGTTTGTTACAGGAGCCGGGGCAGAAGGGGAGATAGCGTTTTTTACTACGTGACTAGCGCGGGGAGGAAAGAAAAGGAGACAATGGACGCGGGGTACAATGACTGTAAAACTCCCGCACCGGTTTGAATGAATATACCAACGCATCATCGGCGGATGAGCCCGTGTTTTAAAGGAGTGGGCAAGCGGACAGGTCCCATTGTGAACTTCCAGATATCTGCGGAATATATTGTTATTAGAGCCGATGGGATTTTAGGATTACCATAACAAAAGGCTGCCCGCGGACACAAAAAAAAAGAAAAAAAAGAGAGAAGCCCATAAACGCTCCTGGTTGTTCCACAATAAATTCTCAGCAGAAAACGGACTAAAACACGTGGTTTTATTTAAAGGAGCAGCAGAGGCGATGAAAGCAGCGGAGAGAGAGAGGAGTTTCATTCATTGGAGTTAAAGTAAGTTGTCTGTGTGTTTACTATCGGCTACATTTGAATGGTATTTGGTCGCTTAAAGTCGCTGGTTGTCTTGTAATGGTCTGTGGATAGTGTCACTACGGTGACGATTTCTTCTGGTGGACTATTCATGTCACTAGCTAACACAGTGTGGACACTTCTTGCTTCTATGAAGATTCAACCTATTATTGTCCCTTTGCTACGCTCTCGCCAAACTCCATTTATAAATCTGGAAAATAAGTCGTTTGTCGGTTATATTAGTAAACTACACGTGATTTAACATTACTTGCAGTTTCCCTTTCACTAGTAGAAGGTATGTTTTAATTCGGGGACATAAAGCAAACATGAGTCGCTTGAACAGTTAAAAAAAATCTAGTTTTGTCATTCTCTGCCGGTTACTTCACCCAAGTTGTCGCCCGTAACCGTGGTGGGCGTTTGCTAACACTGCTAGCAAACTAAAAAATGTATTCTTTATTAACATTAATGATATTTTTCTTTAAGCCGAATTTATCCAAATGCAATTTTGACGTGACATTAGCTGTTTAGCTGGTGCTTCATTAAGGATATAGCTTGCTCCACAACAAGGACGTTTAAACAGCATTTATTTTTAAGGGAGATTGGTCTGTTGCTCAACGCGACCACCTGCTCTGAGGTTGCTGTCTCCAGCCACTCAGTCCCAAGGGGTGAGTCCTAACTTTCCCCCCATGCCTCCATGTGAGTTCTGTTTATAGACTACAAACATACACAAGTCTGCCAGATCTGCAGATACCCCCCATCGCGTCTGGCATGAGCAGACCTCACTGTGTCTGTCTACTGTTACACAGCTATTCCTGGATGCCAATGTGACCTAACCAGGGCTGCTAACAGGAATTGAATGGAGCCTCCTTTTCATGCATTCTGCTCGCTGGGTTCACGAGTTGCGATCATGTTGGGGAGTTCAAACCCAGGACTCTCTCGCCAAAACCGCCATTCCCCTAAAAGTGCGGTCGTTCTCTATCGCCACCTCAACATCTGTCATCTCAAACACATTGTGTTGACCCCGTTGTAAAGAAGGATGTGAGGAGTCAGAGGGGACCTCCTCCTCCTCCTCACCCGTCAGGCTGCTGTGAGAGTGATGTGGACTCCCAGCGGGGCCCGCCGCAGGTCAGACCAGAGAGGAAAGAGTGTGGCAGCAGCTGGAGCCCATACGCCGGGTCAGTGTGCGTTCCTGCGTGGTGCTGTTGACACAGTCTTTGACCGTGCATCCTCCGACTGCACCGAGGTCAAGGCAGATGTCTCCAAATGAGACTGCGGATAGACGTTCCAAATACACCAGCGGGTTGTGTTCACACTGCAGGTCTGAATTCCTCACTGCTCTCCATATCCGACGTTTCAAAATGAATGAGACGCGTGTATGAAAAGCCTGGCTTGAGCACTGTATCAGTTACGATAGATATCAGATCTCCATTGCTTAGCTTCCGTGTGTCCTTGTGTTTTTTACGGAAAACATTTTCATCAAAGCTTGTTTCTCTTCAGCTCTTCTGTCACTTTTTAGTCATTATCTGTTCCCTGTGGGTGTATGTGAGGTAATGGGGAATGGATAACTGAGGTTGTCAAGACTGTCCTGTCCTATTGGATTATACATGCAGCAGTGAGACTTTTTTCCTCTTCCCTAACCTTAACCCCTAACACCTAACCCTTACGCCTACCTCTGTCCTTGCACAATATGCATACAGGCCATGTGTTTTAAGGCAATCCATTCAAAACCGAAAAGCCTCATATCTATAGCAAAGAATACCAATTATACTGCTTTGAATAAGTAGCCCACCTCTAAACCACGTGTAGGTCACATAGTTTGCCATCTGCCTCCTGTGGGATCTGGGAGCATGTTTAACAGCAGGGGATTGACCGGAGTTGTTCTGACATAAAGGAGGAGAATGAGGGGTTTGGTGTTAGGGGGCGGGGGGTGGGGATGCAGAGAACATCTGTTCGGACAAGCCTCTGACACGTTATTGTGATGAGCGCTCGCCAGAGACAGCAGCTGACAGCTTGCTGGATGCGGCATCTGGTCTGTGGGATGTGGAGGCTGTGAGCAGCGGGATCTGATTATGACAAAGTGCTGTAGAGGGGCACTCCACTAATTTTACATGTGGAGTTCAGTGGACTCAAGAGGTACTACGCTGTGAAATGCGCCGTTTAATGTCTCCTGTAGCTCCTGGAGGTCACTCACCGGAAAACTGCATCACACCTCGACTACTGCTGCTCAGTTTCTGAGCACTGTTTCTGTCATCTATGGCTTATCCCAGTTTTATGAATGAGGAGTGGTGTTTTTTTAAAGAATGTGAGTCTGTATTACGCCACATAAAGTTTGGGCAGGGGCAGTCGGGCTGTATAAATATATTGATCAAGTATGTTCAAGTATCAGAAATGAGAGATTCTTTTCAAACCACAGCAAAAAAAATTATCTTTTTATTCCCCATGTAATCTTAAATTCACAGTTTATAAAATAACAGTGAGTAGGACACAACACATTTGCTCAATCTGTGCATGTGACCCACCTTCTAATTGAATTTGCAGCACAACAAAAACTCATAAGCATGTGTGTGAAGCAGCTGCCCAGCAGCAACCGCCGTCTCCGGCTATCTTCCACTGTGGCATCTCCCTGGCGTCAGACTGCTTCCAACATGTGATCCCTCCTTCCGAGTCATTTCTCCCAACCTTTTATCTGCTCAGACGGTTATTCCCACATGATGGGCTTTGACCTCCGCAGAGCGCGCCTCCTCCCATGTGTGCTCCCTTTCAAACCAGCTCCATATCTTCTCCTCTGGTATGTGCGTCTGTGTTTGACAGACCCTGGCTTGGCGAATGCTGGTCATTGATTAACTGGTGGGCTTGACTCCCTGGCCTTTGCTGAGGCTGTAAACCTTCAGCTTTCCATAGCAACTGCCAGCCATAGTTGCGGGCATCCCTTTGTCTGCAGCTCCTCCAGACACTTTAGTGACGTCCCATGCTGGTGGTTTGGTGGCGACACATTTGTTTGTTGCACAAGATGGTAAAAACACGGAAGGGCCCAAATTTTTCCCCACAGTTAACTAGTAGTAAGTAAAAAGTTCCTGACTTTGTCACGAGAGTGCATTTTGTGTGAGAGGATGAGTGGAGTAAAGCTGCATAAATATACAGCTTCACAATATTATAGTGATTCCCTGCTATTTGAGTCACTGAGATTTCCTCTGGAAAAATGTTTTGGTCTCTGACTTACACTCACTTGCCACTTCATTAGGTACAATAGTGAAAGCAAATTGCAGTTGTTCAGCTGCATTCAGCAGCTGTTTAAAATAGATGATTCAACTATGTTTTCATTCTGGAGAATGTTTTTTGTAGTACTATTGAGTTGTTTTGTGCTGTACTGACACATTTCTATTATTTTGACAACCCCATTTTAGTAATATCGGCTAGGCTAAATAATGGAAACACTTTAGTGTTCAGTTGAATGCAGTTTAAGAGCACTCCAAAATGATTATCCTACAGAATGATCCTTCAGTTGGAAAACGCTGTTTCAACATTAATTGGACATCACGAAGGGGGATGTAGTGGAGGACTATTAATATTAAAATAACATATAAGAATGCATTCATTTTCCCATTCCTCGGTGTACCTAATATTTTGGCCAGTGGGTGCATTTGCATTGGTTAACAAAACAAATTCAATCCAGCTCTGGTTAGCTTTTCTCCGCCTGCTGAAATGAAGAGTGTTAATGATACTTAATCTAAGGAAAATCTAAAGAAAAATATTCCACATGACTGGATATTCCTCTGGTGTCAGGCTGTTGTGAATCCTGTGAAGCGTCTGTGAGTTTCTGACGGGCGGCATGGTTCAGAGGGAGAAGCCGGACTCATGAGCCTGACTGATATGCGCTGCTGAAGCCAGTGTAAATGGCGTGTAAACGTACAACGGCATTTCTTTGTCATATCTGTACTTGAACGTTACGTGAACTCATTCTGGAAGAATGCGAATCGTCTTCGCTCTGACCACCTCTGGTTCCTCTGATCTAATCTTCTGGGGAAAAGTACTGCAGGCTAAGCCGACACACTGGAAAGATTTAATGTGGTCGTACCAGCGCAGAGGAAAAGGGGGGAAAAAAAGCACACGCAGAGATGACTATTAGAGAAATGATGGAATATTTGGTCCGCAGACACATTTCCGATGGGTCGGATGGAGCAGGGCTGCTAACCCATTTAATGCCACAATACCCCTGAGGCATGATGTGGCATTAACACCGATTGGTCTGAGTGGACCCAAAGGAATACTCACAGGGGTTTCCAGTGATCACTCGCGTCAGCTCTGGTATTTAGTCAATAAATTAATAAATGTTCTTGATGTTATGTTAAAGGTTCCTTTATTTTAAGTTTGCATTATTTTATCATGGTGCAAAATCACTGAAATCTCAGTGACTGAACTAAAAGTCTTATATGTTCACTTGCATCAGATCAAAATGAATACACTAGCAGTGCCATTAATTTGTAAGTTAAATTTCATGATAATATCTGAAAAAGAACCAAATAGGAAGTAGGGTCCAAATCCAGCACTATTTATGATTCTTGTCTCACAGGAAAACATTTGCCATTTAATGGATTAGTTGACAGCTACTTAACTTCTCAAGCAAAAATGCCAAAAACATGTGGCCTCAGCTGATAAAAGCTTTTATATTTTAAATATTGTAGATTCCTTCACTGTTGATTGGTGAAAAATACACCGAAGACTTGGTGTGATCTCTTTCCAAAAGGTGAAAAACATCTTTTTTTCGTGTCACCCAAAGCAGACGAAATTTGCAAATCCCCAAATTCCTTTGGCTTGAAAAACCCGGCTGAATTATGTTTCTGTACATCAGCCGGTCGATTCATTCGTTGATTGTTCCAGCTCTGTGTCTTTGAGTATTAAATCTATTCATCACCTCCAGGTCAGAGAAATATCACCAGGCATTTTGTTGACAAGCTATAATTGATTGTTTGAAAGGCTAGCTGAGTTTGAACGCATTTGATCATGTTGACCTAATGAATTAGAGCAAGTCAGTGCAGTTTTGAATATTGTGTATGTAGTTTATTTTTTCTTTAATGTTTGAATTTTAAATTTAAAGTGACAAGACAGCCTGTATTAGCTGCTTTTGTATAGTGAGCCTTTAAGAACATATTGTTCTGTTTGATATTGAAGGAGGACGCCTTGTGCTTTGTATTGTGCTGACTGACGTATACTTAATATAGGCTCCCACCTTGACCCAGTCTCTGTCTTTAGCATTACAGTATGTTCTCCATAATCCACTTAGATGCTCCTGCAGTTTCATTAGAGAATGGGGTTATTGCATGTCCTTGTGGCAAGGTATTGATCATCTAAATAGTTTGTGCCCTTACTCTTGAAGTAGTGCCACATGGAAAGCTTTGTGCACGCAAAAGTGCTGATAACATGAGTCAAGAATTGCTATTTCATGACTTCATTGATGCAGCACTTTGAGAACAGAGTCCTTCCCTGTATGAGGTTGTTTCTCAGTAAGAGAAACAAGCTCTTCTGGAGGACACGGCAGGGGTTGAAAGATGCTGTTCTTGCAGTAATACTCAAAGTGCACTCACCATGATGAGACCTGTGATTAGACCAATCGCCCCTGGAGTGTGGAGGTGGAAATTGTTCTCCCTCACAGCGGTCAGGGAATCAATCTAACTGATTAACTGGGGGTGGGTTTCAAACACATTGTGCAGACCTCTACTCATCATCCTCTCTTTAGTGTCATCACCCGTCCTTTCTTTTAATACCTTAATATTTCTGAAAGTGGACAAATAGTATATTTTCCTTGTTCAAACAGATCTCTCTGCCACAGCTTGTTTTGCTGAGCTCAGCCTTGGAGAGAAGTAATTGTGAGATGTTTGTGAACCGCTGGTTCTTGGAAGGATCCTGGCATTTTTATCCTGGGTCAGAGGGTTCTTCTGAGGGAGGGGAGGAAGGAGAAAAAGTATTAAATAGCAATGTGTTTATAACTTAGGCCAAAAACGTTAATGCCACATAAGAAACCAAGCAGTAATAACACTGATCCAAATCTCTGCAAATGAACTGTTGGTGACTGGTCCATAGAAGTGGATGAGGTTTATTTATTCTGGGAAACAGTTCTGTTCTGCCCGAAAGTGTTTTGCATGTCGACTTCTTAACACATGAAAACGTTTAAATGGTGCAGTTCAGCCATGGTTTCCGGATGAGGAACGATAACGCTCTCTCTAATAAAGATGAAGAGGTTAACACAATTCAAAGGCTTTTGTTAGCACAGTCTATGGTAGAATGGAGAGCTATTTAAACTCGGAAAAACTTGTATTTTTATGTGAAAGTTGCACTGGACTGTCATGAAGGAATTTAACCTAACCTTAGTTCCTCTAATTGTAGCCAAATCTTCTGTGGAATATGGTTGGAAAAGAAAGGGAGCTTTAAATGAAGCCAGGCCTTTTCTTTCTCCCAATAAATAAGCTACTTATCATTAATTCATCGTCTTCAGCTCATTATGGTTCTTTTCTAAGAAGTGGAATTGATATAAAGTAAATATTTCAGCTGGGTAAAAATATTCCAACCAGGATGTAGGACGCCTGCCCAAGTACACAAAAGCAGAAGAAGACCACTTGGGTATGTTGAAAGAACGTTTTTCTTTCACAGAAGTAGTTCTTGGCATAGTTTAAGGTTTTGAGAAACTAATTATATACCCAGAGAATGTCCCACTTAATTAAATTCAGTGAATTAGTGACAGAATCTAGTCCAGATATAGTCCAAATTATAGTAGGGTATCATCAACATACAATGAAACTTTGTGTTCTTAAGTTTCTGCATTGACCCTTTCGCTTGTCGGTTGTAATTACCATTGCAGTAGGAGGGTTATATAAGATTTCTATCCACGTAATGAACCAAATCAAATTTGCTTTGTTTAGTGTCAAGCAAGCTTATTAGACGTTTTAGGCTACAAAAACCGCATCTTATATGATTCTTTATGGTGTTCTCTTCCCCTTCATACACCTCGTTTAATCATCACCTACAAGCGAAGTGCGTGTTAAAGCTGTAGTTAAGATTGTCCTAATTTCACAAGGATGTGGGACAGTATGATGGACATACCCTTGCAAGTTGCCACATTTATTGTGAAACTACAACAAATAGTTCAGTTGGGGTTCCCTTATGATGGTTTTTCAGATGATTAGTGTAAATCTAAGCCGTGAAGAGAAATTGAATTAACACAGAGCATCTGTATGAATCTGTAACATGTTTTATTGGTTGAATTTTTTTATTTAGGGCTGCATATCTGGTTCTGCATGTGGTAACCATCAGATAGAAGATTGATTTTTAATTTACCAAGCACTAGAAGTAATTTTGTGCATTTCTTGCTATTTATTGCGAAATAGTTGTACCCACAAAACCACAGAAAAGCAGCTTGTAAACGAGAAAAAAAAAAAAAATTCCATTTCACTGGCACGTTAACAACTTGATGGATGTGTACAGTAATGTAGTAAAGATGTCTCTTGTGTCAGACTGTTAACATAGAAGAGATGATATAAATGCGCTATAAAACTATTGTCACAGTTTGGTTGTTTTTCTTCTTTTGGTGCATGTGTCCTGTAAAACATCACCTTTTTTACAGTATATTAGCCACAAACAATTACATGATTAAAGAACAAACTTTAAAGTTAAAATAGCACTCAACATTCAGGATAAATTCATTACAGAAACAACTTGGAGGATATTCTGCTAATGGTAAAACCCATTCAGCGACATTGAAATCCAAAGCTTACGGTTTGAGTTTTGCCCTTCATTTACCCGGAAATGTACTACTGTTGCTATTCCTCACTTTCAAAAATGAAATATATTACTTGGTTAAATTGCTTAAATTCTGTGTCAAAGGGACCACCCTCCCTGCTGAGGGGAAATTTGAGTACCAGAGAGCTCAACCTTCATCACCTTTGGGTTCATATTCCTATCCCCATTCCCACCCTATCTGATTTAGGACCCATGATGACGGATCACTTTAGGGAAACCAGAGTTCACCCAGGCCACCTAGTGAGACTGAAGTGTGAAAGAGTATTGGGCATTTTTTGAGGAGACTATTTCTCAGTGTTATGGTTGTGCAGTATAGTATGCACAGATAACTAGGTGCTTTTTTTGACAGGGTAACAGCATGTTTTTTAATCCTGTTATGTGGTTATAAGTGAGGTAAAGTCGAGTTGAGAAACGAGCAGACGTGCCAGAAAAGTAGAGTCATCCCAATCATCCTTAGTCCAAATAAGGACTTAGTGGTTTGTCCAGTGGTTAATTCTCTGCATGGTATCTCTCTAGTCTCATTAAGTGTCCCACCCAGCTCTGTTTTAATATGAGTAAGTCATGTCTGCAGTAGATCTGTTCAGTGCTGGAGATAAGGTGGGAAAACCAAACTGTTTGGGTGGCGACTGGTGTTTGTGTCCAGAAACAGACGCTCTTTCCGTAAACCGACAGCTTTGGATAAGCTCCTGTCTTGTTTGAAGATTTTACGAGTTCCTAGACCATCTGTCATTCCTGTTTTATCAACGTTGCACCGAGAGCTCCCATTAAATTACCTCTCATTCCTGTAATTGCAAAATAAAGCACAGCAGTTTTTCTGTGTCAACTGTGTGTGGGTGCCGTTAAATGAATATCTGCATGATTTATGGTCTACCTCTCCCTGCATTCTCCCTGCTGACTGTGATACATGGCCTGTTTAGAGCATCTCCAAATCCTGACCTGTTCCAGAGTCCCGGTGGACCATAAATCTACGTTTAGTTTGTCGAGATCTGTCGTCTGACGCTCCCTGAAGTGTGTCTCCCTGCGGTGGGGGGGATCCATCATTTTAAGTAGCTGCACAGTGTTGGAATGGCTAAATTGATGAGTGCTAATGGACATCAGGGGACTGCCAGTGATGGACTTCATTGACAGCACCTCAGTGAAAGACTAAAGCAGATGGACTGATTAGGGAAATGTCACATGGGCTTTGGTTTCAGTCATAAATTAGAGGAAAGGACTTTAAAGATCTGTATTTATTGCTTATTGTTCCTGAGAATGTCATGATGTGTGGGTTATTGCAAAGTTAGAATATATTCAACGTTGGTGTTCATGTCAAAGATAAAAATAATGGGCATCAGAAGTTAATCTAGTCAGGCAGACAGACATACAGATAAATTCTTTATTGATCCCGAGGCAAATTCAGAGGCAAGTTAGGGCAGAGGTTACTCCAGTCTATCGTATTCCTGTGTATATGCTGGGCAAGTCGTGTACAAAAGTAGTTTTTGTACTAAATTTCAAGAGTTGTTGAAGTTGTTGAAAAGACCAACTAAGTCTGTGAAGGTCCTCAGTTATCCAGGTCAAAAAGCATTAAATAAGGCTTCTGGACTTGTGGAGCAGAAACTTCGGTTGCCTTTTTTAAACCCTTTTTGGGTAAGGGTTATTAATTTTGGATTCAAGTGTAATAAGCATGCCGTTTTAATCCAGTGCAAGCGTTGCGGACTCTGCCACGAACCATGAAAAAAAAAAAAAGGAAGAACCTACAAATTTTCTTGCATAGTCAGGTGGAAGCCGATGCTTTTAAATATCTTCCACTGAGTCAATCAGTTGTTGCGATGAATGTCTCCGATTGTACTGCATTTTTTTTTTCTTCTGACATTTCTCATGCGATTTTGTTGTTTCAGCTTCGTCAGGAACCTTGATTCCTCTCACATAAAGACAGCTCTTTTTACCGTCTGAGGCGTAGTGTAATCTATTCTGCAGTGAAAGCGAGGGGCAAGTGGTGTGAGCGCGGTTAGCTTTGACTACATCCTGTCATTTTCTAGGACACTACAGTACCGCCGTGTCAGATGGTACACGCTTGCCACCGTTTCTGCATTGAGCATGTGTTCTCGTGTGTATAAAACATGTGTTGTCTCTGCTTTTGCTGACTCATCTCGTGTTGATCCCTGGTGGCCCCTCCGCTGTCAGCGGCCACCCACAAACACACACATGCACCTCGGGCCCGGCAGCGCTCAGGCACGGGGGTCACTCTCCCTCAGGGGTTGGCGGTGGGTGAGTGAGCGTCAGCTGCCAGCAGCATTTTGTGCTAAGAGAACAGGGGAGAGGAGGAGAGACGTCTTCCCTCATCCAGCAGCCTCCAGCAGCCTCTGCACCATTGTGGCTTGCATGGCTGCACATATGCACAGCAGGAGCACATTTTAGCATGCTGTCTGTGCAGGATAGGATTTACTCACAGTTACTTGGTGTAGGGGAGTTACTCTTCAAGCATGTACTGTATGTAGCCTCCCAGAGCGCCATCCACTTCAAATAAGCCTGCAGGAGTTGAAAGCTGTTAAAGCTGGTTCAATTCTGTCTTAGGCCAAGTGTGATGGTGCAAACATGTTTTTTTTTGATAGACATTGAACAAGGGATGGGAACACAGTGTGCATTAAAACTATTCTCAGGGATCACTTCTCGCCTCATGGAAAAAAAATAAATTAACAGTGAAATAAGATAGGGCTGTCCCTGAAGAAGCTCGTGCTTACCGTTTTATGAGAAAACTCCAGATGAACAGCGCCCTCTTGTGCGTCCTCAAAGTTTTAGTGAATTTCGGAGTTCACTAGTTGTGAAGAGCTTTCAGAAATGACGATCGTTTTTTAACCCTAACAGAAAATAACTGCTTAACTACCTTCAAGCTAATTGCTAACAGCAAGGTGCTAGCATGCCAACATTTCCTTTGGTGATGTGCTATACGCTTGATTAGCCGATATAAAGTTTGCCATCTTCACAAGCGAAAGGCGGCACAGCAGTGAATTAGCTCTGGGTTCTAACCCGCCGACTGGCTGGGGCCTTTCTGTGTTGAGTTGCTCTGAGATTCTTAAATTTTCGTAGGCGTGCATGTTGATTGTTTGTCTCTTTGGTGTACCCCGTCTCTCCACTAATGACAGCTGGAATAGCCCCCAACCTCCTTGCAACCCTTTAAGGATAGGGGGTAATTAATATTGATTGAGCAAGCTAAACGTTTTATCGTTTAATATTCTAACATTGGGGACAATATGAATTTTCCATTAAAGGCAAAAATAAATAATGGTATTTATTGGCCTTTATTTTGATAGCTGAAAGGCACAGACGGTGGACTGTGAGCTTAATAGAGCTCACTCTATTAATTATGAAGGCTGCGTGCAATTAAAAATAGAAGCTTGGACAGTTGTTCGGGTGGAGCGTCAAGATGTGGCTACAGCATGCAGACAAATTCACAGAAAACAAGCCTCACCTCAAGGCCATTAGGACAATGAGATGCATGATATATGTAGCAACACATGTTGATGTATTGGACTTCATGTATTATGAGTTGATGTGTTCATCACATCAGTTGAGGTGGAGCTGATATAGATAATGCTAGGTAGTCCTGGGTCTATACAGTCTTATCATATCATGTTTTATTTTATTATAATATTTTTCATATTTTGAAAAGTAGCTGAAGCTGTTAAATAAGTGAAGTCGTGTACAAGGTACAATATGACCTCTGACATGAAGTGGAGTGGACTCATACTCTCTAGGTAATCCCATTTGAACGTAGCTCAAGTCGTCATGGTTTTCCTACGCTTTCAACAGACATGTTCATTGTTTGACACAACCTCTGAGTAAAAATGACGGGGAGCTCCCACCAGACGCCTCCATCTTTCAGAGTGAGCGATGAGTTTGTCATGCCAGTGTCAGATATGCATCAGGTACCGCTTCGAGATGCGTTCTTTTAAGCAGTATTTTCTTAAGGAGTGTCCGAACCGATCTTCACAAGGAGGATCATGTTAATGCAAGTCAGGGGTAGGGAGTGTGTGCCGTGAGTCAGGGAGGTGCAGGGAGGAGAGCGCTGCTGGCAGAATCCAGAGGAAACAGGAGCTAGGTGAAGGAGTCGGATGACTGCTGAAGCGGAGAGCATGAAGACACGCTGGCTGAGCTGACGTGGCTCTGCGGGCCGCGGCGCTGACATCCCGATCGCTGCTTCCCAACGTCCTATTCAGCATGTTTTTGCTTTTCCCTCTCATGACCAGACGGATGGTACGCTCATTTTCCTGCTGATGAGACATCCAAGTATCGACAGAAACAATTTGAACTGTGGAAATTACCGACCAAAATTATGTCGAGCGCGGTGTTGTAACCGCTGAAGGGAACGCTGGTGGAAATTTTCAAAACCAGCCTCCGCACCACTTTGCACAGATACTGACTATGATTGGAAAAAAATACTAATGCAAATAAGCAAAGTTCTGCATTTAGACTGCTGGCGTAAGCATGCGGAATTTATTGTACCATTAGAAGGTATCAATTTAAGTGGTATTTAGCACCACCGCTGTGCTGTAACATCACCGCCAGCAAGGCCTCTTTGTTACTGTGTTTTCCAACATCAGCAATGGCATTAAGGTCTGCAGGATTAAATGACACTTAGTAGAGTAGCAGAACTTGACTGAAAGCAGTGTTGGGCTCGAATAGAAGTTACCTCACAAACCTCTGTGTCCTCCGAGGACCTACCGGCAGCTATGGTGGTGTTTCACTTTCTGTTAATATTGCCCGTCACGTGCATATTTCTTTTACAAAGTTGACAAAACGATCTGTGAACATGCTTAGTATACATCTACACTGACTGCTTGCTGTCTTTAAAGGCTTGCCAGACGACTCACTCACTTGCACACTCCCCAGTTAGACTGTGAGGTTTGCTCAAGATAATCATCTTTCATCACTTTGTTTACTGTGGTTTCAAATCAAGTAAAAAAAAAGCATCTCTAGAGCATCTTATCTCCTTAATTGGCTTTATATCCTGTAGAAGTGGGATAGGGTGAGGCAGATCAGATTGTTCAATGACCTCTTACTCAAGGACTGCACTTTCTTTCTTGTTAAGAGGTCTGTCTTGTGGAATGGACATGGGCCTTCTGAGGGTGTCCTGTGTTGTTAGTGGGGGCCTTTGGGTCCTATGATTTGAGTGGAGGGGCTTCTGTGGACCAGGCTTGTTCCATTGCATCCCACAGGTACTTGATCTAGGGAATTTGGAGGCCAGGTCAACACCTTGTTCCTAAACCGTTTTTGTGTGTGTGTGCCAGGCTGTGTGTCTGGCTGCATCCTGTTGGGGATGGCTGCTGCCATCAAGGAGTGTCATTGCTATGGGGTGGGGGTGCCTGGCCTGGTCTAGTTGGGTGCTACATGTCTATGAAACATCTACGTGATGCCAGGTCCATTTGTCAAGACTGAACAAACCGCCTGTTTTCCATCAGTAACATCCTGGCCCACAGGTGTGATGCAGTCAGCTGTTTTCTTCCCAGGCTGTCAGTGTGCGCCTGTTCATAATAAAAGGGCATCTGGCTTTGCTGTGCGTCGCCGCAGCCTCCCGTGTGATGGAGAACTTTCCGACTTTGCCTCAGGCCTCATGACGACAGGCAGGGATCTTATCTCTGCCCGGCCCGGAAGACCTTTCTCGTGTAATCTCAGCTCAACACAATGGTGCTATATTGAGAAAGCTATAAACGTGTGATTGCTTGTCTGTTATCAAGCGCATGCAACATGAAGGGGCTATATTAGCTACGTGCATTATGTGTTCTGACATTTCAGACCAGATGCTAAGTGGATGAGATTTATATTACAATAGAGACCCAGTGTGTTGCTTTGAGTTGTGTCAAGTAAGTGAATATACAGCCATGCATCTGATTAAAATGAGGTGACATTAGTATTGGTTTGGACTCTTGTTTGTGGCCACTTGATGGATGCAAGTTCAGTATTTACTCAAATTTCAGCTCTGCTCTCGGTCTCCTCTGAATCCTCCGGAATATACAGAAACTAAACTTTTATTGCTGAATTCAGCTGCTTGCTTTGGCAAAGCTGAGCGGAGCAGTGAGAGTGAACCAAAACATTAAGGTTGCATAAAACCGTGAGTTGAAATATTCAGAAATGTTCTGTATATTTGAGGGACATTGTTGATCATTTTATGTGGGTTTGTCCCAATGAGTGACCCCTTTCATATTACTCATCGTCATATGAGCCACTTTTGTTATTTAAAAAAAATACATTTTGCAGCTTTAATGTGTCTGAAACTGCACCTAGCAACAAATGCAAATGTTTCTTACCATCCGGCCACCGTCAGCCGTATGGTTTGGTACATTTGCAACATTTGTTAAATATGTGTCGTCACTCTGTTTATTGTGGTTTAAACTGTAAACTGGGAAACAAGCATCCTCAGAGCATCTTATCTCCTTAATTGGATGTATATCTTGTAGCAGCAGGATGTCAAGGGTGAGGCAGATCAGATTATTCAGCAACTTTTTACGCACTCAAACTGTTTTGATGTTCTCTTTCCTGCTACGTTATGCATCTATTTCACTGTATATATGAGGAGAATATTGTACTTTTTAGTCTATTTATTGATACCTTGTAATGTAATATTCTTGAAATTACTTTTTAGGAAAAATCATGTCAGAAAGGTATGAAATTTGTTGATTTGTGACATAACAAAAATAAAGCAGTGCCTCATTATGCTCATATTCACAGTTCTCATATGTTTACATTTAAATTTATACAAACAGGAATGTTTTGTGATTCCGGCATTTGTTTTTTCCCTAATAAGTCTCATACACTTGCGGCAATTGTTCTTGTCTAAGTTCATCAGCTCCAAGTGTCATAAGTCATTAATTTGAAATGGTGACAGGGGACTGTGTGCCCTCGCGCTGTGTGTTTGGTAATGGTGTGGTCTGAGTCAGCACAGTTTCTCTGTGCAGTTCCTGTTTGAACACTGTGTATTGCTGAGGCCGTCGGAACAGCTCTGATTACATATATTCACATTACATATCTGAATGACTGCTACCGTGGCAGTTTTGTTGGTGTTTGGTGCTGTCACACACACACAGTGATTGTTCTGCTAAGCTTTACTTTACCATTTTGGGTAATGTGTATGTTTAATTTCCTTGAAAGATTGATTCCACTAAAATATTAAGATGGTATCTTAATATCTGCTGTCAGTAGGGGGAAGTAGTTAAGTGTTTAAAAAACAATATTGCACTTTTTACACCTCTACATTCATTTGTTGTGTAATAATGATAATATTAAATGGGAGAAACTATTAGAAATGTTGATTTGTGAGAAATTACAATAAAGCAGCATCACATTAGACCACACAGTCACAGTTGAAACTTCTCATATGAATACATTTATATCACTGTAACTATCCAGTATTTAGATTTTTCCCATTCCCTTATTTGGAACAACTGGACCAAAGTAAACTCATTAAAATAAAATAAAACTAGGTTTGAGCAGATAATACACATCATGTACATCATCATATACACTTAGCTTATAATACTTTCTATTACGAATGCAAGGATTTTACATTAGTAAATAAGTATTTTGACGGTGTGGTATTAAAGGATCTCGGTACATCGTCCACCATTAGCTACTGGTTAGCTCAGCTTAGCATTAAGACTGGAAACCTGGGAAACGGTTCAAAGGGTTACGAATTCATGTGGTTCTAGTCAACAGCTTGGACCTTCTTTACTTATTCAGAACGCAAATGTAAATCTTGTACCTTAGTTGTAGTTGTACCTTAAATTAACAATGCTGCATCATATCAGTATTTTAGTCCAAAGTGAAATAACCAATGCTGTACTATCTCTCCCCAAACCTCCAAAAAAATGTTAATCCCCTAAAGAAGGTACAACTCCGGTCGACCACTATTAATGTTAGAACATATGCTCTCATTCTCAGGCTGCATGCTGTGTTTTGGCCAGTCAGCCTTCTTCCGCTTCAACCACCCTGAGGAAGCCTCCAGGATGAAGAGCATGATGCCCCAGGGAGGAAGCGTCTCCACCAGGGACTACAGACTATGCACAGGTACTGTATGGCACTCATATGCATGCACGCTTCACAATTCATGCCTTTGTGTGTGCTTTACCGTAATCCCTTGTCTGCTTTCACTCAGCAGCGCTAACCCTTAACGTCATGTCAGTTCCTTCTTTTTCCACAAACACGACTTGGCGTGAATAAAAACACACTGGCCTTTTGTCCCATGAATAATAAGACTGAAAACGAACACAAAGTTCCAGTTTCGGCTTGGCCTGTAACCGATGAATAGGCCAGATTGTTAAAGGCTGGTGGAGGAGGTGGAGCAGCCGAGCAGGATATTTTACAGGTGGATGTTTGTACAGCAGTAAACTCCAGGTATTTTTCCATTTTTATAACCTGGAAAGGGTGAAGAATGTGTACAAGGCAGTATAAAGCTAGAACAGCATTTTGATTTGATAGAACACAATACTAAAATAGTATATTTACCTGCAATGCAAATTTCCTTTCTTAGTTGTTTTAAATTGGGTTCAATGTCTCCTTCTAACATACATTCCTGTTTGTAGCTCTATTAGAAGGCCCTTGTTGTCAGTATGACCCTTTAAAATGCAGCTCTCGTTGAACCCTGGAGCCTGAGTGGTGCCCAGCTGGGACCTGGTGCTGGAGTTAACACTATGCATGGTTTATGAGCATCTCATTCCTCTGCATCTCCAGGCAAAGTTTTTCAGCTGCTTGCGTTTGTGTTTGTGTTCCCCCCTTGGCAGACGCACCGCTGTAATTGTACCTTCTCTTGGCGAGCTCTGCTACCAGGGAACTGTCACAGCATCTTGTTATTTCCCCCCTTTCTCTCTTTGACGTTGCCTGACACCAGGGGATAAGTATAGCACACTGGCTGCCCTGGACTTCCTGATCCAGTAATGAAAGCCTTCCGTTGTTTAGAAACGTACCAATTACGCGTTCCTGAGTTGCATCCAGATGAAGACTGCTTTTACCACTCCCATGATAAACTGGGCATATCTGTCATATCGGCCTGCAACGGCTTGAAAATGGCACTTGTTATCAGTGTATAAATTATAGGGACATGGCTATTATCAGGGCCAAGCCCAGCTGTATCAAAGACGTATAGATGTCACAGATACATCCAAATAAAACAACAATATCGGTTTGTAGTTTTCAGTACACACACCGGAGATAAATCCTGATGTTTTACACTTGGCACACAAGTTGATATCCCTGAACATGCAATAAATGGAAATGCAACACTTCCCAGGAACATGAATACCGAGTGTACGGCATATACAAAACAAAATGAATTACCTTATTAAAATTATGTAGCAGATTGTCAATATTTTTGCTTTCTGTCTGCCTAGCATTTACACTCATGCCTCAGGTTCATCTATCTTTATATGCTGTCCATGGATTAAATCTGGGCCTCTACTGTTGTGGATGAGTCCCTTTTCCCGTTGCATTACCTTGGAACCTCAGTCAGACAATTGACTTTTCTTACACAACACACATTTGCACAGTTTTTACTTGCAAAATAGGTACTCAACTCTGCAGTGGTGGTGTATTTTTGAGATGCCAGTGACATTCACCTACACGTTGGTTGATTTTGGCGTGCTTCGCCCGGTCTGTGACAGTCCGTTGACACTGTCCGTCCTCAGCCAGCCATCTTTTAAGATACCACCTCTTTACTGATTGGACACTTCCTGCGCTTCTCTGCCAGCCTAGCAGACTGCTTTGTGGCCCTGAGCTGCTTACTTAAAGCGGCCAACGGCTGGTGTTACAGTATCTTTTTACAAGGACTATTTATAAACCTCCAGTTCCAGTCTACTGTCTGCTGTCTCTGCACCCTCCCTGCCTGGATTTCCCCTCTGGTCCCCTCCTGCACCCACCCACTGGCCTTCTGTGTGTTAGCCTTGCTTTTCAATAACAGACCTTTATCTCCCACTGATTTGGCTGCTTTATACTATATTGCTGGCTGCTTGACAGTCTGCAAAAAGAGCCTCTAAAGACAGGCCTGAAGGTTGCAATATGGAACCGTCACATGTCGACTTTGCTTTTTTTCTCCATTATTATGAAATGAAAACAAGTTAATCAGTCAAAATGATCAGCAATCAATCAGAGAATCGTTTGCCTTGCAATAAGAACTTATTTCCTTACCCCCTTTTTTCTGTTTCCGAACCAGTGAAATTAACATTTCTATCCCAGAGTGTCTTTGACAATGCTGAATCATTAAGATTTTAGTATTTTGTGTAGAAAATAATAATTGTGTCATTTCACTTTTTTGTATTCTTTCTGTTCTGCATCAATTTGCAATACAATAACAGACCAGTTCGTCCTAAAATTGTATTTTCATGACAGTAAACTGTCCCAGTTTGTTGTTTAGCAGGTTATTTTTTGATGTTTTCTCCCCCATCTCATCTGAAACTTATAAAATCTTCATAACATAGAGACAATAACAGTGACAAGTCATAAAATGAACTACCGTGACTCTTTAAAAGCAGCTGTAAATCTCTCAGAAGTCTATATCATCCGGAGAGAAAGAGTTAGCCAGCACACCGGAAATACAACATGTGTACCTTCAAAATAAAAGGCATTGGTACTTATTTGAGGATACTTGTTTGTTTAGTAGACCGGTTCATTCAAGACCAGCTTAAATGTTAAATATCAGCCACTCCAATATGGTCAATATAAGATAGTTTGCTTGTTGTTGGCAAACAAAAAGACACATTTCCGGCATCATGGTCTGTTTTTATTCGCGCTAAGTGTAATTGAGTTAAGGCTTTAATTTGAAGATCCTTACCGGAAAAGCCGCGTTGCCTTTTGTGTACAGTAACTTGACAACAGTGGTACCGTAGTCGGCAACCGTGCCTAGCACCCTGACCCCGGCTGAAATATCTCTTCGGTGCTGAATCTCCACATCTCCCTCGGTGTGCGTGGAGCCAGGCACGGTGGGGCTCCGTCACACCCGGTCTGTTAACGGTGTCCGGAGGATGTGGGCCTCATGTGTGCCTGTGTGTGTGTCATGTAGCAGGTGAACCTCACTGAAACTGACCGGGTCGCAGTTTTATCCCTTCATGTGAGTAACCCGACTGCTTAATGCTCGAGCTTTGGGCTAGTAAAGTGATGCGAACCGTTGACACGCCAAACTCCGTTAACAATCTGTCGGTTTAATGTGCATCTGTGTATCAGAGAAGGTACACGCGTCGTAGGGCAACACTGCTTTCTTGAGTCGACTCATTTGACTTTAATTATTTATTCCGTCCATAACCGATCAATAAATATGAACCCTTTCGGGAAGGAGGATGTTTAATTTCCTTGTGTCACAATATCACAGTGGTTAATCTCATGAGGGGAGATTTGGGGAATGGCAGATGGATAAAACGCGCGTTTCTTCCATATGGACCACGAAATTAAAGCGGAATTGCAGAGGTCCTCGCGTTTGATAACAATATCTCGGGTCAATTTGTATCAGACGTCGCGTGTCATCGGCGAGTACGTTAACGTTAAATCGTCAGATTTTTAAATGAAGTTTGGCACGATGTACTCAGCCTGTACCCCATGACATCATTGCATGGGCTTTCCCTCAGCAAACGGTTGCATTTATTCCTGTCACCCCACCCCCTTCGTGTTTTACTGTGCACATAAGAATCAAGCCGGTTTGTTGTCTGTGACATTGACATTTGTGAGGAGCTCCGAGGGTAAAATGCATTGATGTGTCAGCCTGCAGACGGTCGTGCTTTATCATTTGCACGAAAATGTATTCAGATTTAATTGTGGTTGTGGTCGAGATGAAGGCAGAGCTTCATGGCAGTGTTATTCTAGGACAGCAGGTGAAGCTGCTTCCATCTCTGTTTAAAAAGCATAGCTAATGCATTATTTGTGAAGCTTCTATATTTCAGAGTAGTTCTCTCTGACATCATCTTTACAAAAAGACAAAATGGACTTCTGTTTCATTATACTGCTCTCTGTTATCACATGCTCCATCTCTGTCATTTTCAGGTTTACAGTGTTACTACGTCACTGTTGGACATGACAGCTCTGAGTCTGTCCCTCTCAGTGTTCGCACTCATATCTCCCTTATCCTTGTGCTTCCATTTAAAAATTACAACAAGTCACTTTAAACAGATTGCATTTAGCGTTAATAAAACCTGATTTGTGCTCTGATCCCTGCCCCAAAGCCATGCTGGTGAATATCCCACATGGCCATGCGTTTCTGTTGTAATAATCTACTATGCTGACATTGGAGAGAGGCGGTTAAGATTAGATTACCCGGCCTGTGTCCTACGTTGCTTTCGGTCCACACAGTAATGTGGTTATGTAGGCACATTTTCTCCTGATCCCTATCCAGCGCACCGGCTTGTCTGTTTGTTCATCTCCTCATTTCTGTCTTTCCATCTTACCCATCCACTAAGCCCCATTTGGCTTACCTGTCTTCTACACTGGGCATGAATAGGAGGAATTGAACAGGCCTCAAACAACATGTCTCAAACAGAGACATGAAATTTGGGGAATTTGTTGAATTCTCTGAAAAGGTGAATGGAAAGTCATTAAAAACACAGGTTATTGTTAATGGTGGGCACCCTGAAAGCAATACAGTGTTGCTGCACTGTATTGCTTGCCTTACTGCCTTCTTGACTATGTTTTTTACCAAGGGAAAGATAGGCAAGGTAAGGCCATCCCTCAGATTTGGTTTAGACCTTGTCGTATACAATAGGTAATCCATAGGTAGGTAAGAGGTATTGATGGTAGCCTGGTGTGGCAAGACTCAATTCTCAACAGAATATTAGTCTGGTAACACACCATCTAGATTTCATGATGGACCTGTTTCGACTGATAAAGAGAAAAAAACTACGTCCGGATGCAACTGGATAGTCCTGCAACAAATCAGACATTTTGTTGTAAAACTTTCAACTCCACATGCTCAATTTAGCTGTGAGACCACCCAAATGATTTTATTGCCTTGCCAGATCTTTGCCAGAGCATAATCAGTTTGCGATGAAGTTACTTCAGACCAACCAAAAAGTGAGGAAGTTGGTCTGGTTTCCAGGATATATTCAAGGTACATTGTACCTGTATTAAGAGCTTAGGTAAGGGTTTTTGGCATATCTCTATTCTCAGTCTGAAAGTTGCCCAACAGCCTTGATACTACCAGTGTTGTTGGGCTTGTACATATTCTCTTTATACTCATACCATATCACAATTTTTCTGTCTTTTCTGTCTAGACACAGAGAGTTTGGTCAATGGGAATCACCAGGCCAGTCCAGCCCAGTCTCCCCCAGCTCCTGGAGAGAAAGTCCAGTCTGAGCACAGTGCAATCGTCAGCTCTATTGAGAAGGACCTCCAGGAGATCATGGACTCCCTAGTCATGGATGACCCCCAGCCTTCTTCCTCGGAGGCAAAAAAACCTCCTGGAGGCCACTCCCCCCTGTCACCCATGGTCAATGGAGGGGGCCGTTATCTATTGTCCCCTCCTACCAGCCCAGGGGCCATGTCTGTAGGCTCTAGCTATGAGAATACATCTCCTCCTTTCTCCCCGCTATCCTCCCCCTCAGCGGCCAGCAGTGGGAGCATAACCAGCCCCTCTCCTAGTGGAGGACCCCAGGACCAGAGTTCTTCTCTGCCACCAGTGCCTGTACGCTCCTCTAGCTACAACTTCACCGCCCAGCCTCCGCCTGTACCCCAGCCACGGACCATACTGCCTAACTTCAGCAGCGGTGGGGTGGCCCAGAAAGTTCAGGAGAGCCCCAGGCTGCAGCGAAAGGTCTTAACAGAGGCTCCTGCAAGCCCCAAGCCAAGCCGCAGAGGACTAGGCCAAGATGGGTCTGAGAGCCCTCGACAGACCTCCTTTCTGTCCTCTAACGAATCTCTCAGTAGTAGAAACATTGTGCCAAGTAGCCCAAGACTAACTCCCAAATTTCCCACCTTTTCATCACCATCGCCATCCAGCCCAAGGACCAAGACTACCACGGTGCTCCAGGAAAGGCCTGCCAGCCCCTTCAGAGAGCAGACCAGTCTAGCTGATCGCTCCCTTACCTCTAGCCCCTCTAGGCAGCTTTCCCAACCAACCAGAGCCTTTCAGCCTCCCCTGGACCCCATCGTCCATATCATTCAAGGTTCCCCACTCCAGCAGCATCAACGCTCGCTGCAGCCCCCTGAAAGCCCTCGCATGGCTAGGAGAAACATGGAGCTGAATGGGGGAAGTGGAGGGAGCAGTAGTATGAGAGAGCTGCCCCCTTTAAGTCCTTCCCTGGCTCGGAGAGGGGTCCCAGTTCTCCCAGGAGCACTTCCAGGGACAGTCCCCACATTGAGGACTCCAGACAGCCCCTCGGGTCTGACCAAGTTCGTACCAGAGAGTCCCAGGCTTCGGCGTAAGACTGGATCTACATCAGAGGAGCCGACGTGCAGCAGAGGGATTCGAGCTCGCAGTCCATCGCCTACCTCTATGATGATGGAGGGCGGTGGTGGCGCGGGGGTACGGAAAGCGAGCTTTGGAAATTCCTTGTCGCCTGCTTACAGTCTGGGTTCTCTACCTGGTTCATCCCCTGTAGCCAGTCCCAGGACACACAGGAAGATGTCCTCAGGGAGACCCCACCCTGGAATGAGAGAGAGGAAGAACAGCATCACAGAGATCAGCGACAACGAGGACGAGCTGCTGGAGTACCACCGACGACAGAGAGAGGAGAGGCTTCGAGAGCAGGAGATGGAGAAACTGGTGAGTCAGAATCTCGCGTAAACTAGTGTTTACGTGTGCTCATTTGAAAATCACTAATCGTATTAACTTACCTGCTGCATCTTTTCATCCTAAGGGTGTAAGCACATTTACTTGATTCATACCCATTTCTTATTCACATATATATACAGTTACCATATCAATTTCAGGAAAACTTTTTTTGTTTTGGCAGTCGTGTAGTCGAATGTTTGTAGAGGCCAAGGCACAACTTTCCTTCCCTTTGTCAAACTGGCTAATATATTGACTGTTAATTTGCTGTCTTATTTATTTTCTGTCAGTAATCTAATCCGTTCATCAACTAATCACTCCTCCCCCACTGCCTGAAAGCCAGACAAGACGAGTTGAGTCCTTTGTGTTTATATGGCCCACAATCCCTAATCAGATTAAAATGAATTTACACTCAGAACAACACTATTCACTTACTGGATGCTTCTAGGAGTGTAGGATTAAGATCAACAGCCCGACCAGTAATAGCAGTGCTAGCGGTTTAATGGTGCCACTGTAAATGACGTACTGCCAGATACTAGCTGGTGTTTACATCTCCGGTGCCCTTCATCCGCTCTAGATGCCCTTGAACAGGGCACCAAGCTCTCACAACTCATCCAGGGTTACTGTGGCAGAGGTGTAGTGCCATGTTTTTCCTGCGCACATGGGAAGGATATCTCAAGGGAGACTTTTTTTAATGATCTGAACTCATTGTAGACCTGAATAAATGGCTTAGAATTTGAACTGATAAATCAAATAATTTCTTCAGGTACCACATGCTGGTTTCTAAATGTGCTTGTATTCTGTGTGTTGTGTGATAGAAAACAGGATATCTTCGTTTTTTATGTACTGTTGGTTGTACGAGACGAAACATTTGAAGTCAAGTCATGCACTCTGATGCCAACTGTTCAGAGCTCCTAGTATTACCTTAGTGAGAAGAAGTATGTTTTGAGGTGTGCCAGATATAATGGGATTGGATTGGATGATGCAATTATTGGTGATTTATTTTTATTTTTTTCCTAACGCTTGTTTACTTGACAAAAGAGTTTCATGCAGTTTTGAGAGTTTGACAGTATGATGTCTTGCAGAAGTTAGCGATGGTGTTATTTTATATTTCCTTTGACCAAAACACACTTTACAGTGTAAACAGACGAGGAGCCTACTGAGGAGCTTCAGGCATGTCAGAAAACTGCCTTCGGCAAATTCATTAGCATGATTGACTGGGAGAGCGGTAGGATGGTGTAAATATCCTTCCGGAGGCTTGATTTTACTCTGCGTGTGTTTACTCTTACTATGCCTCCCATCCTGGAGGAAAGATTCATAATGATTGCAGTATATCCATGTTTGTTTAGAAAAGGAGGAGGAACCAGGCTCGTAACCCGTCGGAGTGAACTGTCTGTAACTTGGTTGTCGGCTGTCTAAACTCCTGCTGACATGCGGTCTCAGGGCGCCCAGATGAGTCCATAGCAACCGCATTGTTTGTTGTTTCCTAAACTGTGGAGGAGGTAGGGTGGGGGAGCTGTGGTAGACATCTTGAACTTGTCTGCCAGGCTGAATGAAACTGTGGAGACAAAGTCACTTTAAAAAGTCTTTATATGTGTTTGTTCCTGCGTGAGAAGGCATTTGTCCGCCCTGCTTGTAATTACAGTGTTTTTTGAAAGTGCGAGACCGAGTGAAGGCAGCTCTGTTGGAAAGACGGAGACGACATGCCCACTGCCTCTGTGTGCCAGGTCATGTTCTGGTACCTCCTATAGAGGCATGGCAATAAAGCAGCTTGTCGGCTGTACCGGATCTATACACTGAGACGGTATTTAGCACTTAACAGGGAGGCGTGTCTGGCTAAATGCTTCAAAACCAGAGGATATTGGTACTGTGAATGAAATAAACAAAACCTGTGTTAGGAGTAGGATACCCCAGTTTCTGATGCCACCATTCTGCACATTAGCGTACAGTGGCAATCATTTCCAGACTTTTGCATGAGTTAAGTTATCCAGTGGATTCATGAGGATTTAACTCCATAGACTTGTTCTACGTGAAAACGTTTTGGCATTCTCACTCTTGCCAAGCAAATAGCAGGTGTGTTTAATGATATGCCTCAGATGTGAGACGTTCCAACCTTACCACTGCAGTACAAGAGAGTTTAGAAAGTGCAATTTTCCTCTCTCCCCCATTTGTTAAGCAGATCCTTGTTCCAAATTGTTGATGAAAACCCAGACTAATGGGACGTTTAGACTACTGCAGAGGCTTGATGCAGAGGCTCCAGCAACAGCGCAGACACCTACACAGAGCCTGTAACTGACGTGCACCTCCAGCTGTGATTGGTCCGCTTGGTAGTAGTGTATTTCCGCTTTAGTATTTCAGGCTGCAGCAGTATGAAAAGAATTTCTATAAAATCCATTTAAATGTGATTGTTAGGACTGTAGTATTATTATTAATTCATCAAACCATAAAAAGGAAGTACTTGGTCTGACAAAAAGTAGTATTTAAGACATCTACTCGTGACAAAACCTTCTCATTTTTAGTTTATGTACATTAATGCAGACTATTTACACATCTAGATCCAATATTAGCTTTCACATATCCCACTCAGTCAAACCATAAACCCCTCTTTGTTCCAAATGAAAGGCTGTCAGCCACATCAACCTTTGGACTAGTACAACTTTCGTAGGTACAAAGAACAGTATTGACATTTAGATATGTGCACATACCTCGTGGCACACAAGGTCAAGAGCATAATCGTGTCAGGTAAATAAGGCGTTCAGGGGACTCGTGAGCACTTTTTGAGACTCAGAGGCAAGATTCCTCAGCAGCCCGCTATGGTTTTGTAGTGCTGAATGCAGAAACTTGCAGCTCTGTGAGGAGGCAGGGTGTGGAGCTGCAGGGCCTGTAATTAGTCACAGTTGACTCACTGTCATGACAGATTTTTCTTGCCCGTGAGCATGTGCGTTTAAAGCCTTTCACACACAGCCTGCTACTCATTCACACAACTGATTACAAAAAAACAAAGTTATGTGAACAGGGAGTCTCCAAAGAAGTTTATTCAGGGAAAAAAAAGAGGCTTATTGTGAAAGCAACAGGAGCACACAGCTCAGAGGCAGCGGGGAGGCTGCTGGGAGAGTGCAGCTCCTCATCTACGGATACACCGATTTATCAGGCTTCTAGTGGACGGAATTTGTTTTGGCCTCTGGTGCTCCTTCAATGCATTTAAATTACTTAGAAAATGAAGTGATTTTTGTGCAGCAGTTTCGTTTTTCAACCCAACTTGGAGGCCTCAGTCCATTTGCCAGCTTTTCCCCAGCTGTGCTTTCACCCACCTCACATAAAGGTTTCATCACAGGAGGTTATATACTGGGAAGACACTGTAACAGGTCAATCAAAACACCCATCAGGTGTGATGATGACTGCGAAGTACAGATGAAATGTGAAAGTAAAAAAAGAAAAGTGAACACCGCCAATACTGGACCGTCACCATAATTAGATGGACTCCTTGTGTGTGTACTGGTGACAGCGTTACATCTAACACATCTGACCTAGTCTGGCTTTTCAGTACCACAATTACGAATTACTCATCGGCCTACATACACTGAACAGCCACAACATTAAAACCACTGACAGGAGAAGTAAATAACATTGACCATCTTGTAACAATACAGTGTTCTGCTGGGAAACTTCTGGACCTTACATTCTTGTCAATGTTACTTAGACATGCACCACCCATCTAGACCAGACCAGGGACCCCCAGCCCATAGCAATGACACCCCTTGATGTCAGCAGCCATCCCCAGCAGGATGCAGCCTGACACAGACACAAAAACAGTTTAGGAACAACTAAAAAAAAAACATAAAAAAAAAAGCACTAGGTGTTGACCTTGCCTCCAGATTCACTAGATCCCAAACTGATCAAGTATCTGTGGGATGCACTGGAACAAGCCTGATCCACAGAGACCACTCGCCTTGGCCCCGACTAACAACATTCACTTGCCAGTCATCACAGGACACCCCCAGAAGGCCCATGTCCATTCTCTGATGAGTCACAACTGTTTGAGACCTACACAATGTATGCAATCTGTGTATGGAAAAGGTGAAACCTGCATATCTGTATTCTCGTTCAACACTAAAGGTTGAAGTGAGTTGAAGTGGATTGCAACTCCAGAAAGCATACAGCTTCTCTCTCAAGCCAGAATAGCAAATGACAAAGAGGCTGAGATAACGTGTCGTCATTTGCTATTTTGAGTAGAGGTTGCACGATGATTCACTGTCTCTTTGTGAAGAACTTCTATTTTATTTATTTTTTTATTTAATCTCTGATTAGTTAACTTTGTTGAGTAGCTGCTGCATGGGGGCGGGGTGTCCTCAGGCAGAGTCCTGCAGAGAATAATATGTTATTACTATCCCCACTGGTTTCTGCTGGAGGTCAGTAAAGGTCACAGATTGCTTAATGCAGCTTTAATAAAGGCTTCTTTAAGTCTTTTTCCCTGATGCACGACTCTCTCTGGACTTAAGTAAGCTCTCTCCTCCAGATCTGCCCTTGAAATAGAGAGATTGGGGCTGCAGTTCTGGAGATGTAGCCCAAGGCAGAGATTTGAAGAAAGTTAAACTCTGGCATTTATCATCATCATCATACGGCAGACCACTACTGTCTGCCCTGTCCCCTTTAACTGTTCTTTCCACTCCTCCTTTGCTTTCCTCTGCTTGCGCTGCATTGATTTCCAGCAAAGCAAAAGTCCCTCCTGCGTGGTTGGCATCTTTGCTACTGTTCATGAGGATTAGCGTACCAAATATACCCCTGCACCCGGACCACATATGTATACCAGCATCTCTCAGAACACGACCAAATATATCCAGCTACTGTGGGACACCAAACCTGCCCACCTAGGCTGCCAAATATATCTCGCACCTACACTGCACAAACCCACTGACCAGCGGGTGTAACTGTTATTCATACTAAGGGGGGGTTTTGCAGAGCTGCTCGCAGGTTTCTGTAATTTACAGCCAAGAAAAAAAAGCACACAGATGAAAATATTTAGACTACAACAATGACCTTGCCATTGCATGTTTGTGTTTGAATCATCAGTTTACTGTTGCAAGGCGGATTACTGGGATTTTGTGTATTTTAGCTTGAAAGTCAAACAGGGGTGGGAAACAGGATAAAAGGAGATGCGCTCGGGCAGATAAGACAGTGAAGTAGAGTCTGTAGCTCTTTATCTGGGACAGTGATAATTCGGTTTCCCTGCTCGTCCAAAGGAAAGCTGCGGTAATCCAGTCTTGAGACGGCACCAACAAACATTCCACATGTGGATTTTCTCCACTGAAAGCAAGGGCCACATTATGTCACAGCGACTCTTTTATTCTCTCTCCGTTAATATTTAAGTGATTATCACAATATATACAGTAATATATTTAAGCCGCTTCAGGGTGGAAAATAGGAAAGATCTGGTTAGAACTGCAGCTGTGTACTCTGTGTTTTTTGACCTCTCCACTAGAGGGGGTTGTCCCACTGTTCAGTCCCACATTGCAAATTCACCCCATCACTAATGTTAACCATACCTGAAATCATGTTATCCATCTAACATACGCTCGCTTGCCATTTCAGTAGTTACACTGGAGAAAACAAATGCATTGTACAAAATTATCTCTTCATTCAACATCTCTGAACACTAAGAGAGCTGTTGATAACTGTGTTTAATTCAGTCCACATCCTCTAAAAATGATCATACTGTAGAATGACCACCTTCCTGACTCTGTTTCGACATAAACTGAACAAGTGAGCGGACATCCAGTTTATTGTAGATCCACCAATTAATTTCATTATTTTTTATTTGGTTATAAATTTTGGCTGGTGAAAGAACAGGCACTCAACCACTTTACTGACTGGTAAAATATAAAAGAGATTCAGTAAACACTGTTGTTGTGAATAGAAGCCATAGTTTACAACATTTTAGAATAAGCAGAGTTGTAAGCATGTCCGGATTAACCTCCTGGGGCATGGATTTATTTTTTGTTCAACTGCTACATGGCGGATGGGCTCGTAGTAATTGTCTCAGACAGCAGCTAGAAGACCAGAGCTACTTGTTCAGTCCGTTATTTAAATGACATAAAAAAGGGTTGCAAAAAATGGGTAGTTCTACATCTCTGTAAAAAAGACTTGAATTAGTTGATATACACTCATGTTTACTACCCTGAAGAATCAATCTCTTATCAAAGATAGTTGTCAGTTGTGCTGTTAATGAAAACAATCACTGTTTACAACGTTATGTTTCTCCTACGAAGGAACAGTGCTACCTTGTTGTAGGTTTTGACTCATTATATGGGATGATGACATGGAGCACCTGGTTTATATATTTCATATTGTATTTTCTGTCCCATTTGCAGTCAATCCAAGTCATGTAGACTCAAAATATGGAGAAAGCCTTAGGTGTTTGGGGGCCCCGGGGGGAAATGTCTGGTCTTGCTGCTGTGAACTAGGATTAGCAGTTGGTAATCCAACTTTAGCTTATTGTGTATATTGAGACTGAATGTACTGCACTTTTATTATGTTGTATAGTGGCTTTGCCTTCGCTTGCATTGGTATGTATAGTCTCAGAAAGCACATCACTATGAAGATCACGATATCCCTCAAAGTCAAGTTGAGGTTTACTGAACTAATCAATACAGCTTTTATATTTTTGTTATAACATGTAAAAATCATGTCGATTTTTTGACCACTAAGCTACATGGGTTCAAAATTAAGTTAATTGCTAATTAATTGAATTTTAATCGTGGAATGGCTTGCCTGACAAAAGAAACACAATCCGGCTATTAGTATCCCCAGAGCTTGCTCATTGATTATCTTTGGGCCAAACCTAGTAAGGAAACAACTTTCCCGTCCACAAATTTGTTGTGGTGGAAAGTTGGTCTAGAACCCCTCTGTTGTCTTGTCTACAGCTAGAAATACATTAGATAAAGTATTTGGGACTCTGACCTGTCTGCATTGAACCTATCAGCCTATTTACAGTGAAGAACAGTCGGTGCAGACAGTATAAAGTTCTGCTTGGTGTACAAAGTTAGCCCCTTGGCTTTTCTTAGAACCAACCAGCAAGTCACCTCCCACTTGAGGAAGTCCCTTTACCTTATGATCCTTAGCACCCCCCTCCCCACGGCCAACCCACTTCACGCAGACTCCTCGCCACCTCTCACAAGACCTGGGTAAGGTTGGGAGGGAGAGAGGGAGGTTGGCGGGGGTGGAGGGTTTCGGCTGCTCCCCATCCGTCCCAAAGTAGCACAACCGGTTGTGAAATCACTTAACAGTACAGCAGAAGCAGTGTAGAAAACAGCTCTCTGGCTGAGCCACAGAGAGCAGGAACATCCTCAGGTCTTCTTAGAGCTTTGCAGCACTGTTCCTGTGAGCTATGGACCGGTATCGTGTACTGTCTGGCAGCAGGGCGGTACCGGAGCTTCGGTTCGCTCAGAGCAGGGAGCAGGCTGTGGTGTATCTGCTGGCTCTGGCCAAAGAGAAGCCAGTCTTCTTGAACAGCGTGGCAGCCCTCATGAAGGTAACTGATGCCGCTGCTAATATTAACAAAGCTCTGTCAGATGTTGACCTCTGACTATATTTAAATTGAGTGCGTTTTGATGTTCCTGCGTTGGGGTTTTGATTTGGATACTGTATGTACTGTTCTGAGGCCTGTTGACTGCATGTGATGCTGTGTGGTTACAAGCTTTCTGCCGGCTCGGTCGTTAACAAGGGGAGCTTTCAGGGCCTCACACAGCTTTGTTTGGGAGTTTTTATGAGTTAAGCTTGGAAAATATGTTACATGGAGTCACACAATAGCATGTGACCTAATCCCATAACATTTGTGTGGAAAGCCAAAGAACCATATGGAAACCTGCTCTGTACAATAGTTTCTCTCAAAAGTCACATAACATTTAAATAAACCTTAAGAGCCCAATTTTCAAACACAGTTTACATGTTGGGATTGGAAGGTTTCTATGGTAACATTTCTAGTCTATAATAAAAGTGAAGTAGAAAAGAAGTTTACAGCTGAAAGCATTTGGAAATGCTTTGCAAATTTTCTGTACGTACATAAGCACCTAAGTGCTTTGTAATATATTATAGGTGATGTGGGTTTATTGCTGGAAGTTGCTTCGGAAAATTGATACAACTCCAGTGTTTGCGCTTTAATTATGGGGCTTCAGCTCAGAAGTAATTAGCCTAGCTTAGCGCTGAGAGAATTGGCTAGTCTGACTCTGCACGACAGAAACACAATCCTCCTATTAGCACCTCCTAAAGCTTGCTCCCCGATTATCTTTTGTAAAACCTAGCCAGAAAGCTGCACCAACTTCCCCGTCCACAAATCTGTTGTGGCAGAAAGTTGGTCTGGAACTCCTCTGTTGGGCTCTGTAAAGATCTGAAGTGTTTGGGGAATGCTTTATGCTGTGATGAACAGAACAGAGTAACAGCAACAAAGCCATATACACCAACTGAGCGTCATGTAGTTGAGTTTGTTTACAACAAAAGCACTACCCAAGTGCTTGCAGAGGTACTCAACACTGAGCTAGCCAAAACCAAATCTCTGGTATCCACTCTTTGTGTTAAGCTTAGCTAACCAGATGCCAGCTGTAGCTTCATATTTGTTGTGATGACTTTGGTTTCAATCTTCTTGTCCAAGTCACATCAATAAGTAAAACGGTACACGTTTTCAATAACATGAAGCTGTTCTCTTTAACCAGTAAGCAGGTTAAACTCATGGAAATGATAAGTGTTCAAATCTGATGTCACACTAGAATTCACTTGGCTGAAATGAATGAGTGAGTTATTAGTCAATTCTGTGACAGGGATAGGTAATAATGTGTCATGCATTGTCTAAACAGTGTTTGACAGAGGAGGGTCAATAGGTCACCAGTCCATGCTGTGACACTGGCTCCACTCAGTTAGTAGATAAACATAGAGCAATAAAGTGGCATGTGGTATAATGATGGATGGCAGTGGCTGAGATGAGGTGACATTTTAAAGAAAATGAAAATGATCAACGTGCCATTACTATCATTAGACAAGAAACGACACATCAAACAACGAGGACTTTAGAATAATGCTGACCTTTGTAATGACGGAAGGCTTACTTCATGTGTGTAACATCACCAACAATCATCTCAAAACATTCAAAGCTTGATATGTCCTGTCAAAAGTCCTTTGCATTATCAGGTCCAACCAGTTTATGACAGGATAAACAACAAATATGAGGCTATCCCACATTATTATATTGTAATATTCAATATTGTACATGACTTGAGAGTATTATACATGAGAGACTAGTACAGTCAGCATTGATCTATGCTATTTTCCAGTGTAGCATAAGTTATATTTGCTTTTTTGGTGACGTATTGAAATCTTTGAGTTTCAAGTTGACCAAAGCACTGCTTTCTTGTTACTGGATAGCATGCTATCATGCTAGTGAATATGGCAAACACTATACCTACATGTAAGGACTATCACAGAGTATGCTAGCATTCTAATGTGAGCAGTCTGACTGATGCTGTTAGCATTACTAGATTTGTGGCATTTTATTGGTGAATGATTTAATTGATGAATTCATCCTATCCTGGCTGTTGAGCTCCAGGCGCTTGTGTTCATCCTCCAGTTTGACAGCCGTGTAACTGTCTACACGGTGCTGCTGTTTACTTTGGCTGCTAAATCTCCTCCAGCTAAACAGTCTCACGTGGATATTCAGTACAGTGTTTCACTACTGTACCATCCAGCTACTGTAGTTTTTGGGAGGATATTGACATTTAATCTTTTGTGCGCCGCAAACTTAACTAATCTGATGTAACCGGCTGCACATCTTGCAGCTTTATCTCTATCCTGTAACAATAATCAAGCCATGAGGCTGCTTATTATCCCCAGCAGTGTTTAGAGAATGTGAAATTACTGCTCTCACGTAGCCTTTAATCACTGTATCTAGTCTTTGATGTTATCATCTGATAGCTGGAACCTGGTCTTCACTTTGAGAGATGCCTCCAGGGCTTGGATCCCCGTTGAAGAGGAAGTTTGAGCACTTTAAATGCTAGCCGCCCCCTGTGGGAGCAACAACTCCATAGTTTCATGTGCAGATCAGTGCCAGTGACACCAGCACAGAGGGCCACCAGCTTATTATCCAGAGAGGTTGGTGGTCGCTGGAGAGCCTCCGCGTCCTATTCCCCCCGCCTGGCTTTGATGCTTGTGTGTTCCTCAGGGGCGAAAGAAAAAGAGAGGAAAAAAAAAAAGCAGGAGCAGAAAATAAAACAGAAATATCTCTTTGTAAGGAACATCTGTTTGTTCCTCCTCTGGGACCTGAACATGATGAACCCTCTGAGGATCAGAGTCTGATCATGAATGTGGCTTGTTTTGCAGACTGTTAAGGAGGCGGCGAATGTGAATCTTCCCCTCCGCCTCCAGATATATGTAGAGAATAAGGCTTTGTTGAACTTTCCCCGGTTTACTTTGGAAATACTATGCGCATGAGATTTCTGTTTACGCCTGTGACGTAGGCGACACGGCAAAAAGAAGATACGGGATGTACACTTAAAAAGTAACTAGTCTGATCAAAGGTACGCAGATGGGGGAAGGCCCTCGGGGCACCCAAGGAGGAGGAGGGAGAAACATTAAAGGGCACGAGAGAAAACGGGAGATACTAACTCTTGGGGGAGAGAGGGAGATGTCAGGAAGAGTTGCTGACTGCTGGGAGGATGACGATGAGGAAAGTAAAGAGTAAAATGAGGAGTGCATACAGACTCGGTGAGGGAAAACAAAGGGTGTCATGTAGGGTGACTGTTTACAGTATGTACGAGAATAAATAAATAAAAATGGCTTTTTTATTAATTGTAGAAAATGTCTGAGAAAAACAGCTCTGTTGCTTTTGTTAAATTACTACAAAGATGAAATAGCGGTTGACTTAACAGTGTTAATATGAGTTTAAAACCACACCGTATAACATTGCCAGCTTACAGCTAACCCTTGGCTTGTTCCTTGGTCCAGAGGTGAAGTTATTCTGAACTTATGAACGGTAAGCATGAAGTAGCCATATTTCAAGCAATTACCATCAGCATCGGGCTCCGAATGTCTTCATCCAGCCTAGTTGTCACAAGAGCCACCCACTAGGTGAGACGCGGAGGCCTGTGGAATGCGTGACGTTGTGTCTGGGGTCTTGATTGCAGGCTGGAGCTTTGAGATCTCTGGGAACTCGAGCATTCCTCCACAACCCCGTGGTTGGCAAGGAATTTCTTCTTCTCCCATGTAGACAGTCTAGAGGACTTTCACCCCACACTCGGGCTTTCTGTAAAAAAGTTATGGGATTTATACGAGCTGCATACCAGTCCAATATAGCAGCTCTGACATCCTGCTGTAAGAGTCCATTACTTAGTTTTTTGTTCGTCTTCAGGTCTCATATCAAAGGTCTAGGTCTGAATTTTATGGCATTTGCCCAATTTATTTTATCTGGGAAAACCAGTCGGAGTCGGAGGATGCTGACATTAATCATGAATGGTCAATGGAAAGTTTATGTCTGTGTCTGTGTTACTGGATAGTTTGAACACTGACCTTGTGTAGTCAATACAGTTTTCTGACTTTTACCTGCAGATATGAACTCGGTTGGTACTTTATAAAAAGAGACAGAAGTTTGTCTATCTCTGACGTTTTATTAGAAACAATGGGTAGGAAGCCTTAGATTTGGATGTCAGAGGCTTCTTTGAACAGCTGATGACTGTTGCTATGGAGCTGTGCTGCTATCACCTCCAGTGCTGAGAGAATGAGTGGGGGTTGTCGTTATGATGGTGTCAGAGACTGGGGGTGCTACCGGCTTTTAAAAGCCCCTATTTGTTCATCTGTCCCTCAGACAAGCTGTCACAACCTGAATTTGCCTCATTTCAAGGTTTGAGCCTTTGCTCCTCGCAGCCGCCAGCATGAGAGTGAGTAAAACCCAGAATTTCTTTTTTCTAGAGGTCGGTGTGATTTTATTTTTCTCTCTGATGGCATATTTGAGATTGATGGTCAGCTCATTAATTTCATTTTTAAAAGAAAGAGAAGCCATTGTTTCAGGACATAATTTCTCCAGAGCAAAACTGAAAGACTTTTACTCAGCCTCATTGAACTACTTTTGAAATATTCATTGTTCCAGCCAAAACCCCTTACTGTTTCCAACTGAGACATGGGAGCTTGTCTTTCATTGAAAAAGATTGGCTCAACCCACTGACCTGTTGTACCACCTTGTTTCATGCCAGCTAAAACCTGTTTTAGATCTTTAAAGAGAGACCTAGAAACGTATAAACTGGGAACTTTTAGCGCCTGTGGCAGCAGCAACTTTGATATTTAAAAGAACCACATAAGAAAAGTTAGAGTCCCGCTGTCTCTCATCATTCACGTGATTGTGGGCATCATTTCAGCGCAGTGTGCATATGTCAGCCGTTGATTTACTATATGCTGAAGCCAAACACATTTGATGGTGTGAAATCTGTGTGTGATCCCGCTACTCATCCGTTAGGCAGGTTTGGTCGCCTCAAGGCTGTCTGGCAACTCAGTGAGACCATTTCAATCAGCTTCCTTGACAAAAACGAGACGGGCGTCAGAACGCTGAGTGGTCTAATCTGTGTGTACGTTCGAGCAGATGTTGAGTGGGAGGACTTGTGTAGTTGTAGACCTGCCAGTAAATGTTTGAAATTATACTCCCTTCTTGTGAATGTACGCCACAGTTCTACAGCCCAAAGGGGTCTTTTACTCACACCCACTCGGTTAAAAGCTAACCGGTCCCCGATTACAGGTTAAAGCTAATGGCGGGGCTGTAGCTCCTAATCATGCAGATGCTCCCTCACTGGGAAAGCTATGCACATTACAGATTGAGGGAGAAGACATACCACGGCTCTTTGTGGGTGGGAACAATTTGGCTTGCCAAGTGTTCCTACGTGACTAAAAACAGCTTGGTGGTGAACTAGGTCATAAGAGTATGAAGTAAGTGTCCTTTGTTCAACATTTTTGTAGAGGGATGTATAGCTGTTGTCTGTGTATCTCTGCAGACATTAGAGATGCTGCCTCTTGAGCAGCGGGGTTCAGCGGTGGATATTTAGAGTCCAGAGGTCACCCCGCTAGCCTGGTCCACCACGGCCCCGGTAGGTGGGCCAACCCCTCGCCGTGACAGCTGGACAACCACTCGCGGAGTCTGACTCTTAGGTAGCACCAGGCAGGAGAGGACAGAGTGGGCTCCTTGTTGTTTCAGGAGTGACAGAAGCTAGCAGACTACTTGTTTGGTGAAACTGAGGCCGGATGGCAAATGTTGCTACTGTATTCTGCTGGCATCAGTCTGTTCCTGTATGGAGATTCTTTCCACTTTATTCTACAACACACACAGTGCAGCTTATTGCTCGCTAATATTGTCTCTTGATTAAAACTGGTCTTTTTTTTTTATACTCCCACTTCTCCAGCACTAATCTGGTGTCCTTCTTTGCTGTCCACAGGAGAGACAGCGGCTAGAGACCATCCTAAACCTGTGTGCTGAATACAACAAAGGAGAGACGCCTGGCCTGGATCCTCTGTCCTCAGGGAGGAGTGGTTTCCCTGGCGTTCTGTCCGATGGCTCTGGACGTAGACCATCTATGGAGAATGTCCTAGGAGGCACGCCGTCCTCAACTATGCTCCGCTTGGCACAGAGGCAGAGGGAGAGCGACGAGGAGAACCTGAAGGAGGAGTGTAGTAGTACTGAGAGCACTCATCAGGAGGTGAGGACATCTGCTCTCAGCACAGCTTCAGCACTGCACAATGGAGACCGACAGGTCAGAGGGAATGCTTATTTCCCAGAAAGGCTCTCTCTGCATGCCCCTGTGGTATCAGCATGTGCAAATGATGTGCTTGGCTTTGCTTCATCAGTGGTCATCAAGTGTAAAAGAAAAAGCAGATACATTTCCAAACAGTTCAGTAGGTTAGGATGCATTCTGTTATGTATAATGTAAAAGCCTTACATGGATGCATGTGATGTGAACATCATTTACAGTTTGTGTTATGTAAGGTTGAACTCCTTTGTCCTTAGTTCACCCTGAAAACCATTGCTGAAACATGAAGCTGTCAGACTGAGTAAATGACTAATTTCACAAAGCTACAGCCAGCTGCTTACTGCACCACCAACACTGTTTATTGTGTTTGTCAACCTCAGTTTTTCTAAACAGCCATGAGTGCTCATACTGACTTGATTAGTTACATTTTCATCCCCACATAGTAAATGTATTTCTGTATAAAACTAGGGAGCTGATTTCCTTTCTTGAAAGTGACCTAACTCTGTTGCCTCTCCCGGCAGCATGAGGACTCCTCCAGTTCAGGCAGCGTAGGTCGTTTGGAGCTGGGATACTTGGAGGATGAGCGGGTTCGTGTTCTGGCTCGGATCGATGAGCTCAAAACCCGGCTAACGGAGCTGGAGCAACAACTCCAAGAGTCCAAACAAGAGGTAGGCTGAAGCCATCGCGACCTAAAGATGATGCTAATGGCAATTAGTGTGATCTTCTAGATTCAGAAAAGACAGCAGCGTTACAGACTGTGTTTAATGCTTAGAGACTTTCCACAGCAGCAGTAAACTCTGAATAGAGCCGATGGCCAAAGCATCATTACTGATTATGTTACTCTATGGAGGGCCCTAGCTTAGGATGATATTACTCTCATAGCTCACCTGTGACATTGTGTGACTTTGTGTGATCCTCTGTTCCAGGCGGAGATGGAGCGTGCCTTGCTGCAGGGCGAAAGGCAGGCAGAGCTGGACCAGATAGAGGCTGAAACGGACATAATCACTCAGCTGCAGCACAAGCTGGACGAGCTGGAGAGCGCCATCCAAAGGGAGAAAGACAAGGTACAGGGAGCGGTGATCAAAGGTTCTGGGGTCCAGTTTTAAATGCATTATTTGAATGCGTAGTTTATTACTTATTTTTTGAGTCTTACATAGCGAAAGCACACAGATACACTCACTGCTTGTTCTTTTACAGTCTTCTCTGGTGTCTCTCATTCCCTACTGGTTCATCATGGAGTTTAGCACTCCTCTCTATAGTGCTATAGCCTCTTCTGTCCTGACAATATGAATTTATTTCACAGACGATAGTAGTTCAAAGGCAAACGAAGGGATAAATAAAGAACTTGATTTATCTTCTTGGGTGTCTTCTCTTGCACGTTTACATGTTAGCGGTTTACTTTGATTTCTACTCAGCTTGACTCCACTAACTAACCGTCAACCACTTATCCTTCCTTTGCGGCTGCAGCGCTCACACTTTATCTTTCATTAACTTTGCTTGCTTGTTTCTTCACTGTCTGCATGACAGACCCCGTAGCCCAGAAAACCTGCCCTCCATTGGTCTCTGTAGTCCTTGGTTCAGTAGTGCACGACTTCTCTGAGTGACCTTTAATAAGGAGTTCCAGTAGCGAACAAGGGAATGTACTGGCATGTCCTTCTCATAGTGGGTTTAGGTTTAGGTTTGTCTGTTTTTCTGTTCACAAACACACAATACATTTTAAAGGAAGTAGAAAGTGAATGAGTACTAAATGAATCAACATTTAGTATAAAATCACTTGGAAAAGGCCCATGTGTGAGAACAAGATAAATCCTTCTTGAGATTCTTCACATCAAGGTGAACGGTGAAATCAACTGTGTCTCTTAGAACTTCACTTTTTCACTCAGCTCAACAAAGCCCGCTCATTGCCATCAGTCCTAGAGGACCTGTCAACCTTGTCAGTTTTTCACTTCAAAATACACCGTCAAATACTAAAGCTACTGTAGCTCCTGCACAACAGCAAGGACACTATTTATTGACTGATTCCTTGAAACCGGAGCAGCACCCGGGAGAGATGATACAATGCTTCTGTATGTGCATCTGATGTGAGGATGTTCTGAGGCCTGTAATTGTCAGGAAGCATTGAGACACTTTCTTCCAGCTTGAAGATTTTTAATGTATATTTTCTGCCAGTGATATTTAGTGACAAATAGAGCCAAAAAGTTAATATGCCATCACAAAATAGAGTCAGGTGTTTGATTGATATTTGAGATTGTCTCTGGACTAGGCTCATAGTTTAGTCTGAGCGTCAGTGAGCCATGTACAAATTCTGTAACATCCCAGCAGCTCAGTACCTGCTTCCCGTAGTGTACCCAGTCTAAATGAAGCTGTCTCGACATGTCTGTTGCTAACACCTTTCAGCTATTTGCATGGCGTGGATTCTGAGCAGTGTGTTTCTTTCTCTCTCTCTCTCTCTCCTATCGTCCATCCATCCTGTGTGTGGGTGTGTGTTTCTTTCTAGGAGAGGGCTAATGTTGAGGCAGAGCGCCGGGCCCTGCAGAGCCTCCAGGAGGGCTACGCTGAGCTGAAGAACCAGCTTCATAACTGTCCCGAGTCCCTGCGGGAACAGTTGCAGGAACAGCTCAAAAGGGTGGGTCGCCAGACAAGCAGAAGCACCTAGACCACCCCTCCCCTCTTACCGACTGTAGCCTGCAGCCTTCACAAACCCACCCGCAATGCTTTATATGTCATAGTACTGTGACATTGAACTGGTCATTGTCCAACAAAGGAGCTTTTATTCCAGATTGTTTTGTTAAAACCAGACCTTGCATTAACGTCTGACCTGGGCAGTCGGATCGGAAGCTTTAAGTACCTGTGGTCACACTTGGTATTCGTCTCCAAATGTTTCACGATCTGTATTCACGTGATTGGGGCACAGTAGGGTATTATAACAACTTCTGTCTAACAGATCTGCTCTATCAGAGCCACAAACAGCTGTGTGCTGTCTGCTTGTGCCATGACTTGGGGAGATCATATATATTTTGGAACAAGCTGTGAAGTCTTACTCGTGAAAGCAATGTCTTATTATTTACTTAGTTTATCTCTGCCCTGAGGTCAGTTACTTCACAGAAAAAGCTCACACAGACAAAGTAATAAAGGATAGAAAAAAAGAAAATACCTCCACATGGCTACATTAAATACATCAACATGATCACACATATAATTAACCACGCGGCAATACATTATGACAGAATTGCACCCATCCTACTTATATTCATATATTTATACTCATATTTTATTTAGTCACAGCTAGAGGAACTGAATATTTCATTTTATATTTTAAAACACTACCAAAGAAATGTGATCTGAGATTGGATGAGTCCTTAATGAGTCCTAATCCTGTGTGTGTTCACACCTGTACCAGAAGATGACCACTTGTGATCTGATTGCCTAGGGTGGATGTTAATGCACAGTCTGAACTATGACAGAACTATTTTTTTTTTTTTTTGGGGGTCACTCAATCAGCCTGAAACCAAACAAAGGCGTTGCTAGCCAACCTGAAAATATTAGCAGCACATACCAAAGCACATAGTGCTGCTGGCACCTTTAGCCCTTGACCACAGGCCTGGTTCATGTGGCTCTTAGTAATTATGAGAAGCCCTCTCAGTCCTCCACACAGACGTGCTGTTGCCACAAGCTGCAGGAATTTTCCCTCCACCACACCACACCTACATGTTACCGGAGCGCTCGGGTCAACACAGAGGCACACAAATGGCTGCTGGTCACTTCAGCTGCTAGTGATGAAACAGCGCTGCACTGCATGTGTGAATCAGATCTGCACCTCTGTCGTGATTTGTCATGGCTCGCACAAATAACTGCTCACTAATCAATTAACATAGGCCTGACTAGATCCATTCTCTGCCTTCCCTTGCTCTCATCCTATGACCGCTCTCATCTAAATGAATGGTGTTTTTTTTGTTTTTGGTTCAGAGCCAGCAATATTTGTTGTTTTGCCACTTACCAGGAAGGTAAACAAAAAAATATCTATTCTTACCAGCAATAACTGTCGCAGAAGATGTGAAGACGTGTTTTTGTTGAAATATCTCATGAGTTGCCAGTGATACAACATGAAGCATCGAGTTAAGCTCCTTGTAGAGTATTTGTTTGGCTCGTATTCAGACAGCACAGCAGCCAGCAAGTTGATTGAAATCCACTTTTACAGAATTATTTCATGGACTGGTGAGAATTTGAGGCTTAGTAAACAGAGCAGAAATACCTTTCAGTCTTCAGTGCCAAGCAGGAAAAAGAAATCTAAGAAGTTGCTCCCAAGTGTATACCTCTTTTCACAGGTTTTTGAGTTCTTTGTCCTTTGTTTTTCCACTCAAACACTTATCGGATAAGAGCAGAGACAGCAGGATGGGCTGCCCGCTATCTGAGATAATCCTCTGACATACACTGCAGTGTACATTATATTTACACTGGAATCTTTTCAATGCAGATATATTTTGTCATGTATTGTATTTCTGTCCATTTGTACTACAACTTATTTAGCTCACATTCTATGTGGCTTTTTTCCATCTCATTAAGTAGTAGAGTAGAGTGAAGTGAAATGGTGTGTTTTAATGTAAATAACCATCCTTTGCTTCCTCTACAATACTTCTAATTAGCAGACACCGGTCGCTGTACTGCAGTAGAAGCATGTCCTTCATGGCTGTCTGCTTGTCTGAGCACGGTGTGCGTTTAGTTGCCCCTGAAAGGAGCTTCAGAGCTTCAGCCACGCAGGGAAAATGTGTTAAACATTTTCCAAAATAAAAGTCAAATTGTTTTCGCTTTGCTCTTAGCATCTGCTCTGGCCTGAGAATAGCAGAGGGCTTTAAAACAGTCGAAGTAGCGTAGTAGAGATTTTGTGTGTGTGACTTGCATAACCTTTCATATTGTGTGGGGGCTCCGTTAGGATGGAGAGGCGCTGGAAGCAGGAACTAAAAAGTTTGAGGACTTGGAGTTCCAGCAGCTGGAGAGAGAAAGCAGCCTGGAGGAGGAAAGAGAAACCATCAGTCAGCAGCTACTGCAGGAGAGAGCAGAGTACCACAGCAGCGTGGCCAAGAGAAAGGTGAGGAAACCCTGCATAGAGCAAGCTGGCACTGGCCAATGTTTAGCTGTTATCTGAAACCTCTCCAACAGTATCCATACCACAAGAGCTTTACAAGGAGCAGAGACTGCGGGGTAGTTTGTTTGGAAAACTCATTTTACATTACAAGTTACAGTATGCACTGTGTAAGCAATATGGAGTCCCAGAGTCCTGAGGGAAATATAATGTGTACTCATACACCAGCCCGGGCAGTCAAACAAGCCTCAGCCATCTGGAGGCAGGTAGCACCCGGCTCGTTCTCTGCCTGCAGGGGCATTATCAGCGCATTAATTCAAAGATGCTGAACAGTTTTATTATTTATACAAAACAAAATGCTATGGATTCAGGGTTCAGGGCTGTCACATCCTCTCAACCTGTTATTTTGAAAACTATACAATGCACGCTATCCTACATTAACGCTGTGTTGTCTTGTTCAGGAAAAGGTGTCTGCTCTGGAGAACCAGGCCAACCAGCTGAGCCTGCAGGCGTCTCAGGAGTGTGAGCGACTGGCCAAAGACAGGACACTCGCACTGCAAATGCTCCAAAAGGTGAACATGAAGTCATGCTTGTTTAGGGAAGCTACAGCTGCTCCTAAATGTTAAATGTCTTAAATGTTTCCTCATTAGTCCAGTATTTTAAAAGCTTCCCCACTGACTAACGAATGTGTTTATTTTCCAGGAGAAGGAAAGACTCTCGGCCTTGGAGAAACGATACCACAGCCTGACTGGAGGAAAGAGCTTCCCCAAGTCTTCCACTGCCATGAGGGAGGTGAGAGAATCACTCAGCCCAGTTTGTGTGTGCGCGCGCTGTGAAACAAAACGCACACTAATTTCACCCTCGTCTCACCTCATGCTCCGGGCCTGGAAACACTTTGATGACTCACAGCTGACTTCTCACCACATTTAATCTTTCAAGTCACTGTGACTGGATGCTGTGCAGACTTGGTGGTGATTGTTTTGATCTAACCTGACAATAGATTAATGGCAGGATGTGAAGCTGACACGTAGAGAAAACTAATCTGCTACTGGTAACTACATTACTGAGCTAGAGTTAAACTCAGACATGTTTGTGAAGCTGGACCGGAGGGAAGGCGACTTGCAAAACATCTCTTTCACACATTCTCTTTAATATTATTATTAATTTGTTTTATGATGAGCGAAAGACTTGTCTCGTGTCCCATAAAAGCACTTATCCTTGGACTGTCGAAACAGGGAGCACTCCATATCAGCGAGGCTGACCTGTTGTTTGAGGACGTCCACTCCTCCCAGCTCTCCCTCTGTCGAGCCTCTCCTTCCTACTTACATCCCTCCCCTCCCTGTCAGTTGTACCCCAGCAGCCCGACAGAGGTAACAGAACTAACGATCCCTGCATGACGCCCGCAGCTTCCCCTCTGCTGTCTTGTGTTAAATCACCCCCAAAAGTCACCTGTCACTTGTCAGTGTCCTGGTCCCGCTGTGGCTCTAACTGTGATGTGCTGGTACGTAATGATAGATTTTCACAGTATGTGCTTTGTAGAGGTTTGGCACGCTGTCATGATCAACCAGAGGCCACTACATAGTTAATAATTTATCACTACGTCACCGGTTTGCTGTGAAAATCAACCAGTTTGTGTCTAACTGTGTGTCGGCCACCCGTGATACTAAAGATACACTGCGCCTGTTGTCGAATGTGTTCCTGTTTGTCTGTTGTTGCACACACCCGTGCACCTTTAAGCTGTAAGAAACCCCACAACAATGCAATGTGGAGCCGGTAGATGACCCTGAAAGATGTGTCAACTCCAAAAACATTCAAAGCATCCCGGCCTGGCTCGGCGCTTGTGTGTACGTGTTAATGTTAACACTTTGGGGTGTGGTCCGCCCTCTGTCTTCATGGCTTCTCATCCTGTCTGTTGTTGGCTGACGCTCAGGAGTACATGACGCTGTCGGACGTCTGTAAGATGTACGGCGGCAGGCCCGACTCGCACGGCCGCTCGTTTGCTGTAGATGCCGCGTTAGCTGGCGCCTGCGAGGTACCATCACTTCCTGTCCGTCTCTTTCCCACCCTTGTGCTTTTAATATCTGCTCTCCTGTCCCTCTCTCTTCCCATCCTTCCATTTCCATGTCATGTTGCTCCCTCTGCTGGTCTGCTGTTAATCAAACTGACTGCTCTTGGCTCGGCTCTCTGCTACGTGAACCTTTGTTGGGAGCAGCTTGTAGTCACCCCCTCTGTAGCCGTGAGGCAGTGTTCACCAACAGTAGATAGAGATGATGTTATGACTGTTACACTCACAACACTTTACAACCACAGGCCTTATTCAGGCTGCAGTCAACCAGAAACTGGTATTTTACACTAGTAGTTAATGAATGTAGAATTTCATGCTATTTATTCTCATAGACTGGAAAAATGTTCCAGTCTCTAAATTTCCCATCTTTAATGCCTCACTCTTTAACTTCTATTTAACACGAGGTAGCTTAATATGACTTAACTCTGAGGCATCAGTTTAATTTTCTACCTTCTTAAGTCAAAAATTTCCACTTCTAAACAAATACTATTTTTATAGCAGTTCGTGGAAGTGGGCGTTTTTGTCCTTAATGACTTTAGAGGGTAGGAAGTGTTTTTTCACAGTGTTCTGTTGAGTAAAGCCACAGTAATAGCCAGATGAATAATAAAACCATTGCCTAAATGAACAAATAATGATCCATAAGGGTTAAATGAGAAAAGCCTGGTCAAATCACTAGCTATGAAAAAGTACAGTATACAAAATGGTTTATTTAAATTGCAGTCAGTCAGCGAGGATGATTAGATGGGAGGTGTGCTGCTTCTGTGTGCAGTATCTGTCTAACCCTGTCTAACCTTAATGTTGACTGTGTGTTATAATCCAGTCAGTGTTTCCTTCCTCCTCTCCTTCATGACTGTGAAGTACTTGATATGTTTCCTACCGCTGCCTGTCTTGCTGATGTGTCTCTCTCCACTCCTGTCTCCTTTCCTCTCCCCTCCTCCCCTCCTGTGTGTGTGTGTGTGTGTGTGTGTGTTGCGTCTGGAAAGGAGTATGTGACAGTGGGCCAGTTAAATCAGATGTATGGGATGCCAAAGGTGGAGTCGTCCCCTACCTCCCCGCTTCACCAGTCCCTGCCGTCCGGAGCAGTGGACCCCGCCTTCTCCTGCTTCTCCTCTCCTCATGGCTCCTCCCTCTCTCTCTCTGTGGAGGTGTGTGCTGTCCTCCCCTTCTTTTCTTCTCCTGCCAGGAGTACATCAGGGCCATTGTTCAGATCTTTTTGGCCTGTGATCCAAAACAATTTTTGCTTTGTTTGTTTTACTTTATAAGTTTCCACTAATTCTTAGAAAGTAATCTAAATTGTGGAGGTCCTGGTCCCCCAGTTATTTCACACAATGTGCTTATCATCCCAATAGGAATCACCCCATAACGTAACAGATCGCTTTGTTGGCTGTTTCCAGCAGATGAAACCCTTCAATGAACCCTTTGCCTGTCCTTTCCCTTGTAGTCCATCTCCCTGTCCCTCCCTCATCCAACAAACGTATCCTGTGTTAACTGACTTACAGGCGTGGGGTAGGCCTAGGTGTTTCCCTATTGTTAAACCTTGTGATGTGACTGTATTTGTCAGGAACTGTCTGTGACACTGCGCAGTTGCCTGAAGTCACAGGTTTTCCAAAGCTCTATTAAAAGCGTCTCCCACTATTTAAAGTGAGATTGTTGCTTAACGGCATTGAAACAAAAACAAAAATACATTTTATCTCTTCACTCCCCCCAGGAGTCTAATATGGCTATTAGCTACATGCCATAGTCATGTAAACAGCACATGCCAGTCAGTGGTCTTTAATGAGTTTTGTAGAAACGCAGATAGATAAATCAATCAGGTGCTGGCAGCTAGTCTATTGAAGGGCACTGTATTTGTATAAAACAAATGTCTTTTGTTTGAAATGAAGGAATGTGTTAAGCTTAGGGTCCATCTCCTTGTTATTTTGAGTAGGACATAATCTAAGAGAAACTTAAATGTTCTTGTAGGAAACTGGGTCATTGCAGCAGCAACAGAAATGTAAAATAGGGATATAACAGCTGGGGGCTATTAAAGCACAATGTACAATAATGTGTTGAATATAGTTAGGAATAATTTACAGCATAAAGAAAATTAATTACAGCTTTTGGGGCTGTAAAAAACATTTCTGTCCTGTTCCCACTGTCTTTGAATGCTTTCTAATCTCCTCTTTGTCTTCTCCTCTTTTCCTTCGTTTCCACTGCCTCTCTTGTTCTTTCTCTATCCTCCACTCCTCTGTGTGCTCTCCAGCACCAGGCTGAGGGCAGTAGGCCTCACCTCCCCAAGTTAGATTTAGAGCAGTGGTACCAGGAGCTGATGGCTTGCTCCAGCCAACTCTGTCCTCCGGCTCTGCCAGCCAAGTCAGGCCGCAGACCTGTGCTGCAGGTAGAGGCTCTTCTTTTTCTCTATCTTCTTATGTTTCCTCATTCATTCCTTTGCTGTTTCTGCCAGCTGTCATTACCCTGCAAACCTTCAGTCGGTTGTTGACTCGCTTGCAGAGTTCAGTGTGCGTGTGATACATTGGATTCAGCCTTCACACCCTTCAGTCTGTTGGATCAAACTAACACAGTAATGCACAATGACACAATGAAGGGTGTTTCTAGATACTTAGTTACAACTGAACTGTCATATTTACAGACATATTCGGCACTCCCTATTCATTTGCTTGAAGTGTTAAGTCCATCTATGATAAACTGAATTGAGTGGAGAGTTCAGAAAGACACACACTTGTGTATCTGATCTGTGTCTCCTTGTCCTGGCAATGCAGTGTGAATTGTGGGACTTTCTTTACATAGGTGTGTGTCTTCCTAAACACAAAGGGACTTAAAATTGATCAAGAGGATGCACCTACAATTCAACAATTTGTGTAAAAATTGATTGGGTTTGAATACTGTATCTACAGTTTTTATGTATTTATTTTACGGTCTGGTGTTAAATAATGCTGCGCTCACATTGTGTGTTCTTTGAGCCTCCTGAAACGGTTGCAGACACCATTTCACCTCCCCTTTCAGATGGCGAACGACTCTGAATTGCTGTGTTTTCTTTGGTGTCAAACATGACGTCCATTTACATGCCTTCGTTTGGAATAAAGCTCTGAGTATTTGCCAGTAGTAGAAAACTTCAGTCGCCAGTTAAATAAAAACTTTGAAGTCATTACTTTGAACGCTAAGTCGTTCTACACAGGTAGTCTTATGGTACATGAATGCAGCATTAGTTTAAATGAGCTTCATCAAAGAGCTGCTCAATGAAAGGGGCTAGGCTACCATTTCAGGTGTATGTGTGTTAAACTGCACCCTGAAGCGTGTGATCTCCGTCTTTCATACGTTTCATCCATTCTTTGATACTGACATAAAGTCCTGATTGAACCTTGAGGTGTTCATTCCAGCATTTTACATTAACTTGGACCCTTAATAGTATTCAGAGCATAATGCTGATCATGCTTTTAACATCTGTTTTCCTGCAGGAGCTTGCAACTCATTCACGGTGGAGTTTGTTTTTGCTTCTAACATTTTACAACGCATCATCTGCCATCACATGGGTGTTTTTTAGCGTCACGGCCTGTCATTGATGCCTTTGTGCTCTGTGTTTGCTCCTTGCTCAGGTGTTCCGCTCCAAACTGGACAGTGACCCGGGCCTTTCTCTCCATCAGCCTAAATCAGGCTCTGCATCCCCTCTGCTGCACGGAGCAGCAACACTGGGACGCAACTCAAACTCAAAGGTACGCCGGTTATTCATTTTTTAGCAGGGGTGCAGGAAAGCAGCCACTCATCTGGTTTCAGCCTAAAATCTATTATTTTTCACATTTAATTGTGTTGTTTTGTCTGCTTCCTTGGACCCCACAGAGCCCCCTGCTGGTGGTCAACAGCACTGGAAGTCTGCCCCGAAACCTGGCTGCAACCCTGCAGGACATCGAGACCAAGAGACAGCTCGCCCTGCAGCAGAAAGGTAACTGACCTGGTCTGCACTTGAGTTTTACTTTAAAGGAAACTTACTGATTCAGTCACTGAACTGTACAAAATTGTTTACTCATCAATAATAAATAATTTGTTGCAAATAATTAAAGCTTAAGCTCTGTGAAGGACATACTGCGCCTGAGTTACACACACGTTGAATTAATACAAGCTTTACTCAACATTTTCATCTTATTTAGGGGATCCAGAAAAGACTTCAGAGATTCTTTGATATATTTTTGTTCCTGCCACTGGATAATTAAGTCCTGAAAGTACACAAAGAGAACCCAGTCAAACAAATGAAACTGAGATTTACTTTGAAATTTATTTATTTAGGAAACTGAGCCAATATTAAACTTAATGATTTGGAATGGCCAAGTCAAAGTCTTAACCTTAACCCAATATAAATGTTGTGGAAAGACCTGAAGCAAGCAGTTCATGTGAGGAAGTCACACCAGATACTGTAAACGAGGGTTCATTTACTTTTGCGCCTCACAGATGTGTACGAATGATTCATTATCTTGAATAAATAACAATAATAATGAATGGAAAACAATATTATATGTCATATTGTTAAATTTCATAGGAGAACTTGTAGATTTAATAAGTTAGAAGATAACCTGATTATCATTTAATCAATCTTTATCAAATAGTTGATTTGAGTTGTTTCCCTCTGCGATGCACTCTCTAATTCCTCGTTAGTGTTGGTTATTGTGAAGTCTACTTTTTTCACTGAGCTGTATACGTGTGTGGTATCAGTGTTTTCAAGAGAGCACGGCCCTCCTTACGCCTCAGTGCTGTGACTAAACGGATCAGGGGAAAGCAGTCTGGTGTTTTAGCTCAGCTGGCTGCCACCCGCGGGTGCTGGGTTGGAAACCGGAGCTGGTCACATTAGTTGGCGTCTGCAGTTCAGGTCTCCTCGTATCTGTCTGTGACTTGTGTCTTCCTGCTCTGCTGCACCACAGAGCTCCAGACCTCCAGACAGAACACCACAGAGGGAAGCTCAGCAGGTAGATGGATCAACGCGCCCAGGAGTTGACGATTCCTTCGTTTTATTCAGCGGGATTTGTCTTTGTTTGTTTCTCTGCTGTCTTTCCATCTTTCACAGACGGTGTCTGAAATCACTGCTGCAAATAAAAGCGTCAAGGACAACAATAATAATCATAATCATTATAATCATAATGTGAGATGCCTCAGATTGCACACAGCTACATAACAGCCAGTCAGACAATCATCAACTTGAAGGGCAAAGACATTTAAAAACATAAATAAATAAATAAAACACAGGCTGATCTGAAAGTTAATCCAGTCTGACAGCTTACTTCTGTTGATTTATCCATCAAAGGTAACATTTACCAGAACTTGACACTTGGCTGCTGTTAATTTCGGATCCTGTCTTCACCTAACCCCCCCTCTCTTCAGGCTTCTCTTTCCCTCCTTCCTCTCTGGTGTGTCATTAACTCTTCTCCGCCAAAGATTTCTTTTCATCTTCTTCTTTGTCTGTAATGTCGAATCCTCTTTCTTCTTCCATCAATCTTCTATGAACATTCCTGCTGTTGGAGAATAAATCTTGCATGTTCGGAGTTCAGGGAGCTCCACCTTTGGAGCTGAGCTTGTTCCAGATGTATCTGCACATTATCAGCTGCGCAGCAGCATGGATTGGAAATGTCAGAAGTTGGCTAGATACCTAACTTTCGCTTCAACTTTGTAGGTTGTGATGGGTTTTTGTCTTTTTCCTCCAGCTTGTGATAGTGAGGGGCACATACTTGTATGTGTGGTGCATGATTGTGTTCTCATAGGTTATTGGCTGGTGATGGTTTACCTTTAGAGATCAGTGTCTGATGCCTGAGATGACCTCCTCCACAGCTAGCTTGTTGGTTTCTGTAGGGAAACAAACAGACGTGCTGACCAGTGCATCGCGTTGCTTGCAGGGTGACAGGGGATCCCCGTTCACCTCAGATCAAATCAGAACAAATCCACTGATCAGATTTTACCCTCCTACCTCCAGGTCAGCAGGTGATCGATGAGCAGCGCCGTCGTCTGGCTGAGCTCAAGCAGAGAGCAGCGGCCGAGGCTCAGTTCCAGTGGGACGCACTCCACGGCTCTCAGACTCACCTCATGACTTCGTCCTCCCCGTCGCCCTCCTACTCCCCCATCCTGGCCTACAGCCCCGCGTTGAGCCACAGCTCTATGGGCCCGCCTCCTTTGGTTCATCACTCCATCCTGCACCACCAGCCTCCGTCAGCTGGAGAGCAGCCCTACGACACCTTGAGCTTGGAGAGCTCAGACAGCATGGACACCAGCGTGTCCACCGGGAACAACTCGGCCTGCTCGCCTGATAACATGTCCAGGTATGACGGAGGAGCAGACACGACCGGAACACACACCGACTATTTATCCGGTCATTGACACTATTTGGTCTGAAATGAACGTGACTGATTAAACACAGATCAGCCACAACATTAAAACCACTGACAGGAGAAGTTAATAACATTGACCATCTTGTGACAATACAATGTTCTACTGGGAAACTTTTGGTTCTGGCATTCATGTGGATGTTACTTAGTCATGTACCACCCACCTAGACCAGACCAGGTACCCCCACCTCAATTTTTGACATCTTCATCAATAAGCAATTGACAATTACAGCTCAACAATGAAAATAATTGTTTAGCAGCCCCGTACAGTTTTACCCCATTAAAAATGTAAAAGCTCATTCAGTCCAAACATATCACTGTTCGTATGATGCTATTGTGTAAAATACTAAAAACAGATGCTAGCAGCCACACACTCAAATGCAATCAGAAGAGACACACAGCCTCTAATCTTCAGCCTCCCCATGAGTTAAAGTGTTTATCCACAGGTCAGCTCATTTAGAGACCGTCTGTGAGCGCGGCCTAGCTGTGTCCGGTCCTACAGCTCTCAGCACGCTCTCAGCAGCAGCCATTGTTCAAACACATTACACATCTCTCAGGGAAAGTGTTTTGCGAGGTGACATTAGTGGGGTTTACCCTGTAATGAGGAGAGCAGAGTGGAGGCAGGAGCGAGGGAGGAAATGATGAAGAAGTTGAAGAGTGAAGTTTTGACTGAGACTCGGAGACAAGTCAGTAACTTATAAATGAACTCACAGTTTTATCAGCACTGCAAAGAATACTGATTAATGCCTCAGAGCTTCAGCGGGACTTTGAATGCGACATTAATGTCCTATGATCTGCAGGAAAATAACAAAATAACTTTATGTAAAATGTTGTTCAGTGTAGAGACATTGGACATGTGATAACTCTTTGTTTTGTCTGACGTCAGTGTTGGAGGGGTGGACGCGCTGAAGATTGAGGAGATGGAGAAAATGCTGAAGGAGGCGCAGCTGGAGAAAGCCAGACTTATTGAGTCGCGGGTAAGACACGACTTCAAAGGAGCGATGCAGCGTGAGACGCCGATTATCCTGAATCCATACGTCCTGACTGATGAGAGCTCTGGCGGTGTGCCCGTCGATAACTTTGAATTGAACATGAATTTGAAAAATGAGGGCTTCATGACAGCAACTCAGGGTTGTTCAAATGTTTTTTTTTATCTCGCTGTGCTCTGATGAAGCTCAGGCTGAAATACAAAGGCCATTACAGATGATCCAATCCATATTCTGCCCCGTCTGACTGAGTTTGTCGCAGTGCAGAGGACTAAAGTGTTAAGAAATGAAGTAGACGTGTCCATGTTTAGGATTATTTTTGTTATTTGGCTCTTGAGAATGTAACAAAGTAAAGGCCTAGTTGAGTGTTTCAGTGTCTTTTCTGTATATCCCACCTCTTGTTTACCTTCTGCACTTGTCCCTTTTGTGTGTCTTCATGAATATATTGCCATCTACTGAGCAGATAATTACTTCTCCAAATAACCAAAAGCTCTCTGTTTAAATAAATCGAGCACTGTGGTTTAGCTGTACGGTGGCCAGCTGAGTTTGCGGGCAGGTCCCAGCAGGGAAGAATGTGCATAAATGTATGAATGTGGAGCTGAGCTCTGGCTGGAGAAAAAAAAAAAAAAAGAACATGTGTGCTCTGCAGTGCGCTTCCAGAGATCAAAAAAATATTTAATGAACGCGCTCTCCTTCAGGAACGAGAGAGCCTGGCTCGCCGTCAGATGCTGGAGGAGGAGAGGAGGAGGAGGGAGGACGCAGAGAAAAGACTGCAGGATGAAACTTTCCACCGGCAGCAGCTAGTGGAGAAGGAGGTCAAGATGAGGTCCAAGAATTTCTCTCAGGTCAGTAGAATGAGACTTAATTGAGTCTGCATGGTGGAAAGGTGGAAAATGACTCCGTCTTCTCTGGACCGGTGCAGCCTAGTCTGGCTGATATTTAGATTCAATATTATTGCATTTGACAGCCTTCACACTAAAATAACTTCTCAGGTGTTACTGCATTACCTTCTAAATTTAAAACCTGTGGAAGAGCAGTTGGACCACCACTGAACACCAGTTTACACCGATCAGCCACAACATTATGCAATAATCAAGTTAGTATCATCATTTATCTCATTATAATGTCACCTGGCTGTGGGTAGGATATATTAAGTTTGTTTCAGCAAATTGGACAAATTGAGAGCTCCATTAAGAGCTCCAAAACTGCAGCTCTTATTGACATTGTACAGTCACCTATACAACTAAAATGAAGGTGCTTTGCAATAAAATCAAGAGTAAAAACCCTGTGAAACCCTGTGAAACCCTTATTTCATAAGTAAAATATTGCATCCTGTCTGTTGCCCACTCCGTCCAGGCCCGTCCTATGACCCGCTACCTGCCCATCAGGAAGGAGGAGTTCGACCTGCGCTCCCACGTCGAGTCGTCGGGCCACAGCGTGGACACGTGCTACCACGTCATCCTCACAGAGAAGATGTGCAAGGGCTACCTAGTGAAGATGGGAGGAAAGATCAAGTCCTGGAAGAAGCGCTGGTTCGTCTTCGACCGCCTCAAAAGAACGTTCGCCTATTATGTTGGTAAGGATCCGGGCGTTTTTACTCGTTTTCAGTTTCTGCTGCTGGAGCCTCATTAGTGTTTTGTTTCTGCTCCGCACTCCACGAGTTTGGATTCGTCGGGGCGGTGCTCTTTTGTTTTTGTTTCCTTATTGCAGAGTCAGCAGTAGAGAGAGCTGACAGGACGACTAGAACCGGAGGAAGACTTCCCTGAGTGTCTCTGTTTGGCACAGTCGTAAAATTTTCCTATACATAGCCAAACCCAAGTCTCAAACTCCCAAAAGTTTGAAGTTCCCACTCCTGCAAAGTGAAGCATTAAAAAACCATTAGAACAAAAATCTTGCATTTGTGCAGCTTGTCTACTCGTAGCAGACTCGCACACATCGCTGTCAACCTCTTGAAGTGGTCAGAATGATTCTCCCAGACAATTGGTGTTGGGGATCTTCTTCTGCTGTGACAGCGTTATTTGGCCTGTTTGACAGATGTGTCAGTCTGGTCAGTTTCAGCTCTAAATACACAGAGACACTTTCAGGACTTTATTTTGCTGCTTATGGCAGAAAACAGAAATAACTATGGGTTAAACTATACTTCTTTTAGGTTTCACTACTCCAGAAAGCACTAAAAACACACTGAGAGAAAGTGGCTGGCACAGCAACATTAAGGCCACAAACAACCCATAATGCAACTCCCTCCGTATACGCTTACCATTTTAAAGGTTAACACAGACTGTAAATGTATTCTCAGCAAGTATAATGCTCCCTTGGATTTATTATTTGAATTTGAATTATGTTTAATTGAATCAAGTTTTTTTTCTTTTGTTGTCGAGTAGAGAATGTGTAGCTACACAAACTACAAATGCAGATAAATGTTTCTCACCAGCAGATAAGAGCTGAATAGTTAATGTCAGGGCTGAATGATTTTCTGAATCGATTCGATTCAGATTCACAGGGTCCTGATTCAGTTCGATTCATGTAGAGATATTTCACTTGTGAAACAGTCTTGCTTGGTTATGGAAGAGACTCTTGGTTCCAGAGATTTATGGTATTTCCCTAATATTTTAGCTTCAGTACGGCTTTACATTTGTGCACCTCCGCTCTTCTATCCAGTCATCTTCCTGTCCTGAAGGTGCTCTCAGGGTTGGAGCTCCTTTCTTGTTTTGGATCTCCCTCACACGTAGACTCATCTCATATCGCAGCGGTTTTGCATCACCGCAGACCAGAGGGAGCAGGAGATGGCATATTTATAAAAAATTGAGGATTTTATGAATGAATATTCTGATCAGCCCTAGTTAACGTTTGGTACATCAAACTCTCGTTGACCTTTCTTTGATACATGGACATTTAACCAAATAATATAATCCACCACTAACAGAACTGCAACCTACAGCCAATAAACAGTCTCGACAGAGTTGCATTTAAAGTCTTGAACAGACTTCATGTACAAGTGAAATTCCAGTATAAATGTTACACATGCTGCATGTTTATGCCTTAATGATTAGTTAGTTGTATTGGGGATCGTTTTAAATACTGTACAAGAGCGTATCATATATTTTCCAAGCCCATCTAATAATCATGAAAATATATCAGTCAGAAAAATGTATCGCAATAAGCCAAGTGCACATTGTGAGGTGCACTTGTTCATATTTCCAGCCTTTGTTAACAGTTGCTGTGATGCATTCAATTCCTGCGCGCTAGAAGATTTAGTTTGGAAGCCTTGGGGTTATTTTTGTGTTACATCAGGCAGCAGCAGTCAAAACACTGTAGAAATGATATGGAAATGTGGTAAACCAGCTGCAGCGAGCCGAACATCGAGCGTCGGCAGAAACGTTCTGCTGCGGCTGAGCGACGGTCGGGACATGCGTCCTGCAGACCTTGAGCAGAATTGCGTGCTGTGTGTAGCGCGCGCGTGCCTGTGTGTGTCTGCGCGTAGCTTGTGTAATTTGATCCCGCGCTGCGAGCCCTGGGACACTTGTTCGCTGTCAGGCCTTTGAAGTCCTCAGAAGGTTCCGCTTAAAGCTGCTTAAAGCGTACCTTGTTGAAAGCGAGCCACGGCGAGGTGTGCTGAGATTACTCCGGCGGTAGTTAAAATGCACAGAGCGCGGCGCTCTCAGAGGAGGCTGATTGAGATGCATCGCTTGCCCTTGCCTATTGACCTTGAACAACGAGTGAGGAGAGGTGACGAGCGTAAGTCACAGGCGCTTCAAACTCACATGAATCAACCACAACCAGACTTCTGCTCATTTAGATGCAGTCAAATGAGATGCAAATACAGGGCTGTTTGGATGCTAAAGAGGTCATTAGCAGATAATAGCGGCGTATTAAAAGTAAAGTGTTATTCCTCGAAATGAAGCGCTGCGGTTCTACCTACTACTCTTAAGTTGGCTTGTGGAGTGTTTGTGCCTGGAGGTAGAGAGGGGTGTTGAGTTCCCCACCGGTTCCTTACTGCAGTTCTGCAGTGGCTGATGAAACAAACTGCAATGATGTACCAGAGTAGCGTAAGAATGCAGTCAAGTCTGAAAATACAATGAGCGCGCCAGTGGTTTTAAAAACAGAGGGGAAAAGTGCTGCGCTTGTCTTTTTCCATCCATCATCACAAACCGTAAATTGGTCCGGATCAAAGTTGGACCGCGTTGGTTTTTAATGACCGTATCATGTGTTCTCCCTGTTCATATTGTAGGTGACGTGGAAGCGCGGCACCTCGGCTCTTCCAGCCAAAGGAGGCTGTCAGAGTGTTTCAGGCTTTGACCAAACCCACGTTGTTTTTCCTTCCCGCAGACAAACACGAGACCAAGCTGAAGGGTGTGATTTACTTCCAGGCTATAGAAGAGGTCTATTACGACCACCTGCGTAGCGCCACCAAGGTATGCCGTCAGTCAATCATTTATTTACTCTCGCCCCACATTCTCTACCTTTTTTTTTTTCTCCCTACGTTTTGCTTCATTTCTCCCTCTTTATGCTTTTGCTTTGGCCGGCTGCTGTCACAGAAGGGATTTTTCAACTTGAATATGACCAGTGTATGTATCCACACTTTCTGTTCACCCCTCTTAACCCCACTGAACCCAGCGTGCCCTCCCCCACTGTTTGTGATAACGTAGAGGAGAAGAGTCGCATGCATAAAATGAGTGAAGCCTGGAAACCCTCAGGGCGTGCAGAGTGTGATTTCTGAATTTCTAATCCTGCTTGTTCCCAGTGATCCCAGCACAAACCAGTGGAGTGGCTAGAAAACAAGCCTCATTCAGGGCCTTCCACAGAGAATATACTTTATATACATTTCTATGAAATAGACCAAACTAGGGTTAGATCAAATCAGGTTGTAAATTTTTCCATCATTCCTCACACAGTTTATTTGAGATAGAGCCATAGGAGCAGTTTTTGGCCGAGTTTCCTTTGTTTATGATGGGAGCTGCTTGACTCGTGTCATTTTTATTTATTTTATTTATTTTAAAAACTCTCCAACATAAAGCCGAGCTGCTGCCACCTCCTCCTCCTCCTCCTCCTCCTCTTGTGTTTGTGTGTTTGATGGCCTGTCGCAATGCACCACGCACTGACTAACCGCGTGGCTCTGATCAACTCTGGAACTTTGATTTTACTTGTCACTTCCAATGTCACATTACAGAGAAGAGAAGAACTTAAACGTCGGGAGCTTTCAGCACGCCGTTTCAGGGGAGGAAAAGTGGTGCAGGCGTCGCTTACATTCACATAAGTCTGGATGCCCCAGAAAGGAAACAGTGTCACATAAAAGTTTAGTTTAAGAGCGCGGTCAGTCCAGTATCCCATTAAATCTATGGATATCTGCACTTTAGACAGAAGATACATCTGAATACAAATGCTCCTGATGGATGATGTTCTACTAAGTTCAATACTAGAAACATTACCTCTCAATGCACAACCAGAATCCAGACTTTTCTGTCCAGAAATGATTTCTATTCATCTTTTATTAGCACACAAAATAGCGTTACCTGAGTGAATGAATATATCTAAACGTTTATCGATGGAATTGATTTCCAGTTTCTGGAGCCGCATGCTTGTTTTTATACCATTTGTGTATAATATTTCTTTAAGGCTGCAGTAATTGATTGTTTTGGTCAGTCTGCACCAGTGCAACAAGCCTTCAACACAACACAGACGTGATTTAAAAACAGTTGCTCTACGGAGCGTGTTCTACTTCAGGAGTGTTTCTCTGGGAACTACCTGGATGAGAGAGGGGTGAGACTGGCAAAGAAAACGCTGCAGACCACGGATCCAAAAAAAACACAGAGTTGCATAAGATAGCCTGGTGCTAAAACGTTCTGTAAAACTGAGGCCGACTGCAGAGTTGGCCGATAACTTTCCAGCAACATCTTCCACCTCAGTCATTTGATTTATTATTAATAAGAATGAAAAGATAAAAAAAAAAACTCAAAGGGCAGCTTTAAGGATTCTTCAGGAGACGGGTTAGACTGGCTGGGGAGAAATGGATTTGGAGTTAAGAACTAAACATCAACCTTCAACTGTGACTCAAATGTAGTGATGATATACACCGATCGGCCACAACATTAGGACCACCTCCCTAATATTGTGTAGGTCTCCCTTGTGCCTCCAAAACCATTCTGGCTCATATAGAGAATGGACATGGGCCTGCAGAGGGTGTCCTGTGGGTTGAGGGGAGGGGCCTCTGTGGATCATCCCACAGATACTTGATCAGTTTGGGATCTAGTGGATTTGGAGGCCAGGTCAACACCTTGTGCTGTTTTTGAATGTTTTTTTTTGTTTGTTTTTGTCTTAGTTGTTCTTAAACCGTTTTTACCCTCAGAAAGAACATGTCCTTTTCTGTTTGAGTCAGACACAAGGCACAATATTTGGCCAGGTCCAGTGGACACCATGGTTTACCGTTTTCTCATTAACATCTCCCATACTAAGCACAAATGCACGCCCGTGTGAAAGTTTACTTTCTCTGTGAGGCGTATTCATCAGTTTCAACTTTCAGAGAGTCGGTCGTGTCTACAAACAGATTTTGTAACTGTAATTTTCCTCCTTACGTCCTGCAGAGCCCCAACCCATCCCTGACCTTCTGCGTAAAGACCCACGACCGGCTCTACTACATGGTGGCGCCCTCAGGTGAGGCCATGAGGATCTGGATGGACGTGATCGTCACAGGAGCAGAGGGATATACGCAGTTCATGAACTGAGAGACGCGGTTAGGGCGCAGGGCGATGAGCAGGTAGCATCGGCAGGGACTCTCCCATCACAGACTCTACTGGCCCCTCCTGTTTCCAGTCCACTGCGGACACGGCGCCTTGTTTGTTACTTTTACATTTTTAATCTCACATTTTTGATTTTACTGAGTAGATGTTTCCACCTCCACATTTTCTATGTGATTCTGTTTGGATTGAAAAAGGGAGCCCTTAGTGGACACACACACAGTCACTCACTTCTGTATATAAACCAAAACGTATACCTGTCAAAGACTCTGCAAAGCCTTTCTAAATTGCCAAATGGAGATCTTGTAGTTACTGTTTGTTGAATCTTTTGTATTATTTGTTTCCTTTATTTCTTTTTTTACTCATAGAGACTATTGCCAAATGACACAACGCCAATGTTTTTTGTTCGACTGCTCCATCACAACTCTGCTAAGCTGGACAGAGATGGTTTAGTAGAGTCTGTAATCATTATAGAAATATATCTGAAAGAATATTGTATAAATATATGAGATACTAGAATCCAGTCCGTCAGCAGGGACGGGAGAGGATCAGAGAGTCCAGCACATTTGTTTGTAACGGTGAAACACAGAGTACTGCATCCTCCAAGTCCACAACAGCCACCTGTCCACGCTGCTGCTGTGCAGATTCAAGACCAAATCAAGCAGCATCTACGGCAAATTAAGGTGTCGAGAGCTACGTCCTGGTCATGTCCCTTCACGCAGGCTTACCAAAGCAGTCCCAGACATGCTGTTAGACTTTGACCCTCTATGCTCAGGAGTTCATGCTGCAGTTCTCGTAGTTTGATCAGGACACGGTTTAGAAAGTCAGTACCGATATTAGTACTGAAGTGTCTCATCAACAGTGGTCTGTGTAGAAAATCAAAGCTTCATGACTGGAACCATTCACACACACTAAAAAGGAATTTAAAGCCGGAGGAAAGTAAGTGTAGCTTAGCTTAGCTTAGCTTAGCATAAAGACTGGAAGCAATGGAAAACAAAAGTTGTGGTTTTGTGCTTAAGGTGCATTTGTCTTGTCTAGTAAGTGGATGTTTCCATAGAACCTGGTCTTTATTTTTTGTATAAAGTGGTATGCTAGTCTTTTAACCTTTGGACAGATCCAGGCTAACCTTTTGGCCTTCCTTCGAGTCTTAATGCTAAGCTAACCTACTCCTGGCTGAAATTTCAACAAAAAAAAACAAAAACTAATTGGCATCGATCGTCTTGTTTAACTCTCACTTCTTTGACAGAGTCACAGGCGGAGGGATGCTTCTGTTTCTGTCTGCTGGTTGAGCTAAGCTCAGCATGCGTTTAAATAATCATCACATTTTCACCAGTATGAATTGATGCATCACATCAATTCACTCAACACTCAGAGGGTGACCACCAATAACAACAACAAAAAAAACAAACTAAACTGTGTTATTGGTCTCACCAAAGCTGCCACGTTCTCATTGAGTCTGTTGAATATCTCACTGTGTCTGTATGAAGCCGCCATGTTGCCAAGCTCATCCATTTGCCAAGTAGCCTTTAGCTAACTTGATGATGCGGATACTCAGCTGGGAAGCAGCCATCATCACTGCCAGCCTAAAGCAGCAGCAGCAGCCGCCACCAGGGGGCGCTACAGTGACCCCCACTTTAACACAGACCCACACAGGATCATCACTATGGACTAATGCAATTCAGAACTGTGCCTTGACTATGTGTTGTGATCGATATTGCCGTTGTCTGTGAGTCCAGCGCAGCCTCACGGGGGAGGCTGCAATCGTGTGAATGCATTTAAATGTGTGTTTCTTAGCTGTAACGCAGTACAGGGACAGGTTTGCATGAGGGTTTCTACTGAACTACAGGGGCGCCTGCCTGTAGCAACAGGCCTTGAGCACAGTGGGGAGCAGTGAGGTCACCTTTTGAACGGGCGTTATGTTAAGGCTGTTAAAGGACTTTCACCCAGTTGCAGTATATGATTCAGTCTCTGAAAGAAGAAAAGATGTTTGTTTGCTTCTTACAGGAACGCTGGCAAAATTCCCCCTGATGTCACAATGGTGTCATCAAGGATATATTTACCTCAATGAGGATGTGATGAAAACAGGGCTGATCACAACAATGTGGGTATTAAAACCTGCTATTGAGTAACTTGGAAAACGATTCCACCCAGCTTCAAAGCTGTCCACAACTCTCACACTGTAAAAATATAGTCAACACCAGAAAATGTTTAGATTAGCTTAGCTTAGCATAAAGACTGGAAGCAGTGGAATATGGCTAGCCTGCCTCATTGTGTAAAAAAACACAAGGCTGTTGTGCGCTTAAACTGTACTTCTTGGTCCAGCCAGCGGCTTTTCACATGGCATATGGTCTTTATGCTAAGCTAGCTATCTCCAAGCTATTCTGTATGCCCTAGCTGAACCAGGCTGGCCCTGTTCTACAACTGTTGCTTGTAAATGTGGTTTCTGGCCTTGCTTCCATTCTTAACGCTGAGCCAACCTACGTCTGTAGTTTTATATTTAGCGTGACAAACTCAAATGACATCATTCCTGTTATCTAACTCTAAAGAAAGCATTTGAAATTTCCTAAAAGCTCTGCCGTGAAGAAATATATTTAAGCACTTCTTTGACAGCTTTGAAAACAGAGGGAGGGTCAAAAACCTACACTTCATGTTTGTTTTGAATCAGCCTGGTTCCCCAGTGCATGTGGTGAAAGGTTAACCTGTCACAACTAACCCTTCACCTACAAAAGACTGCTTATAGATTGACCTGTGGTTACAGCGTTATTGGACCTCATACTTAAACAAAAACAAATTAAATCTACTCCGTATCCCCACTGTGACCCAAGGCCTACATGCATGAGGATGGATAAAGAAATCAAATATCTTCAGCTTTAACAGGCGCTCTTCATTGTAAAGTGTGGATCATCACTTTGTGAGTCTATTGATGGACAGGTTATAGTCAGCAGCTTTCGGATGTCGTTCTATTTTTTTTCATCGTTTCCAGGAGCGAGGGACGGACTGCAGCGATTTATGGAGCATGTGGAACTGCTGTTTAGTTTCATGCGTCGGTACAGTAATGATAATTTATGGTTGTGGTGCCTGAGATAGTGACATGTTTACTTCTATAGAGCGAAGTAGAAGACTAGTGAAAAGACCTTAATATATTCTGTCCCCCTTGCCTTTACTTTCCCTGCACAACTAACGAGTGCAAACCAAACTATTCAACACTGGCAAGGCTGTTAAATCATGTCTGTTGATAGTAGGTGGTGTATACATTACTGTTGGTGTCTATGTGGAAAAGAGAGAAAACTAAATATACTGTAAAGAGGATGCCTGAATGAATACAATGATTTTACTATTGCAATGAACCAGTGTTGTATGAAAAGAAGTACAGTTTTTACTTATTTTTGTCATTTTAGAAATTTTATTGTCAGTCAGTTACATTTCAAATTGTGTGGTAGTGATGTATAAATCTACCATTTTTTTTTTTACTGGTACAGGAGAACACACATCTGCAAACACACACACACACACCATGTATAACACACCTAGCACTCATGAGACTGTATGTTTGTTTTTTTTCAATAGAAAGTAGATCCTGTGTCTCACACACACACACACACACACATTCAGTACTCGGACCATACTGTGTAATTGGTACCCTGTATGTCTCATGCGTCACTTTCATGTATGAATAATCTGGATTTTGTCTATTAAAAAACAACTATCACAGAGTTTCGGCTGCTCTCCGTGACCTCTGTGTGTTACAATGCGAAAGTTCCAGTGTTGAGAAGATGCTGCGGACGGCGCTAGTTACTCTACGCGGATCGCCAAGCTGACCGATGATTGGTTTGTTTAACACGCTCATAAAATCTGAAGGACACGAGAAATTGGAACAGAAAGTAGAATAAAAAACAAAAACAATTTGCTTCTAAAATTACACAAAGAAGGATCATTCAGTTAAACCGCGACTAAAAAGAAATAGTCTAAGACGAAATGAACACCGAGGTTTCTTTCTTTGACAATGCAGCTTCCCGTGGAAGCACTGCAGGAAGGGGGTTTTACAGCTGGTTCAAGGTGTCACCTGCAGAGAGAAAACACATTCAGTTATTTACCTGTAAACCACCAGCACACATTGTTCACCCTAAGTAGTTTAAGGCATGTGTTAATTGTTCTTTATAATCTAAATGAGACAAATTGGATGTGACTGTAAAGCGCAGATTGCTCATCAATGCTGCTGCACAGTAGAGCAGAAGTTATGCATTACAATAACAAGACATTAAGTGAAGCTACCACTGTAATTGTGTAATGATTAGGAAAATACTTCAACTATACATGTAGAGTATCACATATATTCTAGGTCAGGGGTGTCAAACATATGACCTGCTGGATGAATTTGCAAAGCGCAAAAACGATGGAATCATTTTTCAATAAATATAGCTGCTATTCCAAATCTGTCCACTAGGCCGCACTATTTTAGTGAGAGATACGAATTGCATAACGCAACACCAAGGCTGACCTGTAGATGGCGACAATGCGCCAATTACTGGGTTCTTCAAAAAAAGTTTTGTAAAAGCATAGGTCATTAAATGTAAACATAATGTTGGTCTGCGCACTGAAACAAAGAGAAAAATTTATAGGTTATGATATTATTTTACTGGTCGATTCTAAATTGGCCATAGGTGTGAATGTTGTCTGTCTCTGTGTTAGCCCTGCGATAGACTGGCGACCTGTCAAGGCTACACCCCACCTCTCACCCAATGACAGCTGGGATAGGCTCCAGCAGACCCTGCGACCCTTAACAGGAATAAGCAGGTACAGAAGATGAATGAATGAATTTTAATGGTCTGGCTTGCTTGAGATCTAATAGAGCTGCATGTGGCCCCAGCATTAACTTGAGTTTGACACTCCCGTCCTAGATCCTTTATCACAGTACAACATTCATACCAGTACATTTAAAAATTAGCTATCTGCACCACTGGTTTAACTAGAATCTGCTGGTTAGTTACATACTCTCTGCACAGGTGGACGTGTATTCAGTGACCGCCTCGTCGCCTGAAAGATAAGCAAAAACCCATCAGTGCCGAACAGATGATACAACGCAGAAAACAACAGGAATATGAAAAGAGAAACAAATGACAGCGTCAGGGTGAAAAGTCAGATTCTCTTCTCGACATGCATTTTTATCAGAGGCTCTTACTTGTCTGGTAGTAATCGTAGACTTTAACAACGGCTGGTTTCAGGTTCCTGACGGCCTGGTCCTCCTCTAGCGTCACGCTGTACATCTGCGTCTCTTCCTTCCTCAGCTGAGGGCACAAAAAACAAGATGGTAAAATGAGGCGTGCTGCGGACGTCAGTTTCCTGTTCAGCAATCCACGGGCTCTTTGAAGATGGAGTTCTTGTGAGGTTCTTTCATCTAAACGGCAATCGGCTAATTTCATGCAGCTCATCCCATTGGGATTGATTAGCTTCTAGATCTATTCATCAGGTGCATTATTTACTAATAAAATCATTTGGGCTGATAACAATATACTATTTCACTAATCCATCACCACACAGCCTCAGTGCTTCCTACCCCGTCTAAGTAGATGTTGACGAATCCTTCGTCTAAGTCCACACGCTTCACGGAGCGGTCGCTCTGCAGCTATGACAGACAAGACAGAATGCATTTGGTTTGATGATATTAAAACAAGCAATGTGTTTGTAGGTCTGTTATCGGCTCAGTGAAGGGGCCTCTGCTTGCAGCAGCTCCGGGACTGACCAGTTTGAGGGAGCTCTCGTCCAGAACGTATCCAGACAGCAGTTTGATGTTGATGATGACCATGTTCGTTTCCTCTCTCCTCCCCTGATACCTGCGGCAGACGAACACCACAAGACACAGAGTACGGTGATTTACCTCAGCTTATCTGTTTTCCAGCTCAAATGATATCAAATTCTAATCTGAAAATAGTTTAGTATGTCTTTGCCTCTTTCAACTCCTCTTAAAAACTAAACCTGAAGTTACTCCATCATCTTTATAGGAAGGTGGTTCCAAAGTTCAAAGCAATCATTTACACCACGTCAACAATCTGACCCCCGTAGCTACATTTGCTAAACAGTCTCTTGATCAAGTTCTGCACCGTGGTCATTTTCACACAAACAGTACCTGACTAGCACGAAGAGGATGAGTTGAGGCCTGCTGATGTTACATTTGGCCATGGTGCTAGTGGAGATGTTGAAGGCCGAGAACTCAGCAGGAGGGGGGATGTTGTAGTGCATGGAGATCTGCAGAGAGACAGGACGCCGCATAGAGTCAATCCAGAGAGACGTGGAGACTAAACTATCCCACATGATACATATTCAGTTAGAATGGTAAAGAGCATGATTGTATCTGGTGTCAGATAGTAACACTGGGCTGCCACTCTATCAGCTAAGCTGTAGTTTACAGAACTGGTCCATCAGGAAGCACAACACACTGGTGTCATACTGCTTTCTATCACTCTTTCTCAGACTAATTTGATCTGACGACTCATTTAGCCATTTGTTTTAATACTATATATCTCTGATTATATTCTCACGGTGGCTGTTACCTGTGCCAGCACACAGCTCTGTCCCTGGGCTTTGATTGTGTACTCTCCAGGAAGCTCACTCAGCTTCTCCTCCTGGTACAGCAGACGGTTTTCCTGATTCACCGTGAACTCTTTGTTCAGGCCTCCCAGGGACGTCACAGTTACTGTAGTGGTGCCCTCCGGGCTGTAGGTGGCAGTGCCATACTTGGCCAGTGCCTGCAGGGCCACCACTGTGTCCTGAGTGGCAGAGATGTTAAATGTGTCATTATTGGTCAGTTCAGACTTGAGGTTATAACAATAAACACATACGTGGGTCGTGCTACCTGTGTGGAAGAGAAGCCGCCATACGGGTTCTGCTGCTGTGTGAGCCAGCGAACAATGCTGGCAGAGTAATCCAAACCAAAGTCTGGCAAGGGGGGGCCAGAGAGCAGAGCCAGCAGCACGTAGGCAGTCATCTCCACCTCCAGAGAGTCCAGGCTTTTCCCAGAAGCCCCCACTCTCTGCCAGTGACGGGTGCCTCCTGTCAGCCAAGAGGAGAAACTCATCAGGATGTTAACAATGAATACCTGTGTGTTAAATTGGTGGACAGATGCTGTCCTGTCATGTCATGTGTCCAGACATCTCAACTTCTTTCAAAGCTTATACTTCAAATGAACAACTATTCATATTTAAAAAACTCACTGAACATTTTTCACTCTTCATTTGGAACGTATGATATTTCCTTTCCATCTTATGTCCCAACCAAGCCAGTGAAGGACTGAGTGGCCCAAGAAGAGACACCGAATGGCACAGATTGAACAAAGACTTTGACAAAAGTCCTCAAGCAGAAAATGTAAAATGGAAAGTTGACTCACTGATAAATATCCCCTACACCTCATCCAAGAACTATTTGGCTACTTCTGTGGTTTAACACGGTTTTTGAAGTTTATCACAATAAATCCCCATCCTGGCGAGAAGTTGAGGAGGTTGTTTTGCAATCAAGCAGCATACCAAACGAAATGTGCAGGAAGTGACAACAAATCCTCCAAAGCCAGTTTTGGACCATGTCTTTGTTCTGCTTATAGGGAAAAATCCATTTTTCTATGCCTACCAAAGGATCAGTGCATGCCAAAACGTTTGGGGCTGAAAGATTCTTTGGACGCTTGGTGTCATGACGTAACCAATCCTAGGAACCAATGAAATGTCCTATATGTATCAGGGAAAAGGTTTACCATATGTATATACAGAATTCCCATCATTTGATGACCATTAGAATAACCCAGTGCACATCCAGGGTCTGATCACCAGTTACTTGGAGACATCAAGCTGTAGTTTCAGCCTGCAAGGTTGCATCACCACACCGACCCCATGTTCAGGCCAAATGGGTCCTTGCAGAAGTGAAGTAATTTCAACAAAATATCTTTTCACAATGCAATCAGCCACACATGATGGTCTCCTAAAACTAATGGCATCAGCAGAAACCCTTGCATTGGAAGACGAGGCCTAGGAAGATCTAATCTCCCATTGTGAAGTTCAACTTTAGAGAAGACAATCATGATCCAGGATGAGGTGGAGGAAGATCCTTAATGTCGTGAGGTGGTCTCCAGGAGGGAACCTGTTCACAGTGGTGGAACTCACGGCCCATGGGAGGAGGGCAGAGGCAGAGTACCAACAACTGGTTTAAGATAGCTGCAGGAAAGTTGGGCGACGTGGTTCTCTACAGTCAAAGTGGGATGTGTCCCAAGCTCAATGTGTATAGAATTTAGTGACAAAAGTAGGAGTGAAGGTTGATTGAAGGTTTGAGGCAGTAGCATAAAAAGACTACGTTAGGTGCTGGCATAAGAAATGAGACATTTTGTAATAGCTGCAGTAGCAACATCAATTTGGGAGAATATATCCTAAAAACCAGAATGACGCTTCTAATCTTTTCACAGCTGTACCCTCTGTGTTGGACTTCTGGTGCAGGAGGGTGATGAGTTTGCTCCTCATGTCCTCGTCTCCGGCCAGAGTGAAGGTGTAGGAGAGCAGGGCGGTGGTGTACAGGTTGTCCAGATTCCCGGCAACTGCCGTCTTCAGACAGCTCAGGCACTTCTGTACCGATGGGTCCTGTTAATAACCCAAAATCAAACAGACATCTGTGAGTGACATTTTACATTCCTTTGCTCCTGGACATATTTGGAAAAAGGATGAATTTCACGAAAGCAATGTTTAAAACATTCAAAGACAGAAAGAGGAGGAGAGGGAGACGAGACTCACCGTGGGGTTGGTGTCCAGCTCCAAGAGGGCGGCGGTGATGTAGGCCGTCAGGGACACTTCGTCACTCACTCCTCCCTGGTGAAAACACAGGAGCGAGAAGTCAGAAAAGGAGCAGCGCTATGTCACTCAAGTACGTTTCTTGGTTTTCCCCTAAATCCACATCCTTCAAAAGCAGTTTCCAAAGAAAATGTTGATTTATTTTCAAATGTAGTGATGTGCAGAAATAATGAACATGCTGTGTGTATGTGTAGTTGGGTTGAGCCGGTGCAAAGACGACCACTTCTAATTGAACAAAGAAGCAGACTAAAGATTCTGTTCTCAAACGTACATCTGTCAGGGCTTGACAAAGGCCTAGCTCATAATAATGTGCCATTTGACGTTACTTTTCCTCTGCTCTGTGTGCATGTGTATGGATGTGAGTGTAGGCGTGGACTCTGCATCCCAACAGAACAGTTATTTGAACAAAGTTGGCGAGTTGATCCTCAAACCTTCATGCCGTTGTGGAGGAGACGTCCGACTGATCTGATGCAGCCATTCGGCATCTGGTGCTTCAACAGCCACTTCCTAGCCTCTTCAATGTGGTCGGGCTGCACAAAGATGAAAGGTCTCGCACCGCCAAAGGACTTCATCACAAAAGAGGTCAACCTAGAAGGTCACGTGTGTATGTGCACACATAGAGAATACAAACGGCACAGTTTTTAGAAAACAAACGATGTGAGCCTGCGCAGGCAACCCCCAAATGAACCCTCTTTCAAGAAGATTACATATCAGCTATGTGACTCACACCAGCTCAGAGCACTTGGTCTGAGCTGCACCATCATATTCCTCTGAGCCACGATTGAGCAGTAGGCTTCTGGAAATGAAAAAGACCACGCCCCTTGACATTCTACAGTATTTGTTAGTGCATACATATAGATACGCGTCTTACCCCCCCCCCCCCTCTGTTTGTCTCAGTTCTCAACCCCCACCCTCCCCATCCCTTTTGCTTTTCTTACGCTTCGTTCCAGGAACCACATGTAAAAAGAGCCAAAATATATCAAGACATAACGTCACCATGCGTTTCACTCTCTGGGTTCTTCTGCATCTATTCAATTCACTTCAATTAGTGAGAAATATGTCATAGAAGTTGCATCAATTATTTTGGCATACTTAGAACAGAACACATTTAAAGATGAGCAAATGTGTTGGAATATTTACATATCCGTCAGAAACCAGTGGTTTAGAGTTGTAAACCTGCCTGCATTAAACCCAATAATATTGTACCAGTATCTAATATTCATCATTAGCTATAGCTTATTTTGGGCCACAACATCTTCATCGCCTAGCTGCAAAACATCTGATCAACTACTGTGCAGAAAACTGCTTCCTACTGTGTCTGAAAATGGGGTTGATGGAGTTGAGTTTGCAGCAGCGGGTTGTCCACTGACCAGAGGGAGGTTCCATACCTGGTATGGAGTCTACATGTGCACCACCAGTTGCTCTCTGTGTTTGGCACCAGTGTGTGAATGTGTGAACAGCTGGGTAGATATGTCACTGTGACTGTTAAGCTCTTTGAATACCTGGAGGTACAAATATATTGAAATACAAAACCATTTACCATAACCCAAAACCATGAGTTAAGAATTGTAAAAGTTTGCTTTTAACAGTAAGCTGAACTGTAGAGCTATGTGATAATATTTTGTGGTTTTGTCTCTATAAGCAACTCCTTTCCCATGACCTTTTTGTCCTTTGAGCCTTTGTTCGTATAATAAATACTGTTTTTATTTAAAGCTACAATAGTGAAGATGTCTCTCTGCACTTTCCAAAGTTCTACATCACTGCGTTCAGTAAAACACTGACGTGTTACTTTAAGAGATTTGGACGATTTCCTCCAGTCTTCTGCTGGAACTGTAATATAACTGAACACTTGGGAGCCCTAGTTTCTCTCATCGACAAACACACGCCCACGCACACACTCACCAACTGCCAAACTGCCCAGCAGCCTTTCACAACAGCAGAAGGTTTGATAAATCCCCTGAAGCAGTGCGCTTTAAGCCCATTAAACGAAAATATTAATATTTCCTGGCAGGTTCCTCATAAAGTAAATTATTAGGATGCCTGCTGATGCCAAGCACCGGAGAGGACACGCTGTGTGTGCACCTACCTCCCACTGTGTTTGTGTGTCATTTCTGTTCCCCCCTCACATGAAGTCTAAGATTTGAGCTGAAAATACTCAGTTCAACAGCAAAGCTCTGGATAAATGTTTTAAATGCTGATGCAACTGCAGAATACCATGAGTTATATCATCGTGGATGCATTCATCATTATTTTTGGTATTTATAGGCCATCAAAACAGTTGTTGTTGACAGGCTGTACATAAAGTGAACACAACGGGGACAGCGAGCGGGGTTTCTGGCTCAGTTTACACAGTATATAGTATAGTTTAAATGTGATCCACAACTTTCATAGTGTGTATACTGTACATTAACACATATCATAGAAAATAACAACCAATTACCAGCAGCTAATAACCAGTTACTTCATGTCTGGTTTTCAAAGCGCTGTCAACTTGTTACTGACCAGGTGTTTCCGGAGCCATCGCTCTTTCCGAAGGCACTGTAGGAACCATCACCGTGCTTGTAGGTGAGCTCCCTTTGATATCCTGCAACACACGCCAACAGAACCTGCTTATTTAGAACAGAATCAAAACCTTTACTGTTATCGTATTCAATGAAATGACCCTCAGCAGCTCAAGCGGTGTAGTCAAAAAAACACAGCGTCGAGTGCAAGTACAGCAGCAACGGCAAAGTTTCTTCCCCATGACGATGGCTGTGGAAAGTAACAGCAGTCTGGTGGTACATGTTGTTCTGTAACATCTGCTTAGACGGCAACACTTCAACAGAAAGGTGGTGTCCAGGGTGGGTAGTGCTCTTAATGATGTCTCTAACTGTACTAAGGTAGCGTGACCTGGCAAGGTCTTTTCGTGGCGATCAGGGCCAGGTTCCTGTACCTCCTCCCTGTATGCGGTCTCATTCACCCCCGAAACATGAGCATCATTACATCTACCTCAGAAGATAAGACCCTTTTATCCAGTTCACTATTTATCTGCTTGCAAAAAATGCATGAGACAAATTCCATTTCAGCATTTAATTGGTTAGTCTCAGTTGTGCATAGTCGTATCACAGAAAAATATATTTAACTGCCTCAGATCATAACCTCTACTACTAGAGACAGAATCTTATTCCAACATCCAGTATGACATAAGTCCCCAAACACCAGGCAGTGCACTGGTACTGCTCTGAAAAGTATCTGCTACTGGACCTTGAGGTCAAAAACCTTCTGAATAATACCATAGGTTATTTGAGCTGGAATAAAACTGAGTAGAGTCACAAGAAGGAAAAACAAACTGGAGAAAAACGGTTGGAGTCCCCTGGATTATCAGATCAGATAGTGTCAACAGGTTGACGGTTCATTTACACTGAATACTCACCTGTGTCTTGGATGTTTTTTAGCACTGAATTTCCCAGACTTCAGTCCATCTGTCACATGGTTTTGTTTTGCGTGTCAAACTATCAGTTCTTATATTTCACCAGACCAGATCGACCTTAACGGATTTTTGATAAGCCGCTTGGGACTCACCGCTCTCTAAGAAGCGTGTTGCCTTTTCCAGAATACTCTCAGTGAGCTGGCCGGTGCTCTTCAGGTAATTGAGGATGAAAATGTTGGGAGCAAACAGCACCATGTTCTGCTCCCCGCAACCGTACGGCATGGCCAGGAGCTTGTCCAGGTTCTTCATGGCCCGGCCCATCAGATCCCCTGTAGAACAAAATAGTAGAGGGTGAAAGAAAATCTAAAAAATACCCTGCAAACACTGACGAGGCTTGAAGTGTTTCAGTGTAGTGTGACTGACCCAGTACAGAAACGGATGCTCTGCCTGATCCGGCCACAAACATCTCAGGCATCAGAAGAGAGATTTTCTTCTCAACAGGTCCGTCTGGCAGCAAAGAAAGCACAAAACAAATCACTCTCTACTCTAGGTAGTAATGTTTTTGTAATATGAATCAATCAATACGTACCTTTTATCAAATAAACACAAATGAGCTGTCAATAAGGATCAATTACAATGAACATCTGTGACAAATTCAACCTTTGAGCCAAGCCTCTACAACACTTCTATTTCAGTTCTTCTCTTTGTTCTGGATGAGAGGCTCCAGATGGCCCTTTATTCTGTGACTTTCAGATTTCAAATGCTGATACTTGGGTTTTCTGTGAATGCTCACCTGAGGGACAGAGCAGAGCGTTGTGACCGACCATCTTGGGTGTTCCTTCAGCCTTTTGGAGAGACAAGAGACTATTAATTTCATTAAGCCCCAACAACACAACCTCAATAAATTCTTCTAAAAGAGTTGAGTTTTCAAAGGACTGAAACATCACATGGATGACCCGGACCTTTGCACTGACATGCTCCTGCCTTATCTTGAGCAAACTTTGTGGTTTGTTTTGATGCAAGCTGATGCCAGTTTGACCCACGTACAGTCTCCTCTTTCTTACTACTGTTTGAGTGTGGTTTGATAAAAACTACAGCAACCACTTGTTTTGGGACCAAACTTGAAGTGGTCTGGGAGTGTGGTTTCAAAATGTTGCAATTTGCTCATCATGTGTGCAAAAATGAACTACTACTAACTATACGACAGCTAGAGGCAGCAGAAAATTACACAATGAAAGTGAGTCAGAAAGCAAACAGTAAGCTAAAAGTTGCTAAACTGCAGCATGAACTGCAGAGTTCATGGAAACTGCAGAGTCGGCAGATAATTATCTCGTAACCGCTGGAATTTTGACCCTTCACCAACCTTTTCTTGTCAAAACACAACACGTGGCAAAAGTATCTCCATCCTCATATAACATTTGTAAAACATTTCTAAGTAACATTTCTGTTTGCGAGACGTGATTGTTCTTCACTGCAATTGCCGGCACGCTGCTTTGCTTTTTGGTACATTCTTAAAGAGGAACTACCGTTTTCTTACAACTTGGACCTTATTTACTCAGCCATATAACTGTGGTGTAATTCGGACGATATTTAGATCAGCGTATGTCCATATAGTGGGAGTTTTCACCAATATTTTGGTATTAGTATTCTAGTGCTATGCCTCGTTGAGTCCGGAGTCACCGGTTATCATCATCTGTGGTCTGTAGATTGACTAACCTGACTAACCTCTGACCTGGATGATGTCATCTCTGAGCTTGTTTACCTGTAATGTGCTACTGCTAGTTTTTTGCAACATGGCTGAATATTTTTCCGATTCTAAGGCTGTGGATGGAGACTTTGTTTAGGATGGACGTCCTTACCACTTTGAGCCAGACTATATACGGATGAGGAGCTAGCTGAAAGAAGGATGTGGAGGCAGAGAGAGGAACAGCTGCCCAAAGAACAACAAACCGCAGCATGTCCGCAAATAGGTAACAGGTAACTCAACGGCGAATAGCACTAGCGTATCATAACAAAATACTGGTGAAATGAACGAGATTTGCAGCAGATAATGCGTTATTTAGAGGTTGCGTTGCGGTGCCCCAGTCACTCTCACTATATGGATATAGGCGGATCTAAATATCGTCAGAGGGTGAGCAAACGATCGTATTTTATGCCAGAAATAAGGTCCAGATTGTAAATAACTGTAGTTCCCCTTTAACTATCCATCTGTGAGATGATTTTAAACTGAGAGAATCAACGTGTTCAAAGGAGCTAATCGTTGGTTTTAGCATTAACTAAACCAGCGGAGTAAGCTAGTCTGTTATGTTTAAATGTCCTGGGTAAAAAAATAACTTTTAGATCAAATTAAATCTGAGATTGTGACATGTCACTTGGGAAGCTGTAACTGTTTCAACAGACAAAGCTTAAAGAATACCCCTAAACGGATAGTTACAACCAAACAGGGCCATTTTGTTGTACACATTCAGCTCCTCAATGCCCAGATGATCTGTCTGATTACACTGCTACTCTTCTCTACTCTTCTGGCAAAATATTTGACTTGTAGATCTTTGCTGGTGCATAATTAGTTCCCAAACAGAGCAACTTCAGGCATCTGGTCAAAAATGCTGTGGGCGGGAGAAGTCAGGCCAGCTCCCAGGCTGCTCAGTCCCAGATGTGATTAAAGAAGAGTCAGTACTGAAAACATAAATTCTCTGCAGTCCTACTTACCTTCATTTTAACTAAAATTGTTGAACTAATTTTTGTGATATTTCATGTCACTGACCTCCACCAGCAGGGTGCGGACGACTGTGTCGATCTGACCCATGTCGGGGACGGTGGCCACCTCGTTGCCACACAGCGTGTCAGTCTTCAGGGCCTCAGCGCTGACCTTCAGATTTATCTTACCTGTGTGCAAACATACACAGTTTCATTCTCAAAGTGAACCTGCATTGATTCCCCTTCCCTGTCACACTGTCACATTTTGTGCACAGAGGCGAAACGGCTTCCCATCCGCTTCTCTATCCCACTCATTATCTTCCATGTTCTTCCGTGCCCATTCTCTGTGTATTCCTTCCTCCCCGTTTCCCAACATATTCGCCCTCATTAATCCCCATTTGTTGCCTTATTATAGTGCTTCTCCCCCATACGGCTCTATCTCCCACCCCCTCCCTCCCTTCCTCCACAGCCCACAATCCTTCACACAGAGGACAAGTACAGATCACCCCCCGAGGGAGAGGTTTCTGAGTGTTTCGTCAGAGATACTACCTGACTTGTTAGTACAAGTGATTGTCAGCATTCCTCTAAGGGGGAGTTAGAGAAGCGCAATTTGACATTCATCAGAGCCTCGTCTCCATGCCTGCTGATGGAGGCTGATAGAAATCCTCTGCTTTCAGGACAGTGTGTCTAAAAAACAACAGGCGCCTGTCTTTGCTTCCAGCAGTGAAGACGCAACAGCTGTCAGCGCCCTTAATGAGGATTAATTAGCTTCTACTTTAGTTTAAGACGGCGTGAGACTGTATTAGATGGCACACACATTCTCTGCATTTAATTTGAAAGATACTCAGATTACATTATTGGTAATAGGATGCCAGTCACATGTCAGATTTTTATGTATTAATGAGAGGCCGTGGAGAGCGGAGCTGTGACTGGTTTTAGCCTGAGACAAAATTAAAGTAGCCAATCAATGAGAAAACAATCCTACAAGAATGTATGTGTTTTGATTAGTGTTTTCCTTTTTACCACCATAACTGCAGTCTGAAAATCCTCTAGCACAGCTTTAACAAAGAAATGACCTTTCCAGTGTTTGCATGTGAACTCTAAATTACTGCATTTCATTTTCCAAGGTAGACCATAGTGTTTTAGAGCTGCGATTTGCAGTACTGTTAGTTTTTCTCTTGTGGCTGCACACTACCACTAAATAAATATCAAGACTAATCTACTCTATATGTTCTTGGCTAATTATTCATGTCATGTTTTCATGTCAGAAAACCATGATGAAATAAATGTGGATTACAATTAAAAAAGTGAAACTCTGGATAGATAATATTTTTTTTAAATTAAGCGGTTGCCGTTTTATTTCCCTTCCACAACCGGGTTGATATTTCTGTGTAGGTTAGAAGTCATCCTGGTCATGAATATATTGAACCAAGAAAACTGGGGAGTGGAGGTTTAAACAGGAACATCTGTGGATGCTGAATTCAGTTTTGATCCTGGAGAGAAACGTCTTTGGGACAGATGTTAAGACTGTTCTCAGTCCACCTGCCATTGGGTTTTACAATTTAACATCGATGGCTTCCTCGACTCCTCCATCTGCCTTGTGGAGGTTATAGTCCTTCTAAGGAGTGTCCTTCGTCCTTCAGGTATAGGTGGACAGATGAATCACGGCCTGATTCAATACATGTCGCATGCTAATGACAAGCCATTGCAGTACCATTCATTGAGGAAGGAAAATGGGAACAAAACAGTTTTCTCCAGTTACAGGTATGTATCTGGTCAATACCAGACAATAATCAAGCGAGTTTCTGGTGGACATCACTCACAAATGTTCCTATTTAAACCCCCAACAGTCAACTCCCAACTAAAGGAGTTACTTGGATAAAACTTCTTGTTGATCAAATAATTGTTGTCTGCTCATAACAGGGATTATTAAATCTGTATTAGATTAGGTTGCACTGCCACTCTGACGTTACATTTTCAGTCCTCTTTGATTGTTTGCTTCTCAACTCAATAGTAAACAGGACTCGTTTAAAATGATGATGACGTACTGCTATACTGTTGGGGTGCTTTGGCACTACTTAAGTCAGAGTACTTAAGCATTTCACCACTGCAGGTTTTCACTCTGTGCTCTCAGATAGCACACTGTATTCATGACACCATCGCTAACCATTCTCTATATGCTGTCTTGCTATTGACTTGATAAGACACGGCATGTTTCAGACAATCGTCTGCAGTGATGCGACATCTATGCAATTTAGGTAAGAGGGCTGGAAAACCAAAAATACTGACATGCATTTGAAATATTCTGGTCAAAAAAGGCACATGTACATAATCTTAGCAAGACCAAAGGAACCGAACACAAGGCTGAAATCTACACTGAAAGTTCATCATGTCACATCACAGGTGAGTAACACTGACAATGTGTAACCGGACAATAATTCCAGATTAAATGGAATCGAGTCAGCACGATTTCTACTCCGTTATCTGTTCATACCTAGAGCGGTTGGAGTTACAATCCATGAGAAGGTCCTGCTCTCTTCCCCACACAGACATATACGGTAGTGGCAGCCATCACAGCTTCTATAGGTGTACTGGTCTGAGTCAGCCAGTGTCACCTCCACCTGCAGACAAACACACCACATAGAAGTATTTAAAAATAATAACACATATATATTGTTTTGGTATGTGATGCATGTCAGAGTTTTTGTTCCGATGAATGGCTAGTATGTGCATGAATAAAACCTGAATATTTACCATAATGCATTTGGTGAGATAATTGAAGACAGTGGCTTTGAGCGTAAACACCTCCCCTCGGATGACAGAGTAGGGCAACGTGAGACTGACAAAGAACGGCTGAAAGACGGTGAGTCCAGTGTTGGGCGACACACCGAAGCCCACAGGAGAGACGCAGAACGCTCCAGCAGCCCACTTAGTGATGGTGTCAGGGACCGTCTTCTTCATATCCACTAAGCCAGTTTCACTGTACAGAATAGAATTAAAGGAAAAATCAGTGGCAAGAAAGAAGCTACTTTTTGATCCCGTTGAATTGTCCTGTAAAATACACTACTTATATTTGTCAATTTAAATTGCCAGTTGTCCATTTTAAGATACTGTACAAGTCAAGAAAGTTGGAGACTGGCCTCGAGTCTCCAACCCCCCCCCAGTGGTTCGATCCACCTCTCTCGTTTAGCGCTCCTTCCCACACGCAGCGCACACACCTTAGGTTTGTCTGACCACCTGAGGGGCGTGGCTCCTATAAGTTACCAAAAAATCTATTTAATTTATCACTCAGCACCGACATATTCCAGTCATTAGCAGCAGCTCTAACTTTTACTGCCAGGAGTTTCCTAGCTGACGTTTTTTTTCTCTCGCTGGTAAGCTAATAGTGCAGGTTGTCAATCAACCACTGTCCACAGTTTATATTAAGCTTTTGGTTTGTGCATATATGTTGACGTTAAAGCCAGACACTAAGACTATTACTGCTTAAGAGTGTTCCTACCTCATCTTCTCATATAAATGCAATTTCTTTTCTTTATTTTTTAAACCAAATGATAGCTTTGTGACACAGTAGTTTGACATTAGAGGACAATGTCATTTATTGTTGTCTTTCCAGTCTTTGGTGGGGGTGCTAGTGCCATATTTCAAAGGCTTAAAAGTGATTTGATGGTGAAGAAGGGATGAAGAAGTATCCTATAGACAGCTTTTGCTTTTTAAGGTTCATTGTCTACACATTCAGTCTATATTTATTATGTAACCATCATGTGCATATGTTTTGGAAGACTTAAGTGCATATGGGGAAGTCAACATTTCAAAATTACAGAAACACTCCTCTCAGTAGGCTTTTATTAAGAGGAATGAACACTTGTCTTTCTGCCAAATTAATTTTGCAAATGATTTCTGCATTATCATATGTCTGAATCTTTTGCTATGACAAACCTGTTTGACAAGGTACACTGCTTTGAGCTTTTAACATGATATAATATTGTTACCCAACAGCAACAAGGTCCCAGATCCAAGTCTCAGGGAAGAATGTTCTGACGATCGTCTTTTTCTCCTCTGCTTTCCCTTGCATTGTGACACCTGTACTCTGTGGCATCATGTTGAAAGCCATGGGAATAGGGGAGTCTACGATATCTAGGATCACATGGATAAACAAAAAAGAAGAAGAAGAACATCATTATACAAATATACTTACCCAACAAAAACCAATTCCCATATCCAGGTCTCAGGGAAGTATGTTCTAACAGTCTCCTTAGTCTTTTCATCTTTTTGTTGAACAGGGGCAGCCTCATCATATGCAAATTCGCCTCCAGACTCCTCCTCAAGCTCTAAATAAAGTTTAGAGTTGAACAGTTGTCTCTGAGCTCAGTGCCAATGGGCAGTGGAGTTAACATATAATACCAGTGGACCATGAAAACATACCATCATAGAGGAAATCGTAGGTAGTCCTTTCCCGGCAGTCATAAGGTTTTTTTACATCAGAGTTTGTCACCATTTTGATTCCAATTTCCTGGAAGTGGAGATGGAGAAAACCACATAAGAAGCGGTAAATCTATATGCTGTGTATGACGCGATCATAAGTGATGAGACAGAATAAAATAAGAAATTAAAACTCAAGTGCTGAAATAAACGTCTGAATTGCTGGAGATCCAGAAAGATACAGACGGAATGGAGGGCAACAGACATAGGGAACAAGAGAAAGCGAGAGGGAAGGGTAGTGTATATAAAAAAAGAGGCATGGATAGAGAGATTTGCAGGGAAACAGAGACACTAGAGAAATGGACAAAAAGAAGTAAGGATGGAGCTAGACAAATACAGAGATAGTGACAGAGGTTGAAACAAAAAGAGACAGAACTAGTAAAGTTACAAAAGTAATAGGGACAGATGGAAATACAGATGATAGATACATATTGCGCATACTTTATATTTAAATCTACAATTAAATGCAAGCTTTTGATTAGTTATTACTGCCAATATTTCTAGTAGCCTATAAAAATAAGGAAGTGCCAACTTTAAAGATGCTGTAGACGTCATTCCTTTCATCAATCGGTCCAAAGTAGTACGAACGTCTTGCTCGACGAACAGCCTGTAGTTCCGGCGCTGGTGTTGGTTTTTCAGTAGGCGTTATTGTGCGTAGGATGTCAATTACTATGTCTACGTCTGGCTGTGGCTGTGGCTGTGGCTGTGGCTGTGGCTGTGGCTCTGGCTGTGGCTCTGGCTCTGGCTCTGGCTCTGGAATCGGCACGGGGATGCAGGGATAGGGCTCAAAGTCGTCAACATCATGCTCGTATCCCGACAGCTTTGATACAGGCAGCTGGCCGTACACCTGAAAATATTAGAGCACGTTCAGGCCCAACAGTCACAATATACTGATGATTAATGTCCACTTTTCCCATGCGTGAAATCAAGGTATTAAGCAACCAACAACACAGACGTCATGCTAACACGTTTGTGAATGTACAAGCAGGTCAAAGTAGCACAAAGGTTAGGTTTCCTACGTAGCCAACAGTGAGTTTCTTTTCTGTCTGCAGCAGGAGGACACTCTGGTCGATGGCTCTGACGGAGCATATGGAGCCCGGGTGAGCCTGGAGGCTCAGCGTGGTCGTCTCTGCTGGAAGCTCCTGGAGAGAGGAGAACTTCAGAGACACCTGCGGAGGAGACACAGTTTGTTTATCCTCATACCGGGTTTCACTTTAAAATACACGTCTCTGTATTTCACCACATGTCAAAGTTGCTTTTAGTTGCTTTAATTCTTTTAATGTGGTATTGAGTTACCTTGTTTTTGAGACAGAGCTTAACGGGGAAGTCCGTGCTGTCGGCCACAGCTTCTCCACTGGGCATCACAGTGTAAACTACCACTTGGGCAATTGGTGCCAGGTCTGCCACTTGGCTGAGTGGTACAGACAACTCTCCTTTATTGACTGTGGCATGAAACAGACAAATAAAAGTGAGAGCATGATGTAACTATAAAAATACATATCATTTTCTTTCTTTCTTTACATCCCCTTGCACATTATTCTACTACACCCTGAAAGATGTAGCCTGTGTCTTAGTTGCATATAGACCACATAGCATGCATGCTAGATGTATGTTAATAACAGGGCCTTTGTCAAAAAATCTCAGATAAGACCAAACCAACAATGTCCAACAAAGCGCTCGTCCACCTGGGTCTTTGGGTTCTGTGGGTTGAGGTTAGGGGAATCTGTGGATCTGGCTTGTTCCAGTGCATCCCACAGATACTTGATCAGTTTGGACTTAAGTCTTTGCAAGGAAGCCCCATGGCACAAAGGAATAATGGACTGTATGTCAGGCTTCAGATTCACATATAAAAGTAGCAGAATTCATTTACGTTTGTTATGGTCCTACCATGGGACCTCTTGTCAATAAAACTACAGAATATCAACAGTGCCAGGACATGCTTTAAGATTAGCCTTTGTCTTGTTAGATTGGATAACATGAGTTTGTACCAGTTCCTGCTTTAACAGCCACTGGGACACGGCCATGTTGCACAATGGCACCTTTGGACAGCACCTGGGGAGGAAAGACAATACAGACAGATACATTTAGCACAGTTTTACGCTGAAATGGGAGAACAATTATAGGCTCTATACTTACAAATACCTTTTTATAAAAAAAGAGACAGAGCGGCTGGAACTGCTGCTCAACATTAGTTAATATGATTGATGAGATGTGTGATCCATGTAAAATAAGGCCTGTCACATTCATCATATTAAAGAGATGTGTGAGAATAGCCATTTAACACAAACATTAATCACAGATTAACTGGTATTTCATAAAACGTAAAGACATTGAAATATTGTCTCCCTCACCACTTTACTAAGGGTCACGCAATGCCAGATTCATGTTAAAAAAACAGAGATTAGATAAACCCAAAACGCATACCAGGTAAAAGAAGTCGAGGTCCTCCTGTCCCTTCCTCAGCTCGTCCCCCTGGATGATATACTGAGCACGCACAGTCCCATCTTTGTCACAGGAGAGCACCCCATTGACTTGCAGGAGCTTCAGAAAACTCTTGCTCTTTGAATAAAATTCTGCCGCGTGGTGATAAGCTGACCTGAATTCAGGCCTCTGCAAACCAGCTACATATGGCTGGTGCTCCTGATGTTCTTTGGCATTTGCCTATTGACAAGGTAAGGTCACAGGTCACGTTTAAACCCAGAAATCGGTTTCCGCTTTCTAAGCATGCATCAACAGCGAAAAACTAAACAAATAAATTAACAATGTATCCAAAAATGGATTTATAATGAACTGGCTGTTAATAAAAGTGTAAAAGTGCAAAAGTCCCAGAAAGCATTAGCTGACCTTCAGAATCACAGTGTCCTTCCAGAGGGAGGTGTCCAGAGAAAACGACGCCATGCCTTTCAGGTCTGTGGTGAGAGTCACTTTTTGTGACTGCCCGGCAAACAGGTACACCAGCTCATTGGCAACAGGTGTCTTGTCTGGACCAACCATTTTAATCTGCAAACAAGTCAGAAATAATGGGCAAAGTGTGAAGAGACTAAAACGCCGCGATTCCCCATCATGATAAATAAACTCTATGGTCTGTGGTTAACTCTGTGGTGCTGTAGGGCTAGGTAATGGTAACATGAGCGTGAAGGTGGCACAAATTGGCACGAAAGGACTCATCAGCAAGTCAAATCATATGTGCAAACCGCCCTTTAGAGACGATAACTATTCACAATAGATTTCATGGATCTCTGTCCAGTAACTGCTAAGGCTCCTCTTCCTGGACGTGATCAAGTGGGCATTAAGGTGGCACCAAAGGAAATGGCAGGACTCTCCAAAAAAGACAACAAATAACAACTATAACAAATGTATTTCCAGCAGATACTCTTCATTTTAGCCTCACAAACGGTCAGCTGCATTGTCTCATTCTGCATTCCTCTGAAACAGTTTCATGGAAACTAAGCATATCACCTCAACAAACCATTTCTAATATTTAAATATAATTAGTCTTCAAATTTGGCCTGTTTTCAAAACATCTGCGCTACATTTAGATGAAGATTGTGAGTTTGTACCTAAGTGACAAAGTGACTAGGCTTAAACAGATATGCTATATGAAATATATATGTTGCTTGAATTTCCCCTGGGATTAATAAAGTATCTATCTATCTATCTATCTATCTATCTATCTATCTATCTATCTATCTATCTATCTATCTATCTATCTAGAAAACAGATATCACACTTTTTCACATAAGTAAAACTCATTGGTTGTCCTTAAATTAAGGACACTAGAGTAACCTATTTCACAGCAATTGTCCAATAGATTCATCCTTTGGGAATAAATCATCCTGTACAAAAGGTCATATGAAAATGAATAATGTACATTGGCGCTATGTTGACAGCACACTATAGTTCCCACTGGTCATTAAAGAGACTGGTCACCTTTCCCTCGAATGGGATGCCATGCTTGTAGGCTGCAGGGATGTCCTCAAAGGTGATAGTTCGCATGACACTGCTGAAGCTGGTCTGCCCGTGGCCTTTCAGAGTAACTCCTAGATGGTAGTTATAAGAGCAAAACCCATCAGTAACTAGTGCTGTTGATCAAATGAACAATATCGAGCAACTGAGTCAACTTACCTGTGCCATACTCCTCCAGTTCAGCTGTCACCATAAAAGTGTCAGCGTACATGTTCCTGTCCAGTTCAAACTCTGTCACGTTCACAATATGTGTAGCACATCCACTTTTATCCGTCTAGAAGGCAATACAAATAACAGCTACCGTTAAAAGAAGGCTCTGAATACAGCAATTATTTTTCTTTAACATCTGGAATACTCACAGTCAGTAGATAATTCTTGCAGATGTCTGCTCTACGAGACTGGTAATGCCAGTAAAACCGGATGGCATTTCTACAAAACGTTGCCATTACTGAACCAACAACTGGTTTCCCATAGGTGTATCTGTTGGAGACGACCCAAGGACACAAAGGTGGATTTTAGGAAATATTACATCGTGTCTCTTGTGGATAATTCTTGAAGTCAAACTGGATTTAAAATGATCAGTGTAGACACAAATACAGGCACATGCACAGACTATGTACATTAGTCAGGACACTTGTCAGGTTGTTCTATTAAATATTTCTAAACTGCTTAGTAAAATGCATATAACATAACTGCAGTATCAATATGGTTTGCATTTCCTTGGGAACCCCTAACCCTGAGGATAACCAAACTTATTATTTGGCTTTACTGAAAATACACAAGTACATTTCTCTATTTAAACATCAGTTGCACTTTTAACTCCTTTCAGTCCTGTTTAAGCGGGACACTCACTTTCCACAAATCTTAAGCTCTGCCTCCTTATCCAGGATGGTTATCACACTGGGCAAATGAACCTTTACTTCATACTTTGGTAAGACTAAGGAAGGGAAACAGAATAAAAAGATCAATCACTTTGTTACTGTGGTAACAATGAGGAGACACAGCTTGATTTTTGTAATCATGTAACGGCACCACACCGTATTCCTTGATTTCAAAGAAGTGGGATATTTCCTCTCCTTTGTTAGTCAAGGCGGTGATCGTGTAGCGTCCTTGTGTTGCCTCAGGGATCGTGGGATACGAAAGGTCCAGGATACCCTGCTCAATGGGCTTATCCAACCACTGGGCGATGCGATTCGAGTTGGGATCCTACATGCGGCAAAGACAGATTTGTTGATTTGGTGCAGTGGTAGTGGAGGCTGTTTGGAGCTTCCAGCTCATTCGTCTCACTGTTCCTGGACTGGATAGTACTGTTATCACACTTCTTTTGATACTGACCACTGATCCAAAATACATAAAGGAAAAGACTAACTGCTAAGAAACCACAGGTCACTGGTTTGACTTCATCCAGGTACATTTGGTGCTAGAATATTAATACAAATAATGCTCTCTTTTTCCCTCCCCATTCCCTACCTGCCTCCATTCTGTCGCCTTCAAGTAAAAAGGTAAAAAGGATAAATAAACTCGACAAATAACTAGTCAACACTGCAGCGTCTCTTGACTTTCTCATGAATGGTTGACAAATTCAGTGTTTCTCACCTGGATTGCCACTTGACTGTACTAAAAGGAAAAGAAACAATTGATTAGCTTCACACAGAATTTGCACAATGTACACAAAATGCAGTTACTGTAGTTGTATGTTTTTCATTCGTTTTCAGTGTCATTTAGTCTTTGATGTTCGTCGTCAGTTCACTTTCATTTTCAGAGCTGGTTAGTTACTTAGAGGTTTAGCGTTAAATTCATTTCAGTATAAGCTTTAGTTCTTTTTAATATTATACGGTGGCATTTGTCAGGACGGACAGCGATTCAAGGAGTTCAGAGCACAACAAACAAAATCATCACTTTCTGCAGATAAATTTGCACCTACGTGTTGTGACGTGAGACGTGTAACATCCTGGTCGTAACCAACATACGCAATCATCCTTGCTGACAAATTTGACAAAAACAAAACTAAACATTTGCAGTAAGTTTTGTTTAATTTTCTTAAAGTTACATTATGTTTTTTCTCCCCACTGTCTAGTTTTAAGTTGTAAATTAACCTTTTAAATATCACCCCTAGTGTTCCCAGGAGGTATTACATGCGTGCTGCTTTGCCAAAGACTGGAGCACTTTCATGTTTATGGTAAGAGCAGATTAAGGCTGGGTTTTAAAAAAGAAATCTATTTTCTGATTAAAAGATCTGATATTGATACACAGGTCCCTTCCTTCATCCTCTCATTAGAATCATCAGACCTCAGACTCATGAGATTGGTCACCAAGCAATGAGGTTAGTCCACAGATGAAAGCGATCCAAAAACATATTCCAATCTTCTTTGCCTCCTCCAACAACTGTGCTCTTTATCTTTTGCTAAGTGCAGTTTGCAAAGTTGTTGTTTCACGGTTGTTCCATCATCCATTTGGGAAAAGCTACCCATGGCTACTGAGCAGGTGCTTCCCTTGAGCCTTTGTGCATAGTGAAAGCAAAAAAATGTGTCACTTCAGTTAAAATATCCTTTCTCACCTTGGATCCGTTTTAGTAAAATATAACAACGTTACTATATCCACTATTTGTACCGGAATATATTTGTAGTTGCTTTCCTGTAAATGTCAGTTTTGTTTATAGTAGAGAAAATATAAATCTTATTTTTTTGTGCATATAATTACTAAAAACACACAATAAATATTCTTATTAGATAATAGCCTCAAAAACATTTAGGGTATTATTTTTTTTCCTGTCGTCTTACAGAGTGGAAAAAAAAAGTGACATTTTCATTACAACCGTCAGGATGTACCAGGTTACAGAGAGCCACTTTCATCATGTGATATACATACATTTGAAAGGATTTCACGTTCACTGCAAGCAGTCATCTTTTCATCCTCTCATCACTAACGGAAAAAGCCTTGAGCTGGTATTGATTCAGATGTTTGGGTCAAATGCAGTGTGTGCCAAATGAACTCTGACAGCATGTTTATCACACTACTCCACACAGCGCTTTACACCCACGCTGTCTTCAAATCAACAAACAGCCCTTCTTTCACCTCCCACTCTCCTGAACCAAAATAGACCTCGCTCTTCAGATTCACTGACTGCTTGGTGGAAATCGCAGACTATAAAGTTGACTACACACGTTACACAATACCATTCGGTTTGGAAGGACCAGGATAAACGTATAAAACTTACCACTCGGCTAACAGGGATGAAATCTGTATCCAGGGAGACAATCCGGAAGAGGACTTTAAAGAAAAGAAGGAAATAAACAATTAGCATGATCACAATGTGTAGCACAGACAAAGTAAAACATCATATTGTAAGGCAAACTAATTAAGCACTAAATATAAACAGAACTAAAACTGCAAGCAATTACAGAGGGGTCCCAGACAGGGAACCCAAACAGGCGTCCCTACTGGTGTCAGACATTCTGCTGCAAACACTAATTTCTCTGTGTTGTCTCCGCATCCTTGTTATGCTTCATTTCCATGTGCGACCTTTGACATATCCAGTTCCCATTTCTCCTATACTCCCACCCACCACTTAGCGCCACTAACACGGAGACAGAGAAACACACACACTTTCCTTTGTTGATTTTAGAAATCATTGCTACTGCGCCCCCTAGAGGTGCAATGTCATCAACTCTTTTCCATAAAAGGATGAGTTACTACGACACCACGTATGTGGAAATTTCATGCCATTAGGACGTGGCCTGGCTGAACAACTGTTTTGGGTATATCTGGCTGCTTTGCTTGAAAAATTAAAAAGCAGTGTGGGACCTTTGACCTCTCCAGTTCCAATTCCACCCACCGTTTCCCTCACCAACACAGTGAAAGAGATGCACACACAGACAAACATTTGACAGGGTCAAGATTTTTGCAAACCCCTAACCCCGTGTTATACCGTTGCCTGACCCATTTAGAGTGATTTTCCCAAAAGTGAGACTTGTCCATAAATAGAAAGTCTTTGCCGTATGAATGACTGTGAATTCGGAATTATAACAATATCAACATAGAGATATATCGCTGCCAAATAAAAAACAAAAAACAAAAAAACAAACATACTTTTTCTGTACTGGATTTTGTTTGGAACTGGATATTAAAAAACCTATCCCACAACTTCTTTAGGAATTACCGTTGTTCTGCGCACCAGATAGAGACACAATTCCTAAAGTTGTCAAGCAGTGGCTCAGCATTATGCAGATATAATGAAGCAGTCCCAAAATGTGCAAGCACAGCAGAATTGCTAAGTGGTGCAGACAGGAAAATGCGGGCAACATGAACAAGCATGACTGTAGCGGAGGATCATTAATTCCACCGCACAGCGCCACTTCCACACATATCTTCCCAGTGGACTCTGATTTGTGACATCACCTACCAGTCTGCCCAGGTTTGTAGATGGGTTTATCAGTCTGGACAATATGGATAAAAGCAGGAGGCTCAATCAGGACTTTAGTCTTCTTGCTCATCGAGGCGGTCTCCCCCTGAATTGTGACATTAATGGCTGCCACAGTTCTCCTCTTCACTGTGGGGACCTGAAATAGACCGACACACAGACACACATTGGCAGACACACATCTGTCAGAGATGGCTAGAGATATTTAAATCTTCAGGATGAGTGGCACTAAGAAGGAAAGAAGGAAGGAAGGAGGATTAGGTCTTTTAAATTTGGTTTCATACAGAGTGAATGACAAATGCTTTTCTAAACTGCTACTTTTTTGGCTGTTTTAGCTGAGAAACATATGGCACCTATAATGGTAGAGGACAGCTGCTTGGTTCTCCGCTGACTGCGCAGCCACAGACCTATCCCCCAAGGTTAATTGCAAACTGTCATCATAGTTGTATGCCATGTGTTTTCACTTCGTTAATGTAGTTGCTGTTGCATAACAGGCTGGAACCACCTCTAAAAATCTGAAGGGGGTGTTTTTTTCATATGTGTGATGGGGCTGTTCACCAGAGGAATGCAGGTAGATGGCTAGCCTCTGGCAGAAAGCAGTCTTTGTTTAGTTGCAGAGAGAGAAATGCCAGACCAGTGGTGCAGTATGGCCAAATGGCGCCGAACAAAGTGAAACCGAGTGCTGTCACAGAGCTGATTGGGGTCGACCAGTCGCTCCAAATCAATATGGAGCAAGGTCTGTGAGTTGCATAATAGTAAGCAGCGGTATGACAGAAACCAGAGGAGTGATTTACAGAGAGCTATTGGCATTGACAGCCGCAGTGGTGGCGCCGGCTGGATAATTAGATACATAATGATGCCAAGATTTGTGCCAGTAGTTTAATGGATGCTGAGGGGAAGAGAAAAGGAAAATACACAGTCCTTGGAAACCCTAAAAATCTCTAAACATAGTTTTTACTGTATTCCCGCTAAACTGATATGATATACTTGTCTGCTACTCATCACACCGCATGTACACATCATGCATCTGACCTGGAAGCTCAAGCAGCGGTAGTAGTACTGTCTGACGTCCTCCGAGAGGATGACTGTGCTGCCAGAGCCCTCACTGAGGGTGATAGTAAGAGTGACGGGTTCGGTGGGGTCGTGGATCTGGGCACACAAGGTCTCCTGTTTCCCCCCCACCAAACGGGAGCTCACAGTCACTGCAAAAATTCTGCAGGGAGAAAGAGAACACAGAAGTAGAAAAGGACATGCTGTGCTACAGACCTGGACAGAAGTAAGAAATCATTAGTCTCATCGGCTTTTTAGCATCTTCTAGTTCATTATTTTGGTTTTACACAACTTTTACAACTACTGATTAGTTTGTTGTTTTTGTAGTTTTTTAGATTTCTTCCTCTGCATCAGCATAAAGTTTGGGGGGAAAAAAATCAACTTTAAACTACACAACATCCCACAATGTCACTTAGCGACGATTCCCCTTTTGGGCATATAATATTATTAGAATACCATCCTAATAAATAAAGCCATTCGCAATTGTTAAAAAACATACAGGGTAGTTTCTGAACGCTTTTTCAGAAATGTCATCAAAAATGTAATGTTTGGGTTGAAAAATATACTAGCTACTGAACACTGATTACATAATTATCGTATCTTTGTTTTGATTGAGAAACTGAACTATAACTAACAAGTTCAAAATCTTTTTTATTCATGTAGTTGATATTTTGTTTTGTGAAAATTTGAATCCTAATGGTTAGAAAAGCCATTGAGAATTCAGAAAGCATCTGTAGAACAACAGTTTTGTGTTTCAAGCTAGGTCCGTTACCTGACTGTATGCTAACAGGCCTATAGGAGGAGCTCAAACTGGACGTATCTATGCTACCATTTGAACACAGTCCAACTTTTAGCAACTGCAGACTCAAATATTTTCCTCTGGAGTTGGCGGATTTCAAAGTAGACCTAATGGAGGGTAAATATTGGACTTACATTCATCAAGTTCCCAAAAACACGAGTCCAAGTAAATGTTATTGTTGCTCCTTGTTTTTTTGTAGACGTGTAAATAGTTAACACTATGCTAACACATGAAAAGTGACAGCACTGTGTTCATAGCTAGTTTCTACTGCAACCAAGGGGCCAAAAAATAAGTGAAAAAAAGAGGTAAAAGTAAACATTTGATGTATGTGTTTGCAAGTTACTGGGTGCTTCCATTCTACGGTACCGCCTCTGCATTTAAACACGTCAGATGCCAACTGTGCTTCAGACATGTTGACGTGCAAGTATTAAACGTTATTTGGAAGTTCTTCTAATGTGATATGGCTACTTTTGGCCCAGCGGATGTTTGATCATTACTAAGAAATCATAGTACTTCTTTCACCATCAATAAAGACATGATATCTGAACAAATACTTGGAATGGGATGTTAATTAAAAATGCATTTCAACTATAAATCACACGAAACCACAATGGAGAAGGGCGTGTTATCTAGATTCTGCCACCCTACTGGATTGTCATGCTTGGCACACATGGGCCTGCTGCTGCCAATGAGAAATAAAGGACACATTTAATTGAGTTTTGGGTGGTGCTGCTGAGAATATTGATGCAGTTTTCCTTTTCTTTTCTTTTTTTTTTTTTTTTGCCAGAGAGGAAGTTGCAATGGGATAATGATTAAAGGTCATTTGAGTCTGGTACTAAACTATGAAAGGCATTTGGGTCATGATGAGTACTGTCCAGATAGTACACAAAGACTACAAAACAAAGGTCAGGACTGATACCAACGTGCAGAGACAGAGAGTTTTTGACTTGAGGAAAAAAAAAAACCCCACTACTTCTTTTTGGCCTTCTAGCATAATAAAAACATCACGCCAGATATATATTTCACACATCATTAGCAGGTTGGAGCTGGTTATTAATCAGATGGTGGTAAGTGGTAACAGATGGGCCACAAACACTCACACACTGGTGATTGCATAACATTGTCCTGAGGCCAACCGGGACTTTCTGCCTCGCCAGTGGGACGATGCAGGTTTTCGGTCCTTAACGGTACCAAACACACTCAAACATGAACTCACAGAAACAATGCGAACTTTTTTGGTTTTGTTTTTACTTGCAGCTGCATCTACTGCAAACGCCGCGCAGTGTGCGTCTGCTGGACGAACAAAACCAAACTTTTGCAACAGGAGAAGCATGGGGTTTAATCCAAAAACCGTTTTACTTACGTATCATTGAGCTGGGCCGCCGTCGCAGTGTACAACAGAGCTGATGCGAGCATGGCAGCAAACATTTTGAGGACAGGTGCCATGTCTGCGTTGCAGAGTCGACGCTTCGCAAGCAGCTTCACAATACGAGCGGACCGGACAGCACCAAAGTAGGAGGAGGAGGAGGAGGAGGAGGACGCACTCCCAGTCCGTTACCCGCACTGTGGGCCGCAGAGAAACAGCCAAGGGGATGTGCAGGGTGCAAAGTTGCTTAAACGGAGGGGGCGGTGGCCGAGGTTTGCTGTATATAACACCAAACCACCGCCACTCCCTCCCCCTGAGTCACTCCCCCCAAAGTTCGTTGGACTCTTGCAGCCTCCTCCCTATTCCCAAAACAGCTGCACTTCCCAAAAAACGAATCACGTAATCCTGCCTGTGGCCGGCAGTGCACTCCTCCGGTTTCTTAAGAATTCCAAAATAAATAGCAGTTGAGGAGTGAGCGGGTAGGAGAAGGTGAAAACACAGGGGCCATTGTCTTAAACAGTCATGGTGACATGGGGCAGTTTCAGCAGTGGTGGGCAACTACAGGCCCGACTTCAACAACTGGTATTAAAGAACAGAGATAATGCAGCTGACTGCCTGTGGAGCAGTTTAAAGGCTAGCTGCGTTTCAGTGCCCCAGCCACTCCCACTATATGGACATAGGCAAATTTAAACAACTCCAAATGACACCAATGTTATATGGGTGAGTAAACGATCGTATAAGGTCCCTTTTAAAGAGGCTCCCTTCAGTCATTTTTTTGCAATTAGATCCGGTATTATAAATCTAACAGTTATAAGTCTTCGTCAGTGCACAGTGCTGACAGCCCTATATTTGAGTGCTATATCATAACAAACATTCATTTGATTGACTTTAGGTTGCACTTGCAGGTACAGCAGAGATGTGGAAAATTAAGTTTGCCAAATAGTCTGTTAGCCATTACTTGTTCCTATGTAGCCTACCACTGTGAAAACTATTACTAGATTGCTATCGTGCTGAAGAAATCTCAAAGACCTGTTGGTCCACTTCCTGCCCCATTACACGTAGTGAGTTACTGCATGCTGCTCAGTTTTTAAACCATGCCTGTTGACATTTTAGTGGATCATTTTGCTGTTAACAGGTGTCATTATTGATCAGTTATGAGATCACGCTCTGACTATGACACAGGATACAAAAACAGAAGAAGACATTCTACAAGTGGAACTTTTAACTATGCAGTGAATGTACGCTGTATATAAAAACTGCTCACCCTTACTGATATTTACAACTACATGATAACTAAAAGTTTAGCAGTCACCTACTGTATACCATGAATGACTGTTGACATGTGGTCATCACACACAAAAAAGAGCAGAGTTCACAGACACTGATACATCTGTTGTCAGAGCAACGAACTGCAACAATCAGTCAAACGGTACCGTATCATCAAGATCCGGACTAACTGTTTCTACCACAAGCTGTTAGACTGCTGAACAAGTGATGTCTCCTGGGAAGGGCACCGTACACTTTGCACTTTACTTATTTTATTGTAACTCAAGTCTTTTAGTATTTTAACTGAGTCTTTTAACTTATTTGAACTGAGTATTTTACCTATTTTGGTAAGTCTGCACAGATCTCAGCAAGAAACAGTTTCATTCTGTCTGTATTAAAGTTGTATGTAGGTCAAAATGACAATGAAGCTTGATATGATTTGATTTTGATTTGATGGAACCATGGCAAGATGATGTGGTATGACTGGAGTATTCAGAACAACAGGAGTAGGAAAGTGTCACTGGTGAAATTAAGTTCATCATTAGTGTAACAAGTCATCAGCATCACTGTCTGTGCTGACAGACTCACTAATTGTGCACTCAACTTTGCCCACAATGTTCATTCGCATCGACTGATGTGAGCAGTGGAAACACGGCGGAGCACAATGAGAGAAAAACAAAGAAACAAAACAGCATCGACGCAACGAAACCGTGATGACATGAAATCATGACTGCAGCAATGAATCTCCCTGCCACAGGTGCACGCTGGGAAGCCATCAGACATGCATACTGCCAGTGTGATACTGTCAGGTGTAAATTAGCAAACTGTGCTGCTGCGTTTTAAATCCCTGCAGCTTTGGCTGGGTCCTTGCTAACCCACATTTAAGCTGTTCAAATGGTAAGTGACTCATAGTCACCTTATAGTGGGACACATTATACACCGATCAGGCATAACATTATGACCTGTCCTAATATTGTGTAGGTCTTCCCTGTGCTTTCAAAAACAATTGTGACACATCTGAGAATGGACATGGGTCTTCTGACGGTGTCCTGTGGAGTCTTGCAACAGGATGTTGTTAGTGGGGGCCTTTGGGTCCTATGGGTTGAGTGGAGGGGCCTCTGTGGAGGTCAGGCTCGTTCCTGTGCATCCCACAGACACTTGATCAGTTTGGGATCTAGGGAATTTGGAGGCCAGGTCATCACCTTTTTTTCATGTTTTTTGAGTTGTTCCTAAACTTGGGGATGTCTGCTGCCATCAAGAAGTATCATTGTTATGAAGAAGGGGTGCCTGGTCTGGTCTAGGTGGGTGGTACATGTCTAAGTAACATCCACATGAATGCCAGGTCCAAAAGTTTCCCAGCAGAACATTGAATTGTCACAAGATGTTCAATGTTACTTTTAATGTTTTAATGTTGTAGCTGATCAGTGTAAACTCCACAGGGTACATAATATTAATATTGGTCAAACTCTATTCTGCACTGACCTGTACACACCTGAGTTCTAAGCCACATTCTTCCAGGTTGAAATTTGGATTTTTCTTCATTGATTATGTTTGCTGTAAAGTAACAATGATGTGTGCGTCTTTAGTTTAATTTGAATGTTGTCAATAACAAAGCTTTTGAACATCTTCATCAATATTATTATCCCATTACCAGCATTAGGATCCCATGAGTAGATGGGGCAGTAGCAGCTCAACCCGTGTCTCTTGGCAACAACAAGCCTAAACCAATAACCAGAGGGACGTGAGTAATTTAAACACACAGCTGAAGGAATCTGGCACAAGACATTGAGCATCAAGGGCAACTGCAGACAACACCCGTCATCCTGTGAGACACGGCAGAGGGTAAACACGAGGAGAATTCCTCTCAGGATATTAAAAATTTTCTCTCTGACATGCCACGCTCCCCCTATCCATTCCTGTGTGAGGAGAGGACAGAGAATACAGATCAGCAGAGACAGTCATTTCCACACCACAGACACAGTGTAGTCTGACTTTCCCAGTCACTGAAACCCGTATGACAATACACAGGGCAAGTGTATTGTGTTGAGATTTTAATTCATTTCAGGTTTGCTGAGAGCCTGTTTGCCGCTAGACTGGAGGCGACATGGTGACAGTCTCCAAGATGTGTTTCCTCCAGCTCTTCTTTTGTCTTCTTTTATCTTTTGTCTCTTCCTGCCTTTGATCTGCGCCGCAACAAAAATCAATCAAATGCAGAAATGAATGGAATAGAAATGGTTCCTAAGTACAGTATGTACCTATTTGGAAACTGTAGGCAGCATTTTCTCATTCTTTTGTGAAATATATGTAGAGTGCTTCACTGGTGGTTTAGCCTTAATTTCAGGATGAGGTCAAAGAAATTCCTCAGGACAGATGAAGTGCATGGAATCAAACCACAGGGTCTTGTTTTGCATTTCTGGAAGCAAGAGTGATTCAAGATTAGCACTTTCTGCACTGATGAGCCACAACATTAAAACCACTGAGAGGAGAAGTAAATAACAGTAAAAATAACTGTCCATTTTGTGATAATTCAGTGTTCTGCTGGGAAACTTTTGGACTTTGTGTGGCATTCGTGTGGATTACTTAGGCCCTGTCCACACGAAACCGCATTTTTGCGTAAACGCAGATGTTTTTAATCGTTTTGGCCTATCGTCCAGACGAATCCCGTAAACGCATAGCCCTAAAACGCACTTTTTTGAAACCGGGTCCCAGGGTGGATAAATTCGAAAACGCACTTCTTGTGGATCCGTCTGGACAGGGGAAACCGGAGATTTTGGAAAACGATGATGTCATCGCCACCATGGCCACACCCCTCGAGCAGCCTTCCACTTCTTATATCCCGTGAAACGTCTCATAACAACATCAACAACAATGGTGGACTACATGCTTGCGTTACTACTGGAGAAGATATTGAGCCTATTATGGTTACTAGGGCAAAATCTAATTTTTCCTTGAGTTTGGTTTCTTCTAAAGCCGATTTGTAAACAGCGCTCAAGCTTCATGCGCATGCGCCACCTCTTCCTCTCCGTTTTTGGTGAATTTCTGAAACTGAAACAGCGCCGCCTATAGACCTGGGATATGAAGTAGCGTTTTGAGTCGTGTTAAGATGGATCCGTCTGGACGCGGATATTTTTGAAACCGTGCCAGCGAAAACGGATAGGAAAAAGATCGTTTTCGTACGTGTGGACGAGGCCTTAGACATGTATTACCCACCTAGAGCAGACCTGGCACCCCCACCCCATTGTAATGACACTCCTTAATGGCAGCAGCCATTCCCAGCAGGATGCAGCCTGACACACACACTAAAATGGTTAAGGAACAACTAAAAATAAAAAAAACATGAAAAACAGCACAAGGTGTTGACCTAGCCTACAAGATCATTCAATCCTGAACTGATCAAGTATCTTACCTTTAAATTGCTGGTTTTGAGAATTTCCCAGAAATTTGAGTTCAATCCAGTAATCTCACTAGAAGTTGATCTTTGGCAAATAGAGACCTCTTAAGAATGTGGTGACATTACCCAGTTCCCAGACAGCCTTTTTTGGAGGAAACAAAACCAAATATAAAACATCAACTGAGCTGCATTGATTTCCAGTCCAGTCATAGCAGTGTGTTGTTTATATAAAAACAGTCTACAGGAAAAACAAACTCACTTCAGCTATGTGTGACTTCTTACAAACAGCTATATCCAGACTCTCACGGTTAGCTGAATTGTGAATGTTTGCCTAAGTACATTTTAATACGGCTTTATTGCATACACTGTGCTTATTTGGGTCCTGTAAATTTAGAAAGTCTTGATAATGCGGCGACATTAGGATTAGGATTTTACCATGACTGGATTAACCTGTTAGGGTACATTTAAATGTCCCATCTCCCAGTTTATTCAGCGTACTATGTGTGCGCCCTGTTTTCACAGCAGCGTTACTGAACATGACTATCTGCTAAATGGATTAAAGAGAACTTTAAATTTGAAAATTGCTTCATGTAATTATTATTATGTATCAAGTTAAAAAAAACTAAAACAAATACTACTACTAAAATATTCATAAGAAGAGATTTTGACCAGACGAGACACAACAGGGTCACAGCGTGAAGTACCTTTATTAATTTATTAGCAAACCTTAGCTATGTAAATTCCCATATTAATCAGCTGTTGATAAGATGACCGTAGCTAAAATGTCCAGCTGGTCACCTCTGGCCATGTCATGAGCATCACACGTCACTGAAAAATTGGGTAAATTCTGCTAAACAACATGCAACGTTTAGTCCAAAAACACTACCTTGTCTTTATGTTGGCACTCTGCTGGAATCTGACCGTGGCGTGTGTGTGTGTGTTCACAGCAGCAGGCAGGAGAGGGCAGCAGACATGCAGGCTGAGAGCACACACGGCTCCTCTTCTCTCATCTCCAACCCAGGGAGGAGCTCATTAAATCTGGCTCCCCATCTCTGGCTGATGAATTCTTTATTAAAACAATATGTTCACCCCGTGCTCCTACAAAGATATCATATAAAAGTTCAATTAACTGGGGCTTGATGATCTCAATGAGATGATCTTTTACAGCTAAAAGCTCCCTCTACACAGCCCACTGGAGCCTTTCCAGAGCGATAGCACACACTGAAAAAAAAAGAAAGGAAAAAAAAAACACAATCCACCGCTGAATAACAAAGGGAAGTCAGACGCTGCATGGGGATTTAGATGTTCAAAGGAGCAGCTTACGCCTCTGGGCCAAGCAGGGCCCTCTTGAGTCGGAGAATGAAATCTGTTGTTTAACAAGCCTTTATTGGAATCCATACTTCTACCAAATTGTTGAGGATCAGGGACAAACAGAAACCCACAGCGGCGGTACATGAGCCAGCGATGAGCACAATCCCAGTGAATTCTTGTCAGTGAGGCCATACCAGAGTGTATGATTCCCATATTGGTATAACAAAATCCACGGCTTGTGTGTGTTTGTCTGTGTGTGTGTGTGTGTGTGTGTGTACAAAGCCCGAACAGGGATAATTTGAGCTTCAGGTGGTGGATATAACAGAGAGCCGGCTGCCTTTGGTTCCCTCAATTCTTTTGGCTCTGTAGTTTCTAGAGGTTTATTAAGCACCATCTTGGTTTGTTTCACGGGTCCCATGGGTGCTCCAGAGACCGTAACACTGCCTTTGAGATTGAGTTAGCTTTGTGAGACTTAGGATTTTTAAAGGAAGACCTCATATCTTGACGAATATCATAATTTTGTGACATCTTTACCGTTCCAATTACTTTAGATGTGTATTTGTTTTGATTTTAGGATGTATAATCGCTTTTCTGAAACATGGTGTAGAAAGGTTTCTAATCTTACTGGATCAAGTAACATCTTCCTATAGTAAAGCTACAGAGATGCCAGGAACTGAGAGCTGTACTGTTAACAGTAATGTAGCTAACATAATTATATTTAGTATTTGATTTATTTTTATGAACTGCTGCTTATTGATACTAATAAGTATTTAGAAACTAATTCGGGTGCTTCTCAAGCTCAGTGGGGTAGCACTGGCCACCGCCATCTTGGCAAGACCACCTCTGACCTCCCTGCTAATTTAAAAATACGGTGTGAGTTGGAGGATGAGCAGAGCTAAGCGGGCAGACAGCTAACAACCCAGCCACATGTCAGTCAAAGTGACAATGGCCTTAATTAAACGTAACTTTTAACACAGTTTAAACAAGTGGGTTACATAAAAATACACCAAAGTACTGAATGGAAAAGATTTAAAAGCTGTAAAAAATATATATTTGTGCTATAAAGTTGAGGATTTTAACATTTCTGGCCGACAGATTCTTTATTAGACAGCTGGGATAGGCTCCAGCAGACCCCGTGACCCTTCACTGGAACAAGTGGTTACAGAAGATGAATGAATGAATGAATTCTTTATTAAAACAATATGTTCACCCCGTGCTCCTACACAGATATCACCTGAAAGTCCCATTAGCTGGGTCTTGATGATCTCAGTGAGATGGTCTTTTACAGCTAAAAGCCCCCTCTGCACAGCCCACTTTTGTTTTGTTGCAATTGCTTGTTCCTGACTGATATTTTTTCAAGGGGTGATGAAATATAGAAGGCATCCATGGTGAAATCCCGGTGGAGTACGCGTACAGAAACAACAATACTACTACTGCTTTCGTCAGCCTGTTTTTGACTTTTATGCGTAACTGTTTGTGGTCAGCTGACAGTTAGCTTGGCTTAGCATAAAGACAAGGAATGGAAAGACCATTAATGTTCATAAGCAAGTAAATAACACATACATTTTGTGTTTCATCAGAACGAAACTATTAAAGAACGTAACAATTTCTGGCTTTACAGAGGATTATATAATACCTTGTATTTATTTAACAGCGCAGCAAGTCCTGTTCTTGGGCAGCAAGGCCTGGGCATCGTAGGGCACTGAAGGTTTAGTGGTTGTTATTGTAAAATTAACCAAAAGTAAACGTTAAGGAGCCCTCTTTCTCATGTTTCTCATGTCAAGGGGACCCCAAACAGTTTCTTGCATTGCCTGACCTGGCTGTGCAACCCTTGATGCCATCGACTTACAGATCAGATTAATGGCAGGGCTTAGAAAATAGTAGGCCATCGACAAACTGTTATTATTGTTATTGTCATTAAACGTGACTGGGACTCCCTTTAGTTAAGCAAAGCTTTGAGTCAGTGTTCCTCATTTAAGGAACATTTTTTTTTATTTGTTATAATTTGTACTGCTACTAATCCTCACGCTAAATCCATTTGTAAGAAAATGCATTTATTTTCAAAAACCTAATTTAGCATCTTGAAAATATTATTACTGATGAAATCTACATTATTTAGAAAAAACACAAGAATATGCTGGCATGAGTCAGAGTGCATATATTGTGCCTAATGAGTGGGCACGATGTCTTTGATACAGATTTGTTTGTATTCTCTTTGTCTTTATAAGCGTGCATGATTTGTGCTGGTGCGATTCGCAGCCTTGCCTGCCTTGAATCATCCCGCCAGGCATGAATACAGTATCCTTAGTGGACTTGCACTGAGCCCGCTCCATCTGACCCCAGCGTTGTGGCCCCCCCAGTGGGGCAAGTCTCCAACCAGTTAACCTCACATTGACTCCCACACCTGCAGCAAGCATCCATATGCGTTCTTCTCACCTGCATTCAGTGGAAAAACAAACCCAGCCCCGGCATTTTCGTTGTCAGGCTGTGGCTCCTCAGTTACCACAGGGCTCCTGATGGAGGTGCTGAGGGAGCAGGGAGAACATTGTTTGAACTACAGTAAAACACAGCTCCCTTCAGCTCCCAGATCAAAGGCAGAGGATTACCAACAGCCTGCTGTAATGAGACCACAATGACTTGAAATCACTGGGATGGTTTGGTGCACTCTCCCCCAACCACAACATCGTTACGAGAGACTGCGGTGGAACACCCTGAGACAACAGTAATCTAGCAATGTGGGTTTCTCTGGATGTAAACTCATCTGCTTTCTCTGTGATCCTGCTCCAAGACTGGAGCCGGTGACACAAGTCGGCATTCCTGCAACGGAGAAAGTGTTGTTAAACGCTCTTTAATGTCAGACCTCGTGGCTTCTCAGTTCGCTAATGCTGGTGGAAGGCCTGTCTGGCTCAATAAATCTCCCTTATCATCATGAGATTATCATAATTTAATATACAGGCTGCGACACCGTGTTTATGTACAGTTCATGTCTGTCTCAGTAGATTTGGATACATGCAGGAAATGCTGGATAAGAGAGTGAGGGGGCACTGTATGGCATTATAATTAGATAATGTGTATGTACAGTTTATATAAACTAAATCCCGCTCTCCCATCACTCTCTGTAATTCTCATTCATCTGGAATCAACTTTAAATGTCGCATTTAAATCCATTAGAGCGGTGCAGTATTTAAAAGAAAAAAGCGAATATTCAGTGTTAGCGATTTCCTTTCCCTTTAGGTCTGTGCTGTAAATCCCAGTTGCTTAAGAAAGGGAAATCATTTCACCTCGCTTGGATGAGAAAATACAGTGATCGGGACTGTATTATGTTCGTCTGTCACATTTTCATTAATAAAACCAGAAGCCGTTGGTGTGATTTGCTGTGTTTCCTGCATTCGGGCTATTTTCATTCAGATTTTACAGGGAATCTTTAATTGTACAAATGTGTGAAATAAGTCCAGATGCAATAATGAAACAGATTTCACAATGAGGCCCGCAGTGTGCATCATTTCATCATCTAAAACACGTTCATGGCCAACGTAATGGGCTAATTCATTTATGTTTATTCATGCTGCTTTTGTAATTTGCATTTGTAAGCAGAAGTGATGTAAAATTAATTAAAGGTTCAATCTCGTAGTAGACAAATATGGAAATTTACACAGTATCTGACATTGTTTTGTCTCCTAACAAGCACTTACGGTATCTGATAATATCACAGTGAGCAGGGATGAAAGACGATGTGTGTATCGTGGGGATTGGATTAAATGATCTACATTTGATATTCTTCATCGCCCCCTGTGCACCAGTATCATCATCTCCATCTCAGGGTCTAACGAGTTAATTTAGGTTCATGTGTAAAACAAATGAATTAATTTGCCGCTGTGCACTCTGTGCATTTGGGTTTTTCTGGGTGAGTGTGAATCAGACGCTCTGCAGCATTGTTGCGTGAACGCTGTAATTATGGCTGGTTTCTGACGTTCCCTCGGTGCCCGGCTCCCTGTCGCAGAGATGAGACGAGGAAGTGACACGCTGCCTTGCATGTTCTCCTCGGGGAACACTTATCAAAACAATATGCCAGCCATCATTCAAACACAGCCCTGCACACTTTGCCACTTTGAAGTCTCCCCATCCTCTTGTTTTTTTAATCCCCCTCGCCTTTTCTCTCAGCGTAATCCCACTGTAACTGCGGGGATTCTTCACAATTCACACCATTTTGTTCGTATAAATACAACACTTCATCAACAAATAACAATGCATCGAGACCAACTATTGAATAGGAGGCGAAATCTAAACGGGCTCAAGTGCTGGCACTGCCATGCGTCTCTGCCTCTGTGTTGCCAATCCCTGTAAAAAGTTAATGTAAGCAGGATTCACAGGGAGCTGCTGGTGATGAAATTATGGTGTAACTGATACCAATGTGCCATAGTAGTGGAGTGCATGGCCGCCTGCGTCTTTGAAGGAGGCTCTTCCCATCCCACGATGCACTGCTGGAGAAGGCTTCTGTATGGTTGTACAGTACAAATGGACAGATGGAGGGCAACACTGCACAAAGAGCAAGCAATCGTTTTGGAATACAGAAGGAGCCTGCAAGTTGAGGAATACATTGTGGATTTTCTATTGCACGCAATACTGAAATAGTGTGGACTAAATATTTACCATATATACAATACATAGTATGTGAGGTTAATATCAATATCATAAAGATTGTTAAATTTCAGATACAAAATATTTTTGACAAAGTAAAATATATTTTTTTATATAAATATGCAACACTCAAAAAAATACTTCTGATGGAAAATGTGAGTTAAAAACTATAAATAAATGTTATTTAGTTTTTATTTGGAGGATTTTTTTAGTTTTCAGTTTTACACAGTAAAAAGATGCTGTAGTTTGTGCTTTCATTAACGGATTTTAAGAAGTCCTTTTTTTTTTTCTGAGGTCATGGAACAGATTTAATATTAAGTCCTTGTAGAGGCATTGCACTATGACTTTCCCTGATCTCCCTGACCCGGTATGAGTACAAACTCATGCGCCACTAAAGAGGTGCATCATGCATAATAAAAATCTGCACCGTCGGCAAAAAAATAGCAAGAGTGTAAACAATGGGGGTGCAAGAGCACTGAGGGGGAGGCCGCAGAAACCCACGGCTTCAGGGATGCCAAAAACATGTTATCGAGACGGGTGAGCCAGTGTTGCCTATTACTATAGCAACAGGAAGACCTGGCTGCTTCAATCAGGCTTTTGGTTCGTCGGAGAGGAAGAGGATAGGCAGAGGAGCACCAGCCAGGGAGCCATGCAGAGAGACATCCTGGTTTTACTAATGAGGGCAGAGGGACACGCTGGGTGTCAGCCGGGGCTGTCTGACCTCCTCACGTCCTACCTGTCACACTACCCGTCAAGCCACACAAGCAGCGTGGAGGTCAGGTATAAGAAACACACAGAGGGTGACAGCCTGGGGGAGAGAGATCATTAAATGCGTAAAGTAAACACAGTCATCACAATACAGTGGCGCGCACACACAACAGAGACGAGCATAGTCCCGTGTCATTTTTAAAAATTTTTTAACTGCAATTTAATTAAGAGGCTCCTCATCATTGCCCCTGTCTGTAAACTTGACTCTGTCTTCAGTCAGCATCACACAGTTGGGGATTTAAAGCCAACCCATGTGAAAGTGACAGGCGGCTATATTTTAAACACTTTCCAAAAAACACAACGTGTGTACGCGGTTTTCTCACATTTTATTATGCCTAAAGTGGCTTCAGTTGTATTAGATTAGTTGTTGTTTTGTCACACTTCAAGTAACCTCATGATTAAATTAATTAATATCCTGTTTTGAGAGGGCTGTTTAATAATGATGACGTTGTTGTGACAGTGATGAGATTCATAAAGGCATCAGATTGTTAAGTAGCAGGTGGAAGCTTTTGTTTGTGCGCGTGCGATTTGATATTCAATCTAATTACATGCAACACACACTAGATTTCATGACATGTTATTTTATTGCAATACGACTGACTGCGGTGTGGATGTGTGCAGCTATGAGGATATTTTGAGTCCTATACAAACATATTTTCTCTTTTCTTTTTTAAGTGTGTTTTGCTAGATTATCCCTGGTGATATCCACTTATGGATGTATTTATGTGGCGTTAATAAACACTGTGCTTCAGTATACATCATCTATAAAGATTGTTGTTTTTGTGAAATTTATTAAATTATTTTTTTAATTAAATATTGATATGTCATCAGAAACTGTCAATTGGTCCCGTGTATTTACATTAACGTGCTGCTAATGATTGCACAGTATTAAAGCAGACAGTGGCAGGGCCTGACACGTTGCTTTAAAACCTGTCGTAGCCAGTTTGCATGAATACACGTTGCATTTTGAATAGCTGTCAGCTTTCGTGTATAAAGTTTGAAACTGTGTCTCATTGGGGCTGCCAACATTGCTGCTTAATGGTGCTCTGCTGCCCGTTTCACGCATTGTACGCTGCAATCTGATCAACAGTTAGTATCAGAACACAGAGGAGAGCTATGATGAAGCAGCATAGCCGTATTTGATACTAACTGCTGTTTGCCCAGATTGCGGTTTTACGTCTCGCTCAGCCTTCAGTTCAGTTCAGTTCAATTCACAAGTCGTCTTAGGACACTTTACGCAGAAAGGTCAAGAGAAACACTCGGCAGCAAGGAGGAAAAAAAAAAAAACTTTCAACAGGAAAGGAAGACATCCGACAGAATCAGACTGAGAGGAGGCGGATGTCTGTCATTGACCGTCTGGGACGAGAGGAGAGCAGAGATAAAAGATGAGTATTGAGGAACAACACGCTATAAACAGTGAGCCAGTAACGACGGATCAGAAACATAGAGCCCAAAGAAACCTGCAGAAAGTACAGGGACACTAACAGTGACGTTTAAAAAGATGGAAAACACGACAGGAGAAATACATATTCTAAAAACGATTTTAAATACAAGTTTTTGCTTTTCTTCATCTTGTTCTTCTTCTTTAAAAAAAAATAAAAAATAAAAAAATAACACACTGATATAAGTACCAGTCTCTTGCTGCAAACATGGAAGTCTCATGGGACAGCCTGGAGCATGCTCACAAAATGATCTTTTGTGCAGAATGAGTGGCAGTTGTTATTAAAAACCAAATACACAAACAAAGAACACACACAGAATTTAGTTTATTCATCTCACCTATTAAGAGAATATATATATATAAAAATAAAGATACAAATCCACACGAGAGTATTTGTCTCTTAGTAACACCTCTTTGAGAGCAAATGTGTGAATCACTTGTAATGTAACTTCCAGGTATTCTCCATTTTCACTCGACCCGAAACACACACACATGCTAAGAGAATGTCTATTAAAGGAAAAACTCCCTGCTCCCTTATGGCTCAAATAAATCCATGTATATGATGTAATTGAATGAAAAAAAAAGAGAGAAAAAAATACAACAACAACAACCACAGTGAACTGCTTTTTAATTTTCCATGAGGTTTGTGTTCGTCTTGAGAACCCGCACAGTGAGAGGATCGGCTTTTCTAAATAAAATTCACTCATCAATTTGCAAAACTGTGTTAAAACTATAGATTGTGTGTGATTATCTGCCTACCACATATTAATGTATGACACATTCACATGCTGTATACAGCGTATCCAAGAAAAACAAAAAAAAAAAACGGTAAAAAGATTTATGAGATGAGCTGGGTGAATTTCTTTGAGCAAAAAGTTTTAGATTTATGTCAGTAAATTTGTTTTTGTTCACACTGAGTATTTAAGCAAAGTGGATTCACACAGAAAGATCCACTTCTGGTGCAAACTGGTGACAGAACAGTTCAGAAACACAATATGTAAGTGATTTAATAAATGTCTCTTCATGGCATTATGATACAGCAGCAGGAGTTTTTCCTCACCACACCACCACCACCGCTGACCTGTGGTACACAGGTCCCAGGTTGGCGCTAATGCGTGATGATCGGCAATCAGCGAGAGTGATAGCAGGCCAATAGAAATAGAAAAGTTCCCCCTGATTAACCAATGGTGCGGCCACATTGTTACAGCGCTCGGCGAATCCCCTGCGGATCTGATGCAACAGGGCTGCAACTAAAGTTACACCTTCGAACTGCAACACGGTGTCCTTCCGCCGCGGCGCACCGTAATCTAGTGCCTTACTGTACCGTCTGCCGACCATATCCTTACTACCTCGCGTGTGTGCTTTGAAGTGTGTAAATAGTTTTAATAATGCCTCCAACGAGTAATTTCGGCGTTTCAGGAAGAGTAGATGAGTTAAATAGGGAGTTTACGGACTTTAAAGGGTGTTGAGCGCTGGATAGCTGTTCCTTGCTTTTTTTTCTCGTAGATTTATGTCCAAAGGCGTAACAACTAATAGTGATATGACAGATATTTACTTTGTTTTTAATATTTATGTTATTTCAGTACTTTTACTGTTGTTAAACTGGAGAGTGGCACACAAAACGCTTAAAAATATTAAAACTGCGTGTGAGAAACGACTGAATTGGATGCAATGAGAGTAAGATGTGCAGATAAATGCAGTAAACAGGTCATGTCAGAGGAGAACCAGCCCAGGTCTCTGGATAATGGGAAAGTCCCCAGCCTCATGACGTAACGGCCGGCTCAACTCTGTAAACTGCGCATTGATCGGGTCTGCTGTGATACGGTCCGGGCATCAGGAGTTGCCGAAGTAGCGGATTTAAAAACTTTCTGTCTGCAAGTCTGTCCGACGAAAAAGCGCTTCATGAAGAGTCCCTGATTTCCAAAAGGGGAAATATGGCTTTTTAAACGGTGACTGTCCTCCTCTTCAGCGTTAAGATTCGCGTGCTTTGCTTCTTGCAACGCACTTTACAAGACTATTCAGAAACTATGGGGTGAGTACAGCTGCTTTCTGGCTACCGAGGAGCAGAAGAAACTTCGGAGAATAGCATCTTCCTCCAGCTAACCTAATACGTTTAGACGTTTTTAAACTAATCTTGTATTGTACGGTGAATTCAATTCAATTAATGACATTTAAATAACTCTTTTATCCATTATTGTTGTTGTTTTAAGAAACCATTTACTTTTTCAAAAAACTTACTTTTTAAAAGTATAAAAATAGTGAATTTGTTTGATTTGCTTCCTTATCAGTGCGTAACAAATGTTTCTAGAACTTACATTATCATTAATAACTTGTATGTTATGTTTATAAGCCTAATGATGTTAACCAGTGTAAAAGTCATATAAAAAATTCAAAATATTTCTCATTGCTAAGAAACATTTTGAATTTCTTTCTTTGTAATTAAATTGTGGCTTTAATCAATAATGGCTTCTTAGTGTAAGTTGACAGGTGAGTAAAAAAGTGAGTTAATTAAAGAGTTGATTTCAATTCAGTTAAACTTATAACTCTTCTTGTGTTTTAAGTTTAATTGGATGTATGTATTTTGTTATTTTCAAACATTAATGAATTTAATCATTTTTTTATTGTGTTGGTCAGTTATAAGCCATGTTAAAGGTTTAAAGGCTAATCTAAAATTTGTACAATTTTTTTTAAAAAAAATTTCAAACTAAAATTTTCCCGCAGGTCTTCAGGTGTTTTCACAACTCTTGCATCCACCCAGTGCACGGTTTGTGCTTTTGAACAATTCGATCGAAGCAGACGACACAATGGCGGCATCGATCCTTCGCAGGAAAATTCCTCCCACTTCCACAGGCGAGCTCGCCGCTCCCCATCTCCGACAGGCTAGCCACAACCAATCAGGGGCTGGGACGGGGGCGGAGCCAGTGGAGAGGCAGCACTTAATTGGTGAGTTTTGCCAAGACGCTTTTTTATTTTTCCACATCCCGAGGTCGGAGCCGCAGTGCAGCACGGGGCCAATGTCGTACAGTGAGTACAGCTAAGTGGATATTTATCGAATGCAGACGATGCTGTTCAATCATTTTCAGATGATCGGTTAGTTGTTCACTTGGATTTTTTTTTGGATGTATTGCTTGGTTTTAATTTACCATTTATTCTCTAACCTTGCCTGGCTAAAGAATTTCTTTCTGAATTCGTATTTTTTATTTTAGTAATTCTATACAAACGAGTGAAAAAATGGATTCCTCTACTAATATTATGATGCGTTATTATAATTACTAATTTTTTACCCTTTACAGGTGATGGTCACTCTGATTGGATGACGGAAAAAGTTGATTTGTCTTCATTTGTGTCGACGACCGAGTCCTCTCCAAGCTCATCTCTTCCACCCTCACCGTTAGAACAAGATGTCAAGGTGCCCTCGGATCTGGAGGTCATGACCTCTTTACTGCAGGAGGAGCTGGCTCAGCTGGAGGACTACTTCCGCTCCGAGTCCACGTCCACAACAAACAAGTTGGAGAAATCTACAAAATGTGACAAGGGTGCTCAAGCCATGGGCTCCCAGTCTTATTATCAGTTACCCTATGGCTCGTATGGGACCAGCCAATCAGAAACCAGCCCTGTGGTTGTTACCTTGGCAACAGGGGAACTGGACCTGGCCAGCTTCTGTAGCGGTCCCATCAGCAGAACCAAAATCGCGCGACCCGCACCGTACAACTACCATCACCGCTACCACCACAACAATGGGCGAAGAATCATAAGCGAGACTGTGAAAGTCGGAGATGAAGTTGGACTTGATACGTGGGGCTCCAGGGGATGTTACTCAGGAAGCACAGAGTTGTCTGTGAACCACTATTCCACACTGAAGACAGTGAGCAAGAACAGCCTAGGTAGTGTCAAGAAGGTGAGAGAATGTGCTTTATCGTTGAAGGAAGAGGAGAGTTATTGTTTTTCAGAAGGAATGTTTTGCAGCGAAGAGATTGCTCGAGGTTTTTGTCTGGGTGGCTCGTACGACAGCCACCACAAGCGAGAGGGACAGTTGATGCACAACGTGAAGGTCAATGTAAGTTACGACAGCACGGGGCTTGAGGTCTTGCATTGCAGCAAAGATGGAGGACTTTCTGGGAGTATTCCCCAAGAGACAATGGTGGCCACTGACGGCTACTTCCACCAGTCCATGGCCAGCACAGAGCCTTACCATAGCTTTATAGGTGACCTAGATCAGCCGTCACAAGCACAGGCTGTAGAGCCCCAACATGGCCACTACCTCTATCCAGAATGCCTTGCAGACCAAAGCTATGAATGTCTGTCCAGAGGGGAGGGCGAGGGGCCACAGTTGGGTGCCTCCATCCACCGCCCCACCCAGAGGCTAAAGGATGAGCCATGCTCCGTTAAGCCAGCTCTGTTGATGGGCGGCGTTTCTCTGGATGGCGGTGGTGGAGAGAGGAAGCAGAAGAAGAGAGACCAGAACAAAACTGCTGCTCACAGGTAACCAACTTACTCAGTCCTTCGTCTTATTCTTTTTACCTCATAAAACATGCATCAAGTCTAAAAAAAAAATAAAAAATTGACAGTGTGGTCAGATGTCTGATTTGATGTTAATAATAAAAAATAAATTCTATTCGCAATTGCAATAGTTTCAGTGTAATGACTGAAATTCTTCTTGTTTATTGTGTAACCATCGGTTTGTGATACCTAAGCACCTCCTTTAGATTTACAGCTTGGCAGGAGTGTTCCTTAAAACAGCCACCCCAGTGCTGAGTGTAGGAGGGATTTGGAAAGTCCCTCACAGCTTTCTAAATGCAGCCACTCCTAACCAGTTCTATAAGTCTGGTTAGTCTGTGTGTGTTTCATTCACATCTGCCTTAAATGTAATATGAATGGAAGAAAAGTCTTTATAATAATCGTGCAGTAGGTGAAATATCTAGCGCAGAACGTTATCTGAGGGGAGTGATGTGAGAGCTATATATAAGTAACCCAGCCAATGGAACCCAAAGGTCATGCTCACTTCACTCATTAATAAAATTGCAAGGCAGCAAAAACCTGTAAAACCATCCAAACACATCCCTTCCTATTGCAGGTACAGGCTGCGTAAGAGGGCGGAGCTGGACTCTCTGGAGGAGGAGCTGCATGGCCTCGAGGGGCAGAACCGAGAGCTTCGTGACAAGGCGGAGTCGGTGGAGCGAGAAATCCAGTACGTCAAAGATTTACTGATAGAGGTCTACAAGGCTCGCAGTCAGCGACTCAAACAGGATGGCAGTGCCTAAAACGCCACGCTGACCTCACCTCCCAAACTCCCAACCAGCACAAAGAAAATTCAAGTCCAGCGCACCGACTGGTTTTTGTCTCACACGAAAAAGAAAATGGTAGTTGCATGATTTTGGTAGTTCTTTTCTAAAATAAAAATAATTGTTCCAAGAGGATGACTGAACAAAAAGACACCTTTCCCAAAAGAAAAGAAAAGGAGAAGCTTCCAAATGGGTGACACAACTATAACAAGCCTTAGTGAGGTGGCTTCTAGAGGAGATGCTGAACTTGTCCGTGACCACTGTGATCCGAACTGCACTCACAGCCTTGTGATGACTGACTTGAGTTTGCGCTTGCAATGATTGATCGTTTACAAAATGCTCTTTGAATTAGTAGTAGTGATTGAATTTGCTTGTGGTTTTTGTGACACACATCAGCAGCAGCATCTAAGCAGATCCATGCTAAATATATATTTTATTTTATATTTTATTTTTACTTAAAAATGTTCATTTATCGTTTGCTTAAAATAATCGACTGAATAAAGGGATCGCTGGAAAAAGTGTGTAACATGCTCTACAAATATTCATTATCAGAAACATTTAGAGAATTTGTATTGCTAAAATGTCGAGTATTTACACCTCTTTACCCCACTGAAATACCCAATGCATGTTTGATTTTGGAAAAGCATGTGCGAGTGTTATTTGAAGGCAATATTCTGTTAACTGCATGGCTTCAAGATCTCACCGCGTCAATTTAACTGAGTTGACTTTATTCTTCTCATCAGCTGGTGACTTTTACTCTGAGTTTTCCCTGCCAGTGTGATCCATGCTCAGGTTTTGTTTTGTTTTGTTTGTTTTTTTGCTCTGAGAAACAAAAACGTTCTTTCTTTCCTTTTCTCTTCTCTCTCTCTTTCGGCTGTATTTTGCGAACAAACAATCACCTGTTGACGCAACAATAAATCGTTGTTGGGTAACGGTACGACTTCATGGGAATTTTGTTTTCAATTGATCAATTTGATGTATCTGAAATTCAGGTCCTTTTAATAATCGATGTCAATGTCAGGAAATTATACATCAGGTTAAATTACAGCCAAATAAACCAGTTATGTAGAATCATTCAACCCTGCGTTTGGACTATTTTTCACTGCATGCTCTTCGTTGTGCAGCCATTAGAATGCCTTGCAACAACTGCTCAAATGACATATACCTCACTCAGACCAGCAGCCGCACAGAATAAGAAGAGGGTGGGATTAAGAGATAGAGAGATGCACTCTGCCCCTCCCAATTTGTCTCTGCCCAGCCCTTTAACTGCTGGTTCCAGCCTTGTTATTTTGGCTGCAATGCAGTCAGGAGTCTCGGCTATTTCCCAGCGTTCACCACTGGACGGCAGCACATGAAGGCAGGCTCTGATTGACACTTAACTATTCTGCAAGAAAACAACTTGTTTTCTTCAGATTTTTCATCAAGGATTGAGCCAGTTTGTCCAATCAGCCGCACAATAAGGGGCAACTAAGGCTGGAGGAGCACTATTAGGCACAGTTCATGTTATTTTCCGCCCATATTTTAGTGCTTTGTTTGGGTGTCATGATTGATCCCCGGGGCTGAGTGGAGTTATATCAAGCTCTGGCAGTCAACAGACAACACAAGTTGCATATCTCGTCTCCCAGCTCGTAAAGGGTGTGTGTACACGGGCGCGCGCGCGTGTGTGAAATCTCTTGGTATCTCTCCTAGCAGTCTTAGGCCTTTCAAGTGCATGAGGCAATATCACACAATCCTTGCAGGAGGAGGAGGAGAGAGATGCAAGTGAACTATCAGAATAAAAAAGTACTGGGCTGACAGAGAATGCCATTAAATCTATTGATTCAGTCTTTGTTGTTTGCTTCATACAGATGCAGTGTAAAAACAGATTGTACTGCTGATGTGATGAGGATTTAAATGGTAAATGGTTTGTATTTATATAGCGCTTTTCTACCTATTGGTACTCAAAGCGTTTTACAGTCACAAATAACACATCTACCCACTCATTCACACAATCACATACACATTCACGCACCAGTGCCAAGCACTGGGAGCATCTCAGGGTTCAGTGTCTTGCTCAAGGACACTTCAATATGTGGTCCATGTACTGCTCCTGAGCCACAGCCGCCCCCGATTATTGTATAATCCCTCAATATAACACATGACTAAATTTTACATACATTTGTTTGTGCTCATTTCTGTGTGCCAGAGATGCAGTAATTAAGTGCTCCAAAAATGGGTGAACTACATTCCAAGAAAACAGCTAATACAAACAAATCCAGAATACAGGATAACACCAACGTTTGCAGTAAGCCATCTAAAGGACATGTGAAAATAAATCACTGGTGACCAGGTACAACATACAATATAGGTCATGTCATGGAGTAAAGGAATGATAAAAAAGCACAGAAGATAAGATGTTTCTGTCAAAAACAATGAAGTTCTGGCAACACAGGTGCCAGCCAGTTACTGTAAAATGAATGATGCTGCTGTTGTTGAAATTTACTGTTGACCACTGTTGTTTTTTTCTTTCACAACATAGAGCTGATATTTTCCACTTTTACAATAATATACAAAGGATAAGGAGTTACGGTTAATTTGCACTTTCTTCAAGAAATATATCTGAGGTATATTTGCAATATTTTACACCGCTACATACAAGTACTATTTAGTATATTTTTAGATTTAGATAATTATTTTTGCATCTTTTTTTTTCTAAACGTAACTTGAATTATTCCTTGGCAGTCTTAAAAATACCACGTTTTAGTACAGTGTATAAATGTATCATTTTAAATGGTGAATTCAAGTTTAAAGACAGATAATGCAGCTTCAAAGTGACCCTGTGTATCTTTATTAACAAAATACAAGCTTTTAAAATGAACCTTTCTCAGAGAACAAATTAAGCCTCAAGATTTAGGGCACAACTAAAATATCATTTTGCCAGTCTCACAGGAACTTGCCACTGAAAAGTTTTTATTCCAATATCAAACGACTTTTGCATCCCTATTAAAATCAGTGTGTGTACGGATCTGTATTTTAAAGTAGGCTAGTTCACATTAGTCTAATATTAATCTGTTACTAAGACTAGGGGTTATACGGACTAGTCGATTAGTCAACTTCTCTCGTCATGTCACTGATCACGTGACGGTAACGACATGGACGCCTCCGTGAAGACAGGTGAGGAGCCCAGTGGGTCATTGCAGCAAAAGAGGAAGGCCATACCACTATGACATGCATATGTAAGTCAGTCCCAAAATACGAATGTACTACTGCAATGCAAACTCATCTGGAAAAGCATCCGCCATTTCATCCACAAACTTATTAGACTTTAGATGCTGTAGTTTAGACTTCTAAGAAATATCACAACACTATCCCGTCTAACAACAGGCTGTGTAGTACTATTAAATACTATTGACGGTGCCGATTCATATCTGTAGCGCACAGTATTGATAAACCCATGTGTTTATGTTCAGTTCTGTTGTGGTCTCTTAGTTGACATTGTTGCAGTGGTTGCAGAGCGTGGCATTTTTGTCCTTGATGTCGGTGAATGCGCCATGAGAAAAACGGAAGTTATTTTAGTTGAGAGAGCTTGCCGAAAAAGAGCCGCGTTTTTTGTCTCTGACAGTGTTTATGTGCTACGACCGACAGCAGCCGCAAATTTACAGAAACGCCTCCGTAGCTCATGTGAGAAGTATGTTTAAGGCAAGAATACAGATTTCATTGTTGGAAAGGATTGACAATATTAGTGACGTAAATGACTTCTAGTCGACATCGACTGAAGTCGTGAAACCCCTAAATCCGGCAACAGTCCCTTTAAAGAAAACAAATTAAGCTACGCTAACAAGCCAAGACAAAATGGCACCTAACCTTAGTTCACGAGTTGAAAATGGAGATGAATAAAGTTGAACATGTGTGGACAGTTTTGTTTTTGTTTTCTTTCATTTGAGCTATCAACACTAAAACACTGTTAAACTTCATCTCACTAACTTAAATTTGGTGATATCCTGCCTTTAAGTATAACTGGATTATACTGTTGAGATTGTACTGAAAATGTACAGTAATTTCTACTGTATGTACAGAAATTTCTCTATTTTTAAGTAACAGTATATCAAACTTTCTTAGGGTCCACTGTGCCCACAGAAGTTAATTAATTTCTTGTGAGCAAAGCTGTCAGTAGAATTTATTGCATGGAGGTTATTTCACCACCAGGTGTCCCTCCAAGTTTAGAAAAAGCTAAGCTGTGCTATCAAAAGAAAGAGGACTCTACAGCAACAGCAGCATAATACTGCAGTGTGAGAGCACTGTACCTCAGTCTAGGTTTGGTCGCCTTTGAAAAAAATCAGGGGCTCAGTCAAGTTTGCCTGCGCTTCCTCTCCTCTTTTTTTTGGGTGGGAGATCAGTGTCAGTAGGTTGGGGATGTTATATACCTACACGCATACACACATTCCTCAGGTTTAAAGCTTACAACTGGTTCGTGCACTGCTCACCTTTGACACATAACATTTTAATGTGATAGTATCTGAGATACCTAAATTACAAGCACCATCCATAAGGAGTCACCATGCGTAAATTGCGCGGAAGCTGATCATGTCAGGCCTTCTTGGCCGCAAACTCAGCAATAAGATCTTTATAATCCAGTTTGGATGCGATGTCCTTTTCAATTGATAGCAGGGCAAGCCCGCACAGTCTATTAGTCTTATTAAATTCTTCCTTCTTTTTACATTTTTTCCTTTTCTCAGAACCCGATTCGTGCTTGCGAAATCGGTCGCGCTCTCTTGCAGCCGACATGTTGGCTTTCCCCCTATTCCCTCTTCAGTGAGGCGTAACAATGAAAACCCGCTTAATTTGTTGGATTTGTTTTTTTTGTTCGTTTTTATGTGACCTTGACAGAGACAGACAAAATCATATATAAATAGTGTATTTACTGAAAATAAAATAAATAATAATAATAATATATATATATATATATATAAAAAAAACAACAAAAAAAAACAGCAGGATTGCAGGCGCGAGGCCCCCTAGTGGCGCGAGGCCCTGTGCGGTTGCACAGTTCGCACAGTCCATGTGACGGCTCTGATTACAAGCCATCCATAACATATCCAGTAAAAGTATAGCGCTATTAAATATTAGTAGTGTAAATTATCACAAGGTTATTGTTTCATGAAATAGTAATTTCTCACATATGTCAGACCACAAATATTCAAGATCCCAGATGATACCCTATTTCACAAGATCTATAGGATCATATATACTGATCAGACTCAACATTATGACCACCTTCCTAATATTGTGTAGGTCTCCCTTGTGCCTCCAGAACAGTTGTAACTGATCAGAGAATGAATATGGGCCTTCTGAGGTTGTCCTGTGGTGTCTGGCACCAGGATGTTGTTAGTGGGCCTTTTGGTCCTATGGTTTGAGACGAGGGGCCTTTGTGGACCAGACTTGTTCCAGTATATCACACAGATACTTGATTAGTGTAGGATCAAGTGAATTTGGAGGCCAGGTCAGCACCTTGTGCTGTTTTTCATGTTTGTTTTTTTTGCATTTAGTTTTTTCTAGTTGTTCCTAAACATTTTTTTGTGTGTGCGTGTGTCAGATCCCACTGGGGATGGCTGCAGCTATTAAGGAGTGTTATTTCTATGGGGTGGGGGTACGTGGTCTGGTCTAGGTGGGTGGTTTATATCTAAGTGACATCCATATGAATGCCAGGTCCAAAAAAATTTCCAACAGAACATTGTATTGTTACAAGGTCAATGTTATTTACTTCTCCTGCCAGTGGTTATAATGTTCTGGGTGATGGGTATAATTAAAGGCTTAAAGGCTATATACACTGTTGCCCACAAAGTTTGAATACAATATTCTTACGTCTTCTCATGAAATGATTGTAACAGTGTGATTAGCACAGTGTATCTGTCTCACACATGCAAATGAAGTCGCCATTTTCTCCACTGGTCACATAACTGGCTTCCGCAGGCAGTAGAAAAAAAACAAAAAACAAAAAAACAACAGCTTCATGCATGTTAGTGCAAATACTCTCATAAACCTTAACCAGGTGTGAGCTGCTTGTGCAGTGAATTGTGGGACAGTAAAGTACATCAACTGCACAAACAAATGAAAGGGATTCATTCTAATTGGAAACATATAGCACTTTCCCCTGGATACTGAGAACCGGTTTAGAATTGGAATGTCATACATACTAAGAGGTAGCCAACGTTTCTGATTGACAACATTAGGACTTCCCCTCTGGAGCACCACTGGTGAAAGTGAACATGAGAAACATGGCATGTTGCATCAGCTGTTACATACAGCAGCCATGAATTTACATGCTCAGTAAGGGGGAGGTCGTATGGAGAAATGGGGGCTAAAGAAATGAGACAAATGCAACACAGGATCATATTAGAGCCAGTAGGGGAGAACGAGGTGGATGAGGGGGTGAGTGTGATGCAAGAGGAGCAGAAATGGAGAAGGGGTGGGGAGGTGGGACCACAGCAAGATTCAAGTAGTGCAGAGAGCAGAAGATGAGCTTGAGCTTGGTATGGAAAAATGGCCTGCAGCTCTGTTTGAGGCTTGCGTGCATACCAGCAAGAAGGCTTTAAATTCATTATGAGCGGTGGTATGGGCCTGGGGGTGAAGATGCTGGGTGAGGTGGTGGGCGTGGAGGCAGGATTAAATCTTCAGTTTAATCTTGGATTGTGTGATTATATCAGATGTGCATGTAAATAAATCGGGTAAATAAATTCTCTTTAATGCTCCAAACTAGGTTATTGAAAAAATAAGATACAAGTTGTGAATAGTTGTCAATATCAGTTACACTGAAGGGTTAATGTGTGTGTTCCAGGACAGGTTTGAGTCAGCTGTGTGATGTTGATGACAGGTCATGTTTTCAGAGCAAGTTCAGGCAAAGATACCATCTTCCCTTCAAATGGAGCCAAATGGCTTCTTACCGCAAGAGATGTTTTTCAGCACACACATAAAACATTCCAATCCACACGAATGCACGGAGTAATTGATGTTTACAAACTGATGAGAAAGAAATTCATAGAGCTGATTCAAGCAATCACAGAATAGAATAAATAGATACAATTGTTTCAAAAATGAAAACTAAAATCTCTCATTAACTACTTAGACTCTTAGTTCAGTACTTTGCAGAGGACTCTTCTTGAGAAAGAATCTACCAGGTTTGCCCTCCTGGACTCGGCCTGTTCTTCCTTGCAGATCCTTTTGAGCGTTGTCAGATTGGATGGGACGTGTCTTTGATGTGCCGTCTGAGCACTTCTCTGCAATTTTAGGATTTAAACGACTACTGTTTTTTACAACCTGGACCTTATTTCTAGTATAAATGTGCTATTACCCCGTTGAGTCTGGAGTCAGCTGTTATTGGTCTCTAGATTGACCTACAGACTCGGATGATGTTATCTCTGTGCGCCACGCACACCTGTGATGGTCGGCTTGTTTACCTGTAATTTGGCATCTGGGTCTGTAGGTCAATCTACAGACCCAGATGATGACAACAGGTAACTCTAGACTCAACAGGGAATAGCATTAGCGTTAGCATTAGCATAACATTAGTTATATGGGTGAGTAAACGATCATATTTTATGCTAGAAATAAGGTCCAGATTATATATATATATATAAAAAAATAGTAGTTCCCCTTAAAGTCCAGCCTTTGGTTGGGTCATTCAAGAGCAGTCAGAGACTTTTACTGAAGTCTTCTCTTGTCTGTATGCTTTGCCTCATTGTGTTACTGTCCCAGCTGTAACTGGTGGAACAGGTTTTCCTTCAAGGGCCGCTGTATATTTGACTGCATTCATCCATCCCCCAACCCTCTCTTCTACCAGTCGTTGTGCACCTGCAGCTGAGAACTGCCCCCACAATGATTGCTACAGAGCAACACTGTAAGCGTGCCATCACCAGATGATGAGCAGTGTCTGGTATTGAAACAAACCCACTCATCTTGCTTGGTTACAGGTTAACTAGATGAGCAACTCTAGGAAGAACATGTTGATACTCAAAGTGTTTTACAATGCTTTACAACGATGCATTTATCCATTCTTTCACACAACCGCCAACCCGCTGTTTTGTGGACAACCCGTTCCTTGGACTTCATGGTATCAGCATGCAATATGGCAAGGTCAAGGGAAGGCACCACCTTGACCGGGAGTATGTGTGGACAGGGACTCATGAAGCATAGGCCAGCCTGATGGGAGAGATGAGAAAGCCAGGAAGGTAGACCAAATGGAGAGGAAATGTTATCCCTAAAAGACCTCTGGAGAGCAGATCTCCAGCACACATTTTTCACAATCCAGGTTTTTTATGCCTTAGCCCACTAGCTCTCCTCTCATAAGGAAAGACTGATGTTCCATCTTGCCATCTTTTACCTGGTAGCCTAATCTCTGCGCAGCCCATTAACCCTTGCTGAAAGTCATGACCACTCAACTCACAACCAGGGGTGGAAGTTTCCATCTGAATCCGCTGTCTACAAACAACGTCAAAACCCTCTAGCCACTCCCCAGTACCACCACAACACCTCAAGGGGACTGCTTACTGCAACATGGGAGCTGAGAATTAGCCAAGGTAGCAGCTCAAATTTCCTGACACCATAACATCAACAAGTTCTGGTTGTGTTTTAAGGAAGGCAACAAGAGGATACAGACCCAGTGCCAAAAACTGCCAACAGGAATGCCTGAGGGAGACATTGGGCAAATGGAAACAAGCAGCCGAAGGTTCATAGCTTACTGATACACTAGGAGAGCCAAGGGCAACATCACAAAGTTCAGTGAAAACGAATGCAAAAGGGTGAGTGAGCGTGCCTGAAGTTGAAAGAACTGAAACACCCAGCTGCCTCAGGTAACATCACTGATGATATGCCGCCACTAGCGCACTGACAGATTTATGTCTGCCCTCTTTCCAATAGATTCCAGATAATGCAGTCACACCTTTCATTAGAGAGAAATAGGTAGCTGGTGTGATGAGGCCAAAAATGTATTTTGCCATCAGGTGAACAACACAGACATTCTGCCAGCCCTTCTCTATGTTTAAACATAAGCTAACGCTGTTCCAAATGGAAGCCCCTTTCGCTGCATACGTCTCATGAAGTTTACACGTGAGAATGATTTGTAAGATTGTGCTATTTCTGTGTAAACCCCTGAGTTATGTCTTAGCCCCTGACAAAAACTCTTGTTGAGCTGTATTACATGCGAGAATAATTATTGTATAACAGACTAATAAACACTTTGTTCATGGCCATGGCATTTTTATGGACATCACATTAAGTATGGAGTATTTATGGTGCATGTTTTGGCAGTTTCAGTTGTATTATGACTCAGCAGTCTATTGATTGTCTTCCACAAGAGAAAAAAACTGGTTTTGCACATGTTTTGATATAGTCTATGGCTCTTTGAAGTTCAACAGTAAAAGTTCAATAGTGTGCTTCGTGTTGAAGCCTAATGTATGTTGAACTTTTGTGTCGAACAAACAGAAAACTGAATTGTACTAATCTGCATGATTCATCAAACATCCCATGGCTTACAATGCAATACAAAAACAATCCCAAGATTCAGTCTGCGGCTTCAATAAATGAGTCCTCAGTGACTAATTTGAGATTTCTACAGGAAACTCATTTATTGGGACAAAAATACATGACATATAATCACAAATACAAATGAACCCCCAGCCTTAGGTGTACATTTTCAAATATAAAATCAGCTTATTATAATAATTTTACCGTACCATATTTCATACAGTAAATGAACAAAATTCATTTTAGTACTGTACTCGTACTACACAGTGAATTAACATATTTCATGCTAATCAATACACCAAGTGATTAACCAAGATCCAAAAGTGCTATAAAAGAGTTTGTTATTGCCCAAACCTGCTAACTCTGCATGGAAAAAGGAAAAAAACTAATCTGTTTATTTCAGAAGATTCTTTAGGAAGAGCTTATGACTCATATTACCATGCATATTACATTTTGTATGCATCCAAACTTATATTCCTTATACCGTAGAGTATTACATTTCCTCTAACATTGTTATATTTTATTATGTTGTTTAAGACATTTCTAGCTTTTTACCAACTCTGTCACTTTGTGACTCTTTTAGAGGTGTTCTCAGAAAGAGGATTTGAATAAACTATAAAACATGGTCATTCAAGTCCACAACAAGCCTTCCTGTCATCTGCTGAGACACAAAGCTGGTTATTTAAAAACTAGCTTTTGTTCTTCTGCCACATGTATAACATCACAATCTTCACTCTATACATTTGTATATATTATTAAAACATAAATACTAAAAAACAAGTTTAACTGTGATATTAGAAAACAAAAAAGTGATCCACTGTTTTTTTTTTTTTTTTTTGCCACATCTATTATATCAACATGTGGTATTCATATGGTTTAAACCCATTCCCAAAATACCTAATAAATGCTCTAATGGTATACAAAGTTATACAAATGCATTTCCTTAATTATGTTAAAAAAAGAAAACTATATTAAAATGAGTATTTATCAGGGAAAGAGTGATACAGGCAATATTTAGTCTTGCTTAGAATAATACCTGAATGGAGGGAAAGAGGAAAAATATTCCTTTTATCCACCTTGTCAGCCACCAATGGCGTACAGTTATAAAAGTGCTAAAACATTGTTGTTTCGTTGGTCAGTAACTTCAGAGAGTGACCTAGATCATCACCCCTGTTGTTTTAATTTTTCCGCATGTATTTAGTATTTTAACTGTCCTGTTGTTTGTGTGCTATTGGACCATGAGTCTGGAAATAAAGTTGATGATGATGATGATGAGTACATATGATACAATGTGTACAAATTTGAAGTTGTTGGAAAACTCCTCAGATTTGGCTGAGCTCAATGTATTTACTTTTAGACTTTGAGCTAAACGTAGTACATTATAAATCTCAAGAATGCAACAAGAACAGGTTGAAGTTGCAGTAAGAAAACGAATATAAACAAGATACAGCATGGTGAAGTATAACTGACCAATAACACATCTTGTTATATTCCAGTTCACCAACTTACATGCTAAAAGGTCAAACATAAACTAAAACTCCCTGCACATAACAGGCTGAAGACTGTTTAACAGCCGTGTGAGGGAAGTCAAAGTCAAGTCAAGTTAAAACTGTATTTACTCCCCATCACCATACAATGCTTACGAAAAGTTAATGTCCTTTAGTACAAAAGTTCTTTAAAGATCCAACGTGTAAAGTATATGGCTCTAAATCACTTTGGTTACAATCAAAATCCAGTGAGAAGTATAAAAGTAACTAACACACCCCTTTACTGAATTATATCTTATGTGATGTATAGACAACACAAATGAACTATAACCTCTGGCATTTAAATTAGGAACTACAACCAAATGTTTAGAGGATTTAAGTAATTTCTTTCTAATATAAAACCCATCAAATGATTATGATGCTGAAAATAAATCCAGCTTTTAAAGCGCTGCTGGGCAATTAGAATAATAAAAGGTTATTCACACTAACATATTTCTAATATTTCATATTTTTAAAACTGCCATAATTTTATGTTGGAATCTCCAGGAACATACTAACTGAGGACTACTTGTTACTTAAATGTTACAAACAATGGAAGTTTCACAGAAACCAGCTGATGGGCAACTAACATTTGTGCGTGAGTTACAATAAATACCTGATTGCAAGTCAAGTATTTTCACTACACGCATTATGTTAGATGCTTTACATAACAGGCCTAAAATCACAAGAGGAAAGAACCTCGTTAATCAAGGTCTCTCCAAGGCAAGTTCAAGCCTGAACCAAACTCGAAACATTACTGTCGGGGTCTCCAAAATGCCCTGCCAGGCGGACGGGTGCTGCCGCATGCTCATCCAATTCTGGGTTGCATACTCCGGCTCCCCTAAGAAAGAGGAACAAATGAGTTATTGTTCAAAAGTCTGCATCAAAAGTTTCACAGCAGTCCACTTCACATACAGGTGCCAGTAAGATATCCCTTTAGAAACAAATATTAGAAGTCAGGACCGGTATACAGAGGACCATATAAACTGGTGTGCAAGGTCTGCGAAATAATCCGAGACAAAAACTAAAGTCTGCAGTGTACACAAATAAAATGCGTACAACGCTGAGCTATACTCAGTAGTTTCGGTAATGAATCCAACATTACTTAATGTGATGGCGTATTAGAGACACTCCTTGCTTTGTGATGACACATACATTTGAAAACACTGCAGTTGAGTAACAGGGCTATCTGGTCCTCAACCAGACTTTCAGTCTACTCACTGTTTGTGATTCTGCTACAGCAGTTGGCGTTCCATTAAAAATAGCACCTGTTACAATTTTCTACTGCATCCTAAATGATGTTGGTTCAACATACACAAGATTAAACTCTCCTGATTAAAAAACCAGGCCAGCAAAGTGAGCGGTTCATTCCATACTCCCCCATCTGAACTTTACAGCTGTGATCAGGAAGGCCTCTCTGATCACAGAGGACCCTTCTCATCTCCTTCACCACTCCTTCCAGTTACTGCCATCAGGCAAAAGGTCCAAAATTGCCACTGGCCCGGAAAAAACATCTACAAAAAAATCCTTCATTCCATCTGCAATAATAGACACTGCACTTTTTAATGCTCCACCAGTCATGTGTGTCAGCCAGTTTCTCTAAATGTATGTTTTTAATTGTTTTCTTAATGTTGAATGTGTCTTGATGGGAATTGCGTGATTGTTCCTTGTGAGCCTTGTCAACTTAGAATTTCTGTCACCATCTGGGACAGACAATAAAGCATATTATCTTATTTCCAGCTGTTAACTTGCGACCAACAACTCAGGACGCATTCAAGAAACGTTTATCAGCAAGGGACCTGTGAGGATCCACAGCTATAGGTGTGTAAATAGATAACAGGTAAATATTATTTGCTTTACTAAAATTCACACCTAGAACTCACCACCTATGTCACCTGTGACTCATTATTTGTTCATAGTTTTGTGCTGCCACGCCAAAAGGCCAAACTACAAACAAAAGGGAACGGCCCATAATGATGTTGAATGTCCCCCAGCTACAGACATTAGAAGGCTCTGAGCACCTAACAACTTCAGTTTCTGTTTCGGTTAGAATAGCAGCAAATGAACAAACGAATGAACACATTATTTTGTGTTGCAAAACGCTGTGTTTCACATCGGTAATGGACCCAGTCAGTGTTACCAGCGCACCAAACAATGATTGGAAACTACAATCCCATCAAATTTGACATACCATGGTATGGAGGTAGCTGCCCATTTGCAGCAGACACTCCAGGGTCTCCATCATCTGCTCTTGGCGGAGTGTGTTCAGTCTGGTGTGACTGTGGGATTTGCTGTTTTCCAGCTCACACATGGTGGTCTTCAAAGCCAGTGAAGCACACTGGAGGACACTCATTCCTAAGAACACAGACGTTCACACTGGATTTTAGAGACACTTGCGTTCACTACATACATTTTGTAACTCTTATATCACTATATTAGGGCTGCCAATAGACACTATATGTCTGTAGATGTAAAAAAAAAAATCCTTTGTAGAGAACTCATCTCAAGGTCTTTGCTGCTCAGAAAGCTAACTTTGTTCATATTGAAATTAAATGGAGATAACTCAGTTCTTGTTGAGAGGACTTTCTTGCAGGGCTTTAAAGCAACTACCGTATTTCATATTCACTGAAAAAAACATGTCTTTTTCATTTTTTTTTTTTTTTTTTACCTCATTTGCCTCAACCTGCTTGTCTCTGCTTGTTTTTTTTAAACATTTTTTCTTAAAGTTACAGATGTCTCAAAGATTTAAAGCTTCTCAGTACTTACCAGAGTTATCAGTAGCTTCAACGTCAACATACATGTCATCCACCATTGCCTGTTTTAGCACCTGTTAGAAAACATAAACACTGATTAAATATAGTATATGAGCAAATCTGTTCTTCACAACATGCTCTCAAAAAGCAGGACTACGGTACAAGGCAACACAAATGTGATTTGAAACAGATGAACAAAACATTAAGTGGAGTTTGCACAAGTTTTAATTTAATTACTTGCAGAACAAATGTCAATCATGTAGCTATAGGTAGTCATAGTGCATTCTTGCTATGTAGTTAGATGTATCGCGTGGTTGAGTAATAAGTCTTCAGTGCATGGTCTGAAATGGTGCTGGAACTAATGATCATTTCCAGTTGCTGATTACTTCTATACCTTTAGTGGTTAATAATTTAATATCTAAAAAGACAAAAACTATCCCCCACAACCCCAAGACGACGTGTTCAAAATTGACCCAAAAAAGAGTTGCCCTCAAGGTAAGGCAGCTTAATCAAACACTGTCAACTAACTGTTGCATCTCCAGTCTAAAATGAGGAATGGTAAAGTAGGTGGGAATGAGACTGTGTGAATAAAAAAATAAATAATTAAACTTGGTTATCCACACACGGTAGAAACACAGTCTTGTCAAACAACATCTGCTGTGCATATTTGAGGAGAGCTACAAAAATAAGCTCAGGTGATGTATTTACTTTGACGCACAAAGGTGCTATTTAACTTCACCTGAGAAAAATCTTCTTTACACACCCACAGTTAACATTTAAAAGGAGCAATTTTGTTCTGTGGACATTCTGTACAGCGTGAGTCATCCATCGCAAGAAAATTAACATCAAACGAGTTTGCGCAACGCATGACACTTGTTGGAATGCTTTAAAAGCTCTTTCATCAGCTGGCTTGGAGGCACTGTGAATCAGTAGAAGTCAATGAGCTGTGACAAAAGGGGTTATGTTGCTTGTTAGAAGTAGCCCTGCTACAATCAACCAACGATGGAACAGCCCAGACACACTCCCAAGGACTCTAACCTCCAGGACTCTGATGTAGCCATTCTCAGCACTGAGGTGGAGGCAGGACTTTCCACAGTTGTTCTTCACATTGATCTCTGCTCCCAGATTGATCAGGTCTGCCACCATCAGGTGGTGGTTGTGCTTTGCTGCATAGAGGAGGGCAGTCTGCGAAGACAGGGCAACACGTAAACTGTGGGTTGTGAGACAAAATAACCTGCAATCAAAATTTGTTCAAAGCACCCTGCGGTGATAGGTTTCCATGTGGTTAAGCAGCGGTATCCGTGACAGAGAAAAGGGAGGAACAACTGTGGCTGTGTGTGCAACTACCCGTATAAATACATCTGTAAAGTAAAAGTGAAGATTTATTTTATTTTTTTGAATCGCAGTTTAAATAAGTATCACCTGGATTACAGTTTAACAGACTAATTTTACATCATAAAAACTTGTTATGCTGCTGTGCAAACTGACTTTCTGTCTGTTTATTATAGCGTTAAATTACCACCTATACTGTACACATAGTGACAAGGAGACGGTTCTTTGTGATCTGTATTATTAGGGCTTTACCTTAGTTGCTTCGTGTGCAACCTGCTTAATCTTGTTGAATCATTTTAACAATTTTGCTCAGAACTCTTTATGAAAAGCTTTCTCAATACAATACTGTTTCTGTGTGAAAAGACTTGTGAAATTTAGGCAACAGATTCACGTAAAAGTAAATAGAAACATAAATCAGTTTGTAGGATACCATTCCATCAGAGTCTTTGGCGTCCAGGATGTTCAGTGCAGCCATCCGTTTAGCGAGAGCATAACCCAGTGCTCTCTTTCCAACAGCGGCCACTTTATGCAGAGCTCTGAAAGAAAAAGCACAGACATATTTAGATCAGAGCAAAGATACTCTAGAACAGTCTACAGCACAACAGAGGAAAACAGGTCTGAACGTGTTGTTCAGAATGTTGTTCAGTCAGAGAAGTACATTAAAAAAGGTAAGACTCATCCTGCAGGATGCTTGTAATTTTTGTAATTCCTGATCTCAACCCACTCAACATAAAACCTCTAAAGCCAACCACTCTGACCGGTCATAATGTTAACTAAAAAGGTAGTGACAGTGACGTGGCTACAGGCTACACCATACTCCTTTAAATTTCCTCGAACCAACACCAGTCATAGAGTGAACCTTATTAAGCGTCTTCTACAGTTCATGCTGTAAGTTATGTCTCTCATGTACACATTCACACATGAACGTATATATCCAGGGAACCGATAGGAACCAATGCAACGTCTGTAACATTAACTACTCAGAATGTGTACATGCTTATAGTACTTTGTAGAAGATGTTTAATAAAATCCATTCCATTAATTCGTATTGGTTCGCAGGACAGAGCTGCCTCCTCTAATATGGCGGTGATGTTGGCCTACGGTCCAGCGCTCAATGAGGCGTCTATGTATATGTTTATGTGGCTACGGCTACCAGAAACGAGGAATCTGATGAAAGCATGTTGCTAATTTGCAATTTTTATTTAAAAAAACTACCTGATGGAAGCCTTGATAAAAGCAGGATTTTGTACAAATTGTGCAAAAGAACAATTTTTCCCCATTTAAAGTCAATACTGCTCTGAAAAAGTACTTAAAGTTAATTCAATTTAAATTGAATATGTCATTATTATCATTTTAAAAAATTAGAGTGTGACAGGTAAAAATAGGTTATGACAGGATTTATGACTCAAGGCAAAAGTCTAGTGCAACCTCTGCTCTGACATTTCAGTAATCTCTTCTATGAAAAATATGCTTCTTACTGGACCAGCTAATGTGACCAAACTAGTTCAAGTCTGCGTCTAAAAGATGTCCACTGACGCAAGTCTATAATCCTCTCATCTATTTGAGAAAGCTGGGACTGCAATATGGTGCACAGAGCAGCATGAATTAAACCTACTGCATAGAATTAAATTATTAATTATTGATGTAGTTTTGGTCTTTTGACATAAACGTGTATATGTTTTAATCAAACTTTAGTGCTCTGATAATTGTTATTCTTGATTTAGGCTAGTTTGAGTCAACCATGAATATGTAATAGTCTAGCTGTTAATCTATATATCTTGACCAGATCAAACTACAGCGCCTAGAAAGCTGATCAGTCCAAACTGCACTGAAAATTTTGAATATGAAACCTGATAACTGTAGGTACTGAAGATAATGTAGAGGACGAAGAGGAGATGTACAGCAACCAACAGGATCCTGCAGCTAGAGAAGAAGCATCAGGTGTTATTTAATAATTTAAGAAAGGGGAACGCGCCTCCTTCCTCATTTGTAAAATTGTGCTCTTCGGCACATCACTTCGGAGGAAGTACTCCAACAGTACTCCAAAATTTGTCAACAGACTTTGAGGAATACGAGCAGTGGAGTGCCCCTTAAAGTGGCTGCACCATATAGTTTTCACAGTCATACAATGACAGTCTCAGACTAAACTTACGTTCTGCCCTGCTCATCGGTGGACAGCAGCACCGCATCAGAGATGTCCCTCAGCTGGCTCTCCTCTTTCTGCAGCTGTGTCCAGAAGAATGCAGAGCTACTCATGTTCCAGCTGTGGTTCCAGTCCTCCCTCACTTCATACCTTGGGGTCATGTTTCCGACGCTGGAGGGCTCAAGGCCGGTGTACATGAAATCAGGAGGGGATGGGGCCTGTTGGTAGTCTGGTGAGTAGGCCACGTAGTACTGGGGTGTGGGGGTCATTTCGTCATACTTGTCACTATTGCATCCTGCACCTAGAGGAAGGAGATGGGACAGCATATTAAGTGGTGGTATGTGCTTGTCATCAAGGTTGTATTTTAAAGAGTAGCTGTCATACTATGGATATGCTCCCTGAGATTTACCATATGGAGAAAGCTCAGGAGACATTGGAGGGTCGAAGAATGTTCTTTGGGGAGGGGAGTGGTAGGTGTTGCCAGTCCTGAGATCCTCCTCAAGCACTTCAACGATAATTGCAAGCTCCTCCAGGCTTTTTGTTGGGTGTTGTACCTGAAAGACAGCCACGCCATGCAGAGTTATTTGAACTGCTCTTCGAAATGCCATTTGATTTACAGCCTGCCATTAACTTGTCTCAGGGAAACTTTTGGCAGGAGCAGAGGTCTGTATGTTTTTCAACACTCACCTTGATAGTTTGGCGTCGAGCGCGCGTTTTCACACGTTTTATTTCTCCTGTGGAACAAAAATTCAAAAGTGAGCGTCAGGTGGCGCACTAGCATCTTAGTAACTGGATTAGATCAATGATTTACTGACCTTTCCCAGCTTTTCTGCATCTCTGCTGCAATTACAAATGAGATGTTGTAAACACAAAAACTACAGCAGTGTCAGTTTTGTATAAGCTTCTTTTGATACATAGGTCTACATTATTACTTTATGTCTCCAAAGAAATTACCTTAAATTCTTGAGGTTCCCAGCCTTGGGCTAGACGGACATTTTTCAGGAGATCCCTTACTGGCATTTTCACACGGACTCCAAGATAGACCTTTTCGCTGCCATACATGGAACATTTCGTACCTGGAGAAAAACAATGTATGATGAATCCAAAGGGCCGGTTCAGACTCCACTGACGAACAGACGGAGAATCGGCTAAATTTAATATGGAAAATAACATTAGAGGAGTAAAACTGTTGCTTTTTTGTCTCAAGCTTTTTTTTTTTATCAGCAACCCATGTCTCTTGAGTTATAGTCATACTTATACAAAGATGACTGGGACATTTTTTGTGTTGTCAGAAGGACGGCTATTAATGCAGAACACAATTTTGTTTTCTCTAACTAACTGAGCAGGAAACATAGCACATGTTTACCATAAGTAAACTAACTAACTTTAAATAGCTACGTTCAGACTGATTCTATCACTAAAACTTGTACGGGTGGATTGTTAGATGTAGACAGATGAGAGCAAACTCAACATTCGACAGGTTTTCAGCTGAGGCGGAAAGAGCATAAAATGTGAAATATCACAGGGCTTAGTACTGGGGCCGAAGTCAGTTTTTACTTTAATATGATGAAAAGTGCTCATGACTGAAATTAGTAGGTTAACAGGGTGGGAGTGATTAGAAGGTTAGATCATAGTCACATGCCACAGTGGCAGGAAACAATTCTGCACAACATACGAAAAATAGTTTGGAGTAGAGGGTGTTAAAAGTCAAATAGGAAATTAAACAAATAAAAAATAATAACAATAATAAAACAATGTGTTTGTACCACCTCTGCAACCATAAGGTCATGGGATTGAATCCCTTCTACGACCATGGCTGAGGTACCTTTAAAACTGTTAAAAATATGTATTTGTTAGATACAAGATCCAACAAATATTCAATTTTTTATATGTTTGTGTGTGTATATATATATATATGTGTGTGTTTGTGTATTGTGTGATAGAGGCTAAGGGTGGGTCATGATGAGGCTCATGATGTTATGTTGGATGTATATAACTTATGTGAATATAGGATAAAAATAAAGGTAATTATTTGAGTTACATTTTATTATAGAAAAGGCTAGGAGTATGTAAAAGAAAGTATATAAATGTTTAAATACTTCTTGAAACCACTTATTTTATTCTTATATTTAATTTTCTCAGTATTCTTTTTGGTTTGTTTGTTTACTATAGGTGTGCCATTAAATAAAGGTCTTGAGAAAAATATATATTATAAATATAATATAATATAAACAAGATTCTACTGTGGATGAGCTAATGCTAAAAAAGTAAGTTAAGGTTAATACTTTTTCTTTCTTTTGTTAGTTTATTCTTATTTTTATTATTCAGGCCCAGCAACACAACTAAGTACACCTACCTCCTTCTTTACTTCTGCCCGAGTCGTGGACTGTCACACCGGGAACAGGTGTGTCTGGCTCAGCTAAGCCCGCCGCCGTTTCCCCCGGCAAAGGAGAGAGCCCAGCACCCATGTCTGTTTCATCGCTTCCTTCTTTCGATTGCTTTCGTTTGTACCTTCCTCTCATCTCGTACTGTAAAGTCCTGAAAAAGATTTTTTTTTAAAAAGTTAAAAATGATCGATGTTGAGCCTTTGAGTAATAAACAGCTGAATATAAAATACTCACAGTTTCCTGTGGCTGGGCTAAACTTCTAAACGTCTCTCCTTATCTGCCAAGGTCGTGCTGCTGAGCCAGTCTCCACCTGTTTGTTTGTTCACTACCGGGAAGGATGAGTGTTAGGCAGGTAATCTGACACTGGCTGTCCTTTAGACGAGGACGACCACTCCTACTGCTTGGGGGCAAATACACATCAACACTAACCTGTTTGCTTGGAAAGCATGTGATCATCTTAAAGCATACCTGAGAATATTCGTCAAAACCGAGCCTACATGAACCACATGAAATGTAAAAGTAGTTGATTTTTAAATCAATCAGTGACAGTCAGTGAGTGAAACAACCTGCACATGACACTGACTGCAGTATCTGTCACATTCATGTCAGTGGTAAGTATAAAGTAGGACATTTTCTTGTAATCCAGTATAATTACTGGGTGCTTTGCATCTTAAGTGAGTGATTATAATCAACATTGACACTCCATTGAAGTAAGAGCTGGAGTTTACAACACCACACTAAACATAGTTAGGCCTGTTTTGACCTGCTTGCAGATGAAGTGTGCACTCCCCCTGTTTCCCTGCAGCAGCCATCTTAAAGCCAGCAGGGTCCTCAAAGACAGACTAAGACGTACACTGCCTTGCCAAAAAAAAAAGTCACCACCTGGATTTCAGTAACCAAATAGGTAGGAGCCTCCTATTGGTGAATGTATGCATTGGTGAATATCTTTCAGCTGACAACAAGTTATTTAACCACAACTGATGCAATGAGTAGCTTCTCATTTCTTAAACAACCATATTAAAAGACACATCCTGTGGTCGTAGAAAGATGTTAACACGTTTGCTCACGCAGTTGCTCAGGTCTAGGTTCAGCAACATTATGTGTCCAAAGAATGAGGTCAGCTGACTACCTGAATATACTTCCAAGATGACAATGCCAGGATTCATGGGGCTCAGATTGTGAAAGAGTGGTTCAGGGAGCATGAGACAGGATTTTCACACCACAGAGAGATTGGCCACCACAGAGTCCAGACCTTAACCCCACTGAGAATCTTTGGGATGTGCTGGAGAAGGCTTGGCACAATGGTCAGACTCTCCCATCATCAATACAAGATCTTGGTGAACACTGAACGCAGCACTGGATGGAAATAAGAAGTTAATCGGAACAGCAAATGTGTGCTGTAATCAAAGCTAAAGGCGTATGTTGCATTTTTTCTGGTGGCAACTTTTTTTTTAATGTATATAATATATATAAAAGTAGAAAACAAATTATAAAGATTTTTCTTCTCATGGAGAAAACTTACTTGTCTGCACTCTGTAGATGATCCATAGGCTTAAAATTATTTGGCTGGTTTCCATTAAGTGTGATGACTCTGTTACCATCTGGTAGTTGACATATTCACTTTTCTTTACACCACTTGGACGTTAAGGGCCTAGTGTCGGTACACTCAGTCTTTGGTTGAATCATTTCAAGTCAATGAATCCAAAGGCTTCATATAAGTTTATCTTGCACTTAAACTACTGCACAGGTGTACTCCATATTGTCTAAATGTCAAAGGTCAAAGAGGTTTGTTATTGTCGTTTCAACCATACGTAGCAGGTGCAATACTCCGTGAGATGGGAGGACGTTCCTCCAGGGCCATGGAGCTGCATGAAGACGTAGGACTAAGTACAACACAAGGGAATGAGCAGAAAGTGCGTGTGTGACCGACAATAAAAACAGTGCAAGCAGTGCTGACAGACAGTGGCAACAGTGCATAGACAAACAGTACACTGAAGACTCTTCAAAAACACTTGGGAGACAATGTACTTCTAAAAAGGAACCAGACAACAACAGAGAGCAGCGCAGACTAATAAGCAGGCTGACAAGAATATGAGAGAGTGACTGTAAACATTTTGAATGATTAGCAGCATAGTGTGTGCCAATACGCAAAGATGTGTGCAAAGGCTGAATATGTTATGTTTTGATTGTGTGTGTGTGTGTGTGTGTGGCTTCAGGGAGTTCAAGAGTTTGATGGCTTGATGGAAGAAACTGTTACACAGTCTGGTTGTATGGGCCTGAAGGCTCTGGTACGTTTTCCACGGTCGTATCATCCGCGAACCGAGCGGTGCATTGCTGCAGTCTTGAGTCAGCAGCGCACAGCCTTGAGGGGCCTCAGCGTCCAGTGTGGTGATGCTGGAGATGCTGTTCCAGATCACTGTTTTATTATTCACCCAGATACTCAGAAACCAAACATTAGAGTCTAAAGGAGTATTAAACATGACAAACAAAATGCCCAGTGACTAATGTGCTTCCAAGGGCGTGAAGAGATATTCAAACTCCACGTGACCAACAATAATAACAAGTGGATCAGTTCACTTTCAGATTGCAGTGACTGCACTAAGGAGAAACAAGACTACAGTGTCAGAGTCAGTCGACAGTGACGGCGCTAATGCCAAATGCTATTGTACGCGGTGTTAGCGCATAAAAACACTCTCCAACCGCATTTACTATGAAGCAACAAGATAATCTCTGATGATGTTCATTTTAGTACCATACATAGTTCATCATCCATGTCATACCTACGGGGAATGTGGTGTTACACAAGCCATCTCCATTTTAGCATCCAGTACGCTGTGTATTTCTAGGATACTTTTTTTTTTCCTGTGTAAAAATAATGTGTGTCCAGATTATCGTTAAAATGTTTTTAAACTTGTTTTAAACAACATTACAGCCAAGGTGAAGTAAGGAGTGAGAGAGAACCCCAACAGATCACATGATCATTTAACGTTTGCCTCGACATCTGAAATAACTGAAATTATTTCTTCTTTTGATTTTCTTTTGTTGAATAATGCCTGCAAGTAGGTCAACTTAAAGTAATTTAAGTGGCTTTAACATCTATGTCACAAGCTGACCTAAAGCAGTTCTCACAGTGTCCCCTGAGCAGCATCAGAGAACGGGCCCAGCAAGTTGTGCCAGAATGTGTTTGTGTATAATTTCCTGGAATGGGGTAATTACAGGTTACGCCAGGGGTTCATGAATGATCAGGATTTCACACGAATGAACGTGGATTAATGCAAGAACAATATATTAACTCAACAACTAAGGTACTGGAATCATCATCAATCATCATGTTCACGTCTTTGTCATGGTTACGTCGGTAGTAAAGGAAATCTAGAAGTCGACCAACCAAAGCACTGCACCCGTACATTCTGTTGCGCTCCAACAAACAAAATCAACTAGGCATTGCTTTGTCATGACTTCATCACGCTTGATAAAGAGGTGCTCCTCCTTAAGCACCAGGGATAAAAAGCTGACAGAATGATTTATGGCAGCACAACTGTGAAATCACAGGTATGAATAACCAAGGGCTTTGAAAAAAGTGAATGTCAATTGCACTTTTTTTGGGCTTTGTATCAGTTCAGTAACATAAACATTATAAAACGTTATTTTATATTTTGTGCCATGCATGGTGCTGTCTTAAAGCTTAAAGCTCATTCATAACACTTACAAACTCAAATGATAATTCAAAGCCAGCAAAGGAAAATTCAGAAAAACATCTTTTGACAAGGAGACAGTAAATATGGAAATCGTGTGGAGTTGTAATCTAAACATTACTTCATCATGTCTGTGGCCCTCCTAATAACATGGACCCCTGCTCCCTCTTTAACACGGATAAACAACATGATTTATGATGGTATACAGTAATACAAAGTGTATTTAGCATGGACTCAGCTGTACACAGCATGTGCTGCCCAGTCATGTTCTTTTTATACCTTATTTGCATTATTGACACATAAAAACAAGGCCCTTAAGTAAACAGTACTTGCGTGGAAAGTATTTGACAAGTCAGTTATTAACTTTTTAAATGGTAGTAACTCTGCATGTGCTATGTTACTGGAAGATGCTCCAAAATCAATCAATAGAAAATGGTTCTATAAAAAATATGACCCAGTCAATCTTAAAATTCAGCTCATGTACAGATGTTCGATGAAGTCATGATAAAGCAACGCTCGGTTAATCATGATTTTATTTTTTTGCCGTGCAACATAATGTACAGGTGCAACACTTGGACTGGTCTGCTTTTAGGACGTCCCTTTGGTATGATTCCAGTACTTTACCTTATACATGTCTGAGATAACATTCATCTATGTGAAGTCATGATAATTCATCCGTTATGGTAAGCCTTACCATAAAGTCTTCCCATAACTTGGACAAAGTTCTTTGTCTTTTCATTGTTAAATTCACATGAATGCCAATTGTGTGTACACTGAACCTCACACCTGAACCAAATGAACCAACAAAAGACTTTCATACAAGCAATCTGTTTAACTAAACAGATTAGATCCGTGACCAATTATCACATGTGCCCCTCTTTGCAATATTTCCATTTAAAATCTGTTGCAGTTTCCGTTTTCTTGTGTAGAAAACCTTCCCTCAGGAGGTTCTTTCTTTCTTGCTTGCTTTCTTTCTTTGTTTCACAGCGAGTCCCCCTCCCTCAAAATGAAATGTTCTACTAAATGAAGCTTGCCTTGTCAAAAGGTAACTCTGCCTGAGGCTTCTGTCACTCTTCCAAGAAGTGCACTACTCATACTTTAAAGCATATGCCTGTACAAATAGAGGAGACTGAGGCCTTAATTAATGTATTTATTTATTTATTTATTAAAAGGTAGGTTATTTTTTCCTTTTATAAATTCATCTCATAAGTGTTTCTCGTTGGGCGAGGTGTAGTGGAATATGTGTTGTTGGACTGATCGGGTGAGGTCTGACCAGTCATTGAAAATTCCTCCACTTTGCTGGCTGCTGCAACCTAACATTAAGTCCCTCTTGCGTCACCTCGCCATGAAAACAACTTTTAAACGGATCTTTGGGGCTTTTGAAGCTCAGGCCTCTGGTGCCATCTAGTGGCTCCATGTCCATGTCCTAGAAAATGTTTGTTTTGTCTTTTGTGTAGTAATGAGATTTCACCACCAGGGGGCAGTGGTGGATTAGACTGAAGCAGCCGTTCACCAGGCGGAGTCTTTTCCATCTGAAGGCGTTTCTATTTCCTGGTGCACTGTGGAGAGTTGTGCATGATATTAATATTTATTCGTTCCCCCTTCTACATCAGTTTAATTTACCTTTTAATAGGTTTCTTGTGTATATGCATCTTTTCATTTGTCACTTAATTATCATTAATGGTGGGTTTGAGTCTACAGCCAATGAGAGGCAAGTTACAACTGACATCAAACACATGAAATGATGGTCTGATGGAAACAAAGAACGCTAGGTGCACTATTGTACCTACTTATAAAATGACCTGCATGTACATAGTGTGTGTGTGTGTGTGTGTGTGTGTGTGTGAGAGAGAGAGAGAGAGAGAGAGGAGAGGGAGAGCAAGACAGAGTGTATTAACTTTGTTTCCTCCTACTGAAACTGTACAAGCCCTCACTTGTGTTGAGGTGAAGATAGTGTTCATTAAATGAGTTTCTGTACAGCCCCTCGGAGCTTTTACTTGCGGCTCGAGGCAATGTTCGACTCATATGCAGTTAAAAAGCACCTTGGTGTTGTGTGACAAATGAGGAACCCACACAGAGCTACTTCCTTGGTGTTGAAACATTAATGAAAAAATTAAAGATTTTTCTCGTTCTTATTTTCTGAGAAAGCCATTCTGAAGCGGCTCTTTATCTCAAAATATTCATTCTTCAGTAAGAAAACAAACGCACAAAGTTGAAGGAATATGAGCAGAACATTTTAGGGGGAAACACAACAAATGACTGATTCCTTGTGCAGGAGACAGTGATTTTCCAGTGTTAAGAGCCAGAATCATACTATTTTCTCTCTCTCTTATTTTTTTTTAAACCACACAAAGCGTCTTAAAGTTAAAGTTAAAGTTTATTATTTTTTGCGAGCGATGTCTCCCTCTTTTGTTTAAGCTTAAGGTAAGATTTTTATTGTCATTGTGTGGTAAAAAACAACAAAATACAGTTTAGCAGCTCTCTGGTTCATAAGCAATCAAAGTTAAAAAAAAATATATATATATAACAGCAACACGCAAGAAAATCTATAATATATATATGAGTAAAAGTGGCGCACACATGAATGGGATAAGAAACAGTGGTGAATTAAAGTGAAGAGTAAAGTGGTGTGTCATAGCAGCGTTGTGAAACAGTAATGTAAAATTCAAAGTGTAACAGAATGAAATAAAATAATAAATGAAAAAAATAAAATAAAATTCAAATCTATCTAAAGTGATGCAAATCTTCGGTGTGGAGTGCAGGTGGACAGGGGGATAGGTTTTGGGTCTTTTGCATGACAGTCTGTGGGGGACAGAGCTGTAACTGAGCAGAAACTGCACAGGCAATAGTTAAATTCAGCTGACCTCTCTCCTGCTGCAACCACGACACTCAATCAAAATATTTGAACTGGTTCATCAGAAGACCCGTTTACAAGGCAGCTGGGTTTTTTTCACCCGGGCAAATGTTACCTGTGGTATTGCTCAAGCATCTATCCTAATGTGACTTGTGACAAAGTTCCAATTTATATGTGGACTAAACACAAACCTATTTAACCATTAAGCCAAAGAGCACACTTCCTTTAGCAAACTCACATCCTGCCTCGATGAAATGGACAAACGTTTTAATGCTTCTTTAAAGTGCAAGGTGATTGGACCCGGAAGCAGGCAGGGATTACGCATTAAAGTCAGACCAGGTTCATCAGGGTTTACAGCGTATCCATGTGTCCTGGAAATAACATTTTTAGCAATTAAGCAATCAATTGTGACTTTCATTCATGCTCTAGTCTTCATTCATCAGATTGTTGCAGCTCATTATTCACTGGACTGCATCTAGAATCAGTCATAAGCCTCCTACTCGTTGTGTCAGATTTGCTTTGTCTCGGTGGCGAGACTTGAGACAGAATTACATTCAAGGCTCGAAAAAGAAAAACTACCTGAGTGACCCTTTATTAAATACAGTTTTCAATATTGTGTGTTATATAGATTTTATCTTAGAGCTTATCTTCTTTCATAGTCTTTTATCTAGAAGTCTGTTTCCTGTCTGGCTCTAAAGTCCTTTGTAAGCTTGTCTTTGGAATTAAACTTTATTTCCATTGTTAATGTAACAGTATCAGTTTATAATAAGTGCATGCCCAAACTTATCACGCCCCCTAAACTAATATTAACCACCTACCACTTAATATCAATCAGTCATTCTTATAAAACCCTTGTTTTGTGCAGCAAAAAAACATTTTTGAGTCTTTTAGATGTGTGCTTCCTCTTCACCTGACCTGACTTGACTTGTAAGCCATCCACTCAGGAGTGATGAATAATCAAAAAAATCACTCTCCCCCCTCATTTTAGCAGCACATAATGGGACAAGTCCATGCAGTGCGAGGACAGCCTGAACCAAGTGTGTGAGTGATTAGGACAGCTCTGAGGGAAGCTGATGTTTAACTAAGATAAACTGTAAAAGCACCTGGCACAGTTAACCATGCCCCTGCTTAAAAACTGAAAAGGGAAGTTCCATAACTTCCTGAATATGGCTGCCGTGTTGAGAAATGTCTTGGTGGCTTCAAAGTGTAATGATTTCCCACGAAGTTCTGCAAAGGTCTAGGAGCCATTGTTTCTCCTCATGTCCGACAAATGTGTGCGTCTCTTGTATTATATATTTAGGCCGCTAAGAATTCATCTGACAGAGCAGGATGCATGGCACCACGCCAGGCTGAGAAGGAGTTTGTGGTGGCGTGGTGTGGTTACAGGTCTCTGGTCAAGTATTTCATTTATTCATTCATTCATTCATCTGCTATAACCACTTATTGGACAAGTATTTCAAAACAGTATTTCAGTGCAGTACATGTACTTGGCTATATGCCACTCCTGCATGCTGAAGATATTTCTTATGGTGGAGATAAAATACAGTGATAAACAAAAATAAATATATATTTGGTCACGCCCCAAACAACTGTTAAAAAAAAAAAGATTTCACGAGGCAATCCCCATCCCTAAGATTTGTATCTGCTCACATCCGAATCTGTTTTTTGTTGCATAGGTCTGATATTTTGTGCTGTTTTTTGCCTCCATGCAAACTGTGTTCACTTACAGCAGGGGAACAAAGCTGTCTGTGAATAATTAAAGATCACTTCTATGAAAAGTAGGTAAGGTGTTTCTCTGCACGCTGGGTAAATATTAACTTAAACAACCACCTTAAGGGACTTTCCAGATGTGTTTCATATTTTTCTTTTCTTTCCTCGATACTGCTTCAAATAGCTGCGACATTTGCTGTTTTCCACGTTGGCTTATTTTGCAGTCATGAACTTGTGAACTTGCGTGTGTTGCTAGATAATGTTTCACCTCCGCTCGATGTTTAGCCGATGGCTCAGCGGGAGCAGCTGTGCAAGCATGTTGCACCCACCCCCCCCGTGTGTCGTGTGTTTACTTCAGGCCTTCACAGCCAAAGTCGGTATCCCCTTGCAAACAAGTGAAGGGCCAGTCGGTGTCAACGGCGTGTCCACGACGGAGAGACAGAAAGTCAAGTCAAAGGTAAAAGTGAATCTGTGGAGAGATTTGTTTGCTCTGCAGGTCCGGGCGTGTTTGGAGACCTTTAAGGCTTCGCATGTACACACATGCTAGGGAGAGCTGGAGCCTGGCATGTACACACACACACACACACACACACACACACACACACACACACACACACACACACATTACGCAACCCAGCCCACCCAATCACTTCACCTTTATCCCCTTTTCATCCCCTCTGGCTGACTATCTATATTATTGTTACTATTTACCATTACATTCCACCACTTAACTTTACTGCACTTTACTGAGCCTAACAGCAAATTTGCATGGAAATGTGATCACCTACATTCCACCCGACGCCCAGGATATCCCTGCAGGGTTTACACTATGTAGTACGAATATGCTGTTGCGGGATAACACATATTTACACTGCTTCAAATTGCAAAAAGAACTTGAGTTACTGGAAGACTGATGATGCATATTCTGTATTTTTTTTCTGTGCCAGAAAAAGCCTATCAGAAAAACTACAAACAAAATGCATGCAGCTCTCTATGTTGACTATGCAGCAAACACAAAATTTAATGCAGATTTTGACGTTTGGCGAAACTGAGTGAGTCACATCTCTGGTCCTGTTCCTGTGAAGCAGTGCAAAGGGCAGAGTGACAGCAGCAGCAACACCTCTGCCAGGAATGATGATGTCTGGATCCAAGCTGAACACACAACCTCAAATCTACAGCTTTGGCAAGTTGAGAGTTGTTGCTTTTTTTTTTTTACCACGGTGTCCCCAGCGAAAGAGCCTCAAGCCATCTCTTTTCTTATGCTTAGTAATAAAGATGCTATCAGACCTGCCGTGCTTTTTCTTCAAATATGAATGAGTGGAGAAAGTGGAGAGGGAGGTGAGAATGTGAGAGAGTGACATCCAGAGATAAGGACTGAAATCAAACATGGCGCCGTCCTGCTGCAGGACTCACCAAACAATTTAACAAACTTAACCAGTCACTTTTTTTTGTGGATTATACCGTAAAAACTCTGGAAACTCTGAAAAGATGACTGAACCGAGGTCAGTGTGATCTGTCTTACCTCACATAGATGGCATAGAAGATCTTACAGCAAACCTTTGCTATGGCCTTTGCCTTCAAACATTAATTGAAACACTACGGACATGCCTCACGGCAAGAAGGTTCCGGTTTGAAGGTTTGCATCCGTGGGCCGACTGGGGCCTTTCAGTGTGCATGTTCTCCTTGTGTCTGCGTTGTTCTCTACAGGTATTCCAGCTTCCTCCCTCCGTCCAAAGGTGAGCATGTGAGTGTGAATAGTTGTCTGTCTCTCTGTGTTAGTCCTGTGATGGACTGGCGACCTGTCCAGGGTGTACCCTGCCTCTTGCCTGATGACAGCTGGGATAGGCTCCAGGAACAGTTACAGAAGATGAATGAATGAATGAATGAATGAATGAATGAACTACGGACAGGAAACATGGACCTAAAATCAATGCACTCTACACAGGTCGGTCGAGGAATAATTTGCCTAAACCATAAGATAGAATGACACCACTACTAGATATTGTACCTAATCACACCATCGTGATGTTATATCAAACAAATCCCACAAGCTGGCAAGATTTCTGGCTGCTTCATCACCTGGTCTGTGATTCTGATTCTACCTGTAAACCATTTTGACTGGGACTGAGGCTTACCCTAGAGTCTTATTCAGTTTTATCCCAGAACGACATGGCACCAAAGAGGGCCTGGATAATTGTTATTCCACCAACATTAAAAATTCTCCTTAAACCCTTTATTTGATGGATAGTTTCTCCCAAAACATTTGTATTTGTAGAAATCCACACCTGGACTGAATTCAACAGGCATTTAATTGATTGAACAGTCAATTAAATGCCTGTCAGTTTTCCTTGTGTTATGTTATAGCTTGTTGAAATGTAGTAATACTGAGCTATTTCACAGTTTAGTATCGTCTCTTTGGGACATGGTCCAAATATTCATAATGCACACACACACACACACAGCCAGGTTAAGCAGTTATTTTATGATGACACATGTGATGAATGAATCTTATCAAAGTTCTCTGGAACCACCAACTACGTTTGGCTTACACTCAGCCTACTGCTTTCAACATCACATGCAACTGCAGTTTTCTGGATTAGAAATGTACTGAAAGACGATAGAAAATCCCTAAGACTGGCTAATGTTGATTATGCGGTCCTGAGAGCAGAAGACAAACAAGATCACCTACCTTCAGCCTCCCACTGAAGCTTCGTCGACTAAAAACCTTCTCTGTAATGTAAGGATCACCTTCCTCATTCAGTGGCTGTCCTTTTCCCCACAGGGCAGTATCTTGCTCCAATAGAAACATGTGATTGTTGCATTGAGTGTAGTACTGACAGACTGACAGCATTGCTTTTTTGGAAGAGGATCTGATGTTAATGTAGATAAGTTACGTAGCTCCTCACACCCAGCCCAATTCATGCGCACACATACTATACGGAAATAGATCACCACATACATTTTTTGTTTCAATTTATTTGTATGGACATGTTGTCATTCATTCATTCATCTTCTATACCTGCTTATTCCTGGTAAGGGTCACAGGGGTCTGCTGGAGACATGTTTTGTTAATAAGTGTTAAGCCACAAACATCAAAAGCAACAGGCATACACTCTAACTACACATCACTTGTTTCTCATCTTGCCTGGCTTGGGATTTTGACCTGGAAATGTGAGTTAACCCAGCTTGGTTATACCAAATCAGCCATAGCATTATAACCACGGACATGCTCTGCTGGGAAACTGGTGGACCTGGCATTCTTGTTGATGTTACTTAGACATGTAGCACCCACCTAGACCAGATCAGACACCTCCACCCCATAGCAATGACACTCCTTGATGGCAGCAGCCATCCTCAGCAGGATGCAGCCTGACACAGATACACACACAAACAGTTTAGGAACAACTAAAAAAACATGAATAATGGCACAACGTGTTGACCTGGCCTCCAAATTCACTAGATCCCAAACTGATCAAGTGACATAACACAACCCTAGACTGATCTCTGAGCACCTGGCATCCTGTTAGCAGTTCATACAGACTGATCTATGCTGCCTCACTCACTCAACCACAACATGACAACTTGTTTTCAAATGTCTACTTTTGTCTTGAAAATCATTACATAACCATAAAGAGTACATCAGCCACTCTTTGTTTTTCTAGTGTGGTAGATAGGATTGCTGTGTTGAAGATTGTCAGTTGTCTTTAAGGCACTTGTCTGGTTCAGTAGTAAAGGTACATTGACACCAAGTCCTTAAAGCGTTCAGCTGCAATGGATCAGAGCTGAAACCCAGACCACAGGCTCATCTTTCTCTCTTTCGCACACCTTTTCTTTTAGCTTTTTCTTTCACGTTTCAGAACTTCCTTCTTTTTTTTCTTTTTTAAAAAAACAACAACATTCTCCCTCTTCTTTTTCTTTCATTCGATCTGTGAGGTCAGTTCCCTGTGTCTAAACAAATCCACACCAGTGTCCAGAGTGTTTACCTCACCATGAACAATGACATGCCTGAGCTCTCCCCTCTTTTGAAAACCTCTTTGCATCAGCTATCTACTGTAAAGCACGCTTTGCATCACTCACTGCGCACATTCACAATTCACCGGCTCATTATTGCTAGTAAAGTGAAGTGATGGACATGTTGGAACCGCATTGAGACTTGCTGCATTGGTGCGAGAAAAGTAAGTTTGAGCTTTTTCTCTGCCTCTTTCTTTGCTTGGCGGCTCGCTTTAGTGTGTTATTCTGTTCAACGTATGGAAGAGAATTACACACATGGTTTAATTTGACATTCAGGAAGACGTCTAAAGTGTCTCATGTTTTCCTAACCTTTAGACATGAAATGTGTGGTTTCCGTCTTTGGAAATAGCAGCAAACAGAATAAATGCTTTGATATCAGCTGCTTGTTATTATTCTTATCTTCACTGACTTCTAGAGGGAATGCATGCATCTTCAGCAGATTCAACTGTCCTCTATGGTCACTAAAATCCCAATAAAATAAAAAGACTCTGCTTCATCTAATCTAATTTAAACCCCAATGAATCATGCAGTCAGGCACTGAAACATGCAGACGTGTCTGAGTTTCTGCGTTGCTGGTTTCTGTGCGTTGCTGGTCAGTGAACCTTGAAGTACATGCAGGTGTTTCCGTCCTGCACAGCTACACAGACCAAAGCAGGAAGGTTTCAGACTCACTGGCCCAAGACTGTACATAGTTTCCAGATTTTTGCAGCCAATTCTATGAAAAACATTAAAAATTGCTGCAGTGCAGTGATAGAGTACAACAAAGTCACTAACACTTTACATGCTGTTTTACATATCAGCTGGAATTCACAGGCACATGTTCTTTATATCACAACTCTTTTAAAAAGCTTTCAGTGCTAGTTACATTGCAATGCAGATGTGGCTGATATAATAAATCTTTATGTAAATTATGTTTTGACACAGTTCAGCAGCAGTCATCGACACTGTTGCGCCACTCTGCAAGGTTTTCTTTTGGGTTCAAACCGGTTTGGGGCCTGCTTGGGTTTTCTCCAAATGCTCTGGCTACTTTCTCACAGTCAAAAGACATACATGTTAGATTAATTAGTCGTTCTATGTGGTTCATACAAAACAAAGCACATGTTTTATAGATACCCTGACAGCATTTGTCTCTATATTTTGAAAGTAATCATTAGCTGTAGCCCTATATAGGATGGTTAAAATTAGCTTTGCTCATCCAGCTGCAACATAAAAACATTGCAGTTTCCACATGAGAGCACACACTCTAAATACAGTTAAATAATTCTAATATAACATGTAGTACTAAAATTACAAATGTATTTCTGTATTGTGCTTTTACATCTAATAGTATTAGTACATTTTTCACTTGTTTTTCTGTTTTCACTGCAGAACTATGGGTTTTTATTGGAGTACCTGTAACTTCACGTGATAAGAACTGCACCTTTTAGAGGAATGAATAAGGAGAAAAAGATCCACTGATCCTAACAGCTTATCTGATGTCTTAAACATGTAATGAATTTGATGCTTTACTTCTGACATCAGAAAGAGAGAAAATGCAACTCAGCTGCATCAGTGCACCCTGTCTCATAAGCTGCTGCAATGAACATTAGATAGCGTTGACCCGAGGCCTTTCCATTTTACAGTTTGAACTGAAACGCACCTGGATGGCCTCTGCTTGTAATGTATTTACTGTGTGTCTTGTAATCTAGGTACATGTGTGTTTCCGAAAGTGCTTTAGAAGAGAATTAAAGTGTTTTAAAATGCTATAAACACGGTATGTGAGTCTTGATATTGAAAATTTGACTTTGCAGCTCAGTTCTTTAAATCTTTATTTTTTTTTAAGCAGTAGAAGCTGTCGTGCAAGCCTTTCAAGACTCAAAAAGAGGAAGTTAACCACAATGAAATGTCTGTGACACCACAACTGCCTGCTGTATCAGAACTGTACCCAGTATATGTAAACACACTCGGCAGGATTTTTTTATTTTTTTTATTTGCACCTGTCTGTAACAGTCCTCAATACACTGTATGGAAATTAGCCAAATCCCTGCTGTAATATATTGATTCTACGAGATATGAAAACAATGGTTTTATGTCTCTCCACACTCTCATGGCTTAATTGTTTGTGCTTATTGTTTGTGAGGTGAAAACATAAAAACCGTAATCTGCTGTAAGCACTAAATACTTTTATAAAGACCATTGTAATATTTTGACTGTTGCTGCATCCACTTAAAGTGTTCCCATTTTACTTCTCCCTGCAGCGTCAAACAATGTGGAATCAAAACATTCTGTAATTACAGGGTGTTCAAATAACAAGTCGGTTTGAAATGCCCTGTGTACTATTTCGTGTATTTGTGTTAGTGCATGCGATCAGTCATTTTGAGATATTAACGCAATTACACCAAACAAGGGAGAGTCTTGGCAATAAGCCTGGCCTGCGTTCTGCTTTTGCCTGGATGCTGCCACCAGGTCCTATTAGAAGGATACATGGCTGACTGCTTTTTTGGCCAGTGTTACTCACTGTTTTCCGAGGAAAGAAACATTATCTACTGGATGGGAGGGGAGGGAGGGGGGGTTTTCGCCAGACTGTTGTTCAATTGAGCATGCAAGGGTAGGCTTTTGAGATGTTAGAACCTTACCCAGCAATAATGATACGTAACAGAAAAAATGATGGCATTTTCATTGATAAAGCTTTTATTTTATTTTATGAATGCATGTGAGTTTAGCCTGTCTGAACTGGAGACAGTGTAAAAAGTGTCTGGAGGTCATGTTGTCTAATTATGTGCATGAACACAGTTGTTGTTTTTCTTTCTTTCTCTTTTTCTTGATTCTTTATGGGGAAATTCTTTCTCTGCATTTTATCCATCTGTTCAGTCATACAGCCCCACCGATGTAGCACCCAGGGAGTAGTTTTGGTTGCTGTGGTTGGTATCTCAAGGCACCACAGCCATGGACCCAGACTTACTAGTCACGGGTTTCTCTACTGCTGCCCAAAGTTGAAGACCCTCTGTGTCTTTTCCTGAGTGCTATAGCAGATGGGAGAAAATATTTCAACGTGTAAATCTTTCTAAATGCAAGCACAGAGTTATTGTTGGTTGTAATGCGTCGTTTTGTTGGTTGTAGTAGGTTAAGTTGTACTGGATGTAGTTAGTTGTATTGTATTGGGTATAACAAGTGTGTGGGACAAGCTTTGATGATGACAACCTGATTTTTTCTGGCACATTAATATTTACTCAGTTTCTGTTTTTGTAGCCAAGGTATTTAAAGCCTTTCATTTGTCACTGTGATTTTCTGAGTGCATTGCTCATACGCTACAAGCCGAAACTAATTCTCCTGCTCTGATGTCTGAACAGGTCAGTTCTGGGCAACCTTCTTCTGTAAAATCCCTCAACCCGATATGGCAACTCAAAAAAAGATAGGGCTTGTAGGGCTCTTTTCACTCTAATACTAGCTTTGCTCCACCTCTACACCTAGAAAGGCAGGATTGGTTTCAAAAAAGATTCTAATTACGTGCAAAGTATTTCCTGAACAAGCCCCAACTTATATGTTCACTGCCTTTTCATTTTGGGCATCAGTATCAAGTCTTGGATCTTGTGCACTAAATACACACAGAGCCACCAACTGACCCTATTTCAGTGGTGCATGTTGAACGGATCAGGTAACTAACACATTTTAGAATTACAGAGACTGAAGGCTTCCACCCCCAAAAGGGGTGCATAATTCAGTCTTTGGCTTGTCCTGCCCTGTAACTGAACCCTGGTTGTAATCACTGGCTGAGTCCATGGTGGAGAACCAGCAGGTACCTGTTAACACATCCAAGGATTCCTCAATTTGAAGCAAAAGGAATCTTTCCTGGTCTTACTGTTGAGCTGTCTGTAGTCAGATAGGCTGTGCTCCTTGCAGGTGGTTGATATGCTCATTTACTACATCGTACTCACATGGAGGGACAAGCCTGTGAGGCTGCCTAACAGGTACATCATATCATGGGTTATCAGATTGTAACCCAAACCCCACCGTGAGTCGAAAAACAGATACGTACCTCCTGAGGAGGGAGCTAACCCGACCCTGCTCTTCAGAAGAAAATGGAGACAGGTCCATTGCCTCTATCTGATTGGGCACAGTGGGGGAAACCATTTGGGATGCCAACACTACACTGTGACCAGGTGGTGGCCACCATTTTCATCCCCCTTCCTGGATGTGACAAGCCTTTCACCTCTTAAACCTTACTGAAAGGTTCTGAGGGGCCTGCACAATAGCATGATGACACTTTTGCACAAAGGGTTTGGGCCATCAGACATCAAGGGCAGTTCAAACTAGGCAAAAAACGTGTCAGCCAAAAAGCTCTTGGTAGTATTTGCAAATCACATTCATCCGCAAAACACCAGGGACCTGCAGACGCATCACCACGGGGATCCCTAACAGCCAGTACTTTACTCCAGGGCATTAATGTACCACATAGCTCAACACTTGACTCAGCCAATATAGAGGATAGCCAAAGCATTGGCTGCCATGAGTTGCAACCAGTGACAAGCCCGGGGGCACTCTTGTCTCTGGGGTCCAAAGCGCTGACAAAGAAAGCTTTTCGTGATGATAGACACAATAAACCCAGTATTTATCAAGCAAAACACGTGAACCCCACCTGACAGAGAGGTGGGGCATCCCTTCTGCTATCATCACATTCAGCAACTTTCTTACTACGAAAATCACAAAACTGCTGAATAATTTGTCTCGGGAAAACAAAAATTCTCTCAATTTGTCAAGAGAATTCAGGTTGGTAAGGAAGTCTGTCATACAAATGATCATCAGTGGTATTTTCATCAGTCGCCCTTAATTTGCTCCTCATTTGAATGTGTTCATGAAGCTGTCTTTAATGTCTCTGATGTCTCAGCTGATGCTGTCTCAATGCGCAATTTTTGTTTTTGTTTTTTAAAACGTTTTAGCTCTTAAACCGTATAGACACTGAAACTAGCTGCACAGGGGAAATTTGTGGTTCGAGAAGCAGTGACGTCCCCGGGGGATTGTTAGCCCGCTTCGGGCTCTTATAAGGCACGTCAGTCAACGCGCCATTTTAATTTTCATCTGTTCATCTATATGGTATTAGCCAGACAAGCAGTTATGCGCTGGGAGAAATGTAAGTACTGTTGGTGTTTTTAATTACGCAAACTATTTCCTGATTACTGACATGCACTGTAAAAAAAAAGTGTGTGTGTGTGTGTGTGTGTGTTTTATGTGTGAAAGATAAGTGTCTTATTCCAAAAGTTTTATTGTGATACAGTTTGTGGACTGTATATTACACTTATGTATGGCCTATGTGTTTTCACTCTGGGGAGGTTGACACAATAACATGAACATAATCTAATGTTCATTCCTATACTACTACTGCTACTAGTAATAGACACCAACCTACCTGTTAAAGATTTATCAGTTTTGGACATATGTTTACTGCATCATTCTCATTAAATTATCTGAATACTGCAGAGTGTCTGTGTCTCAAAATTCTGTTGCTGTGTTTTATCGTAGTTATCTCTCACAATTCAGTTGTTTGCGAGTCAGAAACACAGAGCTCAAACCTCTAAGGGGTTCTCCATTCCTTCAACCTACGTATTGTTCAGAGCACTACCTTAAATATGAATTTAATATTTGGGGATTTTGGGAATTCCAACAAACAAAAGGAAACAACAGTATGTAGTGTTTTATCCTGTGCTAGGAACATTGAACTATCGCGTCACACTCTTTCTGAAAGAGGAAGGCTGTTATTTGAAATATGGCTGTGTGTTGCTATTGGGCCATAATTGTGAATATGCAAAATGGCAGCAGGTCCCCATGACTGTAAAACTCTGCACAGCTGTGGAGCTTCCTCTTTTGTGTAGACTGGGTCCCCGTGCCTGTGCCGTGGTGATTGTTTGTCGGTGTGTGCTCATGTGTGATTCTCTAAAGCTGGGAGAGGCGAAGGACAACAATATCATCTGTTTAACCGTGTCTCAGCTCAGAAGCTCAGAGATTTGTGCTGTAGCATTTAATTTGCACTGTTCTCTGGCATTGAGCTTCACATTAGAATTTCTTCTTTTTTTCTTTTTTGCTGATAGGTATTTGTAAAATCACCTTTATGAGGTACTTGCATGTAACTGAAGGCACCAAGAGCAATAGCTGTTATTAATCATTTGCCATGATAAGCACCACACCCCTGTTTGCAGTACTGCGTTTCAGTCCTTTGCCAGGAAATGTCTTTTGTGTGTTTTGGCCCAAATTCAACCTTCTCACCTTTTGCAACATTATATCTTCTCTTACATATCTTCACAGACTAACTAACCAATCCTCTTTTGTGCAGCAGCTTTCGAGTTATTCAGTATATGAACATACTGTATAACACTTTTAAAAATGTGATTCTTAAAACTTGAAATGCTAAATGTAGTCCAACCTGGACAATTTCTCTTTTCACCTGGTTTAGTTTCTTTGAAATCCTGTTAAAATAAGGCACAAACACTAACAACTAAACATTACCCAGTTTTGGCAGTTTAAATCTGCCAATGGGGTGGGCAAAAGTTTTTTTGAGAGTAACTTAAATACCTACAAAATATGATCTCACATTAGGACTAGTAAAAATACACAACGATGTGTTTCTTTTTCATCCTAATCTAGAAAAATAGACCTTGAAACAACAGCAAAAAGCAGCAAGATTATACACCACATTAAAATAAGAGTTGGAGAAAGTTAGTGACTTTTGATGCCTCTGACATCAAATCTTTATTGTTTGTGTAGGTAACCACAGACCTGTACACTTACAAGTGGTGCGCCTGTGCAGATTCTCCATCACCTAGGTTATAACGCAGCAGTAAAACAAGGACGCCTGTTGTGCAAGTTCACAATTTGGAAGAGAAGTTCAGTTTGCACAGGCTTGCACGAAAGCAGTCAAATTCCCAAATTCCTAAATATGAACTAGTTTATATTCATTTCTTTAGTTAGAAAAAAAAAATAGATGCTGCGAGCTATTCTTTTGCAGTTCAAACCCCTCCTATTCACTTGTACCCAGCGCTCAATAATTTGCTGTGTAGGGGACTAAAAGAATGAAATCGTTTGTATCGTCAGCATGAATCATTAGTGTGAAATTGAGTATTATTGATGTGTGAGTCATGCATGAAGATGATTCATCACAAAGTCAGTTTGACAGAGATACTAGTGTGCGTGCTATCGCTGCCACTAATGTGCTGATCCACTAACCGTAAGATCAGAAAACAAAACATCCTTTCATTCAGTCCACAACAACATTATGAAAGTTTCCTTCACTGTTTCTATTAATGCAATGTATTTTTAGTGAACATATTTTTAGTGATATTTTCTATCAGCAGTCAACTGAAAGTAACAGTCTCTCTCTCTCTCTCTCCCTGCTGCTCTTTGTTTGGCCATGGTATACTTAGCACACTGATGAGATACTGTATATGACTATGCAATCACAGACCCAGATTCCTTTTGAGAGCCAATGGTCTTACTTCATTCATTCTCAGATGTACAATGATGTGCAGGTGAAATTGTAAATACGAGAGTTAAAGGTCATGTCTGCTTGAAAATCACCAGAGAGTTCCTCACTGGGCACAGATGATGTGTTTGTGAGGGTGGCAGGCAGGAGTGTGTTTTCAAGACATAATCTATCCATCTATCTAACTATGCTATGTGTAAATCAACATAAATCAACCAATGTACCTCTAAAGACCGATTGCTGCATGGCTGCCAGTATAGATACTATAATTCTAGTTTGGGACTGATTGCCTCAGTTCATTCAGAAGAGGTCCTTGCAGCTAGTTCAGATTACCCTTCATGCTTATGCTTGCAGTAAGTCATCATTTCTAAATATTTCAGTGAACTCTGGCAACCTATAGCCCGAAGTCTCTGTCAGTGTGACACAGAGGAAGACATGTTTATTATCAGTGATATGTACTAGTTCAACATTAAATTGCTGCCAACTGAATATGAATTAAATATTTGGCTGAAGGGCACGTGTGACATTAAGTAATTAGATTAGAGTTGCCGTAATCCCCTAATCTCTGCTGTTATGTTGCTAATCTGCTCTGTTAAAGTGTACACTTAATACGTTTTGTAAGATTTACAGCATTACCGCCGCGGACGGGTGAAGTAAATAACACTTGCGAGTAATGCATCACATTACAACGACACCTGTCAAGGGGTGGGATGTGTTAGGCAGCAAGAGAACAGTCGGTTCTTGAAGTTAATGGCTGTGTGCACCTTTAAAGTAGAGAAGAGATCACAGCACGTTGACAGGGAAGAAGCCACAATGTGCAGACTGAACTTCTCACTTGACACTCGCAATTGAAAAATGTTCACTGAGATAATGAATCAAATGAGAAGACCATTCATTCCCCCCTACTGGCCGTTAGGAAGAATGCATGTTTAAGACACTTCCCATTTGTCTTCACTTTTCATACCTAACAGCTTTGTCCTTTATGCAATCCATCTTTGTGTGTCCTCTTTTCTTGTCTGTCTAGCACCACCATCAGCTCTGGGCAGGACCAAACCCTATCAAGGAGTACGAGTCAAAGAACCGGTCAAAGAGCTGTTGAAGAGGAAGAGGAGTCAGGGGCTCCACAACGCCAAGACAGGGTCCCCTAGCACGGTGAGGACACCATGACGCATGAGTTTAACATGCATCATATAGTGCATAACATCCTGCAGGTCAATTAACAGATGCTGTGATCACTCTCACTCTACACAGTTGTTTCTTACAAGTTTGGACACTCCACCCTTTCAAAAAGAAGAAAAAAAGACACTTCCCACTCACCTTTATCTCTTGATCATTAGTCATGAAACAAATATGCAGTACAGGATTTACCGCAGTTACATTTAGAGTACTGAGAAATGACTTCTCTGGATTATGTGCTGTCTGTCTAATCGAACAGTTTCAAACCTGATGTCTTTGTGAAAATTCCTGCAGTGCTGCTGTAAAATTGTTTAAAATTGTTTAAAAAGATAAGTCTATAAAATTATGCAAATTATATAATGCTCTGACAGTGGCAGTTTTTTTTTTAACTGAACTGAGATTACGAAAGTTCATGTATGCATTTTTCTTTCTCTGCCTTGTTGTCTAATAACACTTCCTCAATTGCGTTTCAATGTTGACTGAACATAAGTCTCTGGGGTGACATATTTCATTCATCAGAACTGTCATGAAGATTAACTGAGTCAATGATTGCGCTTTTTTTTTTTTTGCAGTCGGGAGGCCCCTGCAAAGATCAAATGAAATGCACACGCAGAGCCTTGCATGTTGCTGGTTGTAACAGTGAACTGTTGAGCGGGACCTACTCTAAGGCACGACACGATTGTGCTGTGTGTGCAGTCACTTTACCTATATGTAACAAATTACATATGTCGTTTTGGAAAGATGAAAGCTGAAGCAAGATGCCAGGGGCCATGATCTCTTCCAGAGCAAACAGGGGGATTTTGTCCTTATATAATCCAGGTGTTTTTCCATGACAGTTACAGCCATTCCCTGCGTGGCTCCTATGCAAAATAACTTGCAGTCTTGCCAAGTCTGGTCCTCCCACTTGCTATTTATTACACCAACGAGAGGAGAAGACGATAGAACCAGAACAAGAACACACACACACACAAACTCTTTCTCTACTGCTTGTGATAAGAAGAAAAAATAACATGAGGGTTGCACAATACCCACTGTATCTTGGTAATCGGCTGTTTATCTTTCACATTCAGAGCATATCTGCGGAACATGAAAATGACCTAAAACTTATACTGGATGTCACTCAAGTTTCACCTTACGATACGATACGATACAATACAATACATGAGGTAATGACAGGGATGAGTTGGTATGCACTATGCTCTTGTATGTCCAAGAAAAGAAGCTCAGCAGCAGGGCTAAGAAATGCTGACGTTAACGAGTCTGACCGCTGAGGGGACAAAAGACCTCCGGAAGCGTTCCTTCTTGCACTGTGGGTGCAGCAGTCACCTGTCTCATACGGGGGTTGAATCAGAATCAGCTTTAATGGCCAAGTATGTAGACATACAAGGAATTTGGCTCTGGTAACTTTTCTCTCTAGTAAAGTACAGCTTTACAGCTTGTTCCTGATGTTTGACAATTTGTCCAACATCCTCCAGTCTAGAGGACAGTCCAGTATGGAGCTGGTCCCCTTGCCCTGTTTGCCCAGACTCTTTTTATCTCTCTCTGTGACTCCGCCACACCAGCCGACCACAGTGTAGAACGTTGCTGAAGCAGCCACAGTGTTATAAAAAGTCCTGAGTAGGGTCATACACACACCAGAGGACCTCAGTGTCCTTAGCAGGTAGAGGTAACTTTGTCTGTATAAGACATTATCGCTGTCCGACAAGTCCAGTTTATTGTTCAGGTATTTATATCCATCCATGATGTCGATCTTCACCAGTGTGGTTTGTGTTGCCTTCCTTTAGAAGTCATTCACCATATCCTTGATCGGTGGCATTGATGTGAAGGTAACTGCATTTACACCAGTTGACAAAGTCCTCGACCACCCTCCTGTATTCCAGGTTCGTCCCGTCCAATACCCATCCAACTATGGCCGTATCGTCTGAGAACTTCTGGATGTGACAGCTGTCTGTGCTGTCTGAGAGTACGCTCCCTTGTGGAGCACCTTTGCTGCAAAGCACCTCACAGACACACACAGCTGTGAAGCCTCATGTACTGTGGTCTGTTTGTGAGGTAGCTGATGGTCCATGCAGTCAGCTAGCTGTCTACTCCTGCTCCCTCTAGCTTCCCATTGAGCACTTTCACAGTGCCTCTGGGCTCCTCAAGGTTACTGATTAGGACTTGTTTCACCGTCGGGTTTAAATTACCCAGGTACATAGTCGTTGAAAAACTGTGTTTCGGATTCATCAAAGAATAGTTTAACTGAGAAAACTGCTATCAAGTGTGTGAGGAATGTCCAAAGGGCAAATAAAGTTTGTCCGTGGGGTTTTATGCAGGAAGTATTTCAATGGGTGCTACACTGACAAAGGGTTGTTATGCGGACAACCTCTCAGGGGCAACACCACTTCTGGTGCTCTAGCTTGATGAAGATCCAGGGGCATTATCAGGGCCTGTCAATTCTCTCATTCAGCTCAGTAATCTAAGTAAAGTTGCTCTGGTTCTCACTGAGCAGTGTCCTTTTGTGAGCTAAGTAGAGCTAGGATTTTTTGCTAAGCTAATTTCAATAGAAAAATGTGTCTTGCAGCAGCAAGTGGCACAGCTAGTCCAACCTTACTGGCTGGAGGTTATTGGGGCCAGAGGGTGAGTCTTGAAAATATTTCAATTACCTGTGCGGGTTTTTTTTGGGTCAAAATAATCTTTAAATCTGTAGATAATGTAGATAACAAAAGAAAGAAGAAAGTCAGCTGCAGGGGTGCTAATGGTCTTAGCACAAAGCCAAGTCAGTTAGACTGCATCCTATGCTAAGCAAAGTTATGTAATTAAATGCACTACTTCCATAAGCTACATGGCCTTCCCTCTATTTTCCACTTGAAAACATGTGAAGGTAGCAGACTGTGCAAGAAATTATATTTCAAGCTACACTTCTTTGATTTTGCCTCGCTTCAACAACAGAATTAGCTTTATTGGTGACTGATCAAAGCTGAGTCGTCCCCCAGCATCTAGTATGAAAATAAGCCATCTGCATTTTTCCTTAATCTGAACAGGACATTGATGTAATCCACTGAGCAGTTATACTCTGCGTGCTGTCAAAACAGTAACACTAACCAGCTCATCTTCAGCAATCTATCAGACACGTGACAGCACAAGCCCTGCTGCCTGTGAACATGCCCTGCTGGCTGACCGCAGGCACCAGGATGCATTCCGAACACTAATGCGAGCTGTCAGTGCTGCCGCTGCCTCACATTCCTGCTTTCTGTTGTGTCCTGTCCTGTACTGCCTTTTGTTACGCACTCGCCATCATACGGCCCATCAGTGTGCAAAATCCCGTTGCTGGTGCCACTGGCCGTACTTTAAGAACAGAATATGGCATACATCACTATATCCAAGTAGCTGTACAAGAACGAGCACTGTTGCGTTTTATCTATTTATTTTTATTTATTGTTTTGGCTTGTGAAGGGGGCATTCCAGAAAATATTTGGGAACCACTTCCTATCCGATCCTCATATTGCATGTCCCCATTAATACCTGTCCTTTAGCTGTACCCTGTTGTGGAAGCCCCACTGGAATCCAAGTAGGCAGCTGAAGCATCAGCATAGTCTTCATTTGCTGCCTGTTCACTGCCATTGGCATTTTTCATGTTGCCTATTAACTCTGAGGGTTGTCACATTACATTAGTGCAGATAAGAGAGAGTGCCTGTCTCGGTTTAAATATGTCCGAGCTTCTCCACTGTAAATTACACTATGTAACATGCTACAACTCGCATTTGAATGCTATAAATGTTTTGGCCGCAGGTTATTTCTATATGATTATTTGAAAAAAATACATAGTCCAAATAAATACAACTTAAAATAATAAAAATAAAATCACCCCCATAACATGTTGAGCTCCCCTCTGTTGGACTGCATGATGGACATGTGCCTGAATGACTAGGCAGAGCTGTAATGGTGCAATCTCAGGGGCTGTGATTAGAAGCCACAATCTTATGACCATTAGTTTGGACTTTTGGACCTGACATTCGTGTCCAATGTTGACGTTACTTAGACATGTAACATCCACCTAGACCCAAACTGTCATCGTGATAGCTGATGATGAGATTGCTGCAAATGCAAACTGGACATTTGCCACTGCAGCAGCTTCATAAAGCATCCAACTGTCATGATTAAGTTGTGACTGGAAAAGCAGTGTGTTTTATCTGGGATCTTAAAATACATGAAAGAGAGTGGTTAGTTCTGGCATTTTTTTTTTATCTCAGTTTGAAATATTGCAGGGAGAGATGGAACAAGAAGGAGAACTGTTAGATAAAAATATCTAGGGCCACTGAGATAAGAGGCCAGTTCTTGTTGGATTCTTTATTTTTGTTGTTGTTGTGTGCATAAATGACCAGATATTTCCAGCACATGCTTTCAGACTCATGAGCGTAAAACTGGAAATACAATGTAGTAGCCAGTAGTACTTTTTTTTCAGGCATCAATATCAGATCCTATTCTCCTTGCAAGGCAAAAAACAACAATTATAGAGATTTCCCCCCAAACCTATGAAGTCACTTTAAAATATCTCTGTTTCTGGTCAACTGAGTGTTTTTTAAGATCTCCTTAAGGTGGATCATCCCAGCTCAGTAGTGAGCACTGAAGCGACGCAAATGAGTTATTGCTTCAGCAAATACTATTAGTAGACATTAAGTAGAGATTTATTCTTTTGTCAGACTATTGCCTCTCAAGCCCTGGATTACACAGGACCAAAGGAGAGGAGGAGTGGATTTGAGAATTCAGCCTTACCTCACCCTTGCCTCTCTAATGCTTCACTGGAAATGTTAACTTAAGTGTAATTCATTTTATCTGCTTAAAGCTGTGGTTTGCTGGGTTGAACCACTCTCTCTCTCTCTTCCTGAATGACAATGTCTCTTAGACATCAGAAGACTTGTTTGACTTTGTCCTCCTTGTAGAGCCAAATATCCAAATGTTGTTAATCTCGTATTTCTGAGTTAGACTGTTACTGTTAATGCTCTCTTTCTCAGACAAAATATTCCTCATGTGTTATTAGAAATCAATTCATAAGGCTGTTTCTGCACATACATAGGACCGTAACTGTATCAAAACACATAACACTTGGTGGTCTCAGCAGCTGCTCTCACCTGGATGTGATCAGTACAGTTGTAAATACTGAATATTTATATATAAACATTACAGCGATGATTTGATTGGGCTTCTTCTGCTATTATTGACATATTCAACTTACTTCTTTTTCTTGTTTGTTTTGTTTTTCAGGATGTGGCCTCACAAAACAACCAGTCGTCATTTACTCAAGGTACATGCCTGGGCCGCGAGGCACCAGACACAGCATTCAGAAGAATTCGCTATTGTAAGGTGAAGCATGTATCTCCGCGTGCTTCCAAAGACTCACACCCACACTTTTCCTTGTTATTCAGGCATATTTGGCTCTGATGTTGCCGGCAGTTCGCCAACTGAGACGTTGCCAGCTGCTGGTGATGGAGGGCTTCAGTGTGCGGGGTGGAAGGCCGCACCATCTGTCACTAGCGCTGGGCTGCAGTCGGCTGTCATTCCCTGGTCGACATCTGACTACAACCAGCAGGAATCCCCGGCTCAGACTCTGGCCTACGCAGCCCCCTCGACCCTCACTCCAGACATGTACATGCAGGCTGTGTGCCCCAGCTACACCATGCTGGCCTACACGCACACGCCGCTGCTCACTAACTTTGGGGTGAGTGACAGATGAAGTTGTGGACATGTGAAATTAGATTTAAAATTTTTGCAGGCATGGAAAAATAAAAGGGTGGCTGAAAAAATAAATCATATTATTCCAGGACAATCACTTCTCCACGAACAGGAAGTGATGGAAACAGATGCAACTGCTACAGCACTCGCTTACTGTAACAACGTAACTGCTTGGACGCTAGATAAAACGATTTTATATTGTATCTGTTCAAACGAATTTGTCGTTTTGCTACCACCATGTTTCTCTCCTTTGCATCGCGTCAACGTGCACATAAACGTTCATTTCCACCAGATAGAATCAATTGGATCAAGAGTTCACATAGTCATTAGGAGCTAATGTTTCACAAAAGTTTACACCATCTCCCTGCAACTTCTGCTTGGGATATTATTAATATTATTAGTGGAATACCAATGTCTGTGTAGACGTAATCAATGAATGTGTTGTTTTTGGAATGTGTCTCCATTTTGTCTTCTATATCAAAGTTATTAACTTGAGCACTGGATAATATTGTGGCACTACTGTTAATTTACAAACCACTGAAGGTAAAATTGGGACGCACAGAAATCAAATTAATTATATCCAGAACTTCCCCTGAGTGAAGTCTCAGACCTGTGTGTCAGCCAATATACCAAATTTGTTCTTGGAAGAGTCTATCATAATTCATCCTCTACATGTTAAATGGTAAGTAGTGATGCTTCTTCAGGATCTTTGTGTGGTGTAGCTACTTTGGACAGGTCGCCAGTCCATCACAGGGCTAACACAGAGACACAGACAACCATTCACACTCACCCCTACAGCCAATTTAGAGTCACAAATTAACCTAATGAGCATGTCTTTGGATGGTGGGAGGAAGCTGGAGTATGATATGTTTTCCATCATGGTTAAGTAAAGTTCAGAAATGACTGGACTGCAGGACAGAGGCCGTTGGTTGTGGGAAGAATTTCAGTATATGGGGAAAAATTGTATATATCCTTTTGTGAGTACCACTGTGATGTCTGTTATAAGTCCTCACTTAAGTCAGTATTGATCAGGGCTGAAGAATATGCAGCTGTATGGTTAGAAAGAAATGAGTGTATCCCAGTTTTCACCTTTGCTGAAGACAACTGAAGACTCCAGGTTGTCAGACCTCCAGTCAAACGGTCTTTGGTCATTGCATTGTCAGCAGTGTAGGCACTAGGGGCCGGTAACAGGAGCTGATTGCACATTTGTTTTTCCAGACTATACCGGTGGGCCCAGCCCCAACCTCCCTCCCTCAGATGGAAATCCCAGACTCGGGGTTGACCTACCTTCCCTGGGCCCAGCCCCTAACCACCATATCTACTATGACCAATCCAGCAGTCCAGTTTGCTCCAGGTTCTGCAGCCCTGCCCGGTTCCTCTCTGGTCCACATGCCCATGTCCATGTCTTTGACCACTATGATCCCGCAGCTGGAGACCCCCGCTGTGGACCCTCAGCCTCAGATCCTGGATATCCCACAGCATTCAGACCACCAGCTGGACCCTGGACCTCAAGGTCAGCCTCTGGACGAAGATCCGGAGGTACAGCCTGAATCTCCAAACCTCCTGGATAAACTTCTGGAGGATCACAAGGAGCATGGTGAGGAGGAGGAGGAGGACAGCGGCACAATCTTCATACCAAACGTCTGAGAACACCAGTGTCACTTATTTTCTTCTATAAGGCATAGGACAGTCATCATCATCTTCTTCTTCTTCTGTTCTTCTTACATATATCGAGAAATGTGTGTAAAAGCCCTCAGTTGTGAACGCTGGCTCATTTGCACTGCTAAATGAAACAGAATCCTAATTAAAGGGTAATTCTAGTTACCAGCCAATGGTACCTTTGGTAATTGTCACTTTTCTTGCAAGGACAAATGTCGTCATGTTGTATTATTTTTTAATCCATATGTTGCCAGTAAAAGCCAATGCAGTTAGTATTATTTTACATATGTTCTCTGCAGTATTTTATGATCATGTAACTTATGAGTGCTTTTCTTAACTTATGGTTGATATTCGTCCATATAAGCAGCTGTTTACTTGCACTTTTTATCAAAAACTGCTATTAAAAAAAAATCTGACATTACAAAAAAGCTGGATCATTTTTTGCACTTACTGTCTTTCCTTCTTTTTCTTGGCTCTAACCCGAAGTTTTTTTTTTTTGTTTGTTTTTTTTTTTAACTTAATAACTCATACTTGTAGGAGCATGTCAACCTACCAGGAAGAAAGATGACGTGGACAGTTAACTGGAGCTAGTGGGAGTGGGATTTTGAAATGGAGGAGGGTGTACATGGGTGCCAGAAACTGATGTTCCTCTTTTTGCCTCCTGCAGCACATTGATAAAACGTGATTAAAGGGAAAAGGGTGTGTTCTGTAATGCGCAATACTGCACCAAACTTTCGCTGCAGTGTCGGTCGAGGTCGGCTGGCACATGCGATGGATTTAAACTGAAGGCGCAGTAGTGAAGATCCTCATGTGAAGAGTGTAGTTAGAAGCATGTGAAGTGTTACAAACCAGTCATCAGATATGACCATTTAAATATTGTGTGTGGGGGGGGGGGGGGGGGGATCAAAACATCCTCTCATCTTTAGCTCTTATATGCTAATTTGTCTGATGCAGCTTTGTGGTTATTTGAGCAAAGATATCCCAGTTATAAGTGTCAAAAAAAAAAAATCAAATCCTTTAAATGTTTTTTTAAAGGCTGGGAGTGCAATGGATCAAGCTAGGCTGACGACTTTGACACGGTGTTCCCTCGCTCTTGGCAGTGAAGGCCTCTTTGTCTTGGGGTTTCCCCCCAGGGGAAACTGACATCGTGAGAGGGGCTGCAACTCATCTGTCAAAATCTCACACCTGGAAACAACTGAGATCGTATCACAGCCAGAAAACGTGCCGGGCCTGCTCGTTTGATGGGAACACGTGAATAGGAGTTCGCTTTGGCACTGTTTTCTCAAGATCCTTGATGGAATCGCAAAGTAAACACAATTGCTGTTTGGTAAGGTGCGTTTCACGTAAGCAAAACAAAATAAATGAATGAAAGTATGAAAAGAATTAATTTATTCCACACATAGCCACTTACTGGTCTGAAATAATAACATTAAAAAAAATATTAAACCAATAATAAAGGAATTTAGTGGGGGGGCAGGGAAGACTAACATTTAAAAAGTAACGGGTTATGTTGAGGAAATCTGGAAACAATTAAATGTATTAGTTTTCTTTTTATTTTCTTTTTATTACATTTTTTATCTTTCTTTTGCAGTCCTTTATAAAGAAGTAAAAATGTGGGGAGGGAGTGAAGAAAGCAGCAGGGAACAGTGTATTTATATACATAATAATCTAAAAGGCATATCTATATATATATCTATATATATATATATATATATATATATATATATATATATGTATATAAATAACACAGAAGACTGTGCTACTCTCCTTTCAAGGCGGTAAATGCTGCAGGAAATGAGGAGGCACGTTGGCGACGTGTGAGGTAACTCTAAATCATTCATCGATATGACTTCAAGAGGCGTCTTGTATCAGTAATAAAGCCACTTTTCTTTATGTAACCTTTTTTTACCGCCTCTATCTTTGATTCTTGGAAAAAGGACTTATTAATGACTCATTCAGTCACTCAACACAGACTAACTCACTCTGTTACTGTGCGGAATTCAACTAAAGCTATGCTGTTGGGACAGTTAGTCCAAGAGGGCTGTTATCTGTCTCTTGCTGCTTACTTTCACGTCTTCTCAAGCGGCTTTGAGAAAGATACGCGTTGATAGGTAATGTCATGTGATGCAGTTTGCTTATAAAACCTTGCAGCTTCTCACTCTCGTGTTTTCTTTCTCCTCCTTTCGCTAAATGTTTATTTTAAAAGCCGGGGCTGTTCTCTCGGAAGTTTACCCACAAGTGCTGAACTCCACAGAATCCCTTTAAAAGTACCCATCTTTGGGCCGAGAGGCATTTGCAGAAACATGCCCGTGCAGCGCCTGTGATATCACACATGGGCGTGACACAGGTGCTGCGACGGGGCTTACCCTTGAAAGTCTGCGCCTGGAGATCTGTCACCCCAAGGGGACTGAGCATCCCCCATTTAAAATGTCATGCCGTTTACAGTCTTTTCATAAGCATTCCTTTCATTTATGAATCATTTACTGAGGCACCATCCATCAGCTATAACCCATTAGTAAACTTGGGTTGTTTTCTATTAAGCAAACAATGCGGGTATATACATAGCTCTATATTATAATTGTTCTCAGTTCTCTCACTTCCCACTGGACCACGTCATTAGTCATAAATGTTTGTACAGAGCCTTTTATTCTGTCAAATTTGCGCTAAATGCCTTGCGCTAGTAAGAGGCCACACAGTCCATCATGATCCATATGGAGTAATGTGTTGTTTTTGTACACTCACTGATATGAACTCTTGGTGGATGCAGATATTTCAAAGCTGCCAAAGAAATATTTTATGCAAATATTTCATAGCTTGATAAAGCTCTAGCTTTTCTTCTTTTTATGTCAGCTGAAATATTCATATTCAGTGCTATTGGTTGTAAAATGATAAGAGCTTATAGCATTAGGTCGTCCCACAACTGTAACAGCGAGAGCTCTTGCCCCCGAGTTGAACTTCAGTAGTTCTCCTGATTTAATGGGGGCATTGAGTGCTTAAAGGTCACATCAGTGTTGATCCGCAAATGTAAATGTGAAAAGACAACTTGTTGATGATGCAACAAGGCTTGCAAGGTCCAGTTAGTAAAATGGAAAATTGTAATAACGTTTAATAAAATAGATCAAAAGATAGCACTGTTGGTATGGCATGCTGTTAAGTATTTTTTTTACAAAGTGTATTTTGCATTTTTAGTACATAGTATGTGTCAGCGTGTATTCTGGGCGTGGACAGTGCTTGCATTCAAGAATGGAGTGGATGAGGGTTTTCTTACTAGAGGTGGTCTTGCACCTGTGACGCCAATTTGTCCTTGGACCACACCAATCACTTGACCTTTGGTTTGATTTCAGCTTAACACTTGTAGAATTTCTTGACAGCGCCTCAGATAGTTTTGACATTTTCCTGCTAATGTGTGTTAGCGATGTGTAATGAGGAGGAATGTGAAGTCGTCTTTAGTCCTGGGTCAAGAACTACTTGACCTGTGGACCTGCGGCCTGTGGGCGCAAGTCTACGGATCTGTGTTTTTTGGAATAGTGCTGAGATACCTTCAGTTGTCTGGGAGTCTGTTACTCGTCACTCAACGGACTCCCAAAATTCAACAACTGCTTCTTTCAGTGACTCTCCGATGACTCTGCATTTGTTGGTTGTTCCGAAGGAGGGTGTGAGGCAGAGTACAAGGACATTATTGTTGACTTTGTGTAGGGGTGCAGGCATGTTCATCTACAGCACAGCTACAGATTTCAAAATTAAATATGGAGACGGTTGTACATTTGTGTGCAACTGGAAGTTGTCAAAATTAATCTTTTAACCATTGCAGCTCCCTTCCGAGCATACTGCTTCCAGTCTTTGGTCTGGAGTTCTTGCAAAGCACAGAGCTAGACACATCATTTTCTGGAGTGTTCACCCCTATATCTTTACAGTGCGTTCCAGAGATGCTTGTTCGGCTTGAAATATGAAGGTCAGGGGACAAGATAACCTCTTGAAATCGGTCCTCAAACTGTTCCTGAGAAACTTGGTCTAACATATATTCATAAAAAGTGAAGTAGCTTCATAATTTATGGCAGTGAAAGACCCCATAACTCTCTCTGTCAGTATGTACCCTCTTGACAAGTACACAGACAGTTGATTTTCCTCTGAAATAGCTCAAATGCATTGAGCTCTGTGCTACCAAATCATGTCAAACACTTTTTGTGGTGCATGAGTGGCAACAGCACCTCTTCATTTGCAGTTATTTGGTGATGTAAACAGACCAAGTCAGAGGATAAAACCGTCTGACTGGTTGTCATGGTGAGGGGGAAATCCCAGGCAACAGCATTTCCCAGGAGAGAGATGTGAGTCTTTTGTGTGTGTGTGTGTGTGTGTGTGTGCTTGCGTGTCTATCTATCCCTTTAACTCTTTGGACGTTGGGGTTGAGGGTTTAGGCTGCTCATCACTCTCAGATCAACCCTCAGTTTGGTTGTGTGTGAAGGTTCTCAGTAATCCAGGTCACGCTATAGTCAAAACGCAAGCTGAAACAAAGGCAACTGGATTCATAGGGTTTCTTGAAACCTTTGTTTGGCTACTTCTCCTTGGGTGTAGGGTTCGGGATAGGATTGTGCTTTTAAGGGCTGGGGTTAGGGATAGAGCTGGGCGATAAATATTGGAAAGAGGGTCAAAAGCTAGTTCTAGCTCTATCCAGGAAAAAAAGAGAAGATGCCTAAAAACCTGGTATAATCTCTTACCTTCACTTATTAGTCTTTATCAAATTAATCTTAGACTTTATTAATCAGTTTCAGCTCCCAAACCACTATAAAAGTCAACTAGCCTCTTCCAGTCTCTTTATGCTCTTTATGCCACGCCAGAGTAACTGATTCCTGGCAGTGGTGTTACATTTGGCGCACAGACATAGATGAGTGCTTGTCTTCGTGTCTAGATTTTGGCAAGCATTAATAGAAAACACACAAGCCATGCAAGGTTTGTACCCTGGAATTTTAAGAGTCTGGTATGCATCTTTAAACTCATACCAGCGTTTTATCAAAGTCTTACAAGTCCAAATGGGTTATCGCTGCTGCCACCCTAACCATTTATCTCAATTTTCATCTGTGGTGAAAAACAGCCCCCCTGCAGAAGGCTCATCATAAACAACAGGAGTGTTAAAAGAACTGCACAGTTCATGCTGAGGCCTGTCCTTCCATCTCAGCTCCCTGGGAAAAATTAATGGGCAGGTTGTCCTCGAACACTATCAGACACCATAGATCAAGATAATAGGGCACAAATAAGAAGTTGAGAAGGTCCAAAGGAGAATGAATATTCTCACATATAGAGGATATCTCTACAGTTATCTAATAACTGTCTAATAAATGCAGGTAGAGTATCCGTGCCAGACATACTATGTCCCACTTATTTTAAAATACCGGTTAGGAAAACTCTAGACTCTGGTCTTTTACTCGGATATTCCAAATTTTGGTTGGCAGTACTTCTCTTTCATGCCACACTGCAACAACTGTTAAGTAAATAAACTACTTTGTTCAAAGCACATTTCCTTTGCAGTTATAAGTTCCTTGTAAATTGCAACCAGACACCACCCAAAAAAAAGCGCTCTTTTCCGTTTGGAGGTTCCCAAGAAGAAACAAAGTTATATCTCACGTTAGGTGTGTTCACCCTCCACTTACCTTCTGTTTGATGTATAAATAGGACTTTTCTGTCACATTTTGACAGTGGTGCAAGGTGTGACCTGACAGCACACTGTTTTCCGTTATCAGGTGCGGGAGGAGTGTTGGTGTTATGTACAGAAAATATAAATGAGTGCAAACACACCTTGATTTGCTCAACACAGAACCGCTGTGTGCTATGATAGCGCACAGGTGAAGGTCTGGCTTATCGCTTGTTCTTGTTGCGAAATACAGCGCGATGTTATTTCACTGCGTGCCACATTTTCTGCAAAAGCGATAGCGTCTCATTAAAAGACTTACAGCCACTATGCTACAATAACTGTTTTTGGGGGGTTTTGGAAACACACTGATTCTGTTGCTTAAATATTAACTTGGGCAAAAAGGCACCGCCAGAAGCAGATTTCACTCAATAAATCTAATCATAAAACTTCAAAGGAGTCTCATAAATGTGCACATCTTGAATACCATGTAGAACATCTTGTCTGATCAGCAGTATGCGTCTATGTTCCACGCGTCCATGCGTCTATGTTCGGGCTGCATTTTTTTATTTTTTTGGCAGGAACCTCAATAAATTCTGCACCATACCAGAACTGTTACCCAGAACTCATAACATCTTATTTTATCATAATAAATTACTGCAGAAGTTTAGCATTGTGCTCTTAACACTGTCAGACTCACACCACATAAAGGATCAAAATCAAAGCGGCAGAACTAGAGATATTTTATTATTTTTCCTGCCACATTTTCTTCTTTATCAATCCCAGAATGCACCTTGACCACTGAACTTGGAAAAAATATGTGCTTGCCCCGACATATCTCATTTGTTATGTTGGCAAAAGTTCGGCTCACTGGTGATCACATGATTTATGAACAGTACAAAAAGAGCAAAACGGAAAAAAAAAAGGTTAGGGTTAGAAAGAAAAAAGAAAGAAAACACAAAATATTAATAACAGATTTTAGGAAATATTCATTCATCAGTGTTTCCTAGAGGTCCGTTGGTCCTGATAATTCCACAAAAACTTCCTGCGGTACCGTTTGCAGATGCATAATTTGTTCTGATAGCCCTCAGATACGTACAAAGACTAATGCATTTAACCACACACAAAAAACAACAGCCAAGACATTTAAAAATAAAATGTTTTTATCCATTCCAAGGCTTTTTGTGACTTCTCAAGACCTGCAGCTGTTGGAGTAGAACTAAACTGAGCCTGAAACTGAAGTGAATTGTGTTCCTGCATTTACCTGCTAGACAGAAACACAACTAGCTACAGCTAATGTTGCAAAGTTACAGTCTATTTTAGATTATACAATACACATACTGTTACCTTTAAATATTTCTCCCTTAATTTGCAATGTCATTGCAGATTATTTTATGTGACGGTGATATGTCTGCTCTGTAGCTGCTTGTATACCTTTGAACTTCTCATTCCTTTTCTAGACGTGCGCTGGACTTTCGGACTCATTCTGACGTATTTCCTTTACATTTCGTCGAGCTAGAACAGTGCCAACGATACACACTCAGCTCCTGTGGACCAATAACCAAGTGAACAATGGCCTGCTGTGAGTGTGCCTGTTAATTAATAAGCATTTTATACAGAGATAACGGAAAACAAATAAATTCAATAAACAAAGACTATCTTTGTCGGTATGTTGAAATGTGACTACCAGCAAATAAAAAAGACGATAGAGGAGCTCCGCTCAAGTCTGGGTGTGGGTGTTTCTTCACACTTATCAGGTGATGCCAAGGGGGATTTCCACATGCACTGGCTCGGCAAGAGTATGAGGGACTCTGGCCAACAGGATCTGTGGAACCTATTCTGCAAGTACACACACACACACACACACACACACACACACACACACCCACACACACACACACACACACACACACACACACACACACACACACACACACACACACACACATACTGAAGTGCAACCAGGACGGAAAGCATAACCCCCTCACTTAAAGATTTATTTTTTGTTTGTTCCGACTTGGCAGGCAAATAAGTGAAAAGACTGCTCGATACTCAGCACATCATTGGCACAGATGAGCCCATCTGGCACGAAAGGTCAGGTACATACTTGGCACAACAAATTGTTAAAGACAAGAATCACAACTTGATCCAACTTGCCCTTTTAATGATATTACTCAACAGAGTAAAGATGTTTCCCACTCTGTTCTCCCTCTATCTGATAACAAGTCGTGATACTGAGCAAAGCTCACGGCTCGATTTCTGAGTAAAATGAGGCATTAAAGGAGCTGGCTTCAAGGAGGAAACCCATCGATCCATCCAGTGATGCAAAAACCAAATACCTGGAATACAGTAAACGCAAGGCACGGTGCACTCGGCTAATGAGCGGGCTGAAGTTTGAATTGTAATTTAAACAATTACGGTTTATTTAAACCAAAGTCTGGATGTGGCAGTGGCAAATAACTGACCAAAAACAGCAAACCATCATCCATTTAGATTTGGAGGAGTTCTCCTTTAGGAGGGAGCTCTAAAAAAATCCAGGCTGGGAGACTGAATCAACACTCAACAAACACATACTGTATTAGAGCATAAAACTAACAATGCCATGACTGTAACATTGAAGAATTAGGATTGGAGTCAGCTGATATTGATCTTTGCACTCTGCACACACTCTTTTCAGAGTGATTCAGACGTTTTAGGCGTAAAACTTTCAGTTTTACCACAACAGAAAGGGATTCAGATAATCTGCTTATCTGCTTGATTATCTTGTCATGGCAGGATTAAGGCGTTAAGTTTCGGAGTCAACTGTCCCAGGAACTGCAGACCCTAATGGTCCTAAAGACTGATTTTTTTTTCAGTGGTCAATAAATAAATAATAGAGGCTTGGTTTTGGTAATCTGTTCATACTGGCCTATAATACTGTAGGTCCCTTCTTAGCCATGTTTCAGAGTAAGACATAACCCTTCTCTGTGGCAAAGGGCTTCAGCAGTTAGGTGAGTGACATGTATATCCACTAAAAATAGTATTTCAGCATGTAACTTGTCCTTAGAGAAAAGTAGCAGAAGATGTGAGTTTGGAGGGAAATCCCTGCATTTTTAATAAAGCAGAGACACAGAAGCATTAGCAGAAAAAGAACAGCGAGTTAACAGAATGGCTTGCAGCAGTATTTGATTAAGTAGTGTGCACATGGGTGAGAAAGTCTTATTCAGTTCATACTTTAATCTATAGCGTAACATCTCAGTCTGCACGGTAACAAGTCACAAACTTTGTCATTGCAGCGGGTCAGGGAGGATGCATCATCTGTGGAAATGCAAAGAGGAAATTTAATCCTGAAGTGCTTGCACCATCTCCAGAAAACGTTGAAATACAGTTTTTGCACTAGATTAGGACTCATGCAAAGTTGCGTGAGGAAGGGATCTATTCAAGGCCAACATAAACAGGACCAGTGGTATCTACATGTGCATCTGACTACCCTGTACAAAGTTGTATTATATACGATTAATAGCAAAATTAAAGTAAGCGTATGAAATACCATCTGACTATTTTGCCATGTTATTAAACACATCCTTTCAGCCTTCACTCAGTGTGTGTAATGCTGTTATACCCAACAGGGATGATGCACAAAACTGGAAAAGAAGCCACAGTTGTCATAAAATGCAACGATAGTTAAAACATTTATGGCATGGTAACTTGTATATACTTTGTATTTGTTGCTCCATAAAATGTCTCTGCTTGCACATTATGCTGGCCTCTGGGGACAAATAAAATTTTCTGAATCTGAATAATTCAAGCTATTTGGGAAAGCAAATACATAGAAATATAATCAAGCAAAGTGAGCTGCAGCACTGAAGTCAAAATTTGTGCTGCCTTTGTGCAGAAACATTACATATTTTGCAACAATGCAGGGCAAGACTTTGCAATCACTCTCTCATTTGCTATTCCACACACAATACAGTAATCACTGAGAAGTCTGAATGATGCAGACAGCAGTAATCAGGCTGTGGTCACCTACCTGTGTGGGCACAGCTCTGATTTTCTGCAGGAATGTCTCGGCAACCCCCCCAAAAAACCAACTGTTGCTTTGAATTGAATTGAGGGGCATTGGTTTAATTTACTAATCCTTGTTGTTGGAGCCCCCAGCTCTGAAAGACCACTTAGATGAAAACGTGTGATGTTGTGATAAATGAATTGAAACTTCAGCCCAGACAGTGTGAGCCACTAATTCCTTGCTTTCTCATCAGAGGCTGCAGCCTTATCAGACACCTAAAGGGGTGAAACATGTCTCCACACACACTCACGCGTAGGCACACACACGATCATCTCACTGCCTTGTTGGTAGTCTCAACACTACTGGAGAGGGGGACCCTGGAGGTAAATGGGACGACTTGCTGGCTTGTTTACAGTAAGAGATCAGAGTGACAAGCTGCAGACAGATACAGGTTAGGGTGGATCAGACCTTGATTTCTCCAAACTCTGATGGTGTCAGTTAGGTGCCCCGCATTCCCCAGGCCTTTCACTTTAATGGCTGAGAGAACTTAACGTCGTCTGTGTTTGCAGGAGCTTACTGTGTGCCTTGCAGGGGATTGCAGCTTTGACATTCAACTTTCAGTTAGGGCTAAGTATAATGTTAAAAAAACACGCTTTTTAGTTCATGGGTCCGTCAGTCAGGCAGGGATTCACAAATAAGCAGCACTCACACAGATTCAAACAGATATGTATAAGTTTCTGCTTGATGAAGGATCAGGTATTCAAACCCACATCAACCTTGGCAGGAGATAAACATCTGAGGCCTCATATTTACAACAACGGGGTGAAATAAAGCTTGGACTTTTAATGCATGCCATAAAAATTCTTTTCACTCTCTGTGCCAGATCACTTTCAACTAATTACAATCTTTGTCACAACATGTATAGGAATGACTGTCCTATGTTTTATTTTGTTACACCCTTTATGCAGCTGAATGTGTTCACCCTGGGGGAAGACTTTGTGGCCCCTGGCATCAGATGTTAAGTGCAGCCTCCATTGCAGACGGGAAGGGGCAAGATGTGGCGTCGACAGTGGCGTGGATTGTGTCCAACACAGTGTCTTTAATTCTTTGTTCTCAGCTGATTTATTTGATTTATTACTGTGCATGTACACAATAGATCAAGAAAGCCATCCAACGAATGATTCAGATTTTACGGCTGCAGGCTTTTTAAATACATAAAATTGATGTCGTTTTTGTAACCCCATTCCATGACGTGTATTTGTTGGACATAATTCACACTGAGTTTCAGCACATAAACTAAAATGTGTACTTGTAAAACTCTGTGGACATCTGCAATAAACCAAGACCATGGTATGAACTCTTTCCAGACCTGAGTGCCCCCATGAAAAGAGTGCTCCCAACCAATTTGACAGAAAAATAAAGAGAGAAAATAAAGAAAAAAAATTGATTGACAGAGTATCATGAGCTTTGTTGAGTGAAGTGGCCAAGAAATGACAGCCCTTCTAACAGAGCTTTTGTAGTCCTCAGCAGAAATGGGCGAACCTGCAGGAAGAAAGACCATCTCAGTTGCACTCCATTAATAAGTAGCAGCACTCCCTTTATGGTAGAGCAGCTAAATGAAAATAGGTAGAGCGTCTTTAAGCAAGACACTGAACCCTGAGTTGCTCCCAGTGCCTGGCACCGGTGTGCCAAAGTGTGTGTGGAATAATGGGTAGATGTGTCATTGTGACTCCAAAAATGTTTGAGTATCATTAGATATAGTACAAGAACATTTACTTTTCATTCAAAGTTATGACAGTCCACTTTGATTTTGCTGTGTATAAGGTACTGTAATGGTCTTATAGGTGAAAAGTTTAACAAAACTAAACACTAATTCTTTTAGCAGAACTCTAAGCACAGTGCCTTTTGAGCAAACATACCTCGTGCCATACCAACAGTAAAGCATGTTGGTGGCAGCATCATGCTGTGGGTACAGGCACATGGGGGGACTGATCAGACCAGAAGGAAAGATGGATACAGCCGAATATATTCTTGAAGGAAACTTGCTCCCTCAGACGGGGTCATAAGTTCACCTGTCGGTGAACCAAGTCAATGACCTGAAGCACACAACACTGGAGTCGCTCTGGGGCTAGCTCATGAATGATCCCGAGAAAAAACTCATATATGTAGAGAAACCTGAAAAACGCTGTTCATAGACACGTTGCAGCCAATATATTGAGTGTAAACTTCTTTGAAACGGTAATCATGTATATTTCAAAATAAACCAATGCTGCTTTAAAAAAGTGAATACTTTCTGAATTTGCAAAATTTCAGATTTCATCACTGTACAATGCTATACTAAAATTTTACAAAAACCTAACCTAAAATACTTTAGATTTGACTGTGCTAGGATTCTGCAGTATCCTGATTAACAAATCATTTTCATTCATTACCAAGACTTTAACCAAAATGTCATTGGCGCTTTTTCAAACCATATAAAATGTTTGTTTTAGTTTTTTTCCAAATGTGCAGTGGTAGCAGGTTTAAGGTGTATGTTAATTGATCAATCAATCAGTATTTATTTGTATAGCACCTTCCAGCACCCAATGGTGCACAAGGGGCTTTCCAGGGTAAAAACAAGAATAAAAGCAATATTACAAAGAACAAAAGCTATATTACTAAAACATAATTAAGACACAGCTGCACCGCAAAAAGGTGCACAAAGTGCATTCAAGTGTAAAACAAGAATAAAAGCAATACTACTAAAACAAAACTACAACACGACTGTAACATAAAGGAGCAACACTCCCAGTTAGTGGCTACAGTATGTGAAATGCCAGGCTGAATAAATGTGTTTAACTGATGATTTGAAATTATTATGTGAATGGCTGTCTACCCCTTCACATACGGCAGCCCCCCTCCCATCACCCCGACCTTTCACAGGACAAGCGGTTACAGAAGATGAAGGGATGAATTCCTCAAAACAGCCACAAGCATGTACCAGTACACATCTTGCAGCGTATGGCTGCTTTCAATTGTTTCTTTGCTATAGCTCTTGGCAGTGACACATCACTGTCTGAGGGACAGACTCAGGGAGGCATCGGCAAGTTGCAGACTGCGGGGCCCTCAGGCTACAACCCCATAAAGGCCGTCCCTAAACGCTTGTGCTTAGTTAAACGTAACAATCCTTATTGCATCAGTAATACATTACACCATGTACTATTGCACTCACCTAAGTGCTTGAATAACAAAGTATACTACACATTATGGAAGTATGTAGCGTTGTATAAGAGTTACAGCATGAGACAGCTTACTTCAGTTTGAAGAAATTTGTGGAAAGTCAAACTAAATAGCCAGAAGAATCAAAAAAGCCCCCTGGATAGTAAAACTAAGTCACTGCAGTGATAAAACAATTCTGCACCATATCGCTGCTGGTGTTAATGAAAAGATATCTGTTTGGACTCACACCCCCAAAGGAGACTGAGACTTAATGCTGCGTTGTGTGGCCTTGAAGTGTATTCACTATTGGAAAAAGGAAACTTGCTCACAGTCATTGCAGAGCTGAGCCACCGGGCCATAGTGACACAGTGTGTTACAGAGTCAGTGATTCACAGGGTGGCAGTGATGATTTACAGTTGTTGCAGTTGTGCCAATGAAGGTGTCCACCAGGAGCCCCTTGGAAAAGGACACGCTAATGGTTTGTCTTCTCTCAGGTGCACTACTGCAGGAAACAAATGGCTCACGTCGGGTTCCTTTTCAGTTTCATATAATACAATGTCCCCTCTCATAGTAATGCAAAAAAAGTGAATTCAGTTTATTGTTACTGTAGTTAGCCCATAACTGTAGCAGAGTAAGAAGTGTAATTTTTCCTCCTAACTGGCTGTGATACATACATATGAAATATTAAATGCGAGACTATCATGTTCTCAAGTTACTTTAAATTTACCTCAACATTACACCTCTATTTAGTTCTCAATGACAACCACAATCAATTTGGAATATTCAGCTAAAACCACGACACTAACAGCGATTTAAAGATATCAAAATCAGCTTTTGAATCGGATGTCAAGTCACCAGACATCTTCTCAGGGACACCTACAGAAAGAGAGAGAACAGCAGCTGTCTTATATTAGCATGACATTTTGAAATTAGCTTTCCACACTAGCATCAAGCTTTATTTCTAATGTGTTGAGACATTTTGTGTCATGTTTGGTTCCTTCACAGCAGATGAAACTGTGCATCTCTAAGAGAAAGAGGTTGGTCCAGAGGCTCAGGTTGTACAACATGGTGCACGAATGTTGATCAGGCATAACTTTATGACCACCTTCCTAATATTGTGTAGGTCAGCCTCCAAAACAGTTGTGACTCATCAGAGAATGGACAGGGACCTTCTGAGGGTGTCTCGTTGTGTCTGGTGTCTGGTTTGTGGGGGCCTTTGGGTCCTATGGCCTCTGTGGATCATCCCACAGATACTTGATCAGTTTGGGATCTAGTGAATTTGGAGGCCAGGTCAACACCTTGTGCTGTTTTTCATGTTTTTTTTTTTCCTGTGTCAGGCTACATTGTGCTGGGGATGGTTTCTGTCATCAAGGAGTGTCATTGCTATGGGATGGGGGTGCCTGGTCTGCAGTGTTTTGTTTTTCATAGTCTCTTTTGTGCCTTAAAGCTTTTGGCTGGGAAACTTGTCGAAATGAATCTTATGAGTTTATGAGGCTACGCATGTGAAATAACACCTATCCTACAGTATAAACAGGATAAACCTCAAACGTCAATAAACAGATCAAAAATCTATTCTCTGTTTGCCCTGTCTTCTTTAATGATGAATGTGCATCATCCTGGGATGAATAAGAGATAAATTAAAACTTGCAGGATTTCTTCACTTCAGTATTGCATAACACTTCACTGAGTACTTTGTAGTTCACTGAGTTCATCAAAGCTGAGCCCCAGCGGGCTATGAGCCAGTCTTATTTTTACTCTCCTCCCATATTTTTGCAGTTCTGATATGCGTATCTGTAGTTGATCGTTCGGGGACAAGACCTGCTGGCTTGTAGTCTTGAGCAAGGCCTCGATCACAACTCTGGTCTCTCGTTGACTTGCACAAGAGAAATCCATTTTAAGTACATTGTTGATTTTGACACATTTTTATTTTGTACAGCAACAACGTATGCATATGAAAATAAATCTAAGTAGTAAAAAAAGATACAAAAATATTGGCCTTTCCATCCACTCAGCATACATCCTATTCACTCCACTGAAGCACAAGCAAGCCAGGGGGAAAAATGCAATGCAAAGCACAACCATCAAGCAAACAGCCGACTGCGTACTTGAGGAGAATCATATTTACAGCCAGGATGTAAAGTAATACTGCTCAAGGTCTCCTCAGAGAACATTGTAACACATTTCAGAGCTCACTGGAAATCCCTTCTAAAATAGTTTTCTTCCACGGTGCAGGTGTACGGATAGTCTGTGGGATTGTAGAAAGGTGAATATTCAACAGCGGGGAAGCTCTCCTGCTGTCCCGGCCAACAGTGAGGCAGACAGTAACAGTCCTGGGGATTACAGTGCTGATAGTGGTAGTGCTCTGAGGTGAAGCCGTTGTAGCTGGACTCCATCCTGGTGGGCGAGTCGTAGCAGGAGGAAGAGGAGGAGGAGAACGAGTCCTGCGGCGAGTAGCTGTTGTGATCCATGGAGTTGCAGATCGTGAGAGACTCTGATGAGGAGCAGGGAGCCTGAAAGAGAGGAGGACGACAGGAGGGTGAGCAGGAGTTTGCACACGTGAAACCAGGCCAGTGGGGTGGTGCTTTTGTTTACATTTTATTACCGTTATTAAAGCTAGCGAAACGAAAGTGTTTGGTTTCAGGAAAGTCAGTTAACAGATCTGATTACAAAAACAAATAAATTAGATATTCTGAATGCACATGCAGAGTATTTATTTATGTTGAACAGGTTTGTGGTGCGGAGAAGGAACTGCACCAAATCTCTCTACAAAAATCAAACAATATGTTGTTGTTTCAGGTGCAAGATCAGTGAAAGGACACAACTTATTTCCTGAAGCCTTTAAAACATTGTCTAGTTTTAGTTTTTGATTACCAAACTGACAATTTATAAAAAAAAACAACAACAAAAAAAAACATTTAAAAATAAATTAAGAAATGTCCTATCATGTGGTGAGGACTATGCAGAGAGAGCTTCTAACATCCATCTGGTCTTATGTTTGAACAGGGTCTCAGCGTCAGTGGGCTAAACTTACCATCCCATGGCCATAGTAGTCCGCATCTGAGGAGAGTCCGTGGCACCAAGGCAGCGGGGAGATGGGAGGGAGAAGCAGAGGTGTGCTGTAACCGAGCCCTGCGCTGGGGTTGTTGTTGTTGCAGCTGTAGCCGTTGCTGGGCAACATAACGTCCCCAAGCTGCTGCTGCTGCTGCTGCTGCTGCTGCTGTTGCTGCTGCTGGTGTTGGTGTTGTTGCTGCTGGACGTCGTTGAAGGCGCTCTGCTGCATTTGGATGCTGCACGGATTTTCGGAGACTGGGAACGAGGTGGTGCGCAGCTGCAGGGCTCGACCGCCACAGCTGCTGGAGTCAGTTGAGGGAATGTCGGAAGGAGGAACCGCATGGCGACCTGACAGAATTAAAAATAAATAAATGTTTAAAAAATTACATTACATTATTCATAACAACAAAAAAGAAACAAAAATTGAAGCCTTTATAAAAAATGAAACATATTACGCTATTACAGCTTGTGGGTAATCCTGAAATTCTTGATTGCCGAAAATAATTGTTACGCATTATTATTATTATTATTATTATTATTATTATTATTATTATTATTATTATTATTATTATTATTATTAAACCTGGAAACCTGCCTTCTAAAGACCTGCAGTAATCTCTCAGTGGCAGCAAACCACAGGCAGACATTTAAATAGGCTTATAAATTCACATTGTGATGTCATGACACCATCAGCCAACACATTTGAATGTAGCTTACGTTTATAAGTAAGGACCCCGCACTTTTGGCACGGGGCTGTCAATAATTGACAAGAACGGCAATCCGAGACTTAGCTTTCTCTGGTGGTCATAACTGAGGTTTCCACGTGAGTATGTCGTTTCTGGATTCAGGGCAAGTTGACGACTGTCATCAGTAAAAGTTGTTGTTGTTTTTTTCCTCTGTACATGTTGTATTTTAGTGGATTCGTGACTGTGGTCGTGCCTGAAGCTTAAAACCTCGTTCTCTGCACACTGTATGCACGTTTTCGTAAAGTGCTCAGCTAGTAGGTGTTACCTGTGGTTGTTTTAGGTCAGTGTGGACCTAAATGTTTATCTTTATTATAGCTGATTTAGACATTAGACTTGGGTGTGGCTGCTGGGTAAACTTACTTGAGAGAGTGGACGCGCAAAGCTCCTGAAGCTCCAAGCAAGTCTGGGATATCTGTTGATCAGGAACAAGAATGAATATGTGAAGTTATTAGATTTTACTCCCCCTCCTCCTCATTCCTTTTTTAAGCGTTTTGATCTGACTTTGATACTGCACTTTGCGAATGCGATATGTGCGCGGCTTAGGCTCAGCCGGTAGAGTGGGTTGTCCCCGAACCAGAGGGTTAGCGGTTCGATCCCCCGAATGTGCCACATGCTGAAGTGTCCTCGAGCAAGACACTGAACCCCCCAGTTGCTCCCAGTGCGTGGCACTGTTGTGTGAATGTGTGTGTGCTTGTGGGTAAACGGGTCTGTGATTGTAAAGCGCTTTGAGTACGTAGAAAAGCGCAGTATTAACGTAAGACCGGTTACCATTTAATGGCTTTTTTAAAAAAGGCAGCGTGCTTTAAACTGGAAGGGCCGTCAGTGATTAACAGGGTAACAGTTTATTGCTGTGCACTGTCAATGTTTTTTTTCTTCTCCTTTGCTCAGAAAACAACTACAACAACTACAAGGAAGAAGGGAGGGTTTACCGTTTTCAGTTTCTTGCTGTTGGCCTCCCGGGCTCTGTGTCTCTGCAGCAGCTCTTTAACTGTGGTCTTCACTCGGACGCCCTGGTACACCCGCGGCTTATCTGCATGAAGAGAACAACGTGACAGTTTACTAAACACTCTCCATTGGAGCACACAATAGCAGCAACAACCTCTTCTCTACCCCACACTGTTCAGAACCCCTTCCCCCGCCTCCTCCTTCTCTCTCATTAAAATCCCAATGAGTGTGCTTTCGTCCTTCCAATACAAAAATAAAATAAAATGCTATTTATTTCCTTGTCTTTATTGTTTGTCCTAACACATCCGTGTATACCCATGAAGTGTCCTTACTCTGTTTTCAACCATGATACAACGATTTTATATCAGGCTCAGTTATTTAAAACATTAGTAACACATACAGTGTTTCATAATCAACGATAAACTGTACTTTGAACAACATGTACTGCCTAGATGTCCCAACTTTTGTCTGAAACTCTGTGCGTAAAAGTGTTATGGGCGCTTGGTGCGCGCTGTGGATCTCGATATTTTCAATCACTTTCCCCGACTTGAGAGCTCACTGCTCCCAGCCGGGGAGCACAGCACAACACAGCTCGGCGTTTCGCAATATCAGCAGATCCTTTGACTGCCGGCTGTGTGATCCGCGCAACCTCGCCCCTCGTACGGACCCGGAACAAAGGAAAGCGGGACAAAATACGTTCCAGTAAGTACATTTCTGGTCATAATCCCGCACGATGCAGGATAGATATATTATTTTTTTTTTGAAAGATACGCCTGGATCAGTCAATGGGTTGAAATACGATTGAGATCGTTCGGTGGAGTTAAATAAAGTCGCTCCGTGTTACCGCTTGAAATGCACAAAGACCGTAAAAACGTCTGTAGAGCGATCAGAGACCAAAACTTAAAGGATCACTCAGTAAACGCGCCGAATATCTTAAGCTGCCGATCTCTGCTGATTTCTGTAAGAATCTATTCCAAAGTAAATCGGGTTTGAGTAAAAGTTTGTTTCCGTACGGACAACGCAACAACTATCCAAGCAACCGCTATCCACAAACCCGTCTGTTCTTTACGCGTAAATCTGATCCTTTGGTAAACGCTTAGTTTGGACTTTAGTTTGATCAGGCACTTTTTGCCGTATGGAAACGTTTCAGAGGCAATTTCAAACATGCGTCGTTTATCATTCAAAACCCCAAGCTCTACTCCAATCTCTGTTACTTTATTCAAATCACCCCTACCCCCATGGCAGTGAAATGCGATGGATATATATACAGGGAATAATTTGCTGTATTTTTCCTATAGTACCTGAAGCTCGATTAAGGAACTCAAAAGAAGAAGAAGAAAAAAAAGAACGCCTCGTATAGGTGTGTGTAATTTAGGCCTAAAGGCGTAAATTAAAGTGCTCAGGAGTGGCGAGCGTTTTGGGAAAAGGCGATTTGATAAGACACGAAGCCTCAGCTACGAAACCTCATCTGATAAATATTCATACAGCTAATGCTACTTTATGATTTGTCTTAAATGCGGCAAATAGTGGGTCTAAAATTACGCGCAGACACATCCCACTCAAACACTCATAACGCCCTGTTACGCACAGGTAGTCCGGGATAAGAGGCTACGGCTCAAATAGTACTCCAATTGCTCTTTAGTAAAAAATGTCTTCGACAATCATACTGCACATAAACCGAGGTGTGTCAACAGACTGTGGTCGCAAGAACGAAACACAAGAAATGCGTAAAAGTCGGTAAAGCACAGGAGAGTTTGAATGGAGAAAATCGACTGTCCAGAGCCACCCATCAGTTAGGAAACAGGTGGCATTAAACTACATTGATTTTTCGCATGGAAGTTTAATAAAACTGCAGATTATTCTACATAACATTTAAATATATCAAGAAGAGGGCATGTATATGTAGAAGAATAACTAACTGTCACAGAACTGAGGTGTACATTTAATTTTTCCACTAAACATTGCTTTGTTTCTTTTCTTCTTTCTTCCTAACAGGGAAAACGCTACTAAATGATTTCCTGACGAAAATCCAAGGTGAAACTCACCAGACATGATGGCTGAGATGAAGAGAGGATCCCTGGAGAAGACCTGTGGGACTCCACAACGTCCTTTTCTGCCTCAGCAAAATGGCCAAGAACGAAATTTGTGCAAAAGTCTCCAAAAATCTCAACACAAATGTCTCACAGCAGAGTCAGAGCATACAACAATATTGTAATATAGCTGGGGACATATTAGTTTGAGATTTTCTCCCTCCATGCCTACTATTTAAAACCCCTAGAACTCAATGATTTGACAATGATTTGATTGCGCGTTACTTTCAATTTGAATATTCAGAGGCAAGCAAGTAAAATCGATTTTACAATAAAAATCACCACGCATGGACATCGCATAAGGCCCGCTTTAATGTAATATATTAGAATTTTACACTTAGACCGAAAAAAAAACATACTTTTATTAATTTTATCCTCCTTTTGCAATATCAGAGCATCACACCCCCTCACCAAGCACTGCAGCACTGGGTGCTTGCCGTGCGCAAATTTAACACCATATTTCAACTTATATGCGCCATCACGCAATTAATGCAACCTCTCTACATGCAGACAGTGTGATCAATCACATATTTATACTTTAGTTTAGGGAAATAATACATAAAATTGGGAAAAAAGTGGGCGTGGCAAATGGCAGCAGCCATCTTTGCAGGCCTGCAGCTGCAATAGCAAGTGGTCCCCTAGTGCTCTCACCTGTGCTGAGCTGCTGTGCAAGGCTCAGCGCGTTTACAAAGTAGTCCTTTAAAAGAATTTCGTCTATTGAAAATGAAATTTTAATTCTAGAATAACTTAGTGTTTTCCCCCTGGTGTCTTAAAGTATTTTTTAATTATTATTTGCCAGTGTTACAGAAGCTTTCTAAATCCTAACACCCGAAACAAGCTACACACTGATTCTTTTTTAATACCCTTATAACAGGATGCATTTAAAACCTGTCTGCTCTTTCTGTGCAACAGAGAACAAAGTTGTATGCACAGCAGCCTGCACGAAATCCTGCAACTTTCTGAGAACGCGGTGCACAGCAAAACCAAATTATTACGCAGTAAAACGCAAACATTACATTTTGATTATCACATCCCAGCTGCAAACACCTGGGCCAGTTTGATCACACAGACTGATCATTATTCATTCATTTAGTATTGATATTATTGCAATAAAAGTAACCCCCTTGAGCTACTGATCTTATAACTACTATAGAGGAAATCATTCTTCTTATTATCTGTATCTGTGTCTGTAGTAATAGTTGTATCCACGCCACTGAGGGTGGAGAAAACGAGTTTTGAAAAAAAAAACTTTGACCAACAATCCATGATTGTGGTTCGTATTCGGCCATTGCAATAGTCCTCTTTGCTCCTGTCAAGCAGTTTTTCATAAAGACTCCTCTTAGCTGCATCACACGCTCTGTGTCTGTTCACTGCTCCTCATGGATGCTCTGCTTCTTTTCGCAGCGCAGCAGCTCCTCTCCTGCTGCTGCAGCGGCGGCGCGACGGCTCCACCTAGTGGACAAATAACATACCTCACCTCCTCCCTCCAGATGACCTGCATTGGCAGCGCAGTAAGAGTACACTAAACAGTGTCACAACATACATTTAAACGCTTTTTATTATTATTATTATTTCATACGGAGCTGAAAAACAGACAAATGCACAGAATATATAGCTTGAATATTTATTTAACATTTAGCATAATTTTTTTTTTACTTTTTACAAACTGTATAAATCAGTGAATTATAACACACGACAATAGAAATAGAAAGAAGTGAAGCATTGTTTGTGGTTTGCAGATTGCTACATAAAACTGAGAGACAAATAAAAATAAAAATTAAATATAGGCTAGCTGCTACAGGAATAATGCTCGTTGTATCTCTGATCTTTGCATCAGATAGATGCGATAATTGTACTATTCTTTAATTTTGTCTTCTTCATTCAAGGTTTGCTTGACGTATGGCACTGCGACTGCTAAAAAAGACACAAATAAACACTTCAAATATAAGAGTCCTTATACCTGTACAACTACACAATGCTACAGCAGATGTAACCGTAACTGTATTTAATACATGTTTATTAATGAAGTTTTGATTGATTTAATGTTGCTGTTTGGATCGGTTTGTGTCTGACTAACTGTCCTTGTCACACTTCTCATGTTCCCAGTCATTTGACGGTTGCATTTTATTATTATGTTATCAGCCTCTCGTTTAAATTGTTCTTTACTTATCAGTGTATTTTGTCTTACCCTCTTATTTGTAATTGTCATTTCAAGAGATAATTGTAAAAAATAACTAGTTCACTCAGTCTGGTGTTGTGTGCAGTTTTGTATGTTCTCTGGTCATTTTGGAATCGTGTTTGTTATTTTTACCTAAACCCAATTACTTAGACATATGTCATTTTTTTTATTCTGTAAAAAAACAATCAAACAGTCAAATTTAAAAAAAATTAACAATCACGGTTTAGTAGATTAAAAATTATTATTATTTACAAATCTCAGCTTGTCCACCTTGAATGGGACAGCCCTGTTTTATGACCATTATGTTCTAAAACTAAAACTATTCCACTAAAACTATAAGGTTTCTAAGTTTAGTCTTTGGATCACATCCATACCTTCCATTCTTTTTCACACATTCAGACAAAAACAACAACACACTACTTTTTTTTTTCTTTTTCTTTCACAAAAAGTCCCCATCACTGGGTGGTTTTTCTTTTTTAGAAATAAAGACGAACAGATTGACAATAAAAACTGTCAACATTTTGAGTATTTCTTGAGTTCATTGTCCTTTTTAAACTCATTCTCCCTCTGAATTGTCATGTTCCTCATCCAGTCAGTAGGCCCTCCTGATCTCATAGGGTGACCAGGAGCTCACCCCGTCCTCCTTGGCCCAGGAGGAGTGAGGGTCAGCGCTAGCAGGGAGGCTGCTGTGGGTGTCAGTCGCCTCCTCCGTCACTATCTTAGACACCAGGTCGTTGACGGGGCTGCTCATGTAAGGTGGGCAGGAGAAGGTGGAGGAGGGGATGGGGTAGGAGCTGCTGGTGGTTAATGGGTGGTAGTGGGCATCCTCCAAAGAGTGCAGGGAGTATGGCTGGCCACTGGAGACGGGGCCCATGGAGGAGCCTCGGCTGGGAGAGCGGTACTGGGAGGGGCTCCCCGGGGGTTCTGGGCTGGGCATGGATGGGGGGACGCTGACAGGGGCCAGGCTGTCCGTACAGAGAGACTCAACCTGGGATACTGGCTCCGGGACTGACTGCTCCCATGAGTCCCTCTGAAAGAGGAAGACATGAAAGTATAGGATGAGTCACTCATTCATAGGCCTTCTATATCACTGTTACACCACTGACCAAAATTCAAGGAGGCATTAAGGTTAAATACATTCATAAAATGATGGAAATCACAACCAGAAATCATGACAAAGACATTAGAAGTGTCCATATAGACAATGGGTGTCCAAAGCTTCAGGAATACCATCTGTTTAATCACAAATTTGTTAGAGTTTCAGCAATAAAAAAGTGAGTGCATTTTTGTAAAGTTGCATTTAAGTCAAATTATCAGCTATCACATAGAATGAATTAATAATTGCACAAAGGTTTATTTTCAGTCATGCTACACTTCTTGTCTTTTAACAGTTGATAGGTTTTGTTAGTCTATAAAATGTCTGACCACAATGAAGGACGCTCATCATTGCTCCCTGAAGTTCATGTTAGTACAATGTCCACCAAAAGAAAACACTGAGACAAGATACATTACTGCAAACCCAAACTTTTAATATTCCTGCACTCAAGCTTAGAGCGTGTGCCCTCAGCAGCAGCTCTGTTTGAGCACAGGCTTAGGGCCTGCACGTAAAATGCAGATGCGTCTACGCCGGTTTTTCGCCATCTCTTCAGCTCAAACCCGTGGCCGCTTTCCACTTTCAACTTTCACTTTCCAGACAAACACGCCACTTGTTTCTGCAGAACATAGACCGAGGGGGGGAGGGGATGGGCGCAGTCGTATGCAGATAACAAACCAACCGGCTGGCCGACAGGGCAGTGCTGTAGTCTGTTGATGCTGCTGTTGCTAAGGTAATGATTTACCACTGATGTGTAGTGAAATATGACCCGCTGACTACTGGTTAAGATGGCGAGCACAGGGACGCACACAGACCCTTTGTTTGACTCTGAACGTTAAGGAGTATATTTATCAAATTAAATTCCTGTACTAGTCTACAGGATAGTATTTTGTTTGCCCTCTTTTTTTGCATGAAGAGTATTGAATGTATAAAATGTACTAATATTAAATCAGGTAACAATGCATGTCTTGCATCATTATCTAAATTTTGGTGAGTGGTGCACAACAACAATAATAATAAAAAAAAAATGGTAAATGATGCTAAACTCCCTTGCCTTATTCTACACACTGCTGAACAAACGCACTAACAGGGCCTAGAAATGTGAAGGGGTGTTTGACTGATGGTGTCAAAGGTCACCAGCCGGGCAGCTGGCAGGCCCAATCCAGTGCTTCTCCCTGGCGCATGACCTCTTTCCCATTCTTTCCCATTACAGTTTAATTGTGCAGGCGCCGGGGGACTTCCCATACACTGAGCATTTATCTCTCTCATGAACTCTGTCTTTCTCTACTACTACGACAACTACTACTATTATCACTGGTTTTGTTTCCTGCTTCTGTCCTCCTGTTAATTAATTAATTCATATATTTTTTATAGAATTTACTCTACACCACTATCTGTATATTATTGATTTGCTCTTTGGCCCACTTCCTCTGCTTGCTTCTACTACCCTGGTGCTCTTTGGTTGAAGACAAAATACAGTCATAGACTTCAGCAAACTCAGACTCAGACAAATGGATATAATGATATAATGTAACAGTCGTTTCTGTATAACATGTCCTCTTTGTGTCTCGCTGGTTTGTTTGTTGAGCTGCAGTTGAAGCGAGAGTAACAAAAAGAGGGATGAAAAGACGGAAACACTGTAAAAAACATCTAATTTAAATGACTGAAGCTTCATTCATTGGAGCAAACTAAAAACGCGGGCTAAAGTAACTGTAGGATTTACCCTCCTGAATAAGTGCCAATATGTCAATGTCATCCTCACAGAAGGCCTGATCCTGAATCCTACCAGAAATAAATGCGAGGGTTCTCCGCTGAAAGGTGGCAGAAGGGAGGAGAGGGCCGACGAGGGCAGGAAGGACCCTCCGGAGCTGGAGAAGGTGGCAGCGCTGCGGTAGTCGCCAAAGGTTTCTGGGTAGTAGCTGTCGATGAGGGATGAGTAGCTCGTCATGGAGGAGGGCTCGCAGCCCAGGGGTTTACCCCCGAGGGTGGAGGAGTAGACGTCAGGGGAGTACTGCTTGGTGGACGGGCAGAAATCTGAGTCGGAAATGAAGGGACGTCTCATGCCGTAGTAGCTGGGCAGCATGTGAGACCCTGAGGGAGGACAGAGAGATCACATCATCATCACTGGCAGTAATGAGTATGGCTCTGGCTAACAGTGTTCACACACCTCAGGTGCTTCAAATGTGCAAAGCACCCAGTCAGTAATGAAATAATAATCAGTGTGCTGATTATCATGCAGTCTCACCTGGCATCTGGACAAAAGAAGGCGGAGTGGTCGATCCTCCCTGTGAAAGAGACAGGAGACTTTAAATTTGATTGTAGTAATGTACAAAAGTGTTAAAATGCAGCATGTAAACTAGATGACATCAGTAACTGTGGATTCAGTCCAATTGTTCATTTACATATGTGAACTGTGACAAGGGTTTTAGACATGGTTTCACTTTAGGGCAAGAAGCTAGAACATTTGGAAAACTACCATTAGACAGATAGAGTGTGGCTTCAAGTTACAACTTTTCAGGTCAAAGGTCGAGTCTATGAGATGTTGGGATCTATCTGCGTACTAATCACGTTGTAATTGTGACCAGTATCCTCTTGTAGCAAGCCTGTTCCCGACCAGCTCTCCAGTCATCAGCCTGCCTGCACACTCACCACCGCCACACCAGCTCAACCCCTCTAGACCTGCAGACTGAGCCGGTTGCTGACACAACTCGCAACTTTGGGAACTCGTTAAAATAAAAAGAAAGTTTGTGTCTGTATTCGGGTCCTCGTCAGTCTGAAAGCAAAAAATGACCAGTTTCCAGCAGGTCATGAGATGAATTATGAGACAGGAAAGAGTAAATAACAAAGTTCTGCGGCACATATTGATATTGACAGCGAGTGAGACATGACTGCATATTCTTACTTATTTTTCTGAGTCGTTTGTCTTTCCCTCTATCCTTCTTTTCTCTCCTGCATACATGCCAACTTCCAGATTGAACAGAGTTGTGCATTAATATCCCTAGACACTCGTATGTAATAGCTCGGTATAGATGTTCACATGCTTTGTTCGCCGTCTTGTGTAATAGCCTACAATGATCACACTGCAAATTTAATTACAAATTAATATGTTTTTACCCTGTCACAGTATGCTGCCTTATAGTTTATATACTATATCTGTAAAATTGATTACCACGTTATTTTGTCATGATTTGACACTACAATAAAACTGCATTTAACAGAAAAAAAGACACAAGTAGCACATCTTTTTTTTGTATGTTAGCCAGTGATTAGGATATTTATAACAAACTCCTGGACTGTTTTTTGTCAACGTCCGAGGATAAATTGTATCCCTTGCTGTGTTTTGTCATGTGAACAGTGTTTGAATAAAGCCTGGCTGTTTTTCATCTGGCTGTTTGATGTTAATATATTTTTGACAGCATGAAGATTTCCCAGTAATTCACTCTTGACATACTGTATCTGTTTTGACTATTTAAAATATTAAAAACAATTCTCCTCCTCTGAACTCACAGAATGAGTTTGTAAATGCAGGTTTGAATCTATCTATACCCTAAACTTATTTAAAATGTGACCGAGTGTGAGAGTTATGCTTTGTTTGTCTTAGAATCTCCCTGACCTCCAGCGCCGGTCGCTTCGTCTGCCTCTCTGTTTCTGCTCTAAAAGCAGACACAGATTCGTGCCGAGCAGACCGGAGAGCAGACATGCAGCGCAGAGACCCACACAGGCACAGGGCTTGACAGGATCTCTTGTTTGCATATTGCCAACATGAAAGAGTTGATATTAAGCCTGCGCTGGCTGGGACGCAAGCAAATTTTGAGGGCAGAATTTGAATGTGATTTGCCAGTGCCAAGACTTCCTCATGTGGCCCAGGTATGGCTCAGTGCATCTCTGAAGGCTGCGTATGGAAATCAGCTCGCTCAAGCTCAGACTGTCAGATAATGTGTGTTTGTATGGATGTGTGTGTTTGTTGCGTGTGTGGGGTAATGACGATAGATTTATTGAACCTTGTTTGACAGAAAAGCTCTTCCTTCCTATGCAAAGCACTCAGATTCTGTTTCAAAAGTATATTTTTAAAATAGACACACCTATATTATACTTGCATAAGTAAGCACGCACACACTATTTTTAATTCTGGTTAATGCTGCCACATTACAAAGAATTGATTCAATTCTCTTACTTATGCTTCACTGCAAGTCCTTTGCATACTTCATATCCTTTTTATGTCATTTTCTATGGAAGTTATGTTTACATTAATCCTATCTTTAGCTTTTAGTCAACCGTTTTCCTCTGAACACTATTCTGCAGTTTTCCTATGTTGTGTGATTTGATGTTGCTGCTTGTTGTTGTTGTTTTTTATTAACTTTTACCCACAGACACATCACAATAAACGTCCCATCAGCCTCACATAATGCCCCTGCCTTGTATTTCCTGTAACGCACACAAGTAGCAATAGCCGCATGTCCAGGCGCAGCACCCCCAATGGAAACTGTCAGACAAGAGAGGCCGATGATGTGAAATGGTGTAAGATCTTTATATATGTTCTGTGGTCGCCCGTGTCCCAACATGAGGAGCCTACTCTGTGGTCAGAGTTCGCTCTTCTCTCTCAATGGCCTTTTATTCCCAGAGATAAAGGGCAGTATTAGCTACAGAGGGACGTTGGTGGCTTAAATTACGGTGTGCCTCTGTGCATTGTTAGCGTTGGAGGCATCATTTATAAACGTGCAAGTAAATATTGAAATGCACGATACCTGCAAACATTGTAGTGCTGCTAGGGCCAAAGTACAAAGTGCAGTATTCATTTGGCTTGACAATAGTAAAAAAGGTGTGTGTTAATAAACCATTTATATTGTTTTAATAGACAAATAAAAAAAGTGTCGTCAGTGTTTAATTCATACAGGCATGGACTTTGAGACTGTCGGGTGCATGGTTGAGGTGACTTAACAAAGCACACAACCCAACAAAAGTATACACACTTCCACGAGTTAAATGCAGAGAATGAACTCCCCCATTAGGACTTGATAATGTAAAAAAAATATTTGAGTTAATTCAGTGGTAAGCCTACCATCAAGTACGAAAACTAACTGATAAATGGGCGTCCTTCGATGCATTATGTATAACCACTTATCCTTCGAGGGTCACACGGGGACACCCAGAGCCTATCCCATATGACATTAGGAGGTAGGGTACACCCTCACCTGTCTGTCACTAAACTACAGAGACAACCTAGCACTCACACACGCACACCTAGAGCCAGTGTACAATCACTAAATAACCTAACTTGTCTTTTGAATGTGGGAGGAAGGGCTCCTTGTAAGTAATCTACTTAATGGCATGTATCACATATAGGCTTTTACATATGTAATTTACACTGCAAATAGTTTGTTCACATGCATTATTCCAATGCCAATATCACAAACTCTTCACATTAGGCACAATAACATAACACCAGGCCAGTGCCTACCTGTACTTGTATTAAATGACTTGCGGTAGTCGATGCTCGGTACACAAGGAATGCTAAAACAAAGTGTAACAGATGCATAATGATAACAAAGTCGTGAAGTCAGTCGACGGGCTCTTTAAAGGCTTTAAAGAGTGAGGTAACATTAACTAACACGGTCACACCAGACTGACTGAAATCCCAGAGAGTCACAACCACTGTCTCTTGTTCCCTTAGCATGTACACATTTATGAAAAAAAGGTACAACTAAGTTAAGTAAATAATAATATGAAATTCTAATTAGATGAAAAAGGCGTCAGTCAGCTTTAACACCTGAACACTATAGACTAGCTAGCAAGCAAGTTGATGAGTATAGGTAAAGGTAATGGAAATGGTTAAATGCTAAATGTTAACCTTTTGAAATTGTAAACTATGAGCTGAACTATTTCCTAAAAAGAAACAGAAATACAGTTAAAACAGCTTAAAGTAATGGACAAATGACTTTAATGTGGAAAAAGCCATGTCTACTGTAAAATAGATCCACATTTAGTGAATTCTGGGCTACAGGGCTACGGCCGTTACAGGATTTTTCTAGGGGAGTAACCAAAGCAGACGCTAGCTTCTTGACCTGCTGTTATTGTGTGAAGTCACTGACCCTTGTCCCCTTACAAACCTACTGCTGCACATGCTGGGGTCATAGTACGAACATGGAGCCGATCACGTCTAATACAAGACACCAAGAGCATTCTGCTTCAACGAAATAACAATGACACATTTATGTGCCCATCTCTCACCACTGTCACACCCTGTTTGTGGTAATTAATGCCAAAGCTAAATTCTCCAACTGATGATCTAAACCTTCAGTGATGGCTCACAAATATGTGGCTGCATTAAAAAAAACAAAAAACAGAACTTCCCTGAATCAACTAGTAACCATTTTTAGCAAACTCAAAGTGGAGGAAATGGGGCCAGCTCTTGTCAGCTCCTGGTTCATTGGTTTTGGTCATTTTGGGAAATTTGGTGATGCTAAATAAAATGCAAAACATTACACAGCCTCCTATCCAATGTCCCTGTTTCCAAAAGAGCCACAGTAGCTGGAATATTAACTGAATTTCATGTCTGGCCTGGATGCAAGTTAATCATATGTTTGCTTTAGTGTGTTTATTTTAAAAGTGAATTTCTTAGGTTGTCAGGCTGTCTGACTTCTAACCCGAACCCAAACATGTCTTCACAAAACACCAGTACAGTGAAGAGCTGCAGCTGTTTTCATGTACTTGCTCTGAAAAATCCCACGTACCAGCGTACGTTAACTGACACTGAAGTTACAAAACTGTAAAATCAAAGCCAGAGGAGTGAATTTCACGCTAAGCACTGCATAGGGGGGCTTTTTGTTGCATCTGCTACCATTTGCTGTCGTCACTCGCAGAATCCCTTCATCGCTCAAGTCCTGGGCAGCGTGCATATCTATAGAGTGGACATGCCAGCACTGAAGAGAAAACAAACAGGGAATGCTGACAGGTGGTTTGTGAAAAGCCAAAAGCCAGTCTTGCTTGTGCATACAGACGTCTAAAGCACAGCCCGATTCCTCCGTTTGTGTGTGAGAGAGTGAGAGTGTATGTTTGTAAGACAACAATAGGAGGTTTGTCTGCGGCCTGCTCATGGCACAGGACAATGTCAGCTGGCAGGTGTGCGTGCATCAAACTTTGCATAGACAGCCTCCTGCACTGCCCTTTTTCTGTGTCTCTATGCTACCTGTCCACCTCTATCCTCCCTTCCCCCTCACCACAACCTCCTCCTCCACCTCAGGGGGGGTTTTCGGGAGATCATGGCTGTCGCCATTGCGAGCATTGTGTCAGTGCTCTTTTGTGAGGTCGGGATGGAACTTGGCGCTTTGTGTTTGCCCCCTACACACACCGTGCCCAGCTATTTACAGATTGGCTTTGCGAGCGCTCGAGGCGAGGAGACGTGGAGGGGGAGGGCGGGATGAGGAGGTACAGGTGGTCAATGGATCAACCATGGATCGTTGGTGCACAAAACAAGCCAAAATGTAAACAAGGAGAGGAGATTTTTTAAAAGCGACCTCTTAATTGTGCCACCAACAGAATGTCAACTGTGGCTGCGTTGTTTGGTTTGGGAGAAAAATGAAGTGGGGAGAGACGGGACAGGACAAAGGCAGGATGGTTTAGAGGAGATTGTGCTTACGCTGTATCTGGGCCCATTTGTCTGTCGGGATCGTTTCTCAGCCAGCAGGTCTTTGACTGTGTGCTTGACTCGAACGCCTTGGTACACCCTCTTAGAATATTCTGGACAAAAGAGAAGAGAAACCCATGGTAAATCTGCACTTGAAACAAATCCAGAAACGGTTTGACTAGTAACACAACTTCATACAAATTTTCATCCATTCCCACAAATGTGTGTTCATTTGAATGTTTCACAGTTTTATGCATATAGGCGAATGACTCTTTGGGATTGGTGTGTAAATGTCATGGAAATTGCCTTTGGTTTGGTCAATGCAAATGGACTGCTAAAAAGAGGCAATTAACAAAAAACACTCGGTGAAACCTCACAGTAAGAAAACAGTGGAGGTAGGGGGCGCGGGGGGGGGGGGGGGGGGGGGGGGGGGGGGGGCGCTATTCAAAGAAACCGACTCCACAAGAGAATCGTGCGGTTCAACAGAAATGACAAATTCCCCACGAGGCTCGTTTTTTTTTTATAAATCTTACATGCGTACTGGTGTGATTTGGGGACATTCCTGGGAAGCAGAGGCATAAACTCAATGAAAATGCAAACTTTATTATGCAAACGGAAATTGCATGCAAAAAACCTTATGTAAAAGACCCCAGCTTTTTGAATGGGTCTTTTAGATAAGCCCCAACTTTGCACAACCATGAGATTCTTGAAAATATCCGTTCTTCTCGGGACCATATGGAATAAATTATGTGAAATAACATGCATTCGAATACCGAGCGCAAATGGATGTAAACCGCATTTAGAGAACTATTTTGCCATATAGATTACTCTGCTCTGGCTAATGCTCTGCACCTTTAATTGATCTAATTCTTAAAGGAATCAGGACTGCTGATTTAATTACCGTATGTGCCATCAAATAACCACAAAAAATACAAACAGCGTTATCACAAGCATAAATAATATCCCTCTTAATTTCTTTGCATTGACAAAATAAATGCAAGGCAACAAGAAATAAGCCTTTTTAAACATTCCTATTAGATGTTACATATATTTATAAGAATAGCAGGAGCAGCCTGTAAACGAATGAGTGGTTCTTACCTGTGTCCATGATGCTGGAGTTGAACGGTGTGACACACACGCACACACACACAGAGGCCTCTCTGTTCTCCCTCTGCTGTATTTGCCTACAGTAGCTATATCCCAGTGTGCAGCACCATACTGACTGGCGTGCCACAGTGGGAGCTTTAACCACGCTGACAGACAGGAGGGCAGGGACACATGGAACATGCCACCTCACACTGCAGTCATAAGGAGGCAGCTTTTCAAAATGACCTTTATCTATTTGTTTAAATGCAAATGTTTGGTGGGGACGTTTTTTAGACTATTTGCATCTTCAGTCGAGATTAGGGGTTGGAGGCATTGGTAGCATGGAAGAGAGAAGCAGCTTGTCGCTACTCCCTGACCCCCTACTCATCATCCACAAAAAAATTTTTTTCGCTTGCACTGCCGGTTTTCTGGGATGGCGTCTGCTTTCGCTGCAGCTTGAGCTTTGGCATCTTTGGAATAAACAAAAACGAAGCCAAACGACAGCTCAGAATGAATTTAGGCACTTTTTTGGTGTATGCGGGTTGAGCTGATTAATATGATCTGGATGATGCCAGACAGAAATGAGTATTTCCTTAGAAAACTGTGAGATATTTTTTCATGGTGTTGTTTTCCACACAAATGGATGTGCTGGAATGTGTGTAAAACACTTAGAGCGACGTAAAAACAAATGAGTCATCGCAACCTTGTGTCTAAAGGAGAGGGAAGAACAGCTGGAGTCCCGCTTCGCTAAACTACTCGTTGTTGACCTCATCTGATGCCTTAATTTCCCGGCTGAGAAAGTGCTTCGCCCACTGATCGACACATTTGGAGTTAAAAGTTAAAATGGCCATGCCGTTCCCATGCTGACATGATAAAGAACCTGGTTACATTTTGACACACATGGCTTCATAGTGACAATGACCACAGTGAGATAAACTAGCTAAACAGTAAAGTGGCACAACTTATGCCTGCTTGGATTTGCATGCAGTCTGCTATGTCACTTCCAGAGATATTTACACTGTTTCCAGATGTTTTCAACGTTCAGGAGTGGTTGACATACGGACGATCACTTCAACGACTGTATCGGTCGTCTAATACAGAGATATTGTCACAACAATAAACTTGAACTGGTTAATGAGTAGCACACTGCAGCCACCAAGTCTAGAACTGCAGATTAGCAACAATTAGCTCAGGGGCTGGTACTTACTGACAGTTTTTTAGAACATACAAGGTGACAGACTGGTAAACAGTACAATGGCTTGTTGTGAGAGTGCAGCTCTGCACGAGAACAGCAGACGTTGGGACTGCTGCGTATCTGGAGCAAAGAGTATCATTTAACAGAAAGCCTGCAGCTCCATTTGGCCGGTTTTGTGGTCGAGGACAGCGTGTTCACAGGTAAACTACCATGACATGCCAATAAAGCCAGCTTATACAAGTCTTTTCAAGAGAAGGGACTCTTAAAAAGTCTTTTGTTGCGTCAACAAAAGCCACGGCTCGATTATGTTGTTAAAAATAAAAGCATGGGTATATGAAGCGAGTTCCTGGGGCAGAGGCGTTTGTGAACAAGATGAATTAAGGCCCACTTTGGGTTTTACTGGCCGTCACGCACGGCCCCGGCTGGATTTGAGAAAAACAGAGTCTGATAAAACAAAATTGTGCCAAAAAATGCTGTATATACCAGACATGACCAGACCCCTGAACACTAGAATTATCATAGCTCAGTGATTACAAAATGTCAGATGAGCCTATTACCAGGGACTGTTGCGTGTCATGTTTGTCCTTGTGTGCTGTTGCAGCCTAATGTTCCAGGGGACAACCACCAGTTCCTGTGTTTTCTCTTTTCTAGGTTACTGGGGAGAACTCTGTGCTGCCCGCCTGAAGAGGTTTGAGAGCAGTGTGAAGTGTGATAAATGTCTCTTGAGATGTCACTTGAGTAAGTTTCAGGGGAAGCTGAGGAACAAGAGTTTTAACATTAGTCCCAAGTGTGTCATGTAACTGGGGTTACACAAGGTTATACAGCCCCTCAGTGTGTGAAACATGGAAATGTCAACAGATTACACAAATATGCTGAAAGAAGGGATTTCGCCCACCATTATTCTGTATTCTGCCGACTCCAGACACATTGGATGTATTAACAGAAAAACTCCTTGTTCCTCGTTTGTGTGCACATGCAACAGTGGACCGGTTCCAAGCCTTTGGGTCGGACCTGGGGAGCTGCCACTGAGTCCTTATTAGTCCAAAATAAAAGCTGTAGAGACATCAACACCATAAAATCAACTTTCCTACGTTTTGTTTTTACTTCCCCCTCATGCTGCGTCTGTTATGCAGCATATTAAATACGTAGCTGTCAAATTACAGCCATGAACGTGACTCAGGCAGATCTGAAACTATTTATGTGTCTCAGGCAGATCTGAAATGCGTCACTGTATTGTAATGTCTGAATAATAATAATGTTTTTCTGGTGTGACTGTTTCTGGATGCTACCCAGAGCTGGGCATCTGTCAGATTATCTCCTCTGAATTTAATAAATACCTGCATCGTCACGCAGCAGCAGTCATTTTAGCTCAGGCGTTACACACGGATGATTTTTTTATTTTATTTTATTTTTTTAGATAAATTTGTCGTCAGGAACAAAATTTAATTCAGACATTTTTGATAGTGTATTGAGAGAATTGCAGAGATGAACAACCTGAGCTTCTGGTCACTGAAAGGCCCCATCTATCACCAGTACATCAAGCACTTGCTCTCATTCTGAATGTCAGTAAAAGGTTTGTTGGCTCCATCTCTACACTGCTAATTATTATGCGAACAGCCAGATAATGAAGTCATTCCCAAACGTTGCCTAATGCTAATATATGGTGTCAAACTGGGGCAGGCTCTGAGCTGAAAGAGCACTTCCTGTATTTTCTGTCAACTGAAACGGCGCTGAAGCGGTTACATTTTACTAGACAATATAGGCATCCATTCATGAATGCCTGTAGGGCCTCCATTTATAATAAAACCATTTGAGTTTCTCTGTTTCATATTTTTTCTTTTTTGTCGCCAGTTTGACGCAGCCCTAAACATAGCACATATACAGACAGACGAAACACCTCTGGGCACTGACATGTAAAAAAAACTCTCTTACAGAGCAGCTTTATTCATTTTGCATATTTTTTATGAACAATTTCAAGGTTAACCAAATAAGCCATGTACTGCTGTTGACTGGAAACTGTTCCTTTGATTTTGCCCTCAGCCAATATGAAAAGTCTGATATCCTACGTACAGTGGAAGAACACAGACTTAGACAAAACATTAAGAAACTAGTAAAGACATTCAGAACTACTCACCTTTTGAAATAAAATTTTATTTGCACTTACTATCCACTTGCTATTCACTGTCCAAAACATCTGATCTCACTGCTGGCATACTTAAACCTATTTTCAAAACCCTTTTATGCAACACATTCATTATTTTTTTTTACAAATGGGAAATAAAGGGGTTTTCACAGGAGCAGATATATTCAGGAGGAGAGTCAGCACTTCCCAAATCAACATAGTCCCTTTGAGTCAGGCCTGGTGATTATAGTGAACTATGGCAGCTGACTTCCTTGTCAGCAGCAGGATTGTGGCTCCCTGTACTTTGTGACAAGGTGATGTTATGTGTGCTGACTGCGGCGTGGAGTTTTTATCAGTTAATGACTAAGAGATAAGAGTGATGCACAGCTCTCGTCTGCAACGGACATCTGAGGGAGAAGAGGAAGGAAAAGACCCATCTGTGCTCTGTCTACAGTGTCTGACTCTACTGTGGCGGGATGGGGTTGCATAATGTGGCTATACTGATGCACCTTTATGTCTCTGTATTTTCAAATATTGTCTTTGTGCAGTCAATATAACATCGTGATTCTACCATAAAACCTTTTGCATTAGAGCTTGTAAACAGGTTTCAGTTTCTCTGCTGGCGTTTTTCCTGGGAAATTCCTACAGCACACAGTGGTTTATCACCTGTTTGCTCTATGCTTTGGTGCACAGGCACAATGTTTGAGTTGTGTTGCGTTGTATACGTTGAAAAAGGCTGAAATTATGAAATGTCAGTTTCATTTTTTTTTAAATCAATTTTTATATTCAATCATTTTATTTTTCTTATGAATATTTTGTTTATGGATTCCTCTATTACTGATTTACAACTGCAGTATGGCAGTCATTGTTGCGATGAAGCCATCCTGCTATGGGAACTCAAATGTTTGTGGAAAAACGTTCTGCCCCGAAACAACTTATAAATATGGGTACGCTTTAAACAGAGTAGGAAAGATACACCAGTGACACAGCTTGACAATATTGTGTGCCATTTTTGATTATGACTGGTGATTGACTTGCATAAGTATGAATGGCAACCACAAAAACACAGAGGATAAAAGAGGTACGACTGGATATGAGCGTTGCATTTGACATGCTCAAGCCAAACGTGCTACTAGACCGTCTCCTGTGAGGGGTCATGGGGAGGCAGGAGCCTATCCCAGCAGTCATCAGGCAAGAGGCGACCCTGGACAGGTCGCCAGTCCATCGTAGGGCTAACACAGAGACAGACAGCCATTCACACTCACATGCACACCTACGGACAATTTAGAATCACCAGTGAACCTAACCAGCATGTCTTTGATGGTGTACCCGGAGAGAACCCACGCAGGCACAGGGAGAACATGTAAACTCCACACAGAAAGGCCCAGTCAGCCCCTGGATTCGAACACGGAATCAGTGCTAACCACCACGCCACTGTGCCGCCCCCAATTAAACACATATCAAACAGAAATACATTTAAGTCATGATTTAGGGACTCACAAAGACACTTTGTATGCAACTGATTCTTGCAGCTCCTTCGAAATAAATATATGATTATGTGTCTGTTACTCTTAAAGCAACACAACGCAACTGATGGTCTTGATGGACATTAAGAAATTTCACCTGTTAAATTTGGACGAAAGGCACCTGTTGACAGGAACCCATGAGACACTCTCATGTTATACTGTCATCAAGTCCAGCGACAACTACAGTACAGTCAGAGCAGACTTAAATGATAATTCAGGCAGTGCATATCTAGATGTTGAGTTATCTAGGTACGTTATGTCTACGCATGCATGCAGCCTCAAACACTCACTAGTCAATTCACCAGACCAAAATATGCTGTTTCTGTAACCAGAGGTAAAACTATACAAACTTTCACAGAATTTGAAGTCTCCAACTCTCAGTTCTACTGAAATCAACGCTTAAGAGTTTTCTGTCAGCGTGCTTCAGGAAACAGAATTTAAAGCAGTTTAATCTTAAAGTCTCCTCTTGAATCAGTGTTCATAATATTTTTTATGTTACCATGTTCAAAACCTATGCATGTCCTAATCCATTTAAGACCTTGTCTTAAGGCCTTGTTATTGAGAAGTCCTTGTGTGTTTCTAAGCTGACCTCCAGTGGAAACCTCCCGTCATGACAACTGAATATTTCTTTGGTTTTTCCACTAGAGGGCAGTAAAAGACAACTAGACACAAAATGTAGTGAAAAGATGAAAAGGTTTGAAATAATAGGTAATAGGTATGAAAATACAGGTCTAGAAAATCAAAAAGGATTTAAGACATGCACATATATAAATACATTAACAAATATATAAGATCACACAGTGACTAGAAAGAGACTGACATTAAGACTGAGAGAGAACAGGAACACACTTTCTCTCTCATCACTCTGCCTTCCAGGGCTTGTTCAAACAGTTTACAGTTTTTCGTTGTCATGCCACACCGCTGGGTCATGATTTATCACGGGCTGAGTCTGATCACACAGCTCTCGTGCTGTTGCGAATCTCCGCTGTCAACAAAGAACAGACTGTGCTCAGGTCAGGCTGATACATCAGCATAAACGTTTTATTGGAAACTGGAGATCAGCCAGTCACCGGCTGCTAGTAAAACAGCTCTTAGCACTGCTGCTGCTGCTCCTACTGCTACTGTGCCACCACTGCTGCAATTACTACCTCCAACAACACTGAAGTAGAAATGGCTAGGACGGCTGAGTCCAGAAAGTGAAAATAGTCTGCAATACTTGCAGGTTATATCTGGTTTAATTGGTATAAAAGCACGATCCTAACAATAACAAGTGGTTATGCTGAGCTAATCATCTTTAGCCTCATAATTAATGAACAGATAGAAGTGTTATTGTCTTTTTTTTTATCTAACCAATAAATCCTATAGGAGAAAGTATGATCACAAATGAAGGGAAGGAGACATGCAACTACGACTTCCATATATATACTGTATATTCATGTAGTGGGTGACTGGGGCACTGAAACGCATAGGAGTGGCTACGTCAACAATTTTAACTGTAGCTGCTTGAACAAAAAATTCTAATGCAATTCTTGTCCAATAAAAAACGGCAACATTTTTCTAGCCAACACATTTGATCTGTAAACTAGCAAAATCTATGGAGCGTTGCAGATGCACTGCATGACCCTCACACATGTAAGGGGGTTTGTGGTTCAGGGAGCCCCAAACTATTTCTTGGATTACCTGTCCCGACTGTGCATCCCTGCTTGATGATTCTCAGCGTTTCCTCAGCTTTCTGTTGCTGCCTGTTACATAAGACTGACATAAGACAGATCCCGAGGAACAACTGTTATCCTGTCTTCCTGGAAGCAACACTTGACAATAGCTAACTAAATGAGAGTCTATTTGACTGAACCAGTTTAGAAACACCGGCCACATTTAACAACAACAACACCAAAAGAACATCGTAAACTTTTTAAACTCATTTTGGATTTGCAGCCTCTTGAAAAGACAAAACAAAACCCAAGCTGTTATTTTTTTTTTTTTTTGTCACCATCAGGAATAACACGCTTCTTATCACAGGACATGGTCTTGGACAGCTGAGTGGAATTTTCCAGAGGTGGAGTATTCCCTCGGACTCAGGCGGAGGAGGTAGCTGCATTAGTGAGGATTCTTGGTGGGTTCCTTGTGCGTATCATGCACATATAGGGATTATTCTCATAAAACTAAATTCCAGCTTGTAAAGCTTTGGTATGTCTCTCAGCCCAAGCCGCTGGTTCTTTCTTGGAAATTATAGTGCTGCGTCACACTCGGGAGAAATAGTTTGAATTCTTCAGAGAGTCTGGAAGATGTGTTTTGCTGAGTGGGGTAATACAAATGTTTATTTAAGCCCAGCCTGCACAGAGATTCACATTGTTTTGGCACAAGGAGGACAACTCACATGAACTCACCCCTCAGAGAACCCTCAGTCATTTACATGTCACATCCACGTATGCGGTAATTATTACAACTCAAGCTTCAAAAAAAAAAAAAAAAAAAAAAAAAGCCCTGCCAAATATGGGAAAGAGTCGATTATCGAGGGATATCAAATTGTAAACACAGACACGACTCAGCAAGCCCAGAGTAGCTGGGTCGGTCTTCTCAGTCAGAAACACATGTTGTCACACGACTGTAAACTGGACTCATGAAACCAATGAATTCAAGTGACCACGGATAGCCAGTTTACTCTTACATTAAAGTAGTGATGTATTACAGTGCCAGGCACTTGGACACAGGCATGGAAACATATTACGGTGAAGGGAATCTAATCCTTCTCTTTAGCACTTTATAAACAATTTCTCTTTATAAATGTGCAGGAGTGAGAGTGAGCAGGACACTTTATTTAAGCAGAGACCTCTGAGGAGAATGAAGCAAGAGATGGAAATATAAGGTAACCAGACTGCAGGAGAGAACTCTGTGTAATAACCTGATGAGGCAGGGTAGCGATGATAACGTTGTATGAACAATTTAAGGGAGATTATATCATATAAGAGATGTGGTCTTAACGTTCTGCCTTGTGCCTGTGCAGGAGTTGGCAGACAGATGTAAATTCATCAGGGAAAGGATCTCAGTAACTCAATAACTGCACCAAGACTGCCGTCTGAAGCACTGACCAGACGTCCATCGAAGCCAAGTTATTGTTATTCCAGTGCAGGTGCAACAACGGAAAAAAAAGATATAAAACAACGGAAAAACTCAAATTTCATGCGTCAAGAGGAAAAGTCTAGAGGACAGCACAGACTATCTGCACGTCATCTGGTCTGATGTGACCTACCTTCAGGGGCAGGTCCACAAGGGGGTCAGCCAACAGTGACCTCTGGTGATGAAAGCTGAGGCCACTGGCCTCCAAATGTTAAAATGAACACGTTTACAGATTGGCAATGCTTTAAATGCTTTGTTTACCCTATTCCAGACAACGCTACAGAACTTCCTAACTCTTCCTAAGATTGTACCAAAATGACTTTGCTAGTTGTGTCTTTGTACCGTGGTAGAGCACCCCACAAAACTTTCCAGTGCCATCCAACACCTTAACAGAGGGAACTGACTGTTGACTGTCTGTAGTGTGCTAGCTTGTTGTCTTGTCCGGTAATCAGAGATTTAAAAGTTTGAAGTTATTCAAAAGTCTGCATGTAAGATTGTTTTGCAGAAACGACCCAGTTGTTTGCAGTGTTTTTTTCCTTTTCTGTATCAGTTGAAGCATGCACTATAATCAAATCAAAGGTTGTGTTACCAGACCAGCAGCTAGGGAATGTGCTTTTCTAGAAGAAAGTTAATCAGAAGCGCAAATGCCAAATCAAACAGTTAGTCCTTTGTCTGCTACGTCCAAGCAAGTGTTTGAATAACTCACGGCAGCTACACTTGCTGATAACTGCAGTTGTAGTTGCAAGGAACAACAATGAGGCCACGCCACAAGGGAAAGCCAACTTTAAAAAATAGAGGGGAGATTAATGCTTTATCTGCAATATTTTCCACCAAGCATTTTGAGGAGGTTCTTTTGGCTAGTGCATGCGCTTTCTTGCATATGCACAACTCTCATATTTATAGTGTGTTATAGTCTAGAAAACTGTTCCAAGCAATAAGAGATAATGCTGCCTGGGAGGCATCCAAGTTGAAGCATCATCCAGGGCTATGCAGGGTGAACTGATCATTGTGCCCAATGCCCATTTTGGGTCTAGACTCAGTTTTTGAACCTAATCCTTTCTCACAGAGTGGATAAGATAACCATAAACAGGACTGGATTGAGCCTACTTTGATGTTAAAGTGGCCTTCATAACATTTGAATTGGCTTCCTTGACACTGTTTGGAGTGGTCCTACACTGAGATTGGTTTCTTAAATGATGAATGTTTGCAACTAGCTAGTAAACAAAGTGGCAGCAGAGCATTTTTCTAAAGAGTTAGCAGACCTAAAAGACATGTGATTAGCTTACTTTACGCATTCAGTTGGTTAGTTAGTTGCTCTGGAGAATTAACAGAATGAATATGTATTTCTCTGAAGTATAGGCTATAAGTTGTTATCTTTTACATTAGCAAAGCTTAGTTAGCTTATGTATTTGTTACTGCACCTTTGTAAATTAAACAGTTTCAAGTTTCTGGTTGTGAAAAACACTCCACTCAAAAAGAAACTTCCAGTATTTCTGTTTATTACCATCCCTAAGTGCATAATCCAACTTGCGTGTTGGAAAGCGGTGCTCATCCCAAGAAAATTCCTAAGACCAGACAAGATCATCAGATTCTCACACACCCAATTTGGCCTAATTGGGGGATTAAAAGCAGAAGCGAAGGTTCAGATTGACCCCCAGGACAACTCCTGTCTGGATCACACTGTGCAGTACCAGCTGGGCTCGGCTCACAGTCAGAAACTCCCCTCTGTTCACAGACAGGCCATTGCACCGCCGGACCCAGAGGTCGACATGTGGTGCAGAAAGACGTCAGCAGGCACTGCAGGTTTAGCAAAAAGTCACAAGCAGAAGTAATGTAAGAACCATAGGAATGTGTGCGAGGGTGAGAGGTTCTGTGTATTGTATTGGGTGTGTGTGTGTTTGAAAAAGGGATAAGTTCAAGAGGGAAGCACAAAAAGAGAGAAAGCACAGTGAGCCGTGATCTCACACGCCATCAATACTGCCTTTTCACTACTTCAATACGTGCTTCTTTTATCCAGCTTCTGTGGCAAAGAGGTTTTGACAGCGTCCCTGAATTCTCGCTGAATGGAATCACACACCCTTGGCAAAGACCTTTGAAGTTCAGATTAACACGCACGCAGCGCTGTGAGGTCAGACAGTAGCATGAATAGCGGGTGCATTAGTCCATCAGGCCACCCAGCGTCCAGTGTTTTAGTACACCCTGAATACAAAGCCAACCTTGATCTGTTAACCAGCTCTTGTTTCCACACAGACAGTGGAAAAGATCTGGAGCAGCCAAGGAGGAGCTGGGGGCCTACTAATGAGCTGATCACAAGATCTTTGTTAAAGTGGAGCATTTAGTAGCACTGTGGTTCTATGGATTTATTTATATAGTCACAATTAAAAGTCTACATGAGCAGATTGTAGTGTCTTTAAAACATCCACAGAGACATTAAGGTAACATTAAGCAAAGAATATTGACTGTCATGTCTGTGGAGACTGAAGATGAAAGTCATGGAACATCTGAAACAGGGCTAAATGAAGGCAATTGGACTTGTTGAATGACTAATGGAGAGTCTAGGTCTTTATTTCAAAGCATCTGTGGGGGTTGTCTGTTAATGACTCGGTAATCACCTACAATTAAATGTTATTCAGATTTACCTGGGTGGTATATTCTTTGTACCAGATAATGATTCTCTAATGACCCGCTAATGGCTGAAACTCGTAAGACTCAACGTGTGAATGGGGGTGAGACTTCTTGGGGAGACATATTGAAGTGCTGTTTCACCTCCCTTGTTCATAGAGGGGTTTTCCAATGTTACATAAATGTTTTTTTTATTTTTTTTTAAAATAATCCTTTTAAGACACTTATCTTCCCAAGTGAAACTAAACGAAGGGCAGCTGTTGCATGAAGTGCTTTGCGAGTGTTTGTTTCGTGAGTAATGTGTCTTAACACAGCTCACCCTGTTTTGCATAGGGCTGTAGCCACAGGCCGCTCCGATTACTCTTGCAAACCCTTGTTCCCAACTGAAAGATAATGGGCACACAAACAGGCAGCAATGAAAAGGGTTAGATAAGACACGGTCAGCTTGGGCTGCATGTGCCTTTTACATGTGATAGTGTCTGGATGCACTGTGACAAGAAGCTGAGGACTACTTTCCATTAACTGGACAGCAATTTAAAACCCTGGACTCTTGATTCTACCTATATCAGATCAAGAAATATTTATGTACAGTGTTTTTCTCAGTCATCTGTGTCAGGGTATATCCAGAAGCACAAATCCAGTTTCCTTGGCAAGTCCAGTTGTCTTTAACACTTGGATATTATTGTACAGTATAACTTTCAACACGGATCACTCCTGAACGACTGAGAAACATAGACGTAATATTACGTGCTCATCAGCAGTCTGGGAAGTGATTCTGAAAAGGCTGCAAGACTGTGATCTAACCCCAGACGTCATCTGAAGAGGGATTGTTTGGAATTTCTGAGTAATAGCGATTCATTTTCGGGGAAGGACTCTTACAACTACAGACATTATTACAAACTATAGCCTGTAAAATTGTCTGCGCAAGTGCTGGAACACCTGAGGCAAAATTAAAACTTAATAGTCAGTCGTCAGCTGTTTTGTGCCTGTGTGCTATGCAGAGCAACCAGCCAGGAGATATCAAATGTGGAAAGCAATGACACATGAAGTGAGGCCTGCAAGAGTGAAAAAGAGAATGTCCAAACCGAACTGATGTACAACGTGTGGTCCTTTTGTGAGGCCTTTTGCCATGGGCACTCGGAGGCCTGATGTTGGACGAGCTGATTTCCAGATGTCTCTTCAGGCCCTGGCTTATGTAAGGCAAGGAGTCTGCACAGTGGGAGCAGGCGTTGGCTGTCCGCTTTCTTGACTGAAGAAGTTCAAATGTTGATTCAGTCTCACTACACTTTTCTCCCTTTTCACAGTGGCAGGCATCATTAACCCTCTCCTTATTCATTCCTCTAGTGCAGGAGTTTGGATAGCTGCGTGTGCTTGATCCGCCGAACGTCGTCTGTTTGCTTTCCACACTGACCTCATGAATGAAAACATATAGGCCCATAATGACAGTATTTCATGGCTTTTTGGCTGACAGACGGCAGCCTGACAACTTCAATTAATTTGTTGTGTAAAGGCACAGATAGGTGGGCCCGTCAATCGACTTTTCTCTCCACGTGAGCTAACACGGGGGATTAAAAGAAAACAGAACCCAAGGGTGCTTAAATCACTCCTTTATGTACAGTGTCTTCCCTCAAGAGCCAGATGTGTGTCTTTGGTTTACTCACCTGTGTGGACCTGCAAGTGCTCCTCAACAGGTGCTTCTGTGGTTCAGGGTTGTGGTTAGTACAGTGTGTGTATAAAGCTGTTTACTTTAATAACAGCGGTACGTGTGTGTGTGTGTGTTTTAAGTGGGTGGGGCTACTTGGCTCCCCGGTTCTCAGAGATGACATCATTGGTGCACTGAATGAAATGCTACCAACACTTTGCTAAAATCTTGCAGAAGCAGCTTTAATGATGTAAATGAGTCAAGTAAACCCTGACGGATTAAGAATGACCTCAGTGTCAGTTTTAATAAGTTATTTTCCATCTGACCTCTCCCACGCGTTGACAGGATAAAGTGTTCCGTCTTTTACCTTGATTTCTTAATCTGGGGACCGACACGCCGCTGTCAAACGTCTTACCATCTGGCACGAACAGTCGACGTTTCAGAGATTCCAGTGCAGCCTGTGGATATCCAGGTTACAGATATTTGAGCAAAGACTTCCAAGACTGACAAGAAACTGGAGATGGAGTAGGGAGATGAGGTTTACAACAGGATTGTCACAATATGCCAGTTTATTCACTTACAGTCCAACTTTTGTTATAAATAATCGCTTTCCGATTCTGACATGTGAGCTTGTGTATTTCACTTCTTTTGCTCTCCACACAGACAACCATCGTGTCTACCATCATTCAACTGAAGCATGCATAATCACTCATGTACTCACACTATGAAGGGAAACCAGACATAGGCTTAAAATTATAGAGCACCTTTCTATTTGTTGGTTCTGAAAGGGCTTTACTCACTGGGAGCAAGTTGAGGTTCAGTTTCTTCATCAAGGACCTACTGAGTCATAGCCATCAATACTTTAGGAAAAAGTTTTAGTAGCTACACGCAATGTTTACCAGATACTTGCTGACTTGGTCATTTGTTTAGTGCAGATCCTGTAGCATGCAGTCGAGTCTCTTTGGCCAAAATCAAAGCAATGAGCTGAATGTAGTTGGATTGCTCCATTAGAACTAAAGGAAACTGCAAAGTTAAATGATAATGCTCTGTGGGTTTGTCACAACAAATAAAACCTGCCACATTGAACTTATGGCTACAGCAGCTTCAATGCTTTCCATCTTCCCTCCCCCATCTGTGGTGCTGAAGCCCAAGTACTCTTTTTTTTTTTCAGATTTAAAAGGCCAAGTAAAGTTTAAACTGTCTCGGTGGAACAGAGCAATAAACAACAGTATGACTTCGATAAAAGCTCAAAATCCACCAGGTTCATATTTTGTTGGATTTGGTTGACACACGAAAATCAAAGACTGTCACCAGCATTATCCTTTCAGTAGAAAGTAATTCTCAATGAAAAGTGTTAACACAGCTGAGGCTGGTTTCTGGGGTCCCGAGGAATCCTGGAAGATTCAACTAGACAGAAAACAGAAGAAAAAGGAAATGATGCATTGTCAGGGGGTGGAAGTACTCACGAATGCAGTGGACGGTGGAATTTGAAAAACTGCCCCTTACACAAAAGCTTAAAACACACAGATACTTCAGTTCATATCTAAAAGTGAATTATCTCATCATAATGACCCACTGACCATTTACTTGCACTGCCAGTCTGCTTTAATTTCAGCTGTGTTCATCTGCTCACCCTTTTTATTATAAACCGACTGTTTTTAATCCAAGGCCACTCCTGACGTCAGCACTTTTGGAGAGGAACCTTCATGCATTCCTGCAATGAGAAGGCATCCAGACTCAGACTTCCCCCATCCCCCCTGCACTTATCAGCAAGGCCAACAAGCAGAGCCTTCTGCAGACAGAGTGATTGATAGATTAATTTATTTTCTTTTTACTTTCCTGCAAAAATGACCCAGCTGTGAATTTTCTGCAACACAACTATGTAAGTTTAGTGTTCAAATGCCAACGTACACTTACCTGAACTCACCATGTGAGAAAAGGATTATTATTATTTATGAGGTACATCTGCTGACCCAGAAACCCTGGTTGTACAACCATGCTTGACCCAAACCAGTATAGACAGTGAATTATCTGCTACGTGGAAAACTTTCAAAATGACTCCTATTATGTAAAACTCTTGCACTGAGTGTACTTATAAGACAGCTGTCTTGGCAAGCATTGGTCCTTCCTCCGCTGAAAAATCATCCTTTCATTCTTTTCTAGCAGTTTTTAGTCTTGATATATCGTAGGTGCTGCTAAAACCTCCTTTTTTTTTTTACAGTTTCTTCCATCTTTCTCCCACAAATCATTGGAAAGCTTCTCTCCTTCACAGCGAGGAAAACCACCACACTGTTTTCTTAAAAACACCAAATAGCGCAAGCCGCTATGCAACTGCTTCCCTCTTGAACATGTTCCACACTGCTTTTAGGAACATAAATTTTAATTGTGCTCATTACAGGACTTGTAAATTTGCTAGTAAATACTTTTGAAAAAGCCCCTTCAACGTTCCTCCATTATCTCTGTGGGCTGGGAAACACATGTTGGGTGACAGAAATGTTCAACTTCTGGGTGTTATCTGAGCAGACTCTGTTCTAAGTGTAAGATTAGAAATAGAAATGTGTTGGCCCTAGGAACACAAATACACCAAAAGCGATTATTCCACTCACCTACAATGCATAATACCCACTGAGCCTTTATAATTACTACTGTATTGTGCAGGATCTACTTAGAAAACGTAGTGCACCTAAATACCTACTTGTTTTGAGAAAATTATATAAAAAAAAATCCTATTAAAATGCAGTACTGTTTGCTTATTACCACCCCCCACATGAGAAGTTTCCCCGTGACTTTTACTCTGATCAGAATGAAAGAATTAATTTTAACCATGTATGAAACACTCACGGCAACCCGTCATAAATTCGTCATAAATATCATGATGAAAAATTTTCCCCCATGTTCCCTGAAACTCATATGCAAGTTCTGGCTTCCAGAAATTGGCCACATGTGCTGGCTGACACCGGGACTACTGGAAAATGTCACAGGTGTCATAGGAATTTTACTGTCACCGCTGTCAGGTCGGCTTTTCCGTGACTTCCGAGAAATACAGTGGAAAGACTCTGCCATGAAAGAATGGAAAAAACTGCTCCAGACCCCTTTTTCTGATGGTTGGTTGGTGGGCTGGAAATCACAGCGTCGCTTCAAGAAATCCCCCATGTGCTCCAAATATTAGTCCGGTTTGTCTGATATAAATTTCAACCCTTCGTCTTCAAATAAAATACAGCAGACAATGGCTAATGAGGGAAAAAGTGAAAGCATGCTTTTACAGTGTGCAGCACGTGCCTCGTGTCACACATCCGTCTTCTTAAGAGCTTCCATTCAACGCACACTTGAACGGGCTGAATCACTGCCGGCTTAGTTAGGTGAACGCGTCACAGAGCGTGAATGAAACGATGATGCTACAAAGTGCAAAAACAGGGCCTCACTTTGTCTGTGTGGGACTGACTAGACAGGACCTTTGAGATCTCTGGGAAGATTATTTAGGAACATGACACCAGTGTTTGACGTCAGATTCCCTGTCAGGCAGCGATAGTGTCCCTAGCAACAGCCAAAAACAATGGATCACAAATACAACTCTGCCCTCAGACTCGTATTTGCAGCCAGAAGAACTCATCCCAGAATTGTTACAAGAATAACACATTCTTGGAAATAACTCTGAATAGCTCAGTTGTGAGTCATCACTTTTTCAGCACTGGAAACTTCTGCTGATCACGGAGAAATGCTAACAGGTTCCACTCCAGTGCAATACGCTATTATGGATTTTACTGTCGGTCTTTGGAAGCATGTTGTGATGCCATTTACACTAACGTTAATAAAAGCTCGCTGCCTGTGATTTCATTGTTAACCAGTTTTCTTCTGCTGATCTCTGGAGGGAGGAAGATAATGAAAAACAACAGACCTTCCCGACAGTAGAGCAAAGCCAACATAATAAAATAACAACTGCATTATAACACAAATCTAAATGACTCAACATGAATTTGGTTGCAACACAACAATGCTCCGGAGCATTTTTGGCCTGACATTCTGGTATGATCATGTCATCTGGACACCAAAATACTATTATAATCTCAATTATATTTAAATTAAAAGCAGGATATCCTCTCCAGTAAAAGCATGTTTTGTGTAGACATCTCAAGGAGATCGAAGAGTCTGACCTGATTTCCGTGGGCAGATCATTCCACCACCGTGGGGCCCTAACAGCGAGCACCTGGAACAGCCAGTAGACCTCTGCCTGAGGATCTCAAGGTGTGTGGATTTTGCATCTTCAGGAGTTGTTAAAAATCAGTGAGTGAGAGGGTTTATTACTGTGTACATGCAATGCGGTTTACAGGAGCAAATTAGTTTAGAGCCAAATGGATCATTTCTGATCTGCTGCCTCTGAGCGCAGCACCTTGGCTAAAAGCAAGGGAAAGATAATTCAAGTCTGATTAATGATCCATCCAACCTCACCATATCCCTGTGTGGCTCTAATTTCCCCTTTGCTTCTCACAGGCGAGAGTCATCTCAGCCACTGAAGTGATAGTAAAAATAAACGAGGGGACAGTCTCAACATGAGACTTTATTTACCTCCTGTCTGATCGCTTGTCTCTCTTGGCCTCCTTCCTGGAGATCTTTATAATGATGTGACTGCAGTCCCTGATGCCTCCCTAAAGGTGAGGGTGTACTTCAAATGAACTGTGATCATTTTTACAACTTTAACTGAGCAAGATGGAGTAAAGGCATAATGAGTAAAGGTATAATGTTACTAATAGATTACATGCATCTTAGCCTATGTACCCAAAAATGTTTTGGAGTTTTGGAGCTGTAAGTCTTAACACCTGGCCAAGTAATCTCAGTGTTTCTGGTATTGATCAGCAACCTTCCTCAGTCATAGCAGTGTCATCAAGTTAAACAGCAGGAATATGTGAGTCATTACAGTTTCCCTGCAGGTGGGAGGGCATGCAAATTCAGGTGTTTTCAATGTATTGTTTGTGTGGACAGTGGACTCTATTCACAGCAAGAGGCCTCATTATGGAGATGTTAATTTAGTGACGTTTTCACATGAGCGGATTGCTCGAAATAGCATGAAATTTGACAGTTAGACTTTTTTGTGGCCTAAAGTTTCTTTAGCTTATATAACTACATGTTATTTGCTACATACCGACACCATTGGAAACTTGCTTTTCTTCGCAGGCTAAAATAGGATCCAGCATTGGAATAAAGTTATGTTAGGTCCTTAATTTAATTTCGCATTTGGAGACAACAGCTACTGGCAGACCAACAACAATTAGGAACACAGTTTTTTTACTTGCTGAATTAGCTATTCAAATGCTGATGCTCTTAAAAGCTATGATGTTTTAGGACAAAGTTGCCAGAAAGAGAAAAAAAATATGTTTTTTTAAAATTCAGCATGTGGCTGAATACGTGAGATTTATGCTCACATGGGCAGACACATGCCAACTATCTCCTGTAACAAAAACATCTGAACTACAGTGTTACGTTAGAGTGTTTTTAGCAGTCAAATCAAATAAAAGTGGTGCATGTGTGCGCTTTCACATGTCTGCACTTAATCCAACAAGTCTATTAATGCAACATGTATCCTCAAAACAGCATCTGGTCACAGCTCTGCTATTATAAAAATGGGTTTATTGGGGATTTATTTTATAAGACAATAAAGAAAAATTCCAACTAATATTGTATTACACATGGCTACTTGCCTTGAAAAATGCTTGATAAAGATAATTTCTTTTATGATTTACTCAAACCAAACCTATTATTTTTAACTTACTTCTCTGGAAACTCAGTGGGGTATACTTTTAATGGAAATGTCTCATCATTCCATTTCTTCATTTAACTTGCAGGCATCTGGGGATGAGGGATTACAAAATATTACAAGGACTGATCAACTGTTCCTGTCACATTTTTATTTCTTTATTGATTAATACTTGAAATGACCTCTTGGTGACCTCTAAAACACCTTGAAATGAAATAACTGGTGAAGAAAAAGCACTCCAGACAAAACTGACCCGTGGTCAGACTCAACAGCTGTACTCCAAAGTACTTTGTGTCTTTGTGGGGGCAAGAGTTGCTGAGATGGAGAATCTGACTTCAGCCAACTCACGGCAATATGTCAGCTTGGATCAGAACCCTGTTGATGACATTACACGTGGTGAAGCTCCCCTCGACCTTTCCCAGCCAACGCAATGGACTGAAGGTCCCCCATTGTCTCAGCAGTCATCAGCTCATTGGGAGATGAACCCTGCAGCACATACAGACAAATCAGATGAGCTGAGAAACCACCTTTTCTGTGGTACAGTCACTACTAGCACTGGTGATAAATTCCACCCGACAAAATGGAAAACATGGACTGAACTCATACAAGCCACTTAGCAGTCCTTGCACATGGTGGCCCTATCGCCTGCCCGTATAGAGATGGCTAAGGAAAGTGCAAGTTCACTCATTCCCACTTCCATAAATTCTGTGAGGTACTGTGTTCAGAAGCACTTGCACTAATGGAATACACTGCTGAGATACGTGATGAAACGATGATGCTACAATGATGGTATGCCATACCAAATCACTCTTTATGAATGTAAACTCTCCTCCTGAACACAAGTGATACTGTAAAGCCGGTTGGTGTTGTGTTTACTGGTAAAGGATCCCCTTACACAGTGGATAAGAGAAACCATAGTTGAAGTATGGGTATAATTTAGCTAAACGCTAATGGCTATACACGATTAGTCTTGGCTCTTGTTAAATGTCTAGTTCATATCTGGCTTGAAAACTTTCAATTACTAACCATAAATAAACAGCAATAAGCTACTAGTCCTCACAGAAATTCAGAGTCCGTAGAAGTTCTTTTGCTCAGTTTCACAAAGTCCACCAATAGGCAGAAGAGTGCTATGTAAATGCTATACAATTAGCCACTGTGCAAAATATTCAGTCTCTCTGAAAGATACCAGCTGCACAATCTGCAGTAAAGGCCAAAGGCTCTGACTTGCCATATTATTAGATCATTGGAGTCATGGCTGTAGCCCTCACTGTTTGCCTGTACCCGAGTCAGGTCTACATCCACTGGAATGTAGCAGGCAATAATGTGAGAGATGTTTTCTTGGCTTCTTCTGTTCTTTAAATGGCATCTGATTATCTCCCCTAGGTAAAGACTACACCAAACTAACAATTTTGGATTTTAAACTACACTGCAGGTACACCAAAGAATCTTTAGCTGCAGAACCCTCTCCCTTTCACAGTCCTCAGGGGACTGTTTGATTGCTCTTTCCTTTCAACCTGTAATGTAAGGAAAACATATCAGTCATCTGCAAAAAATCTCAGAAAATGTCTGTTACCATCAGTGAGGGTTTACTTTACGCAAGGGTTGTTGAGTACTCCAGATATCTGGGACTGAACACAGGCAACTAATTGGACCGGTCGAGAGACACAGAAGTTGAAGCGCGTTCTGAGTATGGTCTTTTATGTGGTCGTGTTCTGGGGCAGCTGATGCTACCAGTTTTAATAAACTGTTCAGGAAGGGTGGTCGCATTCTTTGAGTGGGTCTACAGAGTGCAGTACTTCACAGACTCTTGCACAATTCCTCTCACCCAATTCATGCCTACCCTCAAGACTTAAGAGCAAACAGCAAAAGAATGATTGCCCAAAGTTGCAGGACTGAATGACAGAGGAGATATTTTCTCCTTGTGGCTAGGATGACTCTCAATAATGTGGACTGCTATTGAACTACTTTCTTCTTATGTAATCGTATACTCTGGTATGTTTTCTTATTTTATGTAAGGCATCCCTGTTAAACTGTATTCAGGCTTAAAAAGTATACCTGAACCCTTTTGCCAAAGTTTAGTCATGCCCAAAGAATGATTTTGCACATCCCCATGAAGAAAAGATCCAGCAAATGCCTGATGACAAATGTAAATGAACACCAAAGTCGCCTAAACAGAGAGTCATCTCCAGTTGAGCATTACTGAGGTGATCATGTGCAGGCTCCTGGAACAATAACTGAGGGATACTGATGTTATGCTGCAGTATGCAGCCAGTCCAAGCTCTGCCCTAATGTTGATGCTTTTGACTGTGTGAGTTCCCCCTATGTGGACCATGGGGTGAATAAGCAAAGCAGGCACACAATCAACCCATAACCTGGTGATGAAAGACCATATAAGGTAGCAGTCTGAAGGAATACACTGCGGTAGATCCAGCCAGTTAGAAAGGAGAGGCCCCAACGAGTCACTCAAACATTCACACACATACCCCACACACTTTTTGTTTAAAGCTGATGGGACTGCTCAGAAAAAAATGTGTTTACTACTAACCAAACTGTACAGGGAAACAGCAGAACATTTCACCAACAAAAGGAGCCCTTAAGCGCCAAACATCTCCTCAATAAATCAAGATTACGTAAGTGCCAGGGAGTGCCATTAGACAAGCCTCATAAAGCACGTCTTACTCTGAGATGCAAGAACATCCCTGTAATGTTCCAAACAAATCTGACATTTAAGACACCCAAACTGTCAAACAGCTGCGGAACAAAGACAAGATGCAGCGCCAGGGACGTGTCTGAAACTGAATATCCTCCTCCATGGCAGCAGTGCTGTTACTGTACTTTAAAGTCACCAGGCCTGGCACTTATTAATGTCAGTAATGTCTGTATTACACTAGGCTAAATGACAAAAGTGATCCAGAATGGAAAATAACACCTCATCCATCTAACTGAGATGTCCTGGATTTTCCTTCATTACTAAAATGGATAGGGGGTCATCATCTCCACCAACAGGAGGTTTGTTCTACCCAAAGAAAACTGTACTCTGGATGACTGGACTGAACAACCTGGCTGTTACAATAATTAGAGATGCTGCGATTATGCCTCCAATATCACTTTGTTAGTACTGGTATTCAAATACCCTAGTTTTTACACAGTTAACAGAGAGTTCTGGCTTAATATAACTTCTATAGTATTTCTTTAGGTATGGCTATCATTTATATTGGTTATTGTTGGTTTTATGTTGTCTTAGCAGATCAATTAATCGACACAATGAATTTTTAAAGCTATGAAAATAAGAAGTAACTTGTAATGAGGGGTTATTTGGTGTGAGCAATGTTTATAGTGGCTATAAACAATATTTTAAGCTTAACTTATCAGAATGGAGTCACAACAGATCAAACTTCACACTGACCCCATGCAAAATGAAAGAACTACTGTCTTGCAGTGTGTAACTGTCAGTAAAAGGAAACCAGTGTTATCAGTTAAGCCAACTGAACAGCGTCAAATATTACTAATATTACTAATGAGCAAACACTAAATTCACACAGAAAATAACTGGATAACATCAAAGTAATGGACAGTATGAAGGACACATTAAACACAAGAGACAATGGCTCGATGACAATCACTAAATGACAAATCTACAGGGTACTAAGTGAACTAAGAACTACAGGGTTAAGAACTACGGGGGGTGGAACTACAGGGTTAAGATTTACTGCTCTCTTCAAAGACTTATGTAAAAACTGAAACACATGGAAGTATTTTCCTGTAAAAGCAATGGCCAATTCCTGAGAGTCACACAAAGACTTACAGCACCATCCTATGAGTCAATTACTACAAAGGGTCCATGCAGAGCAGATTCAAATTGATTCTTTTAAAACAATAAATCAGTGTCACACGAGTTAAGGCAGAAAAACATGCCCGCAGGCTGCAGCAGCTACTTTGACAGCTGTAGCTTCTGTACTCAAGATGGTTCTCTTTTCATAGAAATCAGATGAGTCCCAGGGCAGGAAGCCACGGGACTTAAATAGGAAGTCAAGATTGCAGCCACGCTGCATAGTGACCAAGATGTGCATTATAGGTTGATTTCATTATGTAACTTACTGGATGGCTTGTTGTTGGAAAATGTGCTCTTGGCCCGAGGATAGACAGGTGGGTGGATAAAGTTTGGAAACAGTAACTGAGAAAGTCAAAGCCTGGAACATTTTCATATGGCTTTTACAAGTTACTATCGCTCTACAGTAATTGAAAGCTTTTACATTGACGGTTGCAAATGCAAGCCGTCCTTTCTCCTATGGCATACAGAGTGTTTTGTCATACTGTGTGCTTCTGTTTAGAATATACACAGGAGAAAATGGGCAGTTTGCGTGAGCAGTGCTGACAGCTTATGTAGAAAGAAGGCTGCCTGCAGAAATACAAACCATACAAGAAGAAACTCAACACTATACATTATATTGGACAATTCTGGAAAAGTAAATGAACAACTAGTCTAGTATAGATTTCTAGTGTGTACAGGTGTAGGGAGTGGATACTGATATTTTGCTCTTAGCAGTTTCAATGTCTGTACCCAATTGTATGGCAATTCACAAAATATTTGTTAAGATATTTCACAATTTTGCTTAGGATGAAAATTTGAAAAACTATGATCTGTAGTCAGTGACAGGACACAAACTCATGACTTTTGCTCAAAAGTCAAATGTGTTGGGGGGTTAATTTCCTTCCTACACTGGGACACTATTCCTCATATTCACTGACTAAAAAGACTGAAGTGACATGCCATTCGACTAACGGGAGATGCAGTGCACTATCCTCACAACAGTGACCTAACTGCAGAGATATTGGACAAAAATTGAGAAAATATTTAATATGGCAAAGAGAACTGTCTGGAACAACATGATCAGAGATGGAGAACTGACAAAGAACATTAAGAAGTATTCTGTACAGAAAGCACGGCTTAAGTTTTAATTGGGCAAAAAAATCCCAGAGCTTATTTTGTTTGATGTTCCAGTTGACGTCATTTTGACTGTTTGGGTGCGAGGACCTCAGAAGACAGGCAATTCACGTTGATGCAAAGTCTTGTCTAATGAAAATGATATTACACAAGCTTTAGTTTGGCTGGTGAAATGTTCATGTGGGTTAGGAGACAATTTAGACAATCAGATGTCTTTCCAAGCGGTGATCGCAATGGCCTCTAGAGGTAGCCGAATTATCGGACGTTGAGAAGATTACCGTAAGATGTATGGTTAGCAGTCTTTAAAAACAATTAGCAGAGGATGGAGAAGTTTGTTAATTGCTGCAGGTCTTTTGGGCAGAGGTCTCACAGGTTTACTTCCCCTTATCCTTCCATCCACAGCACTGTGGGGAACACATGATTTGAAAGAATTTACACTGGAATGAAGGCTGGATGTTCCATGTCTGGCTAAAATGAGGCTTTTCCAAAACTAGAGAGCAGAATAAATCCTGAGCTGTAGTGGAAAGAATTAAACACAGAGTGAAGCTCTGAGAAGCTCATTAGAAATGAATGGAAACTGACATAATAGTATAGTTGGATGAACTGAGTTTCTTATTGCTTTTATTAGCAGATTTTCGGTACAGTAGAGCTACTAGTTGACAGACATGAGAGGAACTGCACAAAAGAAAGACATCATCTCAGTCAGTTCTTTTTAGATGGCTGTCAGCATTGTCCCTGAATTTAGGAAAATAATGGAATAAACATATTCACCATTTGCATAACTGCAAGATGTCAGTAACATTACCCAGGTCCTCAGGTCACCTCTTCAAATCCAGAGCTTGAATTTCTAGCTATTATTTCTGTGGGTACAAAAGGCTAATGAATCTGGCAAGGATCTGATTTGTGGAATATTCCATTGAATCCGACCCCTCCATTGATTGGGAATGTATGACATGTGTATTAGTCATGCAGTGTGTTTTATTTTTCCTGGCAGCAAGGCTCACCGCAGTATTATCACTCTCCTCACAAACTGCTGTATCCAGTTTGTCTAAAATCCGCCTCCGGACATTCATGTCCAACAGATAAGCCCAAAATGTAAACAAGTCATAAATGCATCTGCAAACACATTTTTGGTTCTGCAGTAAAAGTTTACAAGGAACAAAATAAGAGGCCTGCGTTACGCAATGGGGTTGTAATGGAGGCAATGCTTGCAGGGTGAAGGGGGAGTGAATGATGGGTTCAATCACCCAGTAATTCATATTTCTCAACCTGTCTATTCACAGACAAGCTGCAGACTGCAGCTATGCATCAACAACATATTCTCAGAAAACTGCAAAAGCTAAGAATATTCAATCTTATTTTCATTACAGATTTCTAAAAACTATTGTACTTTGCATTTTAAATATTTGGATTGAAGTTCTTCAAGAGGACAGAGAGGGATGGAGTTTCTCTGATGGGTCTACCATAGTCCAAAATCAACAAAATTCTGGCGTAAAAATAGAACAGCTTAAGCTTAGCCACCTGCACCCAAAAACACAGTGACACGCACCAATCTTTTATTTATATTCCAGGAAAATGAAAAGCTGATTATGACAGACAGATTTTTGCCAGAGCTTGACACTGATTTGCTCATTGATTTTTGTGAGATACATTTTGCTATAAAACAATTCTAAATTCAAATGTATGTGCATTAAAGCAGCTAACTTTGTTTTGTTTGAAAAAGATCTCATCAATGACAAATGTTACACCCCATTTCCTTAAAGAATTCTGTTCAAAGCTCGTCTCTGAAGTTTTGACAGAGGAGGGCCTGCTTTGACAATGTTTGATCTGTTTCTTAAACAGATGGCCCTGACAGCCAGGCCTGTTTTACAACTGGAAGAACTCTTCTTTTATCTACATTTCATGCCATTGTTGAATGTGATGTCTCGTACCAATACTTTCCGTCCACCCAGCGATGGAAGTCGTCTGCTTTCACATATGAGAGGGAATCTAGTTGATGTTCTCAACAAAGGCTGGATAGAAATGTGCTAGATAAATTCCCCACATATCTTGCAGTCGCCTTGGGCAGCAGGTGGGTTCTGTCAAAGGTGACTAACTATCAAGGCATCACCTGCCTGCCTCCAATCTTGCTTCAAATAAGGGCTGTGTTAACTGTGTTCATGAAAAATGTTCAAATGATTTTGATCTAAATTTTGATACGCTCCAACAAACATTCCTCAAAATTGCATGATGTAAACCCCCTTAACGTGTCATAAAGATATACTTACAAATTAATGAAGCACTCCTTAAAGATGTATCACTAATACAATGTACAAAAAATTAAGAATTCTTATTATACCCTGTATATTTAATCATGTAGCACTCAAAAAATAATGCATGCGCCTAATGTGGGCGCTGCATGGATGGCAGCTGAGTACACACTGCTGTATGAACAAATGGATGGGTTAAATGAAGAGAAGGAATTTGATTCATAGTAAATTAGCTGGCTACAACATTTCATCCAGTTGTCATTATTTGTGACTGAATTCATAAAGCAACATGACTGCCACACTGACGCTACTAGGGGTTGAACGACTTTCAAAGTCGACTATTATGTGACTAATCACTGATGACATCGGTAAAATAAACACAGTAACTAATCCTTTGCAACAATGAAATCTATATTCTTGACACAACTAGCTGTTGTAGCGTCTCACACAAAGGAAACTACTGTGGTTTTTCTGCAAGCTTATTGACGCCATGTTCTACTGTCGGTTACGGAGCCCCTATGGTGACATGGACAAAAAAAAAATTAAATTGTGGCCGCGAAATAAGTATAACGTGCGCACGAAATACTAATTCGTGGCCACGAAATACTAATTTGTGGCCTCGAAATACTAATTCGTGGCCTCGAAATACTAATTCGTGGCCACGAAATAAGTATAACGTGCGCACGAAATACTAATTCGTTGCCACGAAATAGGTATAACGTGCGCACAAAATACTAATTAATAATATTAATAGGCTATCATTCCTGGACAGCTGGGTAAACAAATCGAGCGCACCTTGGTCTAAGGTAGAGGCATTAGAGGGGCTAAAGCTACACGATGGACAGGGACAGTATCATAGAATTTTATTTTAGGCTGGGAATGAGCTACAAAGACATTCTGAAAAGCCTGGCATTGCAAGGAACCATCATTACCGAGAGACATTTAAACAGGATATTGAGAGCCAGGTTGCTTTACCGGCGAAGGTACGACTTGGACGCCGGGATAGATTTCATTGTTGACCAACTGCAAGGCCCTGGAAAAGATCACGGTTACCGGTGGATGTTTACAAAGTGTAAACAACACGGTATTTCTATAAGAAAAGAAGACGTCAGGATCCTCCTCTCTCTACTGGACCCCATCGGTTCCCAAGTTCGCCGGACCAGACGTCTCAGAAGGAGGCAATATTTTGCTCAGGGACCTAACTTTGTGTGGCACATAGACTCCTATGACAAACTGAAGCCGTATGGGATATGCATTAATGGCTGCATTGACGGGTTCTCACGCAACATCGTTTGGCTGCGGGCCGCCCTCACTAACAGCGACCCAAAAGTTATCGGGGGGTACTTTGTGGAAGCAGTGGAGCGCTGTGGGGGCTGCCCCAGGCTCGTACGAACTGACAAGGGCACTGAGAACGTGGTGGTCAGAGACCTTCAGCGGTATTTGAGGAGAAATGACGTGGATGACAGAGCAGCGGAGAGAAGCTACATCACAGGAGCAAGTACCGCGAACCAGAGAATTGAGAGCTGGTGGGGAGTGATGAGAAAAGAAGGAATCGAACCCTGGATCACGCTTCTGGCAGAACTGAAGGATGAGGGATTCTTCGCTGGGGATTTCATTGACAAAGCTCTGTCACAGTTCTGTTTCATGCCACTCATTCAGGTAAATAACCTATATTATGATCACAGCAAGAAACCCAGAAACCTACCATCAACTCTACATTACCTTCATGTAATCTTGGAGATTTAAGCCACTGTGAGTTTGTTTATTTAATGTGTGTGTGATGTATTGATTCTTTAGACCAGTGAATGTCAACTGGCGGCCCGCGGGCCATATCCGGAACGCCAGAGCATTTAATCTGGCCTTATGCGCCTGCAGTCCTAGTTAATTTTTCGCAACTTCACAGGTGTACGTTTATCCTAACATGGTGAGCACATACATGGCCAATGTCTTCAGTGTATCATACTTTTGGGGACAAGCCACCCAAAAGGCGTTCAAGCTTTCAGCACCACGGAAAGCAGCCTTCATTACACCAGCGGCCTGGGTGTCAATCAGTTCACTGTGATTGGCCGCCTCTTCTGGCGGCATCACCTTCCCTACGTTTCGCCCCCTAGTGGCTTGCTACCGTACAAGTAATATGAATCTTAACACTGGCAAAGGCTAAACAATAACATACATTTCAAAGGCAAATTGATATATGAAATAATAATATTACTTAGAATACAATATTAATTTAATTTTATGAGAGCATCTGGCCTTGATAGTGTCTGTCGAGAAAAATTTTGGTCCTTGGACAAATGTATTTGATGACCCCTGCTTGACTGTTGTGGAAATAAGACACATCACAATGTAATTTAAGCTACTTTTATTTGCTTAACACAAACTTTTGTTTTTCTTACCCACTGCAAAGGCAGAGAATAAAGAGGACTATATTTCACTTATTATAGGCCCTAATCACTGTTTAAAAATGTGCTGTATGCCAGCTGTGACTTAATTGTTCTTGTTTCTTCAACAGGAGGTATTAAATGACATCCGGGGTGTTTGGAATGCTCACCGTATAAGGCCCTCCAAGAACACCAACGTGCCCAGTGGGATACCTGATGTCATGTACATGGCCCCTCACCTTTGGGGTGCAGAAGACTGCCTTGTTCCACTGACTGAAGATTTGACCACATGTAAAGACAGCTGCACATTTGTCAGTTCAGTCCCATGTGATGTGGACGTGTTTGATTTGTGCACAATGATAATGGAGGAATCAAGGTTGGAGTTCCCATCTACCATGTCCCAGGCACTTGAGTTGTATTTTCATCTGAGGGACACGGTCCGTCCTCAGCTATTTGAGGCTATTTAAATGGGCACAAGCATACAAATCGTGTAGTACATTTGGTACTTTAGTACATGTTTTTACAGCATAATGTACATATTACTTTCATGTTTGTGTGGTTATCTTGTGTCTTTGTTTAAACCAAAATAATCAGAAAAGACTGTATAACATGCTGTTTTCAGTTTTAGCAATCTGTCAGTAATTTAACTCATTATTAAGTATTGATAGCTATTGTTAGCTAGAAAATAAGAAATGTTTGACTCAAATAGTTGTACAACTTAGACAAAATGAATCTTTTTGGGCTAGAGTTATTATCCTTCAATTAATATTAAACTTGTCAAACTGTAAAGGCTTCAAAAGTTGTTCATAACAAAGTTTGGTTGCTACATATTTTTGGTGTTTTGCTTTAGCGTAAAGTTCAAACAAAAATAAACTGATTTCTTATTGGCATCACCTAAATGGTAACACAAAAAATGTATCTCTAACAAGGACAATAGCACCCTGGACAGCAACCACACAGACGATATCATAAATCTAATGTTATGATCAATTAGATAAGAAGTAGGCTACTATATTATTATAATGGTTGTATCATCAATGCTCCATATATTTCCTGAGCCTCTGTTTTTGTTTTTGTGGAAGAGATTAAAACAATCCAATGTTTGATAAAGAACTGTGTTGTTCATAACAAATCACAGCACATTTAAAACACTAGAGAGTGCGGTGTAAAATAACTATGGGTGGTGTCATTAGAAAGATAAAGATGTATAGAATGTAACTGAGAAGACATCAACATTTTGTAAAAACTTGAATGGTTTACTGGACTTTTTCAAAATACACCATAGTCAAAAACAGAACAGGTTGTATTTTGTACATAATAACAGGATAAAAACAGTCATCAAACCTCCTGTTAGCCAGCATCATACTGATAGTTACAAAATAATGTTATTTAAACATCTTTAAAGTTTCCACCTGTTTCTTTAAAGTGTAAACAACTTCTGTAAACAACTAATTTCTTTTTAAACACCTTTGAAACATCAGCCAAGGCTCACATTCTTGTTTCTACTGGGGTTGCTACAAACAACTGTAATAATAATATAAAACATGCTTAATCAATTGGATTTTGGCTTCTGCAAACTCGGAGAGTGCTGAGTGCTGTCTACTACAGGTAACACACTGACTAAGCATACGCACCTCGTACAACCCCACTTCAAAAAACCCAAACTATCCCTTTAAGCTTACTTAAGCTGTTTGGGAAAGAAAAAAGCAACCACTTTAAAAGCAGATGAAATAAAATGCTGCACATACAAAAGGCACAATAGTTAAAGCTACATAGTTAAGATAACAAAACCTAGCAAGGAGCTGTCACATCCTTCATGATATTGTTTGTATTATTACCTACACCACATCCATTACCCACATTGAGCTTGTGAGAATGCTGTTAAATTCGCTGCGAAAATCTGGATAGCTGTAGTAACCAATGGGCAACTTTAGTACACATCCACATGTGTGGGATTGTGGTCTGCGGAGGAAATCTGTGGTTTCTATGAACTCAATTAGTATGGCCTTATCCAAGAGATTGGATCCTGTACAGAACCGCAGGAAAAGCTGAAGATTGTTGAAATCAATTTCCCCAATGTACCTTTTCAGGTAACGAGAAACTGTTGACTGGGCTGCTGTCATCTCCTCTGGAAAGTTTAGAAGCTCCTTCACTGTTTTTGCAGTTGGTTTTTTTTGTGCAATGAAATTATGCAGTCCTTCTGGTGGTAGTAAACCAGCTACAGAACCCACAACAGGACGCCAGCACTTAATTACAAACATTGGGGCCTGAACAATTACTTTGTGTCCAATCTGTGCCAAAACAGGGAGCAGTGTGTCCTTGGTAGGGACTTGCTTGCATTCATGTGCATCGAGTACATCCAGCAATTCATCTGTGTCCACTGAATTAAAGTCCTCCAAAGCCTTCAGGAGGACAGATCTTTCTTCTTGTGATACGTACAGCAAAAAGGAATCCTTGAAACTACTGGTTGTCGAGCCATACAGCACCTCTTCCAGAAATGGTATGGCAAGCTTCACTGGGAAGTAACCAGCTTGTTTCCACCCTACTACAAACACTCTAGCTACAGCCTGCCATTCTTCACACTGAAAGTCATGCCTGATGAAGGGGACTTTCACCTCAACTCCCAGTGTGCAGCTGTCATAGAAATCCATCCAAAATTCTGTCAGGCAGTCTCGCAAAACACCACTTCCTACCCCCTGTTCAAGCTCTCCATTTGGTAAACGCATTTTGATGTTGACCTCAGATGCAATAATGTTTGGGTCCTTGAAGGCATTGATCAAGTCAGTGAGACAGTGACCTCTTCTTACAATCAGCGTTACAGGACAAGATTGTGGTTCAGGAAGTGCTTGGTCTGGAACACTGGCCTCCCCTGGAAGCACCGGTGACAGATCCACTGTTTGATGAGGTGCATCATCCTCGTTTTCTGGAAAGAGTGTTTCAAGGTTTGGTTCATCCACACTTACATCCAGCCTGTCATCCCCACTAATAATAAAAACTACATCAGAATCTTCGCTTTCGCCCACAGTTAGGAGACCATCCCATGGTAATGTGTCGTTCAGTTCCAAATATCCACTTCTGGAAGCTCCATCATTAATTCCACAGTGGTTTGGTGATTCTGAATTTCTGCTTTCCACCAACAGATCCTCACCGGCCTGATTCTGTTCATTGTTAGTGAGATCTACCACTGAGGGTTGACTTATTGCGTGATCACCCTCCACTCCTGAGGGCAGCTGTCCTGTTTTCTTTGTGGTGCACAGATAAAGTCGCAGAATTTTGACCTTGCTTTGATTATACAACTCCTCTACTGTATTGGACACATCAACATGTATCTGTGAGCTCTCAATATGAGTTGAATAGTGTGAAAGACTTTTGTTTTTTTTTGAAAAGCCTTTGGGGAAAAAAAGATTTTCAGCCATAAGTTTGATATTCGCCACTGTTTCATCTTTGTCAATAGAGAGATGCCTTGTGCCTCCACCACTTACAGACTTCACCTGTTTGTACCTCTCCTTCTCCTCATCAAAATCCATCCAGCCAACCTCAATTCGTCTCACTTTCCGTTTGGCATTTGTATTTTCTGCCCACTTAGATGATCTCTTTTTTGGAGGCATCCCCTCAGCTCCAGACAGTCTTTGTCGTAGCCTTGAGAGTATGGATTCTTTCCTGGATGGTGATTGTTGTGACAGTGTTGCTTGCCTGCAGAAGGCCACAGTGGAGACTCTATCTCCAGCTTTGGGGATGTACTTTGCCAGGTCACTGTCTGTCATTAATGGAATGACAGTTTCATCAATCTAAAAAAAAATAAAAGATAAATAAATGAATTAGTCAATATAAAAAATGAATTAATACATACAAATGCATAACATAGAATGCCAATGGATATCTAAAGAAAGTTAAGGATACAGATATATTGGTGGTATAAGGGTGTAATTATTCACATCATTAGTTTTTTATTTTATGCAGCCTACTTTGATAATATTTACTTTTGGTAATGATGCACATACATTACATTAAAATGAAAACAGATAACATTTTTTAGAGTGTGCATCTGAATTTGTACATTGAGTCTATCTGTTCTGGTGTGACCATGTTCTACACAAACATTCAGTAAATATTAACCTTCTGTTTGGCTTACATTCTCATCTTCAAGTTTCTGGATCACATCTTTTTCAAGTTTGCGCTGTATCAAAAATTCTCGCAGCCGAGTAGCCATAGTTGATCTCTAAACCACAGGAAAACAAAATTAATTAACAAGTAGTAGATTTTCCAGATTCTGGATCTATGATACCAAATCACATATTGCCCCATGTCCCTGCTATTATTGTTATGTCGCAAAAAGCAACACCATTGCTGCAAATACAGTCACTGTATTACAGTGTAAATTAATATATTTATTTTACCACTCGGTGCACTCTCAATGTCTCCCGTATTTCTGGTGACAGCTGCACATTGTAGAGCTCTGAAACTTTAAACTTGATGCAGCTGATTTAAACATTATGCTCAAGCTCTGACACTGTCCTATGAAATCACTTTAGTCTTTGGCAAATCAAAGTGGAATGATTTTTATTGATCAGATATGATCTGTGGTAATAAAGGATTGAGCAATTTTCTAATCAGGGTTCTATTAGCTGTAATATACCAGCAGTGTAAAACAGACTTCAGCAAATCAGGACCAAGCATAAAAACATCATCAAAGTGTTAACATAATGGTTTAGGAATTATAGCACATTTCATGCGCAGGTAAACATCAGACTGATCAATAACATAGTGAACTTTTAATCTTCTGTGATTTTATTGAAGGCAAATGTCCAGAGAACACTACAGACATATTCAGTAGTTTAGTTAGAGCAACAACAACCTGCAAATCAATACAAACTAGATTCTGATCACTGATGGGCTATAGGTTCCCTTGGCAACGTGATACATACTACTGTAACTGCAAGGCATCGGTGGCATCATTAAACGCTGCGGTTCATATAGCCTATGTATTCCCTCATCTCAGCTGAGAGTCTGACACACATGATGCTACTTTCAAAGGAGATGATCAGTGAAAAAGGCTGATTTCAAGCTGAAACTGCACAGAATTTGGTCCGGACCAGGTTAGGTCTGCAGCATAAGTTAGCATGGCGATCTAGCCAGGTTAAAAGAGACACACCTTCGTGACACAGAAAACTCTGGTTTTATGCTCAGCGTACCTCCTATGCCTACACCCCTCAGCTCTACTTGAAAAGTGTCCTCATGTGTGTGCAGGGCTGAAGCAAATGAGTTACAGACACAAATGAGTTTACGGCTATATTAGCACAACAAAACAACGGCTAGTATGAGGATAAAAAGTTTGTAAGTCGGGAGACGTCAGCAGATAGGCTACCTGTTATAACAAGTATCAAACACAGGCCTAAATAAATAACTGCCTAAATGCGGGATAACAAGATATTGACTAGAACAGAATAAGAAAAGACACTCACCTTAAGGACATAGGTACGGGGCTCCGTTCTTAGGCTATTGCAGGTTCGAGAGAATGTGCGCTCGATTTGTTTACCCAGCTGTCCAGGAATTATATTAATATTATTAATTAGTATTTCGTGCGCACGTTATACCTATTTCGTGGCCACGAATTATTACTTCGTGCGCACGAATTAGTATTTCGTGCGCACTTTATACTTATTTCGTGGCCACGATTAGTATTTCGTGCGCACGTTATACTTATTTCGTGGCCACGAATTAGTATTTCGTGTGCACGTTATACTAATTCGTGTGCACGACGTACTAATTCGTGCGCACGAAGTAATAATTCGTGGCCACAATTTACTTTTTTTTTTGACCATGTCACCATAGGGGCTCCGTAGTCGGTCGTAGCCCACGTCAACACCATGAACACCGTCAATCTGACACTTCCAATATGCGGCTCTCGCGCCTCTCAACTCGACCATAACTCCCCTTTCTCACATGATGCATTCAGGGACATCAAGGACAAAACACACTCTACAACCACAGCAACAATGTCGTCTTATAGAACTGACAACTGACACAACAGAACACAAACACGTGAGCTTATCAGTACGGTGCACTGCAGCTAAAGGTAATAACGTTGACAATTAAACTAACCAGCAAATTGTTGGTTTGCACCCGTCTCTCTGTTATCGCAGGACGTTTGATGAAGTTGATAATTGACTGATGTCGAGAGGATTTGGACCGTTCCTCTGCTAGCGTTAGCGGATGCCTTTTTAGATGCAGTAGTACTTTAGTTGTATTTCAGAACTGACGTACATATTTTCCACGTCACAGCAGTATATGAGCCTCGTCTCCAGTGAAGTATTTCCACGCACTTGATGAATCGCTGCTTGTTAGCTGCAATGACCCACTGAGCCCCTCACCTGTCTTCACGGAGGTGTCCTTATTGTTATTGTCACGTGATCAGTGACTAACCGACATGATGCTTAAAGCGTCATGGGACAGCATCGTGGTCGACTAATTCTAAACCCCTAGTTTCTACATATAGGCCTACGGTAGGCCTATATTCTTTGTTACATACTTGCTGTAGTCCCATCAAGTATATAAACCTAATTAATATACATCAAATGGATATCTTTTTAGTTTTACGTATCAATTTCCTGAAGTCTGTTTTTTAACAATTATTTTGCCCACAGTCCCACACAGCCTCTGGGAAAATGATGCCTTCAGTGTCAAGACAATAGGTGTGTTTATTGCTTGTGAATTTAAAAAAGAAAAAAAGAAACACATACACATAGTGGTTTAGCTTTGAGGAGTCATCATCAAACTCCATCAACACAAATCAGAGGAAAAAGAAACAGATGAATCGCTCATAGGCTACTCACTGTGACAGCACCCAATTAGTGGTAAAAATATTTTGTGCTGGCTGAGCCTTTATTTTTCTAAACAGACAGCAGTGCCATCACAAAATTACTTCTTTGGATACTGTGATGTGCCCCATACTGTTGTCTGAGTGTTTGAGCTGAGTTTGTATTTTTAAGAACAATATGACACTCGGCAGATGTTAATTAGAGGAAGAGGCGGATACAGGAGGTAGTGGAGACAGTTATACCACGACCAGATCGTCAACCACCCACTAATAGAGCCACAGCAATATCTGTGAATATCCTGTAATTTTTTTTTTACATCGAAGTGATCTAAACACACTTTAAATTAAATACCAAAATGTTCCATCACAAACAATATCACCATCCAAAGTGAATGTACTTCCACACATGAGAAGCACATCACCAGCCTCAGTGCTGAAACTCAAACTATATAAATTCCTTTCAAGATAAACAGGGACCGAAATACTGTATTCTAAAATTATACCAAGATAAACAGCACTCAGTGCTCTGCTTGAAAAAAAGAAAAAGACAACATATTAAAATGAACATTTATCTGGACTCTTTTTTATGCAGATTTACTGAGATTTCTGAGTAGAACTGAACTATTAGTGTTAAGTCACACCTACTGCTGCATTCAATTGGTCATGTTGATCGCATTCACACACACACAAAAAAAACAAAATGTATTATTGGCCCTCTGATGTGGTATTATTGGTGTTGTGTAGAAATTGTCTCTAGGCTTAATCTCAGCCTTTTAACATTGTATTTCTCTATATGGAATCTCCATTTGCAAACTTAACTCATTCATACTTCTGAGAGGTTGTGCCATGATGCCTCATCTCAGCGTTTTCTCAAGGTTGGGTCATTTATGTCAAATATATACAAACACATGCAATATCTGAGCTACCTTCCAGATCCCAGTGAGGTATAATCTCCCTTAGCTGGGTGTGGTGATCGTGATAGATGATGACTGGAGTTGTGTGTGGAGAGAGGGCTGGGGGTCTTCCTGTTCAACATGCCCTTGTTGATCAAAGGCTTTGGTCTCTGTGCAGGCATCCCCACAGAACCAAATTTAATTTCACTATGAAAGACCTTCAATTCCTCCCCCCTGATCTTTCTAAACTAGCTCCCAGCCAGTTATGGTTCAGCACTCCATCAAGAACTCCACTGCCCTCACAGACCACCACAAGGCAGTCCTGGTAGTGATTTCCTCTTAACAACATACAAGTGTAAGTGAGTTGTATCAGACAGCTGTTTGATTAGCAAGAAGTTAGCTACCTTCACACAAAGATTCACCGTTAGTGTACATTCCCCTTTTGTTTAGTGATGGACAAGGTGCAATGGCAGTTCTTCAAATAGCCACTGGAGGCTAGCTCAAAAAGTTGGGACAGTCCCCACAAATCTCCACTTTAAAACACCCAACTCTACAACAGAAATAAATACTTTACAGCCTGGTACGACAGTGGTTTTGCTCTCTTCATATAATTTCATACTCATGATGACTGTAAGGGAAGTAGATGTTTATAGAACTCCTGTTTAAGTGATATCCAGGCTTAAAGTTATGCACGACTAAGGGTTTGGCCGACCGGCTACCTATAGGCATCATCTGACTGCTGTAATGGATTAGCCAGGAGTCAGGCACTGCCAAGATGGCACCAGTCGCATTACAATGAGCTTTACGCTTGCTCTTCAGTTTTGTCAACTTTGTAGGTGGCGGGTCTAAAGTATATTAGCACTTTAACATCATGGTATGCAAGAGGCTTGTGCAACTTCAATAAATACACGCCCAGACAAGTTCATTGACTTATTCTGACTTTTTTTTTATTTACATTTTATACTTTTACAAAAACAAGTCTTTTTAAGAACAACAGGACTGCAAAGCCAGAACACTAGCAAAAATTCAAGAACAACCATAAACTCTTAAATACAGAGTGGTCTTGTCAGTTTTTAACAGCCAACTGTGGAAAATGATCCAGTTAAAACACTCAACACCACAAACGTCAGTTCTCGGTATACAGTGTGCAGGTTGCATTCTGGGATGTTTTTGTACAGCTTTTCCAAACTATGGTTTAAATACCGTATCAAAGACACAAAATACAACATCTGTCTCAAAGCAGGTTGTAATCAAGTAGCCTACTGTATAAAGAATATGCAACATATTATGAGTGTATATACTGTATATTTATATATATACACACACTGCAGACAGTCACAAAGACTACCAAGGCCCCCCGTACTCCCAGGCTAAGCTGTTCTATTCACATTTAACAAGAATATCCAAAGATGCCATAAACAGCAACCATAATACAAAAATCACCAAAAATATATGCCATTATGAAGAGCTACCAGTTTCTTTTTCTTGTATTTTCCTATTTTAAATAAACCATATGGACTGGAAAACGTATACAACATCAAGTCTACATTGAAAAGGCATGTCCTGTATATGATCAAAATAATTGTAAAACATAGCACATAAAAAGGGATAACATACAGAAAGAAAAGAGGGCATGCTGAACAACAGTTCATAGGTACACTGGATGAAGAGTCATCAACAAATAAGGCCTTGACACAACGCACCGCCCAACCCAAGACATGCTCTTTCACTTCACAGAACGATATGGACATGCAACTTTAGAAACCAACACAAAGGAGTTGAATAGAACCAGTCGTTTGATATCAAAGCCTTGTTCACTGTTTCACAGATCAAACAGGTTCCTTGCCTATTTAATTCAGCTCCCATCACATTTGATTAAAACAAAAAGATACATTCTTTTGTAATATATCCATATACATAGATATATATACACTGTATATATATATGTATATAATTCACCGTTCCAAGGACAAATTTAAAACAAACACCAGTCCATTTATTGCACACCATTGGTTCACAAAAATATTTTGGGCACTTTTGCTTTTCAACAAACAGCAGCATTTCATTATATAAAAGTTTTTTGTTTTTTTTCCTAATACAGACACCGAACACAACAGATGAAAAGCATGAAATACAAATGGAGAATAGAAAAACATTTTCTTTTGAAATTCTGACATTGTGCAACTAGAGTTTTTAGGTCCATTTACTAAGGCTTGCCTCTTAAATGCACAACATCATACAGTGTTTTAAGGAGGGGATTAAACAGCAGGACCCCTTTGCTAAATAGCATGGACCATTTACAATGATTATCTCTTTCTTTTGTTATGTGCAATTACTGATTGCCATGGCAAATCCCCAATAAGATAGAGAACATTTGGTCCTGTAGGAAAAAGCTTGATTTGTACCCGGACAAAAAGGGCAAATGGCACAACATTTAAAAAGTGACTGATAGAATGGCACAGGGTGACACCAGCATCTTATTAAGACAGCTTTCCTTGGATTCCTGTGAATATGAATATCCACCTTCACATTTACAATCAACCCTGTATGTGAAATATTACAACCTGCTGGGATCATTTAAAATGTGGGCTACTTTTAGGGGGTAGGAAACTGAACAAGAAACCCAGTCACAGTCAGTAGCATTCAACTCATGGATTATCACCATGGGTGTCATTATCTTCTCATAATACAGGCACAACAATGTCAAAGAACAGAATGACAACCATGTTGGCACAACACATGTAACAGGAGTTGGAGGTTTGACCCAAAATCAGCATAACAAAGTAAGTGAATTAGTAACATCAAGGACAGCCTACTGCCAAACTATACTGAGAAGCTTTGAATGCACATTTATCATTTATAACGATTCAACTCACAGTATTTGCATTCACACACCAGCGCACGTCTGTTGCTTCTAAAGCAGTATTGACACATCAACACCCATCAACAGCCACGACTTCCTGCTTCCAGGCAGCAGATATACAGTAAATGTACACTCACCGAGCACTTCATTGGGAAAATCTTGGCAATCCAATGAAGACCAATACAACAGTATTCTTTACTTGTACGAAGCTCATATATTTTCAGTTTTGCCGACACTGTCAGAGAGGTCAAAATTTTATTTTACTTGCTTTAGACTGTATTACACTGAAAAGTGCCCCTAAATGTGTTCCCATTATGTACGTTAAGATACATAATTAGGGACACGCATTAAGAAAAAAAGATTTTTACAAGTTCCTCCTAAGAAAGTGCTCAGTGAGTATAAATGTGAGGGAAATTGTACCTTTTCCCTTTGTGACAATTAGGTGAATAAAAAAATAAAAAAAACAAATGTGATTAACCTCAAAAAGGTTAAAACCTTAATACAGACAATCATGTTGTACCTGTGTGCAACATCTCTCAAACAGTTAAGCCAACATCAGCAGAGCATCCATTGAGAAATCAGGAATTTGAAAGTTTTAAGTTGAATTAACTGCCATTTGTCAAGCAGGCTGAACTTTAGCCGGGAAGAAATGCTACATTATCTCAGAGACCATTTTGGAATATAACATTGTAGTTGTGAGACAACCGTGTAACTCCAAATTTAAAGATTTTATGTTTAACATAAATTTCAGTCTCATTCATTCTTAGTCAGTCGGTTTGTTTTTCAAAAGAAAACTATCAGCTGATCCAAGCTAATCTAAACTCCTGGAGTTTAGAAGTTTGGAGACGCAACAGTGTTCATTAAAAATAATAAACAGGTCACAAAATTATATACCGCGCAAATGTCTTTAGGGAATAGCTTGTCAATATATTTCAAGTTTTAAACATTTAAAAATGAAATGTACTGTATTCATATTGATAAAGAAGTGCACATACACACACCTGACATATCATATTTCACAACACCCAACATACAGAGCATTCAAATAGTAAAACTACAGTACAAGCTATTGCAGTATAGATAATATTGACATTTAACAGTTTGCCTATAGCGACGGCACTGAAGGAATAACACAGTCTCTGCCCAAACAAACGAGCATCACCACTACAAATGAAGTACAAGGACTTTTTTTTTCTTTAGCTCAGTTTGCAAAGTACTTGATTTGTCGCTGTCGGCAAAGTCAAGACCTCTTTTCCTTATTTTGTTAAAATGGGAACTCTCAGGCACTTTCCAAAAGTAGAGCAAGGCTTGGATTTAACAGACCTCAAATTGGCTAAGACAGAAATGACTTTAGCTAGTGCTGCATTCACGTCATATGGGAAAAAACAACCTTCCTACTTAAAATGACGATTAGAAATACTGTATGCTGCCATTTCCAGGTGGTAGAAATGCTTTGAAGGCCAGATATTCTGTCCCACTAAAATCTCATCTTATCTGTCAAAGTTAGGACATTATACTATCATTGCAATGAAAATAAAGACAAATATAATTTTACAAATAAGTGCATCTGTGTTGCATGTAGAAAAACATAAACAAGCCAACTGATGTCTTCAGAAATCATCAATCTCTGTCTTGATGGCTTCACATATCCAAGTCGTCCCTTTTCGCCATCAAATCATTTCGACAGATATTCCCATATGACATGACTGCAAAATAAGACATGACGGGCAAGCAGAAGACTTTAATCACTCTATGGTAATGGAAGCCACCTCCTTGGCCTGGGCATGCTGCTGCTCTTCAAACACCTCTGGGGAACTTCCTCCTACACGGTTGTCCATCTTGGTCTCCTCTGTCATGGCTGCCGTCTCGTCTGCGTCCATCTTATGGGAGGCTGGGGCTTCCAGGGGATCCAAGGGCTCAGGTGAGAGGAAGCCAGAGGAACTCTCACAATTCTGCGTGGAGGAGGAGACCTGGGAGATGACGGGCATCTGCACTGAGGAGGAGGACGAGGCGGCACTGGTGGTGGAGTTGCTGCCCGGGTACACCGGGTGATGTTGGGACTCCTCCAGCTCATACTGGACTCCCAGCGCCTCCTCCTCCTCCTGTACCTGGCTCAGGTAGTCGGGCACGAGGAAATCACTGCAAGGACCAAGAGAACGTGTTGAGCTCAGCGTCCTTTTATCTGCTACCTTGACAATAAAAATATTACTACATTAGAAGATACACATTGCGTGATGACAACTGGTCGCACATCACAGTTTGTGATGTTCTAGGTGTTACAGGAAAACTCCCCGCCACTAAAGAAACGATGCTGCATTCCTATCATTGTGTCTGTCAATTAGCAAAATATCAGACAATGTCATGATATCAGGTATGAAGAGAGGCCTTCACCCAAAGCGCTTTGAAGACACTTAGGTGGTAAGATAGAATAGACTTTGGGCATTTATCAGTTTTATCCTGTGCAAAAATTAACCAAGGACACTTTATGCCAAAATAATATATGGTACATCCAAAAAAACAACACAATTATATATTGTAACATTTCTACTTCTCAACTATCTGGAGTCATCTTCATGTTGCATCAAGAAAAAACAGTTATTGGTCAAATGTGGGTGAGAGGGATGAGCAATGGTCATTCGTCAGTGCTATCAATATACAGGTCAGCTGTCCATCCTTAGCTGCTAAGAATTTATGAATAACCTACAGGTCTAAGGAAAAGCTGCATATGAAAAAAAAATGCTGCTTTACTCCAACTAACTGCTGATTTTGTTCACACTATAAAATTTTATTACAGCTGCAAGTCATATCTATTTAAGGACAAGGATTCCTTAGGCATGCTGATAATAACGGCCTGAAAAAGAAATATACAGGAATCAAGCCAAAACAAGGCTGAGCTGGGTTTTCACCACATGTGATGGCACCCAAAGTACATCTGAATTCCTATGACCTTTTCAAAAGGCGTAAGAGCACAGCGGGAGCTCGGTCATGAACTAGATTTATCCGCATCTGCCGTCCTGCAGCTTTACATATACAGACTATGAAACAGTGGGAATCAGAGCTTATGATCAAGAATAAACGGTTATGGTTGAGTGTATAGACCGTGCCTAATCTGACAACCTGGACACGAAATAAGCAACTTAGCTAAAAAAAAATATAAATAAATAAATACAGTGTAGTTAACATATCTTTTTATGTGAAGACTGAGGATGGGAGCTAAGAGTCCGACTGAGCTGCCAGAGAATTTTCCACACTGTTATGATCTCAGGCGTAGACCTTCTACTATAAAATGTTTGAGGAGTCAATGGCCCGTTTGAGTCCTGCCGACCTGTGAGGGCTTGATTTGATTAAGAAGTGGAAAAGTCTGGGAAATAAAAACACACTATGACTTTATAAAGACACTGTGTTCTGACTTTCATGAGGCTTTCTGGGCCGAGCTGCTGATGAAAACAAAAAAGCCGCTCTATTTGGTTAAGGAAAAGCTATTCATATAGAAACAAACAGAGATGACAAAATGATGGAGGATGTGTTTCGCTGATATTTTATGACCTAATAAAATACCTGCAAAACAAAGTTGTCCTATGTGTTTAAAAAAAATAATTCTGGCAGTTGGCTAGTGTATCAAGAAAACTTAACCAACTAATTTCACACATCTAATCAAATTATATAAATTTAAATCAGTAAACTTTAGACAGATTAGATAAGACTGATTCCACTCTCATGTCTCTACAGTAAATATAAAGCTGTTGCAGGTGCAGGTTTGCATAGCGTAGCATAAAGACAGGAAACAGGAAGAAAGCTAGTCTGGTTTACTCTAACACTACTTAGCAGCATTTCTAAAGACCATTATTTAACACATCTTATGTCACTTAATCTGTGCCACAATTTTTATTTTGCCAATTCTTTGCTGGGAACAGCTGCACGGCACCCAGTGAAATATCTAGGGATGCACTCAGACAAGAAACATTTTTCTTTTATTGCTTTCAGAGAAGACTATGCTAGCTCTTTCCCCCTGCTTCCTGTCTTTAAGCTGACTAGTTAACTAGCTGCTAGCAGTGGTTTCACATTTCCTGCACAACCACGAGTGGTAATGATTCTTTCATTCAGCTCTCGTAAAAAAACAAAAAAACAAAAAAAACAGCAACAAATCAAGCCCACTTACTGTGAATTAAGTGAATTAAAATTCCCCAGTAAATACTTCAGGTAAACTTGATGGGATTCAAATCAGTTGCAATCATCTCAACAACAATTCTACACAACCAAAGTTTACGATAACGATCCAATGAACTTCAGGTATTAGAATCTAAACTGAAGTTATTTTGTGATCCAGGTGAGATCTGAGTAAATGATGGGGGTCAGTGCCCCCAGACTCCTCACCTGCTCTGGAAGTAGTTTGCTAGTTCGGATGCCTCATGGTTCAGACTCCTCAGGTGTACAATTAAATTGCCAGAGTTGGTGAACATGGCGCCGCACGTTTTGCACTCATAAATCCGCGGCTTGCGGATTATGTGTCGGGAGACCCTCATGTGGTGCTTATATTCACCGAAGGACGTGAATGTGGCGCTACAAATCTGGCACCGGAAACAGCGTTTACCTTCGTGCTTCAGCCGATGCATCTTTAGGGAGTAGGCCCGTGTGAACTTTTTCCCACAGCGGTCACACTGGAAGGGTTTAATGCCTGGGGGGAAGAAGACAAAACCAATGCCTCATCTGAAAATGAACATCACACAAGGGTCAGTATCCATTAGCAGGTGAAGTGGGGGGTGGGGTGTTGATGCCATAATCATATGTAACCACAAAGCCAGTCATAACTATTCTCTGAATCGGTGGTGCCCAGGATTCCTGGAAAAAAATCTCTTCTTCTCACCAAGATGTACTGTATACAAGATTATGGAAAACATCCTGCTATGATTTACCCTTTTATTTTCAATAAATAACGACAGTTCATTAGGTATACTAGTGAAAATAAATGCATCCTAATACAACAGTCCTGCATTAAACCACCCTCACCCCTGTTCTAATGTTCAGTTTATGTTGAGAAAGGTGGTCATTGAACTGGACGATCATTCTGGAGGGTGTTGTTTGTGGTGTTGTTAAACTGGACTGAAATAAACCGTGAAGTCTTTCTGTTATTTAGTCTAGCCCACTGACTAAAATGGAGCTGCCAAAATAAGTCAGTACAACACAATACAATGCAGTTACACAACAAATCACAGCCTCTAAATTGAAAACACAGCTCTCTTAGTTATTTTTAGAGCCATGCTGAATATAAGATTTAGGGCAGGACTGGTCTAATTCACTTTAGTCAAAAATACATTTTCACAGCCATTTTGAATACATCACATTGACATACTCTAACCTTTTTGATCCAGGACATTGTCTAGGCTAGATATCCTGTTTGTGTCACTGTTGTAACATCTCACTTAATCGTTTGTACCAACATATTTTCTATACTGTTACTGTGGTGAGCATTTCATACTAGTAGAGGTATGAATGGTATTATGTGTTGGTGTATTCTCTAGTACTACCACAGCAGCAGAGAAACAGCCAGAATAGATACGATGGTATTCATTCCTACATTACCTACCATAGTCATTTCTGATGTCAACACCATGTCATACAATCATACGTGGTTTTCATTCCTTCTGTCACACTTACCAGAGTGTATGAGCATGTGCTGTTTCAGGTTTTGAATACGCGTGAATCTGACTCCGCAGGTTGGACACTGAAAGGGCCGGTCAGGGCCATTGGTGCCAGGCCGTGCTGAGGGGCTGATGTAGAGGTGGTACGGATACTGAATACCTTCCAGCCTGAAACACAACGACGGTGAAAATACTTGTCAAGCAGAACAGAAGCCAGAAGCGTAACAACGCCGTAAAGTTGCACCTCTATGAATACTGAAAGGTATTTACTTTGATACGTCAATAAGATAACTCCTCCAGAGTCTCACTGTCTCCTACATTACGTCACATGTGGTTAGTGATGATAGTGAATCGCGTCAGACTGCTTAACATCTGACATGCACAGTGCGTGTACTGGGAGGTAATGTTAGCTTTCACATTAAATTTATCCCCAATGTTTGTGGCTTGAGGTTTTTACAATATACAGCAAGCGTTCTTGTGCATAACTTCAACATGAGGTACAAATGTATTATCTAAACAGATGTGGCCCAGACACCTAGAGATGAGGTACATGTCTATATGATCTTTATTACCCATGACTTGTTCACTACAAGTTCTAACAAATCGTGATACCTCTCGTCATCTTCTGCGTGTCCTCCGGCATTTGAAGTGCTCTGCATTGACGGCAAGCCCTCCGACACTCCCTCATCCATTGACCCTGGAAAGAAAACCACCATTACACATGGTGACTGTCTGCTGAACTTCTGACTAGAGCATAAACCCCAAAGCATGTCATATTGGATGAGGTTACACTAATATACTTTAGTTCTTTGAAGGCTAATCCCCTATTTATGGATTGAGGCTATTGGATAACAATGCACTGTGCTATTCAACAGTTTAGGAAAAAATGACAAATGTTTCCATTTTAGTTTAATTTGTACAGGGTAGAAAGGGCTTTCAAAAAGCATTTGGGCCACTGGACAATGAAACTTTCCACCGAGACCAATACAAATAAAAATCCTGTGGGTGGATAGGCAGCTGAGAGCAGGGTGAGGCAGGTTTGATTGCATATTTTACAAAGCAACACTGTGTTAACTGGGTCAGGACACAGACTCTATAACAGCAACACTGGTGAACTAATTTGATTTTCGTTTTTTTTAACAAATATATCAACGTGTGACTAAAAGCAAGACATTAAACATGCAGAAGTACTTGATAAATAGGGAGAACAGTTGTACCTATGGAGGAGGACTGTGGACTAATAAGGAGCTCCTCTTGGACCTGTTCACTCCCAGGCACTGTCTGCTGGTCACTCAGCGAGCTTTGAGAAGCACTGACCGGCTGCGATGACGCCTCCTGGACTTCTTCATCACTGAGACGCTCAACCTTCACCCTTACATCCTCCTCCTCTGCCGTCACCGGCGACGCCACCGCCTTAGAGCTCTCGCACGTCAGGAAATCACTAAGTCGCCGACCAACCACTACCTCTGAGGTACCAGGGGTGCCCTGCTCTAAACAACGAGGGCTCTCCGGGAGCTTTGATTTGTCTGAGTGAAACCTACGGTCAATGCCAAACGGAAAAGTCCATGGAAAGGCTAGGGAGGACTCCACGGGCTGTGCCGTGCTGTCTGAGAATGAGGGTGATGGGTTGGGGATCTGAGGGGACGTGGTGACCATCTGTGTAGTGCATTTGAGCGGACTCTCGGGTGACGCCATTGTTACAAAGCTCTTGCGTTTCCGCCGTGACTCGCGACATATAGGAACGTTTCTCTCCATCACGCTGCAGTCAGATGACACAGGTGACACACTGCCATCCAACGGCGTCAGAGCACAGTTTGATGAGGCGCTCTCTGGTGCTGACTCATGTGGTTTATCCGTCGGCATGTTGTTGTTATTGTTGTTGTTACCCGGGCTCCAAAGAATACTTGACTTCATGAACTCTGAACACGTACTAGCTACAGCAAACATTTGCATGTAACTTGCAGCTGCCAGGACATCGATGATATTCTCTGTGCTAATGGAAAGCGTAGACGTGTAGGCATATTCCAACAAGGGAGCAAAACCGCTAACGGTCACATGATGAAGGTCCAATACAAACTTGTCCTCCTCCTCGGGCCGGCCCACCAGTTTGGAGCGGAAAAATTCACTACAGCAGGCCAGGACCACTTTGTGGGCCAGGAAGAGCTTGTCTTGAACCCGGATGGTAACATCACACAAGTGACCCTCGTTGCGCAAAGCATTGAGCTTCTCAAGCATCTCCTGGCTGTGGGATGTGGAGCTGTGGGTGAAGGTCTTGACCCCCATGTTGGAGTCCCTTTCTGACAGTGTACAGGAAATGCGTCCTATAGAGAGATGGAAAATAATAAAAGTAAAACACAAAGGTTCACCATTGCTAAAGCACATTCAGTGTATCTCAAGAGTGAAAATTTATCTCTTGCAGGAAAGAAAACAGATCACATTTAATAATAACATTTTCCTATGCTTCTCTTGTAAGTACATTACATCATTACTCTTTGAATGAGGCAACGTCAGAGCTCCTCTAATGATTACTTAACTAAACAAAATCCACGCCAAGCAGTCTAGGAATAGGGAGTGAAATAACCAATACCACAGAGAGTCACTGAACTAAAAACTCAAAGCACAGAGACAAAATGAGTTGTCAAATGTCAGTCCGCAAAACGGCATTTAGAAAAAGACAAGATGGAAAAAGGCGACTGCACTTGGAAGGCAGCGGGTATAGGCAAAGAGAAATACGAAGGCAGGGTAAGGGGGGTCGAAAGCTGGGTAGGGAGCACGGAGGACAAAATGCCAAGTTATGTAACAACAATCAAAGCAGATGTACAGCCTTGCGATCCAGACCCATGTGGAGGCCAGCGCACTACAGGACGCTCAGCAGCTGTCTGCGAGACATGTGGATTCTCTGAGGCATGAGATTTTCCATCAAACAAAACCTCAAGCGAAGGGGCTCTCGCAGGGAGAGTGCGCTCCACTTCACACACGGACTGAAGGAAAATACTCTTGGGCTATGTTGGCCCAGTAAAGGTTGCCTTGTCTGAACCAGCAAACAGCCTAATTGAAAATAAACTTTAATTTCACCATGGGGTTTTCGTATGACTTTAATGTCTCCTGTCGGAGAATTTAATCACACGATTGCTATAAAGTTCTCCGTGACACGAAGTCAAGTTCTTCAGAGTACTCTGACTCAGAGAGCTGCCATACATGCAGTTTATAAATAATACAACAGTGTACATACACTTAAATATTTTTAAAAGTATTTACTAGGAAGGAGAACATAATGGTGTGTGCCTTTCCTCCTAAATGATTATCAAATTTCCCTGTATACCTCAATGCAAATATCTACATACTTCTGCAATCACTATTTTGATGAAAAATGTATAAAGACAGACGTTCAAACGTTTCTCGGTTACAGCTTCTCATCTGTAATCATAGTTGCTGGTTTCTGTGTCATGCTGAATGCACAGTGAACACCTGTGCTTTGTTTTGTTTTCTACATCTGGTTATGTCATTTGTGGATTTCACTCAGCCGTCAGTAACACGTTGTAATTAAGGTACAGAATTAAAGATCAAGTGATTAATCAGCGGCTGCAGCTAAATGTAAATGATAAAATAGACACCAAGAACAAAAAACTCTGAAGAACAAATTCTGATACTATGACGGCGACAGGGCAACGGAGGCGTGGCCTGGTACTTCTCTGTTTACATCAAGTACTGACCATAAGCCCTGGACAGTAATACACTGCACAACGTCGACAAGCAGAGAGCACATATAAAAAAGACAGGCTTTATTAGTGTATGGCATGGGTGCTCAATGTTTAATGGCCAAAATGCTGTACAACCTTGTTTTCCGTAAACAATCACAGTTTAGCGAACAGCGTCAAATCAACGCGTCAAATCGGTCACGAAGGAAACGTGTCCGGTTTTAACTGTCAAAATAAAAAACACGAGACGTTTTAAGCGCTGCTGGCATTTCATTTGTAACAAATAAAGTCATTGCATTGCATACATGGTGTCACTGAAATGAATACATATAACCTTTATGAGACCTTATAGCAATTAAAGAAAGTAAAATCAACGTCTGTCATTTATTTTGAAGTTTCATTTCCTCTATGACCGTGGATAACCTCGTTCACTTTAAAGTAGCGGTTGCACGCTAGCTAACACCCGTTAGCTTCCAAGCTAGCGCTAGCTGACACAACATGGAGCGATCCGTTTGTATGTTTGCCCACATCAATGCTGAGATAACGGATTAACTAGAGTAGACGGAACAGTTCTAGCGATATCAGACATGCTGTAAGGAGGGCATTTACCTTGTTCTCGGGAGAGGCCTGTGATAGCGACCGGGCCTCGGGATGCAAACAGCTCAGCTGACAAAAAGCAGTCGGGAGACAGCGGTGCGCCCTGCCGCTCCACTCCCCTCACTCACATTCCCCGCTCTTCTGGCTGTTGTCAGCCTGCCAGCCGCCAAGATTCGCAGTTTAATTAATGCTCACATTAATTCACATCACAACAGGCTGGTGTTAAAAGTTGCCGAGGTGCTATTTTCATTCCTTTGTGCGCCCCGCTGTTCTTTCTGCGCTGTGTTTGCACCCCCACAATGCAACGCGCACCGCTCACTGTACCGTACTGTAAGGAGCAGGAAGTCTCACGTTCAGCAGCGACATCAGAGACTGCTGGGGAATCTCCGGTTTATACCATTCGTGTTGTTTACATGGCCTCTGGGGGCCCGTAAATCTTAACACGCACAAATCTTCCTTATGTTTTGTCCAGACACATTTTTCCGCAATATATATTTCTGCCTTTGAATGTTACCTAGACAGAACGTAGTTATACCTAGTTCACTTCTATGGCTTCCCGGTAAATAAGATAAGACCTTTATTGATCCCAAGAAATCAGGGTGACAGGGCAGCATTGGTATAAAATACAGAAAAAAAAGTACAAGTACATGTTAAGAAACAGAAAGAAACAGTAAAGTTGGTGTCGTACACAATAAATATGCATATGCAATATGCAATGTGTATAAATGTGAAATTGTGCAAAAAAACAACAACAATAATAACGACAACCACGTGCAATCTGTTTACATTATAATTTAAAATATACAGTTTTCTACAAAAAATGTCCAGAGCCTGTAGCTCAGCCAAACAAACAGTGTATTAACAGTAATACACACTTGATGAAATAGCTCGAGGTGCAGGGCAGTGTGGTGTTGTGCAGCCTGATGACAAGAAAGGCATTCAGTGTCATTGTCATTCACATTCTAATCATTTAGTTTAATTTCTCATTGAATTGTTGCTTCTTGTCATTCCGGATTAAGAATCAGTGTGTCACTGATATGTAACAAGCCCGGCTGTGGTTCTGTAGGTAGAGTGGGTTCTGTACGGACAAGAGGGTTATCAACTCCATCCCCGCTATGGACCACATGCAGCAAGACAGGGACACACAAGGCACTGGTGTGTCAATGTGTGTGTGCCTGTGTGAACGAATGGGTAGATGTGAGTGTAAAGCACTTTGACAATAGATAGCAAGGAAATACGTGAATACAAGACCATTTACCGCTGATCATTCACCCCCTCCAGTACCGGAGAAAGACATAGATTCAAAGGGAAACAAAGCAAAATGTATTTTTTTTGTCGAGTTGTCATTTTACAGCTTCACCAGCAGTCTCTCTTCCACAAAAACCTGATTTCGTTGTGGCTTTACTTGTTTTAATTCACTTATTATTCTTGTCATTTTGAATCTCACCATTGTCTCTTTGTAATTCATTCATTCATTCATTTTCTATACCCGGTTATTCCTGTTAAGGATCGCGGGGGTCTGCTGGAGCTTATCCCAGCTGTCATCGGGCGAGAGGCAAGGGTACACCCTGGACAGATCGCCAGTCCATCACAGGGCTAACACAGAGACAGACAACTATTCACATTCACACGCACAGCCAGTTTAGAATCACCAATTAACTTAATGTCTTTGTCTTTGGATGGTGGGAGGAAGCCAGTGTACCCAGAGAGAACCCACGCAGACTCTTTGTAATGTTTTGTAGTAATTTCGAGTTTCTGTCTCTTTATAGACAAATTCTAATTTTGAGTTTATTTGTTTTCACTTTATAAATCACTGTATTGTCACTAGGTGTCTCTTTATAGACAGTGACTCTCTTGCTTTCACTTAGGAACTTCCAGTCTCCTTGTTATAGTATAGGTGTTTGTACTCATTTCATGTATTTTTTTTGTCCATTAGTATCTCTTTGCAGTTGTTTTGTGTTTCTGTTTTGTAGCTTTACCTTTTTTTGCAGTCAATTTCTATTTCATGTGTTCATTTTGCACCTATTTCTAGCCACTTGGTTACTTTGTGTTTGTTTCCTTTGTATTTTTTTGCTCTGTTTATTGTTTTGTGTCTCTTTGTGTATCTGTTTGTGTCAAGGACTGGCAATCCACATCCACATGTCCACATGACATTATGGCTACGTTAATATTTGTAATCCATTAATTATCTTTTATTCTTTATCTACTAAGTTGAAGCAGCTGCAATATAGAGAATAAAAGAATAAAACCAGAATGTTGTTAGCCTATGTTGTTGCGTGTTATGTGGACATTCCTCTGCAACCTCAGCTACTGAGCATGTTTTCATATGGCCGTCTCTGATTCATCTTAATGTCAGTTATTCCACTGTTGGAGGATTTGAGTTTGTAAAACCAGCGCTAAAAATTGTCTCGCCCTGCTTTTAAAAGTGTCCAACCCACCTAAAAGAATTCCATTAGTCTGGCCTTCTGTGGAGAACTTAATGTGTGTAGTTGTCTAAGAGAGTGAACTGGAAAACATCTGAAAATTAGTCTGGAATTAAGAGAGCCGTGGATGGACATAAATGTGTTTATTTGACCATTTTATAGACAAAAACCTCAAAGACAATTAATTACATGTCCAAAGTAAAAACTTTACAAAAATAAATAGCTTAAAAAGGAAGCTGCAATAATAAAATAGCATAGTCCTTCACTGAAGGGATATAGGCCTAATGCTCCATCTTTTTTGTTTAATAATACACTGTAAATTAACAATAGGAATGAGGAATCAAATATACATACAAGAGTCTGAAAACATCTGTGAGTGTTTGCATAAGCTGCATTAACAAATAAAAGTCTGAAAATGAATAAAATTAATGTTAATTTTCATATACAAGATACATAGTATGCTTATCACTTAACTTAATAATAATACCGGTACCCCAAAAGAATCAATTATTGGACTGCAGAATTGTTTGTACCAGTTTTCCTCTCAGGTGCACTGTAATGCACCAGGGGGAAGGGGAAAAAAACAAACTAAACTACGAGGCAAAGGAGAATTCTCTGTCATGGGTTCTCCTGGTCAGGAAGGACCAGTCATTATCTAGGCTAAGACATTTACACCAGGTGTAAACTCAGGTTCTATCACTCTCTATAACTTCTACACATGTAATTCATTACATTCTGTTTTCATATAAGATACAACCACCACATTTTAAAATCCAAAACATTGTCACATATAGTCAGCTACGGTCTCTCAACAATGCTAGTATTTAGGGTAAAAATACATCCTCATCGCAACTATTTAACGCAAAACACAAATTATGTGTGTAGAGAAACCATACAGGAGACCATTTCCCAGAGGCTTGAAATCCCAATGACTCCATCCTATGTACTTACCTCAACGATAGGTAAATGGCTCGATCAAAGCTTTATAGGGGTGGAGTTCTGTGGGGGACAACTGGAGGTATATTTACACTGTGCTGGTGTGTTTAACAGCAGATACATGCCATTGCTCTAGTCTCACGTTAAGTAACAGATAACCCGGGAGGACAAACTGCAGACATCCAAAAAATGTGGATTCCTTTGAAGTGGGACTTGAATTCTTCTCACTCTGGAGAAAACACACACCGCACCTTCATCTAGCATCTATACATAGCATCATGTGTACATCTTGAGGTAGATTTCCATTGTTTCAAATTTCAATAGTGGTTGTCAAATGTCAACAAAACATGACAAAACAGTTTTCAGTTTAAAGCCCTTGGTGTGACTTTCAACCGGTTGGTAACATGGATGGATTATGAGAAAATAGATCCTAGGACACAGACATAATACTAGGCTCCCACCCCTCCTGTGAAGGAAGAAGACCCTCCGACCGAATGAGATTCAAAAAGACTACAGATGGGCCGAATTACATTTTGCAGGTGTACCTAAACTTACAGAACATCAAAAATGTGTCCCTTTGTAATGCTAGCATCTTTTTGTGGCCATTTTCTATCTTTTCATGGTCATTTTGTGGTTATTTTGTATATCACTGCGGGTTTGTGTCTTTGTAGTCTCTTTATGATCAGTTTTTTTTTTTTTTGAGTTATTTTTTGTCTTATTGTGGCTGTTTTATGTCTCCTTGAAGTCATTTTGCTCCCTGACTAACTAGGCCGCTATGCTCCTGGAGCACCAGCTCAACAATCCATTCATGGTTGGTAAGTGCACTCAGACCAAAGATGAAAGTTCACGGTACTTGTGGGCTTCATAAGCAGTCCTGGTTGAAACATTCTCCAGAGACTAGCTCTGGGAATTTGTTTGGATCGCACTTCTCTGGATCAACAGTCATCCCAGTGTAGTCTATGCAGAAGACACTGCGGCGACGCTCCCCCTGTCCACAAGTTCGTGAGCAGGCAGACCAGGGTCCCATTTGCCATATGGGACATGGCATATCCCCGCAAGGCCTGATGTCTGTGGGCTTCAGGTCTTTGTCGCAATGACTGGAGAGGAATTCTTCACTGTCTCTGCACTCAACAATCCTTCTGGACCAACCAGAGCCACAGCTCTTGGAGCACTCAGACCACTCTCCCAGCACCCATTCAGGCGTGCCAAATGGCTGGATCACATGCAAAGACAGGGACGAGCCCTTCTTGTCCTTGGATTTGCTGAAGGTCACATCTTTGGGGATGAAAAAGGTATATTTGACCTTGGGAGGGTTGGCATCCCCAGCGGTGGCCAGAAGTTGGATGGTGATGGCCTCTTTCAGCTGCCTGAAGCTCTGGATCCTCTCCAGCGTGGTGGAGGAGCCGCTGTACTTTAGAACAGCGCCCAGCACTGGAATGTCCTGCTCCACCGTGGATACAGAGAAGTTACCGTTGAGGATGTAACCGCCACTGTCTCGCTTTATAGCCAGGTAGTTTCCATCATGTTTGATTCCTCTGTGGCTCCGCTGTTTGATGTCAATGTTAGTGGCACCCACGGGAATTGTGACAATGTCACTGTATCCATAGCTGATTGGGGAGACAAAGAAGCAGAATTAACACTTTGTTCTCTTGCAGTAAATTATCTATATATTATTATCTATATATCATTTGTGTCTTTTCTTGTTTGTTATAGGACTGTTTTTAATTTAATCTGACTTCACTATATACAGTCGAAACCAGATGTTTACATACACTGTGTTAAAAGACACATAAACCTTTTTTCCTCACTGTCTGAAGTTAAATCAGACTAAACCTCTCTAAAATTACTTCTCTTTGCTAAATGCCACAATAATGAGAGAGAGAATTTCTTTAAGGCTACACCTCAAACACACTGCTTCCTTGTTTGACATCATGGGAAAATCAAAAGAAATCAGCCAAGATATCAGGAAGACAGTTGTGGAGCTCCACAAGTCTGGTTCATTTTTGGGTACAATTTCCAGATGCTTGAAGATGCCATGTTCAGAAAAGAACATTACGTGGAAATATTGAAGCAACATCTCAAGACATCAGCCAGGAATTTAAAGCCTGGGCGCAAATGGGTCTTCCAAACGGACAATGACCCTAAGCATACTGCCAAAGTAGTTACAAAGTGGCTTAAGGACAACAATGTTTTGGAGTGGCCATCACAAAGCCCCGATCTCAATCCCATAGAAAATTTGTGGGCAGATCCGCAAAGGTGTGTGCGAGCAAGGCGGCCTACAACCCTCATTCAGTTACACAAGTTCTGTCAGGGGGAATGGACCAGAATTCCAGCAGACTATTGCGAAAAGCTTACGTAAAACATTTGACCCAAGTCATACAGTTTAAAGTCAATGCTACCAAATACTAAGGAAATGTATAATTTATATAATTTTGGTAACCCTAACTGACCTAAAACAGATCAAAACAATCTTCGGTGCATCCCTATTAATTATGATATAATACACTGAAGTTTCAGTCTACTAAAACCTTGTGTGGACAACAGTGTGCTGCTGAGTTACAAATGCAGACAAATGATCAAGAGGAGCCGGGGCTTGCCAATGGCTTTTTCTAGAGGGCTTACGTTGCTTTGTTGTAGGAGCCTGTGATCTTTCTACAGGTGAGTCCACTTCCACCGCAGATTCCACACTTGTCCACCCTGTTGTTGGATCCAATCACGTGGTCGCAGCCCGCCTTCACACACTGGCCTTGGACACACACGGATGTGGTGTCAGGGCCACATGTTGTCCCATCAATCACCTGCAGCAAGCATTTGTAGAGATGTCATTCCGGGTGTAATGCAATCGTCACATTCAAATGAAAGTCCAGGATTTATTAAACATACTTAGGTGTATATTTCTGAAAGACAATGAGCTGTGCTGTTGAGCACACATACTGTACCTTGGATTCAAACACTTTAAATTCACTGCTGCCTCTGGCCCTGCAGAACAGTTTACATCTGTCTCGTGGAGAAACGCCGGCATACTTTGGTATCCACTGTTTCATGTTCCCGTTGTGGTCCAGGTAGTTGAGGCTGTTGTACTTCTCACACTGCTCTTCTCTGAAACTCTTGCCTGAAAGCACAAGACAGAGCAACGGATAATTGTTACTGTATTGATCCCACACTGAAAAATGATTCTCTGCATTTGACCTGTCCATTAGTCCTGTGTACACTCAGAGCAGTGGGCTGCCACCTGTGCACCTGTCTACACCCTGGGAGCACCTTGAGGGTAATTTTGGGCACATGATAAATTCCATTGCAAATCAACCCAGAACAGACTGTTCATTTATATGCAGCTACGTTTTCTAATTAAGTCATCTTGTTTTGAAAAGAAGGCCCAGATATTTGCAGAACCCTGAAGCTGGACCAACTTCCCTGCTCGCAAATCTTTTATGTCGGAACGTCAGTTTGGAGTAGCTCCGCTAGGAACTGATTATGCTACAGCATAGATCACCCGGGCCAATCAAATATTTTGGGCGGGCTCAGTGTGGTGATGGACAGAAGAGTAACAACAACGTAGTCGTACTCGTCATCTGACAGCCGTGAGGTAAAATTTGTTTACAACAAAATGACTCTGATTTGTTGTAGGACTATCCAGTTGTGAGCAGGGGTATTTATCTTTTCTGTACTGGTGGAAACACCATAATGAAATCCAAGTGATGTGTTACCAGACTCATATTCCGATAAGAACTGAGTCTTCTACGCCAAGCTAACAATTTCCATTTTCAGAGAATAATTCGTAGACGTCTGGGTCCGACACTCCAGTAAAAACAGATAACAGCTTACTGTCTCCCACTGTTTAAAGCTTTGGCCAGAGTGCCAAATAATATCAGTTATGTAAAAGTGAATCTTAATCTAGAATTTATGGATTTGGGAACAGGTCCATAGCACATAACATAGTGCATCATCATTTCAACTACACTTTCAGCAGGCTACAGAATCCTTCTGACCAAATTAGGGCCCAGTGTAAAACCAGGGTAACAGTTTAAACTGACAAAGACTCACCCTAAGATCTCTTGACATTATTTGGGAGTTTCTGCAAACGTCATCCCATTCATTTCAGACCAGTGCACTTTTGTTTTCACCATTTACCAAAAGCATTCTATGCTTTTTAAGCGTCTCTTGTGTACTGCAGCTTACCAGCTGACTGTGAGAGACATTATGAGTTATACACTGGGCAAATGACTTACACAGAATCAGTTTGTTTTAGGGTCAGAGACTAAAGAACACAGACATTTTTTGGCATGTGTAAGAATACACAGGTGTCAACACAGGTGGCAGACAGTAATTCTTTAGATAGTGATCTATCTAAAGAAGTTGCTGCTCTATTTTTCCCAATTTCAAACAATTTGCCAGTAATGGATAATCATATATATAGTATTTTTGGTGATTGGTAATTTATTGTCCAAGCCTTTTGATCTTATTTCTAATCCTACAATCTGTTTGTATAGTTCATTTTAGTGTGGGGGTAAGCAATGCATTGTGCAGATTCTCACCTTCACTGTTGTCACATGGCTGTATGTTGCAGGACTGGTACTGAACCCTCTGCCCCTCACAGTACTTCCCTCCGTTCTGAGGCACGGGATCAGTGCACTCCCTGTAGGAGAACTCCACCCCACCTCCACATGTCCTGGAGCACTGCTGCCACGGTCCCCACGAGCTCCAGCCACCATCCACAACCATCTGCCGTGAAACACATACAGAAAAAAAAAATAGCAGTCAGAGGAGTCGGTTAGAGCTCCGCGCCAAAGGCAATCTCAGCTGTGCAGCCTAAACCACAGTCTGGGCTTCAGGGTTTGAGGCCGCACAGTGTGTTGGCGTGCAGTGACTCAAGGCTAAATCTGTGCTGAAGTTCGGCACGCGCCTGCTGTCTGCCTCTACCCACATTCCTGCCACATGTGTCACTCACCGCTAGTGGAACCTGCCATGCCTCAGCTTTGTACAGCAAAGTGTGAGTGTGTGTGTGTGTGTGCGTGCGTGTGCATTTACTAGCATGGGTGTCCTTTCCAGAAGTTTTATTAGTTTGGACCAGCTAACATCCCCACTGCCAGCACGTCTGGATTCATAAACAGATGTGTGTTCATAACATAAGGGGAAGATATCAAGGCAACTGAGCTAAAATGAAACACTGGGATGCATAGCTGTTCTTTAAGGAAATATAAAAGGCATCGTGAAGCTGCTGCGTTTAAACTCACCAACACGTGTTACTAAGTGCTCTTTACTTCTCATTCATGCTTTCTACTTAAAATTGCACGTCTTCACACACAAGAACTAGCTGATCTTAAATTAAAAAAAACAATTGCAGTATAATTTGTTACGGAGCTTTATTTGCAGATTTTTCTATTACTTTTTGTTGTTTATTAGTTCATTTGTTTCAAAGAGTTCTAGTAATAAAATCCATTTGGGTTTCATTGTGGGCTGTGTTTTAACCAACAAAAAACACATCTCTGCACACAAATGGATAATCTTACAGCAAATCTGAGCCGTTGTGTTGTAAACACATTCAGCTCCTCTGCACGATGACATGAATGATCACGTAGCTTTTGACTGCAGCACACAATCTTCTCAAGGATGCATTTTGATCCTTGGTAGTTTACAATAGTTTTGGTCAAGAAGAACATACGGATTAGAGGCAGATTAGCTCACAAGCAGCTGACAGGTGGGAGATATATTTGAGAGATTAAAGGATTTATGTTGGAGACAGTTGTACTAACAGTTTCACACATGCATGTATAGCCATAATTGGATACCGCCAAATGTTTTGCTTTTCATGTGAGCAATGTCTGGCATATTATTTGCTAAATGTTACATTATGTTCACCGGCTAGGTTATCTGTCTGACATCTGCTACTCCCTACTGTAGCTTAAAACAAGTTAGATGCGACTTGCAAGAGTGAATCAAAAACAAAACAAAACTATGCAACCAAAACAATGAGCTGAAAGACACTAGAAAGCTTTGCAGAGTCGTAATCTACAAAGTAAGATGAGCATTCGTTTGTTACTATAAGCAACATCCTGCATATAAAACACATTTAACCCTGTGTTCATATAAAAAACATAGATTAATGCAGCTTTAAAGCATTTGAATCTAGCACTGTGTAAATAATTACACCATAATAGTATCTGATAAAACAAAGACACAGCCACTACGGACTCAGTAGTAATAGTTAAACAGCTAAATTGAGATAATGTAAGCCACCATGATCTACTGGTCATGAGAGACCAATAACGGCAGTGAGGGTTTTGTTGTTAATGAAGTAAGTTTTCAGTTGGAAGATTAAACTTGCATGAAAGTCTTGTTTTGATAAAACAAAACACTGCTCTCCCAATAAAATCACACTGGCTTACCAGCGGCTGCGTCACCTCCAGCGTCGGCCTGCACGCTCCATGGAGGCATGTCCCGTTTGGGCTGCAGGGGGTGCCATCGGCCCAGGGCAAGCTGCCGTTCTTGGTGGAGCACTGCTGTGTCCCGTCCTCTTGACACCACAGCTGACTGCAGACATCGCTGTCAGAGATGTTGGGGCAAAGGATGAACTCCTCTCCAAAAATCTGCTGGCACTGTTGGTCAAGGCTGTACTTTGTGCCTGGCAGCTCTCTCGGCAGGGGCAGGGTACTCTCTGGGACATCCAGCAGACAGTCCCCTGTGGTTACAATACAAAGCAACACTCTATGAGAATGTTTATATTATGTTTAATGGAGATTATGGGCTTTGCAGCACTGTGACAATCGCAAATGCGCTGCTCTTTGTTTGTGGTATGACAACAGTGGAAAAATATTCAGGGCAAGTTGAATCCTGACTACAAAAATGAATAATTTATTTATGCAGCTCACTTTTAGCAGTCTAGCGTTCTGTATCTGGACATTTGACAGCATTTCTAGATCAGAATTTATTCATTATTCATCTAATGATCTTTATTAGATTCAAAACGCTTTTGTGTGGAGCTGTCAATGACACCCGCAGTTCGGTATGAACATTCTCGGCCACATGAGTTTTGGTTGGAGACATTTTCCAACTGATAAAGAACATATTTTGCTGACACCAGCTGTTGCTTTTGGCTGAGGAGGTGGAGAACAGGAAGAAGTCCATAGTATGACTCAGTGGAAGAAAAGGGATCACTGATAGGTCCAGCAAGGATACAAACAATACAAGATGCACAACACAAAACGGGAAGGGGGAGCGACAAATGCATGGTTTCAGGGAGGGAGGGAGAAAGGGAGAAGGGTGATGAGAAGAGGATGTGGAAACATGAGGCAAGATAAACTATCCCTGCAACCCATAATTTGGGAAGGCATGTCTTAGCAGGAAAGCCTTACTTCATCTACAAGATGACGAGACGATGTTTTATACATCTCTGAATCAGCCTTAATAACAGAGCCACAGTGTCATGGCAGATGTTGGCAGGTCAACGTTAACTTTTCACACACTTTCAGTAAGAAGCTGAAATATTTCTTACCATGACCATTGTCAAAGAATTCAGTGATGTAGAGAGCACTGCAGGGAGACCAAGGCGCAGTCTTGTTAAGGCTGACAAACAGAGGAGCCATGAGATAATGCCCTCCCAGGTCCCCAAACAGCCTCTCACATGTCTTGGAGTCATCATGGGGCATACTCAACACATGACCTGCAGGAGGGCAAAAATATGACGGTTTGTAAGTAAGTTTGCAAATGTTCAAAAGTATGGTTGTGAATCATTGTTAAAAAACAACAAAACAAGTCGTAGCAAGTTGCACTATATTTAAAAAAGTCTCAGAATATGACCTCACCTAACTCGTGTGCAGCTGTGAAGGCAGCTTGCAGGCCGTTGTCCTCTATAACTGAGCAGCTTCTCTTGGGATCGCACATCGTCCCGACATCGGCCACGCCCAGCGTGTCGCAGTCCTTATGTCCGCAGATGTCCTGCAGCACAGACACAACATTGAAGCTGGAACACTGAGATCAAGACGAGTCTGTCAGACTTTATAACATATTTTATATTGGTTTTCATGCACTGTCAGCCACAATGTGTGGTGTTATAGTCACTTCAGAGAACACCTATATTTGAATTTGCTCCCAAGTTTAGTTTCGGGAGTCAGACACCCGCTCTACTTTTAAGGTCACGCTTAAGACTTTCCTTTTTTGATAAAGATTATAGTTAGGGCTGGCTCCCTTAGTTATGCTGCGGTAGCTCTAGGCTGGTGGGGGACATCCCAGGATGCACAGACCACTTATCTTCTAATTTCCTCTGTAATTTCTTATCTCTTATCTCCAAGCCTGTTCCTGGGGCGCTGTATTTCTCCTTTTCTGTATCCACCCTGCTGGCCTTAAGCAGATGGGTCTATATGAACTGGGTTCTACTTAAAGTTGCTTCCTGATAAAAATGTGTTTTAGTGCTTGCTTTAGGGGTTTCAGGGTCTATGTTCTGTAAAGCGCCTTGAAACATTTTCTATTATTTTTGATGCTATATAAACCTAGTTTTCCAGCAGCATCTCAGTGAATGTAGCTTTGGCCATTTGGTCATTAAGCCTGCCTACAAGCAAGCAGGTAAGACATCAAAATGAAATATATACTTTCCTTTAGATTTTAATCATTTTATTCTGATTTACATCCATGTAATAATGTCAGTTCAAGCTTCACTGAGATATTAGCCCTCAAACAACTAATGTAGAGTATTTAAGTCCAGCACACACACACACACACACCGGCACATCATAATTAGCCGTGGCGTCAATAAGAGTCGGTATGTACTTGTGGGAAGTGGTATCTGCTAGAGGAACATCGGTGACATACCGCCTCTAAGTGCCATAAGTCACTGGAATGGCAGCAGCGAAGCAAAACCAATGGCAGTGACATTCAGAACCAGCGCATGCTTCTAGAATAGCTGCATATCATCTCCTACTTTCTGATCTCAGTGTTACTGCTAAAAATGCTTCAGCGCCATGGGACACTAAAACTTTCCACTGAAGCTAAACTAAAATGCATGACCTGACTTGATTTCAAACTATTTCATTCACATCAGTTCAGGTTAAGTGTTAGTGTTGGACAATCAGTACGGGGTTGAGTGATCCCACAATCACACTGTAATTCTATGCATGATTAAAACGTGCCTAGCACTTGCTTGACAGATTAGGAATACATGGGCGTGAAAGGCATTCCTGAAAGCACAATTCATTCAAATAGTAAATATAAATAGTGTATGGCTATGAATCATAAGGAAAAGAATCCCTGGCATCTATGAAGAATTCAGAAACATGATGCTCAGTGTTTCCAACATGAAAAAACGCAAAGAAATGTCCTCAGCATGTAGCCGCCCCAAAGTTGTGATGTGGGAAAGTTAACAGCGTGGTTGGTGCACCAGGAATCTTTCCCTATTTGAGATGCTGCCTGGGTATGTAGGATGGAGACGGATGCGTCCATGGCCTCGCCTCAGCCACCCCATTCCAGAAAAAAAAAAACACAAGGCAGAACAGTCTGTGATTCAAAAGACATCTGGACCGGGAGCCTCAATTTGAACGCAGCTCAGCATGTGTTTGTACACCTTGTTCCACAACAGCAACCGTCTCTCCTGTATGCAGACACAGATGCGAGGCTATACTGTATGTATGAGTAAAAGCTCAAATCCTGACACCGCTTATATAGCGCTGGTAGACAACAAAAACAAAACAGCACGAGGCCGCAAAAATGCATGAGAAAATTGTTTCCACTACATGTATCACAGTGTATGTCTTGAGTTTCACAACAGCCAGTAGTAGCAGTGGCCTTCTCTTATGACTGTGGGATGCATGGCACACATTGTAAACCCCTGACCCAGCCGCACACTCAAGCCCTGACCATTTTAAGTGGCTTCATCGTGTCAGGCCTGATTTGTGGTGGCACTAAAGTTAGCTCATCCACGAAGAGGCTTCTGTCCTCTACATTTCAAAGCATATCTCCGCAGAAATGGAAAAACAAACACAAAACCGGGTCTGCATGAATGATGGTTTCCCCCGATTGAACGCGGCTTCAACAAATCCAACACTCCAAAAACCCATATGTTCTCTCCATCATTTCCCCTGATCCGGGGTCAGATTTACATGCTAACGTCATTCGGTAGGCGGACAAATGCCAAGTCTGTCATCAAATCAAGCCGCAAACCAGGGCACTTAGCTATAAAAATTTAATAATACGCCCGATGTATTGTCTGCTAACACCTTGTCAGCAAGCACATACCAGATGGAAAAAAAGCAGCCAAATACAGCAAAACAAGCCAATCACAGCTCAGACCCTAAGGACTTGTGAGCTTATTTCCTGTCGAAGCATCCATAAAGCACAGTTTGTTTGCTTTGTGTTGACATTCTCCCAGCTTGGAAAAGATTACAGCTATTCCATCGCTACAGCCTGTTTTCAGCATCCTCAATTTACCCAAAGTGCTGGAAGGAATTTCCTTTTTATCCTCACCTTTATGTAATTTAAAAAAAAAAAAAAAAAAAAACAGGGCAAGGAGGTGTTGGACTCCCCTCTGCATTTGCTACAACTAGCCCTAAAATGCACCTGTATTACTGTATGACATTTGGCCTCAAATAATTATAGTGTGGTTGAGTGTGGTGCCTGTGAAACCACATTATTTACAGACCACATCTGGTCTGGGACAGCTTTCCACCAGGGTCGACTTTATGACTCATCCTTGCTGGGTTGTTGCCTTCTGAATGGGAAAAAAATATACCGGACTACCAGAATAATGTGGGTAAGAGGACTATTCTAACACTACACTGTAAGGCACTAATTTGATTGCAAGTGTTGCATCGTCCTGAAGAAAAGCCAGACTGGCATCATCTGTCTAAATAAGCGTGACTTTTAAAGCCTATGTTGTTAAGACGCTTTAAAGCTGTATTACCCTAACACATTTAGCAACATTTTAGCCATGTTTTGGTCATCCTGTGACAATCTTTTTCACCAAAACCTAGCTTTCTACTTCTGCTAGGAACAAAGTTGTTGAGGGAAGTGTACACAGCAGATTTGGAAGTAAAGAAATGGCAACAATAAGATAAATATCTAAAATGCCCTGTAGCACTGTGGGTAACTTGTGATTTGTGTAATTCTCTTGAATCATCACTACTTGATACCTTTTGCCTAACATTCTGGTATTTGGCCTGTTAAGTTATAAAAACATCATCAGCGCAACTTTTAATTATAGATTATCGGCAGGATATTGAGGGCAATCTGCATTTCCCAGGAATAAAAAATGCTCATACCAGCTAAAGCTAACCCATGGTACTGCTGCTGCTAACAATATTTGGTGTCCCCCTGGGATCAGTTTTGGGACCACTGCTGTTTTAAAATGACATGCTAGGAAATGTGGCAATAAATGCTGAACTCTGGTTGTACTTGTTAACTTGTTACTTGTTAACATTTTAACTAACTTGTTAACTGCATCCTCCTCAGCGGATGGACCTCAGTCCAATGATTAACAGATCAGTCACGTATAAGCACAGACAACCCTTGTCCTTGTACAATGATGGTGTCTCAATTTTCCTATTTGATCTTTGTACTCCTGTCCACTGACTACTAGTCCATGACTTTTGGCCCTGTACCAGTCAGCATGGTGACCATTTTTACTCTGATGTCAGTTAAGGTTGTCCTTTTTAATTGCTGATCCAGTCACTTGCTCAGGATCCTAAATCATCATTTCACCAGTGTGGTGAGAACTGAGCAAATTTGTCTAAGGAAGACTACACTGTCGTTGACTGCTGCAACCTGTAAAATTAACCTTAATTTAGGTCATTGGTCTTGTCTTGACCTATTGCTTTGAAGTGCCGGACAATATGTAGATGATAGTACTTTTCACTGTAAAGCTCTCAGCAACCATTTGCGCAGCGGTGTAAGGAAACCAGAGCAGATCTGTGTTGGCTCTCACCTCTCTAGTGAACAGCATGGCAGTGTCATAGTGCTCTGGATTCCTCTGGCTTGGTGGGTTGAAGAGCTGCTGCCAAGAACAGAAGGTCCGCAGAGCCATGCCTCCGTTGTTGGACACTTGCGGCCCGACCTCCTTGTCCTCCACCACCAGCATCTTCACCACCACAATGTTCACTGAGTTCTTTATGCTGGGGTGCTTGTAAAGCTGAGCTGCCATGGACATCAGGGTGAGAACGTAGTGCTGTAGCGAAAAGGAGGAGAGTTAAAACATTTAAACAACTGATTATATTGATTTTCAGCTCTTTATGGCAAACTAGACTAATTATCTGCTGACCTTAGTTTGATACTTAGCATTTAACTCTCATGCAACTCTAGGCAAGAAAGCTAGTATTTGTAGTCACCAAATGTTCAGAACACTCATTGGCAAACAAATGGATGTGAAGATATGGATATCAGTGAATATGGATATCAGTGAATCTTGGATTTGAATTTGGTTTGGGTGTGATTTTAGGCTTTGGTTTACAGCCAGGTGTAGATTCAGTTAGGTATAATAGTGAGGATCAGATGGTGCAAAAACTGGCACCCAGCCAAAAGAGTTGTAAGGTCCATACTGGTATTTATAATTTAAAAATATATGGCCCACATTGTGTTTTTTAATTTAATTTTTCGTATTAAATGCAAATATATATGTGCCCTCTGTTGTGCAAACTGCGTTATAGCATTTTAAAATGCATTCTTTTTATTTTTGTCCTGCAGATTCTTAATAACTGCAGCTGCACTGGTTTTACAAGGACATCAAAGAAAGGTTTCAGAACATTTTACTAGATTACAAACTTCTGTAATTGTAGCCAAATAGCATATGTAAAGGTGTACCAATACTCAGAATGAAGAATAGCCATCTCCTAATGAGCCAGTTCAACTCTGAAAAGGAGGCTGGCTGTTAAAAGGATAGCATGCAATGGGATTTCAATATGCATTGCCCTGGATATTAGTGTGTATATACGTATGTATGTCTGGTGTCTCTGTTGCTGCAGGAAAAGAACGTCCAAGAGGTTGACCTGGAGTCTCCTCACAGACCAATAAACCGTCTGCTGCCTTTAAAGGGGATGAGAGGAGCAGATGTGATTAGCCGTTATGGAAGTCTGGCTCTGGTGTCGGTATGCCTTACTTTAAAAGCTTCAAAACGCGAATATGTTTTGCACAATCTTACATGTATCTTCACCCTAATCTTGGAACCAGCTTCACAAAAGTAGAAGCATTTGTTCACTATCAGGGATTCCCACAGCGCTGTTGTGGTATCGGGTTTTGGCCATGATGTGCATGAGTGTGTGTAGAGTGGGAAGATATTTCCACATAGAACGTTTTTTTCCCACCATGTGGTGCACCCACAGAAACACATGTTTATGTTTGCCAGGGGCAACCAAATCACTAAACCTCACAGAAAACATGTGCGAAAGGGATAGGAATTAATTATGCCCATGTGATTGGTAATAAAAATTCAATGCAAGCGACGTTTATCAATCTAAACTTGGCCCTGGTGCCTGGTCGCCTTTCTTCTAACTAAAGAATACTGTAGAGGGCATGGCAGCTGAGGAGTGTGGTAAATACGAACAGAATCTGTCTGGAGCTGCAGTGGATTGATGGTCTTACTTTTGTTTAGGTACCATAAGTTTTTGGTCAGAAGGAGAAATATTTCTTTATTTCAGAAACACTCTGTATTTCATTTTAAATACTGGATGTTTTATATGACGTGCAGTAGGACAGGCTCCATGCAGTGAATTTATAATACTGAGTGAGGGAAGACGGAATGGAATAAATATTGTGAGCCCCGTGAATCTTCCGGGATGATGCCGAGGCTTTGCTGCCAAAACGTGACAAAGTCCTGAAGAATGTGGTTCAGCATTGCTCGCATTTCTGTAGCCTGACCTCTTTCTATGCCTGTGGAAAACAGGGAGCCCAAGATCCCTTATCGCCAAAACATGTTTTATGAAGCAGCAGAGAAAAACCAAATCCCTGCCACTACATTTTCTAGGCCATGAATTCTGATTTAGTAGTCAAGAAGAAATTGAAGGGGAAAGTGAGATGACGTCTTTAGCAGTCTGTTTACGGACACTCTAAACTAAAGGTCTGTTAAGCTTCCTGTCGAGTGTGTGTGTATGTGTATGTGCAGGAAGGAATGAATTCATAATGTCTGACCTTTATTTCATCTCCATAGAACTGGGTCATGGTTGAGTCTGCTACCACCAGAGTTTCTATGAACCTTGGCGCGGAAACAAAGCGTCTCCGGCGAGGTTCCCTCTGTGCGTCACTGTCGCCGTGCGTAAAACTTTCCCCACTGTGCTTCTCCACTCGGCTCTCCTCCGTAGCGCGCTCAAACAGGAGGGGAATACCGTGGCTCTTGGTGAACGTCCTCCTCTTGATGACATGCAGCTGCTCGGCAGAGTCTGGTCCCAGGCCGCCGCGAAGTTTGGGCTCAATTAAATATTCGTTCCCCTCCGTTATAAATGAGCCAAAGATGCCGGAGCACAAACTGACAGCCACAAGCGAGTTTTGGTCTTGGTCTACGCTCCCCGAGTAAAAGCAGCTCCTCAGCTGTCCTTCACTCTCCTCTGTCTGGTTCATGAGTGCTTGGCGATCCGCTTCCAAGGAAGGTTGGACACCTGAAGCGCTGCGTAAAGCGCCAACATCTCGTGCCTTGATACGCTGTACGGTGAAAGAAGGCGCGATGAAGCTGGTGTCTGGTATGAGATTTAGAGTCAAGTCCTTACCAAACGCACTCAGGACAAACTTCGGCTGCTCCTCACTCCTTTTCCAAAAGCGGCCGCTGATTCTTCCGTTTATCCGAACAGGTACAACATCCTCTGATTCAAATGCAGTGGCAAGTGCCGCGTCGACTACGCACAGGGTTAAAATGACGAAACACACAGTGGTACACATCTTCTGCAACACTAAAGAGTGGTTAAAATAAAGACTTTAAAGCAAAGTATCTCCTTTATGTCTGGTGAGTGACGCGTCTTCCCAAATCGAAAGAACAATTTCTCAAAATCTTCTCAAATTTGAAGTGATTTTTCCAGTGCTGTAAAGCCAGTCTTGGTCAAACTAGCCTATGTCTGGTGTTTCATTTCAGTCTGCCTGAGCTGTCGTTTCTAATTTCCTAACCAAGCTAAGTCTTGTTGTACCACTCACCAGCACCGCTGCAGTTTGGACATAACGGGGGTATTTATACTTTCTGCTCTTCCCTGGACATGAGGGGGTTTATTTTTGATATCCTGCGTTGCTGGAAATTCTCCTCCCACTCGCACTTCATGAGAAACTCGCGGATAAAACGGATCCAATGAGAATAGGCCGACACTCCCCCCTTCTGAAATAGCTTGACAACCGCGCTCCTATTATTAACCCAGCGTGCTATATGGCAGCGGCAGGACATCTATACTACGCATAGCTGGGAGTCCGCCAATCAAGTTATTTCGGAGCCGTATGTGAGTGGCAAGCCCCCACCGTGCCCGGAGGCCCACTAAGGCCGATCTGCTTTATCCCCTGCACAAAAGACCACCGCTGCACGGAGAAAGGCGCTGTGTGTGCTTCTAGCTCACTGCCACCTCCAACACAGAAATGTGGGGCATAATCACATTAGTGGAGACATAAGGGGAATATTATAGCCTGCTGTTATGTTGTGTTTTTTGCGCCACACCACCAGACACTTTTCATAAAATATTAAAAGTTAAAGAAAGTTTTTTTTTTCTAGAAAAACTTTAATTTCTGCAGATTTTGGAAGCCTTTCCATAAATATTTCCACAGAAGGAATAGAAACGTTTTAACCGTGGTGCTGTTGGAATGTCTCCAGACAGTGTCTGCTGTATTACAAGACTAAACACAAGTTAAGTCAGGCACCACGTGAATAATTTCATTAGGGTCTGAATAAGACTGGACACAAGAAGACCGCCAGCACTTTAAACAATGAGAAAATTGTCCAAGTGGTGCATTTTAAAGCGTCTACCGGCAGATGGCGCAAGAGCACACAAAAAGAGGTCCTGAGCACAAGCTCCAGTGAACTTCAAGCGCAGACAGGTGTCGCTGTTTGCCTGCATTAAGGTTTGTATTTGATATCGGAGGATATGCTGATGGAAAAAAAAGGGTTTTCTGTTTAGACTATTTTGATGTTTTAGACTAATTCAGTCGTATTTTATGATATGATGTTTATGAAAAAAGTGAACAAATAGAACAAAACAAGGAGATATTTGTTTTTTTGTAAAGAAACTATCGGAAAGAGTTACATCAATAAAATCACATGTGACATTTTGTTGCAGTGGTAGTTCTTTGAAGTCAAAAACTGTCAAAAATTCAAAATGAATCACTTTCTGTGTAGTGCCCAGGTTTGTTTGCTTCCCTTGCACAGAGTCGGTGAGGTGGCAGGAGGAGGATGGTGCTCCAGCTAAGGTCGCACATGCTGTACAGCAACAATAATATTTGGAGAGTTACAAGTGGCTGCGGTGTGCAACACAAACGCAAAGGCAGGACCAATGAGGTCCATCTAGCTCACGTACTCCGATTTCAGATGACAGTTATCGTCGGTGGTCTTGCGAGACTTTAAAGCTCAGCACCTCAGTGAAGTTGGTGTCCAGAGTGGAAACACTGCAAGATGGGAAAGAAGCGAGAAGCGATCTCGGGTGCATTATACCAAGTTGTATTTTGAGGACGCGCAAGCGGGGCGCTCAGTGCCGTTGCGCACAACTTCTTGCTGCATGCAAACCCACCGCAGCTGAATTGCAAAGAGGATTGTCTTGGGCAGGAGCAGAGATGGCTATACATATTAGTTATTTGGTCGTTTCTCTACCACTCATACTTTATTTGAAGATAACATATTGCATGGAGGTAGATTTCTGCATACCTGTTCGCGTGGATCACAAGGCGCACGAAAAGCATCCGCATCAGCGCGCGGAGCAGATGAATGAAAGACAGACTGTTTTTAGGCTCAGTGGGTTCAAAGAGGAATTTTACCTCCATCTCCGGCCGGATTCCAGTTTCCTTGCTCCTGGCAGCATGCCGCCCGGGAGCCACTCTGCAGCATCCAACGCTTCTGCAGCCACTGACCTCAGGGAATGCTTTTACTCCGGTGATGTGAACGAGGATCCAGATTCTTTCGCCGCGCTTAGCTTGTGTAAAGGTCTGCAGGGGGGGTTCTCTTATAACGGCATGGAGTATTTCATCAGCCAAGCCAGGACAGAAGACGCAGCAGCAGCCTCTGGATACCGAAACTCTTTCGAGAGAACACATGTCATCCGCCGCCGCAGCCGGGCTGCGCACTCAGGCGGCAACTTCACCAGCAGGTGTGGAGTTACACCTGACACCAATTTCACCATTTCCTTGGAGAAATACAAGTACATGAACGAACTGGAGATTGATGGCTTAACTGAAACTGTGTTAAGATCCTTAGGGAGGTCGAAAAGGTTTGCCTCCATCCCTCGGTTTGTGGAGGTGCTGGTGGTGGCAGATGAATCTATGGCTAAATTTCACGGGGATGACCTGAAGCATTACCTCCTGACCCTGATGTCAGTAGCAGCCAGGCTTTACAAGCACCCCAGCATTCTCAATGCCATTAACATAGTGGTGGTGGGCTTCATGGTGATAAATGAAGCTGACAAGGGACCTAAGGTTTCCAGTAATGCTGCCCTGACTCTGCGCAACTTCTGCTCTTGGCAGAAGAAGTTGAATAAACACAGTGACAAGCAGCCAGAGTACTGGGACACTGCCATACTGTTCACCAAACAGGTAAGCAGAGGACGAGTGTGGTAAAATAAACCCAACAGTCACGCACCACATTTGGTGTACTCTAGTACAGTTCATAGAGACAGCAGACCCCCAGCAGTTATTAAGTGTATGTTCAATGTGATTTTGTGTCATTTTGTAGCCACTTTGCATCTCTTTGAGTTGGTTCATTTTCACCTGGCTGCTTAGTATCTCTACTGCCTTAAATTGCACTTCATGCAAGCTCTGGCCAAGGAGACCCCTGACCCTGCAGCACTCGGGTTAATGCTCAGTAGTTTAAGTAACTCATCCATGAACATGTGTACTGGTCCACAGCCTTTCTTCTGCACAGCTCTGCAAGTCCCTCTCCTTTTCTTCTGTGTCGGCTGCTGCAGTGAGTCACTGGAAAGACCAATGGAGCCAGCACTTTCCATAAAAGACCTCACCTCTGTCTGCTTCTATGGAATAAGCTTTGTGTCATCATCTTCCCATATTAGGCTGCTTATTAATAATCACAAAACTCTAATAGAATCCACTCAGAATTTAAAACACTCCCTTATTCCCCCAGTCATTAAGTCTCAGCTGACACTATGTAAAGCATTCAGTGTGGCCACAGCTGTCAAATAGTCCCATGTGGTCACCAGAGCTGTGAATTCTGGCTAGTAAATCTTTCTCTGTAGTTACTTACTTCTCTCTGTCTCTCGTCCTCTGATGCCAGTTCATCATCTGCAGCCTGGTTTCCATTAAGTTCAAGTTTGGCTCTGGCTGACCATCTGATACACAGCCTCTCCTTTATTGCATAGCAACATATAAAAACACTTCAAGGTCAAAAAGAGCAAAGCATCATCCCACTTCCGAGAAAGATCCCCTCTTCACGCAGAATGCTGCTATACTGTATATAGGAAAGTCCAGGTCTGGTGTTGTTGCCCTTGTAGGGCACAATGAGCGCAGCTGCTGCGTTGGAAAAAATCTTGTAATAGGTTATGGAGAGCACGTGGCGTTGAGTACACATGGCTGGCAGAGGGTGCATCAGGCATCACCGGACCTCTCTGCAACACTTAATTCAAGATCATCTTCAACTATTTGTTCATAATCACTCTGAACATTACAAAAACACAGGAGGCGTTTTGATATAACATCTTGACCAGAAATACCGAAGCAGAGACATCCATATAAGTAAGTTAGTTTGAGACACAGGGAAACGTATCCAGCTGGCCTTGGGACAAAACAAGGCAACAATCTTACTGATAATCAATGAGTCACAGCAAATATATTAAATGCTCCAGGAGGGACAGGCCTGCTAATCTTCCTGTAGTGTTGAAGATTAGATATGCAGCCGTGTTAGTGAGCACAGTAGTGCTTTGAGCGAAACACTAATGGCAGCATGTAAGCACTCTTAAAATATCAAAGCTATCTTGTTGTGTTAAGCATGCATGTCCATTTAGCTTGTTAGCTAACATTAACTGATTAGTGACAAACACACTATAGCGTTGATTAATGGGTATGTCATTAGTTTTGTAGAAACTTGGTCATAAAACAAAGTATTTCAGTCAATGCGTTATCATCGAGGGGATCATGGCAGTCCATCCAATAACTATAGAGACATTTTACTGAAAAAGACAAACATCATGCATGGTGGCACTAGAGGTGAAGGTAGGAGATAGGGACCATCAACATGCGTAAACAATTTCATGGGAATCTATGCATCAGTTGTTGAGATATTTCAGTCAGGACCAAAGCAGTGACTGAGATCAACAGGCATGTTGCTAGTAAAACTAAAGGGTAATTTAACGGCCTTGACATAAAAGCAGGCAAAACTGCTTTTAGGGGAAACCTGATTTGGGAAACTGTGACCATCACTACAGCATTTCCAGTAATTTCCACAGTTCTGTTGAGCCCAGGAACAACCAAGTATCACATGTAATGCACACACGTATGGAGGAGTTGTAATGCTGTTAATAAAGCCATTAAATCAAGTTATCTAGACGTTTAGGCTGAAATTTGAAACAACATAAACTGCTGTTGGTAGAAGACGTGAGGATAAATCAGTGCTTGTAAACCAAATCAAAGTCAGATTCTTTTTTGTTTACTTGGACCATTGATAAATGTGTGAGAAAGAAAATAACGGTGTAAGATCCTATCAGGTGTCCCAACAAAATGTTTTACTTTTAGCATGTTAATAAATTAGGAGTGGATTAATGGAAGCGCAACAAAGCAGAGGAGACCCAACAGAATTAATGACTAACTTGTGAAGAAGAGACAGTTGTGGTGTTGACATTGGGCTGCAGGTATGCTCTTAGTTTTTTGACAAAACACCAAGAGGAAATCTGCGGTGGCCTATCTGCCTGACCCTGTGCTTCAATATATTTTAAGAACAGAGAAAAAGCAAACCTCAGTCCCATATGCTTTGAATTAGTGCCTTTCATGGTCTGTTCATTCCCTAGCTCACGGCCCAGCCACACAAACATGTTTGGAACATGGCTCAAATCCAATCTGATTTTTCAAGCTTCCTACAAGACTAAAGAAGAGGGCTCTTCACAAGTAATCATTTGTCTCTGTGCTACTAGGATCTTTGCGGCGCCACGACTTGTGATACCCTGGGCATGGCTGACGTGGGGACTATGTGTGACCCGAAGAGGAGCTGCTCTGTTATTGAGGATGACGGCTTACCCTCTGCTTTCACAACTGCCCATGAACTTGGTAAGAAAGTTGTTCAGTGGTGGTGACTGAGTGCATTTCAGATTTACGCTAATGCATATTTGGCAGTGGCAGTTTCACATACATGCTTCAAGCCAAGAGCTGCTTCTACCCTTAGCTTTAAATGCCAAATGAACCCTGCAGTTGGGTTTGACAAACTGATATGTACATAATCAGCACGGAAACTGGCTTGGCCCGAAGAGCTTTGCAACTTCCATTCTGATCTGTAGCATGCGTCTGTTCTCAGCCCTGGTATTACATGAGACAGGGCTTCAATCATACCAGCTATTTAATTGCATTCAACTATTGTTCCATTTGTAAATCAGTCCCAGTAATTGCACTAGGTTTGCAAAATCAAAACCAGCCGGTCTATGGGTCCCACAGAGCAAGGTTGAGATCTGTTCAAGTTCAGCATTACCGCTGCACAATGTAACTTTACAAAGTGACAGCTGAAAATGAGGAAAACTGTTTGAAAAATATGAATTAGTTCACAAGCTCACAAACATGCTCTTCAGTCCAACTGGTCCGTGATGATATTCATCAACAGAAAAAGCAACTGCCATCAAAGGAAAATTTGAAAGCATGTCCAGTTCGTTCATCTGCTGCTGTGGACGAGGCTCGATTTGTTTTAGGGTTAAATGCCCAATCAGTCCTGGAGCCAGGACTTGGTTTGCCTAGCTTAACATAAACATCGCAACAAAGGCAAGGGGTAAGGTTTGCATCAGTTTTCTCTTACTTTTGCAAAGAAAGGCATTAATCATATGCAGCACATGTGCACACTGTAATTGTATCCATGGGTGACAGATTCAATTTCATTTTCTCTCTAACAAACCAACTGAAAAATCTGAAATTATCTCCAATTAATATGTTTTGATTAAGACTCTTGTATAGCATAAACAAATGTGGTGATTGCACACCATCTAAGCCATAAGTTGTTCTCTAATCTTCTGTTATGACAAAAAACATTTTTCTAACTGCGGCTAAATTGCATCTGTCAGGGTTCAAAATGGAATGATGATGGTTAATGGGGGGTGTTTAACTGGACATAGTTCACTTTTAATTCAGTCCAAGTAACAGTGTTGTGCTCTTTTTTCATTAATCATTGCTTCAGAGGGCTGTTACAAAACAGCAGGACTTGTGCATGAAACCAGATGCACAAGTAACTCCAGAGGCCCAAGAGAGGCATTGGTTTACAGTGTCCTCATATATGTTAAGTAATTACACAATTTCCCCCTCAAAACGATCCAGCCTCAGACTGAATATGTTAAAACCACTGTTTTTTTTTTCTTGTTTTTTTTTTTTTTTGTTCTTTTGGAAAGCACTCTATGTCCGTATTTAGGGAATGAAATTATTTCCTTGGGAACCAAAATCCCCCTGTTTGGCCTGGTCTAACACATGGACATATGCCCCGCTGCACATTCCCATGTACAGCTGCGTTCCTGTCTGCAATGACATCAGCTTCAAATCAGTTGGAGTTGAGTTTGTTTTGATTTATGTTAGCTGCGATGCCTGGTAGAAAGTTTTATTTCTGCTAATATTTTTCATATTTATCTGTAACCACAATTACCTCATTGTATGAACCTAACAACTGACTAATCAGGGCTTACTGAAAACAGATCCACTTGGATCTACCACAGACGTGACCACTGTGTCTCTTCCCACCCTCTTGTTTCAGGTCACGTCTTCAACATGCCCCACGACAACGTGAAAGCATGCGAGGAGGTATTTGGGAAACTAAAGGACAACCACATGATGTCTCCTACGCTAATTCAGATAGACAGGAGCCGACCTTGGTCTGTGTGCAGCGCAGCCATCATTACAGAGTTCCTGGACAGAGGTCACGGTTAGTAAACACTTCCTGTATATGTTTCTGGACTCACATGGACCTCTAATTCTGTGCAGGCTTCATCATCCAGCTCTCAGCTGGTAATAATCTTTTGTACCTATACAATAACTTGGATCTGTCCCATCACAGTTAAATTGGTCATTTTAGTAGGTCTAACATCTTTGCATCATATTTGTTTTCATTAATGTGAAAACAAATAGCCCAACTAGCTCATTAGCTATTATTCTAGAGACCTGGATGACGCTGAGAGTATACCTGGAACCATAAAAACTTACACACCATGATTTCACCAAATCACAAAGAAAGACATTATTGAGGAAACACATAACGATGTAACCATGCGGCTCCTTTCACAGCAACAATGATCACATCAGTAAATAACCATTTGCTGATTTAAAAGGTATTTTCAAAGGCTCTAATTACTCTTTTTTCCTTTCAGGCGGTCATTTATAACAGAGGTTGTGTCTTTTTTTCAGGGTAAAATAGGGCAAAATACCACTGACGCAAGAGTAGGAAGTCTTTAATGTGACCCAGGACTCATTGAGTTTTCACACAACCAAAGGAATGTGGTCGAATGCAAACCAGACCAACTCCAAACGTGGTCTGATGTCAGATCACTTAAAGGCATCCTCAGTTCGTCCTGTACTTAAGTTGGCCACTTGTAATCGGATTGCACTGGACAGATAAAGAAGAAGCATGAGAGTATTTCTGGTCTGAGGCTGCATGTTTCTCATCTGTGGTCCCTGTCCTGTTTAAAGTTATATATTCCTACTTAGCTGTTAAGCATATTAGTCTCACCTGGCTTATTTTACCTCACACATATTTAAATTATTCCAGCCAAGTCACAATATTATCAACTATCATGACCAACATAGTGTTCTGCCTCTGTTCTTCTTAGTCCTGTGTCTTTATGAGCCTTCTGTACACTCACACTCTGCAGTCACTACTTCTATTCTTTTTATCCATCATCAATATCCCATGTTTCATGTTTCACCTATAAGTATCTTGTACCATTGTTTCCACCATGTTTATATGCGGCATATGTACTTTATCCGGATGCACATAAGAGTTTTTATGCTTGTTTCTAAGTTTCTTCTTTGTGAAATGAATAGAAGCCAATTGAAACATTCACGGGAGCCTTGAAACTAGTGTGAATTTAATATTTCACAGAGAAGGAAATTAGCTATCCTATTACAGAAACGAAAATTTGCCTGACACGTAATTTTAGATGCTGACGTCCACATTTAATATATCATTCGTAAGTGTAATAATATATCATTCAGCTTTTTCTCCTCTGTATGACTGCTCATGCCAAGTCTTTTTCTGTATGTGTGTAAACTCCCTAAGTGACTATAAGTGGGTTCTGCATAACAGACATAATTAAGTACAACAATTTATTATACCCCCTTCAATGGGCCCACTTACTGTAACAAGCAAGTGAGCATTTGCTAATTTTAACAGTTCAAAGCCAACACTAAAATCTTTTCTACATGAGTAATGTGGTTAATCCAAACATTCGCAGGCGCCTGCATTCGCTCATGTAGAGCTACCTCTGCGTTTGTCCAGGCAGTTTCGTACGGTCTTTGCTTTTCTTTGCCTCAGTATCCTTTTAGAATGGTAATTTAATGTTATAATCTTTAGGGTTTAAGCCATAGCTTTACACAACACACTTTCCTGAACGTTCCTGCAGCGCAGTTGAAATGAAACAACAGTGGCTGGCACTGGCGCCTCAGAAGGTTCTGGGTTTGAACCCACCAGCCAGCTAGGGTCTTCTGTGCAGAGTTTGCATGTTCTCCCTGTGCTCGTGTGGGTTTTCTTCTGGTACTCCAGCTTCCACTCATGGTCCAAGCTTGTTTAATTGATGATTTTAAATTGACTGTGATTGAGCATTGTTGCTTGAATTGAAACTAGAGCCCTCAACCGAGTGACCCACAAGAAAATATGCATAAACAGATGGTTAAATGAACAAAACATAAAACTACTGATTACTGAAGCTTTAACTTCATTTATTTTTGTTAGTTGATCAGCACCAGCCCAGTGCCACAGAAATCTGAGTCCTGGTGACTTCTACAGCCAAAGCTTGACTGTTTGTAGTACTGTTGTTTTTTCTCTGCAGGAGACTGTCTGCTGGACCAGCCTCAGAACCAGCTGTCTCTCCCAGACAACCTGCCCGGCAGCAGCTATAACCTGCACCGTCAGTGCGAGCTCGCGTTCGGGCCCAGCTCTAAACCTTGCCCCTACATGCAGCCATGCTCCAAGCTGTGGTGCACCGGGAAAGCACGTGGACAGCTGGTCTGCCAAACCCGACACTTCCCCTGGGCGGATGGCACGAGCTGCGGGAACGGCAAGGTCTGCTACCGAGGTGCCTGTGCTGATAAGAACAGCACTGTGCACATCAAGGTGAGAGGGTGTGGAAAGAGAACACTGTCCCATATTGCTATGTTTTAATCACAGGCTGATGAACAGTTGTGTCTGATTTTTTTCTTTTGTGGAAGGTGGATGGCCGTTGGGGGAAGTGGGGTGCCTTTGGAGACTGTTCCAGAAGTTGTGGTGGTGGAGTTCAACTAGCCAAGAGAGAGTGTGACAACCCTATTCCTGAGAATGGAGGCAAATACTGCTATGGCCTTCGGATCAAACATCGCTCCTGTAACCTCAGCCCTTGTCTTGAAACCGGTGAGCTAGTTACATGTTAAGAGCTGTTATATAAAAAGCAGTTGGCCTGATATGCCATTATAGTTTTAAACCAACTTGTGGAGCTAATGTTTAAAAATTTGTTAGCTAGTTAGCTGACAAAATCTGCCACTGAGTTACCATCATTTGGGAAAATCGATAGTTCTCACAAAGAAACTTTTGTGTACGTCTGTCAGAATTAAAAGACACACTTCTGCACTGCCGTAGTAGTCTGGTAGCCAGACTGACTTCTGCACTTACAAAATTTGTGGTGGAAAGTTGGCTTGAAACCGCTCATTTGGAAATCCGCCCGGCAAATCAAATTTTGGGGAATCATGTGATGATGGACAGAAGAGTGACAGCGATGTAGTGCTACGCGCCAGCTGAGTACCATGAAGCTCAATTTGTTAAATGGCCACCACTGGATGAGCAAGCTGTTGAGATTTAACTATTGTATCTGTTGTGAAAGATACCGACAGCAAAATAACTTTAAAGGACAGCCTCATGAATCTAAAGAGTGTTTATATGCTATTGCAATAGTTGTCTATGTAATCTAAGGCTGTTTTTATGTCTCCAGGTAAGAGTTTCCGAGAGGAGCAGTGTGAGTCGTTCAATGGCTTGAACCTCAATACCAACAGGCTGGGCTCGTCTGTGGTATGGGTTCCCAAATATTCAGGCATTTCGCCGAAGGACAAATGCAAGCTCATATGCCGTGCTAACGGGACAGGATATTTCCATGTCCTCGCTCCAAAGGTAGGCATCAGATTTACTATGTTCCCGTTACCATTCCTAAAGTATTTCTCATCAATGACAAATGTGAGTTAGTTCACAAACAAATGATATTTATTATATACAGCCCCATAGGGATGCCACATTAATGAAACAGAGAATCACAAATAAATTCTGAGAAATTCTAGGCAATATTGACTATCACATTACCAGCAAAACAAAATTACCCAACCATCTGGATGTTGGTTTGGCTGATAATTGCCTGTACCCCGCACACAGAGAAGTGCTGTCAGCTTTCATTATCCTGCTGTGAATCTAAGTCCTGCCATAATTGGAATTCTGTTTATACTGAGCTTAATGGGTATAAACTATTGCAGTTCCTAATGTATTGTAAACTCCTTGACATTGAGTACCACATGAATCAAAGCATCTTGGGAAGAGCAGTTGAAACATTAGGGCTGAAATAGCATTCAAATAGCATTCAAAAAAACATTGAGATTTCAAAGGTTTGCAACTGTTTGCCTGGAATGAGTTTGCCCATATCCACAACTAAAGTAATAATAGCTAGTTCCATCAACACCAAAGCAGTGTGAGGTAGAGGATGGGTGGAGCGGTGAGAAAGGGAAACATGCAGGGACAGTATCACCTCACAGCTGTGGCTTGTCAGCAGCTATTTATACAATCAGCATGGAAACAAGCTTGTAACAGAAATACAATCCAACATCTAGTTGGACACTGCACAAATTGTCTGGTGTTTGCTCTGGTTTTCTTTTGATGTAGCTCTCTGTTTTGTTATGTTTGTCCAGTCAACCGTGTTAATACTGGTATACCCCAAAGTCGTGTGATGTAATGAATGCATGTATGATCTGAAATTGGCAGGTTGTGGATGGGACGCCCTGTTCTCCCGATACCTCAGCTGTGTGTGTTCAGGGAAAATGCATAAAGGCAGGCTGTGATGGCAAGCTGGACTCTAACAAGAAATTTGACAAGTGCGGTGTGTGTGGCGGGGACAACCAGGGCTGTAAGAAGGTCTCGGGGATGTTCACCAAGCCTATGTAAGTGGTCCACTTATAAGTTTTTATTGTTAGAAATTTTAATGTTATCGAGTCTACTGCTGGACTGAAAATCAATGAAGTCAAATTAAAGTCTCACAACAAATGGAATGTTGGGTACAACATATGACAATAATCGTGTGCTTCATGTAGGAACATTTTCATATTTTTATCATAAAAAGTTGAAGTTGACTTTGTTTTTTTAATCAAATTTTTACTGCCATGTTAGGACTTATCAGGGGTTGTTACTGTGACAAGAACCTAAAGAAGTCTTTATTTGTCCCATAAACATTACAGTTCAATAACATTTTTTTTCACTTGGGTTAGAGTCAGCCATGCCTTGCTTAAAGGTCCAATTGCCAGGTCTGATTCTGATTCTGATTCTAAAGACCCACTGCCAATAAAATGAGGAAATACAATGATAGGCTAGTACCTCACAGAACAACCTGTCTTCATTATCCTATATATGTTTTATTATTATTATTGCTATATTTTTATTTGGGCTATAATAGATGCGCACAAAAGCAGTATGATGATTAATGTGATCAAACTACTATTTTTCCCCTGTGGTTTGAGGCAGACTGTCTATAAATGACTCAGGTCAGGATGTGAGGGCTGCACGTTAGTAAATCTGGTTCCGGCCATTTGTATAAGCAGATGTACTCTCTTAATATGGCTGTGCCTTAATATGGTTGTGCCTGTACATACAAACAAACCCATTTCTACAAGTGGTGTGAGTCATATGTGTAATTTGTTGACATTCCTACTTATTCGTTGGTTTCTTATTTTTAGGAAAAATAGTTTTTGTGGACTGGAAACACATATCTTGTTCGGAATCCCATTGGTCCAAGAAAAGAAATCTTTCGTATAAGTGAAGTACCTGGACTGTAGTACTTCTTGGCTGTCTAATGGCATTTTTCAGTATAAACATCAGGGGACCCTATGAACTGCTTTCAGTCATCACAAATTAACTTCCTCCTTCCTAATCTTGGCAACAAAACACATTAAAGGAGCCTTCAGACACTTCTGCAGGTTAAACTTGAACTATCGAACAATTCTGGGACTGAATGACTCTAAAAGTTACTATTTACACACTGCAAACATTCCTAGCCAAGCAACATCAAAGTTATGAATAGCGATGTTCAGGTAGTGTAGTTTTTGCTCCTGATCTGATGCAAATCACTTCTTTTTTACAACCTGGCAACCTTTTTGTGGCATATAATACGATCGTTTAGTCACCCATATAATGGGTGTCATTTGGAGTCTTTACGAAGATATTTAGATCCAGTGGAGTGCCGTGAACATCCATATAGTGGGAGTTACTGGGGCACCGAAACACAGCCTCTAAATAATGCATTATCTGCCATGAAACTCGTTCATTTCACGAATATTTTGTTATGATACACTAGTGCTATTCCCCATTGAGTCCTGAGTTACCTGTTATCTATTCACGGACGTGCAGAAGTATGTTGTTCTTTGGCCAGCTGTTCCTCTCTCTGCCTCCGCATCCTCCTTTCAATGAGCTCCTCAACCATATACTCAAAACTCAAAACGTCTCAAAACGTTCATCATAAACAAAGACGTTGTCGAAAATGTCAGAATCGGAAAAATATTCAGCCATGTTGCAAAAAACTAACAATTACAGGTAAACAAACCACTCGCTGCAGATGCGGCAGAGATGACATCATTTAGGTCAGAAGTTAGTAGGTCAATCTACAGACCCCAGATAATGATAACAGGTAATTCCGGACGCAACAGGGAATAGCACTAGCATGATAGTGTGGTGAAATGAATGAGTTTTGTGGCAGATAATGTGTTACTTGGAGGCTGCATTTTGGTGCCCCAGTCACTCCCACTATATAGTTATACTAGCTTTATACTGATGATGTTTAAAAAAAATTTACATATTCATATTGTTAAATTCACATTCATGATCACAAATATTTTATAAAGGTTATTGGGTAGCGTCATTAATATCTGCCATTTTATTCTTCTTTTCCAGCCATGGCTACAACTTTGTGGTGACGCTGCCTATTGGCGCGTCTAACGTTGACATCCGTCAGCGTGGCTACCGAGGAATGGTGAATGATGAAAACTACTTAGCTGTGAAGAATCACCATGGCAAGTACCTCCTGAATGGAAACTACGTGGTGTCGGCAGTGGAGCGGGACTTACTGGTGAAGGGCAGCCTGCTACGCTACAGTGGAACCTCCACATCTGTGGAGATTCTTCAGGCTACCAGACCCCTGCAAGAACCTCTTACAGTGGAGGTGCTTTCTGTAGGAAAGATGACTCCTCCCAGGGTGCGCTATTCCTTCTACATATCCAAGGAGAGCAAGGAGGTGAAGACTCTGAGAAAGGAGGAGAAAAGTCACAAAACCCAGAACAGTGTCTTGGCTGATAGCAACAAAATAGAAGCTAAAAAACAGATAATGGGTAAGAGGCCAGTCAGTCACTGGGTGACTGCAGGATGGGATACGTGCACTGTGACTTGTGGGAATGGTCTTCAGAAGAGGCTAGTACAGTGCCAGAGCATGGAGGGTCGCCCTGCAACGGACTGTGACAATACTGACAAGCCTGTAACAATGAGGGCATGTGGGGATCCATGTCCCATATGGGACGTTGGAACCTGGTCTCACTGCTCTAAATCCTGTGGGAGGGGTTTTAAAAGACGGCTAGTGCGCTGCATGACTGACAATGGTCTCAATCTGCCCAGAGACCACTGCTCTGGCAGGCGGAAGCCTCAGGAACTGGACCTGTGCAACCTGAAGCCATGTTAAAACAGAAATGACACAGCCTGGAAGTTTGTTTTCTGGCAGGCAAAATTAACATTTGACATGAACCCTAACCCAGATCTGCAGAGTAATGAATTTATTGCTGTGCTGGGTGCAAATAATCTCAAACACAGTCTTACTGTGTCTGAAGGGGCATCTGCTATACCGAAGAAAGACAGTGGAGATGGAAGGGGTCTCCCTCCATAGTCTGACTGGACAGAGATTTGTTTACATGAAAGAAAAGAAGGAAATCATGTAAAATGTCAAACCATCAGTGGCAGGTTTGACTTGTTGTCTACCTCTACCGGGAGTGGTAAAACAAATGTCTGTGCATATACAAGCCCTTTTCAGACTTTCAGTATGTAGCATTGCTACTTTGTCAAGCCCTTCAAAATTTCCTTACGGCTTTATTCAGGCATGCAGGGACTGTTGTGGAAAGAGTTATGTTAAGCAGATGAGATCTGGCTTGTAACACACACGACTGCACAATGCAAGAAGGCGCACATAATGTTTGAAACCCTTACATTTATATTAAATGCATTGTTATCTTGTCCCATGCATATCCAGATATAACTGACAAATCTGCTTGCCGCAAGACTAGAACAGAGGACAAAGAAGCAGAAACAGTGATCACAAAATCATACTTTCTTGGTAGAATTGTAAAGGATATTTTAAAGCCAATGAAACAAAGGTTTGTGAGCTTCAACTTCAATTCTCACGCTGTGCTGTGCTGTGCATACATCTCATCTGTGAACTGACATTGCAATCACAAAGGAACTGATCAAAAAACCTGCATCCAGCACATTTAAGATAGTTCCTGCATCACTTGTCTTTCTTCAGTTTGTGCTACTGGTATATTTGTGGTCTGATATTAAAATATCTAACTCAGCACTCAGTGACAAAACCAGTCAGATCAGCTTTTTATCTTTCCAAAAAGACAGTCGACGAAGTTTCCTGCACACTTGATCCAGACGAATTTGATTAAAATCAAAGAATTCTTTCAATTTCTGACCAAAAATGTAGAAATATTCTTAAAAATACATGATGTTTTGTTGGAGCTAAGCTGTTCACATATTTTACAGTGAATGCTGTCTGTTTGTACTGTGTGATGCAGTTGCAATGTGCCTGTGTCTCCTCAATGTAAAGTAAACCAACCAATGCTAGCAGTTTCTTCTAAGTTGCCAAAGAGTTCATATCTTCCACAAAGCCTTAATAAAGCAAGAGCCACTTCTCTCGCAGACACATGGCTTCCACAACATACCTTCACTTTAGTTTTCTGCCATTTCTAGTCTTCCCACCAAGAACCCCCCACCAAGGCTTATGTCCATGCTGTAAGAAGTTCTAACGATTTCGCGAGACAAAAAACTATCCAAAATCATTCCCTTATGTTCCGTTTTTTTTTTTTTTTTTTTTGCAGGTTTTAGTTTCCTCCTTGTGTTGCTTTTCAGTAAAGCTCTCAGAACTGTACCTGCATTACCACTTCTTCAGCGGTTTTAATTAAGAGAACACCTGGGAACTTCCCCCTTTAACCCTGGTCCAAAGCCATGTAAAGATTACAAACCTGTAAGTTACTGTCAAATGTGACAACTGCCACACTGTCATTCTTGCACAATCCATAACAAAACAATGACCCTATCTAAATCAATCTCTAAATTAGAGCTTCTCATTGTGGATTCCTGTCTCAAATTTCATGCTCGATGTCTTCCTCTCCCAAAACCCTTAACAAAACCCGGCATGGGCTTCATAGTTCTGCTGTGGCTAGATTTCTTCTTTAGCTCCATGTTGTTGTGCTGAAGCGCAACGAACAACACAAAATAAGCTTGTTAGCAGTTGCAGGTTTTTTAAAATAGTGATTCTACAATGTTTTACTTTATCTCTATCTACTGTGTGTATCTAGTGTTCTGGGTACCAAGCTGCTGCCTATAAGAGATCTTTGAGGAATAAATAAAGCCCCTCACAAAGAGTCCACTGCTTTCAGAAAGTATTACCCTTGAGGAGGGACTTTTTGGAAAGTCACTGGTTACTCAAAAACATCTTAAGGTTTTTTCCTACAGCTACAGCCTAAAAGTCTAAACAGCAGAGTTGCACATGCTACTATACACACTACAATTGTGGATATCCATACGTACACGTTCTAATAAATGATAGCAATACCCCGGCAGAAAGAAGAGAAGCTGCTTTCATGATAGCTGAACACCATGAATAGTGCAAACAAATTCCAGGGTCAGATATGGGGACCGCTGGAAGTGTGAGAAATTGTACATAAATATGTAAAGAAAATCATACTGCAAGAGATAATGCATTTTTCAAAATCCCCATACAAAACATTGCTATTTAGTTACAATATGTATAACAGAAATTGCATTTAAAATTTGGTATGAAAGTCCAGTGTTGGCATCATACCATAAATGCAGACATATTTTCTTAATGTAACAACTGTAATGGCTCAAACATCATACATCAGTCATGTATTTGAAGGTCGCATTGTCCTCTATGGGAACAGTCACAATATGTCCTTTCAACAAAGCATAGTTTCTCACTTTTGTCTTTTTGTTCAGAGGGACCAGTTACACCATCTAGAAGGTGGTAATGTAGTTTTCCTTTCACATCATGTACAGATAATGTTATTTTTTATCAATTGTCTTCTGTATTGTATACTATGTATACATTCATCTAGCTGTATAAAATAAAAAATAAAAATATGCAGTATATATGAACATAATCGTGCTGAATCATGATTGAAGCTTCAAACTTACTGAGGTCCACAGATATTCTACATTTAGCCAAGGAAGTATTACTTCCTTTCAGTAGATCTATCCTATAACTTGGGCTGAATGGCTCTTGAATGTCTCCCACTGCCCCAGCAGTATCCTTTTACATCAGATTTCTGCTGCACCGTGCAGTCTTCTATCACACGAGACAGTCTTGATACCTAAGCTCTTCCCCAACTGAAGCATGACAGCAGTTAAAAACACATTCATTCATCCACTTTGGTATTCTGCTGATTCAAGCTCCGTTGTCCAGGCTGTATTGTAATAACACACCCAGCTTAGCCAGCACCTGCCCTGTAAGCCCCAGTGCATTGTTGAACTTGGAAACCACCACCCCAAGGATCTTAGTCATCACTAATCTCATTACCTTGGAAGATATTGATGGCTAAAATTGAATTCCACATGAAATTATTATCAGCGCTTTCTGCTCAACAAATTAGAAAGACCTGGTGAAATAAGTTGGTCTTGACATCAAGATAATGGTTAGCAACTGCGAGTGTACTGTATGTAACAACTGGAGCTTGAAGATGATGACTGCCATGCATTTGAATTCAAATTGTTCATCTCACACATGGGTTTTCTAGCTCCAGGGTATGCTTTGACATTGTGCAGATTCTGCACATGTACTGTGTGTTTGACCTTGCCAACACCACATATGGGTTCTTGCTCGGCCCAAAGGCTTTACATTGTGATGATGTCACACTAATAAAACTTTCATGGCATTTGCCAGCCTGATTTTCCTAAAGATTCTTATTGCAAAGAGTTGCACAACAGAGGATATTAACAGCAACTGAAGAAGCTCTAACTTCTATATTTTTTTTGTGTGGGCTTAGATATCTCAGTTGGTGGATAATCAGACTTTTCTGATGGTCCAGGGTTCAAGATCCTGTTAAATGACCCAACAATGTTCTGCTGACATTCATGTGTTATGTCCAGCTCGTTGGAGAGCACAACCAAACGGGGAGAACACACAGCAACCACTTAATTTAATTTAAAGAAATTTAAGAGTCAACAGAACAAAACCAAATCAAATAAACAAATCTACGCTGAGGTGCCTGAATGCACCAGCCAGCCGGGAAGGAGAGACCGCCATCTTGGAAGGGCCATGCCTTTATAGATGGCCACAGGTGAGGTGGATCTCCATAACGAGGTGGGAGGAAGCAGGCAGAAAACCTGGGAAGGGAGGAGCACAGAAGCCAGCAAAACACCATCACACATGGTAATGTTACTTTGACATGTACCGCACTCCTATCCCATAGCAATGATACTCACTGATGGCAGTAGCCATCCTCAGCGGCCCATCACAGGCACACCTACAAAAATGGTTAAGGAACAACTCAAAAATATGAAAAAAAGCACAAGATGTTGACCTGGCCTCCAAATTCACTAGGTCCCAAACTGATCAAGTATAGAGCCTCGGAGGTGAAGTGGAGTTTGTTGTGTGCACATCGTCAGTTTTCTCCTGTGTTTAGCCTACCGCAGCCTATTGTTTTTCTGTGGTCACCAGTCAACAGCAACATTAGCTCTTTGCATTTATCACACCATTTATTTCCCTTGTGTGTTTTTCTCATTCCCTACAAAAGAATAAAAGCAGCATTTTGCCATGTATCATCTGTGTGGCCAAACCTCAGTTAAGTCAGGAAGTATAGAGACGTTAGTCTAAGGGATATGTTTTAAAACAAATCTTCAGTAGTGCTGCGTTTCTACAGCAGGATGCTCTCTCTTGCTTGAGGTTCATCAGCTCTTTGTAAACATTTGTCACAATGTGCATTTTTAGAAGATTACAGTTGACATGGAGGATTTCATGAGTGATGTCTGGTATTAATGTTTTCTTGGGAAAGCGGCCTTCATGTTCAGCCAGGTGTCAGTCCCCATAAATGTTCAACAAAACCAAATATTCACATGTTCCAAATTCCTCTAGATCTCACCAGGAAAAAAAACAACCCTGAAACCTCTGAGCCAGTAAAGCAGATGTACTTTGTGTTTTGCTTTTATAGACAATATTTGAGGAAGAGCATTCAGATTTACATAAATCGACTATTTTGTGGTGGAAGTCGGGTCAAAGTTGATGCCACTATAAACAAAGTACAAAATAGAAATGACTGCTTTGCGTCTACAGAGGCTTATCAGCAAGTTTATTGAAGCTTGAACACAGGCTACTGTTGGCTGTAGCTCACACCAACACCATAAACACCATCAGTCTAACACTTACAATGTACGGCTCTTGCTCAGCAAACTCAACTCCATCATAACTCACGTCTCTCACGGTGCATTCACTGACATCAAGGACAAAAATGCACTCTACAACCACAGCAACAAGGTCTACTAATAGAACACAACAGAACAGAACATAAACACATGAGCTTATCAATACTATTCACTGCAAATATGTATAGCCTTTATGAATTGGCACCGTCAATAGTATTTAATAGTACTTCACAGCGTGTTGTAAGAAAGGATAGTGTAGTTTGCTGCTAGTTTCTTGCAAATACCCATTGAGCTCCTCACCTGTTTTCTGTGACGCATCCGTGTTGTTATTGTTATGTGATCAGTGACTAGTCTACACGATGCGTAAAGTGTGATGGCAGGAGAAGTGGACTAGTCGACTAGTCTGTACAACAACTGTTACATGACAGTGCTACAACAGCACAAACAGATGTTGTTGTTGAATATAAGTATGTCTGTCTGAGTGTAATTTAATGTCACTTCTTATAGTTAAGCTTGCATTACAGTATATGAATACTAAAAGGACTAAATTGGACAAAACCACAGAGAGGTTTGATAGATGGGGTAAAACACTGCTGAAAAGGACTTGTTAGTCTCTCTTATGACAAAATACATTCCTTCTAAGCATCTTCCAAACAAGGCCTTTTGACAGCAACTCTGGGTTTTCTGATGTGGTTAAGTTTTTGTTGACTTTGTAAACTGAGCTTGCTTCGCTACTTAAAAAGTGAAACTATTTTGTTAGGGGTTGCTGTCATGGTTAAAATAAACCCACAATGACTGTTGGCACAAACATGGAATTGGAACCAATGTCTCCAAAGTTTAACCACCCCTCTCAAACATTTTTATTTTTATTTTTTTTGGTTTTCTGGTGAGCACATCCAAAAAAAAATACAGAGCAACAATTATTGTTCATAAAGAGTGAAGTTTCTGGCATTTATTTTTATTTTTTAGAGGAAATTTAAGCCCAAATTCTGCTTTACTTTTAGTTCAACTGGGCCTCACTAATAGTAAATTGATTCACGTTTCCAAAAAGCATGTTTAATGCCGTTACAACAATATCAGATATTAAGGCAAATACACTGCATTAATGAAATGTTTGAGTGCATCTAGAAATCACATAAACTCATTGCTCTTCAGCCATTACTCTTCTATTCCATTGGCAGAGACAGCCAATTTCATCTCCGCACACCAAACCGCATCAGAGTGTAAAGAAGAATAAAGCAGCAGTGTTTTCCGGTGTCATAAGTGTTTGAGTCTTAAGCCACTTTTATGGGCCCGGACTTTGCCTCTTGCATCCTGATTGTAAGCTTTAGTCCAGTGCATTTGGAAAATCACCCTTTTACCTCACAGTGGGCCACTACTGCAGAGAGGTATGAAGAGAGCTCTTGTCCGGAAATCACATTATCTGCTTAATACAACAACCCAGCAGTTGACACCGGCCTCTGCCAAGAGCCGGGCGATTTTGATTTACTTTACCCCTCCTCTTCTTAAAATGGAGGCCTGTCCACCTATTCAGCCCCTGCTCGCATGGCTAATGAGCATGAAGGGTTAATGCTTCCCAGTCCATGGGAACCAATGAGGCTTTAAGTTGGCCTTTCTTTACACTGACTGAACCGCAAAGTCAAAATGACCACCGTTGCAGAATTAAATGCATGTGGAGGGCTGTAAACAACTGGCTGTTAGGTTCATTTGCTAAGCCAAGGCGTCAGGGAAATACATCAAGATCACCACTCTTTTAACAGAGGCTCTTTGTGGAGGGGTATACACTGCAGTCAAGTAATTAAAGAAATTAACTACTTCCTACTTAGATATGCAGTTTTAGAAATTATTAGGCTTCAGATTTCACTTAGTGCCTAAATTTTACAGACAGCATTTCTGACATATCCACCACATGCTATTTGTAATGGGCTATGATGCTTTGAACTCAATCAATCAATCAATCAATCTTTATTTATAAAGCACTTTTAAAAACAGCAAGGTTGGCCAAAGTGCTGTACATAAACATATGAATATAAAAACACAAAGAAAAATTAAAAACAAGATTTAAATCATAAAACCAATCAAACCATGTTAACAATTAGAACAAACATCTCATGCTGAGTTAAAAGACAGAGAGAAAAAATGTGTTTTAAGAGAGGATTTAAAATGAGGATGACAGTCTGCCTGTCTAATGTCCAATGGCAAATTGTTCCACAGTTTGGGGCCAGCAACTGCAAAGGCACGGTCACCTCTCATCTTCCTTTTTGTCTTTGGGACAACCAACAATGACTGCTCTGGCTGGCATGTTCTTCTTGAACTTGTTAAAATATATGCAGTGTGGTTAGGTATTAAATAGGGATTTACTATGAGGAGGAGTTAGTTATAAAACCCTTCAACACGAACAACTGTCTACACTGTGTCCTTCCTATACTTTAAAGGAACATATATCTCCTCATATGAACATACACGACAGATGTTTTTTGACATTATCTGGTTAACTTTACAGAAAGGGGTTTGGGTTGAAACAGAAGAGACTATTTGTCATTGTATCAATAGTAAACATGCAGTTAGGTTTCTGGAAGGATCATAGTAAACATAGAAATGTTCCATCTCTGTGTTAAAGTCTAATGTCAGTCTATCTGTTCATCCTGACCTATTCAAGTGTGTGCCTACTGTGCTCATAATAAACGCACTGGACTAAAAACCTTACAGAACAGTAATAACATATTTTTCTACTGTATAAATTTGATGTTTTTACGTTTTTTTGAGTAAGAAATGTGCATTCAATTTTGATGGAAATCCACACAAATAAAGCTGCTGTTTTATTCCATATAACTGATCTGTCTGGATCATAGAGTTGAAAACTGGCAGAGATTTTCAGATTTTATTTAATTCTTAGGTTCCAGAATAAACAATTTTGACGGCTGTGGGACAACAGAAAAATCCAATTTGCACTTTTAATGTTATCTTGATGTCAATGCTGACTTTGACTTTCTATTTTAGAAAGCTTCAAACATGTACTTTTTCTGCATCTGATTCACTCTCTCACCTCAAAAGTATGTGCTTAATCCCAGTCTTTCTAACATCACCATATTAGGCCAAGTAGCCATAGCTGAGGTCTTTGAGAAAATCCTTAGGGTGACAAATGATTCTGTGTTGTGTCACAAACCCTATAGCTTTTTGTTAGCAGGTCGCATTGCTTTAAAGATATTCCATTAGCGCCAGTGGGAGGCAGAGATGTCTGTGTTGGGAACAAGAACCGTTTGATGCTTAGTGTTTTCAGGGGCTCAGGCCTTTCATGGTGATGTGTTATTCTGACAAATGGTAGTATGCTGAGTGCTGCTTATGTGAAGTTTGTATGCTTTAAGTCACAGGCTTAGTCATAGCAACACATGTCCTATGCAATTATCACTTCAGCGCAGAGTGCAATTTTGACTGCATCCATCCTAGCTTTTCCCTGGCTACTTGCAAATCAAGGTAACCTCCATTTACCAGTCCAGAGGATGGTGGCAAAGTATTGGAAGCTATTCATAACATTTACTCTGAGAGACACCTAGACATGCTAGAAGCTCTGTGAGACTGTCCTTAAACATTGTTGTCCTTTGAATCAAAATGCAGGCTTGTGGTTAGGTATTAAATACGGATTTACTGTGAGGTGGAGTTAGTTATAAAACCCTCCAACCTAAACATCATACATTTGCCCATAGGCCCATTATTTTGTTAACTTTAGGGAAAGGGGATTGGGATAAAACAGAAGAGCCTCTTTGTCATTGCTTGGTGCTTTCAGGGGGTCAAACATGGTCACACATAAATTCCAGCATACTAATGGTTACCATGTCCACCCTCTTAGTTTAGCATGGTAAGTACAGATAAGACTAATAGATGTTCATGGTATGTCTAAGTATTGAAACAAAGCAACCGGGCTCCCTTGAGTATCTTAATCAAAAAAAGAAGTTTTTGCCCCAATCCAAAATGCTTCTTTGGTTCTAAACAGACACGTGGGAGCCTCAGGCTTTGTAACCTCTAGTGGGGCTGTTGAGGGTCCCTGAATTTATCTACCTTATTGCTGACAATAGCTATAATGGCATTAACTGCCCAGTTGTCCAGTAAGTTACTTGTTTCACCCGAGGCAAGGCGTGAATGGATGTCAAGTTGTCTGGCGAGACATCCTGAGACTGCATTGTGAGCGGCTGATAGATGGTGTGTCGGATGATGTCTCTATTTAGTGACTGTTGTTTTAGTTTGACACTGACGGTTTCGTTCACCAATCTTCTGGACCAGCAATTTTATCTGGCCAAAATGTGAACACTGTTGTCCTCCAATGAGTTGTTGTCTTCAAATGAGCGGTAGGTGGACTGTTGAGTCCTGGCTTGAGATGTCAGCTCTCCTGTTATGTGCCATGCACTTGACAAGTATTTTTTTTCTTTCTTTAAATGTACAGGTGCATCCCTCATTGCATTTAACTGCATGCTGGTCCTTAGAGCCGACAAGATTCTGCACCCATATGTTACTTGGCATGAAGTGCACAGAGAAGTGGTGTTGAAGATCTTCAAGGATTGTTGGCACTCCTACCCATGTAAGAAATCACCATGTGTCTCTGTTCTATCATTTCCCCAGACAAAGTCCAAACAAAGTGCCCTTGTTCTGATTTTGTGTATTAACACAATACCAACTGAAGACATGTTAGTTGTGGAAAGTCACAACCCAAACAGGTAATAAAACAAGCCAGATCCAAACATAACCAAATTCAAACAAAAGTAATCTGGTGAACTGTGGTGCAGCCAGTAAAAAAATCAACAAAAGATAAATCAATAAGCATACTGGGAAATATCCTGGGAAAAATAAGCAAACTAACCCTAGGGAAAAGGCAAGAAACAAAATAAAAGGATAATGGTACATAGGTTAAACTACTCAGGGAGGAGCAGAAAGACTGAAGACAGGGACAAACAATAACATTATCAGAAAATGCAAGGGAAGTAAAACTAAAGGAAAGAAAAAAGGATGATGCTCTCAAAGTAAAACAGGAAGTAAGTAAAACAAGAAAAAGCAGGGAAGAAAAGTACATAAATAAAACAGGAAATACAAATACTTAAACAACTCATAATTGTTACAGGACATGGATTATCCATTGCCATATGTTTGGTGAGGCTGATGTTTCACCTGAAACTTTTTTTGGCTGGATGCTGTGATTTATCTGTTTGTTTATTAGAAATAAATGTGATCCAGCAGGGCTTGCAGCTGGGACTTCAGCGTCAACACAAACAGCTTTAGTTCATTTTACTGGCGCCTGTGTCCTCGTGTCTAAATCTTGGCTCGGGTTCTACAGGAGCCCTTCCACTGCAGGAAGAGAGGCTGCGGTCTCCATCAATAAATCTGAGGGATCAGGGTTTTAGATTTTAGCCACAAGAGTTTATTAGCTGTGTTATGTCTTCTGTATCAAGTCTGTTTTATAGTGAGGGATTGATAGTCTGCAGCTTGAGATGAAACACTGTAATATACATCCATCCTGCAGTCACGAGTGTGATTCATGAAGTGTGTGTTTTTAATTAAATATAATTACAGGATGCAGCCAAAAGAACATAACTATTTTTAACCTTTGAACTTGGTGATCTTGCAGTCTATAGAATAGGTATATCCCATAAAACTTTTGATTTTATTTGAACAAGTAAATCTTCACCCTATTTGAAAGGCTGCCTACAGATAAAGGTGATATCCTTACACAAAGCTGCAAACAAAAATGCCAATAGATATACACCCTTATCAGTCAACTTTCTCTAGGCATGCATACAATGCAGGTCGAATCTGTGTAATTCACCTCTGATGGTATCGGCTATGAACTTTGACCCCAACAAGAGTCATCTTCAGCTAACTGTGGAGAATTTTTGGGTTCTTCCAGACGTTTCAGCATCTTATGGTGGCCTCTTGAGCTGGGAAATTAGTCCTGGGCAAATTGCCTGACATTTGATTTCTTTCACAAAAATTGTAGATATTTTGTAATCCCTTTACTGACAGCAAAGAGAACCACAAGTGCTACATGTCAGAAGTTTCAATAAGACAGCTTTCACCCATTACTCCCTGAGGAGTTACTTATCATTGACACCACAGCTGTAATCACTGATTGTGGAAATTGGTGCGTTTACTTTTCCATGTGAACTATTTTTGTATACACCCATCAGCCACAACATTAAAACCACTGACAGGAGAAGTAAATAACATTTACCATCTTGTGACAACACAGTGTTCTGCTGGGAAACTTTTGGACCTGGCATTCATGTGGATGTTACACAGTCATGTGCCACCCACCAAGACCAGACCAGGCACCCCCACCCCATAGCGATGGCACTCCTTGATGGCCATCAAGAGGCCCCTCCCCTCAACATCCTGTTGCCAGACACCACACAAGGCCCGTGTCTATTGATCATGATAGTTGCTACTTTGAAGAGTGAATGTTTTTCTTAGGTCTATTTAATCCTTTGGCCAGATTTTGATACGAATGTCTCTGAAATTTCTACCGCAACAAAGTATAGGTTTTAATGATGTTTAGGGTGTGACGTATTTTCCACTCGTGCTTAACAACAGGCCAAGTTAATGGATGTACAAGGAGTTCACAGAACATCTAAAAGTTCCAACTTTCTAAACTTTTTCCAACTGTGTGGAGCACAGAGCCTGAAGAATCTAACACACGTAACTGTCCAAACCCTACCGCTTTTATTTGATTTAGACTGCAGTGCATCCCTAATCGCAAGTGACAGCTGGCACCCTCTTCCAGTGTCTCACACTCTCACACATTCGTGAGTGTGTACCTCCATGTGACATGCACAACATGCACAGAATCTAAATTTCAGAGCTGCTCTATCGTGCTAACATAAAGAGACATTGGTTCCTCACTTCTTCCTCCTCTCTGCTCCCCACAAAGAAAAAAAAAATAACTTCATGAACTAAAATTGGGGTTTTTCCAGTGCCTACACAAATTTAAGTTGCCATGGAAACATTGCAAAATAAGGGCCGGGTTAGTTAACTGCTCTCCTAATGTTACAGCAATCATCTTGGCTGTAACAAAAAACTGCAGGCTAAAAAAAAATATGACAGTGTCACGAGCACTTTACGGTGTCTGTTATCTTAGTTTTATGGTTTTCATGAGTGTAATAACAGTTTTACAAATGCGTTTACACTGCCATGAGTAAGGATAACAGGCACAACAAAGTTTTTAAAAGTATACAGCTTTCTTCACATAGCATCATTACAAAGTTGGTTTATTCAGAAATGCCACATTGAATCCAAGCAGGTAGAAAACGTTAAGAGAGAAACAGAGAGCAGCACCGCCGCTGTCCTTCTGAAGACAACAACAATGAGCGATTCTCTTGCCCCACGGAGACTTTAAACGCTTGCTTGCCCTCGCACAACAAAAACGCCTTTTGTGAACTGAATGAGATGGAACTGATGGATGACAGGAATCTGCTGAAGATGCCAATGGGCTTTGATCCCACAGAGCGGTGGCGAGCTCCAGCTTGGCCCACAGCCATATGTTCAAACTGTAGATTACGGACACTGTTGTTGAATTACAGGGTAGAGAAGGCAGCCCGCTTGGTTGCTTCATTTCATTTTCACATATACACATTAAAAGACTACTGTTACACACACGTGTTCAGCAGACAGATAGTGCTGGCTTTGGTTGCTTCTAATAAATAGCAGGGCAATGCTGCTAACCAGCCTAATGGTGAAATTCTACTAAGGCCTAATGTGGTATTTTTCTTACATGGCCTGAGAAACTACAGCCAGGCTACAAGCTTGACCTGCCTTGGGTTTGGTAAAATGTCTTGCATCTATGCAGAGCTTACAACCCAGCCTATTCCATCCATAGGTCCAATATGCCAGAACCAGACGTTTTTATTTGTTTTTACAAACCCAGTTTGAACCTAGGGTATCTCCAGTTCAAACACAGTCATAAGCATTGAAACACGTTACAGTTTTTATCAGTCATGTTTATAGTAGCATGCTTTGTCTTAAACGGATGACATTTTCATTTGAATCACTGGTTTTCATCTCTCAGAGCGCCTCTATCTAAATCACAGGGTTCAGCTGTATTACATAATGCATTCCTTCTTTTTTTTTTTTTCACCTGCAGAAACTGTGCACATGCTGTACAGTACAGCCACGGTTATACCATAAAATTGCGGTCTGTGTGTGTGCGTGTGTGTATCATAGCATTTTAACAACAGAGGAGGGAGGAAAACATGCGGTCAAGCCTGCATACGCACAAGCAGTAAAAAGCCTCTTTTTTTATGGCCGGTGTTCTCATGCAATCCGCCACGTCTGTTTTCAATGTGACATCACTGGATCAAAGACCACCGTAGTGAAACATATGAAACATTAGACTCTGACGCCGGTGACACGATCCCCTGGTTTGACAAGGTGTCAGGTGTCACGATGAAGAGGGCGACAGAGAACAGAGGGTGACGTAACCAGTGAAGCAAAAAAAAATAAAAAAAATGAAAAACGTTCACACAGACCATTAATCACAGATGTCTTCAAAGCGGCCTGATCCCACACACTGGAACGCTTAGTTCAACTGGAATAGGAAGCGAGCAGTGTCTAAAGTAAAACCATTCTGTAACTCCAATATCAGGTAGAGTGAGAAGTGGCCCAAGCGGTGTAGCACATGTTCCTTTAACTTAGTCAGAGCTGGACATCAATATCAACTCTGTACCTTCAGTGGACAGACTAATGGTGACAGGTTAGCTTGCTGCAATGTTACTTAATCTGCATGTTGCGATTTTGTTCAGAGTTGGAGAGTATTAGTGCCCTGCAGCTACAAATACATTGATTCTCATTGTTAAGGATAATTCTGGTTTATTTCAATATTATAAAATATTTTTTTTTTATATTATACTGTCCAAATCCTTCACATATCTAACTCTAAGGAAAATGTGGTGTTACTGTAGAGTGCTCAAATAGCGCATGTTAGCATAATCTGCGAAACCCGATTAACTGTAAATTTTCCAGGTTGAAATAAAATGCACGTCGTCTATCTTTAACAGTCAACGCTTTTCGTTACATATTCATAAATACATTTCAGTGAATGAATGGCAACTTGGGATCTTGGCAGATATCAAGCGACATACCTATCACTTGCTAAGAAAATTGTACCCAGACTAGATCTGGCCCTGCTTCACAATGCCATATTTTTGGCGGTGTGACTGTTGACTATACTGTGCAAGCCATGTGTGGGAAAAAAACAAACTTTTCAACTTGAAAACTGCATAGACAAAGATCCTTATGTGTAAATAATGAATGCAAATATATGAAAACCTTGTAAGTTGTCCACTACGTGAAAAACAAGTGAGTCTTCCTTTTGTGGCGTGTTTCCTTGTTTAAAAGCTAATCTACTGGGAACCTACGCAGCATTTTTTTTTCTGAATTACACATGCTTAATAACAGCAAGAGCACACAAGTGTGTGGACAAGAACTTGGATCCAGCCCAGTATAATCAACAAACTGCAGACCAAAGCTAAACAATCAAAGAGAGATTGTAATGTCATACGGGAACCTGTTACTTGGTTCAACTCTCTTTATGCATCCATGCTCCATGAAGCATATTAGAACAAAGCTTAGGCCCGCTGAGGCCTCAACATGGATCTGTCTTACAGAGATTTGACATGCTGTAGCTACATTTTCAGCACCAGTTTATTCATGGAGTCAGGGATTTGTGGCCAAGGATTGTGGCAAGCCGCAAAGACAACTTCTGAGGAAGAAGTGAACACAGGAACAAGAGGGAAAAGTTGGGATCTAAATCATTAGAAACCAATCTTGTGGCCGTCACTGGACTCAAATTTCAAACAGGCAAAAAGCAGCAGCAGCACTTAACCACTTGAAGGTAGCGTTATAAGAACATGTTCAGGGATGATAGTACACTATACTGTAGTTTATGATGTTTGGAGGAGGGTGCTTCAAGCATATTGACATCTTTCTGACTATGTGTTACTGCCCAAAGAGTCACACTTACCAAACAACCATGAGAAATTTGATGTCTTCTTTCCCCTGTTATCTTGTTTACTTCTACTTTGTGATTTATCTGTCTAATAATGATGAGAATTTCAGTCACACACCACATACTCTAGTTTGCAGAAATTCAAAAATCCTATCTGGAAATAGTTATCCGGAGTAGATTGTATAATCATGTCTGAACTGGGCTTTAGTTGGAATCACTATGATTAGTTCCACTTGACTTGAAGACGGAGGCAGGCCTACCGAAGACCTGAGACACTTCTGAGACACCTCCACTCAACTTGTGAACTCATCTTCATTAATATATATTGATATCATTAGTTCGATTACAGATGACATGTAAGATACAGGGCTGAAGAACGCGGTGATACATGAGCTCTGACATCTGTGTTGTTTTGTTCTAGAGGGAAAGTGTGGGGGTAAAAAAAAGTTAAAACGAGAAGGGAGAAATATGGAAGAGGTTGTGTTCTGGCATCGAGACAGAAAGATGCAGCTTAGGTGTGCCTTGGCTTCCAACTGACAGCAGTGAGCTATTTAGTAGTAGGATAAAAAGATAGGCAGAGCTGTTGCTGAGACAGATGCAACTGATTTACAACAGCTCACAAAATCAAGACAATGAGAGGAGACCTTAAAAACTACAAACAGCTGAAAAACTTATGATTTATTTCTCTTCTTTTTATCAGTTCTGGATGAGCTCGACACCACTGGATTTTTGGACCTTAAGTCAGATGTTGAAGATACTTGAAGATAAACTGAGAAGTACTAAATGATGGTGAGAACTCCCCTTAATCCCCATAGCCCTACATAGAAATTTCAGCCCAGTTCATGACAAAAACAACATCTGATTATCTGTGTTCCCTCTAAATTGACAGTGAGACTACGGCAGTCTGCAGTGCGCTTCACTTTGTGTTTCCTTTCGCTGACCATCGGGCTGTCAAAAAGCATACTGAGCAATACTAACGCTCGCTTCAACATCCCTGCCGAGGTTTGGCACACAGACATACCCAGTCCCTCTGGTGTTAAACATGGAGGCAGTCCGAGGTTTCAATATCCTTTAAGGAAATGTATGTCTGCCTAACACTGCATGTGTGTGGGAAATCTCAGGTTACCTCCTCATCATTCCTCTGCATTCTGCAATACATCACTGTCACGATGAATGTAGCCCCGTTCCAAATAGTTTAGTCTGACAGGACTCACTTGAACACAATAGCATGGGCTTGTGTGCAGCAAGATGTTCATGCTAAAAGCTGCATTGCTGAAACAAATGTTTTCGGTTTGTCGGCGAAAGTTGGGCCTAAATTGTGAATTGCTACATGTTTTCGATGCAAATGCTCGATAAATCATGTAGGTCTAGTTCCCATAAACAGACATACAGTGATACAGTGTGCAGCCGCAGCCAAGAATGACTAATATTTGTTAAATGAGCAGCTGCTGCACATTTTCATAAGTAAAACTAACTTACATGCAGTATGTTGTGGAATATTGCACAAACTGTGAAATGTGCTTTTCAGCACAGTGAACCCGAGCATCGCCAAGAATCCCACCCTGGACTGTTCAGTATTCATAAACTTAAATGAAAAATTCATATATTCATTCATATCAGAACTCATATTCAAAGACGCCCATAATCACAAGAAATGTAATGTGTTTTACTGGAGTCTAGCATTTACAGCTATTGTTTAACAAAAGTGTATCTACAATTATTTTTGTCATTTTTGACAAAACAAGAAGGAACAACCACTGTGAGCTATTAGATGAAGAGCTGCAGGCGACAGACCAACTCCTTTCACTGTGCGCTTATGTTCATGTACAGCCCAGAATCAGAACATGGTTGCTCACGGATTTAAGAAAAAGGCCAGTTCTGTAGTTTGTGTTGCTGCGCCAAGAATCCTCTGACATGTAGTATCAAACCACATTTGTTATCCGCCTCCCTCATGTGTAAATGAAAAATCCACCCAACATTTTAGCGTGTTATGGATAAAAATTTCCCCATCGTAATGGCTGTTGTGCAATCCAAGGACATATTTCGCTAATGAATATGTAACCGGAGCCTGGCAGTGATCTCCTAGCTTCACTAGGGGCCTCATCTTTGAGTTACAGGAGTTAACAATCATCCTTGAACTGCACTGAGGAATATTTATATTGGAAACTGAAAAGTACACAGTTTATCTAAAGAAACTTCTTTCAAGGTTCAAGATTCAAAGAGTTTATTGTCGGAACATCTCCCTAAAGCAACTCTGTTACCGTTATCTTCTGCAGTTACAGTTTGACTTGCCAAGTTGCTCCATGATCAATGTACTCTTGAGTGTTACACCCTTCTGCACTCTCACTGGCCTTATCAGTGGCCTGTGTCCAGTGGCCCAAGTGTTTTGGGGTGGTGCATGAGCTTGATTGCGTTAACCAGCAACACAGGTTTATCGGAATAAGCCTTTATTTTTTATTATACTACTGATGCTTGGTCTCCATTTTAAGCTGCCCTCAAGTCAGGTCATAACATTTCTGAAGTTGCATTGAGTCTGCAGTCAGCCTAGCAGCTACGTGAGGGTGTGACACACGGGACAGGTATAAATTCTGACCTGATGGTGACTCTATGAAATGCTGAAGGATAACCAGATTCACTGCAATTCATCTTGAGGAAGGCATGCATTTCTGTACACATGTTCATGGCGATACAGCAGCTGTCAATTAATTTGACAGAAATGCTGGCGATGAAGGAAAACCGAGTCACAGAAGTCCCTACGTGTCATTCTCTATTCCACCATGTATGTCTGTGTGAAGATGTTGGGAAACTTCACTGGAAAACTGAAAATTGTGCCCTGCTGTTGGAGGAAGCCAAAGCCATTAGATCTCATTAGACATCTTTTCTGAGCCATTAAAATCCATGACAATGGCCAAGACATTTCTCTACAAGTTAAAATTTTAATGTGCTAGTACTGCAAGGGGTAACGTCGGAGCAAAGATCAGTAAGAGTCTTCCTTTGGGGGACATGAAAATAATTGTTGAGACATTTCTTAGAGTGGTCTAAAACGATGGACCAATTCACCATTATTGTCCTTCCAAGCACCACAATACAAATTCACTTGACATTTAGTCTGATCTCCAAATGTTAGTCATGAACCCAAAATGAAGTAATGTAAAAACGTAGCAATACGGGCCATCTAATACAAATTCAGTTGATTTCTTGAGTAACGGTTTTAGATAGATCACATTCTGCAAGCAAGTTAATGAGTTGCAGATGATCCTCTGGATTTAAACCCACATCCAGCCTGCTACCCTAGCAGGTTTGCCAGAGGTTTCTGGCATATGTATTAGACAACATATTGTGAGTGGACATTAATGAGAAGATGTAACTTCTGAATGACATTTTCCTGGATGAAGAAGCACTGAGGTATTGCCAAAAAGTCAGAACCTTAAATATGTAAACTCAAACCTCATGAATAATGTCAACCAGAATTTGACTGATATGAAGCTGCTGACAACATGTGCTCGTGTATTGGACATAAACCACATGTTACACTGATGTGTCACGTCTTTGGGAGAACACAGCCCCAGGATGACCAAATTAGGAAACAGGAGTCTGACTATAATCTGTTAGTGCACACGTAGATAAGTGCATTATTAAAGGAGCAGTTCAACAATTTGAAACAGAACATGATCATTGTGTTATTATCCTGAATAGAGTTAAAATCAGGAACTGGTTGGTGCACTAGCATAAAGATTGGAACTCAATGGGAAAATACACCTACCAATCACTTTAGCTTACTACCTAATATGTTGGATAAGTTAACTATAGAAAAAATAAGTGCAGGCAAATTTTTTAACAAGCCTTAGGAATGATTAGTTTGTTAAATGAATAGTCTAATTGACTGTTTCTAATGTTTGTGTGCTTTGGCTTTGTAGGGCACTATACTTCGACAACGCAGCATCCTGTGCTGTTCATGGGATTTTAAACGGTGTAAAATTGAGTAGAAAGTAATAAAAATGCAATATATTTTCACTGTTTCACTGTTTTTGAACATCTGAGAGAGCTTGGAAACCGTGAGAATCAAATTTCCTCCAGTTTTGTATTTATTTTTTTTTCTGCAAAATAGGGGAGATCAAACTGTGAGCACAACTTTCACACCCACATCCAGTCAGTTAGGCTTCATCCATCATTTTCCTCTGTTCACCGCTCTGACACCAGCGCGCACAGCTATCATCATCAGTGTCAGTTTTGTTAAATACATTGATGAAAACATAATACAAACATGTTTGAATCGGTGCTCTGCGGCCGAAAGAGCGAGAAAAGAAAAAAAAAATCAAAAAGAAGAGAAGCATGAGAAAAGCATGAAGTGTTTAATAGGGCTTTCGGCCAAAATACCTCACAGACCTTTGAGCACATTTCTCTTCAAAATGAGTGCTGCCTGTTGAAATGAAACACCCTTAGTCATGTGAAAACAGGTGATCTGCACATTGGGCTAACTGAGAGTCGAAAAAAATATCATATTAGAAGAGTAAGGGACAAGATGTCTGGCTCGCATTTCCACCAGGACAACACTGAAAGTGACACAGCTTTGATGTTTATAAAAATACAGAGAATAATAATAAATTAAGCCACTTCTCACTCTCGCCTCTGCACTCAAGACAAAGGCCAGACCTGCCCCATTATTTGTTCTGGGTGAAGTAAAAACAGAAATGCCTGTGCATATGCCATGCTAAACATCTGCTGCAGCAAGCTTTATGATATCATCCAACAGTCATGCATTTCCAAGTGCAACTCAATAAAAAGTAACTCTATGCAGACAACAACAAAATGTACCCTAGTTAATCGACACAGGGATGAGGGACTGGAATTTTCATGGAGAAGTTTTATCTACCGAATAACACCTTTTCAACACCTGCTCATACTGCTTAGTGGATCATGACCAACGGGGCTTGTTTAAACCGCTGACCACTGATTATCTTAAGATATAGCCGTGTCACATAATATTATCACATAACAATGGGTCCCAATTCCCTACTCCTGAGGCTGTGCCTGGATTTCCAGATTTCACTTACGGTTCACCTTGAGCACGAGCATGAATGTCTGAACCCAGTTTCACTGTCTCACAGTGCTATCCACAAAAGGACATTAAGCAGCTGTATGGAATCTAAAGTTGCTTTTTGACCATCATCTTTAATACATACTGGATCCAAAAAGCAACCAGTGGAGTTTCTTAAAGACATTTTGCCACCCGTCCCATTAGCTTCTTCAGTTCTGCAAGGAACTCAAGGAAGGAAGTCAATTTGACCTTGTTTTTTCTTTTGATATGACTGAGACTCATTCATAAACACAAAGTGCACAAAATAAAAGAACACAGAGTAGAGTGTGTACAGTCAATGTGACCAACTGATGTCTGACAGGTTTCCGGTATTGTGGCAAGCTAGGGTTCATTGTGGTGGCAACCGTTGCTAGCTCGGGTTCAAATTTTCAGAGCCGTCTTGTTTCACTAGGGATCTGAACAAAAAATGTAGTCACTTTTTGGAAAGACAATATGTCCACACCACAGAGGAGCGAATGTGTCAGTCATCCTTGCTTAGGCTCTGGTTGCACAGCATTCTGCAGTGACTGCACCCCCAGCCTTCAACCCTCATCCAGGATTGATCGACTGATGCACGATGATTACGGTATGCAGATAGGCACCCGAACTGTTTTTATGTTTTTATCAGTTACACATGTTGTGCATCATTTGCCAAAGTGGGAGTTTCAACAGACCCGTGACCCAGTATTTACCCAGTTTTAGAGTTCCCTTTTGACTTTTGACTAATTTAGTTTACTTATTTTAGTACTCTAATGATCGATACTAATTGCTAAACTGTAGCTGGTCTGTGGCAATCCATTACACTTTACTGACAAGCTGCCCCGTCAGAGAAACAAAAACACGGTGGCACATCACCAATCATTATTGACTTTAGATCACTGCAGTGTTCAGTTCGCTGATCCATTTGCATTTCCAGACTGGGACTCCACATTAACAGTACTAGTGGCTAAGCTGGACATTCATCAGACGGCCTTCACTGACAGCTTCTAGCCTAAGCTTAATTTAGTGTGATGTGGAAATCCCTCCGTGAAGGCCACTGGGGAATAGTTTGTCAGATTGCTCTTGAGCTGTTGTGACACAAGCAATGATTAAAGTCTTGCAGAATAGTATTTGCAATAGTTCTTTTTCTTGGATGGGTGAAATGTGAAACATTAGTAGACCCAAAAACAAAGCTAAAGCAAAGGTTTTAAGAAAACCCCACAAGTAAATTTGCCTTTGTTTTAGCTTAGTCATTAGATCTACTGTGACCGGGGTGATGGAACCAGATCCAGGTATCCAACATTGCCTTCATTGCCTCAAGTAGCACAAGCTTCCAACTGCTTTACAAATGAAGAGAACAGACAGTGGGTACCTTTAATACTGATTATAGCTACCCGCATAACTGCACACAGTATGAATAACCAAGGTAACTTACCGGCTCACCTTATCACCCCTGCATATTCAACCATGTACACTACATGTGGTAACTCAAAAAGGTGTGTGTGTGTGTGTGTGTGACCACTGAAACAGGAACTGTTTGTTTTCAAACAGTTTCAAAACAGAGTTTCAATCAGGTTTTAGTTCATCATCAACAGGCAATGATGCACTGAACACCTATCCTGTAATTTCTTATCTAATTTCTGTGGTCCTGGCCTCATCAACCTGCCCAGTCTTCATGGCTTACAGTTGTTCACTCATACTTGTTTAATATACCTCTTATATCCAGACATTATACTAGCTAACTCATATATAATAGAACTACTATTATCCAGAGTTTTATGCCCCTATGATCTTGTTTATAACCATTTTTAATCACTCATGGGATCAGCTACATCTTGCACTCGTGTTTGTATCATGATTAGATTCTACGCTTCTAGATCCATGCTTTAGTCAGATGTGTGTATGTATGACGGATGCATGTTTATCTTGTTCCTCCTGCTGTTCCCTCTCCCTCTTTTTATCTTTATACCCGGCTGGCCTCAAGCAGATGGTTCCCTCCATATGGGCTGGGTTCTGCTCAAGGTTTCTTCCTGTTAAAAGGGAGTTTTTCCTTGCCACTGTCACCTTAGTGCTTCCTCTGGGGTTTTAAGACTCTGAGGTCTGTAAAACATCTTGAGACAATTTGTAACCCTATTGATGCTATATAAACAAAACTTAACTGAACTGAACCTGGACATTATAAGCAGTATTTAAAGTTCCTTCAGTAGGAATGCTTGTCGCTGGTGTAGATGCCAGTGACTCCTAAAATCAGTTAAGTGGATAGGTGGGCATGTGAATTAATCAAAACAAGACTAGCCTCGGGGCTAACCACGGGGCTAGGTTAGCATGCTAAAGCCGCGTTCAACGTTCTGCTCTTATTTGGCTTTCAGTGTGTCTCTGTGTTAGTATGTATGCTAACCGACTGGTGGTTAGCTGTAGCGGTGTTGTCATGGTGGGAGCTGATTGACGTACCTGGATGACGGCAAAAGTTCAGGTATTGCAATACAGTCTCGGATTTGTAGTATCAATGGTGTCCACGCAAAATATCTGCAGGTCAGTTCTGAAAGATACAAAATATTATCTTGTGGGTGTTCTGCGGGCCGGATGTGGTCCACAAGCCTTGACTTTGACGTGTGTGGTGTATTATTACCATACAGTTCTAAAGTAGAAGTACTTTTTGGCCCCTGTTTCCCCAAGATTTTTATCCACAGTCAATGACATTCGGACACTTCTATGGTTTGAGATTAGCATTAAAATTTCAGTGCAAAAAAAAAAAAAAAAAAAAGCATGAGAATATCTAAGGTCCCTTGGCAAAAAAGTTTAAGGTAAAGGGTTGTGTATCCACTTCAAGTTAAATGTCAATTCTCACTCCTGACATGCATGTCGGCAAGAACCAGTCAATCACCTGGCTGAAAATTCTAAACAGATAAACAGGTGGAACACAATCTGCCACAGGCAGCTGGTGCTGATAGACATGTTGTACGTAGACAGAACAAAAATAGGTGTTTTTTTTTCAGAAACCAATTTGAATTCATTAAAAGAAGCCTGTGTCCCTTTGTGTAACCTATCCTGGCAGAAATACAGCAGGTTGACACACAGTTACTCATTCACTTCTTTTGAGTAGAAAACAATTATATGAGGTGGTAAACTGTGTCTCTAAGAGAACATCATATCTGTGAGAAATGCATACACCATCCTGTTACAAATTAGCTAGAAGTTTGGCCTTTGTCTTTGCCATTTTGTTGCCATGTACATCCAAATATTAGCCAAACACAACAACCAAGGTTTACATAAGACAAAGAAAAAGTCAGTACAATCTCCCTCCAGCAGCTGTCCTTGCACAGCAGTTGAAGGATAGAAACCAGGAGTGAGAGGATGCTGTGAGGAGCTGAGATTAAGAAGTGTGGGTGTGACAGGGGTGTTTGACTGCCTCACAGTTTCCAGCTCCATTTATCATTCTCAGATTCCATATGTAGAAAGTGTTAGCTGCAGGGAGGGGAGGAAGGGAGGCCCATCCCAGACCAGACAGCCTCTGATGAATCACCTGCATGCCTCACAAGATATCTAATGCAATTTGCACCAACAGAAAAAGTGCAGGTGTCTTACTTGTACCCTTCCTGACACTATGTAGTAATGAAAAATAAAAGTAGGCGATGGGTCAGGAGAACATAAACGTCTGTGGACTGTTCTGACATCCTGTGCAATCATCAGGACCAGACTGAGAAATATGCTCCCGTTATGAAAGTATCTTCTGGCAAACATCAACCTCTAGAAAAACGTACAACCTTTCTGCTATGAACTACCAAAATGTATTTTTGGACTCGTCTCATCTTGTCTCGTCTCTCCCCAGCCACTTCAACCAGAACCCCCAGGCGTTCCCAGGCCAGATGAGAGATATAATCCCTCCATCGTGTCCTGGGTCGGCCCTGAGGTCTCCTTCCGGTGGGACATGCCCGAAACATCTCTCACGGGAGGCGCCCGGGAGGCATCCTTACCAGATGCCCTAGCCACCTCAACTGAGTCCTCTCAACGTGGAGGAGCAGCTCTACTCTGAGCTCTTCCCGTATGTCCGAGCTCCTTACCCTATCTCTAAGGCTGAGCCCGGCCACCCAGCGAAGGATGCATCACTGCAGATGCCACCCCGATCTGCCTTTCAATCTCCCGCTCCCTCCTATACCCTCACTCATGAACAAAACCCCGAGATACTTGTACTCATCCACTTGAGGCAGGACCTCCTCCCTGACCCGGAGTGGGCAATCCACCCTTTTCCAACTGAAGACCTTGGCCTCAGACTTGGAGGTGCTGGTCCTCATCCCAGCCGCTTCGCACTCGGCTGCGAACCGCCCCAGCAAGAGCTGGAGGTCGCTGTTCGATGTAGCTAAGAGGACCACGTCATCCACAAAAAGCAGAGACGAGATCCTCCAATCACTGAACTCGACACTCTCTCCCACCCGGCTGCGCCTAGAAATTCTGTCCATAAAAACTATGAACAGAACCGGTGACAAAGGACAGCCCTGGCGGAATCCAACCCTCACTGGGAACAGGTCCAACTTATTGCCGGCTACCCTCCTTTGGAACAGGGACTGAATGGCCCTTAGTAAAGGGCCATCCACTCCATACTCCCGGAGCACCCCCCACAGGATGCTCCTGGGGACACGGTTGTAAGCCTTCTCCAGATCCACAAAACACATGTTGACTTGTTGGGCAAACTTCCATTTCCCCTCCAGAACCCCAGTGAGGGTAAAGAGCTGGCCCGTGGTTCCACATCCAGGACAAAAACCGCATTGTTCCTCCTCGATCTGAGGTTCAACAATCAACCGGACCCTCTTTTCCAGCACCCTGGCATAGACCTTGCCGGGGAGGCTGAGGAGTGTGATCCCCCTATATATAGTATTTTTGGACTTTAATTCCCATTTCCCCAAAGATAGGTTGATTGCACAGTCTAGTAGGGTTGTCAGGCAATTCAGATATTTAATCACGATTATCTTTTCCATAGATAGCACGCAGTCAATTGTTCATAATTTGAGCAGGTGGCATTTTGGGCTCATGGGCTTCAGCGGTGGCTGGAGGTTTGTTCACACTTTCCATTCACACTGTTACTTCTGTATCACTTTTCTTTCGCAAACTAGGGGCCAAGTATCCTGTATCATAAGTGTAATCACATGTCAAATATATGTACGACATTAAAAAGAATGTTCTCAACGCTTTAACTTTGACAGTCCCGCTGTAGTATTTGCCCTGATATTAATAACTTTTCCATGAATCAGCTAAATTTACATTAACACAGTTACATTTGTGATTGAATCTCTTCTTGTCTTGTTTGTTTCTTGGAGGAGCTGCTGTCATTTTTATCTTTATAGGTGGTGAATAAAGGAACAGCAGTATTGGTAAGGTTGTTCAACAATAAGAGCCGAGGTGGGCCATTTCTTTAGTTACGATGAGCCAGTTTTATCCTCCTTCCTACTGTTGCCCCCTCTCTTTTTGTTGAGGCTGTGACACACCAAGCGGCTTACTGGCCGGTTTCTGATGCCAGACCGTCGCTTTGTGTCTGTGTCCCTAGTTTTGTGTGTAAGGAATTGGGAGTTAGGAATTACAGAACAAGTTGGTGAAGTAGATCTCTCCGACCGACTGATCAGCTCAGAGAATCAATGCACAAGCCAACAAAGCAACAAAGCCACTCATTTTACATTTTAATCTAATCTGAATGTTAAAATACACTAATATCTTCACAACAACATGATCATCTAGAACAAATAAGATGTAGAACAAGTGATCAGCCTGATCCAGGAGATGCTGTATCTGTATAACAGTTGTTAGTGCTTCCTAGAATACTTCCCTTCACACATCCGTTTTTTTTTTTTCTGGCATATCAAACTACTCATCAGTCTAGTTTTCACCATTCAACGTTTAATCTCTTTTCATCCTGGCTGCTAAGGAATCGATAGCCCAAACTATTGACATCCTCCAGTCAGCACAGAGATGATTCCAAATTATTCCACATCTCTATTATCCTATAGCAATATGACAGAAGCACAGGCTCCAAACCGATTTTAAGTAAATTGATGAATAGATGATTATCACAATCAACACAGCAAACTACTGAAACTTGGACAAAATCGGATGCATGCATGTCTTTCAAATCAAATGACATTATTTGTTGTTGTTCTGACACAATGATAAATGTTTGGTTTAGGCAAGAGAAATGATTGGTTAGAAAGATTACGGTTTAGATTAAAATGGCTATTTTGTTACGATTATATAACCTTCTTTGGAAAAAGTTACAAAAATACGCACATTGATCCTTCCCGTACAGATGCACATATATCACTTAGACATCCAAAATCAAAATGCATTCGATTTTTGTGAAACATCTGAATGTGGTGCCTGTAAAATACACAAAAGTGGACAAATTACTTTTCATCGTGCTGTTTATTCACCAAGAAAGTAATCCCATCTAAACAGCCCTCCGTGTTTGTGTCAAATCTTAAAGGATCTAAGTGTGGGTTTGCGTCGAGTTTGGACAAACAAACCAGTGAAATGCTGTTTAAAATGACGTTTAATAAGCGCGAGTGAAACACAGCAGAGCCTCTCTTCTCTGTAATAATGACACAGAGCTGTTATTACCAATGATAGCATCCCTGAGTCACAAACATTAAATCATACACAGCGGAGGAAGCACACCTGCATGTCGCTGCAACCCCGTGGTATGTGTGTTGTGTTGATGCGTAACTATGGCATTGACACGCGCATTTATTTACTGACGTGATCACAATAATATAGTTCAAATCTGACTCAAGTGTTTGCCGTCTGTGGTAATCAATGTCTCTCAGTGCGCCCAGTTCTGATATCATAGGCGTGATAGAGTTTTTACGCAATATTTTAACTCACACATTTTTTTTTTTCTTCTTACAACAAAAATAACAAAAAAAAGACTAAAACATCAGTGGTAACGCTCTGGCTTGTCTGCATGTCTACCACGCATGCAGTTGTCACGACCCGGCTCAAAGGAAGACCAAATCTGGAGACCACACATGAATCTTTTATATAAAAGTAAATTCATTGTGTTGACTTAAACCAGATATGCAGTAAATCAGTAGATGAGTCATGTTTGTGTGTTTAAGTGAGTAAATGCTAGAAACACACCTGACAAACCAAAGCTAAACTCAAATAAGCCAAACTAAGCCAAACCAAAGTAGAGGAACTGAACTGAATCAAAGTTCTTTGTTAATGGAAGTTTGCTGAACATTTACAATAATAGCATTCATGCAAAGACTAATATTGCTTTGGTGAACTATTGACTTGGTCGTTTTACTACATTACTTAGAGAAATGTGACCTTTGTCTTGCTTATTGACAAAGACTGTGAGAAGCAGCATCCCAAAATGTCTAAATAAGGCAAGCTGCAGAGCATCCCAAAATGATTCTAAATGCTTCTTGTCAAACAAACAAAAAAAAACTCAGTGTAATCTGTGTTTGCTAGCTATATCTAGTATTAGTGGCACCAGAGGCAACAACTTGGAGGACCAAAACCAGCAAAGGAAGACCAGGATCTATCAACATGTACTTCATATGAGTTTTGTTGGTAATAAGAACAGCATACTGTAGAACAGTGCCACCCAACTCTAAATTTAACTAAAAAAGTTTGAACCATATTTGGTATGATATAATTTGTTGCAGCTCCTTTCTGAAGGATTATCTTGATCACTGTTTATGTTTGCGCACGAATGATTGAATGTGCTGCTGTTGAAATTTCCAAGTGTAATGGGAAAACAGCCAGGAAAACGTGATGGTCTGTACTGCATCGGCTCCCTAAAAGTTTCAAGATACTGTAAAGCGAAAGGATACACTGTTACGGTTCTTTCTTTCCTCTCATTTTGCTGCCGTACCATCATCCATCTCTGTGTCTGCTCCTCTTCATCCAACCCAATCTGATCTAACCTGCCACTCCATCCTCCGTCAGATAGTCAGTTTAAGTTAACAGCAGCAATATTTCCTTTCTGTATGATAAGATTTGTCCTGTCATCTGTAGCGACACATAATAGTCTTATAAACAACAGCTTTTAGTCTTCTTTTAATAAAAAAGGGGAAGTTATTTGGTCATGGCAGAACTGTTACATTCTCTAGTAGCTAATAGCCTTTACTTCATCTAATAGATCCATTAAACGTGTTTAAGCTGTACAGTACATTCAGTGTACTTTAAAGCATTGTATGAGGTCAAATGTTTCTTCACTTCTGGAAAAATAATGGCACCATATCTGTGGAGAATACATAGATACGGCACCATTACCTAGACTCAGGGACAAAGTTGACACCTGATCCACCTGGATCGTACCTTTAACAGAGTGAGTAAGAAATGGCCATTCACACTGTGTTAAATTCAGTCAATTAATTATACTGCTCCTTGTAAATCTCTAACAGTTAGTGTCTCAGTGTGACTTCCGTCAAATCAGCCCAGACTAAAAGGAGCTCTTTGTGCCTGGACTTTGCCCAAGCAGGTAGTGTGTGTGTGTGTGTGTGTGTGTGTGTGTGTGTGTGTGTGTGGAATGCCTCCACATGCTATGTTAATGTTATGCATGGCAGTCCCACGTGCACATGTGTGCATGGATGACAGCACCTGGTAGAGATTACCTGTTGTACGGCCGGCCATTGGTGTTCATTTAGAACGCAGCTCATGTCTGGCCTGGCCTGCTGGGCTAGTAAACAGTAGGGGGTGCTTAGTGGTTGGCTTTTACAGCTAACACCTGCCCCTTATGGGTTAGAGGTAGAATGCTCTACGACCGCCACCCCCCAACCTGAGGAAAGAGCTTACTTGTCGCACTGCTATGACTGATTCCTGCATTCTTTATACATGTTGTCATAGCGGTTCGTGATCATGCTGACAATCATTTCTGCCTTGGGAGGTGATGTAATATAAATGTCCACCATTGTGTGCAGTTTTATGTGTCGTAATTAGACCATACATTTGCCTTCCACCTGGGGGGTCATCTGTGTTTTACCTTTACCTCTATGGCACTATATTTGTGCCTGAATGGCACCTTTTGATAACAGAAAAACAGGCTACTTTTTGCAAGCGTACAAATGATATTTTATGAAAAAATACTATCATGCACTGAAAACTGTAATTTGTCATTGTTAACAGAGCTAACATCATGACACAGTATGGGCACAGACACATCACACAAGGAGGAGCTGGGGTGGAGGAGGGTTGCAAAGCAGCTTGCTGAGAAATAGCAAGTGGGGGCAGACTAAAGCCATCTAAATAGGCGACTTTAATTGTATTTGCCAGTGATTTAGCTGAACTGTCAGCTAATCTATCAACTGATATGGCCTGATTTATAGATTAACTATCAGCTGATGAGTGCTAGCACGTTTTAGCTGGCTAAAGTTTACAGGCTGCAGACTGTTCAGACATGCCCGTAGTAGCAGTAGGTCAGAGGTGAGCGTGTCAAGTTGCATTAAACTACAGAAAACAGGGGAAGCCCAGATTTTCTGTTATGACATTGCCTCTCTGTTGATGCACAACAAGATTGGTGTGTTCTGTTTGTGGGAGTGTTTTATTTATAATAATAAGAAGAATCTTTATATTGTACCATTTTTAAATCACTTTTTTACAAAGTGCTTAACAAATATATAAAACTGCAATTTTAGAAATGGCACACAAAACAATAAAAAACAAAAACAAACAAACAAACAAATTAAAATCTCACTTAAAACTCACTTAAGATCAGTAAAGTATGTATTCACATTCTACTCCCTGCTTCACTTTCAACAATGGTGACTGAGAACCTTTGTTGAAATTTCGCCGAAGACAAGTCATACAAGTGTTTGCATCTCCAAACCTCCTCAGTTTAACCTCTCTTCGATATATTCCGTCTTTATTGATCCAAAACAATCAATATGAAAATTGGGGAGGTGGAAAAGCAGCCAGAAATACTAAAGCCTAAATACGCTACTACCAAGTGGACCAATCGCAGCTGTTGTGGTGAATCAATTACCTGACCTGAACAGCGATAGAGAAGTCTCTACTAGAATCCAAAGACAAAAGGACTCCTTTATTTACCACTGATCAAACACAAACTACAAAACAAGATTTAGAGATTAGCGCAATTACAACAACAACAGCACACTTTGTGGAGAATTCAAAAGGTTCTTGTGAATAAAGGTCCTTGTGTGTTTCTAGAAAAGTGCAACAGTAATTGTCCTCAGTGGGTGGGAAGACAACAGTGAAAAAGTCGTAGCTTGAGGCAAAGCAATTATTAAACTTCACGGAACTGACAATTAGACAGACATTTGGGGGGGTGGACTGGTCCGACTGACAGGCCTAAACATTCCTCGTTTGGTGAACAGCCAGGACTTTATCTGACTATGTCAAAGGACAAAATAACTTTGAGAGGGAGCCAAAATACTGCGGGTCTTCAGTTTCTAGTTGCCCGTCAAAGCTAAGACAGCTGTGAAGTGTCTGAATGATTGAGCGACCACTCATAATGGTCGCAGTCTCGTAAAAGCCGTGTCTAAGACCACTCAGACATGCAGAGGCCCATGGAACAGCCTCAAGGAAATCACCACGAGGTTTTGTGTTACACTTACAGTGTGTCTGCATTTCTTCATTAAGATGTTTTTATTTATAAAGAACAAACTGACGATGTATAATGGGAAAGATGCGACTCTTGATGAGCAGCTCGCAGATAATTATTATCTAAGTCTGCAGTTACTCTCAGTTCTATCAAACCCTTCAGCAGAGACAAAAACGTTGCAGTAACTCTACTACCAAGCAGAACAGCAGCATCAGGGATAAGTACAATCATCCCCTGCTGCGAAAGCAAGTAACCATGGAATGCCTTGGTGGGAAGCCTAGAGACGATGTTATGGAGCCATTAAGATGGCGTAGAAATGGAGTTGATGGATGGGTAAACAAATACTTGACCGTAACATAAAAGGCGGCTGTTTGTTTCATGTTTCAAGCCAATAATCAATGTCGTAACCATGAGCGTGTGTTTGCTATTGTAACTATTATAACAGTTTATTGGTTTTGTCTATTCTTGGGATTTGTTGACAGTAAGAAAAACAAAGCAATTCGCCCATAAATGATCATACTTTGGTGCTACATGAATCTGGGTGGACATATTTATCAGTTTTCACCATCTATGTGACATTTTTGTAATGCACTGGCCAACATGTTGCAAAAGCACTGTCATTCAGTTTCGAGTGCATGCAGAAGATTCCCTTTCTAAGAGGAAAAGATAAATTGGGTTTTTTTTTGGCATCAGCAATCGTCCTATACGTGAGAGCTTTGGCAAAGGCAAGCAATTTGTTATCTAAGTAAAAGAGTACAGTCAAAACACCTCAGTTTGTCACTCTGAAAACCTGCAACTATCCTTAATGATAGGTGAGGGTGAAGAATGATGTCCCAGAGGGACATATGGGTATGGTACGTGCAATCTTTCCGCACCTTTGTCTGTTACGTATTTTGCGGTGGTGAAATTGATGTGAGGTCAGTGCACTGAAGAGCAAAACTGTGGAAAACACTGACGTCAATGGAGCTGGCCGGCAGGGCGTGTTGACTCCACCATCAGAGCATCCAGGAGAGGAGCTGATCGCCACCGAGCTTCACAGCCATGCGTCTGAAAAAGTCATTTGAGAAATTCCTAGTGACATCTCGCTGGCCTCTCCCCTTGAGTGTCGCAAAAGCGCTGAGCTACTATCAAGATGGCTTCATCAGCGCTGGAATGCATCAGCTGTGAAACAGCACAAGGAACCACACAAACAACCGCGTGTGTGCTTGAATGCATGCGTGTTGCCGCCCCTATAAAGATTCTCATGTGGTGAGCAGGCGTTGGTTAATTAAAGGTCACACGGTACAACAGCGTGCTTGTCTATTCTTTCACTTTATCCTGCTGCTCCTCGAGAACAGACCAAAGAGAGAAGAAATGTGATATCAGCCAACATCCACAATTTTCGTGTACACAAAACATTCAGCCGAAGCACATAAATACACACAGAGCTGGAAGTTCAACTGTCATTTGTCATATATGGCAGTACTTTTGCTGATTTTGATTTATTTGACTGTGGCGACCTGGTTGTTGTCATGTGAAAGCCATAATGTGGGGATCATTATTTAAGTTCAGATTTTGCTTTGTCACTGCAGAAAACGGAGTCGAATATAACTCGGTCTGGCCTTCTATCATTCAATGTCTTCAAAAGATTTATTGTATTTCTTCATATGTCTTTCAAAACGTCTGTTGCCATTATGGTGACTCAAGTACGGATTCATTCCAGGGTTCCTGGCTCAGTCCATGTCGACTCATATGCTCAGCAGTTACTAGTGATGTCTTGTACATCTTTGTGAGGATCAGTTTGGTTTTTGGAACCTAGGAGTGAGGCCCTTTTTAGAAAGTATCCACATTCACATCTTCATATCAGGGCAGCCTGTCAAAGGTGCTATTTGAGGGACTTGGACTTGGAAAGGTTGGAGCCATTTTAGGAGTATGTGGAGGAAGTTTTCAGACTTGCGTAAAAGTAGTTGTTATACCACACACAGACAAACAATACAATTTAAGCATAAGCACAAAAGTTGCCTGCCAGTTGGTTCTGTCAGAACAAGCTGACGTGTATCAAAGCACAAAGTCATGTTGGGAATGACAAGGGAAGCTGTGTAAATGTGAACTTACAAAGTTCTAGTGAAAATAAATTTTGATTGCCGTCTACACGTTTCTTGTAGCAGAAAGTTGGTCTGTTGAGAACGGAGTGTGCTCCAGCAAAACTCTGTTGGACCAATCAAATCATAAGGGGGGTTGGAAGTCTTACACATCATCTGAGCCCCATGCTGAATTTGTTCGCAACAACATGGCTGCTGTTAAAACACGGTGACAGCAGAATAACTTTGAAGGACAAACAATTCACAGTGATTAGGGCATTTATCGAGAACGCCTTGATCGCCTACGGTTAAAACACGGCCGATGATGAAATCCATATGGAGTGTGAGTCTGGCCAGAAAAATGTACATGTAAGTCTGAGCACTCTCACTGTCTGTTGAGGAAAATCATGTCTTATTGATAACTGGGCCAAAGCAGCTAATGATATATTATGTTGTCAGATGCCTCACAGCAAGAAGGTTCTGGGTTCAGTCCCATCTGGAGTCTTTCTGTGTGAAGTTTGCTTGTTCTCGCTGTGCCTGCGTGGGTTCTCTACAGGCACTCCTCCTAAAACGAGTGCAAAGGTGTGCATGTGAGTGTGAATGGTTGTCTCTCTATCTGTTAGCCCTGCGATGGACTGGCGACCCGTCCAGGGTATACTCTGCCTCTCGCCCAGTGACAGCTAGGGTAGGCTCCAGCCCCCCCGCGGCCCTCCAGAGAATAATAATGAATGGCTATGTGATGTTTTGTTCACTGTCTCAGTGATTATGTGTTACTGTAATGCATATTTCTCTTTTTATTCTTCTTCTTCTTTTCCTGACCGAGTTACATTGCATTTAGATCTGTTCAAGCAAAAGAACATTCAGAAGACATGCAGACTGAGGCTTGTGAATTTGGGGCCCAATCCGCTATCCGCTGTTATGTTCTGTCAAATACAATGACATCACTGTTTTGTCAGGGTTTTTTTTTTTTTCATTTTTTTTTTTTTTTTAATGTGTGTTGTTGAGAATAGGCTCCATGGTGCCTTGTGTGGTGCTCGGTCAGCTGTTGGCCCGCTCCGGCTCTATGACTGATGGGTAGCAGAACCACTGGCTCAGACTTCCACAGCTGCACTAGATGATGCCTCACTGCTGCCAAGCCAGGCACTCGACATTCCTCCATAAATGGGAAAATGAGGTAGTATGCTTGTGTAGCGGCACGCTACGCTATACGCTTACATGCATACATTTATACACATGTTCTGTATCTGCTAATTCACACATGTAAACACTAAAAATCTAAAGCAGCCATGCACATTAACAGCGCATACCTCCACAGTGTACCCACTGGTTTACATGAGATACCAGATTATTGTAAGTAACACACATGTTCTTGATTCAGGGTGAGCAGAATTGGCAGCTCATCAGTTTTGTCGTGTCCCTGGAGATTAATTGAGGCATATAACAACCCATAAACATGTAGAGGAGGGTGAATGTACGCCATCGAGTAAACTGAATTATTTACTCACCTCTATGAGCTAGTGGGATGATGTCCATTCCAAAAAGTCCCTAATATAATCTCCTGCCAGCCCAGTGAGTCAGTGGAACAGTTATTGCATAACCGAGAAAATTAACCGCGCACTGTATGATGTGGAATGTGTAAATGAGGTTATGATTTCATATCCACTAAGTACATCTTTCATGACCAAAAGTTAGGAGGGGTTATTTACTTATTTTTTATTATTCACTGAGCCTTTATTTCACCACGTTTGTCCCACCGACATCGAAGATCTCTTTTACGAGGGAGGCCTGGCCAAGACAGGCAGCAACACAGTTTTTAACACAGTGAATAAATCTGGAACCAGAAACTTCACCTCAACTCTATGTGACACTGTAAAGTTAGGCGACAGTTCAGTCACTAGATCAGTCTCGTTATCAGTCAAAACCACAGCGCTCCCCTTTGGAAACATGTTACGTTCACTCAGAAATGACTATGTGATGCAGACATATGACAGTAGAGGCCCTAAATATCTGATAAAACGTCAAATTCCTGTCAAGCTCTCACAGATGTACTTGTTTTGGTAGAAATATGGGATTATAATATCGATGGTGATGTCAAGTTACCATTAATGTAAAACAACCTTTTAAAAAAGCTTTAATTGCAGGTTTTTCTAGCCAGTATAGGCCTCAGCTCATGAGCCGAGTTCTGCTTGCAGTTTAGTCCCATTAAAAGGGATTTTTTCCCCCCGCCACATACGCCTTGGTGCTGCTCCGGGGGTTTCAGTCTCTGGGTTTTGTAAAGCCTCTTCACACAGTTTGGACCGTTTTTGACACTATATAAATAAAGCTGAATTGAACAAATTGAATAATGTCAGCGTTCACACGGAGTTCATATTAAAACTGCCCACATACGCCCACGTAGAAATTTTATTCACATAAATGCCCAATTTAATGTGCAGAGTAATGGCCACAGCCAGCAATTAGTCTGATATTAGTTTGGAAGAAGTGGAGTTATGCGTTTACACCGCTCTCATGCTACTCAACACCACAGATGAATGTGGCTGTAAACTGGCGGCTGCTGCATCGCGGTGTGATTCAGACTGCAGATGCTGCCACTCTTCTCAGTGTCAGGTTGAGTCAGACTCAGAGCTGCAGCTGTTCTGCATGTCACTGTTCTGATACCTCGGGAACCGTCGCCACACACTTCCATTTAATCTGGTACACTCCAAGTGGTGCATAAGGACATGCTGACGTGTTGCAACTACTGAGGGCCTTAAGTTGACAAATCGAGTGCGAGTCTGAGAGCGTGCTGTGTGTATGAATGTGTGCGAGGAAAGTTTTGAAGTTAGCACATATAAATAAAGCAATACTGTAGCGATTATATTCTGTTTAGTTTAAAGCAAAGCATCTCACTCTTTACCCTCGGATTTGAACTTTCTTTCTTCGCCCAGACCTTTTTTGGAAGCCAGGCGTCATACATCAAGAACAAAGCAATGTCTTAGCATTCACAGTCAGAGAGCCCTATCTCTCTATGCCTCAGGACAGACAGTAATAAATGATTGATATTTTGTTTTGGCACAAAGACATGCTCTTTGAGCTATGTGCCCTTTCTCTTTCTCTCTCTCTCTCTCTCTCTCAGTCAGATTCCGGAGGTATGCAACACAGCAAACAGAAGAACATATTTTAGCCATGACACGTCTTTAGGGCTGTGTTTTAGTTGAGGGAGAGAGAGTCAACAGACTCCGAGCTGACAACTCTCCCTCTCTCTTGAAATATATGTGTCATTAGAACTAACACATGAAGCATAACAAACAATGTATGTATTTGTTTTAACCTGCTACACTGGAGCTGGGAGAAAAGATCATCATCTGGGTTTGAACAGGGGTCCGTGGTATGGCTACTGACTGATCAGCAAACGAACGTCTGGAGGAGTGACGAAAAACGGGTTTGCACTTTCTGCAAGATGATTCCAAATAAAGGAAATACCTGCAGGAACAAGAAAAGGAGGTGTGGCCGACACATGTTATGCCTAAACGGTTAATTGATAACACTGCTGCTAAACTTAATTTACACTTTTGTTTCTCAAATGCACTTTTCTGCAGGTCAGCAAGCTAAAACAAACAACAAAGAATTAAAACCATGTGGCAACAATTTAAAACAAGTCAGCAACATAATGAAGGACAATGAAAAAGGACATTTGAATAAGAGAATCAGGGCAAAAGAAATGGAGCAAAACAACCAAATACCCAACAAAATAAAGTGACAAATAATATCATTTATTCCTTAAAGGGGAACTACTGTTTTTTTACAACCTGGACCTTATTTCTGGCATAAAATGCAACCTTTTACTCACTGATATAACTTTGGTGTTATTTGTAGTCGTTAGGTAGATATTTAGATATATCCATATAGTGGGAGTGACGGGGGCACTGAAACGCAGCCTCTAAATAACGCATTATCTGCTGTAAAACTTATTCATTTTAACCAATATTATGTTATGATACGCTAGTGCTATTCCCCATTGAGTCTAGAGTTACCAGTTATCATCATCTGGAGTCTGTAGATTGACCTGCTAACCTCTAACCAGAAATGACCAGAAATAAGATCCAGGTTGTAAAACACAGTAGTTCTCCTTTAATATTCAGAATAATCTGATGTTCTGAAAATACTGACCTTGCTTACCCTGTGTATAGTCTGACAAGCAGCACTCTTTAGCTGATTTTCTGCACTATAGCACTCAATCATAAGTTCTAAATACATTTTATTTTTATACATTTTTTCAGGAAGTCGATCGAAGAAAAATTATTTGACCTTGTACAGAGATGTATGAATGGATGTGATTAATCCCGACTGTCTGAAGTTTGTTTCATAACAATAAAACTTTTATTGCTTCCGTAGCAGAGAGCTGCTAAACTGCATGTCATTGTTTTTTTGACAATGACAAAAACCCCTTACAATTGTGTGATATTCTCTCTGCTTGAAATGTTCTTATGAAATGGTCAGTTTTCAATCACAACTAGTTTCTCCTACAAGAAAGGTGCAGCCATGGTTGAGTATGGGCATAAAATTCTCTGTGACTATATTTGTTAAGATTCTCAAAATCCATATCGTTTCCCAGCATCTGCGCTTGTATTGTCCAAAGCTGACCACAAGAAGAAAGTGTCATCAGTGTCAATGTCTACTTTGTAATGCCCCCACCGCTGTATGATGTGAGTGCCGTCCAACAAAGCAGCATTTTGTGGAACTGAAAATCTTCCTGGAGAATATAGCACACAGTGAAAATGATTAAACAAAACCGTTTAGCGGTGTTTAAAGTTGCTGTGCAGGCTCACCGTCATATCATATTGTGAAAACGTCTTTTTTTGTGGAAGATGACCCATGCCCAAAGCCCGTCAAGAGTGTAAACTTCTATGAGGAAAATCAATGTGCAAATATTTCAAAACTATCTTGTTACTACGCAAAGGTGAATACTGGAGAGAGAGAGAGAGAGAGAGAGAGAGAGAGAGAGAGAGAGAAAAAAAAAGCCGGCATACATATCCCCTAGTGCAACATTTTACCACTCGTGCATTTTCATCATTTACGTAATGCTAGTAAAATCGTAAAAGAGGCATTGTTTGACAGAGAAGTACCTGGGGTTGAAACTTAAACCAAATAAAGCCCAGTGGGAACAAGATGTGATGTTTTTTCTTTTTCCTCCCTTTAGTATTTACTTTGTTAATGCCCTGCGCCTGAGATGAAGTTCTTTGTGGAATGTGCAAACACTAGACTGTTCAGGCTTTGTAGGGACGACAACACTGTTACTCTCAGTGTATATCAGCACCATGGTAACCCACCATGGGGGTACCGATGACTACAGCCCTGGCGGAGAACAGGGCTCTGTCTGCTGACAGATACTGTCGGGCTGAGGAGACGCCGAGGGCTGGGGGCTGCGGGATCTCGGTACGTGCAGGACATCAGCCGCTCACACGTATGCATGCACTCACCTGCCCACTTACTCACAGCTTCATGCCGTCATACTGAAGGAAAACATTTTTGCTCATCCCTTTGTTTTTTTCTATCCGCCTCAGGACCAGCGAGACCATTGCGCAATGCATGCAGCAGACTGTGAAATACGTCATTTCATGTCACATTATCTCAAACAGCTCACAGGATCAGGCACAGCTGTGAAACGTACAGCATATCTCTGCGTTCTGATTCACTGGCTCATTAAAAGCTCTGTTACTTCCTCTCTACCATAGAGAGAAACACATGACAAGAAATGATGCAGAGCCTGTGGAAGTCTCCCGGACTCACCTCGATCGTATTCTTAAGAAAAGACGAGCAGCTGCCCAGATTTTATCCCTGCATTTGTTTTGGACACCTGAACACAACACCATCGACGGACTGAGACAATTAGCTCCTGAGTTACCCAGAGGATAAAGTTACCCAGACCATACAACACATTCGGTCAAGTTCAGGGGAGAAGGATTTGAAGGATATATTTTATACTTTGTGTATTTTAGTGCAGAGAAAGATGATTCACAAACTGACCAACCTAAACCAACCAATTAACTACATACTACTATCAAACCTTCAGAGACGGTTTATTGGTGGTCTTTTCTTCAAAGGTTTTGTTTATTTATTGCGCTCAATGTCCACATACGGTATCTATGCAGGTTTCCTGCGTGCCCATGAGGTAAACTAAATACATTTTAAAAAATAACATACAACTGCGTCCCCTGTGGTTTGCCCATGGAGCAGCCCACGTCGTGGATGATAAGGCAAAGGCCTCAACATGTTTAGTCTGCTGTCTAGCCGGCACTGGGAGGTGTTACCCTACACGTACTGTGTCATTCCTGTGTTGTATAACTGTCATGTAATGTGTCAGCATCAGTTAACCCGGTCAAATATAAAAGAAATCTGAGGCTAAGTAGAAGGTAAGACCAGTACTCTATGAGTGGCCTGAAGTTTACTCTGATAAGACATGCTACGCTTTTAGCCACAGTAGCAGCATGCCAGTTAGCATAGCAGTGTCAGTCTGTCTAGACTGAAATATCTCTAAGGAGAAAACACGTTACAAAATGCTATAACATTGTGTCTGTTTTGCCATTCATCCAAGGAGCTTCTTGGGTTCAATGTAAGAATCTACCTGAATGAGGGACATAGTCAACAAATCCAACAAGTAACTTTGAAGATCACTGCGTCAAAGCACAGCTTTACAGAGGTGCTAGCTTGGCTATAGACTCCTTGTGACAAGGCTATTTAAAGTTAGTATAGCATCCTGGTTGAACCTTACAGGTACACCCTGGACAGGTTGCCAATCACATGGCTCACACAAAGAGACAAACAAGCATTCATACGCACTTGGAATCACCAATTAACCCAAGAAGCATGCCTTTGGGCTGTGGGAGGAAGCTGGAGCACCTGGAGAAAACGCAGGGCGAACATGCCACCTCCACCCAGAAAGGCCTCCTCCAGCCAGCAGGTATAAACTAACCCTAACCCAAAGCCTTCTTCCTGTGAGGTGTCAATGCTAAACACTACAACACCATGCCACCTTCAGACTAGCACAACAAAGGGATGATTGCTACTTGTTGACATGCAAAAACTTTGTTGAGCGAATATGCTATAGCTTCGACACATTCACTGTCAAATGTGATAAAACTAAAAAAAAATGTTGTAAAGTGGCTTAGTATCAGTCAGTATAGGTAACGAGCAGATTCTTCTTGCTATTTTAGTGTGCATTTACACCTTCACAGTTGTAATACAGCTTTAAATATGCTTTCGATATCTGGAAAGGTCACAGAGGGACGCAGACATGAAACTTACTAGTCTGAACTCTCGTAACTTCACAATGAGGCACCGCAGAGGTGAGAATATGAAACATCATTATTTGGCTGGACCCCTAACATACTCTCACATGGTTTGTTTATATTTATAAGGGCCTGAATGATGAAAATATACTATATTACCACACGTGAGGGGCGAAGTTTAAATGAGCTCATGTTCTGGCTTTGGAATGTAAAAAAACAACAAAACAGAAAAAGACCGCAAGCTTTTTTTTAATGATTACTTCACCCATCTGGTATGTTGTTTTTAATAAGACAACAACTTTGGAGTCCACCTTGACTCAGCCTATGACTGGAATCCTCTCGTCACCTGATAGCCCATGAAACATTGTGTAAACAGAATTTAGTGAAGTCAAATGGAGGGATGAAAAGTCCCTGGAGAAGACAGTATTACACTAAAACTGTTGTGTCATTTGGGAGACACTGACGGACAGAAAGCACACTGGAACAAAATATCCTGTATGTTTTACATTATGTGTGTAATGCAGGTCATCAAAAACGCATTACTACCCCAAATCGTTTGTTTAAGACACGTGATCTGTGATTGACCAGTGAATATACCAAACACACATCCATCATCAGTTTCCTCATTCAGTTTATATATAGTTATAAGCTTCTGACATGTTTAATTCTACATATAGAAAGAGCTTCTTTGTTTAAAGGTGGAGGTATTTTTAACTTCTGTCCTCCCCTTCCATTGTCCTTGTGTTCGCTTTTTCCAAAATCCACCTCACTGTGGGGAACAACATCCTCCAAGTTGGCAACCTAGATGCTGAAAATAGCAAATGGTTTTGACAAAGACTTGGATTGCACAATAAAGCACGCCCGCTTGGTTCTTTCCATAAATGGCTTGTGAGGATCTACAAATCACGTTTGCCGTCCAGCCACAATGTTCTTTCATCATCTGTTTTCTGATGATTCAGGGAGTGGCACGCATCGGCGACACCAACTTGGCCTGACTTCTACCAATCCACTCCACCTCACGTGAGCTTCTGTGATATCAGTTTAATAAGCTAGGGTGTGGTTGTAATCAGTCGGCTGAGCTCCTCACTGAACTCATAATTCAAGATGGACGTCACTTCTATGCCTCCTGTTATAAAATTATTTTTGACAGTGTTTTGCATGACTTCTGTGTTTTGTGGGGAACTTACCATTTAACAATAATACATGCTTCTCCAAGTGCAAGAATCCTTGCAACTTTTAAGTGTATTTTTTCCTTCACCCCACTATGAAAATGAGTGAGACCATTAGATCTAACTATGCCTCTGAAGTAGAGGTAAGAGGAACTGCACCTCAACACCTTGTCCAGCTCAAGACACATAATAACTGTCAGAGATGTTTCTTTAGCTGCAAATGTATATTGCTTGTACGCTGACGCTGTCATCGAGGAAGCGGCCCACTTCTAACTACTCTACTTCACTACGGTAACACTGTGAAACACATGTTTGGTCAAACATAACATCCTCTATCTGATTGGGTTCTCGAGACTGGAGAGAAACCCAGGGAAAAACATTTCCTTCACGTCTCTGTCAGAGCAGGCCGGCTGTTTTCCAAACTATCTGCCCTTAAACAACCACATTTGCAAAACAGTTTAGAAGGATCCAAATTGTACTTGATGAGTGGTAAAATGTCGCCAAGAAACCCTTCAAGTCCAGTTGTACTTGTTTTTTTTGGATATACTTTGACTTGGATGACCAAGAACTGTCAGAGACACATTGCCGCGCTCTAACCCGGGATTATGGGAGGACATCAAGGAAACTTGCAGATTACAGGAACAACTTACGTTTCAACCTAAGCCTCCAATTACAGGCAAAGTATCTGGTTATTACCAACACCACCTACAGATGTTCCTAATAAAATCCAGCCCCCCACCACTCATTTAGAACTGAAGAAGCTACTGGGATGAGTGGTGAGACGTCTTGAAACTCTCAGCTGCTTGTTTCCTCTTTGTTTTTTGTGTGTTACTGAATACAAGTAGATGTCTGCATGTACTGCACAATGTTGACACGTTATGTTTTGAACGCATTTTGTGCACCTTTTTGCGGTGCAGCTGTGTCTTAATTATGTTTTAGTAATATTGCTTTTGTTCTTGTTTTTACCCTGGAAAGCACCTTGTGCACCATTGGGTGCTGGAGGTGCTATACAAATAAATATTGATTGATTGATTGGTGAGTAGCACCCAGAAAACTCCACAAAACACCCTAATAGCAACATAATATGTTCTGATATTAATGAATATTTATTCAGTACTTCCGTGTCCCTGCAGTGTAGCTGAGCTCTCCTGTCTAATCACTTGCACTTTACAGACACCTTGTATTTTGTACAAAAGCTTCAAAACAACAATCCCACGTGTATCTGGGGGAAAAATAAGTGATTTTCAATAGACTACACAACAAATGTCTTATTACTTACAACAATCAGGCATAACATTATGACTGTGTGCCTCCACACATCTGAGCATGGACATGGACCTCCTGAGGGTGTCCTGTGGTGCATTTGGGTCCTATGGTTTGAGGGGAGCGGATCAGGCTTGTTCCAGTGCATCCCACAGATATCTGATCAGTTTGGGATCTAGGGAATTTGGAGGCCAGGTCAACACCTTGTGGTATGTTCCATGTTTTGTTGAATTCTTCCTAAACCGTTTTTGGGTGTGTGCCTGTGTCAGGCTGCATCCTAATGAAATTTTCTTTTAATCTAAAACAGGTCTACTCTATTGAGGATTATAGAGCACTGGAAAAATATCAGAGATGCACTGCGAACATCGTCGTGTTCAACAGAAAAAGAACATGCTGGAGAGCACTTTGCGGTCGGTCACATGATGTCATGCAGGATGAGAGAGAGGTGTCTAAATTAAGTCAGCTGTCTAAACACAAGTTAATGGTGTGCTCCACATCTCATCGGCATGGTACCGAACAAGAAACATAAACCTTTTACACCACCCTCTATTAAAAACACATCACAAGTCACACACGTGTTCTGTGTGTGTGTGTGTGTGTGTGTGTGTGTGTGTCCGTGTGTGTGCACTTCAACAGATTTTCTTCAAAAGGTCCAAAAGGACACCTAATTACCCAAATATTCACCCAGGGAATGGGCCCTAGTGTGGGGTACTGTATTTACATTACAATCAGCTCGGCTGCATTCCATTCACACACCGTGATCAAATATACAACCAATACTTCATTGCCATTTAGTAGAGACAGAACATTGTTCTGAGGCTATGTCCTAGGAATAATTCAACAAAACTTGATTCACTTTGAATTATTTTCCATTACTAAATAATCAGCTGGTATGATTGCGATTTCTGCTATGATGCAGCTGATTAAGTAGTTGCTTCTGAACTGAAACATTCATCTTGCATACAAACTTTCATGAAAAATAAATAAAAGCGGAGTGCATTCATGCTCAAAGGGCTTCAAAAAGCAAATACAATATTGTTTCTGGGTACACAGACACTACTTCTAACAGAATAACACCTGCTTCCCGTCATTCCAGTAAGAATGTCTTTTCACATGGCCACGAGCCTCCGGGGACGACGGGACTAGAGCAGGTTGTTACTGGACACTGTTCATGCCTTTATCCCTGCACAGCTGTGAAAACCTGCAGCAGTCCTCACATCTGGCAGCGTCAGCCAGCCGCTGCGCTGCGGTGACGTCACCCGGTCTGAGGTCACTGGTGCTGTCACCAAGAGTCACCCACCACCCAGCTGCCAATCACAGCCCATTAGGTGCAGAAGGGAAACGTGTGTGTGTGTGTGTGTGTGTGTGTGTGTGTGTGTGTGTGTGTGTTGGTATTTGTACATGCAGAGCTATATCTGTGAGGGCTACTTTGAGTTCAAGGCCGTTGCAGAGAGGACGTTTTGTGACAATTTGCATTTGCAGCGCATGTGTCTCTAACACTGCAGTGAAGTCACAATGTCTGCTGCAGAAGATGAGATGATTCAAAATGATTCAAATGCAAACAGTTGTGGTTCTTTCTCTTTTCCAAATAGGATTAAATTATTTATTCCCCTTCCCTGCCCATTTCAGGCAGGCACATGTCTTTGTGTTCAAGGTTGCTCAAGAAGTTCAAATTTCGAAGTTGTGCAATGCTGGATCAACAATGAAAATGATTCCGTAGCACGAACAGAGCTTTGAGGTTCTTTGGATTAGAGATGGAGGCACAGATGAAGAAGATAGAAGAAAAGGCGACTGACCCAGAGAGGGAAACTAGAGAACCAGCAGCATCTCAACAAAACAAAAAAAGTGTGCAGATAAAGCTGTGTGTTGTTCACTGAACAACAAAACAAAAAGCTGAAATTTAACCACCATCTCTCTGCTTTAGAAGAAATGAAAGTTGAGGAGGTGACCTCCCTTCAGCAGAGCCTCTACACCCAGAAAGAGGGGGCTACTGTGACCAACAGACTGAAGAATAACAAAAAGATATGGATTAAGAAAGTCAGCCAGCTAGCTAAAGAAAAAAAAAGACAAGCACAAATGGATGATCATATCAACGCCTTGGTCCAGCAGTACAAGTGCTGAACAAAGAGTAATCTGGATGGCATAGCTCTTGAGGAAAGGCTCTAAAGAACTGAAAAGAAGATTACCAGAGGCAGAAAACATTTAGCAGAAAACAGGAAAAAAAGAAACGCAGAGGAGATGCTGCTGGCTTATGAGAGGCTCTGGCTCCAGCAGAGAGCGAAGAAGACTGAGGAGATCCATCACATGCTCTACATCCAGAAAGAAAGAGGAAGCTGAGAGAGTGAGTCCATCAGGCTCAGGAACAGAGGAAAGCGTTGACAGGGGAAGGTCAACCAGCTGAAGGAGCTCCTCCAAAACAAAAGATAAACAGATGAGTAGATCATGTAGACACCCTGGCCCGGCCTCAAAAACTGAGCAAACAGCAAGGAAAAACCTCTTAAGACGAAACTTTAACTGAACATAAGCTGGCTGGAGAAAATAAGAGGTTTTCAAAAACTTAGAATCTCTCACTGATGACTGTAGAACTCTGTATGTGCAATAATAACCTGCTGTCGTTTTCTACTCAAAAACTCAGAGCAGAGAAGAAAGAAAGAAACAAACAAAAAAGCAAGAGAAAGGCCTCTGGAGCTGGAATGAGTGAAACAGCCATCGCCAGTTTCTCTGCTACCCGAACCACCTTTCACCCCTTACTCTAACCCCTGTATTTCCGAACAGACACAATATAAATGTAACAATAAAACGTTACAGTGCAGCTATAAATCATCCTCAATCATAACTTTACAATGACTGAAGTTACGAGAGTAGCAACCTTTTAGAATTTACGCTTTATACGTGGTCCCTATTGTCTGAACAGCAACATATTGGAATAGCTTACCAAGTACACAACGCTCAAATGGGTATTGTAACAGCGGCCTTACATGTTGATCTCATGACGTCGAGAAAACAAACACATCCATCGTCTTATATCAAGAGCTATGGTTTCTTTTCAGAACCCATAGCTGATACTTTGCCGTACCATTATTTTAATCATTTGGTACTCGTCAGCCACTCGTGTTGGATGTCATGAGAAAACAATACACCATGAAAAAAAATTAAAAAAAAAATCATGATGATCTTCACTGATTGCTATCATACATCTTTGCAGTTATTGCTATGAGCTTGTATTCTGTCAGTCCTAACCACTGTCTTTTACATTCAGCCCCAGTAAAAGCACCCTGAATTTCAACATCATCCACTTTTTTTTACTCAGATTGTGGCGTGCAGCTCTTACTATACTAATACAACAAGCCACTCAACATTGGCGAAAAAGCAAAAACGCAGAGGATCTTAAAGTGTTATGATGTGTAGCACAAAACGCAGCCCACTGAGCTTTCCGGGCAGGGGAACTGATACAACAGTCCAAACAAAAGTAACCAATGCAGAAAACAGAACTGATCCAAAAATGGGTACGAACTGTCATGAGGAACAATGGAGACCAAAAACTGGAGGCAAGGAAATACTGCTTGGAAGCACAGAGAAATAAACAGATGGACTGACAAAGGCAACGGCAGGACTATATATACACACTGAGACTAATGAGGCACAGGTGAGGCAAGGAGAAACCAATCAAATAATCAATGTAGAGGAGACACAGGAAGTAAAGAAACACCAAGCGAGAAACTTTCAAAACAGAAACAGGAAACGTGAATAAAACCAAACGGTTTAACAGAAAATTTTCAGAAGTCAATACCATGTCACATTTATTATGATAAACAACATTTTACCTATGTCTAGCTAGATATGGAAATAAAACACACTCTTAACACCATACCAGTGATTCCGTATGAATACTGCGTAGCTATCAGAGTCCTCCCCAAAGACTAATAACCCACATGATTATTAAGGTTCACCTAGCTTATAGGATAGGTTGAGAAGCCTGTGCTGCTAAATACTGAGCATCCAGAGCTGTTTAGTCTCATGGAGGCTGGGAACACATCAGAGCAGTCGACAGGTAATTGGCTGCGCCGCCTTCCATCTCTCTCCTGCAGAAACACTAGACAGCCAACTGTGATACAAACATGAGTCAGTGTGTCTTCAGAATGACCACGTTTGGCACATTAAGGCTCTCTGGCTTTTCTGAAAACTACAGTTGCATACATTTATTTACTTGGTTACACCGTGCACACGTTTTCCTTTGGTGAAGTCCCTATAATGTAAATCATTAAATGTTAGTACAGAGATTGGGATTAACCTGTGAAGGTTTTCAGTCGTCCACATCATAATATGTTTAAAACAAGGGCAGTCGGAGGTTACTCCACTCATGCAAGCAGCTTTTTTAGTTCTAAAAGGATGCTGAGGAGTTGAGGTTTTATAAGACATATGTTCAGGAAACACAACAAGTCCAGTTGCCTTTGTTTCAGTTTTAGTTTTTGGTCAGGTTGAAATAATGTTCAGGTCAAAGAATCTGCCGAGTCAGCATTATTGGTTAGGGTTAGAGTAGTCTCCAGAAAATTAATTAAAACTACGGAAACGTGTGTGTCCTCAAGAGCCAAGAGCCAGGATGTTATAAACCTGCTCTGCCTCCTTGTTTAACATTGGCCCTAATCTCTTGCTTCAGATAGGTGTGTTAGAAAACTTTGAAAAACTTTTTCTATACCTTTTCTCCATACTAGCTCAGGTGTGGCTGATGGGGGCAAAAACACCACAAACCACCAAAATATACCTGAACCGCCTCTGCAAGGCCACTGTATTGGATGTAATTATTAGTTAAATCTGCATGAATTGATTTTTTTCCCTCAGTCAAATTAAACATGAAGGGCTCACTCATGGTGTTGAGGAATTACAGTCTGCTCAAGGTTTGCTCACATACTTCAAGATGATCAACTAATTCTGACTGACTGACTTGCTGTTCTGGAAACAAAAACATAATTTCCACGTCACTGAGTTCAATTTATTATATTACATCTCCTTTCTGGATAAGACCCCGGGTTGAACTGCACCAAGCAATTCAAACTGACATAGGAAAATAATCTCTGCAGCTTCAACGGTCACGATCTCTCAGACAGACCAAAACATCTGAAAAAGTATCTGAACTTGAACATAACAGGTTCATGGAAACTGAAGCATGTAACAAAACTGAAGGTTATCGAGAATAAAACTCGGACAGCGTTTCCATAGCTGTAATCTCATTAACTTGGGAACATTAAGGAAAAAAGTGTTGTGTGTGTGTGTTTACCATGTGTGTGACGGGGATGGTGGACATGTGATGAGTGAGCGAGAAAGTGAGTGAGTAAGGGAGAGAGAGAGAGAGAGAGGCCTCCCCCCAAAACCCCCCGCCTGCCTGAGGTCAGACCCACCACATTAGTTAGTAACCACACAGCATGTTGGCCAACACTAACAGCTGAAACGCCTCAGTGAGTTTAATGCTCAGATGGACACCATCATCCAGCCACCACGCCCGAATCCAGAGCGGCCCGAAATCCCCCACGCCCCCCTCCTCTCCCCCTTTCTCCCTTCATCTGGCTCACATTGTCCATCCGCAGGTAAACGTTACACTAACAAGACACACGTTGTTGCTCTGCGCATCATCCTCATTTCTCCTGACAGGCCTGAGCTCTCCTAATATAGAATATAACCCTCGCACCAAGTTTGCACGCTCTTCTTGCGCAATGCAGTCAGTGACGTCATAATAGTGTTGCTTCCAACATATTTGGAGTGGAGTGCACTGCCAGATGTTTTGCATTAGCTTTTGTGCTAGCTAGCACTTCTAGGTAGACAGAAGTGCTTCACTAAGGGCCGCATCACATGCTCTGTATACTTTTAAGAAATGCAAGAAATAGTTTGTTGATTTACAATATTTCCCACATGTTCCGCGCTCTGTCTTCTATTACGTAACTAAAGCGATGATACATGTGATATCTAATTGAATTACAGCCATATTGTGATTACTGTGGCGTAAAATGAGCATCCATATAGCTTCAAGCCCTTTACTAGACTAATGCTGACTTTATATAGCTTATTCAGCTACAGTTACATAATGTTTATATTCACATACACGTCACAAGTATTGTGGAAACATCTGGCCTCATGGGTCCGCACCCTTTCAACAGAACCTCCTCTTCCAACCTAGGATATTTCATTGTCATAAATTTCTCTGCACTTTGGCGCCTGACGTATTGACCAGAATCGATGGTGACAATCAAGTCAAACAGAAGAGGAATGTTAATCTCATGAGAGAAATACTACAATGACCAATCAGATAATCGGATTAATAGGGGGCAGGAAAGTGCTGCCCCGCATTAGCCCCTCAGTCTGAGCATGAACAAATGCACAACTGTTTGGAGACGTTATCATCAAAATCATATGCCTCTTCTATTCCTCCTCTGGCTTGTTGTCATGTGGCCCGCGCCCAAGCGAGGCATTAAGCAGAGCCTCAGTGTGGCCCAGAGCGGGGATTTTTTTCGAGTGACCTTGACAGTTACAGTATCTCCCTGAATATTTTTCAGAAACAGCAAATGGGCGACTGGAATATGCACTTGAGCTACGGTATGTCATCCATGTGTTGAAGCCGGGCGGCAGCACGGTCTGAGCGCTAACGTCTTCCAAATGTGCTGTGACACACTGAAGGATGACATCATGAATGCATAAACCATTTTTTGGTTGGAGCCGTCTGCAGTGGAAAGTCCCTCTGTTTCTGGTGAGATGTGAAAGCAATGATCACAACACTGCATAACACTCGCCTCTGACCTTAGCTACCTCCAGAGAGGCTGACCAGTCACACAGGCATGTTCCCACCGACGTCTGCAGCCGCGAACGTGCTTGTCTTTGCACATGCATATGGGTGTGTGGCCATACGAGTGTGCGAATGCTTACATGTGTCTCTCTGCGTGTGTGTGTGTGTGTATCCTCCCACCGAGCAGTCCCAGAGTCTGCAACAGGTGCAGCTGATTAACTAATCCCCCTCTCTCTTAGAGGAATTTTGCAAGAGGAAAAACTCCACTCCGCTCTTCTCCCTGTGGGAACATTTGCTTTTCGTCCATTTGGCCGCGCTCCAGATAGAATAGAGAGATCTCAGCTGCTCTCGGGGCAGACGCTCCTCATCCATCAACCTCCAGAACTCCAGGCTCAAAGTTGGAGTCCGTAATTGGTTTAAGTGTGGTCATCACTCGGAGAATATCAAAGCTTCCAGTAAACCTGAGCATTACTCATTCCGACAGACTGGCTTTTATGAGGCATTACTAATAATACGATTCATGACATTTGTCGAGGTTTGCAATAAAGTGAACCGCGGACTACTGTTAGAAAGTTATGGATTTTTGAGAGACATTTACATGAATGGATGCAAAGATACAGTATATAAAAAAAACTATTTTAACTATGACACTTTCCACAAAAATACAAGGTATTTATATAGTAGACTACTATAATCACTAAGAGAATGGTACAAGTTCAATTAGCGGTGCGTCATTTCTACACCGTAGCCTTTGCAGACCTCAACGGCTCTGATTGGTCCATTATATTTATTCATTTACAGTATTTGATAGGGACAGTGCACATTAATGAACATCTATTTAGACAGCAATAGATGTAAATATGCCAGATTATAGCAACAATGCTAATCTGCATCCACAGTCCCTGGACAGGTAACACAAAAACATGGTAAGACATAGGACAGGACAACAGATCACAATAAGAGCACATCTCAAGACAGTACATTACTAAGAAAATAAAACTCAACCACTGCTTGAGGTGAGTTTTGAAGGTTTGTAAAGTGGGACACTCCCTTGTAGAGAGTGGAAGACTGTTCCAGACCTTACTGGCCTTTAAACAAAGAGCATTTTGTCCAAAGGTTGATTTTCTGTTTGGGAGGTCAGTCTCCTCTAGAGGAGATTCTGGTCCTGAGACCGCTGTGACCCGCTTTAAGAAAGTCAGACATGGAAGATGGGGCAAGTCCATGTAATACCTAGTACATCAAACAAGCAAAGTTAAGCTTCTTAAAATACTCGAGGCTCAGTAAGTTGTGCTTTTTTAAGATGTTACAAACATGAAATGGCATTGATTTTCTATCAAAGACCTTTAAATACATTCCCTTGTTCACATGTCTCAGCGGCCAGACAAGTGCAGAAAATCTGGCACATGCAGACTGGTTGTTGGAGTATATGCAAACAACTAGAGCACAGCCCAAATGTTCCAGAAGGAAGTTTTTGTTCAGAAGTTTAGTTAAAAAGCCTGTTCACTTCAAGTACCTCTTATGGCCTTGCATAACAAACTGAGGAAGTTTCATCCTGAACTGAACGCTGCATACCACACACAGTGTTTTTTTTTTCTGGGCCACACATCACAGTCTTCATTAGTCGGTGATCATTTCTAGTCTGAGCAGAAATTGCCCATACAACCAAAAAGTCCTGATAAAGGATCTCTGTTAATGTTCATAAGAACTGACACTAGATCACACTGTTTTCTCCAGGTGGAGTTAGATAAGACTCAGTTGTTAGAGTTGGCAAAATACTTTCTGAAGATCCAAACCTCTTTGGACAGGTCCTGCTGGGAAATTTCAGCTTAAACGATAACAGAAAGCATTCAACTTTGAAGCCTTTTCTGTTGCAACAAAAACAAAAAAAATGCAACAAAATCACATTTGTGTAGCTTGTCCAGCTCCACATAAAACCACAAAACCAGAAATAACATATTCATCAGTACAAGCTGGTTTGGACAGGGCCAGGCTATTGGGTTCTCGATTTTAATAATTATTAAGCTAACAGTAGCTTCATATTTACAGGCGTTCACCTGAATTTCCTGTTGGGACAGTTTCTGGACTCCTTTTCTTCTTACCCTGACCTGCTTTGGCCCAGGCAGGAGGGTTTGAAGTTGGACGTTGTTGGTTTTATTGTGAGAAGATGAGCAATCCCATCTGTTTCACTGGCCAATTTCAAGGTACAACAGTTGAGATAACATATCCTAAAGTGCATTTAGAGAGTGCCAGGTCTCAGACACAGATGTTTACAGCAGTTCTAAAATGCTACTGTGTGGTTGACTTGTTCAGTAATGTTGCTTGTGATTGAAGATCTCACGGCTATGAGTCCCTGAATATTTCTCATTCCTGCTTCCCTCTACCTTCCTTCCACTCCCCTGGACTGAAATGTTCACTGAAGCCATCAGTCTGGCAAACACTGACAAAACGTGGTAGAAGGCCATGCCACGCCTGGTTCACGTCGTCTTACTCGTCACCGCGGGCTCTGCAATTTGTCAGGTCCATTCTGTTACGCAACACAGGCTGAAAGGCAGGGGAGTGGCAGTTTCTAGCAAAACAAAGTTACGGGTCGTTCGCTAAGGTCAGCTGATAAGGAGGAAATGAGAGGAAACTGTTTTAGGTCCAACAGCATGTAGCATTCATCGTCTTGTATTCGATGAGTAGGGTAACAGCCCACAAATCACAGAGCAATGTTTACATATAAAAATTCTTGAAAGATCATCCGTCCTGTGAGACCCCTTGAATAATAACAAAAGGTATGAAGATGTGGGGAGGAAATGAATGACCATGATAACAAGCATAGGCCTGGGAATGAACAGACAAGCAGGCTGTCTGAACATACAAATAACAGTTAAATTAACCTTCAGACCTGCGATTCATCACGGGGGATATCTCACTGGATGGTTCTCTTAACATTATAATGCATCTTCTTGTCCCCTCCTCCCACTGCTTACTCCTCCCACTTCTTCCTTGCCTGTTCTTGTCCAAGTGGTGATGAAACTATTACCTGACAACAGCTGGGACTCAAGAACTATCTGAGTGGTAATATAAACATGTTCTTTTGATTAAACCGCTGGCCTCAGAGCGATATTTCTCCATGGTGATTAGAGCAAACAAGGAATGGGTGAAGTGGTCCTGTTGGCAAAACATCCAGTGCTGATATGTGTAATATGTCAGTAAACTGATCACTGATACTGTAACATTCCCACGGAAAACCGACCTCTGAGGTTTCACGGGGTAATTTACCAAATAAATGACGTGAGAGGGAGCTGCAACTGTTTGGTCCAATCAGTATCAGCTGTTACTTCTTGTAGGTTGCTCCACGAAGCACAGCCCATCATCAGCGTACCATGACAACTTTATTGCCTTGACACGCCTAATGTGAACACATGACATGATGATACAAATGGTATTGTTAAAATGAATGCTGTAATGGTTTTACTGTGGGCGGAAGAATACGACAGACTCGTGTTATATTGTTGATGCAAAGCAATTGCTGTACAGTGGACACACTGGGTATTGCAGTTTCTTTGATACACACTGGCCCCGTCCTCATTTAAAAAGGAGCAGCAGTGAAACAATGAATAACGTTTTCTTTGTAACTCATGCAATCATCTCAATCAGACATCTCAGAACCATTTGTTCCCACCTGGTGCATGAGGAGCCAACAGGAAGTCAGCCAGTTCAGCTGATTGAATTCTCCGACGTGGATGCTCCCAAGAGCTTTAGACAGAGTCCATGCACACCAACACACAGAGGACTGATTAAAGCTAGGGGAGGTTGTTTTTGGAGTATAAGCCCATTGAGCAACTTTGACTGGAATGGATCGTGTGCCCTCTTCTTCTTAATGCAGCCATGGTTCAGACATATCAGCAATGACAGCACTGCAGAGAAGACTAAAAAGCAAAGATGTTTTTTAGACAGCAGAGACTACAGACAAACATATTTAAGAAATTTAAAAGAGTGAGGAACATGTTGGATATGAATGAAATCCAGAGTAGGGGGCATCCAGAGAGCTCGTTTTAAAGTGACAGGAAGCCAAAAGGAGATAAAAGCACATCATGTTTGTATAAAAACAGTGTTGTACAGCTTACTGTAGACAACTGATGAATATGAGACAAGTTAAATACTCCTGGCTCAGTTTCTCCGTTTTGTTCTGTCCATGCTTCTTTGAAATATTTGGCTCTTGAGCTGATAGACGTCCTCTGGCAAAGGTACTTTGTCTGCTGTTAATGGAATGGCCGAGGACAATTAGACTGAATAACCATGGAAAAATAAAAGAACTAAATTAAGCTTAGACAAAAAATAATTCTATGCAAGTCTGGGACGACAAGTGACATCTATGGCTTTTTATTGTTACTAGCAGTAGTACTACACTTATCATGCATTACGTTATGACCACTGAGAGATGATCTGTCAATACAATGTTCAGCTGGGAAACCTATGTGGACATTACATAGACATGTACCATCCACCTAGGCCAGACCAGGCACCCCTACCCCATAGCAATGACAGTCCTTGATGGCAGCAGGATGCAGCCACAGACACACACACACAAACGGTTTAGGAGAAAAACAGCACAAGGTGTTGACCTGGCCTCCAAATTCCCTAGATCCCAAACTTATCAAGTATCTGTGGGATGTTCCACAGAAGCCCCTCCCTGCAACCCATAGGACCCAAAGGTCCCCACTAACAACATTCTGTTGCCAGGCACCACAGGACACCCTCAGAAGCTCTGTGTCTATTCTCTGATGTTTTACAGCTGTTTTGGAGGCACAAGGGAGACCTACACACTATTAGGAAGGTGGCCATGCCTGATCGATGTACATGATACACCAATAGCAGTAAAGTCTGCCATTAGGTCAGGTCTGACTAGCTACCAAAGAATGAAGATGTACAGTGTAGTATGTAACTGATACAGCTTATTCCCTTTCCTGTATTTACAGATGCAGTAAACCTTGTTAAATGTTGTTGTAGACGGTATACTGTGGTTTCTAAAGAGTCTCTCCAACCAATTTCATTCTTAAATGAAATAATGAAACCACCTTTCATCAGACTTGACAGATCTTCACAGATGAGTTATAAATTGTCTTAAAGCCCCCAAACAGCAAGTACACATGCTGTACTTTTACGACCGGGGGATATCATGTGACAAGGATAACTGAAAAGCCAAAGACACCGGTGGCATTGTTATAGCCTGTGTTTCTCAACATGAGCCCCCTGTATTCCCATAGACCTTGCCTTCCTGCTGCAAAGAGACTCTTGTTTCTTGCTTTAGTTAGCTTAAGGCTTGTGCTTGGCAGCTCTGAGTGTGAGGTTGGAAGTCATTTCTCATCATGTGTTCGTGCCATGAAACAGAACAGCATTGTATGACTGATTTGCCCAGCTCCTTGTTGCCTTTTCAGTTGTTCATTTTGTGTACAGTTGCCTGTGAGCAACTTTAAATCGACAGGGAAAATTGCACTAAGAATGAATTATGAGCATGTGCTTGATTAAAGATTATAAATAATAATAAATATGAACAAAAACAGAAAGGTCTTGAGTTTACCAAATATCAAATAAGTCAATACCCATAGTGGTGAGGATACTTGAAGAAGTGGGCAGCCAGGGCATGGCAAGCTGGGAGAAGTTTGGGAGGTTTAAAGTCCTTAACTGTGGACATAGACTTTATGGTCCCACATCCAAGTAGAAACATGCATTTTAGGAGCGGGGACCATAGGGTCAATGGTTCAAAGGTTCACATCCTTCTGTGTCCATGGCTGAGCTTGGCTAGAGCAAGCTCCAAACTAATCTCCAGGCAAAGCACTGGTGGCAGCCCAGTGAGTGGAAGATGGAAGACTTACCCCATGGGCAGTCAGTAAAGGAAATTATTATTATCATTATTAAATCTGCCTCTCTAACCACAAATCCTACAGCTCCCACAAGAGAGATAACAATCATGAACTTATATGTCCATCTGAGTCACTGTGAGTCTGGGGAACCAACAAGTCAGCTGACACTTGTACCACGACCAAGATGTGTCTGTAATTCAACTCAACCAAGCGCCAGTTATTCTAATAGGAGGATTATGCTCCTGCATCAATTTGACGCTGTAGCTAGAGAGAAAGCCTAGACCCTTTACAGACCTTTTTTGACATAGCCTGACGTGGACCTCCCAAGAAATCTAACTACGAGCTGTGATTGGTCCACTTGCTAATAGCATAATTCCATGATAGTATTTCTAGCTGCTTCTCCGTCTCTTTGACTTTTGTGGATGAATAAAGATTGGACACATCGACGAAAGGTTAACTGAGGAGGTTAACTTGTATGACCCCTCTACGGCGAAATTTCAACAAAATTTCAGCCAAAGTTTCCATCGCCATTTTGAAAGTGAAGCAGGAAGTGGAAAGACAAATTAAAAAAGACACAGTCCTGACTAGTGTTTGGGTGGCGTTTTTACAGAGCAAGCCAGGCTGATAAGTGCAGAAGCATAAATGGCTTGCATCGGCATAAGATACGTATGTTACAGCTGACCTGATGATGGGGACATGGAGACTTACTGTTCAAATACTTCTCAGACACAGTCAAATCATGTCTGCTGGGAAAAAAGTAGTGCTACTTTCATGGGCCTTGTTTTATGACCCTTTGCTGGGGTAGACTTATGACTAAACTCAAGTGAACCTCAGGCACAAATGGACTGTCCTGCATTAAAGCTACCGAAAGAGCTAGTACTGTCAGTACTGAGTGATGCTCTATTTTTTTTCACGAACCTTACACTAATGTCTCAGAATGACTGGCGCAGTGATTTATTGGTGCTTGAAGCTTATCAGTGTTACTCGTGTGTGCGTGACCTCTGTGTCATTTGCTGCAAAGTTGCCTTTAGGTCCTCCAGCTGATGTTATCTTACCAAGGAATGCGGGATGCCTTTAAAATGGGTGTTTGTGAACGAGGAACTATTCCTCAAAACTAGTGGCGGAAGTCAGAAAGAGGAAGGGAGCTGCGAGGAAACAACAATGAAGAAACGTGAACATTGGAGCGCAGCGGATGTGAAGTCTTGACAGCTGAAATAAATGTTTTTGTCTGGATCTCTAAATTCTTGTTTTTGTTCTCCACAACACAAAGCTCTAATGGGACTGTCATTCCTATACATACATCTCTGATGAATAACGATGGGGTGATGAGAAAATCAGCCTGTCGTTTCAAGGATATTAAAAAGCATACGGCAGACGGACATCAGCCCACGACCTGGCTCTGCCAGGGACAATGAGAAACCACTTAGTAATGTGTTAAACATCTGATGGAGCTTGTTGATTCACCCGGACTATTAAATCTTTGTGATGCTACAAATCAACTATCCTGTCGCTGATGGGACGTTAGAAATCCACATATGGCCATCACTGCTGCGATGAACCACATCGTGTTTTCTGACAAAGACAGTACTTCCAGGTGATGATCTGCCAGAAGAGCCAAAAATCTTAGATCATTGTTGTGTTGAAGCAATTACCTATCATTAGTGATAAACTGTATTGTGAGAACTACATTAAAATAAGAGTTTGCGCTTATATTTATTTCATTTGTGGTGTATTAAATAAAGCTTTGTCCACCTGTTTTTACAGTTACGGAATAACTAGAACATTATGGGGAGAGCAGAAGTGCCTGTTGAATCTTTTCCTTAGGCAAAATCGGGGGAGGCTGTATCCACCGTTTTTTGTTTTCTGAAACCGACACTTGACGACACTTACACACTTTTTCACTCGTCTCCCAGCTGCTTCCATCAGTCTTCGCATGTACGACTCGGTGTACCACTATGAATTCCCCCGGTGAAGGACATTCTGAAAATGTGCTCTGTCATCCTGGTGTTATTGCATTCTCCGTTTAGCCACTCTGGAAATCTAATTTAACATTTAGCCTAAAAGGTATTTTTTCATTAATGTGTCTATTGTGCTTCTCTTCTGCGTTAAGGCCTGAAAGGTGCAGAGAAAACAAGGAGTCAAATAAAAGAGTGCACACAAGTGGAACAAGCTGCAACTAAAGAAACCGACCATCCTTTAAATCAATGCACTGTTGTTGTGGAATTGGTCCAGAAATCTGGCATTTATCAATTTCTATCAACAAAGACATGTAGCTCTCAGAAAATATGTTAGAGATATTATCTGTTTCCTCTGTGTCATACTCAAATAGAAGACATACTAAGGGGGCGTAGACCCAAAGAAGAGACTAGCAGAGATGCGGTGAAAAACGAATAGAGTGAAATTCAGTGTGTTGTGGATGGACGCATTAATGGGGTTTTCTTTTCAAATAGAGAGTGGTGATGGTAGGAGCCTCTTTTTTGTTGTGTTTGTTTCGCTGAAAACATCAGGGGTGGGAACTATACAAGGTGGTTACCAAGGCAACCAGATCCTGAAACACAGACTAGTGACCCAATGTCGGCTACAAACAAAATGCGTGGATGGGCCTTACAAATGTACACTGCTGTCTTGTGACTTTTATTGAAACTTTTTCGATTGTGCCATGAGACTGGATTTTAAAATCTCATTAAAAAATTTAAATATCAATTCATAAAATCCTGGGATCATGTATTTTTTAGAAGGAAGTGACTGCGGTCTCAGGACCCTTTTAGGGTAAAATACTGTGAAAATACTGTGAAAATATCAGAAGGATCCAATGACAATACTAGTTTTAAATTAAAAAAAAAGTTTTGAAACTGAAATATCCCTAAATTAATGGCATTAAATCAGGACCATGTGGGTCTGTTGGTCAGTCGGTAATCAGTAGTGATACCCAGCCATACTTATATTTTCATACTGAGGTGTGGTTTGGAGCTTTCTCTAAAACCGCTCATGAAACCCCTTGCACAACCTATTGTATTTCCTCAAATACTGCAATGCCTGCTCAAACAGTTTGGAAAAGGTCAATGTGTGGAAACACAGTCACTGAAAGCTGATTTGTACGTACTGTGATCAGCTGTCCCCGAAGACGAGAGCTCACCAAGGGTGAAGACGGACGTCTGTGGAACCTGAGCAGAAAACAACTATTAGGCAAAATATGGTGACCGCTCATCTCAGCAGCTTCACTGGTCCCAGATGATACATACACCAAGTGTGAAGTGGATCAGATAAGTGGTTGTTGACAAAAGCGAACACACACAAAGTTTTCTTTTTCTACCAATGGGTTTTTTTGTTTTGTTTTTTGTAGCAGCAGCTTCAGAAGGTTTACATTTGATTTAGTTGTGCAAATTCAGTGGAACTAGAAACAATGAACATATTTTTGATGTAATGACACTTACAATTCAAATGTATTAAATTTATACACATAAAGAATCCATTTAGGCATAACATTATGACCTATTGTCTCCCTTGTGCCTCCAAAACAGTTGTGACTCATCAGAGAATGGACATGGGCCTTCTGAGGGTGTCCTGTGGTGTCTGGCAACATTATGTTGTTAGTCCTTTGGGTCCTATGGGTTGAGGGGAGGGTCCTCTGTGGATCAGGCTTGTTCTAGTGCATGCCACAGATACCTGATCAGTTTGGGATCTAGTGAATTTGCTTGTCTTCATGTTTTTTGTTCCTAAACTGTTTAGTGTGTGTGTCTGTGTCAGGCTGCATCCTGCTGGGGATGCCTGCTGCCATCAAGGAGTGTCATTGCTATGGGGTGGGGGTGTCTGGTCTGGTCTAGGTGGTACATGTCTAAGTAACATCCACATGAATGCCAGGTCCAAATGTTTCCCAGTAGAACATTGTCACAAGATGGTCAATGTTATTTATTTCACGTGTCAGTGGTTTTAACGTTGTGGCTGATGGTGTATACCTCTATGTACGGTATAATTTGTCACTTTTTTGTAGGTGTGTTTGTTTTCTGGTTTAAGGATTTAATCGTTTCTGTCTCTTATTCTTTTTTTCTTCGCTTATGTTGTCATAAACGCTTTCATCTCAAATTTGGACGGTCAAAAACTAGTGGACAAGTGCTGCAGTCCACTCCATCTGACTGAAATCAGAAAACTGTACAGGAATATTCAGCCCTTCCATTAAAAGTTCATATTGTTTTTTGCAATATTATCACCACAAACCCAGCAAGAGACTGAAATGGGGTATCATTTCAGCATGTCTTGTTTAGAATTAAAGCAGATGGGCTTTTTAGTGGGAGAACAAAGTGTTTTGCATAAATCACCTCCACAGAGATTACATTGGTGATTGGACAGAGATCTTAAAAACTCTGATCGTATTACCTCTCTTAAATATTTTGTGGTTTATAATAGGTAGAGGGATGGAACAGCTGCTTCCATTCAAGCAGTGGCCCCAGCTGTAGGGAAAGATAGACAGACAGAGAGATGGATGGATGGAAGAATGAATGGGTGGTCTGGTCTTTCTCCAGAGGCCTTCATTATCTAATCTGCACACTTCAAATTAAGACTCCAACGTGTTCCTTCCATTCCCTCTTGAATGACTAGATCTCAAAGGCCATCTGAGGCCTGGAGGATATTGAGTGTGGCCAGGCTTAAATGAGAGGACTTCATAATTAGAGACAGAAATAGAAAAGTGGCAAAACAGGAAGCTACTTTCTGCTTGCATTTACAATTAATTTGGGTTTAAGAATGTGAAACACAGCAAAATTAGCTAAATTCTGACCCTGTAAGTCCAGGATTGAACCTCCAGACAGCCAGATTCCTGCTTATTTTCCACTCAACCTGCCTCACTGGACTGTGTTTAAACATTAACCTACAGTATGCTGAGTTCATACTGTAGTCTGAGAGGTCACGCTGGGTCCAAGCCTTTGATCATCCAACATTATGTACAGCAGCCCAGTCAGCTGACAGCCTCTGAGAGGCTTCAGATCCACGAAGAAACAAAGAAATCCAGAGAAACAGATCCATACGAGACAAAGAGGTGTATTGCAGGAATCGGTTTCTGCATTTGCTTGGAAAAAACGTAAAGATTGGATCCACTCATCCACATATTACATGTACTTAAATTAGGGAACATTTTGATTTTCTAAGATATTCCTGAATGGACAGATTGTTTCAGTCTTTGATGACAGTTGAGGGTTCTCTGACAATTCTCCACAACATTAAAACCACTGACAGGAGAAGTAAATAACACTTGTGACAATACAATGTTCTGCTGGGAAAGTTTTGGAACTGGACCATGTTAATGTTACTTGGACATGTACTAGGGGTTGAGGGACTTCTGATTATTTATTTTTTTAAGTCGACTAATACGTGGTGAAAGTCGAGTCGACGGCGACTAGTCCATGACGTCACATAAAAACAGAAGTATTTAATGCTTTTCTAAAATTAAATCTGTATTGTAGACCTGAATATATATTGTAGTGTCTCGTGCGAAATGAGCTGCAGAGGCTTTTCTGCTAGGTAGTTGAAGCTTGAACATAAACTACTGTCAACACCAAGCAACGTCAGTCTGACGCTTGTAATATGGGCCTCTCACTCGGCAAACTCTCAGCTCTTCCGTATGACACCAAGGACAAACCCGCGCGTCAACTAATAGAACACGAAACATAAACACGTGAGCTTATCAATACTGTTTACTGTTCATCGGCATCGTCAGTAGCATTTGTTAGCACTTCACAGCGTGTTGTATGATGGGATAATGTAAACAGGATAAAAATAAGTATGTCTCCGAAGCATTTTCCGTGTAAATCAGCTTAAAGTCTACAGTGAAATTCACCATCAAATAGTTGATGTGCAGCCTCCTTCTCTGTTACCGCAGGCCGTTTGGTGAAGTTGTAATTGACTGATGTCGAGAGGATTTTTTGGACCGTTCGTAGCTGATTCATTTTCAGATGAGTATGTAATGCAGTAGTATTTCAGGAATGACTTACATATTTTTCATGTGAGGGTAGAATGGGCTTCATCTTTAGTGAAGTATTTCCACACACTTGATGAATCGCTGCCAGTTTGCTGCAACGAGCCGAGGCGTCCGTGTTACTGTCACGTGATCAGTGACTAGTCGACGTCCTGTCATGGCAGGAAGTGGCAGAGCTGTAAAGTCGACTAGTTCAGTAAGTAGAACAATGAGTAGAACCCAGACAAGGCACCCCCACCCCATAGCAATGACACTGGCAGCAGCCATCCTCAGCAGGATGCAGTGTTACACAGGCACATACGCACAAAAATGTTTTAGGAACAACTCAAAAAAGCATGAAAAACATCACAAGGCGTTGACCTGGCCTCCACATTCACGAGATCCCAAACTGATCAAGTATCTGTGGGATGATCCACAGATGCCCCTTCCCTCAACCCATAGGACCCAAAGGCCCCCCACTAACAACATCCCGTTACCAGACACCACAGGAAACCCTCAGAAGCTCCATGTCCATTCTCTGATGAGTCACAACTGGTTTGGAGGCACAAGAGAGACCTACACAATATTAGGAAGGTGGTCATAATGTTATGCTTGATCAGGGTATATTGTTATTTGTTCTCGCCTGGTTGAGTGGGTTTCCCAAAAACTGCTATAGCTGTAGCACAGGCTTTAGGTACATCTAGAACGCCCTGTCTCTGCTGATGGATGATGGATTATGTAGTGCCTCTTCAAGGGGGGAATCCTTACGATGAACTAACTAACTCCTAAACTGCTCTCTGGTCACTTTTTGTGGCTGCCCACTTCTCAGATACAGATGATGCAGATGTGACAGAACTACATTTATAAATTTTTATATATGTATTGTAGATTTGCCATACAAATGTATTAACATGGGGCGTTGACCTTAGTTGTATGTGGTCAGCCCCACAGGATCAGGTCAGGTCACTACGCAGCCCTGAGGTCTACTGAGTGTCAGTTAACCTCCAGTTAACCTCCGCCCTCAACCTCGCTCCACAATTATGAGACAGTCCTTTTCGGAAATGACTGCAACGGTCCCAGGACGTGTGTGTGTGTGTGTGTGTGTGTGTGTGTGTGTGTGTGTGTGTGTGTGTGTGTGTGTGTGTGTGTGTGTGTGTGTGAGTGAGAGAGAGAGAGAGAGAGAAAGGAGAGGAAAATAATGACAAGTGTACATTTCTTTTGCACTTGTGGAGGTTTTGTAGATGTGTATGGCTTCCTTGTGTGTGCATCACAGACACGGCACCAGCTGACTAACAGATTCTGAATGTGTGTCATGTCATTCCAGCATTTTCATTACAACATTGTTCATAGGTCTGTGGAACAGCAGGGACGCATCAAACCCAGTTTATCCATTTGGTGACTTTTTTTTTGTTTGTTTATTGTGTCGTAATTTGTCTTCATTCATCTTCATGAACTAACGTGTCACTTTTGGGCCTTCATACAACCTGACTCATTCAACATCAAGTGCTTTATTTTCCAGTTAGTTTAGTTAGTTTAAGTACAAATACGATCAGCTAGCAGCTCTGTTAACCCTGTGTTAATCCTTCACATGACAAATAAACCTCAATCTGGATCTGTGTCTTTAGTCACAATCATGCTTTGAACTTAATGCTAACATCGGCATGTTGATCCCATTGATAGGCATTATGCTTACCACAATCACAAGCTTAGTTTCACATATTATAATGCTAACATTGGCTAATGTGCAATAAATATAAATTATTGTACAGCTGATCATCACCAAGGTCCTTCCAGTTCATTGTAAGCAGAGCATGAGTTTGAATTTGTAGAGATATTTCAGTCAAAACCTCATGTGGTTTGTGGTTTAAGAGGCGGACATGGCACTGTAGGGTCAGTAGTTCCAAGTGGTTTAATGGTTGTATGGTTGTATGTATATATATACTCGGCCAATAAAGCTGATTCACAAGCATTCTGTGCTAACTTTTTCATCTTGGCAGATACATTCATTAAAACACTGGCAATATGTCTCTAAAAATATATTTTCTGCAGGACATGGGTAGCATGTAAATGTAATTTCCAGAAGAAAGGGTTGGCGCCTTCCAGTTTTTAGGCTAAGCTAGGCTATTGGAATTTACCACAGAGACATGAAATTCTCTGCAAAACAAATGTCTCCGAAACATGAGGAAAAGGTATGTTGAGGATAAAAAGCCAAAGCTGATGTTTCCTCTATGAATATAACTGATATTTTTGGCATGTTCGCTAATGATGCATGCTGACAGGAAGACATTGCTTCTCCGCCTACCTCTCCACCATGACCTCACTGTCTGTAACCAAGTCCCGATGACAGGCAGCAGTGTTATATTCTCCATTTATAAGAAGTTTGGTGTGGTTTAGTGAACGCAGTATGATTTCCCCAGACTCGGCCAGCTCCACACAGCTCTGCGGCGAAACAATAACAAATACCATGCGAGTCGTTTTCACAGGCGGGGTAAATTAATTAGGGTGAGGAGGATTCTGGTTACAAGAGCAGCTGCGGAGGTTGTTTTGGCTACACAGCAGTTTAGCTGCATTGCGACATCGAGGCATAGAGCTGGTTACCAGCAAACAACTGGTTGGACTGGGAGCTATGGTCCCACTTCAGATGATCTCTTCTCATTTTCTCTGTAGTACAACTTGTGACAGAATTATTAATTTAGAAATGCATCTTCAGCAGAACATCAAATATTTGTAATGGCAGTGATAATCATACTTATCACAGTATAGTTATAGACAACAAAGAAGCAATGAGAGCTTTTATTACTTTCTTGAAAATATATATACTCTTCCTGCTGTGTATGTTCCAGTTCAACAGTCTGTACCCTAACAATAACAGTTTACCCTCTGTGCATCCTTGCTTCCACATCTTTTTTTTTTCTAGTGGCAGTAACAGGTGGATTCTTATTAGTTTACCATGCAGCGCCCCCATGTGGCCTCTCAAAAAATGAGACTTAATCACCAGTTTGGTTATGTCGCCATCTAGCGGTCTCACATAGATCTCATACATTCCTTAAATGCTTTGGTGAGCCAGCTGGTCTCTTGTTCGGGGTGACACAAGTTGAAACGTCAGATATGAAGCTTTAATCGAACTGTAATTAGAAGTTTAAAATGTATGCATCTTATAGCGATTATAGACTCCTCCGAGTGACAGACAGTGATGGAGGCAGACAGATGAATCTGACCTCGGGATTATCTATTATCATTTTATTCTAAATTAAGCTTTTCTAATTCTAATGCATTTCCTTACCGTGAGTACTGTTGAGTTATACTGTACAAACTGTGTATGAGCTGTATTTCAAGAGTATTAAAGGGTTTCAACAGAAAAAGGCTAAGCTGTGTTGCCCATGAGCCACTAGGGGGCACTGTAGTGCAGCATAGTGCCACTGATTTGTTTGATGGTAGATTCATTTATTCGATTGCAAAGATAGTCTAATTAGGAAGATTGCATGTTTATTAAAACAGGTGAGATGTATTTTGTGACACCAACAGCTGCAAGAAACATGAAGTCTGGAGACAGATTTCAGGGCCCACTCCACGAAACTGCCTTCAGACTGCAATTATGTCTTGATCTCATATTAAAAGTATTTGAGAATCCAATCCAATGCAAAAAAATGAATAATTAAAAAGAAAATGCTCTTGTTTTTTTGTGCTCACGCTGGTCTGTGGTCTTTTTGATGGTTATGCCTGAGCTCGGTCCATTTGCTGGTTGAGATTGGTTGTGAAAGCAGACATCTTGCCCATTTCAAGATGTTTAAACCATAATGACGCTGCAAAAGGAACGACTCCGAATACCCTGCAGAGGCCTCAAAAATGATCCCTTTCTTATTTCAATTTTGAAACGCGGGTAATGAGGCCTCCAAAATTAGATGGAAAATACCTTTTTTGTGTTCCGCCTCTGGTTTTTGTCCTTTATAGGGCAATCAGCACAAACACGTATGTCCTCAAAGCTGCAGGCCTGCGTCTGAGTGTGTCTGTGCGTGTCCGTGTGTGTGTGTGTGTGTGTGTGTACATTTTATTATGTAAGAAAGAAAAGAAAACAAGAGTTACAGGATAAAGGTGGAGTGTCTCAACAGCAAGCGCAGCGTGTCAAACAGCGCTGGGGAATGTGTGTGTGTGAGAGAGAGAGTAGATTGCGTAAGATGCCGAGGACAAAGAACATGTGGTTTCCATGTAAATCAGTCTGTGCAGCAGACTGCTTATTTAAAGCAAGACTATAAATTCATTTACTGCCCCAAAACTGTGTGTGTATTGTTATTAAGTTGTGGGGGGGCAGTTTGTCATAGAATACTAGTGTTGTGAGCTGTTTTGTCGTTGTGGGGCCCCACAACTATCTGAGAGTTAAAACTGGTGTTAATGTTTGTTTTTAGAGTAACTGTTTCAATAAGGTTATAGTTAGTGTAAGTGTACCTAGCTGAGATGGTTAGGCACAGGGTAAGGGCAAGGGGAAGCATCACGTCAATGTACGGAGCTCGCAAGGATAGAAAGAATGTGTGTGTGTGTGTGTGTGTGTGTGTGTGTGTGTGTGTGTGTGTGTGTGTGTGTGTGTGTGTGTGTGTGTGTGTGTGTGTGTGTGTGTGTGCAGGGGAGGGGGCACTAATGACACGGCTGATTTAGCTCTATGGTTCGGATCATGATGGATCCCACCAAGCAACACCACTGATGTTGTTGTCTCCCATTTGAAGCGCCAATTAGTGGGATTCATTTTCGCCGATTACTGCCCGAACTACAGAACAGAAAACATCTGCTTCACATCCATCTGACTGTTGAGACAACAATCTCGCCTCCAGGTCCATTAAGCCGAAGAAGTTTAATGTTTTCATTCACGTTTTTCCACTTTCGGTTGCGCTTCTAAGGTCACGCTGGACCACGGATACGGCGACCTCATCTAAAATCACATTTGGTTGCAGTTGGGGTTTTTGATTACTTCTCTGGATCTTCATCAAGTGCCAGTCGGCCTCTATTGTAATGAATATTAAATTGTGAAAAATAACTGCCAGTCGCAGCTCCAGATGGTTCTTCTTGTTTCACAAGACGCACACATTTGGGAATCAGTTATGTTTACAGATACCTGATATATTGTCTTGTCTGGGACTAGCCAGCCTCTCTTCACGTTAAGCCAATAGCGTTTGAGTATCAAAGACAAACATACAAACCCATTTCATAATAAAAGGTGGAGTTTATAGCACGCTAAGAAGGCAGAGTGTGTCCCTAACATATTTCTGCACAGACAGAAATTCAGCGTTACGCCAAGCAAAAGCAAAGTAAGCTTAGACTGTAGGCAAGGAAAACATGGATGTGGGATTTAAAATGTTCCAAAGTGTTTGTGAGGAATGTATTCAATGATTCCCCAATAAAAACAGAAACGTGGTTTACAAGGTTCTGCACAGAGACGCTTTAAATAGTTGTAGGTGAGCATTGATCGACCGAGGCTGGCTGCTGCCAACTTCACCAAGTACGTAACCCAAGTATTGCTTTAGCTGATGTTCTGCACACACGCTGCACGCTTTTGAATGAAGTGTCGTCAGCATCGCGCAGACGTCATTTCTATCCTCTCTTCAGTGCTAAAGCATTCATGTGAAACACCATGTGCACTTGCTGTTCTGCCTTTCAGCTGGTTAAATACAACTTTGTTTTCCTCCAGTATCATGTCAAATGTTGGTGTCTGCTCTGAAGTTGCAGTAGCAGATGGATCTTACTGTATTTTTAACCATTAAAGGATGAACATTTAGCTGGGTTGTGTCGTCACCATAGCAACCTGTCACTATCTCCAAGACTATGCGCATGCCTCCTCACTCTGCTCCGGGGTTCGGTGTTGCTACAGCGACTCTGTGAGTCGGTCTGGTCATGTGGACGCGATGGCTGCGGTCCTGGCTTCTGCCCAAGCACTGTCGAAACACAAAGAGCTCTCAGCCGAGGGTGTCCTGTCGGGACGGAGCAAGTTTTCCAGTGATCCAGAAACGATGCGTGCTCTGACCTTTCTGAGGAGACATTTCTGATGTCAGTCAGTCTGTGTCGTCCGGGATGACATGCGGCGCCTCCTCAACCACAGTCACATTAAAACAGTCTGGGAATCAAATAATGGGGGCAAATTATTTTTGGGGGCATTGCATTCATTAATTCAACAGAAGAATATTCTTCGTTTAAAAGCAGTAATGGATCTCCTGCTGCCGAGCGCAGCCAAACCACCGAGCAGAATTTCAGTTTAGTTTAGTGTTTAGTGCTGACAACATGAAATACTTGTTCGTTTTGCATATGCAGTTTGCTTCGTTTATTTAATCAGTCCTGATGGATACCATTGTTCCTCTAAGGGTCACGTCCCACTCACAGACCCCTGACCAGCTCCCTGAATAGACTTCCAGGAATTGAGGCTCAATCACTACAGAGGGGCACCGTCGCTCTGGTTGGCACGTTGTTCTCAAAACTATGAGGAACTGCTAATACGTGATAAACTATAAAGCAGGGGTGCTAAACATACGGTCTGTGGGCCAAAACTGGACCGTCGGGGGGGTTCAACCTGGCCTGTGGGATGAAGCCAATAAAATCGGTGCCTACTCCTTTTTTAATCCACTAAGGGTTTCCCTGCTTTCAGACAAAATTTGTGATGACAGCAATGCGCCAAAATTGCACTTATTCGTCTTATAAAAACAGAGTTCAGTTCCCAACGGAGTCACTCCAGACCAACTTTTTTGCCACAAATAGTTGGTGGGTGGGTAAGTTGGTTTGGCTTCCAGGCTGAAACAGTGGGATGGCGGGACCAGCATTAGTGAAATGAATAAACACTAGTAGAGAAAATACAACAATTTAGTTTTTCATATGAAAAGTTTGGAGTTCAGAGATGGAGTTTTGGGAGGCAACACTTTTCGTTTTTCGTACCACAGGGACAACCTACACACAAGAAAAAAAAAACCTGAAAGACTCGATTTAATGTCAACTGTGATAAACCACTGGGAAAAGCAGAATTGGTCGTGACTCCCATATTCTGATCCCAGCTCCTTTTATCTTTTAGTCCCATTATCGGGCTGATGTCTTGCATGCTAAACCCAGCATTACCTGATGCAAGAAGACATGAAGCAGAGAAATTAATTAAGCCTTGAAAACAGACTAACAGACAAAACTTGTCCAGGAGGGACAAATTCATTTTTTTTCCCAGTGTGCATTATCTTAAAGAGACAAAAGTACAATCAAAAAGCCATCAGTGTAGAAGTTTAATCGATCTATTCATCCCTATCCCTCAGTGCTTGACTAATCCTGGGTGTTGCACACGGTCTTATCTGGAAATGTGATTTAAGAAGATTTCTCAGCAATGCAAAGCCCCCTCCCTACACCCCCTTCCGTCTCCTTCTTTGTTGTCAGTGAAGTGGAGCTTAACAGAACCTGTTCCAAGAAATAGTCCTGATCCTTATTATGAGGTATTTAAAGGCCTTCATCCACACAACTGTGTTGATTTTGGACCCGGACCAGTCTGCAGGCTATAGCAAAATAGTGTGGAACTAACAGGATACAGCGAGTGTAAAAGAGGTAAATAAGGATAATATGGAACGCATTTTAGACGACAAAGAGGCCGGGAAGGATTTCTGGTGAACCTCCTGACAGTTAAAACATGGGGTAAATTTAAAGTAAAGTCCCATAAAAGAGAACGCGCAACGGCCCCTCGTAAAATGTATCACCCACACCTCGGGCCAAGAAAATAATGAGTGCGAACAACGGTTGAAGATTTAATAACTCGAGCTTGGTAACTTTATTGTGTTTTTGTTTTTTTTTGGCGAATGTTCTCAGGAACAACCAGCGAACATTTTAACGTGCACAACACAATCACATGTACACAAGTCACAGTGCGGAGAAGAAGAGAGGAGGAAAGATGCGACAGGATGATAGCTAGTGGACTGCTGGCCGTCGCCGTTCTTCTCATCATTCGGCAGAAACATAGAAAGCTTCCAACAGTACAGAGCACTTATACAAAAAAAAAATCAATGGTTGAAAGTAGATATATGCTACCACATAAAGATTATGTAACAAATGCTCCTATATATTCTTTTTAATTTATTTTTTACATTATAATACAAAGCCAGTATGTCTCAATAAAATCCAAATGTTTCTCAATGCAACATAATAGTTCTGCAACTTCCCGTAACATGGAAAACAAATTGTATGCGTGACGTTCTGCTGCCAACACATGAGTCTATCTATCTGTCTATCTATGTGTCTATCTATTGCTAATAATGTGAATGAGCAAAATCCCAGTAGAGCGTACTTAAGGTTTTGAGGCTGTTTCATGCATGCTATGTGTCTAAATAAGGGCAGTAATATTAAAAATGAAATATGAACATTTACTCGTTTGGCAACAGGTGACGGCTTAAGAATTTCTAAAAAGGCAAAGAGATATTTAAGAATTTGGCTAAATGAGGCAACAAAAACATCATATATGGTGGAGAAACTTTGCGACAGTAGACGCACATGGCAGGATGGTAGATTTTGTGTGCGGGAGCAGATGCCAGCACTGCTAACAGTTTTAAATCAGGAAGAAAACATATTTACGACAGCTAGTGGCAGCGTAGCGGTACGTGTATTCATCCCAAATTTCAGGACGACACTTCCTCGGTTAATTAGCCGTGTGATTTGAATGTATTTGCAGTACTGGAGCTTTAGTGTAGTTCCACCTGAAACTATTTGGCTATCTGTGCGTTACTTGTTATCTAACTTTTAGCAGGTTTAATGTGAAGGCTGGGCTGACACAAGGTGATTTCTATTAATCTGGTACCATGTGTTTACTCACAGTGTTAGATCCCTACTAGCTAGTAACCTCCTCGGACTATGTCACTTTCACACAATTATTATTATGTTATAAGGGGAAACATTTGTTCCAATGAGACATATTGATTTTGTAAAATAAAGCCAAGATAAATAATAGTTTACTATATCATGAAAGGGATTTAATCAAAATTGTCCTTCTGATGATGAATCAGTGCTGTGTCTTATTTCTGCTTCACAAATAAGAATTTCTTAACATGACCAAGCAAAAAAACATATATATATATTATTTTTTCCACAACTAGCAACAGCTTCAACATTGAGCAGAATTTGACACAATGAAAAACTAGTTTCACTACAGAGAGCTGGAGCTGGGTGCTTATGTTCTACTAAGGCATGGTCAGTGGTCACACTACATCACTGCTCTAAAGGCAGGACCTTAAGGCAGCATCCAGGACAAAGCACTTCATAGGAGAGGACCGTCCGCTCGGTCAGCTAAAGCACATCGCTGTTTATTTTGTGGACGGAATTCAGAACAAGCCATTGTTTAGCATTTCAAGCACATACATAGATCAATAAATAACATGGTAAATCAGAGGAAAGACAAGAACGAGGCCACTTACAGGATACGAGTGCAAAAAAAAGAAAAAGGACCACTGGAAGGATAGCAACTTTAAAACCGGACTTATTGTTTGAACTTGGAATGTAAAGTTTGTAACATTTCTCAGAAACACATATGGCTCCAGTGAAAATGCAGATTCAGTTCGCTCCAACCTGATTAAAAGTGTTACGCAACAGTCTGCGGCGGTGAAACATTGGGGTTACATGTGCGTGTGAAGGGGGATAGGAATAATCATGTTGAAACATACTTTGTTGGGATATTTTTCAGTTTCTTTTCACTGTCAAGAAGCACAGACTGTAGAGTTAGTACCGTGAAAGGCAATGAGATGCTAAGGCAGTCTTTCAAAAGTGGAAAAACACCCTTCAACTATGTGTTTAAAGTGACTAGAGACTAAGTGTAGTTCCATCCAAATTATCTAAGTCTTCTGTTTCTGTTTAAAAAACAAAAACACACAGAAAAATCGTCGAAATTCAGAAGGTAGTTTGTACTGATAAGAGCAAAAAGCTAATGAAAAGTTTAAATGGTGCTATCAATTGCCTGCTTCCTCTATAGTGGTGTTACGGCACCTGACAGTATAATATGCACTACAAGCTCTTTATCACATTAAAAGAACTTCTCTAATATATATATATATATATATATAGAGAGAGAGAGAGAGAGAGAGAGAGAGAGAGAGAGAGAGAGAGAGAGAGAGTTTTGGATGGGAACAAGCACTGATGCAAAATTTCTTTTGTCGTCCGTCTCAAAATCACATTAAAATGTGTGCTACACTTGGATGGAAATCTAGGTAATGTCTGTGGCTGGGCTGTCAAACTAACAAGCCGAACAAAAAAGACTGGATCCATTCGCCATCGACCCTGTGCGACCCGTGGAACTGATTAAATACACTTGATAGCACGCAGCTGACTGGTCTGTAACTGTAGACAACGTGTTCTTGTAAACAAACACGGGCTTGTACCGTTTTCTATATATATAGCAGCATCCAAGCTGGAAAAGCTCAAAAGAGGGAAAAGCAGTGACATTGGTGTTCGCTGATGTCTTTGGGGTAGAGGCACTGATAACTTCAAACTTTATCGTTATGAATGGATAACACCAGAAGACTAAAAGAGTTGGAATATAGCGTGGGCTTCATTGTGGTGATGCTTTAACTATCAAGGTTTCTGAAGGTCAACATCATTCCTGCACGCTCCACGTACGTGATTTTTGTCCACTTCTCGTATTATTTAGACATTAACTCTGCGGTTTATTTTCCAAGGGGCCTGTTAAAAGAACTGTATGACGTGTCAAGCCAGTAAAATATCAACCCTTCCCGAAAATTTACTACAGTATGCACTTTCCCTGCACCGGGAGACTTACAGGTTACATCACTACCAGAGACATGTGGTCCCTCAGGAAATCTCAGATTTAGGAAGTGTAGCTCACGTTATGCCAGAATCAGATGTGAGGATCTATATAGAGCCGGTGGGATATTGAAGAATGATCCGATGCTAAATCCCAACGGGGTGTTGTGAGAGTTAAGTTGAGGGGAAAAGCCTAATCCTGCTTCAGCAGGTGTGTTTTTTTCTACCAGCGACAGTAGATGGAGATGCAGGCAGAGTGTGAAGACCATCTGAAGTGAGTTTAGTCAAAGCCGGAGAGTTTAGCGGGCAGGAAGGGCCTGGATTAGACACGTCCAGAGATCAAACTCAAACCAGGTGCTGTCATGTAATCAAAGCTGCGTCAAATGCAGTGGGTTTAAGTGTGGGCGCGCACACGGGACATCATGTTCAAAAGCATCGCATTACACTACAGCAACACGGACTCGGAGACGGAACAAGAGGTAACAGGGAACACTCAGCCCGACTAGAAACATTCATTTACACCTTGACTGCAGAACATTAGTAGAACAGGAGCAGCCTCAATGTCTGTTCATTGGAGATGAGTTAGGATGAGGGATTTGCAGGTGTTAGCGTGGGTTGTCTCCTCATGCCAGCAGCTTCTCTGGGTTCTTAGAGAAGCTCTGCAGTAGGCTCCTTTGGAAGTCCTCATTAGGTATTTCAGGAACCAGGAACTCCAGGAGAAGATCAAATATGCAGTAAACCAGGTGTCTGTGGGAGAAGAGGACGAACAGTCAATTTTTTTTTTTATTATGTATGTATAGGAAATGATGTGAATGAGACTCCAGGGACATGCTGTGATTATGTATTTGATGAGGGAAACAGTACAAAGGACTTCATCACTATCAAACGGAGTAAGTTTGACAGTTTGAATAAGTTCTCCACATCTGTGAAAGATTTTAGACGTGCTGTTGTTTAGAGTAGAAATTAGTCCAGGTGAGCGTCTGTGTGTCTGTACGCACGTACGCCGCTCCATCAGACACACCTGCTTGTTAACAGCAAACCATGTGAACCCGAGCATATAATGAATCAAGCCAACTGAAGAGATCATGGACCTCTGCGCTAAGTGAATGATGTGATATAATTATTATTATTTAATGTGAAACTGAATCTCAAATCTGATTTAAAATGGTTATGTTTCCCAGGTATCACCTTAAATTTGACACGTGAGCTTGCCACTTAGCACAGAACATAATATATACAGAGAAAAAAAAATGCCACTGCAGGTATGTGACCATGCGCAAAAGGACTGGATCCAGGTCTGCACTTCATTTTAAAATCATCTGTCAAATTTTAAAGATGCTAGAATAAAAATCACATTTTCAACTTGCTAGAGGGCCGAGAGGAGACACAAATATCTGTTTCACGATAATCCATTTAGTGATTACAGAGATATTCTCATCTAAAAAAAATGGTGGAACAGCTGTCAGAGAGCCAAAGCCTGAGATGTCCATCTGTTAGAGTCATGCTGCTTGTGTAAACTGGTGGAAAAATATTGAAAAAGCTAATATTTGTTGTGTCTCCTTCTATTCATGAACTACAGATCCCATTTGGTTTAGGAAACGTAAGCTGCGGGCTTTAATCTTTTCCTCCGGTGTAATTCTGTTAAATAAACACTGGCTTTCTGGTTTATTATTGTGAAATGAACAAAACTGTACCAGCTTGGGATCTGTATGTGTGTATGTGTTAATTACGTAATGACAGTAGTGGGGACAGAAGAGAAAATTTGGAATTCTTTATGTAGGAGGTTTGTCAGGTTGAATCTATAAACCATACGTACCAGGATAAAATCAATTTGCATCAAATCCAGTGGAAAAGATTAAATCATCCATTTTTGTCCATCTTTGGTTCACATTCACATCATGGATGACAGTGAATAAGTGTCCACAGAGTATAAATAAAATGTATATTCACCTGTTAATGTAGGGGTCTTGAAAAGAGTCCAGTACGCTCTGCCAGCTGAGTTTGTACTTGTCTGAGCCCAACATATCTGAGACCAGCTCTAGAGACAAAAAGACATAACTGTGTAACTAGATTGCTGAGAGCGTATCCTTCTTTCTTACCCGTAAGCTGAGGAACTCACTGTGCCGTGACTAATTTATTGAATTAAAGCACAATTTAAAATAGTTTGGTTTTCTCTTAATTGGAGGCTGATGCCAATATTACAATACTTAAAGCATTAAATATGTTTGTCTGCGTGTACATGTACCTGGTAGCAGTCTCATCAGGCAGTGTAAGGCTTGTTGCTTGGTGCTTTCCTTCTGCTCCTGACTGCGCTCAAACGCAGGAGCGGTAGGCAGAGTTCCTCCAGGCCACACTGCCTCCTGGATAACCTGCAGGTACGCCACCCAGTAACTGGTACACGTCAAGCTGGCCACACCCACGTCGAGCCATCTGAAGTTTAAAAAACACAACACCACAGCAGTTTCAAGTTAGTACAGTGGCAGGGTCAGAACTAGGGCTGCAGCTATCGATTCTTTTTGTAATCGATTAATCTAGCACATTATCGATCGATTAATCGATTAATCGCATAATTTTTTGTTACGTTTTTAAACAACCAAAACAAATAATGCATAACGAAAATTATGTGGCTATAAAAAAAAACAGAGAACTCCAACTCCAACATTTGGCTCCAAAACTAAGCCCATTTATTCCAATTTACCCATTAAAAGTGCCAGTGACAACAATTAAATAACAATACAGTTAAGTGAACTTACTGTAAAACATGTATAACATGTTTTATGTAGATTTCTACACCTGCAGCATTTACCATTAGGCCACTAACAATAATACATAATTTCTGGGGAGAGCCCTATAGTAACCTAGCAACCTGTGTGTTTGTGAACGTGTGCTGTGCGTGAGGAAGAGTGAGAGAGATGAGGGGGCATTTTTCACAAGAGCCACATTGGCGGTGCAAACTCAAAAGGCGAGCCACTTTTACGACAACATACTACGTCACCTTTGCAAATGTGCATTTCTACGACTGGTTTTTGAGCTCGTTTCGGTCCCTTCTTTATTAAAAACCGGTCCATTTTGTTTTTTACGCTAGCTAGCGGAGCTTACGTTGCCTGTCTGCAAACGTGCGCTGCGGTCAAGTTTTGTAAACAATGCCACATGGCCACTTTCATTCGCGCTTTCCGTGATTCAGCTGCCTGAAATCTATTACAACTTATGAATGTATTGATCCTAAACTTTAGACATTTTTTGCCGTTTATGGGCATCTTTACTCTTCGCCATCGCACCAAATAAATTCAAAATGTATCACACGCTAGTGGTGTGCTTCGCATAGGTGCTTCCGTGCTTCCAAAACAACGGTCCATGTGGAAAAGTCAGAGCCCGGCGAGTACAGTGCGCGTCATAGGAATTTAACGAGGCTTCGAGGCAGAGTTTTTGCCTCGAGCAATTTTTGTAATCGAGTTAATCGAGTAACTCGACGAATCGTTTCAGCCCTAGTCAGAACCACTCCCAATGTTCATTCATGTATTTGGCCAGAGCGAGGTCATGGAGGACCGGAGCCAAGTCTGCTACAGTCTAGACTGAACATCGCTCAATGACAAGCCTGACACAGAAGGACAATGACCCATAACCTCAATTCAAACATACTCCAGCACAGACTTCAAACCTTTTTGGATGCCCCAACCCCCCAACTGCATCTCATGTCAAGGTAGTATTACCTTGGCAACAGTTGGTTAACCTCCTGACTTCATGAGTTCAATGTGTTGTGACCTTGTCATCATGCCTGACCTGACCAGTACTCAATGATCCTGTCCTCTGAGTAGCCAATCCTTTTAAATGTAACGCATGCTTCAATGCATTCCCACGCAGCTTTTAAACTCCAGGAAGATCAGCAGAGTCTAAACTGGCACAGTCTTGCACTGGAAGGAGTCAAAAAAGCGACATAAAGCGTTGCACATACCTGCTGAGTGACAGGTCTTGTGATGAGTAAATTCTATAGGCTACGTGTAGCTGGGAGACTCTGACCTCTTTCACTTGGACCTGACCTTTTTCACACCAAGATTTACCATCTGAGGCGTGGAAACTCAGCCAGCCGCCACCCGGACTGGATGAGGAGGTTATTTAAAGCGTAAAGTAACAGCTAAAAACAACATCTCAGTGTAGCTCAGGAATTCAAGCACCGTGTGGGTCACGCCGTTGAACCTGTAGGTGAGATCTGAAGCGACAACACCGTTGTCGCTAAGGCTACCACCGAAGTGCTGAGGATCGCTTAAGACCTCCAAGATTCCCAGCTCTTGCAGACAGTCTAAAAATGTTTAACGCCACACAGATGCTGTTATGCAACTTTGTTCAGAACCTCGGGGATTTGTTAAAAAGAAACAGGGATCCCCCCTCTGGCGTAATGTTCTGCTTCTTTTGTTCACTTCATGCGACCCCCCCCGTGCACGTGTACCAGAAGCAATAGATGGACATGTTGTGCCTGTTACCATTCTTGATTTCCATTTTTATTCCTTTGTATTTTTGTGTAAGAGTATCCCAATAATAAATAGGCTGTACATCTGCAGTTGGAAGACGGTTAACATATGTTTTTCTAGCAGAAAAAGAAAAAGAATATGAATGTGCAAAAATATGTTTGGCTTATGGACTGATCCTCAGACAAAACAAGAACTTTGAAGGTGCCACAGATTTAACTTAAAGCTGATACAGTCAATGGATTTTACCTAGATGTGTCACGTAACAATAACAATTGCTCGTCTGAACTGAAGCACCTAAATGGAGTTCACACATGTGACATGACAATGATGTGTAATTCAATAGCCTTTTTACAGCCACACTGAATGAAAAGAGACAGAAAACTAAAAATAAGGCCCACAACGTGAGGCATAATTCATCAATTAGCATGACCTGGGCCCGTGTATGGCTTCGTAAACAGGCCCAGGTGAATAAACTCCTTTGAACTCTTAAACCGGAGAGAAACAACGTGATCAGATGTTTACATGGTTGTTAAAGGTTCCCGTTCAAAGGATTATCAAAGCCTCATCTGATTGAAAAATCCCTCCAATCTGGCCAGCCTGTTCCAGTTGAGGTAATTCTGATTGGCCTATTATTCTGATTATTAGTCCAATACCGGAGTCCAAGTAAATGCAGCTCGGGCCTCTGTTCTAAGTAATATGAGGTTCTAATGTCAGCAGTGAGTTGTGGTAGTCAGTAACGGTATTCCTCCAAGAATCCCTCAGAAGTCAAACACTGACACAACAAATTCCCACTCGAATAGAAAACTTTTTCCGCAAATGTGGTCAAAAAGCAATTCCCACTCAGATTAAGTTTCAACCTCTTATGTAAAGTCGAAGAAAATGTAGCAGCCTGTTTAATTTCTCTCCACAAAAAGTAAGCGGAATTCTGAGAGGAAAACATTTAGTTTAAAAAATATTAAAATAAAGAACAAAACACAGTGTTATGTATTGCGCATAAAAACTGCATAGAGCCACAATAATAATAATACGCTGAGGCTCTGGGACATTATTAGGACTAGTTGGTGAGAAATTCCACGTTCGTGTTTGGGCTGCCATCGTAAATCTTTGCAGCAGATAAATGCCTTGATCGGTACAGGCTGTTACAGGGGAGGATATTTATTATCCCCTAAAGGACCCAATGTGCTAAAATGAAGGCCTCAAGATAATTCTGAGCATTTGGCTGAATTATTGGACAAATATGAACGTGATCAGTTTGAATCTTGGAGCTTTAGTGTCTCTTTAAGGTCTTCAACAGTCATAGAATTGCGTAGATGAACATAGATGTTTGAAAGATCGTACTTTGCTCTAGTTAAACAACAAAAGTGGACCTTAAGTCAGAAGTATTTCATCATGTCGTGTTGACCACTGGCAGGTGAAGTAATGTCTGTGACTATGTCTAGGGTTAGTGAAGAAAAATGCTTGAAGCTCAAGGAAACTTACTAAGGCATGTACTTGTGTACATGAACAACACTAATAATATAAAAGCACATTTATTTTGCAGCTGTGATGATCACTGTTTTCATTCAGTTTCATCTGTGCACACAACAAGTACACAAACTAAGACTTTGAGATGCAACTATGCATGAAATTAGAAAAAAGGACAGAGAAGATGATGTCTACGGAAACGCATTCTGTTGTTGTCTCCAGCTGGATTAAGCTGCAATTCCTATGGATACAGCAAAAATATAAACATAATCCTGAGTTTTCGATTTTCCGATGCACCGTATCCCAGATGGAAAATGAACCTGCCTAACTGACATTTAGCCCGGACTGGAAAAAAGAAGCGGAGACGGGGTGGGTGGCTGTGCGAGCGAAGAGAAGGGAAGCCAATGTTCATTTGGACAAGTGAGGGAGACAATTAATGGAAGTGCTCGCAGGCTGGCAGCAGAGGATGGAGGCTGACAAGTGGCTTCTTTTCAGACTTCAGCACACTCGCTTTGAGGATTCACTTGCGTGTGTGTGGGCTCTGGCTGTGCTAGCGTTTGTTTGTCTGAAACAATGTTTAAGGTCTAACGCTTGGTGAATTCTATTATCTTCCGCGATTACTCTGTCAAATGCAATAACAGATTATGTTGTTAATTTCACGGCTATGACAAGATCAAAGTTTGCCAGGCTTTTCCATTATGTCGTCTCCTAATTTGAGCAGGATGACAAACGTCTTCTAGCCAGACAGTTTAAGAAACACCACCTTTGAGCAGACGTAATGAGGAGTGATTATTTCTATATGTCCTGAATTCGAAAGAAGGCGTTTTACTTCTCTTGTAAACACACGTCAGCAGAAACCCAAGGCCTGGACTAACAAATGTGTTTTTCTGCCCTAACCGAAGCTCCAATCAGCCTAACTAGCTACAGTGGAGCTATTCCTTAAAAAACAATCACAATTTCTCTGTACTTGTACGCGGAGGCCAGGAAAGTGTTATGAGGACCTTCAACAAATGAGGGCAAACAAAAATACTGTAGCAGTTGTTCCCGTAATGTAAGTCTGTGCTTCTGGCAGGCATTGGGCAATATGTGCCTAAAAAAATCTCACTGGTTAAAAACAGTGCGGGTCTAGCTTCACACTTGAGTTTAAATGTTGACTCTGTTTGGTCTGGGAACTGGTTGTAATTAAAGTCACCCAGCAGACTGACACATGTCCAACTTTGTTTTATTTTTAGACTAACAAAATTATGAATATTAGAAAATGACTAGGTCTTAATACATGGCAAGAATACCTGCCAACAAATGGTCCAGGCCAGCAGGAGCTATTTTTTATTATTATTATTATCATGGCTGCCATGTAGGGTCTGATTGCAGTTTACTTTGATGCCTACAAAACATCATGCACATGTGCATTCCAAAGTAAAAGTCAAAGTATAACAACTCATGCCAGGTCGGTACCTGCAATGAAGTCACACTGAACTTCATGCACCTTACATGAACCTCATACCACCATGTAACTGCACATGCTTCATACGGCTTTTCTCAACACAGAGACAACTTTCATGTCAAACCGTATCTCAGCACTCGATCCTACAGGATGCCAAAGAGCTGCCTGTGAGAGCTGTGATCTGGACCACGTTAAGGTAAATGTTTGCAGGGTTAAGGTTTGGTTCTGATAGCAGATGCAACCCCCCCACTGATTTATCATAACCTGAACCAAACCAGACTCCAAAGCTTTTACAAATCCAAACCTCAACTACGTTTTTATGCAACAACTAACTCCAGCCACATTAGTCACGTTCTTAACGACGGACATAAAACAAATTAAGATCGGGCCTGGCTACGAGCTCAGTCTGACCATTTTCACAGCTTGTACCAGATTGTTGCTGGACAACAGTACCTGCATGTTTAATCTCACAGTAATGAGCAGCAGCAGTTTGTCTCTGCATCTTATTCAGGTACGTTTTCCCTTCAAACTCTGTACTGTGAAGGCCCAGAGACAAACATCTCAGAATTTAAAAAGAACAAACTCGTGCACTGCAAGCAGACAGGATGTGGATTCAAAAACATCAAATAAACACATTTTTAATGGCTGTGGTCTGAGTTAGTGCATCCCCACTAACATAGACAAGTGTGTCTTATCTTAAACTACCTCCATGTGTTTTAGCTGTAGGCAGTAGTCTCTTGAGTACAGTACACTTTCAAGGCAAAACGTGTGGAAACACGAGAGAATGAAAAGAACCCAAACAAATACCACCAGCTCACTGCTGGTACCACTGTGGAAGACGCACAACAAACTTCAGTCTACGTGCCGGTGGTTTGAAAATGCTTTGTCTCAAATCTGGAAAAAATGTATTCAGCGTTTCCAGAACTGCATAAGAGAGCTTTGGGACACAAAGTAATGCGTTTTCTAGAAATGTTTGATAGTTCTCTTCTAATTGTTAATGGGAATATTAAAGCGAATAAAAGGAAGTTAAAAAAACAACACCGTAAGCTTGAGAAGGTGTATGTAACAAAGTGGCATCTTTACATAGGTCAAGTTTTACTTATATCCCAAAACACGGTGCATCATTCACTTTGAGGAAGCCAATGTTTTCTGTTTTTGTCTGTATTATTCCTAGTAAAGGGGAAACATTAACATTGGCAAACAAATGATCTATATCTATATTCTCCTGCATCCTCTTGTAATTCCAGATTGCTTTCAAATGACAAAACTCACGAGAACATGCAAGAGATTAGTGAGAGAGAGAGAACCAAACCACGACAGAAGCTACAACACCGAGAGCACTGTCAGGCCTGAAACCTGACTGGAGTTAGAAAGTATGACGTCAGAGTAAAGCCGCACAGAGCAAAGACATGCTGTGTGCAAGATGCACCAACTGGAGGTAAATATGGTGGAAATCTCTGTAATCAATGACAACATTAGTTTTGCAAAAATCTCTTTTGCAACTAAGTAAAATTGTTTAGTTTTACTGAATCTAGACCTTGTGAATGGGGATCAAATCGCTCCCTGAAAATCAACTTATAACAGCAAAATCACATCCCTAATTTTGACATAAGACTGGCATTTTGACCTGTTTCATCCTTGCAGCGAAATTCCAGATCTCAGTTGGGTTCATTAAGATTTTTGTTTCTCTTCATCAAATGACAAACAGCATTACTTTCTGTGACAAGTTTATTATTTGCCATCCTAGGTCTATTTTGGTAGAGTCCGAATGTTAGTGAGGACTCTAATCTTTCTACCATGTGTTAAATCATGCAATAAATCTCGATTTTTATCTCTGCGGAGGAAAAAAATGCGTGCCAACTTTGCAACCAGCTAGTACACTGTGGAAAGAAATGAGCTCTGGATGAACTGCAGGAAAGCCGAGCCGGTGTTATGAAATGAGATCAGCTTGTCCTTTAGGGTTGATATGAGCTTTTCTAGATTTCAGCGTTCTGCTAACAGACTGAGCCAGTGGTCTACTGATAATTTTGTTCTGTCCTTCCTGTTGACTAATGTGGTTTTCTTGGCCACAGTTAATGCTGTTAAGATGAGACTTGTTAAGATGTTGCGGGGTTGTACGTGAGGCAATATCACCTACAGGACAGATGGAGGGGGGAGAGCTTGAACTGTGGCGGCTGTGAATTTGTGCTGTTTACCCTGTTTTCCATTAACAATTCCATTGTCGGGAAATTATCTAACATCTCAGAAAACAGCAAGAGAACATGGACGTCCTGAAAATTGTTTACGTGCCCACAGATGAGATCATTTATCTGTGGCCTGTGAGCCATAGGGAGGAACCACCAGCCTTGGTCAGGATGGGGCGGTGAGGGCAGACAGAAGTCATGTGGAGAAGTTATGAGGACGCTGCTGAGTTTCTTAACATGAACACACCACAATGTCTCTTAAGACCTGAAGCTGTGGAAGCAGTGAATGGCCAAAATGACAAATGTCTGGGACTAATGGAAAGGCTAACTTTGTTTTATGGATCCTCTATCTTCTTCAATAATTTGGGGGGACCTCAAAGAAGTTATGCTTAAAGTTGCCCTGAGGAGTTTTTTTGACCATTGCTACCACATTGCTCTAAAGAGGGCCCCCCTTTCCTCATGGAAGAACTACTCCCTGGATTTACTGGTGGTGGTGGCAGTAGAATTGCTTCACATTTGTTAGATCTTAGGAATATAAGGATGTACAACATGACAGCTCTGCAGAAGTCAAAGAAAAATAGTTGGTGTTAAATAGCAATTTGGTGCTGCAAAAGGGTTGTCATGACAATGGCATGATTGACAGCTTCTCTCAGTAAATTAGGCATCTCTGGACCTCTGCCCTGGATTTGTACATAAGAATGTCAAAAGACTGTTCCTTTACTTGCCTTATGTTAGGCTGTGACTACTGTTGTCAGTCAGGGTTACTGTTGAACCCTGACTGTAAAATGTAGCTACAGCCCAGACCCTAGCGCTGTAGCCTGAAGTAGTGCAGGAGCACCTCCCCAGACATGTAACTATAAGCCATGGTGATTGGTCCACTTGGTCGTAGCATGTTTCCATTGTAATCGAATTAATTGTTTTGGATCAATAACCATGGAACACATCGAGGAAAGGTTAACTGAGGAGGTCCGAGGATGCAAATGTTTGTTTGATTCGTCTCTGGAGAAATGTCGGCAGAAGTTTCAGTCGCCATTGTTGAAGTAGGAAACAAAAATAAACCAGACTGGTAAAAAACACACAGCGCCAGCTAGCGTTTGGGTGACGTTTTTACAGAGCGAGCCAGGCTGACGAGCGCACAAATATACCAATTTGTTTTATAATATCTGGCAACCTTTTCTTGACTACCTTCCTGATGATCTTGCTGGCCTGCTGCAGAAAGGGCGACCACACTGCTTCTTCACTAATTAGTCTTAAATACTTTTTTATTTTATTTTATTTTATTGTTTGGGCACAGTACTAATGTAAACCATGCAATTGCAATGTGCACAAATAATTGGCAATGCCTTCAATATCAGACACATGTTCTCAACACTGTTGATTTTCTCTAAACTATGTCAATAAACATCTCCGGTGTCACGATGATAGACATCTTAAATGTCTATCTCTGTGATCACCTCTCTGCCAAGGTAAAAATAAAGTCAGTGCCCGGCGCTCACCAAAACCAGCTCTGTTCAGACCGGGAAGCTGGGATAAAGTTAGAGGTCGGTCAGTATGATGAAGTGTTAATTGTCTACTCTTAATAGCCAACTCTTACTGAGAACAGTCACGGCTATGGACAGAAGGGGAGACTGTTTAACACTGCATCTTTTTCTGTTTCGGTATCATTAACATAATCTATTTGTAGCCTGATTGTATTTACAGCATTTTTAAATGATCCTCTTATGAAACAATATGTTTCCCATATGTCCAAGGCAAAAAGACACTGTTTACCAAAGAAATAATGCATTTTTAGTTTATGGTTATTTAGATTGCAGGTTTAGTGTTGTTTTGTAGTACACAACCCCCCCCCCAAAAAAAAAAAAAACTCACACACTGAAAAAGTAAGATGTAACAGTTAGCAACATTACCCCTTCCTAATTTTAGTACTGCAACAACCCATCTATACTGAAGGTCTTTTAGCCATGTTTTCACTTACTTGACTCACTGATGTTTAAAAATGTAATAAATCCAACAGGAACCTTAAACATTTCTTTAATAACCTCTAATGTATTGAGGAATTAACTTCTAATTGAACCCATACAATATCCTATATAGTCGTAACACATGCAGTATGGAGACTGAATTCCATCAGTCACACACACCAGCAGACTGTTTTCACAGAAGGTGATGTGTCTGCTCCCAGTGAAGCATACACTACAGTCCAGCCCTCTGGCTCAGGGCCCATCACATCAGCACCTTCACTCAGGCCATTGTGCGGTCTAACGGCCATCTGTCCTGCTGTCTAAGGTCAGCTTTGCTTCTCCGGGTACGTTTGAGTATGTGCACATATGTGCCAGCAGCGGTTTTATTGGGGCTGTTGTGGCGCCTCGATCCAAATGGCTGGTCAAAACATAGACATGTGACGTTACAGTCAGATTTTAATCACACGTGGGAGGTTCACTTTCACAGCTATGTACGTCTCACAACGGTGAGACAAACTGACACACCTTCTGCAGAGGACAGTCACGTTGGAGAGCGATCGCTCGCACACACACACACACACACACACACACACACACACAGGTCAAGGCCCCTGTCTAAGGCACAATAACATCCATCGAACTTAGCCTCTGCTGTCATCACCACTGCAGTCTTATGGCAATCACCAGACAGATTACTTTTCCCTTTGGCGCATGCAACCACACACAGATATAGATGCACACACACACACACATAGCGGAGAGCAGAGTGCTTTCAACCAATTAGGGCTGACAAATGCCAAGTAATTCTATATGAGAGATTGTGGTCTGCTAGAGACTTAGACTGTACAGCATTACTGCTACCATGAAAACCACCAGAGCGTTTTCCAGCTCCACTCTGTCACAGGGATATTTTTCAAGCTGGGAAAATGAAGAAGCGAGTGCCCGAGTAATCCTCTCCTCTCTTCCAGCGGCCTTAATGTGGAATCAATTTAACAACACATGTAGTGTAACTATATTAACTGATACACTGGTGTGGATACACTCAACGGGGGGAGGTTGCAAAATCTGAGCTGCCTTATCAGCCTGCTAACTTTACCTCGTTCCTGCAGACGCCCTGTTATCTTTACTAGCATTTCTAAAACTATTGGAAATTTGCGACACAAACAGAAAAGTAAAGATTAAAAGAGGAAATAAGGAGAGGAGGAGGGAGAGTTTTAGAGAAAGCTCCACAAACTCCACATCTGCACACAATGCAGTCTGAAAAGTGATTAGACACCGATCAGCTACATTAAAACCACCTGCCTAAAACTGTGCAGGTGCCAGCAAAACAGCGCATGGACTCCACTAGACCTCTGAAGGTGTGCTGTGCTATCTGGCACCATGAAGGCCTGTACATGACCAGCAACAACGCTTAGGTGGTTTGGTACAGATCAAGGTGACATGCACCGACCTGCAGTTTCCCAGGAAAACATGGGCTATAGAATCAAACTGATCTGCTTATTTTGTTTCTAAAATATCAATCACTAAGGCATTCTACTACCGCCTCCTCCTCATGCAGTCCATACAAGAAGATAGAGTAGGATTCATCAGACCACCATCTTCTGTTGTATGGTCCAGTTCTGCAGCTCATGCACCCACTCTAGGCACTTTCACCAGTAAACAATGGTCAGCATGGGCCTTTCTTTCTTTCTTAAGGTCTCAAAACCCATACATCTCCAGCCCAATGTCAAACTGATTTCGACTGAATGCCAATGAAAAGCAACAACTTGACTAGGTTTAGAGTTAAACTTACGCTTGAATTCAGCTCACTGTCTTGTAGGTAATAATCGTGTAACGTTTGTGATTACTTTTCCACAGAGAATAAACCAGTTTAGAGGCGTATTAGTGGAAACATAAGCTTGGACCTCTGGGTGATTGTTTCACGGGACAGCTGACTGACATTTGCAGACAGCCTTGCCAGGAGACAAGCTTTTAACTTCTCGTCTGTGTAGCCAATTTGTCGAACACAGATAAAGCAAGCTCGCAAGCGGGACTAATTAGCTTCCACTGAGAAGGTGGAGTGAGCTTAAGTTAACTTACAAGGTTAGCTGGTCAGCTTTCATTTGTTTAATTTCACCATTTGCAATTGTTGTCATTGGCCAGCCCTGCACACAATGCTATTTTTATCATGCATTAAACAAAATAGCTTGTCTACTAATATTAGCAGTCTCTTATCATGGCCTCTATTTTTGGTGATGGCAAATGAAGGGTTAATTTGAATCACAATGCAAAGCAACGTCGAGCAATAAGTAAGATTCAGTAGGCATTACCGAAATCACAGATGCAATGACTAGACAAAGGCCGCTTACACTCAAAAGCTCCTAGAGTCTAAATCAGCTCAATAATCCAACCAGCAATCAGCTACAATCAAGATGAAGGCAAGATGCATACTGAATACTTGGCAGCAGATAAATAATGCCTGACGCAACAGAATCCAAATACAAGCAAAACACTGGCTGAGCTGGCCAGCAACTATGCATGTGTTGGACTGCAAAGGGATTTATTTTAGTCGCCATTTAAGGTAAACACAGACAAGTATCCTGAGGTCCCATGTGAGCTAAACTAAGCCTTGAGCCAGTTTTCGACAGACAAGATGTCATTGCACAAGTATGTCTCTGGAGACAGAAGATGAACCATGACTCTGGAGCCACATCTCAGGCTCTGGGCTCAGGTGAGGGGCGGCGGTGAAAACAGACACCATGGACGTGGAGGGGTCAAAGGGATACTGCATGACTTCATCGTGCTACTGTCCTTATTTAAGACATGTGTTTACCTCTTACCAACTTTATTCTGAAAACATCACTGCAGCGTTTAAGCACGCGACACTTGTCCTCCATCACGGCTTACCGAGAGTGTGGGCGATAATGAGACGTATTATCTTTCATGTCCTGCTAAGGGAGGATTTTGTGTCGCTGTGACTGTAACTGTAAAAAAGTAAAAATGCATGCAAATGCACGCACAGGCTGGCAAGCTTTAATTAACGGTACACTGGGACTAGAGGGAAAAGCATGTTTCATAATCCTCAGAAGAACAGACCAAAGTATTTGACCTATAATGTCCCCTTGAGACGATTACATAGGCCAGTAGGAATAGAAAAGCAACTGCCGACTATTAACCAGTAAAAAAAAAAAAAAAAAAGATATTTATAGTTCGGAAAGGTCTGTTGAAAAGAAATCACTGAGGCAAACGTGACAGTGACATGACACAGGGCAAACTTCCAAATGAAACACAGTGCGAGATATAAACCACTCTGACAGCCTGATCCCACAGCGAGCACTACGTCTGACGTTGTTTCATCTCAGGAACATCCTGTCCAGGGATGTCACACCTCCTCCAGCTCTACGTAGCTGATAGATAGCCCACACCATTATGTAAGAAGCATCTTTTCCGTCCAACACTCCCTCCCTCTTCTCCCCACCCATACCAAATCTGTCATGTATGGCCCACCCGTCTGACCACCAACACTCTCAGCCTGGGAGTGAATTCCTGCAGACAGAAGAAGCCTGGAGCTTCCAACCAGGGTCTTCTGTTTATATATTAAGCTCGGCCCCAGGACCCATATGTCAAGGAGCAGGACCAGAACAGAAAAACAGAGGAGGGCTATGCTGATATCATCTCCTCACTGTGAAAACAACCTGCAGTGTCAAAGAGTTGAGGAGGGATGTCTGTCATGGGGCCAATCGTTTAGAAAAGAAAGTCTTAAATCCGTAGATTCCTCATATTGCTGTCATAAAGAATCATTAGGTCTTCATGCGCTGACAAAGCATGGCATTTACTGTTTTGTTAAGACATGATAAAAAATTAACCGTGACACTTGTAAAGTCAGGCAGACGTGCCAAATAAAACATTATGTCCAAAAGAATCAGCTCCAAGAATAATACCTACTGAAGTCATAAGCAAGAAATAGGCTTGTCTTAAGACCCATGACTGTTTTGTCATACTGGTAATATCTCAAACTAAATATCCGCTAATACAAATTCAGACGTGTAGTAATTTTAAACCAGAGTGTCAGAACCAATTAATTTGAACAAATCTTTTTTTCTCTCCCGGGCAGAGACGGCAGCATGCCTACAGCAGACCACCAGGCAACCAACCTAATGAAAGTGGGTAAACTTCACTACATATGGATCTGCTCGACACGTGACATCTGCACTGAGCTCTAACTTGAACTGTAAAGTCAGTGGTATTTCAAAGGTTGAGCTAAATAAGGATATGATATAAATCCTGCATCTTTAAAAAGCATTGGTTGATCCTGTGGCCACCGTGGAAAGGCATAAAAAGATGCTGAACACAAAGTTAAACAAGGAAGGTAGTGTTTGCACAAATTCTCTGTCTTTATTCCTCAGAGAATCAAGATATTTAAGCTGATGTTGCTCCGTTTTCCACGCTGTTTCATTCATTAATCTGTTACTTTGCTGGTGTTCCTGGAACTGATTGGACATTCAGCAGTACTCGTTAAGTATCACTGTGATCCTATTCGTGTCTCGCCATTCTGACTCTATCACCTCTAATAGGATCACTATGACCTACGAAATGGTCCGGGAGGTCCAATTAGAAAGGTGAGCCTGTTTTTCTGTAACTAACCTCAACAAACATTGCTGTACTCTGTGATCTGATCTCTCCTGGTTGGCATAACACCTACAACAAACCCCTGACAGTGGGAATAAAGAATTGCAATAAAAGCGATGGGTTTCTGATACAGTCTAGTTTATGAAGAAAACAACAGGTGTTGAAACATTTAAATAAAAGATTGAGTCATCAGTTTTTAACAGCAACACCTGACAGCTTGTCTGTTTTTAATTCCCGAAAGCCTTCAGGGGCCCTGAATATGAGCGGCTCATTCTTGATCTTACAGACAGTACTGAGGCAAACCCAAGCTAGACTTGTAGGCTTGGTCTATTCACTTCAGCTTCATTTTATGGCCTTACGTAAAGGAGTTTACTCATATTTGAAGATGTGATGTGATGGGATCACATCTTCCAAGGGACTTTCTTCTATGACTGTGAGACGCAGCAAGATCAGACTGTTTTTGTGAAAGCTTTTGCAGGGCTTGCAGGAAAAAATAAATAAAAAACACCTTTTAACATATTTTAAAGTTATGGTATGAGGTGTTAACACGTTTTGACGGCATGGTCTTCACACTTACAGCTGTAATAATTTTTTAGGGATGACTAAAAAAACTAGGAATGCTAGATTTGTATTTAAAGCTATTGTTCTTGGACACTGCAAGCTAAAGCCCTCTGAAGCAACCCACCTGCCTGTGCTCTGCTCAAAACAGAAAATTCAATACGCCAAGATATGCAAGTGACCTCACAGTAAACAAAACGCACTACTTAGAAAAGCCAGTGTTACACGTTGCGTTAAGGCTGGAGTTGTAACCACATCTTTGGAGTTCTCTCCAAATGACACATTGTGGGCTCAGTAAATAGTCTGTGCTAAATAGTGCAGCAGTGACACAAGAAACCACTTTCACTGAAGCCAAACAACTTGTTGTTCACCACTGGTGAAACCCAAGCAGGCCAATGGATGGCAGATTGTGATCCCTGGGTATTAATTAACAGTGTTGCAGAAGCAAGACCAGAGCGGGCGAAAGAAAAGGACTGAGCGTAAGAGCGTTCACCGTGACAACTGTTGACAGGGCTTAAATCCTTCATCTTCACCTCCAACAGAAAGCTGTCAGCGAGGACTTGTGGTACGTTTGAAAAGTATTAATAAGACGTTTCAGGGAGTAAAAATAAAGAATCATGTCATTGACTGGCAGAACAGAGATGACACGTGAAGCTTGGTGAGATAAAATGTGTTGCGTGCCAGTGAGACGTCCTTCAGAAGAGCAATCAGTCCATCGACAAGCACAGAAAGGCTGCGGAGCATCAGAGTCCAAGTGTACAGAGAAAAAGCACCTGTGCATTCTCCAATAGGTGAAGTTGGAAACATGTCAGTCCATCAGTCGATGTGATGTGTCCTCTGGACCCGCATTAGGTTACAGTCCAACGGCAACACTGCTTGCAGAGAAAAACTTAACCTCTTGGTTCAATCATTATAGTGTATTATCATCGCCTAACCCAGTTCCTGCATCGTACAATAGCAGCCCTTGTTTTCCAGTGAGTCTCAAGAGGCATATATTATTCTAGAGTAGGGCAAACCCACCGTAGCACTCCCATTCATGCTTTTATAGAGTTGAATTTGTGCATTTTAAAGGCTAACAAAATGTTCATAATTAAATGAATTAACCCTAAGATTATCACCAACAGGAGTCTTAGCTGGCAAATGTACGAAGCATTAAGTTTACAGACACTTTTAACCAAACATCCCCGCTAATGCCCGATGCTGACATAAAGTGGCTGCACTCTGCTACATCTACAGTACATCTAGACACTGACAACAATCTGGCACCAGCTGGATTTTCCATCCAGACTGCTGTCTAACAGAAAGAGACTATATTCATCTTAAACTGTCCCACTTTCCAGTCCATAAAAATCAGACATCTCCCAAACCAGAGCCTTGCCTTGGACCCCATTTATAGGAGCAGAGAGAAGGCTTGGCCGGCCAGACCTGTCTCCCTCTCTCACACGCACACACACATACAGATTTGGCCTGCTGGATCCCGACTTCACCTCTCACACACACACACAGACATAGGCTTTCTCATGCAAAGTTCTGGTAGACATGCACTGTGGCTGTAGACTGGCACGGATTCGGCTTCTGCTGCTTCTATTTGTCACTAAATAGCCGTCAGAAAAAACTGTTATGTGTTGTTGCTCCAAGTAAAAAATTCTTGTAATGGGACATTTAAGCAAAATTTATGAATAAGATTAATTGCCCAACACTGACAAAACCCGACTCTGTGTACATATTACAAGGTAAGGTCCAGGTAATTCAGTACTTGAACCCAGAAACGCACCATCGGATAAGCGCACTGTTGTGGCTAATATGCTAGCAAACAACTGGCTTTGAGTCTATCACATGTGAGGTCTTCATGTCCTTTGACTGAGTTTTTATGCTGGTTACAGTTTACAGACATGCCACCTGCTCAGTGAGGATTTGCAGCACAGATGCTGACAGGAACGCCGTTAGTTTTACGGGCACTTTATGGAGTCATTACTGGAAATGTAACTGGAAAAAAATAAATTTTGACTCTATGATTGCACTAGATGAGAAGTCAGGGAAAAACAAGTTCCTCCTCGAGAACAACACTCTGAGCATTTTTTTTTACTAGGGAACACTTGCTTATTCATGCAATTATGAAACCGCTCGATCATGTGTCTGCAGTTCGGCGCATAACTTTCTCCAGATACAGGTCAGGAGCTTCAGTTAATGTTCACATCAATCATGAGAACAGAGAAAAATGTGAGCTCAGTGATTTTTAGTGAATGTGACTGAGCAATCATCGTTGGTGCCAGGCAGGCGGCTTTTCTGGGATTTATTTTTCACCACAACAGTCTCTTGAGTTTACTCAAGAGTGGTGGAAAACAAAACAAAACAAAACAAAAAAATCAGAAGATGCTGCATTATCGATGATCCCTGCTGAGGTTTGTTGAGTGTGGTCACAAGGGATTGAGCCGACAGAAAGGCTAGTACCTCGAATAATAACTTGGTACAACTGCGCTAAGCAGAAAGCCGTCTGAGAAGGGAGAACACATGTTGGGTTTCACTCCAAGAACAAAGAGCTGAGACTGCCCAAGACTGGACAATCAGACTGGTACAATCTTGAAATCTTCTATAAATATGTATGGTAGGTTCATAAATTGGCCTAGTCAACCTGAGTTGTGTCAACAATCCAGGCTGGTGGTGGTGTAATGGTCTGGGGAATGCTTTACTCGTCCAGTCACAGTCTGAATGTGGTCAAACCATAAGTGGTGCCTACTGCTGGCCACAGTTTGTAATCTTCCACTGGCCATTTCACACATGATAAGTAAAAGTCATTTTAAACAGTTTCATGAACATGGGCTCCACAGTCATCGATCTGATCGAGTCTGGTAAAAACACTTTGGGGTGTAGTAGAATGGGAGACTAGCAGCAACGTAAGGCCTGGCCCAGTGTTAGTATGCTCCTTCCATTAAATTATTCAGAAACGTTGTTTAGTGGAGTTTTAAGGCTCAGGTAGAAATGGCCACCAAAACTGCTTCATCTTCGCCTCTCTATTAGGCCCTGTTCAGACCTTATTAGGCCCTGTAGCATCTGATCTGTCTAATCTAATCGCAAGTGACCAGCTTTCAGCCCTTTGTTCAGACTTGGAATTAACAAATGTGTTTCCAGTCAGCTCTCCAGATCCTGATCTATACGAATACTGACAACATCTGGGGCGCAGCAGAATATTTTATCAGTGGCTGTCTCTAATGAATCACTACCGCTGTTTCAGAACCATGCACGGTGCTGTTTTATGTGTGTGCATCATGAATCTGGCACAAGTCATAACTCCTGGAAGCCCTCCATACGCGCCGCAATCTCTGGTGATAAAGGTAAATGGAGACACAACGTGATCACATCAATAATTAACCAGATGCCGGCCGCGGTGTACTTTCAGGCAACCATTAATAATAGCTGTTTTGTACTTTTTTTAATGTGACTCACTGCGCTGGGATGGACTGCGCTCACACTGCTGAAGGAATGCAGACAAATGCGATCGGATCTCTCAAATGCGAGCTCAACGCATCCTGGGTGAATTCACACCTGTACTCTACGCTGGTCACTTCAAATCTTCAAAATGCCTAGCATGGATGTTGATTCAAGGTCTGAACGGGGCCTGAGTCTTAGAGCGTGCATCCAAAAACACTTGGCTATGGTTCTGGTATCCAGCAATAAATCCTGACAAAGCCCAAAGGTTTGTGGCCCAGACATTTTACAACACCTTCACATGCGCTATGGATTGGAACTATCCTTCGCGTCACTCTCCAACCTCTTTTACTTCTTTTTTCTTCCTATATCAGGCTAATTTTTATGTAGGTTATTGCTACTTTATATTTGCGTTTTAGATGTATGCAACACTTAAATCCAGACTAAAACCTTTCCACTGTTGTGCTTGCTTGGTGTTTAAGTGTCAATATATCATTTTTCTTTTGTCTGTAGCTTCTGAAACTGTGCACGAACAGAGGCACCTTGTTCACGTGCAGTGCTTCCATCAAAGGCATCTCAAAGCAGGGACATCTCAGCTCCTCTGGACAGACAAACTGGTTGATGAGAGGCGATAGCTGCTACACCGAGAGCTGTCACTGCCACGCTGACAGACTGCTGCCTAATATAGACGAGGCCAAACAAAAGCACAAGGGCTTTCATACTTGGCTGGTGGAAATTCTTAAAATAGAGGGTCCAGTATCAATATGAAGGGATGATATTCTGGTACTGACACCCCGGGGAACTAGAGGTCACAGCACAGCACAAACACAAGAATCTGAGAACATCGTCTGCATGTTCAGTTTACTGGCAGCGGGAGCTATACCTATCTGCGACAAATGTTTTGGGAGTCGATGTCAGGCATTCTCTTCAGGGCCAAATAGCTCAGGCATGCATGTATGCACGTTGACATATAGTGAAAAGATTAGTACTCAAAAAGTGAGAGCAATTAGAATTAGAAAGCAAAGATTTGTTTACGGTTTATGGTCATGTTAAGCGCTTAATGGGTGCACACCTCTGCAACTGACACCCCGGAGTTTTTAAAACATGGACTACGCTGCCAGGGCTCCAAGTGAACTCTTGTCTAAAATATCAACTCCTCTTAAATAAACGACTGAGCAAAAGCCACAGTGCCTTCTCCAGCTCATAAACAGCCACCTCTATGGAATCTCCTCTAGGAAACATGTGTCTTCGTGTCCCGCGATGGAAACATCGAAGTATTAGGGGACCGCCGAGTCCATCAAATACATCGACGTTTCCATCGCTTCTTCGCTGCTGAAAACCTTGTAAAAAGCACTATGAGCTGCAGCCCTATCACGGTTTACGAGGAAACATCTTCATTAACTTGGGCTGCACTGAGCAGCTCATAGGTGCCAACACCGGAGCACCGCGGGTGTGCTAAAAAGCTCTCAGAGGACGTTAACTGCATGAATGCAAAGCAAAACAGAGACGGACATTTCTGGAATAGAAAAGTTAAACTTGCCCTGCATGTACAGCATATTTGGGTTTAGCCTCTTTAATGTTACACTAAGAATTATCATTGCAATTAATTCTATCCAGTTATCCTTGGAGTGAGTTGGCGCCACTAGAAAAGGACTTTTAGTAGGATGGGGTCCTCTATGGGTCCCCTAAATAAAAAGCTACTGTATATGATTTCCACCTTTTTTTCCCCCCAGTGAATGATCAATAGATGTTTGACCGGTGCTAAGCATCGATAGCATCCAGTTACAGAAGAGTTACTGGTTGATCATTGTTATGGTAAACAAAAAGGACAAAAAGTCATGGCAGACATCCACTTTAAACAGTCCCCCCCTACTACAGTACAACAAGAATACGACTAAGCAGCAAGAGTTACGTGTGCAACAGTGATGCTGCCAAGAGTGTGTGCTCCTGTTGAATCTCAAGGAATAACCGGGTGGGTTTGTGGATAATGCAGCTAGTCTTCAGTTTTTCAGATGGCACGCTGGGGTGGCTATGACTCAGCTGGTAGAGCAACCAGAGGGGTTAGTGGTTTGATCGCCGGCACCTGGACCAGACGCTGAAGGATCCCTGAGCGAGAGACTGAACCCTGAGTTCCTCCAGGGATTGGCATTTGGTGTGTGAATGAATGGGTAGATGTGTCATTGTGACTTGTTTCCATTACAGTTTTATTCATCCAAAGCTATTCTTTTTTTTTTAACTATGTGTTGGGTTTATTCCTCATTCTTCATATAGCACTCTGTTGTCACGTCCCACCAATGACAAATGAAGCATGTCACCTGTTAATAAGGGTCCCAAACAGCAGCCTGACGGTCCTCTGAATGTTTTCGGTGCACAGCCAGCTCCACTGCTCCTTCATGAGCAGGCAAAGTATGTTGAGAGCCACCTCAGCCAGGGCCGTCTCAGATTCTACACACACACAAAAAAAAACAAAGCACAGCATGACATACCACAAGATAATTGGTGCCTCATAGACAAAGATTAGACAGCGTATTCAATATATGCTAAATATGTATTTGTTTAGCAGCAGTGCAGCAACAGGAGCATCTGACAGACAAATATCATGTGAGGAACACGTTTCATGTGTGTGAATCTGATCACAGTGAAGGACTGACGATCGCATCAGCGTACCACTTCAGATATTTACTGTATCAACATTGCCCTCATGTGGTTAGTTTCACGTCCTGCTTGTTCTACTTAGTATGACCTACGATCTAAAGTTTGTTTTAGACTGCAGGTTTCTGCTATGTCAGCATGCTTTTGTTTTTCTTTTAAAGAAGTCTTTTTGTAAGCCTGTATCTTTCAACACTACTGCTTTTGAGGATGGTGATTTCAACTAGGATACTCTCTTTAGAGCAGAATACACACTTTAGTTGCAGGACGTGCTAAAACAAATCTGATCCTGCAACACCCATGTCGCCCATTCATGATTTGGCCCATCTAAGCAGTGATCAGTGATGACAAGGAACACCCCAACAGGCTGGCTGTTTTATAGCTGCTCTGACTCAGTCATCTGTGTTGGCCCTTGTCGAAGTCACTCAGGCGTTTCAAGCTGCCCATTCCTCCTGCAACCTACATGCTGGGTACAAAACAGCTATGTCTAACATACGGAAGATCCAGACATGTGTGGTGTTCATGTTTAAGACTTCTACAAGTTAGCCACCACTGTGTAGCAGCATTTAACAATCTCAATATGTGACCGTGAGCTCAGACGCAAAATGTATAAATGTAGTTCAGATATTATTAATATGGCAATGCGCTGTAAACCTGGTCATCTGAGGAAAGTTGGTTGCATAAGCTCTAGACAAATAAAACGTCTACTAGTCCAGTCTTCACAATAGATAACAGCAGTGAAATAAAATCAAATGGGTAGCTTTAGTGTTTAGTTCCTCATATTGGATTTCTTCCAGGTCATATCATAAAAGTATATTTAGTGATTAGTCCCTACTTACTTTGGAAATGACAGAACCTCTATGAATTAATGGGGATTTCCATTTATTTATTTTTTGAGATTGACAAATTTCTAGGGGTTTCCTGCCACCCATCTCTACTTCTGTATTCAGAGACCATGTGACTGGGAGAACTTGACCAGACTACATAAAAGTGAGCGCATGATCATCGTGTTCAAGTTATAGCTTTTCATCTTGAATTTGTCGAGTTAACTAATTTAAATACCAAAATAAATATGTAACAAATATAGCTGCTTTATAAAACTTCCTATAATTCAGGAGAGGTTGAATATCACAATTCTATGTATCATAAATGCACAGACAGAAGAATCAATACAGCTGTGATAGCAGCATATTGGTCTCCTGCAAACTGTCAGTCTGGTAGCTTTTTCAGAACCAGCAGCTTCATTCACCCTTCATTCACCCCGACTGTCTGGAATAAAGTCAAGTCCTTCAAAAAGACAATGACCAGATGCCCACACAAGGAAAAATACAATTTGGATTCAATTAACCGGCGAATGTCTCCGTTCACTGTCAACCATATGCAGAGATAGTTTCCACATGATTTTGATGAGATCATTCTTTTTTTCCTACGGGGATTCCCCGTGATGGAGAAAGATGGAGGAGTGATGGAGCATAATGCGACAAGGTAGATTAAAAGAGACATTTAAGTTAAGAGTTAGAGATTAACAGCGGTTACATCAGGGGGAAATGTTAGGGCTCAAGGTAGCCATAGGTCTCTTCATTAAGATAATTCATTCATTCATTCATTTTCTGCAACCGCTTATCCTCTGGAGGGTCACCGAGGGTCTGGAGCCTATACCAGCTGTCACTGAGAAAGAGGCAGGGTACACATTGGACAGGTCGCTGGTCTATCACAGGGCTAACACAGAGAGACAGACAACCATTCACACTCACATTCACACCTACGGCCAATTTAGAATCACCAATTAATCTAATGAGCATGTCTGTGGATGATGAGAGGAAGATGGAGTACCCGGAGAGAATCGACGCGACACAGGGAGAACATGCAAACTCCACACAGCAAGGCCCCAGTTGGCTGAAGAATTTGAACCCAGAACCTTCTCCCAAGATAATACGACCAGTGTAAAATGTTAGTTAGGAAGAGAAGAAAAAGATAGCCATACTGAGACTTAAAATGAACCTCTGGAAATTTGAGAGTGCTTACAGTTCTTTTCAAAGAGTGACTAAGTCACTGCACCTCAGGGCCCTGACATGTGCACATATCAACAATCTCATATATTAACTTCTGCACCAATGTGCTTTTACTCAAGACTCAAAGACACTAAAAAAGGTATGACACAGGTCACAGGTCACAATTAATCCGCGAGCTACAGACCATTTTTGAAACATACAAAGCGCCTTATGAATGAACACTTTTCTACTTTTACACACTAAATGACTTCTTGCTGTGAGGTTTGTTTGTACATGTTTCAGGTTGGATTTAGGGTCTAATGTTACCTGAGAGTGAAAGAGTGAAAACGCATCCCATCAAGGAAAATCAAGATGTGAAAATATACGATAAGTAAAAGATGCAGCCAGAGACAGGGAGGGTAGGACCACAGGTCTTTTGCATCACTTTCAAGAGCCATTAAAAATACAGATATTGTTAAAACACCTAATATATGACTTAATTTTAAGCATGGTCCACTTATTTCACAAACTGAAGTCCGATTACAGGTAAAAGTTGTTTGAAACCTTTTACAGCTCCAGGGTGAAGTGTGTAAAAGTGAGAGTAAGGACTCAAGGCGATATCAGTAGAATAACAACCCTGAATCTATAAGAGAACTGTTAGTGGTGACATTGCATTATGGGTGAATAAAAAAAAAGATAATATCTCTGATTCTGAATCTTAATGTGTTTTTACGCATCAGTAACTGACAATACCAAGTTAAAGAAGCAGAAATAAAGGAACATTCAGCCGTTGTGTTGTGAATCCCCGCTGTGATTCATCTACTTCCTCTTGGAATACACCCAGCTCCGTCATCTATTCATAGAATCAGATGGATAGACAGTGTAGCTGAACTGCTATTTTTCTGCTTACTGAGCAGAAATGCATGTATTTCATCATATTCAAGCCATTCGTGCTGTATATGACTAATCTGAAGACCAGTGCCTTGTTGTTGTCTGTGTGGCATACACAGCTGAAGCAGGAAAGTTTGATTCAGCTATGGAAATTGTAACTGCACAACTTTCACTTTCAATTCTTCTTGCTTTGGAAGAATAGGCACACTTGGGTTTGCCAAAATAGCTGGGTGTGCATGGTACGATTAATCTGATGAATGAAAATGGAACAAACTACTTTTCAGTCAGATAGCCCCGGTGTGATCATACTGAGATACTGTCTGGAAAGAGAAACTTATTTCATGAGTCAGGGAGCTGGTCAGACGTAAAGGAAAATGAAAGCAGACCAGCCAGCGGGAAGTCAGACAAACAGACACGATGACTGCAGAGATAATGATGAAAAGCTGGGAGGTTAAGGTTTCAGGTCAACAATGGATTTCAGCTTTTCTATTTAATCTAACTGTTGTGCCGGTTCTCTTCAGACTCCTCCAGTGGTCTAGACAAAAACCATAACGCTAATTTATTGTCAAGCAATAAACTGTTGTTTTACGAGCAGCAACTCTGCTGCATGTGGCACTGTGTTTGTAGTTTGGACTGAGGCTGAGGATGATGGTTTCAGTTCTCTTTCACAGCATTCGTTTCATGTCTCACGTTGGGAACACCTACAACGTGACCTCAGAAGAAGCTCCTATTGCACTCCGCCAGCCAAGATCTCCTGGATGGAGATCCCTCTAGAAAGGGGGGGGGGGGTTATGTAACCTGATGTTTTTTATCTCTGTGCTTTGAAGTCTGAACTAGATCTTTTCAAACTTGCACACAGCAGCCAAGAAACCTGACAAGACATCAGGCAAACGAATACAAGCCTATTTCTTACCATGTTCGTTAATCTGCTTTTTCCTCAAGTTATCATACAGACACCCTCTGGACTTTCTCAAAACTGGACTGCCCTCCATCTCAGGATCAGCACCGATGGACAGTTTCTCTTGTTCAGTGATGAAGGCCTGCAAATCTCCCAAAGACATTCCGTTAAACACCTGCAGGGGCACGGAGCAAGAGAACAGGGAAAAAAAACATTCAGGAAGGGGATTTTAATAGGCAAATAAAGAGTGTCTTTTTAACTAACTGTGTCATTTAATGTTAGAAATCAGCTATACTGTAGTTACTTACTGTGTTAATTTGGTCACAGCTGAACAGAACTGGGGCTCTTATGTCTGAACCATTCATAAAGGGGATGTTCCTACTAGAGAACTTCAGTCGAGACCTGGAATCAAACAAAAAAATGTATATGAGCATTAGCGATGGTGATTTCACAAAGCTGCATGTAAAGTATACTGTATGTATTTGCTGGCTTCCCTCCCCTTCCCTCCTTCAGTTTTACAATCTACGAAAGTTCATGTAAAGTTGACATGATAACTGGGCAAACTCCTTTTGCTGATTTATCATCATGTGATAGCGACAGAAGAGCTACTAAATGGACCTTGTGGTGGACTGTTATGTCAGCTGACGCATTGTAAGTGCAAAGGGTGCACAAGTGCAGCTGGAGTAACCCCCCTCACTATACTTTTACTGATACTGTTACGTTGGTGTCAGCTTTGCTGCACACTACTATATGGACATCTAGGGCTCCATAACATCTGAGCAAGCTCCATAAGCTAGTAAGTAATTTAATATTCTCAAAAGGTCCAGAACAAGGTTCATTTCGCATTTTGAAAAACATTTCTTGTCTGAAAAGACCTTTTACAAAACAAACACGACCTTTAAAGGTAGAAGCAGGATGAGAGTGAAAATTCTTCATGATGCCTTACTTGCTCTTCTTGTCCCCGCTCATTTTTCCTCCATCCATCTCCAGCTCATTGTCCTCTGTGGGGCTTTGAGGTTCTGAACGAGGAAACGCCGTCTTCAGAGTGTCCACAATGGCATTCACCACAATCTGCACATGCAAACACGCACATCTACTGCTTTACAAACTAATCATGAGAAAGGGGAGGCTTGGGGGTACAGCTCTTCCACGTAAACATATCAGTGCAGCAATCAAAAAAGTCTCGCTGTCTGATCAGGCACAACATTATGACCACCTTCCTAATATTGTGTAGGTCTCCCTCACACCTCCAACACAGTTCAGACTCATCAGAGAATGGACATGGGTCTTCTGAGGGTGTCCTGTGGTGTCTGACAACAGAATGACGTTAGTGGGGGGCCTTTGGGTCATACTGGTTGAGGGGATACTTCAATTTGTGATCTAGTGAATTTGGAGGCCAGGTCAACACCTTGTACTGCTCTTCTTGTTTTGTTGTTGTTGATGTTGTTCCTGAACCATTTTGTGTCTGTGTCTATGCCTGCATCCTGCTGGAGATGGCTACTGCCATCAAGGAGTGTCATTGCTATGAATTGGGGTTGCCTGGTCTGGTCATGGTGGGTGGTACATGACTAAGTAACATCTACACTAATGCCAGGTCCCAAAGTTTCCCAGCAGAACATTGTATTGTCACAAGATGGTCAATGTTATTTACTTCTCACATGGTCATAATGTTATGCCTGATCAGTGTGTAGTAGTACCATTATTATAAAGTATTATTCAGCTGTATTATAAAGACATATTCAGGATCAAACCTTGTCTATGCGTGACACAATGAAAGGTTTCTTGACGAAAGCAATCCTGGCATCTGTATTGAGAGCTAGAAACTCCTGCATCTCTTCACTGTTGGCTATTTCCGCAATGGCACACAGTTGCTGAAAACATCAACACAGAAAAACGCATGAATAAAATTAAATGTGCCAACAAATTCAAAATTTATATAACAATAAAAAAAATAAATAAAAAAAATCATGGGTCCACTAACTTTTAGGAAGGTTTCTAGGAGTCCTTTCCTGGCCTCAATCTTGTCACTGTCCATATTTCCAAATGGCATGTCTGGAAATATTTTCTTTGGACCTTTCACACCTGAGACACAGTCAGATCGGTCAGACTCAAGCACCAGATGTAAATCCATTTAGGGAATTCTAGGAACTCTACTGCAAATCCTGGCCAGCGTTTTGGTCAACGGTTGATTTGTAGTGGAAAGCCACAAAGCTACATTTTGAGGCTTCAAATGTTGATATAAACAGACAAAAACGCACTGAGCCAAAGTACCTTTAATGAGTTTTCGCAGTTCTGTTTTTTCTTCCAACCGCGTTTGTAGGTTGAGGAATTCGCTGTACCGTCTGTTGACCATGTGATAGGCTACGGGCTGCATAGGTGATGGATTCTCACACCCCGTCTGAAGATTTTCAGCATCCTCAGAGGCTGGCTGGACGCCTCCTGCGTTCTCGCAACTCATCGCCGTCTCGTACTGAAAACCAACACAACAATCAGTAAGGCTCAAATAGGTCAATACGATAATTAATGTTTGTAAAATACATTAAACTTCCCAAGGCTAATTTAATACCAATATTAGTTGTGTTAAATACTATAGTATCTGTGTTAGGTTTACGAAAAATCAGTCAACAAGAGGAGCATACACAGACAGAGAGACAAAAACACCATGGGTGAGTTGCCTGTGTAGTAGTGTATATATAGTATAATAGTACAGACAATAGCTTAAACTCAGATGTGGACACCTCTTCCATCTTTATTGATCCAAAACAATCAATTCGAAAAATTGGAGATGGAGAATCAGCTGGAAATACTAAAGTGGACACACCGTACTACCAATTGGACCTGTAGTCTGTATAGCTGAGACACATCTATGTCTATGCTGAAGCCTCACTAGACAGTTCATTAGGTACACTAGTGAATGCATTGTTATATAATAGTCCTGCACTAATCTCAGCTTCATGAAGGTTATGGTATTCCGTGTTGTACCGACATGCTTCAACTAATTTGAAAACAGTTAATTTTAATGTTGTTTAACTGCACCGCAAACTACATCCTAAAATGATCATCCAGTTGAATTACCACCTTCCTGACACTGTTTCAACATAAACGGAACAATATAACAATCACGAAGGGGGATTTAGTGCAGAACTGTTATATACTGTAAGTATGTGCTCACTTTCATAGTGAACCTACTGAACTGGTGTGAATATAGACTTCTTACCTGAAGAGCCCGTTTGCCTCGTCGCTTTATATCTTTATTGCCGCTGTCATTGTACAAAGTTGTCCATAAAAAGTGACAGGGCCGACTGTTTGGCAAACATCATTTAGGAACATGCTATTTTCGTTGCTCAACAGTATATTCAACTTATTATTTTCTTAATTAGTAATAAAATGAATATACAGTAAGTTTTGTGTGAATATTGTCACTGAGGAACTGTCACAAACTTGATAAAAACTTGATGGTGCTGTAGTAGCTTTGCAGACTATGGACTCACGGGCTAACTCTGTCGGAAAGCCTCAAGCTCACATACCATTTAGGATAAGTGATCGTGGATATAGTCATCTACTCATTTCTCAAGATTAAATGTGAGAATGTGATGCTTTTTTCTTTAGGATAGTAAACCAAATCTCCTGGGTATTGTGACTAATAACATTAACTAAAACATTTTAGTTGCCACATCTCCACAAACCGTTGTTAAAAGTAACGGAAGTACAGTTTAAAACCCATAAAACTGGCATGAATCATGCATTCTCATGTGTATTACATAATATAAAGAACCCAGGAGCCCCCTTGTCAAAAGACTGCCTTAGAGCACAACTCAAAAACTCTATTTATGTTCACACCGTACACTGGACTGCAAACAATACATACAAAAATGATGATATACTATTAGTTAATCTCCTTACTTTAATGGTGTAGAGTGTGTAGGGGTGCGAGCCGGTGCCTCTGTGTTCCTTAGCTGTGATGGTGCCGGTGATGCGGAGGTTCTGGATAATGACTGGTCCTTCAGGGCTGCTGAGGGGTTCAAAACTGAATGTTGCCACAGGGGAACCGCCCTGCATCGGACTGACTACAGTCAGCTCGTTGGAATTCATCATCCCGGTTTGTTCTATTCCCAGTAGAAGCTCTCTGCTTGGGTTTACTGCAGGGGTACTGCCTTCTCGCTCCAGGTCCTGGAGGCTGCCGACACTGGGAGTCCCCTCTGCTGTCTGCACTGATCCACAGTCATTAGGGTGTTCTGAGTTCACCAGGACTTTAGGGCACGAGCCATCCACCGGACTGGGGGAAACATCCTCCAAGTCCACCCCGTTGTTGTTTGCAACAGATGTCATGCATTCTTTCGGTCTCTCGAACAGACCTTCGTCTTGACCTATCATGACCAAGGAATCAATGGAACTCAGTTTGTAGTCAGCCAAAGGAGAATCCAGGTCAGAGTCGTTTTCCTGGTAAAAGGGGTTTGACTTGCTTCCTCTGATGTAATGCCTTAAAAAGGGTCGGGCAGTTTCATCTTCTTCCGTGTTGTGTGGAAATTCCACCTCTCTGCTTTCGACCACGTCATAGGCAGCAAGCTCCGGCAAGGCCATTTCTGTGTCAGTGATGACTTCTATGTCTGCTCTGTGTGGAGGAACTTCACTGTTCTTTTGAAGCACCTGTGGTGCCTGTTGTACCGCTCTGAGCTCTGTTTCAGAAAGTGGCCGTGGTAGCGGTGGGGACGGAGACAGTTGTTCTGTTGCTATCGTCTCTTGTGTTTTGCGAGACTTGTCGAAGATTTCAATCAAAAGGAGGTTTAACCAGTCGGGGTCGGACAGTTTATCAATGAGGGGTAGAAGGACGTTGCAGGTAATGAGCTCTCCTACGACGAAGCGCCCGGTGCAGGTTTCCAAGTGAGGCGGTGGCACCAAAACATGCAGCAACAAATCTACGACAGCTCTGACAAAGTTGACCTCCACCGCGTCACTGGTCATGGCGAGATGAGGTGTGGCAACAGCGGAATATGCGTTCCACAGCTCCTTGCTTTCACCGCTGCGATTTGCAGTCAGAGAGCTCTGCTGCTTGGCCAGAAGCTCCTTGGCTCTGAAGTAGTCCTGCACGTGGCAGCCGAAGAGATCGAGGATCCTTTGGGTAAATTCCTGCAGAGGCCACATTTAAGGATGAAATAAACAAGGGTTTTTACTTCATTTATATTGTAAAGGAATTTATCAGTTATGTGTGTGTGCAAACGTGAAAAGCGCTGATTTTCATGTTGTATATAGACTATGCCACATTTAGGACGAAAATAAACTGCAGAAGGATCTCAGGGATTAAAAGATAAATAATGGGATCAAAACACATTTTCTTTTTATGTCAGTTGTATGCTTTTTCCTTTCCATTCAAATAACAAGTGTCCCTTTTGTGCAAATGAATGATAATGGTGTTTAGTAAGTCACAAAGAAAGCTATCCGTATCTCGGCTACACAAATTATATGCAAACACAATGGAGCGCAGTGTGAATGCTCCTAAGACGTTAAAACTTTAGTACCTTCCGGTCAACCTGTCTTGCTCGCAGTTTCAGCTCCATAGCCATAGACACCATAGCCTCGTGAACCTCGGTTTCGAAAGTACTCTCAGAGGACACAGTGGAGTACCAGGAGGTGACAAAGTCCCTGATGATTTTGCTCACTGTGTTGTGGATCTCCTGGTCTAAGTGATGCTCATCCTCAGCAGATGGTGGGACCTGAAAGCAATTGCAGGCGAGCATAAAAGAAGTGATACCGGAGCGTAAGCTTGTCTATGAATGAAAAGTGAAAGCAATACTGGATTGTGGTGCAGTAACCCACGCTCACCGGCTCCAGGGTAATAAATCTCTCCAGGTGAACCACGCTGTCAGACTCCAGGGCGGCCTGTGAACCAAGCCAGCCGCCGAGCACCACCAGCAGGCTGGTGAACACGCACAGCAGCCAGATGTTGACCAGCAGGTGGAAGAGCACGAGCCACGCCAATAACACCCCAAAGCCCAGCAAGCTCCTCTGCCCCAACACCTCCGCCATGGCACTGCAGGGGTTACTGTCCTAACAGCCTCAAAGAGAATCGTGGCGATCAAGCACGCCGGGACAACATCACACCTTAAAAAACAGAATTGGTACATAATAGAGGTTTAGTATAACATACAAAGAAATGGAGCCGCCTCATGAGTGTCACTGTGTGATAATGTGAAGTGAAGAGGCTGAATGCATGGTCAGACTAGCCTACGTGCAGCCTGCATCCTCCTGTTGCTATTGCCTATTCATGACCTAACAGTTTAGTTACACAGCTTATGCTTACTATGAATATGCAACACAATATCCACCAAAATAACAAAGTATAAAAACTGATTTTAAAGTATAATGCATACATAATGGGTTCATAAAACAGATTAGCATAAATTAGCATATCTTCTTTGATTCTCGTGGACACCGCTTGCTCATGTTTATGCTAGCTGCTAACGTTAGTTTGTACGATGTTATTAGCAGGGGTCGAGCCATACATTTATTATCTGTAGTTTTACATTTCAATAATCTTTACCAGCTAGTTTGTCCGGCGTTAGTTCGGCTAGTACATGCCGTTAATCGTTTGGTGGGCGACAAACGCAACACCAAATCCCGTTCACATATTTGACAGTTTGCCGTTTATTTGTTGCATCATGCGTCAAACTCGGTTTTAAGACTTGCTAGGTAGCATAACAAGCCACAGCCTAAAATTCGGCATACACCTTAGTCGACCTGGTCACATATTTGACACAATATCTATTTTATGATTGCTCTAACGGTATGAGACTCTCTCCGTCGCCGCCACCATCATCATTAGAATGGATAGTTCGACGCGACAGGAAGGGGGTCACAAATATTACAGCTGCAGCCGATTCTTAACGTGTTACAAATATGCCGAAATAAAGATATTATTGATTCGTCCGAGGTTTTCTATGATGCCGTGCGGTATGTGTCCATATGTCGATAGCGTATCAACGTTTAACTGCTAAATTGGCATAGGCAAAAACTACACATTGAGAAGAGAAGTACATTTATTTCCTACATTAAAGCTTTCTGACTACACAGCTGAGGAATAAAAAAATAATAATAACCTGGATAAGTTGTGTCAGCACTCGGAGAGAAATCTCGTCAGCGTCGGCGACCATTCTCTCTTCTGTCTCTCTCTCTCTCTCTCGTCTGGTTTGTTTACTTCCGGTATTGTGACGTATGTTAAAATGAGGAAGGCCCTCATCTGTCCGCTGATGCTCTGGAGAGATAAAAAACGTTGTCAAGTATTTTAGAATAAGGACGTAAAATAAATACTACATGTCACTTCGACGGGACGAAGAGAAAGATTGTTTTGTTTGCACTCAAAAACTACGGCTCCCATGTTGTTGTGCCACTGCGTAAGGCCCATGTCGAATTGGAGAGATTAATAGAAAAGACAAAGGCAAATATTGTGACATTATAGACACACCAACTAATGGAAATATGGTCACAGTGTAATCAGTGCAAATTAGAAAACAAACAGCTGACTGTATCGATAAGGCGATCCTACAGAAACTTCCCATTACCATATTAATCTGAAAATAATCCAACTGCTGAACCAGCACTCCTGATCTTAAAGTGTGTCTTTGTGGAATTTGAAAGTGCTGCTTTGTGGAGACAGTGTCATCCAGCTTGTGGACCCTTAGACTTAATTGGGCAAAAAGAAACAAATGGGTCGCAGTGGGATATCTCATTGGCTGAACAGTCCCCAGTCCCATAATGGTATTTTTTGAAAATGAACCCATTCAGGCCGTAAAAAAGTATAAAAGTCATGTGACCAGTTCAGAAATAGTCTGGGCAGTCGGTTTTAAGATGGAAAATTCATCATTACTGATAATGAGTAATTTGTTTTCTATTGCTGCTGCCCTCACACTGTCAGTGGAAAGCACCTTGGTACACTGGTAATGTTCAAAAATGTGGAGACAGTGTATGAAGACAATGAAACAAATTGTGTGTGAGAAAACCCCAGAGTTACAAAGATTAGTAGAACAATAGGAAGGACAAGAGACAGGACTGCTCTCTATTATTTCATAGGTCATATCTAAAAGGTCAAAAGTTGTTTTGTTTTTTTAATCACATTTAAACATTTGGACTATCTGCGAAAAGTCCAAATGTTGTTTTGTTTCCATTTTTGCTTAACAATGTAACGGCCTCCTTGCAGTCTTGGCCATTTGACACGATTTACGTCACGCTGACCCTTGCACACACACACAGATCCACAGGACTTATACTTAACTAACCCATACCTCTATTAAATCGCCCATAAAATGGCACCACCACCGCTGTAGCCACATGTCTCCCAAACTGTCTCTGTCTAAATATGCGGATCCCAAACATTAGCTACTTATGCTAATGCTAATATCACATCACCAACTTTGCCTGGCAAAGTCTGGAGCCTTCTCATCCATTCTCTTATGCTTTTTTGCTAAAAACATATGCTTGCCTTTTCTTTTGTTTTTCTTTCTTTCTTGAATCCCCTCTTCTAGGTTTCTCAGGGTGTGGGGAGGGCTGCATATTACAAATTATACATTAACATGGCTGACTTAACACCCAAAGCCTCATTAGTTCAGCGACCTCAGTGTTTTCTCATATACTGGCAAAAAAATGTGAAATAAAACCTGACCCTTGACTTGGAGCAATGCTGCGTTCAGCTGTACATCATCTATATATTGCTTAATGGTTTTCTAAGCTGTGAATGGCACACAAGCAACAATAAGCGGGAACAGTACAGGTCTCTCTATACCTCTGTGGAAAGCAGGCATATAACGCTCCTTGGGATTTTTAACAGGTATGTTTTTTCTAGGAACGGTTTTCTGTACATTGTAAGTCACATCTTTACGAATCCTTCGTTATCGGTAATTTAGATGAAACATTTCCCCATCACTGTCCTTTTGTGTGTACTTAGAACTTCCAACTTCTGCAAAAGTTAGTCATTCTGTGTTTACTTTTGGAAACAAAAAGTGGGTGGTCCAGCTTCTTTCAGGAAAATGAAACTTTCTTTCTCATTGGTTTTGTTTTCATTCACTGCAGCCTATAAATACCCTCCATGAGCATTTGAGTCCTGGACACGGAAAGAGTTGGGTGAGTCCACACAGACCGCATGCTTTTTACCAGTTTACCAATAATTAGTAAAAAAAAACAAAAAAACAACTGCAGATACTTTAGGAGATTGTGCATGTACTTGTACTCTGTGTTTTTTTTTTTTTTCCACGAAAATAATGTAATGCAGCTTTAAGTTCGGCTTGGTCACTTTGGACACTAAATGAGCACTTTCAGGTCAGATATTGAAATGAGCGAAGATGGAGGAAATGGGCTATGCATGCTGATGACAAGTATGACCGCACTAATCTGATTTGTTCAGTGTGGTTGACTCTCGAGCCGGTGTGGGAAAATATTTCTGGAAGACCTGAGGGAGCCACACAGTCCCTCATTAAAAGTACCTTGTGTGTAGTTTCACACACACCACACTTCCAGGTTTTCCGCGCACCCTTTCATATGGAGAGTCACTTAACAGAGTTTAGCCAGGTCAGGGACTCTGTGTCGTTTCTCCTCAGTCATGAATAGGCTAATGACAACTTACCAGACGTTACCTTTGACAAAGGTGAGTGGAATATAGAGCAGAGCAAACATCCTCTTCTCATTTTAGAGAATTCAGTAATTGCAATTGTTAAGGGTGTGACAAATCTTTATAGCCAGGGATATAATACATGTATGGAAGCGAAAGTAAGATGTGTTCATGATCATGCAGCCTGAGCCTTCCCCCTTAAACTAATGCCACATGCTTGTGTTTGTTAGGTTTCATTTTCCTCCCATAGTGTCAGTGTCAGCAGCAGGGGGAAGCGGTCCAGATTGTGGAGCTCCATCATCAAGATGATGCCTCACATGGCCCTATGCAAATTCTGTAAGTACTTGAAAGGTGCTGTTACATGATGCGTTCATTTAATAGTTATACGCCTGATGTGTCAGTGTGAGCAGGATATTTTAATATTATCTTTCACAACTCAGTTTTTAAGCTCAGGAGTAAAACAAAAAGGAAACTGGAAGTTGTTCAGTTTCAGTCCGCCTTCGGTCACAGTTTGCCTCATGATCCCTGGGCACTGATATTTTCTTCCTCCACCAGTTCCTCTAGTTCTAGTGGGTGCTGTGGTGTTTGCTGTGAGCGGGATCATTGGAGACCCTTTGTACGAGTGCCTCCAAGACACAGACTACAGCGAGCTCCTGGACATTGTGGATAAAGGTCTTCCCGCCGCAAAGACACCTCGACATGTGGCAATCATCGGCGGGGGCATAGCTGGACTGACGGCTGCAAAGTTCCTGGAAGACGCTGGACATAAGGTCTTTTTTATAGAAGAAATAAAGTCTTCCACGTGTGCTATTTGTCTGATTGAAAACTGACGAAACACACGCGCTGTACATGTTAAGGTGTGATGATTATGTGTCCCCCTTGGACAAAAAGGTGACCATAATAGAGGCCAGTAATCGCATCGGAGGACGGGTGGAGACCTTCAGAAACAGGAGAGAGGGCTGGTACGCAGAAGTGGGAGCTATGAGGATCCCCAGCTTTCATAAGTGAGTAGGGACATGTCCGTCTGACCTGTCTGCTGAAGTGCAGTTCTGGTGTATTTCAGAGGAAATGAATGAATGGTGGTGTGTGTGCTCTACAGGCTCATGATTTAAATATACAGCTCAACAATCTGCTCAGGTTGTAGACAGATATGCACAGGGAGAAGTGCTTTTCATAACACATCAACTTAATGGCAGCACAAATGTTTTGTGGAGAGTTGTAAATTGATTTCGTTACACATCAAACGTTACTTTTGAAACAATATGTAAATGTCACCTGTGTTCTGTTACCGAATTAAAAGAAAGAAGTCAATATATTCATATTAACATTGGAGATTTGCTCCATGATAAGTATCAGCAATACTGTTGTTTAGCTTCCACTACAAAAGGCAGCTTTAATAAAGCCAACAAACACCAGACAGTCGAGAGAGGCAATTATCTTGTGGAAATATTTGTATACTGAGTATAAAGAGGTGTTATTTAATGGGTGATACAACACACCCAGGATGTCTTTTCATTATACAGACAGCAGCCGTCACACACACTGCACATAATGTGAAAGAGGTGGAGTTTGCACCAAATGACCAGTCACGAAGACAGGCACAAACAAGCACATTTCTCACGAGAAGAATTATACTGAGAAAATGTGATCAGTCAGATTAAACGTATAATCTGGGTAAAAGCAACACAGTTGTCGCCATGAAGGAAACCTAGCAACAGACTTATGAGCCAAAAGGAATAAAATAAAATGTAGAAGACAGAGTTTTAGTGGAGCTACCACACTAGCCCTCGTAACCTGCTTCAAAGCACTAGCTTATCTTAGTTAACACATTATCCACATCAACCTTTACAGTCGGATAAACTGTTAGTGTCAGTGACTTGATCTAATTCTTTATCCAGCACTGATGTGACCAAAAAAGAGACTGGGAAATATCTCTTACACACAAAACATATTTAATATGTGATTTTCATTTCACAGGATTCTCCTTTCCTTTGCTTCCAAATTACAAATTTCCCTGAACCATTTCATCCAAGATGACATCAACACCTACTATTACGTAAATGGGATTCTACAGAAGACGTATACCGTGGAGAACAATCCTGATGTGCTCAACTACAGCCTGAATGACAGAGAGAAGGGGAAGTCGGCCTCTCAGCTCTTCAGCCAGTCGCTGTGGAAGGTTTGTGAGCTTTTCCCACACTGGTAATATAATAACTACTTATTTTTCTCACATGGATAGGAGTGTAAGCATTGCAATCTGTGCACAGGTGAGGGACGACCTGAAGGCGATCGGTTGCAGCTCCACGTTGGATAAATATGATTCCTACACAGTTAAGGTAGAGATTTAGTCATTTGGACATTTGCTTAACACATATATAGTTTGAATCTGTGAGGACAAATGTCACTTCATACAGACTACGTTTGTCCACTGACAACGTTTGTCCACTGACAGGAATATCTGGTGAAGGAGGGCAACCTGAGTCGGGGTGCTTTGAGGATGATCGGGGACATCTTGAATGAGAACAGCCTCTTCTACACATCGCTGATAGAGATGCTATACATGCAGTCGGACATCAGCGACAACATTGAGTGAGGACTGTTTGTTTTACCAGTGTGTTATGTCACAGAGAACTGGGAGATGAGCTAAATTCTGAAAAATGAAAGACAGACAGGGTGTTTTAAGATTTACTGGCAAATATGAAAACAGAAGCTGAGATTCAGTATGATAGGTGACAGGTAGGACAGCACACAAATAAAGAGCAAGCAGAGATCAAAGTTCATAAAGCAGGCTTTATGGAAGTCATCAAAAATAGGCACCCATGGAAACGTGAGCTGTGAGGCAAATTGGGTGAGGGTCAGGTGAGTGGTGTAAACAGTTGAGGACATCTGATGGGAGAGAGGAGAGACAAATGGAAAACAGTCACACGCTGAGGCTTTAACTGTGACAGATATATAATTTAGCAGTGGATCTCAGAAATAGGTGGCAATGAGCCAAGAGCCAGTACTGGTTTGTTAGCTTTTCTAAAAGCATGGCCCTAGGATGGCTGACTGAAACATCTTTTCTAACTACTGTGATGGATTGCTGCGAACGTACACATCCATGATCTCCAGGAGAAGACTGATCACCCAGATGTTTCATCCAGTGCCACAGTCTGCTCACATTTTCAATGTATCCAATGCTTTTGTTCCGCTGCCTTTAGCCTGAGCTCCATTTGTGTTTGTTAGCTAAACACATTTAGCATGCTAACTCACAAAGATGCACTCACTGCAAGCGACAGCACTTGGCCGGTTGTGGCCAGCTATATATTCAACCTGTTGAGGTATTGTTCAAGCACCGGTTAATGTTGTTATGTCAGCACCAGTTTAAAGTAAACTCATAAGTACATGGCGGCATAACATGCAACAACAAAAAAGTTTAAGCTAGTGCAACTTTTGATTTGTAGCATGTCCTGAAGCTGTTGAGTGTGATCATTAGAGCTGTGTTATTGTCATTTTATCTCAATTTTGGTCACCACCAAATCTGTACAGACCTTCCATTAATGTCTGACCTAGACAATCCAAACACAAGTGGCCAGCTCATCTGTGGTCACACCTCAGGTCACATCAAAATGCATTTGAACATGCGTCCCCAGCCAGCACTTGAGATCTGATTTCAGTTTTACGCTCCGTATTTAAATAAACACAGACATCATTTGGGCAAAGCAGAATATTGTAACACTGCTGTAGCTAATAAATCATTACTGCTCTATAAGAACCACACACAGTATAACAGTATGGGTAAGTGTAGCATTCATGGTGTATTGTGATTTCTTTTCCAGGTACTATGAAGTGGCAGATGGCTTTGACCACCTCCCCAGGGCTTTCTACGAGCTTTTAAATGCTACAATCCTTCTCAACTCCAAGGTCAAGATGATAAACCAAACAGGCGGTGGGAATGTGACCATAACATACCAGGACTGGCGTAATTCAGGTTCCCTGAACAACCTTACAGTGGACTACGCCCTGGTCACGCCCACCGCCAAGGCCACCCTCTTCATTGACTTCCAGCCCCCACTCTCTGGGGACAAGATGGAAGCCCTGCGCTCCGTTCACTACGTCAGCTCCACCAAGGTGGTGCTCAGCTTTCGAGAGCGCTTCTGGGAGAAAGAGGGCATCAGGGGTGGGAAAAGCATCACAGACCGGCCGTCTCGATTCATCTACTACCCCAGCCACAGCTTCCCTGGTACGCCGGCGGGGGCCCTCCTTGCATCCTACACGTGCTCTGACGACTCCACCCTCTTCCAGGGGATGAGCGAGAAGGAGCTGATGGCCGTGGTCCTGGAGGACTTGGTGAAGATCCACGGAGAGGGCATCAGGCCTCTGTGCACAGGGGGAATGGTGAAGAAGTGGGGTCTGGATCCTTACAGTCTCGGGGCCTTTGCTCTGTTCACTCCCTACCAGCAGGGACACTACGCCAGAGAACTGTTCCAGAGTGAGGGACGGGTGCACTTTGCAGGGGAGCACACAGCTACGCCTCATGGGTGGATTGAAACTGCCATGAAGTCTGCACTCAGGGCCGCTAAAAATATTAACAGCCATACACTGTAGTTATATATGTAGACATTTTATTTTTTTACTTTTGTTCACTTTTCTAGGGTTTGCCTGGGTTCTGCCCAATCTGGTGTGATGTACATTTTCTATGATAGCTATATATTTATTGGTCTAAGTAGCCTTTATATAAAAGCTTTTTAGCTTTATATTTTAGCAAATATATCCTACATTATACTTCAGATTTAATTATCTTCACCTCAGCCACTGTGTATTAGCAGCATTATAAAATAGTGTAATACAAAGTTCTGACGAGACTAAACCAGCAATTATACATTTCTGTATTTTTGTGTCTTTTCAGCTACGTCACATATCAGCAACTTTTTATTTCATTTTGTGAATAAAGTCAGTGTTTTTAATTGTCACTTGTTCCTGAGTAAAAGCCCTACAGCCCTAAATGTCCTGGAAAGTACAGAAAATACACGTACACATGTCAAGAACCCCCTGTTAATAAACAGAAATAAGTCATTTCTGTGGATGTAGAGTGAACCGCCGCAGAGAGCCTTAACTACTCACTGGCTGATACACTGTACATTACAACACAAGTGGAAAAGAATGAATAGAATAACTCTGACCTCTAGTGTTTTGCTTATGGCGCACACAACATTTATTCATAGATTGATTCACTTGATATTCGGCTACACAGTAGAGAGGAAGTGACACGCTTTTAGAAGTTATTTTTACAACATTATTCATTCCCTTTTATATCACATATTTCCCAGTAGTATGGCCACTACACATCTCTATGTAGATTTCCTCATGGGACGACTTTCAACTGATACAGAAAGAGAGAGAGAGAAAAAACTGCAGGCAATTTGATAGTCGTACAATCAATCAATGCCATTTTGTCGCAAACAAATTCAACTCCACTTGTATTGACTATGACATTAGCCGGAAAGCCACACACAAATTTTTCATGGTGGAATCCTCTGCTGGGAACTGATTATGCTTTCCTATGTGTTGGTGGACTGCAGAGTAACACATAGGCTACTCCTCAGACTCAAGCTGGGAATTAGGATAAACCTTTTGGGGACAGCATCATCGTTTAAAACTGAAGAAGCCACTTGGACTAGTGGCAAAATGTCTTCAAATAAAGCTGCCTTTATTTCAGCTTTGGTTTTTTTTTTTTAGATATAGCATTATCTGGACAAGAGACAGATTAAATGTGATGTGATAAACACGCAGGGGCCTTAAACATACAGATGTAGACAAAGCTAAATAAATTCTCACCAGACGTGCCTTTTCTGTACACCTTCTTAGGTGTGTCTGATTAATGCCAATGCAAGGCCAGGGATGCAGGGGTACGTATCAGTGGGAGAGTCTGTCTGTATTTAACAGCTCCAAATATTATTAATTAAATGAATGCAACCTGGTCCAACGAAAGGAAGAAAACTGTATGCAAGGATTAACAAACAATTGTTAGCTTTGTCAGCTAATCTTTATGGCACATGACATAAATAAGCCACATTGTAAACCACTGAAAGGAAGAGTCACACATTTTGTTAAAGACATTTTAGATTTTTAATACCTTCTACGACCTTCTTAAAGGGACCTGGATCAGACCCTGTTCAGGATCACAGGCTGCACTGGTGAACATGTTACATCCCATTACATGACTTCTCAGCTCACAGGCTGAAGCATGCAGTTTCCCCAGTTACCCCGCCAGCAACATCAACGTCTAGAGAATACACTCTCCAAACTGAGTCCTCTTCACGTCGTCTCCCGTCAACACGTTAAGCATACAAAACATTTAAATTTCATAACACAGTCCTATGGTAGTCCGTTATCAATGAGCGCCCTTCTGCACCATCTGCGTGAAGCGGTTGGTGATGGCCAGGGTGGTGTCGATGAATCGCTCAACGCAGCTCACCAGGCATGTCTCCGTCCGGTAGTCCAGCTTGGAGCCCGGGCTGTCCACGCACTTGTCCCAGCAGATGTCAGTGAAACTGTGCACCTGGAATACAACGTACCAAAACCTGGTTGAGAGCTGTTGCAGTATGTGCAGGTCTGGTATGAGCAGGCAGTAGGAACATAGCTGTGGATGCAATTATACTTCAAATCAAATAAATCCCAATATGATGAATATCAACTGCGCTATGATACCGACTCAAATTTTACTTGTTGTTGCTTAGTGCTGGCAGCACTGTTTATAAGGGAGCTCTAACACTTAGTCCTTTTGGTTGAGTTTAAACTAACTCTTGTGACTTTGCACGGTTGCTCTGGTGTGTTCTTGGGATGGAATTAGTCAAATGTTTCTGGCCTTCAACTTGGGACAGAGATCAAACTGCTCTGCTCTGTCTTGCTCAACAAGCTTTCAATGGTTTCATGAGCTCATTCCGAAATGCACCAGAACAGGACTTTTTCAAAGTTAGCGCTACAGGTGTGAGCAAAGTCAGACTGGGCCTTTCTGCATTCATGAACGCTTTGACTTTGTGGTCACACTGCGTATCTGCCTTCTTTAAGTCTTCTCTTTGTGTTACACTTACGCTGATTTGTGTATCTGTATATGCTACCCGCCGACCCTTCACAGGACAAGCAGTTACACATGATGAATCAATGAATGAATGAATATGCTACATGTCTCCTGTATACCTCACTTGGATGTTGAGAGGGACGTGAAAGAATCCTGCTATCATTCATCACCGTCCATACCTCTTTGTACTGTAGAGGTCTCCTGTGCATCATATTTCTCTATTAATTTGGCCACTCCCAATAATCTCGCTATCCCTCAAATGGTAATATTTTCACTTCATAAACTATGATAAACAGGTGATGATCTACAGCACGCCATTATCATTCTAGTTCAGTAGTGGTCTACCAACAATTTCAACACATGTTGGGACTGTACAGCCAGGGCTGGATTAACCTGAGTTGATGCCACTTTTTGCAACCTTGTATATTGTGAAATTTCCCAGTTTGGGATTAATAAAGAAACTATCTATCTATAAAGTCCACTATACCCAAACTGTTTCACAAGAAGACACATGATAACTATTGACTGTGTACACATTAATAACAGCAGAATATGCAGCTATAAAGTGAGACATACCAAACTCCATTACAAAGCTGTCAGTTTTATGTGGTACTGTCCACAGAATGTGAGCATGTGGCCTGACAGCAGTTAGCATCGCTAGCATACCAACCTGAGCCTGGAACTGAGCTTTCTGTTGCTCTATTGCGATCATACGCTGAAGCTCCGACGCCTCTGCTTTCTCCGACGCACCGAGATTATCAAAACTGTCCATGGTCTTCTTATTAAATAGCTACAAAGCAACTGTGCTCTGGAGCAACAACTGGTGCTAAGCGGCTGAAGGGAGCTGAGGGGAGTTTAGGTGACCTTCGGTTTCACCGCTGGTGGGCGCTGCGGCTCGGAAAACACCACTGATGTACAAATCATATGACGAGCTACGCTGAGCGGCGACTTCCGCCTGTGACGTTTGTACATCGGCGCGTTAAAGGTGACGCAAGGGTCGACGCTTACAAAGATATTTAAAAATGAAAAGAGAGTCTACGGAAAAGACTTCCGAGGATATTTAACTTTTCCCACAGATTTATTATTATTATTATTATTATTATTATTTTTAAATCAGGAATAAAATACATACTCTATTTAAAAGACTGTTTTTTCTTATACTTTTTTTTATTTTACTCGAGTTTTACTTTTTTATCTTCTTTTCTTTTCTTTTTTATTTTATAAATTTTATCTTATCTTTCTTTTTACTTGTGGTTTTCAAGAGTGTTTTTTATGTGCAACTAAGCTATTGTGACCATTGCCTTTGTGGATAAACAGTCTGTCTAAGTCTAGTTGAAGTATTATGATCCTTTAGGTTAGTGAGCTGGTTTACTCCACAACTATGGATCCCTTCTTTTGTCCAAACTGTTATTATTTTACCAAATCTGCAATTGTTTTGTAGATGTGTGAAATCTGATTAACACATACACACAGAAAAAGATAAATACCAGTAAAGTTAAAACGACTCAAAGCAATACATATAAGTGAAAAACAAACAAAAAAAGTATTTGAGTGCAGGAAGAAAAATATTTCTTTTATTAAATGCAATAAAATAAATATTTTTCTTCCTGCACTTCTTGTGTTGTCAATATTAATTCACAAAGTGTATCCTGAATGTCATAATAAAAACGTTCTATGTCCAGTTTAAGTCGAGGTGTCATGTAAACCCAAATACCAATTTACCAAAAATAATAAGTGATCTTCTTGAACAGCCGATATCTTTGTGCCACCACCGACTCAATAATTACATCCGGGTTACGGTGCGTGACCTTGGTTGGTTTATCATCATGGCGGCTATCGTAAGGTTGAGTTCTGTTTGTCGCAGAGGAGTTAAACGTAAGTATATCTGTGTTTTTCTGTCACTCTTTTTATCTTTTGTAAGTACGTGTGCTTAGTTTAGCGCGGCCGTATGACCACTGGACGTTTTGACAGAAGGGGAGTCGAGCCGCCGACGTATACAAACAAATCACGCCCCGCACTACTACTAGTATTTTCAAGTTCAAGACGGAGTTAAGCTTTTTAGCGTAAGTTATTGAAAGATCCCATCACTGGTCAACATTAGTAGGTGGTTAGTGAAGCTCTCTGAAGGGTAACTCAACACTTCCACGATGATGACATCACCGTCCTACAGTGACGTTACGTTTGCTCGAGAGAACTGAACGCCAAGTACCGTTTAAAAGTTTGGGAATTTTAACTTGGCATACATATTAAGAAAAGTATGTACATGGTAAGACTATGCTGTAAAACTATTATGAAATGATGAGATCAAGTGTTTAATTCGGCATATGGAAGACACCGTAATTATTATTATATTTATCTAAATACACATAATAAGAGAGGAGGGGAGTGATATCCAGCAGAAATCCAAAGCAGTATTTGAACAAAAAAATAATAAATAAATAGGCAGTTAGGTGTCGTATATGTAACAGAATGCATTATTACATTTTCTTTATATTTTATGCTTTTGATTAAAAGTAATCATGCTATAATAATATTTCAAAATAAAATCATTGTAGTTTGATTTGGTGTTTACAGTACATTTGAAGCTGGGATAGAATTTTCTGTTCATTTGTAAATGAATGAATGGGTAATGTCAGTTTCCCTGCAGGAACCTCCCAAAGGGATCAGTAAAGCTGTCTATGTATCTAAACATGACTTTTTTTTCTTTTTCCTCTCCAGCTCTGTTCTACCAAAGCACTCTGCTGGCCAGGCCAGTGGTTGTACCGCAGAAGCACCAGGAGCAGCAGTACGTGCTGACGTCTAGGATTCATTCGTCGCAGCCTCTGTACGGTCAGTGCTGGTGGGAGGAAGTATGCAGAAACACAAGTGTTACCATGTAGGACATATGAATAATCAAATTGTCAGTGTACGCGTCCCTGACAATCATATATCAATATCAACGTGAATCATGTCAAATGCTTTTGCACATTTAATGCAAGAAATGAAGCAAGTCAATAATTAGCCCGGCATGGCCAGTATTTATCAGTTTATTAGTCTGGTTACACTCAGTCTGGATTTTATTATGTTCTGTGTTTCAAACCAACAAAGCGATGAGGCATTCTTGATAAAAGCCCTCATTGCTGTTAACTGTTTGTCCTTTGTCTGTAATTTGTCAATATTTTACAACAGACACAACAGAAGATAATGTCGGCAATTATGCTGTAAACAAATTTAGCTCCATGGTAATCAGATGACATATTATGTAACTAAATGAATCTCAGTATCTCTTGTAGTATTCTTCTTGGTTGCTTTCCAGCATTAGAGCCATGTGCAACGAAGAACTTGAGCTGAGCTATAAGTGGGTCTTGTTGCTGGAAGGTATTGCTCAGGCCGCAAAAACATTTCTAAAGCAGATGTGGAGCTACATGATGAAAAACACATCCAAGCCTGGCAAAAAAATGGCAAAATAAAAAATACAGTCGGCTAGAACCACGTGGACAATAGTGTTGATTTCTAATGATGCGTAAATGTCTCATGTTTAAGTATTTTTCAGACAAATTGCCACCAGCGTCCACTAAATCGTTCAGCTGTAATGGAAACCTTAAAACATGTCAGTGTGACAAACCGCAGGGTTGAATCTACACCTCTGGCGCTCTTTCTTCAACATGTTGACAAACTGAGCAGCAGATTTTCCATTGACTGAGCCGAACTATATAAAATTAAAAAGGTCAAATGACTTCTTACTAAACCGTGTAATGCTCTGCATATTCGTCACAGCGCGGCCCCCTTTTGAAATGCATGCGTTTAATAAAGCGGTCAAAGTGCAGCGTGGTGCACAGCCGTGGGCAAAAGTTTTGAGAATGGCACAAGTATTGGTTTTCACAAACCGGTGGTTTTCAGTGTTTTTAGATCTTTTTGTCAGATGTTACTCGTACACTGATGTGTAATTGCAAGCATTTCATAAGAGTCAAGTGCTTTTGCTGACGATTACCTTAGGTTTATGCAAAGGGTCAGTGTTTGCAGTGTTGACCCTTCTTTTGCATGACCTCTGCAGTTCGCCCTGGCATGCTGTCGGTTAACGTCTGGGTCACACCCTGACAGATGGAAGCCCATTCTTGCATAATCGATGCTTGGAGTTCGTCAGAATCCGTGGGTTTTTGTAGGTCCACCTATCTCTTGAGGATTGACCAAAAGGTCTCAATGGAAGTTTCTCTGTTGGTGCAAAGCAATGATGACTGTGCGCGTTTCCTTTCTGGCAACCATGGTTAACGGAGGAAGAACACGGATTTCCAGCACCACGCTCCCTGTGAAGCAAAAATAAATACATAAATTAAAAAAAATGCAGCAGCAGACTTTGTAAAAATGAATATTTGTGTCATTCTCAAAACCTTTTGCCACGGCTATACTCTGGTTGTAGATAACCACTCAACAAGGGTGAAGGTGTCCATTTATCGTGCAGATTTGTTTTTTGTACCGATTGTTTTAGTTTATTTAGTTTTTAATGGTGATAGTTGCATTTTTTTCCCTTTTACACCAAAGCAGGTCATTACCACTCTTGCTGGTAGATTTTTTATTTTTTTATGTTTTGTGGTACTCGAGTGGCAGCAGTGCTGTTGACCCACTCAGAGTTAACATTTTCCAATCTGTGCCACCATACAGGTCATGGGGTAATTTGGGCAATGACTGGAAGGGCGTAGTTTTTCTCAGTAAAGACAGGTGTAGTTGACAGATGCAAAAAGTGGCACAGTTTAGTCAGAGCAGTCTGATATTTAATACTGTTTTTCGTTTCTGAGCTTTTTTTTCAGCTCAGAAATCCCCTAATGCAGTCTCTTTACACTCAGACATCAAGCAGTTTGGTATAGTTTGTAATAAAATAGAAGGATAATCAAGAAGCATTGCATGTTCAAGCAGGAAAAATGTATTAGTCAATGTCACAGCTGCAAAGATATCCTGAATCGAGCTTTTTGTTCCACCCCCAGCCCGCTCAGAGCTTAACTGTAGTTCCTTGGATATTTTGGGCAAATTATTTTTCCTCAGTTCTGTGCCAAGTGCAGGGCGATTAGATCGCAAGCACATTATTTGAGGCTACATTTAGCTCCGTCAATAAAGAGTCCTGCACTTAACACCGATAAGAATACATGACGTAATTTCCGCACTTTCAACAACTAATCAAACTAAATATAACCAAATGTGTGTGAAAAGACAGAGTGTCAGATTCTTGAATGAAATCTATATGAATGAACGCATTGCGACTCTTCAGTTTTGTGCAGCCAGATGAAGCCAGAGTAAATATCCTGCAATTCAAGTGCAGATGACGACTGTTGACCTGTGGTTTGTCTTGCTCTGCAGCGGGCTCTGAGTCCAAAGCCGCGTCTCTGCACTGGACGGCAGAGCGAGTGCTGAGCGTCGCGCTGCTGGCCATGGGCCCTGTCGCCTATTTTAACCCCGGTCCTGTCATCGACTACTCCCTGGCGGCTGCCTTGACCCTTCATGGCCACTGGTAAGATTTACAATCTATGGCCTGACCACTGCTTTCATTACTTCGAAAAAGGCAAGTCCGTAAGAGTGTTTGACGTTCAGAAACTACATTCCAGTTGTGAAACCAGCTCTTTGGCCTTCCTTGTCTTTTATCCAGTTACATATAAACATACTTGACCACTGCTGTACTCTCCGTGAGTAACCCACAGCTTTCAAATGCCATATTTTCACTTCCTGTTTCCTAGATACTCGCACAGCAAAAATGCAGTTCTTGTTCTAAAAGGCGAACTGATTTTGTGAATAGTACTTTCTATGTGCTGCTCTGTCTACGGTGTGATTCACTTTTCCTGGGAATCCTTGGTAAATCCTTACACCACGAGACGGACAGGGAATTACAGTCCAGTGAGTTGTCGACTGTCATCCACAGTTGTTGCCCAAGTCAGCGACGGCCATCCGCTTATCTGAGGTCTTAACATTAGCAGACCATGATTTAAAACACGATTTGAGTTATTTGAACCCACCCAAACCTCCCTCCTCAGTATTTAGCTTGCTCACTCCCCCATGGGACTTCAGTGGAGGCAAGTCTCACCGCAGCTGTCAGCAGTTTTTAATTCAACCAACTCTGTTTCCAGACTTGAGAGGGTGGTTTTGGCTTAGCGTCACGTCAGTGTGCTCTTCCATCAGTCAGAGCGCAGACAGAGCAACGTGGCATGTGTGCGCCACAAATCCCAGTCATAAGTCCTGCTAAGCTACAGCTTTCAGGGCAGTAAGGTATCTCGGGGCCAAGCCCTGCCCTCTTCATCCGACGTCTGTTAGACCAAGGCCTCGGTGTCTTCTGGTGTTGTCAGCACAGTGGGTTGAAGCATGAGAAGGTTGGAATGCTTCCGCTTTTCAGCTGAGTCTGTGCCTAATAGGATCATATAGGAATGTTGGAAACGAATGGATTTCGTTTATTAATGGCCGCGGCTTTTTTTTCATAGCTGTGTTGATACATTTGATTGGATATGATGCAAGTGTACCAGCCAAAGCACTGCACACTTTGATTAGCTTTAGCAAATAAAATAGGAAGTGAGACGTCAGTGTGACTCACAAGCTGGGTTTCTGTGGCCAAATGCTGTATTAATATATCTACATATATAAAAATATATAATTTTATAATCAGGAACGAGCTAATATTCTGATCAGCAGTTACTGAAAATGTTTAGTTGCTTTTGTTGGTGCAGAAAAGGGGTCACACCAGCTCCTGAAAACAAGGCTTTGCCTGAAAACAAATATTGTAACTGTGCATTTTATTAAAAATGCACAGTTACAATATTTGTTTGGTTTGTGTGATTGGCTTCTTTTTTCAGCTGATGTTTTGAGTGATGCTTATGTAGAACTGTCTGAAAGGTGCAGTAACAGTTACAGAGCCAGTGACATACATTTTACACACAGACTGACTGGTTATGACATTTGAATTTCAAGTTTGAGTCTTGTTATTCTGTCCAGCATTTAACACGGCTTTGACTTGTTTTTAATCTGGGCTGCTCGCCTCGCCTGTGTGTCTGTCCCGTAGGGGTATCGGGCAGGTCTTAACGGACTACGTTCACGGCGACACAAAGATCAAGATTGCCAACGCGGGTCTCTTCCTCCTGTCCACTGTCACCTTCGCCGGTCTTTGCTACTTCAACTACAACGACGTGGGGATCTGCAAAGCCATCGCTCTGCTCTGGAGCAAATGAACATGACTATGGACTCAGGAGGAACTCCACACTGGAGCGGGAGCAGTCTCATCCTTGGCTGATTGTAAAAAAAAATCGAAGGTGTTCTTTGTAAATTCTTATAAATATATCATTTTGACAACATTACTATGATTCACAGGCGTGCAATTGTGATTAATGTTGATCTTCACATGTCAGCTTGCATTTATGTTCAATGTGGACTAAATTAAAGCTACAGGAGATATGTGTCTTCATCAGAACAGCTGACTTCGAGTCTTACAGATTACTACTGGTTGACATGTCATTCATTATCCATGTCTTTTGTCTTCTTGTGGCGGACTTCTTTAAAGTATTCTGTTAAAACCATGGTGTGTACATACTTCCTTTAATGTTTGAATCCATCCGGGGTAGCAGGGCAGTGAGGTCTGACAAGCTTATTAAGGGAAGTTCATGTATTACGAACCGTTTACAACACCCACTTAGTGTTTCTCTCTGAAGCCTCCAACCTTCAGCCATGTGCTGTACTGCAGTTTTTTTTACTCCAGGAGTAGATCTGCTCAGCCGCTCTCCTGAAGCTTCATCAGAGGTAATGGAGGCTAGATCTGAAGTACGGCAGAAATTCAAGCAAGCAAACAATTTTATCAATCCACATGTGCATCTCCAGGAGAATAGCTAATGATGCTGTGCAGCCTATAAAGGGGTAACAGCTGCAAAATACCATCCTCTGCCCATCAAATATTAAGACGTGCTTTAGAAAAAGGGACACCTTGAAATCATTTAAAATATATATTTAGATTGTTGCGGAGTTCTTTGAGTCTTTGTCAGAAGCATACCTTCAGGTGCTGGTCCTAAATCCTTGTGATATGACTCAAGATGGCAGTCAAATCTAAGTTAATATTGTGACCACAGCAAATACTTGCTATATGCACTCAGAGATCTTGCATGCAGCTGTTGTTCTTGTACTGCTGGAGTGAGCTTTTCAGGTTGAGTTAATTGCTGTAGACTGAAATCAATTTGTTTGTCACAATGCTCATGCAGTAAATGTTTATTATTACAGCTCATACAATTGCGGTTTGTTCTTTACATCAATCACACTCAGTTACAAGACTGATTTAACAATACACGATATGTATAAAAAAAAGTGTAGAAAAGGGTATCAGTAGAAAATAGTCTGTTAAATGTCTTGTTTAGAGATGACCAAGACATAATACACAAAAGGACAAACAAGTAACTATATATACAAAACAATCAACTAACGTATCATAAAGTAAATGACAGAAGAAAAAGGGCAGCCCACCCCCTTCAATACATCTACACAGTCTAACTTGTGGAAGATCTCTGCTGTGATCCAACTACTACTATAGGAAATGCAACAGCTGTTAGCTGTAATCTACATGTCTACATAAAAGAAATGAAACGGAGGTTAATCTAAAAAAACAAAAAAACAATAGCGACAGCAGAGCAGACAATTATATTAATGGGACTGGATGATCACAAAGGGGTCCATGCTGTGGTGAAGTCACCCCCGAGCATGATGATGAGGCACAAGTCACATGTAGCGCCCCCCTACAGAATGTACTGCACCAAACTTGGTGGGCTTGTAAGGTGTCATCCACAGATTATTACTGTCAAATTTCAAGCAGTTTACGGTGTTGGTTTGTGAGATAAACGTGTAGTCGTTGTAGTGCCCTCTACAGTCCAAATAATATGTTACAGATTGTGTATGCCAAATTTCATGAAGTTAGCTATTGCAGTTTTCGAGATATTGAAATATCTCTTTGTAGCGCCCCCTAGAGACCAAGGGTCACTAAAGTTGGTGTGCTTGTACAGAATCATATTATCAATGAAATGAAGCTTGATTAAGTTTGGGTATATACTTCACAAAATATTAGCTTTTGAGTTACACTGTGCCACGCTGTAAAAACTTAATTAGCCACAACTGTTCATTATCGTTGTTATTGGATCTTATTGGATGAATGGGCTAGGAGGAGATGATTTTGCTTTGTGTTTTCAAAACGGTAGAAAAAAATTGCAGGCAGAAATGGGCGTGGCCTGGTCCATTAGAACCATGGCTATGTAAGGAATTAGAGCGAGAAGAATTTTGTTTCTAGGGCACACGGTTCTTGAGTATTGACAACTTGGCCATTCAATAAGGTTAAACAAAGTTAAATGGCAGGACTTCTACCAAGTTACCAGGTTTGATGCCTTTCGCCCTTGCAGTTTGTCCTGGGCAGACTTATAGCTTATAAACAGAAAATTAAGGTAACGAATAATAAAAATTGCAACAAAATCAATAGGGATCCTGCAACATCGTGGCATGGACCCCTAATTAGATGAATCTGGGTCCATACAAGCATCAAGAATTGTTGAGGTAACATACAGCTTTTAAACCTCACAACCTCACAACAATGAACATGTACATGAAGCACTAAACTTTTGAAGAAACATTCTTTTTAAGACTGAGTGGCTGGTAGTCAGTTGTGAAGCTGCGCAGATGAACAACAGGACGTCAAGATGCACCAAAACACACGGTAATTTGGCCGTGATGAAACACACCGGATGAGGTCTTCTTTTTTGGTTTTTATGCCTTACGCAGTCATGATAAACTCACAAGACTCATCCACCTCATCAACTTTAAGACGCAGCACCAGTTTGAGCATATCCCCATCACTCTCAAATCCAAGGAATCTGTTCTGGTACACGGTGGACTCAAACATGTACATGTTAGATGTTGACTGTTGTGTCATGTAGAACAGGGCCTTGTGTTCTGTCTCACGTATTATCTGGGGAACATCCTATAGAAAGACACAAAGTGATCCAATGGTCATTTCTATGTCAGTCACACAGAAGATAGGAAGTGAACTTAAACATATGGCCAGTGCAGTGAAGGCGTTATGAATGATACACACTGACAATTTACACTGCAAAAATTAAATGTAACCGAAAACTAATTTTTATGAAAACGTGCACACTAAAGAGATCAGCTCCTGCTTTCCAGGAATTCTTTGGTGAAGTTGTCAACTTTGCACTTTTGCCAAAAGTCTTGACAAGTTAAGGCAAGGACAGCGCCATGTAACAGCATGGAGGGTACACAGTAGATGGTTTGTTTATACTCACCACCATTGCCTCAGCACAGACTTTATTTTCGTCGCCGCAGCACGCCACCAACTTCTTGTCATTATTAATAACATATATCATGACTGCCCTCCCCTTCCTTGGCCGCAAGACAGAGTCCTTAAAAATCTGGATGTTGAATCTGCACCCTAAAAAGTAAACAGAGGAAAAGGCATGTCACTAAATGTTTGAAGATGATTGTGACAGAAATGCAGTATATGACTCCAGTTTACTACCATATCCAGTAGCATAGGTTGAATATCTTCACAGAGCAGAAGCTTTGTGATCATAAATAGCTTTAAGTTTCTTGAAGAGGAGGTTGTAAGAACACGCTAGGTTGCAAATTCAAACATCTCTGTGCTTGTTGGGAGATTAACAAGAGTTAACATTCACAAATGTGACGATATAGTGATTTGCTTTTATTGTTTTGGTCAGAGCCACATACCTTAACGAGGCGGTTAAACCGGCTAGCACAAAGAAACTGGGGCATTAACCTCACGTTATATAGCACACTCTTAAGGCACAAACTACTTTGCTATTTCTTTCAGGTTTAACTGCTCTTACCTCCCAATTGTACGTTTAAGATCTTCGCATAGATGTTGAACCAGATTAGGTTCAGAAAACACAGCAAACCCTTTTAGAATGTTTTCTCTTCATATCATTTATTTAAACAGACTGATTAAGCTAAACTGTGGTTCTAGAGAGAACAACTGCTATAGCTAATTTCATAACTTCTATGATTATTCTCTTGTTAACCTTTTTGTTCTGCAGCAAACCATGTGCATTTTTTCAATAAGGACAAAGCATTGTTTAGCATTGGCTACATTTACATGTATTAGTATTCAACTAACAATAAGAAATATAGCCCATTTAGAAGAAAAGGAACTAAACTGGAGCAAGCTGGACCAATCAGAGGGAACAGGTGGAGATGCATTGTGTCAGGATTTGGGTACCTACTCTGCATGTTTCACCTACGTGTAGTAAATATCAGGGAATGAAACAAAACAATGTTCTGTGAAGATGAAGAACTGGCACGTGTTGAGTAAAACTGGAACGTCTTCAGTGAAGTGAAGTGAAGTGAAATAAATATAATAAATAAATTAGTAACTTTCTGTGCAAACATGAAAGCACAGTTGCATCTTACCAGGCTGGCATAGCTGCTCTGTAGTTAAGTTCTTGAAATCAAAATTTCTTCCAGGATCCAAAATCAGGAATTTGTTGTCCCTGCTTTGGATCAGATAATTTAAGGGCGCATCGGTCTTCTTGAAAGCATCCTCAACCACATCTGTTTTTTGAAACAATAACATGTTATTACACTTAAACTTCCTATTTGTATTCAGAGTACAAATGGAGATTACAGAAGGAAACTTACCGTTTCCAGATGCTTTGAATACAAAAGGAGAAGGGGAAGCAGAATTTCAGATATCAGGATTCAGAAGCATGTTGAAAAATAGAGACTTTGTTAAAATAATATATCAGAATCAATTAAGTCTAAAAGAAATTATAAAATCCAAATTACCGCCAAAGTAGAAGAAACCCTCAAAAGTATCGCAAAAACTAACAGAGGAGCAGCTGTCGGTAGCCATCAGGTAGACTGGGGGAAAAAAAACAAAAAAACAACACTATTTAATGTTAAATTTGACACACAACTGTTAGGCGTGTGCATACACAGAACTATTAAAGAATGGTGACAAATTCAACCTTGTGGTTCTGTTAAATAGCTATGTTTCACACATGGACAGGTTTCAGTACACCTATAAGGAAACATCTGCATCGGTTTAAGTTTATCCCTCCTCAGAGTACGATAAGATTGAAAGAGATAGGACTTCCATTCATCCCCGTGGGGAAATTAAGGTGTTATAGTGAGCAACAGTGCAGGAATACGAAATAGAATAAGGTAAGGTAAGGTAAGGTAAGGTCCAAATGACTTCCAGCCTTTGACACATAGGCCAGGTCAATAAAAAGAGTGCAGCAGCGCAGGCCCTCTCTTGCTAGACATGCCTGTGTGCGAGCTTTGATCAACGAATTTATTTAATTATTAATTAACCTGGGAGCAGCACTCTACCTACTATAGGTCTCGTCAAGCGTTTTATTTATTCTTGGACAGTATCATAAGAGTGCACGATATTTTATCAGTTCATCGTGACTTCAGCGGAAGTGTAATTGTCACATAGCCTAATTATTTACACATGTGAGCGTGTTTGTGGGCTAAAAGTATACCCATGACTACACCACTAAAAAAAAAAAAAAAAAAAAGATAAATAAATAAATATGGATATGACGAACACACCCTCCATGAATGATTACAAGGTAATACTACATCACTATCTAGATACAATAGCGATGATTCACTACTGGCATTGCGCCTCTTTTCAGGCTGAGAACTGTTAACTGCACAACAAGCTTGCTAAACCAAGTCTCGTGTCACATCGCGTTTTTTCATACACTCGCCCAATACTTAATTATGAACACGTGTGTAAAATCTGTTTGGTGCAGATAAATACAAATAGCCCTGCCATAAATTATAGCTGAACAAAACTACCTGGCTGCATTCTGAACTTTGTGCGAGTGTGTGCGCATCTGCACACGAATGGGTAGAGGTGCTGTGTGACTGAAAGCGCTTTGAGTAGTTGTAGTAAAAGGGGGAAGAAGAAGAAAAAAAAAACTATTAGACCATTACCTGTTCCATAATGCGCAAACCCCTGTAGCACTTAGCCACAAATTAAACGTGTTGCATACGTGTTGCATTGCAACAAACATTTTCGACTAAACGCAGTTCAGTAACGCAAATACAAGTTACAAGTGTTTTGTGAGTGCAAGTGTCTTTTTGAATTTATCTTTAACACAATTTACCTGGACCGCGGTCACCACAGCTAAACACACACTTTTGTCGTGGATTTTCTGCTCATTTATTCCGCCGTATGTAACAAGACTCAAGAAATAACTTTGATTTTTGCAGTTTTTAAAGCCTGGGTTTATCAGTTACTATGAACTTGGACATCAACAGATAACCCGGCACGCCGCACCCAGCAGTCATGGATGCAGTGATAACACACCTTTAAACGTGTACACATACGGGTTCTTTTTTTTTTTCCCCAGAAAGTGAAAACAGGGCACAGAATATCTCAAAATCACACGTCAGCGTCTCTAATGAACAACGCCTGGCATGTATAAAGTGCTTTAAAGTACTAACCTGTTGCCGTGCCCTGTCTGCTGGCTCGTAGGAGTGTAACGGCGTCCTGCCTGGAGTTTCACAGACTACAGTGGCTAATCTGACTCACGTTTATGAGCGAGGACGTGTGACGCGAGCGCGCTTTATGACTGAACGTAGAAGGAAGTGAAAGTAAGGAAGGACGAAACACGACCGGCAAATCCTGATTCGTTTTCTCTCAAAAAATCACACATCTCCTTCTTGGTACAGTCCGCCGTCTGCGGTAAAATATAGGTTATATTTAAACTTCTTCTCTAAAGCATCCTTCATTAGTATGCATCTGGTGCATACTGATGTGGTAGTTACCAGATAGTGATTTGCCAGGGGTTATATACGCCGATCAGGCATAACATTATGACCTAATACTGTGTAGGTCTGTGCCTCCAAAACTGTTGAGACTCATCAGAGAATTAGCATGGGGGGGCCTTTGGGTCCTAGGCTTTTTACAGTGCATACTACGGAGACTTGATAAATGTGGGAGCTTGGGAACTTGGAGGCCAGGTCAACATCTTGTGCCTGATTTATTTTCTCTTAAAATTTCACGTTATCTCCTTAGTACAGTCAGCAGTAAAATATGTATTTAAACTTCTTCTCTAAATTATCCTTAATTAGTATGCATCTGGTGCATACTGATGTGGTATTAGTTTACCAGATAGTGATTTGCCAGGGGTTTTATACGCCGATCAGGCATAACATTATGACCTAATACTGTGTAGGTCTGTGCCTCCAAAACTGTTGAGACTCATCAGAGAATTGGCAGGTCCTAGGCTTTTTGCAGTGCATCCCATAGGGACTTGATGAATATGGGAGCTTGGGAACTTGAAGGCCAGGTCAACATCTTGTGCTGTTTTTTTTTTTTTTTTGTTTTTTTTTAGCTGTTCCTAAACAATTTTTGCAAGTGTGTACAGTGGATTGTGTGTGCATCCTGCTGGGGTATGGCTTCTTAAGGAGTGTCATTGCTATGGGCGTCGGAGTGTCTGGTCTGGTCTGGTCTACCGGTTAGAGTTGTCACAGCACGAAAGGTGTTCCAACCCCGTCCTTAATGGAATGCACTAACTTATAATGCTGTGAATTCTAACTGTGCTTATCCGCAGGATACATCTGCATGTAGCTGCAGGAAGTGCCAAAATCAGAACTGGACTAGACTTGTCAGTTACAAATAAAACTGAAATGAAAAAAGTGAATACAAACTTTTCGCTTTATTGAATATTAGCGACCAGTTATCTAATATATTCGGTATCTAATTATAAATAAAATTGAAAAATGCACACAGTGGGATTCAAAAGACAATATTCTGACATATAAAACTATAATAGATGACTAGTCACTGATTATTTACACTCTTCACATTACAGATCACATTTGTTTGAGTTGTAAATTTTGAGTTGAAACCACCAAAGTTGCGTTCAGATGACACGTGTTCAAGGAAACCAAAGTTCAGCCATGGTTCACCTGAAATAAATGTGGCTGAGCCTCAAGTACCCTGCAGGACATTGCTGACTAAGTAGCACTGTGATAGTGGAAAGGGTGGCATCAGTACAACCAGTGAAAGTGTGGATATCTGATTGTTCTGAGCAAAAAAGACTTCTTGTTGTCAAATTATGGCTAAATTGACCACTCTGAGAAAACTAGATCAGAGGTCAACCATGGTCTGGAGTGGTACATGTCTAAGTAACATCCACATGAATGCCAGGTCCAAAAGTTTCCCAGCAGAACACTGAATTGTCACAAGATGGTCAATGTTATTCAGTTCTCCTATCAGTGGAGGTTGTGGCCGACTGGTGTATAGTCTATAACTAGAGTCAAGTTTTATACGTTCCCTCTACTCTTTTAAGTTTGTTGTTTGGTAATGTTACAAATACTCCATATACGGTCAAACACTGCATTTGAACTTTATTTTTCAGACTGAAATGCCTGTCAGCTTGAGTTTTTGTTAAACCAGTGTGGTTTACCACAAACTGTGAACCTGTGCTCCTTTCATGTCACGTTCTTTCCATGTGCATCAAGTGGTTAGCTCTCATCTCGAGTCAGAGACGGAACTAAAGCAGCAGGTGAATAGATGCACAAAATTACACTAAGCTATTTGAGCTGCATGTGATTTTTGAATAAGAGTGCAATCTCCCAGCAACACATTTACCCTTTAGCACTGGAAATCCTGCGCTTTGTTTTTTGGTCTGTTTTTCAGCTCAGATGAACAATTTTAGTTATAGTTGTATATTTAACAAAGATTTTCACCTGCATAGTTGTATTAGTAGTGAGTAAAAATTAAAATAATTAGAAGCAGTCTTTGTAAATTCAGTTAAATCAATACTCTCGTACTAAAAAAATCCTTTTCTGGCCAAGGTCTAAACTTGAAAGGACAGTTTTAGTTTATTCTCGTCACTCTTACCAACCTCCAATATCATAGTTTTCTTTTTCTTTAAAAAAAAAAAAAAAGCAGTTGAGTGAGTGTGATTCGATTGTACAAACAGACACTCAGATTTTTGTCCTCTCGCGGATAAGCCAAAAAAAAAAGAGCTAAACCCTGATTAACATAAAACGGAGACCTTGTACTGTTATGAAATTCATTTTACCCGTGAAAGACTGAAAATGTCCTCATTGTGAAACATTATAATCTGTCAAAGATTGTCAAACGGGGGTTAACTGTCCAATTCTTATCAGAACCCGAGTGTTAACACCTCATTTGGATTTCATTATGGAGTGTGTTTCAGGCCATGCAGAGAAAAACATGCATGCAACTGGATACAATGAGTAAGTGCTCAGATCACGTTGCTGTTCACGTTGACAGAGTTACTGTTACTCCTCTGTTCATGTCTACACAAAGCTACACAAATTGTTTGATTGACTTGGAGATCTTAGCCAGAGCACAAATGCCTGTATTCTTGTAATTTGTCCTATTGTCATTTTAATACTAATATTAATATTATGCAAGTTAAGGTAAACAAACCTAGTTACCTGTTTAATATGTGAGTTAAAGGACATATCCTGGTCCTCAAAGTAGTACTGAGAGCCAGATGTAGCTAATTAATGTGTTTCTGGGGGGTTTAGGGCCAAATACAAAATTTAGAAATAGAAAATGACAAGTTTTCTAAATATTAATGTCTTTATGACACGCGCCTGGTCTCTTTTCTCCCGCTTTCTGCATCCTACACGTCAACATTGCATCACAGTGTATTCATTTCAGCTACAAAAGTCTGCATTGTTTTAAGTATTTGAAGAACCCAACATACCTGAGTGGCTGATGACTAGTAGGTTAGAGGTGCAACAAGACTGTGCCAACACACCAATGAACCAGTATTAACACTGATGTAGCTCACATTGGTGGAGGCTCCGCATATATCCCCTGCAGGAGCATAAACCAAGCTTTATACTTACACACCATGACTTAACTGCATAGAATTGACTTGTCCTTGTCAATATTACTCCTTTAATTAATTAAATCGTTGTTTATAGGCTATGAGCAAATAAGCAGAGTTTCCCCTGTGTGAAGGGGGTCTTTGTGCACCACCTTGCCCAGAGCGGCCCCAGTTATAGATATGCTTTTTTTGGCATCTGATGTCCTGGGGCAAGTTTCCCTCTATTTTCTGCTTCATTTGTCTTTGCCAATAACAAACTCATTTATGTAATTTATGTAATCAAATGCACATGACTCAGCGTATAATGAAATGGAAATCATTAAATCTGATTGTTACACGTTCAGATCAGGACTGGAGGCAGTAGTGAAGCTCATAAACAGACTAGGCGAAAGCTAACAGGCAATGCATTAGGAAGCAAAGTGAGGCAAGGAAGTACAGGGATAAACTGACAAAGGGAAAATAAACAGACTAAACACAGGTAGCGCTGACGGCAAGAAGGTTTGAATCCATCGGCTGATTGTGACCGTGTGCGTTCTCTCCAGGCTCTCTGGCTTCCTCCCATCCAAAGACATGTTCGACCAGAACCAAATCAGAGAGAGGTTGTAGGACCTTCAGAGAAAATAACACCCGACCGATGACACTGATAAGAAGAATTTGAGTATACATTATTTGCAGCAATCATTGTACGTAATCCTGGTAAGTCTTCTCAGCTTTAGGTCAGAGAGTTAGATAATCAGTTGCACTATAATGGCATGTCATTGTGTTTCGCGTAATTCCTATAATCCTCTCTCTGTTCACTTCTCAACTCGCCCCTCCCATGACTCTCTTTTCTTCCTCATCCACCTTTCTTTCCAGGAACCACATGTAAAGGGAACCAAAATGTATTGTAACTGTTCCTTGACAAACAACAGTTTACCATCTACCCAGTAATTACCAGATCACCTTCAACGTTGGTTAACTTTTTCTTTTCTTTTTTTTTTGTTAAAAAATCTGCAAAATCTCCACATTTAGCTATGTAATCTTTACGCCACATAACTTATAATAATTATTTTTGTTTCTGCTTTTTTTGACTCTTCATTTGTGCATGGAATAAACAATACAAAACAAAATGTCACAAATAGTCAATTCTGGAGCAAGCCGACTAGGATTTCCCCTCTTCACAGTTTGTATTTTCAAAATTAATTTAAGTCTAATTTAAAACATTCTTCTTGTCTAACATGCACATTTGTTCCAAAATTGCGACTTATTTCAATTAAGTTGTTATTGTTCTTAATAATTCTGCTGGTGTTCTCTCTGGAATGGTTGTCTGTGTCTCTGTGTTGGCCCTGCGATGGACTGGCGACCTGTCCACTGTGTACCCCCACCTCTCGCCTGATGACAGCTGGGATAGGCTCCAGCAGACCCCCGCGACCCCTAACAGGAATAAGTGGGTACAGAAGATGAATGAATGATTGAATGAACTCTCCTGGTGAACTCTGCTTCACCTCTTTTACAATTCTATAAAGCAAGTCCAGCTTATCAGTGTAAAAAGACTTGATTGTGTGTTTTGCAGCTTCAGCCATTTTTTTTTCTGGATTTTCCCATCAGCCGTCCCTTAGTTATCCAAGTCAACAGATAAAAGCTTCTCTTTGTTCCCAATCATGCCAAAGTAAAGATTTTGGGTCAAAATGTCCTTAATAAATCAAAGAAGGCTTTGCCACATTGTTGGTGTTGTTGTATATTTCTGCCTTATACAACTGAAAAATGAATGTTCTATAAAAAATTATATTGCATAACAAAGCAGTTCTTCATTCGTTTCATGGGAGAGTAGCTGATACCCCTGTTTCACATCCACAATTCTTTGTTCTTATTTATGTAAGGCTTAATAAATGCATGTAGATGACTATTTTGGTGAATTTCCAGTGTCCCACCACAGGTTTGTCACTGGAAAATGTCTTAGTTATGCTTCTGTATTTGTGTTCAGTATGTACTCAGTGTAGTGGCTGCTGTGGGGCACGAGATGTTTTTGTTTTTTTTGTGGGAATTTCCATAAATACAGATCCCACACAGATTTGGCCACGAAGAATTTCATTAGCAATGAAGTGTATTATACTGAAAGGATGCTACACCTTCTTAAATTTTGATTTTAGGACTGTATTTATGTTTTGTTTTGCCAGCTGATGTGCTCATGTTTGAGACGAGGCGACTGTGAAATACCCTGAGTTGTACATTTAAACGCAACCATTACAATGAAACTGAACAATAAGCAAAGTGAAAATGTGACATTTTCTTATAATTTCAAAAATAATATAAAGCTAATCCATAACTGAGGAAAGACGAACCAGTGCATTAAGCTGAACAATGTTCATTCACAGTGATATAAATAACACAAAGTGCAAACTAATTAACCTGCTTTAGTGCATCTAAAGCTATATGCAATGAACAATGAAAGATATTTTCTTTTATTAAAGTGATTAAAGTGAAATTAAGTTTGAGGTTTCTACACCGGTAATAATGCAGCCAATTAGAGTACTCAAGGCCTCCATACGGAATATGCATATGTTTTACAAATAGGTGCAAATAATGAAATACATAAATCGGGAGCAGCATGTGTATTGTATTTGCATCCATTGCGATTTGCAAAAGCAGTTCTGACTCTAATGTTGCGTAATTACTACCTACTGTGTTTAGAAATAGGCAATAGATTATGCAGTCCACACCGTCTGCATGTGAAACCTGCATCTGGAACCTTTCTGAGGAACCACAGAGCTTATCACCCCTTATCACTGGCAACCTCAGGGCTCCTACTGAAGCCACAGTAAGCATGTGCTTTAATGGTACATAAAATCCATTGGTGAAACGTCCTGTGTGACGAGTAGATCAAGCACTCATTCTGTCACCGCTCCACTCAAAAGGAAAATCCTTGTGATCAAGAAAACACACTGAATGCTTTAATTATTCCAGAAATAGAAGTTCACACACAAAACTGCTGTCAAAAGAAGGCTTGCCATAAAGATGGAGTGATTACCTCTGTGAAATAGTTACCACTGATAGGATCTTGTCGCCACGGTGAACTACTGTAAAGCTTATGTAAGCATGAGCTGACTGTTGCTTGTATGCATGTTTATCTGTGGGATTCAAGGGGGCGTCACATTGAGAAGGACAACAAAAAGCCCAAGTGCCAGTCTCGGAGAAGCAGTGGCAGCGCAGAGAAGAGACGACAGCCCCAGCAGACATGGCTACAGCTGTGGAAACCACCGTCCGCCAGGGCAAAAAAACCTCTGGTAAACATTCAATTTGACCATCCTTGCACACCTTAGCTGCCATTATTTAGCTTCACATGCTTCAGGTTAATTCTTTTTGTTTGCTTCTTTCTTTCTTTTTTAACCATAGGGTTAAAAAAAAAGTACATCAACCACTTCACGGATGTGCACGGTCTGCCTTGCATCGAGAAGATCGTGACCTCAGTGGAGGAGACCCCGGAGCCCATCAGCACCAAAATCACTGGCACAATCCCACCATGGATCAGCGGAAACTTCTTGAGAAACGGACCGGGAAAGTTTGAGATTGGAAACCAGAAGTGAGTACAGTGTCTTGTAGTGTTTGCCCATATACTGCAGACTTTAAACTACATCATAAAGTTGACTCTTCTTTGTTGGTCCATCCATTCCCATCAGGTTCAACCACTGGTTTGATGGCATGGCTCTCCTGCACCAGTTTAAAATATCCAACGGGCAGGTGACTTACAAAAGCCGCTTCCTGTCCAGTGACAGCTACCAATCCAATAAGGAGCACAACCGCATCATGGTTTCTGAGTTTGGGACTCTCACCATGCCAGACCCCTGTAAAAACTTCTTCCAGCGCTTTCTCTCAAAATTTGAACTTCCAAGTGAGTATTTTATCAGACGGGATTAAAACATTCCTACTTACACATTTCTACTTTACTTCAACATGTAAATTAATTGACTTTCTCTACAGAGTCCACAGACAATGCCAATGTGAGTTTTGTGACCTACAAAGGTGATTATTATGTCAGCACAGAAACCGCTGGCATGTGCAAGGTGGACCCAGAGACATTAGAGACCACCAAGAAGGTAACATTTTGAATATGCTGCGTGTCGTGGCTTTATGCTCACATTGCTGCTGAGACAAGTCATAAACATGTTAAACTTTCTGTCACAGCTTGCAGTGTGTCGTTACTCACTACTGTATGACAGCTATGGAAAATAATGTGCCACTAAAGCCACAATCTGTTTGCGTTAGGTGGACTGGAGAAAATTCATCGCTGTGAACGGAGCAACTGCACACCCTCACACCGAGCCTGATGGAACCACATACAACATGGGGAATTCCTACACAACTAAAGGTATTTTAGACGCAGCGAATCACTTCTCACACAGTCTGTGTACACTGGGAATGGTTTGCAAAATCTGTAACACTGCTCCTCCACATGTCTCATGAGTTTTATCAATAATCCAGTGCTATCTGTACTCACTCAGGAGCATACTACAACATCATTCAAGTGCCCCCCACCAAGAAGACAGAAGAAGAGACCTTGGAGGGAACGAGAGTGCTGTGCTCGATTCCGTCAGTAGACAAGACCAAACCCTCCTACTACCACAGCTTTGGTAAGCCAAGGTTCACTCTTGAGGCGTGACAACAGATACATTCACAATGTATACAAAACATTAAAACCACTGAGAGGAGAAGTAAATAACATTGACCATCTTGCGACAATCCAGTGTTCTGCTGGGAAACATTTGCACCTGGCGTTCATGTGGATGTTACATGTAGCACCCACCTAGACCAGACAGATACCTCCACCCCATAGCAATAACACGCCTTGATGGCAGCAGCCATCCCCAGCAGGATGCAGCCTGACACAGACACACACACAAAAGCGGTTTAGGATCAACTAAAAAAACATGAAAAACAGCACAAGGTGTTGACCTGGCCTCCAAATTCACATCCCAATTCCAGCACGCTCAGACTTTTGATAAAACTTGACATAATCATCTCTGTCCCTTGTAGCAATGACAGAGAACTACGTGGTGTTCATTGAGCAGTCCATCAAGATGGACTTGATGAAGATAGTGACAGGAAAGCCGAGAGGAAAAAGCATCAGCGACAGCTTCTACTGGGACCCGAAACACAATACTGTCTTTCACCTGATTCACAAACAGACTGGGGAGGTAAGGCGCTGACGGGGTCCTGGACTTCTCTAAAGCACAGTCGTTTTGTTTCACTAATGTATTTTAAACATACTCATCTCTCTTTCTGCGTATTAGGTAAGCTCGATAAAGTATCTCGTCAAGCCGTTATCGACCTTCCATCAGATCAACGCGTACGAGGAGGGCGGCCTCTTGATCCTAGATATGTGTGCTTCGGACGACGGCCAGGCAGTCAAAAACTACACACTCCAGAACTTGCGCAAATCTGGAGAAGCTCTTGATGAGGCAAACAAAGTTTTCCTATGCTTTCACAGTTTGCACTTAAGTTGCTATTGGTTCAGCTGAAGAATATTTGGTCTGTTGAGGCTGACAAGATTTGTGTTTCACCATCAGGTGTACAACACACAAAGCAGAATCTTTCCTCGCCGCTTTGTGCTGCCTCTGAATGTCAACAAAGACACAGCCTATAACCAGAACTTGATTGACCTGCCAAACAGCAGTGCCACTGCTGTGAGAATAGGCAAAAACAAGGTAGGCCAGTGTGAATGCACACGTATAAAACTGCAAAACATGTGTGTCAAACCTTTCACACAATGCATGCACTAGTGAAGAACAAAACAATGCCAACTGCAGAAACACGTAATAACTCAAGATAAATGATGATAAAAAATAATAAAGTGTTCATGTGTATATCAACCAGGGAGTACACATGAACATTTTATCATTTAATTGTAGTTTCTGACCTAATTATTAACAATTCACAATTTACTTTTCTTTCCTCACTACTTTACATAAAACAGTATGCAGACTCAGATGTTTTATAATTTTATCATCCACTTAATTTTCCCTAAATAATCAGTTAATAATTGGGAATGAGTTTGATTCAGACAACAGTAAACCTGTTTCTTCTTAAACTTACCTTATTTGAGATCTTATTGTATTTGAAAGTGGAGTAAGTCAGTCTAATCCAGTGCCTTTATTGTTCCATTCAGTGAATGTCTCCTTGTGGTCATCTGCTGTCCCATAATCAAATATTTGTCCACTGGCTCTGCAAGTGGGAAAAGGCTAAGCAGCAAGAGTGGGCGTTAGTGCTCACACAGAACAGGAGGAAGGGAACAGGAGAAGGGGCAGCGTGACTGAGAAATATATGAGAAGACAAAGACGAAGAGAGGAATGGTAGAAGGAAGAAAATGAGCTGTATATCCTGCTTAAACTAATGTTATGAACCCCAGGAAGAAGAGATGATGACGAATAATCAAACAGGAAAGGTCGGACAAATATGAACTGAAAAAGCAGTGCTATGATCTGACAAGATGTGGAGGTTGCTTTGTTTCTGCTTCATAACTTGGTAACATTAGCCTACCAAGGCACAATCTACTGTTTGAAACGGTACATGTCGCAAGGCCAGATATAATGTAAACCCAGGAATACAAACGAATGACAATGTGCAGAAGCTGCACCCCTCTGTCCTCTGACAGAAAACATCATAGGGACATCTTGATTTGATTCTGAAGCAAAAGCCCCACTCTGCTGCTATGTGTATTTCTGGCAGATGACAAATAATAGAGTAATCCGTTTGCTTGGCTGTTGAGTCCAAAAATCATTATTCTTCCTCTGGAACTGGTGACCACATTACTTTTCTTACGGGTAGGGTTAGGGGTTAGTTAAATGTGGAACTGAAAATGACTTCAAATGTCCCTTGAATCATATTGCTTTCCTTTTTCCATCTGTGCAGGTGTTCTGTACACATGAGGATCTCCATGGGGAAGATCTCCATCACTACGGAGGTCTGGAGTTCCCTCAGATCAACTATGGCAAATACAACATGCACAGCTACCGCTACTTCTACGGCTGTGGCTTCAGACACCTTGTCGGAGACACTCTGATCAAGATGGACCTCCATGGGAAACGTATGAAGGTAGGCTGTAGTACTTCTGGTCTATCATCAGGAAAACTCAAAAAACAACCAGTACAACAGAAACCTAAACCTTTGAGATGTAAACCACCTCGACGTGAATATAATCTGTAGCACTGTTCATACTCTGAAGAATGTAACTAAAGTAACTCTCTTTCTCACAGGTGTGGGAACACCCTGGTCTGTATCCCTCCGAGCCAATTTTCGTACCCTCCCCTAATGCTACGGAGGAGGACGATGGTGTCATCTTGTCTGTCGTCATCACCCCAAATGAGGTCAGTCAGGTTCAGTCACACATTTTGGATACGGGACTGTTATTAAGTGAGAGAAAGGAAATAACTGTTCCAAAATATCATCCCGGTCACAGCAGATTGAAAAACCATCATGATCAGGTTTTCAGGAAGTCTAACTTCTTTGCCCTTGTCTTTATTCGGTCCAGGATAACAGCACGTTCCTTCTGGTATTAGATGCCAAGACGTTTGAGGAGCTGGGCAGGGCTGAGGCACCTGTCAACATCCCCTATGGCTTCCACGGGACGTTCAATGCCACAGCGTAGGCACTAGAGGAGGCTGAATGTACCTCAGTCTATAATATAGTCTATGTTTGTTTCTTTGTACATGCTTATTTAGAGGTCTCTAAAGCACAAATATGACTGCATGTCCAACCCAAGTATATTCATATTATTGCTGTTATACTGAGGATGTGCTGTTTGCTTGGAAAGTTAACTTCAGAAAGTTGATGTAAATAAATAAGCTATGTTCTTTATTTAATATACTCTAAGTATACTCTACTTTAACACGAGGGCTGTGGCTGCGTCTGAGTGAAAACTAAAATGTCTGTTTCTCATGTCTGCTATTTTCATGCATGCTGTGGACTGCAATAAAAAAAATGTCTCAACAGAAAATGTTCAGGTGCAGTATAATTTAAGCAAAGGCTGTTTTTCTGACATGTTACTTGCAACAATCATGGTAAACGGCCTTGTTTCTATTTTGCACTTTTCTACCTATTGCTGCTCAAAGTGCTTTACAGTCACAGACACATCTACCCATTTGCTCACACAATCGAGCCGCTAACCCTCTGGTTCATGGACAACCTGCTCTACCTACTGAGCCACAGTATACATGTTAGACATGTTATCTTAGTAAATTATTAGACCATTTTTAACGCATGCATGAAAAAACGTGAATGCTCTCTTAATAAAAAAGCTGGAATGAAACACCTGGTTGTATCATAAAAAATGTGTGGGAAACTAAAGGTGGTTTATTTGGTGACAATGAACACATCACTGACCTCATGTTTTAAACATTTAATAGCTAGGAGAACTTGAACGTGACACACTAGCACCCTCTAGTGGCGTAAAGCAAAAATGTCATGTGTCATGAAGGTTGTGGTATTCAGTATTTATTTTAATAACGGTGAGAAAACTGTGGATTAAACTGAGTTTTCATTGTGGAGGATGTCGTTTGTAGAAGTACTGAATTGTATTGTGTCATACTGACATTTTTCTACTAGTTTTACAACACATTTAATTTATTGGGCTTGGACAGAAAACAAAAACATATTAGTGAATAACTGAGTCTAACCGAGTATTCTCTATTCAACCAAATAAACTCATAGCTAGCTCTGAATGTACATTAGTTTATTCTAAAGTCTACAGTGTCGCATTTTTAGAATTAAATATGAACTATAGAAGGATTATGTGCAATAAACATACAAAAATTGTCACAAAATAAAATAAACAAGAAATCTAACCCAGCAGTTTATCAGAAATTAGAGCCAATGTTTGTCTCAGGTGGCTTTTCTTCTCTCTCAGATAGGATTCCAGGTTTCTAGCTTCTGTCAAAATGCCGTCCAGCTCCTTCATCTGGGAGGTGTCAGCCACAGCTCTCTCACTGCAACAAACCACACATACTGACGATGTAGCAGTGCAATTCTGAGAAGATAACACTTGACAAGCAAGCATGCTGCAGCCCTTGTGGCTGAGAACATAAAAAGCTTTCTGCTAAAGGATGTGGTTGAACCTAACAGACATGGTATCTTCTTGAATCTTTAGTATCTGCACTAAATTACATCCAGTCAATACTGATCCAGGAGTTATCCAGAGAGAAAATATAAATACATGATGGTCAACTGGTATCATGTTGAATGCTGATATCATACGTTCTTTGGGCACATTTTACAAAATATTGTCAATATTATGAAGTTAAATGAATACCCAGAAGAAGAAGAAGAAAAAAACATTGGAAAGAATCAGTATTGATTTGTTTAGTTACCTTAAAACTTTTGCAAGTTTTGAGACCAGCAGGCTGATTTCTCTACTTGTACCTGTAAGAAGAAATGAAATCAAGAGAAGGGATCCTGCAAATTTCACCTTCACTATGTAACCCGGGCAGTAATTTAGAAGCCTGTAACCAACATACCACGGTTATCCACAACTTAATGGGAACTACTATACTATTCTCTTGACATAATGAGTCTGCCGGGTGAACAAAAGTGAAACATATCCTGTTTGTTTGACACCTTACACCAGAAGCTTTCAGTAATTAGGTTAGTATTTTCTAACTTTCAGCATGTTGCTTAAACTGCAAAACCAAGCAGTTCACTGCTGCTGTCATTTGTTTTGATCAGTTATGAGCTGAATTTCAATTTACATCTTTAACGCAACTTTTTGTGGCTGGCTTACCTGCGGCTGTAGCCTCAAATGAATCAGATGACTCCAAAGTAGATGGGTCGGAGGGAGATTTTTTCTTTCTTGGTGGAGACTTGTCCTGATACGGAAGAGTGCATTCCATCTGTTGTAATGACGAAACAATTGACTGCACTAAAACATAATTTATTAACTGATCTATCAACCATTCTAAATGTGAATCAATTAGACTATTAACCAGCTTTAACTAAGTTAAGGACAAGTATCTGAGAACAATGTGTTTCTGAATTGTCGTCAACTCCACAAGATCTCATTTACAGTAAACCTCAATAATCATTATAGCAAAAATCTGAACATTTGGATGAATGTGGACAAACCGGGATAAAAGAACCTTAAATATAAGTATTTTTTATTTGTAAATGCTGTAACAGAGAATCCCCATGAAATGGGAAGCTGCTGGCGGCTCTTCTTACCTCCTGGGAGGTTGTCTGTTTTGGTTCTTTGTTGCTGTTCACTGCCCTCTTGTGTAAAGCCAGTGGCGTCGGTTTTCCTGCCATCAGTGTTGCGCCTTCCATGTAGTGTAAGGATACTGCAAAAGTGAAAATTTAAGTTATTTAAAGCATGCAAAGGCACATTTGAGGTAATTTATCTGTGTCTTGACGCTATGGCATGCTGTCACAGTTTGCTGTAGTAAGTATTAGTATTAAAATAGGCTCATGTGACATAAAATTAAATTTGGATCTGGAAACACTAGAAACTGCCACTAGCTACTTCCCAGCATGTCAAAAAAAGCTTCTCTTTCAGATTAATTTTAAATTCAGTTATAATACAACAGATGTTTTATTTATTTTTCACCGCCTGTCAATATAATCCTATATCATAGGTAAACTGAATTTGTTTGCAAACCACTTGGGTTGAAAAGGCACAAAGAGCTCACTGACAGTAAGAAATACACACTGCTGTTGTTTTGTGCAGCTTCTTCCAACAATTGTTGATCATGTTACATGTTAGCTACACAGGCCCATGGCCTATATTTGATAATATCAGGACCTCGTTGTCGTCACACTCACTGTTTAAAAGGTATAATTAAAAGTATAATCCGCACCTGCTCTTCCTCACTGGAAAACACATGATAACAACAATAGTTTTGTTTGGTTAGTTAATATGTAGCTGCTGAAAAAAAGTGCCAAACCAACTTTACTACCAACTAGACAGCGCATAATTAAATTACTATAGGCTCATAGACTGAGCTAACAAGCTACCATAAAGCTAAACTAATGGAAATTAAATGCTAGCAGGTGAGCAAGATGCTAAGAAATAAAACCTACTAGCTAGGACTTTCTACAGAAATTAAAGCTAAACTCTACTTACAAAGAATAGTGTGTTTCTGTGAGAGTTAAATGTGTAAATTAACGGACGCCAACATGACAGTTAATGGGCCGTTATTTCATCGTTAATAAGCGTGAACGCAATCAGCAAACAGCTGTAGCGTAACGTTAAAATAACGCAAATGCGCGTGACTGGCAAAGGATGCATTCGCGGATCCTGGGAAATTCAATAAAGAAGAATTGTGTTATTTTTATCAGTGCGTTATTTTATAAAAGTTATTTCAACAACACTGTTGACGAAGAACTACATATCTCTAATGGATATATATTTTTTATCTGACAATGTAGTAAAAGGTTGTGTCATAACTGAGCACGGCTTTTGATTAGAAGCAAGACATGGACCACTGTAACTCCCACGTATAAATAAGGCCCAAGAATCCTATGAAAGATACAGATTTATTCCCTGGTGTGTACTGAGATTTTCTTTTATTTATTTGTTCATTTATTTGTTCATTTTTTATTCCAAGTTAAAGGAAAAATATATTTTTTATTAGACTAACTGATAGTCATGGACATGTGTGGTAGCTTCAGATTGCTTCATAAACCCTGGCTGGATTAAGTGAATGGGATTATACGGAGGAAGATTAGAACTACACTGTGAGTAAAGTGGATATGGGATGAAGCTGCTAAGGTGGTGGGTTTAGCTGCAGATCAATGCCGGTGTCCTGGAGCTACAAAGTGGATTATCCCTGTTTCAAATATGTGATCTAAATGGGACAAATATACACTGTACAGGCTGTGATTGGGTACGTTGTGGCAATTCTCAATGAACTGGCAAAATTTGATCTTCAGTTTTCGTTCCCTTATAAAGCCACTTCCTTCAGTGTTCGCAGCAGGCGGTTTCTGACTCGTATCCAACCCAAAGAAGAAATAATTCACTGGAGCACAATTGTAGTGAGCTCTTGAATTTAGGGTCCATAGTACAAGTTGCATTCACTCAACTAAAGGCTTGGACACGGTAAAAAGATGTATTCATCCAAACTGCTCACACTGTCTGAGTCATAGCACACACCTGACTAAATCATAGAGCGCACACCTGTTTAATCACGAAGAACAGCGCGTACGTCACCAGGCATCAGACTTCTACAAAAACCATATTAAATGATAAACTACCATAATCAAATTAGAAATTTTCCCCTTATTTGGCTCTTACACTCAATATTCAAGTCTATGTCTCCAAACAGTATCGTCAGTGAAATCCCAACACCAACATCACAGCTCCTGTTGCATTCTTCGTGATGGGAACTAGGCATGCACACATCACCTTTGGCCAGAACTGCAAATACAAATATCATATTTGGACTCAATGGTCCAAAGTCCAGCATTCTTTCTGGTTGTCTAATATCTATTCCTCGTGCTTCTTGGTTTCCCTCAGGAGTTGGCCTGATTCACGCGGTCTCCTACTTTAACTCTAGGGTGAAGTAAACATCACCAGATGCTTTGCCACAAGCTGCAGCTGCAGGAACTAAGATATGGTAATGCAGATCTTCTGATATGGTAATTCTTTGGAGCATCCAAACACTTCCGCATCGTCAGCAGGGATCTCAGGTAGCCTTTACACCTCGCCTGAGTGGCGCAGCGAAGACTGACTAGACTTAAAGTAATGATGGGTTGTTGTTTCTCGTCCCTTAACTGAGCAGTTCTTGCCGTAATGTGGAGTACTACTTTGGTTTAAAAGGACAGTATGACATGTGCTAACACAACTTCAGCACAACTGAATGTCCCATTCAGGTGAGTAATTCCACCACTTAACTTTTAACAAGGAAACCTGTGTTGCTTTGTATTAAAAATCCCTTGAATGTGTACAAGTGTTTGACTGTCACTATTATATTCTACAATGCATGTGATCTTGTGTTCTCATTACTACTCATGTGATCTTTTTTTTCCTGTTTCCTCAGTTTACAGTTCTCTTTAAGTAGAACAACTTAACCTGACACCTTGCCATGCTGATAAGTCTTAGACAAACATCCAAACTGTTACTTGAACTGACAGCTGGTTAAGCAGTTTGTGTTTGCAGCTGCTACATCACACATTGGTGTGTGGGAACTAATAAAAAATATATAAATAAATAAATAAACTGCCCATTTGCTCTCATTAGTATTGGTAGTATTCCCTTGTGCCTCCAAAACAGTTGTGACTCATCAGAGAATGGACATGGACGTTCTGAGGGTGTCCTGTGGTGTCTCTAAACAGGAGGTTGTTAGTGGGGGCCTTTGGGTCCTATGGGTTGAGGGGAATGGGCTCTGTGGATCAGGCTTGTTCCAGTGCATTCAAGATTCAAGGAGTTTATTGTCATGTGCACAGTGTAGAAACACGTTTCCCTGTACAATGATTTTTTTTCTGTCCAAATTCAGAACAAACAAACAAACAAAAAAAAATCACACAAATAGAATATAAAAAATATATAATATACACTATATTACCAAAAGTATTCGCTCACCTGCCTTTACTCATTCTATGAACTGAAGTGCCATCCCATTCCTAACTCATAGAATTCAATATGATGTCGGTCCACCTTTTGCAGCTATTACAGCTTCAACTCTTCTGAGAAGACTGTCCACAAGGTTGAGGAGAGTGTTTATAGGAATTTTTGACCATTCTTCCAAAAGCGCATTGGTGAGGTCACACACTGATGTTGGTCGAGAAGGCCTGGCTCTCAGTCTCCGCTCTAATTCATCCCAAAGGTGTTCTATCGGGTTCAGGTCAGGACTCTGTGCAGGCCAGTCAAGTTCATCCACACCAGACTCTGTCATCCACGTCTTTATGGACCTTGCTTTGTGCACTGGTGCACAGTCATGTTGGAAGAGGAAGGGGCCCGCTCCAAACTGTTCCCACAAGGTTGGGAGCATGGAATTGTCCAAAATGTTTTGGTATCCTGAAGCATTCAATGTTCCTTTCACTGGAACTAAGGGGCCAAGCCCAGCTCCTGAAAAACAACCCCATACCATAATTCCTCCTCCACCAAATTTCACAGTTGGCACAATGCAATCTGAAATGTACCGTTCTCCTGGCAACCTCCAAACCCAGACTCGTCCATCAGATTGCCAGATGGAAAAGCGTGATTCATCACTCCAGAGAACGCGTCTCCACTGCTCTAGAGGCCAGTGGCGGCGTGCTTTACACCATTGCATCCGACGCCTTGCATTGCACTTGGTGATGTGTGGCTTGGCTGCAGCTGCTCGGCCGTGGAAACCCATTCCATGAAGCTCTCTGCATACTGTACTTGGGCTAATCTGAAGGTCACATGAAGTTTGTAGCTCTGTAGCAATTGACTGTGCAGAAAGTCGGCGACCTCTTTGCACTATGCGCTTCAGCATCCGCTGACCCCTCTCCGTCACTTTACGTGGCCTACCACTTCGTGGCTGAGTTGCTGTTGTTCCCAAACGCTTCCATTTTGTTATAATAGAGCTGACAGTTGACTGTGGAATATTTAGGAGCGAGGAAATTTCACGACTGGATTTGTTGCACAAGTGGCATCCTATGACAGTTCCACGCTGGAATTCACTGAGCTCCTGAGAGCGGCCCATTCTTTCACAAATGTCTTGTTTCACAGTCTGCATGCCTGAGTGCTTGAATTTATACACCTGGGGCCAGGCCAAGTGATTAGAACACCTGATTCTGATCATTTGAATGGGTGAGCGAATACTTTTGGTAATATAGTGTATATACAGATAACACAAAAATATAAGATAACTAGTGCAAATTGGAATGTAAACAATGTCCTGAAAAATTACCAGACAGAAGCTGAAAAGCAAACAGTGCATTATATGGCATGAAGTAGTCCATGAAGGCAGTGAGGAAGAAGGACTTCATCAGTCTCGGGGTACTGCTGTACCTCCGTCCTGAGGGTAGATACTTGATCAGTTTGGGATCTAGTGAATTTGGAGGCCAGGTCAACACCTTTTGCTGTTTTTTGTGTTTTTTTGAGTTGTCCATAAACCATTTCTATGAGTGTCATTGCTTGGCCTGGTCTATCATCAGAGCGACCCTTGTCACTGCAGGAAAAGCACAGAGGAAACTAAACATGGCTCAGGTCCATCAAGTGTCCCACGCCGTCCTAAATGGAATGCTGTAACTTATAATGCTGTGAATTTTAACTGTGCTTATCTGCAGGATAAATCTGCATGCCTTCCAGAGCTGCAGGAAGTGTCGTTTAAGTCACAAGCCAAAATTAGAAATGTTGTTTGACTGGACTTGTCAGTTGCTAATGAAAGTGAAGTGACACGCTGTAGGCTACTGAAGTGAATACAACCTTTTCACTTTATTGAATATTAACAACCAGTTTATGATATCTTTTATATCTAATTATGAATAAAATTGAAAAGTGTAAAAAGATACAATATTCTGACATGTAAAGCTATAATAGATGATTTGTCACTGATTAGTTACAGTCTTCGAAGTAAAGGTCAGATTTGTTAGAGTTGAAAACTCTGAGTTGAAGCCACCGAAACTACGTTCAGATGACACACTTGAAATAAATATGGCTGAGCCTCAGGATTCCTGCAGGACATTGCTGACTAAGTAGCACTGTGATAGTGGAAAGCATGGCATCAGTACAACCAGTGAAAGTGTGGACATCAGATTGTTCTGAGCAAAAAAAGATTTTTCTTGTTGTCAAGTCATGGCTAAATTGATATAAAACACTTTGGGAAAGCTGTTCCCAGAGCATGATCAGGAGTGGAAAACAAATCAATGCCAAAAGCCTGCTCCAAGTGTATGCAGTACTAATGGATGGGTTAAATGCAGAAATGATTTCCCCATGTGAGATCAATACAGAATAACAAACAAAAACAACAGCCACACAGTTTAAATAATCTATACTGTACCATAGAGATTGTACTGCATTCAGTAATCAAAATAAATTGGATTACATTGAGGTGACAGGTTGATGATGAGGCAAAGATTCTTGTCAACCTGATTCATTCGAATCAACCAAACTGATAATTCATAAAATCCACACCAGCATCGTGGCCTGCACAAATAGGAAGCAAATCAAATTTAAGTGTAAGCCTTTCATACATTCACATTCATCCTATGCTGTTGATGGAAGCACATACCCCCATATACCATATACCCATATCCTCCATCCCCCAGTGCAAGTAAAACCCAGTCAATATCAAAATAATTCAAAGGTTTTGCATGAAAGAATAAAAGCCTTAGAGCAACCCCTGTAGAAAACAATCAATGGCAATAAAGTGGACTGAATCGACCTCCAAGCAAAGACACTGTGGACAAATGTATCTGGGAGATGATGTTGCAGAGCTACATTAACAATTTGCAGCAGAGTTGAACTGTTGTTATGGCGTATGATAAAGATTAAGAGGAAAAGAAGGCACAGATTTATTCACTGTTACGATGAAGATCTGCTGATTCACAGATTGAGCTCTGGAGAAGGAAAGGATGACACCAAGAGAAATGTAAATAACACATAAAACCTTCAAGTCAAACATTGCCACGCCAATGGTGATGCAAGAGTACAGTGCGCATATGCACACTGAGATACCTCCATATGGTTTTACAATATTTTTTTAGATATATTATTTCTCTGATTTATCAGATGGATTATTTGAAAGTAAATTAATATGTGACCACTTCCTGTTGGCAATATCAGAATTTAGAAATTTCCAGGACTTATCGTTAAACCCCGAACATGAAGAAGCAGGGGGAACAAGCGAGCATGGCTCTACCCAGAGGTAATATCATCCATTGGCCTGCACCTCTAAGGCCCAGTATTATTTCTTTGATTTGTACAAAATTCAAGGTGTAAGGAAGATGTTATGGATAAAGATGCGATTACATTCCGGTCTCTTTTTTGACCAGGCGTGGTGCCTTCTCAGTCCTCTGTCACAGTGATGACGGTACACAGTGTCATTAGAATTATGCTAAGCTAAGCTAGTGGGCTTTTTGCAGACAAATTATATTGTCTTCATTACAGGGAAATTGGGTGTAAATAAGGGCAAGAGAACTGCAACAACAGTCATGGGGTAGAGTCAAACTGGTGTCATGGTCTTACTCCTTAAAGTTCCCCTTTCAGGCAAAATACTTCCTCTTTGGAGCTATGAGGAAAGGCATAGCCATATTCCAAGAAGGCTCGGCGACAACAGCGTCTCATTTCCATTTAAAGCCGCAGACACCTGAACATTTGTCTAAAACCATGGTTAAACATATGCAGCAGAATGAACAAACTGTGTTGTGTTTTGAGTTGAAACTTGAAAGGCACATTCTGGTGATCTGTGAGACCTACAAGAGCGAGTTACAAAGAACTACAGTATGGGACCTTTAATCAACATGGGCGTCCCTGCGTAACAGGCAATGTGAGACTAAATTATAGGGGCAGAATAAGCTTTGTGTGCAGGGAAATGTTAAAGATCTTAAAACTGGCAGGTGGATATACTGTATATGTAGAAATAATCTGGTGTCGGCAATGCAATAAACACTTTTAATACAGCTCTGAGGTTTTAAATGCCACAGCATTTTAAATTCCATAGTCAGCAGCATAACCTAAGAGACTTGCACCCATCCTGTCTAGCACGGAGTTTATGAAAAGTCATCCTGGCAAAATTTCTTTAGCTGCATAAGATTACCTGTGCTGAAATATCAACTGACTTCAGACCCCTAGCATTGCCCCTTTCATAATCAGCCTTACTAAGCATGGTACTGAAGCACATGGAGCACTTTTTTCGTCAGTCTTTATTAAAATACAACTTGATATTTAGGTAAGCTGATAATGGAAACCTTTCCGATACTTTGGCATGCTCAAGCTTAACTTAAATATTTAATGTTGCTATGTGGCTTTGTTTAGGTGTTTTATCTCATTTCTTTGCTTTGGTTTCTTACATCTGACCTTGATTTTGAGTTAGATTCTAATATTCCGTATAGATACACCAATCAGGCATAACATTACCCCTAATATTGTGTAGGTCTCCCTTGTGCCTCCAAACCAGCTGTGACTCATCAGAGAATGGACATGGGCCTTCTGAGGGTGTCCTGTGACAACAGAATGTTGTTAGTGGGGGGCATTTGGGTCCTATGGGTTGAGGGGAGGGGTTCCAAGGGACAGAGATGATTGTATCGGGTTCTATCAAAAGTCCGAGTGTGCTGGAATTGGGTTGTGACAGACAACCTGATATGAATTTGGAGGCCAGGTCAACACCGTGGACTGTGTCTCATATATTTTGAGTTGTTCCTAAACCATTTTAGAGTGTGAGCCTGATCAATGTCATTCACTTCACCTGTCACTGGCTTTAATGTTGTGGCTGATTAGTGTAGGAATTTAAGGTATTTGTTAAAAATACTGCTTTTAATAGCAAGGAAAACGGTCTGGCGTATACCCCCTGCCTCACAGGGATAGAACAACAGAGAAAAAGAGTGAAAACTACAAAAAATTAGAGCCAGATTATGAATGAAACTGAATAAAATTGTCAGAATATCACTGAACAAATACTGGGAGATGTATGATTATTCCCTGAGATGTATCTAGCTGTTTATATATATTAATTTTTCGCATTAAATGATGTTATAATTTTATTTTACAAGCTTTATTTTGTGTGTTTTTGGTTTTATTATCCGATTTGCATGTGTACCTGTTCTGTACTGCTTTAAAAATAGGTTGCAAGGACCAAACAAATCAGTACAGAAGGGGCTGTTAAATATGTCCGTACATTTACAATGTGCTCCGTGCAAAGAGTAGCTATATTTAAAACAAATAAAAATAAAGTAGAAAAAAAGAAACGTCGTAGCTAGTGGGGGTATTTTAACTGCCTTTGTGTGTGACAGTGAGCCAGCAGACGCATATTTTGAAGCGAGAAGAGTTGTTCTTCCGGTGATTCCGGTGGTTAGTGAATGCAGCATCAGAAGCATCACTGCCAGTAGAAGGAGCTCTTCGGGTTTACCTAATCCAGAAGCCAAACATACACAAACATGGCGATATCACAAGCGGGCAAGATGCTGTCCTCTCTTCGCTGTACGCTTTATTTATTAGTCCTCGGGGCTGCAGGAGTAATCTCGTCGACGCTACGTTCCCACCCGGAGCAGCGCTACATGCTGCCGCAAAACAGAGGCTTTTTCACGATAGAAGCGAATAAGGATTTACAAGACGGAGATGGAGGAGGCGCCGCGGCTCCAGCGCTGCCTCTGGCCGCTGGTAGCGCAGCCGAAGGCGGCTCGGACTCCGGCGCCCATCCGCTGCATCGAAGGCGCCGGGGCGCGGGTGAATCGACCATGCCGAAGGTGTACGGCCAGGTAAATGCAGCGCACCCCTGCTCACTTTAATGTCAGCGCCGTGCATCACCTCAGACTGACCTTAGCAGGCGAAAGGTGTCTTAAAGAAATTACGCAAGCCCCTCTGTTGTTTTGTAAGCCACATCATTTCTTGCACCTTGTGTGTATAAGTAGCCGCTGTTGTGTTCACTGTTGAATGGGGGTAAAAAGCTGGGGCAGCTCTACATACCCCCGTAAACTGAACAGAAAGCTCCAGCGAGAGCCTCGGTTCACCTGGTGTTTTTTTTTTCTTCTTCCACGCAGGAATATAACGTCCCAATTCACTGAGCGTGTATTCAAATGAGTGTCAACTCAAACCCCCCAGCACACGGTTAATGGCAGCCTGGCTGTGGTGCACGTCTTGAACCAGATGCAGATATTACACGCACAAAAATTCATTTGCTGCTGCACTGATGAAATGTATGCCGAAGTTACCAGAAGACCTTTACGATACGTGAAACACAGTTGTTTCTGTGCCACCGAGTGCACACGCACGTAGATGTTACAAGGAAATCACAAGACGTTGATTTCGTGAAGAATATTTGCACGTTTGTTTTTGGTGGAAGCAGAGAGAAGAGTGGGGCTAATGCTCGGTGAGAGGCAAAGGATTTCCTTTACCTGCAGTTGCAAGCTGATGTCGAAACCAGTTCCCCAGACCAGGAAACTGGTTTCTGAATACGCTGAAGCACAACAGGCAAACTTTCTTCAGACGTCATTTAATCGTGCTGTGCTCCTGCACAAATACTATGCGCACCTGAGAGAAAGGCAATATCTATTTAGCAGCATTAGCAAGTAGAATACAGCAGATCAAACTGGAGTGAATTTGGATTAAGGGGCAATGTATAGATGTAAAATCAGTCTTAGTTAAGCGTGGTATTTGAAATGTTACATAAGAAAAACAGCATTTGTAGTAGTCACATTTTGAATGGGCTTTGGTGTGGATGTCCCTCCACACATGACAGAACATGGCCTGTTTCTGGTCACTCCAGGTCACAGACCTCAATCCTGCTAAATGTGTCAACAAATCCTCGTGATTTGTCCCCCCCCCCTGCAAAAGTCCAGCAGCTGTTGCAGTTGTTTGTCCAGACTCTGTGCTGAAAAACACTAAATTTGCACAAATTAAACCGCTGCAGTTGGTTGAATGTAATTCCACTCATCTCGATCCATGGAGTTATCCTCATCCGCCGCCTCCCTGCTCGGTGCCATGCAGCTCTCCCTCGAAGGAGCAGTCAAGAGTTCGGCGCTGCTTCGCAACACCGGTGTGTAATTATTGCTGGTGGTGCAATCTTTAGTGCTGTTATAGCGTTGTTTATGCGTCGCAGTGAGATTTCGTCCAGGCTTCTGACGTCTTGCGCCGTTTCTTAGCGCCTGGTGTCATGCAGCTCCTTAGCACATCCAGACAGCAGCAGGATGGAAAGAGAGTAATGGAGCGTCTGCGAACAAACTGCAACAGTCTCAGTGAAACGGGATTGCCTGGGAGAGCAATTCACTTGCAAGCGGAGCCCCAAACGACTGGGGAACCTGTTAGTTGGTTACACCATGAACATAAATGAGCTGAAATTGTAAAGAGGAAATGAAACCATCCCTCACAGCTTAGAGCTGTCCCTTTGGGGCTAGAGATTCGGGCTGACACAATTAGTTGAGTGGTGGGCAACTACTAGCGTTGACTCTGGTAATGGGCTAATATGAAAATCTTTAGGCTCTCTCTGTATGGTTCTGATCAGTCACAAGATTAAGACTACCCCATAGCAATGACACTCCTTTATGGCAGTCTGACACAGGCACACACACAAAAAACACGAGAAACAGCACAAGGTGTTGACCTGGCCTCCAAATTCACTGCACCCCAGACTGATCAAGTATCTGTGGGATGCACTGGAACAAGCCTGATCCATTGAGGCCCGTCCCCTCAACCCACAGGACCCAAAGGCCCCCATTAACAACTTTCTGTTGCCAGACACCACAGGACACCCTCAGAAGGCCCATGTCTGTTTTTTGATGAGTCACAACTGTTTTGAAGACACAAGAAAGACCTACAAAATATTAGGTCATAATGTTATGCTTGATCGGTGTGTGATAGTGGACTGATTAACAAGCCATATATATGCAAAATATTTAAATTCGTGTAAGATAAAGAAGATGAGCTTGTCAGCTGGCTTTAAGGGGAAGTAAAAGTCTCAAAGAGAAACAAAACTAAAAGACACTTAACTTTGGTGACAAACAACCGAGAGGGCACATCAGAAAGTACACACAGAAAAAGTAAAACAGTGACTGTGGAAAAACCCAGAATGAGGAGAAGTGATCAGAGGGAAGTGTCCCTCCATCATAATCAGTCGTCAGCCTGCTGTCTCACGCTGACCAGCACTTCCCTGTCTGGTGACACACGCAGTCTAAACACAACCACAAAGGACAAATAGCCTCCAGGGAGTCAGATCTGGATCAGGTTTCGTCACTTGTGAAAGATGTTTGTTCCTCTGCTTTTTTTTCTTTTTTTTGCCTGTTGGCTTGCAGAGGTATGAGTGGACTGGTTAAGTAGCTTGAACAGGCGTTGTCTCAAAAGGTAATGGCTTGGTTGGAGTGAGGTAGAGTCTGCGTAGTTCATCATGAATCCACTGAGCTAATCTTGCTTGATATCGCCATCGCAAGCCAGACTGAAACAGTGATTAAGAAGGAAGGATAGAGCCGTTGGAAGTTGTGCTCCATCCCAGGTAGCTTCACTGACAGCTATCTGCTCTGTGGCTGAATATGTGCAAAGTTCAAGTGTCTCTTCCAATAATAGTTAAGGCTTCACAGGATGAGCTGCAAATGAGTCTGTAGCCGGTCACCAGAGCAACCAGTGGATGTTTCGATCGCCTGCTCCTGTTACGAGGTCCTAGTCTCAGTCATAAGTCTCATCATATTGCCAACAAAATGTCTTTTAATTGTTATATTGTAGCATGTAACATTAGCATGCAGATAACAGTTGTTTATCATGTCATTCTCTTTCATTTTATTTCATTATCTTTATGGCTGCCGCTTAGAAATACGAGGCTGGCTTCCAGGTAAAGGAGAAGAACATCCCAGTGAGAAGCCACACAGTGTTAAAGCTGCTGTTCTCTCACCAGCTGTTGTTGTTGTTGAGACGGTGTCAGCGCTGTGTTCAGCTCTCCTCATGTTACAGTCACCCCTCTTCATCATCAAGGGTGTAAATAAACAGTGCGAATCCTCACTGTGCATCAACATCTGGGTGCTGGGCAATCCGGTCGCAAGTGGCCAGCTTTAAGTACCTGTTCTCACTCGTCTCTACATGCGTCCCCACTCAGTGCTCGAGATCTGACCTCAGTTCACCCTGTCTATGCAAATACATACTGTAGCTATTGGTCCTCCTTGGGGCCTTAACTTGTCGAATGGACTCAATAAGATCTGCAAAGGTGTGCTGTGGTTTCTTGTTGTTGTGTTACTGAAACCAACCCTGAACTCTTTTGGGAGCTTTATCCTGATGATAGAGGCCACTGCCCCTTCCATGAAAGGGAGGACATGGTCTGCAGCATTACTTAAGGAGGTGCTGCGTCTCAAAGTAGCATGCACATGAATGGCAGGACCCAAATTCTCCCGGCACAACCCTGCTTCGGCTTGCCTTGATGTTGTGTGTACTTTTGTTCTTTTTTAGTTCTCTATTTTCATTTTTATTGTTGAGTTTAGCTTCTGTTCTGCATATTTATGTATGGTGTTGAATGCCTGTACATTGCTGCTGCAATCTATCTATCTAGTGTGTGCTGGTGCCACGTGTTCTCCAGACCACCCTCTCCCACGTCTCTGTGTCACTTCTAATGTGTCCATTGTGCGAGCTTTCGCCAGTGGACAGGGGTCAGCGTGGACACGAGGAGTAATCTGCAGCCACAGAGACACATAAAAAGCAAACTGTGATCCTCTGTGTGTGGTCAGAACCACTCTTGCACCACATTTGATAGCTACTGGCCACTGCAAACCAGGAACAGCCCACGTTCCTCAGCTGTAGTTCTGGAGATGCTCTTACTCTTGTCGAAGTCAAATCCTGCTTCTAACATCAAGTTTTGAGAAATGATGGGAATTGCTTCCCACCATGTTGTTTGCTTGACAGTGATCATAATGTTATGGCTAATCAGTATATTTTGAAACAAGCATATTCTAGGGCTCATTAGAGATTTTTTTTAGTAATGCTTAGATTCATTTATTATTTAGTTAGTTCAGAGCTACAAGGCCAGAATATTGTAAAGACCCACGCTACTAATGAGTAGGCATCACTTTGGCTGTCATCCATAATAGCGGTTGTGTGCTTTTCTTTTAAGCGTACTTTAAGCTGGCCACTTGTGTTCCTGTTCCCCTTGACGGATGTTAATGCAAGGTCAGAACTGGTCCTCAGTGAGGTTGCACAGTTTAGTAGTGTACTTTGCAGTCTGTTAAGATGAGCATTTTTTTCTACCACCTCCTCCATGGACATAAAAGCAGTTTTACTTGTAATCCCAGAGAAGTCAGACGAGGTGTCACAGAGTTTTAATTCTTGTGGCCTTTTCATTTGTGCTTCTAAATGTAATTTCAAATACTACATCGGATTCATGTTTGCTTGAAAGAAAGAACGAGGACTGTGCAATAAAGACCAAAAATTACAACTTGATATTTTTGGACTGAATCCTGATGCAAGATACAGGTCGTGGCATTTGCTACTGTGTGCTTGTGACATTTAACAAATGCGTTGCTAGACAAACTAATACAACAGCACTCGGAGTAAAATAGTTCAAAATAAAATACAAAGACAGCGTCTCCTTTATGTTTAGCACCTAAAGCTGCAAAAGATGGACATTTAAAATCAGATATTATTATTGAAATGAATGGAATAACTACGTGCCTATCCAGTATTTCCCACAGACTGAGAATTTCTTCTAAGTAGTGGGCGGCACAGCGTGTGACAGACGTGCTTGCTGAGACTCGTGCAATTTAGGGGGAGAGAGAGAGTTATTTTCTGCAGCTACAATTTCCCGGTGTTCCCTAAACGCCTCACATGCAGGTTGTTGGTGGATTCAGGCTAAGCCACTGTGTGCAAAGAAGTCCCCAGACTCGACTTATTTAATGCAGCACAAATGTAATTAGTTTGAAAATAGTAACATAATAAGTTCTAATGAAAGACTGAGCGATTGTATCTACCTGACCGCAGCACACACACGCGTTTCTTAGAATGCTTCTTGCACAGCTTTATGGACAAAATGTAATGTAATGTCAAGCTATTTCAGTACCAAACCATGTACCAATCCACCAGTCAGGCATAACATTATGACCACCTTCCTAATATTGTGTAGATCTCCCTTGTTCCTCCAAAGCAGTTGTGACTCATCAGAGAATGGATGTGGGCTAGGATGTTGTTAGTGGGGGCCCTTAGGGTCCTATGGGTTGAGGAGAGGGTCCTCTGTGGATCAGGCTTGTTCTAAGCCATCCCAGAGATACTTGATCAGTTTGGGATGTAGTGAATTTAGAGGCTGCATCCTGCTGGGGAATGAGTGTCATTGCTATGGGGTGGGAGTGTCTGGTGTGGTCCAGGTGGGTGGTACATGTCTAAGTAACATCTACACGAATGCCAGGTCTAAATGTTTCCCAGCGGAACATTGAATTGTCACAAGGGTCATAATGTTTTGCCTGATTGGTGTATACCTAATAAAACTGACCACTGGTTTACATGTGAGTGGTTATTTGCATGTTTAGTCAGTCTGCCTTTATCTGTTTGTGTAAACACTGAGGACACAGCCGTCTTGTTTAAGCAAAAGTTATTTGAACTGTAACCGGACAAACAGATCAGCAGCTTTGTGTTCACCTTTAGTTTGACATGGTGGCTGCATCCGTACGGTGTGAGCAAGCACATTTTAATCACTGAGTATAAATTTACTGTGCAAAAAAATGGCTGAATATTTTAGTATGTGACTGTGTATATTGAGTATTTGCTAATACTTACCACCTGCTCACTGCTGCAGTGCGAGTAGTAAGCAGGGTGCTGCCTGAGTTCTTCAGCTAATCAGAGTTGGTTGGATCATAAAAGACAAGAATCGTGATCAGATGTCCCCCAGTCTCTTCCTCAAGCTGCATCCTCAAACCAGCGTACACGCTCGCTCCGACATCTTTTGACTCGCGTGCAGATCCTGACTCTCAAGACCTCCTTAAAATTCATCGCAGGCTCCCGCTCTTAACTCCCTGAGCTCTGGCTGGAGGCACAACAGCTGAGTGTGCGTGTGCTGTAACGCAGCACTCTAGTATGAAAACATCTTCATTAGTTTTTGTCTGGATGAGTTTGTGCAGCTGCTGTCAAGTCGTTTCAAGCGGAGCTTTCTTGGTGTGGAACAACTTTGGCCCACTTCTCATTCAGCCTTAATAATATTCATCATTTTCTGTTGAGGGCCTCCATTCTACGCGGTAACAAGCTTTCGATTCGGGGCCTTGTAATCATTTATTTTCATCCACATAATACTCACTGCACAATTTGCCATCGTTTCTGCACGTTAAATGTTATTTTGGTGCACCAGCTCTTAAACACATTCCTTTCTAAACCTGTACAGCTCCCAAACAGGGGCGTCTGTTGTCACATTGGGAGGGGAACAGTGGCTCAATTGTGCATCGTCCCCATCGTAGCCGTAAATATGCCGGTCGCCAGCGTGCACATGCGAACTGGAGAGTGCTCAGTGCCTGGTGAGAGCGCAGCAAGCCTTCATTGCCTGCCAGTCCTGCAGAGATGATGTCATTGTTTGAGTCAGGCTGCTCTTCTGGCCACTGTGCCCCCCCACCCACCCCACCCATGCACACCCTCACAGTTGAATAATGGAGAGCTCAGAGCCAAGGATAGGGGAGGGAGGGAGGAGAGGCGAGTGTAAATGCTCATGCATATTGTTGCCGTATCCCGCTCCTTGGTAGTACCAGACACTGAGCCCAACTCCTCCATGCTACCAGCAGGACATCAAAGCATCAGAAGGCTGGGAAGGAAGATCAGGAGTTCAGCAGATAGCAGTACAGTAATTGCAAATCCTGGGCTGCAAAAAAAAGTCAAAGGTCAAATCAAATGTCATTTTCTGGAGAAGAGGCCTTTTAACGGACAGTCTTCAACAGGAAGACAAGGCTACCTGAGAACACGTTGAACCGGGTTGTCCAGTGAGATGATTAGAAATAAAGCAGACTGTACGTGCGCCTGCCTTTACTCAGGGACGGAGTTTCTGTTGTAGCAGACTGGATGAACAGCCATGTCTGAAGTTTAATGTTTCACTTATGCTATTCCTCTGTCTGGCCTGCACTTGTCTGCTCAGGATGACTAATACATGAGTCTGGTAACTGGTTTGTTAAACCTCAAGGCCTGTACCACTGCTTTGTTGTTAACACTGTACCACAGTTATTAGTATGCTTTGTGAGCGCTTAATGCTGCAGAAAACACTGCAAAATTACACTAATTCCATTCTAAAGGATCAATATACTCTGAAGAGGGTGACATGACTGGCGCCTGAGAGCCAGTTGAAGCTGCACAAGACCAGAGGTGTTTTATATAGGTCCATGCACAAATAAGGAATGCAGCCAGTGTCTCAGTTGCATGTGATGACTTGTTAGTGAAAGGAAAAGTCTTTCTGGTGTGCTTAGGTTGTGACACAAATAAGCAAGAATGACTTTGGTGGGGCGGTGGGTAAACCAAAGGAGAAAAAATGACAGGAGTTGCATCAACCTTTAAACTAATCGATTGGAGGTGTGGGAAAAAGCCTATCAATTAAGTGTCCTGAAGTGTTCTGTACGTCTAGTGTTATCAGCCCAAATATAAACGGGTATAGCAATAGCATTTGCGGCGTAATTCAACCAAATTGCTTTTAATTATACTGAAATGCCACAGACACAGAGCTGACCAGTGTGCACCTGCTCATGTTTCTGGCCAGATTCGAAGCCTCAAGCACTGAAGGTGAAATTAGTTGGAGCACTGTAACAGAGACAAGTTAGCAAGCTAGTGTTTTTTGGATGATGTGGTTGTTGAGCTTTGCAAGTATTTTGTCGTCCTTTTTGATGAAATACAGCCACATGGATGACTTCTTTGACATTGTGTCAGCTAGTCAAATTTTCCTTGACTTTCCCTGCCATTAAGGGATGCACGGTTAATTGAGTAACATGGGTTGGGCTTTCTATAGTTGGACGTCAGGTTAAGATGTCTTTGTTTTTTTCTAAGGCATTTACATGATAAGCTTTTGTCCGACCCATTCTCTAGAGCAGAAGGTAACATTAATACACCAACAAGCTGGATGCCAACCACCATAAAAGAAGATGAAAAACCAAAAAAAAAAAATCCTTTTTTTGAGCTAGTCAATCCTTCCCACCAATTTAAACCATGGGTTGATCCTGGCGCCTTGTTGATGTACCACTTCTTGTAACATTTTATGTTTTTTGGTGGCGGATCAAGTCGGTGGTACTGAAGGACGATCCACTACCTCCTCGCCAAACATCTGTATCGCATTATTTACAATTGTTTGTCTGACTGATTTCATTTTCTAGAGTGAAATACTTCTACAGAGCAGACTAATCCAGCAGACATGTGATTTTGGTTCCTCTTCTTAAATAACTACCAAAGATCAGGCCTGGCTTTAAGGTTAATTGGCGGTTCTAAACCGGCCTGACACCGTTGGGACCACTATAAAAATACTCGGCTAAACTATCGACTATAGTATCTCCCGGTCGGGTCCCTAAAAAGAAGCCATTGGCACACTCTGGGACCTCATCAAGGGTGTCGTCTTAACAAGTTCCTTGTTAACTGCATGTGCAATACCTTTAACTGCAGCTTAATTAGATATAGAGACAGAGAGATTCTGTTTTGTAATGAGATGTTTGACTACTGTCGATAAAATAAGACTATTATTTTATCGACGAAACAACCCAAAAGTTGACATTTATTTTTGCATTTGTGTCTGCACCACCACAAATCACTAGATGTCCACACACAGAAATGGAGAACTGACTTGTACACATCTAATCAAAGTGTTAACGGCATGGCATTGGTGCTGCTGCTTATAAGAATTAGTAAGTTATTAAGTGTCTGTTTTAAAATATTCTAGTCTTTAGTGTCATGGGTTGATTCAGGATTTTAATATATTTTATTCTTTTCTTTCTACCTGAAATTGAGACAAATCACAATTCACATATGGGCTGCTGTATTAAAACTTCATGGTAGATGAAATCATGAAACGAGAGCAGAAGAAAGTATGTCTTTGCTGATCCAGAGATCTTCTCCAGCTGCGCCGCAATCTTCTTAATTTAGTTGTGGTATTGGAAGTGGAACGAGAGTTCGATTCAGAGGCTCATACATTGCTCCCATTTCACTGCATGTTATGTTTCAGGTGTTGCCACAGGTTGCTGCTTTTAACAATAGTTTAAAAAAAAATTCACACATCTTACACTGTGCTGTGGTCTGTTCCATGGCTACCAGTGGCTACCATTGCTCAAGGTTGTTGTCTTCTGCTTCAGTCCTGTTGTCTTCTGGTGGGCGTTTGGGTGACAACCGTGGGAGCACTCAGTTTTGCAACTGAGGCATTTTTCATATTGCTAAAAAACAAAAACTCCAGTTAATTGACTTAACTCGATGTATCACCCAGCCCTGACGAAAATAGAAGAAACACACACACACTCCTGGGATTGTGTGGGCTTTGTACGGCAGATGGATTTATGTGGAGGAAGTGCTGTTTAACATAGCTTTGAGAGAATACTTAATGGAATCTAAAAGTCTTCATGGCCTTTTTCCAAATTGCTTTTCTGGCTCTTCCTCCAGTGAGCTTTAATACAAGAGCCAGTGTTGCCCAGATCACCTGAGCAGACATAAAATCTGTTACAAGATACAAAATATGTACTCCATTGAAAGAACACTTTGCACATACTAACAGTAATGTGGTCTTGTTCAGAATAACCTGCAGATACTGTATGACTCTGATCATAGGCGTACATTTAGCCTCTGATCCCAACCTCATAATGACCAGCGTACATTGCATCGTTTTCACAACAGACAAGTTCTCCAGGAAGAAAAAAACAGTGATCAGTATGCACAATAATAGTAATTACTAACACGCCTGTGCTTTTCCCACAATAGATGTCAACGTTTCTGTTGTGGTCTAATTAAGTTTTTGGGGAGTACAGTTCTGAGGCATGTGTGAGAAAAGCTTTTATATAGTCGATATCCTTGTGATTTCACTTGAGTCAACAGCACTTTGCTCTATAAATGTTTCAAAATGGAAATGTCAAGTGAGATCATCAGTCTTCTGCAGCTTGTTACTCATCTCTGCTTATGGCTAAATGTTTGAGGCTACTAGAATAATCAGTCTGAGCCTGTGTCCAGTGGAGTCATGGGTAATGTAGGCACTAGGATTGTGCGAGGAAGTTTTGCTTTTTAAACTGTCCATTGTGAGTCTGGCAGTGTCATGAATGTACTGTCTAAGTAGTTTAAGCATCCAAGACTTAACATGGCAAATACATGTATTTAAAGGGAATTATACGTTTTTAGTTCAAATCACAATACATACTGTCTGAAGACACAAGCCAGACTGAAACTTATCCTTATCAGTTGTTTTTAAGAAAAGTGATTAATCACAGTGCAAAATTGTAAGCAGTTCGTTTCTGCTATGCTCAAAGCCATGGGTGCCCATCCTTTTTTGGCTTGCAAGCTACTTTTGCAATGACCAAGTCAAAGTGAGTTACATATTTAAATATATTAATTGTCATAGTTGTAATTGTTGCTACAGTAAAAAATTGGTGCACTGTCCCTTTAAGAAAGATGGTAGTCTTGAGTTGTTGTTGAAGTTGTGAATGGCAGTGGATGTGTGTCGCTGAACTGAGGGCATGTTGTAAATAAATATAAAGTTAAAAAAAAGCTGTTTGTTTCAGATGTGCAACAGATAAATGATTAGACTAACATCTAAAACATTTTTTCCAATGGCACTACCTTTGCCACTGGTCGATTGCAATCGCTGTAATGGGAGCCGTTGCTCTTGCTTCTAACCCGTTGACTGGCAGAGGTCTTAAGGTCTCACATAGTCATGAATTTAAGGTTAATTGGCGATGACTATTTTTTAACAAAATCGTTTATTAAAGAATGTTCCATTTATAATTCAACAGAATGACTGAAAAAATTATCTAGATTAGTCAGCTAATCGTGATAAATGATCGATATATTAATCAGCTAACCGAAAAAATACCTTTCAAACAATACATTAATTGTTTGACTAAGTAATTGTTTGTTACCGCCCTGTAACTCAGTGTCTTTGCTGTAGTTCCTTGTTTCGTGTGTTCGAGCAGAACAGCGGTGCAGATATTAATGTAGCTTCCGTGACGCAGCAGAGTCAGTGGGGAACATTGCAGATGGCGATAAACTCACACTTCACTTCTGTCAGCTCTCAAGGTGTGACTGAGGAGCAGTGACCCGTCATGAAAAGAGAGAAATCCTTTGCCTCTGCACTTTGTGGTTTGCTGGTTTTCCTGAATCCCGTCTGCTCTGTCAGGTATGAAGGTTTTGCACCAGATAGTATTTGCTGAGATGGAATGCATTATGGATGCGAGCATTAGAGACACAGACAGTACAGCGGCTTTGTTGGCTGTCTGCGACGCCCTCCCCCCTTCCTCCCTCCAACCCCTTCATGCCCCAAGTGGCCACAAAGCTGTCACAGAGATTGATGGAGAGGAGCAGATAAGAAACACTGCTCTGTTACTTATAGAGCCACCTCTGGACTACCCATCTTTAGAGCATGATGTGAGGAGGAGCAACAAAGAAAAACAACAGTGAAAAGTGTTCTTATTGACCTGAAGGTTATGTTACACTAGGCTTCTGACAAGGTGGCTTCATTTGTGTCCTAAATTACAAAACATAGATTAGATGTGTCTCTTTACCATTGGTAATAAGATTCAGCTCTTCTCACTTTACTTATAACTGTAGAGCAGTGCAGAGAAATGTTGACAATGGCAGTGTTTTCATGTGACTCTTTTACTTTCACTGTCGCTATTAAGGCATGAGGCATATTGAAATAAGTCACTAAATGTTCTGTTTGCAACAGCTCCCAATTCGTATCCCATTATAATCAACCAAATTGACATGATTTGAAAGATCTGATATGGTTTCCTAAAATCCTCTGATCCTTTAAATACATGCCATTTCTTGCATCCTTTCATTCCATATTTCAGCTGAGACTGGTTTAGCACAGCAACCCTTGCGAGACCACATAGCGAGATTGGTCCACTTGTGAGGAAGATCCAAAACATGACAGAAACTGCAACCCCAAGACCCCCCCCGTAAGGCCTGAATGCACATTAGATATAGAAAGTATCACGACAGAGAAGAGCTGCATCAAAGCTAAGAAATACGCACAGTCTCAAAACGTCCTCTTTAACCACTCTTCCATAACACAAACCACACATTTGATACTATTTCTTGTTCTATTTTATGTACTGTGTTTGGTATACTGTATATATTTTCTGTGCCAGCACGTCTATATGTGCGCATTTAGTAGATACCTTCTGACATAGTCGTTTTAATTGATAATGAAAAAGTCTAGCAATTCACAAGAACCAAATACTTGTATGTCTTATAATGATAGACTCTGTTTACCAGCAGCTCCATTAGAGAGTAGACTTTTTCTGTAATGCCGAAACTTTGCAGCTGCATCTTCTTTAAAATTAAAATTATTAATTTGGACACAAAACACTGGGGACCACTGTTCTTTAGCAGCCGCTGGGACAATAATAATGAAAATAGTAAAAATCTGCTAAATTACTTTCTCTACATTTCTACTTGCTTACTTTCTCAAATGGACCAGTCAAGACTGAAATCATCAGCACTGGAAAAAGCCCGCCTGGAAGTTTTTTTTGCACCACGTAAAAATGTAATAAACTGGGGTGAAAAACAGCTTCCCTACTGAGCACAATGGTTTTGCGGCACGGTTTAAAGTGTTGAGCAGAACTCTCAACCGATGGTAAAACAGCGTAGCCTTAAATGTGGGCGCGCTGTACTTACACAGTGCATTGTGTTTCGTTTTAAAATCAACCACAAAAATGTTGGAAAGTGGAGGTCCCTTGGCCAAACATCTGAGGGAAAGTGCTGCCGTCGGTTCCAATGTGTAAATATCAGGGAAACCGTGATGAAAATGCTTGTTAACCCTCAATCTGTCTTACAGTAAGTTAAAGCTTGTGTGAGGAAGGTCAGGTGAAGGACAGCTGAGCCTGAAGAAGAGCAGAGAGCCAAACCACAAAGCCAGTTCTCAGCATGCATAGATCAGCAGTATATGGAGCTTATAACAAAGATCCTGCATTGCACGATAACTGGTATACGTCAGAAAGCCAATACGTCATCCAGAGTAGGATGTCATCGCCACGCCCCTTCACACATTCCTGTGTAGTGTAATTAAGGCTACAGTGTAAACACTTTCAACGAACCACAATTGGTTGCACTAACCATAAATCCCCTAGATTTAAATAGATCAAGTTAATGTGCTTATAACGCGTTGACGCAAATTCCTTTCAATGCCACAATTTTTTAAACACCTGATTAACACGTGCGCGTTCTGTTATTATGATCTCAGCCCGCACTGTAGTTAGGGAGAAATCAAAGCGGCAGTAACCCAGTGGAATGCAAGCAGAAGCTGAAGTGCGGTCATAGTAAATAATTTTACCCTGAGGTCGGCAGTAATAGCCCTGTAGCGTCAAACCAGCAAAAATCCCAAAGAAAGTCAAAGAGGAAAGCAAACAGAAACAAATGAGCAGAAATGGATATAGACGTTGGTCTTCTGACCAGCAAGTCCATCTTAAAAGCCGCGCTAGATGCTTCTTTCAACAAGACCAAGGACATCTGCATTTGCTGTCGATGTGGACAGTTATGAACCGAGCAGGGAGCTTTCTGAGCGGCTCAGATATTGGTAAGAATAACGCACACTGATGAAAAGCTGCGTGATTAATTCACATTAACACATGTTAACTATGGAAATGATGCAATTAATCTTGATTAAATGTTTTAATCTATTGACAGCCCTAGTGTAGACACAGTTTGCTCAGAATTAATCACCACCGTGGTGCGGTGGCTGCTGCACGTGTGTGAAACGTCGCTGTCTTACTTCCCTCTGTTAACGGGTCTCATGGAGGCACAAAGTCAAACCATTTCCATGAGTTTCATTTAATTAATCCCTGTAGCCTGACGGTAGTAGCACCGATGCTCGTCTGACACAGCACATCTTGCAAGGTCAGTGAGACGGTGCGGCTCTTCTGCTTTACAGTAGCTAAACTACAAATATTCATAGCCTTCTGTAACCTACATCATGTCAAGAATAGCTGGCAGTCTTGCTAGCAGTCTTACGGTGTAGTCAGGATGACCACGTGGTACTGTGTAGGCGTATGGTTCATTTAAAGTATATAGATGGCGTAACCTACACACGTAGCCTGCACCGGTGTGAGCCATTTATAATTGTGCGCTCGTAAGTCTGGCTCGCTCTGTAACAACGCCGCCCAACTGTGCATTACCTATGCCAGTCATAGTCCTATTGCTAGGTCGCATATTGTTTAGTATGGACTGAGTATATTTCACTGGTAATTTTAATATCTGTACTCTCAGTTAGGTAAAACTACGTATCCTGGTAGTAGACCTCTGGACATTCAGTGGGGTCATTGCACCTGCTAGACTTCCTGGGACATGATTAATGATTGGTCATCTTGAAGGAAGAATCTTGTCGCAGACAAAGTGGACATTTACTTGACAGTGTTTTTGAGTGATCTATAGAAAAAAAACACGTTTTATACAAAAATAGCTATCGTCCTCCATTTTGTTTCACCGCCAGCAGAGCAGCGACCACCCATAGACGGACCCTTGCAGCGTTAACTCTCGTGCTGCAATTTGCTGCAGCCTGGCAAACCGCTTTTATCTTCACGGCCATCAACGGCCACCGGATTCGGCTGTGCCAGTCCTCGGAGCCGCTGGAACCCCTATGGCCTCCTCGCGCGGCGGCCAATGAGGCCTGAAACGCAGAGATTGACTGCTGCAACACCTCGTCCTGAGAGACGGCCCTGGCTTTTTAGTGAGGCGGCCCTGAGGGAGGCAGTCTGAGGAAGATGGAGAGGAGGAGGAGGAGGAGGAGCGGGAGGCTGATGACTAAAGCAAGAGATGGGAGGGCAAGTCGTGTATCAGTGATGCTGGCTTCTTGACAGCAGCTCATAGTCGTGCCTTTGTTTGTTACATGAGGAAAAGGTTAAATTTGTGTCTTACTGGCGACATACAGTCTCGTCCTGCAGGATGTCGGCTTTGCTGTTTTCAGGCTGTGACCTCAGCACTATGCTGAAGGATAAATCCACCCATATATACCATCAGTCTCCTATGTTTGATGCTTCTTTTGTGATTAAGTGTTGTAATTTTCTCTGTAGTGATTTCCTACATTTCCCAGAATCACCCACCCCCTTAAACAGAACACAGCATGCGCTCCAACGGTTTATAGATTTTCGAGGCTTCTGTGGGTGGAGATATTAGTGTCTCTGCCTGTCCTTCGATGTGTTGCTCCTGGAATATTTATTGTTAGACTCCGGTTCAGAGCAGTGAATCTAGACCCTGATGTTGACAACGCAACCGCCCCGACAGTGTACGCTGCACAGCCAGCAGCCGCTCTTTGCTGCTGAAACGTTTCAGGCTGGATATTTCATCAAACTCCTATTCCTCGTGCTATCACAGTGCCTTTGTCTTTGCGCAGCTGTCCTCATCAGCGTTGCTATAGTAAAAGTTACAAAGCAGAACTGGGCGGAGGGTGTGTGTCTGATCACAGCTGACAGGGACTGCAAAGATATTTGTTGTTTGCTCCACAGCGTGAGCCACAAGAAAGAGCAGAGAAAAAGCCTTTGAAGCAAAAATGAGCCCTTGCGGAGGCCTGCCCCCTCGTAGAACCATCAATAAAAGATAAGGGAAGGAAAGCAGTGCGGAGATGAGATGGCGAGGCAGTGACAATGAAAAAGATGAAATAGCCTATTTCTTTTCATTGATCGATGTGCCCGATGGGAGGGGCCCTGATGGAGAATGAGCGTGTGTTCCGGCGAGTCATTGCATTGCCGACCTTTTTACGTGGAAACAGACATGTGCAAACATTGTTATTCTGCCGGGTGTTAAGGTGCTTGAAGGAAAGTCTGGCTCTTAATTTTTTTCTGTTGTCAACTCTTCGCTCTGCAGCTCCTTCCTCTGTGCTGCATTGTTGTCCAAAAAAACCAAACTATCACAGTGTTGCATGGTTGTTCTTTTATTACCATGAACACAGACACTGCAGATTATTTTGTCTTGGTTGCAAAAACGCCGCTGCCCAAACACCAATGCACCAAACCCAGTTGTCCCCAACAAATACACTACTCCCCACCATTCAAGTAACATTTGCTAAAATCTTGAACTGGAATCAGTGAAACAGTGCATTTGTGATATATTTATGAGGTTTGCATCTTAAATAGGCACTTCTGTCCTTGGTGCTAAGCGCCAAGGACAGAAGAGGGGAAGTATTGGGTTGCTTCACTAAGTTTCCTAGCAAGTTGCCACATTGGGTTTGCTGATAACAGATAACTGCTGCTACTGTAAATTACACTTATACACTTGAAAACCCCAAATTTGCCAGAGGAAGATAATTCTTTTAAGTAGGGCTGTTCCAATCAAGGTTGATTTTTTTTTTGCCCCGTATCTGATGCAAATCTTTTCATATTCAATATGAGCTGATCTGAGGCCGTATCTGATCTTAGATTAATAACATTTCATCTCCTGGAGATTTATCAAGGCTTTTCTTATCTTGCATTCTCCTAGATCGCGTGCACCTTCATTTAGAGCACAGTACACAGTGCCACACAAGAGGATTTATTGATGGTATAGGGATGTGGTTTTGGTTTATGGCTGACCAAAAATAATTTACTGCAAAAGTAAGGCCTTGTTGAAGCCAGATACAGATCCCATCCATTCATTTTAGAAATGGCTGAATCAGTCTGATACTTACCTCCCGATCTGGATATTCCTACTTTTGTGCATAGCAGTATTGGAAGTACGCTGTCACTGACTGGTTCAATCAGAATAGAAATAATATAATATAAAATAGCTTCTGAAACAACCTACTGAAGGGTGTCAATATGACATTATTTATTTAGCAAAATCAAAATGACCTTTAGTGAATAAAAGGTCACAAAGTGTGTTCATAATAGACGCCTACAAATCAGGCTAAAAGAGCCACAATCTCAACTCTTGAATGGAGCTGTGACACCTTTTCGCAAAATCATTTGGCTAAATTTCCATGTAAAATACTGAATAATGCTGCTCTATGAACTGTTGAGACCTTATACACAGTCTGAGGCCTCCTTCAGACCTTAAGTTCACGTCCGACCTGAGAAATCTCAAGTAGCCTCATTAAATCTTCACCTTTGTTACTGCAGTTTTTACTTTCACTGCATCAAACGGCACAGCTGCAAAATAACGGGCTCTGGGTTTGAGGTGCAATAGATAAAGATGAATTAATAAGTAATGAACTGATGTGTGTGCCTTCAGTGAGAGACAAAGAGAGAGACTTCCAAAATATGTATCGTCTTCCCAAGTCATGACGCACACACAGCAGCTGTTTGTGGTACGAGGCATGCAGAGCGCTAAACTGAAGTCAGAAGTACTCGTTGCGGACACATGTGGAGATTCATTTTAATGCCAGCTGTGACCACAGGTACTTAAGGCTGTTTACTTGTGATCAGATTGCCCATTTCATTTGTTAATTCATACGTCTGAGGAGCGCCCTTGTCAGTATGGTCCTTAAATGTGATTCATCTTGGTTTTTCTAAACTGCACTGACGAACACAGGCTTAAGGTTATCTGAGGTCACAACCTGCGTCCTCCAGGGCTCGCGCAGTCATTTGACCTGCGCTGGTCTCTGTTTTTCTACATTGTTTTACTCTGACAGCCCGTCCACCGACGAAAGAAAGTTGGTCTTTTATTTCAAAAGTGAAAAAAAAAAGCGAGCTTGACTCTGTGCCAGGGTTTAAATCATTACAGACTTTCAGGGTTTATGGTGAAGGTTCCGCTGTGAAGACACTGGCATCAGCTGTAGCCACAGATTCGAGCCATATGTTGAGCTGATGAGATGTCTACATCCGTGCTTGCGACTGTCAGCAGATCAAGCTGGTATCTTAAACTCATCCCTCCTTTTAAGTTTGAGAAAAATCCACAGTGACAATAAGAATGTGTAACCCTACACTGCACATGCTGTTTTTCTTCATTAGCGGCAACGTGGTTAGTGATATGGATGAAATATTCTCTCCGGGTGTATGCAATTAATATCACACTAACGGCACGTATCGCGGCCCATTAAATTTCTTATTTTAATTATTTCACAGTCTAGTGAACCAATAAACAATGGCTCTGTACATGTGTAAGCTCATTCATCTCTGAGGCAGAACTGGAGCAGGATCAATTTGGAAAAAAAAACAAGCTTACGTTATTCAGCCTGCACAAACAATGTCCAGATCATCTTCATTTGTTTAGTCATACACATAGAATAGAAAGCGTGCACATGTTTTGACGCACAGCCTTTCTTTTTGCTCCATCTTTTGATCTCTTTTGCAGTCGCATACTCTTGTGTAAGAGCATGCAGCCTTTGAATGTTCCCGTCCCCACCACCTCCAAATACCTTTGGTTATCTGTGGCTGATGATTTAAGAGATCTCCGCTTTCAGACCTGTTATTAACATTCGTCCTGGGTGATCTCAGGCCACCAGCTTAAAGTACAGGTGTGAACGCACCCTGGTCGCATTTGAGACTGCACCACCCGGACCGCATTTGGAGGTGGGCCAGTCCGCTTGTGACCTTATTCCTCCACTAGCATGAAAACCCATGCATCCTTGGCCATGTTGGCGGGCTGGCTGCCGGTTCCTTAGTCTGTTGCTTTTGCTGCGTCAGCGGCAACAAACGAGCAAATTGTGAAGCGGCAGTCCTGTAGTGTCAGCACTTCATAAGACGCTCTGTGATTCAAGACGTTGCATGGATTAACTAAAACACTGAGTCATACAAGTGGGACTCATGGGAAAAAGTAGTGGCCAACAGTGCTTGGTGTAGGAAGGTGAGCTCTTCCCCGCTGGTTTGCATTAGAGCCAGGTTGAAGCTTACGGTTGCACAATTTGTTTTTGTTGGGAGCCAAGAAATTCCAAATAGGCGTGGGGGTTTTACTTTCTGGAAACGCGGCCTGCTACACTACACCATACCGGTCCTAGCTTAGTGGAGGCACTGAATGATCCACACATGGGCTGCTTTGTGGCGCAGTCTCAGCTACCGTCGTACAGAATTAACCTTCTTATTGTAGCTCATTAACCACAACCAAGGCAGAACTGTGTGTCTGGAGAAAATATACTGCATATAAGCTCCAGCGGTTTGAGCAGTAGTAACTCATTACTTGGTTGAGATGAAAGCAGCTGTTTTTAGTGTTCACCTACACGGATATTGGACCAGCCAATTTACAGTATTGACTTTGTTAGTCAGAACCAATCCTTCAGGAGGACTACGATGTACGTTGTGTGTTTCAGCAGAAAGACAAATAAAACTTTATAGACTTTTTAAGGTAATTACAGTAGTTTGGCTTGTAATGTACAGACTTAAATAGGTCCTCTAACCTCCGCCTTTGCTGAATTTGAATATTTAAATTTTCCCATGGATTCTTTCCTGTTAGAGAATATGTGCCAGTCTGACTTCCCTGTGTTCTCTCTGATCCCAGCATCTTTTGTTGTCTTTGTTTTTGTCCTGCAGGCCAACCTGAATGACTCTCACAACCAGATGGTGGTCCACTGGGCAGGAGAAAAGAGCAACGTCATTGTAGCCCTGGCCCGCGACAGTGCAGGATCCAGCGGGCCCAAAACCAGCTCTGTAAGTACACTTGGACACCACCATGCATACCAAATATAGGCCCACTGAAACTACTATGTCCACAACGTTATAACTCATATGGTGTTTGGAGCGTAGTCTTGAGTCTCCATGATTTATTTAATCTAACTTAGCCATTACATTGTCTCAGCAAATCAGCAATACAGCAGAGGGTTTGTTCACACTTGTTTTAACATGGTTCTCGTGTTTCTGGTGATGTTACGATTGTTGAGCTGCACATTAATCCGTCCATCTGCTACTTTGACAACACACACTTGTATATAACACAGAAGGCCTGCTCCATACTTTTCTTAGTTTACTTGTGGGGAGTTTTAATGGTCAAGATCTAAATTGATTCCGTTGGACTGAAGCTTTTAGATTAAAAAAAAAAAAAAAAGCCTAATCCATTTTATTATAGATGGACAACACAAACGGGACAGTATTTGATTCAATATTTTTGCCAATAACTGCCTAAACACCAACCAGACCATGAGCTTGCATTATTATTATTTTTTTCTGAAGACCTCACATATTTCTAATTAGACCAAAAAGCCTTAAAGGAAATTGATATCTTTAATTATCCCTTATCTCACACACCCACAACTGTCGTGCCAAATGTTTTGAAAGAGTAGATGTTTTCAAGTGCTTAATTGTCTCCTGAGGGATGTGATCAAGGGGTTACTTAAACCTCTTTTGTTAATTACAGATTTATGGAATGATTTCATTTTGGCATGAAGCAGTGTCTCATCTCATAGTGTATCTCCTTGTCTTATCTACATCAGACTCAGCTATTTAAGCGTTTGTGTCAGTTTCTTGACATTCAGAAGGTGTATTGCATTTGTTGGTTCTTGCAATTTTGCTTGTCTATGCACCATATGTAAAATAAATAAATATATAAGTTTCTTGTATTTTGCCATCTCTGGCTGCCATAGCAATACCAGAAATCATTTCTTATGTGTTGCTTAGTTCTTGCAGGACAAAGCACAGCTGCCAGTTTACACGAAATACCGAGCTACCACCATGACATTAATTGTTAATGTATAAACTGAGCAGCAGATATCAGATATGAAATTTGCATTTACAGTTGTTACACACAAACTCAGCTTTCACTTGCTTCACTTAAGGTGCTGCTATCTTAATTAAAATAGCAGTATACCCATGAACATGGGTAGAGGAGTCTTTGTAGGACTCATCAGGTCAGGTGTTTGGACAATGAACACATGTAACCTTCTGCTATGAAAAGCTAAGATGGAAATATTACTTTTATGCCATATTCCCCAGTCATAGTGTTATCGGGAGGGTAACTTTTAATTACTCCCTCTTCGACTTCTTGTCTTCAGGTCTACGTTTCCTACGACTACGGAACCACGTTCACGCCCGTGTCAGACAAGTTCCAGCTTTCTGAGGCCAAGGTGAAGAATGGCAGCAAGCAAGTCATCTCCCAGTTTTACCACAGCCCTGCAGACAACCGGAGGGTGAGTCACAGTCACAGTCTGTGCCTTGTTGCTTTCTCCTGGTAACACGGTGTTCCTAGGCTTAGGTACCACTGAAAGTGGAATTATGAACATTGGTAGAGGAGACTGGACTCATCAGGTCAGTTGACCTACTCATGTAACCTACTGGTATGGTAGGCCAAGATGGAAAACAAATATCTCTGGTATGTTTGTTGTTTGTTACCGAGCCAACAAGTCGTAGAAAGTGTCTTAGTGTTGGTGGAGGTGCTTCTTAAGGGTTTTATTACATCTCTTCCTCAGTTCTTCCTTGGAGGTCTACCAAAATGAGAGGTCTTTGGACTTATTTTGGACTTCAAACAGTTACTGAATTTGGATTTTTTTTGTGTGGACTTAGGAACAACTGATATAAACAGATGATCAGATAATAAAACTTAATGACAAGCAAAGGTTTAAAGTTGAAGAGTCATTCAGAGTTGATCAAAAGAAACATCATACGAAACAGAAACAGATCATACGTGTCTTCTGATCTTGGTGGGGAGAAAGGGTTTAGATTATAAGATTAACGACACCGATCAGCCACAGCATTAAAACCACTGTCAGGAAATTAAATAACATTGACCATCTTGTGTCGATACAATCGTATTCGTACGAATTCGTGTGGATGTTTAATCAGTGTATTTAAACACGACTTAATGTTTTATTCAATGCTATTCACCTTTGGAGTTGAAGAAATGAACTTACCGTCAATAGAAATACAAATTTTAGAATATTGAAACGTAAATCCCACTTTTGACAGCTGCCAGATCGACTTAATTCATGAAACAAAACATTTTTCAGCCGCTTCATGTTTAATTTACGATACTCAGTTATTATTCAGCAGTTTGTACTCCTCTGAGCACTCAAACAGCCTGTTCTTCTAGTGGGACTAAATTAGCAAAGCTTGACAGCACATTAGTGATCTGGCACCTCTTTCCACTGCAACACTGCACCCAAGCACCAAAGGAGCGCCTTCTACTTTAGGGAGTTTTTGTTTTGTTTTGTTTTGTTTTGTTTTTTTGGTATATCCAGGCAGTATCTTAAAGGAACCTGTTCTGATTTTCAGGGGCACTGACGTGATCTCTATATCCTTGTCTGTCTGTAGGGGTCTCTTTTAAACTGTAGTACTCTGTTTATTCTATTAAATAAAGCAGTACTTAGTCTATGAAAACTGCTGACAGTAGAAGGTCTTCTGTAACTCTAGAGGGTTAAGCAGCCCTGATGTTGTCACTGAGATGCCTTTAAAGGTGGAGGCTGCTTATACACTTAAATGTGCTCTTGGCTGCATTTTGAGAACTTTAGGATCCAGCACTTACTTGTTATCAGTCAGAATATATCTCTCCGTGCTGCTTTGATTGAAATCATTCTTGTTTAGATCTGTCTCCTGTGAGTCGCCCAGTTTTATGGAAGCATAAAACCCAAATTCCTCCAGCACGCGTTCAAAGAAAGCCGACGGTTTAACTTTACTGTCACTAATTGTTTCTAGACGACAACCTATGAAATCCTACTAACAGATATAAACTTAATTTATATTTATGTCGTTGTTTTGCAATATCTTTCTGGCCTTCATCAATGCAGCTCCACACAGTATATACTTCAAAGCAACTTGAGAAATTTGAGATGTGAGTGCAGTATATCTAACTTTGAAGAAATGTTTTTAATCTCATCCAGGATTTCTAAGCCCTCTGCTTTTGTTGTTGTTGTCTTTCAGTACCTTTTCGTAGACTCCACCAACAATTACCTATGGAACACCTTTGACTTCTGTAAGAGCTTCCAGGGCTTCTCCCTCCCCTTCAAACCCACCGACCTGCTCCTCCACGCCAGGCGCTCCAACCTGGTGCTCGGCTATGACAACTCTCACCCGAACAAACAGGTAAAGGCGCGCCCTGCCTCCGACTCTGAACTTAATGGGGCAGCGACTACGTCTTGTGTGAAACCACAGCAGTGACACAGACATGTTTGGGATGAAACAAACTGCGATCTGTTTATTTGACTGCGTGAAATGGCCACTTGCTTTCTTTAGCCTGTCCTTGTATACATGGAGAAGCAGTTGTATCGTCAACTTCAAGCTGTATTTTTAGATACAGAGAGCACTGCACATACTGTATTATAGGTCTTCAAAAACCCAAAGTATTTCTATAATTTGTTTAACCTGCTGTGAAATAATAGTCCCTTGTCCCAGTCGGTACTTCATATGCTTTATGTTGTAACCAAGAGACGAAGCTCTTTGTTTCTTAGTTTGTGGAATCGCAGCTTTTTTTTAGTTTCTTTGTCTTGAGATGAAGCTTAATAGCACCAAACATCTCTCCAGTGTTCTCCTTGTCATGTGTGTGAGAGCCAAAATGAAGGAATGAGCTTGACCTACATTTTTACAGTTAACCATCCCCCCTCTACTTCTTCTTCTCTCCCCTTCCTCCTCCTCCTCCTCCTCTTCTCTACTCCCTCTCTCTCCCCCACCCTGCCTCTATAGCTGTGGAAATCAGACGACTTTGGGGAGACGTGGCTGTTGATCCAAGAGCATGTGAAGACCTACTTTTGGTAAGATAACGACTGTCTCGGCACGTGCACTGAAGAGTTACACATTCTGCCGGGAAGAAATGTCCTGAACTGTGGGAAGCACTCATCTGTGCAACATATGAAAGAAAAAGTAACCTTCCTGAAAATACCACTTGAATCTGCATCTCCTCCACTATCATGCGGTAACTACTAGCAACGGATTGACAACAAGCTGGTTGCTGAATAATTCAGATCTGGTTTTCGTAGATATGTCACAAATCGCTGTTGGCTGAGGTGCAAACTCCTGATAGAATCTCAAGTCGCAACACAAGCTGTAGACTGGACAACTTGCAGCTGCTCAGCCTAAAAAATGTCTGCAAATAGTGTTACACCCACATTATCTGTATAGAAAATAAATATTTACTGCCACAGCTAAAATGTATTTATAGTCAAATCAGGAACTACAGCTGTTGTTTGAATTTGGTTGGAGGTATGTGTAATTAGATTCCCGCTGGGGCCTTCTGACCATGCCAGTTTAGGATTAGCATGATTCTCAGATAACTAGTTAATCTGGACAGCTGCCAGACAACACATTTTCTCAACTTCATGCTACAATCAGTCCAAGTTAGCATAGCTGGAGGTTCAGCACACCTTTTCCCATTTTGGAACCAACAGGGAATCATGTACGGGTGACATTTTTACCTTTGACAGTTTTACCATGTGAGTCCACTATTTTAGTTATTATAGTCCTTCTAACCCTTTAAAACTGAACATGTCGCTGGCAGCACATTTGCACAAGCCTTTTTGTGTTACTGTAATTCCGTCATGGTTTTACAGCCAATATATTGTGTCGTTACGGTAAATCTACATGCTTCTCTTCTGGGAAGGTTGTTCCACTCTTAACTGGCAGATATTGAAAACAGACAAAAGCTCTTAACGTTTTACACTTAAAGTAAGCAAACTTGAGCCTTAGGTGTTAAAGAGTTACCAGAAGTGGAACGATTCATTAACATTTCATTTTATTAGAAATGAAATCCAAGTTGTTGACAATAAAATGGATGTGTTTGATTGTGTTGACCACAAACAAAAGTATGTCAATAGCCTGTTTGAGGTCCCTTTATTCACTTAAACACATTAAAGGACTCTTGTTTTCTTCTGAAAGCAGTCGTGGTTTGTCAGTGTTTACTGCGGTGACACACTTTGTTTGCCGTTTCGGAGAACAAGTCAGGTGATATGGTATGGGAGTTACCACACAGGACTAGACTTGAAATTGTGTTTGCTTTAACATTGTCTGCCACTGCTGTTTCCTTCTCATGACTTGCAAATGCCTAAAAGTGCAAAAAAATCAAACCTAAAAAGGCAAATTTGGGGAACTTGTCATTAACTGTGAGTCTGTAAACAACTTTTCAAATTCACAAAAGTGACATGTTTACCTGATCATTGGTGATCATTACAGATAGGAAAGGGTTTGTTAATTGTAGCTGTTGTGCCTCCTCTGCCTCTTAATGTATTTATTAACTGCAGTATTACAGAATATTTGGACCTGAACAAACTGTTAAAACTCCTTGAACAAGTCTTCTGATTTTTGCTTTGTTTGAAAAGTTTCTGTTCCCATAGAAGGTGAACCAAAGGAAAAGGTTAATATTATAAATGAAACTCTTTACTTTTTGCTACCTTTGGCTTTTTGGTGCGCCACTGGCGGACTAGACAATAGTAATTGAAACACTGCAACACAAACCCGCAATTCGCTACAATACTAACTGCGTAAAATTAAAGGTTTTATCACTTCAGTTCGAGCCATTTTGTTAAGGTTGTTTGTTGTTATCTCAAGCACTCTCCAGCGCAATTGGCCTCCATCAGACTTTTTGTGACTGACAAAAGACAAAAACCCATGAATGCGGAGTAAAGCATAATCAAACTTTGCAGTGTGTCTGCCCAATGGTTTCAGTTTTCATTTGGAGCCCATGATGAGACATTTTCACAATGTAATGAAAGGGGCTGGGAGACAGGCGTCCCTTGTTGTCTTTGTGCTGCGTTGATCTTGTGACACGAGGGAGCGCTTCAGTCAGCCTTCGTTAGCGTTAGCTCTTTGGCGATGCTTGGTTTTCCGGGCCCATTGGAACAGGCTACCTTGATGTTGTGTGTTTGAATCGCTTCCTCATAACATTTTAAATCGTATTTCTTTTGGTGTTTAGTTTCATCATTGATGTCTGAATTGCAGTGGTTTTGGCAGATTAAATGCTACTTTTGGAAACATGATAAATGCAGCATGGAATGATGTGCTGCAATAAAACTTAGTTTCCCGCTTGCTGTGGGATAGATCTATATTATAACACAGACAGACCGCTAATAATTGCCTCTGAACAAGAGAAATGATACCACCTGCTGTGTCTCCAAATAGTTGATTTATAGGCCTAACTACGCAAATGATTAGTGGTGCAGTTTTTTCATGAGTCCTTTTTTTTCAATGGCACTGCTGCCAGATCCAGAAAAAGACCCAAGTTATTACGCTGAGCAATCAGTCTGAGTTTATTTCACTTTCAAATCAGAAGTGGTCATGCTGCTTCAGACACAAGTAAACAAGGGCTCAGGAAATACGGAACCTATGTTCACTGATACCACGTAGAGTGAACATTGTGAACATAAACCACCTACACGCCTCTCCTATACTGCATTCACTGTATTTTAAAGTTGCAGTCATGTCTGGATTTGCTAAGCTGGACTAAACTTATTAGCATTTCTTGTGAAAAATACTGGACACACTGACACAGAGAACTGAGACTAGTCTTGGCATAAATAAATCCAAATGGAGTAGAAATTTTAATCCTGAGTGGGAATTAAACCGGAACCAGATCATGAGTATGATTCAGCATTCTCGAGGGAACTTCTACCTTTTTTTAATAAAATGACTGATGAAGACTGTTGTTACGTGGGATAGCTTCTGTATCTGTATGTTGGTTAAAGCATCAGTGTACAAGGAAAACACATCATGGTCTTTAGCTGCGTTGTGCGTAGAGTGATCTACACTTAAAGCCAACCTTCTAGTTATTTCCACAATCAGAATTGCTTTAGTATTATTTAGCATCCTCAACAGTTTGCATCAAAAAGAACCATGTTCCTCAAGTAAGGCCACGATTTCCAGAGTTTCATTTCACCGGTAGCATTTATCTGTCAACAAGTAAGGCCTGAGAAAGCCTGTTAAAGCTACACCACAGCAGTAGTAAACCAGCCAAGAGAAACTGCAAATTATCTGAGGACAAAGGCAGCGTAAATAAGGATTGATCTTAAACTCTCCCCCCCACGGCTCCATCCAATTAGGATCTAACCCTGTTTGTTCTGGCTTTAGCAGAGGCTGCTACTGTTGTGCTGCACATCAGTCGGAAAGCGAAAGAAACTCAAGCCTGACTGTCAGCCTACTGCTGGCTGTGTTCAAAACCTACCCACCAAGCTCCTAATCCTGTCATCCTGCTGCTAGGAGACAGACTGAGAGGCACAATCCTCTGTGTATGCGCAATACAATATAATACAGCAGTCTCTTCTTCCATATGGATAAGAGAAAATTGTACAAATCCCGTGTAAAGCTGCGTCGAGAGAAACAAAGGGAACTGTGGAAATTAGAGACGGAGGTACATTGGGTGAGGGAGGTTACCTACAAAGCACATGGAGACCAGACAAATTGTTTTCGCTTCATTAATCAGACAAAGTGGCTTGTCAGACAATGTCTGCAATGATCTGAAAAAAAAAAAAAAACGTACACTCCTCATTGTATTAGTGCAGCAGGACACAGTACAGAACGGAGGAAGCTAGCAAGCCATGATGGATTATGAAGCTAAACCATGTGTGAACTAATGTGTGGAAGCACATTGGCTATAATAACCTAGAAGACCAGGTACATAGAAAGAAATGTGGCATTCCTTGACTCTGGAAACTGCCTTACTGTAAGTGTTGCTTGTCATGTTAACTTTAGCTTAACACTGGTGAAGTAGTGGAGAAATTGTGAATAAAACAAACATGGTTCATGATTAGTTCGGGTTGTGGTTGAATTATTTGGAATGACTGTGGTAACCCAAAGAATAACAATCAACTAAATTCTAGCCTGGAAGCCAGACCAACTTCCCTGCCCCCATTTATTTTTATTTTTTTGTGAAGAATTGGTCTGGGATTGGTCCATTGGGAACTGATTATGCTCTGATTAAGTTTTAGTTTGGGCTTTCTTTATGTGGTGATGGACAGAAGAGAAACGACGACATAGTCATACACGTCATCTAAACACTGTGGAGTTGAAATTGCTTGCAACTGAAGGGCACGGATTGGATTAAGGACTGACTGTCAAATTCACTGCAGAGGTGTTTTTTTCTTCAGTAGCAGTAGACAACAAACCTTACCTCACTAGGAGACACCTTGCCTTGTTTAATATGTGCACATTTGACCAATAGCCCAGCAAAGTAACACATTTAGCTGTATCTAGCCAGCACTTATTGGTTTTTATATTAAATTAGATCTGAAAGGAGGTTAACCTCTACCATGATGATTTGTTTAATTGCACATTTTTGTATTTTTTTGCACTTTGGCAGTCCAAGAACGTTCTTTCACAAATATTTCAGAAAGTCCAAACGGAATGATAAACATAAGTAGAAGAAAATGAGAAACTGCCAAAACAGCGGAGGAAGTGTTGAGAAGGGGCGTGCATTAATTCAAAGGAAGGGACAGAGACAGACTACGAATAGCTCTCCATGCACTCTCAGGCCAGACACTGTCCATCAGTTGAACAGGGACCCTTGAAAGAATGCTGCCGAGGCAGAGCCCGGCCGAGACACTGCTCCCTCTGTTTAGCTCTCGAGACCCTGGAGGAAAAAACACTGATTTGGAAGGCAGACGATAAGACGCAGTGAGGCTCCTCCATTCATTCGGACTGGCTTTCGGGGCCACGGTTTCTGAACGACCCTTGCTGTACGCTCGCAGCCACAAATAGCCTCGCCACGCTGTCCTTAAGGATTGACACAGAGAGAGATATTTTCAGTGTGAACTTGTTTATAGTCTGCATTTGAGCTGTCATTTATTATCTACTTTAGTCAAAGCTGTCTAAGGCTGCGTACATGACAAATTGGAAGAATGAATGTCCCGCAGGAGGGACATACAAACTCCTCTTAGAAAGAACAGGGGTGTACAAGAAACCCCGAACTTCCTTGTCATGAGGTGACAGTGGTAGCCACTGAGTCACCTTGTGGCCATTGTGAAACATCAGTCACCAAGAGCTGTTTTTCACCCGCTATGACTTTGAATCACCGGCCATTTTTACCCCTGCTGGGAGAGCAGAGCTTCAAGGGCGGCAGTGTTGGTCCATTTGTCAGTCTTTTGGGAGGCCCTGGTCAAACCTCTTTGGCACAGATTTGGTCAAATGAGCAGAGCACCCACAGTGGAACTTTCTGACCGCTAGCAGCTTTTAAGGCTTTAATTGACACTGCATTAAAATGCCTCAGAGGCTGGCTTGATGGGAGCGCTAGGTGTAATTAAGAGTTGACCTGTTTAAATGACAAAGTAATCTACCAGGAGTGTGCTCTTGCAGACGTTTGACTGGTGGATGGATGTCAACTCATTGTATCGCCACACTTTTTTGGCTTACTGATCAAACAAGAAATACATTATCTTTAGCTTCACAACGTTTTGTTGTTGTTGTGTGTTGTGTCACCATCTCCCCGTCACATCCTTTTTTTTTGGAAAGCTAGTTAAATCTGCAGAGGCTTGTAGAGTTTTGAGCAGATTTGATATATACTTAGTGGTTGATGCAGACTGGTTAATAAATAACAAATCAGATTGAACTGTGCTCTTTAACAATGTGTTTAGAATTAGTACAAGGAAATAGCATGGTAAAACCAATAAAAAAAGAAAGAAGCAGATAGAAACTGAATAATATTTCTCCTGAACTGAGTCGGCTGCAGTGAATCCTGAAGTAAGAAATAGGTCAGGATCCCTCTTTGAAGTTAAGAATTATGTATAATGGATGGCTAAAGGAAGAATTTCTAAAATTTGTATGTACTGTGGACTTACTGGTGCTAAATTATTAAATAACCATGAAGGTACTGTTTCCCTAAGATTCCAGCAAAACTATGCGAGAAAACATCTTCCTCTCTCACCTGTTCGTGCTTTCTCATCATCTCCTGATCTCGTTTTAATCCACCTCATCGCCTATCCGTTCTCTTTTCCCCATTTCAGGGGTGTGGAACCCTACGACCCCCCGACCACGGTGCTCGTCCAGAGACACGAGCCCCTGGGTTTCTCCACCATACTCAGCAGCACAGACTTCTTCCAGAGCGAACAGAACCGCAAGGTGATCCTGGAACAGGTGGACAGCTTCCAGCTCCGGGACAAGTACATGTTCGCCACCACCACTCGGGTAAGAGAGGGGGAATGAGGTTTCTTTTACTCTTTTGCACGGTTTTCAGGGATCATCATTTTACAGAATAATTTCGCTGTCATGATCAGTTGGTTAGTCAGTTAACATTAAATTGATGAAAGGTTTGATACAACACTTGCTTAATTTTTTACCGTGGTAAATGTAAACAGTAGTCTAGTCATTTTAAGATTTCCTTTTGGCTTTAGAGATATGTGATGGACATTTGTACATTAACACTAGTAAGGTGTAGATATTTTCCACCTCATTGGCCCATGATCACACTTAATCCACCTGCTCTTCCTTTATTGGTCAGACAGGATAGCTTTCCTCTACCAAAACAAGGTCTGAATCTGGATATGTTATCTGGATGACAACATCTGGAACGATGTGTCTTTGCATGCACCAGACACATCAGTTAACCTGCTCTACGTCCTGGCAGCGTAGGCGTCCTCCTTCACATTCTCACCACATGTTATACTTTAAATGAGGACACAGGATGCGTTATAGTCATCGTATGCATACAACATAATCATGTCAATGTATGTAAACGGAGTACAGGGCAGGATGTGAAAGTATATAAAACACATAAACGCACAGTCAGCGCAAAAACAACAACAATGAAGAGGAAGAGGTAAAAAACAAAACAAAAGCTCGCAACTGGTTTCAAAGTTTTCAGAAGTGATTTAAAACAGGCCTAATATGCAGAGGCAAATTATTCAAGAGTTTGGGGGCAGCAGCTGAGAAAGCAGCGATCTCCCCTGTGCTTCAGCTGTGTTCCTGGGCCAACCAGAACGTTCAGTGATTTACAGGCAAGGAGAAAGAACAATATAGAGAAATGAAAAGAAAAAAGCAAAATTTTAGCATGCATAAAGTCATGTTGTATATCCTGTAGTAAATTTTAAGCAAATGAAATGTAGGAGGAGTTACATTGGAAAAAACAAAGTTAATGCACAGGTTCTGGTCCTCAGTAGCTAGTTTAGTGTGCATGTTTATGTGTGGGTAAAAAGCTCTTCCTCAGCCTGTTGATTTGTGTTTTGATGTGCTGCATCTTTTCCCCGACGGCGTGGATGGGTCGGGTCTTCACTGGTGTAGCTAGCTCTCTTGACCTGCACAGCTGACACACTAACAGACGATGCTTTCTGTAGTGGAAGTCTTTTTGAGAATTGGAAACGGGAATAGTCTTCCAGCTGAAACGGTAAAACCAACAATTCAGTTTCCATTTGAGTTAACACAAAAATAGAAACTTTGTCTTTGTGGCTCTCTTGAACTGTTCACACATGCCGAGATAAGGCCATGTTCCTCAGTGAAGTGTGTGCCTGGAGAAAAGAAAAAGCATAAGAACACTGTAAAATGATGAAGCTTTAAATTATAAGGGCAAAGCACACACTGTGTTCTTCCATTAATTTTATTTCGGTCAGTCGGCCCGTATTAGCGTTGTAGTGTTTTCTGTGGTCTCCCCGCTGTTCTCTAAATGTCACATAATCTTTATTTAAACTACGTCAGTGTTCAGACACGTAGCCATGGTATTTCCTGCTGTGCACCTTCATACACTTATCTGAGCATGTGTTACAACCATGTAGTGAGCGGCCATTTTTCCACCTTAGCATAATGTGCTGGGGCATAACAGACGCTAGATCAATATTTGGCTGGCGGTGCACATGAAGTGCAGTATGTTTGTCATCGTTGGTCTCTAGTGTTGGTGTGGTGGAAGCCTCAGTCAGGCAGCAGACAAGCAGAGTGGAGCAGATGGTGAAAATGATTTGGATCTCATCTCCTGCCTTGTTTCGCAGGCTGCCGAGGACAAATTTGCCTTCCTCTGTGTTGCGCGTCGGCTCCGGCGTGGGCTGACGGGAGCCTGTAGCCGCAGAGTTTTAGAAAACAGTCGATTGTCAAGAGAGGTTGGCCGTGAAGGAGCTGTCTGATCTCATAATTGTTATCAGATGGTTCATCATGCCGAGTTAATGCATCTAGCTGCACTTAGATCAGCAGGGGAACACGAGGAGCTACATGACCCCTCACTGCTATGATGAAGTGGCTATTTGCATATTGCTTAGATGCTTAAAAGGCACAGATCACCCTAACTATGGTTAGGATGAAGTTTGGTAGTTCTACAGTCTAATTGTCTGCGGGTGCAATGATGTGAATCTGTTTTCTGTAGCTTGGTGTGGAGATACACCAAATGTGTTTTGTCAGACAAAGTGCCGACATCTGAAGTAGTCTTAATGAATGTCAGCGTATTCAAATCACTTAACCTTGTGAAATTAGCATCTTTTGACAGCTGCAGTGAAGGCTGTCTTTAGAGCATACTTACAAAAAATTAATAGCGGAAGCGAGCTGGGCCCCTGACAACGCAGAGGTTGATGGATCGAAACCTTCCTCTGTTATGTAGTCTGTGGGGAGCTGTGGTTAGAAAAGCAGCTTGGGACCAAAGGGTCACCTGTTGGCATCCCCCTGTGTCCATGGATGAGGTGCTATGAGCGATCACAAGGCACTACCCAAGCAGTTGAAGTGCAGACAAAGGGGCATCGGCATAGGCAACTAACAGAGAGGTTACCAACAATATGGGCATTAATGGCATAACACAAGCTCAAGTCATGACAATGTTTGGAGGTTGTAATAATCATGATGTCAGAACTAAAGTAGCAAGACTGAGCTCCAGTTACAAATGTGGTTCAGCGTGCCACATAGGTCAGCCTCAAACACACTGTTAACCACTGTTCGATTACTCGTTCATACAGAATCAAACTCCTGAATGTGTCTTGAAAAGACATCTGCTGCTGCTTTGATATCTGTTAGCAAAGACGAGTTTCCTTTTGGTGGCTGAAGAAGAGCAACAGAGGGATGAGAGTGTCTGTCAGTGCCTACGTGCTGTTAGCCTTGTTTGCAGTAGCTAGAGGATGCTAATAAGAGGCAGAATCAGTTACTCAGTTACACCAGTGTGTATCATCTTAACTGGATTTTCAATTGTGCGCAGCATCTTATCCCATCTGTGTGCGAAACTATAATGTTGGCTAATGTTCGCTCATCAGACAAAGGGGAACACAGAAAGGCTGGAGTGACTGAAAGCAATCAATAACATCTGCCTGAATGTGCTGAGCTAAATGCAGGTTTAAACTATCAGATGTAGAAAGTGCAGAATAAAATGATGAGTCAGAGGGAGTTAGTTATCTCTAGAGGGGTTAGGCAACGATGATTTCACAACAGAGAACTGCCTTAGAAGCTGGCTTGAACTGACAACAAGGATTGTTCAGGTTCTGGTTTTGCTTAATACCTTTACCACGAAGTCACAAGAATATCATTGAAATCATACTCGCTGTATGATGACCTAATTATCCTGAGTGAGCCCAGCTTTAGCTGCTGACCATATTTAATGGTTTTCAGCAGCACAAGGACCTTTATCAGAGTCACATTTAGCATGCATGAAATTCACTATATGAAAACATATTTGCCTTGCAAACCACAGGCTGTGACGAACTCAAAAACATGAAGCAACTGCTACACAAGTTAATAATACATTTGAATTGTGACTGAAGTCATTTTTTTGGCCGGTGTTGGTTTTTCAGTGGAGTGAGGCTGGAATTAACGGGTGAGAGCATGCAGCAAATGTGAGGGTTAGAGCAGGATACTGCCCCCATACGCTGAGGCTCTACCAGGTGTTTGGGTGCTCCTGATTCTTTTTACCTACAGAAACTCAAGACAATACAGCTGTGTGGAAAACAAAAACTTTCCGTGCCACTGATTGGCAATGAGAAACATTCACAAAAACAGACAGTTTCAACAGACGAGTTGGATTTAGATTTTTTTGTTCATGGTCAAGCACTACTTCAGGTGAATGTTACTAAATAATAAAATGACACACTGAGCATTGGAACAATATTGCGATCATGCTTGCGATCAGTTGTTTTTGACACCTTTTTTTTCCGCCCATACAAATTACCGCTGATGCCTCCTGTAAGTTATTTTAATCGGTTTCCTGTCTTGTCATGTGGGGTGACACTGAAATATATGGCAGTTGTGAAATTTCAATTGTGCACACACACACACACACACACTTCTGCGCTACTGTGTTTAGTTTTAATCTGAACTGAACAAACTTTACGCGGCACAGCGGCCTGGTCCTGTCAGACAAAACAGTTTCCATGACAGTGAAGTAAAGTGACTACCTTTATTTGCTCCTCATCCTCAGCACCTGTCTTTACTGAAGCTTATTGTGAACAAAACTCAGGTGTGCCATCGAATCAAGGAAAACGTCACTACAAAGAACTGGCTGCCGTTCTGGTGACAGGGAGAATAAAAGCACAACATTTGTAATTTAAGCATTTTTCATATCATTCACAGTATCGTTCAGCAACACAAATTAACTTGATATATCACCCAGCCCTACTTTGAAATGGGAACAATCTACTGTACATCCAGAAGTATGATTAAAAAGTCCCCCACTCACAGAACAGATAAAATGTAATCTAGATTGGAGAAAAAAAATTCTCAAATTAGTCTGTGACCTAACACTGATCCATTTAGGGCGTGCTGACAGAGACGACGGAGAGAAACTTTCAGGACAAGAAGGTGAAATGATGCTGCCAAGGGTTTTCCACTCATTTCTAGGAAGTCAGGGAGGAACAGTAGACGCTGGTGAGTTCATGATAAAGTCAGTGACAGTTTAATGTTAACCTAGCAGATCAGAGAGAGGGAATCAGAGGCACAAAGATAAGAAACAATTCCGTCATCATTGAAATAGAGATGGTGAGCGTCTGCCAGAACTCAGTAATTACAAAATAAACAAGCCTATTACTTGACGGATTAATTCTTTGCTATGTTTTTGCTGTTAAAAATATGTAAAGAGCTGCCTGCTTCAGCCAGCTTTCTGTCGTGTCATCTTCTCCATGTGTTTTTATCAAGTTGAGCTGCACGTCCTCCAAACTGTTGTTTTTGAGACGTGCTGACACATCTTTTTCACTTCAATTTGTCGTGCCCTGAACGTAGTCACATCTCTTCCCGTCCACCTTTCTTCGGATGTTTTGTGAAATTGCTCGTGTTCTAATATCGCTCAGTATTTCCCCTTTGTGTCGTTCAAGTCAGCTTACCATATCTTGGCTGGCAGCATTTTTATTCATTTATTTTCTTCTTCGACTCTTAATGTGGAGGCGCCGATGTATCCCGCTGTGGCTCACTAGCTGAGCAATTGTGTCCCCAACAAATGGACTATTTCCTGTTGGCTGGGTAGAACCACAGTCCCTTTTTGTTTTATTAAATGAGACCAGTTTTTAGATGTACGCTCTTGAATAAGTTAGGGCCTTAGTGCTTTGAATAAAAGACGGGTGTCAGAAAATATTAAGAGACGGACTGACACAATTCCAGACCCCTGAACTGGAGCGTTAATCTCTCATTTGTTCCACTTACTCCCTCCAACCTGAAATCAACTAACATAAGCACAGCGTCAGTTTGAATGATAACACTTGTTATTACTTAAATACACTCACACACACACACACACGACTTCTCAGCAACACAGTCTGTGTTGTAGTGATTGACCTGTCTGTGACCTCCAGAGCTGATAGCACCAGTCAGGCAGATAAGTCCAGCCTTCAGCGCAGCCACTGCCCCTGGGGCTTATATGGAGATGACTGTGGATGGAGGAGGCTGGAACAGACGCAGACTGACCTGTCACAAACCATCAGCTCTGTTAGCCGCTTACTGCTAACACCGCCGTCTTTCTTTTCTGCCTTGCTCATTGGCTATAAAAAGAACGGTTCTCGTAGCCTAGTCTCGGTTACTTTCTCCCTTCCTCAGTCTTTGGCTCGCACTAATAGGATTAGAATAATGGAATATCACAAGTGCTTTTGGCAGCACTGAGCTGCTTAAGCTAATTAAAGAGGCAGAAATGGGGAGAGTTTTATCTAACAGTAGGAATCCGGAGCAATAGAGTGCCAAACAGACCTTAAAGACCTCAGCCTTTGGTTCCGTCGAGGAGACCCACGGAAGATAACTGGCTAAGCATATGTAATGGGATGCAGATAAGGCCCACGGTTATCTGGTCTCCATAGTCCTTCTCATTTAGATCTCAGATTCTCTACAAAAGCAGCATGTAACAAAAAGAGAAAAACAGGAAATGGACATTACAGCAGTAATTCCTCCCATCAAAGTGCAACATGCTGTGTAGTGGTTACAGAAGCTTTTGCTTTCACACAGTTCATCAGAATACTTTAGTTCAGTGTGTACCTCAGATTGCTTACAAAGTCCTGGCAGTGACCGTAAAAGATAAAAAAATAAAAAAATACATTTCCATATTGACAGTATTCCTTTTTAGTAGATAGAGAAGTGGTATTATTTATTTTATAATCTAAACCAATGAGAACCGTGGGCAGTATCAAGGATAGGATTTCTACTGTGGGATCTTGGCTGAAACAAGTTGCTATCTCACCCACTGGCTACTTCCATCGCGTAACAGGAAATGGCACAACAACCAACAACCTGGGGTTTCTTTGAAGAGCAGGTGGCACTGGGGGATGCAGGCTTCCTTAGAGGAGTGGGTCCAACTGAGTGCAAACCTGTGTCCAGAAACGAGGCAGACTGAGAGCCTCACATTATTTGGAGGGAAAAAAATGTTAATTCCAGGGCTCTGTATGGGGTGAAGAGTTAAACAGACCAATCGGTCTATTATCTGATAGACTGATGGTCCAAGGATCTCCAGATTTGTACAAATCCAGTTCTGACCCAGTAAAGGCACAGTACATTTGACCTGTTGGAAGGTTTGACCCTTGGGTGGAACAGAAATGTGAGCCTGGTTGTCACATCCTAATTTCTAGATTCTCAACCTTTTAGATGACACTGCATCAACTAAAGTTTCATCACATTAAAAAAAAATAGTAAGTCTGAATCTAAATAAAGCTTGTTGGACACACATCAAGAGTCCATCCTCAAATGTGAGATATTCCTTTCCAACGGTGTCTTAACGCTTGCTGTGGGAATTTTATGCTAGTTCTTCTGATGTTTCAAGTGACTAGAAATAATCTAGATTGTTATTGATGTTGTTAGAAATAAAAATGAAGTCAATACAGGCTGCATTCAGGCTGCACACAAAACTATTGCTCATGCATTGCACGTAGGGGACTATTCTCATGTAATTGCATGAATAGGAAAGAAGCACTTCAAACTGTAGACATAAGCACCTGAGATCCTTTGAAGATTGAAGATAAAATATGAAATACTTATGGGCTTTATGCTGTATTACAATCCCATCTGAATAATAGTATTGCCTGAGGGCCACTGGTCTTGTGGATCATGAATATGTAACAGATGATCCCCGAACAAGAGGCTGGGATAGAGCCATAGACTGTATAAGTATGGACATAGTCTGGCCGCTTCCTTGCATTGTCCAAACTAACACTGTCCCTGGGGATACGGGCAGCACCATCTTGCGATTTGGAAAACATAAAGAGAATCTCAATTCCAAAACTATAAAGCCACTGAGAGGATTCAACTGTACAGCAGATGGGTGAAACTAACAGAAGACACTTGGCCTGCCAGGCCCTGCTTGTGACATTTCCACTTGTTTTGGTGTCAGAGCAGGTGTCTTTGATTATAATGAAATGTCATGTTAAAAAAGGAAGAAGGGAACGTGCGCTCTTATACTGGGTGAGTCATTAACAAATGTCACCTTGTGGCTGTTTACTGAGTGGGAGTAGAGCTTTCACACAGAAGGTTCATACACATCCTGGAAAAACTATATGATGGAGGACGAAGGCCAAACAGCCTTGTAGCATGGATGAGAAATTGTTGTATGTTTGGGCAACTGGCCTCTTACAAATGTAGTTTAAGTTTTAACACAGGGAACACCTCTGCATGATGCTTGTTGGGGTCATACAATGGACAGGGATTGAACTTGCAGCCGAAGAACAGGATTTGTGCAGTAGCTACTTGTAAAAGTTTTCAGTGAAGAGTCACATAAAACAATGTCCCTGAGTTAAAAATGAACTTTTCTTTATTATTTAGATTTGATTAGGCATTGTCTTATCGCAGCGATTTAAAACCAGCCAATGGAAAATATTCAGAAATTTAAAAATGGTGATCATGAGAGAGACAATATGCCCCTTTATGTTTAAAATGAAACCCATACAATTAAGCTGGAGAAACCACAATTTTTGACTAAGATATCAGTGCAATAGTTGTATTATCCACTTGAGGTTAGCTGGCATTAAAATTGCTTGCAGATTAGCTTGTCAACAGCAGTACTTGCTAGACCTCATATATTGGTCATGTGACCCTTTTTCTGCAAGTCATAATGGTCTGCTGGTAATTGCTCACATGAGCTTTCCCCTGCCTTCCATCCCTTAGAGACGAGAGTAAGGAGCTCAGACACTGGGAGCTAGATCTGAGTAGAGCTACTGCCCCATAAGAAGGAAAAAGGATGCCTTCCACTGGATCATTAACAGGCCCGTCCATCTGGTGATAGGCCCCATGGTGGATCTTTAACATGCAGGAGAGATTCATTCATGATATATCCCATCTGGCCTTTGAATACTTTAGGATTCCCCTTAAGAAGAGATGGAAAATATTGCTGTGGAGAGAGGTGCTCCGACTCTCTTGCTTAGGATGCTGTCACCACAACTTACGTTTAGATATGCAACAGAATGGATAGACTTTCAGACAGCATTCAAAAGAAGAACTACATGAGAGAGTCTAAAATTACAAGAGTCATCTTGTGTCATACCTCAGTGATAGACATACAGAACAAACTACCATTGTTTGTGTGCAGGAAGTGGAGAGGACCGAGAACCAAGCCCTGCAGAACTCCTGTAAACAGGAATGATGCATCTGATTTCAACATTTCCTGTATGAATTTGTTCTTATTTTCTACATTTTAAACAATGTAAAAGTCATAGATTGTTAATATATTCACTCTGATCTTATTTTTGAGAGGTTGTGGGAGGTTGTTAGTGCAGGCATATTATTGCTCCATGGATTGTTCCAAGGTTAAGTGGAACTAAATGCAGCAATTAGTTTAATCTACAGCAGTTTGGAAGGATGTCTGTCATTAAACATGTAATTTAATTATACTCTGTTCAGTTCGTTCTTGGGTTATATCGTAGTATTATGTGCAGTTTCCATGTACAGTATTTGTCATTGTGTCTGTTTGCCACCTGGGTTGATTTGATCTCAGGCTCAAGAACCATGTCTCATTTCTGGGATTTGAGACTTTAGAGAGAATCCGTTTGAGGGAAGGAAGCTCAGTGTGGAATGTGCAGCTCACTTACAGTCGCCATTGGAATGTAATCTGTGGTTTCAGTGGAAAAATATATCATTGCTACGCCACTTACATGTGAAAATACATACTGGACATTCTCCGATCCAGTTTTCCCTGCCGACTCACAAAGTAAACTGACCTGAAAACCTTAATTTGAGTATGGAAACTGAAGGATAATAATAATAAGAAGAAGATGAATTGCATATGAAATAGAAACATACGCACAAGATCTGCTTATATTTTTATGGGATTACTGCAGTAAATCCATGTATGTTTGTAATCAGTCTTTCTATCCTTAATCATTCTGTCCATGCGTTTCTGCCTCCTCCACCGTTTTCGTCTTGGAGTGTGTCACTGCTTTGCTTTCACATCACATGTCACAGTCGATGAGAACTCCGGGCTAGATTAATCAATAGACTGACGGCTGCTGGAGACTGGGGATGTGCAGCCTCACAAGTGTGTATGCGTGTGTGTAGGAGTTATGCCGTAATTGTTTATCAGTTATTTATCATTTTGGTTACTTGAAGATGTTACAAACTAAATCTACTTGGATCCAGTGATGCCTCCAAATTTTGAGTTTGAGGAAACCGTGTCATACTACAGGCGTATACATCAAAGCGCACTGACACTGAATAGTATGTCATTATTAATACATGTCTAGTGCTGGTCCTTGCTAATCCTCTAACTAGTTTCCTAAGCTAAGCTAATTCTGACAGCCCACACAAAATGTATAGTGGCCTTGCAGCTCTGACGTCTTTGTTCGACTATCTATCTTTCTCAGTTTAGCTCCCCAACGGCCTTTTCCTGCCTCCCTGTCCTGCTCTCTCCATCTCTCTTTCTCATTTTTCCTCACTATCTTTTTTTTTTTAAATCCCCCTCTCCTTCTTTCTCTCTGTCTCTCTCTCTAGAGGGTGTTTGCAGTTAAAGCCTCGAACAGGGTGGTCCAAAGTAAAATAACGAAGCTGCTCGACTCTCTGCAACCTTGAACTGAGCCCAGTCACAAAGTAAATTTACAACCAAGAGAGAGGGGCTGAGTTGGAAATGGAAAGGGTAGAGAGAGCGCATAAAATGTGAAGACAATGTAATTAGGAGTACAGAGTGGAGCCTTAAAAAGCACAGTGGGCTGGCGTATTCACAGACTGCAAAGCATTTTGCTCTGACCGTTGATTAGAGGAAAAGCAGAGATAAATAACTGTATTTAAAACAGAACAGAAACATTCGTAGGATCCTTCATCATTTGGGATAAAAGAAAGTTTGGAAGAAGGTTAATGTTTTCCAGTCAGACATACAGACATGAGGAGATTCACTGGGTTGAATCCCACGGATAGTCTGCAGATAACAACAATGTTATGACACGGCTCGGCTTGGGGAAAGGGGAAACAACTTTATACCAGATGTCAATGGCTTTAGTGATAGTTTTATTGTTTTTTAGTCACCAAGTGGAATAAACAGGAAACACATCATGCTAAGGCCGGGTACAATGACCTAGTTAAAAAGAAAAAACTGGTGAAACTGAATGAAACTAAACATAGAAACAACAAAAAGTAAAACAAGTCTAAAACAAGAATCTTGAAAGAAAACCTTACTCTTCTGTCTATTCAAAAAAAATAAACAAAAAACAACTGTCTAAACAATTTAGTTACTGCTTATACAACAACAAGCAGACATCATGAACCAGAACCAAGCAGAACCAATTACAGGTGACCGATCACCAACAAAGGGATAACACAGGAACGTCTGCTAACATGGAACAATGTAGATAACAGCAGGGTCCGTAACAATACACGCAACATCAGTGAACCAAAAACCCCCTTTGACTAAATGTATAATTTCAATGACTCATTTTGAGGTGACTAATCTATTTGCCAAAAAGCTGTTATTTGAGAGAAAGCTTGTAGCTAAAATAAGAATCCAATGTTTTTTTTTATTTTTATCTCAGACTTTATTTTTTACTTTATTTTGCATAACTGCACATTCTTTTGCTCTACTGGAATATGGTGGTAACCTGCTTTCAACTTGAATCAGTCAGCAGTTCATTGCTTTATCTCATATAATACTTTCAAAATTAAAACATCACAAGTAGACAGGGTGTGAACACATCTGGTACAAATGATATGTTTTTATTTTGGATGTTAGATCAAGTGCAGTCACTTCTACAACAAAACCAAATCAAACCTCACTGCACTGACAGAATAAAAGGTAAGATGTTGGAAAGTTGGTTCGAAGTCACTCATTTGGGAACTGATGATGCACTGGCAAAGATCTGCCTGGCCAGTCACATTGTTTGGGCAGGCTTTACTGAGATGGACTGGAGAGTAATGGGCGGTTAAGGCGTACGCATCAATTTGCTGGCCTTGCTACAGTGACTGCGCAGAGTATATGCAGTATAGTAGTATTGTTGTAGTATTTCCAGCTGTTTCTCCATCTCTGCAATTTCTCAACTGATTGATCGATAAAGACGGAACACATCAAGGAAAGCTTAACTGAGGAGGTTCAGAGATACAAATATTTGTATGACTTGTCTCTGGCCGTGGCACTTTTTGGTTGTAGGACTACGCAGGTGCATTTGTCCCCTCTGTATTGTTGGTGTCCCACAACGCTACATGGAAGGCTTAATATATTAATATGATACTGAACTTAATTACAGAATATAAACTTGCTATCACCCTCTGCCCATTGTGAAAATATCAGCACATGCATAACAAGGGTTGAACTCCAGCTTGGAGGTCATGAATACTACATGAGAGGGCCTTGCTACGATCTTATCTCGTGCATACAATAAACAACCTAATTTAAAGTCATTGTGTAAATCACTCTACAACCAGTGTACTTCACGCACCATGTTGTCGCCAACATGTTTATTTTAATGTGTCATTTCAAGCATGCACAAATCTGGAGTTTATCCTCAGGACTGATCAGAAGATGTTCCTCCTGCAGTCTCTTTAGGTTACACACTCTCAGAAACACACACACACACACACACACAGTCATTTATACGCACACAGAACGCACACACACACACACACAGAAATGAGATACGCTCAAGTCTTCCACACTGTCTGGTCTGCTCTGTTGTAATTCATAAAAGATCAGAGCCCTGTTCCTTCTAGCAGCCAGCTTCCTAATGTATTTGTAATGACAATGAAGACGTGCTCTTGAAGTTTCTCTTCCTCTACCTCTACCTCACACACACGCACACACACACACATTTTTGTAACCCTTCGGGAGTCTTCCTCAGTCTGGGCGTTTAATGTTTCGAGTTATCAAGGTTTTGTTCTACTGGGATATTAATGCAAATACATCATCAGGACAGACCAGACAACCAAACTGTCATCTGCTTATCTTCAACCTCACCGTTCCTGTCCTGTCCAGTGTACAGATGTACTCCACATGTGACAGCAGTCTGTAAAAGGGAACTGCAAGTCACACACTGGCTCCTTAAAATCTTCCAAAAGCCTCCTTAACTTTTTATATGTGTGCTGAGCCAGTTCCAGATCTCTGCTCATCCTAAAGAGAATTAGCAGTTTCTTCTGCTTCGGTCACAGATGAAACCTGGATGCCAGTGTAAACAGCCTGTGAATAAGAAGCGGTTGAATGAACTGTGCTGTATATCTGTTCTCTGCGTCCCCAGAAACTACTTGGCAGCCGCGAACCTTCATCTGTTCAGCTCTGGGTCTCCTACAACCGGCAGCCAATGAAAGCAGCCCAGTTTATGACCAGACATCCAATCACAGTGAGTGCTTTTTGTTTTTTTTGTTTTTTCCTATATACACTGCAGCCATACGTCCAAAATAAAGACTTTATGAAAGATTAATCAGTAGTCTGAAAATGATTTGTTGATGTTATTAGTGGCATTGGCACCACTAATGGTAGTGGTAACAGGCTGAAAGGAAGATAGAGGCAGCCGGTAAGTAAGTAAGAAGTTGGCATCACATTTTTTGTGCTTTATTTAGGCAATGAATTTCACTTTTTAGAGTGAAAGGTGTTTCTCCACACATTTCTGGTAATAGAAACTACTAACAGTGTCACTATGAAGCTCTGGGCAAAAAGAGCAGTTGCAAGCTTGCATAAAGTTATTATTATTTTTTTTTTGATTCGGTATTCAGCACAACAGCATGACCATGTGACTTTCATTCAATAGATTTAACATGCGTCATTCATTAGTTCACAGCAGACTATGATATTGCCAGAAATGACTGGGAAAGCACAACTGCAAAGTATCCCCGACTGGCCAAAAAGACACGATGCTGACTAGAGTTTGGGTGGCGTTTATACCGAGCGAGCCAGACTGCACAAGCATAAATGGCTTGCACTGGTGTTGGCTATGTGCATAAGTTACGGCGTCTATGCAGCACTTTAAATGAGCCTTTAGACTTAGATAGGATTTATTCATTCACAAGGGAAATTGCTTGGTCACAGTAGCAATATCACGTAAAAGAAAACACTCATGAAGACCACTAGCAAAAGAAAAATAGGTGTAAGGTGTAAAAAAAAATACAATACAAATACAAAAGAATACAATATTAATAATATACACTACATATATATACAGTAGGAAGGATAATGGTAAGGTCCAGTGACATGGATGGAGATATATTTTGGTGAGTTGTTGTTGGGTTAGAAAGAAGTCCTGTAGCATTCACTGTGGAGTGATGGATCTGTCTGCAGGAGAAAGACATTTATTGTGCAACTGTTGAAAAACAACAAAAATTGTGTAACATGGAGTCCTGTCGAGTTAACATCTTGATCTGACATCTTTTGCTTTGTCGTTTCCTGTTACCCAGTGTGTTGTGTCCATGTCATCTTGCACAGTTGCCTACATTTATAACAGTGTACCTTCACTGTACAGTTAAAAGTTTGTGATCATAGACTCCACTCTTATACTGAATCGCCTCTTAATTATTTCTCCTTGTGTTTTGCATCGTAATATATTGTTATGGAAGTAGTTAGTGGAGTATAAGTGGTAGAAGCAGTTATTGTGAGTGTTGTATAATATAATAAATATGTAGCACAGTGGGACATGAAGAAAGTGTATTTCAGACCTCTATATGTTTTATTCAACATATTCGGGAACTATCTGCTCGGTTCCCACATCACACACTTTCTGTAAAGGCATCGTCTCTCAGGTTGTGGCTGAGTTAAAGCGTTGATGTCCTTGTCTCATTATGGGTAACAACTGTTATACAACCAGAGTGGTGGGACACCAGAGCCCCTGGGGTTTCAGATAGAAGGTATTTCCTCAGGTAATTTTCAAGAGATGCTCCCAGACAGGGGGAGTCCAAAAGCCATAGAGACCCTCATTCTTTCTCATTGTCTTGGTGAAATACTGTACTCCGTTCTCGTCATGTTTTATGATGAGTGAGCCAGATTTCGGATTGATCTTTTGCCAATGCATCCACAGCACAACCGGATATCATATCAGACCTTTTTCAGTAAAACTTGATATGAGATCCCCAGCTCTGCTTCACTGGTCTCTTTTTTGGTGCACTGTGGATTACTTCAAATTATCCCCCTCCAGGGTGATGCTTGGTTTCCATTTCTAGAAGTATATGACACAACAGGCATCCTTATTTTTTTAAGTGACGAGCCACCCACACTGTCCTACACGATGTACCCGTACCCGTTTTGCGTCGTGACATCCAGCAACAATGTGTCGTCTGTTGCATCTAATCTCATCTCGCTGCTGGCCCATGACCTACAGGTGACCCTCTGATTTCCCCCCTCTTCCCAACAGGAGTACTACATCGCAGACGCATCTGAGGACCAAGTCTTTGTGTGTGTGAACCACCTGAACAATGTCACACACCTCTACATCTCAGACACGCAGGGCCTGTCCTTCTCTCTGTCGCTGGAGAACGTGCTGTACTATAGTCCCGAGGGGTCTGGCAGCAACACACTCATCAGGTACTGGACACCCACTCTCTCTTTCTCTCACACACTGGGTCTTGTGTTGGGTCAACTCACAGCTCAATGTGCCTGTAATACCGTGATTCGGTCCGTACCCTGATCTGCTGTCTGACCCAACTCAGCTGGCTCATTTCCTTTTGGTGCTTTAGTTAATTTGCTCCTTTTGCATAAGTGAATGAATTAATCATGTGATCAAGCAAATCGTTGCCGCGAATAAAAATAAATCCAGTGCGTACCTGCAACACACATTAAGGCCAAGCTGCAGTAATTGAGTTCCCATGGCAACCACATGAACTGACGGGAAGGCCTCTATTTCCTGTTACCGATGACGAGTAATGCTCACAGTACGAAGGCTCTGAAAACGCCGGCAAATAGTGTTTCCTCATCTAATAAAAACAATTTATTGATCTGACGCCACTGCTCTGTTTGACCTCAGAGCCTCACATTAAATGTTTTCCTGCTCATTTTTGGATTTTTTTTTCTCCACAATAGTGTCAGGAGCAGCCTGTTGGTTTAGCCGAAGCAGTCCCAGTGTTGTCTCAGGTGTCAGACTGTCAATGATGAGTCTGTCTGTTTATCTAACACTGTGTCATGTGGCAGTGATCTCAGTGCCTTCTGTTTTGCAGTTCTCGCACAGTTTTTTTGTGTAAACAGAGGCATCAGGCTCATGAGATCATTTGTCTTGAAGACAGGCTTGCAGTTAACTTAGGTCGCATCGTTTGTGGTTAATGAGGAAGTTCAAAGTCCCTGTTTACTTCCCTTTACTTACACACAGTAAAGTCAAAATGTAGTCAAAGTGCTGATGGACAGCTGATGACGTGGACAGAAACTGTTAGTGTCCCCCCCTCCCTGACACGATGTCTCCCCTCTGTGTTTCAGGTTCTTTGCCAGTGAGCCGTTTGCAGACCTCCATCGCGTGGAGGGCCTCCGAGGCGTCTTCATCGCCACGCTCATCAACGGCTCGGTCAGCGAGAACAACATGCGATCAGTCATCACTTTCGACAAGGGAGGGACCTGGGAGCTGCTTCAGCCGCCTGCGGCCGACAGCCTTGGAGGAACGGTGGAGTGCCAGGTACACCGATCAGCCCACGGCGTCAATCGAACTTAACGTATTGTTGTCATCCATTTCTGTCACGCTGAACATGATCACGTTTGTTCTCTGATCAATTCCTCTGATAAACACGAGGAACTGTCATGTTTCCATTCATCGCCATTCATCTTGTGAGAATAAGAAACAAATTGTTGTACCTGCTTTTCAACTATATTAGATTTTTGACTATGGACATACCTGGATTAGAAATGCCCCAAACCATAATAGCTCCCAAAAGGCAAAGAGTTTTATTGTACTTGCTTTTTGTAATAGTGTCATAGTATAGTCTGAAAACCAGACTAAGAAGTAAGAAGGTGAACTACATAGTGGCTGTACTCCATCTGGGGAAGCTCAGGGAGACTTGATGGGAAGAGATAAATCCTTATAGCGATTAAGGAGGTCATTGCTTTACCCACTTGAGCTTTGCTGTGAATAGAGCAACTTTATGTCATGGATCCAACTACGTGTAGGATTAGAGTGGATCCTTATTTAAAACATCTCTGTATAATCATCAAATATTGAATAATACCCCCCAAAAATCTATGCTGCCAAAGAAATGCATGCATGTACATAGGTTTACTAATATATGTCGTAGCTATCACAGATAAAGTGAACAAATACATTTGGTTGAATTAACTATCGTGTGCCTGAAACACACAACACTTACAGACAAACCATGATAATTTCCCTTTTTCTGAAGTTATGCATTAATGGCAAGACAAATAACTCAAGACTGCTGCCTTTCTTAAAGGGACAGCGCTGTTTTTCTATAGGTGCAGTGCACCAGTTTTTCTTTTTCTTAAAATAAAAACAGATGGATAGAGCTTTTAACACTATAGCAGCAATATATCAGGTACATTACTTCGACTTGGTCATTGTAAAAGCAGCTCACAAACCAAAAAAGTGTTGGAACCCCTGCTTTAGTAGCTTTGTTAGGTAGTACAATTAAATCTAATCTTTCCAAGTTGTAAGCCTTGGTCTGCGTATGGTCTGGGCTGTTGCCGTAGCTACGGTGTCAAATTGACACAAGACGGATTAGTCTGTGTAAATTTGAGTTGTGATTGGTCCACTTGGTAGTAGAGTATCTGCGCAATAATAAATCGGCCCCTGCACCGACTAGCGTAGGCTATGTGCGTAGGATGCGGCGTCTGTGTCCCTCAGCCTCTTGATAGCATCTAAATACCTGGACTTGGTGTACTGACTATATCACCCCAGTGTATTGGCAGATCATTATTTCCAACCTTACTCTGTATTTCTAGCACTTAATTTCTGTCCAGTTATTGGTCTGAATACTTAGTTAGAATGTGTATAAGCACATAGAAAGGGAAGGGTCAGGGAAGTAAAGCAGTAGTGAAACCAACAACTAAACATCCTACAACTCTCTTCTTCCTCTCCTCTTCCTCTCCTTTCAGCTCAGTAAAGGTTGCTCTCTCCACCTGGCCCAGCGCTGGAGCCAGCTGTTCAACATCCAGCTGAGGAGGATGCCCATTTTATCCAAGGACTCTGCACCTGGACTCATTATGGCCACAGGTGGGACAACAAAGAGCAGTAACACAGTTTAAAACCAGTTGTTTTATTGAGGTACTACATACACTGATCAGGCACAGCATTATGACCACCTTCCACATGGGCCGTCTGAGGGTGTCCTGTGGTGTCTGACAACAGAATGATATTAGTGGGGGGGTCTTTGGGTCCTATGGGCTGAGGGGAGGGGCCTCTGTGGGGCAGAGGGGCATCGTCCCACAGATACTTCGGATTTGGGGGCCAGGTCAACACCTTGTGCTGTTTTCCATGTTTTGACTGTGTTTCCAAAACTGTTTTTAGCTGCTGCCATCAAGGAGTGTCATTGCTATGGGATGATGGTGTCTGGTCTGGTCTAGGTGGGTGCTACATGTCTAAGTAACATCCACATGAGTGCCAGGTCCAAAAGTTTCCCAGCAGAATTGCCACAAGATGGTCAATGTTATTCACCTCTCCTGTCTGTGGCTGATTGGTATATTTTGCCCAACTACCCTGCTCGAGACAGACAGAAAAATGTTTGCCCCACTTCAACTTCCTATGTTTGAGATAAGTTCTGTTTTAAAGACAAAATCTGGAGTTTTTGAAACAAGTTTACACCAATTTCATACGTTGTGGTTACAGACTTTAATCTCTCGTTCCATTTTGACTCACCCTGAAGAATCACATATCTATATTCCTCTAATGCTATAATAAATATCTGGGATATGCAGTATGTGATTGAGAAGGTCCAGTAATTCTCACATAGTCACAGAAGGTCAGAATATCTCTGAGTTAACACAGAGAAAGGGAGTATGGGTGCCATCTGTTGGAGAATGCTTTGTGTTAGTTTTCACTAACTTCCCCTTGTTCTGATAATGCTGATAAAAAAATTACTCTGCACAGGAAACACGTGAGACAAACCTTGAAGTTCTTCAGCCTTTAAACTCTCTCTCTCTCTCAGTAAATGTCAACATCCTGTATTGCCCAAACACAGGAAATATGGTTACACTCAGCAGAAGATGTGTTAGAAACAGGTTTCTTAGTATTGTCCTTGTTCACAAATTAACCACGGAAATCCAGAAGTAGCTATGACACCGTTTGGACATGTAGTCAGAGACATTCATCAGAAGGAACTCGAATGAGTTTCTCTGCTCTGCTTTGTATCTGGCTGCAGCCTGAATCCTCTTTGCCTCTTCACAGCTTTTAGAGAGCATTGATTTGTTGATACTCTCCAGTGTTCAAGAAACTGCTTCCCCTGCACCCAACAAGTCTCTAATCAAATTCCTATTAGATAATGGCTGTGGAAAGAGAGCAAAACAGAGAGGGGGAAAGAGAGACGGAGGAAGGAGGACTGGCAATCGCCACTGCCATTTGCTTGGTTATCGCTCTCAGACAGACGGGCTAATTACTGCTGCAGCAGGCAGCCGGGATTTGACTTGATGAACACGCTGATGAATGCAGACATGAATGTACATACACAAACACACACTGCATAGACATGTTTACATGCACAACAAGCTGAATAAACTGATGCCACAGTCCTCAACAGGTTATAATCATTATTATTATTAAAGACTTTGTGGAAAACTATCATTATCCAATGATATCATTATCATTATCCAAAAGAGTTATGACTCATCAGAGAATGGACATGAGCCCTTTGAGGGTGTCCTGTGGTGTCTCTTGTTAGTGGGGGGCCTTTGGGTGCTATGGTTTGAGGGGAGGAGCCTCTGTGGATCATCCCACAGATGATCAGTTTGAGATCTGGAGAATTTGGAGGCCAGGTCAACACCTTGTGCTATTCTTCATGGCTTTTTAGTTGTTCCTAAACCAGTATTGTGTTTGCGTCTGTGTCAGGCTGCATCCTGCTGGGGATGGATGCTACCATCAAGGAGTGTCATTGCTATGGGGTGGGGGGTGCCTGGTCTGGTCTAGGTGGTTAGTACATATCTAAGTAACATCCACATGAATGCCAGGTCCAAAGGTTTCCCAGCAGATCATCGGAGAAGTTAAAAACATTGACCATCCTCTGACAATACAGTCAGTTGTTTTAATGTTACGGCTGATTGGTGTGTAATCTTACGATGTATTTTCGTGTTGGGATATAAAAATGAGACAACCGCAAACCCTTTCTGACTGAACTGATACAAAAGAGACTGTGTTTTGTTTCTGTTTGACCATCAGACAGTTTTCAAAGACAGTACTACTCCACTTGTCCACAACTAAAGTTCTTGAAGAACCTGGAGTCACGTGGGCACACTTTGGATTGAGAGTCCCCAAGTTTGAAAATACTGCAGTTTGGAAGAACACATTGTTATCAGCTGTTGTTGTCCAAAACTAACAGTATCTGTCTTTAAATAGTGGCGCTGATGGAACTCCATTAAACGCACCCGCTGTGACGGCATATTCAGGCTTGCCTGTTTAGTGTCTTAACAAAGGCAGGAATTTGCTGTTTGTTGTCTCTGTTCTCCGGCTCCTGGTGAGATGATATTTAATGAGAGTCATCAGTCTGTTTTACACAGAGACAGAGCGTAATTTGTTTCAGAGGCACGGTTAGAGCTGTCAGCGGAGACACAACAGCCAAGTTACTCTCATTTAAATCGGAGGAGAAATCAGTCACCTGGAAATGATATTCTGATAAACAGGATTGATATCTGTTCATGTAAGCAAGTGTCTGCTTGTTCCTAAGTGTCAAATGCAGATCCTATTGTTTCTAATGGATATTTGTGTGTTGGCAGAGGGATGAAATTGTTTTCCCAGCTTATTCTACAGTATAGCTTTACCTGCTGTGCAGCCGTAAGAGCACTGTTACATTTTTTTTGTATTTCTTCATCATACCTTCAAACGTGCTAAATTCAAACATACTACCTTCAAACAACCGTAATTATACAGTTCTGCATACGTTGATCTCTAAACATTGTTGCAAAAAAATTGATTCCCCAGCCCGGTGGAAGCGCAGTGAAGAAGGTTTCAGACGGGAAACAGGCTGACAGCCTTGAAAAAAATGAGCTGATGATTCTGTCTGATGCCAGGGAAAAACTGTAACACTCTGGGGCAGAGTGATGGAGAGACTGTCGAGTGTTGCCTTCCCAAGAACCACATTTCCTGTGTGGCATATAAGGAGATATTACCAGACTGATATGGATGGATAGATGGATAGATGATTGATTGATTGATTGATTGATTGATTGATTGATTGATTGATTGATTGATTGATTGATTGATTCCAGGCCAACTACAGACGCAGACTTTTATATAATAACTAGATTAAACCGTTAATATTGTGTCCAATTATTTTTTTGTCCAGCTTGTGGAATGCGTGATTGATGACCGTGTCCTTCAGTCATCTGGCTCTCAACTTTGACTGAGACTGAGTTTAATTCTTCATCATCTTGGTGGACTTGCTAGTGTTCTCCTGAGGCTTTAGTCCATCTCTGTGTGTCTTCATATATTCCAGACTGACTGTGTGATGTTGAGATCAGGGTTTGGCGTAAATGTGTGGCCAGTTAGACAGACAATACCTTGATTGTACTAATAATGGTGTTGGTCTGGATAAGAATCCTCTTCAGTGCTAAAGCCAATGCCGAATACTGAACATTGTCGTCCTTTGACTTTTTCACAGTGCAACAGGCCTTCATGTTCCCGACCAGATCAGTTATCATTCTACCTTTCAAAGATCTTTGATCACTGTCTCCACATATCTCATAATACTTAACTCACAACAATCTCCTTTTGTTTTACACCACCCTGTGTCCAGCTTTTGATCATTTCATTATGTGTGTGTGTGAATTATCTGAGCAGATCATTCCTGGTGTCCTGTCTTATTAAATAACTGCGCACTGTCAGAGGAAAGTATTTGTCAGCGCACACAAAGGCCTCATGCATGAAAGGGTACAGCGTGCTTTCGTTTGAGTTCTTGGGTTACATATTTTCCATATGTGAAAGCAAAAGCAGTGGCTGCATCAAGTCTGTAATATTCAGGGAAAATCCCAATTGTGTGTGTCTTTGTGTGTCTCTGTGTGTATGTCTAAAATGTCTTTTTGTCCTCTGGTTGCAGGATCTGTAGGGAGGAACTTGGCCAACAAACCCAATGTGTATGTATCCAGCAGCGCTGGAGCTCGCTGGAGAGAGGTCAGTATAAAATCAGATGAAAAGAGAAAAAAAAAGATTACAGATTACAGTCAAAGAAGATTTATAATACAACCGATATGATTCCAGTGGCTGTGAATGTAGCCAGGCTTTTCCATGAACTGCCCTTCTCTGTAGCTTTTGTAAATAGTTGGGAACATAAACTATTTCGTAGATTCAGTCTTTGAGAAACCTTCTTTGCACAAATAACAACCTTTGTTTCAAATAAAAATTTGAACTAATTAACCTTACATTTCATAAAGTTGAAGTGGTAAATGTGTCGGCATCACAGACCACATCGGCAAACAGAGCAACATGTTCACCGACATCTCCACTCCATGCTTCACTACAGCCACTAGCTAATTGCTAATTGCTAACTAACTGTGCGTTGTCTGGTTTCTTGTTCCTTCAGTCTCTTTCACATGTTCTTCTTTACTCTCATTGGCTCACTGTTAACTCGGATAGAAAAGTCTGCACATCCTTGCTAATACAAATGATGTTAAAAAGAAATCTAAAGTGAAATCATAGCAGAATGTAAAACAGCAAGACACTTTTTCTGGGAACACAAATAAAAACGTAAGTGAAGGGGCTTTAGTATCTCCCTAAGGTGCACCCTGGGTGTTCGACAGGGGGCTTCTCACTGCTCCAAGTGTGCTCCTTGTGTGTATCTGCCGTTTATTTCTCATCACAGGAGGTAACTAGTTAAATGAAAAAGACAACCACATGGCTCGAGTTACATTCAGAAAACGATAGAGCTATTTCCTGAGGTCAATTGTTTTTATTGGTCTAGTCTTCGCAGTATATTGTGATAGCTCACTGATCCTTATTCCTATAATCCAGGCACTGGCAGGCCCTCACTTCTACACATGGGGAGACCACGGTGGTATACTGATGGCTATCGCACAAGGAGGCCCCACCACACATCTCAAGTGAGTCTAAACCTGATTTCATCTTAGCAGCATAAAACCAAGACGGGCCTTGCTTGTGACTGGAAGGCTCCTATTTAAAACCATTCTATGACTTGAAAAACCTGTGTGGCGAAGCATATAAACAGCCTCTGGCCCGTAGAGGTGCTCATTAGTCAGAAAGAGCAGAGGATTTGAATGTGAAGCAGAGTGTTGGAGTTGAAAAAAGCAAACACACCTACCATGGGTAAACAGAGGTGTCATAAAGCAGCTCTGTGCCAATGGCAACATTGTGGGGATTTTCATCTGATACAGTTTATTAATGTGTCAACAGCTGACCTTGTTCAGAAGCAGAGGGAATTCAGTTCCTTTATCCTGGTTACTCAGTAACCTGCTTTTGCTTTCATATATATTCATATGTCAGTATGACTGGGTTAAGCCACCCAGTTAAAATGCATGTTGTTGTTCCCTTTCTACTTCCATATAATATTTAAAAAAAACCTATCTGTAGGCAGGACAGGAAAGGAAACTCTAATAATTCTGGCCATCAAAAAGAATTAATGTTCACCACAGGTTGTCAGCAAAACACTATCAGATAAAAACGAATGGTTTAACTGTTGGCCACGTCCCTGTCAGGTTCAGCACCAATGAAGGCGAGACCTGGAACGACTTCAAGTTCTCAGACAAGCAGGTGTATGTTTACCAGCTGCTGACGGAGCCCGGGGAGAAGAGCACCATCTTCACCATCTTTGGCTCGTACGCCGAGCAGAGACACAGCTGGCTCATCCTGCAGGTCAACACCTCCGATGTCCTGGGTAGGTCGGAGAGTGGAGAGCCTCGGCTCTTTGCCACCAACAGCCCACACCGGTTATCTAGGTCTAATTTCACAGCATTAGTACAGTTAACTCATTGTAGTTGTGAAAAGGTTATAACGCTGTGTGTTTATGCTACATGTTGCAATTGAGAAGAAATATTTCAAATAGGATTCAGTCGTCTTGTAGCAGCTGACACTAAAAACATGACTAGATTTTATGTGTGTGTTGAATTAAATTGAAGCCTTTTGTAACTGGACTCAAAAGGCAGATGTATCAAGATCTGTGAATCGAGGGTTTCATCACTTGACGCAGCTGGAGGATGACGGAAAGAGAGACTTGACAAATGCACAACCAAAGACATTAGCAGGCAACTTTGTTTCCCGTGTGTCATCCTCTGCAGGTGTTCCTTGTTCTGACGCCGACTACAAACGCTGGTCTCCGTCAGACGAGCACGGCAACGACTGTCTGTTGGGCCGGGAGATAACGTTTAAGAGACGAGCGCCTCACGCTACTTGTTTCAACGGAGAGGATTTTGACCGGCCGGTCACTATCTCTAACTGTTCCTGCACACGCCAGGACTACGAATGGTGAGGGAGGAAACGCCAGTCTGCACTGAACTGACTCTACAAGAAAATAAAAATAAATCTAGGCATGGTTAATATCTTGGAAATGTTTTCAGGACAAAGTGTTAAGTGAATGTGTACATGTAGATAATGTGTAGCCATATTCAGTTATTTAACAGCTTTCCTCCCACACCCCTGTAGGATTGCTTTAATAAAAAAGAGTTAAATAAAATCTATATTCATTAGTTTTAGTGGTTGGGTCCGGCGTCGTATGAGGATTAGATGCGCTGATGTCTGACTCTTAATTAAATTTCAGCACTTGCAAAATAAGACATTAGCTAAGCGTTGCCCGTTTTATAATGCCTATTGTGAGCTTCCATTGATCACAACGGGAGAAAGTAACCGCGCTTTCCCCCTTTTTAATCTCTCGCCTCTGCCTCTTTCCAGTGACTACGGCTTCAAGCTGAGCGAAGACCTTTCTCTGCAGGTGTGTGTTCCTGACCCCGAGTTCCTGGGCGATCTCTACGCTCCTCCGGTTCCTTGTCCTGTTGGTACAACCTACCGCCGCAGCAAAGGGTAAGCCGCTACATTTGACTTAACACTACAGGAATATGCAGCCTGGCTTTGGTCTTTTGTGATTTTTTTTTAAGCGTAACGCCAACATCTGCAGCGATCTCTTATGGCAAGATTAGTTCGACTTCACTGTTATGGAGAAATCTCAGTCCTCTAATTAGGAATCTTTGGTATAGTGTGATATTAAAAACAGACTACTACTTGATCATGAGGACTGAATTTCTTACCAGAAGCATGTTTACTATCTGCAGATTCACTCCTTTCCTTCGTTCTCTTTGGTTACTGCGTCTCTACTTTTTTGGTGGGAGCACCACCAAGTGTCCAACTGAGGAAAACTCTTACTATTGTTGTGTTCCTGCTGCAGCTACAGGAAGGTACCAGGAGACAGCTGTAGTGGAGGAGATGTGGAGTCCAGACTGGACGGCGAGATGCTGCCTTGTCCCGTTGGAGGTAACCTGCAGTTCATTAAATGTTTTAACGTTGCAGCTGAGAGGAATCCATCCACTTTTGATAGCTTCTAGCACCTTTCTTGTTATTTTTTTTAGTTGGTACATTGCTAGAGCTTCAGCTTTCACACTGCGGATACTTGGACGGTTTAGACACTGTCCAGTTCTAATAGTGTCCCCCAGCTTCACGGGATATCTGTAATGCTTATGTGTTGCGTATAGAATGAATGTTGGAGTGAATGGCATGATTCAATGAGCTCTCATATCCATCACAGCAGACACGGCAGATGAGAGGTGATTAGTTCTTACCTTTTAAAACTCAGTTATATGGTTTTTCAGCTTTAAGTTTAGTTACCAAGAATTCATGCCTATATTTACTCTCGACATTTCACTTTTTATTTTTAGGGTAGTTGTGGAAGACAATACAATATGCGAGATGATCTTTGCATGTCACCAAAAAGCATCAAAGTCTTAAATTTAACATCCCCAAAATTACAAATATCCTGGAATATATGTTACGCAAGACTTCTGGATGGGAGCACTCTTTCTTTCCGACTGCCAGCAGACTCCTAAACACGAGTCTGTTGTATTTTTCACATGCTCCTTTTTAATATTGCCTTCATGTTGTATTGTTATTTATCTGTTTTCCACTTCTACTTCTTCAGTCATCAAAAATTTGTAATTTAACATTTTTTGTAAGTTTGTAAGAAAGAGCATTATCATGCGGTTGTACTGTGCAGTTAAATGCAGACCGTTAGTTTGCTGTTTGTTTTCCATCATATCACACACTGGTCGTTTTCCCCCAGTCATCCATGTTTCCTGTGTTCTTGCAGAGAGCAACGAGTTCATCCTGTATGCAGTGAGGAACTCCATCCATCGCTACGACCTGGCCACAGGCACCGACCAGGCCTTGCCCCTGGTCGGTCTCAGGGAGGCTGTAGCTCTGGACTTTGACTACGACAGGAACTGCTTGTACTGGGCTGACATCTCCCTGGACACCATACAGGTCAGTGAGAGATTGTTCTGGGAAGCAGCCCGGCCACAGGAAATCTATATGTTTACAGATTACAAACCCGAGCGAGGCAGGGCATGTTAACATTAGTGTAAAGATTCGGGTAGTGTTTTTCTTTTCTTCCGGCTGCTCAGCTCGTTGTCAGTATTTATTCCTATGTTGCACTGATCGTGTTATGATTTTGCCTGTCTCCGTCGTTCCTGCAGCGCCTGTGTCTGAACGGCAGCACAGGTCAGGAGGTTGTAGTGAGGAAAGACCTGCAGAACGTGGAGGCTCTGACCTTTGACCCCATCAGTAGACTGCTGTACTGGGTTGATGCAGGAGCACAGAAGATTGAGGTATGAACAAAACTCATGTGTATTTGAAGTGTGTGGGACTCTTTTTCAGACACACAACACAGATTTTCTGCGCTGCTATAATCACATCTCAGTTCTGTTCCTCAATAAGGCTTATCCAGACTTAAATTATCCTCTTAATTCTCATCCAGCTAATTGTGCTCTTCATTAAGGCATTTTAATCAAATATTTAACATTTTGTTAGAAATTCTGATTGCACGTGTATCAAAAGCTTATCAGAAGTGTCCAATTTGTTTCCCGGTCGTTGCTGCATTCGAAGGTGTCTAACCCAGATGGAGACCTGCGTCACACACTGCTCAACTCTTCTATCCTGGAACATCCCAGAGCTCTGGTTCTGCTGCCTGGAGAAAGGTAAAAACACGTTTGTAAAAGTATGCTCACAGTATTAGGATGGTAATACATCCCATCCCCTAAACTTAATGCTGAAGGTACCAATATATTACATCTAAGACTGGATACTAGTCCTTAAAGTCAACATTAAAATACTCAAACTAAGGTGGATTTTATTCTGAGGTTTCTTGAGTATTATATTCACGTAATGCCCTCTACACTCACATATTTGAGGAAGGGATGACCAGACAGACTGACTCCTGCATTCTGTCTAAAATGTGCATGCAACTTGTCCAAACACAGTTCTGCTTTTGTATTGGTTTAGTTTCTCATGAACTTTCTCTCATCCATTTTTATTCAGGCCTGAAAATGAATTTATCTGACTCACTGCACCCGCTTCCTCTTTTCTTCCTGCCTGTTTTTGTCCTTATCAGGGACATTTTTCTGACTAGTTTCTCTTGTATTTGTGAGACAAGAGGCACTTGGGGCCATAGACCTCAGATGTCAGTAGTAACAAAGTAGGCGTAGGTGTACACCAATACAGGTGTTTTTGTGTCTCTGTATAAGCGCTAATGCATTGCTCATAATGACAGTCAGGTAATACACCAATCATAACACACCTCCCCCTCTGCACCTTTGACAGTCTGATGTTCTGGACTGACTGGGGCGACCGAGCAGCTGGTGTTTACCGGAGCTACATGGACGGAACCAACGTGTCCTGCATCGTGTCGGACGGCGTCCGCTGGCCTAACGGCATCACGGCTGACGACCACTGGCTGTACTGGACCGAAGCCTACAGCGACCGCATTGAGAGAGCCGACTTCACTGGGGGCCAGAGGAGTGTTCTTATGGATGGACTGCCCCATCCGTACGCCATCGCCGTCTTCAAGGTTAGACTCTAAACACTACCTTGTGTCCTCAAATAGGGACCAGGACTTGTATTTCACTCGTCTGTAGAAGGCAACCGACTTTTCTTTGAAGCAGCCTTGTATTAAAGATACATTAGGTCTGTCTGATGTGTATAATTGTTCAGTATGAGGTAGCGTTTTGATCAGCCTTAGACAAAGACTTCATTAGATCTCAGTTGTGATGTGCCCTCACTGGATGCTGTTTTCAGAATGACCTGTACTGGGACGACTGGTCCAGAATGGGAATCTTCAAAGCTCCCAAGGCCGGTTCTCAGAGCAACGAGCTGATCGTTGGCAGACTCACCGGAGTCATGGACCTCAAGATCTTCTATAAGGGGAAGAACAGAGGTGAGGAACAGAGAAAAGTGTTGTGTCCATAAAGTTTGGAAGTAACTGTCACGTGTTAGGGATTGTGTTGCTTGCCTTATTTTTACTTGGGACTTTAACCTCCAAATTGAAGGTTAAATGTACAAATCAGCATCAACTTACATCAGCTGTGGTCTTTATCTCTTCACCAGGCCATAATGCCTGCGCCGACCAGCCCTGCAGCCTGCTCTGTCTGCCTCAGCCCAGCCACAGACACACTTGCGTTTGTCCAGACGGTGCCCCGACTACACTCCTGCCTAACGGAGAGTTGCAGTGCCAGTGTCCCACCGGTTACCAGCTCCAAAACAATACCTGCGTCAAGACTGGTGAGACAAAGCACGCACTTCTGAAGAATAACCCTCAGCTGTGAGACATATTCAGACCCAAGATCTTCCTCCCAGTGGGGACCTCCTCATTAATTAGCGATTTGCATGTGATTCCTCTCTTCCTGCGCTCAGAGCACAGCTGTTTGCCCAACCAGTACCGCTGCTCCAACGGCCGCTGTATCAGCAGCATCTGGAAGTGCGACAGCGACAACGACTGTGGAGACATGAGTGATGAGCAAGAGTGTCGTAAGTAATCACCTGCATCGCTTCCCAACAATAAAAACCGAGCAGGCACGGAAAACAAGCGCCGAGCTCACATTGTTTGTGCCATGTCCTTTCGCAGCTACTACAACCTGTGATCCCACCAACCAGTTTCGCTGCGTTGCTTCAGGCTCCTGCATCCCGCTGGCCTTCAAATGCGACCACGAAGATGACTGCGGAGACAACAGCGATGAGGAGCACTGCGGTAAGACGTGCGGCTCGTTGTTGTTCAGTCTCTGTGTAGCTGGAGGTGTTGACAGACTGTTGGCATTACTTTTATGCTCTGTGTTAGCCGTGACAGATCGTTTGTTCACATCGCCTTTCATACACAGTTCTCAGTGGTTTATGCATCAAAATTCATTCACATTAACATCCTTTAAAACTTTACACACAACACATTATCATTAAAGTGCAGGTGCTTCATTTACAGAAGATACACAGAGAATGCTACGATACCTTTCCCCTTCGGTCATTTTGTCTGTGATTCTCCTCTCAGAGTCTCACCAGTGTGGTATTGGGGAGTTCACATGTGCACGAGGTGTTTGTATCCGCGAGGCGTGGCGCTGTGATGGAGATAACGACTGCAGAGACTGGTCTGATGAAGCCAACTGCACAGGTGAAGAGTCAGCAAACACACTGTAATCACTCGCCTAATTATGTACTGTCAGTTTCACATGTCCCCAGGACTCTATCAGCATCTTCTCAGTAGCCACCTGTCTTAGCAGCTTTTCCAAGCCGTTAATATGCCTTTGTTTGTCTCCAGTGGGCCACCACACATGTGAACCAAGCAGTTTCCAGTGTCACACAGGTCACTGTATACCACAGCGATGGAAGTGTGATGGTGACGACGACTGTCAGGATGACTCGGATGAAGATCCTAGATATTGTGGTACGTTGAAACGCCAACTAGCATGGCATACCCTAAAGAAATCATTTGTACTGTACGGGAATTGGTGGTTCCTTGGCAGAAGCAGAAGAGTTGCCACCTGACGTAAACAAAGACCTAAAGAAAATTTATTCTGTTAGAAGTGTGTCATATAAAACTGCTCTAGACAATAATGGTCAATTTAGAGTCTCAGAAATCCTTGTCACACTTTTGTCATACTTTTTATACCTTGTCTCACACATATATACAGATGAAAATAGAAGTCATGGAGGCAGTCATTGTAGGTTAGCAGTAATGCTCTATTATACTACTTATGTTGCGTGTTTTCAGAGGGAACGCGGTGTAAAGGTTTCCTCTGCTCCAATGACACCTGCCTACCGGCCACTGCACACTGCAATGGAATCCAAGAGTGTCCAGATGGCGCTGACGAGCACAACTGTGGTGAGTGGTCCTGTTTGTTTGACAGAAAGCAAAGCAGTCACTTTGTCAAATGTGAAGCAAATATAGGGTTACCAAATATAAATGGGATTACGTATAATTCAAGAGAATACATAGAGTGAGACAAGCTTGGTTTAATTTTCATGAAACCTCTTGCACAGTATTAATGTGTACATGCATGTATATCTTGCAAGAACCACAGTGGGTCATGAATATAACCCTGGGGGACACCACAGGTCATGTCTAGCTTACAGAAAGATTCATAATTAGTGTCACATTTCATGTGTTGTCAAATGTAAAGACACCAGTCCAACAGTTGTTTTGCATATAGCATGTCTCTAAAAATACATATTATAATATTTATTGGGCGCTAAACTTTGCTGCTAAGCCTTCACATGCAATGTAGGAGAACGTTGCTGATGTGTTATTTTGCTTGTTACCTTGTTTCACCCACAGACCCACTGTGCACTCGCTACATGGAGTTTGTGTGTAAAAACAGAGCCCAGTGTCTGTTTCAGTCTCTGGTTTGTGATGGGATCAAACACTGTGAAGATGGATCTGATGAAGATGCCGAATATGCTGGATGTGGTGAGCATCAGTCGTATACCTGCAAGATATCACTGTATCCAGATTCAGTCGAGAGGCTGACCGCGTTCATCTTTCAGGATCTTTACAAAATCTTGAGGGGACTTAAAGGCCAGGCATGTTCATGTGCACAGTCAACTGCATCCCTAAATGAGGAGACGGGCAATTAGCTGCACTTATACAACACAGTTCATTAGAGAAGGGGGTGGTCTCTTTTCGCTGATTCCCACATTCTTTGCACACCTAAACAGTGAGCCATTAAATCTAATTGGGGTTAGTGAGAATGGGATTCCTTGGATGTGTTTACACAGCAGCAGCTTATAACAGCTGCTCTGATGTTCCCAAACTTAACCTCATAACACTGGCCTCCAATCTTACTATAGCAGTAAACAAAGCTAATCCAAAATGAGACAAATTCAAAGTCTTTAGATATGGAATTATGTAGTAAACAAAAAAAAAAAAAAACGAATCAGAATATGTTTTATTTTAAATGTAGCCACCTTTTTCTTCAACGACAGCTTTGCACACTCCTGTGAAAGGAAGCACAGTTACCTCTGCTGCAGAGGATGAGTTCATTGCAGTTACCAGCCTCAGAAACCACAAGTTAACAGCACTTCAGATCAGAGCGAACATAAATGCTACACAGAGTTCAAGTGGCAGACACATCTCAACAGCATGAATCAGGCCCTCGTGGTCAAATATCTGCAAAGAAGCCAGTAGAACTGCTGAAAAGTGTCTTAAGTGTCTGTCTTCAAAGCAGCTACTGGCTACTTTGAAGCATCGAAAAGGTTCATAAATCTGATGACTTCAGTATTACTCCATAATGTGGAAAATAATAAAAATAAAGAAAAACTAGTGAATGAGAAAGTGTGTCCAAACATTCGTCTAGTACTGTTTACCTGAACACCATTGTTTTGTAATTTGTGCAAGAGAGTAGCGCAACCAAACACGAGCTACTGTACGTGCTCAGATGTAGGTAAAGTCAATAACTTCCTTGTGTGTTTTCTGTCAGCCACGCCGACTGAATTTGGCAAAGTGTGCGACGCCTACACCTTCCAGTGCGCCAACGGAGCGTGTGTGAGCCTTGAGTGGAAGTGCGACGGCATGGACGACTGTGGGGATTATTCTGACGAAGCCAATTGCGGTAAGGAGGAAGGGCTTATGGAGGAACACCCAACCCGTTATAAAAGCACGAGGAAGAAGTGCTTCAAACTTTTATTTTGAAAAGCATCGGACACTTAAATATTGCTCTGTATGTTGCAGCTGCTCCCCCCGAGGTCCCGGGCTGCTCCAGTTATTTCCAGTACGAGTGCAAAAACAGCCGCTGTATCCCCACATGGTGGAAGTGTGATGGAGAGAACGACTGCGGGGACTGGTCAGACGAGTCCCAGTGTACAGGTACATACTTCCAGAGTGATTTTGTCTGTCTAATTATTTAATGAATTGTACAACTGTTTGTTGAATCTCAATATATCTGTAATTTCTTGGCAGACTACAAAATATATGCACATGTGCAATGACATGCTACCAATTAGATAAACCAGACAAGACGCGTAATACAAACTTACATGCATACGTCACATGCACGCAAAACTTGACTCTGTAGTTCTGATTTAATCTTTTATTTGCTCTTTAATCAGCCGTATTTACCCTCCTCTCATGCCGTTAAACTTTCAGGTGGCGTCACTCCTCACTCTGTCACCCCTGGTCCTGTTACATGTGCCCCCAACCGCTTCCACTGCGGCTCTGGAGCTTGTATCATCAACACCTGGGTGTGTGACGGTTACGCTGACTGCCCCGATGGCAGCGATGAGCTCGGGTGTCCCACAGGTACTGCCTCGCCCTTTTGATCAACTGGAAATAAACGTAACATAAAGTCCAATTAAACATAAAGGAAGAATATAAAGTAAATACATCTAGAAGTAACATTCTTCTTATGATTCGGGATGCAGCTAAGGGCTCTGCGACGCAGGCCCCAGTTCCCACTCCGGCCGCTCCTCTCCCTCCTTCTCCTGGTCGCTGCAGTCGGGGTGAGTTCCAGTGTCGCCGACCCTCCCACTGCATTCCGGACTGGCAGCGGTGTGACGGGCAACTGCACTGTGAGGACGGCTCCGATGAAGCCCACTGCCGTGAGTCTCTGCATGCTGCATACATGAAATACCGCCACTGACAAACTGAGACAGGAGAAAATGAAAAGTAAAAAGTTTTCAAATATGAAAAACTGCTCATCTTCTGTCAGCCCTGTTTTTCAGTACCTCTTTCCAAAAAGACCATGCAATGGAGCAATTTCCAAGAATATCTAGAAATATACTTACTTCCTTGTTACATTTCTAACATCTATTATCTTGTGTTAACCTCATCTTAAACAATTATAGGGGTGTGATATTTGGTAATATTTGAACAAGTGCCCCCTGTAGCCTTTTCTACATGTGAGATCACATTGTGTTTTCCCTAATGCCATGTTAGTCTCTAGTTTTGAGTTGGTATTTTGTTTCTAAAACGATGATGACTGAAATTCTCTTCTTCCAGTTAAAACCAATGACACGTCCAGGTTTTCTGTTTTATCAGTCAGATAATAGTATTGTTTTGGAGACGCGTGTAGCTTCATTTTAGGGATGGTTGGCCTCACACTCGATTGTATTCTTATGCTACTTATAATGGAGTAACATTAAGTGTAATGCTGTCGCCCTAATATTTAGACATGTAGACAAAGTTATTTTAGTGCTGCAGCAGAAGAATCATGCACAATCCTCTCTCTCTCTCTCTCTCTCTCTCTCTCTCTCTTTCTCTCTCTCTGTCTCCAGCCACCCGCGGGCCTCTGTTCTGTGTCAACGGGACTCGCTGTTCTGACGGCGAAGCCTGTGTGTTGGACATTGAGAGGTGTGACGGCTTCCTGGACTGCTCGGACCACAGCGACGAGGACAACTGCACCCGTAGGTCCCCACACAGTTGTCACCGCCACCGGTGTTTTTAAATCACATTCACACTTTTGAGCTGACTGGCAGGTCTGTGGAGCGTGCCAGTTATTTAAGTCTAGTGCAGTGTAATGCTGCCACCTGCTGGCGGTTATTGAGCATCCCAGGACTTGTTGTGGAGACGGAGCCAAACGAAACATCAGAATCTTCTTTTTTCTCTTAGTGGACACCATGGCCTATAAAGTCCAGAACCTCCAGTGGACACCGGACTTCTTGGGTGCCATCACTCTGACATGGTCACGCCCCAAAAACCTTCCTTTGAACTCCTGCTACTTCCTCGTCTACTACAGGTAAGCCTACACCGGCGCTATTACAGATGTTTTACCAATACTCCAGCTGATGCTTGTGTCGGTTAGCTTGTGTCCCGCTCTGACGGCTCTTGTCCTCTGTTTTTGTGTTCAGGCTTGTGGGCACGCAGCAGTGGACGATCATGGACACCCACAGCAACAAGACCAGCTACAAACTGACCGTGCTGAAACCAGACACCACCTACCACGTGAAGGTGCTCACCCAGTGCCTCAGCAAGCTGCACAAGACCAACGAGGTGATCATTGTCAGGACACCAGAGGGACGTGAGTATCACACAATAAACCTACATGACGCCAGTGCAAACACAATCTCTGATTCCTGCTTATGTCACACTGTAAACACATGCAAGAAACTTTAAGCTAAATTTGAGTTGTATTTGTTTACTCATCATTTATTCATCATTAGTGTGTGGTGACTGTAGTGACAAATATGTATCTGGTTCTAGTTCTCCCTCGGGTAGCTCCCAAAATCTTCCTCATTTATACAAAATGAACTTGTCAGTTAAACCTTATTTCACTGTCACAGTCCTCCTAACTCAAATGTTTATTTTGTGTGTTGAATGTGTGCGTGTGTTGTAGTGCCAGATCCTCCCAGGAATTTGCAGCTGACTTGCGATAACGTTGAGGACGGGACGGTTGAAGTTTCCTGGAACCCTCCTGACAAAGGGCACGGCCTCATCAGGGAGTACATAGTGAGTCATGTTCTGTGCAACAAACTGTTTCACATAGTAAAATATTCCAGTGTGTGTGAGAGAGAGAGAGATCAGCCATAAAGAATATTTGTGTTTTGTGGGTTAGATTGTGAGATGACTAACTGAATTTTCTCCGGCCAACTGCAGATTGTTAAAAGGGTTGGAGTTAGGCCTTATAATTAAAAATGTAAGCTCATAAAATAAATTATATTTGAGATACACAAATGGTTTTTGCATGAAATTATAATGTTACTTGGGTTTATTCAAAGCCACAGACAAATAGCAGTATTGTTTTGGTTTAACATTTATGTGTCGGGCTGCATCCTCCTGGAGATGGCTGCTGCCGTCAAGGAGTGTCATTGCTATGGATGTGCTTGGTCTGGTCTAGGTGCTTGGTTTATGTCTAAATAACATCCACATGAATGGTTTTAATGTTATGGCTGATCGGTGTATTAACTACTTGCAACTTCATATACATCAACATGATCACATCGATAAGTAACCACATGCTGATACATTTTCTAATGTCAGAACACAGTCTGTTCATATGTCCTGTTAAATCATTTCGTCCTTTTAATTCTTGCTTAGATTAATATATTTTTATGTTAACAGATACAAGGTCAGAATATTTTCAAAACTCTTGTTACTAATGAACAGACATCACTGGTGCTTTTTCCTTTACAGATGATCATTTCTGATAGTGGTTGTGTTGAATGAATGAGGCGAAATACGCTCTCCCAAGAGCACGCCAGCTGAGCAGATGGTCTTTACTATGAACCAGGACAGGCCTCGACCTTACATCTTATCTCTCTTAATATTAAATTAAACTGTGCTGTTGACAGGTTCAGTACTGTGAAGGTTCTGAAGGAGACTGGGTGTCACAGAGTTCAACTCAGACCAGTGCCAAAGTGAAGGAGCTGCGTCCACTCACTCTGTACAGTTTCAGGGTAAGACACCTACCCGTCTTCACTAAAAGATAAAGTGAACACTTGAGTCGTGAGCTTAAATACAACACATATAATTACTAATGTTTCCCAGGTGGCCGCGGTGACTAGTCGAGGCGTCGGAAACTGGAGCGAGGTTAAGTCTTTCACTCCTTTGAAAGGTAAACTGGTTGCTCACAGCGCCGCCCGCACACACACACACACACCACGGGGAGAAAAAAAACTGTTTAACACTGACATCTGCTGAAATTTAAGAAGTCTTAAAGTAAGACAAATGCGCTGCTGGGAACTGCAGCTGTACCTGTGATAATGTGAATACCGCCTGTTTGATCATTTAGATTTTCTGTCTTTGTCGTCGTTCATGCACAATGTCTGTCCTTCAGGGAGCGCAGATGTTCCTGTTTTTCAGAAATAATTAGTCCCAGCCGCCGTGAGCAGCCACATAACCGCATAAGACAAAAACACTTAAACCACACCTAATGTTGTTGCTAATCTTCAAGCAATAGGCAAATGTTCTGATCAAGGCACTGGGCTATTTAATACAGCATGTGGTAAGAGTCTGTTAAAACACTTAGAACCCATAACAAAGCACCATTTAAGCTCAGATTCTCAATACCCTACTATGAATCCTCGAGATGAGCCTGGGGAAAATGATGCAATAAAAATTACCAGTTGCGTAGTCGTGATGAATTAAATTTTATGCTCATATTTTCATAGCTCTGATCCAAATAAATACTATTTTCACTCACTGATTTGTTCATTAAGAATGTCGTTTCTTTCCACGATGTTAAACTGCTGTCAATTAAACTTCTCCAAAGAGATGCCTTCTGTGGAAAGAGTGAGATTTAATGTGTGGAACACTTTTAATGTGACGCACGTATCAAATCAAATTAAGTGAAAATAGTTAAACTAAACAAATCGTATACAGTGCTGCCTGGAGTTACATTAAAAAACGTCACTATGTCAGCAATGTGGGATATAAAGTATCAAATGCTGCATTTAAAATTTTCTCTTTCCCTACTGTAGCCCTGCCTCCTCCCTCTGTGATCGCCGACAGCATCACGGCCGACTCCATGAGCCTTTCATTTAGCTTAAACTCCCAGCAGGAAGTAAGAGCTCATCTCCTTAAAAAAAAACACCTCTTGAGAGTCGTCTGTGTCTGTGCAAACATGACGGATGGGGCTCTTGTGTTTCCTTCAGGTGAAACAGTACATCGTGATCCTGTCGTGGCAGTTTGACACCCATGTCAAGGAGAGCAAGAACTACACAGTCACAGTGGGAATCCTCAAAGGTACCGTTCCTATATGATATGTTTTGTGTTCTGTGTTGTCATCAAGGGCTACACACGTTTTATTCCCTCCTGAAAGCGTCAGTTAGCGTTTGGTGTGTGCTGTGTTTCCAGCTACGAACCTGACAGCAGGGACAATGTACGAGGTGGCTGTGTGGGCTCACACCAGTATAGGAGACAGTCCCACAGCCCTGTCTCAACACCGGACCGCTGGCACCCAGCCAGATAGACCCTTCCTCAAAGCCAAGGCTCTCAACCAGACGGCTGTGGAGTGCAGCTGGACCATCAGCGGACCCCCTGCACAGGTAATAAGGCACGCACGTACAAACAATGCCAACAGAAACATAGATGGCTAGTACACAGATTGTACTTGTATGTCATGTTTATCACTAAGTTAATTAATTGTCATTTCACACTGAAACCCTCAAAAGAAGGAACATATGTACAAAAAGTAAACATTAAAACCATGAAGGTTTACTGGCAGATGGGTGTATTAGAATTAATTACTTTTAACTAGTGGGACCTGAGCACATATAAACTTTTGTACTCTACAAGAGTTACCGTACGAGGAGATTGATTGACAATGGTCTACAGTCCCTTAGCCAATCAGGCCAATCTGCCAAACTGCTAGGCCGCGAAAGGTGAACCGCGTTATAGTGAGGGTCGGACTACTGTACATGAATACTAAACAAAATGCAGTTGAGGCGTGGCATTGTATGGGCAAATGTGTGCAAGATTAAATAAAGTATGAGCGAATAAATCCAATTTCTAGTGAACAGTTGACTTTCAATCTACAGTAACTTCGCAAGCTAGCGGCTATAAAGTTAAGCTAGTTCACGTTACGTCCGGAGTCTTTTCCTTCGGGGTATGACCAACCCTCTTTAAATAAATGTAAATCTCCTTGGTCTAAACATCAAGAGCACAAACATCAGGTTTTGAAAAATGGCAGTAACATAAATCTTTATCAGTGAAAACACAAATAGCTTCTCATGTTACGTTAGCTGTCTGAGCCTTTTCCTCCCTCAGGTTCAATTCATTACAGAGCAGGTGACAACGCAAGCACAAGTTATTTCCAAAACGTTATGAGACCATTGCGACGTAAATTAGACCCCAGCACGCCACCATAGTATTAACATAGGTTGTATGGGAAACAACCTATGAATGCATAAGGAGGGAGAACTCAGAAAGAAAGGGTCAAGACTGCACCATCTGACATCCAGTTTATATGTATTCATAAGCCAAAGACTACTACACTACTTCATACATAGCCTAAACGAACCCTTCAAACCACACAATTGATTTCTCTGTCACTAGTAGAAGCTGTAACGGTTTAAATCTCAAGATTCAGGGCTCATCTTTTTATTTTGAGCTAACGAGTAGAGAAATGAAAGAATCCTTTACTGTTTGTACTGAGATGTCTTCATTGTGTTTTATTTGTGTTGTGTGTGTGTGCACAGATGTACGGTGTGTTTTATGCCACCTCCTTCCTGGACCTTTACCGCAGTCCACGTCAGGTCCGCACCCCTTCTCTCACCCTCACAGTGACTGTAGACAGCGATGAACAGTATCTGTTCCTGGTGAGTCCCTCCCCGAAACTATCTACAAATATCTCCCCACTGACTAAAAAAATAATGTCTGGGATGTTGTGATCCAGTTGTTTCTGAGCCACTGTATTAGTTTGTCGTGCAATAATGATTAAATCCACCCGCTGTTAAACATCTAGGACCTATACTGTGGAGCGACGTGCTCAGGATATCTGTTTGCTGGATGCATTAAAAAAGCCTAACAACCGCAATTATGCATAACAGCCATGAAGAATGTAATTATCAACTCATTACGCCAACCGCATGTTTCACTTTAACTTTCACTTTAGTTCAGTAGGTTTTTTGTGGCCCACCCTTACATTAAATATTGCCTGAGACATCACAACAACACATTGAACTGAGTCCACCCCAGAGCTGGAAAGCAACTAATTACATTTGCTCAAGTGCTGCCAATTTACTGTAAAGTGGTGTGGTTTTGAGCTGCTTTACTTAATTATTTCCTTTTTAGGTTTCTTTATACTTCGACCCTGCATTCCGCATTACATAGGAAAATATTGCACTTTCTGTCCCACTTTTATTTGACAGCTTTAATTATCTTTAAACCCACATAATGTGAGTTCACACTGGGAGTACACTCACAAGAAGAGCAGACTACAATCCTGAAGAAACATGAGGAATTTAAAAATATAACTTTCTCCCATAGCTTAGGCATGCAGCATCCTTACTGTCGGAAGAAAATCAAAATTAAACCTGATTTGACCTCACTAACATCAAATCCTGCTTGACAAACATTTTTCGCCCTAAAAAGTTTGCTTGAAGCCACATTTCTTCTGTGAACCAGCTGTGTCCGCACAATTTGGCTGCTGTGACTGCCGTGGTAAAGTGGGTCGTCCATGGACCAGACAGTATTATTGGGATTCAAGATTTAAGACGTTCATTGTGATTTGCACAGGAAATCGGCAGCTTAGACCGTACAATGAAATACTTACTTTGCAAGTCTCGCTTACTAACAGCACTATATAAATAAAAGAAAATGCTGAAGCATCCTTGATGTGTCATTGTGACTGTAATAATTGGTGAAATTTATTCTTATTCAGTAAAGCTTTCAAATGGATAGAATACCCATGATCCTTTGCAGCTGTGCCATGATTTATTTTTCTTTGACTCCTCACCATGGAACATGTTGCAAACAATTGGAAACGTAACAGTGAAAAATAAATTCAAATGCAAGTGGATTTGTTTGCTGTGCTCAACTGCAGGTACAGTGTTAAAACTAGTGTTGAATCATAGCAAGGGTTTAAAGCGAGCACACAGATGGTATGCTCGGAGTGTGGCAGCCACTGCATGAATCCATGGACCCAGCCCGGCTTGTGTTAACGTTTCAGGCTGCAGGTGGTGTAATGGTGTGAGGAGAGTTTCTCTGTCACACTTTGGGCCCCATAGTATTCAATGTAAAGCAAAGCCTGAAAAGGGTTGCTGAGTAGGTTCATCTCTTTATGGTCACAGCGGGATAATTCACTGTGTCACAAAACAAAAGTTGTTTCAAACCAGTGTCATGAACATGAACGTTCAGGGGAAAGTCACCAGACTGTGTTGAGGTCAAAAAGAATAAAACTTATTTTATTTTCTCTCCAGGCGCGAGCTATCTCTCCATTCCTGGGTCCTCCCTCTGACTACGCTGTGGTGAAAATGATCCCCAACGAGAGGCTGCCGCCCAGGAACCTCCACCGCGTGCGAGTAGACAAGACTCAAGCGACACTGAAATGGCAGCCGCCCTACGACACCCCAAACACGCCTCTGGTACAGCACTGGCTAATGTTACTGTGGCGGTGGTTCATGATGAAGAAAATGTTTCATCCAAATATCTTCTTTAAATCTAGAAGGCTGGTGGGGAGTAGGAACATCTGTGGGTGTGGGCTCATCTGAAACTCGCACGAGTAACGATTGTTGATGACCAGATACTTACCTGCATTGGAGGAAACTGTTTTGAGCCTAGTTCTTTTCTGTGTTATACACTGATCAGGCATAACATTATGACCACCTTCCTAATATTGTGTAGCTCTCCCATGTGCTTCCAAAACAGTGGTAACTCATCAGAGAATGGACATGGGTCTTCTGAGGGTGTCCTGTGGTGTCTGGCAACAGGATGTTGTTAGTGGGGACCTTTGGGTCCAATGGGATCAAGGGAATTTGGTGTTTTTCATGTTTTTTTTAGCTGTTCCTAAACCGTTTTTAGCTGTTACCATCAGGTAGTGTCACTGCTGTAGTATCAGGGCACCTGGTCTGGTCTAGGTGGGTCTTACATTTCTAAGTATCATCCACATGAATGTCAGCTCCAAAGGTTTCCCAGCAGAACACTGAATTGTCACAAGAAGGTCAATGTTATTTACTTCAGTCTGTCAGTGGTCACAATGTTATGCCTGATCAGTGTAAGTACAACACAATCCCCAGGAAGTTTCATCCCTGTTCACACTTTGAGACTGGGTTCATTAATGTATCATTCGCTGGTGAAGGAAAACAGGATCAAAACAGTTTTCTCCAATTACAGGCGAGTAGCTGGTTGTCAACAGACTCTGGCGACACGAGATCCACCCAAGTCCAGTTTCCCTTGTTTTGTCTTGTTTTCTGGATACATCTTGACCTGACTGATGAGAACTTTCACAGACAGACAGAATGATTTGATTCTTTGCTCTCCAAAGCCAGTTAGCCAAATCCCAACGTTCACTCCTGCACTGACAAGCCATCTCTTGTACCCGAATAACATGTGGGTTGTGTTTACTCATGTAACGGCAGCTGGGTGGGATTTCGTCATATAAGTCACTGCAATATTTTATAACCCGCACACTGTAAGCTTTCGTGGTTTCCGTTTCGCCTCTTTTAGACATACGCCATCCACGTACGGGACGTGATCCGTAAGGTGGAGTGGGACTACAAGCTGACCACCCCCAACAACACAGTGGAGTACCAGCTGAAAGACCTGGAGCCTGGTGGACGATACAGCATCACTGTCCGCCTGCGCAACATGAGCAAGGAGGCCAGCTACACTCTCAGCACCGGTGCGTTGTTTGTAGAAGGGGGTTGAAGGATGTCCGTGTTGAATGGATTCTCACTGCTGGGTTTGCTGGGCACCATCTGGTTTAGTTGAGTTATGGAGTGATGCAGAAAGAAATCACAGGATCCAGTTTGGAGCACAAAGCCAGTCCATAATTTGGTCATAAGTAATCAAGTCTCTCTTTATGTTCTGTGAATTTGTCTGGGGATTTCTTGACGCCTGTCCCACTAGACAGTTTTGTTGGCATCTTTGTGGAGATAAACCTTCTTCCAGACGATCATTTCCTTTAGTCACACACGGACTCAGTTGGAAATGACACAGACTTTGCATTAGCGAGTCGTTTCCATGTCCTGATTTGGACATACATGTTCTCACACACAGGTTACGTCTATAAAGGTTCATGTGTAAAAACTTCAGAATCAGGAACATTGTACCCGTTGTTGGCTCCAGATTGTCCACAAATGTCAGTTACCTCATCCCAAAGTTTAAATTTTAATTGGGTCAGTAATTCTTTCTGGAAAAATTATACTAATAATAAATCAATGTAAAAGAAATTAATTGCTGAAAATATATCTCCCACTATTTACTTCAGATAAGAAGTTGTGCTAGATTTTTTTGTTGAATCATGAATCTGCTTAACCAAGAGTCAGCTACCACTCACTCCGCCGGCAGATAAACAAAACTTAACCGACTCTTACTACTAATCAAGAGAGACAAGAGCCAGTTAATTAGCTCACTCGCCACCAAGTGGTCTGGGGTGTGAATTGCAATCTGTCAAAATGACAGATGGCCTTCAGATTTTTCCGTCACGGTTTTAAAAAAAATGGTCAATGTCGGAAAATATTCGGTTAACGCGACACCTGCTTCAGATATTATGTATGTCTTTTACAAAGAAAGTACCGTAATTAACAATATCATTTTCCTCTGCTGCAGTTCCTCTTCCAGCTCCAGAAGCCCTGAAGATTTTGACAGAGAACGATCACATATTCCTTTTGTGGAAGAGTCTGGCTGTCCGAGAGAAAGGCTTCAATGAGAGCAGGGTGAGATGCTACTCCAAATACTACTACTTTTACTTTTTCACCATACTACATCTTCCTCTTCTGCCTTACTTCAAAGTGTTCTAAATTTCCCATCTCAGGTATCGATGTCTACCTCTTACTGATAATATGATTCATGAAGCCTTAGGGCTATGAGAGCTTCTACTGTGGGATTCAAACAAAAGAATGATCTTATTTAAAGGCCTTTTTAGACCTTAAATTAAAATCCGATCTTGGCTATCCAATTGCAAGTGACCAGCTTTAGGTACATGTGTTCAGACTTGGCCCTAATGTGTTGTGTGATTGTGCTGTTCTCATCCTCCACTGATCTTCCTGACGTGCTTTTTACAGGGATATGAAGTGCATGTGTTTGACAGTGTCACCAACCAGACGTCATTTCTGGGAAACACCACGGACACCATCTTCCGCATCAACACCCTGCTGCCCGAACACAACTACACGTTCTCTGTGCAGGCCCGCTGCCTGCTCAACGGTCAGCTGTGTGGGGAGCGTGCACTGCTGCTCTATAACCAGATGACAGGTACAGACCCATTCAGATGAAACTGCTGAAATCTGCTCATTCATATAAGAACAGGTTTAGCCAAGTCTGCTCCGGCATTTCAACATGTCACTGGACCTTTTGTGGCTTTTGGTGTTTATCTCATTTATGCGCCCCTCACAGCACAACCATTAAGATTCCTTCAGCCAGCTTTGGGTTAACCCAAACAGATAGATAGACAGATAACCATTCATGTTCTTCCTCCACCTGCTCAGGGGCCAGCGATGCCTCCCGCAGCGAAGGCCACTCAGGGGACATGGCTGCAGTGGTGGTCCCAGTCCTCTTCTTGCTGTTGCTCGGCGTGTGCGGCGGCTTGGTGGCGCTCTACCTCCGACACCGCCGGCTGCAGAACAATTTTACCGCCTTTGCCAACTCCCACTACAATTCTCGCCTGGGCTCTGCCATCTTCTCCTCTGGCGATGAATTAGGTAACTGTAGTTTTTCTCTCTTTTTTTTTTTTTTTCTTACACCCAGGTTGTGGTTTTAAACTTAAAGTAGTGCACGCTGAATTAATTATCAGTAGGAAGGCTGTTGGGAATCATGTTTGCGTTACGAATTTGTGTTGGTTGAAGAAGAACAAAACTCACTCATACATTGACATCAACACCAAATTCTTGACCTGTGGATTTGATCCCCTGTTGCATACGTATGCGCGTTGCTTTTGTTCCCCCAGCAAAGACATTGTGTAAATTCTGTACATTCTCCTTCCCCTTTAGGTGACGATGACGAAGACGCCCCCATGATCAGCGGCTTCTCGGACGACGTTCCCATGGTCATCGCGTAGCGGCCCCGTCCCTCTGCCGCCTATTTCTCTCTCTTTCCTCCTCCCCTTCTCTTCTTCCTCTTCCGCCCATTTTGCTCCCCTTCACTCTGACAGCGGCACGGTGCATCGGGGTGCAGAGCCGCCATTTGGAAAACACTTGCCGCCATCCCAAATTCATCAGCGGGAATCCACCCAAATTAGCAGGAAAAGTGAAGAAAAAAAAATGGAAAAGTGTAAAGAGAGAAAGAGATATTTTTCAAATATACGATGCACTTTTTTGGATGCGCAATAACTTATTTTTTATAATATTAAATATAAATATATATATATGGGGTCAAACAAAAAAAAGGACTGGGAGGAAGAGGTGGACACTGAAGCAAACTGTGAAGGATTTGAGTTTGTTGAGTGCGTCAGGGAAAGAGAGACCCTACTGTATTTGTAATGCAAACTCACTATCCATAAGAGTGGTTCATTGCTTAAAGCCAAAATAAGCATCCAGAGACTGGAATATAGAATGCAAAAAAAAAAAAAACCCACACACATACACGTAGAGTAAATATAGACGTATGCTGTATACAACATGTACAAATAGAGAATATCAGAGCAGTAATAGTTACATATTTTGGTCATAGTACGGCGTGTACTATAGCAGTATATGTAATATTGGTGCCCAGTGTGAGACGGTTGGATTAACTATGGATCATATTTCATCATCTCCACAATCTGAATTGTTTGTCTTGTCAAAGGATCGGCCCGTTTGGTAACCGTAGATTCGCGTTAACAAGGTGTTTGAAACTCACGCAGCCGAACAGGTCGGTGTGTGGATTGACCAGACGCACCACGTGGTGTCCTCATAGATGCTCCTTTATGTTCCACCACCAGCACACTGTTGTATGTACGTAGAGGTGACACCCTGATTGGAGAATATCCCTGACTTAAACGAGTGGGGAGGGGGGGAGACACCCTTCTTGCGTCGCCGAGATCAGTTGAACTATTTGTAAATATTGGCTTTTAATATGTCCTCTCCTTGTAATGCTGCACCATGTCTCATTCTGTAAAATGTGTTTGTGTTTTTTTTTCTTTTTCTTTTAATCATTCAGGACCACAAATTTATCGTCCCCAGCATTTTTTTTGCCATATCTGTAGTCGTGAGAGAAAGTGTGTTTGGGGTTCTCAGGGAACTGTGTCGGAGCGGACACCGGCGCAGCGTCGCCGTCGCTGCCGCGGCTTAGGCTGCGCTGTACATCTGCTGTGGAATGGGCACAGGAACCGTGGAAGAGGTGCTGGGTCAGCTGTGGGTGGGATGAGTGGCAGGCACAGGCTGTCAGTGGTTGGGATGAAAAGTCCAGACAAGGTCTGGATAAGGGTTTAAGGGATAACTTCTTTGAGATTAGTTTTTACTGACCTCTAGTTGTGTCTAGCTCTTCTAATTTAGTTTTGTAGCTTTTATTTGGTTTGCCTTTTAAATATATTTTTACAGCCTCCTGTTCTACTTGATAGCGGCGATTAGAATGACCAGTAAGTAAGCTCTCGGTCACACCAGAAAGTTGCAGCAATCAATTCAGTTGACTTATCCTGTTGACTAGGTAGATAATAGCGTCTTTTAGTTGACCAAGCAGTCCAAGCCTCCCAAATAAACATAAACTCTACAAGAATTCCTCCAGAGAAATGTGGAAAATCCCCACATCTGAGAAGCTGCCACTCTCAAATGTTTGGTGTTTTTCAACAGATGGACACATAAAAGCAAAACTAGCTAGACAGAACAGGAGGCACAGCGAAGAAGACGGCTGGTTCCTTTAGGGATCGGGATCAGCTGGACCTGAGGGGATGTTACCTGTTACCCGTCTCGTCGCGCTGCGCATCAACCCGCAAACAAAACCTTAGCTGTGCCCCCTCCCTCCTCCCTCCCCCACCTGACTCAGTGCTATAGTCCATTAACTGATGCTAGCGTTTTGCCTCTCGGCTTGAGCCACTTGAATTGACGGTGTCCCGCTCTCTGTTGACCTTGTTCTTGTTTTGTCTGTGGAGACGTCTTCATGAATGTATTTTATATGTAATTTTTTTTTTCTTTTTTAAAAGGTGTTGTCCCAGCTCATTATGCTACTGTCAGCGCCTGTGAAGTCAGTGCACGCTCTGGTTTTTGCCCCTCCTTGAATTTGAAAATCGCCCCTTCTACGTTGGAGCTCACAGCCTTTACGTTGTTGCTCTGTAGACCAGCTTTCTGCAGACAAATTCCAGCCGATCTAACCTTCAAACTCCCAATTAACCAACCCAGAGAAAAACAAAATATTTTTGGTTAGGTAGAGTCTTGATATTTCCTTTCATCATCTCATTCATCCCCAGAACGTCAATGTGTCTGTACTGTCATTTAAGGTTGTCCTCAAGACCATATTTCACGCGGCTCCTGCCCATGAGGTACTTTGTTGTGTTTCTCGGCCTTAAAGACAGATTTATTCTGGTATGAATGCTGTTTCTGTTATCTGATTTTCTGTTTCGCCACATAATGCCTTATTAGAACACATTGGGTTTCTATGTAATGTACTGTTTGTATTATAGAACACAAGTGCACACGCATGCATACACTCGTACACACACTCTCAAGTACGCCGGGCTGAGGAGGAATTTACTGTTAGGGCATTTTGTTAATTTTGTCGGATCACTGCTCCTTTCTTCGCCAGCCGCCGCGAGCCAGACTTTAGTGTTTTTAGTCGGATTTTACACATGTACAAAGTTGAATTATTGGTTATCGTGTGACCGTTTGCCCCCCCCACATGTCTTAATGTCGACTCTTTGTCAAATAGTTTGCTCCAACGTGTTGTCTGGCACAGAGTTTGGATCATGTTGGATTCAGCCATGTTTGAAGATTAATGTCTTGCTTGCTTGTAAAGGAGAGATGTTCGGAGAAACAGTGTGAGGTGTTTTAAAAACGACTTATACTGAAATAAACTTGCTGAAAAGTTCAATATTGTTCCCTTTCTTTCATTCAGGATAGTTTTTTCTTGTAAACCTTGTGAAACTAAAAGGGATTCCCTAAAAAGACACGGAATTTGGTATCGACCTTGAAGTGTGTCCTCACAAACGTATCATAATGTTATAATATAATAATAAAAATGGATTCATTCTTTGAAATCTGCTTTCAGTGTCCGCTCCTTTGACATTTTTAATATTTAAATATTTTATGGCACCATAGCCTGTAGGTTTCTCCAAAGTGAGAGAAGGACATTTCTGCACATGGCCAAGGTTAGGCTTTTATTCACTATTAGTATTTTTATTTCAATACATTCCTGTTATTATCTGTAATCAGATGAGCCTCTGGTTAAATTATACAAAAGGCCTTTCATGTACAGTATTCCACGCCATTGGTGATTCACGTTCCATGGTCGAGCGTCTTTCTACAACACCCTGCCTTTTCAGCTGGCCTGCCTGCTGTTTTTCTTTCTCTGCAAGAGTTGAAAGCGAACGTCACTGTAAGTCAGAATTTATCATGCACCAACTATTACAAAGATTTTATATCTCGCAGGATAAAATATTGAAGTGATTCCATGTTAAAAGTCAATGTCACAATGTTCTGCAAAAGCACTTGGATGGATATAGATGTAAACTGCAACGTTGCTGCTTCATACAGGCATGTAATGTGTTGGTTTCATTAAAAAAAAGGAATCTGTTGTTACAGGGAGGTTTCGGGTTTGTTGGAACTTAGGTCCTCGTTGGTAAATTAAGTAACACAACAGGTAATGAAAACACTACTATACTAAGATACTGCCCCGTACACTAGTGAAAACAGATGCATTCTAATAGAACAGTCCATCACTAAATATTAGTTTTGTGAAGGTTATGGTGTTAAGCATTAGTTTCAAATTAATCAAATTAAGAGAACTTGTTTCAACTGTGTTTTCATTGAGGAGGTGTTTTGTAGTAGTATTGAATTGCACAATGTGGCACTGATGCATGTTTCTATTATTTTGACAACACCATCTTAACATGTGCAAGACTGTTTTATTAGATGGATTCATTTTTACTGGTGCAACTAAGTAAGTGGATGTACCATATATCAATCAGCCAAACTGACAGGTGAAGTAAATAACATTGAGCATCTTGAAAATAGAATGTTCTGCTAGGAAACTTTAGGACCTGGCATTCAGCACTTGTACCACCAACCTAGACCAGACCAGGCTCCATAGCAGTGACACTCCATAGCAATGACACTCCTTGATGGCAGCAGCCATCTCCGGCAGGATGCAGCCTGACACAGGCACACACATAAAAACAGTTTAGGACTAAAAAAAAAAAAACATCACAAGGTGCTGACCTGGCCTCCAGATTCACTAGATCCCAACAGGACAAAACAGGACACCCTCAGAAGACCCATGTCCATTCTCTGATGAGTCTTAACTGTTTTGGAGGCACAAGGGAGATCCACACAATATTAGGAGGGTGGTCATGTTATGCCTGATCGTTGTAGAAAGCACTATATAAAAATAAAATAAAACCTACAATGTTCATGTAGAGTGGGAAACTGTTGCCAACTGTTCTCACCACGGAGAAGCTTTAGGAGCTAATTGCTCACCAGCTCTTTAGGGTAAGGGTTGGGAAGCTGCAGTAGAGCTGTCGAGAATAAAAACATCCAGAGGGCTCAGGGGACCTGCAAGTTTGGGTGATGATTCTCTCTGAGTTAATCACCACAAGTGACCCCTGTCACATTACACATAGTCGATGGATCCATTGTTCATAAGAAAATATTGATCCGAGGAGCTTTAATGTCCGATTTTATGGCTGGAAACATGACTAACGGGGAGCCGAGAGGATTACTGAACAACACAAGTGACTCAGTGATGGTCTGGCTAGCTTCTGGCTCTCAAAACCTACTTTCCAGACCAGTCTTTGTTTTAGAACAAAGAGCAGTCTGTATGTGCTCCTGTAATTTGAAAAGACTAGTACAGTGATACACGACTGACCAGAATATGGCCTTGTGACAGGCCTCTCATTAGGGACAGATGACCTTTGAGTCATCACACAGAGTTCAGATGAGTTGCAGTTTAAGACCTCAAAGACAAAGCAGCTGCTTTCATTTTACAAAGACAGAGACTTTGTTTTCATCAAGACATCCACGGGGAGAGGGACTTTAGAAACTGTGTTTGCGCCCCGTCTTTCTCGTTTCCCCTTCCCCAAGGATTCAGCTTTACACTTGCATAAGGATGGACCTGGTGAAATCAAACTGATGTCCAGCTCAGCTTTGTCAGTAATACCAGTGACTCATCATTCTAGACTATATTGCCAAAAGTATTCACTCATCTGCCTTTAAAGCCATATAACTTAAGTGACATCCCATTCTCAATCCATAGGGTTTAATATGATGTTTGCAGCTGTAAAAGCTTCAACTCTTCAGACCACAAGGTTTAGGAGTGTGTTTATGGGAAGTTCTGACCATTCTTCCAGAAGCGTTTTTGTGAGGTCAGACACTGGCCTGGCTCATATTCTTCGCTCAGATTTATCCCAAAGGTGTTCTATCGGGTTGAGGTCAGGACTCTGTGCAGGCCAGTTAAGTTCTTCCACACCAAACTTGCTCATCCATGTCTTTATGGATCATGCTTTGTGCACTGGTGCTCAGTTATGTTGGAACAGGAAGGGGCCATCCCCAAACTGTTCCCACAAAGTTGGGACAGTGGAATTGTCCAAAATCTCTTGGTTCTCTTCGCTGGAACTAAGGGGCCCAGGTCCTGAAAACAACCCCATACCACAGTACCCTTCCACCAAACTTCACACTTGGCACAATGCAGTCAGACAAGTACCATTCTCCTGGTAACCGCCAAACCTAGATTTGTCCATCAGATTGCCAGATGGAGAAGCGTGATTCATTACTCCCAACAACGTGTCTCCACTGCTCTCGAGTCCAGTGGCGCCATGCTTTACACCACTGCATCCGACGCATTGCACTTGGTGATGTATGGCTTGGATGCAGCCATACATCACCAGCCATGGAAACCCATTCCACAAAGCTCTCTGCGCACTGTTCTTGAGCTAATCTGAAGGCCACATGAAGTTTGGAGGTCTGTAGTGATCGACAGAGAGTTGACTGTCGTTCCTAATCGCTTCCACTTTGTTATACTGACAGCTGACTGTGGAATATTTGGTAGGGAGGGAATTTCACGACTGTTGCACAGGTGGCATCCTATCACAGCACCACGCTGGAATTCACTGAGCTCCTGAGAGCAACTCATTCTTTCACAGATGTTTGTAGAAGCAGTCTGCATGCCTAGGTGCTTGATTTTATACACCTGTGGCCATGGAAGTGACTAGAACCCCTGAATTAATTTATTTTGGATGGGTGAGTGAATACCTCTGGTAACATAGTGTACTTTGAACTGATGTCCTCTGTAATATCTTGACGCTGGATATACTTTGAGTCAATCCAGGAGCAGACTGTCATGTTTTGCAAGAGGAACAGTGGTGTCGTGAATGGCACAGTGGAGGACTTGAAACCCATTTGTGACATGGTAAACAACTCCATTTGTCAAATTCAACATGCGCAGTTGAACACAGACTTTCTGTTAAAAGAAATGTGGTTACATTAACCTCAGACATAGCTCCTCCAGCCTGCTCCTCACAGTTGATTATTACATCCACAGGTTTAAATCAAAATCCTTAGGTAAAACAAAAAAAATACCCAATCCAAAAATCACTCAAGTTATTAGATTTAAATGATTACCAGCTTGGCAAGGTGAAAATATTTGGCATCATATTTTATGATGTAATGATATATTTGTAACCTGTAGCTGGAAACTATAGATACAGCTGAGAACATTTACGTAGCTGTGGTAGAGTAGCAGCATTACATAGCTTAAAGCAATGTTCAGTGTAAAAACGTAATAATGTCACTGTCATTATCCCGCACTGCTTTTTTCACAGTTCATTGGGTTCCCCTCCATAATGGAAACCATTTTATATAGTCCGCTACTATCTAAAAGTTATTTATTTGAATTTCCCTACACATATGTCATCCATTTAAAGAAAGAAAAGAAAAAAAAAGAGAAAATACATTTTGACAGGTGTCCTGCAGAATAATATTTGCTCATGCACGGCTCAGGGCAGCACCTTGTCAGCGAGACAGTCCACAGGGTGTGTGACTGACATGGGGTTTGAAAGTGGAGGTCAGAGGCCGCTCAGAAAGAGAGTATCACACGGAGCAAAGCCATCGGTGAAATGAACTCACCTTAAAAAAAAAATATGAAACAAAAAACACTTGACTCGAGCCAACGTGGATGTCACCCGCGAGCCTCGTGTTGAAGCTGGAGCCGGGGCGTGTTTCGGAGGGCCGAGCCCCTCGGATGGGCCTCAGGTTGCTGAGGAACAAGGATCCACTTCACACAACGGCATTCACAGAGCTGAGAGTCAACACAGCTGTGTGTGTGAGGGGGGGCGTCCAGGTATTACTGAAGTTGTGGGGACCTAAAACTCTTTGTCGAGGCAAGTGGTAGTTATGGTTCGGGTTAGTTTACAGGAAGTCACTGTAAGTCGCTTTAATGTCCTCTGAAGCCATGGATAGTCAGGCGTGCGTGTTTGTGTGTGAATGTGTGTGTTTGTGTGTGGGAGACCGCCACCAGGGGGCAGGAGTGACTGCAACAACTCTGTGTTATCAGGCGACGTTTCATTAAAGATGCATTTCATTCAGTCTGTCTGCTGCATCAGCGTCATTTTACTACTATTCTTGCAGCTCTGCGTTCGGGGACTGGAGCAGTTTAGAGGAGCACGTCCAATCTTTACGTTTTTCTCCCAAAACGCCCAAAACGTGAACTGAACATGTGTCTGACAGAATTACACACGAAGCCCCTGCACATGAGCAACATGCAGAGGGGTTATGTTACATCACCAGATGTTTGATGGAGACGAGATGCGACGCTCAGCATTAAAGAGGAGCCGAGTGGGATGTGATAGCATCACTCTGACGGGATTAAATCCGTCTGGAGTCGCAGAGCTTGTTAACTGACGCTCAGATGTACCCAGGCATGCTTATTTCACATGTAGTCAGGGCTGTTGTTTGAATGTACACTGATCAGGCGAAACATTATGACTAGTACTGTGTAGGATTTTGCCTCCAAAACAGTTTCTCTGACTCATCTGATTATGGATATGGGACTTCTGAGAGTGTCATGTGGTGTCTGGCATTAGGATGTTGTTAGTGGGGGCTTTTGGGTCCTATGGGTTGAGGGGAGGGGCCTCTGTGGTTCAGGCCTGTTCCAGGGCATCCCACAGATACTTGATCAGTTAAGGATCCAGTGAATTTGGAGGCCAGGTCAACACCTTGTGCTGTTCTTCACGTTTTTGTTCAGTTGTTCCTAAACGTTTTTTTGTGTGCTTCTGTGTCAGGCTGCATCTTGCTGGGATGGCTGCTGCCATCAAGGAGTGTTATTGCTATGGGGTGGGGTAGAGGGGTCTGGTTTGGTCTAGGTGGGCGGTAACATCGTTTGCCAGCTAAGTAATCCAACCTTGTGCTAACTGCTCTTGGTATGTCTGCCGGTCAAATCAGTTGAGCCCAGAATATCTCAACAGCTGGCTGCATGGATATTTGGGACTAAGTGCAGATATTCATTGTCACCAGAAGATAATCTTACTGACTCAGGCCATCCCTTGAATCCTGTTACACCTCCATCATGCAGACATTTCAAAGTTTTAAATAAATCACCTAAACAGATTATAATAGACTAAATTGTTAAGAAGTTTAAGATCCTTGTGATCATTTTTACAATCCCTTAAAGTTGTTCATCATCACTGATCGCCTTCATCCTCATCATTACAGTCTAGAGCCGATTACTAAAGGTTATCACCATGGCGCTGGCTATGGTAAATGCTACACCTGCTTAGAGGGATGTAAACTCAAAATGTATGTTTGATAGCATCCAGTTTTTCTGCAGCACTTTCAAATCACAGGAAATGATGCAGCATGTAATCTCTGCATGTCATAGCAGAGAAACCATATAAAATGCCACAGAAATGAAATGCTGCTTTTATTTACTGTTGACTCTACTAAGTATGTTTGCTCAGAAGTAAAATTATATAAAAAAAAGATAGTCTCACTCTAGCTGGACCCATAAACTTTTTTGTTGTTGTTTTATTTTTTATTTTTTATTCTTGATTGCACCATGAACTCTGCATATCGCTGCTGCTTATTTTGGCGGTACAAACAGTTCTTTATCTGCATCATGAGTAAGACGGTGTCTGACATTTTATGCATTTTCACTAAATTCTTATGCTAATAAAGTGTGGTTTGTCCACATATAAACTCCCAAACGTCCAACATTTGTACACATGCACACGCACACAAACCCAAACCCACACACAATAAGTAGCTTTAACTCACTGGGAAGACTGGTTGATATCGTAGCCACTAGCCAAAGGTCGGGAGAGGTCAGACTGCATCACAGACACACACACACACACACACACCGTCACTGCCAAAACAAATCACTCGTCCCACTCTCCACAGGTCAAGATGTGGTCAAGGGGTTCCTGACTGTTTCTGATTGGCCAAGGCCAAAGGTCAACAGGCCGAAGGCCAGCGATCGCTGGTCGGGAGCAGGTGGAAGGCTGTGAGAGGGAGAGAAACCAGAAGGACAAAGGAGAGGAGAACAAAGCTGGGAGTCCTGTCTAAACCTGACAGTCCTCGGAGCGCTGCTTTGCAATCATGCTCCACTGAAGGACAATTACCATCACCGTAAATGAGGATTACACTGGTCTGAACGGACGCTCAGCCGGGCCACGTGCTTTTCCACACTCAGCTGATAACAAGACCATATGGACAGGTAGAACTCCTTTAATATGAAAAAAACAGACAAATATCGGCATCACCATAGTCTTCCTATCTGCTGTTTTTCAGTAACCCACTTTTTTTTATGAAGAATATGGTATTTGGTTTTGACTATCAGCCTCAAACTCCATCTTACTGCCACAAACACTCACCAAATGTGTATCTATCTAATAACAGAAGTAGAAATAGTTACAGAGTTTTTTGAATATGTCTTCAGTAAGACTGAATTTTTAGTCCAAGAGTTGCAGAGAAACCTGTGAGCTACTGATGTATTAAGAAAGATTGTTGGCTTTTGGTCCGTTGGTTTGATTTGTCGACGTTAACAGAAACATAAAAAGATCACATTTATCCTTAAACATTTGAGCCAAACATCCTTTGTGCACTTACACGATCACCCTAAAAGAACACTTACAATGCTTTAAGTGACATAAAACAGGTGCTTCTTATACTTTCTAGGCTTTCTGCTAATCTTCTGTGAAATGTTAGCTCATTGATCTTTCTGGGCCTTGAACAGTAATTTGAACTAGGCCACTTGAGAAGATTAGAAGGAAATGTCTCTTTGGCGCAGCTCGCTCGCAAACTCATAATATTTCCATGAAAAATCTCTGACATGTAGTGGAATGGCAGTGGATAGTAGTATTAAATAGGAGCACAGGTTTCTCCAAAATACACCGAAGTGCAGTACTTGGACTGCCGGACATTTATCTGATGAGATCAGGAGGCACGGGAACACATTAGCATTCGAGTGACTCATTCAGGAAACCACAGTCAACCACTCTTTAATAATAGTTTGTATCGGTTTTAAACCACTTTTCAGGTAGATCATGGATGTTAAAATAATTTTAGTTCAGGGGCCACATACAGCCCAATTTGGTCTCAAACAGGCCGGACCAGAAACATTGTACCATGACAACCTATAAATATCAACAACTCCAAACTTTTCCCTTTCGGTTCAGTGCAAATATCCTGGACCAGCCCCCCAAACTGTTACATGCTAATATGTCCGCAGCTCTAACTAAAACAGTGACACCTCTGGTGGAAAGATTAGGAATAGCAGTTACTTTTAATAAAGAATTGCATTAATTTCTACAGGCCCTGCGATAGACTGGCAACTTGTCCAGGGTGTACCCCGCTTCTTGCCCAGTGACAGCTGGGATAGGCTCCAGCCTAATGAATTAATTAATTTCTACGTAATTTTTTGCACTTTGCAAATTCATCCTAAGGGCCAGATTGGACTCCTTTGGTGGGCTCATTTTGGCTCACGGCCCGTGTGTTTGACACCCCTGGAATGGGGTTGCCTTAGCAAAACAGCTTCTTAGTGAACGTTTTCCAGAATAACATCTCATGACAAAACAGAGGGTCTAATACATAAACTGCTTCAATTAAAAAGGATTTCAAAGACATTGTTTAAGTTCCGTACACTATAAGAACAAAATGCAGCAGGTCTTTCTGCGTCTTCCTGTAGCTCCGGTGTGGAATCGCTTGGCAAGAAAATGAGAGCTGAGATAAAGGTTGAGGCGATGTGGGTGTGTGTCACCGTATTTATTCAGTATATTTAAACCTTTATTTAAAAAGGCAGCCGGCACTAAGCTGGCAGTCTCTTTTGTAGCAGAGACCTGGCCAAGACAACAGACATTACAGAACACTGTACATGGGTGAAGCACACACACCAGAAATATATATTATACCATAGATAACTTTGAGCTTTACCATTCACCATGGTGTCTGTTGTTAATCTGATCATTTACAACAGAGGCAGGTAGGAACGTCTTCTACGTTGTTGAATTTTTTGTCATCCAAAAAGTCTTGGACACTGTATAAAGAAAGAAAGTAACCGTAGAGGATCAGCCTCTGTAGTTTATTGAACAGAATAATGACTATGTGCTTCCATCTTGCTCGTTGCACTGTTTGAAATACACCGGCATAACATTAGGACTAATATTCCTAATATTGCGTAGATCTTCCTTGTGCCTCCAAAACAGTTGTGACTCATCAGAGAATGGACATGGGCCTTCTGAGGGTGTCCTGTGGTGTCTGGCAACAGGATGCTGTTAGTAGGGGTCTTTGGAGCCTATGGGTTGAGGGGAGGGGTCTCTGTGGATCATCCCACAGATACTTGATCAGTTTGGGATCTAGTGAATTTGGAGGCCAGGTCAACACCTTTTGCTGTTCCTCATGTTTTCCTAAAGCATTTTTGTGTGTGTGTCTGTGTCAGGCTGCATCCTGCTGCTGCCATCAATGAGTGTCATTGCTATAGGATGGGGGTATCTGGTCTGGTCTAGGTGGGTGGTACAGGCCAGGTCCAACAGTTTCCGAGTAGAACATTGAATTGTCACAAAAAATGTCAAGTCAGGAGAACTGTGGAAGTCAAACCGATATCCTGTCAGGAAAAAAAAGACTTTCAGATAAAACTACTCATTTAGAGTTTACACTGAGTTAAAGTGCATCCAGCAGGATGGTCCAGAAGTGTCATTGCAACCTCCCTCTTTGCAAACGTCAGCGTCTGAAGTCTGCAGAGCAGTGTCTGGACAGATGAAGTTCAAGTTCGGCTCTTTGGTCACGACCACAGTTTGGAGAAAGAAAGTTACAATATTTGCTGAAAAGAACAACTTGTGAGCTATAAAGCAGTAAAGTTTAGTCACTCACTGTTTATGTGAGCTTCAAGTTTGCAGAGGATGGATATTTTAAAAAGGTTCATTGTTTCTTTTCACCTTGAAAATCAACAAAATATGCAATTTTCACACTTGCATACAACTCTATTTATCTAGGCAGTATTGTTCCAGTGCACACAGAATGACAGCCCATTAGGTATTTAATTTCTCTAATAAGACAGTTTTGATGGCCGCGCTGAAGGTTTACTATTTGTTTACCTCTCTAGCATTCCTTCTATAACGTCAGTGTGGTGTTGACACCACGTAGGCTGTTGATATAGTTTAATACTGGTATTATATGATTCTGACAGTATCACAGCTTGGGGCTGCTTTGGGCTGACTTCAGCCTCTCCCTGTCTGCTTGAGGAATCACTGCTCTGACCTTGTCAGACGCACAGACAGAAGCAAGAGGCAGAGAGAGACTAAAAGAAATGATTATTTCTTCCTCCCTCGAGCCCCTGAGGGATCTGGGAGTTTGCCTTTTTGCCCTTTGGAAAGATTTAGAAGACTTAAAAGTTTCTAAACTTTGATTGGTATTGCAGCGTGGATGTAGCCCCGGAGATGAGCAGAAAGCGAGCTGAACTACGGTTATTTTTAGATGAGAGAATTTATTTCATCTTAACTGTTTATTTTTCTTTCGTTAGAGATGATGTCTAAGGACAGAAAAATATCAAATGAATCCAAACAGATCTCCACATTATATTTACATTTATTTGAGGTACTTGTCTTCACATGATTCCCTTTACAGTGAAACTCAAGTGTTCCTGACTCTACTGCTGACATCTGCTCGTCTCTGCTATGACACATTTCTGCTACATACCAGCTACAACATCTGTCCCGTAGCACCCAGCTAACATTGGCTCGGGTTTGCTGATAGTGTCAGAGCTGTCTGAGTGTCTCAGCAAGTTTCTACTTACGTGACAAATTTGCTGATGTAGTAACACGTTGACCAGTTTCACATTCACAGTCTGCTTCCAAACCACTGAGGTGCACCTTAGGTTTTTTTATAAATGGTTGCATTTGTGATTGTCCGTTCATCAGGACAGTCACAATGTATGGACAGGATGGAATCACGGGACAACCATGACCTGTCCAGGGTGGGACAGGTGGGATAGCCTCCAGGCCCCTTGTGACCCCCGGAGGACAAGCGGTTACAGAAAATGACTGGATGAATAAACATGCTCACAAGATACCTGGTGTATACTAGCTACTAATACAATTTCCTTCACGAGTAGTAACTAAAACAGCTGTATATGTTGAACCTACCCTTTGTGGAAGTGATGGGTGCTACAACATAAAAACCTTCACTAATTCTCATAGGCTACTTTATGAGTTGTTAAACCATGGGTAGCGCTTGTCGAAGTCAGTTACCTGCCCATTCTCCCTTATTCATCATGCTGGCTAAGGTTGGCATGTGTCAGTTCATCCCAGTTTAAGCCAGATTGTTATTATGAGACAGACAACACTATGTATTTGTCTTCTGAGGGTGTCCCGCACACCACAATCACGAGGAAGCAAAACTGGATAAAATAAACTGGATGAAATGAAGTTCAGTTCAATGCCGCCTTAATCAAGGGAGCAAAAAGTGCTGATGGGAAGGCAGGCGATCCAAAAACACAAATCCAAAAAGCAGGTAAAGACCATAAAACAAAACTGAATTAACTTCACACTTTGGTGACTTCTCACAGGCAACGGCACAGATGACTTGACAAAAGACAAGGGGAAAGGCAGAGCACACATGAGCTGAGGGGCTGACGAGGCGCAGGCGAAATTAATGAGGGCCGATCACATGAGGAGAAACCAATCAACACAGGAAGTAAAGCAGGACAAAGAACACCAAGGAAAAGGTTGCAAAATAAGAACAAGAAACACTAGGAAAACCAAACAGGGGCACAGAAAATATTCAAAAACTCAAAGCGAGGACAGCCTGCAGTAATAAATGGATTGGCACTATATTGGTCCAAAGATAGCTGCAATAGCACAATCCTCCAGTGCTGTCAGTATGAGAGACTTTTCAATGATTAGTCCTTTCATGAAGGAGAAACGGGCTGTTCTGGTAAGAGAATCCACTTAGATGTTTTCATTTTTGATTCAAAGACTCACAACAGTCTGCTGTCGACCGGATTCCCACGTATTTACAAGACTGAATCGTAGTCGTACTGTTGCAAGATTCAATCTCCAACTTAATTTCTATTTACACATGAACATGAATGCATAATCTGTACGTGCATACAGATGCTCTTCTCCTTCAGCTGACATCCACCAACAGTGTTGACCTTTCCAACAGGTACTTTTCAACCCACTTCAAACGCAGTCAAATGCCCCATAATAATTGTGTCTGGACGACTATCATTGTCCTGCTGCCGTGTGGCTTTTATTGGATGAACACCGTGGCCTTTCCGGCCAATCGAAGAGATTGGAGTCGTGTCTCTCCTGGCAACAACGTTTAGATGCCGTGCATTGCCAGAAATAATTTAAAAACCATTTCTCAGCTTGAAAACGCTACGCGTGTTCTGACAGTGGTAATGTTTTTCTTGTCATCGACACCGGTGAGGAATGAAAGCCTCGATTTGTCAAAGTCAACAGAGAAATGCTATTGAGGGACACATCCAGCTCATGCATTTTCATCATGATGATTTTTTTTTTTAACATATTAGAGACACACAGATAACAGCTCATCAACTTTTCCAACTCCCAGCTTAGTGGTGAAATTTCCATTTCCCTTGTCTATAGAGATTTTTTTTTAAAAATCTGTTTAAAATAAATTTTTACTCATTAGCTTTTAACCATTTCTAACTAGGACAGATATTTTTTTCTGATGTTCTGATGCCCATGTTGTCTCATTAAACATCATGTGACCATGTGTCTCTAATGGCGATGATGGACAATGACAGTAACACTTTTTCTTGTACTGTGTCCTATTGTGTGTCATTTCTTTAGTTCTGCTTTCGCTCTGTGTTTGTGTTGTCAAACACTTCAAACTGAATATTTAGCAAGTTAAATGTACAAATACGGATGAGATTACCTGTGCTGTCATTTGACAGGCAAAAAACTAGCCTTATCATGAAGTGTCATTAAAAACAATCCAGTGTTCACTGAGTTTAAACTAAAATAATTTCAGTCTAAACAACAAACCTGAAAAGAATAAACTGTCAAAAATGAAAACCAAAGATTAAAAAAAAACTCAACTAAGAACCATCATGGCAGAGAAAAGTCTGAAAGGATTTCACACACTTCCAAAACAGACGAAAGTGTGGACAGTTTCAATGCTATTGCAAATGTGGATAAGTAGGTCAAACTATAAAATCTAACTTCCTGTTGTGTTTAGAACATAAAACCTATTTATGTGGTATACCTGTTTCTTTCAGTTCATGCTATAGCTTTGCCTTAAGTCAACCTCTCTCTATGCAGCCCAGCCGCCCACACCATCATAAAAGCCACCATAGTATAATCAAATGTTTTGTAGTTCAAATCTGCAGCAGTGATAACAAAATGTAACCTGTTTATGAGAACAGACTGACTCTGAATGCATTAACAAATAGTTAATTATATCTAGTCATTTTCACATAACATAATGTTTTTTAAATGGTGACTATTATATTTATATATATTTTTAAGTGCTAGGACTTTTGAACAAAAAACTTTTGTATCATATTTGATACATCAGGCATTCATGGCAATTTACTAACCACCAATTATTATATTATTATTTTAATAATTAGAACAGAAAAACAAAGTGAATTGGTTATGGATCATTTCAAATGTTTCTTTTCATCCTTTTTCTTTTCTTCTCTTTTCTTCTGTGGAAGGAAAAAAACTGTTTGCGTCCTTGCCCAGGGACAAGATGTCCTGAAAAACAACGCTGCGTCTCTGTGAATTTCCTCACTGAATAGGTAAATATACATAAGATTAAGACCTGAGGTTATGAGAGTCAATTAAGAGTTTTGTGTGAAACTTGAGGACGACAAAAGACAGTAATTACTAAAGTGAAAAATCACGAATTCCACTAAGGTGGAACAAATGAATGCATATTTTAAATCTGTTTAATTATGGCGTGAATATTCATGTATACCTGCTTTACTTTATTTGATGCACAACTTTTTAACTCAGTTGTACTCTAAAACAATACCTGTAGTAATTATAGGTTGCTTTAATAAAGTAAATATTCATACTGAAATATAAGTAACAATATACAATATATAGCCTTCACTTCATCTATTAAAATTAGCAAAGTTTTCCACGCCATTTTGGAAACGGCTGCTAGAAGCTTGATATTAGCTGCAGATTATGGATAAATCTACTGGGGAGCAGATAACAAGCCTGAAATTGTATACAATTTTTTTTCAGGGAAGTACTGATTATGTGGGCGGTGCAGAGGTGTCAGAAACATGTCAAACATCAGGTATGACAAACGTGGAGTTTTAGGGTAAATTATACAGGAAGGAATACACTCAAGATTAGACCAGTGGAAATCTGTACTTTTTTCAGTCTTTCTGAGTCCAAAGTGAGAATCCTAGCTCCAGCTTTCAGAGAAGGAGAACAGACGGTAAAATGTACAGACAATGGAAATAGAAGAAATTCTTTTCTTTAAATGCATACCGATCTTGTCACTGTAACATTTATTTTTCATTCATTCATTCATCTTCTGTAAGTGCTTGTCCCATGAAGGGTTGCATGGTCTGCTGGGGCCTATCCCGGCTGTCATCGAGCGAGGTGGGGTACACCATGGACAGGTCCAGTCTATTGTAGGGCTAACACAGACAGACAGTTTAGACTTAGAGTTAGAGACTTAGACAGACTTTATTTGTCATTTAGATTTATATCAAAATGAAATTTTGGTGCAATGGCTCAGAGCACAGCAGGAATACAGGCATGGACAGTATATACAAAAATAGAACAAATATAGGTCCAGTCAGCTTGGATTCAAACCCGGACCCTTCTTGCTGTGAGGCATCAGTGCTAACCACCATGCCACCCCATTTATTTTTCTTTTTTTTTTAAATCTAAAAAAGTTGAGCAAGAGATAAGCTTCACTGACAAATGTTGTGCACACAACCATCTGTGCTACAAGATACATTAATTAAGATTTTCTAATCTCACTATGATTTAATATCAGCTTCAGCTTTGGTTTGTTTTTGGAGCTCAGCTGAATTTGGAGAATGCGTCCTCCCCCCTCTCTTTCTCCATCTGACTTTCTATCCTTGGCTGGTAAATAAATTACAGAGAGCTCACCATCTGTCTCTGCTGAGGCGTCGGCACTTGACCATCACACCATGCTCATAATCAAACACATACCCAGATACACACACTCAGAGCTCATGGAGGATGTGTCGGTAAGGTCTGAGGCCTCAAGTGTGCATCGGTTCCCCTGGCTGGTCCGCTGCATCTGCTGTTTATGCTCCCGATTTATATTTACAGCCTCTTCGCCGAAATGCAGCAACTCCTGTAGTTTCTCTTGTCTTTCTCCGGTTTGTTTGTCCATCCCGCAGAGACACTGTTGTGCAGTTAAATAGCCCTGCGTGTCGCACTTTTTAATGATGGTAAATATTCAAAGATTTTTCATCATTTTTTTTTAACCTCAACATCCAAGGAGAAAATTGCTTGCCCAAATAAAACAAGATTCTGCTCTTTTGCTGAAGTGAGCTACTGCTGGCCTTGCCTATGCTTTTGAATTTCTGTGCTTTTACAGATTTATTGATCTCAAAGGTATTTACTTATTCTTAAAGGTATGAAAATAAACACCCACATACCGTATATTGTCTTCACAACAGTGCCATCCATATTTAAGCTGAGGTTCACACAATGAAAATAAAATAATATACTTACATACTATACAGTGTGGTCCCAGTGACCTTATACACTTTACTGCAGAAGTGCAGTGTATCACTAATCATTTACTAAAACTCTTCTCAGGCACAAACAGCCACTACTGTAAATAAGCTGCAAAGGGAAAACCACAGAGGTTCTGAGCTAAACTGCACATTTTTATTAACAATTTGCTGCAGCACTTAACACCTATGTTATGTATTTTGACTGGAATGGATGTTGCTTCTAAGAAGCGTCTGAATTGAATTCCATCGGCGGCCTTCCTGTGTGGAGTTTGCACGTTCTCCCCGTGTCTGCGTGGGTTCGCTCTGGGTACTCTGGCTTCCTCCCACCATCCAAAGTGATTCTAAATTGACCGTAGGTGTGCATGTGAGTGTGAATGGTTGTCTGTCTCTGTGTTAGCCCTGCGATGGACTGGAGACCTGTCCAGTGTGTACCCTGCCAAATGCTCAGTGACAGTTGGGATAGGTGGGATAGGCTCCAGGCACCCCGCAACCCTCCAGAGGGCAGGCGGTTACAGAAAATGAATGAATGAATCAATGTTGTTTCAAACTCTTAAAGAAACTCAAGTAGATGAACTGTTCTAGTCAGCTTTTTTAATTCTGCCTCATCAAGAGGAAGTGTAAAAGTTCTTTCCAAATTAAGTTCTGCATGTTGTTGCTTAATGTAAGATTATTGAACATCCAGAAGCAGCTGCGGCCACAGATGTGATTTACCAGATAACAATGTTAAGACGTAGTGTACTGTAGCAGTAACATACAGAACCCACAGAAGGCCAGGGTAGGAGTTACGAGAGGTAGCTGCTCAGCGTCACAGCCATCCAGAAGCCAGTTAACCGGCTCCCTCACCAACTGCTGCAGAGTTTGACTGGCATACTGTGACACGCTGCTGATTGACGGACTGTAGCCCCGACTGAGATCATGTGACAGTGCTGTCACGGTGGCTGTAGCCGTGCTTTGGTTGGTATGATTGACTGTGACATGTTGCTGTATAATGGGTGAAAGGCTAACTAAATGTGGTGATGGTCGTGCTGCTTGAGTGCTGGATTAAATCCGCGGTGTTCTTGCACTCCTGCGGTGTGTTAGTAGCGTATCTGTCATCTCTGAAAGACCGTGGGTTCAAATCCCGCGCGGCTTGGCGATGCTTTCTTCGCTAATGGCTGATTCTAATGAGAGAAGTGGAGTAGTCACAATACAGCTACCATATCCACAGGCATGTTTCACTGTGCTGCAGCTGCTCACAGCCAGCGGCAGTATGCTATGAAATGGACGCTAACCCTAAGCAGTCAATCCGTCATGTAAAGAGTTTGATTTTGATTTTCCTAAACGGACGGTGTATTAGTCAGTCACTGGTGACCCGTCCACGGTGTATCTTGCCAGCTGGGATAGGCTTCCAACTCCTGTGACCTCTACTGCGTGAGTAATCCGACCCTTTAGGAGCTCTACGGTTTGAAACTTTTCTATGTGCACTTATTCTTTCAATGAGTGTGGCACACCCTCAAAACGAACAAAACAAATCACATTTTTGTAGATTTTACAAGACAGTAAAATAGTTTGGTACAAAACCTTTTATTGATTTATATTTTATTTGTCCTACAGTGCAATCAAGTGCTTCCTTTCTAATGGATAAGTGCAACTACTGGGCTCTCCCCAAAAGTAAATTGATCTTGAGTCATCTTCCTGTCTGTGAGATTATGTTTTATTTCTGATCTGAGGTCACTGGGTATTTGCCTCGTTTGCCAGTCCACCCTTTTGCAAGGTAAATAGCAAAATCTATAAACTTTCCTTATTCTTCACTATCGGGACAGCATTTACAGGATAGAAGTATTCGCAACACGGCAATGCAAACATAACATTATATACATTGGGATAATGATTCAGGGGTTAAAACGGTCTCAGTTATAAGGAGAAATGAAGTTGTGAAGTTGTTTCTGGTCTCTTTCTTGGTTCTCTCTCAAATAATGTCTTTAGCTGTCATTTATGGTGTCATTCTTCTAAGTAAACGTGAAACAAAAAAGTAATTAAACAAGTTGGAACAAACATGTCTTTTGGGTTTTGTCAGTTCAAGGTGTCCCACAAGGATCACAATGAACAAAGCTGCTAAACTTCTAAACCGAAGAAGCATGTGAATATTAGTATAGTTAACAACATGGGGAAGAAAGATGTAAATAAATGTCAGTGCAACTCTTCTTTGACCCAAGGAGGTGTTGCATTACCGCAGGCAAGAGTCTGTGCCGTGCGTGTGAAGAGACTCCCCGCGGCTCCATCCAATAACACCCCCCCCCATGATGCTGTCAAAGGCATGGGAGGATGGAGCCATCGAGGGAGGAGTAAAACCTGCCTTATTGGCAGCGAGGAGGGGAGGGCTGCTGCAGCCGAAGATATAGATGTACAGCAGAAATTCCCCAGCTGATGTTTGGAGGAGTAGAAAATGTTTGATGTGTGTCTGTGTGCGTGTGATTTTTGTATGAACCCCTGCTTTAATCTCTGTGAGCTTGCCAGGCCTTCTGAGAGGGTCCGGCCGTCAATATGAGCTCATGTACCCACTGACTTGTGTGTGTGTGTGTCTCCAGAAATTCTCATTTCTAGCTGCAGTGTGAGAAGACACCCCTCCGCATGCATTTCCCTGTTCTTGCCACCTCTCCTCTCCGAGCAAGGCTGCGGCCGGACATAAAGGACACATTTGTTCTCAACCCTGTGCCATGCTTCTCTGCGCCATTGTTCTCCAAGCCTACTGTTAATATCCGTTGCAAATCTGCTTACTTTGAGATTCCGTCAATACTGGTGGGGTGTACAAAGAGCCAACTATATGGCCTGTCTGTGGCCGGGAGAAAGGATGCAAACAGAGGTTGTCAGTGTGTTCCTTGACTCTGGGAGGGCGCTGACAATGGCAGCAGTGTGAGGCAGCGTGGTGATTGATCAGTCTGATGTTGTGCTGTGTGGGATGGATGTCGCAGACAGAATTAAACAAATACAGTTTGAGAGGAAATGACATGATTTAGCTAATGGGGTTTAGAAAAGATGAGCTGAGTACGAGCCAAGTAGATGTGGTGAGTCCACATGTCCGGTAATCCATAAATTATTTCACACTGTGTCATGATTAAGGGTGGAGGAGAAAGAAAAAAAAAAGAAAAAGGAAGAACGCCTTCAGTGCGCTTCTTCCCGGCAAATCAACACTAAATTACAATCTGCAGGTCCTGTGGGAGATTGCAGGTTGTGTTTTAATGGCTTTTTCTCAAATGCAGATCTGCTCTGAGTGCAGATGTTTGATTCATTTGGTTGGTATGAATTTCAATAGGCACGGGCACTAAAAAAACAAAGGGTTCGGGGAAGTTCAAATTTAAATGGCCCCCTAATGAGCAGGTCAGAAAATGCTGAGAAGAATAAAAAAACAACTAGAATCTTTCTCAGAAATGAAAAGCGGGACATTCACGGTAAAGGACGTACACGGAAAGAAGACAAATAAGGAAGGGAATATAACACAGTCCGCATTTCTAGTTTGTACTATACTAACCAAGGATAGTTTAATTTCTGTCTGATTTGGTTAGACAATAGTTTAACCCCATGATCAAGAGCACTGGGCCTGAGTTTCATACTGTGCTTTTATTACAAAGGGTAATAATGTAGGGTTTGGGTGTTTATGTTTGTTGCCAGTTTAATCACATCCTTTCTTTTTGCTGATGATGTGGTTCTGTTGGCTTCACCACACCATGACTTCCAGCACGCAATGGCATGGATTCCAGCCGAATGTGAAACTGTGGGTGTGAGAGTCAGCACCAAGTAGGCGGCCATGGTGCTTTGCCGGAAAACAGCCCATTGTATTCTACAAGTTGCGACTGAGTTCTCGCCCGAAGTGAAGGAGTTTAAGCATCTTGCTCTTGAGTGACAGTCAGTCAGTCTGGTGCAGCAGCTGCAATATTGTGGGCACTGCATTGAATCACATTGAGCCGCAAGGTAAAGCTTTCCATTTACCAGCTGATATACGTTCCAACTCTCACCTACTCTCATGGACTTTGTGTTGTGACCGAAAGAATGGCACCTGTGTAGGGTGGCTGGACTCAGCTTGCAAGAGCTTGGTCAGTAGGGAGGTCGAAGTAGAACCGCTGAAAGAGGTCATTTGAGGTGGTTTGGACATCTGGTGAGAAGGCCTCCCGGGTTGCCGCCCTTTAGAGGTTTACCAGCTATGGCCAGCTGGGAAAAGACCAAGGGGTAAACCCAGAATTTGCTGGAAAGATTATTTATCTAGACTGGTATAGGAAAGTGTAGGGATCCCCTTGGAAGGACTGGAATGTGTTACTTGTGAGAGAGATTTAGCCTGTGCCACCGCAACCCAGCCTTAGATAAGGGGATGACAGAGGATGGATTGTTAGGGTGTGAGTACACTTTTGAAAATGAATATGACTCAGTATTTGTTTCCACTCTTTTTCCTTTTATAACAGCACCAGTCGAGTTTGATGTTCAAATCTGATGAACTAACGAACTGAACTAATGTAATCCCAGGATGACAGAACAACATTCACAAATGTTTGTCTTTCTCATTCTTCACATGCCTAGTGGGCTTAAAGGGGAATCACTGTTTTTTTGACAACCTGGACCTTATTTCTGGCATATAATACAATCGTTTACTCACCCATATAACTTTGGTGTCTTCCGGAGACGTTTGGACAATATTTAGATCTAGTGGCGTGCCATTATATCCATATAGTGGGAATGACTGGGGCACTGAAACACAGCCTCTAAATAATGCATTATCTGCTGCGAAATTCATTCAATTCACCAATATTTTGTTACAGTACGTTAGTGCTATTCCCGATTAAGTTGGGAGTTACCTGTTATCATCATCTGCCCCGGTTGATGTCATCTCTGAGCAGTCAGCGTGACATGTTTACTTGTAATTTGCTACTGCTATTTTTTTGCAACATGGCTGAATTTTTCTTCGATTCTGAGGTTGTGGATGACAACTTTGTTTATGATGGACGTCCTTACTGTTTTAAGCCAGAGTATACGGATAAAGAGCTTGTTGAAAAGAGGATGCGTATGTAAGAATAGACAACCGGTAACTCCAGACTCAATGAGGAATAGCACTAGGGTATCATAGCAAAATATTGGTGAAATCAACGAGTTTCGCAGCAGATAATGTGTTATTTAGAGGCTGCGTTTATACGCTGATGTAAATATCATCCGAAAGTCTCCAAATGACACCAAAGTTAAATGGGTGAGTAAACAATTGTATTTTATTTATATGTGCTTTAGATCCAGGTTGTAAAAAACGGTAATTCGGTGATGTGACTGTGATGCGGTGATGTGACTGTGAAGGTAAGTCCATGACAGTCTAACCCTTGGTTTTCTTTGGTGTTAAAGTAGTTCTTCTAACTTTTTATGTCTTTGGCCTCATTATCCTGCTGCAGTGTGACTCATTCTTCACAAAGATATAAACCAGACGATGTATAACGTCTTATGGAGTGCTATTCCTCCTTGGCTGCAGTGAATTGGTTTGGTGCAGACGTCTAACCCCATAGTAGCAAAACCCTCAACACTTATTTTTACCACTATGTTTCACAGTATCCTTTTCTCTCCTTTTCACAGGGGTGGACTGAGACAGTGATTCAAGCTAAGAATTTATTTGACTCCTGCTGCCTTCTTGTTGCTCTCATGGGTACTAGACTTGCTATAAATCAACCATTTCATGGTCATCAGGGGAAAAATAAGGAAAATCAAGAAAATTATCCAAAAACCTAAATGTCATATCCAGCCCTGGGCACCTGGCCCTGGCTAACTGTGTCTCTGTTTTTGCCACCCCTGACTGTTAGCCCCGCCCTGATGTATCTCACCTGTGCCTCATTTATTCCCCCTGTGTTTAGCCTCTGTGTTCCCCTCCCACCTTTTCAGTTTGTCCTTGTACTTCACATCAGAAACATACCAGCCTTTCAATATCTTTATATTCAAGAATCAACATATGACAAAAAGCAAGGTGTACAAATGGTACTGGTCAAACAGCAATGAGGGTGTCTACAGGAAAAGACAGAGCATTATTTTAATTCTGAGCAGAGCAGTGTTTTACCTGCTATAGGTGTTCACCCAGTTTTCTGTGGCCAGCATTATCTTATTTGCCAATGTGTGGAGGCAGTGTCTGTTCTTGTAGTGTTTTCAAACTTGGTAAGCTGTGAAAAGGTGTAGGTCTGTGGTGGGGATGGAGTGGAACAGTGTGGAGGCATTGACAGAGAAGAGATTGAGTTGGAAGCTAAAAGCCTTCATGGATAACTCACTTTCATCCTCTCTAAGTCGATGTTAAGCAGCTCAGGAGCATTATTCAGACACAGAACCATGGCCTGACAAAACATTTGGTGGAACCTTAAAAATCCAGCAGACTTCATTTACACATTTTGTTGTACATTTCAAACGATCACATCAATATTACAAACGTCGGCTTTATCCTTTAAATGTACTTTAGACAATGACTTTGGCCAAGCTATCGTTGCTATCTTATTTGACCTTGATGTATAAGCATCTGGACAAAGATTAAGATTAAAGTTAAGTTCTAAATTGAACCGAGCAGATGAATTAAAAAATCAAACAGGTCAGGTCTTGGCTCTCAGTCAGGGTCTAAAACGGGCATTTACAGTAAGTCTTGTCAGCACCAACAGAAAAATCGTTTGTCATCCTTGCCCACCTTTTAAGACGCGGAAGGGGAGATTGAAGCTCGATAATGCTTCCTGCAGAGCCAAGCTGCAGTGTGCCATGTGGACATGAGAGTGGACACATTTACCAATACTGCTATCAAGGGAAGCGTGTAACGGGATCAGAGCGTTATCTCTTAGTTTAACAGAACAAGCAACGGAGGTCATCACAAACAGCTCACCTGTCTAAAGTCTCCAAAAACAAGAGTTGACTGGGGGTTACAAAAAAGAGTTGTGCTGTGATCTCAAGTCTGAAAAGAAGATGGGGTCTTTTAATCATAAACACATCACACACGGGATATTCATATTGTATCTAATCTCAAACCCCAGGAGGGTCAGCGTCTTTGTGCATCTGGAGAAATTCAGTGTGGAATCATTTAATAGAAGATGAGTAACATGGTGGGTCCTATCACCTACACCCCTGCCCTTAGCTCAAATGCTATGTTTATACAAGAACATCACAGGCAAGTGGGCTATTCTGTTGTGAGAATTTATGCTTTATCCGTCACCAAAATGTTAGTCAGAGGTCTGATTTCCTTGCCACTATGTTGAGTTTCTTCGGGAGTCAAATGTTTGCAGTTACTCTGTTCAGTCAGAGAAAATGAAAAATAAATCAATCAACGTTTCCCGATCTTGGTGCTGTTATGGTAAATCCAGTTAATTCCACATTAATGTAGCCTAGCTTTTGTGGCTCTGTGCCAAGTTTGCACTCCCCACATCTTTTGGTTGGTATATTGGTATACGTTCAGATACTGTTTTTAAATGTTAGAGGGTAGTTTATGTCTGAAAGGCTTAGAAGGGACATCACGCCGTCTCTCTGAGGACTATCACAGCTGAAAAAGCTTAGGCAAGGTCCACCTGAGTGCTCAGGCGACCCCACGTAGTGAAATAGATCATACGGGGTTGTACTACTGAATGTTGTTCTAGAAGCAGGAACCTGCGTTCAGATCTGATCATCTGCTCATGTAATCCTAGGATGATGAAGCTATGGGATGCCAAGAATGTTTGTCTTTCTCAGTCTTCAGGTGCTTGTATAAATGTTTAGTGGGCTTAAGGTGTTGTGACTGTGAAGGTACATCAACTATAACATTATGACCACCTTCCTAATATTGTCTAGGTCTTCCTTGTGCTTCCATATCAGTTGTGACTCATCAGAAAATGGACATTGGCATTCTGAGGGTGTCCTGTGGTGTTTGGAAACAGAATGTTGTTAGTGGAGGGTCCTTTTTGGGTCCTATGGGTTGAGAGGAAGGGCCTCTGTGAATCAGGCTTGTTCCAGTGCATCCCACAGATACTTGATCAGTTTGGGATCTAGTGAAACTGAAGGCCAGATCAACACCTTGTGATGTTTTCAATCCGTTTCTGTGTGTGTCTTTGTCAGACTGCATCCTGCTGGGGATGGCTGCTGCCATCAAGGAGTGTCATTGCTATGGAGTGGAGGTGCCTTGTCTGCTGCTAGCGGCTAGGTGGGTAATACATGACAAAGTAACAACCACATAAATGCCAGGTCCAAAAGGTTCCCAGCAGAACATTATATTGTCATAAGATGGTCAATGTTATTCACTTCTCCTGACGGTGGTTTTAATGTTGTGGCTGATCAGTGCAGTCGTGCAGTACACACTACAGGGTATTCTTTTGATCATCTCAGAGAATGCTCACTATTTTGTGTGTGTACAAGGGCAAAATGCAGAGGTCAAAGTTTGTAAAAGCATGAGGACAATAAAGACTCTTTTAGTGGCAGCGAAGGGACCACTGAAGGCAAATCCATTGGGGCAAAGTATGTAAACAAAATGATGACTGTGGCGAAACAACTTGGTTTACATACACTGATCCAAGCAGCGTCAACTGGAGGAGAGATTTTAACTGTCAGATTTAATGTCTGTCAACAGCTAACTAACTAACATTAGCCTCAAGGGTTAGAATATTTACCATTTACAGTGTAAGCTGCTCTGTGTCCTTGTAGACTTGTTTCTTTCATCACCACTACACTCACTACACCATCTCTACTCAACCAAGACCCAGTCATCTAATTTGAGTTTGGCTGCAAATATATATTAATTAGTCATTTATAAAGTGAAGTGAAAAGCGAGGCTTTGGTGTCAAAGTACATGCGTCTACAAAAATAAAGAGATGACACAAATTTGTGAGGTTTGAGATTTGAGATGCGTGCCAGGAAAAAAAAACTGTCTAAACTTTAGACCACAACTTCAGTTTGGCCACACTGACCGTAGCCATGGTTGGAAGAGTTACAAAAGAAACTCTGAAGCATGGTTGGGGTTTATTTGCTGTTCTGCATCATACCAGAGAGTGCTTGAAGTTAATATGGGGCCGTCTGTCCAAAATTTGAAGTTGAACTGAGGATCACCTTTCAACTACATAACATTCCAAAACCCACTAGCAAATCCACTGAGGAATATGGAGGCTTTCAGAATGACCCACTCAAAGCCCAGATTTGACTGAAAAGTTAGAGTCGATAAAAAAGGCAGTACATGAAAGAAAGTGGAGGAATTTCCCTGCAAGAATGCTCAGAGATTTCAGCAACATGATGTCAGAGAGTGCAAACTGGCAACAAGTAGTGTAAACGGAACATAGTAACCGGTAGCTGCACCTTTCATGAGTCTTTTGTGGTCACTTTTTGTCATATGATCAATTGTTTACAATCCTGTGTAGCAGTGGTTCCCAAGCTTTTTTCCTTGAAGCCCTCCTTGCCTGTGTCCAAGACAAGCCAGGCCCCCCCAACCCCTACCCGCATACACGCACTAAAAGTGATTCATTCCAAACTTTTATTTGCAAAAATAAACAACAGTTGTAGTTTTTTTTTGCTCTCCTTGTTTTACAGAGAGATAAATTTCTTCTTTTTGTGTCATCAAGTGTATTACACATAAACACACACACACCTACACACACACAGTTTAATTTTGAATGAGGGAAACCAGCTTTCGCTCCTAACCAAACTAATATTACTATCCAATCAGGGTGGGGGCGAGTCCTGGAAAATCCTAATTGAGATCCAGCTGCAGTTGAAGCTGCATTCATGACTTGGGGATAAAATGAGCTCTGAGTTGTGAAAAATTAATTGAACAGCGCCAGACTCCGAAATAACAGGTCGGAAATTACGCGCATATGGAAAAAAACCATGTGCCAACAAAATAAGCATAAATTGCTGCTGCCTATGTTTTGTGTTGGGCAAATAATGACAATATCGCAAACCTGTAGCTCGTACGCTGACACTATGACGGTTACTTCCGAGTTCTCTTGAACGCAGCAGACACAACGCAGTAGTGAAAGATGGAGAATAACTTCATGAAGCCAGGTGAAGACGTCCGAACTGAGAAATGACTTAAAAATAAATGGCGCTGGGCGTGGATAGAAGAAAGCTGCAGAAACGGCAACGGTGGCAGAAATTAAGAGAGCCAGGTGCTTGTTTTTGTGTGTTGTGCTCGAAGAAGCTAATTTACGCTACTAGCGGCAAAAAAAAAAAAAGTTCTACGGCGTCACGAAGGAGACCCCGGTCACAGAACAGCTGTTTGCGCATTCAACACACAATTCGTTTGCCGAGAGCAACATCCACAGCTGACGCACCGGCAACAATGACCGATCGTCTTTGTGAGTTGAAAATACGTGTGTGCTCGTTCATTGTCCAGTACTGAAAGTCTTCTTCAGATATTTAGGATGATTTGACAAAACTTGGGAGTTTCAAACAAATTTGAATGTATTCCTGACTTTGGTGAAGTTGCATAACCATTAGTGGCATTTTTCTGGGGCGACTGTGGCTCTGTAGGTAGAGCGGGTTGTTCACGAACCAGAGGGTTAGCGGTTCGATCCCCGGAATGTGCCACATGTTGAAGTGTCCTTGAGCAAGACACTGAACCCCCAGTTGCTCCCAGTGCGTGGCACTGGTGTGTGAATGTGTGCGTGCTTGTGTGAGTGAATGGGTAGATGTGTCTCTGACTGTAAAAGCGCTTTGAGTACCAATAGGTAGAAAAGCGCTATATAAAAGCAAGGCCATTTTATATTTAATAATTTATCTGCTTTATGTATTCCCCACCATTTGGGAGGATAATTACTAAAGAGGTACTTTCTTTTTCTTCCAGCCAATACCAATGTGTCTGTGGCCTGCACACTGTGGCCTGTAAAGCTGGGGACACACTACACAACTTTCAAAGACTTTTAATATTCCTGCTACTTCAGTTCGTCTTCTGACACTATTTTCTTTGTCCCACCCCCTCTTCTTTTCATTGGCTGTTGGCAACACGAGTTTGAAGTGAGGTCAGTAATCAGTTCACACTACTCCCTGCTTCCAGATATGGAACATGTTCGTACACTTGCATATTCACGTCTTATTTTAGTGCCAGCTACCCATGCCCACTATCCCCAACTAGTGCAGACTGGTGTAGACGTCGGTATACACTGACTCAGCATATTCCCAGGGAAAAAACACCTTACAATCATGGTCATGGTAAACAAGAGCATTCTGACTGATGTCAACTCAGAGTAACTTCATTTTCATTCATGTTTGATTTCATCTATAGCTGCCAAGAGACAAAGCTGTGTGAAGCTCTAAATCTAAGTGACTATACTCAATAGGAACCTTTATTCTTTTGTTCTGGCTAAAGAATGCTGTGGATGCTTTGCGGGTTAGTATGACCTGCCACTGCTGCTAAATGAGCTCTCTTTGTCTCTGTCTGGTAATGAGGAGTTCTCCCCAGTGTGAACCCTGGATAATGTTTGACAGTCCCTCTGAATGCAGCCTGGGAGACACGAAGCTCTGCCAGCTTACAATCGATGATATGAAACATAACAGACTGTTACTGTCCGGGCACCCCCACATCCCATCATCAGCAAATCCTCAGCAGCCCCTTCCCTCACCCAAACTGGCCCAGCCCCCCACGTCGCCTTGCTCAACAATGCTCCCCTGTCACCCCCCTGGCCCTCCACATGCTTGAATGTCAGCCAAACCTATTCTGCTCCCTGCCTCTATATCCGCTGGGCTCCTTCTATCTTCCCCATCACTCCTCAGCCCCCATTCACTCGTCTTCCACTTTCTCACCCGACAGATCTGACAACATTCTGCCCCCTCCCAAAGCTGCAATTTGTCCTAAATTTGTGTCCCCCCAACCCAACATATCTGGTGGCCCCCACCACCACCACTTGTCACTTTCTGGCTGTGCTCATCTCTGTTTTCCCCTTTCTCAGGGATCCTTTCTCCTCCCTTATCTCCACTGCACCACCCCCCCACCCATCCTTCATCCTCCTGCCGTGTTTGCCGAAGTGGCTCGTCCTTGTAAATGCCACCGAACCCGTCAGGAGCAAATCCCTCTGAATCAGCCTGGAGCAAACTCTAATCATTACAACACAACACGGTCAGACAGGCAGACGCGAACGCACACACCAACACACCGTGCACATTTCTGCTCATGCACATACGTGGAAGATAAACATAGGCCTTCCCATGCACGAACATAGATGTGTTTCGTATTTGGCAGGACATGTTTTCGTGCCAGTAACGTTTGAAATGTCACAAAATTCACAAAACCTTTTAGCATAGTTAATCATTACAACATTGTTCTAGACAGAAAATGTAACAAACCCAACCCAGATATAGCTATGTTGGGTTAGATTTGCTGGAAAGTCAGATTTATAAGGAAATCTTCAGCAGCACAAATCTCAACTGGAAAACCAATGGTCTCCTAGGAAATTATTCATGATGAATTCCTAAGGAATAAGCGGGTCTGATGGAGCTTATCCCACCTGTCATAGGGCGAGAGGCAGGGGTACACCCTGCCCTGGAGAGGTCACCATTGCATTGCAGGGCTGAAAGAGTAATTTAACAAAACTTTTATAAAATATGTACATACTCAATAATATTTGTTATATGTGAAACATCAACTTATTCTTGGGAAGCTAAAGGCTGCAGTAGTTTCCTGTGTCCAAACTGTTTTTATTTATTTATTTATTTTTGGGGACCAAATATGGTGGAAATTTAGCCAATCAACTTCCCTATTCTTATGAAATAAGGCAGTTATTTTGTTGCCTATACGCCTGAAGATAGCTTTGCTTATGAATGCGACTTGAGTCATGGGTCTTATGAAAGGGCCATGCAAGGCATCAGATGTGAACTTAAGGAAATAATTTCAGGTGGGTTGGATGAGGTGAGAAGGTCTCCTTATTAGGATTGGAAAAGCAAACTGAATTCACAAATTAAGGGAAATCTAACCACTAACATTATTCCACTAATTAGTTTAAAAATATCAGGACAACTTTTTGCATGTTTTAAGTGCGACCATTGTATTGCACAGTTTTTATCAGTGGATACAATCTGCATGGAATTGTAGATCCTTGCATGATTGCTTAAATACATTCTCTTTACAGTATGATGTTCAAGTAGTTCAAAATGGTAATATGGTAATATGCGAGTATGAGTTGTAACAACAGCTACAAAAATGGGATAAATATTTTTGTTACCAATGGTGTCCTTTCTTCCTGGCAATGACTGGCTGGGTTTCACATTTTAGACATCTTTTAAAAAACTGCTGTATACTTTTCTCTCTACCTCTACCCCTCCTTGTCCTTTGTTCTCACAGGACTTTCTCGGAAGCGTCTCCTCTGACACATCATGCTTCAGTTGATGTGATTAGTTTTAAGGCTTATAGGATATAGATGAAAGGATACAGTTGGAAGCCTTCTGTTGGCTTTTCTCACTGACAGTTGAATAGGCACTCTGTTGCTCCAAGAGTATCCCACACCTCATTTGTTGTGGCAGGCTTATGGAGCATATGACTTAACATGGCCACCTCACAGAACAGTGGAGAGATACAGTGATCAGTGTTAGTGGAAGAGGGCACTCAACTCAGTCATGTGCTGATAGGAAAAACACATGTACTGTTAGTAGCTACAGTACATACATGGACTAAAGTTACATGCGGAGTACCGCAGGGTTCAGTTGTTGGCACATGGCTTTTTTCCAACACAAATGAATGTATTTGCCTCTTCTAAAGACAAAGCAACGAGTCATGGTGTGGCTGTGGGTCAGCAGGTAGGGTGGACTGTCCATGAAGAGGGTTAATGTTTTCATCTCCAATCCATGGACCACATGCCACGTGTTTTGAATCCCAATAGGCGGAAAAATGTTACAAACCATTTACCAAAAACAGATTTCACAATTTTTCTGTCAATCTGCCTTTTCTGATTTTTTTCAGTCCATTTAAACCTGCTGATAGAGGCAGTCTATCTTGATTTTCACCACTGGAACTTAAGAGGAGCTAGGTCAATAATGGAATTTTTATTCATTAATTTTATCTTCTGTAACTGCTTGTCCTGTGAAGGGTTGCGGGAATAATGGTATTTTAAGCATTCAAATTTCCACTTTTGACATTGAAAGTTTATTCTGGACCTTAGAAACAGCAGCTGACAAAGCACAAGGTCCACTTATAATGCTTGCTGCAGTCTAGTCCTTCTATCAATTATATCATTATTAACTTTTTGACCAAAGTTGATAAATGTTGAAGCGCTGACCGTAAACCACATCTGCTGAAAAATATCTGAAATATCCAGAATTGGGTTAAACAAAGCACATCTTAGCTGAGGTTGACTTTCTAGCTCTTTCAGAGGCGGCAAGACTGTTCTTAAACTCTATCTTTAGTTGAAGGTGCTGTAAAATGAACTTATAAGATAAATAATGAACTTTAACACTTACATCTACCAGGAAAAAGTTTCTAGCAATGGATGCTGTCTTGAATTGAACTGTAAAATCTGATTTTCCTGTAATAAAATGCCTATATCTTCCACCTTTGACCAATTACCAGTGAATATGATGATCTATGCTTTGGATTTTTGCCTTCATTCAAAAGTAGAGATGACATTGAATCTGTAAAAAGACAGCAGGGGAATTGTATGCAGTAAAGGTCAGGCCATACAGGATTCCAACTGCAGACTCAGTGGTGAGGGCATTTTCACCCACATGGTATGCATCCTGACAACTCAGCTCCCATGCTGACATTCTTGAATTTCACTTTTAGTCTCATCTTAGCTGTTTCATCTCAATGCGATATAATTATTTAGCAATCATTCCTGATTTTCTTTTACCAGGTGTATATTTTACCGCTTTTCTGCAGCATTAGTGTTATCAGTGAATCCTCCATGTACTATCTGTTAATCATTGAGCGCAAAACACTGCATTGTGTCACTAATTAAAACAGAAATTTCCGTCACCTATTGCAGGTCAGACCAACTACGCCAGCTTTGTAAGCCAAGCAGTGTGGGTGCTAAGTAGGGTCCCCTGTGGTCTTGCAATTGGGAATTAGAAGGGATGGAAGGACATGAAGATAAATAAAGAGTGGGAGTGTATTGAAAGAAATTAGGCAATGGAGAGGCGAGAAAGAGACACCCAGGATCCTATGTATTACACAAGTGACCAGCTTGAAAGACAATGCAGTCTGGCTGTCCCCATCCTCTGAAAACAATGCATAGAGGTTACTGTGTCTGGTTAGATTTAAGAAGCAATTGGAGTTTAGATTAATCTCAATTACGATAATGAAAACGTTGGGTTTTGCAACTCTCTCTCTCATGGATAATAGTTTCAGCTGGAAACAGGTAATGAACAGCAGTCTCCCATGTTAAAATCTGATCCTTGCTCAACTAATTCATGCACGGCGACCTCCTCCTAATGCAGACTTTGGTCTTTAACCATGTGACTTTCTCTACTGCTCCTGTCATAATTTCTATGGTCAGTAGAGGACGCTGTCTCAAAGAAATGTAAATTTTGGCTGTAATAGGCGGTACAATATTATCTGATCCGCTCTAAAGTTAATAAATATCGATTAATTTAGATTTAAAGATAACTGTACAATTGTCCTGGACATGTTCGACCCAGTAGTCATATTGGGTTGTAGTCACTTTTCTTCAATAGAAAGTGCAAGCATACAGAAGACTAAAATGACTCAATAAGGTCACTACACAGAGTTGAGGAAGTGAGAAGAGAAACAGGATAAAAAGGGCTGAGGATGGGAAATGGAGGTAGAGGATGAGTACAACATCGAGATAGGGGAGAGGGGTGAGAGAGGTAGACATTTAGAGGGGCAGGAGGTGACAGAGGCGGGTTGGGCGGTGGGGGTTGTTTGGTGGAGTCAATCTGCTGTCTGGCCTAATGTACCCTCAGTATGATTGGCTGGGATTGCTGGCCTGCATACCTGATACCGGGTTCTGCTCTAATCGTTCTTTTCCTGTAGCTGGACTCAGACAACGCTCCTTTCTCCTTTTATCTCTCCCTGCTCTGCTCCCTGCTCAGATCAGGTTGCTAAAAGTAGAACGCCGCCTGCCACCAACTCTCCATTTCTTTGCCCAGTTGCAGCCTTTCTCCCTCTCTCTGGCTCTCTCTCTCTCTCTCTCTCTCTCTCTCTCTCTCTCTCCATGTCTCTTGTGCACTGCCTTTTACTCCACTCTTCTGATTGTCAGCGTTTTCAGTATCTGTTGTAATGGCAAAACCCTGTTCCTTCTCCATTCGGTAAAAATCCCCCTTTGCTTCCATACTGGGCACTGACACAAGATGGCTGCCAAGAGATGTTAATGGAGACCAAAAAGCAAGGGTGGATGTCTTGTTTTATTATTTGACATACTGCATTTGTTGCTGTGAACATAGAATAGAGAGCTGTAAAGCATGCTGTGTAGCATAAGTCACTGAAACAAAAACATGTGGTTATATGGGTTTGATTGCTATTAATTAGGCCTGTCAGTACGTTCAAATATTTAGTTGCATGATTTCCATAGTGAACACAGGATTAATGCAAAATTAACCACATATTTTGAAATCGCTTGTACCATCTCAGCAGTTCAGAGAGCTTCCTGCTGAGCAAAGGACTCTCTGCTCTCTAAGCTAAGAACTTGATCCAGTTCACATTAAGGCATACACCTTTGGCAAAGCTTTGAAACTAAACAGACCATTTAAAAGATCAATTCCTATTTCTATTTCTGCTTGCTTTCTTGTTCTTCTTCTTGTTTTAGGATTTTTGGCAGTTGTGACACTCACTTCACACACTTTAGACTCACTTCCCACAGTGTTACTGCTGCACTGAGCTCCACCTGGTTTCCCAAGCTACTGGACTCAGTTTGACACGGCTAGTTTTAATATTTGAAACCAAACTACAAAAATCCTTTTAAATAAACAACATAGTGACTTTGTCATTCCACATTTTAGCTTGGTATTTGGCTACCCACTGTTTTACACATTAGAAATTCTTTGTTTTCACATTTCAATGATTCCATCAACTTCATTTCCAGAAATTGACAGACAGACTGCTGGGAAACACAGTAGAGATTTGAATTGCTGGCCCACACTAACTGCCTGGAAGCAGCACTCCAAATATTACTGCTAGCATGTATTCATGTAGTGATTGTACGTCAGTATTGTGCTTACTGCAAGTTACAGTGCACCCACCATGGCCAATTGTCAAAATTAAATTATTATTTGACTCCCCATAACTAAACAACAGTCATTTCTGTCCATTTGTCCATTAATCACATATCATATATATTTTTTTATATCTAGCTTTCATATTTGTAATATCATAATTATCTTGGTTAAGAGTGCATGATGTCTGATACAAACCTGATTGTGAACATATATTATTTTACAAGACTATATTATTTTACACGGTCTAAACATGATCAAGATATGATATGACTTACAAACAGAATGATCAGCGTTAGTGTCTCTAGTAAAATGTAATTTAAACGTACCATTCTATTGAGCCTTTACTGCTACTGTAACTACAGAAAGAGAATATAGTGAACAAGATTTACACATGGTGTGCCACAGGGCTCATTGCTAGGTCCGCTGCAGCACTGACTGCAGTACGGGAGACAGATAGTTTATGCCATTGACTAACTGTTTATGTTTAGGTAGATAATGTAGTTTTATGATCTATAAAAAAGAAAAACACCCAACCTTCCATTGTGGCCTCTCCATAGAGCTTAGTTGCGTCAAAATATATTGCTTACTTTTGCCATAACAGACAACAGTTTTACACATGGCCACAAGGAGGTGTTTGCCAGGAAAATGCAAATGCAGGTCTTGGAACAAATGATCAAAGCAGTCATTTTTCTATTCAGGTGTGTCTTCTGTATTTAATACCCTGGCCTGTCCTATCCTATCCAGTGGCTGCCCTACGTTTGGTCCTGCTTTTTCCTGTGTTAAAGCAGAGGAGACACAGCATGCAGCAGGGGCCAGGTGTTGCTGTGTGTGAATTCTCAGTGTCACTGTGCACAGTGGGAGGACAAAGACAGTATTGAGGAGGCAGGCATGGAGCAGCGAGCACAGGATACTCTTACAGACTGGCCAGTATTTGTGCCAATTCCCCCCTTCATACACACAACAGACACTGTGTTCAGTTTCTCCCCACTCCCAGCTTTGTCCTGCCTGGCTCTCTTTCTCTATCTCCTATTTCCTCTACCTCCTATCCTTTTTTAAATTTTTCTTTTTTTCTTTCTCTCTCTCTCTCTTTTTTTTTGTTTAGAGCAGGTTGGCTTGCTTTGGAGTCTGTATCGAGGGTGTAGATGAGAACCCCAGATAGCAAAGGGGCTAAGAACAGACTCGGGCATTTGAGACAGTTCTGTCAACCTTCAGAGCACAATGAGGTCCTGGTGGTGGAATGAACTTGAAAGAAAGTCGCTCTTAACCAAGGAAAGCGCATGAAGCGTGACTGAATTATGTTATGCTGAGGGTGAGGTAATATTTTCATTGCCTGTTTTTGGTTTACACATCCATGAAACGATCAGATCTTGTTACATACAACACTGAAGCTGAAAGCATCAGATTTATGCTGATAGCATAAGCAAGACATGAGACACCTGAACACTCAAGATGCTATAGAAAGGAAATAATAATATAATTGAGGAGACATTTGAACAAAAGCCCTGAAAGCATGAGGAAGCCCTCTGCTGTCATGGTTACAGATTCCTTGGAGACTCTGGCCCAGACTCTCTTAATTGGTTGCTTTAGACTAATCATCATGCTGAATGGCCATTTTGTTACTATTCCATCAGTCCATGTGACATGAGCTACTTGTTTGCACTTTGCTGTATCTCTTCTTATTCCATCACAAGGCACTGTTGAAGGAAATTTTCAGCCTCTCTGACGTCATTGTCATTGCATAGATTACGTGAGTAAATTATATAATCCGATCCACTTCCTTGTTATGGCAACAGAAACCCCAAAATCTCAAAATAAATATTCGGTCACTAGAATATCACAAGGAAAAGCAAATCCCAGACACACACACACGCACGCACCCACACAAAGTTGTGATTTGATGTGGCAAGCATTGATTGATTTTACAATCAAATCAACATGTTTGCACCAATTGTTGGTTGCAGATTTTGTCTCCATCACACCACTTTCAACAGGAGAAATGACTGCAGCGGGCAAAATGTGTTTAGTGTTCATATGGCAGTCTCACCACTATTTTACACAGAAATTGTTAACCCACCTTTTATGAAAAACAGCCTATGTGTCTGTGTTCTAACCTGGGCATGGAATTATGGACCATGGGAATCATGGGAGTTTTACAGTCCAGTCTACATGAGTTTAGTGGACTTGCAGAAGGCCTACGACTGTGTTCACCAGGTAACTCTTTTAGGGGTACTTCTGGTGGAACCTCAAAATGCCTTTTTGCAGTTGACGTGGTAGCGCTGTCTTCATCAGACCGTGAACTTCGGCATGCATTGGAGCGATCTGCAATCGGGTGTGGGGGTGCCAGGTTAAAGCTCACTGTCTACAAGTCTGAGGTGCTCTGCTGGAAAACAGCAGATTGCTCTCTCCCAAGTTGGGGGTGAGTTTCTGCCCCAAGCAAAGGAATCCTTGTAAAACAGTGTGCTCACAAGTGATGGCAAAATGGAACAAGAGGTGGACAGGTGGTTTAGTGCAGCAGCTAATGTAACGCAGCCGCTGTTTTGAACCATCATGGTGAAGAGGGAACTGAGCTGCCCAGTCAATCAAAGTAAAATAAAAACCCTCACCGAGTCATTAGGAGTGAGTCTCTCTCTCTCTCTCCTCCTCTCTAATTTGGCTTGTCTTGGGATGGTTTGGTTGAGTTGAACTTAAATATTATGATTGTTTGAATATTAATATACTTTCTCAAAAAAGTTGGTATGTTACTATTTATATGCTCACAAAATTAGGAAAATATAAATTCACATTGACATTCACAGTGTCATCAGAAAACCATGCCGTCTGCTCACTCTATAGCAGTAAATAAAGCATTTAATTTGCCCACCAGGCTGTCTGCAACACCTGCACGTCTCACACATTGTCCCTCCCCCCTTTATTTTTTCACTTCTTTCATTTTTTTCCCCCCCTCTGCTTTGAAGCAAGTGAACTGAAACACCTCGGAGACGTGCACATCCTGATGCTCTGGGATTCAAGCACGGTGGCGTGTCAGAACGAAATGTTTAAATATAAACTATATAGCATCACCTCTTTATAGATTGTTGAAAATGTTGGTATTATAGCTTTATTGTCATTGCAAATAATAACATGATTAAAATATAAAATATAAAGATAATCATCTTTATATTTGTCTGTTTTTTGAAATTCGTTGATACTGGGAAACCAAGATTGTAATGTATTACACAAATGTAAGTTATTTGTGTTGGCCCTCTGGGCTTTATTGTCATCCTGGCCATTTTCTGTGTGGAGGTAATAAAGATGCAAAGAGTTTAACACAACACTCCAGTCTATTTCAATGATGGAACATCTCAGACTGAACAGATAACTTTCACTGAGCTATATTTCCCTGTCCAGTTCAGTAAAAGCATCAGAACCACCATCTCCAACATATCCTTATTTGTCTGCAAGGATGGATTTCCTGTTTTGATTCCAAAATATATTTTATAAGGGACTTCATAAACTATTATATTTAGCCTAGCACAAAGCATCGGAGGTTTGGTAAGTTATATTTTGTGACCACAAGTGGAAATGCTGACCAAACAACAACTCTTCTGCTTTGGACCAGACCAAGAGAGCCGAACTAAAAGTCCATCTAACACTAACACTGTCTTAAGGGTGTTTTCTCACCGAAACCATGTGGTTCCCTCCGACTCATCACTCGTGTGATTGCTCAGTCAGTGCTGCTGTTTTAGGCCAGTTTTTTCTTCAATCTTTCTTTTCCTCTTTTGAATATGTGTGTATATATACTGCATATATGTGTATTTTACTGCATATACACATGTATGCAGTAAAATGAATCCAATGGTGGTATAACTGATGTGCAGAAAATGCAAAGAAAGCACCACGAGCAGTTTCACAGTTTCATTCTTTACCTGTCAGACAATGACTGAGAAAGTAAGGCCCCTTAGTAACCTGGAGGTCTGGCGATCTGATTTCATATGACCTCTATGAGCAAAATGAGTTTGTAAAATACACATTCTTCCTACTGAACTCCTTATTGTGTTAGTAATATAATTTCAGTACAAGTTCTTTATTGCACTGTATTCACATCATCTGTAAATTAACTGTTATACCTTTTCTTTACTGTGACTGCGTTTTAAGTGTACTTCCCCTTTAATGCGCAGCCATGTACAAAGGACGTTCAGGTTAAATGGCAGCAGTAGTAATTGCCCTCCCGCTAATATCCTACTGAACTAAATGCAATGTAAGCAGACCCGGAAGATAATTATTTTCGGCATACATAGCAGCGCTTATTACTTGAAGAAACTGAATTAGTTGGAACTACTTTATTAAAGTTCTTGCCATGTCGTTATTGATGTTTTAATCTGGCAGATGGAAAAATAATGCTAATAAGAAATGACTATAGATTTAAATATGGGTGTGAATAAGGAACAAGGAAAGAATCTGACAGTGCCAAAAAAATAAAAAAATAAAACTAAACAAAAACAGCAATAAGAGCAAGAATTTGATTTTAAGCTGCACTGGCAAACCCTCTGCACCTTAGAGACTGTAGAGAAGCTCTGTTCATACAGCAGAAGATCACTACACATAGACATTTTGCAAAGCTGCTGTATGAAGTTATAAAATTCAAATCTCTGTAAAGCCTCTCTGTCAAGGACCGGCACAAGTTGGCAGACTGTCAGGACGTCCTGGGTGGCAGCTTCCTATGTGAGGTGGATCACCTGCAGGACGCTTGTACGGTATTCCAAATCTGTGTTTTGTCCAGTTTGGGTATTTCATTTACATTTATGTCACTTATATAAAAAAAATGGCCACAGTCACCCTTTATAAATACGTGCACACCCACAAACACACACACATCAATTCTGTGAGTTACAGTATCTGGAGAAAGGATGGTTACGCTGAGGCTGAATAGATGCTGCTTGCAGCAAATATTGCAGACAATGAGTTTGGGCGAATGAAACGGATTTGGGAGGAAGTGAGTGAGGCAAGACAGACAGGGTGTGGAGTGATTATGTGTGTGTGTGTGCATGCACGGCCCGAGGTGTGTGTGCGTTGTTGTGTATGCATATGTTCCTCTGCATATGTGTCTGTGGTACATGCACGTGTTCTCTGTGTGGAAGTGGGTGTCAGTGTGTGTGTGTCTAAGATAATTAACCATCCACAGAAGCGTGTCATTCCTCTATTGTGTGTCAGAGTGGACTGCAGGGGTTCCAAGGAGGAGCGGAAATGCTGATTTCGTCTCACATTAGTCGATGGGCTCCACTATTTCTTCGCTTTTCTTTTTGATTTCCCCAGCATCCTCCGTGGATGTTAGGTTTCTCCATTTAAAACTACCCCCCCTCCAAGTGAAACGTTCCTAAAACCTGCTCGGCAAGCTTAGTGACACACATACGTGTGCACACACACAATCAACCTCAACCTGCTATTTCCACCACCCATTAACTCTACCACCAGCAGACCGCTGGCTGGAGATGCAAGGTGGCCTTTTACAGAGGAATTCTTAGGGTCGTTTTTTTCTTGTAGATATTCCACGCCGCTTTGCGCCCTCAGATTTCACGCTGCAACATTAACACGAGCTGACACACTGGATTAAAGGCAGACAGCTGGAATGCCCGGGCCCTTTGTGCAGCATGGACCTCAGCCAAGAGCCTTCGCTCTGAGGCCAAGAGAGACCTGGGAAAGAGAGCCTTCCTTGGAAATAAACACAAGACTGGCCAAGAGGGTGGAATGTACCTGACGGAGTAAATCCTTCACTGGCCTGGCCTGGTCTTGGTTGTTTGGGCTCAGTCAGGTGTATCTGAAAGAGGACTCTGAGTTGTGCTTGAGGGCAAGAAGAAGACGAAGAGTCAAGTCAAATGGGAAACAAGGCTGCTTGAAAAAGATGAAATCTGTTTCAAGCAACCTGTTTAGGATGCGTTCCACTGCAGCAGGGCTACGCTGCAGGTTATCAGCCAACAAAGATTAAATTAAAATAATACAAATAAAGAGCTAAAGCTGGTCTCAGTCAAAAGTTCACTATGCAACCACTGTGGTCATGAGTGGGAGTGAAAATGCTCAATACTCAAATAGACTTTGCTGCAGCTGCACTAATAAGAAGTTATTAAGCCTTCAAAAAGATTCAGTAGTATCTATCATACAACTATTTTCCAACATCAGCCACTAATAGCTGCTGAATGTACCAAACCATCTCTGGTCAAACCAGAAAGGGACATTCATTTGTGAGTTACCCTAACCCTAACCCTCTTGATGAGGTTATCAGTTCTAACCCTAATTACAAGGTTACCCATTCAACCCAACTGTGCCAATTGGCAAACTGGTCCCAAACTGGACAATGAGTCAATATGGATTATTTAATATATACACTGTATCACTGTCTAATATTTGTGGGGCAGTTTTCTAGCTTAGGAAACTTTGGATTTAATGACGTAACACAGTCAGTAATATAGCTTATACAAGGAGAAGAATATGTATCCAGTGGTCCGAGCAAAGCAGAACCAAGTTTAGCACCGTCAAGACAGCTTGCAATATGTCATGATCAATTTTTTTTGTGTGGATTTACTTCACTTCTGTGAGAAAATCCATCCTTTTCAGCAATTCACATGAAAAAAAGACTGTGGCATGGTTTTAGAGAAGGAAAATCCCTGAGAGTACTGAAGTGAGTGCTGGTGCGTTTTACTTCTTACGAACTCAATTTTTGATTTGTCCATTCTCTTCCTTTTCACCACATGCTGTAGCCTTCGTCTCAGCAAAATCACTACAGCCGCTTCCTTCACATTATACCACTTTAAGAACAGTCTTTAATCCAGCCGGCAAATGAGATTCACCCAAATGGGTGTTTAAAAGTGAGAAATGAGAAGGGGAGAGAGAGAGAGAGAGAGAGAGAGGCAGAGTGGGAGAGCGACACCGGCTTGTTGAGGGTCGCCATGGTAACAGAGCAGTCTAGTCACACCTCATTACGGCGGGCCGAGTGTTTGTATTGGCCGGCCAGTTCCGGAATATATTCTCCCCATGCTAATAGCCTTCAGATGCCATCGGCTCATTGCACTCAGCAATGTCACCCAACTCGTCCAGACACACACGCACACAGACACACACACACACACACACACACAAAAGCGAGGAGAACAGAGAACTGGCAGTTTTATGGCTTCAAATATTTCCCCCCGGAGATCTGTCTGAATAGATAACATAATCATTCCTAAAGTACTGCTGGCTGGCACAACTGGCTATATTCACTCCACTAAGCTCTCCCCTGGTTCATGTGTGTGTGCGCGTGTAGACGTGTGTGTCACTGTGCCCTCACGCGTCCTGCATGCTGTGTGCTTTCCATCAGATTTCATACAATATTTCATGCTTTTCTGCAAAACAGCAGCGTTGGCTTCATTTATTGGTATCCCACCTAGCGTTGAAATCTGAATGTATATTAACATATGAATAGAGAACTTAAATTTACCAGGTGCTCACCATTGTTGGGGAGTTATTTAGCATTCCTTGGTCGTCCTCAAATGGTTTAAAAGATGCTGTTTGTTAAGGATGTGAACAGGTGTGATTGAGGTGTTTACTGACTGATATGTTAGCACCAACGCCTCACAGCATGAACGTTCCGGGTTCGAATACATCGGCCAACTGTGGGAGTTTGCATGTGTCTGCGTCTGCCTGTGTTCTCCCCGGGTACTCTGGCTTCCAAAGACGTGCTTGTTAGGTTAATTGGTTATTCAAAATTAGGTGTGAGTGTGAATGTTTGTCTGTCTCTCTGTGTTAGCCCCGCGATAGAGTGGCGATCTGTCCAGGGTGCACCCCGCCTCTCGCCCCAATGACAGCTGGGATAGGCTCCAGCCTCCGGCAACCCTTCATGGAACAAGCGGTTACAGAAGATGAATGAATGAATGATACGTGACAAATGAATATAAAACCACACATGTACATACAATATAATTACTCAATTTATTCATTCAATTTTTAGTAATTTCCACATGAATAGCTAATTTACAAGTTCTGTCTCTTTGCTCCATCCATCACTACTGAGCAAACTCGCCGCTTACCGACGTGGCTGAAAACTACGGAATAAATAGTCGAGTCGAGCCTGGGTGAACGGCAGTGTATCATGTGTCTCTGTCACACTGTGCCACTTAAAAATATTTGCAAAAAATTCTTCACATTTTTGCATAAAAATGACTCAAAATAACTCAGGTCCTGGCAGTAGATAGCAGAGATCCCAAGCAAGCAAATGAAACAGGAATATTGTGCTTTTGTATTTGTTTATTCAAGAAAGTGAATCGCATGGCTTTGTCCTCGCCACTGGCATCTACACCATGGTTGTTCAGTGTTCTCCTGGCGGTGGAGGGAAACAGTCGTCTTAATTCTGAGGAATCATTTTTTTCCTTTAACTGCTGCTTACTTGTTTAGTCCACTTTTAAACTGTGCCCATACCCATACAGTTATATAAATGCATTTATAATTTTTTTCAACCCATGACTTGCAGGTCTTGACGCATTGCATTTTAGAAGAGAGCAAATTACGTATTTGCTTGGGTGATGACTTAAAAGAAATAATTGGCAAAAACCGTTTTCCAGTGCTTCGTGGTGACGTGGCTAACTGTTGGTCGTGGGACCTCAAACAGAGAAGAGGGCCGTGTGTGCTAAACTGAAGCCGTGTGCAGTGACGCTCAACACGATGTTCCTCTGGGACTTCACAGGGATTAAGTTTTCCCTGGCAACTCCAGAGTCTAGCCAAGGCCCACTAATCTGCGCAGTGTAAGGCTACTTCACTTAAGAAAGTGCCGTTGAGCCTTTGCGCAAAAGAAGATAGCGGCGGCTCCGCTCAGCATGGCGGCCGCGTGAGGAAGGTGGAGGCATACAGAGGGAGAGGTGGGATGGGAGGTGGGGAGGTGAAATTAAAGTATAAAGGAGAGAGTGGCAAAAGGGCAGCGGAGAGAGAGAGACATAAAAAAGAGAGGTGAAAGAAGAAAGAGGAAGTGTATGAATGGCAAGAGGGGCCACGGCGAGGTGAGTCGCATCTGGTGGGGACTGGAGGGAGGACCTGATGTGAACTGGAACACAAAATCATAAATGGGCATTAGTTGAACTTCTGTGAGCTGTATGAATCATTAAGCTGCATTAGATACCATGAAAAAAGCTGCAAAATTGGTGATTAAAGAGATGATGTTGTTTTTCTACATTAGAGGATGAGCTGCTGTCTTACCCAGTCTGTCTGTTAGAGACACATCAGGATATTCTTTACCAGCTCAAAGATAAAAAAATCAAAAAAATCTGAATGGACAAAAGAACACTTAATCAAAAAATGGAATGAAAATAACACACTGGCCTTTGACTCTAGTGAGAACAGCCTGAGTGAAATTCTTCCCACTGTAATTCCCACTGTATGCAATCACTCACTCCTGTGCCTATATTTGGATTCCCAGTGTTTATTTCTAGCTGCTGCTTAAATGACACACCTGGAACTGACTCTGTCAACACATCAGTAGCCCAGTCTAGTGCATTTTCACTGTATGGCAAGAAAATCGACACATGAGCGCCAACGTTTGGCTCTGTCCCAAGACTACTTAATGATGGAAGAGGCTTCACTGTTATTTATTTGTTGGAATTTGGGAAAACAGTTTTCTGTGAATCTTACTTCACTGATAACACCCATACCGTTTTATTGGCAATGAAGCTGTTGAAGGCAATATTTACTTGATGAACGGGCTAACATACATTCATTTTCTGTAACCGCTTGTCCTCTGGAGGGGCTGGAGCTTACCCCAGCTGTAATTGGGCAAGAGGCAGGGTACAACCTGGACAAGTTGCTAGGGGCAACACAGATACAGAAAGATAACCACGCTCACACCTACGGCCAATTTAGAATCCTCAGTTAGGCTAACAAGCACGTCTCTGGGCAGTGGGAGTTAAGCCGGAGTACCCGAATAGAACCCACATAGACACATGGAGAACATGAAGGACTATAACTATTTTTGGACACGCTGACACATTCAGAAGATATAGAGATATCCAGTAAACAAGCTGAAACAAGGGCAACTGGACTCGTGTTGCTTCAAGAAAGCCTACAAGTCTAGCTGCCCTTGTCCCAGTCTTGTGGATACACCATGACCCGGATGACTAAGAACTTACACACAAAGCATTTCTGTTATTGTTGTTTTCTCCTTTAATATCCTTTAGGAATCAGTTAAACCCTCAGCTATATGTGTCTTCCTACACAGGCAGAACTACTAACATTCAAATTAAAGCTGAAACTGGCAATACAGTGCACTGCGGCGATGCTACGTTGCGAGGCAGAACAAACAAACATGGACTGCAGCTTGCACCTTTTTAGTCAATACCGTGGTTTGCTCACAAATTGCCTCGTGCAGGCATGGAGAGGTGATCTTACCCTCCATTCATCTCAGGGGTTGACATAATTGATTGTTTACACACATAATAAACACACACACACACACACACACACCTCCCACACGCCCTTCACCCGCATGAGTTAATTTCCCACAGCGCAGCGGCACACGCATGCCAAAACTGGCAGGAGCTACAGGTAGGTTGAGGTGTGAGAGCCTGTTGCTAGGCAGACTGTTCAGCTTTCATGTTAATACGCTAGGCTGGCGTGGTGGGCTTTAAAGCCCTGCACACGCGGCAGCTGAGTGATTCCCATTTATAAAGGCTAATAATACTTTGATTGATGTTGGCATACATTATGCTAATATTTCATATCTTGAACTTCAACTAATTTTATTCAAGAGATTAGAAAATATATGTACATACAGTATATATTGTGTCCAGAATAATCACTATAATTAGTATTAGTCTAATTCTATGCCTGTAGAGCTCTTAAATTAATTGCACTCCATTCAGCGACCAAACAAACAGAAATGCAACAAAAGGAACCAGAGTCAGAGAGATGTCTATCATTCATTCATCATGCATCTTTCATACAGGTTAGTACCGCCAGTGAACAGCCAGTGAAACGCTAGACTGATACTAATAAGATACAAAGAAAGACACACACACACTAAACATTTAAATCTCAGTATATGTGGCGATTTAAATGTTTAGTTCAAATCTTGTCTGGAGGCAATTTGCTCTTTATCTGTGTCACTGGGGTTTGTGTGCAACTTTACTCTTTTCATGGAGATTGCCCAGATTTTGGAAATGTGCATACAGGCAAACTTGGCAACCTCTATGTGACGTCAAGCCTCTAATGAAAGACTACTTAGACTGGGCAATACCAAAGAACCAACAGTGCATTAAAACTCAACTGCCTGCTGCATTTTGTTGTGTTGTGACGCAAAATCAGAGTTTTTGTTTTTTTACTCTGCAGGAAACATATAACAATCTTTTCATTATAAAAGAAATAATGACCTATAGCTATAGAGGTCAAGTGGCTCTCCCGCTTCCAGCAATCAACTCTAGGATGCAAGCTGATGTGAATGACTGACTCCAGAGTATGGTAAGCGCTGCGTGTCATCCATCCAGGAATCACAACCGTATCGATCCGCTAGTCTTAGACAAAAAATGTGAGACGCTGTAGGAGGCTTTGCTGAGGATTGCCTTGCCATTGCCGAGGAACATCCAACAGTTTTACTGTGTCTTGCTCCTGCATTTTTAATCGATTATCCAGAACACAAGATATTAGTGTGACGATAACCTAACCTAAAATCTAGTGCACAACAACCGATGGCGTGATCCATTGCGTATGTCTGTCACACAGGTTACTGCAAGAATTTATGACACAATAATCACCTATTATTAATCATAGCAATTATTTTATCAGACAGAATGAAGCAATCTGTAGGCACATGCACAGAATTTCCTCTACTTTCTCTCTCTACTTCCAGTTTACAGTATTAAAGCTGCTCTCTTAATGCTGTATGCCCAAACGGGAGTTAAGAAGCAGATCATATCAGTGTGTGTCGCCTAATGTACTGTACGTCTGCATGCTGAATATCTGTGGTCAAGAAAACATCTGAAAATGCCTGCAGTAATAAACGTGCTATGAATGTGGCAGACAAGTGGCTGTTTGGATAAGGTCCCTGTGGTTTTTCCTCAGTGTCAGTAGTGACAGATAAGTGCCCTGTGATTGTACTTATCTCCATGTGGGTGAGTTAAAAAGGCGCATTTATGGGGCAGATAAAAAAATAAATAAATAAAGGAAAGCATACAGAACACCTACGGCAACAACTGTTTATGTAGTTCCACGCAATTGGACGTAAGTAGTGTGTAATATGGGGCCTTTTATGGTTTGGTCGGTGGAATTACCCTGCTCGTGGCACACACGCTGAACGTACACACAGAGCGATTGTCATCAGGCGGTGTGGTTCATCTGAGCATTAAACAACCCCGGCACCTCTATGAGAAAAACAAACAGTCTGCAACCAAGCGCAGACGGCTGCAGGATGTCAGCTGGCTGCAGTCATCTGCTGCAGGGGCCAGCTTGCATGTGGGCGGCCAGAGTCTCGCCGCTCAAACTGTTATCAACAGAACTTTGGCGCTATCTTAAAGGAAAGACCAAAACAATGAAGACTGACAAAAAACAGAAGACTGCATTCATCATATTTACTGTACGCTCAGCTAGGACATGCCTTGTATGTGGCAAAACACAAAAAATTCCATTTAAGAAATATAATAAGACCATACCATGTGTCCCCGGGTGACAAGAGAAGTACAGACACACATTTCTTGATTATTTAGGGTTTTGTCACTGATGTGTACATTCGATGTTTGGTTTCTCAAATTTGTTCCAATTTGTTCTAAAATTCAACAAGAATAAAAACTGTGGCAACAGAATTATAGACAACCAAACATTTCCCTTGTGAATTATTATAATGTGACACAGACTAATATGGCTGTCAGTCATGGATTAATATAAACTCAAGCTAAACCTTGGAAAACTTGTCATACCTCTGCATTGTTGGCGAACGGGCAGTGCAGCCTACTCTGATGGTGGATAATTAGCTTGATGCCGCCGCTCAGCACATGAGCTGCCCTGAGCTAAAACGTCAGTAAGAAGATTTGGTCATTCCATCTGCCTTAATTCTATTAGCTGCAGATTTGTTTTTGTTAAACTTTGGGAGCCACCTTGAGAGAGTGGTATTTATTTTTTTAACGGCCGCTGTTCATTCAGACTGCAGCGCCCCGTGATTGTGTGGCAGTGCACTGCAGCGCTGCGTTTCATCAGCAGGACAACTTGAATGCGGCCCTCCCTCAAAGATTTAATAGGGTGTTTTATGCCCCTTGAGTTAGGAAGCCCAAAATGCAGCTGGCCCCCTCTGACCGAAACAGAAAAAGGTTTCCGGGAGGAGAAGAGGTCAGAGGCACTGTAGGAAAAGAAAAAAAAAAAAAGTATGCATTTGATTTTTCACTTGTGAGGACCAGTAAAGATGCACAAATGAGATAAAAATAAAGATTTTAAAAAAGATGCAAGATAATGGTGTGTTTTATTAATTTATACGAGGAAACTGGCACTTAAAATTCTAAATGTAAGAGAAAAAAAACTCAGCTTTAAGTAAATAAAGTAGCTTAGCTCAGTGAAATCATGCAGTTTCATCAACAGACCTACAGCTCCTTTTAAAAAAAGTTCTGTTAGTAATGACGAGACAATAATGTAATCAGTGTTGGCTATAGGTTGTGGGTTGGCAAACAAAAGGTACACTTTTCGTTGCAAAGCTGGCATGCAGAGGGAACAAGACAGCTTCATAGAGACAGTCCAGCCTGTTCAACTAACACAAGTGTCTCCACCACTGGAAAGCCTGGAAAGCAGCGGTTAACATAGCTCTTGTCCTAGCTTCTTCTTTTTAGTCCTCCACGTATAAAAGCTGTCCTTCTCAGAGTTCACCATGTTAGCATTAGCCAGATTGACCATCCTCCTTCTACTCAGTTTCCCCGTGGATCAAACGTCCCCCTTTTACTTTCTTCCCCTTTACTTCTCTGTCCCGTGCTCAAGCATGAATCCCCCCTGTTGCCTCTTGGCTGGAATAGTGTTGTGTTTATCCCTGCGAGCACCCTTCCATTTACATGAACCAGTGCTGTATACAACAACCAGATTTATTTTTTCAGTAACCACACAGGACGGACAGCTAGCAGACTACGAGAGGAACAAAAAGTGTATTGGGTTTCACTGAATTATTCCAACTTGGGGAGGAAAATTTCAGTTCAATCAGTCTTCCTAGAGTATAGTTGCAATAGGAAGTGACAGTTACAATATGATTAATCTAACCTCATTTTAGGAGAAGCATCCATGGCCAGCACAGCCATTTCATCAACCTGTGCACCAATGCCTTGTGTCTCTAACAATAACTGCTTATATATTTGTGTACATATCTTGTCTTTGAAGGAGCTGGGGCCTCTCGGTTTGGAACACTCTGACTGTATGTATCACAGAGCAATGGGTGAGGCACGGGATATAACTGGTTGAAGCACTGAAGCCAGGTCAACTTTCATGTTATGCATCTCGCCCAACAGCTAACAATAGGTGTCGGACGTTGGTTTGTTGGCTTGTATCTCCCAATACAAATGATTTGTAGGTCATTGCACTTGTGTGTACATTAGGTTGATGGTTACCTCACTAATAAAAGCGCAGTAGAAAGTAGTTCTATGCAACAATGAAATCTATACCCAAACACATATTATGTTGAGAACAGACAGCTCATGCGCAGATATGTATAGCCTGTATAAAAACAGACTGCAACTCAGCACCATCAATAGCATTTAATAATACTCTGCAATGTTTGTAATTGTTGATGTGTAGCCTCCTTCTCTCTGTTACTGCAGGGTGTCTGCTGAAGTTGGTAACTGACTGATTTATTGTCATTTCAACCATATATAGCAGATGCATTACATAGTGAGATGGGAGGATGTTCCTCCAGGACCATGGAGCAACGTGAAGACAAGTACAACAGAAGAAACTGAGCATAGAGTGCACATGTTCAACCTTAGGCAATGCTGAGAGGATTTGGACCTTTCCTCTGCTAGCGTTAGCTGATTCCTTTTCAGATGACTGTGCATTGCAGTTGTACTGTAGTATTTACATATTTTGCATGCCACGGTGGTATGGGCTTCATCTTCAGTGACGTATTTCCACACACTTGATGAACTACACGCTGCTACAGGGCAATGGGCTATGACCCGCTGCACAGCCTTTACTGACACAGCAACAGTGTATGTCGACATAAGTTGGTTACATTTAAAAGTGCATCTTTTTCTCTGTCTTTTGAAGTAGTTAAATCTAAAAAGTGCTGTTCTGGTGTTTCTGTGTGGAATGAGAACCTGAGCCAGGTGTTATTTAACCTGGAGGTCGTTTCAGAGATGCTGCCATTATAAATGGATAATTCAGTAAAGCACAGACATCCTGCTGGTTAATATGCAGTGCTTATGGGCTGCAGTTAAACCGCTATTTTCTCTCAGAAAAGTAAATGAGAAGAACAATGTTGTGTATTCAACTGTATTAAAATAGAGCAGGTCACTTCAGAGAGCAGAAGGAACAGAGGTATTGCGGGCTGATATGGTGGTTATGTTGCAGCATCTTCTGCCATCTCCGGTTCTTTCTCACACATTTTAAATGTCACCGTGTCCAATGATGCAGGTTGGCGAAGTGAAAAAACAGCGAAGAGACGCTTCTCTATAAAAACACACACATTATGCTACACACTGAAAGCATAACCAGCTCTACACAGTCCTCCTACCCTAATCTTACACAATACATTCTTCCCCAAAATTGTTTTCACGTGAAAACACAGTACATGTGAAAGGCCAACGAAAAATGGTGGATACAAAAAGAAGAGATGGGAAGTTTTAAATGCAGTTTACACATAAAGTATTTCAGGTGGATTGCTGCAGTCATGATGTTGCTGTATTTTATGTGCAATGTGTAAGAGTTTAGAAATATGGACCACTGTATAGTATCCACAAGGTTATGGTCGTGCTCTTGCATTGTGTGCTGCCGGACTGCGTTTGAGTCGGAGGAAAGGGGTGGGCGAGCATGGGTGTGTGGGCGGGTCTGCGCTTAAATCCCACGAACAGTAGAGTCGATTTGAAGTGAGGGACCCCCTGCTGGCTGCTGTGAATGGGGAGTTGCATACCTTGCTAGCTGCCGTTTGTGCAGCGGCCCGTAGAAGAAGAAAGAGCAGTGGAAAAGAATCACAGGAAAGGCGGGGCTGGGAGAAAGACGGGGACAGGGAGGGTGGGGGTTAGAGAAAAGAGAGAGAGAGAAAAAAAACACGTTCTTGAACTTGGCTGATTGGATCTGTAATTTCCTCCTTCCACTGTTCCTCTATATGTATCAGCTGCTGGCTTATCACTAGCTGGCCCTGCCTCTCCTCTGATCTGGCTCAGAGCGTGAAAATAAGAGAGAGAGAGAGAGAGAGAGAGAGAGAGATGAAAACTGTACTTCCTTACAAAGGTCTTTGTGAAGAGCTTTCAGCTACACAGGATCATATAGCAGTTCTCAAACACACCAACATGTTCTCTGCAACCCCTGGAGCCACCAGCTGGTTCATTATTACAAACTCATGTTGTGTTTAAACTCACAGAACGTTTAAATACAATCAGCGTTATTGTTCAGGTATGTGAACACATACAAATCCTGTACTGCCATGCTTATTACACAGCGAGGACGACAGGTGTAGAGGTAGGAATGTACAACTTAAGAGCAGTAAGCAAACATAACTACACAGTGTGACTGGGAAATTACACACTGAAATGGCAGATAAGGCATAACACAACGAATCATCTCACAGTGCATGTCAAGGCTTGGGATTTTGATTTAGATGGCCATTCATGTATTCATATATAAAGTCAAATAGTGTGAAACATAATGTCTAAGGTTGGGATGATGTGGCTGATTGCAAAGAACGTGTTGCTAGTTTTGAGGGGGAAAAAAGTTTCATTTTCTTTCTAAAAGCTGGAAGAGAAGCTAATGGTCTCTCAGATATGAGAGCGGCATTTAAATCGGACCCAAAATGCTGAACTGGTTCTTTAATATTGTATTGAAAATATAGCATACATATGAGATTTACAAAATTTGAGGAGATAATTTGGTGACCCTTTCCCATAATATTTTGTCATAAAAAAAATGTTATATGACTCAAGTTGGAGCATTTTTACAGCTGGGATCAATTCATCATCAGTCCCAAGTTACATACAAGCTTCTCCACATAAACCTCAACAACATTCATAAGAAACTTCCAGTCAGTGACCATAACATCTGGTCAAGTAATTCACTCAAATGATTACAGCCATCAGTCCAGAGCTCTGTCTCCTGAACAGTGAGAGCTACACGGAGATAGATAATGGGTTAGCATAATTCTGGTACAGTTTCTCTTGCAGAGATGACATGCAGAGTAGCGGTTGTATACCGACCGGTAGACTAGTCGACTTTACTGCTGGGCCACGACACTTTAAGCAGGAAGTCGACAAGTCGCCGATCCCGTGACGATAACAACACGGATGCCCCCGAGAAGACAGGTGAGGAGCTCAGTGGGTCATTGCAGGAAACTAGCGACGATTCATATCAAGTCTGTGGAAATACTTCACTAAGATTATAACATCACAACACACTGTGAAGTACTATTCACTGCTATTGACAGATGCGTTTTATATAGGTAAAACGTATCTGCAGCGCACAGTATTGAGAAGCTCAGGCGTTTATGTTCTATTATGTTCTATTAGTTGACATTGTTGCTGTGGTGGTAGAGTGTGTTTTTTTTTTTTTTGCTGAGTGAGAGCCATATATTAAAAGCGTCAGACTGACGGCGCTTATGGCATTGATGTGGGCTATGGCCAACAGTAGCCCGTGTTCAAGCTTCATTTGCCTTGCAGAAAAGCCTTCGTAGCTTCTCTTTACAATATGTATTTAGGTCATGAATATAGATTTATATAGATTTCTTTATTGCAAAGCGTTACTTTCTACCGTGTTTTTATGAGTGGCGTCATCGACTAGTTGACGTCAACTCACCGACTTTAAAAAGTCGTTTAACCTCTAATGCCGAGTGAAATCCAATTCAATTCAATTCAATTAAATTGTATTATATAGCGTCAATAACAATGCAAGTCGTCTCAAGGTGCTTAACAAAACCCGGCCTGAAACCCCCAGAGCAAGCCTGAAGGCAACGGTAGCAAGGAAAAACTCTTTTAACAGGAGAGACCCATCTGCCTAAGGCCAGCTGGGTACAGAAGAGGCCATTCCATGGAGCTAGCAGTCCAGCTCAGGACAGCAATACAAGTTTCCCACTACTGCAGGTAACACATCAACGACAGTGTACGTGCCTCAGTGTTGGACTTCATCATCATGTTACATACAAGCTTCCGCACGCTGAACTTGACAATGTTATCATAGAAGCTGCAATCAGCTCTAAGTGTTATAGCTTGGCTGGGTCTGTTATGATATAAAGCCGCAGCTGTGACTCCACATTGGGTTAAAAACTACAACTTAATTCCCTCTTGTTCTGCTTCATGCTTCTGAATGGTTTCTTTTTCACTGGCAACGGTGAGTGAGGCTCAGGGGTATTACAGCACTTAGACAGTTCAGTTACGACAAAATGATGGATTGAAAATATTATGTCAAAAAACAATTCATGCAATCGAAACAGAATCGTTACGTAATGTGCGAGCATCCCGTGTTATTATGATAACGTCAAGGATAATGATTTAAAGAAGGTACCGGAACCACTTTGTAACTCTTTTTAGTATGGACTTTTTTTCTTTTGTGTACAGCTCAACAGGTTGAACTCAGCGCTAACTAACACAAAGCGCTCTGCCTGCTCAAAGGCTCCCTAAAGCTTCAAGAAAGAAACCCAAGAAAGAAGTGTGCTAAAAAAAAGTCCAAGCTGCATAAAGCAAGCTGCTTAGTGGTTGCAAACTTTTTATTCTTGGAATTTGGAAACTTACGACCGCGAATCATCTTTTTGAGAGTGCTTCTGCTTCTGTAAAATGTCATCTACACAATTCCAGTTAAAGTAAACCAGAGGTTTAAACTGAAGTAAGCAAACTGGTCTGACTGACATGAATATGGCAAGTGGATTAGTAAAGCTGGGCGGTTCGCCACAACAACCGCAGATTCTCTAGGGGAGTGCGGCCATTCAAATGCAAAGTGTTTGAGGAGGTTTCTGTTGTGGAATAACTTTATGATCAGTGCCATGTATGTTCTTTAGAATATATCAAAGATTTTATTTAATAACAGGCCAAAAACATTTAAAGCACTCTTTGAGTATTATATAGAAAACTATGACGACTTTTTCACGTTTGTTTCAGACCTCCAGTTAAATTAGATGCTCGGAGCAAATACACTCAAACAGCACTCTTCGCTTTTCGCCCTGAAGTTTAAACAGATTATCCTTAAAGTGAGTATTGGCCTTGTGTAAGCTATATCAGCCGTGCCTCCGTCTGCACAGCTCCTATGTCCTCCGCAGCCATAAGCGGCTAATGTATGGTGGTATAGTTTCAGTTCCACCAAATCCTCCCCCCAGACAATGCTGCTCCGCTTGGCTAACGTATTGTTCAGCCTGTGGGAACCAGCTTCCTATATTAAGAAACCGAAAGAGAGACAGAGAGAAAGGGAGAGAGAGAGAGAGAGAGAGAGAGAGCCAGGGCCTTCTCGTTCTCCCACTTTCCACAGACATAATAGCATTCTTAGAGTGAGAGAGCAATGTGGGAGAAAGTTGCACACTCTTCACACTTCAGTGGTCCTCATCCCGTTCCCCTCCTGCCTCCTCCTCCTCCTCGTCCTCTTTTTCTTCCTCCCCTACCTTTTTTTTCCTTCCCCTCCAGCACACACACTTTTCTTCTTAGGGGATTCTTTTGAAAGGGTGAGATCAAAGGAGGCCAATTGCCACACACAGGATTCCCAGCCTCAGTGTTGTATACACACACACACACACACACACACACGTCTTTCATTCATGTCCTACATCCAAGGTTTGTCTTTTTATCTTTAGCCATCTAAATACTGTACAACCATTATGGAGTTTCCTTCTTTGAATACTGTCCTTATGTCTAAGAGCAGAAATTAGACATCTATTTTTCTCAGTTGTTAAAGACGATTTTAGAGTATCTACCAAAATGCACTCTAATGCACTAACATAACCCTAACAGATAAAAAAACATTAATTCTCCCTCACCCTAACCTTCACACTTTTTCCTTGTCTTCATTCGCAATCTTATAGATTTTTGTGAGTGATGAACATCACCCGAAGGGCCAATGTTCAATCTGTCTGTAGCACATGGCTATACAGTAAAACTTGTTATCTGCACAGTTGTGAAAGGCACGTTACACTGATGGAAACTTCACACTTCTCCTTATGGTGAAAATGAATGCAGACGCTTTAATTACATCTCAAGTATTTCATGAGAACTGTACTTTATTTGAACGGTTTGTGTCATTTCCCCTCAGATACATAAAGTACGTACTTTCATCCACTTTTAACATACAGTGAAATGTAAGTGTTTAAGACAAAGCTCAAAGGTCTCAGTCATCACTGAGCCTGAGCAAAAGTTGTTTGATTAAAATGATCAAGAACAACATAAAAGAGCTTTCTGTACAAAAAACACGTAACAAGGAGGATAAGATAAGATACAATAAGATACGACAAGCCAGGATAATCTTTTAATTCATCCCATAGCGGTGAAATGTGCAGTGTTGCAGCAGAATATGGTTTAAGGACAGTGCACACAAGAGAACGAAAAGCAAACATTAAAAAAGGTGACGCGCAGCTTCTGCTGCCCTGTGTCTATGGCGTCTTGAAGTCCCTGGGTCTGGTTATACATCAGAGATGACATCTTTGCTTCCATCCTCCGATCACCCACCACCTCCACATGCTCAAGAGAGCAGCCCATAACAGAGCTGGCCTTCTTCTCCGGTCTGTCCAGCATCTTGCTGTCTTCCACTGAGATGCTGCTGCTCCAGCAGACGATGGCTGATGGCACCACAGAGTCATAGAAGCAGTCAGGGCCAGCAAAGCCTTCTTTGCCAGCCTTACCTTTATCAAAATCGCTGACTTACATTTTAATATTTTCCTATTAATCTTATCCAATTATTCCCAATACCCTATTCTATTCATGTTATGGCTTGACTGTCTCTTAGCTGCGGTGATTCCTGCGGTGTAACTTTGCATTAGAGTTCATTCAATCATATTTCATTGCTGGAGTTAAAGAAGTCTGCCTGGGTCTTGGCAATTAAAACTGCAGGTGACTGGAGCTTTAAATACATTGTAATGACGCTGTTCCTTTAACCAATCATATTTCAAGTTTGCATTCTTGAGCCAGGTTGTAGTGTTTTTGTGTCTTCTGATTGGAGGGTCAATGTGCTGTATATTGTATATACAGCACATTGGAGCGCAACGGTGGCTGCAGTGAGCAAGAGGAGACTTTTTGCATTACTTCAAGTGGGTTTCTTGCTTTAGTAATGGCATTCGCCTCGCTATTTGAGATATGATGCAATGTCTTGTTTTATTGCCTATGTTACGTTGTCATAGCGATCGAATTAGGTGGTGGAGGTGTTTTGAATGAGGTTGGAGGTCACTGAAGGCCTCGGTGGTTTTACCCACATTGAGCTGGAGGCAGTATTCCTGGCACTGGACTACAAAGTCTTGCATGATTTGTCTGAGTCGACTGTTACCAAAACTCCAGTTGTTTGGTTATATTGGTCCAAAACTTTAGCAGTCTGGTAACATTGTTAAAAACACGGCTATCACTTCTGACTCCTGGCTTTGCTGAGCTTTATGCTTCCTTGTGGAGAGTCTTGTTTGGAGCCCGACCATCAAGAATCAGTGCTGAATAAATGATAAATGGTCCTGTATTTATATAGCACTTTTCTACCTATTGGTACTCAAAGCGCTTTACAGTCACAGTGACACATCTACCCACACATTCACACAAGCACACACATATTCACACACTGGTGCCAAACACACTGGGAGCGACTCGGGGTTCAGTTTCTTGAGCATGTCGTCCATATACCGAGGACTGGAGCGCTACTGAGTCACAGCCGCCACATTGTGTGAAATACATATAGATAATGTGACTCACAGCTTCTAGTGAACCTCTCAGACAAATATGTTTTATAGACACAAGAATGTAGATTCCAATTGCATGTCTTAATGTTGCCATTATAGCCGTTGAAACTCATTAATGGAGGATAGACAGCAATGTTACTGTTCTGTTAAAAAAAAAACTACTGTAAGTGGAGTGCATCTCAACGGGCAGGACAGAACTCAGACTGACTCTGTGGTGTTAGCACTGATTAGCATAAATTTACTTTTGCCTGAAGGATCCTATCATGTCTCCACCCTTCCTCTCTTTCTCCAGACCAAGACTAAACCTTTGACATAAACTTCTTTCCCAGGTGAAGAAGCAGGCCACTATGATTTATACTTTCTGTGAGACACTTGTGGAACTCCTCCCATACTCCCTACCCCTAACAGAGCAGCCATCAAACATGGCAAGGAGCTAAATCTGGCGTCACACCTTTTGAGACGCCATATGCTACCCTAGAACATACCTCGGTCACTGTGTGGCACCTGTGCTTGTCAGAGTCTGTCCTGGAGTTTTTTCAGGGAAATAAGATGCGGATCACAGATACTCAACATGCTCTGTATCGGATTTAGAGGCTAATGTGATTTCTGAGTATGAGTTCAGGCAGGAACCTCTTGATTGTACCTAAGCAATTCCTCTACTAGAGGTCAATACACTTCACCCATGCCTTAGCATGTTTGCATTAATGTGCTCTACTTAGACTAAGAACACCACTTGCATCTTCCAATAGTTGTAGTCTAATTGTGTTCACATTTTCTGATTTTTATTTTACCTTTACACCCTTTTACACCCTTTTTTGAGGCAGTGCAAGTCAGCTAAGGTATAATATATATTTATTAAATATATATATTGATCAGAGGGAAGAAATTACAAATTAACCTGATCAGCCCCACATTAATGCTTGATTTAATGGTTTCTCCCGTCTAAATGGGAGAATGGCTCAGGAACTTCTTGACTTTGCGCCCTAACATCTGTCCAAACTGTCATTTACAGCACGTCTTTCTATTAACTGGCAAGAGGCAGAAAAAAACACACAAATAAAACAAAAGTTTTGAAAAAGTAAGAATGCACCCTCAAGTCACAGAGATGTTGATTCGCGCCACATTTATATTATCACATGACGTCTGCGTTACGAGACATAAGGCAGGCCATTTTTGGTGTCAATTTTACTCTACAAATTACAGGCATGGCCGATTCAGAATGGATTAAGATCATAGACGACCTCTGCAAATATTACAAATTACCAGAGGTCCCTAGGTAAAACTAGTCCTCTGCGAAAAGGGCCAGAAAGGCACACAGTGTACTGTATATACAATGTACAATATTACTATTTTGTGCCTGTTGATCTACAACAAATCATGAAGAAAGTGGAAGTATAACCGTTTTCAGTTCAATATAATCACCAACTAATCATTACCCAATAACTCACTTAGCTCACTCATCTAGTTGAGCTTGTTTCTGTCTTTTATGTTCCTTCATAAGCTTCAACAGGATGTGGCACTGGTCACAGCTGAGTTGATGATGACGCTCTAAGTTAAGTCACTTCAGTTAAAACCTTCTGCCCAAAGTTTCCGCTTCAGTCCGTGGCAGTGGTGATTCAGTATTAACGTTTTGCTTTGAAGCATTACAGATTTGTTTGCACATGCACCGTGGCAACACCCGTTGGTCACGTCGGCTTTAATGTAGACCTCAATGCTGAAAGACAAATCCAGTGTAAGGCACGTGCTGTCCCACTTGTACAGACACGTTCAGACTTCTTCCACTTCACAACACGTCTGAGGAAATGTTGTACATATTAAACCACTTCTCGTTTAACAGATTTAGTTACTTTTTTGGAATCACCAATTAACCTAATGAGCATGTCTTTGGATGGTGAGAAGAAGCGGGAATACCCAGAGAGAACAGACACAGGGAACACATGCAGACTGAAAGGTCCAGCCGGCCTCAAACTTACAGCAAAGTCGATTTTTTTTATTGTGGCCATTTTTCAGTTATGATTCACAAAAGGGACAAGATTAAACAAGAAGCTCCCGTTTGACTGGCAACTTGACTCTTAGTCCATGTCTCTGTGAAATTTGAGCCTGATTCTGATCCATCCTTTCACTTCACTCTAGCGTTTAAACGAAAAGCTTTGAGCTACAGTAAACATCGAGACTTCCGATGCGAGCAAGAGCAGAGCATTTTTCAGCAAATATGACAACTCGAGTTCCCCAAGGTCTATTCATCATCAAAACACCTATAACAATATATAGTTAGAGATGTCTGTTAACCATCTCCTGAGTGACAGAAGCTCTGAGTAATTCCATTAATTTTCTCTGTCTTTAGTTGTTTACTCACTGTATTGTCAGTCGGATCACTGTAAGTCACCAATTAGCTAAGGCACATCACACATTTTGAATGTGAGATGTAATTAAAAATAGAGCAAATTACTAGATACCTCATGGCTTAATATTTACAATAAATATTCTAATACTAACAATATATCACCTTATTTCTCTCTGTTAACCAGTGTATCTCATCAAGACAAGAAAAAGTATAAATTGCAATGGCTGGTTTAAACATGGTTCAGGCTTTATTATTTGATTCTTGGAAAACCAATAATGTTTTTTTTGTACTTGTCATAGGCTGCACTGTCTCTCCAGGCAATGATAATCTTTCTTATTGTTGCACAGTTTATCATAATGTAAAGAAAATTAAATGAGATACATTTGGTTTTTAGATTAACAGATATTATAGCTTTATGATGCAACACAATAAACTGATAAGTTATTTGAAAAGATTAATGATGGATTAGATATAAAAGATGATTACTTGGTCATACTAAAATCGTGTGACAGTGGGTATTATAAAAGATCTATAAAGGTAGATGATTTTATATAAGAAAGTGAACAGTTTTTGCCATGGTGTCTCAGTTTGCATTGGTTTCGTTAGGATTTGCATTAGGATTAGATTTTTACCATCTTCCTGTGTTTGTCACGAACATGTTATTTATGGACATTCTGTGGTTTCAGGCCACGATGAGGATCCACTATATGGAATCTGGGTAAATAAAGCCTTTTCTTTATATGGCTAATTAGATTATTGTCTTGCAAACATCTGGCTCTTACCAGATACATACAGTCTGAAAAGGACAGACAGAGCTATAGAGAAGGATAGATGACAGTGCAATAAAGTACATTTTGGCACTTTCAACATTCTAATGTAAGGTTAAACACATCGTAGTGAGGTAAAGGAATCACAATAACTTGCTGGGAAAGAAACCTTTGTCTTCTGCGGCATATGTGTGAGAAAGACAGCGAGCGAGAGATGGGCAATGATGGCGGATTCTATTTCTAGAGCGGTTAGCAGCTCTTCGTAGACATGTGACACAGACTGTCAGACGCATGAGGTCACAGAGTCACACTTCATGATAAACAAGATGCAATAATGATTCAACAATAGATTCTTAGGACTCCAGAAGGTTGTCTGAAGAAATTCTGTAGTGCTATTCCCTGTTGAGTCCGGAGTTACCTGTTATCTATTTGCCGACATGCAGCAGTTTGTTGTTCTTTGGCCAGCTGTTCCTCTCTCTGCCTCTGCATCCTCCTTTCAATGACCTCCTCATCCGTATACTCTGGCTTAAAGCGGGAAGGACGTCCATCAAGTTTATGAACAAAGTCGTCGTCCACAACGTCAGAATCGGAAAAAATGATTAAGCCATGCTGCAAAAAAATAGTAGTAACAAATTACAGGTAAACAAGTTGTGTTGCGCTCAAAGATGACATCATCCAGGTCAGAGGTTAACTGATCAATCTACAGACCCCGGATGATGATAACAGGTAACTCTGGACTCAATGGGGAATAGCACTAGTGTATCACAACAAAATACTGGTGAAATGAATGAGTTTTGAGGCAAATAATGCGTTATTCAGAGGTTGCGTTTTGGTGCCCCAGTCACTCGATATACACTTGATACACATGATACACATGATACACATGATGATACACTTGACATACATGGATCTAAATATTTTCTGGACGACTCCAAATGACACCAAAGTCACATGGGTGAGTAAACAATTGTATTTAATGCCAGAAATTCGTATATTACAAATGAATTTTGGCCTGATTGGATGTGCCAGAGGAAAGGTTAGGATGTCTACCGAAACATTCGGATTCATCTATTGGTGATCATGCATCCACAGGTAGCCACACCAGAGTCGACAGACAGTGGTTGGTGTGAGGTAGGGGTTTTTCCCAGATCCCAACCGCTATCCTCTACAGTTTTGAGAATGGATTAGTACACGTGTTATGACAAACTGTCTTTTAGTTTCTAAGATTTCTAGTGTCAGCCTTCCACCCTATCTAGGTATACCTAGGAATCCAGTTGGTTTATTTTATGATTTACAGCCATTGCCAGTGAAAACCCATCATTACTTTATTTTTTTGCTTTTTTACCACTTAAGCCCTGGGCTGTTCTTTGAAATTTCCATCAGTAACAGCTTCATAATTATAAAGCCAAAGAGAAAAACCTTGGGCTCTTTGGATTAAACTCTTCTGCTCTTCACAAGGACTTCACCAATGAGTCGCCACATAAATGTGACTGCATCTCAGTACACCCTCTATGTATCTTGGGGGCGTTCACACCTGTACTTCGAGCTGTCTCCTTGTCATCAGATCACTCAAGAAGCATTTTAAGGTCACATGTGAACAGGGTCATAGTCTGGTCCTAATACAGGAACCTCAAGATTGGAAAGGCTTCATAAAGTTTTTCCCAGACATGTTTTATTGGCTGTTTCCAAGCTCGTTCTGTAGTGTTAATCATTCACATAGACAGGACACTTGGACCACTTATTTCACAGCCAACATTCAGTCTTGACTGATCAGGTTAGTGGTTAAAAATAATTCAGTTAAACATGTGTTTAAAATAATATCAGCTTACTTTTTTAGTGACCAAGATGTGTAATACTGATGCTAATTCAGAGAAAGGAGGATGTAAGCTATCAAATATTTTGATATTTTATTCTGTCGTACATCCAGTATCTGCATCTAAAATGTGTAAAGGCATCTCAGACTTAAACTGCCCCTCCTCTAAGAATCATCCTGTGTCATTTTATTTTGCATTCCTTAAACCGTAGACATGCACTTTTTGATGAGCAGTTGAATCCAGAAATCAACTCTGTGCCCAAATCTCCACGCTAATCCAGGGTAAGACTCCGTAATCTATTATAAAAAAGTGATCATTAAAGGTCTCCTGCTAAGCATAGATGAATCAGGGCTGTGCATTAAAAGGGATTGACTCTAAGTGCATCTCTAATCCATAATGACGGCTATCAATCATGTCCACATCTGCTGTTTGCGGTGATCAGGAGTAAATACAGGAAGTGAAAACGGCACAGGCTCTAACGATGTGATGGGATAAAACGCGGCTTTTGCTCATCCACCTCGCTGTTATGCAATCACAGGCGCTTTAAATTTAAAATACCGAAAACAGGAATTAGCATAAGAAAAAAGGAACGCATCACGAGGTGCGCGAGAGCCCGCGGATCACTTGCCTTATTCGTGTTTGAACTCCCACGTGCGCCACCAGAAATTAGAGCAAATTATGCAATGCGCTGAAAAAGACACGTTGCATCTAAACAGAACAATTGGTTACATTCTAAAATCCTCCGCGTTAGCCGGGGGGGCGATCGGCGCTAAAGCAGAGGAAGAGCCATCTCAGCTGTCTAGACAGTGACAAACAGAAAACCCCAAGCGATGGTGGGGTAGCTAGAGGAAGTCATTTGGAAGAAACATGGCTCCCCAGTATAAATAGCCTGTACAGGGCATGTGTACTGACAGATTAAACCATCTTTGAAGTCTGCCATACATCAGTTGAAAACTCCCTTCCCCTGCTCTTTAAGCTAATAAGCTTAAATCTCCCAGCAGCCAAAGCTGCTCCTCCACGAAAAAAAAAAAAAAAAAAGATGAAGAGAGAGAAAGAGGAAAAAAAAACTTTTAATCCCGGCTTTGATGATACATTATGTGCTGCTGGAAAGAACACTCAAAGTTCCCCCTGAAACTTAAAAGTGACATGGACCCCATCCGGCTATTAAGGATTGAGGAAGCAGCAGAAGGAGCATCCACATGACAATAGCGTCGGAAGCTGGGTGGAGATGGACGGGGGGCAGAGGGGGGGGTACATGAGATAGTGTGTGGTAGAAGGAGGGTGGGGGCATGTTTCCATTCTCCCTTGTCGTATAATCGGACGTATTTCAACCCGGCCCCATTCCTCGGATATGACGGCGGCAAACAACAGCATAAACTCGACGTGACCCTGCTTTCTGCATGTGTAGCACTCTGCGGCTCTGCGGCTCAGTGAGCGGAGATTAAGCTTCGAGGAGAAGCAGTGTGGGGGGTGGCCGAGGTAGTGTGGCGAGCGGAGGGGAGGGAAGAGAAGGGGAGCGAGAGGAGAGAGAGAGATAAAAAAAAATAAGTGGGGAAGGAGGGAGGGAAGAAAAATGCTCACAGAGGGAAGACGCGAGGAGGGCTGAGAAGGGGTGAGAAAGGGGAATGGGAGAGAGGCGAGAGACGCGGTGGAGGGGCATGGAGTTCACATTCAGACTGTCATTTACCAGCACAGATACACGGAGAGAGAGAGAGAGAAGAGAGAAGCGCAAAGATCTGCTTTCTGGTTTCTATGGCAACTGCAGGCTATTATCCTCAACCGTCATGTATTATGAAGGGATCTGACTTCAGCTGAGGGCGGAAAAGACAGACAGAGAGAGGGAGAGAGAGAGAAAGAGAGAGAGAGGGAGGGAGGTCAGGCCTCCTGTTTACTTTTGGGAGCAGAGAGCGATCTGCAAAGTCAAACGGACTGAGGTGAAGACCAGAAAATAGCTGCCTCTCCTCAGGTCACATAATAGAGTAAGGATCCAATAGGAAGGAGTTTATAGCCTGATCTTTTACTAGTCGACATTTGGAAAGTAAACGATGCTTCTGTACAGACAACAGTGAAATATAGAAGCAACATTTCTGTAATTTCTGTAGTTTCTGTTGTGTCAAAAGCACGGCAGCCTCCATCGTTCTTGAATGTGAGACATTCTGAACCACCACCAGTCTTCCTAAATGTGCCTGCCCAGCTAAACTGAGTAATCGGGTCTTTACGGCCGCACAAAAGCAATCCCTCACTAAGAGGCACATGCCAGCCCCTGGGAGCTGAACCTGAATCACTCTCAGACCAGGAGCATCCAAACCTATGCTATTTGGCCGGCACGTGTGGCGGGAAACCAGGCACTGAGCATCACCTCATTAATATCATCCCAACCAGTCGGGACAGCGGGAAAAAGATGGATACCAGAAACAGAAAGCAGTCCTGAGAGAAAACATTTTATTTATTTTTTTTAAGAAGGAGGATAAAGAGCTCAGCTTGAGGTTTCAACAAGACAACGACCAAAAACATAGTGCCAAGAAAAACTGAAAACCCTACGAAAGTCCTAGTCCGAACCAAAACCCAGTAGCATCTCTGGAGAAATCTGGAAATGGCTGTCCACCAGCATTCAACCACCTCAAGGTTTAACAAGTCTGCCGAGGAGTGAGGAACCTGAATTCTTATGTAAACTGTTTTGTCTTTTATTTTGAATAAAAAAAGCAAAACACTCCAATAACGCATTTTGCTTTGTCATTATGGAGTATTGTTCACCGATCATCCACAGCGTTATGACCACTGACAGGACAAGTAAATAACACTGACCACCTTGTGAGAATACAATGTTCTGCTGGGAAACTTTTAGATCTGGAATTCATGTGGATGTCACTTAGACATGTACCACCCACCTAGACCAGACCAGACCCCCCCACCCCCCCACCCCATAGCAATGACATTGTGGGATGCACTGGAACAAGCCTGATCCACATAGGACCCTCCCCTCCACCCACAGGACCCAAGCTAACAACATTGTGTTGCCACAAACCACAGGATGCCCTCAGAAGGTCCATGTCCATTTTCTGATGAGTCACAACTGTTTTGGAGGCACAAGGGAGACCTACAAAATATTAGGAGCGTGGTCATAATGTTATGCTTGACTAGTGTATATCGATTAGTGAGAGAAAACAACATAACAATGACTCATTTTCAGGTACTGTAAGTCTAAGGGTGCTTTCACATATCAGTCGTTCTGAAACTCCCCCCCCCCCCCCCTCCCTCCGCAGCATTATGCTTTCTCAGCATAAACACAGTGTGTGTGTATGTATATATATGTGTGTATATATATATATACTGTGTATCAAAGGTTTTCCTCACATAGCCACGATGCATGATCAAACTGAACATGTACAAGTGTTTGGTATTCAAAAAACATCAACCACAGAACAGCAGTAAATGCCAGTGCAGACACTCACTAGTGATATTCCATTTCTGATTTGATTATTTCCTGATTTTTTGAAATCCAAATTTGCTCCACAATTATGACCAATCACAAGACAGTTTGCAGGAATGTACTGCTATGGGAGTGGCAGAACGCCGTCTTGATTGCTAAGTCTCAATTGGACTATAATCACAAACAGCACCAAGGTTAAATGTAACATCATATTGTACTACACTGGGAAAAATTTCTCTGTGAAACTTACCACTGTACTGCTTTCAGTGCTGTAAAAGTAATATAAAGACACAGGGAGAGTAATGATAAAGGTGAATATTCGGTTTTTATTAGGTTTTTTTTTTAACCTTACAAAAAGACAAACTATTTGAAACTGTGTATGTTGACACTGGCAGCACAGCACATTCAAGAAAATCCAAAAAGGCATTTCTTTAAAAAATAAATAAATAAAAACTGGACTTGTAAAGTTAAACCTTCACATCTTTCAGCTGAAGGAATTTTGCTGGACGAGTGGTCAAAAGTGTTGGGCTGATGGACAGTTATGCAAAGCACCTGCAGAGCCTTCCAACTGTTGAGCACTTATTTCTTCCACAAAGAACATTTTTTTTTTACTTTTGAATTCATGATTAAAAAATCTACAAAATATTTTATTCACTGCACTTCATTCACTTTTTGTATATTTAGGTTTTCTCTTATTATTATGTGAGAAAGAGAGAGAAACTTTCTGTAGATTTTTCTGTATGTTGTGAACGTATTGAGAAACTGTCAATAACGAAATTTTGAATCTTGAATCTGAGGGTCACATAAATCGCTCTTATCTGCAGTTTGTAAATGTGTGTTATGCTGTGGTATTATTTGAAGTGAGTGGAGTTTGAGTGTTGTGACGCTTTTACTTCATGCATTATGTTTTCACATGTATAAGAGTAATAATAATAATAAGAATTTGGTTATCTTATATTTCACAAGGTCTGAATTGTTTGCTGCTCTGTGGACCATACAAGCCAGCAGCATTGACTTAGTTCATTTAGATTGTAAGGCTTAATTGTCATTTCTCCTGACTATAGATTTGTTAGGGTTTCTCAGGTGGACACTGACTCTAAATGTGTTTTGGCACAAGGGATTGTAACATCTAATCCTGTGTATTAAAATACTTGTAATCTCTGTGGCATACCGTGAAAAATAAATCAGTAGTTGAAAAGTAAATAAAGGGTTTTGAAATATAAACTTTTTATTTATATATTTCATTGAATACTGTCCATCTGTGCAAGATTTGCATCACTAAGATATTAATATTAAATAATTAGTTATAGCATTGAAGGTGAAGACATTCATGTATGCAATAAAAAAGAGAGGGCATGTTTCTGGCAGTGGTCCAAGCCTTAAGTATAATTTTAACCAAAATGGTTGAGCAGAACCGAAGAGGAAACCTGCTTCATCTGCTGACTTGGCTATTATCACCTTTCTGACTGACTGGAGCTTCCACATGCGGCGCAGATACGGTGCAGGGTGCAGAGCCTGTGTGAGCGGCTGCGTACAGTAGCAAAGAGAAACTGCTCTTGGTGGAAAGGTGGAAATGATTATGGAACAGGAAGCAGCTATTCCATTATGAAATGGATAGTCCTGCCCTTGTACATGGAAAATATTGCTCCCTCACTTAACTGCTCCCACATACTGCAGTCCAGCAGGAGCAAAATGAATGTATACATGTGCACATGCACATATGTGCACATATATACAGAGTTTGCTGTGTGTTTTCAGCTGAGCCTATTGTATATTCTGAAAGAGCTGTGTAGGGGAAAAGTGGGTAGGAGTAGGGGGGCGAGAAACAAGATATGAGGGGGTGGGTGGTATTTGGGTTAAGATGGAAATATCTCTTGCTTGTTTTCCTCTCTCCTCTCCATCCTGCGTGTCCCTCTATCTCCCTCCACTCCTCCTCTCTGCCGGCTCCTCAAAGAACTCCAGGTGGCCCTCTCCAGAGCCCCCACTCAGAGCTGCAGGGACAGGGCCTTCATGCCATGAGCTACCTCGAGGTCAATGGGTTTGTTCTGGCAGGGCCCGCAGCGGTGAATGGGCATCATTACAGTTTCTTTACAGCGGAAACTGGCTGGAATGAAAGTTGTATTTAACGTCCAGAAGAGCCCCTGCAACTACTTGAAAGCCAGAGGGGAGAGAAAGGGAGACAGAGAGTGGGAGATCGGGTGAAATGAATCTCGATGGGAAAGGAGAAGGACGCATTTTCAGGTATTACATCTGGAGAGGCCGGCTGGGGAAAGGGCACTCAGTTTCCCAGTTGTGAGGGAGTTCACTGGACACAAATGAGTTACAACACATCCTTCTAGGCAGTGACTTACATCTGGCCCACTTGTAACCCATATATCACACTTACAGTGCAAAATTACGGTGCGGGCTCAACCTGAGATTGGCTGCTGGACCACTACAGAGCCAAACGAGCTCCACCAGGTCACTACCTCCAATGTTAAACGTGGTTTGTCAAATTTCCTAAGCATTCGTAACAACGTTTTGTTGTGCAGCCAATACCATGCTCCTTCCCGTAAATGAGTTTTCTCCATCTGTCCTTAAGAATAAGTAGAACAGTACACAGCAGAATGAGATACAGATCCATATTTATTGAATAGCAGATAATAGAGTATCTACAGAATGCTAACATAATGCATTATTGTTATAATTCATTTCACTAATTCCTTTTATGCATTTTCAAATACAAAATTCAGTGTCTCTGTGGTTATTATTCAGTGACAGATGTACATTTTACCCAGTATGCGCAGCTAACCATCGTTGTAAATTCAATGTCTGACTCAATATTTAATATTTAATGTCAGCCCGTTGCTTTCTGTCTGGTGTCAGTTGATACTGTAACTAAAATGTGACTGATGGTGGCCTCACTGCCATTGTTTGTGTTTTCTAAATTGGCCCTCATATTTATTTTTATGCATATGAACTGATGTACAGTTTAGACTAGAGAGAGAGAGAGAGAGAGAGATCCCCTGCAAGTTAACACGTCAGCTTAACATCACTGTTATTACAAATAAGAGCAGCTGTTCCTACAATTCTCATCGACTGTGTGTGTTTTTTCTTTCTATTTTCAAAAATTATGATACTTATTTACGAGGCCCAATATTTGTAGTGATCATCTTATGCCCCCCGGCTGTGTTCCCAAGCTTCTTTAAATTTTCTCAGTTCTGGGCTATTTACTCTCATTCAGTTCTTTGCTATTGTAATAGTTTCACTCAATACTGAATGAATGATTTAAGTTTTATATTCAGTGTTATTAAGCGAAAAGAAATCTCGGTAACACTTTATAATAACTGCACGCTGCAACGCATCAGAAAAGGATTAGTAAATAATCAGTTCATCATTTATAAAGCAATACTTTTAAATTAATTGAAAATGTATGATGAATAATGTATAAAAGCTCTATTCTTATATTGTAAGATTGTAAAGATTTGACATCATTTTACTGGTATTATCAGAAAATGTTATTTTATGACAATGCAGCTGTTTCTACATTTTATATCAAGTGTGCAGTTGAAATTAATATTTCAGTTTTGTATCACTCTGGGTTGTGTTCATCTCATTTTTCTGCCATTGGGAAGATAACTGAGCCTTTAAATCTCCTTCATAAAGGCATAGATAGAGTCCTCACTTCAGATTATCTCCTGGAAACAGTTTACTAACTAACAATCAATAAATGTTATAACTACCTTAATTAACCGTTAATTACAATAAGATACATGTTTATAAACCTAAATTTATTAACACATTTTTTAAACAACATTTTTAGTAGCTATCAATACATATGTAAGTATCAAGATGTATAATAGACATTTATTTTAATCATTTACTTTCACTTTCTAAATGATCTTATGAGCCAATGATATTTCCTTAGTAACTAGATTGTAAACATGTTAATATTTAATTCATAAACGATGTTTGAACATTAGTAAGGTGTGAAAATACCATTATTAAACTCATTCTATAGAATAAATATGCTTAAATATGCTTTATAAATGCTTAGAATAAAGCATTTATAAATACATTTGTATACTGAGTAATGTTTTCTTCTCTTAATGGTTTATAAGTTATTTACTATTCTTTCATAGTTAACTAACGCGCTAACTGATAATGAGGATGCAGTTTGACCTTGTTAACTTGGTTGCAAATGGGTTAACAAATGCAGTCAGTGGCGACAATTTGATCAGAAGACATAGTTTTAACGGTGGGTAAATCATTCCAGTGTAGTAGTCCAGGGCGGTTTGTAGTCCCGCTGAGTTTAAAATAGATTTATAAACATAGATACCACATAGCAGCATGCGAGCTGTAGTCATATTGCAGTTCTGAGTTCTGGTGACTTCAAATAGAAGAAAACTCCAGACTTTTGTGTTCAACTCGAAGATGATGATGACGATGATGACGCTGATGATGTTTAACAGACCCTTTACAATAGGTAATCCTTTCTCTTAAGAATCCATGAAGCAGAGATGTCAAACTACTAATCTGTCCATTTGCTTTAGAGCAAAGAACTATAAGTGCATTACATTATGTTCGCGTTTCATTAACTATGTTTTTACAAACAACATCACATTTCCTAGAAAGAAAAATAAATGCACATTGCTGTCTGCTGTTTAATTTTGTGTGTTGAGTTCTGTTCGATACTCTTACTAAAGTCAGTGAACAAATTAGGAATATCAGTTACTTTTATAGAAAAATTGCACTTTAAAGTCTTTGCGAATTCATGCTGCAGGCCATATCAGATATATCTGACAACCCCGGTGTAAAGTAACAGCAGATAGTCTGAGGTAAACTGTGTAACTGTGTAGATAAATTATAACAAACTAACTGGCAAAATCAGGCAAAAGGTAAAAGTAACATCAGTTGTGCCCCCGTAGATATTATTGCAGTGTTATTAGAGAAGAATTTCTGTATTGTGATATTATGAGTGAATGATGTAAATGCTGAAGTTGCTGTGAGTTTGTAACTTCATATCATCTTCAGTTTCCTGAGAGCTTGTACTCTTTATAAAACAAAACAAAGCTGTAGACCATATTGCGGGGAATGTACTGCAGAAGGTGATTTATATTGTAGTAATATTATGATTTAGATTTAACTGATATGTTACTATAATATATTATTCTCTAAATAAATGTACAATCATCTTATGTTTGCAGAAGTTCAAGAGTCATTTGGTACCTGTGGCCCCAGCAGAGAATTCATTTCAATTCAGTTTAATAAAATGCCAGGCTTTTCTCACAATCCTGCCATTCATCAGCAAAAAATAAATACATCTCTGCATTGAGAGGTTTCAGATTTACTTTCACAACCACTGACAACTACTGCTGATGTGTGTCTCTGTAAAATAAGGTAATAAAAACCCATTCTGGTCTGTTGCAGTGTTCAGAAAACCCTCAGGTCAAGGTAACCAGGTAGAATACCTGTCTTATGATCAAGGAAAAATACATTTCTGTATTTAATTCTTTGATCATGACCATAACCTTCTTTTAACCTTATCAAGCAGTTGGATTGTGTAACCGTTAATGTCTTAAACGTGATCATGAATGATTCTGCCTTACTGTGAAATGTGCTTTAACTGACATTGACCTCTAACAAATACAGCATGTTCAACGTGAGCGTATTCAACAAATGTTACTGACCGGCAATGAACGCCTGCACTCACCAGACTAACTTGGAAAGGTTTGTAGTTTACGTGAACTGACCATAGAAATCTAGCAAAGTGATTTTCCCTCTGACATCTAAAGTGTACGTGAGTCTTTAAAAATATAATAAAATAACATGTTGGAAGCATTTTGAAAGTTTTAGGATACAGTGCAAAGTCACAAGTGAACAAAGAAATGCAATCATTTTAAATCATAATAACCACCTAATACCATATTATGTAGAACATTTTTATAATATTTTTTCTGTCAATAACTTTGCTTAATGTTGTGCAATTAAATATATATATATATATATTCGTTTATCAGACATGACTGATAATTAGAGAACAGGAAAGAAACTTCCAGATGAGACAGCTTTTGTGAGCTTGAATTCAGATCCATCTGAAAAACCAGCCATCAGATTAACAGCCTCTAGTCTTGTCATGAGCACAAATACATTCCAGTTACTCTGGGAGTGACAGGAATCCCAAAGTGAGCAAGATTTCACAGTTTTCCCTTTAGTCTCTCTCTCTCCCCTCTAAATATTGACAGGTCGAACTGTGCACGTGAAAACCCGACGGATCAGTGACCAGCTGCAGCCAGGAGGAGGGCTGCTGCAGGAGATCAGATCACCTGAGTTTTATTTCAAAGCAGTTGCCAAAGTGGAACAAGAACAAATACATACATGTGGCATGTGAACTAAACTAAACTAAAAACATGTTAATTTCACTTAGTTTATACATAACCATGCATCCTGCCTTATACATATGGGACATACATGCATAATCCAAGCACACATATTTATCTAAGAATATTTAATTGCCCTGCCTTGGATGTGAATTATGTGAGGAAAATGGCACTGTAGCCAGAGGATGCATGACACACGGAGCCAGAGTGATCAAGAGAAATAGAGAAGAGCGACAGATGAGGACACATTCTATTGCCGAGTTGTAATCTGCAGCTCATATTTGTAGAGAAAACTTGTATGGGAATGTAGCCTCGAGTGATGTGTGGGGAACGTAGCCGGGCTTGAATAATAAACCATTGTTTCGGGGTTTTAATATCTGGGATGCCTCTCGGAAACAATGCCCTCTCAAAACCGCGAGGTTTCGTTTATTAGTTCAGGCGCAAGGTTCTAGGATGCTCCAAAATAAAAACATGTAGAGTTTGATAAAAGGCAGAATGTAATAAGGTCTTTAGTCTTTTTTTTTTTCATGGTTTTGTTTTTACTGACACCAGAACCAGAAGTGACAGACTGAAGATACAGAATCACAGCCCCTCTCTCCCAAAATATGCATTTCATTTATTTGAAATAAATAAATACATGTAATGGAGATCCCTCCCCAAACACAGCTTTTGTGGACAATTGTGCGTCCGTTTATTTGATCTGATTTTGCCAATATGTGATAATTTGTTTAGTTTTGTCTTTTTAATCAGATAGATATTTTACTGCTTCATGTGTAACTTCCCTGACTGAAGAAGTGCGGTTTAATTATCTCTGTCTGAATTAAAGACATAAATATTAATTCATCTATCTAAAAAACACCGGCCTGTGGCCTGCACTGCAATTTATTCACAGAAAGAAACCCCCAAACCTGTCATGTGATCTCAAAGATCATTTACAAAATGAAGAGCCAACAATCTAAAGATGTAAAAAAAGAGTTAAAAGTGGCAAAAATTGTAAGTCATATCCTCCTTCATATCCCCTGCCTGTTACTTGCTGTCATTTTTCCCTCACCCGCCCGTCTCTACCTCCCTGCCTCGCTCGGTCTCTCCCTCTTTCTCTCCCTCAGCCCTGTCCTCAGATGGCTTTTGGCCTACTTTCGGCTGCAGAGAGCTCCAGTGTGTGCGAGCCAAATCTCAGCATGGATTTACAGGCAGAGCGCATGAGAGATGGCGGGATAGAGCGAGCGAGAGACAACAAAATGAGAGAAACGAGAAAAGAAATCATGTCAAATGAGAGAGATTCCGCTCCGCGCCGTCGGTATGCTCTCCCTGCCTCTGCAGCGAGGTTCCAGCAGCCACGGTTGACGCACAGATCTGATCAGGCTCTTTGAACACATGCCACAATAATCCTAATTATCATGGTCAAATTCATTAGAATCTCAAGTATCCGAACAGATTTGATTTGCTGCTCAACTCTATTTGATTATTCCTCTTTTTGATGTGAAAGCCATTGATACTGAGCCTCACAGCTCCCATGTACGACCAAAAAAATGAAAAATACAGACAATTTAATTATCATTGTATCACTTTGATATACAGTATTAAACAAGTGCAGTTTTCGCAGGCTGTTCACGACAATTGATTTCCACTGCGCTGTATGTTTTCTATAATCAGAAGACTCCATGGTGCCAACACTCAAGGTAACTGTTAATAAGAATCACGTTGAGGTGAGAGAGTTGGGAAATGAAAGTGTTGAAACAATGATACACTGCAAATATCTTTTCTTTTTATTACAGACTTGGACTCGAGCTACATTTATGAACGTGCCAAATATAAATGAAATGCGGATTTATGCTGTAATCACCGGAGTTTTATCTAATGATATCATTTAATTCAGTGAATCTGAACGACTGCGATAGACTAACCTACTTAGCTCTTGTCGTTTCTTGTAAAGACAGACACTGCTTCCACCATCGGTCTTCATAAACTTACCGGAAAGCCGTCCGGGAGCTCAAACCAAAATAATTCATAGATGCTGATTGTTTGCGGGGACCAGTGTTAATGAGTTATGACTTGAGTAGCAGCATGATCATCTTTCATGGAAAATAAAAAGCAAGAAACAGAAAGGCCATCCTCTCAAAACCTGAAAATAACTTTAGAAAACACACACACACAAATCAGTATTTATATTTTACAATTTTATTTTTGATGAAATATCAGCCTATAAAAGGTTAATGGTTTATTCTAAATGTCTCTTCTGAATAAATAAATAACTCTATCATGCTATAGCTTGAACTGCTGACTGTTTGTCCCCTTATTTGCTCTGTTCACTTGTAACTTTTGCTCATGTGTTCGATTTTGTATTTTTTTTTAATGCATTGCAAAATTTAGTTTATTTCTAGTGCAGCATTTACAACACTTGGGTGTGTGTGTGTGTGTGTGTGTGTGTGTGTGTGTGTGTGTGTGTTTGACAGATAATATCCCTTGAAGCTTGAAACACACTCTTGTTTATTTTAACTTTTACAAAATGAAAGACACATGTCACATCGTGCTTCCTGTAGCTTACCAGTGACTTAAATATCTTCTCATAGTTTGAGGAAGTTTTTATCGATGATAAACTTTTGATGGTTTTCTGCAGCAGTGTTTGCTCACAGATATCTTACCTTATCAAAGGGTATAACAAATCAGTCAACATCTTTCAGTGAGCAAAAAAAAAAAAAGAAAGAAAAACACAAGAAACTCAAGGTTTTTGTGCAGCAGGACATTGAGCACAATCAGATTTCCCAGAACGTGAATAATCTAGGACAAAGGTGCGTGACTGTTCTTTTCACACTACTAACCCTACAGCTACATACTAACCTCCTCGGTATGGGAGCCTTATACTGAACGCCCATATTCCGGTCGGTATCACTGTATCACTGTATAAAACAAAGCCTGTCTGTGACACGTTCAGGCAGGAACTCTTGGGGTGTAATTCTTGGTGGTGAATCACTGAGGAAGAGTAGATGGGTTGAGGTTAAATGGACCCTGTGAATATCAGCATGTCATCACTGAACACTGCCAGGAATGAATTCCTTCGATTCATTGTCAATTTTCCCGTACATGATGCATGGAGACAGATAACATCCTAAAATGTTACAAACCATTAACATGAACTTATAATTGCCAAAGCAATGAATTAGTATTTCCCAGAAAAGTGTAAAATGTTAGCACGTAACATAGCATTCGTCAATGAAGGTATAAAATAATTAACAAGTCCATTTAGATTTCATATAGTTTGTGATATCTTGTTGACTCAATGATACTATTTCAGAGTTTGTCTTTCATTTGAATATCAATATCACATTATGTCGATGTAAAATGTTAGCTAACAACGGCTGACCAGCATCGTCATCAGGCCTCTGAATGTTTTTGTCAGTTTGCTAAATGTTTAGCAGGTAGCATGTTCTATGAACTTTATTAAACATACCAGATGCTATAGGTCATTGAGCCTCTCTTTGTCTGACTTTATTAGCAAACACACTCAGTTAAAAGTGTTTAAAACAAGGCTTTAGCTGAGCTCTTACATATGAAAGAGAACTGACAGCTATTGTAAAAAAAATATAAATAAAAATACTATACAGAACATGAGACCTGGAAGGAAATGCTGACACCAATTGCATTTGAGGCACAGGTAGCTGGGGCAACACATATTGCATTAATTTAGAGCACATGATCAAAGTTTTAAACTGCTCAGAACTTTTATCCAACCTTTTTTTTTGCGGTTGCCGCAGTCTACTGCACGACAACCCCTCATCATCTCTGCTTTGGAGGAGATGGATGTGCTGTGAACAGGGCTGCTTCCTGCATCTCTGCAGTGACGTTGCACATAAACCCATCTATAACGTCAAGCTCAAGTGTACATTTATAAAAGAAAATAACAAATAGCGCGTACCAAACTGTTAGCATAGTACATTTATCCTGCGTCATGCCGACTATTATACTGAAGTATTAGCATAAACCTGGAAACCACAGAGCATAAGGGTAACTACATGAGCCTGAGGGCTAACACATAAATGACTAACTAGCATATCATGTTAGCACTCTTCATATGCTAAGAATGATAATATGCTTGGTGCATTTTTTGAAATAATACAAAGGAGGAGATGAGATTCAAGTACTTTATTAGAGCAAGATTTTTATTGTTTACAAAGACACTTCAGTTAGTTGTACATGAGTATGTCCTGGCATAACTATTCTATATAACAAAAAACGTGTGTGTCTGTGTGTGCGTGTGTGTGAGTATGGGCAGCTGACGCTTCATATTCGGCTCATGTTCATGGACTGTTCCCGACATGTCCTGACCTGGCATGATAGTCTGCAAAACAGAGAAAGACAAAGAACTTCAGGACCTATTTCAGAATGAACTTCCCATGCAGCACGTGCAGAGCATTAGCATAGCTGCACAGAGAAGGTATTGAAGTTTCATCCAAATGAAAGCGAGAGGAAATAATTGTTAAATTTGATGCATAAGACATTTATGGATATTTGCACATTTCATTTTGTATTACTACTGAAATATTTACCACATTAAAGTAAATCCAATTATCGTTAATAATGCATTTGCGTCACCTTAAAACCCATGTAACAAATAAACATACACTAACACACACATTACCTTCAGTTTGAAATAATTAGCTTCAATTAGTGGAAGAACACCAGCACCCTGCCTGTCTGCTGTCTTTATTATTATCTTTATTTAGGTTAATTTGCTGCTAGTTTCTTTGTGGTCAGCATTAAAGATGCCGTTACACATCTTGGCAGCTCTGCAGAAACAAAAGCTGTGCCAAAAAAAAAAAAAAGAATCTTGAAACAAATTCAGGCTTTAAAAAAAGAGTATAAAAATACCTCCAAAGACGAAATATAAAACATGTCAGCTGGAGAAAAAAACCTACAACTCATTGAAAGCTTCTATTAATATCTGTGACAGTTAAAGGAACTGACAATCATGTGAAGTGACAGCAGTATGGCTTTATTTAGACACGACTGTAATGCCACTATATCTCAATAACAGGCCACGTTGTGATGCTCCAACATCAATCCTGTATTTATTCAGAAGAAGAAAAGAATACCGTTGAAGACGAACACACTTTTAAATGTAGAACGTACTGATCACGTATAGGTGGACAAGACACTTCAGCTCTGCTAATGACATCTGTTAATGAGAAAAACGTGTCACGTCATTTCTGCACAACATAAACCTAAACGTTAGACTAACGACTGGATGACAATATACAATATTCACATGTAGTAATGAAACACATAAGCTGGTGGGAAAGTGTGATCTGAGACGTGAGTTTAAAGCTGGTGATGAATTCGTTGGGCAGGTCACAACAGGCCACGTAAGGCCTCATGTCACGGTAAAACACTGCGGCTTGGCCCGCGGCACATTTCAGTCACGTGTCATATTATGACCATCACATCAGAGTGACTTTGTGAAGTGACTGATGCTACAGCAACTGCGTTATCTTACTCGTCGATAAAACCATAGAAAATCACAAATGTTGTACATGACCTGACAAAAGGATACTCTGATGTTCATTTAAAAAACAAACTGCACACTGTAAAAAAAGTAATACATAAAAAATTAGTAAAGCATGATCAAAATGATCTCAATAGTTCTTGCAGTACAATTACAATAAATGCTAAGGTAGATACAGAGGACATGAAGCTACAACGAAGACAGCAAGCTAACAGGCATAAGCATACATAAACACGAAGCAGAAGTACTGACTAAATGTATTCAGACAAAGACACTATAAAAAATTAAAACAAGAATATGTTTATTTACTTAGGTGCAGTTTATTGAGTCTCAGTTAGCAGTACTATACAGTATTCAGCAGGTTACAGATGCACATAATATTGTACTCTAGATACGATGCACATGTACTTGCTTCTGTTTAAATAATAGACTTTTCGTACTATGTTGCATTTGTTCTATTAATAAAATATGATCATATCTGAAACGAATCGTTTGGGCTTAGTGCAGATTATTTCATAAAAGTCAGAAAATACCTGCTATAATTTAATATAACCTCCGAGGAGTCGTATCTCATTGTCATGTTTTGTCAGTCCAAGCATCGTCAGCAGATACGTGATTTACTACCTTGGCACTGTTAGGAATTTTTACGTGGAAAAATGACTGAAACTATAAATTGACTGTCAAATGGTAGCCGTTTGGCTCCCATCAGTCAACGTCCTCGATTAATCAACAAAGCGTTTCCGCATTAGCGATATCCCTTTCTACTGTGCATCTCCATGCATGTCCATTTTCTGTTGATTCCCAAAAGTCTGACTAAAAAATGATCAATGGATTGTTTTGGCAATAAAATATTTTCGTGACCAGCAATCCAAGAAGATATATATATATATATATATATATGCTTGGAAGCTTTGAGTAAGAATCAATCAAAGCCATTGCCAAAATATCTTAAATACGTGGAATGCAGCTTTACAACAAATCTTCAAATGAAAATAAACAAAAAACTGATTTTACAATTCTAAAAATATAATTTCCATATTGTCTCATGGTGTAATAGGAGCCAAAACACAGAAAGAGCTGGTGTGTAACATCTTGTGGGGGATTTCAGATGCAGTCTGGCTTCAGTTCTTTGAGACCGGTTTTCCATATCTTGTTCTGATCCAGCTGCTGCGTGACTCTCGTCACCATCACCATCATCAAAAAGATTACCGATATTGCCCTGCAAAACCTTGCCAGCTCGGTTGGAAAACAACAAAAAAAAGAAGCTAACTTGAAAAGCCCCCAATCTAATCGCTCTGGGCAGACACACATCTGCACAGTTTCCTGATATCAAGGCTGTCGAGGCAGAAAATTATCCAAAATGTTAACCGCAGCCAACGTAGGCTTTAAACTCTTTTTCCTTCAAAAAAGGAAAAAGGGAAAAAAAAAATGTTTGCAGCTTATTTGGTTGACGTGGCAGCAAAGTGTTAAATGTTGACTCATCAGGGGATTTCCAGCCTGTCTTTAAATCCAACGTGACCTGCAGCAGGGCGACACTGAGACGGGCTCTGCCTCGGCCTCCAGTCATCAATAGCTGGGCTTCTATTGGATAAAGACAATAGGAAGAGTTTTTAATACATTTGTGTGTGTGACTGCTGACACTCTGTTGGTGACATCAGTCCCTCTCAGATTAATGAGGTTAGTATGTAGTCTGGTTAATCTGCTGGTGTGATGTGGCTCTGCACAATCCCCAAACTGCTTCAAACTGGCCTCACACACACACACACACACACACACACGTTTGCTCGTACACAGACTCTCAACCGGCCTACCAACACATTTCAAGCCGCCCAGATGGTAGACAAAACAGCATACAGTTGGCAGCCGATACGCAGACTGAGTGGAAAAGGCAACGGGAAAAACAATAAAAGGACTAGATATGCACCAAATCCTAAATCGGCCAAACTAAAGTACAGAGAAAAGCCTCAGAAATTTCAGCTATGCGGTGAGTAAATGGGACCCAGGTGTGCAAAAATTACAAAAAAAAAAAATGACCTCCACTGCTTTCCGGTGACATAGGTAGCGGGCATTAGCCGGCGAGAAAGGACCCACGTGGAGATAGAGAGCGACGCCATCTTGTTTCACCGACAGACTCGCAGGAAGGGGCTTGTGGACTCCTCTGCAGTGAGAACAACTGCTAAACACGCACGCACGCACGCACAAACACACTCGTACGCAACATTACGGACATGTTGGCACATACTGTAGGGAGCTCGCACGTGCACACTGACCAGCTCTGGTTATTGATGAGTGAGCTTCTCCCGCCTGCAGCAGAGAGCAGGCTGTGTGTTGAAGGGAGTGGCAGAAAAAACTGCAGAATGGTGTCTGTGAACTCAACACAGAGGGAAGCCGCAAAGAGGCTGAAAAAGAAGGCTCTCCGCCAGACGTCTATCGCCCTCAATCAAGGCTTTCGGAAATGTGCCAGTTAATCTGTCTGATCGGTAATTTCGCTTTTATTTTGCCATAAACGCCACTGACGGTCTTCTTGTGGCGGTATGGGCGTAACCCTGCAGCAACCCACCAATGCACACGTATACCTGAACCGAGCTGTCACACACTCGGCTCCCTTTTAGTCTGATTTAAGTCAACTGGTGTGTGCACTGCCTTTTTTACCACAGTCCATCTTAAGAACGGTCCACCTTAAAAGGGATCACATTAATCAACAGCTGCCTGGCTGCTGTCAGGATCAACCGATGCAGGAATAGCCAATGCCTGCATTTTGTGAAAGCTACTGCAAACCTCTGAGACGTGAAGGTGCGGGAGCTTTGTAAGGCAGGTGTCATCACTAAACGACACGCCTGAAGATGACACGCAGAGAACAATATTATCATTTTCATTCATTTCAGATCCAAAGTCCCAGATGCAATCTGGACTCGATGACGTAGATCAGCCCATTTCCTTTTTGTGACAATTTTCACAACGTCGGCCTGATGAAACGGCTTATCGTAGCAGACACATGCCCACCAGTCGTACTGTCTGTCTGTCTGTCTGTCTTCCATGTCTGCCTCAGCCATGGGGACACAGTGTACAGACTGTGCAGGGCAGACGAACAATGGAGAGCAAGTCTGCAGCCCCTTTGGAGCTTACCGGCTAGACACTAACTCGCTCCAGGTTAGCGTTTGTCCACCGGGCTGTATAAAAAAAAAAAAAAAAAAAAAGGTTTTGAGGCAGAGAGATGGTCGGAGAAGATGGGGACAGGGCTCACAGAGACGTTACATAAGAGAATTACTAAAGCGGCAGATTATCAGCGCAGAGGGGGTTCAAGTTAAAATCCATATTGGCTCGTTACAAACCGGATGGAAACATCTCCTGATCAGAGGTGATACACTGAGACAAAATCTGCAGTGGGCAAAAGGAATGCCGCAGAATTAAGAGCAAAGCGCCATGTCGCTGAATTCAAAAAGAAGTATTTATTGATCAGAAATGAGTGCATAAAGACAGATAAGACACAGCCATAGATCCATGTACATGTTTGAAATGACACAAATAGCTAATAATAATACAATCTTGTCATATCTAACTGTAGCAAAGCACATTTCAAACTCAGCTGAAGCGTCGTGACTAAATCATTTCCACTTTCTAAAACCCAAGCTGTACAAGTTCATGGAGTTTATCATCAACTTAAATGAAGGGAAGCATCCATGAAGATGACTTATCATCAATATCCGTGCTACGCCCCATTAAAGCCAGATATTAGATATGGCGTGTGAATATCAATGAATCATGCTGTCAGAGGGGCTGCTGCTGTTAAGATATGTGCTGTGAATGGGTCTCAAGAGGGCAATGACCTCCTCCTGAGAGGAAACTACAAGGTGGAAGGGAGGGACGGTTTGGTGAACTAAGCCCTAAACTACCAGTTGGGTAAAGAAAAGAACCTCAAGGCTCAGACAAAAAGAGCCACCACGTGCTACTATGACCAACCACACTGTTATTCAAAGCCAGCCAGTGGTATCAGATCGTTACCAGCGATGACAAAGCGCGCGGGCCACTTGCTGCTGCAGCGAGACGCCAGAATCACGTCAACAGACAGCTGCATATTCACGAGCGCTTCACCTGCGAATCACGGACGGCGGCCTTGTCGTCGCGTGGCAGCTAAAAGCGCCGCCCTCAGCCGGCGCCACTCGCTGCGCTCCCGCTGTTTTTTTCCTTGGCATCTTTACTTTGTGTTAGCATGAGTGAGTGAGCTTAAACATTGCAGAGGGTTCGCTGAGGTCAAGCACATAATGTACAGAGCTGTCATGGTCACGCTCTCAACATTACTCTGTGTTGCTCTCAAGTCATAAAGGCAGGATCGCGCAGGACAACCAGGCCACACATTGATGGATGCTTCTTTTCTTAATAGTGTCTAGTGACGTGTGACGAGGTTAATGCCATCACCGCAGCATTAGCATCTCATAAACTACTGATGCAAACCAGCATCAATCAGCAGCACATTTTAATTTTAGCCTGCTAGTGGTGTAAGGTTGCCAACGAGCAATGGTATCCAATTAGCATTCCACATGAGGCTGATCATTAAAGGTGCTGATTTTTCCCAGTTACTGCTAAAATCTATTAAGGATGTGCCAGAGAATGCTATTCCTCTGAGGTCTTCTCAGGCCATGTGACAGGCAAACTGAACCGCAAACATGTCTTACGTCTGTGGAATTTCATCAAAAGGCTACATTAGCATGAGGCCACAAAAAGGGCTCCCAGTGCGACGGAGCAGGTAGCAGCTCATTTAAGCTCATTCGATGGGCAAATACGGATAAAAGTAAAGAAATAGGGTCGCTTTTGCGTTACTGATTCGCATGGATGCAATCGAGACCATCGCTTCTCGTCATTCATCGTCACACTTTTGGCTCACGCTGCTTTAATTCCGTCACATGGCCCTGAACGCAGCACTCATACCGTCACATCCCCATCCCATAAACCCAACACAGATTACACCAGCACGACTGCCGCTCCATCCGGGTCTCGTCGCATGCGGTGGAGCGCGGTGGGGGAGCAGAGCGATAGGTGGAAAGAGCAGGTGACATTAACGTTGCGGCGAGGTGCGAGCCAAGCTGGAAAGTGTGACACGACGAGCGCACGGTGAACGCCTTAGCTCACTGCGCCATGGCCTTGCGCCCTCCTCGATGGTCACAGGCGGAGGCAAGAGCGTGTGGGAGATAGTGCGGCCGTGCATCCCTCTCAGCTCCCGAGAGCCTAACCCGTGGACATGAAAGCACAACGTCACAAGTTAGGGTCTCAGGGACGGAGAGAGACGCATCTTCTGACTCCTCTACCTCTTGGCACGGCTGCTTTCTGCTCTCTCTGAATTTTCACTATGGATACGTTTGCTGCTTAGAAGTCCTGTATCCTTCTGCAAAAGAAAAAGCTTCCAGGGACTGAACTCATCTTTAAGTCAAATGAGGACTCGGGGCATCTGAGCGCCTCCTTCACGCAGATTCTTGTGACAAATATACACTGCCAAGCATGCATTCACTGAGCATGCTTATTGCAACCTCCGCTGCCCTGTATGGATTTGTGAACATACAACAAGTGCAAGCCTCAGCCAGACACAACATTGGCCAGCCCCCCCCAACTCTCTCTCTCTCTCTCTCTCCCTCTCTCTCTTTTTCCCTCTCCCTCGCCCCCTCCCCCACTTAGCTGAACAATACAGCACTTTGAAAAATGCCTCCTGCCATCAGGTATGGAGCCTGCTGCCGTACAGTATGCCCGAAGATCTCTCACAGTCTCGGGGAAAATCAAAATCAGCCCCTGATTGCCAATTATTTACGACAGGCGCACAAGACAAAAGCCCAGCGCGGCTGCATCGATTACAGCATCGAAATCTGAAGCTAGGACCGCACAGCGTCAAACAATCCATCTGACATGACGACTTGCACACTCGTTCCGACTGTCACATCTCGCACAGCGCAATAAAATCATTCAGAGCATGCCCGATGGTTACCAGCATCCTCGTTCAGCGTGGGGTTCTGAATCCTCAGGAGGCGCGCTGCACGGAGAAAACGATGAGCCAGATAACAAAGCTCAACAGCTCCTTCATGCTACCACGGTGGTCTAAAGCTTAGGAAACAGATGGAGAGCTGAGAGGGAAGCGGAGACGAAGGCTATTTGTTGGTATCGACTCACCCTCCCTTTCGGATCCAGGATGCCCCCATTGCACGCTGTTCTTCTAGCTCACTTGCCTGCTCGGGGAGGGGAAGAAAAAAGAGACAGAGAGAGAAAGAGAAAGCTCAGATTTAGACTCACAGCAAGCCAACAAAGATTCCAGTTATGCTCAGAAGAAAAAGGGAGGTTTTAATTATTTTTTTTTTCACAAAAAAAAAAAAAAGACGGCACAGGCTGGTCCGCCTGGCGAGCCTCTTAAAGTGAGGCAAAATAAAACGGCAAGCGAGAGACGGCGGACTGAGACAAGAAAGATGAGGATGGGTGGTAGGACCGAGCCGGAATGAACCATGTGCACGCTCCCTCTCCCTCTATCTCTTCCCTCTCTCTCTCTCTCTCTCTCTCTCTCTCTCCCCCTCTCCCTCGCTCTCTCCCTCTCTCTCTCGCACACACACAAACACAAACACACACACACACACACACACACACACACAAGCATACACGCACTACAAGCACAACAGGAACACACTCATTTGCCGTTCCTCGCACCCGAGCTCCGACTTACTTTTGATCCAAACCTGCGCGTCTGAGGCAGGTTGGCGAGAAGGGAGAACGCACACACACGCACACACGCGCACTTATTCTCTCCGTCGCACACACGCACACAAATCCAAGTTAAAGGACAAAACGAATGCGCCTGCTGATCTCTTGTCTTGCTCCGCTTTTTCTTTTTCTCGCCCTTTTCCCTCACATTATTTTCTCTCTCTTTGAATCACATGCAGAGGTGGAAAGGAGGGACGACAAGAAAAAAATCCCCCCGTACTCCTCCTCTTTGCCCCTACTAACCGTGTATTCTCTCTCTCCCTCTCTCTCCCTCTCTCTCTGTCTCACAATCTTTCTTCTTCTGCTCTTTTTTCCTTTCAATGTTGATCGGCAGGAGGGGAAACATTAAAAAAAGGAGAAAGAGGAGAGAGCAAGATCATCCATTAATTTGCCTCACAGCTGTAATCGCTTACAGCCAGAGGCCCACTTTTCCTCTGTATCAGACGAGAGGGAGAGAGGTGAGGAGGGAGGGGGGGAGGAGGAGGGAAAGAGGGAAGTAAGGAGAGAAAGTAGTCCTCCTTTCGTTGTTTTTTTTTTTTCCAACTTGCTGTTGTCGGTTTGCCACACAGAAAACAAATCCACTCCTCTCTTCTGCTTGCATGCAAAAAAAAAAAGCCCCAAAATCCACTTTCCTTCTTTCTGTCCTCTTATGCTGCGCCTCACACGGGCCGACATCATTCACACTATCCTTTCAGAAACAGAAGAGGCCAACAGAGAGAAAGAGGGAGAGAGACAGAGAGAGAGGGAGGGAGGGAGAGAGAGAGAGAGAGAGAGAGAGAGAGAGAGAAGGGGCCATAGAAACATTGCTACATGATGTGCTTTGGCTTATAGAGGCTACATTTAATCTCCACTGGCTCCCCCAGGCTTTGGTATGGAGAGAAAGAGAGAGAGAGAGAGAGAGGGAGAGGGAGAGAGGGAGGGAGGAAGGACAGAAAGAGGAGAGATGATGGGGGGAGGGACAGATGGAGCGAAGTGAAGGAGAGCGACGACATACAACCAACTGTAGGCTCAAATCAGCGACGGGGCCCGGAGAGGCTCGGAAGGGGAGGAGAAAAAAGAAAAGAAAAATCCCCTAGACCACACTGCCCTCTTGCTTTTCTTCTGCTCCCTCCCTCCCTGACTGACTGATCGACCGACTGTGTCTGCACCCCGGCTAATCTCCAATCCTCTTTGACTGCTGTCTAGCAGACAGCGTGCTGTGGCGCTTTTCTATCTCTATACAGCTGCGGTTGCCATAGAACGCCGTGCATCTGCAGCCTACAGCACGCCGTGCCTCTGCGTACACCCCGCACCCTGCCCACCTTTCTGCAAAACCACTGACGCCACCGATTTTAAAATCTCCCGGCTGACACACGCATGTGCACGCGGACACGCGCACGCATGTAGAGAGAGTGCCGCCATCCTCATTTATCACCTGCTTTGTGTCCAGATAGAGCCAGTCCTCGGCGAGGCGCTAATATTAGCCGGCTTTGACGGCGAGAGCCTGCAGCAGGCAGACAAAGGCTCTCACACACATGCATACTGAGGCATGACTGCACACACACATGAACATGCCGAGATAGCTGGATAGATGCAGAAATACACCAACTGTGGCAAAACACAAACGGTTTCCATAGAGTATATGTGAAATACAAATATACAGATATATATACACAATTATCAAGCAATCAGGCAAACTTCACCGCCAAGGATAAGCTCTGCATTCAGGTAAGTAAACAGCTCAGGCACCATTGATTTACCTATCCCAGTTCCCTCTCTTTAAATATTCGTTATCTGCTGCTAATGGCCAGGAATCAGCGACGGGCTAGCCAAGTAGTATGTCAAGAGAGACCCAGATCTGTCACGCTGTAGCCCACGCACCCGACAAAACAGCAGCAAGACCGCAAATAAGCACGCAGCACGACCGGGTCTGCACAGACTGAGAATTTGCAACACACACCGGGTGCGTGCGCGGGTGCGTGCACACCGAGGCAGGGCGATGAGCAGGACACGCTCACTGGACAGCTGAAGCTATGCTGCTGTTGGCCGGAAAAGATTGATTGACAGCTGTCACATCTGAGGTCATGTGGGTCATTGCTATGACAACGGTGATGATGAACAGAAAGTTTCAGGAGGGGACTTGATTTCTATTATACTATTTTTTATACTTTATTTATTTTGAGCACATTTTATTTGTGTTTAAAAAAAAAACAGATTCAAGTGCAAAAAAAGTGCAGGATGGCTTAAACCTTGGTGAAATGAGAAACTCTTTCAAATAAAGTGAAACCTGTCTAGGAATGTCTGTTGGCACCACACACACAGAAACATTTTTTTTTTTTTTTTTGTGCAGAAGGAGGAGCAGGAAGGAACTAAAGAAGAAGGCAGACTCCACCACTCCACTCAACTTGGCAGAAACAAAGTCACAGAAAACCAGACATGCATATATCTCACTCAAATCAACTGTTGCCAAATCACCAAATCTGGGCCCGCCATGCCGGACACTTCGCCAAGTTTACCAACAGGGGGCAGTCTTTTGCTCCTCTACCTATTAACTCAGCTGTACACACATGTTCTGGTAGGGGACGGCCAGCCCACGGTGTATTCTCAGTGTGTAAAGTTCGGTACACACATGCTGCACGTTGCACACAGCGCTTTAAAGAGTATAAATCAAGCAAAGGAACTTTATGGCCACGCATATGTGGGGAAACTGCAGAAAGAATAGGTTCTGCTCGGTAGTAAAATGTAGGAAAGAAGAAGCAAAGAAGCTCTGCATCAACAGTTGCTATGTTGTGTTTCAGCAGGACAGTTTTTGAGTTCGTTCAAAGTTTTAATCCAGTGGAGAGGCACTTTGAAGTGGAAGAAGCCGGCCCAGAGCCACGGCGCCGTATTATCTGAAGAGTTATCTGTGTGTTGCTGTACAATAATTGTTCCATTTTCCTGTTCTTCCCTGAGTGTCACAATATTTCACATGTCAAACATTGTGACAGCAGCAGCTTCCACGCAGTCTGTGTCTGCAGATTGGAAATATTGTGACAATAATTGTTTGCGGTGACAGCTGATTTTACTGCTGGTAAACGGGCCGGGATGCCGCCGCCGCCGCCGTCGGAGGCCCGCGTTCAAACCTCAAACTTTTCTCCCGTTGATATCCCTCGTGCCGTCCGTCACCACGCGGGCGACGAGACGGAAGCAGGCCGGTCTCCTTCCACACAGTCCTCAAGCGTTAATGAGGTTATCACTGAGCGAATAATAAAACGTCGCCGCAGAATGAAAACCCGGTGATGTTTCAGCGCGGTTAAAAGCTCCCGTACGTCAATCCTACAAGCTCTCCGGCAGCGCGGCGCTTCTGATCTCACAGACCAGCGCTGCTGACTTCGAATCAAACAAAGATGAATCCAGTGCCCTGCTGACAGCTGACACACACGTAAACATCTCACAGAAAATATGGAGAGACACAAAGACAGTGGCATTTTCACAACCTGTTATCACCCAATCACAGTTGCTGACTTCTAATACACAGAAGTCACTACGCTGCATTATAATAACACAACTGTAGGAATTCAAAGAAAGATCATCAGAGGGACGTCACAGGACAGATGATGAAGTTCCAGCAATTTAAATGTGAGTATGAAGTGTGATATTAAACATTTTATTAATTCAAGAGTAATTTATGGATAACTTTAAATATCAGCTGCAAAAATATCAGCACCCGTATCAGTGTCCTAGTGCCCCACCGGTCACCCTATGATTTGCAAACACGTTCGCACATGTCCCGGACTAACACAGTGGCGTCACAGACCCAGGAGCGCTGCACCAACAGCAAACAGCCTGGAATGTTATTGACCACGGAGAGCAGACGGTATCTCGTGTTAGCAGGCTGCTAAATAATAACAGTGGACTGTATTGATCCAGCTGTGCAGAGTGCCATGCGTACCTCAGGGAAAGCTAGGAGGTTGTACAGTTATCTCCCGGGGTGTAATTCTCAACTATACAACCTACTACCTCAACCTGGGAGCAAGCAGACCTGGACACCGGGGGCTTCGTGGCTCAGGCGTATGCAAACATTTGAAGCAACTGGAGAGAAGCCACTTGTGGTCTAAGATATAATAAATTGATAATAATCGATACACGGATACGGTCTCTAAACACGAGGCAGATAAACAGGTCTTACTCCAACGCTTTAGCGAACTCTTTTTTTTTTTTCTTTCACTTATCCCCAAATACACGAACGAGCCATCGCCCGACACCATCACCCTCAGCCCCACCTCCCCCACCACCACCACAGCCACGGCCCAAAAAGCTGATCAGATTTTCTCTTTAAAGTCCCCCTCCAGTCAAAACTGTGCCGTGCTTCTCGTTGGCCGTCTGAGCGTCCCCCGCGCAGAACGCCGCGTGTGCAGAGTTCACATTCAGCCACCGATGGAGGAAAAACGCCTCTGTGCTCACCTCACATCTAGGTTTAACACGCGTGTGTGTGTGTGTGTGTATATATGCGAGGGTGATTTGTGACATCGCAGCTGGTTTAGAGGCCAATTATGGACCAGTATGACACTTGAAGCCACCGGAGCGCGCGTACTGAGTCTGCGTCCAAACTCCCGGGCGCCATTTTATTTGTGTGACCCTAAAAAGAAATCCAAAATGGAATGAAAAGCAAAACTGTGCAGTGAGGAAATATTTTCTTCTTTTTTTTTGTTTTTTTTTTTTTTGTTAAAGCAGAGTATTAGTACACACTGAGTAAATTGATTTTTCAAGACATACCTTGAATAATGGCCGGGGGGGGGATCTTAAAGAGAAAAAGGCTCACAGTGGCTCATTTTAAGCTGTCAACATGTGGGACGTATTGGCTGTTTGTGAGGAAACAAGCACGAGCAACTGTCATTCATATGCATTCTCTAATTGGGCCGACGTCTGCGTCATTAACACTAGAAAGGCCAAGCAGCGGCTAATTGGCTGCTGACTGAAAAAGCCCCGTCTCCTTGTGAGTTATCTACAAACTAACGTTTCAAATAAACACAAGGAGATCAGAGCTGTAATTACATTTGCCTTTTTAACCGACTCCTTGTTGGCCTTCTCTAAACCCCTCAAAGTCCAATTACTTGTGGACACAAAATGCATGAAAGTGTCAAGGACCTCGGGAAGAACCCATATCAGTTTTGGGGAATGTGTTAGGAGATTTCTTGCACGGTTACACTGATAATTGTTTGATGTATTACTGAAGCCCAAACTAGCTGCTTTTAAACCGCCAGCCTAAGCTACAGACAGAGGAAGACCAGTGTTAGATTGGTATCGGTGACAAAGAAAGAGTTAATAAAGTTGGTGGGAGCTCGTGAGCAGCTCCCGCTGTGTTTCGCTGATGCTGCTCGAGGTCGTTGGAGCTGCACAGACTCAGACCTGTAGATACAAGCTTGTGGTGTCAGTTAACACAAGTTCGGATCTACGGGTTTGGGGCCGCGCGCAGATGACTTTATGAATCCATCAGCGTGACGAGATGGGAGGAAATAAGTCTCTTTAATCAGCAAAACATTTCATGCTTACAGGACCTGTTTTTCTGCGTGTGTTTGCAGCAAGTCTGACAGGAATCATTTGTAGAAAAGTTCAGCCCTCACTCTCCGTGATTTACTGCTTAGCACAAGTATTTCAACAGTAGGTTAAGTTCGATGCATTTTTAAATATAACGAAAAATAAAATTCAGCATGTACTGCAGCATAAAACAAGTTCAGTAAACAATAAAGACAATTTCAGATTATTAATTTAACGCACAGTAACCGAAGTCTACACTGAAAAAAATAAAATAAAAGTAAATTATGTCCCCAAATAACATGGCTGACCATCTCCACAAGACTCTCTAACTTAAACTACAGTAACTCAGCTTTGATCCCACAATGCACTGCATCACACAAAACCATTCTCTGTTGTCCTAGATTATTTTCCAACAGGTAGTCGCCATGCCAGCTTCTGCATACCCCGCCGTTTCCTCGCTCTGAGAGAGTCGTCTCAGTGAGTGATAGGTGGAAAAATTCAAGTGGCATTTTAAGGAAGCGCGCGGCTGAGCTCAAACGAGACACAAGTAATATGAAATGTTCAAAATAAACGGCAGGAAAATTTCTCGAAACAACAGTGTAGGAGCGTCGCTTCATGAATACCTGTGGATATTTATGGGACTTTCTGGTGACATGAGGAGTCTGAGTGCAGGGTAAATACTGCGGGATTAAAGTGAGCTGCCTCCACTGTGGTGCTGTTTGGGTCAGTTAAATTTAAGATTGACGCAGAGAAAGACTGAAGTCACATTAAGGGATGGGTTGCAATAAAACGAGTGCAGGATTGTGACGCGGCTCTTTAAAGATATTCATTTGTTATTATTAAATAATAGAGGGAAAATCATTAACACCGAATTCTGAATTGTGTCTTAAAAATATCATATTAAAACAATTGATTACAAGCTTTACACTGTCACTTAAAAGTCTGCAATGCACAGACATATTTTGAGTCGTATTTTAAAAGTGCATGGTAAAACTTTGGGCAGCGTTTCAACACATTCCTGTCTAATGCTCATAGAGTTGTTCGCTGTGTGGAACAAACAAAGTAAAACTTGTACAGCTCAGAGATGAAAAAGAGAGAGTGGTCCAATTTCAACTTTCAGACTCCATCTGAAGTCCTCTTTCTGCTTCTCTTCCCACCGTCTGAATTTAAATGAGACGTCTGACTTTGAAGCTGTTGCCAAGTTGCTTAAAGTATGTCAGTGGGTCTTTGCCAGCGAGCTGAAAGACACCTTGAGATTGGCCGAACAAAGAGGTCGGTGGGGTCTGAAGCACCCTGCCAGGCAGCACCGCCACCGGTGCACCAGCGTGTGTGTGTGTGTCTGTGTGGGTGCAGAGGACTAAGACCAGCTAAAGGCCAACACCTGCATTGTTCGGCACTGAACAGCGCCAGCGGCCAAACCCAGAGGCGCTATGCGCCAATCTACCCAGCAACAAGGGTGGTGTGTGTGTGTGTGTGTGTGCGGAAGAAGGAAGGAGGGGGGTCAATAGAGGTGAAGAAGTGAGAGGTGAGGAAGTGGCATGTCGTTAGCACTTCATAATATCATGCAATGCAAACAGATAGCCACGGCTAGCCAACAGGTAGCACTCGGTTTAGGCCCCTTTCACCACAGCTAATGCATAGTAAACATTACAGAGAAACTCTGCTACGGGACAAAAACAGCAACCGCACTCCTGAATATTAACAACAACAAATCAAACGAAAGACGTGGAAAAGGAAGCAAAGCTAGGAGCACATTGGAAGCATGATGACTTACCGATTTGCCTTTACGATTAGTTTCCAAATGTTTCTTTTCTCTACTCTGTACGGCCTACGGTGCTTTGGCAGGAGGTTTAGGCAGTCATGTCCACTGTGGCCCACCAAAAAAACAAAAAGCAAAAAAGAAAAAAAAAAAACTCCTCACACATCTCAAACATGCAACTACAGTAACAAAGCCACCCGAAAGGCAGCTCAGGGAGAGGGTGAGGGAAGAAAGAGTTACACAAAAGAAAAAAGAAAAGGGAAGAAGGAGAGATACTAGTGGGGGGAAGTAAACGATAATAGAAAAACACACTCGTTTTTTTTGTGTTTTTACAATTTCGGTTTCCCGCGCGCTCGCACCGATAATAACTATAAATAAGCGAGAGGTAATCTTTCAGGCTGTTAATTCTACAAGCTGCTTCTCTGCATTACGAGCAAATGACAAGCAACATCTGTTTGTAACACAGCCAAGATCCCAGCCTTACCAAAAAAAAAAAAAAGCCCGAAAAAATTGGCTTGATTATTCTCTCTTTTTCAGTCTTGAACTGCAAAACTCTCCTTGTCTCTTTGACTCCCTCCCTCGTTCAGCTGAATAAGGCAAAACAGAAAAGAGAAAGGGGAGTGTGGAAATTCAGCGAAGGGAAAATGCAGCCATGAAGCCGTCCTCCTGTCACCCCTGAACCTCTCCCCTTCCCTTCTTCTCCTCCTCTCCCCCCTCCTCTTCCTTCTCCTCCTCCTCCTCCCTGTACGCTCCTTCTTCCTCCTCCTCTTCTTCTTCTTCTTCTTCTTCTCCTTCTTCTCTTCCCACTCAATCGCAAGAGGGACAGTAGAGTCCAGGTATAGCTACTACTCACTCAGTCCTTCGCTTCCCAAAACGCCTCACTACTCCGACACATAAACACTTGGACACACACACACACACACACACACACACACACACACACACTCTCGTATCCTCAACACAGCCCCCCACACAGCCAGCAGCAGACTGACTGGCTTGCACGTACACACTTGTGAATACACTAAGCAAAGTGCATATACAAAAATACACACACATGCACACGCGTTTCTTGGAAAGCTTCCCTGCACCAAAAACAAATACCAATCTTTAGTTAGCCTCAGCTGCGAATAGAAAAGAAGGAGTCGTTTCAGGACTTGGCTCTGGTTTACCGAGGCACAGATACAGACCATTTCTCCATATGCCTGCCTTTCACAGCTCAGGAGCAGTTTTCAGATTTGACTGTATCATAATACCGCGAAAAATGTCCTTTGTCACTGATATCTTTTGATAACCTCCAGCTCTAGTAATAGGAGCGTGAGAGTGGCCGACATTCTGCAAACCTGAAATGCTGGACTCGTTTGCCGTGTTTTCGGCGTCCGAATTAACAGGTAAGATGGTGCAGTTCTCCAAATGCTGGTGACAGCACATAAGCTCTGTTCCATAATAGGACATAAGTGGTTGCCAAGTGAATCAATAGAGCACTCAGAGACGGAGAGACAGCTTCGGTTTTTGCTGCCGGAGCACAGGCAAACCTATTGCACTCAGGGGCTGCAAGTTTGCTCTGTTTTCCCAAATTAAATTCAGGTGGAACACGCAAAAGCCTCCCTGGAATCGAACGCAAAAGTGTAATACAAAGAATCTCCGTTACAGCCGCGAATGAGCGCTAAGATCCACAGAAAACTGGACTCTAAAATTAGCTCTTTTCCTCCGTCAACTCTTTGGTATTTTTTGGTTCAGTCACAGGCTGCCCGGTTTGGTAAACAGGGGCATGTTGCACAATCACATCATATTAGTGGAATTCTGGATATTGTAAGTGTAAGGAATAGATGCCTCTGAAATAAAATGCACCTACTAATTATGCATCCTGTTCCAGTTACGGACAGAAACAAATCATCTAAACCAAACCTCTAACGAACCACAACCATATTTAATCGTATCATCCTCATCTTAACATTTAAGCTTTAAAGATTTATGTGGGGATTTTTAAGCTTATGTCATTCTCTAATTTAGGTGGGTTCAATCAGAGACCAGTTCTGCCTTAGTAGGATCATTTTTCTATATCTCGTCATTCCAGAAACTAGCCTTAAGGTCTGCTTCTTACTTTTCTTCCACTGGAATCAGCTTTTCCCAAAAGAAGAATGCAGGGCAATCTTTGAAAAACAAAACAAACTGTTCAGAAATATTTTTGTGTTTTTATATGTAGCATGTAACACATAAAACCTTTAAAACTCTGCAGTCAGTGGGCTACACTCCGTTCGACTGTACCCTTCCTACCTTCCCTTTCACCTTTGTACTGTCCTTCTACGGTTCGTCTTCCTATTCCAATCTAACGATGAGTCAAACGTACAAAGCCAAATGTTCACCAAGATGTGGCGTGCTGTTGAGGAATGGTTCCAAGATGTTGGCAGCTGGACATATTTAAGTCCTGCAGTTGTGAGTTCGAGCCACTGCGGATCAGCACATCCCCAGGACCCTGTCATGAGACCATCTGGCCAACAGTTTGTCACCACCGTTGACAAAGACAATCCCACATGCTTTTTTTATTTTATTTTTTTTAAGACAGTCCGGCCATTACAACTGGGCTCTGGTCAAACTCTCTGAAATTCTTAACACCTGTCCAATTTTGCAGATGTCCAACATGTGGACCAGGATAACTTGACCATTTATTGACTCATTTTCAAGCTTTGGTTCGTTGGTGTATAGCGTATACCTTGTGTAGACCATGAAGACCCAATGGGTCAGCCAAATTGTACTCAATAAAACTGATCAATTTGTATAGATGTGAACACTTCAGTATCGGTTTATCATCTATTCTGACAGGTGAGAACTGTAATCATATGTCCAGGAGTACGTTTGTCCACTAGAGTAAGGTTTGGGAAAAACGTGCAGAATAAGAGTTAGTCTGAGCTTGGGAGTAAAACGTGCTTCAACTTCAGGACTTATTATCACACTGTTTGTGCACTGAACACCCTGACAATTAGTTACTAACTGAGAACATATTAAACACATGTTCCTAGCTTATCAAAGGTTATGTGATGATGATGCTAGAGAAACTTACATTTATTCTAGATGGCTTAAGGCGATAGCCCAAAAGCTCAAGAAACAAAGAGGAAGTGAAGCTTGAGCCAGTGGATAATTTGAGACAGATACTGATGTTTCTATGGTCAAGAATGAATGTCCATGTCTGCATACTAATGCTACTTGCAAAATATTTGGTGCCTTAGTGTCTTCTGAATGGACAGTAGGATTCCACATAGGAACCACAAATATTTTGCCAGACAACTATGGTTGGACCACAACTTTGTAGATTTATGGGTATACACTGCAATAATTCGCCACTTGTTATTAATGAGAGGTCTGGAGTAATTCAGTAGACACAAGACGCCCCGGTACAGAATGCTGCGTAATGTAGCGTAAGGTACAGTAGCTGCGTGGAGCTGTGGCGGCTGTGGACCCTGAAGCTTCTCTGATGTTTCCTCTGAGAGTGAGGAGCAGAGGGTGACACAAGATTGGGGTTTCACACCCGCTCTCCCCACTCCCACTAAAATATCCCTATCCCATCCCAGTCCCAGAAGAATGACTCCAGTCCCATCCCGTTCCAGGCGACGAGTCAGGCATTTGTGTGACAACTAATTTACACATCTTAGAAAAGAGCTTACACAGTTTTAACACCATCACTCTCAAGTATTATGAACTTCAGACTTGCCTCAAAGTTCTGTCATTGGGATATGCAGATCTTTGTCCTTTACTCTGTGCTACAGTGAGTTCTTCCTGGCATCTACTTCTGTCGCGATTCCGATCTCGCCTGCTCACGTTCTTCGCAGTCAGGCGATGAATAGTGGAACTGTCTCCCACTCAACAGGAATCCCACAGGGATTCTGAATAAATCCCTGCCTCTAGTGAGGAGTCGCTAAATCTTTATACCCCGGTGAAGTTGACCTCGTATGCACAATATAACATAAATGTGTTGACTAAAAACAACAGGAGAAATACACTGTACAAGTACTAAACTTGATGGGCGACAAAGTGACTCGTCTAGGACTCTGTGTGATGAAATCCAATTTGACCTGTTTGTTTTGTCTGGTTTTATCATCTGTGGTGATTCCTTCACCGGCTCTACTGTAACCTCTGGCACACGGATAACTAGCACAAAGTTTGCTTCGGGGAATAAAAACAAATAAATGCCTTAAACTCCAAAGAAGATCCACTACAATCTGGCTGTAATGAAATTTCACAGTGTGAAAACCTTTAGCCTGAGTACAGCTTCATAAGATGTGTTTTCTGCGGCGCTCGTAATCTTTTCGAATTGCTTTTCATCCAGGAATAAAAGTTGCACGGTGCCCCTTTCATAGATCATGGATTATGGGTTCTGCCTCAAATGCACCTGATGAACCCAGGCTCGCATTTTACAAACTTGGACTCTAACCGCGGCTGATTGGTTCTGACTGTAGCCGCTGTCTGCAGTCTGTCTTTGCTACTTAAGTGAGTTAAAACATAACAACACAATCAGATTGGGAGGAGGAAGTTCAGAATTAATCTGCATTCAACTTTTAATCTAAACAGATTCACGAATGTGAACTCTACACCGGTGCAGTTTTATATTTTTGTCGAAGTTTACAGGCGCTTTCTTTCATGCCGCATGAGCAACTTGTCTTCCTCGCCTTCTGGCGCTGAATAGCACCCCTTCCCAAAATTCTGTGTCTGTACCCTTTCCATCTTCTCTGCTCTCTGCTCTCTCGTCTCCCTCCGTCTGATATTCTGCTCACGCACAACTGCGGCAGCCCTCCTCCAATCGCTGGCATTAATCCACACCTCAGACCCCCCAGACACAGTGTCTGCTCTCCCACAATGCACCTCAGCTCCAAAACTTTCCCAGACACATTTGGCCTTCTCTCTATCGCTTACCTCTCCCTCCCTCTTCAGCCCCTTTTTTCTTTCACTCGGTCTCCCCATGGCTCTTCATCGTCCAGTTTCATTTGCCCTGCCTCTTTCTTTCTGAAACCCTCTAAATTTCCCCCCTTTTTTTCCCTCCCTATTCAACATCGGCCTGTCTGACAAAAGTATCTCCTAATCTTCCCCAGAGTCTATTCGACATGAAATGGCAGCATTGCAACAGACCAATACTAGTAGTCCTTTTAACACTGCCGAGAGCTCCACCTCACTAGGTTTTTGAAGTTTTGGATTTAAAATTTTAACAGTCCTCATCCAGATCCCATTTCTATGGATTCGACCAAGACGGAGGCACAAAGGCCTCTAATTCTGATTCTGATAATCATAAAATCTTTTTCTGCACCTGGATCTTATTTAGCTGATAATGTTTTCTAATCTCCCCCATCACTTTTCCTCCATTTTTACAAAGTATAATTGGTCAAAGCACTTCAAGATATTTCCGACACAGCTGCAACAGTCGCATAGGATTTTCTGCACGATCAAAAACATCAGTGGTAATTGTCAGCTTTTGTGCGTGCCACTAAGAGGACAGGGATTTGTTTTGTTTTTTTGAAGGGGGGGCATACTGTGCGGATATCTTAAAAAAATCCCTTCATAAAAGAAGCAAAGGGACCAATAACGCCACCACAATAGCCTCCATAGACCAGGACATGCAACCACCAATAATCTAGGGGTTATTCTGGAAAATGTACAGTAACAAAACACTTATGGGAATAGACAATGCTGATTAAGTTAATATGGATTTCCCAGAAAAAAATTACCACATGCAACTTTTGAAATGTACTGAATCTGCCGTGTATATACATAAACAGTGGAGAGAGCACTGCTAAAGAATGAGATGTCAAGAGGAAAAGCAGCTATATTCATAAATCCCCTATCAGAAGTGCAATCAGTTTATCAAAGGGGCATGAAAAAAGTCATAAAAGCAGACAAGCACCTGCGGAGGACCACCATAGGATAATCTTATCAATTGTTTTCCTAATCTTTGCTGCGATGCCAAGCTCCTTAAAATTCTTGTACCACATGGTCACTAATTTATTGCATGCTCACTAATTTATTCTTTGGCAGCAATATCCTAGGAAAGAAAGGACCCTCTGCAAGAACCCCTAATCAGCATCTGTTGGCTTGGACTGGTAGTCTCCCCTCTGACAGTGTTTTCCTCATAAGGGTTTTAACATTTATCTGTGATCTCATTTGGCTCCGGTCTTGGGAATCTTTCTGTTGCGCTGGGAAAAGACAAAGCTAAGAGGATTGAAATTGAAGCTGCAGGCAGACATGATGGAAGTGTAGATAGAAGCTGGAATGAGTCAGTCCTCCTGGTAGATTAAGATTCATCTAAGAACTAAAAGGAATAAGGAACTTGCATTTTGTTGAGGTGAAGACATAGGGGGAATTCCACCGCTCTCTTTTAAAAGCATTATCACTCTTCTATCACTTTGCTTACATTCAGAAAAGAAAACTATTCTTAGCCAGGTGGAGAAGAAAAAAAGTGTTCCTATGGACTCGGTTCACGATAGACAATTCCGTTGTCCTACAATGTTTAGTACCAGTGCAAGAAACACTGGGTTGAGTGCCCTACAAGCAGTGAAGCATCAAAAACATGACTATCGCTAAATTGCCCAACAGTAAACTTCTTGTCTGGTAAAAGGGCACGACATCAAAATGGATTTGTAGCACCCAGTAATGAATATCCGTTTAGTTCCAGAAGCTGGTACTGAATGTCTTCCCTCTATTCATAATCTTGATCTGACAGTTGGTTATATCACATCCATTTCAGTTTTATATGTAATGTATAACATAAGTTATGCTTAATTATCTCAGATTAAAAGCTGGGCTGACATCAAACGCTACTGGAAGAACAAAGAGTAAACCCACAATGTACATACCCATGTGCAACTTACAGCGCATGGAAATACAGCATAGTTAAGGAAATACTGGTAATATTGCCTGGTATAAAAATGTTTTATGGTCTAAATAGTTAGGCAGTTAAATTACGCAGAGAACAATATCAACACATTTTTTTTTCTTCTTCACAACTGCGTGCAACGACGCCCATGTTGGCTCCAAAAAAGTCCCTAACTCCAACGACTCTCATTCAAAAAGCATCAACTTCTCTCTTTTCATCAAGTCACGAAGGTCCCACTCACCAAATTCCTGGTCTAGTGATTGTGCTGTTGGTATTTCTGGAAATGGAGGCTTATAGAAGGCCTTGATGTCTGCCATGTGGATGATGATTGGACCTTCTGTTAAAATAATAAACACTGCTTTTACTGACAAGGCCCTCGAGGGATGTTTTCACACGTTATCTAGCACAAGTTTTAAGCTCATACTATGTATCATAATATATAGTGCTATAATGATAGTACTATGTACCCATATATATATAGTTATAGTTATTGTTAGCCCACGTTTGAAACATCTGTGCTTCCAGTAAGCTTTGGTTTGAGGTTGAGGTTGCGTTTTTCCAGGGTGTTAAAGACAACACCCTGAACTTATATACAAGGTCCTTGGTGCAGATGGAAAAGATGGCGCTGACCATAGGCTGCAATTCAAACCTCAAACCTGCACCTCGGCAAACGGGTGACGTCAGACTTTCATTATGTCCACTCTACAACTGTGAGCATTTTGAAAGTGTGAGCGCTGAACTCTTAAGACCTGATATACATTTCTGATGTAATGCAAGCAATCCGACTAATATCTATCATATTTGTGGCAGATAATGACTTCGTGACATATGTGTTTACCAAAAAGTCAATATTGGTCTTGTATTTCAGCAAACAGATTCATCCGTCGAACCCTGCCGCCCAGCCTTTTGTGTGCCTCTCTTGCTGTCCTTTTGTTTCCTCCATTGTGCCAAATGCTCCCTCGTTCTCTCCTCTCCTCCCCCTTTTCCTCACAAGCCTTTTTGCCTTCCTCATCTTTCTTCCTCCTCTCGCCCATCTCCCTGCCCACAGCGCCAACCTCCCCCCCTCCCCTCCTCCCCTCCTCCTCCTCCCCCACCCTCCGTGTTCGTGTCCTCATCTGACCCTGCTTGGCCTGGATCGCTGTCAGTGCCCATTTGGATCGGGCACAGCTGGTGCTGCCGCTGAGAGCCCAGTGCCATTACCGCCGCTGTCTACTGTTTGTCTGCCTGAAAGAAAAAAAACTAAAAGCGTCTTCGTAATGATCAGAGCCCTATTTCTCCGATTACTGTAGTTTTAATACGCTGATTTCAATTACTCAAGCGTATTTTCTGCGTTGTATTTACTTTTCCACCATAATGACCCCGTCCCTCCAGAGGTGATTTATCTTATTTGCTCCGCCATTCAATCGCACATTAAAAAAAAAAAAAAGGTACAAATAATAAACAGAAACGTGGCAGCCATTTCAGAAAAAAAAAAAGGATGGTACAAAGCCTGGATGAGGGGAAGGGGGCATTTGTGCTCCTCTCAGTCCAATCAGATGTCATGGGTCGATAAAGACCAGGAAGAGGAGGGTGTGTGTTTGCAGCTGATTGGACGGTGCCACAGCAATGGCTCACTTTGTGCCACTTGCCGATAAGCTTAGTGAAAGAAAAGAAGTAAAATCAAAGCCTGCTGTGCAGAGCAGAGAGCCGGAAAGGAGCTCCAATAACACCTTTGAAACAGCGCTCAGAAAAATAAGTATATGGTAATTGTTATGGTAAAATACAGAGAATGTAGAGTTAATGGTATTTCCGAATAGATGCAGGTGATTATATTGTAAAACGTAATGGGATTAAAAGGTTTTAGCTCTCAGGGGGAACTTTGCTCTAAAAATGTAATATCTGAGCTTAATTCGCTTAATTCGATGCTCGCAAAAACAATCAGGTAGCATCTGGATTTTCTGATGACTTTTCTCTTGTTATTGCATGTGGAAAGTACAATAGAGATCCTTATAAATGAAACAAACTGTGTTTATGATGACTCCAAAGGAGCTGTGTGGCTTCAGGAGGTTCGGGGGGTGAGAAATCATGATTTTTGCAACACGGCACGCAGAGTTATGACACACTGAGCTCACTGTTCGCTGCTTGAAACCGAGATCAAGGCTCTCACAGCGTGGACTGGATAACTCTATTCTAAATTTGACGTCTTTCGCAATGGCCTCAAAAGAGGATGTGTAAAAGAACAGGAAACAGAGGAATAAAAAAATAATAATAAAAAAAAATACAGTGGACAGCTACCTTGAATTGTTGCAGTGCAGGTAAACTGCACTCATAGGTCGGTTTTGTATTTTCTTCTAACACAAATGAAATAATAAATCGGTAAATGCAGCCAAACTTGAAGCCACGTTATGCATTTTATTCCAAAGATTTTAAATTTTAGGAGTTTTTTTTTTTTTTTTTTACTCAAATACATTTTGGCAAAGTAAAATTTTACCTCTAGCCAGCAAGTATTCTGGAGATCTGGATTGTGCACAATATCTGCATAAATCTGGACATGGATGACGGGAGGGTGAAAAGAGGCAGCCAGTGCAACTATTATCCATTACATTTCAAATTTAACGAAGCTCTGGTTACAAGCCAAAGAGTCATAATTTTAGCATTTTTACATCCCCGCTGATTAGCTTTAAGTTGTGTTCTAATTGTGGTTGAAAAAAAACAAACAAAAAAAACATTTGTACTAAAAGCTGAAGCAATAAATGGTTTGTTAATTTTGAAGAGCAACGTTTTTGTTTACAGATCAGACTGGCAGGGGTGGGAATGACATGGACAAAGCCAAAGGGGTTTAAAACTAATTGTCCATCTCCATGTATTTTCCAGAACAAAACAAATAAATAAATAAATAAATAAATAAAAACACTGAAACAACAGCATCCAGATTGGACGAGTCCATTATAGTGATGCTCGAAAACCAAACACTTGTGCAATTTGTGATTAGAAACTAATTTATATATTAAAGAAATTGATTAAAAGAAATATTAGAACAACCGGGCAGATTTGAACAATGACAGTATTTACTGTAAGAGAGGAGGACAACACTCTGGGGATGATATCTGATATTTATTAAAGAGGCTCTGCCATATAATTCTAACTGATGTACCAAATAATGTTTTGTTTTGTTTTTTTTTCACCTGCCAAACCGCAGGCTTTTGCAAATAAAGGAAAAAATGTCAGCGATTGGCCGGCAAAGTCCACAGCCCTGCAGACAAATCTGCCTGTGAGCAGAGCACAGCTGCATGTGACCAATCAAGTCCCGGCAGAATTTGCACCGCTGTCCAATCAGACAAGGGGAGAAGTTGACTTTGGAGGCAACTGCTGATCGGAGAAGTCTGTGAAGCAGTCGGTGATCCTGATTTTTTAGCGCAAAACACCGAGCGTGAATGGCATGGACGGTACGGTGCTGGATCCCCGCAGGTCACTGCCTGACCCGGCTACTGCTCTGGGATCTGCTGCTGTTCACTGTCTCTTCCGCCTTTAACACAGCGGCAGAAACCAACGTGGGCCGCATTTTCAACAACAGACTGTAAAATCCTCAGATTCAAATGATTACAAATCCTTAAAAAGCAGTTTGTAGGTTGATTAAGGTCACTGCCCAAAGACGTGAATTAATTTTGCACAGGTGATAAATCCAGTGTAACACCTGGCTCTGCTGTCGGTTTAATAAACGGGAGAAAAAACGACTTTTATGCACAACACCCTCCTCCTCCTCTTCTGTATCAACACACAGCAGTGAAGTCAGGTTTTACCGGCCACACCCTGAGTACACTTCCAAAGAAACAACACTGCATCAAGGTGACTGGGCTCAACAAAAATGGAAGATGGCTGGTAAATAGTCACTATAATCACTTGCTTAAACTTCCACTAGTTGACTGTTTGTCCTGAATATTTTTGTGGTCTTTTTATTTTACTGACTGCTACAGAATGCCATGAATATATGCTCCCAAACAGGCACTGATGGAAAACTACAAATGAATGAATGGATTATAAGTAACTAACGTAAATAACGTAACTAATCAAAGTGCTATTATTATTTGGCACTACTGGGCTATTATTGTACAGTCTTTTGGAACTGACGCTCACTTTGTCTGCTTTAGACTCTAACTGAATCATCTGTTTTATCATTTGGTTAATACTTTAAGGAATTTATATGTGAAACTGTAAAAAGGTTGTGAGATGCAGAGATGTAGTGCATTATATACAGTGCGTAACAAAATATTCTAATGTTAAGGAGTACAAATATAATGGAGCATAAAAGCTAAAGGTAAGAACAAGAAACTCAAAATTCATCTGAAGTTCGTTGCAGCAGCAGCTCCTACTGTAGAGCATTATATCTGAGACTACTAAACTAGCACCAGCATGGGACTAATGACATTAATAAAACATTGCATGAACTTGTGTACTGTCAATAATTTGTCTTTTTCAGGCTGCCATTGCCTTCTTATTGATTCTATCTGGTTGTATCTTTCCTCCCTGCATTTATCCAGCTCTTCCTTAATAATCACTCCACAGAGAAACCTATGTAACGCAACACCTTTTATCGGAAAGCCCTTGCACTCTTACTCCTGGCTCCTTGTTAAGCGGATAGTACTTATTCCAGGTCCTGCATGTGTAATATTTTCACATTACGGCCAGTTGCACAAGAATATAATTGTCATTAACAGCAGTTCTGAAGGCACAGGCAATCAGCGTGTTGTTACTAACTTAGCCTCAATGTGCCAACACGCTCTGTTTAATTAGACTTTATAAAGCAACTTGATTGCTCGCTCAGTGGAGGGGTTTGCTGTGCTACAATAGGTGACTAGTGCCTTGACAATGAAGTGGAGAACTAATAGAAGATACTCTGTTACACCTTTAAAGTAAATGCTATCTATTCATGTAAAGTAAATTACAGCATGGGGCGCAATAAACAATTATTTTCAGGAGTGGTTAATCCATTACAAACACTTCAGAGTTAAGCAAATAAACAACTCTAAAAAATTATATAAAGTAGTACAAATGTAATAATAGATGATTGACTGAGTAATATGTTAACTAATTGTATTACCTTTTGTTTCAACAAAATAATAACAATAATAAAAAAGCACGTAAGGCAACAAATAGTTCCATGTGTGAAATGAATGAAAGTTATTTTAGTTGTGCATTTACTGGTGCATTTACATTTTTGCATAAAATGTGCATATCATAGTTGGTCCCCACTGCACAGACACAGATTTGATTCCAGCCTTTGCCCTTCGTTACACGGCGACCCCCTTTCTAACCCCATTACATCTTCTGTCTCTTGCCTCAAATAAAGGCGTGATAAAATATCAGCACTGTCTCTTTTATGCTGTTTTTAATACATTTTAGTTTTTCTGATTACATATTGGTTAAATATTTGCCATGTGCATACGGAAGGAACCCTTTAATTCATCGCGGCATCTAAATTTGCAATTGAGGAGAAAAAACTTTTGCTTGTGTACGACACAAGAGGTTGGCTGTCTTTTATCAGATGAGGTGTTTGTTAGTAGTAAAAACTAAGGTATCATTGGTAGCACAGATTTCAAACAATCATCAAGTCAAAGAGCTTGAATGCTGGGAGTCTGCGAATGCTGCGTTTTTGGCTCCAGACACTGAAGGACAAACTGACGAGTGCCTGAAGGTAACACAAGTCAATGTCCTTTTTAAAAAAAATCTTTCTCCAGTGTCTGCTTTGTGAATCTTGCAGAATTCAGGAGTGTTTCAAGTAACCCTGCCCTCTTTCTGTCCTTCTTTCCATCCTCCTCCTCTTCTCCTTCCCTCTTTCTGTCGTTTTCATTTACCAGTCCCCCCGTGAAGGACAGCCGCTGTGAGCTGACAACCTGGCTGCCTGCCATTCGTTACTCTGCCAGTCGATTTTTCTGCCACTCCACACCCCTCCATGCACACACTCTGCACCCACCACACCAATAGCCATCATGCATTTGTCAGACACTGTCTGGGTGCTGCTGTTGCTGTTGCTGTTGCTGTTGCGTTGCTGTTGCTGCAGAAGACGGTGATGAGTGTAAGACAGAAAATTGGTGCTTTTGTTCATCTTTACGTTCTAAGATTTGTGTGGTGCTACACCTTAAGGTCTGTAGCACCTGAAGCCTATCTCAGAATAGAAAAAAAAAAATCCAACTCACAATTAGAAGCACCGGTATTCATCAGAAAATACAAAATGTGACAACTATGCTGACAAAAAAATTCCAGAGAGCCAGCAGCCCTGGAGTTTGGCATTGACCCAGGAAAAGCGACACAAAGAAAAATGATTGTCAGCACGGAGAGATCGGGGCGCTTTCAAGGCCTCAGTATACGGCTGTGAGCTGGAGACGAGCTTTTCAGAAAAGCAGGCTATCCTTGAACGCAGTGGCCCCTAAAAATGGCACGAGATGAAGGCACGGGAGCTCTTCTCAACATGGGAAATGATGACCCCCGGCTTGTTTAGAATGTTTCTGGATATCTGTTTTCACGGCTTCTCTGCACTGCACTTGAGAATTAATTCCCGCTGAAAGGTTTGCCAGAGCTGACGGAAGCAAGCCGAGGGTGTCTTTCAGCAGAGCATCCAATGACCTTCTCACTCCAATTCTGTTTTCCCCACATTGCACATAAACTGATCAGCTAAGGTATTAGGAATACCCCTACTTTACATGCTTTGTTGCACTGAATTGGAGAGGCATGGACTCTAGCAGACCTCTGAAGCTGTTGTGGTATTTGGTATGAAGACATGAGCAGCCGATCCTTTATGTCATTCCAGATATGTAGTTTGCCCCTCCTCACAGCGCTGTGAGTATGTATTCATCACTGCTGACTTTGAGTGCACCACACTTCTCGCGGTATCGGTTTTGCTGATACCCATTAACGATCACAGCAATCATGTGGATTTTGTTAAAATCAGGTTCTCACATCTGTCAGATGTTAAACGAAAAGGAACAACCACGATTGTCGTTAACGACGTGTACCTCAGTTGGAGGTCGCGTAGGCTGCCCACAAACTTTCCACCTTGCAACATAAAGGCCATGTTTATTCCCTGAAGTGAAGTAGCACAGGGACACCGGCATTTCTGCAGAGTGAAGTCATTATCTCAAAGTTGTCGTATCCCAATTTCACATTTAATGGTGCATCATTACTCATCCAGGCCTGTCGTGTATCCAAGCCAGGTCTACTTTAATCAAGCTGTGATACAGTAATAATACAACGGGAGATTTGTCTCAAGTCTTGCCAAAGTAAAGCTCTCCCGACAGATCTGAATGGCAGAAGGCCACAGGATGCGCTGGGAGGCTGTCATTACAGCTAACGGGTGGCCTCTGCTAAATCAAACAAAGCAGAAAGACAGCAAAAACACATGGGCTGCTACTTATTTAGTAACGGCCTTTGCATGCTCCGGGCTCGTTCAGGTGCACATCTGCATGACTGGGATTCAAGAGGAAGATAACAAAGAAAAAAAAAAGAAAAAATGTAACATGTATTTGTAATGCAGTTTGCATAGTAAGGCTTGTTTTAAATATATCTAACTAGGATTTACCTGGTTTTCATTCACAAAAAAATATTTTGTTGTTAATGAAGTTTATAATCTACCAAACCTATTTGCAATTGTGATTTCCAGAAGTCATACATCCTTCTAGGAAATATTCGAGCGACTGGGGAGTTGTAAGTTGGCAGCATCATTTAAATGAATTATTTAATCACTTCTCAGATAAATTCTCACAGCCTCTATTAAATCTACATTTGGGATAATGGAACTGGCATGAGTGTTTTTTTTTTTTTTTTTGTTCTACATGGGAAAAAAATGGATAACAGAATTTCAAAGCATATTATGTGTGCCTTAGAATATAACTACGTGCATAGGTTGTGTGAGGACGATGGTGTAATTTATGCTGCTGGATTCAGAGTGGAGACAGCCAGCCGGAGGATGCCTGGCCCAGAGTAGAAACATGCCAAGAATTTGCTCAGCGGCAGCTCCAAATGTGGGCAGAAGGGGAGGTCGCATTACTTATAGAAAAATGAGCATAGGGAGTTGAAAGGAAGGGGGAGCTAGGGATGTCTTCTGGTATGAATGGAACGATGACAGAACGGAGAGACAGAGATTGAAAGAGGAGGGTTAACTGTAAATGAGTTACAGCGGGGAAGCAGAGGAGGAGGATAGAGGGAATAGTAAAGGAGGCACTGGAGACTGGAGGAGGGGAGGAGTTGAGCAGGGGAAAAAAGAGGAGGAATGCAGGTAGAGTGATGCAGGGACACGTCTCTGTAACATCAGCAGTAATTTGGACGGAACATGAATTTGCATGAATTATCATGCCAAATAATTCCAAGAGATTCCTTCCTCATTGGAATAAAAATCTAGAGTTAACTAGAGTTAATTGCTGGCCAACATCAGCATCATCTGTCTTCTGTCCATATTGGACTATATTTAACTCAACAGTTAAATTTGGTCCAATATGTGCAAAACACAGATGATAAAACAGGGTGCAAAGGCAGCGGCTTGTACGGTAGGTCAAATGCACGCGTAAGAAAAACACATACTGAGGGTTAATTCATTACTTAATATGTCAAATACATCACGATTTATGGGTCTGATTCTTTGCTCACATGCGATATTTTTTTTTTTCTCAAAGCTCAACAAGTTCAGATAGTCTGGCAAAATCGTTGGCGGTTTTACAACCTGTTTCTCCGACTACTATATTTCAGTCAAGCGGAGTCAAGAATTCCAACCATATTAGGTTATTCTGCATCTCATAATTTACTTCCAACTTTCCTTGGCAGCACAGACAGCAATTTGCCTTTTACGCAGCAAAGGCCTGGGCTGGTGTGTCAGGGCAAGGATGGGGTTGTAGCATGTCGGACCTGACTGGACCAGAGTGTTGTTGAAATGGAGAAATTTTGTAGGAAGCGAGAATTTAAATACCTTGGGACTGGATGCTTTAGTGAGCACCATATCGTCACACACAGTGGCAGTGATGTCCTGGGTTTCAAAAATGAAACTCAAGTTGCGACATACTCTCCTTCAACAGTCAGTCAGTCAGTCATTTTCTAAACCCGTTTAGTCCTGTTAGGGGTCACGGGGGTCTGCTGGAGCCTATCCCAGCTGTCATCGGGCGAGAGGCAGGGGTACACCCTGGACAGGACTCTCCTTCAACATCTGTGCAGATGTTCTCAAATACCATCAATACGAGGTGCTTAAGTAGAGAACTTATGCAACAGATGAAGCAAATAACACAGATTATCTAATAAGATCAACACATGTCAAGGACAGATATACTGTAAAGACATATAGAAGTTTGTAGTTTGGGTCTTGGTGCAAAATACAAGACTCCCCAAAATACTAGCTCATGTTGGTAACATGTCAAATCTGCTCTTTACACTGTCTACCTAGTTAAATACAACTGTCATTGTCCCTTGGAGTGACGAACTCAGTTTACTGAGTACGCTGAAGATGTCACATGGGCAAGCGAGTTTTGTTCTCCCCTCCTCTTCGCTGAAGTGTGCTACCAGTGGCAAATTCTTCATGGAAGGAATCTCTCCAGAGGCTCAAAAATACTGGCCAGGGATCTAACCCTGTGGTTGGGAAAGGTGCAGCAGAAATACAGCATGCCAAGTGTAATTAGCACATAAATAGTCTATAATGTTTATTATTCAATGGGGTTTTGCCAAAAAATACCATTTCCTCACAGCCTGGTAGCACATTCTTTGCAGCCCAGTACTGGCCCTAGGCCTAGTGGTTAGGGACTCCTGCCATAAGGCACCTTCAGAGGTCTTGTTGAGTCTCAGCTGGTCAGAGTGGCTTTGGTAGCACATAAAATACCTGAAGCAGACACATATACTGCACTAACATGGCATTGTAGTCATTGTAGATTTTTTTGACTACAGTTTGCATTTCATGAAACTTAACACCTATTCTTCTGCTGTTCATTACCATTTTCTCCACAGGCAAACCACTACACAAGCTGTTTTAGATTCAGGATAGTATTGACATACGGCTAGGCGAACAGAGCTGTCAGCAAAGCGGACTCTCAATGGTGGTGTTGAGCACTTGTGTAAGCCAGGGAAACCCGGTCAAAATGATGTAATCGAATAGACAAAATAATGCACTGGATCATATTGATCCTACAACCAGCAGTAATACATCCATTCATTCATCTTCTGTAATCGCTTGTTCTGTCAAGGGGTGCTGGAGCCTATCCCAGCTGTCATCTGGCGAGAGGTGGGGTACACCCTGGACAGGTCGCCAGACTAGCACAGAGAGACAGACAACCATTCACACTCACATTCACACCTAAGGCCAATCTAGAATCACCAATTAACCTAACAAGCATATCTTTGGATGGTGGGAGGAAGCCGGAGAACCCATGCAGATACAGGGAGAACATGCAAACTCCACACAGAAAGGCCCCAGTCGGCCTGGCCAACAGTAATAATTAAATATTATCAATAAAACTACATCACACCAAAAGTGGACAATGGGCATCAGCCCTTCATACCAGAAACCCAAATTATCACCAGTGAACGTCCGACAACTGTACTTATTCAGCAGCTGTAATTCATTTATCATGTAAAGTTCTTGAGTTCTCTGGTGCATTTGGCCATATGGGAACACTGAGATGCGATAAAAAGGGTGAGTGAATGAAGTAGAAACTGCACCACTGAACGGTATTTGGCATGCAAAAATTAGGGACTAATGCAGTGCCCATGTTAACATTCATAGCAAGGGTTATCGGCTATCCACTCAACGCACAGCACTTGAGAACTGTTGACTGTCGAATGATGGTAAAGGTTAACGCAACTTTGATGGTGGTAAGTATTTATGTGGATTACACTGATGTCCTAAAAAGGCTTGTTATAAAGGCCCACTAAATGAAAATGACAACTGAAAGAATGGAGGTCAAAATTAGATTTACATATTGTCTGTCTCCGTTCTCTCTGTCAGAATGACTAAACATTTTGAACAAGAGAGCCCAATAGAGTACAGTGGAATTGTCCTTAGGTAGTCCGCTGAATGAAAATCAAATGAAATTGTAAAATTTGATGAATACAGTTAAGTTTAACGTTAGGAAAAGATTTTAGTACAGGAAAAACTATTTTTATTTTATTTTTTTCTAAGAAGTGAACAACATACCATGGTGTTTCATGACCTATCTATCCACCCAGACCTCCTCCATCAGGACAGGAAAAGGCAGTAAGAAAGCACAGACAAGTTTTTTGTGCAAACCTTGTGCAAATACTTCATAACCACACCTGGCAAAAGTGTCGTATGTCTCATCTTACTATCCAAACCACCGAAATGCGATATCATCAACGGCGTTTTGGGGAATTCCATCAACTATCTCAACTAATCTGCAAACCAGTGATTCGTTTCAGAAACTCAAAACCAAACCAGGCAGCGACGCCATCATTTGTCCAATGGTGCATTCACGCTAACACGTTGGTCTACAGTAATATTTCCCAGTTGTCACGTCCTCAGTTGAGTGGTTTTAGTAGTTCTTCAGCCAAAACACAACCTATATTTGAAGCATATGAAAAAGTTGCAAATGTTTGTGGATACAGTACAGCTTACATGCAACGTCATATAAAGTCTTAACATTGTTATCATTCTGTCTTTTTCAATATAGTGGTCACTGCTCAAAGGGATCAGTTCCGTTGCATGTTCAATACAATATGAAGCAAAATAAAATGATTTCCTTCCAAAAAAAATGTATATGAATATAGTGAGTTTTGAAATTCTCACTTGTACTCCACAATGGGTCACAAAATCACTGAAAGGACTAAAAAATGTGTTTGTCATACCAGACCAAGAATGCCTATAGTGCCCAACCTACTGAATGAATTGAAATGTGCAAGGGTGAGGTTTAGCGCTTCTCGATTCAGCGTCACATTTGCGAGGGAAAGAAGCTCCGCATACTTTGATAAAAGCTTCAAATAAAATTCAAAGGGATTTTAATGCAAAGCATTCAGGTGGAAACCTTTAATATCATTGCAAAACCTCCGGAGCATTTTATTTTTCTGATTTCTCCTTCTTCTTTCCTTCTTTCATCTCTGAGCTCTCTAATTTCCTCCACCATCCCGCCTCTGTGTGGATTGTTTAATGTTTTCAATTGGGCTAATGCTGTATCCTTTTGCTCTCTCTGAGGGCGTGGGCTGTTAGTGCACCCCCCACCCCACCGCCATACACTGCTCCTGCACTTTCTCTCAGGGAATGCCATTGGTATGAGGTAAGAAATCTTTTTTACTGTACGGCACCTTTAGGCCACACACACATGCACAAACAAAAACGCTTTGTTTGTATTGTGAACATTCTCTACCTCTTCTGAACAGATTAAAAGATTGAAGTCCAGCCTTGGATATTTCACACCAACTCCAAACAAAGGTGTAGTTTCACAAAGACGCTGACTATCACTTTGATGTAACCAATTTTAAACGGCCCACAACTCTCCAGTCTTGAAATATTTTGTACTACATTTATTAATAAAGCCGTGAATCCAATGAAAGTCTTCCAAAATTGCAGTTTAGAAAAGCATCAGATGATATTTCAAGGGACAGGGGACCAGAGAAAGCTAGATGTTTCTTTTTGATTATATTTTTTTAATGTAACATGGAAAAGCAATTGTGACCTGGACATTTTGGGGTAGATCTTTGTATTGTGGATTGTAGAAGTTTCAAAATGCTCGGCATACCACACCAACATTTTCTGCGTAGCACTGTTTCTAAATGCTAAGTGACAACACGCTGTGGACAGACACCCTAAATAAATGATCTGCCAGCACTGGGTTGAAGCTTCCGCACAGTAAAAGCTAGATGAAACCTCCCAGAACAAGACAATTCAAAGCCACGACAACGGTGTAGCTACATAGCTGCCGATGCCTATGTTGTTGCCACAGCAACTCATGAGGATGGGTTGTAATCCCTGGGCACACAAATCCAATTGTATGACCTTCAAAAACAGCAGTTTCTGAATACTTCGCTAACCAAAAACACGACTAAATGAGCTCCATTGTCAAGTTCCCAAGGTCTCATGACTCTAGCTGAAAATCGGAAGGAATTTAACGTGTAAGGTAAATTTGGCAGTGAGTTAAGCAGTAACAGATAAAAGCCAAGTGGCTACTGCTGTCTCTTCGTACCCTATTATTACTTGATCTGATGGGTTGTTAGGAAACCACAAACTGAGCTGTTTCCCGTTTGTTGCCAATTGTCAACAGGTGTTAGTACACGCCTGTTGGTTTGACGTCCTAAGATAGGAGAACTTTCTATGCTTACATTTTTCTCGTCTAAGAGCTAAGTTAAAACTTTTAATTTTCTCTACACACCAGCCTCCAACTGGAAAGAAATCTTGGTAGTTCAGCTGAAGCAAGAAAGACATTGAGTTTCACATGTTTGTATGAGCAGGTATTGAAACTTGATGAATGCTGTATTTCCAAGGTCGAACGCCCACGACTTGGCAGACCATCAGCTGTCAAGAATGACTCTGCCGTGAGATACTGTATCACATCTACATCAAAAGGCAACAGTAACAAGACAAAACATAAAAAAATACTAATAGGTTAATTTGCGATCAGTTAGTATAGTCAAACTATTTTCCTTACTTTTTGTGGACCCCAGCCTTGGACCCCAGCCTTGGCGTGTTCTGTCCTTACAACTGTAAATAGAAACAAAGACAGAGTTAGGATAATATGTGAAACAGAAACATTATGACTGGGTACCTTCCATGCTACTGTCAATTTTAATATCTTAGAGTCAATTTTGTTAAGTCATACGCATGGAGAAAGAAAATTTGATTTTCCTGAAAACAAATTGTCAAGTAAACAACATTGTGCATGAACGTACTACAACTGTGAGTTAATTGGTCGTGCTCATATACACTGATCAGCCACAACATTAAAAAGCAATGACACTCCTTGGACAGCACAAGGTGTTGACCTGGCCTCCAAATTCACTAGATCCCTAACTGATCAAGTATTTCCAGGATTATCCACTGAGGCCCCTCCCTTTAACTCATATGACCCAAAGGCCCCCACTAAAAACATGCTGTTGCCAGACACTCTCAGAACCCTGCAGACCTGGAGAAGCTACTTGGAGAAGTGGTGAAACATCTTTCAGATATACCCTCAGAAGGCTCATGTCCATTCTCCTAAGAGTCAGAACTGTTTTGGAGGAACAATACTTACACAATATTTGGAAGGTGGTCATAATGTTATGCCTGCTCTGTGTTTTTGGTGAACAGTGAACTTAATCCATATTTTTGCCGGACTGGGAGTGTAGTTTACTGCATTCATGAACAATGTATGGTGTCGTTACCATTCATACAATTCATACAACAAATACCAGTACTCCCAACGCCAGTTCAATTGAATATCTGAAGGAGTTGTATGGACAAATCTCAACAGATTGAGACAGGAAAGGTCTGAGCAATATGAGCCTGCTGAGACTGAAAAAACATACCAACACATCAAGCTGAAAAATACCACCAGTCTTTGTTAAAGACCCTCATTAACACAAGGGTAAGACCATGAGCCAACAACCTTGGCTTTTAAACGTAATATCTGTGTGTGGTTCTAAGAAATTAAACAATATTTATATTGGGAAATGGTAATGATTGGGAGTAGGAGGATGATCAGAGGAACTAATTTAAAACAGAAGTAGAGGAAAAAGCAGAACATGAGTTACCTCACAGGACTGTGAATTTAGTTCAAAGTCGCGTATTATGAATGTGACCTCGTTCATTTCATTTTCTGTGCACTAAACTTTGGACTGCTCTTGCTCTTGTGAATCGTGAACTTGCTCAATGCTGGATAAGGTAAGCCAGGAGAAACGCATTTTTGATGGTTAAGAAGGGTAATGATGGACAAAGGAGAGCCTTGGATTCAAACTCCTTTTAGCTTTTTTGAAGTACTCGACCCTCAATGAGAGGTTCAGTCCACCATTTACTCAGCCCACTACTGCCTCGATCAATTCTCAACAGGTTCAACAGACCCGCAGTCACTTTTTCATCAGAGCTCCTTCTGCCGCCACCCATAATGACACCAGAGAAACCCTTCAGTGTGTTAAGTAGCAAACAGGGTCTGCTCTTCTTTCTACAACAGCTGTGGGCCAGGCGGTAAAGTCTGCTATTAAGAATGCAATTCATATTCATTATGGAGGGTAATGGCAAGGATGACAACGTATGGCAGAATGAGAAAGTTGTGCGGGTCACATGATTAAAAAATCTGCCAAAGGAATAAGCAGAGCCAATTCTTCTTTGTCTGTTTTCCTCTCTACTGTACTCTATTTCAATACATAACGATACAGCGCTTCTGCAATTAAATTTACGTCCGTCGTGTTACGAATATGTTTTACCTTTACCATTTTCCTAGATTGCAAACAATTGAGAGTGAAGTAACTCTAAATGAATTTATCCATTGGCAATCTCACTGAGAGAATCAGCACTTATGCAATCTAATGTTATACTGGACATGCTTCAGAACTGACCCTAGAAGTGGCAGCAGTAATAATGTTAAATCCTGAGAGCAGCGACCATTATATTGAAGCAGATAGAATGAGGACAAGGCACAGTACGAATCCTGTATATTCAGGATCAAAAGAATATTTTTAGCTGTGATGAAAAAAGCATCTAATCCATCACTGGGATAAGTTCAACGGGAAACAAACAGTCTTTTTAAGCCTAAGTTATTTTATCAGTTATTTTATATTACAGCAGGGATAACTCAACTTAGCTGACTTTGTATTCTTATATATAAAAAAAGAGTCTAGGTCAGCAGCAACTAGCTTTCTCTGGTCCCCTGTCCCTTTAAAGACAATGACCTGACCAGCAGGGCAGCTTGGCTGGAGATGAGAAAGTAGTTATTTCCAGCACCCTCCTCATTTATTTGTGTACGTGTTTTAAGAGACCTAAAGCAGCGGGCTGGATGCCTGGGTGCCATGCTGATAAAGCAAGAAGGGGACTCTGTGCACTTTACCCCGGGTCTCTGATTGAGTAGGAGCATGAGGGGAGGGGGGCTCAAACAGGGGATCAGAGTTCTAAGCCAGACGGATACACTCCGGTGGATAACATGTCTTTAACGCTACTGATGGACTGCCCAACTGGCGCCCCGGCTCGCTGGCACCGGGCCCAGCGTTCTTCCACTGGCTGAGCGGCTGTATAGGTTGGATGACTGTTGTGAGACAGAGAGGGAAAGTCAGGGGTGACAGACGGGCCGACCGCAGACAGACAGAGACCAAAGGCAAAGGCAGACTGCAGATGAGGAGAATCACTGACTGACAAAATGTGCGAAATGTAGCGGAGGCTCGTGCCTAAAAGCAATTTACACGTTAAGCTAATATATTTGGTAAACTGGTGTGTCTCAGAGGTAGTCTATAGCATCGAACCTAAGTTAGATAAAGCCAAATATTTGACCTTTGATGTCTTTTTACTGTGTTTGGAAAAAGGCATCTTAGGCAGCTTCCTTACTGGATTCAAACTCACAAAACATCCCGGTACTGGAGATTGGACTGGAGGATAGTGCAACCACCATGACACTTTAGCATCAGCATGCGGTAACTATGTAACTACCTGAATTCACCTTGCAGTGTACAAGTCTGAGAAAGACAAATGAGTTGTTATCCATTTCAGTAGAAGTATCCTTCCCTCAACAACAACAAGCTCAAACTAAGGCAACTGTACTCGTTGGGTTTCTTGAAGATGTTTCTCCACACAGCCAAGTAGCTTCTCCAATGAATACTTTGGTGTTGAGGTTTCAGTAAGAATGTCTTTGGGTGTCGCTCATCAGAAACTCACATGACTATGCTGTTAATGACCAGATACCTGCCCGTAGTTGGAGGAATCTGTTTTGATCATGTTTTTCTTCTGCAGTTTTAGAACTTAAGAAGCTACCTGGATGGTGAAAAATCTTTAAGACACAAGTCCAGTTGCCCTTGTTTCAGCTTGTTTTTCTGGATATACCATGACCCAGATGACTGAGAACATCACAGACACATTGCACTTGACAAGATTAAAGATCCCATTTGGCCCCTTTGATTTAACTAGGGATGTTTTAGAGGGTCAAGACCCTTAGAACAGGAACCAGCAAACCTCATAACCAGCAGTGTCCCACCAGGAGGTTGGCCTTTTCAAACCTCTGCTGTTTTCTCAGATCCTTGTTCAGTTTCTTGCAGAAAGATGATTTAAGCATTCTTAAAAGCTACTGGCAACTATCTAACGTTAAATGAATCCATCAATATTCTCAATTAAATGGCATACAATTGTACACATTAATAAATACACTAAGTACCGTATGTTTTATCCGTGTCATACTAATGCAACTACTTCTCTAGTATTGCTTTGGCAGCATTTTGAAATGCAAAAGTTTTACTTGTAATGGGTGGTGGTGGAGGTTTTCAAGGTACGTCTGAAGAATCTGAAATCATCATATATAATGGCCACATTTTTTTCCCGTTATATAATGGCAGCAAACAAGCTGCAGTCCATTTTCCTGTAACAGTCTGTTAGAAGAGCCTTATGCTTCTGAAGAAAGCTGCAGTATCACTCTCCTGGCAGATCTCATAGTTAACATGCTCAGTCAGCCTGGTATGAAATAACAAAACAGAGAAAAATTGGAGGGAAAATACTGATTTCGTGGCTCGAGACGCCACGTATCAATTGACTCGCATTTAGCAGAAAAGTGAACCCACAAGGCTGGCTGCAGCATTGTCAACCATTTCGTTCAAAAGATCTATGAGTTCTTCTTGGTTCAATACTTATTTCAATTAGTACAGACCGGTGCCTGTACTTAATGTGAAGATCAAAGCCAGAGTCATTGTTCTACTTTTAAGATCTGACGGTCTGAACTAAAATGGACAGAGTGAGTGCTTGAAATTATTTATGAGACTCTGGACCACAGAGCCAAATCTGGAACTCCACCACCAACAATATAACGCGCTGTGCACTCCATTTGTCCACATAAGGATGATGATTTTTTGATTATGACCTAATGTCGTTTAAATTGATTCTTTAAGTGATTCTGTATCCTGGTTTGTACAACTTCTCACTTCTTGCCCCCTGTCCAGTGCAGTGTTGCCGTCTACTATATGAAGCAAAGCGAAAAGTACGTGTGTAGATGTTGGGGAAGCTGACGTGCATGCAGTGCTTCTGATATCATTCAGAATAGTGGAGTTTGTGCTCAGCCACAAATCTGCAGTTAACATCTGCCATAACCAGGCATTTCCGAGGAGGCCAGCCTTTGGTGCAAGCTAGGTATTGTATTGCGGTTTGTCTGAGGTTTTGTTAATAGCAAACAGCTGCCTGATGATGGTACTGGTGAAAGTGAAGGCCTGAAAACCAAAACAAATACCTAAAACAGGCCAAAAGACTGTCTGGAGCTGGACGGACTGCATTCAGATCTAAATTCTTAGTGAGCTAAAGGCAGCTTAAATGTTCCTAAATGAGGAACACCATGGGCCAGTTAACGGACCCATAGTCTCAAACTTGTATTTTTTTTTTTTTTTTTAATTATTTACTTATTATTGACTTAGCTCTAACAGGATGGACAGTTTATATTTGTAGGGCTCTTAAGGAAGTCAAGCTGTGTTTAGATTCTGAGACATGTCAACGGCAGCTGGTTATTTCATAAATAAACAGCCAGCGCTGTGGGTCTTATATTCTGTTATGTGTTTGGTTCAACATCATTTGAGTGGTCTGGTCAAACGTTTACTATATATTATCATAAACCCTCAGCTTGAGAGACTGCTTACTTGATAGAAAAACAAGACCTATTTGTGTTAAAGCACAGTCTGAGCTGGCTGAAAGGCTGCACTCACTGTTCTTAAGATTGTGTATGATGCGTGTTAAGGGCTTTAGTGCGCAATTAAAACCTTTTGCAGCTTTTGGTTTAGCAAAATTTTGCTTAAATATGTGCATTAGGTAGTTTCCACTTAAAGGATCACTCATTTCCAAAAGATAAAATGTAGTAAAATAAACATCTAACATGCACCTTGTAGGTTTTTTGTTTCACTAATCTAAAAGAAGACAGGTTAAGGAAGCAAAGTAGCTCAAAATCTCCAACCTGTGCATGAAAAGTGTTTTATGCTTTGAGTGTCTCCCCTTCAACAAAAATCATTATTACTTTGTGCTGTTGCAAACAAAAAGGATGTCGTAAAGCAAATGGCTGAATATGCGTTTCAAGATTAAGTCTGGAAAGTAAAGGAGTACAAAAGTTTTCTTCAATAAAAAATGATTAAAAAAGAAGAAAATGTATAATAGTTGGACACACTGGTAATAAAATAAACACAGAGCTTGGACAAACTTTAGGAAAACAGAGCATCTGTTCAGTACAGTAAAACAATAAAGTAACTAGAGTTAACTTTATTGGCCACAGGACTAAAGCTGCTATGAGCCTTTCAGAAACGTGCTCACGCAAGAGGCACATCATGATAACAGATAATAAAACATAACATGCGGTCTTTTTTATGCTCTGCTATAGGGCTGCATGGAGAATTGTGACTTTATGCTGTTGCTTTTCCATATTCTGCAATTTTTCTTGCCTTTTTTTTTTTGGCACTCTGAAGAATTTTCAAATTATAAAATCTCTTCCCACAATTAGCAATTAGGCTGCTGCTCTGCCTGGTGACGAAGTGCTATTTGTATAACTTCATATTCCCTGGTAGCCTGGAAGCCAGATCAAAAATAATGTGGACAGGGAACCACATTATTTTTGTTCCTGGAACAGCTCTGTTGGGAGCTGATAATGCTCCGGCAAAGATTTTCCAGGGCAATCGAATTGTTTGGGTGGGCTTTATGCGTTCATGGGCAGAAGAGCAACAGTGACAAAGACACAGATGTTGAATTCGTCCACAACAAAATGTCTCGGATCGGTTGTAAGACTATCCAGTTGTGTGTTGTGTATTTCTCTGTTCTGTCCTGCTGAAACACCCCCCATAATGAAATCCAAATATTGTGTTATTTGTCTGACTGGTTCAGGCGAATTATTCCCTGGTCAGCTCAGGACAGAAACTCCTGAAATATTTAGTCCAGAGTTTCTTCCATCTTAGAGCCACAGTGTTCACAGAAGTTTTCAATTAGAGTGAATGGAGCAGTTGACAAAATGTAGTAATATTTTTGGGCCTAAACCTTCCCAAAAATCTTTTTAGTGCTGTTTTATAAAGTCATATAAACTCAGACCTTATATTCAGACCTTTTGCCGTGTCACCCCAAACTGCGGTGTGGTCCATCCAGCTGGCGTCAACATATCCTTGCGACGCATCTAGAACTTGTTTGGAGGGCACCAGTGGAAAATTGATTTGATTCAGTTTTCAAAGAGTTTTCAGGCTCCAAAATGAGGCCTGGATGTCTTCAGGATATAAACTACATTAGAAGTTATAGTGAGGAAATTGTGACTCTCCCGTCTGTCAGTGACGGTTATTACACAAAAACAGTGGTATGCTTCCAGTCTACACTTCTATTCTGTTCAGACAGTAATTCTTAAATGTAAACACAGTTTCTTTTTCATCTGAAGAATCACGAACCTTTCTTTGATGGTTTCATTCTTTCTCTGACTGACGGATAGATAGATACTTTATTATTCCCGGGATTCAAAGCATCCAGTAGCAGTAACATACACTGAACATCACACGAGGTGGATACACCCAGACTTACATTAGTAACTCCTGTTTCTTCCTCGCTACAGATGCTCCCTTCTCCTGCTCTGCTAACATTGATGTTTGATATGAGTCACGTTGCTACTGGCACACTGGTGAAGCAATGTTGCCACAGAAACTCTTGCATACCCGTCGTTGAGGAGCTTCATCCCTAATGAGCGCTGGAGTATCAAGTTTGGCAGTGGCTTGAGGGTAGTGTCCGTTAATATTTAAAAGTCCTGCACCACAGCTTTAAAATATTTTTCAAACATTTCAATATTTGATGTTTTTAGTTGTTTTTTTTAACTTTATTCAAACAGTTTTACCTCTTTTGAATTGACAGGCTTTGCCAATTAAAGGCCTTCAGTTGTAGATAGTTAAAGTTATGGTCATGCTTGGATGCCAGCCTCTGTGAAGGAGGCCTGAGAGGAAGGGGACAAATGCGTCCCCTGAGCTTGATTAACCCACTGTACACTGGCAGGACCCCAACTGGCACTGCACTAACATGCTTTCTGCAATATGGCATATGCTAAGTGAATGCTAGCAGCGTGACACAGCCTACTAGCAGACTGAAATGCTTACTATTTATTGGATGACTCACATGGGCTTAATGGAATAAGCGGACCAGGACCTGTTGTTATTATTGTTACTGACATGGGGTCATCTCATGTAGCCCGGGGCCAGTGTTTGCTGGTTGGCCCGGGCAGTTGAGAGGTGGCCTCTGAGATGTGGGAGTGGTCCAGCCCAGATGGCTGTCCTACACAGCCCAGGGACTCAATACCACACCACCACCACCCCTTACCCCACCCAACCCCAGACCAGATGGAGACCATTACAGTGGCCTGAAAGACCTGAGAGAGACAAAGTTAGAGAAAGTGAGAGAGAAAGGAGGGGAAAGTGGTGGTGGGGGGGTGTCTCGCCTTTCCAAAATCTCTAATTACCACAATTGTTGAAGTCTTTTCAGCCCGCTTTTTTCCCCCCTCTCGCTTCTATGATACAAAAAGCTCCCTCCCAACATGCACTGCAAGCCCTCCTGAGAATTCCTATAAGAGACCAGACTGTTTCACACAAGACAGAAAGACGGAGAGTGAAAAAGGAGAAATGCAGAGAAGGGTAGGGGAGAGGAGGGAAAAAAAAGCACATTAAAGAAATGCAAATCCAACTGTCTGGGGTGAGGAGCATTAACCAGCGTTAGTAGGATAGCTGCCTCTATTTTTAGTGTTCGCATGTGTGTGTGTCAGTGTGCACACGCATGTGTGTGTGTCTGTCTCTCTCTCTCTGCCGAGGTGTGTGATGACTTCTTTAAGCCCAGGCTTTCATGTTCTAGAGAGACAGTCTGGGCGTCGAGATATGTCGGCAGAAATATTCTGCCTAATTGAGACACTTCACAAATGAAGCTGTCAAGCCCGGGCTTCAAACAGAATACACAACAGCAGTTAAAAGAGAATTTCTAGGACAGCAATGTGAAGGAGTGTCTTTTTCTTTTTTTAAAACAAGTACAGTGCATTAAATGATTACAGGTCGGTTTCAGGACAATCATCAGAGTTGCCGAGGATGTTTAAAAAGAAAAAAAGAAAACTTTGATGAGAGTCAAAAATAGCAACCATGCCCATTACGTCCTCATGAAGTGAAATTAAAACAGTGAGGGGGAGGGATGCACTTGAGTCACTGAGTTTGTACATATGGATTTGACATTACCCAAGGCCAATGTTGGAGCCATGCAAAGCGGAGGGCTGTCAGGTGACGTAATGCACTGTCTGGCAATCATGTCGGCGTTTCTTGTGGCCGCAGCGTGTTTCAAAAGGCTGCGCCCCCACTCCCCCGTTGGCTCATTCACTACTCGAGATATAATAGACACTCAGTAGTTTACTCAACAGCGAGCAGTAAATTGAGATCACAATCATTTTCTCTGACAGGTGTAGAGTTCTGCAGCTGCAGTTGTACGTGCAGCGGGCATCATCTATTGTGGACTTGTTGGTGGTGTTATGTAATGGGTCAGTGTTTGTGCTTCGTATTCACAACAAATGTGGCGGATTGCTGCAGTGTGTTCTGTGACGACATTTTAGCCACATCACTCCCGTTTGACGTCAGACTTATTAACTTGTCACTGTAAACACAGTTGTATTAATGATGGCTCAGTCTCAAGTGTCCCAGGAAGAACCAGAACCACAGAGAACCAGACAAAAACATGTTAATGTTAAAGTCAGCAAACTGGACAGATGATCACTTTATACTGTTATAATAAAATTGGTTAATATAAGTTAAGAAAAATCATACATAGATTGCATTAGTTAGCCATTTCTTGTATATTTTACTATTGTGAAGGAATAACTGTGCACCAAACATCTTTGAGTTTAACACATTTAAACATATTTTTAGCCTGGACTGATTTGGACCTGGACTGCTGCAACAGAAAACTACAACAGCATAATAATAAATCCAGAAAAAGAACTTGACCTATTGCATAGGCACATGGAGTATATTTAATTAAGTCTTGGTTGAAATGCCATGTTTTGCATTTTTCAGTTTATATTCCATGTCATAAAGGGTTTGGAATTGAAATAACACGAATATACAATAGCTGACACTAAATAATTCTCAGTTTTTAATTGTATGGCCTCCTCCAGCTAATGGGATACACAGTAACTACCAGTGGCGGGCCGTGCATTTTCCACCTGGGCCTTCCATCAACAACAAATGGATATGCAATAATACAGGATGTTGCATTGTAGACTGATATAACATATAGCGAGACGAATGCCATTGTTAAAGCAAGAATTAAGTGAAATACTTTTATAAAAATATCTATCATCAAAATAAAGAAAATTTTGCATTCAGTGTGAATCCGTCACTGAAGTATCCCAAGTGAAATCCTTGTCACGGCAAACATCAATGCTATGACAAATCCCATTGTTCTTCTAATGAATGATCCATTATCAAGCGCCCGCACAGTTACACTGTGATAATATGATAAGGTTCTTATCATTCAGCATGTGGCACACAGATGACAGGAAATGTACTGGGAAGAATGGGAATGCTCTGCGGGTCAGTTCAAATATGTTTCTTATGTGAGAAACTTGTAAATGTTGACATGACTTGATCCATCTGGCATTCCCAACACATCCGCTTACATAAACGCCTGATTTGGTCGACTGCCATCGACGAACAAAACAAAATACATATGACTGTTCGGCCATGGTAATGTAAAGACCAAGCAAGTTGACGTTAAGAAAAGAGGGTTGCATTAACCCAACAGCGAACTATCACCCAGGACGCTGAGGTTTACGTCACTTCAGTTACTGTTTGCTTATGTTCAGCCAACTAAACCAGTTGGTAAGGTCAGTGGAGACCCCCTCCCCCCCCTGTGTTTCATGTAGCACGTTCGAACGGGATAAGAAAACTCTGTGTTTTAGTCAGATGACATTTTACACGTTTTGACAGCTTTAGCTACTTTGCTAATTCTACAGTATGTGGATACAGTAGAGTCAACTATGCCTCCATTCTCCATTTTAACGGTGTCTCGAAAAATAAATGCTAATCTGCCTGTTTAAACACTGTACAACAGTCTTTAAGGTCCTGGACTGAGCTTAGAACGGGATATCAAGCAATTTGCTTTCTTTGTTTTCACGAGTTGCACATTGCACATCAGCATTTGTTGTGCTGCACTGTATTTTTTTTAAATACACTGCAGCAGTGCAGCACTGCACAGTGATTTCAAAGGAGGCCTTTACTCTGATAGCTGCTCCAAGAGTTTGAGAGTTCCTGTGATGGAGGCACATCGCCGTGTGGAGAGGGGGATCAGTAAAACAATATGCGAGTCTCTGCTCTGAAACTTTCATCATGAACTCTAATACTTGGCTGTGTGTGTCAGTGCAGTCTTTGTTTGGACAAGAGGAGCCGAGCCCTGACAACAGCAGGCTACTGAGGGCCTGCCGCAGAGTGTGATACCAGTGGCTTCGGATAGCATATGGCACTGGGAACTAGATACAACACAAACAAACACAGGACACAGGGATGGGCAGGCGCAGACGATGGAATTACAAAGCCTGTATACTGTGTGTGATGGTGCGTGTCCATGATTTTAAGTGTAGTTGTGTGCGAGCCGTACAGTCCGCAGCCGAGCATGTCGAACTTACAGCTTTCAATTCCAAGTGTCAGTATTTTGATAATGCTGAAAAAGAATTCGCTGTCGTGTGTGCCAGACACTGAATGGTTCCAGCAGATGTAACGGCACGAAGAAATTCCCTTACAGTGTCACTTCCACAGAGCACATATGTGGACAGGGACAAGTGAAATATTAATGAGAGGCGTACGATGGCTGAAGACACTTGACTGCATCCAATACTTACTGTAAACAAGAAGAGGCGGCTAGGTAGAGGGAGTCCATGAACCAGGGGTTTAGTGCTAATGGTTAAGCCAAAGTGTCCTTGACCAAGACACTGTCCCCCCAGTGCGTGGTGCATTAATGTGTGGGCACTCGTGTGAACTATAGCTAGAAAAGCGCTATATAAATACAAAACCATTCATCCAGAATATGCAAAGGCAGAGAATATTGTGATTCAAGGTGAAGATGCTCGTCTGACAATACGATCAAGGCATATTTTATTCGACCTGCGTGGGCTCAGATAAAGCAAAAGATTTTACTGCACACGACAGTCAGTACCCTAGCAAAGATCTGTGTACAAACCATTCGAGAAGCATGCATCTGAAGCTGGCGCCGATTGTCACTATCACGGTTTAAAATGACAAACGTAGCCGAGGGCAGCTCATGTCAGCCCCCGCTAGTTAACCTTAATTCTTTGAGTAACTTGATGACAGGCCAAAGTAATACTTGGCCACCGTTGCGTTTGTGTTTCTCTGCAGTCCGAACTCTGCCAAAGATTGTTTATGAGGTGAAAGACACATCAATCTGTAACACTGCCGTGCAACCGTGAGTAAACACGGCGGCGAGTGTTCCTCTTCAACAGGGAGACTGATTGCATCACGTCAGTCTCAGGAGTCAAATTTGTCCAGTTATCGTATTTGATATCAAATCAATAAAACCTGCATTTTAATCTAATTGCTCGTGAAAGAATGGTGTGCCAAGTTTGTCGTTCCAGTGAGTCAGATACGCTGTATATACAGTATAATCAATGCTTTAGTTTATATACATATTGGATTGGACAAGCCCAAATGACTTAACGATTTAAGTCAGGCAGAAAACCATGAATCGGGGCACATGTCACCACACCACTGTACCGCCCACTAACTTTAGTTTCCTCCGAAACAGTTGTGACTCATCACAGAATGGACACAGGCCTTCTGAGTGTGTCCTGTGGTGTCTGCCAACAGGATGTTGTTAGTGGGGGCCCTAGGGTCCTATGGGTTGAGGGGAGGGGCCTCTGTGGATCAGGCTTGTTTCAGTGCATCCCACAGATACTTGGGATCTTGTTAATTTGGAGGCTGGTCTAGTACATGTCTAAGAAACATCTACAGGAATGCCAGAATGAATGCAGAAAGAACACTGCATCGTCATAAGATGGTCAATGCCATTTACTTCAACTGTCAGTGGTTTTAATGTTGTGGCTGACTGGTATAATTTTATAAGCCGTGGCCCGTACATATACAAAGTCTAATGTAGAGTACGAGACAAATGTATACATGTAATACATCACAACTATGAAGGACCAAAATAAAGCTTCTTTGACCACTCTTGCCATTTTCTCTCTATCAGGTAGTCATCAGGTTATCGCCTGGAATGGTTTTCAGTTAATAGATGATCCTTGGCAAGAGTGATTTTGTGTAAGCTCTTGGTTTCTTAATGTGTTTGACACCATCATCTGTGTTGTGCAGAGGTGGGGTTGGCACAAAGGCCTCTACAGTGAATAGCCCTGTTCAACTGCTGCTCCAATCAATACTACGGCAGGAACAATTCAAAGAAAAAAAATCAACGACAGTCTGTCATTCCTGAAAGATGCGAAGGTCAGTCCGGAAAATGTCAAGAACCGTGAATGTATCCTTGAGTGCGGTCGTGAAAACCAAACGCTGTAATGAAAGTGGCTCTCATGGGAAAGAGAAGACCAAGAGCTACCTCGGCTGCAGTGCCGAAGTTCATTAGAGTCGCCAGCCTTAGAAACCTCAAGTTAACAGCAGTTCAGATGAATGCTTCGCTGCGTTCAAGTTCAACATGGACTGTTTAGAGGAGACTGCGAGGCACGGGGGCTTCAAGGTTGAACTGCTTCGAAGAAGTCAGCGCTGAGGAGCTGCTTGAGCCAAGAATCACAAGGAATGGACGTTAGACCAGTGGAAACCTGTACTTCGGTCTGATGAGATTTTTGCTTTCACCCTCCATGTCTACGTAAAATGCAAAAGATGAGTCTGTTCATGTATTTTTGCTACCACTTCAACTTATAGAGTACATTTTTATCTTCAAAAATGTACAGTACATGTTTTTAGTTTTGTTTAATTGTATTATTTCCTCCTTCCAGTATCTTGTGTGTGTATCTGCTGATCTGGAAGTATCATGTTGTATTTAAAATATCATCCAAACGATTCAAGAGCTCCACATCAACCCAAGGAACTGGAAAGTGCTCCAAATGTCACTCACCGTAAGTCGTTAGTGTTGAAAATGCATGAGCGTTTTACAAGTTTTGTACAGGCTGTTCCAATGCCCATGCTATAATTTTTTTTTTTTAAATGACAACAGTACTAGAGCTTGAAATGGATCCAATCCAACTAAACTGGTGCCAGGAGCTAAATCTAGCCCAAGCAAAGAATGTAGCCTCATTACTGATGGTTTGTCTCCACCGTTCAGGAGACGGTGTGTATTTTTAGCTCGTAACAGTCCTTTCTTCATGTGTCTTTGACAGTCAGAATCAAATTTAAAAATAAAAAAAATAAAAAAAACAACAAGTGGAGCTGTTTTAAGGAGCTGTCTGGAGAAGGATTAGCATTAGCCGGAGCAGAAGTCTACTAGATCGTAGCCAGAGGAAAGAAAGGCGAGCGGTGTCTGGCGAAAAGCGGGAGGCTCAAAGTCAGCGTGGCCCGGGGCGAGCGCTGCAATCCGCGGGGACGCAAACGCACACACTAGTGAAGCTCAAGTCTCCCTTGAAAAACAACGAGCAAGAAAACACACACATGTGGCAGCGCACTTGAGCATACGTGAAAATACATGCAGCACACGGTGTGTTTGTGGAGAAGTTGCAGCCACGGGCCTGTTGTACAAAAGGATCCTTTGTTCTGTTACAGTAACACACACGTACACATGGCACAGGCAAGAGCAAACAAACAACAAATGAAAACACAAGTGCTGCATGCATACCGGCCTGAACAGGAAGGCTGCAGGTTCAAGGCTGCTGGGGACTGCCGGAAGTCGGAAAGTTGTAACTGCCTCATACGTACGTGTTGCCTCGGTGGAGTGCATCTCTGCTGCATCTCTTTCTGTACATCCAGCGTTTCATGTTAGTGTGGCGTGTGTGTGCATACAGTGAGATGAAGAGACCGTATGTGAGTCGGTTCACCTTACAGCGGTTCTGTCAGGAGGTGAAGACGAACCGTCGGGAGGGGAATGTCTGTCTGTGTCAGTTCATCAGTCGGGCAACTTCTCCCCTCCTCCACCCTGCAGCCTCTCTCGCTGACACTCCTTTTTATTTTTACTTGCCTGCGTGAACGTGGAGATATCAGGGGAACATGACGGAATGTACACCGAGTACAGGTCCTCACCTTTTCCATTTTTTTATTGAAAGTCAGTCATTTGAATGCGCATTTTGAGAAGTGAAGTTAATCAATTAAGAATACAAGACCCCTCTGGCGCAGAACAGCAGCTTCCACAACGCCTCTCCAATGCATTCTACGATGTGTGCCAATTAGTGCGGTCTACAAGGAAATCTCCCAAATTACTTTCCAGTATGAAAGAAAGTGGATGATAAGTACACAGATAAGGCATAACATTATGACCACCTTCCTAATATTGTGTAAGTCTTCCTTGTGCCTCAGAAACAGTTGTGACTCATCAGAGAATGGACATGGGTCTTCTGAGTTTGACCTGTGGTGTCTGGCAACGGGGTGTTGTTAGTGGGTGCCTTTGGGTCCTATGGGTTGAGGGGAGGGGCCTCTGTGAATCAGGCTCGTTCCAATGCATCCAACATATATTTGATCAGTTTGTGGTCTAGTGAATTTGAAGGCCAGGTCAACACCTTGTGCTGTTCTTTGTTGTTTTTGTTTTAGTTGTTTCTAAACATTTTTGCGTGTGTGTATCTGTGTCAGGCTGCATCCTGTTGGGGATGGCTGCTGCCATCAAGGAGTGTCATTACTATGCAGTGAGGGTGCCCAGTCTGGTCTAGGTGGGTGCTACATGTCTAAGTAACATCCACACTAATTCCAGGTCCAAACGTTTCCCAGCAGAACATTGTATTGTCACAATCAATCTTGTTTACTTCTCCTGTGAGTGGTCATAATGTTGTGTCTGATCGAAAAGAATTTCTGTTAAATAAGCAACAATCAAAATTACAGTATAGAAATAAAATCAACTCACCAGAGCAAATTTCCTCCACCAGGATTATATGGGTGTGTTATAATCACATTTGACTGAGAGCTGTGTAAACCAGGAATTAAGTGAACTAATCAGTAGCTAGTGACATACCTGTCCCACTGACTGCGCAACCGGTTAAAATGGAAGCTGTTAGAAGCAACCAGGACAAGCTAAAGTTCTGTTATGTTAAAATCTTTTGGTAAATAATAATAATGATCCTCTGGAAAGACTTGGCTTGGCACACTTCTCAAGTAGTCCTCCCGTCTCTGTTCCACTAGCTTCTGTAACTCAGTTCAGTCTCTGGGCATCTGGAAACCAAATGGCACATCAGCTAAATAACCAAACTATTTAGTTGCCAGTCTCACCCTCTTTCTGCGGCCTAGTCTGTCTCCGCATTATGAAGTGTTGCTGTGGTTTATTTTACAAATCAGCCCAAATTAAATAACAGTTACCTTGAGTGCACAGACTAGACTACAGCTCCCAATGAAAGGAAAAACAACAAGCAAGGCACCGGTCGTTTTACCTCGGTTTTATCACCCACAAAACTCACTAACGCTTTCTTGTAGAGTCATTTCTCTCAAACTTTCCAAACATAGCCCTGGACTAGCTCAATGACTCTCCTCTTTAGCTGTTTGGCACACGAGCCATCAGAGCATATGTCTATGCCAAAGACAACAATCAAATCACCTCCTGACTGGCTGGCCATAGTAATCAAGAGATATGTGCAATGCAACTTATTTCCTTTGCAATCCAATACTGAGTCAAACCCAGGCAGCAAACTGATTGACTGGGCTACTCCACGATTGCTAAATCTTGGTATTTTGTCTGAGTAATCGTAATGAATTAGTCTTGGGAGGTGTCCAGATATATAAATGTGCCAATAAGCTGTTAGTAAAAAGACTAGGTCTTATTGGCTCATAGGCCAACATTTAGTAAGGTATGATGCACTGCCTACAGAGTAAGTCATTTAAAATGAATATGTGAGCATTGCTAAAATTTACTAGCAGTAAAACTATAATTTTATTGAGTCGGAGGTTGGTGACCGGCAAAGGGACGCAAATCTCCCTTTAAACTGAACTCAAGAGTTTCAGCCCTGATCATTATTCATCTGTTTATTGTGGCATTTATTTATAAAAAGAGCACGTATTGTTGGAACATCAACACAAGCTGAAGTCTAGACAGGCGTGAATCACTTTCCCACGGTCAATGACGTCTCCATAGCTACAAACACTCGCTCCCTGCACCTGGATGTTGCCCGACACCGCCAGAGGACTCCAGTTTAAGAATATTGTAATATAAGATTTGACTGGAGTCCAAACGTTGGGAACAGCAGCGTGAGCATTTCACTATCGATCTGCACACAACTAGTTTAAAGTCAGAGGTTCTCTTCCTCATCACTCAACGTGATGAGTCTTGACTCTGGTAGGTGTTTTCTTTTTTCTTAAAGGCTCCTAAAAAACAGAAATGAGCGTAGTCCAAAACAAAACAAAACAACAAGCCTTCACTGACGTGTGAGTGAGCCATGTGGCGTACCATTGAGAGTGGCTTTGTTCCAAGTCTGTGTTTAGTTATTAATAATGTGGTTACAAATGTCAGCTGGATTTCGAATGAGATTTGCTCAAACTTCTGGTAATCCAAAAGTTCAAAATCTGACATTATTGAAACACACAAAAAGAATAACTCTGAGAGGGCAGCAGTCTAGGGGTATAAAAAACTCTCAGAAACATATGCAACAGTCTGTCACCATATCCTGGCATAAATACTACTGAACTCATAGCAGTATCATAAAGAAATCCAGACTGAGCGCATATTGAAAAAGAACACATCTGATGAGTTTGTTCACCCCTGACCTTTTTGAGAGAGCCACGAAAACATTTAACCAATGCCTTTCTAAAAGTACTTGGAGGATTGCCATAAAATGTACTGCTGTGTTGATTTGATGACCCTTTCACATTTCCTTTTGCATGTTTAGCTGCACAACTTTAAAAAGTGTAAAATAGAAAGAAGAGACGTGTGCTTCTCAGTGCTGTTTCCATAGTCCATAACATTTGTAATGGAGGCCTTTGTGGCCTGAAAGGGCAAACCCCAGCAAAAAGGACTATGACTATGAATGAATAAATACACTGACATAACTATATTCATTCAAGTTGGTATTCAAGATGTCTTTTGTGGGTCAATATACTAGCATACTCTATCAGTACTTTAATATATATTAAAAAAAGATTAGTGTGTGTGTGCTGTGTAGAAAGAGTCAAGTTTGTCGCATTTAACTTTAATTAAACTTTATTTAAACACAATAAAGTTTAATTAAACTTGATACACAAACCTTTCCGCTCATCGATTTGTAGATGAGGGCCACTCATGGACGTAACAGGTTGCGTAAGTATTCTTCTTGAATATGTCCTATCCCAAAAGTAATTGCTCTATATTTGAAAAGAAAACACCATGAACGCTGCTGCTGTTCTGTCTGGGTTCACCCAACGTTCTAAGGCCACTATCAGCCAGGTCAACTTGATGGTTGGAATTAAAGTTGTCATTTGTATCTATGTGCGTTAAGCGTTTTTGCTGTCAGCTGTCATCGGGCAAAAGGTGGGGTCACCAGTCTATTGCTAACACAGAGAGACAGACAATAATATAGAATGAGCATATCTTTGGACAGTGGGAGGTAGCCGGACAACATGCATATCAGATTAAATGAGTGCAGCCTATTTTCTAGGCCCCAGTGGGCCGATGGATTCCAACCCTTCCTGCTGTGAGGCATCAGTGCTAACCACCACACCACTGTGCAGCCCTTAAATGCCAAAGTTTCATCGCCAAATGCATTATTTTTATTTATTTATTTATTTTGCTTGACATTACTGTAATTATGACATTTTGTTGTTTCTAGCCTCCAGCGTAACCCCGAATTAAACTAAACGATAACCCATTGTTAACCAAACTAATTAGCGGCATTACAAGTCACATTCAGCAGTGTGGTGTTTCCTAACTGTGTAGAAGGCAGCTGTCAGAGTTTAGAGTAACAGTGGTTCTATGCTGCTCAGACAACCCACTGGTTAACCTTCATCATAAAAAGCTAAATGTGAAAATAAATGGTACTGTTTGTGCTTTATTTAGGTTGAACTAAGCAGCTAGACATTGTTAACACTAGAAAACAACATCCTTACACAATTACAAATCTATGTGATGCCGATTGTATTTTGACTGTCATCACATAGAATGGTCAAATCTTATACTGCATTGGTCCTATTTACGGATGAACCCAACCTTGAGGTTTATGCTAGTGACAGACATGTGTGTGTGCGAGGAGACAAACAAAAGACAGAATAACACAAAACCCAAAAACAAATAGCTATGTGCCATCCATTGAGTCCAACCAGCGATAACAAGCAGTGTCTTAGTTTTTTTTTCTAAGGCCACTATCTACAGTTTCTTTCTCTTCTCCAGAGGTGCTAAAAGGATGACTGTTTTTCTGTGCACAAAACACTTCGGTAACAATCTTTTACAATGCCCTGTGCAGGCACAGACTCCTGACAATACACGTCTCCTTTGTGCTTCTTCTGCACTATTCAAACATGCTGCACTGTACTGTATGTACAATACATACGCTTTGGAAAATCGGATCAAATCACTGGAGCTTTTATTCCCTGTTGACGTATCAAAATAAAAAGCTATTACTAATAATATAGATGGGCTGATCCATCTGAGAATGCGAGTTACTGACAAAGACAGAGCGTTTACAACAGAAGTGAGGTAACGCCTCTCTGTCTGACTGTCTGTCTGTCTGACTCCGTCTCTGTCTGCTCGCCTGCCTTATTCTCCTCCGGTTGCCCCACCCCGTTCGTGCTCTCCATGTTGATCGTATGAACACAGATTAAAACAGCCCCATATTCATTTACGCACGCATGTGCTCAGATTTACAAAAACAAAGTCTACCATATTCACCCATACAGTGAAATCTCGTCCGCTGGCACCCATTCTCGTTTTGTAATTACCTGATTTAAAACTTGGTAGATGACATTTGCTTGCACGCATTCACGCCCGCCCCCACACAGACACACAAGCCCATATGCATCAAATCAAAGGTGCACACACGCATTCGCACTCTCTGCCACACTAACGCAACAACTCAGCATCCACCCTCAGCCGCCAGCTCCAGCGCCTGGTGAAGACAGTGAAGGTCAGGAAGACAGACAGAGACGGGCCATTAAAATTAAACAGCTGCATTCAATTAATTAAGATATTGAAATTATAATATGCTGTTGCTGATACTGTGATACTATGCCTGACAATTACAGAGGAAATAAAATATTTTGATCACTAGGAGTTCGTGTTACTAGTGGAGTATGTGCAGAATTCTAATAAATATCCACCAACGCGAGGAAATAAAATGAAGCTGTACTGGACATGACTGGGAACAAAAGATTACAAGAAGGTTCTGGGACTGAACGTGCCGGCTGGTAGGGGTCTTTCTGTGCAGAGTTGTTCTCCCTGTGTCCTCCCTCTCTCCATCTTCCTCCCACTGCCCAAAGACACAAGTCCTTAGGTTAACTGGTGGTGGAAGGTGTGGTGTGTGTTAGACTGTCGCCCCCTTGAACTACCTTGCTGAGAAGTCACCTTCGGACAGAAGCAGGCTAGATGCTTCCCTTTCAGTTCTAAGCTAAGCTAAGCTAAGCTAAGCTAAGCTAATCAACTCGTAGACACAGATCCACACTTCCATACACCCAACATGCGCAACTATTACTTTGAAGCGTAAGACATTAATGGTTTCACAGTATTCATTTTCAAAGCTGGCCTCATCAGTTTCCTTTTTGCAGGTCAAACAACAGTGTAACATGATGAATTATCATCCGGCTCTGTTGTACCACTGTAGCACCTTCCTCAAAGTTGTTACTTTGGTTTTCGTCAACTTTGGATGCAGCAGACAGAGACAGACTAGCTGGCTAACACATAATGGTATGCAAGCAGCAGATCTGGAATCATCAAGTGGCCAGAAACCCTGCTGTGCTCACATCAAATTTGTAGAGTTATTGGAATTGCTAGCTTGTACCAAGTTGTACTTACAACAGGACAATGGAAAACCTATAAAATCGCCGATATTTTTGATGAGCAAAGGCCCAGTGTAGATGCCATGTCTGTTTCTGTTGTCCATCTGCACCAATGTCACTGATGCTTTTTGGTCTAGACCAAAAAAATAAAACTGGTAATGGGTTGTGTGTTTTTGTCTGGTATCTCCAGAACTTACAGCATCTATCTTCACTAACTATAGAAATATATAGTATATAGTAGAGATTTTGACATCTCTACTAGGTAGCATATTCATCGATCATACTGTTTTCGCGTCTTTGTGTTTTGCTTCATTTGTGTTTATCGAACGAGGCAGCTGGAGCATTAAGCAATGAACGAAAAGCTGCAGCATGTGAAGACTGGCAGCCAGCAAATCTTGGGAGCACTCGCGAGTCATAATTACGGGAATCTGCTTTGTCCCTGCTGGATGTGTGAGTAAGCAATGAGTAAGCTAACATGCTCCCCAAGCCATTTTATACTTTAGCAATTTGTCAGTGTTCTGATGCCCCCAAGTGGACTCAAAATCAATTAATGAAGCTTCAAGTTGTGGTGGTGATAATTAGAGGCTGACCACATGTCACAGAAACATTAGATATGGTCAAAAGCACCAATCTTTCCATTGTATTGTCACCCCAAATGTTACATACATGTCGCCCATTCTAGCGCTGATTACTTTGGTCTTTTAGTGGCTGGCTAAGGAGCATGGCAACGTATAAGTTTCTCTTAAATATGTCTACTGGTTCAGACATCAAATCAGTCCAGGTTTCAGTGAATCTGTTTAAAACTTACTGCGCAAAAGCAATACGATCAGCGATTCAGCCCCCAACAAATACTGTATGTCTCCTCCGCTCGCGCTCATCAACACTGAATCCACTTTCGTCCACAGTTCTGCATGAAAAGTTTGCCTCTCAACTTCTGGTGTTATTAGATTTGACTAGCTCATTTTTCATCTTGACAGCTTCATTAAAGCACCCTGAAAAGGCTCAAAATATTTGCGCGTGCGCGTTTGTCTGCACTTGTGCGATCACAAATACGGTCTCCTCGCCCGTTTCCCTCATGTCTGCCCTCCCCGACTTTTCGTAAGCGTTTTTTCTTTCCTTTCTTCCCCCCCTCTCTCTCTCTTAATATCTCCCTTCGTAACAGCCATTGTCCCTTTTCCCCATCATCCATCTCACCATGTTTTATTACCCCTACCCACTCTTCCTTTCCTTTCATTTTCTCTACATATTTGCCCCTTTCCTTCAGCCTCCATTTTATCACTTATTCCTCTTCTTCTCCTCCACCCCGATACTTTGTTTTTTGTTCTTTTTTTTTTATTTCTGTTTTTTTCACGAAAGAGGGGAAAAAAACAACACTTGTCTCCTGGCTGCTGGTTTGTCTCCAGCCTCTCCAAACCTCTGCTGCTTTGGTATTGGCTGGCTGGATCATCTGCTGTATTGGTATTGGCTGGTTCCAGCAGGTAAAGCATAGCTGTGCCACTTAATCAATGCCCTGCAGTGGGGGAAGCATGTGCCAGACACACAGTGCAGCGGCAGCAGCAGCCGTCAGCGTTGGCAGCTCTCCATGAAGCTGAGCATGGGGATGGTATGACCTTCAGACGGCCCAGACCAGCAGGAGAAAGACGTACACACACACACACACACACACACACACACACACACTCACTCATACACATACATGCAAGCTGTGCATATTCTCTTTGGCAATCACGTCGTTTCCCAAAATGTCTGCAGGCCACGCCCAGCACTCCACCTTTCCTCTGCAGAAGAGAGCGCTCGGCTTCTCACAATGGGGCCGTGAGCGCGGCGAGTAGGCATGGCATTACTTTCTGAAGGTCAAGAAGAAGCTCAGATAACGCATGCACACCCACAAACATAAACCGCAGAGGCTGCCAGATGCATAAAGTGCTATGAAAACAAGCAAGAACAGAGCTTGAGAATACAATAAGGGACACCTGACCATTGCCTTGGGGTGTTTTTACACCTGTAGTTCTGTTCATTGGATCCAGACATAGGCAAAAGGAGACACATTGTTTTATTATTACATTCTTGTTTCTCATTTTATTCACTTGATGTTTTTTGATGGCACAAAGCACTCACAAAGAGAATTAATAGCAGTTTTTTTTTTTTTACTGCAGGGCTGCAGACAGACCACACATCAATATGGATTTATGAAAATGAGGCATCTTATATTCTGAGGTATATCTGAGTGTGCTGACAATACAAATGCAACAGGCCACTGTATAAACTGCATTTTATTGTCTTATTTAAAATAAAAACCCTGTACTTGTGTCCTGACCTGCAGACAAATAATGTCAAATAATTACTTTCTGATCAGCAGTGAAGATAGTGAAGATACCAAGGAGGAAGAGATGAAGATGTTGAGGTTTTGATCTCTGGGCGTGACCAGGATGGATAGGATCAGGAAAGAGTACATTAGAGGGACAGGTCATGTTAGATGTTTCAGACATAAGGTCACAGAGGGGTTGAGATGGTTTGGACATGTTCAGAGGAGGGACAGTGAATATACTGGTCGAAGGATGTTGAGGTTAGAGCTGCCAGGGTGGAGGTCTAGGGGGATACCAAAGACGAGGTTTACGGATGTAGAGAAGGAGGATATGAAAGTAACAGAGCGAGATGGAAGCAGATGATTTGCTGTGGCGACCCCTGAAGGGAACCGCCGAAAGGAAAAAGAAGAAGACCGTATGCTGGTTTTGTTACCATTTACCAAGACCATGTCTTCAATATGGAGCCCATACACATGTGAGAGACATCGGTTTAAAAAAACATTCTTTTTCATTAACTCTTTAACATTGACGAGACATAATACACAATTATGATGCCAGAAAATACCACAAATCTCTGGGAGCAATGACAACATTAGTTTTAGTTTTAAGTAAATTGTTTCAGACACTGAAATATCTCTAAATATACTGATAATGACGAGACCTTGAGAATCCGAATAAGATCGATTCAAGTTATCAGTACCGATACCCAGCCCTACTGGTAACTAGAGAGATCAGAGCAAACCAGCTACCAAATCATGACATGCGGACCGATAGCACTGTTGCTAGCTTGACAAAAACTGGATGGCGAGCTTGTCATTTGGTGGAGTGCCATGCTGCTGCCATTGTTGCTGTTATCGCTCTCTGACTATGGCTCTTCTTGACTTGATTGCATTTCTTAGTCTATTTCAGTTTTTGTCCATTTGAAATTTGATCATATGGTAGTATAAAACAAATGCTGGGGACAAGACAACTCAAATATCCGGTGAGTTGCTGACGTGAGAATGTGAATTGCTTGCCTTTCCGAATGAACGACAAGCTCAGTGAATGGGGGACTCGTCTCACTCGGTGACGAGGGAGAGATCCTGCCCGCCTTTCAGTTACCGTTGCAGATCTCCCACTTACCACAGGTAATCTTTCTAATTTCTTTAAGCCATTTCACATAAATGAACTCGCATTGTTGCAGGTAGGATCAGTTCACTGTTAGGTTGATCTTTAATTGAGATCAGTTCGCCAAGAGAAGGAAAAACGGCGATGTGAAGAGCGTTGAAATTGAAAGGTTATAGGGGAACAGTCACGGATGGATGCAGATATCACATCAGCTCCCATTATGATGCTGAACCTACACCGGTGTTCAGTGCGGCTGCCATCATATCAACATCTATTCATCATCTAAATGCTTGCTGGGTTGCAGCCATTTCAGAGCAGAACTTGGCAAGCAGTCTCACATCCACTCGAGCTCCTTCACTTCGGAGCGATAAAAATACATGCCATACTGTACACAGGCTAATTTTCGCTCATTCCTCCCTCTCTCCCTCCCGCCCCGCTCGTCCCGTCTCAAACACTCCTCCCACATCTTGTCCTCCTCCCTAACCCCTGACCTCCCCTCGCTCTCCCGCCCGCCTCTTCTCTCCCGTCTCGTGAGCCCCGTGCAGAGACGGCGCGGCCCCCCACGTCGCGGGCCTATTAACAGGCCTCGGTTCACTGTAATGATGCCTCTCCTTATGTCTGTGCAGCTGCTGCAGCACTGAATAGGGAGGATAAATCTGGGATCCTCAACATCCGCATCATTGTTTCACTGCCACTCTCTGCTGTCATGTGTGTCAGACATAGGAGGGAAAGCTCAGACAGCTTTTCACAAAGACAAGAGCGCAGCTTTTGGTGCATACTTCGCTGGAAACAGTGGAACGAATAACAGAAAAATAAAACAATCACAGAATAGCTGTAGAAAATAAGAGACTAGCAATTAATAGTACTAGACTGATGGAGAATTGGAGCAAAAGATAAAACAGGTGAAGCTGACATACATGCCATGGGACATGATTCCACCTAAAGAAATAAAAGAGGGGTGATAAGCTCTTTACCCACAGCTTGAACGAGTCTCTGAAATGCTTTTGCAAAACCAACAATCCCGGCGTATGAAGTTTATCACAATTGTGTGGACGTTACGTGTCCACGTGTCATGGGACAGCAAACAGCTGCTACGGGGTCCGTCAGTCAGCTGCCGTATTTATAGGGTGACGACCACAGAACACCAACAGCTGCATTACATAGGGACAGACACAGAGAGCGAGACAGAGAGGAATCTCTTCAGTTCCTCAAAACAGCTGTATGACCTCTTTGATGCAGGACATGAATCCATTGGCACGTCAGACGCAGAGAAAGCTGGGGTAGACATTTGGAACACGTCCACCCCAGTACTGGACAGTGTCCCATGCAAATGACACTTATAAAAATAATAATATTTTTTATTGCTTGGAGTGCTATAACGTTGATGCCATAAACTGGAATATAGCCAGTGGTAATGAGTGCAGAGATGTGCGGTCTAGGTCTTAGCAAGACTGCACATCGCGTTGTAACCTTGTTAACGGCTGTGCCATCGTGCAGCTCCCTTCAGGTCTTAGTCGCTTCATTTAAAAACTAAGAAAGAGTTTGAGGCGAAATCAGTTAATCCCAGTATTCATATTTAATGATATTGATTATTTCCCGTGTCTTTCCTGTGCTCCTGTGCGTCCTGTTTCCAAAATGAAGCGAGGATGCTCTCAAAAACTATTCAGTTAATAGGAATAAATGACATGATAAATGGTATGAAGGAATCCCTAGGCCAGGCTGACAGCCCCATGTTGAGATCAAGGCTGTGTGGTGGCCATACCATCTGTTGAATGACTCACTGACGCCTCCCTAATGATACTGCATGATTGATAACAGCCTAAACATCTGAAGAGCGCACAACTTTCACTCAGCCCTGTTTGTTATTCTGCTTGTGAGGCAGCAGTCCACTAAATTCAGACAAACCCTCGTGCTAAATAATCACACTAATCATTGTTTTCATTACTGACTGATCAGGTTAACACTTTCTCTGTGTGCATATGTGCGGTACATAATGAATGTAATAAACTTGTGGTTACGACATGGGAAGTTGTGTACACTAAACTCTTGGCATTACATCGACCATATGCTGTGGGAAAACTGCTGCTAGATAACTGTTGGTGTCTAGGAGGCACAGGGCTAACAGGCTAGCAATCTAACAACCAGGTAATTTAATGTACGAACTGTAAAGGCATACTGAAAGGATAAAGCCTTTGGGAATATTAGTATTTTTACTTATGGATATTGTAAAACTACAAATAAATCTATATTCAATGGAATCACAATATAACTACTTACCGTTTACTTCCATTAGAAAATGTCACATCTTATCAAAAATTTCACATTTGAAGGCAGCAGAAACAACTTCAGTTTTCCGTGTGGGTGAGCTACTTTCAGGATGTCATACTAGCTCATGGGCTCGGCTTACCTGAACACCTAGCCTAATTAGACCTGTTTAGGCTGAAGGTGGGCGTTGCTCTGCTGGATTTATGTGACACCAGCAGGATAAATAAAGCTGGAAATACCCTGTCCAACAGACAATTTCAAACACGACTAAGTCAAAACTCTAACTGGGAAAAATGTTCTTGTTTGCCCGCAGAGACACAGAGAGTTATTCTTGCCAACTATTCTTCAGTCTTGTAATCAGACTACAATAGCTCTAATCACGGTTTGTCAGCACACTGACAACACCTCCTACTTCAGGGTGGGTTGAACATAGATGTCAAATGACCACATTTTAACAGGTGTGACAAAATGAATAGAAAGCTCAAAGAGGTGGTCTACCCAAGCCCACTCAGTCCTCACGACAAGGAGTAATCAAAGAAAGTGAAAAGAACTGGTTCATTCCAGTTGTGTTGGGCCTTTGTAGATATTTACATTACTGTCATTCTCAAAAATGTAATTCTTTGTGAATTGCAACTGGTGCTTCTTAAAAAAATGTAACCTACTTTTGCTTGCAGAAGAAGGTCAGCCACGAAGAAAATCGTGCAGAGGAATATATGAATTATTCTGTTACTATTTCCAACTTTATCTTCAGACGTGGATTTGTTTAAATAGCAATAGTTACTTATTGAGGTTAGAGCCAACTGTGTGCATACGAGAGTATTCCATAAACCAGAGAGCCATCTGTGTAATCTGGATATCTTAACGCATACTGTAGCGCTAACTTCCAACGATAGCGATCTCAGTAACAAATCATAATCTGTAACACAGCCGACAGACCACCGGCATTGCTAATGTCTAACAAAACTTTCTGGAGTATAAGATACTTCACTACTTACAGATTGCTGCCAGGTGTTGCCTGTAGTTCCCAGTCTGTTGGCAGTCCCTGAGGACAAGAAGAGATCAGACACTTGAGAATGTATATGTATATATATGTATATATCCATTATCATATTCATTCACATCACCCCTGCTGGATTCTGTGATTTATCTAATTATTACAACTGCAGGTTTAACCCTCAGTCCCAGAGACCCCAAAGATAGCACGAGGATTAGTGGCTAATTTTGAAACTCGCAGAACAGATTCACAAATTAATTTATCACATCCACATTTTCAAATATATAACAATATTGCAAAGTATAAAATGATGTTCTTGTTCGTTCCATAAGTGTAACGTAATGTTATGTAGCTAAAGCAATGTGATGGAACACGATACGGAATAAGATTGCTTCAATTTACAGCATGAATTTTCAAACTAAAATTAGGGTTGAAGAGGTAAAAAGGGTCTGTTAATCACTGGAATATGTCTTTAATCTGCATGGCTAAGGCAGTGCTGAGTTGGAATATAATTTATACACATAATAAAAAGCAGTGGACCAATTACTGAACCTTGAGGAACACCTTGAGGATTTAATATATTCTACACATCAGTAACCACAATCTGAAATCTTAACACGGAGCTATGATTTAAACCACTTGTAGGCAGGGACATCAAACCCACAAATATACGATAAGGTCACCACAGCGTTGCTTTAAATTCAGTTAAGTTGTACATTCTAGTGCAGAATCAAAGTTTCCAAAGATCAAATATGTTAGAACGTCTCATAATTCACATAAATTGTAATCTATATAAAATAATGCCCAGTTCATATTGAATAGTTTCATTATATTACAAGCAACAACTCCTTAAGGAAAAATGTTATTGTAGTCTTTAGTCAACTACAATAACTTGACAGTTGTAGATGCTAGTTACTGAATTACAGATTTAGATTATTGAAACAAAAGATGAGGTAACTGCTACCAAATGCTATCCATCAGTCTACAAAACCAAAACTGTAATCAAAAATATAAACAGCCCATGTTGATTACAAACTGGCCACTCTGTATAATCTGCACTTCAAGTATGCTTTACATGGTGATATCACTTCTTTCAAGCGATACATTCAACATTGTAACTTACCGATAGCAGTTGTGTCAAAATCGTACTAGCCTGGTTCATAAGTTCATAAGTAACCACAGCAGATTTTCATACACATCAGACGCACTTTTTCCAAGCCCCAGGCCGACGGAGCTTCCTTCAGTCCATTTGCAATTATTTCCCCTGTGTGCTGTGCTGCGTCAGATGATTAACAACCAAACTAGTTCCAGTACCCAACTCAATTCAGTTCAGAGAATTGGGACTTTTTCCCTTCTCTTCCCTTTGTCTTGCTGATGAATGTGTAGGCTAACGGTAAACTGCCACTCGCTTTATCAAACGTTTTACTAGTCCAGCCTTCACCTTTAAGGACGGAGGCGTTCTGGGTTGTGCAGCCCGTATGTAACCCTTGGGTGCGAGTTCACCGGGTTTTTTGTCGGCAGTAGCTCGCCCCTCGAGTGTGCGCTTGAACTAAAACGTGTGAGCATTTATCACCGTAATGACAATATTCCACATTCATGTCGTGCCAGAACATCAAACCTCTGATGGCGATGACACCGCCCACCCCGACTGCATCTACACCTTGCTGAGATTTGATCACTATGTGAGATGGACCAATTCCAGGTGTAGCTTGGTCGATCTGCCAGGAAAGCTATGCGTTGGGAGTGGATTTAAACCTGTATTAACATGTATTTTTCTAGATTTGATCTATAACATTGAATGTTAATAACGGATGTAAATCAGTTAAATGTGTTTGCTATGAGACAGGTTTACAGTTACAAAGACATGGGGACAAAACACTGGGATCAAGACCAGCACAGATCTAACACTATTAGAAACATTCATGTATTTCAGATGTTTAGATTATTATCGTTGACATAGTCCCTTAAGAGTGGCAGCCGACTCTATCAGTTTGAAGCTACAGTTCACTGTTTCCATTGCATTTGTTACAGCAACCGCCGGATCAGTTTTTTTAAAACCACAGCATTTTCTGGCCTTGCAGAGAGTTTTAAATAATACAAGTGGAATAAAGACCACTGGATAGACAGATACCCTGAGATATTGAAATGTGCATCTGGGAAGAGATACAGCTACATTCCCTGTTGCCTACTTGAAAACATAGAAAAGTCCTGGAGATAGATAGACTGATAGAAAAAGAGACGACTGCTGAAAGAAAATAATCCTAGTGAAATAATTTGAAGGTTACAGGTGGACGGAAGTCTGCAGCTTTGAATCCCCAAAGTAGCAAGGTAGGTAAATTAGAACTCCTCCATACGCTGCAGCCAAGGTGCCCTTCAACAAGGCTCTGAACCCCCGACTGTTCCTGCAGAGCTGCCCGGCTACAGACGGTGGTACCATTATGCAGCCCCAGCAGGAATGTGTGAAGCTATGTGATTGAGAAGGAGGCTGCTGGAAAAGAGCAGGCCACTTAGTCAAATTTCACTACATAAACGACGCTCGCGCGAAATACTGTTACAATACCCGTCTATTTAAAGTCAAAGGCGCTGAATGGATATTTCATTCGAGGTGGAGGTACTCTGTGTGCAGCACTTTGATAATTCAGCACACCATGGTCACGGCTGTGATGATAATTGATTCCTAACGACAGACTGCTCCTCCGCGGAGGACGCAGCCTTTCAAACGAGCGCGCCGCCTTGTTTACAGTTTCTACGAGGACCTCAATAAGGCTGATTACAACCACGCTGCCGACGCCTGCAGCGCCGAGGAAGCCAGCGAGCAAACGGCAGGTCGGTTCGGTCTTTCGGTCACGTCCCGTCCACAAGACGTGGTGCATCCCGTCGCAGGTGCTTAGTCTACTCTGCTTAATTATCAAATAGTGGAACGTTGCCTTTGGAGCATTTAAAGGTTGACGGAGACAAAGAGGAGGTGGGAGAGAGGAAGAGAGAGAGAGAGAGAGAGAGAAAGGTTCATTCTGAGTTTGTCCTCAGCTCTGATGTAACCGTGGACGATGGCTGTGCCGCAGTCAATTTAGGAGGCGATATCCTCAAACGACCTCAGCTCCCTCCCTCCCTCCCTCCCGTCTCCCTCTTCGTCAATCCTTTTTTTTTTCGTCTCTCCTCTTGCTGGTGCCATTTATCTCTTCCACGCCCCATCTTTCTTGTGATTTTTTTTTTTTTTTTTTTGGCTACAAAAAGCTCCAACTACCCTTTTATACCCACATGCAGGCTCTAATATTATCTCTTCTCCTCTTCTTTCTCCTCTCTTGCTGTCAGCTTGTCCATGCATCACTGCCTCTGCTCCCCATCCTGCCCAGCATCTCCCTCCTCCCCTCTCAGGCTGCAGCACTTACACACATACATATACTCCAAGAGAGAGAGAGAGAGAGAGAGAGAGAATAATATCTCCCTTTAAATTCACTTCAACAGGACTCTGGTGGCGTGAAACGCGTTAGCACGTTGCAAACTGTCCACCCCCACGGTAAAGCTCTTCGTTGGATAACCTTACCGCTTTTAATAACAGTATATCCCCCAGACGTATTTAGCTCTACTATATGTTTATGGCTCCTCCACACATCTCACCCTCTCCCTGCAACGCTCTCTTCATTGCTCCCCTTTCCACATCCCTCCCTCCTTCCTCGTTTTATTTCTCACTTCCTTTCTACCTTTCTGCCTCCCTGTGCTCGCAGTTTACTGCCATGCCCGGAGACAATAGTGTTTTTGCTCATTTAAGCGGATCATTTGGGATATCGGGTCATCTAAAATGAGATGAGGAGGGTTGTGTAACAGTTTCATCTGTGCCGCCATATATTTATATATAAATATATATATATCTATATATGTGCGCATGTGAGTATAGCCTATGTGTGTCTTCTCTCCTCTCCTCTCCTCTGGTCTCCTCTCTCTCTGACTGATGGAGGGTGGGGTAATCTGCACTGTTGCCATGACACCAGACAGCCCTGCTTGGCGAAGGCACGTAGCTTCCTCTCTGCTCTATTTCCCCGGAGCCTTCCACTCAGGAGCGTGTGTGCATCTGCGTTTGTGTGTCTATGAATCTGGAAGAGTCGTACTGTATATGATGCACAAAACCAAAAGGGAAAAAAAAAAAAAAAAAAAACAGCACGGAGAGCTCATATTTACTGTCTCAACATGTACATCGGTGTGGGCGAGGTAAAGCAAACAGCACATATCTGAAAGGCAAATAAAGCTTTTATAATGCGAGCATTTCAGACGAACCCCGAGTGTTAAGATCGGGGATTATTGCTCTCGTTTTATGAGACATTCTAGTGAATTATGGTCGGCTTGAACCATTCCTCCGCACAGCCAGACACCCTGAAACCCGCTCACGGAGCACAGCGGTTCCCAGTGCAGACATCCACTACATACACCCACCACAAATCTACCGGGCCGCTTCTCCTCTTTGACATTTTTTTCATTTTAATTCGACCTCACTGTCGAGGGCAGCTTTTTTTTTTTTATTACTTTTTTAAACCCCGCACAAAGTTGGCATCGTCGAAAATCAAGAATCGGTGTGATTACAAATCAGTTTTTATTAACTGGAAATAAATCACTGCAGTTGAAGCCTTTACACTCGCTCCTCGCATTTTCGTGGTCGAATTGAAAAGGTTAGTCAGGAGTGTTTCTTTCTCTGAGCCACTGCGGCGGGGTCGCTCCCAAATAAGGCTCAAACTTATTATTCCGCTTCGTAAGTTCGGCATTCGCGTGTCTGTCCTTATTTTGGACTTTAATTTAAGACTTAAAGTTTAATTCCTCCAGCAAATAGATGTTCCCAGACCTGATGCAATTACTTTTCTTAGTCTCGAAAGGCAATCACAGTGTTTTGAACCACTCTCCTCACGGCTCTCGGAATCCTAATAAAAGTGTCCATGCCAGCTCCTATCCATCTATCTATCTCCAGACTCCAGTCTAGATGAATAATTTAGCAGGCTATATTTCCAGCCATCTGCTTCCCCCTCTCTCTCTCTCTCTCTCTCTCTCACTCACTCATTCGCTCCCCCTTCCTCATTCTTCTTCTCCTTCCCCAGTAAAGTCTCTTGGTTCAGATCGTATTCGGCTCTCCTTCATACGCTGGCCTATGGTTCGCGATGTGGTTCCACATGCAAATTTCTAATTAGAAAATGCACTTAATTAGGTTTTTCAGTTGCCGCCACCAGAAAGCTGACCACTCTGCCATCCAATTATACATAAAAAATATCTGGTACTTCAGGGTCAAAATAATATGCATTTTTACCGGGGTTTGCAAACCGTGAGTATTCAAGAAAATGGGCGTTTTAACACAAAATTGAAACCATGGTTACAGCCGCCAAACTGATGCTCTTCGCTGGACAGCGGCAGGGTGCACCCACCGACACTCTAATGATCCCTAAAGCCAATCTGTTGATAATGGAGGCCAGAGGAAGCCTCCAAAATAACACACACATCCTGGATCAAATCATTAACGGCGATCAACATCTGCAACACTGCCTGTCAGAGCCCAGCAGAGGTCAGCCAAGTTCCTCTTTCCTGTCAGCCTAATGAGCAAGGCAGCCACATGTTCCTCCACCAGCATCGTTTTGATTATCCGCGCGCAACAATTACACCGGGTAATTGATGATCCTCCCGTGCACACAGCCGCAGTGTGAGTAAGCAGGCAAGAATCACAATCTAAGTGAAAATGAACACATAATTACACGTGTAGCAATCGGCTGATTGCACGGCGTCTGGGATTTATGTAAGCAAATAAAAAAGCGAGCGCAGGGTTGTCTCGAGTCGCTGAGGAGGAAGCGGGGAGGAAGAGGCAGACGGGAAAAGGCTCCAGCGAAGGTTAATGTTGGTGGCATTAAGCTCAGGACAGAAGACAGACTGGTGATGCACGTGATGATGAGGAAGAGAAGCAGCTGATTTCTTTTTAGCATCGGTAGTATTAACTCAGGATCCCACTACAGTAGAGGATTTGTGTTATTCATTTATTTATTTTACCATTAATGGCCAAACAACACAAAGTCAAGTGTGAGTCCGACTATCTGAGTACAGACAGAGGTCTGTGTTGATGCGTGTTGTCCAAAGAGAGTTGATTTCAGTTTCTACATCAGTCAATGCCATTCTATTTAAGGCATTTCCTTATGTTCAGTACACTGCAGCCTTGTGACCCAAACATCACCACAGAGGAACACGAAGCTAGATACGCTCACACAAAATATGTTATATTTTTAAAACTTTTCCTGGTACCCAGCGGTGCCACCGGAGACAAAGTGTTGTTATCCGTCACATTGCTGTCAGCGTGTTTAGTCGAGCTATTCCCGTGAAGCACCCATCACCTACAGTACTCTCGTCGCATGTGTTAACAGTATATCTCCTTTGCAGTTTTAAATGTCATGCGCCATATGGCTACGCCGCGTCCGAGGCAGACTGCTTCTGATCTCGACATATCCATTCAGCCTAATTCCCATTTCCCGTTCTTTGAGAGCAAATGAAAAAAAAAAAAAGAAATAAATGTTCCTCAAATGACCCTCTGTGGCCTAAACTTCCCCATTCGCTTTGACCAACCCGTCTTCTCGGTCTTTATGTAGAACAGAGTGGATGATGCCATCGGAGAGATTTCTTCCTTTTTTTTTTTTTTGTTGATGTGACTTTTATGTTGCGATATTCCTTGCTTGATGTGTGTCCATCAAATAGTGCTCTTAACTATTTAAGGAATTTATCACACTTTGTCCTCCACTGCATTAATCTGTTGCAGTTACTAAGTGTTGATGAGAACAAGAATATAATGCACTGTCACAACAAATCCAGTGCCTAATTAAGAGCGACAGTTAAAAAGGAGGGATTTGAAGCCTCTTCCATATTAGAGTGAAGTCTTGTTTCCGGGACTGTTTTTACCGTGGCTCCTTTTGCTTCAGTAAAAGATCTGCTCACTTCTTCCAGCACTGCGAGCACTGAAGCTCTGCTCCTCTCTGCGCGTATGTCAAATACATGTACAAATATATATCACGGTATTAATATCTAGCTTTCCATTCTCAAGTATAATATCATTTACACGACTTCTTTTGAGTGTGCAGGGATTGGGTTTGCATGCTAAAAATGGCCAGCCGTGACCTGAAAGAGGCCTCGCATGCACACACGCCCTCACGCTCTCTCTCTCTCTCTCTCGCTGCCTCTCCTGTGATATACAGTATCTATATTCAGGCTTTTCTGATGGCATGCTGCTGACCCTGCCGGTCAGGTTAGCTGGCAGCCCGACTGGCTGGCTGCTTTGCCGGCTGGGAAAGGGCTGAATCCACGTAGCCCCTGCAGCACTAGCAGCATCCATTACAAACACACGGTATACTCCGATTCCCCCAGACGCTCGCATTCAGTGTGACCCGCGGTGACCGACTGCATGTATTTATAATCTGCTCTATCCTGTGGCAATTAAACCCCCTGAACCTCGGCACAGTGAAAACGCCACAGTCAGGGGAAAACTGCAAGCAGCACACGTCTGCGCTGGCCATCTTGTCACCTCGGTAATCAAACAGACGAAGAGGCCGGATGCACTTGTTACCCTTTGCTTTCTGTTCCCTCAGACACCATGCCACGCAGAGACACTAAAGCCTCTGGCTCTCGGTATCCTGTTTCTAGGAACTGCACTCCACTATGGGCTGAGGTGGGGTGGGGGGTGGAGTAGGGAAGTAAAGTGGGGCATGGGGGGGGTCTGCGGTGTGCAGAGGTGGGATGTGCATGTGTGAGGCTTTCCACACAATGGCGTCGGAGATGTGCATATCTGACACAGGAAGCACAAGTGCTTTTAGTATGTCTGCATGCAGAATATAGATTACTTGACTGCACAGAAACGGGGTCTTTTAGGGGCTGGTTTCACTACTGCAGCTGGTTTTTTGGTCCAAATGATGTCAGCTGGGATGGTTATGTGGTAATCGGACATAAAGAAGAAGATAAAGAAGGGGAAACAGTCCGCCGCTGTTCCGTGAAATGACTGGCAGGATGTGAAAGGAGGAGGAAGGAGAGTGGAGAATAAAAGAGGTCGTGTTTGATGGGGCGGCAGGGCTGGGGTGTAGCGGTGAGGGACAAGGACGGAGGGAAAAAAAAAAGAAGAGGAGAAAGGAGGAGGAAGAGGAAGAGAGGTGCGACGAGGAGAAGGAGCGAGGCAAGGCGGGGAAAGTAGAGCGAGAGCGGAGGGAAGGGGCTCTGGAGGGGAGGGAGGCAGGGTAGGGGGAGTGGGTGAGGGGCTGCTGCTGCTGCTGCTGCCGCCGCTGCTGCTGCTGATGCCGGAGCACACCGCGGCCAGGCTGAACCGAGTGAACTGCAGCGGAGGTCAGGGAGTCCAACATTCCTCTGGAACAGTGTGTTTACACTGCGTAGCAGAGAGGGAGGGAGGGGCCGGGGGGGCGCGAGGGGGACGACGCGCAGGGAAGGAAATCATCTCCCGGAGACACTCCTTTCAGGGAGGGAGAGTGTGTGTGAGTGTGAGTGAGAGTGAGAGTGTGCGGGTGTGTGTGTCTCTTATCCTGCAGCGGTATAGTGCGTTTCTAAAGCACCAGAGTAACTTGATTCCAAACTCCCCTCCCTGCTCCCCCCTCCCATCCACCCCCCCACCCCCCACCGTTGCTGTTTAAATCATCTACCTAAGACGATGCGTCACTGAAATCACAAGCATTTTTAACAAATCGGATCTGTATGAATACAATATGTTATTAATTTTCTTCAGGGTATTTATGGTATTTGTATTGAAAAAAAAAAATTTTTGTGGAAATGTATCTTAATTTGACAACATATAAAGGTAGACATGCATTTGGGCTTTGTAAAAAGATTAAGAAATACATGACCGTTAAAATACTGCTTTTAATCATAAAGTCAATTTTAATGCAGCTTTTTACTGTAAAAACGTGCAGAGTAATTTTCTTAAATGTTTAGACGAAGCAAAAACAAAGCTTGTCTAAACTTATGCAATTAAAATTGTTGTCGTTTATAATTTTAATTACTGCATAAAGTGTTATATATCATTTTATTGGCCTCTAAAGTGTTTACATTTGAAATAAAAAGATAATATGATAAAACAGAAAAATATAACTTTCTTTGGTTTTAAAAATTAACATTTTTTTTTAAATTAAGTGTGTGCATCGTTTTACATTTATTTAAAAATAAGTTTCTATATTTTAGTGCTGGAAACGCAAGTAAATAAAATCATTCTCTACCGTATTCACAGAAAACCTGCAAAAACTATATATAAATAAAAATGTAAAGCAGTGAGGCATTTTTAAATGTTCTAACAGCCTGCGTTAACATCAACCACACCGGCGAAAGTTTTGCCTGGCAATCGCCGGCGAAGCGGCGAGCAGCCACAGCAGTCTCTGAGGCCTGCGATCATCTCCCACCACGCCGCTGCACTTCACTTTCATTCAGCCCATAAAGACGTTTCCTTTCCCCATCTGCTGGTACAATGCAGACACTACAGTATAGCCGGGAACACAGACACACAAAGCGCCAGCTCTGCTGAGAGGCATTTAAAGGGATCACTGAAAATATCGATTTTGCTTCTTACACATACCGTGAAATGAAAATAGGGAACTTGCTATCCGTAATGTACAGCCTATATAAATGTATTCCAGTTCAACAGTTAATAGCAATACCGAAGAAAAAGACAGAAGTCAAAGTGTTACCAAGCTCACGGTCTAAAGCTACTGACACCAGGTTTCCTCAGACATTCCTAAGACGACTAAAGAGAGAAAAGGGTTTTCTATTTATAAACAGGAATATGTGCTGGGCCGTTATTCTCCAAATCACTTTGACACAAGTATTAGCATTTGAATCAGTTTTAGCTGCTGACTATTCAGGCTCAGTAAATATGTAGTGTTTACTGTGCCATTGAGGGAATTATCACCACTGGCATCAGTCAGAATGACATTTCAGAGAATCAAAGCAGAGGAGGAGACAATTGGCTGTCTGGGCTTTTGGACTGAATAATCAATTTGTCCCCAGACTGCTGCATAGCAACACTACGTCAAGAGCAACGTAGTATGCAGCAGCCCCAGACTAAAGTTTACGGGGAGCGAGACTCTTTAACTAGATTAAAATCTGAAACCTGCGCCTTCTACTCCACAACAGGAAATTTCTTCCTCGGCCGTCGACGTGTGACAACGGCCTCGGCTTCTATCCTCCTCTAATCATTCAAAGAGAGAGAAGGTCAGCTACAGTTTGACACCGGTTGTCAACCCCGGTTTGTAGTCTCCAGTCAAGTCATGGGCTTGAACTTTTGTGTCCCAGAGCTGACTGTCATTTGACAACAGACTAACTGACATTTGACCAGGATTTCCCAAAACGCTTCAAATCCATAGACTGTTGCACAAACACAGTCTGACAGCAGGAAGTCATGTTACTCTAACCTTGTCAAAGCAAAGGGACTACTATAGAGTACATTTAAAACAGGACTTTTATGTGCTGCAGACATGTATATATTTTCATTTGCAAGGTAGTTTGCATTATACAATTACTTAAATGGAGGGAATTCAATGGAGATTTATATCCACCTTGGAAGTTAATGATCTCTCTTATTGTGTCAAGTGTCTCTTGTTTAGAGAACCCACATTTTGGTCCTACAGTTGTGAAGATGCTAGTTTTTGTACATGAAAATGTAAAAACAATATATTTCTAATTTGAGTGTGTGAAGGCTCAGTCTTCCAGGTCAATGTTTATCCAGCAAACAAAGCTGAAACAAGAGGACGCAAAAGCAACCCATCTTGTTTGGCTTCTTCTGTAACTGAAGAAGCGACCAGGATCAAAAGTCTTCAGGAAACTATGTACAAGTGTTTCTTTGACGTGAAGTCCTACTAGAGGAAAAAAACATAAAGCTATATATAAACCTGCTTTCATATCTGACATATTTCACTTAAGGCAGTTATTTAAAGATAGTCATCTGAAAGGCTTAGAGAGGTAATCCTTACATTTTGACAGAACTTAAATCACATGCTGCAAAGGTTGGAAATCACTGCTTTAATCTGTTTTTTATTTATTTATTCATTTATTTATTTTTAAAAACTGACTGATCATTTGTACTGGTTGATGTTAATCTAGGTTAACTGAGAGCACAAACACCTTAATGCTGACCTTAGGTATAGGGCTTGAGTAAATGTACATATTCAAATGAGACACTAAAAAACAGAGAGAAACCTCACCCATCACTTGGTGTTTATTGTGCATTTAAGTCATCTTTAGGAGTTTTTTTTATGTATGTATTTAGTTATGTATGAATGAATGTTCGTTGCACTGTCATGCAACTGGTTAAGAACATAATTTTGCTTCTTGTGGATGCAAATACTATGAGAAATGACAAAAAACTAAATCTTGAATGTGAATCCATCTTAGGCAACACCAAAGTTTGGTCCCTGCCGGACGTAGCAGCACCCCTGTGGGGTATTAACAAGCAGCAAAATGAAAGCCTGAAGCAGCCATGCCGCTAAAACACTTCCACGCCTGACATCTGCCGCATTTCCCCTCGTTTCTACATTCCCATCCTTTGGCCTGGAAAAAGACTGCACAGGCCCGGTGGAACAAGTGGCAAAAGAAGGAAATCTGAGACAGAAGAGATGGGTGAGGTAGGCGTCAAACGGGAGTAAGCCCAGGAACAACAATGGACAGCCACGGCTTTGACAATGCCTTTCCAACCCTGACACATGACCACCCCGACTCCACACCCACCCCACTATCACCTCCCCTCCCGAGAGCCAAGACCTTTGCTCTTTCTCCATGACAGGCAGCATTCTTTTGTCCGGCTCCGCCAGGATCTGGCCGGACCCAGACAAAGGCAAGAGCAGAGAGGGGACGGAGGGGACAGAGGGAATGACAGAGCAGACAGTGGGGTTGGTGGAGAGGGGTGATAAAGGAAGGGATAGATGAATGGAAGTGGTAAGATCGGCAAACCGTGCTCACCTTTTGTCCGATACTTTCTGGGCACTCTCAATAGAATCAAGCAGAACCAACAAAATCCACCATACGCATCCTTCTCAGCACTACGTGGAAGTTAGCATAGGAAAACGATTGTACCAACACTGTTAAGGTCGGAAAAACTTCAAATTAAGATTGCTGGAAAAAGTAAACATGCTCACAGTAAATGTCTCACCTTATTAGCTGTTGCCACCTTCAAAGGTGCATGTGCTTACAACAAGGGAAGTCACGTACACAAAATGCTCGATGATTAAGGGGTAACTATGATAACATGTTATACGATATGATAACAACTTAGCAAGCAAACGAGTAACATACTGTAGGAAACCAGAAGCTGAAGCCGTTGGCAAAATCAACACTGTCCAACATATGAAATTTCAAAGAATGTCAGCAAACAACTCGAGAAAATCCCCACCTTAAGGTTGTGATTACCACAAGAGGCACTCCAATCAACTCTTCTTGTGAACACAATAAACACAACCCCATCTGAAGGCACCATGCCTGCCAATGGCCATGATGTGAACCAGTGCTTCTGCTGGCACCAGTGCAAAAACGCCAACCAAATGTTTGACAACTGTAGACGTGTTTAGGTTTTTGCGCATTTTTGTAAGTTGGGAGCAAACCAGAGAGGACGCTCAATTTGGTGAAAATATTTAATCGTGATTCATTTTAATCGCATGATTTCAATAGTTATTGCGTATTGATTGCAAAAAGGTTATTTTTAACCACTCAGAGCTTAACTTGCCTCTGAAGAGTACAATTATTTACTAGAAGTGCAATTCCGAGTCTGCTTGCTGTCGACAGCTGCTTTGATCACTTCCCGATTTCCCGAACTATGGTCAGGCCGAGTTCGTAATACCGTAAGGTGCGTAGACTGAAAAAAATATACATTGTTAAAACAGCCGTATGATATACAGTAAAACAAATTTCTTCAACAGAATTAAAGAATTTTTGTGTTCAATTTTCTTACACTTAAGTGTCTGAGAAGGAAACCATTCAAGATTTGCTACATAATGCAGGTAGTAGACATGTACCACTCTAAGAGGAGTTGGAAATGCTTTCACCTGTTCATTAACATGCTCAAATCAATCAACGCTACTGTATATGTCTCAGGGACAGGGGGACAGACGCATAGGGTCCACAGAGTAACGTTACACCCCGTACATACACAGACCTCACACACACACACACACACACATGCATTGTCACCTCCTGTAGTACACCACTGACGGAAGAGACCCCCTCCACTCCCCCTGCTTTCAGCGTGTTCCAGCTCCAGGCTCCCTCGCAGGGCCATAACTCATAAGTTGCTATAGTCGCCACACTATACCGCACCTTCTGCTGAAGCACATATAGAGCATTGCAGTGTTTCTTAACGGCTCAGCAGAGGAAGTCAAGAGGAAGTGTGTGTGTGTGTGTATGTGTGCGTGTGTGTGTGTGAGTGAGAGAGAGAGAGAGAGAGAGAGACAGAGAGACAGAGAGAGAGAGAGAAACAAGCAGACGGACAAGAGAGGACGTTTTCCACTGAAGGCGGTAAAATAAATAGAGATGGCAGCCGAGGAGAAAATGGAGTAACGACACAATGAACCCCATGAACTTGAAGAGGAAAATGGCTGTTTCCAATATATTATGTTGGACGGAAACCCTGCCATAATGGAACATTTCTAGGTATTAACGTAAGAAAGTATATCCGCAGGTAAATTATTTGTATTTCAATAATAATAAAAAAAAGGGTGATTTGCTTCCTTTAACCTGCAAAGATACTGTAGATAGTTTAAACTCTAGAAGAGAAATAGACTGAGGAGACACGGAGACATGTGGAATAACGCAGTGAAAGTAAGATGCTTGAAAGAATAATATAAAAACATAAAAAAAAGAGGGACAGAGGGAGGGAGAACGAGTTGCCGGGAGCCCAGAGGGATTGAGGAGCTCGATACTTCTAAAGTCTTCACTTGTACAGTTGTTTTATTTATGCTTTCCTCTGCTGCTTCCTCGCCATGCTGACTGACCGAGTGGCTGCTTGGCTGGCTGAATCATGACTGGCTGAGCAGATGAAACGCTGACTGACTGCTTGGATGACCCGACTGACTGAATGACTGACTGATGTGGTGGAGCACAGGACAAAGTTAGTGTCTGGCTCACACGCACACTAAACAAAAAAAAAAAAAAAAAGACGTTCGCATATGAGATTCCTGTCAATCATGTACAGTAGACACCATTTTTCCTCAATCTATCCATCTGTCTTTTTTCATTTGGCGCCTGTGTTTTGTACGGACATGTACCTTCTGTCTCTGTAGTTAAATTGTCTAACCGGCAGTGTAGCGTTAGCATCAAAGTCGGTCAAGACCGCAAAAGCTGGGCTACGTGAACTGAAAAGCCATGTGCTCACATTTAGTTGAAGAAGGACAAAGGACCTCTATACCAAGCTTCGACCATCAAGTCACAACAGCGCAGACATGCTCAGCTTTTCATACAGTCTGGGGTAATACACGGTGCAACAGTTTAATCATGCTAACCTCGGTAACAATGGCAGCAGCAGATGCAGCAATAGTTACTGACTAGTAGGAGTGGGTACATTGCTCACCAGTAGTTTTCCACGTTTTCTGTTGTGTTGCTGAATATGTGCAATCCATTTTTTTCATTAAAAGGAGTTTGCTCCAAATTAAATAGTCACACATGTTTTTCGTCTGGTTTCCAGTAATATTTAACCATATACATTGTAAGCTGTAGGGTTTCGGAAAACACTGGCCGCAGAGACTTGTGATTTCTCCTCAGTGTAATGAAATTAGGAGGCACTCAGCTGGTGGTTCTCAAAGCAGGGAAAAAGATACGTGAGAAAACTTCAACACTGCTGCTTGAGAAAATTCTCAGACCTTGTGACCAGAGTCATGTTGGAACAGTTTTCTGTCTGCCTAACTTCACCAAACAACTGGATCACTGTGCAGACAGAAGCATACTGTATGTCTACACGTGAAGAGAGACTCATCCTCACGAAAGGACGTAAGCAACGCGTTCCTCGTCTGAGATGTAAATTTGGCTGATAGCATTAGCTGTAAACTTACTTCCGCAAGCTAGTAACGCTGGACTGCAAGGAAGACTTCTCTGTACTTATTTACAGGCAGAGCCAGATGCATATGGTGGGTGCTACTGCTACAACTAAAGGCTGACAAACTCCGTCAGAAGCGAGAAGTTTGTTTGTTGTTCCCGCACCTAAGACTCCTCGTTTGGGTGTTTTCAACATATCAACCGGGCAGAACTTTTTTCTCGCGTGGTGTCCGGCAACTATTCTTTATTATTATTATTATTATTCAGAAATTGGAAGTGAGCATGGTTAATGCGGAAAAGCAGAAATGCTATCAGCCGCTCTGCGAACTCCCAGATGCAAATATTCGCACTGTGACCACCAATCTCGTCCACATCTCCCACAATGCTTTGTGTGTGTGTGTGTGTGTGGTGTATGCTGCAGTGGGACGAGGACTTCCCCAGAGTTCTGCACTTGAGTTTCTCCTGATGTGTAATTACCAGACCAGAACAAACTTATTTCATGTTCTCGCAGCCCAAGGAGCAAGAACAAATTTCTCGCTACTCGTGGAGTATGTAACAAGCTTCAGGACTGCCGACACTGACTGCCTCTTTCAGTATAAAATAGTATGCAACTATTTTCTGACAAAATGTGTTTTGCAGTTTGTGCAGAGTACATGGAAATCTGTTGAGAATATATGCCATTTGTGCCAACAATATGAGAAATAATGTCTAACCCTAACCGGTACATGCAGAGGACAGCAGAGCTTAGTTATATTGATGGACAATTCATCTTCATTGAGACAATAATCCAATTCCTTGATGACGCAAGGAAATGCTATTCTGGCAACAGATAAAGCAAAGGTTAAGTTTTTGTGCTACTGGAGTTGAACCTCAGCATCCTGCAAACACTCATTAAGACTCACCTCATCAAAACGTTTCTGAACTGATGGAAAAGACCGGCTGTACGATTTATTTCATCTGCAGTGATAAGGACCACATTCTGCACATTTTTTGTTTACCCGTATTCTGAATTAGCTTGACTATCTAAATGATCTGTTTCACTTTGTACATCAGTTCAACTATATCCTTGGCATTTATTCATACCTTCACCAAAACAGAAAAAAAAAAACAGATTTCACTGCACATTAAATGCTAATACCATATATATTATTTGCTTTTTTCTGTCATAAACTACTTTGGAAAACACACAGTAGTAGCATTTTAACTTCTGCCTTTCAAAATGTTAGAGGAGAATCTCTTTTATGTGTCCTGCACTCGCAAGACACATTTTTTGGTCATCAAAAACGTATGTCTTCTAGCAAGGTGACTAAAGCACTGCAGTTATTAGCATAAGAAACCACTGAGGTGGCCTCTGAGTGCCGATCCCATGCAGCGTTGACCTGCTTCTAGCTGTGCCGAACAGTCAATACTATAAGAAAAAAGAAGAAAAAAAAAGAGGCCAGCTGCAGGCGTTGAAGCATGTCTGCACCCAGGTCACATTCCTGCAAGTGCAATAGTTCAAAGCGGGCAAGCTCAAATAAAATAAACTGTTAATGTTCTATACATACATAATCTGTGCACGTTCATCAAAGTTAGTTTGATTGTTAAACATTACATGACCGCAACTTATAATTTTACACATGAATCAAGCTGCAGGGTTGATAAATGAAGCCAATGTTGAAGTGCCAAAAGCTACAGTTCCTTGAAAGGCCACTAGAGATTTTCTCAGAAAAATCTTTCTTATAAGAATACGAGTCTTTTGCATTTCATTATGGGGGTGTTTCAAACAATGCAGAGAAAAACAATACCTCTGCACACAACTGAACTATCATACGACCATTCAGAACCATTTTACTGCCCACAAATTCAACTCGAAGACGAAGACGACGTGGACAACTACTTTGCTGTTGCTCTTGTGTTCATCGCATAAAGGCCGCCCAAACGATTTGACTGACCCTGCAGATCTTTGCAGGGGCATAATCAACCCTTAAAGGAGCCAATCTAGACCAGCTTTTCCCTACAAAACATTTGTGGATGGAGCAAGCTGGTCAAGTCAGTCCATATAGACCTCCATGTTAAAATCTCTAACTATGGAGTACTGAGCTGGAGTCGAGCCTTCATACTGGAGTGAAGACCATAACATGAGTTTCATGTCGTCCACTCTCTTTTATCCCATCACTTCCCGTCTCTCTCCAATACCACATATCATATATATATTAAATTATCAACTTTACAGCAGGAATAAACTTAATTTGTACAACTTAATACTTAACAGAACTAAACACAATTTCTCTGAATTCCCACTTGAGCCTTGCATAAGAGATTGCTAATGTTTCTAGCCCTTTGGATGGTGAAGTGCCAGAGTGAATGCCAGGCGTACTGAATTTTACATGTAAGTGGTATCTAAAAATACAAAAATGGTCTTTTCTTAGCGTGACATGATTCAACTCTACGCAAATGTTAATGTACATTTTAGAGCTGGCGCTTGTTTCTCACAATTTCTCAACTGAAGAATACCCCCGCGGCACTCACCCACCACCTGGATCCAACCTCTCCTAAAACCCCCCGCTGTCCGCCACGCCCTCCTAAAACCCTTTAAGCCGTTATGTACTAAGTCCGGGTGGAGCCCCAGCCTCCAAGGTTCTAAAGTGCCAGGCGAGCCCCTCGCAGCACAGCATGGCCGCCCGACATTTCTCTCACTTATCTGGGGTAGCTGAGCTCAGATGGCCCCCCGAGACGGGTTGGCAGGGAAGCTTTAGGAAGGTCTCCTGGCCACCAAAATAATTACCTGTCACACAGGGTGATAGTTTGTGGTGAGAAGCAGTCATTTTTACACCATGAAATAAAGTAGTCTTGGGGATAGTCTACTTACCCGCCCTCGCTCGCTCTGCTTTAATTTACTGCAATCTCACTCGCCTATCTTCCTTCATTGCACTTCCTCTTGCTGCGCTGGACTCTCACATTTCTCCACAATTCATTACCAGCTGTCAATCATGTCAGGCAGGCTTACGCATGAACCACTCAAGCAACTACAGGCAAGTATGATGAACAAGAAACCAAATAGGATATTCAATGGCCAGATAAATGCTTGCAGCCTCCAGTGTAATTTGAAACAAACCTCACACTTCCACTTCGATCTCAGAAACATAGTTAATCTTTTATCTTGTATCGTCACAACTTCAGGCTCAAACCAACTTTTTATTTCCATGGATGAACATGTGGTTTAGTCAGTATTTTCAGCTCCAATGTATGTAGTATCTAAGGGAGCAAAAGTATATCTAATTTTTTCAACCACAAGTAGAAACTACTCAATAATAGGAAAGACAGACAAAGCATATCTCGCCTTGTTGATTCTGTTGCAGTTAGCACCAAATGAATAGTGTCTTTTAAACCAAAGGCTACTGACAAGATTGTAAATGACAAATGTTGCCAATAGTGCCATTACTGAAGTTTTGCACATCTGCGCAAACCTTCAATTGTTAAATCTGTTCAGAAATATTCCAACATCATGTGCCACGTAACGCCGTGTAGCTCAAGCCTCCCAGTATCAAACTGCACAATCTGAGGACAAATCTAAAGCAGCCGTCCTGGGCTGTCAGGTCCGAGGCCTGACTGACGCACTGGTGGACGGATCCGAGAAGAAAGGACATTCATTCCGGTTCAGGGCCACCTCTCACACGCCTCGTGACAAAACCCGTGTGGTCTGTGGTTTTTGGTGCCACACCAGCATTCAGAGATAAAATAAATCCATCTCTCTCCATCATCCCCATGTCAGGCTGCTGTCACATACGTCAGCAGGGCTTCACTCGGGAGGAGAATTCTTTGCTAAACACCAGATTCTGATTACAGGCTACACATTATGGCACTGACCAGGCGTTATTGTTCCTTGCTTCATTCTTGTGTGGGACGTAGGAAGGTGTTCATCAGAACTAAATGCTAATCAAACTCAAACGTGCCTGATCATTACATATTATTTAAACCATATTTTAGTTTGGATTAAAGTAAACCTGTCAATTTGGAATTTCTCATTAAGAAAATATATAAATTTTAGGGGAATTCAGCAAGTTAAAGTGTTGATCCGTGCAGGTTCCATCAACTCTGCAGGGCTCCTTTGCGCCTTACAGCTATTTTTTTATGGTCTACAACTTACTAAAGTATGTCTTCACATTACTGCAGAAAACAGCGTTTGCATGCATCTCCTCATTACTGTTTATGTGTGTTTCAACTGCTTAGGCCATTGAGAGTTCCCAGACACCATAAGCCTTGTTTAGATTGCTTCACTCAACTGCATTTTCTGGCATATAAAGGTTGATTTGAAATTAAAGTCAAGATTTCTACAGATGACTTTAAGTCCAGAAGCTTTTGCCACTCAAAGTACTTCTAAGTATCTTCTGCATCACTCACGAACATGATGTGAGATGACGACATGAAGTACAATTTATGCTGGGCAACCTAAATAGCAACAGCCGTGAACAGATGCTGAACTAAATGTTCTGCTGGAGGCTTCTGTCCAGGAAAAAGCAGGAGAAGCTGGTAGGAATCTAACGGGACAGAGATGATTTAAAGCTGCCAGTAGCGTAGCTACGCGTTTACTTACGCCTACGCTGTTACCACAGCAATGCATGCAGATAGGCTGGTGATGTCTAGACACACAAATCTTATCTGATCGCAGCAGACAGACCCTAGCTAAACGAACAAATATTTCCCAGGTGGCGACCAAAAACAGAGCTAAAAGGCAAGGCATTACTGGACGCAAAAAAACATTCCCAGGGTTAGTTCCTGTGTGTCTGCTCCTCTCCCCTTGTGAACAAATAATAAGCACATTGAAATATTAATTTCCAGGATAGACTTGGTTGCGTTTCATAATCTAATCTGCATCAACAGTCACGTATTTTCAAACCCCATGCTGGTGCTGGTGGCGGAATAGTCCTTCGTACATCTGCTTCCCTACCTTGTTTGGGATTCGTAGAAGTGTGACCATATTGAACAATACTGCTGGTTTACTTTTCTTTCTGCCTGAAGCCAAATGTGTGCACTCTGTAATTGTTTCCATGCTCGTTCCCTGCACCATACCAAGTGTAGATACATTAGAGTCACAGGTAGCATGGGCTCCTCCTATGCAAAACACTGGCTACTACTGTAAACAGGATTTTCGTTTGAACCACATGAACCCTCCACACCCCCTCCGTGATACCTAATATATAACGTATGTGTGCGTGTGTCTCTTTCTCAGGAATGCCATGAGACCCTTGATGGATTCTACTCAGATCATAACTCCCTTTACTAAGAAATAAACAAATATAATTGAGTTATGATGCAAGGCGCCTATGAATTTTCTCTGCGGTCTTATTTTTTTTTTTTTATCAGTCTGAGGCCATGTTGCTGTTCTCTCTGAGGCCTTCAACAACATTAGTTCAGCTGGAACCAGCCGTCTCCTCTTTCCCAGAATTACTGCTGTGGGTGGATGTTGAAAGCACTTTGAAAAATAGCACCTCTCATTTCTTTGTCTTTCCTGAAACAGGACACTGAACAGGAAAAGGTGTTATAGTTAAGTGGAGTAACCGCTTAAGAAATATGTACACATCTGTGGCGGGGCTTGAAACTTCTGCTGCAATTAACATCAGCGAAAGTTCGGTTGTCACCGGACACTGCAACTGCAACCCACATTACTTTGTTTGTGTTGCTAAAATAAATGTGACAAATTCAGTTCTGGCTCGTGTTTGCAGGAGGCACCAAGGACACAAACATAGGTTTTTGAAGGAGGGATGGCAGGGTTGGATTTGTGTCTTTATGAAGAAGAGGCCCTCAGTGGCACTCAAGGTTACACAAACAAAACGGGAGTCTATTCATAAAAATCCGCCGCTAGTTTAACGAGGTCATTCCCAAAATTACCTTAGAGTTATCTACCCACAACCTTCAGCATGTGATTACTCCTGCACAATTACTCGGCTTGAGATTTCACATGTAATTTGTCTTTTTCAGGCAAGGGCAAAAAGAATAACAAACTGGATATGAATTGAGATGCATAATTATGACATAATTCATGAAAATTGCCTTTGATTGCAGGGCATGGCAAAGTGTTTAATCATGTTTACCAGGTCTCGCTGGATGGAGCCTGAGGGTAACATTAGAGGTCTAACTCAGAAAGGACAAGCTCCTTTCAAGCTCTGAATTACAAGCATGTAATCCAATGAGGTATTTCTCCAATCAGCAGCTTGGCTCGCCACTGCATCAAACTATTTTCTGAATTTTTGGGAACAAAAATGCAACCAAGTGAAGGTCAGTTTGGAGCGGTACAGTAGGTCTGCAGAATATAAAACATAAAGGAAAATGGATCTCGTAACTTTGAACCATGTTTAAATCGATAGTTTATTCTGTTACTGAGGAGAGCAATTTTACCTTTACCTCAATTCAGTGATATTTTACAGGTGGTTTGTTTTTTGAAGGTCCCTTTCAAATGTTACTTAGCCTGTGTCGAAGCCTTGGGTCAGCTTGGATCTTGGATCATTTTATTGCTTTGCCGACAGAGACAAGGTCTTTTTCCTGTATAAGTGTATAAGTCTATAAAACCGGCAATAAAGCTTGTTTCACCCGGCTGAAAAGCATGACTTTAACTTTGAACCTGAGCCTTACATTTACATTTATTGTAAATATAGCGAGAATGACTGATAGTGAAAAAAAAATTAAAAATCTTTTGGCAATTGGTCCACTATTGAGCAAGAGTGGAATACCCAGAAAACTCTAAGCAGTCACAATGTAATCCTGCAGGGCAGCTACCTGCGTCATCATTTAAACTGCTTGTTTTTGCTATTTGCGAGCTTAGACTGTTGTTACGAACAACGTCAGGGAAAGAATCTCCGTACCTACGTAGCAGAAGTCGTCACGTTCAAGAATATCACAAGACAGATGAGTTGTTGTAGGAAACAACAGTGTAAACAAGAGTGTGAGGTCGGGAGCATTGTCCAGGAAAGAATGGAGAAATGTTAGAAGAACAGATGACGAAGCTTAATGATTTTAAAAGTCAGACAATGGCGCGTTAGCACATTTTGCCCGCAAAGCCGTCACACAGTGACGTGGTAGGATGTTTAAATCTAGTTGTCGGAAGTTGAACTTTCAGATTATCGTGATTGCAGTGACCTTTTAGACCAGGATGAATACACCCAGTCAAATAGGAGGAGAGATCCTGAGCCAGCAGTTTAGTAGATGTGGTCCTATTGTTAATATTTTTACTCTGATCAATTTTAGAATATGTCTGGGGTGATAAGGCAAATAAATAATAATAATAAAAAAAAGTATCCAAGGCGCAAACACACCTAGGCTATTTTAGCCGTCAATTCTCGGAGAAGTCGAAGAAATTATGTACTTATCGGACAATTACACATTCAGTCTCTCAATGCTGCCTGAAGAAAATGTCAAGAAAATGTTAGACAGATATACACGACCCACAGAAGGAAAAAAAAAAAACCTTTCAAGAAGATAAATGCTTCAGAATATCAGTAAATCTTCTACTCGATGGACTTGTTAACATTATCATTCTCAAAGCATTTAGTCCACTTTACTTCTGTAGTCTTATTTAACTGTAACCACAGGCCATCTTTAAATCTTTTTTTTGGCATAATATAACACAACCTTTCACTAGTTTTATCTGTAAAACCGCTGTTCAAAACTTGTGATTTAGGGTTTTGCAGTTTTGTCTAGTACTGACCCATGAGAGTAGAACATGAATTTACTTTTTATTGCTCAAGTTTCTGTTTGCTGAAGAAGAATACATTTGAAATGCTTTTTTAGGCACTTTAAAGATGGTAATTCTGCCATAAACATTAAAATTATATTTCACTTTTGCACTGGAAGGCCTAAATCATGTGAAAATTTGGCAGTTCAAATCCAAACTTTTTTATTGTGTACTCTTTAACAAATATGCCAGTCAAAGCTTAATGGCACGGTTCCCTTCAGGCCTGGCTGAGCCTCAGGTGCATGAAGCCAAAATCTCCCAACGCCAAGAATTCTGGCCATACACAGAGCGGTGGCCTGCTCCCTACAACAAGGCCAGTCCAGTCCAGTCTAACACAGTCCAGCCCAGGGCCAGACTCACTGGGGAATTTCAGCTGAATTCAATTTCACCTCTGGCCTCTGTCGCGGCAGCTTGAGCCACGGCTACACAAAGGGCCAAGTTTCACATTGAACGTGAGAACCCCCTCATCTCCTGACCCCTATTACCATATGAATGGAGCAGAAAATGGAATGGGGAGCAAAGAGAGGGAGACAGGAGTGAGCGAGTCAAGTTGAAACGGCACAGTTTAGAGCACTTTGTTAATTTCTCGCTCGCTGGGAGTGGAAATGTATCTCCTCAGGCCTTGCAGACAAACACGCAGGTCACTGTGTGACACCAGGAGAAGGTACGATAGCTGGAAAACGTCTTGAATCTGGCTTGGACTCTTGGATTCTCTGCCACTGCATGATTAGTTAGATTAGAGATCCAAAACTGTGAAATCATCACTTAATATTAAAAACCTAGTTTGGGTAGTCTTTCACATAAATGCATTTAAAGGAAACCAGAAGAATAAGAAAAGTAATTAATTTCTAAACCCTCTAAAACACATTTTTGTTATCAGCTTCTCTGTGAGGAATTAAATACTGAAATAAAAACATTAAAAATACATTATTTGTGTCTTATCATAAAGTTTGGAGGCATTAAATCTCTGAATTCTCTGAAAAAAATGCTATCACATATTTCTGTACACCAAAAATTGATTTTCAGTGTTAAACATAATAAGGTGTTTTAGAAGTGGAACGTTGCTTATCAGGTCACAAATATTTAATGTGACACAAAAATGCTTAAAATTTGCAGTTAATTAGTTATGTTGCAGTTATTAATTTGAAATAGCCAAAGAGAGAAAAACAGCAGTAAAAAAAATCTGGCAGAAAACATTAATATAAAAGCTTAAGAGAAAATGCTTGGCACCATCTGCCCAGATATTCCAATCAGTCAACATTTTAAACATTAGGTTTATATGTCTAGCAAAAAACAAAACAAACTAACAAAAAAAAACCATCTTGTAGCAAGCTTAGCAGCTAGCTGCTGTTAGCATCGATGTTGTCCTCCGTTAACCCCACAGCACAGATGGGGGACAAAGGAAGAGAGGTGAAGTGCAGTGCAGTGCCAGGGGAGAGCAGGTGTACGCAGATGAATGAAGGTGGGGCTGCCAGTGGTGGTGGTGGTGGTGGAGTAGGAGGCTGCGACCGTTGAGGTTAGAACATTGGAGCAGTAAGAAGAGACAACAACAAGCAGTCAGCACTGTATGTAGCTGCAGCCACACCCAGAAAGCCCCGAAACACACACTCTCCGACCGTTACGGTGCAAATTTAGAAAGAGTACAAGGCAGTGAAACAGGAACAGACTGTGTGCGTGCTTATATTCAGTGGGATTGTTGAAGGGTAACACTGTTTTAAAGATGCTATACGGAAATAACCTAAATATTAAAGAGATTTCATCTAAATGAGGAATTTGATTATGGCGAACGGATGGAAGATGATTTTCGATAAGCGTCCAAGCTGGGAGCTGCGATAAAGGCGAGACAAGCGGTGCTGCTCGTCTTTGTCCTTCAGCCTGAGGCCACAGCCAAAGCAAGCCGCGGCCAGAGAGGGACACTTGATCCATAACTGCGATAAAAAGATAAGGGACAGAGAGTGATGGGGGGACGGCGCTGTGAGCAGTGAACACACCATACAGTATGTTATTACCTCTGATCTGCAAGATAAGACAAGTGGTTCCATGTGTACTCCGCAGCCCGTCCTCTCAACTTTTCTCTTTTATTTAGGCTGCTGCATATTACAGTCCGTCACGGAGGGCGTGTACGGCAGGCAGGCAGTGCAAAAAAACTCGTCCAGGTAATTAAAACGAGCGTATTATTTTGAAATGGCTCGGCGTTACAGGCGGGGAAAAACAGTTTGGAGAAATCTTTTTACACATCCCTTTCTAGGAAGGAATAGGTTTTTTTTTTTTTATTATTATTTAAAAAGAAATGCAATGAAAGAAGAATGTGGCTGGTGAAGCAACAGATTTTCACTTCAGCTCTCGCGTATTCCTCAGAAAAACACAAATTTTCATTTTGCGTGTCGTTTAAAAAAAAACACATTTTTTCGCAACAAGCTGAAAGGAAAAATTCTGTTTTTGTGAAATAATGACCAGATTCCAACCACACCTTACTCAGCCTTTGGTTTTGAGGGTTAAGGTCAGGCTTTGGTTAGCATTCTGTACACCTTCATTTTAAATAAGGCCTCGCACATATATGGAGTAAATGTTTAAATGAAAATTTAAATACGACGGTTTGCTGAGTTCTGCCTGGAGGTCACATGTGATGATGGGATGGGAAAGGGAGGGTAGCATAGAATAAAAGGTAGATAGCTAGCTAGATAATGCATGAATATATTCAACAGTCCACACTGGGGCTAACTTTCCCTGCGGTTTCATTTCATAGGAGGCAAAGTCATTTAGGCGGCACAGAGAGTGATCAGAGGCAGAGAGAGCAGCCAGACAGAGCCCTGCCTCTCCTCTCCCCTCCTTCCTCCTCCTCCTCCTCCTCCTCCTCCTCCTGCATCAGAGCCCATGGTCATTATTGCCCTCCAGACTGCTTTTATCATCTCTATAAATCTGCGCTGGTTCAGACACGGCGTAATGAGGAGGCCTGCGAGGCTGTCAACCTGTGACTCTCACCCCCGCCGAGGCGCAACGGTGAGGGGTATGAGAACAGGTGGAAGGAGGCTGGAGAGGCAGACAGAAATGAAGACAGGGGGAGAGTGTCGGCTATAAGCACACGGCCTCAACATTACAGTCTGCTTAGAGGCTTGACTCACAGTGAAAGAATAATCACCCTTTTAGATGAAAGCCCTCAGAATCTATCTCTGACACCTCCATGTAACCGTCTTGTTTTCCAGTATCTACACGGATGTCAGCTTTGTTTACATTACAGAAAAGCGAATACTTGGTGAATTAAAGGAGAAAAGCTTTGGCTCTTGGCCCGACAAGTCAACTCCAAGAAGAATGTATCGTAAGGGATCAGGAGTAATTTGTTCAGAGCCACACAGAGAAGGTCTCACAGGGAACGGTGCTCATAAATCACTGCTGAAATTACATGAATTTGTACATTTGTTCAATTTACGACTTCATAAACTGAACTTGCTGACTTTGTTTAGACGTTTGTTGCCAAGATTACTTTACTCCTTCCCTTTAATTAAATTATTTATGCTCTCAAATTACTAAAATTAAACAGCCAGTGGTTTTATTCCATTTGGATTCTCGGCACAGTTACTATATACAGTTTGGTCGTTATATGGATTCATTTTGATCTTGGACTGGGAAATACTCAGAGCTGGTTTGTAAACGGCCAATCCTATTATTTTCTCTTAAAAGATAAATGAGTTTGCTGTCCAGGCTTTCTATGATTATATGACGACCATAAATTTTTAGCTCATAAAAACATACTTCAGTAAGACTTAACTGGACATGCGCAATACCAACATGAGCCACAAGTACTGTTTGTAGCAAAGCTAGGTCGTTTTTGGTTGCATTTACAGCGATTTATGAATCTGAAATGGATATTTAGATGTTGGAAACACTAAATATTGGCTACTAATGGCAACACTCAATGTTAGGCCTCTGAATAAAACTCGTATCAGGACTGTTTCAATGTACAGATTCAATTTGTTGTTTGTTGTTTAAGAATGTAAAGAAGGCTTCACCTCTAGAAATGGAAATAACCAAATCTGTTCTGGTTAAAACAGAGTGGTTTAAGTAATTAAGTAAGAGAACCGGCTCAGAAATGCGACTTACGAAGCAATATGAAGCTTAAGACAGCTAACATTAGCCAACAAACTTATGTCTGTAACGGACTAGAGAGGGTGAGGCGTCAAAGCCCCAGAGTGTCTTGATCTGCGTAATGGTGTGTTCCATTCCTCGAGTTCAACTTTTTATTTGTTGTGGTGTCTTTCAAAAGGTTCACAGTTAAAAGCTTTTTTTGCAGCAGGAGACATAAGGCAGCACCAAGCAGCCGCTCAGGGGCCCTCAGACACCAGGGAGCCCAGCAGCAACACTAACACACAATCATTTTTTTTTTTTTTAAATAATTATAATAATATTTTCACCTTACATACAATTTACATAGAAATTTAATAATCTTTTTGAAATGTAAAACGCATAACCTACTTTATATACAGATTAATACATCCATACAGCATTTGCTGATTTGATTTTATATCCCTATAACATGTGAGTACAACCCTGTTTTAATAAATGCTTCATGTGGTTTACTTGGCGGACAGTTTATAATCCATATACACAATAAGTATAAAGGAGTACTTTTGTTGTCCAGGCTGCCCTGAACTCCATGGGTTTCACAGATTTCACATTTAAAGCTTAATTCAATTTTATTTTAGAAATCCACAAATTCGGCTCAGACTCACCTGCTGCGTCTGGTAAGAGTTTGTACGCAACTCTGCATTATGTACTCTGTGGTGTGATAATAATCTGTGTACCTAAAGACCTGATTCACCTGTCAGAATCCCTGTGAGGGTTTGTTGAAACTGTCCCCGTCTACCACGAACACGCCTTTTTCTTCTTGGAACTCCACGTCCACGGCAGCTGGCTGCTACAACTGCTCGAGGCAAAAGTAACAAACAGCTCCGGAGAGATAGACCAGCTCTGACCTCAGTGACAGTGCTGTGTTGTGTGTGTGTGTGTGTGTGTGTGGGTGTGTGTGTGTGAGACAGAGAGATGAAGTGTGTAAGCCATCTGAACTCTCCTACCTCCCTCACTCTGAGTGCTGTTTGTGATGTCAGAGAGAAGAACCCTGCGTCGCTGCTGACGCCCGCACGGCCAGTAAAGCAAACACACTTTCTGACAGCTGATACATAGTAATGGACTTTGACCCGCACCGAACCCTCACAACAACAGCCCCATCATCCAGCATCAGCCTGGCACTTCCTCGGGTCCGATCTGATGCCCTCCCACACTGTCAGGAGCCATCTCCAAACCGCCCACTCTCTTACATAAGGGGATAATCCTGTGCAGTCATTAAAATGATGCACGGCACTGGAGGTGTAGAGGCGCATAACTATTTGATGCCCGTGTTGAAACCGGTGCTTTAATGTTTGATAATACCTCGGAGCACATTAAACCTCTTTACGTTGCCCCTGACAAAATCCCCTGCTCGCTCCATCCCCTTGCAACTCGGGCTGTATCTGAAGAGGAAGATTTGAGGAGCTGCAGCTCCTCTGACACTTCAATGACCCCTTGCTTTTCCAGACTCCCTGGCTCTTTCTCAGACATCTCAATCACCTTCCCCCCTGTTAGAAAAAAAAAAAAACTCATTTCACATGAACGCTCGCTGTGTGGCTCCTCCAACAGAAACAAAAAGGAGGCCTCTCCATCATCCGGCAAACCATAAGCTTGCCTTTATCTTCCCTCCCTCATTAAACTCTGAATAACTCAGCAGAGAGGCGAAAAGACGAGAGAAAAGTGATTGAATTCTGCTGGAGGAATAAAAGCCCCTTGAGGTTGCCATTTTGAATGTGTGCCATGTCGAACAGGCTGGATCCAGAGATCCCAGAGACAACGGAGCAGGGAAGAATAGTCTATAGACAGAGCTCCAGGCCGGCTGACCCACTGTAGATAATGTACCATGGATGTTGTGTCATTGTACTGAGAGGCAGGAGTCATGATGATGACCCGTCCCGACCTCAGAGGGAGGCGGAGGAAGGAGCTGTGAAAGGGAGGTCAGAGGGAAATTGTGGCTCCAAACTTGATATCTCTATTCAGAAGCTGCACTGGCAGACCTGGTCGCTCTGAATGCGGGCCAATTACTTCAATACACCCGCGATCCTGGGAAGGGGAAGACCGGAGAAAGGGGGCACCAGAAAAGAGAAATGAGTTTGACATTCAGGCAGGCGGGCTGAGGGAGGTAACAAGTTCACAGCCCTTTCAGAAAACATGGCTGCCCACTGTGTGATGGATCATGGAGCCTCAGATGCGGCCATCGGGGGTGGGACCCAGGCTGGAACGCCTGGGAACCCAGTCTCCTGGGAAGAAGGGAGTCATCCTGCCAGTTAAATAAATGAACTCCCGGTGGTTCTGATTTAAGCTGCTTCAACAGCTTTCTGAGTCGCTCCATATGGAGCCACAATGCCGCCGCTATGAAGGGCCGATGCTTCTGACATCTCTTTGTGCAGAGCAAAGCATGTATTTAATCTTAAATGCAGATGTCTAAATAAAGGTGAGAAAAAAAACGGTAATCCTGAGTCCTACACCTCCTATAATGTAGCCCAATTATATCTTTTATGGGCTCCTCTTTCAAATCCCTGTATCGCATATATCCAGAAAGCATGAGTCCACAAGCCATGACAAATGAATTGCTCTCTGTGCCTGTCTTTGGAGATTCCCTTTAAACTGCTTCTCGAGGCTCTAAGCGATATTTTACATTAACAACATGTATCAACATGAAGACAGCGCGACGCCGCGAAAGTGGTTGCTCGTAATCAGCTGCGTGTGCAGCCACAACTTCAGTGTTTTAGTTCACTCTCATCCCTCTCATAGTGGCACACGCGATTAAAGACGAACCGGCATACAGGGTAAAGCACTTGACAAGCTGGTGGAGACCAAAACGGGACCAAATACTGGAGGTAGCTCGCCAGGTGGCCAATATTTATAACTGCTAAATATGAAAACAGTTTGCTAACAAGTTTGACATGTGTGTGTTCCCAGTTTGTTTGCACTGAGCCCACAAGACTAAAAAACAGTTATAGCAGGGTTGTTTTGATGCATGGTAGTCTTTTTTTGTTGTTGTTTGTTTCAGTTAGCCTGACATTACCTGAAAAATGTAATAATTCCAAAGTTGTGGCTAGTGAAAATATGTTAATACTAATGCTATCCCCACGACTGGCTGATTCTCCTCTGTCCATCAGAAACGATTTAACGCAGTTTACTAAAACTGTCTGACCCTAAAATCATAATAATGAATAATAGATCATAAAACGGCCTTCAATCCACGTTCCATCAAGCTAAGGACGTTCTTATCCTCGGGGAGACCTCAAAAGTAGCATAACAAGCACTGAAACTAGCGAAGACAGTCTTGCGAGTGAGCACGAAACCGGGAGGCCGAGGGCAACTCCCACTGAAACCATCAGAGGCATGAGGATCGGGCAGAGAGGGTCAGCTACAGTATGTCTGGTATGCCAGAGATGACGACAACAGCCACTACTACTGTAAACACAGCGGAGAACTGGTTATCACGACAGAGAGCGTGGTTGGTTTCACAGGGGAAATTTTCATAAATTCCTTATTTTCTTTTTGCTACAGACAACGGGATAGACCAAGAAAATAAGTGAGAAAACAGTTTGGTTTCAGAAAGTAGATATGAACGTAGTAATATTTAGCTATAAATACAGAAGTCTCTGTCCTCAACGCTTCGGTGCCATAGGATCTGTTATGTTCCCCACAGCTCAGGAATAATAAACCTGTCAACAACAAAGTCTCCTGGGAGGCCACTGCCGACACTTGGTTGTCAGTGGCAAAGCATGCTGGGATAGCTAATGGGACAGGCCCTCCGGGGTGCCTCGGACAGAGGACAAGCACGAGACAGGTGAGCTGCCTGACAGCTCTCATATGAGTTAAATAATGATAAATAACCATACTACTGAGGATTTAAAAAAAGAAATAAAAAAAATCAATCATGGGGTTTAAGTTGTGAAAAAGATAAATAAATAATATAAGTTAGTGGTTAACTGCACCATTAAAAAAAATATATATAAAAATATATATATATTTGCAAAAGTTTTGGGACATTATAATTGATAAAATTAAAAATGGAAATTTGAGGAACCTCATCATTCATTTCACCTCAACAACTCATCCACGACTTCTGACCAAAGAACTTGTCAAAAAAAAGAAAAAAGGCGAGCATTCAGGAGCCGCTTCACGGAACGCAAAAATCAATCACGTCTTTGTACCTGTCCCGCAAGCCTGCCAGACGCCCCGCACGTGAGTGGGTGCATGTGAGTGCCCAGCCTACGGTGCGTCTCTGTGATTTCTCCCCTGCTGTAACCACGTGGCCGCTTTCTTTTTTCTGCCGAGTTTGTCGTCCCTCTGCGCGTGTTCGCCGGTGAACGTCCGAGCTGGTCGGACCGAAACGGTACACAGGTATGTGACGCTACGGAAGGAGAGCACCTGGAGTTTTTTTTCTAACTACTTTCACTCTGCTGTGGATGACACCGGTCGGATGGAGCTGAGAGGAGCCGGTGTTCAGCTTGTCATTCAGTCAGTCACTCAGTCTTGTTAACACACAATTCCACACCAGTGCACACACTACATGTATTTAGATATTTAGCAAAAGAAGAGTGTACAAACCACAGGATGCACAAAGTATTCAGGAGTCTGCACGCAGGAAAGCAAGTAAAGGAAAAGAGTGAGCTGCTGTTAAAGTGTTTCCTGGGCACTGACCTGGACAGCAGAGCAAACACAGCGCCGGTCAGCCTCTCATCTTGCTTCTCTCCTCACGTTTCACACTCCAGCTCCCTCCTGACTGCCTTTTGAAGTTGGTCCCTCCGCTCTTTCTGAGGTAAAAGTCGTTGGCAGAGGAGGGAGTGAGGAAGAGGAAGATGGGGGTGAAGTCTTTTTCTCTCTCTCTCATTCTCTCTTGCCTTTTTCCTCCTCCTCCTCCTCCTCTTCTTATTTTCTTTACTTCCCCCTTGTTGTATTTTGCACCAGCTGAAATTCTGCACCTCCTCTTGGTCTTCCATGGCAAAAAAAAAAAAAAAAAAAAAAATCTCTCCACACTCTTACTACTGGGAGAGGAGGGGAAAAAATAACATTACGGAAGGAGAGCGAGGAGAGAGAGAGGGAGTCAGAGAGAGGGAGAGAAAGAGAGAGAAAGAGAGCAGCAACAAAAGTCTGCTCAGTCACCTCGTATCCCTCCTGTTCAAATTTAGAGGCTGGATTTCAGGCTGCAAGGCGAACTCTACTGGGCATGCCCACAACGAGAAGCGCACTTTGTAATGAACACTCACTTCCTCTCTTGTTCTTGCCTTCCCCCTCCTCCCTCGCAGCTCTTTCTCTCCCTCCCTCCCGTCTCCCTATAGCTCTCTGTTCAGCAGGGATCAGGAATGCTTCAGCCGGACCAAAGTCCACTCAGCTCCGAGGGGCAAGCACCACTTAACAGGAAAATAAAGAAAAAAAAAAACAAATAAATAACCCTCACTTTGAACACAACAGCCTGAAAAAGGGAGTATTGGGAAGAGAATTTTGAAAATAAGAATATTTTCAGCTGTCATTTCACTGCTAAAAATATGTGTTCCCAACCCATGAAATTCAATCACGTGCATTTCAGATAATCTGGACTTTAGTGACGTAATATTTAATCCAAAACTGATGGGCATGTCACTCAAAATGGCAAGGAAATCAAACTAATGAAATGTGCTCATGTGAACACATTCTTGCATCACTTCTGCTCGAGAGAGATAAAAATATTATGTGGACCTACAGTATGCGACATCCTATTTAAAGTCTGCCAGGGCCCCGGCTCTCTTGGCCGTATCACTGGTCCCCCCCACCGGTACACATGGCGGTATATTTCTAGAGCTCGAGTAGATACGCGGACGCCGCGGTTCATGTTAGGTATGTGGAATTTGCTTCTTTAAACTTGCAAAGAAAGCCGCATTGTTTTCTCCGGGTCTTTGTGGAGCGATGTGTGACGTGTTTCGTCAGCGAGTCAGCCTCGTGCCTGCGCTATCTCAGGCTCCCCACGCTGACCCAGATTCTCCCCCAGCAAACTATCGGGACACTATGTATCAAAACCAGGCTGTGGAATGAGGACAACGAGTTCTGTGAGCCACAGCCAGAGAGAGAAAGGGAGACAGGAAGAGAAAGTTCCCGCGGCGTCTGTGGTTTATTATTCTGAAGTGAAAGGGGCCAATTCAAATTCAAGAAAATGCTTTGGAATAAACGGTAAACTGCCCAATTCAGAGGTCGACAGCAAAATAATCACTAAAATAATTTTGTAGCCGGAGAAGCTGCTCTGGCCCGGAGCTTCGCGTATCCTCTCTGTTGAAACAACAATGTAATCCCTGAGCAAAGAGTAATCCATCTGGAGCATCTGAAGGGTGGCGATAGGAGCCAGGTGGAGGAGGTGGAGGAGGAGGAGGTTCAGACGGCTGAAAGCTTGATCCCGAGAGGTCAGAGGTCATGGGAAACAGTGGGTCAGTATGAAGATGAGAGGTCAATGTCACGGCTGGATAAGCCGGAGCCGCATGTGCCGAGTTTGGCCGCGGTTAATTTGAGGATGGCGAGTGGGGGTGGGAGAGTAACAAGATCAAAATTAAAAAGCTAGCAAGTCCAACAAAGGAGGATATTGGTCAGTGGAGCTTGAAGGAGTCACGGTCGGGGAACGCGCACGGATATATCGTCTGTGCCGATCTAACTTAATTGGAAGGTGCTGTCAAACCACCTCTACGGTAAAAGGTGTTCATACCTGCTGTGGCAGCGTCACGTTTGCCTTTGCTCCAGCTGATATAATGAGTCATATACCTTAATGCATTCAATACAACTAAGCTGTGCATGTGAAATTTGAAGAATGCAAAATCAGTGTTTGAGTTTTAAACGTCAGAAATATTATTTTTTTGTTTTAGGTTTACCTATACGTAAATTTAAATGAATATATTTATTAGTCCTGGTCTTTGTGGATGTGAATACAACCAATCATGCAGCTGTGTCTCCCAAACGACACAGATGCACGAGGTCTTTGTGGGTCCAGTCTGACTCAGTTGAGCTCGGACTCAGAAAGGCCGTCCCATGATTTAGTGTTCATACCTGAAGCCTTGACCCCTAAGAAGTCGTCTTAAGTTTCAGCTTCGAGACAAACTACATCTGTAAGAAGAAGAAAAAAAAAACGGTATGCCAAAGGCTCAGCTATAGATCATTAAAACGGTGGCCTGGTAGCCTCCCGTCTGGAAGAAAAAAAAACAAAAAAAAAGCACAGACAAACTGGCCGAGGCTGCGTCAGAAGCATCTGAGCCAGCGGCTGCAGGCCACACTGACCTGCTTCGCTTGGCTCAATACTGAAGCATTAGCCCTCTCACCCTGGGTCTCAGAGGACCTGTGACCCGGGCTATTGTCTGGCTCGGGTCTACCCCGACGAGAGACCAGGCTACAAACAAAGCCCCGTCATTAACTCTGACTCAGCTGCCCTCTGCGCCACAACCTACAGCCCCCGCGGCCTGTCTGCTGTGAAATGAAGTGCGACAGACAAACACGCCGCGGCGTTGGTCAACCTTAACCCCCCTGACGACCACCCGCCCGCCACCAAGTCATCTGAAGAGGGCGAGGGAGAGGAAAGCTGTTTACAAGGCAATAGAGGGACGGTGTCCATCCACCTGCTCCCGCGGAAACAGATGTGTGAAGTATATTGGAGAAGTGCAGCAAGGCAACACTAAGTGCATAGTGAGAGAGGGTTAAAAGCAATAATGGTGGCAAGGCAGTTGTTTGCCTTCTCGTTCCCCCAGTCGATAAACCAATAGCGAGGAGCTGAAGAACACACAGACATGTTGAACTTGCTAAGCAGTGTGGTGCCTGTATGTGAGTATGTCGCTGCCCCGTATTGATTTTATCTTACTGGTGCGAAATAAGAAATTAATTGCACGCAGAGTGTTGACAACCAGCTCACTGTGATCAGCTTTCTAATGAATGTGACAAAACAAAGCAAATGAAATCAATGCCACCACTGTAAGGCACCCCCACCCCCCATCAAGCGTCTCATTGTTTGATTTCTTTTCAACCAGTCACTACCATAGAGAGCCAGCGAAGGTTTCAGTGTTTTTTTCGTGACGTTGATGTTTCCCGAGAGGCAAATTTCAAATTTAAGTAAACGCATACAGTACATTGTGAGCCTCGGAGATCAATTTTGGCAAATAAGGGCATCCATTAAAACCTCTACCTCCAGGAGGCTATTACAATGTATGGATTTAGTGGAATGTTCCTTTAATTAAACCAATTAGCTTGGGAATATGATCCTTAAGGTTCTGATATATATATATATATATATATATTCTTTCCATCTCTAAATGGGCGGAAGTAAAAGCCCATAGAGGAAGGACAAAGAGCTATTATGTGGCTCGGACTGGGCTAATTGAGAGGATGTGAAATTTAAATAATCCCTCTGAAACACTTTTGCTCATTGATAAAACAATTAATTGATTTCGCAAAAGTACTGATCCGTTCCTGCCAGGCGTTGATGGACGTGGTTACAAGCTATCATATTGACAAAACGTTCGAAGCATCATTAGCAGTAAATATTTGAAAATGTTTTTTTTTCCCCCCCGCATCGACTTCACACAGGCTCAGACTTCTAGTGTTTTTGTAGCAGTAACAAGATGTGATCTGCTCTGGGCTTATCTGTAGCAGAGCGCAGGGCTGAAGGATGAGCCGAGTGACTCGGGTGAAACTATCGGACATAACGGATGCTGCAGGCTTTGAGACAAGGCTGCAGATACTGGAGACACAGGGAAGTGAGACATGGTGCTCAACATTTTCCTCTTGGGCTGTTAAACAGTCTCTACATATAGAGCACACCCATGCGTGGAGCACTACCGCCCCCCTTTGGAGCTTAGACGCACTGCAGTCCAAACAGTTTGTGAGGACAGGCTTTGAGAGTGTTGTGCTTCTATTCAAAGTTAGAAAATTGAGTAAATAAAAAAGTTCATACATATACATATGCACGTGAACACTTTTTCAGCTCAGCTATTTTTCAACTAACTAGTATTTAAACAAACTCATCAAAACAAGTGCAGATAGCAGTGTTAACATTAAAGAGACTCCTCCTGGACGACAAACAAGATATAAATAAGTGGAAGAACTTTTTTTTTTCTTTTTCTAGAATGGAACAGACCAAAATTTTTCCACTTCTGCTGTCGAAAAAAACTATACAAAGACTCAGGAGTACTTTCAGTCAGTATTGTATTTTTAATACTGTGGTTATTAAAGTATTTCTGATTCTGATAAGATGATTGATGCTGCAGTACTATAGTCTACTAAGACTGGATATTCTGGAAGAAAACTATAATGCCAGTTGACATTCTACTGATAATTTTACCATTGACCTAGTTGCACTTTGTACATACAAAAAATGTCACACATCCCCTAAGTGTGTTTATAGATAATAACTTAATCTGGCTGTTTCCCATAAAACACACAGACTATGCAAATCAGTTGTATATATACAGGATTTGACTGGTTAAACCATAACATAGTTTGAAGCTGAACAGAAAAAGATTCAAACCAGAAAAGAGACTCCCATCTTCCATCTCTAAAACAGGAAGACCCTGGAACCAGAACACCTGAGAGGAAGGCAGCCATTATTCATCGCCTCATCAGTTCACTGAGGTGTTTGCTGGGAATATCTAACACAGATATGACTGTCTTCTCTCTATTTATTTCATTTGGGATATTTTCGGCATCCATAGCTTTGTAGCAAAATCAGATTGCAACGAACCTGTCTAAAAAAACTTTCCTTTTCTCAACTAATTCAGTAACTGGTGCGTTCTCAAGAGCTGTACTGTTGCAATATTCATATCAACTGGCCTTAGATACTTAATGCCCTACTTCTAGCTTCTATCTAATCCAAACTCGTGAAACTCCCTTCAAAATGTTCCGTAATCCTCTAATCACAATCCCATGCCCTTACCTTCACTAGTCTGTAGTCTAGCAGGAGCTCCTGAAGCCCTCAGAGTGCCTCTTGTTAAAGCAGGACAGCGTCTCTGAGCAGCATCACCTCGCCAGCTCTGCTTTTATAGCCTGGATCCTGCTGTACAGGGCAAATTGGGGAAATAGATTTCCAAGACAAAACCCGCGCCTCAATTGATCTGACCTTGAAAGAAATAAATACATTGTCATCGATGATGTTCTTTGTTAATGCTTTTGTTGGCGGGTCCGGGGAGTGAATCACATCCAAACAGCCAACATCAATTGGCGAGCTATTAAGAGACACTCCTGTCATTACGGAGAGAAGGTTATCAATTCCATGTTTTTGATTCAGCACTGCAGTCAATAGGGAGAAAAACTGCAGCTGGGGTTTTCTGATAGCGATAGCTTGAGGGTTAAAGTTCAATAGCTGATTGGTATGGACATATTCCTGAAAATTATGATGCAGTCAAACTGCTTTTGATCATTAAGGCTATTTACCTGAGCCCAGACTATTGCACCATCCGCCAGGTGTTATTGGGATTCCAGTGCTTTATTGTAGGGAGGATCCACCTTCTTTATTGGGAAAAAAAGGCCACGATGATTATTCAAATGTCTTGAAAACTATTGACCTGCGAGTACAAGCAGCAGAGTCGACTGTTTGGAAGTTATAGCAGCTCTCACGCCGTGGAAAAAAGGGAAGGAGGGGCCCGGCTGTCTCTAAGGGCCCCGTCACCGATAATTAGCAATCAATCACGAATTAGTTTAAAAGCTGGAAAAGAACACAGAGAGCACTATTAGACTGCAGAGATTCACTGCTCTCCAATAATTGCTTTGGATTTTTACGGGGAACCAAGGTCTTCGTGTTTGATTTATCATGGTGTCCTATCACTGCCATAAACTAGAGCTGAGGAGTCCTGATCAAGCTCATTTGATTGATGGGTAAGTGCTTTTTAATAAACATCAGATTCAGTGTTTCAGTGAGGCAGACAGAGATGTGAACTGAGTTTCAAAGATTTCACCAGCAACATAATATATATATATTCTATCAGTAATAAAGACAAGACAAAAGAAGAAACTCTTACCGTTACCGTTTTCTTATTTGTTTTTCTCATTACATGTATCAAGTTAATCCTAAGGCAAAGCCACAACATGTGCATGAGCATTCCAGCCTCGGCACAGACGTACCGGCTAATTTCTGAGGCAGTCAGAGTCCGACAGTTAAAGGACTTTGGGAATAACAAACAGCAAAATAAAAGGAGTCATTTCGAGCTAGGTATTATAGTCTTGCTATCAAGCTCCGCTTTGTGGAGATAAGATTGCACAGCGAAGGTGTTTCGTGTTGATTATACTACCCAGACTAATATAAATGAGGTGGGAAGAAACACAGGTCAAAATTTGAAAACCTGTCCTTGAAAACCTGTCAAGTAAATTTCCATGGGAAATGGGTTTGTTTTTGGTTTTTTTGGTTTTGGTTTTTTGGTTTTGGAGAAAACTGTTTGGTGTTTGAATTTGGATTTATGTATTTGTTTATTTATTTATTTTGTGAGGGAAGCCTGACATATGACATAAATGTTTTGCATCATGTGACCTTTAGCTGGAGGCAGAAACCAAAGCAGAGAATATGAGGCGACCATTACCAACGTGTCATCTTGCTGTGTTGCAGGAGTAGCCTAACTGAAATTTTATTGTATGCCAGCTGCCACTCAAGTCTAGAAGATCAGAAACGTGGTTAAAACAAAACTATTGGACCTAGGCATCATCAAAAACTTTAAGTTAGTTGAAAAACACAATAGGTTACTTACCCAGCCATACTAGCGGTCGGCTGTCCAGTAATCATTGGTTGGTTCACAATAACCCAAGCCTGTTGCAGGTTTGTTTTCAGGCTTGACGCTAGCTAGGCAGAACTTTGGCTCGCACAACACAAAACTAATCAGTCTTTGTAAATTATATTGCTCGTGACCATTCAGGACATGGAGGAGGCATTTAAATATGCCCTCATTTTCTCATTCTCTCTTATCAATTTAAAATGTCCGACCATTGTACAGTATTGTCACGTCGTCCATCCCAACATTGAGTTATTGCGCACCATGTCTTGCCGTTCTATGACATGTGCCGAGGAATATGAGCAATTATTTGTGATAGATAAGCCACGTGTTACTTCCCAAAACCTGCCACCGACGTGAAATCGACCGTAGTTAACGTTAATCTGTCTTCACAGGAACTATGCGCGTTCCCGCACAAGGGGCACACTTCCTGGCTGGGATGTTCACGTTGGCGCGACACCTGCTGGCCAGTCTGGTCCCGTCCATTGATTTTGACCTTTTCAAGTAACACTCGCGGTTATAGGGATTGAGTGCACGTACATTAAAAGAAAAACAACAACAAAAAAAGCGTCTTTTTTTCACCATTGCTTAAAACGATGCTACACAAACTGCTACAGTTAGTTAATGTGTGCCTGTGGATTGTTTTGCCTCCAGTTAAACCCCGCCCACTAGGTTACGTGACAGCAAATGGGGTCTATTGGTTTCATTGTATTATCCTTTTTAGGACCTTTTTATTTTGGTTTTTGGAAGAACAAAAAAAATGTTTCTTGCTATTTTACCATAACCGTAACCAAAATTAGCAAAGATTTTATGGCAAAAAGATCTGGAAAGCAGCTGTATTACAAATAGCTGCCTCCTACTGACTGTTGATATATCCAGTAGGGGGCAGCTGACAAGTATTAAATTGTGTATGACAGTGTTTTTAGGTAAGTATTAATGATGTGGTTGGTGCAGAGGTCTCAGACACTCACGTATCATATAGAGTATGATACAACTGATGTGTTAAGACATGCACCAGTATCATGGTTATGAGAATTGTCTCATATTATGGCCTTTACATACAACACAGAAAGATCTGGTCAGTCAGATGACCATATAATAAATACTAGTGTCTTGTTGTCTGCCTACTACTGGGATCTGTTTGTGTGTCAAAATCAACCTTAAATATTGACGTTAGCAGTGACACCCTGATGAAGGTCAGCATCCACAGTTTTTCTGTTTGTATAACTTGTCTGAAACCACATCTGCACAAGTAATCAGCATGGATCAGAATACAGTGTCCCAGCTAGCGTATTTGGGTTTCGCAAAACCAGTGTAAGGGCTTATGCTCGTGTCTGGAATCAGAATATAATGTTTACATTCGCAACAAAATAACCACAATACAGGCCGATAGTTCCAGTACACAGCCTGAAACTGATGTGCTTTAGAGCTGTTGTTGATTTTTATCTCTTGTTGGCAGGACACATTGTGCAGCAGAAGAGTCATCTCTGTCATCTGGAAATGTAAACAAGCTCGTCTCCCTGAGCAGCTGGTTATAGGAAAAGTGACCAGGGGAGCAGAGCGTTCAGAGTTTACCTCGGATCCTCTAATGGCTACCTTTTCATTCGGGCTTCAGTCCTGCGTTGTGTAATCCAGTGTCACTGTGGATGTGATCAAAATCTGTTCAAGCACAGGAGAAAAGAAAGAAATGTTTATCTTATCATTATGTCATCATTGTAGTAGTTTTATAATCGTATAACCCGACAAGGGACTTGTATGACGTCAAAGCCTTAGACACTGATGGCTCCCAGAAATGACTGAATAAAAGTGGAAGGAGTGTCTTCATTCTTTTGGATGCTTGTGTTTGTGTTCCAAATCTCTGCATTTGTCAGGATTAAAAGCTAAAATGGGTGGAGGAGAGCATTCATTCACTGCTGCTGAGGTGTAAATAAAACAGGCCTTATTATACTCACAGGGAGGGCCTCTTTCTGCCCAAGTCTGCTTTGAAAATAACCCCTAATGGTTCCACATCATAGTGTTTTGCTGTAGTGATACAGTATCGCACTACCTGGAATGTAGAGGAGGAGAAAATACTTGCTTAAAAACTGTAGTCCTTGTCTATGCTATCTTACACTAATAAAAATTACCACTTTCATATTATGCCATATACACACACAGGCATAACATTATTAGTGTAGGTCTCCCTTGTGCCCCCAAAACAGTTGTGACTCATCAGAGATTGGACATGGGTCTTCTGAGGGTGTCCTATGGTGTCTGGAAACAGAATGTTGTTAGTGGGGACCTTTGGGTCCTCTGGGTGGAGGGGAGGGGGCCTCATCCCTCAGACACTTGATCAGTTTGGGATCGAGTGAATTTGGAGGCCAGGTCAACACCTTGTGCTGTTTTTCATGTCTGTGTCAGGCTGCATCCTGCTGGGGACGGCTGCTACCACCAAAGAGTGTCATTGCTATGGGGTGGGGGTGCCTGGTCTGGTTTAGATGGGTGGTACACATAAGTAACATCTACATGAATGTTTCCCAGCAGAACATTCAATTGTCACAAAATGATGAATGTCATTTACTTCTCCTGTCAGTGGTTTTAATGTTGTGGGAGATCGGTTTAGTCCTTCTTAAATTCTCATATCTTCTAATCTTATATAAGCATATTGACACAGCTTGGAGGACATGAAGGACATGTCATACTAGAAAGGAGTATGTTGTTTACGCTCAAATAGCAACTCTTGGGAATCCATGGGTGTCTCTAGGCAGTTGCTTACTTCCACAGTTTTGCCCGTGTTTTAAGTTGACTGCTCATAATATTTCTGAAATATCAGCTCAAATGCAGCCCGTCATCTGTTAGTGACTCCTGAGCAGGGACCTTTGAAACAGTTTCCACCCTCATAAGCAGCTCATACAGTGCCTCAATTCCAACATCACTCCCACAGACTGTATCTGCAGCACAACGCACAGAGCACTTTTACAACCCAGGTTTTAAGCTTTTCAGTATTTGATTTAACAGATGTCTCTTGCATCTTGTTTATTTGTATATGTATATATATATTACACTGACAATAAAACATATTTAATCTTGAATCTTTGTCTCTGGAGCACATCTTGTATTTTATGGTTGTGTGCTGTATCAAAGTTATTGTTATTGCTTTCTAGATCTTACCTTGTCTTTCCTGTCCTTCTTCCTATTTTGTTCATTACTTTATCAAATGAAAGGCAGATTATAAATCATTTGTTCAGTTAAATCTTTTCTCTATATACCACACTAGCAGTTAGAGAATTACCTGTTCATTCTCTAGCGTGATAGCGTAGATTTAGGAGTGTTTGTGTTGATGGCATGAAATGTTGTTCTACTGCATTTCGTAGGCAGCAAAGATAAAAGAAGTCTGTGTTTGTTCCACGTACTCTGCAGTATAATAAATTCTCAAGCTGTCTGTTCCAGGAAAGGGATGTCGCTGAGAAGCCTGAGGTTAAACGAGGCCACGAGAGTAGGTGATCATATATCCACAGCTAAGTACACCCCATGAGGCTCGCTGAGCCGCAAACTGAAAATGCAGAGATATTTTATTACATTTTGCGCAGACCCAGTTTGGCAGAGTTCATCCTCGGGCACTAAAGTTGAAATGTTTTTGCTGTTGGTTCAGAAAGATGCTTTTTGAGTCAAGAGTCCAGGGGAACAACGCCAGAAACTTTAACCCATTTTGATGCCCTGAGCTCCATGAGCTGCTACATGCATCCAACTCTGTCCTATCTGTACTGTTAGCAGGCTGATAAACAGATGTTCAAACTGCAAAGATTCATAATGACTGAGTCTAAATATGTGTGAACGTTGAATATTGAATATTGCTTTATGTATGGCTCCCTCTTGTGGAGGCGTTACAGAGTTACAATATGACCATGTCAACACGTGATCCCCAAAAAAAGGCCAAACAAGAGGTTCGTTTAAAGGAGAGGAGTGAAACTACTAAGTTGTGACCGCTTCCTTGGCTTTTGCATTGTGCGTATACACAACTGGTATGGCCTCACCTGAACATCACAGACAATTTCAGTTCCAGCCTTGCGTCACCCTCTGCGACAGATTTTCAGGTTCAAACTGGAAACACCAGAAATGATTCACCATCCCTGTGTTCACCCACTTCACTGACCTAACCAGGACAGCAGCAGGTACTCAGTGTTCAACAACGGCACGTAAGAAGCCGGTGATCTAACAAATATCTGACTGAACATACCCTGTCCTCTACCGGAAACATTTGTCCCAGTCCTGTAGCTTTGGCTTCCTTGCTGAATACATGAATATGCCGTTTACCTTGCACTGGTGCTTGAAGACCTGGGGGTCTTGTACCATTTCATGTTGTGATAGAGTGAAGTGAATATTAAGAAAGGGAGGAATCAAAGCTCACATTTTGTTATGTGATGTCTAGATCCTAAATATAAGCCATTTATTTTATAGACTTAATTATAAATGTTGGAGAAGCCTTGAGCTGGAGTAACTCACATGTCCTCATCTGCTCGTCCTTTTGCTGTTTGAAATCTCATTTCCACAGCCTCGCAACAAAAATGCTGAGGTACAAGGTTGCCAGCCTTCAGCTACCATCTGAAGTGTGATTTCATGTAATTGCAGCCCTTTAAATAGCAGACGTGATGCTGCAGTGTTTGGAGAACCAGAAGAGAAGACTTCTCCCATAGTATTTCATAATACCACAAATACTGGAAACAATGATAACACATTAAAAATAATAATAACAAACACAAACACACACACACACACAAAATACAGTGTTGTTGCATTACCTTAAACAAGATTGCCTTTATGATGAAAACCCATGAGTCGTGATCCTTTAACCACAGGAGCATATGGTACTGTAAAACTGTGGCGGTGTAAACTGATTAGAGGCAAACTGTATTTCCGTTTAAATGGGGTGGTGGGAACCATCCCTGCACACAATAATATCCTGATGTGAAAAAAGAAAAATGTTCGTAAGACAAAACGTGGTGTACTGGAAAACTAGTTTACAATAAGGAAGGTGCTGTGTACCATATGGTTTCACTGTAGCTGATAAACAGCGACTCTTTGTGTCACACGTGAATGTCTGTCAGATTCTTATCAATCCTGAGTCTGCGCCTGGAATAATTTATAACGCCTAATTAAGGAAGCTTGGAGACGCTGACATGCATCCGGCTGCTGTGTAAATCTGGAGGTATTTAATATACCCAGAGCAAAATTCCCTTGAAAGCAGTGGAGGAAGCAAACTAAACTTTATCTCGTTTTAATAACAAAGTCCAGACTACAGTCATTATAGATGAAGCTTATTAATCTTACCTGTTAAAGTCAGCAGTAGCTTTGCAGTTGTAATGTTTATATTTCAGCCTGTATTAGGCCTACTTCATAAGAAACTGATATAAAGACAGATGCTGGATGTTTTATTTCAGATAGATACAGTAAGTGTTAATGCAGCTACATATATTTCATATTGTGTATTCTATTGCTGACACTGAAATGTGCCTACACCGATCAGGCATAACATTATGACCACCTTCCTGCCTTTTGGGTCCTGTGGGTGGAGGGGAGGGGCCTCTGTGGATCATCCCACAGATACTTGATCAGTTTGGGATCTAGTGAATTTGGAGGCCAGGTCAACACCTTGTGCTGTTTTTCATGTTATTTTTTAGTTGTTCCTAAACCATTCATGTGTCTGTGTCAGGCTGCATCCTCCTGGATGGCTGCTGCCATCAAGGAGTGTCACTGCTATGAGGTGGGGATGCCTGGCTTGGTCTGGTTTAGGTGGGTGGTACATGTCTAAGTAACATCCACATGAATGCCAGGTCCAAACGTTTTTGGTTATAATGTTGTGGCTGATCGGTGCATGACTGCAGTAGGTATTGGCTAACCTATGTTTACTGATGATGTAACTGCTGATGATAGCAGATACAATTCTGATAATTCGTCATCATCTTGAGCTCAGCTCACAAACACCTTTATATAACATCGATATTGTGCAATTAAGTCACATGTGAATCACGTGATGACGAATTTAACTGTAGAGTGTAGGAGCACATCAAGGAAAACACGTCTTTGTTGCAATTATTATTATTATTATTATTATTATTATTACTGTTGTTGTTGTTGCGGTTTTATCAGTACATCTTTTAGATGCCAGATCCAAACGTTTCACAGCAGAACGCTGTATTGTCACAAGATGGCCAATGTTACTCCTTTTGTCATAATGTTGTGGCTGATCAGTATATAATGTACATATGTATGTATATTATATGGTAGCCTATTCACAGCTATCATAAGTAGCTTGTTAGAAAACATTTTGTTTGTTTATCTCATTGACATGAATGGTTTCTGTACTGAAGCTATAAGGAAGGCTGCCGTACTGTTCTGACACAGCAAAAACATCACTGCTCCTGCACTGTCTGAACAATAAACCACTAGGCTTTTATTTCAACAAGTGTGACATTAGTCATGCTCTCTGACCCCACCCACTGACATAATGAAATGTTGTACTTTTCCTCGTCTTCTGAGAAAGGGAAGGTTTTATTTCCACATTGTGTATTGTTTCTCAAGTAAATGATACACACTGGGCACTTCCTCTAACACTGGTGTTGTTGAACAAAATGGTACATATCTTGGCAGGTGTCCTGAAAGTGAACCTGCTTTCTGCAAGACTTGTTTATTGCGGTGACCTGGCTAACCGGTATTGACTAGGGATGGAATCTTATGTAATCTGATGATTGTTTCAGAATGAGGTGACGTGTGGAGGACAGGGATAAAAGTAGCTGCCCCGTAGTTTATCCAAGCTACTCAGAGAGAACTTCATCTCCTGCACTCGTACACATCTGTTTGTGGTAAGAAATTTTTTCATTTTATTTTATTTATTTACTTTGCTATGTTAAATTGAGCTTGCTAATTTACTTATTGAGAAAGTTTTGTTAGATGATTTTATTACCTGAACAGAGTCACAGATTGACTGGGACCTTAAACATAAAAGAAAAAAGCAGTGACATTTTTACATATACTACTACAGCAGTGGAAGGTGGATATCTTTGTAGCTCATTTTTTGTTAATAAAGGTAAATAATTTTTTTTTAATAATTTAATAACTTTTGCACTTCATAGACAATTATACATATTCACTGACTCTCTGTACCAGCTTCTACACTTCTGCCACTTGTCTACCTCACCCAAAATTTGTAAGAGCATAAATACACATAAATAAACTACAATATATTTACAATGAAAAATACATCACTAGACATTTCACCTAAGGTAAGCTACCGCTTGCAGATTCAAGGACAGAGCTGGCGAGGGAACATTCTTTTTTTCTTTTTTTTCTGCATTGTGACCTGGATCTAAATAAATAAAAATAATAAAATAAAATACATCAGCTTCCTGACATAATATTCTCACACTTCCCCTTTTCCAATATCTGAGAGACAACCAGACTGACGTCTAGCAGCTGCTACTGGCTGAGTTTCTTACAAAGCAAACTATGTAGATATTATTCCAGTGAATGATATGCATATATCTTTGAACAGGTCCTCTATTGGCCACTTCAGCACCACACAGTTAGCAGCAGAAATACGCAACACAGATTGCATATCTAATTGCTGCATGTGTATGCATCATTGCACCAGATATGACTTCACTGTGCGTATGATCCATGATTTAACTGCACTCGAGTTTGACTCATGATACGCAATTACTAGCCAATAATTACTGATCAAAAAAAATCTGAGATTACCGTAATTACTGTTCAGTTTATTAATACTTTACCCAGCAATGGGTAAAGTAAACAGGTTCAACTACAAATAAATAAATAAATAAGTGCCAAAAGTGGCCTGGACTTGGCCCTTTGTAGCTTTAAAAAAATAACTACACAATACCAAGGTAATGAGAAAATGATTCAGTTGCAATATTATCTGTTTGTTAACCACTATTCAGTTACGTGACTATATATGTTTGATTGACAAGAAAAAGGAATTTGAAGACATGACTTTAGAACTGAATAAAATACTTTTAATAATGCAGATCAGACAGTAGCACTCCTGCCCTTCTTCTTCCAATAAATCATATAAGGATTGGCGTATATTTTGTCCTCTGCCTGTCCTTTAGCCAAAATGAAGACTCTCTATGTCACCTTGTTGCTGCTCCTGCTGGTTTCCGGGATTCAAGCTAAAAGTGAGTTTTTCCTCATTCTTTCTGAATGAATAATTCTGTTCTAAGAAAAACGATGCACTCATTTTTTTTTTCTTGTGTTATCCTCGAAGAGTCTCGCAAGCCCCAAGGTGAATATGGCGGTGGACATTCGAGCAAGGAGGAGCTGGACGGAGGAGGTACGTGTGTTTTTTAAATTCCTTTTTCGGTCTCCAGTCTAAAACTCATCGCATGTCCCGCTTTCAAACTGCAACAGACCTTCCAAATCGAACCTTCAGCATAATGTACAGCGATCTTCTTTTCTTGTTGGATCCTTACATATTCAGGCAGCCGCGGAGGTAAATGCACTGGGGACTCAAGCGAGGAGAAGGAAGAAGACAACCACGATTCTACCACAGGTTGCCTCTCTTTGACAGTTCATCTAGATTTTCAGGCTCCTTTTTATATCTTCGGTACTAAACTTGACCTTCCCCTTTTTTTTCAGTCCCCAGTCAAACTAACATCACCGTCCTGGTGGCAAACTCTGTGACAAACCCTCCCAATCAGACCTTCAGCACTTATGTGTTTTACAGAGGGATCCTCCTGGGAGGGCTGAGGAGGCTGCAAGAGTCCAGCTCAGGCTTTAAGTAGGATCTTGTGATTTTTGTCTTGACTGTCATCTGGCTAATATTGTGCAATCTTGTGGTTAGGCACCACAGAGTCAGGTCTTTAGAAATGACAACTTTAAACATCCTCCTCTGTCGTCCTTCCAGCTTCACCTACACAGAGGATCCAAACTACGGCCCGTTCCTGCAGAGCGTGAACGGTCTGCCAGGTAGCTTTGAAAATCGCACCTACTGGGAGCTTCTGGTCAGGAAACCGAACAACAAAATCTTAAGACCAAATGTTGGTGAGTGAGTCAGCCACAACCGTAACCTGTCTGCTTGATGACCCCTTACATGCAGTTAAACTGATCATGTGCTATGGATCTTGTTTGCAGGCATTGGATGTTACATTCCCAACTCCAACGACAAAATCATCCTGAAATACACCACGTACTGAAGACTTTCTTGAAATGCTATCACATCATTAATCAACTACGATCTACTGGTATTTGGTTTCCAGCAAGAATTAAAATCTGAATAATTGGGGGAAAAAATGATTATTGTTAAAACTGTTTCTCTGTTTTTTTTTCTGACTGTTGACATCAGTAGCGTACGATCCAAGCTTGATATGTAATTGATGATTAAAGCTTGAAATAAAATTGAAATAAAATTTTTATAAATCTTAACCCATGTTTAGAAAGTTTAATTTTTCCATCTGTTGACTGACAAGGCTGCACGTGGCTTACATGCAGCACCCTAACAGGAAGGCATGAATAAAGTTGTATGTGAATCAAGGTTTGCAACCAGGATATTGACTTTGCACATTTAAACATGTACAATTCTGACTTCACTAACAAGACCCCACCACAGTATATACAAAGGCCGGGTTTTTGACCAGGTTAAGGGGAAGGAAAAGTAGGAGATGGGATCGAAGGTAGCAACCAAATGCAGACCCCGGGGGTCTGAGGAAACAAAAGAACTTTAAACTTATCATTCAGGAACAGAAATAGCATAAGCGTCAGGTCAGGGAAAACCCACATTTAAGAGCAAAGGAGGAAGTCCATGAGGTGGGGAAGAATTGAGAGAACTGGATAACAGACAAGAGGCCGCACGAAAGCAGACAATCCAGCGTCAAACTCCAGTCAACCTGATCCTGAGGTGTGTCTGCAGTCAGCCATCAGGAAGCCACGCCCAGCCACTCAGATACTTCCACTGATCAGGTAACAAAGGAGAAACAGGGACACAGTCCACAGGCATAACAGGATCAGGGGACATCGGCCCTCCTGTAAATGCAGCTCGGTACTGCCACAGTGTGGCACTTTTAAACAACTGGATCTGATGTGAAACCAGGAAATGATACTAATCTTTTTAAACTGCCTTAATAAATGGACTGAGAACACTAAAATCCAACTGTCATTTGTCATGGCAACTAAGATGTATTGAATAAGACCGCAATAATATAATAATAATCAGAACAAAGACGTGTTTTCCTTGATGTGCTCCTACGCTCTACAGTTAAATTCGTCATCAAATGATTCACATGTGACTTAATTGCACAATACCGGTGTTATTTAAAGGTGTTTGTGAGCTGAGCTCAAGATGATGACGAATTATCAGAGTTGTAGTTACATCATCAGTAAACATAGGTTAGCCAATACCTACTGCAGTCATGCACCGATCAGCCACAACATTATGACCGGACAGGAGAAATAAATAACATTGAACATCCTGTGACAATTCAATGTTCTGCTGGGAAACTTTTGGTCCTGACTTAAACATGTACCACCCACCTAAACCAGACCAGGCACTCCTTGATGGCAGCCATCAGCAGCAGGATGCAGCCTGACACAGGCACACACACAAAAACGGTCCCAAACCTATCAAGTATCTGTGGGATGGTCCACAGAGGCCCCACCCCTCAACCCATAGGACCCAAAGGCCCCCACTAACAACATTCCGTATCCAGACACCACAGGACACCCTCAGAAGGTCCATGTCCATTCTCTGATGAGTCACTGTTCTGGAGCAAACAACAACTGTTCTGGAGGCACAAGGGAGACCTACACAATATTAGTCATAATGTTATGCCTGATACATGCACAAGTCATCACAGCCATAATGACGGCCTGAAATGGGGGAAAAGTGGAAACATCTCATCATTCATTACTTCATCTTACTCAAATGATGAAAAATAGATTTCAGCTGACCAGAATAGACCAGAATAGAAATGTCTCATACTGTGACATAAGGGTGTAAGAGAACCATTCACTGGAGAAAGAGGACAGGGCCAAAGAGTCTCCCCCAACACGTATCTGGTCATTGACAGAAACTAGTCATATGAATTTCAGATGTTTGTAGTTAAACCCCAACTCCTTACCAGTCCTTGGGGACTGTAGGTGCTACTTGGATGAGTGATGAAACATCTCCAAGAAACTCTGAAGTAACTCCAGTTGCCTTTCTTTTTGGACCTGGATGATTAAGAATCTGCATGGTCTTTTTGTTGTGCAGCAATAAAAAAAAGTGGAACAAATCAAATCATTCCTTTTATGCATCAGATAATATAACCTACAAAGAAGCAGCTGGAGAAATACAGTATTTCTCATTCATTTAAGGTGAGGCAGCTTTTGGATTGCTTGGTGTTTTTGACACTTGTTTATTTGATCATGTATTACCCTTGAGGACCAATAAAGTGACCAGTTAGAAGAAGATTTTACCAAGACCCACTCTGATTTAGCAGCTCCGTAAGAAGTGTTCGCCTCTGTAAGGGAATAAGAATCGGTTCACCAGTTTGTGGCACCGGGAATGTTTTGTCCCTAATAGTCACAGCGAATGTTACCACGTACCGTAGAAAAATAAAAAAAATAAAAATAAAGGATTAAAAACTGAATTTTAAATAATTTGGTGCTATATTCAAATTTCCAACACTGACACAATCCACTTACTAGTCTCTGCCATTATTGCGTTGTCTTGTTGTTGTACAAAGCAGCAGCAGTCAAAGAAGAGAGGAATATATCACTGCTTCCACGCATCTGCTTTTATATCAAATCTATGAGAAAGCGGGTGGAGAAACATTTGTCATTCCTTCAAGGTGATGTGATTTTTGCTCTCCTTGATAAGGTTCTGATTCAACATCCTGGGGGTGTGCTGGGAATGTGTCCCACTCCCAACACACCCCGCTCTGAAGGAAAGCACACAGAGGCCCCTCTCCTCAACCCATAGGACCCAAAGGCCCTAACTAACAACATGCTGTTGCCAGACACCACAGGACACCCTCACAAGTTTAGGAAGGTGGTCATAATGTTATGCCTGACACATGCAGAGTTCCTCACAGTGATAATAACTGCCTGAAATGAGGGGAAAGTGGAGAAATTCTTTTCTGGTCATACCAAAATACATCCTTCACTTCACTGGAATTGTTTAATCACAAATTAAACAAGAAACAAGAGAAATATAGTATAAAGTAAAGATTAGTGTGAAGATTAGTGACGTTCATCTCAGAAGAAACATGCATCATAGATGTTGCAAGCAGGTAGCTGGGGTCTGTGAGAAAAATATATATATAAAAAAACATGAGGAGACACAGAGGCAATGAATGAATAATAGAAGTGATTCTATGGAGTAGAGTCAGTCACAGTTTCAGATTTGCATGTTATCCCAATCACAGCATAATTGGCAAGCACTGGTAAGCAAACCAGACAGAAGAAAATGGTTTTAAATACATCTACGGCAAAACGTAGAAGTAATTAAATGTAGGAGTTAACAACTAGTGTTATCATGTTTTTATTTATTTATGTCATTTTCATTTCCATACAGTTTTGTGCTGGACAGAATAGGGTACATTAACCTAGAAGATGTATCTAATTCCCACACCCCACATACAGGCCACTGGTGGGGACAGCCATGGCTTCAAATCAGTAAAGATGACACATACAAGAGTCTGAGGACATGTCTATGGCATGGTCGGGGTCATAATCTGTATTTACAGTAGATCAGTCGATCAATGCTATCACCAACAGAAAGTCAGAAAGATATTCCTATTCCGATTGTCATGCTACCACAAATCAAGAGTAATGGCTGACTGTACGTGGGCCTTATTATGAGGATTATTTTATTTTAATTATAATGACAAATGAACCTGATTTGGCTCATTGTGTATTGTAACAATAATGATGCGATCAAATTAGTGTACACCCTGTCCCTAATGTGTGTACAAAGGTAATTAGTACACACATTTCACACGTATCTGTAAAAAACTAACTAATCTACTAAAATAGATTTCAGCTCATTTGTGACCAGAATAGAAATGTCTCATACTGAGACATGATATATACAGTATATATAAGTTATAAAATTATCTCCAATCTCACACTTTAAGACTAACAATGGGTCGTAAGAGCACCATTCATTGGAGAAAGGATAGGACCAAAGAGTCTCCCCCAGCACCAGGTGAGTATCTGGTCATTAACAGAAACTAGTCACATGAGTTTCAGATGTTCATATTTAAACCACAACTCCCAGCTAGTCCTCAGGGACTGAAGAGGTTACTTGGATGAGTGATGAACCATCTCCATGAAACTCTGACAAAAGTCCAGGTGCTTTTCTTTGTGGTTTTTTTTATGTTTTTGGATCTGCATTGCAAAAAATAAAAATAAAAATAAAAAAATCTTACCAAGTATATTTGACTCATTTCTAGTCAAAATATCTCATTACACTTAATATAAGACACAATTGCTTAAAGAGTACCATTTCAGCAAGACACAGGGATTTGTTTTAAGACAATACATCTTAATACAGAGCCGATGGCAGATTTTTTTTTGCCTATTTTCAAGCAAAATTTGCTTATTAACTGTGTATGTCCTCAACATTTTGTATTAAAACACAAAAACTATTTTGTTCACATGCATGTTGTATTTCTGATAGATTTCTGCGTTGAAGACTCTTATGGCCTTAGGTACAAACGGCCTCCTCAATCTGTCCATGGAGCAGGACAGAGACAGCAGCCCATCACTGAACGAGCTTCTCTGCCTGACTATGGTGTCGTGTAGAGGGTGGTGGACATTATTCACGATGGACCAGAGTTTGTTTAAGGTCCTTGTCTTTGCCACTGATGTCAGGGTCTGCTCCTACCACAGAGCCCAATGTGGCAGTGTGGCTAGTCGCCTACACTGCCACACTGATGCTGAAAAGGAGTAACCTTAAAAAGAGCCTAGCCCCTAGAGAATGAGGATGTCTTACCGGTAGGACATTATGTCAAATGCTTCCTCCTGCAGTCCTCTATATTTTTGAACCAGGAAGGTTGTTTATCAAGAGGAATTAAATTAGTTTGACACCACACAAGTTGCCTCAGCTTCACTGTAACCATAGTGTCAGGTATGTTGGGATGCCAGTTCCAAACAGGATTTTTTTTTTTACATAGCTGTGTTCCTGTTTGACACTTCCTGCTTCCTGCTCAGTGTTTTGCGAACAGCATGTTCGTAAAAGACAAATGTAGATCAGTTAGTTTACTTGTGTACTTGAAAAAACTCTGTGTTCAAAACACAGGTAACAGCTTGTTTCTTTCCCTTGTTGGAGAATGCTGAAACAAGTGAAGGGACCGAGGGACTCTAAGGACTCAGGGGTGTCAAAGTTATTTTTGTTCAGGGGCCACATACAGCCCTATTAGACCTTTACATTAAATGAAATATCCTTTTACAGAACATTTTATGAACAACCTGATGAAAAATAAGTGTAATTCCGGCAAGTTGCTGCCATGTTTAGTTCTGGGTGTTGTGTTCTGTCTGCTACACATACTAAAACAGTGGACAACTACTTTATATTATAATAATTGAAAATTTGCTGTCAGTGTAATTTCTGCACTTTGCAAATTCATGATGTGGTCCACAGTGAAACCTTTGGTGGGCCGATTTTGGCCCGTGTGCCCTGCTCCAGACTATCATCAGAACAATGTAACAATGTTTATGTAATTACTGTCATTGCCAGAGGGGGGAGACAAAATATCTACACTTTAGCTTTCAGTAAAAACCCAAGTTGTCCTAGTAAGGAACATTGATAAAACAAAACCTGCACACCAAATACTAAAAGGCTGTTCTCTGATTGAGAAAACCGCAGTGGTGGTTATAAGTTTAAAATGAGCTCTTTCAGCTGATTGTAGCTTTTATTGTAGTTTTGATATTTTAGCAGAACTAGTTAAAAGTAATGACATAGTGAATTTTGTTGAGAACTATGATAATTTAAAATCACACTTCAGCTAAATCTAGGACAAACACTTGTGTCTCTAACCTATGGTTCCATCTAGCCATACAGAGAGACTGAACTATTGGCCTGACATTGTGGTACATTTGTGGTGTATTAAAAAAAGTGACCAACAGACTTTGAAATGTCAGCCATTTTCTGTAATGTTGACAATTGTTTATTCACTTGTGAAACACAGTATTTCCCTTGTTTAACAATACAGGCCCCAGTTGGACGAACATTTTATTCAGATGTTATTTTTGCTAAACGTCCAATGTCTTGTGTTATTCATCTATGGCATAAGTTGTTCTTCCCACTTTGTAAAGTTCAGGATGATTGTCTCATACTCGCTGGGAACGTAACATCCAATTCCTGCAAATGACATCCATGAAGTGTGTTATGATTGGATTTACAGACAAATCACAATATTAGCCACAGAAACATTTTCAAAGTGTACTTACCAACATCCAATCTTGTGTCTTTGCCGTCTGCTTTCTTGGCCCACAGCTCCCAGTAGGTATGGACTTCATTATTTCCAGCCACACCGTTCACACTCTGCAGGTACGGGCCGTAATTTGGATCCTCTGTGTAGGTGAAGCTGCATGATCAAACAGAGGAGATATATAAAAACGGTCCAAATGGTAGGGTGAGATGACAATTATCAAAGCTGTGCTCTTACTTAAATTTTGAGTCGGTCTTCATGAGTCTATTCAGTGCACCAAGTAGAATCCCTCCTTGAATCACATCTGTGCTGTAGGGCAGTGGCGCAGAGTTGTCTATGCTGTTCTTCACCACCACATTAATAGGAATTTGAGTAACTGGATGATAGACGAATAAAAAGACATTCAGGTGGAATGAAAATCACTTCAAATAAAGTCTAATGAATTATTCTGAAGCTCACCTTCTGTCAATGTCCCAGGAAGCAGCAGCAGCAACAGGACCGCAGGAAAAACAGCAGGCACCATCATAGCTGTTGGTTGGTCAGCTAAGCTGAGGTAACTGCATGGTGAGCTTGCATTACTTATATTGTATTCCCCTTATCACTGTTCATACACTGGAGTGAATTGAATTTGCTGATAAAGCTGATAATGTTTTCCATAGAGCGAGTTCAAGTGTCACCTTGAACTGAAGTCATGTTTGCACAGCTAAAATGCTGCATCATTTGTCAAGCTCAGTTCACTCTATTATGACCTCTCCAGGGTGGTGTTGTATTGAGAATTTGTAGCCATTGTACAAATCAGTTTGATATAGTAAACAGGGAAGTGTTTGTCAGATGTGTTCAGAAACTACTGATTAAGCTGATCCATTGCAGGTAAATATGAGTATTTTAATGCTTTCTGTGGACATCCCAAAGTAAGAGGGAGCATATGGCAAACAAAAATATATGCATATAGCAGCCTGGGTTCTATGAATTCACCATCTCTGGTGTTCGGGAAGAAGGAAACATGGAAGCATCTAAGAAAAGTTTCTGATGCTCCAAATTAAAAACAAAAACAAAAACAAAAAAAACATTTTCAACAATGCCTATGTGTGTACTGCCACAGCCTGAAGGGGGAGACAAAAGCTTCACACTTTTCAAACCAAAGTTGGTCCAGTGGTCATAAGCGTCATTCATTTCAGGAAATGTCCCCAAACTATTTGATTTACTATATGTTGACTTTTAAGTGACAGTTTTGTTTAGTTTCTGTAATAATTACTGTGATGGCAAAGGACCAACATATATACACTACCGGTCAAAAACCCAAATTATTCCAGTTATTTATTGCAATTCAAGTCCAATAAATAGCTTGAAATGGTACAAAGGTTAGTACTGAACAGCCAGAGGTTAAAAAAAAGGTTTGGTTACCCAAATGTGAAAAATAATGTACATTTCAGAATTATACGAAAAGGCCTCTTTCAGGGAACACGAAGTGGATTAACAATTTAAAGCTGTTCTGCAGCAGTGAAGGTTGAATCACAACAGTCTTAGCTGTGCCAGAACTACCTGTACATGGACTGTGGAACTCAGAGAAATCTGGCTAGTCACATCCCTGTATACATGTTAAATGCTAGTGTAGCTATTGGTTTCTGATTACCACTGCTGTTTGTGGCCATCTGCTATGTTTGGAGTTCATGTGTTTAAACTCAGCATCTGTTCCCAACACCACCAACAACATATTTTGTAAAGCCATTTCTTTGATTTTGATGTTTGGCCAAATGGTAATATTTATTTTCCACAATGACTTAACTTTTTCCCTAGCACATGTTGGGAAAGATGAGACTTGTAGATGGTTCCTACAAACTCTAACAGGACTGACCTTTAATGGTCTTCTCATGTCTATAATGTCCAATACATCCAATTCTTTTATTACAAGCTTTCTTCATTTCTCCAGAAGTGAAACATTTTGAATTATTTGAATTTTTGTCATGTCACTTGGCTGAACTCCCAACTGTCAGTTGTAAGTTGTCAGAAACCGGGGATAGGAAATATAAGTACATGGTGTGTCCTGGTTTTGGTTTCTAAAATTAAGCAAAGGTCTAGGACTGTGTTTTATCTCAGCTCATCATATTCGAGATTAAAAAACAATAATAATTAGTTGCAACTGGTTGTTCAGCTAGCTTGCTAGCTAACTACCTAACCTCTTCTAGCTTGAGGTCTCAACAGGCTAAGCTAACATCTGAAACTGAAAGAGTACCTTTAAGATGTGATATCATAGGTAGGGAATGTTGTGATGTTGTAATGTGTCAGGAAAATGGAGTATTTGGGTAGAGTGTTCATGTTTGTGTTCAAAATTTGGCTTTGTATAAAATAGTAAAACTTTTTTTGTTGTTACTGTAATTTGCCCTCTGGCAGACGGCTGCGATCCATCGAGTGTAGGACCACTCGCATGGCGAACAGTTATTTCCCATCCGCAGTCCGTCTGCTGAACAATACCACAATAATTTGTATTTTTGTATTTTAAATATAGTTTCTATATTTATTTTATTTTATTCTATTTTATTTTATTTTATGCGTACCAACACCAAAGCAAATTCCTTACTATGCACAAACATGCTTGGCAATAAAGTCTTTTCTGATTCTGATTCTGATTCTGATTAAATGACAGGAGCTGCTTTGAATTTGTGTATCTAGAATTTCCATCCACTGCTTGTGGATTGCGAAGCAACGTGTCTGAAGTGCCCCATCATTCCTGTTTGACACCAGGCGTGCTCACCGGAGCATTCATCTGCTCACGCAAGTTAGAGGGACAGTCAGAGATGAATGAAAGATAACAGGGGGTGGGGGTCACAAAGGAAATAGTGTGTAGCACTGTATGTTGTTGTAGCTGTGTCTGTGGCATTTTACCATGTCCAAACACGTCAGGCTCACGTTCATACGTGGATTCGGTCTCTGGCGCATGCAGCCCTTGTTGACAGGTTGTGGCTTGTTGCCATGTTTGTCACATCCCCAAAGACTCTGAGGAATTCAGGCTGAGATGTTGCTAAACACGGTGTATTATGTCTCAAGATTATTTCAGTGACTTTGACTCAAAAGAACTAAGTGTGGATCACTGAACTCATTGAAGCTACTTTGGGATTATTCAGACTTGATAGTTTCGAGAAGGTTCTTAAATCCTAACAGAAAACAAGCAAACAAAACAAAACAATTTTATTTCCTAAATGGCTTTCAATGGCATCTTGCAATCTTTCTTTGTGGAGTCCACTTGTAGTTGGACGTGAGATGCTGCTGGGAAAGGGAAAAGCTTATAAAAAAAAATCCAGGTTTTTTATTAATTTATTTTATTTTTTAATGGTTTAATTAACACTTTATCTCACATACCAAGCTCAGGAATAACGATAATAGATGATGGTATAATATCAGAAATAACCTCTACTACAATTTTGAGCAGGGACATTTTTGCTAATATTTGATTTGCTCTTTTTGTATAGTCTAGGACGGCAACAATCCTACAGGATACAGTTAAAGAGCAGATAGATGGGTGCCTACACCTGTCTCCCATGAATTAGATTAATTAGACATTTCAACAAAGTAGGAGACGCTTTCCCTCTGCCATGTGACCCAACCCTGTCAGGACGGCCTGTACAGTAGGCTATAGTTCAGGATCCCTCCTCCATCCATCCGACCACCGTGCACCGGACCCCTCTCCTCCCCTCCTGCTCCCGCCCTCCCATCTCTGCTCGGCGTGCAGCGATGCTGTAGATGCGGCAGACTGGAACAGACACGTTTGACAGTGAATGCAGCAGCCGGGGAGGATAACAACATCCTGAAAGACACCGAGGAGGACACCTATACTTCACCTATAAAGCAGTCAGTGTAAGCGCTTTGGTTTTTTGTCTTTCTTCTTTTTTATCTTATGTGCTCATGTTCCCCTGTAGTGGATGTGAATCGTAGTCTGTCCCTCGTCCACTATGATGTATTTACGTTGCGTTACGCAGTCCAATTGATGAGCTTTCAAAACGGAACACTTATCTGATTCAAACACTGAGTACATTTTGCTTTTTAATTAATTAAAACGTATTAGAATACACATAAAATGAACTAACGTCGTGTCCAATGTAGACTTGGCACTGCATTTCTACTGCAGCTAGCTGAAACCAAAGTTTTTATTCTCTTGAATGAAGCTAGGCTATGTCCAGTTAATTAAAGGTGTTATCGCGATATTTCAATTTTGTTTGTGTGGCGTACACACGCATGTGTGACTTGTGTGTAAACATTCACAAGTCAGTTGTTTAATTTTAGTCCATGGTTGGTTTTTAGTTCCAGTCTACCTATCGACTTGTAAGAAGTTTTTAAAAATACATTTTGTCTGAAAGGACAACCACATTTCAATCTTTAAGTGATTATATGTAAACATGTAAAAAAGCGATGCAGCAATGCTTTCCACTAAATTTATATTTTTCATATTAGCTGTTGTTTTCTCTGTGCCGTTTATCTGCTAACATAAACTAGTTTGGATTCCAAGTAGAAAGGCCAATGTTTTCTGAAGAAAATGCAAACTTGAACAGATTGATCCAAGTGAAAAACTGAATGAGTACTATTATAGACAATGAAAGAAAACTGAAGGTTTTTAATTTAAATGAGGCTGGATGTGAAGTGACATGCTGAAAATGAGTTAAAATGGCAAAGTGAAGATAATGAATAATTTGCAATTGCAAAATGTCAAGTCAAATGCATATTTGCAGGTGTAGCAGCTGGGATATAGTATGTGTAATAGTAGGTTTAATGTCTATTGCAGATTATTTTGTTCCTCTTAAATCCATCTGATTTCAACTTCTCATGTGTAAAACGTGCTGTTGTAGCTTAGAGAGCCTCTGTGTGCTGTAGCTTTGACGAGGAATGTACGTGAGCATTTACTTTTCCTTTTTTTTTTCTGTCAAAGCCTCTTCAGAATAAGTTCACACTCCTGCAAAGTCATGGGAGACCAGCAGTGTTAACCTACTTCCCTGGATCTGATCTTAATATCCTTACATTCATTCTTCTTATGTTATGTAAGTAAAGCCAGTCTTGATATGAGGAGGCTGTTCACTGGCACAACAATGAATAGTATGTAGGAGGTATCCTCTGATGCAGTGGTATCAACTGATGATCTTTCAGGATACAGTATGCAGACAAAACAGCCTGTGAGTCATCTTCTCAGAGGTAGTCATTACATCTACCTTTAGCCTATAGGCATGACGTATACTCTGTGTACAGTAATGCGGAAGCTCTGTCAGTTGTGCTGTTTATAACTATAACAGTATAGAGATTTTAGTGGATGTAAGTTGACGCAGTCTTTAAAAATATGATGATAATGAATGATATTAATATTTATACATTCAAATAAGTGACCTGCCACAGTAAAACCATCCAACCGTGAATAGTATAATATAAAAAAAACATAGATGGATGGAATTTAGTTCCTTCAATATTAATTGATGAATGTGCACACTAACATTAGTTGTAGATTTTTCCTACTTACAGCTGCTAAGAAGCTCTTTAATAGCCAAGTGTACATTTTTGCAACAATTTTTTATTTATCTATTTTTTTTCATTTTAATTAGATTTTCATCCTTACATTTTGTTTGTTGCTTACAATATTTGCTTGCATCCATATAGCTGCCCCCTCCTACATAGGACCCCAAGACTGACATCATTTTGGTTAACTAAATACTTACTGTCATTGACCTTTGACTTCAGAAATATTTTGAATGCGGGGCCTTACTTACATAGTTGTAGAATTTTTTTTTTTTTCTGCTTTAATAAAATATCTGAATACTTCTTCCATTACTATGAGATACCACTATACATTACAACAGCAGCCTGATACTGAGTACTTAATAAGAACATTTACGTACCCTTATATGCTATATGGGTCTTAGGTTTACTCCATACAGCCTATAATTTACTCTCTAAACTGCCTGTCTTCCTGTCCTCCGTGCCCATTCATGCTCATGCTATCTTGCTGCTGTTTATATGTCAGGTCACTTTCTATTCAGTCAGTCACTGTGAATCCCTCTACAATATTGCAGTGGATTTGACTATTGTTGGAATTTATTTTAGAGGTATTTACACCTGTTTTTATGTGATGTTGAGGTGTCAACAAATATTAGTGGGTAAGGGTTGGGTACAGGGATACACCCAGATAGCCAGCCTGGCTAACACAACAAGACAATTCACACTCGCATTCACAATTTCATGCCGCATTAAAGGTTTAGGGGTGTCAGTAATTTATCAACATTTAACATTTATTAAATATACAAACCTAAGCGTGGTCTCCATTTTCTAAGCGAAATCTTTCCAATAGAGCAAATATATTTACCAAAATGTTTAGCTACTCCTTTTAATTTAGTTCTCTGGAATAAAGGGTTAAAATTGTTCTCAAATGAACAAGTGTGAAAATGATAAACTACTGTAACTCCCTAACCTCCACCACATTGCTGCTAGACAAACTAAACTCTAAAAACTAACTCTAAACAAATACAATACATGCATTACTTTGTTTATTCAATTTTTTTTATCTGACTGTGATTACATTAGTTACATGTGTTGTACAATCGGTTGGCCAGACCTTTGTGCTGAGTTCATTCCAGTCAAACCAGGCAAGTACCATCACTTTGATGTCTTCATGTAGCTGTAGACCTGACCAGTTGATTTGATTCTAATGGGCCTTTAATCCGGCTGTATGTGGGGCATCAAGTCTTAGAGTCAGAAAAAGGTAGTACAGTACATAACCTGAAGCGGTATGATCTCAGGTCATTGAGTTCTTTCCTTCTCCCCTTTACCCTCCTTGGACTGTCCCTCTCATCCAGAACCTCACAGTCGCATCCAAGGTGACTCGTGACATGTTGGCATACGTAACATGTCTCCATGCCTCCTTCTTATCAGGACTCTTTGACACCCAGAAGAGACTTTTCTCTGGCTTCTCCCTCCTTGCTGTCAGTCAAATGCGAATGAATGGGGGTGTGATCTGGAGGGCAAGTGAAAGAGCAGTCAATTCCCATACGTTGGCTTGGCTTGGTGCTTGGTAGTGTACATGAGTCTGCAGAATTTTTCCCAAGCTGGTAACTCTAGCCCCCTCCTGCTTTGAGCAGATTAAGGGTAGAAAAGAAAGTTGATTTTAATCCTTAAGGGGATTAAGAACCCCATGAGTGATTAAATGAGACTTCTGTCTCAAAAAGGACGAATTACTGTACCACCTCAGACTTGGGAACCATTTTTACAGTGGTCTGTGCAGAACAAAGTAGATTAGACGTATCTCCATTTCGATCATCATTAATCACTTTGCGATCACAGCAGAGTTCAGTTGCATAGTTCTGCTGCTTAGAGTCCTGCCAGGCACATGGAGATGGATTTTGTCTAACGGGTTGTACCTAAACTATCTTTTCCCAGGAAATGTACATACTGTACTTTAGATAGATGAATAATTAGCTCACCAGAAAACTTGTTCCGGACATGTATGAATAAATCTGTTATGGTTGTTTCTAGCCAAATCAGTGTTGTTACTTTTTATAATCGATCTCCTCAAGTTGTACTTGTCATCTCAGATATGGTACTTTCTGGTTCAAACTGAAAAACCTGTAACCACAAATTATACAAAACCATTTGGTGTAATGTGTGTTTTCCTGAACTGAAGACACACTTAAGCAACATTATATGTAATGATGCTGAGTCTGCAAAAGCCCATGACTTGAAGACAAGGAACACAGTCTGGGAGGGCAAGACAGTGGGTAAGGCACAGCAGTCAAGCAGCAGAATAAGGGCCCCAGAAGTGGACAGCACAATTGGGGAGTTCAGGACCGGATACAGATATCTACAAGGAACTAGTCGAAAGGGTAGACAACTGGACGTTGGGCTGTGGTTCAACAGTGATACTGGCTCTGCATCAGCAGAGGGTTGGGTTTGCCAGGTTGGTGACCTGGGAACAGGCTGGATTTTAGAGTGACTCTGGAGCAAGCAGGGTGAGGGTCACTCTGAAAGCAGTTCCGACATCTGACTTAGGATCAGGGAGGGCCAAATTGCTGTCTGTCAGGAATATCAGCTGACTCAGAATCTGTCTCAGAAACAGGGACAGTTCAACCGACTGAGAAACAAGCAGGATATGTCAGCTGACCCAGGAGCCGCAGTTGCATCTGTCTACTGAGTAACAGAATCAAAACAGACTGCAGAAGGGACTTGGAACTTGGAACCACCTCAGCAATGGGTTGATGTCAGCAGACCTAGGAGCAGACTCAGAAATTGTCAGCAGCAGCCACCTCTTCCTATTATGTTGTATTGCTTCCCTCGGGCAATATCATGATGAGTCACCACATAAATTATTACTATTCAGATAACACCCAGCTATATATGAAGCCAGATAAAACAAATCAGTTTGTCAAACTACAAGCATGCTTTGATCGCAGACAGGATTGGGTGACTTTAAGCTTTCTACTCCTGAATTCAGACAAAACTGAAGTAAATGCATTTGGCTCTAAACACATCAGTAATCAAATTATATATTAACTGTGACTGACAGGCCTACAGTACTACAGTAAGGAATCTTGGAGTTGATTTTGACCTTTAAATAGCACATAAAACAAGTGGCAAGACAATCCTAAATACCTCCCAGCGCCATATTACCCCAGTAGTACACTTTGTTCTCAACCTGCAAGTTAAATTAGTCTCAACTACAGTTTAAAAAAGCAGAATGAACGGTAGGGCCTTCTTCAACCAGGCTCAGCTCCTAGTTTTGGTTTGGGAGGCAGATACCCTCTCTTCTTTTAAGGCTAGTTAGGTATGTGGTGCTAGATCAGGTGCCCCTGAACGTCCCTTAGTTAGGCTACTGGTGGACAGTCCATGCTGCATTCATATGCTAATACTGTATGGTATGCCATTACATTAGCTCTGTCTCTCTCTACGAGCATAAAGTATAGCCATTAAAATGTTCTATAATTGATTATTCCAATGTTTGCTTTATGCATCCTTTTCTATCCATTGTTAGTCTCCCATTATCTGTAACGCAAGTAACATATACTCTTTTTTTGTATCATATAAGGTGTTCTCCATGCATGTTTTATCCACATACATGGATGGATTTATCAGACTGCTTTTGATTATCACTTTTGTATGCCTCTTCTCAGCCGCCCTCAAGCAGATCTATTTGAGCTGGGCTGTGCTCCTGTTAAAAGTTTTACTGGCCACCGTTGCCTTAGTTCTTGCTCTGAGGCTTTAGATGTTAGTGTTAGATCTGAGTTAGACTGAATTTGATGCAAAACTGACATTGAAAATTTTCATTCCCCATTAGACCTGTATGCTGTATGTATGTTTCTGTCATCAGATCTGCAAACAATGCTTACTTGACATTAGAAATAGGATGCAAGAGCCTTGCCTGGGTTGTTTCAGTGCTTTGTAATCGTCAATCGTCTTCATGTTTATGACTTTTTACAGCAATTTGAGATCACTGCACTGTTTCCGCTAAATTGGACATCAACTCATATGAGATACTGCTGATTTGATCCCACCCATGAGAGGCTAGAGTGATGATCATAAGTAATAATGAGTAATCTGTCCTATCCAGGCAGCAGAACACAGACATCCACACACAAGCACTGTTTCTGCACGATCAACACTATCCAGTCATTGAGAGGAAGCAATGTTCAGTCTCTTCAACCGGGTTGCTATGTGCAGTATATAGACTTGCCTATTAGCATTGAAGCTCTGAGGAGGATCAGAAATTGAACTCAAAAAGAAAACTGTGGCAACCTTCACCAGAGCATGTAGAATGACATAAACGGCTCTTGTGAGACGATGTTTTAACTTCATTATCGTTGCGCCTATAGCTGCCTCTGGTTTTGTTTTTGCAGAACAATAATGCTTTATGATATGTTTCAAATTTGATTCATACTACTACTTAGGCTTTTGTTTCTGGTTTTCCAGACAAGAAAACAGATAACATTGTGAACAACACATTGCCCAGAAGTAGCAGGCAAAAACTGGCATATAAGGCTGAAATGTAGGTGTTTGATTCGCACAAGTCACAGATTCTTTGACCATGTGTTTGTTTATTACTTTCAAAAGCAGTTGCTCTCACCGTCTCACTCTGGGCAGGCAATGCCTTAAAAAGGGCAACAATCCAGTTGACAAAAATATCACAGCATCTTCTGCTTCCTCTGTCCTTTGACACTGCTGAAGCTGCTGACTGACTCAACTTCCCTGTAGTTTTCAGTTTTATAAAACGACCCTCTAATATGCTGGCAAGGCCGCAAATCCCCAGATGTAGGCACAAAATTAGACATTGCACCAGATAATGAAGCACGACTGACCTTTAATTTTCTCATCTCTTACTTTTCTACCCATTGTCTCACAGTCAGAAGGCTGGTATGGATAATAAAGCACTGGAACCTGATTCTGTGAGCATCCCCATGGAGGAGACAATCGTGTGTAATGGAGGCAGCCAGCCTTTAGCTCAGCCTCCTGCACAGCAGGAGGCATCCATATTGACCCACCTGAAGAAGGTGGAGAACCAGATCACTGACGCACAGCATTTCTCCCACCTACCCAAACGCTCGGCCGTGGACCTAGAGTTCATCAATGTCTCCTACACCATTCAGGAGGGACCATGCTGGAGGAGGAGAGGTAACACACATCTGCCCACCCTTAACACACATCTCATTAAGCCAGTCACATCCCCAAAGCAGTCAACTGATGCTTTATTGTAGCGCATCCAAATTCCTATTGATCTCTCTTGGCCGGATCATTTCCCCACATTCAGAGAGAACAGGGATTTCACATAGGATCAATACACACCCAACAGGGTAGTCACAGACAGTAAAATACAGTGTTTCACATGTGCTATATTTGTGCATTTTAATTTTTTAAAGATTAGCACTGAAGGAAATGACCCATGTGAAAAAGGTACATGACATAGCAACTGTTGACCTCCACAAAATTAAAACACTACATGTGTTCTTGTAATCAAGTTTTAATCCCTAAAACATTCGAATTGAAGCTAACAAAACAAAGTTACAGTGTCCACAAATAAATTGCTTGTTTGTTTCACTGTTCCTTTAAATTCCTGCACTCAAGTAAATAGCCACTTATTCGTTCAGCATTTTAAACTAGCGCCATTTTTTCACTTTATCCCAAAATGAAAAGAGACAGTGTTTGTAGACCACAGTGTCAGAGTTCAGTAAATGTGTCTAAGCTGCTGGTGAAGGTGAAGGTCTCCATAAGTCGAATGTCAGGAGTGCACCATCAGAGGTTTTCAGTAAGTGCTACACTGTGCGAGACAGATTAGGTCATCAATAATGTAGCTGAGTGGGTGAGGTAAAGGACTGATAGGAGAGGAGAGTTAATTTGGACAACAGACGGTTCAAGGACATACAAATGAAAATTGCTCTCAAGCTTTAAAGATCTTGCAGGTTAACACCTCTTGTGCTGTGGATGAATAGCAAATGAATTGAACTTTTCATTGATCAGTGTGTTGCTCAGTTGCTGCCTGCGGTTTCATTAATGTGCTTGAATGTGACTGTAAAAAAAGTGGATGCCATGACTTCTCCTCAAAAGTGAAGCCAAAACTTGTGGAGCTCCCTCTGGTGGCTGGCTGCAGTATAGGTCATAAGCTCCACCTCCTCCATGTTAGTGGATGCGACTCAGGCCACTGTCAGTTTTCTGGAGACATTTTGTGCTGACGAAAGACAACAGGACACCAGTGAGACAAATGAGAGCACATGGCTGTCCAGGACACATACACAAGGAATTAGAGGGTATCGAGACACAGATGGAAAAAAAAAAATAAGTTGTGTGTTTGTACATGACTCCTGGACATTGACATCTGTCCCCATCTGTCATTGACATCTTTGTAGTTTGTACTCTTTGTCTCTCTTGTTTGTACATTCACTGCAGTATAGCGAACAACATTGTAAACAACATCTTGTTAAAAGCTGGTGCAGGTGTGCTCAGTGATAATGCTGTTAGACGTGAGTGCAACATCTGATACCCTACTGTACTGTGTTGTGTACAAAACATGTACAATATGTATGGATTAAAAACAGGGATTGTGTGCGGCTTCTGTAGGTGAATTTGTGTTATATTTTTGATGTTTTGGTAGAGAAGTGCAAATCCAAATTTACTGTTGTAGACGATGGACTGTCAGAGGAGTAGCCATAATGCATTAGTTCAAGTTAAGACTGAACTAAAATCAGTTTGTGGCACAAGAATGGTGAAGTTGAGAATGCACTCACCCACTTAGAAGAAACTCGACCCCACTGGAAAATGTTGGCCCTGCTGCTGGGTGCATAAGAAAATTGAAATGCTGAGAAACCTACTGTTTCCTTGTTCTTCTCTCCTCCCTCAGCAGTCTTTCGAGCTAACCTTGCAGTTTCCATGGCTGACTCACGTTTTTGTAACGTTTATTGCTCATGTTCATGTCTCAATCTTCCTCTTTCCCTTTTGGCTCATCCCTTCATGGGTCGCCACAGTGAATCATCTGCTTCCATCTCACCCTATTCTTTTTTTTTTTTTTTTTTTTTTCATCTCACCCTATTCTATACCCTCTTCTCTCGCAAAGTTCACATCACAATGACATTATGATTTATATTGTTTATCAGTACGACTGTCAGATGTTTTGAATTTTAGCAAATTAATCAGCAAATTTCAGAATTAGCATGAACATAAATTATTTTATTACAAGGCTTAAGTCCTTGTTGCATGGAAGAAGCTTTTCCTTCTTGTTGTTCAGTGTCATCAGTTCCTACTCTGTTTCCAGGTTTCAAAGCCTTGTTGAAGTGCCTGTCCGGAAAGTTCTGCAGCCGGGAACTGATAGGAATCATGGGGCCGTCAGGGGCCGGGAAGTCTACCTTAATGAACATTTTAGCAGGATACAGGTGAGAGAACATACATTCCCTTGTGGTCAAGGTAAAAGATCAGAGTTTCTGGTGCAAACAAATAGCCCAGGTAATTCAACATAAGCAGTACAAGTACAGTACAGCTGGTGAGGTAAAACATGGACTCTACTGTCTATGTGCCAGACTTTGCATGTACTCTTGTTTGAATTAAATGGGACGCGTCCTTCATTCTGCTCAGGGAAACAGGGATGAAGGGTCAGATCTTGGTAAATGGGAAACCCAGGGACCTGCGGAAATTCAGGAAAATGTCCTGCTACATCATGCAGGAAGACATGCTGCTGCCACATCTCACTGCCAGGGAGGCCATGATGGTGAGTTCCTACCGGTCACTTCAATTATAGTCTTGAAATTACTGTTGCTGTAGAAATGGCCTTGTGACTTGAGTGCGACTGTCCTCACATATTTTCTTTTTGCTGCAGGTTTCAGCCAACTTAAAGCTTGATGAAGTTATGGATGTGAAAAAAGAGCTGGTAAGCTAAAAAGATGATATCTACCAACTTAATATACACGAGGAAAATAGGTAAAACAGAACTTCTTCACCATGAAAACTTAACTTAAATACTACCAAGTTATATTCCAACTTAAGCACCCAGTCATGGTTAATATGGAAGAATGGCCTTGTACTGTTGGTGCACTAAACTCTCTCAACACACATACCAATCTGAAATGTTCCAAGGTTGCAGGTACTTGGCTCATCTGATGTTGCCCTCTGTTATGAACCACCTCTGTTACTGTTTTAGACAGTATCGCTTACAAAAAAAAAAAGGTAATTGTTATCTATTACACTACACATTTGGCAAATGCTTTTGGCCCAAATCAATGCACTGAGCGCATTCCAACTAAGTAAGCACAGGAACTAGATATCTTCTGAAACTGAGGCTGGATGTCTTTGAACAAATGGCTGAGTTATCCAAAGTTAAACAGTTCAGCAGTTAACACAAAGTAATGCCAGGTCCAGGTTGTATAATATTTGCATCTGATAAGATGTTCATTGTTACCAAGTGATTTTAGAGTCAGAATTTTTGCTGTGGCTTTAATCAGAGACATCATACATCACAAGTTGACTCTCAACCAATTCAAACCATCTTGACATTGGCAAGGACGTGCCAGGGACAGACCTTCAGAAACTGGAATGCAAAAAAGCCGTAGCACTTCTGAGACTTCTGAGTCTAAAATGAGAAAGAGAAAACATTTTGTTGGGTTTTTGTCCAGCAGGATTTACTAAATGGCCTGAAGTCAACAACTTAACAAATATCTGATACCAGCCCTGATACCATATGTCTTTTAAGCTGAGCTTTTATTGTATTGATGGAGTAGTCTGAACCTGGTATTATGAATATGTGGCAAAAAAGACGATCATATTGGGCTGGTTGGCGAAGGATCTAGAGGGAAGATACAGTGCAGCCAGGGATTTAAAATACATTGCAAGTCATCCAACAATGATGCATTAAGAAAATATTTCATTTGGTAACTGATAATTTCTAAAAGTCTTTCTCTCTCACATTCACTGTTCAGGTGAATGAGATTCTGACTGCTCTAGGGCTCCTTGACTGCGCTCACACTCGTACCGGTTCGCTCTCTGGTGGTCAGTGTAAACGTCTGGCCATTGCCCTGGAACTGGTCAACAATCCTCCAGTCATGTTCTTTGATGAGCCCACCAGGTGAGAGGGAAAATAATACTGTATATTTAAATGTTGCTTCCATCAAGTCCAAAGTCAGCACGTCCCAGTTAGGATTGGATTGCCATATGAGAGGTTTTTGTTATACCCACTAACGGTATACATCGCCAGGTTTATTACTGAATGGAAATGCATAATAAATACTTTTGTTATAGAAAAGTCAATATGTCAGTCCAGACAGCACATCTGACTGTATATTTATAAAAAGTTTTGTGACAATTATTATACTCTTCATCGTAGTGGTAGTGTTTGATAACACTAAGTTTGATGGCTGCTAGCCATAGCATCACACTGTGTACAGACCTGTGTGTGATATCAAGTTCTTGGCAAGGAAGTAAAAGGGCGTATTTCACAAAATGTCAAACTTCAAATGGTTTCCACTACAAGTCCAATGGTATTGTTATGTCACAAAGATGAATCATGTCCAAGTTAAAATGTAAAAAATACCAGTCTAAAGTTTGGGTTCTTTTAGTTGATGTCAGAGCATGGTGTGTCTTCTCTTCAGATGACTTCCCAGCTGTTCATTCATGTTGTCTTTGTGTTTCAGTGGCTTAGACAGCGTGTCATGCTACCAGGTGGTGTCCATAATGCGTTCCCTGGCCCTGGGAGGACGTACCATCATCTGCACTATTCACCAACCAAGTGCCAAACTGTTTGAGATGTTTGACAAGGTGCAGATCTGTCAATAAAGAAAAAGATTGCAGGAAATTCCTGGATGGGTTTATGGAAACATGTGTTGCATACCAACACTTGCATTGTGCATCGTATGCGGACAATCATCAGCTGTTCAAAGAAAACATCAGCACTAAATGTCTTGTTCCTCCACAGCTTTACATCCTCAGTCAGGGACAGTGTATCTACAAAGGTACAGTCCCTTACCTCATCCCCTATCTGAAGACTCTGGGCTTGTACTGTCCTACCTACCACAACCCGGCAGACTTCAGTATGTTCACATTTATTCATGTCTTCCCCATACTTTGCTAAGGACAATGGTAAATTCATTCATTGCTTTTACGCTCTCTGCTTTTGTACTTGATTCAGTCATTGAAGTGGCATCGGGAGAATATGGAGACCTGAACCCGGTGCTGTTTGAGGCAGTCCAAGGTGGGATGTGTGCGTTAGAAGAGAAGAAGAAGTGTGACACCAATGGGTCAGTCTGCGCATCAAAGCTCCCCACGGTAGGTGCTAGATGTTATTTTTTATAATTAGATTAATTGCTAATAGATAGGGATTTGTTTTTTCCCTGGACCCCCCTACATGTATCTTTCTGTTGTGATAAAGACGAGTCATCAGCACCTTTTCTCAACTGCTATAACAGCACTGTGCCTCACCCGTGCTGTGTGAAGGAGCGTTACCACAGGTCCATCCCTCCTGCTGCAGTCAAACTGTCCTACCAAGCCTGCTCCTAGTAGACCACACTTGTAAAACTGTTGTATTAATTTGCTATTTTTGTATTTTTTTTTTTTATCTTGTGCACTGTGTTTAGATTATATGCCACTGTGAGATCAATTAAAGGATTATTTTATCGTGATTTATAATATTTCTTTAATAATATTGTGGGAAAACCCCGATGGGCAGGAACAACTTTATCAGCTTGTTCACCTGATAAAGTCACAGACGTGTGGTGCACCAGAAAATAACCATATACATAATCTTGATCATCCATTAATCAGACAAAACCTCCCACACGCAATGTGACCTTTACTGCCCCTTAGGGGGGCTCAGACCTCAGGTTGGGAACCCTGGCTCTTAAACTAGATGCATGTTTCTGTGTGTATTTAATCTGGCCCTGACAGCAGACTTTTCTTCTAATCTCCACAGGACGCTGGCCACATAGAGAGCCATACTTTTGCCACAAGCACACTAACACAGTTCTGCATCCTCTTCAAGAGAACCCTCATAACTATATGTCGAGACCAGGTGGGTAACCATGTCTTTTCCACATAAATACCTTACTGTATACCTAGCTGAAGAAGTTGTGTCAAATAAAAAGAGCTGATATCAAGAAGAGTTGAATGATCTAAGTCTGCTATTGTTGTGTTCTCAGGTTTTAACCCACCTCAGACTGATGTCTCACATCTCCATAGGTGTGTTAATAGGTTTGCTCTATCTGAACATTGGCAATGATGCCAGCAAAGTGTTTAACAACACCGGATTTCTCTTCTTCTCTATGCTCTTCCTCATGTTTGGAGCACTCATGCCAACTGTGTTGACCTGTGAGTATGATCAAGAGGATGCTATGGACTCATATTTGCATCGTGTAGATACACTTGTGTTTATCGGCATTGCCTACATTTCAACATAGCATAAATGGCTGATATGGACGTATGTGCTGCATATAAACCCTAAATTCTCCGTTTGGCAGTTCCTCTGGAGATGTCTGTGTTCCTGAGGGAGCATCTTAACTACTGGTACAGCCTGAAAGCATACTACCTTGCCAAGACCGTGGCTGATATCCCGTTTCAGGTAAGCTGTGTGTAGGATTGAAGGGGTGGGTTGACTCTCGTAGCTGCAGTCCAGTGCACTCTAGTGTTATTTGCAGGCACTACAAGGTTTTTGCCTCCACGGCCAGAAGATCCAGTAGAACACCTAGAGGAAGTGGTTGAATGGGAGAAGTACACTTTACATAGTCAAGAAAATGACACCCTGCAGAGACAAAACCTGACTGAGATTAACACCTAAACAGCACGGACATGGTCTCTGCCACTATTGTTAACAAAATATGACCAACTACTGCTGACAGTATGGTACCGGGGCACAAGCAGACATATTAAAACATTTGAAACATGGGATTTTATCAGGGAGTTGGTGAAGTCAGTTCTTGTCTCTTGTATTTGTTGTATTGTAGATGTCTCCAAAATGAATTCCCATTCCTACATCTGAGTTTCTTGCACTGAGAGAAACATGTTTGATTTTGAGCAATCTGTTTTGTTTGTATAGTTAATAAAGGTGTTGTATAGTTAATAAAGGTGTTATTTCAGGTGATCTGCCCCATCATGTACTGCAGTATTGTGTACTGGATGACAGAGCAGCCTCCTGAGGCCACCCGCTACCTGCTCTTCATGGCCCTGTCCACCTGCACTGCCCTGGTAGCCCAGTCCCTCGGCCTGCTGGTCGGTGCTGCCTCCTCTTCACTCCAGGTACCGTGGGTTGACATTGTTCAGGGTGGAATTTCATGGCGTTTCATGGTGTTACACATGTTAAACTGTTTCTGTCCTCTGCATCTGTCCACAGGTAGCCACCTTTGTTGGACCAGTCACAGCCATCCCAGTGCTGCTTTTCTCTGGATTCTTTGTGAACTTTGACACAATCCCCAAGTATCTGCAGTGGAGCTCCTATGTGTCTTATGTCAGGTGTGTAGACTCTGAGCGACTATTCATATATGAGTTTAGATGAACAGATGAAGGGCGGCACAGTGCGTGGTTAGCACTGATGCCGCACAGAAAGAAAGCTCTGTGTTTGAATCCATCAGGTGACTAGGGACTTTCTGTGTGGGTTCTCCCTGGGTTCTCCCCGGGTTCTCTGGCTTCATGTTCATTAGGTTCATTGGTGATTCTAAATTGACCATAGGTGTAAGTGGGAATGGCTGTCTGTCTCTCTGTGTTAGCCCTGTGATAGGCTGGCAACCTGTCCAGGGTGTACCCTGTCTCTCACCCAGTGACAGCTGGGATAGGCTCCATCAGAGCCCCGCGACCCTCCAGAGGACAAGCGGTTAGAGAAAATGAATGAATGAACAGTGATGCAGTGTGAATCATATCACCACCCACTGACTAATCATCTTAACCCCTCAGACTGAACTTACATATAACAACACAATACAGCTGTGTTGCCAAATCTCTACTAAAAACTTTGACTGAAATAAGTAGCTTTTAATAACCACATTTTGTAATAACCAGAACACACATTTGAGTCCAATTTGGTATGGACACTGGGGATCATAATCCTCAGAGGGCGATATCAGCATACTGACATTTCTGCTAGCATCTCTATCATGAAAATGTTAAAAATGAAACATTTGAGCAACACTTAGGTCAGTTCAGAACATACTATTGAATGAATTTCCTAAAAATATGCTTTTAATATTTGTCCTGAAGCAACACATATGGGAGACAAGAGACCAGAATATATATGTCACAGCCTGATTAAAGTATCTTCCTGAATATATCTGTGGATGAATCCTAATAAATATTTTAGGATACCCTTAACCTTTTCTTCACAGTCAGGGCTTGGGTCCTAAATGTACCCTTTCCATTTCAGACACTCCATAATCTTTCTTTAAGAACCATCTTCACGGCCAAATGTCTCAGACCTCTTGGGTTGGCGTTTCATTGGTACCAAGGTTCAAATTATCTGGTTAAGTGAGATTTTTACAGATCCACTCTTAAACCTCCTGAATGGCTGAAACGTAGTTTGCGGTATCTGGCAACGCTGATGTTAAGCACTATACTCAGGGCATATTTTGAGCATACCGATAAAAAATATCACCAAAGTCATAACTTAGCAGAGTTAAAAATCTAAGCTGTTGTGACTCAAAATAAGGAGATGAAGCTTTTTTTTACTGTTATGACATGACCTGAGTGGTTTCATTTCTCCTACAGATATGGGTTTGAAGGTGTGATCCTCTCCATCTACGGGATGAACCGCTCAGAGCTGGAGTGTCCGGGGCAGGTGTGTAAGTTCCAGCAGCCTTTAGAGGTTCTGCAGCTACTGGATGTTGAAGACGCAAAGCTCTACGTCGATTTTATTGTCCTGGGTGTTTTTTTCATCATCCTACGACTCGCTACTTATCTTGTCCTCCGCTATAAGGTCAAGTCTGAGAGATAGGTTTCGCTCAGCTCATCTCCAGAGCATCAGCTCTCCCTAATGTCATTCCAGACCTGGACCCGTTCCTGTGCACAGACACCATGTCATGTTCATTTCATTTAATTCATTGCTGCTAACCGGACTGGTGCACAAATCCTGATTCTGTTCTGCTGCCAACAACAGTGAAGGTGACCGTTCAGAGCAGAGAGGAATCATCTTCTGACTCAACCTACACCTGTTTTACCTCATCAAGACTTAATGTGCACAAAAGCCACATCGGCAGTGATCAGACAACGCTGCAGACAAGACTGAGCCTCATCCCGCAGCACATACTGTACTTTCACAAGATAGAAATGTTTTTATGCAGTAGCACGCATGAGAATGGACATGCTTGTTGATCCCATACTGTACTGCCTCTGTCAGTGCTGTAGTGTTTGGACTTCGGTCCGCAAAACTGCCCCTTCTGAGAAATGCAAATACAAACAGTGTTTACATTACTCTTAAAGCCAAAAAAATAACAGTATAAACTGTTGCACTGGAAAATACGTGTGATGATTTGTGCCTGAAAGAGTGGAAACGAATAATATTTTTTTGGTGGGAATCATTGGATCATAATGTCTGTAAGGTGCATGAAAGCAGTTTTGTTTTATATTTTTGTGTTGTCATGTGACTCAATTCGGATGACGCCCCCCAAACTTAACCGGAAAATCAGCACATTGTTTTAGCTTTCCTTTCTTTTCTTTTTTTTTTTAAACATGTTGATAGTTGTAAATTAAGCTTTCCTATGATTGTCTTCTAATATTTGGTATTTTTTGTACTTCTATAATGTAATCTAAAGTCTTTTAAATCTTAGTTGCAAATTGTAAAGCCTTAATCATTTTACACTATGCTGTATTATCTTTATCGTTCTATGCATATGCAGTCATATTCATGTATTTAAACAAAATAGATGAGTTCATGTGTTCATCCAGGAACGCCACAAGGACACAATATTTTCATGCAGTCACGTTTGGTGCTATGTGAAGTTTCATGTTCAGTTGGAATTATTATTATTATATTATTACCATTTACTAAACATGAAGTATTTGAAGAGTAACCAAAGAGAATACAATGTAATTGGAAGTATGTGCATATTTTATTTACAACATAACAACTGTTTTTTTTGTCTTCTTTGGTGTCATGACCACTTGTACGTCAATTACTGTATTTCATTCCATGTTGAAACATAAGCTTACTGTTTGAACTGCACATAAGGGTATGTAAAAAGACTCATATTCCAATAAACACTGGTCTGACTAATTCAGCCTTACTCATAATATGGTACCAGTTATTACATCTTACCCTTACTCTAGGGCAGTGACCAGTTTTTCCTGGTACATTGCTGCATCGCTTCCCACAAGATCCCCGTGAAGTACAAGCCTGACAGCGCCTAAGGCCCTCATATAATGAGGAGGTGCCAGCTACAGGAGGACAAAACGGCTGGAGGGAATGGTCCAGATGGCTATTTCACTTGTCAAGATACCAAGAGGTACATTGTCCCCAACGTCCGCAAAATCTTTTACACTGGGTGAGAAATCTTCCCTGTCCCCACAGGCATCTTTGCAAATGTTAGAGCCTGGGCTATTGTTGTTGAACCACAGAGGATGTAACCTTCCCTCATACGTTTTAGCATAACTAAACAAAAAAACAAATGTAACCACATAAGTGGGCTCGACCCAGAACTAATGCTCTGTTGTTCACAATCAGTCTGACTGTGGATTTGTGAATTCCAAACGATTTAGGAGATGGTTTTTCAACATTTCCAGCCTGATGATCAACAGCAACTCTTTTTCCGAGGACTTTTTCAGAATGGTCCTTTGTCCGTGCCATCATGCACTTCCACAAACGTGTTGTGAAGATGAGACTCAGACCAGTTACTGATTTTTTGCCCCAAAGTGGGGCACTGAACGACAGTCTCATTCCATTGATTGGTTTTGAACAGATTGACTCTTATTTGGCCTTTAAATGTTATCCCAGACGTTCACATATTGTTGCCACTCACAGATATGTAATATGTGCTCATTTTCCTGAATAAACCAAATCAAAAGCATATGTCAAGTAGCAGAGAGGGGAGAGAGATAGTTGTCACAGGTACTTACCAGAAAGAGCTGATCTCTGCCTCTTGTTTTCTCCTTTTCATCATTTTTTGATACTGTGACTGTGTCATATTTCCTCCAGTTGTTGATGACTGTCTTCATTGCGTTCCTTGGCACTTCTAATGCTTTTCACAATGAGATACTACTGATGCGCCGAAATTAGAACAATATTTGGACAGTTTTATCCAAAAGAAAAATAAATTAAAAAAAACACTGAAACAGAAGCACAGTGTGTGTCACAGAGTTACATTTATATGTGGCACTTGACAAAGTTGATAATCTGGTATAGAGTGTTTTTAGTGAAACTAGATGTACCTAGATATATGGTCGTAAGTGAATTGTTGTACTTTCTCAGCACATAATAAACGTGTGGGCTCTCCCTGGGCTTTAGGGGGATGATATTGCGCATATTTTACCCACTTTTCTCTCATCTCTCCCATCATCAATACAAGATCTTGGTGAAAAATGAATGCAAAACTGATGGATGGAAATAAATCTTGTGATATTGCAGAAGCGTATCGAAACAATGTCACGGAGAATGCGTCCTGTAATCAATAAAGGCGGTCCAACGAAATATCAGAGTTTGTGACCTTTTAATTTTGGTGGCGACTTTTTTTTTTTTTTTTTTTTTCAGGCAGTCACGTTCCCTGCAAACGACTCGCGAGAGGACGTAACCAGGAAACGACCTCTAGCCGGCCCAATGACATCAGAGGTTTCACGTTCATTCATATGCCGAGCTGTACAAGAGGAGCGTCCCTATTATTCCCAAAGATTTGGTGATTTTTAATGGACTCCGTGTCTAGCAAAGGCCGCTTTTGATTCGAGCAACATCGACAGAGTGAACCGGATCAGCGCCATGTCGGAGGAAGCAAGTTCAACGGTAGGTTTTTAAAGAAAGCGACTCACTGTATCCACCATATATGCATGTTACACATTCAGCGCCCAACACGTTCGGGGAAGCTTCCGTGTGCGTCGTCAGACGGAGCACGGTGATTGGGTGGTGCGAGTGTCTGTCTGAGGATCCTGTTCCCTATTGGACAGAAGAAAGGAGGGGCGGGGTCTGTCAAAGTTGACAGATAGGAACGAGGAAAAAGCTCTGAAGAGCTAAATCTTTCGATTTGAGTTCGGTATGATCAGGTTTACTTCCAGAGATCCAGCAGATCGACAAGACATGATGGGGTACAACAATTGTACTCTTCATCAAATGTTAATCCATGACTCTGCCTGAACTCTGTCTCCATTCATTATCTTTACAAGCCAAACTGTACAAGCTAATTACATCGAACATGTTCAACAGCTAATTACATCGAACATGTTTCAAAGGAAATAACGTCGGCTTTCCGTTAAGAAAAGAGGAACCGTGTACTATTTTTATTAAGTTGTGTAACCTTCAGTTGCTCCGTTTTCCAAAACTTGTTAGCATTAATTTGCTCCCGCCTCTAGCCTATCTTAACATCAGTTTAGATTTAGCAGCAGCACACGAAACACTCATTAAAGTTAAATATATAATCAAAACGCGATATTTGTTCTCTGTCATTGATGCCGAGTGGACGTTTGTTGCCTGATAACCTCTGCTGCAAAGTATTGAGTGACTGTGTGATGGGATATTGTAAAGCAGAGTAGAGAAATGTTAAATTGACCGATTTTTTAATGCAGTTCACAGTTAGAGACAAGACCCCATAATGTCGTTAATATGGTCCTTAAACCGTAAAAAATAAAAAGTCCAAGCTAGGGGCAGAAAAATTAAAAACAATATCTTAACAAGAAGTAAAACAGGTTAAAAAAAGGGGCTATATATGTTATAATTTAGATTCAATGTTAAATAGTCACATTAGGAAAACAAGAACTAGTGAAACACAAATATTTTAGTAAATTATTATTTCATTATTAGTATGGTTTCATTTGTCTTCTTATATTTACACAATACATAATTACTTAAAAGCATGACTAAAATAAAAATCATTATTATTATTTTTTTTTATTATGCGTGTGTGTTTTTGAACAACCCTAGCTGGTTAACCTAGCCAGTCAGAATCACTCCCCAGCCTGAGCCACTGACATGACAGCATCCGGTCACATTTTCTGATTAAATTTAGTACTTAATATTGTATTTACTTTGTTTTTACGTCTTGCCATCGAAATACGTATTTCATTCTGGCTGGTGTCAGATAAAGGAAGTGAGAACAGTTGTACAAATGATATAAATGTACATTTGTTCTTAGTGTTCCTGGCTTCCGTCCATTCATAAAATAGACGCTGTCAGATGAGTAAGGCTGTCGCACACAGACCATTCTATGACCACACCTTAGAAGCAGGATCCTCCTTAGCTGCCGCTCCCTGCTTATTATAACGGACTCAATGAATTGGCACACTTATCTTTTGAAGCCAGAGATATCTGGGGCTTGGGGGGTGATAAAGCGGGGAGGAGAAAGCGAGGGGGTGCTGGTAAGAAAGACCACTGCTGTTTAGTATCTGGAAGATATATGACCTCAGCACAGCTACTCACCAAGACGCAGCAGGCAGTCCCAGACACACACTCGGAGACAATAGCCTCTACAGTGCAGCAGCTCAGTGCAGACATACACGACTATGGAGGAAGGACCTTACAAGTACATCAGGGTGAGGAGAGCAGAGAAAATGCTTCGGCTCATTCATAAACTAACCGCAGATGTGACTGTAAATACGCTGGGGTGACTGAAGGACATCAGTAAAACTATCTTGGGAGAGGCTGTTGCAGAATGTGAGTTTGAAACTCTTGTGGTTGATTCGCTTTTTTGTCCTGGCAGGATGGGGACGGCAAGGTCAGCCGGGTTATACGGATCGGAACCCGCAAGAGCCAGGTATAGTACTATATTCATTACTAAATCATGAGCTCAGGAGCCTTGTAGCTTTCACTAACTTAAGCGTTTCAGCTTCTAGATTTTGCTACGATTTAAACACGAGTAAAGGCCTCACAAAGACCCAGAGTGTCAGTTGACTGCGAGTTATCTGATGCAGCGTACCTCCGTGCTGGCTCAGATACACCAGAGCTAGAAGTCTGAGGCTCCTTCTTGCACAGATAACACAATCGGACTCAAAATGTATTTTCATGATAACCGTTGGTCTAGTCTGCCATACTGATTTGATGGTTGCTGGCTCTGTGGACGTTTGAAATGTATCTAGCCCGGTCAGGCTCATGAAGAGCGTTCCTCTGTTGCAGCTGGCTCGCATCCAGACTGACAGTGTGGCCGACAAGCTGAAAGAACTCTACCCTGACGTCCACTTGGAAATAGGTAGGAGTGGTTGAGGTCTTTATTTTACACATTTGTTTTATGCTCTTGCATGGTTACATTTCGACACTCATCCAAGTTGCTTCTTCTTCTAAAAGACTTGTGGGGAGTCGGGGTTTAAACGGAAACAACTGTGAGTGTTACCTGTCAAGAACTAGGGTCTAGTTCTTTAGAACTGTAGAAGCTAGAAGAAGTTACTTGGAGGAGTGGCGAAACGAGAGGCTCTACAAGTCCGTAACTTCAGCTTGTTTTTTGTTTTTGTTTTTTTTTACTGGTTCTGGACATTAAATATTAGCCTGCCTTCATATCAGAAATCTCAAATGATATGATTTCTTTTTTCCTTTGGAGATATTAGTCTGTTGTAGTCACTTGTTTCCACTCTAGAGAAGTGATAGTGTTCAAATTACAGGCCTCTATGCTGCTGAGATCCTTTCCATTGCACGTAATGTATGTGTGAGATAAGATAATCCCTTAATTTAACCCACTGGATTACACGATGCTGTGTCATTTGCTGAAACAGTTTCTAACTAATTTTGCAGTTCTGGGCTCATAGAGCATGTGCATTAGTGTCACTCAGTAGAGTCACTACAAGACTGCTCACACATGCATCATACATCTATTCAGACATTTGTCATCTTATTGGGGCAAATGGTCTCATAATGAGGATTAGCAGGTTCAGAGAAATGCATATCATGTTAATTTAGACCATGACTGGTGTGGGTGAGAGGTCTGTAAAGACACAAGGGTTATGTCAGTTGTTCCACGTTAACGTCATCTTTTAGCTGACAAAATAAAAGTTACAGAGCCATGTCTCAACTGAATGTCTTAAGTTATTAGTTAGTTAGTTATTAACGGTTACACTGAACCTTTTGTCTTTCAGTTGCCATGTCAACAATAGGAGACAAAATCCTTGACACAGCATTATCGAAGGTGAGCCTTTTCAGATGAACACCACACACACACACACATACACGTATCTAATTATGAAACTAACAGAGAGTCCTGTTTTATTTCAGATTGGTGAGAAGAGTTTGTTCACCAAGGAGCTGGAGAACGCTCTGGAGAGGAATGAGTGAGTGTGATCAGCCGGTGTCATCTGTTGCTGACATCTGTGGCAAATCTATGAGTCGGGCTTAAAGATAAAATAAGATGCTGGTACTTGGGTATTATAGGAGTCAGCTACAAATATTCTGAGGTATTTTCATGACAAATCTTACTCTTTTCACAATGAAGAAGACATTTTATCCATAAGACAAGTGTGTCTGTGTGGAACCCTTTGATTTCTCTCCCTCCTCAGATGTAGCAGGTGGCTCTGTTCTGAAGCTCAATGGCTGCATTATACCACTAAACATAAATGGAGCTCGTATACATGACCGTGTTACTGTGTGTCCTACAGGGTCGACCTGGTTGTTCACTCCCTGAAAGACCTGCCCACCACTCTGCCTCTGGGATTCACCATCGGAGCCGTGCTGAAGTGAGTGCGCTCAGACATGTAGGGCGTCTGCGTAAATGCGCTTTCTGAACTATGTTTGCTTTTGAATCACTTGTCTAGCCGGGTACCTCGTCTGGAACATGTGCGGAATAAATAGAGCTCCTTTTTTTGTCTCCTAGCAACAGTTTCAGCTGCTCAAAAATGCGTTTTATTGTGCAAATAGGTGACCTAGGTACAGAATAGATTCCAGCTGAATATTGTTTTTGGATGTGTACAATGAAACAGTAATTCCAAAATAAAATACAACTTTTTGATAATTGCTCGAAAAAACATGATACATGGTGCAACATAGCTTACTAATTATAAACACGTACCAGCGGTGACCCTATGGGCTATTCTAGCATGTCACATTGTAATATGCTTCTGTTGTACAATAGTTGTAGAAATATACCAGCAGAAATAATAAAAAATGAATAAATTCAGACCTCAAGCTCATAAAAACAGAATGAAACTATTGTAAACCACATCCCTTTACGTCCTTATGTAATGAAGCTGTGGTCTTTTCCTGAGAGCTCAAAACGTTTCAGTGGCTAAAGTCCCAGCCAGGTTAAGAAGAGTTCAAAACCACATCAGGAGGTCTTTATATTTTCTTCCACTGAACTGAAGCAGAGTGGAGGACATAGAGGGGCCGTGCGGGGATCAGCTCCTTCTTTGTTCAAACAGTTCCTGCTGACGACAAGTCAAATATTGTCCACCGTCTCCAAATGGGTGTAGCGTTTGTAGTGTAATCTCATTGTATTTGCCGTTTGACCAGCTGTAACCATTCGTGTCTTTGCTTCCTGATGCTTTCAGGAGAGAAAACCCCCACGATGCAGTGGTCTTGCATCCAAAAAATGCGGGGAAAACTCTGGACACGCTGCCAGGAAATAGGTACGGCCCCGCACATAGGTCCGTTTGTTTTTCACTGAAGCATGGATAACTCATCTTGGTACTTTGTGTTTCGTGCAGTGTGATCGGCACCAGTTCACTGCGCCGTGCTGCTCAGTTGAAGAAAAGGTTCCCCCACCTGGAGTTCAAAGATATTGTATCCTTTGTGTTGACATCCCCTATAAACAAGGGCCATCAACTTTAACAGCCTAGTAACATGTTTGGTAACTCGTTATTAACGTGTCCTTTTTGAGACATTTGAGACATCTTTTTAATGGGAGATTAACTCGCACATGTTATTATGACCACAGCCCAGAGACGACAGTAAAACGCCCCGTTACGTCAAAACTGCTAAAAATACAAAAAGATGAGCAAGCAGAAACAAAAGAGCAGGAAAAAAAAAGACATGGGTCTTTCAAACAGCAATTTCTGCTTCAATACATTTCAGACTGTTGTCATGACGAGAGCCTAGTTATCGGCATTTGCTGACAATGTGAACGGAGTTATGAACTGAACAAGGAGCTTTGACAGGGAGGGACATTGATACAAATCATTTCTAGGTACATGTAAGCAAAAAAAGGGTTTAATTTACGTTAACATGCCTCACTTGCATTATCTATGGCATGTTAACATACGTGTATTAATCGCAATATTTAATTGAGATTAATCATGATTAAATATCTTATTATTATTAATATGTAAATAATTATTTTTGTGTGTGTGGCAGTGCTAGCAACCCCCGACTCACTCAGCCATTCACCTGCATATGCAAAGAACAGGTTAAATGTACTTTGTTTAGTGTCTCATTTCAAGTGTTAAAGGCCAAATACGTTTATGAATAAAGCTATATTAATAAACTTAGCCAATTAAACAACATCCATGCTAGCGGCTCAGAGGCTGTGTTCAGGTGCACTTGAGCTAAAAGCTAACGTCAGCATGCTAACATGCTCTTCCTAACGAACCAGAGTTGAGTACTGTAGCCATAGCTACAGTTATACGTTCAACATTTTGTCACCCTTAGTTTTTTAGTGGGCTACTGTTTGGGCATTAGCTCTAAACGTAAAATAAATTAAATGAAAAATTAAAATTTCAAAATATTTTACAACCCATTAGTCCAGAACCAGCTGGCAACCAGACCAACGCTACACTGCTAACACTGCTAATTAAAACATGTGCTGTGCTGTGAGGTAGCTATATTGATATATGTAAGAATTACTAAATAAATGAATATTGTCAGTATAGTAGACAGAGTTTGGTTTAGGAGGCATTTTCCTTAGCCTTTTCCTTCAGCGCGGCAACCTGAACACTCGACTGAAGAAGCTGGATGAGAAGGAGGACTTTGCTGCTATCATCCTGGCTGCTGCTGGTCTCAGGAGAATGGGTTGGGAGAACCGGATCAGCCAGGTACCGTATATAATGACACATCCAATGCTTTAAACTCTCTCTGTGCAATCAACAGTTTTAACAGTTTGTCTAATTCTTCTCCATTCATAGGTCTTGGGGCCTGAGGACTGCATGTACGCTGTTGGACAGGTAGGAACTGATTAAGGGCCTCTAATAAAACACTATACTCATGCATGCAAATATATTATCGAGAATCTTTTGGGAAATACAAATCTATATACGTGTGTGTTTGCCGTCAGGGGGCCCTGGCAGTGGAGGTCAGAGCCAGAGATACAGACATCCTGGAGATGGTGTCCGTCCTCCATGATCCTGACACTGTGCTACGCTGCATCGCTGAGAGAGCCTTCCTCAGACACCTGGTACAACAAGAACACACTCGCAACTAATTTTCACATTGTGTCAGTTCCTATGTATTCAATCTAGCTGTCACTTCTAATTGTAGGAGGGTGGCTGTAGTGTTCCAGTCGCTGTGCACACTCAAATCAAAGACTCCCAGGTAAGAGGACGCTCCTTCAGTCACTGCTGCAGCACTCATCAAGCTTTCTGGTCTTGCACAATAAAGGTCAGCCTTGACTGTTTTGAAATGTTTTCCCAGCTCTACCTGACGGGCGCAGTGTACAGTCTGGATGGATCAGACAGCTTGAAGGAAACCATGCAGACGAGCACTGCAGCCAGTGAGAAGGTAACCGCTGAATGGATTCAGTGTTAAGGCCACTGATCACATCCAGGAGTATTGCTTGTGAAGATCTGAAAATGAGTTGATTCTCACACCACACTGCCGCACTACTAAACTTTTTAAATAATAATCCATTGCAGAATTTAGAAGAGGTGGACGAGCAAGCCCAACGAGTGGGAGTTACGGCCACTAAGATCCCGTGTGACGCCCAGGACAGGGCCGAGCGGCTGGGGGTTGACTTGGCCAACTTACTGCTGAGCAAAGGAGCCAAGGAGATCCTGACGGTGGCCAGGCAGCTCAACGACGCCAGATAATCCCGCCTGGCCGCGGTTCCACGGTGTGCAGTCAGTGACAACCTTGTGTCAAGTAAAAACTTGAATCCCTTCATTTTGATGGTCATTTTGATGTAGACTTTTGTAAAGATTGACAACTTTCTGTTGCACCAGGTGAGGATTTCAAACACTACTTGGACCAACGTTGTGCTCAGTGGGTTACAAAGCTGCTAAACTGGCTGCCACTATCAGAGAGTTGGGACTCCCAGCTCTCTGTAGCACTCATGGATTTGGTTCTAGCCTGTTCTTATTCACAGTACCTCATGGAACCGTCTCTTGAGCCACGCACTGTAGAAAGCACCTCTCTGGCATTATTACCTAGAAACACAAAAAGGCCTTCAGATATTGCCGTCACTTCTTACAGCAACATTGCTGGCTGATATCCTCATGGTCAAGCCCTTCATAGATTTTTCAGTATCTTAACTTACTTAAGGTCGTCTGTATTCACAAATATTATCTCCCCAAACTCAAGGATGTTTCAACAAAATCCAGATCATTCTTCACAAGCAGATCAACATAGTTGCTCTTTCAGCTCTCAGCTTTTGAAAAAGACAAGTTTCTTCTTGGTACCAAAGATGAGTTTCCAAGTACATGAGCCCATTTAGGAACAAGCAACACCAACGACAGTGAGACAAGTAGATGCAAAAAGTGTAAATGTTAAATTTAGAATCGTTATTGGCTTTGTACATTTGTACAAGTTGAAGCTGGAGATTTATCATATTTTAGGCTATTTCTTCAACACAGAGATTATATATTTAATGCGCACAATACGCCAGAAGGAGCGTTTTGTTTGACGCCACCTGTTAACATAGCTAGTGTTTATATGATGTGTAAAGGTTTGCTCTGAAGCCACGAGTTTAACTATGTGACTACATGCTTAACACTAGTCCCTGCATCACTTTTCAGTTTCCTGTTCGGATTTTAACTGTGCACTGTTTGGCCCATTTTAAGATTTGTTGATGCTGCATATTGAGAATATGGGTGCACTAACTCTTGAAGTACAAAACTGCGTGTTACGTGCGAGCTTGTGATTTTAAAGGTGGATTCCCAGTAGTGCACTGGACTGTTCAGAAGCTGAACACTCTTTGAATTTCAACAGACGCCAGATCACATTTAAGAGACAACATCACTCCCTTAAACCAGAACAGTGCTTCACTCGTTACACTGGCTCAAAGATTGATTCAATTTCTATTAATGTAATCAAGAAATTGAAATGTTGCTAATGTAATTCTCATGATTAAGCTTTTCTCACAATCACACAATATGTATCTCAAGATAATAATCAGGAGTACCTAACCAAAAATAGTTTTCTTGTAAATTGGAATATGGATTAACAATACATAATTATACCATATGCAATGTGTTGGTTCTTCCACATTTTTGTCAGATTTTCTATACAGATAACAAAGACATTAGTTTGAGTGCTGTAATGTTGTCCTGCTACGTGAAATACTCCACATATCAAAACCTGAAACATATACGAAGCAATAGATTTTCAAACTTAATGAAAAACCATCAGTGCCATGATAGTAATATGTATTATTTCTGCCTACATACGCTGGACATTTGCCTTACATTCACCGTTTTGTTTCTTAATTTCTCATCAGTATACCCATTGTACAGTTAGTGTGACTATGTTGTTCCTTTTATTTTATAGGTCTTGGTTGTACATTATACTTAATTTAAACCTCCTGATATGATGTGAGGTAACATTAGCCATATTTCTTTATCAGCTTTAATGTTTCATTATGAATTAACGTAGAACGTCTCTCTTTAGGCTTGTCATAGTCCCTCAACAGCAGAATGTGTACATGGTGTGAAAAATAAAACCACTGACGTCAAGAGACAATTGTCAATAAAGTTTTGTGTGTTAAACATTTTGTCATTATTTTTTATTTTGTCAGTTTTTGTCATTATATATCAGGGGGACAACTCGGGGACTGGTTGCTGTTGATATACTGCATTAGAGTAGAATATCCTCTTGTGTCTAACATTTGGGTTCAGTTCAACGTGCAGCACCTGGGATGGCATGTCGAAGACTCCCCTTCAATTGTCTTCAAGGCTTGGTTAGGGCCCGTACATGTGGGCGGAACTACTCTAATATGAGTATGAGCAGAGCAAAGGTTGGAGGCAAATATGAAATGGGAATGTCATTGGCTTTTCAGATATTTGGTCATAAAAATAGTAGGACTAATGGATATTTTGATATTTGATGATGGGGCTAAATCAAAACAAACTATAAAACTTTGGGCGACATGAATGACGTGACTTAGCAGTCAAGATATGCTATGAATGGCCATATCAAGTTTTGTCAAATTCGGTCTATGATGCGATATTTTGGTAGGGAATGGAAAAACTGAGACACCAAGGTCAGTAGAATTTATCCTCCGTGGACCAACAATATAATGATCATGCCAATATTTGTTGAGATATTTCAATCTGGACCAAAGCAGAGGACCAACCAACCAGCACTGCTATCTCTGAACCAAAATTTAGGCATAAATATTATTATTATATATTTATTGCTGCATGCATTATCTATCTATCTATCCTATATATAATTCTTTTGCTTAACTAATGACACATTCAGCAGCTTTTCCTCCTCAGAACCCCTCATCCAGTCAAAATGCAGCCGTCCATACTGAGTTTCCCCACGGGTATTCAAAGTGAAGAAAGTTTGTTGGGAGGCCATTGGTATTACATGGTAGAAGTTACCAGAGGCTGGTTCCAGGTTGCCTCTCATCTGAATCTTCCGCACCACCCTCTGATGTGTTGCTCCCTGACCAGCCTGCAGTGAGGGGATGGTGACCACAAATTGCGTGACACTGAAAGACTTTACTGAGTTCTCTGTAGCGGGCAACTTCGCAGCCCGTATAGAGCTGTGGGGCTGAGTTTGAATGGTGGGTGTTGTAAATGGAGAAGGGCTGCCCAGACCACTGTTTAGTTTCAGTCCCTCAGAATAGTGTGAGCCACTATAGGCTTGAGGGTGAAACTGTCTGCTGCTCAGACTCATCTCAAGAGTATTATTCTGAATAGTGGAGTGTGTAGCCTTTCTAGTAGTAGTAGTAGTAGTAGTAGTATGGCGGTTTGCCATAAACGACATTCCAGCGTGTTGGGATTTCTTCTTGCAGAGTTTGAATTTCTTGTAGAGATCCAAGGCTTTCTGATCAAGGGTCATCTGTACTTGTTTTTGGATGTTGTCATATTTGGCAGAGGAGAGGAGGAACTTCTGATCCTTGACTGGTGAGGATTCAGGGTGGCCAAGTACTGACGGAGGTTGAGGATATTCTGGACTTAGAGGAAGAGCCGTCAGACGAGGAGGGACTCTGTGTTGGGGCTCTGAAGATGGTTGGTTCCTGGACGTGGCATGCCTAAATTCTGCCAGCACGGAAAGGTAGAAAGAAAGTGTGAAGATTCAAGAAGGATGATTGTCTGAAAGGCAATGGGGCTCAGACAAGAGCATCAAATGTAATAAAATCCTATAACTATGCTATCATGGCTACCTAATTTTCAGGTAGAGTAGCTTGTCCACAACCTTGGAAATGAATGCTACGTACAGAACATTGATTCGGATCTCTTGCACCACCCGTTGCATACTATATGCACATAATATAGCAGTTAGAACAGTAACCTTGCTTGGGGGTGGCAGACACCACGGGACTTTTCACTGGAGGCTCCAACGCATCTATGAAAATGACAAATCATTACACAAAAGAAAAAGAAAAGAAACTTAACTTATCATTGCTTTACAGTACCTTTAGGTGGTAGATGGTGGAGTGGAGGAGCAGGAGTAAAAGTTTTATAAACATCCTTGAACTCATTCAGCTCTGTCAGTGGTTCATGTCCATTTTCATCACAAGAGGGCAGTCTACATGTTTTAAAAGATATAGTTAGATAACAAAATATCTGCGTTCTGCATAGTGAATACTGTAACTGTAAATTTGTATTGTTACTGACACAATACATCTTTTTTTAAATTCTTTTTTTTTTCGTTTTTAACACTTACGGCATGTTGTCAACATTTTTTGTAATGTATCTTGATTTAGCTTCAGGCCTCTGAGGCACCACACTGACTTCATCCAAGGTTTTTTGTCCCTTCATAGTCTGAGTCTGGAGGCCATACAACTGCTTCAATGTGCCAAACTTATCTGTCTTGTCTTCTTCTGTTATTTTTTCCTCCTTCTCTGTTCTTTCCTTTCCCTCCACTTGCATTTTTTCCCTTTGCATATTTTCCTTCACTTTCTTCTTATCCTCCTTTCTCCACCCATCGGTTGGATCCTTTTCATTCCTATCGTTCTCTTCATCATCCCATCTCAATACATTCACCTCTTCTGCATTTATCTCCTCTTCCTCCTTATCGCAAACAGTAGAGGAAATCTTTCCGGCTCCTTCTGCATTTGTAGTGTTGTTTTTATCCGCCCAATAAAGACCAAGAAGACTGTCTGTCCGGCTGAAGTCCCTTCCCTTCCTCCTCCAGCTCCGGATCACAGAGTTGGGAATGTGGCCATCTGGAGCTATGGGCCATGTCAGAGGCTCTGTGTCCACACCACCAGATTGAGACATGATGTGATGTTCAGCCCTCTCAATCACCTTGGACTTGAGCTTTAGCCAACATCCAGCTGTAACTGCAGGGCACTTCAGTTTTTAAAGAAAAATGCTTGAAATTTTGTATAAAAACAAACATTGAATTGTTTTCTTGTTCACTAGATGAATATACCTCTGTAATATCTCAGGCCTCAGCCAGTTGGTTTAGCTTAGCATACCGACTGAAGATAGGGTAGTAACCAAATGCTGCTAACTAAGCTGCACCTAACGATTGTTCCAAATATTACTGTAAAACACAATACTTCTAATTTCACTGACCCGTACTGACCAGAAAATACATGTAGTAGATTTGCTTATAAGCCGGATGCTGCTCTTTTACAATAAGACTGAAACAAAGTAGCTGCTTTATCCAGATGTTATCATTGTTGTGTTAAGCTAAGCTATGTTAAGCTAAGCAGCTGCTAACTTCCACCTTATATTTCCTGTAAAGAAAGTGCTTTCAGTCTTCTTGCCTAAGTAGGCCATAGGAAAGACTGCAACCAAATACACTTCTAAAACTTTTGTGAAAACTAACCAATTATTTTTTACTTACTTAAAAACTTTCTCCTTTTGGCAGGTCCTTCCTGAGGTTACCACTACCTGCTCTAAGCCTTGCTGAGGCCTACCTCACTTCTGCGGTGACTCATATTTATTTTAAATTTAAACTTTAAAATTAGAATTTTCACAAAATGGAACTAACAACGGGTTTCAAAACACAAAGTGAGCAATAATAATAATGAAAAATACATAGCTGGTATCTTCACATCTTATGAGTTTGCAGTTTTTTCTTAAAAAGTGTATAGGACAGATATTAAGGAAAGAAGACTACTGGCAAAGACACTGGAAAAAAATGCCATATAGTGTCTCAAATATTTAACTAAACACATATAATCTGTGATCTTACACACAGTTGCTAGCATGCTAACTATTAGCAGATTAGTACTGAGCACTGTGAGCCGATAAAGAGGAAGTATAGAAGACTTTTATTTTAACAGACTCTTTTCAGAGTACAACTGGATAGTCCTGCAACCATTCAGAGCCTTTCAGCTGTAAACAAATTCATCTCCATAGCACTTAGATGACTATGTCACTGCTACTGTTCTGTCCATCACCACATAAAAGACTAATTGACCCAGCAAATCTTTGCGAGGTGCATAATTAGTTCCCAACAGAGTGACTCTGGGGTAGTGTTTATCCTGTTCATGTGAATAGAGACCATGTAACACCCCCCCCCCCCCCCCCCCCGCCCTCATCCAAAAAAAAAAAAGGAAAAAAAGAAAAGTAAATGATGGTGGATGTTACCACTTGGATGCCAAGCATTTTGCGTTAATGATTTGTCATGTTGTAACCATGAGCTCTCGAGGTTCATCTGAATTGTGCAAATGTCTCACAAATCTCACTCACCATGTATCATCAGTGATGCCATAACTGTGATATATCTATCATGTGACAGATGAAGATTTGTGCAAATTAAAAATGACATCTCATGACGACACTAGACGAAAGACCTGGTGGTGTTAGAGGAAGACTCATCGTAAGAGTCATCATCTGGGATTACAGATGTCACATGTACAAAATGATGCATCTTTGTCTGTAACAGTGTTGGACTGACATTGCCCTGCCTGGATATATGCAGCTAATGCAGTTAAAACCTCTTAATACTCTGGTATGTTTAGCTGCAAATTTGAGTCTGAATGAGAAAGCTCATTCTGGTTACACCCAAAATCAAAAAAGCAATGTTGAGTCTTGTTTGATTTATACTCCATCACAGCACTTGCAACATAGGTGGAAACCAAACTGATGAAGATTAACTCTGCACACATGTCGTTTTGCAATGCTATTGCTATGGAGAAAAATGATGCTTTTATTTCATGTTCCATCAGAACAAAACCAAACAGAAAATGACCGCTGTCATTACAAACCATAGATTGACCTTTTTCTTATACTCAAAATATGAAAATAATGCAGGTGCTTAAAAAAAGCACAGCTTCTTTCTTTAGAACTCGATACATGATAGTAACTTTAAAACTAAAAACACGCTTCATCTTAAATTATAAATCAACAAAAGTAAGAAATAAGAAAGAAGAAACCAATTTAAATTAATTGCTGTACACATTTGGTGATATGTTCAGACAATAAATAAGAAATACAGGAACAACATGGCTTCTTCCTCTGTTTACATCACACAGACTCTCTTCTTCTTGAGTTTAATACAAAAGCATTCAACACTTTCTACGGACGCACAGTTAGTAACTCTTGAATCCAATACCTGTTGCTCCAGTATTTTTATGTGAAGAAAGTAACAGTTAGTTAAAAAGAGAAAACCGTTCACATTTCTGTGGTAGCAGTGTACAACTCCTCCTTGTGCCACAAACCATTGATGAACTAGTAATGGTTTGCAGGTCAGGCTGAGATGGTTTTCCAAGCTCTCTGTTTTCACAAGATGCAACTTAAGAAACATGTGCACAACAAGGTTAATGTTAATCATGTTTTCCGAGTGGCAAGTTTTGTCCTGAATGAATCTGTAGATCATTTTTACATGGAAACCAAATGGCAGTGCAATTTGCCCCGAACCCTTTAAATTTATAGTTTGACATTTTTGGAAATTTGTATATAATGTTGTATTAATCTCTTGCTGGCTCAAGCCAGCAGGTGATAAAGGTGGGATGGGGTAGCTGTAGTTCAGCAGGTAGAGCTGGTGGTCAATGAACCATAGGATACGCGTTCTATCCCCCGTAGACCACATACTGAAGTGTCCCCAAGCAAGACCCGAGTACCGAGTTGTGACTGAATATGTTCTTGAGTGAACAAACTGGTAGATGTGTAACTGCGTAAATTGCTTTTAGAGCCACTTACGTAGAAAACCTTTATGCAAATACATGACCATTAGCATTTATGTAGCTTAGCATAAACAGCTAGCTACACTGGCTCAGTGAAAAGCTGAACCAGCAGGACGAAACATGTATTAGTAAAAATCTGAGGGATTGGTGGGTGTTTTTGAAATGTTTAAAGCAAACCCAGGCAAGCTAAGAGACCACTATCATCAGCTTGCTATCAAACGTATTTAGCAGACAGACATGAGTAGTCTGATGCAACCTTAAGGAAGAGAGCAAACAAGTATGTTTCCCAAAATATGTCAAACTATTGTATTAAAATATTGAGCAGAGCTGAACAGGGAACGAGTTTCAAGTCGGTTGAAATGTCAACAGATCACTACAGTTTGATGTTCAACCACCGGCGCTGGGGAAAAAAAAACCTCCAGGAGACACTCGTACTAAGTGTAAGTGTATTACACTGTCTATTAATGTATGTCCCCATCATCACAGAGAGTAAATGACTCTCTCTACGTGGTCAGAGTTCTATTTTCCAGCTTCACTGGTTGTGAGATGTTAAGTGTAAATAATGAAGCAGAAAACTCCAGTGCAAAATTAAGCGTAAACTGAGAGGGCTTCCTAAATGATGCTAGGATGAGAGATAATAAGGTCAAAGCATGCAACTTTTGGGCTGTCATAATATGCTACGCGTGTGACGTGCCGGAGCACTAACCACTTCTGTTTGCTGCTGGTGGCCTTTCCACCTTCTGAAGCCGCAGCAAGGAGCGGCCAGTTGGTACATCAGGACACGTTGGTTTTCAAGAGGCACAACATCACAGACACTCAATCGATGGAACAAAGCTGCATATATACTGGATGTGTGTGTGTTAAATGCTGTCAACACCTGAGATACAGAGTGTAAGTTCTTGCATGCTGTTAAAAATGATCCTCTTTAATATTTTTGCTTGTAACATCTGAAAAAAAAAATGGTCATAAATAAACACAAATAAAACTGGAAGACTTTTTTTCTTCTTCTTCTTTCTCTCCAGAATTTGATTACGACATTAACGAACGCACAACAAAACTGCTGCTGGACCAGAATCAAGAAGCTACTGTGTGATTGTCAATAGTGCAGGTTGTGCTGTTACAGTTGCAGCTGTTCTGTACTGAATGTGAAACACGTGGGGCCACATTGTGCGGGAAGCATCAGGGCAGTCCCTGATGAAGACCTGAAGCCAGTGCTGACACGTTCCCCCAACGGCTACTGGAGTAGGGTTAGCGGGACAAAGGAGGCAATCTCTTTCGAAACAATAAATACCTTGTGTTTTCATGTTTGGTCAGGAGCCCTGTGGCTCGATGCAGCTGGGATCTGTGCAGGAAAGCATGTACACTGTCATTACAAATCATCCTCAGTCTGGTTCAATTTAGTGAAATGAGCACACGGACTCCTCAGCATTATAAGTCAGAGATGGCCAAAACAGCAGCATAAAGACAACTTTGTTACAAAGTTTATCTTTTGTAAAATGCTGGAAGAGCAAGTTATTGGGGTTACATGCTGAATGCGAGCAGTGTTGCTAGACTGAACAAAATCTGAGTGACTGAATTATGAAATATACGGACTAGATGGTGCCCTCAGTAATGCCCATAAGAGAATGAATGTGGCTTTCTGAAAACACAAAGGATCAAATGTAATTGATAACAAAAGTTACAGCTGACACTACAGTGAGGAAGCAGAATGATGAAGTTTGTTGAGAAATGTGTGTTCATTAAAGTAAACTGTGGGGGCAGATAGGGGAAATGGTTTTGGACACAGGTGACCTAGCGTTGGTTGAGTTTAGCGTTATCACATCTGGGGAACATAAACTCTTGAGTTCACCAAAATATATAATTAACACATACATAAGTCATTCTTCTGCTTTATCTTAAAATATTTAGCTGCAGCTAAAGGCAAACATCTGATGGCTTAGAATTTGGGTCCATTCAGCGTATTCCTAGAGAATGAAACATATTTGGTGTTACTGCAGATTTCACAAAATTTGCTGAGACTGAGAATATCTACGGCTATTTCGGCTTTCCTCCACAGCACGGCTAACATCGAGCCATCCTGCCCAAACCGTCCTCTCTTTAAACAGAGTGAAAACATGACGACATGTGAGTGTGGCGCATTTTCTAAACCAAGCGGTCACGAAGCGGTCATGGAGTTATTTCCTCTCACCACTCACTGGCTGGGACGCCAGCCAGACCGGAAGCTTGAGCTTGACCCTTCTAAGACACCGCCAGCTGCTGAAGAAGCTGAAAAGAAGACAGTGCCCGTATTTTTTTTTTTGTTTTTTTTTGTTTTTTTTTTGCGGGGTGGGGTCACTTGTCTGAAATGTGGTACTGCAGTTTGTGGGAGTACAGCATAATCAGGTTTGAGGGTTTCAGCTCAGGCAGATGTCATTCTTGCAGAAGTGTCTCTCTCCAGTCAAAGGTGTGGTTTGGTCCATGTGTGAGGGGGAGGATGGGAGGGTCCACTAACTGCCACACCCCCGTCTCTCCCTGTTCCTCACAGGAGCAAAAGCCCAGGTAGGGGACCTGAGGACCAAGAAAAGGAGTTAGTCACTTGGTTTTTGGAAAAAATAATTTCAGGAAATGACACATGCTTTGAGGAAGGAAATCTTTCTTTTCTCCTTTGCTACAATTCTGCAAATCGAATCCCTGACTTGATTAGCTGATGACATTTTGAGACTTGTCCCCTGTTCTGTTATTTTCACTTTAATAATGATCCGACACTGACAGGTATTGAAGTCCATCGTGAAGAAAGACAGAAAAACAGTAAAGGCTAGTGCTAGTGGATGACGATGCATATTAAAATGCAGGGAACGAAGAACACAGACGGTTATAAATCTGCTCGGAGGACTGTAACTGTGCTAGGGATTAAAGCTGAGAGCAGGCAGACAGCTGCTGGGTTATTAATGGTTATCGATCCATCCCAGTGCATCAAAAGAGCAGACAGCCGGCGTTGTGACGAAGCAGCGCCAAACATCTCAACCTGTTTATTGCTGAGAACAAAATGAGTTGCTCTGGCTTTATGTGCAGTGCAGTTCATCCCTCATGCCTCACCCTGTATCCAGTCACTCCACTACAAACTGATCATTCATTCATTTTCTGTAACTGCTTCTGTAGCAACCATTCACACTCACACCTACGGCCAACTCAGAATAACCAGTGAACCTAACCAGCATGTCTTTGGATGGTGGGAGGAAGCTGGAGAACCTAAGTCCAAACCAAGGAGACAGCATGGTCCATGGGGAGGGGTAAGACTTACCCTCTGAATAAACAAAGTTATACTGTAAGAGTTTAGTTGCTGCCAGGGCTAATCGATGGCATTAATTATGTGAGTACACTGTGTTTCATTCATTCATCACGAGTAGCAGCTCCCACTGTCGGACACGCTGAAAATTAAATGCAATCCAATAAAGCCGAACAAAAAAAATGAATCAATAACCGCTGGTGCTCACACTGCATATCCGGTCAAGCAGTGGGACAAATCCTTTTTGATGACTAATGCTTAAACATCCACACCACGTTTCTGTGAGCTGTTTTATTCTCAGCTAGAGATTCGACAAAATGTACCACTGGAGCATCAGGTGAGTTAAAACTAAAACCTTTTGAGCAACTTGTCCGGAGATCAGTATTAATTTCAGTTATTCACATGGACCCCTCACATCTCTGAAGTTTACAAACCCCCGTCTTTGCTCATCCAACCACAACAGATGTGGAGCGAGGTTTTGAGGAAACCAGATGAAAGTAGTGATTGATGGACAGGGAAGTGGGATGAATCAAAGAAAAAAACAAAAACAGATGGACTACATCAAAACAAGACGTGCAGGGAACAGACCTTTCGGACGACTTGAATGAAGTCCTTGGTGTTCTGTGGGCCGCGGCCCTGCAGCTGGCGCGTGCAGGCCTCTAAGGAAGAAGCGTGGGCTACAATCAGCACGTTATTTCCTAAGGAGAGTGGAAACCCAGGCAGGATGCAACGTCAGCAGTGCGCTAACCCATGAGCATGTAAGAGAACAAAGTAAAAATTCACCTAAAAAAACAACAACTCAACAGCCTGTCCCGGCTGCCCCCAGGAGCTCAGCTGCACATCTTACCAGTGTTTTTGCAGTCTGACAGGATATCTTTGGTCACTTGATAGCTCCGACTCATGTAGTTCTCGTAGGACTCGGACACAGTGAGCTTGCTGACTGGGATCAGAGGTCTACATCCAGACAAACGGCAATTATTAGAAAACAAATCCAGTTTAAAAAAAAATTAAAAATGTTGCGGTGGATTTAGGCACTAAGCAAAGAAGAGTGATTTTGGAGTGGAGGCAAACTGTGTTTTAGAGGTTGTTGGATTCAATACAAGAAGTACAGTAAGAATAAAACAAGATGTCTACTTCAGTGCAGCTGAGTTATAGCGGTGGACGTCTCTGCAGGGCAGGCTGAGTCAATCAACAACCCAGCTACAGCTGCAGGTAGTACAAGAAATAGTCCACTGCACAAATATATACTGTGCGGTGTGTGCAGTACCGTACAGTACACACACACACGTATCTATACAAAGATGGGGACTGGGTAAGCTAATTAGCTCAACAGGAACTAGTTACAGAAATAACAGATCATTAATATTACTGTGAAACCACGCAACCATCTAACCAACACAGCAACATCTTATTCTTAGCCATAGCTGTTCACATACACGAAAGAGCCACAACGTTAAAACCAATGACAGGTGAAGAGAATAACATTATTAATCGTGTTGTTGAGAAATCTGGTCCTGGTATTCATGCAGATGTTATTTAGTCACGCACCGCCCACCTAAACATTGTTGCTGACCAGGCATCCCCACCCCATAGCAACAACACTTCCTAATAGCAGCAGCCATCCCCAGAGGGTAATACCACAAGAACGGTTAAGGAACAACACAAAGAACATGAAAAACAGCACAGGGTGTTGACCTGGCCTCCAAATTCACTAGATCCCAAACTTATCAAGTATCTGTGGGATGCACTGGAACAATCCTGATCCATAGAGGCCCCTCCCCTCAACCCAGAGGACCCAAAGACCTGTCCCCTATCAGTGTCCTGGTGCCAGACACCGCAGGACACCCTCAAAAGGCCAGCGTCAATTTCCGATGCACCCGAACTTTGCACAAGGATGCACAAGGGAGACCTAAACAATGGCTTTAATGTTGTGGCTGATGAGTGTATGTCACAGCATAGTACTTCACGTACAATACTGTGAAGCCAATACTGTGAATATCTAGGGATCACACTAAAACTTTTGCATTAATAGATATTTAAATGACATAAAATGAATTGGAGTGTGTGCGTCTTTGCTGAGACTATCTGCGTCACCTGTACGTTGTGTCCACACTGAAGTGGGCAGCAGCCAGGTCAGTGGGAGGTATCCATGCAGGCAGAGAGTTCCCAGACACCCACTTGGTCCATTCAAAAAGCCCCGGTTCCACTCGCACCTTCAGCTTCCCGTCCTGCTGCAGACCTGTTCACAACAGCACAACATCAGACTTTGTGGCAGGTTAGAGTGAAACGTCTACTTCCTGGGCATCTCTGAGAAACACTCAATGTGACAGTTCGGGGTACAGGGAGTGAATACTAGAGATTACCTGAACCCATCACATCAGCTCTTCTTCTTACCTTTCAGGATGTTCTGTGCAGTCTGAACACATCGGAGAGCAGGAGAGCAGTACACAAAGTCTATCACTGTGTTACTCTCTAATAGGGCCTCACCTGGAAAAACAGCACTTGCTTAGCACCCAAACATTTCCAAAGCAAAATTCCATCTAAAACCAGGCGCTGTACATGACTCAACCCTACACTGGTTACGTACCCACTAATCGGGCCTGCGTGGATCCAAACACAGTGATGGGAGCGTCCATGTCGTAGTCTCTTTGTCCTCCCCAGAGAGGCAGACTGGGAGGCATGTTCAGGTTGGAACGTACATATCTGCCTGCAGAGCAACAAAAACACATGATGGTCAAATATACTGTTGCATGTCGGGCTTTAAAACTTTAGCCCGAGCCTACAATCTTTTATTTAAACAGATGGTGCGACTGCTGTCAGTGTTTCAGTGTCTCACCTTTACTGTCTGAGCACAGAGAGAGCCAGTGTTTGCCAAAGACCACATCCATCCTCTCACCGTGCCGGCAGACAAAAAGAGTCCGCTTGGGCTGTCGAGAGTGTCCACCACTGATCCGCAGAACCTGCTGGATATAAAAGACCTCAGTGAACTACACGGATTTCTGAGAAGATTATGAAATATGACTAAAATATGGTTTTCAATCATACAGTTATATATAATTTACAGTCACAACAAACAAAACTACCTGCATTGGATGACAAATGAGACTGAGGGTGGGTGTGTCTCCAGGACTTGTGCTGTCAGGGCGTCGGCTGTCCAGCAGCCCGTCAAACATCCCTCTCTCTTTGCTGGTCTTATCACTGGGCCCACAGCTGAAGAATGAGTGAGAGCTGTGGTGGATGTGGAAAACAGACTTCAGGTACAAATAAGAAAATGACTTCCTGGTATCTGTCTATATATGCAATTAGTCTAAAAACAAACCCATGAATCAGCTTTGGAAAGACCTCAGGTCAGGTTTATTTCACTGATTTTATTTTTATAAGTTTAACTTGACTAATACATTCAATTTAAAGCTAAAGTGATGTTTGAATATAAACATAACAGTATGCAGTACCTTAAAAAAAAGTGAGAACTGGGCTTGTTAGTGTGCATTTTTGATGGTATGGAAATTGGGGGAGGGAGGGAGGGAGAATGAGGCTTTGCACAGTATAGTATGTGATGGCCGATGACACATGTTGGTTAAAGATTCATCATTATTAGAATGCGTTGTCTGATGAGCAGGTGAGAGCTGAGCATCATCTGCCAAGTACGTTTTTGGAATAGAAAGAAGGTGGTAAATAATTGATTAGCCCAGAGGCCTAAAAGCAGACCTTGTCTAGTAGGACATCCCGTACTTGTTGTTCCAGTGTGAGGTGCTGTGCTCACCCATGGAAGATCCAGGTGTCGGACTCATCGGCCAGGCTGACGTAGTTTTCAGGCAGCAGGCCAGACAGGCCGGTGGCCAGCGACGTCCCGTGCACCCAGCCTTCACTAGTGCTCGTCTGATCCACCGGGGACATGAAGACAAAATCCCCCGGAACCAGCTCTAGCTCGTCATCATTCTGTGGCATGTAGGGGTACATCACCCGCAGCGTCTGCAGATGTGACATTCAAGGGTTATTGATTCAGACTTACAACAAACTGTGCTGCTGGTTAACAGATACGAATGAAACATGCATTGCTGCTATGAGCATTAGCTACCTCGTGGTTAGCAAAACGAATGTCCCGGGAAAACAGAACAGCCAGCCAATCACAACCCAGCTTGACCTCGATGCCCTTGGCCAGTTTCTCCAGTGATTGGAGGTGATCAGAGGGGAAGTTGTAGGCCAGAGTGACATGGAGTTGCTTCCTGTGAGGCTCCACGTGGACTTCTGGATGAGAAGGGTGACGTAAAATGACACACGGATGGGTTTTAGAAATCAGTGAATCACTTGAGTGACACCAACAAGACTTGGACTGGATATTGTTTCATTCTGTGCCTTCACCATGGAACAAAAATATGACAGAGCGCTAGCACTAACACCCAGGCTCTAATCTAATTTGGCACTTCAGTGTCTGAAAGACTGCTGGGCAGTCAACTTCGGTTTTGGTTATATTTAAAGAAAATTACAGTGACAGATTGAGTGAGTGCTTTAATAACGCACCATGACTGCCATCCACACCAATCATTTCACTGTTGCTGATGGAAAAACAAAGCTGGTCGCCACACATTACATGATGACTACCCTTAACAGATGATGACAGACTCTAAACACACAGCAACGACACAGTGGTAAAGACAGATGGTAAACGATGCGACAGATCTTCATATGGTTCAGTCCCTGTAATGTGTTGTGGGTAAAATGACGCGTGTCCCTTATTCCCAGGTTCGTACCTGCCTTCCTGGTGGCCTCTGTGGCAAAGTCAGCAGCAAACTGCTTGAGGACATCGGCCACCTGCTCCTCCACGAAAAGACCAATGAAATTAGAGGAGGTGTAGAGCTCCAGAGGCAGCGGGCTGGGGAATCGACCCCGCCACTGCTGTACGGTGGCCTGGAGGGCTTCACAGAGAGCTTCTACTTTGTGGTCTGCACACTGGTCACAAAGAGGGGTTCAAAGAAAAAGTCGACACTTTCACAAATGTTTTATGGGGGAGAAAATGAATTATGTCAGACATCAAAAGCGGTGGGAAACATGTTTAGAATAAAGCTGGGATTCACATTAACATTACTAGATTGTTCACGTACTGTAGGTTTTGCAGGACTAATTTCATTTATGCCACATGCACGCAGTCGCCATTTAATTTAAATATAATGACTCTATAATTAAATTAAATTTATTGTGAATGTTTTGCTTTATTTGCCTAATATCGGGAAGTAAAGAAATTCAAACTGAAGCTGAAAAAAAGTGGTTAAGTGTATTTCTGTCCAGACATATGCCGCTTTAGTCTTTATGTAAATCAAATTATATTTAACTCTGCCTTGTGCTATATTTTCAATGCACATTATCAAAACCATGTTCCTTTTACATAAAGAAGTGCATGTGTGAGAGGTTTAACAGCCATCCATGCGTCCAGATTTACTGTGTAACTGACATTCATTTAAACCACCAGCCTCGTTTAAAGCTCATTTGTGCGTTCAGCTCACCATGAAGAACTGGCAGAGAGTGATGTGGGGGAAAATGTTGTGGGCTTTGTTTTTGCCACAAGTGACCCGGCTCTGCTGCCAGAAGTGGGAAAGCTGGTTCTGTAGTGGTCCACTGGGTCGTAGGTAGAGGACGAACTCCCGAGGTAGAGGGTCGTCCAGGAATGGATCATCCACATGGGAAAACAACCTGAGTGAGGGATGGGAGCGTTTTACGTTATAAGCTTTGTTGTTTTTGAAGTTCAGTTTAAGAAATTACTTGTGGCACACATAAAACTTGGGAAAGTACACAGTCTTGAATTTCGAGTGATTTCAGTTGTACACCCACCTTACTCTGGGAGCCCTACAGCTCCTTTATTATTGAAACATTTCCTGTTTTTAACTGAGATGCTGGGACAGAAAACGCTCCTCCCTGTCTGTCTGTCTGCTGGTAACATAGCACTTGCCTGCTCTAATGGCAGCAGAGATTGAAGAAATGTCTTGGCTTTTATGCAATATTTCAAGGGATCTAACGTAAAGTAAAAATTTGTGTCATTGTCCCCAAATACGCTATTTGACAGGTAAAACAGGCTTCCTTTGATGAACTGGGCTGTTTAATATATTGTATGCTGTCGTGAACTGCACTTATTTTTTTTAAATTACAGAGAAGTCAAACAGGCTTACTGCATTAAAAGGAGTTCTCCAAGGTTATATGCTTGGCCCACTACATTTTGTGTTTACATCAATAATTTAAATAAAGAATGAATATTCCGCGACCCTTCACAGGAACAAGCAATTACAGATGATGAATGGATGAATGTTTCTCTTGTTACAACCTAGTGCAAGCTAAGTCTTGTCACCATCATCTTGTACCACTTTTCTCATATATATATAAAATTTACTATATATAAATACATCAGCAAAGCCCCTTCACATGTTGTCAAACTAAAACAACTTCACACTTGATTGCAGATTAAGAATCTGCTTGCCAGCTCTTCCTTTACAAGACATCTCTGGTTTAATTCTGTGAGGCCATTCTGGGTAAAATGTCACAATGTCAGAACTGTCTGTCTATATATGTCTAATCTGACCAAAAGATGTCTATTGTATGACTTTTATGTAGAGACAGAGACACGAAAGAATGTCTTACATGAGTGAATATGATATCACTGTTTATAAAATGTATTTGTAAATTAGTACAATGTGCAAACCGTATGCCTACTGTTAGCTTTAAATTTGTAGCATTATTCGTTTTTGGCACTTCATCTATTGTTGATGAGGCCCGATTTCGGTTTCCTTGGGTCTGGACTTCCCAGAAACAAGGTCTCTCCAGAAGATGTTTCTTCTTCTGTTTCAACACTAAAGAGACTAATCAAGTTAAATGAAAAGTCAATAGGAACTATATGATACCAAATCAGTTCAAGGCGTTGAGACCAAATCACAACTATATATACTACACATATGTAAGAATTACATCCAGTAGTATGTAAAGTCCAAAAACATTCATCTTTATTGGACATGCTTGTGCAGCAGAGGGCAGTATAACACACATTTCCCTGTCTTGTGATGTTTGTACTGTATGTGAGTTGTACTGTATAAACGTACCAGTCACATGCTGCCTGCACGCTCCGACCTCCAGTTGACACCAGGGCTTTGAGCCTGTAAAAGAGCAAAAACATAATTATGTTCTCAACAAGTTACTGATCTATATTCTGAAATGTGTGCAGCAACAATAAGTATGACTGATAGGTGCGGTGCAGCAATAAGAAACCCAGAGGAATAGTTTCTGTGGGATTCAGCAGCAGAGAAACACATTCATCTCGTTCCTGAGGAGCGCTCTGGAAGCAGATGGCAAATAAACAAGAGAACTGTTCAGGATCCACACCTTTGTGGAAACTGTGACTCCGCGACGGCTTTAAAGGTAAAGGAAATAATATGGAAAAAACGCTTCAGAGTTGTTGACTGAACAGAGGAGTAACTGGAGTTGGGTACAAACAATGTCAGTGGAAAAGGAAAACTGGTGAATTATTCAGTTTTTCCTGGTTTGGCCGGCTGAATTTAACATCTACACACTAACCGTTTATTCAGTGTCACAGTGTGTTATGGACATTCTTGCTCTCTCACGAGTAGAAGAAGTGGTAGAAGAAGTTAAATTCTCTTGTCACCATATTTTAGCATCAACATTTGTTGAAATCAGAAATGCTTTTACTTTGATGAGTTTATACAGAGAATTACTTCTGAAGACAATATGGAAAATATGTTTAATTACCATCAACGCTGCACTAAATGATTTGGATCTTGTGGGTAGTGTAACGTAGGTGTGAAGGTAGTTTTTGCAGAACGTATTTTGAATTGTCTTACCAGGAAAACAAAGTTCTAGTTGTTAATATTAACAATGGTGCCACTGTGCTCCAACCGAAACCCCTACTGGAAGCGTAGTCAATAATTAATGCACCTTGTTATGCTGCTGAACCACTGGAAATGCAAATTCAGTCGTCTAATCAATAAATCAGAGCAGTTTTTAAAGCAGCTTTATAACGACATGAGTTGATGTATTGTCTTTAACCTCGCGAATACCAGTCTTCAGGTGCGATGGTGCGAAGTTGGCTAGGTGTCATTGGTGTGACAGCGCAAAGTTTTTTCATCCCACTCGCAATAACACTTAAGTTTTGTTTTCCAATGAAGCGTCCCTACTTCAAGGTAAAAAAAAAAAACCTTCAAACAGAACATTTTTATAATTTTTTCCACACCCACTGCTTGAAAGGTCAGTGTGTATCAGTTGAGTAATTGTACATTTGTGTCACACCAGGGATTGAGAAAGACCAAATGTGAGTAAGGCACAGGGGAGATGCTAGCACAGTCTGGGGGATGAAGTCAGAGGAAGCATCGGTTCCTAGACCTTCAAAGCAGCATGGAAGAAGATACACAGCATGCGTAGGCTGGAATGAACATCTACTCCTTTCACACAACGTGACTCCTCTTAACCATAACTAGGCACTCCAAGCCACCAGTAACAGAGTGATTCATTCATTTGAAGGGTGTTCCGTCTTCGGTGCGTTCGCAGTGTGTGTTTTTTCTGCGAGTCTGTATTTTCTCTCTGCTTTCTGAGTCACCTGAGCATTTAACCACTCAGTATTTTAGAGAAAGCTGACCAGGTTGCAGGTAAAGCTAAGGGACACACGTCTTGAATAATCCAGCAGGCAGTTAGACAGGTTTTGATTTGCTGGGATGTGGAATGAATTATCAGAGATTCAAACCTGTCTAAAAGAAAGAAAAGCGAACAGAGAACGATCCCATGCCAGCCATGCCTTCGCCCCATGCCTACCTCAGCAACACCTGGATGTTTATCTGATAAGCAGCGTATCAGATTATTCATCTTAGAGCCACAGGATCTAATTAGCCACCCCTCAGGAGATAAGAAACTGCACATTCGAATGTGGTTTTCATCTCTGGGGAGAAGCAGCTTCCTCAGCATTGCATGATTTGTTCCTGTGGGATGGCATTTTGGTTCTACAGCTCACACACATCTCCGCACTCACTGCTCACAGCGACCCTGCCTCCAGTAGCAGGCTGTAGTTATAAAGCCGTTACATATTACCAAACAGAGGAAGACACTCAGCAGCTAACTAGAGAGAAAGCTAAACAAGTTGACTGTGAATGTAAGATACGGCGGCCAGAAATGCAACGACTAGTGAGTGGCAACGTTGAACTGTGTGTGCTGCGTTTGTGGGTTGAACTGTTAAAATGTTAGCAACTTTATGAGGTGATAATGGGACAGAGGTGAGTTGTTGTTTTTAGCGCCTAATATTAACGTCCCTTTAAAGGTCAAACGCTGTCACCCACTTAAAATACGCATATTATTGTAGTGTTATGTGCACTGATCAGTACGGAGCACAACGTAAGATCAAACATGAACAGATTCTTGTGTTTCCTCCTTTTTTTTTGTGCCTAAACCAGCGTCAAGTTTACGTTAGCACACTTTGCATTACCGTAATTCCAGCCCAGAACAGTTCCTGGAAGTTCACAGGACTTTTTCTGACCTTCTGTATAGTCAGAATAACCCTTGTGCTACCTTTGGGCCCTCTGGGACCCCAAGTGAATGGACCGACACATAGAGAGCATGCAGGAGGGTGGCACGAGGGATAAGCAAGAAAAAAAAAGGACGTCCAGGGATATTCTGTGGTTCAGATGTTAAAGGTTTAAAATTGAATTTAAATATGATCTGATATAAAAAAAATGTTAAACCTTAACAGATTTTAACTAGGAAAAAAATATGACTGAGGGCTTCAATGCAACCCTTTAACAACGCTCAGTAGGAGGAGTATGTGGGTTGTTGCCACCCTGCCTCCTGTCGATATGTTGAAAACGATCACATGTATCACGCTCACAGAAGGAAACGCTTACTGTATGTTCAGTGGAAGTGGAATAAACAAAAAAAAAAAAAAAAAAAACGCCCTTCAATGGAAAAAAAGCACCCTGACATTTTTTTTTTTTTTTTTTTATGCAACTTCACCACAGAGAGCTCAGTAAGCAGCAGCTCTGACCACAGCAGAGGCAGTCAGACACATCAGAGTCAGCGCACTGGTGCGCTAACGGCTGCTTGGGTGTTATGAAGCTGCCGTGTCCCACAGGTGTAGACCTACATTGTGTTGCATACGTGTGTGTGAGAGAATCACAAAGAAGGAAGAGAGAGCGTGGAGCATCGGCTGAAGGAAGTTGTTTAAGGAAGGGCCTGAAACCACATCAACATACACCCACACACAAACAGTAAATGAGGCCAGAGGTGGAGAACTTCATGACGCTTAAGCTTTGCCATCGGCTATCTGACACCTGGGATAAACTTAGTGTCGGTGAAGACATGATATCTCGTTGCCGCACATCAGGTTTTCATAACCATGAGAAAGAACTGGAAAGGAGAAGTGGATCCTGTGATGCATATGTCATTCAATTTGTGGTAATGTTAGTCAATATGCACCATCTCGCTTCTTGTTAGTACAGTAGATACTCAAAAGAACTTTGACAAAAGGTCAACCATGGATACAGTCCACGCCTTGATCCGTATCAACACTGAAGTATATTTTTACGTAGATGGTACAAGACCAGCATGAATGATTTTGGCTGTCCATTCAGCTTTTATTATTTTAATTTCATCAGTGTGAACTGGAAGCAGGAGCAGCTCACGGCCATATGTACCTTTCACCTTAAACAGTGACTTCAACTGGACTGACTTACAGTTAGCAGCAAAGCCTTAGCATGTCCTGCAAACTAGCAACCACACCCAGCCTTATTTCTACGCCACGACCACATGATGATGATTTGCGCCTAGAGATGTGGGAGTCACTGGATATACAAAAATCTTTCACTGTGTAGTATTTTCCCAACGTGCAGAGGGGCCCTGTTGAGGCTAAAATTGGAGACTCTGTCCTGTTTTATTGTATTTAAGACATCTGCACTCCGGGAAACTGCACTCAATTTTGTCTTGAGTCCTTTTCAAGTCAAACATCTGTCTGAAAATAAGCATTCAAGCAGGATAATTATTATTTAAACCGCGCATCACTATACACCACAACTATAATGTCTCTTAGTCACCACCTCTACCGAGACTGCATTGAAAAACATGGAACCAGCTAGCTTTAGCCGCTATAGCATGAAAGTTACCACCGTGTGCATATTCAAGACAAACTATTTACATATGTTGAATACATAATCCTGTGACTGTAAAAAGAAAGACTGACAAATGTAGTGACAGTAAGTGAAGAAGGTCAGACTAGGGGTAAGCTCATGTGACTCAGTCTTGCTGCAACATTTTGACAAAGATTAATAATTTCTGAGAAAATACCTATGGTGAAAATGAAGTCATATGCCTTTTCCTGCTGTGGTTGAATCATATGAGCATTTATGTCTAGATCAGAAAGATGGAGACAGATAAATTGTTAAATATAAATCCACAATGACGAAAATAGGACCAGGTCATCACCCCCCACGTCCAATACAACAAGGACAAATCTTATACGATTAAAGCAGCCATGGACGCCTGTCAGTCTGAGAACAGCAAGAGGTGTAATCCTAAAGCTCAGAGGCTTCATCAAATTACAAATGCATTTCATCAGAAGCAAAGAGAACTTAAGTCTTTGCACAAGTGGCTGGACTTTTCAGCGTGTAATATCTATCACCAGGAAGTCGCATGCATCACTCCTCCAACAAGACTTCCTTGAATGCTTGCCTCATTGTGACGATTTGTCCAGAAAGACAAACGCATCAAAGCTTCGAACGTGTGAAGAGCACATGAATGATTCTCGGAACTCAGCGAACAGATGAGTCACAACTGGGCATTTGTGGCTGGCATGGGCCCTGTTATGTCTGGGGAAAAGCAAACAGTGCATTCCACGTTAAGACCCTCGCATGTGGTGGCAGGGGTGTCTCAGTTTGCAGAGGGCCTGTGCCGATCCCTGACTCCTGTACGACTTTCAGAACACAGCAAAGAGTCATGCAACACGCCAATCAAGACGGGTTCAAGAACAGGACATTTTCAAGTAAAGCTTGAACGCAAACAAATGTCAGTGATACTCAGTGACCTGATACTCAGGTCAACTAAATGATTTATCACAGAAGTACATTTAGTGTCAATAAATGTTACCATTACGCTAAGCATGTACACTCACTTGCACTTCATTAGGCACACTAGTGAAAACCAATGCATTCTAATATAACGGTCCTGCACTAAATCCTATCCTCATGAATGATCAGTCTACGCTGAAACATCGTCAGAAAGGCGGTAGCTTAACCGGAAGATCCTTTTGGTGGATGCCATTTGTGGTGCTGTTAAACTGAAATGAGTCAAACACTAAAGTGTTGCTGTTATTCAGCCTAGCCTGCTGACCACAATAGAGTTGTCAGTATATCAGAGTGGGTCAGTACAACACAACACAATTCATTAGCTCTACAAAGCCCCTAAAATGAAAACACTGTTGAATCAACAGCTCTCTGATATTTGAAATTAATACTGAACACCAGAACCTTTGTGAAGCTACGGTTGGACTGGTATATTAGAATTAACAATGTAGTTGCGGCCCTACGATGGACTGGTGACCTGTCCAGCATATATCCCGCCTCTCACCCGATGACAACTGGGATAGGCTCCAGCAGACCCCCGTTACCCTTAACAGGACTAAACGGAAGATGAATGAATGAATGAGTTGCATGTAGTAATCAGAGCCCGTCACGTCGCAGAACATATCATGATGTCGACATACGAAGCGAAAGAAAACATTTCCACTGGCTGTCTCCACTGTGATGTATTACACAGGATAAAACCATGACGCCAGACGTACTGTCCGGAGCTCAGTATACTGCAACTGCTAGATTTTAAGAAAGCTAAAGTGTGTCTTTAAAGTTGCAGGGCAAGGTTTTAGGTCTAAAGGTATGGCGGTGAGACGAAAGCCACAATGACTGAGCTGCTTATTGTCACTATTGTGATTTTACTGCTTTTGAATGGTTCATAATGTGAGTGGTGGCACTGCATGAATGACTTGTGCGTCACACGGTTTACTGGATCACCTTTTATGTGCTGCATTCAAATGATGTTAGATCCTACCTGCACCCATGTTGCTGAAATAATGATCTCAATATGACAACTGTACTTGCAAAGAGAGTTAATGATGAGATTTAAATTTAAAGATGATGTTTCATAACTGTTACTGAATTATAAATAAACAAGGACTGTCAAAATGAGCGCGGATTGATCCATCATCATGATTAATCTGCAGCTGCAGCGCAGAATGACCCTGAACATCTCTGGCAACGCATTTTGGGCAGTTTGTCCAAGTAAAGTTACCGTTGTGCATGCACAAATGGGCAGTTGATCTGGTAATCATGAAATATGACAGCCTTTAAAAAAACATAAAAAAATGAAACGTATGTCTTTGGATTCCCCCTGACAACCTCCACTTCCTTTTTCTTGAGCCGCCTCTCAGGGTTTTCATAGCTGCGGGTTGCTGTTTCACAAGGCGAGCACTGAGCAGAGTCAAACATGTCGATTAGAGGCTAGAGGGGACTCAAGAGGATCCCATGTAAACATAGCACGGAGCTTTTTTTGAGCGCAAACTCATTTCAGTTGGAATCATGAAAGGAATCAAGCATAAAGTGTTGAGAAAGCTTGGCCTGAGGTTTGCTGATCAAAGCAGGGAGAGATCAGTTAGGTCTGGTGGGAACAGAGACCTACCTCGGTAAAGCCTCAAAGGCCAGCCACTCGCCACTCCCTCTGTCTTCATGATGACAGTGCAACTATGCACACACTTTCAACCCCCGTAACACAGTTTGCTTTAACGCTGCTGAGCTGAAGTCAGTGGCTTCAGGGAGTCGCAGGCACAGCATAAAATCAAGCTGTCAACTCAAACCACAGACAAAAGCTACATATCTTTATCTGAGTGTCACTGGTTACTGAAACTCTGTGGAGATCTGGCATATTCTCAATAGTACGGCTTTAAAAAGCCACCAGTTAGGATAAATATTAAGGCTCCTCTCTTTTGATTGCAACATTTCAAGCTAGTGGTAAAATCTTGTAAGACATTACTTATATAGCTACAATATAGCTACAAATTATGGAGCAGTAAATGACAGAGGAACTGCACTGTACAGAACTGTACTGGCAAACATATGTAAAGCATCAAAGAAAACAAAGCTGGTTTTGATGCAAACTGCATGGAGCAGGCGTCACGGTCTTCTTGGAGATAATAAAATAACATTTGGGTTAACACATGTCTGATGCTGATCAGTAATTTTGTGCATATATGAGATGTTGTTAGGGTGAGGAGATCTACATTCATTTCATCCGTGCGTTCAGTGTTCAGTTCAGGATGTGTTTAACCGCGGCTGGGTCGAGAAATGAAAGCATTTGTATTTGTATTTGTATTTCTAAATGCAATATCTACGTCACATTTAACAGGAATACATTTCTAAACCAAAAATACTACAGTATTCATAGATCTGACACATTTATTTTTATACTTAAGTCATTTATTACTTGTTATGGAGTTTTTAGATTGGAACTGGACCAGAAATGTAGTATCAGCCATATGTACCTTTAAAATTGCAGAATATATTAGAAAATCTTAATTAAAATCATGCTTGTCCTGGTCATGCTTAGCTAGTAACATAAAAAATACTATTATATTACTACATTATTATTATATTCATCTTAAAGATGGAGGGTATAATATTAGTACACCTGTATGAGGCACATATGATACGTTTACATACTTTATTTAGTATGTCAGTTAATACCTCTGGGTTTTATACTAATGCAAAATGTGATATTTGAATACATGGCTTGATTGTTACTATTTTGTATTAATATATAAAGTAATTTGTGTCTAAATAAACATAAGCTGTAGCCGTTAATATCAGACTGGAGGCAAATTTTGGTCCCATGTACCGTACTTTATCAATGTGTGGTAGTAACCACTCCCTTGGTTTCCATGATATATTGACTACTCCACAGCTGTTTCGCCGCCTGACAGTCGAAACAAAAACTCTTAGAGGATCTCCACCTGTGAGTATACAGAACAGTGTGGGCTGAGAGCTGGCTGAATGAAAGCGCTTTGTAGGAAAACATCCCTTGATGATATTCTCCATCGCCAATGAAAGAAAGATGAGAAAAATTTTAATAAAATACAGACCGCGTGAGTTGCACTGGAATTTCTTGGCCGTAAAATAACAAACAGTGCAGAGTTTGATTCATCACAAGAGGCCATATCTGGTCAGCATTGTTTTTTGTCAACAAATTGACACACACAGAATCAATCTATCATGTTAAAGACATTTACTGTGAGAAAACCACTGGCTCATTCTCGCCCACAGAGATGTGAAAGCCTTTCCAACCGTAGAGAGATCCTCTGTTAGCTGCTCACAGAGACAGGAAGAGAAACAGACAAGGCAGTGAGCAACACGCCCACGCAACACCGCTCAGACCTATACATCATGCAGCACATTATGGTACGCTTAACTTTAAAACTAAGCACAATACCACACAGCCCAAAATACGATAAATAATACGAATAAGCAACACAATAACCGCATAGTAGACACATTAATGTGAACAATGGAAAATGCTTCAAACCAAAAGCTAAAGGAAGTGGCGACAGAGATTACAAACTTGACGTGTTCTGGGTGAGCCAGGTTATGGAAAAAAAGAGTTTGAAATCTAGTTGTGGTCAGCAATTGCCACCTATAGTTTGCAACAATACATGATTATACATGTTAATGGATCTACATTACAAAGAGTGTATACACCTTATCTGTAGTACTATATAAATCCTGCTAGCAGAAAGTAGAAAAAATATAGAGGTACGGTAAAGTGATCCCTGCAGTGCAAGGATTCAGTTACAAATAAGACGTAAAATGCTAATTTGTAGTCTTAGTCTAATAATTAGTCTTAGTAGTAGTAGTAGTTAGTCAGTTATTTACAACTTGATACAGTCTGTAAATATTTCTAGTACCTTTAACATATTTCCTTATATATTTGTTCTTTTCCTACCTTATTCTACATTAGTTTATTCTATTTTGTATTTTTGCAATGTCTCGCCCAGCGTGCTAACACATTATTTTTTCCCACATCAATAAAGTCCTTATCTTGAAAAATAGATTTTTTTTTTCTACATTGGATGCAGTGAAATTTAAAATTCAAATTCCAAATCACATGCTAAATATATGTGTGTCACTAGCAACCCTCAGCTGTTATATAAAGCTTGTGAGAAGCTAAGGTTATAGAAATGTGCGATTCAATTTCAGTTGGAAACATGTTACATTTCCACACAATATTGGTGAGGCTATTTTAATCATATGAGACTTTTTTTATTCTTGGCCTAACCACGCAGATGTATGAGGATGCCAACAGTAAGCTTCCTCTTCATTGCTGTTTAGTGTTGTAATTTTTTCAACAAACTAGTCATATGCTAGGGACTGGATAATTACATGACTGAAGCTACGGACACTCTAAATTACAAATGCATGTTTTCAAAATGGAAAGTCACCTGTGGTACAAATGTATCTATGAAGCTAGCATGTTGGTGAGAATTAGGGTGCACAGCTACATTATTACTAAGTCGGATAAAAGGAAACTTCTGGAAAATATTGGGTGGGTGTCAAAAAAAAAAAATTTTTTGGGGAGGGCACAATGTAACTTAAGAGAAATTTTAAGAGAAATGGGATGTTGCCCTGATATTAACACTCAGTTAGCTCAGTTTGCTAATGTTGCTAGCTAGTTTTATTTGTCAAAAAACTCCTTTTGTCAATTACTTTTCTGAGGGTTACTAAACTAAACCCTGCTGGTCATTCAACAGCTACAATTTAATCAATTAGATGATTTAAAACAATTTTAATCTTAATGAAAAATTACATTTTAAATAAAACAAAAAATATATATTATATAGCTAAGCTATAGCTAGCAGTTTACAATTGAGAAAATAATCTTTTATCAAATCAAATCATTAATCATTTTAATTATAAGCTTAGAGTTAGATTTTTTTTATTTATTTCAGTTTTGTTTTTTAATATCACAGTGTGTGAAGACAAACAGCGCTGAAGACACATGAAGGACCTTTGCTGGATATTTTACAAGCTTAAATAATTAATACACTAATGTATGAAACGTTATTTCCATTGATTATTCAATCAGACATCAGACATTGCAGTGGGGCTTTGTGTTGCCATGATGGAGTAACATGACTCACTATTCAACGAGAAAATAAACCCCCTTGTGTCAACACAAGAAAACTTGGGGTTACTCCATTTTGTTCCCACATCTTTAGTCATGTGTTTTGCACAGTTTCCACAGTATTGTATTCATTTTGTGAATCACGAACGTCTTAAAAATAGTACAGCTTCACACAGGCATCTATTCAATGTGCCACCTGAAGTCTACACAAAGGCTGATGTGCAAAAAGACCACAGAGGGAAAATCATGAAGTGTGTTGAGGAGGACTGCTGTATATGCGAAAAATGTTATACAAAGTCTTTTGCTTCACTAAGGAGAACTGTGTGAAGTCTGAAATATGTCCTCAGCTGATGTGGGGCTGGATTACAGAAAAAGAAAAAAATCTGAAGGCATGGAGTTAAAAGTGAGTTTACCAAACCTCTGTAGCCCACTTCGGTTGTATGATTGTAGGTCAGCGACTACATTAACAGCTACGACAACAAAACACATACATTTTATATCATCAAATTGCTGGTGGGTCAAACTGTAAACAAGAAAGGTTTTGACTGAATAAAACAAAGACTAGGGATGTCTCGATTGGTAACGGGGGCAATCAAAGCATTTTTTTTTTAATTATTGGACCAGACCGCGTTGCGAAGCCCAAGCTTTTGTATTTGTTTTACATCTGCTACAAACCAAAACCAAATGTTAAAGAATGTGACCAAACATGTCTGATGTCTGGAAGTAGTTTAGAGAACTGAGAGGTTTCTGTTTTATAGTTTTATAATACTGGTCTAAGCGGAACTGTGTTTAAGATTTGTGGTAATAATGTTAATGTTTAAGCTATATATCACCAAAAATATTGCAGTTTGACGAACATATCGAACTATGTTTGCTTGATTGTGAGGTTTATTTTACTTAATATAACTGCACAGGGCACACAGGATCTAGGAGAACTACAAGATAACATAAGAAAAGATTAGTTTAAATTCAGTTTATTTACAAAATGATATATATATATTTTTTTTTAAAATACTAGCCTGGTGTAGAAGGCTCCATTCTAAAAAGAATATGAGTCTTTTAACATTGCATTTACATTTTATTATGGAGTGTGTTTTAACCAATATAGAAAAAATATATATATTCTTCACGCAAGTGGATAGTCTGACCACCAATCAGAGCCATTTTGTTGGCACCCGCTAACGCTAGCAGAGGAACCGTCTAAATCCTCTCGACAGCAGTCAATTAGCAACTTCCCCAAACACCCTGTAGTAACAGAGAGTAGGAGGCTGAATAATGAATAATTTGCTTCATTGTCAAAGTTATTAGACTTTCCTTTAGCTGCAGTATATGGAGACGACTTTGGAGGAATACACATTATCCCACCTTACAACATGCTGTGGAGTACAATTAAATGCTACTGATGGTGCTGAGTTGCAGCCTGTTTCTATGCAGGCACAGTGTGTAGCACATGTGCTGTCTGTTCTTAGCATATTTATTCAGGACAAGAATGTAGATTTCATTGTTGCAAAGTATTCCTTGCCACTGTGTTTTTATGAATGATGTCATGAGCAACTAGCTTGTGTCGACTTGCCTTTCATCACATAACACTCTACTTAAATAAATCTGAACTCTTGCCACCCTTACTGCATAGCAGATATGCCATGCTGTACACTGCAGCAGGCTGGAGGGGAAACACTTGTGTGTCTTCTGCTTCATACAGCAGCTGCTAGTTGGCAACAGTTCAATTCCATGTGGCTTTTAAGGAGTGTAGTTTTAAAGAGGATTGGTATTTATTTTCAAAAACTAAAAAAAGAAAGGAGGTAAACCGGCTGGTTGATGGAAAATAAACTAGTAACCAGCTGCCAGGGCCAGTTGTCTTGACGGTGTGTATGGCAGCTGATTTGAGATGAGTTGAGCCCCTCCCTGTATTGTCTGACAACTGCTGAACCCTAATTTGGTTCGCCTGCTTCCACAGAACAGATGTGAAAACAGGCCCCAATAACACCAACTGCACTCACACATGTCCCCCACACTGTAGCAGATACACTGGGCTGACGCTAAACAGCTTTGATCGACATGATGCAGTTTGTTTGATGAGATATTCACTGTGAAATGCATCATTAAGATTAAAGTAAACACATGAATATCATTCGATGTGAGAATTAAACTATCTTTTGTTTTCACTCTGTTTATGAGCTGTCCAGAACTGACGCAGGCCACATACGAGCCCACCCATGTAAAAGGAAACACACATACACCACCCACTCGCGGGAAGCCTCATTCAGCCGAGTAGTTCTGTCACGGTGGGAAATCCCATGGCTCTGTGTCCTCTGACTGCATGCATCCTCACACTTCCTGTTTACAAATCTGGCAATACACAGATTTGCGAAGAGGCGCACATACAAACGACCTCACACACACACACGCACACACACTGCAGAGTCAAGACTTGAACATATACGTCAATAGAAACAGATTCATGAGGTAGGTCACCACAGTGTCCACAGAAGTCAAACCACAGGATTCAGTTCCTCTCTGTTTCACTTGTACACTAACCCAATTCAGCTATATTCATTCCTAAACTTTTTGCCTGAACGCAGTACAAGGCTGAATGTGTGCATGAGTTATAAGCAGTTTAATCAGAGAGAATTTGCATCAGATTAAGTATCAAGGTCCTGCAGAAAAATATGTAAAATAAATAAGATGTTGCACGGCATACTGTTGGTTATTCTCATTTAATGTGCTTCTATTTTTCCTATTCATCTGCCTGTTGAGCGGCATCTGGACCGAAATCTATTTATTAACAATCCATTACCTTCGAGACATAATGGAATTTCAACAAGAACCCCTAATTAATGATTTAGTAACATGAATAATTTCAGATGACTTACTAACTTTCAGTGAGACGCCCATAACCTTTTATTAATGATTTATTAATGCGGACGTCCCGATTGAGTCTGAAACTGCACTTAAGTACTTGTACTAGAAAACCAGCACTACAGTGCACTGCAACGGTAGGTTGTGGCAGCTGGCATAATGCATGTCCAAGCTATAATCTAGAAAGAATTTAGGTGGCTGTCATTGACTGGATAGGGTCTGTAGGTGTTAACAAGGGTATATAGGATCAGAGAGGTGCTGCTGTTGCGTTGGCAGACGGATATCAAATAGTTAGCCGTTTTAAGTATCATCCTTTGGCTACTCAACCCTTAAGGACATTCAGGTGCAGCTCCACCAGCTAGTAAATATAGACCCGTAAGCTTTGTGGACCCAGTGGAACAGCACATGTTAGATAAATACAATTTCTCAGAGAGCAGAGATACCAACCCATCCATAAATGATGCCTCATTCAAAAAGTGGTACCAGACTGCCGTATCCAGTGCTATGTGGCTAGTCAATGCCAGACTGGCACAGCTAAAAAAAAAAAAAAGGTGCAGGTGCAGGAAAGTGGTTTATCCAAGAAAAGTTGGATTCCTGAATAGAAAACTGTACAACTCTCTGAAAATCATTGCATTTGCGTGCTATAGATAAATCTAAATAACTCTGACCTAAATCTACTAATACAGCTTAACCCAAAAACTGAAAAAGCTCTGGTGACACTTGCTGTGCTGTGCTGATGTCACAAACATAGTAGAAATGGTACGAATAACTTGGCCACTATTATACAACACACTCCGTGGAATGAAGCTAAATCTGTCAATTATATTCACACACATTTCTCATACTCATACGACATAAACGCATATAATAAATATAAAGTATATGTGTATTTATAAAGGTTAACTAGGAAGTACTAAACATAGGATAGTAGAAAGTTGAAAAGTGTTAACCATTCACCGCAGTACATTCCTGCATTCATGCCAGCATGCTGCTGAAAATACCAGCAGAAAGCAGTCTGTGCAGTGTCTGTGCAGTGTCTGTGCAGTGGTTTTTTATGTTTGCTCCCATAAGCTGCTTAAGTAGCTCTGGTTGTATTGGCAGAAGTGTGTGTTTGTTCTCAGAGACGTTGTTGCTATACTGAGCCAGCATTGTGCTTTGTGTGGCGGATGGGGATACAAACTTCCGTCCTCACAATAATAGAACTGATAATCTTTTTCCTGTGTTACTGTACATTGTTTCAGGGAGTCTACATCTAGACAAAAGCACACTACACTACACTTCAGCTCAAACTGGTTACTAAAAGCACAGTACAAATCCCCATAAAGATATTTCTGTATATAAGCCACTGAACGCTTATATTTTTTGCCAGCTTGCAACAATATGCAGTGTTTTGTTTGGCCCAGAAGTATGCCCCCTGCGTTGTTGACAGCATTTATTAAAGCTACATGAAAAAACACTCTCCAGCTGCGATGTTCGCTGACAGAACAACAACCACAAACAAATTACCAACTAATGCAATCATAAATGCGTTCCAATTAGTGTGCAATTTTGCACGGACGAGTGAGTTTAACGTGCAGAGATATGGATGCTTTTCTGTGTACATGATGGAACACTCCCTTGAAAGACATAAAAAAAGACTAAGAAAGCTTTTAATATTTTAACTGACCGTAAAGTTGTATGACTCTGATTGGTTGTAGGACTATCCACTTGTGGGCAGAGCTATTTTATCTTTATATCAGTGGAAACACATCCCATAATGAACTTCAAAATGGTGTGTTACCAGACTCATATTCTGATAAGAAAAGAATCTGGCCACTGCAGGCTACTGTACATGCTACCTTCACGTCTGGCTAACTAGCAAGGAACTAAGAAATAGGGGGAGATTAAGTGCAGCTAATGAATGCTGTTAGTTAGCTAGACTTCTTCTAGTGAGCTGGTGGCGAGCTTGATAACAGTGCATCAGTATCAAACGTAGTGTAAAGTGAAGAGCCATGGTAGCAGCTAGCTAATCCTCTTTTGCCTCCAAATAACTAACAACGGCCAGTTAGCTGGATGCTGTCCAGAAAGCTCGACTGAATCTAACTTTATTGCTGAACATATTAAACAAACACAGTTATGTCGAAGGGAGATTTGTTAGTGTTTTAATTTGCTGCATCTAACTCAACATGTTGTTGTTGCTGCAGCTAGCATTAGCGAACTGGCAAATAACTTTACTTAGAACAAAGAGGCGTATAGTCAGTTTTTAGATATTATTCAATAATTATATTTGAAAATTTAATTTTATTGACCAAATCCAGGCTCAATACAAAATAGGCAGCAAGACTCAGACTCTGAATCTGTAATAGCAAAACAAATTTATGTGCTCATTCTTATATAACCCGGACATATTCCGAACAAAAAACAGAAAATCGTGAGTGACTGTGTTGAGCTTTGGTGCTGACCCGTGGGTCCTCCGGGAAATGTGTGTAAGCTAAAACTCTAATATGCTCAGTAATAAGGGGGGATTCAGCCTGTTGCTTATCCGTGGTGAAAATGAACTCTGGGCTTAGAGCCTTTGGTGGTGTCTTTGAGGAAACAATAAGCATCTTTCTCTGCAACCCATTTCTGTGTTATTTTTCCTCCAAACTCATTACTCTTAATTGATCCTTGTTAGTTGCCAGCCTCCCAAGCCCAAAGAGACTGTTCAGTGTGCAGACCACTTGTCCACTCACTGATCCCACTCCAATTATGCACACATATTCATACACTGATAAAGTAGTTCAAACACACACACACACGCATACGCACACATATTTGTATGGCTGCCTTTGTGAGAACATTCACTGACATAATGCATTCCCTAGCTCCATACTCTAACCCTAACCATCTCAAGTAACTGCCTTGCCCTAACCCTAACAATAACCTATTTGTAACCTTTACCCTAAACCCCATTCTTAACCCTGAACATGTCTGTTCCAATGACAACTGGCCAAAATGTCCTCACTTTGATAGCATTACATGGTCCTCATAAAGCAAGCTTTACAGGAACACACATACACACAAATCAAAGGGTAAAGCGACTTCTGTGCAGAAATATAATCTACATGATCACAGTTAAACTAAAAAATGTTAACAAAATTCAACATGATCTGCACTGAATTAAAACTGCATGCTTGTCTGGCCACTTTGATGAAAAAGAACAATCCTATAAAAAATTGCCTTGCATAGTGTTTAGGCAAACAAACTGGAAAACTACTTTTATTCTTTATCTTTATCGTGTGAAGCAGGGAAATCATCTAAAAGAATTTACATTTTTGGTGTGACTACCTCGTGAAACATTCCTGCATCAAGTAATGCTACAATCAAAGACACAATCAAGCAAATCTGATTCTAAAGAGTTAACGCTGGTTAAATGTTTAGTGATTCACACCCTGAGAAAGGTTGTGGTTGTGAGAGAACACCGCAGTAATTCTGTTTATGTATGCAAAAGTTCACATACGGCTCCTCTGTCACATGTTAATGTTGAGCTTATATACGGTAAAAAATGCAAAGCAGAATCGTTGCTAGCTCCCAAGTAAGAACAGTAACTGAGCATTGAGGACATGCGTGAGCTGTCACATATCAAGACCATATGCTGTTTTCATTATTGACTATATGTTTTAAACAAGTAGATTTAATGTAGCATTAGAAAATTTTAAATGTCCATCTATTTATCTGTCATCCATATCTGTGGTGGCCTGTATCCTGGGTTTAAGGAGGCTCAAGTAAAGGGCCTTGTAATGCACCAACTTCTTAATTAAAAACATAATGCAGCACAATACTGCTATCCCTTGGTAAATAATTAAAATTTCAGGTGTCCAAAGCACTATAAGCCCTTGCCTACAGCTCACTGCACGACACAAAACCATATTCCTATTAACTGGAGCGCTAAACACAACAGCTTTCATCTCATGCGATACATGAAGGCACATGCACGAACTGTAAACGTGTTCAGTGAAAGACATTATGGCCACCCCAGAACAGCGCATCACACACAGGATATGTAAGCAGAATGCAAATGAAGAGATGACACGATACATATATTAGGTTATCAAAATAACAAAGGGGTACACACATTACACAATCTTGAAAATATGGTGAGATAGATGTATTAAATAAATGAATAGAAGAAGTCTGTGAGGTTGCCTTTGTAGACAGAGAAATAATATTTAAGGCGTACTATAACCGGGCTGGTAAGTCTGGATTTTAATCGGCCAGACTTCCTGCTAGTACCCCAGATTCTTTCACTCGGCCTATTTCTGTGGAAATACACTTATGACAATTTGCACAGCTCTTACTATAAAGAGCAGCAAGACCATGTTTGTGCATAGTAGAATCAGTATATCCTGCTTCTGTGTTTCTAAGAAGATAACTGCTGGTTTTTCTATTTATGTTAAGACCAAACACTGATTCTTGAAGGTGTTGAATTCAAAACTGCCTTGCGTGTATACATTACTGGATAATTATTGCAAGGGTTTCATTCTTCTCTGGCAATAATACACTGTCTCATTATTAATGATTAAAAGCCTTTGGGTGCAGACTGCAGGAGTACTTCTCCGAGTTGCTGTTTCTGCTTTTCATGTGGCTATAGATTAGCTATGGCGTAACATCAGAATTCAGGCTGCGTTTTATCACATCAAGAGCTTGGTCACAGTGAGTGTCACATATTTTATCACGCAAGTCTTCTGTATTTGGCTGTGTTGTTGTGTGCTTCAGTTGGGTAATACAGAGCGCTGAGAAAATGAATAAAGACTCACTAAAATGAGAGATGAGACTAAACAAGAGATGTTTTCTGTCTAGTTATATGAAACAGTGATTAACACTGGCAACATCGAAATCTAATCAGGCCTGTAATTAAATGTCTCATCAAATCTATTTTCTCCCCCAATCATTTCAGTCCAGTCATCCAGCAGGATTACTGGAGAGCAGTGGGAGGGAGAACGGAGCAGGAAGCCGGTCCAAGATGGAGCAGCTTCCTGTCGTGTCTCTGTGAAGTGAATGTGAGGGGCAGACGGCAGGAGCTGGAGGACGCTGGCTGCTGGAAGGGCTCCAGTCACTGTATTGGCAAAGGTGCTACAAGCACAGATGGCTCGGTCATCACTGCACACGCATTAATACACACACACACACTGACATGCAAAAGCCCCTGACAGAAGATGACACATGAACACACGCGTGCATGCACACGGCAGTAAATAAGCACCAAACACATTAATGCACAGCCACCCACGGACTGAAATGCGTGAATGAACACACGCGCACACACATCTGAGTCCACATCAAATTGGGCATGGGATTAAATGCCACATCAAATCTACTTTAGTTCCTGATCCTTTCAACCCTGTAGTGCCCTCCTTTACAAACCAAAATAAAAACAGCAACTGTGTTCACAGATTAGTTGTGTGTGCTTGAGAGAGAGAGAGAGAGAGAGAGAGAGAGAGAGAGAGAGAGAGAGAGAGAGAGAGAGAGAGAGAGAGAGAGAGAGAGAGAGAGAGGTCCTCTGACCACAGGAAAATAATGCATTCTCCTTTCTCGCTATGTGACAAGCTGGACACAGCAGAGCAGTAAAAGAAAGCACAAATCATTCTAATTTCACTCTTACTTTGCGCTCACAGTGCAGATGCACACTCTGTTTTTTGCCCACCAGGCAGAATGGCTCATGAATTCTTGCTTACGAAACTGAGAAAGAGAAAATAAATGTTTAAAATGTGCTGAAGAGAGTTCGGTCACGAGCTGGGGAGACGGGGGGACGGTTTGAATACAGTTGGTTTGAAGACTAACATCAATATTTAAGAAGAGAGCTGGCTGGCAACTGCAGAGAGAAGCTGATTTATGACATTTTAATAAAACTTATTTACATTGTTACCCTACTTGAAACTATTGTACAAGAACTGTACATTAACTACTCCATAAACTGCTGTACATCACACATGGACTTCTATCTCATGGTGATGAGAAGAAAATAATAGGCCTATATGTGCTACTTAAAACATATTGAGCCCTTTAGAATTTTCTACATTTCTGCATAAAAATGACTCAAAACATCAGCGGATGTCCTGAAACTAGACAAGGAGAACCCAATCGAACAAATGAAACAGAAACAATAAACGTATCATTTGTACCGATCTGTGAAGCCTTGTTTCACAATCAATGTTCATGAGTTCAAAATCAAGTCCAAACATAAAAAAAAAAAAAAAATCAACCAAGTGTTCTTGGTACGGTTACATGTGATATAGTCTGACTCACCTCAGTGTGGCATTCTCCTGCCCTTCTACATGTTCCTACGTGTTCCTGTTCAAAATCTCCTTCACAATAGGAAACAATAACCTTAGCGTTATTAAAAAAAAAACACCCTGCAAATAAATGGCAGCTTTTGAGGAAGATGTGGATTCTGGGCAGGCAGTGACTTTGACTAATCCCATCCAATACACTTCACACGAACTTCAGCGTTAGGTTCAATAAATTTCTGCAAGAGCCACGCACAGCTGAATGTGGTTTTAATGAGCTCAGTGAGCGCCTCCAGAGCTAAAGCATAGACAGCCTTCACCTCCAGACCACCACATATCAAATTATGTTAGTTTATCAGTAACACTCATAGCACATAGCCGACTGGCTGTACATCTTACATGTACAGGAGTATTCACCTCCTCCGCATCAGAAGAAGCTCCTCATCGACACTACTCTCCCAGGGCGCAGTCTGGACTCATTACACAATGACTCATTCACACAAGTGAGGTTTTAATTCATGGTTGGTGTGATACATAGTGAGATTCTGTTATTGTATTAAGAAGTTTGAAACTTAAGAGGTTATGCATAAGAAGGGATCCTAGAGGTAGCGTTATTTGTCATCAGTCAGCTGAAGGGAAACCCGAGTCTGCATGTACACAAGCCTTGTACTGAAATTTGGGGAAATCCCAGCTGGTATAATCTTGGCACTAAAAACTGAACATAAGGTTGTGTCATCATCATCTCAAATACACAACAATCTAGGTAACATTAGAAGTCAAAACGTACCTTGTCTATTAAAACTAAATGGAATGGTACAACATTATATCTTTAAAATGACGATATCATGGCGGTATCATATTCTAAGTAGATAACGTTATGAATAGGTGTGGCTGTGTTTTTTCAGTCTGCTTTTTTTTTCGTCATTTAAATGAACACAAGATAAAGGCATATTACCAGTTAACTTGTGATGCACACGGTGTAAGTAACATAAAAAGAACAAGATATGCAGATCACTGTGTCAGAAAAATGCTAACGGTGCAGTGTGTGTGCCAGATGAAATGTGAAGTGAAGCGTGGGCTCACTTATTTCCGCTCCTGAAACTCGGACAAAAACTGACGTTGAAGTATCACTGGCTCAACTCACTTGGCTGAATATTTAGTATTAAATGATGACCATGTTGAAAACTTTTTGTCATTTCCGGTCCATTCTTGTACTTTCCTCATGTATGCCCATATTTAGCCGTCCTGCTTACCACTTTTGTCTTTGATGGCCACTCTAGTCTTTGACGTACTAACCACACTGTTGGTGTGCCTGATGTTGACAATTATTCTACCCTGTAAGTGAAACTCAACCAACCAGTAGAGGCGTATAACAGTGACGGGAGAAAGAGACATCAATGGATTGTGCTTTAAAAAAAGTCTACTTTTCATCCATCATTTGAAGTTTGACCTTTTGCTCTCTTTCACCAACTGAACAGTTTGATTCACCAATTCTATTGTCAACATAATAGTAAAAATATTTTCACAGATCCCTTTTTTTCTAACAGTTGTGATGAAATTTCCAATAAAGTTCATGTGAGTCAAGGCCAACCTCAAACCACAGGAACCGTTTAAATGTTAGCAGCTGTTATCTTCAGCTATATCTTCAATTTTTGCCCTGTTGTTGATTTTCCTTGATGGAAATAAAAAAAAAGACAAAAAATGCAAAGCGGTCTCAGCTTCCCTTGAAAAAAAATTAAATAAAATATATAGAGCATCCTAGCATGATGCTAAACTGCTGCATGCGAATATAGTCATAGATATTTTGGGTATTCAAAAAAACACTGAAATAATGGGCATTTCAGGAACTGAAATTGCAAGATTTCAAAATTTGAAGCACTTGCAATCATCAACTTTAAACCAAATTTACAGGCATCTTACTGACCTTTTAGTATTTCTCCATATGTGTCAGAGGCCACAAGCTGATATTAACACAGAGCTTGTGTTTCCATGAGTCACACAGGCAAAGACTGAGCAATCATTAAAATCCAAAAAACGTTGGGTGAATACTGTACACATTCATGCGGCTGTTAAGAAGTATAGCACACAATCACCTGCTCACAGAACAAGTAGCAGCAGGGGCTTTTAAATATGCTATACTTAGATGGCTCTCTTCTTACAGAAAAGCAGAATCCTTCGTTTGGGATGATGTGGATCATTTGTAATGCAAACCGCCCTCCACTTTGCCAGTTGCACTACCTTGAATTTCATGCAACCACAGTGAGATATTTGAGTGGAGACAATGGCCCCATAATCTGATAGTGCTGTCTGTTTCCCTGCTTCCGGACAGAGCTTCAAGTGAACCATGATATGACCATCGAGCTGAAGTGGAAGTGCACCAGTGAACGATGGCAGCTATATGCAGACAGTGATGCACCTCTCCTATTTCAGGAAGGAGACTAATGACATTTATATGACCTTGTTAGATGCTCCCTATTGAAGCAGACACATATGATGACACTTCAAATGTAATAACAGTTACTTCGTTTTGGTTTTACAGTTATCTGCAAATAGTCCCCGAGAGCCGAGGCTAATTTGTGAAGGCAGAAACAGGCAAAGCTTCCGAATAAGCTCATATTCATCTGCACTTCAAAGATACTTGGCTAAAAAAACAAGGGAACGATTCAATAATTCATGAGAGAAACCAACTTCACAGCACTTTAGCGTTCCCATAGCAGGGGATGTGAAGTATGAAGCAGACGTGGACCCACAAACCGTATGTAGACATTTTCCCTTCCTCCTACAAATAAGCAAATGTTCAACCCTAGAGCTGAGCTACACAGAAAACAAATTTCGCACACTGACAGCCACTTCAAAATGGGAGAATACATATGAAATCAGCACTGAGAAAAGTCTACTGCAAACACTGCAACGTAAATACAAATACAAGGAGTGTTGATAAGTCACACTGGTTTTGAGAGACCATCTGGAAACCAGAAGATTTATCGTGCTGCATTACAGTCCTCAGTGTCAGTGCATGACATTTTATGACCAGCGAAGCAATTGTATAAAAACAACAACACATGATCTACACAGGAAATGAGTGGGCGTCCAGTTGACACAACTTCAGAACTCAAGTCTTACACCATAAACTGAAAACAAATGTACGTCGACCTAAAATAATGCTACATAGAGATATAGGCTACATGATTGCAAAACATTGCAATGCGGATTGAGTCCAGATTTTGCTGCTTGAAATCTTTTTTGAATATTATCTCAGGGCTCAAGACAACAAAACAGAGCTTCAAACACAGAGATCTCACTTTAATTATTGAGCTCATACTGAAAAACAGTGAGACATACAGATCCGTTGATACCAATAAGACAGCCGTGAGTACAATGAAAGCAGACTGTTGGAAAAGCACTGAACAGCTTTCACTTGTTCATTTATCAAACGATTGTACGATTGTACCCTGTGTAAACTTACGCATACATTATACTGTATGTGCAGTATAATGTTTGTGATTACAATTTTATAATGATAAACAGCAGCTGAGGAAAAAAGAATTCAACTACAGAGCCACAAAAATGACAAGTTAGTCTGATGTAGCCAGAATCAATTCATATCAGAATATGAGTCTGGTAACACTGCATGTGGATTTCATTATGATGCTAAATAGAATACAATCACTCTCCACACAACTGGAGAGTCCTAAAAACCAATCAGAGCCATTTTGTTGCAAATAAATTTAGCTCCAAAGCGCTAAGATGGCGTGTATGGCTTAGCGGTTGCTATTTTTCTTGTCCACAACCACATAAAGCTCCTCCTCCCAAATGATTTCATTGGCACATACTGATCTAAGCGACTACAGACCTACTTTCCACCACAAAAATTTGTGGGTGGTAGGTGAAGGTAGTCTGGCTTCCGGGTTACTGACAAGCAGGTAAGTAAAAAAAACAAACAAAAAAACACGAGACACGAGAATGCGTGTATAACATCGGCGGATCATTAGGGAGACTTGTGTGGCTACTAGCTAGCCAGCTTGAAAATTTTGGTAGCTAAATTGTGTGTTCATGTAGACTTGGATTTATATGAAATATGAGTTCCTGACCAGGAAAATTCACATGAACAACAACAAATCAGAAGACTGGGGAAATTTTAGAATGCAACTTGCTGGGCTAATTAAGTGACCTTAACCTTAAGCCAGACCACAGTTAACTAATAACTGCATGTCCATCTCTCACATGCCCCTAACGTCGCAAAATCTTAACCATAAAAACTAGTATGGTCAATGATATGCGACATTATCTCAAAAACAATAGTTTTCATGGACGCTAACTAGCACATGTTGAAAGAATGACATCCCATCTCAAAAACTAACACCTAAGAGGAGCATATGAATGCGCAACACAAAGCTCCAGCCTTTGCAGCTAGCAACAGAGTTGATGCTAATTTACATAATAAAGGTACACCAGAGAGCACAGATAATGCAAATTGACCTTATTCTGTACTGCATGTCGCTGTAGCTTTACTGCATTAGGTCTTGTCCCCAACGCATCATAGCTGACAGGCTTATGCTAGCAAAGATCAGATAGCATCTAATAAAACATAGAAGTTCACAAACACCGTGTTTCGATATCTATGACATCTTTATCTCGGTGGAAACTGATCGTGGGATGAAGATTGTCACTTTGGTGTGAAATGGTGGGCTGGTGTAGGATTGTATTGCACTGACAAAACACACGATTTACACATAACAAGAGAAACACGCTGATCCTTTTAATCAGGGTTTTATCCAAGTTCTGATTACTCGTGATGACATATAGTATCAGTTGTCTTCCCGAGCCAAACCTTTCTTTGACCTTGCATCTGATACTTGGTGAGTTCTCCGTTTCTTTCCCATCATCCTGTGCCAAAACACAGGGCTGTTTAATCAGCCCAGTTAGGCTATTCTTGTAAAAGAGAAAAAAGCATGACTCTGCTTATTTCATGTATAATTGATCATTACATTAGGAGCTAGCTGACATGCACAAGACTGTCATTGACAAAGTTGAAGAGACGCACCTTGTGACTTCCTGGAAGCCGTGTCTCTAGAGAGAAGAATAACGTGCACAATCGATTTTTTTTTTTCAGGCTGATTCATTCTCGAGTCAATGTGCAGTAGACCTACAGCCACTTACCGTCTCTAAGACGATGACAATGTCTCATTATTGTTACCAGTTCATTTAGCAGTAACTGACTGGAGACAATGTTCCTCTGAATATAGGATCTGGTTTTAATTAAGGAATATTTCAAATCAAATCTAACTAAAACTGTAATATAAAACAGATTTATTTATAAATCTGTTTCCCCCTTGTGTGTAATCTGTACTTTTGGTTCTACTCTGCATTGTCAATTTAGCAAAAGTGTTTATGAAAATGCTTTTCATATTTTTGTGACAACTGTATTGTTTGTATCTTCTTGTACTAAACGCTGTTATATAAAGCTAGTGTGTAGTTACTCCATTGTGTGCACGCTCTAGGAGCAAAGCGGGGATGCCCCCAAACCAAAACAATGGCCTGGCACACAGCAGCAGATAAATCTAATCTATCCACACAGGAACAATCCCTTTAAAGCAGAATCAGGACACCTGAGGTTGGTCAGGATATTTAGTGGGTCAATTTCCTCAGACAGAAAAAAGAGAGAGTGAAACAGATAGACAGAGAGGGAATTAATAAGTGGCCATATCAAGGCCAAGCAGTCACAGGCTGATATAAAAGAGATTGTGGCTTCCCTGAGGGAGTGTGTTCTAGGCCGACGCTGGACTGCCTGGGGGCCTATCATTGTCTTCCGTGTCCATTCAGCAAACCACAGCACACTTCCTCTGACACACAAACACACACACACTCGCTTGATGTGTGACATGAGTCTGGGTAAAAGGGGTGACCCTAAATGATGACTGTATGAAATAAAAAAAGAGATTCCCCTGTGTTCAAATATAGGATGAGACACTTTCAGTAACTGACTCAATACTGATTCAGCTATAGATGGTTTGTGAAAGCTTTTTTCTATATGCAGTTCTGACCAGCTGGTGCAAGAGACCATTCTTGGAGAGAATCCTGTGTTAAACAGGAAATCATGTTTTCTACATTTAAGGCGTGTGAAGAATAACAACGGTAGTTAGATACTCAGGTAAAGCCATAGCATGGCCTAGCCATACCATTTGAGTTTCATTATAGAGTGTTTTTCTACAGATACAGAGGAAAAATACCTCTGCAGGCAATTAATAGTCCTACAACCAAACAGAGCCATTTTTCTCATAAAAGAAATGTCTGTTACTGTGTCTGCATGCACAACTCAACTAAATATTACGTGCTTTTCACTACCTCCACCACACGAAGCTGCCTTGAGCTCAGTAAGTATTAAAGTTTATTTTATACTTTCATCATCATCATCATAACTGTGCTAGGAAAAGTGAAGTGAGTAAATAGTCTATTTTTGGCAGTCAACACCGTGACCACCAACATAACTCTACAGGGAATGCAAAGAAATTTAAACTTTTAGTACAATGGACGATGTGAGGACTTCAGAATAGGAGAACTGTTCACAGTTTGTCTGTTTAATGTTCAAGTAGTTTGACAATAATGTAAATTGAAGGTTTCAGTTTTTGAAAGCCCCTGCGTGTGTTGTGTGCTTGCTCCATTCGTTTCAAAACAATTTTACTTAGTTATGAAAGAGATTTCATGCCTGGCGGTGCTCTCAGAGTTGAAGCGTCCTTCATGTTTTGGGCCGCGCTCACATGTGGATTAATCTTGTTGCGTGCCTTCTTGCAATTAGTCGTTTGTAATAATAATCACTTCCCAGCTGAGTGGGTCGAGACAAACTTTCCAACACAAAATTGGCCCGCCGTTACGGTAGAATAATTGTGATTACTGTGATTATTACTATTATAATTATGTGCTGCCTCCATGCCACTAAGCCAGTGTCCATTCAATCAGTAACCCAAAACCAGTTTTAGGAATCCACTTCAAGTCTGACATCACAAATTTCTCACCCAGTTGCAGCTTAGCCCGCTATGCAACGACTTCATATCAGTATATGAGTCTGGTAATTCATCATTTGGTTTTCATTATGAGGCATCTTTCATACAGAGAAAGAAATACTACTAACTAAAATCTAATTGGATAGTTCTACAACCAATCAGAGCCAATTAATCCATCACCACGTAAACACTAGCCCTGCAGTGGAGTGATTCCGGACAAACTGCCCATCACATAAAACCTAAAGGCCAACAAGGATGGTCTGTTTTGTAGTTTTTAAAAAATTTGTCAAATCAACAAAAAACTGCCAGACGGAAAACAAAAATTCCTCCTAGTCTCATTATAGTATTTTCATAGCAACTGTGAGTAAAGTGTTGTTTGTGCCTCTCGCATACAGTGTACAGTAGTGTTGTCTTTACAGTGAGTGCCTGCAGCCGACAGGACAGATGTGAACCCTCTGATCTGGCCAAGTCAAAGACAGTCCTTCCATTCAGTAACAGCAGAGGACACAGAGTGATCCATATGACACCCCCCACCCCACACACACACACACACACACACACACACACACACACCCTCCAGCTTCCATCACTTCAGAGGACATTACACTGACTTTCATTCATTTCCTGGAGACGCAGCCTAGCCCTAACTGTGATTCCTAACCAAAGCTAACTCTTTAAATGTAACCAGGGGCTTACGGAAACTCACAATGAGACGGATTTGGTCTATGTCCCCACAACAACACTAACACAGGGCGGACACACACAGTGATGACTTCATGACTCCTGACTCCAGTTTTGAGAATGGTTTACATATGACAGCTCGTCATAAACATGGCTGAAAAATGGCATTATACTGAACAGACTAAACTGAATAAAACACACGGAACCCAATTTAAATGTGTTTAAATGAATCATGTCTTATAATTAAGCTTTAACACACAACTATATACCGAAAACTACAACCTAAACTAAGGCCAAATAACAATAATTACAATTTTGAACGCATTTAGTAGTATTTTTTGCTAATATAAGTTTTATTTTTCACTTCTTGCTAATTATGTTTATTTCCCTATGATTCTGTTGCATTCGACTTTTTTTTTAATTTAAATAAAGTTGTTATTATGATTGAAAAAAATTCCTTTCAACCTATTTTACTCTTCTTTCCAAGTATAAACTGAGTACCAGCTAGCTGCTCGCAGTGAGAATCGATGCGGGGAATCGGTGAGTGATGCTGCGTTGAACCCGTCCGCTACGAAGTCCCGCAGCGGAGACCGTGACTCCCAGTGGCAGGTCCCCGGACGAGCTGTCGACCTGTGGACCTCCAAGCGCCAACACAAGGAAACAGACGGTGTGTGGTTTAGGTCGGACTAGTACTCACGCCCTTGGTCTGGGGAAGCCCATGGATAGCAGCACATCCAGGCTGGAGCCACATTTCATCGAGCCCGCTCGGTTCTGCCGGAGCCTCCGAGGGAGGATTTTGCTGTAGAGGTCCTCTTTGGCAGCCATGGTCCACCGGCGTCACCCAGTCCGCTGTGAGTTTGACACGGTCCGTCCACCACCACCACCAGACCTCCGGCTACTCCATGAGCCGCGGCTGAGTCCGCATGAGTGGAGCGGCAACGGCAGCGACACGGTGCGGAGAGCAGCGCTGCGCGGCCAGGCAGAGTCCTGCTACTCCGCCCACTGGAGGAAACAGCAAATTAGATCTGCTCACTCGGTATGCACGGTTCAGCGGCACGGCACACAATATAAAACTTATAAAATATCAGTTATATGTTACTTGGGCTGCTGTGTTTATCATACACCGTGTATGAGTGTAAAGTACAGTAAAAATCCAAACAACACGTTATAAAAGCTGCTTTTAATTTGCGTACAAAAATTACATTCATTATACGAATAGGTTGAAATAGGCGGAATTCATTGTCTATACATTTAATATATCCTGTGTAGAAAAATAATTACACGATATTTTAACACTGATGCTAAATCTGAACAACAGCACTGCTCACTACACCTTCAATGACCAAAAATAAAAGAAGAAGAAAAAGAAGCCCTAGAATTTCATATAAAGTTTGAAACTCACAAAGGCTCCTTATTTCCTGCATATAAAGCAATGCACTAATAAGGATCTGGTCCATCTGGTAAAATATGACACAAACTATCCCATTAGGAGTGAGGATCCTGATAGTTACATTAATTATTTCTTAAAGTATAGCGTTTGCATAATTTTTCTGTTGCAGATAAATGCCCTGCCCGTTTACTGAAATGACACTGGGACCATGTAAGACACATGGAGGACCACGCTGTGCCACATCTAGCTGACGGCCGCAAGCTGGCCTTCGGTGGCCCGGCTGAGTCATGGGGAGATGTGCGAGGTTAGCGTTGGCCCCCGACAGCGCCGGCAGATGGGTTGTATGGCGCGATGACACAGAAGACGCACCCTGCCTCCTGGAAAGCTTGCCTCATCTCCACCTAGTGGGCCGAACATGGGCTGCGTCAGACAAATGCAAGACACAAGTGCAACACTACCTAGAGCAGCTACTGAGCACTCGGGGCAGGTTAGTGACAGATGTCTCAGATGATGTGGCAATCCTTTCTGTCAAAGGGCACTTGCTTTGACCATTCGGAAGGACATCACTCACATAACAGAGTGAGCTTAGGTCAGTTGATAAAGCAGCACTGAATATTTTTATGATTGATGATGTTATTTTCCCGTTTAACACACAATCTGGCCAATATTTCATTCAATGAGGGGAGTAGCCAAGCGCATATATGTCAGAAAGAATGTAAAGATGAAACCATTGACAGAAAAGGTGAGAGCTATGAAATGCCAATTTCCACATAGCACAGTCTTACCAGTCTCGCCTGGTCCAAGCAAAGACCCACCACGGCCCCCCCACTGCCAGGTAACTTCACTGCTGAACCAAACTGCAAGAGCCAAAAGAAACTTCATGAGAGCATAAACAGAAAGACGCTCCTGCAGGTGCACACAGATGAAGGTGGAAAAGAGGGCGAAGGGTGTTAAATAAAACATGCTCTGCTCCAAGCAGGCAGTGGAAACTTTAAGCACCTACCTGCCTCGCCAGTTGAACCATCTTGAGATTCCCGGGACCCAGACAGTCATCAGTGTAGACAGCCCTGTGGGACATACTGTCAAAGTTAGCTGTGAGTACAAGTGTAATGTGCTGTAATGTATCTGATCTAAGCATACCTTCGCAGCTCAAAGTTCTGATCCATGAGTCCTGCCAGGCGGCTCCAGTCTCTGTCCTGAAGAGCCACCCTGAGGAAAGAAGTGTTTTCAATCAGTGCTATGGCAACTATGACCTCTACGTAGCATCCTGAACCCCTGAAATGCCACACGAAATCACAAAAACTAGACACATCTCTGCCTTTGGAGGCTTCCAAAAACCAACCTTGCCTGATCGGTGAGCTCAGCAAACGTCTTCATAGCTTCGATGACCTTTGCCTCTCCTGTGCAAAGACATGAAAGTAGTTCAGCTGTTTTCATTGTCAAAAGCGACGGAGAGATGGAAATATGCATATGAGCTTACGGGTTATTTTAAAAATGAATTGAAGAACTTTTTCTGTTTGTTGAAAACTGACATGTCATCAAAGAGGCTTTCCTGAACAGTGAAGAACACTTGGTTGTACTAAAAATACAAAACCCACGCTAATGTAGTTTCACTGTACCCCCTGTATTTCTTTTTGCGTGTTAGCATGCTAACATTAGCTGAGTAGCACTATAAACAAAGGAGCAATGGACAGAATAAATTTGTTGGTGCTACAAGAGTATTAGTTACCTACACAAGTGCTTGTGAACTATGTGATGCCCTGTAGAGCAGCATTAATACTGACTTAGGCCAGCAGCAAACCAATTTCCTATTTCACATATTTTTTCTGCCAGAAAGTTGGTCTGGAGTCACTCTGTTGGGAACTCATTATTCTCTGGTTAAGATTTGCCAGGCCAATCAAATAGTGTGCACTATCCAATTGTGTATCGGCTGAAACGTGCCACATAATGAACTCCAAATGGCGAGAATGGCACGTTTCTGACATACAGTGTATTATAATAAATGTTGAGTCAGGCTGTGCAAGGCACGTATTATCCTTTTCAAAGTATTTCACAGCCATCGGTCAATACGCTCACTTTCCCTTAAACTTTAACTAGAGCAAAGGTGGTATCACCAGTATTACCAGCATTTATTGTGTCTGCACAAAATTGCATGACATTCCGTTGACAGGTCGTTAAGATATTTCAGTCTGGACAATGCAATGGAGGGACTGATCGATTATTCCATCTAAAATGTGGCTAATAATCATTTCATTTTAACTAGTAATATCATTAAGCTATGTAACGTTTGAACTCATACCACTGAGCCAGCGTTGACGGATGTTGCTGTGAATGCGTCCAGAGTCACTGGGGTCACTGAGGTAGGCCAGCCATAACGGTGGAAGGTTATTCATGTCCAAAGAAACATAGTTGCCTGAGAACCGAAAACATACACCCCCATAAACACGCAGAAATATACAGACCTGTGCACAATGCAGTTATGCGTCATTACATCTGACTGGTCCCAAATTCAGTCTGCACTATTCTGACAACAAGCCTAAAGAGATAGAAGAAGAACAAGAAGATACTGGAACAGACTACTAAGTATCTATCTAAAAACTGTGCACAACTGTGAGTACAAAAGGTGATGTTTTAAAGGTCACACTGAACACTGTTTGCTTCCCCTGCATTTTGCATCAATAAAAATCTATTCAAAGCATCTTCACTTCACCTTTCTTTGCACAGTGTGCGTCATTAACTTATCATCTACTGACAGACAGTAATGTCATTACCATAGCCCTGTTCGTCCATGAGATTCTTGCTGAAGTCCATGTAGACTAGTCCTTCATAAACCTGCAAAAGACAAAGAATTCATGTTAATGTATGTTCTATTACTGTAGGAGTATTACTGACAAAAGCAGATCCATGCAGTATGGATTGGTGTTGCTGACCTGCACAACTCTGTCCTGCAGGCCAGCAGTAATGAATAGCTCATCTGTCTCCACGTTGAGGATAAAGTTGGCTCGGATTGGTTTTGGGAGATCCTACAGCATATGGAAGAAGAGAAGAAGAAGAAGAAGAAGAAGAAGAAGAAGAAGAAGAAACACAAACCCAAAATTCAAGAAACAGCTCTGATGGCTTTGGTAGCGCCATGATAATGGATTGTAAATCAATAACATCCTTACACTTTCTGTGATGTTGTAGAATTTCATGAGACACTTCAAGGTGGCTGAGACGATGGCACTGAGACGAGAAAACAAGAACGTTACTAGATTCAGATGTGGAGTGTGCCTTTAATTTAGGATGTGTAGATAAACAGCAATCAAACAGAGCTACATACCTGCTTCCAGCAAGGCCCTACGTTTAAAATAAAAGAGATTGTTGAGTGATTAGTCCGGGGGCAAAAACTTAATACTGCTTTTGCATCTTCACATTTTACACAGTGCAAGGTGAATTGCGGTGGTAACTGGATAGATCCTCACCACTTGACGAGGAATGTTGGTGTCGTACTTCAGTGTGAAGTTCTGCTTCGTCAAAGCAATACTGCAGAAAAGAATGTAGAGCAGATATTGTTAGTCCTTAGCAAGTAAAAAATTCAACAGAAAGGAAAAGCATTTTTCCCCTGTTCATTTACTTTATAACGGTTTGGCAGCATCTCATCTTCTTTCCTGAACCTAGTTCACTTTAAAAACAGTGAAGCTTATAAAAGTCAGTGGGTTACAGGACATACCCTCAACTACTGTACTGTATTACTGAGAGCCAACAAGACGTGTTTGTGCTTTAGTTGAGGGATTTCTCTTTTTCTTTTTTTAATGGTGCCAAGAGTTGGATGAGACTGTCTGTGCATTAACTCTAATGCCACTGTCAAAACACTACTCCTGATACAGAGGGTGGTTCGTCCTATCAACCTGAAAATAAAACTCCTCTGACTTCTTAATAAAAAAAAGTGGTTTACGCAGTTATGTATCGTGGCAACTATCCTAAGAAGAAATATTGTACTTGTTTATTCGTATATCTGCGAGGTTCAAAAGTGACTGCAAAGACGAATTAGAGGCCATGTGTTCAGAAGTGTTTCCAACAAATTTACTGAGACTCCGGTGTCAGTCAGGGAGCAAGCAGTTCAAGCGAGGGGACACGACAACATTTCAGAACTGAAGCACTTCTGTATTAAGGAATGAGCAATAATGCCTCCAAGTAGCTGTAGATGAAATGTCAGCAGTTGCCAGAAATGTTTTGTGACTGTTATTGCTGAGGGGTCACACCAGATACTAAAAACAATGGTTAACAGATATCACAAATGGTTCTTTTTGGTTAATAAATAAATGCACAGGAATGCGTAGTCTGTTTCGTTTGTTTGACTGGGTTATCTTTCTCTACTTTCAGGACTAGGAGAGGATTTTAGAAGTCACCTTTCACCTTTCTTGACTACATCAGCTGGCTTTGCATAATGCGACAGAAACTGCCTTGGCTAAAAATGCTTAGAGGAACAGTGGCAATGATACTAATCTCACCCTTGTTTGGAGCAGAACTGGTAGAACTTCTTACACGTGGCTTGCAGTAACCGGAGTCCTCCCAGGTACCTACAGCGACAGGGTACAGATGTGAACATTCTGAACGTCCACTCAGTCCCGTGTTTACAGTCACTAACAGCATGATGAATTACTCACCCTTCCTTTCTGCTGATACAGAACAGGTCTTGCAAACTCCCGAACTCTGTGGGGTCATTGAGTGGATGAGGGACTAAAACCTACAAGATCATGAAATTCACATGACTTTAAAGAACATGTCGCAGATGAATGTGTTTCAGGTCACGAGTGTGCACGTGTTTAGGTTACCAAAGTCTGGCTCTCCACCAGAGTGACCTCGGCCCAGAAGTTGGAGATGCTCATGGCGATGGTTTTCCCATTGAAGCCATCTGAGGGGTTCCCCATTAACCCCACCCTGTGAGTGAGAAGTATACGTCAGGATGACGTAGGAAGAAGAAACAAGCTTTTACACGCCAAGTCTGGCTGTGTTTTCTAACCTGGCGTACGATCTGCAGGTGATGGGTTTAGCAGGGTTGTCTTGCTGCTTGGTGGAATAGTGAGTGAGCCACTTGGTGTAATCTGACAGGCCCTGAGACGACATTCAGATGAAACGCGTTAAGGGATTAAATGGAATTAGAAATGGCTATAAAATCATTTCATATACGAAAAAAGAAATCATCATCCGTTTGCTTTTAAAGAATGTGTGGATCACACTGCAGGCTGGAAACATCAGCGGCAGAATTAATGTCTCAATATTCAAAATGCTGAAAATCTTTACTATGTATTAGTCATGGTTAGTTAACCACTCAAGTTGCTTTGAATGCTTAGTTTGACATGACAGCACACAGTTTAAATCAGAGGTAGAAGACTTAAAGCACTGAATGCTCAATTTGTCACATAATAAAGGCTTCAAAAATGCAATGTAATGCAATTGGGGAATGATTATCAGTATATCTCTGCACAAACAGGACGCATAAACGGCATCTGTCTTTCATCTCCGGCCTGCGCATCTGCAGAAGGCAGAACTGTGAGGGAAACGAAATGTAACGGCTGAACTAGAGAGAGGATACAAACCACTTGTCCAATGAGCTGGAAGCCCGTAGGAAGCTTCATACCAAACACATCGAGCTGCTTCTCATTGATGATCCACTCCTGAAGAGAAAAGGTTATTAGTTGGTGTTTTTGGAGTAGTAACATCATAGATAATCTTTTATTTCTAATTTTATTTTTAGTTTCGCACCTAAACAGCACAGCACCAATGCTCACTATTATCAGTATATGATTTCATTATTTGGTGTGAAGGGGTGAAGTATGAGCATTAAAGTCACATGACATAACAAGAACAAAAGGTTTGGTAATAGTTTTTGCTGAGACATCACCCCTGGATGACACGGACCGTGTGAAGTGAACTACAGGGGCTAGCTGAGCGTCACGTACGAACCCAGAAATGTCCAAAGCTCCTGTCTGTGGCCTGGGGCTGCAGGCTCAGGAAGTCCAACATGTGGGCCAGTGTGTCCCTCTGGATGCAGTAAAACACCACGCTGGCCAGCCGCGATGCCGTCAGACCCTCCTGCGGTTTCTCCAAGAAGCGAGTTATCCTGAATCGTAACACATACGACAGATTAAAACCAAACCTGCAACACGTTCCAATTTTCCCAGGGAGCTTCATGAACAAACTGGATCCATGCGTTGTAGACCCGACCTTACCTATTTGTGTCAGGGCAGACCTCCACAATGCCCCTGGAGCTGCTCTTCTCACTTTCTTCCAGCTCGTAGTATATGATCATCTCTCCAGGCTGCAGCACAGACACAAGGTTGTTCACTTTGACAGCACTGCTGTTCAGTTCATTTCTACTTCTTTAACTCTTAAATGCATAATACCTCAAATCATTTCCAATGTGGACTAGATCACACCCTGTATAATTCCTTCATTTTTTCAATGAAACCATCAAACTATAGCGTCAACGATGTCACAAATAATAAATATCACTGTGTTGTAATTTCCAGTTGACTGTATATGGTCCACCTCACAGTGACAGTGTTGCCTTTCTGTTGTAATGCATAAACCCAGACATGGGATGTTTAGGAGCACCAAGCACGCCAACTCCAGACTTGTATACTTGCACTCTGGGATGCGTTCATGTCCCAGGTGCACACAAGTCATTTCCCAATGCATCTTCAATAAAATGGCCAGGGCAACTACATAACCCGGGTATTTGGACTGCACTTTGTCAGTGACTTTTGTCTCAAGTCCATAAGAACAGACAAGAACGCACATTGATAAGCGTCCATAATGAGACAGAATGTGTCTCTTGTGATTCTGCAGCACCTGGGCTACAAGTTGGGTGCAGAAGAGCATTTCCTTTGATTCTGTGGTTTCTTTGATTGCAACAGCCTCCGAATGATCTGCACAAAAGATAATTTAAAAAGCCAACCCAGAGCATGAAAACTTCAAGGCCATTCAAAGGGTTCAGAGCACATGTACTTGCATTTAGCATCCTGAGAGTCTGAACAGGGGAATCTCATGTCATTACATCAGCTGCCTTTCCATGTTTCTGTAAAGTACTTTTCCTGACATGTGCATTTTAAGGGTCAACGAATAAGCCTTCATTCATTATTGAAGTCAGTCTGGAGCTGCTACCACATTCTAATTGGTTGTAGAGAATTTTTATGATGAATATCCTGCAGACACATTAGAGCGTTCATTGTTCCAGCTCAAATGATTCAATGACAATAAACGCATGGTGACAATTTTTACCAAAAATAAAACACTCTCACCTTTGACCTGAAGAAGCGGATCACTTGCGCAATGTCAAAGTTCTGGTCTGCACACAGCATGTCTCCAGCAATCTGTTAACACAAAAGGATATAGTACTCAAAGAACAGATGTGTTAATTATTCAAAACTGATACTTACGTTACGTACATACCACCATTATGTCATCCTGCATCTTGCGGCTCCGTATGGCCAGCTCCAGGTCCGCCACGGCCCCAAGACGGTCCTCCAAAGTGGTGCTGCCATCGTTTATTACATTTTCCACCGGGAAGTCATTAGCTGTGGCCCAGCGCTCATAGTGCTTATACCTGGTCAGAGTTAGAGAAGAGGGGAGGAAAAGCAGCTTTAGAAGGAACTGTAGGGAGATGTGGTTGGATAAGTAGCTTTTGGGCAGAAGGGTCAAAGGTTTACATGACCATGCTGAGGTGCCTTGAGCAAACACCCAAACCCCAAACTGCTCCCCGCCGCTGTACAGTTAGCACACTATTGTATGAACAAAGGATGGGAGTTTCCCCATGAGTGTTCAATAAAGGATAAACGAATTATTTATCTGTATGTTGAGGCACTGTCGAATCAGCATCAGGGATGTCAAGCTACGGTAAGAACTCACTTGTCTGCATTGGTGACCAGATAGACTTCTGTGAAGAGCTGCCGCCTGGTGACAAAATCAGAGGTGACAAAATCAGAGATGCCAATATCCGACTTATTAAGTGATACAAAAGATCATCAGAAATCAGGCCTGCTCCTGTTTGTGCCTCTCGTACATACGTGTTAACGTTTTCCCACCAAAAGTCGAGGATCTTCTTTCCTCCAGTGCCAGGAAGCAAGGCCTTCGGTACTCCAGCCAGGTGGCTGTAAAGGCCTGTGTCGTCATTCTGGCAGGAAAGAGGTGTGGAAAACAACTGATTCATTGACACAACAAACCACACCATGTCATATTCGGCAAGACGTAACACGTGACAACGTTTTTCTGAGATTGAAAAACTGCCTCTTGGTAGGCCAGGTCAACATCTAGCTGTTCTTCATGTTCTTTTTGTTGAGTTGTTCCTAAACTGTTTGTGTGTGTGTGTGTGTGTGTGTGTGTCAGACTGCATCCTCCAGGCGATGGTTGCAGCCATCAAAGGTTGGCATTGTTATGGGGTGGGGGTGCCGGGTCTAGTTTAAGTGGGTGCTATATGTCTAAGTAACATCCACACAAATGCCAGGTCTAAAAGTTTCCCAGTAGAGCATTAAATTGTCACAAGATGGTCAATGGTACGTCTCTTGTCATTGGTTTTAATGTTGTGGCTGATCATAACATTTATTCATAACCCCGGGTTTATAAACGGACTCCCGTGACACACAACACGCCCCGCTATTGTTTTATAATGTACATTAATTTGCCAAAGTTAATGGGAGAATCCAGATCCCTTATCTTTGTTTGTTCTTGGATAAAACGATCACTTATTAGAAAGCGTCGAGCTGTCGAGTCAACCACGAGATTAACTACTGGTCGGTAGAGGGCAGTGAAGAACAGGAGGATATTATAAAAAAATGCATCTTTCCTTAAATGACACGCGAGCTTTTCGGTGAAACGTAAGCCGAACGCACGAGTACATATTTGCGATTTCGTAAATGTCCTCAGTAACAGTCTAATAGATACAAGCGCTAGCCAACAATAACGCATCGATGAAGCGCTGGATTCTTGAAGGCAGTCTGGGGTACAGTGACCGCTTCACAACTAATGCGAACTTTGCACTGCTGTAAGTCGCGCTGCAACATTCAACCCACTTACCTTGATTTGTGCCTCCAGAAGCGTGCCGTGACCGGCCACCAGTAGTATACAGATCATTGCAGAAGCCTCACGTCCTGGTGCTGCCTTAAAAAAACAAAGAAAAAAAACAAAAACAAAACGGACCGCAACGTCTAACTCTGTCTGCAGGGAGCTCGATTCTCCCAGCGTCAATGAAGACATCAACTTCCGGAAGAACCCTTCAAAATAACACACTACCTCGTGTATAAAAAACAACAGTCCACACCTTTTAACAAATTTATCAACTTTATTAAACACGACTGAACGCGGCTCATGACATACGGTATATTATTTGATATTTTTTTTCTCAATATAAAGACATACATAGCCTACCTACAGTGCCATACTTACCGACCCCTGTTTATTTAGTTCGTTACATTGTTGCAATGTAATTAATGTCCCCAATGAGGCTTCATGAAAAATACAAAGAAAAACTGCTTTACTAAATGACACACTTAGAAAGAACGGGTCAGAGTGATAATTGTAAAAGATGCATGAATACATTTGTCTGGGTACATTTAGATGCATTTGATGCAGAGGAGCCCAGTACTACAGAGGTTAAGGGAAAAGCTGGTCATGTTTAAGAGCTTACTGTACTGGAGGCTAATGAACAATCATACTGTTTGTAGAGGAAGGCATTCATTGAGGGCTTTGCTACACCTACATGACTTCTTAAAGTGATCTCTCCTCTCTTTTCAGATACCTCATGTCATTATGATTGTACTGTAAATAACGGGCAAAAGGGTGTTCAATGTTGTATAAGCTTCAAAACAACATTTTATGGTGTCATTAAGCAAAGACGTTGAACATAAATGATGATACTCAATCATTTCCCCCTATCTCATGCACAATCTATCACAAATAAAGTATCTCAAAGCATTTCAAGTACTCTTTTGGCCCATATGTGGTTGTCTTCAAACACCAGTTGGCAGCAGGTTTGTCACTGGGGGTCTGTGCTGGATGATCCCACAATGCCATGCTGCCGCAAAAGATTCCTCAGGATCTGATTCTTGGACTTCCAATCTTCCACCTGAGCAAAACAAACGCAGATAACACGGAACATGTGTGTAGATTAATATAAAATATCCAAGTAGAAAGCATAAAACAGAACCTACAATTACACTGAACAGTGTCACTCTTCTGTCCATCACCACAATAAGCAAACCCAAATGACTTGATAAGCCTGGCAGATCTTTGCCGAAGCATATCAGTTCCAAAGGAGCTTTGGGAACTGATATTTGGGAACTTGATGAAGTGCGTCACCCTTCCAACACAAATGTAGATCCTTCAGTCTCAAAATACATGCTGACATACCTCCTGTCTGAGTAGCTGGTTGTCAATCCTGAGACGATCCAGGACGCTAATGTCTTCTCCCAGCTTCAGGTTACTCTGCCGGAGTTCCTTGATGTACTCGCATGCTTTGGACAGGATCCCCCCTTTACTCTAAGACAGAACCCACAGAGTTAAGATATTTAATAATAGGATATTTAGTTTGCTATAATGGAAGAAGCTCTCTGGTCACCAGCAGCTGGAAGGTGGAGCTTTTGAGTAGCACTCGCTGGTAAATGACCACATTCACTAGGTTCTTCTTCATTGCTACTGTGAGACACAGAGGGGTGTTTGGTCTGCTGACAGAGCTGAACTCTCACCTGTCCTGTCTTGGTGTAATCAACGTTGCAGTCTGGGATGGCCTTTGAAAGCTGCACAATCCAGTTGTTGATCTTGTCTCTGCGCCTGCGCTCAACTGTTGGAAAATTTGTAGATGACACCTGTGTCTTTATTGTGCTACCTCACATTCATCAAAGAAATCGTCACAGTGTATGCGAGCTCCGACCTTCGTTGTGCTGGGCTCGCCGTTTCTCATCTCTTGAAGCCCGAGGAGCCTCCTGCTTTCTAGAAAACACAATAAGACATACATATTAATTAGCTAGATTTTGTCATTGTATACAATTAAATAGTGATGTACTTACGCTATGTATGGCTGAGTACGGGGTGCGATTGTCCTTTGGTTGGATGTCAAGACCTCCTGGGGTGACATCATGACATAAAGCTGCCCTGTGAAACAAACCGTATTTAAGTTATATTTGTATAACAGTGCAGACAGCTTTAATTTGAGGAAACAAGAAGCAGTTACAACCATTTTAACACATACTCCTATTTTTAGACCTAAAATGTAATTCGACAAAAACACATAATGTCAACGTCCAAACATATATGGGGCTCATTGACTGAGTAAAACCTTATATGTGCAGTAATAACCTGTGGGTGTGGTCTGGCCCAGCAGTGTGTCAGACGCCTGCACTGTGGTCACCATGGTTCCAGTGGTGGCGTCTGCGATGGTGGCAGGATAGTAGGTGTACTGCGTCTCAGCGCTGCCGTCTCCGTCCAACCCCTCAGATTGGGAGAACACAGCCTAAACGGGCATGACAGATTATTACTACAAGTAGGGCTGGAAAATGTATCACGATATAAGTGTTTCATATCAGTCCATAGCAGTAATTATTGATTTGTTTTTTTACCTATTCTACTCAGACTTCTCAACTTTGCTGAAATGCATCCGTTATTTCTTTATATCGCTTTGATGTTTTGTTGTACGGCAATGCATCACACTCGGCAGAGAAACAAAACGTACTACACGACTTGACCACTAACAAACTAAGGCACTCAGACACTCACTCAATTACGCACAATACGCAGAGAAACGAAACTTAACCGACTCATAACCGCTCCTCGTATATCGCTGCCTAACCGTGAGTCAGCAGCCACTCACTCAGCCGGCAGATAAACAAAACTTAACCGACTCTTATACTACTAATCAAGAGAAACAAGAACCAATTAATATGCTCACTCGTTACCAAGTTTGCAGACAACATCGGTCTGACTCTTAAAATTGTGGTTGCAAAGAAAACTTCCTTTTAACAGGAAGAAACCTTGAGCAGAAGTCAGCTCATATGGACCCATCTGCATGGCAGTTATGAGAATATGTCCTGAGAAATAAGCAAAAACTCACCGATCTTAAAAAGCTCAATAATCTAGTAGTGTATAACTAATGAAGACCAACTATTAAGTACTAATAACTAGTAATTACACATTACTGTTAACATATTAGTTGTGTTATCACATTAAATGAAAGAGAGAACATCAGTGGTCAGACGACAGTAAGCCATAACAGTGAACCAGCATGAACACATTAAGAACCACCCCTAAATGCAATGTCATCACAAAACATCAGCAGTGGAAAAAGATGAATAAATCGATAACTTTTAATGTCTACAGTCTGATACGAGGGGACCATCAAAGTCCAGTTAGTTAAAGGAAAACCTCCAACCTCTCCATCCAAGTGAATATTTAATCAGTAGTAGCTATGCAACAATTACGTGCTGTAACTGAACCATTTCCAGATTTCCATCTACCCCCACAGCACAGAAAATGTGTTTCCTGTCAGGAGAAGTAAGATGTCCACAAGTCAAAACATGAGCTGAGAAAAAAAAAAATGTACTGCAACACTGCTTGTGTTTTGGAGGCAATTTTTCCTTACTAAATGTAAAATCTATGGAAGCACATATTCTGACAAAATATCAATACTCACATCACATCATTTCATACACATATGCAGAGGACAAGTGGTGCGAAAGGAATTCTCCTGCAACTGGGTAGTGTTGTTCTCACCTGTGTGACCGTCTGAGTGGTTGCAGGGAAACCAGCGACTAGGCTGACCGCCGCAGCTCCGTCTGTCTGACCCTCCAACTGGCCATCTGACACCTGGATCACTCTGTAGGTCACCTGCAACACAACACATCACACTGAGCAGTCAATATCTCATTACCGCTGGGGTGATACGAGAAAAAAAAAAAAAAAAAAAAAACACTATCCAAATATAACTTGAAGTTTCAGGTCTCCGTCACGTGAAGTGGGTCAGTAGTTTATGTAGTGAGAGAGAGAGTAACAGCAACAAAGTCATTCAGGTCTCATGCTCCATAAAAAAGGGTCAGCCTGAGGTAAACCAGAGACGGGCTCATGTGAAATTAAGTTGCCGTATTCCCTCAATAATGACTGGCGTTTTTATTTACCTGATATAAATAAACCTGAGATTTCTGACATAATAAAATGTAAAAATAAAATAAACAACATTAAAACATGTATGGATGCTTCTAGGGTTTAAGTTATAATCCAAACTTTGTGTAAATCTCTAAAACACACTGCCTGGTCAAAAGAAAAGTCGCCACCTGGATTTAACTAAGCAAATAGGTAGGAGCCTCCTATTGGATAATTACTACATGGGTGATTATCTATCAGCTGGCAAGAAGTTACAGTGGTATGCAAAAGTTAGGAAAATCATTGCATCAGTTTGTCACTTGCTGAGCTTTTGAAGCAGCAACTTTATTTTAACAATGTTATACCTTATGGAAACAGAAACATCTCAGTAGTGAAATCATTTTCATTGGTCCAACAGAAACATTTTTATGAATACTTAAACAAAAATAGGCATGTGCATAAATTTGGGTACTCCAAAGAAATAATCCCATTAATATTTAATAGACCCTCCTTTTGCTGCAAGAACAGCCTGTAGACGCCTCCTATAGCCACTGACAAGTCCCTGAAGTCTGGCAGGTGGTACTTTGGCCCATTCCTCCAAACAAAACGCCTCCAGTTCAGTCAGGTTTCTTGGCTTCCGTGCGTAAACAGCCTGCTTCAAATCAATCCATACATTTTCAATGATGTTAAGGTCTGAGGACTGGGATGGCCATTCCAGAAGATTGTACTTGTGCTTCTGCATGAATTCCTTGGTGGATTTTGAACAGTGCTTGGGATCATTGTCCTGCTGAAAAATCCAACCCGGCGTAGCTTCAACTTTGTGACAGATTCTTGAACATTCTTGTCAAGAATCTGCTGATACTGAGAGGAATTCATGTGGCCCTCAACTTTAACAAGGTTTCCAGTCCCTGTGCTAGCCACACAGCCCCATAACATGATGGACCCTCCACCATATTTCACAGTAGGCAATAAGTTCTTCTCATGAAATTCAGTGTTTTCTTTTCACCATGCATATCTCCTCTTGTTCTGACCAAATTACTCCATCTTAGTCTCATCTGACCACAGTTTTTTTTTCCAAAATGCTTCTGGCTTGTCCAGATGTGCTTTTGCATACCTCATGCGACTCTTCTTGTGACGAACACTCAGGAAAGGCTTTTTGCGCATCAGCCTTCCAAAGAGCTTTTCCTGGTGCAAAGTGCGCTGGATTGTGGAACGATGAACAACTACACCATCAGTAGCCAGATGTTCTTGTAGTTCTCTGGAGGTGGTCTGTGGCTTTTTGTGACCATTCTAACCATCCTTCGCCTGTGTCTTTCCAGTATTTTTTTTGGCCTACCACATCTTTTCTGGACTTTCTCAAGGACTGTTCTTCTGGCCTTCCATTTCTGCACCACATTTCTGACTGTGGAGATACACAGCCCAAACCTTCGTGATAATTTCTTGTACCCTTCTCCTAATTCATGAAAATTAATTATCTTAGTTTTTTGATCAGTGGAGAGTTGTTTCGCTGCCCCCATGTTGCCACACTCTATAAAAATACAGCCAGCAATTGCCTCTGTTAAATAGCCTTTTTCATGATTGGTTTCACCTGTCTTTGTAACTGAAGGTCTCACAAGCTAATCAGAGCAATTTTGTGCTGCAACATGTCAGCTATAAATCCCTACAGGTCTGGAAATCAATGTGATTAAAAGGGTACCCAAACTTTTGCATACCGCTGTATTTAACCCCAACTGATGCATGATTAGCTTCTCATTTCTTAACAACCTTGTCTAAAGACACATCCCATGATCGTGGAAAAGGCGTTAGTCTGTTTGAGAAGCCTCAAATCATTGGCATGCATCAAGCAGAGAAAACATCTAAGGAGATTGAAGAAACAACTATAATTGGGTTAAAAAACCGTCCAACGCATTATTAAAAACTGGAAGGATAGTGGGGAACCATCATGTTCAAGAAAGAAACATGGCTGGGAAAAAAATCCTGATTGATCGTGATTGCCGATCACTTAAACATTTGGTGAAATCAGAACAAAGAAAAACAACAGTAGAACTCTTAGCTATGTTTAATATTGAAAGTAAGAGCATTTCCACATGTACAAAGGGAACTCGAGGGATTGTGACTGAACAGCTGTGTAGGCTTAGGAAAACCACTAATCAGTGAAGCTAACCGGAAAAAAAGGCTTTGCTAGGGAGCATAAAGACTGGACTCTGGAGCAATGGGAGAAGGTCATGTGGTCTGATGAGTCCAGATTTACTCTGCTCCAGAGTGATGGACGCATCAGGGTAAGAAGAGAGGCAGATGAAGTGATGCACCCATCATGCCTAGTGTCTACAAGCCTGTAGGGGCAGTGCTATGATCTGGGGTTGCTGCAGTTGCACAGGTCTAGGTTCAGCAACATTATGTGCCCAAATAATGAGGTCAGCTGACTACCTGAATATACTGAATGACCAGGTTATTCCATCAATGGATTTTCTTCCCTCATGGCATGGACATATTCCAAGATGATCATTTTGACACATGGAGTCCAGACCCCATTGAGAATCTTTGGGTTGTGGTGAAGAAGGCTTTGTGGTCAGACTCTTCCATCATCAATACAAGATGTTGGTGAAACATTAAAGCAACACTGGATGGAAATAAATCTTTCAGAAGATTATCGGAATCAATGCCACAGCGAAAGCTGTAATCAAAGCTAAAGTCGGCCCAACGAAATATTGTGTGTGTGGCGATACAGAGGTAGGTAGCATTTCTTTAGAGACAACAGCTGTTTAGAGACGCATATTAATACCAGTTCTAGTAAATCTAATTTTTGTTGAGCATGCATGATATTTTCCTACCTGCCCGCCTGCGCCTTCTGTCTTGAAGAGATATTTGATGGGCTGGTCAGCGAAGGTGGCTGCGGACTGAATGGTGGTAATAGCTGCTGGATCCTCTGCCGTGGCAACGGACCCTGAAGGAGCATGGGTGTAAAAGGTTCATTTATTAAGTAAATCCAAGATTTGTTAGGAAACTTTTTAACACACATCACCACAAAAAAAAGGCAAACACAAATACATATTGCACGACACAACAGGCAGAACAGCCATTAAAACAAAACGTGTAGTACCCTCATCAGGTCACTGTTTAGCGTTGCTATGGATCCAGGTAGAGGGCTTTAGCCAAAGCAAGCACTGCTGCTGCTGCTGCTGCACCCAGATGGTGTGACAGCAAAGTGGTGATAGCAAGGGTGAGTGATGTGCTGTGCTGTGCTACTGTGTCTGCAATGCATATCACGGCTTTACAATTAGTGGGGGAGATCTAAGCATTTTGGGGGATTTGACTCCCACCACGCGACCACACATGCATATAAAAGTTGAAATACTGCAGGAAATGTTTGAATTACAGCACAAGCATGGCGTGTTTGCCAGTTTCTCTGGATTCAAAGGACATACTGGACAAAACCTGAATCTTCGTGAGTTAAACTGAAAGAGGTCTCCTGAAGTTGTTTAACTAATGAATACGAATAACACAACTTCCTATTAATGCACTTGAATGTGTTTAGATGTTACTTCCCATCACTGTGACGACAATGACACCCCTTAAATTAGTAAGAGTGATATTTTTTTACCTTCCTCGTTAACGGTAACTGTGCCGTCTGGTTCAGGGCTTTTCTGTTGGCTGCACACGGATAAACACAAGAGAAGGCATGTTGGGGTTAAATATGCATTTTAATTAATTCGCCGTTTGTCAGCGGACAGTTAGCTCAATGTTGTTATTATTTAACAATGGCGCGGGTCACGTCCCACTCACCTCTTCATTTCTAGAGATGGTCTTGGACGAGGAGACCGCCTTCACTCGCTCCCACAGCCAGACTGTGACACAAGTTCATAAGTTTGACAAAGAAAGCCAAGAAACAGCGGTCGAAACTGCGAAATATCACGCATGCAGATGTCTTTTGGCGACGACTTCAGTCGGCTCGAGATCAAACCCAAAACCGATGTTCGAAAAATGTTGGCGGTAGCTAGCTGTGACTACGGAGGCGAGCTCAGTCACGGCAACTGTTGTTAAGGGTGAAAACGGAAACGAACCTTAATTGCTTTCAAAACTAAAGCATAAAATAGTGCGTACCAAAGACAAATATATGATTTTATGAAGTGCGTTTTCATTAACCTCGAGGCGATCAATAAATACAGTTTATGGCGTCTATTTCCTCACAGTTACCAAGCGAATTATCGATATATGTGCGTTGACCAGTATTTTAATTTGAGACTTCAACCGGAAGTTCAACGTCACACTGTGGCTACTGGACACGACGCCAAACCTTTTTGCTACATACTCGGCCCCAGCGGTTTTTACAGATGTTTTAACAAAACACTTTCATTTCTGCTACCTTAACATAGTGACGTATTTGAAAATGCTAATGCACGGAGTGTAGAATGACATGAAAAGGGCTAAACTATGAACACGCCTCTGAATTCTGATGAATTTTACCCAGACAGAACAAAGATCTACTTACGCCGCAGTGGTCCCTCCCCCGATATTTGTCAACAGACCAGTTTCGGCGTCGACTATGCGCATGCGCCAGGGGAAATTATGTCACCCGATTCCGGATCAGTCGATAGCTCAAATGTACGGTGTCGCGTGTGTGAACGGCAACATGAATATCTGACCTGAGAACTGTGAGCCACGCTGCCACATTTAAGATGGGGATGGGGCGTTTAGGAACACTAAAAGGTGTTTCCCTAAATGTGAACCAAATAAATACACTAAATATAACCTATAAATGTAATGAGTCAGGGAAACACTTGTATGATATTTTTTATGTTATAAAATAGACTGCCCCTTCCACCTTATATGACTTCAAAACATATTACAAAACTTTAAAATGTACATAGTAAATTGTGGTTTTTTTTTGTTTTTGTTTTTTGTTTTAAAGAGAAGCCTAATCTTTATGTACTAGTAACCGGAAGTCCTAAATTTCGCGAACTTGACGCAACTACAATCAAGAGGATTTCATTACAGCCAGGAGAGTTCACTGTTGAGGTGAGTTTATTACCTCTGCTTCTTTCAGCATTTGTCCGCATTGTCTCCAACATATTCTATGTTGCGTTCATTAGACTTCAGAGGGAGGGCTGGAGTCTGTCCCAGCTGTCATTGAGATAGACTCAGGGTACACCCTGGAAAGGTCACCAGTTATATTATTATGCCATACATATTTATTTATTTATTTATTGATGGGATGAAGTTACTGGACACTGATTTTCCCTTTGAGATAATCTATCTATCTATCTATCTATCTATCTATCTATCTATCTATCTATCTATCTATCTATCTATCTATCTATCTATCTATCTATCTATCTATCTATCATATACTGGAGTACAAATCAGAAGAATTAAGCAGGGGAACTTTATTACCTTCTCTATGGACACAATTTGGGGCAATGGCAATGATAACTCAGCCTACAGGAGGGAGGTGTCCAGCCTGGAGGACTGGTGCCGGGAGAACCACCTCCTGCTGAACGTCAGCAAAACTAAGGAACTGATAGTGGACTTGAGCAGGAAACAGCAGAGGGACTTCCATCCACTTATCATCTGTGGCTCTGAGGGGGAAACAGTGGACACTTTCAGATACCTGGGAGTGACCATCTCACAGGACCTGTCATGGACTCACCATCTGAACATCACTGTGAAGAAGGCCAGACAGCAGTGATGTTTAAGAACGTCTCTCTTAAACATCACTGCACTTTACTCATGCAGCTGCTAAATACTGTCAATTTATGTACATATTCAACTACACCCCCTCTGTTACCTATATTTTTTATTCAGTCTATATTTCTATTTTTTTATTATTATTCTATATTTTATATTTTTATTTCTTTATTTCTCTATCGGTGTACATTATACTTATATTGCTTACCTACTACTGTTTACTGTAGTACTTTTCGTACATTTCGTTTTTACTACTGGCTGCAGGTACTACAATATTTCACTGTGCATTGTACTATGTATAACTGTGCATGTGACAAATAAAAACCTAAAAGCTATATTGAAATTTACTGCCTGCGAACAAGCGGCGCTGGTTTAGCTCAGCGGTTACTTCGATCACAATTTCTTCCTGTAAGAAACTGAGGTCCATCCCTTCCCGGGATCGAACCTCGGGCGCTGCCCAGTGCCTTTTAGTATTCTGGTCCAGTAGAACATAACATGGATAGATACTTTATTTATCCCGTGGAAAACCTGAGGGGTATTGTACAAAACTAGGATAAGGGATTTAAGCCGGGATATCCTAGTTTTGTGCAATACCCCCCTGATCTTGTCGACTAACGTTATTGCAAGTTACGGTCAACATGTTCTGCTGAGATTGGTGCTCACCTCGGCCCGAAAGCCAGAGGAAAACATCCAGCAGCAGCACCTCCTACTATACTAGGCTACATTTCAGAGACATCACTATATTTCATGAAAACGTTACGTTATAGGGACTGTCTCCACCTAGCGCCCCCACCACACCTCCTTGCATGGAGTTCGTCTCTCTCCTTTGTCAGTAAGTACAAGTCAGAAGAAAGCGTCTCTGTGGACACAATTTGGGGCAATGGCAATGATAACTCAATAAAAGCTCAAGTCTGAAATTCGCAGTAACCGATATTAAAGTTATAAAACTACTTTCTACGAAACCATAAAAAATGCTTTGAATAGAAAAAAAATGCAGTAACCTCTTGCCTACTGAGAAGTTTCTATTGTACCGAACTAGAAAACTTGAAAGGGCACTGGACAGCACCCGTGGTCGATCCCAAGAAAGGAATGGAGTCAACGGGCTCTGGAGAGAAACATTGCAGGAAGTAACCACTGAGCTACACCAGCGCCACCTCCTGGGAGCGAATGAGTCCCCTTTAAACGTGGACGATTGGGTCACCAACGTTTTGCTTCCCTATTGATGGTGTGTGTTCATTTTTTCACATTGGTGAGTTTTCTGTGTTTCTGTAGTCAAAGCAGGGTCTGAACATAGAAATACGGAGGGCAAACAGTCTAGTCTCTGGATAGTCTCGATCAGCCATGTAGTGGAAGTTTCTGTCTGCAACCAAGCGGCTCTGGTTTAGCACAGTGGTTAATTCTATATTCATATATCTATAACTTTGTTTAAGATATATGATCTCTAACCCTTCCCAGGATCGAAGTAAACAAGAGAAATGTATTACGAGTGTAGTCACTCGTTTAAATGTTAATCTGTCAGTCTTGTTCTGAACTTTGATTACATTCATGTCAGAAAAGCCTGACTCACGGACCTAGGTATATAGACCCAAACAAAGGAGACATTTTCAGAGCTGCTTGGTGAAGATTCTTATAGTTATCTGGCTTTATAACCTCAATTTCCATTTTTACAGGATCAACACAGAAAAGTTCAGCCATCTGTCCTGAAATCTCACTTGTGTCCATATCCAAACGTTTGTCCAAGCCTTGACAAGAGGTCACAACACTTAAACATTTAAAACACCGGTTGCACCTGTGTGACTTTGTGACTTCATCACCTCATATATTGTAGTCTGCCCAAACAATTTTAGTTCAGATCTGAAGTACTGACTCTGGAGGACGGTAAGAGGTTGGGACAGTCATTCTAAAACTGGAGCAGTGGCACACTTGAAATGCATGCTGGCATACCAATCAGGTTACCATCTGATGCATCCTTGATAAAATGGGTGGACACAACTTGGTTGGATGCATACTTTGAATTGGAGCAGGACTTGAAGAACACACAACTGCTATTGTAATCAATCATCTGATGAGGAAAAACAAACATTGATTGTTCATTACGAATAAGACCATTTAAAATATTCTGTCCTTGCAGCTGTTAACTAATAAATAAATAAATATGAGCAGGAATTAACAAATGAAATGATTGGGTACATTGTGAGTGGTTTTGTCACTAAAAATGTATCAGCATATGATCAGTGTGATCATACTGATGTATAAGGGAACAAATGTAGTTCAATAAAACTACATCTGAATGTGCAAAGTGGTAACTAAGTTTCCATTCTGTGAAGTGAACCGCCTTCGGCTCACTACCACTAAGGCCAAAAGAGATGGTGCTGGATTTTACTAGGGCTCCAGGCCTCACCTGCACCCTGTAACCATCAACGGTCAGCGTGTAGGAGGTTCAGACCTAGCACCTGGGTCTACAGCTGGATTACAAACTAGGCAGGTCGGCTAACATAGACTCAGTATACCAAAAAGTTCAGAGCCATCTCTGTTTTCTTAGAGAACAAAGTATTTAATATCTGCCGGAAGCTGCTGCATCAATGAAAGAGTCAGTGAAGATGTTTTAAACTCAAAAGTCAATCAGTAACTGATATTAAAGTTAAAGTCTACTTTCTACTAAACCATGAAAATGGTCTGCATAGATTTAAAAATAAATGCGGTAACCAGTCGCCCTGTTGAGAAGTTTCTATTCTACCGAACCAAAAAGCTAAAAGGCACTGGGCAGCGCCCGAGGTTCGATCCCGTGGAGGGATGGAAGTCAAGCTATCTCTCACGAGAGAATGTTGCAGGAAGTAACCACTGAGCTAAACCAGCGCCGGAAGTCGAGGACGGATCTAGCCCATTTAAACATTCAGGGACTACAACCAACTTCCTTTTGGTTGGTGTGTGTGTGTTCATCGACGAGTTTCCTTAGAGTCTCGTGGGCTGAACGAAACGTATATACAGGGTGGTCTCGATCAGCCATGTAGTGAAATTTACTGCCTGCGAACAAGCGGCGCTGGTTTAGCTCAGAGGTTACTTCGATCACAATTTCTTCCTGTAAGAAATCTGAGCTCCATCCCTTCCCGGGATCGAACCTCGGGCGCTGCCCAGTGCCTTTTAGTATTCTGGTCCAGTAGAACAGAACATGGATAGATACTTTATTTATCCCGTGGGAAACCTGAGCTTATCGACTAACGTTATTGCAAATTACAGTCAACAATGAGGCGCATGTTCTATAAAACATTTTCATGGTTTAGCAGCTCTGTAATGGTCTGCTGAGATAAGTGCTCACTTTGGCCCTAAAGCTGAAAGAAAACACCCAGCAGCAACATCTACATTTAAGAGACATCACTATATTTCATAAAGGTTACGTGATAGTGACTGTCTCCACCTAGCGGCCCCACCACACCTCCTTGCATGGAGTTCGTCCCTCCTTTGTCAGTAAAATCATCTGTATTGTTCCCTTTTCTGTCAGTCAGTATCAGATAACAAATAGCAGCAGTTGTAAATGTCTGATGTGAAACATAAAAACAGTCATAAAAGAGCAAAATTACTGGTCATACAAGCTGCTTGCTAACTGAAGGGGTCGTGTACAGGGCATCAAATTAACATTTAATTCACCAACCGCTCAGAAATGTCTTGTTCAAACCTTTACTGCCCAACTTCTTCGCTGGTCTCCTGTTGTTCTGAGTTCAGCTCCGGTACAAATAGATTGATGGGGCTTCTGAGCTGCTGTGCTTTACCGAACCGTTGCCAAGGTGTCTCCTGTTGTTCTTTTCATATACAGCAAAGCTATTCAATTAATTGGGAATTGGAGCCAGCTCATGAAACTGAGGCAAACTGAGAGTTAAAGTAATCATGGTAACAAATAAAGAAATTACAATAACATACTGAAGGAGTCAATGTATTCAATTACATTTACTGTTCCACCAGAACATTTTCTGGAGGAATATACATATATATTTCTATTTCTATATTTTATATACCTGAGAGGAAGTTTCTATATTTATCCTATAATATAGTTTCTATATTCTATTTTATTTTATTTCAGGTGTAACAACACCAAAGCAAATTCCTTGTATGTACGATCATGCTTGGCAATAAAGTCTTTTCTGATTCTAAATCTGATTTGTAAATGCAGAACAACCTATGCACAAAGAGTTGCCAACTCCCTAAAAAATAGTATAATATCATTGTAATATCAGTAATATCATTGGCAGGGCCAGCTGATGCGATTGCCTTCACCACCCCTTTTAACTATTTGACTCGAACCTTAATTGAATTAGATGCATACTTTTGAGTGATATATGAACACGTGCAAAACAAATTATTATTCAACAATTTACTTTTAATACAAAATAACAAAATTAACAGAAACCTGTCCTGCTTAACTTCAAACTGTATACATGAATATAAAACAATAGAAAGCAGAGCATCCCTCTTGTAAAAGTGCAATAAAAAAAGTTCAAACAGAAAGTGCGAGTAACAGTTGTTGCTTTGTTGTCTTCCAGTATCTTCTTGGCAAAGAACAGTACCTCGACCAGTGAGATTGTTGTTCATTCATTCCATTGACATTTTACTCACTATTTTTGATTCTCACGGTAATACGGCGCATTCCATTTCAGCCCAATACAGGACGAGTACCTTTGTTTCTAAATACGGAACAATTCTGTTTTTCAAAGGTTGTTTGGCAACCCTCTTGATATAGACAACTACTGAACTAATTATTATTGTTTATTTTTTTTTAAAGTAGAGAGAGATATTTTGTCTTGTTAGCCAATCTTCGTGCTTGAAAGAATGAAGTCAGAGCGGTCAGAGCCAGGCGTATATGTAGTACAGAGACTTTCACTGGTCATGTGCGGCCCCTCAAAACATAGGTCCGACGTGTGCATACCATCTCCTACTGCACGACAGAATGTACAATTAGCCATAGTCATGTGCTGTATTGAAATATCCATATATAATAACTACATGACACTGTAAGGGCCGGTACAAAGTTCCTCAGGGGCTGTCAGTTGAATAGCCTGCATATACAGTTTTAACATTTGCTGCCATAATTCAGACTTCATTGGTCCATCAGTGATGGCGAGCCATCCTGGACCAGATGCAACAAAAACAGGCCCAAACAAGGACATTAGCACCTCCATGATTTATGGACAGGGTGAGGTTCTGATGCTGGAATGCAGTGTTGTTGAGTCTCCACACATGGCGCCTCTCATTAACACCAAATAATTCTACTTTGGTCTCACTTTGGTCTTCCTACATTTTCCAAAGCATGGCCATGTGATGATTAGCAAACTGCACACTGGCAGTGTTGGATTCATGAACATTAACATATTAACCAAGTTGAGAGAGGCCGATAGCTGCTTAGAAGGTACCTGCCGTTCTTTTGTGATCTTTGCTGGATGACCAGTTCTGTGGAGGATAACAGTCGTCTTAAATCTCCTCCATTCGCTCACATTTGTGTATTTCCAGACTCTTGAGAGATGGCTTTAAAATCTTTTCCAGGCTCATAATTAACAACAGATCTTTTTCTAACATCCCACCAACATGTGTTGTGAAGGTCAGACTGTGACAAATCCCTGTGTAATTTTATTTATTTTTTTAAACAAAACAGGGGGCTGAACAACTGATGGGTACAAACACATTGCAATGTCTTTGTACAAGCATGTAACGAAGACGTCAGTTTGGTCTGAACACTCAATGTGAATGCAGAAATAACACAACTAATAACTTTTGAATTGAACTATAGTCTGTATATGGCTTGTACAAAAAACAAACAAACATGGTCATTCAAAATGGAAATGATGCATATCTGTTGCATATCAAAGCTTCTCCTGCTAATCCGTCATGTCAGGTGTCTGTCTGTAACAAGGGCTCTCCACAGAGGCAGAGTCACCGCGGGCCAGAAAAAGGCTGGAGTTTCATGCAGTGGTAAACCTGAGGCGGAGGGACAGTCCTTGAGTTTCGCTGGAGACAAAGACAGACAGAGAATAGGCTCAGTCTCATTCTTCTGGCTGCAGACCAGTGGTGATGAAAAGTTAAACTGAGAAAAAAATAAAAACAAAATCTCACTGCAGCAGTTATTAATTTAACTAAATATAATAAATCTGAGCTTGTAAATAACTGCACATTAAGAGACATTACTATCTTTTAGGTTCTTGCCAACCTTAGGGTGCCAGTCACATAACAAAAATTTCCAAAGTAATTAAAAGATAGATCTTAGTGTTTTATGCCCACTTTTCTTAAACGTGCCTGAAATTATTACATATTTCTAGCACATGATTGTTACTGACTAATTTGCTGGGGCAAAAATATGTTGATGTTAACCAAGAGTCAGAGAGAACAAAGTTTCTAAAACAGAAACAGATGTTTTTTTGTGTTTTAGCTCTAAATAGAAGGTAATACTAACGTTTTCCAGTCGTTTTGATGGTGATGCTCTTCTCTTCCTTCCTCATCCTTCTTGTCAGTATGCATGTGTAGGTCTCATCCTCGTGTTCATGACGACTTCCAGGGAGAATCAGCTTGCACTTTTCGTTACCTTCTCTGAGCAGGAGTGTCCCATTCGAATCCTTGAATTCACATGTGTAGTTTGGGGATTCGGAACAGACTCCATAAGAACAGTCCAACCTTCCAAAGGATTTAACGATGTGGTTAATGTAAAGCACACTTCAAACACACAGCACATGCATTCTGTGTGACAGCGTCATGAATGAGTATACAGGAGGCTTGAACCTGAGGCTGCCGTTCTTGATGCAAGCAGTAAAAGTGCCAAAATCCCCTTGCTTTGCGGCTGCCGCTGATCCTACAATCAGATAGCAGGTTTGTATGAACAATGTCATACCATAATCACCACAAACGAACACACAGAAGCAAAAGTGTAACCTCAGGCCTATAGTCTAGCGGACTACAGAGGGTCTGGTAAACTCACTTTCCACACACCAAGTGGTTGTATTTCAGCCCCTACCAATGCTGGCTGGTAAGGATTTACTCAGCGCTTGAGTCAGCTCTGTCTGGAGCCACAGAATACGTCATTAATCTGTTTCTCATGGTGTGCTCCACAAAACAACAAAACACTCTGATGTACAAATTTGGCAACGCTGTCCATTAGGTTAAGGTATTCGCTTCCTCTTGTTCCAGTGCACAGTCACGTGAGATCATCCCTTGATATTTATTTTAACATCTTCTGGATTGGATTTGAACCCGGAACCTTTCTTGCTGTGAGGCATCAGTGCTAACCACCACGTCACTGTGCCATATCGATGAACTTGCTCGAGTATAATAAATTCCCAAAACGCTGAATTAAACTCACACAGAAGAGCCTCTGTCACGTCAAATGTAACTTTCATTCATTCATCTTCTGTACCCGCTTATTCCCGTTAAGGGTCGCAGGGGTCTGCTGGAGCCTATCCCAGTCGCAAATGTAACTTGAATCATGTTTTATACAATGCCAGTTTTTAATTCTAAGCAATAAATCAACCTAAACAAAAACAGAAACAAGCGAAAGCACTGAGAGTGGAGCAGAGCTAACAGTGATATAATCCAATCTCACAAATCAGATTAAGGCTCATTCTGATGATTAACGAGCCTTTTTCAGAAGCAACAGTAGCCACTAAAATGCTGTTAGCGGCTTCCAGAAACTGGAAGCTAGGAGCTCCACTACTTCTAATACGTTCATGCATCTCACATGAAGATGCATCTAAGCAGACTATTCAAATATCTGACGTCAATAAAATGCTTACCTATGAAGAGGAAGAGAAGAGGCACAGAGATGCACATATTTTTGATCTGACAGAAAAGAGAGAACAAATACAGTAGTATCAGAAAATGTCCATGAACATGTCAGAACTGATCATGCTCTGTTTAGTAGCATGAAAAACTCATCAATATTCCTGTGAAACATAATGCCAGTGTTCTTAAACTGATAATAAGACAACACTCGCTTTGTCCCAACCGGTTGCATTACTTCAAGTGAGTGTACAGTACTTACTGCTGCATGTATTTAACAGATTTATGTGCCCTTTCCCTCATATAGCTCTCTCAACCACGAAAGGCAAGGATATCAATGATGATATCAATGACGTCAAGAACTCAGGCATCCAGGAAATGGCAGATCACTATAACTCATCATGTTCACTGTCAGAACTGATCATGCTGTTTAGTAGCATTAACAACTCTTTTATACTCCTGTAAAACCACCATGCCATGCCCGTAACATGTCAGTGTTCTTAAACTGATAGTAAGACAACGCTCGCCTTGTCCCAACGGGTCTCATGCATTACTTCAAGTGAGTGTACAGTACTTACCATTGTTCTTTTTCTGTTCTGTGTCCTGCAACTGTGAAAGGCAGAAATGACAGAATCTGCGTAATAGGCTGGGCGTGATGAGAGCAGCGGCTGGAGCAGAGTCATAGGGAGGGTTGGGTGGAGGATTGCCTTAAAGTGCGGCTGTACTGCCCAGCACAGATTGCTGCTGTTTCAGTTGATGTGGGAGATGTAGAAATGGCAGGTTTCTCACTTTGACGTTTCCCACATGAACTTAACTCCATCATTTGTTTTCAGCATGTGCTTTTATTTTGTGCATGGTACCATGGCTACAGTGACACAACCCTCTTGGCCAATGACTGGCCCACCACATGACTTTTAATTTAACAACAATAATAACAAAGTGTTCTCATGATGGTGATATCACAATCTCTACTGGATGCACAGTCTGAAACTCCCAGAGTAAGCACTAAAGTGACAGTGGCAAAAACTCCTTGAGCTGAAACCCTGGTTGTATGGGTGGATTGAGCTGCTTGAAGCCGGCTGGGTAGAACAAAAAAGAGACAGTAAAGAGGAGGAGAAGAGAGCAGCAGAAGACTGTAGATAAATTCATGTGTTCACCTGGATAACGCATATTGACATACACTGCCTGGCCAAAAAATAAGTTGCCCCCCAAAAAAGGTAATTGAACCGCCTTTAACTTTGATTACAGCACTCATTCACTGTGGCATTGTTTCGAAAAGCTTCTGCGGTGCCACACGATTTATTTCCATCCAGTGTTGCATTCATTTTTCACCAAGATCTTGTACTGATGATGGGAGAGTCCGACCACTGCACAAAGCCTTGTCCAGCACATGCCAAAGATTCTCAGTGAGGTTAAGGTCTGGACTCTGTGGTGACCAATCCATGGGTGAAAATGACGTCTCATGCTCCCTGAACCACTTTCACAATTTGAGAATGATGAATCCTGGCATTGTAATATGTCTTTAGAAATGTGAAGCTACACATTGCATCAGTTGGGGTTAAATAAATTGTTGTCAGCTGAAAGTTAATCACCCATTCAATAAATATCCAATAGGAGTCTCATACCTCTGTGGTTAGTTAAATCCAGGTGAGGACTTTTGTTTTTGGCCAGGTAGTATATGCAACCTACACTCAGTGTAGGGTGGGGAGGGCGGCACAGCGGTGTCTCGCAGCAAAAACGTTTGAATCCATCGTCTGACTTGGGCCTTCTGTGTGTCTATGTGGGTTCTCTCCGGGTACTCCCACCGTGCAAAGACATGCTTGCTAGGTTAATTGGTGATTTTAAATTGGTGTGAGTGTGAATGGTTGTCTGTCTCCCTGTGTCACCAATAGACTGGTGACCTGTCCAGGGTGTACCCCGCTTTTCACCAAATGACAGCTGGGAAAGACTCCAGCTTGGAACTTCATTCCACCAGCTATATCCAGCCAGAGCCAGGTCCTCTCAGTTCCACCTTCACCTCACTTGTTGAACTTTCTCTTCCTTTATCTCATCCCTTACCCATACTTCCAGCCATTCCAACATTCTTTCCTCTTCTCTTCCTTCAGTCATTTCCAACACGGCACCTTTGGCTTCAATGGCTCCCTCATCCATATTCAATTCAGAGACCTCCACCTCTAACTACTACCCAGCAGTCTTGCCTATAGGCCTGACTTCTGGAGGTTTTTTAGAGTAGCATGGAAAGAGTCCTATTACTTCACAATTTCCCTCACCTTCGGTTGCAAGAGCAGCCCAAAAACATTCAGCTCTCTTTCAGAAGCCCTCTGCTGGATCCTCATTAACAACCTCAAGCTCCCTTTGTTGTACATCTGCTGGATGACTTCCTTACCATCACACCCTCATCCTTACCCCCATCCCACGGTCTCAACACACTCATATCTGCTTTCACAAATTTCGGCGTTACCCTTTCCAAAGAGAACGCAGAAGGTCCCCACTCCTCCTTAGAGTTCCTTGGCATCACTCTGATCTCTATTTCATTCCGAGCCTCTTAGCCACCCAGAGAAACTTCACCGTATTTCTTTGCTAATTTCCAATTTCCTCCTAGCCCCCAGCTGTTGTATCTGGCAGCTTCTCTCCCTTCTCAGCCATCTTAATTATGCCATCTGCATCATTCCTCAAGGTCGACCTTTCCTTTCACACCTCCTGTCACCTGAATCCTCTGCTGCTCTCCTCCTTGATTCCATCACCGTTGACCCAGCCTGCAGAATTGAACTAAAAACCCCAGAAAGCTCCAAAAGGGCTAGCTCTCACAGATGATTTCCTGACTCGTTGTATCCAAAACGCTCCGAGCAAGTTACTTGTCTCCTCCTATTAATCCTACTCTCAAAGTCATGTTTCTCTGAGCTTTTTTCAGGTTTCTGCGCCATCCTTTCACATATTTCCTTCTACCCTTCTGACACTATAGTGTTCAACCTCAAAAGAAGCAAGAACAACCAGTTGGGACTCTCGCATCCTATCTACTTCTTCCGTCTTAACTCCTCCAAAAATATGAGAATGCCCGACTAGTCCTCCATGCATCCCCTCTTGATCCATTATACACCACCAAATTAGGTGGAGTAGCTGCAGGATTCTGCTTTCACCATCATTTTTGCAAGGTTTTGGTCAGATCAGGGATTCCATATGATCACTACTCTGGCCACTCATTCTACATCGGAGCCACATCCACCACTTCTATTCAAGGTATACCCAATCACCTCATCAAAATGCTAGAAAGATGAACATCACAAGCCTACCATAGCTACATCCGCAATCATCCCAATGGCATCAGAAAAGCCCATCTCCGACTCGCCTCAGGAAACTCTTTTGGGGGTCAAGGAGCTGACACTTCCAGAGATATGCCCCCATCCTGAATATCTCTCACTAGGTTCCTACGTTCCTATTGTTCCTCCTTCCCCTTGACCCCTCTCACCCATCCCCTCGACCTCTCTGTTCTCTCTTCTCCTTTACAAACTCTTCTCAGTAACCGGGGGGTCAAGGAGCCTCCAGCGATATGCCCCCATCCTGGATCTTTCTCACGGTTCCTACGTCCAGTCTTCTTAGGATCACCATCAGTCCACTCCATTCTTGTTCCCTTCCTCTCTACCCCTCTCATCCCATCCCTTCGACCCTTCTGTTCAATCTCCTATTTTTCCCTCCTCTTTAACCTGGTCAAATAAACTTCTTTGAATATCAAGAGGCCTGGTCTTGTCAGCTCTTAAAGGAATAATTTAACTGCACTCACTGCTTAACAATGGTAGATGGACCAAAGCAATGAAAAAATAACTGAAAGAGCTGTTTGTTTGTTTCTCATGGGATAAATAAAACATCTATGTATCTATATATGTATTTCTTGTCGTCTTGTCCCCTCTTTCAGTGGGCTAGCGCAGATCTGGGCCTGGCCAGATTTGCCAGATTGCCGGGCCAAGTCTGTGTGAAAAGAGTTTCTAAAAGTATTTTTCCCAGGTTGGTATCATCATTATTGCCGTTACGAAGCCGATCCCCACTTGTCCCGCAACGGCTTTCTGACTAATGTGGAAATGCATCTCATCTGATCATGGTAACATTACGAAGAATGTGTAAATGAATATTTAATCATATAACCACAAAACTCTGAAGCCATTATGAAAACATTAAAACCTATGGAAAACTGACTTTACTATAGCTTAGACGACATCAGAGGCTATTCAACATTACTCATAGAACTACAATATTTGAAGGCCAAAAGCATTTAATCAAACTTGTTCGACAGCAAATATCAAATAATAGACAGCAGAGTGGGCTACAGCATCATACATGCATGACAAAGATGTTTCATGTTTCTCTGCTTTCTCGTAAAGACTGAACCTTTTCATAATTTGTGTATACATAAATTATACCAAACAAGAAGACAAGACAAACATTGTAGTCATTAGTGCATTAATCCATTACACTAATGGACATGCTTTCATTTCCTGGATGTCCCTCCCTAAAGACAAATTAACAGAAAAGTGAGAGAAGTGATGGTGGGTTGTGTGAATAGCCGTCTCTGTGAAAAACTAAGAAAGGATATGTACAGAAGACCCTTTGAATAACGAAAGAACAGATCCTGGTTGTGCGAGAATAATAAATACAATAAACAAAACAATGTGAAAAACAGAGATTGTTGCAGCCAGAAGTAATCAACACATTAATAATCAATCATTCTGATGTTCAGCAGTCACATGACAAATATTACTAAGCAGTGCTTTAATGTTGTCATTGTTTTTTTTATGAATGCCACATACTAATAGAACAAAAAATAAAACTACATGTATGACAATAGTTGAGAAGCGTCTATATGTCATATTCGTCACACTATACACTTCAGTCTTGAATCAGCTCATGCAAGTATAGTCTGGAGACTAAATCAGTTTAATCCCATTAACAAATGCTGTTTCCTAATGACTGAGTGCTTATTAAATTAGGTTTTGCTTGTACCTGTCAGCATATGGATTTTCCTTGTTCTTCAGTCTTGGTCTTTTTCAGTTCCTCCATGAATTCTTATATTAGGTTTGGGTTTTCTTGTCCTGTTTGACATTTTTTTTGTGTGTGTGTGTGTTGTGCTTAATTCCTGTTTTAATTTGTAAAAATCCTTGTCCCTGTGTCTTTTTGTTTTGCTTCCCTTGAATTTTCCCGCCTATGTGACGGTTAGCTCTACCCTTATCTGGGCCTGCTCAGACCTTGCATTAAGACCGGATGTGGACAGTCCGATAACATAAAATACACACGTGAATCCCCCCAAGGATGCATTGAGTTTGCATTTGTGAAATCCATTCTCATCTCACATTTGGAGGTGATCTGGGTTGCATGTGTCATTCTTTTGACAGTCTAACGTAATGCGTCCTGTGTCACATTAAAGACAGCCTATACTCAAGAGGGGTGCTTCTTTGTTAGCTGTGTTTTGCCTCATTCATATAGAAAAAAACACAGCATGGTTGCCTGAAAAGAAGATAGCACATAGGTGATGTTTGTTCATTAGTAATGGGAGCCTTTTAAAATATGCTATCCTTGTAGCTGTTAAATAATAAATAACTCCAAATAAGAATGAATTAATTCTTAGTTAATTAATTCTCTTTAATACGATTACGTGAGAGTGATTCTGTGTTAATTGTTGATGTGATCATGTTTATGTAGCCTATAAGGAGCCTATAAGGAGCCATGTCTGGTTAAGTTACATATTTCCCCGGTCTCTGATGTCTTATCAACTTCTAACTAACGTCAGGGCGGAGACCAATAAATATTAACTTAACGTGTGTGCCAAAGTCATGACGTGCACACAGAAAACAATGCTGTTCTCTGTTCTGGAGCAGCAGTAGAGACATTAGAGAGATCAGCTGTTAGAAGATTCTACTGCTTCCCAGATGATGTTGGACTTTATTTGCATATGGAGCACGAAACTGAAATCGGATCTGGAGAACTGACTATTGGAGACGCATGTTAATGTCAGGTCTGCACATATACCTAAAGCTGGTCACTTGCGATCAGATAGCCCAGATCAGATCTCAATGCATGGTCTTAAAAGGCCCTTAGGCTCACCTGTGCCTTGGTCCTTCATTGGTTCTCTGTGAATACTGTATATAGTCATCCACCTTTCTTCCATCCAGCTTCTTCCAATCTAAATGAATGAATGTCTTTTAGAACAGAAATACATGTACACCTTTTAATGTACTGTATGTAATTTCATGGATTAGTCGTTTTTATGGACAGTGTGAGATTTTCTACATTTTGTCTTTTTCAAGTTCTACATATTTAGGAGAAAGAAGACATCTACTTTTGAAATAAGTAAAATTTTGACATGTATTTATCTATAATATTTAATATTTGCAGACTATTTGACTTAAAAGTACTCATAAAAACCTAAGGAATAAACAAGGCTATTATCACACACAGTGAACACCCATATATTCAGCCAGTAACAAGACAAAACTGTAAAGGGTTGAGAAGTGAACAACCTTGGTTACATTAACAGAAATGTAGTTTTAATTTAAACTTCAAACTGTTTGTTTTTGAATTCACAGTTTCAGGTTCAGCAAAGTACAGTTTTATTTTAAAAAGGCATATTTCAGAGTTTGGATTAAACTGATATTCAGAATTCTCAGATTAACTGCTCTTCTTTCTGTAAATTTACCCTTTTTGTCTAAAATTTATTCCAAAACTTTTATGACATGTGTGCAAGATAAGATACTATATACTAAATATATCACTTTATAATGTACAGTACTAGTGCATTTTGCGAAAGTGTCTTATTTCTGACTGATCTATAATGATAAAAATTGAGATACTATGATGCAGACATGTATGCCTTTGTTTTTCCTATTACTGTGCTCTGAAATGATCCAGGATCCAGCTGAATTTTAACACAAGGCCTAAAGAACAAGAATGGCATGGCCCAAATGCACTTACTGCCCAGAACATAATAGATTGCAGACGACTGAAGGAAGGAAAACGCTAATGGCGCCCTCCAAATAAAATTAAAGGAAGTCTGCAATTTAGGTCGTTCACCTTTCAAACTAAACAAGGTTATCTGTTTGTCACAATGTGCAATTTATTTATTGTATTTTAAACATTTCATACTTTTCATTTAAAACATTTCCAAAGAACACCATCTGAAAACGAATGGCTCATCAAACATTTACACTCTGCAGTAAGAAAAAAAAAACGTTAAAAAACATAGCGTTGTTTAAGTGTGTCACATGTATACGGTATATGCAGAGTTTGGGATTTGATCCTTGTCATTTAAAACAGAAATGATGCATATCTGTTGCATATCAAAGCTTCTCCTCCTAAACCTTCATGTCAGGTGTCTATCTGTAACGAGGGCTCTCCACAGAGGCAGAGTCACCGTGGGCCAGGGCAATGCTGGAGATTCGTGTGGTGGTAAGTCTTAGGCGGCAGGACAGTCCTTGAGTTTCACTGGAGACAAAGACAGACAGAGATTAGCCTCAGTCTTATTCTTCTGGCTGCAGACCAGTGATGATCCCAAATGTCAAACGAAGTTAAACTGAGAAAAAAAAAAAAAAAAATGCTACTGCAGCAATTATTAATTCCACTAAATATAATAAAAATGAGCTTGTAAATTACTATGCAATAAGAGACATTACTATCTTTTAGGGTCTGCTGGAGCCTTCCCCAGCTGTCATCAGGTGAGACGTCTATCGCAGGGCCAACACAGAGAGACAACCATTCACACTCACACCTACAGTTTAGAATCACCAGTTAACCTAATGAGCATGTTTTTGGATAGTGGGAGGAAGAAAGAAACCCCACAGACACAGAGAACTCCACACAGAAAGGCCCAGCCGGCCCTTCACATACGTCTTAAATTGCCGTGCACATTTTCATGCTAAAACCGTAGGTGTGGGTAGGAGGGTAGGAGCGCTTGAGTCAGCTCTATCTGGAGCCAGAAAATACGTCATTAATCTGTTTCTCATGCTGTGCTCCATAACACGACAAAACATTTTGATGTACAAAACTGGCTTAGGTATTTAGCTTTCTAGCTTTGCTCTTGTCTCAGTGCACAGATACGTGATATCATCCTTTGATATTTATATTAACAAACTTCTTCTTCAGCTTCTGTAACAGCTTGTCCTGTGAAGGGATGGAGCCTGGACAGGTTGCCCGTTTATTGCATGGCTAACACAGTTGACCTGGATTCAAACCCGGAACCTTCGTGCTGTGAGGCATCAATGCTCACCACCTTACCACTATGCCATGTTAATGAACTTCCCAAATGCTAAATTAAACTGACACAGAAGAGCCTCTGTCACGCTAAATGTAACTTGAATCGTGTTTTATACAATGCCAGTTTTTAATTCTAAGCAATAAATCAACCTAAACAAAAACAGAAACAAGCGAAAGCACTGGGAGTGGAGCAGAGCTAACAGTGGTATAATCCATCTCACAAATCTGATTAAGGCTCATTCTGAGGATTAACGAGTCTTTTTCAGAGGCAACAGTAGCCACTATTATGCTGTTAGCGTCTTGCAGAAACTGGAAGCTAGGAGCTCCACCACTTCTTATACGATGCATCTAAGCAGACTATTCAAATATCTGACATCAACACAGGTATAAAGTAAAAACCTATTTTTTTTTTTTTATCATTTAAAATGAGCTTGTCTATGAAGAGGAAGAGGCACAGAGATGCACATATTTTTGATCTGACAGAAAAGAGAGAACAAGCACAGTACTATCAGTACATGTTTCTTAATCCAGATGATCCACGCTCCTTTAACTGATAGTAAGACAACACTCGCCTTGTCCCAGTGGGTCTCAGTACTTACCGTTGTTCTTTTTCTGTTCTGTGTCCTGCAACTGTGGAAGGAAGAAATGTTTAGGCTGGGCGTGATGAGAGCAGCGGCTGGAGCAGAGTCATAGGGAGGGTTGGGTGGAGGATTGCCTTAAGGCGCGGCTGTACTGCCCAGCACAGATCGCTGCATGTAGAAATGGCAGGTTTCTCACTTTGACGTTTCCAACGTTGAGCAGTGAACTTAACTCCAACGTTTGTTTTCAGCATGTGCTTTTATTTTGTGCATGGTACCATGGCTACATTAACACAACCCTCTTGACCAATGACTGGCCCGCCACATGACTTTGAATTTAACAGCCTTCCACATCTGCTCCAGCTGTTCTTTTACCCTTGGTACTTTTCAACCTTTCTGTGGTCCTCCTTTCTGATGTTGGCATCAGCTGGTATCACCACATCTATCACTACTGCTTTCTTCTGCTCTTTTCTTAACTGAAGCTCAATGAAGCATACAATCAGACCACCTTGTTGATTCAACTAATTTATTAATGTTACAGAAAACCTCTTCACCCAGACACAGGCACAGACACAGTACTTAGCAGGTAGTGTAGCTCTTCAACCAAGTCATCTACTGCTGTAGATGGAACAAGAAAAATGTTGATGATGATGATCAGCTCTCAGCTCAAACGCTGTAGACTACCATGGTCGCCCCTGTGATGTCTGCCTCGGCCTGAAAGATGGAGGGAACAGAGACCAATGAGCTGTGTCATCCTAACCTTGACCTTTGACCACCAAAAGCAGCTCATCATTGAGGCCAAGTGTGTGTTAATTTGAAGAAACTCCCTGAAGGCACTTTAGATATAGCGTTCATGAGAATGCTGAAACAATAAGATAAAAAGTGGTGTTTGAGCATTGTTGATCACAATGAAGATCGCGTTAGGGAACCTTTATGCCATTTTTTACCATGTTTGTGGGTCCATGCAGTAATGAATGGCATGTGCTTAAAAGTAATACTCTTAATCCTTTAATTCAGTGACTTTTTAATGGTGCCCATGAATCATAAGATAGTAACTTACATGTTCATAGGTTGTCCTCCTCTGAGGGTAAGTTTCCGTGCTTCTTTCAGATGCAAGGATTTAAAAGAAGACAGAAGAGACTGCACTATATTCAGAGATCTGTGAAGTAAATGAAAACATTCTCATTAGTAACCAATATCTGAAAGAGTCAAATAAGAAACTGTTCTTTGATACAAGGTAGGGGAGAAAGGACAATAGGAAAGAGGCAAAGCTCTTCTGTCCATCCCCCGCTCCCTCACCCTTACCCTCCGTCATCTCTCCTCACCTCCTCTCTCCTAATCTTTTCTCATACAGTAAGGTTTACTCCTCCCTCCTATTCAACCCTCTTCCAAACCTCTCTTGTGCTGTCCTCCCTTTCTTCTAACCGCCTTCTGTTATAATATAGCTAATAGAAGGAACTAACATTTCTCTATCCTGACCTTTCCTCCCCTAACCAATCAAACCTTGAAAATGCTGCGTATCAAATTCTCAAATAGAATCAGTTTCAACAGCCAAAACAAAACAAAAAATCCTTACTACTACACTGTTTAATGACTTACCTCTTGACATCCGGCTTTGGCTTTACTGAACACCTCAGATCCTCAGCTGCCTTTTGACATAGAAAAACACAATTATCCTGGTCGTGTTTTCTGTCATGGTTTAGTTTCTCAGGTTTCCGTTTATCATATTTTGTTAAGGTCTTGATTTTTCATAGTCATGGTTTAGTCATGGTTTAGAGTTTAGTTTTTCTTTTTCCTGTTTTATTTTGTCAAGTTCTCCATTTCCTGTTGCGTTACGTCCGTGTTTTCCTTCTGATTAGATCATTGGTTTCACCTGGTGTTAGTTCTTGATTTGCTTCACCTGTGTCTCGTCAGCCCTCATCCAAGTGTGTGTATATACGTAGCTCTGCCTTCCCCTTTGTTCCTTGTTGTGTCATACTAAGCTCTAGTTTTTCAAAGTGTGTGGATTTTTGCTTTTTTTTTAGATATCCTGCCTTGTCAGCAGTGTCCTTAGTTTTGTTAGCTTTGTCTTTTTGTTAATTAAAAACCCTTTTTTGCCAACTCCTGCCTCCAGGTCCTGCATTTGGGTCTGAACCTCCATTCCCTGCTACCCCTTCTTGACAATCCCATTCTTTCTCTCCATGGATATCAGCCCCAAATACACTACAAGGTATGGTAAAGGAGGAAGACATGAACTGCATTATCTTTGTAAACTACATTGTAGTAAAAAATGAGAATGAACTCATTTAGCCCTACTTTTGCACCGTTTTAAAATTCCATTCTTTATGTATGAATGAAGTTACACTGTAATAGGAGGTAACATGCAATAAACCTATATGTGTGATGTGTGAGGACGGAGATAGAGGGGAGACAGAGAGAGAGGCAGCCAGGCACAGAAAGAGGGAGGGAGAGCGACAGAAAGGAAAGTGTAAGGGGAGACAGACAAAGTGTGATAGGACAGACAGAGAGAGAGAGACCAGCTGATCAGTCTTGTGTTGTTAGATTTCCAGTCAACATGTCCACTTACTTACAGTAACTTCAAGGAAGACTAGAAAGGCTTCCTTCTCTCTCTGATGTCCTCAAGGCGTTTGAGTTTATAAGCAGACAGGTCACAACATGCATCCTAGTGAAACACCAAGGCCTTTCTTACTAAATAACATTTCCAAAATAGGTGTCAATTACATAAGTGCTGCTTTATGAGAACTATCACGTTTCTGGGTCCTCACCTTCTTGTTTGGGGCAGAATTGTCATCACTGGCATATTGGAGGTGCGTAGGTGCCAGGACCGGATCCTTAACCTCATGCTCCTCCGGACCGGATCCTTAACCTCATGCTCCTCCGGACCATGTGGATTTACTTCTTGCAAGTGACAGCACTACCACCATTGCCTTGAGGGAATTTTCGATTCAGTAACTATTGGAGGTCAATGTGACCTAGTGTTCATCCCATGCTCATTATTCCCACATGTTATCAGGCATGCCTGGAGGGAAACTATTTACATCTGGCACAAAGGACAGAAGGATGACATACTTACCATGTATTCTTTGACCAGTGTGTCCAGGTCTTCTTTGAAATATATGCTGAGCCAGCTGAGCACACCATCACACCTCACGTTGATGTGTTCACTCTGAAACAAATCCGTCCTCAGAGGTTTAGACACTGAAACATAGCGTTGCACACAGTGCACTCGGCATAATGTAATAATAACGTAAGAATTTCCTGCTAACAGATGATAATTATCGCGCACCCCTACCTGAAAATTATACAAATTATAATTAATGTAAGATAAATTTACAAAATATGATTATTTAAAAAAAAAACACACACATAGAAGTATATGCTTAAAAATAAACTCTACCATGATTCATTTCTGTGAGTGTGGACACCAAATTTCTCATGGGTTAAATAAAGCACCTGTGTCTCTATGTATGTATTTCTTATAGTCTTGCCCCCTCTGTTAGAGGGCTTGGCCAGATTTGCCAGACTGCTGGGCCAAGCCTGTGTGAAAAGAGTTACTGAAAGTATTTTTCCCAGGTTGGTATCATCATTATTTCTTTTACAAAGTAGATCCCCAATTGTTCTGCAACACCTTTCTGGCTAATGTAGAACTACATCTCATCTGATCATGGTAACATTAAGAAGAATGCATAAATGAATATTTAATCATATAACCACAAAACTCTGAAGCAATATAAAACAGCTGGGAACTGGGACTACAGAAGAGGTGATTCAACTCTACTCATAGTACTGCAACATTTGAAGGCAAAAAGCATTTAATTAATAACTTAATAGGAAATATTAGATAATAGACAGCAGTGTGGGCTACGGCGTCATACATGCATGTCAAGGAAGTTTCAGTTTGTTTCATTTGTTAAAAAATTTACCTTTTAATAATTTGTACAGAAACTGCCCTGGTCAGGGTCACAAATGACCTGATGACGGCTGATGCTGGCTCTCCATCACTTCTCCTTCTTCTCGACCTCACTGCAGCCTTTGACACGGTGGACCACCACATTCTTCTACACCGCCTCCACTCCTCCATTGGACTCTCTGACACTACCTTGGCCTGGTTCACATCATATCTCACAGACAGAATTGAGTATGTATCCCTGGGTGGTGCCAAATCTGACATGCACTCTGTCACCTGTGGTGTCCCCCAAGGATCTGTCCTTGGCCCCATCCTCTTCACGCTCTACATGCCCCCCCTTGGTCATGTCATCAGCCAGCATGGAATATCTTTCCATTTCTACGCTGATGACACCCAACTTTACATCAAAACCAACCCAAACCCCTCTGCAGCCCTTTCCACACTTTCCCCCTGCCTGGAAGAGATAAAGGCGTGGATGACGGCTAACTTCCTGCAACTCAACAGTTCAAAAACGGAAGCCATTCTTGTTGGCACTCCACACCAGACCCGGTCATCCACCATCACCAGCATCACCTTCTCCGGCCATGACATCCACCTCTCATCCTCAGTCACAAACCTCGGTATCAGAATGGACCCTCACCTGACTTATGAGGCGCACATCAAACACCTTTGCAAAACCTCCTTCTTTCACCTCAGGAATATTGCAAAACTCCGCCCCATGCTCACTCTCCGGGATGCCGAAAATCTTGTCCATGCCTTTGTCTCCTCCAGGTTGGACTATTGCAACACACTCCTCATCGGGATCCCAGGCAAGAACATCAAGCAGTTGCAATACATCCAGAACTGTGCTGCCAGGATCCTGATGGGGGTGCGGAAGTACCACCACATCACACCCATCCTCAAATCCCTCCACTGGCTTCCTGTCCAGTACAGGATTGAATTTAAAATTTCCCTTCTGACCCACCAGTGCCTCCATGGCACTGCCCCCGGTTACCTCAAACAACTCATCACCCCCCTTTCCTCCTCACGCCATCTCCGTACTGGACAGGCCAACCTCCTCCAGCCTCCAAGGACAAGGCTGCTAACCATGGGTGACTGCGCCTTTTGTTCAGCTGCTCCCAGCCTGTGGAATACTCTTCCTGTACATCTAAGGGCACCACAGACTGTGGACTCTTTTAAAAAAAACACCTTAAGACGCATCTTTTTACAAAAGCCTATGGCTAAAACTGCCATTTTAAATCTCTCTCTTTTAATTCTGTCATGCTAGTTTTAAAGTCTTTATGTTGTTTTATATGCATTGTAGCACTTTGAGGTCATTGATTTGATGTAAAGTGCGTTATAAATAAAATGTATTATTATTATTATTATTATTATACATAAATTATACCAAACAAAAATCTCTATGTGGTCTGCAAGTGCAGCTGCATGTTTTTCTTGATCCTGCAAATGGAAAAGACAAGCATCGTAGTCATTAGAACATTAATCCATTACACTAATGGACATGCTTTCATTTCCTGGATCTCCCTCCCCAAAGAGAAATTAGCAGAAAAGTGAGAGAAGTGATGGTGGGTTGTGTGAAAAGCCGTCTCTGTGAAAAACTGAGAAAGGAAATCTAGAGAACAGCCTTTGAAAAACAAAAGAACAGATCCTGGTTGTGCTAGAATAATAAATACAATAAAAAACAGAGATTGTTGCAGCCAGAAGTAATCAACACATTAATAATCAATCATTCTGATGTTCAGCAGTCACATGACAAATATTACTAAGCAGTGCTTTAATGTTGTCATTATTTTTTTATGATTGCCACATACTAATAGAACAAAAACTAAAACTACATGTATGACAATAGTTGAGAAGCGTCTATATGTCGTATTCGTCACACTAGGGCTGGGCAATATGGCTGAGAAATATATCACGATATAAGTGTTTCATATCAGTCAATATCGATAATTACTGATTAATTTTTTTGACCTGTGCTAAGCTGCATCCGTTATTTCTTTATATCGCTTTGATGTTTTGTTGTGTGGCACTGCTGCAGTGCGCTAGACTTTTTCGTTGTCTGCCATTTTGACTGACCGAGTCATAAAAATCCCGTCATAACCCATTTTTAATCCGTCATTTTATTTTTTAAAAAATGATAACAATGAAATATTCAATAGCATTTGAATTTCATTGATTTTTAATTAGTAGCTATGGAAAAAATTCGAATTATAAATCTAGAGTCTATTTAACCGGCTCAGTTGAGTCCACCAGTTTTGATTGATAATCAATAAACGGCACCATTCAAACATCTTACATCTCACTCGGCATAGAAACAAAACGTACTACCCGACTTGACCAGCAAACAATACGCAGAGAAATGAAACTTAACCAACTCTTGCACTACTAATCAAGAGAAACGAGAGCCAATTATGCTCACTCGCCACCAAGTTTGCAGACAACATCGGTCTGACTCATGTCTGACTTAAAATAACCGAAATATTGCCAAACTGGTAACATGATCTTTCCCTTTTTGATCTACAATTTCCTCTCGCGCTGTCGCACTCGTATTCTGCTTACACTCCACGCCATTCTTTTTGTTTGTTGTACTGGTCACTTGCGATCAGAAAAAATCGGGTCATGGTCTAAAAAGGCCCTTAGGCTCACCTGTGTCTTGGTCCCTTAGTTCTCTGTGAATATTGTATGTAGTCATCCATCAAACTATTCGACTTAAAAGTATTCCTTCTGCCAGTAACAAGACAAAACTGTAAAGCCAAACTCAACGACCTTGGGTACATTACCCGTAATGTAGTTTTTAATTTAAACAGTTACATTTAGAAAAGTACAGTTTTATTTTAAAAAGACATATTTAAGGGTTTGGATTGAACTGATATTCAGAATTCTCAGATTAACTGCTTTTCTTTCCAGTTTCATCCATGCTGGTTCATAGCCAGCCATATAAACTGAACACCAAGAAGTCTATAAATTATTAACCCGTGGTGTAACTGCAGATGCTCTGCCATCAGGTATATTGGGTTAAATGATGGGTGAGTGTGTTTGTCAATCAGATGGGTGAGAATCGGTCATGGGTCCTTCAGTGGCTCAAACGTGGACATAGACACAGTTTACCTGCCTGAGCTGGATACATGCGGCACAAGTGTGAGCAGGACTGTAAGTTTACCCTTTTTGTCTAAAATTTATTCCAAAACTTTTATGACATGTGTGCAAGATAAGATAGTATACTAATATCACTTTATAATGTACAATACTAGTGCATTTTGGGAAAATGTCTTATTTCTGACTGATCTATAATGAAAAAAAAAAGAGATACTATGATGCAGACATGTAAGTTCTATGCCTTTGTTTTACGTATCACTATGCTCTGAAAGGATCCAGGATCCATCTTTTAACACAAGTCCAATCTGCCTCTTAAGAGCAAGAATCCATGCATTTAATGGTTGGCAGGGCTAGAGGCTACCCTGGTATGTAAACAACCATGGCCCAAATGCACTTACTGCCCGGAACATAACAGATTGCAGACGACTGAAGGAAGGAAAACGCTAATGGTGCCCTCCAAATAAAATTAAAGGAAGTCTGCAATTTAGGTCGTTCACCTTTCAAACTAAACAAGGTTATCTGTTCATCACAATGTGCTCTGGCTAGAAACCATTCGTGTGTCTGAAGGCAGTACATGGTGGCTGTTCCTTGAAGCTGCAGAAAACAAGGTCTCTTTCATTCTCCTGCGGCCCAACGAGACTCTGGTCATGGCTGTCATTTTGGTGTCCCAAGAAAAGAGCACAATTCTTCTCGAGAAGACATCCAGTGCAGAGAGTTGCACACCTGCACACAGTTTAAGGTCCCGTCAATTTATTCGTTCCACAAAACTTAAATTCTGATCCAAAAACAATTGTGGTTTTACTTGAAAGACTGAAAAGATTAACTATACATTTAAGTTTAACAACGGTTCAACTTTACACAGCTCCTTGATGGACATCTAAAAAGTATCTGTCTCACAGACTGCAGTGCAGGATGGGTGGGTGCAGAAGTGTGAGGTGGAGGTACAAGGTAACATGATTTACTCAACAGAAGTCTACAAAAGCACGCTGGTGTCACTGTTTAAAGGCACAAGCAGCAGGGAAGCATGAGGGACAAAAAGCTGCAATTAAGCGGCTCTTAATGTGGCAATCACACCTCCAAAATGTCATCAGGGTAAACAGCAACTTACATATAGCATCCTTTATTAGGGGTACTATACTGGCCTAAACTGAGAGATGAAAAGTGACTTTCCACGGATCATCACACAGATTAGGATCCGGGGCATATAGATGATGTGCCCTACATCAGTCTTGTGTTGTTAGAGTTCCAGTAAGTTCCAGTATTTGAACCTCAGTCTTGAAAACACAATGTTAGGGGGCCACAATGTACACACCAGTCAGTGGAGTGATACTGGACAGTAGTTGCATGATGAAGTGTCATATGGACGTGCTCTTTAACCTGGACTCTGTGTCTAATCTTTCTCCGTAAATAACTCAATACTAGTCCATGTGTTTAACCTCTTTAGGTAAACCTCCATGTGATGAGTTGAAGGTCTTTGAATATTTGTCTGAATATCGTGATAAATCTGCTGACCTGTAAGTTAACTGCTTTGTTGTTTCATGTTTCAGAGAGTTTCATGTTTCCCATTTAAAAACTGAAAAGCATCTAAGCCTTCAATGATGTTGTACTGGAAGAATGAAAATCAGTTACCTATAACTGGCCTAATGTGTGTGAATTTGGGTGGTCACATTCTTTTACGGGCATGCGAATGTGTCTAAAGCTGTTTCATCCGATACTTAATTTAAATGTGTGTCTCTTAAGCCGAGAGTCACTGCAAACTTTCGTTCTCATGACAATAAAAACCCTTGATTCTTGATTCAATACCTTGTTTGTATGGGGTTATAAAAAATGCTCAAATTATTTTCTCCTTTGTAGAAAATTGATGTAAAACAAAAATGTTTTTCATCAGAAGTTATAAAGGTGTCCATATTATGTGTTTCTCTGTACCCAAGAGGCACAGTAGAACTCTGACTCCCTGGGAATGTGATTGATGGAAGTGCTCACACGACTGTGACGATCCCTCCCACTCTCTTCATTATTTGATGCTGGTTTTCAGGTGAAGCTGGGAGGGGTCTGCTGTAAGCACCTGCCAATGTGGGTTTGGCTTCTTAGAAGGGCATAAAGGATGGCCCTCCTTCATTGTCTTTGTCTCTCTCTCAGCAAGGCCTGCTGCATCCTCGTCATCCTGATCCTTTGTTTGGTTTGTTGTGCTCTCTAACATTATACTCGTTTTCTGAGTTGCATTAAATAAACCAATTTTACAGTTACTTCAGTGTGTGTGGCCTCCCTCCTTGTTGCCGACTTTGAGCCTAGCGGTAACACCACCGTATCAGTTTAGGGTAAACTGAGGGATTGGTCTGATAGCAGAGTTCTGACTTCAGAGTTGGTATTCTGGTCCACATACACAGAAGAAGGATGTTTGCACAAATGTTAGTTTATTCCAAATGACAGTATTTAATACCATCATCCCAAACACCCAAGTGTTAAATGTTCATACACTGGGCCTGAACACAACCATTTGCAAGTAGATGCTTGATATCCTGATCAACTGTCTTCAGATTGTTTTAGGTTGGGAAAACATACATCCTTTACTCTACTGTAAAACCTGACATTCTGGTGTCCCACTAGTGGCCACCTCCTGAACAACAAAAATATAAAAGATTGTAGTGGACTTCATAAGGAAGTGGGGATCCAGTCATGATCCAGCATTCCTCAATGATGGAGAGACCTCCAGGAGTCTACACAGAGACTGTCATTGATGACCAAAACCATCAGTGTTCAGGCCAATCAGAAGTCATGACTGACAAGAGAGGTCTACAGGCTCCTGAAGGCTCGAAACGCTGCCATCAGAGATGGAGACAAGGTGGGCTTGAAGACACCTAGGGCCACCCTGTCCGGAGGCATCAGAGAGGCCAAGAGGCAGCACTCCAGGAGGATAGCCCATCACTTCAGCGACAACAGAGACAGTCGGAGTCTTTGGCGAGAGATACAGACTATCACAGACTGCAAGCCCATACCACAGATCTGCGAACTCTCCCAGTTTGGGGTCCCCGAGTGCTCCTATTACCACGGGTACCACGCTCACCTTCCACATCTGTTCCAGCTGTTCTTTCAACCCTTGGTACTTTTCAACCTTTTCATGTTCCTTCTTTCTGATGTTGGTGTCAGCTGGTATCACCACATCTATCATCAGTGCCTTCCTCTGCTTTGTCTACCGCTGCTATGTTCGGTTGGTTAGCCAGGAGCTGTTTGTCAGTCTGGAAGCTGAAAACTTCCTGGAAGACTTCACACTTCAGACCAAATGCCTATCTGATTGATGGTGTCCACATAATGCCTAAAAATTGACATTACGCCCTAGGGCCAATTATCCGCAGCTTTCAAACAGATACAAGTCTGTCCATTGACCTCCACCAAGACACAAGTGAAGGTAATTCGAATGTGAACAGTGAAACCACCCGAGAGAGTCTCCAAACAGTCATTCCTTTGAAACATGCAAACTGATGAAACTGTCCTTTTAGCAAATGTTTGCACTTTTCACAAGTGTGAACTTGCTGTTTTCCTGACAATGGAAACACCCAGGTGCTTTTCCTGTAAAGACAGATCAATATGACCAATGAAGCAAACTGACAAAGAAAGCATATGAGGTCATGCTTAAGCTGCTTTTTAGTACAGTTTTGTTTTATTTTATGTCAACAGCAACAGCTAAATCACTTTCTGTCCTGTGCAGCTTCCGCTACTTTAATTCACTACACAGAGCTTTTGTGCTGTTTCCATGTAGGTAACATTGGCTGCATGTAATGTCTACAGTCTCTATGTGTGAATACAAGTGATCGTTGGCGTCAATAACGGTAAGCATTCTTTACTGTGTTGAAATCCGTTGTATTTGAGGACATTATCACTACACAAAAGTTTACTCATTGGAGAAACCATTTACTTTGGCCTTAGCAAGGGAGTTAAGAGATGTTTGCACAACAAAGTCTAACTTACCCTGCTGGGTAAAGGGCACTGTTGCAGAACACACTTACTGGAATGCATGCCTTCCTCTGATTTAGAAAAATAACAGTAGTTGTTACAGACACCACGTCAAATAGGCAGTCTTAAATAGATCTTACAGCACCAGGTGCTTTGTTCACCTGTTTTTAGTGGAAGTATCAGATACAATGGTACTCCACAAGTTACATGAAGCTGTGGGTGGAGGAATCCACATAATGACTTGAATGAATGAATAAAACATTTATAGTGCATGAGAAACTTTTTGTACCACCCTTGACTGAATAATAGTCACAGGTGGTATTTAATAAAGTTAAAAATGTAATATTAATTGTAATCATTGTGGTCAACACCCTACAAGCGCTGCTTTAAATGGGTAAATGATTAATATTTAAAATACCGGGAAATCTATGACTGAATGATGAGTAAGTGTGTGTGTGGGTGAAACAGGGGTGGGACTGTATCAGCAGCTACAGTATTTAATGGACGCTGACCCTGAGAATGATTGCAGTCAGTCATGGGTCATCCTAGGATCCAGATGTGGACATGGACACTGTGTGTCTTCTTGAGCTGGATGTGTGTGGGTCAAGCGGTGGCTGGACCGTAAGTATCTAAAGGAAATAATAACAATGCCTTCTTTTTATATGACAAATTTGAACTGTTATGCATAAGTCATAGGGTTAAGATTTCTTCCATTTCTGGTAAGATATGTTAATCTGGCTGTGTTCCTAGGCAGTACATGGTGGCCATTCCTGCTGTTCTTGAAGCTGGAGCTGAGACCAAGTTCTGTGCAAGTCTTCTGCAGGCCACTGAGACTCTGGCTATGACTGTCACTTTGATGTCCAAAGAGAAGAACACCACCCTGTTCACTAAGACATCCAGTAAAGAGTTTCACATCTGCTCTCAGTTTAAGGTCAGCTCCCTACATGGGTTTTGATTCATAGCAGAGGATCTGCTCTTTATGTAAATATGACAACTTTGCCATGTTTCTGAAGGAACCCAGTGTTGACTCTAGAGTGGTTCTTTGGTGTTTTTACTTTGAAGTATTGACCACTGTAGGCTTGGCTGTATGGAGTTTTAGAAATATGCAGTTCCAAAATCCAAGATTTCAATGGGGCTTGGCAGCTGCTTAATTTCCATTTTAAGATGTTTGTAGGCCAAAAATGAGGTATATACCTAAATCATGTAGTAGACAGTAGCATAAATTATTTGTCAAGCAGTATGTGAAGTTTAAGAATGCCTCACATAAACAGATAACTCCATTTGAACTTTGGTACCAGGTGAGGTCCAGATTGAATTGCTCCTCTGACTGTCTGGAGAATCAGGTTAAATCATTCTAAATTATAAACACATTATTTCTTAGTGCTTGAACTTTCTCTATAAAAGTACTTGATACTTATGGTAGCTGTCAGAGTTATTGTTAGAGTGAACCTAGAAGATTGATTTTATTTTCCAAAGATCCCTTCAGTTGTAACACCGCACTCACTCTGGTTAATGTGGGCAGTACCTGCTCTACCTCGTACAAGCTTGTTAAATTGTCCAATTACCTGTTTCAATCTTTGGTGCATTCCACGGTGTTTATAGAAATAAAGATCCACCTTGATGAGTAAAGATTCTATAGTAACAATTAACTATTGGAAAATAACAGCAGAACACCGTACACAGTACATTTTAGCGTTTCTGTGTCCCTATATTGTTCCTTGTGACTGGATCTATAAATGTCTCACATTACCAGATAATCTCAGCTGAATCTCAGTACCATGTAAGGTCCATATTGGATTTATCTAGATTGTCTGGAATGGTGATTCTGAGAATACATCAACTCAATACTCCTGTGGTCTTTGATCAACATTAGTATTGTGCAAAGTATTTGTTATTATCAGGCCAATACTGTATTTCACAACTTTTAATGTAGACACAAAAATATATGTAATGGGTAAGGCAGTGATCACAGGTTTTCCTGCATAACTGGAAAGGGAGGAGTCAGTCAGTCAGTCAGTCAGTCAGTCAGTCAGTCAGTCATTTTCTGTACCCGTTTAGTCCTGTTAGGGGTCACGGGGGTCTGCTGGAGCCTATCCCAGCTATCATCGGGCGAGAGGCAGGAGGAATGGGAGGAGTGAAGGAGGATAATTCAATGAGCTGCAGTATGCAGTCTCACCACTAGTTGGAGCTACATTATAATTATTGGACCTTTAAATATTAATGGCATTTCATAACCCATACACCTAATGATTTCATACACAGCATATGTCAAAGGTACTCTTGTCCATGCTCTATTAGATGTCTTATCTCTACAAGATGTTTTTCCTTCACAGGTCCCTTCAGTGAAAAGTGAGGAGGTGCAAAAGTTTGAAGTGGAGGTACGAGGTGAAACATTTCACTCAAGAGAAGTCAGGAAAGTCATGATCAAAGTCTATAAACCAATGACGTTCATCCAAACAGATAAACCAATCTACCTCCCCGGACAAACAGGTATGATAATTGATAGTGTACATATGAGGTCATAAATTGTATCATTATTCACTATAGACGGCTGAAGAACAAAGGCCTATAAAATTGCTTGAGTGTTAACAATAGTTAACAATGAATGATTTATCATTCAAATATTTTATATTTACAAGCTTGACCTCTGTTATGTTGGCATCCCAGGACTTTTAACACTACTGCAGATGGGTTGCAAGATCATCATATAATCTCTTTGATTTTTTCTCAAAGTGCATTTCAGAGTGATCACACTGGACACCAAGTTCAGACCATTTAACATGCTGGTGAGTGTTCAAAAGTCTCCTTTCTTTTAGATCTCCTTTACAAACGGTGGTACACACACCAGCTAGTGGAATCATGAAATGAATTGATCGACATGAGTGTTCTGCGTTACACTACCTGATCTGCTGAAGAATAAATTATTATTTGGTCAAACATATCTGTTGGGTTTTAAATTTGTTTTAAAAAATGTCACATTGCTGCAGTATCTTGCAGAAAACAGTTGTGCATTTAAAAGGGAGGGCTTGTTTCATATTGTTAAATCAACAAAATCATACAAAAGCTAAATTCTGTGCTGACGTCTACATTTGCAACCAAAGCTCTGAGACTGCTTATTACATTCTTAAATAAAGAAAATGTACAGGGTATAGGGTCCTGGATTTTTCTCTAATCCTTTTCCCTTGCTCTCTGTTACAGTATGATACCATCGAACTTGAGGTAAGCAAACATTTATATAGATAAGATAACCCTTTACTACATACTGTGGCAGATTGATTTTTAATTTGACACTGTTTAAAGAAGTAACTTACAAATTATGCAGGATGGAAATCTGTCTGTTATGGACTGTAATAATAATATTTTTCAGGAAATTTGCATTACATTTGTTAGTAGACTTATTTTGCATTAATATGTATAAAAGTTCAAGCTTCAGCTTTGTTTAACCTTCCTATTGTTTAACACTTTTTATCCTTGGGGTCATTTGGTATGGAAAACTATTATCACAATTATTATCAAGAATTCTAACATGTATTATGTTGGGGCAGTATCATTATCAAGCAGGTTTGTCACATCAGCCTGTTTATTGTCCCCTGTATCTACAAGGTTTCTGTTTGTGTCCTTAATGCATGTTTCTTCCATTTATTCCATTGAATAGGATCCTAACAGTAACAGAATTGGACAGTGGCAGAATGAAACATCCAATGGTAAAATACTGCAGCATTCCTACTCCTTGAACTCTGAGGCCAAAGAGGGACGGTACCAAATCACTGTGTCAGTGGGTAACAAAAAGACATTTCATAGCTTCAAGGTTGAAAAGTATGGTAAGTTAGGGTTATCATTTGAAAATCCAGTTTTGTTCACTGGTGTGAAACTTCAAAATTGTATTATTGCTGACATGCATTTTTTTTTTTCACCAGTGTTGCCCAGATTCGATGTGACAGTAAATGTAACCGAAGAAGTAAACATTGCGCAGGAAGAATTCGATGCTGAAATATGTGCAAAGTAAGTCTTCCTTGACCAAGGACAAATTGCACTGTCAAAACTGAATGAGATCCTGTTTTGAGGGCGAATGGCTCAAATTTTTATTGTTTTCATTTTGTAGGTACACATATGGACAGCCTGTACCAGGAAGGGTGAAAGTTGAGGTGTGCCGACCTCTAAACGTATTTTCATACAGTTCCCCTGTTTCTCCTGACCAGCCAGAAGACAGCATACCTCCTCTATGCCACACAGAGGCAAAGCAGGTACAGTTGTTATGGTTACGGCCTGTCTTTGAAGAATCTCAGTTATCCAGGTCATGGCAACATGTTTGAGTGTCATTTTAGATGTTTCAGCATTCATCCAAGTGGCTTCTACAGTTTTAATAGCTCAGAACAAGTCATTGTTGTGACATCCACAAATTTGACGATGGTGTGGCTGGAGGGAAAAGAGTGACAGAGCCACAGACTCCAGAGCTAGAAAGATAACCCTCGAGGAGCTGATGGCAAACAGTGTCAAAGGCTTTGTTGGAGTCAGGGAGGAAGAGGCCAGAGACTAGAGGAGATTGCTGTGACCCTGATGAGGAGGAATTACCCTATTAGGTATTTGGGAAAGTTTAAAATGGACTAGTAAGCATTTACATCGAGTCTGAACTTGGTAGCCTAGTTTGTCCTAATTTGGCAAATTTCAGTGAATAGGGAACTGTACCACTGATAAGACAGAGGTTGATAATGACTTCATTTCATTCTTCATATGTTGTTGTTTCCAGACGGACCAGAAAGGCTGTGCAACCTTTACCTTCAAGATGTCTACTTTTACTAAAATTGACCAAAAGGCAGTGAGCGATGCAATTGATCTCAGAGCCAAAGTGGAAGAGGAGGGGACAGGCAAGTCCAGTTATACTGATTTTGTATTTATATTCCACAAACAAATTTCGAACATGAAAACACAAGCAGAACAGCATTCACAATGTTGTAACATGGAGGTGTTTGCTCCTCAGGTATTTCACACCCGCAAGAAAAGAGAATAACAATTTCATATATTCTTGGAACGCTGTCTTTCATTGACACACCCAAGATTTACGCCCAAGGCTCAAATGTGGAAGGAAAAGTAAGTGTAAAATGTTTTATTTTATTATTCTGTGTTGGGCAATGCACTGGTCAGGTCAAACCATGTCCATTCTTGTTAATATATTGTGCTTTAAACAGGTTAAAGCAGTTCACTACAATAATACACCCATTCCGGACATGCCAGTGTACCTGTTTGAGGGTGAAAGGTGGTCGGCACGTTTGCTACAGAATCTCACAACTGACAGCGACGGTGTTGCCACATTCTCATTAAGCACAGACGGCTTCAGTGATGATATTAAACTTCATGTAAGTAAACAAAACGCTTAAACCGTAAAGTGACATTTGTCAGTCACACCTCAATGCTCAGCCACCATGGACTCATAAATATTGTTTTGATTGCACAATTTAGATAAGTGACAAACCGGAACTTTACTACCCTGGATACAGACAGCCTTCCTACGAGAGTGGAGTTCACATACTGTCATTGTCACAACCCTCCTCTCCTGATACTAAAACTGTCAGCTCCCTGGAGGTGAAGGAGAAGAGTAAACCACTTCCATGTGACACAGAAGTGGACATCTCCATCCAATACACTGTAGTGGGAGAAGTTCAGGGATCTATGGATGTGATGTATCTGGTGAGTTCTTTATCAGCTTTTCACTAGTTCTCCCTTTTCTTTAATTAACACTGAATGTTGTTTGGTGTTTTTTTTCTCATTTCACAAAACAGCTTTTAGTTTTACAGCAATAAACAATTACATTTTTTTCCCGTGAACAATAAGAACATTTCCTCATTTTCTCTCAAACTCTCCAGGTCTTGTCCAGAGGAGCTATTTTCACACAAGGTGTTAAACAGGTTCAAGTGAGAGCAGAATCAGGTGTGTAAAGTCTGACTTTAATCTAGAGTTTAGTGAATAACATAGTTTGATCAGAGTTATTGATTTGGAGAATCACATGTGAATGAGGGTTGATGAAAGAAAACAGATATGTATTAGTTGGTTTGTTGTTGCAGTGAATGAGGGTGAGGTGTCCTTTAAGATCAGAGTGTCTCCAGAGATGGCACCAGAAGTCCAGGTTGTGGCGTACTCTGTTCTCCCCAGTGAGAATGTGATCGCCCACAAGGCTGACTTCTCTGTTGAGAAATGCTTCAGTCATAAGGTCAGTGAAAGTAGAAATGTAATCTGTGTGCAGTCTTTCTCCTTACACTTTCTCATATGTACCATAATCCCATGTCAGATGCTGAACTCACCAGATTTATTGTTCTTTGGAATTTTTCTGTTCCCGACATGTGTAACATGTGTGTTAGGTGTCGTTGGAGTTCTCACCATCTTCAGCTGTCCCAGGAGAGGAGACCACCATGCAGATAAGAGCCCAGCCAGACTCTCTGTGTGGTGTGAGCGCCATTGACCAGAGTGTCCTCATCAAAGAGCCAGGAAATACTCTGGATGCAGACAAGGTAACTGCTGCTATCAACCACCAGTAGATGGATATATCCTTTGCTTTTAGTGTCATCTGCTTGGTCTTTAACATCATCAATCACCCAGATGTTACAGTTTATTCTATTACTGTTCCCTGTTGTGATTATTGTTTCTTCTTACTTTAATGTGACTGTCTAGTGCAAGACTTCACAGCTGAATAAGTTGTTGAGCTTATTTTTATAATATATACAGTACAAAAGTTACACAAGTACGTGTGCCTTCATTAGATCATTCCTTATTAATAAAGGAAACATTTTGACAAATAAACTTCACTCCTACATTTCAACATAAAGGAGTAGGACTTGATTCTAATTTTCCCTGTTTTCCTATCTAATTAAAAACTTATTAAATCTTCCGATCATATCTTTCTTTTCAGATATTTGACCTGTTGCCAGTAACGTCATCGCCCTATATACCATATGAAATTCGAGATTCTGTGAGTTGCATGCATGTGAGACCAAAAAGATACATTAGGCCAATTCCAGTCGATGAGGGAAGCGATGCCCATACAATTTTCCAGGTACTTCTTACATAAGAATTCATCTAAAATCTAAGGACCAATGTTGGCTCTGTCATACATGTATTGAACATGTATGTAACATTTGGGTGATGTTTTTGTGTTGTTGAATTGCCTAGAATGTAGGACTGAAGATGGTGACAAACCTGTTAATCAAAATGCCTTCCTGCCTCATGTACAAAGGAAGGGAATATCACTTTGGCCACTATGGTGACTATTTTCTTTGTGTCAAATGGCATATTACCAACATTAAACCAGTTTTCTGTGTCAGTTTTTGTTGTTCTTTGGTTCAAGGTAAATCATTTCTGGTTTCTATTCAGATTTAAGGTTCAGGGGTCCTGAAATAATGAGAATGGATACTGTTGCTGTAGGCTCAAGTGGACCAGGAGGCCTTTCTCCTGCACCAATAGAGACGGTCCGCACTTTCTTCCCTGAGACTTGGATATGGGACCTTGTTGAAGTTGGGTGAGCATCATTACAAAGCTGTCTCCCTGAACAAATGAATGCCATGAAAATAATTTACTCACTCCTCTACCACTGAGACTTTGTATATTTAAGATATTTGTAATGCTTAAGAAAATGTATTTAATGCTTTCCAAATGTTTTCTATGAAAGGATTTCTGTCAGAATTGTGCCATTTATTAATGTATATGAAAAATGCCTGTATTTCATGACCAACGTGTAGCTATATCTTATATAATATACAAACATCAGGCATAACATTATGACCACCTTCCTAATATTGTGTAGGTCTCCCTTGTGCCTCCCAAACAGTTGTAACGCATCAGAGAATGGACATGGGCCTTCTGGGGAGGTCTTTGGGTCTTATGGGTTGACGGGAGGGGCCTCTGTGGATCAGGCTTCTTCCAGTCCATCCCATAGATACCATCAAGGAGTGTCATTGCTACGGGGTGGGGGTATCCGGTTTGGTCTAAAAGGAATGGGTGGTACATGTCTAAGAAACATCCACACGAATCCAAAAGTTTCCCAGAAGAGCACTGAATTGTGATTGTCAATGTTATTTACTTCTACTGTCAGTGGTCATAATATTATGCCTGATCGGTGTATAATCCAGATTATGTATGTATGTATGTATAAAGATAGATAGATAGATAGATAGATAGATAGATACAGTAGATAGATAGATAATATTTACCGCCAGACAGAACATGTTTGTATGTTTCTTCTGATCCAGAGAGTCTGGAAGAAGAGATGTGCCCCTCACTGTCCCAGACACCATCACCACCTGGGAGACGGAGGCTTTCTGTTTGTCCTCTCAGGGTTTTGGTTTGGCTCCTCGTGAAAAGATCACTGTCTTCCAGCCCTTCTTCCTTGAGCTCTCCCTGCCTTACTCCATCGTCCGAGGAGAGCAGTTTGAACTGAAGGCAACTGTCTTCAACTACCTGACCAGCTGCATCATGGTAAAGATGATTTTCCACAAACTGTAGTGTTGTGTAGAAAGGTGGACCTTAGTTTATCTGCAACATGTCCCAGATTTAAAACTTGGAGCAGTTTTTAAATCTAGACTAAAAACAATAGAGGAATGTCTTAAATTATAAAAAATCTTTGTGCTATCTTTAACAGATCACTGTGACTCCTGCATCTTCATTGGATTACACCCTCACTCCTCTCTCTGGTGACCAGTACACATCTTGTTTGTGTGGCAGTGAGCGTAAGACTCTCAGCTGGACCATGATCCCCTCAGCCTTAGGTAAAGATCAAACCTTTAAATATTGTAATAATAATATTACACTAATAATAATAATACAGTGATTTTTCATCTTTCTTATTTGCTTAGAATTTTTTGAACAACAAAATATCAATTCACAAATTTTATTTTGAATCTTTCTTTAAATGCATCTGGAATCTAAAAATGTTCTAAGTTTCTAAGTAAGTGTTTTTTGATCTTGTCAGGGGTTGTGAATGTGACTGTGACTGCTGAGGCAGTGGCGTCACACGCTTCATGTGACAATGAGATTGTCAGTGTGCCAGAGAGAGGTCGCATCGACGTGGTCACAAAGTCTCTCATAGTGAAGGTGGGTTCCATGAAAACCAAATGAATAACCAAATGAAGAAACCCACTAACCCTTGTTTTCCAAAAGAAAAGAAGAATATTGAAGAATATTTTTTTCCCAATGAAATTTCAATTTAGATCTTTACAAATATTATTTCCCTTAGGCTGAGGGAACTGAAATTACAAAGACGTACAACTGGCTGCTCTGTCCAAAAGGTCTGTATGCTTCACACCAGGCATAGCTTGACAAACATTCAGAAAAACTGAAGTAAGGGAATGTCATGTAATTAAGAAAACACAAAATGTGTCTTAAATGTCATTTCATCAATGCATTGTGTTACATGTACTGTATACAGTATTTGTAGAGTAACGCTATCATTGAAGCATCTAGTCTCCTGTATGTCTCCAGCATGGACCACATTTTGTGATGCTTTGACAACCTGTTGAATCTAAACAACACCTTTAATTTACAACTGATGTTTTGACTCCTGCTTTTGTTTCTCTCTGTTGTGTGCTTGTTTCTGTCTGATGTACGCAGGAGCCGCTTTGACAGAGGAAATAGAGACACAGCTCCCTGAGAACGTGATTCATGGATCTGCTCGTGGTTCAGTCTCAGTCCTGGGTACACTGATGAATTTATTTGTGTCGTTTTTGTGATGGAAATCTTGTGAGAACTCACAATGGAGGCAGTTTCTAGCACCAGTATTGACATAACGGATAGACTTAACACATTTTCCTATGAAATAAGGCAAGGGCTAGCTGGTCAGTGCTGTGAGGGTTGCAAACTGGGGCACAAACCATCTTTGACAGTTAATCACAGTGCAAGGTTAAGGGGGTAGTTCAAGATAGCTTCCATGGTCTCTGTTTGCGGGTGCACCTGTCAATGTCCTGGTTGGCAATCTAGGTGAGGTCTTGGTGTTGAGCTTCAACCTCACCTTTTAGGGCCTTTTCGTCACCAGTAATGGGTGTTTTACAGTCCTCCCATGTGATACTGAACATCACCACGTCATTAAGGTACGTTTCACTGCAGTTGTCACGACCATTGTTGAGATGTCCAGTTGTATATTGTATATAACAACCTTGAGATGAAGTTGGTGCCCTGATCCATCAGGATCTCCGATCTGCTCGCTCTGTGTATCAGTGCATGTAGAACAGTGGTGGGTGTTTCTGCAGAAAAGCTTGGCCAGACCTTCAGGCAGGTCATTCTAACACACGGAACCATGTTTTTGTGGCTGCCAAGGTAGTCCAGTAAATGGAACAGTGTGTCACAGGTGCCAGACAAGCAGTAAGTCTCCAGGTAAACATGATATAGGGCTGGCATTGGCAGTTCTCAGAGTGCTTGCTGTCAATGTTCTTTGAGTATAAATTAGGAGGTTTAGAGCAGTCTGTGCTTGGGCAGCATTGTAACTCTGGGTGTGTAACTGAGACTGATCATTTTCTGCCTCTGGTAATCAGAGGTAGTAGTAGAGGTAGTATATTCTTGATACACTGACCACGATCTTCTGCCTTGAAGGAATGCATAGGACCATGCCTTAAAGATAAATGGTAGTGTTTTGCACAATTCTATTACTAAATTTTGGATAAAATCAGCAATCATAGCAACAGCAGATATGCAGTTCGGCCAGTTTACGCAATGTCATGGTGAAGCTAGCTCTCTAAAACTTAGGCCTAAAGTTGTGGCTTGTTTCTGCCTCTCCATACCCAACCTTCTTTGCACTTATTATGTTGTGTTGGTACATTTCTCTGTGTGACATTTGTGGGCCACGACCTTTGGGCAGCTGGTGTGGAGCCTCTCATTGAGAACAGTGCACAAGCTGTTTTATACCACATGTATTCTAGGCATCTAAAAGTTCTTTGAACAAATGCGTTTATGTAATCCAGTTTAAAATTAACGATTGGATCAGTTATATGTTCAGTCTAAGCAAGTCAGTGTGTTTGTGTAGGTGACATCCTCGGCCGGGCCCTGAAGAACCTGGACGGACTGCTGCAGATGCCGTATGGATGTGGAGAGCAGAACATGGCACTCTTGGCCCCCAACATCTACATTCTTCAGTACCTGAAGGATACACAGCAGCTGACGCCAGCTATCAAGGAAAAAGCTACCAACTTCCTCACCAGTGGTGAGTTTTATAGTGACGCTGACAGAGAAAGCTGGACATCTGAGACATTCAGACCTGACAAATCTGAAACAGTAGTAGTACAATAGAGAGGGTTGCACAAAATATACTCGGAGTAGAAAATTAGTTTAGCATTGTAGTAGAGCTGCACAATTAATCGAAATTTAATCAAAATCGCGATTTTGGCCGCCACGATTATACAAAGCCAAAATCGCGATTTTTTTCATTATTTTTTTTCATTTTCTGTATTATTTTATAAGTGGGCGCTCTTCTGACTGCAGCATAAAGAAAAACAGTATATTTGTCCACCAGCCACCAGGGGGCGGCCGTAGTCATAGAGCACGCCGCATTGCATTAGTAGCCACCAACAAGCAAGCTAAACTCAGCTCCTCTCCTCATAGCGCGGTGCTATCATACCAGTCAAATTCAAGTGGTGAGAGCGAGAGGGATTGGTAGAGTGACCATTGTAGAGCCGATTTCTGAATCAGTGAAAATAAAGATGAGTTCTGGTGAAAATGACTGAACAGACAGTGGGAACAGAAGTTGATCAATCTTCCGGAGGTGAGGAGTCTGAGCTCGTCGCTTGTTATTGTCCTCATGCTCTACCGCAATTCACTGAAATCAGCAGTTCAGTTTTATTTTGTTATTCCGTTACGTCAGTGTTACTCAACCGGGATGCTACAGCGTCCCAGGGTGTGTTCGGAAGCCCTAGGGAGGCAGTGAGAAGGATACAGCTTAGGTGGTGCTTAGAGGTGGTGCTTAGTGACATTTGGGACAGTTAGTCCATTTTATATTATAATACTGAGGTGTTGTAGGGTTCAAGAGGGTGTATGGAGGCCTATGTTGAGGCTCATTGGTCGTTAATTCAAAAAAGGATGAGAAAAACTGTCTCATATAGTAAATTCCTTGGTTATGTTTCATTTTGTGGCCTTAAACTACATTCACTCTGCACTGGATAATTGATTATTGTTTTTTACAGAAGTGCAATAAAAAAAAATAATAATAATAAAAACTTTTGCATAATCGTGATTATAATCGAAATCGTGATTTTGATCCAAATAATCGTGATTATCATTTTTTCCATAATCGTGCAGCCCTACATTGTAGGTTGTGGTGCCAGTTATAGTGTTCCTGGTTTGTGTTTGTTCGTGTTGCATGTCATTTGTCCTCCCTTTTCATTTCCTATCATCTCTCAACTGTGAGCCACAGATGACTGTTGTGCACCCTAACCCTCGTGCTACCCTCTTGCATGGTCTCTATCTGGCTGTCCATTCACTTGGGGTCCCAGAGACCCCAAAGGTAGCACGAGGACTAAGGACACATAAACAAATTCATTCTAAACTTGAACTTTCCAAAAATACTACCAGATATGAAAATATGTGTATCATTCACATCCTAAACACAGCTTTTTAACTGTACAGGCTACCAGAGGCAGCTGAACTACAAAGATGATGAAGGTGCATACAGCACATTTGGAAGAGGAGTTGGAAACACTTGGTAAGACATTACTGAACAGTTGTCTACACAGAATTGTGTCCGCTATGGTGTGCAACCATTGCCATTTCATAGCCTTACATACAATTTACCTGAGACACAAAAACATTTAAACTTTCAGCAGAGATAGTACTGAAGCTGTAGATGACATCGTCCCTAAAATTGGCATGATATGAAAATGTGCTTTACTCCTCCTTATATATCCACATATTACTTATAACAGTTCTTCCCAAGGACGTCACCTATTTGCAAAAAAAACCCCAACATACTTAAATTATTAATCATGAACAAGATAAAAGGGGAATTACTGTTTTTTTCAACCTGGACAATATTTCTGGCATAAAATATGATCATTTACTCACCCATATAACTTTGTTGTTATTTGGGATCATTCAGATGATATTAAATCTGTGTATAACCATACAGTGAGAGTGACTGGGGCACCGAAACACAGCCTCTAAATAACGCATTATCTGCCGTGAAACCCAGTGAAGCAGATACAGAAGATGAATGACACATTTACCAATAAATACCTTTATAAATGTCTTTCATACAAACCTTTGTTTTCTCTCCTTCAGGCTGACTGCTTTTGTTGTGAGATCTTTTGCCAAAGCTCAGTCTTTCGTCTTCATTGATCCAAAAATCATTGAAGAGTCAAAGACGTGGCTGGAACAAAAACAACGGGAAAATGGTTGTTTCGTACAGTCAGGAAAACTTTTCAACAACAGAATGAAGGTGAGATGATAGTTCCTTTAGAGTGTGACAGTGTTCGTTTTAGGAGTATTTAATTCAGCACCCCCTTCATTGACTGGACTGCACTGTGCTGGAGGTCCAGTGATGATGAAGTCTGTGTGATGCTTTCTCTCTACAGGGTGGTGTGTCTGACGAAGTGACTCTTGGCGCGTACATCACTGCAGCCTTTTTGGAAATGAGAACGCCTACAGATGTGAGTAGACTCAAAAGAAATTCTCTCAAAAGAAACAACAACAACAAAAAGGATGTTAAAAGATTCACCCAAACAACTAACTTTTAAATGATTTTTATTTTATATCCTTCCAATCTGTGTCTTTTTTGTGGACACTTCATACAATTTCAGTATTCCCCTGGCTGAAGAAAAAAAAGCAAACAAGCAACCATTGAATCCACTTTCACAGAATGAAATAACAAAGACCATCTTATGACAATACAATGTTCTACTGGGACACAGACACACACACAAACAGTTTAGGAACAACTCAAAAAACATGAAGAACAGCACAAGGTGTTGACCTGGCCTCCAAATTCTCTAGATCCCAAACTGATCAAGTATCTGTGGGATGATCCACAGAGACCCCATCCTTCAACCCACAGGACCTAGAGCCCCCCACAAACAGCATTCTATTACCAGACACCACAGGACACCCTCAGAACGTCCATGTCCATTCTCTGACGAATCATAACTGTTGTGGAGGCACAAGGGAGACCTACACAATATTAGGAAGGTGTTTTTAATGTTGTGTCTGATTGATTAATAGGAACCAAGAGCTGATGAAACAATGAGAAACACATGAAACTTATGAAGAAGTACATGGGACATTTATCAGTATAGTTCTAGTCCTGTAGTTGATGTGTAGTACAGTCAATGAATGCTGTGATGTTCTTTAATCCCATGAAAGCACCCTGTGGTGAAATAGAGATGGTGGTACCAAAAATAATCAGAAGATAAGATTGCATGGAGGTCGGTAGTGAGAATATAGTGATTCACTCTGACAGCATTTGTGGATCAAATCTTTTTATTTTTATTTTGTTAAAGCATCCTACGGTGCGCAAGAGCCTGTCATGCCTGAAGAAGTCCGTCATCAACCTTAACAACACCTACACTACAGCTCTGATGGCGTACGTCTTCACCCTGGCTGGAGACATGGAGACCCGTGCTCACCTTCTGCAGCACCTGGACAAGGTTGCAGTAAGACAAGGTGAGTCCTCCTCCTCAGGGAAATTATTCAGCCTTCATTACTGTGAGTGTAACGTTCATTGTTTCTGTTTGTAGGGGGTTTCCTCTACTGGTCCCAGACAGCAACAGAAACTTCAGCCTCTCTTTCTGTGGAGATCAGCTCCTATGTGATGATGGCCAAACTGAGTGCCTCCCCTACAGCTGAAGACCTGGGCTACACCTCCAGCATCGTCAGGTGGCTGGCGGGGCAGCAGAACTATTACGGAGGCTTCTCCTCCACACAGGTACTGCAGAGATTCAAACACCTTGACACATGCTGGGACAAATACAATAGAAACCTGAGACCTAATATACTAGCTTTGCGTTTCATGGCTGTCTTGTAACGCATTTATTCATTATTGGGGGACAACATTTCCATAAAATAAATAAAATGGCTAATTCAGATGGATTTTATATTTATGATATGTTTATGCACACATAAAATGCCTCCCCCTGCATTCATTATCAGGGCCTGAGCAACGAAGTGCAGGGGCCCAACGGGGTCACACAACGGAGTTGCAATAACCCTACTGTTTTCGTACTGTTTCTTTTTATTACTATTATTCTTTGTCTGGGTCTTTCAAAAATTCTAAGCATGTCTAAACATGCACGAAAAGTCCTGAAAATTTTGCAGAACAATTCGTCACATATATGTAACATCCCAAGACGCACAAAAAAGTCTATTGGAGTCATATTCTAAACCCAACCAGAAGTCTGTTATTTTAATAAAACAGTTAAATTTGGACAAAATTGGTCGAGCTTGTAAATCAGGCATTATATCTTCAAAGATTGACTGCAAAATTTGGAATTAGGTAGTTGAAAGATAGATGAACGATAAAAACTTATGTTTATTGACTTTTCGTTGAAGTGGCGTGGGCGTTCTGCCCCCTCTAAGTTTCATGACACGCCATGAAAGAGGAAGTTGCATTAAACGTGCTTTAATTCAGTCCAAAGTGCATCAAACTCAACAGTATTGTTACTGGTCCCTAACGGAACACATCCATATGTCAATATTCATGCAATTATTGTAGCGCCACCTATTGTGAACAGAAAATATCTGTGTATGTGTGTGTTGGTTACACTTGTAATGATTGGTGAAGCTGTTTTAACATACTTTGATGCCACAGGGAGAATAATTGAACAATTATTGTAGCGCTACCTATTTAGAACCGCAAATCTCTTATTTTGTAGTGTGACCTGTTGTTACTGTCAGTGATTGGATTCACTTCAAATGTTGACAGTCCAGCAGATGGAGACAGAGCATTTCTCTCTGGTGGCTGTCTGTGAGTGTGTGTGTGTGTGTGTGAGAGAGAGAGAAACTGTTTTAACATATTTTGATGCCACAGTAGTAGTATTTACTTCAAATCTTAATTTATAGCTGCATGTATAAGACACCTAGGTGCTTACATTTGAATTTTTTTTTTTTTTTAAATGTATGTTGTAGGACACAGTGGTGGCTCTTCAGGCTCTGGCTCTCTACTCCTCTCTGGTGTTCAGTCCTGGGGGTTCAAGTGCAGTGACAGTCCAGGGTCCCAGTGACCAGCTGACATTTGCTGTGAATCCAGACAACAAACTGCTCTACCAGGAGAAGATGCTGCGTGACGTGAGAGGAAAGTACAGTGTGGAGGTGAAGGGCACTGCATGTGCTGCAGTACAGGTCAGTGACTTCAGTGTATCATGTAAAGTCTGTTTAAATTATTATTTGAGAAAACCTCTGTGTATAAATGCATTTCTTTGAATAAATATATTTATATATCTTTTTTTACCGACAATGAAAAGTGTAGGTATAAAACTATGATTTCTTCTAATTAGTCGTGTGGTGTGTGTTATGTGGTGGCCATACTCAGTTCTCTAAACCACTGACCTTGTTTTCTTCCTGACTGAAAGAAACTCTTGAACCTCACCCTCACTATCATGAATGCTGAGCCTTCTTTGGTTTCCTTTTTCTCAGCTTTCTGTTCACTTCAACATCCCAACTCCTGCTGATGTCACCACTCTCAGTGTAGAGGTCAAACCAGAGGTCAACTGTGCCAGCACAGCTCAAAGACCAAAACTCACACTGAAACTCAAGTCCCTGTAAGTAATCAAGAAGCAGGTTACAGATGTGATAGAGGAGTGTTGCATCTGCTAGTGTGTATCAAGTGTTTGTGAATGGACCATAGATTGTAAAAAACAGTTTATGGGATGGACATATGAGAATTGTGGTTGTTACGACTACACAATAAACAGCATCTATGCCTAAGTAACAACACACTGGATTGTTCAACTACAGGTATACTGGAAAGGAGAGCAGTTCAAACATGGTGATCCTGGATATCAAAATGCTCTCTGGGTTTGTCCCTGACCCAGAATCTCTGAAGAGTGTAAGTTCATTACAGGACTTCCACTTGAATAGAAATGATATTATATCACTATATGTTTGTTGTTGCTGAATGATCCAACTGAATGTCGTCCTCACAGCTCAAACTTGCCCTGCTGGTGGATCGTGTTGAACAAAAGGAAGATCATGTACTGGTTTATTTCCAAGAGGTGAGAAGAATCCACAGTGTGAAATGTTAGATGAGGCCTTGCTGAAATTATTACTGATTACGTCGTCCTTTTTTGTGTTGTCTTCAGTTACCAAAGGACATACCCATCACCAACAGCTTAGAGATCATACAGGAGCTTCCAGTGGAGAAACTGAAGGCAGCTGTGGTCAAGATTTACGACTACTACCAGCCAAGTAAAACCCTAATAACCTTTAGAAACAGCACAGCACTGACAAACATTTATGCTGAGTAGATCTCCACCAAGTGTACAAAAAGAATTGTGGATTTAAATGTGATGGACATGAAAAAAGACTCACTACTTATTTTTGTTTGGCTATTTTTCAGGTGACCATGCTGAAACTGAATATGTCTACTCATGTGCTACAGGTAACAAGTGTATGAACATACAAGACTACTGCAAAAATAATTTCATAATTTCATACACTTTTAACAACATTAAGAGATCTGTGTAAAACGTAAAACATTTTTATTAAATTTAAATTATGCCAACATATACTGTCATGTAGGCTGTAAATCTTTAGGTTACAAGTAATAATTGTAATTTTTCTTTTGCAGCTTGAAGAGACCTCTTCACTGAATCTAATAAACTGGACACAACCTCATTTTATTAAAAATATCTCATACACACATTACCTATCTCCATGTCTTTTTGGTATAACTTGTACCTACAGTTTCACATGCACAGTGGGTGCAAACAGTAAATAAGTGGAAAGTGTGAAAAACAACAACCTATGCAATATGACTGAAAACCAATCAGACACATTTATCGTAAATAATATGTAGATGAAAAAACTGTTTTCACTTGCATTGACTGATTAACGTCAAATACATGCCAGCTCCTTGTGTGATTTTCTTGGTTACATTCTAATACAAGAGCTTAAAGAGCTTACAAAGTTCCAGACAGATCTGTTTATTGAAAGGTATCAGGTGAAGGGCTCCACCCTTGATCACAGTGAGGACAACCATCACCAAGTGAAGAACATAGTGACATTATCAAAAACAGCATGTCCTTTTAAAACTGATTAGAAGACAAAGAAGAAATGGTCAAACGGTGCCTGTCAAAATGTCAGAAATAACACTGAAGGGGGTGTAGCTCTTTCTGATAAATACTAGTTGCTTCCCACATGTGACAACTACCTTTCGATTCTTCATTTGTCTTGGCTGCGGAGCTGGGATGGAAGATGCTACATTTTCTGATGAAAAACACCTAAACTTAACTTAAGCCTGTCTAAACTTTACAAAATAGAAAAAATCTACATTCCCAAAACCATGTGGGAAAATGTTGTGTGATACGACCAAGATCAAAAGTATTTTTAGCCCAAAAGCAACTCATCAACACAAGAACATCATATCCTAAAATGTGGCAGTCACAGCATCATATTTAGAGCTTGAACCTGGAATTTAGTGACCGTGGAGGGAAGCATGAATGGTTCCAAGAAATGTTTTAGCACATAACCTCCTGGTGTAAATAAACCTTCACCTTTGTGACAACAATGGTCCAAAATGGCTTCAACAATGTAAGACTGATGGAAATAGTCAAGCCATAGGTCTGACCTGAATCCTATAGAAAATGTGCAATGGGAATCAAGAGAACAGATCTGGAACATTTTTGCAAAAAAACAGATATTCCCAAGTCAAGATGTGCAAAAATAATGGCCAACTGTGCAACAAGTAATCATATCAAATGTTGAAGAAATATATTCAAAAAAGCAAAACATTTTATTAAGAGGACAAGTGTGGGAATGAAGTTTAGGGAGCAAGTCCATGTGATGTCTTGTCTAAATTTCCTTTGCAGGAGTTTAAATGGCCAATGCTCTGATTTTTTTCACATAGCTTGGTCAGTGTTGTAATGACCTTAAACAAGAGTCAAGAATTTTGTGTAAATTGAATATTGACTACCCCACAAGCTTCTAATCTATAATTTAATCTGTTCAGAAGGATGTCCAAATAAACTAATGTCATACTGATGGGTCCACATCAATAATTTGGCCAAACTATAGTTCAGACAGCAGTGTTGTAATAGGATCTCAATTGAATCAGTTGAAGGTATACTGTCAATGACACTGCAAGTGCAAAACTCAGAGAACAAGCACCAAGGCAATGGTGGCAGAGAAAAGCAGTTTGTTCATGTAACAAACAAAATCGTTTTCCTGTAAAGATAGATTATCAGATAATCTTTCAGTTTACATCCCTTGTTGGGTTTCCAATTCCAATTCATCCTTATCCTAACATACACTGCCTGACCAAAAAAAAAAAAAAAAAGTCAGTCATTTTCTGTACCCGTTTAGTCCTGGTAGGGGTCACGGGGGTCTGCTGGAGCCTATCCCAGCTGTCATCAGGCGAGAGGCAGGGGTACACCCTGGACAGGTCGCCAGTCCATCGCAGGGCCAACACAGAGACAGAGACTCGCACGCACACCTACGGACAATTTAGAATCACCAGGTGGATTGAAGAGGTTAAGACATTGCGAAATGTAATCTGTAGAGACTCCATGGCAGCTTTACATAGTATTGATACAGGTCACTCTTCAAGGGAAGATTTAATTATTGAAATTAAATATCTGTTACTACAACTCAGGAACCTTGGAATCAGTATTCAATTTTGTTGGGTTCCAGCTCACATATTCATTAAAGGGAATGAAGAGGCAAAAAGATGTTGGAAAACAAATACATAGGAATTAGTGTTCCAATGGGAAAGGGAGAAGTCAAATCCATTATCAAATCAGTAATTATACAAAAATGGCAAAGGGAATGGGATGCAAAGGCTGATGCAAGACACTACCATACATATCAGAAGAATCTGACAGGGAAAAGGGTTAATTCACTGAGGCTAAGCAGAAGAGAAGAAGTGGTCTATACCAGACTTAGAGTAGGACATACAGGATTAAACGCTACATTACATATAGTAGGAAAGGGTAATGGATTACGTACAGTATGCAGTCAGAGAAGATGTAGATAATGTACTTTTTAAATGTGAGAAATATAATGATAATAGAATAATCTGGCAAGAAATGGAAGGGGAGAAGGCAATTAATGAAATTCTGGAAGAAAAGGGCACGACAAGTGAGAGACTAAAAGCTTTATTTATTTACCTTTATAATACTGGTTTAATGAAAAGAATAGGGCCTATAATTTTTTTTTAATGTTTTTTTGAGTTAATATAAGCCTAGACTCCATGAAGTTCATGGTATTACACACCTCTGTACAGTTGGTGGCGGTATACTATAAAATAGTCATCTGCCCAGAATTAGAAGAAGAAGAAGAATTCGCAGTTGTACCAGACTACAGACTCATGTGGTCGTTTTTTCGAGGAGGACAGTCTCCACAGAAGTATCTCAGGGCGCCAGCGCCACTGGGGCGATCCAGCTGTCTCTCGCTGTGGTAAGAGAGGGAGTTTATGTGTTGAGCAGGCTTCAGACGACTTGTAGTCAGTTTATACTGAATCCACGATCCCACAGATGACTTAACACCGTGTAGGGATCTTGGACCGCTTCGGTATTTTACTCCGCACACATAAAGTTTCTCGTTTGCGTATCACGAGTTTCAGAAAATCCCATTCCGTCTATCACTAGCTCCGACGGTTTTCAGCAAGTGTGTGGAGGCAGCTCTGTCCCCACTGAGACACAGCGGCAGCAGAATATTCTATAGACGACTGTAAAATATATATATTTTATTTATCCTGCTCAGGAGAGACCGAACGATCATCACAAACCAGTCGTCAGGACGTATCAGAGCACTTCGTGTTCTGAACATGTACTTTCTAGTGCTTGTTTAATATACGCAGGTCTAAGAGGAAGAAGGCACATTTCAGCTTGCTTGTTTGTTTATCTCGTCCTCCAGGACCCGTGCTGAAAACCTGTCGGCCACTGAATTTAGCACAAAGTCTATCTCTGAGAAATTGTAAACACTAGAGATGATCTGCGCATGCGTGTCAAGTTATTTTTTGTGTATTTTTGATGTGGGGGACCATTATACCCTCTACAGAAATGCCATTTTAATTTTGTTTTCCTCGCTGGTGGTACTGTCACTGGTGGCACTAAGTGTGAATTGTGCAACACTTGTGGAAGTGCTTGGTGACACTCTGAAACCTGCCCCTGAGTCTGCATTCCCTGAACTTGTAGGGAGGAAGACTGTGAACCATGGTGGCCTCTAAACACTGAACGAATGGGCTGACTTTCTATTCTTTAGGGGAGGAGAATGTGAGGGAGAAGACTGCATTAGGATGGACACACCACATTTTTTTTAAAAATGATGACATATTCAATCGCATTTCAATTTCATTCATTTTTACTTAATTCAGTAGCGGAGTTAAAACAGATTCGGTTCTTAAAACCGTCCATCAAAGAAGACTCGAATAATATATATATTGTATAATATAATAGTATAATATACAACAGTCTATTTAACCAGATCAGTTGAGTCCTACCACGTTTGATTGATAATCAATAAACAGCACCATTCAAACATCTTACATCTCACTAGGCAGAGAAACAAAACGTACTACCCGACTTGACCAGCAAACAATATGCAGAGAAACGAAACTTAACAATTTCCTCTTGCGCTGTCGTTCTCATATTCTCCTTTCACTCCATGCTGTTCTAGCAAGGCTGTGATAGGTCTGAGAGGCAAAAGCCCTTTCCTCTGCCTACATCCCCCAGAATGACTTGCAGTTGTGGCTCGTGGTTTTCTTCCTGTTTTTCTCTAACGGAGTTCAAGTGAAATTATCAAACTTTCTATCAAATGTATTTTCTATTGATAACGACCACGTGTCTATCGCAATATATATTGTTATTGTTTTATCGCCCAGCCCTACTCCACGGCCTTGGGTTCTCATCCTTGGCCTGTTGATTGGTGGTGTTGTCCCACCATGTGTATCTGTCTTCTGGTTTTACTCTTCTGCTGCAACTCTTGTTGTAGAGCCAGTTCTGGTTGTCTGGGGTGGCTGAGGATTGGGTATCCGAGGCAAGCAGAGGTCAAAGGCTTCTCCCTCCTGCTTCCTGCGACTTCTTGTCTCTCTCTTGCTTTTCTCCAGTGCTGGGCCAAAGAGACCCTAGGTGGGGTCATAGGGCGCATCCTTGACCTTGCCCTTCTGAGAGTCACCTAAGTCTGACAGGTTCAGCGATAACGCTCTCTTATCTCAGACTGCAAGCCCCATCACACGACCACAGTCCTGGATCGCTTCTCTGGAGGACTGGGGGACTTCACTTCCATCCACCCAGCTTGTTGTGGCTCGTGGCTGATGTACGTCGGAGTCTCTGGAAGTGAAAGCCAGAAGCCAGATGGAAGCCAGAAAACTGTGTTCGGCAACATTCTCCTTTACAGGACAGGGAGCTCGTTGTAGTTTGTCACAGGAAGAAAACGAGAATGGGTAAGGAGGGGTCAGCTGAGCGTTATAGTACAAGGGGGCAGGCCCCATATCACAGGTCGACCTGTCTGTCAAAGACAGAAGTGGTGTCATTGGAGATTCCGTAGTTGGTCGAGGCGAATTCCCACAGTGAAACACCCAGCAAAGTTAGAAAGACGCTCTACAACCACCGCAGATATGTTTAGCCTATGTAAATCGGCAATAGCATTTAATATTACTTTGCAGTGTGTTGTAAGATAGGATAATGTAGCCAGGAAAATGTGCTAGATCTCCAAAGCCTTTTCTGTGTTTAGCAGCTAAAGGTTTAATAATTTTGTGAATGAAATTCAGCAGCAAATTGTTGATTTGCAGCTTCCTGTTCTCTGTCCCCACAGGATGTTTGTGAAACTGTTAATTGATGTCAAGAAAATTTGGATCGTTCCTCTGCTAGCGTTAGCAGATGCCTTCAGGACTGTCTCACATATTCTGCATGTCATATGTGAAGTATTTCCACAGACTTGATTGCTAGTTTACTGCAATGACCCACTGGGCTCCTCACCTGTCTTCTCTGAGGCATCCGTGTTGAAATTGTCAAGTGATCAGCGACTAGTTACAAAGGGACTTGCCTATTTGGTACAACCTATTCATATTATGACAATGTTGCTTCACTTTTAGTGTTCATACTTACTTGCGGTTCCTGTAAGTCTCAGAAACTAGACTAGCAGAGCCTTCAACTACGAGGCTGATCTCTTGAAGAACCAGCTCCTAGATTGGGCTCAGGATGCAGACACCTCTCTACTTTTATGGTCAAACTTAAAACTCTACTTTTAGATAAAACTCATAAGTATCTCAGTTCATAGCAGGACTTTTACTGCGCTTGGTGTGCTTTCCATGGTTCCTGGATGCATCTTGGAGAGTGTTGTCTTGTGTCAGAGCTGTAGTAGTGTGAATTATTGTTGCATTGTCAGACAAGAGTTCTTTTATTTCGCTTTCTCTGTCTATGTCTGAGTCTGTAGCTACACTGTCTCTGGTGACTCCACTACAGCACTTGAGCGCCATATACAGAACTTATAGTATATTACCTCAACATAGAAAACACCAGAAATGTCTCACAATAGCACATATTGGTCCTTTAGTATGGATACTATGAATACTTTTCTATGTTGAATACTCTGAATGCTGTTTTTTATTTATTACCAAGTGTCATGTACTTCTGTTTGTCTTATATGAACTGTACTGTATGATACTTCTATGCTCTATCTGGAAAATCTACTTCTAAAATATCTATATTTGATACAGTCTTGTAGTGATGCAGATTTGAGGATATTATCACTACACTAAGTTTACTCACATAAGAAACTGTGTACGTTGGACATGAGAAATGAGGTAAAACACTGTTGCATGACCAAATCAATCATCCCATGCTGAGTAAAGGGTACTGTTGCAGAACGTGTTCACTGTAATGTGTATGCATCCTGCTGATTTCGAAAAGTAACCTTAACCCTTACCACAACTTGCAAATACAGCTGAAACCAGATGTTTACATACACTATGTTAAAAGACACATAAACCTGTTTTTTCCTTACTGTCTGAAGTTAGACTAAACCTCTCCTGTTTTAGGTCAGTTAGGATTACCACAAGAGAACTTAGAGAACTTTTTTATTACTTTCTTCAAAGTGAGAAGTTTACATACACAAAGATTACTATATCTTTAAACAATGAAGGAAAGGCCTGATGATGATGTCATGGCTTTGGAAGCGTCTGATAGGTTAACAGACAATATTTTAGTTAATTGGAGACACACCTGTGGATGTATTTTTAGGCTCCACCTCAAACACACTGCTTCCTTGTTTGACATCGTGGGAAAATAAAAAGAAATCAGCAAAGATATCAGGAAGAGAATTGTGGAGCTCCACAAGACTGGTTCATCCTTGGGTATAATTTTCAGATGACACCATGGGAATGTCTAGACATCATACTGCTCAGGAAGGAAATGGGTTCTATGTTCCAGAGATGAACGTGTTTTGGTCCGAAACATTCAAATCAACCCAAAACTAAAGCTAAATCCTTGTCAAGATGATGGCTGAAGCTGGTAAGAGAGTGTCATTCTCCACAGTGAAATGAGTCCTGTACCGACATGGACTGAAATGCCATTCAGCGAGTAAGAAGCCATTACTCCAAAAGCAACATAAAAAAGACAGATTACAGTTTACAATGACACACAGAGACAAAGACCTTAATTTTTGGAGATATGTCCAATGATCTGATGAAACAAAGTGGAACTGTTGGCCATAATGACCATCATTACATTTGGAGGAAAAAGGGGGAAGCTTGTAAGCCTGAGACCACCATCCCAAGTGTGAAGTATGGGGGTGGTAACATCATCAGAATCAGAATCATTGCAAAGGACTACCACAGTTAATTTCATAGTTTTTATTTATACAGTTATACAGTTTGTACAGTTTTTCTTTACTATGGCTTGAAACGGGACCAGAGAAACCATTTTCGTTCCTTCATATGTACCAACATGTGTAGAAATGACAATAAAGAATCCTTGAATCCTTGAAGAATCAGCTTTAATGGCCAAGTATGTACCCATACAAGGAATTTGCCTCCAGCAACTGTTCTCTAGTACAGTAAAAGCTAAGTGAAATAAAAATAGAAGATAGATAAAATAAAATCTCAATCTGTACACATAAAATATAGGATAATATATACACCGAACCAGGGTTATTGTACAATGAGTATATAACAGTGTTATTGATTATTGTTCGTGTGGATGGTCTTACACTCTGACTACTCAAAGTTTATCAGAGTGACAGCCCGGGGGAATAAACTGTCCTTGTAAAGGACGGTGATTCTCCCTACATTTCTTCATGTGTTCCAACACATCACAGTTTTTATGAAAAGCTCCTTTTTTTCAGCAACTAGACCGGATAATATCGTCATTTCTGTGGCTAAACAAGCCACCTCGTATTAAAAAAGCTGTTTTACAGCTCCCCAAAAAGCTGGGTGGTCTTGCATTACCTAATCTCATTCAATACTATTGGGCATGTAACACTGATAAACGTATTCATTGGTTCAACAGTGGCGCTGATACAGGTCCCTCATGGGCTCAGATAGAAGTACGGTCTTCAAAATTTTTGTTGCAGTCCCTCCTCACTGCATGACTTCCTCTCAAAATTCACAGTGTCTCACAGAACCCCGTTGTTACCAACTCCCTGAAAATCTGGATGCAATTCCGTAAACATTTTGGCTTGAATGAACCTTCAATTTTTGCCCCGATTGTTAGAAACCATTTATTTCCACCCTCTCTGTCAGATCCTACTTTTAATATCTGGTGAAACAAAGGCCTGTTGCATGTCAAGGTCCTTTACAAGGAAAACACTTTTACTGATTTTACAGAGTTGGCAACTAGGCTTGAACTACCTCATTCTCACTACTTTCGTTTCCTCCAAGCCAGGCAGTTCGTCCAAACCACCTACCCCCACTTCCCCAACCACCCGCCCGGATCTCTGATTGACTCCTTGCTCACCACTGACCTTGCCCAAAAACGCTCCATTTCTGTGATTTATAACTCCATTGACTCCCTTAACCCAGACCAAGTAAGCCGCCTGAAACGGACCTGGGAGGAGGAGATAGGAACACCAACATTAGATGGCCAGTGGGAGCAGATTTTTAAACTAGTCCACTCCTCCTCCATATGTGCCAGGCACAGCTTGTTACAATGCAAAGATCTTTTCAGAGTGCACTACACAAACGCCCGGCTGGCTAAGATTTACCCAGGCACCAGCGACAGATGTAATAGGTATAAGCAATCACCCGCCAATCACACACATATGTTTTGGTCGTGTCCGAACCTCACTAGCTTTTGGTGTCAAATTTTTGATACCCTGGCAGTAGTGTTGGATGTGGATCTTTGTCCCGAAGCTTGTATGGCCCTGTTTGGTTCCCCTAGCTAGACGCCTTATTTTGCTTAGGTGGAAACATGTTCTCCCCCCGTCATAGTTGGCTAAGGGAGGTCTGAACTAATTCCAAACTTGAAAAGGTTAGATCCTGATCCTCGCTTGCGGGTACTGTTAACTGTTAACTGTTTAACGAAACCTGGCAACCCTTTTTAGAATACTTAGACAGAGAGCACAGTGCCATCTTGGATACATCCTGTGTGTGGGGCTGTTTTGCCACAGGAGGAACTGGTGCACTTCCTAAAATAGACACCATCATGAGGTAACACCATTACTTGGAAATATTGAAGCAACATCTCAAGACATTTTGGTAATCCTAACTGACAGTCTGTTCAACTTAGAAGAAGATCTGCATTACCATAGCTGCAGTTCATGCAGTTGCAGCTTGCAAAGCATCTTTGATGTTTACGTCACCTTGATTGAATACATTTCCTGAACATTTGATTTTAAGTGTTATCAGTTTAACATACTACATACGCTGCTTGACAGCTGTAAATGATTTCCTTTTGTGTGCAGGTGAAGCGGTGGTGGGTGTCTGTATCCTCAGCCTTTTACCTGAGAAAACTGCATTCAGTCATGGGTCATCCTGGGATACAGATGTGGACATGGACACTGTGTGTCTTCTTCTGCTGGATATGTGTGGGTCAAGCGGTGGCTGGACCGTAAGTATCTAAAAGAAATAATAACAATACCTTCTTTTTATATGACAAATTTGAACTGTTATGCATAGGTCATAGGGTTAAGATTTCTTCCATTTCTAATGTAATAAGATATGTTAATCTGGCTGTGTTCATAGGCAGTACATCGTGGCCATTCCTGCTTTTCTTGAAACTGGAGCTGAGACCAAGTTCTGTGCAAGTCTTCTGCAGGCCACTGAGACTCTGGCTATGACTGTGACTTTTATGTCCAAAGAGAAGAACGCCCCCCTGTTCACCAAGACATCCAGTAAAGAGTTTCACATCTGCTCTCAGTTTAAGGTCAGCTCCCTACATGGGTTTTGATTCATAGCAGAGGATCTGCTCTTTATGGGCGTGGTGTCTTCACTTTTGACCACTGAACAGTATGCAGTTACAAAATCCAAGATTTCAATGGGGCTTGACAGCATGCAACAGACAAAAAACATTGATTTCCATTTTAAGATTTTTGTAGGCCAAAAATTAGCTAACAATACATAAATCATGCAACAGATAACTCCATTTGAACTTTGGTACCAGGTGAGGTCCAGATTGAATTGCTCCTCTGACTCTCTGGAGAATCAAGTTAAATCATTCTAAATTATAAACACATCTTGGCGTATCTTAGTGCTTGAACTTACTCTATGAAAGTATTCGAGACTTATGGTAGCTGTCAGAGTTATTGTTAGAGTGAACCTAGAAGATTGATTTTCTTTTCCAAAGATCCCTTCAGTTTTTCCTTGTAACACCAGACTCCCTCCCGGGTAATGTGGCCAGTACCTGCTCTACCTCACTGAAGTATAAAAGCAGCCCGCTTGTTAAATTGTAGAATTACCTATTTTAATCTTTGGTGCATTCCACAGTGTTTATAGAAATAAAGATCCACCTTGAGGAGTAAAGATTCTATAGTAACAATTAGTCATTGGAAAATAACAGCAGAAGACGTACATTTGTTCCTTGTGACTGGATCTGTAAATGTCTCACATTACCAGATAATCTCAGCTGAATCTCAGTACCATGTTAGGTCCATATTGGTGATTCTGAGAATAAATCAACTCACGACTCCCATGGTCTTTGATCAACATTAGAACTTTTACTGTAAATTACTGTTTATTTAAGAAAGGGACAGTGCAATTTCATAGAACACATGTTTACACATGGTTTAAAAAGCCAGAATTAGCCAGAAGGTTAGTTTTTATCTGTAGTCCCCTTGCCTTGATGTAAAAAATGCAATATGAAGCATACAATATAATACAAAATACATATACACACACTGTACAAATAAAAAAATAAAATGCACACAACATTTTATCATAGCATCATAGCTGTAGACACCTAGATGTATGTATACAAGGTACATACAGAGATCAGGACCCCGGTAATGGGTAAGGCAGTGAGCACAACAAGTAACTTTCTTTAATCCCCCACGTACACACTCAGCATACATTCAATACAGGTGTCCCCCATGCAGTCTTGCTCTACCCCATTATATGGTACGGTAAGTTGACTAACAGCAACAGCAACAGCACTGATGCTTAGCGATCAAACATACAATGACATCCAATCATAACAGCATGAAGGAGGGTAATTCAATCAGTTGCAGTATGCAGCCTCACCAGTAGTTGGAGCTACATTGTAATTATTGGTCCTTTAAATTTTAATGGCATTTTATAACCCATACACCTAATGATTCATACACAGCATATGTCAAAGTTACTCTTGTCCATGCTCTATTAGATGTCTTTTCTTCACAAGATATCTTTCCTTCACAGGTCCCTTCAGTGAATAATGACGAGGTGCAAAGCATTGAAGTGGAGGTACGAGGTGAAACATTTCACTCAAGAGAAGTCAGGACAGTCCTGATCAGAGTCCATAAAGCAATGACGTTCATCCAAACAGATAAACCAATCTACCTCCCCGGGCAAACAGGTATGATAATTGATACTGTACATATGAGGTCATAAATTGTATCATTATTTACTATACATGGGCAAACGTCTCATGACAAACAGAGACGGCTGAAGAACAAAGGCCTATAAAACTGATGTTAACAATAGTTAACAATGAATGATTTATCATTCAAATATTTTATATTTACAAGCTTGACCTCTGTTATGTTGGCATCCCAGGACTTTTAACACTACTGCATATGGGTTGCAAGATCATCATATAATCTCTCTGATTTTTTCTCAAAGTGCATTTCAGAGTGATCACACTGGACACCAAGTTCAGACCATTTAACATGCTGGTGAGTGTTCAAAAGTCTCCTTTCTTTTAGATCTCCTTTACAAACGGTGGTATACACACCAGCTAGTGGAATCATGAAATGAATTGATCGACATGAGTGTTCTCTATGTCCTGCGTTACACTACCTGATCTGCTGAAGAATAAATTATTATTTGGTCAAACATATCTGCTGGGTTTTAAATTTGTTTTAAAAACTGTCACATTGCTGCAGTATCTTGCAGAAAACAGTTGTGCATTTTTTTCTGGGAAAAAAAAGTACATTTAAAAGGGAGGGCTTGTTTCATATTGTTAAATTATTACAAAAGCTAAATTCTGTGCTGACGTCTACATTTGCAACCAAAGCTCTGAGACTGCTTATTACATTCTTAAATAAAGAAAATGTACAGGGTATAGGGTCCTGGATTTCTCTCTAACCCTTTCCTTTTGCTCTCTGTTGCAGTATGATATCATCGAACTTGAGGTAAGCATTTATATTATATAAGATAAGATAACCCTTTACTACATACTGTGGCAGAGTGATTTTTAATTTGACACTGTTTAAAGAAGTAACTTACAAATTATGCAGGATGGAAATCTGTCTGTTATGGACTGTAATAATAATATCTTTCAGGAAATTCGCATTACATTTTGTTGAAGCCATTACACTAAATCTGTGTTTCACATATACCATATCATAATCATGTGCGCAATTTATCATCATGCTGCCGTCTATATCAAATTATGCTGATCAAAATTAAGTACTGTTAATCATGCGGAGTAATATTGCTGAGATGATGATGATGATGATGATGTGACGTCATTATGAAGTCAGTCATGAGGTGAACAGGTTTTTTTTTTGTATTTCTATTTTCAAACTATTTCTTCAACCGCATAGAGAGAAAAAGTGAGTTTTTTGTTTCATGTAAAATGTTTTTATTGTTATATTGCTATGGTGAAATAAAAGAACAAAGTATGGTGACACTACAGGATGCGCGTTGATTTTTCCAACCGCTGTAACACATTTGTTAGTAGACTTGTTGCATTAATATGTAGAAAACTTCAAGCTTCAGCTTTGTTTAACCTTCCTATTGTTTAACACTTTAACACTGTTTAACACACGATTTAAACCTCCAAACAATTATTACAATTAAAACATTTCCCAAGTTTATGCGTCAGATTTGTTTGTTGACTACCTAAGTAGCTCTTTAAATAAAAAGTTCTAAATACATATAATTGTTATCTATAACATTTGGTATGGAAAACTAAAATCACAGTTATTATCAAGAATTAGTCAATCAGTCATTTTCTATACCCGTTTAGTCCTGTTAGGAGTCACGGGGGCCTATCCCAGCTGTCATTGGGCGAGAGGCAGGGGTACAGGGCCAACACAGAGACAGACTCACACGCACACCTACGGACAATTTAGAATCACCAGTTAACCTAATGAGCATGTCTTTGGTGGGAGGAAGCTGGAGTACTCGGAGAGAACCCACACAGACACAGGGAGAACATGCAGACTCCACACAGAAAGGCCAGCCGGCCCATGGATTCAAACCGGTGGCCTTCTTGCTGTGAGGCAGCAGTGCTAACCACCTCTCCACTGTGCCGCCCTATCAAGAATTCTAACATGTATTATGTTGGGGCAGTATCATTATCAAGCAGGTTTGTCACATCAGCCTGTTTATTGTCCCCTGTATCTACAAGGTTTCTGTTTGTGTCCTTAATGCATGTTTCTTCCATTTCTTCCATTGAATAGGATCCTAACAGTAACAGAATTGGGCAGTGGCAGAATGAAACATCCAACGGTAAAATACTGCAGCATTCCTACTCCTTGAACTCTGAGGCCAAAGAGGGACGGTACCAAATCACTGTGTCAATGGGTGACGAACAGACATTTCATAGCTTCAAGGTTGAAAAGTATGGTAAGTTAGGGTTATCATTTGAAAATCCAGTTTTGTTCACTGGTGTGAAACTTAAAAATTGTATTATTGCTGACATGCATTTTTTTTCACCAGTGTTGCCCAGATTTGACGTGACAGTAAATGTAACCGAAGAAGTAAACATTGCGCAGGAAGAATTTGATGCTGAAATATGTGCAAAGTAAGTCTTCCTTGACCAAGGACAAATTGCACTGTCAAAACTGAATGAGATTTTGAGGGTGAATGGCTCAAATTTTTATTGTTTTCATTTTGTAGGTACACATATGGACAGCCTGTACCAGGAAGGGTGAAAGTTGAGGTGTGCCGACCTCTAAACATATTTTCATACAGTTCCCCTCTTTCTCCTGACCAGCCAGAAGACAGCATACCTCCTCTATGCCACACAGAGGCAAAGCAGGTACAGTTGTTATGGTTACGGCCTGTCTTTGAAGAATCTCAGTTATCCAGGTCATGGCAACATGTTTGAGTGTCATTTTAGATGTTTCAGCATTCATCCAAGTGGCTTCTACAGTTTTAATAGCTCAGAACAAGTCATCGTTGTGGCATCCACACGTTTGACGATGGTGTGGCTGGAGGGAAAAGAGTGACAGAGCCACAGACTCCAGAGCTAGAAAGATAATCCTCGAGGAGCTGATGGCAAACAGTGTCAAAGGCTTTGTTGGAGTCAGGGAGGAAGAGGCCAGAGACTAGAATCAGTTGCACAGAGGAGATTTCTGTGACCCTGATGATGAGGAATTACCCTATTAGGTAATTGGGAAAGTTTAAAATGGACCAGTAGGCATTTACATCGAGTCTGAACTTGGTGGCGTAGTTTGTACCAAATTTGGCAAATTTCAGTGAATAGGGAACTGTACCACTGATAAGACAGAGGTTGATAATGACTTCATTTCATTCTTCATATGTTGTTGTTCCCAGACGGACCAGAAAGGCTGTGCAACCTTTACCTTCAAGATGTCTACTTTTACTAAAATTGACCAAAAGGCAGTGAGCGATGCAATTGATCTCAGAGCCAAAGTGGAAGAGGAGGGGACAGGCAAGTCCAGTTATACTGATTTTGTATTTATATTCCACAAACTAATTTCGAACATGAAAACACAAGCAGAACAGCATTCACAATGTTGTAACATGGAGGTGTTTGCTCCTCAGGTATTTCACACCCGCAAGAAAAGAGAATAACAATTTCATATATTCTTGGAACGCTGTCTTTCATTGACACACCCAAGATTTACGCCCAAGGCTCAAATGTGGAAGGAAAAGTAAGTGTAAAATGTTTTACTTAATTATTCTGTGTTGTGTAATACCCAGGTCAGGTCAAATCATGTCCATTCTTGTTAATATATTGTGCTTTAAACAGGTTAAAGCAGTTCACTACAATAATACACCCATTCCTGACATGCCAGTGTACCTGTTTGAGGGTGAAAGGTGGTCGGCACGTTTGCTACAGAATCTTATAACTGACAGCAACGGTGTCGCCACATTCTCATTAAGCACAGACGGCTTCAGTGGTGATATTAAACTTCATGTAAGTAAAAAGGTTCACTAAAACTGTAAAGTGACATTTGTCAGGCACACCGCAATGCTCAGCCACCATGGACTCATAAATATTGTTTTGATTGCACAATTTAGATAAGTGGCAAACCGGAAATTCACTACCCTGGACACAGAGAGCCTTCCTACTGGAGAGGAGTTCACAAACTGTCGCTGTCCCAACCCTCCTCTCCTGATACTAAAACTGTCAGCTCCCTGGAGGTGAAGGAGAAGAGTAAACCACTTCCATGTGACACAGAAGTGGACATCTCCATCCAATACACTGTAGTGGGAGAAGTTCAGGGATCTATGGATGTGATGTATCTGGTGAGTTCTTTATCAGCTTTTCACTAGTTCTCCCTTCTCTTTAATTAACAGTGGGTAGTGTTTTTTTTTTCACTTAACAAAACAGCTTTTAGTTGTACAGCAAGCTGTAAACAATTACAAATTTTTCTCCATTAACAATAAGAGGATTTTCTCATTTTTTTTTTTTTTGTCTCATTTTCTCTCAAACTCTCCAGGTCTTGTCCAGAGGAGCTATTTTGACACAAGGTGTTAAACAGGTTCAAGTGAGAGCTGAATCAGGTGTGTAAAGTCTGACTTTAATCTAGAGTTTAGTGAATAACATAGTTTGATCAGAGTTATTGATTTGGAGAATCACATGTGAATGAGGGTTGATGAAAGAAAACAGATATGTATTAGTTGGTTTGTTGTTGCAGTGAATGAGGGTGAGGTGTCCTTTAAGCTCAGAGTGTCTCCAGAGATGGCACCAGAAGTCCAGGTTGTGGCGTACTCTGTTCTCCCCAGTGAGAATGTGATCGCCCACAGTGCTGACTTCTCTGTTGAGAAATGCTTCAGTCATAAGGTCAGTGAAAGAAGAAATGTAATCTGTGTGCAGTCTTTCTCCTTACACTTTCTCATATGTACCATAATCCCATGTCAGATGCTGAACTCACCAGATGTATCGTTGTTTGTGCAAAAGTTGGAATTTTTCTGTTCCTGTACAGCTGAAATCTAATTGTTGTGACATGTGTGTCAGGTGTCGTTGGAGTTCTCACCATCTTCAGCTGTCCCAGGAGAGGAGACCACCATGCAGATAAGAGCCCAGCCAGACTCTCTGTGTGGTGTGAGCGCCATTGACCAGAGTGTCCTCATCAAAGAGCCAGGAAATACTCTGGAAGCAGACAAGGTAACTGCTGCTATCAACAACCAGCAGATGGATATATCCTTTGCTTTTAGTGTCGTCTTTGACACGTGTTTTTCCTGTTTCCCTGTCTAAATAAAAACTTCTTCAATATTCAGCTCATATTTTTCTTTTCAGATATTTTTCCTGTTGCCACATGAAGTACGAAATTCTGTGAATTGCATGCATGTGAGAGATACGTTTCGCCTTTTCCAGGGGATGAGGGAAGTAATGTCCATATAATTTTCGAGGTACTTCTTACATAAGAATTCATCTAAAATCTAAGGACCAATGTTGGCTCTGTCTTACCTGAACATGTATTTAACATTTGGGTGATGTTTTTGTTTTGTTGAATTGCCTAGAATGTAGGACTGAAGATGGTGACAAACCTGTTAATCAAAATGCCTTCCTGCCTCAAGTACCCCCACAGGGAATATCACTTTGAGGACTATGGTGACTATTTTCTTCGTGTCAAATGGCATATTACCAACATTAAACCAGTTTTCTGTGTCAGTTTTTGTTGTTCTCTGGTTCAAGGTAAATCATTTCTGGTTTCTATTCAGAAGGAATAATGAGAAAGGATACTATTCGAGTAGGCTCAAGTGGACCTGGTGCTTCAGGAGTGTTTATTCCTGCACCAATAGAGACAGTCCGCACTTTCTTCCCTGAGACTTGGATATGGGACCTTGTTGAAGTTGGGTGAGCATCATTACAAAGCTGTCTGAACAAATGAATGCCATGAAAATAATTTACTCACTCCTCTACCACTGAGACTTTGTATATTTAAGATATTTGTAATGCTTAAGAAAATGTATTTAATGCTTTCCAAATGTTTTCTATGAAAGGATTTCTGTCAGAATTATGCCATTTATTAATATATATGAAAAATGCCTGCATTTCATGACCAATGTGTAGCTATACCTTATATAATAGATAGATAGATAGATAGATAGATAGATAGATAGATAGATAGATAATATTTAACACCATACAGATCATGTTTGTATGTTTCTTCTGATCCAGAGAGTCTGGAAGAACAGATGTGCCCCTCACTGTCCCAGACACCATCACCACCTGGGAGACGGAAGCTTTCTGTTTGTCCTCTCAGGGTTTTGGTTTGGCTCCTCGTAAAGAGATCACTGTCTTCCAGCCCTTCTTCCTTGAGCTCTCCCTGCCTTACTCCATCGTCCGAGGAGAGCAGTTTGAACTGAAGGCAACAGTCTTCAACTACCTGACCAGCTGCATCATGGTACTGATTTTCCACAAACTGTAGTGTTGTGTAGAAAGGTGGACCTTAGTTTATCTGCAACATGTCCCAGATTTAAAACTTGGAGAGCAAAGAGGAGTTTTTAAATCTAGACTAAAAAACAACAGAGGAATGTCTTAAATTATAAAAAATCTTTGTGCTATCCTAAACAGATCACTGTGACTCCTGCATCTTCATTGGATTACACCCTCACTCCTCTCTCTGGAGACCTGTACACATCCTGTTTGTGTGGCAGTGAGCGTAAGACTCTCAGCTGGACCATGATCCCCTCAGCCTTAGGTAACCATCAAGCCTTTAAATATTGTAATAATAATATTACACTAATAATAATAATACAGTGATTTTACATCTTTCTTATTTGCTTAGAATTTTTTGAACAACAAAATATCAATTCACAAATTTGATTTTGAATCTTTCTTTAAATGCATCTGGAATCTAAAACTGTTCTAAGTTTCTAAGTAAGTGTTTTTTGATCTTGTCAGGGGTTGTGAATGTGACTGTGACTGCTGAGGCAGTGGCGTCACACGCTTCATGTGACAATGAGATTGTCAGTGTGCCAGAGAGAGGTCGCATCGACGTGGTCACAAAGTCTCTCATAGTGAAGGTGGGTTCCATGAAAACCAAATGAATAACCAAATGAAGAAACCCACTAACCCTTGTTTTCCAAAAGATTTTGAAGAATATTTTTTTCCCAATGAAATTTCAATTTAGATCTTTACAAATATGATTTCCCTTAGGCTGAGGGAACTGAAATTACAAAGACGTACAACTGGCTGCTCTGTCCAAAAGGTCTGTATGCTTTACACCAGGCATAGCTTGACAAACATTCAGAAAAACTGAAGTAAGGGAATGTCATGTAATTAAGAAAACACAAAATGTGTCTTAAATGTCATTTCATCAATGCATTGTGTTACATGTACTGTATACAGTATGTGTAGAGTAACCCTAAAGTTGAAGCATCTAGTCTCCTGTATGTCTCCAGTATGGACCACAATTTGTGATGCTTTGACAACCTGTTGAATCTAAACAGCACCTTTGATTTACAACTCATGTTTTGACTCCTGCTTGAGTTTCTCTCTGTTGTGTGCTTGTTTCTGTCTGATGTACGCAGGAGCCGCTTTGACAGAGGAAATAGAGACACAGCTCCCTGAGAACGTGATTCATGGATCTGCTCGTGGTTCAGTCTCAGTCCTGGGTACACTGATGAATTTATTTGTGTCGTTTTTGTGATGGAAATCTTGTGAGAACTCACAATGGAAGTAACACATTTTCCTACGAAATAAGGCTATGGTTCCTGCTGGTCAGTGCTGTGAGGGTTGCAAACTGGGGCACAAACCATCTTTGACAGTTAATCACAGTACAAGGTTAAGGGGGTAGTTCAAAGTGCACCTTTGTGTCCTTGGTGTTGTGAATCAACCTCGTCTTTTAGGGCCTTTTCGTCACCAGTAATGGGTGTTTCACAGTCCTCCCATGTGTTACTGAACATCACCACGTCATTAAGGTACGTTTCACTGCAGTTGTCATGAATCAGTCTCTGGTTGAAGTCTCCGTTCACTCCAAACAGCATTATGGTCAACTGGAAAAGTCCAGCTGCAAACACCACGTATTGCGAGTACTACTACACCTGCACCTGCCAATACACAGGTCTATGGCGGTAATATACTTGACAGCTCCTCTCATTGTCAGTAAGCCATCAATTATTTACATGGGGTAACAATAGCAGATGTGCATTTCGGCCAGTTTACACAACACTGTGGCTTGTTTCTGCCTCTCCATACCCAACCTTCTTTGCTCTTGTTATGTTGTGTTGGTACATTTCTCTGTGTGACATTTGTGGGCTACAACCTTTGGGCAGCTGGTATGGAGCCTCTCATTCATAACAGTGCACAAGCTGTTTTATACCACATGTATTCTAGGCATCTAAAATTTCTTTGAACAAATGCATTTATGTAATCCAGTTTAAAATTAGTGTGTTTGTGTAGGTGACATCCTCGGCCGGGCCCTGAAGAACCTGGACGGACTGCTGCAGATGCCGTATGGATGTGGAGAGCAGAACATGGCACTCTTGGCCCCCAACATCTACATTCTTCAGTACCTGAAGGATACGCAGCAGCTGACGCCAGCTATCAAGGAAAAAGCTACCAACTTCCTCACCAGTGGTGAGTTTTATAGTGAAGCTGACAGAGAAAGTTGGACGTCTGAGACATTCAGAACTGACACAGTAGTAGTACAATAGAGAGGGTTGCACAAAATATACTCGGAGTAGAAAATTAGTTTGGCCTGTGGGTTATGGTGCCAGTTATAGTGTTCCTGGTTTGTGTTTGTTCGTGTTGCATGTCATTTGTCCTCCCTCTTCATTTCCTATCATCTCTCAACTGTGAGCCACAGATGACTGTTGTGCACCCTAACCCTCGTGCTACCCTCTTGCATGGTCTCTATCTGGCTGTCCATTCACTTGGGGTCCCAGAGACCCCAAAGGTAGCACGAGGGCTAAGGACACATAAACAAATTTATTCTAAACTTGAACGTTCCAAAAATACTACCAGATGTGAAAATATGTGTATCATTCACATCCTAAACACAGCTTTCTAACTGTACAGGCTACCAGAGGCAGCTGAACTACAAAGATGCTGAAGGTGCATACAGCACATTTGGAAAAGAAGTTGGAAACACTTGGTAAGAGATTACTGAACAGTCGTCTACACAGAATTGTGTCCTCTATGGTGTGCAACCATTGCCATTTCATAGCCTTACATACAATTTACCTGAGACACAAAAACATTTAAACTTTCAGCAGAGATAGTACTGAAGCTGTAGATGACATCGTCCCTAAAATTAGCATGATATGAAAATGTGCTTTACTCCTCCTTATACATCCACGTATTACTTGAACAGTTCTTCTTAATGACGTCACCTATTTGTAAAAAGAAAAAAACAACATACTTAAATTATGAATCATGAACAAGATAAAAGGGGAATTATTGTTTTTTTCAACCTGGACCATATTTCTGGCATAAAATATGATCATTTACTCGCCCATATAACTTTGTTGTTATTTGGAGTCGTTCAGATGATATTAGATCTGCGTGTAACCATATAGTGAGAGTGACTGGGGCACCGAAACACAGCCTCTAAATAACGCATTATCTGCCGTGAAACTCGTTAATTTCACCAATATTTTGTAACGTTACACTAGTGCTATTGCCTGTTGAGTCCAGAGTTACCTGTTGTCTGTTCGTTAACGTACAGCAGGTTGTTGTTCTTTGGCCAGCTTTTCCTCTTTCTGCCTCTGCATCCACCTTTCGACAGCTTCTCATTCTTATACTCTGACTCAAAACAATGAGGATATCCATCATCGTCGTCATCCACAACCTCAGAATTGGAAAAATATTCAGCCATGTGGCAAAAAAATAGCAGTAGCAAATTACAAGTAAACAAGTGGCGCATCTGAACGACTCCAAATGACTCCAAAGAGTGAGGAAACGATCGCATTTTGGCGACCTGTCCAGGGTGTACCCCGCCTCTCGCTCAGACCCAGCCAAGCAGATACAGAAGATGAATGAATGAATGAATAATGCTAGTATAATACTAGTATTGTACATCATTAAGACATTATTGACACATTTGCCAATAAATACCTCTATAAATATAATTCATACAAACCTTTGTTTTCTCTCCTTCAGGCTGACTGCTTTTGTTCTGAGATCTTTTGCCAAAGCTCAGTCTTTCGTCTTCATTGATCCAAAAATCATTGAAGAGTCAAAGACGTGGCTGGAACAAAAACAACGGGAAAATGGTTGTTTCGTACAGTCAGGAAAACTTTTCAACAACAGAATGAAGGCGAGATGATCGTTCCTTTAGAGTGTGACAGTGTTTGTTTTAGGAGTATTTAATTCAGCACCCCCTTCATTGACTCAGGATTTAAATGAATTTGAAATAAGAGAAAAATAGCACCATTTGCAATATACATGTAAGCAATAGGGAGTCACTTGTAATATTTTCAGTTCCCTGAGTGCTGGAGGTCCAGTGATGATGAAGTTTGTATGATGCTTTCTCTCTACAGGGTGGTGTGTCTGACGAAGTGACTCTTAGCGCGTACATCACTGCAGCCTTTTTGGAAATGAGAACGCCTACAGATGTGAGTAGACTCAAAAGAAATTCTCTCAAAAGAAACAACAACAAAAAGATTTACACAAACAAGTAACTTTTAAATGGTTTTTCAGTATTCCCCTGGCTGAAGAAAAAAAAGCAAACAAGCAACCATTGAATCCACTTTCACAGAATGAAATAACAAAGAACATCTTATGACAATACAATGTTCTACTGGGACACACAAAAACAGTTTAGGAACAACTCAAAAAACATGAAGAACAGCACTAGGTGTTGACCTGGCCTCCAAATTCACTAGATCCCAAACTGATCAAGTACACTATATTACCAAAAGTATTCGCTCACCCATTCAAATGATCAGAATCAGGTGTTCTAATCACTTGGCCTGGCCCCAGGTGTATAAATTCAAGCACTCAGGCATGCAGACTGTGAAACAAGACATTTGTGAAAGAATGGGCCGCTCTCAGGAGCTCAGTGAATTCCAGCGTGGAACTGTCATAGGATGCCACTTGTGCAACAAATCCAGTCGTGAAATTTCCTCGCTCCTAAATATTCCACAGTCAACTGTCAGCTCTATTATAACAAAATGGAAGCGTTTGGGAACAACAGCAACTCAGCCACGAAGTGGTAGGCCACGTAAAGTGACGGAGAGGGGTCAGCGGATGCTGAAGCGCATAGTGCAAAGAGGTCGCCGACTTTCTGCACAGTCAATTGCTACAGAGCTACAAACTTCATGTGACCTTCAGATTAGCCCAAGTACAGTACGCAGAGAGCTTCATGGAATGGGTTTCCATGGCCGAGCAGCTGCAGCCAAGCCACACATCACCAAGTGCAATGCAAGGCGTCGGATGCAATGGTGTAAAGCACGCCGCCACTGGCCTCTAGAGCAGTGGAGACGCGTTCTCTGGAGTGATGAATCACGCTTTTCCATCTGGCAATCTGATGGACGAGTCTGGGTTTGGAGGTTGCCAGGAGAACGGTACATTTCAGATTGCATTGTGCCAACTGTGAAATTTGGTGGAGGAGAAATTATGGTAGGGGGTTGTTTTTCAGGAGCTGGGCTTGGCCCCTTAGTTCCAGTGAAAGGAACATTGAATGCTTCAGGATACCAAAACATTTTGGACAATTCCATGCTCCCAACCTTGTGGGAACAGTTTGGAGCGGGCCCCTTCCTCTTCCAACATGACTGTGCACCAGTGCACAAAGCAAGGTCCATAAAGACGTGGATGACAGAGTCTGGTGTGGATGAACTTGACTGGCCTGCACAGAGTCCTGACCTGAACCCGATAGAACACCTTTGGGATGAATTAGAGCGGAGACTGAGAGCCAGGCCTTCTCGACCAACATCAGTGTGTGACCTCACCAATGCGCTTTTGGAAGAATGGTCAAAAATTCCTATAAACACTCTCCTCAACCTTGTGGACAGTCTTCCCAGAAGAGTTGAAGCTGTAATAGCTGCAAAAGGTGGACCGACATCATATTGAATTCTATGAGTTAGGAATGGGATGGCACTTCAGTTCATAGAATGAGTAAAGGCAGGTGAGCGAATACTTTTGGTAATATAGTGTATCTGTGGGATGATCCACAGAGACCCCATCCTTCAACCCACAGGACCCAAAGCCCCCCACGAACAACATTCTATTACCAGACACCACAGGACACCCTCAGAACGTCCATGTCCATTCTCTGACGAATCATAACTGTTGTGGAGGCACAAGGGAGACCTACATAATATTAGGAAGGTGTTTTTAATGTTGTGTCTGATTGATTAATAGGAACCAAGAGCTGATGAAACAATGAGAAACACATGAAACTTGTGAAGAAGTACATGGGACATTTATCAGTATAGTTCTAGTCCTGTAGTTGATGTGTAGTACAGTCAATGAATGCTGTGATGTTCTTTAATCCCATGAAAGCACCCTGTGGTGAAATAGAGATGGTGGTACCAAAAATAATCAGAAGATAAGATTGCATGGAGGTCGGTAGTGAGAATATAGTGATTCACTCTGACAGCATTTGTGGATCAATCCAAAAAAGTTTCAAAAAAGGCAACTGGACTTGTAGATTTTTCACCACTCATCTGAGTAGCTTCTTCAGTTCTAGGGGACGGGTGACTGGAAGTCTGAGGTTTAAATAGGAACTCCTCCTGAAAAAACTTGCTTGTTATGCTAATAACCAGAAACTGGTGCAGCTTTAGCTGGTGAAACGTCTTCTCCAAAAATCAACAAGTCCAGTTGCCTTTTTTGAAGCTTTTTTGGATTACCATGACCTGGATGACTGAGAACCTTCACAGACATTTGTTGATCAAATCTTTTTTTTTCATTTTGTTAAAGCATCCTACGGCGAACAAGAGCCTGTCGTGCCTGAAGAAGTCCATCATCAACCTTAACAACACCTACACTACAGCTCTGATGGCGTACGTCTTCACCCTGGCTGGAGACATGGAGACCCGTGCTCACCTTCTGCAGCACCTGGACAAGGTTGCAGTAAGACAAGGTGAGTCCTCCATCTCAGGGAAATCATTCAGCCTTCATTACTGTGAGTGTAACGTTCATTTTGTCTGTCTTTAGGGGGTTTCCTCTACTGGTCCCAGACAGCAACAGAAACTTCAGCCTCTCTTTCTGTGGAGATCAGCTCCTATGTGATGATGGCCAAACTGAGTGCCTCCCCTACAACTGAAGATCTGCTCTACACCGCCAGCATCGTCAGGTGGCTGACGGGGCAGCAGAACTATTACGGAGGCTTCTCCTCCACACAGGTACTGCAGGGATTCAAACAAAATGTATAGTTTCACACGTAAAATGTTGTTGTTTACTTCAAATCTTAATTTATAGCTGCATGTATAAGACACACAGGTGATTATATTTGAATATTTTTAAAATGTATGTTGTAGGACACAGTGGTGGCTCTTCAGGCTCTGGCTCTCTACTCCTCTCTGGTGTTCAGTCCTGGGGGATCAAGCACAGTAACAGTCCAGGGTCCCAGTGACCAGCTGACATTTGATGTGAATCCGGACAACAAACTGCTCTACCAGGAGAAGATGCTGCGGGACATGAGAGGAAAGTACAGTGTGGAGATAAAGGGCACTGCATGTGCTGCAGTACAGGTCAGTGACTTCAGTGTATCATGTAAAAAAAGTCCTGAGGATGAAGTCTGACTATTTAAATTATTATTTGAGAAAACCTCTGTGTATAAATAAATTTCTTTGAATAAATTCATTTATTTTTTACATTTATATACATTTTTTTTTACAGATAATGAAAAGTGTAAACACTTTTAACTATGATTTCTTCTAATTAGTCGTGTGGTGTGTGTTATGTGGTGGCCATACTCAGTTCTCTAAACCACTGACCTTGTTTTCTTCCTGACTGAAAGAAACTCTTGACCCTCACCCTCACTATCATGAATGCTGAGCCTTCTTTGGTTTCCTATTTCTCAGCTTTCTCTTCACTACAACATCCCAACTCCTGCTGATGTCACCACTCTCAGTGTAGAGGTCAAACCAGAGGTCAACTGTACCAGCACAGCTCAAAGACCAAAACTCCCACTGAAACTCAAGTCCCTGTAAGTAATCAAGAAGCAGGTTACAGATGTGATAGAGGAGTGTTGCATCTGCTAGTGTTTATCAAGCGTTTGTGAATGGACCATAGATTGTAAAAAAACAGTTTATGGGATGGACATATGAGAATTGTGGTTGTTACAACTACACAATAAACAGCATCTATGCGTAAGTAACAACACACTGGATTGTTCAACTACAGGTATACTGGAAAGGAGAGCAGTTCAAACATGGTGATCCTGGATATCAAAATGCTCTCTGGGTTTGTCCCTGACCCAGAATCTCTGAAGAGTGTAAGTTCATTACAGGACTTCCACTTGAATAGAAATGATGTTATATCACTATATAATATGTTTTTGTTGCTGAATGATCCAACTGAATGTCGTCCTCACAGCTCAAAGGTGCCACGATGGTGGATCGTGTTGAACAAAAGGAAGATCATGTACTGGTTTATTTCCAAGAGGTGAGAAGAATCCACAGTGTGAAATGTTAGATGAGGCTTTGCTGAAATTGTTACTGATTACGTCGTCCTTTTTTGTGTTGTCTTCAGTTACAGAAGGACGTACCCGTCATCCACAGCTTAGAGATCATACAGGAGCTTCCAGTGGAGAAACTGAAGGCAGCTGTGGTCAAGATTTACGACTACTACCAGCCAAGTAAAACCCTAATACCCTTTAGAAACAGCACAGCACTGACAAACATTTATGCTGAGTAGATCTCCACCAAGTGTACAAAAGATTTGTGGATTTAAATGTGATGGACATGAAAAAAGACTCACTACTTATTTTTGTTTGGCTATTTTTCAGGTGACCATGCTGAAACTGAATATGTCTACTCATGTGCTACAGGTAACAAGTGTATGAACATACAAGACTACTGCAAAAATAATTTCATAATTTCATACACTTTTAACTACATTAAGAGATCTGTGTAAAACTTAAAACATTTTTATTAAATTTAAATTATGCCAACATATACTGTCATGTAGGCTGTAAATCTTTAGATTACAAGTAATAATTGTAATTTTTCTTTTGCAGCTTGTGGAGACCTCTTCACTGAATCCAATAAAATGTACGCACTCTCATTTTATTAAAAATATCTCATACACATACACATCTCCATGTCTTTTTGGTATAACTTGTACAGTTTCACATGCACAGTGGGTACAAATGATAAATAAGTGGAAAGTGTGAAAAAAAAAATCTATGCAATATGACTGAAAACCAATCAGACACATTTATTGTAAATAAAATGTAGATGAAAAAACTGTTTTCACTTGCATTGACTGATTAACGTCAAATACATACCAGCTCCTTGTGTGATTTTCTTGGTTACATATTAATACAAGAGCTATAAAGGTCAGAAATAACACTGAAGGGGCTGTAGCTCTTTCTGGTAAATACTAATTGCTTCCCACATGTGACAACTAGGCTACCTTTCGATTCTACACTAGATTGTAGACTAGACTGCAGAGCTTGTTTGGAAGATGCTACATTTTCTGATGAAAAACACCTAAACTTAACTTAAGCCTGCCTAAACTTTACAAAACAGAAAAAGCACATATCTACACTCCCAAAACCATGTGGGAAAATGTTGTGTGATGTTGTGAACCCGTTCTTGTTCAAGCTCTGTATGTTCTGTATGTTTCTGCTGTAATTTCAGATGACTGGTGTGTTCATCTGAATGCTTACAGTCAGTAACTTCATTATCTGTTGCATATAAATGAAAATATTAAAATACAGAATATTAATTTGCGTTTTTGTTTGCTTTGCTCCTTGGACACTTTCACATTATCAAATCTGACCCTCCTTACAAAAAGTAAGGAGGGTTTTACGAAAAGTAAGGAGGGCCATAGAGACACCCCTGCCTTAGAGAGTCTGACAGTTTTTGTGGACAGAGTGGCAGTCAGTCATTGTGACACATAGTGATACCTAAGCGTAAGTGTCGAGAGCCCGACGTTATCACAGAGGAATCTCAGGGCGCCTGCGCCATTGGGGCGATCCAGCTGTCTCTCGCTGAAAGCGTGGAAAGAGAGGGAGTTTATGTTGGGCCTTAAATATTCCTTGCGTTGAGCAGGCTCCAGACTACTTTTGCCCAGTTTATACTGAATCCACGATCCCTCAGATGACTTCACACAGGGATCTTGGACCGCTTGCTCTCCTGAGCGGGATAAATACCTATTTTTAGTCTTCTATATCTGAGAATATTCTGACGGAATGAGATTTTCTTGGACTCGTGATCCGCAAACGAGAAACTTTATGTGTGCGGGTAAAAACGAAAGTACGCATCTGAAATATCGATCATCACAAACCAGTCGTCAGGACGTATCAGAGCACTTCGTGTTCTTTACATTATTTTCTCAAGTGCTTGTTTAATATACTGTACGCAGGTCTAAGAGGAAGAAGAGATGCGCTCCCTTTCTTTGGAATGAGAGTAACGGAATGAAAAAGTTGAGTTTCCTTTTCAGATTGCTTGTTTGTTTATCTCGTCCTCCGGGGCCCGTGCTGAAAACCTCTCGGCCACTGAATTTAACACACCGTTTCCTTTTTGTATCATAGCGAACTGCAGTCTGTATCCCTGAGAAATTGTAAACACCAGAGATGATCTGCGCATGCGTTTCAATTTTGTCTGGGGACAGATCGACATGAAAGTGTTCTTTCTTTTTTGTGTTTTTTTGATGTCGGGGAGCATAATGCCCTCGGTACATTGCCCGACTGCAGAAATGCAATTTTAATTTTATTTTCCCCAAAAGAGAATCCTTTTGGGGATGCATCCTCAGAAACACTGAAACCTGCCCCTGAGTCTGCCTTCCCTGAACCTGTAGGGAGGAAGACTGAGAGAAGACTGTGAACCATGGTGGCCTCTAAACACTGAACGAATGGGCTGACTTTCTATTCTTTAGGGGAGGAGAATGTGAGGGAGAAGACTGCATTACATCCCTTCTCATGAGTCACATAGTTCCTGGCAGCCACAGCTGCAAAGGAATATTTACCCCACAACCTTGGGTTCTCATCCTTGGCCTGTTGGTTTGGGTCCCACCACGTGTCTCTGTGTCCTGACACCACCCAGTTTCCCTCTTACTGCTGCAAAGCAAGTTCTGGTTGTCTGGGGTGACTGAGGATTAGTTCTCTGAGGTAAGCAGCGGTCAAGTGGTGCGTAGTGGTTTCTGCTTCCTGTGAGTGCTTGTCTCGCTCATTTCTCCAATGCTGGGCCAAATAGACCCTAGGTGGGGTCATAGGGCGCATCCATGACCTCGGCCTTCTAAGACTCACCTAAGACTGACAAGTTCAGCCATAACGCTCTCTTATCTGAGACTGCAAGCCCCATCACACAACCACAGTCTGGATTGTTCCTCTGGAGGAGCAGGTTTAAATAATTTAACCGCATAACTGGAGACTTCACTTCCATCATGTCCACCCAGCTTGTTGTGGCTCATGGCTGATGTACGTTTGAGTCTAGAAAGACAGGGATTGAAGCCGGAAAACTGCATTAGGGGATGTTCTCCTTTACAGGACAGGGAGCTCAATGTAGTTTCTCACGGGAAGAAAGCGAAAATGAGTAAGGAGGGGTCAGTTGACCGTGATAGTACGAGGGGCGAGCTCCGGTATCAACCTGACAGACATGGTGTCATTAGAGATTCTGTAGTGGGTTGAGGCGAATTCCCATAGTAAAACACCCAGGGAAGTTAGAAAGACACAACAACAGCAACAATGTCAACCGATAGAGCACAACTGAACATAAACACATACGCTTATGCAATAGCATTCAATAATACTTCACAGTGTGTTGTGAGATAGCATAATGTAGCCTGGAAAATGCGCTAGATCTCCAAAGCCTTTTCCGTGTTTAGCAGCTAAAGGTCTAATAACTTTGTGAATGAAATTCAGCAGCAAATTGTTGATTTGCAGCTTCCTGTTCTCTGTCACCACAGGATGTTTGTGAAGTTGTTAATCGAGAGAATTTAGATCATTCCTCTGCTAGCGTTAGCAGATACCTTCAGGACATATTCTGCATGTCACGGCAGTATGGGCTTCATCATATGTGAAGTATTTCTACACACTGGTGTTTATTTATTACCAAGTAACATGTACTTCTGTTTGTCTAATATGAATTGTACTGTATGATACTTGTATGCTCTATCTGGAAAATCTACTTCTAAAATGTATTGGATTTTTATCTTGTAGATTTGAGGATATTATCGCGACACAAAGTTTACTCCAGAAATAACTAAGAAATGAGATAAAAGGTAGCTAAAGGGCACCCTTGCAGAACGTATTCACTGTAATGCATATGTGTCTCACTGATTTTGAAAAATAACCCTAACCCTTACCACAACTCACAAATAAGAAATGAGCAAATGATAAAAAAAATTCTCATTAAGATAATGATAATGTCCCATGACAGTTAAGACAATGCTGAACAGGTCTTATAATTCCTGACACTGTGTTCGCCCCTTTTACTGAATGCATCACATAGATTGTTACTTTACAAACCGAATGAAGCTGCTGGTGGAAGAATCCACATCATAAATGACTTAAAATCACTTTTATAGTGAATGATAAATTCTTTGTACTTTTAATATTAACTGAATACATTTCCTAAACATTTGATTTAAAGTGTTATCAGTTTAACACATTACATACAAAGCTGTAATGTGTGCAGGTGAAGCATCTGTATCCTCAGCATTTTACCTGAGAAAACAGTCATGGGTCATCCTGGGATCCAGATGTGGACATGGACACTGTGTGTCTTCTTCAGCTGGATGTGTGTGGGTCAAGCAGTGGCTGGACCGTAAGTATCTAAAGGAAATAATAGAATTACTTTCTGTTTATGTGAGACATTTGTGCTGATGCATAAGCACAGGTAAATATTTCTTCCATTTCAGATGTAGTAAAATATGTTAATCTGGCTGTGTCTGTAGGAAGTACATGGTGGCCATTCCTGCTGTTCTTAAAGCTGGAGATGAGATCAAATTCTGTGCGAGTCTCCTGCAACCCAACGAGACTCTGGCTATGACTGTCACTTTGATGTCCCAAAAGCGGAACAAAACCCTGTTCACCAAGACATCCAGTAAAGAGTTTCACATCTGCTCTCAGTTTAAGGTCAGATCACTACATGGGTTTTGATTCATTTAACTAGTTCTAAAATCACATTTTGAAAATGCTTTCATTTATATAGGTTCAGTTCAGTGTGTGGGATTTGCATGATGGGAGGACTGAAGAAGAGCTATTCAGTTGCAGTCTGCAGCCAGAATGCTGCCACAAAAACATACACACTGGACCTTTAATTTGGAGAACATTGATGAGATTTTAAAACTGTAAAACCAAATGATTTATACACATCATAAGCTCCTAATTATTTTTTAGTAATAATGGCTTAATTGACCACTGTCTATAAAATATCTTTCTTCACAGGCTCCTTTAGTGCGAAATGAAGGGGTGAAGAAGTTTGAAGTGGAGGTACGAGGTGAAACATTTCACTCAAGAGAAGTCAGAAAAGTCATGATCAAAGTCTTTAAACCAGTGACATTTGTCCAAACGGATAAACCAATCTACCTCCCTGGACAAACAGGTAACCTTGAGCTGATGACCTATGGTTCTGTAAACACAAGAGTATAACCTCTCAGTACAGAGACTGATTTCCACTGCTTCAAACTAAGATGTTTGCAGAAGGAAGCAGTAGAAAATGTATTCTCAAAATGTTATTTCTTACAGTATAAATCATCTTTCTCAATACTTTAAAACGAACCAGGATATTTACTGTTAGAAGCAAACGTATTGACAGGAGTCACATTTACCAATTCTGTATGTGGAAAAAGTCTAGTACATTTATTTTTATGAAAATATAAAATCACATGTTATAACATGTTCAGACACATGTCCTCCTACCGTTTCTGGTTCATTTGGTGTAGCTGCTGGCCAGCAAACATTGTGGCTTTTATAGACAATTGGCAAAGTTGATGTGATTTGGAGAGATGGCATCCATCCCACTAGAAAACAGTGTTTATTAGACACCTAAAAGCATGACAATCCAGCACTGAGGCCAGAAGGAGAGATGGCAATCTTCTCCACAAGCACAGGAATTAACCCTTAACCTCAACATGTGTAGATGTGACTCATTCGATTCACTCTCTTCTTCTGACAGCCAAACTGGAAGGCACAAAATGTAGAAACATGTGGTTGTTTTTTGCAGTTTTTAGGTGAATTATTATTATTTATCTAACAAAAGGAGAAAAACTATAAGTTGGATTAAGGAACACAAGAGAAAAACGGGGTTTTCAACATTACTGTACAAGAGGTGTAAAATCTTTCTGAATTTATCTCAAAGTTCATTTTAGAGTCGTCTCACTGGACACCAAATTCCGACCTGCTAACCAGGTGGTGAGTGTTTGAGCAGCCTTTTCTTTCTTTTAGATTACGTTAAAGCAGTATTAGTCATTTCTGTGAGAATAGTGCTGAACAGGCCATAATGTCCATAACAATAAAGAGCTCTTCAATAACACAACTAATGGCCTTTATGTCAAACCACTGGGGAGTTAAAACTTTGTAACTGTTTTTCATTCTATTTTATTTATTTATTTTTTGCAGTACAATACCATCGCTCTCGTGGTAAGAAAGAATTTTATTTTTATAAATTCATTAAATGTAGGCTATAATGCAGCATGCATATACATCGATCAGGGATAACATTATGACCACTGACGGGTGAAATGAATAACACTGGTTATCGGCACCTGTTAGTCTGCGGGATATAATGGGCAGTAAGTGAATATATTGGACAAAATTATGTGTTATAAGCAGGAAAAATGTTCAAGCGTAATAATTTGAGCAAGTCTGACAAAGGATAAATTGTGATGGCTTGATGACTGGGTCAGAACATCTCCAAATTGCAGCTCTCAAGGGTTGTTCCTGGTCTGTAGGATTCAGTATCTATCACCTATGTTTATACTGTATTGTTTATTTTTTCACTGTTATTGGAGTTGGCTTTTAATCTCATTGTACATGTGCATAGTGACAGTGAAGGCATTCTCATTCTGATTCTCTGGTTCTGATAGAAAGGTGTCAGAATACACAGTACATGCCAGTTTGTTGCGTATAGGAGTGCATAGCCACAGAGCAGTCCAGCACCGAAAGCACCACCAATGGGCACCTGTCGATGGAGGAAGGTGAACTGGTCTGATTAATTGTGTTTGCTTTACATCACATGGATGGCTGGGTACCTGACACCAAGATGCACTATCAGAAGAAAGCAAGCTGAAGGCAGAGTGATGCTTTGGGCAATGTTCTGCTGAGAAAGCTTGGGTCCTGTCATCCATATGCATACATGTACCACCTACCTACGCATTGCTGCACACCATGTACACCCTTTTAATGGGAACGGTATTCTTTCAGCAGGATAGTGGGCCCTGCCATAAAGCAAATATGGTTCAGGAATGGTTTGAGGAGCACGACAACGAGTTTTAGTTGTTGACTTGACCTTCACAGTCCCCAGATCTCAATCCAATTGAGCATCTGTAGGATGTGCTGGCTAAACAAGTCTGATCTATGGATGCCCCACCTCGCAACTTACAAGACTTAAAGTATCTGCTGCTTTTTTGGAAGCAAAAGGGGGACCAACACAATATTATGGTCATAATCTTATGCCTGATCGGTGTATGTGTGTGCGTGTGTGTATGTGTATCCTAAATGCATCCATTTATTCCATTTAATAGGATCCTAACAACAACAGAATTGGACAGTGGCTGAATGAAACATCCAACGGTAAAATACTGCAGCTTTCTTACTCCTTGAACTCTGAGGCCAAAGAGGGACGGTACCAAGTTACTGTGTCAGTGGGTGAAGATGAAATATATCACTTCTTCAAGGTTGAAAAGTATGGTAAGTTAGGGTTATTTTTGAAATTATAATTTTATCCATTTGTAGTGAAGTTCTAATGCTAACATCACAAAAGTAAATGTTAACATTCATATTTTGTCCCCAGTTTTGCCCAAATTTGATGTGACAATAAATGTAACTGAAGAAGTAAGCATCGGGCAGGAAGAAATTGATACTGAAATATGTGCAAAGTAAGTAAAGATCTTTCTTGACAAAGGTCAAACTGCATTTTCAAAATCTGAATTTTGTTCTTGTTTTAATTTTATTAGGTACACTTATGGACAGCCTGTGCCAGGAAGTGTGACAGTTGAGGTGTGCCGACCTCTCCGCAATGATATATATCGTTCCTCTGTCACTGAGGTCAAAAACAAGATAACTGCCCCATGCCACACAGAGACAAAGCAGGTACAGTTCTTCTGGCTACACCTTATGCCCCTACTGGATGTATATACATATATGTATACACATACAGTATAGTAATATACTTGAATGAACCGAGCTCATCATTAAGCATAATCTATTCTCATCGAGTGTATTTAATGTACTCTTCAATCACTGTTAAATTAGTGTCCCAGCATGTCTTTGCTGGACTGAAAAATCTCCAGTTTGACTACATGAACTGAATTTTCAACCAGATTATTAGTACTTCTCCATGCTTAACTTTTCTTTTTTCCACAACAACAGCACAAAAATACTGAAAGCTTCTAAACTGTCAAGCTGTATGCCATACCAAATTTATACAGTTGCTATAGTGTGGAGATGACAAAGAAAGGATAGAGACAAAGAAACTTAACACTAGTTATAAAGAAATTCATTAATAAATATTAGCCTTTTTAGATTTATGAATCTTCCAAATGCCAAATGCAGAAAAATGAGAAAACCTAGTATGCTAAATGGAAGAAGAACACAGCAGACATGAGGTTAATGAGTGGTAATGTTGCGAGTAAATACCACAGGAATCAGGAAGGAGTGTAAAGTGTGGTTTATGCCTCTGTGGGACTAGACGCTGTAACCTCCACATGTAGGCTATGCTAGTGCGAGCGATGTGCACTTGTCAGTCTGGCTTGCTCTGTAACCACGTCTGCCAAACGCTAGTTGCCGCTGTGTCTTTCGTGTCAGCGATTTGTCATTTGCCTTTGAGTTGTACAAATGCTTGTACCGTCGAACATCCTCAGTGTTTCGTTAACCAAAACCATCTGTCTGAAAATTGTAAAGATGGAGAACCAGTCAGAAACACTAAAGAGGAAATGCGCTACTACCAAATGGACCAATCACAGCTCTTGCAGTATGTGTCACCATAACGTGTAGTTATATTTCTGGGGAGGTGTTAGGGTCTGCGTAGGGTCTGGGCTGTCACTGTAGCTCCAGCGTCAAATAGACACAGACTCATAAACCGCAGATAAATCTGAAGATGGATAATGTGACCAAAGCATCATTGAAGATTCAGTGGAGCATTTTGTTAAAACAGGGCATGGTCTGAAGAAGTCTGGCATTTTGCCCTTTTCTCAGACATTGGTATGAACTGAGAAAGAGAGCTACTGTTCCCCAAAACGCCAGTGCTCTTGACTTGTTTGGTGGGTTTAGGAATGGGGTGTGAACAAACTAGCTTTTAAAATTGTAGATTTATTGCAAATAAGGAGTAGTTCAGATTTACTTTTGTCAGATTTTAAGTAGTTGCCATTTCTATAACCTGGTTTGAATTATAATTTAAACTTTAACCACGCTACAAAACATAACCCCCCAATTAGCTTTATTATGTTAATCTACCACATTCAGTCTGTTTCTTCTCTTTTCATTCTATTGTGCTTTAAAGGCAGACAAGACAGGCTGTACCCTTTTACCTTCAAGATGTCAACTTTTACCAAAATAGACTCAAGGGAATTACAAAATGATCTAGAGGTCTTTGCCCAAGTGGAAGAAGAAGGGACAGGCAAGTCTGATTTTGTTTTGTTGTTGCCTTTGTATTTCACAAAATAAGTGTATTAAAACAAATTTATCTATTCAAGTTATATGGCATTGACAGTGTTGTAACATGGAGGTGTTTTCTCTTCAGATATTTCACACTCACAAAAAAAGAGAATTAAATTTTCATATGTTCTTGGAAAGCTGTATTTCATGGACACACCCAAGATTTACACCCAAGGTTCAAAAGTGGAAGGAAAAGTAAGTGTGAAATATTTTATGTTATAACTCTGTGTTGTGTAATACCCAGGTCAGGTCAAACCATGTCCATTCTTGTTAATATATTGTGCTTTCAACAGGTTAAAGCAGTTCACTACAATAATACACCCATTCCTGACATACCAGTGTACCTGTTTGTGGGTGAAAGGTGGTCGTCACGTTTGCTACAGAATCTCACAACTGACAGCGACGGTGTTGCCACATTCTCATTAAGCACAGACAGCTTCAGGAGAGAAATGAAACTTCATGTAAGTAAAAAGGTTCACAATGACATTTGTCAGTCACTTAAAAGGCCAAAGGCTGAAGTGAAGAAGTATTCAGTAGTATCACATTGGCATTGTCTGTAAAACCTGAGCTTAAGTTTTATTCTACATCAGCCACCATGGACTCATTAATATTGTTTCTATTCAATAATGAAGATAAGTAAAACACAGACACTGAAGGACCCTGGACACACAAAACCTTTCTACGAGATTGGAGTTCACACACTGTCGCTGTCCCAACCCTCCTCTCCTCATACTAAAACTGTCAGCTCCCTGGAGGTGAAGGAGAAGAGTAAACCACTTCCATGTGACACAGAAGTGGACATCTCCATCCAATACACTGTAGTGGGAGAAGTCTCTGTGGACTCTATGGATGTGATGTATCTGGTGAGTTATTTCTCGTCTTTTCACTAGTTCTCCCTTTTCTTCAGAGAAAACGAACAGTGGATAGTTAATTTAGTGTCACTTGACACAGACCAAACTGAGCTACCATATTTATGTCTTATTGGCTTAGCTCTATTTGGCTTTTCTCCATTAACAATAAGAGGATTTTCTCATTTTTTGTCTCATTTTCTCTCAAACTCTCCAGGTCGTGTCCAGAGGAGCTATTTTGACACAAGGTGTTAAACAGGTTCAAGTGAGAGCTGAGTCAGGTGTGTAAAGTCTGACTTTAATCTAGAGTTTAGTGAATAACATAGTTTGATCAGAGTTATTGATTTGGAGAATCACATGTGAATGAGGGTTGATGAATGAAAACAGATATGTATTAGTTGGTTTGTTGTTGCAGTGAATGAGGGTGAGGTGTCCTTTAAGCTCAGAGTGTTTCCAGAGATGGCACCAGAAGTCCAGGTTGTGGCGTACTCTGTTCTCCCCAGTGAGAATGTGATCGCTCACAGTGCTGACTTCTCTGTTGAGAAATGCTTCAGTCATAAGGTCAGTGAAAGAAGAAATGTAATCTGTGTGCAGTCTTTCTGCTTACACTTCCTTATGTTGAAGGTAAAGAGGTGAAAGGTGAAAGGTCGAAGATGTTTTCATTGTCCTTTCAACCAAATGTAGCGGGTGCAGTACATAGTGAGATGAGAGTTGTTCCTCCAGGACCATGGAGCTACACGAAGACATAGGACTAAGTACAATACAAGCAAGATAATACAAAACAATGAAAACCGTATGAACAGTGCAGACAATGGTGCCAACAGTACAGGAACGAGGCACACGATACAATACAGACAGTGCAAAACACCTGGGGGACACTGCACGTCTATTGTGTATACTCAGAAAGATCACAAGTTCTGTTCCCGTACTGCTAAGATCCAGTTGGTGTGACATGTGTGTCAGGTGTCGTTGGAGTTCTCACCATCTTCAGCTGTCCCAGGAGAGGAGACCACCATGCAGATAAGAGCCCAGCCAGACTCTCTGTGTGGTGTGAGCGCCATTGACCAGAGTGTCCTCATCAAAGAGCCAGGAAATACTCTGGAAGCAGACAAGGTAACTGCTGCTTTATATTCTAATACATACAGTATATTATATATCTAATCTTATATATCATAACCCAGATGTTTATTTCCTCCTACTATTTCCTATAAATCTCTCATTGTGGTTTTAAGACTCCCAGTCCCAGACTTCCAGTCATCAGATATTCACTGAGCAAAAGCAAATGGCAATTTCTATCTTTGAACCACATTTGTATTTTCAGATATTTGCCTTGCTGCCTGTCAAAAAACCATCCATACTACCAAAAAAACTTGAAGATCCTACAAAATGTTTACATGTGAGACGAAGATCCTTTTTCAAAGATACCAATTCAGTCTTTGAGGTAATTCTTACACAACAATTCATCCAAAAGCTAAAAATCATCACTTCATATAATCACTTTTCTGTACTTATTTTTAATGTGGTGGTTGCATTTTCGGATTATCTAGAATGTTGGACTTAAAATGGCAACTAACCTGTTAATCCGAGTGAGTTTATGCGTCAAGGACAGAAGAAGGAAATATCATTTCATACTCCATGGTGGGTAGTTTTTCTGATAGACAAAAGGAACATAAAACTACCAAAATTAATTAATTAGTGTCTGTGTTATTGTTGTTCTCTGAGTCTTATTAAATCCTTTTGGGTTTCCTATCAGCTTTTACTCATCCACCCCACAGGAATATAAGACCGCTTAAAAGAATGAGAGTTAGACCTCATCTTCTTGGGAAAGCTTTAAGACCGTCCCCTGCTGCTCCTCCACCAGTGGAGACAGTCCGCACGTTTTTCCCTGAGACTTGGATATGGAACCTTGTTGAAGTTGGGTGAGCTGTTACAAAGTGATTTCATGTTTGAGAATGAACCGTATTATTTCAAATGAATAGCATGAAATTAATGAAGTCACTCTACCACTGAGACTCTTGGTTTTAAATACATTTGTGTGGTTAAGATGAGTGGTTAAGTATGGAATTCTCACCAAATGTTTCTTCTATGAGAAAAAATGCCTGTATTTCTTCAGCAAGTAGGAATTCATTTACACTGGATATTTTTCGGTCACACAAGCTATACGTTTACACACATTTTTTTCTTTGACTAGTCCAAGTCCTAACCCTAACCCTGACAGAATGTGTTTGTGTTTATCTTCTGATCCAGAGAGTCTGGAAGAACAGATGTGTCCCTCACTGTCCCAGACACCATCACCACCTGGGAGACAGAGGCTTTCTGTTTGTCCCCTCAGGGTTTTGGTTTGGCTCCTCGTGAAAAGATCACTGTCTTCCAGCCCTTCTTCCTTGAGCTCTCCCTGCCTTACTCCATCGTCCGAGGAGAGCAGTTTGAACTGAAGGCAACAGTCTTCAACTACCTGACCAGCTGCATCATGGTACTGATTTTACACAAATTGTAGTGTTGTGTAGAAAGGTGGACCTTAGTTTACCTGCAGCATAGTGGACCAAGTACTGCTTTAGATTCAGTTATATTATTTTATTTGCAGGATGTTTTCCTGTTTCTTAAATAGTCTGTCAATTAGAGTAATATTGCCAGAGTTGATTCTTATTTGTTATGTTACATTGGAGAAGCAAAATATGTCTCACCCCCTTAACGTTATAAAATATCATCTATCTATGTCTTGTATCTTTAACAGATCACTGTGACTCCTGCACCTTCATTAGATTACACCCTCACTCCTCTCTCTGGTGACCTGTACACATCCTGTTTGTGTGGCAGTGAGCGTAAGACTCTCAGCTGGACCATGATCCCCTCAGCCTTAGGTAAAGATCAAACCTTTCTGTTATGATTCCTGTTATAAGTTATAGATTATACCATAACCCAAAAGAGAAAGTTCGATTTGGTTTCTGTGAAAGATCAAGACACTCAATGCTCCATCCAAAAACATGTGCTTTGTGTATTGCATATATTAACACTAGTTATTATTATCCTTTTTTTATTCATTTATTTTTAAACAGGCTGTTATTCATGCTAACACATTCTTCTAAATGTCTCTCAACTCTTCACACTGACCTTCACTTTTTATGCCAGGCAGTTATGTTGTATCATTAATCCTCACTTTAAAAAAAATACAATCTGAAAAGTTGATTTCCTACGGTGCTATTTGGATCTTTTTAGGGGTTGTGAATGTGACTGTGACTGCAGAGGCAATAGTATCCCACGTCTCATGTGACAATGAGATTGTCACTGTGCCAGAGAGAGGTCGCATTGATGTGGTCACAAAGTCTCTTATAATAAAGGTGGGTTCCATCAAAACAAGATTTTGACTTTAAAAGGTTGTAATAATAATTTCTGTGAATAGTTCTTTACTGATTAAACTAAGAATTAAAACTAAGAATTAACATTGTTTCTCTTATTATTTTCAGGCTGAGGGCACTGAGATGACAAAGACATACAACTGGCTGCTTTGTCCAAAAGGTTTGTAGTTTACACCTGTCAAAGCCTTTCTAACATCTGAGTAACAAATACTAGAAAATAGGAAGAGTCCAACCTCATATTGTTCTCTCTGTAACGTGGCTGTTTCTCTCTGTACACAGGAGACACTTTGACAGAAGAGACAGAGATTCAACTCCCTGAGAATGTGATTGATGGATCTGCCCGTGGTTCAGTCTCAGTCCTGGGTAAACTAAATATATTTAAACTTAACAGAGTTGTTTTCGTGATTGTGAGCTATTTAATGACACATAAATTCAGATGGGTTCTCTAAAGCTGAGTATTTGTTCATTTTTTTTATGTCCAACCCAATTCTTTAGAGTTTTCTGCCCTCCAGGGGCATAACACATAATATAGATGTTAGGAGGATTCACCACCTGGAAACAATGGTACAACTTCTCCTCACTATCCCTTTTTGGAGAGAGGCAATTATATCATTGTTCTTTAATCACTTTTCTTCTTGCAAGTAGCCAGTTTGTAAACTGTGAAACAAAAAAAGGGATGCATTAATGCACAGTGGCAAATTAAAGGGAAACTGCTGGGGTTTTTTTTCAGCCATGTTGCAAAAAACTAGCAGTAGCAAACAGGTTAACAAGCTGACCGTCGCGTGTGAGTATGAGGGGTCGTTAGGGACATTATTCAGAATTAGCCTCTCACATGCAGACGTCAAATAGTCTACACTAAATAATACACTATTTAGTAAACACGCTGTTTCAGTTAGTTGAGGCTACTTGACTGTTGCAGGGCAGGGCAGTGGATGAATGATCAACCTGTTTTGTGTCGGTTGAGTTTCACACCACCTTGTAATCGTGCAAGTTGCGGTTAGAAAATCGTGTTTTATCATATCGCGATATTATCGCAAATGCAATTAATCGTTCAGTCCTACTTTGAACACATTCATTTAGTTGATCCATTCAAAGGTGAAGTTGGGTTGGGTTAGTTATGCAATTCAGATTTAGTGATTCAGTTCATTTGTGTGGGCGGCACAGTGGGGAGGTGGTTAGCACTGATGCCTCACAGCAAGAAGGTTGCCGGCTCGATTCCATCGACCGGCTGGCCTTTCTGTGTGGAGTTTGCATGTTTGCATGTCTGCGGAGGTTCTCTCCAGGTACTCCGGCTGGTTAGGTTAACTGGTGATTCTAAATTGCCCGTAGGTGTGCATGTGAGCGTGAATGGTTGTCTGTCTCTGTGCTGGCCCTGCGATGTAGCAGACCCCCGTGAACCTTAACAGGACTAAATGGGTATAGAAGATGAACGAAGTTATTTGTGCAGGTGACATCCTTGGGAGGGCCCTGAAGAACCTGGATGGACTGCTACGGATGCCGTATGGATGTGGAGAGCAGAACATGGCACTACTGGCTCCCAACATCTACATCCTCCAGTACCTGACTGACACAGAGCAGGTGACGACAGCTATCAAAGAAAAGGCTACCAACTTCCTCATCAGTGGTGAGTTTTATAAAGCAGCTGAGAGAAAGTCTAGTGGTGATTGCTTCTCAATGTTTATAATTTCAATTAGAGTCTAGAGATGGGGGGCACTCTGGTGCCCTCTGGGTTAGGATGATTCCTGGTTTGTTTGGTCAGGGAATTTTGTTGTTCAATGACATGAACAAACAAACTTAGAACATTAACGTAGCAGAAACACTACTAAATCTGAATTATTTATGCTTGAATCTCTTGGATTTTTCTTATATCCATTAATACAGTTTTTCTTGTTATACAGGCTATCAGAGACAGCTAAACTACAAAGACAATGAAGGTGCATACAGCACATTTGGAAGAGGAGTCGGGAACACTTGGTGAGAACATCACTGATCAATCATCCACAGGATGTTGGTGGTGATGTGATTACACTGTGATCTCTAAATCTGGTGTTTTAGAGAAATGTGATTTAAAGTGACAGTTTGAACATTTCACTGTTGGTTGGATTGGTGATGCCTGTAGTTATTGTAATTTAATATAACAGGACACTGATATTTCTGGAGGGCAGCAAAGCCAGTGAGACTGTGTGAGCAGCAGGACACAGTGAAATGAGTGATCTGTTGTCAAAAAATAAAAGTTGATGAACAGCTGTAAATGCTGAGTTTACTGATACTTCAAACTTAAAGTCAACTTGTGTGTTTCTAGTACGATGCTTTTACAGTGAAGCTGCAGCTGTAGGAAACGTCCAGTTTTCATACAGTTACATAAATAGTAACATAATACTGCACTCTTTCAGTGAATTTAGTATATAAATAATAAAGTATATAAAAACTACTACAAGACTTGTCACATGCAGTCATTTGATGATAGACAGTGATATTGGTTACTCACGCCCTTAATATGACCAATAACAGGACACTCAAATACTGAATGAGCGTTTGACAGCGTGTCACAGATTTCTTCAAAGACAGGGACAGACAGGGAGTCATATCATTCAGTCATCAGCTTCGGTGACTGATTTCCACTCCCCCAGGTTAAGCCTTCTTGCAGTAACCAGGCCAAACACACTTGCTGCAACAGTGGAGGGAGAGTCAGCATTTGGTCGGAGCATCTTAATATCACTAAGAGACTGTCAGGGGTTAGCTGTTTCTTATGTATCGTGCAGTAAAGATGGAAGATATCCTCCAAAAAATACTCAAGCGTGGAACAGGTGGAGGTGCAAGTGCTCTGGGTTTCAGACGTTCTCCGATAGCACTTTTCACACAAATATATTCACTTGTACTGGTAAAATGACTTAACTCACTAACTTAACTGTAATCTGTCTTACTTTCTAACTTTGCTATGCCCTCCTTTAGGCTGACTGCCTTTGTCCTGAGATCTTTTGCCAAAGCTCAGTCTTTCATCTACATTGATCCAGCAATCCTGAAAAAGTCTAAGACATGGCTCGAGCGTAAGCAACAGGAAAATGGTTGTTTCAGAAAATCAGGAAACCTTTTCAATAATGCAATGAAGGTAACCTGATAGTTCCTTTACAGTTTGTACAGTATAAAAATGTTGATTTTCATACTATTTTTAACCTTTTTTCACAAAAAAAAGACTAATAGGACACTACTACCACTTGCTTTATGCATGTAAACAGTACTCAAAGTAACTTTTATGTTGTCAGGTCACAGAGCGCTCTCCAGTGATGATAAAGTCTGTATGATGCTTTCTCTCTACAGGGTGGTGTGTCTGATGAAGTGACTCTCAGTGCGTACATCACTGCTGCCTTTTTGGAGATGAATATATCTGCAAATGTGAGTGGACTCAATTTAACAATTTATTATTTCCATTTCCTTTTAATCTGTTTATTTTGTTTTATTCTATTCTCCTGGATGTGGGATCTTTTTCAAACATTTACTCAGCAATGATGTTGCTAGATGTAGTACTCTTACATCTAGCAAAGTGAGTGCATTCTTGGCCTAGGAAGCAAGTATTTTTAACCAGGAAGCTCTTTGTGTTTGTGGAAAGGTGGTCTTAGGGTCTGAGGTCACTCAGACCACCTTTGGGAACTGGTTTTATTGTGATGGAGTGTACTTACTTTTCCACGCTCTTTTATTTGTTCACTGACTTTATGAATGGTAGATAAATCTTTGCATGTTGTGGTTAGCATTGATGCCTCACAGCGAGAAGGTCCTGGGTTTGAATCCATGGGCCGACTGGGCCGTTCTGTGTGGATTTTGCATGTTCTCCCTGTGTCTGCGTGGGTTCTCTCTGGGTACACCGGCTTCCTCTGACCCGACACGCTAGTTAGGTTAATTGGTGATTCTAAATTGGCCGTAAGTGTGAATGGTTGCCTGTCTCTCTGTGTTAGCCCTGTGATAGACCGGAGACATGTCCAGGGTGTACCCCGCCTCTCGCCCAATGACCGCTGGATAGTCTCCAGCAGACCCCCAACATACATAAGCTGGTACAAAAGATGAATGAATGAGTGAATTCAGATGATGAATTGTTTTGCGTTGTCAAAGTCATTATGCACCTACTCTGAAATCCAGGAAGACTAAAATTACACTCTACAAGTGACCCAGGTAACTAGTGGACACTTGTACCAGTGATGTTGTTGCAGAGAATGAAGGCTGTAACTTTGTTTAACTCAGTAAAATCATTGCTGCTCTGAGGAGACGTTCTATAATGTGTTCTTTAATGTGTTAAAGGATCCTGTGGTGAACAAGAGCCTGTCATGCCTGAAGAAGTCCATCATTAACCTTAGCAACACCTATGCTACAGCTCTAATGGCGTACGTCTTCACCCTGGCTGGAGACATGGAGACCCGTGCTCACCTTCTGCAGCATCTGGACAAGGTTGCAGTAAGACAAGGTGAGTCCTCCTCCTTAGGGAAATCATTCAGCCTTCATTACTGTGAGTGTAACGTTCATTGTTTCTGTTTGTAGGAAGTTTCCTCTACTGGTCCCAGACAGCAACAGAAACTTCAGCCTCTCTTTCTGTGGAGATCAGCTCCTATGTGCTGATGGCCAAACTGAGTGCCTCCCCTACAGCTGAAGATCTGCTCTACACCTCCAGCATCGTCAGGTGGCTGGTGGGGCAGCAGAACTATTACGGAGGCTTCTCCTCCACACAGGTACTGCAGAGATTCAAACACCTTGATACAAGCTAATAAAAACCACGTTTATTTATATATCGGTGCCAAGCTGAGGCCTGATATACCAGCTTTACGTTTCATGGCTTTCTAATTTAAAGGATTTATTTACCATCAAGGAGGCGACATTTACATAAAATAGATGAAATGGATTTTATGTGTTTCACAAAGTTTCAAACGCGGGGGTGGAGGTATTTTTCATAGCAATGAGTAATAGATACAAAAATACTGCTTCACATATTATTACATTTGAATATATTTACACTATTACTACTAGTGTCTATTGTATGTTGTAGGACACAGTGGTGGCTCTTCAGGCTCTGGCTCTCTACTCCTCTCTGGTGTTCAGTCCTGGGGGATCAAGTGCAGTGACAGTCCAGGGTCCCAGTGACCAGCTGACATTTGATGTGAATCCAGACAACAAACTGCTCTACCAGGAGAAGATGGTGCGGGACGTGAGAGGAAAGTACAGTGTGGAGGTGAAGGGCACTGCATGTGCTGCAGTACAGGTCAGTGACTTCAGTGTATCATGTAAAAAAGTCCTGAGGATGAAGTCTGTTTAAATTATTATTTAAAAGGGTACATTTGTGTGAAATAAATATACTGTATTTTATTTTACATTTATATGTGTTTTTTTTACAGATAATGAAAAGTGTAGGTGCAAGACTTTTAACTATTCATTCATTCATTCGTCGTTGTGGGGCAGCCGTGGCCTACTGGTTAGTGCTTTGGGCTTGTGGCTGAAGGGTTGCCGGTTCGAACCCCCGACCAGTAGAAAGCGGCTGAAGTGCCCTTGAGCAAGGCACCTAACCCCTCACTGCTCCCCGAGCGCTGCTGTAGCATGGCAGCTCACTGCTCCGGGTTAGTGTGTGCTTCACCTCACTGTGTGTTCACTAATTTCACGGATGGGTTAAATGCAGAAATCACATTCCATGTATACACAAGTATACAAGGCCAATACCACTAATTATTATTATTATTCTGTTCCCACATATTCCTGTTAAGGGTCACGGGGTCTTTTAACTATGATTTTGTCTAATTAGTCGTGTGGTGTGTGTTATGTGGTGGCCATACTCAGTTCTCTAAACCACTGACCTTGTTTTCTTCCTGACTGAAAGAAACTCTTGACCCTCACTCTCACTATCATGAATGCTGAGCCTTCTTTGGTTTCCTGTTTCTCAGCTTTCTGTTCACTTCAACATCCCAACTCCTGCTGATGTCACCACTCTCAGTGTAGAGGTCAAACCAGAGGTCAACTGTACCAGCACAGCTCAAAGACCAAAACTCACACTGAAACTCAAGTCCCTGTAAGTAATCAAGAAGCAGGTTACAGATGTGATAGAGGAGTGTTGCATCTGCTAGTGTGTAGCAAGCGTTTGTGAATGGACCATAGATTGTAAAAAACAGTTTATGGGATGGCCTTTAAGAATTGTGGTTGTTACGACTACACAATAAACAGCATCTATGCGTAAGTAACAACACACTGGATTGTTCAACTACAGATATACTGGAAAGGAGAGCAGTTCAAACATGGTGATCCTGGATATCAAAATGCTCTCTGGGTTTGTCCCTGACCCAGAATCTCTGAAGAGTGTAAGTTCATTACAGGACTTCCACTTGAATAGAAATGATGTTATATCACTATATAATATGTTTGTTGTTGCTGAATGATCCAACTGAATGTCGTCCTCACAGCTCAAAGGTGCCACGATGGTGGATCGTGTTGAACAAAAGGAAGATCATGTACTGGTTTATTTCCAAGAGGTGAGAAGAATCCACAGTGTGAAATGTTAGATGAGGCTTTGCTGAAATTGTTACTGATTACGTCGTCCTTTTTTGTGTTGTCTTCAGTTACAGAAGGACGTACCCGTCATCCACAGCTTAGAGATCATACAGGAGCTTCCAGTGGAGAAACTGAAGGCAGCTGTGGTCAAGATTTACGACTACTACCAGCCAAGTAAAACCCTAATAACCTTTAGAAGCAGCACAGCACTGACAAGCATTTATGCTGAGTAGATCTCCACCAAGTGTACAAAAAGAATTGTGGATTTAAATGTGATGGACATGAAAAAAGACTCACTATGTTTTTTTGTTTTGTTTTTTTCAGCTGATCAGGCTGAAACTGAATATGTCTACTCATGTGCTACAGGTAACAAGTGTATGAACATAAAAGAACATTATGATTCTAGCAGAATTTATTTGATAGACAATGTTTATTTTTTTACCCAAATGGTGATTAAGATATCTGTGTAAAAAGGGAAACATTTTCCTAAATCAGCCAATATTCCAATAGATTATATATATCAACATATACTGTAATGTATTCCATGATTCATGAGGAAGTTATTCATTTTATTCTTTCTTTTGCAGCTTGAAGAGACGTCTTCACTGAATCCAGTGGAATGTGCATTTTATGAACAATATCTCATACACATATTATCTATCTCCATGTCTTTTTGTTTAAACATATACCAACAAAAAAACAACCAATGCAATACCACTGAAAAGCAGTCAGACACGTTTATCAGAAGACTGAGAAAAAACTCAGATATAATATTAAAGGAGCTCTAGCCCCAAAAGCAACTCAGCATGACAACAAAACAACGTCATATCTGCTGTGAAATCTGTCAGCCACAGCATCGCATTTAGAACTGGGGATTTAGTGATGGTGGAGGAAAGTGTGAATGGTTCCAAGTCATGTTTTAGAACATAACCTTCTGGTGAAAATAAACCTTCACCTTTCTACTGACAATGACCCAAAATGGCTTTGGCAATGAAAGACTAATGTGTGAAAATGGCCTGTGGCCTATTTTCTATAATTCTGTAGAAAATGTGCTCGTGGAATCAAGAGGACAGATCTGGAACACTATTGCAAAAAAAAAGAGAGGAAAAATATTCCCAAGTCTAGATGTGTAAAGAGTTGTAATCATATCAGATGTTAAAAATATATTCAAAGATGCAAAACATTTTTTGGGCCATCCATTATGAGGAGTAATGTAGTGATGAGGTTTTGGGAGCAAGTGTGTAAATTCTCTGAAATGCCTTATTCCTTATAATCCTTATTAATAACACAACGTATATATAGCAGTTTACAACAATATGTCATATCACTATCTCATTTCCACTGTTGTTATGTATCAAACTTCAGTTCTTTGTTGTAGCTGTCAGAATGAATAAAGAAATGCATGCCTTAACCTTAAGCCATGTCTTGTCTGAACTTTCCTTTGCAGGAGCTTACATGACAAATGAAACCAAATGCTGTGACATGCAGTGGTGTAGTCGTCCCTGGAGAAGTGGGTATACTCTCAATTTTGGCCTTGGCCTAGGCCTACACCAGTGGTGACATGTCAGAGTACAGAGTACTACAGCTACTTCCACATAACAGAAATCCATCCATTGATCTTCACAGAGATCCAGTACAAGTGAAGATAACTTGAATTTTAACAGGATTGTAGTATTGTTATAGTTGTTACAAGAATCCAACTACAGACATTGTGTTGTGCAGTGTGAAGGAACATTTTCCAGGTGCAACACATAGGTTGTCACCTTAGGATTGGCTCCTTTGATTGAGTTTGTTTCTTATTTATATTTGCACATTAGGCCAGTGTAACTAGCACCAAACTCAGAGGAAATCTGAACCAGCAGCAGCAAGCACACAGACTAAGAAGTACTGTGTAGACAAACCATAAATGATGTAGGTTAATGTAGGACTATTATTAGTGTCTTACTCAGACAAGAGCTCTTTTATTTCCCTCTCTGTCCATGTCTGAGCCTGTAGCTACACTCTCTCTGGTGAATCCACTGCAGCAGATGAGCACCATGTACGGAACTTAAAGTATATTACCTCAACATAGAAAATACCAAAAAAATGTCAGAATAGTTCTTATAGCTCCTGTAGTATAGATACTATTGGGATTGTCACTTTAAGACCACACTGTACCTACTAAACTTTTCTAAGGTAAATACTCTGAATGCTGGATTTTATTACTTTGTGTCATGTACTCCTATTTGTCTTATATGAACTGTACTGTATGATACTTGTATGCTCTTTCCGGAGAATCTACTTCTAAAACGTTTATATTTGATACAGTCTTGTCTTGTAGTCTTGTAGATTTGATGATATTATCACTACACAAAGTTTACTCACTTCAGAAATTGTCAACGTTGGACATAGAGATACGGTAAAAGGCTGTTTGCACTACCAAATCAAACACTCCATGCTGGGTAAAGGGCACTGTAATGTGTATGCATCCCAGTGATTTAGAAAAACACCCTTAACCCTTACCACAACTCACAAATAAGAAATAATAATAGTCGCTGGCAATAATAAATGTTCTCAGTGATGTCAGTGTATCTCCAATAGTAACACTGTGTGTAACAACAAGAATAATTAGCTTTAAAACATTTGCATGTCATTAAGCTGATAATGTCCCATGATGGTTAAGACAATGCTGAACAGGTTTTATAATTCCTGACACTTCGTTCGCCCTTTTTACTGAATGCATCACATAGATTGGTACTTTACAAACCGAATGAAGCTGCTGGTGGAAGAATCCACATCATAAATGACTTAAAATCACCTTTATAGTGAATGATAAATTCTTTGTACTTTTAATCTTGACTGAATACATTTCCTAAACATTTGATTTTAAATGTCATTGGTTTAACATACTACATACGCTGCTTGAAACCTGTAAATTATTTCCTTTTGTGTGGCGGTGAAGCGGGGGTGGGGGTCTGTGTCCTCAGCCACTGAGTAGAGAATAATTGCATTCAGTCATGGGTCATCCTGGGATACAGATGTGGACATGGACACTGTGTGTCTTCTTCAGCTGGATGTGTGTGGGTCAAGCAGTGGCTGGACCGTAAGTATCTAAAGGAAATAATAGAATTACTTTCTGTTTATGTGAGACATTTGTGCTGATGCATAAGCACAGGTAAATATTTCTTCCATTTCAGATGTAGTAAAACATGTTAATCTGGCTGTGTCTGTAGGAAGTACATGGTGGCCATTCCTGCTGTTCTTGAAGCTGGAGATGAGATCAAATTCTGTGCGAGTCTCCTGCAACCCAACGAGACTCTGACTATGACTGTCACTTTGATGTCCAAAGAGCAGAACACAACCCTGTTCACCAAGACATCCAGTGAAGAGTTTCACATCTGCTCTCAGTTTAAGGTCAGATCACTACATGGGTTTTGATTTATTTATTTGTTTCTAAAAAACACTTTTTGAACATGCCTTCATTTAAATAGATTCACTTCTATGTGTGAGATTTAGCACGGATGGAATATAGCATTGATCATTAATATATAACCACCAAATATGACTCACTGAGTATTCATAGAAATAAAGCAGCAGGTCTTGTTCCACATGGTCCATTGTAACTTTACAGTAACCCACAAAGTACAAAACAAACACAAGTTCTTTAGAGGAGCTTGGGTGTTTTTACACCTCTAGCCTTGGGTGTATACAAGGCTTTAGAAATACATAGCAGCAAAGGGGTTACTCATTTTAACACGCCTTTTAAAAATTTTTACAAACTGATTTGAATCACAAGCCTTTTAATATTTCTTGAACATTTAGAAACATTGAATGTTAGCTGGCTAACTAGCAAGCTGGTTAATTCCTTCTAGTGTTTGACAGAGCACACAAGAAAAAAGGTTGTATTTGTCAGATCTCATCTGGGGATGAATGAATGCAGAAAAATTGCTAAAAAAAAAAAATATCTGTCAACTTTAGTTGGGACATGATTGTAGTTTCTCTAACATGTTCAGAAAAGGAAGACTGAAGGAGAGCTATTCAACTGTAGTCTGCAACTTCACTACTTGATGCCTCAAAATCATACACACTGGACTTTGAAGCTGGAGAACATTACTGGACAATTAAAAAATGATTTATACACATCATATGTTCGTAATTATTTTTTGTAATAATGACTTTCTTGACCACTGTCTATAAAATGTCTTTCTTCACAGGCTCCTTTTGTGCAAAATAAAGAGGTGCAGAAGTTTGAAGTGAAGGTACGAGGTGAAACATTTCACTCAAGAGAAGTCAGGGAAGTCATGATCAAAGTCTATAAACCAATGACATTTGTCCAAACGGATAAACCAATCTACCTCCCTGGACAAACAGGTAACCTTGATCTGATGACCTATGGTTCTGTAAACACAAGAGTATAACCTCTCAGTACAGAGACTGATTTCCGCTGCTTCAAACTAAGATGTTTGCAGAAGGAAGCAGTAGAAAATGTATTCCAAAATGTTATTTCTTACAGTATAAATCATCTTTCTCAATACTTTAAAACAAACCTGGGTATTTGCTGTTAGACGCAAACTTATTGGCAGGATTCACATTTACTTACTCTGTATGTGGAAAAAGTCTAGTGCATTTATTTTTATGAAAATGTAAAATCACATGTTATAACATGTTCAGCCACATGTCCTCATACTGTTTCTGTCTTGGTTTGGTGTAGCTGGATGCCAGCAAACATTGTGGCTTTTGTAGACAATTGGAAAACTGGATATGACTAGGAATGATGGCATCCATCCCACTCGAGACAGTGTTTATTAGACACCTAAAAGGATGACAATCCAGCATTGAGAGATGGCAGTCTTCTCCACAAGCACAGGAATTAACCCTAAACCTAAACATTGAAAGATTCACTCTCCTCTTCTAAAACTCAAGCTGGAATGCACAAAAAGTAAAAACATGTGGTTGTTTTTTATATTTTGTAGGTGAATTATTCTCATTTATCTAACAGGAGGAGGAAAACTATAAGGGGGATTAAAGAACACAAGAGTAAGACAAGGTTTTAAAGACGAGCTACTATGTTTTACAACCTGGACCTTATTTCTGGCATAAAATACGATCGTTTACTCACTCATTTTAACTTTTGTGTAATTGTATTCCTTCGGGAGATAATTAGATCACTGTATACATCCAATGGGACTGACTGGGGAACCCAAACACAGCCTCTAAATAACGCAATATCTGCTGTGTTCATTTCCCCAATATTTTTTTATCGTACGCTAGTACCATTTCCTGTTGAGTCCGGTTTTCATCCACAACCTCAGAAACGTAAACATATTCAGCCATGTTGTAAACAAAGATGTAAAATCTTTCTGAATTTGTTTCAAAGTTCATTTTAGAGTCGTCTCACTGGACACCAAATTCCGACCTGCTAACCAGGTGGTGAGTGTTTGAACAGCCTTTTCTTTCTTTTAGATTACGTTAAAGCAGTATTAGTCATTTCTGTGACAACAGTGCTGCTTATGATATGTGCCCTAGTGAGGTGTGGTGCACATACACAGTGGAACTGAACAGAACATAATGTGCATAATGTAACAGTTCTTCAGTTACACCACTAGTGGCTCTTATGTCAAACTATTGGGGAGTTAAAACTTTGTAACTTTGTTTTTCATTCTATGTTATTTATTTATTCTTTTGCAGTACAATACCATCGCTCTCGTGGTAAGAAAGACTCAATTTATTTTATAAATGCATTAAATGCAGGAAATAAAGCAGCATGCATATATACAACGATCAGGCATAACATTATAACCACTGACAGACGAAGTGATTAACACTGATTATCTCTTCATCACGGCTCCTGTTAGTGGGTGGGATATAATAGGCAATAAGTGACTGTTTTGTCCTCAAATTTGATGTGTCAGCAGCAGGAATAGTGGGTAAGTAATTTGAGCGAGCTTGACAAAGGATCAGTTGTAATGGCTACGACAAAGATACAGCTCTTGGCTTGTTCCTGGTCTGCAGCGTTCAGTATCGATCAAAAGTGGTCCAAGAAAGGAACAGAGGTGAACCAGGGTCAGGGTCACATTTAAACACAGGATCCAAACTTCAAGTTTCAAATTTTATTTAAAAAAAAATGGTTTGTGAATGGCACAAGAAGCCAGACAAGAAGCTAATGCTGGTTCTGATAGAAAGGTGCCAGAATAGACAATGCATGGCAGTTTCGTTTTGTGGGTGGCCTGCTCTGATTAATCGTGTATTCTTTTACATCACATGGATGGCTGGGTTTGTGTACCTGGAACACATCGCGCCAGGATGCACTATGGGAAGAAGGCAAGCTGGTGGAGGGAGAGTGATGCTTTGGGAATCTTGGGTCTCGTCATCCATGTGGATGCATGTACCATCTACCTAAGTGTTGCTGCACACCATGTGCACCCTTTTAATGGAAACAGTATTCCTGCTAGCAGTGCCCTTTTTCAGCAGCATAATGTGCCCTGCCATAAACAAAAATTGGTTTAGAATGGTTTGAGGAGCACAACAATGAGTTTTAGTTGTTGACTTGACCTCCAAATTCCCCAGATCGCAATACAATCAAGCATCTGTTTGATGTGCTGGATAAACCAGTCCAATCTATGTAGCCCCCACCAGCTTATAGGACTTAAAGAGTCTGCTGCTAACATCTTGATGCTAGACACAGTCAAGTCTATGCCTCAACGGGTCAGAGCTGTTTTGGGAGGAACTGGAGGACCAACATCATATAAGGAGGGTGGTCATAATGTTATGCCTGATCGGTGTATAGGTGTGTATGTGTGTATCCTAAATGCATGTGTTCCTTCCATTTATTCCATTTAATAGGATCCTAACAACAACAGAATTGGACAGTGGCTGAATGAAACATCCAACGGTAAAATACTGCAGCTTTCTTACTCCTTGAACTCTGAGTCCAAAGAGGGACAGTACCAAGTTACTGTGTCAGTGGGTGAAGAAAAAATAAATCACTTCTTCAAGGTTGAAAAGTATGGTAAGTTAGGGTTATTTTTGAAATTCCAATTTTGTTCTTTTGTAGTCAAGTTTTAATGCTAACAAAACAATAGTAGATGCTAACATTCATATTTTGTCCCCAGTTTTGCCAAAATTTGATGTGACAATAAATGTAACTGAAGAAGTAAGCACTGGGCAGGAAGAAATTGATACTGAAATATGTGCAAAGTAAGTAAAGATCTTTCTTGACAAAGGACAAATTGCCCTCTCAAATTCTGAATTGTGTCCTTGTTTTAATTTTATTAGGTACACTTATGGACAGCCTGTGCCAGGAAGTGTTACAGTTGAGGTGTGCCGACCTCTCCGCAATGATATATATCGTTCCTCTGTCACTACAGAAGAAGACATGATAACTGCTCCATGCCAACAAGAGACAAAGCAGGTACAGTTCTTTCGGATAGACCATATGCCCTTCCAGGATGTACAGTATATACTTATACGTATACCTATATAGTATCGTAATATACTTCTTTGAACTAAGCTGATAATTGAGCATAATTTATTCCCCCCGAACACATTTAATGATTAAATGTACAACAGAGTGGTGAGCCATGCAACACCTCTTAATTCGATCATTATGACACTACTGCTATAGAAACCATCAACATCATATGGACATGCAATAATACAGGACATTGCATCGTAGACTGTTATATTATGTAGCAAGATGATCTTGCCATTACTAAAGCAAGAAACTCACTACAATTCATGAAATCACCACATATGTCAAGTCCAGTAGAACCATCAATGTCGACCCAATAAAATTTTACCCACCAGAACTTAAAAAAACAATTTAGAGTTCTCTTCTCAACCTGTAGCGCTCATGGTTACTGATCTGAAAGCGGTGGACACAGCCTTTTCCTGGCTGTATCAGGCTAGCTAGGTCCAGGATTAGGCGGCCTTTCACTACAATATCCAGCTTTTTGCAGAAAGGCCGCAGTGATAATGGCTTTCTGCAAGAGCTACAACCAAATTGATAGCTTCTCCTCCTTCTGTCATCGTGGGTTCACAAAATAATGATCTAAGCTGTCTTCGGGGCAAAGGACAGATTTGCAATTGGTATCCGTGTAAATCTGCAGCAGAGGCGCAATTATCGAAGAACTTTGGAGAAATTCAAAAAAGACTACTAGTCACTGAGGTTGAGTCGGAACAAGTTGTTTTCAGATTTGATGCTAAGTGGGTCGGTGTGTGTCGCAACCTGGTTAAAGTTATAATTTAAACTTTAACTATGTTGCAAAATACACCACCCCAATTAGCTTTTCTATGTTAATCTTCCACATCATGTTTTAGGCTGTTTCTTCTCTTTTCATTCTATTGTGCTTTAAAGGCAGACAAGACAGGCTGTGCCATTTTTGCCTTCAAGATGTCAACTTTTAACAAAATAGACTCAAGGGAATTACAAAATGATCTAGAGGTCTTTGCCCAGGTGGAAGAGGAGGGGACAGGCAAGTCTGATTTTGTTTCGTTGTTGCCTTTTTATTTCACAAACAAAATAAGTGTATTAAAACAATTTTATCCATTCAAGTTATATGGCATTGACAGTGTTGTAACATGGAGGTGTTTTCTCTTCAGATATTTCACACTCACAACAAAAGAGAATTACATTTTCATATGTTCTTGGAAAGCTGTATTTCATGGACACACCCAAGATTTACACCCAAGGTTCAAAAGTGGAAGGAAAAGTAAGTGTAAAATGTTTTATTTTATTATTCTGTGATGGGTAATAAACTGGTCAGGTCAAACCATGTCCACTCTTGGTAATATATTGCGCTTTCAACAGGTTAAAGCAGTTCACTACAATAAAACACCCATTCCTGACATACCAGTGTACCTGTTTGAGGGTGAAAGGTGGTCGTCACGTTTGCTACAGAATCTCACAACTGACAGCGACGGTGTCGCCACATTCTCATTAAGCACAGACGGCTTCAGTGGTGATATTAAACTTCATGTAAGTAAAAAAAGTCAGTCACACCACAACAGGTAAATGCTGAAGTATTCAGTAGTATCACATTGACGTTGTCTGTACAACCTGAGCTCAAGTTTTCTTCTACATCAACCACCATGGACTCATTAATATTGTTTCTATTCAATAATGTAGATAAGTAAAACACAGACACTGAAGCACCCTGGAGACACAGAACCTTTCTACGAGAGTGGAGTTCACACACTGTCACTGTCACAACCCTCCTCTCCTCATACTAAAACTGTCAGCTCCCTGGAGGTGAAGAAGAAGAGTAAACCACTTCCATGTGACACAGAAGTGGACATCTCCATCCAATACACTGTAGTGGGAGAAGTCTCTGTGGACTCTATGGATGTGATGTATCTGGTGAGTTATTTCTCGTCTTTTCACTAGTTCTCCCTTTTCTTCAGAGAAAAATAACAATGTTAATTTAGTTGTTAATTAGTCACTTGACAGAACTGTTTCGGCAGGCCAAACTGAGCTACCACATTTACATCTTATTGGATTAACTCCATTTGGCTTTTCTCCATTAACAATAAGAGGATTTTCTCATTTTTTTTTGTCTCATTTTCTCTCAAACTCTCCAGGTCTTGTCCAGAGGAGCTATTTTGACACAAGGTGTTAAACAGGTTCAAGTGAGAGCTGAATCAGGTGTGTAAAGTCTGACTTTAATCTAGAGTTTAGTGAATAACATAGTTTGATCAGAGTTATTGATTTGGAGAATCACATGTGAATGAGGGTTGATGAAAGAAAACAGATATGTATTAGTTGGTTTGTTGTTGCAGTGAATGAGGGTGAGGTGTCCTTTAAGCTCAGAGTGTCTCCAGAGATGGCACCAGAAGTCCAGGTTGTGGCGTACTCTGTTCTCCCCAGTGAGAATGTGATCGCCCACAAGGCTGACTTCTCTGTTGAGAAATGCTTCAGTCATAAGGTCAGTGAAAGAAGAAATGTAATCTGTGTGCAGTCTTTCTCCTTACACTTCCTTATGTTGAAGGTCAAAGGTCGAAGAGAATTTATTGTCTTTTCAATCAAGTGTAGCGGGTGCGGTACATAGGGAGATGAGAGTTGTTCCTCCAGGACCATGGAGCTACATGAAGACATAGGACTAAGTACAATACAAGCAAGATAATACAAAACAATGAAAACAGTATGAACAGTGTAGACAATCGTGCCAACAGTGTAAGAAGGAGAGACAGTGCAAAGACAAACGATACAATACAGACCTGGGAGACATTGCATGTCGATTGTGTGTGCTCAGAAAGATCACAAGTTCTGTTCCCGTACTGCTAAGATCCAGTTGGTGTGACATGTGTGTCAGGTGTCGTTGGAGTTCTCACCATCTTCAGCTGTCCCAGGAGAGGAGACCACCATGCAGATAAGAGCCCAGCCAGACTCTCTGTGTGGTGTGAGCGCCATTGACCAGAGTGTCCTCATCAAAGAGCCAGGAAATACTCTGGAAGCAGACAAGGTAACTGCTGCTATCAACCACCAGTACATGGATGTATCCTTTGCTGTGATAGATCCTAACCCAGATGATACCTTTATTTCCTCCTATATAAATTATATATATAAATTTCTCATCGAGGTTTTAAGATGCCTTGAAAATTATTTTCACAGTCATCAGATATTCACTGCACAACAGCAAATGGCAATTTTTTATCTTTGAACCATATTTGTATTTACAGATATTTGACTTGCTGCTTGTCAATAAAGCATCTAAAGTACCAGAAGAAATTCAAGATCCTACAGAATGTTTGCATATGACACCAACAAATGACGATGCCCATTCAGTCTTTGAGGTACTTCTCACACATTTCAACCACAAGCTAAATACCATCACTACATACAATCACTTTTCTGCATCTATATTTAACATGTTGGTTAACATTGTTGAATTATCTAGAATGTTGGACTTAAGATGGCCACAAACATGTTACTCCGAGTGCCTTCATGTCTCGAGTACATCGACTATCTCTACTACGACTACGACTCCTACTCTGGTGCTGCTCCTCCTCCACCAGTGGAGACAGTCCGCACGTTTTTCCCTGAGACTTGGATATGGAACCTTGTTGAAGTTGGGTGAGCGTCTGTTACAAAGTGATTTCATGTTTGAGAACGAACCGTATTATTTCAAATGAATGGCATGAAATTAATGAAGTCACTCTACCACTGAGAGTCTGGGTTTTAAATACATTTGTGTGGTTAAGATGAGTGGTTAAGTATGGAATTCTCACCAAATGTTTCTTCTATGAGATAATGCCTGTATTTCTTCAGCAAGTAGGAATTCATTTACACTGGATATTTTTCGGTCACACAAGCTATACGTTTACACACATTTTTTTCTTTGACTAGTCCAAGTCCTAACCCTAACCCTGACAGAATGTGTTTGTGTTTATCTTCTGATCCAGAGAGTCTGGAAGAACAGATGTGTCCCTCACTGTTCCAGACACCATCACCACCTGGGAGACAGAGGCTTTCTGTTTGTCCCCTCAGGGTTTTGGTTTGGCTCCTCGTGAAAAGATCACTGTCTTCCAGCCCTTCTTCCTTGAGCTCTCCCTGCCTTACTCCATCGTCCGAGGAGAGCAGTTTGAACTGAAGGCAACAGTCTTCAACTACCTGACCAGCTGCATCATGGTATTGATTTTACACAAACTGTAGTGTTGTGTAGAAAGGTGGACCGTAGTTTACCTGCAGCATAGTGGAACCAAGTACTGCTTTAGATTCAGTTATATTATTTCATTTGCAGGATGTTTTCCTGTTTCTTAAATAGTCTAGCTGGTTGGCCATTGTGGTATTGGAGGCAGCTGGCCACTGTCTCCAGACCCATAAAACCCCGCCCTCCTGCAAACTCATTCTCTCTCTGTCTCTCTGTCCCGGGCAACATGCTGTGTTGATCTCAGTTCTTCTAATTTCTTGCATGGTTTAGTTTGTATTTTTTCTAGGTTCTTCTAGGTTGGTGGTTTCATTTTGTTGAATGCCATGGTTAATATTTCTTTTTGAAATTCATCTTTGCTAAAATAAATATTTCCTTTTGATGTAATCCCCTGTGTGTTTCCCTTATTTGTTATGGTCTCAATGCCGGGCCATAACAATATCTTCTATCTTTAACAGATCACTGTGACTCCTGCACCTTCATTAGATTACACCCTCACTCCTCTCTCTGGTGACCTGTACACATCCTGTTTGTGTGGCAGTGAGCGTAAGACTCTCAGCTGGACCATGATCCCCTCAGCCTTAGGTAAAGATCAAACCTTTATATAGATTCCTGTTATATATTATAAGTTATAGGTTACACCATAACCCGAATGAGAAAGTTCAAATTGGTTTCTGTGCAAGATCAAGACACTCAATGCTCCATCCAAAAACATGTGCTTTGTGCACTGCATATATTAACACCAGTTATTATTATCCTTTTTTTTTTTTTTTATTCATTCATTTTTAACCAAGCTGTTATTCATATTAATACAATCTTGTAAATGTGTCTCTCAACTCTTCTCATTGACCTTCACTTTTTATGTCAGGCAGTTATGTTGTATCATTAATTCAAACCTTAAAAAACAATTACAGTCTGAACAATTGAAGTGGGTTTCATACGGTGCTATTTTGATCTTTTTAGGGGTTGTGAATGTGACTGTGACTGCAGAGGCAATAGTATCCCATGTCTCATGTGACAATGAGATTGTCACTGTGCCACAGAGAGGTCGCATTGATGTGGTCACAAAGTCTTTTATAATAAAGGTGGGTTCCATCAAAACAAGATTTTGACTTTAAAAGGTTGTAATAATAATTTCTGTGAATAGTTCTTTACTGATAAAACTAAGAATTAAAACTAATTAACATTGTTTCTCTTACTATTTTCAGGCTGAAGGCACTGAGATGACAAAGACATACAACTGGCTGCTTTGTCCAAAAGGTTTGTATAGTTAACACCTGTCAAAGCCTTTCTAACATCTGAGAGACAAATACTAGAAAATAGGAAGAGTCCAACCTCATATGTTTCTCTCTGTAATGTGGCTGTTTCTCTCTGTACACAGGAGACACTTTGACAGAAGCGACAGAGATTCAACTCCCTGAGAATGTGATTGATGGATCTGCCCGTGGTTCAGTCTCAGTCCTAGGTAAACTAAATATATTTAAACTTAACAGAGTTGTATTTGTGATGGACATTGTGAGCTATTTAATGACACATAAATTCCGATGGGTTCTCTAAAGCTGAGTATTTGTTCAGTTTTCTGCCCTCCAGGGGCATAACACATAATGTAGATGTTAGGAGGATTCACCACCTGGAAACATGATACAACTTCTCTTCACTATCCCTTTTTGGAGAGAGACAATTATATCATTGTTCTTTAATCACTCAGATAAAGTTTACAATAAACTACTTTCTTCTTGCAAGTAGCCAGTTTGTAAACTGTGAAACAAGGAAAAAGTCCCTCACAAACTAATTCTGTTAAGTGAAACACACAAAGTATATTAACCTGCAGAGACCCTCTGTCCATATTGTTTTCTTATTTTGTTGTTTTAGGGATGTTTCTGGGCTGTTGGCTGAGGTCAGTGTGTGTGTAAGAGTGATATTCTATAATGTTTTTGTTATGGCCCCTGCCATCTTCAGGGAGCCGCCCACACTCAGGTGTGGTACGTTTCGTCGCCACTCCCCTGGATGGACTGATTGGTCGGGAGTCCTATTTAAAGACTGCGCTGGGCACTCACATGGAGGATCTCCACTTGTCACAGAGGACAATGGTCTGACTGTTCATTGCCTTTGCTTGTGTTCGTGAGTTTGTGCTTATAGACTGTCACCATTCTGAGATACCCTGCTAAAGAGCTTATTGACTCTAGTAGTTAGTTTTTGTTTATCCACGCTGGACGGCACCACTACACTTATTTTGGGATCACTCTGGTTAGGAAATTCATTGGCTTTGCATTATTCACATCAATATCATGTTCAAGTACTGTGGTTCGAGTGGGGACGTCACCAAAGAGACCTGGAGTCTCAGAAATTAAACGCATTACGTCATCACGCTGACTTGCGGACAGATGGTCAAGTTGAGTTGGTAACAACTTTAACATAGCTGAATTTGCCAGCCAACCTGTCTGACGTGCAACAGAGTACAACGTTAAACCATCATCCATAGTAGTGCTCACTACCAGTGCAGAGCTGCTGGCTGGACTCTCCAGGGAACCTTTAGTGCTCTCACCCATGGAGGCCTCACGAGGGTGGTACAGCTTCAGCATGTTGGCATGGCAAACACGAGTCTTCTTTTTCCTGTCAGGAGTGGCTAAGACATAATCAGTTTCACTTAGACATTTGCAAATCTCATAAGGACCAGAGAATTTAGCTGAAAGGGCCGACCCCACCACAGGCAACAAGGCCAGCACTTTGTCTCCCACCTGGAAACGTCTGGGAACAGCAAAGAGATCATATCGACGTTTCATATTGGCTTGTGAGACCGAAAGATTCTCTCTGGCAAAAGAACGTGCCTGATGCACTCGCTCACGAAACTGACTAACATAATCAAGGACATTTGTCATCTTTGGCTCTTCACCCAATAAAAATTCCTCCTTCAACATTCTAAGTGGGCCGCTAAGAGTATGGCCGAACACCAACTCTGCTGGACTAAATCCTAGAGATTCCTGTGTGGCTTCTCTGGCGGCAAACAGAACGAATGGAATACCTTCATCCCAACTTTTGGAAGTTTCCATGCAATATTTTCGCAACATAGATTTCAAGGTTTGATGCCAACGTTCCAAAGCACCTTGTGATTCAGGATGGTATGCACTCGAAACTGCATGCTTTATCTGCAACGTTCTGAGGACTTGTTTGAATAGCTTGGCCTGGAAATTCGTGCCTTGATCAGTTTGAATTACTCGTGGTAACCCAAATGTTGAAAAGAATTTAGTCAGTGCCTTAACAACTGACCTGGAGGTGATTTTTCGCAGTGGAATGGCTTCCGGATAGCGAGTGGCAGCACACAAAAGAGTTAACAAAAACTGATTACCACTCCTTGTACGAGGCAAAGGGCCCACACAGTCAATAATCACACGTTCAAACGGCTCTCCTATGGCAGGGATGGGATGGAGCGGGACAGGAGGGACAGGCTGATTAGGCTTTCCAACCACCTGGCATGTGTGACAGCTACGACAGTAATTCACAACATCTGTTTTTAGCCCTGGCCAAAAGAAGTGCTTAAGGATCAACTGGTATGTTTTCCTTATGCCCAAGTGTCCAGACCACAGACTTTCATGAGCTAGACTTAGAATGTGAGTGCGATAGATTGTAGGAACTACGATTTGAAAAACAGTGCTCCATTCTGAGTTATCCGATGTAACCGACTGCCACTTACGCATAAGCATGTCTTTTTCGATGTAAAATGCAGTGGGCATCTCTCTAGCTTTATCAGCACTTACCACACTTGCAAAACACTTCTGCAATGTTGGGTCTGCCCTCTGAGCAGCACACAACTTATCACATCCCACAGGGAGAGCGAGATTTTTAGCAGATGAAACAGCCAAACGTGTGGATCGTTCAGGCTCTTCCGGCTCCACTGCCAAGACAACAGGTCCCTTTTCCACTCTCTGTTCAGTTTCCCCTGCAAAAACTGGAGCAAACAAGGTGTCAGATAAAGCAACACCATCTCTGTCACTTTTGCGGGCCTGGGCACGAGTGACAGCACACACAGGGAACAGCTCAGGCTCATCATCGGGATGTACGGTTGGGGAGGAATCCAACACCTCCAATCCAGGAGTTACTTTTCCACCTGCAACATCATTCCCCATCAGAAAGGCTATTCCTTTAATTGGCAATGCAGGGCAAACAGCAATAGGGAATAGACCAGAAACAAGCTTTGACTTAACATGTACCAAGTGAACTGGTCTAGGAACATAACCCATTTCAACACCTTGTATGACAGTACTAAACCCTGCCGAAGATTGTTCGGAAAACATCATCTGTTATGTACTGCTTCTTCTTTATGTTTTCATGGATTTATAAAGAGATGCAAGTCTGTGAGTTGGTTTATCTATATAAGGGCAATAGTTAATGAAGAGAAATCATAAATAATAATACAACCTGTATCTTAGTGAATTTCTTTGAACACAAGTTAGTTGATCCATTCAAAAGTGAAGTTAGGTTGCATTAGTTATCCCCTTCAGATTCAGTGATTCAGTTCATTTGCGTAGGTGACATCCTTGGGAGGGCCCTGAAGAACCTGGATGGACTGCTGCAGATGCCGTATGGATGTGGAGAGCAGAACATGGCACTACTGGCTCCCAACATCTACATCCTCCAGTACCTGACTGACACAGAGCAGCTGACGACAGCTATCAAAGAAAAGGCTACCGACTTCCTCATCAGTGGTGAGTTTTATAAAGCAGCTGAGAGAAAGTCTAGTGGTGATTGCACACAATACCAACTCTGTTACTCTAAGCAGAAAAGATCTGTAGCTCAATGACTTCACAATGTTTATAATTTCAATCAGAGGCTAGAGATAAGGGGAACCCTGGTGCCCTCTGATTTAGGGCAATTCCTGGTTTGTTTGGTCAGGGACGTTTGTTGCATCATTTGTGCCCTAATCTCTGGGATTTTTCTTAAATTCATTAATTGATGTTGCACATCGGTTTAATGACATGAACAAACAAACTTAGAACATAAACGTAGCAGAAACACTACCAAATCTGAACATTCATGTATTATTTGTGCTCTAATCTCTGGGATTTTTCTTATATCCATTAATACAGTTTCTCTTGTTATACAGGCTATCAGAGACAGCTAAACTACAAAGACAATGAAGGTGCATACAGCACATTTGGAAGAGGAGTCGGGAACACTTGGTGAGAACATCACTGATCAATCATCCACAGGATGTTGGTGGTGATGTGATTACACTGTGATCTCTAAATCCAGTGTTTTAGAGAAATGTGATTTAGAGTGACAGTTTGAACATGGTTGGATTGGTGATGCCTGTAGTTATTGTAGTTTAATATCACAGGGCACTGATATTTCTGGAGTGCAGCAAAACCAGTGTGACTGTTTTAATGAGGAAGTCAGGCAATAATTGTCGTTTTTGTCAGGAGCAGCAGGACACAGTGAAAGGAGTGACTTCTTGTCAAAAAATAAAGTTGATGAACAGCTGTAAATGCTGAGTTTACTGACAAAAGTCAGTGTCATTGGTGACTATTTCAAACTTAAAGTCAACTTGTGTGTTTCTAGTACGATGCTTTTACAGTGAAGCTGCAGCTGTAGGAAACGTCCAGTTTTCATGAGCATAAATCTCTGAACCCATCGGCTATTGTCTGATGATGATTTTCATTCTGAATTCATATAGACATTTACAGTGGTATGAAAAAGTTTGGGCACCCCTTAGGAAAATCATTGCATCAGTTTGTCACTTGCTGAGCTTTTGAAGCAGCAACTTTATTTTAACAAATGTTCTACCTTATGGAAACAGAAACATCTCAGTAGTGAAATCATTTTCATTGGTCCAACAGAAACATTTTTATGAATATTTAAACAAAAATAAGCATGTGCATAAATTTGGGTACTCCAAAGAAATAATTCCATTAATATTTAATAGATCCTCCTTTTGCTGCAAGAACAGCCTGTAGATGCCTTTGTGATAGATTCTTGAACATTCTTGTCAAGAGGAATTCATGTGGCCCTGAACTTTAACAAGGTTTCCTGTCCCTGTGCTAGCCACACAGCCCCATAACATGATGGACCCTCCACCATATTTCACAGTAGGCAATAAGTTCTTCTCATGGAATTCAGTGTGTTTTTTTCACCATGCATATCTCCTCTTGTTCTGACCAAATAACTCCATCTTAGTCTCATCTGACCACAGTATTTTTTTCCAAAATGCTTCTGGCTTGTCCAGATGTGCTTTTGCATACCTCATGTGACTCTTCTTGTGACTCAGGAAAGGCTTTTTGAGCATCAGCCTTCCAAAGAGCTTTTCCTGGTGCAAAGTGCGCTGGATTGTGGAACGATGAACAACTACACCATCAGTAGCCAGATGTTCTTGTAGTTCTCTGGAGGTGGTCTGTGGCTTGTCTGTGACCATTCTAACCATCCTTCGTCTGTGTCTTTCCAGTATTTTTTTTGGCCTACCACATCTTTCCTTCACAATGACTGTTCTTCTGGCCTTCCATTTCTGCACCACATTTCTGACTGTGGAAATAGACATCCCAAACCTTCTTGATAATTTCTTGTACCCTTCTCCTAATTCATGATAATGAATTATCTTAGTTTCTTGGTCAGTGGAGAGTTGTTTCGATGCCCCCATGTTGACAGGAGCATAGGACAAGCACAGCCAGCAACTGCCTCTGTTAAATAGCCTTTTTCATGATTGGTTTTACCTGTCTTTGTAATTGAAGGTCTCACAAGCTGATCAAAGCAGTTTTGTGCTGCAACATGTCAGATATAAATCCCTACAGGTCTTGAAATCAATGTGATTAAAAGGGTACCCAAACTTTTGCACATTTTAATTTATTATAATAAAACTTTGTAATGATACTCTAAGAATTTTGGTCTGGAAAACACTTAAATGTCTACATCTCTGTAGGAAATAAAATCTTGTTGCTGTGATCGTCTTTTATAAAGTTAGAGCAAATTATTATGAAATCTTAGAGGGTGCCCAAACTTTTTCATACCACTGTATATCTGCTCATACAGTTACATAAGTAGTAACATAATACCACCACTACCACTAATACTAACGGTGTTATTTTTTTCAGTAACGTGTGATCTAATTAATTACTATTTCCTCCGTTACAATGGCATTACCGTTACCTACACTGAAATGTGGTGCATTACTTTGCGCTGTCTGCCATCCACACTTTTATAGTGGAGTTATTCAGTTACTGTCAGGTTTAGGACCCGCTGCAGTTGCTTTAACGTTTCATGTGGAACTGTGGCTGGGGGTGTTATTCCCTCATTCATCATCACAGTTACTGCACTTACTACTTTCTTTTGTATTTCATCAGCAAAGGCGTTACCTTTTCAGACCACATCTTGGCTATTTGTATGTACTGCACGTTTACATATGGCTACTTTTAGAGGTAACTGAATTGCTTTTAACAGTTCCTGTAGTAATTGTTCATGTGTAACACTTTTCCCTGTGGATGTGATCATCCCTCTGTTCTTCCAATGTTGTGCAAACACATGTGCTGTAGCAATTGCATATTGACTATCTGTCCAGATAGTAACTTCTTTCCCTTTCATCAGTTTACATGCCTCGGTCAATGCTACTGAGTAGTTTGATGGTAATTTCTCTGCTTTTAGTCAGATATTCCAACAGCATAACCTGATAATGTTTTCCCATCCAGTCCTTTTTTTGATGAGCCATCAACAAACAATACTGTGCCAGCAGATAAGGGTTTATCGGTCAGATCTGGTCGACACTTTGTGGATTGTTCTGACTTTTCCTGGCAATCATGTTGTTCGCCATCATCTGGTATTGGTAACAAGATTACAGGGTTCAGGGTTGTACACCCTTTGATAGTAATGTGGGGTTGTGACAGTAATAGAGCCATACAAGAAAGATGTCGTTCCTGCGAGAGAAATGTCATGTTGGTCTGTAATAGGAGCACTGCTACAGCATGTGGTACTTGTAGGGTTAATTCGTGAAAGAGTACCACAGCAGCACTTGCTTCTACAGCCAATGATGCTGCCACTACAGCTCTTACACAGTGTGGTAGTGCGCACGTTACTGCATCTAGCTTAGTGGAGCAATATACTATAGGCTGTAGTTTATCCCCATAAACTTGGAGCAAGACTGAGGTCATATATTCCCCTTTACAATCTACCATTTGTATAAAAGTTTTTTTGTAATCAGGCAGAGCCAATGTTGTAGTTGAAATCAGTGTTCGTTTTAGATTGCAGAAAGCCTGTGTCGATTTCTCATCCCACAGTAGTTTAGCTGACAGCTTTTTGTTCATCATGCATTAATGCTTGCAATGGTCCGACCAGGTATGCATAGTTTGGAATCCATGCTCTACAGTAAGTCCTAAAAATGACATCATCTGCTTCTTTGTCTGTGGTCTAGGTGCTTGTAAGGTTGCTGCCTTTCTTTCTGTTGTTATAGTGCGTCCTCCTTGACTCAGATCATGACCTAGATATTTGACTTGTGTTTTACAAATCTGTAGTTTATCTTTGCTAACCCTATGACCTTCACTAGCTTTAGAAGTGGCAGTGTGTCTTGTTTGCATGTTTCTTGATCTGGAGAGGCTAGAAGGATGTCATAATGGCCAATTGAAGTTTTGCCAGCAGGTCTCGCCCCAGCAGGTTAACTGGACACTCGGGGTACAACAGAATGCTGGCTTCTACTGTCTCTACTTCAGGGTCTCTGATAAAGACCTGTTGATAGCGCTACAGTGGTCCTATCTCTATTAGCTGACCTCACTGTCACTTTTTAGAGCTGGGCTTAGCATTTGGAATCAGTTCATTACAGGTCGTTTTGCATGCTCCTGAGTCACACAGAAATTCTATCCTTCTTCCATTTACTACGAGGACTATCAGTGGTTTAGTCTGATCTGACAATAAAAGGTCTTGTAAATTGAGTGTCACATCCCCCTCTCCCTCATCATTCCTCGTCTTTACTTCTCTGTCATCTTGATCCTGTCTGCCAACATGCTCTCTTCTATTTGGACAGTTACGTGCAAAATGTCCCATCTTCCCAACACACCGTCTCCTTCCCTCACATTTCCTCTTTCAAAACTTCTGCCTCTGCCTCTGAAAACTCCCAACTGGTCCTGTCTCATTATCTTTTTTTTTTTATAACATTATAACTTTCTGTTCTTTTCCTGCTTTTTATCTCTTCTATCTTTTTTCAGCTTTATTTCTCATTCCTTGCTCCCCCGCTTGAGCTAACATCTATTTTTTCTAACTGTGACCAGCCACAGTTTTTTCTTTTTCTCCTCATTATTCTGCGCATGATGTTCTATTTTATCTCTCAGCTGGAGTAATTTTGAGGTGTTTAAGGATCCATCAAACCCAAATTTTGTCACCCATTTGTTTAAAGGTGTGGTTGCCCCGGGGCTTTTTGCTTCAACATATTTCCAGTCTTTACACTCTAAATCCTGTTTAGGGTCTTTACTGTCTTTACTTTGGGTCTTTCCCATTTTTATCCTTTATTTTGGACCAATCCTTTCACTCATAGGGAGGACTCTATGGACTGGTATTAATTTCGGTGATCAGACAGTGATAAAATCCATCTAGTGGTAATTTTCTCTTCTACCCCCAAGAGGGTGGAAAATTCTTGCCTGTGCTTCCACTAGTGGTTCACTGTTTGTTCCTGATCCCTTTAGTATGGAGCACTAGACTAGTGTCTTTGCTCCCATGCATTCACACACACACACTCACTTTTATTCACGCTTTTTTATGACGTCCTCTTTTCCCTCGGAATTAAAATAACTGGCTGTAGGCCTCCGCCAGCCTCACGGAATTTAAATAACTCTCCTAAAAAATTTAAATATTTTAATAACTCTCATTTTGCTCTGTAAGCTTGTTGTGAACTGCAATTTCCCCATTGCAGGACAAATAAAGGTTTTTCTTATTCTTGTTTTTATTCTTATACTTATTCTAATAATTCTCCTCAGTTATAGGCCTCCGGCAGCCTTCTTTACCTATCAAGTGGCTAGGATTGTAATAGGGTTTTTTCTACGTGCAATGACCCTCAGTCATTCACTTCTTTTAAACACAAAACATGCTCACCCTCTATGTCTCCTCCTCGGGCTCCCGGCAGTCTTTGGGTCCCCGGACGACAGGAGGAACCCAGTCCCGGAAAGGGTACTTTGATCATAGATCAGCCGTGGCCACGGTCTTAGCTGGTCTCCCCCTGTCCTCCGAGGTCCCTCCAACTTTGGGATCCGGCTCGAAGGACCAAGAAGAATGTGAGGTTTAGGACCCGCTGCAGTCACCTCAACAATCTATTAACTCAGAGAGAAGACACAGAGTCAGCAGTTTTGTCATACTCATCAATGAGGAGAACGAACAGAGATGTGCTCAGGTACAATCTCCGAACATTCTGGGTTGCTCTCATTCGCTCCTCTCTTTTTATTACGCTTAGGGAGGTCCCTAGTTACATGGGTGCAGTTAGTCTACAAAGGGAAGACAACTCTCTATTTTCGTTAGTCACACATAACACAGGTAGTGCTCAAGGTCGAAACAGGAACTCCTCAAAGACGGGAAGGAATTCGTTCAGCCATGCTCCCACAGCTGGAACGTCTTCAATTCTGTCCTCCCTAGCACAAATCAACTCAGCAAACAAAAAACAAGTCATCTCAGGGTCTAACTGACCCTTCACAGTTCAAGAATAGGTCAGCACATGGTGTGTGATTCTTGCAAGCAGATACACAATAAATGTATTTTACAGAAAACTCTAACAGTTTCTCTTTTTGGGAGAAGTAACTAATAAAATAAAATAAATATAATAAATAAAACGAATTACCTTTTAAAAGTAATGTGCCCAACACTGTCATAATACTGCACTTTTTTCAGTGAATTTGGTATATAAATAATAAAGTATATAAATAATAAAGTATATACAACTACTACAAGACTTTCATCAGTGAATCATCATTCACATGCAGTCATTTGATGATAGACAGTGATATTGGTCACTCACGCCCTTAATATGACCAATAACAGGACACTCAAATACTGAATGAGCGTTTGACAGCGTGTCACAGATTCCTTCAAAGACAGGGACAGACAGGGAGTCATATCATTCAGTCATTTTTTAAAAGCTGGGGTGACTGATTTCCACTCCCCCAGGTTAAGCCTTCTTGTAGTAACCAGGCCAAACACACTTGCTGCAACAGTGGAAGGAGAGTCAGCATTTGGTTGAAGCATCTTAATATCACTAAGAGACTGTCAGGGGTTAGCTGTTTCTTATGTATCGTGCAGTAAAGATGGAAGATATCCTCCAAAAAATACTCAAGCGTGGAACAGGTGGAGGTGCAAGTGCTCTGGGTTTCAGACGTTCTCCGATAGCACTTTTCACACAAATATATTTTGTACTTGTACTGGTAAAGTGACTTAACTTACTAACTTAACTGTAATCTGTCTTACTTTCTAACTTTGCTATGCCCTCCTTTAGGCTGACTGCCTTTGTCCTGAGATCTTTTGCCAAAGCTCAGTCTTTCATCTACATTGATCCAGCAATCCTGGAAAAGTCTAAGACATGGCTCGAGCTTGGACAACAGGAAAATGGTTGTTTCAGAAAATCAGGAAACCTTTTCAATAACGCAATGAAGGTAACCTGATAGTTCCTTTACAGTTTGTACAGTATAAAAATGTTGATTTTCATACTATTTTTAACCCTTTTTCACAAAAAAAGACTAATAGGACACTACTACCACTTGCTATATGCATGTAAACAGTGTTCAAAGTAACTTTTAGGTTGTCAGGTCACAGAGCGCTCTCCAGTGATGATAAAGTCTGTATGATGCTTTCTCTCTACAGGGTGGTGTGTCTGATGAAGTGACTCTCAGTGCATACATCACTGCTGCCTTTTTGGAGATGAATATATCTGCAAATGTGAGTGGACTCAGTTTTTAATTTTCTTCTGCTTATTTTTTTATAACGTGTTTCATTCTATTCTCCTGGATGTGGAGAATAGTTTACATTTGTCTTGCAACAAGTACAGCGTTGTGAACTTGATACTCCGCCACAAAGAAGGTGTGTACTGAGCACACGCCTGTCGACTTATATGGTTCTCTTACACATACGTACAGCCATAGGATCATAACTGATTTGATGAATTGCAATTCAGATGATGAATCCAGGAAGACTAAAATTGACCCAGGTAACTAGTGGACACTTGTACCAGTGATGTTGTTGCAGAGAATGTAGGCTGCAACTTTGTTTAACTCAGTAAAATCATTGCTGCTCTGAGGAGACGTTCTTTAATGTGTTAAAGGATCCTGTGGTGAACAAGAGCCTGTCGTGCCTGAAGAAGTCCATCATTAACCTTAACAACACCTATGCTACAGCTCTAATGGCGTACGTCTTCACCCTGGCTGGAGACATGGAGACCCGTGCTCACCTTCTGCAGCATCTGGACAAGGTTGCAGTAAGACAAGGTGAGTCCTCCTCCTCAGGGAAATCATTCAGCCTTCATTACTGTGAGTGTAACGTTCATTGTGTCTGTTTGTAGGAAGTTTCCTCTACTGGTCCCAGACAGCAACAGAAACTTCAGCCTCTCTTTCTGTGGAGATCAGCTCCTATGTGCTGATGGCCAAACTGAGTGCCTCCCCTACAGCTGAAGACCTGAGCTACACCTCCAGCATCGGCAGGTGGCTGGTGGGGCAGCAGAACTATTACGGAGGCTTCTCCTCCACACAGGTACTGCAGGGATTCAAACACCTTCATACAAGCTAATAAAAACCACGTTTATTTATATATCGGTGCCAAGTTGAGGCCTGATATACCAGCTTTACGTTTCATGGCTGTCTAATTTAAAGGGTTTATTTACCATCAAGGAGGCGACATTTACATAAAATAGATGAAATGGATTTTATGTGTTTCACAAACTTTCAAACGCGGGGGTGGAAGTATTTTTCATAGCAATGAGTAACAGATACAAAAATACTGCTTCACATATTATTACATTTGAATATGTTTACACTTAGTACGAGTGTCTATTGTATGTTGTAGGACACAGTGGTGGCTCTTCAGGCTCTGGCTCTCTACTCCTCTCTGGTGTTCAGTCCTGGAGGTTCAAGTGCAGTAACAGTCCAGGGTCCCAGTGACCAGCTGACATTTGATGTGAATCCAGACAACAAACTGCTCTACCAGGAGAAGATGGTGCGGGACGTGAGAGGAAAGTACAGTGTGGAGGTGAAGGGCACTGCATGTGCTGCAGTACAGGTCAGTGACTTCAGTGTATCATGTAAAAAAGTCCTGAGGATGAAGTCTGACTATTTAAATTATTATTTAAAAAAGTACATTTGTGTGAAATAAATATACTGTATTTTATTTTACATTTATATGTTTTTGTACAGACAATGAAAAGTGTAGGTGCAAGACTTTTAACTATTCATTCATTCATTCGTCTTCTGTTCCCACATATTCCTGTTAAGGGTCACGGGGTCTTTTAACTATGATTTCTTCTAATTAGTCATGTGGTGTGTGTTATGTGGTGGCCATACTCAGTTCTCTAAACCACTGACCTTGTTTTCTTCCTGACCGAAAGAAACTCTTGACCCTCACTCTCACTATCATGAATGCTGAGCCTTCTTTGGTTTCCTATTTCTCAGCTTTCTGTTCACTTCAACATCCCAACTCCTGCTGATGTCACCACTCTCAGTGTAGAGGTCAAACCAGAGGTCAACTGTACCAGCACAGCTCAAAGACCAAAACTCACACTGAAACTCAAGTCCCTGTAAGTAATCAAGAAGCAGGTTACAGATGTGATAGAGGAGTGTTGCATCTGCTAGTGTTTATCAAGCGTTTGTGAATGGACCATAGATTGTAAAAAACAGTTTATGGGATGGACATATGAGAATTGTGGTTGTTACGACTACACAATAAACAGCATCTATGCGTAAGTAACAACACACTGGATTGTTCAACTACAGATATACTGGAAAGGAGAGCAGTTCAAACATGGTGATCCTGGATATCAAAATGCTCTCTGGGTTTGTCCCTGACCCAGAATCTCTGAAGAGTGTAAGTTAATTACAGGACTTCCACTTGAATAGAAATGATGTTATATCACTATATGTTTGTTGTTGCTGAATGATCCAACTGAATGTCGTCCTCACAGCTCAAAGGTGCCACGATGGTGGATCGTGTTGAACAAAAGGAAGATCATGTACTGGTTTATTTCCAAGAGGTGAGAAGAATCCACAGTGTGAAATGTTAAATGATGCTTTGCTGAAATTGTTACTGATTGCGTCGTCCTTTTTTGTGTTGTCTTCAGTTACAGAAGGACGTACCCGTCACCCACAGCTTAGAGATCATACAGGAGCTTCCAGTGGAGAAACTGAAGGCAGCTGTGGTCAAGATTTACGACTACTACCAGCCAAGTAAAACCCTAATACCCTTTAGAAACAGCACAGCACTGACAAACATTTATGCTGAGTAGATCTCCACCAAGTGTACAAAAGAATTGTGGATTTAAATGTGATGAATATTTTGTTTGTTTTGTTCAGGTGACCAGGCTGAAACAGAATATGTCTACCTGTGTGCAACAGGTAATAAGTGTATGAACATACAAGAACATAATGTGTCTAGCAAAATTTATTTGATAGACAATGTTTCTTTATTTTTATTTTACCCAAATGGTGATTAAGATATCTATGTAAAAATGAAACATTTTCATAAAATCAGCCAATATTTCAATAGATTATATATATCAACATATACTGTAATGTATTCATGATTCATGAGGAAGTTATTCATTTTATTCTTTCTTTTGCAGCTTGAAGAGACATCTTCACTGAATCCAGTAGAATGTGCATTTTATGAACAATATCTCATACACATATTATCTATCTCCATGTCTTTTTGTTTAAACATATACCAACAGTTTAACATGTACAGTTCGTACAAACAGTGTTAAGAAAAAATTCAGTTCAATTCAATTTTATTTACATAGCGTCAATAACAACACAAATCGTCTCAAGACACTCAAGAAAACCGGCCTATGCAATATGACTGAAAACAATCAGACACATTTATTGAAGACAGAGAAAAAACTGGTTAAGGAGGCCGTCAAAAGGTTAGAAATAATATTAAAGGTGCTGTAGCTCTTTCTGGTGAGTACTAGTCGTTTCCTACGTGGGACACCTATCTTCTTCATTTGTCTGTGAAGCTGGGTGGAAGATGCTAATTCATTCTGATGAAAAACAGTATGCCTAAACCTGCTGAAACTTTACAAAAACACATATCCACACTCCCAAAACCATGCTTGAAAATGTTGACTGACACAAGTAAAATCAAACATTTTACCACAAGCCAAAAGCAACTCAGCAAACCAGACTAATGTGTGAAAATGGCCTATGGCCTATTTTCTACACTGAATAAAAATGTAAACGCAACACTTTTGTTTTTGCTCCCATTTTTCATGAGATGAATTCAAAGATCTAAAACATTTACTATATACACAAAATAATCATATTTCTCAAATATTGTTCACAAATCTGTGTAAATCTGTGACAGTGAGCACTTCTCCTTCGCTGAGATAATCCATCCCACCTCACAGGTGTGGCATATCAAGATGCTGATTAGACAGCATGAATATTGCACAGGTGTGTTTTAGGCTGGCCACAATAAAAGGACACACAGTTTTATCACACAGCACAATGCTACAGATGTCGCAAGTTTTGAGGGAGCATGCAATAGTCATTACTACTGAGGGCTAAAGGAATAGATGGCTCGACAGAGCTGTGGCTCTTTGTCAGCCTGGCTACAGTGCTGAAAAGAAATCTGGGGTTGTTCTTGTTTTCTTCTATTAATGATGAATAGTATCCACCTTAGTTGTGCTAGCATAGCTAACTGTCTGCTCTGAGGCTAGCCAGGTACAAAAGAGGACGCCCCAGACCACCCGTTAGAATCTGGTGCTTTTAAGTGGAATTGCTTTAGTAAAAGATCACAGTGCTTCCTCTAAAACAGGTGTAAATGCCGTGTATTGTAACACAGGCCGTGCAGCAGCAGAGCATATATAATGAGGTATAGTATCTTATTGTATAAATCTAATAAAACAATAAATAAAGCAAAGACGTTGCCCTTTTTAACACAACCAAATACAATTCAAAAGATCCACTGTAGCATTTCCTATCAACTGAACAATAATGTGCCATATCTTTGTGCATGTATTGGATTTCTTAGAGGCTCATGCTTTTCACCTGTACACCTCGTCTGATGTACATTCATCTCGTCTGATGAATGTACCTCTCATCAGACGAGAGGTACATTCATCAGATTCGCCAGACTATCACAGGGCTAACACAGAGAGAGACAGACAACCATTCACATTCACACACACACAATTTAGAATTAACCTAATGCGGATTAACCCATGCATTCGAACTCAGAAGAGTAAAGAGTCAGTTAAATCTAACAGATTTTTTAGTTGTGTCTACTGGCACGTGTCAAAAACCATGTCATTTGAATCAGTTAAGTCGTCACAACAGGTACACACAACACTCAAGCTGACAGCACCTAAATGAAATGCAGATAGTATCAATGTTTCCAAGTGAAAGTGGGAGATGTGAACTGCCAGTAGTGTCAAGGTTAGGGCACATTTGTATTTGTATATATTTATCTGTCTGTGCTAAGAGCTTTCTAATGCTGATTTGAAAGATGAGGCAGAAATAAAGATCATTATTATAAATATTAAGTCGTCCTTACAGTTCAGACACTGTAAACAGACAAAACTTTACCATCAAGAGCTACGGACACCGAGTACAGAGGGACAAACACAGTTGGTGTCTCATAGGCAGCACAGGCAGCGATGATAAGGCCAATCCTGATGTATCCTGAAACAGACATACAAACCATTAGAACAGAGGAGAGAGAAAATCCTTGAATTCACAGACGGCTTCCTCACACGTGTCCTAAATCACCTTTTAATCACTGTGACATCTATCAGCATCAATGCCCTAACAGTGACTCATGTGACATGGGAGCTATCCAGAAAACTTTTAAACCACGAATAAAATATTACTTTAAAAGAAATATATAATATAAAGACATGAGTCTGATTTGTCCCGTGTAGTAGTAATAGGTCCAATTAGGTCTTAAGATTATTAGGACTAATTAGGACTAAGACTAAATGAAAAATGGCTGTCAAAAGTACCAAGACTAATGTGTAGCTTAGTGCCTCATTTTGTTTAAAAATCAGGGATTTGTCACACTTCACAAATTCATAGAAGAACACGTTATTAAGATGCCTATGACTGTTTAATGTTCATAAGCTAATAACATTAGCAACAGTACTGATACACGTACAAAACACAAATTTAACTGTTACAGCTTTCTCTCACTTTAGTATCTCAGTTGTGGAAAGCTCAAATTAATGTTGAATTTCTGTAAACATAAAAAAAATAAATGAACCCACAGACATTACCAGAAAAATGAACATCTGAACAAACTCACATTAGTGGTGAGAACTAACTAAAATGACAGATATTACACCAGTATAGCAGATACTTGGACGTCCATTTTTAATTTTTAACACTCTGTGGTGCAGAGCAAAGGTGGGCTGCCCATGGAACCCCTGTTGCTAGGCAACAAATTCAAGGGTAAACAAATGTGGTTACATGATGCTGCTGCTAGGCAACATCTTCAAAGGCAAAGAAATGTGGCCATGTGACTGAAAGATCAAACACGACATCAAAGGCAAAATAAGTAAGGTCACATGAGCAGGTCATTTTCTTTAAAGGGTCTACCTGCATGCTATCATTCACATTATCGACTACCGATTAGTTAGACATATCTACTTTCGAGAGAGTTTAATACAGTTCACGACAAACCTTGACACAGTCTATAACGACTACAAAAACACAGCGTACGTTGGATTCTACATTGTACTTGCTTCTCAGATCAATGGCCCAAAGAAGCGACCCAACCTACAGAGAGGAGTCTGCAATGACTGCTCAGAATACTGCCGCCCCAAAAGTCTTAGACTTCACCGGAGACGAAATGGACCCCGACTTGTGTGTTGAGGAAGTCCGCAATCTGCGACGTCAGCCAAAATCAGTGCGCAAGCAGAACAAGAAGCTTTCTTCTGCCAAAGAGCTGAAGGACGAGGCACCTTCACAGAGCAACAACAACAAGCTCCAGCTAGAGGTCAATGACCTGAAAAGGGAACTCAGACAGAGAGACCAAGAAATCCTTCAGCTCCAGAAGGAGAAGGAGAATTTCTCTGCAAGCCTCAGTGACAACAAAGAGCTGCTGGCTGAGAGAAAAAATATGGAGGAGAAGATTAAACAGCTTCTCCAACAGCTGGAGGAGACTAAGAACGAAATGTCACAAAGTAGACAAGAACCGAGTGAGAACAACACTGAAATGGTTAACAAAACTGAAGATCTGAAACACCAGAGTGAAGATGTGGAGGAAGAAAACACAGAGGAGAGGAAGAAACAAACGATGAAAACGAAAAAGCTGGAAGACAAGAACAAAGAAATGGAGGAGAAGATTAAACAGCTGGAGGAGACCAAGAAAGACATGCTGAAAAGCAGACGAGAACTGAGGGAGAAGAACATTGAAATGGAAAAACAGATGACAGCGCTCCAGAAGAAAAACAAATATCTGGAGGAGACTAAGAGAGAAATGGTCAAGAAAACTAAAGAACTGAAAACCCAGCATGAAGATGTGGAGCAAGAAAACATCATACTGGGACAAAATGTTAAACATCTGGAGGAGACCATGAAAGACACAGAGAATAGAAGTGAAATGCTGACAGAGAGGAACGCAGAGCTGGAGCATGAGAAGAACGATCTGGAGACGAAGAGTAAAGCAATGATAGAGAAGCGTGAAGAACTGAAAACTAAGTTTCAAGACTTAATTCGAGGAAAGAAAGAACTGAAGGAGAAGAATAAAGAACTGGAGGGGCAGAAGAGAGAAACAGAGAAGAAGAATAAGGGCCTGGAGGAACAGAAGAGAGAAATGGAGGACAAAATTAAACAACTGGAAGAGACTAACAAAGAGATGTCAAAAGGCAGACAAGAACTGACTGAGAAGATCACTGCAATGGAAAAACAGATGATAGAGCTCCAGAAGAAAAACCAAAACCGGGAGGAGACTCCGAGAGAAATGGTGAACACAACTGAAGATCTGAAAACCCAGAGTGAAGATGTGAAGCAAGAAAACATCGTACTGGGACAAAATGTTCAACATCTGGAGGAGACCATGAAAGACATGGAGAAAAGACATGAAACTCTGACAGAGAAGAACGCAGAGCTGGAGCAGGAGAAAAACGATCTGGAGACAAAGAGTAAAGCAGTGATGGAGAAAAATGAAGAACTAGGGAAGCAGAAGAGAGAAATGGAGGAGAAAATTAAACAACTGGAGGAGCAGAAGACAGAAATGTCAAGAAGCAGACAAGAACTGAGTGAGAAGAACACTGCAATGGAAAACCAGATGACAGAGCTCCAGAAGAAAAACATGCATCTGGAGGAGACTAACAGAGAACTGGTGAAGCAAACTAAAGATCTGAAAGACCAGAGTGAAGGTGTGAAGGAGGACAAGAATAAAGAAATGGAGAAGATTAAACAGCTGGAGGAAACCAAGAAAGACGTGTCAAAACGTGAACGAGAACCGAGGAAGAAGAACACGGAAATGGACAAACAGATGACAGATCTCCAGAAGAAAAACAAACATCTGGAGGAGACTAAGAGAGAAATGGTCAAGAAAACTAAAGAACTGAAAACCCAGTATGAAGAGCTGGAGCAAGAAAACATGGTACTGGGACAAAATGTTAAACATCTGGAGGAGACCATCAAAGAAATGGAGAAAAGACATGAAACTCTGACAGAGAAGAACGCAGTGCTGGAGCAGGAGAAGAACGATCTGGAGACGAAGAGTAAAGCAATGATGGAGAAGCGTGAAGAAGTGAAAAATAAGTTTCAAGACTTAATTAGAGGGAAGAAAGAATTGAAGGAGAAGAATAAAGGACTGGAGGAACAGAAGAGAGAAATGGAGGAGAAAATTAGACAACTGGAGGAGCAGAAGACAGAGATGTCAAGAAACAGACAAGAACTGAGTGAGAAGAACACTGCAATGGAAAACCAGATGACAGGCCTCCAGAAGAAAAACAAACATCTGGAGGAGACTCAGAGAGAAATGGTGAACAAAACTAAAGATCTGAAAATCCAGCATGAAGATGTGGAGCAAGAAAACATCGTACTGAGACAAAATGTTCAACATCTAGAGGAGACCATGAAAGACATGGAGAAGAGAACTGAAACACTGACAGAGAAGAACGCAGTGCTGGAGCAGGAGAAGAACGATCTGGAGACCAAGAGTAAAGCAGTGGTGGAGAAAAGTGAAGAACAGAAAAATAAGTTTCAGGACTTGATGAGATTGAAGACAGAGCTGATGGAGAAAAATAACGACCTCCAGGAGCAGAAGGCAGAAATGGAGGAGAAAATGAAACAACTGGAGGAGACCAAGAAAGAGATGTCAAAGAGCAGACAAGAACTGACTGAGAAGAACACTGCAATGAAAAAAGAGATGACAGCCCTCCAGAAGAAAAACAAACATCTGGAGGAGACTAAGAGAGAAATGGTCAAGAAAACTAAAGATCTGAAAACCCAGCATGAAGATGTGGAGCAAGAAAACATCGTACTGAGACAAAATGTTCAACATCTAGAGGAGACCATGAAAGACATGGAGAAGAGAACTGAAACACTGACAGAGAAGAATGCAGAGCTGGAGACAAAGAGTAAAGCAATGATGGAGAAAACTGAAGAACTAAAAAATAAGTTCAGAGACTTAATTAGAGGGAAGATAGAGCTGACTGAGAAAAATAAAGAACTGGAGAAGCAGACGAGAGAAACTGAGGAGAAGAATAAAGGACTGGAGGAACAGAAGAGAGAAATGGAGGAGAAAATTAAACAACATGAGGAGAGTAAGAACGACATGCAGGAGACATGTAAAATCCTGAAAGAGACAAACAACAATATGGAACAGGAGAAAAAAGACCTGGTGGAGAAAAACATACATCTGGAGGAGAGTATGAAAGAAATTCAAGAGAACAACGAAGAGCTGAAGAAGAAGAATGGAGATTTAGAGCACTGAGAAGCAAAAGAAGACAGAACTGGAGGAGAGGAATCAAGAAATGGAGGAGATAATTCAAGACCTGGGGTTGAGAAATAATGAATTACTGCTGAGAAATGAAGTCCTGATTGACAGCAAGATCGAAACGATGAAGAAAAACAAAGAACTGAGGGAGAAGAATAGAGAAATAGAGGAAAAATACATAGAAATGAAGGAGAAAATCAGAGAAGCAGAAGAAGTTAAGAACGAAATGGAGAAGAGAAATGCTACTCTGGAAGAGGTTGAGGTCAAGAACGAAATTGAGACCGAGGAGAACGACTCCACAGAGTCAAAGAAGAAGAAGAAGAAGGGTTTCTCTAGATGGTTGTGTGGAACGAAGAGTGAAACTATTTGAGATTGGCAGATCCTAATAAGGTTGGCCAAAACCATCTTCTTTCACCCTTCCTCCATCTCAGCCATCCTAACCTCATCCTTCGCATATTACCTCTGCCACCACATCACCACCACCTTCACCCCATGACCCATCCACCTCAACTCTCCACCCTCCCTCTATGACACATTCGCCTCAGCTCCCCATCCTCCCGCCGTGACCCATCCACCTTGACCTCCCATTACTCCACCATTCCTGTCAGCTCAAACCCACCCACCCAGCCCCACTACACCGCCCCGCCCCTTGCCCCGCCCCAAACAGCCCCACCACACCGCCCCTGCCCCGCCCCAAACAGCCCCACTACACCACCCCCGCCCCGCCGCAACAGCCCCACTACACCGCCCCCGCCCCCCCCCAAACAGCCCCACTACACCGCCCCAAACAGCCCCACTACACCGCCCCTTGCCCCGCCCCAACAGCCCCCATCCCCTAACACAAATAATAAAAAAAATAATAATAATTTTGTGTGTCTATGTGTCTCTATTTATGAACAACAAAATACTGCAACACATTATAGCAGTTTTTACAATGACAAGTTAATGTTAATGCATTTTATTGTAGAATTAGTCAGTGGCTACAGGTTAGATATCGTTCTAGAAAGGTTATCGTTTCTGTCCATTCAGTAGGATGTCTTTGAGGACCCCAGTGCAGTGACTAGAAACCTACCAAGCACACTGACCAAGGGTTTTAATAATAAAAATATTAATAGAAAAATGAATAAGCCCTAAAACTCAATATAAACAGGTGTCTCTTATTTGTCTAGTGTAGTAGTAGAATTCGGCATAAGTTTGGAGTCAGTGGGTTACGTGACGTGGAACCCACTGAGAAAACTAATGAGTTTCCAGTGAAACAATAATAATTTTTCCTATAATACTAATTTAAAACAGAAGAAGCCCTTGAAACCATTATAAAGAGGTGTCCTATTTGTCCAGTGTAGTGGTACAATTTGGTGTCAGTAGGTCACATGACTATTGGAAGAATTATGATTTAACTATTAATATAAACATTAATAAGAAGTTGAATCCAATATAAATAGGTGTGTCCTATTTGTCCATAAGTTTGGAATCAGTAGGTCACATGATGCAGTAGCTACTAAGAAAACTGAATTTTCCATGAAAAAAGTAATAAAAGTTATGATTTTTCCCTTAACATATTAATATGAAATAGTAACAGCTATTGAATCCTATATTTAGAAGTGTGTCTTATTTGTCCAGTGTAGTACTACAATTCGGCATAAGTTTGGAGTCAGTGGGTCACATGATGTGGAAGCCACTGAGAAAACGAATGAGTTTCCAATGAATTAATGTTTTTTTCCTATAATACTAATTTAAAACAGAAGAAGCAGATGAATCCAATATAAATAGATGTGTCCTAATTGTCCATAAATAAGGATTAAGTGGGTCATATGATGTGGAAGTTATTGAGAAAAATACTGAATGAAAAAGTAATAATAATAAAAAATAATTTCCCCTTTACATATTAATATAATACAGTAACAGACACTGAATCCTATATTTAGACAATCTGAGATAAGCTTGTAGTCAGGTCGATCACGTGACATGGAAGCTAAACTATAAAAAAGCAATTATATTATTTTTACATTAAGTTAAATTAATTAGGTACTGCACAACAAAATAGTGTGGTACAGGTTTCATCCATAATTCACACTAACATATAGAAATTAAGATACTGAATACAACATGGTTTTGTGTAATTCATTCTGCAATTTATTGATGGTCCCTAGGTGACCCATCGCTGTATCCGGAGCATTGACTGTTTTCAGAGTGAATACGCTCTAGCTTGCTCTAGCAGGCTAGCTAGCACATTTATTTATACGTTATCGTTGGGAAGTTACTTGGAACCAGTTGCCATGATACAGTGAACTCACTCACAATTCACGTACATAAAACAATACTTCAAACACGTGTTTCTCACCGACAACATTTGGCCAGTACAGCAGGACTCCCATCTCCGTTCACATCAGGGGATACGGCGCGGACTCATCCCGGACACTACTCAAAGATGATGTAACCTCCCTGAAATCGACTTCTCCAACTATTCAAACAAACACAGAGCATCTGCGGTAATATATCCTGCTGCTTTATTCGTGTCTGTGTCGCCACAGCAGGTCTCGGCGCTGGTGCAGTTCAGCTACTGTAGCTTTAAATGCCATGTACCATGAGGAGGTTTTACGACGTTCACATACATAAACCAGCTAGCTAGGTGACGCAGCAGGCCGACAACAGTATCATACGTAGGTACGCTGAGGACGTCACGCCATACTCTGATTTGAATTTAGGGAAATTTACCAACCTCACGTCGGTACATTGGTAAAACGTGTTGGGACTCATCTTTGACCTCAGTATCAATTAGTTTAATAAAACAGACAAACGGCATGACCAGTCCTATTCGAAGTTTATTTTATTTATTGATTGATTTACTTATTTTATAACTTAGCCATGGTTACTTGTTTGCTATGATATTTGGCAAAAGTGTGGGTTTATTATTTTTACTTATTTTGATATTTCAAACACATATCACATTTTACACAGTTTTTATTATATGCAACCCATTTTTAAAGAAAAAAAATGGGTTACACAGAATAAACACACACACACACACACACACACTTATTAGACTTAGATTTAGACTTATGTGTACGATATGTAAGTATAGTATACTATTTTTATGGCGTTTTTGATGTGGACACTTATATATGCTTTATTACATAAATCCTTCAATCAATTTCAGTCCTGAACATAAATAGCAAATTTTAGATTAATTTCAGAACTGCAACCTTTTATATGCCGGCATTTGTGATGACATTAAGGGACAAAAGTGTCTTCTTTCTTTAATGGAAACAATGTAATTCATTTAAAAAACCCAACACTACAAAATAAATAAATAAAATTAAATTCAATTCAGTTTTATTTATATAGCGTCAATAACAATACAAATTGTCTCAAGATGCTTTACAAGACCCAGCCTGAAACCCCCAGAGCAAGCCTGAAGGCGACGGTGGCAAGGAAAAACTCCCTTTTAACAGGAAGAAACCTTGAGCAGAACCCAGCTCATATGGAGGGACCCATCTGCCTAAGGCCAGCTGGGTACAGACAAAGAAAGAGAACATCAAGATAAACATACATCTGTCATAAATACACATATCTGACTAAAGCATACAAGTGGGGTGCTATGATACAAACTAATGATGTTACATGACAGTTTGAAAATGTAAGGGGAATCATCGGCAGGTTGGAGAATTGTTCATTTAGATCAGCAGTAAACATTCTACATAGTAATAGCACAGAATATCATGACTAGTAGCAGATAGGAATTTAGAGGGCAGGAGCTCTGTGCCAGAGAAAAGAAAGTGGAGGACATGAGAGAGGAGAGAGAAGAAAGAAGGAGAACATGTGTTTGGTGCATTGTCCCCCAGCAGCCTTGGCCTATAGCAGCATAACTAAGGGATGGTTTAGTCCAGCCCTAACTATAAGCTTGATCAAAAAGGAAAGTCTTAAGCCTGACCTTAAAAATAGAGAGCGTGTCTGCTTCCTGAACCCAGACTGGGAGTTGGTTCCACAGGAGAGGAGCCTGATAGCTGAAAGCTCTACCTCCCATTCTACTTTTTGAAATTCTAGGAACCACAAGTAGGCCTGCACTTTCAGACCGAAGTGATCTGTTGGGATGATATGGTACAATGAGGTCTTTAAGATATGATGGAGCTAGGCCTTTGAGGGCCTTGTATGTAAAGAGGAGGATTTTAAATTCTACTCTAGACTTTAAGGGGAGCAGTGAAGAGAAGCTAAAACTGGAGTAATGTGATCTCTCTTGCTAATTCCTGTCAATGCTCTTGCTGCAGCATTTTGAATCAGTTGGAGGCTTTTTAAAGAGTTATTTGGCCAGCCAGACAGTAATGAATTACAATAATCCAGTCTGGAAGACACAAATGCATGTTCTGAGACAGGATGTTCCTAATTTTGATGATATTACGTAGATGAAAGAAGGCAGTCCTGGTTACTTGCTTAAAGTGACATTTAAAGGACATATCCTCGTCAAATATAACACCAAGGTTTTTCACAGTAATACTGGAGGCCAAGGTAACGCCATCCAAAGAAACCACGTGATTAGATAAGGAATCTGGGTGTCGTCTGCGTAGCAATGGAAGTTTATGCCATGTTTTCTAATAATCTTCCCTAATGGCAACATGTATAATGTGAAGAGTATTGGTCCTAGCACAGAACCCCGAGGAACTCCATAACTTACTTTTGTATAAGTAGAGGAATCATGGTTGACATGAACAAACTGGAATCTGTCAGACAGATAGGATTCAAATCAATCTAATGCAGTTCCTTTTTTCTGGATCTCACTTTCAAGTCTCTGTAGTACAATATTATAATCAATAGTGTCAAATGCAGCACTAAGATCTAGCAGAACTAGTGTAGAGACAAGTCCACTATCTGAAGCCATGAGGAGATCATTGGTAACTTTAACCAGAGCTGTTTCTGTACTGTGATGGACTCTAAAACCTGACTGAAATTCTTCAAACAGACCATTCCTGTTTAAGTGGTCACACAACTGATTAGCAACAACTTTTTCTAGAATTTTGGAAATAAAAGGAAGGTTGGAGATTGGTCTATAGTTGGCTAAAACATTTGGATCTAGAGTGGCTTTCTTAAGTAGGGCCTTAATTGCAGCAATCTTAAAAGACTGAGGCACGTATCCTGTTAATAAAGATAAATTTATCTGGTTCAATATGGAGGCGTTAATTAATGGAAGAACTTCTTTGAGCAGTTTAATTGGGATTGGATCTAGAAGACAGGTTGATGGTTTAGATGCTTTAATTATTGAAGATAGCTCGAGAAGATCTACTGGGGAGAAGGATTCCAGATGTTTGTAACGTGGAGTTGGAGTTGGCTTAGCCACGTTGGATAACAGAAGGCATCAACGGAGGCAACAAGACAGGATTTCCACACAACTCGTTTATTAACAGAACTATACAATGCCAGGTCTCACGGCTATTGCTGAAAAAGAGCTATAAAAGCACATAATAAACATTGATGGCTTGTAGCCTTCGCCAGCGTCCACATCACAGAGATGGAAGAAGAGGGAAGTTGAAAAAAGAAGAGTGCTTGACCTAAACAGTGAAAAACAAAGGAGGTGGCGCAAACTGGTAGTTTTCCATATGACACTCTTGACTGTTACATGTTGACAAAAAATTGACTAAAATGACTGTACTGACAGCCAGAGCCGTTTCTTGCTATAGGCCAGTGGTTCTCAATTATTTTCTGTTATGCCCCCCCTAGGAAGAAGAATATGTTGCGGCGCCCCCCCTTACAATTAGTATAATTTTTCCAAAACTTGTTATATGTACAGAGAAAAGAAAAAAGACATGGAATAACTTAATTAACATTGTTTCTCAGTCTCTTACAGAAAAGATTAATGCATTAAAGTGCAATTTGCCTGAATAAAAAATAAATCCTTATTTAAACTATTCCGTCTCCTCATCTTTGCAGCGCTCACGAGCTCATCTCAGCAAAGCTGTGGTTGGTCATGCGCACTAGACTGACCTCTGACCCATACTAGGTCAGCGTTCGTATATTAAACTTTTTTCATGATTTATATATATATATTTTTTTTACGTTTTGATGTATTCTTTTTTGAATTTACATCACTGTGAATGTAATTTAAAAAGAATAGCAACACAATTAAATACAATTTTAGACAGAGCTAGTTTGTGATTAGTGCTATTTTTAAAACTGGCCTGCGGGCGACCTGGTGGTGACCCCTGCTATAAACAGTACCCCCCTCCAGCCACTCCCATCACCCTGCAATTAAAAAAGTGCAATAATACTTATTTACATTTTAAGTTTCTTAGATGTACATTTATTTTATTCTGTATATATGTCCCTGTAAATTGTATATACCGTTTATATTGCACATACCATTTCTGCAAAATATTCCTGCTGTACTATGAGCCATTATACCGAAATTTCTTTTTGATGAAAATCAAAATGACAAAGTCTGTCTAAGTCTGTGTAGACAAACCATAAATGATGTAGGTTAATGTAGGACTATTATTAGTGTCTTACTCAGACAAGAGCTCTTTTATTTCCCTCTCTGTTCATGTCTGAGCCTGTAGCTACACTCTCTCTGGTGAATCCACTGCAGCAGATGAGCACCATATACGGAACTTAAAGTATATTACCTCAACATAGAAAATACCAAAAAAATGTCAGAATAGTTCTTATAGCTCCTGTAGTATAGATACTATTGGGATTGTCACTTTAAGACCACACTGTACCTACTAAACTTTTCTAAGATGAATACTCTGAATACTGGATTTTATTTATTACTTTGTGTCATGTATTCCTATTTGTCTTATATGAACTGTACTGTATGATACTTGTAGGCTCTATCCGGAGAATCTACTTCTAAAACGTTTATATTTGATACAGTCTTGTCTTGTAGTCTTGTAGATTTGATGATATTATCACTACACAAAGTTTACTCACTTCAGAAATTGTCAACGTTGGACATAGAGATGGGGTAAAAGGCTGTTTGCACTACCAAATCAAACACTCCATGCTGGGTAAAGGGCACTGGTGTGTTCACTGTAATGTGTATGCATCCCAGTGATTTAGAAAAACACCCTTAACCCTTGCCACAAATCACAAATAAGAAATAATAATAGTCGCTGGCAATAATAAATGTTCTCAGTGATGTCAGTGTATCTCCAATAGTAACACTGTGTGTAACAACAAGAATAATTAGCTTTAAAACATTTGCATGTCATTAAGCTGATAATGTCCCATGATGGTTAAGACAATGCTGAACATGTTTTATAATTCCTGACACTTTGTTCGCCCTTTTTACTGAATGCATCACATAGATTGGTACTTTACAAACCGAATGAAGCTGCTGGTGGAAGAATCCACATCATAAATGACTTAAAATCACCTTTATAGTGAATGATAAATTCTTTGTACTTTTAATCTTGACTGAATACATTTCCTAAACATTTGATTTTAAATGTCATTGGTTTAACCTACTACATACGCTGCTTGAAACCTGTAAATTATTTCCTTTTGTGTGGCGGTGAAGCGGGGGTGGGGGTCTGTGTCCTCAGCCATTGAGTAAAGAATAATTGCATTCAGTCATGGGTCATCCTGGGATACAGATGTGGACATGGACACTGTGTGTCTTCTTCAGCTGGATGTGTGTGGGTCAAGCAGTGGCTGGACCGTAAGTATCTAAAGGAAATAATAGAATTACTTTCTGTTTATGTGAGACATTTGCTCTGATGCATAAGCACAGGTAAATATTTCTTCCATTTCAGATGTAGTAAATCATGTTAATCTGGCTGTGTCTGTAGGAAGTACATGGTGGCCATTCCTGCTGTTCTTGAAGCTGGAGATGAGATCAAATTCTGTGCGAGTCTCCTGCAACCCAACGAGACTCTGGCTATGACTGTCACTTTGATGTCCAAAGAGCAGAACACAACCCTGTTCACCAAGACATCCAGTGAAGAGTTTCACATCTGCTCTCAGTTTAAGGTCAGATCACTACATGGGTTTTGATTCATTTATTTGTTTCTAAAAAACACTTTTTGAACATGCCTTCATTTAAATAGATTCACTTCTATGTGTGAGATTTAGCACGGATGGAATATAGCATTGATCATTAATATATAACCACCAAATATGACTCACTGAGTATTCATAGAAATAAAGCAGCAGGTCTTGTTCCACATGGTCCATCGTAACTTTACAGTAACCCACAAAGTACAAAACAAACGCAGGTTCTTTAGAGGAGCTTGGGTGTTTTTACACCTCTAGCCTTGGGTGTATACAAGGCTTTAAAAATACATAGCAGCAACGGGGTTACTCATTTTAACACGCCTTTTAAAAATTTTTACAAACTGATTTGAATCACAAGCCTTTTAATATTTCTTGAACATTTAGAAACATTGAATGTTAGCTGGCTAACTAGCAAGCTGGTTAATTCCTTCTAGTGTTTGACAGAGCACACAAGAAAAAAGTTGTATTTGTCAGAACACATCTGGGGATGAATGAATGCATGAATGGTACTAAAGTTCAAGGAGTGCAGAAAAATTGCTAAAAAAAATATCTGTCAACTTTAGTTGGGACATGATTGTAGTTTCTCCAACATGTTCAGAAAAGGAAGACTGAAGGAGAGCTATTCAACTGTAGTCTGCAACTTCACTACTTGATGCCTCAAAATCATACACACTGGACTTTGAAGCTGGAGAACATTACTGGATTTTGCTGGACAATTAAAAAATGATTTATACACATCATATGTTCGTAATTATTCTTTGTAATAATGACTTTCTTGACCACTGTCTATAAAATGTCTTTCTTCACAGGCTCCTTTTGTGCAAAATGAAGAGGTGCAGAATTTTGAGGTGGAGGTACGAGGTGAAACATTTCACTCAAGAGAAGTCAGGAAAGTCATGTTCAAAGTCTATAAACCAATGACATTTGTCCAAACGGATAAACCAATCTACCTCCCTGGACAAACAGGTAACCTTGATCTGATGACCTATGGTTCTATAAACACAGTCTAAACACAGTGTAAACAGAGTATAACCTCTCAGTACAGAGACTGATTTCCACTGCCTCGAACTAAGATGTTTGCAGAAGGAAGCAGTAGAAAATGTATTCTCAAAATGTTTTTTCTTACAGTATAAATCATCTTTCTCAATACTTTAAAACGAACCAGGGTATTAGAAGCAAACTTATTGGCAGGATTCACATTTGCTTACTCTGTATGTGGAAAAAGTCTAGTGCATATATTTTTATGAAAATATAAAATCACATGTTATAACATGTTCAGCCACATGTCCTCATACTGTTTCTGTCTCGTTTGGTGTAGCTGGATGCCAGCAAACATTGTGGCTTTTGTAGTGTTTATTAGACACCTAAAAGCATGACAATCCAGCATTGAGAGATGGCAGTCTTCTCCACAAGCACAGGAATTAACCCTAAACCTAAACATCAAAAGATTCACTCTCCTCTTCTAAAACTCAAGCTGGAATGCACAAAATGTAAAAACATGGGGTTGTTTTTTATATTTTGTAGGTGAATTATTCTCATTTATCTAACAGGAGGAGGAAAACTATAAGGGGGATTGAGGAACACAAGAGTAAGACAAGGTTTTAAAGACGAGCTACTATGTTTTACAACCTGGACCTTATTTCTGGCATAAAATACGATCGTTTACTCACTCATTTTAACTTTTGTGTAATTGTATTCCTTCGGGAGATAATTAGATCACTGTATACATCCAATGGGACTGACTGGGGAACCCAAACACAGCCTCTAAATAACGCAATATCTGCTGTGTTAATTTCCCCAATATTTTTTTATCGTACGCTAGTACCATTTCCTGTTGAGTCCGGTTTTCGTCCACAACCTCAGAATCGGAAAAATATTCAGCCATGTTGTAAACAAAGATGTAAAATCTTTCTGAATTTGTTTCAAAGTTCATTTTAGAGTCGTCTCACTGGACACCAAATTCCGACCTGCTAACCAGGTGGTGAGTGTTTGAACAGCCTTTTCTTTCTTTTACATTACGTTAAAGCAGTATTAGTCATTTCTGTGACAATAGTGCTGCTTATGATATGTGCCCTAGTGAGGTGTGGTACACATACACAGTGGAACTGAACAGAACATAATGTGCATAATGTAACAGTTCTTCAGTTACACCACTAGTGGCTCTTATGTCAAACTATTGGGGAGTTAAAACTTTGTAACTTTGTTTTTCATTCTATGTTATTTATTTATTCTTTTGCAGTACAATACCATCGCTCTCGTGGTAAGAAAGACTCAATTTATTTTATAAATGCATTAAATGCAGAATATAAAGCAGCATGCATATATACAACGATCAGGCATAACGTTATAACCACTGACAGACGAAGTGATTAATACTGATTATCTCTTCATCACGGCTCCTGTTAGTGGGTGGGATATAATAGGCAATAAGTGACTGTTTTGTCCTCAAATTTGATGTGTCAGCAGCAGGAATAGTGGGTAAGTAATTTGAGCGAGCTTGACAAAGGATCAGTTGTAATGGCTACGACAAAGATACAGCTCTTGTGGCTTGTTCCTGGTCTGCAGCGTTCAGTATCAATCAAAAGTGGTCCAAGAAAGGAACAGAGGTGAACCAGGGTCAGGGTCACATTTAAACACAGGATCCAAACTTCAAGTTTCAAATTTTATTTACAAAAAAATGGTTTGTGAATGGCACAAGAAGCCAGACAAGAAGCTAATGCTGGTTCTGATAGAAAGGTGCCAGAATACACAATGCAAGCTGGTGGAGGGAGAGTGATGCTTTGGGAATCTTGGGTCTTGTCATCCATGTGGATGCATGTACCACCTACCTAAGTGTTGCTGCACACCATGTGCACCCTTTTAATGGAAACAGTATTCCTGCCGGCAGTGCCCTTTTTTCAGCAGCATAATGTGCCCTGCCATAAACAAAAATTGGTTTAGGAATGGTTTGAGGAGCACAACAATGAGTTTTAGTTGTTGACTTGACCTCCAAATTCCCCAGATCGCAATACAATCAAGCATCTGTTTGATGTGCTGGATAAACCAGTCCAATCTATGCAGCCCCCACCAGCTTATAGGACTTAAAGAGTCTGCTGCTAACATCTTGATGCTAGACACATTGAAGTCTATGCCTCAACGGGTCAAAGCTGTTTTGGGAGGAACTGGAGGACCAACACCATGTAAGGAGGGTGGTCATAATGTTATGCCTGATCGGTGTATAGGTGTGTATGTGTGTGTATCCTAAATGCATGTGTTCCTTCCATTTATTCCATTTAATAGGATCCTAACAACAACAGAATTGGACAGTGGCTGAATGAAACATCCAACGGTAAAATACTGCAGCTTTCTTACTCCTTGAACTCTGAGGCCAAAGAGGGACAGTACCAAGTTACTGTGTCAGTGGGTGAAAATGAAATATATCACTTCTTCAAGGTTGAAAAGTATGGTAAGTTAGGGTTATTTTTGAAATTCCAATTTTGTTCTTTTGTAGTCAAGTTTTAATGCTAATAAAAGTAAATGTTAACATTCATATTTTGTCCCCAGTTTTGCCCAAATTTGATGTGACAATAAATGTAACTGAAGAAGTAAGCACTGGGCAGGAAGAAATTGATACTGAAATATGTGCAAAGTAAGTAAACATCTTTCTTGACAAAGGACAAATTGCCCTCTCAAATTCTGAATTGTGTCCTTGTTTTAATTTTATTAGGTACACTTATGGACAGCCTGTGCCAGGAAGTGTTACAGTTGAGATGTGCCGACCTCTCCGCAATGATATATATCGTCCCCATGTCACTACAGAAGAAGACATGATATCTGCTCCATGCCAACAAGAGACAAAGCAGGTACAGTTGTTTCGGATAGACTATATGCCCTTCCAGGATGTATATACTTATACGTATACCTATATAGTATCGTAATATACTTCTTTGCACTAAACTGATAATTGAGCATAATTTATTCCCCCCGAACACATTTAATGATTAAATGTACAACAGAGTGGTGAGCCATGCAACACCTCTTAATTCGATCATTATGACACTACTGCTATAGAAACCATCAACATCATATGGACATGCAATAATACAGGACATTGCATCGTAGACTGCTATATTATGTAGCAAGATGATCTTGCCATTACTAAAGCAAGAAACTCACTACAATTCATGAAATCACCACATATGTCAAGTCCAGCAGAACCATCAATGTCGACCCATACCCACCAGAACTTAAAAAAACAATTTAGAGTTCTCTTCTCAACCTGTAGCGCTCATGGTTACTGATCTGAAAGCGGTGGACACAGCCTTTTCCTGGCTGTATCAGGCTGGCTAGGTCCAGGATTAGGCGGCCTTTCACTACAATATCCAGCTTTTTGCAGAAAGTCCGCAGTGATAATGGCTTTCTGCAAGAGCTACAACCAAATCGATAGCTTCTCCTCCTGCTGTCATCGTGGGTTCACAAAATAATGATCTAAGCTGTCTTTGGGGCAAAGGACAGATTAGCAATTGTTATCCGTGTAAATCTGCAGCAGAGGCGCAATTATCGAAGAACTTTGGAGAAATTAAAAAAAGACCACTAGTCACTGAGGTTGAGTCGGAACAAGTTGTTTTCAGATTTGATGCTAAGTGGGTCGGTGTGTGTCGCAACCTGGTTATAGTTATAATTTAAACTTAGACTATGTTGCAAAATACACCACCCCAATTAGCTTTTCTATGTTAATCTTCCACATCATGTTTTAGGCTGTTTCTTCTCTTTTCATTCTATTGTGCTTTAAAGGCAGACAAGACAGGCTGTGCCATTTTTGCCTTCAAGATGTCAACTTTTAACAAAATAGACTCAAGGGAATTACAAAATGATCTAGAGGTCTTTGCCCATGTGGAAGAGGAGGGGACAGGCAAGTCTGATTTTGTTTTGTTGTTGCCTTTTTATTTCACAAACAAAATAAGTGTATTAAAACAATTTTATCCATTCAAGTTATATGGCATTAACAGTGTTGTAACATGGAGGTGTTTTCTCTTCAGATATTTCACACTCACAACATAAGAGAATTAAATTTTCATATATTCTTGGAAAGCTGTATTTCATGGACACACCCAAGATTTACACCCAAGGTTCAAAAGTGGAAGGAAAAGTAAGTGTAAAATGTTTTATTTTATAATTCTGTGATGTTTAATACCCAGGTCAGGTCAAACCATGTCCATTCTTGATAATATATTGTGCTTTCAACAGGTTAAAGCAGTTCACTACAATAATACACCCATTCCGGACATACCAGTGTACCTGTTTGAGGGTGAAAGGTGGTCGTCACGTTTGCTACAGAATCTCACAACTGACAGCGACGGTGTTGCCACATTCTCATTAAGCACAGACGGCTTCAGTGGTGATATTAAACTTCATGTAAGTCGTGTGTCGAAGTGTCCTTGAGCAAGACACTGAACCCCCAGTGTCTCCCAGTGCGTGGCACTGGTGTGTGAATGTGTGTGTGCTTGTGTGAGTGAATGGGTAGATGTGTCTCTGACTGTAAAAGCGCTTTGAGTACCAATAGGTAGAAAAGCGCTATATAAAAGCAAGGCCATTTACCATTTTACCATTTAATATTGTCTCTATTCTACAATTTAGATAAGTAAAACACCAACATTGAAGTACCCTAGATTCAGAACTGCTTTCTACGAGAATGGAGTTCACACAGTGTTGCTGTCCCAACCCTCCTCTCCTCATACTAAAACTGTCAGCTCCCTGGAGGTGAAGAAGAAGAGTAAACCACTTCCATGTGACACAGAAGTGGACATCTCCATCCAATACACTATAGTGGGAGAAGTCCCTGTGGACTCTATGGATGTGATGTATCTGGTGAGTTATTTCTCGTCTTTTCACTAGTTCTCCCTTCTCTTCAGAGAAAATTAACAATGTTAATTTAGTTGTTAATTAGTCACTTGACAGAACTGTTTCGGCAGGCCAAACTGAGCTACCACATTTACATCTTATTTGATTAACTCCATTTGGCTTTTCTCCATTAACAATAAGAGGATTTTCTCTCTTTTTTTTGTCTCATTTTCTCTCAAACTCTCCAGGTCGTGTCCAGAGGAGCTATTTTGACACAAGGTGTTAAACAGGTTCAAGTGAGAGCTGAATCAGGTGTGTAAAGTCTGACTTTAATCTAGAGTTTAGTGAATAACATAGTTTGATCAGAGTTATTGATTTGGAGAATCACATGTGAATGAGGGTTGATGAATGAAAACAGATATGTATTAGTTGGTTTGTTGTTGCAGTGAATGAGGGTGAGGTGTCCTTTAAGCTCAGAGTGTCTCCAGAGATGGCACCAGCAGTCCAGGTTGTGGCGTACTCTGTTCTCCCCAGTGAGAAAGTGATCGCCCACAAGGCTGACTTCTCTGTTGAGAAATGCTTCAGTCATAAGGTCAGTGAAAGAAGAAATGTAATCTGTGTGCAGTCTTTCTGCTTACACTTCCTTATGTTGAAGGTCAAAGGTCGAAGAGAATTTATTTTATTTTCAATCAAGTGTAGCGGGTGCAGTACATAGGGAGATGAGAGTTGTTCCTCCAGGACCATGGAGCTACATGAAGACATAGGACTAAGTACAATACAAGCAAGATAATACAAAACAATGAAAACAGTATGAACAGTGTAGACAATCGTGCCAACATAGGTAAGAAGGAGAGACGGTGCAAAGACAGAAGATTACAATACAGACCTGGGAGACAATGCATGTCTATTGTGTACGCTCAGAAAGATCACAAGTTCTGTTCCCGTACTGCTAAAATCTAATTGGTGTGACATGTGTGTCAGGTGTCGTTGGAGTTCTCACCATCTTCAGCTGTCCCAGGAGAGGAGACCACCATGCAGATAAGAGCCCAGCCAGACTCTCTGTGTGGTGTGAGCGCCATTGACCAGAGTGTCCTCATCAAAGAGCCAGGAAAGACTCTGGAAGCAGACAAGGTAACTGCTGCTATCAACCACCAGTACATGGACATATCCTTTGCTGTGATAGATTCTTACCCAGCTCCTACTATTTCCTATAGTCACTCCTGAGCTTTTAAGATGGTTTTAAAATTCTTTTCCCAGTCATCAGATATTCACTGAGCAAAAGCAAATGCCAATTTTTTATCTTTGAACCATCTTTGTATTTTCAGATATTTGACTTACTGCCTGTCAAAAAATCATCCAACGTACCAGAAGAAATTCAAGATCCTACAGAATGTTTGCATGTGAGACCAAAAAGATACACTGTGCCATATCTAATTCAAAACGATGTCCATTCAGTCTTTGAGGTATTTCTCACACAACATTTCAATCACAAGCTAAATACCATCACTACATATAATCACTGCACCTATATTTAACATGTGGTGGCTTGTTGGATTATCTAGAATGTTGGACTTAAGATGGCAACAAACATGTTAATCCGAATGCCTCCATGCCTCGAGTACAAAGGAAGGCAGTTCCATTATGGATACTATGGTGGGTATTTTTTCTGTGTGACGAAAGGAACATGAAACTACCAAAATTGTGTCTATGTTATTGTTGTTCTCTGCTTCTGATTAACTCCTTTCTGTTTTTTTTGTTTTTTTTTCAGATTACTCTCCTCTAGATTACAGAAGAACTAGATTAAGAACAGGAATAAGAGTCATGGCTAGTCCTCGTGAGGGATCTTCTGCATTCTCCTCTTCTCCTCCTCCACCAATGGTGACAGTCCGCACGTTTTTCCCTGAGACTTGGATATGGAACCTTGTTGAAGTTGGGTGAGCTGTTACAAAGTGATTTCCTAGTCATATTTGAGAACACACTGGTTCAAATGAATGCCATGAAAATAATAATGTCACTCTACCACTTAGACTCTGCGTTTTAAATACATACAAGTATGGAATTCTCTCCAAATGTTTCTTCTATGAGTTTTATCACAACTGTGCCATCTATTCATATGAGAAAAAATGCCTGTATTTCTTGAGCAAGTAGGAATTCATTTACACTGGATATTTTTCGGTCACACAAGCTATACGGTTGCACACATTTTTTTCTTTGACTAGTCCAAGTCCTAACCCTAACCCTGACAGAATGTGTTTGTGTTTATCTTCTGATCCAGAGAGTCTGGAAGAACAGATGTGTCCCTCACTGTCCCAGACACCATCACCACCTGGGAGACAGAAGCTTTCTGTTTGTCCCCTCAGGGTTTTGGTTTGGCTCCTCGTGAAAAGATCACTGTCTTCCAGCCCTTCTTCCTTGAGCTCTCCCTGCCTTACTCCATCGTCCGAGGAGAGCAGTTTGAACTGAAGGCAACTGTCTTCAACTACCTGACCAGCTGCATCATGGTATTGATTTTACACAAACTGTAGTGTTGTGTAGAAAGGTGGACCGTAGTTTACCTTAACATAGTGTGACCACGTACTGCTTTAGATTCAGTTATATTATTTCATTTGCAGGATGTTTTTCTGTTTCTTAAATAAGCTGTCAGTCTGATTCATTCGACCAGAGTTGGTTCTTAATTGTTTTGTTACATAATGTTTATTCCCCATTGGAGAAGCAAAATGTGTTTCACTACCTTAAAGAAAAGTTTGATTATGACAGGTAAAGAAAGAGTGTTTGTTACAGTAGAAACAAATTTGCTAGAAACAAACTTTGTAATTGATAACTATTGTTAATATCATGGACTAGATAAATATTGCTGGAACCACATAATCCACAACGGCAACTCCGGTGAGAGAGTTGACACAGACACAGTGAAGAGATCTCACTGTTATTGAGTTATAAGACAAATTAATGGTTTCTGTAAGAACAAAAAATAACTTTACAGATCAACACATTGTAACTGGCGCAATTAGCACGTGAGCTTATCAAGAATTTATTTGTGATTTTATTGTCATTATGTGCTGTACATATATATATCTACCTACCGACATACCAACAGCAAGCTGTCTCTCGGGTTGTTGGTTGTGGTTCTGATGTTTCTGATGTTTTTGTACCTTTTCCATGAAGGAATAGGTACAAATAGTCCATGGCCTGGGTGGTTGGGATCCGCCACGATCCGACTGGCCCTCATTCGGACCTGGTTTACATGGACTGAGTCCAAATCTGGGAGAGGACCGCCCACAATCCCCTGTGCAGTTCTTATCACTCAGGCGAAGTCCCTTCTTTCCTGCGCTGTGCAGCTCCCATACCACACTGTTATACCGAGACAGAGGATGGGCTGTATCGTGGTGCTGTAAAGGTTTATCAGTAGTCGACAGGAGAGCCCAGCCCCCTTCACCATCCTGAGGAACAAGAGCCTCTGTTGGGTCTTCTTCACCAGGTGTGCAGTGTCACAGACCATGTCAGGTCAGATGTAATGTGGATGCCAAGAATCCCCATGTATGAGGAGAGGAGCGTGCTCTGTCTTCCTGGACCTCCTGTAGTCCACAATGACCTCCTTGGTCTTGCTGGTGTTCAGAATGTAGTTGTTGTCTGAGCACCACTCTGCCAGGTGTTGGATCTCCTCCTGCCTGTAATGTGTCTAATCATTGTCTAATGTGAGACCCACCATGAGCAAGCTTCACATGCGATGGATGGCAGAACAATCGTGTGAAGAGAGCTGGGCTGAGCACACAGCCCTGTGGCGTTCCTGTGTTCAGGACCAGGGTGGACAATGTGAGGTTGCCTGAGGTCCGTTGGTGAGAAAGTCCCTGATCCAGAGGCACATAGAAGCAGACAATCCTAGGCCACGAAGCTTCAGTGTCAGCTTGTCCGAAGCTGAACTGAAGTTGATGAAACGCATCCTGGTGTATGTGGGTGGGACAGGGCTGTGAGCAGAGCTATAGAGACTGGATCCTCTGTTGATTGGTTCTCCCTGTGGACAAACTGGTGGCTGTCCAGATCATCAGGGATGACATCCTTGATGTGCTTTAGGACAATCCTCTCAGAGCAGTTCATAATTACTAGGATCAGAGTGACCAGGCAGTAATCACTGAGGCAGGTGACATCTGACTTTTTAATTTCTGCAGTGATAAAATATCATACATCTATATCTTCTGTTTTTAACAGATCACTGTGACTCCTGCATCTTCATTAGATTACACCCTCACTCCTCTCTCTGGTGACCTGTACACATCCTGTTTGTGTGGCAGTGAGCGTAAGACTCTCAGCTGGACCATGATCCCCTCAGCTTTAGGTAAAAATCAAACCTTTATATAGATTCCTGTTATATATTATAAGTTATAGGTTATACCATAACCCAAATGAGAAAGTTCAGTTTGTTTTCTGTGAAAGATCAAGACACTCAATGCTCCATCCAAAAACATGTGCTTTGTGCACTGCATATATTAACACTAGTTGTTATTATCTTTTTAGGGGTTGTGAATGTGACTGTGACTGCAGAGGCAATAGTATCCCACGCCTCATGTGACAATGAGATTGTCACTGTGCCAGAGAGAGGTCGTATTGATGTGGTCACAAAGTCTCTTATAATAAAGGTGGGTTCCATCAAAACAAGATTTTGACTTTTAGTTGTAATAATAATTTCTTTGTATAATTCTTTACTGATAAAGCTGAAAATTTAAATATTTACAAACATTGTTTCTCTTATTATTTTCAGGCTGAGGGCACTGAGATGACAAAGACATACAACTGGCTGCTTTGTCCAAAAGGTTTGTATAGTTAACACCTGTCAAAGCCTTTCTAACATCTGAGTAACAAATACTAGAAAATAGGAAGAGTCCAACCTCATATTGTTCTCTCTGTAACGTGGCTGTTTCTCTCTGTACACAGGAGACACTTTGACAGAAGCGACAGAGATTCAACTCCCTGAGAATGTGATTGATGGATCTGCCCGTGGTTCAGTCTCAGTCCTGGGTAAACTAAATTTATTTGAACTTAACTGAGTTGTTTGTGATGGACAATTGTGAGCTATTTTATGACACATAAATTCAGATGGGTTCTCTAAAGCTGAGTATTTGTTTAATATTTTATGTCCAACCCAGTTTTTAAAGTTAGTGAGATTTCAGGAGGATTCACCACCTGGATACATGGTACATCTTCTCTCCACTATCCCTTTTTGGAGAGAGACAATGAAATCATTGCTCTTTAATCACTCAGACTACAAAAAGAGTGGTATTCTACAATATATACTGTTACAGATACATATTGTATATAATAATGTATAAAAACACAGCTTGTTGAACAGTTACATACAACCTGTATCTCCGTGAGTTTCTTTGAACACATTCATTTAGCTGATCCATTCAAAAGTGAAGTTGGGTTGGGTTAGTTATGCCCTTCAGATTCAGTGATTCAGTTCATTTGTGCAGGTGACATCCTTGGGAGGGCCCTGGAGAACCTGGATGGACTGCTGCAGATGCCGTATGGATGTGGAGAGCAGAACATGGCACTACTGGCTCCCAACATCTACATCCTCCAGTACCTGACTGACACAGAGCAGCTGACGACAGCTATCGAAGAACAGGCTACCGACTTCCTCATCAGTGGTGAGTTTTATAAAGCAGCTGAGAGAAAGTCTAGTGGTGATTGCACACAATACCAACTCTGTTACTCTAAGCAGAAAAGATCTGTAGCTCAGTGACTTCACAATGTTTATAATTTCAATTAGAGTCTAGAGATGAGGGACACTCTGGTGCCCTCTGGGTAAGGGTGATTCCTCCTTTGTTTGCTCAGGGACTTCTGTTGTATCATTTGTGCTCTAATCTCTGGGATTTTTCTTAAATTCATTAATTACTGTTTCTCTTGTTGTGCAGGTTATCAGAGACAGCTGAACTACAAAGACAATGAAGGTGCATACAGCACATTTGGAAGAGGCGTCGGGAACACTTGGTGAGAACATCACTGATCAATCATCCACAGGATGTTGGTGATGATGTGATTACACTGTGATCTCTAAATCTGGTGTTTTAGAGGAATGTGACAGTTTGAACATGGTTGGATTGGTGACGTCTGTAGTTGTTAGTAGTTTAATATCAAAGGGCAATAACTGTTGTTTTTCCATCATTGTGAGCAACAGTAGTCTGATTATTTGCTCTGGGTTTCAGACGTTCTCCGATAGCACTTTTCACACAAATATATCACTTGTACTGGTAAAATGACTTAACTTACTAACTTAACTGTAATCTGTCTTACTTTCTAACTTTGCTTTGCCCTCCTTTAGGCTGACTGCCTTTGTCCTGAGATCTTTTGCCAAAGCTCAGTCTTTCATCTACATTGATCCAGCAATCCTGGAAAAGTCTAAGACATGGCTCGAGCGTAAGCAACAGGAAAATGGTTGTTTCAGAAAATCAGGAAACCTTTTCAATAACGCAATGAAGGTAACCTGATAGTTCCTTTTTATTTATATCAGCAACCCTCTGTAGGACTATAGGAAATAGGAAAAAATAGGACACTACCACCACTTGTAATATGTATGTAAACAGTGTTCAAAGTAACTTTTATGTTGTCAGGTCGCAGAGCACTCTCCAGTGATGATAAAGTCTGTATGATGCTTTCTCTCTACAGGGTGGTGTGTCTGATGAAGTGACTCTCAGTGCGTACATCACTGCTGCCTTTTTGGAAATGAATATATCTGCAAATGTGAGTGGACTCAAATAAATAAATAAATAAATCAGTGCTACTCTGAAGTAACGTCCTATAATGTGTTCTTTAAAGGATCCTGTGGTGAACAAGAGCCTGTCATGCCTGAGAGAGTCTGCCATTAACCTTAACAACACCTATGCTACAGCTCTGATGGCGTACGTCTTCACCCTGGCTGGAGACATGGAGACCCGTGCTCACCTTCTGCAGCATCTGGACAAGGTTGCAGTAAGACAAGGTGAGTCCTCCTCCTCAGGGAAATCATTCAGCCTTCATTACTGTGAGTGTAACGTTCATTGTGTCTGTTTGTAGGAAGTTTCCTCTACTGGTCCCAGACAGCAAAAGAAGCTTCAGCCTCTCTTTCTGTGGAGATCAGCTCCTATGTGATGATGGCCAAACTGAGTGCCTCCCCTACAGCTGACGACCTGAGCTACACCTCCAGCATCGTCAGGTGGCTGGTGGGGGAGCAGAACTATTATGGAGGCTTCTCCTCCACACAGGTACTGCAGAGATTCAAACACCTTAAAATCTAAAATCATACACTGCAAAAAAACAAAATCTTACCAAGTATATTTGTCTCATTTCTAGTCAAAATATCTCATTACACTTAACATAAGACACAATTGCTTAAAGAGTACCATTTCAGCAAGTCACAAGGACTTGTTTTAAGACAATACATCTTAATACAGAGCCATTTTCACTAGTTCCATTGGCAGATTTTTTTTGCCTATGGAATGAACACCTGCAGTATATATAAAAATGAGAAATATTAACATTACATACACAGCAAAATCAACATTACCAAATCAACACTAAACAGAGTTCATTTCAACACTCTTTGGACTTCATGTAGAGATTTAGAGCTACTGGAGTAGTTCCAGTTGTGGAGTACGGATGGTGATGGTGTCGAAAAGAGTCACAATTTCAAATGTAGTCTGCACACTTGCACTTTCAAAAACAAAACATTCATTAAATTTGTGCCCTGTGTATCTAGGTCTCTATCAATTGTACTAATATTTTATTTAGGAAAACACAAAGTTCCCAAATAAAGCATCTGAATTTCCTTATAGGATATTTGAAACTCATTTGTACAGTCTTTGTCTACTTGGTCGCTGTCTCTAACTGATTAACTAATGCTTCTGCCATCAGCTGTAACAACTGCAATAGCCTAATTATGGTAACTGTGTATTTGTACATGAATTAGCATTTACTGACTTTAGCACTGGTGTAAACTCAAATGTTAGCGTAAGCTTGGTGTATGAATACAGCACTGTAAGGGACACGCAAGTTAACAGTCAATTTTTTCATTAAACATAACATTGTACATGATGGAAATCACATTTACTCACCAAACGATGTTTCCTCATCAGTGAAAATCAGTCGGCAGTTCTTGGGTTGACTGTCCAGGTCTGGGTATAATAAGGTGTTATATCCAGGTTCAGACCTTCACTGTAGAAATCAAGAAAGTTAAATGTGTTGCTCTGACGCTTACAGAGTTCATTCACAAGCACTCCATTCTGACACTCCATTTTAACTATCTGTCCTCAGTTATATAGAACACATTTAACTCTACAAAGAGTATTATTAACTCTTCTTTTGCTACAATTTCACCAACACTAGAATTTGAACTTTGAATTTGAAGTATTGGTTGTGTGTATATTTTGTGTGTGTGCATGTTGTAGGACACAGTGGTGGCTCTTCAGGCTCTGGCTCTCTACTCCTCTCTGGTGTTCAGTCCTGGGGGATCAAGCACAGTGACAGTCCAGGGTCCCAGTGACCAGCTGACATTTGACGTGAATCCAGACAACAAACTGCTCTACCAGGAGAAGATGCTGCGGGACGTGAGAGGAAAGTACAGTGTGGAGGTGAAGGGCACTGCATGTACTGCAGTACAGGTCAGTGACTTCAGTGTATCATGTAAAAAAGTAAAAAAATAAAATAATAATCTTTGTGTATATTAAATGTTTTATTTTATATATTGTACACGTGGATTTTTGCTGCCAATGACAGTGCAAACTTTATGAACTTAGAGAGGGAGAACAACATGAGTTCTTACAGTTATTCTCCGTTAGTTCTCTAAGATAAGATAAGATAAGATAAGATAAGACATGTTTATTTAGGGAAATTTCCATGTCACAGTAGCAGGGAATTTGGCAAAATATATATTCTGTATAAATAGTGTGGTGGTGGAATAAACTTTACAAATAAATAAGTGCTTAAACTTTGAAAAACTGAGATGGTGAGGTAGTGGTTCATGCAACAAAGCAGATTTATTTGTGAAAAAATTACACTTATCTAAAAGAGGGACCTTGTTTTTACTCCTGAAGAAACCCTTGACCTCTAGACCCTCACCCTCACTATCATGAATGCTGAGCCTTCTTTGGTTTCCTTTTTCTCAGCTTTCTCTTCACTGCAACATCCCAACTCCTGCTGATGTCACCACTCTCAGTGTAGAGGTCAAACCAGAGGTCAACTGTACCAGCACAGCTCAAAGACCAAAACTCACACTGAAACTCAAGTCCCTGTAAGTAATCAAGAAGCAGGTTACAGATGTGATAGAGGAGTGTTGCATCTGCTAGTGTTTATCAAGCGTTTGTGAATGGACCATAGACAGTTTATGGGATGGACATATGAGAATTGTGGTTGTTACAGCTACACAATAAACAGCATCTATGCGTAAGTAACAACACACTGGATTGTTCAACTACAGATATACTGGAAAGGAGAGCAGTTCAAACATGGTGATCCTGGATATCAAAATGCTCTCTGGGTTTGTCCCTCACCCAGAATCTCTGAAGAGTGTAAGTTAATTACAGGACTTCCACTTGAATAGAAATGATGTTATATCACTATATAATATGTTTGTTGTTGCTGAATGATCCAACTGAATGTCGTCCTCACAGCTCAAACTTGCCCTGCTGGTGGATCGTGTTGAACAAAAGGAAGATCATGTACTGGTTTATTTCCAAGAGGTGAGAAGAATCCACAGTGTGAAATGTTAGATGAGGCTTTGCTGAAATTGTTACTGATTACGTCGTCCTTTTTTGTGTTGTCTTCAGTTACAGAAGGACGTACCCGTCATCCACAGCTTAGAGATCATACAGGAGCTTCCAGTGGAGAAACTGAAGGCAGCTGTGGTCAAGATTTACGACTACTACCAGCCAAGTAAAACCCTAATAACCTTTAGAAGCAGCACAGCACTGACAAACATTTATGCTGAGTAGATCTCCACCAAGTGTACAAAAGAATTGTGGATTTAAATGTGATTGACGTGAAAAAAAGACTCACTACTTATTTTTGTTTGGCTATTTTTCAGGTGACCATGCTGAAACAGAATATGTCTACTCATGTGCTACAGGTAACAAGTGTATGAACATACAAGAACATAATGTGTCTAGCAGAATTCTTTTTGTTTGGAACTAAATTAATATTAAGGCCGTTAATATTTATTAAGTTATTATATATATTTATTCTTTCTTTTGCAGCTTGAAGAGGTGCCTTCACTGAATCCAGTAGAATGCACACAACCTCATTTTATTAAAAATATCTCATATTACCTATCTCAACGTCTTTTTTTTTAAACATGTACCAATACTTTCACGTGTACAGTGGGTACAAAAAGTGCGGACAAAATAAAGATCAAACTAAAATACATACATCCTGTCAGAACTGTTCATTTATTTTAAGACCAGCAAACTATGCAGTACTACTGGAAATCAATGAGACACATTTTATTGAAATAATATGTAGATGAAGATGAATTTACTGTACAACCTGTTACAACTGGGTATGTGGGTGTGCTCAGAAAACTTCTCATCCAGCTCATTTGAAATAGTACACACCTGTCTTTTCATAAATTGGTTCTGATAAACTTCAGAGACATGCCACCTGTTCTCGCAGGGTGTTCTTGGTTACATTCTACTTCAAGACCCCCAAAGAGCTTGTAAAGTTCCAACCAGATCTGTTTTGAAATTGAAAGATATCGCTTGGGTGAGGGCCACAAAATAAATCCAAGGCGTTAAATACACCAGTGATCACAGTGAGGACAACACAGCAACATTGTCAAGAACTTTCAAAATTGATTAGGAGACAAAACACATATCTACACTCCCAAAATCATGTAAAGAAATGTTGGCTGATGCAGCTAGAATCAAACTTTTTGCCAAAAACTGTAAAAGGTATGTTTAGGCTAAAAGCAACTCAGCATGTCAACAAAATAGCAAACAAACAACAAAACACAATTCAAAGTAAGCCTTACAGTCCAGAAATTGCACCTGCCACCTTCCAGGAGTTGACATGAATGGGGGACACCAGCCTAGATGACATCACATGGCTATCCATGACTATTTCATATAACTAGCCATACTGTCCATGGTGAAGTTCAAGTTGTGTAGGAAAGACCAGACTGACAGCCAACATGAAGACGTACACTTCTGAAATGAATACCTGATTGTTTTTGTAGACCAATACACAATGGGGGGGCTGATGGACCACTTATTATATAGTGACCTACATAAAATGGGGAGTCCCAATCTAGGAAGAAAATGTAACAGTCATTTTTTCTGGATCAAACTGCTTACTGGAAGTCTCCATACTGGACTTCATACTGTATTTATTATTTTTATTTATTTATTTTCTACTCCAAAAGTTGTGTTTGAGAAAATGTTCTCTACACAGAAGTTCATTTGCTTGGAAATTGTCTAAGCTGGCCATAGTGATGAGGTAAAAGGCTGTTTGCACGAGCAAATCAAACATCCCACGCTGGATAAAGGGCACCGTTGCAGAACCGGTCCACTGTATCACGTATGCATCCCAAAAGAAGAAAAATAACAGCATTTACAAACACTCTGATATGATTTAAAGATGGACATGGAGCTACACAAGCAGCAGGTCTTCTTCCACAGAGTTCATTATGACTTTACAGTAACACACAAAGTACAAAACTTTCCATGTTCTTCCTGTTTCTGCATGGATTGTCTCTAGGTACTCCAACTTCCTCACACCGTTCAAAGATATACTCATTAGGTTAATTGGTGATTCTACATTGGCCGTAGTGTCAGGCCATGATTGTAGACACACTCAGAAAGGGACGATTAAATGACGGGTTGACAGGTTCCTTTATTGCAAAATGAAGAGGTGCAGAAGTTTGAAGTGGAGGTACGAGGAGAAACATTTCACTCAAGAGAAGTCAGAATAGTCCTGATCAGAGTCTAAACCAATGACATTTGTCCAAACGGATAAAACAATCTACCTTCCAGGACAAACAGGTAACCTTGAGCTGATTGTCTATGGTTTTGTAAACATAGGAGTATGTTTGCAACAGTTTAGAAATGTAGATGCATTTTTTTTATTTTTTTGGCAGGATGCACGTTATTTATGAACAGTATACTTTACAGTATCCTATTCTGATGCTGCAGACAATGAGAAATGAAATGTACATGTCCCAGATCATTAGCAAAAAAATGAGAGATGGCACACATCCTTCTTAAGACTAGGGGTTTGGATTTGTTTAAAGTTGACTAATATGTGGTGAAAAGCAGAGTCGATATGGACTAGTCGATGATGTCACACATAAAAACACAGTAGAAAGTAATTTGCTTTGCAACAATGAAATCTATATTCATGACCTGAATAAGATAAGATAAGATAAGATATGTTTTATTCATTCCACACATGGGAAATTTCCTTGTTGCAGTAGCATGGAATTTGGCAAATATATATACAGACAGCATGAGGACTTTGACATGGTTAAAAGAAAAAAGAGTTACACAATACACATTTGGGGGAAAAAAATATATATACAAAATAAGAATGTTCTGAAAAATATATAGAGAAAAAATGTGCAGAAATATAAAGAGATTCTGTATATACAGTTATGGTACAGTCAGTGGTGGAATAAACAAACTACAAATAAATAATTGCTTAAGACTATGAGATGCTGAGGTAGTGGTTTAGTGCAAAACAAAGCAGTGTACAGAGCAGATTTATTGATTGATGGAGAAAAGTCACTATTTACTCAGGCTGGTGTTGAACAGCCTGATGGCAGCTGGGATGAAGGACCTGCGGTAACATTCCTCCTTGCAGCGTGGATGCAGCAGTCTCCCCCTAAAGGAGCTGCTGAGGTCTGAAACAGTCTGATGCAGTGGGTGAGAGGGGTTGTCCATGATTGATGTCAGCTTGGCCAACATCCTCCTGTCACCCACCTCCTCGATGGAGTCCACAGAGCAGTCCAGGACAGAGCCGGCCCGTCTGACCAGCTTGTTCAGTCTCTTCCTGTCCCTCTCTGAGCTTCCACTGCTCCAGCAGACCACTGCATACAGGATGGCAGAAGCCACCTCATGCTACCCTCTTGCATGATCTCTATCTTTCTGTCCATTCACTTGGGGTCCCAGCGACCCCAAAGGTAGCACGGGGATACATATTGTAGGGTGTGAGAGGAATGTAAGCTACGGAGGCCTTCTGAGAAGGTAAATGAAGCTTGAACACGGGCTGTAGCTCACATGAACACCATAAGCACTCTGGCCTCAACGCAAAATATCTCAACACAATATTGGTGAAATTAACAAGTTTTGTGGTAGATAATGCGTTATTTAGAGGGTCCGTTGCACTGCCCCGATCACTCCCACTATATGGATGCACGCAGCGGTCCACTGGATCTAAATATCGTCAGAATGACTCCTAAGTTATATGGGTGAGTAAACGATTATATTTTATGCCAGAAATAAGGTCCAGGTTGTAAAAAAACGGTAATTCCCTTTAAAGCAAAACCTTAAGCTGGGCATTAAAATCCCAAAATCCCAATCTGGAGAAGAACTTCTCATCTGGCAGGGACTGATGGATAATGTTTTCAACGTATTTATGCCTGCTCAGATATTTGCCCGTGACACCAGTTAAATTCTTCTCAAAGCTGAGTGCCTGTCTCAGTGATTAAACTTTCTTCACAAAAATATTCTTGTATTTTTCTTGAGGATGTAGTTTAAACCTCTAAGTGTCTCAGTGTTGTTCTCAGGCCACATCATTAATGTTAAGTGACAAGTTTTTTTCTTGAGATGATGCCGTTTTTTTCCGGAGACCACAAAAGAGACTTCAAGGCAGAAGAGGGAAAACAGAACTGTAACATTTGATCGGGACATTATTTAGTTGTGTTTGACAATCAGTGTACCGGTGCATCCATCCAGCATCATGCAGCTCACAGTGGTTGTCAGCTAGGAAAAGCTGTTGTGAGGTTGTAGATATTTTATCCATCCTATCAACCACTCTTAGTTCTTTGCACACAGTAGAAAATGTGAACCTTCTGAATATAATTTTCATAAAATATGGACATAAATATATGTCCATAAAAACATGTCCCTGTGGATTCTGTGTTTTGTAAATTAAGACAAAGAATAAATGAGGGTTGGATTCTACATTTGGTCACAAATGTATAAAAAACTGCTCTACAGTTTGACGTTTATTAGATTGAATAGTGCTTTTTGTTACAGTGGTGGCAGAATGTCACACAAAGCAGGGCCACTCCAGCAGCATCCAATCAGAAAAGCCGTTCAGATGACTCAAGAATCGCAAATATTTTCCATGCAGAAAACTAACAATGCACTCAAGCCCCAGATATGCAATCTGCTTTGTCGTGTCCTGTCCACCTGACAGGAGCAGGAGAACGTAATGGCCCTGCACCCCCAGAGAAAGTACCTGGTACTGGCTCCTAGCATCCTACATATGCTGGTGTCAGCAGCCAAGCATCATCACAGATGTACATCTACCTACAAATAACTATTGATGAAACTCTCTAAGAAAGGTTTTGTCATGTGAAGTAGGATATTTGCGGCAGTGTCATTACTGTGCACGTGGATGTTAGCTGAATTTAAATTTTTGATATTTAGAATATCACAATATTAAGAAGATCTGGTTAGCAGGTTTGGGCTCATTATACTTTTGTGCAAAGTGTAGAATGAGGGGATATTTGGAATTAAGGGAAGCTTTCTGATTGGTTGGGCCAGAGCAGTGAGCCTTAGCCAATGAGCCATGTGAGATTCTGCTCTTCCCGTTATGTGAGGTTGCTGGCATCGAAGCAGTGTCTACTCTCTGTCCTTGAGAACAGCAATGAACAAATATTGGACAGACTGGTGGTTGATGTACTTTGTGCTGCCTCGTTGTTTGAGGATGAGCACACAGTCCAAACAAATATGTTTTCTAGAAAACGGTAAACACTGTTGCTGAATGGATGAGCCAAGCACCCTTAATAGTTTAAAGAGTACTGTTGCAAAACTCAAGTGAATGTCCTCCCATGCTGTCTTGGATGGTTTGTCTATAAATGATTGACTTAACAGATGCCTCAAAATGATGAGTGTTTTTGTGATGTAGGTCAAAGAAGGACTGATTAGTAGCAGAGTTTTATAAACAAAGGTTGACTGGGACTAATCTCAGTCACCAGTCATGGGTTTTTCTGGGATGCAGATGAGAATATGGACACTGTTTGCCTGCCTGAGTTGGATGTGTGTGGGAGGGACAGTGGCCAAACCGTAAGTTTACCCGTTCTGTCAAAAATAAATTAAACAATACTTCTGTATAATTTAAACTTCAAGCAGGAGAGGTGTACAGTCCCGACAAAGTTCAGTAATTCCTTGATCATGTTGCGTTTCAACACAAACTGCAGCTTCTTCCATTTCAGAGCCAGAGGTATAGTAACTACCGTATGCATGAATCTGTCTTTGTCTGAAGGCAGTACATGGTGGCCATTCCTGCTGTCCTTGAAGCTGGAACTGAGACCAAGTTCTGTGTGAGTCTCCTGCGGCCCAGCGAGACACTGACCATGACTATCACTTTGGTGGACCAAGAAAAAAAAACAGTTCTTCTGCAGAGGACATCCAGCTCCGAGTTTCATACCTGCGTTCCGTTTCAGGTGCACTCTCCAAACATACCTTTATTCCATATAACACACTGGTATTTATCACATTATCAGCCTTAAAGATGGGTTTTGAATAATTTGTTAATTTTTTTTGGACATTTAAAGCACATAAACCAAAGCTTTCATACACAGCGTATGTTATTTTCAGAAAGTGGTAAATTAATTTCTTAACAGGCTCCTTTAGTGCAAGATGAAGAGGTGCAGAATGTTGAGGTGGAGGTCCAAGGCGCAACATTTCACTCAAAAGAAGTCAGGAAAGTCATGTTCAAAATCTATCATCCACTGATGTTTGTACAAACAGACAAGCCGATCTACCTCCCTGGACAAACGGGTAACCTTGACAAGACTTTGTGTGTTGTATCTCACAGTATGCACAGTTTGTGGCCTCTTTGTGTCCACTTCCTGCAGCAATATGCTTCCAAAGAATTAATGCTGTGTTGCAATGTGTCTTTAATTTACTGTTTGAAAATGCAAGACTGCAACACTGCTTTGGGTGAGATGTAAAATCTTTAATGCACATTTTTGTCTCAGTACATTTCAGAGTCCTATCACTGGACGCTATGCTGAGGCCAGTCAGTCAGTTGGTGAGTGTTTATACTGTCTTTTCTTTTAGATCTCATTTACAAAAAACAGTGTTGGTAATGCTGTGGGATGTACCCTCAGGTGACTAGAATATCAGCTGTGGGTGAAGCTTGCGGTCAATAGTACAAGCATGACCTCTTTATATAAATAAACATGACTGTGCTAAGTTAAAGGTCCAGTATTTTTGCTGATGCTGCTACATGTATTGACCCCAAATGGCTCTAGTTCCACACTGTGAGAATCTGGTGAAAAAAAACAACAACACTGAGACCATAGCATTAAAAATCAACAGGAAGTGAATATGTTGCTTGTGTCGTATGTCGTTGTTTCTTAAATTAGCAATGGAGAATGATTTCTCGATGTTTAGTTTACAAGAACTATGACAGACTCTGCATAAATGTCTGTGTGAATTTATAATCATCATCAGGACTGTTCTTCACTTATTAAAGATGGCTTTAGTTTTTAGTAGCGGAATATAAACCACCTTTTTGTTTTATTTCCCACACAGTACAGCGTCATTGAAATTGAGGTAAGACACAATTTGTACATACTCTATACTAGGAACACAGACCAAATGTAACACAGGAGTGAACTGTTATTCTGCTTAACACCTATGTATGCAACATTTTATAGTAGACAGTAACGGTATACATAAATAAACCCAGTGATAACGTCCATCCTGGGTGACTGTAACACAAGTGGCCAGATCTAATTACAGGTGTGAACAAACTCAAGATGCATTGAGGAAGCATTTGAGATCGGATCATTGTTTCAGTGAAGGAGCAAAGTAAGCATGTAGAGTTTTTAGAATGTATGTGTTTACTCAGTAATGACTCAGTCTCATTATTTACCTAATTTCTATTACTGCTGCAAGCACTGCAACCGTGACATTACGACACCTGTGCAAGCATCCAGGGTCCGAGTACAAATCTGAGCTTCGTGCGAGACGTTAGCACGGAAGTAAAACATCAGTAATATTGTGTTTTAGAGGGGGAAAGAACCTTATTTTAATTTCCCCATGTCCCATGAAGATGAACGTGCAAGGTAATAGGTTGACTCAGAGAGTGACGGTGTCATAGAACTGAATCTGAGACGATGCAGGTAGATACTGACAGGGCCGTCTGGAGTCTAGACGCTGGTGGCAGTGGTGGAGATGAAGAAGTCGGCAGGTGACTGAAGGTCAGACACCTCTGCTGAAGACTACTAGGATGACCATGGGGAGGTGGAGAGGGGGAGGAGGGTTGCCCAACAGATGCCCTGAAGATGGAGTTACAGAATGACATTTACAGGGACAATGGAATGATTGACCAAGAGAAAGCAGGCAAATAGTCCATTGTTTGGTAGTAGTTATGTGCCAGTTGAGGATGGACTGATTTTGACAGTGTGGGAAAATGGAGAAGATGAGAAAATAAAGCCACAATCTGTTTCTGGGAGAGGAACAGATCTTTTCTTTTGAACTTTCGCCTGAGCTTAGTTACTGTGTGAGTTTATTTGCATATCAACCCCAAAGCTAGCATCAGATGTTGAGTGCTGGCTTAAGAGGGACAAGAGTTTACTCAACTCCTTACCTGTGGGCATGAATTGCACGACATTTTGGGACTTTTTGAGTCTGTTTTGTACAACTATTTGGTTTTAAAAGGTGTCGTGTATATAAAGGTCGGCTATTATTATTTGTCATAAATTACACATTTTCTCATTTATTTTATTTGACAGGATCCTTACAACAATAAGATTGGACAATGGCTAAATGAAACATCCAACAGTAAAATACTGCAGCTTTCTCAGTCCTTGAACTCTGAGGCCCGTGAAGGATTGTACAAAATCGTGGTGTTAGCTGGGGGAAGGACAATATATAACAAGTTCGAGGTCAAGAAATATGGTAAGTTATGGTTCTCTTAATACCACTCTGCTTTGGAACATGGTAAGAATGCTAACAACATATTTTTGTTTCCAGTTTTGCCTAAATTTTCCATAAATGTAGATGTACCCAGTGAAATATTCATTGGACAAGAGGAATGCAAAGTTGAAGTATGTGCAAAGTAAGTACCAACCATTCTTGCCAAATGGCAAATCACACTTAATCTATAACACATTTTTAAAACGTTATTTTTATTATTACTATTTCTATATATTCAGGTATACATATGGGCAGCCTGTGCCAGCCAATGTGGTAGTTAGTGTGTGCCCACAAACTATGCCAGTGTATGGACCATACCACTATCCAGTTGGCATCTCCGTGACCAGTGAACTATGCAACAAAGAAAGAAAACAGGTACAACTGCTGCAGAGATGTCTTTAACAGCCACTTAAATAAGAGATAAACAGCTGATATACGGTTAGTTAGTTTCATAAAAGTGATTTAAAAAAAAAAGTTCAGTAAAAAGCCAGCATTGAATAATAATATAATCAGATGATATACTTTAAATAATAAAATGCTGAATTCAATTAACAATGGATGGCTGAAAGTAGGATACACACCGTTAAAAGTGTTAGGTCTAAGATATCAGGTAAAAGCTGTAAATAACTGTCTGAAATGTGTATGAATACAAACTTATTCAATTTAACTGAAAATTCGTTTTTAATGAATCTGAGGTGCATGCATGTAGTGGAAAACAATCGGATGTACTGTATATTTATTGGTGTATGCTGTTAATGAGAGACATGAGAGACAAATACTGTACATCATTGTTCTCTCCAGACAAGCAAGAAGGGCTGTGCCACTTTTACCTTCAATGTATCAGCTTTCTATCAACCGGTCCAAAACATGGTGACTAGTGGTTTGGACGTCACTGCCAAAGTGGAAGAGGAGGGAACAGGCAAGTCTTTAGAACATTTACTATCAAAAGGTCTGACAAAATATGACCAACGTATACAGCCTTTGTAACTGTCGTTCTTACAGGTACTTCGTTGTCACAAAAAAATCTTATAAGGATTTCTCACAAGGCCGGCACACTGTCTTTTATTGATGTACCCACATTTCAATACGAAGGATCAAAAGTGGAAGGAAAAGTAAGTTTAAAATGTTGTCTTCACTTCTTCACTGTGTACTCACAATATAACTGCAGTCATGTGGATTGTTTGTGGCACGACTTTGTGTTTCCAACAGGTCAAAGCAGTTTATCACAATGACACACCTGTTGCTGACATGGTGGTGTATGTTATTGAGGGGCCACCAGAGGCACCAAATTTAGTACTGAACCTCACTACTGACAACGAGGGACTTGCTGCTTTCTCATTCAACATAACCGAATTAAAAGAGGTCTTCACTTTGTTTGTAAGTAAAAAGTAGCATTAACTCGACAGTTTGTAACATGTCGGGCAGAAAATGATTCATTCATCCAACTTCTGTAACCGCTTGCCCTGTGAAGGGCCACCGGGAAATGACATTCTCTCAAGCTGTATTTCAATAATCCCTCAAATTTTTCTTTGCTTGGGTGTCCGACACATGTGGTGTCCTTAGCTACCAAATTCTTTCTCCTCTACATTTACCAGGTGCTTTCTAACATTTCCTTTTGTTTTGAGCACTGTCTGAGAAACAGCGATTGAGATGAATGCTTCCTTTTCTACAATCTAGGCAAGCAGCACACCAGCACCACAGTTGCCTTCACAGTATGGCCCTCCTTATTATGAAAATGGATTTCACTCACTGTGTGTGGTCCAACCTTCCTCTCCTGATGCTGAACCAGTGAGCTTTTTAGAGGTGACGACGAAGACACCCACACAATTTCCCTGTGACACAGAAGTAGACATCTCGATCCTGTACACTGTGGAAGGAGAAGACCAGGGCTCTATGGATGTGATTTATCTGGTGAGTGGTGGGAGAAGTATTTTTCTGTAATATTATTACAACCAATATTCTGTTAAAAATAGCTTTCAAAGTGATATTATTCTTGGTGTAATTATTTCTCTCTCTGTTTCTGCAGGTCTTATCTAGGGGCACCATTGTCAAGCAAGGACATGGAAAGGTTGAACTGAAACAGAAAACAGGTATGAACGCATCATTGTTATGTATTAATCAGTTTTTGTTTAAGACAATTTCTTGTTTTAAAGTCGCAACACAGAGAACAAATTTAAACAAATGATTAACCAAGCTTTTATATTACTTCCTGACTAGTCCTGACTATTATAACTGAACACCTATTGTAAAAGCAACTTCAATATACAAATGTTCACTTGCTACTTTTTTGATTTCTAAAGGCATGTAAGTGCTGATGGGTTTGGTTTACGGTTTCAGTGAATCGAGGCGAGGTGTCCTTTAAGTTGAGAGTGTCTCCAGAGATGGCACCACGCATCCAGGTTGTGGCTTATGCCATCCTTCCCAGTGAGAATGTGGCCGCTAACAGTGCTGATTTCCCCGTTGAGAAATGCTTCAGTCATAAGGTCAGTAGAAGAAGACACATCAATTGTATTCGAATAAATGGGCTGATATGAGTCGTTTCTGTGTGTAGAACATACATTGATCAGGAGTAATATTATGACCACTGACAGGAGAGGTGAATAACATTGACCATCTTGTGACAATACGGTGTTCTGGGGGGAAACCTTTCGACCCGGCATTAATGTGGCTGTTACTTAGACATATACCACCCACCTAGACCAGATCACCACCCAATGACAATGACATTCCTTGATGGCCCAAAACAAAGCATGAAGAACACCACAAGGTGTTGACCTGGCCTCCAAATTCACTAGATCCCACAGAGGCCCTTCCCCTCAACCCATAGGACCCAAAGGCTTCCACTAGGGATGTGCGATATTTCATTGTTTATGGTATATCGTCAGAAACATTCACATACTGTAAGAATATGTCATCTCACGATAAAAACGATAAATTCCCAATGATGACGTATATATGTGTGCGACGCACAGCCCAACACGTGTAGAATATTGATAAATTGACAAAAGCAGATGGTGGAGCAGATACGCCGGGCAGCGAGGAGCTCATTCCTAAATGAGGCTCCACCCCCATTATCTGGAACAGGTTTGGTGTTAACCCCTTAATGTCTGAATTAATTTTTCAATTATATAAAGAAATTAAATATTTGCATTGTTGCTTACCACTCCGGCCGGTCCTACAAGAAACTAGTGCTTGCAAAAGGTTCCTAGGATTTTTTGAATGTGCACAAACCGACATATTATGGCAGGAAATAAAATAAAAAGGACAGTAACATAACTAATTTGTTCCACCACCTCAAACACAAGGACAAACTAGAATATGAAGAAAACCAGAAAATGTGCAAGGATGTAGAAGCAGCGTCAACTTCATCCAAAGAGTGCGGTAGAAAAACACAAATCAGATAAAACCGATGCATTATAGTCAAAAACATTAGGCTGAATTGGTGTTTATTTATCGTCATTTTTATCGTTACCGTGATAAATACCAGGAATTATCGTGATACATTTTTTTAGTCCATATGGCCTGTTCTTAGCTCCCACTAACAATATTCTGTTGCTGGACACCACAGGACACCCTCAGAAGGCATATGTCCATTCTCTGATGAGTCACAACTATTTTGGAGGCACAAGGAAGACCTGCAAAATATTAGGAAGGTGTCATAATGCTTTGCCTGAACAGTTTGCCATTTCCATTTCAAAAAGGGAATCATAAAAAGTCCACTGACCTTACCATGCCTCTAGTCAGTGTCACCATGTTAAAGTTTTTCATTGAGCTGATATTAAGTAAAGTTGTCCCGGCAAGGGCCCAGGACAAGTTTATATAGCATTATAGCAAGCGTTACACCAATCAGTGTTGTGTTGACACGATGTGTGTGTCAGGTGTCGGTGGAGTTTACTCCATCCTCAGCTGTCCCAGGAGAGGAAATCACCATGCAGGTGACAGCTCTGCCAGATGCTCTGTGTGGCGTAAGCATTGTTGATCAGAGTGTCTTCATTCAGGAGGCCAGCAATACTCTGACTGCAGACAAGGTAAGAGCTGGAATCAACCACATTCCCACTATCGCAGTCGAATCGCAATCGAAGTAGGCTAAGCAATGTGTTCCATACAGTGAGATTGAGGTGAGGTGCTCCTCCTTGAGGAGATTACACTACCCACTTACTGTATAAGCCAAAAAAAGTTCAAAATTTCACCCAGTTACCTATTTTATTCCAGATATTCGACTTGCTGTCTATCAGAAAAACGGTGCATATGTATCATAACGTTCAAGATCCTCCGGAATGTGTGCGTGTGAGAACGAGAAGATATGTTCCATCCTTCCTCAGACAGGATGCTTCCACAGTTTTCCAGGTATTCTGTCTGCTCCATTTCCCAAATCATTATAAAATGGAAAGAACCATGGGAGATTTTGTTGTTGTTGGAATTAACTTGTCAGAGATGTCTGTATGATGTTGGATTATCCAGGCAGTAGGACTGAAGATGGCAACTAATTTAGTCATTGCAACACCTGTATGTCTCAGCTACAAAGGCAAAGAATATACGTTAAATACCCATGGCCCTTTTGGTGAGTTTTTTTTATTTTATAAGCATGATTTAGTTCACTTTGTCATTCTGGTATTTTGATAAAATATTGTGTTTTGACTTTTCAGTTGTTCAGATGTCCCCCATGTCACCCCATCCATTTGGTGCAGGAGCAGTTGGTTTTGGAGCAAGGCCAGGACTTGGTAGTGCATATGGATATGTATACAGTGGATATGGTGGATATGGTGGATATGGTGGATATGGTGGATATGGTGTTAGACATGGTGGACATGGTGTTAGACATGGTGGACATGGTGTTGGACATGGTGGACATAGTCGAATTGTTGGTGGACAGCTGGGATTTGGGGCGGCTCTGCCAGTACAGACAGTCCGGACTTTCTTCCCTGAGACTTGGATATGGAACCTGGTGGATGTTGGGTGAGTGTCCATCACAGTTATTTGTAGGTTTGCACTATTAAAATAAAGGATCATAGCTAAATGTGATTAGTTTTAGAGTATAATATACTTTGTAAAGTTTTTATTTTTATTTTACTGTAAATCCCTTATCTAATAGTTGACTGGTTATCTTTGCATGGGGAAAAAACAGTTTGCCCACAACCTGATTAGAACCAAACAGTAGATAGAGAAACTACGAGGAGTACTACCGTAATTTCCGGACTACAAGGCGCACCTGAATATAAGCCGCACCAGCTAAATTTTGGGGGAAAATACAGATTGATCCATATATAAGCCGCACCCGACTATAAGCCGCTGGTGTTTTAATGCCTAATTACCGTAAGGGTTTCTTCGAGGGGGGATTGACGGGACAGAAATGACTTTTTGGAAACGCAAAGCATCCCATTTATTTACATTTGAGAAACACAATAAATATTTCAGTCAGTCAAACAATCAATCAATCAAACAAACAATTAAAACAATCAATCAAACAATCGGTGCTCTCCTAGTGCACTTCCTGCAGTCATAGTACCGTAGTAGTACAGTATAACAAAAACAAAGCTTACAACGCTTGACAAGGCAACAACATTAAATGGCTAAATTTAATTCGTTTTTAAAAGTACTTGCCTGTAACACGGCAGCAAAAGTGCAGTAACCCGACTGCTCAACAAAATAACCAGCATCTTTTTTGAAAACAGCCAACACGGCAGTAAAGGTGCAGTTACACGGACGTTTACTGTATCAAAGTAACCAGCCTACTATACCAGAAAAGTCAGCCAAATCTATCTCCATTGACTTAAAAGCAGCTCTCCTACTGTATTTGGGCTCACTTGGTTTCTTTTTCTCTCATGACCTGGCTCGACCTGACCTGTCTCGCTCTTGCGCCCCCTGGTGACCGTTAGCTGTAAAAATCCATAAATAAGCCGCACCGCTGTATAAGCCGCAGGGTCCAAAGCAAGTGACAAAAGTAGCGGCTTATAGTCCGGAACTTACGGTATTAAAGAGCCAGATATTTCCCTTGGGAGTGGTTGAAGAACGAAACAATTGGTTTAATTGGCACAGCTTTTCTTTAAATAAAAGTCAGACCTTTCCTCATCCCATATGCTTGTGTCTCATCTGTGTCTGATGATCCAGAGAATCTGGAAAACAGAACATGCATCTCACTGTCCCGGACACCATCACCACCTGGGAGACAGACACTCTCTGTTTGTCCTCACAGGGTTTTGGTTTGGCTCCTCGTAAAAAGCTCACCGTCTTCCAGCCCTTCTTCCTTGAGCTCTCCCTGCCTTACTCCATCGTCCGAGGAGAGCAGTTTGAACTGAAGGCAACAGTTTTCAACTACCTGACCAGCTGCATCATGGTAAGGATGATTTTGAACGTACCGTAGTGTTGTAAAAGTTTGACCATAGTTTCTCTTCAACATATGACAGTTTTCTTGACAACACTTTTTGTTTACAGTTATTAAATTGTGAGTCCCAGATTTAGTAGGGCGGCACAGTGGCACAGTGGTCACCAGTTCAAATCCATAAGCCGGCTGGCCTTTCTGTGTGAAGTTTGCATGTTCTCCCTGTGTCTGCGTGGGTTCTCTCCGGATACTCTGGCTTCCTCCCACCATCCAAAGACATGCTCATTAGGTTAACTGGTGATTCTAAATTGTCCGTAGGTGTGAATGTGAGTGTGAATGGTTGTCTGTATCGGTGTTGGCTCTGCGATGGACTGGCGACCTGTCCAAGGTGTACCCCTGCCTCTCGCCCGAGGACAGCTAGGATAGGCTCCAGCAGACCCCTGTGACCCTTAACAGGACTAAACGTGTATAGAAGATGGATGGATACTTTAAATACTTGATATGTCACCATTTAAGGCAGGCAACTGGTAAATTACTTGATACTGTGTACTTAACCTGGAGCAGTAGGGTTGAGGCAGGGAATGGTGGCTGAGAACCACAGACAGGGGGATAAAGGGAGTAAAGCAGAGAGCTGAGCCACTGATGAAGCTTCATGAAGCAAGAAGTCCAGATACACTGACTGAAGAAATCCATTGATATGCCTGAACAGAGTCTACAGTCTGGCAGTCAGTGTTTGCCAGTTACATTATTGCAGATGGATGAAATCTGGGCTGGTTTGGAATCATCTTAGCATTTTTTTCTGATTACTTTTTTTTAGAGTGGCCGAGAGGTGCAAACCAACATTACAAAACACGTTTACCAAGCTTGAGACAGATTAACATTTTAGAAAACATTTTTACATACCATAAAGCATGCCATAATACATTTACAAGTCCCAAAACAAATTTACATGTCAGAAAACAAATTAATAAGACGTGAAACACTTTTACATGTCCCAAAACAAATTTACAAATATCAACCATCAACCGGAAAGAGAATGAAAGAGAATTTGCACTTCTCAACTTGTACTTTTTTAAGCAGACTTGAAATAAAAAAGTGCATTTTTTTTTACCCATCCCCATCAGTTGACTGTATGTCGCCATCAGGTTTCTTCTTAGTAACTAAAAATGTGAATAGTTGCGTTGGTTGACTATTGCAGTTTTTTTTTCTCAGACGTTAGCAAAGTATTAAACAAAATGTTGATTTCATATTTTGTATGTGTGTTGGTGGTTGTTGAACAGTGTTTCAGTTCAACCATCAACTGCATCTTGCAGGGCTGAGTTGATTCCCCCAGTTATGCTAACACTAGACACAAGGAGAGACGGGAAGTGGCAAAAGAAAAGAATAGAGGAGACACCAGAAGTAGAAGGCATGACATAAGTTGACATGGGTGTTGATATTCTTGTAAAGTATCCTGTGCTCTAACCAGATGACTGTGACTCCTGCACCTTCATTGGAGTACACCCTCACCCCTTTGTCGGGTGACCAGTACACATCCTGTTTGTGTGGCAATGAGCGTAAGACTCTCAGCTGGACCATGATCCCCTCAGCCTTAGGTAAAGATCCTTGTTATATTATCAAGTAACAGGTCATACTGCTTTCCTTCTTCCTCAACTTGACACACATTAAGAATTATTTTTCATACTAAATCCAGCAATGCTCCATCCAAGCACCTCTCCTTGTAGCTATACATGTTATTACCACAAGTAGATATTTTCAATCTACTTTTTTGCTGATGATGCACAGTTCTTTGTGCCAGTCCAAACTTGTAACCCTCAAATTTTCACCTTCACCTAAAAATTAAAGTCTTATACAAAGCAGTTTCTCATCACTGATGTTTTGTCTCTCAGAACATTACAGTTAGTGGTCCAACACCCTCACTGTAATGTTCAGGTTCAACTTTATACCCACCTGCTGAGGGCATACAGCTAAACCTGAACACTGCTTCACCTGTGATGTGTGAGCAGAAAATACAGACAGTGATTCTGTCATAGTTTCATACTGCGTGTTTTTTCTTGTCAGGGGTTGTGAATGTGACTGTGACTGCTGAGGCAGTGGCGTCACACGCTTCATGTGACAATGAGATTGTCAGTGTGCCAGAGAGAGGTCGCATCGACGTGGTCACAAAGTCTCTCATAGTGAAGGTGGGTCGCTTTTTAGGCATTTCATCTTATTTATTTATTTATTTTTTTCTAAAGGAAGTTGTAACTCATTACAATTTGTTTATTTTCATCATTACCCTCAGGCCGAGGGAACTGAAATCACAAAGACATACAACTGGCTGCTCTGTCCAAAAGGTCTGTATACAGACATAGCCTTTCAACTATTTCAGGTCCAGATGTCAGAATGAAACAGTTCAGGATTTCATTAAAAAAATGTCTACAAAAAGTGGGGCGACTGTGGCTCAGTAGGTAGAGCGGGTTGTCCACTGAACCCCCAGTTGCTCCCAGTGCGTGGCACTGGTGTGTGAATGTGTGCGTGCTTGTGTAAGTGAATGGGTAGATGTGTCTCTGACTGTAAAAGCGCTTTGAGTACCAATAGGTAGAAAAGCGCTATATAAAAGCAAGGCCATTTACCATTTATTTGTAAATGTTTTAAATTTCATTTCTTAAATGTTAATATTTTATTTCATTACACAAATGGAAGAGCTGTTTATGAGTACTGAGTACCCTCAATGCATCTAATTTCCACAACGGTCTGTTAAAATTCTTCATCTATTTACCTGTTGAATCTAGTAGGTGTATATATGTTATTTGATTTAGTACTGACCTTCTGCATGGGTTTCTCTGAGTAATGTGTTTGTGTCTGTCGGTACACAGGAGACACTTTGACAGAAGACACAGAGGTTCAACTCCCGGGGAATATGATTGATGGATCTGCCCGTGCTTCAGTATCAGTCCTTGGTAAAGCAAATTGTTACAGGTTACAGGTGAAACTTCTCTAGACCATTCTACTACTGGTGACATGTACAATTGAAACCAGATGTTTACATACACTGTGTTAAAAGACACATAAACATTTTTTCCTCGCTGTCTCTCCTGTTTTAGGTCAGTTAGGATTACCAAATTTATTTCTATTTGCTAGATGACACAATAATGAGAAAGAGAATTTCTGAGAGAATTTTTTATTACTTTCTTCAAAGTGAGAAATTTACATACACAAACATTACTATGTCTTTAAACGATGAGGGAAAGCCCTGATGATGACATCATGGCTTTGGAAGCTTCTGATAGGTTAACAGACAACATTTGAGTTAATTGGAGACACACCTGTGGATGTATTATTAGGCTCCACCTCAAACACACTGCTTCCTTGTTTGCCATCGTGGGAAAATCAAAAGAAATCAGCAAAGATATCAGGAAGAGAATTGTGGAGTTCCACAAGGAAAAAACGTCTATGTGTCTTTTAACGCAGTGTATGTGAACATGTGGTTTCAACTGTATCTCTTAGAATGCATTTGAAATTAAAAGTCAAAAGTTATGTGTAGTCCACGTTCTGTGTTTGTGTAGGTGACATCCTTGGCAGGGCCCTGAAGAACCTGGACGGACTGCTGCGGATGCCGTATGGATGTGGAGAGCAGAACATGGCACTACTGGCTCCCAACATCTACATCCTCCAATATCTGAAAGGCACACAGCAGTTGACGCCAGCTATCAAGGAAAAGGCTACCAACTTCCTCACCAGTGGTGAGTTTTATAACACACTTACACATTCAAACCTGCCATTATTGCTATTATTATATCCCTGTTTTTTGTCACAACCCATCCTAACATATGCATTTATTGTCACATTACACAAATAAAGCATAAAACAACAAAAGCTGGAATAAATAAAAAATAAAAAAAGTTAGAATACCCAGACAAAACTATTTTCCATAAAGGCATGGTATAACTATTTCATAGAATTATTCAACTCCAATCAAATTACTTTAAAATCAACTGTACTGAAAATGTGTTTGGCTGCAGTTGGAATAAGCATGTTTCTATTGTTTTATAGGCTACCAGAGACAACTGAACTACAAGCACACTGACGGCAGTTACAGTACATTTGGATCAGGACCAGGAAACACTTGGTAAAGTTCTGTGTATGGAGTGCAGTCCGGTCATGACATGCCTTGTATAGACCAACAGTTCCCTAACTTTATCTGTCATTTGCATAATCATTTTGGTATATTAACATAAACATATGCCAAGTAGCATAAACACAGCAGACTTACCGGAGAAATCCATTCACTCAGAACCACAAATATACAGTAGCCAAAAGAGCTCAACACACTGCAGTCCAAGAAAACACACGTAGTTAGACACAAGGGAAGTAAGAAAACATACATCAGTTTGACAACACGTGCAAATAATCACAGTAACAATAAAGGCAAGTGCAGCTGTGGAAAAGTAGGCTGAGCGGGTTGACCACGAACGGTTCAATCCCTGGTGCATGGACCACCAGCCGGAGTCTCCTTGAGCAAGGCGCTGAACTCTGAGTTATATGTAAATGTGTGTGTGCTTGTGTGAAGGAATGGGTAGATGTGTCATTGTGATTGCAAAGAGGTTTGAGTACCAAAAGGTAAAAAAGCACCATACAAATACAAGACCATTTACCAAATGTCTCCAGGGGAGACCAAAAAGCGATAAACCTGGCTGGGACACACTGGTTGTTTAAAGCTTTATGACTTCAGGAGTTGCTGATTTCTACTCTTTTCTGAAAGTAATTGAAATATAGGTCTTTGTTGTTGTTATGTCTGTCTTTTTAAACGTCCTGATTGCATTTTTCCTTATAAACTTCTTTGTAGCCTGCTAATTCAAATATTCTGACAACATGAAGAATTCTTCTGGAAACTCTCCCATTGTCAAGGGCAACTCTGCTCTCCACCAGCATGACTAAATAAAACTATACTGTCGAAATACAATGCTCAACTAATGATCACTTCCAATGCTAATGTCACACTCATGTACATAGATGAGAACTCATACTGCAATACAGATGTGTAATTACTTCTTAAAAGGCCTCAGTCACTATAATCAGCAACATAACCAAAGTTTTTCAAGTGCCAGCTCATGCCTCATTTTGTCTGTAGATGTCTGACTTTGCTTGTCCCTCCTTCAGGCTCACTGCCTTTGTCCTGAGGTCTTTCGCCAAGGCTCAGTCGTTCATCTACGTTGATCCAAAAAACATTGAACAGTCCAAGATGTGGCTGGAACAAAAACAACAGCAAAATGGCTGTTTTGAACAGTCAGGAAAACTCTTCAACAACAGAATAAAGGTAAAAGGGCAGTAGCTGTATGAAAATGGCCAATGCAAACTGAATCCGAACAAATAAATACACCACCTAGACAGGAAGTGGAAATGCTTTGGTTCTCGCTGTAGCTGGGGTCCACATCATGCATGGTTGTATTTAGAAGAGATACCCAGTGGAGGTCCAGTGATGATGAACACTACATAATGCTTTCTCTCTACAGGGTGGTGTGTCTGATGAAGTGACTCTCACTGCATACATCACTGCAGCCTTCTTGGAGATGAATACGTCTGCAGATGTGAGTAAACACTGTGCAAATATCTCATGCCGCTCACTTAACAAATGCTGCTTTCAAATAGAACTTGTGAACTCTGTGGTTACACATCAGCAGTTGTGTGGATAAAATTCTTAGTTGTGAAGTGGTAACATCAATCATAAGTCATAGGAACACTACCACTAGCAGCTGTTTAGCCAGCTAATGAGCGGGTAACTTAATGTAGGCAACATCAACTAAAAAATGTCACCATGCAATGTTATAAATACCACAAAAGGGAGCCATATGAACTCTTGAGCACAAAAAGCTATTCTTGGTTTGTAGAAATTGGCCACGCATTGAGTTTCCACTCACCTTTCTGAATATGAGTGTGCTGCTGACATGTACCATGTAGAGAGCAATGCCACACACAGATGTGACTGATAATCCCCATAAATCAGAGGAAAAAAAAGTATGACCTAGCTCTGCGCACATCATTACTTGAACCAAAATAACCTGTAAAAGTACATTTTGTGTGAGTGTCTGAAATAAATGAAATAAAATCCATGCACAGACTTAAATGTGTGCACTTCTTTAGTTTCTATCTCTGTTATAGATTAACAGTTCAGACTTCTCCAGGTTGGCATCTTTCATAAAACTGTATGTCAGTTTAGGTCCATTAATATGAACTAGAAGTTCCACAGTGAGAAGGAGTTTCATCCACTTCAGCCACATTTTCTTTCACATGCGTAACGTCCTGTTTATCATGTTTGAATGATAAACAGATCTCTAGCTGAAATGTAGTGTGCCCATTCCTTACAGGCACTTGCTACAGATAAAGACACACGGCAACTGGAAGAAACTTTTATGTAAATAACATCAATTCCAAGATTCAAAAGAGATAGTTTATTGTTATGGATTTATTCAAATAGCCTGGTCCTGCTACACTAATTAGAAGATAAGATAGAATTTAGGTCGGTAATGAGAATATAGTGATGCAGTCCCATGATATTTGTAGATGAAACCTTTTCTTTTTAATCTGTTAAAGCATCCTGTGGTGAACAAGAGCCTGTGGTGCCTCAGGCAGTCCATCCCTTACCTCAGGAACACCTACACTACAGCTCTGATGGCGTACGTCTTCACCCTGGCAGGAAACATGGAGACACGTGCTTTACTTCTGCAGTACCTAGATACGATTGCAGTAAGACAAGGTGAGTCCTCCTCCTCAGGGAAATCATTCAGCCTTCATTACTGAGAGTGTAATGTTCATTGTGTCTGTCTTTAGGGGGTTTTCGCTACTGGTCCCAGACAGCAACAGAAGCTTCAGCCTCTCTTTCTGTGGAGATCAGCTCCTATGTGATGATGGCCAAACTGAGTGCCTCCCCTACAGCTGAGGACCTGGGCTACACCTCCAGCATCGTCAGGTGGCTGGCGGGGCAGCAGAACTATTACGGAGGCTTCTCCTCCACACAGGTAGTCCAGTACAATAGCTGCACAAAGTAGGCAATATGTCTATGTTGTAACAAAACAAAGTAGGTTTCAGATTTTGTTTGAATCATGACAAACCACTGCGAGAGACAAAACTACTTTACAATCTGCTCCACAAATATGGAGTTGATTATCAACCATGTTCAAATCATTTAAACATAATATTAATTGAAAACTGTACAAAAGAAGCATGTCAAAAAATGTTGATTTCTGAATATATCGCTCATTTTTCCTCCCGTGTCTGCGTGAGTTCTCTCCAGCTTCCTCCCACCATCCAAAGACATGCTCATTAGATTAAGTGGTGATTCTAAATTGGTCGTAGGTGTGAATGTGAGTGTGAATAGTTGTCTGTCTCTCTGTGTTGGCCCTGCGATAGACTGGTGACCTGTCCAGGGTGTACCCCGCTTCTTGCCCGATGACAGCTGGGATAGGCTCCAGCAGACCCCGCAACCCTTAACAGGAATAAGCGGGTACAGACGATGAATGAATGAATGAATATTGTTCTTTTTTTATTTGAGGCTAGTGACATTTTGTTTTTAAAAAAAGTTGGGACAGGAGCATGTCTACTGCTCTTGTACTACCTCTTCTTGTACAAAGAAGTGCTGGATTATACATTGTACTTTTTTTATTCATATATTTTTTCCTCTTGCAACCCTACAGGACTATTTTTTATTTTATTTTACTAGATTTTTACTTATTTTTTATTTTATTTTATTTAATCTTTCTTTTGTCCGTGGTTTTCTATGAGCCACTCAACTACTGTGATCAAGCATTGCCGATCACATTTTAGCCTAACCCTTTTGACTGTAGTGCATTGGCAAGTTTCGTCTGAGTGTTTTTATTTATTTATTTATTTATTTTTATTATTTTACCGGAGGCTATTTGGGTGAAGTCAACGCTCCTTCTTTCGCATTTTCTTCATATTCTGGTTTGAGCTGTGTTTTAGTGGCGTTACTGTCCTTTGCATGCACTGTTTATTTGCAAACCATGCATGCTGTAAATTGCTGCTCCGCATCAGACTTTTACAACCAAACCAGTTGAAAATAATGTAGGTGGAGCCTCGTCTCCGCCTTCCGCCGTTGTCAATTTGTCAATATTCCACACGTGTTGGGCTGCGAGCATGTAGCGCACATATACATCATCAACGGGAATTTATCATTTTCATCGTGGGATGACATATTCTTACCGTGGCGAATGTTTTTGACGATATATCGTAAACAATAAAATATCGCACATCCCTACTTGGCACTGGTGTGTGAATGTGAGTGTGCTTGTGTAAATGAATGAATAGGTATGTATTGCGACTGTAAAATGTTTTGAGTACAAATAGGTAGAAATGCTCTATTCTCCATATATCTGAAGTGATTTGGAAATCATTACTTTCTATTTTTATTCACAGTTTCTGTTGCATCTCAGCAAATGATTTGTTAAAATTGTATATTCTAAGCTGAGCTGTGCCCAGAATGAATAGGTTGGAGAATCCATCATTTAAGTAGTCTGGTCACATTAATCATGTACACTGAGAGATGTTGACGTTAGTGTGAAAATACAGTGTCACCATTTGTAATATAATGTGGCTGTTTTGGCTTAGGCCACAGTAAACACCAATAAATTCTCTCAAATATCAGAATGCATATTTTGCCAAACGACAAAAAGCACAATCCTTCCAACAGTATTCCAACTGTATGTTGTAGGACACAGTGGTGGCTCTTCAGGCTCTGGCTCTCTACTCCTCTCTGGTGTTCAGTCCTGGAGGTTCAAGCACAGTAACAGTCCAGGGTCCCAGTGACCAGCTGACATTTGACGTAAATCCAAACAACAAACTGCTCTACCAGGAGAAGATGCTGCGGGACGTGAGAGGAAAGTACAGTGTGGAGGTGAAGGGCACTGCATGTGCTGCAGTACAGGTCAGTGAACACGCAGGTACAGCAGTTTGGCCCGTGTGATGCAATAAGCCAAAGATTCATTGGTGTCCTCAAGAATAATGATCTTTTTAATGCCATATAATGAAATTGTTTTTTAAATTGAATTAAACTGACTTGACTTCAACACTGGGACATTCATTGTGTTTGCTGACTCTAATTTACACTCTAGTGGCGATGGTCCAGGTATCATCCTGGTTATAATCGCATTAAATATGTGATATGGAACATGAAAGTCTTGTTATTTATATCTTCCATCCAGTTTAATGACTGTGCAATAGTGTCTGTGACTCCTCACTGAGGTGAACGAATAGTCAAAGTCTGACCCGGTGAACCCCATCACGTGTTTCATGATCCAGTAATGAGATGAGTACCTTATCTTGTCCAGATAAGGCACAGTTGTGTCCTCACAGGGAGGCGTTTTGGCCTGAGGTACAAACAACCTCCTCAATCTGTCCATGGAGCAGGACAGAGACTGCAGCCCATCACTGAACGTGCTTCTCTGCCTGACTGTGGTATAGTGTAGATGGTGGTGGACATTGTTCATGATGGACCAGATTTCAAGGTCCTTGCATTTGCCATTGATGTCAGGGACTCCAGATCTGGCCGTACCACAGAACCTGCCTTATGTATCAATCCACAAAGGTTCCCTTCTTCTTAGTGCTGTCTCCCCTGTACACCGCAGCATAGAAGAGAGCACTGGTAACGACAGTCTGATAGAACATGTTCAGCAGCTTCTGGGATCATGGCATCCCTTTTGATCAGACTTTATCAGGTTGTTTTCTGTTTTGTTCTCTTCAATGTGGTCCACAAAATAAGTGAAATAATAGTTATGCGCCATTCAAACTAAGACACACTATTCAAACTAAGGCTTTTGGTATGTAAAGCAATGAGTGCAATGGAATGAGTGAGTTATATCGTCTTAAATAGATCTAAAGAACAATTCTTTGGCACCCTCAAAAACTACCTTACCTGGGATTGTATTGTTCCTTATTCCTCGCCACACGGACGCACTCTACAGGAAGGGACAGAGCAGGCTCTACCTTCTGAGGAGACTGAGGTCTTTTGGAGTGAAAGGGGCACTCCTGAAGACCTTCTTTGTCTCTGTAGTGGCATCAGCCATCCAGTACGGAGTGCTCTGCTGGAACAGTGGCATCACAGAGAGGGACAGAAAGAAGCTGGATAAGATCGCCAGGAAGTCCAGCTCTGTCCTGTGCTGCCCCTTGGACTCAGAGCGTTAGGTGGGTGACAGGAGAGTTCTGGCTAAACTGTCATCCATGTTGGACAATGAGTCCCACCCCCTGTATGGTGACCTAACAGGACTGAAGAGCAGGAAGGAAAGATACAGAAGGTCTTTCCTTCCTGCTGCTGTTAGGCTCCACAGCGAGCACTCCTAATAGGTGCAATATTATTACACCTTATGGTGTAATAACACCAGTCTGTGCAATATGTCTGTTATTGTATCCCTGCCATTTCATGCTGTTGAAAACTGCAATTCCCCCATTGTGGGACAAATAAAGGTTTTCTTATTCTTATTGTTATTATTCTTAGTAGGTTTAGCATGTACTGCACAAGCAGCAATGAATTACTGTCATCACCAGGCTGTGAAAAGGCTAAATTGTTACTGTATATTAAATATATAATTATTTCTCAGCTTTCTCTTCACTACAACATCCCAACTCCTGTTGACGTCACCACTCTCAGTGTAGAGGCCAGGCCCGAGGCCACATGCACCAGCACAGCTCAAAGACCAAAACTCACACTAAAGCTCAGGTCCCTGTAAGTAGTGCTTCCTCAGCCTTCAAATATGGGTTGTAAGATGGGCAAGAACGGTGGCAGACAAAACACATCAGTCAAAATATGTTGTTTTAATTTGAGATTGTTGTCCTAACTTGCATTACATTGACCTGTCTTTTTCACTTTGAAAATTAGTGCAATATCAGTGGTGACTGTCATACTGAGTTGAAATTAAAGTGCAAATTGGGTTAAAAAGATGAAGAAAAATATATTTTTAATTTAATTATTTGTTTGTTGCCACCAAGACAGTGAGGCATTTCTAGTTACTACTACATATCACTGCCAAAGTCTCAGATTAATCAGTTCTCAATATACACGCGGTACGATAGCAAGATGTGAATAACATAGTGCAAGTAACATCATGTTTCCATTACAGTTATACTGGAAAGCAGAGCAGTACAAACATGGTGATCCTGGATATCAAAATGCTCTCTGGGTTCGTCCCTGACCCGGAGTCTCTGCAGAGTGTAAGTTAATTACAGGACAACATTAACAAAAATTAGACAGTTTACTTTTATGGTTGTTTAAATGATCCAACTGAATGTCGTCCTCACAGCTCAAAAATGCTGTGCTAGTGGATCGTGTTGAACAAAAGGAAGATCATGTCCTGGTTTACTTCCGGGAGGTGAGGAGAATCCACAGTGTGAAATGTTAGATGAGGCTTTGCTGAAATTGTCACTGATTGCGTCGTCCTTTTTTGTGTTGTCTTCAGTTACAGAAGGACGTACCCGTCACCCACAGCTTAGAGATCATACAGGAGGTTCCAGTGGAGAAACTGAAGGCAGCTGTGGTCAAGATTTACGACTACTACCAGCCAAGTAAAACCGATAACTCAGGCCTCCTGGACAAACTCTCAAACATGATTTTTAGTTACTTGAAAATCCCATAGGTTCAAATTTGTGTGTATACTCTTGTATGCTTGTTCCTGTGAAGGGTCATGGGGTCTGCTGGAGCCTATCCCAGCTGTCTACTCTACAACATCTCCTAATGGTTCCTATGCTTTGTTTGTTCAGTTTTTCTTCTTTTAATTTGACTTCTTTTCCCTTTTTATTTGTAGGTGATCAAGCTGAGACAGACTACATTTACCACTGTGCTGCAGGAAACATTGCGTACATTCCCACTGCTGCAGGTACATATGTTTGAATATCATTATTAATTTCTGAATTTCTTGGTATTTTTCTGATGAAAAGACTTTGAAATTATTAGATGATTGAGAAATGAATGAAGAAGCCAGCTTCAACCAGCAGCTTCTGATAAGATATGAGTCATCAAACCGTTCAGTGATCCCCCCCCCTTTAGCTTTTAGTAAAGCTAATCTGTCTATAAGACTGTTAAAGTGACCTGTGTTTTCTTTTCTTTTTTTCAGCTTGAATGCTAACTTTATCTATGTGGCTGTTTTGTGTGTAGTACACGGTGTATAGCTCTGTTGCTGAATGTCCACAACCAGGATTGTTATTTAGCTTCCTGGGAGCTGCAGGAAAAAAAACAGAGAGAATTGCTATGGCAGAGATGTTAACAACATGTTTATTTTTTATGGAAAATGGAGCCACATGTCATCCAGAAACTGTGTTTTACCAAATATGCAATAAATCCAAGTCACTGTAAAAGGCATTTATTTGTTTTCTGATCCTGCAGACACAGGAGTAACTACTATAAATCCAGATATTATTATGTGGGAGGACAATAAATCAGAGGTTTAGTGAGACTATAACTTTGCCTTACTATTGTCATCATATTGTCATAATCTGCACATGTTTCCTAAGCAACAGATAAATCTCCAGTTTCAGCTGCATACCTAGTGTGTGACCAGCCATGCTGTACACGCAGTGCCCTTCCCCTCCAATATGACCAATAGACTGACTGAGTTCATCTTTAATGAGCCCTCTGGACCTTGATTTCTCAAAGCTACCTAACCTAAAGAGAAGGGAATGGGACACAATTGTGGGTATCCCGCAGGTCTAATGAAGTGTCGATACCAAACCGGCTTTTCAAAAGAGGGAGGTCAGACAGCTTCACATAGAGTTGGCAATGTCATATTTGTATAATTTTTTTCCTAGGCCAGCTAACCGGCGACCTGACTTTACATAAGTGGGTGAAAATGGCACAGATACCTATCTTTTATTGTGATATTATGCTTCAGTTGTTCTTTGTTCTTAAAACGCTTACTAAACAATTTCCTCCTGGGCATAGATCTATACCGCATAGAAGTTTTTTAGTTTTCCTTCTAGCGTATTTCAGTGCAGTGTACTGCGCTGTAGGAAGTCTATGAGATTAACTCTGTGTACTCAGTGTAAAATATGTTCTTAAGTGGACACCAGCCGGAAATAACACTCTTTCTTGGCTTCCGTGCGTAAACAGCCTGCTTCAAATCAATCCATACATTTTCAATGATGTTAAGGTCTGGGGACTGGGATGGCCTATCCAGAAGATTGTACTTGTGCTTCTGCATGAATTCCTTGGTGGATTTTGAACAGTGCTTGGGATCATTGTCCTGATGAAAAATCCAACCCCGGCGTAGCTTCAACTTTGTGATACTGAGAGGAATTCATGTGGCCCTCAACTTTAACAAGGTTTCCAGTCCCTGTGCTAGCCACACAGCCCCATAACATGATGGACCCTCCACCATATTTCACAGTAGGCAATAAGTTCTTCTCATGGAGTTCAGTGTGGTTTTTCCTCCATGCATACCTCCTCTTGTTCTGACCAAATAACTCAATCTTAGTCTCATCTAACCACAGTATTTTTTTCCAAAATGCTTCTGGCTTGTCCAGATGTGCTTTTGCATACCTCATGTGACTCTTCTTGTGACGAACACTCAGGAAAGGCTTTTTGCGCATCAGCCTTCCAAAGAGCTTTTCCTGGTTCAAAGTGCACTGGATTGTGGAACGATGAACAACTACACCATCAGTAGCCAGATGTTCTTGTAGTTCTCTGGAGGTGGTCTGTGGCTTGTCTGTGACCATTCTAACCATCCTTCGTCTGTGTCTTTCCAGTATTTTTTTTGGCCTACCACATCTTTCCTTCACAATGACTGTTCTTCTGGCCTTCCATTTCTGCACCACATTTCTGACTGTGGAGATACACAGCCCAAACCTTCTTGATAATTTCTTGTACCCTTCTCCTAATTCATGATAATGAATTATCTTAGTTTCTTGGTCAGTGGAGAGTTGTTTCGATGCCCTCATGTTGCCAGGAGCCTAGGACAAGCACAGCCAGCAATTGCCTCTGTTAAATAGCCTTTTTCATGATTGGTTTTACCTGTCTTTGTAATTGAAGGTCTCACAAGCTGATCAAAGCAGTTTTGGGCTGCAACATGTCAGCTACAAATCCCTACAGGTCTTGAAATCAATGTGATTAAAAGGATGCCCAAACTTTTGCACATACCATGTTTTACATTTTAATTTATTGTAATAAAACTTTGTAATGATACTCTAAGAATTTTGGTCTTAAATGTCTACATCTCTGTAGGAAATAAAATCTTGTTGCTGTGATCGTCTTTTATAAAGTTAGAGCAAATTATTATGAAATCTTAGAGGGGTGCCCAAACTTTTTCATACCACTGTATATTTGAGAGGATCCGTAAATGCGGCACATATTATAGTTGTGTTATTTTAGGCTATAAATACCAGCTCAGTAATGGTGCTGTTGAATACTTTTCATCTCTGAAGACAGATATTTGAAGTTTGTGCTAAAGCAAAGTATCAGTACTTCAGTACTAAATGCTTATTGATATTCAAAAATCCCACTAACTGAGAAGTATTATTATTACTACACATTTGATGGTAAAACCCTATTAAAGTAAAGGGATAACCCTTGAATAAATTCCTAGTTAATTCATTCATGCAAATTCTGGTTTTACATTGGATGTCAAGGTCCGCCCTCGACCTGCGCCACCACCTGTTCCTTCAAATGCTGGAACTGATGAAGTAATGACAGTCCTTGATAATCTAATCTGAAATAAGATTTCAGAAGATTTAAATATGCGTTTCTTTGAAAGGTAAGGACAGCAGCAGGGAACAGGTGAATGCAAATGACTGGAATTTACGGCGCATTAAAAGATCTCCATTCAGTATAACACACAAGCACTAGAGGGCTCCGACACACAGAGTGACTGAGCTTAGAGCATGAGTGTCAGAGGAGCTGTGTTTGAAAAATCCCTTTCATGAGACAGGAGCTAAAAGAGGGTATTTGCATTCCTGTGTACTCTGTTTGATTTTTTCTACCCTGACTTCTCTCAAAAAAAAAAAAGATTAAGCCTAATAAATTTCATTACATCACATCAGTTATTTTGCCAGGATTATGTCTCAGTAAGGTATTTGTTTCTGTAGGTGGTGCTATTTTGTCATTTTTGCCCACACTCACATGCTCTATAAATCAGAAGGTACTGTAAATCATTCACTGTGTTCTGGACAAATTAAGCTAATAGCCCAGTGTTTAAAATCTCATCCCAGGTAGTGACTGGTTTAACATCATTTAAATATCTAAATAAAAACAGCCACAACTGGAATATTGAGTTTGTTTGAACAGTTGTTTGTTATCTATTTATCGCTGGAAACGTGCATATATTATATGCATCGATTTAAATATACGCAGCGCCATATGAATTTTGTCTATTGCGATTAATATGTGCAACAGACACAATCAGACCTTTACAAAGTGCAGCTTTGTGTTTTTCTCTGTCCCTTGGTGTTGAAGATGCTGTGGACAACTATGCATTAGCAAGCTCAGAGAGATGATTAATTAAAAAGAAATGGTTCCAGTATACAGATTACCTCAAAATAATGCAGAATATTTTCAAATAATTAAGTAAATGCATTGAATGAACCGCTGAATAGCAAAGAGTGGTGAAGAAATGACAGATTACAGAGTCACACATAAAGATGAAATACATAAAGACTGGAAAGATAAACTATTAATTGAAATTAATGTAACAATAGATTCATTAATAAATGCTATTAAAGGTAAAAGTAGTTAAAAGTGGTGTTGAAACATCTAGCAAATAAAATAGCATGCTAAGTGTTCATATGGGCATTTTTCAGAGCTGACATTTTGACTTGTCATTGCAAAGTGAAGAAGATATTAACCATGGATCATTTCATCATTTACGTGACTGAATGCATCTCACCAGCATTCTGGATTTTATTTATCTACATGGAATGCAGTTGTTTTTTAATGTTATAAATTACATATCATAATATCATTTTTTTCCCTATGATGAGTCAACCTGTCTGCTTTGAAAGCAGCGTATTGCTTTAAAGCAGACTTTAAAAGAGATGACCCTTTCTTTCAAGTGTCACTGTCATCCACTGCACAACACCAGGGCCCTGAACCTGGCTCCGCTGACATGAATGCACCTACAGTTAATGTTATTAGTTACACATGAGCTTTGCCTGCAGCGACATAAAAGTGCCGGCTTTAGCTCTATCATAATAACCAACGTCTGCTGAGCATCAGCCAAGCTACTCGTGAAACAACACACCACAAATTATGACCACCATCAGCAGCAGCTTAGTGACATCATATGCCTGCTCATATCATGTTTTTTTTTTTTAGTTTTTCTTTCAACTCTGCTTATTATAAGGTGATGCAGGAAAAATGTGTATGGTGTTAGTGAAATATTTTTATATTCAAAAGGAAGTAATTAACCAACTAAAGAAAAATTATTTTAAGACATCGAGGTACGTCACTTCCGGGATGCAGGAGAGAGCAAAATGACTGCTGGTTTGTTTTCATCAACAAGGGGAATTCAAAGTAGACATTAAAGGTATGTGGACCGACGACCTGCTGTCTCATCAGTCCCTGACACGTCCTCTGAATGTGTTGTCATCATCTTGATTATTTAAAGCTTATTTCTGGCGTTGCCATCTGTAATCCATTTCCGGCTCCATCGAGATGCTGCTGGGGGTCATACTCTGGTACTGAGTCTGGACTGGACACTCTGCTCAGCGGCTGTTAACAACAGGCAATCTTCCCCTAAAATTAATAGGTTAAATGCTCGTTTTGTAGCTGGTGTTATGATAGAAAATTATGTCGTTATTGTGTGTACCAAATTAGCTCTGCTCTGTGGCGACAACGCCAAACTCCATTGACAATTCTGTCCATTTTGACGCGTATGTACCCTTTCAGCTTATTAGTAATCTAACAACGCCAATAAAAAACGATTTTGTATTTACCAAGTTGTATGCATTAGATCGGCGTAAATATCAAAGAAAACGTAGTTCATATAACAGCAAATAATCAACTTTTATAATCGGTCTGCCTGTTGTTGCAAACAGCCCTTCTCACCAAATTGATGCCGCGCTGCTGATTAGAGGGCACGTATAATAGTTGAAATTATGTCTAAATAACTAATGGTTTGTCGAATTGGTCTATGCCGAATTCAGTGTTTAATTGCACGTCGACGTGCCTCACAAACTGCGTTATGCGTCAGTACGTTCACCAGTGAGCAAAGAGGAATAAAAGTAAGAGAGGCGTTTGGCAAACCGTATTCCTGATGAAGCTAAACGAACCAAAGTCCTTTAAAAAAACTGTCGTTTTATATGTTCTTAAGCTTTACCGGTCGCTCCATGATTTTACAATACGTTCAAGATGTTTTTATGAATCACCAAGAGTTACACGTCAGATCTGCTTAAATCAAACAGAATATCTTGCAATTATTGCAATAAAATATTAACTTTTATTATCAGCCAATGAAAGTAACAGACTTGACTTTATGAGCGGCGTTCACGGTTAAACCACCTATAAATTCTGTAATTTCGGCCAAATGCGTTTTCCTTTTTTATGAAAGACGTATGCCGAATTTATGTGTATGCAGTTCTTGTGCCTCAGTCATGTTTCCTTAACTATTAATTGTACGTGTTTACTGAAAAGTGAAAAACTTAAAAATGATGAGATACTTTAATGGAGTTCGGTGCACCGGGCTTCATTCTCAACAAAACGAGTCGTAGGATATCTATTTGAGCTTCTTTCTTCGCCATTAAAGAGATTTATTTTGTTCAAAATAGGTATATGCGAAATATTTGTGTTATGCAGAGACAGTTTGGCAGTTTATAGCATACTTCTCAGAAATCCATGTTCTTGTGCTCCTCTGATCCTGTTTTATTGGCAAGTGAACTACAAGGAAGAAACTGATCTTTGCCCTTATTTGCTCTATAGAGTCATGTGGTGAACGCTCTCCAAGCGCTCCCTTTTCTGGTCTTAGAGCAACGCTGACCAAAGAGGGATCAGCAATTTTCTGCAGACATCTGTCAGGCCTACCAGCCGACCTGGAGTAAGACCATACTGATTTTGCTTTTGTCTTTGTTTTTTTATTGCTAACTGTTCAGTTTTGTGTAGAAGTAAAGGCGTCTGGTCTCAGCGGCAGCTAGTTAGTTCCAGTTTCAGTTAATCTGGTTCCTGTTTCTTTGACAGGCCATCAGTACAGAAACAGAGGGAGACAGTGAGCAGCGACAGTGATCAAATCAAGGTCTCTTCAGGTGAGAAGCTTTCTGCGACTGTAACCATTTAAACATAGGCCTGCCTCTCTCAGTCAGGACTCACACACGTGTATGTGTGTTTTATTGTCTTCTGTCTGGAAAAGACATTATGGCGTCATAGCAAATGATATATGAGCTAAAGAGTAACAAATAGCTTTTATACATTACCACTATTAAGTGGAGTCCACTTTTGTCACATTAGATATTGTAACAGGATCCTTTTATTTTTTTATTTCAGCAAAACCACTGCATAATTCATGCTTCCCCGCAGCAGATTCCTCTGCCAACGTTTGCCCACCAGATGTTTTAAAACAGATGCTTATCATTTTCAATTTAGAAACTTAAGTGATAAGTTAGGATGCAATCACAATTGCTGCACAATTTCAGCAGGCCTTTGTTTCTCTTCCACGGGTTAATTCAGTAATATTTGAATGGGACAATTTGTCCTTTCCTCATCCTAAAATGAAATGTTGACATTTATCCGACTGGACAGCTTTGTGTTATCAAGAGGAACTGTTTTTGAGCTGTTGTGTGTCTCAAATGAAGACATGCAATTCTTTTCCTCTCAGCATACCCTTCTGTGCTCATCAACAGTTAGGAAGCTGCACATACTGTACATTTCTGAAATAAATTCTCATATTAGTGAGTTAGCACTGTATTGGTCAGACAGGAGGGGCTTGAAGCAAGCTTTTTGGCTGGAATGTAATGGAACTGTGACAGAAGAAAAGGGTCAGCGATATAAACCTCTCAGAAAAAAAAAGAACAGATTAATTGATTCAAATATTTATTTTGGGCGGCACAGTGGTGAGGTGTTTAGCCCTGATGCCTCACAGCAAAAAGGTCACCAGTTCAAATCCATGCATCCAAACTGTGTGGAGTTTGCATGTTCTCCCTGTGTCTGCGTGGGTTCTCTCCGGGTACTCCGACACAGTGCCTGAGTCTCATTACACTGATTGGAAACAGATGAACAGATCGACTCTAATTTGGCCTTGAAATGAACTTGTAATCCTGGAGTTGCACTTACTGTTGCAACACACATCTATTGTCTTGTTTTCCTGAACAGACAAATGCACACATATAATCTTCCATTTTCATTTGTTTGATTGGGTTCTCTTTGCCTGCTTTTATGACTAGCAATGACACTCCTTGATGGCAGCAGCCATCCCCAGCAGGATGGAGCCTGACATAGACACACACATGAAAATGGTTTAGGAACAACTTAAAAAAAACATGAAAAACAGCACAAGGTGTTGACCTGGCCTCCAAATTCACTAGATCCCAAACTGATCAAGTGTCTGTAGGATGATCCACAGAGGCCACTCCACTGCACAGACACCAATATGACACCCTCAGAAGGTCCATTATCTGATGAGTCACAACTGTTTTGGAGGCACTGATTGCTGTATAAAACTAATATGTTTGGAGACATCCAACTGCTGCAGTGATTAAAATTGAAAACTTGAACATACTAACCATATGTTTGGATCCAGTTGAAGGGGAGGCTGCTCATTGGGAAGGAGCCATGGAGCCACCGGAGGACAGGGAAGGGCGTACCTTTGTGGAGGTGATCAGTGAAAAGTACAGCCCAGAGAACTTCCCGTGCCGCAGAGCGCCTGGCATGGGGGTGGTGGTAGTTCCTGTTGCAGTTCCCCAAGGATCTCCTTTAAAAGGTGAGCTAGAGAGGAGTTATTACTGGCTTTGTTAAATTTACAGGCAGATTTGACTCACCACAGCCTCGGAGAAGTGAGTCAAGGCTGTTTATATTTAGCTTTTTATATAGCAGAGAGAGCAGTTGTGACCAAATGTGTGCCATCTGGACTTGCATATTGAGCATTATGTCCTCACTAAATCAGCAAGTGCTGGGGGAAGATGGACCTCAGTTGGGCTCTCTGGAAGTCTGCAAGGTGTCTAAGCGAGGTCCTTTGTATTATGGGTGAAGTTTGACAGCTCTCACTACTCTAGGACTTAATGGGGACAAGCCTGTTAATTTGTTGGTCTGCAATGTGCAGGCAACTAATTTAATTGAACCCATGTCATCCAACCTCTGCTTCTGTCTTCCTAGACCGCCTGAACCTGCCCAGTATGCTGGTGTTGAACGGCTGTGGGATCAGCAGGGCAGGAGACCAGGCTGGGATTGCTGCCTTTTGTGCCCACGTCATGGAGCTGGACCTGTCTCACAACAACCTGCAGAACTGGCATGAGGTGTTGTCTCAGGGTTTAATGGCATTCTGTAATATTCTCAGGTTCAGGTTCAACAAATCCAATGAAAAGATCAAAACCATATTGAAACACACAAGCAAGTCATAATGTTCCTTTATTGCCATGAATACACACACTAGAGCTTGTTTGACGTAGTCCCACACACATATGCCCTCTGCTGGAGATATCTATCGAACAACAGATGTGTTAATCCACGACAGAAGATAGTTCCCAACTACCCCTTTCTGTCTGATAAAAACTTCAAAAGTCACAGATTTGTTTTTAAGTGAAACTTAATGTTGGCAATAATGTCTGGTAACACGTTTGTATTTCATTATTGTTTCAACATATACAGGTGAAGAAAATGCCTTATGCATGCAATTGGATAGTTCTTCAACCAATCAGAGCCATTTAGTTGAAAATAAATTCAACTCCACGGTGCTGAGGTGACGTGCATGACTACGTTGGTGTTACTTTCTATCCATCACCACATAAACCTCACCCAAACAAATGAATTCCCAGTGGAGCAATTCCAGACCAACTTACCACCACCACAAAAAAAAAAAAATGTGTAGGCACGGAAGTCGGCCTGGCTTCCAGGCTAATGGAAACCAGTGCACGATTGCATACAAATTCTGATGAGTAGTCTGACCAGACGTGAAAGTCGTTATCATCTTTTAGTCCACAGATTCTGTGTTGTTTCAACCAGTTGTAATCATTAAAACGCATCATTTTGTCATTTTTCAGATCAGTAAAATTGTGTCCAACATGCCCAATCTGGAGTTCCTCAACCTGAGCTCCAACCCTTTGGCAGGACTGACCCTGGAGCCGAGGTGTGCTGAAGCCTTCTCCCGGGTCCGACGCCTTGTCCTCAATAACACTCAAGTGTCCTGGGACACCGTGCAGCTGCTCACTCGGGAGACACCTGAGTAAGAAGGACTGTTGCACTAGATAGTTCTGTTGAGATAAGACTACTTTAATTACAAGCAGACAATACTTTCATTGGCTAGCTCACTTTGAACTGAATTAAGTGACTGGCTGGCACAACATACTGCCTTACACTGACACATACTTAAATACCTCAGTACACCATAAAGTATCAGCTTACAAAAATGAGAAGAAATACACAAAACCATATTCCCTTATTTGTGTCTAGTCGTGTAACCGTGTGTTAGGTTTGTCATTGTCTCAAAGTCTTTAAAACCTCACCAGTTTAATGGAAATTAAGGGACTGTGTTTATTTTTTGAGAACTGAAATTTTTTTACGTTTAAATTTCATATTTTTATAATGGAAACATATTTTTAGTCAGCAGAATTCACAGACCATGGTGACATTGCACCAGGCGTCGCCTTAACCGAATATTTTCCATCATTGATCGTTTTTTCAAAACGGTGGCATTTATATATATATAAATCAAACGTGGTAGGAGGACTCAACTGAGCCGGGTTGGATGTCTAGATTCATGATTCTTGAGTCGTCCTAATACTTATTTAATAAAGACCTTATTTGCCACAGCTGTTGAAAGGTAAACAGAAAAAAAAAGCAGTGCCAGGAACTCAGGCCATCTCACTTTCACTAACTGAGGCTACACGCGTCATTTGTCTGGACCTCCACTGAATTAGACCAGTCAACTTGTAGATAAATACTTATCCAGTCATTTATTTTACAGGTGTTAGGGTAGTTTTGCTATTTGGCAACGAGGTAATACTGTTCATTTTAAGTGAGTAAAGACAGATGCTTTCAGCTTTAAAAGAAACATCCTACTTTATCATCAGAAGAACCAGACGAGTCCCAAAGCTGAACGTTCATCCGCTGCCTCTCTCCTGTATTGTTCTGCAGGCTGGAGGAGTTGTTCCTGTGCCTTAATGAGTACAGTAGTGTGAGTGCCTCCAGTGTAGCCTGCCCCACTCTGCGCCTGCTTCACATCACCGACAACAACCTACAAGACTGGGCTGAAGTCCGCAAGTTCGGCTCCATGTTCCCCAGTCTGGACACTCTGGTTATGGCCAACAACAACTTGGCCTCCATTCAGGACAGCAAGGACATTCTGCGACGGCTCTTCCCTAACCTCCGCAGTATCAACCTGCACAACTCAGGTCAGTGTGCGTCTTCATTGAAGATTGACACACATGCTAAAGTATTCAAATGATGTGTTTTAATGTCTTTTGACTGTTTCATTTGAGGAGGAAATGCTGAAGCTCTGCTGGTTTCCAGCATGCTGTAGAAGAATTCTGGAGACTGTCCAGAGTTATAGTCAGGATAACAGTCGATAATATTAGCACAGGAAAACATGATGCTGTGATATTTGTAGAGTATTACAACAGATTCCTCTCCACGTCACCTTTTATCTCAGGAGTCGAGTCTATTTGGGGGTATGTGGTGACGGTATTTTTAGAGTTCTTTTGTGAGTAGAGCGGACCGAAACAATATCTAAAGACGTGATCAAATAGAGTTTAGTGCGTCCATTTGTCAAATCTCCTACGCCCAAGGCCCTCTTTTGAAAGCTGTTTTGTCTATGAATCTTTCTTTATTTCTTATTGTTCTTAAGATAAATGGAATTCTTTCCCACAGACTGAGATAATTTCAGAGTGCAGTTTCTGGCGTTTTTTTTAAAATGCATCTCGAAACACGATATAATAAGGCGGCTAATTTAGGATTCATATTTGTTGTTTCTTATTCAGAATTCAACAGAATCAAAAATTTATTTATTTTGCCATACTTATTATATTTTGTGTTTTTTTTTTTTTTTAAAGAAGCTTGGTACTTGCAGGCAGATGGGTCCCTCCATATCAGCTCGGTTCTGCTGTTCTTCCTGTTAAAAGGGAGTTTTTTCTTGCCACCGTTGCCTTCAGGCTCTACTCTGGGGGTTTCAGGCCAGGTTTTGTAAAGTGTGTTGAGACGATTTGTATTCTTATTGACGCTGTATAAATAAAATTGAAGTGAACTTGCTTAAACAGGTGTTTTGAGGTTGTAACCGACCTAATGCTCTAATGAGAACTCTCCACGGTGTGTGTGGAAGTTTATGTTCCTAAGTAAGGAGGAACAACGATAAAACTGAAACTCTGTGGCACAGTGGGAAAAAAAAACATGCACGATCAGGCACAATATTATGATCACCTTCCTCATACTGTGTAGGTCTCCCTTGTGTCTCCAAAACAGTTATGACTCATCAGAGAATGGACATGGTCCTTCTTAGGGTCCTGTGGTGTCTGGTAACAGAATGTTGTGGGGGCCTTTGGTTCCTCTGGGCTGAGACGAGGGGCATCTGCGGATCAGCTTGTTCCAGTGCATCCCTCAGATACTTGATCAGTTTGGGATCTATTGAATTTGGAGGCCAGGTCAACACCTTGTGCTGTTCTTCATGTTTTTTTGAGTTGTACCTAAACAAATTGTATGTGTGTGTCTGTGTCATCCTCCATCCTGCTGGGGAGGGCTGCTGCCATCAAGGCGTGTCATTGCTATAGGCTATAGGGTGGGGGTGCCTGGTCTGGTCTAAGTGGGTACTACATGTCTAAGTAACATCCACATAAATGACAGATCCAAAAGTTTCCGAGAACTTTGAGTTGTCACAAGACCGTAAATGTTAACGTCTCCTGTCAGTGGTCATAATGTTGTGGCTCAGCATACTCCACTGTAGTAAAGCCACAGCATTTAACCTGGACACCCCTACACCTTCCTCAAACACTTGTCCACGTTCCCTGTGAGAACAGCAACCATTTGGCATCATACTCGTGCAGTGCAGTCAGACTATAAAAGAACGAGATAAGAGAGACAACTGTCCCTCATTACTTTGTGCTTGTCTTGTGTGTGCTGTCAGGTCTCAATCGATGGGAAGACATTGAGAAGTTGAACTTCTTTCCCAAACTGGAGGAGGTGAGACTGCAGGGCATTCCATTACTGCAGACCTACACCAACGTAGAGCGCCGCAGCCTCATGATAGCACAGTAAGTCCTGTCAGCGACGTCAGTGAGAGCTTCACATTGGTCTCAGTTTGGGTTTGAACAGTGTGGTGTGTTTTGGAATTCATATTTTGCTGCAAATATCTGCTATTCAACTACATCATTTCCTCTCAGGCTTCCCTCAATATCACTACTAAACGGCAGCGTTGTGACTGATAGTGAGAGAGAAGATGCAGAGAGGTTCTTCATCCGTTACCACTTAGACTACCCAGAGGAGGAGCTGCCTTATAGGTACATTGCCCTGATCACATCTACCTCCAGTTGAATGAATGCTGGTGTTGTGTGTGTGTGTGTGTGTGTGTGTGTGTGTGTGTGTGTGTGTGTGTGCTATTAAAATTTACTTTTCGTCCTCAGATACCACTCCCTGGTAACCAAGTACGGAAAGCTGGAGCCGCTTGCTAAGATTGACCTTCGACCTCGTTGCAGTGTCCAGGTGGAGGTTCACTGTGAGGAAAAGGTAGAACAGGTGAGTTGAGCATTAGACTGTATGAAAATTGAGCACTGTTTTCAAATAAAGAATGTCACATGGCAGGTGTTCACTTGGTCTCATGTAACCTAAAAAACTTAACATATACAATATCGGAATTTAAACAGAACCTTCTGGTCTCTGTCGGATAGTTGGAAATAAAAGGAATTTTCCTCTTTCCTTGTGGCAATGATCCACAGCACACTTCTAAATCAACAGAAGAGCAACTTCACCAATATACAGCAAAATGAATGTTTGGGAACGATGCTACTAAAGCTCAGACCTGAGTTGTATAGACAATCTGTGGGCAGACCTGATATAAGAGTGTACACAGGAGATGCCCTTACAATTTTTGCAAAAATTAGTCCAGGTGCCAACGTGATTCTTCTCTAAACAGACTGTCATGAAATCAAAAGGTCTATTATTAGTCCAAGGTCCAGTGTAGATTTAAGTGTCTGATTTGTGTATCATAATCATTTTCAGTTTAGGCTATACTTTTGTACTTTTAATTATTTTTATTTTTTTCACATCACAAAAATCATCTGTTTTTAACATACTTAGACGTTTTGGTGACCCAAACATAAATGGCAACATTAGTTATCCTCAGTTCCTTTTATGGCCACTAGGTGCAGCGTGTGACATTTCCTGACCTTGACATGTTGCACTTTCGAACTAAAATCTAGAAACTGTTTGTCTTTATTTCAGCTGAGGATCCGTTTGGATCAGACCGTAGCTGAGCTGAAGAAGCAGCTGACCACAGTGGTTCAGCTGTCCACCCACAGCATGAGGCTCTACTACATCGACAAGTGCAGCGCCTTTGGTCCAGAGGAAATGAAGTACAACACCCGGGCTCTCCACTCCTACAGCATTCAAGACGGTGACGAATTTCTTGTGGTGCCCAAGACCAAGTGAACCGCTAGTGTCCAGCTGTTTGATGGGAGTGGATTGATGTACTGGATATTTGTTTATTGGTTAACTGAAATTGCAAAAATAATTGGGAAAACACATGGAATAGCAGCGGCGGCCCACTTTTTGGAACGGAGAGGGAATAAAATGAGAAATTATATATGAAAGCATCTATGAGACCGTACAGTGGACTGCACCAGGCTACTTGGAGGTCCTGGCTGGAAATGGAGCTAGTCAGGAGAGAATTATGTCTTTATTTATTTCAGCTTCATCTGAGGGAGACCGCTGGAGTTAGTGGACAGATTTGTCATATTGGAGAGCAGGCTGAGAGGGCAGCTAGCTAAGGCTAGCATGCTCTAGCAGAGAGTAAGGCGCTGCTGTACCAGCAAAGCTTCTCTGCAGCTCTGTCTTTTAGCACCATAGCACCTGCATAGGCAAGAATCCAACACCACTCACTTGCTCACTTCTCGCAAAAGCTACTCCAGTCAGTAGTTAGGCAGTGTTGCTGAGTGGAGATGGACTGCTGCTCTCATCTGCACTTTTACCTTAGGCACAATATCAGGAAGAAGAGTAGCTGCCAGACAAACGGTCCTGCCTAAAGCACTGTTACATGCAGGGCCGATGATGAAACTTGTATTTTACGTTGCTCTGTTGTTGTCAGGTGGAGTTTTCACATATTTTTGTGGTTAACTGCCAAAGTTTGGGGATGTTGTATCGTATTCAGAAGAAGTACAAAAACACAGTATTGTTTACAGAGCGATTGACTATATTCAAAAATCGAAAATGAAAGAAAGGGGTGATTTCAGATGCATAGGGACACGTTTAGGGATCCGCTTTGAATGGGATTTCCACAACAACAACAAAAAAAAGCATTCTTGAAATTACATCAGCTACTGTCCTTCTCCCAAATGTATGAATATGCAAATATTCCTCATTTTTAACTTGATACAAAATGTCAACTTTCCACTTCACGCTTGTTTTAACTTTTACACTGGACCAGGATAGGCTGCCACAATAGTGTTAAAGTGACATAACATATGGTTACTGCTGTCTACTAGATGCAACATCCAAGTGAAGACAGGAAGTAAAACACCGTTTAGAGTGGTGTGGGATTATAGATATAGAGGAAATTTGATGAAGCAGGTGAAGGGAATAGAAAAAGCAATTACTTTATGATAAAATGCCTTCAGCAGTGGAATGATCACATATTGATAATATCTGACAACGTAAACGCTCCTTAAAGTTTACATTGTTTGATGTTTTCCTTAAAATTTGATGTCACTGTGTTTCTTGAAAAAAAAAAACAAAAAAAAAAACTACTGTTTGCACATGTAAGAGCTCACACATGCCAACACAGGTTCACAAAACGCCTCTTGTGTAACGCTTGTAATGCTATGTGCTGCCCCCTTCAGGCCTCATTGTGTCTCTGTAGCTGCACACCAGTGGCATGAGACGCTAAATGTACAGGCTACACTTGAAATATTGCGTATTTTCAATTATAATGACCTGTGTAGTGTTTTAATTTGGGCCTTTTATGCCTTTGTTTGACAGTTGTCAGACAGTTGGAGAGAGAGCAAAGGGCACAGGCTGGAGTTGAGTCTCAGCTTAAGGTGTGCATGGATAAATAGTTTTTAATGAATTGTCATAGCGTCTTGGTTTACGCAGTTTTCTTCTTCTTACATGGTGATATCGTTTTTAGATTCAGAATCAGAGTACTTATTAACCCTGTCTAGGAAATTATTTGGTTGCATTTGCTCCCATAAAGTGACAGTTGCAACAAGGAGATAGAGTAAAGATAGAGCAAATAGAATAAAATAACAATATAAAAATATATTACAAAAAATTAAAAATGTGAGATGCATAAAAACAAAATCTTGCACAAAGTATTTACAGTTATCAGAGGATGGTTACATTACATTATAGCAAAGTCTGATATGTTAAGAGTGTTACGAGGAGTACTCTGCAGGAGGAGTTATAAAGTTTGATGACCTCCTGTGGCCTACCGCAGTGCAGTTTTTTTTGTTTGTTTGTTTTTTTTTCAGTTTATGATTATGGTTTGATTACATAGTAATCATTTGATTAGTGCTTTATCACTTTTCCCAAAGAACCAGTGTGCAGGATTTACCAGAAACCTTTGCAGAAGTGGAATATAATATTCGTAGTTATCGATATTGTTAAGGACGCTTGCTTTAGAGGGCCTTTCATGTTTTTATGTTGAGGTGGAAGCCAGCAAGTGATTTATTTATTTGTTTGTTTGTTTATTTTTTTTCACATATTTGGAAAGTGACGATGAGGGAGGGCTAGTCGGTCGGCCTGCAACTGATGATTTTCAGAGTGATCAACAATAGCTAATGCACTTGCCTATGCCGAGACAAGATGTTTGTTTCATGACACTAATGCTCGCATGTGTTTGCACACATTGTTTGACCAGACTACTGGTGTTCAAATAACTGGTGCGGTGGCCGTTCAGAATGGGCCCCCACAGGTGGAGGTTAGCTATGTCGGTCTTGAAAATCAAGCCTATTGTGAATGGAAACAGCGTTACCGATTGTATTTTTTCTGTGTTGTTGAATTTTGCTTTGCTAGTCTCACAGGGTGACAATACGACAATCTGACAGCAGAGCCTCACCCCAGTATTAATTTGCTCACAATCTGAAGCCTCACTGCTAAATTCCACTAAATCCTACACGCTGGTCCATTACATAAGTTGCATCATTTCTTTATTTACTTGAGGCCTCTTCTTATGCACCTTGAAACACTTAATTAATGTGCTGTTTTTAAAGTTTCTTTACATTTTCTAAGTATATTTGGTTATTATCCGTGAACTGATACTGATCTCATTTATGTGCATTTATTTGCACCTTTGAACTGCACACATATACACTATTATCCAGTGGAACATTCCCTTACGTTAGTGTTCCATCTGTCACAAGTTAGTCTATTCTACATTTTAGTCTATCCTGCACAGAAATACTCTCACCAAAGATAGCTCATTGTGTTAGCATTATCACCAGAATGTGGAACATGTACAGCGTGTATTGATTTTAATATAAAGCATTCATCCTGTATAAAAAGGAGAATTGATGTTAGATGTTCGGGGCTATCGATTTTTCCTATAGCAAGCGGCTTAGCGGAGTAGAGGATTCCTGACATAGTGCTACAGAACAGCTGGAACATCTAGCCACAAAATTAAATATTTAAATTTAGCGACTGTCTGGGAGCTAATGTCCATCTGGGCTTCAGCTCCTGCTCATCCACTCAGCTTGTTTTGCTTCGGACTGTTTTTAAGTATCTCAATTATGTAAATGCCACAACTTTTCCCTCCTAACTATAATATACCAGGGTTGATTTTGTAACACTACTGCAATACTTGAATAAGAATATAGAGTAAGTATGAAGGAAACCTTTCCCCCAGTACAGTAGTGCTGAATAAATGTTATTGTAGCATGAACCACAGCCATAGAAACCAGCACAGTGCAGCGCTGGCGTCAGCATCAAAGTCTGGACCGAAGTATTTGGCTCCAGCGTCTGTGCTGATCAGTGTGAGGTTTTGCTTGGAGTGAGGGCATATACTATGTGATTGTGTGCTGGGTGGGTTATTTAAATGTATGCATGTCATTTATGAATTATCTTTGTGTTTTCACGGGAAAGTGGTCGCCATGCCTGCTTAGATTTACGTAACTATATAGGCAAGTTGATGGGAGTTTGTTTCACATCAGGCGCAAAGAAATTATGTGTTGTTGAGCTGATTCCAATTATTTTGCTTAAAAATAATATGGTATTTAGTGTGAATTCTGCTTACTGTCTGATATCAAATCAGCAATTTTATTTGTTTATTTTAGAAGTCTCCAATCACTTATGCTCAGAAGCTGATAAGGCAAAAAAAAAAAAAAAAGCCTTAAAGGGACAATTCCACCTCAACACCCACAATATTGATTGACAATGCACTTGTACATCTTGTACAGTCATTCCGTTGTTGCTTTGCTCAGACTATCTCGAGTCACCTTTTATTCATCACTCAACACTTTTCCAGGGAGACAACATTTCACATAAACACAATAACTCCACCAGCAGTAGTCTTAATCGACCAGAATGCAGTACAACCACAGGATATGTGACTGAGTAAGAAGTGACTTTCATTTGCTGTTAATTTCTGGATTTGCTCCCACCGTCACCCTCACCATTTTCTCATGTAACCCAGAGATGAATATGATGTGTAAAGGAGTACTTCAGTGTTTTGGGAATTCATCTGCCTTCTTGCCGAGAATAAGATAAATTTTTCAGTATCACTCTGTCGGTATGCTTAATATAAATCTACAGCTGGAGAATGTTTAGCTCTTTATTGACACGTACACAACTAGCCTGGCTCAGTCTGATAACAACAAAAAGCCCTTTTTAGTACCTTTAACGTTCACTTAATCACTTATTTAGTAGATCAGTGTGTGGGAATGTGACAGTTTGGAGCATGCTGTCCAGTACATACTACCTCCAGTAATTCTCTGAATTAACCTGAATCAGAACCCCCCAATAAAATCACAAAATAATGGTTACACGTCGTAGTCTGCTGTACATCATGTTGCTTCAGGACAGAGCCGAGCTAGTAGTTATCCCTTTAGTTAAGTCTTTCCGCTGTGTATTACCAAAAATGTTGAAAGGAGTCGATATTGAAAGTCACTGTTTGAATACCTCCGGAAATTAAATCAGGTGTAACCCATTACTCCAGCTCCTTTAAACAAGAATAGTCTGTTCATATTATAATAAGAAGCTGAAAAAAAACAAAAACAAAAAAATGATGTTGGATAAGTTCCCTAAATGTTTTGCCCGCATTCAAGATCATTCTGTCTAATTAGAGCTTGCCTGCTGAAATGGTGATAATCCATGCACTGAAAAGCTCACAATTTCCTTTGCTTTGTTAAATACTCAACACATCATGCTAGACATCTGGCAGCTTTAGAACAGCACGTCCCGTTTGACTGGAAACCTGTGAAGACTAAATAGATACTTATTACTCTCGATATATCAGTATATACAGCGCTTGAGTCATCCTCTGCCTCTAAAAGTAGTGCACCAGAACTCAAGTGGACCTCAGAAGGCTATGTTTGTCTTTGATTATAGTGTAATAGATTTGGGTTGGATTAAATGCATTACAAGCCCAGGTTTTATCCCTGCTCAGTCTTATACCAGTATTTAAGCTAGTTCTTTCACTCAAATATACAGTGCTTAACACAGGACTGTTTAGAATCTGTGGCATTTAAAGGAAATCACTTTTTTTTTTGTAGGAACCTGTGTCAATTTAAATGGACCCGAATGAGTCATCTTTCTTGAAATGCAGAGAAAGATGTGTCACAGAAAGGTAATAAATGGCAGTCTCCCTCCTCAGTGTGTGACACTTTGTTTCATTCACAGCAGCATCTTTGGGACAATGTTCGGATGTGTTTCGTGGTACAGTAAAGGTTTATGACTCATTCTCCTTGATGCAGACGCTCATACTCTAGCATGAGTGACTACTTAAGTGCTAGAACTCATATTTAAAAGAAATAATTACAGAAACTGCCTGTCAAATATAGAAGAATTTTCCTGACAAACCTTAGCTGTAACAATATAGCACAAAGTAAAAATACTATTCATTCTTCAGTGGAGTACTGTATGAGAATTAACTGTTTTTAACTTATTAACTGCTGAACACACAATTGAGTATAAACATCTAAAACATTGCTGATATTACACTAATATGACAAATAATATGACTAATGTTACAAATAATATACATTTTTAATTTTTACTATAATATCTCAGTTATCTCGATCACATTCAGCGTTATTTGGTCACGGTTCTGGTTGCGTTCAGTGTCCAAGTAAAGCTTACTGCTTAGTTACGAAATACAATAATGTATGTATGTATTATAGTATGATTTTGTGATAATTTAAGTTATTGTTTAGGCTTTTACTTTAGACTTTACGTTTGTAATTAATATGTGTACACTAGTATTTTTTGGTGGTATTTTGCACCACATCTTACTTAAATTGTATTTCTAGAACAAAACTGAGGTGAAAAGTAAAGCGCTAGACAAAAGGTGGCCTCTTCTCCCACACGTTTGAACGTCTCATTTGTTCAATGAAAGAAATCTCTTCTGTTTACGTTCATCGCCATGACGACGGTGTAGGAGGCGGTCCGCTGCTGTGGCCGGTGACGTCCAGAGAAAGGTATGGACCAATCGGAAATTAGCTCCGGTGCCGGACTGACGTCACCGTTAAAGCGAAAAGAACCGTTACTTGGTTGCTGAAACTCTACAACTGCAAGGGGATAGAAGAAATGGCTGAATACCAGCGTAGTCTTGATTAAATCCCCTAAGAGTGTAGTCTCATGCCCGTCATTGCTGTTCCTCTTTGTCGGCGCGTCAAGTAATGGTCTAAAAAGCCGCACAGACCGGCCGGGAAGGGACTTATTTGGGGGGCGTTTCACTGCCCGTTTGGATCGGGATGATCTCCAACTGTGGGGTGAGTGAATGCGGTTACCTTACACCACCATAGTCCTGATAGGTGCTGTTCTTTGGTGTTGACAGGAGCACAGACCAAAATCCCTACAAACTCTGTCAATGTTAAACTGGCTCGTTGACGGGAAGGAATAACACAGCTTAAGTAAAACCACTTAGCGCATTTTAGAAGTCACAGGAAGACCCTGGAATATTCGGCATGACACTTGCCTGCGAAAAAGCATTTTAAATTTAGTATAATTAGAGGGTGTGCTGCGGCGAGAATAACAACCGAACCAACTCTAAAAGTTCGTATAGCGTCGCATTAAGTCTTGCCTATTTTGTCGGATATAGCTAAGCCGTCCGGGATAATGGTGCCCTTGCACATTTGAAGGTGCTGTCGTATTTACCCGTGGAATGTGCATGGTTTGTCTTTAAGCTGTGCTACAATTTGCTCACACAGTAGTTTGGCGCGGTGGTCTGTGACTGTGACACGCCACTGCTGTCTTGACTACGCCGATACTGTTTACTTGATTTAGCTAGCGGGATAGCTAGCTAACTAACCGATGGAGGACGTTCACCGAGGTCACACAGGGGGAAATGTTGTATGTTGTTGTTAATATGCGTTGTATTAACTTTGCGCACCGCTTTCTCTTAGTCCGATGGACTTGAGGGACGGTAAGTTTTTGCTGTTTCTGCTTCCTCTCCGCCCCCATTCACTGACACAGCTTCCATTACCAAGCAACGCTCCTGGGTTCTGACTGGTTATCTAATCACGCGTGGATTAACGTTATTTCCATTCCTTATGAGCAGTGTTTCAAATGTACTGATATTAGTATCGGATCTCGCACACACAGCCACACCGCAGTGCGTGGAGCTCCGGTACCAGTGTCGTCCCATCTCCTCTGAGCGTCATGTAACGCTATACCCCTCACAGAGACACCGTCCACCACAGAGCTACGTCTGTCTTTTTCCATTGTCTTGCACACATACGTCAACTGTGTTCCTGTGCTAGAAAATACTCGACTACATTTGGTCATTTGGTGCTGGCGTGTTTTTCACACCCCACTATTGCAACTGTGTTATAAACACGTGTGACAGAGAAAATAAATAAACGAGACTGTGTAGAGGAGTCTTGACTTTAATTTGGATTAAGTGGATATCACGTGTAGCAGAATAAGGCACATTAAACTGAAGTGCATTCTGTACAGTAATCAAGGATGGTCATAAATTTCACCTTTGAAGGAGCCAGCAAATGACTTTGAAAGACAGTCTGGAGTGTATACGTTTTCTATACCTCTATTTCCTTTACAGTATTTCAGTTATTGAGAAACTCCGACATGCTTGGGGATGAATCATCCTCTAAATCTTGTCCCTCACTTCAGACTTTAATTTCTGTGAAAGCAGACAATCTGCTGGCTACAGCAGCACGGTGGACTGGATGCTTACCCAGCCTGGCTTATAAAAAGCAAGTCCTTTAAGAGCAAACTGGAATGCCAGTGCGTGTTGAGTGACCCGTAGAGGTCATAGGCGTCTGCTATATTTACCGGCTCTGTAACTTGATCTGTGGCATTCTGGATCGCAGTGCTCAAACTATCCTCTTGCGTTCTGGGGCCACGGCGTCCCAGTAGCACCCCTCTGCTTTCAGTCTGCAGCCAATCTGGCCTGGCCGCTCAGAACAACAAGGGTGAGCCTCTAAACCACCAACTAAACCACAACTCTTATTCCCTTTTCTTCTTGTAGGTGCCTGCTTGTGAGTTGAATGCAAAGGTGTGGACTGTTTGCTCAGCTGTAGCATACATCTTCCCAAAGAGACCAGGATCGAGGATAACATTTCAGAAAGTTCTGGATTATTCTAACATGAGTGAAAGAACTGAGAACAGTTTTCTGGGATAGTGTACACGCCATTTGATAGTTTAACAAAATGGAATCAAAATTTCTTCTTACCCAAGCTTTATAACTTATCAATATTTCTGGATTTGATAATCCCTTCTGAAGGATTCATCATAAATATTTAATGGTTGGATGTGAAATCTGGAATCGCGTTGACGTTCGGCCTGCATGTTCTTCGACACGTTGAATGAGTGAGAGACGACCTAAAACAGATGCAGTATGTTGGCTTCTGCTGTCCACTGCTGTCATTTGATCTGCTAATAAGCAATATGTTTCTCCCTTGCTGCGTTGCTGTCCTGAAGTTGAGACTTTTGGACAGAGTAGCTGTGTTTGACTAATGTATTTGTCAGTTATCTCACACATTTCATCAGTCACCAGAAAGTGACTGTCTGTTTTTTAATCATGTTGCTGTTTAATTGCGTTGCCTTTTGTGTTGAATGGTATGACATGTAACGTGTCTGTGTGTTTCCACAGGAGTGATCAGTGTCACAAAGCCAGTGAGTGTGTGTGCACTGTGTGGTAGCAACAGTAGGATGAGCTGCCCCAGAGCTATCACAGTCTGCAGCGACTGACACACTGCTACAAATACAGCAGGTAGTTCACACTACACACACACACATGCCTTTACACACACAAATGCTGTCCTAGCTGTCAGATCCAACTCTTAAGTATCCCTGAGTACATGTCACTCATAATGCATTCTTACCATTGCGTGTTGGAGAGTTACACCACTAACTGCATGGTTCAGATGCATCGTAGCAGAACTGACCATTCCCTTCCTAAAAGAAAGTCAGGAAAAGTCCTAAAAATAAGTGATGTTGTATGTATTATCAGCTTTCTCAATGACTCACAGAAATGACTAAACCAGAAAGCTGATGCCGCACGTCAGTTCCTTCTCAGTTTACAGTATTACTGCCACAACATTTACACTATGACACTAATAGGACATTCATATTCCATCTAAAATATTTGATGATACCCGTATCACGGAAAAGTGAAAAACAATATGTTTTTGTAGTGTATTAGTATTGGAGACCAATTTATGTAGTTTCTTTTAAAGGAAGGTTACCAAGACAATGCCGGAAAAGCAATTAGGTGTTAAGTCACCTTCTAAAAATGTGTGATAATCTTTATGACAATGGGAGGCTGTTTGAAAGTTGACAGGCAACAACAGCAAGCATTGTTGTATTTAGTTTTCAACCTTGTCCTTGGAAGAGCTATATATGCCTGCTCTGATAAAATGTCTGAGAGCACTACAAGATTTAAATAAAGAAACGCTTGACCATGTAAAGTTCTTGGTACAGAGAGCCAATGAAAATACGCTGAAACTGGGAAATGTGTCTATGTTTAGTTCTTATTAAAAGCCATTACAATTCTGTTTAATGAATTTAGTTAGTGTAATTGTACATAACGCGATATAGCATCAAGTACAGCTCAGCAGAGGAACCAACCACGGCAGTACATCAGCTGTTGTAAGGTTCTTGCCAATATATATCTGTTTATGTTGGCCAATACACAAACAAGAAAGGTAGTTTAGAGACAGTGACTATAGTTTTGCCCACCAGATAACACTGACAGTTCCAACAGTAACATGTCATGCTTAATGTTTATTCTATCTTAATCACAGCAATCACTATGGTCTCAAAACCTTGTAACAGTATAGTATTTGGGCATATTGTCACAGTTAAGTTGTGCATGTGTGTCAACTTCATTGAGCCATGGCCATGAAAGGGGAGTTCATGGTAACATTTATAAAAGTGGACCAGATCTTTGTGGTACACCACCCATTAAATTGGCTGATTACAAAGCATTATCATGTAGGGAAACGGGAAGTTTTTGCTTGGATGTGTCCGATTTAAACTTTTTGAAGACTGATCCTAAAGCAGGTACTGATTTTTAATTATGAGATATTAAAATGCTACTGAAATGAATCAGGACATTTAATGGTCACATGCTGGTCCAGTGTATCTGCCATAATCCAATACCAGTTGATATATACTGTAGATACCTGGCTTAATTATGTGTTAGGTTCCTACCTCGGTCCTGAGCCTATCCAGTAGATTAATGTTTAGGATCATTTAGGTTATAATAATATGAGATTGCTATCAAAATATCTAAAAACTATACAAGAGGAGGTGTTTGTAAAATATTACTGACACTGGGAATTTTTAAAGTAATTGACGGTGACACCCAGAGAAGCTGTATCAGTGCTGATGTTTGACCCTTTGTCAATGAATGGCAACCTTTGTGTTGAAAAGTTAAACGTATTCCACGTTTGAATGAAGGCTTTAATCACTAGTTTATTTTACCCACTTCTGTGTGTCTGATTCATCTCCCAGCACATCTCAGCGGACTGGCAGAGATTGATAGGTGAAATAATAATCATGTCCAACTGACCAAATGATTAGCTCAATGAATAAAGAATGATGCCAGTCAGCTGCAGAGGCTAGAGTATCAATCATTGTATCCTACAGGTCCAGCCCTCTCTGAGGTCATGGTTGTGTTTACAGCCTCTTGTATGAGTCACCAACAGATGGTGGTAGTGATAAATGTTGAATGGCTGCTCCTCTCCATTTTTACTTATTGTAGAAACTTGCTTGTGTCGTGAACAATTACCAGAGATATGAGAAACTCAATCTCAATCTTTGCTCCCCACTTATATAAATGCTGAGCTTAATAAAGTACGTCCAAGGAAGGGAAATGTAATGTAACAGTACTGATATGTTCAGAGCTCCAGAGCTTTTTAAGGTCCCACTGGAGGGGCTAGCAGTAGCAAAGTTAATTAAAGCTCTTCTTTCAGAGCATTTTATGAAGCAGATGTTTAATTGCTACTAAGTTTATGGTTTTTATTTGGCTCTGGCTCTATATATTCTTGTGCTAACACTCTGTATTCCTCTTCTCCGCTTTATTTTCTTCTTTATATATAGTCCTAAATATGATTCATGTACTGCACTGCCACACACTTGATGTGGCTGATGATAAAACAAGTGTTGAAGTGAATGGCATCTAATGGATGACTAGGATAGCCTGGACATGGCTCAGCTTTTGTGGAGTAGGGAAGTAGTAAAGCCTAGTTTTAACATGCCTGGCAACTAGTTGTAGCAGGCAAAGGGGGGGAGCAGAGGCGTCAGTGTGGCCTTCACAGACATCAGCAGTCACTTATCTGCTCACATTTCAGGGTATATATATGGCAACCTGTAAGACCCTGCCAAACCCAGCAGCACAGAGAGCCCTGGTGTCTATGCTGATTTCTAACTTCTTCCCAGTGAGAACAACACTACATCTGTAAATATTTTTTGCTAGTTGGTATGTCTTGATTTGTGCTACTTCACCTAGTTACATTTAAATGCAGGTGATGATGACTACTACATGTCGGATCATGGTTTATTTAGGTGTCACAAGGCAAGCCAAACATGCCAGACCTCATTTAAAGGTGGCCTGGGTCACTTGTGACTACATTCCTTTAGTAGTGCGCATCAAGACCACATTGACGGATTGCTGTAGTGTTTTGTCATATTCATTTGCAAAAAAACACAGTTACTATGAATGATCACTAGAATAGACCAAAATATGTCTGTTGATTAGTTATGAGAACCTTATAAAAATAGGTTGTACTTGTAGCTGTTAACTAACGAAATAATAAATCAGTCTAAACAAGAATTACTTAAGTTATGTATTTGCTGTTTGTCATTCTGTCATACAAATAAACACACACACACACACACACACACACACACACAGTACACACAACATTGTTGTATTTTGTTTTCAACCTTTTCCTTGGAGGAGCTATACATGCAAAAAAAAACAAGGTGCTTGAGGTATTCACATGCCAAGTACATCGCTGTCTGTGGTTCTGATGCAGCAGGAGGTCGCGTTCTATTAGAGACAAAAGCCATTACAGTTTTCATTCTGTAGAAAGAATGACAGTATTTCTTTAGGTACAATGACTGGATCTTGAGTGGTTGGTCAAGTGTAGTTCACATGTGGAGACACATTTTAATGTGGTGTGAACACAGATACTTAAGCCTGGATATCTGATCTTATACGGAGTGATAGTAACATTTTTCCTGCATAACAAAAATAATTTGTTAATGACTATAAATAAAGTGTTAATATTAGGTGGAAATATAGTAGGTGGAAATTTAAGCTGGGAGTGCTTGTTTTGTTTAAAAAACCAACCAAAATTCTCATTCTCCACTGAAATAATTCAGTGGAGAATGAGAATTTTGGTCTCTTTCAACTAAGTGTTTTGGTTTCACAGTTGTCAACATAACTTCTTTGCTTCATGTTCAGTTACAACTAATTTCCATCATGAACAAGTAACTGGTTTCAGTGATAGACCTGTACAAACCCACTTACTCTACACTACCTGCCCATCACTAGAAACCACACAAATTTAGTAACTAGCTGGCGAGAAAAGTGGTAGATTTAGCCAATAAAAACATGGATATTACATTTCATGTTTAATAAAAATAATAAAAAAAAACTTTGAAGAAAAGATAAGATTTGGAATGCAGGATATTGCTGGGGTTACTCCTGTCCTGAAAAAAATAAATAAAAATAATATATATATATATATATATATATATATAAAGGAAATACATTTTGATTTTGCATTCAGCTAAGATTACAAGCAAAGCAGAACAGTGGAAACTTGCTAAATAGTCATTACTCAGCCTTCAAGGGGTGAAAGAGTTGTGGCAGGAGTGGCTGAAATTCATTTATGGGCACAGTCTTTCCTGCTTATCACTAAGTGGTAGTTGATATGATTCATCTTCTTTATGTGGTCTTCTTCTCCAGCGACGGCCATTATGCAAAGATGCAAGAGAAGTAAATTTGCATTATTCATTAAGAAGCTTAGCCACACCTCTAGCCGATTGTATTGGGGGGACATGAATAATGCAAATAGATTGTGAATAGCTTTGGGTAATAACATTTCATAGATATGATAAAAATCAACAAATGCAAGCACTTTTTAAGTGATCATATGGGAAATAGTGAGATAATGTATTCCAGACTAATGAGATAACTTAATGTCAAACAGTTTGGTTTCAGGTAAAAGTAAATCCATCTACCTTCATAAGCATTTAGACATTGGTATTTCTTACAATCCTCAGTTGGTGCTATAGCAAATTAAACCATTAAGCTACTTGTTGCACTGTCATTTGGCTACATGTTTTTTTCTGTCTGCGTTCATGTGTCGCAGCACTGATATGGACTTTTTAGAATCACAGTACTTGCCTCAGAACTACACTGACTCAGCCAAGACTGAGCAAATCACTTAGTGTAGTACATCATCTCTCTACACACACACACACATACTCTCAGTCCAACTCACCAGAGAGTGTCTGTGCTGATGTTACATTCATACAGTGTCACCTTAGGGTACTGCAGCCTCGGCATCCTGCGTCATCACACACACTCTCCTAATGCACTTGAGATTGGCTTTGCTCTCTAATAGGCCAAGATTCGGAGGGCTATTCTGCTTCCAAAAGCAAGAGACAGAATAGGCTGAGAGGTCTCAAAGGAACCCACGGTAACTTCTAAGCAATTAAAGGCCTCTCTAACATTGGCTAATGTTATGTTCATGAATCCACCTTTAGGAAAGCAATGAACAAGGCAGTGGCTGTGTAAGGCAGAGTGGCTAGGACAAAGCAACTGTTTTCCAAAAAGGACATTTCAGTTTTCAAAACATCTAGTGGACATGTCAGGAGTCTATTGGGAAATGTTTTGTGGACGGATGAAACCACAGTAAAATGATTTGGTTTAAATGAGAGTCTGGAGACTAAACACAGAACCTCACCCTGTCTGTGAAACAGAGGGGTGATAATGTCCTTGTTTGGACTTGTTTTGCCGAATCTGGAGCGGGACGGCTGGTCATCATTGATGGACCAATGAATTTGGAATTATACCAGTGATTTATAAAAGAAAATATCCCATTACCATGAAATATTCTAATGGGAAACTTGGAGTCCTGCCATTTCAGTCATGGCCATGTTATTTTGACATCAACTACACTCCTGGTGACCACGGACTTCGCCAGCAGGACAATATTTCCTGGCCACACTGTAAAAGTGCTCAGGAGCATGTCAGAGACAAAGTGTTGGCAGATCCCAGCCTGAACGAGCATTTGCAGGATGTGATGGCATAAACTTGATCCTAAGAGTTCAAAAGATCCACCGTCAATGTCCTGTCATCACAGGAGACCCTTAGGAGTTCCTTTTTATTGTGCTGACAAGTCACAGTTTTGTAGCATTAGAGTGAATAGAAATATAAACTTTCAGACATAAAAGCTATCAGTGAGGTAAAAGATGCTTAAGTGTTCTGTTGACCTGGGTGATACTGATCTGTTATCAGTAGGGGCATCCATTTCCTTATTGTAATTTATTTAATGCCTTTCTTTTTAGACAGTAGAAAAGGTCCCGTCGCCCTGGATAGCTCAGTGAGATCTATGTGCCATTAACCACTCAGATCAGTCCTATTTGGCATCTAGGTGAGCTATAGTAGCACCGATTGTTTACTTTTTTTGTTGTGAATGTACAGGGAATATCTGTGTAATACAGTGAAAGTGTCTCAGCTGCTAGTGCTTCCTTGTCTTTGAACTGCTCTTGAATCAAATTCCACCACGTGAAAGTGAGGTTCCTAAGAAGTTTTTAGCTTGGTTTTCTGAAACCTGCCCCGTAAGTGAAACCTTGTCTCTTCAGCTCTGTGCCAACAGGATGCCAGCAGTCAGCTGCTAAAATCTTCTCTTACACTGCTCCCATGCAGTCACTTCTGCCACTCTGTCAACAGCTTTCTTAATACAGATTTAGCTGAATCTTCACAGAGTAACCATCTCTCACAGTAGTGCAATGTTGTTTTTCTCTGAACTTTAATATTTGACTAGGTTTTGTTTTGCCCTTTCCCAGTTGTACAGATACTTTTTGGGCATTTTATTTCCTTGGTGGTTCTCTGAAGGAAGGGTAGGAATGCAAAGCATTAAGTCCAGCCACCAGTCTCTAGCTCTGATAGCAAGTACAAATTGGCTGTGGAATATGCCCCGCTGCTACTTTTAAGTCCTTTATGCGTTTGTAGCATGCAAACAAATTCAGCTTGTTGCCATGGTAGCTATGGTAACTACTGGTTAGCACAGCCTCAGGGGAGGTGGATAATGCAGAGTAGCCAGAGTGTGTTTGTGGTGCATGCTCGTGCCTGTGTGTGTGTTGTGTGCGTGTGTGTTGTTGTTTCCCTGGAGACATCTCTAAGAAGTTAAATCCATAGTTTGCTACCATCTTATCAGTGCAGCGTGTCCATGTTTTGTGGTGTTACTCCCACGGGTATGACTTGCTGTTTGCACTTCACTCTTAGCGGCTCGCCCACCAGGCTAGCTCAAGCTTGTTTCACTCAGCTGCCCTTTGTCTTTGACTGTGACACAACAGTGGGAACACAGAGAGATGCATACATATGGCAGCAGTGGTAGGGTTCAATTTAAGGCTGAGATGGGTCAGTGATTAAAAGACACATAGATTACACTTTGTTGAATGTTTAGGTTATTTTCATAATTGACATTGTTTCACTATTATCTTGACAACCATCGATTAATGATGAACTGTATTTATGCAGTGTGTCTTACTCATGTCTTACTCAAAGAAAACAGCTAACTGGTACTACCAATCATCCAGGATAAACCCATCTGAGTGCAGACTGCAAATTACCAACTGAAGTTGTGCACAGTAAGAAGATGAGCAGGATCGGCAATTTTGTGTGAGGGAGTTTTATTTCAGTCTATTCTTGTGTATTTTACCTAGATTGTGAGCCTGTTAAGTTACCTCTTGAATGACATTTGTCTGGTGACATACAGAATGATATTAATGAATCTTGATTGATACTTAAAAGTACTGTACATGACCTGTCTGATCTTTACTTACCTCTGTCTCAAAACCATGGAGGCTCTCATCACTAATTAGCAGACATCATGGTGTTTTTTTCCTTTTCATGATCATTTATAATAATAATAATAATAATACTAATAAACTCCAAATGTGGTCTGAGATCAGATCAGCCAAATGCAACGGGGTATGCACACAACTGTACTTAAAGCTGACCATGCTGATCCAGTTGCCCAGGACAGATGTCTGAACAGGCCCTAAGAGTGTGTTGGGACTATTTGTCTTGTGGTGGTTGCCACTGGTTTGTTCCACCTCAGGCCAAGCTTCCTGCCACATTGTTCCAACTTAGTTATTATCTGGCTCCAGTAACTGACAAAGGAGCTGATGGAGAGTAAAGCCAGATCCAGACTTCATCCCAGTCACAGAACTATTGGGTGATGTCAGTGTTGTGCTGATGCCATCTGTGTTACACTAGCGAAAACAAAATAAGTCCTACTACCACTGCATCTACAAAGCCCAGCTTTAGCGGGTTATCTTGAAGTCAGCCCAGGTAATGCTATTCTTGCTGTCCACAACTGCCTGGCCTGTGTGTTTCAGCCAGCACTGTGTGATAGCCTGTCTCCAGTACTCTGCCTGCCTGCCTATTCCAAATCCATGTGCTGAATTATTGATAGGCCTTTGGTCACAGAACGATAGAGAGAGCAGTAGCAGAGGGAGAAAGCGATAGAGACCCAGAAGGAAGGGAAATTACACTGAGGAGAAGTAGGTGCACTTGGAGGGGAGGCAAGGGTGCAAGGAGGAGGGTGAGAGAAGATGGGTAGCAGTGAGAGAGAGGGATAGAGAAGACAGGGGAGAGAAAGATTAAAGAAACAGGAGCCTCCCTCACTGAACTTAACACGGATCAGCAACACCAGATACTTTTATTTATTCAGATGCTGCTGTGCATGTGAACAAGGTCCTCTCTTTGCTTTGGCCGCCACAAGAACACACTGTGCTGCATGGCTTTACCTATAGTAAACAGCAGAACTGTTCCATTATAGTCTAGCAAGACGCACACTATACAGAGAGAGAGAGATGTCGTAAGGATGCTGCTGGGGCTGTTTAAAAAGCCAGAAGAGTGTTTTCCTAGTCAGTGGGATTTAATGCCAAGCTGAGGATGCTGCGCCTTCCATAAGCATTAGGTCACCCCTAAAAAGTGCATCAGCAAGCTTGCTAGTGGTGAGCCAGCCATTCACTATAAAAGCCTATAGAAGCATAATAATATAAGACCATCAATGGGTCCCAGATAGACACACATGGTAGCCTTATATAAGGTCAATAAATGTGGAAGAAATGAGAGCACATCAAAGGTTAATTATTAAAATGGATGTTAAGTTTTTCAAATATTGTGTGATGTCTCTTATTATAAAGGGACCATCCATACAATCAAAACACTCACCATAGCTCACAGTTTGTTATATGATCACAAAGTATTCTGTGTGAGGTCATTCACACACACACAGAATACTATTTTTACAGTTTTTTGAATTTGGTTTCCTTATGTTTTCCCTCATTCTCTTAGATGCTGATGGTCTTGATTTTCTTCCAGGTAGATTTTTTAAGATGATTAAGACTTCGTAGTCATGACCTCTAGACTTTGAAGATCATGGTTGTAAATTCTTTTCCATCCTTTTATCACTTGTTTTATTTCTTTTATTTTTAAAGGGTCAGGACAGAGGGTGTTATAGTTAAAATATATGTAACAAAGCATTTCAAATTTATATTTAAAAAAAAATAAACAGTCATGTTGTTCCCTAAAGGGAGTCAGGTCTACTTATTCAAATGAAACAGGTTTGATAACGTTTGTATTAAAGGATTTAGGGTGTTCTTTTAGGCTCCTGTTAGTTTTGGCAGCACTGATTTCTGAAGTGTTTTGTACATAAATCACATTCATGGTATAATAGGAAAAAGATTTACTTTTCCCCCAGAGTTAGGGTCACTAGAAAACAACTTTGTTAATTTAAAACATGAAAGACATGGACTGCAAACCATGTGGAAATGTGTCATAGTCTGGTCATAAAAATGGTCATAAATCTACACACTGTCACTTTAAAAGTTTAAATTGTTCCATTATTTTATGGACTGATGGAGTAAAGGAATTTTTACATCGGTTTGTACTTACCACTGCATTATGTACCTCACAAAATAACATAAACGTTGATGATGGATACACTGAATGGAAGTCTGTCGGAAATACACACTGAAAACATTATATCATGCTTTGAAAATGGGTTTTGGTAATGGAAAAGAAATGTGATTTGTAGTAAATAGGTTAAAATATGACAAATGTGGATGTAATCATCTCCGTGTTAGAGCCATGAGTTACAGTGTGGATCAGTGTTTGGTATTTGATGATGTGTTATACAGTACGCCTGTTATATAGATTACAAGTTTTCCTGTTATGATGTAATTAGAAGTCAGTGATGCACATTCTTGTATCGTTTTTGTGTCTTAAAAAGCAGATTGAAGTTAGGTGGAGCAAGAATAAATGATGGCCTAAGTGCTGCCTATGTTGTTGCTGTAGTGTAAGTATTGATTTGATTGTTGCTGATGGACTAATAGCGAGCTTGTGTCTCTTTGCTGTGTCTGCAGTCGATGCAGTCTTCCAGAGACTCTCCCTCTCTGTGGCTGAGAAACCAGCAGCAGCAGCAGCATGTCTCGCGTCTCCTCCACGGCCAAGCGCTACACTGGCCCCTCCTACACCAGCCACTACAGCTCCTACAGCTCCTCCCTGACCCCGGGCCTTAGCTCCTACAGCGAGCGGGACAGGCTCTCCTCATACAAGTCCCCGACGTCCTCCTCCACCTCTTCCTCAGGTTACTCCTCCTCCAGCTATCTGAGCAGCCCTGCCGTCCGCAGCCGCAACTACAGCACCTCCTCAGACCCTGACCGTGACCGGGGACGAACCATCCCACGTACTGATATACTTGGAAGCAGTAGCAGTAGCCGTCGGAGTGAGAGCCTCAGCAGAGCCCCCATCAAGAGCTATGGAACATCAGGACTGAGTGGGGGGTCAGCCTATAGTGGCTACAGTTCCTACTCTTCGTCCTTGGCCCACTCCAGCTACCTCTCCTCTTCACCGGTGGCCTCGAGCATCTCGCTCAACCGACGAAAATCCGTATCCCAGAGTGACTTGAGTAGGGACCTGGCCTCTCTGGCCCTCAGCAATGCCTCCCCCTCCTCCTCCACCCCATCGTCCTCCACCAGTGCCCTACGGAGCTACCGCAATCGGACCAGCGACGTGGCTGACTCGTACGGCACCAGCTCCCGCTCAGGCTACTCAGGCCTGTCTCGGAGCACTACTCAGGAGGCCCTCTCGCGGAGCTCCACCCAGGAGGCCTTTAGCAGCAGCAGCAGCAACAGCAGCAGCAGCAGAGCATTCAGCTCTGCAACATGGGAGCCAAGAAGCAATGGGCTGTCTAACTCCCCCACCAGAGACTCCACGGTAAGACAAAGTTCTGTGTTCTTTTTTCTGCTCTTATTAGGGGATTGTTCCTCCAGAGAAGATCGATAGCCAGGAGCTGAGTAAGACTGAATGTGATCCAAACCGCAGTCATCACCACAGAGCCACACTGGTTTTAGTTCACTGAATCCACACATGGTAGTCTCACAATATTTTGTTGCTACTAGTAGCAGTGTTTTTCTACCAAAAGGGGGCACTATTGCTCAAATTTGTTTCAGTGCTCTTGAAGTCCTGGCTTATGGAGATATATCGCATATGTTACACTCTCTTCCATTATATGTTGCAGACTGTTTGAGCAGTTTAGGGGGAAAAAAACAACAACATTATGTCTAATTCGCTCCTAACATAATGAGAATCATATACAGACCGGAGGCTATTAGTCCAACAACGTAAGTAGTCCCATGGTTGTGTGACAAATGAGCTCTTAGCATGGATATCTGACCCCTTCTAACCCAGCCATTAGCTATCTTACACCTCTCAAAAAGAGCTCCTTGGCTATGATGAGCTGGGTCTGCAGGCCACTAACTTCATCAGTGAGTTCAGTGTTAATGTCCTGCGTTTCCTCTATGCAGGTCAGGAAGCACAACTGACCCAGTTCCCCTCCGGATTAGTCCTGATAACCTCTTACATGAGAAGATGAGAGGGGAGGGGAGGTAGTAAAGGAGAGGAGGAGAGTGGGTTGTGGGAAGAGGGAAGTGTGGGAGAGTACTGAACATATATTCACTATGTAGCATAGTTCATTCATTGAGAATTATGCTGCCCATCATCTTCTTCATTTAAAAAGTTATAACTACCATCAGTTAATTAACTACGTAATGGAGCATCATGACACTTTGTGAGCACTGCATTAAATCTTGAAAAAAAAACTACATAATTACTAAGTCATTAGTTCTCTGAGATTTTATTTCTTGTCATGAAAAATGTTCATGACCTTCCATCGCAATCTGAGCAATATTTGCTTGTTCCAGCTGATCTACTCTGAGACATTTCTCTTAAACTTTTGTAAGTTGAATAGTTTGTAATCGTCTGATTAACTGATAATCTTTACAAAAGCCGCAGCAGAAATGTTCTGCACTTACCATTTTGTAATTAATATTTGACCCAGTTATAATATTGCCTGTTTCCTACTCATGCGTGTAAGAAATGAAATGCATACACAAGGGCAGTTTTGTTTTTTACAAATTTTTAATATTTCAAAAATAATCTTCACTACTCTGACAAAAATACTTTAAAAATACTTTCATATTCACGGTCTTAAAAATCTTAAAGTACCTGCATATCCTCAGGGGTGTTTTCACTAATTTGGCCCAATTAGGCATCTGCTCAGGTTGAATGTGGGCGATGCTGTACTTATGTGAGGTCACTGGACACTATGTACTAATCACAATGTCTTCAGACACCCACGCAGTCCTGAGAAGAGGTGTGATCAGTCAAACTCAGCGTGCAGGTTTACCATAGGTGCACTGGCCCCTTAAAACAAGAACGTTTAAAGAGTAGATTTTCAGCCATATTAATTAACTGATCAGTGATGACACCAGAAAGTAAAACTACCTGACAAATTTAAACTCACTTGTATATTCATTAATCAACCACCTATTTTTCACTTGCAAGATGCTATTAAAAAATAGATTAAACTGATGTGAACTGTGTCTGCTGAGTCAGAGATGCAGATCACTTTATTGCTTTATTACCATGAGTGAATTACATAGACACAAAATAATTCTGGCAAAGCTAAAAACAATAGATTGTGTATTAAATAAACTGAAGTGATAGTGTAGGAAATAAGCTAAAGTGTAGTATCATTATCTACATGCCAACAAGGTCATCATCTTATAACCCTGGAACTAGCAAGCCTAAACTTGACTTTTATTCTCATAAACGAAGCAAGTAATCAACACCTATCTATCATGTGTTGGAGTGAGAAGTGCAGGGCTATAACCAGCTCAGCTGTCTGTCCTGTTAATGAACCAAAGGCCCCTGGTACTTCAGGAAAATTTAATTGCCACCTTCCCTCATGGCTGGGTGTCTACACTGTTATCACAGTGTGCAGAGGATGCCATCTCAGACGGTATACATTTTTGACAGTATGGTCAGTATATGTGCAATACTTCTGTCCCATCTAAACAAAGCAGTATTTTTCCAATTACCAAAGCGTATTAGTGGATTTTCCCCATTTATTTTTGCACAAAGATATTTTTGTAATGTTGGATGCAATGTTTTTAAAAATGTCCTGTTTGTATGCTCGAATTGTGTTAGACACCTTTATGAAATATTTCTAGCTTCGATACGGGATGGTGAGATTTTAAAGTAATTTAAAAAAGAGAAATATACCCCTTAAATGAATAATTCTCTGTAAGGATATCTGTTTCCCCTGTTTCAGGTCTTTATCAGTCTTCTCCTTAATTCTTTTCAAGAAAATATGAAATATTTTCAAAACCTCTAACAAATGCTTTCAGTGAAATTAATAAGAGTCATTTTTCAATAATTTTATTGACAAAAGAAAATAATGTATTGATCAGAACAGTTGTCAGCTGTGTATATTATAAAATAATGAAAAAACTAGTCTCCTTATGCTCTCCTTCCTCTTAGTTATCAACACACATTGCATCAACCAAAAAAAAGAAAAAAAAGGCACAAGTTAAGGCACATGTTTTGGAGTGCACAGCTAGCGTTAGGCGTGTGCTGTGTCCTGTGGTGTGTTGGATGAGCTGCCTGTCTGACACAGTTTGGGTGGGTGGAGGTTTGTCATAAATGATGTCATGACTGATGAGCGTCACATCAGCTATGAGCAATTCCTGAGCTTACACCGTGTTAAATTATGTCAGCCATCCTCTGTCAACAAAGTGGAGTGGTGTGCGGTAAGAAAGTCCAGCGCAGTGTTAGCATTGTCTCCCACAGCTAGAAGGTTGGGTTTAAGGTGTTAAATTTGAACATATGAAGCAGAAATACATGATACAAGTATGATTCAATAATAGATTTACAGTACCTGATGTATGCAGTTACAGATCTGATAAACTTGACTCAACAAAGTTTATGTTATTAGACGGGTCAAGCTATTAGATGAAAAGGGTCGAATGGAGGCGATGAGAGGGATGGAAAGCATAACTGGATGCAGAGGAACCCAGGCAGTGAGACTCAGGGTGGAGTACATCTCGTACAGCTTTATCTCCTCATCCCCCTAGTTACTGTCATAAAAGGTAGTAGTGGAAGAGAAGAAAAGAGAGAGTAGGGGTTGAGAACTGAAAAGGATGGAGAGGGAGTGGGTTCAGACACACATTTATAGGTAAGCACGGGAAATAAATTGTTATGGGGCATGGTGTAATTAATTAATTTTCAAGTAATAACATTTTCAGTTTCTGGTGCTATTAGGTGTCCAGAACAGCAGCAGGGCAGATTTATTTTTTATTCTTCTATACACGGAACAGTGGTGTGGTGGTTAGTACCCGGCCTCTTGCCCAATGACAGCTGGGATAGGCTCCAGGTTACAGTGAATGAAGGTTGAATGGATGTTCATTACTGGTGCAATAATTTCAAAGGGTCAAAAATAAGGGCTAAATATATATATAAATAAATCATACCATTACAGATAAATTGCATGAGCTCATGGCTCTCCATAGCCTGTCTCTACTACAGATAATTGACCAATCCAACTGCTCAACCAGCACTGCATATATGTATGTTCACTGAACTTGTTTGGTGTATAACCCCCCACTCAAGACTGATTATGTTTGCCTCCTGTCTGATTGATTATGTTTGCCTCCCCTTGCCTTGTTTCTTGCTTTTTCCATAATCAGACTGTTGGCAATGGAAGCCGGTGATATAGGGTGTCTAATTGATGTCTGATGTGCGTTAATGCCTTCAGCTTTTTCTGACACTCCAATGATACAGTGACGCGTCAGCTGATCGGATGCATTTGTTTCACTAAATTTTAAAGAGATGAAAGTCACCAGTAATGTCAACTAGCTCTTGTCAACAATATACATTTCTACTTTGTAATATTCTACTCAAGGCCCTGGCATGGCATTGCCTTTGTTGCTTGTAGTGTCAACGCAGCATTAGATAGTAATCATCACAGTTTTATCGAGCACATATCGAGCATGTTTAACAGACTTTTTTAATTTCCCTCCATTTCCCTCCACTCTAGAAGATTATTTTGTATTCTAGTTTTCCAGTTTACGAGTGTCCAGTGGTGACATTTGTACAACCACAACAGAACTACTGGAAATAACATCCACTTTCATCATTGATGTAATACGAATGTTTAAACTCACTTGTAGAAGGGTCTCTTGAAATAGTGTTGGCAAAGCAAGGTAAACCCAATCCTGATAGTTTCTCCGAAGCTTGCAACACACAAATAGCAACTGCTGGCGCCTCATGGTGTTGCACATTTTGTGCCATGTTTGTGAGTAAGGCAAGCTGGTGAACAGGACGGTCATCGCCCTTGTTTTTCCTGTTTTTATGCACAATATTCCAATCAGGCCAGGACACGTACAAGGAAAAGAACATGATATAAGTATTTGTGTTGGATGATGTTGTTGGATGAAGTCAGTCAACTTTTTTAATAATTAGGTGTAATTTCTGGTGGTTACTTTATAGAGAGCAGTATCATAAACTGGGTGACAGAGAACTGTAAAACTCGTTTCAGTTTTGATTTTGGGGTCAGGGACTTTGTAAAGTGTTATTGTTAGCAAAATAAAGGTTTCACTGTATTCTCACTATTTACTCCAAATACTAAATAAAGTGCTTTCCATAAGCTGACTGTTGGCATGTTGACAACTCGTCTAGTCGCCTGACCACTAAGGTTTTTTATATTTTCCTGAAGTTTACTCATTGTTACCTTTAGAGCCAGCTCAGAAAAAACAATGAGCCTTTCAACAGCCTTTCACGTGTACATCTCCTCCTGCAGACAAACCGCCATAACAAGGCCAGGGTGGCGTGCCTGAGTGGAAATTGGGTGGTTTTACTCCAAGTAGAGCTTTTCAGGCTTTGTGTCTAGACTTTTTATTGAGTCAACAATATTTTTAGACTGTCTGACTCTCTGTTTGCCACCTTGGTCAGAGAAGCTATGTTTGATAAAAAAATATTTCGGTGGCTTGGTTTTGTAAACTGTTATTGTGGATGTGTTTGATTTGTGGCATTTGTGGGTCAGTATGTGGAGCTTCTTTCAAGACAGCTATGTGAACTCTACAGCTACGCTGCTGTTCATTGGTATAATACTGTACTATTTAATGGTGGTACCATTATTGATACAGGTACCTCGAATCAAGGTCTCTATTATTATTTAAACTTTCAAACTGTGTTTGATATTCTATTTATACACAGAGCATTGCTGGTCCTTTGAAGTTTATTATACAGTATATATACATGTGTCCTTCCATTTGAGTTTCTAGCTACTTATGCAGGTCAGGGTCATGGTGGCAGCAGAGTTAGCAGCTCTCTTTACTTGTTCTATCTATACCTACAGGCTAAAACTCAACATTTGTAGCATGCTCCCTGGTAGATCTCATTATCTGTTTCCCAAACCACCTCTATTTTCATGGATGTGTGGGCTGAACAAAGGGGTTCCTCTCAAATAGCAGAAATCTTCACTCACTTGTGCACAGTGAGTCTAGCCAACAGTTTAGGATTCATATCGCATACATGCTGGGATTCTGCTCCAAAGATAACAACTATAGTCATTCAAGTAGGTAATCAGGGTCAGCTTTCCCTCACTACCATTCTCTGAAACTGGTTAGATTACACCTATATTTATTTTCTTTAGCCATAGCCAAAGGGGACATATTGAGCATGAAACTAATTCATGACTTTTTGTTTTGTAGTTAGACCATGTCCACTACTAATTACAAAATGTATTTACATAAAATATGTTATATTTGGCTGAAAGGTCCAGGTAAACTTCACCTTAAGTTACAGTTAAGGTTTAAAAAAAGAAAGAACAAATGGTATTTTTAAATACATGTTTCAAAACATGTGAAGTGCATGTAATTAGTGCGTGTCAAATGGCATCCTTGGGCTGAAGTATAAAGCCGCGTGTGCAAAAAAGCTGCAGTAAAATATGTGTCAATCAGCACCTAGTCTAACGGACTAAAATAATCAGTTAGGAAAATCACTTTGTAGCTGTTTTGTAACCAACCTCAGCCTTTTTTCTGTCCAGTTCGTGAAACTGGACAGAAAATACATGGAAGAATTCATTCTGTTCTTGAACACCAAAGGTTTCATTTTGTTCTGGGACTCTCCCACATGCTCACCTAAACTACCCCTCATATTTAATATTAAGCAGTGTCAGCATTTAGCATCAGTGCTAGCAAGGTAAAGACTATGTACAATGTAGATCCATCAATTGTCCATCAGTGACATTGAATAGTTTTGATGGTCTTCCAAAGGAATATATTGTACCAAGGTTAAATTTAAACACTTGAGTGACGAGATTGTCAGCCTAATGTGCCTAATTTAGCTTAGGGAATAGAACAGCAGTCCCAAGGTAATTGTACTCTGACTTCTCCTAGATAACATTGCTCAGAGACAGTTTTTGTTCCATTTTTATACTGGACTGCTTCGCTTTTTACATTTCTAGCAGAATGTCAGAATACAAAAGCTCTCCCTTTTCCCCTTATTCCAGCTCAAGGAATTAGACATTGAGACATACACACATGTTTAGCCTGCTGGTGGAATGTGCTCCTTGGTTATTTGTTATGTACACAGTCTTGCGCTTAGGTCATGAGATTGTTGCTGGGTACATGCTGCACTACTTTCCCTGTACACATTAGTCCAGCAACAGTTCACTAGCACTCAAAGCCAGTCCTTTCTCTGAAGACAACTACAGAAATGTATGCTGTATTTACATGGTCAGTAGTAGAAAAGACGTGGATAGCAGACCACGTGTTTTTTTTCCTCATATTTGTTATTATGGTTACTCTGAATTATATGTACAGGACATTGTTATATTTATTACTTATTACCTACATTTGTTGAGAAACTAATTTAAATCCTCATTCACACGTACACTGCAGCCCTTGCATTTTCCTGACATTACCTGGAGGAGACATATGAGATAACACAAATATCCAAATCAGTCACACTGAACATTTAACAGTCTTTGTCCTGTCAGCTTCCCCAATAAGGTTGGTGTAATGTCCAGCTGATGATGTTGACAGTGTAGCATGGAGTATAGCTTGATCATACTTGTTGCTTGCCCATATATGTTCCACTTTTTTGTTGCTATTGCAAGCAAATATGCCCAACTACATACAGTACTATAGTAACACCAAAGCAGACATCTTTACAGATGTGTCCTCCTCCTACACAATCTAATCGACACCCCTCACCTTAATCAAATTAATTCTATTATTTTTCCAATAAGTGACACGCTCCTGTTATGAGGTGCATGTGTAAAAGGTTGACTTCAGACAATGTCCAGGCCTAATTCTGGAGTTTCATTCCTGTATCATCTGGAGTTCACATGAAACCAGCTCTAAAAATTGTTAAAATTCCGTGTGTCAGACCATCAGTCATAAAAAACTTATTAAAAAACAATAGTCATCGTAAAATCATAATATGCTACGCCTAATATTTCCTGTTTCCTAGGCTAGCATCTACACTTCTGTCACTGGTGCCAAAAGAAACAACAATGTAATAATATAATAATGCCCATCATTTAAACAAAAAATAGCTATTTTTACACTGTAATACACTGTTCAGCCCCAACATTAAAAACTCTGACAGGAGAGCCTGACACAGACACACATGCAAAAAACATGAAAAACAGCACAAGGTGTTAACCTCCCAAATATATCAGGTATTTGTGGGATGCATTGGAACAAGCCTGATCCACAGAGGCTTCTCCCCTCAACCCATAGGACCTAAAGGCACCACAGGACACCCTCAGAAGGCTCATGTCCATGAGTCACAACTGCGACGCAGAATGCCTTACACAATATTAGGAAGGTGGTCATTATGTTATGCCTGATCAGTGTACTTCATCATTAATATGCAGTATTTGATAGTTTCCCAAGGCTTGTGACAATTCACTTTTTATTGTTATTCTTCATCCTCTCAGTATGACAGATGCATGTATTTCCTTTTAAACTCTAACATTTTTTTGTGCTCCTGTTGAATCACTAGACCCGTTTTAGTGCTGCAGAACCTAATTTTGGAACCACTGGTTCACACTGTTGCTAGCACACCCCTATTATCAAATTTGCAGCATACTGTGTTTTCCCGTGTATTTGCTGTAGTTGATGTCATGCTCTTACGTGGTATCTAACTCAGTCACCGCTTGTGTAGATTACTTTAGTGTCATGATCATGCTGGAGATGAGCAGTCTCCTTGGAGCGCAACATTAGTCCTTCAGATTCTTCCAGCGTCGTGAAGAAGGATGGACTGTGACGTAGGCAGCACGGCTGGAGGGCGTCTCTGACGTTTCTTGTAGGCTGACTTTTCCTCTAGCCAAAAGGGGCGGAGCTCCAGTCCTGTAACGGAATAGGAACGCAATATGCATCTATTGCCATTTACAGACCTCTTCCATTGAATGGATCTTACACTTATAGAGAAGACAGAGAAGCCAATTGGTCTTTTATTATTTGGAAGTTTATTGCTATAGGTTGTCTGAGAACATTTTAAAGGGAAAGCCACAGGTCTTCTATTCGGCGTGATTTGTGATGGTGGTGCCGTTATATGAATGAATGAATGACAACAGACAGAGAGCGAAACGTCTAATTAGCCTTCCAGCAAGAGAAAGCGACTCGATCACTGAAGAGCACGGAGCGCTCGGAAAAACGTCGCTGTCGTCTGAATTACTCCGACCCGTGATCGGCTTCATTCCTCCGCCAGCATGCCGAGCATGCGACAGTCCTACACAGTGACAGTGCCCGAGGAGCCGCCGTCCGCAGCTTTCCCGTTTCTGAAGCAGGAGATGCGGAGAAAAAGCAGCATGTCTGGGTCGGTGCTGGTGTCAACTTTCGTAGGGCTTCTCATAAACCAAGCCAAGGTAATGTAGAGACGGTGCTGCTGTGTTCCGTTAAATGCGACGAGTGCATCACACCAAACTCCATTTCAAAAAATCTCGTAATCTTTAGTCATGCGTATTAGTTTATTAGCCGAGCAGTAACCTCACCAGTTTAGTATGAGCCATAGTATGAGATGAGGCTTATATAATATAAACGGCACTTAATCAGACATCGTGGCATCTACTGTGTTGTGTCACTAAAATAGGCTACCACAGGCAGTGTAAATGTACAGTACAAATAAAATATAAACTCAGTTTGTTCAGGTCTCCTTATTTTATATTTTTGAACATATATTTAATGTTTTACAAGGTTAGAATTTACAAACAAATACAAGCAATTACAGAAGAGTACATTGCGCAAATGTGTGGCTTTGTCATGGAAATAGGACACAGATGTGTATTTCACAAGCAATGCTGTGTGTCTTTAAAACATGAAGTCAGTTTAACATTGAAGTGAGTCATTTGCAGAGGTAAGCCGCTCTCTTAAGCCGCTGTACTCCGCTGTGCCAGGATCAGTAGGCCCACTGGCAGGTCACTGGTTATATAACCAGCGTTTAATCCCCCTCATACAGCTGCTATTACTATACTCCTCCTATGCCATAGGCATAGAATAGACATAAATACAGAAGTAACCCACTCTGACAGGGCTTTCTGCTTGCTCTGTGATATCTTTATGTTGCCCCAGGCTGCTTCCATATGGCAGCTACATATACAGATGAATGTAGGTCTAAGTACATCATGTACAGAGACCCAATGATAGCCAATTCAGCTGTTAGACATCTGGAGATAACGGTTTACCTTTTACTGAAAACAGTTTCATTTATTTTTCTTGCTTAAAATCCTTTTCTAAATTCCATTAAAAAAAAAAGCAATGTGAGAGAGATATTATTGTAGGTTTTGTGGAGTGTGACAAACGTGAACAAAATCAATAAACCAAATCACAAATTACTGACACCAACAAATGTGTACTAATAATACGGTTAGTAAAAATGATGAAGTGTCAGATAAATGGAGGATACAGTTACACATGAATTGCTTAGACACAAGATTTAAAAACCTTCTTGTCAGCTGTATTTAACCTGATATGAGAAATGGAATGACTTTTAAGTTTGTCAGCTTTGATGCTGTCATCGCACAAGTGTGTGTGTGTTTGTATACTGTATGTGTGTATGTGTGTATGTTCCTGGGCTACAGCGTGGCGTGGAGCTGCTGTGTGCCAGCTTCTATTATGTAATTTGAAATCACATTAGAATACACTTTAGTGTTGGCCAGGCCCGGCAGCTTGGCACACTCGTCTGTTTTGTTGTCACCATCCACCTGCTCCTCCTGTCCTGTCCTTCTCCTTCCTCTCTGCCTCATCATCTGTCCTCTGCTCCTCCCCCTCTACAGACCACCACATGCGTGATGACAAGGACAGACTCCATTGTCTTTCTCTTACTGTGTGTGTAGTCAATCAGATTTATTTGTCCTTTTCCACTGTAAAATTAGCCGACATGAGCTGCAAAAGCTGTAAGAAAGCTTTTGGGAAATGTGCCCTTATGCAATTCACACACACACGCAATTTAGTGTTTGCTTGAGTTTACAAAGGATCGTGTGTGTTGTTATCTGTGATCATGTACATGTTTGCTCACAGCAGGCTCACAGCCCACCATCACTGCCAGCTGTAAGGCTAAAGATTGCTTTCTCCTGCAGCTTTTTCAGTTACTAAAAAAATCATGGCGTGGCAATGTGATTCCTTTGATATGAAACATTTATATTTATTGATTTCATATTTCAGTATTTTCATCTCATTTGTAAAAACTCGCGGTGTGATTTTCCTATGTGTTGTGCTTAGACACAGGCTAACATAGGGGTCCAGGATTCAGTCCAATATAAACACAAGGCTGTTGTCTAGGAGCTAACTCTGTTACCACTGAAGGGGATTTTTTTTATTTTTTTTCACTTGGTGGGGAAGTTTATGCCTGGGGAGATGTGTGAAGATGAACAGAGCTGTTACATAACAATCAGGTGCATTGCTTTTCAGTGCCACATGCTCTCTAGCTGTTATCTGACCATTGATGGATTTAAGATAACCCCAGTAGGTGAAGATGAGTGAAAAGAGTCTTCTCTTTATCTTTACCCCAGTGAAGCCAAGAGACAAGTCTATAGCATCATAGGCTATATTTATTTGTATTTCTCAGGAGAGGATCGCGCTGCTTGGTTGTTTGCATGCAAGTTTGTGTTGAAGTGCAAGAGACTGACTCAACCAGCTCTGATGACTGATATCATCCCTCTGTGCTTTTCAGAAGGGAGAAATAAATAGTCTCTATCCCTATCAAGTGCCAACAGTGAGACGCACACGCACACTCGTAAGTGAGTGAATGTGTCACTCTTGCTTACATGCTAGAAACTGGACGGTGGCAGAAGAGGTTACTCATAGAGAGTGAGAGAGAGGTTGTTTATGATGGCCTGCCAAACACAGAGACAGGTCAGAACAGACTGTTCTGCTGCTCTCGCTCGCTTGCTTTGCCAGCCAATCAGTAGCTGGCATTCTGTACTGCCAGGTGGACCCAGGCATCCTGCTGCTGGTAGTGTGAAGTTTAGTTTACAGTCCCTAGAGACACAGGCAGAGCGGAGGGAGGGCCGAAGATGGCACTCATTATTGGTTTTGAAGGCATGCAATAACAGCACTGCACATTTTCAAAGGAGATATTCATCTGCCTTACTGATTTGGATTTTGGGCTCCTCATATGTTCATATTGTGTTTTTATTGCTATAACCTCACATGGTAGTTTTTAGTGTGAGACAGTAGAAATAACTGCTGTTTAAATATTATCCCTTTTAGTTCTTTGAGTGTAGTTTGAGTGTAGCAGCATCATGCATGAGGATGCCACGTGTAGTGTTGTTTAAAGATAGACATGGTAACTTCTTGCTAATGGGCTGCGGGTTTGTTGTTGCTAAAATACTTTGATTGGCATTTCTAATAACTGTTCTAAAGATTTAGGCATTATTGCAGATGAAATAGAGATTGATCATCAGAATGATGCCCTCATTTATAGTCTGGAATAAACCTCTCTCATGGGATTCATTAGGCTGTATCACTGCCGCTCTGTGCTTGTTTTTTTCTGGCATGGTTTCTAACCACCACAAGGGTTAGATTATTAAGGAGGTTGACTGAGGTAGACTTTCCATAAAGGCTTGAGTAAAAGTGAACTTTGTTTAAAATGAAAAATCATTCAGCAAGGAGTACATCTCAAAGATCACAATGTGTCCACACTTTCCAATTGTTTATCATTAACTATCATTATTATCATTAACACTAACTCTTGTTTTGTGTCTGTATGTTTTTGTAAAGTGCCCTTGGGAGTCCTGAAAGGCGCTTATAAATAAAATGTATTATTATTATTATTATTAACATCTGCTGAAATGTGGCCACTGGAGTTTCCTTTTAAATAAGCAAAACTTAAATTGTTTATTGTCCATGTTTCCTATTGCTAGTATGTATTATTGCTCCCTTCCATTGTTGACATATTTGCATGTTACAATAGCAACCGTCGAAGAGCAGTATATTTACAGACAAACAGAACCAGGAGTCATTCATAAAATCATTGCTCCGTAGCACTACTAGTGGTCAGAAACTACACAAGGTACCTCGAATGCTCCATTTACATTCTACAGGAAAGATAATAAACAATCATTTCTTCACGTGATCACTTGCTTGAGATGCTGATGAGTATTGATTTTGTCACTCTCTTGACGTCACATTTCATTATTGACATCATTAACTTATAATAAACCAGTCGCTAGTAACACGCCATGAAGTCTATCAGTCACATGCATTGGTGTCAAGTAAAATTATGGTCTTTAACTGTCTTTAACCACAAATTCATTCCTCCCACACAATTATTTCCTGATGTAACAAGGATGTAACCTCAAGTCTGTCATTTTTGTCATCTCCTTTTGATGAATATCAGCTGATGTCTGTTGCTAAATGAAAGCACGTCAGGCATTTGGAACACTGGATTCCTGAGATAATGCTTGATGTAAACACAACATGCGTGCTAGAGAGTTTAATCTCCCTGCTTTGGGACAGAGTTCATGAGGTGGTTAGATGAGCATTTGTAAGAGGAGTACAAATTCAGATTTCAGTCTCCTGTTTTGTTGTTGTCGTTCTCTCTTTTCTTGTGAAGTCACACTGGAAAGGCGAGACAGAATTAGGGATTATTCACCTCACCTTGCATTGACCCATATTCATTGCCCCAACATGTACATGTAGTCCCACATCTTTGAATTGATTGAGCGCAATGGATGAACATGTTTTTACCTCCGTCAAGTTGGGTACATGCCAAAAGGACATTTCCTCCATCTCTTATTTCCAGGTTTAGGGAACTGTTCAGCCAACCAAGTGGAATGCTTTTTAATGCAGTCTCTCTGTTCTTGGGGCTTTCTAGCCTCAGAGGAGTAGGGTTTCAAAAGTAGCTCGCTAGCTGCCTGTGCTGCTTTTGACATTTATGAATAGAGCATTTATACCAAGTTATCCCCCTGGGCTCCTTCTTTTTGTGCACAGTATGTACCACAAGAGTGGACATTTAATGCTTCCTGTGACTGTGACGTCATTTAAGGCCTCTCCACTCTTATTTGTACATTGCATCGTTTTCATTCTCCCTCTCCCAACGCGCATTGATTGTTTGATCACACCTCTCTGCTTTACTTAGATTTATTGCCAACAGATGAGCTCTATTTATTTATAAAGAGGTACTGTATGTACATATTATACCATCTTACGATACTGTGAAGTAAACAAGAGGGATGCAAGGAATCTGAAATGAGTGCATTTAAAGTGTGACTTATGTATTTAACATGCATAGTGTGAGAGTGCGTTCACTTAATGTATTCAGGCAAAATGACATTGTTCAAATCAACTTTTACTTACCTTAGATATTGCTCTATAATATAAAATATATGTCTGACAAAATTCCACTTTGTAAGAAACGTATATATATGTACATACGTATATCTTTGTTTTTTTTATTAATGTCATTTATTAATAGTTTTTTAAAAGTCTTATGACAGAGAAATGATTTCTAGTTTTCCCTGTTTTCAGTACATATATATATTCCTTCATGTTTACAGTTTGACTTGATAAATTCAGACGTATTTCCCAACGAAACACAGCCCTTCTTAACATGAAGTCTTGAAAGCATCAATTTATTGTTATGCTTCATTGAAAAATAAAGAATAATAGGGTTAAGTCCTGGTTGGAGTAGCTTAACGTGTCTCAGGAGTACAAGGAGAAATGTGGCAGGAATGTAAAATGACAGAGTTTGTGCAAAATGTGTGATTTACAACATGAACGTGAAGGGCTTCAGGTAATCCAGAAGCTCCTGACCTTTGTGCTAGAATGTGTGGTAATATTGGTTGGCCCAACATGTTGCCTTCACATCCACATCACAAATAGTAACAAACTAGTCTGTTTGAATCATCTCATTATCCAGCAGTTATTTTTCTGTGATAATACACCTCAATATACATAACTCCAATCCCACATACACATTTATAGAGAAGAATTACAGCAGAAGCAGTATAACAGAATTAGCTGTCATTGTAGTTTGGCTACAAACTGGGATCAGAGATTGAGCCAGTGATTCCTGAATCGTCACACACATACATTACAGCATCCTGTCTGACATACTGCTTAAGAAATAAAATCTTAATGACTTATTTTTCACCAACATTTCATCAGTGAAAGGTGCTATATTTTCTAAAAATGTATGCTCCATGTTGATATCCAAGTATTAACGTTACATATCAAAGAGAATAATCCTTTCAGTGTGGTTTGGGAGATTTTCCTCAGCAATTTTAAAGCTGCAATAAAAGCTGCTTTAACCTGCCCTAAGGAGAGCTGCTAACGCTCCCCAAATAATGTCATTAGTTTGGCTTTTATTGAACGGCTTTACTCTGCCATGATGCAGTAAATGCAGCATTTAAAGAAGAAAGCCTGCCGCTACTCTAGTGTGGTCCATATTAAATGTAAATATAATATATAAGAGATTAAATAAAATGTCTTAATTTTATTTTATGATGTTATTTTTTATTACATTATGTACATTATGTCCTCTGTTTATTCTTTACATAATTGTTTGTTTCATGGATAACATGCGCTTAACAGGAATAAGCGGGTATAAAAGATGAATGAATGAATGAAAGAATGAATAACATATAATTTGTCTATACTGTTTTATTAATAACAAAAAACTAGAATCAGTCTCTTTTTTTCATTCTTAGTTAAAAATATTCACAGTGTGAAAGTCACATCTGCTCCGAGTCATTCACTGCCGGTTTGTCACTCTCTGAACTCTCACTGAGTCACACACACTCTCTCCGTGTTGAGCCCTATCACTGTGATGTCACAATGTCCTCTAGCTCTCCATCCCGCAAAAAAAGTAAGAATAGCGTTGCCACGGAGACAGAGCCGGGACGTTGTTTCATCGCAATGACGTACGGCAGGCTGGCCAAGGGATCAGCCAATTGCGAGTGGACCAGCCGTTGTTATTAAATGCAAAGCTTCTATTTTTGGGACTGGCCGTGGCATTACTCAGCAGAGAGCAGCAAAGTCAGACGTACACATTCCGGTGGTGCTGGGGAGAGGGAGAGCTGGGTGTGTGTTCATAGGAAATAAGATGTGAGACTTGAGAGGATTTGTTGAGCATTCAGTTAAAGTGGATTCATCATTTAGCAGGTGATGGACACACAACATGAAGCGTGTGTGTGTGTGGGTGTATGTGTGTGCGCGTGTGTGTGTGTGTGCGTGTGTGCGTGTGTGTGTGTGTGTGTGTGTGTGTACTATATGACCGTGGTTAATAAAGTGCTCTATTCACTGCAGGGGAATTTACAGAAAGGAGGATTTAGATAAGCCATAGTTAATTAAACTGGAGATATTTCCCCTCCACATGCTGACTCTGTATTACTGCTGAATAAAAGACAGATGGCAGAGGTTATTTATATAATAGTAAAAAGCTCTTCCTGTACCAGTACTCATAACGAGATAAGCTGCAGGCGCGCGTTACTGATGAACACGCTTCCAGTCATGTGAACCTCCAAAATGCTCACATAGATTTGAGTTGTCACATTCAGCGCCTTCTCTCTAAGTGTTCAATGCGAGTGATGCATTCATCAGGACAGTATTTTGATCATCAGTTACAGCTGCAATGCAAGGACGAATGATCTTTATGACAGGTACATAAAAGGTGATCATTATGCCACAGAGCTTTTGACATATTTCACTTGTTGCTTTGATTCCTGGCTTCAAATATGAGCATTGGTTTTGTCTCAGTGCTCTCACTAAGCGTGTTTTCACAACAAGTAGCTGTTTTAGTCAAAAAGCCCCATTGAAGCCACTGCAGGCATACACTGTAGTTAGCTACTAGGGAACATTAATTAGTTACCAACCCAGAGTTTTCTCAGGGGCTGGTGTTAAAAGCAGCAGAGAGTGAATACTGGACTTAATAATGTTGCTCTAATGTGTCTGCTGGATGTGTAAGCTGGCATCCGTAAACTAACACAATTCACCAGTTAATGAGAGTCATTTTGTCACACTTGTTTACTGCTTGTTTTCTGCAATAGTGGCCCAAAAAACCAATGCAGCTTTAAAAAGCCAATTACAAATGCATTAGTGCAGATAGTTTTAAACATAGACACATTTAAATAATAATAAATAAATTCAGATTTAACTGAAGCAAAAAAATGCTCTAGATTTGCCTACTGTAGGTCCGGCAACTGTTCTATATTCCATACCACTGTAAATTGTACAGCTTTGGGTATTAGCCAGACAAGCAATTTGAAACCATCTGCTTTTGCTCTGGGAAACTGTAAAGAAGTGATTTTCATCTCACTCAAGTTATTCAGACAATAGCCAACACATCAGTCCGTAATGAAACAATCATTATGGTAGGAGTAAGGCTACTTTGGTTGTAGAGCACATTGTATCAGTGGTTAACTGTATTGGTCCCACTGTTAGAAAACATTCTGCTCTGGTAGAAATGACGATAAAGCAGTTAAACCCTGGTTGCTTGATTAATGATGCTGTTACATAAATAGGCCACTATGAATGCTCATCATCTGGAAAAAAACTTGGGTTAGCAATTTTATTAAGTGTGCAAACTGTGGTCACTCATCAGTGCTTCATCTGTATGGCTTTTTGAACTGTGGTGGTGTTTTCTCATCCAGGGTGTGGGGACTGCTGACCGCATGACTCAGTAAGCACATATTATAGATGATATTTGCATCATCTTACTTCACATTTGTATTGTATTCAGAACCACACACAACAATAACTCACATGTTCTGCTTGTGTCAGTAAGCTGTTAAATGCTTTTTGTGTGGCGTCACCTCGGCTTTGGCCCATTTTCACAGTGATCCTAATTCTTAGAGCTCGGAGCACACAGTGAGTGTGCTCCGGCTTCTCCACAGGTGAGGGTAACAGGAAGCACGTGGGTGGGATAGATTTCAGCCGCCACTGAGATCAGGTGACTGGGTTTAGGCTGCTGGACGTGAAGAGCTGCCTGCTACCTAGAAAAGCCAAGTTAGTGTTTCTGATTGGTCACTAGTTGACTAGTGTTCGTACCTCAAGCTAGTTAATGATTGTTTTAGTTACATTGTACTTACTATTTCACAAAACATCTATTATATTTTATGCTGAAAGGACTGGAAGAATATCTATCTAATATAATCTAATTTCAGAGGTGTAATAGCACATTGAATGACTTATACATGATCATGGTAGATGTGGTCAACATGGCATAACTGGTGATGTGATGCTGGCTGATGAAATGTTGTGCAAAATGAATTCAATCCGACACTTGTTTTCTAAAACATAACTGTCTGCTGCTTCTGCTTCTTCGTCAAGGGCACTAGTGCATTCCTTAGCCACCCCCGTGTTCTTTGTTAGTTCTTCCTCTAGCCACTCAATTATATAACCACTCAACTTATGTAATAAAATTCAGCCATTGCTGTGATGACATAAGTTCTCTACAGCATTTCATTTTAATATTTGAAATCATAATTATACAGTATGTTTTTGCCATCTGTTGTGTTTCCCTGAGCCAAAACGTTTCTCACTTTGAGAATTTGAAACACAAAATGTGTAACTTGAAATCAGTAATTTTCAGTGGTTCCATGTTATCTGCTGTTGTTGATCAGGTCTCTGCCCTCTGGGAGCAATTACCAAGAGACAAAGTGACTGCGAGATTACAAAAACAAGTTCCTCTCTGAAGATAATGCTCACCAGGAAAAACCTCACTCCTCGGGGGACACAATGCACACATTCAGCTGCATTGTGTAGAGCGGTCACACTTTTGTCACACTTTTGTTTTGGTGATTCTCTTCTACAAAATCAGCCTGAAACAAATCAACACACACATTACAGTTCTGGGATAGTTAGTGGAAAGCTCGCTGATGAAAATGTTTTCAGTTGTAAAACAATTTCCACCTCAGTGATTTAAATGAAAAAGAGATTATTGTTTTTGTTGTTGTTTTCATTTATTTGTCCTATTATGGTCTTCGTAAATACAATAACTATTATGAAATGTTATTAAAGATGTGAAGATGTGAATTAATTTTATACTTGTCAGATGTACTCTCTAGTGACAGCTGAACTGAATTATCTCGTACTGCTTCTCAGAAGTTTATCCATTGGGATTTGGGGAATGTAGGAAATCAGTAACTTGAGTAGAGGTGAAGTAAATGAACTAAACAAGGCTTATTTTGTCAGTCATTTACTAATCAATTCATGGCAAAACACTGCAAGCAGTGGCTGAGCTTTTTAACTGATAAACTTAAACACAGGGACAAGATAAACAGATGAAACCAAACACAGACAGTCACCAAGTTCACAAGTTCTGGGTTCTCTAAGCCTGTTCACTATTAGTGATGGTTTGCAAAGTGTGTAATGGCAAGAGGATTACTTCTTTATCTCTCATCCAAATGTTGTGTCTTTTGTCTTTCAGAATTCAAAGAGTGCCCAGGGCCTGGTGGGACTGAAGAACTTAGGAAACACTGTAAGTGCAGCAGCCATGTGTTTCTTTACACCGGTCTGTAGCCAAAAGTCCTGCAGTAGTCTCAAGTGACTTTCTCACAGTCCAGTTAATGTTAGACTGAGGGCAGTTTGTTGGTATCTGACCATACATGAGTGGTGGTCCAGTCCAATATCTGCCAGGCAACAGGCAGAGACATGGCTCCCGAAATAAACAACAAGTGTGGTGTGTGTGTGTACAGTAACCTAATCACAGAGCCCTGAACTATGGGCCGTGGAAGTCTGGCTCTCTCCCTCTGCGACTGGTTTGTGCTTACCAAACTGCACGTGTCTCATGTGGACATGTGACATGAGCAGTTTATCCACAGACAGTTCTGTCATGCTCACATGTGTGCAGTACTCCTCCACTGACTGTTAATATTGTCTGTTACTCTGTTACACTGCTTCCTCACTGAGAGCTGGATGCATCTATATCACATCGTTGCACTAAATATGAAATTGCTGGTTAGTTCAGCTTAGCATACCGAATAGAAATGACACATATGTGCAAGATTGCTTCTTGCAGACATTTCTTGGAGTCTTGTCCTCACTGTGAGGTTGCCAGGCAACCAGAAGAAATTTCATAAAGTTACTGTGCTCAGCCAAGAAATAATCATGAACATAACCTCCTGTAAAACCACAACATGTTATTCCTGCCCTTCCATTTATGTATGAGTTAAACGAACAAGATGCAGCATGTCAGTCAGGGAGCTTCAGGGGGTAGTTGTGGTGGATGAATTTTGCTGTTTCCCTCCTGTCTTATCTTTAAATACTGTGTTAAGCCAAATGGTTCCTGGCTGTAGATTTACATTTAGCACACAGATGTGATGGTGGGATTAATTGTCTCATCCTCAAGTCTTGGCAAGTGAGATAATAAGTCAAATAATTTTTTTATTTCTTAGTAATAGTATGTTATTGTCTAAACTAGATGGTATGCACACCAGTGGATTTTGTAAATGGCGCCTGTATTAATTAGTTAGAAGAATTATAGCTGGAACCTCTGCGACCCTTCACAGGACAAGCAAATACAGAAGACGAATGAATGAATGAATGAATGAATGAATTAATAATTATTTAATCTGTAAGGGAATCAAGCAGTTTTGTGCTGTTTCTCCCTGCAGTGTTTCATGAACAGTATCCTGCAGTGTCTCAGCAACACACACAGCCTGCGAGACTACTGCTTGCACAACTCGCACCGCAGAGACCTTAACAACAACAGCCGCACCAACACAGCCCTCATGGAAGGTGAGAAACGTGCCACACAGGCCCTCTAGAGTCCAAAACAGACACTCCTCATACAGCTGTCCATACGTAATGCCCTCATTCCCTCTTTGCCTCTGAATTAAATTTGGATCTCTTTGAACATGTGTTGAGAGGTAAACTTCTCATGAATGTCTGGAGAGGCCCTCAGGATGCAGAGAGTTTTTAAATGTGTTTGAGTTTGCATAATTTGTAAAAACTTTACATAATTTGACTCAAGATAGGAAAATGAGTTTTAGCTTTATTTTACCATCAACCTGCAGGTGTTGTTACCTTTGTAACACGTGCACTCTATTCCCCAACATGTGAGTGACTTGAATGTTTGTTTGTTAGAATTTGCCAAGCTGATTCAGACCATGTGGACATCGTCCAGCAGCGAGGCGGTCAGTCCTTCTGAGTTCAAAACTCAGATCCAGAGATATGCTCCCAGATTTGTGGGATACAAGTAAGTATTGTTATACTTGTTTGTTATTTTGAATTATATTTTTTGGAGGTCTCAGCTTTGTTTTTATCTGCAAGGACCAAGAACACAAGACTAGAGATCACAATTTAGTCAGATTAGTGCTTGTAGTTCTGACTGTTTTTGTGTCTTGTAGCCAACAGGATGCTCAGGAGTTCTTGCGTTTCCTCTTGGACGGCCTCCACAATGAGGTCAACAGGGTCACTGTCAGGCCGAGAGGCACTGTAGAAGACTTCGACCACCTCCCGTAAGTAATTAGACAGATATACCCTGTGTGTGTGTGTGTGTGTGTGTGTTTGTTTGTGTGTGTGTGTGTGTGTGTGTGTGTGTGTGTGTGTGTGTGTGTGTGTGTGTGTGTGTGTGTGTGTGTGTGTGTGTGTGTGTGTGTGTGTGTTTGTTTGCTTTCTTCCTGAACAAGGCAAGTCAAAGGATGTTGGAGAATTTTACTTATGAAATATGCAAGGATGTGTTGTATTTCATTTGACTTTTTACTGATCTGAGCACAGTTAGTCACACAGTAATCTCGTACTGAAGAACACTGGGCTCATTGTTGATTTTTTGTAAAGATAATGCACTTCATGTAGTATATAAACAAGAACCAGAAGAAGACAAGATAAATCTTTAAGGCTTCATCTTTAATCTTTAATTTAAGGATGCGTGCAACAGTTTCCCTTCCCATGTTGAGTTGTTGTCCCTCTGGGGCCCAGATGAGCTTAATGCTCCAATTCTTCTTGGATATAATTATCAGTTATCTAACCATGCCGTGTTTAAGGGGTCACAGTTAATCTCTGCACCTTTTAGTGTCACCCTCCTAACAGGTCCATCTTGCCTAAATACTAAAAAATAGAGCAAAAAAATATCTGTTCCCAGCTTTAAAGGGTATTTCAGCGTAGAACTTGTTTTTGAAGTCTCATTTTAATCCCCTGGTACCATATTATGCCACCTAGATGTTTAGAATAAAGTAGGTCAGGTCCATTATCCCTTACATTAGCAACCCTTTTACTGTACCAGAACTGAATGTCATTATGAACCTCCTTTCCTTCATCAAAGCTATCTACTGCATAAGTACCTCATAACCACAGGCATTTCAAATGTATGCCGTTTTTTAAATGATTTTATGATTAAGGGGTTAATAAAGCCACAGCGTTCTTATTTCTCACCTGTACTCCATGCTTAGAGACGAGGAGAAAGGGAAGAAGATGTGGAGTAAATACCTGGAGAGAGAAGACAGTAAGATAGTAGGTGAGTAGAAGACGTCAGAATCTGCTCTGATTTGTGGAAAAGCTCTTCAGTAGAACAAAAATATTACAAACCTTTTCTTAACGTTTTTCACTTTTGTTTGATGTAATCTTTTCTGCTCTTTAAGACCTGTTTGTGGGACAGTTGAAGAGCTCTCTGACCTGCAGCCACTGTGGTTTCTGCTCCACTGTCTTCGACCCCTTCTGGGATCTCTCCCTACCTATCGCCAAGGTTAGAGAACACACACACACATTCAGATGTAACAGAGACAGTTAAATGTTGCTCATCCTTATGAAACATATCTCAGAAGGTCAGCTCACACAAAAGTTCAGTACAATCAGTAGTGCAGAGGTAGCTTTGTTAATGTGGGTGCTTTACAGTCTCTTCATGAGTGGGGCTGGAGTCGGAGTCTCTGCTAGTACCTTCCATTGTCTGAAGCTCCTAACATGAGCTCTTTGTTTTCTTTCCTGTCCCTATTTGTGCTTTGCTATCTGTGTATGTGTGTTGTGTGATTGTTTGGGTGTGTGTGCTAATGTGAATGCATCTATGTTTGTGCTCAGAAGGGCTACGGTGAGGTGAGTCTGATGGACTGCATGCGGCTCTTCACCAAAGAAGACGTACTTGACGGGGATGAGAAGCCGGTAGGTGTCTACTACAAGATCTGAAGGATAGAAAAGTGACAAAGTCAGTTACTCCCGTTGTTTGGTCAAAAAAAAAGCCTCCTTAGCCTCAATAGCAAACATGGTTAGTACATACACTATTATGTATATATATATTATTCAGCAGTTTTCTGATGTTTTATTTTACATCTTGATATGCACTAGCTTGTGTGTTTTAAAATGTGTATGTGAAAATAGTAGAACTGGTTAAATTATGGAGGAGCTAGCTCCCTATTTAAAAACAGTGAAGCAAATTGTAACAGAAAGGTTGTAATGCTATCATTACACACATTATCTAAAGTGCAGATTCTGCTCTCTGTCTGCAGTGTGTACTGACAACATTTCTCTCTGCTGTCTGATCCATTTCAACTAGTTTGTTATAGAAAGTCAGCTCTTGTTTAGTCGTATTTACAAGTCCACATGCATAGAAATCAAGTGTTTCTGTGTTTCACCATCTATCTGTACATATTTACAGTATCCTGAACTCATCAACATACTGCAATAATTTACAGCTGAATAGTAAATAGTAGTAGCTTATGTTTATATTATATAGATATCGGACACAATACAGGCACACACATCTATCTATTATATGCAATCGTGTCAGTAGATGTAGGTCACCTTGCTGCGGTTAATTAAGCTGCTTGTAAACAGTCAGTGAGCTAACGCCATATTTCTTCCCCACAGACATGCTACAGGTGTAAAGCCAGAAGGAGATGCACCAAGAAGTTCACAATACAGAAGTTCCCCAAGATCTTAGTGCTGCGTATCCTTTCCTCAGGACACCAGACTGTGTTACTGATATACTCTATTAGACATGTGCAGGGATGGAGTAGTTGAATTACAGAGAGATAAGACAGATTGCCAGTTTGCGTTATGTTCTACTGTACTGTAAAAACATTTCTATTTTATTCAGGCCCCTAGCAATTTGTTGAAATGCGCTGACATACCTTCAGGAGCCTGTCATGTATTAGAAACTTTAATACAATATAGAAAGTATAATCAGCTATAATTAGCACTGCCAAATACAAACGTTCAGGTGTTTGTCAGAGCTGGCAATCATCTGTAATTATTTGCCAAATCAGTGAGGTGTTACAAGTCCTCAGTGGTTAAAGACTATGAGTGAAGACATTTTGAGAAATAATTGGGCACAGCTGTCTTCTATAGAGTGATGCTTTAACATGTTTGTACCCCTCAGGAATTTCTACATTTTCTGCATAAAAATGATCAGCGGATATTCACAGAGTGAAGTCCTGAGAGCAGACTAAGAGAAACCAACAGAGATAACTCCAAAAGAAAGACTCATAACAGTCTGAGATGTCTCAAAAGAACTCTAAGTGACAAAAGTCGTCTCTCACACTGGCTAATGTGACAAAGCCACTGCTCTTCAGAAAGAAAATGTATGTCTTTCTGCAGTTGAGCTATCAGCGGACAAGCCAGGAGACTATTAGGAAAATGTTTTGTGAACAGATGAGACCAAAGTAGGATTATTTGGTTTAAATGAGAGGCGTCATGTGTGGAGACTAAACATCACTGCATTCCAGCATCAGAACCTCATCTCATCCATTAATCATGGAGGTGCTAATGTCCTTGTTTGGGCTTGTTTTGCTGCATCTAGGCCAGGTTGGCTCACCATCACTGATGGACCATTGAAGTCTGAATTATACCAGAGAACGTTAAAAGAAAATGTTAGGGTCATGGCCAAGTCAAAGCTTTGACCTTCATCCATTAGAAATGTTTTGGAAGGACCTTATGCAAGCAGTACTGGAGTGGTTCTGTACTGAGGATGAATTTCTTTCCAGCCGCTGCAGATGACTGATTAGAAGTTATCAGGCGTTTAGCTGCTGGTATTGCTGCACAAGGTGGTCACAGCACAGATACTGAAAACAAGGGTTCACTTACTTTTGCACCTCGCAAGTATGTACAAATAGTTTATTTTCTTGTATAAACATAAGCATAATATTTCTCTTTCATTGGTTTGGTTTGACTATGTCACTTTTCTGCAGAAATGTCAGATTCTGAGGGTTGCAAATACTTTTAAGGGGCACTGTATGTTAGATATAAACTGTGTAAAGAGCAATTGTTCCTTGACTCGTGTCCCTCTCCAGACCTAAAGCGCTTCTCTGAGGCACGAAGAACCAGCAAACTGTCCACCTTTGTTAACTTCCCCATGAAGGATCTTGATCTGCGGGAGTTTGCCTCTGAAAACAGCAGTAAGAACTGATTCTAAGATACAAGCTAATGCTTTGTAATGAAGGAGATTCTAATATGTTCCACGAGCTGTTAGATGTCAAATAGTTTGGATACTGAAAATATTTTGTTTTGCCCAGTTCAAATTCTTGACCAGTGACTTAGTTTTTATTAAAATAAAAAAAAATTCTACAGTTTTTATCGAATCCACGTACAAAAATGTTTTGTTTTGCCTCTGTCTCGTTGCAGTAAATGCAGTGTACAACCTGTATGCAGTGTCCAACCACTCAGGCACCACCATGGGCGGTCACTACACAGCCTACTGTCGCAATCCCAACTCGGGAGAATGGTACACGTTTAATGACTCCAGGTAGGTTTAAACAAATCAGTCAGAATTTATTTATGTAGTAAACATCATAACAGGAGCACATACATTATGTGTATTTAGTCACAGTAAGGCCATAGGTAACCATAAACCCCTGCAGCTCAGTACGATAATCAAACAATACCTCATAGACCTTTTCATTGAAATTGCTGTTTCTTTCCAATCTTCAGCAAACACACACTACAGTGTTACTACACTCATCCATTTACTACACCCATTTCTGGAGAAGATTATAATGAAATATTTATCACCAAGCTTTTATAATCATCATTTTATAGCCTTATTACGTTCACATTAGTCACATTCAGGAGATAAACATTTTATAATGAATCCATAACCCTATAATATTACAGCCCTGTCATCAGTCACCTGTCCACATCACCAGTTTCAGCTCTTTCCACTCTAAAAGATGAATAATAAATAGAAGAAGGCGCACATAATCTTCTCCTCTTCTCTTTATTTTCTCCACTGCCTCGTGAGTATCCGGTCACTCGCCCTGGGCTTTTACTTGCTAGCGCTCCAGTCATTCATAACACACCACTCCGCCTCTAGCTCTCACACTGAGCGTCACCGGCCTCATGCTTTTCCTCAATCACTCTCTATTGTTGTATGCCGCTGCAGCAGGAGTACAGGACATTACCATACAGAGCGCGGCTTCCTCCACATGACTGCACACATGTCACGTGCTGTTCTGTGTCGGTTTGATGCGCTATTTACCATGAATGTGGATTCACTGAAGAGATTCACAGAGTTATAATGATAGTAATAAGTCAGTGTGCCTCACATAAAACATACTGTATGTGCTGTATTGATGTAAATAGAAAATCTGAAGTACAGCTGATGAAAATGAGACCATACCAGCTTGTCTGCAGCTCAAAAGCTTAGACATCCACAATGTTAAAGGAACACTGGATGACGTGACACACTGTACAGGAGGGTTAAAGTCTAACTCGCCCCTCTTGCTTTCTTTTCAGAGTAACGCCAATGTCCTCCAGCCAAGTGCGCAGCAGTGACGCCTACGTCTTGTTCTACGAGCTGGCTTCCTCCTCACGGATGTGAAGCTTCCTGGAGGACAGCCGGCCGCAGCACCACTCTGACTGACTGACGGACAGACAGGATGGATGGATGGAAAATGAGACTGCTGTTGGCCCTATTTTGGACTTCTGTTTGGACATTATCACACCGAAAACACACACACATGTGAAGACACACGCACACCCCACCAGCTGAGAGGCTGCAAAGAGAGCTGAAGAAGAGGAACACTCTGGAAACCATGGGAACCTGATCAGCCAGCCCTGTTTTCTCTCTCTATCTGTACTCCTGTGTCTTTCTCGTTCTGGGTGGTGGTGTGTGTTTAGCGTGTTTGTGTGCTTGTGTGTGCGTGTGTGTGTGTGTGTGAGCGTGAGGCCGACACAGGGCAATAATCCGATCTGACCGACCAACCAGGTGAAGCCGTCTCCATCTCAGAAGTCCCTCTCTATGCACTGCAAACTGAACTCTCACCCTGACTGCGCCTTCGCTTTTCTCATTTGCCTCAAACCATTAAAACTGACTTGTTACAATTTTTTTCTGCTTTGAAGTCATGATGGGTTTTCTTTTTGTTTTTTTTAGTTTTTTTTTGGGGGGGGGTTATTAGCGAAGCACCATGAGCATTGTCACCACTTCGGACTGTGGGCAAACTGTGCTTAGAGTGTGACTGTAACAGGACTGGTCACGGTTATGAGGAGCTTACAGCCCACCGGCCTGCTCGGTTTCCAAGGCTTTCCCTTCCACTGCACTACACACTCCTACGTCTCTGCTAGCATCCTCCTCACTCTCTCTCTTTCTCCAGAAGTGGTCGGGAGGGCCGGTGGCACTGTGAGCGTTACATGTTTCAGAGGACAACCCTCTAACTTGTGTTTTATTTAATTTGTTTCTCCCACGTGTGGCTGCTACTGATGTTTTAAAAGTGCTGTGAATGGATGAATGATCAGTCCAGTACGGATCTGCTAAGGATTAATAATATAGATGATAATAACGGTAACAATCCCCATCCTCAGAATGGGGTCTTTTCTTCCTCTCTTGTTTCATGCCATTGAACAACACAGAAAGAATGTTTTAAAGAAGAAAATAAGAAACATTATATCTGTCTATTTTTATATCCCGATGCAATATAGAGAATGTACTATTCAATGGTGCTGAAAATGACCCATAACTGTTTTCAGTTGGTTTATTTACCAGGTTTCAAGAGAGAAAAAAAAGTTATTATTTATGCTTACAGGAGTCACACTTTTTAACAGTGGCAGTCAAACACATGAGTATATAAATCTATATATATATATATAAATATATATATATGAATAAAAGTCAACAAACAATGGTTTTACTTTGCGTCTTTGTCTTTGTCGTTTGTTTTGTTTTAGTGTTTATGAAGGAGAGTCTGCACTGTCCTGTAGGATCCTTTGTGTGTAACAGGTGTAGAGTAACTACAGTGGTGACTAGTGGACAGGTAGGGAATAGCAGAACTCTTATTTAACACTTGATGTTGAGTTTGTGGGTCTTAATAATCTGCAGTCACTTATATGCTGTTTTATGTGACTTAAAACAGTAAATCTGCTACCACAGTTTTGTTCGTCCTTCACAGATTTCCAAACTTTCTTTTTTGGATTTATGCTTTATCTTAAATTCACTCTGTTAAACCTCATCAGCTACATTTTACCCAGTGTCCAGATGCCTGTGTGTGAATTTCCCAGCTATAAATTTAATAACACATTTGCCTCATAGTGTCTGTATGTTTGGAGGGAGTCATTTGAAGATTTTACTTTTTCAGATGCAGCAATTCAATAGCCTAGATTTATAAATACCTCAGAATTACTCCATTATAAGAAAAAGCCCTGCATTCAAAATATTACAAGTAATGGATTCAGATTACTTTAATTATTTAAATGTTAAAATCCCCTTCTCTGCCAAATGTGACATGTCACACCATTATACAGTGGTATGCAAAAGTTTGGGCACCCCTCTAAGATTTCATAATAATTTGCTCTAACTTTATAAAAGACGATCACAGCAACAAGATTTTATTTCCTACAGAGATGTAGACATTTGAGTGTTTTCCAGACCAAAATTCTTAGAGTATCATTACAAAGTTTTATTATAATAAATTAAAATGTAAAAAATGGTATGTGCAAAAGTTTGGGTACCCTTTTAATCACATTGATTTCAAGACCTGTGGGGATTTGTAGCTGACATGTTGCAGCCCAAAACTGCTTTGATTAGCTTGTGAGACCTTCAATTACAAAGACAGGTAAAACCAATCATGAAAAAGGCTATTTAACAGAGGCAATTGCTGGTTGTGCTTGTCCTAGGCTCCTGGCAACATGAGGGCATCGAAACAACTCTCCACTGACCAAGAAACTAAGATAATTCATTATCATGAATTAGGAGAAGGGTACAAGAAATTATCAAGAAGGTTTGGGATGTCTATCTCCACAGTCAGAAATGTGGTGCAGAAATGGAAGGCCAGAAGAACAGTCATTGTGAAGGAAAGATGTGGTAGGCCAAAAAAAATACTGGAAAGACACAGACGAAGGATGGTTAGAATGGTCACAGACAAGCCACAGACCACCTCCAGAGAACTACAAGAACATCTGGCTACTGATGGTGTAGTTGTTCATCGTTCCACAATCCAGTGCACTTTGCACCAGGAAAAGCTCTTTGGAAGGCTGATGCGCAAAAAGCCTTTCCTGAGTCACAAGAAGAGTCACATGAGGTATGCAAAAGCACATCTGGACAAGCCAGAAGCATTTTGGAAAAAAATACTGTGGTCAGATGAGACTAAGATGGAGTAATTTGGTCAGAACAAGAGGAGGTATGCATGGAGGAAAAAACACACTGAACTCCATGAGAAGAACTTATTGCCTACTGTGAAATATGGTGGAGGGTCCATCATGTTATGGGGCTGTGTGGCTAGCACAGGGACTGGAAACCTTGTTAAAGTTGAGGGCCACATGAATTCCTCTCAGTATCAGCAGATTCTTGACAAGAATGTTCAAGAATCTGTCACAGAGTTGAAGCTACGCCGGGGTTGGATTTTTCAGCAGGACAATGATCCCAAGCACTGTTCAAAATCCACCAAGGAATTCATGCAGAAGCACAAGTACAATCTTCTGGATAGGCCATCCCAGTCCTCAGACCTTAACATCATTGAAAATGTATGGATTGATTTGAAGCAGGCTGTTTACGCACGGAAGCCAAGAAACCTGACTGAACTGGAGGCGTTTTGTTTGGAGGAATGGGCCAAAGTACCACCTGCCAGACTTCAGGGACATGTCAGTGGCTATAGGAGGCGTCTACAGGCTGTTCTTGCAGCAAAAGGAGGGTCTATTAAATATTAATGGGATTATTTCTTTAGGGTACCCAAATTTATGCACATGCCTATTTTTGTTTAAATATACATAAAAATGTTTCTATTGGACCAATGAAAATGATTTCACTACTGAGATGTTTCTGTTTCCATAAGGTAGAACATTGTTAAAATAAAGTTGCTGCTTCAAAAGCTCAGCAAGTGACAAACTGATGCAATGATTTTCCTAAGGGGTGCCCAAACTTTTTCATACCACTGTAACTGCTTACATTGTAAACTTATTACTGTAGTTGTAACAGTAGTATCTGAATGCTGTAACTAATCACATTTATATACTACTCAGTAGTTCAGATGTTTTTATATATATATATATATAAACATGACTTCAAAAAAACAAGTCAAATATATCAAGGGCAGTTTTATAAATCACAAAGGATATTATGTTGGACTCAAATAATAATTATAAGAGCTGTTTTCATAACTTTTGAAAGCCAGCGACTGCAGCAGTTTGATTAAAAGTAAAATTGCTTAAATATACACGGTAACTTCTAGTAGGTAGTCCAGTTTGTCTGTGAGTACCATCTACCTGCCAAGTGTTTTATTATGAAGCTCTGGGTAAAGTCATACTTTAGTTATAATTCCTCTCAGCCAGCTCTGTCACCAGATTAACACTGCACACACACACACAGAGTTATGAAGTGTGGTCTCATGGCCTACTTCCTGCTGCTCCATTATCCGTGCCTGGCCTATTTCTCCGGTCCGAGCATTACGTGCAATCTTATGCCATCAAAAGGTACCATAAATAGCTCCACGGGCTGACAAGAAGGGGGAGTCCCTCATTTCACACGCTCGGCCAGGGACCTATCCGGTCTGACACTTAAAATATTACATGTGGGACCCGGATCAATCACCCATGCGGTGAAACGTGAACTCAACATGAAACGAAATGATGTTAAGCGACAACTGTCTTTCCTGATGTATGGGTGGCACTCTATATGGTAGTACGTGACATGTTACGTGCTAACTGGGAGACTATGAACTTTAGGTCAGCAGTGACGAGCTGCAGTTAAGATAAAGGGAAATGCTGAGACGTAGTGTGAATGCAGCACCTCAGGAAACAGCAAACCGACTCAGAAATGTCACGCAGATACGCAGCTTCTGTAGGAATAAACTACAAATACGGGGGCTAGTTCTAGAGAAAACAAATAAATAAATAATAATGAATGAAAAGGATGTTGGCTTTACTAAATGTAGGGATTTGGTTATCATGGCACCAGTCAGGGGGTGTCTTCAAAGGAAAAATGGACAAGTGGATTTGAGCAACTTTAACAAGAGCTAAAGTTTGATGGCTCGATGACTGCAGCTCTTGTGGGGGCTTCCCGGTCTGTGTCTATCATAACTGGTCAAAGGATGGAATGGTGGTGGACCAGAGACATGGTCAAAGAGGACTAAGACTCAGTGATGGAAGTGGGAATCAACAGCTGGCCTGTGTGTTCTCATCTAACAGACGAGCTGCTGTAATGGAAAATTCTGAAAAGGTTAGTTCTGATAGAAGGGTGTCAGAACACTCAGGGTTTATTTTGTATGGGGTGGTACAGCTGACGGCTAGTCATGCTGACCCTTGTTCACCTTCACTGGACACATGGGCATGAGAAATGGACTGCAGAGCAATGGAAAAGGGTCTGAGGAAGCTTTTATATCGCACAGACGGTGGTGCAGAGGCAGTGTGATGCAACGTTCTGCTTGGACCTTGGGTCCTCCTGTTCCCACGGATGTTACTTTGATCTGTACCAACCCACCTGAGCATAGTTGCAGACCACGCACCTGCCGCCGAGCAAAAATAGCTCAAAAATGGTTCCAGGAGCTGTGTGCTGCTAATGTCTTGTTGCCAGATCCCGCGGCACACCCTCAGAGGTCTTGTGGGATCCATGCTTCAGCGGGTCAGGTCTGTTTGGGCGACTAAAGTGGGAAATACACAGTATATAGGCAGGTGGTTATAATGTTATGGCTGATCACTGTTATGATCAAATGAAATGGAAAATGTGTTCTGTCAAACACGATCAGCAAAACATATGGAGCTAAAGATAAATCATGTTTTCTTCATCTGACTCTTGATGGGAGTGACTTTATTGACACTAACCACTTCTCTGGAACTTCTCTGCTTGTGACCTTTGGATCTGATATTGTTGGCTGGCCCGGCCCCTGTACATTTGCATCGGAACAACGCTAGCAGCAGAAGGAAGTAAATTCAGACAAAGCGGAGGATTTAATCTGCATACTAGCTGTGGATTTATTTCAAAGAATAATCTCTATAATTAAAAATCCTTCACATGGCCACTTTATATGGTGAGTTGTTTGAAACAGTAACAAATACTTTGGACAGTTGTGTTTGACTGTGAATTAATGGCAGATAATGAATTGTTATCAGGTCCAGAGCTGGGTCTGTCTGAAGTGGTTGTGCTGTTACTTGGTGAGAAACAAAGTGGGAAGAGCTCAGCGGGTAACATCATCCTCGGCAGACAAGCCTTTGACAAAAAAACATCTCGAAGCAGCAAGAAGAGCGGCACCAACCTGGGAATACAGGCAAGTGTTTTTAAGATTACAGCTTTATTCACATGAACTAAAGCTAGTTCTTACTCACTGTGGATGGATCTGATCAAACAGGTGACTGTGGTGGACACACCAGGGTGGTCGTCCAACTCCACCACACCAGGCCGAGTGTCCCAGGAGCTCCACAGAGGGCTGACTCTCTGCGGCTCAGAGCCTCATGTCGTCCTACTGGTGCTGCCCATCTCCGCCACCTTCGGAGCGGAGCAGTGGAGGGCCATGGAGACCCAGCTCACGCTGCTTCAAACCACCATCTTTCAGCGAGCCATGGTCCTGTTCACCCATGGAGAACTGTTAGGTAAGATACAAAAGATACAGGTACAAATCTCCTGATAGATCTAAATATACACTGGTCAGCCGTAACATTATGACAGGTGACTTTAATAACATTGACCATCTTGTGGCAATTCAAAGTCAAATAGCTAGTAAGTTAAAATCATGTCCTGCACTGATTTTTCTATTTTGTTTTTAGTAAAAGTCTGTTGATAAACCGCCTCAAACCACCAGGCAGCCTCAGTTAATAACTGATCAGCTGAAAACCATGGTTGAGCATTTAACAGCTAAAGGGTTTATTGTTAGGTGTGGTTGAAGAAACTAGAATTAGAATGAATGCTCACATTTCATTCATCGTTAAACACACAAAATAAGGCAACTGTTCACTGACACGTTCAGCACATCAGCTTAGGCAGATAATTCTGAGTGAGCGCTGGCCAAACCTACCTGTTAATTTGTGATTGGTAGATGTGTTCAGATGCTTACGGCTAAATCTGAGGGTTTTACTGCCATATTAGATCAGCACCAGTGCTCCATATGCAGAGGTACTCACAGCCTGGAGTAAAAAAAAACATATTCCTTAGCTATGATCTTGAACGTCCTTCAAGACACCTGGAGTTCTCATGAAATCTGTGAAGTAGCTGAGACAGTCAGCTCTAGTGTGCCCTACCCAGGGAGTGTTCCTTTTAATTGAGCAGGCATTCATTTGTCCTGCCTTTCTCTGTGCTCACCACTTCCCTCCGTCAGATCTGCAGCTCTTCTTCTTCTTGTGACCTCTGGGACTGTCTCTGTCAGGCTTTCTCAGATTGTTCGCCACAAAACGCAAATGTATGTCGTTCTGTGATTACGTTTAAATCAGACCGAGTTGTTCTGTCTGCACTTTGGGAGAATCCCAGATATATTTTTTTTTGAATGACATGACAGAATGAACTGTACCATCACATCAGATCAAAAATGTATTTTAATTTGTCCAGTGATGCAAAACAAGTCAATTCCCTCCAGGCTCAGCTGTAATTTATGTTAAGTGTCTGTGAAGGTTCTCAGTCATTAAGGTCATGGTGTACAAGAGCAACTGAAGTCGTTTCATCAAAGTAGCTTCTTCAGTTCTAAGGGGCTGGTGGGGAGATCTACAGAATGACCAGATACTTGGCTGCATTTGTAGGAAACTGTCTTCTTTCTCCAGTGAATGGTGCTTTAACAAGACATTTACATTTAGAGGGTCCAGTCAGTCTCAATGTGTGAAAGGAGGCAAAGACTCTAATGTAGATTTTCTCCACCTGCCTTGTTCAGGTGAAGGATTTTCCTTCCTTTTTTTGCCTCTTTCAAATCATCTGTCTTTTCTGCCTACAATGTGGTCCACTGGCACCTTGTCCTTCAAGTGTAAGAGGACTGCAGAATCGTTTCCTGGAACGCTGACTCTCCTGTGTTGACATTTGTGAAGGGGTTGTTCTGTTTCCCCCACATACAAGCCTATATATACACTGAACAGCACATTACCCTGTCTTTGTCTGGGTGTTTTGTCTTTCAGTACTTAGACGTATACAAGAGTGCAGTGTTTCTCTGATAGTCCAGCCACACAGGGGATAACAGCTCTTTTCCCGTCCGTCCGTTCTGAGATCATTTAAGTTGTTTGTGTTGTAGGACACCTGCGCATCCAGGAGTATATAAGGCGCCAGGGTCAGACTCTCCAATGGCTGCTGGAGCGATGCGGGAACAGGTACCTGGTCTTCACCAACCAGCCCGGTACCTCAGGGGCTCAGGCAATGGAGTTCTTTAAGAAGACCCAGATGATGGTGGAGACTAAGAAGCATCTCAGGGAACTCCAGTACAGTTTGTACACCCCGCCTAGACGAGATGTGGCCATGAGAGAGGACAGGAGGCGGCCGATACAGCGAGAGGAGACACAAATGACAGTGATGCATAATGTCCATGATGGGAGGCTAAGACCGAGTAAGCAGAGGAGCTCAGGACTTCAATACACACCCGCAGGTAGGCCCTGATTTCGATTGTGCTAACAATCAGCAAACCAACAACAAAGATAAAATATGCATAGGCCTGTGTAAAATGTTTTTAAAAATATGTGTTACAGCAAGTTTCCCAGCAAGATCAGCTGGTTTGGGGCCTGCTCTCAGCCTTGTCCTGCTGGGAAGAAGAAAGTCAGGGAAGAGCTCAGCAGGCAACATGATCCTGGGTAGAGAAGAGTTTCAGCCTGACGCAAAAACCACCAAGAGCTCTGCAGGACATGGGATGGTATCACGGTGGCCTGTGACAGTGGTGGACACCCCCGGGTGGAGCTTGTTCGGTCTGGCCAACCCCGAACAGGTCAGGAGGGAGATCAGTCTGAGCCCCTCTCTCTGCCCCATGAGAAGCAAAGTGACATTCCTGCTGGCTCTACCCGTGGACACATTTGGAGAGAGGGACAGAAAAGCTGTGGAGAAGTACCTCAGCGTTTTGGGGAGTGAGGTCTGGAGGAGCACCGTGGTGCTGTTCACCTATGGAGCAGAGCTGAGAGGAAGGACAGTTGAGAAGCACGTTGAGAAAATGGGAAAGTCTCTGCAGCAGGTGCTCGACAGATGCAACCGCCGATATCATGTGATTGATACAAATACAGGAGACGAGACACAAGTGAAGAAGCTGCTGGAGTTGGTGGAGAAACTGTAGGAATGACATGAATATGACCAAAAAATAAATAAAATATCAACCATTACTGTTCTGAATCAGTCATCAAGCAGAGCATGTTGCTGTTACGCTTTTGTAACCATAATTCAGTCCTGAATTGTGCCACTAGAGGGCAGTAAAAACATATAACCTGATGATCATGTGTGATAAAATCTGTACATTGAAGACTATTCAGGCTCTTATTTTCTATTTATATTGTTAACTTATTACTAAGTTATTTCATATGGCATATTTGAATATGATCTGACATAACGGAGTTATTTTTCTATGATGCAGTCGTTGATTTTTGTCTTCCACTGACCTGATCGATCCTTACATCTCTGCAGATTTAATTCAGGACCATTCCTTTCTTTAATAAATATTTTGGTTTGTGGATACTGTTTTCCAACCACTGTCATTATTCCTAAGAGATTATTGTTGTTAAACATTATTGTTTCAAAATGGTAATAACACAAGATGCACAAATACAGCAACAAATTATTTTAGAATCACCAGTTAACCTAAGCAGCATGTCTTTGGATGATGAGAGGAAGCTGGAGTACCTGGAGAGAACCCACACAGACACAGGTAGAACATGCTAACTCCACACTGAAAGGCCCCCGTCGGCCTGGATTTGAACCTGGAAGCTTCTTGCTGTGAAGCATTAGTGCTTATTCTGATTAATGATTTCATTATATGAATACAGCTAGGCAATGGATAACTTGAGTGGTATGCATAAATAGGGAGTGGTGCAACAAACAGGGTTAGGTCGGAACGGCAGTGTTTTGTAAATCTTATTCTTATTCTTCTTACTATTATTATTTTATTTTTATTATTATTATTTAAAGATGTGCGTATACTTATACTATTTAATAAAGCCACACATGATCATAAATGCATTCTAAGCCGGTCCCTATGTGTATTTTATTTTGAAAGGGCTTCATTGACTGCTTACATAAAATAATGAAAGGTCCTTTAAGGTCAAGGATTTCTATTGGTTTACGGGGCGGCTCTTTGAGCCAATAACAACCCTCTAAATAAAACTTAAAAGGGAAGTTCAACATGTCCGAGTGCAGGTCAAGCTAACGAGTTAGCTTATACACACAGTTTCATTATTCTTTGTCACAGCGTCTGTTTTTAATGCTGTATTGATTTTTATTCGTCTTTTTCTCGGTGTCTTGGGCGTTGTTTCTACAACGAATAACTACGCTGACATAATGCTCACTAGCTTGGTATGCGGAGCCGTGGTGTTTCCAGGGCTTTTCTGCAGCTTCAGGAAAATACTGAGACTGGTGTTCAAGCAGTGGACCGAGGCCGACGTGGTTTTTGTCAGTGAGAGGTCAGCGACTCCCCCACAATAGGGTGCACCGAGCTCCGTTAACGTGCGAGCCAGTTTAACGCTTTCTTGTTTGTCTACCTGTTTACACGCGCTCTCGAGACTTACGTATGATGTTATATTAATATAAGGAACTATCTGGAACATTCGGCATACATGTAATGCGCTAATACCTCGTTTAAGTATTGTTTAAGTCAAAGTATGTGTGAACACTTTGTCTGTACATTTATTTCTGTTATTTGTTTTACTAAATACTTTCGTCATGCGTGTATATTGTGTGGGCCGAAAACACGAGATTACTCGTAGTTGAGGGTTGAAACCTTAAAATAATATATCCGATGTATTAATTGTCTCTAATAGGCAAGGCACCCTACAAATGAGCTTTTATTTCAGTGGAGTTTGGTGTAATCAATCTTAAACGATCAGCAGCCTCCAGTGTCAGTGATACCTAATTGGTCACTATCCTGACTTTGTTTCTTCAGGCTCGTCTCCAGCATCCATGCATCTTTGGCTACTGCAACGGGGATCACTGTCATGACATCCTGCAAGGATGTCATGACAGACAGGTGGGAAACATTTATTGTTGTTGTTGTTGTTGTTATTATTATAGTGTCTGCAGTGAATGAACATTACTACTGCTCCTGGAGCTTTTGTGGCACAGCCAGAGATAATATGGGTCAGTGTGTCAGCTAGTTAATCAGTAAGAATGCCTCCTGTCTCTGTACACAGTCACTGGCTGGTCAACAAGTTTGTTTGGTTTGGAGCTCCCTATATGGCCTACGACTTATTTGCCATGTACCTGAGCCACTACCACACCCGGAGGGTCAGAGGTTGCTCCACAGCCCTCGCCGGCCACTCTCTTCAAACAATGAGGGCTTTCCTCCTCAAGGACTGGCTGCTGGTGTTCCATCACACGGCCCTGCTTTTTGTTTTCATGCCCGTCATTCTGGTAAGACCAGAAAAATGACCCAAACTGCCACAGCGTGTTTGACATGGGTGTTTAAACCAGACTGCTACTAATCATCTGACTGATTTGCCTGATTTCCAGTTTCTCAGAAGGGGACTGGGGGATTTCTTCGTTGGCTGCATGTTCAACACAGAGTTCAGCACTCCTTTTGTATCCATGGGAAAGATTCTCATCCAGGTAAACTACTGCACTGTACTATCAGTGCCGTCTGGTTTAAACCTAAATGAACGACAAACTGTAATCATTAAAAAGCTGAGGCTTCATATAGAGTGTGATCTAATCTGTCATCAGGAAGTTGCACTGAAGTTTGCACTGAACTACTGTTTGAAGGTCAGAAGAAATAATACAGAGATTAGTCCAGCCTTGTGTGGCTTTGTGTCTGGGACAGTATTTCACACACACTTTTAATCGGTGACCTACATATAGTTTCATTTGGTAAACACAGCAAGACAAAGAGATTCTGTTGAACAGTTCTGTTTTTACACAAACACACATTTAGCCAGATTAACCCACTTCCGTCTTGTTTTCATTCTGTCTCCTGTGTTCGTCCCCAAATATCCAGCTGGGTCTTGATAATTCCAGGCTGCACATGATCAACGGCATCATCGTGCTCCTGAGCTTCTTCATGTGCCGGATCCTGGTCTTCCCCTACATGTACTGGAAGTACGGCAAGCAGTTTGGGATTCCTCTGCACAAAGTGCCCTTTCATCTGCCACTGCACTGCAACGTGGGTAACTTGGTCATCATGGCCCCACAGATCTACTGGTTCATGCTGCTGCTGAGGAAAGCTGTCCGTCTCTACATGAGACACAAGCCAAAGAAGGCAAAGCTCTGAGAGACCGTGTTTGGGGGGGAAATGATTTCGAGAAGACAGCTTTAATATTTTAACTACAAAGAAAAAGGTCTTTGAGGAGAAAGTGGTCATTATTTAAAAATCTTTTAATATATTTGGTATTTTTTTATTGATGAAAATGTGCAGTGTTTCCAACTTTCCCAAATATCAGTTATTCTTTACTGATTTTAAAACACTATTGCTTTTCCTGAAATACTCAAAAGTCACAAATGAACATTTTTATTATGTTTTATTTTCTTCAGACCATTTCTTTTTCCTCAAAATACCCTCAACATTGTCACCAAACAGTACCTCGTTTTATTCTCAAATCTAATTTCTTCCTCTAATCGTGCCTTGTTGAACAGCAGTTCATTGTTTGTCGTGCATCATGTCATGGTCTTGGTTTTGGCCAATGAACGAGTCAATGAATTAGGAAATGACCGTTCGAGTTGAAGTGTGGATATTCATTTTTAACTATGGAATGATTTGCTGTGAATATTTCTGATGTTACACTCTTTATATAATTAATAAAATTTATAAATCATCTGTCGTTTTTGAATTGATTGTTTTGGATCAATAAAGATGGAACACGTTGAGGAAAGGTTAACTGAGGAGGTATGGGTCACTTGTATGACTTGACTTCTGCGAAATTTCAACAAAAGTGTCTTTCGCCAGGGTTGAAAATGAAGCGGGAAGGAGAAAAAAAATGACCCTAACTGCCAATAAAGACAGCGCTGATTAGCGTTGTTACAGAGCGAGCCAGTAAAAATGGTTCACACCGGTGTAGGAAGAGTTGTTGCTCATCAGTCTGGAAATGTGGTTTACACAACTGTTACTAAAGAGTTTGGAATCCAGGCTGGGTCACAACTGATACTGAAATCAAGGGTTCACAACTTATGCAACTCACATTCTGAAGGGTGCATTAGCTGTAAAGCGGCACAGTGTCACAGTGTGCATTGCCCCAAAGACAAATCTCCTGGAGTGTACAATAGATAACACCCAAATTAAACTTCACTGTACCCTCTAGTTGAATCAGCTCACTATCTCAACCTCTGCATCCCATTAGTGGAAATGAATATTAACGAGTCAGCACAAGACATTTGCTGTGAAATACTGGATATTTATTCACTCAGATCTGTAACCCACCACTCTAGAATGACTTGGTACAGATGCCGTTAGTGTAATTTGACCTCATTTCATCACACATACTCAAGAGTTTTGAGCATTTAAGAGCTTAAATTCTCCCGTGGATAACAATCCATGCGCGTGTTTGTCAAGCTGCTGTTGACACGAGCTGTGCGATCTTCTGCTGCAGCACAGCCTTCATCTCCTGGTTCTCTAGGTTGTCTGTGATGGTGGAGAAGAAGTGGCGGGTGTTGTCGCTCTCCAGCGGGCTGCAGCTGTCCGGGAAGGCGGCCATGATGGCCTCGTAGTGGCTGAGGATCTCCAGACTGGACAGGAACAGAGCCTCACACTGGCCTCCTGGCATCATCACCTGGGAAGAGATCACCACAAAGAATAGATAAAAGTTTAGAAAAAATAAAAAAAATTTTGCCATCAAATGTTAAAACATAATCAAGAATAATCTCAGTGGCTGCAGCAGCCATGGTAATAATTTCTACCTGGATGTGCTGAACGTGGCAGAAGAGCTGGCTGAGAACAAACAGAACCTCCTGGCTGGGAGCCGTCCCCACCTCCTCCTCCTCCATCTGTGACTGCTTTGGTTTCAGAGGAGAGTCTCCTGCTTCATTCAGAGGGTCTCTGGACGCTGGTGCTTTAGGAGACGTTAAAGGTGAGACAGTCGAAGCAGCAGATGAAGGAAGAGGCAGCTTAGCTCTCACAGAGTTCATCACGTCCCTCACAGCGTGGGCGTATAACCTGCCGACGTGGGCCCAGCCGTCTGCTGACAGCCAGTGGGAGCAGCTGGACCCGCAGAGCAGCTGAAGGACTCGAAGCAACAGGACAGACAGACGGAGCTCACATGAAAACCTCCTGAGATCCAGAAGAGGGAGATAGTCCACATATTCCAGTGAGAAGGGGACGTGGAGGCGACCGGAGACGATCAGCTCCCTGAGAGCTCTCAGTAGTCTGGTCCACTGGGAGACAGAGCACCAAGGCAAGGTCTGAGTCAGAGCCACCAGCAGACCTTTGCTGAACATGCTGACGTGGTCGGGCTTCTGCTGGTCCAAAGACAGACAAGACAGCATGGTGGACTGCAGGGAGTCGGATATAGTGCAGCACTCCATCCAGGCTAAAAGACCTGTACCCTGGCTGTACGGAGCCAGGTCCAAACCTGACCACTCCTACAGAGGAGACACAGAGAGATGGATCACTGCAAATGGTTTGATATGAATCAATCTGCACTACGCTTGCCTCACAGATGATCATCACTACTTCAGGCTAGTCATTAACAAACGTCACTGTTTCTGTTTTCCACTGAGGCGAGCAGCTACGGTTTGTAATTCTGCTGCCAGATGGGTTGCTCTCAATCTCCATCTCCAAGCACAAAGTTCAATGCAGCTTCAATCAAAGATGATTTCATCACAACATAATTACACTGAAAACACAAGAGCTTGGCTGACAAATGCTTTGCAGATACAGATGTGTGTCCAGAGTTCCAAAACAGATTAATAACGTACCACTGAGTGAAAGGCTAAAGTAGAAACAGCACAGGACTGCAGTGATTCACATTATCAAAAAGCATTTATCTAAAAGCTAAAACAAAGGTGAGTGGACCACTGAGGTTAATCTGAACACCATCCTTTCATTGCAGGCGAGTATTGTCAGGTAGGTAGCACCCACATAGGCTCTGAAATAAAGACCTCATCTCCCCACCAGTTCTTCAGAACTGATAAGTGACGTGGATGAGTGGTGACAGGTCCTTTGTTTCATCTTTAGTTTAGATGTACTAGGACCTGGATGACTGAGCACCTTCACAGACATCATCTGATTATTATGCTGTGTCGCTTTACTGTAATCTGAGGCAGACTGCAGCGTGGTATGGTGAAGAAAAGAAACTACAATGATTCATCAATAATCAAAATGGTTTTCATGCCAGTAGTTATAAGTATAGAGTTAATGTGCTGTGGACAAAGGCTCATATGCAAAATATTGGGATAGTATAAAACTCAATGCTACAGTATTAATATAGCCTAGGTTTTTATAACATATTCATTTTTTTATGGTTTAAGCAATTATTTATTTGTAAAGTTTATTCCACCGTTCTCCACAATGTACATACACACACTCCCTATATTTTCTCAGAGTATGGTAATTCTTTTGTATATTTTTTTGTATTCATGTTTTTTGATCGACCTTTTCCCTGTTCAAAGTCGTCACTGTCTTTCTGTATATATATATATTTTTTGCCAAATTCTGTGCTACTGGAACAAGGAAATTTCCCACATGCGAGATTAAATAAACATCTTATGTCTTATGTGGCTTCAGAACAAAGCAAAAGAAAATAATGAGTGAAGAACAACAAGATGTCCCTTTATGGCTTTACCTTATGGTCAAGTAATAAATCTCATGACATAAAATCGTCCCAGGCAATAAACCATTTCAGTGTAATTCACAGATAATATGTTTGCGTTTCCTGCTTCGTTTACTGTGCTGATTAATCATTAAGTCCAAGTGTTATGACGGAGTTAAATTTTATTTTGTAAGACTTTGTTGTTCAGTGAGGTTGGTGCGTTATCTTTCTTAATGCCATGCCACAATCTTTCCAACCTGACACACCAGATGGTTTGCTGCACACGACCATCTGATGGGCTGCCCTTGGAAACTGTTTGGAAAAGACTATTAATAGATGACAGGTGACTGGAAGATCCGTCTGTTGTCTGGTCTAAACACAACACTGTGCTTCTGAAGAGCTTTGATAATAACTTAGGTTGGAAATGTCTGTGATTCTTGTCGTCTGTGTAAAGAGGCACACAATAGTTTTAGTTAGGAACAGTCTAAATCACGCCTGTAGCTGTTCCTGTGTAGTTCCCCATAGGAACCTGACTGAGGTGTGGCTATAAGCTCATAGCCCGTACCCATTAGCAGGAAGTGAACACATTTTTATGTTAACTCAAGATGAACAGGAGTTCCTACCTGTTCAGGTAAGTCACACACAGCCAGCAGAGACGAAGGCACCTCGTTCTTAAAGTGCTGTCCCCACACAGGCTTCAGGTGGAACCGAACTGTCCAGTCCAGTTCTTCCACTTTGTTGTACAGCCAGAACAGAGCTCTGGACCAGCTACTGGGGGCCGCTGCCACCTCTGCACCCACCACCTGCCCCAGTGTGGTCAGCACCGACACCAGCAGCTCCTTGGTGTCCATGGACCATTGGTGGACAGCGCTCTCTGGTGGCTGCTCCCAACATCTAGCAGCAATCAAATGAATTTATGTTGAGTCACTAAAAATGGCGAGCAGTCCACCAACAATATAACGACAATTAAACTAAATGCTACATTCATTACACAAACCTGAGAGCCTGGTTATGTAGCTGGGCTAGGACGTAGAGGAGAGGGAAGGGAGAGCAGTCCAACACCCAGTGAGGAGAACCAGCGGCGGGTTGATGGACGTCCACAGACAAAGCAGCGTGCAGAAGCTGCAGAATCAGCTCTGCATCACCAGAGCAGTGACCTGGAGGAAAATACAGAGACAGAGGGAGGCACATCAGCATCACCACTTTAGACAGAAGCCACAGCTGCTGTCTCTTGAATGGTGATAACTGAAGTTGATCTAAAATTTGTTTAACATCTGTGGCTGAGGTGGGGACACATCTGTGTTGGTTTTGGTTTAATACATTCAACTGACAGATTTAAGTGACTAATTATTAGTCTAATTATTAAAAACTCATAACTCATATGTTTATTGTATTTTTATAGGTCAGGGTATCCTGTAGTGTCTAAAGTCTTGTCTTCAACTTACTGTATATGTTGGTGATTTTTCTGGTCAGCGCTGCTGCGTATAAAATCAGGATTTAGCAGAGCAGATACACAGTGCAGCCCATTTACCGACTGTCTTCATGAAGGGGTAAACAGTTTGTGTCTAGTTTTAAAGCTGTGCCACCTTATGAAACATTAGATGCGTGACATAATGATCATCAGTGTTATATCCTGGTGTATGATACCAGAAGCTTTACAATCCCTCATTAAGCGGAAACTAGCAGATGACTGTTTTTATCTGAGTGACATCTGTTTTTATGTTGTGTGAAAGCGTTGACTTCTTACCCAGAGCGGAGAGCTTGGGCAGGACGAAGGCTGTCACAACCTCCTGGGGGGTCAGGAAGCTTTGCTGCTCGTCTTCTCCCTCAGCTGCTGTGACCGGCATCATCAGCAGACCCAGAAACTTGAGGAGCTGTTCTTTTTCACTGGCTGACAGCGATTTGGTCCTGATCATCTCCTGAAGGCAACTGCTGAGCAGACTGCTACCACCCACAACGTCCGTCCTCTCAGCTAAACTTTCCTCTTGACCGCACTGAGCTTCATCTTGTCGTCCTTTGAGTCCAGGCAGCTGCTGCAGGATCTTAGCCATAAGAGAGAAAGCCCCTTTGTTGAAAATAGCTGAATGGCAGCAGGACCTCAAAGCGGCCTCTGGGTTCTGAAAGGCCACTCTGGCTACTAAAGCGACGGCTGTGTTCAGGTTGCCCTGCGACGCCACTGCCGACGCTCCCCCTTGGATGATGCAGTTAAAGGCCATGTTGAGCTCCTGTTCAAACCCGGCAGTCATAGCCGAGGGCACAGATGGCCCAAAGAAGCCCTTGCTGGATAATCTCAGCATGGCAGCCAACGCTTTGTTCTTGTCTTCTAATGAAAGCGCAGAGAAAATATCTGCAATGACTTTCATCAGCTTCCTGCACTGGCTCACATTTAAGCTCTCACTGTGGAGTTTATTCATGAGGGTGGAGGAGAGGCTGACGAGAGCGTCGCTCTGCCGGAAGGCCACCTGGTTCTTTTCCAGGCAGTCCAGCCACTGCTCGTCACAAGCGTCCAGAAACGTCTCGCTGGCAAATAACGCTGCAAAGTTCTCAAAGTCTTCCAGGCGGTGGCTGATGATGGTGGTGGTGATTTTTGCATTCACCTCAGGGCTGCTCTCTATGGCTGTGAAAACCAGTGACTTTAACAAAGCACTGAGTGGATTCTTCTCAGTCTCTCCATCATCCATTGCAGTCGCAGCTTCAGGTGGCTCTCTTTCATCCAGAGCTGTCAGGACTCTCCGGACACTTTGCTCTAGTCGGAAAGCAGAGTAGCTAGGATTAGAGTCATCACATCCTCTAAGGAGGCCTTTGTTTTGCCAGAACTGAGCGACTTCTGTTATAATCTTCAAGACTTCACTCCGCCTCATCCTGCTGGGCTCAAATTTAGACGGTGTGTGAGAAGCACGCAAGTCTCTCAGAGCCTGCCGAATAAGTTCAGGGCTCAGCTTTTCATTGTTCTTTACTCTGGTGCTGACAACTTTAGACAAGGTGTGCATCTTCTCTTTAGCTGGAAGTACAATCTCTTGATCTATTAGGAAGGATGTGTAAAGAGCATCTAGAGAAATGGATAGGGCCTGGAAGCACAGGTCTGTTGAGGATACATGATCTTTAATGTCCTTAAGTGCATGAAGCAGAATATGCAGAATATCAGTGTCCGGCAGAGATGCTGGTAAAGCTGGGGCATCTAGCTTTAACCTCTTGGCAGCTTGAGGAGACGGACTGGAAGAATTAGAGGTGAGACGAGCAAACTGCGTGGCAAACATCAGCTCTATGCTTTCCTCTCCTACCACTTCCTGTTCATCTCTACCCTTCCATAGTTCCCACCACACCTCCAGAAAAAGCTGAATATCATCTTCCTTCGTAGGATTGCTCCTCATATGTTCTGTCAGCCTTTCCAGCTCTGTGCAGAGTTGAGGTTGAGGAAGAGCTAGGAGGAAGCCGGCAAAAACATCTGCGGCTGCCGTTGACTTCACCAGCTCCAGCAGGACAACTCGGTTCACCTCGGGGAGGCTGTTCTGGAGGGAGAAAAAAGGGTTCTCCCTCCATGCTACCTCTACGTCCTCTGCAGCCTCTTTGCTCAAAAGCTTCAACCACACAGCACAAACCATCTTCTTTTTCCAGCTCAAAGCTGCTGGGCTGGGTCCGTCATTGTCCTCCTGTCCGCAGATTTCTCTGATTGCCTCCAGGAGCACGCGTTCCACTCGGCTCCAGTCGGCTTTCTCAATCGAGCACAGGGACGAGGGGGAGCACAACTTATCAGCATGCAGGAAAGCACCCTGAAGAACGGCTGAATCTGTTAACACAAGACATCAAACAAAGGAAACAGCATTTAATTCATTTACATCGGCACATGTTTCCTCCCAAGAGGAAAAAACACTGTGAAAGACACTTCCCATCTCTGGAAAGAGACACAAGTCCGTAGAAACTCCACCAGACTACTTAACAGTTTCTTAATAAACACACTCAATGATTAGTTTGTGTTGTAAATGAGACTGTCTTCAATAGCAAAATATTTCATGTTTATATTTGTTCTTTTTTAAAAAACCTTTGTGATGATAAAGGCTTTTCACTCTTTCACTCTAATTTTAATTTCAACTAAAAAAGTAGGGAAGCGGTGTTAGGGATTTAAATGTGAAAATGTCTGAGCCATCACACATGAGAAGACAGGAGAGTAAAGGATTCATCACTTATTTTCTGTATCAGTTAGTTTACATGGTATTAATCATTGTTAATAACTTGTATGTAGAAACAGAAATGTCTTCTAAGATAATAATAATGTCTTTCTTAGAGCAAACGCTGGCATCTATAATTCCACATTTTATTGGATGAACGCAAAGATACTTGGTTACTACCAAAGAATGACTGAGGCCACGAGTCCAAAATCTGCTCCAAAAGTAGCACTTTTACCACATTAAGAAAAACAGTTTACCATACTATGCTCCATATGCTATTATGAGGCCTGGTTTGATGTTCCTATTTTAACTTATGCTCCTTTTAACAGTTCAGCTTATAACTGAGTCTTGCTCCAAGCAACGTCACGATTGGTATTTTGTCATTCTTTGCATAAACGTCTGCAACAAATAAATAAATTAATTAAATAAACTTAAATCATGTCAAACTAACAATTAAGTTGTCGTTGGCTAATTCTGCAGAAGTTTGGATAATTAAACCCAGATTCACAGGACAAGACCAGTCTCAGACCAGAGATGGGAAGTACCAAAGAACAAATACTTCGTTACTGTACTTAAGTAGATTTTTCAGACTTTTTACTTTTACTTCCTACATGTGTATAGTATAAAAATATCAGTACTTTCTACTCCTTACATTGGAAAAACAGGCTCGTTACACTTTTTAATTGTTTCATTAATGGCAAAATCATTTAAATTACATTTTAGAGTCTGTACTTTCTACTTTTGCTTGAGCAAATGAGTTGAATCAGTACTTTTACTTTTACCAGAGTATTATTTTACACAAGTATCCGTACTTTTACTTAAGTACAGAAAGTGACTATTTTTGCCACCTGTCTCAGACCAATTCAAGACAACTGGTAAATACAACAGATTGAACAAAAATGACCTTAAATGAAACACAATTTAATATAACGAAGAGCTAAAATAAAGTAAAGAGCGTGAAGCATGTCAGCCTTACCTTTGTTCATCTTGAGTGTCATAGTTGCTGAATGCAGCTAAACACGGGTAAGCTAGCTAGTGGGCTAGTTTTAGCCCGGCTTTAGATTCTCATTCATAACATGTACCAGCGTATGGCTGAGTTTATTTAGTCCACTACCCTCCTGACACCTTTCGAGACTCTCAAGTTTTCAGTCGCATGTCAACCATAGACGCTAACCATACCTATAAACCATACAGTTTCGTATGAAGCGCTTCCGCTCTTCCGCATCAACGTGTCATCAGATAAAGAGAGAGAGCCGCTGCTGTCATGTGTCCAGATATCCCACAGCGCCACCTCAGGACAAAATACTGCAAGACAAATGCTGCAGGGTTCAAAATAGTCTGCTACAGATTGTTCTCTGCGGGTTTGTCACGTCACCAAATATCACTGTATCGCATCAGTGTTCAAATATTAAACGTGTACAGCTCATATTTAAGATATTTGGTCCTATTCGGTTGTGACGTCGCCACATGACGCGAGCTATATGCAAATCCGGTTTTCTGTAAAATGAAAGTGAAAGTTTCTCCACAATCTTGGTGTGCTGTTCGAGCAACGAGAATTAAGCTGTAGATCGCAAATGAATAACGATGGGTTTAATTTTGAAGATACTGTTTTACTTGTATCTGTTTGCTGGTAAGTTTTGAAGTTTTAAACATCGAAGTTTGTACCAGACTTAAGTGTCTTCGGAGCTTAGTATGTTTTTAGTTGATTCATAAAGCTACTGCATGAATATATGACTACTCCACTATACTGTACTATGATATACTGCACTATACTATACTATACTATAGTACTGTATCCTACTGTACTACTGTACTATGCCATGCTATGCTGTGCTGTACTGTACTGTACTCTACTGTACATGCTATGCTATGCTATGTTATGCTATGCTACAAAAAGTTTGCTGTCTAACTGATTCAGTGTGTGTGTCTGTCATTCAGGTGTCCGGTGTGTCCAGCACCAGCAGATACCTTGGCTGCCCTGTCAGTTCATTGATGAAAATGTGTTTGTGAATCAGGAGGGTCTCACTGAGACTCAGCTCATTCACAGAGAGGCTATGCTGCAGTTTGGTCAAAAAGGAGACGCTCCTGTGAATCCACAGGCCATCACTTTCCTTATCACCGGTAAGTTACGGTACAGCAACCTACAGAAGTAGAAGACTGAAAAGGACTGTGCACCTCTATTGTATTTTGTTCTGGTCTAGGCTCTAAGCTGGACCTGCGGCGGTTTGTGGACGGGGAGGATGCAGAGCAGTTGGAGTGTGAGCTGCGTAGGTTTAGTACAGAGGGCATCCATGTGCGCTGGCCTGTTCAGGCGACTGCCCAGGAGTACAACCGCTGGTTCACTTGCTCCCTCAAACACAGCAAAGGCCTTTACACTGTCACCAGTTTCCTCAGACACCCATCAGACCAAGCTCCGCCTGGACAGCAGGACTACCACAGCTGGACAGCTATTGCTGACAGAGAGATCCTTGTCACTACAGGTAAACTCAAAAATTATGTTTATAGTTGATGTACTTGGGACATTATAAAACACTGTATTATAAAAGTTTGAACCAAATTTTACTCTGCGTGAAACCTGCCTTCTCACATCTGTGTCCGTAGTTGCCATGGTGATTAAAACACAGTCTCCATCAGTGAAAGCCACCCTGGGGTCCCAAAAAAGGCTCTACTGTCAGTTTGCAATTGACCACAAGGGGCCAAACTTCACAGTGGAGTGGCACTGGCAGCACCGTGGAGAGAGGGTTAAACTCTTCAGCCATACCAGCCGCTCCGGGCAGACCCAGGGGGCAGGTGTTGGACTAAAGGCCCTCGCTAGCGGGGACGCCTCCTATACTGTCCCCTTCACCAAGATGAACAGCGAAGGGACCTACATCTGTTCTGTGTCAGTGAATCCACTGTTTGCGAATCTGGACATAAATCTTCACATCGAAGGTGAGAAAACACTCACATGGCACATGGCCATTTGCACCAAAATATTTCACGTAATTAAAGGTCCACTTACTAGCTTTTTAGAAGTTTAACTGTATCTCAAGGGGCTGAAGTTTGACACGCTGACATAAATAAAGTTGTACTTGAGTTAAAATCTTTATTTATTATTTAGTCAAACTGTGTGTGCATATACTACAACTGACAGGTCCTCTCCTTTCAGTGCTATCAGCTCAGCCAACACTAGACTTTCATTTTATACCCGTGAACTGACACCATTTTCCTTTTAGCTGGTTTTTCACCTTCGTTTGGTGCCTAAACTTGGACAAAATCTCACATTTCTGCCTCATACATCAACTTATTATCAGGCCTTCTGCGGTCTCATCTTCTTCACTGTTTCAGAAGTTTCAAATTCTAAAACTACTTCTATCAGCAGTCAGGACAGTGGCCGTTGATCTGTTTCAGCTTTGAAACAAATTACCACTGAGGGGAACTCCTACTCTATTTGACTGTTATATTACAGTCCTACTTGGATTTGGTTTCATACTTTCCCTTTCATTTCTCTCAAGTCGTACACCCCTTGATTCTTTCTGTGTACAATTATTAGCAATTAAAATGTTTCTCAAATCACATTATTGGCTGCTTGTTTCAGCACTTCCAACACTCTCTCTCTTATCCGCCTGTTTTACTGTCAGATTTACAGCTGTAGTATCTGTCCTTGATAAAGTTAGCTGACATAAGAAGCCCTGGATTCATGATTTAACCAAAGTACGTTGAATCAAGCTGCTTAGATCATTCGATGATTCGCGTAATTTTTCCTACTGTAAAGCTTAAAAAACGGTCAGGGACATAGAGACCGGAAATCACTCTCCACCCTTCTTAATTTATTCAAGAGATGAGACCCAATCTCAGGAACATTTGTGAATCCCTACAGTTCTCACATTTATCAATGAGAAAAATTAAAATGAGGCCAATAATTTGACTCCACACTTTCTTTATGTCTGCAGAGCCCCCACGCGTCTCCCTGAACGTGGGACCCACCCTCTCACTGCTGGATGGAGAGGAGCATAAGGTTGTTTGTGAGGCGGAGAACTACTACCCTCTGGATGTGGAGATAATTTGGCACGTGCAGGACCCTGCGGTGGCAGGCCAGAGGGTCGGCGCTCCTCTCCCCAAGGTGCTCCAGAATGTTCTGCTGTCCAGCCACAAGCACAACCAGGACAAGACCTACTCTGTGGCGGCTTTCTTCTACCTCAAGGCCACGCTCAGGGACTCTGGGAAACAGTTTACGTGCAGCGTTTCCCATCACTCCCTGAGGGTGCCCATCAAGAAGAGCTTCATCCTGAATGTTGAAGGTGAGATAGAGGACTGCACTGCAGTACTGTGGGCTACCACACACTGGCAGCAGAGGTACATTTATCTGTTTCCTCTTTTCAGAGCCAGTCAGCTGGATGTTCACCCTCACTGTTGGCATCACTATAGTCACACTGTTGACCATCTTGTGTGTACTGCTACGGTACCTGCACTCAGGTGAGTCCATCAACCACACCAGGAGTCTATCTCCAAATATTTTCGACCAAGGAGACAAATATGATGACATGAGTTTTAGAGGTTGATTTGAGAGGCTGATACCAAACTAAGCGATTCTCTTTTATTTTCTTTACAGCAAGGAAAGTGGAGGTAAGGTGATATGAAAATCTAATTTACTTTGATGTAACCTTCATTATCATCATAAACTAATATTGTTTGCATCTGCGTCTGTTTGTGTTTTTTATGGACGTGCGTGTCCTGAGCAGAAGAAACCATACTGAGCTGCCTCGGAGGCCTGAGATGAACCGAACAACCACCAGTGAAGACAGACTCTCTCTGTCACTCCTCCTGCATCATTTTGTTTTAGACGTTTGAGTTTTGTGGGTTTTTTTTGGTGATGTGGGGTTTCTGTGAAACACTGATTTAGATTTTACCTTAATCTATGCTTAAATGATTTCTCTCCTCATTGGAGAGTTATCCAAGAATGAAACTGATGACAATGCAGCGATCACATTTTGAAGGTGGATTGGGATGAATCTGGCACCGGTGTTGCCAGGGAGATGTGCTTCTTTTCAGCACCTGCCCTTTTGTGACTTGATCTTCAGGCGGCGCTGTTGTGCAATGTGTAAAGTAAAGTTCCAATAAAAGAGGTGAAGAAGTGGCTCTGTCAATTTTTTTTTTTTATGAGGATGCAAATATGTTCAAATTATTTGTTTGACCTCACAGACACACGGATGGAAACTAAATTTAACCCAAACATTTATTTGCCTTTAATGAAATAAGTAGTTCCTGTGAATATAAAACCCTCTGAGGTATTATCAAACAATGCCATAAGTAATAATTCTCATGCTCTACTATGACACGACTACTGGATCACTGGTTAAAATCAACATTTAAATTAATATCTTATGTAATAATGATTCATTTGTACCTCTTCCCAGAGGTTGTTCATATTAAGTGGTTTTTACACTGTTTTTTGGCAGCATATTGGTGGGAAATAAAAATGTTCTTGAGATAAGTCAGCTGTGCGAATGTCTTTTCCTGCTTTCCTTTCATTTTTCAGATCTGAGTGTGCAAGAGTAAACATGAAAGAGGAAAATAGGCTTTCTCAAAAGGTTTTAAGTTGAAATACATTTTCATTTTGTTGATATTCCACTTTTCTGTCTATTTGCATCCTAGAGGATGAAAGGAGCACAGCTAGAGGCATCGCTCCTATTGCTGCAGTCAGTTACACAACATTTTGACAAATTCACTTAATGTTTCAGTCCTAGCTTTCTCAGATTTTATAATTACTCTGACACAAGTGAATCCAAAAGCTACATGCTACCTCCGCATGCTACTAGAGGATTAAGTCATCTAATTTAACATAGCACTGAAGTAATTATGTGATGACGTGAGAGTTGCTTAATAAATGGTTAGTATATCCCATGTTTGCCAAAAAACTTATTCCTGAGCCAGCTCTTTAGGACGTTTAAACTTCTCTTGTTTTTACTTCTCTTGGATGTTTACGCATGACTACATGATGATGCATGCGCAGAGTTGGATGCTAAATGTGGAACGTTTTCCTCGGCCCATATCTGAATTTGAGCTGTGTACTTTTAGGATTGATTTGGGACATAACAATGACTTTTTGTTAGTTTAGCCAGCTCACACTGGTCTGATGTGAAAAACCTTAAGCCTGCATTACACAAACACCCAAAATAGACCCTCAGCAAAGCAGGAGACATCTTGTTCCCAGTGGTTAGACTCTCTCCTGGATTGTTTGATGAGGGAGGAGCCCTTTTCAGAATATCCAAACAGGTAATTTAAGTCACATTTTCAAGGGGAAAACATGTTGAATACAAATGATTATTTTAGATTAGAGTAGTTTTGCATATGTTTGAACATGCCTGCTGGACGACATCTTCAACTGTGATCCCCTTACACCCACACTCGGCACTGCAGCAAGGATGAAATCAAATCTGGTCGACCTCTAGACGTGCTCTGCTTTCGCGTCATTTTCTCCTTTCATGCTCTCTTTTCTGCCCCTCTCATTAGAAACATGCACTCAAGAAAAACATGCTCGTAAAACATACTGACCCTCACCGCTCATATATGTCAGACGTCAGCTTTGATGTGGACGGGTGAGGAGGAACACTAAGTGGATGGCTACACTGGTCAGTCAGGTCTATTTCAGTCCATCTACTGGGATAAACCAACATTTTCTTAGAATGATCCCAGATGTGTGTGTGTATGTGTGGGTGGGTGGGTGGTTGTGTGTGTGTGTGTGTGTGGGTGTGTTTGTGTGTGGCCCAGGTTTGAGGTCAGAATTGTTCAGGAAAGGAAAACAGAATGAAGCAGTGTTAAATTGTTCTGGGGTGGCACGGAGGGCAAAGAGCTCTGAGACTACGCTACACACTGTTCTGTAGCCATCAGTCTGCAGTGTCTGTTGAAGTCAGTTTGCATTTAGCATAATGCAGGTTTAAAAGAGGATCTTATCAGTTCACATATTCAGTATTCTTATCTCTCTGTGGTCGCTACCGTCCCAAGAATCGTCAAAGGTCTGCTGCTAAAGCTGCTAAATGGTCTGCTGGGTTTACCAGCTGATTGCTGATTCAGATTGTTTACTGGATAAACTGTGTTGTGTTTTTTTTTCTCTTTTTTTGTTGTTGTTGTTGCAGAAAACAGCGCCTGAGGAGAGCCATGACACTCAACTAAAATAGTGAGAAAATGACATTAATGACTGTGGCACAGTGGAGTGGTGGTTAGCACTGGTGCCTCACAGCAAGAAGGTTCCAGGTTTGAATCCAGGCCGACTCGGGCCTTTCTTTGTGGAGTTTGCATGTTCTCCCTGTGTCTGCATGGGTTCTCTCCAAGTACTCCAGCTTCCTCCCACCGTCCAAAGACATGCTCATTAGGTTAATTGGTGATTCTAGTTTGGCCGTACGTGTGAATGTGAGTGTGAATGGTGATAGACTGGAGACCTGTCCAGCCTCTTGCCCAATGACAGCTGTGGTAAAAAAATGACAATGTTCGCTTCTTTGGTAACTGGATGTTCAGTATAATTGATATCAGCCTTCAACATCTCCCATTGGAGGGCACTGTGTGTTAGGTGTTCTTGTGTCTGAACATTGGTTTCCAGTTACAAAGTAAAGCTCTGTTGTTTACAGGGGAAAGAGAAAATAACATAATAGTTGTGTAATTCCAGGTGAAACAACATCAACAGCAGACTAAGAACAAGATGTATTGGTTACAGTTTCATATTCCAGAGTAAAACGTGAACACAGCCGTTGACAAATTACACGTTACATCAATTCTATGTAATTACAGTAGCTTTATCCAGTCACAGATCTAAAGATGATAAGTCAGTTTGTAGGACGGGAGGCAAGCCGGGGCTGGTGCTGGAGGTGGGTTGATTTCACTGCAGATTAGCTGAACCACACACCGTCTGATCCCTGGATGTTGTAACAGTACCGACAATAATTTGCTCAGCATGCCGCAGGAGACTGTAGATGATTTAGTGCTGATCCAGCTCAATCCTTATCTAGGATCTCTCCAGGCCTGCTGTTGCAGATAACCATGAAAGAATGCCTTAAATAAAGGACTGCAGGTTCTGTTCATTTATAAATTTATAAGGACATAAATATTTCTTTGGTTACAGTTTCAAAATCTACTTCAACTTGTACCACTCATATACTGCTGACTGGGCATTATCAACAGACCGTCTAACAAAAACTGAAAAACATCCCTAAAGGTCAGCAGTAAAGTAGTCAGTCCTTGAGCACTGGATAACAAAATGAGTTACCCGCTGAAAACTAAATGTGAAGGCAGACTGTCTGTCTCACTCCACCCTTCTCATTCATATGTTACAGTGTCTTCAATGCCTCACCTGTGACGGTCTGTAAGTTTGTTGTTGTGTTTTTATGGATTTAATGGAATTATATTGGTGTCACACGTTGCTTGTCCCATTCCCTCCTTCCCTTTTTAACTTGGCAAATAAAAACAGAAATACTTATGTCATCATGCTACAAAATGCTGCAGATGCCGACGGGACTGTCACCAGAGTGAAGAGGCATTTGTTCGTAAACCATAGAATGGACAATATCTAAAACAAATCATGAGATAAACCTTTGATTCTGGCTAAAAACTAGAAATCACAAATAACTGCACAAAGCGTTGTGTCATGACCAAATGTAGCAGGGTTCCTCTTCTGACCACATACACAGACAAGGCTTTTCCACATGTGACAGGGTTCTCCAACACTTTTTAGTTTTTAGCTTTGGCACAGTGGACAACTTTGTCAATCCTGTCACATCAGGAACACTGAACGGACAGTTTCATTCAATCAGAACATCTTCCGTTATGAATGAGGCTTCAGAAATACAACAAGTAAAGTGTACATGCTCTAAACCTACACCTGCTTGCCTGGCGAGCCTCTGAGGCTTACTGCACAGCGCCACCTGAAGATTTGGAAGGCGTGTCATGTGGCCTGTGCACGTGCACGTGGTGCAGGTGCAGCAAAAGCAACAACAAACTCACAGACCGTCGCGAATGAAACGTTGAAAACATTGTAAAATAACAAATGAGGAGGGTGGAGTAAGAGAGACAGTCTGTCTTTGCATTTCGTGTGCAGCAGGTCACGTGGAGGACAGTTTAGTAAGGCTGGCTAAGAATATTGAATCTGATCCTGCTGTGTCTCCACAGATGAACTGTTTTAAACTAAGTGGAAAATTCGGGCCCAGAGCGCAGACAGTCCTACATATATTTGTGTGTAGCTAACAAAACACTGTGACCAAACCGCTGGCACACACACGTAGCTACAGCACAAATGATGAAGTTCCATGTAGGGTGTGATTTGAGAGCATGTGCACGTCGGCCTTTCTGTGTGCGGTTTACTCTGTCTGTGGCTTTCATTCTTATTTTCCCCCTTTCCTCCTGACCGCAAATACTTAGATTTCTCCCTCACTATTCATTGAGTTCAGCTCAGATTTAACAGCACGTGCTTCCATGATTCTCGAATAATAAACAGCTTTAATGGCGGTCCGATCGTCTGGCTCTCCTCTCCTGAGCTGTTGTGACAGATACGGAACAACACCAGGCTTATTTTCAACAAAAAAGGTGCTCTGAGAAGAAAAGCAAAGCTAATTGCCGTCACTGTTCTCGCTGACAGACCTTGACTCATGCATTTGGTGTTCAAACACGACTCTCTGCCAGTTTCTCTGGGAGGTCAGGTTGCATGAAGTCTCAGCATGTAATAATAATAATAAAAATCCATTCAGCAGCATGGAGATGATGAGCTCATGCTCGCTGTGTCTGGCCTGGCTGACAGTTAGTTCCTCTCAGCCAGCAGCTCTGGACAGGCAAGGCTTTCATGCTGAAAAGACAACGTTTCGCAAGCGAACGAGAGTGAAATATGATTTATGTGGCACGAGGCAAACCAACATTTAAGTCAGATCGTAAAACAAGGACGTGTCATCGCATTGCTATGCAGTCAGCGTCATGAAACTGTTCAAAGAAAATAGCTAGATTAATTCAGTGGGGGATTCCTGGTTGTGTTTTTGGGAAACTGCTATCAAAAAAGACTGTGTCTGTGCAGTACTTACCGTAAACACCAAGTAATATGATATACGTGGTGGCAGCGCAGAGATAAGAAGTAAGAATTGACAACTTATTGGGCAATAGAGGAAATTATTTGGAGACTTATGAGGGTTTGTGTCTGTTGTTGTTCACATGGAAACCTAAAGGGAACAACTGTAAATGATAATTACCCATCCAAGACTGGATTGTGACATTTGATGTCCCTAAAATGTTAAATGTCTTATTTAGTTATCATACCGTATACCGCATAGTGACAGTTTCTCTCAGTAAACACACACTGACATCCGTAGGACAAATGGCGAAAAGTCTCTGAGGGCAGAGCTGAGTTTCATGGATAGTTCCAAGGAGCTGACATCAGCCGACGGGAATACCAGATGATATGGACGATCCATAGTTACCACACTCAGCTTTGTAAACTGTTATTTGTTGTGATGTGCGGTCAGCACAGTAACCGGTCAGAACAGTTATCATCAGCTGAAAGCTAAACTCATAACCTCCTATTATGCCAGCTGGCTGTCAGAGGAGCTTTTCCACTCTGAGGATGCATTATATATATCTGATTAGCAAGTGTGTGTGTCTGTCCATCTAGCCCAAGCTCAACATGAGGCTGCTCAAATGGTAGTTACATGATAAAAGCATACTGAATAAATGAACCTTCATTGTCCGCTATTCCTGTTATTTGCTTTTAATGTGTCACAGTAAGGCGGAGAAATTAGACAAAAACAATAAGTTGGAAAAGGCAACACAACAACACAGCAACAGCTTGTATCTGTTGTCTCAGATAATGTTTTGACTTTAGTTATGGAGATCAGAGATGCGGGATGTTTCTTCATCCCAACAAGTCAGTGTTACAGTCTCACTGAGATCATAAACTTATATTTGCTGACACATCCTTACAAATTAAAGATGTGTTTCCCCTCATCTGTGAGAGATCACAACTACTTATGTCTTTGGAGCAACTTTACATCATTTTGTTATGCTAGTTATATTGTTGTAAGGCTACACGATATCAGCTAGAAACAGGTCCAGAGGTGTACACACCTTCACTACTTAAGTAAAAGTACAGATACTCCTTGTCAAATATTACTCCAATACAAGTAAAAGTAGCTTAGTCAAAATTTTACTTGAGTAAAGTACTAAAGTATTTGTTTAAAAAAATAGTTAAGTAAAAGTATTTAAAAAGTATCTCAGGAAATACAGGAAAGGAAAGTAGCTTTATTGTCATTATACAATCCATAGCCTCACTCTTTCTCTTGCAGCTTCTCTCTCTCTTTATACAATTACGTTTAAAATGTTCATCAGCAATTTAACAAACATCAAGCTAGCTAACGTCAGTAGCTACTTTACATACTGCAACATGCTTTTTCAAGTTGGAAGACAAGTTCTTGTAGGCCGTGATATAATTTGTTTGCAGTAAGCACGACAAACATTTAAACTCAAACAAATCAGTTTTTGTGGCAAAAATCTCAAACATGGGTTTGAGATAAGGCCATGGGTGCTCAGTGGGAGTTTCTCCAGTTTCTTCCTGGATTGTATGGCATGATGCAACGAATCAGCAGAAACAGTTTATTTTCTCAGAATTTTGAAAAAAAAAAAATAAAAATAATCAGCTGACGTAATCTCAAAAGTAGCGAGTAACGAGAGCATCAACAGAAATGTAGTGGAGTAAAAAGTACAATATTTGTCCGATATTTGTATCGGAGTGAAAGTAAAAGTATCCCCCAAAAATAATACTCAAGTACAAATACTCAAAAACTGTACTTAAGTACAGTACTCAAGTAAATTTACTTCGTTACTGTCCTCCACTGATCAGATCTGCTTGGTTAACATAGCCGATTGGTGGTTAACAAGTCGATGTCAAGCCCTTTTAATTTCACTATGATGTGCGTTTCAACCGATACAGAGAGCAAACCACCAATCGGGGAAATTTTGTTGTGAAAGAATGCAACTTCACGTAGATGCAGAGATTAGGGACTGAACGGCTCATGTAGCATATCAGAGTTGACATAAACCACACATCCATCACATTCCTTCACAGCGGTTGTATTTACATGGACAATATTTTACTAAATAAATGTTTGAATGCACCAAAGCGCAAACAAGAATAAAACAAGTTTTAATCAGTTTTATTCTCACTGGACTATTTTAATTTCCTACTAGTGTCCATGTGAATGCAACAAGCTTTTCTGGAAACAGGACTACATACTTCACCATGCATCGTCATCCAGTAATATATAATCAAACAAAGGTAGTTAGTTGGTCTTAACCACCATACGCTACTGGTCATACCAAATGCTCCAAAAAAATAGTTCAAAGTACAGTATTTTGATTTTGCTCATCTCTTGTCACGCAATACTTGTGGTGTTTGGGCTTAGAGTTTTCTGTCACTGATTTACTTCTTTTTTTTCTGCTCTGCCTCCTATAAAAGAGAAGAAAAGAGAAGCTTAACTGAATGAATAAACAGTATAACAAAACGGTGATAGTCTGTACACTTCCTTTAACACAGCGACAACAGATCTAAATCAAGTCTTAGTGTCTTTTCAAGTAGTAGTGACAGCAACCTTGAGCAAAGTCAATCGAGGCTGAAGCAACGTCTTTGACGTCAACATACAAGAGAGGTTTAGTTGTTCTCATCTAGCTCTTGGCAAGGAGGAATATAATTTCCCTTAACTGTAACCCTTTTACCGTAAATCATCTATAATAATCAATGCATGCATGTGCATTACTACATGTATGTATGAGGGTTGCTTGTAGCGTGGACCCACAGAGTTGCAGTTGCATAACTCTACTGTGTTGATGCTCTGTCACACAGCTAACTAGAATATACTGTATTCAAGATATCTCCAATAAGCTGTCTCCTGTCCAGATGGAAATAATCTGCTACTGTATACCTCAGGCCTCTTTTTATTATCTGCATAAAAAAAAAAAAAAAAACATGAATAGCTGAGCTCTGACATGACGATATCTACACATCCCAGGAGTTATATGGAAACCTCCCCAAAGCCAGCAGTTCTGTGATTAAGTCATTAAAGGAGTGTCGTTAGCAGGAAGACTGGCTTTCTAAGAAGGACTCTTCAAGACAAGTTTGAAAGATGGTCTTCTCTTTTCCAAACAGCAATCTCTCCGCATGTTGTACACTATAATTTAACATCAGGCCTACAACTGGTACTTAAGTCGAATCCTGAGCTGACTTTATGGGTAGGTGGTATTTGGTACGGACCAGTACTGAGAGATGACTCAAAAAAAATGAAGGTGGGACGATCAGAAGAGAGAGAAATACTTTGTGGTGATACAGCATGCACCAACCACACTGTAAGCCTTACTGAAACAGGGACCAGGCTTAGTTTATATTTGTAATGAAAAGGCCAGATGTGTGTGTGAGTGTGTGTGTGTGTGTGTGTGTGTGTGTGTGTGTGTGTGTGTGTGTGTGTGTGTGAGTGTGTGTGTAGGTGTGTGTGTGTGTGTGTGGGCAAATTGGTGTGCAAATGTGCATGTCTCTGGTTGGAGACATGCACATTTATTCACTATATGTATTTAAACCAAATTCAAATTTTATGTTTTAATCCCATTAACCCTTTCTACCTTAATGCTACTTATGGTTAAATACTAATCACAAAGGTTATTTATGGAGTTCTGCAGGGTTCAACCAGTACTTTTTACGTTATACATGCATTTCTTAGGCAAAACAATCAGGAAACAGTGAAGAAATAACCACTGCTGTTTAAGAGCCTTCACTTATTTATTGTTGCTCAGTAGATCCAGTAAAATCCAGGTGTACTACCTGAAACTGTCCTTCAACAAAAGGAAAGAAAGAAAACACAGGCTATACACATAGAGCACACATCTCCTTTCTTCTCTTTCTCTCTTTTCCTGTCTTTTCTTCAGTCTCACCTTTCTCTTTTTCTGGCTCTCTATCTTGCTGGACTCAAGCTCATGCTTCCCGCCATATGAGGTGGTCTCTGTTCAAGGTTTGTTCTTGCCACCATCACTTTAGTGCTCGCTTTGGGGATTTCAAGCTCTGGGCTCTGCAATGCATCTTGAGGCAGTTTGGACTCTCTGACGCTATGTAAATAAAACTGATCTGAACTGAATTACTCGCCACTGACAGTTGTATGATGAGTTTGGGCAGACATCTCTGGCTACTAGAAGGTCTAAGATTACGTGTATCTAACCCTGAGGAGGACTGGTTTCCTGTAATATGCATCCTCCTACTGAAATGAACTGTAAGAACACAGAAACATTTGTTTAACCACTAGAGTTTCATGCCACCTTACTAGCTTCTACGTTCACATTTGATTGTGTCCTTCTGTGTGAGAACAGTTCCCCGACAGTGTAGCACGGGAAAGGTCAGCAGGTTGGATTCCCAGGCTGTTAAACATCAAGATTCAGGGAAATACAGCCGTAACATTAACACTCTGCATGCGTGTCTCGCATGCGCAGACCCACACACACTCATGGTTTCAAGACAACACACTCCTGATTTATTAGCTCTCCGGGGCTCTGATAAAACTCATCCTGAATGAGCTCATTTGTGCTGTTAGAAGGTGGATCAGAGAGAGACAGAGAGAGAGTCACTGACTGCATGTGCATGTGTGGAGATGAATAAGGTTGTGAGTTGGAGTCTTTTGCAATACTTGTGTTTTTGTTAATTAGAGATGGGACAGCTCTTCATCGTGACGCCATTAAATCAGTGTTTTCTCTGCTTGTTTGTTTCTGTTCCTTCCTGTTTATCTTGTAGTACGTCTCCATGCCGTTCAGATGCTTTCCTTTTTTTAACATCTATGACTTAGGATGTCAAAGTTATCCAGAATATGCCTAAAGTAAGTAATAAAGAAATAAAGTTAATGCAGCAACACAGAATGAACTATTAATTCATCTGTTACGAGCTACATTCATGGTTTTAAAAACGCCCCTCTTGTCTTTTCCTGCAAAATAAAATAATAAATTCACCCTGCACTTTGGGGTGGTAACACACATGGACCCTAGAGGCCAACACTGCACCCAACTATTAACTACTGAACACTTAGTAGAACAATATTACTGTGGGAAAAGTGTGTTTGGATCGCATGGGATTTCACACTAAAGCCAAAAACTAAGAATATAAAATGTTAAGATAGGTTAATTTGTTCTTGTTATCATCCTGTTCTTCATCAAACAGCACAGATGAGGAAGGAACGTGCACACTAACCACTTGTGACTAGCTAGCCTTCTGCAGTTTAGCTCCATATTTATCCTCTGCTCTGTGCTGTCCATAGCTCTGATAAGTAAGCCACTTTTAATCCAGTCTCATCTAAAGCATTTGATTTAAATCCATCTCATATACTTGACACGACTTGAATGTTTTGCAAGCCTCTGCTGTTCTCGACCCGTGGAGCATGTGCACTGATGATTGGTAGATGCTACATAATTTACTGTGGCGCTCATGCAGTGCAGTAGTGTAGCCAGAAATCATACTGTACCGTGAGTGGGCTTGTAGATGATTCAGTCCATCTCCATTACCCCTGGGGTGCAAAATTTATAACCATAACATTATGAGACAGCAGCACACACACGCAGGAGACGCAGTAACAGTTTGGCGCTCCCTAACAGTCATGCATGTAGAACTGCATTTATAATAAACTAGAACAGTCGTATAATCTAAGAACATATGAAAAAGTTTGGTATAATTTAATTCAGGTTTGATGCTGGGTCTGTAACATCCTGTGATTGGGTAGATATCCATGGCAACGTGACATAACAAAGTGCCATTAATAACGCTCCATTAGACATTTGCTAAAATATATTCATTAAATATATAAAATTAAATTACTTTCATCGATTTTCATCGAAAATATGACAGCAGTCGGAACAAATAGCAGTACAACATTACGTACCCCGAATCTTGACCTTTTTTCACATTTACATGTGTTTTTTATTTGTACAGCTCTTCCCTATTACAGTGGGCTATAAATCAGAGAGCAGCAGGCTGCAGGACGGTAGGTCAGTGAAGGGTTGATCAGGACACACAGCTCCCACCATGACTCACTGGATTACATTAGTCCTCCCGAAGACTGACGTGATGCAGTATTACTCGTTATCTTGTCTGGGCTGGTTGGGGACCCATCTGGATTTACTGGCTCATGAAAACACCCGCAGAGTTTTACATTCAACCATGAAACTGTAAGAGTTGAAACTCACTCATATTTGGTTTCTCTAGATAATGCAGAGCAGTTATACTGCATGTGGGTTGTGATTGCGCAAGTGTATGCAGCCACCAGCATAAGATGTCAGGGTGGCATATTGCAGCACGGGCTAGGCCTTACATGTTCAGCATCTGACCTGGATACTAGATGTTCACTTGGATGGAAGCATCACTCAGTCATTTTTATGTTTTGGCTGCATAATAAGCAGGTAATGGAGCGTGACAAGGCGTTTCTTACAATCACTGGTTACACAGCAATAATGCGGTTAATGTAGTGGAGAAAAATATTTCACAAAATGATTTGCTATTAACATTTTTTCTTTCACATACCAAAAAATGTTTCATCCCATTAAAACATCCACCTTTGATGGAGCATTGATGTTGTTATTGCAAAACTTGTAAATACTGACTGAAAGATAAGCAAAGAACATTGATTTCATTCATTATACACTGATCAGCCACAACATTAAAACCACTGACAGGAGAAGTGAATAACATTGATCATCTTGTGACAATTCAATGTTCTGCTGGGAAACGTTTGGACCTGACCTGTTTGGACCTGTTTGGACATGTGGATGTTACTTAGACATGTACTACCCCTCTAGACCAGACCAGACCAGGCACCCCCACCCCATAGCAATGACACTCCTTGATAGCAGCAGCCATCCCCAGCATGATAGAGGATGACACGGACACAAAACAGGAACAACATCACAAGGTGTTGACATGGCCACTAAATTCACTAGATCCCAATCTGATCAAGTATCTGTGTTATGCACTGATCCACAGAGGCCCCTCCCCTCAACCCACAGGACCCAAATGTCCCCACTGACAACATTCTGTTTCCAGACACCACAGGACACCCTCAGAAGGCCACATGTCCATTCTCTGATGAGACACAACTGTTTTGGAGGCACAAGGGAGACCTGCATGATATTGGGTAGCCGGTCATGATGTTATGCCTGATTGGAGTATGTTGAGAGGTTGAGAGGATTTGTTGGGGCAGGTATGACATGCAATGGTACCACTCACTGAACTGAAGCACTGCCTAACAGCGTGTGCTCTACACGATCCTCAACTTTCATTTGTGAAAGTTCTGTTGGACTGATATCAGAGATGAACTCTGGTTTACGACTTCTCTCTCTAAGGGATTTAAAGTTTGCCATTACTCTTGAAATCCCTCAGTCTCATTCTGGCAGTTTAAGCCTCCTACTATCACTCATGGCTCAGTTTCTTCTGTAATACATTAAGTGAAAGAGTTACTGCGCTATTTGTAGCTACAGCGGTTCAGTTACTGCGCTCTCCTCTATGAGCTGGACAAACATATGAGTTTTGTGTTTATCACAGCAGTAGTCTGTTTAAACAACAGGGAACTTGAAGGTGTAGTTTGTTCTGAAGTAGAACTTGACTTCATCCTTTACGAGAACTTATATCCTTGTTTAACTTTATGGATCTCATGCTAAAGCTGACATGAACATTTTGGACAACACAAGGGTTTTTGAGCATGTGAGGGCAGTTTTTCCATACATGTATACTGACGTCACATGTGTACTTTTGTTTCCAGTACATACTACCATTCAGTTCACATGCAGCAGCAGCAGAGCTAGTGGAGCTGGAGCGTGTGACGTCTGCTCGACTGTTTTCCTGCACTGCTCACAGATTACATGTTGCTGTGCTTCTGGCAGGCGCTAACGATGTTGTCTTTCCAAGCTTGAGCTTTGAGGAAAATGTGGCCTCGGCTTGATGGATGTTCTGTAATAACCCCGCTAATTGGCTCAGCCCGTGAGTACGTGAGTGCACGCCGTTGACTGTGCGCGTTTGGTTCCAGGGCCTGGACGAGGAAGCGGTGACGTAATGCTCAATCTGGGCCTCCCTGCCAGCTGAAGGGTCGATGTGGTAACTCTGGGAGTTTTTGATACGAGCGGAGCCGTGTGTATGTGTGCATGCGTGAGTGCAGATTGCAGAGAAAGAACAATTGATGGATATGACTGTGATGTATTTTGGCTCAGTGTGGATGAATGATATCATCCCGCTCGTACGCTTAACAATCAGTCATCAGTTATCAGTGTGTGTGCACTGACTGAACTGTTTGGCTTCAGGGGAAATATCCAGCATGTGTATACACGGGTCTTTACTGACAGTGTAACTCTGTAACTAAACCTTTGATTAAAAAATCCTGAGAGGCATGTTACTTCCATTAGAGCGTGATGCATGTGTTTACGTGTGCTTTCGTGCCCCTTGTTTATCCACGTGCACTTAACTTCCCAAAGTCTCCTCCAGTTCTTGAGGTCACTTCCTCGCAGCAGTCCTCAGCATCCTCTCCACTGTTGACATTAGGGGCCCATCCACTTCCACAACTATCTAATCCTGACGCTATCCCAGAGAGAACACCCAGTCCGGACTCATTTTGTTGCATGTCTTGTTAGTCAGCTGTGTGAACATATGAGTTCATTATCTTTTATTAAAATATATCCTGGTTCCGGGACTATTTCTTTGGTAGAAAGTTGTTTCAGCGAAAACTGTCTGTGGCTTACCCAGAGTGAGACTGTGTTCAGATTTTAGACACATCCACTCTGCGTAAAAATGCAAGGCCCAGATTCATTAAAATATCTTTTGATTACAGGGTTACAAAACGGGGAGCCTTTTACTAGGGGGCCTAGTTGGTTACATGGCGATACATGTGTAACTGGAATAACCCATTTTACAGGGTGTAGCTGTCCCACCGGATGATTGAAGGCATCTAAAGTCTCGGTTTTTCATAGTCATGGTTAGTGTTTAGTTTTTCTGTTTTCTATTTTATTTTATTTTTAAGTTCTGAACTTCCTGTTTTGTTACTCCAGTGTCTTTTTTCCTTTTGATTAGGTCATTGGTTTCACCTTGTCTCGTTTCTTGATTAGCTTCACCTGTGTCTCGTCACCCCTGCTCCTTGTGTGTATAGCCCTGCCTCCCGTTTTTTTCGCCTACTCCTGCCTCCTTGAGTCCTGCGTTTGGGTCTGTACTCCCAACCCACACTACCTCTTTGTGACAGAAATATGATGAAATAATACAAAAAGTTAATGAAAAAGTTTTAGTCAGAGAGCAGCAGATGTATCAGGGTTGTAACTATGAGGACTCAGTAATCTCTAGAGGTTGGTCTGAGTTTGTAAAATGTGGGTCCTTTTGCCATCGGTTTGTTCTTCCATCATCTTAACTTTGTTTTTATTACACTTTGTACCCCAATAATAATCAAGATCAGACTCCTTGGAAACATTTGTAACATGAAAACTGGCCCAGTTAACATTCCCAGTTCAGTCCATGCACAGTGTTTAGAGTTCATCAGTCATCAGAACTACTATTCCTCTTGACTGTGCTTGTGTGATTTTGTTTCCATCAAGTTTCTATGTCATTTGTTTTAAGATGACAACCCCTCGTATATATGAGCTTGATGACTGGACATTCAGTATGATACACACCAACATCAGCCACAACATTACGACCACTGACAGGAGACGTAAAGAACACTGAACATTTTGTGGTAATGTTCTGCTGGGAAGCATTTGGACCTTGCATTTATGTGGATGTTACTTAAATATGTACCAACCACCTAGGCCAGACCAGGCGCACCCACCCCATAGCAATGACACTCCTTAATTGCAGCAACCATCCCCAGCAGGATGCAGTCTGACACACTCACACACACACTTAAACAGTTTAGAAACAACTATATATATATGAAAAACTGATCATGTATCTGTGGCATACATACAGAGGCCCCTCCCTCAAAGGACCCAAATGTCCCCACTGACAACATTCTGTTGCCAGACACCTCAGGACACCCTCAGAAGGACCATGTCCATTCTCTGATGAGTCACAACTGTTTTGGAGGCACAAGGGAGACACAATACACAATATTAGGAATGTTATGCCTGATCGGTGCATAATGCCAAAAGAGAGGTGTGTTTCAGACAAATTGTTAGTATCTTCATTGACTGATGAATGTAGTAAAACAGGAATATAAAAAAGTGGCTTAGTCCAGCATTAGTTAGCCCTAGAAGCAGCAGCCCGAACAGCCCCTCCCCCTTTCTAACTGACTTTTTCTTTTTTGCCAAAACACTTTCCCTAATACCGCAGTAAACATTACATGATAATTGCAAATTTGCACTAATTGCACTCAAAATGAATGCCTTCCATCTCGTTTGATCTGCCTGTCTCAGCTTCACATGCAGTTCATTAAAGTTGAGCTTTGAAGTGTCAATGACATCATGACTTGGCTGCTGTCTCCGTAGCCCTGTTTAGACATGACAGGTTCCCATGGAAACTCTGATGTCATGGGGGGGTCGAAGTGAGGCGCGTGGGAATGGATGATGGTTTTAGTCATTCTTTCTGAGTGAAGTGTGACGCCCGTTAACGCAGGGACAGGCAGGTGAAGGCCTGTGTGTCAGCAGGCTGGGATCAAAGACAACAGGTAGTCTGTTTGTCACCCTGAAGACTCACACAATGGGTTGTCTGGAACAACATCATATGTTACTGTGACTCGTGGCTCGTTTCCAGGCAGAGATTTCAGTGCCAAGCTGTTGTGAATTCAGTTAAATGCCTTTCCTTGGGAAAGATCTCCCACTGAGCTCTTAAATATCGGAAACAGCCAGCAACAAATAAGCCATTTCAAGAACTGCAAATTCTTACACATACACGGCTGTTAAGATAAATATAAAACACAATGTATGTTTATTTTTTGTCCTACTACAAAAGAAACTATGCCAAAACTTTAATGAAACAAAGTTTTGAAGTGGTTTCCTGTGCAAACCATCTGAAGCTAAATCAGCTTGAATAAAGTAAACTGTACGTTAATTAAGCTCTAAACTATTTGAATGATAGACTAGTTGATTTCTCTGAAATTCCTGTGTGTTGTTCTACATCAGAAGCTGAAGTACAGCGTTCTGTATCAGTGGCATCGCTGTTGGTCTGCAGCCAGCAGAGCGAGACTGAGCCTAATCTCTGACTGTCTTTGTCCTCGGAGAAACTCAAGCCCTGTCCTGCCACCTCAGACGTACTGCTGCACGAAACTCCTCCAACCTTACTGTGGCGTGCCTCTGTGGAGAGCCCTTGTTACAGAATTGTATGCATTTTTAATTAAAACGTTTAAAGTTCTGCGACACTGGGTTGAGCACAGAAAGATATGTTTGTCAGTTTAGGTGACACTGAATGACTGTCTTCACTTTAGAGACACTGTATTAATATATGACATGTGATTGTGTGCATGTTGACAACAGCATGACTGGCACTATTAGAGGATGCACAATACTGAAGACAGAAAGATATGCTGTAGTGTCACTAGCTGTAGAGCTGAGCTGTAGTCAGTATTGTTTAATTAATCAGAGTCACGTGCATTAAGCTGAGCTAAATATATCTTAAGTTAAAGTTAATTCCTTTATGTACTGACTGTGTTTTTTGAGGGAATGCTAGGAGGTGTTTGATTGGTGGGTTAAGAAGTGTCATAAGAACCAGGCCGCTCCTTCTGGTCTGGAGCCATTCAACAGGTCCACAGAGGGGACTGGCCTCTCCAAGACTAGGATAACCAGTGTAGGAGGGATCTAGTAAGTCCAGAATTCCCCACATACTTCGGTCCGCCTGACACTTTCATCATGAGGAGCGCCTCCAGTTGGATCATGTATGTCTTCCCATTTAAGATCTAAACCATGACGAAACGTGCAGCAGAGAATCAGTGCTTAAAAAGGCGTGGATTTGCATGCAGTCTAAACTCTCTTGTTAATGTGTCTATGTCTGATCTTGTTCATCTCATACAAACAGCAGCGGCCTGTTGTATTATTTAGTCCACTACATTTACTCGACGGCTGTTGGAGTTTCTGCTACTTATTGTGACGTCACCAAGCTATGATATTATAATGAACGCATGCAAGTACATGTTGTTGAAAAGATTTAAGGTTTCAGCTCAAAGCTGACTCTGATGTGGCGCATCAACTCCACCTCATCATGTCACAGCTTGATCAAAACAAATGAAAACGCTGACAGCAAAGTGAGAATATATTGGATCTGCATGCAGTTGTCTGTGTGTACAATGAGAACAAAAAGAAAACGCCACAGTGTTGCAGTAAGAACTAAGCAAAATGAACTCAACTGTGGAAAATATTTGAAATAAATACTTTTGCATTTGGGCCAGCTTGACATATTAATCCTAAGATCTATTCAGACAATACACTCAGGCTCCAACCAGAAAGACCTGATGAGAAGTTTCTCGCAGTACGTGAAAAGAGGTTGCACTTTTATACATCACCATGTTTGCTTTATATTTGATGTTATCTGATGTAACTTTAGAATAACAGGATAAAATTCAAAATGCATCCTTTCAACATGCTTTCGAGTGGAAATGCAATATGTAAGATCACAAAACTGTAATAACAAATCAGAATCAGAATTACTTTTATTGCCACCAATGTTCACACATGAGAAATTTGTTGTGATGTTTAGTACATTAAACATACCTTTGTAAAAATCGAACAATAAGGAAACATACATGGAATTTACATGAGGATAAACTGTACTGTACATATTGTGCATTTATAAAGTGAGCATAAGTTTAGAAAGAAGGTGCATCGTTGTATTCATTCATCATAAATGTAAGTTCACTTTTCTCCCTGAACCAATGAAGTGGTGGTTTAATCGACAAGCCGGATCTAAGAGCAATTATCAGTAGCATACTGTTTCGGCTAACCCACATGTAGCCTGCCTCATTTTCATGTTTAGACAAGGAACGGTTTGTTCGTTACCTCTGATACAGCCCCGCTTTCTGCATGCAACGTGCATCAGTACGTGAGTGCGAGTGTGTGTTTATGGGAGTCTGAGGCAGCGTGGACATACTTGTGTTCTGCTTTAAAGCGGCAGTGACGTACACTGTTCTCTGTTGGTGAACTCACAGCCCTCTTGTTAATGTTTACAATCTGTAACCGGCACTCAGAGTGTGTGTGTGTGTTGTGAGCTAGCGTAAAGCTGATGCAGAGAGGGTATTGGGTGTGTGTGTGCGTGTACCCTAACCCTGTTAAAGAGATATAGGGGGATGTGGACGATGATGGAGGAGAAATTAAAGAGGACTGACGGGGAATGTGGTTATCTTTGGCATGTTTAGCTGCACAGTTTCAGCATGATCCTGCTCACGTACCTATAATTAACAATTTAATTATAAACAGCTTATTCCCTAATGGCCGTATATCAAACATTATTCACTTAAATGCAGCACTGGAATTGCTGCCAGCTGTAAATTGAGGCAAATGTATTGAAATACAAACCGCTGGTGACCTCTTAGTCAACAGAATGCAGAAAGAAACAGAGGCCGTGTTGATGTTTTAGTTCGTTCCTCTTGTTAAATCCAGATTTGAATACACATTTACATCCTGCATTTACATGTTTCCAGAAATCATGTATATTTAAAGCTCAGAAAGCAGCTTATGTTAACTCTTCACTGGCGACTAAAATGTTCAAAGTCCACTGTACACGACACAAGTGCTAGCACAATAGTTGTTGTGCAGTTTTTCTTTTTTTTTTTACATTGGACGTTAAAATGTATTGTTTATGATTAGTGTCGGATTGCAAGGTTTTCTGAGAATACCCTGAATTATATCATGGAGTCATCATGTCTTCCTGTAAAGAACACAGAAGGAGCAGTGAGATAATCGTCTTTGCATCTGATTGTGTCATCGTTGCTGCGAATACCTGTTTGTCCTTGTTTTGACGGATTGTGCAACCTGACGTGCACCTGAAGGCACCTTTATCGCTGCCAGAGATCTGAGTTTGGGCTGATTACATCTGTGTCCTTTCAGTTTAGTTTCACTGTTATAATGTTAGACCGCAGTCAGAGACAGGCCAGTGAAATATGTCTCATAACAAGTATGTGAGGAAAAATCCCAACGTATGAGAGCGTCACAGATGACAGCAGCTGTCATCGATATTTTCAAGGACTCTCAATAGATTCAAACATGTAATCACAATTAACTGCATGATTCCCATAGTTAACATGTGTTAATGCAAATGAATCACACTTTCGTTTAGATCAGTTTTAAATGTACCTTCAATGGACATTTTTCAAGTTTGCATTACTCTTATCAACATCTCAGCTCCCTGTTAATATTGAGAGTAAATACAAATGAGGTTTGGTCTATTTCCATTTATGTTTCTGCTCATTTGTTTCTGTCATGGAGTGCATAATAAGGTTTTGTCTACCTTTCTTCTACTTCTTTCTGGATTTTTTAAAAAGCAGCTTAGACACTATAATGTGTGCTACTGCTCTCCGTAGGGCAAAATGATTTACTACGACCGCACTTTAGATTCTTCTTGCTTTCTTTATTGCTGCTTCGATCTCTTCTTGATTTCCCAAACTTCCGTTAGGACATTGTCACTGTGTAACTCTTGGATGTGGTAAGTTATTATGTCATTTTATAATTCGTTGATGTAAGTATGTTATTTTCTAGCCTACATCCACAGACAAACACTTTGAAATAGTTTTTTTCAGTTTTGTTCTGGCCAACTGCCGTTAGGGTCGCTAAAAATATAATGTTATAAAAGTCTATGAAGTAATCGAGTGGTGTAGTGGATATCTGGTTTGTTTAGTGTGTGCAAAGTGATCCACTGTTTTATTACTCTTCAGTAAGACCAATAAAGTGCTCAACCTCAGACTGTGTTGTGTTGGCGCTGTGTGGAGGCCATCTGGCAAGAGGTCACTCAGCTCATGTTGTCAAGTGAGGCTTGATGTTTAAATGATGTAACCAGGGCAAATAGACTTAACCTTTATAAAAGAATAAAAACAAGGCCGATTTATCAGGGAAGCTGCCACATAACATGTTGTATATGGTACTTTCAAATTGGGTTGGGTTGATTATGTCCCTTAGTCCATGTGAACGAAGTACTGACAACTTTGAATTTGGAACTCTTTTCTGGGTGATTTCAAATATGGTTGAGGTCATGCATGTTATGACGATAATTTAATATATTGTAACTGTCATAAGAATTGAATTTAGTCATAAAGACTAAATTACACAGAATTTTGTAATATTGAATTATTGACATTCCCTTTGCCCTTGCTTTTTCAAAATCTGCTTGTTAGCCTTGGTGGCTTGAAGGTGTAGACATGTGTTGTCATGACTTACAACTCACAACGTGTTTTAACAGACATACACAAAATTCTGCATGCAATAGGACAGTCCCAATCAGAGGGATTTTATTGTAAAAGAATTAAACTCTGCAGCCTTCAAAGTACGTGTATGTCTACATTGCTGTTACTCTGCTGTCCACCACTGCATAAATGCTTGATGCTCGAACATGTTTCAGAGCCAGAGTGAACCACCCTGGTCAAATTAAACCCAGTTTAGAATATATTTTATCTAATTTATAACATAATTTATGGTCAGTTCTAAAAAGAAGTGTAGTGTATAGTAATTAGTTGAAAAGAATTTGACTAAAAATGTGTAACACAGAATCAGGTGATACATTATATTTTAGGTTTTGTAAATAGTCAAACAGACTGGGTTAGTTTTGACCCAGAAGATCGACAGTGTGAGTTGTACCCCTTTAACAGCTTCACAAATTGTCTCAGGTCACCTCTAGATATGTACACTTCACTATTAGCTCTTTAGCATGATTGTGGGACCTAATGCTGATCTACTTCTGTCAACGTTTGCTTTCAGATTCGAGTCTTAGTCAACCTTAGAGAAGTACAAAGGAGTCAATGAGGAAATAATTCACCGTTTTGCAATTTACATTTCACAGATGTTAGATGACAACTGTGATATATGTTAGTTCATAAGTGTGCTATATATCACAAATCCCCAAAGTGTTCCAGTCTGCTACATGACCTAATCCACACTTAATCAGTTCAGGCATCCTCCCTGTGCAGAGGAAGAAGAAGTATGTTTGCAAACGTCTCCGCAATATCAACAAATAGTTTCACTGGGTGAAGCCCAGATGAGAACAGGATCAATGTGTGAGACCGCCTCTGTTCAGTAATCGCGCTGGACGTTTACAACCTCAGCTCTGCACGGATGGAGTCAGAGAAGTCAAACATGTTTGGTCATTATCCAAACAATGGAAGAGCTCTAGCTGGATCGGGGTAGCAGCACAGAGAGAGAGAGCGAGAGAGACAGAGAGAGAGAGCAAGAGGTCTATTGTTGTGACTACAGCTGGAGTTTTATTTTATATGTGGGTCACAGCATGTTACCTGCTGACTCACTGTTACTGGAAAGCAGCAAGTGGAGGTCGAAGGTCCCGCAGGAGACTTCAGGGACGTTGAGGGTGCCTCTAGCAAAACAAGAAACCGCTTTCCGTCGCTATAATGAAGCCACATCTAATTGGATCATTTGTTGAGTCACATAATTATGGCTCAAAATGAATCATGAATATTTCATAATTCCATATTCTATGGAAATATCCACATGCTGTTAGTGGTTATAATAGATTTTAAGTGTGTGAGTGTGTGCGCTTGAAGGAAAGTGAGAGGTGGAAATATGGGAGACAATGTTCCAGTAAAAAAAGTGTCACGGCTACACCTCTGTCTCAAACACACACACACACGGACACACACACACACACACTGTTGACAGTAAGCAGAAAGGCTGGGTGGCAGTAGTATTTGCACTGACACACACACACACACTTGCTATCTGGTGTGGAATGTTTGCTCTGTTGGGGTCCAGTTACAAGGGGGAGGGTGGTGGTGCTCTGTCTGTCTCGTCCTGCCATCAAAATGACAACAGGCCAAAATTAAAAAATAAAAAGAGGAAGGTGAACCCACAAAAACTCAAGTCAACATTGTGAAATAATAACGGTTTACTGGGTTTTCTGTAACAGAACTGACTATTGTATTTATCTGTGCCTATTTTCCACATATTGTTATTCAGCACCACCGCTCAGATTTTCCTTCCTCAACCTCAGCAATTTTTATCCAACGCATACCATCACAGAGAGCGAAGGGACGGAAAGATGATGACTGACACTCCAACTGTATGCTGCCAGCGCTTGTTTTAAATTTAATTTGTGACAAAAAAAAAAAAAGCAAAGCAGAGAGTAATTTATTTGAACATGTAAAGGGTCTTTTGCTTTATCCTAATTCTACTATGGCCATTAAAGCTTAACCCACAGCTTCAAAGACTGATCTGAAACAGTTCCCACTCAATCATCATTCATTCATTTGGTGGTATCAATTTTTTATCTGTTTTTGGTCTCCACCACCTTGTGTGAAAAAAGTGGCTAAATGCTCCACAATTATGTTCATCTCATCGCTAACTTTGTCATTTGGTGGCTTTATCAGAACTTTTTCTCTGAAAACAGTTAGTGTTTGTTTCAGTAAATTAGCTTGTTAGGCGCATGAGAAGCTAACGACCATGAAACTAGCTTAAAAAGATGCTAATGTTTTAGCACAGAGCAGAGGGTCACTGAGCGTTGGTGACTGCCTCAGATAGCATTCTTTACCTTTGCCTCATCCATTACTTTTATACACAGACTACACTGGGAAGGACATTCATGATATAAAGGAGAAGAAGAGGAAGAGGAACAGTATGAGAGTTTACACAGTATTAGGATATGAAAGCTACTCAGCCTTCCTCCCTTCCTCCCCTCCCCTCACATTTACTACTCTTTCCATGTTGGCTCTCCACTCCACCAACACCCTCCTCCCTTTTTCCCTCCCTTTCTCCTCCCTCCTCCTGGCCTGAAGAGAGGAGTGATCAACCTGAGCGCTTAAACAAACCAGAGAGCCGGCAGTTCAGAGCAGAGCTCACACACTCTCGCACACATTCACACAGCTGTTCAGCACTGAGGAAACTCTGGAGAGCTGCACCGGAGAGCACAGCCGAGGTAGGTTTGCTGCAGCTGTGAGTGAAGGTTACATCACTGCTGTTTTTCATGGCACATAATATACATAGGTGGATTGAACTAATGTATGGTTTTCTTGTTTTCTTCGGTCTATTGTGTGTGCTGTTTTAGGTTTTATTTTTTCAGAATCAATTAATTTAGGACATGGTTTGGTGTGAATGATTTTCTAATTGTCCTGCACAGAAAATCCTCCTCAGCCTGGACTTAGGAGGATCTTTCAGGAGTTTGACAGTTTCATTTCTTTTGTTCTGTCAGACAGAAACCAGAGAGACACACTGCTATCTGAAAAGCAGAGCTTACTAAGGAAGACGCAGCCCAGGGCGTCCTCTCTCAGGACAGAGCTGAAGGAGGATAACACAGACCAGACCTTTGCCTCCCCCCCCGCCGCCCCCCGTACTCCTGCAAACTTTCACCTCCCAACCGTTGTCCATCAGTCCCCACCCCCTCTAGCCAAACCCCCAGCACACTGACTGAAGCAGCACATTCTCCAGTGGCCAACAGATCTCCCTCGCAGACGTTAACTCTCAGACTGACAGGCTGTCTGGCCCATTCAAGAGGCAGCAGCTGTACTGATGGAAGTCCCAACCCTGGCTGAGATGGAGAGAGACTTGTGTCACCCACGATCCTCCTCTCCAGATGGGGAGACTGTGTGCTCCGCTCTCGCCCGCTATGAGAACACACTGCGAGATGCCATTCGGGAGATCCATGTGGATGTCAGCACCTTTAAGCTGGGTATGGAGCGTCGTCTGGAGGAGACGGCCAACCTGAGCGGGCCCCTCGGCCGAGCTGTGGCTCAGCTCCAGCAAGAGAACCGGCAGCTCCGGAGTCAGCTGGAGGCTCTCACCCGACAGGTGGAGCTCTTAAGTGGCTTCACATGTGACAGGAGCACCTTTCTGAATAACAGTCACAACCAGAACCACAAGAATCACCTAAATGACATTCAGGAGAACCATCAGGAGGGTCGGGAGGTGATCTACGGAAAGGGTCAGGCTCACACTCAGAGCCAGGCTCATCTCCACGTCCAGTCCTCCACCTTGGGAAGCCAAGCACAGACCTACAGCAGCCCCGGCAGTCAGTCTACCCCTGCATCACCTCCTGCCACCTTCTCATGCTCCCCTACCTCCAGCAGCCCCCCTGTCGGCACCAAAGTTTCCTCAATGGTGACGAGTCCAGTGTCCAGCAGCAGCCCCTCCATCACCCGGTTCTCCAGTCGAGCCACATTCGCTGTGTCCAGCAAGACAAACGTAAGTCCTGCATGTCTGTAATAAATAAGTTTAACAGTCCATGAATGGTTCACAAACTATGTCCTGATTATTTCCTCATAGACCTGTCAAATTAACAAAAGTTCTACTTCATCAACATCTGTCATCATGTTCCATTTGTGTTATATAGTTATCAGACATATTTTAACCATTAGCTGCTGTAAGTCTATCATTTAGATAACTGTTCAAGTAATTAGTTGAGTAGCTAACAGTTTCAAGTGTTTATCTGAAGCTTTCTGTTTTTTTTTTATTTGTCCAGTTAGAAACTATAATGTAACATCTGGCTGTTTCAACCACTTTTAGTTTCATCCACAAATCATGCACTCTTTTGCAACACGTATATCCTGTGGTTTACGCTTGACTCAATATGTGGATATACTTAGAAAGGGCAATTTCTATCATTACCTTAACAATAGCTGAAGCTTTTCGGTACGTCCCTTGTTGGCAACCCTGCCTTAAAATCACAGGTTTACATGTCAAGAGCCTCCTTGATGCACGCTGAAGTTGCATGGAAATTTAATACATTACTTCAGATAGAGGCAACCCTGCAGCACCGATGGCGGCTACGTTAAAGAGGCGGATTGTGAGTTTGACTGAGGAGCTGTTGGGTTGTATGTGTGTGATGATGTGTCAGCCGAGTGCTGCCCGTGTCACTGCGGTTGCACAATAGCCCTCTGCTGGGATGCTCAGGGATTTATGAGTACAGTAACATGAGTCAAGAAGGCTCCTGGGAGGTGAGGTTGCTGTGGTTGTGTGGTTTTTCAGACCTGAACCAAATATGTGAAATCAGCATTGTGAAATGTGGGCTCTGGTTAGTCACTGTTGGTGTTGTCCTGTGTACAGCCCATGTTTGTTTTTGTTGTTTTGTTTTTTTTGCTAGATTTTAGCTTCACCTGAATAATTTTATTCTGGTTCTGGTCCAAGAAAACTGCAGCCTCTTGTCTGGTTGAAGCTAAACACAAGCCAATTCTCTCAGTACCTGGAAAGCTAACATTTGTCTTCATATCAAGGGTGTTTAAAAAATGGTTTCATGATGTGCACACATCTGGGTTACATCACAGCTGAGCACTGCATCAGTGGTGACCAGACGGCATGAGTCAGCATGTCAGTGTGCTGTGGTGTCTGACTTATCACCAGGAATACATTTTTACCATTACTTTGGGATGTTATTCATAAAGATATGTGTCCTGATGTTGACTCATCTCACAGTCCCTTGTAGTAACCGTCTCTCTAGTTGGTTTTGCCCCCCTCCCCCCTTGGCTTGCGTTGCTTCTGATATAACCAAAAGTGAATCTCCCGGCTCCTGTGGTTGCTGTGTTGTTCATTATGATGATGACAAGTGTGCAACTTTCCTGGCCTTCTCCTCCTCAATAATTTATGGTTTCTTCAGTGCAGGAAGGAAAAATATTCATATGAACAAGAGACTAGACACCAGCTGAAGACAATCAAGGCATATTTTATATCTTCCCATTTCAAGGCAAAATACCAAATGGCTAATATGCGTGCCTGACTTACATTTTTAAGTCCATTACGTCAAACTCTGTCCTCTTGGCTCAGGCACTTTAGTCTGATTGCTTTAACAGTAAATGTTAGTTTTCCTAAACTCGTTTCCATTAATACTAAATTTTCTTTCCGCTGTATTCATTTATAATAATTTACTTACAGCTGCATTAATTACCTTAAGTAAACCACGGCGGAGCCACGTCAAACTATGGGTAACTTTAATGACTATTAAGACATTTTTGTATTGAAGTAGAACTGCTCCTTGGTTAAGTTCTGTATTTTGTTTACTCTGTAAACTCAAAGCTGGGACACATTACCCATAGATGTACAGTCATGTAAAAAGTATTGGAAATTATTGTATTTTGGCATATTTGGAATAACAAACATTTGAGTCATCTTTAAAATAAATAAAGGTGATATACTTTAGCAAATTACCCATTAAATGTACGTACGTTAATTTTCATAATTTCAATTATTTTTTTAAAACTTCACTCACATGGAAAAGTACTCCTGCATATTTATCACTTGCTCAGATCAAATACCAATGTTTAATATCTCCTTAGTTAGCCACAGCTGAGACCTTTCTGATTTAAAACCTCTGACATCTGGGATCTGCTGAATCTTTCTGCATTTTAAGAGCAAAAAGAGCTCTGTGAGGCTTCCAGAAATATGTTTGTCAAAGCCTACGGGTCTAACAAGGCAACTGAAAAGATATTTTGAAACCAATTTTTCCAATGTAAGTTACGTCCAATACAAATAATGCAGACTCCAAACTATTTATATGTGTCAAAGTGGATGGATCTCACTGACATTGGTTCAAAACACTGTAGAACTGCAGGTTTGCTAGAAAACATGTATTATAGACAAAGGCCAGGACTTTTGAAATGATCTGAACATTTAGACCAGAGACAACGGCTTGTTCGTTGTGGTCCAAAGATAGTCTTTAGAGAGTAGTACCTCATACCTCAGACTGTGAAGTCCTATGATCTTGGGGATATAAAAAGGGCAGTACATGCAACTAAACTCTCAAAATTTAGCTACAGGAAGTGTTTTTTCTAAAGGAGGCATTATTCGCTCGTGACACGAACGGTGTTCTTACCTTTAACATCATGTTGACTAAATCATTGAAAGGCCCAATTGAGTTTGTGTTATCCTTTAAGCAGAGTTTATACTTCTGCGGGATATAGAAGCATCAATTCAATAGTCTCACAGTTCTGCAGATGCATGTAACACACATGCGCACGTGCATGATATGCGTATAGCTGTTCCACTTTTATCTGTAATTACCAAAGTATGTGGTGGATACAGCGGGGGGAATGTTATCTTCAGTGAAATCATGTGGTCAGAGCTAAACAAAACAAGGGCACCTTTGTTTCTGAGTGTCTCTGCTGTGGGAGATCCCCCGCTGTCAGCCAAACACACCTCTGCAGACACACACAGATCAAATAAAAAACTCTGAAACAGCGCATGTGTGTGCAAAGGTTTGCCGTGTGTGTGCTGTTTCTGGGCTCCGCTTTGTCGTAATTAGCCTGATGCGTTGTTTTGTGCTATTGGGACTCACAGGTGTTTGAAATCGTGATTACAGCTCCCTCTTTGTGCCAAATCCTCACCTGTCTTTCAGAGAAAGAGATGATGAAACTAGAATACATAACAAAAGTTCTGTTTATGGCTGTTCAAACCTGCTTGAGTGACACGTTACAAAGACACACACGCACTCTGCTTGCTTTCTTAATGACTCAAGTCCAAGCTGCAGCTATCAGAGCCAAAAAGATATGTATAGGCTGGCCTGTCTCCCTACCTGCTCTCCAGCTGTTACTGTGCACCTTCACTGAGGCCTGCCAAACCGTCACAAGAGGACACACACACACCTGCACGTATACATTTCCTCTCCAGAGCACAGCTGCAGCACGTCAGCAGGATCTCTCTCACTGGGAGAACACACCTGCAGCACGTATCTGTCTCTATTATTGACACTCTTTTTTTTCCACAACCCGTCAGGTTTTTTTTTCTCACTTCTTTTGTCTCTGCTCTTCAAACAAGAAGCTGAGGCAAAATATGCTGCATCTATCGGCTTTTTAGTCGATATTTGATGCCTTTCAGTTTGTTTGTCTGATCAAGGTGATGGTTAATGTTTTGCAGGATTTGCAGTGAACTTCAGAATTTGCTGCGGCTTCTTTCTGATTCACTACAGTGCATAAAAAGACCTGGAAACACAGCGGTGTGCAGAAGTGTGTATACATGGGCATTTCCATCTGGAAAGTTTTTAAGGTTCAAGAAGCAGCTGTGCAGCTCTGTTGGATTCTCCAATGGTTATGGGCAGCAGGAATTAGCCAAGATTAGGATTAGGCCTTTGTCCTAATCTTTCTCAACAATGCCTTCTCTTCCTCCTCTGTTTCTATTCCTAAAACCCTGTTGCACACTTAACCATTACACACACACATCCGCAGACAACACTGCTGTGGCCAATTACAGTGCCAAAGCAACCGTCTCAGTGGGCCATTGTGTGGGTTCTTGCGGTTCATTGCGAGTACATTGAGTGTAGAAGGATTACCACCCTCAGGAGTCAACCTTCCTTCTCATACTTTCACTCTCTCCTTTCCTTTTCTTCCTCATCCGCGGGCCTCAGTTAAATAGTTGCTACATCAGAACTTAAGAAAAGTGTTTAGATCTCCCATTAACTCCAAAACCCCACCAGCAGTTTGGTAAATTTGAAATATTGAGAAATGAATTTGGCCCCATTCATCAACCTTTTCTACTATGAAAATCTGCCATGGAAACATGACTCTAGTGATTATGATTTTGGGTTTGCATATGTCCAATAAATAGACAGAATAACCAATGGTGGTAGAGTTAAAGTGCAGCTGTATACCAGGCAAGGATGATACTATAAATGATGCTCTTGAGTTGCATTGTGGGACATGTAGGAAGCTTGTGTATATTTTATGGCTTGACTGATGCAAGGGAGTAAAAATCAGAACACATTAGTATATATGCTTGTCTTGTGAGTCCCTCAGCTTTAGTACAGTACAGAATTATAATGAAGGGGCGTTCCTTAAAGATCTTTAAGATTTGTGCATGGAATTATTTCAGTGATGAGCTGTAAAGCTACTGTATATTCAAGCCATGACTAACATAATAACAAGTTCATATTTATCACTCTCTCTCTGGTTCTATTTGCTCACAAAGAAACGCTCTCATTTTTCTTTCACCCACAAATATCTTTTCAAACTGCACCTGTACCACTCATGACCCCAGGACTGCACAGCATTAGACACAGTACATTCCTTTTGCATTGTGTGTGTGTGTGTGTTTATTAGCAGATGAACAGATCAGATTAGAACAGGCAGGCCATAGGTTTATCTGCTTTTCTCTGGGAGTGCTCAAAGATTGGGGGCACTTGATTTATGGCTCCATGCAACACTTGCATCACATGTTATGTAAGTGAGACGGAAAAGCTGAGTTTGGAGCAATGGTAGTTTTTTCTTTTACAGGTTGTATAAATGTCACATGGGCTTTGGTGTAAAGGTGCTACATGCACCAAACTAAACATCAGTAAATCATTTTTGCTGTCAACAGTCTGGTACACACTTGGCACAGACTTTTAATGGTGGAGACAGTGGAAGGAATGACAGGCAAAATTACTTTTAATAGATCCTCGCAGGAAAGCGACAGGATTTATGGGAAATGTGGCTTTAATTTGGAGGAACATCTGCACTCTTAATACCACTGCTGCGAGACAGAAGCTGCCCATTGTCTTGTCATTTTTACAGCAATTATACCAACCCATTAAAGTTCATTTGACAGTAATAACAGACTGGCAGTCAAAAGTGGAATCGTGTTCATTTAAGAGAGTCCTCTCCTTACACCAAACTCCCTCCATTCCTCCCTCTGCACCCATTAGCTCCATCTCCTAGTAACATTACACAACTCAACCTCAATGCTATCTGTTTCTTATCTTTACACACACAAACATATGAGCATCAGACATCTGCAGCATTTAGCCTGCAGTGTTTCACTTTAGTCACAGTTTGAGAACAGGCTGATGGATAGATTGTATTGTTCAGGGCACTTAAATGCACTGATCCTAGTCCAAACTAAATTACACCGTGATTACGAGCCGCTGGTGTGCACATTCACGGCCCCTTTTAGTGAAAGAAAGTTATGGAAAACGTGCAACCACAGCGTGCCTGCTTCCTTGTAAGCAGTTTTGCACACGTGGAGGTACAGACTAGAGGCTGCAACGTAAACTTGTTAAATATGCTTGGAGTATGCCCACGTGCTGACAGTTTGACTTTATCTGAAAAAGCCCAAACCCGAAGATCAGAAGTGTGGAAACTGTTAAAACACAGACATAATAACATGGACGTAATGTGAAAATGAAACGCAGTCCGACTGCTATGGATGAGCATCTCAACAGCGAAGATCTGCCAGGTTTGTGACCTTAAAGCTTTGAGACAGCAGTACTGGTGTTTGGGCCATTACTGGGAGTTTGTCTGACTCTCAGTTGGTGTACAGTCTCTGGGAGTTGTCATATCCTCATCTGTTGTATTCCAGACAAAAACCTTTATTAGGTCTACACTAAATAATTCTGAACTTTGGTAATGGATTATTAAAAGTTAAAGTTTGAAATGTCAGGTAGCTCATAAAAAAACATCATTAGTAGATTAATCGATTGAAAAAACAACTGTGTGCTGCAGCTGAAGGTTTATAGGAAATTGTCGGTTTGAGGAGGATTATCTGAGCAGAATAAGGATAAATGTCATAACTGATAACGATAAAGACAGACGGTTGGTTGGTGGCGACAGCTGTGGTAGTAAATAGTGTTGTATGTAATAGTGAGATGTATCTAGCTGGGATGTCATCATCGTGGCTCTGCATGGGTATGACTGGACTTTGGTGGTGATCTGTATCAGCTGCACAGCTGATGAATGAGACAGAAACAGCTGATTCCAATCAGTGAATGTGAGTAGAACTCCAGTGCTCTGCTTGAACTGACGTTACGCTTCAGCAGAACCGTCAGGAATGCAGACTATTAAGCAGAGAGACTTGTGAGAGCACACACTGATGCTATTTGCGCTTGGGAAATGTTTTGATGTTTTATTGTTGCATGTGTGTAGGTTGGATGAGAAGAAGTCGTTCCTCTGCTTCACACTGAATCAGGTTTTTAACATTTGGTTTTCTTCACTGCTTTTCAAGTTCTGTTCAGTCTGAGGTGTGTGGAAGTGTGGCAGGATACACTCATTGAGTCCAGACTGATTGATGTACAACTATATCGGCCCAAATCCATCCATCCATCCATCCATCCATCCATCCATCCATCCATCCATCCATCCATCCATCCATCCATCCATCCATCTCTGAGCCCCCCTTTCTTACCCTTTAACCCCCCCCCCATCAGAGCATTTTATGGCTGGATTCCTGGCAACCCCCTCCAACCCCCTAGTGGCTATTAATACAGTTTAAAGTGGATAGAAAACAGAGTTTCAGCTATGTAAACACACTTCAGCATACCTACATTTAACATACATATCATCTCTACACTCTAGTATGTTTCTACTCTCGGCTCAATGCTATTTTGACGACTTATTCTGATAGAGACATGCTATTATTAGTTTTAGTATATTGTGTGTGTGTGTGTGTGTGTGTGCGCTGGGGGTTTAACAGAGGTATGCAGCCACTCCCCGGCTACCCCTGGCTCTCTTAATGACTTCCAGACAATGGGCCGTGTTCCCGTCATCATCTCTGTGGAAACAGGTTAATAAGTGACTGGTCAGTGGGACAGCTCACCCTCACCCTGCCCTCTGGAACAACTAAGCCTGACTGGAAGTCAGCTCCAAGAGTTCATAGATTTTCTGCTCACCTCCTTGTCTCCTACGTCAGCTCCGTCCACCCTGGGAATACTTCACCAATTTCATTTAGCTGCAACCCAGCTCCAGTGTTTTGGAGTAATGCCCAGAAGGCACTTTAAGGGAAATTGGTTTTAGGGGTTGGGTGACACCGTGGAAAGGTCACGGATGAGAGAGCAGGGGTTCCCTCACTGAGTTTTCAGGCTGAGCCAGACATTAAGTCTCCCACCGCAGGAGGCTGACCCCTGTATAACGGATAGTTTGAGCATTTTGAATCTCCTCAAACGTGACCTAGAGTTAATCTAACTGCCTGTCAGTCACTGTGAGGTTAGAGGATAGAGTGCTGGAGGTGAGCAGATGACACATTGCGTGTTCCCTCTAAGAGAGCAGTATGTTTTCACTAAAACATGAATCTAGTTGAACCCCTGCAGGGAAACAAAGGCATTATAGCAGATACAGTATCAGTATGTACAGTAATGAGACAAAATTACTCAATAGTTAAATGTTTCTGAAATGAATAAAGGTATAAACAGCTGACGGATGAGCCAGGGACAGCAAAGCATGAATCCAACAACATATCCCAGTCAGAGAATGCAAGTGGTCCTAATGTTCAGTGGGGTACTTTAGATCGAATGTCTGTCGCTAGTGGACGCTCCAGGCTCAGGTTGCCAATCCAACATATTTCCAAGTTAGACAAGCCTTAAAGAAAATACCATCAATGTTGGTACGTCTAGAGCAACAGCACTTATTGAACTCAAGGTTGACTTTGACTTTGTAGTTTGGATCTTTCCTCAGACCAAAATGTAAGTTTTGCAAGCATCGTGAAGTTCTGTTTGGGGTTTGTATCAGTAACTACCACTGGTTGTCACCTCAAATGTGAAACTATGTCAGCTTTGTTCACTTTGGATCCTCAGGGGCGTTTCCACTTCAACTATTCCTGTGTATACACCCTTTATAGTTTCCTACTCTGGTTTCCCATCTAAATAAAGTACCACCCCGAGGTCCAGTATAATTCTTAGACATACTATTCTAAGATGATTTCTGAACAGCCTGCTCTTTCACCAGGTCTAGTTTCTTCAGTTGTATTTTGGTAAACGAGTAGGAGAGAAAGACTTCTCATGATCGCTGCAAGGGGTCAGCATGTCAAACTCTCCCACCAACCTCTGCGTCATTGCCAGGAAGAGAGGAGGACTGGAGATGGATGGGGAAGACAGGGGAGTCTCTCTCTATTGTTGCCATATGTTGGATCTAGCTGTTGCAGCGAAAAACTTGATATTTTCCCTACGGCCACCAGGACCTGTTTGTCAGAGATTCTTGGCTGAAACCAGAAACCACCATGCTCTTTATCCGTGATTCTTACATCATAATAAATCTGTCTCAACCAACATCAGACATACTAAGGTTGATGTGAGAGTGGGAACAGTTGTTCAAACAAATACATAGTAAGTTATCCTTATATTTGGCCCCATATTTTGACCTCATATTGATTAGATCAAGATCTGGGCAGCCAGTGCTGGATAAAAATACACTGGCAACACCAATCCCAGATTCAAAGCATATGAAAATCCATTGTATTTCATCAGTTATGACCCCTGCTGTAAAAGCTGTAAGCTTTTCTCATAAAATGAGAGAAAGCCATGATGTCATTCATGGCCAGTCTAATAAAATTTCAGCTATCTTGGTGCAGACAGAAGATTAGGTACGATGAATGCAAAACTTTGGCCTGAGGAAAGATTCAGAATACAATGCGTGACCCAAAGTTCAGAAACTGCTGTTCCTTTAGACCAAAAGAGACTGATCAACTGACATCATCGTCTCTTCTTTCCAAATGTTGAAGGTGTCACAAACATCAGGGAAGCACATGTGAAATCTCGTTTTGTCAGCAGCCAGGGCTGAGGCTTGCACCAAGCGGTGGTATGTTTATGGAGCTAACTTTTTCCCGTACGGTGGCTCTCACCTGCAATTAGGTTTTTAGATTTTCTCAGTTCAAAGGCTGTGTGCATATTTTCCACCCTCAGCCCAAAGTGGTATTCCTCGCGATTTATCTTGCAGAGAAATTGCAGGCTGCGTGGATATTTTTTGAAGAACAGGTGGTTTGAGTACGTCCCTCAGAGAGGATTCCTCTATGGAGAGAAATTACAGAGCAAGGGTCTTCTGTCACTAACTGTCTCCTCTGATAGCTGTACAGTAGGTGTTACACGTGATAACATGCTTGTTGCTTCGTATGTTTCAAATCGTGCGTTGACTGTGATGTATAGCACTTTGTAAAGTGTACAGTAGTATACGGTTGTTATCATATCAGAGTTGTCACTAAGCAACCATGTGTATCCAGATGGAAATCTTTCTGTTTGCGTATTTGTTTTGCAAATAAGTCCTAAAGTTAGCTATGCACAGAGCAACACTCACAGGCACTGGCACTCACTGGAAGGCAACCAGCTTGCCTGCATGTGTTTTGTTCCATCTGTCCACCACTCAAAGGTGTTGGCATTTAGCTCTGCAGCGATTGCCAATGCGGTTTGATCAATTAATAGAAAAGGCTTAGACCTGACACTACACACAAGGGACCTACTGTGTTAAGGGTAGTATGATTGGTATTTATTTCAGTATGCAATGTAGGTCTTATCTTCCAAAACAAATCCCTAAGGAAATTGTTGATGTCGCTGTTATGCCAATACGAGCCCTGCTGATATTCTCTTAGCATAGAAAAGGAGCTATGGCGATAAAAGTGTTTATACCTGTGTGCTGGTGGCGCAGCATAGTTCTGTAATTATATCACAAAAACACAAGGCTAGAAAACAGTTCCCTTCACTGAAATCACTGCTCCAACAGAGCATAGAGAAGACATCTGAGCGGCTGGTGTGTAGGAGGCTGAAGAAGTCGTAAGGTTGCCAGCTTTACTATAGCTACACTGTAGGTATGGGGTTGAAACTTGGCCCAAACTTAAAGCTTGTGAAGCTTTGCCATGAAACATTATTCGATATTTTCTCTCCAACCAAACCGTCCATTAGAGAACTGTTCAGGGCCTCACACAAACCTTAAAGACTGTACTTAAAGACGACATGATACAATCCTCCAACAATGACGAAGACATAAGATGTCGGGAAACAAGGCGGTGATCCAAAACACCATTTCATATTGCATCTATACAGTTACAGGCCACATGTTCTGGTCATGTAACTCACCAGTACGCAAATCATTGTATATCATTGGTCATATCTGGTGAACCCCCATCAGAACATACTTCACTGTTTCACTGTAGTATTAAGCGGACGGATGACTGATTGGGTGGAATTTTGCACATTGAGTTTCTACCCTGATCCAATTCTAATCTTTCAGGTTAATTCCTGTTTTTTTAGTGTAAAAACCTTGCATACCTTTCCCATGCTGTAATGCTGTTGTTGTGGTCTTCATTTTAATTTCTACACCGTCCACTTCACGTGGATGTTAACACCGTTCATTTAAGGCACAGAGCTGGTGATTTAAGCTCATAATGATTGCCCTGTGTCTAATTCATCATGCCGGGACAGATACTTCTCGGGCGCGCCGTGTTTCCCAGGAGGCTGCAGCCACCCTCACCAAACACTCACATCCAGAAGCTGGCCCGTCCCATCCACACCTCACCCCGAGCCCTGCAAAGCCTTTATTAAAGTGTCAGTGATGAAGATGCCTCTGACAGCTAAACAATGTCTTCTGACTAAACACAGGATATGCCACTCACCCAGCACCCTCATACCTCCTGCTGTTTGAAAACACAGAGAATGTCCTCCCGAAACAGCAGACAATATTTTGGCATTTGGCAATATTACTTTATAGGCTTCTTCAGCATGGCATGTCCAAGCTTTTATTTTCACTTCAGTAATATGTTATTTAATGTAATAGCCATATGACTGCACTCTGTTGCGATCTGATGTTTGGCTCTGATGCAAAGACCGTACCAGTTTACCACAGATGGACCTTTATGGGTTGCACTGTGGTGCATTTCTCTGTCACCTTTTTGTGACTGTGCATCAAAAACAAGTTGCTGTGTCTATTAAATATGCTCAGTCTCCTGTTTGTTTTACGTCCTTCTTTGTCTCTGGTCTCATACTGAGAGCTTTTTCCCATTTTCTGCCCCGTTTAACTAATCTTGTCCACATATTTTATGTTCCCTGCTCCTGCGGCAATGACGCACTCTCAGGGAGTAGGGGATTTGTTGTTCCCCGAAGAAAGGAAAGCGAGCTTTTGTCTGCTTACAGTTCTGTCACAAAATTAAGAGACTGTTACTGGAAAGAGGCCTCGCATGCCTGTGTGTTCTGCATCTGTGCGTTTATGGGCCCTTTATGTATTGCAGTAACGTTGTGAGAGCTGCTAATGGCAGACCAGAACATGTGGCTGGTCATTCTGAATATTGTCTGATACTGTTTTACATCTAAGGCAAAAAACATGGAACAAAGCTGTAAGCAAATCTTTCTTTTGGGGTTTCTTCTATTCCAATGTCATCCAGAAAGGACCAAAAACAAATGCACACATGTCCGCCAATAAAGAGAAACATGACTGGTGGTGCTATACTGACTGTTATGGGATTGTGAAGCTGCTGTCTTTAAACTTCTGACTATAATGGTTCAGAGTTTGAACCAGACAATGATTCTTGGCATGGGTGTAGTCACTGGGATTGTTGCTGGACAAAAATACTGCTTCTGTATGTCTCAGAAGAATTTACTTGGCTGTTGAAGACTGGAAGTGACCAAATTCAATATAAGTGCAAAACTAAGTTAAAGTAAAAATGAATAGTGCATAATGAACTACCATATATCTTGTTGTTTCATCATTCTGTGGAAATTCTCCCACAATTCAGCTGACACTACAACATGAAAAAATACAGAGATAACAGAGATACAGGAACAACTCCAGGAGAGATCCAGTTCTCTTTCAGCATAATTTGGTTTACTTAGAAGAAGGAAGCAATATCTGACATCTATTTCAGCGTGGTGTTTTATCAGTGCTATGCTAATGTCAGTGGTGCCCAGAGGCTGGGTGTTTGCTTTGGAAAACTTGCATCTCTGTTTGACCTCACCGTCATTAAACTAGAGTAGAGTATTTTTCAGTTTGGAGCAGCGGTAGATGCACCAGCCCTGTTTCCAGTGCTCAGGCTTGTATATGCACTCCTCCGTGTATAAATATTAGCTATGTAGCAGCTGCTAACCTCAGTGCTGACCTTTAGTGGAACATTGCTTTTCATAGCTTCTTGGCCACGGCGTAACCCCAAATACTGGCAACGGTCTTTATCAACTGCAAACTGAATGAAAAAAGAAGGGACATATCTTTTTCTATTCTTCGTTCTGATTAAATATTCTTAGACTCACACATGTGGTACGCAGTACAAATATGAAGGAAGTAGATAAAGTTCAGATCAAGAAATCAATATTTGTGGAGGAGGCTATGTCGTTTTAAGGAAGTTTAATCAGTTTCAGTACGGGGCTGCTTCCAAAAGGTTGTAGACACTGTTTGGCTGACATCCAGCTTATAGTAAAAGATTATTATTTTTCTATTGCTTCTTGCTGCTTGTGTTGTCCTTGTTCAACCGTACAAGTGGAATGAGAGCAGCACGTCCTCAAGGGTCTGGTCAGCCTTGTTATCAAATGTGGAGAACATGCCGTTTAGGGTGAGATGTGTGTCCTGCCAGCAAACAAAACCTCAAGATACCAGACAGTTTATAGGAACCTCAGCAGCTCTGCTATCACGTTTCCCCCTATGACCCAAAGTGGACGTTTGATGATCTGAGTGCTTAAGCCGGGAAAGCTCCCCACCCTGAAGCCAGACATTCTGCAATTTGTCTCCCTCCCCCTGCTGGATGTCCAGCTGTTTCCACCTCACTACCTCCTATTCACTCTCCCTCTACACCTCTATAGCATTTATCATCATGTAATATAAAACAACTCCCATCCGCCTCATTATACGTGGTGATATTTTTAGAATTGTTCACATTTTCCCCTACTAAGTGCATCATTATTACATATCAAATGATAACCCACTTTAACACACACACACTCACACACAGATTTTCTTCTCACCTTCTTTCAGCGTCCACCATCCAGCAGCATTCCTTTAAGTTGAGCTCAGCCAAACACACACATTTACTCCCCCCCAGTCATTTCCTCAAGTGCACCCAGCATGCTATCTCACAGAAAGAACAGTATATTGTATTTTATGGCTGTGCATGTGTGCATGAGTGCATGAAGCGGGATGGGATACAGAAGAGGTCTCAGGTTTCAGTCTTTCTAGAGACTTCATCCTGGCGGATGCATTGGGTCCAGTCCTGAAAGGGTTGATAGTGTTTCGTTTGTAATGCCGACACACAAACACACACAGATGAGCGACCATGGAAAATAAACAGCAGTAAACTTTATTAGACCAATGTGTTTTGACTCGTAGCCTTTATCGGGGTCATCAGGAAACACACTGCAAAGGCCAATTTAAATGATGTATGAAGTTAAATGTGTCATTTTAAATGGAAACAACTGATCATGTATATGCACATATACATATAAACCAATGTGGGATGGGTATATGGTATAAAGATAAGAGATTTAAACACAATAAAAGCAATAAAAACTGTATAAATAGAGCATATTTACAATACTGTTGAAAAACACAGAGAGATAATACCTGGCTGAGTTTCCCTGAGCAATACCATTTTGCATTTGTATATTTAAATTTAAAAACCTCACAACTTTAATGCATCTGTTCAGGATCCTGTGGCATTACATACAAAAACTCATATGAACACATACGACATACATGTACGTAAACTGGAGTGTGGGTCTGTAGCTCAGTAGATGTGTTATATGCTAATTCTGTATTAGCAGCTAGATAGAGATAGAAAAGAAAGCTGGAAGAGTTGAATTGTTGGAAACTGAATGCTTGCTAGAGCAAGTTAATGTTGAATTTAAAATTCATCAAGTGGATGCAAATTGTCCTGTACAGTGTGTACCCGGCCTCTGGCCCAATGACAGCTGGGATAGGGTCCAGCCCTGCCGTGACCCTTTCATTCAGGAATGAATGAATCGATGCAAACATGGGATGTCTTGGCCATTCACTTAGACATCTCACAAAGTGCTAAAATGTCGAAGTTGTGTTCATAGTTACATTTTTAGTTGACAGGTGTATTATAAGAACGACTGCTATGACCAAAAAAATACGTCTAGCATATTAACCTAACATAATACAGCTGCTAGAACTGTATTGGTGTTTCTTTTGGCACATTTGAGGTTGTGTTCAATTATATTACGCAAGCAGAAGTCAATTCAGTGTTCACAGTTCAAGAAGCCCTCAAGGTTTGGATCTTGTAGCTTCAATACATTTGCTCTGAGAAGACATCCCAAATTAGATTCTAAAAGTGCATGTGAAAGTGAATAGTTGTCTGTCTATCTGCGTTAGCCCTGCAATAGACTGGCGACTTGTGCAGGCTCTACTCCAGGCTGTACCCCAATTCCCCTGTGACCCTCCAGAGGACAAGCGGTTACAGAAAATGAATGAATGCATGAATCCCAAATTACTAGTTCTCCTCCCCTCGCGGCTCTTTGAAATGACGGTGATTGGTTCAGGACTGTTTTTCCGTAAACTCACATCATTAATCACTTTGTTTCCTGGATTCTGACCAGAATCCTGCGATTCTGCTTCCAAACACGTTGACGTTATCTAAACACAGAACTGATTCATCGGATGCGTCAGCGGTGAAATAATGTTCTCGATGAAACGTAGCGCAGAAATCAGCACTGTCTGTTTAATTCCACTGTGACAGCCAAGTCTGAAATACAACCAGCTGTTCGTGTGTTATTTGTGTTGAGGATCTCCAATATGGCCGCCTACGGGTGCTTTTGGGGTTCTGTTACGTTCAAATGCTTGAGAAGACCAACACTGATACAGTGTGATATGTGGTTTGATGCTGACCTTGAGAAAACTTGCGCGGCTATCAGTGCTGAACTGTTGACCCTAGTGGTGTTGTTCTGCACCAAAGGGGCTGACTATCAACACACTAAGCTCTGTTTATCTAGCTGACAGAGCCATATGGAAAGTGACAGGTTGACCCACTACCCATGTGGGTCAGCGGCGCTATGCATCAAGAGTTTCAGATAGAAGTATCTTCTCGGAACTGTGATTAGCCGTCCCACGCGGCTGATTGTGTTTGCAGAAAGGAAAGAAGCCTGTGCTGCAGGTCTGAGCTGGAATAACACAGAGGGTCACGCAGACCCTGAAATACGAACTCTGGATACTGATGATGTTTGACATTAACTTGATCTCAATCACATTAGCCGTCAGAATTCGACCGATATTGGCGGCCCTCCCATTTCTGTGCGTGTCAGTGACAGCGGAGCCTGATTTAAAACAAAGACTTCCTCCCCGGGCCTTATCACAGGAGGGGGAGGCAGACACACAGAACAGAACACCCCAGAGCTTCATGCACCTACAAGGCCTCATCAAGGTCTGTGCTCTTAAACAGACGACTTTGAAGTGTGCAGCGGCGTTCTGTGCCAATTTGTTGGTTTGTTTTATTTTGTCTGAAGTGCTGTCAGAAAACCTGAAAGTGTGAAATGGTCCAGCCATGACTCAGTGAGCAGTGCACATCTGGATTCCTGTTTTTGTTCGAACCAGAAGAACGCGATGCCCCGACTCTTTGTCCGTGATCCAAACATAACGTGTTCACCTTTAATCTCCCGTGTGGGACACAATGATCCAGTAGACAGTTGGTTGTTAAAGTTGATCAATACTACAGTAATTTATTCACTAGACTTTTAAAACTCATGCTCCTTCGTGCTGGTCTGTAGTGACTTCATTCAGCTTTTAGAGTAGTTAAGGTTACATGTGTGCTAACTACAAATCTATGTTTGTTTCAGAGCATTGAGCGAGAGGAGCCAATAGAGGTCGACCCAGCGCCAACACATGCTGTACAGGAGAATGGACACGCTGCTGCTGCTGCTGCTGCTGCTGCTGCTGCTGCAACAGGTAATCACATATAAGTAGTGTGATAACAAAATTACTATCTCAAGTAGCAAATTTCACTTTCTCAGACCATTACTGCAGCTTGTGCTAGCACAAGTGACCCCAGTAATACTTTTTTCCCTGAATTTCTGCATTGGATAGTGTAAAAGGAGAGTGCAAAAGCATGAACTGTAGAGCCATAATTAAGCAATTAAAGGGAAATACAGCAGGTTGAAATAAACCAGAATTATTTTTCAAGGATGCATTCATCAATTTTTTCCCTCTATGGGGAACAAGGCACAAAGCAGAACATCTGCATATTTGCAACTTGTACAATAAAGATCATAAATATTAAATGTGTTACCAAACAATGGCCTCGATCTCGCAAATGTGGCTGATTTGGTTCTAAGCATGTTTTGCAAAGTGTGTTTATCAGAGGCTGAGGGCTACAAAATCAAAACAGCAAGGTTACATGTGTCCGTCCTTGTTGCACTGAGGAGAGCAAAGCAAAGTGTTAACTTGCTCTACGTTCAACCCATTGCAGCTTTGAGACTTTCTATTGATGTCATAGTTTAATATCTTTTATATCCAACCAGAACATTCAGTGTTGGTGCATGGAAAGATCTCTCCACCCACCGACTTCCCACATGAGCACACGGTGCCTGTCGTCGCCATGCGGATGCCCCATCTCCCCATCACCGCTACAACCAAGACAGCAGAAATCAAGGGATCGCCGGTTTCTCCGAGCAGCCCCAATGGTTCCCTGCCCTCTCCATCCTCTGAGGCCTCACCCAACGGGCAGTCAGCCATTAGCAGTGCCCAGCCCCAACCAATAGAGGAGTCTCCAAATCATCCAGGTGACTGACAGTCACCAGTTTATCTTTACAACATGAATACACCATAAAGTCTCCTAACACAGATTCCCTTTGATTTTCTTTGTGTCAGTATCTTCTATAAAGACATGGACCCCTACACCCATCAGAGCTCTGGGATCTCCCCGTCTTCAGGGTAAGCCATTTTTACACACAGTCTGATAAACAACAATGTCACAAATATGATTTAATATGAAGGTTTCTCTTTTTGCAGAGAAGGCAAATTCAGTCCCAGCTAAGACTGTCACATATTCAGGGCTACTGCAGCATGACAGGTGAGTGGACTGGTGAAGCGCCCACCTTTAGGGCAGATGAAATATTTTGTTTTGTCTGACACCTGTGTCCTGTTAACCTGCAGAGACGGAGATCTGAGCAGTGACAGGTCTTTCGGGCAGATGGGGGAGAGGAGACGGGAGCTGGTGAGATCACAAACTCTGCCTCGTAACATCGGCGCTCAGGCTCGTCGATCCATCTTTGAAAGGCTGGACTCCGAGGCCAGTAACAGGTCAGCAGAACGGAACGCATGTTGTGTTTGGGTCAACAACGTCAATACGACTGTCTTACGTGTGTTTGCTGCCTTCTTCTCCCTCTGCACAGTCGCCCTAAACTGATGGACAATAAACCCAAACTAAAGCGGTCTCAGAGTTTTGGAGTGTCCACAGCCAGCAGCATCAAACAGATTCTTCTCGAGTGGTGTCGCTCCAAGACCATAGGCTACCAGGTAACATCACAATCTGACCGAAAGGCTTCCAGTCTGACAGTGTAATTGGATTACATTGCACACATTTTAACATTACATAGTGTTATAAATCTATTTAAAGTCATCTTTTATAATATTTGATCTATCTAATAAATAAACAACAACTATTGGGTCCCACAAAGGCTCACATCCTTTAAGATCTTTGCTTCCAGCTAAGATATCCAGTGTGTCTGGGCACGTTTTCGTCAAAGTCACGTGACTGCTGCGCGTAGTGGAAAACTGCGTTTATCTCATTAAAGGGAAGTTCGAAGGTGAGCGCTAAAGCTGGAAGCACAGCTGGGGCTGACATTTTAATGCAAGAAGCTAATAAATTCAAGCTATCCCTTTTTTGGTGATGCCTTCCAGCTGTGTGCTCAATGCTGCTGCTCAACCTTTATGACTAAGATACAGAACTTAGTACCGCCGTGTGAATCACGTCAGCAGACTGAAGATGTTTATCAGGCTGTCAGCTGAAATATCAGGCAAAACTAATGATACTTGTTATAGTGCACTCATTGAAATAGTTGGAAATTCCAAATGTCAACCCTAGAGTGTTATCGTAGGACATTTTGTGACATTTTTCAAAATGTGTAATTTTCACATAGAAAATCAAGTTAAGATATACGGTTCCTTGCCTTTAAGTGGTAAACAAATGTCAACGTGTATTTAGACCATTAGAACATAAGTGCTGATTCAGACATTATCACATTAGACAACATTCAGCCACTTCTTCGTGGTGCCTAATAAAGCAGTTATGTTCAACACTCATGCAGTGGTGGACTTTGAAGACCACATTTGACCCTCATTTGACCTGAGAATGTTGCCTTGATCTTCTCTGACTGGCGGAGTGAAAACCACATGCTTTTAAACGTGACTATGCTGAGGACACCAAATATGGTTCCCAGTCCCATAAAGGGTTAAAAAGAAAAAAGACTGAAGTCGCAGGTATTTCTTTGCTCTTGATTTCAATCGTGAGCAGAAATGAATTAATCAGTTGATGATAACCCTGTGTGCAGCTGGAAACTCAATCATCCAGGATACTGAGCTGGAGCAGGAGTAACGTAGAAAAACAATCATACAGTACAAATTCCGGCGAATATCGTATCAGCTTTCATCCTGAGATGAGAAAAGATGGATGCGTTAGATGATTGTTGCTTTGTGCTCATGCGTTTCTGTGCAGAGTTCTCCTGCTGCTCTGTCTTCACCACTTCATTTTTATATTCCTCTTTCTGTACAGATTACACACAAAATATACGATGTGTTGATCCGTGAGTTTTAGAGGAGCTGGTAAACCTATTTTGGAAAATTTGACAGATTAGGACTAACTCTTTCCACCTGCTTCTAGTCTCAGCTCCACACTAGGCTAAACACCTCCCGGCTGCATGTTGATTGGACAGACAGTGTCAACTCTTGAAAGAGAATCTTAATTAAAGCATTACAGTAAAAGTGGCGTAAATACAGACAAGAGAAGATCATAGATTATAATTTATGGAACTGCCAGATATAAAATAATGAATAAAAAATGTCCATGATGCTACTGAAATTTAAATATGTGTCAGACCAAAGACATATACTGTATATAGTCTTTTGTACAGCGTTAACCTGTCGGCACACTGCTAATGTGTTAATTAGGCACCTCTCAACTACAGAGGTGCATGAAAGTGAGTCCTTATGAAAATAGATGCGTGTAATTGGATGTGTGCGCTTTGAGTGGGGTGGGTGAGTGTGCAGGGCTGAGGGAGTTCAGGTCAAGGTTGAGTACAGTGACACATTACTGCGTTCTGGTGCTCTTTTCTTCTCAGCCGCCTGGCCTGCTCCAGCTGCTCCATGTGGGTTCAGTTATTGTTAAGCAAGCAAGCTGAAGCCGAGAGACTTATTCACTTGCAGCATACAGACACATACGCACACACGTGCCTACAAACACACACAGAAGAATGAGAGAGTTGCTCATCTGGTCACATTTCATGCAGAGCAAACTTCAGACTACTAAGGGCCACTCTTGGAATGACATGATTTTGACAGCATGAAGTGGACCTAAAGACGTAGAGGAGAAGAGAGTCTGTTTTATCCATCATAATTATGGGCCAGACAGGCTTTATAAGGCTACAACAAGCTGCCACTCAGCTTTACAAGTCATGTTCTTTTACTTGGGTCATCCTTTCAGCTCTCTGTGCTCTCCTAGTTTCAGGCACGCTCATCACCAGATCTTTCTCTCCTCTCCCTGCAGAACATCGACATCCAGAACTTCTCATCCAGCTGGAGTGACGGGATGGCCTTCTGCGCACTGGTCCACTCCTTCTTCCCCACCGAGTTCGACTACACCGTTCTGTCGCCGGACAACCGCAAACACAACTTTGAGCTGGCCTTTGGGACGGCAGAGTGAGTGACAGAAATGTGAAAATAAAAACAACGATACAGCTGTTCAGAAGTTGTGCATTTGAAGATGGAGTTCAACTGAGCAAGAATGACAGCTCTATTCAGATTTGTACATTTTTAATGTGTGACAAATATCGCGCACCAGAATTTCTTTTTTGCGTGAATCTGCACAGGTTCCGTATCTTTGTTTTTACACAAATTCACGTTACAGTTCTTTGCTTTCAAATAGCTGGGGAAATGCAAACATTTACTTTCTTTCTGAGATTGAAATGAGAAGATAATCGTGCTTTCAAATTGTTGTGTTTACGTGAAAAAGTCCAAATCAACAGCGCCCTCTTGTGGTACATCGTAACTGAAAAGAAATGTCAATAGGGCCACAGTTGTCAGGTTGTGACGCTGTGGCTGCAGAGAAATATGTTGTAATTTAGTCGTACAAAGTTTTCATTCATTTCTTTCTTTCTTTCTTTTTTATAATATGTCTGAGGACAATGTTGATATTACGGATGGCCTCATCCTTTTATTATGTCTTTGTATTACCTACATTTTATTATCTTGCTCTATCTAAACTGTGCCTGTTAAAATAACATTTTATCTGTTAAAATAACATTTTAACATGAGTGTGCTCACTTGGAGGCAGTGGGAAGCCACATAGGGCCAGCAGTTACATGGAGCAGTTACAGGCATTATGTACGTAGCTCAAGGGCGCGTCAGCAGAGTAGATCTGAACCAGTGGATACAGTTCCAAGTTTACTTGGCACGACTCCACCCACGCTCCCCCCTCCACTGCTCCATCTTAAATCGTTAGCCTTGGTGGTGCCTAGCGCTTTGTGTGCACAGCTGCCGATGTCATAACCACAAGCTCGCGATTTCCATTCGAAGGCGGCAATCAGTAAAGAACTTTATCCCAGAGGCTATCAGTATAGCTTAGCATAAATACTGGAAGCAGTCTTTATGCTTGGCCCTCAACCAAAGAGAGAAGAAGTATGCCTACCAGCACATCTAAAGCACATTACTTTTGTGTAAATGTTGTACCGAATTAAACAGCAATGAAACATTTCAGTGCTTTAGAGGGACATACATGCTGTAATTATTTCCTGGCGGCTGAATTCAGTTTTTGTAGTCACAGTGAGGTTGCCAGGTTTGATTCTATCGTGTCTGTGCAGAGATCTCTACTAAAAATCTGTGCATACCTGCGTGTCTGCCAATAGGCGCCGCACAGGATCTGCAAATCTTAGCCATAATATTTTTTTAGATTTTGATCCTTCCATTAATAATTTCTGCTGCTAATCTGGGCCGAGGTCATATTCAAGTAAATCTATTTTTAGAACTGTTTGTTATAAACAACCACAAACATGATAAGATATTATGGTGTATACTTTAGATTGTATGAAGGTGATACGGTATGTTAAGAACTTACACAATAACCCTGAATACAGGATCTGTTTACTGTAGTGCTTCTCTTCTAGAGATGAACGATGGCTCATGAAGAAGCAGTAGATGGAAAATACACTTCCCAGTACACTTCCCAGAACACTGACTCACTGTCATGTTGGTACAGTAAATATGAGACATGATGGTTAGCTTAGTTTATCGTGTTTTATCTGTTTTAATCCACATGAGCAAATTGTGTAATGTGACTCCCACATTCTGACACATGAACCCCCACAAAAAACTGCAACGTATTATTTGTACATATCCGTCTGTGTGTGGATTTAACAAGCAAGGTAAAAGATAAAAGATGTTCATTAGTAATCTTTACAAAAGTTTTTTTTTTAATTACTCTTTGACAGAATCAAGCCAGATGTGTCCCCGTTTCATTGTGCTAATGGAGCTGTTGCCCATAGCTTTAAGTTCAACAGATGTGAGAGCTCTGTTGATTGGCTTCCTTGACAAGTAAAGAAATAATTGCGCTGCCTGAAATGTTAAAGCTATTCACATCGCTTCCCATTGATATTGTTGTGTACTGTCACACACACAAACACACATTCGTTAGTCTGGAGTTAGTTGCGGTTTCTGAATTCTGCTGATCTGGCCTTAAAGAATTTATTGCCCTGAACTGTGCCTTCATGTGGCTGAATGTTTCTTAATGTGTCTTTGTCGTTGAGTTATTTCATAGCTCTATGCAAAGTTGTTGTTTGTTTGTTTTTTTAACACAAAAGAACCCAACACGCAGTTTAGGAAGCTGTGCTCCCACGTACCCAATGCTTTCTATTTCCCATTTGATGAAAGGCGTGCATTCCTCTTGGTCTTACTCCATACTACTTTAAACAGCTTGGCTTTTTTATGATAAAGAACATGCAGGACATTCTTCGTGCTATAAAACTGACGCTAGACAGGCACACACACACACACACATACACACATTGTACATTGGGGCTTAAAAGAAATCGCTTGATTTAAGAATGCCTTATTCTAGAAATGCTGCAGAACTAAGCTGGTTTGAGTGAAAAACAATATTCACCAGCAAAGAACCAATCCTCTGTATCCAGTGGCAGCTTTAGATTTGACCTCTTAAAGAGATCACAGATATGAGATTTATAGGACAGTAAATATACGTGAATGATCACAGTCATAGGGTTACCCCTTCACCTCAAAACATGTTTGTTCAAAGCTCTTTGTTTTCATCAGTGTTAGACTGATATATCAGACTGGGTGCATTTTCTTGACATAGTTCAGTCATCACATCCCTTATAAGATGAATTAGCAATAAATAATGTAAACATTTAGGCAAGTCTGCACGTACACAGCAAATACTGTTTGCAATCACCTTGGACTTTGCTACTGCCGCTTCCACTGTTTCCTAACATCTTATTCATACTTGCTGTTTATCTGCCTTACAGGGGCTTTTTCAACCTGCCAACAATAAAACTTTGCTTTTTTCAAACTGCAGATTCCAGCCTTGGTTGCATTTCTAATCTAAACTCACGCAGCTTAAATCCATCTCCTCTAACTTGTCTCTCTCTCTGCCCTGTCTCCAGAGTGAAGGCGGGCTGCGACCGACTGATAGAGGTGGATGACATGATGATCATGGGCCGCAAGCCAGACCCCATGTGCGTCTTCACCTACGTCCAGTCCCTCTACAACCACCTGCGCAAGTTTGAGTGAAGCTCAGGCGCCTCCTGTAGAGCTCGCTTCAGTCCAACTCTTCTTCTTTGCTGTCAATCAGACAACTCTGTGACTTGGAGGAGAGTGGACAACCACAGCTGACAGGGGAGGCGCTTTGGAGAGACTGTGTCGCCCCCTGGTGGTGGATGAGTGAACATTCTTCCATTTGGCTGCTGGAGAAGCTGCTCTGAAGGGAAACGCTCAGCTCAGAGATATAAAGTGGACTGAGTTATTACTGCTGTGTATGAACTGTAATGAAGAAGATGAATGGAAACACAGCTGTAAGGCTGGTTTGTCCGCAGTACTTTTTTATTATAATTATTATTTTAGTGTGTATGAGTGTGTGTAGTTGAGGTTTACTGGAGAGATAGTGAAAATGTTGCTGTGCTTTTTAAATCTTTATTATCACCTCACATGTTTGAAAGTGAGCATATTCACGTGGATGTTTGCACCAGGGAAGAGGAGGGATGTCTCTGAGGAGTGTTCAATGTTATTGAGTATAAAAGGATTGTGTGATGAGTCGCTGAGTTATATTTCTGTCCAATATGCTGTGTGACTTTGTGTTGTAGAGCTGAAGATGAGATATGGAAAATGAAACCAATAAACTGTACTGTACACACAAGTGTGGATACTGGTTGAGACAGTGTGGCTTCTTTACTTTATGATAAACCCATTTCACCAAACAGTAGTTTTAAATCTCCTTAAATCCCTGTTCGTGCGTGGATTCATTGGTCAAGATGATTCACTGCAATTTCTAATTCAAATCTGATGAAATCTAATACTGTATCAGCGTATGGACCAAATGAATCCAGATGTAATCAGATGTAACCATGTATATTCTCTTCTTTCCACATGGTGGTTAGCATGATGTCACTTTCCTTCCTTCCATTCCACAACCACTTCAAGGAATTGTCCTCCTCATGAAAATGGAAAGTTTATAATCTGTGTAACCACCAGCCTTAGATGTCCCTCTTGGATCCAATAAATGTTTGGTGTGTTGATATAATATCAGCACAATTCTGCCTGTAGGGCCAAGATCTTTTCTCAGGTCAATTAAATATACACTGATCAACCACAACATTATAACCATCGACAGGAGAAGTAAATAACATCGATCATCTTGTGACAAGACAATGTTCTGCTGGGAAACTTTTGGATCTGGCATTCATGTGGATGTTACTTAGACATGTAGCACCCACCTAGACCAGAGCAGGCACCCCCACCCCATAGCTACGACACTCCTCGATGGCAGCAGCCATCCCCGGCATGATGCAGCATGACACAGACACACACACACCTCCACTAACAACATTATGTTGCCAGACACTGACATGACACCCTCAGAGGGTCCATGTTCATTCTCTGATGAGTCACAACTGTTTTTGGGGCACAAGGGAGACCTACGCAATATTAGAAAGGTGGTCATAATGTTTTTCCTGATCTGTTTATATAAGGCGATGCATGAATGTCAAACTGTGACCGGTGTCTCACTTTGTCTTGTGACTTCCTGTTTTATTTTGAAAAGTAACTCTCCTGTCGTTTCAGGTCACTTGCTCTTCCATCATGAGTCACCTGTCTGATCGTCTTCACTGATTCCTCTTCCACCTGTTCCCTGTTACCCTTATAGTCTGTGTCTCCCCTTAACCTATCGTGTTTTGTCCTATCGTGTACCCCAGCCATTTATCCTAGTGTGTGTCTCAAGCCTCACCTAAGTCCGTTCATGCGGTCTAAGTCAGATTCCTCTTTGCCTCCTTGTGAGTGAGTTTTTGTTTTCTAGCTTTTGAATCAAAGCTTAATTTCCACAGCCATTTTGGTTTGCCTCCTTCTTAAGCTCTGTAGCCAGTTTACTTTCTCTCTTCGTTGAAAGGCTTGTATTGGTCCTGTTCATTAAAGTCGGCATCTGCCGTTAATCTTTTTCTGCGTCTCAGTAATGTTCTGAGTCACGGCCTGACAACCAGATGCGGATAGTTCATTAACCTGGTCTACAACAGTATCCTAAACAACTGAATGTGTACATACTGTACTTGTGCTGGATTACTCCACTTGAACTTTGTGCAGTCACACAAAATCAGGAAAAATGAGGAGGCATATTGAAGCATAGCAGTATTTCAAGCAAGATAACGTGATCCATGCAGTAAACTGTTAATATGTGAGGGTAGGCAGACAGATAGGCACTAATACTGATGTATTGTCTAGTATTATTATGTATATGGTTAGCAAAGCTTTTCTTAATGTCTTCTATCGAGGCCAAAGGGGAATCTGTTCACCTGTTATTATGACACATGCAACTAATTGAGCAGTAATGTGCTAGATGATCAATATTTATCAACGACAGTGGAGCTTAATCCCCATAAGTAATATCACTGATTGCACTGATTCCACTGACGGCTGCTGCACAACACTATCACTGTGAATGATTTACTAGATCTTAGAGCTGGTGGTAAGTCCAGCTGCAGCACAGATGGAATATGAGCACATAAACTCATCACCTCTCATCACGTCTCATCACATCTCATCAGTGCTTCTCACGTCTGTTGTGACAACAGGCTTTACGCAAAAGGGTGTAATGTGACAGGGACAGAAGAATACCATCAAGCTCGATGTCAGCGCTATGCTTTTTATAATAGAAAAGGAAAAGAAACACATTCAGCAGCTGAGCATTTGCACACTGTGTTTTAGAGTAGTGAAGATGCCAGTGGCTTGAAAGTAGAATAAGGCAGATCTCAAAGATTATTAAGTGTCATAATCTCTCACCACTGTGTTGTTTTGCGGCGAAGAGGGGGCCATTAAGACTTCAGTAGATTAAATAGCTCTATGACCTACTTGGGAGTACTTCATTCTGCAGTAATTGTAAAATAATTCATTTGGCTTAGAAAAATGGATTTCTATTGTGTAAATAGAAATGTATTAATATAAAATAGGCCTATTTATGGATTTTTTTGCTAGAACGACTCACAAAAGTCAATTCAAACAAAAATATTGTATTGAAACACAGGATATGATTGAGGAACATAATGCAGCAAGAAAACAAGTCTCTCAGCAGGGATTAGAGAGGTGCATAACACCTGGATTTGCTGAGCACTGGGTGCAGGGTGTCCCATCTGATCTACCCAGGGGTATAAAAACTCTGACTCCTCCTCAGCCGGGAGCATCAATGAGGGTCGAGCAGCGCATGTGTGTGTCTGTCTGCACGTGGAGTAATGGCTCTGTTCATGGACTCGGACTTCCCTTTACTGAAGCACAGCCAGCAGAAAGATGTGATGGACTTAAAGGTGTTATATGGAGAACAGGAGCACTGCAAAGGTAAGTCAGTCACCACGAGAGGGAAATTAATACAACTTTTAACTTTGCACAGTCTGCATCCACTAAAACTAAATTAAATTCAAAATAAATAAAGTAAAAAAAATTAATTACTGTGTGTTTTCACTATCTAAAAATTTGGATAAGTAGACGGCTGCTTTATTAATCCCTAACTGGGAAATTCACAATTGCAGCAGCAATGAACAGGCACTTCGCACCATATGATATATATATATATATAAATAACAAAAAAAAATGAATTACTTATAAAATAAGTAAATATTAAAATAAGTCAGTATTAAAAATGTTAAAAATTAAATTGCAATTTTAACTTTTACTGTTACATTTATATCATAAAAATAATAATAACTCCTTAAAATAAGTGTAATCATATCCAATAATGTTATATTAGATTCTGATTATGTGTCATATGTTATAATTATTTAATGTATTACTTTATATATATATATATATATATATATATATATATATATAATTTTGTGTTCTGATAATAACTGTGAAAACTAGAAATAAATTATTTTTTTGTGACAATTTTCAACAACAGACGTGGCTTCATATTGTTTCAGTGGCCTGTGAAACAGCCGTCGATAACTATTGTATTATATTAATTATATTAATATTACTTTCTTTTATTGTCATATTTTTCAAACTTCATATATTTTTTTTAACTTCAGTTGCTTGACTTTAACCTTTAAATTCAATTTCAATTCTTTTTTTTCTTACCCAGATGCCCACAGTGAGAGTGCCCTGTCCTCTCCTGAGCCGGACAGAGCTGCCAGTTTCATGGAGGGTCAGAGGAAGAGGAAGAGGACGATCTTCAGCCGAGCGCAGCTCTCCGAGTTGGAGCAGGCGTTCGCTGTGACTCCCTACCCGGATATCACCCTGAGGGAGAGGCTGGCCGCTCACACACACCTGCCCGAGAGCAAGATACAGGTGAGGCAAATTTTCAGAAAGGTTTTTTTTTTAAATTAACAATCGACTAAATGAGAACTTTCTGTGATAATTAACAGTTAGAGGGAGCGATAGTAGAGCTCAGCAGTCAGTTCCTCAGAGATGAGATGTTCTTTTCTGTCCTGTAACAGATTTAAAGATACATTTCCACTATTTTTAAGGATTAAAATTAAAAAACATCAACGGAATTGCTTCCACGTGGTTTGATCTGTCTCAAATAGTGGATTTGAACAACAGCAGCCCTGGACATACAGTTTTTCAGGGTGCGTATAGTGCACATGGCCCAGACATTACAAATGTGCCTTTTTCCACAGGTGTGGTTTCAAAACAGAAGAGCTCGAAGTATTAAGACTGGCAGATTCCCCAAGTCCACCAAGCCTGTCCTTGGAGGAAGAGGTTTTGTGGAGCCCTGCCCTGGGCCTGTGACCTCCACTTATCCCGCAGCAACCACTCTGGTGGACATACTCAGGCCAGAGCAGAGCCACACCTGTGAAGACGTGCCTCACATTTACTCAGACTGGATGCAAATCTACAGCAGCCCTGCATCTTCCACAGCGCCTTCCTCGTCCCTCCACCACCAGCCCACTCTCAGCTGCTCAAAACCCTCAGAGCCTCATCTCTGGGAGGAGGAGAACCATCGGCAGCAGCACTTGGGACCACAGCTCACCGGTTTTCTTCCCGCTTCGTTTCCTCAGGCCATCACCAGGCAGCCTCATCATTCTGCCTCCTCACGCTCCTACCAGGCCTTCAGGAACTACAAAACCCAGAGCATGGCTCCATCTGGGGCTCATCAGGCCATGTATGGAGGCAACGGAAGTGGAGGTCACAGGTCTGTGGACCAGGTAGTCCCTTCCCACCCTCAGCCAGTGTACTGGGATGTGACCCAAGGCCAGGGACACCACCACCACCATCATCATCACCCACAAATGGGACAACAGACCTCCATGGGATACATCTCAGACCTGATCTACAACGCTGCCATTGTCACCAATTTTCTAGAATTCTGATGAGGAGTTCGGACATAAATACAGGACACTGTAGCAATCGAGCCAGTTTTCTGTGACATTCATTTGCATTTCCTTATACAGCACTTTCTGTGTCTAAATCTGTCCTGTGTGCCACCAGAGCTGAGTGTACTTAATAAACTGTAGTTGTTGTGTTGTCCTTGCCCTAGTTTAGGTTTTATGTTTTCACTATGTGTTGCATATTTTAGGGAATAAAATGATTTCATTCCAGTCCTGAGTTTAAGCTGTTGATTGTATTATAAAACACGTTATTCTTCACATTTGCCACTTCTGACGTAACAAAAAGGTTTAACTATTGACATTTAGCCATGTGGCCACTACTTTTCTTACTATTTATCCCATCACTTCAGGAACATTGGACTGCTTCAGTACATTGTTGATAATCACTGGTATTAGACGTGTAATGTGCAGTATAATTATGACTGAATTAACTTGCATTTTCTTTTAATTCTGAAAAAGAAAGTATAAAAACATGTAGAGTAAATATTGTAAACATGTAACATTGCAGTTAGGTACAAGGATACACATATGGCAGCCTGTGTGAACGAATGGATGCGTCAAATGTATTGAAATAATTTCAATAAAGCAAAAAATATCATTATCACAAAACAACCAAACAGATAAAGGTCGGTTCATATTGGGCATTTAACAGTCAATTCAGCAATCAGGTGTAACCTATGTCCTCCTTCCTATTGTGTAGGTCTCCTTTGTACCTTTGAAACAGTTCAGAGAACAGACATGGGCCTTCTGAGGGTGTCCTGTGGTTTGTGGCAACAGGATGTTGTTAGTGGGGGCCTTTGGGTCCTATGGGTTGAGGGGAGGGACCTCTGTGGATCATCCCACAGATACTTGATCAGGTTGGGATCTAGTGAATTTGGAGGCCAGGTCAACACCTTGTGCTGTTCCTAAACCGTTTTTTGGGGGGTGGCTGTGTCAGGCTGCATCCTGCTGGGGATGGCTGCTGCCATCAAGGAGTGTCATTGCAATGGGGTGGGGGTGCCTGGTCTGGTCTAGGTGGGTGCTACATGACTAAATAACATCCAAGTTTCCCAGGAGAACACTATATCGTCACAAGATGATCAATGTTATTTACATCTCCTGGTCATAATGTTGTGGCTGATCGGTGTATATGACCAACAGAATGCCAACTTGTCTCCAACATGGAGTACTCACTGATTTCAGTTCCTGTTTTCCTGCTCTAAGCTGAACAGTGGCATGTTTAATTCTGTGGCCCTGTGAGTATTATCTTTCAAAACATCCTGATTAAAATGATTCCTTGTGGTAAGATACCATGACAGGAATAATTATTTTCTAAACCAAAAAATATTTTTCATATCTCTCTGTACTGTAAGTATCAAGAGATTTAGATGGACAGGGGAAGGGAAAAAAAAGAAAGAAAAATAAGAACTAAATTAAAGGAAGAGCTCAGGTCTATCAGCTTAAGGGCTCTGTAATTCGGCCAGGATTTGAGTTTGGAAATATTACATGAGAGGTATAATGCAGAGGCAAATATGACAGACAGGAATACCCACTGTTTGTCCAGCGCTGGACGGAGATCTCTGCATATCATAATCATCTTTAATACCAAATAATCTTTCAATAAACCCTTAATCCGGGTGTCAAATCTCAGATCTTAGGGAGATACTTTTTTTTTTTTTAGCATTCCAGATGTAGTTACATCTTTTAATCCTTTCACTGATATGACAGGACTTGACAAGAGGGGCACAGTTTACGAAAATATGAATCCACATCAGGAGTGGGGATCACTGAAAAGAGACCTCCTGTGTCTGGTTTTAAAAGACATTGTGTTATTGTTCAGAGCATGAAAGTGTGCTCGATAATTCACTTCAAAGCAGATACTGTAAGAACAATCAGAGCATAATTATTTCTTGGTAAACAGTATTACAGACTGGTGCCACAGCTGGTGGGTTATGTAGAAGAGTCAAAACAAGTGCAGCTTCAAAAATGAAATAAACAGACAGACGGAGTTTGTTCAGCAGAGAATGACTGAGATAATTACATTTCAGAACTTAGGAATTAACTATTGCCTTTACTTTTAGTCAATTTTAGTGAGATTTAAAGGTCTGATGTGTAGGATGTAGTGACATCTAGAGGTAAAGTTGCAGATTGCAGGCAATTAAATCAAAGAAGAGCGCCCACAACAGCAATAGCAGAAAAGACAGGTGTTTGGTTTGTCCAGTAGAAACATGGCATTCTTACATTAAATGTAACATATTATAATGATGTTCCTTCCTCATCAGCCAAACATAACAGGAAGTTTACCTCTGAATAGTTCAAAAGAAATAAACAATGAAAGTTGAAAGACATGAACCCGTTTCGATGATGAAAAAGATTGACTTCAGTAGTTCTGAACTCCAGGAATTCAAATTTCCTGTGTATTATAGGTCAATAAGATATTTTCTTCTAAATTAAACTGACATAGTTGATGAGTTCATGACATATACACAGAAAAACAGAAAAAATAGGGTTTAATGCTTTTTTATACAGAACTCTATGCATTTGGCTTCATGGTGTTATTTATTTTTTTAGCCATTCAAAAAAAATTGAAAGGTTCAGTAGTGACAGTAGGCTAGTGGAGAGCAGTATTTACAGAGTAGGGAAGCCAGAAAATATAGAGAACATTGAACAAGTGTTAATTAAATTATTAGATATGATTACATCTCAAGACAAAATGGAAGGAATGACACAATTCATTTTATAGAGTAGTAACAAGAAAAAAACAGGGCGACAAACAAAGAAACATCGCATACAAAATACCGGAAATAAATATATTTATCATGATTTGTTCAGCCTCCATTTGGTGCCAAATTCTTGGTAACTTTAACCAGATTTAACCCTCAAACATCCCACTAGTATTACTGACAAGAAACAAAGGGATTTTATAGCAATGTGAGATATCTGCTCTGATTATTGGCGTAGTTGACAAAGTTCTGCTTAGAGGGCAGCTGCAGTTCATTTATTTTGCTTTCAAAGGTTACTCTTGTGTGTGCACAGCTGCTACGGTTCCCCGAGTTCTCCCTCCATGGTCCGGACCAGGACATACAGCTCCGCAAGACCGACTACTGATGCAGCAATCACAGCTGATAGCACTCGCTGAAAAACACACGTCAGCAACAGTTCATTTTTTTTTCAAACTGCACATTTAAACGTCAGATATGTTTAATGTTGTTTTCTGCTCATTAAGTGTTCTTCAGCTTCTTTATGTGATAAATGAAAAACAATGTTCCCTTACCGCCGCAGTCTCTGTGAACAAGTACTGACTGCCCATGTAGGAACAGGCAAAAGCAGCAACTACAGTAACCATAAAGTTGAATATAGTCACCACCACCGCTTTGACTGACCGCACTGTGAGGAGAGAGAGGAAACCAAGTTCATGATACACAGGTCAGCCTCCTTCATAAGATGTTCTGCAGTACGTGTGTAGTTCACTAACCTTCCCGTCCAAAATCTGCTAGTGTACCATTCCGGTTGATTTCCTGGAACAAGAAAAGTTATTTAATAAAATTTAAAAATAATAATAATAATAATAATAATCTTATTCCTGAAACTTACTACAAAAATCAGGCCTGTAAACATAAAAAATATCATATTTTCTCTGCTTTTGTAAAATTAGATTTACCAATACAATAGAATGCATGTCAGAGTCTCTATTTTTCTTATAGCGTTTCCATTTAACAATCTCATAGTATGAAGAACGAACCTGAGTGTTGACGTTACGAGTGATCCTGTTGTATTCCTCATTGGCTAGTTTGGCCTTGATCTTCTCTAGACGTGCGACCAGCTCCGGGTTCTGAAGCACGAGGTTGAAATCATAGTTTAGTTTCGCCGGAGGTTCCTTCACTATTGGTTTTATTGGTTATAAGTATATCTATTTGTCCATCCCTTGTACTGTGAATGTAGCATGGATTATTTAAAGGGTAATGATGACAAAACTAAATCATGCACATAACTCACTCTGGGAGGATTCACAAACTCAGGCAGGTGCAGTGAGCTATCCTCTAGTAACTCATGCAAGTAGAACGGATGACCTGTAGAAAGACAGCCAGAAGCATGTGTTACATGATATATCATAATATAAAGTATGTACAGTTGAAACCAGATGTTTACATACTGTGTTAAAATAAGATTGAGGGTCCTGTTAATAATTATATTAATAATTATACTCTGACTTTCACAAAACATGCTCATCCACTAACATTCAGGAAGCACTGTTATTACTGTTATCAGTGCGTCAAGGTGCATACTATAAGTTATACATGTTAATGTTTTTTACCTTTGTCCTGCAGGTATTTCTTGAGTCGCCTGGCTGTACTGAAGGACAGGATTGTTGGTTCTGGTTTCTCCAGAAGTTCTTCCAGTTCTTCTTTCAGTGCTTGTGGCAGAGATGAGTCTGTGTTTTCCAACAACTCTGTCACCTTATTTCTGAATGCATTCCCGACGACAAAAGCAGAAGCCATGATCTTAACACAGCTAACACTGACTGTCAGCTTTTAAGTGACGGAGCTATTCGGTAAAACCCAAGGATGTTGTGGGTGAAGCAAGATGTGCTAGTCTACACACGAGTTAGTAGGTATATACATTAACGTTTAGCATTTAACAGTAACTAGGAGCAAAAAATACATAAATCCATGTAAGCGGCCATGTTGTTTCCCTTGTGACACGATGACGCATACACCCACGTGACCTTCGTAGCGCCGTAGAATTTTTTTAGTTAGAATAGTAGGTTATTTAATATGACCTACTCTCAGTTACAATGTTTATAAAATATTAGTGTTTGTTCTATAAGCTTACATTAATCTTTTTGTGCTATATTCAATTTAAAAGTCACTCGCTGTATTACACGTGAGGACCTTTGGTGCCTTCACGATCTCTCCATTAACTAGCAGACTAACGCTCATATATATTGAAGTGTGAGCGGAGAAATTGGCACTATTACTCCGGTACCATAAACAAAATATATATATAAAACATTAAATATTTGTAGGGTTTAAATAAAGGCGCACGAGTCTGTTAATATTGTTTGAAGTGAGCAGTAGTAGTGATTATATCTACATTAGGTATTTCATAAACAGTTGGTTCTGTTTGTTACTACCCTACAACCGTTCCCTGAATGCAGCATTAGTACCCAGCTGTACATGCGTGTGTGAGAACACGCGAGCCTAGAAGGACGGGAAAGATGGCGGCTTGTGCGTTACGTCGAGGCTTGCTAAGCACTGTCAGTAAATACAACAAAAAACACGCGCACAGACTACTGAGCGTCGCTGACACCAGCAGCAGCAGCAGCTTCGAGGCGTACAGACCGCCGCCGCCACCATGCCGAGCCTGCGGAGTGACCGGCGGGTTTCAGCAGAGGAGGTTCATGTCGTCACGGTAAGAGACGCAGCCAGTGTCCTCCCCTGGCAAAGCTAGCATGCTAAAGACTTTAGCTAAGTCAAAGCTATTTAAGAGGGCAACACAAGTTACCGACACATACCACGTTGCGGTTGACTAGACATTTGTCACGAAATGGTGCATTCGTTTCGAGCTTGGTTTGTTCATGTGAGCTGACACTTAATTGGAAACAAGAAAAGTAGAGTCGTCCTCTGCTGTGCATTAGCTAGCAAGGTAACTAGCCAGCATGGATTGAGTAACTACTGTCAACGTCTGATCAGACTCTGCCTGCTGAATAAAACTATTACATGTTAGGTCACACAGTTTAAGTCTATCATTATTATTTAAGGAACTGACAAGTTTACTGTTAGTTGCACAAATGCACTCATTGTCTTATCTATTTTTCCCACACATGCTTTAGTGGTGTAACCGGCACACAAATGGGTTGCATAATGAAAATAATTTCTTCATTGTGCAGCGCCATATATCTATATTTAGCATCCACTGATCATACACGTTACCTGCACATAAATTGGAGCCCACACTAAGCATACATAACATGTCTGTCACAATAGTATTTATAGAAATGATGTATATAAAAAACTGTGTGTTTATTACATTGAAGTCACATCTGGAACTGTATTCTGTTCAACACTGCTGTCCTTACATGTGTTTAGTTGCTGCGTAGTCATTGGCTTAAGCTTACAGCATCAACTCATTAGCATCATTTAAACACACCTGCTGCCTCTCACTAACCGCATGCAGCTTAGTCCCTACAAAAAGGTTTCGAGCAAAGTAAGCGTCTGCACAGCCCTCAAAGAAGCCTGTGGAAGCTTTAATGGTTGTTTTGTGCATAAATCTACTTAGAAAGGCTTCATACTGTTATATTACATATCAGCTCTCTGCACGTTCTATGGAAGATAAAATTGGAAAATCTGTTTTTGGCTAATTCGGTTTATGAAATTTTGGGGAAACGTTACCACACAGCTTTAGATTTTACAATCCTTGTTCAAGTATCCCAGGCAAAACACATTTAGACGCCCTGTCCAACTGAGAAACGCTAACAAACCTACAGTCATGAGATATGACAATTGAACCCTGCTCAGCAGCTAAACAAACAAAGAAATATCGCTACCAACCAACATGAAGACATCAGATACCTGGCTTTGTCAACAGCAGTAGGTAACTGACGTCTTTATGTGGGTTGATGAATCTAGGTATTTCATCACATAGAAGCTATAATCAAGTAATGTTCCCCGAGGGGGAACTGAAGTGGTTCTGTTGGTCTCTAGCCACTTGACATTATTGACAAAGCCACTTATTTTACCTTGCAGAACACAGAAGCTGATTGTTTGTCTCTCTGTGTGACGCATTCAAATGCCAGAAGGCACACTAACTGTGTTGTGCTTGGTAAAATTAAAACTGTTGGAATGGACAAATGAATAACGGTGATGTACACATCATTGAGCACCATGGAGTTTAATTTGGGCATTTATCAAAACTTGTTTCTGTCTGTACTTGTGTTTTTGTGAAAAGTCTTCAGTCGCTACCAAGTTACTATTCCTACTCAAAGCACAATCCAAATACCTGGCTGTGTTTTCACCCTGCCGCTTATGTCGAGGATGTCTAGAGGTGACTTGTGTGTATTTGCTACAGCCAGGTATCCCAGAAGTGCTGCTGTTTCAATTCCACATGACCATCCTGTGTTGTCCAGACACTGTCAAGTCCTAACTAAAAAGTTCACGAGTCCCAAGTTCATGTACTTGGTCTTGATAAGCTCCCTTTGTTTACAAAGTGGCTCTGATTGATTGTAGGAGTATTGATTTGCATTCCCAGGTTATTTTTTTCATCCCCTAATTAAATCCAAATGACATGTTAGCAGACTCATATTCTACACTACACCAGGCTAGTTTCTAGTTTGGCAATGGTGTCTGGTCACTTTGAAGATAGAATAGATAGATTTAATAGCCATACGTCCACATGCTTTAGTTATCATTTCTTAAGTTAAACTCCACACAGCAATGATAAATGCTGATCTAATGTAACAATGTTAAATATAATGCTAAGTGAAAAGTGTAGTCTCTCTAAAACATGGTTGTTTTGCTTGCCAATATTTAATCTTTTAGAGTTGTAGTCCATCGAGTTTTGACTGGTGACTACATGAAACTCTCCTTGTACACCATGACTGATAAATGTGGACATACAGCCAAAGCTTATAGATTTAGCACTGTCATTGGTGAGATAAAGTGGTAATTTTATCTCTTCATACTGTTCTGTTGTAGTGAGGCCTCTATGAGGCAGTGCAGCAAATCCCTAGCTTTTTTTTCTTTTGCTTGCTGTTCACACCCACACCAGTGACTTGCAATGGAATACAAGGAAAAACAATCTGTACAGAAATAAATAAAGTTTTTCTTTAGCAGAATTTATCAGTGCAACCAGAGAAAGGTGCTTGCAGAGAGAAAGTGTGTGTGCACATTAAAAGTACAGATGGGTGAGTGCACCCACACTGGTTCTTTTACAGAAGCAGTGATTCTGTGCCATCTTGCATTTCCCAAGTTTTTATTATGTAACCATTTAATTGTGTAATCCTATTCCTCCTGCCCTGCCGCTTTTCTTGCCAGCTTTACAGTGATTTGTTAACCACACAGTGATATAGCAAGCTGCCTTCATTCCCCAAGGAGAGAAGGAAGAGAGTTAAGTGAAATGGATAGTGGCTTTACTGGCAAGATGAGTTGTTGACCAGGGGTAGCTGTTGGCTGAGGCGGGTTCCAGAGTTTGCTGTGGGTTGGCTAAATTTAGATCAGTGATTATCTCTGGCCGGTGTATTGACATTTCTCGGATTGTTGCAGAGGTAGAAACTGAACAGACTAGAGCTGCTAAGGCCATGTTGTTCTGGTCTGTGAGGTTAATGGTACATTCATTCAGTTCAGTGTAACTTATTGACATCTTTAAAGTGTTTTCTATATACCCTGGAAGATGACCCGACGCCCCCGCCCACAACATTTTTTTTGGTGTAGTGTTGGTGTGGTGTCGCTCAGCTGGGAACTGATTATGCCCCACCGAAGATCTGACGATCCAGTCAAAAAGTTTGGGCAGTGATTGACAGAAGAGTAGTCTTGCATGTTATCTGAGCACTGTTGAATTTGTTTACAACAAAATGGCTCTGATTGGTTGTAGGATCATCCAATTGCATGGGGAGGTTAGGGAAACAATTTATTCACAAACGAAAAGCCCTTTGTGTTCAGCATTTATATAAAAATTAACTTTCTTTTCTTTGACAGGAGGAAATCAAGTGATTTTAAATTCATCTAAGGGAACAGGAGCAATTTTACAGGACTTGTCATTTTGTTTATTAGTTGCAAGGCCTCCCTGAAAGATTTTACAATATAGACAGCCACAAAGGACACACGTGTGAAAACTTGTCCTTGGAGATAGTTGACAGCAGTTATCAGGACGAATAGGAAAAATCCCAAATTATTAGGTTTTATCAAGATTAGAATAATGTGAGAAAATTTGTCATGCAGGATTGTCTAGTCTAAAATTGAGCTGCGGTTTGTTGTTAATGATGTGTATGCATCCACTAATGGTCTTAATTAAAGGCTCCCATGGTGGCAGATTGTTTTTAGTGTTGGATCCCACACTTCAGTACATATTTAGGCAGAACGAGGCTCAGCTGCCTGTCCCTGTTGGTGGTGATAACATGTTAACAAATCCTACAAATGCTCCAGTAAAGGTGGTAAAGAAGACGACACTGTGAAACATAGATGGAAATAACATCGAGTGGAACGATTCCTTGCTGTTGTGCAAATGTTTTCTTAGAAAGGATATGCATTCAACACAAAATGCTTTTTTTCCTCCACAGCAAGTTTTAATTATAGACGTTTGTATCTTAACTGGTAGTACTGCTCTGTTGTTTGAGTGATTTAACAAACAAGAACACCACATAACGCTTTGATTCTACTTTCTCCAATATGAAGATTTGTACTGTTGACGAAATATGCATATTGCTTCATTTTTAGGTCTGACAACGGCAATTTCTTTTTTACTACTCTGACATTTTATCAACAAAGCTTTTAACTGAGTAAAAGCTTGGTCCATTGATTTTGAAAATAGTAATTAGTTGCTTGCCTACTAACTAACGTTGACGTGGCTAAATGAATTGACTGTGGTAGTAATATTTCTGTACAAGCAGGAGGCTCAAACCGTCACTTATCAGCTAGTAGCATCTGACTTACAGCTCTAAATGCAGTCGAGTATAAAATGTTCCTGACCTTAACTAGAGATATTTGTTCTGAACGTAAATGTTCTGTTTTATAATCATATTTCTCGTAGTATAATCAGGTTACCTTGTGATTATTCTTGTGCAATACGCGCATATAAATAATAACCTGAAACCAACCTACCATGTAATATTAAATCCCCCCCGTCCATATATCTACCTCATTAATCCCTGCTCTTCATCTCTGTCGTGAAGATTAGCTTTGCAGGAAGCCCAGAAGTATGCATGTTATTTATTTGAAGGGACCAGCTGTTGTTGTCAGTGGTAACATGCACTGTAAGTCTGTTTGTGTGTCTGTGTGTGTGTTTTGTTGCGCCGCTGAAGACGAGGACATGGAGATTAGGTCCAGTGGTATTTCTGTGTATTGACATCTGACAAGTGGAGGTGTTTCATTCAGTCGTGTCAAAATTGAGATTGAGATTAGGACTGAGGAGACGGAGAGGCTGAACGGTGGCAGCGTCAAACCTGAATGTAAATTTATATAGGAGGCAAAATACTGTGGGATTTCCTGTTGAGGCTCCTCAGGAGGCTCATGTGCTGTTTGTATTGGTTCATATCTGATGTTTTGACACCATTGCCCATGTTCTGCATGCCGTAAACAGACCTAGAAACGGTCTCCAGTGTGTAATTGGGTTGCCTGTATTTGGCAGGAACAGGCCTGAAGGGAAGATTTTGGAGACTGTGGGGGTATTTGAGGCTGTGAAGCAACACGGCAAATATGAAACAGGACAGGTAAGACTACACACACACACACACCAAAACACACAGTGAATCTTTAGGTCTTTAGGTTTTAAACCTACATTTTTGACTATTGATGTAGTTCACAGTGTTTTTACTGTCTGAACTGTTTTGAACTTGTGATGAATCTCTAACTTAGTATTGTTGTTATAGCACATTGGTGTGATCTTGTCAAGTAACTGTAATCCCATCTAACCTATGCTGTATTAAACATCCTACATGTATAATCTCATGGAGACTCACTGTGTTCTCACTGTTGTTGTGCTCTCCTCAGCTGTTTCTCCACAGCGTGTTTGGCTACAGAGGCATTGTCTTGTTTCCTTGGCACGCCCGCCTCTATGACCGAGACATCACCCCTCCCATGTCTGAAAGGTAAACCTCAAACTGTCGCAGGCGTTGTCTAAATGTCCTCCTCTGCTTGTGTTTATGGGGTGGTTTTTAATTTGTGGTGTCTCTTCTTTCAGCAAACCTGAGCCCCCAGGAGCCCACGGCTCCAAGGAGGTGAAGGGAAAGACTCACACCTACTACCAAGTCCTCATCGACACCAGGGACTGCCCTCACATAGTAAGCTATGATTTTAGCAAGGACTGGTACTTTGCTATGAACACCATTTTTGACAATAATAGATTTTATATTTTTTAACTTTCTGCTGTCAGTCAGTATATTAAATGTGTATTTTTATATACAGTTTGTCTTGTGGGTAGAATGAGAAAACCCTTGAATCATTGCTTTCTATCAGTAGTTTAGGGCTGGAACGATGTGGCAGTGTAATCATGGTGAAGATCCTTCCTAGATTACCGTGCTTCCTGCTGCTTGGTGAAACTCAAAATTACTGAAAAGGCCAAACGGCATCATCAGATGTGTGGGAATTCTTTTAAACAGAGGCCGGATACAATGGATGTTGTGCAAAAAATTTAAAAAAAAAGCCTACCACAGCAGGATGACCGCTATCTGAGACCATCTTAAGAGAAAATATCCTTTTGTTAATTCCAAATTACAAATATGATCATTTTGGCTATTATGGAGGACAACTGTTAAACGGATGGTTGTTCCTGATTGATCAACATCATAATACTGTTACACGCCTGCAGCAGTTAGTGCTTGAATGCCGTTCATTCATTTCATTTATTCTTTGAACATTCAGAAACCATCTGCTATTGCTGATGCATGGCGCTGCACAGATACAATGTGTTGTGGATGAGTTCAAACTAAGAGCTTAATTGTCATCATACATCAGTCCAGCCAATATCTGAATAGTGCCAAAGACCTGTTTTTTTAGTGAGAAGGAACCTGCTCACTTGTCACTCAACTCATTTCTTTTGGCACATGATCCTCCGTCTGCATAGCTCTTGTTTTCCTTCACAAGTGCATCCATCCATACTGTGTGTATTATGTCATTATTTTGTGCTTTCTGAAATCCATTCAGTCAAATACACAGTTGAATTCCCTCCCAGTTTTCTACACACACATAAACAGACCTGTTGGACAGCTGTTGCCTATGTGTTCGTGTTTAAACAGAGTGCATTGAGTGGAACTTTGACAGGATGACAAATCCACCACCACCGTGGCACAGTCTTAGTTGTTCCATGAGCATCAGAGTCTCCAGGTATGTGACTGTTGGTTTCTAATGTGTTCGACAGTCTCAGAGGTCCCAGACAGAGGCAGTGACGTTTCTGGCCAACCATGATGACAGCAGAGCGCTGTATGCCATCCCAGGTATGTAGCCGTATAGAAAACAGCCATATGACGAAAAGCCAAGCAAAAAAACAGCACGGCATTCCTCTTTAGTAGCATTACACTCGAGTCTATAGCTTGTACGTAATAAAAATCTTCGAATTTGATATCGTTGTAATTTTGAGTGTCTGTTTTTCTTCCATGAGGTCTGGACTATGTGAGCCATGAAGACATCCTGCCGTATAACTCTACAGAGCAGATCCCCATCCAGCATGAACTGTTCGAGCGCTTCCTCTTGTACAACCCTGCAAAATGTAAACAGCCTTCTGCAGTCTTCAATTCAGCATCATTCTTCACACAGAGCATTTATAATTCACTGTACACCAGCAATTTAAAATAGGTCTACTAACAATGAACATGTGCGTCTTCTTTCATTGACATATCGTCATTGGTACATTATAGATCTAACCATACAGCTCATCTATAGGGTATCTTCATGTAATGATCAAATCAACCATGTTAGTATATGCAGACACATACAATAATTAGTTCTCTGCATTTAACCCATCAAAGAGCAGCCTGCATTAGGTTCAAAGGTTCCCACACGTTTAACCGTTAATCACGTTTTAAACCTTTATTTGTCAGTAAATATTGATGTTTCTCTTGGGCCCCATAGCTCCTCCGTTCACGTCCAGAGACACCTTGAAGGCATGGCAGGAGAAGAACCACCCCTGGTTGGAGCTCTCGGATGTCCACAGGGAGACCACCGAGAACATCCGAGTCACTGTCATCCCCTTCTACATGGGAATGAGGGTACCTGGCTATTGCTTTTGTTTGTTCTTTGAGTCACAGCCACAGTGTACATAGTATAGGTGGTGTGTGGATGTGCCCAACAAGACATGTGCTTTCAGTCTTTTTCTGTTTAGTCTGTAAACATAACTGCTCCTTTTAGTCTATTTAAAGTCTAATGACTGTTGACTTCTTTTCCTCAGGAGGCCCAGAACTCCCATGTTTATTGGGTGAGTAGCATGTTTTTCATCGAGTCAAGTAAAGTGGTTCGTTAAGCGCATCTAATGGCAAGGAGTAACATCTTTGTGCGTGTTTTTCTTCCTGCAGTGGCGCTACTGTATCCGTTTGGAGAATATGGGCAACGAGGTGGTTCAGCTGAGAGAGAGGCACTGGAGGATCTTTAGCCTGTCAGGAACCCTGGAGACGGTCCGAGGACGAGGCGTCGTAGGCAGGGTTAGCATACAAACAAACGCGCACACACTCACATGTAGCATCCAGAAAGAGTAGTCACATCATGTCATACGACGAGTGGCTGACAAGAGTCACAACAAGATGAAGTTTACCTGAACTGCTATAGCATTACCACATTAAAAACATCTCATTCCCTATACCTTCCTCACAATAAAACATCATGCCAGTTTGCTAGGGTTGATGAAATGTGGTTTGTGTTAGTAGCAGCTTAGTACAACTCTAATATGGCTGAAAGTGAATAGTAGAATATTACTAGTGTCAGTAGAAACAGGAAGACCAGAGTGAACTCACCACAGTGATGAGGCAGCAAGTAACATGGGAAACCATCTTGCCGATCTTGAAGCCTCCTGCTTTTGGCTGAACAACGATGATTCGATCAGTCAGCACTCTGAGAAGCTACTAGGTGTGACAACAACAAGACATAACCGTTAGTTTGAAAGTGGTCACAGTGTGAGCCTTTTATCTGCACATTTTCCTTACAAAGACGCCAGCTACATCTCCAGCTCCACGTGATTAGGTTAGTTAATCTGATTGTGTGTTTAGGCTCTGATAGACATGATAGACAATCACCTGCCAAGTTTCCAAGGACTACTACAGATTACCGAGTTTAAGATTGAAGCTCTAGAGGTAGTGAGAGCTGAACAGAGGGAGAGCAGAGGCCCCTCCCTTGTATCTATATAGATATCAAAGAAATTACTACATTTACTTTGTTTCTCCTTTTTATAAATTATATTCTTTACATCATCTAGAATAATCTGACTCCGGGTTAGATGTGGTATTTAATATAACTAGTGTTGCAAAGAACACATCAGTATAAATACTGGGTTCAGTGTCTCACATTTGAAGGACAGTTTGTATAAATTTGAATCACTATCTGCGTGTGTGTCACAGGAGCCAGTGTTATCTAAAGAGCAGCCAGCCTTCCAGTACAGCAGCCATGTGTCTCTACAAGCCCCCAGTGGTCATATGTGGTGAGTCCACACATCTGAACATATCATACATCCATATATAGTACGTGTTGTAAATGGTGAACATGTCATGTTTAGATTCACATGTGTTCTCAAAGCTCTCACTGTTCTGCTGTTTTAATATGTTCACTCACTCAGCCTTGTTTTATGTGTTTAAGGGGAACGTTTCGAATTGAAAGGACTGACGGCTCGCACTTCGATGTTCGCATTCCTCCTTTCTCCCTGGAAAGCAACAAAGATGACAAAGCGCCCCCTGCTGGCTACACCTTCTAAGTGTCTCCTCCCTCCTGCGAGGTCCCAGACACGCCGTGCTGGTTGTGCCTGGGTTATCTAGATGTGTCCTTTCCCTGTAACATTGCAGCCTTCAGAAAGAGACTAGCGTCAGTCAGGTTAAGCAAAGGAAAAACATTGCAGTTTCTAGATGATCTAAATGATGGCCCACCTTTTCCTTTTTCTGTCAGAGTGTACCCAACAGCAGTATGTCACTGATTCAGTCATATAGGGTGGAAAATGTGCAGACCTGTATTTCTTCATGTTGTGTTTGAAGAGACGAGCACAAGCTAGAGGAAGAGAACTGGGTAGGAAGGGGGTTATCAACGCAGCCAAGCTGAGGTTGACTGGTTCTGACAAGCAATAGCTGAAATATTGACTGTTGTTTTTTATAGAGGAGTATTTAGTGCGGCACTCTGGGTTCACAAAAAGAGCAGCAACTCCTGCTGGGCTTCATACTGAGGCCATAGTTGGACCTTTCTAGTCAACCAGTAAGACATCACTTGAACTAGATCCTAAAACTCCTTTCATTCTGGTCTTTTCTTGGGTTTCACGTCTGGGTTCATGATTTCACTTTTATTACTTTTTCCTGGATCCATTTCTTCTGTCATGGATTTTAAGAATAAAACTACTCGGTCCCTGTTGAGTTATGTAGGACCTCTGTGAGCCATGTAAGAGAGGGAGGGTGGGCTGATTACATAAGCCTCGATGATTTACTATTTCACAACAATGAAGCACAGTCAATGATGCTAAACAACAGAAAACAACTCTACATGAAACCAAATCTCCATTACCAATATAAAACACTTTTTATAGACTGCCAGATCACTTCAGTCACTTCCTGTCTTCTACATCAGTGCAACACTCTAATTTTATCCCTGTTCTTTACTGTCAGACTGCAGTCATTCTGCTGTAATTTCATTACTAAATTTGTCCACTTCAGAACATTAGTGATGTGTTTTTAAGACCTAAATGACCTGTGGTAGAGATGTATTCCCCCAGCATGAGGATGCCACCAACAGGCTAAATGCTGCATTCACATCATGTGAGGGGAATGGCAGAGACCGCAAGAATCCAATGCTTGCATCTCAAAGCAGTGATATGATTACGACTGATTATCTATACATTGACAGTAAAATCCTATAATTATTAAATACAGTTATATTAAACATATTGCATGGAATGACTGTCAAATATAGTAGAATATGAGCTTTCCAGTAAATACTAATCGGATGAGCTAATGACAAGATAGAGGACAGGATTTGACCTGAATGCAGCATTATAATTTTAGTATGCAGTGTCGGCTTCGGCTTTCCTTCAGTGCCCACAGGTTTTCCTCATCAGTGTCCTTCGCATCCCTGTGCCACATTCTCTTATTTCTTCTGTCCCCAGCCGGGCTGTCCTCTGATTTGTAATCAGTGTGAGTTTCTTTGTATCCTTTCAGTAGTTTATACTCAATCCTAACAGCTTTCTTCTCATTATACAATTCTTATAACGAAAAAGCAAAACTAAAAATAAATGTGTAGGAATCTAATGTCACACGGCCGGATGGATATATGATTTTTTTAGGAGATCTAATTTCTGTATTGATTGACCTGTGCATGAATCTCATCCAATGTGGTTCATTGATGTGAACTAAAACAAGTCAGCAGGCTTAATACTTTTTGCAAGCAGTGAACTGTACACAGCCAAAGTGAATGCTTCTCCTGCTGGAGGCCAGGGACAGGTCTTGGCTGTCTCTGAATAACAAAAGCTGCTCACAATAAAGAAATAAAACCAAGCAGTTGGCAGCTGATGTTATGACAGTACAGGGGAGGAACGTGTGTGAAATGTCTGCTGCAGTCGTTTTACTAAAAATCATAATGAAGTCTTCATCTTTTAGACACATGTTGAATGTCTTTAGCTAAGACTAACTCTGGAAATAAAAGTTATGAGCCAACTTGTAAGCCCAACATGTCTCTCACGAAAGGAGGGAAGACATTATCATTTTTGTTTTGATAAGTGATTTGAAGCAACTAAGATGGTTGAAATACTACTGTAAATAGAGATGTAATTAAAGGCGAAACGAATAAATATACCTTTTGAAAAATACACCCAAAGATTTCAGGTGCGTTTGTGTTTTCTGCATGAAGCTGTCAAGTCTCACAGGTATGGCCCTGCACATAGAGATAAGAAGATCAATACATGCAGTCAGAGTATGGAGTTCGTCTTAATATAATGCCTCACTGAGATTAACACAGATCCAAACTACGTTTATTATCACATGCATTCCGATAATTAGACTCGAGCAGTTTAACCACACGACCGTGTAAACATGCAGGAGTGACTTTCCAACAAATGCCACCAGATGTCAGTATAGTCCTTGTCTCTCTGGCTGCACACGGCTTAGTAATGTGAGCGCTGCTCCTGCATTGACTTCTGATCAATTTGAGCTGTTTCCGTGATATCTCCTTTATGAAACTTAGTTCATATGCATTACGTCACCTTTATATATGAACACCTAACAATCAAGTAAAACTGCCGCATAAAGCCTACTATAAAACTGTACCCAATTCTTTTAAATAATCAGATAAAATAGGAAATATAACGTATAGTTTTTGTGAAGAAATGTACAAAACAACTAAAGATAATTAAAATTATATTATTTTGCTCATACCTTTTAATGCAACACAAAACACTCCTGGTTTAACTTCTACTACTTCGGCTGAAATCTAAATTATAATTACTTAAATGATTATTTTTATTATAAGGATTATTTAATTGGACGGCTGTTTATGTATGATACATCTTGACAATATAAATAGACACACGCAGCATTAAACGTCCACGTTTTTAATGGACTCTGGCATAAAGCCCACAATAGCAAAATAAATTAATAAAAAGAAAAAAAAATGCAAACTTGGCGGTGCTCGCGCTCTCCCAGCCCTTCCCTGCCTCTCTCCATCACCGAGGGAGGAGGACTTGTGCTCACGTGCACTCGCTGCGCGCGCCCATTCAGTTGAACAGAGGGTGCAATACATAATTCAGTCCCAGGAAGGGGACACCCGCCTCACTCTCTTCCCCTCCTGTCAAGCCCCCAGCCCAGAGCTGCCGCCGCCACACAGCCCGCGGACCGAGACGCCGACGCGGCCGCTTCCTGCTCCCGAGCGGATGGAGAATCGGGCTTTGAGGAGGGCGAGTGCCGCGTTTGTTGCGGGTAGTGCATGACTTCCAGCAGCGGACGAGGAAGGACGGGGCTGAGCGAGGAACAGACAGTGATCTACTGGAGACGTAAACATTGCCATGCCCTGCTGCATGCAGCACCTCCTCCGACCCGCTCCCTGCTCCTCCTCCGGTCCAGGACAGACGGATCTGGCTTAGAGGACAACAGCAGGAGAGAAACGAGAAGGTAACGCTGCTGTGAAGGCGAAATATTTTGGAGACGTGACGAAGTTGTGTTCGGGATAGGAGGCTGCCGCGGGCCAAGGTCCTCTCTGTTGTGCTCGTGCAGCATCCTGACTTTGCTGTGTCCGTGTGGTGCGGCCATGCTTCAGACAGCATCCTACGACCTGTTCCCGACTTGAGCTTCACTCTATGGGATTAAGAAGTTTGCAGCTGCAGGAAACTACTCCAGCTCCTTGTGAATATTTGTCATTGTTGTTTTCCACTCTGGGAACATTCACGCACTTTCTGAAACTGTGATGTAGCTTGGACTGGGGCTGGCTTTGCCTCACATTTCAGACACAGACTGACCACACTTTCCAAAGATGTGATCAGCTGCTGACATTTTAATGAGTGAAGTAGCTCAAACATTAATCACAGCTGCCCCTGCATGAGTGCACAGTGGGGCCGTTCTCGTTATTATCACAGTTCACATTAAGGCAGCACCATGGGTGCCAAGCAGACCAAAGGCCAGGAGCCCGGAGGAGCCAGTCCTCAGCACAGCTGGAAGCGGACGCCCACCAAAGAGAGGGGTGACATCTTGGCTTCCCTCATGCTGAAGTCGGGGGACCGGCTGAGCCGTGGTGGGACGCCGCCGCCCTACCAGCGCCGCATCGGCATGATCCAGGAGATGATGCTGATGGCCAAGCAGGGAAAGCAGGATGAGGCCACAGAGATGCTGAAGACGCTCCGACAGGTAGCTGGGTCAGTGTGGTTGTGAGTGAGTGTGGCAGAGTGAGTAAAGCCTTTAGGAGTCACAACACCCCTGTTGCCTGCTTGTGTTTGTTACTTCCTCACTTCTTCCTTTCATCCTGTTTATGCCTAAGCTGATGTCAGCACTGTTGCTGTAACAGAGGCCAGGCTCAGTCTGACTGTTGACACACTGACTGAAGTGAATCAGGGACTGACTGAATGCTGATGAATTGACCTCGTCCTTGCCTGAATGGCTGAACACCAGCTGGAGCTCTTGTGCTCAGTCCAGCTTAACTGCATGGACACGGTGTGGAGACCGCTATGATTTATAGCCTCTGTCTGTCTTTCAAGACATTTGGCTTTTTGCTGCTGTTGCTACAGACAGAACGAGAAGCCTAACAACAGAGTGTAGAATCTGCCGTGGTTAGAAACAAAAGGAGAGCAGAAGCGCGGAAATGTCACCAGTTGAATTAGAGGATGGAGAGAAAAGATGGAAAGTGATGCTGTATGTCTGTGAAAAAGAAGGAAGGTTCAAGGTTCTTCTCCATAGAGTGCATGGCACAGAATATATACACTGCCCCTGTACACAGTTTATTCCCCTATGACTCCTTATACTTATATACATACAGCTTATTTATTGTTTGGCCTTTGGAGACTTCCACTAGCTCCTTTGTGTTACTAAATACCTGTTAGTTTCATTTGCAGTGTTAACCCCTAAATCGATGACGAACTGTGAAGCAAAACAAAGACATGGCCGACCTGTCCACACCATCATTAGGGGATTGCCACCTCTGTTGTTGCTTGATTAAGCTATGATATCCCAGAGGAGGAGAATCAGACTTTCCGGATTGAAAGTGAAGGAACAACAACGCAGCAGGGCGGTTAAGGTCCTTGTTAGTAAGCAGCCACTCTGTTTACCAGGGCAAAAGACACTGAGGCTAAAAGTTTGGGCTTCATATAGCTTTGTCAAAATAGTCCAAAAATCCTTTTGAAATAAGAATTTTTAAATTTGGATTTGAGCTCTGGGAAATTGCGATAGTTGCCAGACATTTTATAGCAGTAGAGTAGGTAGTGAGAATATTTGTTAGTTGCAGCCGTTGGTTGTGTACATTTAGTGTACCTAGAATGACTGCATCCCACGGTGAAGCATGTCCCTACACTGTAAAAAAATGCAATTGTTCTTTTTAGCCGGCTGTGAGTATTCATCTTGTGAGGTGTCTGTATGTCTTATTCAAGTAAACGTAGACCAGTTTTAACCTGCAACTTCAACCACATGACATGTTACAATGTGTGTGGCATACATCGAGTAAAGATGTATTTAGCTTAGCTTAGCATACAGGCTGGAAACAACTAGCCTTGCTCTGTCTAAATTCTACTATCAATTTAAGTTCACCCATGAACACTCTTTAAATGTTCCTGAAAAGTACCACGAAAGATTGAGACTAAGGGGTAAGATATTGCAAAACTATCACAAATCTGTGGAAGGAATGGCAACATTAGCTTTAATTAAAACTGTTTTAAAATTGATATATCATCTGAATTGATGTGGGATCAAATCAAAACTCTTTAAATCGGAATTGATTTAATTCAGGAAATCAGTAGCGATCGCAGCACTATTTATGACCAACAGCTAGTGATACAAACATCTAGAGTGTGGCAACAAAGGACATAGAAAGTCCCAAAATTGTGTTTGTGCCGTGGTGCCTTTAAGTTTTACGCACTTTTTCGCAGGTGATCAGAACTGATCAAAGAAAGCCGTGTAATGCCAGAAAAAGATGTTTTTGAGGGCCGGTGTTTGAAGTACTTACTTTCTGAGTCGTCAATTCATTGGACCTCCATTAGGCTCCAGACGCACTACAGCTACTATGAGGTTTATGATAAACAATCTATAATGTATCTGTTTGCCACCTTTTTTTAATGTTGTCATTAATCAACTTGTATACCATTTACAAAGTTCACGGACATCAGGGCATCCATTATTCTGATCAGACCGATGGCTTTATACCACCAACCACCACTGCACTCTAATATTATCAAGTAAAAAGGAGATGGCTCAGCTCTGATCCATGGGTCAAGCTAACCCTGACCTCTGAAGGATTTTTCCTTGCCGTTGTTTGCGGCACTGAGGATTAGAGGAAAAGAAACGTCCACCACCGTGATGGACTCAACAACTGGGTCAAAGGTAACAACATGGAGAGACACTGGCATATTCGAGATTGAATTCCCAGGATGTCACCGACACGGAGGCCGCAGAAGACTGGAAGACCAAGCGAGGGGGATTAAAAAAACAACACGTGGGCTACATTTGCATTAACACATTGGGGATAATAACAAGTCTTCATGTCGGGTCATGAGGCGAGATAATAACTTTTGGTTTCATATTCTAGAGGGCTCGTTCTCTAGTTGATGAGTACGCGGTGGACAGATGCACAATGAATTTGATAAAAACAATTACTGCAGATGAAGAGAACGGAGGGAGGGAGAGAACGTGGTGAGTGAGTGATTACACAAAAAGAAGAGAAAAGAAGACATACAGGGGAGAGGGGAAGAGAAAAAGGGGAAAAATGGAAGAGAGAGCGTGCTTGTGAAAGATGGGAGAGTCACTCGTTGCTGGTTACCAGGTTCTCCTCCACGTTTCCTGGAAACCATGGCGATGGCCGGAGAGCTCGCATTAAATAGACATTGATTCATTAAGCAGGATCTTTGTTAAGAGCTAATGGGGAGGGCACCTTCTCAATCACCGCCTGCCAATTAACTGGAAACTAATGCTATCATCTCTTCACCGCTTCCCCTCGGGCTGCTTCAGTGCTTAACCATAACCAGCGGTGTCAGAGGAAACCTCCACCGGCTCCAAATTTATCCTGTGTGGTTTCCTCCGGGATCTCCAGTCAGCTGCTTGTGATTTATGACTCGTCCTCTGATATGTGACCGGGGTTTCGTTAGATAGTGAGAGGCTGTTGTGTTGTGGTTGCCTTTAATAATAACTTAAGAGGAATTCCGCTTATCTCCTAAGATGCTGATGGTGTTCATTTTGCATTAACTTTCTTTCGGGTTCATTTTGGAAACATTTTCAAATAAGGCATTATGATTTCAGATTTCTCGTTTTACCTCCGTCCTATAGCCTGTGAAGGAGTCATTGTCCTTCTCCACAATTGATTTTTCAGCTCTGTCCTGCAAGTTTGCGCTGTGAAGTTTCATATCATGCTAATAGAAAATGGCCTAAGAGACGACAATGTTCTGAGGACGTTTTGGTGTTAAATGCACATCCATCTTTTTCTTTTTTGCCACTTAAAGAACAGCGTCTCCAAATGGTGCTGTTTGACTGACTGATTCATATTTGTGGTGTGAGTGCTGGCTTCATCATCACCATCTATGTTAGGTGCTTTCACGTGATATTTTATACTGCTTCACACTACGAGCGACAATGTTAATGGCCAAGTGTGGCCAGCTACATTGAAGGACTGGCACCAGAAGGTTGTTAGTGGGGGCCAGTTTGTGGATCATCCCATAGATTCTTGATCAGAATTGGGATCTAGTGAATTTGGAGGCCACCTTGTGTGGTTTTTTGTTGTTGTTGTTGTTGTTCCCAAACCGTTTCGTTGTCAGGATTTGTCTGTGTCATCCTTCATCCTACTGGGGATGGCTGCTGCCATCAAAGAGTGTCATTGCTATGGGGTGGGGGTGTCTGGTCTGGTCTAGGTGGATGGTACATGTCTAAGTAACATCTACATGAATGCCAGGTCCAACAGTTTCCCAGCAGAACATTAAATTATCACAAGATGGTCAAACATATATCATTTGTTGACTCTTCAAAATAATTGAGGACGGATCAGATGTAGACATCAGTTTGTGGCTTCATTACGACGGCTTCCATTGAAGAAAAAAACAACCATATCAATACTTACCCAATCCATTTATGTGAATGCTGGCGTAAGTCTATAGATTTACAGATGCACATATGGGCGTAAAACTTGACACTTCTCATTCATTTATGTTACAACCAAGCGAGTGATTAACCCAGCTTAACATATTTGGAAATGGTCATATTTATATTAAAAAGTGTAGGATTTTTTTCATAATTTTTTTTATATATATATATATTTAAAAAGAATTCAACAAGCATATTTTTCTAAACATGACTGGACACAAATCCTAAATGTCAAATCTCCCATCCAATTTATTTAGTGATTGAAAAAGAGCTAGAGCCAGAGGATAATTAGCCTAACTGAAGAAATTACAATAATGACACTACTTCCCCGACAACCAAAGTGCACGGAGGAGGAAAAAAGAAGACTCCAGGAACACTTGAAGCACATGGACAATAACAATTTAATTAGACCTACGGGTTTCTGCTCCTGGCCTTCGTCTGGTCATGGAGAAACACACTGCGAACGACATCTTAAATAATGTAAAAAAAAGTCATTTTAAATTAAAACAAATAGTTAAATACGTGCACACATGCACATGTGAGTCAATGGGGCATCTGCAAAGTGGTCTTGGTCGTGTGCCATCAAGTCAAATGTCCACATACATCTAGATGCACGCTGTGTTGGGCTTAGCATAGTGTCATGTGCTTTCAGGTCTTATCACTCTGGCAAAAGAGAGGAAGGTGCAGTAAAGGTCAGTGATAAAAATGGCATCTATAAATACAATAAAAAAACGGTCAAAAGAAGGCCCATTAAACACGCAAAGGTGCAAATAAATAAAAACTATATTAAAGAAACATGAAATTTAAAATATCACATATATATATATATAAGACTGCACCATCTGAAACACTACAAAACCACCAAGTAAACGTTGTAAAGTCCAGATTTACTCTCCCAGGAAAGTTTTCTCTTTTTCCTGATAGAACTAAGATTATTACCTCTTTGGCTGTACTAATAGCTTCCATGCAAGGCAAGAATAAACATAAGATGTGGGGCTGCTCATGGTTTATGCACCGTTTGCTCTTGGAACAGTGAAATGTATTCTGGGATACCTAGCCATCCCAAGTCCTCACAGTTTATCTCCTGATGCATACTCCATATAACTGGCGGGCTGAGAGCACATCCGGCGATTAGGACTGTATTTGGTCAGATGCATAGTTTGAACTGGAAGAGTACTTGTACAGCGGCCGATGACGATTCAAGTCCTCAAGAGCAGACAAGACAATGCATATTGATGCCCTATGTATGGAGCTCTCCTTATTCAGCAATGATCGACCACAGCAGTCACCTCTGCTTCAGCCCGAGAAGACGTCTAATCAGTCAGAATAATTGGCAGCCCCTCTGTGTCGATGTTCAGCTAAATGAAGCTGAAAATCATGAAAGAACATAAAGTTTCTCTTTAAACTTGACGCCCTGGAGCAATTTCTCTCCTCATACCTTCCAAAAATCAAATAAAAATATATAATTACTGCTTCATTTTATGATCAAAGAGCATGCATCATATCAGAGGTTGGTTAAGCATGATTTTTAATGAAGGTAAATATCGGCTTCATAAATGGATCCTCCTGCCCTTATTTACCAAAGGAGCCACACTTGAGCCTTTTTGTTTGTTTTCTATGTCTGTCTCCAGCTCCATCTTTGTTCGCATTCAGCTGAGTTCAGGCCACTGCTTTGATGCTGACCGGCTCTAATTGGCGTGGGTGATGCTTTCTAATGAAAGAAAAGCCCACACTGTTCTCCAGGTAGCATAAATTGCCGTGTGTGTTTGTGTGCATCCACACATACACCATCTCCTCAGGACTCAAGGAAGTATTTTTATATTGTCACTGTCATGTTTATTTCATGAGTGGCCACTGTTAATAATGCACCTCAATTCTGGGAGGTTAATTTATTCAGACCCTACAAAAATTTATTTCACTGTTTAGAAAAACAAAAACATTGCAGATCTTCTCCCCATGGACGCGTCCACACAATGTCACTGCTCTGTTTTGAATATGTTAATTGAAAGTTTCATAAACCTTACCATGTTTGGGTTTAGATTAGGGCGAGCTGGGAGATTAGTTTCCATTCAGAGTCGATCTATTTGCATCGTGCCTCAAATCCCTATCGCGGCATGAAGAAGACACACTGTGTGCACCTCTGACTTGCACGCTCACAGGGAAATGATTTCTTATTCTTTTAGAACCAATTACATTTTTTCACGGCAAGAAAATTAATTGAAATTTTTCCAAATGTTGCCTTTTGTGCCTATTCATTGTTCCATCCAGCCGTTTCCTGTGATACTTCAGGAGTGTCTTGAGAGAATTTCTGCAAATTTGGCACTAAAGTGCATTTGAACTGAAGGGTGAATTGTTTAGAACTAAGGCTGTGAAATGTTACTGTGACGTCACATAACATGCGCCTCACGTCCATCTCACTCTTTAAGCGTAATGTATCAGAACGGAATTTCATTGCGTCCATCCTGGACTTCCTCGTAGGGTAAACCGATTATAATATGATTGTCAAGGTTACTGTTCCGTCACATGACGTCTAAATAATCCAAAAACCAATCCAACAGCAACAGGACCGGTAGGGTTTCTTGGAGATGTTTCATCCAAGTAGCTTTTTCAGTTCTAAGAGACTGATGGGGAGCTTTTGGAAACTCACATGACAAGTGTCTGTAACAACCAGATACTCGCCTGTAGATGGATGATTTTTGTCCCCAGTGAATAATACTCTAGCTACCTATTTTTTGCCATGCTGCCATAATGGAGGTGGTTGTTAACAGACTCTAGCCAGGTGAGTTTCTGGTGAGCACCATCCACAGATGTTACTATTTGACCAGTGGATAAGAACGCCACAAGTCCAGTTGCTTTTGTTTCAGCTTTGTGTTTTTGAAAGTGCTGACCAAGAACCTTTGCAGACACTTTTAAATTGTACACGCCTAAGACATACTCTAGCCATGCAGCTCAAGGTAAAACCACAACTTTTTTACTCTTTGTTCCATGTGCAGATTAAAGCATTTTGAGAAATACACCACTTTTAATCATGCTCAACAACCACAAATCTTATGTCCGGATGCTCATTCTAGCTGTCGAGCTTCTCATTTAAATGTGAGCAAATAAGCAAATATCAGTAAGTGAATTTCTCAAAATCTGCCTTGACCCCATTTATTGAAAAAATGTATGGTAGACTAGATGTGAGGCGTAAAGTAATCTGACAATTGATCAAAACCTGACACCTTTATCAGTAAAAGCACTTTCTGGGGGTCATAAATGCTGTTAATAGGCATCTGAACTCAAATCAATACGACTGTTCATTCAGTCATTCATTTTCCGTAACCGCTTGCCCTCTTGGGGGCTGGAACCTATCCCAGCCGTCAGTGGGTGGGGTACACCCAGGATAGGTCACCAGTCTATCACAGGGCTATGACAGTAAAGAGTTTGACTGGGCTCACCCTATGTGGCATCAGACAACTGATCGCCTAACGTTTCCTCACACCTGCACACACTGCAGAGCGTGGAGCTAATAACGCATCAGCAGTCTGCATTTATAATCCAAATGCTGTTAAAAGACTCAAAAACCAAACTGGCCAATTATTTTCATGCTTCTATCACAGCTGTTTCAGTGACTGACTTTATCCCCAGAAAGGGGATTGTGGCGTCACTGGGCCCCTCACGAATGCACGAATACAAGCAGATATAATTCGTGACAACCGATTGTGTGATCTCAATTGGAAACCGCGTGACTGTGTGTGTCCTGGCCACCAGCAGCACATATCATAACATGCACCTGTTGATGAAATAATTACAGGTTTGTCTCACCTGCTGTGTTGCTATAAATGTCACTCTCATCTGACAATACGGCAGCTGATTAACATGTGTGCCCGTGTCACTCAGTCAAAGCTGCCGTCAGTTATTTGCTGCCCCTCCTACGCAGAACAATAGGCAGCATGGAAACCTCAGTGAGTCATAGCTTTCTGTTAGAGACCAAGCCCCTGTCTCTCTCCCTCTCCCCCTCTCTCTCCGAACATGGTCGGTCCTGTTGCTACTCAACTGGTAATATATTGTCTGCAAAACAATCACAAGTAAAAAAAAAAAGATAAAAGAAATCTGTGCAGAAAGTCTTTCATGCACGCTATCATTTGCAGCAAAAAATAATGTTGCAGCAAAGCCATTACTTATTGTGTATATGGGTCAGACGGTACATATTGTTTGAGGTAACATCCCGTAGCAAAGGATGTATACTGTACAACTGACTGTGTGTGGGGGACTGTGACAGAAACCACTGCTCTGTTAACTACTTTACAAAAAGTACACACTTAAAACAGTTGGCTCAGAAATACGCAGGATATTCAGTTTCCAAACACTATGCTACTTTTACTGTTGCACTATGGATATTTTGAGATAACTATGCAAATAGATAGAGCCTTTGTTTTAGTAGGAGTTTATCATTTACCCATGCAGTGGTCATAAGCTATGGGGTTTGTCCACACCCTACTGAAAGTGTAGAAAATACTTGAAGACCTGGATGTTTTGAGGTACCAAGGATAGGAGTATCCATGCTGCTAGTTGTACACTGGTACAGTGCAGAGTATAAAACTAGCATTAGCGTGCTCACACTGACAATCTTAAAGTGGAACTACTGTTCTTTTTACAACCTGGACCTTATTTTTGGCAAAAACATAGCTAACATTTGCTGAATTGAATTAGAGAGCAACTGTCCCATCCACAACCTTTTTGTGGTGGAAGGTTGGTGTGGAAGCACTCTGTTGGTGACTGATTATGCCCCAGCAAAGATCTGCCGGGGTAATCTAATTGTTTGGGTGGACTCTGGTGTTGGGCAGAAGAGTAACAGCGACATGGTCACTCTCGTCATTTGAACCTTGTGGTGCTGAATTTGTTCACAACAAACAAACTGGTTGTAGGACCATTGAGTTGTGTCCATAGGTACTTTTATTTTTATCTTAGTATTTGTTGAGATACGCCCCATAATGAAATTTAAATGACATGCTACTCAACTCTACTGAGAATTTGTTTTCTGATGGAACGCTGTGATCACCAAAGATATTAAAATATATCTGGAAATCTTATATATTTGCACTGAACTCTGGCCAATGCATTCAACTTTAACATACAAACATGCCCTTCGACAAAGTCCTGCCATCAGTAAAGCTAAAAATGAACACAGCAGCAAAAAACACCCTCAGACAGGTCACAAGGTCCAAGGCCCAGGGTTTTCTCAAGGTCCCCTGATGATGAACAAAGATTATTTTGGTTACTCTAACTTTTTCCATAGTGCCATCATCAAGGAGTAAATAAATTTTGTATTTTGGAAATGTCAATATCTTTTGGGCACACTGCCCGGACCACATTCATGCCCACTGACTGATTAACCCTCTCCATTTTGCACACTGCATGAGCTAGGACAAAATGTCAGGACTTCTTATAATCTAATTGGCAGATTGCCACGGAATGAGCACATTCATGCTACCAAGGGAGTCTGTGACCTTTTACTCCCACACTCGGGGCCAACTTCACTTTTTTGTCCCACTGCCAGTTAGGATCTAAGAAATTACAGCATTTTATTTGTTTTATTGTGTGAAAAAACAACACCCGACATTTACAATGCTGGGTGTTTTTATGCCCACAATAGAACATGGTGGAGGGTAAATGATCACATAGCCAAGCTCAGATACATGGTGCACAGCCCTACTAATGAGCTGTACTACGGTGTATATAAACTCAGCCAATGCTCTGCTTTAGGCTTGTATATTTTATATTATAGTCGAGCAAAGCAGCTTTATTACATTCATCAGAGTACCTTTGGCTCCTTGTCTAATCCTCTCCCGTGCACTTCCACGTGGAGTTGTCATTCGTGTTGACTTCTGAAGATTTAACAAGACCCCTGCTCATGCGTGAAGTTCCCCCAACAGGTTTGTGCTTCGTCGGCTTTGATGGGGCTCGAGATGTGACAAATCTTCCTTTTGCCTTCCCGGCAAGCAGAGAGAGGGAAACAGTGTGACAGGCTTTAATTCAGTGCTTTAGGGGGTCAGCGAGTTGACAAAGCAGCGAGGAAATTGTAAAAGCCTTTCAGGTACTAGCTTGCACTTACGGCGTGAGAGATGTGCATGAATGAATTTTCTGCTTTTATGTTTGCTTATCATGGTAATTGTAATAAGTCCATTGAATTCTCCCATGTCTATGAAATGCGTTATATAAACATGAGTGTTGCCTGTATAGGAACCATACTGTATGTACATACAGCTGCATGAGTGATGGTATGATGGTGTTATTTAATGTGTTTAGGACCTGGGCATGGAGTCAACATCCCTGGATGACGTTTTGTACCGCTACGCCAGCTTCAGAAACCTAGTGGATCCCATCACACACGACCTGATTATCAGCCTGGCAAGATATGTCCACTGCCCCAAGACGGTAGGATACACACGCAGACACACACACATTTATTCATTAAAAAATAGCTTCATGTGAAGAATACTTGGTAAAAATTCAAATTACGGTGCATGCTCACACTCACAGGCTGATTCATTGCGTTGCTGCTATCAGATGATCTCCTGACTCATTTTGTCTGACACTATTAAGTTACGGAAGTGCTCTAAGTGGTTTTGCGGCTGCGTGTGTGTCCTTGAGGGAACTCGTGTTTGTTCATTCATGTAGCCCAGTATGTCATTGAGGGAGTGAGAGAGAGGGAAAGGAAGCGTGACTGCAGCCATGCTGGACAGATAATGCAGGGAAGGAGGAGCAGCGATGGAGATAGGAATTAAAAGGCCTGATGGATCATTTCAGGTCACTGCGTAATGTTGAAACACTGTTACCCCAAAGCAGACGTGTGACAGCAATACTGAATAAAACACACTGACTAGCCTTACGGTGGTCCCTGCGTTAAGACTGTAAAATACATCAGTCCACGGGAGACCTAAATAACACTGACCATCTTGTGACAATTCAGTGTTCTGCTGGGAAACGTTTGGACCTGACATTCATGTGGATGTTACTTTGACATGTGTCACCCACGTAGACCAGACCAGACACCCCCACCCTATAGCTCCTTGATGGCAGCAGACATCCCCAGCAGGATGCAGCCTGACACAGACACACACACAAAAACGGAACAACTCAGAAAACAATCCCCACTAGCCGTGTGTGAACATGGTGTTTATGCAGTAAATGAGATGTTTGTGGTTAGCACTGATGCCTCACAGTGAGAAGGTCCCCAGTTCGAATCCATGGGCCGGCTGGCCTTTCTGTGTGGAGTCTGTATGTTCTCCCTGTGTCTGTGTTGGTTCTCTCCGGGTACTCCAGCTTCCTCCCACCATCCAAAGACATGCTCATTAGGTTAATTGGTGATTCTAAATTGTCCGTAGGTGTGTGTGTGAGTGTGAATGGTTGTCTGTCTCTCTGTGTTAGCCCTGCGATGGACTGGCGACCTGTCCAGGGTGTACCTCTGCCTCTCGCCCGATGACAGCTAGGATAGGCTCCAGCAGACCCCCGCGACGCTTAGCAGGAATAAGCGGGTAGAGAAGATGATGAATAAGATGTTTGCTAACAAAATCCAGTATTAGTGTATAAAAGTTATCTGACTTCTTAGCTGCTCTTCCCAAGCTAAAGCCAGACAGGTAACAGTGTTTTAGTGAAGATACAGAAGGATCAAATTAGGCCTAAACATACACTAGACTGAAATATGTTGAGTTTGCACAGTACTAGTTTCACTTGGGGACCTTTTTTTCTGCCTCTTTTCATTTAAGAATTCTGAATTAGGCTATAAATCATAGTTTGGACAGGTGTTAGGGTGAAAAGTCAAGATGTCCTTGACCCATTCAAAAAAGCAAGAACAAAATCACGGAGGATGATAAGATTGATGACATGCGTTGCAGCTTATATTGATTTGTTGGATATTATTAAGTCGAGCATTAGTGTGTTCAGTGGCGAGGTGGTTAGCACTAATGCCTCAGAGCAAGAAGGTCACCGGTTCGAATCCATGGCCTTCCTGTGTGGAGTTTGCATGTTCTCCCTGTGTCTGCGTGGGTTTTCTCCGGGTACTCCGGCTTCCTCCCACCATCCAAAGACATGCTGTTGTGCATGTGAGTGTGAATGTTAGCCCTGCGATGGACTGGCGACCTGTCCAGGGTGTACCCCTGCCTCTTGCCCGATGACAGCTGGGAAACTATTATTAATCCAAACTTGATGGGTAAAACTGACCCCCTTAGTATAGGGCTTACTCCTGGAAACAAAAATTAGATTAAAGTAGATTAAAGATAGACAGAAACTAGTGTATATTATCGTCAAAATACAAAACAACACCAGTATTAGATGCCAGACCTCGGGTACTCTGTAAATCAATGAATTTTCAGACTCTGAATGTACTGTACTCAGCACTGACAACTGTTTAATGCACAGTTCATAATAGGTGAACAGAAAGATGCTGAGCCGAGCAAAGCAGGAATGAGAGAAACACCAGGGGGGGGATTGTTATGTGAGAAAAGGCAACAAGAGAGAGGAAGTGGAGAAGGAGGACAAGGTGTCATTTACCTCGTTCTGCTTCATCCGTCCTGTCCGCCACATTGGACAGCTGTTCTTTTATTGTCCTGAACGTGGCATGAAAGACATTTGAGCCGTTTCTTCAGATGACAATGATGTTAAAGCTCCACACATGAATGCCACACCTCATCTTCTGAAATCATCTTTATATAAGTACAATATTTGCTGCGAAACAGTAGCAGATAATTTGGATAGTTGTGAAATATGTATATTAACTAATAACTAACTAATATATTAACTGTCTTCCCTGTAACATATACTAATCATTTGCATTGTGGAGCGATGTATTCAAGTTTGTGTTATGGAAAAGTGTGCAGAATTACTTTTGGTGTAGGTCATCAGAAACTCTGATAATACAGTGACAATCCTTCATATTTTTAATAATAATCACTGAGATAATACTTACATATTGCCACTAGGCATTTTGATAACAGCTGTTAGTCAACGAAATAATGATCTAAAAGCGTTAGAATTATAAATTATAATCTGTAGAGATGAAGAGTATTTCACAGTTTGTCAGTATGAGCAAGACCTTTCCCGTAACACATCAGAATTTCACAGTTGTGAATAGAAAAATATTGACTAGTTCAGCTTTAACTTTTGAAATATTACATTACTGTACGGTTTATGGATGCCTAGAATGGAAGAGGGTGAACTGCCTGATGAAATATTTATTAGAGATATTTTGTCTGTCATATAAAGTACAGGTCTGGCTGACGCTTTTTTCCAGCATCATTATGCAAACTCCTGCATGTTGTGTAACTCTCTGCATGCACTCTGCATTCATATCCATATGTGTTTATATAGATTCCAGTAATGGGCTGTCACCACACACACACAATCCATAAGGACGCAAATATATACATTTCTTTAACAATTCTTTCGTCTATACTTTTTATCAGTAATCCATAATCTCACTTGACGCTGTGCTCGTTCAACTGATAGTAACTTAACTGACACTGACTGTTAAAATGAAAATCTTCAAGGTTGCCAGTTTAACTTAGTGGTTCCCTTCCTCTGTCCGTCCCTGCAAGCATATTATTCATACTATGCACAACTGCAAGGCTGCACACACAAGAACCGTTTCACAGCTTCCCTCCACAGAGGAAATTTCCATCAAGCAGTGCCACAAAAGCACAAAGAGTATTCTCAGAAACCCCTTAGCTGCCCCAACACCCGTAACCCGCTCTGCCTCCAGCCGCCTGATAACCCTGCACTTACGCAGAGGGGACGTGTTTGAAGGATGTTGTTCTCTCTGACGTGACATGCGCTGAGCGCTGCACTTTTTTTCTGCCGCAGTTTGCTTCACTTCCACCTGCCACTGTGTTTTTTTTTTTTTACACAGCTGTGAATATAGCTGCTGCTTTTTTACTGCTGGTCGCGCTGTCTGTCAGGGCGCGTGTCTCGTTTTTGTTGTCTGCGTCCATTTAAAGGTTTCAGCCGACAAGTAACACTGTGCGCCCTCCACAATCTGTCTGATTAATATGAACCGTAAAGCCACGCGGGATTAATGACACATTTCCATGAATAAACAAAGGGGCTGAGGACCTGTTAAGCTAAAAGACAGGATTAAAAGGCCGAGGTAGTTGTGGTGATGCATAAATAAAAGTAATTGTTGACTACATCATGCTATTCCACCTCTCTAAGGTGTGTTTTATACATAAAACACAGTCTATATAATGCTGCCACTATAAATAATATAGCAAGTATTGCACATAAATATTTCAGAGTCAATCCAGAATAAGTTCTTCTCATTGACTGCCAGAGTGGTATTGATCGGTTCGATGGTGTGGTCACGCTGCTCCCTGTCCGTCAAATCGAATGAGAACCAGAACTGACTTTTAAGGAAAGGTCAATATAAAGAAGCTGATATATGAAGGCACTGTGTTGTCTTATTAGGTGGAATTCTCAGACTGACAGCAGCAGCAATATAATTTCTCTGAAGCGTATGTGAACCCTTTTGAATGACCTGGATTTCTATGTTAATTGGTCACAAGATGTAGCATAGAACAGACAAACATTATTTCTTCAACCACATTTTTCGACTGCAATCCTCCTTTGCTGAACCCTGAAAAAATACCACCATCAGAGGTATAGCCGGTGTACACAAAAACTAGAGTCCCAGATTCTTACGGACTGGCCAACGCCAGCAAATGGCCGACTGCTGGCTTTGTGTGTCACGGCCATGAGGCTCTGGCACTAAAGATGATGCATCACAGGATGAGCTAATGGTAAGAAATGGTATACACATCCTGTCTCCTGAGTGCGCTCTCTTGGGCCCCATTTAGACCTTTCATTAACATCCATCCTGGGTAACCGGGTCACAAGTGACCAGTTTAAAGCACAGGTGAGAACGCACCCAGGACACATTTGAGTGATCCAATCTCAGACCACATCAGAGGTTGTTTAAGTGGAGCTCTGCTGCATTCGTCGAGGAAAAAATCCACAACCGCTGTTGTAAATGATGAGGGGGAAAAAGCAGTGTAAGTGATGCCTGTTCATTAGCAGTGAGAGGCTTTTAAAACACACTGTCCTTGTAGCTGTTAAACACTAAATTATAAATAAACCTTAACATGTCGACATGTGCTTTATTGATGCCGATCATGATGACGTAAAGGTGTCTTTATGAAGCTTTCAGGTATAATCTGAGCTTTGTGCAAGTCTCTAAAATAACTAATGTCAGGGCAAAGGTAAATAAATCGTTAGTAACTTAATGCGTGTGATTCCGGTGAGTGACAGACTTTACAGCTTGTCCCATAATATTTGTCATGACGAACACACAAGAAACCGAAACTTCTGTTCATGGTCAAGATACCGGGTACAGGTGTGAACACAGGTCTTTTAAACTTGCGTTCAGATTACCGTGGTCAGATGGAAGGTCTAAACGGGGCCTTGGATGCATTATGAAGTTCATGTGGATGGATTGTGCGTTGAATGATCAAAATGCTTTAATAATAACCAGCAAGCTCACTAAGCCAGTGTAGCTGCTATGTGATGTGACAGCAGCTCATTTATTACCTGTATGCACAGAATTTACACTAATTTAGTTTGAGAGTCAAACTAAACGTTTGTATGCTGCAAAAACCCACGATTCATTGATATCTTGGAATAACTAACTAATTACTAAAATAGTTCTTCCGAGATATTAGCGGATTCCCTTTGCTTGTGTTGGCTGAAGCCACTGACAAGGCAATAAAGTGGTGCGGCAAAACTCACATAAAACTCAAGATACAAGACTTGACTCTTAAGTTCGCTGCCTCATCTCCGATCTGCCCCTACATCTGTGGCTGAACTGTGACATAGGCAAGTACATTAAACACCAAGCAAGCAACATACAGCAGCTGGTCCAAGTGGTGATGAAAACACATTTTGCGCAGGGCAAAAAATAAATTTGCACACAGCATAGTTGACACATCATAATCAATTAGTCAATTTCTTGCAGCTGCTTCAGAAAAGAAGCCTGAGGTTTAGAATAATGTGAAGCAGCAGCAAAAGGAAATTTGCAAACACAGCTCCAACACAGATGGTTCCTCTGTAGCCGCCTGCATAACCACGCCAGTTTGGCGACATTGTTCCACTGAGGGTGTGGACGATGGGTCAGCAGTATCACCTGATGGGACGTTCAGTGGGATATTTGTTTGATCACTTCTCAAGGCAAAAGCTCTACAGTATGTTGGTGAGGACGGAGCTGGCATGAGTAGCAGCAGGTGGATTTTCAAGTGCGGTAGGATGTCCTTCCAGCTTCTTTTCTAATTTCTTCACCTTGAGGAATGCAGTTCCTTTACCTGTGGTGTCTGGAAGCTAGACAAACCTCCCTTGGGAACTGGGTTATGCTCTGACAGAGATCTGCCCGGCCAAACTAATTGTTTGGGTGGGATTTATGTGGCAGGGACAGAGGAATGACGCAGATGTAGTCATGGACGTCATCCGAGCGTCAAATTGCGCGTTACCAGACTCATATTCTGATTAAAATTGAGGCTACTATGTAGGTGAACCAGGCTTTATTGAAGATAGCTGTAAAAGAGTTAGCTCGAGCACTGGATGTTGTGATTGCTGATTTTAATCATCACTGTTTTGCACTGGGCTTTTTTGCATTTTGGACCTCCCCGTCCTGATTATTGTTGGCCACAAATAAACACGTGTGCAGATGCAGGTTTTTCAAAAATGGCAGGTGTATAACAATGCTCATGGAATGCACATAGAAATTAGATATGAGATAGTGTGTGCATGAGGTCAGAGTGAGAAAACTGAGGTGTATTAAAAAGGAACAGTCGTAAGCCAACTGAGAGCTGGCATCGTCAGTTTTTAGAAAAGGAAATCCAGGAAATTCATTTCATCGCATCCTGTTAACTCACTCCTTTGTGGAACATCCCTCCCGCCAGAAGTGCTCCACCACACACATGTTTATTCTCTGCTGCTGAAGTACATGCAAATACACAAACATTCATATTCACCGTTAATGCATGCACACCAACCCAAACACAGCGCAGACGTCAGACATGCACAAGGACCTACCTTATTTACAGAAGAACATATTCAAAGGCTGAGACCGAGGCATACTTGTACACCCATTTTCTCTCTCATGCTCACACATTCAGTGTGGCACGCAGCAGCACAGCAGCCTCCGAAGAGGGTGTGAAAGGTCTATTCATTGCCGTGCGACTCCAGCTAAGCAGGGCGGCTCGTGAATCTGTACTTACGGCGCCGGAAAGCTTCAATGCTTTGCTGCTGCAGCTGCTCTAGATCTCTGTCTGTCTGTTGTTGTCTCTTTAATTTACCTCTGTATTCCTGCCATTTCACACCTCTTTGGTGTCCTCTCTGCAGCTTTTAAAGTCCTCTCTAATTGTCACTTGTGTGTGTCACTCCATTCGTCCGTCTCCTCTTTTCTCTACCTGTGAATCCGACAGCTCAGTGCTCAGCTTGACTTTGCTCAAAGGAAAAAAACAGCATCTGTGTCTTGATGTGTTTGACTCTTCTGGTGTTATAGTTGGTTATATTTATATATAATATACAGTACGCTAGCCTGCCTCATAATATCTTATTTATTTATTCAGAATAACAGATATACTGGGAAGTTTAAAGGATCATTTTCCTTTTGGATTTGTCAGCATGTAAGACTGTGAATTTGGGAGTTGGTGAAAAGCTGTAGAATAAGTGACAGGAAGGAATTCAAAAGACAGCAAATGTGAGTATAAAAAAATGACTAATTTATTTGGCTCCTCACAAATAAATGTAATTAAACCATTTTATCCCATGACGGCATCAGGGGGGTTCCATTTCTTCAGGAATTGCATCCATATGCGACGATTCACACCTAATACTGCATGTATGTAATGTTTGCATCCTCTCTTTATGTTCATTAACGGCACGATAATGTGTAATAGATATTCAAGATTTTGACTTTTGACTATATTATTTTCATATATTCAGTTATTAATCTGTCTCCTCTGTTAGCGCCCATCCAGCAGGGCCGTGGTGATTAAGTTCAGAATGAGAGCTTGCTATGCACTGCTAATAAACCTGTTTGCACTCTTTAACAAATCCAATTCCCTGGCTTCATTAACTCCTTTGCACTCTTTACCAGTTCATTCCCTTGCTTGTTTAATTATTGTTTACCAGTCCGTGGCCTTGATGCAGAAGCATCCCCGCTCTGTAGCAGCCCCTCAGTTCATTTGCACTGTTACCCCATTGTTTCATTGACTTTAAATTGTTTCCATCGCTTACCTGTCTGTTGGCTTGGCTCATTAAAGGTGAAGGCGGCCCCTTCCCGAGACAAACTGATAAACCTTCCTTCAGAGGCTTGACCCCCCCAAATTCATGGATGCGCATTGCCAAGGCAACAAGGTTGTGTCTGCAGTTGTTGCTGCAGTTCTAACACGCAAAGAGGATGAGACGCCAGCTCTGAAAGTGGCTGAATCTAATAATGTGGATGAGCCGGTTTGTTCGCAAACAAATGCTAGATACAGAACGTGATGTCTACCTGTAGCAGGTAGAGCGGAGATATTGGCTGAATTTGGAATGAGGTGTATTGGCTTATAGTGGCTTACACCACCTTTAATTCGCTTGTGCTTTTAGCGGTCCCTTTCTCAGACCAAAGCCCTTTGTGATTACTAATCCGACTGAAATGTTTACCTACCTATCTGCGCGCTACACATTCACGCTGTTTACCAAGCCCTTCTCTTGGATTATTACTCCATCTACAGCATGTGGCTATTGAATACAGTTATAAAGGGCTTGAGTCAGTAGGTCTTACACTGTAACTATAAATAACATAGCTAGGAGTTGCTTTGTATTAGCAGCACTCCCATGAAAAATGGAAAGAAATGTAACATGTATCACCTGTGTAGCTACGGCATGGGTTCATTTCTCTGCCATTCAATCAGTATCCATAAATGACTGAAACAAAGGCAACTGGACATGTAGATGTTTCATCCAAGTAGCTTCTTCAGTCCTAAACCACTGGTATGAAGGTGGGATTTAAATAGGAACATCCTCAAGCCAGAAAAGACAGATCATTTGAATGAGTAGTAAAAGAGGATGTGTATGTCGCATTGGAAAACCGTTCTCTGAACAAGAGAGGTGGACTAAAATATAATGTGCCATCAGTCTACGATACAGTCTGAACATCTGTGCCTAAGAAGTTTCACACCTTCAGACTGAGGTCTTTGGCCAGCAGTGAGGATGATTAGTATAGCATTCACTGGAAAAAGAAACCAGGATCATATTATTATATTTCCATTTCCATTTCAAGCATTTTTTCCAGTCTGACCTTCCAGCCCAGTCTCCTCTGACTGAGGTGGCTGAATGAGGCGTTTTTATCCAGATTGAACTATTTTTCTGATTGTTATTGTAGCTGGTGTGAAACAACAGGTGTCCCAAATGAATATCTGCCCACTCATCCATATGCCGATATAAAACATACTGCAAGTCACAAAATGACAACCGCCCTCTCATTATCTCACATCTGCTGCTTTACATTTAAAAGCCATATATTTTATTTGCATAATTTTAAATATTTCTCGTCTGCTGTTGCAAATTATTTACCTTGTATTGGCCCTTTATGCTAGACCCTCAGTTCATCTGCTAGAGGAAACAAGCTGTTTCAGCTTCAGTAACTTTCCTCTGATTGGCCAATGCTAATTGGAAGCCAGTTATCACCAATCAGCAGTCTCCAGGGCTCCAGAACAAAGCCAACAATAGAAGCAGTTTAGCCACTTCAGACCGGCTCCAGATATAGTTATTAACAACTTTACACCCTGGTGCAAAGATGGTTTTGGTCTCTATGGCTAGTTTCTCAACTATACATTGATTTTTTTTAATTTAAAATACAATACCTCAGGTATGTTGCATAATTAAGGGTGTGTCTGCTTTGGGTGACAGATCGTCGACCAACAGACACCCAACAGAGCCTCATTTCCACTCACACTTCACCTTTTTACCATTTTTTTTAATTAGCAGAGAGTTGGGCAATGACGAGACGCTGAAGGCCGGATGCACCATGCTGAGCTTCAAAACTGCTCTTTGGGAAATCTGTGGGGGATGTCACGGAGGTCCCTTTTTATACAGTCAATGGGCAGCACCCGGTTCCTCTGAGCTGTTCTTCCTGAATGTGCTTCTGCCTGCAGGAAATGACTGGATAAAGAACGTCATGAAAGCAGTAAAAAGCGTTGGAATCCTAGTATTTAGAGCAGTCTGAAGCATGAGCTCTGACTCACTGGGATTGTTTCGCATATGTTTTCCTAATTACTTGGACATTTTAAATATTTTAATTAATAATCCAGATACATATAAGTATGCTGGGGATGTCCAACTGGATTTTGACAAGATCACCACCATAGATTAGGGTATGGAGCCATAAGACAGAGTTATGTCAGAAATCTCAGTTTGAAACAAGACTGATATGATCATCAGTTGGGGTTTTATTGTTTAAAGATGTTGTTGATAGTCTGAAATCTTCTCAAATGTTGCTCCGTTGCCAAACCTTATCTGTGAGCGTGGTTCTTCTGATTTGAACACTTCCAACTCATATTGACATTTTGGTACAATAGTTGAGATGAGCCCAATGAGATTTCTATTCCAGGTGAGAGATGTCATTTACTGGAGGAGATTTGAAGGATTTGGATGAAAGGCAGACAAATTTCAATTTAAACTGAGCAGGATTTGAAATGAAGTCAGTCGGAGCAGCTGGAGAACCGTGTGCCCTGGTGTGTTTGCTGAGGAATGCTGGTAACCAATCGATTCCTCATGAATTACGACTACTTTGATGCCCAGACAGGAGAAGAGGGCCACGCACACGTAGCACTTTAGCTTCTCCATCACTGTGTCTGGTCTTTTATCTCCCACATCCAACTATCAGACACTGCCATTGCCAAAGGGAGGTCAAAGCTTGGTAAGAGGATAATGATGAAATGTGCAGTATGAAAACCAGAACAGGAGACATCTTTTCATCTCATTCCCTTCATTTAACCCAGAAATTTGATCACGCTCATCCCCAGGATACTCTCTGGGGAGTCTGTCTGTCATACACCATTCAGGCATAACATTATGACCACCTTCCTAATATTGTGTAGGTCTCCCTTGTGCCTAAAAACAGTTGTGACTCTTCAGAGAATGGACATGGGTCTTCTGAGGGTGTCCTGTGGTATCTGGCAACATAATGTTGTTAATTGGGGTCTCTGGGTCCTGTGGGTTGAAGGGAGGGACTTCTGTGGATCATCCACAGATACCTGATCAGTTTGGGATCTAGTGAATTTGGAGGCCAAGTCAAAACACTTGTGCTGTCCGTCATGTTTTTTTAATCGTTCCTAAACTGTTTTTGTGCCACTGTCTGTGTCAGGCTGCATCTGATTGGTGTATTTTACAGTATTAAAGCAGGAAATCCGCAAGGTTACTAAGTGCATTTTTTTCCCCCAGTACTGGCGTGTTATTTTCTTGTAAGATTAAAAGAATTTGGAAGTATCAGCAGTGCTCGTTTTGAGTTTTAACCTTCATTTGATCAGAGCTAAACCTTCTTATCTGGAAGTTTTCTGCTTTTGCACCATTTTTTTTAATATTTACAGCCTTCCTGTTGTTGGTTCACTTTCTGCTCACATCATCCTGCACCAGATGTCATGACAGAAAAAGTTTGTAATGAATTGGTGCACATTGGTGAGCATTTAATATAAGATAAGATAATCCTTTATTTATCCCACAGTGGGGGCATTTGCAACATTGCCGCAGCAGGGAGGTTAGGGAAAGTGCACATCGTAGATAAAAAATAAACATTAAAGAAGTACAAAAAAAAAAAACTGAATATTAGATACAACAGAAGTTGTATGTTTAGCAGCTGAAGGAGAGTAAATGTTGGACATTAAGCTGTGGCCAGAAACATGACTCCATAGTGATGCTAATGAGGTTCTGTGTCTCTGTTTGCGGATGCATTCTCTATAACAACTTTATAAAGTGATAACAGACCGGGCTTTGTGGTTGCCTGTTTTGCTTTGGACAAATGTGCATCAATTATTAAACTCTCTCCAGAATTCTAACATTTAGATGTCTCTGAAAATGTTGAACCTTTCATCTTGGAGGGCAGGAACTGTAACGTCGTTTTATTTTTTATTAATCTCAAACCACAAAATAATCCATTTATGGATTACCATCAATCTTTGTCCGCATCATGTTCTAATCTCTTGTGTCTTAGTCAGATTGTTGTACTGAGTGCACTGCTGTCCTTCTGTTGCTCCTGTGAGTTGTCCTGCTGTTTACATTTTGTTGCGTACATTGTACTTGCTGCCGTTACAGCTGAGCATCTGGCTTATAAATTTTATATTGCTGGACCTATAAATTGCAAAAAATCTAAATATATATAACTGTTTTTGAAGGACACACTGATTGCAGACAAGTCTGTGTTGTAGCTGGAAGTAGACACTCCTTATAGTTATGGCACCTTGCTAGTAGTCCTGTACATGACACTGTAACACTGTAACCTATGTAAGTAATTGTCAAATCTGTCCAGGAGATCATCAGCAGGAGCAAATGTGTTGTAAATATGACAATCTGTTGACTTGTAAAAAAAATAAAAAAATAAAAATGCAATTACATCTTCTGATTGGCGATGCAAAAATCCATTCAGCAAAATTACCAATTTTAGTGTTCGCCTCACAGTCTGACTAAAAAAAAAAAATCTATTTATTTGGGATAGCTGCAGGAAGCCTGCTCTATTTACCCTGATACAGAGATTTCTCTTTGTTTCCCCAGTTCCTCTTCAGGTGAAGGTTGGGAGTAACTCCAGATTTATGGTCGGATAGTCTTCTATGCCCCGAACTAACATGTACATCCCAGAAAATATAACCACACATTGTGGCAATGCAGACCACAACAGCTGTGATTTGTCCAAAATGCATTTCATTCTTCACGTCTGCTAGTGGCCAGACAAATCCAGATAATTCTCCCTTGCTCAGCCTCCTACACTCCATCCTCTCTTCTCTATGTCCTGTGTTGCAACGACTCGAGTAAAAGTAACTGATGTGCTCTTCCGGTTGCCGTTGTGTGACGTAAACAGTGGTGCTTTTGAAGCATCATTACAGAACAATACAGACGCATCAGAGCACTAATATAAATGCCAACAGCAACGTAGCCCCCTATGATGTAGAGTATATATATTGACCTCATCAGGTTGGAACAGACCACAAGTATTCCTTGGAGAAATAAAGGGGAAGGCTAAAGCTACAAGCTGCCACTTCAAAAATATATTTATCTTTAGTAAATGTCAAATCTCGATGGTATTCTGGTCTTTGTGTCAACCAGGGATTGCTATAGATGGAGCGATCTGCCTACAGATGGTAAACGGTCTCCTTCTATATCTCTTAATATCGTGGTTTGTGTACAGGCCCATATTCCACTACTCACTGATTAATTTCTGTTTTATTACATTTCTCGGTGTACTTAATTTTTTTTAAATTAAACTCTTAATCTTCTACTTTTATGTCATGTAACTTGTTTAAATGCAGCGCAGAAAATACTGCAATAGGTCCATCTTTAATATTTTCACCCTTGTAGAAGACATAAAGTGATTCCTTCCTTTGATTTTCAGTCGACTGCTTGTCACGTTTTCCCTGCACCTCCTGACCGCGGAAGCAGGAGCAATAGCGTTGTATTATCCGAACAATTCATCTGCAGAATGGAGGAAGAGTTAAGCAGTAATTTACCGGAGCATGCAGGGCATACAGTGAAAAATAAGACTAAAGTAATGGTTCCATTTGTACTGTGCAAACTAACTTGATCAGCAGGGTAGCCTGAAGGTAAGAGGTAAAGATGAAGCAGACAGATAAATTAGACTGAGAGGAGAGAGAAGGAGGAGAGGTCATCAGTTCTCTGGAGAGTGGAAAGATTCATAGCTGTGTTCTGTATCAATAATGTAACAAGAAAGAGAGAGAGAGAGAGGAGAAAGAGGGAGAGAGCAAGACAACACGAGTAGAAGAGGAGGGGAAAAAATACAAGCAAAGAAGACACGGGAAGAGGAATATTGGAGGAGAAAAAGGGAGAGTGAGAGCTGAACGCAGTAAAACGTGGAAAAGGCCACAGTAAAGGTCTGATGCTGCCACTGCTGCAGCTGTCCTCATCGACCTGAGCTCTGTCTCACTCATTTCAGCACAATTCAATTCATGTAGCTTTATTGATGTGATGAGACTGCTCTTACTGTACATTACCAAGAGTGTCAGTACAAAACATCAATACATCCCCAGACTAGACAAGATCCAGAAGAAAGTGGAGCTAAAATATTGTATGGAACCCAAAAAAAAAAAAACAATAGGTTCGATAGGCATAAAATGTGGCAGATGGAGCAGGAATATTTTATCTCGGGAAACCTTGCAGCTCCAGTGAATACTGCAGCTAGGCCATTTGTAATAGATCCAGAATGGAAGTGTTTAATAAGGAGCATGAAAATACAAAAAGGTACATATGAAACTAAAATTGCTTCACTGAAGTATTTGCTTAATATACCTGATGTTTATTTGAATTGGGAAGAGTACATAGGTATGTTACTTTGGTTATTTGTCTGCCCCTGGTCTACTGTATATAGTACAAATATATCAATCAGCAGTAATATTATAGGATTATGGAACATGGCAGGTATTTGGCAGGTGGTGAACATTTTGCCCCTTAAACACGACGTCAAGCAAAGCAGGCAAGTGGAATAATTTGAGCAACTTTGACAAGAGCCAGATTGTGATTCGCAGATAACTGGGTCAGAGCATCTACAAAATGCTCCCTGATGCACACAGGAAGTGAAGGCTGTCCACTGTGGCCGACAATGAGCCACTAGCTGCTGTAGCACAAATGTCTGAAAGAGTTAATGCTGGTTCTGATAGAAATGTGTCAGAACTCATAGTGGACAACTGTATGAGGTTGCATAGCCAGTGACCACTCATGGTGGTGTTAATGCTGATCGCTGAAAACACCTACATTGGGCTTGTGATCACGTATAACATGATAACATCGTATGCCATATGTGTTGCCGATCTGAAGAAGCTATAGTATCAGGACACAAGGAACATCTCCTAGTTGTTGCTCTAGGGGCGTAGTTGGTCAGTGGATGGAGTCAGCCTCAAGCTGGTTGCTAGCCTCAAGCAGAGTCTCTTGGTCTGCCACTCCTACAAATTTTTATAGCCCTTTTTTAGTCGATATAAACTTACTTACTTAGTTCGTATAGAGTCCTGCAGCAGCTAATGCGTTTGACCACACATGGGAGGGGAGTTCTCTAACTGGCCACTCATCGGTCCATTATTGTTTTGTATGTCACTGTCAAATGCCATAGTGAGGACAAATGATGGACTAACATTTAAAACGTTTTATTTATTTATTTATTTTAATGGCACGCCATCTATTCCCCTTGGGATCTAACACTCGATTGCAATCGACTTGTTGGACACCCCCCATCAAACTAACATCCACATAAATGGGAACCAGGTTTCCAAGAAGAATGAACCGCTGCTAGTTTGCTGCAATGACCCACTGGGCTCCTCACCTGTCTTCTCGGAGGCGTCAGCATTGTTTTTGTCATGTGATCAGTGATGAGACAACATAATGCTTACAGAATCTTGGCACAGGAGAGAAGGTGACTAATCGACTAATGCTATAATTAGAAGTCACCAAGATTCAAATTTGGTTTTACAGGTCATCTAACAAATGCAAAGACGTTAAACGAACATAATGTTCACTCCGTCCTTTAGCTCTGTTGTGATCTCCAAAACATTAGCGGCTTGTAAAAACAAAACAAAGACCTGAGAGACACAAATATGTTCTGTAGCTCTTAGATAGACCACAAAGTTTGGCAGCAACTCTCTGTCTCAGACTCAGTAGGTGACATTTTATAAACATTTCAGTCAAACGCAGCATGGAGACAAGAAAGCTACAGTGAGCCGGCGAACCGAGACGAGGGAAATGAAAATCTGAAAATTAAATTCATAACAAACTGATTTCACTGTGAATGTAAAAACTGTGGATTTGTGCTAGTACAATGTGTCCTCAACTTTTATTTTATTTTATTATTTTTCTGACCACACAGAAGCATTTGCAAGAACATCTTAACAGTTTCTCTAAGGGAATGATTATCACTTCATTTAATTTGAAAAATGAGAAATTCATTCGGCAGTCAGGGAAGTGGAAGAACTTTTTCTCCGCTCGCCTCCGGGTATAAATTCATTTACTCTCGCGGATGCTGTCTGCTAGAAAATGTCTTTTCCTCTTTAATGTCCAACTTCTGCCCTCCGGTATTTTGCAGAGCAAGTCAGAAATACACACACCGACACCTCACAGTTCAGGGAACACTGGATGTCTTTGTTTATATCTCTTCTACCCCTCACCGTCTGTTTTAGACCGGATATGAGGGGACCTGCGAACCTGAGTCACCGCCTGAATAAATGCATTTAAATATTGGTAGAAGTCTCACACGCTCACATGCAATTAGATTATAGCGGAGGGATGTGGTGACATGGTGGGTAAGCAAATCGGCCGCTGTGTTTGAAATTACTTCCTAGTTTAAATGACGAAAACTCAGGAGTAGCCCCTGTACTAAGGTGTACTTATAACTCATCTCTGTTTTCCTTTTTTTTTCTTTATTCACAGCAGATAGATGTGGTATTACATGGCTGTGATTTCACATGTCTATTATTTGATGCGCCAACTGCAATAATGCCATTCTGGGAAAATCAGGAATGCTGTGTATAACATACTGTGCTATATTTGAGTGCACTACTTGGTGTGAAAACATGCAATCCAGACACTCGAGTGTAATGGCACAAAAAGTGAATGTAATCATACCGGGCAGAAAATAGTGAGTCATAATGGACAGCCATTCAACACAGCATATACAGATCGATTCCCCAGACTCGCCTTATGTGTGTGCGTGTGTGTGTCCTGTCATATCAAAATCCTGATGTTGACAGGAGGTGTGTTTACTCCTTCTTTGCTCCAGTGGTCCTCATATCCTTTAATTATTATTCTTTCCTGCTGCTCTAACACTTCACTGCTCTGTCTGTTCCTGTGATGAGCTTCTGTCCAACATGACATTTCTCCTCCCCCCCTGATTTCTAATGTGTACGACTCTGCTTCCAGCCATGTCTTTAACTGACAGCATGAAAACCTGTTGCATATAGGCCACTCTACACATGGGACTAGAATATGTTAGATTCTTTTTTTCAGACCTGCCTGTGTATTGTAGTTGAAAAGTGAACATAGTATAGCTAATATACAGCGGATAAAATAAGTATGATGTCACCAGATATTACCAAACCATAGAGGTCCGTGAATGTCTATGTGATGTGTAATAGTGTGAAATGACACAGGGAAAACGGGTTGAACACAAGAAGAAAAAGGAGTTAGGAAAAAAGCATGGAAAGCCAAGACACCATCTAAAAATCTATGAGTAATCAGAAAGCAATCCTGCCCCTTGTCGGTGCAAATTAATATCAGCTGCTTTAGTCCTATAAAAGGTGTCTCATCGCCAAGGTGTCACACAAGAAACATTTTATAATGTGAAAAAGCAAAGCGCTCGCTCAAGACCTTTGCAAGCTCATTGTTCCAAAACATACTGGCAGCACTGGTTACAGAAGGACTTCTAAACATATTAATGTTCCAGTGAGAAGTGTTGGGGCCATAACCTGGAAGTGGGAAGAACATAATTTCACCATAAACCGACCACGACCATGTGCTCTTCGCAAGATTTCTGAGAGAGGGATGAAAAGAATTATATGCAGAGTTGTCCCGAGAACTCAGAAAGACCTAGTGTATTTAGTAATGCACTCTACTGCCAGGGTCTATATGCATGCTCCCCATGTAAGAAGAAAAACAGGTTGAAGCTCATTTGAAGTTTGCTGCAAAACACAAGGAATATTGGGAGAATATAGTCTGGTCAGATGAGACCAAAATCTTGCTGTCATAGTAATGCTCCAATAAACACTGTGTGTAGGTGGTGGTCCCGTCATGGTGTGGGGCTGTTGGCAAACTTCATATAAAGTATGTGGAAAAACATACCCAGATATTTTTAAGAAATCTGCTGCCATCTACCAGGTTGATGAAGATGAAATGAGAGTGGACATGTCAGCAGGACAGCAATCCCAAACATAGCCAAGGAAACTCTGAAATTGGTTTCAGAGAAAGAAAATAACGCTGCTAGAATGAGCCAGACAATTACCCGATTTGAATCCAGTAGAAAATTATGGAAAGAACTGAGGGTCATAGTTCATAGAAGAGGCTAACTGAACCTTGAACTATATTTACTGAGACTGATTTTTTATTTTATTTTTTTACCTGTGTTAGCAACAGTTTCTTATCAAGCAGACACCGAAACATTACCACGCTGTCGAGAACTGATTACTGACAAAGCTCTACTGGGCCAGTCAACGGGCAGGCTTTATGTAGATGTAATCTGAGCGCTGTGGAGTTGAATTTCTATATAGCTAAATGGCTCTGACTGGTTGCAGAGCATTGTTTCCGCGCCATGAAAAGAAAAATGGATCAGTGTCAAGTTTTAGCTTGAAGGTTTATTTTACCATGAAAAATATCACCTGTTATGCTAAGCACTTCCATACTATTTATTTAAATGCATGCAGAGATTTTTTTTTCAGTTGAAACACATCTCATAATGAAACCCCAGTGGTGTGTTACCAGACTCATATTATGATGAGAGCTGATTCTGGCTACATGTTTTTATGATCAATGTGCATTTGTTTGAAATCCATTTTCTTTCCTTTTCAGGCAAATACTATAACCAGGTATCAACATGTTGATATGATGAGGCAAAAAATACAACACAGAGTTTAAAAGTTGGAAGAACCACTTTGTAACGCAGGAAAAGAGACCATTTTGTCATGTTTTTAGCCAGAGAAACACATGATTTCTGCTGGGAAATAAAACAAAAACACTTCAGATTGCACTAGTCACTCAAACCCCAGTCTGAAATAGCATTTGAAAAGACTGCAAAGGTGCTAATTACATGTGTTAATAAAGTGATAAATTTGGTTACCCGGGTAACAAGCCCAGTCAGGTGTAGCTGGTAAGTCAGTTTCCCAGTTGGTTCTGTTGCAGCATTCAGGTATACAAGCAGCTGTTCACACTGGCTGTACGGTCAATATGGCCACCAGTAACCGAGCTGATAGTCTGCATGTCTCCATCTGTGTGCGTCCAATAGGAGGGCGACTCTCTCGGGGCGATGGAGAAGGTTTGTCGTCAGCTGACCTACCATCTCAGCCCCCACTCCCGATGGAGGAGACAGGGCCTGCTCAAGAGGAAACCTCAGGCCTGGTGAGTCTGTGTGTGTGTCTGTGTGTGTTTGTGTGTGTGTGTGTGTGTGTGCGCGGCCATGCCTACAGTATGTGTCTCTGTTTTTGTTAACATCTCAGTGTGTCACCAATGTGTCATCATCTGCTGCCCCTTTGGATGCCAAGGAAAAATCCAGTGATGTCTCTGCCTCTTTATTTTCCACTCTCTCATAGCCACAGTTGGAGATTTAATCACTCCTCTCTGTCACCTTCACCATCTCTTTGCCCGTGGCCATCTGCATGCGCACATTATTACCTTAGCTGAGCTTCTACTTGCAGGTTTCTGTGTGAGTCTAAATCCCAGTCAAAATCCATCTGAATTATCTCCATTGGTCTGCATTTTGAGTGGCACGTTGCAATGCGTCAGGTAGCTTTCCCTCCACTCTACTTCTTTGCACCTGCATTATGTAGAAACCTTACATTGAATGCCTGCAGCCAAATGAAAATGAGACCCTGGTTGGCTTGATACACATACATGTACATATGCAGTATTTACAGCGTTGTACAATATGCAAATCAGACATCAAAAGCTAGCAGCTAATCCATATGCTCCTTCAGCTCAGCTCCTCTGTAGCTGCTAGACTTTTTTAAAGCTGTTAGTGTGAGTTCAGTAGAGCAGTCAGCTCTCAAGAGTTTCGACTTGATTAATGTGCTGCTTTTATGTAGTTATACCTGGTTTTGTTGTTTCACATCGTCATCACATGGGACTCACGATCGGCTCACTACAGTTATATTTAATTTGCCAGTGTAAAGGATAACAAGAATTAATTCATTACCCTCTTACTCTACACGCAGCAGCTGAGTACTTGTGAAGATCATTTAGTCCCAAAGTGCTGTGGAATATTGTATCGCTTCATACATTTGTATAGAACAAGTTGTTTGGAGGAGTACTGTGAAAGTGCAACGCTAAATCAGTGGAGTACTCTAAATCTTTTTGATAAATTATTATTAAAATGATGTATATAGTTCTTAAAATATCAGTAGTGGACCATGCATTTTCCACCTGGGCCTTCAACGCCCTCCAACCTTATTCAAAACACCTCCTAATATGATCATTATGACACAACTACTATAGAAACCATCAACATCATACAGATATGCAATAAGGACAGGACGTTGCATCATAGACTGGTACATCATACAGCGAGATGAACGTCATTACTAAAGCAAGAAACTCACTTAGAACAATTCAAAAAGTATCGACTCATTCACTGCAGGCACATACGTCAAATCCAGCAGAAGCATCAATGTTGACCTAATAAAATGGTAAAAATATACATAAAAGGTGCAAATATAATTCATTTTACTCACTAGAACTTAAGAAACAATTTAGAGTTCTCCTCTGAGTCTGTCAGCTAAGGGAAGCGCTAACTAGCTCCAGGTTGGGCTGCTTTTTTTCGCACAATATCCAGCTTCAAAGTCTGCAATGTATTTCAAGCATCAGCCACCTGTCGTTTTAATTGTAAAAACCCAGGCAGATTTCTTTGACTCCGGCAACAGATGACGGTGAGAATACGATTGGATAAAAGCTCTAATGCAAAGTTACACTGCCAGAAGCACCACAGTTGAGAGACAGACAAGCCATAATTTAATGAGAATAATGGGAAAATATTAACATGTAAGTCTGTAATTTTGTAAAGTCTAGACTAGCAGAGAAGGCTTTACTGTCCCTGACGGTCCACAGCTGTAAAATATGTAGTGGAGGCATTTTGCTCTTCGGTCTCTTACATGGAATAAATCAGACATTTTTTCTGTTTACTGTGAAATAATGCGATGTCTTAGCTCAGTCTGTTTCCCTCCTGAAAGGTAGTTTAGAGATGCTGTATGTTCAATGAGACTCTACTAGACAGCCTTATTTTGACATAACTTTTCTCGTTCTTTACTTATTTTGTCTTTTCCGTTCATTGATGAGCGGTCTGTGTATTGGTCTTAGGATGGTGGTGTGATTACGATCTGACGTTGAGAAAGTTTAAAATAAAGCACGCTGACACGCTCAGTTTGTTCTGATGCCACTTTTCCCAGTGTCACGATATACTTAGTTCCTGAGTCACAGACTTCTTTGAAAAAGATGAAAATAGCTACAGGTTGATTAACTTGAATAAACCTCTGAGGAGGCGAATAAATAATCTACCAGTGTCATCTGAACACTGTATTCTTCAGTAGAAGGAAATCTGACCTTTAGTACAAAGAAGTGAACAGAGAACTTGTGTGTTTCTAAATCCTTAAAGGCTCTCAGACTGTCTGATCCAGCTGTAACTATCCACCCAACTATACAATGACTTAACCCAGCAACCCAGCAATATAGATTTGTGCAAATACATTTGCATTCTTGAATTCTTAGCAATACTTTGTACTTTTTTTTAAGTGCAACACAATTGGTGTTTTTATAGATATCAACAACACATCTGAACAATTGCATGATATTATTGACTTCATCTGTTTCTCGCACTTAAACTTTCACCATTAACGTGATCCCTGTGTGATGCTGCGCCACCTAAGTCTTCAGCTTGCTATAAAATGTATCCTGGTGGGAGCAGATGGCAGCGAAATGAAATAGTTGCAGGACACACTTGGAGAAAGGATTTCCACTGCTGTGAGAATGGATGATCATAAGGAAATGAAAATCTCTTCTCCTCAGCTGTTAGCATAAACACCAGGTGTCTCACCAATGTAGAGAAGAGAAATAACAATTCGATATGGGCCATAAGATTGGACTCCCAGCGAGTGTGTTTGGGGGGTGGGGGGTGCGTTCCTGCTTTCACACTCATCTGAAAAGACAAACTGCTTTTCTTTCATGAAACAGCGAGCCCAAAGGTGCTGCTACAGCAGTGCCTCACCTTTGATGGAATTAAATGGCAGTCTAAGATGAAAATTAAAATGAGTTTGCTAATAATCTTAAGTAATTTTCGACTGGTGGAAGGGATTTAATCAGCGCAGTGTTGCAGTCGACACCTCGGGCTGTCATGAACTCCAGTCAGAGTGATTAGCCAGAGGAGAGACAGGCCCCATTTACTCAGAGTCTCAGGGCAAGAGAGGAGATTGAATCATCCGTTTGCGTGGAACACACGCCGTTAGCTCTTTCCCAACACACACACACACACACACACAGCGAAATATCTCCCTGTCAATTAAGCCAGACCCTTCGAAAATATTTCTCAACAAGAACAAAAACTGCAAAGGCTCCATTTGGTGATGGTTCCCTTAGCTTTCTGTACACGTGTGGTCATTAGTGTGACACTTTACTCAGGATTGTTCGGCCAGTCCCAGGAGAAATGTTTCTAAAGCCTCATTCAGAAGATTAGAATTCGATGTAAAATGATTTTAGTATTTGCTATTACTTGGTAAATAACTGGCAAATGGTATTTACCATTTACACAACAGGGCCAAGCACTGGGAGCCAATCAGAGTTCAGTGTCTTACTCATGGACATATTGAACCACTAACCCTCTGTGTTCTAGCTCCACTGTCCAGGGCCACAACCAAGATTTAGAAATACAGAGGGTCACTCCAAAGAGACAAAATACCAACTGCTGGTACTGTTCACGTTTAATAATGAAAAGGTTCAGGTTTTTTTTGCTGCATTTACTCTTTTCCCACTACTCCTGTACCATCATCACAAATTCAAATAAAGCGTAACATCCCCCAGTTAACAATTCTGACACATAACAGCCCCGCACTCTAAATAAACAGACATTTGTCATGACGCTGAAATGGTAGACAAGAGAGATTTCTTTCATTAAGCCTGCAGTAATTAAATCACATATTGGCACACTCTTGTAAAAGGTCTTGAGAGTGCGTGTAATCTCCAAACGTGTCTTCTATTGTTTTTACACTCCCAACACACATTACTGCAGCCCTCATGAGCTCTTGTCAGGATTAGTCCTGATGGAACCGCAAAGCCCCCTGTGTCCCCATGTGTGGCTGCACGGAGGGATCACTCACTGACGACATGAATTCCTTTCACGTAGAACTCCTTTCTCATAGTTTTCAGGTTTATTGATGCTACCTCCTGTTTCAAACCTCCTTAAATTGCTTGTTTTGCCACATCAATTCCAAGTGTTACAGTTCAAATGCAGGAGGAAGCTAGTGGGCAAAAAGAGCGCTGATCGGATGATGTGAGATACAGAGCATCGAAGTTCCTCACCGTAGGTAGTCATAGTTACCAGCAAGGAGGAGGCTGGGTGCAGGGTCTGTGAAAAGCAGCATCTTATTCTACAACGTCATCTGAGGACTCACCTGCTGGCGTCTGAGCCAAGTGAAGCACAAGAAAAGAATGGAACAACATAAAACTCGTATGACTGCCCGTACTTATCCTCAGGCTCCTTGTCAGAAGCTCATCAGATAGCTGTCACAGAGAATATGGCATGATTTACTGAATGCAAGCATAAACTCATCAGACATAACATTATGACCACCTTCCTAATATTGTGTAGGTTTCTGCGGATCAGACTTGTTCCAGTGCATCCGATAGATACTTCATCAGTTTGAGATCTAGTGAATTTGGAGGCCAGGTCTTTTTTAGTTGTGTCTTTGTCAGGCTCCATCCTGCTGGTGATGGCTGCATTGCTATGGGGTGGGGGTGTCTGGCCTGGTCTGGTCTAGGTGGGTGGTACATGTCTAAGTAACATCCACATCCAAAGTTTCCCAGCAGAACATTGTAGTGCCACAAGATGGTCAATGTTATTTACTTCTCCTGTCACAATGTTATGCCTGATCAGTGTAAAATAATAACAGTCATGGTATCTAATGGAAATCTGTGCTAACATTTGCAAGCTAGCAAGTTGTAGCTGACGGGCCAAATTTGATTTTAGTCTACTTTTTAGTCCATTTGGCTGATATTCATAAGCAGCCTTGTATGCGGAGGTGCCAACAATCTCATATTCCTGGGTTGTTCATATATTTTAAGGTCACTTCCATTTTGTTTCGTTGTTTCCCCCAAACCTCTCAACTGTCACCCTCATATAAGGATTGATGAGTTACTTAAGATATCAGATTGTCTTTAAACCACAGCCTACACACAACCACAAACACTACATACAATTTTAAAATATTTTCCAGGGCAACCTGGCAACCCACAACTCGATTAAAGGGTCGTGTGTTCTTTGCGCAGGCAGGCCAGTTAATTGTTAGCTAGCCAACTTAGCTGTTGTCAGAATATCTGGGTAGGGCTCCACCTAAAAAGCAAAACTACATCTGTTGGACTGTACAGTTTCCATTTATATCTGCTGGTTACCAGGACAGTTCCCATGTCCACTGCAAAAATAAATAAATAATGATATGTGCCAACATATTGACCTTCAACAGCAGGGCTTAAGTTGGATGGAAAAAATGTCCAACATGCTCTGGTTAGTAACGCACCATAAAAAAAATGACAGTGCATCTTCTACCAGGCACCTGTTCTCTAATGTCGGTCGACCACTCCCACAGCAAATGTCTAAGCCCTGGAGCGTAGACATTGTTTCCACAAACATTTCCAAAACCTGTGTTTAAAAATATACACAATAGCTGTAGCGTCAGTGTGATTTATATTTCTTTTAAATTGAGCAAGGAGAATTCAGATTTAAGTTTGAGATAAATGACCAAGTGTGGCGTACCATCCTTGGCAGAATATCACATTCACAAGGCCAATGTGGCAATAGAATCATTTTAATGCTTCAGAAAGTGTTCAGGGTCCTTTATCTGCTGCACACCGTGTTGTGTGGTAGATTTTATTTAAAATTAATAAAACTGGGATTTTTCCTATTATTCTGCTATCAGTTACCCGTAATGGCAATGAGAAAGCCTGAGTTCACATTTTTTTTGCTGATTTATTGATCATCCAATTACAGTTTCAAGCTTCTTGGGTGAACCTCCTGGATTAATGCAGTCTGGGCAATTCTTCCTGTCAGATGATCTCAAATTCTGTCAAATATCTATGAACTGCCATTTTTGTGTCTCTTCACAGGACAGTCAGAGACTTGTCCTAACGCCACTCCAGCATTATCTTGGATCTGTGCTTTGGGTATCGTCCCAGTATATGACAGTATCTGCCTCTCTGGATCTCTTTTTATTCGGTTGAATTAATTTACACCACAACTCTGACCAGTCACCCTGTTTCTGCTGTGTAGAAGCAGCTCTAGGTCGTGATGCTGCCACTTCCATGCTCACCGCAGATGGATTCTGGGTTGTTGTTGAACAGATGTAATGCTTCTTCTTCAAAAACAGGCCAAGTTTTGTTTTATTAGACCAGAGAATCTTTATATTGTGTTACTGTTACTGAGATGGTTCTTTTTCCGGCAGATTGAACCATTTCTGCAGAGAACTGTAAGGTTTCCTCCATGACCAACGTTCCTCTTGCCTGGTTACACAGTCTGAAGGGACGGCCAACTTGCAGCGTTCAGACTTTTTCCATTTCAAAATTATTGTATTGTGCTCCTGGGACCACTCGCTGCTTTAGAAATGGGTTTTAACTGCTTAAATAATACCTCTGCCAGGATGTATTTTGGAACTTGGTGCCTGCTAATTGGAAACTTGCTACAATATTCATCACACTTACGAGAGCTGATTAATCTGTAATAACGTCTAGTTTCAAGTGGAATATTTTTAATTGTGTATATTTCTGTATTATTTGCCAGTCAGTTTCATTTAGCTTTATGTTGACACAATCGAGTTTATATTATTTTTAAGTTCATAGTCTCCCTTGTTGGGGAGGGTGTTGCAAGGTAGCATTTGCTATAAATACACTGATACTTGCACCGATAGCCGTTCTCAGTATATCAGCGTAGCATATGCTGTTACAGTTTATCATGGAGAAATTATTGGACTTCATGGCTTGTTTTTTTTTCCTGACATGCAGACCTTTATATACATCGATATCTCCCTTTCTAATTGATATCCAGTCAGTTCAGATAAGTTTGTGCTAGTTCTACACACGTGATGATGTGTAGAAATCAGGCTTCAGCAAAGGCTTATTTACTTTTGACTTTTAATACATTTGGATTCATTTCTGAAAGCTTGTTTGAAGGGTGTAGGTTGGTGGTTGGGAAATCTACATTTCAAAGTGTGAAGAAAGCGATTCGGCTGTGTAATCTCCTGTGAATTTGAGGTAATCTCCACCCATCATTAAACACAGAGTTATTGAGCTGCCAACACCATGACTCACAAATCTGTTTACTTTGCTACTCTCGCCATACAACTCCTAACCCCCTTTATCTGTAGGGGAATACTGACCCTCTATCAGAACTGTTTGTGTCTTCTGCAAAACAAACAGCACTTCAGAATAATCTCCTTCTTTTGGATGTGAAAACTCAAAAAGGGTTCACATCGTGTAACACTGACTGTGTTATACTGTGTTTGATCAGATCCAGCTGGGTCTGGCAGCTATTGGTTCTGGATCTGATGTGAACCTTTTTTATGAGGTCAGTGATCAGTTTAATTTATTTATTTGTTTTTTTAAAAGATCACACTTCAAGAATGACCTTATTTAAAATGTAAATCGTGGTCTGCAGTTTGTTATTGTCTATTCTACAAGAGTAGTTGTGAATTGGGGAGAAAAAAAATATTAACAAGGCTTACTGTTCGTTGTCTGGCTGCCTAACAACAGCTCCTTTCAGTGTCCTCAATAAGTCCTCTCAGTGGTTTGAAATGAGGCAGCTGCACAGATGAATGTGTGGAGCGCCCAGCGGACCTGGTATCCTCTTCGCTTTAAACCGGGGTCTGAGACCCCTGCAGAGAAAACTGTGAGGTAAACAATGTGACAGCACATATTCTCAAGGCATGGTTACTTTTTTAGCCACGCTGGCACAAGACCATGGTCTTTAAGAAGAAACTGGCTTTATTTTCCCCGTCAGCTGCGTTTGACTGAAGTCATACTCTGGGTGGGAGGAATGAGCCAGGAGACTGAGAGACAGATGGAGACAAGAAAACCAGTTCTAGAGGGGGCATAGTCATATATCTTAGGTTTTTAATTCATTATTATTGTATTTTTACCTCAAAATAATACTTAAAATAATATAATTAAATTTGCCAACAATTATTTATGCAATGTAAATACCATAGTCAAATTAATACAGTACTTTTGAGACAAATCTGAAGTTAAATTGCACCACCAGGCTTTTTATGGAACCATTCTGGTAAATGTAGGTAGACCTATCTCAGAAACTGAGCATATTGTGCAGTAAGACAGCTGAACCTGGCCAGGTCTGTCTTGTCTAAACTGTACCTTCCCTTTCTGCAATGGGGAGTTCACTGGTGTTTGGGCCGCTGCAAAGATTTCTTCCAGAGAAAAATTTACCATCTGCAGCAAGCTTCGTGGACGAAGAGCAAACAGCAACACTTCACATGCTTTGTGTGGTCTTCAGTGGTCTCAATAAACTAATTTTGTCGCTTCAGAGTTCTCGACAACTGCTTTTAAGTTGGGAGACGAAGTGGACCGGTGCGTAATTGACACATTTCCAACATAAACTGAGAATTTGGGCAAAACTGAGGAAGAATGTGACCGTTACTTCCAACCCAAGAAATGCAAAGCTGTGGACTCCATTTGTGAATTTCTCTGGCGAATGTCAGTGTGGACTGAATATCAACTCCCTCAGCTTACAAATGGTTTGCCTTAATATCCAGCAATCTGAGTCTAAAGAGGGATATTTATTTCTGGAGTTGGTGGTAATTCTGCATCTTGCCAAGAAAGCACTGAAAACGTAGATTTCATGTACTCCATCGTATCTCTATGATGGTCAAAAGCCGAAATCGACTGAACATGAGGACACTTCAAGTCTACCATCATGGTTGCCCACGATGAGACTGTCTCGCTGCAGTGAAACATGCTGGTCTGGCTGATTCTGTCTTACCGATTTGTTTTTATATGTTTATGCAAGGAAAATATGGATTGAAAATTGTCCACAGTCCAAAAAGAGTATTAGTGTCCAAAAATACTGTTAATGTTTTACCCAAAAGAACTCATCTGATACGTCTATGTTTCAGCTTTGTTGTTTGGATGTAAAAATATTAAGTAGCACAGCTTTAAAGCTACAGATTAGCATCTTTAATGTGGCATATATTTTTGTTTTACCGCTACTCAGTTTTGTGAATGATGTGAAACTCAAGCGAAACACAGTTTAAACATGAGCAACCAATGTTCTTCTTAACAATAGCACATTCACCGATCAACCACAACATTTAAACCATCTTTTGACAATATAATGTTCTGCTGGGAAACTTTTGCATCTGGCATTCATGTGGATGTTACATGTACCACCCACCCCTCAACCCGTAGGACCCAAAGGCCCCCCATTAACAATATTCTGTTGCCAGACACCACAGGACGCCCTCAGAAACCTCATGTCCATTCTCCGATGAGTCACAACTGTTTTGGAGGTGAAACGGAGACCTACACAATATTAGAAAGGTGGTCATAATGTTATGTCTGATCGGTGTAAGTGTGAAATAAATGCATGTTGGCTAAAGAATCATACATTGCCAATCAGTGTAGCCCTTGAGTTTTGGTCATCATTTTTATACTGTTTGTAACAAATGCAGCAGCAGGTTGAGGTCCAGCTCAACATCTGTTGTCTTTCAGGAGCAGCTCACCAAAAATTTTCAAGATGTTAATCTTGAAATATTCGTGCCTGTCCACTATTTGGCCATAGACACGAGTCTGTCTGTCTGCCTGTCTCCTCTGAGTCTTGTTATTTTTTTTTTATTTTTTTTTTCCAAATGGCTAATTTCATTTGGTGTGGGAAAGGAAATATTGAGGTCTCGCTGAAGTTGACCTCAACATTGTTTGCCATGGAAACTCGTAGCACACTGTGACATGCTCACACACACACACACACACACATAGCACAACATTTTGTACCTTGTCTTTCTGCCTATCTTCCTACATATTCTCCAATCTGTCCGCCTGTCTGTACCTGTCTGTCTGCCAGCCTGTCAGCATGTCTGCCTCCTGCTGACTATCTGGCTGTCGCTGCCGCACCAACAGATTTATTGGCTACCTCCCACCTGTGCACCCGACAGCCAGCAGAGAGAGAAGTTGAGTGTTGACTCAGGTTGTCTGTTTCTCTCCCCACTCTTTCCAGACCCTCCATTTCCCTCGTCTGGTCTGCTTCGGCAGGCAAAACCAGGCGGCAGGGGTATTTAGCCCTTACTTATTTTAATTTTTATGTCTATGTAGGTGGGAATTGAGAATGGATGTAGGGTCCTATCAAGCTGAAGTATCCATTGAGAAATACTTAGCATCTGATGTTTTGATATCCTGAAGACACACTTAGCAAGATGATTCACGATATTAATGGATTGACAGAAACCTCAGAAAAGAAATGGTGGAAACACTCATCACTGCTGGTTCCTCACCCATTGTCCCGTCTGTAGGAGGTCAATGGTTTGCCAGCTTGTGTCCTTTCACACTCAATCACTGCCACTTTTGTTGCAGACATTTGACTGATCAACTATTGAAGGACGCTCTGACTGTAGACGGAGGTCGATGCTGTGTGTTGATGAAAGCTTTACAGGGACCTACTTGTCATGCAGAGCAGCTAAAAGAAGAATTACCACCAACTCCAGAAGTAAATATCCCTCTGTTTAGATCCTAAATGCTGCCCGGTGGTCCGTTGTGTGTTCTGTTTGGAGCTGCGCCTCACGTAGCGGCTACTGAATCTCTTCTGTTTTATGTAATATCAGTTTAATCTGGTGTATGTTGGGGAGGGCAAAAAGTGAAATGCATGCAAAGGAAGACCAGGCGTATTGTTTTAATTTTGGCGTTTTTAAATCTTACTTCCTGGAGACATTTGAATAACACATTTTCTAATGTCACCAGTGTTGCATTGCAGATGTCTAGATGTCATATCAGATTTTCTGTTTGAAATGTTATCAACAGTGCAAAATACAGCACACAATAGTTATATTTATTCTTCAAGTGAGGTCACAGATCTGGCTTCCTTTCTGTCTCTTTCCATTTCCCCTACTTTATTCCTCTTCCCCTCTCCTTTCCTGTGCTGTCATCAGCACACATTAAATCTCCATTGTCTATCATTTTCTATTTGATCAGAGTCCTGTGGTGTTTAAAGTTACGGACACACCAAAGCCACATCTAAGGAAGCAAGAAAGTCCATCACCTCAGGTTGCCTGTGTCTGAGCCAATAAGTTGCACTTGAACTCACCCCCAAAACGACATCCAGCAGGCAGCTGGCGCATACGCCCTGCAGGGGAAATAACTCCTCCGGTTTCCTGGGAGGTTAGGAAGAGGTACAAACTGTCGCACAGAGCTGGCCTTTTCTAAATTATGCTGATCAGCTGCTCTACAGTTTAACCATTTTAGTTGAAAATAGTGGTGTGTTTAACGTTCAAATGAGATGAAGGTGTAAAATGAGAAGAGCCTTTGTTTTGTTCTCGTTGAACTTTGTGGTTTTCTTTACTTTCGCCATGTCCATTTCTCTTCTTGTGCACTGCTTCTCTAAGTTGAGCAGCCAGTCAGGGTGGTCTCTCTGACCGACTCATTCCATGGCCCGATTCAACATGCTGAAGCGCCTGATTATCCGACTGGTGCCAACAGTGTGGGACACGCTGGAAAACTTTGTGCCGCAGACGCTAACTGACGCCAGAATACCAGCCGTTGACTTGGCGTGTCACAGCCCTAATATGTTGGCGGTCCTGCTGCCTGTTTTGTTGTGCATAAATGTATTTGCATCCTCAGTCCTCAATGAATTAAAATGTTTTACACTCATCTCAATGCTCTTTTCAACACCTCTTATTCAAATGAATTTAGGCTGCCCACCTTCAGCTATTAGTCGCATTGGGAGCTATGACTTCAGTCTTTAAGTATTAATGCAGACTATAGCTTACAATAAGGAGATAATGAAGGTTCAGAATGAATCTCTGCACTCTAGAAGCACTTGGATTAATTTTCTTTCTCCACGTTAATCCTCATCTTCTTTTTTTTTTCTTTCCCTCCGTCACGTCCTCTGAATCCTCGCTGCCCTCCATACCAGGTCCCAAATTGTGCACATCTGCCTTTCCTCTGTGCAGCACAGTAACTCAGAGGCTGTTGCCGGCTTAACAATAGCTCTCCATGTTTAAAGCAAACAGCAGGAGAACACAGGAAACAATGAAACACATGTTTATAAAAAAATACACAAGATTGCGATGACAGAAAAAAAATAGGAAGGTTGAGGATGGTCCACTCTAATCTGTAAAACACATATGTGTTCAGGACAATGACCATTCTTCTTGCATTGTGTAGTCATATAAAGCACTGTGTTGAAGAAAAGAGATTCAAATGTAACCTTTGCTTTGTGGGTCCATGGTGACGTAGAGCCTGACCAGTCATACATTCAACGCATTGGCATGACTGAGGTAGAATACATAAGTACATCTGAATCAGATAAAAGCCGGGCGGATGCTTTGCCATTTCCATCTGCAGCCCAGCCTCCTCCACAATACAACCCCGTCATCTGTTTGTGACTCATGTTTATTCCCACTGGACCAGTGACCTCTTGTTGCCGTGCGAATAATGGTGTTACCCACTGAGCCCCACTGCTGCCTGTCACGGATAAAGGCACTTTGTACAGAGCAACTTTCAGTTGATCTCAGTGTATTCTGTTGATGCACGACTGAATGGAGGCCATCTGCTTTGGTCACAGTTTGGTTTCTTCTTCGCATCATGATGCCAAAAGATCATTGTCACAGTTTGCACCAGTGTCAGAAAGTATTTTCTTTAAGAGTGTAGACTGGTGTTAATTAATTTCCATGTGTCCAGACATTGAAAGCAGCTTCCTGTTGTTGGCAGATAGTAGACAGGATACACCAGTACTTATCTGCTGGATATCTGCTGCCTTTAAAGCTGTAGCAATCAACTGTTGAACACTAGGGGGCATTAAAACAAGCAAAACAGACTGAAGGACCAATTCTATTCTACTTACTTTCTATCAGGGGTGGACAGTAACGGAGTAAATTTACTTAAGTACTGTACTTAAGTACAGATTCTGAGGATTTGTACTTTACTCAAATACTAGAATTCTTTGATACTTATTACTCTTCCTCGAATACATTTCCAAGGCAAAGATTTTTACTTTTACTCGAGTTAATTTCTGAGAAGGCTCATGAATACTCGTTACTTTTAAGTTTGCCTGTTTTTTTCCCCCTAAAATGCGATTGGCCACACGCAGTGTCGGTCAAAGAAGGAAACCTATCACAGTACACCTTCTCAACTGGGATTTACGTCAAAGCGGAAATACGTCATCCTCTACCCAAGCAGCTCAAAACAAGACCGCGGTGGCAATGGCGACTGCCGAAGAAATCTCCGATGAAGCCAAGTCTGAACATGATGAGCCGGAGTGAGGCATAGGAAGAAAACCCATGGCCTTATCTTAAAGCTATGTTCGACTTTGTCGGAGTGAAAAAGGACAACGCGGACCCCGAAAAGAAAAAGTACATTTTCAAATGCTGTGTGGAAGGGGAGAAATTGTTTAATAAAATGTGAAAATGACATCATTGTCATCTTTGATGATTCCATTCATTTTCTTTCCATTTTTATAGATTTTGGGGAAGGCTTGGTTCAGTATAACAGAATGGTTCTACAGGCAAGCACATCAGTGCAGGTGTTTCAAAGAGTTTTCTCTGAAACAAGAGATACAAGGTAGTATATAAAATTGTAAAATGACTAATTCAGTCAGGTCCGTTCTCGTCAAAGATTAAAAAAAATAGGAATTTACTCTTACTCTTACTTTTACTCTAAGTACATTTAAAAGCATTTACTCTTGAATACTTAAGTACATTTAAAAGCAAGTACTTTCTTACTCTTACTCAAGTAATGTATTGACTGGGCTACTCTTACTTGTAGCGGAGTAAATTTTGACCAAGAGTATTTGTACTCTTACTCAAGTACTGGGATCCAGTACTCTGTCCATCTCTGCTTTCTATAATATATAATAATCTAAAAAGTATATAATAATATGTAAAGTATACTTGAATTATTAGTATTAGTATTAGTGTACTAATATAGTATAGTATGTTAGTATTAATTAAATTAGTGTTTGTCTAGTTTACTGTCATTTCTGTTTTTGATTCATTATGTTTTTTAATAATTTTTTATGGCAAAAACTAAATATTTGTTTCTTAGCTTATCTGATGTGCAGTTTTTTGTACTTTTCTGTAATAATATAAAATATACATATACAGTATACTGAATAGCAATATTAGATAATTGCTGCTTTGTCTGCTATAATTAGTTTGTGGGAAAATTTCATTAAAAGAGCTGCCAGTTACATTAATAATACATGATAAACTTCTTTATATTTGAGACTATCCTTTCATAACAATTGATTACATGTGAAAGTAACTCGTTCATAGCTGTATTTCACTTAACAGAGACATCTAGTAGTGACATTAGTGATTATGACAGGGACAACAGAGGAAGTGAAGTGATGCGCTGTTGTTATCGAGCCACAAATTCCACATTTGGAAAAAGGTCTGGGTGGATGGATGGGTCATCAAACTATTGGATGCAGGTGAAGTTTATTTTTGTAACCATACTTTGTAACCTGTTTAACCCAAAGTCGATCCTTCCTTGAACCCGACCAAGCAGAAATGGAATATATCCGATAAATTCCTGTCACTGTTGTTGGGATGCTGTGGTAATAATCAGCGAACAGGATCAAATTACCTGTATATTTGTTCGGTTTGGATTATAAGATTTTTACATTATTAAACAAACATAAACAAACAGACGGACCACCTGGCAACAGTGAAGGGATCCAAAGGAACTAAACCAATAAAAGCTCCTTGACTCGGCTGAATGGGTGTGATTCAGCCACTTAGAGATGTACACCAGGGAGAGACTCATGTGGATGCAATGATCAAACGGGAACAGTAGGCATGTTGTTTCATTAGAAGGAGACGTAGCAGCTGGGCAAGTGGTGTCCAACCATAGTCATGAAGTGCAATGTGTTTGCTGGATTTCATTGTGCATGAACAATCCAGCAGCTGATTTTTCCCTGCAGATTTTTTCCTCCCTGGTTAAAATCAGCCTAATCAGTGTAGCCGGTTGCTTGGAATTCGAGTCTGCGTAAGTGCATCTCCTGATGGCACCTGATTAGATGAAACTACAGAGCAAGACGGTGGCAGTAGAGTCTGTAATGAATATTGTATTGTACAACAGCTCATTTCAGACAGAGAATAGTGTTTCAGCCCCCGAAGATGACGTAATACTATTGCAGCCATATACCTAAACACTTACAACCTCTATGCTAGCTTTGTAAAGGTTGTTGCACAGAAGGTGGAGGAGAAGGTTTGTTTTTCTCACCTTCTCTATTACAGAAGAGAAAAGAGGGAGGCACACACAGCAGCTGACTGGGTGATAAATGATCTCTGGGTTAGACAGCAACACAGGCAGGCAGAGAAGAAGCAGTGCATAGAATGTATTAACGCCATATTATAATAAATAAATTCCCACTGATCTGCTCTCTGCCTTCATTTGCGAAATATGCATCTCTTGTCTGAAGAGGATGCCGCTGGTTCACCTGGTTTCACCTTGTGTGTCTTTTTTGGGAAACAAGTAGGTGGTTTCAGATCGTTCAGGGGAAGGGATCAAGTAGACAAACAAGTGTGTGTGACGTGGATGTGTGGAGAGATATATGTGGTTGGGCATATTGTTTCTTGAGAAGCAGTCAGATGGAAACAGTCAGAGAGGATGATGCAGGGATGGACATGTCTAGACAACCAGAAACAAAAGTGGCATTTTGTGAGATGCAATGTGAAATCCAGACGGCGACAACGTCCCTGTGTCTTATTACAGGCTACATTTCAGAGGAAAAGTGTAGGAGCAGCTTATGACTCACAAGATATTATTATGTGAATGTGATAATTAGAGGTACATAGGTCATTTGACTGTCAGCATGGGAACACTGAGCCAGTTGGGTTATAAATGTTGTTTTAGCAGTGTCTTGTTTCAATCTCATTAAAATAGATGGGTGTCATACTCAGTTTTGACAAAGCAGACCAATTCTGTTCATGGTCACAAACAAAAAGGTGAGTATTGACATTTAACACATTTAACATTGAGGCAAGGTTAGAGAATTCAATTTGAATCTGGGTCTGTCCCTACACAAGCTCTTAAAGCCTGTTTTTTTTTGAAAGTTAGGTGTGTCCTCAGTGTAGCTGTGGAAAAAGATGTTGTGTCACCAGCAAGGTAAACTATTTAAATCAAAAAAGGCCCCAGTATCAGTCCATGGGGATCACCGCAAGTTATCAAGTTGTCTTCCAGACAGTCCATTGTGATCCACTGCACTAATTGATGCCTATTTTGTTCCAGTTCATGGAGTAATGTTACATTTAACCTTTGTTCGGTTCGTGTTCATAGTGCAATCATGAAAACGTCCTGGAGAGATCTTAACACCATGTTCTTGCAAACTATTTTGTGATTGGTCATCATTTTGTATAAATGAAATAAGATTTTTTCCTGATTTCCAGTACTAAGTAAGTATTAAGTAAACTACTTGGTTATCTATACGGTAATTGTGTCTGCAAACAAACCAATCAGGGCGGTGGTGATTGAACCCGAGCTGAGACCACCCTCTGTAACCGGGCTCAGCTTGGTTAATTTGTTAATTGTGTGATTGCTGTGTTCGTTCATACCAGCCCAAACCTTAGACCGCCCAAAATTAACTTTGGCTTACTTTTTAATCCATCTTTAATAATGATTGAGTACTTTTAATTATGAAGCCTTCAGTGTGTTTTGCTAGTAATAGGTCGGCACTTTTACAAATTTTTGTTGCAAATGAACAGAATGTGACATAAAAATCACAGCTTTTCTCTGTGTAAAGATTATTCAGATTACACACCCAGGCCTCCATCACACTCTCTCTGGTTGTTGTCCAGACAGGGGTGGAGGACCTCACTTGGGAGTGTATCTCGTTCTCTGTAGCGTGGGATTCTGGTTAGAAGCCAAATATATCATGAGTACTCGCAGTGTCTCATCTGCTTTTTATTTGCAACTCTTGCCTACTTTGTTTATTGCCATTAAGTGAGGAGGGCGGAGTGGTTTTGGAAGCTGTGCTGCCTAGTGACAGAGGGAGCTGATGCACTATGGGAAAGTAGTCCAGAGGCATTTCTACATGCTGTTGACACATCAGACAAAGTGCAGTGGTGAAGATACCCTCGGGCTGAGGTGTGTGAAATATTACTTCTCCCAAATATGTTGCTGCTGCTGCCTGGTGAATTCAGCAGAAGTGGAGCTGGCCTTGGAGAGGGGTGGAGTAACCAAGCAGGGTAATATGGACTTTAACGATTAGATCAGTGGTCACAAACCACATAATGGGGAGCTGAGGGCAGCTGCGCCAGCTGTTAACTAATTAGCACACTTTGACTGAGAGAGGAGGAAACGGGCCGCTGCGTGCTATGGGGTTGGACTGGTGCACAAACCTCTGGGACTGTTGTGGGAAGTGGTTTGAAACCACTCACCATGACAGAGGGAACGAGCCTCGTCAACCTGAAGGTGTTTTGTTATTCTGTTCTTTCTGGCTCACTACAAGACTTTTTAATAAGATATGCAAAATGCATGTGGAATCAGATTGCAGTACCTTTATTGTGAGACTATACCTGACTCAATTTAGAGTCCTTTGTCTACATTACAGTAGAACTAGCTGCAGGTGGTACAGTATATTTCTCAGTCAAGGTTTGTAGTGCAGTCCCAAGTGCTTTACAGGTGACTGACAAGCTCATAATAAGACAATTAAACAGTAAAAACTAATTCCGTATGGACTAGAATAGAAAAGTGTAAAATGAATAGTAAAACTTTTTCAAAAAATCTTTTAAAAATCTTTAAAGATCTTTAATTAATAGATTAGAATAGGAAGTACAACATGACAGATAAAATCTATGAGAGGACATAAAACAGTTTCAGACATGGTCAAACAATGGGCAAGCAGCCAATGTAAGCTCTTTAAAATAGGTGTAATGTGTGCCCACTTAGCACTCAGACAGCACAGTTCTGAATCAATGTTAAATGATTCATAATGTGATGGGTAGAGCAGAGAGGACAGTGCAACAATAGCCTGGCATGCTGAATCTCTTTCTCTCAGAGACAGATATAGACCTACCAAAGCCATGTTATTTATATTATAATAAAGATTTTTATATTTATTTTTTAAAAGTAGATGGTGACATGCCCCACGCAAGCCCTTAAGTACAACTACAGAATTCAATTTTAAAGTGAGTCTCTCCCTATGTACCTTTGGTCCTAAAACTAAAATTTTAGATTTATCCTCCATTAGTGGAATTTTTTTCCAGTATTTGCTATCCAAAGTAGTACATCTAAGCGCAGACATATAATGCTGTGTCCTCAATGCTCTCAAAAGAGATGCTGTGTCACCAACAAGATGAACTATTTAGATTTAAAAAAGGCCCCGAAATCAGTCCTTGTGGAACACCACAGTTCTTTCTGACAAGTCATTTTAGCTGTTTGCAGTCCAGTACAAACCACAACTGTAGTTGGTTTACAGTTATTGCAATTATTTTTTATAAAACTCTTACTTTACTCTCATACAGGAATACTTAGGAGTCTCTGTTGGGAACTGTTTTGAGCAAAGGATTAATGCACATTTGGTTTGGATCCGTCTAACTTTAACCAATGGCTAAAGCTTTAGCTACACATACAGTAGTTTTTAGTAGGATTGATTAACTGTCAGATTTGGTTTTGAGGGGCTTGATCATTTGTTGATAGTGTAAGCGTTGTGGGTGTAGAGTGTACTCTTAAGGAAGATGCTGACACTGGAGCTCTTTCTCATAACTTTTTAGTACCGACCGTCCAAAACAACACTCCCCCCTTCCGGTTTCCGGCCTACTGAAAAAAAAAAAAAAAAGAAGTCTCTCGTCTTCTCTAGACTTTAGCCACATACGTGAACATGACTGCCTGAGTACCAAATAACACAACCAATTATCTGCAAATTACACAACTGAACTGTCATCAAATAATGTCTTACAGTAATAAGAAGTCTGTACTTTACCAGATGCACCATCTGAAGCTTGTTCTCAAATACCCTATCCAGCACCAAACAGCAGAGAGATGAGCTAGCTGATGAGCAACTAAAGAGACGGTTATGTTTCACAGGAATACATCTTCTTCACAGCAGACATCTTAACAGTATGGAAAGCACATTTGTAGTAGTCATCATAGCATTTAACATATATAAATTGTGCTTTTGTGCTATACACCTGTGCCGGTCAAAATCTCAGCTATCAAAAAGGTCTTTTGGTAGAGGAGTGAAGTGAAAGTCCAGTTTGGTCTCACAAACGACAAAAACAAGTATTGAGTTTTACAGAAGCAAAACATTAATATGATCCAGAATGTCCAGTTAGACATTGACATGAGTTTATGGTCACTATTTTAGGAGTCTTTATGCTAGAGTTCGTACCCCGACCCCAAAGTTCGGTAGAAAACTAGATTTTTGTTATGGTCACATTTCTACTGGAGACGTGAGTAATTACAAAAAGAATTGCAGCAACATGTTGAGGTCCCCTGAGATCCCAGACTGCACATTTCTCCTTGAGAGAATTCTCCACATCCCATCACAGAGAGGAATAGCCACGCTACACAAACACGAAAGTGATGTGAAAGGGGCAGAAACCAGATGAGAGCTATCCAGACTGTTTATCATGTTGTCTGTCACAGCAAGGCCCTAGGCAAACAAAAATTGCAGCAGCACACTGTTTATTAGAGAATTTATAGTGATGTTGCCGCTCGTTTATTTGTTGAGTTTTGATAGAAATCTTAAGACTAAAGGTCAGCGGGTTTCAAAAGTTTTGCAATAAATGTCCCTCAGATCACCAGAGGGCACATTGCGGTGTCTTTTTAACCCAAACGAGGTGTTAGGGGACCAGAGGATGTCAGGCGAGAGGCAATTATGGTATGCTGTAGAATATAATAACAGTGTAACTTAATTCACAACAACTAGACAGACATAATGGTGACCCTGCACCAAACACTAACACCAGTCAATCTTAGCTCACATTGGTAGATTGACAGCAGTATTTCGCCCTCCTCCAAAACAGACCAAAAATATAACTCAGTGACAGGAGATTGTCTGTGACCTTTGGGACAGCGAGGGCTAAATTTGACTCATGTTCACTGCTTTGCTTTGGGCGGCTCTGGCCTAGATTCCCCTGAGGTCCCTCTGGTATGCGAGCAGATAAATATGTTCTGTTGTTAACTGATGATAATGGTTGAATCACACCACCTTGCTTGTCTCGCCAAACCTCTGGCCCACTTTATGATGATAAGAGCTGGAAGGTCTCTTTCAACGTATTGTGAATGTGGAAGCAGATTTACCAGCGGCTTCAAACAAATTAACTATCCTACGCCGAGTGTGTTCCTGCACCATACCACGTGTAGTTTGTTTTGTGGATGATAGTATTGTTTTTATTTGTAAGCAGGAACATTTGTCTACTTCTGGTCTGAGCCCTTTGTGCTCTACTCACATAATTCGCTGCCAAATCCAAGCGCCCTGCTTGGTTTATTTTTAGCTCTGTCCATGCGACTAAATAGTATAGCTTTAAGTGGTTTGCCGCTCAACAGCCTTTTCTTTATTCCCCAAACTTTAGTTGCTTAAGCCCTAAATCCCCATAGTGCCCCTCTGTCTCTGTGTGTCTCTCCCCAGAGGTTCCTTTATCTCTGGTGTACTCTTTCTGTAGTTTCCATTTGCTATACAGTACAATGCATACTTGACCTCATGCGAGATGGACTTTTTTTTCTGTCCTTACTGGCAGGCAGTGGTATGTCTTTTGGATTGTTGCAGATATATTTATGTTTTTCACAGAATGAGTTTGACCAGTGAATCCAAACAGTATTATTGTGGATAGACTGGTGACCTGTGCAGGGTGCACCCCGCCTCTTGCCCAGTGACAGCTGGGATAGGCTCCAGCGCCGCCTGCGACCCTCCAGAGGACAAGTGGCTACAGAAAATGAATGAATGGAACGAACAAATTATTTTGGAGGTTTCGATGATAATCAGATATACAGACACTCATCATCATCAACGTCTGATTGGCCCTTGAGTATCTGCCCACGACAGATCACGGCCGTATGAGTTTAGTAGTGTCACGAGGGAAGAAGAGAGGACCTGCGTCAGAGTGTTGCAATGATTTAAACATATTAGCATTGCCTGCTGCCTTCAAACTAAATTGACAACAAAGAGCGTTTTATGGCGGATGTCAACTATGTGCTGGGTCAAAGTTCAGCTATGTGGAGGGTCGGTTAAAAACCAGAACCCGCATCGCAGCGGAGAGACACTGAAGTTTCTTCACAGTTTGTGAAGCAGCCGTTTGCTCCTTGCTGACTTCTTCACGGTGCATAAATTACAGCCAGTAAGGTGCAGACGTGGAGAGAGAAACGTTTCCAAACCGTCACTTTGAAAAGTGTGAAGGTGTAGGATTTATAAGATTAGTGGAGGTGGCTAATGTTGTACTGTGTGCAGTTATTGTGTGTAATGTACATAATTTGATTGTGCATCTACTGGTATAGAATGAGTCATCATTAAAAGTGTTTTGAGGCAATTTAAGATGATGCTTGGCATTTATTGATTGATGGATATGTGAATAATCAGCAAACGGAGACATACCACCACAGCCTAGATCAAACTGGTTTTTGACACTGTACCTCTGTCTCCAGTCTGAAGGCAGTGCTGTCAGCCCCTCCCTCCAGCGGCGCTTTGGACCTGTCCGGCATCCCTCTGATGGCTCGGGACATGGAGCGCCTGTGCGCACACCTGCAGCGCCACGCGTCCACCGTGGTCAGCCTGGAGCTGGGCTTCACCGAGCTGACGGATGAGGCTTTCCTCCTGCTCCTCCCCACGCTGGCCGTCCTGCCGCACCTGGAGACCCTGGCACTGAACGGAAACAGGCTGACCAGAGCTATTCTGAAGGAGCTGACTGATGCCCTGAAGGTAGGAATCTCACAATAATGCTGAGGTGGAACCTGCTACTTGAGCCAAACTAGTAGCGTTCATCCCTCAGCTTGGTTTGCTTAGGCTGGAATGAACACAGCACAATACAAATGAACCGAGCTGAGCCCAGTTGGAGAGGGTGGTACCAGCCCGATTAGAGTCGTTCCCTGAAGCGATTTACTTCCAGCGTGAACACACATTTGGCAACAACAACACAGAGTCATGATGTTTTTCTTTGAATTTATCGCCAATGTTCAGAATTGCAAATATCCCCCAATTGTTTCAGAATCATCCTTAGGTTGAAATGTTTTGGCACTATGCTACAGGAACACAGTTTAGCTGTAGTTCTTCAAGTCGAACAACAGGTAAAGTATTTAAAAAGCCATTTTATCTGACTGCGTCTGACACTGTATGAATGGTGCTGTAGGAAAAGTGATTATTGTTGCGTTTTACACAATAAAATAACTGTTGGGTTATTTTTATGGCTTTTGCTTGTTACGTCAACACAGTTTGGTACTAAAGCCACACTTAAGTGTGTATGAAGGCTAATAGATGTGGAGAATATCCTCTTGATAGTGACCCCATTTGATTGCTGCTATGTCCTTGAGAGATGAGATAATAATAGAGATACTGAACACACTGTTGGTGGTTTTTATTTTTTTATTTTAACGCAGGATCCAGGCAGTTTCCCGAGTGTGACATGGATCGACCTGGGCAACAACGTAGACATCTTCTCCCTGCCGCAGCCCTTCCTGGTCAGCCTGAGGAAGCGCTGTCCCAAGCAGGGTAACCTGCCCACCATCCTGGAGTTTGGAGAGAGCCAGGCCAGCGACCCCCCAGAAAGGCTGAGGGGTCTCGGGGAAGAGGAGGAGACGGACGACACCAACCGGACTGAGAGCATGGGCGAGCTCCGGTCGGAGGTGGAGGAGGAGCTGGACGGAGAGATGGAGATAGAAGAGATGATGGAGGAGCTGCTGGATTTTGACAGGGAGGTGCAGGGGAAGGACGAGGAGGAGAGCATGTGGACGGTGGGGGAGCAGAGGAAAGGGGCGAGCAGGAGGAAGGGAGAGGAGGAAGAGGAGGTGGAGAAGGTGAAGAGGAGAGAACAGCGGCCGGGGAGGAGGCCGGTGATGGCAGAGGATGATGATGACACGCAGAGCCGCTCCTCCCACCTGTCATGCTCCAGCCAATCTCAACACTCCTCCGGAGCTGTTGAGCCAATGAGGGTGGAGGAGGAGGACTTAACCGACCAGTCAGACCACCTGACCTGATTGCTGCTCCTGCTCTGCTTATGTTTCCCCTTCTGTGGCAAGTCCTGTGTGGAAGGAGGCGAAAGAAGACTGATTGTGCCGCAACAGGCTGCAGTGTTGCATGTAATCCGTATGAACATGCCACTCGACTCTCCCTCCACTGATCTGATTTGTGACCAGCCGCCACCACAGCCCTCTGGACTGTGACATGAGAAGCCAACCCCGACCAGGACGTGTGTTTTATCGTGTCCAGTGTTATACGTACAAATAGAGCGAGGATGCTACTGCATAGAATAGACTGATTAAATATATCACATGAGGCTTTTATGTATAGAATGTCTTTATTCAGGTCCCTCTTCCTTGTAATCCCGGTAATACCTACATGTGCCTGTAACACGTCAGATTACTGGTTCAAGTTGTGTCCTGAAAGATCCAAGGAGAGTAGAGAAGAAAAAAAAAAACACAGGTACACACTAACCAGTCAGGGCCCTTAAATATTTTGCTTGTGCCAAAAACTGCAAGTGGAAATGTATAAAATGTCAATTAGTCGACAGCCAGCCAGACGGATCAGAAGATCGAACCATTCGTGGAAATCGGTTGCAGCTCAAGAAGCGTTTCAGTGGAGGAGAGGAGTGCTGAAGTAGAAATTAGTCAGCGGAAACAACCTATAAGGAAATCTGCAATGAGGGCCTGATGGTGGGCAGTGAGAGCAGGAGGAGAAATGCTGGGAGGCGTCTCTGTAGAGCGGACAAATGTGATGATCTAATTGCATTTCGCCCCAAAGCAAAGTGCTGAAACATTTAGTAGCCTCTTTCTTATAATCCAGGTCACGTTTCCCGACACAGTACTCTACACTAGAGTGCGACACTTGCTTGCAGTGCTGTGTTTATATATAGGCCACTACAATGATGGCGTTCACCAGTGCTGTCCGCTGGGTTTACAACGTATACTTACGCAGTATGTAGCTCTCACCTGGCTTGTTCTTTCCCCTCTGTGTTATAGTCCACGCAAAGCTTTAACAAATAAAGTGTATTTTTAGATGTACAGCATATTAATAGCATACAGTATATTGTTTTTATGGGAGTGATTGTTCAGACTGTGGGTGAGCTGCCTAAAAGAGATACCACTGAATTCTGAAACTCATATTTTCTATTTTTTGTGCTTTGGGATATTTAATTTGTTATATTTTAGAAATGCTAAAAGAAGAAATGCTTTTTTGTCAGTAGTAAGGAAGAGTATGGTTAGGTAAGCCTCGCCTTGAAGAAGCTAAATTATTATTTATTTATTAAAATTATTTTGCTAGACGCTTGCCACGGGCACTAATACATTAAACATTTACCTATGGAGCTTTCAGTGTGTGTGGCGTTAAAAAAAAAAAGGCTTTTTGTGACGTACAGTGGCTTTGCAGTTGCATCACAACTTTAAATAAACCCAGCTGGCTGCAGGAACCTTGAATCTCTGGCTGTATTGGACAGACGCCTGCTGTTGGTGGACAAAAACAGTAACAATACCCCAAAAAATATGAAATTCACTACACGTGTTCGACTGTAGTTTTGAGTGAATATCAAAAAAGAACTGTTGTATTGTTTCGTATTACGTGTACAGGTCTTCATGTGTATTTTAAAGAGCCACTGACAAATCTGAGGAATGAGCTCTGATGTGCTTGGTTTGGATTTGAGCTCAGAGTAAGTAAACACTCGATGTTGGAGACGCATGATGGGAAATATAGGATCTCTGCAGAGCTTGATCAGGACTAAGAGTTAGGGTTAGGGTGAACCAAAACAGCGCCGTGCAATGAGCTGAGGCTGAGGGGAGCTGCAGATTCAGCTGAAAATACCTTATCAATTACGGACTTTAAATTTGCAAGTGAAAGATTTATAGCCTCATTTTTCAAAGTCCACATTTTCACGTTTAGCAGTTTAATAAAATTGAGCCCGGATCAATGTAGAGGACTCTGTCTGTGAGTGAGGCCTTGTGCCTTTTACATAATTAAATGGATTGCATTTAAACAGTTCTCAGCTGATTTAGCATTGTACATAAAACATTGTACATTCAGCCTCGAGAAGATGAAAAGCAGAAGTATCGGCTACTCATTTGAAATCTGCATTACGCTAAATAAAACTCCATGGCTACAGTTAGTCACTACTACAGGTGTATATTGCTAATAATAAAGCTAAAATAGCCTCTGGCCACTATCGTACAGAGGGTAGGAATTTCACTTTTTCTTTTTCCAATGCTTATTCAAGTGATATTTGTGGACGGCATTTGTCAGACTTTATGCAGCTCCATCTGAAATGAAAAACGCCAGCACTTGGCTTGGAAACAAGACTAACTGTAAATCACTGCGTCGGGCCAATCAAATCATTCAGCCGGGCTTTATGTGGTGATGGACAGAAGAGTAATGGTGACGTACACAATTCATCTGAGCTCCGTGTAGTTTGATTGGTTTTACAACAAAGTGGCTGCTGTCGGAGAAGCAAGCTGTTTAGAGTCCTGTCCAGTGCAAAATATGTAGAGAGTAAAAAAAGATGAACCGTGAACAGCGACTAAGGCAATTATCAAGAATGCCTTTTATTGCTTAATGGCGCATACGCAGTTGTGTGTGCACACCCTGTTATGAAATTATCACAAATATTCTGATAAGAATTGAGTCTAGCTGCACCAGGTTATCCCAGGACTGATAGCAGACAGTAAAATAAGTGCAGCTCCACCTTGAATTCCCAGCAGAACAATCAATTAAAAGACATCTTAAAACATTTAAAAAATGTATTCTACCTAGTATGGTTATCCTGATTAACATCATGACACTGAGGATCACAGACATGTCAACTGAAAGCTTTCCACACACCAAACATGTCCCTTTTGACTTCATTCATACAAACCAGCCTGCAAGAAAGTCAGTGGCATTGCACTTTACGCTAAACGCAAAGAGAAACATCCCTTTAATGTACCTTGACAATAAGCTAGTACTCCCCCGTCCCTTCACAAACAGCTCCTTACAGTGAACCCTTTAAATCCAGGCACGCGGCTCGTGACGCTAACGTGACACAGCCGAAGGTTGTCCTTGAAAACCACAGTGTGGTTATTTTTAGCAACGGAAGCTATTATGTGGACTGATATCAAACACTGATTGTTGTGCAGTGGGTTCAAATTGCTATTTGAATGTTTGTACACCAGCCCCTGGGGTCAAACTGTTGTGGAAGCTTACAGGCTCGACTCTCTGGTTACTGTCAGAGGTCTGCGGCCGCCTGCAGAGACGGGAGATCAGAGATGCATGTACACGTCGGTAATGGGATGAAGCCATGCACTTGTCTGCTTTTATGTTAAGATCATGGCAAATCAAAGCCAAGGGATCACATCCGGAATTAGGCTGATAAATCGACATAGATGTGGGCTTTTCATTGCAAAACCTTTGATCCAGAAAACGCTCAAATATAAGGACATCTAAGGAGTTTGCTAACTAGCTTCAGTCTCTCTGTTGGCCTGTAGGTTTGCGTTTTCTTTGATTTTCCTAGGTCACATCAGTTTTGTGTTTGTGTGTCAAATTGTTGCCACACGTCTATTGTTTGGTGATTTTCTCTCCCAGGATACCGTGTGCGACCCTCTCTGCTCGTCATTACAGGCAGAATGACTTGTCCTTCCCATATGTTACAGTGAGACATGAAATGGTTGTGGTGTTCACCTTGGACCTATAGAGCAGGAGGGGCTATGAATGCTTTAAGTGACCACAGTATGCAAAGGTGCAGTGAATTTTTTGCTCAAGGACTAACATGTTGCGAAATGCAAGAAGAAATATAAAATTGAAGGCATGAGCGTCTGTAGCCTTGGATCTTAACGCTCCCCGTGACTCTTCTGTACGTATTTCTTGATCTATAATATACCTCTCTATATTATATTCCTTTTTCCCAAAGCTCTTTTGTTTGTATGCCTCTTCAACGAGTTGTTGAACTTTGAGAATAACGTGCATTCATTTATAATCAAAATCAACTTGTATGACCTTATGATTTGCTGTTCTGCCATGGATCTAACCAATAAATTCTATGATAGAGGACAATATATGTATTGTTCGTCTTTTACTTTTGTGCTGTTATGATTGCTTAAGGTCTCCAACCTAAAGCAAACATGTCCTGTTTGACTTTATTCAGGTTTGGATTGTAGGTGTTTGCTGCTTACAGCGCGAAGGCCCAGAGAGCATCAGAATTATATAATCTTTGGCGCAAGGGAGCATCCGCCACCACAACAGCTGCTACTCACACACTAAAGCACATTACCACATTGGAAAATGCCACCTGTGCCTTTTGAGTACTTAATCATTATAGTAAATTTATGTGCTCAGTCTCTGATTAAATCAACACAGGGGTTACAAGACTGTTATAAAATCCCTCTTGCTTTTGAGTCATCGGGTCACCAATGAATCTAAATAAATGCTATTTTTCTGCTTGCGGCTTTTCCTGACAGAAAATTCAGTTTTAATCAGCTATGAGTGAATAATAAAACCAAATAAATGTTAAAATACTAATATTAAACATTCTTTAATATTGTCCTCAGCGATAAGAGTTGTTAATGTATGACAGGCCTGTACGTAAACAGATAATCATTTACACAACACAACTGCCATGACATGAAATACATTTTTTTCCTTGTTATTAGTGAGCTATATATAAAGTAGCTTAGCATAAAAACTGGAAGCATGAGAAAATGACACCCGACTCCCCATAAACTACAACTGCTTGTTTTTATATATTTTTTGTGATTGGCTATACTAAGTTACTGTGTATTAATCAATTAACTTTGGTGGTATTGGATAAGACTTTTTTAAATGTTGGTCAGTGGTGGGCTATGATTATCATAAGAAAATGTCTGATATTGTTTATCAAACTACAACAGTATGCCGTTTTAAAGTGACTATTGTAATAGTCTTTGGCTGACACCTAGTGGCCAGTGTTACAACTTGCATCTAACCCTGTCGACTGGGTTCAAATTAAATTGTAATGATTGAGAGATTATGAATAAACGTGGAAGCTAAGTTTGAATGTAAATACAGCGCTGCTGCAGATGTGGCGCAATGAATAAAGTAAGCTTTACGTTTCACAATCTACCCACTAACGTGAAAGACTTCCGTCAAATGTAATAAAGACAACCATGTGCCGGAAGACTACTTTTTCGACAAAATAAAAGCTCCCAAAACACTGTCGTTTCTAAAACGAAATATATATGTAAATATTGATGATGGACGACACCAGCGTCATGTTATAACGCGTGCTAAATGTTGGGGATATGTTTTATCTTTACCTGTCCGTCGTAGGTTTGTTTATTTTAAAGTGTCGTTTGAAACGGAAGTGCTATTTTAGTAAACTGGATGATGGTGACGAACTTGACGCGAGCGTTGCACGTAATTTGTACGTCACATCCGGTGAGTGGGGTCTCTTTTTTTTGTTTTCCCGTATCCGCCATTTCAGTTTTTGAAGTTAGTTGTCGTCGGTGCTGGATTGTAGCTGGAATTCTGTCGCTAAAACGTGTTATATGGCCGATAGAGCGGAGTTGGGACCATAAACAAAATACGAGTCCTTTCTCTAACGTGGCTGTGCTCCTGTATCGACGAATTGATGCCCAAAGTGCCAGCTGCGGATGTCGCCTGTTTACTAAACGTGCTCTAGGCGCTAAAGTTTTTGTATGAGTGGAAGGCTTTGCTTGTGGATAACGGGAGGGAGAGCAGGGAAGGCCCGGTGAAGCCTCGGCTTTGGAGTGGTTATCATGGCCGGAAATTTTAACGCGGAGGACCGTGGCAGCTGGTACTGGGGTCGGTTGAGCAGGCAGGACGCTGTGTCTCTGTTGCAGGGGCAGAGGCACGGCGTGTTTCTGGTCCGGGACTCCACCACCATCCCCGGAGACTACGTGCTCTCGGTGTCGGAGAACTCCAAAGTCTCGCATTACATAATTAACAGCATCAGCAACAACCGACAATCCGGTCCAGGTAAGGTAACCTGGTGGGGTGGGGTGGGGGGGCTAGATATGTGGGGATGCTGATGTGACCATTCTTGCATGACTTGCACCAAGGGAGATGCGCAGTAGTGCCTTTTCCACTCAGCAGCGTGGGGGATACGGCAGGCCAGACACAGTGTTTCATTATGATGTTGGCTTATTAAAACATGACAATGGCCGTAATTGCAGTGTGCAGACATTTCATTAGATATTATACAACAGGTAATTGGAAATTGCTGGACTGTTATCATTAGCTAGCAGAGTGTATCAGTTCAAATGAATCCAGTGTACCCATTGGGATAGATAGAGCAATTGTTAAATGTCTTTCCTATTGCCAGGGGTTTGACAGACTTTTAACCAGACGCTGCCTCTGTGTTGCAGTGAAGTATTTCCTCATGCCTTTGCAAAAATACTTCATTCATTGGAAAGGAAAAAAACGACCATGAATTCGGGAAAATACTGCAAAATAAGGAAACTGAACTACTCCCTGGTCATTCTGGAAATTACCCTCATCGTGCTCAGAGACATAAATAGCCTGAGCTCCAGTGTGATTGTGCTGGAGCATGTTTTGAGCGCCTTAAGATAGACTTCATATCATTGTGTGTTTCTGACTTGTCTTTCTCACCAGGTTTGGCCCATCCGAGGTTCCGCATTGGTGACCAGGAGTTTGACGCGCTCCCAGCTTTGCTAGAGTTCTATAAAATCCACTACCTGGATACCACCACCTTGATAGAACCCATCAGCAAGTCCAAGCAGCCCGCCTTCATGAGCGCCGGTCCTGGCGGTGGCCCCCCTCAGCGCCTGGAAGACGAGTACGTCCGAGCGCTTTTTGATTTCCCCGGCAACGACGAAGAGGATCTCCCATTTAGGAAGGGAGATATTCTGATAGTTCTCGAGAAACCGGAAGATCAGTGGTGGAACGCCCAGAACTCAGATGGCCGGACGGGGATGATTCCAGTGCCATACGTGGAGAAGTACCGACCGGCGTCTCCAAGTTCGCTGGCGGGACCCGGCGTGCCCGGGGGACCACCAGGTGGGATGGGGATGTTAGGGAACTCTGACGGCTCTGCAGCCCAAGCCGGTCCTCCATTGCTAGGAGACCCCAGCCAATATGCCCAGCCCACTCCCCTCCCAAATCTCCAGAACGGACCAGTCTATGCCAGGGCCATACAGAAGAGGGTGCCCAATGCCTACGACAAGACTGCCCTGGCCTTAGAGGTAAACGTGGATGTTTGTAGTGTTTTTTCCTAACTCCATGCTTTCTTCTGATATGCGCACGAAGAAAGGAGACGGTCTGGAATAAGGATGTAGGTTCAGCCCTTAAAGCTTATCGAGACTGAGGTCACATTCTTTGGCTTTCTTTTCCATTGTGCTTTTGGTTATTTCTTCCTCAGTGTTTGTTGAGCTGAATGAATCAAGGTCAGGACGTGCTCAGCCAGGTTTTCTAGATAATCTGGTCATTTAATTTCTCTTCGGCAGAGCTCAACATTTCAGGTTGACCTGCATACAGTCCGTCCATAATGGTTATTAAATGGACTCATCCTTCTGGACTTCTGCTTATGTCGATTGAGGATACTTGCTCCTTCTTGCCACAGATTTTCACCTAATAAAGTACCCAGATTTCAAATCTGCCATTAAGCCCTGCTCACAGTGGCTGGGTTGTTAAACTGTCCGGAAGTGAGAGCCGGGCTCCCACGGAGCAGGTCATTGGGGGAAGGAAATAGTTTGTGTTTGGGAACAGGACCATTTCCTCTGGTCTCTGTGAAGCCAGGAATCCAGCTGAGCCAGAAGTGGGACTAGGAGGCAGGCTAGTGTGAGTGTGCTCTTGTCTCTCTTGTTCTGCTGCTGGACAGCATTGCTGAAGATATCCGCGTGTTGCAATCTTAGACATCCTGAATCTGTACGTACATTTTGCTTTTATGTGGAAACAAACCTTATGTTAACAGCTGCTGGATGATTTATAATTCTCCAGCACATTTGTGTGCTAGGAAAAAAGGCATATTAGTTTGAAATTTCTTTATGCATATGACAGGAGCGTCCTTTGTATGAGCTGGTATCTACCACTCCCACCTGTGGTAGACGTTTCTAGCTTTGACCCATGAGGCGGTCTGTGTTTCTCCTCTCTAGTTAGCCATTAGTGACTCAGCGTGGCAGCACTTAACAGTTAATAGTTAACTTACATTTCCTTGTTTCAAAATCCTCCTGATCGTCTTGAGCAGCTGGAACTAATTTGAGTATAAAATTCCTGTTTTGTAAAGTTTTATGTATTTTTCTATGTTCAGTGATTTTTTGAATCCACAGACACGCAACATCGTAGCGTTGCGGTTACAATGCATTATAAAACTGGATTTGCGCTCTGATTCCAGTCTTTGGTAAAGCTCAAAGTCCAGTCATATAGGTGAAGGTAATGGCAGTGGCCGTGATAATATGAACACCTGTGCATCAGTCTGGTTCAGTTGCACTGGAATAAATTAGAGCAGCATCATTAAATCAGTCGGGGTTTATAGATGCTGCGCCTGTTTTCACCTGGAACAGGCATATTTTGTTACCATGAGGATGTTAACTCCGCTCAGTTCATTCAAATCAGCTGCTGAGTGAAATGTCAAAGACGTTATAAAACACTGTGTTTACTGCTATGGATGAGCAGCAGTGGTTGAATCCTGCGGATGTGTAGAAATGTTCTTCCCTTTTTATTCACTTTACATAACCCATTGATCAGTCATTGCCTCATGAATTACTCAGTGGTGGTAGTATTGTGTCTCCCTACTATATACTGCTATATGCTTGACACTCTAGTATGTTGGCTGTCATCAGTGTCCATCAATTGTTCTATGGCCTGTTATGAAGTGTTCAATTCATAATGTAATTTGCTGACATTTCAGTATTTACAGTTTACTTCAGGTATGCTTGTCCTGATGCTGTATTACGTGCTGCATAAAGCCTTAGCCATTGCTGATCCTTCTGTGATTGCGTTTCAGATGCACCCTTTACATCTACAGCAGACAAGTGACCCACAAAACACACAAGCAGCAGCCAACGGTTTTAATAACTGAAATCCACAACCAGCAGCAGCTAGACACACTAGCTCACTAGAGTCTCTCTCACTAAACGCTGTCAGGTTGCATCACAAAAGAGGGGATCCAAATACCAGTCGATAGTTTTTCCAAATTTTCAAGCCCAACCATTCCTAAAGAGTCTGCTACCATGTGAAAGAAAAGAAAACGTTGCTAACAAAAAATGGTTTGCTGCAGAAGAGTTTTTTTTATTATTATTTATTTGATTTCCAGTCCAGCAGTTTAAAATGCTAAATATTTTTGACTGTCTTGCCCGTTAGTAAGTACGTTTGGCATATTTGTACCATTTCCTTTTATACAGTCCATTCATTATTCATGTCATTCTATTTTTTAATAGATGTACTAGTAAATACATGTACTTTTGGCTAAGCTGAAGTCACTGAAGTTGACTGTTTTGAGTGCAATCCATTCTTTAAACCTTTTTTCCAAACTTATTTTAAGAAACGTAAACAATTATTATATGGAATATGTATTTTCATCTAGGAGAATAACTGCATTAGTCAACCGCATTACTGATTTGAAGCGTGCAGCTATCTTAAGTATAAGTATGTGAGTAATCATTAAAGGCATCACAACCAGGACGTGTCCTGCAAATTCTCCCAGTCAGACATTTATCTCACCGGTAAAGGGTTATTAAACCGATGCTATCAGTCCTGGATGAGTGCTCTGCTGTAACTGTTGAGCACTCAGTCATCACTCACATAGACCTGAACTTTGGACCTGTCTGTTGGTCCTTGTTTGCTCAGGTTCAGTGACACAGTTGCAGCCACTTCCCCCTCTCTGATGACACATGCATCCGTCCAACAGCTGACACGGTGGTCTATCTCAGAAAATATTAGGAATTGCTTAGCACTCATTTCCAAGATAGAGCGACTTTGTCAGATTTCTCTTTTCCAAGGTCCAGTTAGTCACTTCGCTCAAAAAGGGTTAGGGAAGTTTCCCATTCTCTCTTTCTCTGTCTTTCTACCTTGCCAGCCTCAGGCAGATGTGCCTGTTCGGGCTTCTCAGACAGGACAGGTGCTGCTTTTCCTTGTCATAATGACATGGCATACATTAGTTTCTTGATTTGAGGTTCTGTCAAAACAAGCAAACTGACGCAAAAACAGGGGATGTCATCATTTTATAGACTAAATGATTTATTTTGACATGTGGGACATTGCATGTGATTATTGTTTTTACCTGCTCACTAACTCGAACAATCACTTGATTGGTGATTATTTATCTGACAGTAGATTGTTTCAGAGAAGGCATTAGATTATGTTTCTTCTGTTCACATTTCAGCACTCTCACATCCTTTCTCCCCTCCCTCCCCAGGTGGGCGACATGGTGAAGGTGACCAAAATAAACGTGAACGGCCAGTGGGAGGGGGAATGTAAAGGCAAGCGTGGCCACTTTCCCTTCACACACGTCAAATTGCTGGACCAGCACAACACCGAGGAGGAACTGAGCTGAGAGAGGACAACCGGGCCGCCACCATGACACTAGCATTAGACCCTCTCCTGCCCCTCCTTCTCTCCCCTCTGTTCTTCCCATCCCACACACCCACATGTCTCCCCTCTCCCTCACATGCCCCCCAGCTTTTACCTGCACCAAGTACAGTTTGAAAGAACCACTGAGAACAAAAACAGGCCTCGTTGGACCCTTGTAATGCGCACACCTGCCATTTCTGTCTAAATAATCATACCCACCCTTCTCAACCCAACTCTCACGACTTACCGGCTTGGGTCGTATACTTTACAGTGGAACACGGAAGATAAACTGAATCTCCTGTTCTATGGATTTAGCAAGACCCTTTAGACCCTGTGGCCCTGCCGTGGACACGTTATCAACACTCACTCCTCAGGAGACTCCTCGCCTCAGACTTCAACCGCTTCCTCTTCCTGTGTCGGAGCCAGTAGATAACTGCTCAGCGCTGTGTCATTTTTCATCCTCGTCCTCATCCGTAACCACGGTTACAGCACTGTAGGGTCACTCATGCTGCATTCATGTCGGATGGAATAGAGTAACATGCTGGGAACACAGAGTGCATGTGTTTAGTCTGGTTTGAAGCTGTTGCAGTGCATTGAATTATTTTCTAGGGTTTTCTGTTGAGTAGGCAGTTTGCTGTGTGGCCAAGACTCAGGAGAGTGTTAAGTCATGAGGTATTTAAGTTCTTCTTGATGGCCTTGGTTAAATTCAGATAGAACCCAGATAACTAATGTTTCATCGACACTAAGCTAACTGTTTGCAGCTTCTAGCTTCGTTTTAAACATACCAGCATCAGAGTGGGATTCTTGCTGCTTTCAAATGGAACTCGTGAGCTCGTAGATTCAACATGGGAAGTCGTGTACAGAAAATGATGTATGTCTGCAGCTGTTGATGTCTAGAAACAAATTGGTAACTTATGTAGAAATTACATGGGCATAATATCATTCTGTTATCAGACGAGAGTGTGGGTACGCTCTGGACAGATCAGCGGTCTGTCCTAACGCTAACATCAAATAAAACTCTTCAACTAAATTACAATATATCACATTATCATCCATTGTGAACCCAGATCTGTCCAAAAATGCCTAGTTATGAGGTTGCGAAAACCAAAACAAGAGACTGTTCAGCCGGTCCCTTCTTGTGAACATGGTCCCATTTGATGGTAGCATCTCATCTGACACTTGACTAGAAAACCATATTTTCCAAAATATCCTCATGTGCTCGTTGCAGACTGACTGTGCATGCATGTGGAGAGTGGGGAATCTCTGAGCACAGTAGATGTCATCACGCGTACCAACGTGCCATGGCCGCATTCATTGGCTTTGGCTTTTATCTGTCAAAACTGCTTCCTTTGATTGTTCAGAAAATCTGTCATTGTTTCTGATTTGGTTGCAGGGTTTGATTTTAGTTGCATCATAAAAACTGGAATGAACAATATTCTCTCAGCAGTGGTTTCTTTGTTGAGGCAGTGACCATTTTGTCGTAAAAAGGTATGAATTTTTCTCATTGGACATGAATGCAGCATTATAACAGCGTGACCAAAGACTGAGGTGCTGCGCCGTTTTAGAAAATCAAAGGAGGTTCATGTGGGGATTATTTCATGTCAGAAAGAAATGAAAGACTGGAACTGTATAGTTCTTCTCGAGGAGCAGACCAAGGACCAGTCCAGCACCCATCACATCCTCCCACTACGTATCAAATAGATAGCACTAAACTGTGTCAAGACCAGCAGCTTGGAGCAACGTCATGTAGTTATAACCATAAAGCAGCCATCCAGAGGAACTGAAGGATTGTTGAGAAGGTGGCGATTAAAGCAACACTACATTCTCTCTCCTCCCAGCCTCGCTCACCTCCACCCATCACCTACAACCACCAAGTAGTCTTTTTGTAAGAAAAAAAAGAACATATTGTTATGAAATGATGTACTATGTGATTATCATTACATGCTAAATATTGTTTTTGGTATCTTTGTAGTATTCTTCACAGCAGGCTTTGTCCCGGGCAAACACTTTTTACTGCTGCATGCTGGGAGGGAGCGAAGGGTTGTTGGTGCAAAACGAATGAACTAGCTTGGTTAAGGGGCACGTCTGATGGCCTCTAGCCCTATTTAAACCATATGTTATCATTCTGCACCTGATGTACATGATTGAAGTTGAACGGAGTGAATGTAGGCTGTCCACCATGTTAGTTAGTACCGTCTTCTCATATTAGTGCTCTCCATTCAGCTCACTGGATATACCTTAGCGAGACAGAGTGCTCTGTGTTCAGATCTTGTCAAATGCGTCCCAAGAAAAGTGGTGTTTTTTTTGTTGTTTTTTTTGGTACCTGCCTTTTGTTTTTAACCTTTAAATAATCTCGTTGCCATCTTGCACCGTTTGTTCTTTTAATCATGAAGCTTGTCGGCACGTGTCTCCTTTGTGCTTCCTCAGTTAATCCTCTGCCACTCTTTTATTTAACGCCTCCTCTAGTGAAAATGCACAAGCCAAATTTGATGTTCTTTCACTGTTCTATCTCTTCGTCTGCCATTTCTGCATTTAAATAAAGTTGTAGTCTACATTGCCTTTGCTACCCCCCAAAAGATTCCGCTAAAATTGAATCCATCTACGTGCTGACACCTGACAATCACCCTGATGTATCATAATGTAGACTGGCTTGGATTGAAGCAGGGCTGGTGTAACTTAGACCTCTGCTAGAGTGAACCTCCTAGTCCACGTTAAATTTGATCTGTGAGAACTCGCCGTCTCTTCCAAGTGGAGGGTTCCTCTCAGATGTCGTGGTCCAGTGTTTCTGGCCAGCGCACCATGTAACCTTTAGGTGGCACTCTAGCAACATTCAGAAAGACTGGGTTCTTCCTCAAAGCATATTCTACCAGTGCTTAGGAGTTTTAAGGAGATTAAATTGAATTTTTAACATAATGCACTTACTGCTTAAACAGTTTGCATTGCTCTCCTTTTTATTGATATGATTATCTTTTTTTTGCTCCCACACATTTGGTCTCTGATCATATAGCTTTGCCCGACAAGGCATTTTTTACATTTAATTTTAATGTTGTTAATGTCCCAAATCCATGTTATGAGATTCACTCAAAACTGTTATGGCTCACGTCTTGGAGAAATCGAGTCTAAGAGAGTAATATTTGTGTTTACTGCCAGCTTTTGCCACAGTCCATTTAATCTGTGTAGTAATGATGAACTCAAGCTTCTTTATCACTCACACTGCACGCAGCAGGTGCTCAGCTACATGAATCATTGTCTTATAAATTTATAATTGTGTCGCCAATGAAACCACCAAGAAGTATTTTTTTAATAGCCAGGCATGACGTCATTCGTTTCCTTTCAAACAAAGGAGGGGGTTCGCAGAATGCCAGTGGAAATTGTGTTAATATCAAAATGTGCCATTTTATTATAACACTATATTCTTTCAAGACAATTGAAATTACCTTTTTATTTTCTGTAGCATGTAATGTGTTAATATACTAGTAAATAAAGTCAAACCCATGACAAATGATTTGATTGACGTGTTGGATTTTTCAATTTTGCTCATAAAGTCTCTAGACATCTTGTGTGTCGCTTAAACGGGAGCATTCATCAGAACGTTCACTGCAGCAATAATCGTGCATACGTGCTTTAATGTGGACAGTTTTAATTCATGACCAGAAAGTCTTTTTTCATTCATGCTGCACATAGCAGTTGCCTAGCTACACAAATCGCTGCCATTCACAGCACACTGATGTTTATTTTTAGTAACACTGTATCCAATCATGTAAAGCTAATGTCGACTCCCATATACATTTGGTATTTAGAGTTGCTTAATAAAGGACAATATTTAAACTACAGATTAGTGATCCACTTTGGGTTGATATCTATATCTATTAGCCTTGATATAAATATACTGTAGATACAGATATCTACATATATAGAGAGAGAAAGCAATAGACAGAATGCCAGTGGAAATTTGTCTTAATAGGTAAATAAATTTATATAGATGCATACCAACTCAAATTTGATTCTGGAGAAAGTGTCTCTATATATATATTGTACATATATATAGAGAGAGGATGACCGGTAAACTATACAAAACGTGATTTTAATAGTTGTGTTTAATAATAATTAAAATTCCACTGCGAGAAATAAAGACATTCACAACTGACTAAAGAACAAATTTAAATAACGGTAGCAAGTGGTGATTTATTGTGGCTTTTGCAGACATTGCCACTCCTCCGTCTATTTAACTAGTGCCAGACCCAGGTGAAAAAAATATCATTCTGACTGCAGAAGAAGCGAAATTACTGTTAGTCAACTTTCTGCGTCGCAGGGAGCTTTCTCTGTGTACTCAGTAAATAAATAAGAATAACGGTAGGACGTATCAGAGCTTGTGATTCGTGTACGTATGCGCAGTACCCGGATGAAACCGGTCGCCATCTTTACTCCATCCTACCACAGCGCTGCCGGTGGGGCGGAACACCACTCATCGACCCAGTTGGTTTCTAGGAACGGCCGATAGACCTGGCATACCACCGTGTCAGTCATTAAAGCTCTGTCACTTTGCTGCGCTAGTTTGCTACTCTGCTTTCATCTCGTCACATAATGGGAGAACGAGAGGACCTAGTCTATCAGGCAAAACTTGCCGAACAGGCAGAGCGATATGACGGTAAGGCACTTTCGGGTCTAGCTCGGAGTGGGACATGTTCGCCGCTGCTGGGATTTTTTTTTTTTTTCTGTGAGCTAGCTAACGAAGCAGCGCTCAGACGTAGCTCAGTGTTAGCCGCAGCCTGCAACGGGGCTAACGTGGCTACAGCGGTCGTTTTTTATCAAACACTTTATTGACATAACACGTGGCTCATTGTTGGAAGAAACTGTGCTGAAATTTAAACAATAGGCGATGCCACAGACCCCGTACCTCCGTATGAAAACTGTTCGGATATGTTAGACATGGGCTAACACTAGCAGAGGGGCTAATACAAAATGGCGGATTACTGGAGCGTGAGCTGTCAGGAGTTGCCTCCCCTGCACCATGCTAGCTCCATAGCTAAACACTTTAGCTTCGGTTAGCAACCCTTAGTGACATGGGTGTCATGTTACTGACCTTATAACTGTGGGAACATACAGGTTTTGCATGTCACTGTTACAGGTTCTTACCAGTTACAACTCTAGCCAAGTGTTAGCTGAAATGCAAGATTAGCTACGTGAAGCCTGCTGTGTGTTAGCAGAGAGTGGTGGGAGTGGGAGGGCAGCTGTTCACTTGGTGGGGTGTTCCCCCTGCAAGCAGGCTGCACAGATCGATTGGTGAAAATGACTCCTTCTTCCTCTCTCTGCTACTCTTCTGTCAGACTGTCATACCATTACAGGCCTCACTGAGGCTGTTTTTAGACGACTGCCTTTGCCACCGGTCATACGTTGCCCAGTAACGTTAAGTGAATGTACCATGACTCATTCACGGGATTTGGACCGAGTGTATTTACAGAGTGATTTATGGTTTACTGGCTGAATGGCAAACTTGCTGGAATTTGGTCCAATTCATGTGGTTGTTCTGCAATTTCTTTGCAGAACGGCTTCAGTCATACATTTGCTATATTACACCAGCCTCTGTCCCATTTACCCTACAAAGTTACTTTAGAGGGATATTCTCGCACCAGCTGTACATGATGGCATACAATTTAAACTGAGATATCGATAAAACGGTAATCGGTTTCAGTCTGTGTTTTTGCTGGATTGGTGCCACTGGATGGGTCCAGGTTTGAAAGCTGCATCAGCATGTAGCCTTAACACACACTCCTGTCTGTGTTGAGCTGTGAATTATCTCTATGCACAACTTCCAGGATGTCTGAATGCACCATTCACTGTTAGATTTTGTCCAGTAGGGAACTGAAGGATTTTTATTGAACACATCTAATTATATAGTTAAATTGGAACATGTCAGGAAGGTAGATGGTTATCTGAATCACCAGTTTATAGTTAAAAGAAGCCAGACATCCCTGTTATCCCTGTTTTTGGACTTAAAACTCTCATTTAGTCTCATTACATGAGAAGAAGCAGTTAGGTGTCCCCTAAAGATGCAACATTATTCAAATATAACAGTACAAAGTGTTCATAGGATTGTTAACATGTATCTCCTCAACAGAGATGGTGGTGTTTATGAAGAAAGTGGCAGGCATGAATGTGGAGCTCACAGTGGAGGAGAGGAACCTACTATCAGTGGCCTACAAGAATGTGATCGGTGCTCGGAGAGCTTCCTGGAGGATAATCAGCAGTATTGAACAGAGGGAAGAGAGCAAAGGTGGAGAAGAGAAACTGAAGATGATCCAGGAATACAGGCAAACGGTAAAACACTCAATAAAGGCTCAGGATGCCTCATTGTATAATATTTGTATGCAAGTATTTAGTGTATAGACTTTGTGTGTCAGTGTCACAAAAACGATTCAAAAGATCTCAGATTTGGTGTGCTAATGTGCCATTAGAAGCTCATGTTAATGATACATGCTCTGAGCATCTACTGGACAGACTGCATCTGAGTCATAGCTGGCAAGTCCTCCACTCTCTCCAGCTTTTATGAAGGGAAATAAGAGCTGCTATTATTCTGGGAGAGGCCAGTGTGTCGGAGAGATGGGAGAGGCAGTAGGACTGCAGTCAGTGACCTAATGGGATTCAGAGACTGGTACACCTCTATTTTGTTATTCACTCTCTGTCCCTTGGGGGACACATCTCTCATACCAGTGTTGCAGCACCTTCTGAGCGTTCATCAACATCTTATCTGGATTACAAAATATGCAATATTAAAGGTACTAGTTGACCATAAGAAAATTTTAAGCATAGTATTCAAATAAAAGGATCCAACTATCTAAAATAAGCTTCTAAATGTAAAAGTGGTAGTCCACGTACATGGACACCTTTGTGGTCTGGTTAGATATCCTTCCTACATGCACAAACCCTTGCCAACATTGGCAGAGTCTTTGTCACATGGACCCTCACTGGACTCTGCAACTACACAGGAGCAGCAATGGGAGGGCTTCAGTGGTAAATGATCAGAATGTTGTTCTGAATAAATGTCTTGTGTGTTTACTGGCAGGTGGAGAAGGAACTGAAGTCAATCTGTGGTGACATTCTGGATGCACTGGAACGGCACCTACTCCCCTCAGCTCTCTTGGGAGAGTCTAGGGTCTTTTACAACAAAATGTAAGAAGTTTGTGGTATAAGCAGTGATGAATGGATCAAGAAATTAACCCTCTCTGCTGCTGGCTCAGAAGTAAAACATAGTCATGTGTTGGGGAGAGATTAATATGTACATACCAGACAGCAAATGACTGGGAATTTTATAGTCTCAGAGGAAACTCTGTATTAGGAAAGTTCACAAATTGGACACTTTACAGGAATATACACAGTTACATACTCAGTTTATAAAGGGAAGCCTAATAACCGCTCGCTCTATTATGTCTGTCACAGCACAACTGTTTACTTACTTTGCTGTACCAAAAGTCAGTTCCTGTGTTTTGACTTTTGTATTTCTCAATTCCAGGAAGGGTGACTACCACAGGTACCTGGCAGAGTTTGCCACTGGAAACAACAGAAAGGAGGCGGCAGAGAACAGTTTGGTGGCCTACAAAACTGCTACTGATCTAGCCATGTTGGAGCTGCCACCAACGCATCCCATCCGCCTCGGCCTTGCCCTCAACTTCTCCGTCTTCTATTACGAGATCCTCAACTCACCTGACCGAGCTTGCAGGTTACTGTTCGATAATCTTTAGCTTCATTAACGAGTGTAAAGTGTAATGCATTTCAGTTCCAACATAAATGATCTGAAGTATAAAGTGATTTTGACAAAAGCATGTTTGGGCAGGTTGGCGAAGGCAGCGTTTGATGACGCCATTGCAGAACTGGACTCACTGAGTGAAGAAAGCTACAAGGACTCCACACTTATCATGCAGTTGTTACGTGACAACCTGACACTATGGACTTCAGATATGCAGGGGGAGGGTAAGATGTTCACGCCGTGGTCCATGCCATTTAGTTGTGGTGCACAGACACCAATTATTGTCTGACCCACTACTTATATTTTAGTTCTAGCAGAGCTGGAATACCATTATGAGAACAAAACAGTTTTAACGGTGACTTTAGCTCAGATGTTGCACATTCTCTGCCTGTAATCAAATTAAAAACACCATAACATCAATTGACATTTTGAATTTCAATTTGGAAAGCAACCTGAACAACAGGTTTTCCCATTTCTGAAGCTTACTGTATTATCAAATGTACCTGCTACTGCTTGCACGTGTGTGAACCCTGACAGCTTCACACAGTATCGGATCAATGACTGGCTCTGGTTTTGGCATCAGTGCATCCCTAACTAACATTATGTCTCAATATGATGATGTATTGACATTTTCCCAGGGCTTGCTGCTTACACTGATTAATCAACTCGCTCATCTCCTGCTTTCCTCCTTAAAACTTTTTCACCATCTCTTTATATTGTGTCTTAATACTGTGAGCAACTTGATCAAGGATTTGCCATCACACTGATTGCTTGCATGTCTATAATTCAGCCTTCACATTTGTTATTGTCAAAGTAATGAGGCAGCATTAGTCAGAAAGAAAATCAAAAGTGTCACGGTATTCAAAACAGGCCATCCTTCTGACCTTCCTACCCCTGTGTCCACAGGCTGTTGTTTGTGATGTGGGTGTTTACTCATCTTTGTGGCCCCAACCCCAACAACAGTCTCAAGTAATCTCAAGTTGTAATCGAGCTTCTCAGTTTCAGCCTTACAGGTTCACATGTGAGCATCTTCTCTTCACTGATCTTAATTTTCTCTTCTTACCAAAAGTTCCAATAACCCAATTTTCACTGGCAGTAATATACAGGAACTTTGCCTGAGGTACAAGTTCCTCAAGTGAGTTCAGTTTCTAAAAGGTCTTAAAAAAAATGCTGAATGTAAAATTACACTGTAGAAAATGCAAGAATGCCTGACCTATCAGCAAGCTTTGATTGAATTACAATATGCTCGACCCCAGGCAGGGACTTTTTGGGTTGCAAACTGATTTCCCTGCATTTTAGAGCCTGTGACAACACAGTAAGAAGGACTGAGTTCTTCAAAAGGTTCCTGTGGTGGAAACGTACCTCTTGATTAACATTTGACAGAACTTGGTAACAAAATCTGGCTGTTGAAGGTGACTGTGTTGACATGTAAAGCCGCAACTTAAAAAAGCCACACTGACATTAGCGCAGGCTGTCAGGATCCCGGTCAGGGTGCTCACGGTCCGCACGTCCCAGTACAGAGTTGGATTGTTGAAGCATTCTGTCCACGCCTCAACTGAAATCAATGTAAAGTCAACCTACCTAACAGACATCACTTGCTTTCCTGCATCGTAGCATTTAAGTCGAGATCTGAATGAATTGAGGAAAAATTAAAAATCAAGTACACACTGGGATTGTTTTGACCAGAGGAAATTTAGCACTTCTAAATAATACGTTACAGACTTGGCTTGTAGTTGGGGACATTTCTGTAATAAATGTGAACTACTACATCAAAGCTGATAGTGACAATGCCTTATATTACTTAGCAGCTTTTCCTCTCAGCTGTTTGAGCTAATATTAGCTTTAGAGACGGACAGGATGAGTGCTTCACACCCCCAAATCCTGGACCTCTTTTATTTGAGCTTTTAAGGTTACAACCTAAAAGGATGTGATATGTTTAAACGTGTCAGTGAGAGTATTCAGCAACTCTGTGCGTAGCTGTCTACAAAGCTGCATCCTGTCTAATGAAGTGCGGCTAGCTACCTGAAACTGACATGTGGTGATCACAAAACGCTTACGCCTTTCTGCACAAACAAGTATCACTCTTCAGTTCTTTCATCAGCAACACAAAAAAAAAAAAACACGGGCTGTTCTTTTTCAAATTCAAAAATGATTGAGTAGAGTTTCTTCCACTTTTTTAATTCTAAAAGCATAAAAAGACTTGTTATTTACATACAAACAGCCAATATCAATCTTTCACCAAGCTGCAGTTGCACTAAGCGTCAGGAGTAAATCTTCCCGGGCTGCCATGTTGTCATTCTTCCTCTTCCTCCATTCATTCAGTTTGCCGTAGCAGCGTAGCAGAACGCCAGCCAACACCTTTTTTCCCACAGTGACTCATCATCTCTCTTGTGTTTTTCTCGTTCCCTCTGCTGTAGAATCCTAAAGGAAACAAAGCAGTTCATTTCCCATGTTAACTGTACTTTGTAAGTGTTGCTCACACATGCCTTGCTGTGTGTGCGTGTGTGTGTGTGGCTGCCTTATCTTCCCTCCTCACACTAACTCACTCGTGGTTTAGTATTCCAACCTTTCACCTGTTGCTGCTTCACTCACCCATTTGGTTGAATTTTTGGTAACAGGGTAGTATTTGATTTTTCCACCATGGCCTCCTTGAGTTCAGATGGTTCGGCCCAGCCTAACTTTGAGAGTTCACGTAGTTGCTCGCTATTCACCAAGATGCTGTGGTCTAGATCATGTTATTGGCATGTTGGACTGCTTGCACACACAATAAATTAAATGTTGGCACTAACAGACCCTGTTACGATATGTACAGGTACCGTTCGGGAAGATTAAACGGTGCCTTTACTGCACAAGTAAAATGTTACGTAAAAGCCGTCTCCCCCCTCCACTTTATGGTGATGGTGTATGTCCTCACTTATATAAAAGTAGTTTTTTTTTTTTTTTCTGCTGCAAAACACAAATATACCGTCTGAAAAGCCACCAATGTTTAAGTATTTTAAGTTTTGAGGTAGTTTTTCGTATTTTCCGCTGTCTGACATTTTGAAAATTGAGAAAGACAGAATAGTTCTCTTCAATCCACTGCATTGATTTATTGTCTTTAAAATCAAACAAGAAGAATCACAGAATTACATGTGCTCATTTCTACGGCATTTATAAAACAAATAGGAAGAAATACATGGCATGAAATTTGCTCAAGTTCAGGTTTTGAAGACGGTGATCTTGTCATTACGCTAACACACTACTCCAGATATAATGAGCTTTTGTAATGTAAAGTATTGAGGTTTGTATAAGAAGAACACAAGCAGCTTAGTTTTTTTCTTAGCCCTCTTCCAAGCTGAGACTATGTCTCCATTATTCTGGCAACATTTTGTAATACAATATTCTTTTTGGCGTTTCTTTTTCTGACTCCTCCCATTTTTAAAATAAGGGCGGAGCCAGAGAAAGGCCTCAACGAAAAACCACAGAAAAAGAATGAGTCTGCTGTGCCTTCCTGACATTTTTAACACGTGTTGTGTAAGCAGATTGTTACAATCTGAGCGAGAGAAGGTTTAGTTTGTCTTCATCACGGAACTGCTTCAAAGAGTTTCTTCTTCTTTCCCTTCCTGGATTAGTTGAAGGAAACTATGGAATGCCTCACTCCAACCTCAGTTTGTTTTGTCAGAAATATGACAATATGTCTGTAGTGCCCATGGAAGCTGAAGTGAGTTTACGTTTCTTAGTGTGGGCTTGGCCTTCGTTCCACAAGGCCACAGTCACTGTGTTCGTATGTCTGGATATAAAGAGTGGATGTCATGTTAAAGCTAATGGTACATTTTCCCTCCACTAGGTGAAGAACAGAACAAAGAGGCACTGCAAGACGTTGAGGATGAGGCCCAGTGAGACTATGCCACCAACAGCCAACAACTTGAGACCCGCCCCCCTCACACTCCTCCTCCTTCCTCCACCTTCATCCTCCTCATCCTCCGCTTCCTCCCTTTCCACAAGTCACGTTCCTCCTCCTCCTCCTCCTCCTCCCCACTCTCCCCTTTTTCCTTTCTTCCACCTCTGCAGCTCCGTGGCCCAGCAGGACCCCGGAGTCAACAAATTGATTTTTCTCTTCTTTTTTATTTTTATATTAGCCCTTACATGACTCAAGTAAATGCCACTTAAATGAAACAGGAAATACAATGTTAGAGAGGCAAAGATAAAGAAATAGGTCCCTGGATGTTTTTGTTTTTTGTCCTGGTACAAGCGGTTCTGAAAATGTTATCTTTGTTTTCATTGTTGTATTTTTGTTTTGTTTGTTTTGTTTGTTTGTTTTTTGTTTTTTTTTGCTTTTCCTCAATATTTTTATCAGTTGCTGGATGTATTGAGTTTTTTTTTTCTTAATGTAATTACAGAAATTAACTTTTATTACTGATAATGTTAGTTATGGGAGCTGTTTTATCTGAGTTTTTAGTGAAATGTCATGAGGATCATTTTACCTTTTGTGGGCAGTTTGGGAAAACTACAAGTGCCCTTTTTAACTTAGTTTTTCAGAGGACGTTGGCAAAATTCGCGATATCCACGTGGGGCAAAGAAGTGCTTAACTTTTACACCATAGTGATTCTGTTGTCATGTTTTTGTAGTTGTCCTTGGACTGTACTTTGTGCTGAAATACTGTAACTGTGCACACATGCTGAATCTCTGAAGGCAGATTTATCTTTAGAAGGTGAATTTAATTTAAAAAGTATAAAACTTGGGAGATTTCTCACTTGTGTAAAAGACAAGTCTCTATTTGGCCCCGCTCCTCCAGAGAGAGCCCTAAAATCAAGATGGTCAGCGCTTGCATGAGTTGATACTTTTTCTTTTTCTTCTGCTGCTCCTCCCCTACTTTTCACTAAAGCTCCTTTAGGTTCAGAGATTTTCTTTCTTTTGCTGTTCCTTCGTCGCTCTTCCTGTTTTGCTTCATTATGTGTATCTTGGAGCTGATTTGTACTACTGGATATCTGACTGGAGCCACAGACAGGGAATCTGTATTGTTCTTACTGAAACACAGCATGGAATTAACATTAAACAGTCTAAATTAAACATTACAAACCGTCTTGTTGTTTCTAATATTGGCCTTCAGAAGAATTGTTAATTAAAGGCGTGAAAATGTTCTGCTTGCTGCAGCCTTTAAAATATTAGTGTTAAAATGTTATGATGCTACATTATGCACAGGTTTCTGAGTCGGCAGTGGCTCTCTAAACCCTTTGCCTTGTGTTGCCACACGGAGCAGATGTTGCTGCTGCAATCTGAGTTGGCAGCTGTGAGTGTTATCATAAATTTATATGTTTTATTTTTAGACTGAGAGACAAATGCGATCTTGATGTCTGTGCTTCTGCAGTGACAATGTATCTGCTGCTGCTGCTGCTGCTACTGCTACGTGAGCAGTTGATGGAAAACAGGAGACATGAACAGACTAGTCATAGACCAGTGAGCAGCAGTGAACAGAGATGATTCTTGGCTGAAACAAACACCTTTGTATTGCTATCGTACGTGATTTAAATCCTTGTCTGGCTCCTAAGAACCCCCACCTCCTACTGTGATCATACATTAGGTGGGGGGGCCCCCTGAGACCTTAACCCTTTTACCTCCCCAATTTCAGTTTCTTGTCACCTCTGCAGCAGTTGCAGTATAACAACTTGAACCCTGTGCCTGGGCTAAATTTAAACCGCCAGGTGAAAGTGGAGGAGCCAGTCACAGTGAAAAAGGGCGCCTCGAGCACTGACAGCCAGTCAGAGCGACATCCTTCCTGCAGAGCGAGGTGCTTCAGTCGAGTGATCGCAGTTTGCATTTCCTGCCGAGGAGAGAAGCTTGTGAGGATCCATCTGGGCGACCCCTTGACCTTTGAGGTATATTCGCTCACTGTCAGCTAAGACTTGAAACGAACGCAGATCAGAGGACGAGCCCTTTTCCATTTCTCCACTGATGATCTCAAGTTTTATCGTCACTTGTTATTGTGGTTCTCCCATTGCATCCTTTTATATTATGTATTTTGAATCTGTTTGTGATCCCGTGAGGATGGACCATCATGGCTTTGACCTTTCAGGTACAATCGGTCTCTAAAAAGTGGCTATTCCATGACTTTTAATTAATTGTCATAATTTCAAAAGGTTGCTCTAATACCCACAGAGTGGCCTTCAACAGTGCTTTCTCTGAACTGCCTTGCCTTTTCATTTTTCAGCACATACTGAAGGTGTGATATATGATTTACAGTCACGCTGAAAGCGTCACTGGATGTGAGATTTAATTGCATCCCTTTTCTTGTCAGCCCAGAAGGCATATTTCAACCTCGTCTGACAAAGACTGCAAAACCTTTATAATGCGTGTACGGAATGAAATATACAACATGTATGGCTAAAGGAGGAGCTGACTGAAGCCATCTAGACATGTGAACGCATGTGTGTGGCAGTGCAGCAGCTCCTCTAGTGCCCTCTACAGGTCACACCTGTTTGTCACAATTCACTTCAGATGGATGGATGGATACTTTACAGAGATAGAAGTTCCTTCAGCATTAAACGATATTTAATTTATTAGTGCCATCACTTACTTTATTTCTGATATAGCTGTTACACTACTGACTAGTCTTTCTGTGTAATAGAGGGTTGCTGGTACACATGAAGCTAATGAGCAACATTAGAAACCATCGTCACTCTCATTCTACTCATTTTCATCAGCTTGATGCCAGAGCATGAATTTATTCTGCTTTTCACACATTAGCACAAAATGTTCAGCATTCAGCATTTCACTTCACGCCTGCGCTGTTTTCAATTGACCCGGATCATTTTAAAAACACAACATTCATGCACTGACTCAATCCACCAACTGAGATGAGTGTACGTCAAAACTAATTAGCAATGGTTGGCTTGTTTAATAGAAAATGTATAGCTTAAAGTGATGAATAAATGTTCAAAATAGTGTATAATAAACTGAGAATCCATTGGCCAACTGGGCCTTTGTGTGTGGAGTTTGCATGTTCTCCCTGTGTCTGCGTGGGTTAGGCTTCCTCCCTCCGTCCAAAGACGTGCTAGTTAGGTTCGCTGGTGATTCTAAATTGGCCGTAGGTGTGAATGGTTGTTTGTTTCTCTGTGTTAGACCCGCGATGGACTGGCGACCTATTCAGGGTGTACCCCAGCTCTCGCCCAATGGCAGCTGGTGTAGGCTCCAGCATCCCCCGCAACACAGGGCAAGCAGTTACAGAAGATGAATGAATGAATAAATGATTAGCTAAACTAACTGGGTGATGGTAGACGTTAGGCCGACGTCTAACAGTTGGGATAGTTAGCCAACTCTAATGGATAACAGGTTATAAATGTTAAAATAATAAAAAAAGATAACAATTTGAATGGACTGGACTGAATAAATTGGGAAAAGTTGGTGGTGTAAGTTTAGCTAAAAGCTATGAATGTAGAATCAGTTTGCTAAAAGTAGCTGATAAATGGTAGAAATATTCCAGCCTCTGGTGCTCCACGTTAACTAGTCAAATCAGTGTGCTGCTGTATGAGCTTGAATCCTTGCTTTCTACAGCTGCTAGAAATCCTCTTCTGTGAGACAAAGCTGATGTGTTTCTTTTGTGCGTCCTCTGCGTCCATCCGTTGCTAGCAGAGTTTGCTCAGTCAGGCTAGGCTGCTGATCTTGTTCTGAGTCAGTGATCTGTCAAACTACCAGACCTTTATGGACCTTTATGTGCCTTTAGGAGACGTGTTGACTGTCAGGTTACCTTGACGCCTCATGGTTTCTCCTCCACCGGGCAGCCTGTTGTAACATGAAACCTCAAGAGGGCAGCAAGTTCCAGCTAATCTGACAATGCATCCCTCGCCCTGAAATAATTACCCATATTTCCTGAGGAGATGGTCGTGCATGTGCTTTGAGGGGACATACCACGCTGTAACAATTCAACTTTCCATTCGTTATGTTTGAGGGCCCTCTCTGGAGGGAGTGTTTTGGTTGGAGAGTCGGTGGCCCTCTCTCCTGCATCTGCAGCCTAATCGGCGTCCTCTCGCTTCCTCTGCCTTCCTGTGGAAACTGGAAACTGCCACAGTGTTCTGTTGTCGGGGCAAGATTACTGCTCGCAGAGTGGGACCTAGGGAACAAACGTCAATGAAATATTATGAACTTCCTCTTCTGCTGCAGAGACAGCAGTTATAAATAGCTGGGGTTATTTTCAGGCAACACTTGTGAGGTTTACTCAGCCCTGGCCTGATCTGGTCTGGGTTCGAGCCTCCGCATGGGATCTGGTTACAGGACTGTACCACAAATATACAGCAGGATGAACCGGTGAACTGCGGCTCGCCCTGTCCTGCCCCTACGCCCTTCAAATCGCCCGCAGTGCCCAAGTGCCATGCACTGCATACAGTATAAGTGGGTGTTACTGTGTATCCGAGCACACTGTTCCCACAGTCCAGACTCTCTCTATCTGGCAAACAGCACTGATCCTAGGTTAAATCAATACACAGCCCCATTATTAAAAAATCCTGCTATTCATCACACAAGTAATGGATGCAATGCAAAACAAAGCTTTTGGTTGGCCTCACAGACCTAATGGATTTTTCACATGAACTCAAACGTCCCTTCGTCAGCGCTACCTTCATGTTCCAACTGGATTTTTAGGAACATTCATTGTGTTCAAGTAAATACTGTTACAAGAGGCCATTCATACAGATGAGCTGTCAAATCTTGGGTTCAGACTATAGCACAATTAACACGCTAGCTGGACATTTGGTCTATTGTAATCTAGCTGCCTGTTATCCATTACTATTCACGCAATACTTGTATCAAGCTATGAATACCAACCAAAAAAGCTATCTGATACTTTAGTTACTCTGCATGTCAACCGTATATCAATTGCTCCACTCTCTACTTTACTCACCGATCAGGCATAACAATATGACCACTGACAGGAGAAGTGAATCCCATTGACCGTCTTGTTCCCATTGACAGTTCAATGTTCTTGACATGTAGCACCCACCTAGACCAGACCGAGCACCCCCACACCAATGCGGTGACACGCTTGATGGCACAGACACACACGCAAGAATGATTTAGGAACAACTCAAACACGCAAAAAACAGCACCACGTGTTGACCTGGCCTCCAGATCCCAAACTGATCAAGTATCTGTGTAAAGATCCACAGAGGCACCTCCCCTCAACCCATATGACCCCACTAACAACATTCTGTTGTCAGACACCACAGGACACCCTCAGAAGGACCACATCCTTTCTCTGATGAGTCACAACTGTTTTGGAGGCACAAAGGAGACCTAGACAATATTAGGAAGGTGGTCATAATGTTATGCCTGATTTGTGTGTATTTCTGCACAGCAGCGACTCCAGCCGCATGTCCTGCAGTGGCAGCTAAGGTTGGTAAATTAACGGTGGGATACAAAGACATTGTCACATTGCATTGAACAAAATAGTTTTAGCTTACCAGTCCAGAGGATTGTCTTTTATCAGTTCTGGCACCTCTGGATGTGAAGTCAGCTACTTCTGAATTACTGAAATATAACCTGACACTCAATCAGATCACATTTCATTTGAGGTTCAGCAAATACAGAACAGGGAAAAGAGGCTCCACGGTCGATAATATGCAAATTCATGGCCAAAGTGGGAAAGAAATGGATTTTACATGGACTGGATGAGCATACTGTACTTACCACAGTGACTGCAACTGACACAGAGCAAACCACTGAATGTGGTAGAAAGACAAAATCCCTTTCTTTCCCACTTTGGAGGTGTGTCATCCAATTGTCCCAACAGAGAAACCACCAACTATTACTCTGTTATACTGCAGACTGTATTTCCCTGTTTAGCTGCTATAGCTTTACAGTTTTACCCTTTTGTCTTTTCTAATGCTACTCATAATGTAGGTAATGAAGGTGTTTTTCAAAATAAAGTAACTTTTTCCACATTAGTTCATGTGCAACCTTTCCATATATCAGCTGACCACTACAGAAGGCCCTCCCTCAACATTCAAGATTAATATCTAAACTAAACAACATACAAACACATACAATACACTAATTCACTAATACAGCTACCAGGACTAAATGTCAATAAACATTATACATTTAATTAATAGTAATCTGTAAACTGTATGGAAGTTAAATCCCATGATTTAACTTCTCATCATTACACCTATGCCTATAGTTTACAGAATGATTATGATTGTCAAGAATAACAGTCTAGTGAAATAATAGTAGTTTATGTTTATCACAGCAGTCGCGGTGTCAGTCAGATTTCTATACTGGTCTTGAGGACACCATATCAAGTTGTTCCCGGAGTCACTGACAGGAGGCATGTTCTGTCATCTCATCATGACTCACCTTCCGTCTGTGGCAGCACGGGAAATACCCACTGTACACGCAGATGTATGGAGAAGATTCCTTTGTGATGCAGCATTAAGACGGGAAAAAAAAGTGGCATCTGACCTGCCCTTCACGGCTGTAACCCATCCGACATTTCCGACATTTCTCCGTGGCAATACGAGGGAAGAGTAGTCTCTGCAGTCTTAATATGAAAGCGGATATGATGATCTAGGCAGGAAAATAGGAAACTTTTTGTTCCATTACCGACATGGATTTACAGTAATAGTTGTTGTTTTTTTATATATAAACTGTGGAACGTAATCAGTAGCCACATTTCCAGGCATTAAGGCTGCTTTTAATGTAGTGCTCATACAGTAAGGTATATTTACTTATCTCTTTGTCTAGTAAGCATAATATGTTTCAGGAAATACATGTCTGCAATGTGAATATCCATCCATTATTTCACCGTGGTATTTACACGTATTTATTTCTTAATACTACCTTCACACTCCACTATAAATGGTCAGTGTTGTTTCATTTCACTTTCATTTTATATTAAGTCAGTCAGTTGAAAATAATGTGTTCTTATTTTAAATCAGAACTGGGCAGAGCTCCAGGACTCTGTGTGTGTGTGTGTGTGTGTGTGTGTGTGTGTGTGTGTGTGTGTGTCTCAAGGCCACAGGTTTCCTGTTGATGCCAGGCTGTCAGGAATGCGTCCAGCTGGGGTCACAGGTCGAAGGATGTGTGTCTCTGTCACTTCCCCTCTCTCAACAGCAGCGTGTGATGCCCAGTATTCACGAAACACAGCACGCAAATCCCTGTGTCACACCCTCACTGAAAGACGTTGTTCATAGAATATGAATCTGGCACGAGGCACCCAACTTTTTTCTTTACACTGCTGCCCATTTAATATTCATAGAAACCTATTAGAGTGCCGCCTGCCCAAGAGAGAAGCACTCAGAGAAACATAAAAGTTGCAGGGGAGGCAATTGTCAAGTCTTAAATTTGACAAAACTCAATTTGAAGATACAATAGAAATGCTATAAATCTTGCATATCCATTTTCATTGTAAGTGCATGCAGTCAAGTTTAAAATTTGACTTGTCAAAGAAAAGACTAAATTAAACTAAGACATTCTCCAAAATGTCAAAGCAGACACAGCTGTTGTCAGTACTATTTCCAAGCGAAACAAAAAAATCTTGCCATTGTATAATCTTCATATGTAATAAATATGTTTCTTGTTTTGTTCCTGTCCTGTTAAGTATGCAAGTCCTCTTATGCATCTTCTTACCCTCTTCTACCCTCTATCTTAGTCCGCTGCACTAAAGTTCTGTTTTTGTATCTATTGCATTGTTAGGTCAGATTTCACTTCACAAAATGTGATGAATGCAGCAAATTGTATGTTGTGTAAATAACTACCACGTATCCCACAGCACTGAAAGTGAGCAAGCAGGAAAGCAGGGAGGGTACCAGAGTCATTGTGTGGGTCAAGAAGGTCACTCTGATGTATGTTTAGCTATCAGACTGGAGCTGTTTACATTTTTCTCACACGGACAACAATGTACGGCTACATTGACACATTTTACCCCTTCACCCTGTCAGCCACCCTCCTGTCAATCTGGCGCATATGTGTGTTGAGTGTCAAGGCCCTGGTTAGTCTGGTCCTCTGGGACAGGAAGTGCTCTGCTACGAGAGCGCAAGTCCCTTATTTGTTTTTTAGAAAGCGTGTGGTGCAAGCGTGTGTGTCTTGCTTGCATATCCTAAGGGAAGCTCGAGTGGGTTCTGTCATGCACATACTCCAACACACATACACGTCACACGCACAATCAATCTACTGGGTGGGAACTTGGGAATGTCTGAGGCAGGATGCTGGTTGTAGGAGGAAACATTGTGTGTGTAAGCAGTGCCATCAATAATATAAAAGGAAAAACAACCTTAAAATGGTTGCAGTTACCAAGGGGCAAGAAGAAAGAATAGCTGAACCTAATGGAAAAACTGTACAGTATATAAGTATCCACACCTTTACGCACAGAGTGTGTGAAAACTAGCCAATTAACAAGCATGCAAAATTACATGATAAATGCTTTAATTAGCTTAATGAAAAGAGATGTATGAAGGGTTGAAATAGCTTCCTGAAAGTAATGGACAAATGGTACAAATAGTTATCTATCTTATTAATGGTTAAATAAAGAAGAAGCAAGTGGATAAATTAAATATTCAGCAAACATGTGGTGGATAAATGAAATGCAAACTAAAACTAAACACTAGCCTCATTATTCCATAGTTCCTGTATTAACATCAAGGAACTGTTAGCTGAGAGCTATGTGCTAAATGGAAAGCATAATAATAGCATATTAAAGTTATAACATTAAATAAAGGGTCAGAGTTGATAAATGATTTAATTACTCGATAGTAGCTAAAAGTAATGGCTGAATTTGCTAAAATTGTGGCAAACTGTACAGAGCTAGGTAACAGCACATAGCTAGCTAACAGTGCAGAGCTAGCTAAACAAAGTGACAGACAGATAGATAGATAGATAGATAGATAGATAGATAGATAGATAGATAGATAGATAGATAGATAGATAGATAGATAGATAGATAGATAGATAGATAGATAGATAGATAGATAGATAGATAGATGCTAGCTAAAAGAAAGGGATGTATGGTTCACATTAATCTTGTATCTTAAATGTTATTCACATAAGTACATTAAATATGGGATCAAACTGGATCAATTATTAATAGATGAAAGCATTAGCTAAGATACTGAAATTGCTGCTTAATGCAGCCTAAACGTTTAATGGTTCAAACACTGAAAGGCAAGTGGTTGAAATATAACTTATTTGTTTAAGGCAAAGGATAAAAGGGGAAAGCTGAAAGCAACTTGCCAGTAATAGGCTATATAAATGAATCATAATTAATTCATAATCACTTTTAGTAGAACAACTGAAAACTATAACCAGTCTATACAGATAGTTCGATCGAATGAAAAACAAAATGCTGTAACATTAGTCACCTTTAGTGCCTCCAATTTAAAATTAGCCCAAATAAACACATTTGGAGTGAGTGGAATCGATGAAGAGGTATTTCTGACAAAAAAAAAATCTGCGGTCAACACCTCAGACCCATAACAAATGTGTTCTCCACTCCCTATTCGCACACTAATTTTTATCCTTCTAAGCACATGGACACACGTACACGGGCACTTCTAAGACAAAAGACACATATCCTCTGCATGTGACATCTATCTCCATATCCTCCCCATTATCCCTCAACCAGAGAGGCAACATCCTCTGGCTGCAGTGAGGGGAAGCTGGCCTCACTGTGACTCTCCGCTCCGCCACAGGTAACACCCCGACCTCAAACCTCTGCGTCAATGCTTGAGATCTCCAACCACTGCTTACTACTTATCTAGGAACTAAATTATCGATCTGGTAAGAGCTCCCACTCATTTAGGAGAGAGATTTGTGAAATATTTGCATGTATTTCTGGTGAGAGTAATGTTCTCTGACAGTTTAGTTTTTGGTTTACAGGCATCTGTTTGGATGGTCTCCTTCAGGCACACACACTTTCTGCCCAACCGAAGGATTTTTCAGCAGACCAGAAGGAGGAGACTTTATACTTTTACTTAAACACCCTTTAGAGGAAAAGCAAGCACAACAGAAGTCGGGGTCGCTTAAGCAGAGAAGGTCAAGGAATAGACGAGAAAGGGGAACAATGATGGAACTTAAGATCCAGCTGATCCCAACGGGGGAAATCATCCTTACTCCAGGGAAGAATGGAGACTACTGCCACAACTGCAAGGTCAGTTCACACAAAGTGGCGTGTCTGAGGCCAGATGTGAGGTCAGATCTTTCCACTCATCCTTCATTCCAGCGTTTTTTTACACAACCAAGTGGGTAGAAATGGATGCTGACATGGCTGAGGTTATAGGGTTCATCTCCCACAGGGCTGATGTTGAGAAACATTTACATACTTTAAGAACTGTAAATTGCTCCAGAATATACCATCTGTCAAGTAAATTACATTGATAAATCAAGAAATATGTGGTCAGTAATTACGATTAAATCCTGTTTGGCCCTGAGAAGTGCTCTCAGAATTATAAAAAGCATAGTTAATTATAGATGTCAAAATGGGCTGCCTCTATAATTTCATTACATTTTACAGACATCTGTTCTATGTAACAGAACAAAAAACAAGCTGGTAAATGTTAAATGGAGTACTTTAAGGACATTTAAAGTGTCTACCCTGAAATGTTCTTGCATTGTATAATGTTTTTCTGTAGTGAATTTACTTGTTTCCACTAATAGCTGATCGAAACAGACAACTTAAGGTCACTGATCGATATTTTCAGTGTAGTAACAAGTGAGAGTGCAGTCAGATGCAACACAGCCGCTGTAAAAATCAGGTTTAGTGTCAGCCACACACAATGATATATAGAGATGACATTTTAGGATGAATCTTTAAGTTGGACAGTCTGTTAAAGACGAAGCACAAATACTCATTTTTGGCCCAAACATAGACTCAATATCCTAGATTTGTTTGTTGTATTTTAGATCTGTTACAATCAGTATTCTTATATTGGAAATAAATGTAGTTTTATGCGCAGTGGTTTGAAGTCATAAATTCACAGTGTTGTCTCACCTGCAGTTTCTTTTAGCTCCACTGTGCATTTATTCAGCATCTTTGAACTCGTTTGGTTTTCAAGTCCAATTTTACTTTTAGACTAATTCTCACTGCTTTCATCAGAGTTGTATTCAGCTGTTTCCTGTAAAGCTTAAGTTTCTAGAAACACCGGCAGTACACTTCCTGCCCAGCACAAAACTTCAGACAACAAACTTAGTGACTAGCTAGTAAACATAGCTTAGCATTTAGTAGGAGAAAAGCAGAGTATTTCATAGTAAGGACCAAAGCAGGGCTAAAAAGGAGGAGGGTTTTTTTTTTTTTTTTTTTTTTTTTGGTAACTGGCCATAAACATGTTTCCAAATAAATGCTACCATCTCTTAATATCTGATGTATGAAAAAATAAGCAACTGAGTCCTGTGTCAACTTTGAATAATGTTGGAGTTATGTTTTCAGTTCGTTTGTGATGCCCTCAAGTGGCCACAAAGGTTATTGCAGGTTTAAGTTATAGGCGTGGTCAAGACTTGGACCTTAGACTTTTTTATTTATTGTGGTTGACTCTGGACAGCGTTTTATTGCAATGTCCTGATTGGAGGAAGTGAGGAGCCGATCTTTTCCGCTGTCCTCACCACAGACTTCTTGTCTGAGACACTGCGGCTACCAAATAATAATAATAATAATAATAATTAGTGGTATTGGCCAAGTATACTTGTGTATACATGGAATGTGATTTCTGCATTTAACCCATCCGTGAAATTAGTGAACACACAGTGAGGTGAAGCACACACTAACCCGGAGCAGTGAGCTGCCATGCTACAGCGGCGCTCGGGGAGCAGTGAGGGGTTAGGTGCCTTGCTCAAGGGCACTTCAGCCGCTTTCTACTGGTCGGGGGTTCGAACCGGCAACCCTTCAGCCACAAGCCCAAAGCACTAACCAGTAGGCCACGGCTGCCCCTAATGAAACACATCATGCATTTGGACAATGTGCTCTACATGTGCTTTTGTAGAAAGTGGCTGAGGATGGGAGGGCAAAGGTGTGCTCTCTTCATCCAGCACAAAAACTGTAAATGCTTACAAGTGATGTAGAGCTGAGGGACCAAGCCCATTACCGGCACACCCAGGAACATGTAAAAGTAACTGGCCTATAAGGCCACGGTCACATTAATAATTCTGAGAAACATTGTTAATCATTAACTTAAGGTGGAAAGAAACACAGATAAAATAGTGCAAAATAAATTGTTTAAAAAAAAATAAAGAAGCGTTTTTTTGTATAAAGTTTGCACACTTTAGTCTGTGTAAAGCAGGTGCATAAATCATATGGTTCATGGCCTCTGGCCTGCAGGGACTACATAGAAGACATTACCTGGAATTTCTCCATAAAAGTAATTGCTCTTCCTGATTTTCCCTCTAGAGGTCTCACTGTTTTAGTAAGTTGCGAATGTAACACAACAGACCTAAACAGCAGGTAGGAGCAATGTGGTGAAATTGCCCTTTTTTTTCTTAAAAATATCAGTTCATAAAATGGCATTTTTATATATTTTATTTTATAACATACTTGTTCTTCATTGCACTAAAACAAAGTGAAACATTTAGAGTTGTCGTTATTTATAGGTTATAATGCTATTGTGCTACTGGTCCGAACTTCTTGAGATTAAATTGAGCTGTATGTGGCCCCTGACACCGCTGGAGTAAAGGGTTCTGTTTAGACTGTGAACACAGTTGTATAATGTTGTTTTATAGGGACTTTACATCCAGAAATCCTGTCTCGTATATCGAGGACTTTGGATGACAAAATCTTTTATCTGCCTTTTGAATTTACAGTTTAAAGTTGTCAAAATGTATAAAGTAGAATTAGCGTAACAATAATGCTATTAAGCAAATTATTTCAGGAATCTATCAAAGACAGATAAACAACACTGTTTATCTGTAAAAGCTTCAAATTTTAGTCAAAAATAGTTTAGAATTAGAATAGGACAGGTCGCCAGTCCATTGCAGGGCATAGTTTAGAATTTACACAATATATATGTGAATTATAACCGTTTTAAACTTTAAAATTGTATAGAAAAGTTGTTTACATTTTTACTGTACTTGTTAAAGAATCATTCTGGGAACCACAGCAGAAGGTTCTTGCAAAAACAGATTTTTTCCTTTTTTTTTCTTTTCTGACATCTTGACACGTGTTGCATACTGTGATACGGAGCTTATGTTAGATGCTAGCAATAAAGGCAGCTAATGTCTAGTATCTTTATATTTGCAGTATCTAAGGAATGAAGGGAGTAATCCTTTTAAAAGCGATCCTCCCATGTGGTGCAGTTAAAGTACGGGCTGACACCGGATTTGAAATGATAGTAAAAGGAATGTGGCGTGGTTAATGCAGTCTGCTGTGCGCTGGTTAGTGATGACTGGGGAGGTGTGGAATGTACTGTTGCCTGGACGGGAGGAAACGACAAAGACATTCCTGTACACAGATCATTTGTTCCCCTTCCCACATTCCTCCAAGGTCAAATCACCCCACCTCTCTGGATGGATGTAAAAGGTGTGGGTTAGGGTTACCAGCCCACTAACTTGTGTGCTATTTCATTTGGCTAATTTAGTAAATACATTTCTCTGAAGTGTATTTATTTCAAAAACAAAATCAAGTCGGGGAACATTTTGTTTGCTGGCTGTAAAACAAATGAGAAGCACATGGCAAAGACCTGGCAGAGTTTGCTCATTTGGGCTCTGGAGAAGCAGGGTGGAGTAGGCTTGGAGGTGGGGAGTCAGTGTCACGACTGGGCTTTCCACCCAGTACAGTCTGTCTGTCTCACGCTGCCTTGTCAACAGGATACAACCTGAGTGTGTGTCAGTGCATACGCACGCAGAGGGGGCTGTCGTAGCCTGAATTGATCACTCCCCCCTCTGGCAGTGCAGCTATATTACAGTCCAGCTCTGGCATCGACACCCAGCTGTCCAGCGAGGTGAGGTCACCTTCACATGAGTGCAGCGCATGTTGCATAACTGCAGCAATAGCTGATATGATACAGAGACTGGACTGTAGAGACCGATTGTGGTGCTGGCATGCTATTTATACTGTCCCAGTAAGGACCCCCAAACATATGAATACTTCCACTGAGGTCATGACTTTAGCATGTGGGAAATGTTGGGGCATTTGTTAGCATTCTTTAGATAACACAAACATGGAGCCTAACCCAGCTGTCATTGGATGAGAACAATATATATATATATATATATATATATATATATATTAAAACATCTTGAAATACTGTGATCCTAATTTATAATCTGTGTCTGTCACTGTAAAATCATTGATCTGAGCATTTACTGGAGGTGGAGATATGACCAGTGGTGAGAGAAGCAGCTTTAGGTTTGTGGTCAAACTTGTTCGATCCCCCTTACATCCATGGTGGAGTTACCCGGAGCAAGCTAGACCCCCTAACCCTTTTATAAAAAAACAAAACAAAAGCTCCACTGGCACCTCACATGGCTACCCACTCCTCCCATGTAATAATTGGATGGGTTAAAAGCAGAGAACACAGTTCTTGTATGTGTTTATTTTCCATAAATGGCAAATAAAGCTGTTGAACAGTTTTCAGAGCTTAACTGCAACCTGTTTCTTGACCTTCACATTTTAAAAACATAGCTGGCTTGGCACGAGGGGAGCATACATGAGGGTGTCCTGCTGGAGGAGCTCTGCAGTGGTGTTGTGAAGATGCAGTAGCGCATTTGTTGACGGTAGAGGGTACAAGAGCACTTTGAAACCGAAATGAGCCGCATGCTAAAGTTGGACAAGTCACGCCACTGTAGTTTTTATGGGGCGGTTGAGCGATTCTGGGTAGTGCCAGACACATTTAATTATTGCTTGGTTTATATTTGTGTATATGTATTTATCACTCAGCTATAACAGATGGTTGCCTTAAAAATGTCGACGACTCCGTTTCTAACTTTGGCGTTGTGTTTACAAGCGCAACACCACACCTGCCTACATTTTCTTATACAGTCTGGCTTCAGTGATGTGTAGAGAGTAGGCGATTAGATGCGTGGCACACGTCGATTCACCGTATCTCTTTGGTTTTATTCTTACGGGTGAAGTTAAAAGTATGAATGGTGAGTAGATCAAACAAACGTCTGCCTCTTTTGGAGTGACTTCAAAGAAAACAATGACGACATAGTGCCGGGCTAAAATAAACTCATGTCACTCAATGCAGGAGATGTGGGATGGGTAGTTGGTGAACTTCCTGGTGTTACAGGGCTGCGCTGTCCTTCAGTGAAAGAAAAGGAAAGGAGGGGAATTACCACAACTGAGTGACACTTTTTTGTTTCATATTAAACCAATTATAACTGGTTTTAATACGACCGGTGAATGACCAGAGGCTGCTGGCTGACTGGGAGTACGTCAGTGCTGTTAGCAGATTCGGAGCCCGCGGTGGGAGCGCTGGGAGTGGGAGTGGTGGGAGGGACAGGAGGAACCCGGCAGGACTCGCGAAGTACGTTACCTACTGACAGAGAGCAGTCACACGCTCTCAGCGAGGGACTGGGCTAAAATCTTTCCAGCGGTCTGTCCGGACGACACGGTGAGAGAAGAGCACCGTTTACAGACCTCGGCTGTTTTCAGGTATGTTTCCTGTCAGTTATTTTATCTGACTTTTGTTTCCCCCCACGGCGCATTCTTTCATACTTAAACTGAACTGTTGCTAACGGTAACTTTGGTTTGGCTGCGTGTCAGTGACAGGACTATTGTATAAGTTACAGCTGTGACAGCTTGACAGCTACTTGTTTTGTGATTCGTGACAGAGAAATACGCTTGAGTGGGTTGAAAGCCATATGGACGGGGGGGGAAAACCTCACGCCAAATGCTGTTCAAAAATTGAGCGTTTTAAAGCGACGACGCCCGTTGGTTACCAGTCAAACCGACAAAACACACGTTACGACTTGTGACACCCTAGAGGGAAACGTTTTCCAATTCTGCGTATTTCAAAATAATAGTTTTTGTATGTTAAAGTATATTTAGCGTTTGCACCCAACTGGTCTACCGCTACTCCAGACTCCTACCGCCGAAAGTGTTGAATTGCAGCGCACTAGAGGGCATCGTGGGCTAACCTAGCTTAAGACGTTAAGTTTTAAATCGCATTTAAATGTTCACTATTTGTATATTAGATGTTCGCCGACTTAAACATTTGATGCCAATTATGATTTCTCAAAGTGTTTTTGCTTGATTTATTGTTGCCCAGTACGCAAAAGAATAGAAATCCGGTTTTAGGTCAATTTTTGAATGGAGTTTGGTGTGACGTTCTGTCCTTAAGGGGTTACACGTATCGCCCGTGAAGTGGATAATTGCTGGTACTGATTTGGCCTGCAGCCCAAAACATCAAATCCTTCAGGTTGGGGTTGTCTTTTTATAGACACCAGCCAGACACAGATTAGGACAGGTAACTAAACAGCCTGTGTCACACCTGAGTACAAAGGTGCTGTGTGTTCGTCAGTAGGCAGTGGAGCAAATATAGGCTGTTAGTGTAAGCAAACGTTTGGTGCTCTAAATAAATTGCAGGTAACTGTCTCCAACATAGGGATGTTAACACCCAACACAAAGACTGTTAATTCAAGATTGTTCAGACGGTCTAAAAGGCATGTAAATCGGATGCTTCATATTAAAAAATAAAAAGTAGACTAAACTGACTTGATCCCATTCATACCAGAACTTTAAATGACCCCGTGGGAAGTTGCCAGGAGTTGGCAAGACCTCAGCTGTCTGGCTCTGGCTGAGAAAGTATCTGTGCAGCTGACGAAGGCTTTGTCAACAAGCTAATCCACCTGTCAATGTGTGTGTGGTTTGTAAACAAGGAAAACACAACGAACGCACCTGGTATACAAGTGGTTAAAGCCAGAACCTTCCAAAGGACCAGAAACCACATCTAATAAGTTGGTATTATGTTCTCCTAAAGACCTTCGTGTGCAGCATTTACAGTGTCTTTCTTTGATTTTTACTCCTGGAGGAAATTATCTAGTTTGGGCTCATATTTCTTTTGACCTTCATGCTGATAATGCTCAACCGAAAGGTAAGACAAAGCAAAGTAACTTTGTGCTTGTTGTAGACAGATGCATGTATGGACTGAAACTAGAAGAGATAAGTGTGGAGAAATGATCCTGCATGGGCGTGATTGTCCTCAGGGGTCAAGCTACTTAGAGCAGCTGACCTGTTGCTTCAAGGTCACCTGGAGGGCAGGACCTCCCACTGTACTCTGGCTGCCTGCAGCTGCCTCTAAAATGACTGTCACTATACGTTTGATATACTGTAAGCTCCTATAATAGCCTGCTATTAGATTGGCTATGTAGCAGGGATGTATGAGGTACCACCTGCGGCTGTGTTATATTGACCTGCAACGCTCATTCGTCTATTTTAGGAACTTCTGTATCTCATCAGAGAAAATGCACATTGGAGAATTTTCAGATCGCATACTCTGCACCACTACCCAGCTTGGCACAGACCACACATCGATGTACTGCTGTCAATACATTTTTCCAAAGCAGTTTCCCCTTTTGTACGCTCCCTGATGAGATTCATTTAGCTGCTGTTTCCATCAGACTGATGTGATGCAGATGCTTAGAGGTGTTTTTTTTCTTTCTTTCTTAGTTCCATGCTTCAGGCTTCCTTTTTTTTATAATGATGGGCTGGGTTTTCTGTGATATTTCTGGTTCATGGCTGCGATAGAGCTGTGGTCAGAGTGGTGTTGGGTAGTTCGGGCTCAGAACGAGCATTTACCCTAAATGTGCGCCTGCTTTTACAAGGTTGGGCATTTCCCGTTGGGTCAGTGTGCTTATGTAAGCACACACTCGATACAAGGGGTGGAGAAATATGTTTATCTTAGACGACTGAGATAAAGTTAGATGAAGCATAAAGACTTGGCTCTGTTTTTGTTCCCCCACATTCTCATTTTACTTGTAGAACTTAAAACATTTCACAAGAGATAGAAACTTTACTGGTCCGGGCTTGCTGTTTGACTGTTTATCTGATCAAATGTCAGTCTCACTTTGCTCCAGATTATTGTGGTAGTTAGGAGATTCCTTAATGGCAGATTTCTTTTCTTTCAGACCACTGAGTAAAGTACATTGCACTGTGAAGTGACTTGAATATAACCAAACCCTTGGGGATTCCTGTGCTGTACTTTGTGAAATTTATTTTTGTGGGTGTAGGACTTGCTATTGACAGATAAAGGTTTTCCTGGTCTTTTAGTTCCTTGTCAGGTGGATCCTGGGAAGAACCCATCGGACACGCCTGACCGGCCGACTGGCTTTTGGCCAGATCTCAACCATCACGTTTCAGTAGAAAAGACAGTCACGCACACATAGACAGTCCTGCTCTTGAACTGTTCTATGGGAAATGCTCAGTGGGGGTTTATTTCCACTTTATTGACCTTGTAACGTGAACCAGTTTTGTCAAACCTGTGAACGTCAGCAAAAGGCATTGGTGTTAAACACGCTGTCATCGTGCTGAAGGGAGTTTACACTTCACACAAATGACAGAAATGGGCAAAACATTGGCGTGGTTTGTCGGTGATGAAGCAGATGTGTGACCATGACCTTGTCGCTCCATAAATGACTCCTCCCAGAAGCCTGGGCTGCCAGGGTTTTGGATTTGGTTATACACATAACTTTTTTATTTTTTTTGGATGCCAATAACTGTACTATCCCCTACTATTTGCCATTAAAAACTAAAAACTATTTAATTGTTTAATTGTTAGTTTACACTGGAAACTGGTACCCTCAATCTGTATCACCAATCCAAAATATTAGTGAATGTGTACAGGCTGCTTGACTAGGTAGAGACTAGATTATAGTCTAAAACTATAATTACTAACATACTGTGGAAATAATTGCTATCTCTGCTCCCACTGACGTGTCAGTGACAGGGAGCAGTGATTTCCCGGAGTCCTGGTATCAACCTTTTGTCCCAGTAAGAATAAAAAACAAATCTACCCGAGACATCTGTAATATTCTTCACAGTATAACAGGGTGGATATTTATCCTTTGCATTATGACTTTCTCATGCGTGCTTGGCTTGATTTTTGTAAACCATTTCCCGTTATTTGTCTGATAGCGCCCGAGCGTACTATGTGAGTCACCGGGGAAAATGCTAATATGCATGTGCACTGGGCTACCCACAGTTTTTTTTGGTTTATTCACCAGGTGAGCAAATTTCTTTGCACAACAAGGTACTATATGGGTAAGAGTTAGGTGATTTGTTAGCTGCAGACAGAGCCAGGCTACTGTAGCTTTTTGCCTGCATATTTTTTGCTGAACCTGTCTCCTCTCTATTCCACTGTAGCTCCATATTTATCACTAAAACATAGTTGTTCTAATTGCTGAGCTATTTAATTGCATCGCATTTTCATGGAACAGGAAGAAACGAGAAAAGGCTTAATATATAGTATACAATGAACAAGTAACTAGGACAACTCCATGTTTGGTCATGATGTGTACATCTGTTCCTTGTCCTACACATGAAGGTGGATATGCTTCATTTAAAACCTGGCATCTGTGACATGAGGGTAAACCCCAGCTTTAAGATACGGCCAAGGCTTTGGACATTTTGCTTTGATAACATTATGAGCAGACATTTCCTTAGACTAGGCTAGGAATAGTGCTGATAAGGTTGTAAAGTGGATTTGTGGCCTTTGTACTTCTTTTTAAAGATACTGAAGGGTTGAGCCAAGTAAGATGGTGTGGTTGCTTCAAGCTGATCTCTATATGCAACCGTTACTGTTTTTCTGTAAAGACCAGTGATAAAAAGATTATGTGTTGTGTAATGTTTTTACTAGGTGTAAATAATTGTAAGCAGGAGAGTGCTTACTCCCCAATTTTTTTCTAGGTAGTGCTTGTGACAGTTCATCTATACTATTGCCTTTATTGTGTGAAGGTTTAAATGACAACACATATTTTACTCAGTTTTTCAGCGGTTTGTTGTATGTGTTACGCATTTTCCCTTTAGCCGCGGTTACGATGATCATCTGTCATTTGCCTGGTGACCATTACAGGCAAATATCTGAGACGTAAAAACGGATGATGAATGAATGAATCCAACCCTCCTGTACCACTTCACTATTTCCTGTGAGGGTAAACTGAGGAATGAAACAGATAAAGGGATGAATCAAAGATCAGTTCAAGTGATAATTAAATTGAGTGAATAAAATGACCTAGTAATGCTGGCGGTATGTGTGGGAGGTTGTTCAGATGATGGCTGAAACTGTGTGTAAGGGAAATTGAGTCAGACATTGAAATGGGAACGTGCTGGAGACACCGAAGAGGAATGACTATTGATTTAGCCTCTAAGAGACAGAGCATTGGAGACAGACATGTGATGAGAGGTCTTCTATCTTTAGCAAATAGGATGATGCAAATATTAGAGATGTGCTTGTAGATACAGTTCTGCCATCGAATGAATGGTGAATGTTAAAAAGAGGTCACTAGAAGTTCAGGCACCACAGTTAGATTTTGCTGTCAGTCAAGGTATGGCTTATTAATCTTTGCCAAATGAATGGCAGTCCAATAAGCAATGAAATCTGCTGAAGTAACATTTCATGGTTTATATGAAAGTTCTGTAAGTTATTCTCATATGAGACCTTAAAGGATTGAAGTGTCAATTCAAAGACCTGAAGATAGTCGAATTGGTAGGATTGATTTGTACGATACCAGTTGGGGAAAAAATGTCTTTTTGTGTGTCTTGGAAGTCGTGTAGTAGCCCTGTAGTAGAATGAAATAATGAGTCAGACGATGTGATATCTGCATGTGGATGACTCACCATGTTGGAGGATGTCTGTGAGTACAGCGTGTCTGGTTAGTTTTAGCGTGGTGCTTCAGCTTCCCCCTGCAGTTCCCACATCTCTCTGCTAGCTGAGCGCTACAGTGAGCCCCGCCCTGCTGGGAATAAATGTTATGAGTGACTGCTCTCCTCAGTATTACAGCCTTGACTGCTGTGGGACTGGAAACCACCCTGGAAATGAGTCAAAATCCACGCCAGCTTCATTGCCATTTTTGTACAAGCAATGTGACTGTAAGAGATGAGAAGTCCTCAAATGACTCAGATTTGAGTGCTTACACTAGACTCAGTAGAAGAGAGTATATTTTTTTGATTTTCATTCTGATATCACAGTTCATGTACTTTCAGACTGTTTGCAGGCATGCGCACTGATCAGGCATAACATTATGACCACCTTCCTAATACTGTGTAAGTCTCCCTCCAAAACAGTAGTGACGCATCACAGAATGGACATGGGCCTTCTGAGGGGTGTCCTGTGGTGTCTGGCAACAGAATGTTGTTAGTGGGGACCTTTGGGTCCTGTGGGTTGAGAGGAGGGGCCTCTGTGGACCACGCTTGTTCCAGTGCATCCCACAGATACCTGATCAGTTTGGGACCTAGTGAACCTGGAGGCCAGGTCAACACCTTGTGCTGTTTTTCATGTTATTTGAGCTGATATAGTATGTTTTTCTTATTCGATCTCTATGTTTTTCTTATTCAATCAGTGGAGTAACACCGAGACATACAGTGGCAGGGGACTGTTAAACACAGTTATGATATCATCATGCATTAACTGATTTTTTAAATGACAGATACATGTCACAGCTGAGCCGAGCTGACTAGATCCCTCACTCTAGTTCGACAGGGTTCACATTAACTGAGGACAGGACTGCTCATTCATGCTTACTTGCAACAGTGCTGACTAAGTCTCTTCCTAATCCTGTTCTGTTATATACACACACCTCTCCTGCACACCTTCTCTCAGATTAACCTGACAATAATTGCTAATCCCATCTCACCAGCTGGTGCACTTCTTCAGTGCGTAATGAGAAGCTCTGTGGATGTTTGAGTCTTTTTTAGTGGTTTGTTCTCTCCAATGAGTTTATGTAATCCTGTTTGGGATATTTTCATGGGACATTAGGGCACGGCTGTTTAGTTTTCACACAAGTGCTTCATGTTGTCTTAGTTACAACAATAATGGATGTTCATTTGAATAATGACTCACTTAATGTGAGTCACTGTATTGCAGCCTTGCATCCCACACATGTCTGAGGAATGAGAACATTTTTCTTTCCCCATAGAGTAGAAGGTGAACTGTGTAAACTTTTTCATGAGTTAGATAGTAGGACCTTTTCCATTTATTGAATTAGACTCAGACCTGACACAACTTTCATGAGGAGTCTGCAGTCATCTGTTGGATCTATATGTTCACTACCTTCTCAGTGTGGATAAATGTGACTACATCTATTGCATTGATGTTCACTCCATACGTGCCTGGGATTTTCCAACTGCATCCTAGTCATACTACGCTGAGGCACACCCACTTGCTCTGTGTTTGCTGCTATACAACACAGACCGCAAATCTCAGTGCTTGTTCAACAGCGGGCTCATGTTGTGTCAGATGTTTCTGCCTGAACTCTGGACCGTTTTGGAACTTTTAAGGTAGCTCCTAGCCGAGCAGAATCAAACATGCGGAAGCCTTTTCCAAATAAATTCCTCTCCTTTGCCCCCACCTTATTCAACCCCTTTCAAGTGGAGATAAGCTCTAGTTGTACTATTCTTAGCTTTCTGCATGTCTCTCATTCATGTTAGATGCGTTCACACTGTGAAAGGAAAACTTTGGCATATTAAAATTCAGGATGTTAAAAAGACAATTTGCACATTAGTTTGGTGTTTTCTGTATAGATTCATTTATTAATGATTGTCTTTTCCCCATACACCCACAACAGCATTATTTTATGTATATATATTAAAATATTTAGGCCCACTCACATCCCAAATGTGTGCCATTTCACCATAGAGCTGTTATCACAGGCCCTATACTTCTCATTCTAGATATGTGTCAACAACGCCTGATTCAAATCCATGCTCTAACTGAAGGGGGGTCAAATAAAAGTCAGTGCTGTTTAATCCACTGATTCACAGCCCTTCATTTGACTTATGTTTTATATCTATTAGCGACTCATTTGCTGTTGCACCACTGTCTCGTTTCACAACGATTTAAAGCCTGTTTACTGTGGACAAAATTGACAAATGTGTTGCAAAACAAATGCTTCTGCAGGGCAATCAAAGTCTGAATGGGAGGTGTAACTGAGGGGCAAGGAAATGTATGTGCACGTGTTTTCCATTGCTTTGACTATGTTGACACTACAGCGTCCTTGGTTAACACTACGAAGGCTTCCTCTCTCACTCACTACCATTCTGTTAACCTTTAACTAAGTCTGTCCATGGGGTTTTGATAGTACAGAATAGATACAAGCAGGTGTGGCCATGGATCTGGAGAGAAAGAGACAGTAGAGGGAGGGGTGCTATGACGGAAGACCGAATTGGCAGATGAGGCGGTACAATGTGAAAAATATATATGTGAATGAGAAGTATGGAGTTGAAAAGTACATGAAATATGAAAGCCACATTCCAGCAGAAGAAAACAAAAATGTCTGAATGTGATTTGGTTGCATTGATCATTCCTTGCCTTTACCTACACATTGCCAATAAATGGGAAACTATGCTTACTATGCTGACTGGCATATAGTGCATGTAAATCAGCAGCGTAACACTCTGGACAAGTGAGTTGTCCATTAAAAAGAAAGAAAGTCATAGAGTCATGTGAAACCATTATCACTTTAATCTCTCTCTCTCACTTGTTTTCCCTACTTCTGTGACCCATTAGTGACGTATGAAACCAGGCTGCTCTACTCTTTTGGGTGGACGATTAATGTTCTCCTGTATTGTTATCATTTCCTCTGCTGCTCTTTTGATTTTGGGCTTTTAAAATCTGACCGTGTATGTGAGTGTACAGATTTTCTCTAGTTCATGTTTTATTGTGTTTAATTCTTCCATCATACCACTATGGCCAGATTATATTTGATGCAGTTAAAGAGTTTAAGTTAAATATTCATTCATTTTGCTGCATTAGGGTACACTGCTTTGAATTGAAATTACTGTCTAGTTTGCCTCTCTGACTGTTGCATTTCTTTGTCAGCTAAATCCTTAATTTGGATATTTCCCATACTTGTGCTTTTTAGCTAAGCTAGTGGCTGGGTTATGGCTAGCAATGTTGGTCCGTTCACCACTCGGTTGCAGTGTTCTTAGTTTTATGGTTTGCTATAAAATCTGGCTCCGATGTCCATGGTTCCTCGACCAGTCTTCTAGATCCACAAACATGCTGTGAAATAACTTTAACCAGGAAGATCTTATCTGGTTATGGGTGAAATGTCTCAGCAATTAATGTGTGGATTACCATAAAATTTGGAGCACACTTCACTAGCCTGGAAGCCAGCCTGAAGTCCCACCACCCACAAAATTTTTGTTGTTAAATTTTGCTCTGGGGTCACTCTGGTCACTTAACTTAATCTTGTCTTCTGAAGACCTACCGGGCTGATCAAATCTTTTTGGGTGGGCTTTATGTGGTGATGGACAGCAATGTAGTAACACATCATCGTAGCAACGTGGAGTTGATTTTCTTTACAACCAAATGGCTCTGATTGGCCATAGGACTATCCAGTTGTGGGTAGAGGTATTTTCTTCTCTATATCTGCTGGAACATGTCCCACAATGAAATCCAAGTGGCGTGTTACCAGTCTCATATTCTGATAAGAAGAACCCTCAGGAAAAAAATGCTACAACCCTATTGCCATTCTATGAATTTGTGGAATTATTTTCAAAATTACCTCAACGAGAAGTTGACTCTTTTTTAATGGGAGTCTGTTGTGGCCTGAGATTTCTTGGAGGCACCATCTACTGTATCAATACTTGTGGTCTCACACTTCAGGGTACTTCTGCATTGGCATCCGTGTGAAGCCGTTGATGTGGCAGCTTGCTTAAACCCCTTGGCAGCCAGGATTTCCCAGTTGTTTTCTAATTGATGTACAGTATTTTGGTCGTCATCACAGCTGTTGTGAGTTTCACATTCACTTCAGCCCTGCCCAGTCTAAGAATGGCAAGTGGTTTAGTAGTGTTTGAGTGTGTGTGGGTGTGTGGGTGAGGGCAATCTGCTGTTTAAAGGGAGAGTTAGAGCAACTGTTCTTTTAGATAATTCCCCAATGGGATTCAAACATTACGGGTGAGTCACTGTGGCTGAGGAATTTAACTGTATTGACTTTAAATGTACAATAAAACTCTTAACAGTTTATCAGACAATTTGTGTGTAACGACTCTCAACACTTTTAGCCTTTCACAATTAAATATCACAATCACTGGTAAAGTTTCATGGTTCTGCGTTTATTTTAGCCTCATTAAAAATTGAGGAAGTAATAGAATTACAGCTGAGAACAGCACTACGAGCCGCTGTAAGTATGTGTACTGCATTTCCCTTAAATCTGTTAGCATGCTTGCAGAAACATGGGAATCAGGTGTCCTTCATTTTAACAAATGCTACTGATGATGATGCTACAGATGTTTGGTAGAGGCCATCGTCCTCTCAAGCATGTTGTCATTGTTTACATTTAGGCTCTCCCTCTGTCTCCATGCTGCCACCCCACCCACCCCTACCCTCATTCAGAGAATGCCTCTCGATGTTTGCCCCGCAGTCTCAGGAGACACAAGTCATGTCTGGCCGTGCTTAACATTTCACCATTATCAGGGGGATGGGTTCAAGTAGGACGTGTGCATTGTAAGGCTTGTGAAGATGTTTGGACACCACCAGTTGGCTGTATCCGAATGACCCACAACATCCTGAACAGTGTGTGCTGCAGGGTAATTTTCTTTGCTTACGTAATTAGCTGAGCGAATTGCTCTGTGCTAGGGGGCACTTATAGATGAAAATGTCCGAGCATGACGTAACTGAAGTTTGTGTGTATGGAAATGAAGCCAGTGGAACATCCTCTCAGTGTGGCACGGTGAACATGCCTGTTCCTGTGGAGCAGTTGTGTGATTTCAGTGTCGACAGCTCAGCCCACGGTAATAAATCTTAGAGGAGAAGATTCTTGAGATGTTGCAATGAACTGCGTGTGTGACAAAATTGCTGAGCAATCCTGTAATGTTGAGAGAGGGTCTGTGTGGAGTTGCTTTCTCCAGAGACTGCTCCCAGAGTTCAAGCTGTTCACACATAAATTCGTTTGTCGGATTTAATGTAGGTTCATGCTGACATGTCAGCAGCGCTTTAATGAGAAACTGATGGTCTCTGAAGAGCCATCTATCCAAGCTGGGACACTTTCAAATCTTTAGTTTTCCAAAGAATTGCTCCTCCCACTGTTCTCTCTCACTCTCACCCCACAGGGTGAATCCAGTGCTCAGACATACAAACACTTCAGGGACTCTACTGTATGTGTTTATGTGTACACACATCAGCCACAACATAATGAGCACCTTCCTAATATTGTCTGACTCATTAGAGAATGGACATGTACCTTCTGAGAGTGTCCCATGGTGTCTGGCAACAGAATGTTGTTATTGGGGCCTTAGGGTCTTATGGGTTGAGTGACTGTGTGCTTGCAGCTACAGCTGTGCATTCAAACTGATAGGATTTCTGTAGTCCCTTCTTAGTGGGGAAGAACACATAGCAGCTGAATTTGATTCAGTGTACACTCTTATTTTCAAAACTAGAAAAGTAGAGGGAAATTAAATAAAAAGTAAAATAAAATGTATTGAAAATAACGTAACGAGGGAAAGGAAGCAATGTTCTGTATTATATCTATTAGTTGTAATGATCTGGTTCTATTTGTCCCACAGCTCAGCTGTTATTATTGTCTAATCAGCAAAGAGGAAGTATTCAGCATAAACAGGAAATTCACTGTTTTGGAAAAATAGAAACTCAGACCAAGCTGTTATTATGTTATACAAATACTGTCAGCTGGATGCACGTTGATCAGCCCATTTTTTATTTTTTTTCTTCCCTCCAGTCAAATCTGATAAATACTTCCTTATTTACTGTGAAATCTAAACGTTATTGACTGCATGTTGTTGTCTGTACGGTGGCCCTGAGGGCTCAACATGCTGCTATGCAAAACAGACTACGCTAATAGAGAAAACATTATTTACAGGGAACTTCAGCATTTAGAAGAAAACACAACCTGGGATTTTTATTTGGAATTCCCAGGAAGTACTTCGTAGTTTATTCAAACTGTTTTAGGAATGTCGGCAGTTTCAAAGGTTTTATCGCTGCAAATCCTGTTTCTGACCTGGTACACTGAGGTTTTATGTGGGAGAACAGTTGAACAAACTGAACGGGCACATTAAACTATGCCCAAACCAGCCTAAATGATTGCCAACTGAAGTTCAAAATAGTCACTTGTATTGGCACATTCAGTCACTATAGATTGCTTAGTCTATTGTGACCAGAGTGCATTCTTTTAACCAACAGCTATAAACTCTTCTCCATACAAGGCTGGCTGGGTATAAATAAGCCCAACTATCCATAGGAGAACAGGAAACAGAGAGGCTTAGTGGAGAGAGAATAGTTAAGATAAAGAGGAGTGGAGAAGTGATAGTGAAGACATGGTAATGTAGAAAGAAGCCATCAAGGACAGACTAGAGGAGTCGCAGGGCACATAAGCACAAGGTGAAAGCGGGTGTGGGGGTTGAAGAGGCAGAATGTTCCTAATGTTTTGAGTTCCTTCTCAGCAAGTCACCACCTGCCCTGTTGTTGGAATGGCCTTCTGATTGTGGGATAGTAATGTGTCTGTATTTTTTTAACTTCTATTTCTGTCGGGGGATCAGTCACTATCTCAGATTTTTGTCTATTCTTGTTTTATGTGCAAGGTAAAGTTCTGGACTTTAGACTTATTATTAGAGCAGAGAATGTCAACATCTCACAATTTGTCTTGACTTCTTTGTGATAGATGTTTTTCTATAGTCTTCTGCTTCCACTGTATATATGCTGGACTCTTTAACGCCAGAAAATCTGCTTAGAGGTGCTATAGTAAAAGATTTCCTAATATTATAGTATGTTCTTATTATCCTTGAGAAAATATTAAGTCTCATTTATCATCATGTTATTTTCTTTTTTATACAATTATATAGATTAGGGCTGATCTCCTGAATGGATTTATTCAGATTCACATGGTCCAGATGTGATATGATACAATGTTGAGTCATTTAGAGATAATTCTAATTTGAAACAGTTTTGCTCACTATTGTTGGAAGATGTGCAAAAATGAAACTCAGACCAGGAGCATTATTTAAAATGTGTACGCCACACATCAGCTTGCCAGCTGGTGCTCTCTGAGCTGTAGCTTCTGTCATGTTTTGGATTCCCCTCGCACGTGGATTTCCCTCAGTGAATGGTCTTGTGAGCCTAGTTGTACTGTCATTGAATATGGTGGACTTATTAAGGATTGACCTAAGAGCTAATGATCCACTACAAAAAGGGAAGATGAGATACTGTGTTAACAAGAGACTACTCACGTTGACATTGGTTTATTCATTCTAAAGCACACCACATTTTCCAGATGCACACTGCATCGTAAACGGCGTCTTTTATGGATTTCAGTGTTTTAAGTGTAAAAAAGCTCTTGCTTCCTTGAAGTGTCTCGGTGAGCTGTGACTGTGATCCATCATGCACAATGCCATAAACAGGAGCAGCAAGCTGGAACTGAGCCGTGATCTCTCTGTGCGATTTTCATACTGTGGCATGTTGCCTGTTGCTGAAAAACGGGCTATTCCACAGTGCGTGCAGCCATATAGAAGCCGTTATGCATTTCTTTGTATTCATTCAGACTCTCCATGAAGCGTCAAACTCTTTGACCTCGCACAGTGCTTGTATCGCATTGACACAGCAGAGTTTAAAATAGGTTGTTAATTTAAAGCACCATTTCGTGTTTAGAGCCATGTGTCAGCGGTTATTATAAGTAGAGTGGGAGAGCCGGCACTGGAAGCTTAAGACTAGTGGCTTGCACAGACACTCAGACTCCCTCCGTCCGCACAGAAACCTTCTCTGCAAGATTCAGTTCAGCCTTGGCTTTTGCCTTCATAGACAACGCTAGACGCTTTAGGAAATGCCTGCATGACCAAAGTGCTGCCACGGTGGAAAAGTGGGTGTGTACTCTGTGTGAAGGGCAGGGAGTGTCCCCATATTTGGTGCGTGCGCAGTGAAAAAAAAAAAAAAAAAGCTGCAGCCCAGTTTCCCTTATTAACTTATTTTCAAGCCTGCTGCTCTCGTCTTTTGTCACTTGGTCTCACATCTGTGCAGTGGCAGCATCTTTCTTTGCTGTGGTGTGGTAGACATGGATGCACAGTAACACGCCCACTGTGGTGATTCACTTCACCCGGAGCTGCGAGGCCTGCAAGAGAGAGGCGCATTAAGTAGGTGGCGAAGAGAAAGAAGCAGGAACAGCCTGGGTGCATTTGGCCCCTGGGAACCCCCTTGTGTCAATATAGTGCTGGGCCACCATAATCTGGCGGACTGCTAGTCAGAAAATGCTCCCACACACACACACTCATTCAACATCTTTATTCCTCTTTACTGTGACACTTTCACCATCTGTCACCAACTTCCTGCTTCTCATCCTCTTTTTTGATACTTCTCTTTTGTTGTATTTCTCTCTCTCTCTCTCTCTCTCTCTCTCTCTCTCTCTCTCTCTCTCTCTCTCTCTCTCTCTCTCTCTCTCACTCTCTCTCTCTCTCTCTCTCTCTCTCTCTCTCTCTCTCTCTCTCTCTCTCTCTCTCTCTCTCCAGCCCTCTTGTCTCTGTTCCCTGACTCTTGTTTGCCGCCCACATGGCTTGCATTCTTTCACTCTGACATCACAGCAGCCATGCACTGCCATTTATTTTTTCATTCCATTTTTTTTTCTGTCTCACTTGCTTCAATTCCTCGCTTCTTTTGCCAGTCCTTGATCCCTCACTGTCTTCCTATTTAAAATTCTTTATGCTTAAGCAATGGTCCATCTATAGATTGGGTTGCATCACCACTGCGCGCTGAGGCATGACTTAAATTATATCTATATTTTTCACCATTGTGCAGCAGGTGTAGTTTAAAAATGTTGAGGATTGAGAAACGACAAAGAAAAGTGAGAGGAAGCGAGTCAAAGAGAGAGAGAGAGGGAGAAAGTGAAATGTTGAAGCCTGAAGTCTGGTTAATGTCGAGATGTTTTTACTGATGCGTCTTGATCTGGGGAGTACCGTGTAGATTGAAGCGAGTTAAAGCAGGCATTTAACGGTTCAAAGGTGCACATGGAGGTGCTTTGGATTTTATTTGTTCTATGATTTGTGGCCAGTTTTAAGTTTTAATCCCTCCCTGGCTTTCGTCTCACAGATCCCACTGACAGTTGTGCTCCACAGCAAAGGCAGGCCAGAAGTCCACTTAATATTTATTGTTAGAGCTATTGTGGTGACTTGTATTAGTACCAGTTACAAAAGTGGTGTTGTTGGGTGGAGGAAACACTTGTGGAGGGTCAGGAAGAAAGGCATTCAAGGAGAAGACTGAAGAAATGACTTATAGTGCCCTTGCACCATGTCTGTAACACCACAGACAACAGCCTCTGCCTTTAAAGCTCTAACATCTCTTTAATCAAGCTATAAAATAGTAAAATAAGATAACTGGACTTGTAGGGGTTCTTGGGAGATGTTTCAACAGCTACCACTTCAAAGCAGGTTCAGGATCTTAAGACCTTGTCTATGAAAGGCAAATCAGAACTGCAACCATGACATTAGCCAGCTGTTTGTGTATTATATGTTTATTATGTTTTCCACTTATTTATTACAGGCTGCAGCCTTTGTTGTTAACAGTAACGTATTATTTTAATGATTCTTAACCCAATAATGGCCATCTGGGGACTGGTGTTTGGCATTAGCCAGAGCTATGAACACTAGAACATTAGATGCTGCATCTGCAATTGTCAGTGTCTTTCTGGGCTTGTCTCTTACTAAATAAACTAAATAAATAAACAGGATGCTTTGTAATGCTTAGAGGGATGCACAACAGGATGCACTTGGCAGATCACTCGACAATCTCTCATCACATAATGGCCGAGATCATCAAGATGTCCAGATTCCTCAAATTTTCAAATTAGGTGTTCTCCTTTAACATCATTTATAACTCAGATGAAATGTACAGACATATTGCTTTTGGTTGACAGCCAGCTATAACGTAATCCTCCCCACTGAGACTGAGGTTTTAGATGACTTGTAAAGTGATTCTTGAGCATACTGTAACTGAGACAGGAGAGGTCATTATATGGAGGACATTATCGCAGCAGATGACTCTTTTAGATCAGGTCTGGGTTTTTTTTTTTTTTTCCAGATCTGTTACATCTATTTTCATTTCCCTTCAACCCTTTTATTTATTTTTTTCTCTCTGCTGCTCAGCCATCATCATTCAATCCCAGGCTCATACTCCTGGCGCCAAAGATGATTTGGGCTTACGGTGATGTTCAGCTACAAGGATCGGTTCCAAGTTGTATTACTGATGCCGTAGCCGAGTATATATCAACATCCTTAGTGCCTGGGATTCATCAGTGTGATGAAACCTTAACAGCATTACTGGAGGCTGAAAATGAACCGTGCAGCCTCATCATCAAGGGTGTGTTCAGATGCATGATGCAAGAGCGCAGCACTGATAGAAAGATCCTCCCGAAAGCTTCTGAGCGAAGTTAAAGCTACAGCTAACGATAACATTTAACTGATGTGGGATGTGAAGCTTGGCGATTCCAAGTTTTGCTTGAAGATGTTTCTGTATGAAGATTTTATTTTATTGTAACATTGTCACAAACTCCTAAAATACATTTCGCGTTATTAACCTTTTAATCAAAGTGTTGGCATGTTGATGGAGACAACAGACGTGTGGAGTACATTTCTTCCCTCATAAAACATTTGGAAAGTTGATTTTTTTATCTAACGTGTTGCTTACTTGAAGCCTTGCCATGTTTTTTGACGTATTATTTCCGTGAAATGTTGAGCACAATGTTCAGTTTTGTGCCTTACGTGCCTCCATATACAAGAAGACACGAGGGTGTGGGGTCTTTAAATAAGCAGATGAAGCATGGATGTGTGCAACACCCATTAGGAATAAATCAGTCGGACTTATTCAGCTTTTTTCCGTTGTGATTCTGATTCCTATTCCCATTCCTGGCTTTGATTCAGAGGGACTGGAAAATGTCTGAGACACAGCCTGCTGTGACTGAATAAATTCAGCTTGAAGGAAATGCTGCGTTTCACGATGACCCTGAGACAGAAACCATATTAAAAGTGAATTGGTCGTGTTGCTGATGAGCTCAGTGTCTGTGCTGCTACTGATCAGGCAAATCCAATTAGTGCGTCCCTCATGGACAATGTCTCCCTAGTGTAAAGGCAAAACTTAAAAAAAAAATAGTAGTATATAAATTACTGTTTTATGAAGGTAACTTCTTATGTGTTTAAAAGTCATTGTTCATGCTTCTGTAGTATGTTATGGTTTGTCAAATACAGAAGGCGCGTGGCCATTTAGGGCATTGCACATGTTGAACTGGGGACTTTCCTCTGTATTCAGCTGAATGCCTCATGACACAACTTTATTAAGAAATATCTCGTGCACAAGGGTCATTAGTGTGAGCACAGAGCTCGGCCTAATTGAGTTGAACACGTCCAAGATGATGAGATGAGGCTTGGGAATTGAGCGGTGGCATGCTGCATTGTGGGTAATTTAGAGGGCAGCTAGCCATTTGTGGTAGCAGTTGTCTTGTTTACATGGAGCAGCTGCTGCAGAGATCTCTTTGAGCTACGCATTAGCTGATTGTGTTCTTATTTCCTCTCCAGTGATGAATGAACCAAAGACAAGATGGCATGTTAGAAAGGAAAGATTACACAACGTTACAACATCACACATTCTTGAGTTGTCTTGGCTAAAGCTGCACTCAAGAGAGGTCTGACTTGCAGTTTAGCATTCCTCTGGTCATATCAGTGCAGAAGAGAGCAGTTCACAATTAGCTCCTAATAAATATGACAGATTAGTGCGGTATGATGTTATGTGATGCTGCGTTCCCAAGCCATATTCCTGGATTGAATGGGCACTGCAGGGAGAGTGGAAAATGTCTATATTTATATCTGAGATAATTCTGAACAAACTTTGGTGAGGAGGAAGTGGGAGAGGAAAGAAGAATTTAAGGGGAGGGGAGCAGTTGAGGGGGAGAGGGAGAGGGTGCTCGAGGGGAAAGTCAAGTTCCCATTTCTGATTTCCCACGGAGTCCAGATCACATGCATTTCTCTGAAAGTATTCAGTGGGATTTTAATTTTTTTCCCAATTCCCTCGATCTAAACAACATGATGTTTAAATTTGATGGTTTCCTCTCCTCAAAGTTTTGCAGTATGTGCTGCAGAGAGGCCAAACCATGCAGCTTTAAGTGCGAACGAAGATCACACACAGAATCACACGTATAAAACCTGCAATTATTAACCCTTCATTGACCTCCAGCCTGGACTTTGTAACCACAGAGTTGAATAAATAAAATAAATTTCATGTAGCTCCTTTGGCACTGACAATTGAATCGGTTTCTGTGGCACCAGAGCCAGTAATTGAGTAACATCACCGATGGCCAGATGGCAGATATAAAACAAAGTTTGTATTGTGCTCCATAGCTTTATGCGCCTCATATCGCTCTTATGCAACATCATTTATAGTATAGTCATAAAAGACAGAGATATCTGAGTGTGAGCGTTAGTTTGCCCCATCTGGTGCCAGTGGATCATTTAGGTTGATAACAGTCTTATGCCTGGTGTATCCTGTTCCTGCTCATGCAGTATCCACTTGAAGGTGAAGTAGAATGGCAGCGTGGATAAGAACAGTGGACAGTAAAGAGTTAAAGGCTGACAGCTGAGCAAGATACTGGTGGTCAGATAGAGCCCCTCCTCCCTCCAACTCGGCACAAATATGCTGCCTCAGCATGAGCCTGCAGAAACACACACCGAGGCACACACCTTCACAGTCCTCGCACTCGCCGAAAGGTTCGTTTGAGTCAGAGACGTCAGTGCGCACGAGTAAACGAGTGGATGCAGTGAGATATCTTGGGTGTTTTAACAACTGCCTGTCCTCTCTTGTATCTGTGTCTGTTTCCTGCCATCTGTGCAGTGTATTCTCACACTGTGGTGAGGAGAGACACACACTCAGAAAGTGTGTGTGAGAGAGAGAGAGAGAGAGAGAGAGAGAGAAAGAAAGCGTCTGGAAAACATTACTCAGATTCCTGCAGCAGGGGCTCTGATTATACTGGCAGACAAGAGAGAGAGAGAGCGAGAGAGAGCGGGGTGAGAGGGGGGCTTTAAATGCAGTGTGCAAAGTTTAATCTTTGACGTAGACTCTTCTAAACCCAGCTCAAAGTGTGTATTTCTTTTTTGCTTCCTCTGAACACACATGGAGTTATTTTGAAGCACTTTTATGTCTGCCTCAACTAAAATTGAACTGCTCCTCAAGTTAAATGAAATAGAAGTGACCAGTAGAGGGCAGTGTGGAAGAGAAAGCGTGTGTGTGTGTGTGTGCGTGTGTGTTAACCCCCCCAGACTCACACACCTTTGTACTACTGAAGTTGTAATGATTATATATATGGTGGTATATTTTCTATTCTGCTGTCAAGATATGTTATGGCAAATGAAAGCTGCGCTCAGTTGACTCGTATTTTCAAAAGGACCTTTGTGCAAACTGAAGACTCATGAAGAGGCTTGAAGGAAAAGTAATTAGAGGAATGAATAGAATGACCTTGGCTAAGACTTTACCTGAGCTCGATGAGTCTCAGAGCTTACTGAGGTAAACGTAAATCTGGAGGACAGTGAAGACAGCACAGATTTCTTTAACAAGAAAAGACAAAAGGACAAAAATAAAAATGTCTGTCTCTGCAAGTACCAAACTCTATCTTTATTTTGTGTCCTCCCTTTCACTTCCTCCCTTTTACCATAATTCTACCATTACAAAATAGACTTTTTCAGGTGTGTGTAGGTACACAGCCAAGAAAAGTAACTTGGACCAAGAAATATGTAATATATAAAACTATCTAAGTTAATCTTTGGATTTATGTGCTTATGCTCTTAGATCCACAGGAAGGAACAAGTCATCCTAATGAGGCCTATAAAACCTGGCTTTCCTGCTGCTGCTCTGCGCTTTGATGCTGGAACTTGCAGACTCTTCCAGCGTACAATAGAAACCCCCACTTTATCAATTTCCCCTGTGTTTTCAGTGGTTGCTGACAGCTGGATCTCTTAAAAAAGGAATGTGATGGATTGTGACATTAAAGGGGAATTATATGAAAAAACAGGAAACCCTTCACTTAGCATGAAGACTGGGATAAACACCAACACCATGTCCAATTGTTAGAATTTTTTCTGTGGTTGTTGTGTAAGAAGCACTTGGCTAAGTAGAAATCTTCTTTATTTGAACTGGATTGCTGCTTAGCATCATATACCCAGGTATATATTAGAGAGGCATTAACCCTGTCATCTGAATTACTAGACTGGAAGCCAGACCAACTTCCCTGACAAAACTGGCCTGGAACCACTCTGTCAGGAACTGATTAGGTCAACCGGTTTATTTGCGCGATCTTCATGCTGTGATGAACAGAAGCGTAACAGTGACATGGTCTAACATCTGAGGGTCATGGGGTTGAATTTGTTCTCAACATGGCTCTGATTGGTTGTAGGACTGTCCAGTTGCACATAGAAACATACCACATAATGAAAACCAAATGGTGTGTTACCAGCCTGAAATTCTGATATGAATACGCCTCCACTAAATTACAGCAAAAGAAGCCAATTAGCCAAAATGTGAAACAGTGTCTTAAAGCTGGAATGGCCCACGTATTGTTACATATTCGTTAATTCTCAACATAAATAAAGCATTTTTAAATACAAATACACATTGTATGACAATGCTTAGCCTCCAGGCAGGTGATTTCGAGGCCAATCTTACTGTCGAGCGCCTTACTAGACCTCGTTAATGTCTGTGTATCAGTCCAGCAAGTGTAGTGGAAACTTGTCTTCCTCTTTGTTCTCAGAAACACACACCCAGTGCCAGTGAGATGTCAGTTGTTATTAGTGTTAATAAGAAGATGCATTAGACTGCTGAGGTCTTTGATGTGCAGCGGCCGGGCGTGTATGTGTGTGCGCGACACCGGTCTGCAGTAATTACCCTTCCCGTAATGACATTGGGCTAATGATGGTAAATCTTTGTGCATGCACGCGTGCATCATTGTATACATGTATGTGTGGGTGTGCAATATGTGTTACAGCTCGGATCAAGAGCCATGTTTATGACAGTGAGACTGCGTGTCTGGTTTCTGCTTCAGCTTGTAAATCTCCAAGTGAAGGAGAGCGGGGAGTGAGGGAAGAGAAAACGGGGAGGAGGGAAGGAAAAGTCACAGGGTCATATATTACTTATCAACTACTTATTTATTTCTTAAGAGTTTCCCTTGTTCACACAGTCCCTCTGGGATGCAGACAGAGCACATGCATTCTTTACCCATTTGGCATTGGGACGCATTTTTCCTTTCTCATCTCATCATTTTTTTTTTCCTAGGGGTGGTTAAGGCCAGATGTGTGTTTGTGCCAAAAATCTTTCTTCTACCTGTTTCCTTCTTTAAACACAGAAACAGAGCAAACATGTTTAGATGCAAGTATTGGCTCAAGGAGAAGCAACCAAGGGGAAAAAGCAGAGAGAGGGAGGAGAAAGTGAGTGAGAGAGAGAGAGAGAGAGAGAGAGAGAGATGGAGGGGGGTTGTGTGTCACCCTACACAGGGACTATTTCCTCTGAAGGGAGGGAGAAGAAAAGTGGGTGAACGACCGGCGAGCAAAAGAGACGGGAGTGAGGTGTGTGATAGGCGTGTGTGAGCAGCAGTAAGAGGAGAAGCTATGGCAGCTGGCTCTGAGGACGGAGGGGAGAGCTTCTAAAAACAAACTCTCGGCTAAATAGTGGTTGTGGCGCAGGAGGCCACATTCTTATAAGCTGGACCATCGGGGCGGTGGGAAACGAAACAACCCCGTCCAAAATCACTGGAGAGCAGAGCAGGAGCCATGAAGTACAGACCTTTGGTAAGACGTCCAGACGTACAGATGCTTTGCAGAAACATGTAGGTTTCTGCAGGAGTGAGCATTGAACAGAAAGGAGTTATCTGTCAGATGGATTTAGTTTTGATCAGGCTTATCAATTTGATTGTATTTTTTTATATATATATAAAGTTTTATTTATTTATTTATTTTTGGAGCTGCTATAACATTTGTTCCTACACTGGCATTCAGATTCCTCAACTGTCTTTGTAGTGTCCACTTAACACACAGGTCAGAGGGATACAAGGGACTTCCAGTAAAGTGGAAAGCTTGTTGTTCACCTGACATGACATTCTCATTCTTACCCTATTTTCAGCCACCTCCTCCTTGATCTCAGCTTCTTCTTAGATGTTACATCTATTCGATATATGGAAAGGTGTGTCCTCATCACTGTGCAAGTGTGTGTTTGCGCTGCCCCAGGGCGAGGCAGTCACATGGTGGTGTTGTGTGGCTGGGCTACATTCTTTGGCATTCATTGAAATTGACAGCGAGCATGTTACTGATGTACATATCCTGTTTGGTAAAGCGTGTATTTTCTCTTAAAGCATTGCTTTAGTTCTTCAAGTGAACCTTCACGTTTTGGTACGCCCATGCATCCGGTATGATTTGACCTCTTTCACAAGCCTTGTCTGCTCCTACAGCAATGTCTGTGGAAGACAGAGGACTGACATAGTTGTCAGCATAGTACTATGCACTGAGAGATCTGTGACACAGTTGTTTCCTTCAGGGCGTCTAACTTCAGTCGAGTAAGTAGTTAATGTAGGCTTGCCTCACTCTCCTAAGGCGTTCCACTCAGGGCACTTTCTAGACTGCCGCAAGTATTAGTTTTGATGAAGTTTGACAGGTGGACAGCTCTGTAAACTAGCCTATTATACCTGGAAGAAAAGCATGGTGATTTGAAAACGTCAAAGCTGTTTCTCCATGGAGCATCAGTGGTCTCAGGTAAGTTGACTGACTGGTTAATAATGATGGAAGAGTAACTAGTAGGAGGTTAGAAGTAAAGGTGGTGTCTTGGTGTCAGTGACGAGATAAACTACTCTTTCAAGCTTTGCACTGATACTGATTTCACTGTTAACCCACATGCTGTGCAAGAAACCACATGCCTGCCCTCAACCTCCTGTCCAATATATATGAATGAACAGCAGCCCTGAATGAGTAGCTGAGTTTATGCCTTAGATCGTGCTCTCTGAGCCTTTTGAATGCCGCTACTTTTACTCTTGGTCAAGTTGATTTTAATGCCACGAAGCTGAACGTGTGTCCCACACAAGGACATGTTTGTTGATGTGCTCCCCACCCCCTTCAGCGAGACCAAAGTTCAGGGAGAGCTTTAGAAAAGCACACCTGGAGCAAAAAGGAATGCAGAAGAGTAGAGACTTGCTCTGGATCTTGTGGTGGGTCCATTTGTGAAGTAGTGACAAACTGTATTACATAAAGAGGACTCTCAGTTGTCTTGTTTTGGCCCACATGCTCTTGGGTAGACAGGTTTACAGCATGCCAGCTGAAACTCTGCTAGCTCGTCTCACCTGTCCAACTGCTTTGCAGAGCTATTTCACAGTGTCTTCAGAAGCAAATTAACATGTTTTTGCTGAGCCTGGAGGTCCATGTCTATGGTAATGAAAACGTTAATAAAATTGGAACAGGTGAGCATGAGGAAAATGTTTCATCTGTAATATGACATCTGAATTTAGTTTTACCTGCACTGGCAAGATGTGGAGTCTGCTTCAGTCTCAGTGAAACTTATTGTTGTGATTTGCTGACCAATTCCTTGTTTTAAACGCCTGTGGTTGATGTGTGATGACAAGAAAACGGTTCATCATCAGCTTTTTGGGCTTTTGCTGTCACACATTGCATCATTATGGCTATCACAACAGTTTCACAGGCGCAACGTTCACGTCTTAAAAATCACCCAGTTTTTCTTCACTTTGTGCCCCTTTGTTTTTACCAGCCAGTGTAGAACAGATGAGGGAGGAGGAGATATGAGTGCCAGACAACTGATTCATAGTGGAAAAATGTAGAAAAGAGGCAAAACATTCAGCAAGAAGCTAACTTCATCAGAACCACACGTCTCACTCATTTGGTTGTCATTATAGCACTTCCACAAATCATGTGAGACAGAAGTCAGAAGAAGCTGGGTCTGTTTCTCCAACAGAACTGTCTGCTACACTCTGTTCTACCCTTATTTTCTTGTATATTTAACCTGGATATCTTTCTTGGGTAAATATTTAACTCCAGGTGATGTAAGTGCTCTGTTTATTACCGTGTTTCTTAAAGGGGCACAACAATGATTTGTTTAAGAGAGGTTTGGTCCACTCATCATGAGGACTTTTCAGTCCGTGAAAACACTTGTATAATGTTGCTCTGAAATGGAAAAAACATAAATCAGTTAAAGCGTTTGAATTGAAAGATGCTGCTTTATTGCAGTGTCTTTCAAATGTAGCATCCCATGGTTTCAGGGCCTGACCTCAGCTGCTTGATATTGACCGTCCTTGTTAATCTGCCTTGTAAGTCCCCTGTATTAATGGAACAGATTGTAGTAATACAATGGTATGAGGATGTCCGATCAATTCCTCTCGATCATTTATTTGTGCGAAACTGCCATAAACATGAAAATCAAAAATCATTGTAGGCCTACATATTTAACAGCTGACCTGCTCTCCAATATATTCCTTAAAAGTTTTTCATTTTATTTTATACACAACCGTAAAGACTTGTTTGCTTGTTTGTGCAAGATAAATAACAGAGAAGAAACTAAAAGTATATTGGTTCTTATCACAAAGAAAAAATCACTACGAGCTTGATGATTTTAACAAAATAATTAACTAAGTTGGTTTAACTTGAACATTCAAACAAATCTTAAATCACAGTTGTGCATAGACCAGCAATATAAAACTGTAGAACAGAAATCTCTTCTCAGTTCTGCAAACCATTTCCAGACAGCGGACGTGTTTAGTCACGCTCTTAAAAGTTTGGTTTTTGTTTACAGCAGATGTAAAATAAATCCAAACGATTGCCTAGGGTGCGTGCTCAATCTGAGCCGATCACTTTAAAAACACCTGGATGGAGCCAGACACCGCTCTCCTCCGATACCAGTCTGGGCATTCCTACGGTGAAATGAGTCTTTAATCGAGTTATAGGAAATAACCCAGATTATTAACTAAATATTTATTGTACAGCTACAGATCATTATTTCATGCAAAAACTCTCCATAACTTCCAATAAAAGTACAAGCTAAAGAAAAATATCCTTGAATGAGAAAATTTGACTGATTTTCTTAAAACATAGTCATTATTTTTGCTATAACTTCCACTTCTCCAAACTTGGAGATAAGGACAACCCAATGCCTAATTTCAGCATAATCACTGGCTATCCTGAACATACATGTAAAGATGGTATGTGCCGAGACTATCAATGAGGTAAACATCTCCACGTGTTACTGAGTGGAGTAAAATGACACGTGATCAACCACCATCTTTTTAATTATGGCTGTGATTGAAAAACATTTGAAAGTTGGTCCTTAATGTAGGGAAGGATTTTTCAACACTGACCAGAAGCAAAATGCTAAAAATCAATTTAAGTATACGTATTGTCCAATAAAGCTAATGGGTATTATCGACCGGTGGAGGAAAATACTGTCAGTACTGTACTTCAACCCTGATTTTGCGAGTTTTGCAGTTTCTTAAAATACTCCACATTAACCCATCCTGACACCATCATGTGCACTGTATGGTGCCTTGAAAGCAGCAGGTGAGATGAGCTTTACGCAAACAGTGTGACATCTGAGCTCTGTGAGCGCGCCCGGGCCGATGTAAAGGTCAAGGAGAGAGCCACTATTGTTCACAGCCTGGCTGGATGATCGGATCCCTATGTTTTTCCCTTTCTCTGCTTCTATTAGATGGGCTCGGATCTGTTGTTTAACAGAGAAGGAGACGAGAGAAAACACGGGGATAAGAAACATGGACAAAAATGAGAATTAGATTCGATACAGAATGATTAAATAGAAATAGAAAAGCATTAACCGGCATGTCTGTACCAAATTGTTGTGCCAATCCATCCAGTAAATGTTGAACTGATAACTGATAAGATTTCAGTCCCCAACAAAGCAGTGGAGTAATTGACCAAGAGTATCATCTCCGTTCAAGTCAAACTCTCGTGGATGTAGAAGTCTTAGCAGTGAGCTGTACCTGTCCAGGGCTCCTCCTCCTGCTAACCTGGCTCCACACTGCCCTGTTTGCTTCACAGGATTTGGAAAACATGACGACATGTCGGAACTTGGTAGGTACGTACTTGCTGTGTTCCTGAGACCGGGTGGAGGTCCGGTGTGTGGCATTACCCGCAGGAAAGCCAAACAGTATGAAAGAAGCCTTGGGAAACAATGAAGTAATGGAGAGAGGACGAGAGAGAGAGAGGGCAAGAGACTGAAACAAGGAGCGAAAGTTAATGAAAGATGAGAATGTATAGAGGAGGAAGAGGAGGGGAGTGGTCCGGAAACAATGCTGGGGTTTCTTTCCTTCCAGGCGCCATAATATTTGGAGGGTTTTGTAATAAACCGTGGCACCTTAATGTAAATGTGTCGGTTTTGCTAACAGTGACTTAACTTGGCCCCAGATGATAAAGGGTCATATGTTTGGTCTGAATACTGCTAAGTCTTTCCCTGGGAAAAAAATAAATAAAAATTCTGCTAGACAGGAAGTCCTGTTTCCAGCTGCAGCAACAGCAGCATGTTTGGATAAAGCAAACTCGCTGGATCACTATAAGCACTGAATAGCTATGAGCAGTAATAGCTCACATAGCCAGAACCAGAAAATCCAAAGAAAAGAGCCCAAAATACCATTCGCAGTTTCACTGAGAGGAGAGATGAGCAGCGTAAAAATGTCCTGTCAACTGACTGACGACAAAGAATGTTGCACACTCAGCTCTCGATGGTGTGCGCACACACCCACCCACTCACACACTAACACACTAACACAGCTGCAATTCCTTTGCTTTCCAAAGAGATGTGTGAAACAATAGGTCACCAGAGCTCATGGCGTCCAGGGAGAGCTGAGGGGTGGGAGAGACAGAGATGTATGGGATAGAGTTACCACACATGCTTATATTAATAAATAATAATACCCAGAGGTGTGGACATGAGTCACGTGACTTGGACTGGAGTCGTGAATCTGATGGCTTTTGACTTATGTGTTTATTTGAATTTTAGCTTTTTGATTTTGATAATAGTGCTCAGACTTAGGTTGCATTTGGTAGTTTATTGGACTCTGTTTATCCCTCGTGCTACCTTTGGGGTCTCTGGGACCCCAAGTGAATGGACAGACACATAGAGAGCATGCAGGAGGGTAGCACAAGGGTTATCTTTGGTTATTAGATGCTAGAGTATTTGAAATCCAGTCAGGTCTAGTTCTGTCATGTTTTGGATCTCCCTCACACTAATCCCATCATTTGGTCTTGAAAAATTTGTCATGCAAAACTAGTCTTGTGAGAACACCGTGAGCTGTCCGATGGTAGGATGCAGGAAATGGCCTGTATCCAAAAAAAACTGATCTGAGGATTTTATGAATCTGTACTGATCTTTCAAATCGAGAGAGTGATTTGAGTGGGAAAATGGATTTTGTTAAACCCAGTCCTGGTCTTGTTGGGACATGATTGGTGTTTGGATTAGGGTTCCTAGCCAAGGCCTGAGACTGTACTTTGAGAAAACAGTGATTTTTTTCTCACGTTTGTCTGCACCTGTATTGCCACTGCACTGATGCATGTGCCGTCCAGAGATATTTGTTCTTCTCTTTTCCTTTCCTATAAACTTAAATGTATCTGTTCTCATTTGAGTTTTGTCTACCCCACCTAGATTTGTCAGTCTGTCAGCGTCTCTTCCCCCACTCTTGCTGGGTGTGTCGTGTGTGCTGAAGAATCCTGCAGTGAACATAACCTGTGTGTAATAAAACGTCCTGAAATACTGTCATTCACTACATATTCTGTTTACAGTTAATATGAGATCCTGGCCTGCTATAAAATCTATTTATACCAGTCCTCTTTTCTAAAGACAATAAATCAAATTGCCACACATTGTATTTGTGCCATTGCCGTGAGCATGTGAAGACGTGTGCGTCTGAACATAGCTTTTATAGCTTGGATTAAAAGAATAAGTGTGAGATAAAGTCAGAGCTTGAGTCACCATCAGAACATTAACCCGAGAGGTGAGTCAGCTTCACTCAGACCACTTCCCACTTTGAAAGGCCATAAAGATAAGTGCAGGGACGGCTCGGCTAATTAAAGGACTTGAACATAACAGGCAATGCTACCTGATGATATTAGGTTTGTAGGAACCTGCTGCGTTGTCAGTCCCGGACTCAAAGACTCTGACCGAGGTCCACACTAGCATCCCATGGTTTCTCCCCGTGCGTGAAGCTCCATGGGACGCTGCAACCTTCCTTTGAAAGCAGGGATCAAACATAGTCATGCATACTTGTGTGTGAAATTCAAACAAGATGTTGAGCAGCACGTATGTGCAGTGAAGACATGGTCGCTGCAGTGATTTAATGACTTGGTGTTGTGTTGTTGAGGGCGCTGCTGTGTGGAATTTCAGGGAGTATTGTCAACTTTCCGGTACAGTTTAAACGGAACGATGGAGCAGGACAAGAGTCATAACCTCACATTCATCATCATCTCTCTTCCTTATATGTCTCCCTCTTGTCTCACCTAACACTAATTAATATGTTCTCTTCTCCCTCAAGCTTTCTCTTCTCTTTCTCCATCTCTTCTTTGCTGTCTCCTGAGGGATAAGGACTCTTGCACTGCATAACACGACAACAACACCTGCTGTACAGTATCAGTGTGTATGTGTGTGTGTGTCTTGCCTGTCCCTGTACTTGCTCTGGCTTACACTGCCTCTGGGTTCCAGTACAAGCCCTGTTAGTTTTAGTTGCTTCCAGCTCTGCACTTCTTAAACATGGATGTTGGAGACATTCGCAACCTCATGCGCAAAACCCAAGCCTCTATTTTAGAAAACGGCTTCCTGGGCAAACGTGTCGATGACCTTAAATATGTGAGTGTTGCCCTTTAACTTCACTTCTGATGCTAAATCTATCTTGTATGTTTTGATATGTGAAACCTGGGTGGGGTTGACTGCACTTTGGTTGAAGTGATAACTTTTTCCCCTACATCTGGGTTCGGCTTCCTCTCAGAGGTGGTAAGATCACTTAGAGGCTTTTCTCAAGCAAACTTTGGAGGCTGTTCAAACAGAAAATATGTCTTTGTTTTATTTGTATGTATGAATGAGTTCTGTGTGGGGGTTTTAAACTTCAAACAGCACTTCTTGGCTTTGGTCTGAACCCTGTTTGAGAAACAGTTGTGTTTAGAGTTCATAGGACATCAGGAACTTATTGAGAATTTAAGGTTTATTTGTGCATAGAAATAATTTCTCTTGCAGAAGTGCTTTTCCCATAATGCAACTGACCTTTGCTTTTCTTTGTATTGTATTATTCTGAACTGTTTGTCCAAGTATTTTTGGTTGAATTCATTATCTTGCCTAAAGCAAAGCTCCATCCACCTGTAAAGCGATTCTCTCAATTGCCCACTGCTTTTCAACAGTTGGTTGAATACATTTTTATAACTTTTTGCATGTAGCTCCCAACTGGGTTCACCTGACGCTCCAGGCTATCAGCATGGTACATTTGGTTTTAGGGATCAAAGCTGTGGGTGGTGTTTCCTTGGGTAAACCTGTGTTTGTTTCACATATCAGTCGCTCCCATTGGCTGTCACCTCAGTTATGTTGGTTCAATTTCGATCCCGGACACTTTGTATTGCCAAGCATGTCATTGCTGCGACTTGCTGAATTTCATTAAAGTTCCTTGGTTGTCGTTTGAATGCTCCTTTAAATAATGACGTTTCCGTTGCATCAGGTCAAGTGGTTTTTAATAATCAGTCTAAACATTCGCTACAAAGCAAAACCCTAAGTGGCAATTATGGGATAAGCAACATGAGTAGCTGCTGGGACAGCTAAATGTCAAAGTCTGCTGAATTGAAAAAGCGCTATTTTATTCTATTCTATTGTTAATGTGTTCAAGCTTTTATTTTTAACAAGAAGCCTGTGTTACTTCCTTTGTTAAAAGTTACATTGTGCGGGCAATGAGGTGTTTCGCTGTTGTTATGAATTTGATTGTTGGCTTTCTGCATTCCTTTCTTCATAGACCGAGTGTGATTTGTGAAGTGTGGCACTACATTAGTTTTGTTGTTACTAACCACACCTACTCCCTCCTTCTCCTTCTCTAGGTGGTGGCTAGTGACGGGGTGCGGGCTATGATGGAGTCGGCCCTGACAGCCAGAGACCGGGTGGGAGTGCAGGACTTTGTCCTGCTGGAGAACTTCACCAGCGAGGCCGCCTTCATAGAGAACCTGCGCAAGCGATTCAAAGAGAACCTCATCTATGTGAGTGATTGTAGTGACAGAAATTATGAGATGGTTTGATGAAATATGAAATGTAAATACATTTTACATCTTTTTACCAATACTGTAAATAGATGTGGCCTCTAAGTTGCAGCAAACATTCTCTTCAATTCTTGCGTTTCTCCCCTACACTTTGTTGTTACTTATGGCTTAAAACACCAAATTATCAAATAAAAGCTGCTGGATGTGCTAATAGCTCATAGCCATGAATACAATGCTCACAGCAGTGAAGTAGGTTCAGCTCCAGGCTACGCACAGCACTCTTTGCTTGCCTCTCTCTCTCACCCATTTATTTCCTGTCTCTCTCCACCATCGTCTATCAAATTAAAGGCATAAAAGCCTCCAAAACCACTTAAAGAAAAGCTGGCTTTAAAGTAATACTTAATACTGCAGAGACAAAATGGTCTGTTCCCAGTATTCGCAAATATTTGTCTTGTGACAATTTGGCACTGTGTTGTCACAGCATCAGAGCGTTTGAAGTATTTACTCTCACATTTTAAGTGGATTAGAATTTGTAAGAGAAGAAGTGCAGCTTCTCTCTCTGTCTAATTATTTTCTGACAGATTAGAGCTGTACCACTTGAATCAAGTATTCACTGCATGCTCTGTGTGAACACAAAGATTGGAGATCTGTTCACTTTTTATCTAACCGTACGTTTTCATTCCTTTTCATCAGACATACATTGGTTCAGTGCTGGTGTCCGTTAACCCATACAAAGACCTGGAGATCTACACCAAGAACCACATGGAGCGATATCGTGGCGTCAACTTCTACGAGGTCTCTCCGCACATGTAAGTACAAAACCTCTACAGTCGAGACTGCAACTTTGAGGACTGAACAACTTAAACCAGATTATACCAGAAAGCTGCGGCTTCCCGAATGGCCCTTGAGGCTGGCTCCAAAAGAAAGTTAATCCCCAAAGATCCCACAAATTAAAATGTCCAACTTTACAGCAGAAACAAACATGATAACAGTCTGGCCATAGCTTCAAAATAATCTCCATAAACTCCATGAACAGCCCATGTAGTTCAGATACATATTCATATCTTCAGTACTTATACTCTATTAAATCTCCTCAAGTGATGTGATTTAAGTCAGCGGGTCTGAAGACTGTAAGATTGAGGGTGGTGGCTGGAAGCTTGATCCTCCACTACTGGAAACACCAGAAAATATCTCACAACTTGTGACCTGACTGAAAATTTCTACTTATGAGGTCATTAATACCAAAAGATGCCACTGTTCATATGGACCCTTATTGTGAATGTGGTAAACACACCACTTCATTTGAAGGCAGTTTCTGACTGAACCTTTGGCTGAAGTAAATTGTGGGTAATGGAAGCCATGTCTGAAATGGAAACATTTGGCTTCTCCTTGATTCGATTTTTTTGTCCAACAGTTTTTTAGGTCTGCAGCTCTATGTCTGTAGAGCAGTCTTTTAATTAGCCCCTGAAGTCCATTTAATGTATTAAGATCAAACAAAGCAATAATCCATTACACTCTACATCATTAAAAATAATTATTCTTTTTCTTCCTCTTATGTAACATCATGTTAAGCACACATTTGTACGCCTGTCTGTAAATTTTATAAGTACTTCTTTGAGTGAATGCTGGGAGGAATGATTCAATGCTGTTACACACAAGAGAAACATGTCTTGCTAATTGGTCCAGATGCAGACTGCATCTTTTAAGGTGGACAATGTGTTTACTGTTGCAAGTGTGGAGCATGTAGGACTATTTGCTGGGAGCAACACTCTCACTGAGTCAGCCAGCTACGTAATGATCTTGTGGTCTGACTGTCCTTTTCTCTATCGGTCAAACTGCTAGCAAGACGTCATGGCATAAGGCCACAAGTATTTTGTTTGAAAGGTTGCCACAGGAATAGTCAGGGAATTCCTTGTTAAATCCTCCCAGACACGATATGTCAGCAGTGAAACAATCAAGAGCTTTATGAAGTCTCAGAGTGGCGTCATCGAAACATTTCAGAATCTTTCGCTGGCTTTTCTCTCTACTCTAACCACGGGTAGTTTTTTCCCCCCTCGCTTAATTCAGCACTTGAGCATATGGCCAAATGTTTTCTCTCCCTCTGAGTGGAAAGAAAGATGTACTTTGGCAAACAGAGGTTGATTGCTAGAGAGAGAAAACATGGGGGAGAGGTGGAAAGAAAAGTAAGCAAATGATGGTACCAGGCGAGAGATTTCCTCCCTTGAGAGGGAATTCCTCTGACCTGAACCTGACCCCCTCTGCCCCCAGCCCTCCTCACTTTCTCCCGCACACAATGCGGTGCAGCTATGTGCGAACGGCTGTTTTTATCTTCCAGCAATTAGTCTGGTGTCAGAAATGTGTCCAGACAAGCTGAAACAACATAGCGGTGGTGATAGAGAAGTTGATAAATGATACTGTAACTAAAACATGCTGCGTTCCACTCTGGCCGTTATGATTCCCTCTGGTAGTTCAGTACCTTTCCATGTTCTCACACCCTGATGGGCTGTCATGTTACATTCCACACGCAAAAGTTTTCTGAGATTAGCGCGAGATATTATCATGACTTTAACATACTTGTGTGTTTTGTCTGTTGCAGCACAGGCAGATTTCATTTTAACTTAATCAGTTTTGGATTAAAGCTGCTAATGGAATAACCTTTTAGCATTTAAAGCTGCATCAAATCATTCCTCTAATTGCATGTGCATAATGGATTTTTAAATAGCAAACCGTAATGTGAATTTTAAGAGGGAAACCACCCACAAACTCCACTCGTCTTGTAGAAGTGAAGAAGCTACTTGAATGAGCCGTAAAACATCTTCAAGGAAACGAACAAAAAAAAAAAACAGTTGGATGACTGAGAACCTTCAGACATATTAAAGCTCCACTATGATAACAGTGAGCAAAATTACTTTGTAGGAAAGGCTTGGCTTGTAGTGACAAAACAATAGACCCATCAAGAGCAGTTTAGCATCTCCTTTCTCACTGCCCACAACTTCATGGTTTCACTTCAGTCTCACCACTCTCACCAAGGATGTTTCTAGATGCAGTAAGCAGCGGATTTCAGTGTAATATTTTAATTTGTTGAGTAGCCAGAAACAAACCCCAAGCATTTGTAACATTCACTCATTGAGGTCAAATTTTTTTTTACCTTCTGGTCATTGCAAATTTAATACATATTCAAAGTGCACTTTTAGTTTTTATGTTTAATTACTTGTTAGGCTTTTATAGTCTTTTTTTTGTATTTAATGTCTTGACAGTTTTACAGCAAGCCATTACAAGCATTTTAAGTCTCATAAAATGCTTGCTAATTTCAAAACCACAGGACATCAAGATGCATTTTCATTCATGATTAATTAACGGTTCTGGTTTTCATACAGCAGCACCCCATGCTATATTTAATATGAGACTTTATTTATTTAGATTTTCTTAACAGTGACAGTACGCATTAATAATTGTTGCATTAAACATGCCAAAGTTGGTTAAAAGGCTATTATTCATCGGCCTTGGACATATAAATCATAATGAAATGTTTTTCCTCCTGGAGCTCTTGTCCATTAGGGGTTCTCTTATGTCACATTTGCTGACTACCTCTCTCCCTCCACTCCTCCAGCTACGCAGTGGCAGACAACTCGTACCGTTCCATGAGGACAGAGAGGAAAGACCAGTGCATCTTGATCTCAGGGGAGAGCGGTGCCGGGAAGACGGAGGCATCCAAGAAGATCCTACAGTACTACGCCGTCACCTGTCCAGCCAGCGAGCAGGTGCAGACCGTCAAAGACCGCCTGCTGCAGTCCAACCCCGTGTTGGAGGTGAGACACCACGGCCCAACCTCTGGACCTCACTGAGATGAAGCTGGTTACCGTACTGGCTTTGTTGCACGCTTCTTTGATGGACCGCAAAAATGTTTGCTCATATAAAAAATAAGGCTGATTTTGGTGCTTTGCTGAAAATAGCTTGAAAGATGTATTGGTTTGTGGATAAGTTTGCTCCTGCTTTTCTAAAGCAGTCTGTTGGAAAGGATAATCTTAGGTTGAGATCCATTAGAGACAGCAGGTCCAAAAGATGTTGGTTTTTAACTGCATACAAACCACAAAACTGACATTGGAACTAGGAAATCCAAATCGGATGAATACATGATAATTGAATACATGCGCATTAATACCGGGTTTGAGCTGATCATTTAATTTAAAAGATTTTATCTGTGTTTTTAAAAACCCATGTTGATATGCAAGCATGTATCTCCATAGTAGACATTATCACGAGCATTCTGGCTCAGCACAAGCTGTAGTTTGAGATATTTTAGCAACATTTTGTGAAGCTGTAGTAGTAAAGGTTTCTGTGTTTGGTTTGAAGTCATTATTTTTTGAATAATGGAGCCAATGCAAAGGTGCTAGACTGACGGAAGCGGTTGTTTAGGTGTCTGCATGTCTTGGCCAGATGCTTTCCAGATGTGTTAGAGTGTATATGCTGTACCCTGTAATCTGTGCTACTGTCCTTCACAAACACCCTGAGGATTCTGATTCCTGTGTCTTTCTCTTTCTTTCACTGCCTTTTCCTCGTCTGTCATCCCGTCCTAATCACATTTGTCCCTCTCTTTTCTACTGTTATATTCACTTTTTAATCTATCAATCATCACTCCTTGTCTTTCTCTCTTTTCCCACTCTGTCCTACCTCCAGGCGTTTGGCAATGCCAAGACGTTGCGTAACGACAACTCGAGCCGCTTTGGCAAGTACATGGACATTCAGTTTGACTTCAAGGTGAGCATCTACTTTAAGAAACTCCTGTCCAGCAAGGCAACAGGCATCTTGCTGAAATATGGTCGAATTTACATTATATAATCATATTGGTATATAATATTTATAGATTAAGCATTGTTAATAATGTAAACACAGTGCTGTGGTAGAGCCAGTCTTTTTGGCTCATTTTATTCAAATAATTAATTACGCAGTGTTTTTCATGGGCTACAAAATCCCTGTGGAACCTGCATGTTATATCAACCCCACACCTCAGTACCCCAGCCTTATCCTCTCCTCCTCCACTTCTCCCCCGTTCTCTCCCTGGCCTTTGTCTCGTCGGCAGGGCGCCCCAGTGGGAGGCCACATCATCAACTACCTGCTGGAGAAGTCCCGGGTGGTCCACCAGAACCACGGGGAGAGGAACTTCCACATTTTCTATCAGCTGATCGAGGGAGGAGAGGAAGACCTGCTGAGACGCCTGGGCCTGGAGAGGAACCCTCAGCAGTACCAGTACCTGGTGAAAGTAAGAGTTGAATTCATATGGTTTAACAACAACAATAAGCTGGTATTCAGTTCATTCAACATCACATCTATTTATGTGAAGACAACCATCAGTGTCAGCAGCGGCAGGTTATACTGTATATAAATGACATTGCCTCTTGTGTATTTTGGGTGCTTCACCCTAATATAAGTATGGACAGAACTCCTACTTTCTAACTTTCTGTTCCTAAAATTTTCAAACCCAAAAAGTGGCCTGCATCACTCAATAGGACTGAGAAGTGTGAAGTATAGCATCATTATAACAGTGCTAAGAGTGTTGGTGTCAGAACACTGTCTAATGGGGGAAAACTAGAAAAGAAATCCATACTTAGCTTAATTAGGAGGGAGCACATTGTTCTTGTGAACACAATAACACAAAATCAATACAAAGCGGAAGCTTCCTACTTGTGTCACATGCTCCCCCATGGAGCTGATCTCATTAGACTTTGCTGTCCCCTGCTGCACTAATTTCTACATTAAAGGAGTAAAACAGGTCTGCTTGAAACTGCTGTGTACTCTTTACGAGTGTCTTTATTGTGTATTGTTTATCTTTCGGGACAGTGCAAGGATATTTTGTCTTGCTTTTTATAGACAAAGCCACACTGAGAGTGTCATCAGCATCACTAACTGACTCTACAAGATATTGCATTTCATGTTACTGTCACTGTTTTTATATTTGTAATGACTTACAAAAAGTGAAAGACTTTTATATCACACTGTATTATGCGGTTTTATTTATTATTTATGTTCCTCTATTTTCCAAGACTGGTTCAAGTTTTGGATTCACTTAAGAGAAGTATTTACAGTAACTGCATGGGAGGAACTGATACTAGTGTCAGGTGAATGTTGCGGTTGCTATGTAGTTTGTTTTAGTGTGGGAAAACATGCAGTAATGCCAGACACTTCATAGTCAAGTATCTATGACGCTGTGCAGCCGCACCTTTGGCTCAGAGGAGAAACCTGTGGATGAATATAAATCATCTGCAAATACTGGATCTCTCTGCAGCACGTCAGAAAGCACTGGTCTGTACTGTGTGTGAGTGCGTGTCCCAGTGGGAGTACTGGTTAACAGGCTCTCAGTGCAGAGAGAGGAGCTTTCCTCAGGGGAGAAATCTGCCTTAAGGCACTGAGCCCTCCCTCCCTCAGCGAACACACACACACACTCACAGCTACAGAGCGAAAACACCTCACCTGTGTTTGTCTGAATAGGTGTTTACATCCCATATAACTAGGCGTTTACTTCACCTGTAAACGGCAATTTACACATCACAACATGTCCAATTACTTTGTGGACATGGTCATAATGTTGCAGTGGAATAAAACCACAAGCTAGATGGTAAATATTCAGCACGTTGAAAGTGCTTGAGGTTGTTGATGTTTTTTTGTGGTTTTTTTTTTTTCCACAGGGTAACTGTCCCAAAGTGAGCTCCATCAACGATCGCACTGATTGGAAGGTGGTGCGGAAAGCCTTGACTGTGATTGGTTTCAACGAGGACGAGGTGGAGGTAAGGACCGAGTCCAAGCCGTGTGAATCGTGGCTGGCATGTAGTGTGGGAATGTCTGCAGAAGGCTCTATTGTTGTGTGCAGAATATGTGGAAGCTATGACTGTAAAGAGCATGTTGCATTTGTACTTCACTACTTTCACTACTACTAAATAGATGAAACTAAAGTTATGGTTTACCACAGACGCGCTTATATAAACACTGCTACTTTGGACTGTGTGTATAAAGTCTTAACCACAGGTTTCACTTTAACACTGAAGCACTCCATGTACCTGAGGAGGCCGAGGTCGTCTCTCTGTGGATGCCTGCTTCTGAAAAGTGTTAGTTAGACAGGACTGTGTGTGGGGCTGTTATTCTCTGTTAGTCTTATTCATGCACAGTGTGGGAGTCTTCCTACATCTTCCTGATTCTGGGCTTGCTTCCAGAGCTCTTTTAGATCTCAGAGTGAAGAACAGGTGTGATACTTGCTGTGCAGATTGCTTCATTCCTATCCTGTTCAAATCTTAGCCTGATTTCCATCAAAGCCACACTTATCAGTGGAGTCACACATAAAGATATCCTCTGCAGTAAATTTTCTTATCTTGCCGCAGCCTCTCATCTTTTTTTTACCTTTGTTCTCTTTCTGCCCTTCTCATTTTTTATTTATTTATTTTTAACTCCCATTGCCTCCCTCTCTGTGTAGGAGTTGCTGAACATAATCGCCAGTGTGCTTCACCTTGGCAACGTGCAGTACGGCAGCGAAGAAGGCAATGCATGCATCACTTCTGACACGCAGATAAAGTACCTGGCCAGGGTAAGACACTGCACCTGCACCACCTGCACAACAGGTTCATAAACATTCCTGGTAGAGGATTAAGATGATAAAAGGCCTGAACCCGTATTTAGTTGATAGTTAAACTAAGACAAGGACTGGGACTTGGTCACTTTTAGTGTATGATATGGTATCATACACTAAAACTGGTTACTTTCAGGAGAAAGTTGAGATTTCAGATTTCATGACAATGAAAAGCCACAAAGAAGCCACAGCAGGGAAAACACAATGATGGCTCAGTTCCACAAGGTCCCATATTTGTGCATGTGATGGTTCACTGTCATGTTTTGGAAGATGCATTTAACATGAGGTGTCTATTCTTCAGTGGGAAGTGGAGGCGAGATTGTAACTGTCAGCTTTAACACCTGTCAGCAGTATAATGCTAGCTACCATGAGCCTCAAGGGAGGTTTATTGCTGCTTGACAACGCTGTCAGCTGCTCCGTGTCCTGGAAGACTTGTTTCTTTTATTGGGACTGTGAGCCATTGAATACCCTAATGCTTACCTTAGTGTAAAGTCAAGATGTCTGAAGTGAAAATGCGCTATTGTGATGATGTAATGTAGGTTTAAGACTAGGTTTTTTTTTGTCTTGCCACATCATTGACACAATCTGTCACGTTTCAAAATGTGTGCCTTGACCTTGATTTGAACCAGACGTTATTTGAAACTCTTCATTATATAAATGGGGATATTTTTCAAACACTTGTATTTATGTCAGATATTTAGTTTCAAATCTTGGACTAATGTCCACGAACACTTACCAAGACAGAAGCTGGTCTGGCAGACAGTCATGAATGTTTTGTGTTTATATTGAGATATATTTCAACCACTTGTTTCTTACATTAGCAAATAGTAACAGCCATTTATCAATTTGTATTTCAACCCTTAAACTGCTGTTTTTATCTAATTGTTTGGACTTTGCACTTGCTGACATGAAGCAACTGCTGCAGCTTGTGATATGTGTTTCAGGTGTGGGAATCACTGATCTCACTTATTGAATATTTACAGAAATGGTGCCAAAAATAATACACTGCTTCAGTCTCATTATGATAATTGCACATTTTCTCACTGTAACATTGTAAGTTCACTTCAGACAGCTTCAAAAGGTACGTTTTTGTCTTTTGAATGTAGGTGAAATAGTTGTTGTTTCTGCATGAATGCTAAGTGATATCCAATTAAATGGTCTCCACGCTGCTTCACAAATATGTGACACTTCCGAGACAAGCCTCACCTCAGTCCTTTTAATTAGAGTTATGTCAGACACAACCAACAAATACCGTACTAGGATGTCACTGCTGCTGACAGGCGTGACGTCATTCTCTTTACTGGCACTGATGTATTTGTGACTGGTGGGCCGCGGTGCGTGTTAATGCTGTTGTGATTTTCCAGTTGTTAGGAGTGAATGGGACTGTGCTGACGGAGGCACTCACACACAAGAAGATAATTGCTAAGGGAGAGGAGGTAGGTCTGGATACAGTCTCTCATTGTGCGATAAGCATTTGTAAACAAAGCTTTCCTGTTTGTGTAATGTCTGGTCTGCTCCAGTGTAATAATACTGTAACTTGAGTAACCGTCTGCTGAACTTGTTCTGACGTTGCCTGACGCTGCTCGGCTCACACCTTCCTGTTTCTGCGTCTGTGTGATTCTCCATCAGCTGGTGAGTCCGCTGAACCTGGAGCAGGCCTCATCGGCTCGGGATGCTTTGTCCAAGGCGGTGTATGGACGCACCTTCACCTGGCTGGTTAACAAGATCAACGCTTCTCTGGCATACAAGGTACACACACGCACACACACACACACACACACACACACACACTGATGAGTATACTTTGAGATGCCATATAGCGATGTACATTTACTGGACATGTAATTGCCTTACACTGCATCTAACAAATGTTAAGCAACCATCACCCAACACTGTGGTGCAGAGCATACTGAAGTCTCACCTTCATTTTATTGCAACACAGCTCCACCTAGTGGACATGCCCACTAGGTGAACATGATAGAATACACAGTGAAACATTGTCATTCAGTAAAGCCTGAACTGCAGTGCACATTTCATTTCTCTGTTTTTTGTTGTTGTTGTTGTTGTTTTTTTTAATATAAAGGACATATTAAAATGTCTTAAAACTCCTGGTAAACCAGAGCTTCCTTTTCATACAGATCTAAAACTTGGTTTTGTTCTTTTTCTTTAACAGGATGACTCTTGCAAGAATTACTCTGTCATTGGCCTGCTGGACATTTATGGCTTTGAGGTTTTCCAGCACAACAGGTATGCTTAGTGTTGAAAAACATATTGAAAAAAATTAGTTGCACGCAGAGATATTTTTTCCCACTGTGTGTCAGTTAAAACATGCCCCATAATTCAAATGACTTTTTACCATCTCCTTTTTTTTGTTGTTGTTTATTTCTTCTTCTTCCATTGTAAGGAACTCAAAAAGTCAGACACTCAAAGCGCAGTCCGTTATGTTAATAACTCTGTGCTTTGCTTTGTTGCAGCTTTGAGCAGTTCTGCATCAACTACTGTAATGAGAAGCTGCAGCAGCTCTTCATTGAGCTCACCCTTAAGTCAGAGCAGGACGAGTACGAGGCTGAAGGCATCACGGTCAGTATGGCCCCCCTTCTCATTTCTTACGCTGTTGCATATGCATGTATTCTACATGCCGTTCGGGTTTCTGTGCAGGATCATTACAGGAAATGAAAGACAGCCCGTTAGTTTCTCTCTTCTCTTCTCTTTACTTTCCCCCCTCTCGCTGTGAAGGTCCAGCTCTGTGCACTTCTGTCCTCATCCTTAAAGTTTTATCAGATTTTCTTTTCACTTTCCATCGTCTCGCTCAGGGTTCAGGTTTGCGAAGTGCTCCTAATGTGATTGTGGTTGTTTTCCAAAGTGAAACTGATAATTTAATTTATCATGCTGCTGTTTCACTGAGACTTCTAACTCAAAGTAATTTACAGTAAGTGCTCATATTTTTAGAAGATGCTGCCCCGTCAGAAGTGATGCCTTTAACCCTGCTATTGTTAGACTCATAGGGTTTATTTATTCACTGATGAAATCTTAAACCTCTTAGGTAAATTACGTGTCAGAACAGGTCTTCGTAAAGAGATGATTCAAGATCTTTGTCTTGATTTTTTTTTTTTCCTTAGCTGCATCCCCTCCCCTTTTTTTCTGCATTTTTTTTTTTTTATTATTTTGTTTTGCTTCTTTGGAACAAGGGCCTCTTGTTTTCAGTCTAATATAAATGCACAAAGAGCAGACCAGTTGTGGGAGAAGCTTGGGCTCACCTCTCAAAGAGCCCATTATCATGTGACATCATGACTGTGGGCCGTTCTGCCCGTCGTCTCTGTGGAAATTATGAGAGCGTTAGAGCTAACAGACATAACACCGTGACACTTGGCCTGTGGATCTCTGTGTTCACATGTGTGTCCATGTACAAGTGGGTGAGTGGTGTGTCTGTCTGCTGGGATTCCTGGGATTCTCCGGACGATTAATTCATTAAACGATGGTGGTGTACAGTCTTATTCTTTTGATATTAATATTGGTAAATTTAAGCACAATACATTGTGGCTCCAGGTCAGTGTTGGCACTTGAGAACCAATTAACTTATGGTTTTCACGTCAGGCCCAGTACGTTTTTCAACAGTATGGCGGTTGAGGTTATTTTTTTCAGCCGATGTCTTACTTAAGGTAGCATTTGTGTCTTTCCAGTGGGAGCCGGTGCAGTATTTCAACAACAAGATCATCTGTGACCTGGTGGAGGAGAAGTTCAAAGGCATCATCTCCATCCTGGTGAGGAGACACTCTTAAGATGACCAGAAAGGAAGCACGACAGAGCAGAGTTCATCTATAGTTACATTTACTGTGGAATATGATCTCTGCCCAAATATCTGAATAACTTAAACAAAGATCAGGTGACCTACTGAAGTTTAAGGGGGTTTCATACAAGCAGCAGAGATTCAGTTGTTCAGCAAATAACCTTAGAAAACAGTAACGTCTTACAGTCTCCGCAACAATGGCAGACCTGACACTGATAAATGTATACATGCACCGATATGTTAATACTATAGCAGACTGATTTGTTTGCTTATAAATTCCACTTTCAATTTTGGCTAGAAATAGAAATGTAACCAATAACCAATACTATAAACTCTTTAAACAATGCTAATGCAGAGAAGTTGGATGCTGTGTTTTAAACCTGAGTGGTGGCTGCAGGTTTTCCTCTCAGGCTGCACACATACAGGCTTCAGCTTGTACAGAGCACTCACCGCTCCACTGGCTCACACTGATTGAAATCTACATTTTTATCAGTTCCTCTCAGGTCTTGCTGAGCACTCAGAGGATAGGGTTGGGTGAAAATATAGTGAGAAAGTACTGTAGTTCAAGCAAGAAGTATGAAAGAAATACGAAGAGGAGGACATGTTCAAACAGATAGAGGGTCATATCAGGGTAATAGAAATGGGTTTTCCTTCTGTTAGATTTTGGCTGATAGCTACTCTTTCTGTCCACCTATCTCAGGATGAGGAGTGTCTGAGGCCCGGAGACGCCAGTGACCTCACCTTCCTAGAGAAGCTAGAGGACACTGTGGGAGGACACGCACACTTTGTCACGTTAGTTTCACACCAACTCTTGTCTACTGCAGCATGTACTCTGACTTTGGTGCTTCAGAACTTTAGCTGTTTGCTTGCTCTACCAGACTGTGAAGTATTGAATATGTCTCCGGTCCATTTACTGATGAACTGTTTCCCTGCAGTCACAAGCTGGCTGATGGAAAGACCCGGAAGGTAATGGGCCGTGAGGAGTTCAGACTGCTGCACTATGCTGGAGAAGTCAACTACAACGTCAACGGTGTGTGTGTAATGCTGTGTAACAGTGTCAACATCAAAATAGTGGCATTTCTTTTTCTAACTGGAAACAAACGCGTGTCTTAGCAGCATTCATGTTTACTAGATGTTTGGCGTTAGTGGTTATTTTTGCTAAATGCAACACAAACCGCCAGACCTTTTTTTGTTTGGTTAGGTTTGTACTATGAGTTACTATAAGTAAAAGAGGGTTTTAAAACGGTGAAAAGAAGGCTGGTTGCAAATGGAGGAGTTCTGGCTGTTGGAGATGGTGTTGGGTTTAAAAAACATATTGAACAGATCCTCATCCAAAAAGAAAACGGCAATAACAAAAAAAAATCCTGAAGCTACGTGAACAGACTCAGCGAACGGAAACAGGGCAACATAGAGGAAGTGTCACATTTGCATTAACATCATCCACAACTAATGAAACGATATGATAAAATATACTGTTTAACACAGTCCTGTCTCAGAAGAATGCACAAACTGTGTCCTATAGTGAAAAACTATTGAAATGAATGTAATTAGACTTGTAGTAGTAAAACTTCATCTTTTCCCGCTCAGGATTTTTGGACAAGAACAACGATCTTCTCTTCAGGAACTTAAAGGAGGTGAGGCTAAGTGTACATAAAAAAGAGAAGAGAATGAACTGGGACAAGAAAAATGTGTAGAGTTGGAGGTTAAAATGTTTTTGTGTGTGTCTGCAGGTTATGTGTATGTCAGAGAACAAGATCCTGACCCAGTGCTTCGACAGGGAAGAGCTGAGCGACAAGAAACGTCCCGACACGGTGAGATGCCTTAGTGTGTGTTCTGAGGTTTTCCACACTCCAAATCGTACCCTGCTGCATCCCAGCATACTTTCCCACAACTAAACAAACAGCGGTGTGTTCCCCTTCCCAGCGTTGAGTGGGCTGCTTGATGGGGATTCTCTGCGGCTGCCCGCTCACTTAGGAATGCCCTGACACTTGCATGCCCTGCATATACACTCTCTTGAACAGGGTCCTGTCACAGGCTGCAGTCAGAGAGCCAGTCCTCCACACTGGGCCCAGTGTTCAGACTCTACTGGACTGTCTGTCACATCTGTTTACGTAGCTCGTCATCTCAGCCATCCTCTCTTCACCTCTTCGGTTTTGCTGCGCTCTCAGTACCCTTCGGCATCCACTTGCCTTCATCTCTTCCTAACCTGTTTTTATCCGTTGTCTTGTCCGTTGGTGTCTGCCATTCCAGGCAGCCACACAGTTCAAAGCCAGTCTGGCGAAACTCATGGAGATCCTCATGTCTAAGGAGCCGTCGTATGTCCGCTGCATCAAGCCCAATGACTCCAAGCAAGCAGGTACGCCCTCTTTTTTTGGTTCATATGGCGCTAGATAGCAGTACTTACTCTGTCAGATGTTGTTGTTGTTTTCAGGCTAAAATGAAGTTGCCTTGTTGTAGAAATTTTCATACGTAAAACCTAAACTTCAGAAACCTGTCATGAAATGTCTCATCAACACCGTTCAGTCATAGTAATCACTAGAGAGTTATTTGAAGAACATCAATCATCTAAATGTCTCTTAATATTCTTGGGGATAATCTAAAGGTAGTGTGGTTTCCTTTATATGATATATCAGAAGATTTGTTTGATGGAATTAAGTTTAATCGTATGGACAATCTGAATGTATGTGTTTTGAATATATTCTGATTAAATATTTCAGTGACTTTTCAATTTGATATTTTGTAGCTGTTGAGTTTCTCAATTTGACTGAAATGGTTTTGGCCGTTATTTGTTTCCATGTACTAATCTTTTTGTAAGGAGTCAAGTCAGCTTTATGTAAGAGTTCCTGTGAACACAGTAGAGCGGCTTAGCAGGTTCATCTAGCTAATATTTTCCCCCACAAACACCATGTTAATCCTGAGCTTTCACTTATTCCAATCCAAACTGTTTGTTTTCGGCTGCATCAGTAGCCGTAGTGTGACTCTCCGTGTGGTCGTCAGTATATCGGGCCGGGCCTTTGTTTCTGTCCACAGTTGGCCTTTTGTTAGTTTCACACTGTTTCTCTGTCCTTTGCCTCCTACTCCTGCTGCTTAGCATTTACTGGTTTTCTCCGGTTCATTTTGCACATCGGGCTTTTGCATTGTTTTTTTTCCTCTGTGAGATTTGACCCCGCTCTCCTCATCTTCCCTGTCCCAGGTCGATTTGACGAGGTGTTGATCCGTCACCAGGTCAAGTATCTGGGACTGATGGAGAATCTGAGGGTGAGGAGAGCCGGCTTTGCTTACAGGCGACGCTACGAGGTCTTCCTACAGAGGTGATCAGCTGCACATCTTTTTTCTTTACTTCCAATAAGGTGCCAAACATAATCACATTCTGTATATTCACATTTTTACACAGTAAACAACCAATAAACACCAACCGTCATTTTGTTAAACAAGTGATACACAAATTGGATTTGATGGCATTCACATCTACATGATCCAACCGCCACCTACCAAACTAAATATTTGACGTGTAGCCAGTTGTATATTATAATCCGGCCCCAGGGGCTATTATTGTGAACTACTGGCTGGTTCCTGAGAGAATCATAACACTGGAATAATTTGACCACAGTTTGAATAAGCCTTTAAAGTATTGTTCCTGAGATGCAACAACGTTCGGTTACTCATCTTGATATAAAAAGACAGTTTCATTTTCTGTCTCATCCTCTCAAAATGCCCTGAGCAAGAGATTAACCCCTACTAGCTTATGCATTACTCTCTGTACCACTGGCAGGTTTATTACTGGGCTGTAAATCTAAAAGAAATATCTATAGTGGAGCATGTCCATCAGTTTCCAGAAGCCCAAAGGGACATAAAAGTCCTTACTTTGTTTGAGATACAGCTGAAATCTTTACATAAGATGAAACAAAGCAGCTAAGCCTCACTCATCGACGGCTGTAACCGTAAATATTTAAAATGTCATTAATTATCAAAACAGCTCTCTGTCTTTCCACAAGCTCCTCTAGCTAACTACACCTTAATATGCAGTTATGTCGGTACAGATCTTGTCTCGTTCCCTGATCTCCCAGAGTGGTGTGAATTTTACCTGGAGCATTCAAACATTTAGGCATTGTTTCCAAATAACTATTCTAGTCTTTCTCATAGTTGTTTATCTTCTGTTTGGCTCACGTCTGTTCAGGTACAAGTCTCTGTGTCCCGACACGTGGCCTAACTGGGAGGGGAAGCTGTCAGAAGGAGTGTCCACTCTGGTCAAACACCTTGGATACAAACCTGAGGAGTACAAGCTGGGCAGGTCAGCAAACACACCTACGTCAGATAATTCTTCAAAGTTCCTCTTTGCTTTGAACTTGATTATTTTTGTAAAGCACTCTGATTTGTAATGTTGCATAAAATGTCTTCGACTGAATGTTTTTCCTTTTTTTTTCCAAACAGGTCCAAAATCTTCATCCGTTTCCCAAAGACCTTGTTTGCCACGGAGGATGCACTGGAGACCAGGAAACACAGCCTTGGTAAGAGTCATGACACAATGTCAGACTGTTTGTGCTTTACTGTTTCTTTTAAACAGCTGTTGTTCAACTTTTGTCACTATTCGTCACTGCACAGCCACCAAGCTACAGGCAGGATGGAGAGGCTACAGGCAGAAGTCTAAATACCAAAAACTCAGAAGCTCAGGTGAGCAAGCTTTGGCTCACTCTCATCTGACGTAGGTAACGTAGAAAAACAAATTGCAACAATTAGTCAAATGTATTTGCTTGCCGTCCCTTGCAGCTATTACGATCCAGGCGTGGTGGAGGGGGATCCTGGCCAGGAGGAGGGCCCAGCGCAGACGACAGGCGGCTAATACTATACGCAGGTACACACCAGCAGATGGCTCTTCACATTTCATGCATCACGATGTCGTGTAGATTGTGCAGCGTTATTCCTTCCCTCGTGTCAACCTCAGGTTTATCAAAGGCTTCATCTACCGCCACAAGGAGCGCTGTCCAGAGAACGAGTACTTCCTGGATTACGTGCGCTACTCCTTCCTCATGAACCTGCACAGGAACCTGCCCAAGAACGTCCTGGACAAGAGCTGGCCCACTCCTCCAGCTGCTCTCACTGAGGTGGGAATTTGAAGTCATTTATAAAGCTTGAGACCTCTTTGGACAGCTGCATGTCAAATCTAATAGTCTATATTGATATTCACATTAAATTTAAATCGTGGGACACCAGTGGAAAGATTATGTAATGAATTTCTGCCCTTGTCTCTAGGCATCAGAGCATTTGCGTAAGCTTTGCATGCAGAACATGGTGTGGAGCTACTGCAAGAAGATCAGTCCTGAGTGGAAACATCAGGTAAGAGCTGTCTCCTCATCAGTCAAAACACGCCGTCTGTCACCTGGTCATCAGTTTATCTGTTTGATGCTTTGTCCATGTAATTCACTGTCATCAAACCTGTTTGAATAGATGGAGCAGAAGATGATTGCCAGTGAGATCTTCAAGGACAAGAAGGACAACTACCCACAGAGCGTGCCCAAACTGTTCGTCAGCACGAGGCTCAGTAAGGCTCCCACATCTTACCGGTACCAAAAAACATCCTCTCCTCATGATTAAGGCTTTAAAATAATTTGTTGTTGTGCTTGTTCAGATGGCGAGGACATCAACCCCAAGGTGCTGCAGGCTCTTGGCAGTGAAAAGATGAAGGTTAGTGAAGCCAAAGGAACTGCAAGCATGTGTGAGTAGAACATCAACTGTGTGCTGACCTCCATCCTCTCTGTTTCCAGTACGCAGTGCCAGTCACCAAGTACGACAGGAAGGGCTACAAGGCCCGCACCCGTCAGCTGCTGCTGACCGGCAACAGTGCTGTAATCGCAGAGGAGGGAAAGCTCAAACAGCGTATCGACTATGGAGCTCTGAAAGGTCAGTGGTCAATGCAGTGACAGTTAAGGCTGCATTGTTGTTTTGAGTATGGAGTTTTAATTATCCCGCTTAAACTGTGACTGACATTTATTCTCTCTGAGACTGGAAATCTACTTTGTTTTGAGCCACATATATCTCAAAAAAATAAGATATATTAAAGATTTTATTAATTGATATTGTATCTTTCAATTGAAAATGTAATTTGAACGTTCCTTCCTCCGCAGGCATTTCAGTCAGCTCTCTCAGCGATGGCTTGTTCGTTCTCCACGTGCCCAGTGATGACAACAAACAAAAGGTGAAGCCCCCTCAAATGAGTGTAGTTTCATTTTAACACAACGGTCATGTAGTTTTGTGTGTGAGTTTTCATCGGGCCTGATTGTTTCCTCTCAGGGAGACGTGGTTCTGCAAAGTGACCATGTGATCGAGACCTTGACCAAGATTGCCATCTGTGCTGAGAAAATCAACAGCATCAACATCAACCAGGGCAGGTGAGCAGCAGAACAGAACAGACACAGAGAAACACAGAGTGAGAGTGTGACCTCTGTGTGTTTAATGTGTGTGGATCAGTAGCTCAGACTAACTGTGTCCCTCTGTTTCCCTGCAGCATAAAGTTTACAGCGGGTCACGGGAAAGAGGGGATCATAGACTTTACTCCAGGATCAGAACTGCTGGTGGGCAAAGCCAAGAACGGACACTTGTGTGTGGTGAGTTCTTCAGCTGCATTGTGACAGTCAGTGTTTACTGACCTGAGTGTTTGACCTGTCTGACACAAGAGCAGTTTTTTTCATATTAATAAACACTGATTTTATGTGTAATGTTAAAGATCACACAGCTCAGAAAATGCTCTCGACTCTACAGAGCATTTTGGTGGCTTTTAGCTCATTGTTTTGTTTTCACAATCAGCAACATTAGGATTTTAATCCATCGAAGAAGCAAGATGTTTAGAATTTGTTGAGAATGCTTTAATCACTTACTATTACATACAACGCAGCCCTGATCTGTTGTGGGACTATACATTTTTTCTTATTGTCAGCTGAAACACGCTCTATAATGACGACCCAAATGGTTTGAGAGTCTGGTAACACCATGCTACTACGCTAGCATGTCAGTGTTGGGACTGAAGCTGGTTTCACTGCCCCCAAGTGGCCAAAATATCTAATTGATGCAGCTTTAATATCTTTAAATCATGTTGACATGAACATTTCCAGAGGAATTCTTCTCTGTTTTTTGAGATGCTGATTAAAAATACAATAAAATGTGTTTAGTGCTGATAAAAAACATTTAGGTCACGTTATTTGTTGTAATATACGACTGGACTCCCCCTGCTGACCTCTGACCTGACATGTTCCTCCTCTGTGCTTCTTCCAGACTGCCCCCAGACTGAACTCCAGATGATGGCCATCCTGACCACACACACACACCAACACACACCAGGACCTCTCCCATCCTCCAATCACACGACCGCAGACCCCGCTCTGCCTAAGCCAATCAGACGCCAGCTGTCACTACATGGGTGGCACGTTCTTCCAATTAAACCAACAAAAGAAAAACAAATAAAAATCCAGCAAAACTAATTGATATATTTATGTTTATATATAATATTTTTGGGATTAATACTGTTGCTGTTTGAATATTCTGATTTTATATATGAGGCCAAGGAATAACAAATATTTTGGTGCATTTTTCTGGCACCGTGCGTGTTAATTGTGCTTTATCCGGGAACATGACCAAGATGAGGGAAGAGTTCGAACAATGAGAAGAAATGGGATGGAAGTCAGGGTTAGCTGTTTCTTTCTTTCCTGTTTATTTTCTCTGCTTAACTGTTAGGCGTTACTGTCTTCCTGACACTGCTTTTCTATCCGGGGCAGATGGCTTGCTTTTGAATCGTGAATGTGTCGAGATCAGGGCTGACAGCATGTAGGACAGCTGATGAGAGGTTCAGGGACATAGAAGAGCAACTTTTCAGTCACGCGTTGATGCTTCGGTGCAAAACATAAAAGGCTAAAAGGCTGTTAGTGTCAAGACTGAATGAACGGATGGATGTACTACTGAATATATCTCCAAAAAGTCTGTGTGCTTGGTTGTGTGAGAAGAAAGCTGACCGCGAGGAAATCACTACAGCATATAGAGTAAAAGAATGAACAAAGTATGTGAGACGTGAGTGAGGCAATGGCAAGAGACGGGCCAACAGGACGAAGAGAGGAAGCAGCAGTCGTTTGCCTTGACGCCGGGTGCTTTGTGCCTTTCCCCTTAGCTTCTCCTGAACAGCTCAGCAGCTCTTTATCCAAGTATGAAAACCATGACACTCAGCGCCAGGATGAGTCGAGTTAAGTGTAGATAGAAGTGGACCAGCCCCAGCTCCACGTAGAGCGTTTGTTTCCTCATCGCCTCAGCTTAGCTCTTTACGCTGTTCTCCATCTGCTCTGCTTCTCCTGCCTCTCGTCTGTCTTAGAGAACCATCGTCTGATCGCTACAGTTTGACTAACATGAGTCCACTCAGCCAGAAACTATAATAACCTTTTTTTCCACCCAAGAGACTGATAATAAAACTTAAAGCAGCCTATGGTGCATTAGCGGCCGTACTAGATGCTAAAGGCCAAAAGCAGCGGTTTTCTTTTCTTTTTTTCTTTTTTAATTGATGCTCATTTTTAAGGAAATAATCTGGACAAGTTCTCTTAATTTGATCTCTGGCTGCTAAATATCAAGCTGTATGCTAGCTTAGGTTTATATTAAACTCATATTCCTGAATTCCAACGTTTTCTCATTTACCCCACAAAAAAACAAAAAACAAAAAACATGCTCACAAGTAGACTCCTCTGCAAGGATAGAAAACCTCCCGAAAGCTTAACGCGACACTGAAAATAATTTTTTTTTTCTTGGCATGGCAGGTGCAATATGCCGAGGCAGGACTGTACTGCTGCGCTTATTAGCCAAAGACCGTGATGATTCGCAGTGATTCTGTGTTGTATGATTAATATGATTTATTACTATGTCAATGTTATGTTTCTGTTCCAGGAGGGAGATGTGTATGTACAGTGTGTGTTCTGTGTTTAAAAAAAAAGAGAGAGAGAGTCAAACCAAGTAACGGTTTGATGATGTGAAACTCTTGGTGTTTGTTTAACGCAAACTCGTTCACGTGCCTTTGTCGGATAGCAATACAAGATGTGTGTGGGAAGAGAAATACCTCTTTGACTGTCATTTTCTAAGGGCTCGTCCCTTCCCTCCCTCTGTGTATAAGCTTCACTCAAACCAAGTCCTATGTTTCCTGTTGATTTACAGATGCACTCCTGTCATCAGCCCTGACTTACTGTATGCACCAAACCGATGTATAATTCTGCCAACACACTAAAAATACAATGCTTAAGATCTAAAAAAAAATAAAAAAAAAATTTCAACGGTAAATACAGACTGATGAGTGTTCATCGCTTCCTTTGCTTTCAGCTCTGCTACAAGTGTGCCCACTTTGGATTTGGTTAGAGGCAGACAAATTCCCTGTATGTGGGTTTTTATATATCAAAAGATCAATAAAAAACAAATGAGGCCTTCTGAAGTTTTTCAATGACTCGGAATCACCTGGTGCCATTTACAGTTGTAGAGTAAATCAGAGTGACCAGTAGATTGATATTTAGATTGATTGTGAGTCAGATAAAGGTAACTGTTAGACTTGGGTAGAACAGCGGGACAGCAAACGAGTTAATTTAATAAACATAGTTTGAAACCATGCACCATGTAATGCTCAACCCATGTTCTGTTTCTATTTAAATGCATTTTCATATATTCTATTCAAGAAAATAAAAATAAGGAAAATATGCTTGTATGTGTGAGCATGTGGCATTGAATCCAATTCTGAAAATCAGTATCAGCTGACAGAAGGCTGCTAATGTACCGTTTCACTGTGTGATCTGAAGGCTGTGTCCCATTTAGAGACTTTAGAGATGGTTTTGTAACCTTTTCCAGCCGTGTGATTAACAACAACAGAGTTCCTTTGTCCACGGCATCATACGCTTCTGTGAGAGGTCTGACACGGTGAAGGTGGTCACAGTCCTCTCTGCCCTTTTTCTGATTGTTTTCTTCATTTTTTTTTCTCTGGGTCACTCATATGTAGATTAACAGCCATCAACCGGTCTTGGGACAAGACTGTGGCAGGGAACGACACAAGGGCAATGGTTTGCCTACGCCAAAAATCTAATCTTTGGCATGTCCAAAAGTAACTAACAACGAGGAACTTCTTCATTTGTTCTGGAGTTATTTCAGTCAAACCAATAAAGCTATTCCTCCAGCTTTTTGGCTGCATCCTTCTTAGTGTTTTCACAGAGGAGTTTGAAAACTGTGGCATCTGTGGCATTCCCACGGCTTCTTCCTCTCCGGCCGTCAATTGGACCTCTGAGGGACAGCACTCCCACAGCCATGTTACATGTGATGTCATATGTAGTTTTGTTCTAAAAGTGTTTGTCAGAAGCTTTAGACCTTGAACTGGAGCTCAGATAGACACACACTCATTCTGTTTGGAGACAGGTTCACCATGACTGTAGAGATTACGCTGAGACATCAACACTATCGGTGTATTTGGAACTTCTAAGTTCATCTGAGCCTGAAGTGGTGAAACACTGTGATAGAGAAGCTCAAGGCCCAGCTGGAAAAGACCAGCGTGAAGCTGACCAAAGCTCAGAGCATCCTGCAGGTCCTTCAGGGAGAGTCGGCCCTTCTAAGTGAAGTGAAGTGAAGTCCCTAAGAAAACAGCTGGACGCACAGCAGAAAAGGTGTAGACCTCAGAGGACTCTCATCTTGCCCAGCTGAGTAAAAAGGACAACAGAATCAAGAAGAATGAGGCTCATCTGCTGAAGCTCAAAGAGCAGTGGAAGACTGACCACATCAAATGGCAGCAGGAGAAAACCTCCCTGCAGGAAGAAATGGGAGAACTTCAAGAGAAGGAGCGTGAGAACGTCAACCTCATGTCCTCTCTGAAGAACACGGAGCAGTAGACTTCCTGCATCAAGGACCTTCAGCTCAAGATGGATTCCCTGCAGGAAGAGAAAGAGGCCATAAATTTGGAGCTCAATGCCCAAAAAAAGTTGAGCGCAGAGGCCAAAGATTTCTGTCGGTTGGAAATAAACCAGCAGAAAGACGAGAACCAGAAGCTCCTGACAGCTCTGAAGGAGGCCGAGCAGCAACTCAAGGTTCAGCAGCTCTGGTGACCAAGAAGAAAAATCTTCCCGTCTTCAGATTCTTGCCCAGCCGGACGGCAAGGAGAATGAAAGGAAGAAGCTTGAGGTTGATCTCCTGGAGCTCCAAGAACAGCAAGAGAACGACATCCTCAGATGGCAGCAGGAGAAAACGTCCCTGCTGGAAGAAATGGACAAAGAGCTCCCCAAGACTCAGCTTCAACAGCAGCAGCACATCAACACCAACCTTACAGCCTCTTTAAAGAACGTTGAACAGTGGATGGAGAGGTGCTGTACTAATGGTACAAAAGACTGTTCTTCTAATGCTCACATCCAGATTTCAGAAAAGAAATAGAAATAAATAAAAAAGAAAAAATAACTTTATGTTTGATGGATGTTTTAAATTTAAGGTTGTGACTATGGTGTAAGTGATATAAAACACATTCAGTCAGTGGACAAGCACTGATGAGTTTGAAGTTGAACTGTATCATAACTGCATGAAACTATTCATACTGAAACTTGTGCCTAACTTGTTCTAATCATGTTGAAGTTATTTTACAATCTACGTTTACAACCTACTACGTTTAAAAATCTGAATGAAACAGGGTGAGATGTTACTGCCTCTTCATTCTTATAAATTGTGTTCGGTATATTTTTATTATTGTACAAAAAAAAAGAGCAGAAACACCAAGAGACCGAGAAGATATTTCAATAAGATGATAAAATCACTTCCTGGTTGTTGATGAAGACGTTACAGAGAGGAGAATAAAAGATAAATTATAGTCCTCTGTGCTTTTGACTTGAGTCACTTTGTATCTGAGTCAGGGGCTCTGTCTTAGGGACTCCCCTGAATCTACAGTCTGCCCTTTTAATCTATCAGCAGTAAACTTCATTCATTTACTTTAGTATTAACTCTATCTGTGGGATAAAAATTGCAGAGGGAACATTTAGAATCACCAGTTAACCTAATGTGGTGGGAGGAAGCCAGAGAGAACCCACGAAGATACAGAGACAACATGCAGACTCCACACAGAAAGGCCCAGTCGGCCCATGGATTCGAACCCGGCTCCTTCTGCTGTGAGGCATCAGCGTTGACCCGAAAACACCCGAGTGCACCTGAAATTCACCAACAGGTAAACACTCAGTGTCCTAGCTTGAGGCGGCCGCTAGGTGTCGTCCTCGCTCCCCCGTGTCCTCAGTGTTTTTAGCCTGTTGTTTTCTTGACGGTGTGAACCCTCCTTTACTTCTAGGAATCACACATGTGGTTTGAAGTTGAGAGTAAACAGGCTGTCGACTCGCTTTTACAGGTTAATGAAGCAGCTCGTTTACTGTGAATTCAGAACTTGTTTTCATTTCTGTTGATATGTGCAAAAAAGTTCTTGATCACACAGATCAATGTAGGAACAGTTTAGAGCTTTCATGGATACGTATGTGAGTTTTGTAACAGCTGCATAATAAACGTGTTGTCCTGTATAAGACACTGTTTTGTTTCCATGTTAACGCTACTTTGTTTCCCGTAATTATCAGCTGCTGAGTGTGTGTCCAAACATGTATGAAACTGTTTTCCCTTCAATAGATTCTTCAGTATTGAGAGACAACGTATTAACATTGGGGCTCTCTGATTGGCTGTGGTCGCTCCCTTAGCTCATCCACGGGCCAATAGGGGGGCTCTCTTGTTTGTGCATCGCTGCTGAGCTGCTATAAAGCGGCAGCAATGAGGGATGAGAGGAGAAACAGTGTTTCATGTAAAGCAAGAAACCCCGTCCTGCGTGTGAGTTCCCGCGGCTGCTTTGTGTGTTTGTCTTCGAGGGACATTTGGACCAGCAGCGGGTGAAGTGACCGGACGCGCAGCGGCTGTAGTCCTCCGGGTCCAGGCGCTCAGGTGAGTCCCGCGTCCCCGCCAAGGATGCTCCACATCGGAGCGCTGCCTGCCGCCTCCGCGGAGGAGAGGCTGACTCATATTTTGGCAGACTTTGTGAGAGGAATCACCGTCAAACCGTGACATAACGGGTCAACAGCAGCATTATGTAGAATAGAGCATCCTGTCTCCGTTCACTGAACCTGTTCCTCTCTCTGTGACTCTGTGTTTAATGGCTGCATAGAGGAAGCTGAATCTGCAGCAGCAGCCTGCAACACTGTGACAACTTCAGTTCTACCAGTGTTAATCCGATTAGTCGTTTCCACCCTCAGATCATTGGGGTTATTAATCTGTAACTATATTTGATGCAAACTAACTGATTTCATCTCTCAGTCAGTATGTTACAGCTGTTGTTTTTCCTCTTCGTTATGACTTCTTGTTATTCTTCATTTTACATGCATGATGACATTCATCGCGACATAAAAGTTGTGATTTTATTTTATTTTTTAAGAAAACCCGCCTGAATGCTTACGGGCTGCTGTGGCGAAGCAGAAAAACAAAGAAGACTGTTGTGTCTTTATCAAGTTGACTGTCTTTGTTTCAGCAGGATTTCCCCCTGTACTGTTGCTGTTGTTGATACTGAACAGCTGAGCGCTTCTTGTGTAGATGTGAGTCAAAGTGCTGAGGAGCACTCCGTGTACATCCGGAAAAACGCAGAAGGGGTTTTCAATATAAAAGAACTCAAAAGAAAATATTGTTCATTTAACGTATTTTTCTAATTTAATTTCTATTTGGCAGCAATAGAAACGTAAACAGTCAACGTATGGGTGGTTCAAGCCAATGATTTGCAATAAGTGTTCTCACTCACAAGTTTTAGAAATACGAAAAATAAAATTCACCAGACTGTTATTTTGAAATAAGTAACCGGAAAGCATCTGTTTTGTCTGGGCTACCTTTACCAGCGAGAGGGCTAGAGATGCAGATTGGGGTAGGTGGGGAGGGGGGGTGTATTGTGCAGATGATTTCAGTCCAGTTCAGACCAGTTCCAAGGCTGCTCTTCATTCACCGCAATATACTTTGTCTTATTGTTCTCAGTGCCATTAAGACGAAGCCGCTGCTTAAAAATACATAAAGTCATAATAGAGTCTGTTGTTTTTCTGTCTCATGCAGCCTTTAATCTTCATAGCCTTCAGCGCTGGCGGCGACGAACGACATCAAGTTCATATTCAGACAAAAACAGTCATACTTATCAGACAGAAAGGCGTTCATTGTTTCAAGTAGGAAGTGTCGAAAAATATAAAGCTACAGTAAAAAAAAACAAAAAAAACATGACGTTCATTGTGACTTATTGTTTTGTATTAAGGATTCCAGTTATACCACGTTTATGTGACAAGTGATCTTGGTAGTGTCATGTCTTATCACTAAAGTGCCACATTTAATAAACAGTTATTTTTCTATTATTATCACCGTTACTTATCCAACAGTTACAGTTTATTATCATTATTGAATGTTGGGCTGTATAACATAGATACATTTTGTTTTTCACAAAGTAGTCAAGTGTTTTAGACACCTATTCGTTTTCATTGAGTGATTTAAAATATATTTATTTATAACCTTTTTATTTAATTTACGGTGGCTTGTAATTTCAGTGCGGACTGGTTCTGTTGAGCAGCGCTCGCGCTGACAAACGACACCGAGAATCTCGCGCCGCACTGGTTCGAACCGGCTCGAGCTCCAGCTGCATTCACGTGCCGTCGAGTGTTTGTGTAAACAAGCTCTTGTTTTTTTAAGCATTTTTTAATTATGGACTCTTCGCGGTCAGCTGAAATTCGCTTAAACAGTGTAACCTTTCAGTGTAAACCACAGGAAAGGAGAAATCCAGCAAGTGGTCGTGTCTTGTTAAGGTATTTAAATCGCCAAAGCCAGGTAGCTCATTGTCAATACAGTGAATCGAGATTCAGACAGCTGGAGTTCATTTGACACTGGGGTTATAGCATTGAATTGAGAACTTTAAGTCTATGTTGTGTATGACATCTGACGCTACGTTACAAACCTTTCCTGCCAGTTGCGACCCCTCCATATCTTCTCCCACATGAGTTGAATACAACATAAACCTCACGTGTAGCTGCTGCAGGAGCCATGTCACTAGCAGCCAATAGGAGGAGACCTGTGAAACCCAACAGCCAATCGGATATGTCGGTGGGCGTGAAGCGTTTAATATTTATAGGAGGGGTTTGTTCCCAAAGGCCTCAGCTGTTTTCTGTTTATGATAGTCTACCACCACCCTCATCAGCCTGAAACAAAGGAATCTGTGTGATGTATATGTATATGAGTGATTAAACATCAACATTTTCAAGTAAATTGCAACCACACAAACAAGCAATGCAACCATTAATTCATTCGTTCATTTCCAGTAAATGCTTCCCCGCTGGACGGAGCAATGAAACACGAGTGTAACATTTGGAAACAACATCAGCAGCTTATCATTTCGTGCTTGTCTTCTAGGCTCCAGCAGCCTCCCTCAGATCCGGTCCGGCCAGTGCACTGCTACCTCCATCCTAGCAGAGATGGCTCCCACCTTGGCCACGGCCTTCTCCCGCCGCTGGTGGATGGCGGTGACGGCAGTCATTGAGAACCTGCTGTTCTCCGCTGTGCTGCTCGGCTGGTCGTCCCTGCTGATCATGCTCAAATCTGAGGGCTTCTACTCCTACATGTGCAAAGGACCTGGTGAGTCTGTTTTACTGCTTGATACAGAGGATATGTTGGATGTACTAGTTCTTTACTTTGGGCCTGTTTCAGTTGTCTGCAAGATGCAGCCAAAACCATAGATATGCGTATTGAGAGTGACAGTCTCGACTTATTTATCATGCAAATAAGCCTCATCCAGCCATCTTAAATGGTAATGGGCCTGTTTGCATCTAGTATCTTACAAATACAGGATCCTCTTGTGCCTTTTTGATTTTAATCAGAGTTTGACAACCTTGCATAACAACGCCCTGAGTATCTCTGCATTCAGCAAACTGATTGCAACACTCAGGGCTGGCAGGGTGTGGTGGGATTAGCATGATTTAAGGACATGCAAACAAAACCCCTTTCAAGAAGTGCTCAGTTTTCACCCAAGCTTGTCACCTCGGCCTCAGTCCCGGACAGTGACCTTTGTGTAAAGCAGCTACCTGCATATTAGCAAACAGAGGACTGTTATTGATCCAACAGTTGTGGTTTCCTGGTGGAAAGCAAGTCATTATACCAGCAGCAGGCTTCAAAGGCAGATGCGCTGCACAACAAAGCAACAAAATGAGATCTGAGTATTTAGATTCTGTCCTTTGCTTTCTCGGATCAAAGGTGATGCAGAGAGCTGCTGGACTCGGCTGGTCGTTATGAGGTTATCAAAATTTGCTTGGGCCAGAAAAATCCAACCACGCGAAGACCTTACCATTATTTAATCAGTTCTTTTTCACAGTAGCAATGTAGGTCAGGTGAAACATAACAACATGCTGAGAAAAGGCCAGCTCTTCTTCTTCATCAGTGCCATTTTAGTTTAGTCTCCACTGCCAGGCAACAGATCCATTTGTGAATGAGAGCATTCAACCTTTCCATTCTCCACAGTGATCATCACACAGACTGTTTCTCTGTGCTTGCCTCTTTGATCCTCTGATTGTGTCTTAGCTGTTTCTCTCCTTGTATCCTACAAAGAAACAGTGATGAAAGCCTTGCAGGGTTAATTTGTGCATATGAAGCCTTATAATTTAATTTAACTCCATCAACTGCTCACAAGCTATTCCCATTTTATGGTCCATAATGTCCCATCACTGCAGGTCCCCGCTGTAAAGCCCCCAATCTCTGGTCAGACCGTAGTGTTAGATCAGCAGTTTTTGTGTTTTACTTGCAGCTGTGAGATGGCCAGGAAGATGCGACAGTTTTTGTGTATGTGCAGAGTAGTCAGGTCAGTAATGTGCAGAAGTGTAGCATTGCCCTACTTGTAGTGCGACACTGTCTGCTATTAGATTTAAACATTGTGCTATACAATGGCATGAAATGGAACTAAAATAGAAAACGTTGCGCTCTGCCAGTCCAGCTGTCTCCGGCCCTTTTCTGTTTCTAAACACAGTTAAAATTTCTCAATTTGTGCAAGTCTGTTGTACAGCAGCCAGTTTGCTTATTTTAATACAAAGACAACAGATGGAGGAAACGGCTATGCCTGATTTTGTTCCAACATCACATGACAACTTGTCTGTTACCAAACTGAATTTCACTTATTGAAATGTAATATTCTGGTTGCTCAAGTTGTTGCAGAGAAAAATAAAAATTACATGATTTTATTAGTCTGACGTAGCCACACTTAATTCTTATCAAAATACCAGTCTGCTAACACTTCATTTGGATTTCATTAAGGACAAGTTTCAACTAATAAAGAGGAAAAAGAGTTATTTTGTTGTGATTAGATTTAAGTCCACAGTGCCCAGATGTCTCTGCCAGATTTGTTTGACCTGTGGCCTAATCAGCTCCCCATGGAGCTGCTCAGACCTATGGCATGTATCAGTGTGAAGTATGTACGGCGAACTTACACATTTATTAGTTCAGACTTGACAGGTTAGACTCCAAAGTACCCCCTCTGGAGAACAGTCATTTGTGACAACTGTGTTCTTGTCACTTTTTGGTGCATCGAGGCAAGAACACATTCGGGACTTTGGACTACTCTACTTGGTCAGATGATTGACTGGACCCATACCTGGGCAGTGGCTGATGACCTTTTTTCAAATCCACAAGAACACAACCACAAACAAGAAGGCATATCGAACAACACCCCAACTTTCTGCCGCAAAAAAATAAATTGTGGGTAAGGAAGTTGGTCCAGTTTCCAGGCTGTGATTTTACTGGCTTGAAGAAGTGACTAGAAATAGCCTCTGGTAAGATATTTAGCTACTTCATTAATTCTGTTACTGCATTGATGAAATCTACAATCTGAAACACTGTAGGGAAAAAAGTTTCAAAGCATTCTTTGTTAACGAAAGTTTATCTCATGTTAGCTAGAACTAAGCTAACATGGTTTGTTAATGTTGTCTGAGACAACATCTTCCCATTGTCCATAACATCAGTAGATGTATGGTCCCTCTATCACATTAAAGATGTGTGTGATAAGCTGTGTTTCTTTATAATTTGTTCTCTAAAAGTGTCTAAACAAAGGCAACACACCCTTAGTATGCCAGAAAATATGAGCATGTCGCAACCCTAACAGCTGTAAAGGGTTTGGTGAACACACAAAGCAAATGACTGTATCTGTCCAGCGCTTGACTGGAGGAACCAGTCATGCTCAACAATATGCGGAGGGGCGAAATCCCTCCACATATTGCATTTACTGCAACACCACGTCGGATGATTTACAATGAATGCCATGGCAGATATATATGGGAGCAGGCATTTTCATGTTAACACAGAAGTCTCATATAGGAGGCTACATGAAGGTCACAGGTGGTTTTTCTACACCGCGACTCCGCTGTGAAACATATTGTTGTTCAGCGCCTTCAGCCCAGCGTCTTCCCACGGATCGTTTGCAGTACTGTTGTGAAAAGTGTGTTTGCATGTCACTTAGTGCAAAGAGAGAACTGAGCATTCCACCGACTCTCTCTCCTCCCCTTTGTCTCACCGCTCGTCTCATGCCTCTTGTCTCTTGCTTGTTGCACAAAGATAAAATGTGTTTTTGTGCAGTCGCTGGGAAAACTTGCTTCTGTCAGTGTAAACGGAACAGATGACACATCCAAAAGAAAACAGTTATAGTGGCTTCTTTATTTCTAATGCTGCAAACTGAATGTCTACATTAAGCCCTTGAGGCTGTGTAGATGCAGTGGCCTTAACTAACCTATAACCCATCAGCTTTACACAATAATGATCACATCCTTAAACAGGTCACTGATAAAGAGGAAATGCACCTGTATCTGAGAGGCCTCTTTGATGTGAACTGATGCGGTTACTGTTACCTGGGGGCAGTTTGTGTACCATATGATCAGATAGCGTGATTCCTCTTTATTGTTAACTCTTGTGTCAGTGTATTGTTTCCTGACAGTCAGGTTATGTTGGTGCCTTCAACAGAAACATTGTCTATAGGAGGTGAGTCTGTTTGTTGTGATGTGAATGAATACTATAGGAGCTGTGTTTTTATAACATTGACATGAACATTCACTGAGCAGGTGAACAGTGAAAAGCTTCTCTCTGTAATGAGTCATACTGTTAGAGACTTTCAAAGTCAGCCTTTATACCTCTTAGTGGGTGTGCGTGGACTGGGCTTTTCCCTTATTGACTCAGGTCTTCTGCAGTCATTTGATTAGTCAGTGGTCAGAGCCGCTGGGGGACAGATGCTGCTGCCTTCTGTTAGTCCAACACTCAGCACTTAATGCTCCCGCACACCTCAAACACCAGTCTTTGACACAATATCTACCTTTTGACAGATCACATTGGTGCTCTTTCAGTCAGTCCACCTCTTTGGTTTTATCTGGAATATCTATTCTTCTCATGGTGCCCAGAGGACGAACCCCAACAGCTTTGGCTTTTTCTCCAGTGCCACTAGCACCGCACGTGTCACTTATCCAGTGTAATAAAGCATATCCACGTGTTGCTAGATGAAATGGCAACACTCACAATACATTTTGCAGATATTTGGTTCCCAGGGGATCAGTCTGTGAACCAACATGTGCACGACCTGTATGAGGTGAGATGCTTCATCGAGCTTTTGATTACATTCTGGTGGAGCTGATCCAGCTGTCTTTGGTTTGTAAGAATACTGGGAAACTTGTTGAAGATGGCTGGACCTTGTGAGAAGACTTTTTTTGTGAACTAACATCATATTGATTTAATCTATTTAGGATATAGTTGGATCAAATGCATTTGAGGTGCAAGACATTTACCAACACCAAACAGGTGGCTACAATTTTGTATGTATAATATAAACCTGGTTCTCAGGCAGCTGTTTACTTAAATGCAGCCTCTTGAGCTCAAGTGTCCTGACATCAGGACACTTTATATACAACACTTCGGTCGCAGGTGTTTGTTACGATATGTCACCTTTCACCTACTTACATTCTCACCATGATGCATTTAATATGACATAAAAGCCCCCACCCCCCCTTCCTGCATCCACCTCCAAACCCCATGCCCGGAGACCAGGGCCAACACCTCCTCCCCTGGTCCCCTCTTTTTATTGTGACCTGGATCTGCAGAGGCAGAAAACAACATCCCACGTCCGTTTAAGAGCACCGAGGGGACACAGATTTTCAGTTCAGTTGTTTATTAGACAGAGCAGAGACTTTAGCTGCTTTTGACAACTTGCCCCCAGGACTGAAACGAACAAAACAGATGACTGAGTACTTAGTCGGCCCGGCAGCCCTCCTCCACACAGTAAGTGTGTGGTAACTGCTGAGTCTGTCTCTATTGTTTCCCTTCAGAATATAAACAAGTCAAGGTGAGCGAGGAGCTGTTTTCCTCCTTCACCACCCCCTCTCCCTCTTTGTCCTCCGTCTGGCTGTCTGTCTGTCGAGATACCGGCAGAGTTTAACCGGAGGCAACTGACTAATAGAGCACAGAGACAAAAATAGACCCCTCATGAACTCAGTGGACTGTGTTTACCAGTGATTCAGCTGAGGACGCAGATTTGGCTCCCGTGCACCATGTGAGGGTTCAGTTGTGACTATTTCAGGTGGCTGTTTTCCTCGTATTGTGTTGTTTTCCCTGTGGTGTGTTTACTTGACCTTTAACATGTCTCCTGGTTTTCAAACTAGCAGCTCAGCTCTTGGGGGGGGTGGGGGGAGGTCAATGCTCAGGCCCCAAATAGCAAAACAAGGAATAAACTGCAGAACTTCCAAAGTCATCCCACAAAATCCCAGTGCTTTGCATATCTGTGCTATGTTGCAAAAAATGGGAATGTTGAGTATCAGAATCTGAATACTTTATTAATCCTTCAAGGACATTGTTTTGTCATCCAGAAAACAGCTCCAGCGTCTCCAACTCCTCCAACACGTCAACCTCTGAGGCTGACAGCACAACGGAGGAGTACCTGACGATGAACGACTGGCCCATCTGCAAAGACCAGGATGAGATGCTGAACCTGGCTTTCACTGTAGGCTCTTTCCTGCTGTCGGCCATCACCCTGCCCCTGGGCATCGTCATGGACAAATACGGCCCGCGGAAGCTGAGGCTTTTGGGCAGGTGAGGCTGGAGAAGAAAATCAAACCTGACACGCGTTGTTATTATGCCTTTTTAAATATTGTGCGGCTATTTTTTATTCACCGGGTTCATGATTATTATGTTTTCCCAGTGCCTGCTTTGCCTTCTCCTGCCTTCTCATTGCCTACGGTGCCAGCGATCCCAAAAGTACGTATTTTCGTTGATGCCGTCCCCACATACAGCACATTGCCATCATGTAGCACAGATTTACATTCAGGCGCATGTGATGTATTGATGCAGCAGCAACACTTTAATCAATCGCACTCACCGTGTGGGTGTCTGTGTCAGCAGAGTGCTTGTATCGGTTTGTGTTGGTGATTTCCTCTTTCTCCTGCAGATTTGTCCATCCTCATCTTCTTTGCACTGGCGTTAAATGGGTTTGGAGGCATGTGCATGACCTTCACATCTCTGACGGTAGGAAAGCTTTTACCAAGATTACAATACTTATTATACTTATATTTAATCATTGAAACCTTATGGTACCGTAGTTCATATGTGGTGCTTATAGCTTTATTTCACTGTCAAATGACAAATGCTTTTGCTAGTAAAGCCTGAACGATTAAGAAGCATTACGGCCCAGACTAAACTCATTCACTGCAAAGGAACCACAATGTGGAAATTAACAGAATATTCATTATTCAATTCCAAATACCTGCATTTAACTACTATGTCACGTCAAAATGGTTGCAGTGAAAAGTTGAATACACAGTGGAAAAAATAAGTGCTGCACAAATTAAGAACTTGTGCATTGCCATTTTTCCCTCAGCTACATAAACTTTAGACTGGTGTGTTGTTCACTGAACTTGGAGGCCTTCTGTGTACTGTAGGACTCTACAGGTGTTAGCTTTGACGTTACACTTCCCCAAGAACAAACAAGTGAGCGTTGCTTAATGCTAGAGAGAACAGAACAAGGTGAGCTACATGTAGTCACTGCTTGTGATAAACACCTGGTACGACAGGAAAAGTCCCGGTATGCCTTGTTGGTAAAGTTTACGCAAGTGGCCACTGCATACTGTGGCATATCGGCCTACTGCGTACGGCACTGTTAGTAGCAGTCAACTGGTTACTAAACATAGCAAATTAGCTCGCTTGTATTACGCGCTTGGCTATTTCCACTGGTCAAGTGGTTATGACATGTGAAGTTGTGTACACAGAATGCTTGGCACAACTGGTAACATCCAACTTGACTTGTGACAACACAGCTACGTGCTACAGCTAAGTGTTGGCTTCTAGAAGCTACTGAGGCTCATAGTCTAGCAAGCTAACGACGGTAGTGATTAATGCAGGATATGCAAAGGCGTGATGAAAAGACAGGGCCGCTGGGAATATTAACAGTAAACTCAGGCATATTAAGGATTATGAAGAAAACAGTAACATCAGTCACTGTGCAGTCATGACAGGCAGCGATGAGCCCGCGCATGGGTCCATGAAAGCATTGTTTTATTTTTTATTTTTTTTGAGTGTATGTTTGAGCGCGTACGGAAAGAAGAGGGAAAGGGGGATGAGCCTGGAGGGAGTGACGGGCAGCAAGGCAGGTGCTTTAGACAAGGGGAAACTTGGAAGATATGAAGAGAGATGGCAGAGCAGCTGACAAGAGGGAGGAAGGGATGAGCGGTGTTGACGGGTGAGGAGTAATGAAGGATGGAGCGGAGGAGAAAAGCCATTGGTCAGGATGATCAGAGAAAGTGCTGCATCACAGGAGAGGACACGTGAGCGAGAGACACGGAAAGAGAGAGAGAGAGTAGTTAAAAGATAGCGAGGATGCGCTGGTGATCTATTATTCACTCCCGCTTTGCTCCGTTGGATGGGAGCCGATAAAAGGACCTCTCCTCGTTGCCGTTTCGACCACATGAGCACACACGGATCACTGGTGTGCACTGCTGTTGTACAGATGTGTGATTGCTCTGGCTGTATAACATTATAGTTTTAATGGTTCAACTGGTGTTCGCACCTCAAAAGACAGAGGATGTGTTACTTTGTCGCGGCTTGGTAGCTGTGGAGTCACTTGCAGCCTGAACGTTTATCGTAAGATGAGAACAGATACAGACTGTGACAGAGGACACAAACAGGAAGCAGCAACAGGGGAACTGAGTCCATGTGTGTGTGTGTGTGTCTGTATTTCCCCACCCATGCGTTGCTGTTTCCTATTCACACTGCCTTCTGGGACCCTGCCTGACACACACACACACACACACATAAGCTGTTGAGCTGGTTTCGTCCCACTGCACCCTTCCCTCCAGCCTCGCAGCTCTTTAGCTCTTGGCCCGCTTGTTTTCTTCTTCTCCAGTTTCAGCTGCTCTCCTCCCAGCGAGGCCAGACCTGCACACAACCGTCTGAGCGGTCGCTTGTGTGCGCGAGCGCTGTATGTTGTTGCATGTCATCACCATGTGTGTCTCTGTGAGTTATCGTAGCTGCGGGGCGTCTCTGACCTACAGTAAGCTGAGTTACAGCTCCCCGCGGGTCTCGGCAAATGTTTCGCCGAAGCCTTGTTTGTGTCGGAGAGTATTGATTTTGTTGTCGTCATAAGAGGGCTTTATAAAGTACTAAAAACATAGATATAATAATATATAATTCCATATATCATTGTCCCTACTTACAGGTATGAAAACATCTTTAAAAAGTCTTAAATGTGACTTCTGCGGAAACTGTGTGTGAGAGAGATCTTTTCCTATCCCTCCCTTTTCCTGATTCTTTGTCTGAAGGGCTGTTATCGAGGCAAACTATTTTAAGACCTGTGAAGTTTATTCCTCAGACGGTGAAAAGCCATGAGGCTGCATCTCAGGTGTCATAGGTCACCGAAACTACTCAGGCCAGAGCGACACACCCCTCAGTCGTTTGGGACATGGGGCAGAGATTTCTCTCATCGTCGCCTTCCACCCCATTTCTTTGTCTCAGCTCCTTCGCCTTCCCCTCCTCCCTCCATCTCTGTTATTCCTCCTCTTTATCTATCTTTGCTTCGCTTCCGCATTCTCTCCTGTGGATGCACACTCAGCACTCAGTGTCCCAGGCTGCAGATGGAAAACAGGGAGTGAACGTGAGGGAGAAGGGGAGGACTAGAGGAGGGACCTCTGGTTAATATAGTTTTCCCTGCCCTCCATTCCTCCCATCGTGCGCTTGTAAACAGCTTCATGTTACAAATGTGCTTGTCCTCGATCCCGTCTGTATGCATGTTATACATACATTCAAGCTGCAAGCACTCACCAAGCTCCTCCTCTTGTTCTTCGTCTGGTTGGTGGCACGTGTTGGGAGTAAGCAGGGTTTGGTCTCCCGGTCTGAAGCTCTGCCCGTGGCCTTAATCTGCTTTCTGTCCGACTCATTGTAATGTATATTTCCTCTGTTCCCAATCTGTTTTTCTGTGTCACTGGAACATCTGGAAACGCTTGCATGTGCAGGACAAACCCAAGTCCAGAAGTGTGCCTAATGAATATGTTTCCAACTTCTAGGTGGGGCTAGAGGAGGAACAAAGATCATTTCTTATTGGGAGGAAAAATTTATGAATTGCTTCATTTTAGCCATTGAAGGGGAAAAAAACAGCTCAAATCTGGCTGTGCAGTATTTTTACCATGCCAGAGAGAGCAGGGTGAGATGGAGGAAGTGCAGTCTATACTCTGTGTGCTGCATATAACCACATTAAAAGTGGGGAACAAAAAAAAGATGACTGAATTACAAAAAGGTCAACGGTTATTTGGTCATTTGAGATCAGGGCTGGCCAGACGGCGAGGCAGTCCCTGATACCAGGATTGTGTGGATGCAGCTTGGACTCTGGCAGCTGTCTGATCCAGGTGGTTGGGAGATCTTGTTTTCAGGCTCTTCTGGGCAGCTCGACTGACAATAAATCTCTTCCAGTCACAGAGAGGTCTTAACACCCCACCATTCCAAGAAATTATTCTGTTTTCCGGCCATTAAAGCCCATTGGTTTATGTCACGTTAAAGAAACAATTTGACTTGTGGGAAGTAGAGGGAACATAAAATGACGTCAGGTCGACAGAGGTATGCCGTCTGGTGTTTGTCAGCTGGTGTTTGCTAATCTTACAGCCCTCTTGGCTGCTCTTTATGATGGATGGATGTCCTGTGCGTCAGGGCAGGACCGGTCAGAGCTGGTTCTCTATGATTCAACAGCAGGCAGCTGGAGTTTCCACTCGCTGCAGCAAAACCCTCTTCCTTCTTGCGTTTCTCTGTTCTTCCCTCTCAGACGGCTGTGTCCAGTTTCCTCTTTTTTTTTAATGCCTGACTTGAAAGGGTCAGCATTTTCCCCACTCCCCAGGTCTCTTCGTCACCTCGTTTTCTTCCATTGCCATTTCCATTTAACAACACTCAGCAGACACGCGTATCCACAGTGACCTGCAAAAAGTGCAGGCTGGCCAAATAGTCACATGGATAGCTTGAATCAGATGCTTGGTTCACAAAATAGCCACAGCGCGGTTTCTTGTGTGATCCCAGACTTGTCTGCCACCGTTAGACAAACGGTACAGAGATTAAGGTTAATACTGCAGATCTAGACAGTGGAGAAGTCGGTCATTGCTGAAATATCATCAGCAACAAAATGTTCCTTTTTATATTTGACTGGGTCACGTGGTGTAATGTGAACTGATAACATGCACCACTCTCTCCCAAACAAGATTGAATCACAGCACGACAGGTTTAATCAGATTCCACGTGATTATTTGAAAATAACACTATCAATGAAAACGTGTTAAGCAAGAGCTATGCTAATGGCTTTGTGAGGCTCTGCTAAGGCGAACGTGTTCGTAGTGACTACACTGCCATGATGATGTTTTCAAGAGCTTAGCTGGTTGCGTTAGGTGAGTTTAGGCGGGTTTAATCTACTTCGGCGCTCGTCTCTGTGAAGCTCTTTCAGAAGCTCCTCGTTCGTCCTCAAATCCAGGAACATGTAAAACATTGATCCAGTGCATATTGGCTCTGGCCCATGGTGTTCCTGCGAATTTTTTTTTAATTTAGTTAACAATTCATTGAATTTTTCCTGCTGCATAAAGGAAGGGTTTTATTAGCACACTCTTCAAACAAAACCCTCAGATCCACGTATCGATCGACCTTTTCTTCCTCTTCCTTTTAATTATATCATTGCACCATTTTTCAGATAAACACGTGCCGCTCACTGAAACCTGCCATCAGTCCCTGATCTCTTATCTCCAGGTGACTGCTCTGAAGCAAACGCAGGCCTTTAGTGGCTGTTCATACTGACTCCATCCACGTGTGTACATTCTGCATGGATACACTGTGAGCACACAGCTAACAAAAGAGCCATTCAGGGAAGGGGCAACGGCAAAGTAGGCGGTCGGGTGTTGTTAGTTTAGACAGGTATATGCACACAGGGCCGCAGTCTGCTCCCTGTGGACACGAACGCACCACTTCTGATACCTGCAATGAGGGTAAGGAAGCGGTTATGGGTCAGAGGGGTAGCTGAAGAAAAGAGGCGACATTTCCAGAACAAACACAGGGAACACCTCTCATTGAGAACTACGTAACCACAAGCTGAAAAACACAGGCAACGCATTCCTTTGATGATTACAGAATCACCCAAACAAGCCGCTGCTCTCTGAAGTAAAATCTTGCAGGGATTAGAACTGGAAGAAAAACACACATAGATTTCTAGCTAACTCAGGCAGTGTTAGTTGCTTTACTTGGGATTGGGAGTTTGTGCACATATATTTTCAGGATGAACTGTCATCCCCATGTCATCAGAGTTACTATATTATTAGTTCCCCCCCTGTAGATGGCATTCACATGAATTTAAAGGCTGATGTGTGATTACATATCTCTGGGGCAAAGGTCAGTGTTTGAGGATTCTGGTGTAGCAAGCTCATAACCATCTGGACCGAGACTTCCTGTTCTGGAGTTGAGAGACAATGTCTCTATAAGGACTGTTCCCAAAGTAGCCAACTCACTGAACAGCTTTTGTTTAATGTATTTACTTGAAAATGGCCACGTGTTAGATGGCTCGCTGACAGGATGTAACTGGGCGTCCTGTGATCTTCTGCATTCCACACAGATAGTATTGTCATGCATATTAGCTAGGTGTTAACGTTTGGCTCAAAGCAGCTGAGGTACAGCTTCAAGGCTCTTTCAGAATACTGCGTGACCTGGATGCCATAACTTACGAACACAGCCTGCGCCGGTGTGAGCCATTTATACTTGTCAGTCCAGCTCGCTCTGTAAAAACTCCAGGGCCTCGTCCACACGTATGAAAACGATCTTTTCCCCCTCCGTTTTCCCTGGCATCGTTTCAAGAATATCTGCGTCCACACGGCTCCGTCTCAGCACGACTCAAAACGCTACTTCATATTCCAGGCCTATAGGTGGCGCTGTTTCGGTTTCAGAAATTCACTAAAAACAGAGAATCGGCTTTAGAAGAAATCAAACTCAAGGACAAATTATATTTTGCCCTAGTAACCATAATAGGCTCAATATCTTCTCCAGCAGGAACACGAGCATGCAGTCCGCCATTGTTGTTGATGTTGTAATGAGACGTCTTGCAGGATAAAAGAGTTGGAAGGCTGCTCAAGGGGTGTGGCGATGGTGGCGATGACATCATTGTTTTCAAATTTTTCCACTCTGGTACCCGGTTTCAAAAAAGTGCGCTTTAGGGCTATGCGTTTACGGGATTCGTGTGGACGACCGGCTAAAACAATGCAAAACATCTGCGTTTGGTTATGGTGCTAGAGTCTGCGTTATCGCCGTAGCTTCTGCGTCAACTTAGTGCAGAAGTCAAAACATGAGAGGTGTCAGGTGTACACAGACCCAGTAAATGGGTCAAATATGTGTTTGTAACATTTCTGACATATTTCATGGCATTCGTGGATGTTTTTAGTTGACTGTGTACAGCTACTTTGTAGTTACTGTGGAGTAACTGGAGATAAGTTATCAGGGGTCAATGGCAGGTTTCATTGAGTCAGCTGGTTATTATGTGTCTGTGAGTGCCTGAAGCCACAGCTCCTTCTTTCTCCTTCTGTTTTTAACAGACACAAACTCACCTGTCTGCCTGACTGATGTGTTATTGACTAAAGCAACAGAAACACTGTTATCTACTCTCTGTCAAGCAGCGCCCTGACAGCTGCTCCTCCGATCATCACACTCACTCACACTTTATCCACACACTGCTGAACCCATTAATCCCTACTTCTTCTTTCACGATTAGCAGACCAAGCCGGTTTTCGGGAAACAGTCGCCTCAGCAGCTGACTGTGACTCAAACTTCGAGGAACCAGAAAGAATGACGTGAATCTGTCATCAGGCCAATGCTCAGCAGGGCCGCAAGGGCAAGACGTGTTGGGTGATGGGTTTGGGCATGTTGCTGCACATGTAGCAAAGGTTTTCTCTCTGGCACTGTTCAGTCACGTGACTTTGTTGTTTTCGCACACTCAGCCATGCCCTTTACAGAAACAGTGCTGCTTCCAAATAAATCTGTTCCCAGACTGAACAAATAAGCCTTGGTGTATTAGTGGGGGTGACATCAATGAGGTGAATGACAGAAAGGTTAGAGACTGACCTATACACAGTGCAGTGAGTGATCCTTTGTGTCTCCATGGAGTATCTGTGATCTGTACTGGAAGTGGAAGGATTTAGGGGCCGTATGAATATGACTGCTGTGTGTTTCACTCCTTTGCAAAGTTGATGGATCAAGCCATCATGCTAATTACTTTCATACAGTGCCTTACTTCAAAACTCACACGTGCTTTCCATGATTTCAAATACTAACGGGGCTCTTGCAAAAGACTGGAGATTAAAAAAAAGAAACCCGTTATCACATTCTCACTGGCAGGGGAATGAGGAAGTGATCTAGCATCAGTGGTGGTTATTTTGAACCTGTTGACTCTGCGCAGATAAACCGAATCAACCTTGGTTTGTCTTCACCACACCAATTCTTCTGAGACGGTGATTTCTGCGTCCTCCATCCTCCTCTCCACCAACTCGGCCAAAGGTCGGCCGCGTTACCCCCACCCTCACCCCCGTCTCGTCGGTCGGCTCCTCTAATGTGTCATAACTGGACTCTTTTGCTCGAGTGCCGTCGCAGAGAGACGTCAGAGGAGGAATTTGGGATTCTTATTATTTTGAATGTTGTGGCAGGGGCGTAGCGATTTTTTACCGCTCACCTTTGCTCTAATTATTCCGTGGAGTGATGTCTGTGTGGGGTGAGGAGGTTCAGCCTGACTAACAAGCTTCCCTCCTGCGGTGAACACACACCGTCTGGACGGATGGATGGACAAAGAGAGAGGAACAGGAGGGAATTCTCAGTGCAGTTACACTATTTACGAGCCGTAATAATGATCAGTGAGAAGTTGGTGTCCGAGCTTTAGCTCCCTTCTCTCACTTGTTCACAGCTGTTGACTTGGAGTGAGATCTCCTCTCCGCCTATATGCGGCGCTTTAAATCACCCCGATCGGGTTGACATACATGACGCTAAACCACTCAACCACATGTTAGCGCTCTTATTTTTTTCTTTTTGTTTCTGACTTCCTGCAGAAAGTTGTTTACTCTTGAAACTGCCCCGTTAAGTACAGTGTGTGCTCTTTTCTCAAGTTGAAGGTTGAGTGCATTATGCAAGGCTCTCTGGATTTTCTCTCTCTGCTCTGCCTGAACGGTGGGACAATAACAGTGCAAGAAACGGTCGCGTGCAGTTTGCACAGGGTGTACTTTGTGGTGACGAGCCGTGACGACTGTGGTGATCAGTCGTCAATAATACAGACCAGTGAGCTGAACTGTGACTTTTTGTAGGTTTCAGTAGATTTTGAAACCACCAAATATAGCAACAAAGATTATTGTGTAACTCACTATGCTATTATTAATCCAGCGTAGTTACCTAAATCTAATTATAGAAGTCATTTCTGCTAGCAGCAACTAGACTTCGGGTTTAGCTGTCAGCACACGCAGGTGCCACTGCATGCATTTGGTTGATGTTAATATGATAATATAATGTTTCCACAGGTGGCTCTTACAAAAGGAGTTACAAAACCAGGACTCAGCGATATTTATTACATAGCAAAATATAAGTAAAGTTTGCTAACATTAGCCACCATGAGCTAACTGGTCATAGCAGTCAGGCTGTAGCATGACATTCCTGAGTGTGTATAAATGTAGCTTTTAATCTGTAACTTAACAAACACCTTGCCTGTGGTTTCCCCTTTAAGTTCAGTATTCGTTTCATGACAGTGGAAATCACATTCAGATTTGTTGGAGACTTTTAAATGTATATAATAAGTGTGTGTTCTGTTTAAACTCGTCTGATCTAAAGTGTCTACTCTCTCCACAGCTCCCCAACATGTTTGGAGACCTGAGATCGACCTTCATCGCCCTGATGATTGGATCCTACGCTTCCTCTGCTGTCACTTTCCCCGGCATCAAGGTAGCTTCTGATGTGTTAACTTTTGTCTTAACTTTTGTTTTATAGACAAATATTCATTCATTCTATCCTCATCCATCACAAAAGGATTCTTCCTAAAAGGCAACATCAATTCAGAAAGTTATTAACGCTGCTGCCGTTCTCTAACCATGTGTTATTGATTCTCCATTATGATGCATTTGTTTGGGTCCTGTCTGCCTGCCTGTAGGTCATCTATGATCTGGGTGCCACCTTCATTTCCATCCTGCTGGTTTGGGCCGCCTGTGCCTGCCTCGTCTTCCTCAACTGTTTCATCAACTGGCCTCTGGAGCCCTTCCCCGGCCCAGAGGACATGGACTACACGTAAGACAGACACACTTACTCTGCTACATACACACGCACAAAGGCAGAGAAACATATGCATAGCCTCTAGCCACCATTGTTAAGCAGCCGTTGTAATGTTATTAGCTAACCTCGGGTTATACCCACTCTAAATTGATTCCAGCTGAGCTCCTGCGTTCTCCACAGAGATCAGTGCAAAACCAGCTCGCTCACACACTTCCACACAGTAAATCCCACTGTAATGCAGCAAAGACCAAGTGAGCCCTAAAGGGGAAAGACCATAAAACCAGATGATCGGCCAGCTTCTGCCGTCATTCACCTGGATCTTTTAAATTTCCGTCACTCTCACTTTTGTCTGTGCTGCATATTTTGTGATTTTTGACTTTTTCCTTTCCCGTGCTCTCTCTCAGGGTGAAGATAAAGTTCAGCTGGCTGGGCTTTGACCACAAGATCACCGGGAAGCAGTTCTACCGGCAGGTGACCACAGTGGGGCGCCGTCTCAGTGTAGGCAACTCAATGAAGCAGCAGCATCCGCCGCCCAAAGACCTGGCCTCACAAGAGGCCAACAAGCTGTGCCTGTCCACTGTCGACCTGGAGGTGAAGTGCAAGTCTGCAGAAGAGAGTAAGTTCAAAGCAGAAATTTTAACTTCAGAGCAAGAAATCTTTAGTGAGGCGGCAGTGAAAGCTCAATCAAATTTGTGTCGTTTGGAAGATTTCTAATTCCTCGCTCTCGTCGCACCAGCTTGTTCTCAGTTTTTTTTTTTCCATTGACTGTTTTAGCCAACTGATCATGAAAAAACTGGAATCCCCATCACGCTGCTGACAAAATGTCACAGCTGTCTGTGAGAGAGAAGAAATCCACACTCACACGGAAGCCGACATAAGTGCTTCTTGCCGACATGATTCAGTCTTGAGGAGAGACAGCCCCACTGTTTGTTGTGTCCCCTTGGCAAACATATGAATATTCAAAGCATCTCAAAAGCTGGTCTGCCAGAGAGAGTCTGTCTTTTGAATGAACCGGGCAGGAGGCTTGCCCTGTGGCCAAGAAGCAGTTAATGCGAGCTTAATTATTTTTCATAAAAAAAAGAGAAGCCTTGAAAAATCTCAGGACATTAAATTCCTACGTTCCTAAAAGCAGCACAGAGGTCCTTGACAACCTTTTGGTAGTTACTTAAACTTCAAGTAATTAGAGTTGCTGTTGGATATGATCCTACTGCACGGTTGGAAACACTCTGAGGCCTGACCTACATCTGTACACAAAAATTAGGCGCACACATCCCTTACATATCTACGGTACCCCATAACTAGGCTAACCCCCATTACCCTTACACCTCCAGGCCTCCCCGCGCCCCCCTGTCTCTCTCACCAGGGTCAGTGACTCCCAGCAGGGGGGTCTAGTCCCTCCCCTCTCGGTCTCTTTGGTACCAAATGGACCGTGGAATCGGGTCGGACCCCGTTCTTAGAAAAGCCGCTCAGCAGGTGTGTGACGTGCTGGCAGGGAGCTCCAGAGGAGAAATGTTGTGGGTTGAAGTATCAGCAGGTTTATCTGTGTGTGTGTGTGGAGTGCATTCAGGATGCTCGTGGTTGGTTTCATAACAGCTGGACCGTTCTCCGTCTGTCAGGAGCTCGAAAGAGGCCCATATGACACACAAACCCATTCCCCTCTCAGTTTTGCTCTAATTTGATGGCAGTATTTACTCATTGTTTCTGTTCAGTCTGCCTCCAGAGATCTGAACGGTCTGATCTGATGTTTTTGTCAATAACAAACATAAATCATGCGTCTGTGCTGATACACTCAATGAAGCCACAGTGTTCCCGTTTGGTATGTAAACTACACTTCGTGCCAACGATGAAGGAAGACACAGGAGGTCTTTCTAGTAACTGTCTCCATCATATGTTGATATAAAATAACACAAACTGTATTTATTTTTGTTTATACAACCTGATTCTAATACTGCTGAGCTCAAAGTGCTTATAAAACATTAAAAAGCCTTCCGAGCAAGACCAAACAGTTCCTACAATTAAGTCTGGCGTAGATACCTGTTGTTCAAGGCAATAAACCCATCTGCTCCATCTGTGCACCAACCATTAATTGGTCGGGCCAGCCCATCACCATATGGACAGTTGTGTGTGTTTTCCATTTATATTTCCAACTTTGATTAATGATCAACTCTTCCCAGACCACTATTCTTTGAATCCTGCAGCCGCTGTGCTTATTGTGGCACAGAGAGGCCAGCGGGAATATTTACACGACAATCTCCTCCCCTCATCTTAGCGCCGAATACAAGTAGACTTGGGGGAGGGCAATTTGGTGTACTTTACAGTCACATGTAAAGAGTATAGAAGCGATGAAGAGACAGACATGTTTGGGCCTGTAGCTGTCTGTCGTGTGGTTCAAGGTTTGCCTCCTGCTGCAGGCTGTGGTTTCAAGAGATCGTCATCGCGTAGTTTGTGTGTTGAAATGCTGCGACAGACAGAACTGGGAGTGCAGTCACGTTCCCATTTCGCTACCAATGACTATTCAGTGGATCGCTCTGACACATTGTTCTGACCATCATGGTCCCCAGAGGATGAACCCTACTGAACTTGTAGCTCCACTTACTTTCTTTTCATCACTGTCAGCGAGTTGACATTTGCAGTTCTGAGTGAAATATCTCCACAGCTATTGTATGGACTGATAGGATTAAATTCACAGTCCCTTAAATGACTTTTGTAAGCCAGCACCATCATCCGGACAACGTTTTATTTTGTTCAGTACCTGCCAAAGTAATGACATTCACGTCAACGTCCTTAGTTTTACTAAAATGCTAACATGCAAAATTCAGATGATGAACATGTTCACTGACATTTTACACAAGTTAGCATTGGTGATGTTAAGTCACTGTTTAGCCCCGCTGGGCCTAAAGATATTCTCAGAGAGCCTCAAGCTAGAATATTTTCTCTGGTTCCACGTTAAATTAGCACATTAAAAAGGATTTTTTTAATGGTTATCGGTTCTTAAAACCAGTGTAAACACAGACGCAGCCTTCCCCATCCAATGTAGCCTGCAGAGTTTAATAGTGGTTTTGCTAACATTTTGCTTTTGTGCACAGTGGAGATCATAAATATAGAAACTAGATGTATATCAGATAAAACAGGACGTGGATGTTTGTACTGAGTAATGTACAATATACTGAAGTGGCATAACTTGGCAAAAGGACGGTAACCTCACCTCAACCTAATGTTAATTCTGGTATATATATCTGGTTTATAAAAACAGCCATAAAACATTATTAAAAACAGAGAATTTCACATTGTTGTTTGCAGGAATTCTCTCCCTGTCCATTATTTTTGATATTTGATCTCTGTCTGAGATATTACCTCCGTTCCGCCCTATTTCTAACCTCTGCTCTCATTTCCTCTGCAGCTCAGTCTTTCATGAAGAGTGTCCTCAGCCCCATCTTCTTGCTGAGCCTCATCACGATGTGTGTCACTCAGCTGCGCCTAATCTTCTACATGGGAGCCATGAACACCATCCTGGAGTCGCTGACAGACGGGGACCTCAGCACAGGTGTGTGTGTCGCCGTATGCGGAGAGTGGACTGAGCTACATATGAAAACACACACAGATGTTGCTTTTCTTATCTTTAACACCTCTTTAACATCTCTGTCATGCTCACTTCCTGCTGCTGTTGCAGTGGAGAGGATGGAAGTGGGTAAGAGACGCTAGGCCAGACAAAACCACCTGCACTGTTCACCCTCTCCCCAACTCTCTGTACATTTTAGCTGTCTTGTCTAGAGCATGGAATAAAATGTGTAGTCAAAAGCCCTGTGACATCCTGTCGAGAATGCATCACCCTGTAAACTCATACCATTCATTTTATATTAAAAATAAAGCACATGTGCATAATAACAACTCCCTCTCTGCCGTTGTCTGCCCCTCAGTGAGCGTGTACACCTCCATCTTTGGCGTGCTCCAGCTTTTGTGCCTGGTCACCTCCCCTGTAATTGGCTACGTCATGGACTGGAAGCTCAAAGAATGTGAGGACGAGAATGACAAGAGCTCCAAGAGGTGAGGGTGAACTCGTTTAGACATGACACAGAAAATAAGAAACGTGTAAAAACCGGGATAAAAAAGTGACCGATTCGATCCTTCTCATAGTGAGCCTGGTCAGCCCCGTCGCACCAGCAAACAGATCCAGAAGATCGTCAACGCCACCAGAGCCTTCATCTTCACCAACCTTCTCCTGGTCGGTTTCGGATTCACCTGCATCGTCCCCAACCTGCCCCTTCAGGTACACAAACGCGCACACGTGGGTGGAGAGAGCTATTTTGTGTATGGAGACATCCTAAAATTTTCTGGGGAATTCACATTTCTCTGCACGTGCTGCTGTGGCCTCAGTTTCCCTGGTGGGGAGAACACTGCAGAGGAGTAGAGATGTACATGATGTTCAAACGGCATGCATTCACATGGCGTTGCAGCCCCTGGTGTCTCTCAGTGCTTTAGCACCACCTACAGGACAAAAAGCGTGTTTGCATGTTATTTACTTGTACTGAATTGTATTTATCAAAGATGAAAGCCATTTCTCAGAGAAGACTAGGCTGCTGTGACCTGACCTTGATGTGAAAATTAAAAAAAAAATTCTCCTCTTCCTCAGATTCTGTCTTTCATCCTGCACACTATTGTGAGAGGCTTCATCCACTCTGCGGTTGGAGGCCTCTACGCTGCTGTGTAAGTGTGTGACATGTTCAGAAGAATAGAGCATGACAAAGGCAGATACAGTGTAAAAAGACAAAACCCCGGGTACACAAAATTATCAAAAGTATGTGGACGTCTGCACTACAGCAGGATTACAGCCGTTTTTAGGTTATTTTATTTAAAGCCAGTCTGGTTACAGAGTGCTTTATGTGGGCAAAAGACACAAGTGTTAAAGACACAGCTATAAAATATAAACCACAAAAACAACAGTTGTCACTATATACTGTAGACCAGCATGAATAAAATATGAACTAGATGATTAATAATGTGCTACTGCCTATGTGTGTTTATTTGTAATTGGATTTTAAACCGAATCATCCAACTTAATATGCAGAACTCAGCAGCCTTCTACTTCAAATTGATTAAATCACCGCCTGTTTGTCCCCTGCAGGTATCCGTCTTCACAGTTTGGCAGCCTGACAGGCATGCAGTCTCTGATCAGCGCTCTGTTCGCCCTGCTGCAGCAGCCCCTCTTCATGGCCATGGTGGGACCCCTGGAGGGAGACCCTCTATGGGTAAGTTGATGAAAATTTTACATCACAAGCCATCCTTATGATTATGTCTGCCTGACGTTAATGCTGTCTTCAGGTCAACGTGGGCCTGTTGGTGGTGAGCATGCTGGGATTCTGCCTGCCCTTATACCTGCTGTGCCACAGTCGCCACCTCCAGCGCATCAGAGACGAGCGCGACGAGGATCCCAAGATCTACGTCAAGATGAATAACAGCAGCGGGCCCGAGGCCTCCGTCTAGACCGGGAGGATGAGAGAGAGATTTAAAAAAATAAAGAAAAAAAAAGAAGAAGAAGCAGAGAGTAGGAGCTACACTAAAGAGAGAAGCAAGGTGCCAGAGGTCGCATGACTGTGTGTGGGATGAATTCTGCAGCTTCTCTCACAGTTCAGACTGACAAATCACTCACATTCCCCACAAACACACACACACACATTACACTGCTAATCATAGATAAGTGAACACCACCGTGACTGACACCCAGTCTCACCCATCTGACACTATACGCTGTGAAAAACCTGACACATGTACACTCACTTGGGGAACTCACAGTCCCTCGACTGCACCTCTGAACTGAGGAGAAAACTGACAACAGGGAGAGGAAAGAATCTCCGGCAGACTGTTGATACCTCCCCGAAGGACTCCTCCTCCTCTTCACATTTCCTCTTCACTCTTGCCATTTTTATTTCATGCTGTTACATCTCTAAACCCAACTCCAGAAAGGACATCTCTGAAGACAAGAACTCTCAGTCGCAGTGTTGGTGTGCCATGAACACGGTGGACTCCGGTTGCCGCGATGACCTTCGCTATCAGATTGACACGTTTTTGACCTGTGTATTTGTGAGTGTGCAAACACACGAAGTAGCTCCCCCCCCCGGTCATCTTCTTCTTGTGCTCGGGGGCATTAACCCGTATCCACAGACAGCAGTATTGGTAGCAGTTCAGACTGAAACATAGATAGTCGAGAGCGCACTGCAGCATTTGCGATGAATTAGCTCCTGGTGTTAGACAAACACTGCATGATGCCTGAGACGGTGCTGGTAGTTCATTACTGTTTCACTCAGTCACCAGGGCAGGAAGGCGCGCTCACCTCGCTTTTGTTTTTGTTTGATATATCTCAGAATACGTCACAGTTTCTTCGTATTTTCTTGCAATATATGATCTCAGATTGTTTAATTCCTCGTGCATGATGTGACGGCGTGAAGGAGGAAGTGTGTGTGTTTAGATCAGGTGGAAGACTTTAGATATATTCAGTATAGTGTGATTTTAAAGGTTTGAGTGGCGTTATTCTGCTCACATGAATTTTGGGGTCTTGATTCGTTGTAGCAATAAGTGCTTCTGCGAGCTGACACACAATCACACACAGACAAGTCCGTACATTCTATTAAATGTATTTCTAAAAAGGTGCTAGTTGAATCGCAGAAATGTGTCGTTTGCATTTAAGACACTGTCGAGGTCTGTTTACCTCAAAGGCAACAACTTGCCATCAAATTACTACTACTAATAGGTTGTTTTTCATTACACGGTGGGTTCCAAAGAGTCAACCAAGTTACCATTTCAAGTTGCGTTTCTTTTTTTCCCTCCGTTTTGTGATGATTCTGTAACACAACCTCCACAGCAGCTCTGGGAAACTTGTGTTCACCTCGTTCAGGCGCGAAGGGACATTTGCTTGAAGGTAGCAGGCTGACAGAGGCGCAATCTTCCAGCTCCCGAGATAAAGTTTGAATAAAGAGCCTTTATCTCTGAAAGAGAACCCGCAGAACGGACGCAGGGAGATGCTCGTTCAGTCTGCTGTCTTCAGACGGCATACAGTGAAGCTCCTCAGATTTATCCTGCCTGGCAGTAGCTCACAGAGGCACTTCCAAAGACAGCCATGACCCTCAGAGTGCCTCTCGATGTGATAGGAGGAGTGGATTCAGGCGGGATGCGGCGCACCCAGTCCCTCTCTCCCTCCATCTACCCATCCATGCATCTGTCATCTACCGCTTTCATCCATCCCCAAACATCTTTAAATATTTACTGGTTACAAAGCTGAGAGGCAAGCCTCTGCTGACGCCCCATGCTCCCAGTCAAACACTTTAGAGAGAAATAAATGGCACATGATGCACTTTAGACCTTTGAAAATGGACCTCACCCACGGATTTGGTGAACAGCCCGCCGCCGCTGCATCAGTCCCGCGGCGCATGGCTGCTCACCGGTGTTGCACGATGCAAAGAATGTAGACTCAGAGCTTCAGATGTAGATTTGCAATTCAGAACGTGGGAACAGAAAGATAGTGTTATTTTTTTTATACTCAGACAGAAAACTAATGCTTCACATGTTCGTTATATCGCCTTTACGTGCATGGGCAGCGTGGCAGAGTCTCGTCTCACAGCTGAGTAACCTTCAAAAGTCAGAACATATTCATGCATCACTGAATAAAGTGCATGAATCTGCAGAGAAACAACATGACATGGAGTAAAATTGGTGCAGAATGTAATTTTTTTAAACTGGCAAAAAGTGTAATTGAAGATTTTTGCATGGTTTCTGTGCATTTAAACCTAAGTGTTACATACAGTAGACACATGATGACTTGTGTAGGAACATGAAAATGAAAACAGAGTGGTCACGCATCGCCATTAACGGAACCAGGTCTGCTGCAGAAACTCTTGATTTTCAGTCATTGTCCTACACAAGACAAACTAACATGTTTTGTGTCTGTTCATTCAAAGATGATGCATCTCTCAAGTACAAAAACAGTTTCACGAGAGCATACAGTTTCTCCATCCACTGATCTATGGGCTCTGCAGCAGCTAGCAGCTCCCAGACGTCCACCTCCTTTACTGTGTCAGACCTGTGTCACACTGGTGGTCATTTATCAATCTTTTTTATTTGCACATTGTAAATAGAAACCCACACGGAGACACTGACAACTTTTGCACTAATAATTTCCATAAACTCACACCGTTGCTCTCCACAGGTCTGTGTTGCTTTTTATGTTCTTGAGAGAAACGAGTCAGTTCCTGTATAAATTACAAATTGAAATGAACTTACCGTGCACAAATCTTCTCTTACAACTATACAGTTTAAATTTTTGCCCAACCTGAATTATGATGCAGTTGTCATTTACAATTTACAGTAATTAATGCACTAATTGAACTCCATACAGTGTTTCTCTGGCTACAGGTGACAGACAGGTACAGATGTAGTGCTATGAATGTGGATGAAGATGGGCATAGATTTGGGGATTTTTGTGGTAACCCATTCAGAACTCACTCTTCGAGGCAAACTGATGATGTTATTTACGGCCCATTGATCTCGGCGTCTCATCATGTGATGATCGAGCTGTGGCGAATGAGAGATGAGTTCATTCCCTCAAAAGTGGGGAACCAATCAGCACTTTCCTTCACTGCCGTACCTTAAATGACTCAAAATGTCCTCCATACCGCCACCATCCCCACCTAACCCCAACCCTCTAGGATATGATTCTCCTCTTTTTGGTTCATGGATTGACGCACAGATGAATTGTTTGCGTCAGCATGTGTGTGCTGGTGTTTTTTTTTTCAGCTTTGTGTGATAATAAGAAATGAGCTGAAACACCGACACCATGTTTCCCTCCCTTGATATTTTGTATTTTTTTTTCTACCTACCATGCTCCAGTTTAGTTTTGTTGTGTTTTACTGAGTTTTTTTTCCTCTTTTTCCTCTGATGTTTACGAGAATGTGTAATTTTCATAGTCTTACATTGTATATTTGGTTTTGTTGTGTCTTGTGCAACAGTATAGCCATTGTCATTGACTTTAAAAAACATGTTTCAACTGAAAGACAAAAAAGATCAATATATGAAGCAAAATAAACAGAGTAATTTGTATAAATGTGTCTCTTATTTCAAACGGCAGAAGGAGAAGGACACTGCTTTCAAAGAGCAGCAGAGGGCAGAGTCCTGCTGTAAAACTAAGGCACAGTGGAGCTGCTTTTGATTCCTATAGGAGAGGCTGACTTTCAGGCACTTGCATACAAACCTGTTGTACACCAGCCAATACTAAGACTTCTCAGACTGGATGTAAACTTAAGCTGTCTCAAGTAAACGGGTCAAACCAGATTTGACAGTTTCTCCCTGTGCTGGTTAGACCAGACTGGGCGTTCACACACACGCAAACAAACTTGTGTTTCTGTATTTACAAGGAACTTCCAGTAATATAATTCATTCTTTAGCCCCTTACCCTAACAATCTCAACTAAGTAACTCTTACGCTAATACCAACCAATTTACAACTGTCCTCCTAAAACCAAGTCTGAACAGGTTTGAGCTTTCAAAAAGTTGGAGGGTCCTGATAAATGGCCCCACAAGGACAATAAGGCCCCAAATGTTGGGATTCCACCTGAATTTGGTTCCCACAATTAAAACTAAGCTGTGATGCTGACTCAGTTGTAAATACAAATGTTGGTAACCTTGCACTTGGCAGCTCCCGTTATAACATATGACCTCAGGCATGATTAAAACTTTTGTTTGATATCTTGAGGATAAAATGTGCACACCACACAGCAGTCCATACCAAGTACCAACTATATTCTTATTATCAATATTGTGAGTATTATTTGACTAATATTACTGGGAAGATGAATGATCAGAAGGTACTTTGTAGTAAGAAAGAGCAGTCGTTCATGTTAGCGAGACTGGATAATGATTTTCCCACTGCACATGAACGTCACACAGCGTTACCTGAAACTAAAGGTGGGTGTCTCCTGCTTTTTTCGACGCCGCGCCCCTCTGCGCACACACACGGCATCATCCAGGAAGAAAAACCCGGAGCGAAAAGTAGTGACAGTCGGTGGTGAATGAGCGACTGCTGCTGACTATAAAGAAGCATTTTTTTTCAGGGTTTTCCTGCTTTCTATGCTGCTGTTCGCTCGGGGCCACAGCCACCATGCTGACTAAAGAGTTGTAAGTATCTCAACTTTCTGAAACGGCGTCGTTTTTATCAGATTGAAGAACGAAACGGACACTGTCGCTTATTTTGTCCTCAGAGCTCATAAACTGTTCTCGAAATGTCGACCTGACATGGAAAAGTTGGCTCAGAGAATAATACGTTCCTTCAAAATGTTTATTTATGTCTCTAAGCCAAGGGGTTTTAAGTCAGTGGTCGTATCGTTGATGAGTTTTTGGAACTCTCAGAACTCCGTTCAAAGTTTTGGCAATTTAAAGTTTATTTTGTGTTAACACGAGTAATGAATGACACGTTTAAAATTAGAAGAGATTCGGGGCTACTATGAGAATGAATTTGATTTCGGTACAGATGAGTCGAAGATTATATCCCAAAAAACCGTTCCAAAGACCAAAAAAAGCTCAAACGTTCAAGCTTGACTTGTGGCTGGCACTACCGAAGGAGGTTAGTTAAACTGGTGTTTTCACTACAGAGGGACGCCATGGGTACGGCGAAATTTAATTTAACTATGAGATGAGCTGTTTGTAAAGGCATTCATATTAGCCGAAATGGAGAACTCCACGTAAATGTTCGGAAAATATATCAATTCCTGTTTTGTAAGACATGTACGTGAACATACATGGACAGATTTTTAGGCAGACGTTGCAGAGCAGTGGAGTTTAGGAAGTCACTTGTATGGCTCTTGTGTCTACTGTGCCAAGTATCACAAATGTGACTTAAGGGGCCTGACTAAGGACCGTCAGTGGATTAGCTGCCTCCCCCATCCCCCCCTTTAATTTTTTTTATTTTTTATTGCTACGTTCCTGTGACTCCTGGGCCAGAAACTTTTATGAGTGACATGTCATATGCACATTATTTCTTGAAGCAGCACATATAGTACTTAGTTGTCATCTGACCACGGTGCAAAGTTCATCAAGAGGCTCAGCCATGTTGGATTATTGTACGTCAGAACAACTTTTAGATTACAGCATTGACTGTTTTAGTAAGGAGTCATATAAACCGCGTGTCTTTCTGTCAGTGTATGAGTTTATTTTTTTATCACATCAGCCATCAGGTTCGTGCTTTGAGAGCTCCCCTTCCACTCTGATCTGTTCTAATGAAATATTCAGGCCCTGCTAGTCTGACAACAGGTGGCGATTAATTGACTATTGTATCATTGCACACAAGAGAATGATGCACAAAGAGCACACACAGACACACACATGCAAGGTTTCCACTGAAAGCTCCAGACTTATTTGCTCTCTCAGAGCAGCAGTCTGCATTACAGTTTTATGATTTCCTCTTCCTTGTCCCTAGGTCCCAGTGATAGCGGGACTGTAGCAGACGACTAACTGTCTTGTTACTTCCCATTATTCGTTTACGTTGCTGTAAATCAGTCATTGTTAATGCACTGATTAAAATTCACACTCACTTTTGCTGAACTTCCATGCTAGGGTTGCCTGGTGCTCCTAGCTCTGCAGGTACGCCAGTAGACCTTTCTGTTTATTCTTGTTGGAGCTGCAACAGCGATAACAGATTGTGCTTTCAGTGTCACATCTCTGTAGAAGTTAGTATTCTTACTTGAAGTTTGTGAATAAGGATATTCCCTCAGCCCCGAGCACTAACACGTGAACTTCAGCTTGCAGGGGCACATACAGGCAGCTCAACACAGCCTGGGAAGAGGGTCAACAGTTGTGTCTTGGTGAAATTGAAAGTGCGGGCACCAGAGGATGCACTTGTGTTCATAAGAGGGCAGGGTCCAATTAAAAGTTTGTTCAGCTGCTATTTGGATTAAATACATGCATGCATGCATGCAACTGAATGATCCTACTACCAATCAGCATGACACTCAGACTAATTCTTACTTTTTTTTCACTTTACCCATTTCAACACATAAGCCCACACACATGGTTCGATTGGCATGGCAGATCTTTGCAGGACCACAATCAGTTCTCAACAGTGCGGCTCCAGATCAACTTTCTGCCACAACAAATCTCATGGCTGGCTTCCAGATACTTCATAGGTTCTTATTGTGTGTATACCATTATTTGACGTTGCACAAGATGACTAATTGGACCGTATGCGTCATTAGCTCATTAGCCGGAGTAAGCTAGTTTCACTTATATATGGAGGAACTGGTCTGCTAACACCCCTTAAAGCTGAGCAATAAATATTTCATATCTTATTTATTTATTCTGTAGAAACACCACTACAATTTTCAAATTTTCACTTTCATTGGAGTTTATGTACTGAAATAGTTGTGGCAAGGAGCAGTTGCCAAGACAACCAGCGGAGATTCCAGGAAGTTGTCAGCCAAGGACAAGAAGTAGTCACGTCCCCCGGAAAAACAGCAAACAGTAGATTAAAGAGGCAAAACATTATTAGAGAAGAGAACAAAGTGCTGAAGGTTACAGATATGAGAGTGGAAATTATCTACTCGGCTCTGCTAAAAGTCAATAACTGTATTTTCCCGAATGCCTGTTACTTCAAATTCAATGCTAAGAAGTTGTTTTCACATGATTTGTGAAAACTTCTTTGTGAATTTCTTGTGGCTTTTTATTGACGTCTTGAGATTACATTATCAGAAAACTGCCGTTAAACCTAAACAATACGTATATATGCAGAACTTTGATAACGTGTCCTCATCCACCAGTGGCAGGTCAACAATACGGCCGTGACTGTCGTCTGTTTTTATCGCTGCCTGAGATACGTGCTGATGTCCTCTTTGTTTCTCTCTCTCACAGCCGGATCGTCCTGCCCATCTCGGTGGAGGAGGTAAGGACTCTTTTATTTACTTTAATTTTATCAGTGACAGCACGTCATAATTGACATTAACATGGTGTATTGTTCCAGATTTAGATGCTGTTTGCTTTTCTCACAAAGACAGTTGAATTATCTGTGCTCACCATTAAACACAGACGCACACTGACAAAAGTAAGCGTTAAAGGTTGACAAAAGTCGCGTCCCAGCGTTTGATCTCGGTCAGCAACAGTAGCTACTCTGCAGTTTTCTCACAGGTTGCTAATCGACGTATTTCACCTAATACTTATCAGCGTGCATCTTATCTTTCTGACTTTGGTGATGATTAAAAAACAGAACAGCAAATCTCAGACTGTATCAAGTAGGTGGCGCTCAGTACATGATGTGTCCAGATCCGTTGTTGGTAGAGTTTGTCACTCCCTGGGCTGTAGCCTACCTTTACATGCCCTTGCAGTCCAAACTCTTCGCTTCATATCAGGGCTAGGATTTATTTGGCTTTGTTTAATCTACCTCAGCGCTGGCTGCTTCCATATTGTCAAGAGAGCAGCTTCTGCCCTTGTGTGTTTCTCCCTCGTTAGACATGTATTTCATGGGAGAAACTAGTGTTTAATGACCATCGCCTCATTTCCGGCCTTTTCTATGGTTTAATACTATGTTCAGAACAAAACCAAAGGCTTTGTTTTTCCATTGCTTAACATGAAGCAGCAGCCAGTATTTTACTAAGCCGACCAAGCGCCGTTTGCTGCTGGACCGGCTTTTCCTCTGAAACACTGGGTGTTGAACACTTGTTTTCTAGTTGGGAAACCATGTGCAACAATTACGACATCTGAGCTGGATCAAGTCTGACAGAAGTAGGTGTGGTCACTGTAATCTATCATTAATCCACAAGCGTTGTCATATGTAAAGCTGCCACATTATTTGAAAACAGCTTTGGTTAGGTTATAGGTTAATAAAACTACAGTCGTCATGTAATAGGATAACCTGAGCATTGGATTTTTGATGGGTTAAGTTCCTTTAGTTGTGTTTTTTATATTATAGAGCAGAAATGGTAGTTTGCTGAATGCCTCCTTTCTGGACATGTTTGCACCACGTGTATTAAACATCAGATGACACAATGAGTTTCCAGGTGGGACAGAAACTCATCAGCAAAGCAAAGCAACGAGTCGTTCAATCAAGTGTTTTAAAAGATAAACTAAGCAGAAATCAGTGTGCACATGTCTTACTGCATTATTTATCATCCAGGTTTACAGTCAAGTTGGACTCTCTATTATTATTATTTTAATCAAGCAGCTGAAGATTTATTGTCCATGTGAATGTAGTCATTGTAGGAAATAAATTTTGAAATTACTGACACTTAATACCTTTAGTGGTGTATATCTTGGCTTTTCACTGTGCTACAGCAAATACTAAATCACATTTCTATTTTAAACCGGGATGATAAACTGCAGAAATCTCTTCTCAGTTGTGTCAAGTCCTCCACACACCACAAATACGTGCAGTCTTTAATGTTTAGTTTTGGTTTACAGCAGACATAAAACAAGTCCAAAAGCTTCACGTCTGTGTACTCAAGCTGATGTGATCGTTTTAAAAATGCCAGGGTTGGCACTGATACCAATCTCTGGATACTGATCAGAACATTCCTACAAGAAATGGACATTATGGATCATTGCAGCCTTACTTCATTTAACAAAGTGATACGATTACATTCATAAACACCAGGTGATGCATTAGGTATTTGAAATACAGTTTTCATGCAGCACTGTATGAAAAAGGATTGTGAGGTCAAGTCACTTTGATAGTGATTGAATGCAGTATAAGATGTTAAACCAGTTAAGTTTCTTGTTTTAATTCTAAAGCAGCTGCATTCATTCGCTTAATACGCCTTGGTTTTATTGGTTTTATTGCACAAACCAGTGCTGACTCATGTTTCCTGAACATGATGTGTGGTTGTTGTTTGCAGCCTGATGTTGAGTTCCTGTGCTTGAACTGCCTGTGCTACATCTACGACTGTCCATGACAATGACGAGACACACTGGTTATACTCGGCAAGTCACATTCCAGAGTTCCTGCTCACAGTGGCAAGACTAAGCATCTACAGCTACCAAAATAGGTTACTAGCCTGTAGCAATGCACTGTCTCTGAGGAGAAGAGGGCTGGGCCCGATTCATCTACAAGATTGTTTGTCCAGCTAAACCGCCAGAGGCAGAAGATGTGGCAATGCTCTTCAACTGTCACCCAAATCCTCAAATATGTAATAATTACAGAGAAAAGACAAAGCGAACAAATGCAGTGGATGTTTTCAGAGTTGCATTTGGCATTGTTCAAAACGGTGTCGTTAAGAAGGAGTGTGTAGCCGACGGCACAAACGGAGGTGACTCACTATTTCCAGTGTCACTGCAACTTTTGCTTGACTCAGGAAGGGTCAGGGAGAGGGAAGAGGAAGAAAGGGGGAACAAAGTCACCAAAAAGCGCACTCTGCTGGTTTTCTGCAGCTCAAGTGTGTGTGTCTAGGAAACTCAGGAAAATGGTTAACCCATGGTCAGCTGATTTACACAAATGGTTTACTGAGGAAGGATTTTTTTTTTGCACTTGTCTTTCTAATCCTGTACATTAAGCCTAACTTAAGTCAACCCGGTCACGTTAATTCCATTCTGTTTAGTCGTTTGAGACCAAGCTAAACACTGATCAGCTGTAACATTATGACATTATGGTCATTTTCACTGGCCAAGTGAGTACCACTTATTTTTCTGGTTTTTATGTCACTTGTCATTGGGTTGGATGTATTTGCCAGCTTCTTAAACATGGTGTGTTAGAAGCAGGAAAAACAGGGAAGTGGAAGAACTGAGCAACTTTGACAAGAACCAGGCACGAGTTTTGATGTCTGAATGACTGGGTCAGTTCTAGTGGGACGTTCCTTGTCTGAAGTGGTCAGTATTTATCTAAAATGGTTCAAAAAATTGATGCATGTGGGGAGTGAAGGGTCGCCCACGTGGTCAGAACTGCACCACAGAAAGTGGCCTAGTCTGATGAGTCATGTTTTCTTTAACATCACGTGGGTGGCTGTTGAAAAAAGCACTTTTTTAGTAAAGACAGGGGTAAAAAAAAACAGCTTTTACCGAAATGGAGTGCAGTGGATCATTTTATTTTTCTATGCATTGTTCAGTTCATTCCCATCACCTGTCCAGAGTATCATAACATGATTTGAACGCAGCATGTCTGTTTACACACAACAGACACAGAGCAACATTAGCATTTATTTGGAATCATGTTTCCGTCCAACTCCTGTGAGAAAATCTTTCAGACTTTGTGTGGTGATTTTTTTCAGCTGTGCAAATAGCTTACAGTTGCTTTGTCAGAATTTCTTTACTGGAAACAAAACTGCTAAACTGGTGATTCCTCGCTCTGGTCATTAACGTGACTGTAACTGGATTCCTCTTAAAAGTCAACATTTGTTCTGTGTAAAAAGTGTCACTGCGCAAACTGTCACTATTATAGGCTACTTTCAACCAGAAAGGAAGCAAATCACACCTCACAAAATCTCAAAAACCAAATAAGCTGTTGGACTTTGAAATCCAAACAACACATAATCCAGAGTGAGAAAACTGATTGAATTCATTGCTGTATAAACACTTCTGTAAACAATAACCACGCTGTCTTCTTTTATCCTTCCAGTACCAAGTGGGTCAGCTGTACGCTGTAGCAGAAGCCAGTAAGAGTGAGACGGGTGGAGGAGAAGGTGTGGAGGTGCTGGTCAACGAGCCCTACGAGAAGGATGGAGAGAAGGGACAGTATACCCATAAGATCTACCACATGCAGAGGTAGGAGCTCAGCATCGCTTACAGCACACTACAAAGACATTAGTAGAAATACACAGCAGTGAATGTACCACTATCTAATACGGCTGTTCTGCTAAAAGTGTATGTGACTATCCTTAGAAAGCTTAAAAAACACTGACATTTAGCGTTCAGTCTGACACTAGCTTTGTCTTTTTGAAGAAACACTCTCTAATGGAGCACTTATCTACAGGAAAAAGCCCTTTTTTTAATGTCAGTATGTTAAACCTCAGCAGTTATATCAGTATTTTGATGGAGATCCTTGCACACAGTTTGCTTTCTTTCACGCTTTAATCAACAAACTGTTTTCCAGTACATGCTTCTTAGTGTGAATTTTGTTTTGGGGTCGTGCATAATTTCATTCAGTTAAGGGATTTCATCTAAATGAGCACTGTGTAGGATATGGTGCCATCTAGTGGTGAGGTCTCAGATTGCAAACTGACTGAATGCCTCCCTCACTCACCCTACCCTTTTAAGTTCCACATCTGGACCTTTAAAAACCTTGATTCACAATCAGCTGTGTTAACTACTTGCCAGCTTAGTAACTCGTTAGGATTTAAGTTAAAACGGTTGATAAAAAATCTATATTTGCATCTGTGTGCATCGGCTCCTGTTTCATAACGGTAATACATGTTTTTTGAAATAGTCTTTAATCTGGTGGATGAGGTTGTAAATACAAGTAGACGGTTGATGGGAGTTAATATAAGCGCCTTGATGACTTTCTCTCTTCTGGACTCTGTACTTTTGGTTTCCCACAAAGCTCACCATTTTCAAAATGGCATGCAAATTGTCAACAGCTGAGACATGTGTCCTATTTGACACTGAAATGAATGAATGAAAACATTTGCACAGATTTTACTGTGAGATTTTATGAAACACTGTGCTGGTTTTTAAATGCTGTGTGACCTGCTCTGCTGGTAGTCATGTTTTTCAGAGGTAATTTTCCACGTAAACGCCTTGAGTGCATTCTGACAAACTGCACACATCATAAACCTTTTTGTGTGTCTACATTAATACCTGTTTATGTGTCCACAGTAAAGTACCGGGTGTCATCCGTGTGCTCGCTCCAAAAGGTTCTCTTGAGGTTCACGAGAAGGCCTGGAACGCATATCCCTACTGTCGAACCAGTGAGTCCTACCACCTACATACGCACATCATGTTGGATTACAGTTAATAACCTTGTAAAGAACAGCACCAGATGAGAACCTTGATGCTTAAACTCTGTGGATGAACTAAAACATTGTCTCTCCTTCTCTTTCTGACACATCCTCGCCTCATCATGGTCCACCTTTTTCTACTGATGCAGTCCTTACAGTAAGTCTTCTTCCAGTTTCAGTGTTAAATACTTGTTTTTGTGGTATGGGCAGTAGAGTTAAGGGTCTAAAGTATCTAGTGAAGCATTGTTTAATGTTTACATGATGAAAGATGAGATGGTTACCATGTTAGATGAGAGGAGACACTGCAGTTCAGTGATGAGCTTGAGTTCACACCATTGTGTAGATGTGTTATTGGCTCACTATTAATTTATGAACTTTTATGCACGATGCCATCACAAAGTGCAGTACAATCAGTATGTGGGCGTGGAACAACACGATCGTTGCCTCACCTCATCATGTGTCTTTGTCATGTTTACAGAATACCTACATGAAAGATAAGTTCATGATTAAGATCGAGACATGGCACAAGCCGGATATGGGGGATCAGGACAATGTAAGTCAAAATGTCTGCTGGTACTACTAACCATATTAGTTAAGAAGAATCGGACTGATGAATAAGCACTGTGTTAAGTGACGGTAATGATGAATAGATTGTCATGCTTTTGCTGTTGTGTTTGCTGATCTGAGAGAGCTCGTGCAACCAAACCAGAACTGCTGGTGTAGTTTTAGATGTTGTACTTCAGTACTCATTTTTTCAGCATCTGTGTCCGGCTGCCACTCTACATTATGATCATGAACCACCTCTCCTTCACTCTGGCTACACTACGTTTGTCAGTGACTCATGCTGACATTTTTTTTCCAGCAAAACCATAGAAATGTCAAGTGTTTTGAAGGCATTATTAAAGAGTTATGTAATTATACCTTCTATAAGGTATAAACTAAGCTATAAAAGTTGACTACTAGCATAACCTGTCATTATCAAATTAAAATTCTGCCCTTGCTTGTACTAGAGCCAGCCTACTGGAGGATGCTGTAAACAAAATAACTGACTCCACCACTCAAACTCTCAGTTTTGTTCAGGTGGACTTATAAAGTCTGACATGTGTTCCTTGCCTTTACTGAATAACTGACCTCACCTTAATTACTCCTCTCTGTAGGTACATGGACTCGACAAAAACGCATGGAAAGACACTGAGGTTGTTCACATTGACATTGGAGACAGAAGTTGCATAAGTACAAAGGTATGTTTTGTTAGCATATCTGTTTACTGCCATAACTCAGCTGTTTGTTAGTTTGTTTCATATTTGCCACAGCTGCACTCTGTATCATTGTTATGGTTGTATTTTTTCTTCAGGACTACAACCCAGATCTGGATCCAGCCACCTTTAAGTCACAGAAGACTGGTAGAGGGCCTCTGGGACCTGACTGGCAGGTACTGTCCCTCCCCTACTGTTCTTCAATGTTACGTTCATTAAGGCAGTAAAATTGTTCAGTTTAAAAACCTGGAGTTTTGGGTTTTCAATCTTCTCTGTGTAAATGTGCTTTCGCAGAAAGAACTCGCCAGCAACCCTGACTGTCCACACATGTGCGCATATAAGCTAGTGACAGTTGAGTTCAAGTGGACAGGACTACAGGGCAGGATGGAGAGTTTCATTCAAAGGGTATAAAGAAGTTGATTTTCTGTTTTATTCTGTTTTTTTTTATGGTGCATATCTCCATCTGGTGGGACACGTATGAATATCTGTACGAATGGTTCCTGTGTCGCTTCTTCACTCACTTGTTCTATTCCTGTCCAGGTGGAGAAGCGTTTGTTCAACCTCTTCCACAGACAACTGTTCTGCTGGATAGACAAATGGATTGACCTGACGATGGATGATATACGACGCATGGAGGAGGAGACAAAGAAAGAGCTAGATGAGGTAACTGAGGATTGTATAAACATATACTGCTCCACTTTAGCAGGGAGTTCATCTTAAGCACTAAACATATTCAATGCTTGAGGCAAAACGTAATATTAAATTTAACTATCTTCTGAAAGCAACAATACATGCAATTTAAATTAAGCAATAGACTTAATCGTGTCAGATTAAGTCACTTGACTACTACATCTTGTTCAAACAAAAATGTTGCAAATATGTTGTGATTGTGGCAGCAGTATTTTGTGTAACTGTTTTAACCACATCAGCAGTTCTTGTGCTTGTAATTCTGCACACATCTCAATAACATGTGTCTCATGTCACAGATGAGGAAGAACGATGAAGTTAAAGGCATGTCAGCTGATGATTGATGGAAACCGACCTGGTGCGTATTTAACTGTTGTTTTGGTGAGATATTATATTGGATTTTATTTTTAATATGTTGTCTGTCCCTCCACAGATCAGGAACGATACTGGAGGATCTGACTTAACACTGGAAGCTCAGACTCCACTCCTGACTGACTGGAACTACAGCAGCTCGATAGGCATAATCAAGAACACCATACTTACGTCCTGATAAAATGTTGCTCATAATAAGAGTTTATTATTGTGAAGTCACACACTACATTTTAAAACGATTACAAAGTGTTTTCTTTAAGCAAAATCTATTTTGAAGTAGAAGTTTTCTTGTTTATGCCTATTGTGTCATCTTAAAATATAAAACAATAGGGTAAAGGTGTGGGTTGTCACTGGAGCAACATTTCTGATTACTGTCCTCATTTTCTTTACAGACAGTGAATGGTTTTGTTGTGCTCCTTGATTTTTTTTATTTTTTTTTCCCCCAGTTCTCATCGATTTATTGTTTACTGACCAGAGCAAGGCAAATTTTTCTCCTGTCTTCTGTCTAAATTTACAAATGCTCCTGCGTTACTAAGATTTTAAAACTTTTCTTTTTTAATAATTCACTAAACTTGACCACATGTCAGTACTTTTGATGGAAATAAATTCCTGATTTTGTTATGTGCACCTGTTGCTCTGTTGTGTCACATTTCCTCAAGTATTTTGATTCATCATGACGTGGTGGCTGGAGGCACCGCAATGAAAATAAACCTTGATGATTTACATAACAACTATGCCATGAGGACATTTACTAATGCTAACCTGACTGCACCTGCCGCTGGTCAGGTGGTCAACTTCGCCTCATACATTGATTTCAGGTGCTTTTTAAAAATGTCTACCTTTGGGTTGAGGTTTTGAGCGTACAAGTTAATAATATGTAAAAGAACCTGAACTCTGAGCAGATTTCACAATGATTGACACGTGAAGCTGCTCTGTCTCGACGACTGTTCAAATGTTTGGTTGTTGTGAGTCTTGTCCTTTGATTTTAAAGTCATGGGTTACATGATTGTGTAGTATATTAAAGTCACTGTATTTGTGCCTTGCTTTGTGAGTATTTTTACATTGTACTTCTACTGGAAAAAGTGTATTATTAGTGAACAAACATCCTCTCTGTCATCTACAGCAACAACACAACTTAAAAGTCTGAACATTTCAGAATAAAAGAACCAAGAGAGTTCACCAAATAAAAAGACAATGTTTAATATTAGTTGAACACAGTCACAGTGCTTACAGTTATACATTTTCACTTCACATTAACATTTACAAACATTAGGCCATGCAACTCATACATTCAAGTCAAGGATACTGTGTGTGCTATTCAACAAACTAATCTAAATGCCCTCTAAGTGATGTGGAAAAAATATCCTGTAAGAAATTAAAAGGAAAAATGTTCTTAAAATAATAAAGTTAGATATTCTGAGTAGGGAGTTGGCATTCAAATTTACGTGGAACTAAACTTGTAAAGTCAATAACATAATTTTGTCAGATTAATCCATTGACATTGAGTTTCTCAACATTTTGAGAAAACTTATTACTTTGGAATAATATAACACTGATCCGTTTTTTGTTTTCCTGGCGTGGTAGCATTGCGTTTCCGTAAAGATAGAATTTAGTCGTTGAGGTTAAAATTCACATAATCGACTTCAGGCTTTTATTTTGAAGGTAAACAACATATTTCCGGTCAGGGGGGCGGGAACAGTTACTACTGTACACCCGCAGGTTGAGGCAACTGGTCCACTGTACTCCTCCCTGCAAATAGAAAAAAAACATCGGAAACAAGTGCTTCCAAAGCGTACCAGGTAGTACATTATAAAACACCCTCTCACTCTTGTTGTTAATTCGTGTGTTTACTGTGAAAAGCATGGTTTAGCTAGCTGCGCGACGTAGCTAACGTTGTCTGTTTACATTAAGATAACACCACAACAACGGTGCATGCTGACAGATAAGGTTCAGTTGGATACGTGCACTTAGCTGGACTTAAATGAATGCTACCTGCTTAGTATAGGCGAGTGAGCACAATTAGCCAGTAATTGAAAAAGATTAGAGACACTGTGCTGTTGTTAACTTTCAAGCCTGCCCAGGTTGCCCAAATTGAGACTGAATTTGATAAGTTAGCAATGTTAGCTAACAGTCAGGTAGCCGAGCGTTACTGCGTTACTAGTATTTATTTGTGTTTTGACATTGTTCAAACTTAAGCAGTGGCTGTGCTGAAGTTACAGAGGCATGGTCTCCTCGTCACATTTCTGTTGTTTAGATGATGGAGGAGAATGAGGAGCAGACGGACGCCCAGCAGTCAGACCTCAGTTTGAAGAAGGAAGATGACAATGGAGAGAGTTTCAGGTAAAGACGCTGCCCTGGCGACACGTCATGTGATTTAATCCGCCAGCACGTCATATAAACAACAGTGCCACCCGTTGTTGCACAGTGTAAAGTGTTTAGAGTAGAATATAAAATGCGTTTACTGTTTGCAGTTCCTTTGTTGTACAAAGGAACTGTTTCTATTGCCAGACTTCAGAGTCTTAGAAATGTACAGGAACCAGTCACACAATGGTTCAATGCAGAAGTAGTGTGTTACAGTCAATATTAGGGGATGTGATGACTTCAGTGGCGTCCTTCAGAATCTTCTACACATTTCTCTATAAAAATGACTCACACCTGTCCTGACAGCGGAACAGAAATATCCTACTTGTGCATTTATTTATTCAAGAAAGTGAATCTGTGCGGTGCAAAAGTCAGAGCCCTTGTGCAGCAATAACAGCAACTGAACATTTCGATAACTGCCGTTCAGTCGTCTACAGCTGCTTGAAGCTGTATCTACAGAACCACTTCAGCTCTGAGATGTTGGTGGGTTTCTTCACATGACCTGCTTGCTTTAATTCTCTGTGGACTCAAAAATTACATTTCGGTGCAATTAGATTAAGCCTGATTTGTCTTAAAATTAAGACAAGAGCCATAAATATCTCTCCATGAGCTCTATGTCGTGTTATTGTCGTAGCCGGATCAGCAGTGGCTTCTTTGCATAGAGGTGACATTGTCCAAGTTTGTCCAAAAGGACAGGCTCCACAGTGTCGACATTATTCTGCACTAATTTCCTCTTCACCTCATTTGTCTCGCCTTTTTCTTAAGTGGCATGTAGGCTACCAGCTACAGAATATTCCTGTAGTTTCACTCAAAATAATGTTTTGTGACAAACAGTTGACTAACACTGTTACCAGAACTCCAGGGCTTTTCTGAGAGTGTAATTGTCTCGTTGTGGGTTGAATGTGCTCTAAGGCGAAACACTGTGCCAGTCTACAAATCTGACTGGATTCTGGCAGGTGGATTAGGTTGCCCAACAATACACATCTAATGCGGATTTGAGGGGGGAAAAAACAAAAAACAATGTATTGCCATCCTGTCTAAGGAAGGAACAGTTGGGCCTCGACAGCTTGCAAAGTTTTTTGTTTTTTTTTTACGTTCAGGCATGCATGTTGGTTTCTCAATTGTTAATAGGCCTAAATGTTGAGACATATTACAATGAGATTAGAAGTAGTTTTTAGCACACAAAGACGACTTGTAGACAAATTAACCAATTTCCTAATCACTCTGTCCAACTCTGGAGCACCCAGATCCTTGAACCAGGCTTTTCTCATTTCACTCAGAGGGTTGATTCTATAGAAGAAAGACGGTTTGCTTGTTCGGTTCCCTTTTAAACTTACATGTTAGATTTTTTTTTTAATTTTTTTGTGGAAGACTTCCAGCAATTTTCAATCCTTTAGCACATATTTAGCATTTCTGTGCTGTGTAACTGCGACACTCTCACTTTGATCCGGAATGGATGAAATTAGACGACTGTTAGGAGATGTAGGGCGCGTCCGTACCGACAGCCTTGCCAGCGATGCCACGCAGTCAACGGGGAGCAAGCTGGCTCTGCGCCATCGGCTCAACCAGCTGATGACCTGTGTGGACGACTTGGACCCCGAAAACAAGCTGCACGAAAAAGTGGTCAAGACTCTGGATAACGCCTTCCTCATCTTTGGCAAAAGAGCCAACAAGCAGAAAAAGGATAGTTTCAGGTGGAGAATGATGCTTCCTCTTCACTTGATCAACGTTACGCTATCTCCTTAATGGATTTTTTCTACTTTGGGCTCAGTGACTAGTTGTGTGTCTGCCCAACAAAAGACATACTTGTATTCTTGCTAACTGACACCCTCCAGCAGGACTTAGGCCTTTGAATTGCTATAATACATTTTACTGTTGTTGCTGAGCTTAGAAAATTTAATATTACGGTTTTGTTAAGCTTAGGAGAAAAGATGACTGGTCTCATTGTGTGTTAACTGTAGCAGCCTGAGCTGCTTGTAGTAGTGGTACAGCACATGCACTGTAACGGCTTTTAAATATGAATAATGTTGCTCTGCTGAACGAACATCTTTGATTCTAAAGCTGAAAGTTTAGTTATACTTCACTTTGTGATGCATACAGCTGAATGTTTTTTGGTGATCCTGTATATTTTAAAGGTGTATTGTGGTACCTAATTATGTGTTCACTTTTAAATATTGTCCATCTACTAATGATGAGTTACGTATGTTTTTCTAATGCCCCGTTCAGCAAATGAGTCAATTTTTCATCTTGTGTACGCACAGACTACACATGGTGACGTGGAATGTGGCCACAGCTGATCCTCCAGATGACGTGACCTCTCTCCTCCACTTGAACTCATCAAAGAGACCAGACCTCTATGTCATCGGGTATGTGTCGCAGGGAATGTGAAGTGATTTTTGGCGTCAGTAGTCTAAGAGGCAGAATGACAATCAAAACTATGTGTGCGTGTGTGTTTCAGGCTGCAGGAGGTGTACTCAGGACCATTGAGATTCATGTCAGACATTGTATTTGATGACCCTTGGAGTCATCTGTTTATGTCCACCTTAGCACCGCGAAATTATGTCAAGGTATAAATCTTCTCAAAACACATGCTCACTACATCCAGCAGTCACTTTTTCAGGTTAATAGAAACAGATCCGTATTGCAAGTACTTTTGTCATTGTATTTACTTATGTGTGTGTGTTTCAGGTGTCATCAATCAGAATGCAGGGTCTCCTGTTACTGTTTTTCTCCAAACTGGAGCACGTACCCTTCATCAGAGACATTCGGGCTACATACACACGGACTGGCATTTTTGGTTACTGGGTGAGAATTACTCATGTACACACACGTTAGGGACCCCCAGTCCAATCATCACCATCTTTTAATGTTCTGTACAGGATGATGCGAGTCCCGATCCGACATTAAATAAACAATATCCTCCCCTGGAGATTCATAAAGGCTTTTTTAAATCATGCTTATATTCTAGATCACACGTGCACGGTGCGTCTATATTTAGTACAGTGAATGGTGCTGTCAAAGCGTGGAGTGTATACAATGGCCATGTTTATTCACATAATTTTGGTTCCTCTCCTTCTACTTGTATGTTGGTAGCTTTGAAGCAGCCAACCGCAACTAAAACAAACAAAAAAAGAGGTTGTTTTTCTTTGTTTTACTGGCAGCTTTGAAGTTAGCCGACAAAGAGGAAGAAGACGTTTTGGTGTTACAATGACGTGGTTTTGATTTATGGCAGACCTAAAATAAATAACTACCAGATACCGATCTGATCATTTTAAAAAGGTTTGGATCGTCCCCGATACCAATCGGGACATCTCTATCACACACACACAGTGCCTGTTTTATTCCACACACTTTTCCTCTTCACAACCAAGTTACCGTGCTCTTAGACCTTATGCTACAGAAATAATCGTGTTTACAACTTAGGATATAATGAATTACCAGATTCATGACAATTTTTATAGGTCTGATCAGTTCTAAGTTGTGCTTAGGCTAAAGGTTATGATGCGGTCCATGATGTCTTTTATTTGATCATTTAATACCAAAGGTTGTCATTGATTATTACCATAAAACATGGCTCTTTAGGCACAGACACACCAAACCATAATCAAAAGAACTAGCAAAAAGGTTGACCATGGGTTGAGACTGGATTGAAATTTGTTCTTGACCTTGTGATGCTACAGCCACTGGCCAACCAGCATGTATGTTCTACACATTCATGGGAGGAAATAACTCTCCAGTGCAGCAGTCATCAGTAGTTGTCATTCAAAGAGGGAGCTGGAAGTGAAGAATCCACTTGAGCATTGAAATGCCTTCAAGAAACCTCACACGTGTCCAGTTGCCTTTGTTTTCATCCATCTGTGTGTGCTCTCTTGACTGTAGTGTTTACTTAGTTATTTAATGTCAGCACTTCTCTTCTCATACACTGGTACACTGAGCTGAACAGCCAGTCAGTGATCTCTGTTACTGATGGCCACAGGTCTGACTAGTGGCTACAGTGTGTGATCACAAAGCCTCCACTGATGGCTTGACACACTCGTGACCCTGTGGACAATACAATGTTAATGTTTCATGCATAGTAGTACTCCCTTGTGTGTAAAACTGACACACTTCCTCATCAAATGAGGAATGGACTAAAATATGTAAAACCACATCCCATTCAGTGTGTTTTATTTGTGAACTGAGTCACAGAAGCAGAAGTAAAGGTAAAAATGACTCCGTCATTTTTGCACGAGTTAACATAGTTGTCTCTCTGGTTTGTCTCTGTCAGGGTAACAAAGGTGGTGTGACCATCCGTCTGTCTTTCTACGGCCACATGCTCTGCTTCCTCAACTGCCACTTGGCTGCTCACATGAAATACGCCTCAGAGAGAGTGGATGAGTTTGAGTACATCATGGACACACAGGCATTTGAGTGTAAAAAGGCTCCAACAATTCTTGACCACAGGTGAGAAGATGTACAGGATAAACGTTACAATTTATCCAAACATACATAATATACACAACAGATCTTAAAGGAGATTCTTTATTCATCTGTGGTATCTGCATGACATAGTTTTTTTCTTCATGTATGAAATCAGTCACACATTCTTGCTTCATCATAGTACCACTTTCTCTCACTGTCCCTCCTCTGCCTCTCTCGGTCCAGGCTGGTTTTCTGGTTTGGAGATCTCAACTTCCGAATTCAGGACCACGGCATGCACTTTGTCCGCTCCTGCATCAACAATAAAAACTACAACCTGCTGTGGAGCAAAGACCAGGTTTGACCCATTAAGCTTTATTCAGCTTCTGTTTATGTTAAAAATCCTGGATGAATGGATACGTTAGCTTGAGTGTAATGAAACACGTGTTTGGTTTCAGTTGACCATGATGAAGAAGAAAGAGCAGGTGCTGCAGGAGTTTGAGGAAGGACCTCTGGACTTTCAGCCCACATACAAGTTTGACTTAAACTCTGATACTTATGACAGCAGGTAATTGTTTCCAGGTAACACACACGAACTTAATCAAGCAGATCAAGCATAATCACACTTTCCTGATTCTTTTTTTATTCAGAGTATTTGTTTATATTTTGTCTACACCTCTTTTCAACTTCACAGACTCTACAGGACATGGTTTGGCTTTAAGTAAGAGTTCAGAATATACTGATGTCCACGTCCCTTTTAATATATTTTGTTACTCCACATGTTATTCACCTAACTCAACCTCAGTTAGTGCATACGTACTACTTTTAACATGCCAGTAAAAGTAGTATCACCATCTTTGTTATGCAGCAACTTAAAAACACAATTGTGTTTTGAAGGATTAATGAAATTCTGTTCATGTGCTGCGATTTAAACAAACAAGCAGGAAGAATGAACAGTCTTGGCAAGACAAGCGTCAGATTGTCTTTGCAAAGAAAAGACTGAAATGCTTGTTTACTTTAGAGCCTGAGCTCACAATACTGTTGCTGTTTAAGGTGCCTGTGGATCTTTAGGCTGCTGTTCCAGCAATGGAGCAGGATCTTCCTGAGAGGATCGCATTTCTATTTTTTGCATGTTATTCTGTTATTCATGTTATTCTACTAGCAACAAGACATTCAGGACTGCACCGTGAACAAAAACACATTTATCATCTTTGTTTGGCTTAAAGGATGCACACAAGAGGATTCTGCGCTATGTATTTGTTTACAGCAAACTCCACAGGGCACCTTTAAATAGTATCAGTGTCAGTAGTCTGTATTAACACACGTTGAACTCACACTGTTTAATGTTGTCCTGCTGTTTCAGAGCTTGTTAATATAAATGTGACTGTGTAAACCTCTGGGTCCCAGAACAGCTGCAACATAACATCTAACATGCATGTCCAGAAATAGATGTTCTGGTAATACAGACTGGTGATGGTTCACAATATGTGAGATGGATTATAACTGGATTTCACAGGAAGTTTTGACCTTATTTAATGTCAAGTTTTGTTTTCAGACAGCTTGATGTAAAGATATGTTCATAGTTGGTACGTATGGTCATGCAAAATATAAGGTTTACTTTTTTTTGTCACCCTATTTTTGTTGCTTTAACTTCTAAACTTTTATGGATGATAACTTACATCAAATATCACATAGGGAATATAAACATAAATACAATATGAGTAACTTAAATATAATGTTGATATTGCATAACACTGGTGCATCTAGTCGTCCATTGAGAACGTATGTGCTGACCACCTGTGGTCGTAATCTTTGCGGCATGTACAAATGCAACTTTTTGGTCCAAACACAGGTGACGTCACAGTTCATCTTTGTTTTGCCCATGGTTTTTTAATGACAGTTTTGTCTGTCTATTCTTGATAATGTACTTGTGTAGATGTACATGTACATTAACGTATATGACTAAATGTCAGTTGATAGCTGTGGTATGACTTACTCAAATACTTTCAAGTACATTTAGATAAATTTTTATGATGTAAATAGTACAGTAATACATGAAATATGTTGAAACAAAGGGTAACAAAGGTCGAAGTATAATATATAGTCCTATCCTGTGTATGTGTGAACATATGAAGCACCTTCAGACGTACTAGGATCATACTACTACATACTTACAATGAGTCCTCCAAACAATGCCATTCCATAAGTTGCTGGAAACGTTCATTTAACATTTTTGCTCCTGAAATGATTGCATCACACAAGTTGTCAGCTACATATTTCATGCACCCATTTTCCTGATCTGCCACAACCAAAAAGGTGTTGTTCTGGATCAGGTGACTTTGCTTTGTGATGTGGTGCATTATCTTAATGGTAGTAGCCGTAAGAAGAAAAGAGTAAACTACAGCTATAAAAGCATGCTCATTCAGCTATAAACAGACTCTGGCATTCGGTCGTAATTGACTGGGATTAAAGTCCATCCACCTCAAAGTAGCTTGAGTCTCAGGTCATTTTCCGCTCAGCACGGTTGTAAAGAGTGGATATTCGAGTTACCATAACGTTTCTGTCAGCTCCAGGCAGTTTTCTCCTTTGACCTCTCTTATCAACAAAGAGTTTCTGTCTGCGTGACTGACGATCACTCTCGAGATTTTTATAAGTGAGGGAGATCAGCTGTTTTTTTAGAAATGCTCAAACCAGCCCGCCCGTTACCAGCAATCATGTCACAAGTCATAGGCACTTTTTATCCATTCTGATATTTGATGTAAACATTAACCAAAGCTCCTGACCTGTAGCTGCAGGATTTATTCATTACACTGTTGTCACCTGATTGACTGATGTGTGTCTTGTAACACATACTTTCTTATAATCCATCCAAATCCATTTTCTATAGATTTTAAAGATTTTATATTGAGCAGTCTGACTGTGCATCAAATGGAACAGGTGAAGGCATGATATGAAAATACCCCCAGAAAAGAATAAGTCTGCATAACAAATGTCAATGTTACATATAAGAATATTCAAATTTCTTTGAGGTAGGACAAAGCTATCATTAAGGCTACTTTAAGATTGAAAATGTAACTTGTTTTTACCTCAAACATGGTAGGCCCTCAGAATTATCATTATCGTGCTTTTCCTTAACTGCCTCGTCCAAGTCACACTCTTCATAACAACATCTACTCTGGCTATACAGAGCTCACTTTTTCTCCCAACTAAAGCCCACTAATCTGCTCATCTGTTCAGCGGTAAGAAGCGCAAACCTGCCTGGACCGACAGGATCCTGTGGCGGCTCCGACCCAAGGCCCCACCTGCTGACGAGGAAGATGAAAATCAGACTGATGCGATTTTAGACGCAAAGAAGGTCAAGCAGCTGGAGGAGGACGAGGAGTATCCTCTGAAGATCAGGCAGGAATTGTACACCAGCAACATGGAGTATGGCATCAGTGACCACAAGCCTGTCATTGGTATCTTCACATTGGAGGTGAGAAACTGGATCCCAGAGTGTATAGATACATGTGACCATCTTTTAGTCACTTTTGCTGGTCACTCTCATTATGTAAGCAGGATTCAAATATGTGTTATAGAGTTTATTTAGGAGGAACAAAGACAAGCTGGCTATATGCTTTACATTTTGATTCATTATTACGGCACCGTATTCATAAAAGTAGTCACTGAAATCTGGAAACTAGACAGATAATTCACCATTAAGTTCCATTATTGAAATGCCAATCTAGTTCTGAAGCAATTTAGAAACAGTGTCAGTATCTATTTAGCGTGAACAGCCAAGATCTTTTGAATTTCACTGTGGAGTTTCTTTCTCCATCCCTTCAGCTGAGAAAGCTGTACGACACTCCTCTGGTGCGACTGCAGCCTGAGGGCGACTGGAGTGCAGATATTGATTCCATGGTTCTCTACAGCCCCATGCAGCCATTTCCCTCCAGTAACTGGGACTGGATCGGACTCTATAAGGTGAGTTTAACAACCGCCACTTGCCACTGGCAGTTTAAATGTGATATTTCAGTATGATAGACTTAGTGTTTGTATGAATTTCAGGTTGGATTCAGCAGCTTGTCTGACCACATCACCTACACATGGGTCAAAGATGACGAGGTGGCCTTCAACGAGGAGTTCATACAGGTAGTTATTCACGCCTAAAGAGCAGCAGTGCATACATCAGAAGTAAAAGTACTGGAAGAAACCAACAGATGATAAAAATGTCTTTGTAGGTATATGTTAGTAAAGAGGAGATCCCTGTGCGCGGAGGAGATTGTGTGCTTTGCTACTACAGCCATACTCTGCAGTGCATCATTGGAATTAGTGAACCATTCAAGGTCAGTAATCAGCAAAATAATTGTTATCCTTCATTCTGTTTGACAACTTGAAAGTGCTATACAATAGAGTTCCTGGGCATGCAACGAGACACCAGTGTAAGCTACTGTCTCCCTCTTTTAGGTCCATGAATCCAAGGTGGCCATTGAGGAAGGCCTGGTGCCTGACAAGCTCAATGAACTTGACAAAATGGTAGCAAGTGACGATTTTTGGAACTGATCTGTGAGAAATCGTGCAACTGGTATAATGTAGAGATGGATTCATTTGGGCCAAGTTTTTTTCTGAATCGTGCTTCCTAACCTGCCACTGAAAGAGCCGGTTAGGAAATGCTACCTGATCACACTGTTACTCGTCCCGTTACTCACTGACACCTCAGCAATCATTATAGTATTTTTATGACGGGTCTCTAGGGTTACATGTTTTGTGCATACAGCATATGAGCCTGAGTAAAAGCTTGACTAAACTCAAAGCAGAAAATTTTAACAAACATTCATCGGCTGACTTAAAAGTAAAAATAATAGATTAGGATGTTTATACCATTGTGATGTGCAATATGATGGAATGCATTGATGAATATACAGTTCCTTTGGGCAGTATCAAGCAATGTGTGGCTTAAGTAGGAGATTAAGCATGGAGTAGAATCTGTGCAGGCTTGCTGCTATGTGTGATCAGCCCAATGCTGAAAGGAAGACACAGTTTCTTTAAGCTTCATATTTAAGTTTGGCTTACTTTGAAGTGTGTGAAGACACCCTACGCAAACTTCACTTGATTGCTACAGTTACAAAAAGGAAAAGGGAACCAGCAAATTAACAGAGCTCACTGGTAATTTTTGTTTACATGGGGCCATGATCATGTCTGTTTGTTCATAAAAAAAAAAGAAAAGACAAAAAATGAGTTATCATCCACTGCTTACACTGCAGATATCAGTAGATTGGTGTCCTTCATGTGAGTTTGTGGTTATGGGTGTATGGTATGGTAAACCAATATAATGCTGGAGCAGGACCTTACACAGCAAATGCATTTATGAATAATATTACTAGCTGTTAAGAAGTTATATTATATATGTTCACTATAGTTTGACTTAATGGATTAAATCAGTTATAATTAAATCTTGTGGGCGAAATAGAACAAAGGGTCTATCAGTCAAAATCTATCAGTGTGTCAAAAGATTTGCTTTCTTTGTACTCTTCATTTCTGTTATATTTCTAAAGCACTGTGCAGTATCCACTAAAAAGGAATTCTTCATTCGGAAATATGTGGCTGATCTTGATCTGTGTACTGTCCTGAAAGTATTTAGTACGTAAGCTGGATCTAGCCAGAGTTTTAAGCGTTTTGTATGTTATTTAAAATGTTAATAGGGTGTACAAAACATCTAGTGATGTGATTGAACTGCTGTAGGATGATGAGCGACGATTTGACAGTTTTGGTTTTCACCTCCCAGTATTTTTTTCCTGGAGGACTTGAAAACTGTATAATGTTTTGCTTTTTTTTGTTTGATTACCTTTTTATACTACTGGAACTGAATAAAGAAATAGATACAAATCATTCCTTTTCACGCTGATAGTCAAATGGAGATCTTAAAGAAATATTGCACTGTTTATTGTTACTGTGTGAGTCATTAGTGAAAGAATATAAATACTTTTTATTGAACTACATGCATTCAGCAAGTGCCTTTGAAATGATTGTTGCTTTAAACTTCCAGTAATACAGTGCTGCTTAATTTGGTACAGCATGTATCGTTAATATTCATTAGACTATTATTTCATGGCTTCTTGTTTTTCTGTCATCCTCTTGATTTGAAGTATTGTTGCTTTTCACTTCCAGTAATATAACGCTGCTTAAGTTTGATACGGTGTGTATCGTTAATATTCATTACATTATTATGTCATGGCTTCCTGTTTTTCCACCTCTTGATTTGAAGTATTGCTGTTCTAAACTTTCAGCTACATGAATGTGTCCTTGACTGAATGCTGTTATAATGGGCTTGCTTGAATCATTTATGGTATTAGGCAACTTATTTAATTTTTGTTTTTAATTGAAGAGTGACTTATGTTCTCAGATACTGATGAAGTATTGTACTGTAACAGAACACCGTTTATAGCTTGGCAAATACAAATATTAAATAAGCTTTACTTCATTCTTGTGTGGTTCATTGTTAATTATCTAGTCAACTGTGATGGTTTGTTTTTAGTCGTGTTATTAATTACTTAACTAAAAGGTAAAGGTAAGTCATTAGTAGTTTTTATCTGATGGTTCAGAGTCTTCTGGAATCTAACGGCACATATTTTAAAATGCTGACTCATGGTAGCTTCATCCAAACTGACCGCGTCCTACAAGACGTTGCCATAGTAACCCTTTGTTTCGCTACAAAGACCAGCCAGAGGCAGAGGAGGTTGAGACGGAAATAGTTTGCTGGTGTCAGCCTTCTGGAATAAGGTATGTGTAAATATATTTATAGTTTTTCCTGAAGTGTCTACCTGCTTTAGCGTTAGTGAGTTACTTTTGTAATTTCAGCTTTTAGTTTTAAGATAAAAGCTAACTAGAGGCCGTCGTTGTCTCTTCGCCTCTTCTCATTGTTTGTTAACATTGTAATAAAACGTTTTGTTCGGTTATTTTGACGACGTAACGTAAATACATCTTGAATGGTGTAACTTTAAAAACAATGCACGACACAAAGTTAATCTACATACATTAAAAGTTCCAAACACGCCCAAGCTTGACCATTAATATCTCTTTGTAACAACACACTGAATCAACTCCAGCCTTTAACCACTTAACAGGTAGCCTATAATGCTGGTATATACCGATCAGGCATAACATAATGACCACCTTTCTAATGTTATGTAGGTCCAAAACATCACAGTTCCTCCCATATTAGATGACTCATCAAAGAACGGACATGGGCCTTCTGAGGGTGTCCTGTGTTGTCTATGAACGGGATGTTGTTAGTGGGGGGCCTTTGGGTCCTATGGGTTGAGGGAAGGGATCTCTGTGGACCAAGCTCCTTGCACTGCATCTCACAGATACTTGATCTGTCAGTTTGGGATCTAGGGATTAGAGGCCAGGTTAATACCTTGTGCTGTTACCTTACACCAAAAGTTTCCCAGCAGAACACTGTATTGTCACAAAATGGTGAGTGTCATTTACTTGTCCTGTCAGTGCTCATAATGTTATGCCTGACTGGTGCATACAATAAGCCAGTCGTTTTCCTGTTCCTTTTTCTTTCTGGCATTTCCTACATAAACAATTAGTGGGTGTCCAGGCGTCCAGACAGTCCAGACAGTGGAGACTCATCTGCATTTCACTCTGTTTTCCAATAGTTTTTATTTCTCTTCTTCGTTCCTGCCCACGCTGACTGCTAGTGGAGAACAATGACAACAATGTCTGCCCTGGACCACAGCCCCCCACAGGGTGGTGGGCCGACTCTGGTAAATACTAAGGTTGTGCTGAAACAGTCTGAGATCTTCAAAGCAGAGTGCAAGAGGCTAATCTTGGAGATGGACAAAGCACGCAAGTGCATGCAGGACAATGACAACAAGCTACTTGGTAAGTAAAGGAGTGAAAATAAGCTGATCTGTGTTTAGCACAGAGAGATGATTGTGACTGAATTGTCATGTCTGTTTAGATCAGCGGATCAGAGACATCCAGTTTCTGAAGAAGGAGCTGGAGTTGAAGCTGGAGGAGATTACTCTGGAGACTGATATCCTCATTGCCTTACACGACAGAGTGGTGAAGGCCCTGGACGCGACCGAAGAGCCTCTGAGAGTGGCCATCCTTTGTATTGAGGAGAGGTGAGGCTGGAAAATAATAAGGAGAGAAGAGAGGATCTTAAACAGTCACCGAAAACATTGTTTCTTCACTGTCCTTGCAACCCCACCCATCTCTTCTCTCTCAAAAATGTAGCAGCTGCCAGTAGTTTTCAGTGCCGCTCCACACAGAGTCTTTCCTACCTGTGAAGCTTAAGTATAAATAACAGGATGAGCAGATCAGTAATGCTTTTCTTCTTTTGTGCCCTGCAGAATGAAACGTGTCCCTTCTGAGAGGCTGCATGACGTGGTGGACAGAGAGCTGATGAGGGAGAGGGAGGTCATTGAGGGAGTGGCATCCCTTCTGCAGCGTGTAGTAGAGCAGATAACTGAGCAGATACGGTATGGAATTAGGCCAGAGTGAGGTCATATTTTATGTTATAAAGAGGACCATTTAAAGTATACACTCCCTTTGGATTTCCTGTACTTTGTTGATTTTATCAAATACAGCATTTGTTGCTTTGTATTCCAGACTGAACCGATCTGCCAAGTACCATTTAGAGAAGGATCTGAAGGAGAAATTTGATGCTCTGTGTATCGACAACTCCTGCACAACAGTGACCACTCATTCCATTAATAAGCTGAAGGAGTTGAAAAACAAGAATACTGCTCTGCCAAGGTGAAATCATATAGCATCACATGATCCATAAAGACAGGAATAATGTACTATCTGATAACTTTTTGCATTATTTGAAATCCTTTTAAGTGCATGCGACTTTCTACACAGAACCTATAAACCTCTAAACAGTTCATAAAGTGCTGTCCGTTCCAGTTCTTCATACTTTTTGTCCTGAAATGTCTCTCAGCTTGACATCGACTCCAAAGCAGTGGGAGAACATGTCAGAAATCAACATAGCCAAGGCGGAGCAGCAGAGTACCAACACTCTGTCCTTGCGGTCTCTGGTGGAGTCTGTCCTGGGACAGACAGCTGCTGACATGCAGAAGCAGGTCCAGACTACGACAACAGCCTTCCAGCTGAACATCCAGGACATCAAGTCTGCCAAAAGCCAGATGGAGGATAACCTATCCAAGGTAGGGCAGAGTGTATGGCACACTGGATACAGTTTTTGGCAGATATATTACATCTTGGGATCCATTTACAAGCAAATTTCTTGTTCTATTACTCAAGAATAACATAAGCCCAGATATTCACCATGTGGATAATTTTGCATTAATATTCATTAAAGTCTCTATCTCAATGTGTTGTCCAAGTTTAGACTCTCTGCATTAACCTAATTTATCTACACATTTATTGTGTCAGTACCAAACCTAGTGTGACCCCTCTACTACCTACAGGTTCTGTCAGAGATCACCAGCCAGGAAAGGATCAGAGAGGACCTAAAATTGGCCATTACAGAGAATGAGCATGGCCTTAGTTTGGCCGAGGCCCGTCTGGCTTTGCGCCGCCAGAGGCCTGGCAAAGAGCATTGCCACGATCCAGCACAATTCCAGCTCCTGGCTGAGGTCCAGCAGATCACCGCTCACATCAGCAAGTAAGGGCTGCACACATTTGCCTTCATTTCATGTTTAAAATCTGTTTAAAATGTAAAATATTTTGTCTGTTTGATAACACAAAGAAATGCAAGATATATTAAAGGTAATAATCCAAACATTATAATAATAATTTTAGAATGTCTACACATTTATGATGAATGTTTCTAGGGATATTAGAGCAGTGGGATATGATATTATAATTAGCCCAGAAAATACAGAGAACGATTCCCTTGGTCATTTTGGGAATGTCTGGTTTTAATTGATAGTACTGGGATCCTGTTTTCTGTTGCAGTTCTTCCCATATTAGCTGATGTATTATTTAGAGATATTACCCTCTTGTGGCATCTCTATATCTCTGTGCGCCCAGGCTGCGAGAGGAAGTGGTCCAGTCAGAGAAGGAGCAGAGGGCTCTGGTCCGTTGCCAGCTGAATCTGCAGGAAAGCATCGATGCCAAGGCCAGCTCTCTGTACATTGATGAGGTCATCTGCATCCAGCAAAGGGCGCCCATTGTCATACATAACTTCTGATCAGTCGGCAACAGGAAAGATCTATGTGTACTTAGTATTTATATTACAACTGCAGTCCTATAAAATATACTTATCTTCGGAGTTTCACATCATTTTTTTTCTTCTAATCTAGTTCGCACACCTACAAATGTTTACAAATGTTTACAAATCTTAGCCCCTCGTGAATCTCACCTCATGTAGACCCCTCTTGAATAATGTTGCATAATCAACTCAGCTTTATTGACTTTATATGTATCTATGTAAACACATAGAAAGAATTAGGTCCCTGCATTTAAGACATCCAAGTGAGCTGTGGGCAGCCATGCGAGGTGCCTGGGGACCAGCTTGTAGGGTTCAGGTGCTTGATTTCAGCCGTGGACGTAGAGGAGATTGATCAAGTGACCTCATGGTCCCCAAGCTGCTTTTCTAACCACTCAAGGTTTGAGCAATAACTCTAGATTTCAGTTATGACAAAGGGCGCATGTCTAATAGAAGATACATGTTGACGTGGCGGTCAAAGTCCTTAATTCATTCTTTAACATAATCTGAACATATGATTGTGTGAACTACACTTTGTCTAATGGAGGCATATAACTGCAACTGATTGTTTTATTGTGTTGTTTTAAGAATGAATATATCAAATTGATGAAATATCTTCACTTCAAAAGGTTTGTAATGTACAACAAGTTGCAGTGAACGTGAACATGTGACTGGATCTTAGTTCATCCTTAGTTGTTGAGTAGAGCTTTATGCATTACTAAATTAAAGCAGGCTACACCACTCAAACTAGTTCTCAGTCTCAAATATTGAGTATTGTGTTAGCTGTCCACATAGATTGAAATGCATAGATTGTAGATTTTGTGGCATTATAATTCACATACATTAGATTGATCTAATCTATCTGCCTCACTGTAATCACACATATTACATGCGTGCCTGAGATTAAAAAAATTACAGGGGATTTTGGGAAACATGGGAACATTCACTCAACTTGGTAGTAGTGCCATAAGACAAAACATCTGGGACAAGAACAGGTATTATTTTCAAGAGGGTTGTTAGGGAAATTCTTATCAGGAATTACAGGATCACTGGAGTCTCATTCAATAGTTTTACTTGCAGCAAGGAGTCGACACATGCACTGACTATAGCAAGTACAGAATCAACTGCAGTAAGGTTACATTCACTTTTATACAGTAGGTCCTGCCCTAGAGACGGTTACAGAGAGACAGCGCTGCTAGAAATCAGCTAGTCATACAAAGGAGCTGTAGACTGGATGCATCTGTGCCTCATCTGTGGGACAGAGAAAATATCTTGTGCAACAGCTTAAGCTCTGTATGTTTTGTTCCGATGCTTTAACGGAGCAAGATAAAGCAGATAATCAGACAGTGTTTATTTACAGTTACTTACTCTAACAACATCTACTCATCTAGCGAGACTTAGGAAAGATTTTATGAAAAGATCTGTAGGACTTTGAAATAGTGGCAGAAAACTGACATGACTAAAAATGGCTAATATAACAATTCTCATTAAAAGTGCTGTACTAGCATCAAAGTTTAATATCTGCATTTAACAGATTGTAGATTAGACGTTTTTAGAAATCTCAATTGGGTTTGGTAGCAGAATAGCCCATTTTAAACTACCTGTTCAAAATTACAAAGTCATTCAAACCACAAAGGTCACTAAAACAAAATGTAAACATTCATTTAAACATGGCAAGAAAACTAAACGCACATTTCAACACCCAAATGTTCTCTGATGATGTTTATGAGTGATCATATGGTTCTGAAGCAGCTTGTCCTTTCTGCTTCATTTCAACAGAATGTAGATTCGGCATTTCACCTAAAACACACACAGAGGGGTGGTCTTAGTATCGGAAATTTTGAACAATGCGTGTAAGAAGCCTGCAATTCAGGACTGTTACCTCATGCCAGCGTAGTGTGACGAGGGGAAGGGCCAGATGACAGTGTGGGCAGGTGCTGATCATGTCTGGGTTGCCTTCATCGCCCCAGGGACCATGGCTCACTCTGTCTGACAGGGAGAATGCTTTATAGGCGCTGCTAAGATGAGAAGTGGCACCCTGCTTGGAGAAATCCTCCTCCTCCTCCTCCTCCTCCTCCTCCTCCTCCTCCTCCTGCTCCTCCTCTTCACCTGCTGCTGCAGCACACTCCAGCTGGGTTGGTGGGGGAGATAAATAAAGGTATAAATTTACTGTCCCAGTTTACGTGGTCTGGTAGAACCATGGGCTTATGTTGGCTGTGCAACTTGCAACTTAGCATTTTAACTAAACTAAATGATGAACAAAACTTACATAGTCACAAACTCACATTAAGTGAAGCATTATACTGTATGTACTGTATACACTCAGGGTTGCATTCACAACATGAGAGAACTTTCAGAAATCAATTATGACTTACTTATAAGTAAGAGAACAGATCACACATTTAATACACTTAATCAGGGTTTCCACATCCAGTGGTACGTAGCAAAACGGAAACATTAGTTCATTTTCATTTTGCAACTCTTTGTGTCCATGGCAACATTCCACTTCCTGTGCCTTGTTAAAAGTTGACATCTGTCCACACAAGTGAAGACCTTCAGGATGACATTTTCCAATTTCAACTAATTGGCAGTGGTAACCATCACAGCTGTCCTCTCAAGTAGAATTCATTCACAGCCGTGTTAAGATCAACATCTCATCAGTCTCTGAACGATGACTCAGAATGACAGCAATTTAACTATTACAGTACATGCAACTTATTCTCACTGGGTTTTATGCATCACACTAGCTATTTTAGGAGCTTAATGTGTAAGAAAATTGCTTTAAAGTACCTCATGTTGGTCTATATCATCAGCTGGAAATGATCCCATACATCTGATACAGCGCACTGTTGTTTTTGCTGTTGACAGAAACACAGCATTAGTTAAATAAGAGGCCTGGAATTTTGTTGGGACTTTTGCTGAGTCCACATCCCCTATCTCGTACTTGTAGTAGTGTGAGGAGGACTTTGGTCGTCGCCGGTGGCCGAGCAGGTGAAGCCATGCTCTGCCTGGTCCCTCAGTTTAACGTAGCGGCCGCAGTCCCTGCACAGCTCGGTGCGACTCCCACAGGCCAGACAGTGTTCATCCAGGCCCTTGTAGGGCAAGCTCAGATCACAGAACTGACAGCTCTGCAGACGCTCCACACACTCGTCAGACTGAGAGGCAGAGCAGAGACAGACTGATGAGCTAATGTTCTGGGACACATAGTGTATTTAAATTTGACTTCAGATCTACTATCAGCCAGAAATTTAGAGGCATGTAGTACAATGTGTGGGTTAAGCCCCCCAAACTCTAGATATTATATTTTTCATGATGTAACAAGAGCTGTTTTTCGTCTTTCATCTGCCTTTTTGTCGCAAATAAGGAGAGGATATGCAAAGTAACAAAGTCGGACAGCAGAAAAGAAAAAAGAATGCAAATAATTAGACAAAATAATAATGTGTGTTGCAGTGGAGATGCATACTCCTGGACTTACCTCATGGTCCATTAGGTGACGACGTTCCATCTTCTTGTTACACTTGGAGCACCTCACCTGCAAAAAGAGTTGTGAACATTTGACTTTATCGGACCCCGAGGGGGAAATTAGTTGTTCTACGGGCAGGACAAAGACAACACAAGTTAGATATAAAACAGAATAAGGTAAAAGAAAAGAAAACTATATATGAGTGAATACACTGAGACTACAAAAAATATTTACAGTCGCTGTACCAGTCTTATGTAACTAACCACAAGCTGGGCAAAAATCCAAGTGGTGGAGGGTGAATATACATATGGACATTCATGATCATGAATACCATAAATAATGACTCCAACATTGCTCTTAAGAAAATAATTTACAGAAATCACATGGTGAGTATACACCATCAAACAGTGCGTGTCTGTGTATCTGGATTTGTTGTATCATGTGGATATTTGCTTACACACTCAAATTATTTGGACTTCGTTCCCTTGTGGAGACAAAAGTGGTTCTACATACTGTAAATTATTTGTATTTTAGAATGAAAGCTTGATCTAAATTTAAGGGACAGCCTCCAGGAAGTTAATGTAAGTTAATGTAATGTCCTGTGATGTAACAGACACATGACAGGAAGTGTTGTGTTATGTTAGTGTGTACCTGGGTGTGCTGTTCCTCCTTGTGTTGTTCCAGCTGATCTTTGGGAACTGCTTCATCACAGTCAGCACAGACACACAGGAAACGGCTGCAGTGCGTTTCATGCAGGTCAAAGTTGGCCTCTGCGACCTCCTTGTGGCTTCAAGACAGAGAATGGGGTTAGCTTATGCAGCAAACCAATTAGTTGTCTTATTGAGACAGATCTCCACTGACTCCATAAGTTATTGACCAGACTGATCGGGTGATCTGTTGTAAAGCAGTATCAGTTAAAACGAATCATGTCCTTTACAGCTGATTAACAAAGGCGGAGGACCTACTTCCTGGCTAAATATAAACTGATAGGGAAACGTGACACTGTATCGCCTTGGTTTAACCTCAGCTCCTACATGACTAGTCATCAGTGTTGTCATATGAAAACACACACCACTAAAAAATTACTAATTTAATACTTTTTGAAATTCCATTATTCGAAAATTAGGGTTACTTTTTAAATTCTGTTGATTCTGTTGAGACTCGTAAGTTTTACTTTCTGTATATTAATTTTCTACTCAAATCAAAGTTAAACAGATTTTAAACGTCATATGACATGTCTTCCTCCACATGAAGTTAACTCACCACTGGCTGCAGGTGCGTGTGGCCTCCTTGTTATCCATTCTCTACGATTCTTGAATAATAAGCCACTGGACGTAGATTATTCCGAAGTATGTGACTTTGCCCTGTTAGTTTTGGTTCACCAAAACAGAAAGCGAAAGTTTCAGTTCCACTAGGCTACATGCTGTGATTCTACACATCCGTCACTGGGTGGCGCAACGATTACACATGATCTCAGATTGTTTTAAGCATTCCGTTTATTTGCTTTTTACTAAACTTCATTAGTACTTGTTTTTCACAGAGGGATTTTTCCACATCCAGTCCCACGCTCGGTATAAATACATTATATTTCTTTTTTATTTTAATTTTCAAGTGAAAAAAAATTGATGGGCTGCTTCTAAAGAATGATAAAACATAATCTCTGCGGTAATTACTTCGTAAAATGACCTTTACTCCAGCATTTATCTATGAAATCTTAATTGTAATAGTTTTACACAGTTGTGTCGACTTTTTGGGGCGCGCCAGTGAAAAGGGCAATGTTTCCGATTGTTCTTGAATGCAGCAAGAAAAAACAATTTGGAAGAGGGGATGCGCTAGACGCGTCGCCATGGAAACAGAACCCGGAAGTGGCCACTGTTACGGTGAGAATGGATGTTTTTTGTTGACTTGTTTGAGTGTAAAACTAATTAAAGTGACATTTGCTCACATTTTTTTTTTTTATCTCAGCATGTCGCCTTATCGAAGCTTTGTTTTTGTCTAGTCTTTTGTCTCGTGCACGAGAGTTAAAACTGCTGCTATGATTTACTCGCGCGCCTTTCTGCTCATTCATTGTAAAGTACGGAGTAGTAGCAGCGACTGTGGTTCGTGTCTAAGCCTGAAGACATTTATGGAAACGTGAATGCTTAATAGTATGTAAAAAAAAAAGAAAGAAAAAAGTGAATGTACAAACTTCAGAGTTCTGAGTTATTCTTTAAGTGAAGTGGCTGTGGTGTCAGCTTTGAAGTTACATTTAGTGTAGGCTATCTTATGTCGACTACACGTTTGGACTGCTGTCGTCGATTAAAAACACGTTATGATGTCATATTGCAGGGTGCTTGAAATGTAACCTTGAACACATCTTCCGAGTGGGCGCAGGTGCCTGCCCCCCTTTTTGGCGATGTCCAGCTCAGCCATCCATCCACTCTGTGTCGGGGACACAGCCCCAGAAGCTCTGTCCCTTCTGCAGCAGCGCCTGTTGATGGCTGAGGACGGGACCGAAGCTCTTCTCCGAGCCATGGATGAACTGGGGGTATCCAGGGAGCAAATCTTGGGCTCTGCAGAGACAGCAGACCCCGCTCTGCACCCTTTAAGTCCCTTGAAGGTGCATCAGTTCCTGGGGGATGAGAGCAAACTGTGGCAGCAGTGTGACTTTCTTGTGAGCCGTGTGTGTCGCATAGAGAGTCTGCTGCAGACTCTTGAACTTACCATCTTCCGCCTGAGGACAGAAAGGGAGCTGGATCCCTCTCACACAGGTACTGGTAGCTAATCTTGTTGTCATAAGAAATAAGAGACATCCCAATATACTTTCAGCATCAGAAAGTACCTTACAACAGTGAGTGCAATCTGAGTACATAAAGCTACATAACACACAGTTCATAATTAAACTTATAGTGAGTAGAGTAGCAGATGTTTCTTGTTACTTTTTATGTTTGGTATCTTGCCCCATGCAGCTTATTTGAAGCAGCAGCTGGCAGCGATGCAACAGGAGGGAGAGCACGAGCAGCAGTCCTCCAGGAGGGAGGTGATGAAGCTCAGGGACCGACTTCTACAGGCTTACCAGGAGAGAGACCGAGCTCGTGCAGAGGTGGAGAGGCTGGGGGACGCGCTGGAGGGGGCAGCTGCTGCCAAGGTAATATTGGAATCACAGGCAAACTCATAATTTAACATCCAACCCTCAATGTCTGTGTCACTTCCTGTATGTTGTTGTCTTTATGATAACACTTCTTCCATTAAACCTGTTATTTGGTGGTGACAGTTAGATGGGAACACTGATAATGCTCTCATGACTGTATGGTAAATATACACTATAGTGTACATAAGGTGCCTCCTAGAAGCACAGGGAAGCAGTTAATCAGACCCTGTTTACTTACACCACTAAATATACCACATCCCAGCTGCTGATAAAGATACCTGAGTGTTACATGTCTCTGTTGGGAGTATTTTGCCAGGCAACCAGTAAGACACTGCTCCCTACCAGGAAATAGTCCTATCCCCCGACTCTAATCTTTATGCTAAGCTACCAGGTGGTTTGTTCGGACTCTATATAAGAATAGTATCCATTTTCTTGCCAAACTCTCAGCTTTAAAGAGAAAATAGACTAAATAGACATTTTCAAGGTGCAAACTAAAATAAAAAGGTAAGAACTTGCATTGTGACTTGACATGTGTGTCATTGCTTTATGTGTTAAGCAGGTTGTTGTTTATTCTCACCTTTTTATGCGTAAACAATAAAATAAAATGAAACTCAGAGATTCATCTGTTTACTTTCTTCTGCTCTGTTTAGCACTGTTATTTTGTGGAGTAGATTTAATTAAATGTATTGCTTTAAAATATCAGGGTGTTCTGTGTGTATTGGGTTGTGATTATTACTATTCATCTTCTCATCCAGGTAGATGTAGCTTTGGCTGCCGAAGAGCTGAAGGTTGTTAAAATAGAGATGAGCCAGAAAGTGATGGAGGTGAGGGACAAAATCCTTGCTTTTTTTTTCTTAGCGCTTCTAAACACTCCTCCTCCATTTCCAAATATGCAGTCTTACGAAAAGTAAGTTCATACCATGGAGGCTGTTTCCTTGCAATGCAATGTTTTTCCACTGACCTTGCTTTCATTCACATGGTACACATTTGTTCAACATTTCAGTCCTGTGCAACTGAGAGTTAACCATGAACAAACTTTTCCATTCGCCAGATGAAGGAGCAGATGAGGCAGGAATCCATCCGCTCCCACGAAGCCATGAAATCTCACAGCGAGCTTCTCGAGCGGGTTGAGGAGATGGAGCGGGTGGTGGAGATGGAGAGGAGACAGGTACATGATCAAGAGAGCTCACAGAGTGATGAGCACGAGTCGACAGCAGCTAACGCGATGTCTGCCTCTGGCCTCCCAGGCTCTGCTGCTGCAGTCGGACTGCAAGGCCTGGCGTGCAGAGGTCCTGTCGAGCCGGCAACAACTGGCAGAAGAAAGAGGCCGAGGCAGGCGGCTGGAGGAGCTCTGTCAGCAGCTCAAAGAACAGACAGGTTGGGAAAATCTAGGGACGCGCAACCAGGTTGTTGAAGCCGACTGTAGCAGAATGCTGCTGCTGTGAGGCCTCAGAGAAAATAAGAGGAGTTGTAAGTCATAGAAAATGCAGTACATTTCACCAGCTGCTTCAAGTTAAGACTTACACTGATTTAGAGTTTTGTCCACCTACAAGAGTTTCCCACTCCTCTCTGGTGACTGTAAAAGACAAGATACCAGTCAAATCACATACTGTAAATCGCAGTAGTCTTTAGTTTACAGTACAGAACAGACAAGAATGCACATTTTTGAATATGGAAATATAGAATATTTAGCATTTTCTTGTCAGTCAGTCATTTTCTATACCCGTCTATACCCATCGGGCGAGAGGCAGGGGCCCGCATTTTCTTGTATTAAAATAAATAAAATAAGCATTATTGGATATATAGACTTGGTAGGTTTCAGCTGTAAACTAACAGAAAAGAGTTTGCTGTAACACTCAGAAATGCCCTGGCAGTTTTCTTGTATCTAACCCTTCTGTAGTTCTACATCTGTATAGACGATATGTGACAAATATGTTTCCTTTGAAAAGTCATTCATTCATTCATCTTCTATACCCGCTTAATCCTGTTAAGTACCCCTGCCTCTCACTGGGCGAGAGGCAGGGGTACACCCTGGACAGGTCGCCAGTCTATCGCTGGACCGTTGAAAAGCCAGTTTCTCTGAAAAGTTCAAATCCTCCGGTGTTCACTGTAACATTTATTAGCTTACGGTTTTCTTCCTAACCCTAACCCTTATCTTTGTTGCTGCTAGTGCATTTTTTGACATGATATCCATGAACCAGAGGGTAAGGGGTTAAAATCGTGTGTTTCAACAGTAGTGAAAATCTCCTAATTAACTGATGTAATATGACACTAAAGAAATAGAAAGTTTCCATCTGTTTGAAGTCAGATGTAGTTGAAAGTAAAATTAAATTACGATTACAATTAGATTTATCAATATACACTGCTAATTCAGTAACACATTGGGCAGCAATTGTCTTACACTAAACACATTGTGATTATACAGCTGCAATACAGCGACGGTGTTTATGCCTGGGTTCACTTACAGCAAAGACTGAAAAGCAGTACACACTTTGCTTCTCTGTGTGTCTTTCAGGCAGAGAGGAGTCGTGTGGTCAGTCAGCTCCAAGAGCAAGACCTGCTGCTGGAGGCAACCAGGTGTAACATTCAAACTGAGCTGCAGGCGGCGCTAAGGGACAAAGTTCACCTCGAGAAGGAACTGTGAGTTTCTCGATTTAGCGATCTTTAACCTCTATCTCACCCTGCTATTTTTTTCTTTCTTTTAAACCTTGTTATTATTTGGTTTTGCACCGTACATCCTCGACTTAAAGCATCACCATTACAACTCAGTACTGAACCAACATAAACACTCTAAATCAGCGGCACTACAGGCATATGAATATTGTCCTTTGCAGTTAATCTCAAACAGACCAGTTATTTATTGGCCTCCCATTCCAAGTATTACACATATCTTTTGACTTTTTTGACTTTCTGTGTCTCTTTTTTCATTTGTTAGTGAACTACCTGTATCACTATCAATGTTTCACTACAGAGAGAAACGGTACACTGCTGTCCTCTCTCTAGATGAAGGTTTGTACTCAGTGTGGTTATAAACAAATTATATTTTCTGAAGCGATGGATTGGGTGTTTTAAGAAATGGAGATACAAGAGCACAGCCCTGATGAGCACTGAATACTTCACTTTGTCATTGTTTGGTTCGACCACAAGATGGTGCTGAATTTCTGACTTTTTGATTTGGACAAGTTAGGTTTGGTTTGTACTTCACAACGAGGCTGGGAAAATGATAGCTCTGCTAGGACTCTGTCCTACTACAGACAGAGTCCTGCTGTAGTAGGAATAGTGCTCACAGTGCTCTTACCATGCTGCTATAGTGGCATCATTTGAGTTATGACTTGTGAAGAGCTCTTCATCTAACGGTGACTTGAATAGAGTTCTGTTATGAGCTCACAATGACACCACTAGAGTCCCACTTTTGTACTTTACTATGGCACCGCTAGCGTTATGACCTCACAAATATTTCACTCTATCTCACACTGAACTGGAATCACTAAATGTATATTGTATATCACATTGAAAGTCACTAGAGGGGTGTCTGGTCTTGTCTAGGTGGGTGGTACATGACTAAGTAACATCTACTTAAATGCCGGGTCCAAAAGTTTCCCAGGAGAACTTTGAACTGACACACGATCAGTGTCATTTACTTCTCCTGTCAGTGGTTTTAATGTTGTGGCTGATTGGTCATAAAATGCAGTCATTAGGAGTTATTAATCAATACCAAGTATGTGAACTTGTGTACTTGGTAGTTTGGACTTGACAATTTCGACTGAAGTAAAGTCTCTGGAGGATGGGGGGACGCAAGACAGTCATTTTTGAACTGAAACAACAGTGTACTTGATGATGGCCATGAAATGCATTCTGGGATACATGACTGTATCAAGTCCACTCAAGTTATCTCCTGATGCATCCTCAGTAAACCGGGTATTGGGCTGTACATGGTCAAATGCGTACTTTAAGCGACTGATGATGTTTCATAAAAACGCAAGCACAGACAAGAACACATAGTGATAATGAAAAAGTAATTGCGTCCTTTCTCATATTTTAAACTGCTCAGATAATTGGGTTTCTGATCTTGTATTTGATTTTCTCATTTTCTGTTAAAATTCTTGGAACTGGACATATTCAAACTTCATGTCACAACACACAACAGTATAGACATTTGCAGACAGAAGAAAGGAAGTTTCTAAACTCCAGCTGGAACAGCAACAACTTGAGCCATGCATTACACCATACTCGTCCGCCTCCATCGTCTTTCTCTTGTTTAATCACTGTCTCATAGTACTGTAGCTAATATAAGTCTGAGGGGGAGTAGAAAATATTTATTTGACTACAATTGACTGTGTGACTAACAGTATGTTAGTCAGATACATCAGTTTACAGTGTCTCAGACAGATGTGTTATTTTGGCCTTTCATCTCTGCTGCCCATCTGTCTTCCTTGGTATCATTATTTTATGAAACCCGTCTAACGGCGCTGCAAACCCAGCCAGATAAAATAATGTCATAAGTCTGACATTCAAGTGAGAGATCTGTTACTATCTGATGGTCTAAATGTTGCTTCAGGGGCTTCCTTATATCACAGGGAGCTGCCAGAAACACTGACTCTAGAATTGTATTTGGATTTTTTGCACATTTTTGTCAGATAAGGAATGATAGTGTACAAGTTTCTGGAAACAGCATTGACGATGTTTTTGTTTTTCTACAGGGAGAAGCTGAAAGGCGCACATGCCCTCCTCCTGCGGAGCTCCTCCATCACTCAAGAGACAGCAGCCACTCAGAAGAAGCTGCAGGAGCAAACCATTGAAAAACTGCAGAGAGAGCTGATCACAGCCAGAGAAGAGGAGGAGGCAATGAGGAAAGACCTGGAGGGTTCAAAAAATGAGGTACTTTCAACTAATGTGGTGCTATTATTTGTGTGACAGATAATGTTGCAGCAACAAACAAAACAATCCCCATTTTATGTGCATCGGCTTTATACTGAAAATAAATCCTTCTCTCTTGGTCCAACAGTTATGTCTTGTTGTCACTAAGCTGGAGGGCGAAAGGAGCTGTCTGGATGCTCAGCTGAGGCAGGCCAAGGTAGGATTAGTTAGAATAGTAGCCACCTCACAAACTATGTCTTGTTTCATCATCTATTGGTCATAGTATTGCCTTCTGTGAACCTGTGATTGGCAGAGGGAGGTGGGATCTCTGAGCTCGGCCTTACAGAGTCAGCAGGAAGAGAACAAGAGGCTCGTGGGAAAGTTGACGGCTTTAGAACAGCAACAGGTGAGAAGTGGGTTCACTCTGTTAATATGTATACAAGTCAGTAAAGTGGCATCACTGGCTGAGATACGTCAGAAGTACTTTACGTGACACAGTTGTTAAGACTTTCTGTGTTTAGATGCAGGATGCAGAACAGCGGATGCAGAAGGACCTAACTGACAAGAACAAGCTGGTCTATGAAAAAGACAAACTTAAGGTACAACACATGCTACACCATTTTCTTTTTGAATGATATTTAGCAGATCTCACTGCAAACAATTAAATACATCAATAAGGCCGCAGAAACTGTTAAATGCTCCTTCTTTCATTTTTTACAAACTCTGTCTTCTTGCCTGCTATAATCACGACTCTAATTCTGTACAGGACTGCTGGTTGCTAGGAGACGTTGTATACTGACAAACTATCAGTGGGACTGTTGTGTCTTTGAACGCTGTGGCTATGGATTGTGTTGTGGAGTTTCAATCAAGGAAGCTCATTGTCTCCTGACAGGCAATTCAGATTTTGGCAAGAACTCAAATGAATTAATTGTTTTTAATTGGTTAATCCATCCAGAGATTTTCTGTCTCTTATCTGCATTCAAGTCACACTAATTTCATTGATTTAGCTATAAGGAATAATTGAATATAACTGCCAGGAGGCAAAAAATATGACACAATTATAAATCGCTGTAGGTGATCATCATTGTTAGTCTTCTGTTATGCTTCACTGTATTAAATGGTGTTCTGTGTTGTAAAAACACTTTAATTTAACCTTGTGGACATCTCTTGTTTGAAGCCCATTGTTAACAAAACTAATTCATATAATGTATGTTAAATCTGCACAAATATGACCATATAAAGCTGACACGGGAAAAACAACAGCTGCCAAATTACACATCCGGCTACATTAGCATCAGGAGTTAGGACTGTGTTTGACTAATGAGCTCTGATGTATCTAGCTGCATCTGCAACAAATGAAAGAAATATTTGTCTCGTCACATAAATGCCACATGTGGCTGGAGACTGAAATTATAAGGAGAAGGGAGAGAGAACGAAAACAGTGTATTTCAAACAACAACAACAAGTATATAAAGAACGTTCCCTGGAGCTGAGGGATAGAGGAAGTGATAAGTTACATAGAGGAAGTTCATGTTCAGTTAGTTCATGACCTAAATGATTTTATTATCGTCCACTCTTCAGAGAGACACTGTTCTGATTTATTCATAAATGATGTTGAATGTACAACATCACCAATGATGAAACCCACAGTACTGACTTCAGTATTGTTTACAACAACCAATGCGAAAAAGATTGTACCAAGGTCAACCAACCTTGGACATAAGCTTCTAACCTTAGATCATTCTTTTGATCAAGTTTTCTTACAAACACACCTTGTGAGCAGTAAATACGCCTCTCTTGTGTTTCAGATCGGCGAGCTGCAGGATGTTTGTGGACCTCTGGAGGGTGTCGTCAGCCCAACGCTTGAAAACTTCCAGACCTTCCACAACGGACTCCAAATTAACACCCTGCATCAGGAGCTAGGGGGACGAGAACAGGAGCTGGCCACACTCAAGAAGGACAGGTCGGAACTGAATGGGTTCATCCAAACTCTTCATAATGAGATGGGAAGTTGATAATAAAGGTCAAATGTTTGAGCTGTAAAAATATTTGTAACTAACATAATATGTGTGTGTGTGTAATAAGAAGATTTTCAGTGAGCCAAACCTCTTCCACTGTATTAATAATATATACAGTAAAGAGAATAATGCATGCTGTATATTATAACATTATGCTGAATAAGGGAGTTGTTGCACGGAGTATGTTATAAAGACAATTTTAACTTTACACTAATGTGCATGTTTGAATAGTTTTAAACCATATGTTTTGCTCTGTGACAGAGTTAAGGCTCACAGAGAAATCAGGAAACACCAGGCAGAGGTGGAGAAGCTGCAAGGACTCCTAACTTCTACTCATTCAAAGAGCAACAGAGCTGTAAGGAGACTCTCACTCTAACTGATGCACACATATGCAATTTAAGGATTATGTGACACTAGTGAGGCTAATTAGAAGTACATATGCAATTTTTTATTTCAAGAAAAGGGTATTTATGTGTTGTCCTTATTCTTATCAGCGGCATAGATTGAGATAGTCTTTGGTTTCCTTACAGTCAATTAGAGTTGACTGAAAATGATTAATAGGGAAGAATTCTGGTAAGACATGAAATCATGATTGCCAGAGAGTTATACGGCCATACCATTTCTCCAAGGTCAGGAAGATGGATTAGGAGTTTATCTGGTAGGTGAAAGGCCTGGATGACTAGTTACAATTTCTGCAACAGCCTTAAATGATTAATGTTTCCAGTCAGCAGTACTTCCAGGGTGTTACATGGAATCATAGGCTGCAGTGGCAACCGAGTTAATAACTGGATAAGAAGCTTTTTGCCTTATAGATACATAACATGTAGAAATCACACTCTTGTAGCTTTAGTAAAGGATGTTTTAGATATTCAGAGGTTTTTTGTCTCAACGTCAGATTAAAAGTTGCTAGCTGTAGAAAATATGTCAGTGAAAACTGGACATAGTGTAGTTTTGATGCTGTGAAGATACAGAAAGAGGATCAGAGAAGCTCACAGGCCACAGCAATGTTAATGTCTCTATTAGTCTGGTGCTGTAACTTTTTAGAGACTGCAGTAAGCCAGTCGTCTGGCACACAACCCAATGTGAAACCATGATGTGTTCTTTTTTATGGAGTGAAAAAACTTGATACAATGCAATTAGTAAGACTTAGTAAGATTTTGATTCTTTCATAGGGCCAGGCAAACTGTTTTTCCATGTTTCCATGCTAAGCTAAGCTAACCAGCTGCTGGTAGTAGCTTAGCAAAAAAGTGAATTGCTTAAAATGTTAAACTATTCTGCATTATAATCTTATGTTGAATTAAATTACAAGTTAAAACACCAATGTTGTTTCCTGGGGTACTTTGCTTAAGAGGCTTATATTAATTATAACCTTTATTAATTACAATAAATGTTCCATCTATAATTTTTGGTGTGCCTTATGGGAACTCCAAGTTAACTGGGTTCAGAGATACACAATGCACAGTCAAGGGGAGTCGCAAGTCGTCACTGAGGGCTCTCGGCTCCTTTTTGCCTTTGGTCTCCCTTGTGAATTAGTCGAGTTATGTTCCCAAAATGTTTGTATAATTAAATGTGTGTGTAAATACTCCAGCTGGAGTCCTTGCAGAAAGCCCTGGCTGCAGCCAGAGAGGACAACAAGACGCTGGCCCTCAGTTTGGAGCAGGCTGTGTTGACCAACAACAGTTTACACAGCAAGCTGGAGCAGGCACGAGACCAGTACCACGCCACCATCACTCTGAGGTACGCAGTCACAAAACAGCCTGGTGACCATCTGTGACATGACGTGTGTGGGTGTCTGGGGCAGTCTACAGGATGCTCTAACGACGCTTATGTGTGCTGTCGTCACATATTGCAGAGATGACGAATTATGTGAAGCTCGGACAAAGTTCAGCCATTTGTCTGCAGATCTGAGCGCTGCAAAGCAACAAAACTGGGAAAACTGTGAATCGTCCGTGAAGACGCTACATCGGGAAATTTCAGAGGTACTAAATGGTGAAATCTTTTATTCTGTTGAAGAAGTGAATGACCTTGATTTTAGCTATAAATATTCCTCAGATGTATTCCAGTGCATTAATAATATCTTTTAGTCTTTGAGCAAACACGATCTCAGTGTCAAACCTGTGGGGAAAGACCTCCAAGTAGGACTTTAAAGTAAAAGTTGGCCAAAAACTGCTGAGAGATTTACTGAAGTGTGTAAATATGTAAATATGTATGGGTATACATAATCCCTATTGAAAATCCTTACCTCCCAATGTTCTGCTTTCCTTTGATGTAGTGCACAAAGCAGTACAGGCTGCCAGGCTTCATCATAAGTTTTATTGTATTGACTGCATTTGGATGCGTCTCAAAATCAATCAGCTGATGATTCATGCGTGTAATATTATTGAAAAGCATTTTATTTGCTTCTTCTGCCTCAGGTTGATCTTTTGCACCTAATTTTGTGAATGCCTTGTTTCCTCCTCTAGCTAAAACTGACAGTAAAGGATTCGTCAACCAAGTCTAGTGACCTGTTCAAGACCAGTCAGGTGCTGCTCAGGCGGGTGTCTGAGCTGGAGCGGCAGGTGTCCAAACAAAAGGCTTGTATCAGGGAGCAGAGGCGCCAGCTGAGGCAGCAACAGAGGAGCAGAGATTCACAGGACAACTCCCAGAAAGTCAAGGTACCCTTACTGCACAGTTTTCACATAGATAGCAAAGGAGAAGATGGAAGAAGTATTGTGTGATTTGCATATTTCATTGCATCATTAACTGTTATGCTGAGTTGCTTTCAAGCAGCTAGAACTAAAGAAACGCCTACAGTGGTTTAATATGTTTCAGTGAAAACTTTCAGTGTCCCATAGAAACCTAAATGTCTCCAGCCTCCCCAGATTACAGTTCAGATGGAGACAAAACAAAAATATATATTAGCTTTTGAAACGGGTTAGAATAATTGTCATAATAGTGAGCCTTATACAGTCCCATGCAGGAGGGAGTGGAGTGCTATTCCCCCCTCTAACAACAGAGCTGTTGAGGTCCCTCCCGAAGAAACCTGGGTGCTCTGACTGGTCAGTGCCACTGTCCTAGGCACCACTCATACATGTTCAAGACAAAAGCCAAAGCCTGTCGGTGAAGGAGGGAAGCAGGGGGGAGAGAATAACATGAAAATTAGAGAATGGGTTTCATTGCGTGAAAATGTAGTACACGCCCCCGAGTGCAGGATGAATCATCAATATTAAACCATTTCCTGGGAAACAACAACCTTTAAAGCCCCATTAAGGACACCTACAAAGCTTGTTGGGCCATGTAGATGACATGCTGTATAGATATATCAAATTTAAAAGTAAACATCTCATATTATGGGGGCCTTTAAAAATTCTATCTTGTTAAATCCAACAACCAGAAGAGAGAAGTATCATGACCTTGACATCTTGTGTCTTTTGACTTTTTTTTTTTAACACTGCAAACCTTTAGATATTTAGTCTTCTTCGCTCTCACCAGGGGTTGGACGAGATAAATGGGGATCTGCATGAGAAAGGGCAGGCTGACCGAAACCTCCAAGAGGTCAGGGTGGAATCTGAACTGGTGAGTTTAAAATGTCTCATTTCACATCTTTCTTTTTACCTACTAGCTTAAATGCTTCTACCAGCATTATTCATCTGAATTAGGATTGCTTTAGTTCAAGGTGAAGCTTCTTTTTAAATAAATTTGCTCTTTGAAGCCACTGAAACCTGGAGGCTTGTCAGAAAATCATTCAGTAACTTGAGTGTTTCAAAGCGGTCATGGGGGACTCCTGAGTCAGTGTGTAGGAATAACGCTTTAGGTTCATCTTATCTTTTTTTTAATGTTAAAATCCTACAGGCTTTTAGAGAACCACTGATCTCTAAAGGCACTGCCGACTAAAGGTCTGGCTCTTTTGATGCGCCCCTTATATGTGTGAAGGATGTTTTCTGTGGCTGTGATGTTCTCAGTTGAATGCACCCGACTCCAAATCTTGAGGTTTGACAGATTTGCGTCTTTTAAGTCGCATTTAAATTCTTCTTCACTTCAAATGAAGAATGTCATGGCTGTCAGTACTGAAAATAAATCCTTATTTCTTTTGGGCATTTTAAGGCTGAACCATAAAACGTAATTTCATATATTGGATTGTTAATTTTCTCTGTTAATCACAGATAATTAAAAATGAATTTCAAAGGGGTATTACATAACACTAGATAGATTATGATTTTTAAAAGAATAATTAATGCAAGATATGGCCTTTTTTTCTCTGGGCATACATGTGGTCGCTTGAGAATTGCTCTTACAAGTTACTTTGTTCTAAGGAGGAATAAGCCACTTGAGAGTTTTTCTTAGCTTCTTTTTTATTAACTTTTAATTGGGCACTTAGATGGTAAGTTGGTAAGTTTGACAAATACAGAAGTGGAGCTCATGCTGCACATTGATCATTGTTTACAGTGAAGCAGTAAAGAGAAAAGCTGGTTTTAACACAGTTTCAGCTGAGATCAGATTCAGGAGATTGACTGCAACAGGTTAACTGGTAATCTTGTTGTATGCAGCAGCCCCCTGGTTTGCACAGCTTGTTAATGCTCCACTGAAATGTGTTGGTTCCTGCTGGGTTTAGCAGCTTATAAGCAAACGTGAGGCAGAGCGGGAGAGGTGGACTTCTACCATCCAACGCTGGGAGGACAAGAGAGAGCTGGCTCACATCGCTGGAGGATACAAGCCTGTGAGGGCACAGCTGATAACACAGTCGCACTGATAACGGCCGACACACGCCCACATTTCTCACCCACACACCTGAATACAGACAACATGAGAGCAATCCTTTGTATTTAATCAAACATTGAACAGCGACCAACAGAGAAGAACAGATAGCAGCCACATGTGGATTAGCAGCTGTAGAGTCAGATGTGTGTGTGTGTGTGTTTGTGTGTTTGTGTGATGTTCTCCACATTTATTGGTCAGGATTAAATGTCGGTCAGGATGGAAACATGCACTCTCTTCAAAACAAACTGTACAACCATAACATCTGATAAACTTCTCCACTGTACAAAGATGTCTATTTTTGTACCAACAGATTATTTATACAAAAGTAAATTTTTAAATAACACTGTGTACAAATGTAAGCTTTTCAATCTACCTGGTTGCACTTCAGTGTGTTGGCTCCTGTTATGTGATGAGTTAACTGTGGATGTATGATGTGAGCTCACGCTCTCCCTCTCACTTGATTCCTGGGTGGTCACAGATCATGTCAGAGTTCATCGGGAAACACTGAGATGTGAACAATCCAATGGCAGAGGTTCTGAAGTTTCCCAAACATTCGAACTCTTAAAGCTGGTTGCCACATTACGCTTTGAATTCCAGCGAGGAAAAACAGTCCCTCCTCTGTTTTTGTCCGATGTTTGACTAATACGACAGCTTCTTTGTGTTCCTGCTGTTACCTGTTGAGTTCAATGCAGATGGAAACAAAGATTTTCTGCGCTTTGCTACAAATCCTGAGAAGAAAATCCACCATGATTCGACCTTCTGTCTTTAAACAAATCTCAAAAACCTTACAAGCACTCACTGTAACAAGCGACCAACGCAGGCAAGCAATACAAGCAACAGTCAAGACGGTTAAACATCGACCATTGCTCTCTGCGTCCACAAGAGTGCAGCAGTACGACACAAATCAGACTCCAACACCAATCTGAGAGAACACCAGTATTTTGGCAGGCACAATGATGCTACTGATCTCAGTTCATTTAAAATCCTTGTCCAGTTTACTTAAAAGGCCGAAATCACGTCTGTTGCCAGTCTTAAATCTCTGTAAGGAATTTCCACAGCTGATGCTACAAATGAGAGAAACAAGCGAGGGAACATGTGGCGTAATTAAAATAGCTAATGATTCCTAATGAATGTGAGATATATGCTAAATACAAAAATAGATGATTTGAAAATAAATTTAAACATAGAAAAATATATATAATCAAATGATACAGACATACACAATCAATGTACATGTTGTCCATGCTTTGATTAGTACAGCCAGGGTTATTCATGGGCAATCAATATAAAAGACGTATAATGATAATGTGGAAAATATATATTTCCTTTCTGTGTCCTTTATAGGCATGAATGGGGTTTATGCACTCTGTATCATCCTGTTGGCTTTGGTAGATGTGTGATGAGTGTGTGTGTATGTGTGTGAAGGGCGTTCAGGTGGGGGCTTTAACAATGAGGTCAACAGGCCGGACGGAGAGGTCACCAAACGGAGCATTTGTCCGAAGGGTTCATCGGGGATGCCTTCGGACAGTGGAAAACACGGGCAAACTCATCAAACTGGGAAACGCTGCCGATCACTCTGCAGAGAGAGGAAACGGAGAAAGCTCCAGTAGTTGTAAAGTATAGATTGTAAATCTGTGAATATAATATGATGTTTTAAATGCATGCAACACATGGAAGAGACTCCAACAACTGCCTCTGTAATATTAACTGTACATGGAGTTCATGTTTTTCAAGCAATACCACGGATTTGAAGATTATTCCATATTTTATTAAGATAAAACCATGATGCACAAATATATAGCACTTTGTGACTGTTCTTTATGTGTGTGTTTATTGTACCTGTAGTGCTCTGGTGCATGTTTGTCAGTAAGCAGCTGCAAGTAGATGGACTGAGATCTTCTCTTCATACACCAGTTCTGAAAAAACAACAGTGGAGACCAGACATGGAGACAGCATAGGCAAAGTGAGTCACCCTGTGTGAAAAGGGAATAGCCTAGCTCCAAATACCAGAAAGTAACGGTTCACTCAAGCATCAATTTCTTGCACTTAGTGTTTTCATTCTGTGGTATTAAATACTTCTACTGCTCGACTTTTCAAAGGGACATATTTTAAATTTCACTGCGCATTTGTTCAGAGGCTCTAGCAGCCATTTTCAGAATAAGAATAGACCAGTCCTGCCAAAACCATTTAGTGGCCTTTTACAAAAAGGCAAATGAGAACCCTTCAGTTTATAGGTGAGTAATTAGCAGAGTCACTTCCTGCTTAAATGTCTCAGTAGGTTTCATGACGATACTTCACAAAAATCAAAGATCAGAAAAAAAGACCCAGCACAATTCAGGCTTGTATCGCTGGACGTTCATCTGATATTCAACTCTGACAAGAAGAGGTTTGGATTTTTAAATATCTAACTATGCAGAATTTGAGGTGCTGCATTCAGAACTATTACATATAGAGTCTTGCTGTTACTTCACTTCCTACTTTAGTTTACTACTACTTCATTACTTCATTGTTGCATGACTTGCTAAAGCTGGTCATCAACATAACATCAAAGGTTTATATCATAGGCAGATAAACTATACTCAAGAGGCCTGCTACTGTCTCAAAATACCATGATAAAATGTGTGTTTGGTGAATGTACAAGTCTTTATCTTTAGAACTGAAATGATCATGCAATTGTCTTTTTGGCAGACTATTGACATAACTCACCAGCAAAAAAATGCTCAAGTCCTCCGGTTCCATTGTCCCAATTGTGATCATTTGCTAGTTTTGTGTTAATGTTCTTGAAAACTAAACTGAAAATTGGGACATTTTTAGGCATCACCTTTGATTCTGGGAAATAACAATAGTAAATCTTGACCAAACAGTTTGTTGAGAAAATAATTAGGACATTAATCAGTACTTGGTGGGAGTGTGATATTTGTTCCAGGTTAGATATTTAATAATTCATTATGCTTAAAGACATCTGTTGGCCTGCTGTGCAGATTTACCATGTTGACCACATTTGTTTTTGCTGAGGTGGTTGAATTGCCTCAAGCTAAAAACTTTTTATTCACCGTGGCCACGCACACCCACGACATTTCAAAGGAATGCATGCGCATATACACGATTTTCATATCACTTCCCTGTGGCAAGAGTTTAAATAAATGGGCTAAAACACTCCACGTCGCATTATAAAATGCGTTTGGATCTTACATTAAGCCATGAATTTCAATGACACCATTGAAATTCAGTGATGACTCGTAATAGTTACAAGGAGCAGCGGTGGTCTGGCGCTTAGAAACAATACTATCATCAACACTTCTTTTAATGCCTCCAATAGTTAATGCATCCATCAGCTAATGTCATACGTAACTCCTACCTTCCCTCCGTGATCAGCTGCTCCGGCTGTGAGTGGCAGCTAAAAGGAGTTAATATATAAACGTAATGAAAGACAGTAGTGTGTAGAGGCGTTTCTGTACCTGTGCAAAGGCAATGAAGAGCAGCTGTTCGTGAGTGTACTTGAGGCCAGGCAGGGGCCTCTCTGGGCCGTGTTCCCTCACCCACTTCTGATATGCCTGGGGGAAGTGTGTGTAATAATGACGGACAAGAGATACAAATGAAATTATGACCTCAAGTTACTGAGACTGATTTGCTATACGTTATTTACTTTAAGCAGCCGAATTGACATGACTAACAAACGTCACAATCCTGTTGCATTAGATATTATGATTATGAAGTGGTCATTCTCTCCCTTTGTACTTTTGCGCAAAACAATTTACACTTCAATGTAGGCTACTGACATGGGATTAAATATGGAACTGAATAATGCAGCCTCCAGGACATTCTTCTGTCAAAGAAAAACACACATAAGTATTCAAGTAAAAGGAGTTCAAGTGAATTGTCTTTTATCATCATTCTGGGGCACTTCTGCCCTTTGCTTTAAAGCAAATTAAACACTTTTTTATGGGGAATAAGAGATTTTTGTGACAAAGCAGGCAGAAGTTTTACATAGTGGTGGATTTTAATAATTTGATTTCGCATACTGAAACAAAGATGACACCAGTTATTACTCACATAGTATGACAGTTTGAGTCCTCCCATATCTGCTATGTTCTCCCCAAGAGTCAGACGCCCGTTCACCTAGAAACATGGAAAGAAAGAAAAAATGAACATTACAGAAACATCAAGAATCCGATACACTAATGCACTGACCTTGTTCTATTACTCAGTAATGTTTCAGGGAAATCTCAACAGTAGAGAATTACACCTGTGTTTCTTGACAGGAGTGAGAGTATTTATTTAATACCACCCTCATGTCTGTACAGAATATGTCCAAACTAAAATCAGGAAGTCAGGAAACAGTTAGCTTAGCACTGAGGCTGGAAACAGAGGGGAACAGCTAGCATGTCCCTGTCCAGTACTGAAGCAGCAGAAACTGAAATATTCGAAGTAACTCACTATGATCAGTAGACTGATTTATGATTATAACATTGACAGAGCGCTCTTTTGTGATTTGTGATCATTCTTATCTGTTTTTAATCTGTATTATAAAAGACTTCCAAACACAACCGGAGAATCAAATCAGAAGTGATAAATCAAGCTGGACACTGACTTTCTGATGTATGACTTTCAATATAAACCTAATATCAGTCTAAAACTTCAATGAACCCATACATCTATGTCACGATATCATAAATATTGTATATTCCGTGCAGTGTGTGTATGTACGTATGTGTGTGTGCAAGCCCACCCTCTGGTTATAAACAGTGAAGTTATCGTAGAGCTTGACGATACACTCGGCCTTCCTCTGGAACTTCCTGTAGGACTCCTCAGTCCACCACTGTTTCAGGTTGCCATGGCGGTCGTACTGGCCCCCTAGGGACATGAACCATTGCATCACTAAGATGAAGGGGCAAAAGGGCAGGGGGGCTGAGTGTTAGCATGGAGAAAACACAACCTGCAACTTTCCTTCACAGTCCAAAGAGCTGCCAGACGTTCCATCTTTTAAACTTGGGGTAGCCGTGAGCCAAACCAGTACAGGGGTAAATCCAGCGTTCACTTTGGGCTGATCTACTGCTGCTCGTGTACTAACAACACAGCTACATTTGTGGAATGAAAATGACAGCTGACTATGTGGCAAAGAAGGTGCTAGTGCTCAAACCTACCAGTCAGAAATTTCACACCCTCATTAAATTCTTTTGATGAATCCCAAAGGGCAGCACTTTTGACTGGAAATCAAAGTTATAGATTGTGTCTCTAAATAGCCCTTGTTACACAGTTGCCCAAATATCTCATAGAAATAATAATAATAAAAAATAATAATAATAAATCAGGAAAAACTTGCAGAAATAAAACACTTAACATTAACAAATCAGTCGATGTTCAGATTTGGTTTTAATGGATTTTGGGTGATGGAGTTGTCATTCTTACCCCAGTCATCATATCCATGTGTTAGTTCATGACCAATGATGGCTCCTATTCCTCCGTAGTTCAGAGACCTGACAGAAAGAGTCACAGATATGGAACATTAAAAAAATAATGACACTTTCATGGTAACCAGATGCTTAAATAGTATTGAAGTTCCTTAACGTAAAGAGATACTATGAACCTTTAAAGGACCACATTGCACATGTCAAGTGAATATAATCTGGAAATGTGCTTATGGCTTTTACCAGTCAATGTTAGCAGACTGGATGGGAATTATTATTATTTTTCTCTCTAGGCATTTTTTTTTTACCACTGGGTCATTTTATTGACTTTGCGTCTCTACATGAGCTACAGCTATACTTTACAAGACTCTATTGTTATGATGCTAAGAACAATTAAAACTGATGGTGTAGTGGTAACCTGACTCTCACACTAGAAGACTTAAAAGAAAATGTGAGCAAGCAAACCCATGATTTTGTTTATACCCATATTATTCTTAGAAATAAGAATAACTGATCATTGGGCTCTGGTGAAATTTTACATATATGATACCTCCATGGATTAAAAAGTTGCATCGTCATGTTAATAATGTGGAATGGGCATGGTTAGTATTTTGCTGCAAAATCACAAGTGACCAATAAGAAAATCAAATATAGTATAATATGTAGTGCTATCAGTCAGAGCCATTTAGTTCAAATCTAATTCAACTCCACGTCACTCAGATAATGTTTATAGCTATGCTGCTGTTACTATTCTGTGCATCACCATCTACATCGCCCAAACAACTTCATTAACCCAGCACATCTTTGCAGGACAAAATTAGTGCAGACCAACCGTCCTCCAGAAACATGATGTGGGTGGGGGAAGTCTATCTAGTCTAGACCTTGGATGGATTTACTTAGAGCAATCTGGGGTTTTTATCTCAAACCTTTAAAAGTTTCAGTCTGAGCTCAGAACCCAAAAGGTTGTTTGTATTTCATCTCAGAACACTTCAGAACTAAGCAATTTGACTTATTTGTGGTGTCTCATTAAAGGTCGGCTGTTTGGCTTTCTTTCCATTGTTCCTTTCTCCAATTGTTCCTCATTGCAAATTCTGCTCAGCTAAGTCCGATAAAAAACAAGTTGCTCTTGAGACTTTGTTTCAGATCCAGGTGGTTCAAAATGATATTGAATAAAAATCAGCTTAATGCCATGTTTCACTTGTTCACATTGATTATAAAACATCAAATATCTGTTCATATGTCGGGTAATATTTACCACAGGGACCTTTCAGCTGCAGTTTGAAAAAATACGTTGTTGATACTCAGTGTAGTAACACAGGCCATCCATGTGTAAGTGGCCACAAACTCATGGTGTCTCTGTCGGTACCTCGCTGATTCCAAAAAGCAGAAGGTCAGTTCACCTCTCCTTGACCCCTGTGCTAGCTGGAGTGGTGCCTTTGCCGCACAAGCAGCTATAGAGAGAGATGAGAGGGCAGACTCGGGTCTATTCACATGGCTACGTCTGAAAATGACTTTCTGACAGCTAGTCAATACGCTGCCTCACACTGGGCCAGACTCCCTCGCTAAACTAACTGGCTGATTGAAGCTTCATTATACTCAACGTGATAGTGGCGGGGGGTTGTGTGTGTGTGAAGGAGAATGTGTGTGTGGCAGAGAGAGAGAGAGAGCAGGAGTGAGAGTTTATGGGAGGTTAAGGCCACTGCAGTAATAACTTCAAGGGGACACATACGTGTGCACACACACTTTCCTACACTCATTAATTAATATTGATTAGCATGCACAGCAGCAGGTAGTGGAAGTAGTGGTGATCACCTCTAATGAAGATATAGAAGGGTTAGCTAATATTGGGAACACATGCTGCTGGGTCTAATTATCACCTGTATGTGGTCTTTGGACAGAGTTGCATAAATGCATAAGGTGTACTTAACCTATATGTACACCGATCAGGCATAACATTATGACCGTGTGTCTCCAAAACAGTTCTGGCTCATCAGAGAATGGACATGGGCCTTCTGAGGGTGTCCTATGGTGTCTGGCAACAGGATGTTGTTTGTGGTGGCCTTTGAGTCCTATGGGTTGAGGGGTGGGGCCTCTGTGGATCGGGCTCGTTCCAGTGCATCCCATAGATACTTGATCAGTTTGGGATCTAGTGAATTTGGAGGGCTTGTGCTATTTTGCATGTTTTTCGAGTTATTCTTATACAGGGTTTGTGTGTTTGTGTGTCAGGCTGCATCCTGGCTGCTGATGGCTGCTGACATCAAGAAGTGTCATTGCTATGGGGTGGGGGTGTCTGGTCTGGTCCAGGTGGTTTGTAAATTTGCTAAGTAATGTCTACATGAATGCCAGAGTAGAGTGTAGAGTTTCTTTAAGACTTCTAAAAAACTGGTGGACTGGGGTTTAAACAGGAACATCTGTTGCCCATCAGAAACTCACATTACTTGGTATTGACCAGGTATTGACCTGTGGGTGGAGGAATCTATTTTGAACCTGTTTTCCTTCCTCAACCACACTTAGTTCCTTCTTTAATTAATTATGCCTGAGAACAACACATTTAGCCAGAGAAGACAGATGGTTTGAAAGAGGAGTAAAGTAGGCCGCCTATGTCAAATTGGAATGCCCGTTTTTGAATGGTGGGGTGGACTGACATATAGTCTGCCATCAATTTACAACACAGTCTGGACATCTGTCCCCCAAGAAAAGTCACCCCCATTCACACCTTGAGACTGGAGCCTCTGGCTGATAATGGGTTGATAAGGTACTATTCAATGGGGAGAGAAAACAGGATCAAGACAGTTTTCTCCAACTACAGGTAAGACACTAGTCTAGTTTATGTGAGTTTCTGATGGACAACACACACAGATGTTCCTCTTTCAATTCAACACCTGTCTTAGAAAAGACGTTATTTGGATGAAATGTGTCCCAGAAACTCTACCAGCTGCCCTTCTTTTAGCTGCTTTTTTGGACTTACTTTGGACTCTTGTTAAGTCACCTTTAGCTATTTTTTCTTCTTGATGCTGTGTGCATTCACACTACCATGTCTAACTTTTGAGTTTGCTGCCGATCTTTCAGCACGAAGCACAACATTTGAAAACGCTCACGTTACACTAAGCACATGTTTGCCTTTTACCTTGTGCATTTCATTTTGATTATGAAATGAAGATAGGAAGCTATTCTATAAACATATGGTATGCTACTATAAATAACCTGCAGTAATGTAAATCTAAAGTGCTGTAAATCATTAATTATGCACATATTGTAATTAAGTGGCTTCGTTATGCTTTAATGAAACAGTGGGCACTTTACAGGATAATGGAACATTTCATTTTTATGTTATTTTCCAAATGGTTCTCTTGACTAAGATGCTTTACAGATGCTCCTAAAGCATTTTGTGTGGGATGTGACATTTTGGGACCATGGGTGTCCCAAAAATCAATATTTCAATCGTAGATTTCGATCAGTTTCTCGCTGAGCACAAACGTCTGTAAGTATACATTATTTTAAATATTTGTATTGAATTTATATCACACAATATGTAATAGTTCCTGATATAAACAGGCTGCTTCAAGTCCTTGTACAGCTGTTTCTGTTGCATGGTTGCATTGTGGTACTGGTAGTCCAACTTTCAAAGAATTTCAGCCTTTGTGCCTTAGAAACTTTCATTTGGGGATTTATTGCCAAACATGTGTATAATGATGTTAATATTCATTTAAAGGCTTGTCCAAGAACAAGACTGTGTGGAATATAATTGGTTCAAAGCACTATATTGCCTGTCAGCTACTGGATTTCATGCCTTTGGCCATGAAATACCCCAAAGTTTATATATTAATTGCACAAATTCATGTGTGTTCTGATTTAAATGCACGACTCATTTACAGTTTTGAATAGTTTTGTCTATTATTACTGTGAATATAATTCTTATATTTATTTAAGAGTAAGTAACTGAGAGAAACAGACCTGCTAGAGAGTTGACCTCTCAATGACATCTGTTCCATTACCAGGACCTCGTTCAGTAATTGAGCTCTTGGTGGGTAGTTAAATTGGTTTAATCAGGTGTGTTGGGACCTGATGGGACGCAGAGGCTTGCCAGACTAACGTAGCCTTTAACAGCCTTTGTTGTTGTGGCCATGGAGATGTTGTTGCCTCCCTATAGACAGCAGCAGGGAAAGGCAGGGACAACAAGGCCTACTTACTGTGGGAACTCAGGGTTGTAGAGAGTGGGCTGAAGGATGCCGGCAGGAAACACTGGAAGACAGATAAAGAAACAGCATGAGGTCAGTGGGATTGTTAAAATAAAACTTAATGATTATCAGCAACATACTAGAGTCCGAAAGGGAAAACTGTTTGGAGGAAATGGAAAACACAGACCCATTTAAGTTGCTTTGGCCAGGATGTTCATGTAAAATATGTCCATCGAAACAACCCTCGCAAATTTCTTTAGTGCAGCTGCAGAGTACAGTGACAGAAACTGATTTGCTGTCACTTTCCTATATTCAGCAAATTTTTGCCTGGTCTACAAAAACATGGGCTTGCCAACAAAGGCTAAACCTCTTAACCTCTTGTACACATTCATACTGTGTGAATAAGACATTTAGTTTATTAAAATCACTACTATCTCCTGTGGCCCCTTGCTGCTGTCAATCTTTGAAGTTAATCTAAATCTGTATCAAAAGATATCTGTATTATCACTGAAGAGTCACTATAGGATGTCAGCTGCACGTTGCCTGCGGTAAAAGTACTCAGTGCCCTGACAACCTATTCTGTCAATCAAGATCTTACTGCGAGAAATGGTTTCTTAAGTGACCACGCCATCCCACGAGTTTAAAACCAGCAAGACGAGCTGTGTTGAGCACCAGGACTCAGCAATATTTGCATCAACATCTCACCAAAATTTGGTTGTTTGTTTATGCTGTCTCTTGACCTTTGATTGTATGCTCTTGACGTCATCAGCTTTAATTAGAGACCTTCTCCAGAGATGCAGAATATACAGTCTGACCCACCAGATGTATGAAGTTTTGAATACTGGGTATGGGAAGCCACACCACCTGCCCTGTCTACAATTGTTTTATGGCAGAAAGTTGGTATGAAACCATTGGGAACTGACTATGCTCTGGCAAAGGTCTGCCAGGACGGTAGATAATAGACAGATGTGGTGTAGTCATACATGTCATCTCAGCATTGTGGAGTTAAATTTGTATGGCTTTGATTGGTTGTTCGATTACTGAGTTTCATGCTCGAGTTATTTTTCCTCTGTATTGGTTAAAAACCCCCAAAGTGTCCTCCCAATGGATTGTTACCTGGCTAGTATTCTGACACAAATTAAGTCTGGGCACGCCAGGCTGCCAATTTGCTCCACTTTATGCTAAAAAAATCACCTGTGGTTCTAATGATTGCTGTGAACTCCTTCCAAGTGTAGGCAGTCTTATGACACCCAATTATCACATTTATGTATTTTTCTTCATCATGGTCCATGCCAATGCTCCAGCAAAAATCTCCTTCCTTATATCACTTGGCTTGGACGCTGTTGCCTGATCCTGGATTTTTTCCCCCCCTTCATCCCAGAATGATAATAAGGCACCCAGATCATTCTCCAGTACTGAAGTATGTCTGACTGTGCATGATTACAGAAGACAATGTACAGCCCAAGATTTTTTTTTTTGTTCTTTGGGCTCTGTGTTTCAGATCATTCAGTTTAAAATATAAAAATGTCTACTACATTAAAGAACCAAATTAAAGTATTAATTAGAACTGCATGCAATTACAAACAAGTCCAAGCTGCCCTCACGCAACCTGGAACCAAAGCGGACCACTTTCAGTGCTTGGACCCCAATTAGAGCAGGTTTCACATCAGTATAAAAAGAGCTGTCTGGGAGATGAAGTCCATTTACATTTAACACAAAGAAGGCTTCAAAAGTAACTGAACACTAGACCATTAAATGTTTCTTGGACGGCTGGGTGCCGTTACAACACATGTTCAGCCATTTGTTGTTGAAAGTTGCCATTTAGATTGAGGTGTAGTTGTCTGTCAATTTGAGGACGAAAGAGGTAACCACACAGCGGAGAAGATAATAATGAAGCTCAAAAATGGGGAAATCTATTAAAAACATTTCAAAGGTAGTTGGTTTGCCAAAATCAATAGTTAGGTCTATTCCAAAAAGCACATGAGCGCAGGAAAAAAAATCAGTAAAACAGAATAGCAAACAACCTTGACACAGTCTGAGAAGCACAAGCACTGTGGATGGTGAAGTCAAACGCCTTTATAACTAAACAAAAAGTCAAGAATAATTCCCAGGATGTAGATGAACATGTTTCTTGGCCTACAATCAAGAGAAGACTTCAGGAAGATGATTCACCACTGGAAAGCCTCAAAAACAGGATGTTTGCACTGGAGTTTAAAAAAAAAAAGTTGTGGAACAAAGCTCTCTGGACTGATGAAACAAAAATGAAGCTCAGTCAAGATGATGGAAAGGGGAAGGTGTGGAGGAAAAAAAAAAAAAAACAGCTTATGACCCAAAGCACCGTCTTATCTGTCAAACATGGCGGTGATTCTCTGTTATAGCTCAAAAACTAGCTGAAACACAACCGAAACTGATTCTCTGTTATAGCTCAAAAACTAGCTGAAACACAACCGAAACTGATTCTCTGTTATAGCACGAGCATTTGCGGCTGGTGGAGGAACCGGCACTGGCATTTGATTGGTTTCAAAGCTGACAGAACCAACAGAAATAATGCAGAGATGTACAGGAGAGTTCTGTGGTTCAGATTCAGCCAAATGTGTCAGAACTCACTGGACGACATTTCATCATTCAGCAATACAACGGTCCTAAAAATAAAGCCAAAGGAAAGAATATTTCAGGATGAGGAGGCGTGGCTGAGTCAGTCACCGGGTCTCATTCCTAGTGAGCTGCAAACTTGTGAAGAATACTTTAGGTTACACTACTTTGTTCTATCACCAGGAGAAAATGTTTGAATTGGCCAGAACTTTGGTTTAAGACTAAACTTTAGGACTACAAAACTGTGGGCGGGAGTCACACACTTTGTACAGGGTTGATCCTCTGTACATCCTTGAGCGAGTGAACATACCAGAGGATGCTTGATGTGTAAATGAATGGGTAGATGTATGATGTGTCCAACAGGTGCCAAAAGGTAGAAAAGGAAGTGCCTCCAACTCCTGGTGCTACCATCCACGTCATGTGATTAGCAATTAGCAAGTGTCACAGATGCTAGCACGTTCAACTAAACTGGCTGACACTGTAAATTTTGAGTATTGTACCCAACATTATTGTATGCATCAATGATGGGCACAGACTGTTAAGATTTTAGAACTATTATTTAATTAATTAAGTGGCAATGAGGTTTGGTTTGGCCTTGCTGATGTCAGCGAAATCGGACAGCAAAATTCAAATTTCAGGCTCCCACGAAGACAGAAACATCCACTACAGTCCACTGAAAAAACTTTTAATTAAACCACTACCCTTGTCTTTAAACATAACAGACTCTAGGCATGAAATAAAGGAAGCCACAGAGATGAAGGTACAACTTAAAAGGACAATATTAATTTGATTAAAGAAAAAAAGAGAGTGTGAAAATTAATGCGGCAGAAAAAGAGAAAGATCTGAGTAGTGAAGCAGCTGGATTGAGCGAAAGGAAAAAGAAATAGTTTAGGTTAAAATAAATGATCCCGCGGGCCCTGATGACTGTGTTTTCCTGACTCCTCCTGTCCTCCAGCGTCGGCTTGTGAGCACGCCATTGATTTTTCTGCGAGAGATTTAATCCAGCAGGCAGACACAGACAGCGGGCCGATCTTGGGAGAAGATGAAGGGGGAGGGTGTGTAAGGGGTGACATCGCAAGGCTAGATTTGTTAAAACTAGGGAAGGTGTTTCTGCTTGTTTTTCCTCCAGGGGGGTATTAAGGATGTGAGGTGGAGATCGAATTAGAGAGTGAGCGATGAGAGGGAATATGATATGAGGAGGTGGACACTTTTTTTTTCTCCTCGCGGCCATCGTGTTTGACTAGTTGAAAACAGACGGCAACATGGTGTAATTGTGTGTAACTAATGCACAGTCCGCGTTGTCGCACAGAATGTGAATGTGGGAAGGATAGTCCGTGTGTGGAAACAGATGACTGAGAACACAAATATCAGTATGCACAATGGAGAGTCACGCACTCACCCATTTGGTTCTTGTTAGGAAGGTAGTAGGCATTAAGGGCCTGAGGGGGGAGTAGCCACCTGAGGAGAAAAGCAGTGTCAAACAAACAAGGTTTTAAAGATGGAATCCCTCGCACACACACACTTAAATCACCAATCTGCCTGCTTGAAACACACCTCGATCCTAAACAGAATCCAAAACACCTCCGTCTATCTCCCCTAACTCCCTGGTGAGAAATATTCAGAGTGCGTTGTCCCACGGCCAAACTTCCTCTCTGCATATTGTAACGCGGACAGTTCCTTTATGGTAATCCACTTAAAGCCAGTCTAATCGATGGGCACAGAATCCCCCAAATGACTAACTCTGAAAGTGTGAGATGCCCTTGTTCTAGGAGTGAAAGACTGATGGCTCTGCATGGACTGCAGAGAGATGGAGGAGAGACAAACAGGGAGAGGGAGGAGTAGGGGGAGGGGGTGCTTCTTTATTTATTTAATGGCGACAAGGCAGAGTGAGTGATGAAAGATTCACTTTTTAGTGATAAAGAGGGAGTATGTGATTTAGCACTTCAGGCCTTTAGTGTGGGCTAATGATACAGTTGTTTTGAGCACCTTGGAATATTAATGTGACTGTAATGTGTTGTCATAGAGGAGCAGCACTTAATCCCGGCGTACTGGGCTGTATTTTAGAAAAATGAACCTCATGTCCCACAGCACTTTTCAGCTGCCTGGCTGCTACAGATAAGTAAATCAAATGGATTTTCTGCAACTGTGGATGGCGATTTGGTATCTGTTGGTTTAATTTAGAAGTGCATCAACACATATGTCAAGCTGAAAAAAGGGACTCTCAGGCGTACATGTCAAACGTATTAGAGCGACATGCTCACAGCGGTGTAGCTGTAGCATCCACACGGGAGCCTCAGCTGCAGGAGCTCGCACTGGATCTCCGATATATTAACCCTGTTTAATTGCCTACGCCGCACGCCAGCGACCTGGAAGGCCCGACTGGTGCAGCTTGTGCAAAGTGAGGAGGTGTGACACTCACGCGGTCTTGTCCACTTCTTCGTGGATTTTCTTGACGGACAGCTTGATGTTGAACTTGATGCTGTTGAGGATGTTCTTGAAGTAGGTCTTCTCATCCACGTCAAACTGCAAAACACAGATGTGAAGTGAGCCTGAGTGAGCACCTTTGCTTAATGCTGGGTGTTAAGGCAATAATGTGACATTTTAGGAAATGTGCTCATTAGCTTTCCGGGAGAGAGTTAAATGATGAATGCAGATGACATTTCCCTGTCTGTATAAATACAAGCGTACAAAGACACTGGCAACAACTAAATCATCTCTTTACTAGTTATTAGTAAGGTAATGGTACCACACATGTGGCAAGTATAATATTTCTGTTTCATTAGTTTAATTGGGCTCTCTTGTTTACTTTCTGGACTTGTGTGATACCGTATACCTCTGTTTATGCACCTGGCCTCCACAAGTTCTTCATCAAAAAATAAATTCCCGATTGCACGCAGTATATTTTGACGAGTGAGGCGCCTGCTACCAGGTTTTATGTGCACTTTGCAGTTGGCTCATCGTATTCGTGTTATTTATTTATTTATTCAAACGGTCTCATCATTCCGTCTTGGTTCCCTCCTGCAGATGATGACGAGTTTTTTTCTCATCTGAATACAATCATCTGGGATGCGTGGCATCGCCTGATGAAAAATAAAGAGTCCCCAAGAAGGAGATGATGTGTGGGGTGAGGGTGACCGCATACTGGAGTGAGATGGGAAGCTCATGACTCACCCCGTATTCTTGATCAATGAGCTCAGGTTTGAGAAGGAAATCTGGGTATCCTGTCATCACCATCATGTGCTTCAGCTGGGGAACAAGTAGAAGAAAATGATAATGGAGCAGAAGAGAAAATAGAGGAGGAACGACGAAACATCCACTTGCAGTAACTAATAACCAACCACACACACTGGGCTTTGGACCCAGGCGGCGTCTGAGCACACACACACATGCATCAGCTAATCAAGCAAACCCAATGTAATAGGATTACAGGGAAGCTCTTTATATTCAGCATGCCCCTCTAAAGGGATTATAACTTCAGATTGTAAAAGTATTAGAAGGGATATCTTGCGGTGCAGACCCTAAATCAGCACCACAGAAAGATCCGGATTAAGCGATCCTCACTTCTCAATGTCAAGCCCTTGATGTATTCTGTCACGCACTTCTTTCTAACCAAGCGATCAATCAAACTCCTGGAAAGAATAGAATCGCTGGGAAATAATTAAATCCTTCTTAAATACTAATCGCCTACAGCAGGAAGTCGTGTTTGTGACGCGAAGGATCAGTTAGTCTCCAAACCTTTGCTCTGGCAGCATCTTTGGTGGCTTCATCCATCCAGTCCAGCTCCTGCAGCCGGAGGTCCAGAGAATGCTTAATGTCCTCTACCAGCTCCTGTACCTGGAGGTAGATCACATCACACAGGATCAAGTTTTGAAGGTCCTTAATATATTTGGGAACGACAATTCTCATTACACTGAAGAGGATATGGACAGGAAATGCAATGTTGCTATGGACTCAGTTTCTGTTTCTGTCCTTTTCACAGAAAATTATTCCTGGAATATTGCAAAGAGCGATTACATCTCAAATTCCACCAGAGAAACAGTTCCCTTGTGTGTTTAACAAAAATGTAAAAGAGAGTAGCATTGACAGAGAGATGGCAGTGGTGCATCCGTTGGAGCTTTGACAATCCCCAGAAGCACATTCAAGTCTCTTTGATAGAGTCACTGCGCTTTAGCTACCTGTGGCACACTGTGGGTGTCAATACGTAGTCATAGCCCTGCTGCTTATCATGGTTAACATCACTGTCCGTTAATAAATGAACATTTGTTCTGATAGCACAAAAAGCTTCAGGCTCAAAAATCTTATAATTTCTTATCATTTGTGGACACAGATGGCTATTTTGCTATGTGCCACAGTCCACAATCAAATACCTATTTTTCCACAACCTGCAAAATGTCACAAACCTGCAAAATTATTCTTTATTTATCTGAATTTTATCTAATCTAGACAAGCCAAGGATTTTATTTCATCTCATTCATGTAGTGTCATGGCTGTGCATGAGCTCCACCAGCTCAACTGGTTGTTCATGCTCTTGCTCTGTTGGTCCTAAATTGTGGAAGCACGCAATATTGAAGTGTTGACATTTTTTAAGTGTATGGCTGACAAAGCATCTTTTAAATGAATAAGTCCTTCAGTTGTGGTTCAGGATCCAGTTTCTTCTTTATGCATTCGCTTAATACATTCATGCGATAGACTCAGAGGCATCAGAGGCTTGTCTGCTGGGGACGGCACAGAGAATTTGGTTTAACTTTCAAATCTAAGCAGACAGAAACATAAAGCCATTCATATGAATATTGTCTGAAGAATAATCTAAAGCAACATGAAAACACAATAAAAACATATCTGATTCCATGTACTCTGTTAAAAACAAAAAACAAAAAACCTCTCACAGCGTTTTCCAGACCTCTATAATAGAGAATAATTGACGACACGTCTTCAGGGCTTTAACTTGAAGGCTCCCAAATCTAAATAATTAAATGGACGTGTGCCAGTATTACAATAACTGACTGGATTTTTGTTAAATTAAATAATGTCACTTTTCATTGTCGTTTCATTACAGCAGTGTTTTGTTGTCATTAGTGTGACAGAAACCCATTGCTGAATTTCTCAGAGCGTTAATGTGCGCGCCACTAAGCCGCCACCAAAGAAATCTGGGTTGCTAAGATTATCTTTGGTCAGAGACAAGAGTAGAAAAGCCCTTGTGTTGTATTTTTATCTTAAAATGCAAATTAATATCAGTAATCTACTGTACATGTTAGTGATATCAACATTCACTGTGTTATCGACATCCGCTGTCCAAACGTCGAGTAACCTTGAAGCAATTATAGTCGCGCTTTCTCAATCTACCAATCTGCTACCCCTGAAACACACAGTGACATGTTGTGTCCTTCACTTCCCTCTACATTGGTAATTCAGGATAACAAGAAAGCTCGTCTTTCCCTCCCTGTCTCTTGTCTCTCAGCACAGCTCCTGAGACTCATTAATTCCTGTTCGTGCTGAGGTAAGCAGCCTCCATGAGTCAGTCAAGGCTAGACACATCGCCACCGGCTTCAGGTCCGGGATCTCTTGTTTTGATAATGAGATCTACAACCTGTGTGGCCATGCCAAGATCGAACAGACGATGTCTACGAACAATGTGAAATGATCAATGTGCACGTGGGCAATGCCAAAAATTCAGTAAGGCTGCTCAAGGCCTCCTCTCTCATCTGCACTTTACATACACTACACAGAAGACAGATACTGTAGATGGTGGCATGGGACTAGCATCCACTGAAAAAAACATGTAGGCTGGCCAATCTTTCATTAATCACAAAGGCTGTAGTAGTTTGAAGCATTTTCTTAATCTTAAAACAAACTTTAGGTGCTTGGGAGCTTGGGAAGGTACAGTACAGTACATTAGCCACCAGAACTTATTTAGTTGTGTCAAACTTGCATCATGCTTTATAGGCCTGGGCTTTGACAGAGATTTAAAAGTTTGCAGGAGAAGACAAAAATGGCCCAATGTAAGATGAAGCGTGTAGGGTGGGCACTGAGAGTATGAGAGGAAGGAGGTGAAAGGGAGATGATGAAGGGCTTTGAGATAGAGCATGGGGTTACAGAGGTTAGGAATCCCATTGGAAACCATATCCCCATGTCTGAGAATGGACATCAGACTGAGACATGAATACATATGGGAGAGGATTAAGGTGAAAGTGAAAGGGACCAGAGGAGAGAAGTGGTGGGGAGGATTAGAAGTGACTGACCTAAGCAGAGAGCTAAACAGAAACAAAAGTCGGGGAATGAGAGATAGGAATTAGAGAGAGTTCAGATTGATGGGATCACCAGATCACTGCTCAGAAATCAAATCAGTGTGATAATACACAGCTGCACACTGCTCTTAGAGAAGAAATTATTATTATTATTATTTTTAAATGACAATTCTGGAGAATGTAGGAAATATGTTTTCAAGTCCAATCTTAGACATTTAATTAAAGGCCAACGTCAGTTTTGTGGAGTTTCACATTAGCAACATTCCAGTCAAAACATTTTATATATACATAGCCAAAGGTAATTACAGATAAATTGTTAACATTTTTCTCATGTGCTACAGGTGAATACTCTTTTAATTAAGAAGTCAAATTCTCCTACGTTCCAGTGAAACATAGTACAAATTGTGGGAGGACAACTGCACTCCTCTAATGAATGTGGAGATTATTAAGCACTGAACCCAACCATATTTTCATCTTCACTAAACTGCTGTCTTTTAAGATATGATTTCTTACTTTGGATAATAAAAATGATCGATAGATGGATCATAGAATTTAGCTTTTCAAACTCTTTACTTTTCATTTTCTAACAGATCTCAGTGTGAGACAGTAAACGCCTAATAACCACTGAAATATGTCAAAGAAATTATTTTTATGTTGTACTTGATCTTTGATCTGCTTGTAGCTGTTAAACACGTAGTTGGTTTTGTGAATTTTACTGCTGGAAGTAGCATCTTTACCTCCATTGTACATTAAGTTGCTGAGGCACCCTCACAGACTCACTCAAACACACTTAATTTTGTCACTTTCCCAGTGTGAACACATTATGCTATAATCAAAACCCCCTTAAAGAAATGAGTTTAGAACAGAATTAAGCCACAGCTAGACATCATTTAATGTACGACTTTAGCCTGGTGAGACAGCAGTCGGTGATAACTGAAAGAAATCAAAGAGATGTCTTGGGCAGTGGTTGAGTTTCAAATTTGGCACCCATCAGATTCAGCTGCACTCGAGCCCTTACGTTAGTAGCCATACAAACCTTTTGTACTTTACTACCACTTTGTAATTGAGTTTTTATGTCTGAGTGTTTATAGGGTTTACTTCAGATTTAATGCCTACTAAATCGGAAGGAGGAGGCTCATTCCTTCTGAAAGTGGGGCGAAATTAAAACAGTTCATCCATCCGTTCATTTCACATACATCCCTCGACCTCCACCAATATTCAGACCTTGGCCTTGCTCTGTGAGGAGAAGTGTTGCTGGACGAACAGGGCTCCCAGGGCCATGCCAAAGTGTTTGTTGGCCTGCGTGAGGCAGAGCCTGCCCAGCTCCAGCTGCTGCTCGGTGCCATCAATCTCCCGCGAAAACTCGTGGATGGTGCTGCGGAAGGCGGTGGACAGGTGCTCACTTAGCGCTGCCACAATGCGCCACAGCATGTAGTTATGGAGAACCCTAGGACAGAGGAGACACGAGGTAAATAGTTGCTTTGTTTCATTCACTTTGCATTTGAGACTTCAGAGCTGTTATGGTTCCCTCTCACTTTCTCTGACGACTAATTAAATCACAAGAGAAGAAGGTTTTTGTCATGATGTGAATGTAGGACTTCTGAAAGTGACGCTGTGTCCTCATTTGGAGGGTTTCAAATTCTGTTGAAGGATGAAATAGTTACCGTAGTGCCTGATGATTGAACTCATTCTTATTGGCACGAAGCTCTCATTGTTCTGAACAGAACAAATGCATTTTTATCTTTTATGAATGAATGTGTCATTCTTAATCCCAATACTGCGTAGTGTTGCGTCAATATAAGCACAGTTTTCCAACACACTTCCTACTTTGCTGCCTCCTAAAGTGTCTTCTTCTGTGTCTAACTGTAATCTTGTCCCATCTGGTTCAGAGGGCTGTTTCTTCTTCTGCCCTCTAAGCCCCTTAAGAGTCAGAAAAGTCAGCGAGAAAACAAGAGGGAGACAGTGATGGAGAGCGAACAGTGAGGAGTCAAGAGGCCCCAACAGTTAAAGAACAGCTCTCTCCAATCCAGACTGGCTCACAGCGGAGGGCCAGCAGAGGGGTGAGGAAAATGTCGAGCGGGAGGATAGAAAATGCATCATTCATTTATGTATTCAAGCTGTGTCTTCTCCCCCAGACGATGGAGTGCTGGCGTGTCCTCCTGCCCCCACCGGGTGCGCACATCTTAATCTGCCCTGTGGGGACAAATGCCCGCTTCTCCTACTGTGAGGCTCCATGCAAACCTCAAGGCATGTTGTTGTTGTTTTCCACTGCGTATTTTTTTTTTATATTTCCTATGCATGACAGATATTAAATCAGAAGCGTCTTGGCAACAGCACCCCGAGGTCCGGCCAACAAAGCACTTGTGAAGTGAATTTAATTGACGGGAAAAGGGAAACGAAGGCGGGAGGTGGAGGGAGGGAGGGAAACGGAATGAATGAGAGACTCAGGTGGTAGCAGCTAATCAACATGTGTTACAGGTGTGGCTGCTTCGCTTCATTAGCTGCTTTGATCGCACAGTATTTGTTTGCTCCGTCACACGCCAACCGCCTGTGAGCTTACATTTTGACTGTGTCCACGTGAGTGTGTGCCTAAAAGTGCAGCTACATGTGTGGAAGTCATCTGTATGATAGTGGGCTTCTCTGCTGTATGTGTGGGAGAGAGCATGTTTTACTTTGGGCGTCTTTGATGAAAAGTAATGACGGATCTCTCAGAGCAAGAAGCGGGTGGTCCACCAGCGGTGAAAAAACCCCCAAACACACTCATAACACCACGTAACCACACTGCTGAGGACAGTGTTAGAAAATCAGTGTGTTGATAACCTGAAATTGAGAAAGTGTTGGTCATTTAAAACACTTAAAACTGGATTAGTTTAAATTTTTATAATGAGCAAATACAATCATTCAACTTCAGATGATTACAAAAAACGCTTTGAATAATGATGGCTGATTAAACAAGACTAATGTGAATGGTTGAAGAAAGTTCAGGATTAGTGGGCCCAGTAGTTTATTGATCATTGCATATAGTATTGTTTGGAATAACAGTATTTTACTTATTAGTTATGGATTAAAATGAATATGCAGATATAGAAGAAACTCTGTAACAAGGCAGCTGTGGCTCAAAAAGCAGTGCAGATGCGTCCACAAAGAGAGTTCGTCCTTTAATCCCAAGTACACAGAAAACATGTCAAAGTGTCCTTGAGCAAGACAATAAACCCGGAGTTGCCCCCAGAACTTGGTGTCGACATGTGAATGTGTGCACTTGTGTGACTGAAAGGGTGGGTGCATCACTGTGACTGTAAAGTACTTGAGCACCACTAGTTTGAAAAGGGCCACTTACATGTTGTGTCTTCTGTCTGCTAGCTAGGCATTGACATTCCCATGGCTGGAAGACGTACTCAGCTCCTTTAATGAGTCAAGTTACAATTATAGCACCCACATGACTAAAATGAAATACTATTTGGGTAAAAGTATCAAAGACTTATCAGTAAAATACGCAAGATTGCAAAAAAAGTCTGGAGATTTGTGATATAACTGGGAGGAGACCAGTTTGTCGTATGAATACTGTTTTAAGGTGATTTCACACCTATATGTCGATATGATCCTGGGAGAAATAGACACAGGTACGATCAGTGTTAGAATTAAGGCGTTGTTTTATATCACAGTTTATGCTCTTATATGTTTTGGATCTTAAATCTTATACAGTTAAAACATTTGGTAAATTATAATAGTGGTAAGTGTATGATATTTCCATGTGACATGTTGTGGACTGAAAGTACAGCCCACCATGAAATGCTAATCTAACTGATCAAAACTTTCCTTAAAATGTCCTTACAGTGTCAAAACTAATGTGGTCGAACGTGTATGTGTCACTTTGTGCGGTAACGGCGCCGAGCGCAGCGCTAAATGAAAGCAGTGTGTGTGAGAGCTCTGTACAGATCAGGTGGTAAGTCTTAATCACTGCAAGACTGAGTGAAGGCTCATTAGCTGAATGGATTTTAATGGAGCTAGTTAGGGAGATGAAAGAGACACTGTCCTCGTGCAGTGCATCAACACATTACCGCAGGTAATGACCCTGTAGGTAATAGAGGAGGGAGGGCCGCGTCTATTCCAGACTTCACTAGAGGTGCGCTGTAATTTTTGAATGGCAGTCGGGTGAAGTGTCTGGATTTGATGGTTTTGTGTGTTACGCACCATTCGCGCTGCAAACCCAGACACCAGGGAGACAGAAAATCGCATGCATTTATGCTTTTTTAGCGGAGACTTTTATCCAAAGTGCCTTATAGTGGCTTGACTGCACATATTTTAATCTTTGACGGCCCTGCTGGGAATCCCACCTAAACTACTGAAAGCTGTAGCACTGTGACATATACCGTTTGGTGAACTGCTTCCACGGAAAAAGCTTCACAGCTACATCGAGTGGGTATATTTAAAGGCGGTGGACCCAGCAGGGAGCGAACCGTCAGCTGCGTGTGTTTCTCTTGGATTAATCATGAACACTCACACTGTGCGCCTAAACGCCACCTAAATAAACACAAAAATTACACACTCGAGACTGACGGATGAACTGGGGGAGCAGCCGGTGAGAGAGGGAGCTGCAGCAGGAGGGGGATGTGTGAGAGAGATGCTGGTGTTGTCATTATGCTTTCCCCTTCATTGGAGGTCTGCTCATCTGGCTAATGGGATTGGCTGAAGTCACCACACACACACACACACACCCAGACAGACAGAGTGGAGGGAGAAAGGAAAAGAAAAGAAAGATGAAGTGAAGGATGAGAAGACATGGAGGTGTGACAGCTCTTGTCAGTACATTTGTACGATGCAAAAGCCATCAATGTGTGAACGCGGGAGGGATGAACAGGTCAATAGGTGCCTATAAAGGTAGACAGAGTGGTCAAGTGATCGGGAAACGGATGGAGAAAAAAAAAATAAACAGATCAGATTGTCAATAGTGACCTGAAACCATTGTGAAGGACAGGGAGGGTGAAAGGGTAAATGGTGGGTTGTCAAAGGACAAGAGGAGCCTGAGCACGGATTGGAAGGAAAAGAGATGGACGAAATGGTGCGTGAGAGAGGTGAAAGCAGGAAGGAAGTTTGGAAAGAACAAAAGAAAGCGGTGCACTACGATAGTATGAAGGACGCTTCATTTATTTTTAACCAGACGTCCAGCAGCCAGACGAGGCACCCGTCTGTGTCTTCCTCTTACATACCTGTCACCTTTTCACCCTCATCTTCACACTGCTCGTCCGTTTTAACGAGAATCCAAACTCCCTCACATGAATGTCAGCCTGTAGCAACCTCTCAACTACCGTATATCTTTAAATGTATTCACGGACTGTGTGTGTGTGTGTGTGTGTATAAGAGAGAGAGAGTGAGTGACAGACTCCAGCTGAATACACATGAGTTCTTGAGGTCCATTAGTGGCCTTGAGAGGAACAAAACCTCCCCTCCATCTGCTCTACTGGACAATAATACAACGGGCCAACACCTCTGCCATGACCCCTGACTCCTACAGCATGAAGCCAAACAATCACACTTTGTCTGTGTTTGTGTGTGTTAACTGGACTCATACTTCCAGTACATATGACAGATATGTCAGATGTGCACTTCTGCATGCCTTTGTCACAGTCTTTTGGATATGTTATTGTACAGTGGAAAACATCCACTAACCACAGAAAGAAAGAACAAAGTCTAAGACATTGTGAAGACGTTCAGACTGTGTATTCAGAGGAGAAGGAGACGTATTTAAGAAGACTGTAACTGATTTATAAAGGTCACATATGAACGCTTTGGTTGCAGTTAATTCTGCTTTAGTTACCATCATGTTATCTTATTTTTAGATGCTTTCACAACAGTAGGGATGTCCGTGTTTCACATTTTTGGTCCAAAAAGCTTAAATATATCAGCAAGTATGGATGGCCATGACATTTTCTGCAGATAGTCACAGTCCCCTGCATATGAATACTAATGACTTTAGTGATATCCTGACTTCATATTTGGTGCCTCCAGCTGGTCAAAATTTTTACTCAAGTAGTGGAATATATATAATATATATATATGCATATGTACACATGCTGTTGGATGGGGTGGAACAGTCGGTGCAGATATTTATGATTCCTACATAAACTTTACATTTGGCTCCCCCAGCAGGAGTATCACTGTGGCTTAACATATCTCGACATCTACAGTCCTACGGGCCACCATGACGTTGACATTTGCAGTTTTGAGTGAAATATACCCCCTAAATATGCAGCGTATTGTCGTGTAATTTGTGCAGACATTTGTATTCCCCCGAGGTAGAATACTAAGCACTTTGGTTTCCTCTGTGTTTCCTCTAGATACATCATCAGATCAGATGTTCTATTCCACTAAAATTGTCATTGTTAAACTATACAACATTTTGATTTATAAATAAGTACATGCGTGACTAATGGCATTCCCAAGCACCTCATCTGCAGCATTCGGAAACTGAAGACAGGGAACATATCAACATTGTACCTGCTAAACTTCAGGAGGGTTGAGGTTGTCCTGTGGTGTCTGGCAACTCAATGTTGTTAGTGGGGGCCTTTAGGTTGAGGGGAGGGGCCTCTGTGGATCATCCCACAGATATGAGAGTTTGGGATCTAGTGAATTAGGAGGCCAGGTCAACACCTTGTGCTGTTTTTCATGTTTTCTTAATTGTTCCTAAACCGTTTTTGTGTGTGTGCCTGTGTCCGGCTGCATCCTGCTGGGGATGGCTGCTGCCATCAGTGGGGTGGGGTTGCCAGGTGGGTGCTACATATCTAAGTAACTTCCACATGAATGCCAGATCCAGATGTTTCCCAGCAGAATATTACATTGTCACAAGATGGTCAATGTTATGTACCTCTCCTTTCAGTGGTTTTAATGTTGTGGCTGGTATCTGTTGGGGTATACAGCAGTGGAAGAGTTATGTCCAAGTTCAGATTTGCTGAAGCCAGCTTCTCTTTGTATTTTATTATTTGCGTGCATGTGTGTTTTTGCCTGCATCAAGCTGTGCGACTGGTGAATAAGAGGCAGGACTGGATAGACCCCTTGACGTGAGGAACTGGAGCTTATTAAACAGGTCCTCGTAAGCTTTACTAATGAGCAACGCTCCTCAGGAAAGGGAATGGCTATATTCTTGTGTGTCATGTGTATGGCTGTGTGGGTGAAGTAGCAAAGCAAACCTTTGCTTAAACCCCAATAATAAAGTTCCTAGGAGACAGGACCTGGTGCTGGACTGGAGGTGGGAGGAAGATGGAGAATGAAAAAAATGGGAGAGAGAAAGATTGACAACAAAGACAAAGGGGGAGGATGATAGGAGGGGGAGAAGTGACGGGGACAGATGACAGGGAACAATGGACGAGATGCAGGTGGAGAGAAGGGAGGCCAGAGAGGTGTTGGGGGACTGAAACTGAATTAGGGGAAGCCATGATTCTCAGAAAAAGTTGAGAAAGAGATGCACTGAGAGAGAGGCGAAAAAGAGGGAAGCAGATGGGAAACGCTGGGGAAGCAGAGGATTGGACGGTAAAGACTTTGGTGAGGAGAGGATGACAGAGAAAGAAATAGAGCCAGGTGGTTTGAGACAGAGTCAGGGAGAGGGCACGTCTTACAAATTCAGGTTCTTACCACTATTATTTTATGGAAACCTGAACCTGCCAGGAGCTAAGTGAAAGAAATATTAAGAACTGCAAAAATAACTTCAGGATAGTATAAAATGATAGAAAAGGTAAAAAGGTTGACTTTCAAAGCCGTGGTGTCACCATTATGTTTATGCATTCTTGGCCTCAGTGGCTCTGAAGAAGTCTTTAGAAAATAAACCTTACAATTTCTCAAGTTTATTTTAGATTAACCTGAGACAGAAATCTTTGAGACGTGGTGTAGTGTTTGGCAAAATATGCAACTGATTTCCATTATTAGAATAACAGGATCCAGTGTTTTGGGGGCTTCGTCATTACTAAGGACCAACACCTCTTGGTGCCTAATATTAAAAAAAAAAGTTTTTCTGGACTAATAGACGTTTTACTACAGAACTATTGTACGTTCCCATGTCTCCTTCTGCAGAAACACTTCACAAGTCCCTAGCTCCATATTTCAGATAATTAAATAAGCTTGTTTTTAGGCTTTAAACCCTAAAATGAAGGGGAACACTGGTATATTTGACCAATCTTTGATGTTGAGCACTGAAGGGCCATCCTGAAAGTTCCTGAACCTTCACCTGTATGCGTACCTTGCCAGGCAGCTGGGTTCTCAAGACAAAATCAGAAGTTAGGCCCTTGTGGCCAAATAGCAATTGTCCAACAACTACTATGGCTGTGTTTTAGGAGTGACGACAGTCTGTGGTCAGTGGTAATGTGCAGAAGGTTCATCCGATCACGTACAAATTATTTTCCGAAATTGCCTGCCTTTTTCAATATTTGAGGACAACTTAGATGGCTCAGTGTGAAAAAACAACAATCACCTGGCCCATCAGGTTAGAAAGTACTATCAAAGTACTATCAGAGACGTGGGTTCCTCTACTGTAAATGCAGATCGTAGGGGAAATGTGTATATTTCAAGTTTGTTAATTAAATAAGTAACTGGACTTATTTACACCTGCATACTGTGCAATATATTTTGTCTAACTCACTGTTACTTGTAACAGTGTTGTACTCAGTGGGAAAAGTGATGCTTTGAAGGATGGTTGGCAGGACGGGGTTAAGTGTGATGGTTGAAATGTGGAGGACATCGCAGAGATAGTTGTTGGTCATTCTAGTTCGCAATCTGTTCCTCTGTCTGCCTTTTTTTTTAGGCACATTATTCCTGCAACTTTTGTGGAGCATTCTTTTATGAAGTCAACATCTGAGAAAGGTTTCCCATGTGGGGGAGTCGGTTCTGTAACTCAGATTTGGCTGTTGTTGGATTTTCCTGCTGTTATGTGCAAGTCAGTTAATGTGACATGCAAAACCTTAAGATACAGTAGTGACAAGTATTTTTCCTGGCATAGACGTGCTTCCCTGCTTTTCAGGTCATAAAAATGCATAACAATACAATTTGAAAAAATAATTTGAATAACTGGGGTCCTCAGATAGTGTTAGGCCAGTGTTTAACACGTTTTCAACAAATAATTATTACATAGTGTTGTAACCAGAGGATGAGCTGAAGCAGGTGTGCCAAGATACTTATTGAATTTTCTAAGTATAAAGTGTGTGTTGCTCCACACCCATGGCCATATCTGTCAAATGTGATAGCTGACTGAGTGAACGAGTGATAAAAGGGAAAAGGCACAGGATGTCAGACAGACAGTGGTGCAGCGAACAAAAGAGAGAAAGAGGAGGTGACTGAAACATTGTGTAGAATCTATTACTAAAGCCATCAGGGGGGGATGGATGGATGTACACCTGAAAGAGAAGATTGGTAAACAACAAGGGAAGAGACGGAGAATCAAACTTGGCTCCTGCAACCTGGGGAGAAGTGAACCGGGGCTAATGGATGTGACAGCGGCGATGGTAACCATATTTTTGCGAAGGGGATTAGGAATCCCTTAATGCCTTATTCTGTGTGTATGTGTGCTGGAGTGTGGTTATTAAAGACTACAATTCAGAAACAAGGAAGAGCACCAGTAGACCAAATAAAACAGGTGAGGGAAAAACCTATTTGAAAAAATAAGGAAGGAAAAGAAAATTGAATATGGGAGAGATGTTTACACTGATGGGAGTTGGGTGAAATCACTGCAACAAGATATCATCTTTTGTTGTGGCTGACAAAAGTAAGCAGTAGAAAATACTCAAGGGTTTTGGAGTGAAAAATAACTGATAGCAAGGAAGTGAAAGCAGGAGATAATATAAGTAAAACAATTTGTAAAAAGCGATAGCTGATGAAAAACATCTATATTAGCTGGGGCTCTTTATGGGCTGCCACCTTTCCTAAAATGACTGAGTTTCATAAAAGGTCTGTTTTAATGGAATCACTGACTGTTTGTCATCAGACCATCTATTACACAAATTCATACAATTTCCTCTGTATCTCCATGCTGCTGTGCCATGTACCAATTAATCAGCAACGTTCAGCACTGACACTGCCATCCGGCAACACAGGCTTTCCCCTGGGATGTTGCCGTCCCTCTATTTAGCTACGGTATATAACACTGTAGAGGACAAACTCAAGGTAAGTTCTTTGTTTCTCGTAATAATCCTGTTATTGTACAATACACTGATCAGGCATAACATTATGACTATATCCCCATATTGTGTAGGCCTCCCTTGTGTGTCTAAAACAGTCATGACTCACCAGAGAATAGACATGGGTCTTCTGAGAGTGGCCTGTGGTGTCTGGCAATTTTTGGTCCTATGAGTTGAGGGGAGGGGCCTCTGCGGATCATCCCACAGATACTTGATCAGTTTGGGATTTAGTGAATTTGGAGTGCGTGTGCCTGTGTCAGGCTTCATCCTTCTGGGGATGGCTGCTGCCATCAAGGAGTGTCATTGCTATGGGGCTGGGGGATCTGGTCTGGTCTAGGTGGGTGCTACCTGTCTAAGAACATCCACATTAATGCCAGGTCCAAACGTTTCTCAGCAGAACATTGGATTGTCACAAAATGGTCAATGTTATTTACTTCTGTGTCCTCCTTGAGCGCCTAAGCTGAATGAACAGAAAGAATAGTAAATCATCTGAGACACATTTTATTGTCATTTCTCGTCACGTTGCTTCCGTGTTCTCGTTTCATCTCCGGGGGTTCATGAATACCAAATACAGTTTTGTCAGATTAGGTGGTTTCACGACCATTTGGAAGCGTTGTTTATTGGTGTTTATATGTGTGTATGTGCTTTTGCCGGTTTCTAAAGGATAGATAAGTGTTCCATACACTTATCAGTGGACTTGTGTTTTCCCTATTGTGACTGTGTGCTGTGCTGTCATTAGTTTAATCTGTGCGTGTATACAGTCCTGTCTTTCTGTTGAGTTACCTGCTTGCTGTGCAGTTCCTGCCTGTTTTCCCAGATTCTGTGTACTGTGGTTTTAGTTTCCCTTTGTGGATTACACTGTTTCTCCTTTGATTGGATTACATCCTTTGTTGGATTTGTGTTTTGGACCTGCTCACCTCTGCAAAATCTTTTGTTCATTATTTTTGTAAGGCGTCGTTCATTTGACTTTGAGTTGTTCATCCTGCCTTTCCTGACTGTGTGTACTGCATTTGGGTTCTTCCTCCACATCTGTGACAGCACCAGATAAATTAAGACTGATATCCGAGGTCTGATTGATACTCTTACCCAAGCCATATTGAAAGTTTGCCCTTGTGAGTTGGCCCCAGTTTCTTTCTAGCGTATTTCCCTCCGTTCCTTCGTCTTTCATTTTTTTCTCACCTCTTCACATTTAGCAAGTAAACCTAGGGGATTCATAAAATGCCTCTCATTATTTTATATGCAATTGCAACACCTCTGACATGTCACATCCCATGTCATGCACATTCAGGACTATTTTCCACTAGCTACATCTGTGATAAATAGTTTATCGGCACAAAAGGGCCCGGAGGATGATTACAAGTACCACAGCCTCAGTGTGGATTGAAGATGATGTTGGCAGGTTACATCAGTTGCTACCAATTTGGGAATGTGAAATAAAACATCTATGAGTAAGCACGTACAATGTCAGGCTCAATGAATATACACGTGGGATTTCTGGGAAATGCAGACTTCATTCTGAGAACCGACACTGACTCATGTTGAGCCCATACAGAGCAACAAAAAACCTAATTTCTCACTCCCATCAAGTAATCAGAAATTACTTTGACTGAGAGCTCTCTATGGAAAACAAACACAATCCCACAATGTCCAGCATAGTCCCTGTTGCTTTTCCATTTACTTTCTGAGATTCCACAAATAACACATCCTCGTACTAAGAAACCCAGAATGTGGTCACGCCATGTCATGACGTCTGATGAAGTGGATTTGTTGCAGTTAGATTGATTACACACCATGTGTATGATGGAGCAATATTACACCAGTGTAATAACCCTGGACTTGAACAAAATCAATCAGAGGTTTCAGGATTCAGTTTGGTAAATTGGTAAATCTGAAATGGTGAGATGACACAATAAAATTATAAACACTAAATGTCATAGCCGCACCACTACCGACTGAGTCATGAAATTAAGGGGGAAAAAATGAATAGGTTACACCGCTAGACTGACATGGATAGACAGACATAAATGACAAGCAAGCAATCCACCCGCCAGTCATGCAGCCAGTCAGCCGTGCACAAGGGCTGAGAGCTGTTGTGTATTTGTGTAGAGCACAGTGACTATTGGCGAGCTGTCAGTGGCTGTAACACACATCCTGACGTGCAGCAGCCCTCTAAGGCCTCCCCTGGAGTCTGTCAAGAAGAAGAAGGGGAAAGAAAGTGTGTGTCTGGGTGTGTGTGTGTGTGTCCATCCATGTGTGTCTGTCTGAGTCTGCAGGAGGTAGAAAGGTGTGGGTGTAGATCAATAATAATCAGCAGCACTAGAACTGGAAGTTCACCCAACAGTGACTCACCTCAAACACACACACACAAATGTGTACACAAATACATGCACAGCAGCACTCAGAAACAATCCATACACCTTGTGACACTGTGTTGTAGCCCAAGCCATGGTGACAGCCATATAGCAAAGGCAACACACGCACGCACACACACACACATACAAAACAACCACAAACTAAAGCGCTTACTCACACTCAAAAAGTACCACTTCAAAAATGCACGCATCTAATTTCATTGATTTTCCATACACTTCAGTGCCTTCGTCTTTCTTTACCAGCCCCACAACCCTCAGCCCACAGCAACCCCAGTCCTCTATATCCTTACTTCTTCGAAGTGGTCTTGATTATGTCAGAGACTTTCTCTATGTAATCGGTGGCGAGCACCACGATCTCTTCGTCTTCTGAGAAGTTGTCGTGGAAAATTCTGTCGAGCAGGCGTTTCCAGTGAAGCTGTGGTAGAAGGAATGACAGAGATATGTACTTCAGTTAGTCTTACAATTTACCATGTGAAAGGCTAAAAAGCTAAGAAAACAATTAGAGTTATGAAAACTGAAATAAAATGTGTTAACTCTCAGTTTGAAAAGGTAAATGAACCAAAGTCTACTGTAGTATTGTCATGCTATTCATCCACCCCGATCTCTTCCCTCGCTAGCGCTGTGACTCTGAATCAAATTAACCTGACTTCCTCATTCGTTTGGGGTATTACTGAAGCTGTCCCGCAGTGACCACAGTTAAGCTTGGTTCTTACCCCACATAGGGCGTTACACCAGAGAAAGCATTTGTATCTGTGTGCTGGTGTGTCGACATTGTTCTGTAATTATGTCACTAAAACGCCAGTTACTTTCATTGAAATCACCGCAGCACTGAGGATAGAGAGTAGATGTGTGTAGGAGACACTGTATCTGTGGTGTAGAAGTGATGTGGGACTATAAATTAAGCTTTAGGTGTTTATCTAAAGATTTTATTTAGACCCCTGACAGATCTGTTACCAAACAGATAGAAAGACTAATGGTGAATAATACACACAGAGCACTGCTTTGCCCCCAGTTTGTAAGTGTCTTGGGACATTTGTGGCATGCAATTAGCCATCTCTGTCTCTCATCGTTCTCTCTCATCTCTCTACTGTCAGCTTTCGAATGCAGTGGAAACAATATGCAGTTTGAAATGTAACCATGATCCGGATCCAGCCGCTGCTTTCAAGCCAACAGTGTTCGGCTGCTTTACACCATCCACGCTGAAAGCCATCATCTCTGGAAATCGTGTTTTTTATCATCACTTAATTGCACACTAGGATCCCAACTGGATGTAAAAGTTTATTTATTTTTTATTTTTTTGCAGTGAACATAAATCTGTAGAAAAGGAGCTTCACAGTTTCCATGCATTTGACTCAAGATCTGAGGAAAAGCTACACACTGAAGCCATTTATCAGCGTTCTGTCGTCCTCTGGTTGAATGTTCATCCTCTAATCAGCTTCTTCCCATGTGTCTCTTTTTTTCTTGTCAGCATCCCTCACAGCTCTTTTATTCACACTCATGTTTGCACTGTTTTTTTTTTTTTTTCCCTTTTGGCAGACGAACTTAAAATCTAACTCTTTATCTTTCTCTCAGCACATGGCCAGTTTCCATCTCTGCTGCTTCCCTCTTCATCCGTTCGTCCCTTGACCATGAACCATCGGGAGGATACTCTGCTACTGTTAGCGCTGCCTCCTCCTTCTTTCTCGCTCTCCCTCCGTCTCAGTCTCCAATGTCCTTCCCTCTTTCCTCTCCCCTCCCTCTGTCATTTCCAACACCCCCAACATCTCCTCATTTTCTCCTGTTCTCTCTACCTACTTCTTTCATTCCATCCCTCAATCTGCTCTTCTACCCCTGCAGGGCGGACAGCTTTTGTGAGTCACAAAGACATGTGTGTGTGCGTGTGTGTGAGAGAGAGAGTAGAGGGGGCAGCGCTTCACCGCTCCCTCTCTTCCTCACACACACACACACCTTCTGCCTGCACGCTCACACACTCGCCACACTACTTAAAATGCTCAGTTGGAGTTCAAATCTTAATCCATCACGTCTGCTTCTACACATGCGTTCCACCCACAACGCATGTGCACGTACACATGCTTGCAAATGATGTATGCGTGCTGTGTGTGTCTGTGTCTGTGTGTGTGTGCAGTACTCACACTGGGAGCAATGCGCTGTAGCTGCCTGAGGGTGATGCGGTTATACATGGTGCTGATGTCCTTTCTTTGGTCATCATATTCTGACACAGTGATCTGGAGAGGAAGGAGATTTCACTCATCACTGCACACACACACCCATCTGCATGAACACCCACACATGCACATAAACGCGCAGTCAGCTCACATTGGCCAGTTGGGTCTCCAGCTGTATTATCTCCCTGGACTTCTGCGTGGCGTTGTGAGCTCCCAGCATGCTCAGCAAGCGCTCCATCAGGGCCTTGTACGCCGCAAGGATCTGAGGAAGCAAAGTGACATCGACGCTAACAGACAGGAGGCGCTTCCGCGACATCATCAGTAATGGCCGGTGACATGTGGCAAAGTGAACAGGATAACAAAAGCACAGCGGGTGACAGAGGAAAACAGGTGGATTGATGAGGAAAAGTGTGAGGAGATTCAATAGGACAGATGGGAGGAGGCGTGGAGAGAAGGGCGGGAGAGGGCTGAGGAAAGAAAGGGGGGAGTGAGGGGTAAACAGAGGAAAGATCGGAGCAAAGAGAGTTCAAAGGGATAAAGGAAGAAATACATAGTGGTGCAAGTTATTAAAGAAAAGAAGGGAAAAGGTCAAATAAGAGCAAATAAAAAATAAGAGGAAGGGTTAGTAAATAGGTGGATAAGGGAAGGAAGGAAGAAAAAACAGGTTGAAGGGGATGACGGACAGAGGGAGGAAAGTATGCTCACCTTAACGCTGTCCTCGTCTTGTCCCAGGTAAAGACTTCTTTCAGGCAGTGTGAGTCCCTCTTGATCGATCTGCACAAAACATGCACACCAAATCAAAAGCTGGGAAGGTAATCGGTATCTTTCTGGTATGTCGTCCTATAGCATGTGCTGCTAAGCGCTCCATACATGCATATTCAAATGGGTTGGTTAATATTTAAATACTCCGCAATAATGCCAACATTTACAAACCATTCAACACCCTGTATGCTGAACATTTGAATTATTTATGACTTTTAATAAATAATTCAAGCTCTTACAGTCATTCATCTTTAATCAAACCTCACACACTGGCCAACCAATGTCACTCAACTGATGAAAAACATCAGTGACATGTATATTTACTTCAGACTAGCGTAACCATTGACTCCTGTGTTAAGGGTGGAAAACTTTAGTCAAACTATATATTCAAAAAACACGTTTTGATTGTCGTGAAAAGCTTAAAAACAGGATTGTTTTTCCAAGCTCAGTGGAACATCTTGGACATCCCTGAAACTCAGTGGCCAGTGATGATACTGAGATGGCAGTACCTGAGAAGATTTACTTGAGAAAAGTTTATTAGAGGGCAGAAAGTCAGACATAGCCTCAATGTGTCTGTCTAACCTGAAATTAAATGTTTCTTTACCATAAAATATTCTTAACTTCCACATTATTAGCTTTTGATCTGGAGCCTTCTAGGTATGGTGCCTGCAGGTATGGTGCGACCCAATCAACGCTAGGCAGTACCTAATCAAGCCTCAGTCAAGGGGAGGGAGAAAAGTTTGGGTCTAATATATAGATTTAGACACCAAGAAAAGTTGCAGAATAATCAACAGACCTCAATGCCACTACTACAAACTCTTAAAAACACGCACAATAAGTTCTCACCCTGATTGCGTTCCTAGAGGAGTTTTTATCATCCACATTGACAGTAAGGGAGAAGAAGACGGCAGTACTGTACACCCCTTGCGTCCTGTAGAGCAGCTCGTTGAAGTCCAGTCTCTGTGGGGCGCCCTCTCTCTCCCACCCGGCAGCGCCAGGAGGAGCCCCTGCCAGGTCCCACCCTCCACAGCTATCCAACACCTCCGTCATAGGGTCAGACCCAAGCTTATCAATTTCCTGGATGTTGACACAGGAGCGGTAGAACTCCTTGACCTTGCGCTCCGCTGAGTTGGGCTCACGCCTCCGAATCGGTTCCAGCAGGAGTCGCTGCAGTTTCTCCTCATTGTGTTCTCCTATGGCGGTGATGATGCCGTAGCTGAGCTTGTCCTCGGGGATGCCATGACGCCTCAGCCAACCGCCACAGGCGAAGGAATAGAAGTCCTGGCAGGGCTGTATGGTTGGATCAATATTGGCCTGGACAAAGCGAGCTGCTCGCAGCAGGGAGCGTTTGCGTTGGCAGTCCTGTCGGCACTGCGGGTCCTGCTGGGCATCCAGTGAAATGTACTTGAGCGCCAGCATGCTGCCCAAGATGACACACATGCCCGCCGCAAACACCAGCGCGGAGAGGAGGCAGATCTCCCTCCGGCTCCATCGAGGGAGACCACCGCTGCTGCTGCTGCTGCTCACATCTTTGTTTCGACCATTTGACCACGTCCCTCCGCGGCTCCGCCCCACGTGGCGGTCCAGACTGCCTCCCAGGTGAAGAGTCATACCATTGCTGAGAATATCACTACTGTAGCGACCACCGTATTTCACTTCCTGGAACTCATCATAATGGGCAGTTAGCGAGTAAGTCTTCTCCATGGCAGTGGAGTGTTTCTAGGTAAGGACAAACGGAAGGGAGAAAGGGATAAAAGGAGAAACTTCTGTGTTCAGAGTACCGGCATAGCTTCTCTTACAGAGACGAAAGGAGAATTCCTACTACAAGGCAAAACATTAAAGTGATGTCAAATCCTTTTGGCCTTCTTTAGGCAAAGTCCCCTTTATTCTTTTCAAATCAAAAGCCAGCGGAGCAAGGAACCCCCATTGTGCGTGAGGAATCTCTCGGGCCTTGCTCCCTCTCTCTCATCCTCTTTCTCTCTGCTGCCTTTCCATTTGTTCTCCTCCCTCTCTCCAACCAGTTGCAGGTCACCTGTCGATAAAAATAGAAACCAGACAGGAGGGATGTAAGTCGAGAGATAGATAAGAAATTGAATCCATTATTACAACACCAGAGAATGCCACATTTTTCCCTATTTTGTCACCTTCTGTTTGTTGGCCGACGCTGTTGGGATTGATTGGTGCTAGTCATCCCTCAGGGAGAGGATGTCCCCTGGGTGACAGCTTTGGAAAGATCAATAGAGGCTGAGAGTATAGAGTTGAGCATCAGCTGGGCAAGGTGGGGTATGGCAATCACCATAACTTAGAAACGTTGCCAACAGTGGACAATCATTTTATAGTAGCAGACCACTGTATCTGCTCATTTTGACGAGACAAAAAACAAACTTATATTTCCTTTAAGGCTTTTTTTCATCATGTAATTGCAAATTTTTACTCCTGTCAGTCCCCTCTTGGCCAGAATTTAAACAATTTCTACAGGGCTTTTGCATGACTAACATGTCCCCTGTGTGCTTGGGTTGTTTCCCTTTTCATGAGTTCATAACAATGCAGAGATCCACTGTTGGTTAGGTACAAAAGCACACACACGCACGCACACACACACGCACGCACACATGCACGCACACACGCACGTACAGTAACCTTACTATTTCCAATGACAATACCCACCCAGGTATTATCATCTAAACTGATGATAAATAGTTTATATCACAAAGACCTGCAATACACTTGACCCACTGCATATACACGCGTTTGTGTGCTGCAGGACAAAACACACAGCCTCTAAATATTTTATAACTGTTTACATCCCCCTTTGCTTCTGCTGATGTATTGTACATGCAGCCCGTGAATGATATCACAGGCCTTTAGACTGAGAGACTGACTGATAAAGTGTTTTTTGGATGTCGTCCCGCTGTGAGTTTGCAAGCCCTTGTGCGTGCGGGTGTGTGTTTTCCGTGGCTAGATGGGCTAAACTTGCTGAAAGCTGTGAAGGCGATCTGTGAAAATTGATCCCTGTTATCTCCACTGAGAATAGCAAACTTCAGCACCGATGTCTTTAACAAGCTTTCTCTTGCCTTATGAGAGTGCTGTGTGTTGATACGGAGACAAGAGAAAAGAAGCCGAGACAGAAAAAGAGAAGACAGATGAAGTTTAGTGTTTATGGGTATATAGATGAGTAGGGAATTTTTCTGGTATTACAAATGTTGTACAAACAGGAGATGGATGATGAGTGGGTTCAATTGTTGTGTTTAAGTGGAAAAAAAATACAGGGAAAAGGGCGCATGGGTGGTGCAGAGATAAAATACTTGTCTACCACTGCAGAGACAGTCCCAGTAGTGATAACTCTGTCTTGACTGTATCTTCCAATGAATATAACTGACTTGACTGAGTGGGTGGGAGACCAGTGAGCCCTTCACGTATCAAGGTGGAAAGTGAAGGAAATTAAGCCTTCAAATAGTCCATTATGTCTAAAATCAATCATGGCATGGACAGTGTGTGCATGATGTCCACAATGTCAACAATTCAATATATGTAATATGTCAACAAGCAATTACATTCACACAGTATATCATCTGCTGTGTGGTCAACAGCTGGTGTGAACTCAGATAGATGTGGGTCTGCATGGAAATGCAAGACTACATGCTTGCAGGAGAGTCCTAGTCCTTTGAGCTCTCTTCCATGGAGGAGAGTTGCTAAGTTGGAGGCATTGAGGAGAACTTCTATGAGAGTTTCCCCACTGGTTTTGTTACAGAAGAAGCAGATGCTGCAACACAACATCCATCTATATGGATGTATACAGTGATTAAAGTCATTTTAATCCTTGTATTATACGGTATTGTACTGTAGAAAGTCCAGGAAACACCTTGACCACACCAATTGCACATGCCGCTTAATGTTCAGTAAGTGGTAAGTAACAAGAACGCAACCGTTGCGATAAGTTCAGGTTAACTGCTGACATCCACAAGAAAGTGCTTGTCCTGGTAATTTTCAGGCTGCCCTTTGGTAGCTCCTATGGAGGTCCAGGTATCCGTTGGTCTAGGTGTCTATTCTCATTGTTCTCCTGTGTCACACAGAAACCACTTTTCCTGAGTTGGTTGTTATGTACAGGGATAAGATTTCTCCAATTCTTTTAAGTTCACAGGTGAGCAGAGGCTCCTCCTCATCGTTTTCCGTCCTGATCCCTGGCACCTGTCTGAAGGCCTTTAAGAGCTCTGGGTAGCTCCACCCACTGTCTCTCTCACACTGCAGCTTGGGCCTGCTGCAATGTCACCAGCCATCATTTTGTGTTCATTGTTTTCCTTGGTTTGCTTTTCGTTTACAATAAAGGTTACTTTAATTCCATACGCTGGTTTTTGTCACCTATGTTGCTTCCCAAGAGCCGGGGTCGTAACATATTGGGGGCTCGTCCGGGATCACTCCTGATGAGTCTTGTTTCCCTAGACTGTGCAATAGTGGTGTGCTGTGTGGCATTGTGGCCTGGGGCTGCTTTGTTTGTCCTCCTGGTGAGTATATGGTGAGTATAGAGTCTGAGTGCTGTTGATGTATCAGTGATCTCCCTGGTTAGGTAGGGAGTGTGCCAGCGGGACTGAGTAATCAGTTCCTCCATTGGTTCACTCATTTGTTTTTTTGCCTTTTTGTTTTCGAGGTAATCCTGGGTGGAGACATGTTCTCTGGTGGGGGCAAGCGTTCAGGTTCCTGGCCATTTGGCTGTGGTTCGCTGATTTGCTGCTTTTAAAGACGCCTCGAGCCCGGCATGCCTCAGAAGATATTTAGGTTTGAGTGGAGGTTAGGCAGGTACCAGGGGGCTTACGTTTGATTGTTGGCACACTCAGGAGCTTGCTTGCTGTGCTCACTGGGGGAAGGTTTGTTAGGTTGGGGTGTATAAGATGAACACCAGCCTGCTAGTTAGACCAACACTTAAGGCTTTTAGTGATGTCCTCCACTGCATGGAAGCTGCATGGAGATCAACACAGGTTGGGTTCAAACCTTGCACTGCATAAACACAGACTTAGTTCCTGCTGGTGTGGAGGGCCTCCTGCTTCTGTAGCAGTGTTGATCAAAATAGCCCATACCCGAGAACACAACTGTTGCTAGGCGGGTAAATAGGAAGTAGGCTCTCCCAGGATATTAAACAACACGAGCCAGGCAGTGTTTCATGCAGGAGCTCCTGGTTGTATATGTGTCTGTGTTCTGTGCTCTGTCTGTTCTCCTCCCTCCTCTGTTTTCCCCAGATAATACCTTATGGATTGTGCTCACTTGTGTGATCAAGCTGGCCAGTCTCTGTTCAGGGACTACCATGAAAACAGCGGTCCTGAAGAGCCTCTTTCTCTCCTGGCTGCAGGGTTTTGTGAGTTCCAGCTTTAGTTCAAAACATGCGGTGGGAAATTGTGGACTTAGACAGGTAGGCCTAGATTTGTGGTAATTATGATTTTAAACTGTTAATTTAAGTTAGTTTGTTAGTGTGCCAATAAAAGCATGTATTCGTTTCAGTATTTGGACTTTGCTGAATTGCTGGTGGTGCCGTTGGCGTCCCAGCAATGCAGGGGTTTAATAGTCAGAAAGTTCAAACGTTTTCAACAAGTGAGCCTTTAGTGTTTGGCTTTTATCCTTCAGAGGATCAGTTTTGAGTCTACAGGTTTTTTTTTTCTGTTAAAAGAATTGTTGTCACTGCTTAGTGACCCTTCATCGAGTTGCTCGCACCTAAACTGGCAGAACTGTAGCAATGCAGCTCATGGCTGGCAGGTGCAAAGTGTAAAGCAGGGGGATACCAAAGTGAGTGAAAAAGGAGGAACACTGGAGGAAAGTCAAGGATAGTGTGTCTCATATGGTGTCATTATCAATCCAGCCTGTCATCCATCAGTCTTCTGCTTTGTTACACATGCGCACGCTCACACTATTAGAAACATGCTGGATCTATAAAAGCGTGGTCACTACCAGCCTCTTGCCCTTCATGCTCATAATTTATTATAATGTAAATAACATGCAAAATAAACAGCATGTGCTCTCTTTATTCAACTTTACTCATTGTCTCTCCTTCAAATATGCACACACCGTATCCGGAACTCTTTAAGCATTATAATAAATTACTACACACACATGTGCACACACATACACAATCACACACACAGAGTGGACATCCAGCATATGGCTAATGGATTGGATCTTGTGGGTACCATTGCAGAGAAAGGCATGCGTGATAAATGGCTATTTACCGAACATGACAGGGCCTAATATCTGAGAGTTATACCAATGCCGCTGCATGCACACACACCCACACCCGCACTTTCTCTCCTTCACGTGCAAAACACTCCCATGCAGCTTTCATGCGAAACACAATTGCTCATTCGCTTATGGCTAGGGTTCTCAAAGTGTGGCTCAGGGACCTCATGGGTTCCTGGAGATGGTGCCAACTGGACAGGGTCCTAATGTTAAATGCAAATGAAAACTATTCATCTTAGGTATTTATGAGAATATGGTTTGATGACTGTTACGGGCGCAGCATCAGGATTCATGGGCATTGCATTTTTTTTTTCTCCTATTATTCAGGCCACACGGACCTTTGCCGCGCTTCTCTAACCACTAACAATAAATTCTCAAACATCAATAAGAAATCCATAAGCAGAGACCTCTGATGAGTCAGGTTCACATCACTGAGAGTATATTACAGAGTACTCTGTAGATGGATCACATTTTTTTGCAAAGGTTATAGTGGAAAATTAGCTGACCGTAAAATTAGTCATTTTACTGTGGCTGGATTTGAAACACAGGGCTAATAGTGGTGTGAGCTGATTGATTCGATATTGTGGGAGTGTTATTTTGCTTGTGTGGATTTCTCAAATGTGCATATCAAATGCTCCTTACAAATGAAAACTAAGTGTATAAACATCTGCAATACTGAATTATCACTACAGACTCTCAGTGCTTTGGGAGTTAACACATAAGCAAATGCATCTAAATGGTTCCCCGTGGTCTGAGGAGGCAGACAGATTTGTTGCTAGTGAGATGGAAAGTCACCTGGGGTAAGCAATGTCTAGCAACAGAGTTGCAAAGTTGCTAAAATGACTGCTAGAAGGCACATCGCAGGGACAATACAAGATTAAAGTCCTTAATAAAAACTCCTACACCATCAGATATGTAACCTGTTACAGTACATGCTCACATTCATCTCCTTGGAGAAAACATAGCGTATGCATTACATCAGTTTTGAGACTAGGGGAAAATGAAATCACGTCGAGCATTTTTTCTTCCGATGTGACTTTCCTCACAGCCCGACTCAACATTAACACCAATTTACAGAGAGCAAACTTTTTTTTCCCTTTCACTGCAGTTTGTGATGATATTTGGTGCTGCTCAGAAATAACGGCTTAGCAGCAGACCCTCTGCTTTTATCTCTTCTCAGGCGAGTTACGTCACCTGAAAGCCTTCTATAAATGGGTTTATTATCCCCCTAATCAAAGTGGTCACAGAGCCTGCCCCAAAAGCTTCACGGCACTCAGCGGGTTCAGCGTGGGAGTCGCCCCCCTCGAGCCTTATCACCGGTCGCCAGAGGCTGCAGTAGAGTGCTATGGTGAGTTTGTATGGGCTACAGATTTGGACACACAGCTCAAGGGTCCTGTATAGTGACAGGAGATACTTCTTAGCCTCGTAGCCAAGCAGAACCTCCTTTGTGGTGCTATTAAAAACTATTAGTGTTGAGTATATGTAGCAAATGTCCCACGTCAGCAATTCTAGAGGACTTTTTAAGGAGCACACTGGGGTCTTCGTTTTTATTTTAGTATTAAAAACAGAAGAGTTTGAGTCATTCTACATAATACTAGAATAATTACTAGCCTGGAGAACCCACTCACTCCTCCGCCTCTCTCTTTCGAATACATACCAGCCATCAGTGCAGTATTCAAGTACTGTAGATGTCCAACCTTCTTGTTCCTTCTTTCGTTATCTGTTATCACTTTATCCCTGATTTATCTTTCTTTTCTTCTTTTATACATATAAAACTTTATATATGACATTATGGAGATGTAAATTATAGCTCACACACACTGCTTTAGAGAATACCAGTACTCTTATGGTAATAATACATTTTGCTGTTAAGTCTTGCCAGTAGAGGTTTTCATGCGGAAATTTTAGTTGTAAAAGAACAGCGATGAATAGATGACTTTGGTGCTATCAAGGTCCTGAATACTTTATCCACCACTGTTATAAACAGTTATAAAGCACGCATATTGTCCCCAGTGATTTCCCAAACTCATTCTCTGGACAGATCAGGTGCTGGAATACAAATAACAAATCAGAATTTTCATATGTAGATAAATGTTTATCGCCCTTTAGATTATTCTTTAGAAGCTTTGGTCTATTTCAGGAGTTAAATGATTGTGTTGTATTCTAATGAAGGAGTCTTCATGGTTTGTGTTGCATCCCCAATTCAACATTATCCTGTTGTGTTCACAAAGATTTTGAGTTATGATTCACTCGCCGTGTCAGCTCTCTAATGTGCAACGAGGTGCTCAGCTGTCATGATTTTAAATGGGTTTCTCTACAGGAAATAGAATCCTTTTTTGTTCCAACATTTGTAGCGGACACAGCCCTGTAAGCACGGTGGCGGTGTCAGAGCAAGTGATATTCAATCCAAACTTCTTCTCTTTTTTTATTTTTTTTTATTTTAATTTTTACCTGACTGCGCGCAAAGACGCAATTTTGACTGCTGACGGCGCGTAAAAGAGAAAAAGGCACAAATGGGCTGTAGGCTCACTTTCACGCATATTTGATTCTATTATGTTCACTTTTTGCTCGAGATTAATTCAACTGGATTCGCTAGGGCTGAGTTTTAGTTAGAGACGAAGACATGAAGAAGTGGACCCTCTTGATAAAAACACATAAAACCTCACAGGTGCGATTCATGCGCTACATGTCGTTCGCTAAAAAAAGTAATTTCCAACCTGACAAACCGTCTCAGCATTCACGCATCCGACATCATAATCATTCTTTTTTGTGTGCGTGAAGACGACCAAAACTTTATCCTCGTTCACACGGACACGGTGGACGGAGAGACCATGTGCGTGGAGAAATAAGTTGACACATTTCATCCTCGAGTGTGCTGTTTAGACGTGACTCCCAAGTTAATCTATGACAGTTCCCGCCTTCATCCCCGCTTTCTACCATTTCACATGTAACTAGATGATCACATTTTATCGGGGATCCTCTCATACCCATACGGTGTCCACACGCTGGTGGATGACCAGCATCGGGACGCTCAGTGGAGGTGTGGATAGCCACAGAGGGATGAAAACTTGTGCAGAAGAGACCTTACCTGTTGTGGGTAAATTAAAATCCCCGCTGGGAACGTAAGAAAAGCCTCTGCCGTGCCTGTGTGTAAGGGAGGAAATCCACTCCAGTGAGGGTCCAACTGGATTATCCCACCCCCCTCCGGAGATCGGCACACACCGGGATCCGCACCGCGCTCTGCCGCCGCTGCAGCTCTCAGCCTCCGATGTATGGAGGAGAGAGAGAGAGAGAGAGAGAGAGAGAGAGAGAGAGAAGGAAGGAGAGAGAGAGACAGAGGGGGAGGGAGGGAGAGGGGGATACTTCATTAACAAAGCAAGGTACACGGACAAACTCGCATCCACTCTCACTCAGTCCTCAGCCATAAACAGATGAGATGCTCCTCTCTTTAGGTTATTAAATATCTTTCACATTGTACTTTAAATAATTGGTATTTGAGAGCAAACTTTATGCATATATATCAAGTATTGACTAAAACGCTTAAACTTTTAATCGTCTTTCTTTTTAAAATGCCAGTGCTGGAAAAAAAGTTCCCGTGTTACTAAATGTATTATTCAGAAATGACAGACTGTTTCAAAGCTGGGACTAAAGCAGAGCAGCTTATGTTTGAGCCGCTAAACTGAAATCTATTGTTAATGAACGGGCTTATATCTGTTAACAGGGATGAAGTCCAAGCTGAGAAACAAATCCAACCGGTGAGGAGAAGGGACTTGAAACGTTATAGTGGTAACGGTGAGGGCCAAGTGTGCAGTGGCGATGGCTTTGGCTCAGTCGGTAGAGCGGGTTGTCCTTAAACCAGAGGGTTAGTAGTGGTTCAATCCCCACATGACAAATGTCCTCGAGCAAGACACTGAACTCCAACTTGCTCTCAGTGTGACTGTGCGTCTGCTTGTGTGAGCAAGTTGTACCGATAGGCGTGGTATCATCCGCTATTAGCTACCTTACCTTTACAGCTACCATGCTGTATTGATAACCAGAAGATAGAATCCACTTGTTTCCCTGACTGTTTACTGTGAAGGCAACTGGTGAACAGATGAAGAGTTGGGAAAAAGTTAAGAATAGAGATGGTTAATAATGGATAATGCGAAGTTAAATTAAAGCTGCAGTATCTTAACATTACACGCAATGCGAAAGGGGTCGTTTGTGACCAAATTCACAATAAATGATTACACAACAACGCAGTTTGCTTCAGCTTCACTGAGACTGCAGTTTCCACCCTTTAAATGCCAATGTAGATCTGTCTTAAAATACCATCCTACTGAGAGTGGCTAGGTGCCAGTTTGAGGGAATCAGTGTCTCTCGTGAAGTACCACCTCTTTGCCACTTTCTGTCAGTGTCATGGTGGTCGTTTTGAGAACTTTGTTCCAAAATGACCTATACTGTCTGTATAGGAGGTGTGACGTTTTGAAACCTGACTGGCTTGACTGACATGTCTGGTCTGCCCCCAGTATAGTCAAACCAATGGGTGACATCATCTCTATACTTACTTCTTTACAGACAGTCTGTGGTTTTGGTTACAACTCCTATCAATCTCAGTCAGCTGTAAAAAGCAACTGAACAGCGCCCTGAAACAAGCAGCCGACAGACACGGCTGATGAACCTGGCTGAGCATTTAGGTGCCCCAAAGGTTTTGGTGCGTATGATGCTCTGTAAAGTTTACAGTATAGTGCATATTTAGACACCTATCAGTGTAAATATATGTGTCTTGCCACTCACGCTAGCTGAACATTTCTAAAACAGAGACAGCCACACACATTAGTGATCGCTGACCTTTTGCCCACCTTTTCATTTGCCCTGATTACCAACGATTTTGTTTGTGTTTCATTCCTCCCTCTTACAGATGTGATTTCCTCAGCTAATTTACTTTCAGCTCGGGGGCCATTTCATCCCACTTTCCTCACCAGCTCCTAGGCTCATTTTACTAACAGGTAACAACAGTGAGGGAAACGAGGCAAACCAGGCACACTGGCCTATAACTCGGCTCAGTGAAGCAGTGGATTTGGGTTCAGCTGTCAGACTGCGCAGAAACAGGACACTTGGCAAAATTATGCCACAACACTTGCGGCCTACAGACCTAGAATTATAACAAGCGCCCCGGCAGACTAAGCGGGACGGGAGGGAGCCCTGTGCAGCTGGGGGATGCTGATGATGAGCAGATGAGCTGGGACCAGTGCTGGAGTGTGACGAGGAGGTGGAGGAGGGGCGGGAGTGCACGGATGAGTGGCGTTCTGCTCCCTCAGCTCTTTGATTCATCCTCATTTTATATTAAGGTGTTATTTACACACCTGCCACCACGGGGACAGCCAAGGAAACATACTCTCCTCTGGCTCTAATGCACACACACATACAGACAAACAGCACACGTGTATAAGTACATCTGTGTTAACTTCCCCGACACTTTCTCTTGACAACAATCAAAGAGTCCATATGAGCTGAAGACTGCAACTATTTTTGTGAGTCTAAAAATATCTTTTCTGTCCTGGTTCACTTGATTCATCAAGGTCCCTGATGGAGCAGACTGCTCACAAAGGAAGTAAAGTCAGAGACACAGATGATGATACTTAACTAATATACACTGGGAAGTTGTTGGCTGATTTCACAAGAACATTTTAGAGGGTATGACCACTGATATATATATACTCCTCTTTCCTCTGGGATTGGTTTAATAGAATTACAGAGCTAGCCTCCAGGTAGCTCACATGTTTAGCCGGGCTTAAGATGGATGGAGGTGGTTTGCCTAAAAGGTACAACAACTTAGATAAGAGGAGAAGGGAGCTGGACAAGGGATGTTTTTTCTCCTGTCTGCTCAGCACCTGAGCCTGACCCCACCCCATGTGTCCGCCCCCCCCTACATCTTCCTCTCAGACAGACTAATGGGGAGCTGGGAGCACCATTTATATTCCTCACCCCCCTACTGGCACCTTACCTCAGCCGTCTGATAGGCCGATTCTACCCCCTGGAGGAGTTAAATATGTTGTAGATGTGGCCGTTTGTGAGTGAGTGTGCTCTTGTACTTCTGTGCAAACTTGGATTTCACTTTGCAATACAATACAAAATAAAAACGTGAGAGGTTATTTGAGAGTGACTGAGGAAAGAACTGGTTCTTGAAGAAAGGACCAGAAGACCGTTTATATAGGACACTTCAATTATAATTACTATTATTATTTTATTTAAAACCTCATTCAGGAAGAACCTTTGTTTTCAGTGATGCTGAGGTTCACACAGTGAATGTAAATACTATTAAAATCATAGCCGTAAAAGATGGCCCATCGCTCATTAACAACCTCCTCCGTTCCCTTCTTCTTCTTTTTCTGTCTCTACCAGGTTGACCTCACACAAACAGGTCCCCCATACGAGCTGAGATCTGCTCAAGGATTCTTTCTGTTTTCTTTCTTTGCCACTTCTCTTTGCCACTTGCTTGCTCTGGGGCTTACAGTCTGTCTAGTTATTGACGCTCTATAAATGGATAATATCAGTAAAATGTGCCTATTCACTGGCACTTAATAAGATGCTGACGGTTCTTATGTTTCACAGATAATCGGAGTCTGAATCGTGACCCATTGTTGCATTCTTTGTGATGTTTGTTGCCCTTTAGAAGCTGCAGTAAGTTTGAACGAAGCCAAGTAGGAGGTAAGGTGGCAATTATGGATGTCCACAGAAAGGGGGGTGGTTGTGGATGCATGGGCGGTTTGTTCCTTGGTGTGATTGGGTGACGCACCCCCAAAAGGAGAGAGAAATAGATCGTGTTTTTTCTAGCATATTTACCATCAGTGTTTGGGCTAGCTGTCACTGACTGTCACTGTTGTAGACTATCCCTGCGCCTCTGAATATAGTCCAACCAGCATATAGCTATGTTCTATGGGGCACTGCTGGACTGCCCCTATGGGCTATTTCAGTATCACTGCAAATTGCCTATATCATCCTCATAGACTCATAGAAGTCATTCATGTGAAACACATGAGCACTGGCCATGCCTTCCACTGGGAGGAAACCTGTCAGACACATAACTAATTTCAGTGAGCCTTTTTTCACGATCAGGGTAACTGATCAGTTTGCTGCTTTGAATGAGATGAGGAAATTTTAACATAAGTGAGACATGTCATTTAAACAGTGAGTTATGCGGCTGCACTTGAATTGTAAACGTTTTAATCCGTTGCACATAATGAACCGCACTGTCACTCTGCTCATAAGACCAAGTGTAATGAACTGAATCAGATAATTGTGAGGAGGGGTCCGTTTATTTTTCATTATACTTATTATTATTAAGCTAGTTGGTTAACTTGAAAACTGGGGAATAGCCATTTATCTAAAACTACGCGCCTCAGTAAATGTCATATTTTTAAAGCTAGATGACTCAAATAGTCTGTTTGACTTCTGTTTCTTATCTGTCAGAAATTATCTCTCGGCCAGCTGTAAACGTACTGAGAACAAAGTAGATGTCTTTTGCCAATTTTACCACTTTGTCTGTTCATTTCAACCATAACGTATCTGGAGGATAATAAACCCATGTTAATTATAACATATCTGTGGTGGGATTAAACTTCAGTGAGAATCCTTCACACAAGTACTGTAGATCTAGATCATATATTGTTATATATATTATATATATCGTATATCCATGTATTTTGTACCTATCATGATGCATAACTGTCTGAAATTTCCATTTCCTGTTGCAAAAGTGTAAAAGGATTCAATTTACAACATCCTTCAACTACATTTTTCTGCTGTAACCCAGCATGGGTCTCCAGCACCATGCATGTCAGGGTCTTTGCTCATCTTCTGCATTTGTGCTCACTGCAAAAGTTTCAGTAATCCAGAACCTGATCCAAAGAGTCTCAGAGTATGTGGCCCATGGAGGAGGACCTTGGAGAACTATAACCCTCCCTAAGCCTGAAATGCTGCGAATATTTTTAGTTTAGAAGACACTTGAAGACACCTTTTTATGGAGTCACTATGGGGCTAAAAATCATGGCCACAAGCAAGAAATCTACAGGCCATGTCGCTGTTATTATTACTTAGACCACATGCTCACTAGATGACAAACCTGGATGTTTTTTGGACAACAGGAAACTTGTAATCCATAAGGCTTCCTCTTGTTCAAAAACATTAACGCACATGACACAACACCACCACCAGGCCCAAAACATCAAACTTACCACACAGCATGCATGTGTAGTATGGTGCACATATCAATATAAGGCAGTTTACCATAAGATCTGCTGAGTACATTTGTGTTTAGAGGGGATTGAAACTGAAGTTATGCTAATTTATATGTAATAATAACTGAAAGGTGATGTGTAAATAATCGTGTGTGTGTGTGTGTGTGTGAGCAGAAACAATTAATTGAGTTCACTGAATTTAAAATGCACTTTGAAAGTGCATGTCATTTTCTATTCATAGCAGAGGATTCTTCTCAGTTGCAGAATCATAGATTGAAATAAGCTTAGTGTGGTGAAAGTTTCGTACTTTCTGCTTTAATTAACCTGAAACTCAAGTGAGCCTCATGTAAATACCCGGACACTGGTCCATGTTTGTGATGTCTGCTTGTCTGCCAGTGCATCGAGCCAGACATCTGAGATGTCTCTGTGACTGATAAAAATTGAAATGAAGCATAATGAAGATCGACAAGAACTTGGCTCTCATTTCCTCTTCCTCCCCCTCGGCAGCTTTGTTCTTCCCGTCGTCTTTTTTTCTCGTTGGGATCCTTCTCTTCCTGCTCATTTCCTCTTTCTTCTGCTTTCATTTGAGTCCGGACCCCAGATTGTGTAGCTCGCGACAACGCGGGTCAATTACATTTTCCTGTCAAACACCAGAAACCAGATATCTTGGGGGTGCCAGCATGTTTGCTTCATTAAATCAACAAGAGGTGTCTTACACTTCATCATGCAAAGGACATAAACCAAATAATTAATTTAGGGACTGACTTCTGTCGGAAAACGTCCCCAATGCTGAACATACTTCAGCTAAAACAACTAAAATCAGAAAACTTGTTTGCAGAAATCCCAGTTTACCCCCTCAAGGATCTCTGGGAATCCTTGAGCCGCAGATTAAGAACTGCTGCCATACCAAGAAGCTCGAATAACACACCAGCAATTCTCCTATGAGTTGCCGCGTCAATGTTCAATAATTGCTTAATTAATAGCAGTTTTTTCCTGAAGAACTCTTCTGAACTTCATGGACTCCTATACAAACGCACTCAAAAGTGCAACTAAACCCACAGCTGCCTGCTGCTGTTCAAACAAACATGGAAACATGCAATTATACATTTATAATAATGAAGGACTAATGAAAAGTACAACAAACTCCTGCAAAATAATGTGTCTCTGAGGAGCCCTGGAGTGCTTGCTGTTATGTTCATGGGCGAAGGCCTCTATATAAAACTAATAACGTCCTTTCATTTGCCCCCTCCCCAGTCCTTCTCGGTCTTTTTTAGTTATTTAGTCTCAAGTGTCAGAAACCCCATTACAGTAATTAAGTCAGCGGACCCTCAAAGAGCTCTCCTTCAAACAGCCAGGGAGTGAGGGAAGCATGGAGGGGGAGAGATACGGTTGGAAGGAAAGAGATGGATGGAAAGAGCTCGACGGCGCCAACGCAAGATGATGGAGAGAAGGCGAGATGAAGGGGTGGATGAGAGCGCGGAGGAGGAAGAGGCAGAACAAACATGCTTCACTACACAGGCAAGTAAACCATAAAGAAAATCGCTGTGAGCAAATTTAGGTGGACGTGTGGTCTTTTTACTTCAGTAAATCAGCGCCACATTAACTTTGAGATGGCGATGTAATTAGTATAAACAAATAAGACCATTTTACAGATGAGTGGCAGCCTCCGCCAACTTTAACACTTTTCACTGATTGCTCAGTGGCTTTACAGAGCTGCACCATTCTTCATTCTTCTGCGATTGAGAAATAAGGCTACCTATATTCTAATTTGTTTACTAGTAATTATACCATTCATTATACAAAGTTATCAGAGTTTGATGGCATCTACCGTATATATTTTAAAAAGGGTCACGCGGCCTCATGGAAGAAATAGACAGGAGGAGAAACAATCAACATTTGAAAAAGCTCAGAGGAACAAAAACAATATTATTTATTTTAATGATTTCAGAGAAAGCAACACAGTCAAGGTCCATCTGCTGATGAAGAATATCAGATGTGGGAGAGAGCGCAGAAAAAGTCAGTAAGTGGACATCAACTGATAAAAAGTTAAAGCCTTTCCTTTTTTAAACTACATGATATAAAAAGGTTATGACTCTTTGAGTAAATATCTACTCATTATCCTCTAATGCTGAACGGTCTACAAATCAGAAAAAGAAAATTTAGCGTCTGTACGAGGATACACTCAGAAAAAGTGGCGTTTGAGCTAAATGCTAAGATCAGAATGTTCCAAACTGAAAGTGTTTATGTTAATTTGTAAGGTTTACTATGTACATTATCTTAGTATGGAGGTCTTCAACAGGGGTCCTCAACCCCTAAGGGTTCTGCAGAGGTACTTCAAGGGGGTCCCAATAATAATAATAAATTTAAATGTCTTTAAATACACATAAGCAGGGGGTCCCCACTCCATCTATCCATCAGTTTGGGAGTCCTTGGCCTGGAAAACATTGAAGACCCCTGTCTTAGTAGACTGATGGACGATGATGGGAATATCTTTAGTTTTGCAGGTGTGAAATCACAAACCAAGACGTTCAGAGAAGATTAAGTTGATCTGATTTGATGATGCCCCTGGATGAAAGGCAAGGGGGTTACCAAATGTGGTGCATTTCGTCCTGAGTGGCATGTGAAAGTTTGTATCAAATTTCATGGTAATCTATCCACTAGTCATGCGAGTGCTGCAGGAAAAGTTAGAGGACTATTAAAGTCCTTCATCTTCATCTTCCAGGGAACATTCATCCCTGTACCATCAAATCAACCTGTAGTGTTAATATAATTCAGTCTTGACTAATGTGGTGGATGGGCCAGCCAGCACGGTCATCCACAGAGCCAAGCTACTTAGCTTAAAACGGTTATCTCGTCATTGTCCCCTCACACTGTAAACTGGCAGAGAAGCCAGAAGATTTGATCGGGCACAATGATGACAAGATCATTGGGCAAACATTCAGTTTGGCTTTTGAGTCCGTCATACTGAGGGGAGGTTACTGGCTTCTAATAATAAACATCTAAATGCATCAGTGAAGGAATTAATCAAACTAATTGTTTATTTCTTTTTTGTAAAAGGCTCTGGTGAGTACGTGTACCTGCTATATGTCAGTGATTAAATCAGAAGAAGTTATTTGTTCCTGTCTAGCTCACACAGGGAATGCAACAAACCAGAAGTTAAAAAAAAAAAAAAAAAAAGCTGACACGGATTGGAGCTGAAGGGAAAAGTGGCACTGCTGTGATTGGAAAAGGCGCAGACCAGATTAGCAGCCAGCAACCTGGATTCAGAGAGAGGAACATGTGAAGATGAGGGAGAGGTAGGTAGGGGGGTGGGGAAAGGACAGGTGTCAGGACCCCATGATAAAAGGCTAGCAGTAGAGGAGTTACAGACACTGAGGGGTGTGAGGGTGGAGGGATAGAGAGGGCCGGAGCTTCAGAGCCAGGGGTGCTTAGAGCTGTCGTCCTACATTGATATTCTGAGCTCATAGTTTGTTTAAAAAAAAAAAAAAAAAAAAAAAATCCACCTCCTCCTCCTCCTTCTCCTCCTCCTCTTCCACTTTTTTTTCTTCCGAGGGTGATGTCATCCCTATATGGATCCTTTGGTCAGGTGCCACCATCGCTTAGATCTCTGTCACTGTTGCCATCTGCGCACACACACATCCACTTAGCCCCGCAGCGACCTACGTCTTAATGCACATTTGCTGCTAAGGACACAAATATATCTGTATTATTAGATGGGCGGAGTCAGCAGAGAAGCCGTCGGAGCGGAGTGGTCATCGAGCTGCACACGGTCCACGGTCTGAGATCTAGTGAAGGGAGAAGGGCTGGCTAACCCCTACCCCTTACAGCAGCCATGGTGGAGGGGGGTGTTCCTTTTTTAATATATCCGAGTGGTTTCAGTGGTGGCCGTTCATGTGGGGGGAAGGTGGAGCCATAAATCATTTCAAATCATTATGAATTCATGGTTCTGAGTGGAAGGCTGGTGTGGTACGTGCTGCTTTTCTGGGTTTTGGATCAAAAAGGGAACGGGTGGCCAAAGGCGCCTGCCATTGAGATTTCAACTTAATTACAAAGGAGACCAAATACTGGAATAAAATAATCATAGAAGCTTCAAGCTTCAAGGCAAATACGACAACTTTTGTACATCGGTTGGATATATAATCCACTACATCCTCTTGGGACCTCATATTGCATTACCAGATGAGACGGTGGTGTGTGTTACCGTGTTCAACAAAGGGACTATGTGCTTTTAAGGTGGAGAAGACCTAGTGACAGGGAGGAAAATAGCTACACTCCTCCACTTCCCAATCAGCTGTCGATTGATAACGCAGGTCATCTGAAAGTCACTCTCTCCCTATGTTTTTCTGCGACCAATGTGTGACCCAACCCCACAGCCACCTCGGCCCTCCCCCATTCCATGTCCGGAATTACAACTGGAGGCAATTAAGGCCAACCTGCCAAGCGACTCGATGTTCCAGGCTCGTAATTTTTAACTCGCCGTAATTAAAAGTGTTGCCGCGACAGTGGTGAGAGGGAGGTAAGGATGGGTAGGTGTTGGCTGACGAGGTGTGGGATGATTGATTGACGGACCGAGAGAGAGGGTAGATCGGGGACAGGGCTCAGGGCACCCGAGAAGAAAAAGCGGGGAAAAGGCAAAAGTCGGAGCCTTGATTGGAATGAAAATGTGCAGTGGAGGGGTTAAGAAAAGAGGCTGCGTGTGTGTGTGGAGGTGGGTGTCTAACATGTTGACAGGGTCCCCAGGGAATTACTAACGAGATGACCAGGGTGAACTAATTGTGTCTGTTGTGCTCTCTTGTACAATCAATCAATTACCCCAGATAGTGTACCGGAGGGCAAACGGAGCATGTGTCTGTGTGTGTGTGTGAGATGGCTTTTCCTCAGAAGACACACCTTCATAACAATACACAGTGGCAGTACACCATGTTGTACAAAGTGTGTGTTTGTATTTATTGATCATCAGTGTAATACGCAGCCATGATTTCTAAGTAGGGATGCCTCCAAACAGCGAATACATATTGAGTCAGCCCTAACGTCTGGACATACCTTTTCTGTGGCTCAAAGTCAGGACAAAGGGTTAGAATAGGAGAAAGTACAGAAGCCCATAACATCGATGTTTGCATCTTTTATGAGTTAATCATTTCAAGCCTGTTTTCTTGTGATAACGGGTTAATGCATCTCGTTATTCACTTGCTTGAGATCTCAGGATGATTGTGGAATACTTGAAAACGTATTTGCTTGTCATTCAACCACACCCGATGTCTGCCCTCAAGAACGCTGCCATGACTATCTAGAAAAATCTGTGATTGTACAGTTGAGACCATAAAAAGACTCTTGCCTGTCAGGTTTCTGGTTCTGACTCTATTTTAACTAAAAAGCATGATCTTTGCCTGAAACTAAACAAGTAGTTTTTGTGCCGAATCAAACTGTAACTGATACACACACATTGTTTCAAGAAACCTCTGCTTATCTTGTAATAACTTCAAAGAAATTCTCATTATTGTTATCACAAAAAATCTCTATGACCAAAATAATTACAAGAAAATAATCTTATCCTGAGACAAAACAATCTTGATATCTTGTTTTTCTAATTAATTAATGTAGCCTGCCAGCCTTTCATTTGGTCTCAGTGGCTCCTTGGAAGGCTCGCCTTGACTCTCTCCCGTAACCTGTTGTTTTGTGTGTTTCCTACTGGCATCGTGAGTTTGTTAGCGTTCAAGACATTCCCTTTAAAACGCAGTGTGCCAGGGGCTTTTCAATGAAAGGTGTAATTAAGGGGCAACATTTCCTGTTTTGACAGAGAGACAAGCAGAATTTCAGCACGGGTCGGGTATGTCATTTAAATGGTGAGTTATGTGATTGTACTTTTGGTGTAATTAGTGCAACGGTTTAAATGTAAACGTTTTATCTCTTTGCCCACTATCAACCCCAGGGCCGCTGCAATTTATTCTGGATTCGCTACACCTCCAAGGAAATGTATGTGGTGAGGTGAATCAGTGGGAGTCAGTTTATTGTATTTCAATAGTACTTACAGTTGCCTTCACATCCAAAGCTGCTGGACTGGTAAATGGCAACTTTGTTTACTGCTGGTCGTGTTACCTGAGTTGAAAGGCAAGAGCGACTTGTTCAATAAAAACGTGTCTAGACATAATTTTAACATCGTCCAACATTACCGGCGTTGCTCTCCTTTACAGAATTTGTAGATCTGCCACTGTTAAAAGTAATGAATGAAATAACTGGCTAAAAGTAATACATAAAATGTTAGGGACTGGAAAAAATAAGGCATAAAAGGGCTGAAAGAAATGTTTCCAGTTGGAAGTTGGCCTTGAGTCACTCCGTCGGAGCCGATTGTGCTCTGGCAAAAATCCGCCTAGCCAAACAAAGCTTGTGTGGTGATGGACGGAGGGGTAACAGCAACGTAGTCATTCATGTCATCATGTCAACCTTGGGTTTGGATTTGTTTGTAACAAAGTGACTCTGTTGGGTTCTAGGACTATGCACTTATGTGCAGAGTTTTCTTTTCTTCTTCTCTGTATAGACAGAAACAGGCTCCATAATGAAATGCTGCGTCACCGGACTCATATTCTGATAAGAACTGAGTCGGAGGTAGAAAGAGATGTAGAAATAATGTCGTCCCATTTAAAAGCAGTTCAATTAAACACATTTGAAATGTGACGGATGGTGTGGAGCAAGGAGAGTCTGAGTTCATCTGTGATAGCAGTAGGACACATCCAGCAAGGAAAAAAAAAAACCCATTCAGAATCGCTCGTCCAGCGTGTAAAAGTACAACAATACGTTATTTTCATTATAGCCATGTAGGACTGAATAGCTCTAATATCTCATTTTAATGTCCTTACAGGCTTTACTGTGGTTTTCCAGGACAGAATGACACAAGCAGACACACAAACACAGAGATGAAAATCATAAGGGAGGAGTTAACGGTTACAGCCCCTTCTGTATTCTCCTCCCTTTGGCCTCCTCTTTCCTCCATGCATTTCTCTCTCCTGTTTCCTTTTTTATTTATTTTATTATTATCTGGCCCTGTAAAAGAGCGTGAAATGAAAACATAATTGAGTTTTAATTTGTCTGTAGAGCTCCAGCCACCCAATGACAAAAGCCCAACAAGATCGCTGCTCACCACCTCATCAAGAGACAGAGACAGTGCCAAGAATTGTTTTGTTTTTTTCATAAAATCTTTCGTGAGCACGTGTGCGTGCATTTACTTACGCTTCTCTGTTTCCTCCTGTGTTGGTTTTGTCCACTCTGAAGAATACACTGCACCCAGCTGCAGAACTAGGTGTGCTTACAGGCTATAAACAAGTGTTCAAGTGGGAAAGCTCAAGTACCCTTAAGTAGCTCCTTATCACCACCTTGACTCTGTGTGTATGTGTGTAAGGATGTGCGTGTGCGTAAACGCGTGTGTGTGGGTCCTCTCCGGCTCGTGGCTGTGTAAGCCTCGAGCTCCTTAAAGAGCCCGATGGGACAAGCAGAGCAACCAGAGCGAAGGCATAACCTGCTCCATTCCCCCAAACACCACCTCCTCTCTGCAGTTCAGCAACACATGGAGCTAAATGGGAAGAGTCAGTGCAACTGTGCAAATACTGTTAATTAGTTGGTTGTTTCATCTTTTTTTCCCCCTTTCTTTTCATTTTGTACCAGACCTTTAAATCACCAGCTACACATTTGATTTGTTAAGAGATGCAAACAGGCTTGGTATGGAAAAGATTACAATATTTAAAGATTTGACTGAATGAGACGTTGAAGTTTGTTTGGTTTTGCTGACATTTCTGTAGTGTTTACATAGAAGTCGGGAAAAAAACATGCTCTGAACTGTGTTTACAATGGACAACTACAGTATCTCCTGCATGAACTAAGTGCAGCATTAGTGAAGCTTACTTTGATGTATGGGTATGCCAACTTCAAAATCAGAATCATATTTATTGCCGCTGAAGGGCCACAAGGGATTTGCATAAGCAATAACATTGTTTCCATCGTTACAACGGCATTACCGTTACCGACAGTTAAATCTGGTGTGTTATGATGTGTGAAGTGAAGCAACTAATAGAGCTCCGGTAGTTGACGTCACCCTTCACCAGCAATCACAACACTGCCACACTGACAGGAAACCCAATAGTTACTTTGCTGGTAACTACTTACTTTTATAGAGGCGTAAGTCAGTTACTAAGTCAGTTACTTTTTGGGAGAAGTAACTAGTAACTATAACTAATTACTTTTTAAAAGTAACGTGCCCAACACTGGCCATAAGTATCATAACCGTAGGTCAGAACAAGAAATATAACTAGCTACCAAGGTATTTATAATACCTTCCTTAGTCTCAGTTTATTAGATTATGAGTCTGGTAACACTCAGTTTGGATTTTAACAGATAAAAAGCACGCAATAAGATTGTCATACAATCAATCAGAGACCTTTTGTTGTAAACTAATTAAAGTCCATGGTGCTCAGATGGCGTGTATGGCTACGTTGCCGTTACTCTCCTGTCCATCAGCACAGAGAATCCACCCAAACTGCTCGACTGGTTGCCCATTCAAGCATAATCAGTGGCTCCAGTGACTTTCAGGCTAGAACTCGCCAGCTACTCAGCTACATTCATTAAATGTAGCACCAGAAAAATAAAATATACAAGTAGCACAAGTGAGTAACTACTGTACACCACTGACTTGTTAGGAAAAACACCTTTTAAATAGAAAGTGGCTAACAGTACAGCATGGCTAATATTAAACTCTGCTTTGGTCTCCACCACATGCTAGGAAAAATATCTTAATGTTCAGCTGTTAAATGCTTGATTCTGACAAAGATCTTCTCTTTGTTGAAAACCTGTTATGCAGAGTGGGTTTGTCAGAGTTTTTTAATGTGGACATTCTGGATGACAGTGCAGCTGTTTTTTAATGCCTGTCCAAATGTTGCATAAATTGTAAGCCAATTTACAAGATGAAAAATGAAAATAATAAACGGGCACAGCACTTCTTCTTAATGTGGCATTTATGCCATTTTCATGCGTTCTTTATCTTCTTTAACTCATGCTTTTTTTGTGGGTGGTAAAACAAATCACAGCTAAATGTGTAGTTCCCAATCGGCTGTCGATTGATAAATAATCTCTATTCATCAACATTTGCTGACATTTCTATATGCTGACAGTTTTACTCATTTTAGGTGTTAAAATCCATGTTAAACTAGTGCTTTCCATTTATATGTTAAAGTGTAGGTGGTATTGTTCATGCTAGCTCGCTTTTTTTCCACTCAGCACAAATGGCTTCATGCTTATTTTTAGTTACTGTAATGACAGATAACTCAATGAGAGACTTTTTTTTTGGAGGTAAAATTTAATTGTCAAAGCTCAGTCATTTTTTTTAAACCTGCTTCCGCTTGACAGAACAGCACATTTCAGTCCTGTGTCTTTTTTTATTTATTTATTTTTTTTAATTAAAACATCAGTACAGAATCTATCTTGTAGGCACACAAAGGCATCTTATGCCCCGAGTGTTAGAAATCATGGCTTCAACGGGTAATTTTTGTTTCCGGTGAGTGCAGCTGAGGAAGAACTGGGAGAAGAGAGAGGGAGGGAGAGAGAGGGAGGGAGAAGCTGCTCGAACAACAAACAGCAAAAATGAGATAACGTGTTTGTAGAAACCCTAAAGACTCTTTATCTCAGAAAACAGATTGTCTGCCACCCCCCCCTTCCCAAAAAAGTGGCTGGAAACATTAATTTCATTGGTTTTGCACAAGCACTTGGCCACTAACTGGATGTTGCAGTGTCCATGGCAACCTACCTGGCTTTCACTGCCATGTTTTGCTGAATGAATGAATTTTCTCCTGCCAGTGGTGTGTTGGCCAGTCGATAGCAGAACGTGGTGTAATGAACAGACTATATGAAACAAGGCCAGGGGCAACGCCACTCTGAAGATAAGAGCGTGAAAGGAGAAAATGCTGACTGTGTTGAACAAAGATACAACTATTTAAAGTAGAAATAGCCTCAGAGCAGAGGCATTGAGAGGAAAGAGACCGGGAAGAGGGGCAAATTATCCCAACTGGCTCTATTCAGCGTTACTTTGATTTATTTAGGGGGAAAATACTCATGGTGAAGAGGAAAAAAGAGAATGTAGATGACACAGGCACATGTTCTACTTGAATGACAGCGCCTAAAGCTGAATCTCTTCCAAAGGAGAATGTTTGACTTTTCATTTTGTGTCTGAATACAATGCTCACATGCTGTGTTTAAATTTAAAGAGGTGAATGCTGCACGTGGTCAGGTATAGGGGAATCTACCGGGACACAGGCATGATATTTGCTGCTTTCTCTGCAAATCAGTTTCATGTAAATGAATATGGCGACTGTGTAGTGAATGTTCAAATTTAATACAAAGGGTTCAAGAAAAAATACTGTATGAAATAGGAATGGCGACCGTCTTTATACACAGTCCCCTGTTTTGGGGGGGTTAAATGTAATTGGACAAATTCACATATTCATAAATAAAATGCAAACTTTTCATGCATTGTTAATGATTCTTTGTAAATAGATTTCTTTGATTTAAACTGCTGGTGCAAGGAAATATAGATATTTTTTGGTTCTTACCACAACAGTGTCTTGCTGTGTAGCTGTTAAATGCTTAAATGCTCCCCTGTGTTCACCGGCTGATGTCTAATGTCTTCGTAGCAGCACTTTCATGCTGAAAAGGTTATGGACAGTACTTTTTTAGAGCTTTTTTCCCCTGTGCAGACCTGACAGTTCAACAAAGAGCTGAAACTGACACTACAAAGCTCTGTCAGGACAAACAAAGCTGCAGATGCAGGTGGTACTCTTCTGCAGGTTCATCAACATTAGCAACCACCACCTCATTATAATTTGATACACTGTTTCTTGGATTAAAAAAAAAAACATTGATAATAGTTTCATTTAGAAATCTTGCCAAAATAAATTAATAAATCAAATGCATACAATCTAACACAAATATGTTAAGTACAAGTTAATACCAACAAAGCCTTGGTAACTGCTAATGGTGGTTCACTACAATGTATATATATAAATATATATAAATGAGGGCAATGTTGAGAAAACTCTTCACGAAAAATAGTTCATAGCTAATTTTAATAGTTGTTGAGACAAACGGTGACCGGTTTATCAAAGTAGCAACGACAACAAAGGTTCTCTCTTTCAACCCAAGCCCTGACATTTAACCCTGATCATTAAGTTGTTTCTGTGCCAAAAACCAAACCAAACAGAGGTAAAAGTGACATGCTCTATTTCCTGCATCCATTTGAAATGCTAAGTCAGTAAACAATCACAAGTCATTATAACATCATAGGGACAAACAGACCTGTGCGCCCAATCAGGTTGCAGGGCTTCGAGGCTTTCTGTAATTTTCTAAAACTGGCATCCCAGTAAAAGACTCAAACAAGGTATATGAAAGTGAGAGAGTAGCAGATAGAAGGAAACAGCTTCCTACATGGCCAGAATGGACAAGAGGAATGAGCACGGTGACAAACAACTCTTTCAGTGCATACTTGGCATGTTTGTATTGCATTAAGAAATACTTCAATGCTATGCAGTAAATAATCCCTGGACTGCTTTACAGTGTAATAATTACCTTTTAGTACAGTGTCATGGGCTCCAGATCTGCTGTAATAAAATAGCTTTTAAAGAAGCACACGCATTTTTCTATCATGAATTGCCAGTTTATTTAATTTGAGCAAATTAATGAGCTTTTGTAATCAGCACACCGGCCTGCTGCCTAACTACCTACGCCAAAGAACCCTGGACAAACCTTCATGTACGCTTTACACTTGCACAAGCTTGGATTTACACACAAACACACACAGATTCATCTGAACACACAGCTGGCTGACCATGGCAGTGTGCAGTCCTTGTATTATCGTTATCATTATTATGTCTGTAACACAAATAGTTCAATTTACCCAGCTCCTATTGACATGAGTGTTACATTACTTTGCACATTAAAATTGCCTCCTGGGGGGATTTCCTGCTTGTAATAGCCTTGCTCCATATCATACTACACTGAAATGCTACGGTGCACTAAGGGCTGCACACACACACAGTCAGCTGGACTTGACCACTCCACTTGGCAAGTAAAATCAACATGAAATGAAGGGAAAAACAATCCCATGCTTTCTGATTTGTTTAATCTACACCTCCTACAATTTCTTTTTCATCTCCTCCCTCCATTTCTCCTCGTGCAATCTCTCCGTCTCCCCTCACTCTACAACCAATCGGCCCATCTCTCCTTTCAACCCTTTTAACCATTCTTTACCCATCCTCCACTTTTCCTCCACAGTCAGTTTGGGGGTGTAACCTGCTCACACCCTCCTCTCTTCCTGCCCTCAATCCATCTTTTCAGAAAAGCATAAATACAAGTTTCCTATTACATCAGTGTGATGAAGCCAGCAGCTGAGGCAAGATTACATTACTGCTGAGAACAATACTTGTGTGTGTGTGTGTCTGTGTGTGTCCACATATGCGCATGTGTCAATCAATCTATCAAATTTTATTTGGTCTTGCCCCCTCGGGAGAGAGGTGCATACACACACATATACTGTATATAGTATATAGGCGTTTTTATTATCTGTTTGTGCTGTAATAATATAAAACCTAAGGAAAACAGTGCGTTTCTTGTGTGTGGGCCCTTAGAGAGAGAAAGCCTAATCTTATGCAAAAAGAAAGAAAGGTTTGGGTGCACTTGTGTGGATGTAAATGTGTGTGCGTGTGAGTGCTTGTAAATCAGATTGATGGCAGCTGTAATTAAATTGTATGTGCTCCCAGAGATCACGTCTCCCTCTTTCTCTCACTCTGGCCCTTATTCAGTCTCCCTCTCTCTTTTTTTACGGTAAGCAGGAGATGATACTGTTGCTGGTGTGTCATACACAGAGACAGATTTCATGTTTACTTCGCTCTGCCCAGGATCATCATCATCATCATCTAAACTGGTCTGCATACTAACTCTCATACTTTAGTCATTTAGTCATTTTATTTTATAGAATATGTTTAATGCCAATTAATATAGATAGATAGATAGATAGATAGATAGATAGATAGATAGATAGATAGATAGATAGATAGATAGATAGATAGATAGATAGATAGATAGATTTGTCTTATATATTAAATGGCATTCATTGCAGTGAGGTGTCAGTCACTCATAGCAATGGACCCACAGGGAAATCAGCTGAATCTGCATTTCCCATCGGTTTCATAGAGCTCAATCAGCTCATTGTCTAGCTGTCCAGCCAACAATTTAGTGTTCTGGTTCACTTCTCTAATAAAGCTGTTTTCTGCCACAGCAGGCAGTGCTCACTGTACACTATCTGGTAGTTGGGCAGGTGGACAGAGTGGAGCATTTAGCAGTTAAAGAACCAGATGTTTATCTGTAGATTGCATGGACTAAATAAAAAAGATGGACAAGGCCACAGTTAACACATCTTGTGTTTTCTGGGGCCAGGAGTGACCACATTACGCCAGGCACTCCAACAAACATACCTCTCTAGGCTCAGGATGAGTCCTGATTGAAGTTTACTTAAGCCTTTTAAGCTTTTTTTTTTTGGCAAAAATTGAATTTTGAAAATGTTGGTTCTATCAGTATATTTTGTGTTAACTTGGACAACTGGATATAGATATGTTTTGTTCATTCATTACTCATAACTCATAACTCAGCGTATGCTTTCACACTAAATATAGGAACTACAAAGCAGAATATATCCACAATATATCTACATTTAAGCCAGAGTGTTTCTTGAGTGAAAAATTTAACAAAAAACAAACAACTCGTTGCTTTAACACACACATGGTTAAACACATAAATGCTTACTGTACCATGTTGCTCATGCTGCACATGTGAAATAGTGATGTCTTGAAAAAAAATCAAACTGGGATGAAAAACAAAAATATATTCTAAATAATGATTGCATGAAGTTGCATGCATTAATGCATTAATTCCACATGATTCTTTCCTCATTTTCAGAATCTTTGGATTTCCACCTAAACGCCTTGTCATGCTGCCGTCATTAGTTCATGCATCACAGAGTGACGGGACTGAGAGATAAGAAATCTAAACAGATGGGCCTCAACCCAAAGCTCCATTGTAATTGCTCTGTTGAAGAGGGGGGGAGCTGCCTGCATGATCACAGTTGGTGCCTGAAGTTGGCATTTGTAAGAGTGACACTGTGATGTGGATTTTATTATTCTCTGTAATGAGCTGACAGTTATTGCATTGTTGAGCCTTAATTGCGTTGGATTGGAATTGCCTTTTCGATAATGAAGAGCCACCTTCAAGACTCACATTCAATTTTCTCAGTCCTCTAATTCCCCATCACCTGCCATTGCACCTCCTCCTGCCAACATGACAGACTGTGGGAAATATGGTATGTTTACTAAAAAAAAAAAAAAAAAAAAGCATGGACTGCCGGCACCCACTTCTATTCTCTTATAAAACCACTGAGTGCCACTGGAAGAGCACACCATAAAAGGTGTATGTAAGAGCGGCAGTGATGGATTACAACCCTGTTGACAGAAAAGAACATTGGACAATTCTGCAAACGGAAAACTTTAAACACCTTAACAGCTTAAAATTATAGCTTTTCAATATTATGGGGCTTTACCTGATTGGTCGTCTTATTCAAACTCTGATAAGAAGCTTGGCCTCAAAGTGGTTTGTATTCAATAGTTTCTTTTTATTTTATTTTTTTAGAACAGCACATTTTCATTCCTAATATTCATCAAGGTGCATTAAAATCACTCAGGAAACACTCAGCCTGATATTTTCTGCCACTGAATGGTCTTGTAGACAACTAATGCAGGTTTACATGCTCAGTATATTCAGGCCCCTTAACTTTTTGCACACTTAATGTTATTGACTGTCATTTTAAATTTATAAAACTGACATTTTCCTCCCATCCATGCAAGTAACAGCAGCTTACAGGAAGTTTGTAGCCCACTGCCCATCACTGCTCCAGGATAGCAGCTCGACACACAGGAACTGTATTTGATTGTGTTGGGTGATGTAGGCTCCAGTTTTTTGTTTGTTTGTTTTTTAAAGCTGACCATCAAGATTTAGTGTCAGTGTGCTAGTAGATTTTTTTTAAACTTAGTATATTTCAAGGGACTTGCTACCATTCGCTCAAATAATGTATCAGAGACTTTTTCAATGTTTCTGTGTTCACATTGGAAAGACAACTGGTCATATTTAATGGAAGCAAGTGATAATGAAGCCACAAACTCACAGCCAACCCAGTGATGGGTGTGAAATCAAAATCTTTTTCAGCCCTGAAATAATGTGGTGAGACCAGTTCATTTTTAAAGGACTGACGTCAAAGTAAACAAGTGTATGAGCAACACTTACACTGTAGCTGGCCATGCAGGCTCCTTTATAACATTGTCACTCATACTGTGAAGAAGATATCTTCTTTTTTTTTTTTAGACAAAGACAACAAATGTCTCCTTAATTTTTCCTCAGAGTTCAAGTTAGATTTCACTTGAACTCATATCACTGGATTTAAAGTCTAGAGTGGTAACTATTACATTGTGGAACCCCTGCAGTGTTATCACATAACAGGTTACCTAACTAGTTCTAACAACATAAATGTACACACTTATACTGGTTTGCATTCTTTCTAGGGTCAATTACGTTCAGAAAGTCCTTCCTAAGCGACATTAATGGCATTGTGACCTTCATTCCTTTCCGAGCTCCACTAATTTAAAAAGGATGTGTTTGTCTGATTCCAAACGTCACAATCATATTGAGAACTGAAGACCAAAAGCGTGGAGATGAAGGCAGTTAAGGCTGAAGGTGCCGAAACATTTTCAAGTTACAGTTTATTCACAGCATGTCATTTTCATTTTAGAACTGAGGCCAATATTGTGTTGCTTCTTTCGGGCAACGTTTGCCACAGCTATGCTCTTCTCTGCGTCTGACATCTATATTGATTCAGTTCAGTCCCATCAAACGAAAAGAGGAAATCAAAGCTGCGGGGAGTTGCTGTCTTTCCTCCCGCCGCGATTCATCAGTCTCTGCGGCTTCACGCAGAGCATCAGTTGGCGGGATTGCAGAGCACCCAAATTGTCAGAATGGATGATGAAAATCTCCCTTAGACGCTGTAATTAATTTCAAAATACTGATAATTAATGAGTGGACTTTCAGTCCTTTGGTTCAGGTGTTCTCAATGACTAATTGGATGTTAAAACAGCAAGCAACAGAAAAGATGAAAACATTAAAAAAAAAAGGCTTTTCAGTTATTTGGGGTTGGAGTGTGCCTGTTATTTCAGAAGCGAGACTGAGGATTAACTGATGTCCAGTGTTCTGAAGCTGCACGCAAACACATCCAGAGTCTGCACTCTGTGAGTTAGCGCAGTCAGGGATGGAATGCCACAGGCATCACATCCTCGCAATCACCCACCAAAAACTTTACGCACAAACACCCACACTGCTGCACACATATTTCAACTATAAAAATTCACGCACAAATGATCCACAGACGTCTGCCTTTACCCCCACTCACGCAGGCAGGGATGCACGCACACACACGCAGGTACAAACGCCACTGGCAAAAATTCCAAACAAGATTAGACCCCCTGTTGATGACACCTGTCAATACAGCTTAGCCTAAAGGATGCAGTTGATGTTGCATGGCGATTCATTACACACCTACACACGCGCAGGACCACACATACAACACACATGCAAAAACACCTTCATGTCTCTACCCTCTGATGTGTTTTGATTTTCACAGTTGAAAATATTATTTTTTATTATTTTTATTTTTACTTTTGGACTCTTGTCTTTTGTAAAAAAAGAAAAAAAATCTACATTGCCCCGTCTTTCCTGAAAAATCTATTTATTTTCAGTGTCTACTTACTTTTTCAATGAGTGGTCTGTCAGAGTTGCAGGGTTTGCAGGTCTTCACTCTTATGAAGCTCTGTAACCAATTTAAAAACAAGGTGAGTGTGTAAGAGACCGAACACATTTCTACAGCATGTGATGAACAGGCTGACGTTTTGGTACAGGAACAACTTAGGCTTAGAATGACATGTCAGGAGATGTTACTTTTTATTTGGAATACTCTACCAGTATCAGTGAATCAATCAACAGGCCATTCAAATCATGCAAAAGACTTAAACTTTTGGGCACTCTAAGGCAAACAAGAAGGCAAGAAAGACAAGAAGTTTGCAAAATGTTTTGCATCAACTTCTGTTGCATTTCTGTTTTATGTTATCTTTATCCTTTTTTTTGTTTGTTTTTTATTTTTATTATTTTACCATTGTTGGAACTTTTTCTGATTTTGCTTTAGGAGCCATACTTCTCTCTTACAGCAACTCTCTTCACTAGTCATACACAGGGTGTTGCTGCAAATTTGAGAAAATTGTGCAAATTTGCAAAAAGGTAGCACATCTCAGTCTTCCAGATCAAGGAGGACATTTCTTCTTGACTCACATCAACATAAGCCTATGTAATAATAAGTTACAGGGAATTGCAGGACTTTACAGCATTACCAGAGTACTTCAAAAACAGGTAAATAACTATGTACTCCTTTGCCTGTCTGATGTAATTGACAAACATAGGTTGAGATTAGTGAAAGTTGCCTTGATGGTAGAAAGTAGGAGATGATGAAGACCCATTATAGAACATTACAGCTCTTCTGCCATTGCTGAAACAAGAGTAGTAATTTATCTGCTGAGATGAATGGGCTGGGTCCACTTTGGCTGAATGCAAGACAGCCTACTTAGCAGAATGATTCACGGTATGAGTATTCTGTAGTTCAGCTTCTACCTGAACTTAGCTTTAATCTTCTGTCTTTTATAATATATATATATTTATCTTTAAAATATCGGCCCTCATAGTGCAATTACAGAAACTATCAGACACACTGGCTAATTTCATGCTTAAAAAAATCTAAGGAGAAGGCAAAATTGTTCAGGCAGTTTGCGAAACTTTTGCAGCTCCAGCAGAGCAAGAAGAGGAGAATGTATATAAAACTGGAAGGTATAACTTTGGTTTATTTAATCTGGAATAAGCATTGTGCACAGTGAAGAATGAATCGTCATAACAAACCATTAATCCCATATGTATGAACAGAGTCTCCTACTCTATCACGCTTCTTCTTTTCTACCATCCATGTCCTCAATTTCCTCATGTTCCTCCATCTCTCAATTGAATGTTCCCTCTGGGGAATATCAAGCTGCTGTCTCTTCTCCTCCCACCTCCCCTGATGAGAGTGGGCAGTCATGTTCCAGTCGCTCTGAACTGGAAGGGGTGGGGGGACTGGAGGGGTTGGTGGAAAAGGGTGGCACATAGCATGTGTGAGTGCGTGCTGATAGCTGCTGGCAGTGTGAGACATGCTGGGATTGCACTCCTCTGCCGCCGCTAAACATTCAGCTGACTCCCATCCACCCCTCTGTTATTACCACGGACCAGCGAGCCCACTGACTGACTCAACAGCTGTCCGGGGTATAAAGATGTATGCGCGAGTGTGTGTGTGTTTGTGTATGCATGGGTTTCCTCCAGCTAGAGGCGAGGCGTGTGAGTGCTTACATATTAGCATGATAGTGTGTGTATAAGTGAGTCGGTTGCTTTCAGATATACGCATGTGTTTCCATATCAAGGTAAAATGAATGATGCATTTACATTTGGGGTGTGTCCTTGGGTGATGAAGGTTAATGTTTGTCTTAGCGTTTGAATGTGAGCTGAACTGAACTAATGGGGTGAGGGGAAGGGTGGAAGATTGTCATTTTGCTTGGTGCTTGCTTATGTTTGAGTCTTTTCTCACTTGGTTGACACCCCAAGGTGTTTTAAATATTCTCAACTAATCCAGGAATTGCCTTGCCACCTTCCTAATCCACTTTTTCGAATGCGCCACAATTGAAATACCCAGACTCATTTGTCAGAGAGATACTCCTTGAAATCGAGAGAGTTAAGGGGAAATGTGAGTTGTTTGTTTGTCTGGAAGATTTCTCTCCTCTTTCAGCCCAGCCTTGACTGTGGTGTAATATAAGTTCTGTAATTCAAAGTAAATGTGGCATACGCAGTTCAGCTTACCTATATGCAGTGGTGGAAACAGACTTTAGTAAATATAACAATATGAAAAATACAAGTACACAGCCTGCATTCAAAACCTACTTAAAGTTAAAGACAGGTAGAGTAAATTTCACTCATTCATTCATCTTCTGTAACCGCTGTGAAGTCTGTGAAGCTGGAGTCTATCCCAGCTGTCATCGCGCGAGAGGCAGAGTACAGTTTAGACAGGTCTCCAGTCTATCACAGGGCTAACACAGAGAGACAGACAACAATTCACACTCACATGGACACCTACGGCCAATTTAGAATCACCAGTGAACCTAACCAGCATGTCTTTGGATGGTGGGAGGAAGCCAGAGTACTGGACAGAACCCACACAGACAGAGAACATGCAAACTCCACACAGAAAGGCCCCAGTCGGCCTGGATTAGAACCCAGAACCTTCTTGCTGTGAGGCATCAGTGCTAACCACCTCACCAGTGTGCTGCCACCAGAGTAAATTTATGCACAAATTAACTATTTTAAAATTGCCAGCATCTGTGGTTACTGCTAGTAGTAACGTCATGCTTTTGTAATACTACAGGTCCCTGTATACTAGGAAACTGAATACTGTGACCTGTAGTCTCACTCTGGATTCTGTCGTCTACCATTGATGAATACAACTATATGGTAAATGTTCTTTTATTTATTTATATATTGCTTCTCTGTATATTGGTACTCAACTTTACAGTCAGGAGGGAGTAAGAGGGGGTTCAGGTAAAGAAATTGAAGATAACAAAAGAAAAACGGTTCATTATGTAAAAAAAAATGTTGTAGATGAATGATATTAAATGTATATTTCTGGGAAAGCATTCACAAATTAAGTGATTTTTGTAGTGAAAGACAATATTTCTCAATTATTATCTTGTTTTTATTTTACAAACTGCAAACATTCAGGACCAACATTCCTTCTGCAGATAACCCATCCTGAAAAGGGCCTGTGTTCAATTTTCAGACACTCTTCAGTGGAGACCACTTTATTTGATCAAAAAATATATCTTATTGTACCTTGATCTGACTTACAAGACAAATTAGGCCAAAACACAGGTAGTATGAATGAAAAGGTAACATTAATGGTTGTGTGCTGCAGAGGTCTTTTCACATTCCACAGATCTTACATTTAGTACTGTAACGTGTCAAGGTGGAGCTTAATAGTGAGGTATGTCAGTTCGTTAGTAAAGGTTTCATAAAAAATAAAAAATAAATAAACCTGCGGTCTATACGATGAAAGAAACTACATACTGTCTCGTTTTTATAAAATACAGGTGTCTCTTGAATGTGGACACAAGGCCAAAGGATTAGAAATCACAAATTAATCATGGCTTAATTATAAACTATTTAGTATGGATCAAAAATGGTGAGGATTATTTGTATAAAGTAAATTGCACGCACCTCAATGCAACATTGCCGTGGCTGACATTAAAATGAACTCTCTTTCTCTCTTTTAATTCTCCAGTATTTCTTTTGGGTTCTTAACATTTAAATAAGATAAACTGATGAACTTTTTTTATAAAGCAATCAGTGAATGGGTACCGCATGTTGTTTGGGTAAATGGGATGCTGCTTTTATTTTTTTTTGCAACATACGTAACTTGTTTTGCACCTCAACTAAAACACATTCGCAGATTCAGACATAATTAGAGCTATTTTTAAGAGGACTGTGTCTTTGCAAATACAGGTTATGAGTTCTTGCCTAGATGCCCTAATAACATAGCAACGAAACAGGTTTTCACGGTTCAAGACTTTACTGTCCCCGAGAGAAAACTGACCTGCAGCACAGAAAACAAAAATATACGAAACAATAAAGTCAAAAGATAGAGGAGATAAAGACACGATGCAATAAATTGGACAGACGGTATATTTGCTTTATAGGTAGATGCGGGTAATAAATATGAAATAGGTTTAATGTCATATGATAGCATCCTTTAAATTGAAAATAATATGTTTTGATTCTCACAGTCAGTCCTGGCTTTTCATTTATCTTGGCATTTATGTGGAATATTGGAGTTGGTGTGGGTCCCAAACTCATAACAGTCCTCTCCTTCTTTCACGTGTAGTAGATGAGGAGTACTAAAGCAGCGACGTACTGAATGTGTTAGCGTTAGCTCATCAGTACTTTTAACCACCGGTATCACTGTGGCAGTAGGCAACCCGGTGAGAAATACAGAGGTTCAGGGTGACAGAAATGAAAACAGGCAACGCGGGAGGAATTCAAAGGGATAAAAGTTAAATAGATGAACAAGATGAGGCACACAAAACAAGTTACCGTCGCCACATGTCATGACTTCTGCTCATTACTTTTATCAAGCAAAAGATAAACAAAATTTTCTGAAAGCAGCAAAATACAATAGTAAGGTAATATCATCAAAGCCACTGGCTGTATTGAGATAAGCAGGCGGTGGCCTAATTTTCTGAAATCTGTGCCATTCAACCTTTCCTGCAATAAGACTGATTGAAATAAGTAAAAGAAAACTTCAGAGGATGGAAAACCTGTTGGACATATAGACTCAACAAGACCTCTAAAGGTGCCCTGTGGCGTCTGACACTGAGATGGGATATCCTTAAATTCGCAAGTTGTAGCTATTGTGGATCAGACTTGATCCCCACATACCTTTCTAAGTAGTGTCTGCCACGTTCCGGCTACACACCGTCGGCAACAGGCCAACCCGGGGGATAGAGCTCACATGGACCTAACATTTACACCACTGTAAATCTGTTATTCCATTCTAAGATAAGTGTATTTGCTCGGCCTACGTACTTGTATAAGCAAGGTTATGTCTGTGCTTTATCGATCGTTATCTTGCAACACAATGTGTGTGTGTGTTTTTTTTTTTATTGTTTTACCATTTCATAGTGGTTATGATGAAACTACTGAGATGAAATGAAAGGGACAACTCTCAAAAGACGAGACACTGCATTACTGAAAACCCATGCCAGCAGCATCAACATCAACCTTGAGGGGGGAAAATACTGTGTGTTGGAGCAAAAACTAAACAGGTACAACGTTTAATTAATAGAAAACAGCTCTTTTGAAGTGCTTTAACTTTTATACTGTACGTACAGTGTATTAATGCACACTTCTGTTTCTATGTGCTTGCACTTTGTGTTCAAAGAAGGAAAATCTATAGCGTCTAAGCATAAATGTTCCTTTAATCATTCCTGGAGGAACCTGCCATAGATCAGCTACAGCCAGTCCCTGTCCCTCAGGCTGTCATGAACATTATTTTATCCATGAAAAAGCCACACTGAAGACAAACTTTCTTTTCTCAGGGACAGGGGCTAGAATGGAGACAAAGACAACCCGCTTGACTCAGTCGAGGCAGCACATACTGTATTCTGGGAACACTCCGAGCCCCACACACAGTAAGTGTTATGCATGTAAAACTACTTTTTGATGACTACATTGACAGCATTTAGTATTCAAGAAAAGGCTCCAGACGGCTCAAGAGATGTAATAAATACTTGATGGATCTCTGTCAACGCCTGGATCTGTACTTTGTCAGCTGAGTGACTCTCTCAGAAAGCAGACATCACTTCTGGACTTGTATCCTCCTCCATTCATGACAAACTATTGGGTATACACACCCACTTCCTTGTGCCTTTAATAGTTTGCTTAAAAGAAGATGAAATCTCTTGTTCATGTTAAGGGGTACCAGTCAGTCGACTGTATTTCACAAGTCAAGGATTGTCTCTCTCACTCTCTGAATGCAGACCTCTGGGATACTGTCTTAGTCTTATACACAGTTGTTTGTCTCCTTTACAATAAAACTGTTAAATGTTCCATTGACTGGTCTCGTGGCAGTCGAGATAGAAAAGACAATACCTTATCACCCAGTGTAGATAAAGCCAAGAACATGATGTTTTCAGTGTTGTTGAGATTGCTACCTACTTTCCCACTGACTTATCTGAATGTCTAAAAACTAAACAGCAAAAGCTTTCCTTTTCTTGGCCACCTTACAATGTTCAATATGTCCGGAGATACATTAGTGAATTTTTAATGCTGCACTAAGGAAAGCCTTGTTGGAGGAAATTAGCCATGTACAGTATGTACGGACTGCAGATGTACTCAGTAAGGAGGTGCAGGGTATACTAAAGGTTGTCACTCATTTCATATCAAGGCTGTGTGCCGGTACTATCAGACTCAAACTTGTTAGCTTTTTTTTTGTTGTCTGCTATTTTCTGTACCACATTATGTTCTATATGTGTGCATTACCTTAATCACTGTTAGTTACCTGATAAACATTTATCACATTCCCCTAAAGCCCCTTTCAGATGGGAAGTGAAGTTGCAAGATATGGTCTGTAAGCAAACCGATGCAAACTGATGGCGATTGCAAAAGATTCTTCAGAGCTTGCTTGGGAACCTTCACATTTTAAGCTCTTTAAGTTTCTTCAGTATCACAGTAATCTATCCCGTGAGCATTGTCATCCATGTGTAGGCTACACCACAAACAGGAAATAGTAGTTTGCCATAATTTTAATAGCAATAATTTAGCAAAATGTAAACAAACACAGGATAAAAACTGAATCTAAAAGAGAATATCTGTCCTTTCTTTCCCGATGGCTATAATTTCCTCCCATTGTTGCATTGGTTTCCTATATATTGGTCCTCACACAGAGATAATAAAATGTAGGTTGTAAGAGGATTTTCCAGCACAAAATCGGAAACATCACTGTGGACGAAATTTATGGTAAAGACAGAGCAGTCACTATGCTCAAAAAATATGTGCTCAAGACTAGAATAAAATCAGACCAAGCGACCCCATCCCATAGCAATGACACTCGTTGATGGCAGCAGCCATCCCCAGCAGGATGCAGAGTGACAGAGGCACACACACAAAAACAGTTTAGGAACAACTAAAAAAACATGAAGAACAGCACAAGGAGTTGACCTGGCCTCCAAGTTCACTAGATCCCAAACTGATCAAGTATCTGGGATGATCCACAGAGGAACCGCCTCTCAACCCATAGGACCCAAAGACCCCCACCAACAATATTATGTTTTGGAGGCACAGGGGAGACCCTGCACAATATTAGGAAGGTGGCTTTAATGTTATGCGTGATCGGTGTATGTCCTAAGTTAAACTAAAGTGTGAAGTTTAGCCAGTGAGGAAGTGTGAATGAGTGTGAGTGAGTGAAAATGAAATGAGACCCCTCTGGTCAGTGCTGAGGTTTTTCTCTGACATATATTGATTGTGAGACCGAACAGCATCCCTGGCAGAGAGAGCAACAAACCTGGCATTGTGTGTGTGTGGTTGTGAGTGTGAGAGATATATTTTATGTATGTAATGACCTCCATAGAGAGGGAGAAGATGAGAACCTGAAAGGTTAGCACACATTAAATCAGATTCTGGCCGCTCAGGTTAGTGTTGTAATGAAGGGTCAATGAACAATCGATTCAAAAATGAAACTTCATGAATCTCAGCTTTCGAGTAGACAACTAGGTCTCAGGTTTGACAGCAGTAGCGCTATCATCAGTGCAAACAGTTGTTGACACGCAGCAGCTGTGTCGGCTGGCGCTGTGCTGCGATGCTAATTAAAAAATAATGGCCTGTTGCTGTTTTCTGTGCCCCAGCCATGTCATCTACATAACTACACAGCAATATCTCACACAGGTAAGATTTCAGACTTGACACAGGAAACCTTTGCACAGCAACCAGCCTTAACTTCAGGATCATTTCAGTTACACTCCTCATTTGCTGTGTAATTACAATATATACATATAAAAATCTTGAAAGTTTGTTTTAAAGGAAAGTTACAACCTGGTATATTTCTCTTTAATGGCTTCTTCTTCAAGCACTTCAAAATGGATCTCAATACAAATATAATCAAGTCTTAGGATGCCAAATATTTAAATATCTGGAGTCTGCAGTAATTCATTCTTTGATTGTTTGTTTGTTTCTGCTAGTCTAACCCTGTTCATTATACCCAGTCTGTTCCACAGTTAAGGTTTTGCTGCATCCATTGTAGAATATTCAGCTTTGACTTTCAAGAATGTCAAACACACCTTTCAGCCCACTGTCATTTGCAAACCTGAGTACTTGATCTTCTTCCCGGCTAACGTCGCCGATTTGTCGGGTATTTTCACAAATGAGCCACAGATTGATTCCTTTAGACTCCCTGGGTGGAGGTCGTGGCTTTCGACACTTGCTTCTTTCCTGCTTACTCATGTTTTTTGCACAATAAACTCATTGTCCTTAAGTGCCGAGTGCTCGCTCTGAAGGCACTGAATAGGTGGCGTGGATTCATATTGATAATGCTTTGAATCCTTATGTTTGGTACGATGCATCATACTTGCTGTTAAAGGAAGTTTTCTTTTGTATAGACTTGATCTCTGGTGTCTCAGTGTTATCATCATCATTAGGTCTCCTTTTATCTAAACTACCTCTTTCCCAACAATGTAGGGAGACAAACAATGACCGAATTACTTTTGTATTTTATTCACTTGCTAGCTAGCTAGTTGCACACATACATCAGGTCAGCAGTGGATGATGCTGATGAACACTGTGTGTAAAAGAAGTTCCAAGTTCAGTAACCACAACAGCCTACGCTATGAAATATTATATATATTTTGATTTTGTTGGTCTAGTGGTCCAAATTGGTCCATGCTCTGGTGGTTGTCTGAGTTTGTCTAGAGTTTCTCCAACTCACACAAACTTGTTTGTGAAATAGGTTTGTTTGGCATTGGCTATCAGTAGTATTGAAGGAAATTAAACTTTATTTTATTTTTATTGGCACATCTCATTTTTTACCATCTCTCCAGTGGTGCCTCCCACCAAATCTTTGTGGGAGGGCAGTGTTATGCAATATTGGAAAATGATAGCTAAGGTGACAAGTTCAATGAGTAAATCAACAGTACAACTATACATTGTCACATTACGCTGAACAATTAGTTGATGTTGTTCAGCTCAAGTAGCAAAACTGCCAGTAACCACTAGCCACTGCTGCCATTTATTAGCTGTTTACAAGTGTCTGCTTCAGATTATTACATACTTTCCAGATGTAGTGCAACACATTTAGAATGCTGTGACTGATCATGTGCACTGAATAAAAACATTTACAATCAACCATTGTGCTTATATTCAGTGTTCATATAATCCAGTAGCATAACTTGCTATCTAAATGACATTACTCACTTATTTTGAAATCTTGCTCATCTGGGTTAGGCATGGTCCTGACTGACTCCCATCGTCCCATCTGTAAACAATGATAGGGGTAATATGAATTGACTCCAAAGGGGTGGGCCACCAGTACTGTATAGAACATGGCTTCATGCTGACTGAAATACAATATATTCAGAGGCATATGGAGAGTACAACAGTAACAGTCATTGACAGCCATCTAAACACTGTGGTTGAATAAAGTGGGAAAAATCTTGTTCTTTGCCCCAGTGAAGGAAACCCCCATTACCTCACAGCATAAAGTATAGTGTAAGTCAGGATGTACACAGCTACAATAAAAGAACATTCAGTTGTTTCAGTTTGTGTGCAACTTCTCCACATGTAAACAAATATTTTAACCAAACTGTATGTGTTTACCCAATGTCTTCTATTCAGTGAAGCAACCAAAAGGGCCTCTTCTGTTTGCATCGTGTCAGCTAACAAAATAGGTTCATTACTGTAACACTGTGTTTTTGCCTGCTAATGACCCCATGGCCATTATTAGCTGGATGCTGAAGGTTGTTGGCTGAACTGAAAACGTTCCAAGGTTTCATAAAGAATTAAGGGTAGGGCTATTAATGGAAAATGCAGTATACGTTGAATAGTTAACAAGTTCTTGCAAGTATGGTAATTACTGTGAGTGTTAATTAGCGTTAGCGAGATGTAGAAGGTCATTGTCTGTTTGTGGTTCTTGCAAAAATGCGCACAAACTCAGAGAGCAGCATGGCCACACCCCTGTGTGGTGTTTAAACTGAGCACTGTTTTCCATTAGGCCTGATTGGACGTGTTGATTGATTCTGTCCATGTGTTGTCAGATCAGTGCAGGCGACGCAGCCACTCTACTTTATTGGGACACAGAGAAAGAGTGAGGACTGAAAAGTGATGATCCAGCACACTGCAGAGTGGAACAGACTGTTGAGAAGTTGAAGACTTTATTGCATATTGACAAACCTTTGATTCTGTTTCTATTATCATACTGAGCATCCCCCTGTCGCTGACTGAAGCGTACATTATCTCCACCATTCACTGAACTTCACTATGGACCTGAAGCTAAGGTGACAGCGGGTAGCTTAGCTGAACACGTAGTGTCCGTTTGTGAAGTCTTTATGTTGTTTCACTGTGGGTTTACGTCTGAACTGTTGTCCTTGGTTTAGGCAACAAAAGCAGCAAGGTTAAGGCTTTGGAAAGATGGTGGTTACATGTAGACGACATGCTTAGATCGCTATGAACTTTTTTTGTGCTAGACCACACCTCAATCTAGAGGTGCTTTCTCATCTGTATTCATTCATTAATTCATCTTCTGTAGCTGCTTGTCCTGTGAGCCTACTGTCCTGGGGTCTATCCCAGCTGTCATCGGGCAAGAGGTGGGCTACACCCTGGAAAGGTATCCAGTCTATCGCAGGGCTAACACAGAGTGACCATGCACACCTACGGGCCAATTTAGAATCACCAGTGAACCTAAGCCGGAGTACCTGGAGACACGAGAGAACATGCAAACTCCACAGAAAGGCCCCAGTCACTGTGAGATATCAGTGCTAACCACCACGCCACTGTGCCGCCCTTGTCTGTATTCATTTAGTTTTTTTTAGTATCAGATAGTGTTGCATTGTTTAACCTTGATACGTAATATGATATATTAGTACATGGCTAACTGTATTGGGCAAATAAGTCCCTCCAGACAGTTGATTAGTTCCAGAGCAGACTCGGATTGCTTGGTTAACACCGGCCCAATCGAATCAACCTGGAGGGAGACACTTGTGATTTCGAACTAAGCACTGGAACATTAATTTAAGTCCAGCTAGCGCATAAACAGAACCATAAGTTAGATAAAAATGTACACTGTTAATAAACAAATTATATTTTTACTAGCAGATTATATACAACTCATCAAATACATCAGTTAACAATGTCTTTCTCATTACATAGAATATGCCTGTGTTTCCTTATTAGAGCTTTTTTTTACGAGTATTTACTTATTTATTTAGTTATGAAGTTTTGATACAGTAAATGCCTGTTGCCTCTTTTACTTATTTCTAGGTTTCTGATCCATTAACCCAATGGCTGCAGCATTTCTTCTGGTGTGTACCCGGTTGATGACATAATAACTCTCTTGTGAAGTGTCTAATGTTCAGTTTGTTTTGGCCTGGGGTTTGTTTTTTTTTGCATTTTTTTGCCATATTTTACATATTTATGTTATATTTATATAATTATGTTTAATGTTGTATGGTTTGTTGACCGCATGAGGGCAACACACCAAGCTATGCAACACAGCAAACATCTGTTTGTGTGTACACAACGGAGACGGACCGAATAAATGATCACGTACACTGAACAGTGTCCACCGAAGACACAAATTAATACACAGAAGCAATATTCTGTTGATGTGATCTCAGTGTGTGCTCATGTTCTTCAATGGTTTGATGACACCTGATTGAAAAACTAGCAACACGCAACAACCGCCATTTCAGCTCCTGATTTTTGCATGACGGCAGTGGATGATAACACAAATATACCAGCAACCCCTTTCTGTTATTACTATTTATGTGATTCGCTGCCAAGACAAAGATATTGATTATAGCCACTTGAACAGAAAGCCTACATCATGAGCTGTTGTGAAAGATGGCAGCGGGGGTCTAATGAAAGATGCTAAATAGGCACATTATAGGAAAAGAGTCTAGTGCTTTTAAAGCTTGAGCCACAGGGACTAAAAGTCTGGAAAGCTTCTGCTTTATCCATTATTTTTGTAAGCTGTCTCTTCCCCATACTTTATTATTTAGTGCAATTCTAAACCACTGGAATTCTTTTAGTATGCACAAAGATTGTGTGCTGTTGGATTTCATTAGTTTGGACAGGTCTTCATGTTGCTGTATTCACCCCATGCAGTATGTCTGTCGTTCTGTGTTTGTCTAACCACATGTCTTCTTGGATTTTCTGTCCTGAATGTCAAACTGACAAACTGAATTAGAGTTACTACAAAACAATCAAGATCAAATAGGTAGGGCTGAGCTGCAGCTCTGCTGTCATGCTTAGACTCATTTTCTTTAAGCCAGCATTCTTTTCCTATCTCACAGCAGGAAATCAACATATCAGCAGCGGCTGAAAGGACTCATGATCAATACAAATGGCTCAATGATTACTTGGCCACAGGCTGAGATTTCTGGCACAGAGGCTGTTTGGCCCAGAGTCTGTTGTCTGTTTGGAACCAAGACCGCACACTGAAGTCTCAGAGCAACATCCCTCCTCTCCCTCACACACAAAGACAACTGTTTGGTGATGAAGGAGAGCGCTGTGAGCAACTCAGCAAACATTTCATCTACTGAGGCTAAAAAAGCCTCGTTGATGAGAAAAAATGCGAACGACAAAGCTGCATTGCTGTGTGTCATGTATTATTGTGCAGTATAGTGGTCTATTTTTGAAAGGTTTGTCTCAGATGTGGCTTGGCCGTTTTAAAAAACAAGAAATGGGCAGTGGTGTTCACCAAATGCACAAATTAATCTCTAACACTGATTATTTAGACACAGAGACCCTTTTAAATCACCATTAGCTGGCTTTTAAAAGCACTTATGTTATCAGACTATTCCAACACTGTAGTTGGATTTATGAAAAACTATCATATGTTTACTGATGTAGTGGAGTGCATTTGAACAGTGAGATGATCTCCTAGCTTGAACAAAATGGTTCATTAAATCCACAAACTGGACACAGTTGCACCAGGCGTTAATTTAACATTACACTGAAGTGTGGAAATTTGTGCATCCGTTGATTAAAATACGTTGCACCCCTAAGATGGATTCAACCACTAGATTTTGGCCCACTGAAGAGGGAAGTAAAAGGAGGTACTGTCATGAAATATGGATAACAGTACAACATGCTGTGTTGATTATGGGATTTATTTCTAATTCTAAAAAAAGAGGGGCTTTAAACTGTTATTAACAGCTTTAATACTGGTTAATAAATCATTTAGTAATGCTCTGTTGCTAGAAAGTAGGTAAGCTCTTGGGTTGCAGCCTAAGTATGAAGCTCTTTACTTTATTAGCTGGACCCTTTGATCACATACATTCTGGAAAAGTGCCGCAGGACACTTGGTCCAAAATCCATTTATACACTACCGCTGACGAGTTGATGGATTATTGTACAAATCATTTTTTAATATTTTCTTAACGTTTATAATTGCAGTCCTTTTCAGAAGATACAAGTCCAAGAGATTAAAAAAAAAAAAAAAAATCATGCTGGCAAAGGTTTTTTTTCACATTCTGGCAACCCCTGAGATGTTCTTATAAACGCTCTACAAGTGATCTATAAAACCCTAATTACTGCTTGTAGAGCCTTCATAAATGGAGCCTTATCAGACAATGCTAGTGCAGCAATGAACAGTCTATAAAAGTAATGAGATTTGAAATAACATTAAACCAAATTAGTTTTCACTAGGTTACTTTAAACTTATATGGTCGCCCTAAGTGCATTAACACTACAAACTTTAATCAGAGTACAAGGCAGATTTTAATGGCAAATGAAATTTTTGTAAATAGAAAGTGTCTCTAGTCACAATTGCATAACAAAGAGAAGAATGTGCATATTTTCCTGTCTAAACACAAATCATCCCTATATTTATAAAGGATTAAAAATGATGTGTTAAAAGTGCTCTTGGTGGTGATGGGGGCGTTTTAACGGCCTAACCTAATCTAGTAATCAGTCGATGATTCTCTCAGTTTCTGTCTTGTTGTTGCTTCCAACCAGTGTTGTATAGTAACGAAGTAAAAATACTTCGTTACTATACTTAAGTAGTATTTTTTTATATTTGTACTTTACTTTACTACTTTTATTTCTGACGACTTTTACTTTTACTTCACTACATTTTCCGAAAAAAAACAATACTTTTACTCCATTACATTTACCTGAGCATCCTCGTTACTCGTTACAAAATAGACTGTGGTGGTGCACCCATTGTAAAACACTGCCGACCACTGACAACCAGACAGGAAAGAACACGTACTCCCATTTTCCTCTGTCTTATCCCTCTCGTCTCCAGCAGCACTGTTTCTTTCTCTCTGTCAGTCACTTGACTCTCCATTTGTCTCTGCTTTGACTACAGGTGAGGGAAATCTAATTTACCTTGACATGGAGCGCCCTTCAGTTTTTCTCAGCACACAGTGAACCAAACAAGAAGCTAAACCCACCAGAAAGTAGTGGATTCACTAGAATTTTGAAGTTCTCCTAAAGATTTCAATCCAGATGCCTTGGAGAAAACATGGTAATGACAGACTAAATGTGTGAGAATGATAATCTTACCGCTATAGTTCATTCCACAACCATTTTACAGAAAACTCTGTGCATGCAATGTTGGACGTTCATTCCGCCGCTCACTAATCCCTTCCAGGACCAATCAACAGCAAATATATTTGCGTAATTTCATACCCTGATTTAAACCGCTCAGTGTAATTCTGAAAATTGTGAAACCCAGCAGTGAAACTCCCAAAGGTCTGGTCAAAGTCTCAACTGCAAATGAGTTGCTCTGGGAAAAATTGCCAGCTACAAAATGAAAATGCAGGTTGGGGAGCTGTGAGAAGAGAGGAGTGATGAGAGTAGGTTAAAAAACAAAACTAAAAACAAAGCACACAAAAAGAAGGAATATGTATCACATCTGGAGTGATGTGTGCTACGCCTGCAAATGAAGTTAAATTAAGCAAAACACGCACCATGATGAGAGGAACAAAGGAAACATCTTGCTGTTTACCCCCCAAACCTTCAGAGGTATGGGGATGTTGGAGGAAGCAGCACTTGCTCACTTCTTATTTTCTCGTAGGACTAACAACAAACATTTAACATGTAAAATGTCAAACATTTACTGTATTTCATGTGGAGGCACATGAAGGCGTAGTACTTATCATGACAATCTCAGCAGCTGGATTGGTCTGCCTCTGCACACCTCACCGTCTTTGCTGTGGCTGTGAAAATATGTCTTTCATGAGCACATAATGTTACTAACATTTATCAATTTGCCATTTTAGTCTTCATGATTTCCAGAGACAGTCAGCGCCGTATTTTTTTTAGAAGGGCAGACACAACTTGAGACAGGCATGAAGCACAAAAGACACGGGACTGTAATACCCATTGGTGGAAAATGTCCATGTGCATCAATTCAAGCAAGCATGCATTACCTCTACTTCAGTATTTAAATATTTTCTGCTTTACAGTTTTATTCCACTATATTCAAGTGCAAAAACATACATCTTGCACTGATCAACCCCTTGTTTAGTTATTCACTATAGTGGACAATAGGGGTTGTGAAGGCTCGTCACCTAGCCAGTTATTTAACTTCACTGCTATGCCATGACGCTTTAAGCATCAAGTTCACTTGATCACATCACAGTAACAGTGACGCCTCCTAGAAGACAGATGAGGAGTCCGGTGGGTCATTACAGCAAACTAGCAATGGTTCATCAAGTGGGTGGAAATAAATCACTAAAGATGAAACCCATACTACCGTGAATGCAAAATATCTAAGTCAGTCCTGAAATACAACAAAAGCACTATTGCAGTGCACACTTATCTGAAAAGGCATCCGCCTTAACGCTATAACGCCAGCAGAGGAACGGTCCAGATCCTATCCACAGCAGTCAGTTAACGACTTCACCAAAAACCCTGTGGTAACAGAGAGAAGGAGGCTGCAAATTATTGCTTCGGAGAAATACTGTCATTTTCTTAACTTCGGCTACACGGTCCTTTTTACAACATTCTGTGGAGTACTGTTAACAAAAAACAAAACAACCTTAAAATACAGTCTTTATGAGCATAAACCTGCAATGAGAGGGAATAAGTAGAAAGGGTAAGTTGACATTTTCATATCCAATTTTACAACAATGGATGGGTATCTTACTGTGGTTGTTTTGGCAGTTGCTGGTTTTATGTGATTCTTCTTTAATCCCATTCAGAAAGGACATTATGGGAAGAAGTGGGGCATGCAATGCTTCCATTGCCAATTTAACTCACCATTCTAGGCAGGATTTTAAACTTGCAAAATTAATGGATTTGTTAAAAAACAAAAATAAACTTTATTAGGACAAACCAAAACAAGAAGCAAAGAAATGCAAACATCCAAAAAAAGAACTCGACAAGGTATCATTATAAGTTAGCGATAGCTGTCTGTACCCCTTAGGGACCAACAGGAATTGCTTATAGCTAACTCAGCACACGCTTCACCCCACAATAGTGACAGTTAACAAGTTTGACTGAAAGAGTTACAGAAGAGGGATGAATGATGTGAGTGAGGGAGACAATGGATGTCCAAGCGCCTTGGCATTAGTGGCCAGACAGAGGAGACTCAGTGTGGGGGTTCTGTTTCAGGCGGGGGCTGACCGAGCAAATCATGGACCCCAGATGGTGCCTAAAGAGAAGGGAAAAGTGAAGAAGGGAATAGAGGATGGATGGATGTGGATAGGAATTGGTAGGATGAATGGATGTTAATGGGATGAGGGGGACATGGGGAGTCAAGAAATAGTACATATAACACAAATAGAGGTGTGGCCCTGCTCATAGAACCTCAGTTAATAAGTTAGCTTAATGCTGCCAGTGTACGCTACAGGGCATGTAACACATCCCTTCCTCAAGTTTCTCACAAAATCCAAAGTTCACACCAAGCTGTTGAAATATAGAAGAAGAAGAAGAAGAAGAAGAAGGACATTGCTGTGGCTGGTTTTAAATTACACAAGTAGCAGCAAATTAACTGAAAGCCACGCAGTAGTTTTGTTCCATCCTGTCCAATGGGGCTTAATCTTAAACCGCCCCCTCTTGCCCATAACTCTCGAAATCCAATAATTTACCGTGTACAAAATTACACTTTGCTCACTCTAGGCTGGTCTTTAAATACTTTTCAGTTCTGGTCTGATATTACAGCGATAATAAACAATGACAACTGCAGCTTATCTGCTCCTGCTGAGGGTGTGATTCAGCTCATGCAGCGCCGTTCATGTTAGGGAGCACTTTGGAGTGTGTGTGTGTGTTGTGTGTTGTGTTGTTGTGTTGTGTCATGTGGGGCTTTTACAGACCAGTCCACCTGGCTGTGTTTCGAAGGCCCTAACTTTAATTCTGAGCCCATTTTCAGTCCATTATGCCGGGCCACTGGGGAGGCCACAGCAAATTAGAACTATCTCTACTCCACTGACTTCATCATTAAAATTAAAATGGCACTCGCTGCACCCCACCTGTCATGCACACACTCACACATACTGACCAGGGAGCACACACAAACTCAGGCGGAGACTCGTGACGGCGCGTGAGCCACACCACACTCCCATGAAGACGAGCGAACCCTGGCAAATATCACACAAATAAACTTCCACACACTGACAGCCACTCAAAACACACACTTGTCTGAAATGGACGTCCATCAGGAAACACTCTAACACACACATCCTCACCCACAGTGTTATCGAGGGGATGGCAAGTGTCCTGTCACTCCCAGTCAATTCCAGTATAACTCGCCCAGTGGGGCGGCGTATTTACTGCCATTCTGAACACTCTGTCGATGCACACGTGTGCGTCCTCATGTGTATGTGTGTGTTGGACCCATTTACGCAGCGGGTGGGTGTTGCCTTTGATACCATGGCTAATGTAAGAAGTAAGAATGGCCGGTCATTTAGTTGATATAGCTTCACAGCCTGCCTCTGCCCACACTGTGGCCCAAACAAGATCAATAGAGGAGAATAGAGGAGACCCACAGAGCGAGGAAAGAAGAGAGGAAGGGAATAGATGTACTAATATCACAGCCTCAAGTCTTTGCCTGTGGTAATCACAGCCGTAAAACTCGATAATAACACCGGTTCTCTGTAAACAGGACTGACTGAGGGGTGAAAGCGGTTGTGCGTTGTGTGGCTGCTGTAGTTGGTGTGCACATGTTTTGGTATACATTTTATAAGCTTTATCTGAGAGCCTTCTTTATTTAAAAGGACACACTGTGTACTTATTTCAATGAGAGCAGGTGATTTCATCACTGAACTCCTGAATAAGTTTTGTGAACTATGTCTGTTCGTGCAGTTGGGTTCACCCGCTTGTGTGTGTGGAAATCCATAATGCGCAAGTAGCTGTACAGCGAGGCTGGCAGGAGTGGCGCCAGCGTGAAACGAGGAAGAGAGTGTTTTCCTCATGGTTCATGGAGGAGTCAAAAGGAGAGGGAGGCGTGGAAATGAGGTGAATTGGACAAGGAAGAAGGAGGCAGGTGAGATGGGGGAAGTGAAAACACAAACATAGCGTTCAGCTGTGCGCTTTGCCGGAGGTGGAACTGACTCAGTCTCAACTAACCGTGAAGTTTGAGGAGTGTCTTTCTGCTCCTGTACGCTTAAAGACAATGATTAGAAGCATGCATGACTGCAAACAAATTAGAGTGAGAGTAAGTGCGGAAAAAGCAGCCTGTAGGAGAGACTCCATTCATTCTCTTGAGTAAAATGAATATGTCAAGATCGGCACACAGTACTAGTAACAAGAAAATATGTGAATCAGATGCAACAAACTTTTCCATGTGAGCATCTAACCCCAGAAAACCCCAGAAGTGTGACACAAGGAAAAACACATTTACATTGTAGACCAATAATCAAATCTAATGTACAATTTAAAACAGGCAGCAGACAGAAAATATCAGACAGAAAGGATGCAGTAACCAAGACAACCTATTTTTATGACCATGCTGAGAAGAAGAGCATCTCAGAATAAGATCCTCTTCTTCAACCTCTTGGTTTGACGGATTACAACAATAACATGAGTGGGGTTCTACTGCTATCAGGCAAGAACAGAAATTTACAGCTGAAGTGGGCACAGGCTCACCAAAACTGAATGGCTGAGAACTGGAAAAACCAAACACGGTCTGATCAATATGAATATCTGCTGAAGTTGAAGTGGAAATAGCGTCAGCAGCATGACACTATGGACCCAACCTCCCATGTGTCAAGAGTCCAGGCAGCTGCTGGTGGTGTAATAGTGCAGGGAATGTTTTGTTGCCACACTTTAAGCCCCTTAGTCCCTATCAGTCATAGTTTGAAAGCCTTGTCGTTGCATGTGCATCCCCTTACAGCCACAGTTTACTATGTTCTTTGTGCTTTAAGAGCAGTAACAAAGTAAAAGTGGTTTAGTGAAAATAGTTTTGTGAACATGACAGAGTTCAGTAGACTTCAGTGGCCTCCTCAGACACCAGATGTGACTCCAGCAGAACAGCTCCAGGATCTGCAGAATGATAGATTGAAAGGCTGAACATGCAGCTGCATGCAAAATCTCTAAATAATCTGATATGATCATAAACAACATGGAACCAAATCGCTAAGGATTGTTTCCAGTAGTTACGGCCTGGGTCGGTGTCAAGAGATCATTATCGGGCCGATCCAGGCATTTTTAAATTATCAGATCGGTCTTCAGCCAAGCGCAATCTTCTAGTTATTATTTTAGGTGTGCCCTGAACCAGAGCCGTCCCCGTAGTGTCAAAATATCTTTTTCTTCTTTTGTTAGCTGTTAGCGAACAACAGTTTGGCTGTTAGCTAGCGTCAGAGCTGCCAAAAATCGAAAAATAAGATCCCAAAGTTATCTAAATACTACCAATCCACCAAAAAAAACAAAAACAAAACATGGAATACACTCAGGCAAAGGCTTCACCACAACAACAACAACAACAAACACTGAAGGCTGTGGTTAAAAGAAGAGAAAAGTTTTAGCGACAAGCCACAAATATACCATTTTAATACAGTTTTTTTAGAACAAAGTTTTCTAAAACAGTAAAAAACCTGTGTTCTACAGTCTGTTGGAGTTTTTGGTAGCTAAGGTGTGAGCTACCTTCTCCTCATGACATTAGCTTTGACAGCCGTATTTATTGGACTTAATACAGTCACATGATCTAGGAGAATACAAGTAAGATAAAAAAGCCTTAATGAATCTCCAAGGGAAGATTTTTTTTTTCATTTAAGATTGGATTGCTTGGAATGTCTGTATTAGAGGGGGGTGGGGCTTCATCCACTGGATAAGAAATGAAGTGGCAAAGGGAAGCCGAACCAAGTATTTGCTAATTTGGTAATACATATATGAAAGGGGAAGTGATAATAGAGAAAAGGAGAATATGTGATTAAGATGTTTAGCAATGATCTTATGAGGAAGCTATCTGCCATTTTTCCTGTTTTCAGTTTCCCTTAATGTCTGGTTTCTTTCCAAAATCCATGATACAGTCAGACTGTGGCAAATTACGAGATGATAATAATAGGGTGATTGCATTTTGTAAAAGCGTATTGTCTGTGTTATTGGTGTAATTCACACAGTCCCCAAATGTGTCAGTATTACAGTACGATGTATTTCTCGGAGCTTTTTAGTTCTGATGAAGATTTGCTAAAAAAGTTCAATCCTGGTTGCAGAAATAAGCAGTGCTGTGATGTTGTTGAATTTGGACAGACCCCGTGCAATTAAGTCACAGTTTAGTGAGGGATTCATTCACCACAAGTAATTTTAGAACAAATCACACACACAAGACAATTTTCCTTCAGTTCTTGTTGAATAATAGACCATGCTGTCTGCAATTTTAAAGCCATCTGCTATTCCAATATCCTCTGAAGTTTGTTGTGATTTCCATCGTATTTGAATAAATCTTAATTAGCATTGCCAATGGATTAAAATGCTCAAGGGGTCTGTGTTTACAAGAATTCATAACTAATCGTCCTGTGAATAACAGTAAATTACTGGCAGCAGGGTTGCCAGCATATTACTGTAAATGTTATAGTACTCCTACTCTAATTACTGTTACAGTATTATACATTATAACACCCTGCGGTGAATTACAGTAAATTGCTGTCATTTTTAGATTTAACAGTATACTACTGGAAGCAGGGTTGCCAGTAAATTACACTTTACAATTTACTCTTACCGTTACCGCCACATGGGCCTCAGTGGTACATGACTGTTATCTGTTTGTCATAAAATATCATAACACATATAAGCTTTTACTAATATTAGCTTTACACCCCCCCCCCCCCATGGTGCAATTTGAAAAGAAAAACATAATAATCTAAAATCACAGACAATCCCACTGTCGCAGTTTACTGAAAAATATGAATAATCTCTTTTTCTGTCTTTTTTCTTGTCTTCCATCTCTACTTGGAAGAACCTTTCTGTAATACAAAAAACTTTAAAAGTGGACCTGATGTTCAAAATACAGCGTGTAGTATATACAGTAAATGCACACCAAGCACTATTAGAAGAGGGGCCAACGGTAGGGTGAGGGTCCTCTTGAGTTCAGCTGCTGTGGCTGAGACACTTTTAGTATATAACGTTGCAACATTTTTTTAAATATTCAGGTAATAATGCACAAATGGTTGGAGAGGACAAACCCACCAAGTAATTTAGCTCGGTAAAGCTTATGGCAGCAAGCAATTTAACCAAACAAGGAAAAAACAAAATTAGTCAACAAGGCTTTTTTATCTTAACTCTACTGTGACATATGGTCTCATGAAAATGCTGTAATCTAGCTAGATATTTACTGCTGAACAGTAAAAAGATAATAAGAACCAGATGTCACCAAACAAAAATGTTTTGAAACTTACAATCTAATTTTCTTGTAGCGTGTAGGATCGTAATGGATCATTGCTGACAAAAAGTCTGGCCGTGGCTTTCCGGTGTCATCCCACGTGTGTCCCCACGGAAAACGGTAGAAATCCATATTTACTTTTTTCAGTTGATTCTGTCTTCACTCAGACAGTCCCATGTGATTTACGATATAATGCAGTATTTTGCAGGAAACAGTTATAACCCAGAATGCCATGTTTTCTACAGTAACATACTATATTTGGTTGTTTTGTTGCCTGCAAGCAGAGTGGATTGCAGCAATAATAGACCAAGTACGAATTCAGTGACAACTATTCAACAGGGCATGGGCGTATTTCTTTGTCTCAAACGCAACTTTTCAATTTCATCACTTGGCCATATTGGAGTGTCCCATTAGGACAAAGTCATTTTTGGTGTATGCTTATTTGTGCACCAGGAGGTTCATTTACCCCACCAGCCAGTCATCTAGTCAATCACTAAACTTAGATTTAGCTTCTCTACATAAAAACAAAGTTGCTGATCCCTGACTACTTACTGAAAAAACATTGGTCAGGCTGGTTCAGCGTCAACTCCTGCCTACAGGTCTGTTCATCCCGCTCTCTTTCTCTCCCTCTCTCTCTCTCACCATGCGTGTGCGTTTCTACATTTGTACGGTCAGCTGAAAACCACCATATCTGTGTAATTGTTCTCAGATTCTCTTTGCGAATTTCCTCATGTAACTGAAAGACAAGAGCCGGGAAGAACGTGTGCGTGCCAGCTGTGTGTCCACCTCTGGCTCTGTGCGTCTATAAATCTTTTTACGATGCAGGGCGGAGGGCTGAGCAGGGGAAGGGATGATGTGGAAGATGGAAACAGCGTGGCGGAAGAAAATGATGAAACGGAGCAGAGGTGAAGGAGGGAAGCGAGAAGTGATAGACAGAGTGGAGGAAACCAAAGAGAGGTGAGGTTCTAGGTTCGAGATGGACTAGTGCAGAAGAAGGATCATTGCATGGGCCTTCTGAGGGTGTCCTGTGGTGTCTGGTAACAGAATCCTGTTAGTGGGAGCCTTTGGGTCCTATGGGTTGAGGGGAGGGGCCTCTGTGGATCAGGCTTGTTACTTGTTACTAATGTTAGTAGTCCTGGCCACTTGAGGTCCAACTGGGCTGTAAGTGGCCCCTGAACTAAAATTAATTTGACACCCCTTGACAGTAAGTTTATCTTGTGGATTTTCACTGTATGTGTGTCACTTTGTTTCATGTCAGATATAACTGACCATCTCCTTCTGATTCAATGCAATTTCAACCAGCAATTTGTCACCAGCAACAGACTTTTACACCTGTTGTAGGCGCTCCATGCTGTTCAAATAGCATCAGCATCAACAGTATCAAGCTGCGGTATAAAACCATCGTATGTCTGGTGTGAAATGGTCTAAAATCATCGCCATATTTTGAGCATTTACCCTTGTAATACTGAAAAACACAGTCTATTACTGGTTGTCAAGTATTGTGTTTCCAGTTGGCACCAGATTCAAGTCACATGTCGTGTGGCAAATAATATAATTTGCTTGTGAGCATGTTTTATCATGCTGCTGACATATTACAAGCCTGACCCCATACAATTACAGCTTGGGGAAGGGTGCATATTCTTAGATAAGCTGCAGAAAGATAAGGTATAGGCTTTGTCTGAAGTTGTTTAATGGATGTTTTGCATTTTAAATGAAAGGATTGTAGAATGAATAGTAACATTACATTCATTAGCACATTCACTGTTTCAGCTCAAATCAAGAGCAGGGCTTTCTCAAGCTTTTTCACTGGAAGCATGCGGGGGCACCCGTGTATGGGAGGTCACAGATCCAAGTAAAAAAGTGTCACACGATGATTAACATAGCAAGTATGGAAATCCTTGCAGGAGGTATTGTGGATAAAACCATTGTGAGAGCTTGTGTGTTGCTCACTCACTCTCTCTTAAATCTCTTCTCAAGTTTTATCTCCCACCTCGATACAATCATAATCTTGCAACCACTACATGTCCAAAATCCCCATCTCAGCCTCTCCTTTGTTCTCGTTTTCTTTTCTTCCCCAGTCCCTTCGTCCCTCCACCTCTCGTGAGCTCTTATTACTTGTTAGTGAGGAATAATTTCCCAGCCCTGACGCTTCTCCTCTCTTTGTCTCTCTCTATTCCCTTGTCTTCCACCTGTCCAGTCAACCACAAATTCACTCGTCACCTGTTATCTCTCTGCTTTTATTCAGTCAGTCAGCGTCTTTCATTTCTGCATCTGCACTTTCATTTTCCTTCCTTTTGTTTTTCTCATTTTCTTTTCGGGTTTTTACATCGCCTCTCTTTCCAGCCGAGTGGCGGCAGTGCGTTGAACAGAAGGTGAATGTATGGATAAGTCTCTCTCCCTCAGCCCGCCGCCGTTCTGTCATCTCCGCTTCTGACTCCCCTTATCTGTCTCTCTCAATGTATCCCCCCATTTGTTTATCTCCTCACCTCTATTCACCTGTTCTTTCTCTGTCTCCCTCCACACACCGCCTCCCTGTCCCTCTGTCCATCGTCTTTATTGCTCTCTACAGCTCATAAAATACAAAGAGAGAAGGGAAAACTGAATAAAGAGACAGATGTGTTCGGAAGGGGAGAACTTACTAAACGAAGGGTGCTTTGTGACTGTAATGATTCTGCTGTGGTCAGCCAGTGTCCTTGGTGTGATTAAGCAAACTGACAGTGGTTGGGAAAGAGGTAAGCACTCAATTTCCTGTTTGTTTTCAATCTGTCTTCTAGTAATTGAACATTTCTCCAGAAAGCACAAGGACTGGGTGCTTATCTCAGTGTTGAGCTGTGAAACTGCACAATTTAGAGAAGTGGGCTGCCAAAAGCTGACCAGAAGGTTAACTTATTAAAACTATATGAGAAGCTGTCACTGAAATGAGGACTAAGAGGTATGTGGGTATATCTCAAGGAAGACTGACAGACTGACAGATTTAGTCCGGCAAAGATGTCTGCATGTTATACAAACCAGCCCAAATATGTGGGTGTGATGGGTGGCTTTGAGAGTATTGTTTGTGTACTGTAGGAACCTCATATTTTATGATTGTAACTGCAAAATAGTCATACAGGGTAGCCACACTAGCTCATTGTTTTTTTCACATGGCCCAAAACAATTGCTTGGTTTCCCATTCCTGATGGCGCATACCATATTCGTCAGTAAACACTGGTGTCACAACAAATTCTACTTCCACTTCGGCCGTAGAACTAGGCAGCCACTACAGTGAATAGGCCAGATAGGGCAACCTATGAAAAAAGGCCGGTGGTTGCATTTCTATTAGATACAACTTGGTGCTGGTACCATGGACACTTATCAGCCACAACATTAAAACCACTGATAGGACGAGTGGATAACATTGACTATCTTCTGACAATACTTTTGGATCTGGCATTAGTTTGGATGCTACTTAGACATGTAGCACCCACCTAGACCAGACCAGGCAAAATACAAAGAGAGAGCAATGCCACTCCTTGATGGCAGCGGCCATCCCCAGCAGGATGCAGCCTGACACAGATACACACAAAAATGGTTTAGGAACAACTCAGAAAATATGAGAAACAGCACAGGGTGTTGACCCGGCCTCCAAATTCACTAGATCCCAAACTGATCAAGTATCTGAGGGATGATCGACATAGGCCCCTCCCCTCAGCCCATAGGACATTAACAAGATTCTGTTTCAAGACACAGGACACCTTCAGAAGATACATGTCTATTCACTTTTGAGTCAAAACTGTTTTAGAGGCACAAGGAAGACTTACACAATATTAGGTCATAATGCTATGCCTGACCAATTTATGTAAAGATATATAAAGACAAACTTTCCTTGACATCACTCATAGTTTTCATAGTGAAAGGAGCTGTTGGCTCAAGCAGTACCTGACATCATATAACATCCAAATAATCCCAAAATGCTGAAAGAGGTGGAGGAAGAGTGGAGCTGAGCTGGTGAGGACTTTGTAGCCTGGAGGTTGTGTTTTCCTGGGACAGGGATATAGAGTGTGGAAGGAGTTTAACTATTACTGTTACTATAGCAGGGTAACGGTACACACTAGCTCAAGTACCGCTTTTTTTATTTTTTTTGCAATTACCCACCTACAGTTTCCTCCCTAAACTATCGTGTTTATGCCAATATTCTGTATTTTAACTGCTGATAGAGATGTTTTTGCCTTCATTTAGTGTTGTTTTTCAAAAAGCCTTGAGAATACCATCCCCTTAAACCTCAGTAATTTGCAGTAAATCACACAAAATGGCCTATACACAGCAATTTGGCCATAAATGTGTAGTTTATATTAACTCAAACTGAAGGTGCTAAATTTAAATTCGGATTTCTCAGTAAAGAATCAACTGTATTGCAATGCGACTTTGTGTCAGCCCTATCTACCAACTTTGTCCACCCATCTATCACACACACACTAAAAGCACACACCCAGCTGAGTGTTTAAGGGGTCTAGACACAGCTGGATTGGCACCTCTTCACCCACAGGCACAGGACTGAGGTGAAGTAAAGCTGGCGTACCAGCAGGGTGAGGTGAAGTGGCTCTAATCTGCTCTCCTGGCATGAGGTGGCACCGGGTTGGCCCGCTGTGCCAAGAGTTATACTGGCAATAGTCGAAGTTGGCATCCCACTGTGTCCGGCTCAGTGCATCAGCCTCCTGCTGAGCAACAGAGTGGTGGGAAATGGAGACGGCGTGAGGCCAAGTCAGGGGAGCTGGAGACAGGGAGACACAAAGTGACAAATGAGGTTATGGAGATATAGAAATATAGCATCTTTTCAGGCATGTATAATGTCTGTTACATTTAATTATGATAATTAATTGACAAAGGGATGCTGTTTGATCAGTAGGCTCAAGTCATAAGTTTCAAATATCATTCCACTCTTTTTTTAGGAAAGATAAATAAATAAAAAGCAGAAAAGACAGGGGCAGATCACGGGGAAAGAGGACAGATTCCTGTCAATGCACTCTCTGCTTTGCCTCTAACAGTTTAACACTATGTTTAACACTATGTGTTAAACTCAGATGACTCACAATGTAAAGGTCATATTGGGTTGTACTGTTGCCCAGCATCGGTGAGATCCATTCATGCTCATAAACTGGTGAGCCGGTCACAACAGAAAGCCTGAGAGCATCGATGCCAGAATCCTCCATTCACCAGATTTGTACAATGACAGGAAAACAATGGACCTGTAAAAATACTGGCCACGTTCTTCACCTCTCAGATGATCAGATTAGTTCATTCATTCATTTTCTATACCCGATTATACCTGTTAAGGGTCGTGGGGGTCTGCTGGAGCCTATCCCAGCTGTCATTCCGGCCAGAGGCAGGGGTACACCCTGGACAGGTCGGCAGTCCATCGCAGGTCTATCAGATTAGTCAATAATAGTATATGTATATATATATATATATTTCCCAGCTCAAATGCTTCAGATAAGTCCAATGGTGGTCTAAGAGCTCACAGAGAAAGAGGTGAATCTGAACACCAGAAAACTGAGCCCACATTCTCAGTGACACCAAAAAAACCAAACAAAAGGAATTTACATTATTTAACCATCATCAAGTCAAACAGACATTCTTTTCAAAATATCTGAAAAAGTAGAGGGCGTAAGCTTTCGTTCATAGACTCTTTAGATAAGAAGGTACTAATTAACCCAGATTGGATTTTGGCAACACAAGTAAGACGCAAACAGCAGGCGCTGGCAAACAGTTATGATGTTGGGAAAAACTGAAAATATAATCCTCAAACTCACACAGCCCACTTGTGACATAATTTGGCAGCTTCCTGCTTCTCTGTGGCACCCACGAAGCATATACTCTGGTGTTAAACTTGTCCGCCATTCTAAAATTATGGACAAAAGAGGATTTGTTAGACACAAAGTAGAAGCTTTGTCAAAACAAAACTTGTAAGTACTTACAACTACAGAAAATGTCCTTTTTTTTGGTTGAAATGTGGGACTCTCTGCAGGGATCTGGGAGAGTACTTAGGGTGTGGTCATTTCACAATAACACCACTGTCAGGTGGCGTAACAGGTGCAAAATGTTGAAACTGTGTCTTTGCAAAACTGCTTTTCAGTTCAGCACCACAAGTTATTAAAGTCATACAACCACAATCCTACTCATGTTGCTACTTTGCATGATTATCCATATTATAATGGATTTTTGAAACACATCATTTCTTGTGCAAAAGTGTATTTCCATATGGGATCACCAGGATGTGCAGTAGAGAAATATCCAGGCTTGGATGTCAGGCTGGTGAAATGAACCAAATATAGCTCTTGAGGCACCTCTTGCTGTTACCTGTTCAGGTGCACACAGCAAGCATTGCTGTTTTCCAAATGGGAATAAGTAGCTAGCAGAGCAGAAAAGCCTTTCTTGTCCCACAATTCTTTCTGACCTAAATAGGGCAGTATGGATGCATGCTTCATTTTCCCCTCAACGCCCCTCTGCCATGGCCTGTCATGCACAGTTAGTCCTTGACTAACTCAGGCCAGGATCCTGTTGAATGGTACTAGGCAGGAGCTAACTGCTATTTCCTGCTCAACCAAGAGTAACCATCCAATTGCGCCACCGATACTCATCTAAAGGAGCAGTTAATGGAGCCATTCAGAAAGCAACCCCAGCATCTAACAGAGACAGACTAACAAAGCAGAGATCAGAGTAGAACAATTGAATCTGCACATCTGCCCAAAGCAGCAGTGCGTTTATTGTTTTTGTTCCAACCTCGAGAGGTATAAAAACTTGCTTTTCACAGAGGCATGGGCTTGGAAAAAACTGTATTTGCCATCTGTGCTGGCTCTGTGACCCAGAACTGATTCTGCTTTTACGCAGCTTGAAAGAAAAGAAAAATCACAAAAAGAAAGATCTGCATGACCAAACATCAGCTCGTCAGCTATGCTGACTCTCCAGTGCTAAAATAACATTGTTTAACCCTGGTTAGTAGGGATGTGCATGCGACCACAGCTGCAGACCTGAACAACATCTGAACGACAAGGACAAATGCCCAGAGATTAAACCCAGCACGCTGAGAGGACACACTGGTCTCCACTGAAGCTAATGTTAGTGGAGAAATAGGCACTGCATTCAATTTGTAATTTCAATTTGAGAGAAAGGTGTCCTGTGCTTTGATGTTCAAACACAATAACAATATAATCAGATTATTACTGTGACACAAAGATGCATGCTGTGGAGGCTTTGAATTGTGCTCCACTGAGACCGTTGTCAGTGAAATGACTATCTCAGCTTCAGGTCTGATGGCTCCTTTATTACTAAATGACAGCTAGAGTGAGCAGGCCTCACTGTGTAAAGGAGTGACACCAAAATCAAAAATTAAACATATTCTGCATTCAGACCAGAGAATACATTTTCCATTACACCAGCAACAATGAAAATATACACCACAGTGCAAAACTTATTTTTCTTCCTTCTGCCAGTGAGAGTAATCACTGGCAAACACTGTGCACACATGCTTATGATAGATGCCTACTACGTCTGGAAATAAACGTGCGCCGAGACAGTTACACATTATAAGAGCATATTCTATATCTTCAACATCATCTGCCCTCAATTAATTCTCTTCTTTCAGTGCTCACAATGACGACAATTGTCTCACCAATTGTTGTCATTCCTTGGATAAATTTAAATGTGTATGTCCTGCAGTAGTCTGGGTTAATCTAGGCTACTCACTCTCTGTTGTTTTGATTGCTCCTCTCTTCAGGCAAGCTCTGGCAAACCAATCATTTCTGGCTTATTTAAAAAGTATCAGTACCAGTCACCACATTTAAACACTAGACTTTTGTGTAACATTCTTTATGTGTGAAAGCACTGCACTCCAGCTTGAAATGTGATATGTATTTGATGTACAGCAGCTATTACTTAAGTCAAAACAGTCTAAAGTCAAAACTAGAAGGTGTATTCACCGATCAGCCACAACATTAAAACGACTGACAGAAGAAATGACAAAACAATGATCTGCTGAGAAACCTTTGGATCTGGCATTTGTGTAAATACTACTTAGATATTTACCACCATACCAGTGACACTACTTGATGGCAGCAGCCATCCCCAGCAGGATGGAGGATGACACAGGCTTAGGAACAACTCAGTTGACCTGGCCTCCAAATTCCCTGGATCCCAAACTGAACAATAATGTCATAATGTTATGCCTGATCAGTGTATTAAACTGTTTATGGAAACTGACCAGTTAATTATGAGCCATTAACAAGACATTTTGACTCCAAAAATATGGATTAGAGTGACTTTAATGTTCCCAAATGTCAATATTAAAGTAGAATGGAGCAACTTTTAAATGTGAGTTACAGTGATTTACAATATAGCCTACCAGTGCAAATTTTTCACTGATGAGATGAAAGTTACAGTTTTAAATCTGCTTATTTTGTATTGAATTGTCTATTTTATTCTTATGTTTTATGCATTGCTGTTTTGTGTAAGGTTACCTTGAGTGCTCCGAAAGGCACCAATAAAGAAAATGTATTAAATATTATTATTATTATTCATTTAGTTGATGCAGACAGTTACACAAAGCTGATGAGGAGAAATGTGGGAGGAGAGACAAGCGACAGAGGTAAAAAGTATGACAGGAAGTGAATCTTCCCTCTCGCATCTGAGGGTACAGCTCAGTAAGAGGTGCTTGGATGCATAAATGGTTTATACCTGCATGCAGCCTACAGTAACTGACTCCAATCTGAAGAAGGCGAAGAACCTCGGCCTCCAAATCTCATTTGGCTCTGGGACCCGAGGCCTCACTCGTTGATAGGAAAAAAAAAAAAAAGTGAATAACAGCGGAGAGGAGGGGGGAGTCGAGACGGTGGAGGTAAGAACGGAACCAAAAATGGAAAGGAGTGTCAGGGATATGGTGGTGCTCAGCTCAACGAGGGGAGAGAACGAATGGGAGGAAATAGCAGGAAATTGCAAAAAAAAAAAAACGTAAGAAGGGTGGGGAGGAAGATGTAGGAGAGACAGAGTGAGGAAACAAGGGAGTGATAACAAGACGGGGATCGTTGGAGATGTGTCTTCTGGGGAGGACGGATTGAAAGTGTAAACAGAGGTTAAGGAGGGATAAACAGAGTGATAGTAGTTTCTTCTGGGGACAGACAGAGGGATGTGGCACATGCTAAGTTGAATAAAAGAGCGACATGCTAGAGAGAAGAAAAGTACGACCTGTAAAAGATTGCAGAAAATAGTGTGAAGGAAGACTAGGAAGAATGGGTCTGAGAAACGAACAAGGTGTATGAGAAAAGTGAGGAAGACTGAGGAGGAGCTCTGGCTGTTTGTGTGCGCATGAGAGAAAAGGGAGGAAGAAGACGTGTGTGGGAGCGAGGGAAGCGAGTGTGACTGATTCGGCCGAGGCAGCGGTAAAAGGTTCCTCTAATACAGCGGGTGGTGAGGAGATCGGCGCGAAGAAGCCTGAAGGATACACTCTGTTAGAGGAGAGGAAGTAGGAGGATGGCAGAGTTGAAAAAGTGACGGAGGGGAGAAGGAGAGACAGTTTTCCCCAGGTTCTTCTTCGCATCTCCTCCTACTCCCCTCTTGTTTGAAACACGGCAGAGCTTCCCTTTCCGTTCTCCTCTTTATGCATCTTCCGGTCTTTGTGCTTTTTTATCCCCCTCTTCCTCTCCCCTTTCTGCTTAATTTTGGCATTTTTTACTCTTTCAGCTGCAGTCTGCACACTCATTGAAAGAGGAACCTTGACAGCAAGATGTCTTTTCAATAAAGAGGAATGATCAAAGAGCGCAAAAAGAGGGACTCAGTCTGGTCCAGACATTTTAACTGTAAACCATGTTGCATCAATTCATAACCACAAGGGACCCCATGCCAGTAAAGCACTTAAAGGAACCTCCACTCCCCCCACCACTGTTATATCAATGCCAATACCAGCAGTCGCTAGCAGACTCATAACAGCTGCTAAAGATCAGATCTGCAACTACCTCTGCACTGTTACAAAAACATAAGCATCAAAATCAACTTCTAGGATGAGGGGGCGGGGGAGAGGCCCTTTGTGGTCTCTTCACCTCTTGTGCATCCCTCCACCCTTCTTTTCTTCCTGTCTTCCCTCCTCATCCTGTCCAGACTGGCTTTGGCCATGTGCCCAGGAACAAGTGCTGGCCAGCTTTGCTGGCAAGACGGGAGTTGGAAGACAAACTACCCAATACAGTCTGGAGGCAGATAGAGACAGAGAGGGGGAAACGTGACCAGAGAGGGGGTAAAACGAGGAAGAGGGGTGGTTTCAGAAATGGAGGGATAGCTCCAAAGGGAGTTGAGGTAAAGCGTGCCGGGGCATTGATTTGCAATTCCAATGAAGCCTGCTTACAGTGAATTACACAGCGACGTACCCGGGCTTAAGTGTGCATAAATAATCACAGCTAGCTCTTCTCCGTAATGGATGGTCCTGCCGTAACAAAGTTAGTGAAGCTGCCTGCCGCAGAACAACATAAACATTAAAGCTATTATGAGGAGTGCTGGGGTGGATTAAGATTGCATGAGGGGCCTCTCTTGACATTTTTGAGCTTTGGGTATGAAAAGAGCCTTGAGAAGACAACAGGATACCTGTTTTTCTCTTGAGATGAAAATCTTTAACATTCACTATTTGCACTTTAAAGGCGTTAGTTTAGTAATTTAAATCAATGACAAAATGTCATCATTATGAAAGCACTGAAGTCAGCTGATCATTGATTTTCATACTGAACACTGGTGCCCACCCCAACTTTACATCTGAATGTCATATTCGTCCTTACATCTGGATGCATTGGTTATTTGTCTCTGCTCATCACAGCTGGAAACTTTTGGGGTAAATTTGCCCACATAGTTTGGATGCGTATCACATTTGTAAAAAAGGCCCTTAACAGCTTTCTGGTCCAACTTCCAGCCACAAATTTTGTATGACACTCTCCTGCTCTCTTTCCACACTTTTTTTTGTCAGCCTCTTTTGCAGCATATAATTAACTATTAAGTAAGAAATAGCAAAACATTACCTAGCAGTGACAAGAAATGATTTCAGAAATGACCGTCTGGTGCAGGGCTGTATTACAGAACAGACTAAAAGGACTAAAACTGTTTTAAGGAGTGAACTAGTTTCATCTGATTTTGATAATTTCTGAAGCTTTCCATTTGATAATTGTTAAGATTTCTTTCTCATTCACTTCGTCGAGAAAATAAACTGATTACTGTATGCTCAACAAGTCTTTGTCTAAGACTTTTGTGGCCACTAAAGTTCATAAAAACACAAATCAAAGGCTCAAGTTATTGCCTAAAATTAAGCTAACAGCCAACACTGACAACTGAGGTAGCTTGGATGTGAGACGACTATTTGTGGCAGAAAGTTGCCCTGGAGTCACTCCGTTGGAAACTGACTTGCTCTGGCAAAGATCTGCCAGGCCAATCAAATCAGTGGGCTTTAGAAAAGAAAGAGACAGCTATGTAGTCATACACGAGCACCGTGGAGTTGAGTTTGTTAACAACAAAATGGGTCTGATTGGTTGCAGGACCATCCAGTTACATCCAGTGTTTTTTTCTCTATATGTGTTGAAACACGCATCATGATGAAATCCCACTGTTGTGTTACCAGACTCATATTCTGATAAGATGCCATCTAGCTATGCCAAGCTGAAAACAGAGGTAGGGACCAAACATTTTTACTCTATTCAGTGCCTCAACACAACAAAGAACAGAGTAAAAGAGCATTCAGCCCTTTTCAGTCATTTATGCCAACACGGCAGAGTTCTGCATTTTGAACACTCATTTAAAAAAAGTGTCACATCCCCTCACCTACAGTAAGCAGTTTTTTAGACAAAGCATTTATGAATACTGTAGCTGTGGGATAGACACTGTCTGTGTAGGCTAAGTGCTGAATGCCTGCCAGTCAGTCAGCAAGCTAGCCAGCTAGCCAGCCAGCCAGCCAGGGAGCCAGCCAGCCAGTGTCTTAGCTCGCAGTGTTAATGTGAGTGTAATCTCCTCCATTCACAGCGGTGTTACACGGAAGCAGGCATGTGTTGTTAACGGGTCCCAGTGGAGTGCGAGCCAAAGATTAGCGTGGTGAAGGCTTGTTGTGCACAAAGACAGGAAAGCAGCCAGACACCAGACTCAGTGGCTTTTCACACATGTGCACGCAGCGAGGAGTGAAAAGGCAGAAAGAAAGTGAGTGATCCGCCGTGGAGGCACAGGAGGACACGTGAGAATGAAGATGGAAGTAACAGCGTCAGGGTGTGAGGAGGAGGCAGGGGATGCCGGGTGAAACATAATATTGGATATGGGTACTGTTGTGTTGGCAAAGCTGCCAGTGCCTTGCGTTTCCTCCAATCCATAGCGACAGACAGTCAGAAGAGGAAGGAAAGGAAGAAAGGAGGGAGTGTAACAACAGATGGAGGGAGCAGTGACGGATGGCTGGTGGATGGATGGACGGCGCTAAAATGATGCCATCAGTCAATGAATTAACGGGCGCGACGAGCCAGCTTCCGAGCCTGCGTGTTAACACGGGACTTTGTTTGCCACTGTTGCCAGCAATCAACTCAGCCATGTTTGTTTGTGTCAAGTAGTGGACCCTGATGAGAGGACACAGAGAGGGAGACGAGGCCAAAATACAGACATGATTTAAAGATCCAACCATGCTATAGATTTCAGATTTCATCTCACTAAAAGCATGATGTGCGCTCACACACTATGAAAATAATAGCTGTTTTTAACAACAGCAAGTGTTTAAGTTTGGGATGTATTCAATCAACAAGTTGGTTCTGGTTGTCTAAAGGTTGGTGAATCCAAATGACAAAAATTAAAGTCAAGAAAGATTCTTCAACATCCACACATATCCCCTTAACTAGATCAATTAGTAGGTAGTTTTGAATTCATTTGACCTGGATTCCAGATGTTTAGCTGTCTTCCATATTCAATGGAACATCTGTTGTGCTCAAATGCTCAGTTGGGATTACAAAAAAGAAAAAGCGATTTGTAATTTTATTTTACAAAAACAACACACACACTAAATAAACAACTGACCGAATAAACTATGAGATATTTTTTGTACTTTTTTGTAATCAGGGCAAAAGTAATTAACGAAAAAATGGGCCGCAGACCAGATCGGTATTTAATCTGTCTGGTTTGTGTGACCAGGAGCTTTAATAGTATTTTTTTGAGAACAAAATTTGCTTAAGGTCAATAGAGAGAGAGAGAGTTTGGAAGCAAAAGGGCAGAATTTATTGAGGTAACAAGAGCTGGAGAATAATCAAATCAGCTTTATTTGCTAGGTTTAGGCATATAAGGAATTTGCTCTCTGCATTTAAGCATTTTTATTATATTATTTTTAAGGTCATTCCTCAAGGCACCCCAGCCATTGATATAAAGGGACTGAACCACTGACTTCAAGGACCCAGATCTGCTTTTCTAACCAGATTTCTAACCAATAATAACATGTTTTGGTAATTTAGACAAAAAGTCCCAGATGAGTGTAGTAGATAGGGACAGGAAACCCCAGCATATATACCTTATATTTCAGAACTTCTCTACACTTACAGTCTAAAGTATTGTATCCATGGCAATGGTATATTCCCTGTTTTTTTTGTACAGGTTTGTATCTGTTCATACAAGTGAAGATTCATATTCTCAGCATAAATTATTCAGGTTGTGCAATCGGTCCAGCATACTGTGGTTGCTGCCACCCCATCAAGTGCAACACACAGTAAAGACACAGTGATACACACAGTCACAATGAAGCATTTACCCGTTTGTTCACGCAATGCACACAAGCACACAATGTGCGCTCCAGTTGCTCAAGGACAATTCGGCATGTTGTCCACTGGACTGAACCATTAACTTTCTTGCCTGTTGACAACCCCTCTACCTACCGAGTCATACCCTGCCGCCATGCAAATCAGACTTATTCAGTGTCAAAATTCATTTCAGACTGGCTGTCATTTTTGAGAAACAATCAAGATAAGATAAGATAAGATAAGATAAGATAAGATAAGATAAGATAAGATAAGATAAGATAAGATAAGATAAGATAATCCTTTAATTTATCCCACAGAGTGGAATAAAATCGTTGTTGTAGTGGGAAGACTAATGAGCTGGGACACCCGTCACCGTTCTCACCATCATGTTCTGACCCAGACCTCAGTGAGTTCTCTAACACACCCACGTAGCCTTGATTTGGACCTCAACGACAGGGCTGTAAAATTTCACCACTACGTCTTGACGGGTTGTAATGCTGTGTGACAAATGCGTCCACAGACAGACAGACAGAGAAATGCTATCGATTCTGGTCAGCACAGTATATGTGACTGACTGATTCTTTAAATACATATTAACTACAGTACTTGTGTAGGAGCATATTCTAAAGGACATATTCTCCTACTGGGACCACTTAAAGAGAATATGACCCCACTAGATTTTAAAGTCTTGTCATTTGTGGAGAGATACGGTAGCCACTTATCTACTCCATACACTGGAAGTAGAAATGAGAGTACGTTTCCTGCTGTTTCTGACTCATTCTTACTTCAGGTTGTAATTTAAGAGAATCCAGTGTGGTAGATATGTGTGATCTGCACAGACTGTAGGTTACTTAAGGATAGTATTTTCCATCATGACCCTCCGCAAGCCGCTCTTATACTCTCTCTCTCTCCTTCCTCTGCCTCTGATTGAGCCATTAAGCCGGCAGAGCCAGCTGATTAATATACTGCGTGTGTCAGGCTAAATTGATTCATTGAAGTAAATGATTTGATGAGGGGTCAGTCCACAAATCTCCCAGGACTAATGTGAAGCTAATGGCAAATGACAACAGGACAAAGTGAAACACGAAGACAGCCGGCGTCTTCAAGGTCGGAGAAGTGAGTCAGTGCACAGTTTGGGGAAGATGAAAAAGCGGCTGCATATGGAAAAGTAGCTTCTGCTGTTACAAAAGTAGATCCTAGACTAACTGGTAACTGAAGCTGATGAAAAAGGAGATCTGTGACAATCACTATCAAGGACACGGTATTATTAAAGGAGTTGGTTCACTCAAAGAGAAAAAAAGAAAGACACCTCATATTTTTTGTCCAGGTGTCCATCTCAAGGATTGCTGCCACTGTCTCTTGACATTGGTGAATGAAAGGGAACATTTGAAAAACGGCAACAACACATCTTTTCAGAAACACTGTCCTGTCAAAATTTGGCGGCCACTACCAAAATGTCTCTGTCAAGTTTTTATTAAAACTATCTAAAAATACCAACAACAGTTACCATATATTCAGACATTATATCATTTGGTCTATAACTGTATGGCAGCACATCACAATTAGCTAAGTTAATAATATCAAAATCCTTACTTTGTCCAAACCAAAGGTTCAAGATATTCAGTTAATCATCATATAAGACAGAAAAATAAAGAGGCTGTCACTAGGTATTTTGGCAGTTTTGCTTTATTTCTTATAGTTTAGATCAAGTTCAAGTTTCAGATCAAAATAGCTAGTTTCATCTCTGACTGGAACTACACTCTCTGCTGACTTTGAGAATCCTGCATGGTAAAGGACAGTGTGTCCAGAAGGACTTCTTGTTGCTGACATTTTCAACATAACTTTTAATTTCTAAATATTTTTCCAAGTGATTTTACTGCTTTTGTTCATTTCCCCAGCTGCGATTGTGAGCTCCACCTGGTTTAAAGGGGAACTACAGGTTTTTACAACCTGGATCTTATTTCTGGCATAAAATACTCTAGTATTCATCTTCTAGTGCTCTTCCCCGTTGAGTCCGGAGTTACCCGTTATCATCATCCAGGGCCTGTAGATTAATTACTATTCATATAAATTACAGGTAAACAAACCGACCATCGCAGGTGCGCGCAGTGCTCAGAGATGACATCATCAAGGTCAGAGGTTAGTAGGTCAATCTACAGACCCTGGATGACGGTAACTCCGGACTCAACAGGGAATAGCACTAGCGTATCATAACACAATATTGGTGAAATTAACAAGTTTTGCGGTAGATAATACGTTATTTAGAGGCTGCGTTTCGGTGCCCTAGTCGATCCCACTGTATGGATATATGCTGTGCTCTGCTGGAGCTAAAAATCTGACACCAACGTTACATGGGCGAGTAAACGTTCGGGTCCAGGTTGTGAAAAACAGAAGTTCCCCTTTAACCTGTGTCTCATTAACCCATCTGCACTTGTGTGTCCATACAACGCAGCCCTGTCTTTCTCCTTGTCAAGCGTTGAGCTCTCACAAGAATTCCCGTGTTGAAATAGTTTGCATCTTGTCAGTTTGTCTGTTTATTTCCTCCTAGTTTTTTTTTTTTTTTTTTTTGGATTTACTTATCTTGCTTTGACTCTATGGTGCCTCTTGTTCTCCAGTTTGCAAGATTCATTATATTTACTTTTATTATTGCAACCTTCCCCTTGCCTCCTCCTGTGTGTCTTGCATTCGGGTCCCTCTCTTTTCCTGCTTCTCTCATATTTTCTATGAGACGAAAAGGGAGCAAATACCAGGAACTTGTGGAGGAGTGCAGACGCTGAGGCTGGGGCTCTGATGTTCAAACCCCAGATGACTCCAGGAACATCACTGATGATGTATTCCAGCGTGTTGTAGAGCTGTATCTTAAACCCAGCTGAGCATTTAGTAAATATCTGGGGCATCATTACACTGTGAGTTTTCTTAATGAAGGAACATCACTCAACATAACAGTCGTGTTTACATTAATAGTTAATTCTGGTGTTTGCAGGTTTTTTGTGAATATAGAATATCTCACATCCCATTTATTCTGTTCTCACTGAAGGTATTGTACACTTTCATGTATAGTTTTTCATCAAAGCAAAATCAAAACACGTTTCAAGTCTCTATCTGACTCTGTATTTATGTTTAAGCTGCAATATTAGTGAGCTGGGATTAAAAAGCTTTCAGTCACTACTGGATTCTGGGAAAAGCGGGATTTTCAGTCTTTCAATTCACTACTGACGCACTCTCGTTCTCCGGTAATATGAATGCAAGGAGCCAGAAAATGGAAGACAAAATGAAAAATGCATGAAGAAGAGAAAATGTGACAAGCTCTAAATTGTAGCAATTTGGGGGCTAGTGTATAAAGACACATCTAAACCCGCTAAAGCCATCCATTTTTTCCAGTCTGCAGCCCTGTGTCGCTCTATCACTCTCCCACAGAACCACAACTTTCACGTTTTCGAGTGTGACTCGGCTGCTCTGCATGGGAGGTCTGAGTGTGCAGCCCAAACCCTCGTGGGGGAAACAACATCAACCAAATGACTGAATAATTGAATGACCAAATGAAACAGCCTGCGCTGCCGAGCGGATCAATAGACTCCACCACTCTCCATTAAGTACTCTGCTACCCCTCTCTCCCTTTCCAGCTCCCAATTTCTCTCATTCTTTCTTTGTCCCACTCCATTTTTCTTTTGTCTCGCTCCTGTTCTTATTGCATGCTCTAACCATGCGTTATTTTGTCTTGTCTTTTATTGCCTGTCCTCTTTTTCTCTCTCCGCTCAGCCATTCCTCCCTGCTGTCTTTTGCCTTTCTCCATCTTCTTCTTCCGACTTCTTTCCTTTTTGGTGTGTCTTCATCTTATTTTCTCTCCTCCTCTCTTTCTCCATAAACCTATTAGACTCATATGTCTGCCGAGGCCAGTCACCAGCTTCTTCTTCTTCTCTTTCTCCTTTTTTAGCTTTCATTGCAGATACGGAGAGGCCGTTTTGCTGTTCTGCTGTTTTAAATATTTATTCTGCCTCTACTGAGAGTATGACATACCAATATATCAAGTCAATATTAGACTTTTATTAAAACAGACTTTGCCAAGTCAGTGTGGTTGACCTCATGATGGATATGATGCGGTTTGACGGGCGATGCTTATATTGTGCTGAAAACGCTTGCTGTGTGAGTAAAAGTCTTGAGCAGTTGGACTCTGTCAGACACTGACGCAAAGCTCTGGGGAATGAGCACTAAACCAGCATGATATTAGCTATCCAAACCCAGTCCAAATCAGCCTTCATGAACTTAAAATCTCAGTGAGACCACTTTAATATTTATTCACTCTCTGAATGCTCCCGCTGAGAAAATGGCATTTTGTCGCCTTCGTCTTCACCGCGCATCCTCCATACCTTCCCGTCACAACCCAACCCTGTAAATATGATCCGGGCCCGCATCAGAGATCCCATCTCCGGAGACAGCGGCGTAGTCAGCGAGGCAGAAAGGCACTGTTGGATTTCACAAAAGAGGTTAACAGGTGAACGCAGAGGAGGGAAGAGATATGGGAAACGGATGAGCAGCAGTGTTTTTCTGTGATGCCGCTTACGGCGTGCAACCTCACTCGCTGCTCATGAACGCCTTGTATCTACCTGATCAGATGAGCAGTGTCCGCTGAAGCAAAGTATCCCTCTGCCTTCTGAGGTACACCATGATTGAGTGTGTCTGGTCTCCACTGGGATTAAATATATCTGTGAGATCACAAAGTCTGGAAATGTTGGTGGTCAGTTATGGTTTGTTTTCAGGTTTAAACTAAAGTGTTACAGCTTTTAATGTTTTCCATATTTCACACAAAAAAAGTTTTTCTTCAACTCACAAAATTGTCATTAAGATCAAAGCAGTTGACACACATTGTAAAATGCATTGATGTAGCTGTGAGACTTTTCAGCAGCTATTTTGTTGGTTTATGTTAATTATACCGCTGCTTCAAAATGATTGGTAATGGTCTATTATTGCCAACTAACTTGGATTGTTCTCATTGAGATGTATCTCACACACCTGAATGAATTTGCATGGAGTCATGTTTAATGGTTGGAACTGAATTACTTTACACTTAGCAAAATGAAAGTGGATAAAACAACACAGTTTATTGTTAAGTATTAACAGTCTCTTCTTAACTGACTGGTTAAGAGAACCATTGTACCATTTAGATGCTGTTCCAATGAAACATCATTGTGGCACCAGTGAGTTTGTTTCAGCTTTGGACTGCTTTGTGGTCCAGTTATCCTTTGTCTTTGAGGTATAGTTTGTATCAGCCACGTTTGGTGCACTTTGGCCACATAACACGCAATAAGAGTTTCACCATAAAACGACCGATTATTCATTGATTATATGTGTTTCTGGTCAGGCACACAGTTAAACAAAGCCAGTATTCACTCTCCTTGTTTTGGTCTACACCAGCTCCAGGTGGGAGGTCCTGACTAAAAAGCCTACAGAACTAAGAAGAGCTGAATTGTGTTATTATTCAGTCATAACTTTAAGCAATTACTCCTCCACTTGTAGATATGGGGAAACAAATACTCAGATTTAGCCCAAGTACTAAAGAGCTTACCAATATTACATCGTTTTTGTTTGTTTGTTTGTTTTTTGCTTGTGTATGGGTCTGACTGAAAGTAATCACAAAAAATGGCCCTTGTGGCGAACTGGGGTTCACAACAACAAAGAAATGCCAAAAACTGTAGTTCCACGAACGACCACTTGAGGCAAGCAACACAATTCTGAGGGATGCAAACGCTTATTGGATCAGCATCACTGAAAGTACATTGAATATTGTCATTAGCAGGATCTCAGTTTCATTCTATTTAATTTTATTTGTGGGCCAAATCAGAGCATAAGTTTTCTCAGGGCACTTTTCAAAGACAGATTTCCTTTTCCAATAAGCACTCAGCGACAGTGGGGAGAAAACTTTTACTTTTAGCAGGAAGAAATATCTGACAGAACTCGACTCAGAGCGAGAGGGGGGGCCCCTGCCTGGAACGGTTGGGGTGAGGGGAGAAAATATATGAGCAACAACAAACACTGAGTGGGTTGGCGGGGCCAGAAACCACAAGCAGATCCGGAGCTGGAGACACTGGGGGTAGAGAGAGAAAGAGGACAAGGAGTTAAAAGCACAAACTATGGGAGAGAGATGACACAAAGTTAATGACATGCAACACTGGCATTTAGAGTGAAAGCAGGGAGAGTGAAATAGAGAAGAGTAGGGGATAACCTGTGTAACGAGGTTGGGTTGGATGATACATTTTAGCTTCCAGTGCTTGACAACCGCTGACCAATCGACAGCACTTGGCAACAGGCAAAGCTTGAATAATACATGGACGAAGGCCAGGTTGACAGGTTGTATGTTTTCAGCAGTGCAGTGTTGGCTGCCACTTGTGTATTTAAACCTCTTCAAACTACTGATCGTCCATGCTGCTGGTAGTTGCTTTCATCAGCCAGTCTTTTATATTGACAACGCAAACTTTCCTGTGATTTTTCCAGATTTTGGAAGCTAGCATAGGACACCAGCATCAGACCCGCACACTCAGCCCCCTTGAGACGCTAACATTTGCAGCTTTTTGCTCAAATCTACATCAGGAGCAGCAGATTTCACTAATTACTCCTTATTCCCTACTTTAAACAGTCACATTTGTGGAGCTTTCTGACAGAGAAGGATTCCTGTGACAGCTGCCAGTCTTTATATTTGCTTGCTTTTGCTGCCACTTCTGTAGAACTGAGGCAATATATTGAAGCTTTCAGAAAAAATTGGCTTTCCCAGTCCTATGATTTGGATGTTGACCTGAAGTTGGTCATTATGTTAATTTCAGTTTAACATTAATGCAGCATAATTCATGAGCTGATCAGATGTGTGAAATATTCTGATGAACATCATGTAGTTCTTGTAGTATGAAATTACATGGTGTGTGACTAGAACAGCAAATTTCAGAGTCAGAAATCCTTCACTCACTTGTTCATTACTCCCTGTGTAATTGGCACTCAGTAGTTTACACCCTGCCGAGGAGCAAATCGATATTCTGCACAGGCTCACAGTCATTTTCTGTGAGAATCTATACTATGAAGTGTAGTGCTTTAAGAGTAGTAAAATTGTAAGCGAGTCATATTCATGCCATGGGCACAAATTGTAAAACATATTGTAGTCAAGTCAGCAATCACTGGTTCAGTGATATTCATCTGTCACACTTTTAACAGGGTTTTGGTTTAATGTTTTAGAGAGGTTCCACTGATTTGATGGCTGGGTCCTGCCACAACCTACTATTTCAGTTCCAAGTGAATTCTGCATAACTGCATAATTCATATAGAAAGAAAAGAAGCTTGAGTCCTCAGGAGCTTCAGAATCTCTTATATTATCTCAGCTGTTCTTAGTAGGGGTTTCACAAATTGAGATTTTTTAAAGTAGTTGACACCAAATAGTTGCTGATAACACCACTAATAAAACACAGCAGGATATAAAGCTTTGCAACAATGTAATCTATATTCTTGACCTGTTGAGAACAGACAGCTCATGCGCTACATACTGTGTGATGCAGATATGTATAGCCTGTATAAAAACAGGCTGCAACTCAGCACCATTAGTAGCATTTAATAGTACTCCACAGTGTGTTGTAAGATGGGACAGTGTAAGTCTAATAACTGCTAAAGGTCTAATAACAATCCAACAAAATTGTTGATGTGTGGCCTCCTTCTCTCTGTTAACGTAAGACATTTGGTGAAGTTGCTAACTGACTGCAGTTGAGAGGACGTTTTTTGTATTTTACAGTAGAATGAGCTTCATCTTTAGTGAAGTATTTCCACACACTTGGTGAACCGCTGCTAGTTTGCTGTAATGACCCAACGGGCTCCTCACGTGTCTTCTCAGAGATGTATCTGCTCATGCCACAGAACTGAGTTCAACAAACAGACTAGTCAACTACTCTGTACAGCGCCTAGGTCCTAGTACTGCACTATTCTGAACAGAGGTCTGACTTCAGTTGCCTTGTTCATGAGGCTGTTTTTCATCTGCGTGTGACATTGGAGCAAGTTAAGATGAAGTTGCGCATAATCTCGTCACTCCGCATTGTGAATCCCTTTTTATCCCTTCTCCACCCTGGCAGTCTTGGTGCCAGAAACAGGTCTAATCTGTTATTATTATGTGACCCAAGCTAAAACCTGGCCGCCTATAACTACTGTGACAAAAACAGATGTGCTATTGTTGTGCTTTATTTCTGTTGCATTGAATTATCAGCTGAGGGTTTTGAGAGAAACAGGTTCAAAAATAATGCTGTGTTTATGGACTAGTGTTCATGCTTTATTTATTTTTCAAAACAAAACCATTCACAATTCTTCCTATTGTCTCTTATTCAGAGAGCTCAAGGTTTTTTATTGTGGCTTTACAATTGTGTAGCTAATACCGGATTGCTGGTAGCAATGAAAAAAAACCTTCAGGTCATACAGCTAAACTGTATTTTCTATATAGAACTCTCATATACTTCTGCAAAACAAAGATTGGACCACAGTACAGATTTATTCCTGTATTTGTTTGATTCAAGTCATTAGTAACACAGTAGTGCAAATTTTGTGCATTTATTAGAAAGATTTGTCATGCGGAAAATAGCTCAAGATAAACTTCAACCTGTGGACTGCTCAACCAGGTGAGGTATAAGGGCATCCCCTCAATGCTGTTCTTGATTATCTATTATTTTTTAAATATTTTTTAAATAGTTGAAATCATATAAAATTAATACACGCATTTCCACAAATGTTGTGTCGGTTTTGTATCACACTCAAAAGTTGCTTCTACTTTAGTTGCACTAGGAGATGGGAACACCTCTTTAACGACTGACAAGATCCTAAACAAAGAGATCCTGTCTCTTTCATGTGTATGGATCCCATTGTTGTCCTTTTCCCATTGCTGCGTGCCTTAAGATCAGTGTACATCTTTGTATTTGTCTCCAGACAGCATTTAAACGTGACAAACACTAGCTGACATGAAAGGAATTACAACTTGTCCAAGTGTGAAAATCCAAGAAGTCATTTGCATTTTCTCTGGTAATAGCCAAAACAGAAGATTTCATAACTTCGACAGATTTTCCGTCTTCTACGGTGGTTAGAAGTGGAACAATAATTCAGCATGTTACAGAGCAAAGAAATCTGCGGCACTGAGAAAAGTGTAACAAAACTGTATTTCACCTCACTATGAACAGTTACTGGGTCCATTTGAAAGCCAGTCTGTCCCATGAGGACACTGATGTCCATATTGATCCTCTGGGGATGTCTATCAACTGTTACAGCCTCTACTCAGTAGCCAGTTGTCATAAATCATTCCCCGCGTTAGCACAGCAGCAGGTCTGGAGCATTTTCCTTCACCCAGGAAAATCTGAAATGCTCACATTGCTGATAAGTGATAAACATCATTTATATGTAAGGGTCTTGCTGCTATTTTCCCTGCAATTTAAAAAAAAGGTCTACAGCAGACCATCTCACGTGTTGAAGTGAGTGATAGCTTGGCGGTGCTTTGCTTTTGTGATGTCACTGATTCATTACTGAGGAAACTGGCATTATTTATTTTGTTTTTTTGAGATTTGAATGTGAAGAAACTGAAAACCAATTAGGAGGAGATGCGGCTCAGTATGCAGCTGCCATTCACAATGAGCCCACTTCATGAACGAGGCCTCCCTATCTGTCTAGACTCGCACACACTTCTGCAAAGCCCGTTTTCTACCCACAGCCGCTCCAGTCAGGTCCAGTGACAGGAATGACACCTGTCTGTCATCCGGTATGGCAGCTTACAAGAGAAGTTCTATAACACAACACAGGCTTCTCACAAAGCATCATATAAGAGCAACAAATACACTGATCAGGCATAACATTATGACTAGACTTATAATATTGTATAAGTCTTCCATGGGCCTCCAAAACAAACTCATCAGAGAATGGACATGGGCCTTTTGAGGGTGTCCTGTGGTGTCTGGTAACAGGATGTTGTTAATGGGGACCTTTGAGTCATATGGTTTGAGGGAAGGGGCCTCTGTGGATCATCCCACAGATACTTGCTCAGTTTGGGATCTAGTGAATTTGGAGTGTGTGCCTGAGTCAAGCACTGGGAGGAACTGAGGGTTCAGTGTCTTCAGCGTCTTGCTCAAAGACACTTCATGTGATCCATGTACCGAGGATCAAACCACTAACTTTCTGGTTTATGGTCAACCTGCTCGACCCACTGATCTGAATACTTTTCCTGCACTTGCATAGAAGCAACATGTTACAAAGCTTTTGTTCAAATTGTTCAGATAGCCCGTCAGGATGAGTGACAATTTATGTAGTTTTGAGGGTTTTTGTGGGCAGTTGGAGCAATATTCATTTAATGGTTTATTGACACGGTTAAATTCTTCATCACAAAGTACCATCAAGGAGGTGTCTGACTGTCCCAAATCGAATCTCCAGCATTACAAAGACTACTAACATCAGTATCTCTACAGTATCTCCAACCACGCAAAGAACTGTTGCTCTGCAACACAGGACACACCAAGACGCAAACTCAACACTGCAGAGTCAAACTTCAGTCAAACAAACTATTATGTGTGAGATGATCAGATTCAAATTAACCAGGACTTGAGAGATAATCAGTAACATCCATCAATCCCATTTACCATCATTTTATCAGGGTGGCAGCAGAGATCTATGAGGTTTCTGTTTCTGTGCAAACACCAATAAAACTACTGGAGCTAAGCCGAAGAATGTTTCTGTGATCTGGGTGAACCACTACTCTAAAGTGCAAACATTGCATGTTGTAGCTTGAGAATGCAAAAGCAGTCTGGTTGCAAACTTGAGACTCATACGAGAGGTCAACCATCAGTTTTGTAACAACAAAACACTTACCTGACACAGTGACGCACTAGGGAACTTAAGGTCTCATGAAATTTTTGTAAGATCTAAAAAAAAAAAAAGAAAGAAAAACACTAAATTGATCTGAACAACTCAGATTCTTGAAGTCTCATTAGTTGCAGAAGCTGTTGTATACTCTGATTACAGATTTCCGATCAGCTCCTTACATGGGAAATGATTTAATAAGGGCAGGTGTTTGCATGCACCAATATCTTAACTTGTTTAACTGAAACACCAGCGAGTGTGTAAAAGAGTAATGAATGCATCTTGTTTCTTTCTCAGCAGCTATCTTTCATATCTATGGCAAATGTTTTGGTAATTTTATTTCCATAACATTCAGTACTGAAGAGTGTATGGAAAAGACCATTTGTATTTTTCAGCCGTGAGACCGTATTATTGGGAAGTGGAGAAACAACCTCACACGTTCACATCAAGATGGATGACGTACACGTAAGGAGCTCAGCTGGGCTTTAAATCTTTCACTGACAAAATGGACTAATTACAAAGTGGTTTCAGGATTAATTTTAGCTACAATCTGAGGTTCCTGAGACTCTCTTCAGACCTGGTATTATCACGCGTCCTCTGTGGTGTCATCACATGTACACGTGTTTGCACCTAGTCTCGAGTGACGAATTGTGCTCCAATTACCATTTTCGGCTCTATATGCAAATGCTAAGGGAGAGCAAATGCAAAAACAATTGCTAGTGCTGTTTCAGAACCATGAGCAACACTGGTGATTGTGCACTTGGTAACATGACAGAAAATGTGGAAGGTAATGAGCTGTGGAGTCTCTCTCACTCACTGAAAGCACAAACCTGTTAGTATTATTTATAAATGTATCTCCACCCTGAAGTTACAAAGGTGAATAAGGCCATTCTACTCCTTTTCAGTTTGTTAGTGCGTTTTCATGTTTATGATTTGTTAGCACAGGTAATGAACAGGACAAAGGTTATTAAAAGACTATCATTACCAAGGAACAATGAATGAATGACACAGACCTGAATTGGTGGTGCATCAGGTCCACTGGTGTGTTCACACTGGTAAAGGTATGTGGCCCCAGATCACCTCCAAATAAGGTGCATCTTAAGCGTGATCACACCCGCACTTAAAGTTGCCCACTTGGGATCACATCACCCAGGGAGCATGTTAATAGCAGACCTGAACAGGACCAGAGAGTCGATTCTTAGCATTAAGGAGGTCAACAGAGGGCTCTCATATGAAGAGTAATTTTGAGAGCCACACACTGAAAAACTACTTGACAATTCCTGCATACCATTAACCTGCAAAGTGCTGCAGTACACCACAAAGCTGTCCCTGGACATATATCTGTGTTCCACCTCCTCCACCTTTTCTGTCCATATCCGGACCTCTAGTATCTGAGCTCTAATTGCAGTTTTGGCAGAGAGGGAAAGAAACAGCCGGCCAGCCAGACAGCCCGGCCAGACAGCCAGCCGGTCAGCAGGGGGAGCACTGCTTTTCTGAGACACTGATTTATTGGACAATTTCACAGCAGTGTCCGCAGTAATGGGACAGGATAAATGGCTGACCCCTCAGTGACTGAGCCGACTCCAGGGGAAGAGCAGAATTGGCTCGCATTGCGCGTTTGTGTGTTTATTGTGTGTGTGCAGCATGTGTCAATTCTCCGTCTTCAGCCGCGTTTCAGTGCTTTAGTTTTCTTTGCTATCCGTGTGTGTGTGTGTTTCAGCGTGCAGTCTCATCACCTTGTGGGTTTTTATACCTAAACCTGCACACTGCCACCTCCAGAAATCCTCCATATCCCTCCACCGCTATCCTATTATGACTAATTTACTCACTGCCAGTGTCATCCTCTGGCTCCATCGTTGTCCTCTTGCACAGTCACTCTGTATGTATCATTACTCATCCCATCTCCTATTTTTCTTTTTCGTCCCTTCTCTCTGTAAATGTATTAATCCATAGCCCTGCTTCCCTGTGTGTGTTCCTGTTTTTATTATCCCATCACACATGTGATTGTGGGGGTATGTTTTTATTCACTATTTGAAAAAAAAAATACTAATGTTTGCATCCGTGGGAACTCTGCACTCTGCTTTTGAGTGTTTTTAAGGTTAGAGCTAGAGTCACTGATAGACAGTATTTTCTGCTGGCACTCAATATCTCCAAAAGAAACATAACCTGGCTTCTTGGCAACGTTTGCAAGCCTACAACATTTGAGATCTTTCAGGCACAACTGTAAATCTGCTGCAAAGAAACCAGGGACATTAATATTTCTGCTAAATCCGCCCCGTTTTGTCCTCCACTTGTAATGTGTTTTTGGGAAAATAAACTTCAGTCAGAGAAATGTTTTGGGCAAGTTATAGTCGCAATGCAGTCGCAGTGCAGGGATGACTATGTGGTGTTCCTTCTTGTCTGGTGTCTGTCTGGCTTCAACTGGACGTTTCAACCTTTATTACCTTATTATTATTATCCATTATGCCACTACTCCGGCGTTGTGGACCCATCCATCCACCCTGAACTTTCTACCCTGACTTTTTAGCTCCATATCTTGACTTGTTCCTTTCCTCCTGCCATACACAACAAAGACTACAGAGGTTTGTTGTTTGAAAGTAAAGACATTTTATGGGCATTTTTATGAAATGATTATTATGCTGCAAACTTTGGAATGAAAATTGTGCTTCAGCTAGCTTCATGTTGCTCTCTGTACATTTTCTCATCTTCTAAAGGTTGAAATGTCTGATGTGTCTGTGGTCATTTTAAACTGATCTATCAAGGTTAATTTGACACTATTACTAACTCCTCTAACAAAGACCACACTTTAATTGATGCAATAGAGGAAGTTTGCTGGAAGACAGGAGATTATTGAAATGGATGAAGGGATGAAAGGGGTAGAAGGGAAAGGTTGAGAATAGTTGAATGCAGAGATGGATGATCGTAGAGGAACCCAGGGAGTGAGACTTAGGGCGGGGGCATGTCTCAGGAAGTTTTGGCTCCTTTTCCTCAGGTTCCTGTAATGAAAGATGGAAGTGGAAGAGAAGAAAAGAGGGATGTGGAGGGTGGGAGTTAAGAACTGTGTAGGACAGAGAGGGAGAGAGTTAAGTCACACATTTATAGGTATGCACAGGAAACAGAATGATATGGGGCCTGAACTTAACTAATAATGATTTCATAACTAGACATACCAATAAATAGTTTGTATTAATTTAACAACCGGCATTACAGTATAGCTCAAGAGTATTCAGACATAGAAAAGACAAATAATTCTGTGAAGGGCTTTTCTCTCTCTTTAAGCAGTGGGGAGTAAAAGTGACAACAAATTCAAGTGGTACACATGGAAAACTTCTTTCTAGATGAGAGAGAACAGCCACATACAGCAGCATGCAGTGGCAGGCTGTCAGGGCCAGCAAAGCCTTCTGAGCCGGCCTAAACTTTATCAAAATCACTGACTTGCATTTTAATATTTTCCCATTCCGGCAGTGTAACTGTACATTAGAGCTTTTATTCAATCGTATTTCAGCCGTCATGTGTTGCCAGAGTCAAATAAATCTGCCTGGGCCTTCACAATTAAAACTGCAGGTGGCTGAAGCTTGAACAGAATTGTAATGATGCTGTTCCTTTGACCGATCATATCAAGCTTGTATTCTCAGGCCTTCTCTGTGGCCCACAGTAATGTCGTCCTCTGACTGGAGGGTCAGCGAGCCACTGCGTTTAAGCCAACATAGCCGTTCGTGTTTGTTTATTGCAAGCTGCTCAATGAAATCGTTCCTGTTACCGATTTCGCAGCTATTTTTGAACAACGGAGAAAGGAAGAGATGCTTTCGATTTGGTTGGAGATCTTTTTAGACAGCCATTTTCATGATGTGCTTTGAAGGAAAAGCTGGGTATTGTGAGGAAGTTCACACAACCCTGGACCTAGCTAGCCTGACCCAGCTGGGAAAATGGTGTGCCCACCACTTTCAGAGCAGCAGCTATGAGCCCTGTTGGGGTAACTCTAAATTGTTTCTTAAGTTCTGGTGAGTAAAATGAACTTTATTGGGTCGACATTGATGCTTCTGCTGGATTTGAAGTACGTGGCTGCGGTGTGCAGCTGGACTCACAAATGGTATTAGAGGGGAAAATGATAAGATTTAAAGCATGTTGTTCTGTTGATGGATTAGCTCAATAAAGTTAATGGTAATAATCATTGCCCAGCTTCAAAACTAGGTGTTAAATGAATATTTTGTTCTTCAGAAGGGAGGCGACTGCACTCAGTATTACTCCAGCAAATCTTACCTTTTTCTGCACCGCAAATTCCTGATCCACATGACATCAATTCATATTCCCTCTGGTTTCTTTGTTTGTTTGTAGGAGCTGATATCACCAAATGACAGGCAGTAACATTTTCAACCTTCGTATTTCACACACTCTACCTTGGTTCAAATTGAACAACAGACTCATCTTTTCTGTTGTATCTAAATCTGTGTTTCTCATTCTAAACCCTAAACAATCTTATTTGAACACCAACTACAATCAGCCGGGACGATCTAGACCTTGTAGTTAAGTTCTAATGGTTTTATTGCACTTTGTAGATTTGTGCCAGTCTTCTTTATATTTAAGATCACAATAGTCTACAGTTTATTCCATGGGCTAATCCTACTCACCATGTTTTACTTGGAGGCCACCTATCAAAGCCCACTTCAACTAATGTCACTGTCATCTAAGAATAGTGAACCAACATAACCTCCGCTGGGAGGATAGTTTAGCCTTCAAAGTTCCTCATTCTGTTATAAAGAACAGGGGAACTTACTACTGAAATAATCAGATGTTATTCTTCTGATGGACTGTTAAAAACACTACTCTTGCCACACAAGTGATATCAGTGGGTAGGTCCACCACTGTGGGCCAGCCTCAAACACGAACTGGATGCATTTTGTACAGACCTGGTTCTGGTGATGTATGCTGGAGAATTCGACAAATTCCTGGCTTTTATTGTGGACAACCAACAGGTTTTGAGTAAAACATTTAATGGCTGTTGAATGGATTTGAGTAAACATTTGCTACAACATTCATGTCTTCCTCAGGAGCACTTGTGATGACTTGATTCCCTGTAGGGCGTAATCACTTCAGTTTATGACAAAATACTTTCAGAACTAATGGCATTTAAACCAGCTGTTGGTAGTCTTTGTGCTAATAGCAGTTGTTAGCACGCTAGAAGTTTAAACTAAGATGATCATTATCATCCACATTTCTTCACTAAACATCAAACTGTTATTATGCCCCAAATAACAGTCAATCAGTGACTTGGTTGGTTGGTTGTAAGAAAATAGCACTCCTTTAAAACAGCCCACCTCTACAGCGCAAAAACTCTGCTGGTCTCAGAGAAAAATGATTCGGGCACACGAGTCAATGACATCCTCACGTGAAACCTTATTCTAACCCCAACGCGGTAATCAATTCGGGACCCACAGGAAGCAAGACAGTGGGCTAAACCCTCACTTTCCTCATAAAGATACTAGTAATAGAGCACACATACACACACACGCATAGAGCCGGGGCTCTAGTAGCTGATAGCTGCCTATCTGTTGTGTTGAGTGCAGGCCTGCAGTCCCCTCTCTCCCCAAGTGAGCAGACAGGATAAACACAGTCCTGGATAAACCTCTCTCTCATGCTCTCCCTCCTTTTCAAACCGTCACACACAGATGCAGCAGCTGCTCTGTATCTCTCGTCCCTCTATCTGCTCCACACACACACACACGGTTGGTCTCACTTGCATTTTGTTTCTCTAACACATCATCCCATCCCTCCTTCAAATTCCCTTCTCCGCTTTTGACCCCATTTATTTCATTTATGTATCGCCATCCCCCGTCCATCCCATAACTCCTCTCATTTCTGCGCTCATGCCTCCCTCCCTGCCTCCTTCCCTTTCTCTCTCTAACTTCACTCACTTCCCTCGCTACGTACCTCCTTTCCTCTCTTCCCTCCTCATCTATCCTGCGCCCCCATTTCCTTCTCTCTCCCTCCTGTCTCGTGTCTTTCATCAAAGTCTCAGACACCCTCAGGTGCAGCAGGGGTCAGGTTCCTCTGTTACTAAGAGTATTTTCACACCTACTTGGTTTAGAGCAGTCACGGACCTGAAGCAGAGTCACCCTCAGCTCAGTCTGAAAAACAAGGTTCCACTCATGCATTAGTTTTCTGATAGGACGGCTGGGTAAACATAGCGGTGTCACTTGAGAGCTAGAGTTTTCTTTTCTTTTCAAAACACTATTTTGGGGGGAAAAGTTAGTAAAATGCTGATCGAAAGTTAAAGGTCCATTGGTTCTCACTGGCTTCAGTTTGGGGTAAGAGGAAATGATGTAGTGTCTGTGATTTCAATCAAAAACCTTAAAAAAATAAATCCCCCAGACCTCGAACAAGAGCTGCAGTCTCATTCAGGTCCATCCAGTCACAGCGGGACTCAAAAACCGTGCTGAAAGTGCTGTCTGGTGCATTTTAATAAAAGGAAAAGGGAGAGATGTAAACAGTGAAAGCCTGAACCAGCGAGGAATTCCTGTGTATAGGTTAATTAATAAGTCACTGTCGGTGTCCATTAGTGTTACTCTTCCTGCTGCCTGGGGGCAAATCCACTGAAACGGCGTGCTGTACGTGAGTCTTGAACGGATATACGCTTGAATTTTTAATCACAGAATTGGTTTGTGATGCACCTGCAACAGTCCTGCAGTAGATTATGCTCAAAGTAAAACATTTACCACTGTAAATAAAGGACTTTCTCATATCTCATTTTACAGTCGGTTTGTTTTTTCTTTGCCGACGACCGTAGCATCAGAAAGAGAAAACGCATGGGTGGAACCTGTGATAAGGGCTTAGTTGGCTGCAGAGCTTAACAGATGCAGTTCTTTTGCCAACTTGGAACTGAACCCAAGATGAAAGCAGCTACCAGAACATTCCTCCAGTAACCTTTTATCTCACCGTTTGATTCAGTTTCCCATATTTTAGTCGCTGCGCTGATATTATTTCCAACAGTGTTATCTTTTGGTGGATGTGTGAGGAAAAGACAAACATCACGTTCCTCAGCACCAGATGTTCTTCAAAAAACATCTGGCTGTCAATTTTACCCAATTTCTGGAATCACTGAGAAGTCACTTCTTTTGTAGATTTAGGCTCTGATCTGCTCTCCCTCCATCATTAGGCCCCTCTGTCCCAGACACGCAGACACCAGGCTGCTCCCACACATATGACCTCAGGAGCAACTCACTGACACGCATGGTAGCTACTACTGCTGCTGCTACTGCTCTCACGCATCCACACAAACACAGCTTCTCCTGCAAAAGAAATGGATACAGACACCTTCGGGGGTTTATGGACTTTGCATATGTTCCATAACACTGGTCTGGGATGTGATGTGTGTGTGCATTGATGACTTCTCCAGATGTTATGCGGTTTCCTCTGAATGAGCTTTAACGCAAGACATGCAGCGGAGGCGAGCAGCAGCGGGCCGCACAATACCTCTGCTGTTAACACACACACACACACTTAAACACACGCTGCTTCTTTTCTGATATTCACATCACTCTAGTCATACATATTCACACCCACACGAGTGGAATAACACATGTCAGCCATTTCCCAGGCTACACACACACACACACACACACACACCTACTGTATACACACAACCTAGATTAAGACCCTGAGGAGCAGAATTGAGTCTGACTGATGGACTAACATTCACAGATAGCTACATACTGATCTGTTTTCACTCGCAACACACACACGCGCGCTAAAATGAGAGGAGGGAGCACAGACTTTCACGGCAAAATGAGCACTTCTTGGATTGCTGTTTGATCTCAGCACCACTGATGGGTCTGGGAATGCAGGTATAGACCATAACGTGCACCATATGTCTCCTAGAAACCACTGAGAACAAAACAAAGTCATCAATAAGCTGCCAGAAGCCAACAGACCAAACTCCTCCCAAATGACCTCACATTCTCTGTAGCAGCGTATGTACTGACACAAGAATTCATTACTGAAGACGTTATCGAGACCTCTGAGAATAATGCAGGCTATTACTTATTTATTAAGGTGCGTAGATTAGTTAATCAGCTCTTCACTATGTCCCTCACGTGGACCCCTTCATTCATTGAATACAACATATTCTGCATGTCAATCAAGTTCAGATACCTCAGATGTCTATTGTGAAATCCTGGTGCTAACCAGGCATCGCCTCGAGTTAGGAGATCACTCTTATGTGTCAGCTGTTACTTTGCATTCATCTTTTTTCTTCATTCGCTGTATTTCTGAACTACATTTAAAAGGCAACTTTTGAAATGTCGAAAACTTTTTTGGGACATTTCACATGTTGTCAGAAGGGAAAGTTACGCATGGCTACAGTTAAACAGATTTGAAGAAATAGCTGTTTGCCGAGGTGAAACAAAACCTGGAATAAGTAAAAGGAGAAAGAAACAAAACCAGATGCCTTGATCAGATGCTTTGACCCTTTGACTCCTCAGGTAAACTGCGTGGTTATATAATTACAAGATAGTTCTGGTATCGGGTATCGGGTCATCATTGATGTATTTGATTCTGAAGCAAAACCACATGACAGGAACAATCTGAAATAATGAAGACTTGATTCTGACTTTAATTTAGTAATTTAATTTGTTATTATACTGTATTGTATCAGGATATGATTCAGTATTGACTGTTTTTCCAGCACAAGTAAGTTGTCACAAGTGGCCTTTTGGAGTTCGGAGATTTAAGGCAGTTCCTGGTTTAGCTTAGTTCCTTGTTCAGTCTGTCATAACAGATTTTACTTTGTTATAACTCTCCAGCGTCAGGGCAGTTAATGAGCCATGTCAGGTTTTATTTCCACAACAAATATTCATCACTCAAAGAACCACACAGAAGAAAAAAAACATGTAAGCGCTGGAGCTAGATTCAACAGTTTGGTTAGCATAAAGAACTTCAGATGACAACACTCGCTTTCACCAAATCTCTGTTGCCGCTGGTCAACCAAACACTGTACCCAGAAGCTCCCATCAGCCACATTTCTAACAACCTCCACATTTGTTGCGTCTTGATAGCATGTAACAAAAGCTTCTATCTGACCTGACACAGTCATGAAAGTACCGTGTAAAGCTATAACGTTGTATAACTCAGAGCCAGCAGGAAGCTCCAGGCACAGCTGATTTCAGCCGTGCCACCCGAGAGCGAGCTACCACCCGTGATGATCAAACGCACAATGTGTGTTTAAGTTGGACACCTGACCAGATAAAAAAAAGTAGGTTTTCATGGAGGGAGAATGAAAGGCTGTGTGTGGAGTTCAATCACTGACCACCAGGTTTTAAGACTCATTTAAAACCACAGTGGCCTGGTTTATCTTTACAGGTGTGAGTATCGCTGGTAATGTGTCCAAACATTTGATATACACAATAGATGGAGTTGTTGTGGTTGGGATGGTAGATGGACCGAAAATGTATATTGGACACTCATGAATTTATTTTCAAGGATGTTTTGGTGCGTGAATTATCTATTTTCTCAACACAGCAGGATTTGCCCTGTGATAAATCTCTCTCATTGGCATGTTGGGTTTTCTTATTAACAGTAGAAGAAGAGCCTGAATTCGCTGCAATTCAGGCTTGCCCAGGAGGGTCACTCCGGGGCATACACTTTGCTTTTTCTTTTGTGTTCTGCGAAAGGGTGGCCACAGAGTGAGTTACGTTAATTAAACGATCATAGTTCCATCTAAGAAGCAAGTGTCAAGTGTTCCATCTAAAAGCGGAGATACAGACAAGGGCTTGGAATGTCTCACTCCTCACTGCAAAGAGTCTTCAGAGTCTCTGAGACCAGTCACTTCTTCACACTGGTGACAGGATATTTCTGAGTTCTAACGAGAACACATCAGGACCGATGACAGAAGCCACTCAGAACTGAAAGGCGATCGGCTGCACAACAACCAATGACAAACAAGAAGGTGATGCAACAGAGCAGGCGTGAGCACTGTCCCCTAGTTGAAACTATTAGGCTACATTAGAACATAAATTCGGGAAACAGAAAGACGCAAGCTACAAAAACACCACTGGATCAGATTTGAAAGAAATGATCCGACCTCATACAATACAGATTTGCGGCTGTGTCATCAATATACATGCAATTTTTTTTAATTTTTTTTACATTTTTTTTTTTTAAATAGGAGATGCTTCCTCTAAAAACACACCTTGTACTAGAAAGTACTTTAAATATGTGCCAGTAATTATTTATCAGTTACAACAAAGCACATGTTAGATAGGACTGAACATGTCTCGCTCGGAGGATGTGAGTCCAGGAAACTCCGCGTCACCTGTGGTGTTCCACAGGGGTCAGTCCTTGCCCCCATCCTCTTCACCATCTACATGCTTCCCCTCGGTCAAGTCATCAGCAAACACGGACTCTCCTTCCACTGTTATGCTGATGACACACAATTATACATCAAAACCGCCCCTAACCCCTCCACAGCCCTGTCATCCCTCACCTCCTGCCTTGAGGAAATCAAGACATGGATGAATAACAATTCCCTTCAACTAAACAGCAATAAAACGGAAGCACTCCTCATTGGTACCCCACATCAGGTTCACTCCTCACCCATATCTCAACTTACCTTTGACGGACAGATCATTCCTTTCTCCTCCTCAGCAACAAACCTGGGAGTCCGGTTTGACCCCCACCTGACCTTCAACGACCACATAAAACATCTGTGCAAAACTTCATTCTACCATCTCCGCAACATTTCCAAACTCCGCCCCACTCTATCCCTCCCAGCAGCAGAACAACTGGTCCATGCCTTCATTTCCTCAAGGCTGGACTACTGTAACGGGCTCCTCATCGGGATACCTGGCAAAACCATCCAGAGGCTGCAATATATCCAAAACAGCGCTGCCAGGGTCCTGATGAGGGCCCGTAAACACGAACATATCACTCCCATCCTCAAATCGCTGCACTGGCTCCCTGTTTCATCCCGTATCAATTACAAAATCCTGTTACTTACCCATAAATGCATTCATGGACTTGCACCCACATACCTCCAAGAACTCATCACCTTACAGTCCACCACCCGCACCCTCAGATCCACCAATACTCTGCTCCTCCAAGTCCCTAGCACCAGGCTCTCCACCATGGGAGACCGAGCCTTTTGCTCGGCTGCACCACGCCTCTGGAACAGCCTCCCAACCCAGCTGAGGGCTGCTCAGAGCTTAGACTCTTTTAAAACAGGCCTGAAAACCTTTTTATTTAGAAAGGCCTTTAAATGTTAACCACATAGTGATTTTAACCCTGCTTTGTTGTTTTATTGAGCATGTTTTTATCTCTTTTACCCTGTTTTTAACTCTACTTTCCCTACCTTGTTTTAACAATTGTAGCACTTTGAGATCGTGCCGATGAAAAGTGCATTACAAATTAAATTTATTATTATTAATTTATTATTATTATTATTATTATTACATGTCAGCAGTGATGAATTGTGAATGACTTGAAACTACTTTTTGCAGTCTGATGAATTTCACCTGTTCCTTAAATGTTTTGTTCTTTTTGAAAGCGCTGGGTGTCACCCACCTTAAGAAAGGCCTCTGAACAGACCTCACGTTTAAAGCATTGTTAACTGCCATGACTGACATGTAACTGTTTCCTGTTAATTATTTTCCTGAATAACTCTTTCTACTATTAAAAAAATACACTAAAAGACACTATTATTTTGTGTTTTTTAACACAGTGAATAACTCCTTTCACATTAAAGGTAGTCATTTGATCCACTGTTAATGCCAAAATATGGATGAATGGATCTGATTAAAAGGATGAGTGATTTCAAATTTCTTTCATGGAAGAAAGCAAAGCCATAGGTGGCACTAGTCATGCACAGAGCATTTGCCTCCAGAGTGGCAGTCACAGAGTATGTTCTGATAGATGGAGTCTAAATTTGTAATGCTGTTCATCATAACCAGACTTCTGGTGTTTCAACGTCTTTAGTCTGAAGTTATTTGCATTTGTGAGTGATATTATTGTGTGAAACCTGCACACGCACAAGTAGACAAAAGTCATGCTTGGGTGAAGAACATGTTAAAGGCCAAGTCATGAATGTGCACCAGTTCAAGAAGTACGAGTTTGTGCGGTTAAAAAAGTTTCTGACTTGTAAAACTGAGCAAATGCACTGAGGACAGAAAACACAAACAACAAGCCCGTCACTCTCAAGCCAAAGTCAAATATGCCTCCAGAGTTTAGATGAAGCGTGTTTGTCAGACCCTTAAACTGCTACAACAGCAAATGTGTCACCTGCATGAGGTTGAGATAAATCAAACGGTCCCCGAGTATTCAAAATGTATTCAGCTCTTCTTTGGGGCTCGATCCGCCGAGCCATTAAATCCTAGCTGAGTCATTCTGCTGCGTCTAAATTAATGAGGCCACTTTGGAGATTTATTCTCGGGACCAATTACACCATCTATGACTCTGTGGCGAAATCAATCACTGCTGCTATTATGACATCATAAGTGACTAAGCAACTCTCTTGAATGACATTATGGCATCAATGAGTGGAAATGGCTTTGTTGGAGCTGTGAGCGTGAGGCCAAGAGCCATTTGGATGGAGGGACACGCAGAGTCGCCACAGCTGACAAATTGTACTAAAAAAAAGGGTTTTAAAGTAGAAGAAATGCATTAAATTCAAATGATAGTTAAAACTATAGGACATTTCTACAGTAATTTCAAAAGCATTTCAAAGTCACAGTAGTCAGAAAATGTAATAGTAGTAGGCAGTAGTTAAACAGTGGCACCTATTTAATTCTGTGTTTTTTATGTTGTTATAATATCTGATATATGCTGTGTTATCAATCACTGGAGAGTCACTAATTTCTCACTATGAATTCCTACTTTTTCTGTGGAAAACATAAATCTGTAACAGTAAAATAAACAGTACAAAAATAGGCTACATTTGACAAAAATAAATAAAAATGCACCCTCACTGCACGTTAGAAAGCACTGACTAATTCCTTCAATACTCATTAGGAATAATAATATCATGTCAGTGGTTCCGTTACACATGGGGATAGCGTGGCTGTGGACAGGTGTTCAGAGAAACTGCTTTGGGACCCAAGTATCTAAAAACAGGAATCAAATTGCTCCCTGGGCACCTTGCATGGCTGCTCACTGCTCAGAGTGTGCTCACCTGGATGGGTTTAAATAACAAATTCCTTATACAATGTGTACGTACATACTGTTTACACATGGCAAATTAAGTTTGATTTGATTTAATGTGATTTTATAGCAGAAGTAGCAGCAGGGATGAAGACTTTAAGACAAAATCTTTCCCCTCGGAGTTCCTATGGTTTTAACGATCAAAGGGACTGAAGGCACTGGATGGCAACGTTGGCAGGACACATACCACATAGGCTAACCCGACAGCAGAGCTTCCAGTTCAGCTGGATCTTCACTGCATGTTACAGCCTGCCCTTTACTTTGCATCAAATAAAGGCAGAAATAATTTATCTTCTTATCACATACATTGTCTTAATTTTTTTCTCGTACTTTGATTTATGAGCAAAGGTTTGAAAAATGAAAAAGATCTCCATTAACTTTAGATGTGCTTGATGGAACAAGTTACTAATTAGAGTTAGCCTGCTAACCTGGAGTGGGTGATATTATTTTATCAAACAACAATTGTGATTATTATCTTCTCTGATTAAGCTGATGAAACTCACTGATTAGGGTCAATCCATACGCCATCCAGTCTGTCAGTAAACACAATCAGTAATGATAAAGCCCAGCAGAATATTTTTAAATTCTTGTACAATATATATATATATATATATTTTTTATTATTTTTTCAGCCTTACTCCGGATTGTTTGTGAGTGCATGCTGCAGAGTGTTTTTTTATGTGTGTGTTTTTTATTTATTTTACTCTTCTCGATAGGTATTTTGTAATTTCGTTGTCTGATGCCTACAACGACAACAAAGGCGTTTCGATTTCTATTTCTCCACATCAGCTTCTGGACTTCTGTAAGTCAATAGTCTAATTTCCATGTTGAAATTGAGTATCTGAAATGCATTCACATCTAATAACATCTAGTTGTGCTTTTAATAGCGGAGGGCATTTGTTTAAAATGGGGTTTGTCTTATTAAACAGCATTAAAACAAGTTATCAGTAACCAATGATGGTAAACGTCGGATGGATGCACAAAACAAATTATCCTAGAGTAGATTTGGAAAAAACAAACTAACAAAAAAAAAATTATACAATTTGTATTTATTTATTTTTAAATCTAAACTTCAGCCCCCTCTCCAGACTCCCTACTCTAAAACTTTTAACAACATTCAGGTAATGAGTTCATTTCAATTGAGCATATCAACCACAATCAACCAGCAAACTCAATGTGTTTGCAACTCAGGAGTAAATGTTTACCTTTGGCACTAAAATGAAGCTAAATGAACTCTGTGGAAGGAAGATTACCAATGACCTGATGTGACTTATGAGGAGGGTATTAAATATTTTAGAGAGACTTTCCCCCAGGCTGTTTTCTGTGTGACTAAGCCAAGACTTAAAAAAAAAAAAAAAAACATTCAAGCAGGAGGTTTTCATTCAAGAAATAATGTGAATTTAGTTTGAAAAATGAAAAGGTAATAACTACAGCACAGTTGACCGTGGAGCCATTTGATTCTACTTCCCCACATACTGTGAGCGCATTAAATGTAAAAAAAAATGTCTCATCTCATATGTGTATTTAATTGCAGTTCCAAAATGTCACTCTATGCAAAAGCTCCTGTAAGAATAACAAGCTTTGCTTTTTACCTGGCGACTCTGCATTTTTACTCCAATCAATGAGCTTGTGAGAGAGGTTCATCAGACCAAGAGGTGGAGACATTTTTAAGGACAGTTCTTGACAGGAACCTAAAAAAAAGAACAGAAAGAAAGAAATCAGCAAAATTCATGGATTCTGTATTTATTCTGTATTCATGCTGTGACTCTTATTCCTCTTCTGCCCGCTGGAAAAGACTTTGTGTCCATGTGTGGGGGAGCGTATGCATATACTTGTCCATCTACTGCTGTGCCTGTAAATATGTGTGACCTCAGTGGCCCTGCTGTATAAGACACATGAAACCCACAATCGGTGAAAAACCTGGAAAGTATCCCCCCTCAAAAAAGTTGAAATAAGGGCAACTGGACCTGCAGAGTTTCTTGATGGTTTAGATCATAACTGTTTGCCCCAACTACAGCTGACAATGTTATCAGACTCTAGTCATGCACGATCATATTTATAACCCAACTCCCAGCCTGTCTTTTAGAACTGAAGAAGCTGCTTGGATGAGTGGTGAAACACCTCCCCAGAAACTTTGCAAGTCCAGTTGCCCATATTTAGATATACCATGACCAAGATGCCTTCACAGACAACAACGGGAATATCTTTTAAGGGCACTGATAATGTCATAGTTGTCAGATTGTACTAAAAGTTTAAAAAAGTGTGCAATTCACTAAAATCTAATAATAAATAAAATGGGAAGACGTTCTTCATCATACAACAACTATTTCTGCAGTGACCATGGAATTTTCATAATTATATAAAACAAAATCAGGTAGTGGCTTAATACTAGTGTCTATTTACTACTGTATATTGGTGCATTTTGATTTTGCTACAATAGGTTATCAAACACTTGAGAGACACTAATCTGGATTCTCCAACACTGAAACACATGAGACCTTGACAAAGATTCACGTGGGAACATGTGCTTTTACTGTTATCAGAACGAAACCCTGCAGCGGTCACACACCACCGAGATATGGAGCATTTCTAATATGAAAATAGGGTGACGGTATGTGATCAAGAAAATATACCAAAAATGTCATAAGAGATTCTCAAACCTAATGATATTTCAACTTGTCTCTCAAACTAAAAAATGTGTAGATGTCACCTTGTGGGGAACTTCTCTAGGTCGTAAAAGTAATCAACAGATTAATCGACATGAAAATGATCTTTAGCTGCAGCACTAATCTTTTTCTCTCTTATGGCCAAGCTTTTAAGTTCTCATTGTCACTGCTTAGCCATGTGCCTATTTCCCAGCACTTAATCAGCCTCTTCTCTTCATCTTTCAGCTGCACTTGAGAATGGCTGACGGTGAGACCCCGTCCTTTTAGCCCCCCACCCACATGAAGGGGGTCACGTCATGTCGTCTGTGCTGATCCAAGGACTGAATGTGATCAAGTTTCTGCTCGTTTGGAAAGACATGTGTGGTTTACATCAGGGCTGAGTGTTATGTGACGCTGAAAATCAGGGCCAAGCTTCACTTTGCTGTTGCCACTGACGCAAATGCTAAAGATAGCTCACCTTGACAAAAGTGCAGAATTTCAGTTCGTAGAAACAAATGGGGTTTCTTTCAGGTCGCATTAAGAACTGAATATCTGAGGAGTCCCAGCCAAGTTGAATGCTAAATGGAGCTCCAATCTGTCTGTCAACAAAGCAGAGGAGACAGCGGAAAGACAGATAAATATATGAAGCAAAAGATTCAAACACTTTAAGCAGAATGCAACATGATGTAATTCTGTAAGTCAAATATGTACAAGTTGACGTTCCTAGTTTAAGATTCCTCTACTGTTAGCGGCAATTAGAAATTTCAAGAGTTGGCTTTGGTGTGTGTATTTTAAAAGCAAAGCACCACAAAAAGCCATTTGATAAAATAGTTTTCATTCAAAAATTGCTCTTTTTGCCTGAAAGGTGAAAATGTGCAGGTATGACAACATTGGAAATTGCATACTGTTGGACGTGAAAGCGATGATGAACAGCGTCGCACGTGATTGGTGCCTGTTTGGATAAGCTGACTACTGGGAGATGAGCAGACGCGCCGTGCACACTTCCTAATCATAAAGCTGCACTTCAGTACAGACTTGACTGCCGTGTGTTTATGGCTGCGACAGTGTGTTGTAAGAGCTGTGATTGGGGGCCATTTCATCCGGCAACATCATGTCAACAGAGCTGGGAGACGGCATGATGGAAACTTGTGAATGCCTCACCATAAAGCATGTGGCGCTCCCATTGGCTGTACACGTAACCACTGGAGAATCAATCAAACAGTAATAATACTCCAGTCACAAACAAACACCTCTCTACATTTTTTTTCCCCCAAATGATCCCTCATCCTATTGTTCCTATCTTTTTATATTCCCTCTTCTCCTTCGTCCCTACTCTTAAAACACTGGCACAGAGCTGAGCCAAAACGAGTCGTTTTTTATTCATGCTTTTAGCAGGCCAGCAGAAAGTATTGGATTCCTTTAAGATAGAGCGAGAGGCACAGTTTAAAAACAGCGTTATCCTTCCAACAACCTTCAATCAATTAGATTCCCTATTAAAAAGAGGAGAAAAAAACACTGCCAATGGGGTCTAAAGAGCTCTGGCACACACAAACACTCACACACATAAATTGTCACTGTTCTCATTTTCTGGAAGTCCTCCTAGGTGTTTTAGCAATGGGCCAACTACTACTAGCTCATAACATGGGCACACACACACATTTGCTGGAGAAGGCAGATGCAAGCATTTAGACTAGAGTCTGTGTTTTGCAATTAGTTGAATAAATTGATTTAGTAGTGCCACATCCTTCTAACTGACCCCCAACATCCCCCAAAAATCAACCACTGGCAGTTAGTGTGTGCTCACAATCAGATCATGAGCAATCATGAGCAGAGCACCCGAGCAGCTGTCACTTTTGACCAGTGTAACTCAATCATGAGGGACAGAAACAAGAAGCAGTGCTGGCCATGCACTTTGGCTTCAGTGAACACAGTACAGAAAAGCACAATAGTATATGCAAATACTGTGAATTGGTTGTGTTTCGCAATTATTTTCAACACCTTAAACACAACCAGAGTGCATGTCTTGAAAATATATACGGCAGAAAGTCAAGCTGCTAAACCAGAAACTTTTCAGGCTCAGCAGTCCAGTTGCTCACTCTACTCTATACTCCAAAACTATTTGTTTGGTGTGTGTACAGTATAGTGTACTGTGTATTAATACAGCAGGTTCCAGGCTGTTAAAACTTTTTTTTCAAAGACTGCAAAGCATGGTACAGTATATTCAGCAGTGACAAAAATGAGTGTAGCATTGCTGTGCTTCTTTCCTGAATGAAAAGAAATTTAGCAGTGCTACAGCTGAGTATTTTTAGAACAGTTTTTCATTTCTCACTCTGACCTGATAATTGGGACAGGGGGACTCTTCTCCCATGTGTCTCTTATTCATAGAGCCCAAGGTTGTTGGTGTTGACCTTACACTTGTGCAGCTTCTACTGACTGCCTAACAAGGTTCAAATCTGTGAATGCAGCACAAATAATTAAAAACTGGTGATATGGATGACTAATTTTGCTCAAAAATAAAAAAAAGGTTATTAAAAATGTAGTGTTTAGTGATCTGCTATCAATGCAAGTGGTATTTCTACCCAACCTTGGTCTATGGTGCTGCCAATAGACTGTGCAACAGGTTTTCTGATGACCCTGAAGGTGCCCAGTCTGATACAAACAAAGCTGTCAACCTTCCGCTATGTTCAAAGTATGTGTGACAATGTGAAAATACAACCAACTCTAGCCAGCTACAGGACATCTTTGCTGAGACACAGCTACTTTAACTATTTGTAATTTACCTGGTGGGTTTTTGCTTTTTGTCCCAACAAGGAGGGACATCCCTATAAAGCGACTGCACTGACAAATTTGAGTCCCCACAACGTTAGTAATTCTAACTCATACACTTCTCCCCAGCAGATCTCATCAGACAGCTCAGACAGCCGAATATGGGTAGAGATGATTGGGGAGTCAGTCAAATACCCGTGTTGTTTGACCGACCAAAACAAACTCTCAATTAGAGCACATAGTTAGAGGCTATGCAGAAAAAAAACAAACAGCCGTTAGCATTTGGACAGCGCAGCGGAACTCACGGAGTGATACCAGCAAACTGAGGCTCGCAACAGCTTCACTGAACTGTAACATGAAAACTGTGGGGACACTCTGAGAACTTTGATGTCATCAGAAAGTGAATTAAAGCAGCCCTCGTACACATGGTTTGGATTAAAAATATATGACTTTGTTATTTGTGCTGACAGATGACTAGATGTCTCAACTCATGTGTAAATATCAGTAAACCGCATCCGGTCTCCAGAAGAGCTCCTTGATTCTTTTACTTCTTCTCCTCGCCTCTTTTTCTTCTCACACTCTCACGCTCTCTGTTTTCCTGACAGATTAGATCTCTGTCTCCTTCATAGTGTAGATGGATTGCAAAGTTTCCTAAGGCATAAATCTATTAATATTCACTTTGGAGACCGGAGACAATAAATCGGCCCCATAAAAGCACCACACTGGGGACAGAGCGCCGGCAAACGCACACACACAACCCCCCCCACACACACTCACACACACCTTTTCCTTAATATCTTTGGGAGGGCATTCGTTGATGCGTGCCATAGCCCCTTTCTCTAACCTTAACCTTCACAACTACGTACCTAACCACAACGCCAAACATGATTCTAACCCCTAAAACCAAGTCTTAACCCGTACACAACCACTTCAAGGGTCTTGGCTTTTCCAAAACATCTGCAACTGAAAGTGGTCCTCATAAAGATGGTTGGAGAAGTGCGTCCACATGCACACAAACACACAAAGCAGGCACTTCATCAACTGCCTGTCTGAATGTGCACTGCATTTTTATGTGTGTGTGGCCTCTTCATACGATGGACTCACACGTGCTGAATGCGTAATTATGAGACAGATAAGGGTCATTAAAGAACACACACATACTCGAATGGTGCTCTTTACCTAACCGTAGAGTCATTTTCACAGTCTGATTTGCAGCTTTTAGAGAGACTTGTATGACTTCTTCTAAAGCCTTTGCGTTGTAATTATGTTGTTTGGCACCTTAATTGTCGTGGGGCAATTGAAAATACGACGGCAAACTCATCCACGTGAGTTCAGTTTTGATGAGGAGGTTTACAGCCAAACGAATTCAGCCGGAAGACGTTGGACCAATCAGAATTCAGGTCTCTTCAGCCTCTGGATTTAGGAGAACAGCTGCTCTGACGTGAATAAAGTAATTTTCTTCGACAAATGGGGACGTTTCTGGCTCAAATTCAACCAGAAACTAATTCTGAAGAGTTTTATGTCTTCCCACTTGAAATTTTGAAAAATAAGTAACAAGATGCTGAGAAGCTGATGCATTACGTGTCTTTTGCACAGTCGGAAAAACAATAGCAATTTTGGAATTATGAATGCGTAAAGTCATTGTGACACACAATGGTATAAAAGGTCAAACTGATCACACATTATGATTTTCATTAATTCATTCATCTTCTGTAACCACTTGTTCTGTGAAGGGTCGCGGGGGCGCTGCAGCCTATCCCAGCTGTATCGGGTGAGAGGCAGGGTCACAAATGACAGGTCGCCAGTCTATCGCAGGGCTAACACAGAGAGACAGACAACCATTCACACACACGCTCACACCTACAGCCAATTTAGAATCACCTTGACAATTTAGACGATATGAGCATATGTGACTATCACTGTTTCCACTGAGTAAATGAATTATAACAGGACAAAAAAAACAAGGCTCTTCTTTAATAGAACTACAGTCTACTAAGGGTAATTCACAAATTTCTTGTGATTAGTGTACCTTTTAAAACCTTTTAAAACCTTTTAAAACCGAATGTGTCACCGGCTGCACATTGTGCAAGCTCACTTTGGATTACCATAATTACATCACGGTCTGCGTTACTGGAAAAATGGTTTCCTGAAAACCAAGTCTTTTCAGCCAATGTGGTGTCATTACGGTAATATCCATGGCGGGTTTTTGAAGCTTAGGTGTTAAAGGGTAAATGCAAAGTATGGACTGAAAACTTTAGTTCGGACCTTGTGTAAAAATAGGATTCTGCTAGCCACACAGCTTTAATATTTAAAGTAATGCTCTAAATATTTTCTGGTAGTTATGATATATGCACATGAAATAAAAAAAAAAAAAAACAGAATCCTGCAAGTCTCTGCATCCAGAGTCTGAGAACCTTAGGAGGTGGACAAGTTGCAATGAAACTAATGCATAGAGTGATCACACACTTTGTTGTGGCGTAATCATTTTTTGCAAAGCCACTGATTCAGAATGAGATGACCCAGTGACGACTCATTAGTGCACGAGGTCAACCGTTTACCACAACAAGAGAATATGTTGACCCACATCACATGCTGCAGTCTGGTCTGTTGGCATCTGTGTGTGTGTGTGTTTGTGTGTGAGACGTGAGACACAAGCTGAGTGATTTGGGATGTTGTGTTCCTGAGGAACTTTGGGCTTATCTGAAACACCACATGGCCTTTCTCTCCCCTCACTCACTGTCAAAGCTGCCATGACCAGCGAGAGTGGTTCGAGGGAGGGAGGGAGGGAGCGAGGGAGGACAGAGAGAAAACAGACGGCCTCATGAATCACAAGATTACTTACTGAAATACTACAACTGAAACTGCACTGCTCACTTTAATGGTTAATTTATTTTTGAAAGGTTGCACTTGTCTTGGTCGACATTTTTGTTTTAACCATGATACACTATACGTTCTACTATATGTTGGGGCATTACTGGTATTTGTCTTAATGTATCGTTAGCATGCCAGACATTTAAGGGCCTTAACAGTTCCACTGAGAGTTATGCCCAATAACTAATTTTTAACAAAAATATTACTTTATGCACTTGTTTTATTTTCTCCAAAAATGGACTTTGGCAGATTGTCCAGATTCCCTTCTGCTCTTTAAATAAAGTGCATTCACGTGATGCCTGATGTTCTGGTTTGAACATTTTGGTGAAACAGGACAGAAGAAACTAAAAAGGTATAAAGAGGATGAGAAATGTAACTATTCATTATAAACATCTCTGGTCATCCTGACTAAGAAATTGTCTGTTGCTAATAAAACCCGCTGTGGTTCACGAATCACAACCTGAATGCAAATAAATTAACAATAATACCCTTAAAATAATGTGTTTAACAAGCATGGAAGTCATTACAAGAACAAAATTCTCACTGATCCCTCTCCCACTGGCAACTTGTGTCGTCGCGTCACCACATCGGTCTGACAGCAGGCAGCGCAGCATATAATCTAGAAAACATGACACCGAAGCACAATGAGAGTGTAAGACAAAAGAATACGCCACTAAAGCAGAGAGAAGCTGTGTAACAGGTAAAATCTGAAAATGTTTGTCAGCACAAATAAAGCAAGAAAGTGCCAGGAAAACAAAGGTGATCACATGCTCACAGAGAAATAATAAGGTCAGAAATAAGAAAAGCAAAAGAATGCAGGGGGAAAAGGTCAAAATTATACAGATGGCAAAGAAAAGAAGGCAATGGGTAACCAAGTCCCACAGAATGAAATGATGGTGCGCGTGTGCGTGTCAGCATGTTTCCTGCTTAATGAGACTGTGGCTCAGTGGAGTGAGGAGGGCGTCGAGGCCGACTCCTCCACCAATCCTTCCTCATTGACCGGAGGATGGGAGACGAGAACAGGATAAAGGTAAAGGAGAAAGAGGGAGTGAAGGAGAGATGGGAAGAGGAGAAAAGTGAAAAAGGGCAAAAGGTGCAGAAAGGTGTAGTACAGTGGTATTTGGTGTCACAGATTTTCACCCGACTGAAAACTGTTTCAGCACCGCTCGGCTGCCACTCCTGATTTGATAAATATGAAGGGAGTCCATTTAAGTATGACTGAGATTAATTTCTTTTAAGGACTATTTAAACTCTTATTAACATATTTTCTGTTGCTAAGGAGCAGTGCAACCTGTTGCCTGTTTCTATATCCAGCAGACACAGAGCACATTAGATTTTATTGAAATTTGAATTTAATCTCAGGGGGGAAAAGTAAAATTCATCATGTAAAATGTACTTTAAATGTGCTCAAAAATAAAATGTGAGGTATACGTAAAATATTTAATGGGGCAATGAGCGACAAACATGGCTGTAATGTTGAACCACAACTCATATTTGCTTGCTTTATTTGAAATACCCGAATACTTAAAACCACTGACAGAAGATGTAAATAACGTTGACCATCTTGTGACAATTCAGTGTTATGCTGGGAAACTTTTGGACCTGGCATTTGTGTGGATGTTACTTAGACATGTAGCACCCACCGAGACCTAGCACCCCCACCCCATAGCAATGACACTCCTTGGTGGTGGCAGCAAGGTGTTGGAGTAAGTTTAGGAACAAGTGAGAAAACATGAAAAACAGCACAAGATGTTGACCCGGCCTCCAAATGAACTAGATCCCCAACTGTTTAAGTATCTGTGGGACGATCCACAGAGGCCCCTCTGCTCAACCATTAGGACCCAAAGACCCCCACTAACAACATTCTGTTTCCAGACACCACAAGACTTCATAAATCAAATATCATGACAAGTCCTATAGAAGTAACAGCAGAATAAAGAATCATCAAGGAACTCTACAGAAATGTGAAAGTAATTCAAACTCAGTGTCTTGTGTCTACATGTTTGATGCAAAACCAGTCCATTCAGCCTCTCTGTCCTCAAAGATAAATGAGAGCATCATCGTCCACCCTGAACATTATTTAGTATTTAGCCAGACTCAACATGCATCAGCTGCCCACAAATTATCATGGTGTGTTTGTTTTGGGCTGTGTAGCATTGTCACACCGTGATTCATTAAATAAATCTGCAAGGTATATGCAACTTTTTTTCCTTAACTTAAGCTGGAGTAAGACAAGTTTTTTACCTTAGCCCCATAATGACATTCTCAGCAGCTCAGCACAGGGCTTAACGGTTGCTGGGGTCAGAATTGAGTTGCTCTGGGTCCTGCAGTGCAGACTGTGATCACTGAGCCTCTTCCAGCTCAGCGTTGCCAGATCAGGCCGGGCAGCTTTGAGGTACCTCTTGTGTGATTAGCGGGGGAACATTTGTCTAGGCGTGGTGGAGCACTTTTTAACCCATTTGGGCATTTTCCATCCACAAAACAGTTCGGACGCATTCCAACGAATCTGCCCTTCCTCCTCTCCGATTACTATGATTGAGACTGATGGCTGTGAGTTTAGTGCGCCGGCGCTCCATGCAGCGGCAGATAATGATGACGGATAAAACTGAATGTCGTTTCGAGACACGCGCACGTTATGAGCTCAGAAATACAGGGGGAAAGTTGTGCTTACGTGTGGGTTTGAAAAAGAACAGCAAAGATCAAATTAGAATAAGGCATCAGGCATAACATTATGACCACCATCCTAATATTGTGTAGGTCTCCCATGTGCCTCTAAAACAGTTATGACTCATCAGAGAATGGATATGGGCCTTGTGAGTCTTGTGGTGTCTGGCAACAGAATGTTATTCGTGGGGGGCCTTTGAGGGGAGGGGCCTCTGTGGATCATCCCACAGATACTTGATCAGTTTGGGATTCAGTGAATTTGGAGGCCAGGTCAACACCTTGTGCTGCTTTCCATGTTTTTTGAGCCTGTGTCAGGCTGCATCCTGCTGGGGATGGCTGCTGCCATCAAGGAGTGTCATTGCTATGGGGTTGGGGTGACTGGTCTGGTCTAGGTGGGTGGTTCATGTCAAAGTAATTGGTTTTAATGTTGTGGCTGATCAGTGTAAATGCTGTTATTATTATAATGGTGAAATCCAGACTCAGTATCAACTCCTCAGTGAACAGGTTTGGTGTGGCCTCAGTTATCAGTAGTCTCAGGAGGTGGGCTTTGGTCTGGTTTGTCATGTGACGCTCTAAAATTCTCATCCAACTTTAAATGCCTCAAATGCTTCAATAAGTATATTTTCAAACAGAAAGCACCTTTTGCATTTCGTAAATTGGAGTGAGAATCCTTTCAGAGAGCCGCTCTCTCATTAATATTCAATGGAGAACTTTAAATTTGCCCTTGATGCCACGTTAAGAAATGTAGAAACGTCCCTGGGAAGAAAAAAAAACAACAAAAAAAAAACACTGAACTGTTTGATTTCTCAGTGGTGTATGAGAAAAATATACCTGCATGACATTTGAGATATTGACTATAGGAAAAACATCCCTCTTTTTATATATATATATATATTCTGGATGTCTTTTACCGTGTAATTTAGCAGAGGAGATGGAGGAAGGAGACAGGAAGAGAGGAGAGTCTTGGGGTGAGCTATAAACTAGAGATGACTTTCATCAAACAAACAAGACTTACAGCCTCGTGAACGCGTGCCACATTAAATCGAGCTCGTTCAGCTCCCCCCCCACTCGTCATATTTCTTTCCATCTCCACATCCCTCATTGTACTCCCATCCAAACTACACCAGTGTCTTTTTACACATCCCGTCCTTGTGATACGACGGACGTAAAGACCCCTCTCCGCTCTTTCAGCTCATTCCCACTTCAAACTCTCCATCTGTCCAGGGTCTCGTTCTTTCTTCCCCTCTCCCTCTCTCATCGCTCTGGTCTATCTCTGTCATTTTAATTCTCTCTCTCCCACTCTCTTTCTCTTCGGTTGCCAGTGTTTTTTATTAGAGGAGAGGATATGAGTCGGGGGTGATTCCTTGATTGCTCCGGCATATGTGAGTGGGCAATAAATCTATCATCGTACAACTCTCTCCCTTTCCACACACACTCTGTAGAACATGAGCAGGCCCTCAGAAGTAACCACATATACCCACAGGGAGAGAGAAGCATCTGTAGTGGAGGATGGAAAGAGAAAAGGAGATGGGGATTTGGCGTTTTGAGGGCTCCGATGACAAGAGGGTATGTTTGTTTAAGCCTCACACACAAACACACGGCTCACTGGTCGGACTGGACTACAGGGGTGGGCTCTGGGAGGAGAAGTGGCTTTCGCAGTGGATGAGTGACCCAGTCAGTCAAAAGCAGATGGCAGCGTGTGGGACACAGGTGACACGAGGGACACGAGCGGCAGCATGCAGCAGCACTCACACACCTCCGCACACGCATATGAGCGAGGCATTTGGAAGCCGGTAATTTCAACAGGGAGATGGGTTTCATATCCTCGGATGCTTTCTGCTGTGATTTATCTGTTAGTGAGACAATCGGCGAGACACACAGATGTTCCCACGGAAAATAAACTTGTTTTAAAACGACAACGCATCTACATTTACACACGCTTTTTAAAAAAAAATTAAATAATATATATATATATATACAAAGTCGCAAATACATAAATCTGTTTCAAATGCTAGGATAACCACTAGCAGTTTCTTTCTTTTTTTGCTGTATAGCCTCCAGCAAATAATAAAAACATGGAGCATTTAGAAAAACTAGTTTGCAGAAAAATCCCTGAGCCGGAGAATTGTTTTTTATAAGCCAGAGCTATATGCGTGTTTACAAGGCAAACATTTTGCTTTTGATGCAGTGAAGTACACTGATCAGCCACAACATTAAAACCAGTGACTGGCATTCGCGTGGATGTTACTTAGACATGAACCACCCACCTAGACCAGACCAGACCAGACACCCCCACTCCATAGCAATGACACTCCTTGATGGCAGCAGCCATCCCCAGCAGGATGGAGGGTGGCACAGACACACACACAAAAATGGTTTAGGAACAACTACAAAAAAAAAACTGAAAAATAGAAAAAGGTGCTGACCTATAGCCTCAAAGTCACTAGAACCTCAAAGTCTGATCAAGTATCTGTGGGATGCACTGGAGCAATCGTGATCCATAGAGGCTCCTCCCTTCAACCCACAGGACCCAAAGGCCCCCACTAACAACATTCTGTTGCCAGACACCACAGGACACCCCCAGAAGGACCATGTCCATTCTCTGATGAATCACAACTGTTCTGGAGACACAAGGGAGACCTACACAGCATCAGGAAGGTATCTACATTTCATAGTGATAGTTGTCAGACACTGACCATGTCAACAAAACTCACACAGTTAAGACAACAGAAAGCTTTAAGTCTGACTTTTGAAAACTTCTTGAAAAATTTAGTTGAATATCAAAACCTGTCATGACCATTTGAGTTAATGTGAAGACATACGTCCTTAATGGGGGTGTAATGTTTTACAATGCACGATCAACGTAAGATTGCAGCTTTGTGTCTGTTAGGTTGGGGCACTTCTGCCTGAAAATGTGTAATGGTTTAGTAGTGAGTGCTCTCTCCCTAAACTGAGCTAAACTGAAACAGCAATATCCCTGTATCAAAGTCAAACTCATCTCCTCCTTTTGGTATTTTTAGGCATTTTTAGACATTCTGCTCATATACGTCTTCTCACTTCTTTCACAGCCTGACTCTGCCTGCTGAGTTAATAACACAGACACAAGAGGTCACAGTCAGTAGCAAGGATCTGGGGGGCCCCGGGCGAAGATATACGTGTGCTTCCTCTCCCCCAGTCCACACCAGCAAAGTCTGTCTCAGGGTAGATAGAACACCGCACTGTAGGGTATTTATAGGATTTAAGGAGCTTTATGGTTGTCATCGCAGAATATGTCAAAGGGGCCGTTCACGTTATTTATTTTTTTTTAATTTTCTCTTGAACGCAGTAAACACGGCCCCATTTCAAGGCAGCATCACATTTCCACCTGATTATTGGTGACAACCTGTCACCTACTGCAAGTAAAAATAAAAATTGAAACACATTAAAATAGGAACTAGGCATGAAAAATCAGCATGATTGTGCTTTTATGGTCAATAATATATTCCTGGGTGAAACTAAACCCCAAATGTTTTTCCACAACCACGCCCCAAGGCGCACAACCAGTAGTTTTCTGCATTAAATTAGAGAAGTGGTCAAAAATGTTGTGACAGTGTGTTCATGGCCTGTTTCAAGAGGTTTGTAATTTCATATCAGGGATGTTAGTTTCTCATCAGTAATCGGCTGCTTTATGAATGGGCCAAACTCAGTGAACCGCTCTAAAGCAGATCTGAAATGGTGCAGCACTCTGACGTGCTTTTCTTTCTACCTGTGTGTGCTCTTGTGACTGCAGAGTCCAGGACGCAGCGTAGCGTAAAGCCACCGCTTCAAACTGCACTTAATCACACACTGCAGCACCCAGTAAATATCTAATCACACACACCGGGCTGCATGAATGCTGATGCACACACTAATGTGTTTATCATGCGCGCAAACGCTCCCAAACTGCACGCTTACGAGCAAACGCAGAACCACGCGGGGACACGAGTCTTTCAGATATGGAGGAGAAATTCCATCTTTTTCCACTTTTGGTCAGACCAGGAAACACATACTCGCAGACACACAGACACACATCACTGTTTCTGATCTATCTCAATGCCACGCCTCAACAGATTCAATCAGAGGGGAGCCTTTGTTTTTTTCCTATCTGTTGTTTTATTTTCCTATCCGTTCTAGTTCAGACACGCACACACACACACAAACGCACACAGACACTTTGGTTTCTCGGCTGGAGTCAAATAACTTTAGTCTGAATGTTCCCACTGCTCGCACTGCGCAGCTAAACACAGACATACAACAGGACCACACAGAGACAGACACACGGACGGAAAGAGAGACGAGTGAGTTACAGATGCAGAGTTTCTGCTGATGGTCCATATCAGGAGTGTGTCTGAGATGGTGTGTGTGTGTTTGAGTGTGTTGGTGCAGGTGACAGGAGGAGTGAATTACAGCTGGTGCTTGTTCGCAGTCCGGCTCTCAAGATTTATTACACACTTCAGCTGTGCTCTAAACACACACACACACACACACACACCCACACACACACAGTTTTTATTCTTTCATTTGTGTGAACCTTCCATTAACTTAAAGTTTTTCCAAATGCTTTAACTGCAAAAATTTAATTCCTGAAAAATCATAACGTCATTGTTTTGGGATGATTAAATGACTGGAACTTTTTTTCTTTGAATACAAATAATCTTGTCAAAGACCAGATGCACTTGGTTACTGGGGTTTGTTTCAGCGGGGCCGGTCTTGTCTTAGAGAGGTTTTTAATCTATTTTCCAACCTCAGCTGACAAACAAGTCTGACTATAGGTTTAAGTACCTTTCACTTGGAGAATTCATTGCCTTTCTCAACCACAGGATTAAATCCAATCTTTTTTTCTCTTGTTTTGAGGCTAAATCTATGATCTATGACTAGATCAATGCCGCATTTAAGAAACATCGGGTTAGGTTTTGCTTGGATTCAGCATATTTATGCTGAGAGTTAGCAGATTTATGTTAATTCTCTCTCACTGTGGGTATATGTTGATAAAACAACATGTATTTATTCCAGAAGCATAAATAGTGTACTGGACGACCTCTCAAATTTAAATCTTCGGGTGTACACCAACGAAATGGCAATATGCTTCTGTCTGGCACTGAAGGTACTGTACAAAGAAACTGCCAAAACAAAAGTTTTTTCTTATGCTGTGCAGAGAAATGCAACAAAAACTTTTAAACTGACCCAGTGCAGGGTTAGTGCAGTCCAAAAGCACAACTGTACCCGTTAAAGCAATTAATCATACCTATATAATTAGCTGCCCAGTTACTGCTGTGGAAACCTTTAGGAGTGTTGACTTTCTGGACCCAGACACACAGTGGGGTGGGAAACCTAACTTGCTTGTGGGAGACTTGGACTGCAAGGGCACAACGTTGGCACAAGCCAGGAAGGAACCACGCAGGCATCCGTGCAGGGTGGCACTAAAATAATTTTCTGATCTTTCAGCTTTTGTGGGGAGGGCAACCATCTTGGTTCTCCATACAAATTGATCTCTTGTCCAACCATGTCTCCTGGAAATTACATTACTGTAAAACTGATCAATCTATGGACTGCTGCTTCATTCAAAAGGGTTAAAACTGTGTTTAGTATGTATGTTCTTTCCCTGCAAATACAGTTGTTTTTGTTTTTTTTCCAGATCTTTCCATTTAGAAACGAAAATGCAACCTAACTTTAATTAGTTGTGGGGCAAAGAAAGTAGCACATGCACACAAACTAAACCGACTGGCTAATTGTGAGGTGATGTTTCGTGCACGAGTAGTCGCAAAGGAAACAGTTGGCTAGTCAACACCTTCAGTGAACCCGAACATGATTGTGCTGAGTCACCTCAACTGAACTTGAACAGTGGTCTTTACCCAGCCCTTTGCACCTGACAGTGGATCATCAAATACCTGTTGACCAGTGTCATGAGAAAATGGATCTTTATTTACTTGGCAATAAACAAAAACCTTGAATATCGTTAATTGATTTTTTTCTTTACAGTCCAAAAATCCGGTCTTGCATTCACTTGTAGTGATTATGGTGTTGTACAACTTTGACCAACTTGATTGATTGTGAGTCGTGTGCTTTCTACCTTCCTCCATGCATCCCAACCTCCTCCTATATGAAACATAACTGGAGAAACTGTTTAGTTAAAAGGGAAAGTAACTTCTCGAGATTCAGACATATCTCTAATTAAAATAACAATGAATGATCTAAATGACTAGGAGACAGATAAATTGGACAAATGTATTTTCTCTCTCTCACTGCAGAAGCAAAACATGACAATATGGTCTCAGCTGCTGTCACATCCGGCTCCTGTCATCTCTCTCTTTCTTTGCCATTCTTCTTCTTATCATGACAGTTAATTGAGAAATACACACAATTCACAGCCTGCAGGCACAAACCATACAGGTGGGGTCTGGAAATATGGCAGCGGATTGACTAATTAAAAAAGAAAATCCCATTTATGCCTCGACTTTTCATATCCCAAGACCAGTTTGATACGCTTGATTCAATACCAAATTCAAAAATCTCACCTGAGGCGGCGAATATTGCCAAGCGTCTGAGTCTCAAAGTCTAAATCCATCTGTTAGCGTGAGGGGCTGAGTCTGCTGCTCTCTACCTCAGCAAAGCAGGTTGCACTGCAGAGTCAGGCAGATGTTAAAGCTAAATGAAGATGTCCTATCTCATTTTCTCCTGCTCTTCAGCACTTCAGCCCAGATCACTGTTTTCCATTCATTGCTTTCCCTTCCCTTTCCACCCTCCCTCCCTCTATGGTTATGTCCAATTCTTTTTTTTCCTCTTCCTGGTATAAACTCTGCAGTGCACGACTGACTTTTATACGACAGTACCATTTTCCACAGGGGCTAAAGAACACACTAAGCACTTAAAGTGTCAGGAGACATCAGTCTGCTTTTGCAGCTACCTCAACAAACAAACACACACCGCTCTTCTAAATTCAGGCCTCGCATTTCTCAACAACGGACGACTTCATCCATCAACCGAACACCGCGCCGCTTCCAGCGGAGGTTTGAAATGCAGTCGGTGAGTGATCATTTCACTTGAATGGAGTTTGTATTTTTAGTGAAGAGAACGTGACCCTGTTGATTTCTAAATTTGGAGCTGAATGAGTCCTGACACGAATGAAATCTGAATAGAGGTGGGAGATCGTCATGCCGTCGAAGGTGCCTTCTCTTTTGCTGACAGACACCCGCAAACTTTTGAATTATGTCCGTAGCACTTCAAGGCTGATATGATCCCCAGGTGCGACACGCCGAAGTGCATCAGATAAACATGACATTTCAGTTAACGCATCTTTGAAGACCGTTTGAGAATCCTTATGCTGCCGCACCTTTCGCAAGTCCCGGCTCTAAGCCTTGTGAGAGGATGTCAGGTTCAAAAATCTAGCTGCAGAGAGGAGGGAGCGTCGGTACGGACGGGGACAGCTGCAGAATCTACAAGTGTTAACTTACAGATGTACTGGAACTATGGTTTTGTAATTCTCAATGACTGAGACGGATTAGCATTGGTGTGGCTTTCCCATGTTGGGGAGCGCTGAAAGAAGAAACAATGTAATCATATGACATATATCCACATGAGCGTGTGTGTAATTACTCCCAGAAGAGGAGGACATGACTTGAATGTGCGCAGTGGAGAGAGCAAGGGAGTTCACCAAGGTTCATATTATGGATATTTCATCCTATGATGACGACAAGATGATGAGGAGATATGTAGATTACCACCCCACTCCGCAGCCCTCCTGTGCACATTGTTATAACCGATTTCATCTCATTACTTTGGTTTTCTTTCATTTCTGTTCATCTGTTGTGCTTCAGTCTCGGTGCTTTATTCAGGAATTGACGTTCGTGTTGCTTTGTGCGTGCTGAATGTAACTCTCTGGTAACACCTGAGCATTGGTCAGTGGTGATGTCGATGGCTGAGGTGCCTAAAACCTCCTAATCTGCTGCCTGAGTGCCTTGCACGGCTGCCGTCTGCTCAAAGTGTGTTCAAAGAGGCAACTTTTCAACAGCTCCAGAGCTCTGTATGTCGAATGCAGCCTCTCATCTTTAAGGCCAATGCTTTGCTGTCTCATCCATCAACCCTGACTACCACCCTTCACAAGTGCAATATCTGTAGAACACAAAGAAGGCATCTCCTGACTCTCTCTGGCTACGAGAGGTCTTTGACACTAACTAGTATAAGTAATGCTCCTATTCCCCTTGAGGGGACAGTGTGATGTTTGCTTATTCAGCAGCACTGTCTTAAGTGTCTCATTGTCAAAATAAAGTTTTGCTTAACTCTCTCATCGTTTTAATGTTGCATTCAACCTAATTATCACACAATGCCGAAAAGAAACAAGGGAAACGTACCAATTAAACTCGACTATTAAGAGTCCCACATCACATTTTCCCCAGGGGCCCTCAGCGTTTCAGACATGCCAGTCAGGAAGTGTTGCATATGTCGTGATAGTTCATTAGCTGCCCTCCCTCACACAGCAAGTCAAGTTTTTGAATTTGTGTTTTTTTAGACCAGCATTCGGATAATGATTCTTTTTTAAATACATATCTATGTATAATAGGAAGCAAAGGTTAGAGAGAACATTTCTACCCTGGTACATTAAAGAGCCATTAGTGCATCCATTTGTGGCTTAAGTGGCCTCATTGGGAACCATGTTGGCGAGAAAGTCTGAGGAAGTCTCTTCCTTGACCTGACTCCGCCGTTAGAGAAACCTCGTTCGTCTTCTAACAGCATTCCTGCTAATTTACTTGACTTTAAGTTGTCTTTCAACTTCTGAGAATGTGATTAAACACACGGACCAGTGATCATTTAAGTAAAAGACTCGCAATTAGCTTGTGTGACATTTACTTTCTGCGCTTAGTGGATACACCCACTATGTGTGTGTTTGTGCGTGCTAAATGAACCCTGTGGGTGTGCTTTGCCGTAGGTAACACTCCATTACTTGTCCATTTCCGCTGCATGGCCAGCCTGAGCATTTTACTCACAGCATAATGCACTAATTACAGCTGTAAACACACACAAAGACAAACACTCATAACCATTTATCTTGCTAATTTTGCTAAGCCACAGCCCTCTCGTCTTGGTCCTTATGCTCTCTGCCTGATTCCATTCAAGCGATTCCTCTTGTCTTAACTGCGTGAGAAGGCATAATTTGTTTGTTCCCTCGATGACAAAGGGATGACCAGATTTAACCAGGCTCAAAGAGGAGTGGGTGGAGGGAGTGGGCAATTTCGCCGAACATCGCTGAATAGATGTGATTACATCCATGGGCAGAGCGGTGGGACGAAGGAGGGGAGAAAGCAGGAGGTGACAGTAGGTGAAATAAGAGGTGGAAAGATAATGACAAGCAGCAATACTGAAGTAGAGCACGGCGGATGAGGTCTTCCTCTCCCTTTTGTTCCTCATTTGGGTCACAGCTCTGATTACTGAAGACAAAATGAGAGCCAGTGTGCTTTTTCTTAACATTGTTTAAGCAGTTTTGTAATGAACATTAGACGCCACTGGTCCTGTAGAGCTCAGTAGGTAAAGGGTGATTAAATTGTTACTGCGGTGACTCACTTAAAAAGTTGTGCGTCTGTGGGTTGCAAGAAAAGATGAAACTGTAATGTTCCAGTCAGAAAATGATAGTGTTTCTGAGGCAAGCAATGTCAAGAGTGATTACTATTTTTATTTTTTCCTGTTACCTCAGACTTCTCTTCCTTTCATGGCTTGTTGTTCCATACTGTGCTTTTGTAATGTAACAGCTGGACATCCTAAAGTCACAAGTCTTATACAGATATGTATGTAAAGTAAAGTAAAGTACTTTTCTAACTACAGATGATGATAAGCTTTACAATCACAGTGACATATCTACCCATACGTTCACACAAGTGCAAACACCAGGTTCAGCGTCTTGCTCAAAGACACTCTGGCATGTCCCTGGTCCATGTACCGGGGTTTGAACCTCTAACTACCTGGTTCATGGGCGACCCAGTCAACCTACTGATTCACAGCCGCTTACTAGTTCACGAGACACTAACCTGGTGTCAAATGCCAACAATTATGGAAAGCATTGTTTTCTTCAATTCATCTGAAATGGATGGGGTGGCAAACACCCAAGCATGGAGGCAATTCAAGTTGTGCTGCTGTTGATTGTGATTTACTGCTTTGCAAATGTGGTCATTAAGACTTTTCTAGAAAAGAGATTACAGCGAAAGAGAAGAGGAGCAACATTTCCTGAACTATTTCCAAAGAAAGAGCACACGTCCAAGCAAATTCCTGGAACATTGGTCTTCGGCTAAGGATGGAGGAGATGTAAATTCAGCATCTAACGTATTATATCTTCTCCATATCATTGTTAAACATCATCTTGTGGCCCTTTAAGGCTGCCGTGTTAACAAGCTAAATGAAGACAGTGTAAACATTATACCTGGTTAACACTGAATGTGTCTGTCCCGAGGAACCTTCAGCAAAGCGAGGCTCCAGGGATTGAAACACCAACTGTGCAGAAGGTTAAAGATCATCTTCAATGGGACAGCATAATGTTCTGTAAAAACACCTTCCTCTGCCATTTAACGCCATAACTCAGAAACAGTGGAATCATAGAATCACTGTAGTGATAGATTTCATTTAAAAATTACACTTTATAAATTTTATTCACTCTCCCCACAGCTTTCACTACACATATTATTTTTATTGTGGACAGATGTGGTTGTTAAGTTTAACTTTTTTCCCAGTTTCAGCTTTTGTAGTTCCATTTCAGTCTTGAACAGAGTCGATGCGATTTCTTCTTGGCTCCAACTCTGCATCTTTAAACTGCTCGAGCTTGGGCTTGTCACACATTCGTTTTAGGTGCTCTTCACCAAAGCCCTGATTACAACACTTCATAACATTTGGTAGGAGATAATTGATTTTAATTAGCACTAAATAAGAGCATACTTGGATGAGGGGATAATTGCAGTTAATTGCAACTTGGGTCACTTCATATGGTTTTAGCAAGCAATTCTGACCCCTCAACACAAGTGCATCAATCTAACACACTGTGGAAGAGCAAGAGACATAACAATCTATTTGAAAGTTAAATTTTACTTAACCTTAACAGTTTTACAATTTGCCTTCACCTAGGCCACGCTTGACCAACAATGGATCAAAGATCTAACTGCTTAAACGTTTGTCCTCAATGAGTTACTTCTTAGTGCTGTTACAAAGCAGCAGAGACTTTTTCATTAATGGCAAGAAATACTGGATAAAGTCCTGCTGCTCTTAAGAGCAACTTAAAGGCTCACCATCACTCTACCTACTGTTCTTTCCTCACATTCGCACACAGTCTAAAAACTAGCTGTCGTGTTTAGCAAGCTTCTGTATTTCATCAGAGCACATGCTACAGTGTGTCTTCAGCCATAAAGCATGGGCAACTGAGACTTCCTGTCGTTGCTCTGCAAACCTCAACGGGGGAAAATAAAACAATCCCTTCTAGACTCCTAATACCTCTGAAAAGTTACTGGATTTAATGGATTATACGTATCTGCAATAATACAGGAAGGAGTAATTTTGCCTTCTTTACATATTTCTGTAAGACGTGACATTAGGATTCTTGGCCGTTAAGTGACAAAGGCACAGCTTGGAACAACAAGCCATGAAAGGAAGATAAGTTCGTACTCACCTTTAAACAGCATCACACTGAGCTCAGAACTCGACTAGAACTCCCCTGATGTGTTAAGAAGCACAGGATAACAGACCTGAAGATGACACTCACCCTATGTGGATACAAAATAGTCTAAGCAATGTTTGCTGGCAGGGACTGCAGATGCAGATCATGCGTGTTACAACCGCTCAGTGTCATGTCAACATGCTACACAGAGCACATTTCATTAAGGCCAACTTAGAGAAGAAAGTGCTGGAAGAGTAAAGGGGGCACATGAGTCATGTAAAAAAGAAATGCGGAGACTATTTGGAGGACGAGGACAGCGTCCAAATGAGAGAACAGGACCAGGCGGCTCGGTGGATAAATGGGTGAAGGATGAGAGAAAAGAAGTGGGAAAAACTCAAGGTTAAATGAGAGCGACGAGAGGGATAATCCAAAAAGGGAGGGATAATGCTGAAAGCTGCCAACACTTACTCACAGTCACCCACAGTATGTTTACTCATTCCGTTTCACTGACATGAAATTATTTCAGAATCTGCCAAGGCAGTGGGACCCATTCACTCCCACCACTCAGGGACACGCAAACAGGCCTCTTACAGTGGTCCTGAAAAACATCAACAACATCAACAACACGCAAACAAAATCAGACACCACCTCATCTGAGCTCGACCTCAGAAACTTTTCCCGATGATGTTAAAGTCCCCCGATAAACAGAAGGTAAGCCTTCTGAGCCGCCATGCCAAGAGTAGGGGACATCCACGCACCTTCCCAAAACTGCGTGGCCTCTGTATTGGTTCACTTTGATGAGATTTGTTCGTCATGTCTCCTCTCATCCCGCACACATCTCCTTTCCCCCGAAGAGACACACACAAAGCAAATGCTGCAGAGTCGGCTGGCGGGACAACGAATCGAAAACGTAATGAAATCCAGCCGTCTTTATGCACCTCATCCTGACCGACCTGTGTGTGGAAATGAGCAAAGGCACTGCACAGAGGAGGTCAAATATAAAACAGAAAAGCAATGCTCCTACACCTGAGGCTCTGGAAGAACATCAGCACACACCTATGAGGCATAACATTATGACCACATGCTTAATATTGTATAAGTCCCCCTTGTGCCTCCTTGGGCCTTCTGAGGGTGTCCTGTGGTGTCTGGCAACAGAATATTGTTAGTAGGGAGGGAACTCTGTGGATCAGGCTTGTTCCAGTGCATCCCATAGATACTTGATCAGTTTGCTTTGTGTGTGTGTGTCAGGCTGGTCTAGGTGGGTGCTACATGTCTAAGTAACATCCACATGAATGCCAGCAGAACACTGAAATGTCACAAGATTGTCAATGTTATTAACTTCTCCTGTCAGTGGTTTTAATGTTGTGGATGTTCTGTGTATTTCAAAACTGTCACAAAGGTGTAAGGAAAGTGATCAGCATCAGGTCCACTGTGCACTTGAACGAATATACTTGGAAGTTACTAGCGAGATTACTGACGAGCAGACATTTATATTTAGTACATGAACATAAAGCAGTGAAACAGACTCACCAAGGGCTCGCTCAAGGGGGCATGGTGTGAACAAGCATTATTAGTGCACTTGACAAGGGAGGCGTCAACGCGGTGCTTTCGCCGTTCGCATTACTCACAGGCAGAGTAGAAAAACACAATCCAAGTTGCTGTGTCATGTTGCCAGCTGATCAAAACCTTTGAAGAGACTGCAATTAACGACTCTCTGCATTAAGAGAGTTTCTTATCCTCACTGTTATTTCAGTGTGAACGCAGCACCAGCTTCAAGGAGCCAGCTGACCCTCGGGGAAATATCGAATCAAAATGTTCATGTCCTATAATGATAACATGCTAACAGCCCTTGATCAAGTTTAACTCATGACATGGTGAGACACCCGTGTAAAGACTTGGTTCAGGTGACGTGACGTCTACACCAGCCAATGCGTAACAACTGCATTTGACCACTGACCACACTGCAAGATTTCAGCTAATAAATAAAAATAAAAGCATCGTGGTACTCAATCTTTTTTTTTTCAAACCTTGCAAAGATAAACAGTGCAGATTTGCTTTGTTTCAGCTCGTAAATCAATTCCCTTATTCAAACAAGAGCATGCGCAACCTGAGGAGATGTTTGAGTTTAAACAGCTTATCAAGTTTCCTGCGCAGGGAGACCACAGCGAGACGGGGTTGTTTGTGGATCTGATCTGCATTTAAACGACCGCGTCACATTTACAGACACGCTCAGACCACTACATTACCGCAGTCTGTTCCATACATTAGAAATACCAAGAAGTTTGTTGTGAAGGAAACTTGGCATTTGCCGTTTTTTCCTATTTTATATGTATTTCATATCATAATATCCAGGATGTGCGTGTTTTCAGAATTCCCCAAATTAGTAGTAATGCAAATTATTTCTAGGAGGCTTTTTTCATTCTTGCAGTGCAAATACCGCAACATCTGACCAACATCTGCCTGAAAAAACCCACTGCATTTACTTTTTATTCATACTGTATGATTGAGCTGTACGATCATACAGTATGAATTCAAACACATGTCTGAACACATACCCAGCACGGACTATTTACTAGCAGTGAGAGTTATCTCAGTGCCATGCCACTAAAACCGTTTAACAGACATTCAATTACAGCACTGACTAATGCTTAAATGCTTGAGCATTAAGATTTTGACTGCTGCGTTAATGTGAGAGTTTCAGCAGTTTGAACTCTTTTAATGTGACCGTATAAATGTGAACTCGCACTCTCAGCACATTTGAATGCAAACACGATCCACGCGTAGTGCCTGCGGTCTGTTTGGCCTAGAAAAAAAAAAAAACTTAACTAGTAATCCAATCTGGGTGTCGGCGTGACCAAATCCAGCTCGACACCCGCACCTTACTCTCCCTTCATCTTACTCTCCGATCCATCTGATTACTCTGGCAATCTGCGTGTCATGTACAATTAAGTGGGTCTGAAGATGCAGAGAGGAAGATGAAATTTTAAGTGCTGTAGAAATTATTAGGGATGAAATGTGTGTGTGTGTGTGCCAACAGCATCCCTGGTGGTTAGGGCGCTGACACACCGTAGAAGTGACAAGGTAGTGACAAGTTTCCTCTGATCAGGGCTGAAGACACGACAGAGCAGAGTTTAAGACTCTAAGGCAAACACACACTTGGCCTGATGGTCTCCCTCGTTCGTCACTCTCTCACTCTCGCACACACTCAAACACACACACACACATTCATGAGAACCCCTATGGGTGAGAAGGTCTTCTCCTCTACTGCTCACACTTTCTTGCTTCCTGTCACCATCATTTTTTTTTATGCTAAACACTTGGAATCCAAAATCTGATGAAATGAAAGAGCCTGATGTGTACAGAGGGAAATTAGTGTCAAATATATGTTTAACAATATGCAAATAAAAAAAAACCAATATGTGTTGTTCACAAATTTAATTCCCATTTCTCAAGCAAATACCAATCTACTCTACAAAAGTCTAAAACATGTCAGGGTTTTCAGTGCATACATGTGGGACGCTGGATGTATTTGGGCCTGTTTTTGTTGTATCTGAGCCAGGACTGATGGACCAATGAATTCTGAATTACAACAGCAAATTCTAAAATAAAATGTCAGGGCATCTGTCCGTGAGCTGAATCTTAAGAGAAATTAGTTTATGCAGGAAGACAATGACCCCAAGTCATTCTACAACAGAATAGTTAAAGAAGAACCGAATTAATGGTTCGTAATGGCCAAGTCAAAGTCCTGACCTTAATCGGTGATGTGGAAGACCCCGAAGAGAGCAGTTCATGTGTGGAAAGCCACCAACTTCTCAGAACTGAAGTGGTTCCGAAATCCCTCCAAGCCGCTGCAGACAACGGATCAGCGGTTACCAAAAACCGTTTAGTGCACAAGGGGGTCACACGAAAAAACAACTCAAACTTTTACACACTTTTACAACTCAAAGATATGTACAAATCATTTTTGTATTTTAATAAATAAATGCACATATATTAATTTGTTTAATTGGGTTCTTTGTTTTGCATAAAATTATTACCGCTATATATTATGAAATTATTTATTTCTGTCTTGCAGGACATGGTTTTTTGTTCTTATGTTGTAGTTTTGTATTCAATCAATTTGATGCTGGTCGATGCAAACACTGATCAATAAAATCATTCTCCAGTGGCCCATGTTTTCTTCAGGTGTTAAGTTTTTAGAACCATTATGTGTTTTTATCAGGGTTTTACTTAAATCAGACATTTTTTTTTGTGTGTGTGTGTGTGTGTGTTTGTGTGTGTGGGGGCGTCTTTTATTTTAGAGACAAACATACACACACATGCGCGCACACACATTAAATTAATTCCAAGCTGGGGTCTTTCACTCAGTGATAAATGTCAACCTCTCTCCCCCTGAACAGATATCGATGGTTATTTGGGCTTATTTCTCCAATCTGTTGTTCACCTCAGAACGGAGATGGAATCCATTTCTGCCTGGTTGGCAGCGAGGGTGACTGTAGGACAAGGTAATTTAGCTGGCACCCTCTTGTAACTTTCTGTCTGAGGTGCTGCGCTATCGCAGGCCCCGTTCTACAATTTACCTCAAACAAACAAGAGCACACATGCACAAAAAGCCCTCGGCTCTCTGTTCTCTGCTCGGCGACACACAAACTGGGCTTCAACTGAAATGAAACAAAGTCCAGACAACCTGAGCGTTTACTTAGTTTGATGTGGCTTTTACAAACAATCTCCGGGGCAAGTAAAAAAGGATGCATTAAAACAATTTATTGGTGTTTTTCCTGTTATTTCAATTTACACCAAGTAAAGTTGAAGTATTTCATATGTCAACAGTTATTCCAACACTGAATGTTTAATTTCTTCAATAAAGTGTGTCAGGTAGATTTTGTTTTTGTTGTCCTGCAAGTTGGAAAACAGAAACCCACAACAAAGATTTGAAGAAACGTAGTGTCAGTGGTTTGTTAAGAAGCGTCCAAACAGGAACCCATCTGTGCAAAGAGAGGGGTTCCAACTGTCCAGCAAGTAAACACATGTCTCATTCCAAACAAAGTCAACAGATGTCTAGAGGAGTCCACATCTAAGACCCAGCCTCTCTTCAGACCTGGATCCCAAAGACTTGTTGAAGTCTGGGTTAGATAGATTTGTTTTAAGCTACTGAACTGAATGTGAACTGAACAAGTTATGACTTTACAATCCTTACACTTTAGCCTGTTGTTATATGGGGAATTTTTGAAGGGATGGAAATACTTTCTTTAACACAGAGTAACACAGCACAGCATAAAGTGAGACAATGTACCTTGAAAGAATCTAGTAATTACAAATACCCAATAAAAGCAGCTTGTGTGAGCAAAGTTCAGCAAAGGTTTCATAAATTCACTCCAAATGTTCCAAGTACTTTGGGTAAAGGTCAAGGCCACAGAGCTGAGCCGATGTTTAAGCTCATACAGGCACTGGGGCATCAAGCTGGTCAAGAAACATGTCAGTGGTGAGTGGAAACTGGGAGTGATTAGTACCTACAGACTTAAAAACCAATCAATAAAATATCATTGCTTAATCACAGTAGTTACAGGTCCTGTAAACATATTAAGATACATTTGGAAAGCTGTACAACAAGTAGTTTGGCAAAGAAAGGACAAAGTGCATTAGGATAAAAGAGGAATGTTGTCCTGAGATTCCACATAAAATTAGTTTTGGAATAAAATTTTATGGTAGCACCACTGCTGATATTGTTCAGTTGTTTCCTTTGATCCAGACTCCGCAAATGGAACAGCAGATTTCATGCAAATGAGTCCTTCAAGGTAACAGTCCAACATCAGCTCCCTAACTAGCAAAGCATGTTTTGACCTGAAGACACGTGGAATGATCATTTTTCAGAAATCCAAAATTAACAGCACCCGTGCGATAATGAAGCAAAATCCAAATGTTTCATTTCAAATCATGCTTTAACCCGACTGGCTCCATCAGTCAGCACTGAGCTCCATTAAACTGACAATGCTCTTGGCTAGTGGCACTTCCAGGATTTGTTAGATGAAAACGATTCTTTCTAACAAGTCACTTTCATTATGCCAAAAAAAATTTGAATCTCCTAAATAAAGTGGTGGAGACACACCTTTGTGAATGGTGGATGGATTTAATCTAATTTCTATCTAATTTTAACAACGTCTAGAACAGCTGAACATTGCACAGAACAATCCTGAGCATGGCTGTAAGACGTCAAAGGCTTTGGAGAGGAAAATCATCAGAAATGGCAACAAGGCGTCTTGGATCACTGCAGGGATGATTGTTGCTGAACTGGCCCTTCTGAACTTTGTCTGAAGTGTCAAGGAAGATTGTTGTGATGGTTTTTCATTACGGTGGACTCAGGGATTAGTTTCGGAAAGGTCCTTTGGACTGAGACAAAACTGGATGTGTCTGTGCGCATGGATGTTGCTTTCTTTTGGCAGAGGAAAGAAGAAGCCTTCAACTGTTAAATCATGTTCCCATACTAAAAACATGTCAATAATTCTGTAGGGCAGTTATGCTGCTTCAAGTAGAGGGAGGCTTGTTCAGGTTCATGGGGTCATGAAGGACAAGTTGACACTTCCTGCTGCCAGTCTGGCTTTTGGTCGTCGTTGATTCTTCCAGGCGGATGTTGACCCAAAGCACATTTCTGAGTCGGAGCCAAAAAGATTTAAAAGATTTTTGTTCGCAATTATGACTCACAGGAAAATAAACATGTAGTTTAGATAAACTGGACCAATTTGCCAAAGAAGTAAAAGTAAACCAGCCTAGTTAGGTTCATGTCTGTAGAGATTTTGGCTTTGTTCTTTTGGAAGTTGTTAGACTACAGTTATGGTAGTGATTATTCCTGGGATATCTTAGGGTTTGTTCATGTTTATAAAGTGACCAATATTAATAATATACTAATAACTGTAGTTGGTGGAGTGTACATTTTCCTATGGGCCTGTTTACCAATTCACCTGGTACAAATGGATTTAAAAGAACATCATGTGCTATTTGATGACAATTTTGATTCATCAGCAGGCACCACAGGTTAAATTTTTATCCAGCTGTGTTATACTTAAATTGCCATGAGGTTGACCTAAAAATGTCCATGTGCCTTCTGGTGTTTGACAGATACCAGAACTGCAACTAGAGATCAGAGATAATATAAGAAAGGGTTAGTGGCAGTCAGGATTCAGGTTAAATATGATATTATTATATGGTCTTCATTTAAATACTCTAAAATTAGTTGTATCTTTGCAGACTTTGACATTGGAGACTTTTATACGAGGCAGTGCAGATGGTGTCTTAAAGTGAGCAGCGATGTCTCCACCTGGGTCAAATTTTAAGGGGTTCCTCACTCTTCCGTTCATTACTAAGGCAGTGCTGAGGTCCACACATCTTTACTGAGGACACTGCAAAACTCAGCGGCCCTCAGCTTCTAAGGCACGCTTCACTGAATCTCTAATGAAGGGGAGTGTTCAAAGATCAGTGGTGATGACAGGCGTGACACCATGGATGAGCAGCGTGGGCCCCAGATCCTGAGTCAGCAGCTCCAGCTGGCGTAAGTAGGCAGTGTAGCGACGAGTGTCGGCTGGAGGGCGTGGCAAGTACAGGAAACGCACAGCAGGTGGTGGCCGGGCCTGATCCAGGATCAGCTTATTTACAGATGACAGGTAGTCATTGGACAGGCGCGTGGCGTTGCTCGGGAAACTATTAACATAATCATCTTCGTTCTCGTCTTCCTCTTCATCACTTCTCAGCGAATTCTCTTCTGTGATGGTATCCGGGGTTTGTGACGGCTGTTTCTTGCTCCAGTCGCCTTGCCGCTGCCAGTGTAACGCCACCTGCTGGTCCCAGGGTACAGTGTAGATTCGAGCTTTAATTCTCAACTCTTTCAGCAGCTGGCCTAGCTTCTCCTCTGAGCCTCTCACACTTCGTCCCTCTTCAACGCACAGGAAGATACGCAGTGTAGCTTTGCGCCAGGCTCTGACCATGTTGAGGATGCACGCTAGCTGTAGCAGGAACAGAGAACAGGTATCAACGTAGCTAGAACTGTCTGGGCGCAGGAGGTTGACTGGCCAGACGTCGACATACACAGCTCCCTTCCCTAAAGTGGAGGAGGAGGGCGGCGAGAGGGCCTGGGTTCGATCAAAGTTGTTGAAGTATCGAGCTAGTACCACATTCTTTAGCATCTTCATAGCATCAGCAATGATCGCCACATACTCCTGGGGCCCTAGTACCTTCCCGTTCCCAAATTCACCATAGTCCTGTCTGTCTATGGATCCACGCAGGGAGCAAAAATGGAAGAGAGGAGGTTCCTCAATCTCCTGAGAAGGACCTGAGGAATCTGTGGACTGACTAGACGGATCGACCAACTTGTCCCTTGGAAGACAGTCATCATAGAAACCCAGGACGAGGGTGTTAGGACGCATGCCACCTAGAAAGTAAGGAAGAAAAAAGCCAAATGAGGAGCCACGAAGTGGTAGGCCACGTAAAGTGACGGAGAGGGGTCAGCGGATGCTGAAGCGCATAGTGCAAAGAGGTCGCCGACTTTCTGCACAGTCAATTGCTACAGAGCTACAAACTTCATGTGACCTTGAGATTAGCCCAAGTACAGTACGCAGAGAGCTTCATGGAATGGGTTTCCATGGCCGAGCAGCTGCAGCCAAGCCACACATCACCAAGTGCAATGCAAGGCGTCGGATGCAATGGTGTAAAGCACGCCGCCACTGGCCTCTAGAGCAGTGGAGACGCGTTCTCTGGAGTGATGAATCACGCTTTTCCATCTGGCAATCTGATGGACGAGTCTGGGTTTGGAGGTTGCCAGGAGAACGGTACATTTCAGATTGCATTGTGCCAACTGTGAAATTTGGTGGAGGAGGAATTATGGTATGGGGTTGTTTTTCAGGAGCTGGGCTTGGCCCCTTAGTTCCAGTGAAAGGAACATTGAATGCTTCAGGATACCAAAACATTTTGGACAATTCCTAGCTCCCAACCTTGTGGGAACAGTTTGGAGCGGGCCCCTTCCTCTTCCAACATGACTGTGCACCAGTGCACAAAGCAAGGTCCATAAAGACGTGGATGACAGAGTCTGGTGTGGATGAACTTGACTGGCCTGCACAGAGTCCTGACCTGAACCCGATAGAACACCTTTGGGATGAATTAGAGCGGAGACTGAGAGCCAGGCCTTCTCGACCAACATCAGTGTGTGACCTCACCAAAGCGCTTTTGGAAGAATGGTCAAAAATTCCTATAAACACTCTCCTCAACCTTGTGGACAGTCTTCCCAGAAGAGTTGAAGCTGTAATAGCTGCAAAAGGTGGACCGACATCATATTGAATTCTATGAGTTAGGAATGGGATGGCACTTCAGTTCATAGAATGAGTAAAGGCAGGTGAGCGAATACTTTTGGTAATATAGTGTATGTGCAAATCTAACTATTAGTTATTATCATAATCACTGTCATGTAATTTTGTTGACATAGTAAAGGTCCATGTAGAGGTCCAGTCATTCATCTAATTCAAAATTAAACTGCAAACCTGTTGAATAAGTAAACTGGGAAGGAAATCTTCGCTAATAAATTTGCAGTGAAAACATTTGTCAAGTCTCAAAATCTGTCGTTTATTGTCTTTCGATTTCTCTAATGACCAAGAGGGACATTGTACTCATGCTGACAGTGGTACTGACCGAGTCCTGAGATGAAGAGGAGATGCTGGATACCATGACGTACAGAATCTGCCAAAGTCAGGTTGACGAAGGCTTTGATGTTTAGATGGTCCACCAAGGACAACCAGGACTCATACTGGGATTGCAGAGGGTCAGATGGTAACGTGTCTGGCAACGGCAGAAATACAAATGTGTGATGAGTTAAGACATTTAGCTGACGGTTCAATAGAAGCGTGCTATGATATAGAAAATGGCAGGGAAAGAGAAGGCCACGAACCAAACCCATACAAGGAGAGAATAGAGAAGTCGTTACAATGGAGATGAAGCTAGAATCACAGGCAGAGGTGGAGCAAGAGAGAGACAGCAGATGAGATTATGGGATGTGGGGGGGCAAGGAAGAGAGAGAACGATGCAAGCACAAATGACAATGTAGACAAAATGTGAGACCGAGAAAAAGATACAGGGAGGCACAAACAGGCAGGCGGGTGATCAATCACCCCAGAAAGACATCAATATGTATGTAGAGTGCAACCCAGAGGCCACATCTACAGGCTTCATAGACAATTCATGGGGTAGTTTCAGCTGTGTTAGGACCTCTTCAGCTGCTAACGCAGTTGTCCCATGTATAAATATTCTATTCAGGTTTAAGGAAAACAGCTGCTAGACAAGGGCAAGAATAAATGGATGGACTTAAAATACATTATGAGTCCAATGTAGAAATAGTCCTCAACAACAAACTCTACTTCAGTGTAATTATGTGAATGAATGACTCATATTTCTCAACACCAAGTGCTTGTCAAATGAGAGAAGGGCTCTTCAGCAGCTGATGAACATGTCATTTATAACACTGTGAAACACTCAGAGGATTTGGATTCTTAAGACTCCACTCTCGGCCAGTGCAAGCCCAACAAAATGCCCAAAAGACAAAGACAATCAATGGCCCTGCTCCTTGAAAATCTGCAAGTGTGTGTCTCTGCAGAAAAGGAAATAGACGCCCCAAGAGCATAGCGCGCATGAGTACTTCGCTGAAAATGAAAAGGCAGAAGTTGAGCCAGTGTCACAGAGAAAGGTCTAGCATTCTAAAAAGGTCCATTAAAAGATGTCGTGCTCAGTGTAAAATCCTACTGCCAATTTTGAACAAATCCCAAATGAAAAACAAACACTCGAGTCAAGTCATAGAGGGGCAATATTTGTTTTTCTTTTATAGTCTAGTATAATAAATTGCGATTCAACTTTTAGCACTGAATATCATGTTAAATTATCCAAACGTATTCTCTCTACATAATAGTTTCCTTTTCACACTGAGCTGCTTTAGATCTGAAGTTGTGCAGAAGTAAAGTTTGAAATACTGGAGAAAAGTTTTTAGAGGCTAAACTGAATGTTGGTGTCTTACTGAGGTCACCCAGCTGAACATGTCCCAGAACATAGAGGCCACTCTTCTTGATGTCGTTGATAAAGGTGATGAGGCCCACACTGCCACGAGGGTTGGAAACCATCAGCAGGATCTGAGGCCTCCAGAACTTGACGTGGTCCTTCCTCACATCCAGCATCAGCAAGTACTTACGCACCTACAGGCAGGAAAATGGACATGTGAGAAGTGTTGTTTTTGGGCTTCAATGTTTATTTTTACTTACATAATTAACCCTGTGGCTGGGTGTCGGGTGGAGTCTCCCTAAAGCAGAGTTATGTCTGCAGTTATCTGATACTCAGGCTTGAAACATAAGTCCAGTTTAATTACACATGTCCTGAAAATCCATGTCTGGAAGTAATATAACTTGCACACAGTGATTTTTTTTTTGGGATTTAAACTTCACAATATGTGGCTCTCAGGGCAGTATAAATGGACATTACGTATGCCTGCAAGATTATTGGAGGATTTTTACGAAGCAAGAAATAACTGGCCACATATGGTATTCAACAAGCTCTCTCACGATGTCTAATGTCTGTTTCATATTAAATGAAGAAAATTAAAGTAACTTTAATGGGTCATCAGTGCAGATTTAATACAGTGTGCATCCAGCAATCTTTATTAACCCCAATAAGAAATTTTATATCGCTACATAATTTGCAAAATAACCACTTTAGAAATCAAAGAACTTCTAGTATGGTCAGTTTTATGAGATATTTACTCACCAAAATTCATTTCACACATGAACCTCAGGAGGCTTACGGTGTGAAATTTGTGGGATTAAAATAATGATGGTTAACATACTGTAGAAACACTACAGAAATATTTAAATGGCTCCCCTGCATGGTGCACCAAATAACAGATAAAACTATTCGCTGGCTGTCGCACAGTTCGTCAAGCCTCAACACAAGTTTGAATTTGAAACTGTGCAGAGGGCTTCAGCCACATCAAGTGAAGCGACAGTGCAACATGCAGGGAAACCACTTAAATGTTCACTACTTGATAGACTGAATTTTCAATCTCAGAATGTTGAACTGAGTCTACAGTCCTCAATGCAGTAGTTCATTTCCAGCCTGGGCCCATTGCTGCATCTCTGTTACTCCCCAACAGCCTCTAAATAGATTTGACAGACTGATTCCAAGATTAAGAACGAACCCCTCATGACCCCGGTTCATGTGAACATCGTGGACTCTAGTCTTGGCTGTAATTTCACATTAACCATGCAGACATGAGGATGGCTTTGATCGACCCGTCTAACTCCGACCAAGAGAAAGCACTGCTCTATTTCCTAAAACTATTTCCTTTAGGTCGTAGACTCTGAAGGCGCTCTGTGTGCATACACCTACCTTATATGAGTGCATGTGCTGTTGCATGGTAACCATATGGTCCTATGTAATTAACATCCAGTTAGGACGTGAGTGTCTATGTGTACATATAGGCATAGACTGGTGTGTGCATTTGTGTGTATACATGTGTAATTTGGACTATTAGAGGGAAAATATGACTGCTCATGAATACACGTTTAAATGTCAGTGTCTATTAGTTTGTATTAAAATGCTATGACATCATTAGGATTCTGAACGTGTGCTGACGAGGTGGCACCAAGGTACCATGAGGGAAATGTACTCAAGTGGAACTAAAGATTAGCTCTAAACCTACTGTCTACGAGAAATGATTAACACTCCCTTTATGCCCTTGTGGGAATTAATGACCATTCACTCAGTGATGACATGTCGCCATGTTAAAGCTGCAGCCCATGCTGTCATATTCACTTCTCTTGAGAGAGGATGGGCAACTCTAAAGGCTAATTCTATGTTTTTCATGGCTTTTGAACTCTTGAGCATTCCTTATTAAAAGTGGTGTTCTTGGTGTAACAGGAAAGTTGGGGAGAAAGTCGTCTGTGACACGAGCGCAGAGGGGAAGTGATGCGAGGAAAGTGAACTTTACTGGAGTCCACCAATCACTTCACATTTAGATGAGGGAGGTGGTAGAGACTAAAGTACTTCCAGCCAATTAAAGCAGTGGCACTTTTTTGGCTGGAAGGAACTCCCGTTAAATGGAAGTGCATCACTTGAGAATAACTAAAAAAAACGACTTTCCGTTTCAGGGTGTGTTTCATAGACTTAAGGTAATGATATGAAATTGTAGGAAAAAAATAAAAGAACGACACCGTTCTTGAGTTACAGCTCCACTTTGGAGTTTGGCCTGAAAAGACCAAGGAAAATCTTTCTGATAATGGCATCTTAACAGTGCAACAGAAGTTCAGCTTAAGCTCCTGAAGCTGCTCAGTGCATGTGCGTCCATATGGCAATCAATCTGAAATGAAGTTGCAACCAACATCATTATCGTCACAATCACTGTGACTGTTTTCATGCTTCTATTCAGTAATTGCTGTAAAGAAAGAAACAACAAAGTCCCAGAGGCAAAGTCCAACTGCCTCCACTCATCTAATCATCTGTCTCTCTTTATCTCTCCATTTCTCCCTGTCTTCTCATCCATCAGACTATCATCGTCTCACTGTCGCTTCAGTCTCCATCCATCACTTAGTTTCTCGATCACTCATCGTCTCTCCCTGCTTCGTTTCTGCCTCCCTCGTTCTCTTCCTGTGATACCATCAGCATTTCCTGGCTCAGTTTGTCTTTTTCCTCCTTCAATTTCTCCCCTAAACACCGTTGTCGGCGCCTGTTATCTCCAGCTGTGTGTTGTTGTGTTTTGTGAGCCGTTGTGTGTTTCGTCCCTGCTTCAATGTCACCTAGTTGGCAACCCGCCACCACGGCTATTGCTGGATGGGGCGGGAGCACAAGACGAGTGTATGTATGGGATTTTTACATGTACATGTGCGGTCCCTTCTGCTAAGTAGATCAGTGTAATCACTTCCACAGGACTGGGCACCTTGCCATGGAAGGGCTGAGAAGCTTTAGAACGGGGGAGGGGTAAAACTGAGGCACCGTTTTAAAGAAGGCTGATTTGTAAAATAAGTATAAAAATGTTGCCTGGCATAGCTACACTCAATTATCAAGTACACATGGCATTTGGATTTGGGGCATGTTTCCTACTGATACACAGAAGAAAAGAGACTTTCCTTGTAAACAAATTCAACTGTACATAGCTCAGCTGACGTTTATGACTATAACACTGTTACTCTTCTGTCCATCACCACATAAAGACCACCCCCAATGATCGGATTGGCCCAGCAGATCTGTAATGGGGCACAATCAGTTCCCAACGGAGCGACTCCAGACACAAAATTGTTGTGGGTGGGGGAAATCAAACTGGCTTCCAGGCTAATAAAAAGTTGTAAAGTTCTTGGAAACAGAACAGATTAATAATAGATCACAGTACATTACCCAAAGTTACCTTCTTTTTTTTACTAAACCTAAAATAAAAATGACAAATAAACTGCTTTGATGATCTAATATGAAACAGCAAACAGCACCTCTATGGGGATATTTTGTGTCTCTTTCTAGTGATTTTGCATCTTGCAAGTTCATTTGTGTCTCTCCAAAGTCATTTTCTGTCTCCTCTAAGTGATTATGAAACTCTTTTATGCCGTCCTCCGTTTTTCAGCATTAATTTGGATGACTTTGAACAGACTACAGAACAAGTCTTTTCCTGGTGTACCTGGTTGTGTAAACCCAGTGTGGCTGTTCAGGCTATGGACCCTTTCAGACCTTGCATGAATATCAGACTAACCCTAACCCTCAGTTTTGCACTGTATGTGAGTTAACACAGATACCCTTGGATGCGCATAGACCGCTACAGATGTAACCAAACTACATACAGCTATTTACGACGCGGGGAATGATGTGGTGATATGATGTGATATGATACATAATACGGAACAAGATTTAAAGTCTCTCTCACCCACTGAAAACACACATGTTAAGCTGCTGTGACCTTAACAAAGAACTGCCAATGCTCAGACAGATGTATGCAGTTAGGCACTTTATGTATTCTACTCATTATTTAGTTACATATTTAATTTTAACCTATATATTATAGTCATCTATTTATTGTGCATAGTGCTGTCAAAGACAATTTTCCATTTTAGGTAAGTTTTATGGACATTAAAGAAGTCTAAGTATTATTTATCTACCTTTGCCCTGACGCTGGTTATTTTACAAAATAATTTTTTGTCGCACAAAGCTCAGATTATAACTAAACCCTGAAAACTTCCGCAAGTACCATAATTTCACTGCTGATCTATTTAAAGCAGTGACAGAAAAACCTCTGGTAATAAAGGACGCAGATGATTATTTAGGAAAAAAATTCAACTCCATGCAGCTCCCAATACATCAACATAATCACATCAACAATTCACCACATACCGATACGACTTTTAATGACAGAATCACACACTAAAATACCCACAGCCAGCTATGCTTTTATTAATGTTTAAAGTTTAGCTGCTACTCAAGAGTGGGAGTTTCTTTAAGCTTTGTGGTTTAATTGTGTAACTATAGTAAAACAACAAATGAGCGAACCATTAATTCAGTCCTAAGTAAATGAACCATTAGTGGACGGTCAGACACAACGACATTTTTAATTTAACAGCAGGGAAACAAAAGTTTTAGGTACAATACCCAACCCCCATCCCTAGCCACTGTATCACCACCTGATTCTGACCAGGAAGGGGTATCAGGAGGGTCAATCAGATTACACAGGAGTGGAGGTTGTCTCCCTGTTGTGTCTGCTGTCTCAGGGTGAGGAAAAACAATAGAGGAGGGACGAGATAAAGAGACCAGGATAAGAAAATCGGAAGGAGAGAGGATGAGGACGACGAAGAAGAAAAGTGCAATAAGTTAAGTGGTTGTAATAACGTTCTGCCTCCTGACAAGCTACTGGCAGAGCCGGCCACCCTCACCCTCCCTGCCCACAGCCCCTTCCTAAAGCCTTGGCAACGGCTCCCTTCGGCGACAGGCCCTCCTGGCAACTGCGCACCCTCTCCTTGAGAGCAACAGGCTCACCAGATAGAGGACATGGAGCGCTAGATGATGTAAAGCTGTGTGTGTGTGTGTGTGTGTGTGTGTGTGTGTGTGTGTGTATCCATGTCGTAAATGTAGCGAGCTTTGCTGAGGGATAAAGATGCAGATGTGTGCTTTCGTGTCTGGTAGGCCCGATATAAACATGATAGATAGCTGCTGTAGGAATGACAAGGGAGCATGTGTACGTGTGAGAAAAGAGAGAGGGAAAATGTGTGTGTTTGTCTCCTAAATGCAAAGCGATTGGCTGAGGGAGAGGCACTGGAGAACAGTCTGTCTGTGTTTGTGTGTGTGCGTGTGTGTCTGCTTGTCTCTATAAAGCTGATAGAACGATTGCTTGGCAGAGGTACAGGCTCTTGTAAAGCTGAGGGAATGAGATTTTAGTTGCTATAGTAATGACAAGGCAGCGTTGAGAGTGTGTGTCTGACTGTGTTTGTTGTTGTTATGTGTGTGTGTGTGTGTGTGTGTGTGTGTGTGTGTTTGTCAGACCTGGTGGAAAATGAGAGCCTGGCTGATGTAGCCCCAGCTGGATGAGGGACTGAGATAGTGAATCAGCAGAAGCAGCAGCAGCATGAAGGCGATGCTGGCCGAGGCGTAGATGGCGTTGATGAGGAACATCATGACGGCGCAACCGATGATGCCTAACACGCACGTATGCCAGGTGAAGTATCGGAAGGTGGGCCTGGAAAGAGAACACGAGGGAGGTAAATGTAACAGCAAAAGTCACAGAAAACTGAAAAAAGAAAGAATAAATATCATGATCAGTTAGAAATGCCAACATTTGATGGTAGTGTTCTATCTGAGGGGGCCAGGAGATGACCAGTTCGCAAACTCAATCTAAAACAAAGTCTATTTTGTGAGATATTTCACCACATTTCAACAATAACAGCAGAATACCCTTGAATCTTTTGTTTTGCCGTTTTTCATTTGCAATTAAATTGTAACTGATTTGGATTTTATCAATTTGCAAACACTGTCTGACTCTACGAAGCAAACTGAATGACTCTCTGATAGCGTTCTAAACGTTTTACCTTAATAAGGCAATCCTCATGCAATAAAGTGAAGTGTTATCCATTCTGAACATGGGTGGGTTTTAAAAGTGATGGCTCTTTGAGTGAAGTCTTGGGTGAGGGATCCTTTAGAGAATGTGGTAAGAAAAACCTTTTATTCACTTCTTACTCTCACACCTCTAAAGAAAGACTTATATCAGTTTTAAGACTGAGGAGGATTTTTACAAAACACCAGGGAATTCGAAGAACAAGCAGACAAAAATGAAATTAAGATTCTCCTAACATGGCTGTCCATCTATGTGGGATGAAAAAGCCAATATAACTGAATCTAATACTGATTTATTGATGTCTTGCAAGAGCAAAGAAATACATTTTTAGTCACAGTATTACTGCTTGCTGACCTTATTCCCACACTACTGAGCCCATCTTTAAAAAGCAATGACAAGATTAAATGTAGGATAATCATTTGTTTTTCTCCAGTTTTAGCCTTTGAACATGAATTTGACATTTTATTCAGGTTAATGTTGTTTTCCACATTAACAAACAACCACAGGGTAGTTTCATGATAACTTCTCAGTGTGTGCTCTAATGCAACGTTGATGATGCAACGTTGATGCCTTGACTTTCATGGAGCATTTTCACATAAGTTCATCTACTTTTGGAGCAGAAACACATTTATTCAGCGGCCCTATGGTAATTTTCTGCCATCATTTTTAGGCTCCACTTGAGTGTGTGCTTGTTTGGTTTGGCTTTTGACGTAATGATATTTTAAAAACATTCCTTCTTGCCTCCAAACAATGTAACTTTCCATTGTCTGTCACTGATACAACGACTATGTGAAAATGTATGCACGTGACAGCTGATGTCGTCCATGTGCACATACCCTTGTCCTATGTATTATAAGGTGTTAGCTTCAGTGAGAAGTTATATTGGCAAAGCAAAGCAATTTAATGTTGTAATTAAACTTTTAAGCAATGTAAATTGCCAATAATTATGCAAAAAAGTTTTTAAAAGGTCATATTTAACCAAATTTGTCTCAATCTTAATGTTAGACCAACCATTATTAACGTCTCAAATTTTCCACACGCGCACACCTACGGAGTAATTTCCTAATGCGTGACTTCACAGCAGCATCAAAACAAATATGGAGTTAACACTGGGACATGATCAATTAAAACCAACACCCCACACAGATAATAAGCTGCCGCTGCTCACTGCCTGTAGACCTCTCAGTGCTTGTGTGCATGGGCTTGAATGCATATACGAATGAGTGCTTTAGCTGTATTCAGTGGGCAGACACAGTATAGCACGTACATGGGCCATTTTTAAGTGAGAAGGTCATAGAAGTGGGAGCTAGACAGTGGATGTTAGTGCACACATTTTTGGAGGATCATGTAATTGATCCCAATTTCCTTGCAAATGCTGAAGCTATGCAGATAAACAGCCATTAAAATGGTTCCTGCTATAATTACACAGTGCTGCTTAAATGACTTCCTCCATGGATCCACTTGCAGATTTAGACTATTCCTAGGAGGCTGAAAGGAACAACTGCTGAACAATATAGAGCAGAACAGTGCTACTGTATGGAGAGGTTGGCAGGGGGCAAAACAAGCAGGAAACTAAATTAAAAGAGAAGAGAAACACAGAAGGATCAACAAAATGAAATAGCCATGAGGAGGTCATTAGTCTTTCTGTTGGCCAAGCTGTCTTCATTATTGGGGGGAGCATTAGAAAATGAGCGCACGTCTAAGGTTAGAAACTCGAAAAATACTTTCAGCTCAAACTCTGGACTCAACAGGGAATAGCACTAGCGTATCATAACAAAATATTGGTGAAATGAACGAGTTTCGCGGCAGATAATGCGTTATTTAGAGGCTGCGTTTCGGTGCCCCATTCACTCCCACTATATGGATATAAACAGATCTGAATACCGTCCGAACGACTCCAAATGATACCAAAGTCATATGGTTGAGCAAGCGATTGCGATTATGCCAGAAATAAGATTACATTACTAGTTCTGGTTTGATTTGGATATTTTACATTTCTTCCTTTTGTAGATAAAGATCACCCTGCCTAGACTCTTACCAGTATTTTTTTTTTTACTGGAAGCATTTATTATTTTCAGATTGTAAATAAAAAGGGACTGACAGCGAGAATCATCTCAGTGCACCAAGTTGTCCTTTCTCAGCAAAACACAAAAACATGGGTCAACTACATAGAGTTTACTGATGTTAGTGCAGGATTTCTGGCTTTCTTTGAAATTCACAATGTTGACTTAGCCAATGAGTTTTATCTGAATATATTTCAAGCCTTTCTGGACGAGCTTAATTATCTGGCTGTTGAGTAAAAGCCTCTAAAAAGCTTCAAGATGACACAGAAACTGAGGATGCCCACTAAATGAATGAATGGGAAAGGGTAACAGTACAAGGCTCCAATTTGAAAGGGAATAATAAATAATAATAATTAAAGCTTGAATTTACCTAAAACTCTATCAGAACGTTAGTCTCCACTAAAAGGGATGGCAATATCATGACATTTTTAGCGCCATCCTCACTTGTTGCTATGGTTGCATCATATCTACCTACTGTCTTCAAACTTTGCTTTTTTTCCTCTTGACTTGTTCACTTAGCATCAACGTTGCCCACAATTCCCTCATCTTATCCCTCTCTCCATCCCATCGGAGAGCGGGCGTAATTACGATAAAAGCTTGCCCACACCCAGTCGGCCCTCCCCCACCCATCTCTTTTGTCTCTACAGCTCTTCTATCATCAACGGCAGCGGTCCCCTCATACAGTCACAGCCGCCCTCACCCCTTCTCCCTCCCCGCTTGTTCTCCAGCGACTGATGTCACTTAGCTGACACAGCAAAAGCACCCTGCAAAAAAATAAAAAAAATACGATGCCAATCAAGTCCTTAGAGACATTAAGAAAAAGAAACAGAGAGCGATGAAGATGGAAAGAACAGGCTCAGGCTTTAGCCAAAAGACACGTCATAACTGAGGGGAAGTAGGAACAGAAACTTTATCCTTCCAGACACACACAAATACAAAAAGGGAGCCAGCCGGGAGATGCCAGATTCTATAAGTCAGAGGTCAGTGAGTATATGAGACATTACGTCAGGCACCACCCACCTGGCACAACACCAGCAGAGACTAGACTGACCTTAAGAAACCTGAGATTACTTGATATTGGATCAACCCGATAAATGGCATCCTGTTAACCTTAACATAGCTTCATGTATGAGGTACTTGAATAAAAGTGCATGAGGGGATCAATCTGAAGCTACCCCACGATGTGAAAACCATCTTTAGCATGACAAGGGAATAATAACATAACTTTTTTGGATCGTGCAATTAACTCTCTACAGACCTCTGTCCACTGATCCTGCTAGAGGTGCCTACCATTATCCACTGGCCTGCAACAGATTCTAAACATATAAATGAACATGGCCAACACCTTAAACTAGACCTGACTGTATAGTAGTATTTAGTTAGTTACCAGTAGGTGGCAGTAGTGTCTTGAATGCTGCAGTGTTGTCACAATAGATTTAATGAAAACTTTTGCCACTGGTGATGAAAAAGGGCAGAACCAAACAAGGCAAGATGGCAAGTGAGTGCAGAACATTTATGGCACGGTGGAAAAATAAATATTTCGTCACGGAAAATGAGGGGGAAGTGCATCTGTTTGATATGTAAAGAAACTGTTGCTGTGATGAAAGAGTGTAGTACACGACGACTGTTGGGACATGAACCTGGTGGTGAGCAATGGAAGCTTGCCATGCATAACCAAGTTAACCACATGTCCTCGAAACAAAGGGAAGCACTGGAGACCTCAAGATCACAATCCTCCAGGTGTGAAAACTGACTCAGCAGTTCACTGGCTGACAGTGGCATGTGACCTCTGAGGTCATCAAGTCATATAAAATGCACTGTTGTTGTTGGCCTGTGTTCACTCTCTTACTCTCTGACTCTCCACTCCACACCTCCACGTGGAGACTCCCAGTTGCTCGGCTGCAGCTGGTTGCCAGGTAGTCTGCAAACAAAGAGCAACTACCCCGGGCCTGTTCTCCTTACAGCAGCGAAGCGAGATCCTGCTGAGGAATCTGGACCAACTCTTTTAGCCAACAAACAGAAGGTTTGCTGGCTAAACTCCCAAACAACCGGAGCCACATGGCTAGTTAGCACAGAGCTGCTAACAAGCCACTGTCCACTAAGTGATAGCATGACCTAGGCGTAGTCAAGCTAAGCTTAGCATAAAACTAGAAATGCTGATTTGTTTGAGTATTGTGATTTGATGTGGGTTTAGATTATGCAACACATAGACTCAGGGTCTCTTGCATGCTTAACTAACCACCCCACCTCTAACCTGGCACCTCATATAACTCTTATCACATTCCACATATCTACTGGCCAGCACATGGTCTGAGTGTCAGCAGCCATTGTTTCCTTTGTGTTCAAGACCTCAAATTCCCAGCAGCCATATTGACAGACCCTCAATCAGCAGCCATCTAGTAACACCCACAACCAGCGGCCATTTTGACACACCCCCACACACACCTATATAAAGTACTCTGTAGTTAGATTGTATGTTTACTTTTTATTCTCGTAATAAATGTCTTTTGAACATACCAGTTGTCTGTTTAATGTTGGACAAGAGTTAATACTGCCAACCTACACTGTCAAGAACTCCAAATTCCTTCAACTTTAACTGATTGTTAACATCGTAATGTTGGTTATTAAGTTAATTATTAATCAGAAATCCAAAATGACAATTTAGTATAATCTATGAGACTGATTCGATTAATCGGCTATCTTTCCCTTCCTAGAAGGGTGGTGCCCCGAGGTGATCTTGTAATTCAGATCCAATTATTTATTAATAAATAATTATTTTTGATAATTATTCATGATAGCCAAACCCCAATATTGCGTGCCTTAGTTCCCAGGTCCAACAACGACGCTATGAAACCAAATGGAAGACTGGTGTTAAAATATATTCCAAAGTATTCAGGTTTTAATAAGTCCAATTACTTATGTGCATAACGAGCTTGACATATACCCATTTTCCCTTTGTTATTTTTCTGTGTTCAGGACATTTGCAAGCCGCAACATTTGCATATATCATACATGAAGACATCGCTAACTAACCATATGCTAATACCTTTTTAATGACGAAATTATTCATAATCACAATACCAAAACGAGTAACCACGATATTATACCAGACAAAGTGTCACGGTTCCGGGTATTATCGTGATACTGTGGCCTTTTTTTATTACAGGTCTGAACATGGCCTCTTTTATTTTGTCATATGCAAGGATGAGTGCCATGTGCTCCAACAGGTCTACATAAAAATAAACACACAAGTTAGAAAATAAGGTAACAAATGACTCATTAATAAATCAATCTGCAGCAGACATGCTTTGATATGCGTGATCATTTTCTATGCAGTTATTTTTGACCCACTGCACTTTACAAAATGAAAAGACCAAACTTTCCATGCACACACGAGAATGCAGTCGAACTCAATGACATTTTCTGCTATTATAAAGCGCCAATTATTTGTGAAGTGGGACAGGTTCACCATCCATGGTTTAGCCACAAAAACAATCATAACGCGATAACTGCGTTGCAAATAGCTAATGGTTAAGCTGACAGCTTTAGAAAAGGTGAATGTAATAGCTTGAACCAAGCAGCAGTCTGTCACACTACTTGCCATTCAACTAGAGGCGTTCAGAATGAGTGCTGAGTGTCACGGTATTATGCATTGTGCCGTGTTTCCTTGTTGATATTGTGATGCTGTGCTGTACTCATGTATTGATACTGAGGTGTTTTTGAACTATATCTTCTTTTTCCTTAGATAAAACATGAACAAGCTCCAGCGTCATTGATACTGAAGCTGAAAGTAATGAAATTTTACACTATTCAACACAGGATCAACGTATTATTTGAAATCTGATAATCTACTCACAGAACCCTATTAATCCAGAATGACAAACATCCAACACCAATGCATAATACTGAATATACTGTATGTCTTACACACTAGAAACCATCTCTTGCCATAAATCTTGTTTCCATGTGGGCGTTATTTTGTGATTGTTAGCAATTGTGTCAATTTAAATTTCTTATTTTAGAGATGCTCAAATGCATCCTGTGCCTGAACAGGTACTCAGAGAAAGCACTACTACACATAGCTGCAAACAACAAACTATTAGTATTTGGTCAAAACTCCAATTACATTTATTATTGGTGCGTCTTGCTTTCCTTCACACCTACACTTAGAGCTGTCCACTTGTGATCAAATCACCCAAGACACAATGGCCATGTATAAACAGCCCAGGATCTAGGATTAACTACAGCTGCAATTTCTACGAATTTGAGGATTATCCTTAATCATGTGAGCACAAGCCATCGTGTTCTACTGTTAGTCTGAGTCTGTGGTATTGTGCAAGCTTACAAAATAATGCAGATGCCTGCATTTTCCACTATTAAACCACAGATCATTCTTGTCTGGTTAACACTTGCATCATTTCGTCGGAAACGTAGGAGTTTCCGATCCAAACTAATCTTCACTTGAAACATCTGATATCGATTCATAAAATCCTCACATAGATTTTTTTTTAAATACATGCCATTTCCTGCATCCTCTTGTTGTAGAAATGTTGAGGCAGTCTTGCAAGACTGGGCAAGATTAGTTAATGTGTGAGGGAGATCCAAAGCATGACAGAGGCCTGACAGCTGATTTGATCTAAAATGTCAGAGAAGAGCTGCACAAAAGAAAAGACACATGGAAGATGTGTTAACTAGAGGTAAAATATAGTGGAAACATAAAATATATGGCAATAATAGTTTTATTTTTAAAAGAAATTGTTTCTGAACTGAAATATCTAAATAACCGATATTGAATCATTATTAAATGGATTTAGGAAACAAGCCTTGGTGAAATGTAGTGAAAAGTAACTACCTAGTTAAATGTAGTCTGTCCTTAGGCCAATGCTGTGAGACAAGGGTTAGTTTCTCAGACTTCTTCCATAAGACAAGTCAAAGTAAATAACCCTTGTTCGCAAGATACAACAGAAATGTTTTACAAGCTGAGTAGTACATATTATGTTCAGTGAATCATCTTTAATGAGTAAATTTGGCAAAGTGTTCCTTCACTGTGGATTAGATGTGGTCTCCTTATAAATAGTACAGAACACAACTGTACATCACAGAGCGACTTCTTAAAAAGACCTGATCTGAACTGATTCAGGCACCTTTATTCTCAACCCTCCATTAACAGATAATGATCCTCTAACAACCTATTTTCTCTCATCCATCCAGACACAGTTGATGATCCATCTGGATTTTTACACGCCCACCATCTAATTTAATGCACGGCTCATTCAAATCACTCTGAGTCATATTTGGACAAAGGACAGGCCCGGCAGAGGAAAGGGTTTTTGTTTTGGACGCAAATGGTTCAGCTGGGCAAATCACACATTTCTTTTTCTAAGGCAATCAAACAGGCTGAACAACATGGGATGGCACCAAGCTGCTGCAAGAAAAAGTGTCGTGATGTTAAGCGGCCAGTTTCAGTCTGACTGAAGGTCGCTGAATTTCCCCTGTTTTCGCAAACATCCTCTGGCATCTGTGCAGAGTGCTGAGTTGTATCCTGAATCCTGGCCAGTGGCCTCCGTGTAGCCCCTCTCTGTGTATGTATGTGCTTTCCTTATTTGTGTGTTCATGCATGTTTGAGCCACAAGTCCAAGAGGCCAGTGATTGTGCGGCACCAACATACAGAACCCCGCAAGGAATGCTCCATGCAGCTGGAGCCACCGCTGATAAAGCTGCAGCCAGCACAGGCGCCCTTCCCGCTGAACACACACATAAAGATAAAAGTGGAAACACACAAAAACGAAGGGAACGCTCACAAGCAAGCGCACACAAGTAGTCCAAAAGACACATACACACTAGCACATCAGTGATCAGAAAAAAGAAAGAGCATCTCCAAAATTGCATGCCTTCACTGTCTTGTTGTACACTCTTTGAGCAAACACACACACACAAACAAACACACTTAACAAGCAGGCATCTTTTCCGCTACATCATAATTTAGGCCCCTTCCCTCCCCTACACAACAGCGAATTTAAGCGAAAGAGAAATATTTCTGCTAAATTAGTTATGCTAATTACAGAGCAGTTCTCAGGGGGAGAGACGGCGCTAAATGGCTTTTAATTCTTTTCGCCTGGAAAGAGATGTGGGAGGGAGCCAGACAGAGAGCGGAGAGAAAGAAGCACGGAACACAAACAAAAATGTAAAAAAAAAAAAAAAAAAAATTAAAGCAATAAACACATAAACAACCGCCGCGGAAATTTGCCCGGTGACACAGCAGCAGCGAACTAACAGAATTAACAGCTCAGGGGAAGAGGCAGCCGCAACAAAGCAGGCGACAGGCCAGACTACAAGTCGCCTTATCAGCTCCAGGGGCCGCGGGTCCCTTGGCCAACAGGGAGAGGACGGTAGGAAAAAAGTTTTGCGGTTAACTTTGTGTCCTGTAGCCCTTGCCAGCGGTCACATAGTGATAACAAGGCATGAGCAGATAGCACGCAGCACTGTACATGGAAGGCACCAGAGGAAACACTGGGTGTTGAGTGTGTCGCACAGGAAGTTATTTGTTCTCTCACCAACTCTTCAACAGCCTATTCTTTACTACAGTACACACTTGACACTGGTGTTCACTGTGCGCTCTGGCTGGAGTTACACACTGTGATTTTCAGATGACGCAAAGTATAACCAAGGAACACTTCTGCCACAGCTGGCAGACATATGAAAACCTCCCTCAAGAACTCACTGATGTACTTAAGTCAACTTCTGTCCACATACCAGGTACCCAAGCTCAACAAATATACAGCTATATACGCAGGAAAATAGTTTGGATTTGGAAATGATGATCTGACTGAGGGAAGTGGAATATTAATAAGTACGAGCAGATCCAGATAATGGGTCTGTGGTCTTTTAGCATGTTTGTGATAATGTTTTGTTTCTTTGCCGATGCTATTTCAGAATCAGAATCAGAATCAGAAAGGACTTTATTGCCAAGCATGTTTGTGCATACAAGGAATTTGCCTTGGTGTTGGTACGCATAAAACAAAATAAAATAGAATAAAATAAAATAAATATAGAAACTATATTTAAAATACAAAAAATACAAAATATATACACAGTATATACGTATTCACATCTATGTGGTCACTTTGTATTTTTCTTTGCAGTTCTTTGTAGCTGTCAAATCTTTTTGATGTCCTTTTATGTCTCTCTGTAGTCTTTTTATTGACTGGACGTCATAAGGGCATGGGCAATTAATGAATAATTCCATATTCGTTATTTTAATGAAAAACATGTTCCTTCTTAAAAGCCGACTCTTTGTGTTGTGCATAAAAACACACTATCTTAAAATCATAATTAAAATGCAGAACCAAAGTTATTTCTAGAGACATTTTTGCATGAAATTGAGGGATTGGTCAATTGTCCTTGTACAATTTATTTGTACATTGGTAACTGTCTGCACTTAATGCTCCACTCTTGCGGTTTGCAAACAGCTTGCTGAATTGTTCCTATTTGGAGATACTGTTCCTCTTACTTCATCTAAAAGCTGAAAACAAACCGAACCATGAACTGTTATTTGGTCTTGGTAAATAGTACATGTCTTGTATTTATTTATTATTATCTTCTAGCTATTGGCACTAAAAGCACTTTACAAACCCACATGCACATCCACATGCCAATGCCAAACACAGGGAGCAACTCTGGGTTCAGTGTCTTGCTCAAGATGGTCCATGCACCATGGATTGAACCACTAACCCTCTGGTTCATGGACAACCAGCTCTATCTACTGAGCCAGAGCAACCAGATATATGTCACTACCAAATAACTACATAACTGTTGTGTGGACGCATTAATAAATCTGTGGATGATGTTACTACATATGACATACATATGCTAAAGGTGTCTGGATCTAGAATATACACTGTATTTTCTTTCCCAGGTAAATGGAATCAGCTTTGGTTGAGTATTAACAGGAAACACTGAGCTTTAGTTTCTATTCAACCGAAGGTAGAACTATTTATAAAATCAAGGCCGTACAATGAAGGCATCTACAGACTAACTAGTACATTAGCCCTATTACATATATGTCACTCTTTTCGCCATTGTTAACTAAAATAACATATTGATACATTTTTTATTTAAAGAAGCCATAAAATAAAACTGCACAAGAGATGAAAAATACTTCATTCATTGAATTTATGCTCATGAATGTGCAACTGAATTTTCTCCTTTGCCTTCTTCTTCATGAAGAGCATGGTCAGTTGGTATTAACTGGTTGTTTACATATGTTGATCTATATTTCATTATTCTAAATGACATAGCCTTATAAACTGTGTTTTTATTCCAGCTCTCTTCGTGGTGCTAGGACTATAACTTTTTCAAAGCATTTATCTCTGTATATTTTTAGTATTAGAAAACCTAATTATAAGACCAAATTGCTTAAATGATTGGGGTAAATGTAAATTAGAAGTAGACAGTAGGGAAAATAGATTTACCGGTAACTCTAAATTAAATACTACTTACTTAATTATACTTATTTTTTGCATTAACATTACAAACTATATACATTTCTATTAAATATATGGTGCCAGAATTCAAAACAGAAATACTTCCACTCTGTCACTACTACTGCAGTTCTATAAACTCTAACGTTTATGTCACAGAGAAGAGGTTTGTATAAAAATAACTTGTAAGATGGTCATTGGTAAACTTCCCTAAAAAGAGGATTGGAACCAAAATAACCTCTGTAGCTGCCTTCGCAGCTCTGTCAGGCAGAAATGCCCCCATTCAGCATCAAGTAAAGGAAGCAGCTGCTGCTGTAGAGCACCAGGTTAGAGGTGAGTCAGTTCTCCTGCCTTTTGAATGCCCTTAAGCAAGGTATTCAGTCAGCAAACTGCTGTGGTGGAGTAAGGCTACAGGAGTGGTGTGAAAATAGATAAGCAGCTATCAATTTAATCCACGCATATCATCCAACCACATGCCCTGAGCTGAGAATCTATGTGCCGAGAATCAATATTGTCAAATTGAGAATAAGATTTCAGTCTGTGTTATGCAGACGTACAGGATGTTTACACTGTTCGCTGCTGTATTCTGACTTCGGTTATATTTTATTAATGTGCCTTTGACACATGTAGCTGCAAGTGTTCTCTCATGTCTTCTGATTCATTTCCAACCATCACTGCAGAGGAATATATAACACCAGATGCAGCGCTGGAGGCAGTCTGTCAAAACAGTAAAGCAATGTATGGTGTTAAAACAGTTTCTCTCCCTCACAACAAATATAAACACTTTTATGATGTTTGAAATGTGTTTCTGTGGTAGCAGAGAATGTATTTTGTGTGTGACACCTTCAACACCATACGCAGAAAATATAACATAAGGAGTTCTTCTCCTCTCTTCCAACCTAGCTATCTTCAGCTCTTACTACTGCAACTCAGGAATCATTAGACAATTCAAGAGGCTCTCATACACTTGAGAGTAGCCACAGGTCTGAAAATGTTATGGATGGCAGATGGCTTCATTTAACGTTATAAAATTTTTATATATATATATATATATATATATATATATATATATATATATATATATATATATATATATATATATATATATATGGGCCCTGTGGGTTGAGGGGATGGGCCTCTGTGGATTATCCCACAGATATTTGATCAGTTTGGGATCTAGTGAATTTGGAGGCCAGGTCAACACTTTGTATTGTTGTCTATGCTTTTTTTATGTGTCTGTGTCAGGTTGCATCCTGCTGGAGATGGCCGCAAAACCCCCAAACCGCTACCTGGGGGCTGCACAAATGTGGCAGTCAACTGCTCTAAATGTATCCACTATTGTGTGAATGAATGGATGCATCAAATGCTGGGAAATAATTTCCCCATGAGGGATCAATAAAGTATAAATTATTATTATAATTTTTCAGCCTGCTGGCACAAAGATTGATCTTACTAAACTGTAAACAGAAAACTGCACCGACACACTCAGACCTAATGAAAGAGGGGGATGAAATACCTGGGATTAAAAGATTAAGTTCTCTCAAGAGAAAAAAAAAAAAAACAAAGAGCAGAAACTCTACAAATCTGCAACCTTTCAGACCAGAGTTATATATTAAAAGTTGCAAGTTGAGTAAATGAGACGCCAAACTCCGGTTGTGTGGGTCACAATGTCATCGGGCTACACACATACAAACCCCGTCCTCATGTTACTCTATGGTTGTGTGAAAAAGGCTTCAGGGAGTTTTTATAAATCAGATGCATTGCAAGCGTCCTAGGAATACAAACAACACACGGAAATGAGCGTGCACACACACACACACACACACACACAAACATTGTAAATCTAAATCTCTAAGCATCTCCACGCGCCGTTACTTGAACATCCAGTTCAGACTGCGCCCCCACAAAAACAAACACCCTCACTAGTTTATTGTCAGTCCCTCTTCAATATGAGGCTATAAGCAGTGGCCAGTTTTATGTCTTTTAATTAGTACACAGTCGCTATAGCAGCATCCAGCTGGCAAACAACCACCTCCTTACACACAAGAGTAAACAAAGACGGAGTTAAAAAACACAAAGGGAGTGTGTTCGATGAGGAACAAGTACTCCAGGAAATCGCATAATGATGACTACAGGTCTTTATTATGACAATGTGGGTGTGTGTGTGTAAAGGAAGTCTGGCATGTGTGTACCTGAAATTAGGTGCGGAGGCCCATTCCAGGGCCAGGCAAGCCAGATCCACAGCAGCATACACCAACAGGAAGAAAATGGTCACAATGCTGGCGATGGTGTTGAGCTTCCCCGAGAACAGCACCAGCTAGACAGAAAGAGTGAGCCAAAGAAAAGAAGAGGTAAAGAGGGGGAAAGAAGGAGGTGGGGATTAACATTCACAGCTACTCATCGTTCCAAAGTCAGACAACAGAGCATTTTAATGCCTTCTTCACATGACCTTCACCAGCACACTCCTACTCCTTACTCCTGAAAAACATACATCTAAAATATGAAGTCAGCCACATAATTTGCATCTTTATGTTAATCGAAAGTAAAGTGACAAAATTCTAATTTAAGAGGAAGCTTTTTCAGTAATTCACCGTGTTATTTCACTGGCAAATGTCGCAGTCATGGTTGGTTAAAAATAGAGGGGCCTGCGACTGGAACATCTGGCAAACTGCTCATTTGATCTTTACTAAAAAGTATGAAAAGAGATTTTTTGGTCTTATAAATAAAACAAATCCTGATATTTTGGCAGCTCTGGACCAAAGAACCAAAAAAGGCAAAACATATGCCATCAAAATGTTTTGAAAGGTTTTCATTAAACATTCTCATACAAACATGGAGGGTTTAAGTAGGCTTTGGGCTGAATTAGTTCCAATTTTTAAAAGTTATGAAAAATCCCTTAACTGCAAAAATCAAGATTAGTCCTTGCTGACAGGTTCTACCCAGTGACGTAGGCCGGCCTAGTTTTCATTGGTTATCTGGCACGCCAACAACAAGCTTGAGTAATGGCTGTGCGGTCGCTGAAAAAACATCACGTCACTTTAACGATATAGTTTGGTTTCGGTCTGATTTGGTGTCTCAGACTGCTGTGCTGTGAAAAAATACGTAAAAGGTTTATTAAAAGAAAATTGAACCTGTTGAGGCAGCTGAAACAAAAGCATGCAATCCAACGGTAGCAGTGTTTGTCTCTAATGGATTCTGATACTAGCTCCCCATCCACAACGAAGGAGCAGTAAACTAGCATTCTCATTTCCCGATGTTAGCCCATATAAAAAAATCAAGGTGCTGATGGAAGACAATTACAAAATTGAAGACAACATGTGGAAGAAACAAATACCTGTTGGCACAGTCAAAGAGCCTGGGTTTGTTTAGATGTTGAAAACAATCTATTCCAAGTATGAACCATCGAGAAGATTGCAGAGCAGATGGGGAAGCTGTTGTTTTGCTCAACAACATCTCATTTCTGGACCGGCAGAACCACGCAGTCTGACAGACCTGACCGTTCAGTTTACTGACGAAGACTGTAGAGATACTGCTCGAGTTATTCTCCTGCTCAGCAGCGTCACTTTGTTATAGAAGGCAAATAACATAACCACTGGGTGTAAGATTTTCATTTTGAGACTGGAACTAATTATTTTAAAATCATTTTTAACAAACAGTGTAGATCAACATCCTTAAGTGTTTCCTTTTTGTCATTGTCTGATACTGAATATTACAGCTGTATAGTTTTCGTGTGAAGTGATAATAATGTTATCTATCTGTATATGACAGTAATAAGGTTTATTCATTTTATTCTTACATATTGTACTTATAGTTATAGCTGAAGTTTTTTCATATATTCATCTGTGTATTCTCTCAAAGTACAGGGTCAGCAGAAGTAGAGTGGTAGTAGCAGTAATAGATGTCATTTTCAAAGAATATAGAATACGTAAATCAGTGCCTAAAGCTAAAACTAATATAAACTTTAAAAAATACAATTTTTAAGATAACCATCCCCAGATAATTGATCTTCAGGCCATTTTGGTGCAAAGAAGCCACTTGCTGTTAGATATGATTATAAGGCTGCGCTGTGGTTAAGAGGTGACATCAAGGATATATTTGACCAACATCAGGGGAGCAAGACAATGTGGAAATGAAATGGTTCTATGTTATCCTGGGGACCCTTGGAGGACCACAGGTGGTCTTTGGAAGCCAGTGATTGTGACTAATGTTCAGTTTTAATTAAGATGGTATCTAGGCTGCTGTTCAGCTCCATGCAGCCAGCTACGTTAGCTATGGCAGCTATGCGGTCGCACAGCCAAGTCGAGTTACATTTAAAATTCTCAGACCCTGACTTTGCGGAGGTAGTTGTACATCTATTGATAATGACAGCACAGAGTAGAATGAGGTTCAACCTCTCTGACAAAGGTGCAGTCGTTGACTTCTAATAGAGCAGGGATATGATATTCTCATTATAAGTGCTGCTCCCTGCCATGTTCTCTGACATCAGAATGTGTGAACATGGCTGTGTGCAAACTGCTGCAAGATACCACGAATGTGAAAGCCAGGAATGATAGTAGCAAGAACGTCACAGCTGCTCCACAATAGCAACAAAAGAAACGGGCACAACACAATGTTGGCTCTATTTAGCGGAGGAAGTAGCAAATATTCAACCTGTTAAAATGTTCACCTTAATCTTAATACTACCAGTTGATATTTAGAGTAGAAGTGCGAGTTAAAAACACAATATCTTAAATTTGTTTCAGTGAACGGTGAGTTGCAGCGTTTCTGGGGAAGCAGGTGGAGGTGTCAGAGAGGAGAATACTGAGAAACTCTTTCAGTATTCTGAACAATCTATCTCACCCCCGCTGCACGCCCCACTGGAGGCCTACCGGAGCACATTCAGCCATAGACTGAGACTACCAAGGACCCCCATAGAAGACCACAGGATGTCTCGCCCTCCCATGGCCATAAAAGTGTAGAATGCCAACGCCTCCAGCACGGAGGAAAGCTGAAACTAGGAACATTTACTCTGAACATTATGTGCAATACTTTTCAGCTACATCCCATGCAATGTATTTCTAACATTATGTGCAATATCAATCAGCAATACCGCTATATTTTTTTCATAACTAGTGCAATATCTGATTACACTGATTTTCAAGACTGCTCTGCAATGTACAATGGTGCGCCACACTTTGGTTCTTGCGTTTAACTGATAAAACATTTGCTCTTTAAGCATCCTCTGGCACAAGAATTTCCTTCGAGGCAAGTAAAGTTCTGTCTTATCCTGTCATATCTTATCCGGTTTCCACATTCAGCGAGAAAACAAGACAATATTAGCTTTGTTCATAGGTGCCTGTTAAATCCAGTCAAGTCCAACAGTGCACCCTACTTTGAGGTCTAGTTTTGGTCTCTACCCACTACAAAATAAAAAAACAAACAAACAAAAAAGAAACTAGAAGGTACTTAACACATCTACTGAAAAATCCACCGGTACTGTACAGAAGTACCAGTCAGAAATGCACCTACATCACAGAACAAAACAGAACTAGAAGCCATGCGACGTCCCATGTGGCATGTCGAAATAAGTTTTACATTTTAGTCTCTTTTAAACTGAATGCTGCATTCTCCTCAGAATCAAATTATCTATCACTGCCTTGCTTGTAAATACTGGTTACACACGCGTCCTATCAATAATTATTACCCAGAGCTAACTAAATAATTTCTCAGAACTGTGAGACCAAACAAACATGAATACCAGATGACGTCCACCATTCAAAGTGACTTTACTCTACCTGCACACTATTTTTTATCAACACATAATCAGCTGTGCCCATCACAGAAACGGTACCAAAGCAATTCATTCACCATGTGAATTATACTCATTACCACCGATCTCTGTTGAAAATTGGTTCGAAAGGCTCTCAAGTAGCAAGAAAGGATATTTTTGCCATCACTACCTTCCATTCTACATGTAGCCCACCTTCACTTTGGTGGACGGACACAGCATGCACATCTTTCAGGCAATCATTAGCTCTCCTTTCTTTAGCTGTATGTGAGCTACAGAGGCTGCACAGAGCAGGAAGGTAACAACAGCACTGAACAAACACAGAACAGTCTTTCTCTCCAATTAGCATGTGTTTCATGACTGGCTGCTGAGAAACTCCACCACAGTTCAGAGCATATTTTCTTGAGCTCATGGGCATATCATTGGTATTTATGAAGGAGAGAAAGTAGAATCATTGTGAGTATTAAGTCACTAACTGGTCACGACACCATGAGGCAGAAGAAAAGTTAAGAGGAGAGAGGATTAATAATACCACGTTACTGACAGGCAGTCACAATAAGAAAGAAAATGACATGAGGTGGACTGAAGGAGTAGTGACGATGGAGAAGAGGAAGGGGTTAGAGAAGAGGGGAAAGGACGAGGCAGAAAAGAGAAAGAAAGACAAATAAAAAAGAGCAAGTGGTTAAGGGAGCTTCTCTGACCTCTGGCAGTCAAAGTCAGTGGGTGTCTCTCCTGTGCTCCCCTGGGTGCTGGCTCTACCAGAGCATTAATTAGCCATTAACTCAGATTCAGGCCAGAATGGACAACTGCTGTGACGGCACACCAACCGTGTATGTGAGATGCGCGTGCATGTGTCTAAGTGTGAATGTGTGCACACCAAATCTCTCCTGGGTACATTTTTGTTTGGGGATCTAAAAGGCTTTTTACTGGATAGCAGTGTGCATACATTGCCATGCATTTCATTGAAATAAGTGGGCCCACACAGACGCTTATTAAATGAAAAAGAACTGAGTGGAAGGAGCTCAGCAGTGCTTTCGACAAAAAAGCCAGTCTTTGCCAGGAATGTCTCAGGGGTACGGGTAGCAATCGGACAATCCATGCTGTAGTGGGTGTTTGGGTTCGGATGCAGGTACAAAACGGTCGATGTACCAATAAGATGCATCATTTCTTTAACAGTTAAGTCAAGACATAATCATCACAGTTTCCGCAATAATGTGTTCCCTCGGTGTGTACGATCGATAAAAATAACTGTAGTGCCAGACAACTGAAGCAGCTTTCTATTAACAGCAAAAATGTTCCAACCATTCGGTTCAGTTTGTTTTTTGTGATAGAGTACCGTACAGCAGAACTTCAAAACTGAAAGACATCTCTAAACTGTTGCAACTGTTAAAAAAGCATAGTCATGATGTGTAATAAACTTTAGTTAAAATAAATATTTAACCTCAGCTATGCCCTGGGCAAACACAGGCATCAGCTAACTGCTAGCAAGCGATGCAAACTTCCCAAATACCTGAATATGCGTCCATTTTCCCTGAATCTCGCCTTTAATGCAACCTTAACCCTGCGTTTTCCTTACATGCAGTGCTGGCAAAAGGTCAGTAATGCAAGTGGATACTTCAATGTGTAACTGACTAATTTAGTTCAGTTGTGGAGTGTTGACTTGAGAAATTGGTGAGCTGTGCATCGGTTGAGTGGCGAGCAACATTTAGTTTGACAAGTCAAAATCTCCACCACTTGTTGCTATTGGTGCCTCATGTAGCAAGTGTTTGGAAAGTCGTGGGGAAAAAAGGCAACCCGAGCATTTTTTTTTTCTTATTTGTGACCTTTCACACCTACAATCTCCTCCACTGTGACATTTAGTCACTTTAAAAGACTAAACCTTCTGTAATAACAACATGTTCAGGTTTGCTGAATACTTTAGGCCAGGGGTGCTCAATACGTCGATCGACAGATTGCAAAAGTAGATTGCTTGCCATTCAAAGAAAATGTTTTAGATGTTAGTCTATCATCTATCCTATCCTCATGGCATTTGACACAATACAATGACAGGTTAACAGGCGGTCAGTCTGAGATCTCTGCACTGATGAGCGGTCAAATCAGGAGCAGCTACAAGCTGGCCTTTCAATTTATATCGACCAAAGAAGGGGAAAAAAACATGAGAGGGAGAGCTGGACGAAGGAAGAAACTGAAAACTTACCACATCCAAGCAGAACGTAGGCAGATCATTTTGACTTGGCCATTGTAAAAGTAGTTCGCAAGCCAAAATAAGTGTCAGCACCTCTGCTTTAGATTGATCTTAAGAGCAAAAGTGGAATTCACTGAAGCATGCAGCACTGGCAATAAGAGTGTGCACCTCAACATCTGAGGCCATGTTACTGCCCAAGAAAATGGCAGAGAGCGCCATTTGGGCTGAGAGTGAATTGCTGTCAGAAGTGAAGGAGTCCAAGTCTCTTGAGAACACGTTCTTACATGAAATTAGCATGGAGAACGGCATGAGCGGTGAGGGGCGGATGCACTGGATTGTTGTTTAAAAGAGTTCTAGGTCAACCTAACATGCAAACCTCCTCTATGCTCATGGGTTTTAGGTAATGATTGACATGATTAAATTATAAAATAAAAGTGGCTGCTGGGCTCACATTCAGAATGATGAGCTAAGACATCAAGAAGGAGCAGGGGGAAGAACTGCTGCTCAATCGTGGTGAAAGTATAGGTTGAGGGGTTGATCTAATAAGGAGACTTCCTGGACAACTACGAATTTCTGCTCATGGAATGTCCAACTGCAAAGAGATGGACCACACGTGTCCTGAGAATAATTCGAAATCTACAACTAAGAGCTAGTGGAGAGGCTTGGCTGAAGTGGTGATGGGTGGGTGTATGAACGGATGGACAGAAGCAATTCAGGTCCATCATAGAAAAATGAATAAACTTAAATCATGCAGTGTTCAAAGGGAATTGTTATAGTTGGACCAATGTTTGGCAGAAAACCTGAAGGAACCTGAAAATATTTCTGGTATTGACTGGCTTCCTAACAAGTCATGCAAACTGCAAAGCCTTGGAGGTTCCAAACAAAAGTGACTATTTCACCGTGGTTGCACTCATTTATGTCGGGTTATGTCTTTTGTTCACCACCGCAATCCTAACCCTTTATCTGGAACGGTCTTTCCTCTCCCTATGTACTCCATTACTCAGGAGTCCAATAAAAGAAAGCCTTGGCCTCTCCCCTTCCTGCTCCTCCTTCCTTTCAATCCTGCAGTGTGTGTGTCTGAGGCTAGATTACAATCAGACTTTTGTCATCAGTGAATCATTCAAATGGCTGAGGAAGAGGCCAAGAAAAAGAGGACGAGAGTCAACGATCTCTGATGGTGGCGGCGACGCAGCTAACGATTTCCATATAATTACTCCTCCTCCGCTCCCTCAGAGTGGCGAGGGATGAAGAGAAGAGGACAAGAGAGGGACAGAGAGTGAGAGAAAGAGAAGGCGCAAATAATGACAAGCCATCGAGCCTTTAACGCTCACCTCTGATAATGATGCTTTAGTCAGGCCTATTTGCTCCTAAGATCCTCCGCCTCCTCTCTGTCTCTCTAGCCTCAGCCTCCTCTACTCTGCCAATATCTTCTCCTCAGTCTAAATTGACTTCTTTCCTCCGTTCAGAAGACACAATAGAAAAGAAAAACGCTATGTGGAGTTTTTTTGCCGTGTTTGCTCAGACTTAAAAGAAATACATGTGGGGGACCGTTTGTTCCGTTCATCTAGCCTGGAATTTATTTTTTACAATCAGTTTTACTAATGACCAGTCCAGATGGTGACTGCACCAACCAACGGAGATGAGTTTTTTGTTTCGCGGTTAAATGTAGGGCATATTTGACCTCAGCTTATTTTGCTTTTCACATAACTAACTGATGGTAAGAAAGGTGTCATCTTAACCACTTTTCTCACCTATCAGTTAGAAATCCACAGGTGAAATGATCCGTGGCCCTGCAAAGATTGGCACCACGCAGTAGCATGTGCGGGAAATGTCAACCGTGGCAGCAACAACAGAATAAAAAGTGTATTTTACTAAAAAAAATTGATTGAGGGAGGGAAGGGGTGACATTTTAGACGCAGAAAAGAGAAAGCAGCGCAAGATCAATCATTTCTTTACCGTAAAAACAGTCATGTTTACAGTACAATGAGATGTTTCGACTTATCTGGACAACTTACTGAACACTATTAAAACCCAAAGACTTTAGTGACGATTTAATCCGGAGTTTTTTTATTTTTTTTTTTTGTAAAGCATTTGTCAACAAAAGGACTGACTTTGAGGATTATTTGATAAACACAAACGCACAAAGTTAAGGAAGAGTACGGCAGGCGCGCTTGGATGCAGATTGAACAGCCACGGGATACAAAGACATGAAACTGCCTAGGCTGAAGTAGTCCCTCCTGTGAATGAATACGTTCTGTTTGAAAGAAGAGAGGACTTTCTCATCTTTTTGCCTGAGGAAGGTTTCTTTGACGAGACTTCAAAATCCAAACAACAGGAGTTTGGCTGGTTTTGTCCCCCTACCTTGCCAACCTAGAATTTATTATGCAGAAATAATAGTCACTTGTTTGAAGCTTCTCTGCCTTCTTGTCGAATGGAGCTGTATAACTCCCATAGCTAGGCTGGAACATATCCTTAATTTATTGATTTCAGTCAAGTCTTTAAAACTAAGTCTACGGCTTTTATGGCTATGTCTGTATTTTTCATTCTTGTGGTTTTCTAATTTTAGACGTATTATTTGCATAAGGACAACTTTTTGCATGTGAGGGTGCCACCTAGGAATGTTAATGTAAATGTAGAGTTGATCAAAAATATGATTTTTAATACAAATAAAGGGATTGTAACATCTTATCCTGTGTATTATTGAATTGACTGTCACCTATCAATACTGTTTTGTTTGATTTCAACCACTGGTTCCCTCTTGGTGATTCTTGCCAGTTTTATCAAAAGTCTTATTCTGCGTTTTTTCCTCTCCACTAACCTGCACTAGGAACCAGGAGATGAGCACGGCGACCCAGGGGTTGCCACTGCGAGACGTCTTCTTAGCTGGAGACAGCACCTTACCTGTAGGGGTGAAAGAGACACAGTCATTACTCCTGTCATGGAGACAACATCCTCTAAAGCTTGGTTTATACATTATATTGTTCTGCAATTAAGCCATTAAAACACTAGGCGCTGACTTGTCACTCTGTCCTTCGCAAATGGTGAGTGGAACTGAGTTCATGTTATCGTTTTGGTTAATAAATATAAATCAACAGTTACTTTCACTAGAGTCACTGCAGGACAGAGCACAGAGAAGACCTCTGAGTAGATAATGTGTGTATGAGGTTGAAGGTTGCTTGTCTGGTCACTGAGACTCATGAACAAGAAAATGCATGTCAGACCAATCACAGGCATTGCAGTTTAGGTTGCCATGATGCGTGGTAAGTCTAGCTGCAGCTTTCACATAAAAACAGCCTTCAAAAGACACATTAGTGAATCATGTGAAAATAAAAAGCAAAGAATGACCGTCCCTGGCTTTTGATGTGGAACACTGTCAATGTTCTCAGAGAACTGTGAAAGGTTACACAATTTTTCACAGTGTGGGTATGGATTAAGTTAAATTGGCAAGTGGACAGCATCCATCATATGTCATTCAAAGAGTTGCCTGTTGTCCATACCTCACACTTGCAGAGAGAAACTTTAGCTCCTCTACTGACACCTCCTCCTCATGGCTATTCCTGATAAGTTCTGACACACCACTTCCCACAAGCCACCATGAAATATTAATGTATTCACTTATCAAATGCAAAGGTGATCTCAGCACGTAAAGCTGGTTGCCGGTGGACCGGTGCTTTCATGACGACCTGATGCTCTAAACCTTAACTCATGATAAGCAAAATAGACTCATTACAGCTACAGCATTAGCCATCCTATACCTATAAACACTGTTATGGGAGTCCAGGAGTATGTGAGTTGTGTTTCCAGGATTGCCAAATTGCTTTAGTATTTTTGTACAGTTTAGTTCACCAAAAAGGTCTTCTAATGGCAGCAAATACAACTAATAATGTAGACAGCGAGTGGGTGTACCAAACAGGGACACTGACTAATACTTAACAATGAGTATACATCTCATATATTCAAATATGACATTTCATCTCATGCCAACGATGACATTTGTGTTGAACCCTGTGGAGGCTGAGTACAGCAGAGAACGAAGGTGGGGACGAGGCGGGTGACGAGCGGCAGTGGGGAATCTCAGTTAAGAGTAAATTTCACAGTTGATGAAGGATTGGAATTAAATCAGTGAGACTTTAAAGTCAAATCAATGTGGCTGAGAGGAGTAGACTGAGTGATGGAGAGGATGGAGAAAGGCGGGACAGAGGTGAAGGAGTTGGAGATTAGCAAGTTATAGCGGAGTTAAAGTGGAAGGTGTGTGGGATGGCCAAATAAAAGCTCCTTTTGTGTGTGTGTCAGGAAATTGATGCATCCATCACTCAGTTTGCATAGGACGGTGGCAAGGTTAAGCATTGAGCAGCATGCATGAATGACAACAAGAACAATACACACACTTACGCACATGTGGTGTGATCACAATTTTACACATCCCCCTCCACTACAAGAACATTACACATTTATGGTTCCACAGTCAGTGAGTCTTAATTAAACAGATTAATCTAATTTAACTTAACCCTTTGGCACTTGGTGAGCTCACGGACTTGTACCAGAGTCGTCCCACTCTGCTCTGTCTGATCACTTCACAGAGGAACTTGTGCTAATACACCCATTTATCTCCCCTGACACACACACACAAGCAACACACACACGCAAACCACCACACACACAGACAGAAACAGGCCAAATCAATTTGCAATGGACTTAACAAAGGAGGAGGGGATTGGATAAGGAAGTTGCTCACAGTCATTAATAATGACAAAGCAGCAGGCAGCGTGGATTCACACAGAGAAGTGATGGAAAACACAAACGTCGCGTTCGCTTGATATAGGGAAGATTTCCGCTCAGTTCAAACTTTCAACATATCATGAAGGACACTTCAAAAATACATGTCCTCAGTGGCCAGAGATTTGCACTTGTTGAAAAAGTCTGATTTCAGAAAGTAAGAGTCATCCTCAAACACACTCAGGGTGGTACACAGCACTCCAAATGTTGGACTCCTCGCGTCACTGCAAATGTGGGCACGGTTAGGAATATTTCTGACAGACAAAACCACACAGGATGCACACAGTGATCATCCCTTTTTGTTAGAAATATTAAATAGAAACTTACTTAAAGATACGAATACCTACAACTACAAATATTACTGTAAAGTACAGTAAAACTCATTTAAAGTAGGAAAATCTTATACAATACTGATAGCAGAGGAATTTTAAGAATGTAAAAGTCACTGAACCAATATATTGTATGTTCTATGTCGTGATATGTATTATACAAGAATATCATAAGCATATCCAATGCATTTTAAAGTTCCTCTTCTTAGAATGTTTTTCTATGAATATAATTCGTGTGTGCCTTCAGGTGGCTCAGATGTAACTCTACACGCTGCCCCCATATAGTATGAACAGATCTATGAATATGCAAATGAGAACCTGTGTCTATCTCCAATCACCCCACGGCCGCTCACCTAGAGCTTGAGCAAACGGCTGCTCAAATGCTCAAACACTGTAAAATGACTCTACGCTACACAATGACAAGTTGTATGATTGGATCAGTTCATGTGTTTGAACCAGAAACAGATTCTGAGGAAGAAACAGAGAGAATTGAACAAAGTTGCTGAAAAAGTTGATGTACCAGAATGATAATATACTTTATATATCAGACTCTAGCACTGTAGCTAGAATACATTGACTACATTATCAAATAGCTGGCGTTGTCTCATCAGTGTTACACGAAGGACCACAGGTCAGTCAGGAACACCTCATTTGAATTATTTTAGGTGGTATGTCTCTATTCATTCCTTCCATGTGCCTACATGGAGTGCAGCAGCAAAGACCCCCTGGACACAGACCAGAGCAAGCACACATCAAACAGAAATGACACTGATTGAGGCCGAAACGGCTTAAAAGGAGGAGGTGGGGTGGAGGTGGAGAGGTGCAAAGCAGCTTGCAGATGAAACAGCAAAGGTAGGGAGGATAAAACAGGTTAACTGGGGCGCCCTGAACGACCAGGGCCAATGGATGCCTCATCTGAGAACAGAAATGATTAAACAAGTGTCTGGAGGAAGGGGTCTAGTTCATCAATTTACTATAGTATAAAATAAAAAATAAAGAAATATACTGTATAGAATTTCTCTCACTTGGTAACAAATCTTCCTTTCCAGGTTTCTGGAGCTGAAACTAAACATTTCTTTTGATTATCTGTTCCTTGACAGCGCTGTGAAACTACAGACCCAAGTTTATTTCCCACATATACACTCAGACACTAGGACAGTTCATTAGGTATACCTGTTCAACTGGTCATTAATACAGATAACTAATCATCCCATCATCATACAGCACTATCAAATTTAAGCATGTAGACACTGGCAAACAATCTGCTAACTACTGAGCATCAGAACTGGGAAGTGATTAAAGGCACTTTGAAGGTGGCATTTAAGAAACTGCTGATCTTTTGGGATTTACCCGCATAACCATCTAGGCTTTAAGAGAAGAAGAGAATGAAATTTATTCTTTTTCATCTCAGAAAAAGAAAAAAAATTCTCTTCTTTTCGTATCAGAAAAAAAGAATAAATGACCAGCAGTTCTCTGGGTGAATATGTCTTGTTGATGCCAGAGGGCACTGTCCAGAATGGTTCAAGCTGATGGAAAGACAATAGTAACTCAAATATCCACTTGTTACAACCAAGGGAAGCAAAAGAGAATCTCTAAATGCACAACATGTCAACAAACCTTGAGTGCCACTCATGTCAGCTAAGAACAGGAAACTGAGGCTACAGTTCGCAAGGGCCCACCAAACCTGGGCAACAGAAGACCGAAGGAAAACGTTGCCTGGTCTGATGAGTCTTCTGCAGCGCTACTCATATGGTAGGGTAGCAACTTAAAGAAGCATGGGTCCATCCCGCCACGTCTCAACGGTTTATTTTGGTAGTGGTGGTGTAATGGCCTGAGGGATATTTTCCTGGCACAATTTGGTCCCCTCACTACCAAGTGAGTATTGTTTAAAGACCACAGCCTACCTGAGTACTGTTGCTGAGCTTGTTCACTTCCTTGTGAACACAGTGTATCTATCTTTTCATGGCTACTTCCAGCAGAATAGCCATAGTGCCGTAGTTCTTGAATTTTTCAGTGAGTTCAGTGTACTCAAACGACTTCCCCTTTCACCAGATCTCAATCCAATAGAGAACCTTAGGGTTGTAGTGGTACAGGAAGTTCTATTTATGGACGGGCAGCTGGCAGATGTGCAACAACTACGTGATGCTTTCAGGTCAATATGGTGCCACTCTCTGAGGAATGTGTCCAGAACCTTGTTCAATCAATGCCACGAAGAATTAAGGATGTTCAAAAACTACACATGGTCCAGTGAAATAACTGTGTTTCTTATTTGTTTTTACACACTGAAATGAACTCTCCTACAGAAAAACTAAACCGCTACTCACCAAACAAATCGTCCCTGGCCAGGGCGTAGAGGATGCGTGAGGCCCCAATGAGGTTGCTCATGGCAGCAGAGAGCGTAGAGGAATACACCCCAATGGTGACGAAAGGCTTCCAGACGTTGATATCTCTCATAAAACTGTAATCCCTCCGAAGTAGCTCGCTGCACAGGTTTAGAGAGAAAAAAAAAAACAATTAGTTTGCATAGCTGTTGCTCACATATTGATTCTACATTGTCTAAAGGTAATCCTATTTGAATACTCCAGTGTTTTCACAGGATTTTTAACCATCATCAGCAACCCAAATCTGCAAGTAGAAACAGGTTTTCTTCATTTTTTGGGATCGTGGGTTGGCAACAGCTACGTTAAAGCATTCTGTGATAAATGGAGTGCTGACATACTTGTTAATCACTGATGCAGTCATCCAGTGGGAACAAAGGCTACCTTAAGTTTGTCATATGCAAAACGTCTCTAGTCAGGTTTTGACAGGCCAGCTCACTAATTTTGACATAGTCTCGCAGTGGCAATAGATAAGAACATTTGTTCAAAGGTTCCTGAACATTAGCGTTTGAAACTAAAACATCTGTGGACATTCTAAAGACAAAGATGAAAAGATGGGTAAAACACGAGGTAAGACGTGAAGGGACGTAGTACATTATATGGCTTCCTGAACTGAGCAATAAAAACTAAATAATAATTATTGATAAGTACAGTCGTCACTAGAGTCCAAGCCTGAGCTAAACATGTAGAACGAAATAAACTGTACAGCTGTAATAGACCATGCTACACAGTCTTCGCACTGTAGTAACTATCCCCTTTCTCATCATTGAGAATGATGCTACAAAAAGGCACCACTGGATATTAATATGGTATAGACGCAATAAAGGACCTTGATTTGTTGGAAATTTCCAAGATTAAGTCTGGTTGATGGCCAGAAAATGTACTATGGTATTATCAATATTGAAATATAAAATGAACTGACCAGCCCAACCACCAGTGTAATCAATCAGTAATGGGTTATTAGACATACTTTACTGGAGCGTTTGTTGGCACATATGCAAGACGATATTACGGAACAGTAAACTATAGCAATAAATGTTTTACTAGCAGATATTTTATGTATATTTAACTCTTACGGGTTTTCTGAACTTTAGTTTAATACAGTTTGACTTTAGAGTGAAATTAAGATTTAGCATTTGTTTGTATTTTTCAATAATTTGAATGAATTTGGTGAACAAAAGCATACTTGTGCGGTATATAGGGTTACTTGCATATTTGAAAATAACTGTAAAAATACACATAGCCATATGTTTATCTGGTTTATGCTTAAAAGGCTGAACAGGTCCATACGTGGCTATCTAATTCACCTGTTGCGTTAGCAGCTTTGGCGCACTTGAAACCTAGCACTGGAAAAAAAAATAAAAAATCTTACACACCAACGAGACACAAAAGACAAGTCATCATTTCATTACATTCACATCACGAGATCAAACTCAAGTAGTCCAAAGGACTGCGTGTCATTACAAACTTATTTGTTCTGGGTGGCAAAAGTGTGCAGATGTCCGATAAAAAAGAACGAGGTTGAAGAGGAAGTGATGATTACTCTGCCAGGGTGCCTAATGATGAGATCCTGGAATACAGGAGCCATTACGCTGTGAGTGTGTGCAAGAGCTTGCATGTGCAGAGGAGATGGTGCACTAGACACGGAGAAAGAGATCAGAACTACAAAAGACACAGCAGGGTGTGCATGATTATGGCCAGCCCCCTACCTCTTTTCAATACAACACAGCTTGGGGGATGAGAATTAGAGTGCAAAGTATTTCTCTCTCTCTCTCTCTCCTGATCCGTCTCAATCTCTCTTTGTAGCTCAGTACACACACACACACACACACACAAAGTTCATCTATTGCCTTCCCTCATCACCTCCATCTCCTTCATCATGATGTTTTTAAAAGCCATTACAGAGGTTTTTCTTGCTTTTCTGTCTCAGTCCGCCTCGTTTCATTTCTACTTGTACCACTGTCCGCTCTTTCTCTCCTAATTAAGAGTCTCATCACGTTTTCTTTCAGGTCCACTGATTTTAATACTTATTATCATGGCCCTATTAAGTATTGTTCACTCCATCCAAAGATCTGAGAACACTATTATTTCACATCGAGCCCGAGAGGCGCAGTCAGCACAAGCACGCGCACACACACACACACACACACACACACACACACACACACACACACACACACGCTTATGCATTACCACAAATCAACTAAACAAAGGTTCTGCAGAGAACTGAACATCACCCTTGAAATTAGGAAATGCCAACTACTTTGTTTATTTGCCGTGTATGTGTGTGTAGGTTTGAGTGTGTGGTGCGAGCACTGCAGAGTTTATGAACCATTGCTTTAATCAGACTCCCTGACATATTCATAACACTAAAAAAATAAATAAAAACTGTTCAATGGTCTGATAAAGATGTTGGAATGGGTGCGGTGTGTGTCTGTGTTTGTCACAAAATATATCGAAAACGGGCTAAGCATGATGGCGGAAATAACACGTGTGCGTGTGTGAGAGACACAGGTGAGTAATGATGTGGGTCGAAACGTATAGGTTGATTATTAATTTCTCTGACGTGCAGCAGGAGCTAAATAAATCTCGAAAAGCTTGACATTTCCAAACTGCCTCTCAAAAACAAAGCCGCTGCGAACTGGGTGACAGCCGTGACAAATGGTGCGTGTGTATGTGTGATGAGAGGGAGGGAGGATGTCCGAATATCAGGTATTATTAGAATGAATACGAGTACGTATTCTGTCTTTCATAATCTTGCGATGCTTCCGAAACTGCGAATTCATTACCGATTGTGTACATGTGACTGTGTGTGGGTTTGTGTGTGGGCCCTGGATAGTAATTATTGATCAGATCATCCAGCCGAAATGAGCTCTGCCATCAAAATAAAGAGGAGAACAAAAGAGCGAGAGAGCGCGTGACAGATTAAAGGAGCTCGTTTAGAGAAGAGGAGGGGAAACAAAGCTCGACGACTAAAAGGAGCCCACAGAGATGGCTTGGCCGATTGTTCTTGCTCCTCCCGGCCCACTCCATCCTTCAGCTTATTTGTTTACCATTTTTATTCATGCCCTCATTTGTGTATTCACGCGTATTCATCTTTTAATCCATCATTTCATGTGTTTGTGCTTCTGATAATTCACCAGCGCTTTGGTAAAACATTACGGATTAATTATCCGCAATTTTTCAAACGGGATGAAAAATGAAGAGCGCTGACAACGAGAGTGAGGCACCAGAGTAAACACTGCCATCACAAACAGCACTTGCGCTGCTCTTGGAGGGCGAGGTCACTCCTCATCAGGACTAACGTTGACAATTCAGGATCATCCAGTTTAATGATCCTAAATAATGTCCAATAAATACTCAACTGGCATCAGAGCGAAGTATTCAGATGTCTCTGGCTTATGGCTAACATCACGGTTATGGCCACGGCACTATTATGTGACCATCTGAGCCTCTAGAGCATAGACACAGTCTCGTATGTCAATACACTCCCTGTACACTGCAAAGGTTAGTCTCTCATATGAGTCTCTCTATCAACATTACAATGACAGCATTTATTTTATTACATTTTTCTCGGTAGGCCTCTCCATGTTTGACAACAGAGATGGGCAATTAAAGTATCGATGTTTTTAGAAAAAAATATATGGAAGTCCTTAGTGGAGCCTTTACATTCAGAAAGTTTTTCTCCAGTTTCCCACTGACCTGCACTCTCTCCGTTCTAACAAATCCCTTTAAATAACATTTAAGATGCACAAATCAGTGTCTTCTATTTTAGCAGTGACTGATTGTGTAGAAACATGAAATGATAAAACCCTAAACTGTAAAAACTGCAGCTTCTTTCATGTTGGCACAAAACAAAAAATTACAAATGTTCAGGCATTACATTTAAAATGAATTCATCTTCTATAACCACTTGTCCTGTGAAGGGTTGTCGGGGGCCCAGAAATACAAAAAAAGGTCAATGTCAGGTGCCCTTTTGTCATGTGAAGAAAGTGTCTTCTCAAACATTGCAAACTACAACGTACGTAGATAAGTCTATGCTGGCGGTACTCCCTGCTCCCCAAAGCCTTGCTCATAGCAATAGCAGGCCGACATTTCCCAGATTACACAACTAGGCCAGCAACAGGTCAAAACAGTTGGCAACTAGCATGTGTGTGTTATTTTCTTAACATGACATTAGACAGTGAGGGATCCATATGAAGTTTAAAATAAATGCTTCTGTAAGAGTCCTCGTATTTCTCTTCTTCCAGAATCCAATTTAAAATATTTCTTCTAACATACAAGGCTATTGATGACCAAACTGCACCCTATCTTAAGGACATCAGTGTAATATTACTCCCTTCCACAGGTAGTAAAGGGTTATTGGTGGTTCCTGGCCTTTCAAACGTAAAATTGGGTTGCAGAGCCTCGAGCTGTCAAGCACCTCTTCTTTCACACCTGCTCTCAGTTTGGGTTTCAGAGGTAGACACTGTATCTACGTTAAAGTCTTTGTTTTTGATACAGCTTATAGTTAGAGCTGGCTTAGCTGACTATGAACCATCCCGTACTAATACTGCTATAGGCCTATGTTGCTGGGGCAGTTACCATCAAGTACTGAACACCTCTCCTCTATAAATGCTACTATTACATCTCATTAACTCTCACCATACCCTTCTGCAGGTATCTCTGGCTCCTAAGCTGTAAGTTTCTATTGGTTACTGGCCTCCCTGACCGGCTTAGTGTTTATTTTCTGTTATGGCTCAATCTGATAATGTCTCTCTCTGCCCTCCTCTCAGCCCAGTCAGGTTGAGACAGTCTGGCTCTGTTAGAGATTTCTTCCTGTTAAAAGGGAGTTTTGCCTCCTCAAGATGCTGTTTCATGGGGTATTTAGGCTCATGGATCACAAAACACACTTGATTAGGTCAACATCAAATGTAAATTTAGGTAGGTGACCATCGCAGCACACAAATCTGGGGGATACACAAAACACAAATTAGCAGCAGTTTCTGGCATCGGTTTCACAAATACTGGTCATGTATTTCTTATAATGCCTCTTTCATGTGATGCCCCATCTCCTAAATGCCCATTTGTTTCAAAGTCCACACTTCCTGTTTTCAATCCTGGCTCTCTGGTGTAAAAATATAGTCTGAAGGTTAAGATAAGGGTTAATTTTTTATAGCAGCAGGTACTGAATGTGCCTGTTTTGTAGATTTTCAGCACCATCCTAACCACTGTTTTAAGTGTATCACATAAAAGAATAATATAACACCCCAGCTGCAAGACATGAAAGGGTGACAATTCAATGGCCCAATTTTACACCACGCCAGTGGGGGAAAACAAAGAAGAACACTTTCTGCAAGCAAAGCCAGTACCAAAACCCTCAGAGCACACTTCAAAAAGTCTGAGCAGAAATAGCCTGATCCAGCGGATCTCAATTCACAAAAGACTTGTAGTACCTCTACAAAGTCTGTATCTGGCCAGGTGTGCTTTAAATGAGCTCGGGCCTCTTAGAGATGACTGAATCAACTCCACAGCAACAAATGCGCCGGCGCACAACTACACCCTTTACTGCTGGGATTTATTGTTGGTCTTTAGCCTTATTTCACCTTGACCTTGCAGGTACTTTTAGAGTGTAGCCACGGGACAAGAAGGGTGAGGAAGAGCCACACAAACACATAAAGTAGCAGCCAGGGAAAAGGAGGCAAACTCAAAGTAAAAAGGGAGGCAGCGAGCAGAGAGGGGTTGTCAGAGTCAGAGAGGGGGAAGGAGGGAGAGGGGAGTTAAGTGCTCTCGGGGGAGTAGACTGTGGTTAAGGATTATTAAATGGGATCAATAACTAACAAGGCCTCAGTGTGCACAAACACACAAGCACACACAACCTCCTTCTCTTTTTTCCCTCTATCGTGCCTTCTTCAGTCCCCAGCCTTCACATCTCTCACTACACTTCCATGTACTCTGCACATCTGATCTGTCCCTGGGGACTGTTCCCCCCTTTTATTGTCTAAAATGTTTTAAGAATTTTTCCAGATACACTCATCTCCTTTTACTGCCGCTCTCCATCTTACCATTCAGTTTCCCGCTTCTCTGTTCAGTTATTCTTTGCACAAACATCCCATTTCCAGCCACTTGTTTGTATTACTCCATCATTTGCAACAGATGCTTGTAACGAGAAAGGGGAGTGATAAGGTATAGCAATACTGACTGCATTTTCCCCCTGATACTTGCAGTGAAACAGCTTTTATCACGCGAGTACATCAGTAAATCGCTCACATATTTGTAATGACGCACATTACTTCAAGTCCAGGGCTGCAGCATAATCACTGAACAGTTTGTATTGTGGTTCGGCCCAGACAGGGCGGGGAGCACACTGCGTGTTTTGAGAGACGTCTTGATGGGACCAGTTGGTCACTAGGATAGTCCAGAAAAGTGTCTTACGGGTTACTGGATGTAACGGCATGATAACTGGCACCTCATATGTACTGTACTGTACATTATTGCCCACTACCATTTCCTTTTAGAGCCATAGACTGAAAATGGGGTCACTCTACTTTGGTTTGTGACAAAGGCGTGGCTGTGGCTCAGTATCAGTCATCATCAGTCTCCCATGTATCATGCATTACCTAGTCTTCTTGTACTCTTCTTTAGAGGCTTTATTCATATGCATGCATGAGTCCATCTGCTTGCTTAAGCTGTTCTCTTCTCCCTTCTCTTCTCTCTTACCTCTCTCTTTTTCTGTCTCGCTACCCGCCCAGCCTCAAGCAGATGGGTCCCCCCATATGAGCTGGGTTCTTCTCAAGGTTTCTTTCTGTTAAAAAGGAGCTTTTCCTTTCCACCGTCACCTTAGTGCTCACTCTGGGAGTTTCAGCCTCCAGTTTCTCTAAAGCATCAATAACCATTTGGATTGTTATTTACACCATATGAACAAGAGTGAATTGAACTGAACTGTTCACTGTGTGAAAACCGACACCCAGTGATTACTCTGTCCACTGATAAATGGTTATTTTGCTTTAGTAAATTCTTGAACTGTAGTTCTAATGGTAAATACTGAGATTTTCATTTTGTGCGACAGGGCTAATCTTAGTGCTTGGGTGTAATCTGATCAATAGGCTGAATAAGAATTCAAGTTTAGTGCATCTCACAAACAGCATGTGAGGTATCAGTCAATTACACTAGGCTGCTCCTTATCTGTCATGGACCAAGAGACAACACATTTAAAATGAGCAGCCCGGTATCCAAACCTCTCTTTCACATAAATAATCCCTCTCTCTCCTGTGTCTGAAGTTCTTCGTGTCCATGTCTCTCCAATCACTGGAGCTTTTCATTCAGGGAAAACATGTTGGCATGTATTACTGCTATTGGCCCCCACCACCTCCGCCACGCACACACACATAAACCTCCACAAAAACAAGCCAGGACAGCAGTAAGAAACAGAAGACAGAAGGTGAAAGTGACTGGAATCTCTGCAGCGTGGAGATAGGAGACAAAAGGAGGAAGTATGGCTGTGTGGATGGACGGACGGACGGACGGACGGACGGACGGACGGACGGACGGACGGACGGACGGACGGATGGATGGATGGACGGACGGCAGGGAGAGGAGAAAGAAAGGAGAAATGGAAGCCAAGGACGCTGCCATGGGGTGATAGTGCCAAAGAAAGGGTTGGAGAGGAAGGATGCTGTACTTGTTGCCTCTCAGTAACTAAAGCCTAAACAAGGCGGAGGAGAAAAACTAAGAAGGAGAGGAAATGGAGAGAAAGGACAGTCCTCGGATACGCGATGTGCTACCCGTGTGGGCTGCGATGCAGAGCTTAATCCGTTGGACTTATTAAATCGACGATGTGCTCCTCAGGAGATAAATACAGTAGTACTTGACTATTATTAGGACCATAAAAAAAAGTTCATTCACTACAAAAACAATCATGAGCCTGCTAATGTTTAGTTTGAAACACTCCAATAACGAGGTGGCACGGAAGTCTAACTGCACTTCAGTGAAAATCGCTGAAAGTAGTTTTTGACTTAGTTCTGGCAGTATGGCTCTGTACCTGCCCAGAAAGTTGTATTAGACCTGTTTTAGAAATATGAGTATAAGTACATAAGCCCAATACAAATGTGGGTAGCAGTGTACTTCCCACCTCAAACACTTAAAAAGTTGCACCGTCTAGTTTAATAGTTTCTGGCGCATCTGTTAATAAAGCTCAGGTCACAGAGATTTTTAGCTGGGGCAGGAAATATATCCAAGAACTTTATTTCCAGATGGAGCAAGAGGTAAATGAATGAATGAATTCTTGGAACAGCTTCCGAGTTATGTGACAAGACCCTGCAGATGGAAGGAGCTAAAGCAAAAAGACTGTGTTCAACAAGTAAAAATAAAATAAAATAAACAAAAGCATATGACTGAAAGGTAACCAGAGTGATAACGGGAGGAGGAAATACACAATTGAAAAACAAAGGAACGGAAAAAGACAGCGTGTGGACGAAGACAAAAGACACAACACAAATACAGAAGGTTTTGGGGAGAATGGAAAGAAAAGAGAAAAGAGTAAAGCAATGTGAGCAAGATGTGAGTTTTCTGGAAAAGGCAGAGGAATTAAGCCCAGTGTGTGTGTAGTGGGTGATGGCAGAAGAACAGATGAAAGACAGAGGCAAACTGGGGAGGGGGGGACGCAGATTGCACACACATGCACAAAGCTGCATGTCAGAGATAGCACCACAAAGGGAGGCCCAGCACATTCGAATTAATAGAATGATCAAGTCAGTTCTTAATAGAAAAAGCCTCTATAGCGCAGGGCAGATTAGCCCACAGGTCACTGATGCACAGTGCTGCAGGAAAACATGTGTGTGCATAGCGTGAGCACTCACACACACACACGAGGAAGTTAACCAAGCAAAGGCAGAAACTAAATCAGTTAAACCGGTTAATACTCTGTGCCATGAAACCAGTTTAAAAAAAAAAATACAAAAAAATCACTGTGGAACAACAGAGACGCGCACACACATACCCTCACACACACACACACACACACACACGCTACCAAAAGAGCTTGATAAAGAAGCGACAGGGCAATCTGTCATGGCTGGCTGGCTGGTCACATGAGGTTAATAGATTCTCCTCTATCTCACCTCCCCTCAGCCTTCATGGACATCATAACTGGCCCTCTTACCATGCTGGCATATCATCAGCGATAATCTCAAAACAGACAAAATATGTGGCCACTCTATTAACAGTGACCTGGAAACTAGCTGCACGGCTTTCACATCCAAATGAGCCTCATATTCTCCGCGGCGTAAGTGGCCGCGCGGCAGAAAACGTGCTCCGTGTACGTAAAAATGTACACTTTATCTGTTTATCTGCCAAGACCCCACTCCACTACATGGATGGTGAAAAAAATCAGAACAAAGTGGCTTTGCTTAGCTGGGATATTTGAAGGCATGATCCCTGATATTTCTCTACAGTGACTTACTACTTAAAAAAATAGAAAGAAAAGAAAACTCCCAATTTGCCCTGTCTGAAAATGACAGCTAAATATGCCACGACTCTCAAAAAATCCCACATTCAGCCAGACCTCCACGTACTGGGGATAACAGAAAAGTACTGGTTGCTGCAGCTCGTGTTAAATTCGAGTCTGGACTTGGTGACTGCTCAGGGTTAAATACCATCCTTTGTTATAATGGGCACATGTTGACAACAGCGCACACCTGAGCGAGACAAGATGACACTGATGCGGTGACACTGGCTCGCGCACACACACACACACACACACAGATTCAGGTACCGTGTTAAGAAGAGATGCCCTCACCACGCTTCACAATCATTTTCAAGGGCCGTTGTCCCACCTCCCCGACACTCACTTTTAGAAACTCTCAATCTTAACGGCCTTACTTTTAGAGCCATGATGCAGAACTACAATTTGCAGAAGGTGGTAATTTAGAGTAAACTTTACATAAAGGTTAGTTTGCCACTCTAAATCTTCCCTTTAAAAGGGAGCGGTGGTATTCGTAGAGAGAGCGTGACTGCCACACTTTGGCCAACACGTGCAATAACAAGCACTAGGTTTTTACTTTTGGGCATCAGTAGAAGGTTGATTTGCAGTCGATGGAAGCAAAGCAGAGAAGTGATCTGCACCCTGTAACTCTAGGAGCTTTCTTACACTTAATAAATGGTTTCTAACCCGCCTCAGATGCTGTTCATCCCCATATAGGGACATGAGTTATTGTCACAATAATTTCTCAACACGGCTACGCTGAATTCTTGTGCCATGAGTAATACTGGTCATTTTGAAATTACCATATGCAAACATTTTTCAGCAAATTTTTCTTCCTTTCTCCCCTAGTGATGCTGAAAGTACGATCCGTTTTTTACACCATAACTGCTGCAGAAACAATCGTAGTTTCAGTGATTTCTTATGAATATGAAACGATAAGCATGTATTATACAGAGTTATGGCCGCTGAGCACATTTATTAAGCATTTAAACATAAAAGACAGCTCTGAAAAATGAGTACGCTCTGTGTGCTGATGAAGGCCATGGGATTCAGCTGAAAGACATCGGATTTATACACATTTTAATCAAATCCAGTCCGTTTGAGAATACAGTGAGGACAATTATTTGCGTGTGTCTGTTTTATCATTAGATAAAATTACAGCAATGACATGCTGTGTTATAAATGGCTCACTAACTGTTTTTACACCAGTTGATGTGAAGTGATCACATAAAAGCATACATGTTAAAGTAGCGGGTTAAAGTATCCAATCAAAACCAGTCCAACTTTATTTATATTTATAAAGCATTTTAAAAGCTTAAGTGACCTAAGCGAGCCAAAGTGCTGTACAGAAGAACCAGACATACTTGATAAAAACATATAATAAATAATAATAAATAAAGGGTCTAACAGTCAAATGAAAAAATCTCTCTCATAAAACCGACCAACGTAATTCAGAAGAGACATAATAATCATACCATAATCATGAGATACGACAGTGATGGATCTCCTGACATGTGGTGCTGTGGTGATGGTGATGATCAGCCACAACATTAAAAACACAGGGGAAGTGGAAATAGCATTGACCATCTTGTGACAAAACAATGTTCAGCTGAGGAAACTAGAAATTCACAGCAGGACAAATTCAATCCAAAGTCACTAAATCCCAAACTGATCCAAGTATCTGTGGGATGCAATGGATTAAGCCTGATCCACAGAGTCCCCTCCCCTCAACCCACAGGACACCACAGGACACCCTCAGAAGGCCCATGTCCATTCTCTGATGAGTCAAAACTGTTTTGGAGGCACAAGGGAGACCTACATAATATTGGGAAGGTGGTCATAATGTTATGCCTGATCAGGGGTTGTTTAGCCTGCCTATGTCTCATTTTGTAAAAGTGTCACTGCCTGACAGGTTTGACTGGCAAAGTGTGTGGCACAAACTAGTTAAACAACCACATGATCAAACAAAAAAAACCGTGATGAAGTTTTATGATGCACTGTAGGTATTGTTGTCAATATTTTTCTAGTGGTGTGTCGGCTTAATGCAGCGTAAACAGTGGCGAATGTAAATGTTTTCCAGCAAGCAGGAGGTGAAATACAAAGCAGCGAACACCTCTTGCAAGCTGGTAATGCATGGAAGCTCCCGTTAGCTCGGTTAGAAAATGAAAGCTGGATATTAAAAATGGACTGTTGGCCAGGGGGCCCTTCCACCATCACTACTTGCCCACTTATCGTTTCCTGATAGTGACTGTAAGATAGTCAGTGAATGCATTCTTGGTCTACAGGCCCAGATTTTTGTGTATATCGAAGGATGTGCCAACAGCAAATTCCAGGTAATACTATGCAGAGTCAAAAGTAGCCCACAGACATGAGCCAGCCTACCAAATGACAATCACTGGTTTTAGGTTAAATAAGCAACTTGACTTCCTGTTTTTGTACATCAGCCAAAATGTGTAAAAGTAAAAAGTCAAAAATACCAATCAGAGACATCTGGCCTGCATCGAAAACCAACAGAAACAAATGAGGAAATACATTCAAGGCCACGCTTTTCTGGTCCTTCTGAGAAATTATCAAACATTTTCTCCACACAGTTAACACTTCCTATCAGTTCAGTTCTGCTCAGCCTCAATAAACCAAAGGACCCTGAGGAAACCAAACATAAGACAAGGTGCCATATTCCAAGCATGAAACCAATAAAACAGGATTTTAGACTACACCAACTGAACCAACGTCTGTTTCACACTCAAACAGTCTGCACAGTTATGGTATGAGGAACTTGATGTTTCACTTTCTGCCCTGACTCTCTGTTCCTTTTACTATTCTGCTATAGGTCATATGACTGGTGACATTACTATAGACGCACAGAGCTTAAGGCTGGATAACAGAGACTATCTGCAGTATCACCTCAAACATCACTTAAAAAACTGCTGCTAGACCAAATCAGTGGGCATGAGTTTGAATTTACAGCAAACCACACAATCTGTACCAGTTACCAGACCTGTCAAAAGAACTTCAGCAATCTTTTCATCAGCACCATGGTGTGAATGTGTTACAAAATGTGTTACTAATTATGTAAAACCATAAGGTTTAGGCAGTCTATGTCAAAGCTGCAGTTGTGTTACTATCACTTGGCTTGGCAGAAGGTGGACATTTCAACTACTTGTAATCTGTAATCTGTAATTTTAACTAGCCATCTGAGATAATTCTGACTAGAGTTTACAACTGTTGACACTAAAATAGAGGATCCTATTAGATACTGTATACACTATGCTCCAAAATAAATATGCATGCAATGTCACTGAAACAAAGGGGTAGGATTTCTTTACATGCAAAGAAACAATCAAATGAAGAGTTTATATGGCTATTAGGCGCTATGTTTTTTTAATCGAATGGATCATCATTCTGATTATTAGTGGAAGAGCTAATAACGTCGCAAATTGATTTGTTTAGCTTTTTTAAATGTGTATCTTTTACTTTGAGATTACTGATTTGACCATTACTCTGTTACGCTGTATGTTTGCACTAACCAGAGTGTGTTCAAACATTTATTTGACAATTTTTCCTATCTATTTTATCCATTTGAAAAACAATTTCATTTGTTTAACCTTTACTTTTCCCTTTTATTTGCTACTTTTTGCTAAAAGTAATGTACAAATGGTTAAATTAGATGATTAAACTGCTACAAAGACAGTTGTAATAATTACATTTAAATAAATAGCTGGACAAGACATTACAATGTATATCTTCTCCAGCACTTTTAGCTATTTGTTTAAATTGCTAATTATTTTAACTGACTAGCTAACCATCTAATCTAACCATTTGTACATTACTTTTAGCTTTTAACTTTTATAATGTTCGTCAAAAATTAAAACATTAAATTTAGCTCTATTTTTAACATCATTTATCATTTACATGCTACCTCTTATTTCAACAGCTTGTCCATTCATTTTGAAATGTATTCCAACCACTAAAGCTCTACTTTAATCTACCTGTTGATCTCTTTGCTTGCCTGCCAACTCTTTTCACGGGCCGTTAATTGCAACATGTATTATTAACTTGTCTCAACATGTCAACAAGTCTCCCCTGGAGGAGAAGTAGCTCTGGGTAGGAATCACTGCTGAATGTGATCCTGATGTGACCTGAATGACACGTTTACAAGTATGGATGTCTTCTCACACAAGACTTAACAAAGCTTTAATCCAAAGCATGAACACAGCCTCATACATGCCCTCCTGGGTCATGTGAGTTTCTCTTGTGGCCTCTTTGTTGTGTCATGTGAGTGGGGGTTCAGTGCTGATGTGATCCCACTTCTTCCTGATTTCACAGATGACCAATTAACTGCTTAGTGTATGTTATGTTACTGAGCTTACTGTATGTTACTACACAACATACAGTAAGATGAGAGACTTATCACCAATAAGTGTGGTAGGCAGATGCGGGGAGGACAGTTGCGGCAGGGTAAGTGATGGCAGTATTGATCTCAAATGCTCTTTTATAGCCCTGTCATGTCAGTTTTAGCACCTTGGCAACACTTGCTTTAGAGCTATATCAATACTGAACTCTGGCACTCAGCAAAAGACAGACAGGAAAAGATGGTCATTGAATGGCAAAGTGATGGCAGATAAATAGAAACAAGTAAATACCAACAGCTACATCGAGGACTTGCTGCTTCAGTAAAGACACAGACATCAAGTCACCCATGGTCCTTGATGGAATGTTAGCTGCGCGCTAACACAAAACCACTTTACCAATGTCCTAATATTAAGCTACAAATGAGTAACCATCGGCATCCACAGATTGATGCAGCTGCTTCAGCTACTTCTACAAGAGGGGTGCTTAAGCAGCATTATGCTGTAATAATAACAAAGGCAAACATAAACCCACAAACAATATAGAAAAGATCTGATAATTATTGTCCATTATCCAGTATACACAATGGTGATCTTTCATCATTCTGTCCGCTTTAATTCACACATGGAGCAGTGGTTCTGACACTTGGCGTCAGATACCATACCTTCAGAATAAATGGTTTAGAAATCAGCCTCCTCTGATGCCCAAGTTTTGTTTGGTGAAGCAGAAAATGAACCCTGCCTGAAATTATCTCCTAGCCTCAAGTATTGGATTTCATCTACTGAAAACAAAACACGTTAACATCTATAACCATGGCGCTGCATTAGCACTAGTGAGTTTAATTACCCTGTTTGGATGTGTGTGGATTAATGGGCAATTATCAGCCATTTCACTGCTTTTTGTTTGTTTATAGGTATTAATGATATAGCTGAATGCATTAAAGTAAAAATAGTATTACATGTGAATGTAAAAATACAAAGTGGTCTAAAACAGAAATGTGTTGCATACCGTTCACAAGTACAGGCCACCATCACGTTGAGCAGACTGTAGATGATGAAGGTGAAGATGACGGCTGTGATGGTGCCGCGCGGGATGGAGTAACTGGGGTTCTTCAGGTCACCTGGTGGGTAGAACACATTTAACTGTGTATTCCTGCACAGTTCACACAGACACATACACACACACCTTCCAGATGTCACGTACCTGACATGTTAGAACCAGCCATGATCCCGGTGCAGCCGTTGAACATGACAGCGAAAACAGTAGCGAAGGTCATCATGTTTCCTGTTGTGTAATCTTGAGCATAGCCAGCTGCAGGAAGACAGAACAGATAAGTTACTGCAGTTGTGCTTCCATCATCATCATCACTCTTCAAAGAGAAAGTTCAGTTTGGTCTGCTGGCACATGCTCCTCACACACAGGACAAGATGTTTCCAGGACACCCCAGACTCAATCCCATGATATATTTGTAGAAATTCTACTTCACAGTTTTGACCTGGGAGAGATTCACTTTCTCGATGGGACAACACACCAAGAAAACAAATCTTCACTAATGAGGTTTCATGTGAGCAGCTATTAGGAGATTCCTGCTAAGCTTTTTCAAACCTCTGGGGCTCGGATGGTGACGGACATGTCAAACAATAAATGGTTTCATCTATTTATTGTTTCATCCTAGCAAGTTCCAGTACAAATAAAAGTGCTGAAAAGTACAGCGATTTTGGTTGACAAAGAAAATTGTTTAATCTCATATTAAGTATTACATTTGTTGTATTCAATACAAGACTTTGATGGACTGAAACTTTGGCTCTTTGCTCCAAGAAACACAGATTTAATTTTCCTGGACTCTAAAATATCCACATTCAAATCAGAGCTCCAAGTTTTATTTTTAATAAATGTATATAAAGCTGTTTAACGTGTGTGAGTTCTTGTTTTTAATAAGTTGTCGGGGCCATGCTTTGTGAGGGTAAAGCTACAACTACAACTAGGTTATGGCTGGGGTTTTAGATAAGGGTCAGGATTAGGCACTTACTAGGAAAGGTTAGGGTTGGAGTAAGGGGCTAGGGAATGCAGTATTTCAGTGGAAGGTCCTTTCAAAGTTAGAAACATGAGTTGGATGTTTGTGTGTGTGTGTAATAGTTTTCACGTGAGCATGACTGAGTCACAGCAATTAGCTCAGTAATCATGTGCTCGGATATAAATCCCTGCAATCAGAGCAGAGCGCTTGGTTAGTTTTCTGCGGACGTTAAGATCCAGAGAGCATGAACGTCATCTAATTACAGATCAATCAAAACATCAGTTCTCCGCCAGCAATGCAAAAATACGATTATATGCTTGCAGGAAACAGGAGGCACACGGTCAGCAAGAGGTGCTCTGGTTCCTTTCTTAGTAGTGGTATTTTTGTGTAGTGGTTACTGGCTGGTGTCGGGCCGTGTCTTTCTTGCTGCACTGCACAAAGGGAGCTAAGATTATACAGCAAGAAATGCAATAATTCTGAAGTCTATTCTTTTCTCTGAAATACAATATAATTGTGAATGCTATTCTATTCTTTGCTACAAATCGCAGCTCTTTAGCTTAGCTTGCCACAACAGGAAATTCAATTTGATTATTTCACTGAAAATGATGCATTGTTAAGTTCACCAAAGAAAAACTATTGCTTGTTCCCAATTTGTGAACTCGTCTCTTATTGACATTGATTTGTAAGCGTCCAGTAATCTGATTTAAGCCAAACTGAAAAAGGTATAAATGTTTTTTTTTTTTAAATAGCATATTATTTAAAGACATATGAGATGCACCTGATAGAATATGTATGATTCTCATTGACTAAATTGACTTTTAAAAGGAATGCATGTAACTCAGAAACAAAGCAACATTTTGATGATGATCCCTTTCTCTTCAACTGGCATGATAATTTGATTATTTTATGTAACTAGCCTGCTGAAAGTTATTTCACTGCATGAAGGAAGGTGGTGTATTGTCAACATTTGGTATACAGAAGGGGCATGAATTTCATTTGTTTCATTTCATATGACCTCCTGGTGACATGTCCTTATAGGGAGACTCTCAACACCCTAAGGACAACTGAGGAAAAATAAGTGTTATATAGGCAAATGCCATTGTTTGTTAATGTTAATGCCTGATGTAAACCAGTGAAACATCCCTCATTTAAATCTTACTTTGAACAGTGATGTTATCACCTGATGAGGCACAAAATGGCTCAAACACAACCGAGATACAAACATGCCTGATATGAAAATGACTCAACAGACAATCCTGGCCCAGCATTCTTCCATCTTACCCCCCAGGTTGCTGAGTAGCGTGTCCAACTTGAAGCCGGTAAAGTTGGCCGTTGTTATGTTGGGTTGCGGGTGGAGGGCAGCAGCGCTGGGCAGAACGATGACTCGAGGCTGTACGGCAAAGAAGCTGATGAAGATGGTAGCCAGGACAATCATGACCACCAGGAAGATGATGAAGGTGGCCTTGGCGTAAATGGCGGCTCCCACCATGCACACCACCAGGCAAACTAAGGCAACACCAGTGCCGTAAAGCAGAGCCCACCAGTAGCCCGATGGCAGGATCTGGTAATGAGAAGTGGCCATACTCCCATCTAGGAAGAAGATAAGATTGAGAGTGGTCCTAATAATGTTCTTCTTGAATGTTTGCCAGCTATGTTCAAGACTAAATGTGTGTTTAAACATTTCTAGCAGGTCCTGCAACAAGAAACTCTTTGATCCTTCTCATTCTCTTTATAGTCAAACATTAGATATATTCACTATTGTAACACTGGCAGTTACAGAGCACAATAAGCATTTTTAACATGTTATCCTAATAAATTCATGTTGATCTATGCTATATTTCTATAATCTAGAATATGTGACCTCAGATATTATGCTCTGTACGTTTCATTTAATTGAGAAAGGAGAAACACATCTTAAAGAATTTGTAAATTTCTGCAAAAACGGTCTACATAGCGGAAGAGTGTAGCATTAGCATTATTTAGCCTTGTACAAACACTGAAAACGTGCAAAGAGCTAGAATGTCTCTGTCCAAAGATTAAAAACATCCTCTAGCTCAGACATCTGAACCTTGCTGACAAAAATGACACATTATCTACCACACATTCAAAATCATACTGATATGTTAGTATTTTATAAGATGGAAAAATTTAAGCTCACCTTCTGGTACACCAAATGTGTCCAAAATGGCTTCAACCAGACCCAGCACGAGGAGAGCACAGCCGCACACATTGGCCAGGAAGAACATGATGCCAATGCTGCCACCAAACTCTGGACCCAACGCACGGCTGATCATGTCTGAGTGACATGAGTTGAGGCATAGTACAGCAGATTTGTTGCATACACTGTAAAAACGTGTGTGTGTGTTTGTTTGTATTTCCACTCAATTCAAAACCAATCAATTAAGACATCCAGCAACATATGGCCATTTCCAAACCTCACCTAGCTTCTGTTCCTCTGTCATGGGAAAATAATGAAAAAAACTGTCAAAAAACTGTCTTGGCGTTTTGGGAAGTTGGGTTAGTGGTTTTTCAGTTGTGATGAGAAGATTTGACTCACATGTTTGTTCAATGTGAAGCTACAGCCAGGAGACGGTTAGCTCAGATTAGCATAAAGAACTGGAAAAATGGGAGAGAAGAAGGGAAAGAGCTAGCAAGCTGCCCAAAAATGTAAGGTAGGATTTGTTTTGTTTGTTTAACCTTTCAACTTGGGCTAGGCTAGCAGTTATCTCTGCTTTCGCTTTACATCCTAAGGTAATCTCCACCAACTCACCTCCTCCCTCTATTAGTGCTCACTATGACTCATCACTGCATTCCCAGCTCTGTGAAAATGAAACTGGAATCACATGTTCAGAAAGATTCTTGTGATTTGTGTGATGAGAAAACTAGAAACTAAAAAGCAAATGCTTTCTGATTTAAATAAGGCACTGGTTTTTCAAAGTGTCTAAACAGGGGGACACATGTTTGCTCTGGTAATTCAAATTGAACATTGAACAAGACAACAAATTGTACAAGCACACATGAAGACCTAGCGTTTAAGCCAGTCAGTTCTGGAAATAGTTTCAAATGCAACTGTGTATAACTCTTCAGCCAGAGCCATAGCAGCTCTTTACTTTTTACAGTCTTTGTGGTACACTACCTTCATGGTTTAATCGCTTGATGAATAGGCTGGAAAATGTTACCCAAAGTGTCAACATACTGTACTGTTGCAGCTGCGGCTCTACAAACCAAAGGTTAAGGGAGTCTATCCCCAGTACATGGACCACAAAACAAAGTGCTTTTGAGCAAGAACCTGAATGTGTGTGTGCTTCTGAGTGAACGAATGGGGCAATGTGTCATAGTGACTGTAAAATGCTTTGAGTATGAGTAGATAGAAAAGAGAGAAACAAATACTTGATCATCATTTACTATTGGATTCAGATCACAATTAGGACTGGCAAGAAGATATGGAAAAATTAATGCGTTCCCAGGCACTATAACAGAGTGAGTCTTGGCCAAGGCATGGTATATGAGCAAATTGTGTAATACATTATATGGTATTATATGGAACCTTGTTTCAACATGGTGTATGTGTGCCTGTCTTGGCACCATGGTTCATGGTTACTTTGCACTGGCCACAGAAATTCCAGTGAAACAAGCATTACAATTCAAACCTTTAATGGTGTCTTGTAGTACTGATAATGATCATATGGAGCTCCATTCAGTGTCACAGACAATGCTTGAATGAAACAAAGGTGCAGACTGTCTTTTTCCATTGCAAGAATTCAGGGCAGGCGCGACGTGGTGCAAACATTCAGAGGAACACCCCCCTCTAATTGGCCCTTCCAGACTTCCTTCATACAGCATGTTTCTAAGGGCCACTCACAAAAACCTACCCAGGAGTAAATACTTTAAATACATCCTGCAGTCGGAAGACAAAGGTGAAGGCTGCGAAAGGCCTGCAGTGGAGAAATGGCTTTTGTTTAAGTCAGGAGTTCTACCAGCGTGCGTGCTCTCCTGATACCTTGACCACTGACAATTAATGGATGCCATGCTGACTGTCACATGATCGTTAATGTGTGAAAAGGATACAATAGGCTCCCCCAGCATCCAAGGCTCCGTTGGTGGAGATAGCGCAGACTGACAGCACGGTCATACTGATGATGAAGTAGGCCACCAGGAACATGGCAATAGTTTGGTACAGTCCGGCGTGTCCCACAACAAACCCTAGGCAGACAAAACACAAAACCTGATCAGCCGGTTGAAAGCAGAAGCTTAGCCATGGAAGTTGCAGTAGTGTGGTATAACAAGGAAGTTAAACTTATATATACATGTTACACATACAGATCAGATGATGCCGACATTCAAAATGGCAAAGAAACAACATCAGACACAACCATAATCAAGTAAGGCAAGTTTGTGATACAGATGAGTTCATGTCTAATTTTAGTTTACGGTGAATCCATCTGTGAAAGTCCCTTAAAAAGCAAAACGGCTGTTAATATTAGTGCTCACCATGACTAATCATAACATTCCAGCTTATGTCAAAGTGAAAACTGGTTCACATGTTCAAAAATATTCCAACTTCTGCCAGGGAAATCTTTCGACATTTTACTGGAAACACGGCAATTGAGACATATTCAGTTTGCATTGTCCGAACTAGGAAGTAACTGGTTCCTGATTTTAAAAAGTTGGAAAAGGTGCTGAACCAAGTGCGAGACAACATATTATGGTCACTTAGCAATGAGTTAGTCAACATGTGAACTTTGACTGTACACTGTATATTTCTGCACTGCTGTTGATGTAAAATGATTAGAAAGTGCTGGAACCAAAGCAACAGCAGGTAATGGAGAAGACACAGAGCACTGTGTGTAGCTGCACTGAAAGCTTGAGCTTGTTTTAGCATTAAGGAAATTTTTGAGGAAATGTTATAGAAACATAATTTAATCTGAAGTGTTGCCCAACAGCACAGACCTTTCTTCATATTACTTCTGTTATCGTTGCTGATTAATTTACAGTAGTTTCACATCCACAATGAAACCTGTCTTAGTTCCTGTGCAGACTAACACGTTAACATGTGGAGCACTGCACAAACGGCCACTATGTGTGCCTATGTGAGTGTGTGTGTATGCATGTGTGTGTTCACTGCACAGCAGCTGACATCTCACGAGACTAGGGGTGGTGGGTTGTGGGGGGATGGTGGGCTGGTGGAAAGTGAAAAGGACTTACAAAACAACTTGGATGATAACAGTCAGAGAAAAAATATGAGCACAACACCCAGATAACTGAACACTAAAAAAAGGAGGTGAGACGCTGGAATTAAGTGAGACAAGTTGGTTTGTAGTGCTTGACAAGCACCGTCTGCCTCTTCCTCGTGCTCTGACCAGCTAGGGATTGCATGACATATTATGATTACTTCCCGTGATTACCAGGAAAGCAGAACTTTTAGCCTCTTGGCATGGAGCTCACAGAAAGACAGGATCCTAAAGACGTAGGAACTTACAACCTGTGACCCAAAAGTGTAAAGATGAATGAGTTTACACCGTCTCTTATTTAACAATGCCTTTTAAGGAAAACTCCTCTACTTTCTATTATTTTAAGATTAAAAGACAGAAGCACAACCTTTCTTGCCGTCACTGGACCCCTTCGGTCTAAACCTCTGGAATTGTCAATAACTGCATTTGTGTTATGAGCTATCTTTTATTAAGACTGGAACACCTTTGCAGGTCAAAGACCACGCATAGGCCACGACATGGAAATAAAAAGCTCTCCTGCTGACTGGAAGAATTCATACAGTTGCAGGTTATACGCAAGACTGTGCAAGATGTTAAAAGTTTACATGTAAAAATCTGTACATTCATAATTAATTCATTTAATAAACGCATCTGTTGGTGAGTCTCACTTAACTGATACAGTATAATAAAGATAATAAAAACAAGTAGACAGGTCGCTCTTGATACTGCAAAGCTGCCAGAGCTCAGGAACAACAATGGACCCTACTTTAATGTGCATACTACATCCATACTCACCAAAAACTTCAGTTTTCATGTGTAATCCAAAGCTTATTCATATGTATGATATGGACCTGTGTCTGCAATAAAAGCTTTATTATTATTTAACAATTGTGAATTGATGATGATGATGAAGAAGAACTGGGGAAATCACTAGCGGATTATGACCAGATTCCTTAGAGATCATTTTAGTTTCAATTAAATGAACGAGTCTAAATTGGTCACTAGTTATCAGCGCTGCTTTTTATTTTTTCATTTAGATTTTAAATTATAAGGCAATGTGTGTCTTATTCGTGGTGAATTCAGAAAAGGTTCATGAACATGTAAAGTTCTTGTTACATAGTCAACCACTGGCAAGCACGGCAACCTTAAATCCTTTGAATTCTGAATGAGGTTTGGCGCAGGTGTAATCAGACGGCGGTGTGCACTGATTTAAGCGGTCACCATCAGCACTCACCTATTCTGAGAAACACCACCACGCTGAACATCGACAGCAAGGTGGGGACAACCACCCCGAAGAAGATGTTGAGCTTCTTCGGCTGCGGGGTGAACCTCTGCCTGGGGCTGCACGGGGGATTCTCCCGGGCCTGCCCGGCCGGAGGTGGCTGCATCTCGGACTCATTGACGCTGGTGGAGAGGCGGTAGTGGAGGAGAGGTGTCCGCTCAGCCATAGTGAAACCTGCCGCTGGACAAGCTTCACGACTTCATAAAGTGCCACGAACAAAAGTCGGAGCGAGCTGTCGCCACAGCTCCAGATGCGGATCTATCGCCGAACAGGTCAATAAAAGTTTCCGGTAGTTGAGATGAAATAGTTATCAGTGACTCGGTCCTGATTGCCAACCGCACAAAACTCACTTTACCTCGCTACATAGCAAATCAGGAAGTGCTTTCATTATTAAGACAAAATAAAAAAAACAGCGAGGTTATAACCCTACATGTTAAAACTAACTACATATGTCAGTTAAAGTCCAGGCTAGTCATGTCATCGAGCCAATACAGCTCAGTATCGTTTCTTCTATTAACTACTAAAATGCATATCATGTGACGTCTGAACGTCAAGGTGTGTCAATCAACAACAACATCCGGTTTAGAGTTTCAATATAAAAGCCATTGACAAACTAGTTCAATTCTTATTACAAACACCACTGGTCTAACAAATAAAATAGGCGCCACAACGGATGCAAATGCAGCACAATAGCATATGCCGTAGTCGGGGGAGGGAAAAAAAGAAATGAAACCATACTTGTATTTATTAAACGTTTAAAGAGAACATTTTCCGGTTTTGTTGTCTCTGTCCGTATTTAGCTTCACAGATATTTCTAGCGCCAGGATTTTCCTATGTGTTTTCCAGCCTGTTGCTGTGGGTCATATGATCGTGTTGGTTGGACCAATCGGAGCGATGCGTACTTCCGGCAACCTGCATAGAGGAACAGGATGAAGTGACAGATATGGACTAATACATACATAGACTTGTAGATATGTCTATGTATATATGTCTATGTATAACCATGACACATCTGTAACACACGGGCTTTCGGTTCTACAAAAACGTTGTATCACTTTTTAATTAGTTTGACTGTCCAGTGTATGCGTTATCACTAGATGAATCCGTAAAATGTACATAGCCTACGTCTTTGAAGGATCTCAGCCATCTATGGCATGGTGTTCAAAAAATACAAAGCTGACGCAATGCTAACTGGACTTGTTTCTTCTTGCTTTATTTTGTACACGTACAAAGACAATGAACACAATAATAATATTAAGCATAATATGCTTTAGGTTAACTGATTCACAGTGTTTCCTAATTGGTTCAGATTTCCAGAGAACATTTCCAGATGAGTTCAGTCCATCAAGTGTTGCCATCCAAGATGGAACTATTTGAAAATACAGTGCAATATATATTCGACTATCCAAGGACTCTCCTTTTCATTTCTGATGTGTGTCTCCAAGATGCAAAGCTTGCTCGCCTTTAAGGCTTTTATTTTGAAAGTTGTGACTGTAATGAATCAGTGGACCAACTCCCGCCACAAACAGTCCAAAGTCCTGCGCAGTAAATAAATAACACATAATGACACATAACACTCTGACTTTTCAAATAATAGTTCCATATTATATTATATTGCGTGTATACAACACACATATTTGTATATACAATATTTTTACATATGTTACAGTAAATGCATACATACAGTTCCAACAAAATGTATAATTATGTAATGCAGGCGAACAAATTCTCTGTACATATTTACACAATACATTCTTGTGTACTGTCTCATTTTGTTGTATGGTCTCTGTTTAGCTACACAGTTCAAGGTTGACTTTCATCACATCGCAGAGAATTGAAAGAGATAAATCAGTGCAATTTAAGCTGTGCCTTTCTCTCAAAGCACGTCGCACCAGGCACCCACAGGGGGTGCTATTGTCACATTGCATTTAGAGGTTTGAGCAACAAACAGGACTGGCACCCTCTGCTTGTTTTCTCTTACAGGCAGTTGTTGTCACAGGTGGGTTGACTTTCATGGAAATTTCAGACTCTTAAAACACCACAAAGTCCTGTTTGTGAAACTACGCGTGTAATTTTCCTAAAACAGTTGGTTGCTCAACATGCACTTTATCTCTAAGATCACAAGTGGGCTTTTGAATCGAAAGCACATAATAATCCTTCACTCGTGTCCCAAAAAGGTCAAGTTAATCACCTTTGCGTCTCTGTTTTAGCCATGAGGGCAGCATGGATATGTTGGCATGCTGATCCGTCTACTGTCTGAAGTTTCTTGTCACAATCGGAGGATGTTTTGCACATGTGTTTTAATCCTCATATTTGGTGATTCCCTACCTTATTGTGACTTGTTGATGTCAGAATATCAGTTGGTCCATTTTCTTGCTTTGGGATCAGATACTTGCAGAACTAATGACTTCATGGTGTGATGACACACAAACACGTTTCTGTAGATCAGGACTAAGTGATATTGCCTTCAGAAGCTTTTCCACAATAAAAAAAGTTCAACATTCAACTCAAAACTCTTCTTTCTTCCTTTGGCTTTTAAACCACTTCCTGGCTAATGCTTTTATCATTGCGCACACTGCTCTGTTTGCAAGCCTAATCCTTGTCCTTTCCCTCAGGTCTGTGTGGACAGGACCAACCCTGATGCTCCACATGGTTCTGTGTATCAGATCAGTTTTCTGGTAACAAAGCAACCCAAACAGGGCTCTGTTCATTTGATAAGTTTTAAGGTCCTTTATCATTATTATCGGTCAGGGCAGAAACCTTCCTTCTTGATGTCCTGCTTGAAGCGATTTAGTTTTCCTTTGAGCAGCATCTGGTACCGGGACAGCACTTCATTCAGCTTAGTGTAGTTGTTACACAGTTGCACCGCAGAATTGAATTGCATCTGGTTTTCATTCTGTAAGAAAATATAATAAATTAAAACATACTGTACATTGGACATCAGGGTTTAACCAGTATTTATTATTCAGAGGCATTTGTGGATTAAGGCTCCTGGTAGGATGTCTAACTTAATGTGTTCAAGTAATTCATTTTGTCACATGGCACGATGTTTCTCCAAAGCTATACTCTTAGCATTAAATCTACAACCAAATTTTCATTTATTTCCCCCCTCCATGTGTTTATTGCACATCTAAGTTGATCTTACTCACAAAAAGACCGCAATACTTGTTGGATTCATTTCATGTTTTGGTAACGTTTCAGTCCACATGACCGGGCAAATCACAAGATCTTGACGGTTCAGGCAAGTTTGATTCTTTGCTCTGATTGCTGCAGAAAAAAAGGGCTACACTGACGTCTGGGTTGATGAAAGTGACTGAATGTTTGGAAAAACAGGGTTGTGCTGTGGCAGCATGGAGGGGGATGACTCCAGGATGCTGGAATTCACTGTGAATGGCATGCGGCATACTGCTATTGACTAGACCAGGTATCTGGTGTCTTCTTGTGGGTTGGTAGCTGGCATGCTGTTTTCAGGTGGACTGGGCTTCTAAATGTGTTTTTTCTGGGATCTTAGCAAAAGGGATTGTAACATCTTATCCAGTGTATTAATGAATGTTTTTCTTCATGTGTTTATTGCACGGATAAATAGTCTAAGTTGATCTTGCTTACAAAAAAAAGTATGCGTGCAGCTATGTTTGTGAAAGCACTTAGTGTTTTGTGGTGTTACCTGTAAAACAATCCCCTTGACTCTGTTCAGATAAAGCTTGGCGTTGACCTCCAGTCCTTCCAAACAGGGGCGTTGACTTTGCGACGCATTGTGCGACGCGTTTTGCACTCCATCATGGAACACCTGTAAGGACGCCATCACCTCCGCTTTCTTCTGCTGGAGCTTCACAGAGAAAGACACGCACATCCAAACGGTTACAATGCTGCTATGAAATGCAACAGGCTGGTTTAGTAGGTGTACCTTTGCGCCCACATATCATTAGTATTTGACAAGACCAACCGCCTAAAGCAGAGGTACTGCAAAGATCAGGTAAAAGTTTTGGTTGATTAGACAATTTTTCATATATGTTTTTCCCAAAATTATTTTCTCACTAATTAAGATGTTTTAAATACAAAATTATAAATATATAAACCTGTGTATTATTTAAATAACTTATTAATTAGCAAGGTACATTTATACATAGCACTAGGCCCAGTTTCATATAATTTTATACTATATATGCACTGATCAGCCACAACATTAAAACCACTGACAGGAGAAGTAAATAACATTGACCATCTTGCAACAGTTCTGTTCTGTTGGGAAACTTTTGGACATCTAGCATTCATGTGGATGTTACTTAGACACGTAGCACCCACCTAGACCAGACCAGACACCCCCACCCCATAGCAATGACACTCCTTGATGGCTGCAGCACAAGGTGTTGATCTGGCCTCCCAGCTCACTAGATCCCAAACTGATCAAGTATCTGTGGCATGATCCACAGAGGCCCCTCCCCTCAACCTACAGGACCAAAACTAACTACACTAACAACATTCTGTTGCCAAAAGTGTAATGAAGAAACGAAAGTGATGATAGTGGCACTAGGTAAAAAGTCAGGAGAACAAAGATGAAAACGGAAGACCTGTTTTCAGCATGAGTCACAATGTCATTATAAAATACAAAAACAATAATCCTGTCAGTCACACATATCATGTCCGAGGTTATAACACCACATCAAAAATCCTCCTCCTCCTAGTCACATGATCCCTAGACGCTGGCCATTTCTACAGAATTTTAGTCCTGGCGCAAGCTTAAACTGTTACAATCTCAATTTCACAATTTCTCCCTCAACCTGAAATAAAATAAGCAGGTGATGGATGGCAGGTTTATTTGGCACGGCAGTTCTTCAAAGTCATACCCCACGCTCAAAAGCCATATAAAAACTACAGATAGCCCCCATGGCAACACTCACTGTTATGTGAGTTCTTTTTCAAGTTTTTTTTTTTCTTGCCATAGCCACTCAGGCGGCATGGGATGTTATGGTGTATGTTTTCATTTTTCCGATCCACAGAGATTTGTTGTTCAATGCTTGACTTAAGAGTTACGTTTTGAATGTGTAATGCCAGGGAAGCCTGCATGGAAGTAGGACCAGAGAGCATGAAGTGTGTCTTTGTGGAGAAGAAATGACTGAGAAGTGCCTTGTTTGTCACACTGTTGTACAATTAATTAAACCATCCCACCTTTTAGCCACAGTGGATGGGTCCGGAAATGATTGTTCTGTCGTTTAATAAGGACCAAAATAATAAAATAAAAAAAGCACTTACTGTCTCAGAAAACAGTATAATAACCTTTTCAAAATTTGGCAGCCATAGACCATATAGGTACATCTCTTACATCAAGTACTTAATATATTGACCTTACACGCTGACTTTTTTTTTCTTCATGTTAAAGGGTAAGGAGGTTTATCCTTCACGCCTTTCCTTTTGTTATGTCTCTATGCTGTTGGTATATTGTTGTATGTTTCTATACACTGCATACACAAAACTGAAATTAAAATATTAAGAAAAAAATGAAATAATAATGACCAAATTGTCTTTGCAGTCATGGAGTATGTCAAGAATTATTAGTGAGGAAAACAACACAGATGTCCCTATTTCAACCCCAACTCCCCACCTGTTATTTAGATGCGACAAAAACACACTTTGATGCTAAGTGGAAGATTCTCAGCCCAGGTCATGGTCTATGTAATGGAACAAGCTGAAATGAGGTCTTGTTTAAGGTTTCCTAAAGGAATTTCACCTCCAGTTAGTTTTGTCAGGTCTAAATAACAGGTGGGGAGTTGGGGTTCAAATAGGATGACTTGTGGCTTTTGCTCACTAATAACCCCTGCTGACAGTTATTAGCTGCTAGGCCTGAAAAGCAGCAAATTTTGCCAAGCGCAAAAACGGCGCCTTGTGTGACATCCCTGGCAGTCTCTGTTGAATAAACACGTTTTAGCCATGCTGTTTGATTAGTCATGTGATCTTGTTACAGTCTAGTGCGCTGAAGAAGTTGCACTGTAAAAAATGGAAGTAGTGAAATTCAAAATGCCTTTTTTTGCACAGTTTTCTGCAGTCAGTGATAAGTGGATCGAGAAAGAAAAGAAAATCAGACGTTCTTACTGTAGATGTGGTGGATGTGTGTGTGTGTAGTTGTTTCGGTGCATGTCATGTGGTACTTACTGTTTTATTTGCCCATTCACTTGGGTTGACTGCAGCACATATCTTGACAGGAGAGGCCAGTACTTCTGAATTAGAGCAGGTAACCTGAGTATACACAAGGTCAGAGTTTTGAGCCCACGCACAAACAGAAATACAAGTACAAACAGAGGCAAGTTCACCACAGATTGAACTGAATATGTACATTTAAACGTTATTCAGAAGGTGTTTGCGATGCTGAAAACTGACTAATCATCCATTTACTCACATTCATGGTATTCGCTGTACTGTTTCTGCACCAAAAGTCAATAGGCATGGTGTGGACTTCAGGTAGGTGTGTGGAAAACACTACCAGCAGCAGAAGCAGGAGTCCTAGGGGAGCACACGGCGGAGATGACTGACGAGTTTCCATCTAGCTCCTTTGAGCAGCAGGATACAGAATTTAACCACCCTGCAATGATTTATTTTTATATCTCCCTCCCACTTAACGTTATCCAACCCCTCTTCAATGAAAGTAAATGCAGGCTTCAAATGTTTCCGCATCATACCCTTATCGCGCATGAATCACACCCAGACTTCATGCCCTGACAAGTTGTACATCGAAAATCCATTTAAGTTTATTTTAAGTGTTAAACCTGGAATGTAATGAATGAAGCATCAAAAGATGTATTCAGGTTTTTCTGGGGAATGCGATCTCACTTGGGTCACGGCTTGTGTCAGAGTGTGCAATCTCTGAATATACTGCAGAATTATTTCAAAGCAGTGTGCACCATCATGTTTGACGTGAAAGTCACATCTAGTACATCTCACTAGAAGAACGCATAGACCACGGTGATGTAAATCTCCCTCTCTGTGAATAAGACTTATAATACAGAGCACTTCCACTTACTGCTATACGCCATAACCCGTTCCTGGATACATGTTGAGTTTCAGCCGTGTTCTCTCGCCCTGCATGCCTTTTCCCTTTGGCTTCATAGAAACGAGCTCAGATCACAGGTGATCAAAGCTCATTCTGTGTCTGTCTTCTGCCCGTGAGGTCCAGAAGTGGTCTTAAATCGCCCGTGCCAGGCCTTGAGATGGCATTCAGCTAATTCCTCTTTTGAATTTTTTGAAGACTGGCCTGTCAAGAGTGACGTCTCGTCGAGCTGCAAGCTTCCACAGAAAGTAGGCTGCGTGTTTGATTTGACCTAAAGTTAATGTTTGACTCTAGATTCTGAGTGCAAATAACACCAGACCCTGTGTGTGCCCAGTTATAACATGACGAGTCAGATTTCACAACTCACAACGTTTGTGATGAGTAATTGTTGGTTCTTTTTGATTCACACCCCTATCAGTGGGTTTATTTGACTCTAGGCTACAGACCAATGCCACACAACTAGAACAATTAATACTACTTTTTTTTTTTCTTTTTTTTTTTACCACCAGCAGTATTAGTAATGGTCTGACAATGTTCCTTCCACAGACGGGAAACAAGTTTATTTTGGCCAATTTACAAGAACCACGCTGTTCAGAGCAATAACTTTTTGGGGGAGAGACATCCATGCAGTAGGTGTTGCAGAGCAGACAAATGTCACAGTAGGAATATAAGAGGATTGAGACATACAATATGAAGTCTAATATTAAAGCGGCATTCATTGATACTTTTGCCACAAGAGGGCAGCCCGTAGATCTTTCCATCTTCATCTTGTTATAGCAGGAAAATTGGTGTAAAGGAGAATTGCACCAGGAACAAGTATGTTCACATGTGCAAATTCAGAGCCCTGTTTGTTTTTTGTTTGTTTTTTTACATCAGGACCAGCCTCTGCCTTTCCTCTTACCACAACCATTGTTATTGCTGTTATTGTTATAGCAATAAAGGTTGGTGAACAATTTCTAGAGCAACATTGGCTTTTATTTACTTTCATTCTTCTGGTCACCTAAATGTAAATGCAATATGACGTGGTTTGGGTTGTGAATACCTGGCCGTTTAGCCCCTAACTGCTCCACTTTGTTTACTGGCTAGATGCTAACTGTGTCTGCTGCTCAGGTCTGGGTAAAAAGTGTTTTCATTTTCAGTGCCTTAGTCACACATCCACTCATATCTATCTTATCTTTCTTAGTGCAGAGGATTTCTGTGTCTGCAGCTAATCCCAGCTAGCATCGGGAAAGAGACAGGATCCACCGGACAGGCTGCCAGTACATCACAGGTCTAATACAGAGAGGGAAATATTTATTATTACAATTTAACCAGACAGAAACACCACACAGATTTGGCCCAGTCAACCAAGAGGTTTGCACCCAGAGTATGGTGTGAAGCAACACTGCACTACCCTAACTGTAACATATGTTATAACACTTACTGGTACCGCTTTAAGCCAAGTGCAAGTCACAGTGAACACCAAACACTGAGCCGATGAGTGTGAGCACTGCAGCATTTTTCTGTGTGTGATTATGTATAATTTCTAACTTCCCGCTAGCCAAGAAATCCTACCACCACAAAAAAAAAACAAAAAAAAAACACCACAAATCAGTCATTGCATCCTCTAAGTGGAGAGATAACAGGCTATGACACATTGCTCCAGTGTGATATTGTGCAATGCTGCAACCACGTGATTGTTTTTCGCAGGAATTTCCATGAGGATGAACCAGATTCCACTCGAAGTCTGTGCCTACGCTTGTTCTTCTCCCCGCACATGCACCTTTCCATGACTGATACATCCTCTGCTATTCATAGCCTTGGATGACCCTCCCTGCCATGACCTCAGATGTGCCCTCCGCATTGTAGACATGCCGAGGACAATAATGGGCCTCACAAAGGGAATTACAAAGAACGTGGAAATGACATTCATGTCATGTTGTCCTAAAGCTCAGGAGCTAAGACGCTTGTTGGTAATCCTTCATAAAGGAGGCACAGCTGAGCAAGCGAACAGGAGCAGCAGATCATGCCGTAAATATCTGCGCGTGTGTTGCTTCATGTGTACACGGGAGTAACAGGAATTGTGTCTGAGTGGCATGGCTCACGCTCTTTGTGCATGTGTACGTGCACAAGTGGTCTTTGAGGCACATTACCTTGCAGTTGTGCGTCTCTGCAGGAATAGCCATAACCATGGCAACAGCAAGCAATGGGTATGTTTCAAAAGGCTGTCCCCTCTCCACCAGTCTCTCTCTCGCTCTCTTTTATCTGCAGCAAGGCCACTCCACCTATTTCTTTCACCACAGCCAGCCGGGACACAGGCAGGACTGCTCAACTGGGGGATTTCTTAATGTCTTTCTGATAAAGAGGTCCGACTCAGTTTGCGAAGCGTCGTCTTTAGCGCAGTGGGATATCTCTACCCGTTACAACGTCTTTGTGATTTTCTAACAAGAGGACATCTTTGTGAGGTGATATTGCCTCCACTGAATCTTACTGCATCTTACTGAAGATGATAGCCAGATATACACAGAAAGATGTGTAGACAGCAACTGTCTGCACATCTATTCAAAGTACACAAGTAAATAAAGAAATGACATGGCAGTGAATAACGTTAGTCCAGAAATAAGATCCACAGACCTGGATGCGGTAAGGCGCCAAGCGGGAGAGGATAAGGAAAAAGATACAGACTGTCTGCAGCAGTTCCCCCGCTGTCCAGCCTGTAATCGAGACTATGACGTCGCCCTGATCCTGCCATGCTCTCATACCATGTGCGGTCGCTGTGTAGCAGCTGGAGAGGAAACTAGCCGGTTTCTCCGCCATGGCCGACGGCTGTCTGCCTGCTCCGTTTTGTGCCCCTGCTGTCGACATCCTGTGGAGCTGCCATGCAGGAGGTGGTCATCTGCCACTGTCTGTCTCCCCAAACATCCCCTACAGCACGTGCAGGTGAGAGTGCACTCCTTCATTCAGCATGCTTGACATTTTGTGAGAATCTTCAGTTGGTTTCTGAGTTAGATGGTGAGACTGATACTGCTCTCAAGCTGCAGCACGTAGTGTGTTCAGCTTCCATGACTAAGAGGAACCAGAACCACGGCTCTTTCCAAAGATAACACAAATCTACCTGCATGTCTAAAGCTAACCTTATTTGATCTGATGTCTGTCCTGGCTGCAAACAAATCTTAGTGGATCTTAGGGTCTTAATGCAGCGAGGAGAACTACATCCCCATTGATCCCCGGTGAGAACGTACATACACTTCTGCTTTCTGGGGGGAGCCAGCCTTTGTCATAAGCAAAGTTAACTGACACAACTGACCAAAAAAAAAGTAATACTCATTGTCGAACCCTATTGGTTTACTGCTTTGTAACATTCATTCATTTATTTTCTGTAATCACTTCCTGTGTCACTTCCAGCTGTCATTGGGCAAGAGGTGGTTTATACACCCTGAACAGGATTAGCCCAGTCTATCACAGGGCTAACACAGAGAGACAGACAACCATTCACACTGACATGCACCCCTATGGCCAGTTTAGAGTTCCAGAGTACCCATACAGACACAGGGAGGACATGCAAATTCCACACAGAAAGGCACCAGTCGGCCAATGGATTCAAAACTATAGCTGCTAGTTGGACTGACAATGGAAACAATCCCCCAGTGTAACAGTACAACAAGAAAGTGACATAGCAACAGGTTAACGTAGTTCTTCTATCTATTGCTCTGTCATTATAACGTGCAGAAAATCATCATCATACATCATCATATACATGATGGCTTTGACTTATTCTTCTTCATGGTGCTTCTCCAATGTGCCAGTAGAGAATCACCCCATTACCCATCAGTCAGGAGTCAGGATCAAACAAATTCACACTGAAGGTGTACACGCTGCATTTGTATTAACTTTATTATTTAACACAAACCAGAAAAGCTCATCTGTGAAATAATAGATGTATATTAACAGTACAGCAAATGAATTCATTAGTGGTTTTGTTTGACATTGTGTTTCAAGTTGTCATTTTAGAAATGTAGTAGTCTATATTAAGCAATTCATGAATGTTTGGATTTTTTTCTTTATTTGCCGCTGCTGACAATATACCGCCTTGGTATATCTGTCAGAATTACAAAAAAGTGTTGGGAAAATGATCAGCTTAACAGAAGAATTACAAGATAGAAGATTGTGCAGAATTGATAGAATTCAGAAATGAGAATTTCTCTGCACTGTGTGAGCCAATACGACAGTCGGACCGCTCCTCAGTTATCTTAGTGTCGCTTCCACTTTTGTGTCTGAGGTGTTGGAATCCAAGAACGTGTATGTTGTATCCACTGACCCGCTCTACAGGAAATGTTTTGATCCAGTCGGCAGATAAAACCTTTCCTGACATCATGGAGAGCGATTAAATAGTAACTAAAGAACTGATAAATTTGACCCGGTTTCTGTCTGATGCCAGTCCTCAAAATATAGATAAAGACTGAGTGGAGTTATATAATTATAAAAATCTTTAAGAGGAATCATTTTCCAGTATGTTTAACGTATACTCAAGACATGTTTTTTTATTGGTGTCACATGTAGGTGAAATAAACCAAGCACTGACGTAGGTACATGATGCAACAAGGTCGTCACACACATCTGAGTGAAGGGAAAGGACCACAATTTAAAATGTGTCAGTGTTATATAGTGTTATATATATATAATATTATTATTATTATTAACTGATCAAATCACACTAAAAGAAAGGACTCGGTGCTCACTGATTTGCATTAGTGTACTGTGCACTTTGAAAAAACACACAAATTTATATTCAAAACTATTACGCTTAATGCTTGACAGTAGTATATAAAATTTCACTAAAAATTAACTGATATTTAATCCGTTCAAAGCTTCGTTTGATAGTATACTTTATATGAATACATTAAAAATATGTATAAATAAATATAAGTGATAATGCATTGTTTTTTTTAAAGTACACTTTGCAATATATGTTGGCTTCACTTATATTTAGCACACAAGATGACAATGTGTACAAATGTACATGATGATATTAAAGTATGTTTTATTGCGATAAAAAATGCGATAAAATGTTTTTCTTATTCCTCAAATAGTAAAAATAATTCTGCTTATTTCTTCTGTGCGTGCAAACGGTGGCTTTATTTAGAATGCCACAGCAGAGGGAACAGCACAGACCGGTTTATATTGTGAGTATTCTTCTTCCACTTTCAAGGAATTTACCACATAATTGTCACTGTCAGCACTGGAAAGTTCCAATGTTTCACTTTTTCAGGCGCCCGTGCTTCCATTTCCTCTATGACACCAGTGGATGTCACTGTAGACCTGGAAGAAGAGGAAATGAAGAATTCTGTCTATGGTCAGGATGTCTACAGTATTTGTTACAAGTGTCGTATTTGGATATCCACCTTCGCCTGTACATCCGGTCTTATTCTTGCTCTGGCCTATTTTAGGACTTCGTTTCGCTCTAGATCCGTCAACTGCCCCACCAGCTCTCCACCTTTCCAACTCCTCCCTCACAGTCAGCTATCACGAGGAAAGCATCCCTACCCCACCTTCAGAAAACAAGATCAGGATGTCAGTGATGAGTTCTAACCCCAGGGCCTGCTGTCATGTGCGTGCAGATGTTGTGATAACACGGGGACAATACTACTGGGAGGTGGATGTCTGCAACAGCTCCAGCTACATGACTGGTAAGAGGTCTCTGAAGTTTGTTTCGTTTGGTTCGGTTCCAGTGTGTTTATTGTTTCCAGAAATCCTCACCATTAGTCAGCAAGACCATGCTTGTTTAAACCACACATCTGAATATGACACGCAGACTTGTAAACACACACGAACATGCGAACACACAATCAGGGAGCTTCCTAGTTCATAGTGCCACCATGTGGTTAGGTGACTAACGGACTGTGGAAAGGTGATTTCCCATTCTGTCCAAAAGCTTTAGAGATAGCATAACAGCAAAATGCTTCAAAATGTGGCAAATTTATCATTTTTTGTCAAACAAATGGCTGTAAACAAACAAACAAACAAAAAACCCTGCTGGTATGGTTCCTTTACCATTTGAAGAAGCCCCAGTTCTTCATGGTAGTTTCATCATTTCAGTTTTTTTCCTCTGACCTCTGGCGTCACAGAGAAGGTCGTGCCTGAAAATACCAGTAGATCTCCAGCTGAAATACTCAGACCAGGCACCGTCTGGCACCGAACACCATGGCACATTCAAACTCTCAGTTTAACTTCAAGATTTGAGATTCAATAATGAAATATAGTCAAAACATAAAGAGGTTTGACATTCTGTTTCTCCTAATCCCACTGTGCTACATACAGTATATCCTAACAAGACACGGACAATACTACCTCACCAATTTAAGTACTCTAATACTTCTACTACAGTACATCACAACACACAATATAAAAGAACATAAAACCAGAAGATATACAGGTGGAATCTTTAACTGTACAGCAAATGTACACTGTTACTGACGTATACAACTACACAGGACAGGATAACCTTAAGTACAACAGCTAAGTATATAATTAATGAGCTACTGTTGTTGATGTACACAACTATTAGTAAAAATCTGATTATAGAATGGATGAACATTGTCATTGATACATACAACTGTACAGGCTACCTGCAAGTAAAAGAGTTAACTGTTAGGTGAATGAACATGGTTACTGACATACAGCATATAAAGAGTAAACATCACAGTATCTGCAGCTGTGCATAGTCGAATTTGCAGAGATGGGTTTTACAGTGATAGTTTTGAGAAGATGTTGTCCATCTCCAAGCGTCCATCTTTGTTGAAACTGGCTAGTGTGTTTTATGTCTTATTCCTAACATCTTTAGAAACAGACACTTACGTGCCACAGGCTGAGCAGCATCACAAAAGTCAGCAATCAACAATAGATGATGACGCATGATGTAAATTACTGATATGTTGATATTATAGTGTCAATTCACTGATATGATCCCATGTGCAGTCATAAGTCACAGTAAGCAATGGTCAAGTTCATGTTGCCGCTAACTGCATTGCAATATTTAAAGTCCGACTCTGATTCTGATCTCACTGGTTCATCCTGTGGCACAAAAATATATAATCCATAAAGGTACAACTTCAGAATCATTCAGTTTCAAAAGTCTCTGGTTTCTTAACTCTTTAACAGTAAACCAAAACTGAGGACTTTACTCAGGCATTTAAGTGTTTGAGGCTAAATGCTAATGTCTGCATGCTAGCACTGTCCATTGACAGTGTGTTAAGAAGCCATAAAGTCTACCACATCAGTTTACAGTGCCTGCAGGCTGGCATTTGCTAATTATCACAAAAAAAATGTTAGAACTATTGTTAGTTTTGACGTATTTGTTCAAATCTTGTTGAGGGTAATTAAGACCTGATGGTTGAAAATCCAATTAGTGTACTTTGAGATATTTCAGTCAGGCAGTCCTTGAGATGTTTTTTTTTTTTGACTTGTAGGCTTATTGAATTAAATAAAGGGTCTGATGGAGCTATGCTGTGTATCAACATATGCCTGTGAAGTCATGCCGGTGGAGCCAGCGATTTAAATCACTGGTACCCATCTACACATCATCACTGGGATTAGGTGTCCAAAGGATACTGAAAAGTAATATCATCCCAGACACAAGTGTTCATTGTGCCGCTGCATGGCAAGTGACATAGAAGTATGTTGCCCAGGCTGTGCTGAATTCCTCCATTAATTAAATGTGTCCAGTAAATATGAAACTTCTGCTTTTCTGTCTCCTTCAGGTGTGATTTCACTGGACGGTTCTAACGGCTGGTGGCTCAAGAGGCATGGTCTGTCTTTCTTCACTGAATATGATGGAAGCTGTGAGCCGCTATGCACTGTCCCGCCTCAGATCAAAACCCTCGGGGTCTTCCTCAACGTTGGAGGAGGGACGCTGAGCTTCCACAACCCCCTGACCCAAGAGCATCTCGCCACACTTCCCACTCGCTTCAGCCCTGCTGGAGTGCTCCCAGCTCTGGGCCTGGGCCAAGGTATCCTGAGGCTGCGCTGCGGCCTACCCCCTCCCCCTCACGTGTTTCTCAGCAAAGATTCGGCCTACAGGGGGCCTTCCGGGGCCGGTGAAGGTCGGTGGCGCAGGGAGGTCTCCTTTCGGCCAGTGAGGACGGTGATACAGAAGTTTGAGGAGCTGGTGTCAGACTCAGACTCGGGCCTCGTGTCCAGTTTTGGATCGTCCTGCTCCACACTGGCTTCCCTTCCAGATGTGGGAATTCCCTGGAGCTTTCCCTCTGGGCATGGAGGACAGGAAACTGGGTCTGAATAAGAAGGGCTTCTTAAACTTTCTCTTCAATGGGAAGATAAAAAAACACCCACTGCTTCCTGAGTGGTTTGATCTTTGAACGTCATTTGAAAGGCTAATTTTTCATCTTGAAGGACTTTTGGCTGCCTCTGTCCACTCTCTGCGTGACCCCGGACCTGCAATTGACTCTCTCCCCAGGACATGGCCCTTTCTCTCAGCTAAACATCCCCCGCTGGTTTGGGCTTGGGCCAGAGAGAGCCCTCTGTAATGTGAAGTGTGAGGAAAGGGTGGGCTTTTAGCAGTGGGACTCCTTGATTTGTCTCGGTGTGCCTGTTGTCAGACGGTAGGGGTCCTACGCTTGTAACGCGCACGTTTCTCTATGTTTGCTCAGTCGCTCATGCATTTCGGTGTGTGTGAGAGCAAGAGAAAACAATGTACAGGCGATAGGGGGGTGAGATGACGAGGTGCGAGTACAGCGACACCAGCGGTGTTGACACAGAGCGGCGAGGACAGGTGGTGGCATACGTTTATCCCACAGCCTGCCTTCGATAGACAGGACAGTAGGGCTGCCCTTTTCTGACCCTTTGAAAACCACAGGGCTCCAAATGACTTCAAAAGGGGCAACAGAGAGCGGGAGTACAGAGAGGAGGAAAGAGAAAACAGCAGGCATGAATTAAAGACAGCAGGTGACAAACTGGGAAAAAAAGGAATTAGCTTGGAGAGGGATTCCCAACATATTTCATGCCAAGAAGCCCTAGCAGATCAGCTGGCTCAGACCACAACATCTGATCATTTGTTTGAGGTAGAACTGTATATACAGTAGCATCGAAAAACATTGTGCCCTCTGCGCAGGAAGCCTCAAAGGGGCTCATTTCCCCTTTTAATGTGCTTTTTGCAAATAGCAGAATCAGCAAGTAAACACGTCCATCTGTATTGGTTCTCAACATAATCAACAACGAATGACAATCTGCAAATGATCCCGCCATATGTCCGCCATATTTCTGCAGTTACTGCGCGAAGCGTTCACTGTCTTCACTTTTTTTGGGGTCTTCATAAAAAGCATAAAACAGGGAAAAGGCTACCTTACCCAGACCCTTACCCCAGGGAAGGTTTACCGCGTTTTCTAATAAAAAAAAAAAATGTGACTGAATAAACTTCAGTGCGTTATCTTTTATTTCCACTGTTATGCTGCTGATATATCGTACTTGAGTATGAGTGTCGGGATTAGCTCCTGCCATTTACAACATTCTTTGTGAACATCGTTGTTCACGGCCAGGATGCAATTCGGCCCACAGCAAATGAGGGTTAGCTGCAGATGTGGATCACATTAAGTGTTTTGAAGGAAGCTCATATGTCTAATTTTGTCTTTCACAAAGGTGTAGCCTGGAGTGGTTTCCGTTTACACTGTGCTAAACTTCACAAGGAGACATTTGGTTTGCCGCATGGATGTCTTAACAGCACTGGATATAACTCGCTCACCAGTGAACGGGTGCGGTATCCAATCCAACCTCAGATGCCTTAAGCTACAGTTCATGCTTATTAAAAAAAACTTCTTTAATAAATATAACCTGAGGCACTTGTGTACAAGTTTATGAGTTTGATGTGCCAATATGAGACCGTGAAAATGGAAGTGAAACTGAATCTTTATTGGCAAGTGGAGTTGATTTGTCTTTTGTTTGCCGTAAACAGCCCCTGTCTTCTTGTTTTTTGGTCCCACAGGGTTTTTTCTCTTAGTAATTTTTATTTATTTTTTTAATAAAAAAATTTCTTCGACTAAAAGATTCAGAATAAGGTCAACATTTAAGATTTATAGACTTACAATTTCTGTGTAAGAGCAGACTAAACCATGTGAACCCTTCCATTGGTAGTGGATGTACTAGAGCTAGTGTACTGATTACTACAGTAAGCATTTAGTTATACTGCTAATATGAAATAAAGTTTCTAGTTTGCAGATTAAAAGCAATCCTCAATGTTCTGTTTTTCAAGCCCTCATACATCACTGGGGCCTTGCCTTCATTTCACTCACCACTATGCTGCAGTAATAACCAGAAATATGAGTTGTCTTGGAGCTTTAAATAATCAAAGTGTCACGTTCTTTTCTGTCATTGGAATTTAATGCATCCAACTTTTTCTCGAGTATCTTCCTCATTTGCCTGCAGCTCGACACTTTCCTGGATTTAAATGTTGGGCACGGACTCATTCTGTGTGATTTTGGCAAATAGTTAAAGTACAAACTCTTCCCCATTTTCTCCCCAATCTTCAGGGCTCCAAGTCCCATTTGAAGAACCACTGGTGCCGAGGAGTATTTACACTTGGCATGGCCGATGCTCCCATTCATTCTGCCTGTGGCCACTTGACTTATGATTTAGTAATGTTGAGCCAACTGAACAACTCCCTCCTGTCCCATCCTCTTCTGTCAGACTGGTTTTCAGTGGCTGTTTTTGCCTTTTTTCCAAAAAGCACTCTCAGTGTATTTAATCAGACCACCCAAACTGTAAATCTCATTGTATGACGGAGAAGAAGAAAAAAAAAATCCTTGCAATTAAAGCAAGCACCAGTCAGAAGGAGCTCTTCCTCTGCTGAGGAGCATTAGCAGCAGAGGAGCTGAGGCCAATTTTCCATTGAGCATCATTCATCTCATGCATGCACGAAATCCGTTAAGCAGCCGGTCAGACTCGGTAAAACCCGATGAGTCAAGGAGAAGCCTGCTAGACTGTCGCCTCTCAGACCACTCATCAGGATGACTGCGTGTTGATGTTTAATGGTGGAGGCATTTACCGCGCGAGTAAAAAATGCGTGTGCCGTGACCACTTTTGGCTCAGCTCTCGCTCCCTCTCTCTCTCTCCCTCTCTTTCTGCATTTATATCCGCTTTTACAAATAAAGTGTGTGGAAGCAATTTGACTCTTGTAAACAGAAATGAGACCAGAGAGATGCAGATTTCAAAGGGCCGACAGGAGAGGGGAGGGAGGGGGTTGTCTGCCAGGAAGGATGGAGAAGGCCTTGTGCCATGTGTGAGTATTTGGCTGTGTTTGCTGTAGGCCCATGGTTTTCTCAACATCTAGTGCTACAGCTAAGTAGGCTACAATTAATTTTTTTCTTGCATCACATCCCATATTCGTTTTCTTCTTAAAGAAGCCCACCACATTATCCTTTTTATCCTCTTATTTCATTTGACTACGTCTTAACAGCTTTTTGTATCTTGCAGAGAAAGTATGTTGTTCAAGTGTGCGCCAGACAATCCTGTGTTCAGCCACATTTATAGTCACTTTGCAGATCCTTGTTGGGCATGAGTAGACAGCACTGTACTCATAGGCCCTGACATGTGCAAGTCAAAGCAACTGGTGCTGTGGCTTTGCTGTGGAAATACACTACCTAAGTTACATGACGTACAGTAGTTGCTGAAACATCACTGGGGAATTTTGGTCAGCCTCAAACATGAATAGTATCCCAAAAACAAGGTGTAAGAGAAATAACACATGCTTGAGTCTGAGGTAGACATGGATATGTAGCCCCAGTGTATGTGGGGCCAAACACATATATACCAACACAGAACCCCTGGAGACGCAGCCTACGGACAACTTTTAAGTAGACAGAATACGACTTTTGTGTAATGATTTATGAACAGACTTCAAGTCCCGCTACAGCTGTGAGTAATGGTAGATAGTTAGTAAAATGAACCTCCCCTATCATTTTCTTTCACCACGATAGCAAACTATAAATGTGCGCGTTGTGTACGTTTCACGTGCAGTGAAACAGGTGTAGCCATCGCATTCCTTGATCAGTTTGTTTAATCTATAGATTAAACACTATTCGTGTTGAATTCAAGACCTGTTGCAGAATCACACCCGGGGAGCTAGATGGATGGAGACAGAGGAAAAAAACGGGGAAAACTGACTAATACATGACCAATAAATCACAATAGACTTATAAATAATATTAAATGAAAACCAAGAAATCGGTTTAAAAAAAATAGTCTTTGGAATGTGTTAACATGGGTGAAATCACACTATGGAAACTGTGTCACTAATCCAACAGTATGGGAAATTAGCTTTCCCACGGCCAACAGTGACACTTGAATGCACCAGTGTTCAGAAATATAAAACTATGATACAGCCTGCGTTCCCTCAAATGTTTTCTTGTTAAAATAGTCGTGTAATTTTAATTTATAACAGGTAATATTATGTTTAAAATTAGGTTTAATTTTAGGCTTATCACTAAACAGTCTGTCTCTCCGTGTTAGACCTGTCCAGGGTGTACCTGTACTCTGACAGCTGGGATAAGCTCCAGTCCTCCCACGACCCTTCACAGGACAAGCAGTTGCAGAAGATGAATAAATAGTTAAATGAATACCACTAAACAGTATATTTAAATAAAGATACAGGCTGAACACAACAGTATCTACAATTATCTTTATCCCCTACAAATACAACCGTAACATGATAATTAAGGAAGAAAATAAATACTTCTACTAGTGCATAGTTTGGTCGTAATTGTATTATAAAATATGCTAATAATTATATAGTAAATCTTCTGCAATAACAAGCAGATCCTTTGTTCTATTTTACGCACAAAGTGGTATTTTTATTATTATTAAACGATGTCTAAATGTTGGCGTTTCCCTCAGACTATGTCTTCTCCCTGAGGTGTCAAAGCAAACTAAGGAGCCACACACACGCACATTTGGACGTAGTCCCTCCTCGCTAATTGCCTCCAGTAATTATTGTCATCACGGCTCCCGCACGATCGGAAATAAGAGATGGCGAGAAGAAAGGAGTTGCGCTTTTCTCCCCGAAGTTTCGACTGCGTCTGCAAATTGATTCAGTTTGTATGAATAAACATCAACTCCGCAAGACTTCCACCATTTGCATATTGAGTGAGGAAAGACACATTCGCCCCCTCTTTCCCTCCCCGTTTGCAGGCATCCAAACCAAAATTAGCTTTACAACTGAGCGGGCCGCCTCTTATTACCATCATTATCTGCATCAGCATAACAGTGGCTGGAGAGAGAGGGGGGAGATGGGAGAGGGGAGAGGGCGAGAGACAGAGAGAGAGAGAGAGAGAGGGAGGGAGCACAGAGCGATTCTTGTTTTGTTGCTCTGCCGCTTTGCCATTTAGGGTCAAATCGGGCTATTTTCTCTGAGGTACATCCTGATGCACAATGATGCCGTGAATAATGAAGATTGCAGCCCCCGTGGTGGAAAACAAACGGCATGCGCTTTAGTGCAGTCCTCTTGGTCTGATTGTTATTTATTTATTGGCGTTAATGAGGATTTCCCCGCATCTCTAGAAGAGTTTCCTCCCTTTAGATGTCTTGCGCTTTGGTAGAATAACCTGATCTCCAGTGCGCGTTTAAGGAATCCGACGGGAAAAGCGCAATTACAACTACTCATGTTTGTTTATTCAAACATGAGTCAGGAATAATTGGGTCTTTAGGATGCATTTCCAGGAAATGAATGCGGGAAGGGTGTAGTGTAACGTGTTGTGAGCAATGCCGGAGACTTTGGGTGCCAATAATCGATTTCAACTGGCTACTATATGTCGGGCATCCTTACGCTTCTCCAAATAAGTGGCATTTTAATCTTGCTTCAAGTTTGCATGTGATGAGGAACAGGTGGTGACTGAAAGGGAGGCACATCTGCCGGGCTATCCATAGCTCTCTCTGGCGGAACATTCACACCTCCCAGTTGGACCGGCAAACAGGATGCGGTCCCCCGTGAGTATGCACCGCGCAGTCAGACAGATTTGGGGTGGGGTGATACAGTTAAACAGCCCGGCATTTATGACCTGCAAGCCGGGGCGTCTGACAAAAAGAAGCAAGAGCAAATACACAGCGGTGATGGAGAGTGAAGTGTCCATGTGTGTATCCATCCAGCTGCACCATTATACCACTTTGCATGATTTACAACCGATACCCAGTACCCCCCTTCCTCCCCTAACCCCCCTCCTTTCCTTCCCACACAGTCGCGCGAATGCACGCACACTCTCTCCCCAGGCATGTCTGCAAAGCGACTTTGGATAATATCATTTTAATGATGTCACATTTCGCTCTGGAGAAGAATAAATAAATGGATGTTTTTTTCTTAAAAAAAGAACGAGTTGCTGAACTTTTCTTCCATGCCAGCAGTGTTTCATATCAGGTTATTGCGCTCTCCTCTGAGGGATCCCTGGACTGCAGAGCGGGAATTTATAAAGAGAGAGAAAGAACATTGTGTCTGTTTCTGATTAAGCTCTGATCGGAATCGTAAAATCCATAAAGCTGCCAGCATCCTCATCCACGGTTAATCGATTTTATTAGGTCGTAATATTTTGTGGCACATTAGACATGACTTCATGCTTCATTCATACTCTTTTTTTTAATCCTCTCTCTCCCTCATTCTTTCTCTTCTCAGTTCCGTCTTAAAGGGGATATGGATCGATCCAAGAAAAATCCATTGGCTTAATAAAGAAAAACACGACTATGACTATGATACGTCTCTTTAAATTAAAATTCCCGAGTTGAGCGAAGTCCAAGGATGTGAGGCCAAAGCACACTCATAAAAAAGAGGGCCTATCTTAAAATGATACTATATTTATCACGTTCCGCGTATAAATGCTGGATTCTTAGGCAGGCTTCATACCACGTCTCAGTTCCACACACTTTATATTTGTTATATGCTTTTGGAACCGAAAACTCGCGATTAAATGTCATTAACTTAACATATAAATATCAACGCACTGCATGATTCGATTTAAGTTTTCCCAAATCTGCACAGAGAACTTGCAACTTTTTTTTTTTTATTATTGTTTTTGCTGTTACATCGAGAGTCAGATTTGTTGATGTTATTGTGGAACAAACCTCCCAGACTTGGTTTCTACTGGCTGGACCGCTCCAATACACACACAGCTCTGTGGTCAACATCCCATCGGGGCTGTACGTGTACTGGGTTTTGTTAGCGCAAAAAGACAATTTGCCATCCAGTCTTCTTAATGAATCACCGTGTGCAGCGCAGAAGAAAAGCGTCGCTTATCACCCTATGATGAAGTGCAAACAGGCCATCATCGACTGCCACTTGCTGGTTGGGTGGGGGGTGGAAGGGGCCTGGTTGCCGGCGGGGAGCCGCGTGAAGGCTCACACCCGGATGGAAGTGGCTCCCAGAGGCCACATAATGTGACACATGCATAAAAATAACACCTTGTCCTCGCACGTTTACCTGCGCTTTTGGCACAGAACTATTTAGATTTGGCACTTTTTACGCACAGCTTTGCCTCAAGCCACGGAGCGGAGTATTTGTGGACTAAGCAGAGTATTTAAATGAAATTCGGCGAAGCACGCGGTGCTGCTGTCTCTCGGTGGTTTTTAAAGAGGGGGTCTGCAAACTTTTATAGGAAGAAAAGCATAGAATGTATGAATTTGCAAGCATGACCACAGTTATATTCTTCTTCTCAAAAAAATCCCAATCAATTATTCTTTTATTCCAAACATCTCAGGCATATAATAAGCCCGACCTCTCCGGAACCCCCCCTCGTATAAATCACCCATGAGCAGCACTGCAGTAATGTAAACTTGAACCGCAGAGCGTTTGTTCTGGCCCCCAAGGGATCCGCTGCGAGGAACTGGACTGTTACTCAACCAATCTGTCTTTGTTTGATGGGAACGTTTCCCAGATCTAAATAGGCCCCTAATAAATTTCACTTGATGTTGATGTGAAGCTTTGCGCAGGCCTCGACGCTTTTTTAAAAGAGTCCCGGTCAAATGGCTTTTGGCACCTGCGTGCCTACAAATTTAACAAAGTCATAACAAATAGGATTTTAAGTAGGTTCGTCCAGGTAGGGTTGTTTTTTATTATTTTTTTATATCGGCCAAAAATAACAGTGCCGGGTCTAAAGAGAGGACAGAGGTCTGCGGAAGGACGGCACAAGTTCCCTTTGAGGCATCCCAGCTATTTTCATTCGTTTCTGTTAAGTCGCTTAGCTCTCATCTCCAAGCACTCCTGGAAAAATGAGACCAGCCAAAAACTCTCGCACATTCCTTACTCCATGTGATCTGATGGTGCACACTTTATCCCCACGTTGATGAGGATCTTAAAACACAACACTTGAGGTTTTACCCCTGCTGCAGAGTGGAAATCAGAAATGTCATCCATCCATGTGTCACGTTAGAAACAAACTAGGAAATCGATGCACAAGAATGCATATGGTATGTTCCAAAACAACAACATTACTGCTACTGCGATCAATAGTAATGCAGGACAGTATGACACAAAAAGTGTTGCATCTTTCATGCACTGTTCAACCTGTTCTGGTCGTTTGTCTTTTTGTTAAATGAAAGTTTAATGGACGTTTTGTGCACGACGTGAATCAGACGCAGGCTCGTTTCCATATCTTTAGAGTTAGTGAATTGATACGGGGCGTCGATTTCCCTTTCCAACATCCACCCCCACCCATCACACACCTCCTCCCACCTCCTCCTCCTCCTCGCCGGTGGCTGCTTCAAGCTGTCAGGGAAGCAGGCTATAAAGGAGAAAGGGACGGGGCTCTGAGAAAGGCTGCCGGTACTGAGGAAAGCCACACGGTGCTGTGTTGTGTGCCGCTCTAGGAAAACGTCTGCCTGACTGAAACCCGGATGATTCTTAGTTGTTCTCAAAAACTCCTGACAACGGACGTTTTGGATATAAAGAAGGACACTTGTGGCCCACTTTGAGGAGGAAATCGGTCGCTCTCGCTCGACGCCGGAGAGTTTCTGAGGGAGTTGTTTGGTGGAGGTTTGGGATGCTGGCTCCCCGCGCGCTCCGCTCCTTGCTGTGCGCGCTGAGTTGCGCGTGGTGGCTGCACACCGGGGCGGCCTCGCGACTCAAGTCTCCCGCTCTGCCCATCCAGTCAGAGAGGGAGCCGCAGCCATCCAAAGGCTTGTCAGGTAAGGGAACCGAGCAACTTCAGTGTTTGTTTCAACGGGTAAAAGTGTAACGTTAGGCTATGCGCACTAAAAACATCAGTTTGTACGTTGTATTCAGTTTACTAATAATTTCAAGTTTCTGAACCTGTTAGCTGCAGCCTTTTTTTCATTATGTGAAGAAAACAGCGACTAATAGCTTGTACCAATATAAAGAGGAAAGACTGTTATTGTTCAAAAAAGTCATATTACAGCTTTGCCGAATTTCATTTAGCACTGTATTACATTTGGTTTCGCAAGTATATACACACGGCTTGTAGCCACTTATCGTCAAAAAAATGAAGAACACTTTAAATTGTGACATCTTCTTACGATGCGTCGTTACCCGGGGTCAGGTTATGACCCCAGGTTAGGCCGCATGGAAGCCGCACGCGAGGTTGCAGATAACCTTAAGTAACTAGCTATAACTATCAACCAAATAGCCTGACAAGTGATAGGGTATTGGTATTTTCCTCAGCTAAGGTGTCTCGGTGTGTAAACTAGCGGCAAACTTCTGAGTCATAACCGCAGTGAATGCCTTTTGATTCACGTGTGAAAGATCTGGCTACGTTTATTTATTTATTTTTATAAGGTATCTCAGCTGTGGGGTTGAACACAGCGACGACTTAACCACTGCCTTCATAACGTGCAATTCAGTGCTGGAAACTGCAATCAATCGTCTTTCCATTACAAGCATTGGCTCCCGAGAGATGATTTATTTGAGCAGGGACACAAGTGGCAGAGGGAGCAAGCGGCTCACAGCTTGGCTCCTTTTAACTCGACCGGACTGTTTAAAGCGTGTAGTCACTTTAATGAAATAATAATGCGAACCAGGTTGGTGGCAGCGAGCGAGACGAGCCATCAGCTCGGGAGAAGCTGTCGAGGGGTAGGATCAGGTCTGTGTGCGCACCAACTAGGCCTTCATCCCAACCAAAAATGACTGTTATACTGCAGTAATCGAGCATGACAAATAACCAGTTAGGCTGGTAGTGTGGTAATAATAAGACTAAAGACTATTTTTAGCATCACACAGTCCAGGCCCTGTGTATTACAACAGGTAGGCCATGTGTATTTTATGGTAATGGCTGTAGTCCAGCAAGCTGCATCAGAAGTGAAACACTGTAAGGGGCTGACCCTCAGCCTTAAGAGTGCTACTAGTTCATATGATGTAAACAAAGTCAGCACTGAAGCCTGAGTTTTATTACAAACACAGAAGAGTCAACGTATAAAGTGAATCCATCCGTTTCTTATAAACCGAGTGCTTCCTATTTCTTCCCTCCTGTTGTTTACTACTAGTAACATTTATAACATGAATTTTAATTCACCTCAGTTGTTTTAAAATATGGTTTGGCGGGCAACAGGCATGTTTCTGGGAATCTCTGATAAGCTTACAGTGGAAAACTGCACGTCTTATTCAGATGAGACAGGATGGAAGGCCGAGACCCAAAACTCACGAGGCATCCAGGGAGTTTCGGTCGCCTCCAACATGCCTGGGCAATGAGCTATGCGGGATTAATTTGTTGCCAAATATGAAAACGAGAACAGTGGTCCAGTCTGTGCAGTTTATCATCCAGCAAACACTTAATAAATATCCTGAAGTTGAACTTTTTTAGATATGGGCCTCACCACGGTCCAGGCTATATCTTAATATGCTCTTCTTTACTCCCTGTAATTAGTTCTAGCATATTTTCAAGCAAACGTCGTCACGTAATCACATAATTTTACTTAGTTTGTCTAGAATTGTGATTACCCTATGTTTGACCTTTAAGACACACTCAAGTGTAATTTGCAATGTCTGTCTTACAGGATGCTCATTTGGAGGCCGATTTTATTCTTTGGAGGATACATGGCACCCAGACCTGGGAGAACCCTTCGGTATCATGCACTGTGTCCAGTGCTACTGCGAACCTGTAAGTGTTGTCTAATTGTTACTGTCCACGACACGTCACTCCAGAACCAGACTGAACTAACAAACTAACTGGCGGGTCTGGGTGATGTGTTTCTTTTCTTGCAGCAAAAGAGTCGTCGTGGTAAAGTGTTAGGGAAGGTAAACTGCAAGAACATCAAGCAGGACTGTCCAGACCCAGGCTGTGATGACCCCATCCTACTGCCAGGGCACTGCTGTAAAACCTGCGCTAAAGGTAATTTTCCTCCTGCACTCAGGTCCTAAATAAATGCATGAGAAATAGTCAGCTGAAATAACACGAGAGAAAAGCTTCAATTGCTTCAAAAGCAAAAATGAATTGCCCCGACATGTTCACATCAATGCCTTATTTTGTTTATTCTCCGTTTGATTAATTCGCCTGTCGTTCTTCTCCTGCTGCCTTATATTTTCCTTTTGTCTTTGTTGCATGCCAGTTCTTTAATTTTCTTTTCTTTTCCCTGTGGGTCAACTAGTTAGCCTTCAGAACAGCTGTTGTGTACAATGAGCAAGTCAATTGGTTTTCCATTCAGCTGTGTCAAATGGACATTTTCTCTAACCAGCCTGAACTGAAAGTACCACCCATCTATTCAGCCTCATTCACTTACCTTGTCTACACACTGCTGCACACACAATCCACCTTATTAGAGAGTGAGAGCCCCCCCCCCCACACACATACACACACAGGTCTCTATGCTCCACTGTTATTCAGCAGATTGGCTGTTTTTTTCTATCCTGTGTGTCTGGTAATGGAATGGAAAGTAAAGGTAAAGCACTGCAGGGAGAACACTCTGCTGTGTGTGTGTGTGCGTCAAGATTTAGACAGGGCCGCGACTCTGTGTGTTGTGGTCAGGTTTTAAGGAAAAGGTTGAGTGTGTTGGTCTTAGCTTTGGCACCGTTGCAGCCAGCATGTTTGTGTAAGTGATGGAAAATCGTGTGTGTATTTGTGTGTTATATGTGTGTATGTGTAATGACTAGTGCACCTGAGGATACAGTATTGCTAAGTGGGGAGAAGTGAGAGTGAGACTCCCCAGAAGCCCTCAATTGTGCCCAGTGGAGCAGAGAAATGAGGGAGGAATGATGAGATTTTAGATTTGTGGACTGTGTGTGTGAATCATACAAAAAGAAAGAAACCAGCTCCTCAGAAATCAGCCTTGGAGAAATAGCGCTCGGGTGACTAAGAGGGCTGTCGGGGCAGAGGGGCCGTGTTTGGCTGAATGAGCACCGCTGCATGTGTCAGTATGTACGTTTGTGCATAGCAGTGAGGTCTCCACATTACATCAGAATGCACAGCAGTTTGTGTGGAACAGCGGGTCATTGTTAGGATCGCACGCCAGTGTCGCTCCCAATTCCCCTTAAGCTCTTCAACTGCAAGAAACTACCCTGGCTTGTTACCCCTGGCAGAGAAAGGACGAAGGAGAAATAAGTGAGGAGGACAGACAGAAAAGGCGTTAGCTTCCAGGACTGGATTGAAATTGGTGGATAATGTCTTCTGTTTAATCCTTTCTTCTCAGTGCTTATAGTAATCCTTTAGCTTTTACCTGATCAGTTTCGATTTGTCACAGTTCCTGTCTCATGCTTTAATTCCACATGTTTCACTTTCTTATTCTTTCTCCAAACATAACAGCCATTGTCTGACTGTCATCTGTGCACCAGACTTTGGACAGCACTACGGCAGAAAGTGTTTTGAAATGTTAGAGTTCATGTAATTTACTGTATCTCATCAGGTAGTGACATAGTTACAAATCCCAATGCTTAAAGTCTTTATTAGAAACCATAATAGCATTACTGCTAAAAGGATTCCTTCCCTATAACAACACATATCAGATTTAGGTTCTTATAAAACCAGAACAAACTGATTTAGCCAAATGTATGAATACTATATACAGTACATTGGCAATAGTCACTTTAAAGCAACCTACATATGTTGGGAAGCTGACTTTTTTTTCCTTCTTTTCTTTGCAGATGACAAAAAACAGACAGATGCTGTGCTGGACAGCTTCGAGTACTTCCATGAGAAAGGCAAAGAGAAGGAGGGTGACCTTCACAAATCTTACAACGACAGGTCCTACCTGAGCTCTGAGGACATGGGCCCAGTGGAGAGCCGGACTGGTGAGCATTGCGCACCCCGTGCATGCATAATGTGGAACTTAAAATAACACAATAGAAAACACTGCAGCTTGTTTTACTGTAATATAACTGCAAAAATAAGGTTTTCAGGCCTCATAAGGCTCCTCATTCATGTACAGGGTAATAAAAGCACCGTGCCTCTTCTCTTCTGCAGACTTTGTAGCAGTGTTGACAGGAGTGACAGACTCATGGCTGCCCAGCTCGAGTGGAGTTGCCAGAGTTCGCTTTGCTTTGACCAGAACCAGTCTGGCCTTCTCCATCACATACCAGAGGTAAAACACTCAGTGTGTCACAGTGGAAATATATGCTGTTTTTTGTAGCATTAGACTCGAACTGAGTCATTCTTTAAAGTAAGAGAAAGTTAGAGAAAAACGAATATAATAATACAGTGGATTTGGTTGTTGTCTCGTTTTTATTCCTGCATTCCACTCACATCTCATTCTCATTTTCTAGAATGGGCCGTCCCACCAGAATAGTCTTCCTGGACTCAGATGGAAACACTGCTTTTGAGTACAGAGTCCCCAAGGGACAGTCAGACATGGTAAGAGTTTACACGAATAGAAAATCATCTCCTCCTGCTTCCTTTAGTGTTCCTTTTGCTACATGTGCATTTGAGTCTGTGTGTTTCCTGAGAGGGGGAGAGAAATTAAGTACTCACATGATGAATGCTCTCACCCCATGACTCTACGGTCAAACTCTGACTCCTTCTCTCATAACTCACTCTGCAATAATAAACGATAAATACACTCACATACACACAGTGACACTTCCTTTCTGCTTCATGGCCTGTTTCTAAACATTTAGAAGTCAGCCGGATTGCAGTCAACATCAACATACAAGTCACTCACACCAAAAAACATCAGGGCTGAGGTGTCCAGCACTGAGTTTAATAAAAGTCGGATATTGTCCAGATAAATCAGTAAGCCGATATGTTGGTGTAACAGTAATAATCACGCATGCGTGGCCACATACTCCCTAACGTCTGACTATCGCCACACATCATTTCCTGCCAAAATACACACATCTCCACATTCCATTTCAAACCTGAACACTCTGTTCAGTGAGGCAGGAGCCCCCTAAATACAGGTCCTAGAAATTGGCCTATTATTATTTTTAGATAAATGTCAGCGTCAAGCACCAGAGGACCTTAGAAAAAAGAGCTCTGACACAAAAAAGGAAGGAGAAGGGGGTTCACTGGAGCAATGCCTTTGGAAAGAGAGAATTTTTCACATGTTACATCACTGCTTAGCAGGGGGACAGAGAGTATCGCTAATTAAAATGGAGATTACCCGTGAACCCTGAGTTTTGAGGCGCCGGCACACTGCCACGTTTCTTCCCTCAACTCTCAGGAAAAAAGCTGCGGTTTCATGTTGACGCTTTGCAGCTCTTGGTTAAGAGAACAGTGATACGGTTTAATTTAACAGATATTCGTGTGTAGTCTGTTTTGGATGTGTGCTTGCATGCTTGCTTAAATGTGTTTTCATGAGGAGGAAGAATATAAAAATAATTGATTTATTACACTTAATGTTCATGTAAAGTTCTTAACTGCACCAACACTGCTAACTTACATGCCTGTGTGTGTAGATCTGTGGAGTATGGAAGAACGTGGCCAAACCGCATCTGCGACAGCTGCAGTCTGAGCAGATCCGCATCAGCATGACTACATCTACAAGCAGACAAGAAGAAGTGGAGGGAAAGATCATCAAACACAGGGCACTCTTTGCTGGTGTGTATTCTCAGATATGACAGCATTCTAGTGGCTTATTTTTTTATAATGGTGCTTTAAACATGTGCAAGCCCTTGTATTTGTGATGTAGTACACAATAAACTCAATATATACAGAGCAGCTGAATTGTATATGTTGTGGTGTAATCTTAAAAGGCTTTGTATGGATTAATGTAGCTAAAATGTCTGGGCTGTTTACAGCATAGAGTTCGTGTAAGAGAATACATATACTCTATGCTAATGTGTATGCGTCTTATTTACAGAAACCTTCAGTTCAATGCTAACGTCGCAGGAGGATAATTCAGGCATGGGAGGCATCGCCATGTTGACACTAAGTGACACGGAGAACAACCTGCACTTCATCCTCATCCTGCAAGGCCTCATCAAACACAAGGAAAAAGGTGAGGGAAGAGAAACACATGTAGTGGGAAGAGGCCGAAGCCCATGAGAAAACTGTGCCAGTGAGATGGAGACCAAATGAAAGTTTAATTTCTCTTGGTTAATCCTCCCTGGAAGAATAAACAAAACCTTCGGGGACCAAAGTCATTTTCTGGGAATCACAGTGTCTCATTGCTTCATTCAAAAAAAAAAACTCCCCAAATCAGGGAATGCCAAGGGGTGATATTAACAAAACAGTCTTTTTGTCTTCTCAGAGCCTATTTTGGTGCCCATCCGAGTCCAGCTGGTGTACCGCCAACATATCCTGAGAGAGATCCGTGCCAACATCACCTCTCATGTGAGTAACAGTAAACAATAAAAGCCTTTTAAGAGATTGATTGCCAGTTTATGTTGCACCAAAACAGTTTAGAAACACAAATATTTAGCATTTCCTCCGGATTATTTGGAAAATAACTAATTACCCTGAGAACTCTATGGGGAGATTTAGGCAAAAGTGTTATCTAGGACAGACTAAGAGCTGAGAGGGTGACTTCAGGAGGAGCAGTGTTGTTTTTGGTTAGAAACATATGACCCAGCACACACACACCTCTTGGAGACGGATGTGGTTTTGTCACCACATCCTAGTGATGTTGTCGCCGGCGCTCTGATCACAGCTAACTACCCTGAGACATGACAAGTAAAAAGAAAAAAAAAATCGATGGAGAGGATGAGTGAGAGGAAAAGAAGAGAGAAAGTGCATGAGCTGGGATTTTGCAGGAGACAGATGTGAGCAAGGGATGAGACGCAGACGAAAGAGGGGAGGGAGGTAAAGAGGATGCACTGCGTACACACTCCTCACACATGTCAGTGGTTAGTGGTCTGTGGGCTGAGATGGATGGAGGGAGGAAGGAGGGAGGGGGAGGAGTGATGAAAGGCGGGTCTGTTTTTAATTCTACCAGGAATTGCGTGAAGGGTCGATGCGTCTGTTTCGGGCCTAGCGACAAGAGAGAGAGTCTGTGAAAACTATCTGCGAAGTTTGATCCCGGGACGACCCCTCAAAGTGTCCTGGAGCTAAATGCTGAAACCCAAACTGCTCATTCATTTTGAATGGAGCTGACTAAAGGAAGCCCATAACAACTTAACATACATAATTTGTAGCTGAAGAGGATTTCTGCTCTGAATATACATATGGGCAAACAATCCCTGCAGTGTTGCTGTGATTTTTGATTTACACAAGAACTTTAGCAACAACAGTATTTCCTTCCCTTCACTCTCATCATTCTGTCCGTTCATTTTCCCAAATAATATCTTTCCCTCTGTCCAGCCCCATTCTCCAACCCAGCTCTGTTTTGGCTCCTCGCTGTGAGGATTTATGGTACATGTATATTTATATTGAACTGAGGCCCCAAGGTCATAAAAGTAACATTTCTTCAACACGCTCATACATCTGTCCTATTAATCCAACCTTTCTCAACGTCTCTTTTGGAGTCCAGTCTGTCTGTTTGAAGTTAAGTATCAAATGTTTTATGCAGTACAATCCATATTTATGCCAGTTTTCCCCATATTTTACATATGCACCTGTGAGTGGGCTTATTTATAGTCATGTGTTTTTGTGTAACAAAGCTGTTTTGTGTCCTTAATAGTTTCTGACTGTGTGATGCCTTTGTGACTGCTGTATTTATTTTATTATCAGGATATTTCACTGTGCTGGGAATTGTTTTGTTCTCTGCGCTTAGCTCATATTTTGTTTAGTATAAACTGAAGAAAAAGGATTTTTTGCTGGAAACAAATCGCCAGCTTGTCTTTTGTTTAAACGATTTGGGGTCTGGTTACTCTGGTAACATGAGTGTTGTACCGAGATCTTGTCAACAAGAGCTTATGATATAATGTGACATTTTTATTTCTGCTATTGGAAAATCATTTGTCGTGGAATATGGTTTTGTATTTATGCTTTTCCTGATCCACTTTTAACATCTTTGCCTCACTATTTCAATCTGTGTAGGATCCGGACTTTGCGGAGGTGCTGACAGACCTCAACAGCCGCGAACTGTTTTGGTTATCCCGTGGTCAGCTGGAAATTGCTGTGGCAACAGAGGGCCAGGATCCCAGACAAATCTCTGGCTTTATCACTGGCAGAAAATCATGTGACAGTAAGTGTCCTTGCACTCAAACACCTAAATGGAAATGGAAACAGATTTTCGTCCACGTGTGAGTTGGTACTCAGCACTGAAGAGGCAACAAACACAGACTCGGCATTTGAGAATGTGTTTTATGTCGTAGTTGGTTTGTGCGTGTCCATCTGTGGCTGTTTTTGTCATTCTCCTCTATAAATACTCTCTTTCTGTCTCCATTCTTTCAAGTCTTATCGCTAGGGGAAAACCATGTTTATAGACCTTCTGTTTGGCTTGGTGGCCCACCAAGGCTGTGCATGCATCTGTGTGTATTTGTGTGTGTGTGAGAGACCGACGGGGAGAAAGAGGTTTCAGGAATGTTGTGGACAGCCAGTCGTCTGAAACCATTAAAGCATGCACACATGGTCTTTTCCATGCGACGCATACTCGAGCATGAACGTTGAACATCAACGTGTCTGGCGCTTTGAAACACTTTGAAAGGCGCTTTTATTGTCACACATATATTAACACAAATGTGCATAAAGATGCTTGTTTGTAAAATGTTTACACATGGTCTCTCAGACACACACTAGTGCTGCCAAGGTCACAGTCTGCTGGACCTGACTCTTCATGTCGGTGTTCCAGTGCTGTGATTAACAGCTTGACGTTATGTGTGAAGAATTCAAACCCAACACACTCATTCCCCTCTCTCTCCTCTTCTTTCCCGCTCTCCTTCAGTCTTTCCATCTCTGCCCCCATGCCTCGAACCCCTCATCTGGTCTCCTCTTTGAGTAGCTTTGGCATCATTCCACCTCTCTGAGTTTTTTAAGTCTCTCTGTCCTTTTTAGAATTGTTCTCTTCACTTTTCTCATCCTTCTCTGTTATTCATTCCCTCCTGTCCTCTCAGTCTTTTTAAGCCTGCTGCATTCAACAAGGGTTACCTCATTTTAAGGCTTAACCTTTGGTGTTTTTGGTGTGTGTGCAGCAACATGTATGTTTTTGGGCCAAGGTCTAACACACCAGCAGAAACGCCTCCTGATTAGTGGTTCAGCTGAATCCGAGTCTCCTCAATGACTCTTTCTTTGTGAACATTGTGGCTTCGGTGTGTGCTTGGCTACATAACTCCAGAGAGTGTCATGTGTCCCTTATTCTTTCTCCTCCTTCAACCAACCAGAAAATTGTATCATGACAGAAATCATTGCCTCATCTCGCATGCTGTCAGGCCGTACTATTGTTTAAGGGAGGGAAGGTCCGAGGGGAGAAGCGATGTGTTTTAGATAAGTAATATGAGCAAGAATGTGCACTAAAGTGGATTTTTGATATTAATCTGTGTTTGTTTGGCTCAGCTATTCAGAGTGTGATGTCTAGCGGCGATGCGTTGACCCCAGGGAAGACAGGAGGAGTTGGATCTGGTATCTTCAACCTCCACGATAATGGAACCCTGGACTACCAGGTACAGATCTACTAGCTCATTGGGGAAAATTGTGTATTTCGAATAATATTTGCTTTAAAAGTACAAAGTTAGTAAAACACAGTTAAAGCGGAGGAGGACTTGACCAATTTCTCCCTCATCTCCCTCCAGGTTCAAGTTGCAGGTCTCACCAGTGATGTTGTTGGTCTCACTATCGAGCTGAAGCCGCGGCGGCGAAACAAGCGTTCTGTCCTGTACGATTTGACTCCAGAGTACAGCAAGGCCACAGGGCGGGCAGTGGGTAGCTGGAGTCGCCTGGAGGCTCGACACATCCACATGCTGCTGCAGAATGAACTCTTCATCAATGTAGCCACGACACACAACCAGGAGGGGGAACTGAGGGGTCAGATTAAGGCCCTGTACTATAGTGGTTTAGAGGCATCTAGACAAGGTACGTATCAATAGGTATACGGGACGGAGGTCATTTATCATTCATTAAAATACACTGAAATGCTTTATGGGTGTTTTTACTCCACCTCATTTCACATTTTTCTTCCTCCTGTAGAGTTGCCCACCCCTCTAGCTGGCCACTTTGTGTCCCCACCAGTAAGAACCGGCGCCTCGGGCCATGCCTGGGTGTCAGTGGACAAACAGTGCCACCTGCATTATGAGATAGTCGTTGCAGGCCTCAGTAAGGCCGACGACCTCACCGTGAACGCCCACCTTCACGGACTGGCCGAGATTGGAGAGATAGACGACAGCAGGACCACGCACAAGAGGCTCCTGACTGGCTTCTACGGCTCCCAGGTACATCAGTGTGTACACGCATAAAACTACTCACACATGAATACGAGTACATAACAGAGAACCGTACTCAGCTCAGTCTTTGGTCTTAATCTTTTCTTTTTGCTGCTTCTCCAGGCTCAGGGCGTGTTAAAGGACATCAGTGTTGAGTTACTCCAACACCTAGATCAGGGCACGGCCTTCATCCAGGTCAGCACCAAGACCAACCCACGAGGAGAAATACGAGGACAGGTACGTAAAGGAAAGCCACACGACCGGAACTTATTACTTTTTGTGTTTTTAAGTGGTTTAGTTATCATCTGTATAATATAATAGTCATGGTTCACCTGGGCTTTGAGGGTTGCATACAAAGTCATGAATGATGAACTATGATGAATATTCAACATTTAAATATCTAAACATTTGTTGACTATTTGTAATGCAGGAATACATTTTTAATAGTTGGTAAGATAAATGATCAGATATTTCATCATTTTAATTGAGTTCTTGAGCAAACACATAATATTTTAATTTAAAAAAGTTTTAGCTGCTGCAGCTATGGGAAGGCAAAGGTGATTAAAATAAAAGAGGAGCAGTAAACTAGTGTCCCTGGGGCTTTTTTTAACCACCCGAGTGTTTATGTGTCTGTGTGATTGGTCACTTAGCACTCACTAGCCCACACAAACACACACTTTCACTAGCAGGTGCTGTCTGCCTGGAGAGATTTAAGTGAATAGTCCATTTTATTGGAGTTCAGAGACACACAAACACAGACCCACAAAACCTGCTGCAACCTTGCAGGTGTAGTGGTTGATGAGTTCTTGTAGGCTGCCAGGTACTAACAAGGAAAGTGAAGACACACACAACAGTAGGATCCAGCTGTTTTAATAGAAAACAGGCTCAGCACATAAACAGCCATCTGCCTGGGAGCCTAGAAATGCTCCATTTAGCAACACTTAAAAGTCTCCAGCCTTTAGTTCAGGTGTGGGCAACAAATTTCTCATTACTTAACCTTCGTTCTCTTTTTTTCATTTTCTCTGCCTCTTTTTCATTTCCCCCTTTTATCCCAAAACATTAAACCCACCCTTCTTGTTTTCCTTTCATTTCCTCCGCCTTCTGCCACCTTCCTTTCTTTTCCAATACATTTCCTCCATCCAGGTCCATGTGCCAAACAACTGTGAGTTTGGGACCAGGGGGGATGTAGAGGAGGCCGAGTTTGATGACCTTTTTGTCAAGGACCCAGAGGAGCTGAAGAAAGACCCTCATACCTGCTTCTTTGAAAACCAGCACCAGGCTCATGGTTCCCGCTGGACGCCCAACTATGACAAGTGTTTCTCCTGCAGCTGCCAGGTAAGATAAGCAATTAATGTTTGAACTGACTAGGATGCACGTTTGGAACTGAAATGTGAAAAAGCTCACAAAGGTTCTTCTTTCTGTCTTTCTTCCTGTAGAAGCGAACGGTGATCTGTGATCCAGTCATCTGTCCAGTGTTGACATGCTCCAGAACCATACAGCCTGAGGGCAAGTGCTGCCCGATCTGTGAGGGTGAGTCAGCCTTGATTTTATAAATGTCTACAGTATCGGGTTTTACACTGAATGTACTGTTTTGAGACCCCGGGTTCTGTAGACAATTTATCCTTTTGAATAAAGTCCCAAATTGCACCCCTTAGCAATCATAAAGCATAAAAGTAATCTGTTTTTTATGCCTCATTTCCCATTTCCTGTACAGAGAGAAAGGAGCCCAAGGATATGAAAGCTCCAGAGAGGGTAGAAGAAAATCCAGAAGGTAGCTACCACCTCTGACTTTCTTTTTTTAACTTCCCTTTTTTTGTGTCTTTCTGCAGACGTTTTTCTTGCTGTCCCCAGTAACCTTTTATTTTGCGTCTTTTCTGTCTCTCAGGTTGTTACTTTGAAGGAGACCAGAAGATGCATGCGCCAGGAACCACATGGCATCCCTTTGTTCCTCCTTTTGGCTACATTAAATGTGCTGTCTGTACTTGCAAGGTAAATATACATCAATAAACCAACTCACATCTGGCCAAGTTTACTTCCCAAGGAATCTTAATGGATCATTTATCTTCCCTTTGACTCCAAAAAAAAAAAAAAAAAAAAAAACCTTAAATCCATTTCTCCTAATTTTTTTCTTGAGGAATGTTCAAACTATTTATGTGGAGAAAGCAATAAGTCATTTGTGCTGGAAGAAAGAATTTCCTAACCTGGGGATGTTATATTTTATCTGCAGGGATCTACAGGAGAGGTTCACTGTGAGAAGGTGACGTGTCCAGTGTTGACCTGCAGCCATCCGGTGAGGCGTAACCCCTCTGACTGTTGCAAGGAATGTCCGGAGGAGGAGAGGACCCCCGCAGGCCTGGAGCACAGCGACATGATGCAAGCAGACGGCCCGAGACACTGCAAATTTGGCAAGAACTATTACCAGAACAGTGACAGCTGGCACCCCTGGGTGCCGCTGGTGGGTGAGATGAAGTGCATCAACTGCTGGTGTGACGTAAGTATTGTGGGTTCCAAGAAACTGCAAGTTCACAGTCCAAAATCTAATGTTTCCACCTTACAGAATACAGGATCATCCTTCCTCAAGTGGGCCGTACTAGTACTCTGTGTGGGGCAGACAAAAATAACTGCGTGATGTGAAAGGGTCATTCATATTAACAAATGAATCACAGTGAATCATCACTTGTTTCTTCAGTTTATCTCAGTATTGTTTAGAATGTCAGTGTGTTTCAGCTCTCTGTTTAGGATTTAGTGTTTTAGCTCATTCTCATCATCAGAAACACATTTTATCCTAGTTGTCTTACACAAATAACAGTGTTACCATGTACCTGGTTAACATAGTGAAGCCTTTAGCAGCTCAAGGGCAAGGTTTCCTGACAAGGTGGAGGAGACCAAAAGTAGAGCAAAAGCCATGAATAATGGATTTGGGATTGACTAAAACCACAGTTTGTCATTGTTGTTCAGTGTTACGCTGTGTGCTTTTCACTAACTTCATCTCCCTCCCTTATTCTCCACAGCATGGTGTGACTAAGTGTCAGAGGAAGCAATGTCCAGTACTGACCTGCTCCAACATCACCCGCACAGAGGGCTCATGCTGTCCTGAATGTGTTGGTGAGCAATGAACACACACATACACACAGATATATATGGACATTTAACAAGGCAATGGCCATCTCTGATGCAGTGGAGAATATAAAGCAGAAATATCTAATAACGTTGTGCACTGAAAGCCTATTTGCTCATGGAGTCATTTAAAAGCTGCTTTATGTTGCTGCTGGTTAAAACATCGAATGTGTCTGGCTTCAACTGAAAGGTTTTCCTGTTTTATGATGAATCAAGTGTTCCTTTGGATTTTTCCATCCTAACATGAAAAGAATAGAACTCTTTGAAGTTGCGAAGCACTGGCTTAATGTCAGTATCAAGCCACAACCACAAAATCCTCCTAAATAGATTTTACTTTTTTCCAAAGATAACAAAGACGAAGACAACGTGATGACGAAAGCTCCAGACAAAAGACGGACCTGGAGACACTGATCAGTTGGGACACTCGCCAAAAAAAAAGAACCCCAAATCCTTCAGCTATTCTACCCCCTACCCTCCTCCTTCCAGACGGACCCAAACCCAGAGCTGCACACAGGGGTCCTCCCTTTCAACCCAACCCTTCCTCACCTGACACCCACCCTGTTATCAGCTTCAGGATTGTAATGAAGAAAGACCAGCAGATGTGTTGGAATAATGAAACAGAAATAAAAGACTCATTAAGTGAAGGGCTGAGTCTATGGAGAGGACCAACCAGACTTTACTCATCTGCTGCCTTCTGCTTCCTGCCTTCAATGTCTGCTGGAATTTTCTTGTTGCTCTGTTTTTCAAAGCAGCTCAACGGGACAAGTGGTGCAGCTGTAAAATATAACGCAGTCATTAAGCGGGACTCTTGAAATCCAGCTGGATTTTAAATGTTGGTAAGACTGTTTGAGATGTATTCCATCGACAGGGCTTCTTTTCGAAGTACAGCCACAGCTGCTGCAGTTCTCGCTGGACACAGTGAGGAAAGCGCTGCTTAAATGTGTGTGAATGTGCGCGAGTGAAAGTGTGTGCGTGTTTTTCTTTTTACCAGTAAAGAATACGAGTAATCAGCAATACAGATGTACAAGACAGTAGACTGAGTGGGAGACAGGAAGGTGTTCATGAACTGTAAAAAAGAAACACAACTGAAAACCTGGAAAACGTGCCATTACCTGTCTGTTCAGCCAGTCTGCAGCTTGCATGTTGTAAGAGTATATTTCAGTATAATTCAAGAGGACGTCATGAGGGATCAGTGTCGTTTCTCTGGAAGAGATGTTTGAAACACTTCCTGCTGATCTCACTGCTTCTCCGCTTCAGTTGTTTCTATTTCTGTTTTGAATTAAGTAATATTTTATGGATTTTTTTTCTATCATTGTCGTTTATGAATATGAAGCTGGTTTGTATTTTGTATTTATTGAATGGTGTGGAAACAAAATAAAAAAAAAGATGTCTGTTGGTTAAAGAGGGGCTGCCTGTGGGTTTGTTTTGAATGTCGTCGCTAACCAGCTTTCCCCGATAATCCCTCCCTCGTTCTCATTTTTGCATTTATATCTCTGCTTTTCATCGGCAGCCCTTGCAGTTTCAGCTTTCCACTTTGCTGGCTCTCCTTTCCTCTCTCTTTCCAGCCGTGTTTCACTCTGACCACAGTTTTTCACATATGGAGCTGTGATCAGAGTGATGACAGGCCAGACTGACCTGACTAAATCCTTTGTTTTCTTTCTCCTTCTCTGCCGTTGTGTTTTTACTTCTTCACAGTTCACCATCACCTTCCTTTGTTAAATTCTTTCTCGGCTGGTTTCGGCCTTCTGTGATTTAATTTCCTGTTGTCTTCTTTTGCTTTCCTCTCTGTTCCTTCCTTTTATTCCCGTCTTATTTCTGTCTTTGTGAGGACCTTCATTGGTGTAATGCATTCCCAGGTCCCTTGCGCTAACCATCTCAGCTAACCCTAATCCTTAACCCTCAAACAGCATTGTAAAGATGTAAGGACTGGCTAAAAAGTCCTCACTCAGAAGGTGTTAAACTCAAACTGGTCCTCAGAAAGACAACTTTACAAGAACACACACACACTGCAGACAGACTGAAACATAAATACATAATCACAGATGTACAAATGTACAAACTCCTGAATCAGGAACACACACACTGCCAATGGGCAAGCAGAATTCTTTCCAGCACACACATCCATAAATACATGAACCTACTACTGCACTCTGCTGGCCAAAACACACAATTACACCAGAGGTGCCCCGTAAAACAACAGCTGGCTGACGGCACCTGTTGACCTCCAGTGTGTGTATGTGTAAGTCTGTACCCAGTAACGGCATGTTGGAAAGTAATCATCAGGCCTACAGGGAGAGGTGTGTGTGCATGTGGTGCTGGTGGTAGTGGTGGGGGTTGTCAGAGCTGGATGGTTGAGGTCAAAGGTTAAGCACCCTGAGCTACGCTGCGTGGCAGCCTGTGAAGATGCATGAGACGTGTACCAGGCTGAACCCTGCACCTGCACATGTGTGTGAACGATCAGCGATACATGAATTATTCAGCTTGTCTCTGTTCTACAAGCACGTTGGCTGTGACCATTTGAACCTTGCTGGGTTATCCGTTTCTTTAATTTGTAACATGCATACTAAACGTTACCAGTGTTAATTTCTAACATATCAGAAATGCCAGATATATAACCCATGATTTTTTCAATGCTTCTACATAGAGCTGTCTTGTCTGTTAGCGTAGTGAAACATCTGACTGGTGCTATGAAGAGTCATTCATCTTGTAACTGACTGAAAATCAGAGCCACATGTGATGAACTGGACTCTGGTCGCTTTATTGCTTTGTGGTTAAAGAACAACAACACATTGTTGGATTTAACATGAAAGTCCAGCTGCTTTGCAATACCATCATGAGAAAGACCGACTTCACAGTTAAGTTCTGGATCCAAAGGACCAATTCCAAATCACTCACTAAACGTATAAAACGTTCTCACACACTCACTCGAGTTACAAATGATTAAGGCTTTTATCGCAACCCACTCAGAAATAAGCAAAGGATACTGTATCGAAGTGTTTTTTAGTTCATAACACCAAACCTATTATTTGTGTTCAGCTGACCTCAAAATGTTACAGTAATGTGGCTACAGTGACTCTATGGGTTATGTTGAATTTGCATACTCCAGCAGCATTGTAGAGATCTGGGAAAACAAACTGTATCAGTGATCAACTCCAACAAGATCCTACTTTCTGCGTTTTCTTTGGATCGACAAAATAATATGAACACACACAGTATACAACAGGAATTCAAAATATACATATGTATTACACGGACAAGATAAGAAAAGCCTGTATAGCATCTGTCTCAATGGCATTGGAGTGTTTGGGGGTGTTCATTCATTCTCAGTGAATTATTAAAAATAATTAACTGAAACGGTACACAGGCTGCAGTGCTGAGACCTTTTCCCGCTGCTTTTGGTGATGTTTTGCAAAAACAAAAGCAACTTGAAATTTTCTGGTGATAACAAACTGCAGTAAAGCCTAGAGATTTGTTGAATAAAACAACTGAGCGACTGAGAAGTTTAATTGTGTTCCACTTCAAAAGGCTGTACAATATACAATATAAAATGTACAATATACAACCATGAAAGTACTTGCGCAATGCATGAATGTGTGACAATGATGGATTGCATCACTGAAGAATCATTGTTGACTTCCTGTTACCTCCCTCCTACTACTGCACGTCATCATCAGCCTGCCTGTCTGAGCCTGTCGGAAATCTAATCTGCTGTTTCAAACTACCACAACTGAGTGAATGCTTTCTAGTATGGTGGCTCAGCAAGTCTGAAGAGCTTAAGAAACCCATATCAAGGCTCATAGCGGCACAGACATATCCAGTGTTAGACCTACCAACATGAAGTTGGACTGAACTAAAATCCTACAAAGAAGTGATGCTTCACACATGAAGGTGGCTCCTCTGTCAAGGAGGAGTTCATGAAAAGCTGTTTTGGTAAAACTATGTGGAAAGCGTTCATTATTCCAAAAAGCTGCTAGCTCAGAGTGCACACACAGCTCTTAGTCCAGTGTTCAGATCAGAGCCATGGACTTTATAAAGGCTGTGGATGGCTGTACAGTGAACCTGCAGAAACAAACGAGGTAGATTTCATCAGACTGTGTTTGACAACTGGTGGCTGCTGCTGATTGACCAAACTGATAGCTTATAACTAAAAATACACCAAACATTTTTCTAGAGAAAAGAGTCTCCTATTTTGAGCAGAATGAGTTCAGTTTGATCATTGCTCAATCATCGAAACAGTTTGTTTATTTAGAGTTTAATTCCACTAACACACATTTCTAAGGAAGCAAGCGAGCTGATATTTTCATTTCAGTTCAATCTGATTTCAACACATAACTTGGAAGATAAAGCAGCCTTCTGTGGGTTGAAACAGAGTTCGTAGACAAACCATAATTTACAATAATGAAGCAGATCTACAGGGGCTTGATTCAGACGGTTTGGAAGTTCTGACTGGAAGGACTTTGTGGAAATGTGTGTGGTTTAGTGAATGAATGGCCCTACAGTTCATTATAAAGATATTAGAGTAACTGAATAAAGGGAATAAATAACACGAGGCAATGCAAGAATAACGCAAATAATGTCATGTGTGCAGCCCTCAGGAGACAAGAGGAAGAACGTGTAGTGTTTGTGCAGGGGAGGAATGAAATGAGATGAGGGAGAAAGAGAGAGGTATGCTGAGTTAAGTGTCTTTCTTTCTGCTGAGAGAATCAGGACTAAACACTTACAATCCAACACCTGTATGTTGACAGTTTTTCATTTTTATAAAGCAAAACTCTGCAAACTTTAAAATATGCCAAGCAACAATAGTGAACACTACAGTGGTTAACAGACACTGCAACACAAGAAAACATGCAAAACTAGACACAAGAAAGGTAAGAAAACATGCTCATCACATTACAACACATGCACTGCAACAGTCACAACAGTAAATACCCCCAAAACGTGATCAATCTTTCATTCAAAGCACCATGACTTTTGGAGTTGTTGAGATCTGACTCTCATCAGTGGTGTTGGAATTTTATTTATTTATTTATTTATTTAAAGACCTGATCCCATGATTTCTTCTAAGCTGTTTGGCTTTTATTAGTTTGCCAAATCAGATAATCTGACGGCACAACCCATTCATTAGCAGACTGACTGCATTAATAATATTTAACCATTCATTTGGAGCCTTGGCTTTTTCTGTTTGTTCTGCTTGCACCACGTTTCTGTTTTCTCTGATGTCGTGAATATCTGAATAACCGATGAGTATGTTCTCTTTTCATTTTAATTGTGTTTTACCTATCTGCATGTGTTTTCTTAATCTGCTGTGCCTGAACTGACGGATCACGCAGGGGAGTGCACACACTCACACCTCATTTGTTATGTACTCACTGTATGGTGTCAAAACAGGTGTCGGTGTCATCAGATGTCCTCGTCTGTCATTCAAACAACACACGCGCGCACACTGAAATCTACACACAGATAACAGAGTTCTATACGTTGTGTTCGGCTACACTTAATGAGACTCTTAGGACAGAAGAAGTTCAGTACATTTATGAAGAGAGGATATGAAGAAATATGTATACTATTTCTAATGATGTGTTGGAAATTGATTTGTGAAAGGCTGTTACATGCTGCTGGAATGAGTCTAGAGAGGTGGAGGAGGAAGGCTCATCAATATTTCACCAATGCTGCCCTCTGCTGTCAACAACCGAGCTGAAATCCTACATCACTGCATTACAGCGTGGATTTGTGGTGTTTAACTGCCTGTATGTAACCCTCGCACATATATCTTTGCCTGGGGCCCAGTAGGAACCCAGGATGCACACTGGTTCTGCTGCATTTCACAGTTTACCTACTCTATTGGTGCATTTGCAGTAGTAAATGCCCTGCTCAAGGGCAGAAAGCAGCAACTGCTTAAAGAAAAGTAAACTCTTCTTTTCTCTGTTCTGAATAGTTAAGCCTGGTCATTATTGTAACCTTCGGACTCCCCGAGCGTATGAACGAAAATTCAGCTACATCTGAAAGAAGATGGAGAAAGAGTTCCACAAAGTTTTTTTTTTATCATATCAAAGAGACTTTGACTGTAATTTTCTTGGAAATTCACCTTTGTGTTTAGACTGTGCCTGGAGCACTGAAATATCCTCTGGGTTTAAGCATGAAAGAAAGAGACTTGATGCTTTATACATGACCGAATAAAATAAAACATTTTGTATTGTAGAGGGCAGAAGTTTGCTTTTTGGCTTTCTCTCTTTGTAAAACTTTGACTTGAGTGGGAGTAAAGAGGTCACTTCCACTCTTCCATCAACTCAAATGAGTGTTGCCTAATATTTGCTGACAGGCTGGATTTTACAAGGTTATATCTCTTTACTGTACAAAGTTTCCCTGGTAATCGCTGTTTAAAACTCCTGAAGTCTTGTCCTAGACGACATAACCATCTCTACAATTACAACATGACATTTTCACACATCAGTATCGCAGGAGTGGTCAGAGCATCGAAACGCAGCCTCTAAATAACACATTATCTGCAATGAAACTCGTTAATTCTGCCAATACTTTGTTACTGTGTGCTAGTGCTATTTCCCACTGAGTCCAGACTTATGCGTTAACATCATCCAGGGTCTGTAGATTGACGTACAGACCCCAGATGATGTCTTCTTACTAGGACGACGTTGTGTCTGAGCTGCGTGCGCACCCGCTACGGTCGTCTTGTTAACCTGTAATTTGCTACTGCTATGGTCCGTCCACAACCTCAGAGTCGGACAAATATTCAGCCATGTTGCAAAAAACTCAGTAGTGAATTACAGGTAAACAAGACGACTGTAGCAGGTGCGCACGCAGCTCAGAGACGACATCGTCCAGGTCAGAAGACATCATCCACGTCGCTTACGTGACCACCTTGTAATTGCGCAAGTTGCGGTTAGAAAATCGTGTTTTATCATATCGCAATATAATCACAAATGCAATAATCGTTCAGCCCTAGTCAGGGGTGTGAACTGTAATCTGTCAAAATGACAAATGGGGAAAATATTTGGTTAACAAGTTACAGCCAGGGCTGGAAGCACTACAAATCTTTTCACCACCTAAAACATTGGCTATATGAATATCGATATTCAGCTTAAATATATCGGGATATGACTTTTGGTCCATATCGCCCAACCCTAGTGTGCAAGTTAAAAAGAAATACAGAACTGATAATAAGCAGTGCCCATCCTGGTTTTACCAAGTTCAGTGGTTAGGTCCACTTGTGATTCAGCCTTGTGAAGAAAAAGCTAAAGATTCAATATCGAACTCAAGGACACTTAAGCCAGGTAGCAGGCATTTTGGGTACTAAGAGATCCAACCTTAGACTTTACATTGACAAGTAATTGGTAGCTAGGGTCTCCATTGAGATGGCCCGAGGGTGAGATTTATGCACAACACGCCGTCTGATGTTTCTGTGGTTTCATCAGACCAAACCAAACCACTCCAGGTTTTTCTTCATCTATTTCATCAAAGATGAAAGTGCATCACATGATGCAGAAGTCTTCGTATTTTTATTTGCAGTAGAGGTTGCTCCAGTTGACATTAAAGGGCATCTCCTATGATCTTTTGAATAGGATTTACTCTCTCTGCAGGTAGTTGTTTTTCCATTGATCCTAGGAATGTGGTTGTCATTCTAATGGCAGCAGAAACCCCAGGCACAGTTCATTTCAGTGGGTAGAATTGTCAGTTCTAACATGTGTACATGTAAAGGCTGGTGTATGCAAATAGTATCAATTCAGTAAATCCCATGTCTTCACTTTCTCAAAAAGAATTCACCTCCAAAGTCTTCAATATCAACCGTCAAATATCATTACCTCAGGTTTGTCAGTAAGTGTCTCTGGAAAATAGATGAACCTATCATCTTTCATATTTTAATCAGTGCACTGATGGAGGTAATTACATATGAGACATTGAAGCACTGTATGCTTAAATATCACCCAGCACATATCAGTCTTCTTCTGAACATTTTGCCACCACTGTAACTTGATATTGTGTCCCACAGTTATGTTGAGTAATATGTATCATATCATGTTGTCTAACCACTTTATTGTATGCATTGTTATCCTATATGGTCATTGTCCTCAGTGTTTGGATTTGGACAATATATCATCTATGCAGTGTTTCGCACAAAATGTCTTGAGACTGTGGTGTTGTTTCTTCGTGTGCATGGTGTTTGGTTGACTTCATTTTTGGCGGGGGGGGGGGGGGGGGGGGGGGGGGGTAAATTGTATGCACTTTGGATAATCTTGTAATAAAGCACAATATTCCATTGCATTATGTAATCTGGCAATCCATTATCCATATTATCCATCATCCTGTCCAAGGACTGGAGCCTATCCTGGCTCCCTGTACAGTAACAGCAACTAAATGTTGCCAGTAACTTTTGATCAGTTATCTACGGTGACCTTGGACAAAGTTAGCTCATTTCTTAGTAGAGAATCCCTTTAGTTCTGAAATGCTGGTAGATGTTGCACACATGAACTGCCTGCTTCAGGTAGGTTCAGCAACATTTCTATCAGATTAAGGTCTCATGTACTTGGGTTCACTGTCTTGCATGATCTAGTTTCTCTTAAGAATGTGTGTTTTTTTTGTTTTTTTTAAATTTTGGTTCAATAATTCTGAATCTATGCTGCAAAACAGGCCCAACCAGGGACATAAAAAACCCTTTAAAGTAAGACAAGAAGTAAGCAAAAAACAAAACATAAGCTTTCAGCCTTTCAAAGTAAAATGAGAAGAATCTATAACAAAAACCCAACTGAATAAATGTCTAAAACTAAGCAACATGACATGGATTAAAGGGACGGCTGGTGAACATTTCAAAAGTCAGCAAGTTTCAACTCAGTAGTGTATTGGAATAAAGTCAGTTTTGTATCTGTCATATCATATCATATTGTTATTTCATGCCACATCATGTCCTGTCAAGTAATATAAGATATCACGTCAATCAAGTCATTTACGGCCACATCCTGTTGTATTGTTGTTATTGCTCATTTTCCTCCACTCCAAGGCTTCACCTGTGAAGAGTACACTCCAACAGAGGATTTACAGATGGATGAACTTTCTCTTCTTCACAGACAGCTGCACCAGACAGGAGTACTTATGGTGTTCTCTTCACCAACATCTGTGTTAATCTACTGCTGGCTCCAGGCCAGGCTGCAATGGACTGTAAACACATCTGAGCACACCATGTGAGGCAGATTTACTTGCTGAATGAAACGTTTATGGAAATAAACCTTTCTTATTTGTTCATCTAACCTTAAGCTAAACTGCCATGATGTGAGCATGAAGTCTGAGACAGTGACAAGTGATCTCACTTTTCATGCTTTATCGCTGGAGGAAAGACGATTATGAGTAACAAGAGAAGTTATTGGACATGAGGGTGGTGCGTTCCAGCACGTTTCTTCTGCCAGCTCGATATGCCATCATTCTTCCTGCAGGGTTTATTGCAGATTGTAACTCTGCTGAGCCCTCATCAGTGACACAAGGGCCAGTTATGGTAATCTCAGACTATGATTACTCCTACTGCCACCATTACTGATGTAGTCATTATCTGTAACCTGACCACCAAGGTCCGTCCTTACCCATAATGTCACCAACACAGTAGTGGCATCTGCTGAGCCAGAAGGAGGTGTGATGAACAGAAGGATATTGCAGATTGGCTTTTTCAGTGTTCCCTTATCAGTCACACGTGTGTCCCAAACAGAGGTATGTAATTGGCCTCACATGAATCACGGTAAATGTTCATGCTGTTGTAAAAACATTTATGCATTTTAATGTTCAGATGAGATGAATATGTGGAACAAAAAGAGTCTTCCAGATATTATATATACTAGTCTGTGCCATCAATACAATGCTGACTCGGCTGAAAAGTCAGTACCAGGGGCAACAATGCGTGACACATCAAAGACTATAGGTTACCAGCACTCATGCTATAGTCTTGGGATAAGTGTTACCAGCTGTGGGACATTTCTTAGAAATGAAAAAAGGTGAGAAACCACTGCAACAGAATTATGGAACTAACTGCAAAAATAAAGTTCACTCTGAAATCTTTTTCTGTTTTACTCTTCAGTCGTATGTAGCATTAACATAACATCAGTGGCGATTTGAATAATTTCAGTATTGAGGTGCTGTTTTGTCTGCATACATGTTTTTGCTAATTATTAATATCAATGTTGATAATAGTAGCTATATATGTGCAATTCGTATTTCTGTAAGCAAAACTATATCTCTCACAACACCGCCATATTGGCAGGAAAGTACGCTTTTCAAATTACTATTTGGTTGACAACTGCAAGTAACTAACTTATCCTTGTACCAGTTACATCCAAAAATAGTGTAGCGATCACTTCATATTAGGTACAGAATCCAGTGTTGTTTATTTAACATGTTTTAACACGATGTCCAACAGATTTCTTTTCATAAAGGCAAGTTAGGCTGTTTATAACATGGATTACAAATGGGCGTCGCTCATTCAGCACTAATACTACTCACAATGAGAAAGAAATGCGGGATTAAACAGTTACTTGTTATTGTAGATGCGTTACTGTTATGCTTCAGTGACTCTCCAGAGTAGGACGAAGAAAAGTTAATGAGATAGTTACATATATCCAGATACTGCAGGTCAGGAACATTGTCAATGCCGGTTGTTTCAATGCTTGAAACAAAGCACACCTGGGACATGATAAGGGTCAGTGATATATATAATCTGTCGAGTTTTGGCTTGTACTGGTCAGTTTCTACCTGTTTAAAAATGCACTGTTAACTCTGACAGCCTAAAATATGACGGTGTCAACCAAAAAGTCACGTGACACCTGCAACTTTATTGCCTAATAAGAGCCATAGCATGGTGATACAGTTTTATGTTGCTTCAGCATTGTTTTAACTCTCCTAAAACATGTAACTGTGAGGCACATTCACTGTGTATAAAAGGCACTTCATATGCAGCATTGGTCCAAGACAGCTGGCAACCTCTCCTAAGACACAAAGTGTTCATTTCCAGCAGCTTATAGAAGACCTCTTACAATTCAGACTGTTCAATTCCAAAAGTCCAAAGGTGTCACACTCTATCTATTATTGTGGAGGGGCTGTGTCACTTCCACCAAGCTTATCGAAGCGTGCACATGAGAAAATGGAGCCATATCTCTCTCTTGCAGAGGAGAAGAGTATGAAAAGCTGAACTATATTTAAACTTACCATACATAACAATGCAAGGTTGTGTGGATGCATTTAACGGTGCAAATGTAGACGATGGAGAGATGATTTTGGTGGTTTCAAATCGCCATTATAGCCTCTAGCCATTATAATGCATGAATGAGACTGTGCAGTACAGTTAATCGCACACTGGGTGATCGTAGATTGTTTTTAGTTTATTATGCATTGCTTATATTTCTCTCATCTTAAAGCAAAGTGAAGAGTAGACTGGTAATTTTGCTCATCAAAGCTCTAAATTAAATGCAAATAAGCCAGAAAAAAATGTAGCGCGCAGTGTGAAAATACAGTCAACAACCTGAAGGAAAGCGAGAGGTGAGTCAAAGCGAAGCACACTCAGGGGCTGCAGACGAGAAATGAGAAACTGAGAGAAACACAACAGGGAAGATTCCCGTCTACTACTCCAGCCTTTTAACCTTCAACGCGCCAGTTTCTGATATTCAGTCTCTAATTAGAGCTTATAGATTCCAGATTCCAATATACCCTTCTGCCCCGATACATTCTGCAACACGAGGCTTTTAAAGTGCACGGATGAATCTCCTTTGAGATCATGGCAGCTGGCTTGCTGATCCGTGCTAACTGAGTGAAATTGTGGAGGGCCAATACAGGAGTGCCGCAAATTACTTTATTGACTCCTTTATGCTCCAGGCTTTAGGTGTAAAGAATGGTTGGAGAAGAAGAGCCTGCTATTGTAAAATTGTAAAAGAGCCAGATACAATTAATGCCACAGCTTTATGTGCTTATTTGTTGGAAATTCAGCTGCCTACTAATGGAAACACAACCACAGAACAATAATATGGTTGAAATGAAGACACAGATGCGGCTCCTTTCACTGACTTAGCTAATCCCTTCTCCTCCTTGTTACTGATGCTTTAGGTGTCAAGCTTTGAATTCCTGTTCAGCATACCCTACAACTGATTGATTTCAGACAGAGGTAGACTAAGAACATCTAGCCAAAAATTGTGGTCTTTTTCCGCCGTCAAACAAAACTCTGAACTAGTGGTTACAACATGGGGCGAATTGTGAGAACATCGCTGCTGTGCTTCTGTTGCTGTTTAAATCACCGAAGCTAACAGTTTAGCAACCCAGCAACTGGATGCCATAATGCAGGAATTGCAAAGACGGGATGAGGGATGACGTTTTGGAGGAAATTGGAAGTGGGCATGATTAATGGCAAAAAAGCGGAAATGCTAGCGACCACTCTGTGAGCTCCAAGATGCTAATATTCTATGGAGTAAGAGAGCTTCCAAAAAGATGTGTCCATGATATAACCATTCGTACTCGTAATGATAAACATTTGTATGTAAATAAAAAAGTTGTACCCAAAATTCTGCTGTCATACACATGAGTCTGAGAAATTGTTCGGGTTAGGATTGTTTTTATGTGAGTATGAATCTAAAAGCTGTGAGTGCAAAGTCTTGTGAATACAACTCTAATTTCTACGACTACGAAGTCTTCACTGTGAACACGAATTCAAGTTTGTGGGTACGAGTAGAAAAAGTGTTGAAATGACGTCACAGCAGGTCACAGGGGAAAGTAATCGAACCCCGAGTGATGCGCCGAAGCCGAGGATGGCTGACAACAGCAGTGCACCGATGGACACCGCGGGTAACTCAGGGGAAGCAGCATCACAGGTAAAGTAAATAACACATCCAACATTCATTTATTTTTATTTAGTTATTTATTTCATGAAATTGTACTGTTTTAAATCATATACAGTTTATGGACGTGAAGACTGCTACTGCTTTAGCTTACAAGCTAACGACATGCCCGGTGATGCTCAGTTAGTGCTTGCATTAGCTACTAGCATTAGAAGTTGGTTTAAGTTAGCTAATTAGCGCTGATGAAAACAAAAACAAAACTAATTTGAGATATAACGTGTATATTTGTGTAGTCTTATCTGTCATAAACAAGAGATTAGGCGTTACGGTGCGCGTTTGTGTCGCGGTGCTAGACGGTCTGAGGCTCCATTCTCCACGTAATTAGTCGTTTATTTAACCAGCACTATTACTCTGAAGCTGTTTAATCAAGGTAAAAAAAAAGAACCATAAGGAAAATATCCTGCATAGTTCCTCTGTAGCCTCTTTGATCAGAGCTGCGCCCCCAGTAGCGGGCGCACCGCTGCTGGGGGCCCTATAAGAGTTATTATTATTTGCCTGCAGTCATTTGCTTGAGATTAGGCGCACAAGTGTGGTTTGCATGGGTCCAGACTGTAGTAATAATAATCATAATTAATAATATAATAATTGATTTTTGTTGTATTAACTTGCATGCTAATGATTGGCATATATATTATTTAGCTAAAATACAAAATTATTTTGAATGTCTGTCCAGCCTATGTGGAATTGATAGATTACTGTATGTTGGTAAATGACTATGTTAACTGTGGCATTTAATACATCAAACTTGTTGTTTACAGGGACCAGTAGCTGCTCCGTTATTGGAACGCCTGAAATCAAGGATGACAGATGTGTTGAATCAACCACACTTGAATTTCATGAAATAAATAACTAAATAAAAATAAATGAATGTTGGATGTGTTATTTACTTTACCTGTGATGCTGCTTCCCCTGAGTTACCCGCGGTGTCCATCGGTACTTTCCCCTGTGACCTGCTGTGACGTCATTTCAACACTTTTTCTACTCGTACCCACAAACTTGAATTCGTGTTCACAGTGAAGACTTCGTAGTCGTAGAAATTAGAGTTGTATTCACAAGACTTTGCACTCACATCTTTTAGATTCATACTCACATAAAAACAATCCTAACCCGAACAATTTCTCAGACTCATGTGTATGACAGCAGAATTTTGGGTACAACTTTTTTATTTACATACAAATGTTTATCATTACGAGTACGAATGGTTAGAATCATGGACACATCTTTTTGGAAGCTCTCTTACTCCATAATATTCACAGTGTGACCGCTAATCTCTCATGAGTAAAGATCGGCGTACTGTGTGTGGTGCATGCTGAATGATCGGCGTGATACAACGGACAAGGGCGTCAGAACAAGTGGCCAAAATCCTAAAAGATTCCCGTCATCCATTTGCCACATCTCTCACACTGCTTAGTGCATGTGACGTATGCTGCAGTGGGAGTGTCCTGTGAGGACTTCCTGGGGTTCTGCACTTGACACGTGAAGTATAAATGAATTGCCCAGAACAAACCTTCTTCTTGTTCTTGCCACCTCAAGAACAAGAACAAATGTCTTGCTTCTTACGGCATATGCAATAAGCTTCAAACTATATGTGGCTCTTTCTACCTAATAGAGGACACATCTGCGGTTCTCTGATGCTAAATACGCTCCTGTGCTATCCAACACTACCTGAAAGTTTTAAACCCTGTATCAGCACTCATCCAAATATGACCTCCAGAAAACCTTCTAGTATTTCTAATGGCTGATTTTTGTAAATGACAAAGAAGAAAAATCAAGAATTCTCAACATTTACTTAAACTAATTAATAAACAAATATAATATAAAGGCGCAAGTAATCATAACCTCAAGCGTTATGTAAACAATGTAAACAACCCTTTAAGTTGAAAAACAAAAGACTCAAATAGAAAATTGGTTAAAGTCAACCACTCATAAACTAAGGACATGCTTTACGTAACGCAACAAACAAAAATTAGGTAAGAGTGAAATAAGAGTGACAACCAAGTTACTAAAAGAGGAAACTCAGCTGTTCATCAGATTTATGTCTGTAAATGTTAATGAAAGTGCGCTTTTCAAATTAAAAAAACATCAAAAATAGCAATCTTATTTTTGTGTGGGCCCATTGAAAGAAAATAACAAACTAAAAGAAAAAAAGGGCAGTAAAAGACAAATACTGTTTCCCACCTCATGCTGCAGGCTCGATATAAATCCAGGTTCTGAAGTATTGGCCCATTACACAACAGCAAGGCAGGAAAGGGGTTACTCACCCATGGCCAATAGTTCATTCGTTTGAGAAAAGGCAGGGTTCTCGCTCAGTCGCGGGAATTATGGAGAGGGAAAGTCTCCAGAAACCCTTTGCGAAGAAACAGCTTGTCTCCTTCAAGATGGTAATCCATGTGATCTACTCCGGCCGAGCTATCTGTTACTCTGAGTTAGCGTCATAATCCATAAACCCAGTACCAGCTTGGTACAACGTTAACAGGTAGCTATAGCGATTACCTGGACTAACTCACCACACACCTGCCTAACTGCAAAACACAACTCCCTCAAATGAGTCAGGTCATGAACAACACAGCTGATAGAAATGACATAATCACGTCGCTAGGGTTGCCACTCTCTACTTTTGAAGAGGGAAAACCATTGACTGCATAGGGGAAAACCGAAGCTTTACCGACTGTTTGAGAAACACGGTGACATACCCGCCATACTTTTTGGCTTTCTCTTGCTGCCCCACCCCTTGACCAATCACAGCCCTAGTAATGTGACGTCTCCTCGTAAGAACCAATCACAAAACGGATAAACAAATAAACAAGACAGGTTGTCACCTTTCACAATACAGAAATACCTTTCTACCAAACTATGAAAACCACGGAAGAAAACCCTCAACTCTTTATACGGTTATTTACATAGATATATATGTAGGGCCTGTTTTAATATCAACTACCATAATCATTTTAATATTTAGACATAACTAGTAAAATATTTAACCAGGGATTACAAGATAAAAATGACTAAAATGTGGCTGAGTCTAATTTCATCAGAAGGCTAACACTAAATCAAACATGAACCGTCAACTTTTACACTGGTTGAATTCTCATTCTCGAGCCAACATTTTCGTTTACAGACCCTAACCATGTTGTATATTTATGTGAATCATAAAAAATGCATCTTACATATGAATGTAACATTTATAGATGAGCAAAAACAAAGCTATAAGAAGGCAACAGAACTTTTCATCCAAGTAGCTTCTTCAGTCAGATGGACTGGTGGGTAGTTTTTCTTAGGAATATACGTGGATATTGTGCACACATGAAACCTTCATGAATAGGGGTTGGTTAATCTGTAATTTGTTTAATGGCTGTAATACAAGGTGTGAATGGGTGAACATTTTTTGGCACAGATCTGTGTTGTAAGTGACTGATAAATTCTCAGTCCACCTCCACTGCTCTGACAGGGGTTTTACAGGTTTGTTATACGACTTTCTTCCTTCAGATGTTGGTGGAATGATGAATCATTTCCTGATGAGCTGACTCTCCCGTGTTGAGCCATGCGTTTATGAATGGGTTTGTTTTGCACTCACTGCACTGCCTACCACAGCGCTCTGTTTTTGTCTGGGTCATATGTCTTCATGGTGTACAAGTTTCTGCCTCAGCGTGCTGCTGGGCTTGAAGTGCACAGGATATTTCTACCAGCTAGCGATCCATTGAGATTCTTAATCAGCTAGTCCTCAAAAGTAAAATGGAACTGAACTGAACCATAGGATCTGATGCTCGTACTTGTCTTTGAACATGAGAAATGAGAAATGAGAAATGCCAAACTTTGATATAGCACCTTGGCTGTCACACACGGTGGATGTTGTAAGTGAGCACAAATAAACCTACGCTTCTAACATAACCAGTACCCCCACAAAGTTATATAGTTGGCAAATAAAAACAGAACTTGGTCACTACTATAACTTGTTGCTGTAGTTAGAGCAGACCCAGTTCAGATTTATGATTACATGTGCTCTTGTGTTTGTGATTTTGTAAACCATTTTTCAGGATCTTTGTATCGCATATTGCTCTTATAAAAGCCACTGTTTGCTAAATTATGACTGACAGTTACTGATTTAATACCATCAATATGCAATCAGCGATTTGAAGGAAATTAGAAGCAGGGTAATGACGCCTCTGCTGATGTTTCTGCTGACAAAATGCACTCTAGTGGCCTATACATTTTACAGTGTAGCCCGATACAGGAAGAGCAAGCCAACCTGGTCTTGTTCAGTTCTGATAATGTCTTCTAATTAATGTGGAATAAGTAGTAGTAGAGTCCAAATTCTCCATGTAGCACCTTATACTCTGAAATGCAGAGGTTTCTGCTCTCAGTTTGACTGTCATAACAAAAAGTCAACTCCTGCATTCTGGATTTTCTATTTCAGTGTGGGAGAAAAACGGTTTCTCAGCCTGCCGTGGCTCTGAAACTTTTAGGTGTCATGTCTCCTTTGGGACAGCGCCACATCCATCTTGTTGGTCCGTTTCCATACACTCTGCTGAGGTGTTAACTTTTGACCAAAGTCCCTACAGCAAAGTGTCACATTTAGAAAAAAACACTGCTCGGCTTTAGTTTTAAATTAGGCTCTGGTAATCATTCTAACATACACTGTGGACGGCATATTTCAGACACTATTAATTTAAGTCTTTCAGCAGAAATGCACACTCTGTTCCACAGCAGAGGTGACGAAAAACTTCTAATCATACAGCCTCATTCAAAAATCACATTCTTAGGGGAATTTGAATTTCTTTAATAAAAGTACAGGTTCTTAGTTGAGCTATGCTGCGTTGACTGCATTCACTTTTCAAGAATACTTCAAGTAAAAATCATTGCTGTCACCCCCTCCAGTATAACAGTCTAATAAGTTACTGTTTTATAATGGGGTTTTATCTGTAATTATTAAATTATTTGCTCGCCCATGTCCCTATCGACTCCACCTCTGCTTCATTTATCCTGGCTGCCGGCCACTCCCACCTCATTAGTCAGGCCAGCGTATATTCACTAGTTCCTCATTTACTCCTTTGCCAGATTCTTATTTGCATTGCAAGATTTTCCAGCACTCTTCTGTCTGACTTCCTGGTAAGGGCCCCACCTGTCTAGAGGAAACCTGTACATGGCTTAAAAAGATGACTCCCCCCTTTTCCCCGCTCACAAGAAGAACCATTGCCAAACTTCAGGGTGAGCATGGCCATACCAGCAAACCAAAAACTAAACAAACACAACTTCTAACTTGCTTACAAACATAAAGAAAATAGGTTTAGGTTAATTATAACAATGCACCAGCTGCATGGTGAGAGAATGACGTTGATGACCAGGAATGATGCTGATGATGATGCTCAACGCATGGTCATCAGCAGCATGGTAACTGCCCAGCACTCTAGAAGGCCACAGATACACAACCTCAATGGGAAATAAATGTGCACTTGCAACTCACAGATATGTAATATTGGCTGTTTTTTTCTGAATAAACAAACTGTTTAATTTTATCGATTGGGTTCTCTTTGTCTACTGTCACAACTTGCTTGAATATCCCGGCTGAAAACGGGTCAGCAGACTGTCATTTTATCTAAATCTGCCCTAAAGTTGCCCTAAAGAAGAAAATATTGCATCCATCAGAAATGATCTGAAAGATCTGAGTCAAGATCTTGCAGCTTAATAGAACATAACATCTAACCTCAGTGAAAAGTTATGCAAATGTGTATTTGGTGTTTTTATATCTGCAATTGCAATGCATCACGTTGCAGGAATGAGAATTGAAAAGTGGAAAAAAAGGTCAAATTCATTCCACTTATAGAACTGAAACTTCCAAAAAAGATAAAAACATTTGACAGGAAACAAAAATGAGACGACATACTGTGCAAATAATTCATTAATAAAACCATTAGCTGCAGTATTTTGTACTAAATGTAAAATAAATGCTTATTCCCATGTGCAGCTTTATGTCTATAATGTGCAACGAGTCAGTAAACCGTGACTTTATCTTTATACAACAACAACACAACTTTGAAATGAGATGAAATGCCTTCAGGCATGCTCTGGGGGTTTCAGGCCGGGTCTTGTAAAGCGTCTTGAGACGATTTGTATTGTTATTGACGCTATATAAATAAAACTGAATTGAATTGAATCGTATGTACTGTTTTAGATTTTAATGTGACGGAATGAAAGGGCATTGACGCCCAGTGGAGACACACGATCCTCTCATCTGTTGCACTGATGTCGGTCTCGGCACCTCAACTCACTGAAACCTCCCACAGGTATCCTCTCTCTCTCTCATCCAGCTCCCAGCGTCGCTTGTTCCCCCACTTAGCAGTGCGCACTCCCACCGGCTCGCCACCGCATCCCGGTCCGTCCAGTCGGCTGCTGGGAGCCTGGCTCAGATGTGCACATCTGGAGCAGCGACGTAGAACCAGGGAGGTGTGTGATGGGATCAGGAAGGGTATCCTTTTTTTCCTCCGCCGCGGCAGCACCCGCATTGCAACACAGGAGCGATGCTGAGGAGCGGCTATTGAATGCTTGTGGAGCATCTCTCGCCTATTTTTGTTGTTTTATTTGTTGATGTTCTCATAAGAAGCAGCGCATAGAAACACGTGCTGGTGACGCGGCTGCATCCACTGGTGTCAGTTAAAAAAAATCTCTTACAGAATCACACAGAGTGAGCGTTTATTTATTTATTTATTTTTGGATTTTAATTGCGTCTTGGAAGTTGGGCTGTTGCAGCCAATAGGAATTTTATCCAGCCTGTGGCAGTGGTGGCAGCGTGAAACGACAGGATCCGGGCTGCTCCAGTTGGGAGCAGTAAAATCTGCAGCTCTTTGCAGCAACTCAAGTTCGAGGATAAACTTTGTCTCAGAACTTGTAGGATTTTGAGGTGCCTCCTCCCGAGCACCATCCTCCTCCGCCTTCAGCGCTCGGAGGGTGCGAGATGGAGAGCTGCAGGTGACTGGGTGATTTACTGGACACACTGGGGGATACCAGCGGCCCCGGAGCAGGATGGTGAGTAAGGCTATGCGCATTGCGCGTCCTCATGCCTCATGAATATGCGTCTGTGTATGTGTTAAGCATCAACATCCTTTCCTCTGCTTTCAAGTTCCTCACGCCATCCTCACGAGTCCCATCCACACACGCGTGCGCGCGCTCACACGCACGCACTCATTCAAAGAGGCCCGCTTTTGGCGCGACGGCCACGGTCCCGCCGCTCGTCACGAGACAGGTGCAATATCTGCGCATCAGCTGCGGGCTCTCAAATCACAAGACGGGCTCTTTGGATGACTCGTAGCTTCACACACACACTATCTGAGTAATCATGCCTCATCCTTTCAGAAAATGTACACAATTCTCCAGTTAGCGTCTTCAGTCAAGCCCCCACACACGCAGACATCTTTGGCACAGTTTTGAAGTGGTCCCAGTCGACCTGTTGTAATATTGGCTAATATAATAAAGCTGATCATTGATCTAACTCTCTGCCTGAACTGCTGCTTAACAGTAAAAGACCACGACTCTCCCTGGTTGTCCCATTAGGGTCCCCAGAGGATCCATGTTAAATGTCCCTCCAAGTTTTGACTTGTGCTACATGAACAGTCTCCCACCATGGTAGCATTCAATCCGAACCCCTCCATCTGGGACATTTAGTGTATTGCAGCGTTTCCCTCATTATAGCTCTTGTCCACATGCTGTGACAGTAGTTAGGAGAGTGGAGGATGAGCTGTTTCCCTCTGCTCAACAGGTGGCTTCATCACATGTGCGCCAGTTGGAGTTGATAAGCTATTGGTGTCGTCTGAAACATTTTCATATCCACTGGATGCTCTGCATTCCCCGGATACAGATATCTTTGCAAGATGTCTTTTAATTAACTCAGAGGTAGCCGGATTTAGATAAATAAACTTAAACGATTCTTTAAAACAGCTGATATGCTCATTTGTGGATGTTTTACGTAGCATTTTTTTTAAAGCAGGGCTACTTAGGAAAAACCTTTTGTTTTGTGTTAACTAAGCAGCCTGGTATCACTTTGTGAAAGAAAAAAAACATACCTCTCTCTCAGTTCATGAGTTACGTCTCACTGATTGATATCATGGCAATTTGAGATGTAAACTGTATGAAAATACTAGGACTTCCATGTCAGCTGTGGCACTCATGCTTCTGCTAATGCAGAATACTGCTGTTCACGTGTTGCACTTTGGATGCAGGACAGTATTTGTCCCGTGAGAAATTAACAGCCTTAGGATAAAAACATCCCTGGGGTCCAGTTCATCAAGTCTATAACTGCAAGACTCTTTGTGGTTTGATGTCATTAGTGGCACTTGTGTTAGCTTGTGGATGTCTGCTGCATATAACCTGTAACATCGTCCACATGCTCCACAAAAACTGCAAAGTCCTTTTCTGGACTGTATTCTCTTTTTCACTTTTTAACACACTTCAAATGAACTCAACAAAAGAGCTGTTCTTCTGACTGTCAGGTGGTCGCGTTATCTAATGGTGGATTCTGTTCACACGTGTGCCCCAAATGCAAGGGCGCGCACAAGTCACGCCGTCCATGAGCACATTTGCAGCTGTCTGGCCAAATAAATGCAGAAACCAGGAAGTTACTTACCTTATCTATCTTTTTCTTTATTTACTTACTGCTTACCATTTACTCTCTCTGAGGATGGATTCCAGCCAGAGGTTTACAGAGTGGTGTCTGACCAGCTTCCATGGGCATTGATGAGAGCTTTTGAGTTTTCCATTTCTCTATCTGTTAATACGTTTGGGAAACCGGTGTTTAGATGAGGATGGAGATTCTATGAGGGCAGATGCAAATCATTTAAGTTTAGTTCATACTTTCATGTCATTTCTACAAGTGGTCTACCCTGTTTCGAGCACTTGCTAGTGTTCTGGTGTATTTCTGGGGCTCTTGGTGTAACAACCATGTCTTTGGACAGTAGGAGGAAGCTGGAGTATCCAGAGAGAACTGACGCAGGCACAGGAAGAACGTGCAAACGCTGAAAAGGAAGAACCCAGTCAGCCCATGGATTAAAACTTAGGACCTTCTTGCTGTGAGGCATCAGTGCTAACTTTGTTTAATTTAGCAGCTGGAAATATAGAAATATATTTAGAATCTATCACAGTGCTATAGAGCACAGCAGAGACCTGTAAAAACAGTGATATTTTGGTTGTTGCCTTTGCAAACTAATGACTGATACTGGGAAAACATCTTATGTATTCTCATCAGACGCTTCCTCCTCATTGCTGTAGAATATACACTTAAATTCACTCTTGGACTCTTTAGACATATTCCATTGAGTCTGTAGTTGACATTTAAGTGTGAAACAATTAGGGGAGGCAGCGGCCAAGCTGGCAGGTCTGCACTGCAGGCCTGGATGAGTTCTCCAAGGATGAATCCATCCAACATAGCCACGACTCTAATAGAGCTGCCTCTCTCTAAATGAACCCATGGTTCATCAGCAGAAGTGCTGCCGAAGGCATGTGATGGATTTTACTTTATAGCTCACCACTCGAGGGACAGTATAGACATGTCGAGACAGGTGGAGAGGAAGCAGCGAGGTGGTGGAAGACAGGTGGTGGATGGAGTGGATTGCTCCGAGTGTTTAATATTGATCTGTGAATCTTGCTTTCACTTTGACGGCCTGAAATGGCGAGCCAGAGTATGTTGCTGCACGAAGCATGAAGCACTCAAAGACGTGAAGCAGGGTGAAGAGTTTTGTTTTTTAACTTCTTCTGCAAACAGAAATTAAATTTTAATGAAAACCATCCATTTTGGTCATGGGGGGAGGACCTCTGGAAATGAGGGCTTAATAGAGATTGCTTGAATTCCATGTTGCTCTCTAAAGAGCTAAGTCAGCCGTGTGTGTCAGAGTGTTCATGTATGTGTCTGCTCGCGCGTGTGTGTGCGCGCGTGCGTTGTGTAATGATACTAACATTCCCGTTCAATTTGTGCTGTATAATCACTTCCCTTGATTGCTTGTACACTCACTTGGGCTCAACTTGGATGGGTGGTGATGCTGAGCAAATTACCATTTTTTTCTGCTGAAGGGACAATGATGGTGTAATAATGACATGCAGAGAGAGGTACCGGGAGACAAAGAATGTAAATTTGAACTTTTACATGCAGACACAAGGAGCATGCTATAATGCCAGGGAGGAAGTTCATGTAGGAAAGGTTTTGATAGCAGAACACTGACTGACTTACTAAGGTTGTATCCAATACCACCTGAAAATCAAATTCAGACGACATAACATCAGCCCAACAATTAACAGACATTGCCCACTGGTGGATATGGGCTGTAAAACCAGAACTAGGACCTGAACAATGCTGAAATTAGCTCTTACCCCACAAATTCTGTATTTCATGCCAATGTACTCAACACATCATTAGGACTAGCTTCATTTTTGGTAACAAAACCCTGCCATCTGTATGAAAATACTGAAAGCGGAGTGCAGTCTTGGGTCTGTTCGAGTATTTAGCGGTTCGGTTCACAAGCTGATAGCTGATTTTGTGTGAAAGCAAAGGTGGAAACAGGTGGAGAGAGCTAAAAATGGCTGTGTAGCTTAAACACTGAGCTGGAAGAAACGAAAATGCTCCGAGTCTAGAGAAGTTGTGTATGACAATCTGTGGATGTATCACCGTGAGCAACCCATTTGCTCAATTCCTGGAGATTTAGTCACAGATGTAGCAAGGAGCAATGGACCCAAATGCAGAGGAGGAGGAGGAGGAAGGAAGAGGTCAAAGTAACTAAGAATGAAACTTTACATATAACAAATAGTGCTGCAACAATAAGGCAGGGTAATTCAATCAACCAAAGTAAAATATGCATTATACACACACAGTAGGGAAGGACTGGACCACGTAGCTGTGCCAAAGCAAAATTACAAAAGACCTGAGTAACAAACTTCTCCTTCAGCAGCTGATTGTTTTTAGTGTTTGAGAAGTGTGGATGTATGTGCTCTGTTGGTGTTGTCGGATCAGATGTGGTGGAAGGTGTCGACTAGATGCATTTTTGTCATTTACACCGGGCTTTTCCCTTTCATGAAAGCCCTGGTCAGTGATTAGACAGAATCAAGCATTTACCAGGCACCGCCAGACCACACAGGTCAAAACCAATTGCGTAATTAACACATACAAAACAAGCAGGGCAAGGAGAGAGAGAGAGAGAGAAACACAGAAATATGCTGCCCCTGCCTGGCATGTAACAGTAATCAAACAGAAGTATAGAGAAAATACAAAAGTTCCACAGCCTCTTTTAAACTGAAAGAGTGTTGGCAGCTGAAGACTCCTGGGCAATGGACACAGGTGCCCCGAGTTACTGCAATTAGCTTCAGGGAATGCAACCACACCCACACATGCCCACAGGGGCGTCACCCCAAACAACCTGCATGCAGGCAATCCCACAACATCACACGGATGTGCCCCCGAGACAGCCTGTCCGGAAACAGCTGACACTAGCCACGTTGCCACAACACTATAAAAATAACAAACCTGACGTAACCCAAAGGGGTAAACGCCACTACGGCCTAATGGGGAAATTCCTGCACAAAGCGTATCAAAACAGTAGCACTTACCTTCTGATCGACATACACAAAACCCAATAACAGTCCGGCACTACACGGCTTCCTGGGAACCAATACACGTGATGCATCTCCAAAGACAAAGGACCCCAAATCAGCACTCAGCTGGGTCAAATCAGCCAATTAGCGGCACCCTGCACCCCGATGTTCCTAAAAACTTTCACAAGTTTAGACGAGCCCCCATTTGTTATGGCCTGGCTCAAGTGGCCACAACAAAAAAGGAGACACACCACGGCAATTGCAAGGAACTGGAACAATTATTTATTTATTTAGATAATGAACCAAAGAGTCAGCTTGAACCACACTGACAACACCTGCAAGGGGGAAACAGAGAGGAGTTAGTTAATCTGTCTCACGAGAGAGTGTGAGCTCTCACACAGCCTCTTTTAAACTGAAAGAGTGGTGGCAGCTGAAGACTCCTGTTGTTCCTAACAGGTGCAACAAAGAAAGCTGAACACACGATATGCACAGTATGGCTGATTGACAAGGACAGGTGAGACTAGTGAGGGGTGGAGCTTATGAGCACAGGTGAGAGCAATCACACAGGAAGGGAAAAGACAAAGACAGGAAGTACAACTCAGTGTTTCAGTGTAAAACAGCAAAGAAGAAAAACTCAAAACTCAATACTATGACATTAATAAAAATTTGTGTAGCTTTTTTCTAAAAGGTGTCAAATACCTGTCCCTTTAGAGCACCATGAGTATCTGACTTTGTGATGACTCCTCGACTGGTCCAATACTGACTCATCTTAAGTCAAGTCAAAATGAAGACTGTCAAAGTGTGGACTAAGTCCAGCACTTTTATCAACATCACACTGCCAAAACAAATAAGCAGAGTACCTCTTCACTGTAAGATCTCCAGACAGATCCTGACCACATGTCTACAGTCTGGCCGGAGAGGAAGGACACTAACAAGTCCTTGCAAGTAAACAAAGTAAAGACAAAAAGACAAAAAACATGATATATCAACACTTCATAAATATAAAAAGGTAGTAGACTAGTTTACCATATCCTTCAGACAAGGTTGTTAAAGAAACGTCACTTTGTGCTTTAAGAGGCACAGTTAATGTGCAGGAAGGATATGACTGGAATTACATTATCAGATTATTGCTGTCATCTTTTGTTAATTGCATTACTGTATTTTCACACTAATGTGGTTACACATAAACCCTTTTCACACCCATCATTAAAATAATTGCATCTTGGGTGATCGGATCACACAAGCTGACAGTCGTAAGTACAAATAGAAATACACAGTGAAAGACCGCCTTCTCACCTGACAGTCAGCTGTGGAAGTGAACTTTTACCTCATTCGCTCTGTTCTACGGTTCAGCCATAAAAGTCCTGTTATTTCATTAATAGGTAGTTGTAATATATTTAGTCCTTGTAACTGCTTCTTGTAACTACAGGGCCACACTGATTAACTATGCAGTATACACCAAATCAGCCACAACATTAAAACACTGACTGGAGGAGGAAATGACACAGACCATCTTCTGTGGATGTTACTTGACATGTGACATGTGCCAGCCACCTAGACCAAGCAAGGCACCCACTGCCTCCAAATTCACTAGATCCCAAACTGATCACGACACAACAGGACACCCTCAGAAGGCCCATGTCCATTCTCTGATGAGTCAAAACTGGTTTTGAGGCCTACACAATATTAAGAAGGTGGTCCCAATGTTATGCCTGATCGGCGTACAGTATGTCCAGTATACAGGGTCTATCACATCAGGAATGACAATCTGTGCAGGCAAAGATGTCCCCTAGAACAGTCTAGTACATAACAGCAGGGTGAAAGATGCCAACAGGCAGTGCATATATGGAACGCTGTAACCAAGTCGCTGGAATTGTGTGCAGAAACATCTGTGCAGCCAATAGACTAGAAGTCCCAAGGTTAAAATGGGAGACACTGTGGAGGGATAGTGATTGTGTAGATGTGGCAATCCTGAGTGATATAAGAGTTGGAAAAGTATGTGACCCCCTCGTTTCCACAATAACAGCAGCTTAGCGTTTTCGGTAACTGCTGATCAGTCGTCTGCAGTGACTTGGATGTATTTTAGCTCAGTACAGAGCCACTTCAGTTCTGAGATGTTGTTGGATTAAGGTCAGGACTTTGACTTGGCCATTCCCAAACATTAATATAGTTGTTCGTCTATTTTTCTTTAGTAGAACAAATTGTGTGCTCGAGGTCGTTGTTTTGCTGGATGACCCAGTTTTTCTTACGATTCTGCTCACGGACAACAAAGTTAGAAAAGTTAGCAACTGTCTGATTAAAACAGAGTCCTCAGGGTTTGGCACACACCACGGAGAGAATAATGTGTGTACAGTATATCCTTGCCATGGCAAAAACACAAATCCAAATAAATGTGAGACATTTTTCCAGGTACAATGGCAAACATTTGAACTTGTTCTGAAATGACTTATTTTAAGCGCTCTAAGTGTACCAGGTCCCATATCTCGCAGCCACAGATAAGTTTAGTGTCACTATTTCAATCTCAGCGTTGCTGTAGGGACTTTCCTCACGTCAACGCTTTACTTCAAAATAAACTAAAACAGCGGTTACAGCCTTCAAAATCCCACAATATCGACAGCGCAGGCAGCACGCCAAAGCAAACCAGAAAGGAGAAGGCAGACAAGCTGAAAAGCAGCCAGACATACAAGGCTGAAGTTATGGTGACGTTTTCTATTGCCAGAATCTGAAGAAATGACTGCTCGAGGGCGGACTCGAGTCCCTGTGGCGGTGGCTTCATTATCTCTTTGTCTCTTTTCCTGCAGACTAATAACTAAAAGAGCACCTATTCCAACTTGGTTAAAAATAAATGGCCTCAGCTGCCACATTTAAAGTCGCCTGCTTAATTTTTAAAGACCCGAATCACCTAAGTTCCAGCTGTACCTGCTCACTGTGAATGGTTTAAAGTAAGGATGTTTCTGTGGCGTGAGGCTCGGTGTCTGCACCAGTTTATTATACTCAATCCCAGACTGTTAGTGAGTTAGGGAGTGCTTAGGTGCCACAGTTATTACTCAGATGGAATTTATGGGTAAAACAGAAGAACCCACATGACTTTCTTGGAAATACCATTACAGATGTTGCTGGGAAAACAAGGTTTTGTTTGTCTGGAGAGAAATCTTTTCAAAGCAGAGAGTTTGCAGGTAAATGTGACTATAATACAGATACTATACAGACGAGGCCGTCATACGTGAACTCACTGGGACGTTGCTTTGCTGACTCATTCTTGCACACACAAACACCTGAACATATGCACGTTTTTATAGATCTGAGAATCTTTTTTTCTTATAATTGAATCTCCTCAACATTTTTAATCTCACCACAGCCCCGTCAGCACGCACACCCAAGGTCATTGTCAGACGGCCGTGAGCAGATGCTTCGGAATACGATGAAAGCACGTTCTGCACACTACACTAGTTCACATGCTCAGGGGTCACCTGTTTGCCATGCCAGCACTGCACTAACTGAAGCAGGCGCAGATGAGAATGACGAGACATGTTCCAAGTAGCAAGTCACAGCAGCCTGAGGTCTTTGTTTCCGTCTTTGTCTTTGCAAACGACTTAGAGGAGGGAAGATTTTGCTGACACGTGCGTTCCGTCGTTTCACTGATTAAATGGCTTCCGTAGATTTATTCCCAAAACAAACAGGAAGGCTGCAGAAAAGAGAGAGTGTCCTGCTGTGAAAACACAAGGTTCATATCACATTTTATGATGACAGATGGGTCTGAAAGTGGCAATTTAAATAGACTTTCCTTAAAAATGTAATTAAAAGAATCATGGTTGAAAACCACGGGTTGAAATGCAGATACATCCAGATAAAGTCAGTGAATATGGAATGCCAGGCTTCACAGGTAGTTTCGGATATTATTTCCCCTTAAACCTCAAGATATCATATCTGTTGTTACCACGTGTAACACAGCAGGAAGTATTAATTAAAAGAGCAGTGAAATTTACTGTTTTAATTGGGAAGCTGTTTACTTAAACAGTATCAGATCAGACATAGAAAATCTTTTTCTTATAAAACAATTGGACGCGCTGCATAGAGAAGGAACACTGTAAACAATTTAAGCAAACCAGTTTAAATGGACATCATGCTGGAGGGTGCTGTGATGTTGGTTATAACAACAATAAACCCAAAAATGCTGAGGCTTTTTGTTTTATCTTTGTGGACACTTGGCTCATGGCAGCACAAAACCAAATGTAATGTTAACGCCTGTGGCGTAATATTAGTAGCACGGATGTTTGTCACCCGCACCCCTCCATACTGGTGCTGTGTTCAAGTGCCGCTCGAGCACTAGTTGATATTACTGGTGACATCATCCATTTAAAAGTTAAAACAAGTTAACCAAACATATTCAGAGCACTGACAAAAACTCAAAACAGTTCAGTTTCAGCTTTGATGATGTGACAGTTCCAATTCATATCGCCGGTTTCCATTGAAAATGAGGTATAACGTACCTTGGTCAGTCTGTCTCATCAGAGAATGGACATGGTTCTTATGAGGCTGTCCCTTGGGGGCCTTTGGGTCTTATGGGTTTAGGGGAAGGGCCTCTGTGGATCATCCCACAGATAGTTGATCAGTTTTGGCCTCAAGTCAATTGAATTACAGGGATATTATATTTACATGTTATCGCAAATGGGTAATAAATACTGCTTATGTTTTGAATAGCTCTGTCAATGTTAAGGCATTATTATTATCATGCACGGGAAAGCAAGTAGAATCTGAAGTGTGGTTGTAGTAAATCATTTTAACCTGAGGAGGGCAGTAATATGCCCTGTAACTTCAAAACTATCAAAGAGCCCAAAAAAGAAAAATAAGTAGAAATGGATGAAGAAATGAGTCTTTTAAACAGTGAGTTCTGCTTCATAGCCCTGCCAGATACTTTTCTCTAGAAGCTTTCTGTATTTACTGCTGATGAACAGAACAGAGAGCTTATTTGGCGTCTGGTCCAGATGTTGATATGTTGAATACTAACACGGAAAATATCCCCTCCGGGTATATTTTAAACACAAATTTGAGTTAACTATATTAACTATAAAAATCATTAATCCCTATTAAATATTTTAATCTACTGACAACTTTGAATAACATATTTTTCTCCTCACATGAAAGAAAGTCTGACATTCAGTTATAAGCTGCCATACTGGGTAATGTGGGATTTTGACAAGTATGAAAAATGGAAAAGAAAAGATCAGATTTTTTTAAACTGTGTGCACTGTGAATCTGACAGTATTATAGGAGCGATGCTCAGGGTAGTACTGTACTGTAAACATGGCTGTGTTTGTATATAAGAAGACTTTCTATGGCAGTATTATTTACTTTCTATTTACAGTCAACAAGAAGTCTGGTAGGGTGGTAATACAGTCATTCAACAATTAGATCCTGAAGAGAATATGAACTATACTGTCTACACTAAACACACAAGACTCTGGAAAGTGTTCCCTATACTTTGTAAAACAAAAATGCATTTGAATTAAACTAATGGCAAAGTGACATTGACAAGGACATTGGTTTGTGGATGCTCCTGTTTCTTTACGAAAAACAAATGAAAGGAGGCTGTAGTTTAAATTCAGCAACAAACACTCACTTCCTGTGTGTTGAAACTGTAAGCTATTTTCAGTAACATCTGTCATACTGAGTGTAGCCACATTTAAGACATCCGGAATCTAAATGCTCAGTACTAGGAATTAATATAATAAGGTGATGATTTTATTAGAACACACTGGGCGCCTCAGTGTGTTTTCACCCTTGACAACTCACAACTTCTAGAAATCCCTTCAGTCTTTCATCAGTTTCTATCATAAGATACCACTATCACTGGATTGCTGATCATACAGCAAGAAAGAAGGACAGACATTCAGGCCTTGAAATTCAGCAGGGACTGTATGGAGGACTTCCAGCTGCGGTTCTACAGTTTTACCGAAGAGTGCTGAACTCTTTAAAAGTTAGGGTTGTGGAATAATGTGAAATGGGTTAGTCTTTAGCTTCACTTTATAGTCATATTTAATTTCTGTAGTTTTTGTTCAGGAAGCAGCTCAGTTCACTAAGTTATCACCAAATGATTTGTTCATCAAACAACACAACAACACCATAGGTGGGAGTTTATGTGTATGAGAGACTCAAACCCAAACCTACGATGACTTTGACTCAACAGGATTCTGGGAGCAGAACTGTCGTAGACCTGGGTTACATTTATCCCTTATAAGAACAATGGTGACAAACTTCACATTAACCTTGAGCTGACCGTCTGGCAAAAATTCGTCTTCAAACGCTTCCCATAAAAAAAAAAAAATCTCGCCAAAGAGTTCAAAATATCAAACTAATCAGATTCACAGAATTATCCACACCACATTTATAATTGGGTACCTCTCCTCTAGATATGCCAGTGTACATTTTCCCACAAAGCTGGTGACAGGAGGGTAGAGAGCGCTTTGTGAACCTCAACAGTGTGCCCGTCTGGCCCAGGGGACTTGTGGGATGATTTATTCAGCAGAGCCCAGCTGATGGAAAAACAACTCATTTACATTCAGCAACAAAGTTTGTTTGACAGCTAGAACAGAACCACCGCTAACAACAAATGGAACCTGAGAAGAGAAACGTCCGGTGCAGAGGAGGCTGGTGTGGATGCTTTTAACAAGGGTGAGATGAATGTGTAACAACACACAAAACTGAAGTCATACAAGGAATGTTCTGCTGGTTTTAGTCATGAATGAAATATATAGCTATTTTCAACAAACGACATACTCAACCAGTCCTCAACCATCTCCTTGGTTTTAGCTGCATTGATCTGAAGGTGATTCGCTCCACACCATGAGACAGAGTTGTTCACCAGAGTTGTTCCTGTTCTTGTCCATCCCTGATACACCCCACAATTGTCATCTGAGAACTGAGAGCTGCTGCTGATTGTCCCAGATGTGCAGTTCCCCAACCTGACTTACCGAGGCCTCCCAGTGAGACAGTCCGTTGCCCAGGAAGTGAGTTGACTCCTATCGCTATTAGCTTGTCTCTCAGCAGCAGGGGCTGAATGGTGCTGGATATGCTGAAAAAGTGAAAAAAAAAAATCAGAGCAGCATTCCCCTTGTCCAAGTGTGTCCAAAAGTGAGAGTCTGATGGAGGAGGTAGAGGCTGGCATCCTCCATCACCATCTTTTCCTTGTATGCAAACTGCAATGGGTCTAGAGCGTGGGGGACCTGTTGCCTGATGTGATGACCGTCACACTGGATGTCTGAGTGACAGTCTGTAGTTGTTCATCTCCCTTGGGTGTAGGTTCTTGGGGGGACCATCCTAAGGTGTAGGCTTAGGTTAAATGCATGCTGAAGAGACTCCTCCAGCTCAGAAGCACAGGCCCTGAGTATTCACAGAAACACTTTATCTGGGCTGGCTATACTGGGACGGAGCCTCCTTTGTTGTCCACTCACCTGAGCCCAGCCAGGTGATGGTGGTGGTGGTGTGAGGGATGGCTACAAGATACTTGTCTGCAGCAGTGACTGTGCAAGGTGATGATGAGGCACAATTAAGTGTGGTGTTTCTAGGGGGAGGCGTGGGGGAGCAGCTAGCTGAGCTAAAGCAGGAAGAGCAGTAGAGGGGACAGTGCACAGTTCAAGTGGGAACAACAACAGCCATACAGAAGTAGATGTAGCCTGTAATGCCTAAGTCCTCACTGCAGCCCAGTGAACTGGAACCAGTCCTTCAGAGATGCCTCTGCCTCACGCAACCATTTCCTGAAGGAGTGTTTGGTGGCCGGTTGCCTTGCAACCACTAGCTTGTAGTGAGTGACTGTAGAAGCTATTGGGGGCCCAGGCAGAAAGATCCAGTCAAGTGTTAACTAACATTACAGAAACTGTCCAAGTAGCGCCTAAATTGACTGATTAGTTAGAGTTTCTTCAAGTTCTACCTCATTCACAGTCCTTCAGCCTCCAAGTTAAGCTCGACTTGCGACAGTTCCTCTATTTGCATAATTATTAATCATCATTATCTGCATCACTTACCACTATCTTGCGTTCTTTTCTCTTCTGCATTTTTTTCACTCCCAGAGAGGAAACTTCTTTTTACAATCTTTTCATTTTGAATTGGACACAGGTGTCATACTTCAGTGCTTTAAAGCACCATGCACTCGACACGTTCAGTGAGTTGTGTCAGGTAAGGGCGCCTTCCCAAGTCAACCTTCAGGGGCCCTATACTAGCCCGGGACTTCCACTATCAGAATGTGTCACATGTGGCCTGTTGGTCTAGGGGTATGATTCTCGCTTCAAGCATGAGCGGTCTATAGTTCATATCCCAGGCAAGTTATCTTTACAGTAATCGGAGGTCCCGGTGCGACCCCAAGCTGCTAGCCACAAGCAGAGGGTTTCGGTGGATTTTCTGTTTAAGGTCAGGTCTAAAGCGGAGGAAGACTTTCTACATTACTAATCAGCTTTACGCTTTGTTGGAGCCACAAACAAAGGTCCGTATTTAAACAACAGTTTGAACTACACAATGATGAAAATGACCTCCAATGTTCTGTGGCAAAATATTCATCTTTCAGGACACATTTAAGACCCTTTTAAGAGGTCAGAACTCGCATTATTAGAGTTTATCGTCATCTGAGCACTGAATCACAGTGTCCTCTGATTTATTCGTGCTCACTGCAACTTGCTGGGAGGGCTTCTTTAATCTGATGTGGTGGGATCTGAGGCACAATGCCTTGATGAATGAGGGTCAGTGTCCTAAGACTTACACACTTAGTCTATCAGTCTGATCTTAATGGATTATTTTTATGCTTTGATATTCACCCTCATTTCAAGGCTGTGGTTTAAAATCTCATTTTTGTATAAGAATGGAAAGAGCTGGTTCTATCATTTAGAGACATTTTAACTAATAATGTGAATTTGGACACTATTTTAAGGATTTCTGCAGGGGAATATTGTGTAAGAAGCTCAGGTCATAGCAGACTTTGTGGGCTGAGATACCGTGTTTGAATAAAAATCTATGAGTCATAGTACAGCAGTGTTTTACCAGGTGGAGCTGGGACTCCTGCTAAAGAACCTGGGCTTGTTTTTACATTTACAGGAACTCACCTTAAGATGGATTGTCTTTCTTTTTTGCCATGCATCTACTTAAACACTCAGCCACAGTGAGCCTTGTAATAGAACTGATCATATTTTACGTGCACGGCAGGCCTTTTAAAATTTGTTGACACTTGTTCAAATCTATTTATAAAGCTCTGTCTGTGCTCTTGCCCACCTGCTCAGCATCATTTCTGTTTTAATTGCTGTGAGACTTTGAAAACAAACTAAATCATGCATTCACTCATTTTTAATTGGTTTTTATTCCGTCTTTTCCACTTTTTAGTTGATACAAAAAGATGTTACAAAAAGCTCAAATCTATAAATTTTTAATTGATTGTAGTCAGTTTTTTATTATATTTTGTTAATGTCCCGTATAGATTAATATAATCTCTCCACTGAGGAATGCTGTAGCTCTGACAGACTGACCGTCAGGTTCTTTGTCACCTCCCCGACTTTCACCCACGATCACTCAGTTTAGGCAGCTAGTCAGCTCTAGGAAGAGTCCTGGTGGTTCCGAACTTCTTCCATTTATGGATGATGGAGGTCTCTGTGCTCACTGGGAGCTTTAAAGCAGCAGAAATCTTTCTGTACCCTTCTCCAGATTTGTTCCTCAAGACAATCCTGTCTCATGGGTCTACAGACAATTCCTTTGTCTTCATGCTTGGTTTGTGCGCTGATATGCGCTGTCAACTGTGTTCACTCAACAGAATTTACCACAGTTGGACTCCAATGAAGCTGTAAAGACAAGATATCTCAAGGATGACCAGTGGAAACAGGGCGGCACAGTGGAGAGGTGGTTAGCACTGATGCTTCACACCAAGAAGGCCACCGGTTCGAATCCATGGCTAGTCTTTCTGTGTGGAGTTTGCATGTTCTCCCTGTGTCTGTGTTAAGTTCTTTCGGGGTGTTCCAGTGGAAAGATAATGCATTTGAGCTTCAGGGAAAAGGCTGTGAATGCTTATGTGATAGTCTTTTTTATTATTATTTTTAATCTTAAATCTCAATAAATTGAGGAAGAATAATAATTTAATCCATTTTGGTATAAAGCTGTAACATAACAAAATTAGGAAATCGAAGCACTGCGACTGCTTTAAGGATGCACTGTGTAGGTACTGAGTACACTTTGGCAGGACCACATTACAAGTTTGACTCCAGGTCAGATTCCCACAGTGGTTTTAAATAATCATAAACTGAAGTATCTGAATAGGTTAGTAAATGTAAATCTAGGTAACTATTCATTTGAAAGATCTGGCTAAAATAATGTTGTTTCCAGCTCCAGAGGATATGTGAATAACTGATCTGATCTGATTTGCCCAAAAGAGGCATTTCACTCCAACAGTCCTAATCTGTGCAAGAAAGTGTTTATTAATAATTACAGTTTCTGAATCTGTTATTATTTAATAAATATTCAAAATGCACATTATAGTGTTTCATAAACCACTGATTAAGTGTTTAATTTACCAGTTAAAATCACTCAGCATTGTGTATTGCTTAGGTGCGTAATGGAGCAGTGCAGCTGAAAATCTTCAAGTGACACATGCATATTTTTAATTTCTGTGTCATCATCATCAGCAGCGAGGATTTGCTTTTTCCAAAAATGGGTTTTATGCAAACTCATGTGATAGCTGACATGGTATACCATGTCAGCTATCACATGAGTTTGTATACTATACACACTGTACTAAAAGACATAGAAAATTCATCTCATTTACAGTGTAATGTCAAATAAATGTGCAAATGAGCTCATTCCAACTCAACCAAACTGTACTTTTGTATTTACTGAATTAAATGACTTAAATGTTCTCAAATAACTGCAAAGAAAATCAAGAATATATGTGGCATGTGAGGGTTTATGTGAAACCATAAACCTGTTTATAACTGTATTGAATGTAAGGAGACTGGATGAATGTTACCATATTTTATTTCACAAGTGGCTATAGATATGGCCACCACAATTATTATCCAGGAGATCAGGGCATCACAACAGTTCACGTCAGACTGAGTGGCAGTGGCGAAAATGTAAAGAAAGACAGAATACACTGTCAGGAATAGAGAAAGAAAAAAAAGTGTGTGTTTGTTCATGTTTGTGTTACGTAGTGGGGACCATGGAAAACTAATGTTTTGGGGCCACTTTATTGTTGTGGGGCCCCTTAAAAGCTGTTAAGACTTAGTTTAAGGTTAAATGTTACAGTTTGGTTACATTAGGTAAGGTATGGGGATCGGCAATAACTTTAGAGATTGGATAAAGCTCTAGGGAATGCAGTATGGACGGTCCTCAAAAGATAGGCACAATGATTTGTACGTGTGTGCAGGTGTATTTCTGTGTGCATCATGGTCTTTCATCACTTTCCACATGATAGGAAGGATTCAGCTATCAGATCCTGAATCCCCCTGAGAGAAGCTTGTATTATTTCATTTTAGGTCGCATCGCTGTGAGAACAGAAACTGACTGGATGCACACACACACACATCATATAGGCTGAGGAAGAAAAATCCACACTATCTACACGGTGGAAGACATGCCATGTTAAAATCCATAATTAATGATAAGGCTGTTAATATGTAATGGCTTCAGGACACAATGCCTAGGGTCTGATCTATGGTTAGACTCACACTTCTCTTTATCTCAGTTTTCCCCTGTAATCACAGGACCACATTTCTCAATCGATTTCACAGCTCCAAATCCAAGAGCAACATTGTTTACTAGACTGCTTTTTTTTTAGTTTTTGTAATCTTTTCTGTTATAACTTCTTTCAAATGCAATACACCGTACTGTGGGATATTTAGCAGACTGAAAACAATAACATAAATGTGGCTTTTGTCACAGGGTCTGATTTTATTTGTACTTTCTTGATGGTACAGACTAGGCCCCAGTTATCTGTGAAGGCAGAGGATGAGTGATTGGTCATGGAATTCTTTAAACATATTTGCCATCACATCTCTCTCTTTTTTTCTGTCACTCCATCCAGCCATCCTCCACCAGATGCCCCCCTCCCCTCCCCTCCCTCCATATGAGCTGGCTTCTGTTCAAAGGGAGTCCTTCCTTGCCACTATCGCCTTTGGGCTTGCTCTGGGGGTCTCAAGCTGAGGGGTTTGTGCGGGTTCTGTTAAAAAAAAAAATGTTTAAACAGTTGCCTTTTTAATGTTGTAAATCAAAAACTTGTTGCCCTTTCACCAAGATAGTAAAAGTAATCCTTCCTAAATGTTTGATTGGAATGTTTCTCTCAGTTAAGGTCATGGAAAGCTACAGGTTAGCTTAGCAATCAAGACAATGTTTGCTTTTGACAGTTTAAGATTCAAATGATATTCTGACAATTCCAACAATTTCAACCTCAGATCTCCCTTTTTGCCAGTTTTGCTTTTTTGATTTGTTTGCCCTTAACAAATGTTCACCTGTTGCAGAATTTGTTTCTGAATCCACATAACACATAACATGCCTTTTCATCTCACCTCCTCTGCTTTAGCTTGTGCAAACTGTATTTATTTTCCTTTTATGATAGAACAATACAGCCCTTTACATTGTGAATTTTTTAAAAGTATATACATTATACACACATTTAATAAGCGCACAGACTACACAGGGTTGTTGGGTGTTTCTATGTTTTTACATGCAGTTAAAAATTAGATACACTCTTGTGGCATCTGAGAGAGAGAATGTGAATCTGGAGACTGTATACCCAACAAGAGGGGTCAGTGTTGCAGTGTTGCACAGAGTTTCCACAATGAATGAACCTAATTGTTACTGTCCTAGAATCATCACTGCCTCGCACTCTAACGTTGTAAATGATCTGTTTGTGTGACAGTGCCCTAGCCGTCTTTTGTGAACTCTGATGCACCGCTGAAAACCACAGAAACGCTGCGGGATATTTGTGAGTTCTCCACATGGGGCGAGGAGGAGGAGGCCTCAGAGACTGCGAGTTTGATTATAATGTTCATTACACGCAGACGGAAAAATAAAAGTGCCAAGGCTGAAACAAACAGCGTCACATGCTTCGGCCGAGGGTTGCCTCGCATAAAAATGGGCACAAATAGTACACACACACACACAAAATGCGAGCCCACAAACGCACGGTCAAACCGAGAATAAACAAATTAAGTGGTGGAGGACGGATTAAGGCGGTTTAAAGTCAGAAAAGCTCAACAAGAGACTGCGGAGTGTGCTGGGGAGTAAAGTGTGTGTGTGTGGTTCTGCGTACATACTTGCAGAACAAGTATGAAAACTAGACAAACTGTCTGGAAAGAAGTAATGATATAAATCAAACTTGTTGAACGCAGCAGCATCCCCAGATACCTGACATGAGGTTAGAATTAAAAGAAAGGAAGTTTAATCAGGTAATAATACTGGCCCTATCAGGGGTTAAATAGCTAACACACTGGGTTAAAATAAACTAGATGATAGGTTTTTCATATACAATGGAATTTTTTGGTATAACAATGCTAAACTTCGTAACAGGTGAGGCAAAGGACTTGTCCATACATTAATAAACACTCAGTCTTCCACCATATTGATGAAAATATTGGTTCTGAAGGTGTATGGGGGGTGGGGTAGTAGTAGTACACAAATGCATGGGCTGGAGAGAGGACAGTGGCTCAGTGCGCATGCTCGGCTGTGTCCCCCAGCAGCCTAGGACTATAGCAGCATAGTTAAGGGGATAGTTCATGTTCATCTGAGCCAGGCATTATTATAAGCTTTATCAAGAAGGAATGTAGAGAGAGTGTTTTCCTCTTGAAGCCAGACTGTGAGCTGGTTCCACAAGAGATCACCCTGGTAACTGAAGGCTCTACTTCCCATTCTACTTTTTGAAACTCTGGAGAAGTAAGCCTGCACTTTCAGACTTCCGATTGACCGTGGCTATACGGGTAGAGTAATAACACATTTTAAGAAGGAGTCAGCTGACATAACATTACATAACACAATCCAGGTATTGTGTATGGACAGAGACACCCGAAACACAACCCTCACATTGATTAAACGCAGAGATAGCGGCACACATTTTCAGGCAGTATCTCTCGGAGGACGCTCACAATGTTGCCCTTGTTTGTGTAGTTACAGAAATAGTATTTTACAGCGGGAAAGCTCAAGGGAGACGTTCCAGCTCAGACATGTTTCTAAACTCCGCAGAGCGGGCCAGTTAATGTATGAGGTTGATGTGCTCCAAAGCTTTATCGGACCTAAAGCAATGCAACAAAGCTACGAGCAGCTGATGAAATATGCAGGGACCTCGATGTTGTCAAGTGCTGTTGCTAACATTTGCACCTTACTTAAGATGCAGATGTATATATGGTTCGATTCTCTCATTACAGTTTTTGATTTTAAAAGTTTGACTTTTCAAATAGAAAAACACCACCTGTGTCTGATTATGGTTGCTTAGCGACGGACAGTCTCTATGAATGAGAGAGGTGCTGAGTTTTTTATCTTTTCTTTGTGCCCATAATGGCCACTTTGAGAGTAATCCCCATCTTTCTAAAAGACGATCTATTATCATGTTTGTGTATCACTTTGGTGAAAGGTAATAGAACAAAGAACTCTAAAAACCTGATATGTTTCCTGGAAGATGCCGTGTTATGTCAAGCTTTATGTGTACCACGAAAATGGAAAGCTCAGCTATGACAGGTCTAGTTACGATTATAGAAAGCGTTTCCCAGCATTGTAAAAATGACAAGCCAGAAATATTGGAATTTTACCACTCCCATTACAGCCTGATTAAGCATTGTCAGACTGTGCTGTCTTCTCTCATTGAATGTGGGATTGGCTTTGTTTTGTTGCACTCCAGAACATTTGTGTTGTCCTTCACTGGACTACACACTGAGATGTCTCTTTGAATTACTCAGGTGGACGCAAGGTCAAGCAGGCTTGGTTTTCTGCATTTCAAGAAGTCTAAACCTGTTAAACACTAAAAGGGTCATGATGTCAGGTCTCCGCAGGTTAGCTCAGTCAGCTTTAGGAGTTTTTTCCACCGAACCAAATATGAGCTGAATAAAAATTATGCCACTGTATTTTGAGGTGGTATAAAAGAAACAGACATGGCATTGTGGCATTGCTATCACTCTAAATCCTCTGCCACCACAAGTGACCATGCAGGAGAATGGAGCTTTGGGAGAGATTTGGACAGATCTTAGAGAATCCGAGGACACTATGGACACAAGGCAGCAATGTGTAAATGCATACCTTGGTTTATTGTTTATTTTATTCTAAATGGAACCAAAACTTACAAAATGAATATATCAGCCCAGGAGAATTAAACTGTAGCTACAGTAATACAGTCAGAAGCAGTTTAGACTGTTTTAGGCTACAACAACAGTGCAGAGTGCAAGAGTTGTGATTGGAAAGATTAACCGAGGAGGTTCAAAGATTTTTCTGACTCCTGTTCGGCATAATTTCAGAGAAAAATTCGGTCACCATCGATGAAAGTGAAGCAGAAACAAAAACTAACCCGTATGGCAAAAAAGACACAGTGTTGACTAGCATTTGTTTGCCGTTGTTACAGAGCGAGTCTGATGAGCGCACAAGCGTAAATGGCTCGTACCGGCGCTGCGCTATGTGCATAATTTGATCCTAGGTCCCACAGTACTCTAAAAGAGCCTTGAAGCTCAACCATTTGAGCACAACAACAAAAAGAACAGCTCCGGCTAACTACAGCTTGGTTCTCTTTGTTTGTTCATATCCATCAAATATTATTATTTTGTTTGTGAATGTAAAATCACTGTTAGCATTAACTTGGAAGCTACATTCACTTACAACTTTTTGTTGTAAGTGTCCAAAGTAATTCAAAAGTGCATAAACAAGGTAAGTCATCCTGTCCCCCTGCGTCATGAACTTCAATGTCACTTTATACTGAATTGCACTTTATATTTGTAATGAGTGAGTGGGTGTGTGTGCACAGGTGAGCAGGGAGTGTGAGGGTATGTGAATGTGGAATTTATATGTGGGTTCGGAGAAGGGGGGTGGGGTGTAAGTGATATGTAAATGTTTGTAGGCTTGTTCTAAGGGGAGCCATCGTCATTCCGTCATATGTGGAACATCTAATCTTTCTGATTCTGATTCTGAAGTAGAGACATACATTATACCATATGAAATATGTAAATAAAAGTACCTGAAAATGCTACTTGCGCTCCAGTGAAAGCCAGAAGGATATGGGCCCTGTTGCATTCTCCTTGAGAGTAGACACCCCTGCTGCAGGATGCCACATTGATCTTCCACAGAAATCAAAAGAGGATTAGAAATAGTGAACTGTGCTGTGATTTTCATGCCGCTGGCCTGATCCGTCTTGTTGACAGACCACGTGAAAAGAAGTAATCTGTCCCGGAGCAGAGACGGTCACAGCTGAGCAGCTCCTTTCACAAAAGGTGCTGGCCCACCTGAGCCTTACAGACGCACGGGCATGTACAGCTGAACGGCATTCAGCGGTGTCACTGCTCCGGCTTCTTCCTCTCGCTGACCTCCATTCTCCAGTTACCATTCCAGGAACGAGCCAATTCTGTTGCGCAATGCGCTCGATCCTTTCGTCAGTGTTTTATTCAACTATTAGTTTATTGGCTGTGGAATGCGGAGTGTCTCCTGCTACACAATGGGAACTTTCCTTTTGTGTACGTGGCTCTGAATAACACACAAGCAGTCACAGAAAAGTACTTACAACTGGACACACGTTCACATGCATTATTCTGTGTCTTGAAAGCTTCTTATAGAAGAGATTGCTCATCAATCCATCCGACCGCAGTTGTGTCAGCTGTCTAATTTGCCATTGTGAAGGTGTGTTTACCCCTCGTGGCCCTATCTGTCACACTCTGAAGCCTCCAGCAAACAACCTGTCACACAGTCAAATGAAAGCCATTAGCTTTTGTGTTAGGGCCACAGAGTGATTGCATTATCCTTAATATGGATGTGACAAACACTGTTATTAAGCGTTAAATAGAAGAGAAGAATGGAAGCAAAGGAATAGCAAGGCTTTGTTTGTTTGTTTGCGTCAAGGTTATAGTACTTGAGTGTGATATTTACAGCACTGACTTCACGTAGTTTTCCAGGTCTAAGTTTTTTTCCCAGCTGCTTGTCACAACGGGGTAGCGGGGAATGGATGTTGGACCCAAGTGCAGGACTTGAAAAGGAGGCGCAGGCAGGAGTTGGCAAAAAAAAAAAAGGTGTTTTAATAAAGAAAAGAAAACAACTTACAAAAAACAAGAGCACTGCCGAGGTGACAGGATATCCAAAAAAACAAACAAAATCCAAAACACTAACAAGACATGGCATGAAACTATGGCATGAAACATGGTACAAGAACGAGTAACATGAAACGTGACGAGTAACGAGTATGACGAGAAACATGAAACAACAATGACGCGACAAGGAACAAAGGGAAGAGCAGGGCTATATATACACACGAGGAACAGAGTGACAAGGACACAGGTGAAGCAAATTAAGAAACGAGACACAGGTGAAACCAATAATCAAAAGGGAACACACAGAACACAAACAGGAAGTCAAGGACTTAACAAAATAAAACAGGAAACAGAACCCATGACTATGAAAAACTGAGAACTAAAGATACAAAAGACACAACTAAACCATGACAATGAAAAAAGACAAGACAGAAAAGACGACATGACGGAAGACATAACAGAGGACATGACACTGCTATTAGAGGCTGACTTTACTATTATGTCTATATCTATCTATCTATCTATCTATCTATCTATCTATCTATCTATCTATCTATCTATCTATCTATCTATCTATCTATCTATTATATATATATATATATATATATATATATATATATATATATATATATATATGTGTGTAGGTCCACTTGGGTACTGGACATGCTGACTATGTTTAGTATTATAATTACAGCTCCTTTGGAAAGAATATTTAATCAGATTGAGAGGGGTGGTGTAAACCTAATCCATTAAATGGCAAAATATTAGCACCTAATAACCATGTGAATATTCATTCATTTATTTTCACTAACTTCTAGCCCTCTGGAGGGTCGCGGGTGGGGGCTGGAGCCTATGTCTGAGAGGAGGGGTACACCCTGGACAGGTCGCCAGTCTATCACAAGGCCATCACAGAGAGACCATTCACTTCACCGTCCAGTTATTATGTTTAGTGGTCTCAAGCGTCCATGTAAACGGTCAAGTTGGAATTGCTAATCATAATGATTGGGTTGAAGAAATATAGTCTGTGCAACCTGGTCAGACCAGTTGAGTGAGTTCTGCAAGAGTCTTTATTGATCCTTTTCATTAAATTTTCACATTAGTGGTTGCGTGTAGGCCGTGTTTTAGCTTTGAAAGTTCATGTTCACCTTGGCTCAGCAGATAAACTGTGTCTGGGAAAACCCAAAGAAACATTTAGTCCTAAAAACCCTTGGAAAACTTTACTAGAACAGAAGTATTCTATTTCTTCTCTCAGAGAGATACATATTTATCACTTCAACGGCAACATGGAGAGTAAGAATTACCTGTGACTCTTTCAATAGATAGATCATAAAGCAAACAGCAGAATGACCTGTAGTTGAGTATGAAGCATGAGGGATGTGGGTCAGCGATTACAGACCTGAAACTATTTCACTTTACGCCAGAAGATGGTGTCTTGTGTCCTCCAAGTCTGGGAGCAAAATTCTGGCCCAAATGAAAAAGACTCAGGTTTTAGTACATGGGTAAGCACTTTGTCATTAAAGGATTATTTGCCATGCCAGGTTCTCATACGCACCTCAAAAATACACTTCAACAGAGTTCAGAAATCCACACAAAGTAAACATCCAGACTATGGAGGGTAATGAGGTAAAGAGTTCAGAGCAGTCTGGTTGCTTGTATTTTTCTCCGCCAAGACTTTCATGAGGTTGGAAACAGTTTATAGCAAGGCTCAGTCCAAAGTTGATCTCTGTATTACAAGGGGTATGAGAGAATGTAAAATTTAATAACTGTGGGTTGGAGTATGTCATTTAAGCTCCAGCTGGCCTGATAAAGAACAACACATCCGCCTGGCATTGCTGCTGCTGCTGTGCAATCTGTGGGTGAAATCTGATTGAACCAAAAAGCACTTCTTATGCCGGAGGGGTTTCAAGGCGGGACAGTGACCAATCGGCCCTCTTAGCAACGCTTATGTGCTCTGGGTCGTGACTACAAAGGAAAAACAAACTTGCACATCCAAGGGAAAGATTTTTATTTGCAACTCTGCGTACAATCTTGAGTTGTCTGATCATGTGTGAACAATGAACCTTTGCAGTATAAAACACGTTTAAATGGGAAGACAGACCCAAAGGCCTCATGTGTAACCAATATGACCTCAGATTATCTCAAGATCCACTCCAGCGAGGACTGGGATGATGCGCTTGGAAAGATGTATTTTTCAAAAAAAAAAGTTTTTAGCCTGCTGCCATTACAACCCAGACCCGGATAAGATGCGGATAATGGATGAACGGCTGAGGTTGATCGTCACTGTTTTTGCTTATCACACTTCCAGTCATTTTCCATTGTGAGTCATAAGTTTCAAGAATGCGAACCCTTGGATAACCTTGAAAAGCGGCAGCCACATGCAAGACGGGGCCTAAAACTACAAAGGCTGTCACTTTCAAAGGAGATTCACACACAAAGCAGTGCCGTTCAAATCATTAACCTGTTCGGCCCAACAACCACACACTCATTTTGTTTGAGTGTGAACCCAAGTGTGTGTTTTCACAGAGTCCCATCTCAGGTTGAACTCCCTGCTGACAGCTATGAATAGGTTCCCTGTATTTGTTTCACATCACTGCAAAAGAACATCAAACACTTCAGTTTCTCAGTATCAGATTTCTAAGACAAATTAAATCGAACGCTCTTTGCCCTCCGTTATCTTTTCCTAAACCGGTCAATAGTTAATATATCGAGAACTGTTAAAAACAAAGAGTCTGAAAGGCTCGCAGCAAATAGTGAAGACTAGTTTTCCGTCGACTGATCCGATCCACTGTGGGTTCAGCTCTGAACAATGTATTTCTAACTTTTATTTTAATCTTTCAAATGTGATTATACTTAAACGAGTATATATTATTGCAAAATGACAACTGAACGATGATAACACACCTTTCCTGATCGGACTAAGAGTTGACAACCACACTAGCAGCTCTTTGAGGATGCATTCAGACTGAATAATGCTTTAGCTAAATGGCAATCCCAGCATGCTGATGTTGATCATATATGATGTTCATGGTCTCAACTACTTTAGTTTAGTGTGCTAGCATGCTAACATTTTCTCACAGAAAGAGTGGCTTCTTCAGTTCTGAGTACTGGTGGGAAGGTGGGACCGGTGAAAGTGCAGTTGTCATAAGTCTGTTTTTTTAGATACACCATGATGACTGAGAACCTTAACAGAGAACCTTCACAGCTTTGCTCGCAGGTTACAAATGCTAAGCTATTTTACAGAGCTTTTTCGCAGCAGACATTTTGATTTAAGAAGTAGACAAAGCAAAAGTCTGTTAGTGATAGGTCAGTTACATTAAGTTTCCCAGTAAGCCATGACAGTGAATCATCATGCACAAATTAGGACTCCACCCAAGTGGAATTCAACCGTCATTAATACACTACCACATGTAAAAATGTCTATTGGGAAAAACTTGCATTATTCATCCATTCATCTTCTGTAAACACTTATTCCTGTGAGGAGCCGTGGTGGGGCTGGAGCCTTACATGCACACCTATGGCCAATTTAGAATCACCAGTTAACCTAACCAACATGTTCTTGGATGGTGGGAGGAAGCTGGAGTGCCCGGAGAGAACCCACGCTGGCATAGGAGGGAGAACATGCAAACGCCACACAAGCTGGGACCTTCTCACTGTGAGGCATCAGTGCTAACCACCTCACCACTGTGCCGCCCCAAAAACTATTAATTGCGCATAAACAAAAGCACTGGGGGAAAAACATTCCTTCTCCTTCCCGAGTTGTAGAGCGCAGTTTATAAAATGCAAAATCTGAAAAGGTGCTGGACGGAAAGAGAGTGCTAAAGCGATTACAAGGCATCCTGAGTGTGGCACTTAGTAATGTTCCAAATTCCAGGGCAATCCATCCAATAGCTCATTACTTAAATATCAAACTTGCTCTGAGACAAGATGAAAAAGCCTTGGCATACATCATCTGGTGTGAATCGTTTTACGCCTGATAGATTTGTGGATAGCAATGTCTATTGATGGGTCAATTGGTCAAGTGCTTCTGGACTGACTGAAGTATCTCCAAAAAATGTAGAATAGATTGCCATGAAATTGGGAATAGACACAGTTCATATTGCCACTCACTACAGGTGTACAGTCTGTAGTGCCCAAGGAAAGAAGCCTGTTGACCTTTGTCTCAAGCCATCATCTTTGGTAAATTACCAAAGCCAGCCTGTTTCCTTGCACGAACTGGATACCTGTATGTAGTCGCATTTTAGACTGAAATGAAGTGTAACTGACTCCGGGGCAGGTATTCCATCCAACTATAGTTAAGTATTTAATGTCATAATCTAGCTTGTTACATCCTCTACTTTAAGTACTTTATGAGCATTGCCAAAGTGTTGCTGGGATCATCAGGGACCCTAAAAGGCTTAAAAGGCTGTAGCTTAAAAGGCTGCCATGTCACTGACAATGCCCACCTGCAGTACAAATACAACTTTCACTGTGTTAAAACAGTTGAGGCATAAAAGAGTAACACATTTATTTAGCCTATAGCACTGATTTCTGTCTGAAATCACAAAAAAAGAAACCCAAAACACATGCCCACATGATCAACAGTGCCGCTTCACTAGTTGGAGATTATGTGCTGAAGCACAGTGATTAACAACAAATATGAGAGTATTATTCTTCAGAAATGTATTTATTACAAACACCATTAATATTATGTGAAGGATTGCATGATTAATAATACAAACTAAACAACGTTCACTTTTTGTTGAGGCTATCACATTGTGCTCAGAGCCCCTGTTGGATCAGAGGCAGAAAATATTATCGACAGTGGCCATTTCAGCCTGTCCAGGAAGACATGGGTGTAACTGACTTTTACGATCAACCTTAAATAACCAGGACAGTGAGTTCCTTCTGGTCTGGTTGACACTGGTTCTCAGTGGAAGGGTCAATTTGACTTCAACCTTCACTAGTCCCGCCTCACAAGGTACTACTTGCTGGGGACTTGAGGCTATACAATGAAGGAACTTACTGCAACAGGGAGGCACTCTTGATTTGCTCGTTGCTTTAAGCAGATAGCTTAACACAGAGAGATATCCCAGTCGGTTCCCTCTCACTTCCAAGCTTCACCCTATCACCAGCTAGAGATTTGGTTACTCTTTTATTTGGCCTTTACCAAAAATACCATACAATAACAAATAAATCATGTAGGCTAAAAGACTCTTTGACATCCACATAGTGCAAGATCAGTCCACCAGGCCACAAGTAACTCACTTCAAATTTCTCCTAAGTAGAGATTAGTTTTCCCTTTAGTTATATGTCTAAACTGTCAAAAAGCTGAGATATGAGACTATATAATCAGCCTTAAAAGACCTGGACAGTAAGTTCCTCCTGGACTGATCGACACTAGTTCCTGGTGGGAGGGTCAGTTCGAAGTTCCAGTGCATCCCACAGATACTCAATCAGTTTGGGATCTAGGGAATTTGGAGGTCAGATCAACACCTTGTGCTGTTCCTCATGTTTTTCTGACTTGTTCAGTTTTTGTGTGTGTACTTGTGTCAGGCTGCACCCTGCAGGGGACCAGGTGGGCGACACATGCCTAGGTAACATCCACACGAATGCCAGCAGAAGTTTTCCAGCAGAACGCAGAACTGAATCACAATATTGCCAATGTTATTTAATTCTCAGTCTGTGGTTTTAATGTTGTGGCTGATCGGTGAACAATAACAATTAAATAAAGTTAAAGCTAAAAGACTCTTTGTCATCTACGGAGAGCAAGCAAGTGACTCGCCACAAAGATCCATTTAAGTTTATATTAGTTTACCATTTGGTTATATGTCAGTTAACAGTTAACAATTAAACGTGAGATTAATATTCACGATCAACCTTAAACGACCCAGCAGACAGTCAGTTCCTCCTGGTTTGATTGACAGCAGTTCTCGGTGGGAGGGTCGATTCGTTTTCAACCTCCACTAGTCCCGCCTCATTGTGTACTACTTGCTGGGGACTTGAGGCTATAAAATGAAGGAACTTACTGTAATCGGGACGCACTCTTTAGTTGGAGTTCTCTTAGTGGACTCCTCAACAGAAACTAAAGCCAGTCCAATGCTTTAATCACTGTGCACGCACATCCAGAGAGATATCGTTGTCGGTTCCCTCTCAGTTCTGAGCTGAAGATCCTTCACCCAGTCGCCGGCTAGAGACGGAGCAGAGCCATGGCAGGGGACGGGTCAGACCAGCGGGCGCTGCAGTATGAACAAACTCTGGTGAGTTTCACTTGTTGCCTCTCTGAGTTTTGTTCACAGTTCTCACAGTACGTCCACTGCTCTTACGTGGGGAGCAAACTGACGCCAAGGCGGAGGAATTCAACCTAACGCTACCTGGCTGTAACATACACATGTGTTAGCTAACGACAGCGAGCACCGCGGACGAGCTGGAGAAAAGTTGTGACATAACTTTAATGAATGAGCTGAAGTGTAATGTGTGCATGCCGATTTGGACATTGTACCTGTGGGACACGAGAGACGTCAACTGGAGTGTTTGTCTTTAACCAAAGCCAGGCAAAAATGAGCATATTTTAAACGCGGTTCAACCTCCGGTGCTCTCACGTGAATGTGGCCGAGGTTTGCGGTGTCGGAAGCCGCTGTGTATGGATTATGTGTCCCTAAGTCCTTAATTGTCCCTTTGTATTCCAGTGAGGCTGACATAAGTAGCTAGGGACACGTTTGTAAATTGTTAAACGCCACACTGAAATGTGTTTGGCCAGAAGCTTCACAGCAGCACAGGTGCTTATTGTCAAAACATCTGGATTTGCCTGTGCACGCAGTCGCCCCCCATAGAGTGACGGGTTTTCCACCAAAGTCCACTATAAAACAATTAAACATGCAATGAAAGCAGTGCATATTTTTTCACATAGCAATATTAGAATTAAGTGAGGTTTGTTTTGATTTTTTTAAATGTGCTTATAAATTCGGCATACATTTCATTTCATCAAACTCTAATTTACGTTTCAACATATCTGTTTTTCCTAACCATTTTCTACACATCTTAGTCAACAGTGGTTAACGGTAGCCAGCAGTGTTATGGTTTTAAAGTTAGCATCCTATTAAGTAATAAATTGCTGCGTGGTGCTTTATATAGATCCATTTGAATACATTTACAACACCCTTGTAATGATTTGCAAAGGCGTTTTGCAAGATGCATGTGTTTATCAGTGAGCAAATAAATCCGTTCACAGATTTTTAAACGGGTTAGCAATCAGCTGTTAAGGGACATAACTTGGTAAATATTCTAATCTGTCTGGTACAGTGCTGTTGTCACGGAGTTTACTGTACAGAAGGCCGAATTTGGCAATAAGTCCCTCGATTGTGGCTGAAAAATAGCTGCTGTGTGCATGTTAAGTGCACACTGTGCCGTAAGATGACATGCAGCTGACAGTTGTGCAGGCGCCCAGTGTTGTGCCGGCCAGCGGGGTCCTCAGGTGTGAATAGTGATTGTGTGTTTAGGGCTCCAAAGCAGTCTGAGTCATTGATATTAGACATGGTTTATACACCAGGGGGCTCTCACCCATTTTCATGCCACAAGCTCCTCAAACAGATCCAGATTAGTTCCTAGGATCAAAAGAAGATATGTCTTAGCAATTCATTTTACAATTTAAGCCATTTATTTGTTCATCTGTTTAGGGAGGCGTTTATCATTTTGCCTTTGCTGCAGGACCTCCATAGGTTTCTGGATCTCCCTGGACATATTTGCAGCGTGACTCTTGGAATGATTAAGGGTGGGGTTTGGACTATACTTGCCATGTATGTGTGTAAAGTGTCTAGTTGAACTTTTCCTGACAAAACTTCTGTCAGGCCTAAACAATCTGCCGTTTGAAGAGAGCGGTTTTATAGGCCGACTGGACCCATTCAGTGGCATCGAGGCTTTAAATTAAGAAGAGCCACAACTTTAACACTTCTTTGGGCCTCTGTTTCCTTTTCTTGAAAAAGTTTCTTTGTGAAGAGCCCCCCCACCACACACACACACGCACACACTTCCCTCCTTCCCACTTCTCTGTGTGTTGTTAATCTGTGTGTGTTTGCGTGATTACACAACTTGCGACCCGCTGATTCAGCGCTGGACACTCTGTCACCCTGGCAGAGTCTCGTGCTCGGCCCTCCGGCTCTCTGAAAGGAAGAAAAAAAAAACATTCATCCACCGCCACCTTTTCAGTTAATCTCACACTGCCGTGCTTGGATGATTGTTACAGGGGGCAAATTTTCATAAGCTTCCAAATGGAATCAAGCAAAAATAGCACCAGTGTGAGAATAACCTCTTTTAACATAAATGAGTTCTCTCTCTGCCCCCCATCTCCTCGCCGTGGGTTGTAGTAACATGGTGCCTTTGTGTGATATTGGCAGTCATGGTGGTTGTGTGGGTTTTGTTGTGGGCAGTGGATGCTCAAAGAGGCCAGTGTAGTTTGGCTGTGAGAGGCTGAAAGGCTGGCTGTACAGAAGCGACGGCAGGGCCGGGAGTATGGAGCACTCGGCATACTGTCCGTTAACAGTAGACTGATTTCTACATTTGTATATGAAGCTGACTTTAAGACAAATAATTTAGTGCTTTTTTGGGTGCTATACAATGCACCCAGTGTGGCAGCCGTACTTTAAGTTATTTTCAGAGTAGTCCAAAAATCCTGTGGAAAACTTTCCCCCAAATAATCCACGTAATTTCCACCACTAATCTAACTTTTCTCGTGATGACATATTTTAACTTTAAATCTGTAAATGAAGAAACCATTGAACATTAGCTTTTACCTAATGATACCATTCATCACAATACTGAATTTTTAGAAAGAAGGATGTTGTTTACTATGTGCTTGTTTACAGTAATTAACATTAATGGCTTGTGCAGATTGTAAGCAGAAATGCAGCTGATTAATGTGTCTGCCAAAGGCTGCGTATGCCCATATGGATCATAAACTTGATGGAAACTTGCGTTGTTTAGTTTTATAGCTTACAACTTTCAAATGCACTGGACAGCAGTGTTAGCATCCTATCCTTTAGCATGTGCCCCAGAGAGTCTTTCATGTTCTTCTTGAGTATGCTGTTTCGTTACTGGAGGTCTGAAAGCTGGTGGATTATCTGTGTTGGGATGCTCATCCATAGCGGCCGTGTCATTTTTATAGTGTCCAGGTTATTAGGTCTGTGTTTTAAGGATGCCTCTGCTTCTGATGGTGGGATGTTTTAATTATTTCCGTCATGCCTGGCAGAGAGAGCTGGCATAATTGGAGATAAATCCAAGCACTGTAACAAGGTGTCAATGTATTTAATATAAATATCCATATTAATTCAGTTGACTTGGACTGGGTTAAAAAAAATCTGTTTTCCGATTCAAATGATCTTAATTTGAAAGATCTGATATTGATTTATAAAACCCTCTGATTGAACATTGAAGAAGAAAAGACATGAGTAATATTTGGAAAAAAATAGCTTTACAGGCCCATATTCATTGTCTGTTTGCCTTATTTAGTGTCGTTCAATGGCGTGAAAAGTGACCCGATCACAAGGGAGAAGCTAATATTATGATATAACAAATATATTTATGTGGTGTGGCAGGAGTTTAAGTACGCAATAAAAGGGAGCGATGCGTGTCGGGGGTGCTCCAGGTCAATTGCAAACCAATGTTCACGTGTAATAATTAACTGAATAGTCACAATGGTGCCAAATGAAATAAATAAATATGCGCTTAAAGGGCCACATGGCCAGTTTTGCACATGTAGATCACTTTACTCATTGTGAGTAATGCTGCTGTGACTGTCTGAATTCTTCTGTAGCTATGAAGGGAGATTTCCAAAATAACTCTAGGGATGTCATCAAGGCAGCATGGCAAGCTGGAGTTCAAACTGTGCAGGCAGGGAGTGGGTGGCTAATGAGCTCATTATGTGAAATATTGTTTTTTGTTTTTTTTAAAATGTACCAATGAATCCATTGATTGTTTCCTTGATGAATTGTTTGGCTATAATAGTGATGATGGAGAAAAAATATTATGCCATGCTCCAAAGCCCCAAGAATACATATTCAAGTCTAAATGTATTCATTTTTACTTTTCCCACAGACTCACCAAATCAGGAAAAATAAAATGATTGAAAAATGATTCTTGTTGTTGTCAATAAGTCGTTACAGATCACTTTTCTGTCAAGTTTCAGATTTACTTAGGAGGTTTACCAAGGTCTGTGTGGATCAGGCTTGTTCCAGTGCATCCCACAGATACTTGATCAGTTTGGGATCTAGTGAATTTGGAGGCCAGGTCAACGCCTTGTGCTGTTCTTCGTGTTTTTTGAGTTGTCCCTAAACTGTTTTGCCTGTGTCAGGCTGCATCCTGCTGGGGATGGCTGCTGGCATCAAGGAGTGTCACTGCTATGGGGTGTGGGTGCTACATGTCTAAATAACATCCACATTAATACCAGGTCCAAAGGTTTCCCAGCAGAACACTGAATTGTCACATGATGGTCAATATTATTAAGTTTTCCTGTCAATGGTTTTAATGTTGTGGCTGATCAGTGTATACTTAGTTATATATATGTGCAACATAGTCTTATCTTTTGATGTTCCTTCTCTTCATCCAATCCCTGACAGACAGCCCATTGATTTCTGGCTTCTGTGGTTTGCTGTTATAACTCTTGGCAATAATATGCGTGTGTAAGGTGACATTTCTCCAGAGCCTGTGCTCGTGTGGTTGTCTTTATGTATTGACTGTGTGTGGAAGACATTCAGCGACAGATAAGAAGAGAGATAAGGCAGCCAGACAACACAGAGTCAAAGGATAACCGATGTCTTCATTGTAGCACTTAGAAGCTGTAAAACATTTAATTTCATGTTCTTCATGCCTTGTGGCTATTTAAGGAACAATGTTCCAGCGTTTTCTTTTTTTTTTAAATGACATAACTGGTGACTTGAGTTTAGCCATTGGTACAAGCTATTTTATAGTAAAGGGAGCTGGGCTCAGACATGTTTTTTTCTGACACTGCTTCTTCTGGTTTATGATGTGAATGTATTACTATTCTAATAATGCTTGTAGACTTTATGAAGAAAACAACAAGGGAGTGAAAGCCTCTGCTGGAGTATGGATACTTAATAATTTAGAAGCGCATATTTCTCTGTTTGGGTGTGAGTGTTGTGGTCATTTGTCTTGCTGTGACACCGGGTCATTTATAATCTTGTGTTGTTCGTGTGATCCCGTGATAATTAGGCTTTTCGGAGCCACGGCCGCGTCCTTTTGATGTCTGCTTTAGGTCGTCCGTAGTGGAAATTTCCCTCAGCTTTATTACGCCGTGTGAGTGAAGTCGTCCTTTTTATTTTTTTATTTTGCGAGACAGGTCAACAGCTCCTTGACCCTGCTTTTAAATGAGCGGAGAAAGAGCTGTTTGCATAACGTGGGCTGGCTCGAGCCGCAGATAAGCATCAAAAGCCTCCAACAAGTTTGCTCTCTGTTACAAAACATCAACCAAGTTTTTTTTTTTGTTTGTTTCACTGCTTCAATGACTTATCTAGCTCTATTTACTTTCTGCCCAAACAGTCATGATGGATTTTCTCGCTCAGGTCTCGTGCTGGGAAGGATCTTTAGGCCAAACGTGTTCACAAAAGTGAAAGAATTAAGCCTCTTAATGAGGAGCGGGTCATACTAACGGCGGATTTGGCCAACACTTCACAGGGCAGAGCAAATGTTGACCGTGCCTTTACGTGTGTTTGTGTGACTTGCTCTTTGTTCTGAGACGCATTGATCACCCCGACAAGGGTCGTGTTGATGATTAATCGTGGACGTATTGAGAGAGGGAACGAGCACATACGCGCAACGGGTCAATAGATTAACAGTTGAGCTAGTTTAGAGTGCTGAGGCGTGTCTCTTAATTAGCGCCACACAATTATTTCTTAACCCTCAACAGTGCAAAATCATAGATATAGCCCTCAGCTGAGCCAATGCATTCAGGTCTAGATGGGGATAAAAGGATAAAATGCTAAATTCAAATCACGTACACTCATTTGCCAGTTCATTTGGTGCACTAGGGAAAACTTTCCAATATAACAGCCCTGCACTAAATCTTCTCTTCATAAAGGTTATGGTATTGAGGGTATTGAGCATTAGTTAAAAATAACTGACACCGCTATTGACTCAATTGTGTTTTCATGTAGTGCTGTTTCATTGTGTTGTGTAGTACAGACACATGTTTCTATTATTTTGACAATGACATTTTAGTCAGCGGGCTACTTTCCAAATCAAATCAATCGTGATTTGAAAGATCTGACACTCATTAAGAAAATTCTAGGATCTATGTTTTTGAATGCACGCCGTCTCCTGCATCATCTCTTGACAAATCTCGAGGAGCTCATTCAAGAAATACCCAGCCCCATCAAAAGCTACATCTTTCAAAATTATCCTACAGTTGACTTACCACCTTTCTTACGCTGTTTCTACACAAACTCTATGGAAAAAATCATACGTGCATTGTATGTGGGCTGGGAAAAGAAGCCGTCCAGTCGGAACAAAGCAGGATGAGGAACTAAAACTTCACAGAGAGGCTGGGTTGACAGCCATTACCAGATAAGTATCCATATAGAAAAAAAGATGAAGGCAATGGTCAGAGGGAGTCGTATGATGGTGAAAAACCCTGACCATTTCTGATTTGTTCAGATAGTCTGTTTGGTTGCATTCGGGTATCATTTTCTCCGTGAATAGCCCATGTTGTTGGTAATGTGCTAATAATGGCTGAATGACTCAGACGATGGATCGTGACTAAATGCGAGAGGATTGGATTGTCTTTATTTAGACTTTGTTTTTTTTTCCCCTCCAGTCCCAAACACAAACAGGCTATGTCATCCACTGAGTATATATGGGGAGCTCACAAATTTCTGTTCAAGTATCCGCTAAAAAGGTTTCTCTCGTCCTTGTTTGAAGCCTGTCTCATTCTCAGTTGATCTGATATGTATTTCAGAGTTTTTGAGTCATATATTCAATCACTTTTCTGGCTGTATATTTAAAATGTGTTTCCCACACATTGCATCAGTGAATGACTCCTCAATCAAACTCTCAGCGCTGTCAGTCTCACTCTGAAGACGCCCACGCTGCAGACTCTGACAGTTCACTGGAGAATAGTTACTAAAGAAAACTTTACACTTCCCTGACTTTTCCTCTGTTGTTAGAATAACAGCAGAGCGTTCACGTCTTAAACCTGCCACCTACACATTTCTCAGAATTTTAAACAGGGTGAAATTGTGATTATAGTCAAATGCTGTTCTTTAATAACATTGTAATCTTAATTTCTAAATTGCAACCATACTTAAAAAGGGGAAAACGTGCAGTGTGGTAAAAGACAATACAGATTCTCTCTGTAGAAGAGGCAAGTAAACCTTTTGCAGTAAAAGCCTATTTTCACAAAAACTGCCTCGACCAATAAAGTTTAACTTTCTGTTTTCCCGTCCAAATTCTTAGTTGAAAACCATGAGGCTCACGATGCAGCCGCATTTCCATTTATATGAGCTTCTCTGTGAACCACTCTTTTCTCTGGTATTTCACACTTGCTCAGATTGTGCCAGGCAGGTCAAGGCTGCAGTAAAACGTGTCTTCCATTTTCCACAAATGCAGGAAGTCCAAAGACTACCTGTCCTTCACTGACTCCTTGCTATCCAATAGTCCAGATGGGAGAGGTCCTGAGTTGATCAGAACGGTAACGTCTGAGTTGCCTTCAGTGTCAGTGTTGGATCACAACAGGTCAGGTTTTTAGAGAAGCAGTAAGGCTGCACTTTCCTCTCGATGAAGGTTGTTCAGACTGTAGTTTTTCTCTCCCTAAAGAGTAAGAGTCTGAACAGCTGATACTAGGGACGTCTCGATTCCATCAATTTCATTGGTAGCTGATCTGATAATCGGACCGGCTTGAGCTGTAGCCAAACACTATCTCTGGTATTTGTTTTACGGCTACCCTAAACCAAAAATAAATCTGAACGTGTGCCTGCTGTGTTAAAGTACTTTACACTGTGTTACTGGCCAAGCCTTTCTTTTTAAGGGAACCTCCCCTGTGTGTAACGTCTGACACTGGCACTGGTGTCTATACCCACGGTAACGGTTCACGTGCCAAAAAGTGGCAACACAGTTTTATGGTGTTGTCGTGCAGCGCGCTAACCTGCTGGTCTGTGGCCTTCCTTTTCCCTCATTTCTGTGGAGTCCTGTGCAGCAGGTTAATAAGAGTAGCTAGCCTAAAACCAGAGGTACCTCTAGCATCGTATGGAGGCGTGACTCTAGATAAATTCTGCAATGTGGAAATTGTGAAAGGTGGTGGTGGTAGTAGAGCGAAACACCCACGGATGATGGCATAGCTGATGCTGACTTCTGCGGGTCTCACACAGCTATTTATAGCTTTGTGTTAAGATGTACACCACAGAGATATTTATAGCTATATTTTAGTTTGTAATGACAATGTATTTATTTTATTTTTTTTCAGCTGTCAACCATCTAGTCCTACATTAGATCTATTGAAATACATTCAGATCAGAACTCCATATTAAAATGATCAGTACTGAATCACAGATCTGGATCCCTTGCTTACACCTCAATGCACCTTTTTTGAGGAAAAGAATCACCAGGCATCTGTTCACAAAAAAGAAATATCCTCAACGAGGCTCTGTAACCTGATCATTGGTTGAAAATATCTTAGCAAGGCGCCGCTATTTGTTGTAATGGTCGGCTGGTAATATTGAGTTTTGGAAGATCTCATATAGTTTGATAAGTAATTTAATCTCAGCTAAGGAAATTGCTGGTGTTTGTGTAGAAGTAATCACCACTTTCATCCAGTTAGCTACTAGATACTTTTTGTATTCCCGCTGGCCCTCCACACAGACACCAAACCTTTGAGTGAATCACTAAAATCTTCCTCTCAGCTGAGTCAAAGTAGTGGACGGCGTGAACCAATGCAGCCAAGGTGAAACTGTGTTACAACAACAGATTCAAAGTTGACACATCAGCGGATGTTCAGTTCACTATCAGCTGTGTGTCTCTGCGTGTGTGTGAGATTTTCCATGCCCCGAGCTGCTTTTACCATAAACCTCTTTTTGATAAAGACCTCCTAGTTGATGTGTCAACCGTGTCTCACGGAAAATATCCAGACAACGTGAGCAGTCGGTCACATTTACCCCCGGGTGTTAAAAAGGTTCCATTGTCAATTTAGAGCCCTTCGTCTTGTGTGAGTGACGCGTGATGCTTAGAAAGCTGCAGCATGCCTCTGCCTTCTTGTTTACAAGGCAGTGAATGCGTGGCTTCCTTTGCCTTTTATAATTAGAAAGCTCAGTAATCAATAATGGTGAGTTAAAGGAGGCCAGCAGCAGAAACTATACATAATGTTCAATCCTAATGCAGTGGTCTGTAGATATACTGTATGTACGTTTAACAATACATTGTTGATCTTTGTTTTGTCATGTTATTTGCTGTGTTTTATTGGACCACTCCATCACTGTGAGGTTACTAATTTAAACTGTATCGATGAGCGATCTGTAACTTTATATACAGGCCCACTGGGGTTTTGGCTAGAGCTTTCATTATTTTAACATTTTCATCATTTATCTTTAGAAATAATAGACACGGCTTATAGTCAGACCAATACTTTTATTAGGCCCATACTGATATGATATTTCAAAGAAGCACAGCGACGGCAATTCATGGTTTGATCTTCCTGGCATCACTGTTGGAACACCTCGAGCACTGGCGATGAGGAGATGCTTCAGTCCAGTCGCCCTGTATATGATTTCATCTAATCTTCTAATGCATTTAAGATGCCCACTTTGAGAACCAGCTGCCTCTTACTGTGACCAGTACGTTGAAGAACCCTCTTGAAAAATAGCTGGCAAATCATGCGAGTACCCACAACGAGATGAAAGCTGATGGTGTTTAAAAAGTACTGAATGGAGGGAGGAGCTGCACAAAAGCAAAGACATGAGAAAGATGTGCCAACTGAAGATAAAATATAGTTGAAATACCACAAATCTCTGAAACCCATGACAACATTAGCAGTGAAAATCTCTTCGTAACTAAGTAAAATTGTTTCAAAACTGAAAAATCTCTATATCCATGGATACTTGTGAAGATCACCTTGTCAGATGTGAATACATGCTTTGTACTCGCATGCTCTGTTCAGATTGCGAAGCTAGGCAATATAATGACTGATGGCAATGCGGCCTTTATCTAAATGTGGACAAAAATATCAAACTATGCTGGTGATGTATCTTAGTTAATACAAGGTTTCTACAAGCAATATGTTCTGTTGAAGATTAGTCAAACTGCAAAGTCTACGCACACACATAGAGGTCAAATTTGCACAGGCCCTCAAGCTCAAATGATCTGTTTTTGATAGATCTGATCAATGGGCACAGCAAGGAGGGTTAATTTCAGTTGATTGATTTGTAATTCATCCAAAGACACACAAGTGAAGTTCCAGGATAAAAAGTAGACCCAGAATATTCCAGACTGAGCTGTTTTCCTCTTACTCTTGCCTCCATATAGTGTATGCTTCTTAAAAGCACCTAATGTAATAGTCCTACATCCCAGTGGACTTAAAAATAAAATTGCTTGTTGGTATGGTAAAGTGGGTCCTCTGTGTGTTTGCTTGTCTTTTTTAGTCTCTGTACTGTACAAGTTCCCCGGCTTTGTCCTCAGTTCATCAACCCAGAACTACAGGAGCTTTCCTCTCCGCCTGCATGCTTTCTAATTGCTGTTAGCTTACCATCAGTGAAGTGTAATTAAACAGACGCTTGGCAGTGTTTAGCCTCTGATAAAGTCGATCAGCACTGCATTCGGCAGACGAGGCGCAGCAGTCCCCGCGCTGACAGATTGCGAGGCGAGATGGAAGGTGCTTTGAAGCCCAACGCCGGTTATCTGCCGGCAATCCAGCGCTCTGTCACTACACAAGGCAGCGCACAGTCACGTCCTTGTAAGCCACACACATTTTACTCCTCTAATAGGCACTTGGCCTTTTGCGTACACGCAGCTCTCGGTGAGATCACGCAGGCAGGTGTGATATACACTCGCAACACGTCGACCCTCACACGCTGTGCACATCCCACCTGTTTCTTTCTACCCTGACTGAGCACTGCCATAATGACTCCTGCTGCTCAGCACAGGGCTACGATGAAGACTTGGTGCTAATGAAGCACAGCCCGCAGCAACCAATCAGATCATGGCAGGTTAATTCCAAATACTCTCTTTACCACTCCATTTCCATCTCTCGCACTCTGCCTTTCTGGATTTTATGTAAATTTGAAGTTTTGCTCTCATATCTGCCGTGCCTGTCCTCTTTTTGAACTTCTCACCTCTCTTGTTCAGTTTTTACAATCCTCTCACCTGCTCACAAACTCCGCCCAGACGGCACACGGCCAGACCTTTATCTACACCTGGATAGTTTGGAACTAAGTGTGACTTGCTTGGGCTGATTAGATGATGTTGATGTGGGGGGTTCTCATAAAAGAGCTCGTGTGTGTGTGTGTGCCTCTGGTTAGAACAGCTCACCTCGCTGACCACATAAACACCGGATAATAAAATGTCACTGTTACTGACGTAGACTTTGACCCAAAAACCCCTGTGCATTGTGCCAAAACGTCAGCGGAAACAATAAACATCTATATTATTTTAGAGCAGCATTACAATGTCGCATTTAACCTTGGCCCAGTTTGTATTCACAGGGTAATTGAGGCAAATAGATCAAGACAAAGTTCTGACAAAGTTCTCAACACTAATAACTTGTTGTTTTGTAACTGGTCAAAGCCTCGAAGCCAGACCCACTTTGGTCTGGAGTCTCTCCACTGGGACCTGATTAAGCTTTGGCAAAGATCTGTCAGTCGAAACATCTGGGCTTTGCTTTACGCAGTGATGAACAGAAGAGTAACAGCAGCATTGTCATACATTTCATCTGAGAACCATGGATCTTTATATCTGTTGGACCATCCCATAATGAAATCCAAATGGCGTCCTACCAGACACATTAGATTAGATATTAGGCTGGCTGTGCCCGGCTAGTGTATCAGGTGTGGTGTAGAAACAAGATGCGAGTATGTGAGAAACCACAAAAAACAAAACACATTGTCTAGCAGCTTCTGTTGGTTTTAGATTAGGACCAGTGTGATATGAAGTGATAAATGTTTGAGAACAAAGTCTATATCTTGTAATGTCCGGGTCGTTTAACAAACTTTTGGAACAGTCCGAATACTTGTTCAAACACTTGACCAGCACAAAGCAAAGCCTGCAGCACATGGCGTGACCAGCAGTTTAAGTCAGGTGGGAAGGGATCGTAGGACGGACGTGACAGAGGACAAACACACGCACACACCTCGTCTTGTTTAAAATCACATAGCATTTGTTGGTCTGCATCTTTCATAATTTCTGCTAATAGATGCTAACATTTGTGTGCCGTATTTTGTTTCAGACTTATCCTTAGAAACAGCAGCTTTAAGAATTTGTGATTTTCATAAAAACTCCTCTTGATTTCCTTGTTTTTCCTTATTTTTTATTCTAAAAAAAATAAAATAAAAGCTAACTCTGATGCTCCTGCTTAATTTAGCTTCACATTACAATGGGGCGTGACTCCGCTGCGGTCTTTAACTTCTATCTTTTTGTGGTTTGCGACTCGCTCCGGCACCTACTTTCAGTTTCGGGATGTGGGCGCGACTCCTTCACTCTCTACTTTTTCTAGCGGCCAGTGTAGTTTTTCAAGTCCCTCCTATAGCGTTTGTGTTGTTGTTTTCCTTTTCTGCAAACAGATTCCGCAGCATTCTTTCCCCCCTCAGAGAATGAGTGCTTGCCTTTGAACGCCCCTCTGCACTCTCACCACAACATACGATTCGTCTTCCCACACACACACACACACACACACAAACGCGCACACACACAAACAAATCATGGGAGGGCACGCTACGGACACACTGCAGGAACCACCATATAAGCCTCAAAGACGCACATTAAACGCACACACACTCTTCCACTATTTAAAGGGTTGCCCTTGGGGTCCCAGTTGCAGCACGAGTGTGTGACTGGGTTGTTAACTGGTTCGTTCTGCAGTTGCTTCCTTGCTTCCTCTTTTTGGAGTCTGTCACTCACTTCCTTCTTCTTCCCTTTTCCATATTTTTTTCTCGTGAACCTTCAATCCTGTTCTTCGTATCGTCTTACTTTGCGAAATGTTGGATTTTGAAAGCATTTTGGTCGTGAGAGATTAGCGTTTAGGGGCCTAATTTTCATCTGGATGTCAATTTGACCTTTTTTTTTGCCATCTTTTCCATCTTTATGACCGTTGTTTCTATTCTAGTTTTAAAGCAACATTAATTGAATCATGCGTGCCACAGCTGCATCCTCTGTCCATTGTTTTGTCATAGCGTAACACTGTAGTTTATGATCGCTGTAAAATGACCGTTGAGTTGCATATTTACTTTTAACTGAATTAACTCTGTGGCCATGCACTGGTTGACACGCGACCCTTGGCTTGCACAAGTTCAGGACGAGGGCGAGTCAAAAGCGACAAAGTTGTGTTCTGGCTCCATAACTACAGTTATTGTAGTCAGTCTTGTGCTTAGAATCATACAGACATACTATAGAGTAAATCTATAGAAAGTGTCCTCTAAGTTTTTACCCAGTACCAGTTTTTACTGTTTGGTGTATCCTTGCAATGAAGTGCGATATGTGACTGGTGAACTGTAGTGCACTGGCTGCTCTGCTCTGAGCTGCTGCAGTTATGCAGAATTCCACATCATGTAACTTAAAATTATCCTGCTGGTCGTGTTTTGTAGCCTGGAAGCCAGACCAATTTCCCTGTCTATGAATTTTATGTGGCAGAAAGTTGGTCTGGAACCCCTCCTTTGGCAATCGATTATTCTCCGGCAAAAATCTGCCCAGTATGGGCGGGCTATAAGCCCTGATGGACAGACGAGTAACTGTATACACGCCATCTGTGCACGACTGGGTTGAATTTATTTCCAACAAAATGGCTGCCGTCGAAGTAGCAAGCTGCTTAGAGTACGCTGTCACGTCGTAAAAGATTTGACAGTGAAATAGGGTGTATAATTAACAAACATCCTTTGTTGCTGTGATTGGCTGCAGGACTGTCCAACTGCATTGACTGATACCTGGCCCATGATGAAATGGAACAGAATATGAGTCTGTTACCAGATTCACTCTGTGGTGTTTTTTTGAGAAACAAGATAAAAGCCTGCCTGAATAAACTCACTGCATAAAATTTCAAGATGCATTTGATCATTACTTTAATTCACACTTCTAAAAAGGTAATTTTAAGAAGGACAGAAGGGAGGTACGTGGACAAAATTTTATTGTTGTATCATCCCACAACAAGGGTTGCATGTATTTCTGTGGACTGGATCTCATAAATGGTGTTGAGGGGGAGGTATTAAAAACACCAGTCACGTGCATCCAGCTGTGTGCCATGCCTCTCTTATAAGTCACGAGAGTTGAAAAAGACTTCTACAAAAGATACGCTTGTGGATCCTGATTTACAGCCCCTCCAGCAAATCTCTCCTCTGGATGCATTATGGGATCGGAGAAAAGCTTCAGAGTAGGCTGACTAGATCGACTTCCAGGTCACAGTCCAGAGGATGGAGGGAAGAGGGCTCAAGGTGGCACAGTATAGTTAAATAAGAAGAGCACAATGAAAATTAGCTGTGGATTTAATCTGACATTTTATAAGCAAAAACGTGTATCTGGAATAAGAAGCTTCCTGAAACTGACATCATGCAGTTTGGTGGAGTCTCATCACTATTCCTTAATCACATGTTGTAATTAAGGAATAGCTCATTTAACAGGAGCTGTTTTTTTTGTTTTACTGCTGCTCCTTGTCACTGTGAGCAGTAAATGCAAAAGGAAATTACTTTGTTTGAGAATGTGCATTTGTTTTACTTGTGACCTGACATTCCCTTGTTTGGCTGCATAGCATATGGATATTTCCAGTGGAGAAAGAGAAAGCAGAGCAAAGACTCCTAGCTAAAAAAAAAACAACAACTATTTTAGTCGCTACTTTGTAGTCCTGAATACGCCTGAATCAGCACCAGTTATAATATATCGCAAGATGCAATCCTTAACATTATCATGTATGCGTAAAAATTATCACGTAAAATTATTCGTACAGTTTTTACATGAAACCTTTCGTGTTTGTGATAATTATAATGACTTTTTAGTGTTTTTTTCAGCACAGGCTCTAATATTCACTTTTTTTTCTTTCAGTTATTTTTTTGCAGGCAAATATTGATTTAACAATAAACCTGTAGCTGATTGCAGCACTGAGTTGATCTTTAACATATCCAAACAAATCAGACATTTGCAATCTTTTCTTGGGCTTTTCATTTTGACAGGCTCAGATGGGCTCTCATCAGGCGTCCGTGTTGTGAGCGGAAGCAACAAAAAGACAGAAACCTTTTCTGTGTTTCATATTAGCATTTTATATGCTAATATATTCATTTGGATGAACCCTGTGCTTGTATTGATTTTTCTGCCAGATCTGCCCTTGGCACATTTTGCTCGGATTTAGCGGAATCTGTTTTGGGTCAGAAGAACTAGGGGTTGTTGCAGACTTGTCAGTTTATGGACTTCATTGCTGTTCCATGATGTTTTTAAGCATCACGTCGACCAGATGTGTCTTCTCTGAAGTTGAGGAGCCCAGTGGGTCATTGGAGCAAACTAGCAACAGTTCATCTCGTGTGTGGAAATACTTGACCAAAGATGAATCTAATACTACCGTGACAAGCAGAATATGTAAGTCAGGCTGGAAATACGACAAAAGTACTATTGAGGAACGGCTCAAATCCTCTCAGCATGCAGCTTCACCCAGCACCCTGCAGAGAGAAGGAGACTGACAAAGTGGCAAAAACGTTTTCAAGAAAACTCTTGTTAGCATTGTGTCAGCTTTGTATTCAGATACTCCACAAACCGGATGACTGAAAACCTTCACAGTCATATTGTAATGTTATCTGCCTTGTAATCAGAACTACAGCTTAAAGAGTAGCAGACACCGGCAACAGTAAGTGCCCAGAGCAAAGTCTTGTGATGTCTGGTGCTGATGTTACCACACAGTGTTATCATGTACCCATCTCTGACTTGTCTGGCTCTAGTACACAAAAGGATGAGGCACCCGTGCGTCTATGCCCAATAGATTTGGCTTTAAGGATCCGAAACTCAGAGCATTCAGAGTGATCGCTCGTTTGGCATTCAAATCTATGCTGAAATCTAAAATGTGTGTGTTTGTGTCCTCACAGTCGCATGGCCTCTCAAGTCTACCTCTCCAATTCACTCCCTCGACTCTCTTATCTCACATCCAACAGTATCTTGTGAAGCCTTACCAGAATATTTAAACTCAGAAAGTTCGAGTCTTCGGCCTGTTTATTTCATCTGACGCAGGCTGCTTCACACAGCCTGGCCCTGTGGAAGGCATACTGAATGTGAAACCTCTCCCAGAATACCAGCAGCTGCTTTTCTTCATCTTTTCGCCTCTAAAATCTTCTACTTCAAAATCCCTCTCTGACTTAAATCATTTTTTTAGATGGTTGTTTCCTCTGCATTGTGTTTGTGGTCTGTGGCGTGACGGTTCTCGCTTGAATGATAATTTAAGGATTTTTGTAGGGACATACCTGTGTCTGAAATTCAGTGCAACGCCGACAATTTTTGGTTCAAGCTGGAATTTAGTTAACTCATTAAAGGTTGGCTTTTTCAAGATGAATGGAAGGCTGGGCGTACAGTGAACGCAAAGATATAGAGCTGAAATGTAGTCAAGGCGCTTTATAAACAGTCACATCTTGAGACTCTGGTCAGTTATGGGTCATTCAGGTATCATTAAATGGAGAGGAAGACAGGATCAAAACTAATGCTTCCAACTGCAGATGAATATCATTAACAGAGGCTACTCTTGCAAGTTTCAGGTGGGCAGCGCTTCTCAAAAGCCAAAGCAAGTAGAGCTCCCCCTGCTGACTGGCTTCGGTATAGATCATAAGCTCCACCTCCTCCATGTTAGTGGCTTAGCTTGCGCCAAACTAAATCACTAAAATACACGTCAAATGAATTTATTTTAGGTAGTTCCTATAATCTTGATGCATGTTCGTCATTTTTTTGTAACTAGTGGAGGTAGAGCAGAGCATAGTATTAATTAAATGAAAACGCGAATGAGCCTGGCAGAAGTGGTCAGGTGGTCATTGATAACACGGCTCCGCGCGGCGCCACTCATAGACAGACTCTGGCTCCAGGCTCGCAAGATGATGCTGCCTGTATCCCTGGGAAAATGGTGTCAGTTTGGCCAATGCAAGGAAGTGGTGACACGTTGTCCATGTTAATACAGTCTACTGGCAGCACCCACAGGTGCTCCTAATGTATCCTGACTCCCCATCAGTCTTTTAGAACTGAAGAAGCTGGATGAGTGGTGAAATGTCATTAAGTAATTAATCTGGGAATCTTCTTAGTCCCTCCGCATTTGTTTGTGGCCTAAATGTTGCTTCACCCTCTGCTCTTCACTCAGCATCTGACAGTGAAGTCATCCATCCTCTTCTTATCCCCTGCTCTCTGAGGAAACAGAGTACATAAGAGGAGGAGGACCAGTCGGTCACGCTGGCACTCACTGGTGTTGAAACAACACCTGCAGGGCAGCAGACAGGCTGATGTAATGTGCTCTCTTCGGTTTCACACGGGAGAGGGTGCATTAAGGGACACTGTGGGCCATTGTGATGGTTGGACGCCAGTGCCACTTGATGCCACCCAAGGGTGAATGGGCAAAGACATTTAACAAAGGACAGTGATTGAAAAGGTGAGGGTGAGTGACACGGACAAGAAGAGGAAGGACAAATTACAAGAGAATATATTTATGATTCATTTTTTAACTTATTTCTAAAAATTCTCTGAAACAGCAGGTTAAAAGATCACATCCTCCTCTCCCTCACGTGCAGATCTATTCTTTTATCTTACCGCTTCACTCAAAATCGTATGACTACCGTTTGCATTCTCACAGCTCCTTCTGTAGTGACTGACATAAACCATATTGAATAGGATAAAGCTGACGTGAGATATGAATAGGCACCAGTATCACGCTGATCAAAGTCCCAGACCCCGCCGTCTCTGTGAAGAGGAGTCCTCATGTCCACCTGGCTCCGCTCTGCACTTTGTGTTCCACTCTCCCTGTGCTCGTACCGTAGCAGAAATATCTCCCTGTTTTATTTTTACCACAGGTGGGTGTTTGATTTTGTGTAAGCATGGCACCTACGGCTGTGCTCGTTCTCCCATAGCTGGTCCCCTACGACACTGTTCCCTCCACCGTGCGTGAGTGTTCAGTTCTGGGAGTGTAGGAAGCATCTCAAATTGCCGTTCCTCCACCTTCATTCTTCCCTCCCTCCATTTCTGTGTTCTCTTCCAGGTGAGACGTGTAGCCCAGATAGCTCTACCTATAAGTTAGCTCTACATGTAGGTTACTTTGTGTGTACGTGTGACGAACAGGAAGTTTGTATGAACTTTGACATTCTGTTGTCAGACTGAAAGCCACGTAGGTGGAAAGTATCTGTAGCATCTCTGCGTAACTCCCAGATGTGTTCAGCTGTTATTCTGCAGTGGTAATTACATATCGTGTGCGAACGTGTGTGTGCACCAGATATGGTGTGTAGTATTACAGAATTCATGCGTATGATGTATGTGTGGGAAAACGCTGACAAGGCCACAGGGACACTTGATTGAGTTCTGAGACGAGCATTTATTATTTTTTCTGCTGTGCTCCGCTATATTCATGTTAAAGTTGGATCAATAGATGTTATTTTTAGTTTAGCTCTCCTTCACTCCCCCAGCCCCTTCACTATTCCATCCTTCTACACATCCTCCCCATCCCTCCGAGTGTGCGCGCTGGCTTGTGCTCCCAAATCCCGCTGCCCGTGTTGGGAGCTCACACACATCGATCTCTCTCTAATAAGTTGGCCTAAGCCTTGGCAGTTCGGCTCCCCCCTGGCATCCTTCAACATGTCCTCCCTCTTCCTCCCCGGTGAGGGATGTAGGAAAAAAAGAGCGAGGGGGAGGAAAACCTGTTGGGGTCTGGCTCCCGTAAAGTGCTGCAGGGCAGTGCTACGGTGCACTGCACCAGCCTCGAGCTTGTGGGAGCTGTGACCGACAGCCGCGTGGGATACCCACACGCTCACTCATACGCGCACTCACACATGCACACATAACCATTCTCACACATACACGTGTGTTTTGCTAATGCAGCAACTGTCTGATGTATTTTGTGACCTTGTTTGTTCTGCAGTTTGAACAACACAAGCTGATGATAAGAGGCATAATTTCATGCACACACACTCTCTAATGACCCACAACCTTGGGAGCACCTTGCCGGTGATGCAATTTGTCTGTGTTCAATGCGACATACGCACACACACACACACACAGATATGAATATGAACATTGCTCACCATATCACATCCTATAACGGCAGTGCATCGACTTATAGAGATTAGCAAGCGTTAAATCTCACCGCCTCTACCAGCGTCGTAGCTTCACAGTGGAGGGAGGTCGGCCTGGCAGTCAACACAAGGCGTGTTGAAGCATAACAGTATTTAACTACAGTATGAATGCGCACACGTTTCATAAAGCTTGAAACTGGAGATTTGAATGGACAATTTTTCATTTTTAAAACTTATTTTCACATAGTATTGAGAAAAAAAAAGCAGAGATTGGAACCGGACCAATTAACTCTGGAAGATTTGGTAACTCTTTGCAGAAGACGTGTTTGTGGTTGACAGACAGACAAGCCTGCTTAAGGTGAACCAACTGGTAAAGTTGACCTAAGGTGGCAGGGGAAAGCCACAAAGCATGACTGCACTGACCTGACTTGTTTCAGCTCTGTAACAACAAGTGTTGATTCAGTGTGAAGTGGGCAATGCTTCAATAAAGGCCTGGTACATAATGTTTCCCTGTTCCTTGTTCGGTTCTAAGGCCTTTGCTTTGCAGTGACATGCGGTTTGTGTTGACATTAGATATAAATGCTTGCTAGTTGATCTGCTGTAGTTGGCAGGCTAAATGCTTGTAGGCCACAAAAAGGTTTTGGAGCGCAGTTTATTACCACTGCCACTATGTTGACCAGAGGTCTAATGGTAAGCAGTAATACTATGGTATACAATGGTGTTGTCTCTTGGGATTACAGTAAGTACAAGACCTTGTTTCCAGTCTTTGTGAGTGTGTGGATAAATAAACCACTTCTGACAGTACTGGTTTGGATCAAAGAACTTACCTGGCCAAGGAAGTCTCATAGTGCACGTCCTATACTGGATGGTTCAGGATGAGCCCTGTCCCCACACGGCTTCTGATTTCCCTCCATTACCTGTACACGTTTAGCAACGAAGAAGGCGAAGCCACATTTCGTTTCAGCAAACAGCGGCCCAGGCATGTAAGCTGCTCTGAGCTCTGCTGTAAAAGCTCACAGGCATCTTTACACCCAATCCCAGTCTCAGGAGAAGTGGCATTACTTAGCGTACATTTACCAGAAAATCTGCTTATCGTGACTGTTAACTGCACCACAGGCTTGTATCGTAGCTGTCAATTAACTGTACTAAAGTAAACATCACTGTAAGTAGCATTAAGTTCACTAAACATTCAGAAACATCTGCTTCAAACCTTTATTCCTGAACTTCTTTGGGGATCTCCTGTTCTAGGTTCAGAGCACCGTCCTGCTGTACTCTACCGATATACTAAATGGTTGCTAAGGCAGCCCTACTAGAGAGGCGGGGTAACAGGAGCTCATACTCGGTCGGGAGGGGGACCACACCAAAATGTCTCTCTGTGAAAATGTCCGTTGACATGGTGAATAGGTATTTCTGTATTTCTGCTAGTTTTAACCAAATAAATATAACAACTCGTGGAAATGGGCATCCATTGCCCTCTTTCAGAGTCCCAGTAAGCCATGACGTTGGACCAGACCAAAAGCAAGACTTCCCCTAACCTGAATGCAGCCATTAGTAATACACCATGTGCTCTCCCTACTGTTACAAGTCAAAGTGTCTGCCGTAAAAAAAGTATACGCCAACTCGTTGTTTCATAACTGCCTGCAAACTGCCGATCCTTTGAGGATGAGTTTTTGCATCAACAGAGGAGATTATTTTTAGCTAAAAAGCTACACAACTTTCCTCTGTTGTGGACTTGTATGCTCTTTGTGCACAATTTTGCACAGATGACCAGAAATCACTACATTAAAATACTCTAGATGCTACTTCCTGTTTCTGCTCTATGACTATGGGTAATCGATGGCTCTGGTGGCATTCTAAGTTGAATTGTAGGGGTAGTGCAATATGGGCAAAATCCTAGTCTGGATTATTTATCATGTATATGCGCAAATATCAATGCATTAAAGTCCAACGCTGCCATTACTGCGTGATGCTCATTGATTTGCGTTTCTGCCAAGCATGGCCTCACTCTGAAAAATTCCTGTGCATAGGTGACGTTAACCCTTGACTCAAGAAACAACATAGAACAGGAAATTCCTCAGGCAGTGATTATCTGTCGTTTGACATGATAACAGTCATGTGTATGGGATGCTGTGATATACTGCAGAAACTGTTATGCAACAACGACCAGCGCGGTTGTGTGTCAGAGCCGTTGTCATGTGATATCATGGTGCGTGCGTCTTTGCCGCAGTAAAATGACCCAACTGAAAAACAGTATTATGCTGTAGGTTGCTTTTTGTACCACTTCTGTTTTTTGTTGTGTGCATTTTGAAACAGCTCTTGTGCGTCTTGTGTTACTGCTGTGGTTGTATGTGTATTTCCCTGATTTCACAGCTCCTATTGATATATTTGAACTGGTTCCTCATACTGTGTTTCTGATTCACATCATTCAATCCTCATTAATCTGTGTGACAACTATTAGGTTTGGATATCTCAATTAAACTTCCATCTGCCTTCTTATATAATTACATATTGAACATCAGTATCATGTTTTGAAACCCACTGATTTTATGAACTTTTAAACTTCATTAAGACTCCAAATATCTCTGTACGACAGTGATCATGAAGCAACTTAAAGCTTAGAGAAGCAGACTAAGTCAGTCGTAGTCCCTGGCATACATAGTTTTTTTCTACGTGTGAGTTGTACCGTATCTCCTGCAGGTCATTCTTCAGTCAAACAGCTGTTAAATATTCAATCAAATGTTGGCACATACGCATCTTCTAGGTTAGGTTGTAAACCAGTCCTCTTGCAGGTTATCTGCAGCCACTTGACAAAGAGATGTAGGGGAAATTGGAATTTGTTAGTATAGACAAGATACAGCAGTAGAATATTTCATTTCTGCCGTGAAGTTTCTTTTAGGTGTAATAATTGATAAAAATCTGAGGTGACATTTGCTCTCAACAGGCTCAGTCATTAAAATGCAGCCTACTGCGCTGTAGCTTGGAAACTTTTACCAAAATATCGACTTGACTGTGAAGCAAGTTTGACACGTGGAATTCAAATGGAAACTAAGAAGTCGCTTTCTGCTTCACTTGTAAAGTGTCCTGACCGTTTCACGACCTTGAAACCATTTCAAGGTCATGAAGCATAACTGAAACTTGAAGACCCAAATGAAACCGAACATAACTGGCTTGATCAAACCGAAGAAGAACCACAAACACCTAAATGATGTGCCTCTGTCTTAAAGAAAAATAAACTGCAAGCTCCAGGTACGCAAAACCCCCCAAATCACAACCTGGCTAAATTTCTTTATTGGTTTACTGGTATCAGCCAGTAGCGCTTCCCGTGTTCAGCTCTCTGCCCTTGATAGAAGTAAACAATTTAATTACCTTGTGTCTACTGATTGGACTTGTTCTTCACATACACATATGCCCTTTGAACCCAGTAAAAGTAGACCAGTACGTTTCCTTTACCAAAATCCTATGAGTATGTGTGTATGTGCATGTCACGTTGTACTTTAGTGCTCTGCTGTTTGTTGCTTAATAGCCTGTATTAGCTATATTAATGGTCTTATTACCATTGGGACAAAGGTGTGTGTATGTACCTGTTAGAACAAGGTGACGCCACTAAACATGTATACAAGGCCACAAATGAACCACACTCAAAACTGAAGGAAAATGCGTCACATATTCTCTTTAGACGTACTAATATGTCTTCAAATGTGGATGCCTAGCCAGGATAAAGTCATTTTATACTATTCCACTTCATGTAGCAAGGATCACACATTAACCACGGAGGTATCAGCAACACAAATAGCCGTGGTCCAAGCGTGTACAGTGCGCACCTTTACCAGAAACACCCACTTGCTTTAAGATAGATGAGCATCGTTAACCATAAATCAATTACAACTCACACCTCCCTCTCACTCCCTTTCCTTTCCCTTTTCTAAGTGAGATGTGTTCAGGGGTAACCTCGTAGTCTTTCATGAGGCAAAGTCCAATGACAAACAGCGTGGGTGTAGCAAGTGAACAATCATGTAAAATACAGCAAGGTGCACCCAAGCTCCCGTAGTAGGTCGTGTCAAAGCCAGAAGTTAATCTTCTCAGCTCAGAGGGCGGAAAGCATCAGTGTGAGGGTGAATAGATAGGAGGCTGGAAAGTTTCTTAGCTCCCGATGGTGAAGATATTCATGCAAAGCTACTGCTCCACTTGAAATTGGTTAAAATGCGCGTTTTGTGTTTGGCAATCATGAACCACTGAGTCACTTTATGGTTTCTTCATTTTAATAACTCTGGAGCTGCAAACAGTTGCATAAATAATTGGATCTGCAAAGAATATTTTTTTGATGATTCACCCTTTCCAGTTCATGAATGTGATGCTTTTCTTTGACGTTCGTTGTAGTCAACTCAATAACTTGGTTTTTGACTGCCAAACAAAAAGAAATTAGAAGGCTATCTACAGATGCGATGAACGGAGATAACGTTCAGCAGGATAACTGATAATGAAGATGATTGATCTGTAGCACATCGATAAAGGTTTTTTTTTTTTGGTCTTTTATCACCAGGCCTTAAAATTACCATTTGTCCATATTCAGCTTTCCTTCTGTGATGAACATTTTTTTTTAAACAAAAATATGTACACTACAGAATTCAAGAGGATTAAAAGATGTCATGACAGCTTACAGGGCTAGTTGGTGAACTGCCATTGCTTGTGGCAATGCCAGCCTGTCCCTATAGCTTTTCAGGCTTCTTTCCATTTTGTCCGTGTACTGTGCTATATAAAGCATGTTGTTTTAAGGATTGTACATGATCATATTTGGTAGAGAGCTCAACGACTTAATTTAAAAGGAATTCTCCTTTTGAAGCTTGGTTTATGTGTGTTCTGTAATGACCAGGTGACCAGTCAGCTGGGTTAAGTTTCACTTGCGCAATTGTGAGTGAAACCGTGCGGTTGTAGTTAATAAATGTGGATCAACACTTACTTTAACTGAAATCACTGTAGCACAGAACATAGAGAAGACATCCGAGTAGATGGTGTGGAGGAGGCTGAGCGAGGGAAAACTTTCTGGGCATGTGCAGCCGCTGAGACACATGACCAAGAAAATGCATTTTGCTCCAATCAAAGCCATTACAGTCCGCGTTGTTGCTAAATGTAGTTACATGTCCGTAGAGGTGCACGTTAGGTTACACCCAATGGTTACACCCTAGGCTACAGAGTAGCGTCCATAGCTAAGCCCAGCTATGGCGTAGAAGTGATAAATAACTATAAATCAAGTTTCCACAGTTCTTCTTTCAAGGTCTATCTAGTCATTCATTCATTTTCCATCCGCTTAACCGAGGTTGGGTCGTGGTGGCAACATGCTAAGTAAGGAACTCCAGACGAACTCCTCTCCCCAGCAATACATTTCAGCTAATCCCAGGGAAGCCTGAGTGTTCCCAAGCCAGATGAGATATATAATCCCTACTGAGTGTTCTGGGTCTGCCCTGGGGTCTCCTTAGCTGGCCGTGCCCGGTACACCTCAGGTAAACCGGTAAACGTGCCCAGGGAGCATACGAACAAGAGGCCCTAAACCACCTCAGCTCACCTCCCAGCTCCTCACCCTATCTCTAAGGCTGAGCCCATCCAATCTTCGGAGGAACCTCACTTTAGCCACTTGTAACTGCGATGCCTTTCTTTCGGGCCCTACCCACAGTTCATAACCGTAGGTGAGGATCGGAATGAAGATATACTGGTAAATCGAAAGCTTTGCCTTCCAGCTCAGCTCACCACAACAATAATATGATACAGCGTCTGCATTACTGCCGCCGCTGCACCAAACCAAATGCTCTATGTAAATTTTATTTTTAATTTCAGAAAATTCTTCAGTTGCTTTGCAACAAATATCCATTGCCCTTTTACTGGTGTCTTGCTGAGATGTTAGTTTTCAGAGGTCATTTAGGAACTCTCTGCTCATTGTTACCTACATAAACTGTACATGAGTCAAGGACAAGTATACACACCTTTTCATGTAACCTTAAAGATAGCATTGTGATATGCACACCTAGTCCTTTAGTGTATCTCAGCACATGTGAACATGTGTGCTCACATATAGTATAGCACATTAGTCTCAAGATAACAATACGTCCGCTGGTTTATGAAAGAAAAAAGCCGTCTTAAGACTTTTATCAAGGACAGACCTTCAAGCTCTAAGGGGTTTATGCGCATATTGCTCACTTTAGACAACTGTTATTCAGACGGATCAGTGGACTCGCAGTGTGGGGCTTTTTGACGGGAACTGTGTTTGCCTGCAAATTTGCATGTGTTCCAGTAAAAGCAGCAGGCAGCTGGTGTTCCACAGTGCAGATGCTGGGCTGAGAGTCATCTCAGTGTGGCCTGGAACCATGAAATCAGAGTCCACGGTCAACCGCTTTCTGGATTTCTGTGACTGCAGACAGCAGATCCAGACAGAGCCTATATCATACAGTAAACGTCATGAGAATTCATTTCAGCACAGAAGGATTGTTGTCAGGACAGTGTGGTCTAAGCTAGTGGTATACGTGCCCAGTTTTGATCTATCACCAAGTCGTGAGCTTCACACGACTTCTGGCTGAATAATTAAACCAGTGTTAATGTGCAAAACACTGCAGTTCCCCTAATGGCCACTGGAGGCTGGCTCCACAGGCAAGTCAATCCCTGTATACATTAAAATGTTAAAACGTAGAGAATATTCTGAATGTAATAGTGTGAAACAGCAGGTCTATATTTAGCCCTGCACATTTATTTGCCTTATGCAACTTGCTGTGTTCATTTTTAATGGCAGCGTATCACCAGATAAGGAAAGATTTATGGTACTCATCTGACTAAGTACACTGGATGTATTGTAATGATGACTGTATTGTATTTCCATCTCAGAGGTCAGAGATCACTCAGCTGATGGAACTGCCGTTTATTTACAGATAGGTGAATTATGTTTACTCAAAGCTGCAGCACACGAATGCAGCATCATGTGACTGGGGCAGTCGCATCCTTGTCCTTACGTACTCCTTGACAAAAGACAGCTGCAACAGTCACTGGTGACTTCAGACCCTGATCTGGGACCAGTTCAGTCGAATATTTGCCTCCTCTCACATTATCACAGGAGTGGCCCACTGGAGGGAGAGCAGTCTGCAGAGATAACATGGGGTAGCTGAGTCTAACAAAAAAACAAATCGCTCCTTAGTAAGCAACCTGCCGTGTGTTCTAGGAAGTGTTTTGTGTTAACCCTCGCTGAAGCCTTTCCTCAGGCTTCAGCGTATCTGATTTTGATGTGACCAGACTGACCTTTGGTGTTTATTTTGACGCAGCGAGACTACACACTGAGCTATCTCAGTAAAGGTTGGATTGATTGCTATGAACTTTGGTACAGATATTCATGGTCCCAAGGGGATACGTTATAATGAGCTTTAGTGCCACATTAGTGTCACAGTTTTAGTTTTATATACCTAAACACCTGCTTGGTAGATTGGTGATAACATTTGCCATTATGCCCAGAAGATAAACCTCTTGCCATCTAACGACTGTGATAAAGCTAACATACTTATACTTTTTAATATATCCTCACATTATCTCATAAGCTAAGTGGATTTACCAAGGCTCCAGCGTGCAGCAGTTTCACAGTCATCTGTCCAAGTGCCTCAGCTCTGTGATTATTTGGATATTCTGGAAAATGGTTTTCACAAGGGAATTCAGCCCCGATGCCAGATCAATATATGCAGATCGGCGGGGTTATGAAATGGGGATTAAGTCGGCCTGTTCCCGACTTAGTGGACCAACGCTACTCTTATTGCCAGCTTAGATTTGTTCACCACAGCTTGGCCCTCTCCTCCTCCCCAGTACATCCTGTCTCTCTCTTTCCACTTGTTCTCCTTCAGTTTTATTTCAGCCTTGTTCAGCTGAAAGCTTTCCTTGTTTCACGTGTGTGTGTGAGAGAGTAAACTTGATTGTGCTAATCTCATCTCGCGTGATGAAGCTAGAGGAAGTTAATCCCTTAAAACGGGCTAAAAGTCATTTCTGTGTTGGTGCGCGCGCCTCGCTGGTCTCTGTGTTTGTGTACTGACAGAGGGACTGTTGGAGCTATGAAGCCGAGCTCCCGTCTTCATTTAGAATTCACACTTCCTGTACGCAGTGTTTCCTCTGGGATCGTGATGTGTCCGTAATTATTCCGGTCTTCATCCTCACATCTCTTTCTAATTACGCCATCTTCCCTTTGTCCTCCTTTTTTTCATCTTCTATTTTGCCTTAATCGTTTTCCTCATCCCCATCTCTTCCTCTGCTTTTCCTTGTCATCGTCCCTTCTTCCGTTCTGTTTCTATTCCCTCCATTTCCATCACTTTTCATTTTATTTCAACCTCGGATTCTTTGCTGTCTTTTTGTCTTCCATTTCCATTGTTCTTACCCGAAGAGTTTTTGTTTTAAACTTTTTAAATACATTTCCTCTCCTCTATCATTACTACAGGATATATTTAGACATTAAAGACGAGCTTTATCTTTAACAATACGACACAATTGGGAAATTCATTTAAAAGCTGCATTAATGGCATTAACCAAGGTGTAGGTTAGAGTCAATGTAGGTGGTGGGTGGTGGTGTTGTTGTGCAGTGCAGCTATATGCTGATGACTGCAGGTATCCTCTCACAGGGGCTGATTGAATATTGTCTCAGGCAGCCTTTATTTCATTACAGATATTGACAAAAAAAAAAAAAAACTGGCCTGCCTGGCACTACAGAGTGTCCCCCTTCCTCCTCCTCCTCCTCCTCCTCCTCCTCCTCCTCCTCCTCCTCTTCTTCTTCATCCTCTTCTTGTCTTTCTAAAGGTGTGTGTTTGTGTGAGAGAGAGAGCTGGACCCTGCAGCTGTTGGATTCTCCCAGCCTCCGGGCCTTTCATATTTTATTATTCATCCTCTCACCTGGGTCAGTCTCTGACTTTCTCATGTGAGCTCTGTTTTTTTTCCTTTCTCACACTCTGCAGAGTTCTGTTTATGTTATGACTCTCATATTTCCCTCCCTCCCTCTCTTTCTCCCTCTCTCTCTTTCTCTCTCATGTTTTCTCAAGCTCTCTCCGCCTCTACCTCTTGAGTGGAAGCTTTTGTCTGTCTTCATTCTTCCTGTTTTTTTTTCTTTAAAGTTTTTGGTTCCCTCTTTTATTCTTACTTTCTGTCTTTCTTTTAGTCCTTTTCGTATATTTCTTTCTTTCTGTTTTCACCTTTTTGCCTGTTCCACAGTCTTTTGTTCGCCACTTTCTCAGGCCGGCTATTGTCACAGCTGTGTTTTTACAGTCAGATGTCAGTGACGGGTTTGCTGGACAGTGCGTCCTCGGCCCGTCCGTGCGTGCGTTGGGCCGGTGCAGGCGGTGCCATGGCGGTGTCTTCCCACGGCCCATCCAAGCATGTGTGAGAGACGAGAGTGGAGGAGAGAAAGAAACACAGGGAGCCATTGTGCATAAATGTCTTTCCTCCCTCCCTCAGTCTCACCCCCTGTTCTCAGTGAAGGCTGCATTGTCTGATCTGTTGCTGTCGTTTCACCTTCCACTCAGCTGTCTGAATATGAAAATGAAATGCATGCTTGACGTACCTCTCTGTCTGCTCATGCTTGGAAATGCAGTATCCCAGAAACACCTTGACAGACTTTCTTTTTCTTTCTTTAATTCAATTCAGAGTTCAGTTGAACTGAAATGATTAGGATGTAGTGGTCAAAGGTCACTGACACAAATCACCTTTTTGGCCTGTTAACATATCATATGCTGATTTTAGTGCCCGATAATGATTAATAGATAGAAGAATAAAAGATGATATGATGAAGTCGTGACATTTTGGATCCAAAAGTTCACAAAGGCTTCATAATTTTCTATAAAAACCCTTTTATTGAATGTCTCATATAATAATGTGAATGTAAATCACTTTTATTTTTATTATTTTATTAAAACGTTCACACACATACATAAATGCACCATCTCCTCCTCATTCAGTAGTCTTTCTTTATTTTTGTTATTTTGTACGTTGTAGATCAATGCCAAAGACATCAAAACTATACAAGAATATGATTCATATTTTACATTATTCAAAAGAAATAAAGAAAATCCACTGTATCCAATTCCTGAGGAGAAGTTTAAAGGTTTGGTGCCAACCTCAAGGGCTCTGCAGTCATGGATGAGGAGGAGATTCAAACAAGTCCTCCTTATATATTCCTTTATGTCTGGACAGATGTGGAAGTTGTTTTGGAAAGTAAGTGGAAGCTCATAAATCTGGTTAATCTCCCACTTCTCATTACCATGTTTCTCAGAATGGCCACCAGTCTAGTTGTGATAAATGATAAATATTCACACTCGTATGCACTTGGTCAGCAAACCTAAACTTAATAGGGGCTCGTGTAATCTAGTATGTGTTATCACTAGAAAACATTTTCACATAAATAAGTCGTGCGAAGCTGAAACATTGTCAGTTTGGACCTTTACCACCCGGGAGGATACTGGAGAGAGCTTCAACACATCATTCAGATGATTTTTTACCTTATGCACTATTTTCCGTTTCTGGCCCTGACTGTTACACTGAGATGAATTCAGCATTTCAAGAAATATCCTGAAGTCGAGCTGAAAATAGAAAAAGTAAGTACGGCAAACAGTCAAATTCACGAGGCGATGAGCCAATCAATCCATTTTTTAGATATCTTTGAAGCAAACCAGCAAAACATGCATAATTTGCTTCCTTTGTCTGTTTTGATAGAATTCTGGTGTTGGAGATGGATGTAATGGACCAGTCTGAGACCAAAATGAACACAAAATTGAATAGTGCATGTAATTCTTTTGTCTGTAACTCGAAAACAAAGACACAAACTGAGCTGCAGAATGTCTGTACTATTTCAAAAACAAAGAATCTCTAAAGATTTCTGTCTTAAAATCTAGAAGCAGTCATGCGGCAGACACGTTGTTGTTCCTGAACAATGTTTTTGTCTCAGAAGATTGAACTGTTTTCACTTTTAACTTCCAAATGATCAAATTTCATGACAGCTAAGTTTAAAAAAAAAAACAACTTACTCGAGCTTAAACCTACAAATGTACCAACTGATTTTGATCCCAGTTGAAAAATAGATGAACTTTTCTGTCTTTTTCACCAGTTGAGTGTAGGTGTAGGCAGACAAGCCACAGAAATGCAAGTACATGTTGCGGCAAGAACTGTGCTGCTCTCTGCTCCGACATCTTTTCTCCTGCATCTGTGTATAAGTGACTGTTGTTTGACTTTTACTGTCTCCAACTCCAACGTGATCCACTCCTCAGTCACTGTCTGAAGGACACCAAGAAACGAAATCTTGTGTTTCTGCAGCGTAATTACAGAACTATGTCAACACACAAGTTGCAAAGCTCACAGCGGCACATGCTGCCAGTGGCTAACTGGAGTCTAACTTGCAAATCATTCTATTTCCAGTCAAGATTTATTGACGTGGTGTTCTGCGTCTGCAGCGTCGTATAAATTGCCTTGGTGTTTGTGGCGTATGGACCTGTTGTTTTAAGTGATGTAGACTGCTATGACAAAGGGTCATCACTGCTGATTGAAATGCATTTTACTGACAGACACGGAGAGCGTGTTGTCAGAGCCTGGAGTGATTGATTAGAGGACTGGGGCATTATGCAAAAAAAATGTATCGTGATCATTGCTCACAAAGTGATTTCAGCGCCGTGTGAAGGACACAGTGCAAGAGGGGTAGATTTTTCTTGGCTATTTATTTTTATTCTCCAGTCAGCCATGTCACCTGAACTATTCGCCTAATGGGAATCTGTCCACCCAAAGTTCTTCTCTTCTGACACGACATCCTCCTCAACACTGACTGCAGTGAACTCATTCTTACTCTTGTCTGTGCATGGATGCGTGCACAGCGTGGGATGGATGGTAATGATGGGATAGAGGTGGAATGGAGGAACGAGAACATATTGTGATGGTATATTTAGTCTATTTAGTCTATTTGGTATTAAAAAGCACTGATTTGTTGTTAGTATGACGATTCCAGGTGCTTGTTTTTTTTTTCATAATATGACTTGTAGATGATTCTAGAACTTTCCATTATCACAGAGATTTTTCTACAGCTATCTGAAGAGAAGAGATGTCCCAAAACAAAACAAAACAAACAACAACAAAAAAACGCCAGGGTCTCATGAAATTTTGTGGGAAACACTGAATTACATTAGAAAGTGCTGAGAGACACTAACACCACAACCTGATAAAGAAAATCTATGTGTAGTGATTCATTTGTCAGTAAGAAGTTGAACGCACTACGGACGTCTTTTCTGGGTGATTTTCCATTTGGCCGTGTTTCTTTAGGTTGTGGGGTTACTTGTCCGCATGGCTTCTTCTAACGGAGACCTGACTCGGCCTAATTGAGACCACTGGGCGTTCCACTGCTCAGGCCTTTGTGTCAGTATTTGGTGTGTGTGGTGCATCGTATTAGAAAGTGAATTTTAAATTGAAATTCAACTGAAGTGAGCCTCATTTGTGAACTCTAGTAGCTACGTTTTCTTGTCTGCTGTGAAGTGAATTGGAACCAAGAGTGAAAGTGGCGAGAGAGAAACAAACGGTGAAGTTACCGTACAGAAAAACCAGACCGTCCGCTCCTCAGACCTTTAAAGATAGATGCGAGTGGGTCTGCCAAGTTTTGTGTTAGTAATCTGTGGGTTTGTCTCAGTGACCTTTTACATTACGCTCAGCCACTTCATCCATTGATTAGAGCTGAAATGTTGGTTATAGCAGCATGCGCTATTGGTCAAAATAACTAGATGGGAAGCAGTTTTCAAAGGCAAATCGATATCAGCGCTGGCCTGCAAAACCGCGTGTGGCCTTAAACCTTGGAAGGAAGGACAGAGAGTGATGGAAGTGGAGTATTTGGAAAGCGCAGGAGTGCAGCTTGCCAGCAGAGCTGAGTGTGCCCAAGTAAATATGGGTTTTTCTTAATGAGGCAACAGGAGAGCACACCTGCTGCTGCTCACACACACGCACGCACACACACACGCAGACACACACGGTCCACAGGTGAATATCAGCGCTTTGCAGTGTCTGTGGCTCTTTCTGGAGGGGCTGGTTAAGACGTGGAACTAATACCAATGTGCAGCTGCCAGCCCGCCGTTGGAACTGATTACTGGAGCGGGCGAACAAGGCGGGAACGGACAGAGAGCAAGAAAGAGGAGAGGAGATTCATGCTCTCTCTGTAGCCGGGCTCAGTGCATGCCTGTCTACACACAACTGATACAGAGAAGAGACAGATGAGGGGAAGAAGTTAGAGCGTGTGTGGGAGACTGAGGCTTATTGGTCTTAATAATCCTATTTATCTAACTGCAAGCCTGGAACATAATTGAAATGTATATTTCACAAAGCGCAGTAGGAAATATTATTTCAATAGACTATTTAAGTGTAAATGTGTTACCCTGTGTGTGTGTGTGTGTGTGCTGCGGCTGGCTGCGTTTCATTGCTCTAACATTTGACAGGTGTGAAGACTCTATCATTAATCACGAGCCGTTCCTCCAGTGTTCACAGCTGCACTCTTTCATTCTCCCCGTCTCCTCCCTCCCTCCATCTTCTTTTTTTTTTTTTGCAAATCGTCCTCCTCCCAAATGGACAGTTAAAATCTAAATTCAGCTCACACTGTAGGATGGATTCTCTATACAGTGCCAAACTTCCCAACGCCCCCTCCCACGCGCATTAACCCCCTCTTTTTCCCATCCCCCTTTCCTTTACCTTTCACCGCGTTCTGTCCGTCACCGACACGCCGCTTTTCTGCAGCTTTTCCTGCTTCTTATTCTACTGTCATGTGTCCATCCATCCTTCCCCCTTTTCTTCCATCTGTTTGTCCAACTCTGGGTCAGTGTGAGAGAGGCCTGGAGGGTTGGCATGGCAGCCTGGCACAGGAGCTCAAGATTCCCGATTAGCCCCCTGGGGTGCCCCACAGGAGGATTGGGAAACTATTATTTACAGTAAATCCTGTTCATCCCAGTCTTCCACACTTTCTTCTTCTAGGTCTCTCTTTGTTGGCCACTTTGGCTCAGTTTTACAAGCACAGCCCTGTTGTTTCTGTGGCCTGTATTATTATCAAACTTAAAAGACGTTTGCGGCTTCAAAAGGAGCTGCAGGAAGTCTGATCAGCTGCCTTGAATCGGTGTCAAGAGGTGATGATGATATTAGCATTGAAAGTCTGAAAATGAAGAATGCTGGAGTGGAAAGTTGGAAGGAAGTAGTCTTACCAGATCTCTGTTAACCCATGAGGTGTTACCGGTTGTGTTATGGTTACGGTGGCAGATTCTGACTCGGAGAAAGGACACTATCTCTGAAATGCTGGATAGATTTTCATACCTTCTTTTGCCGGCCGCCAGTCCGAACTTTTTGTGGTGATAAGTTGATCTGCAGTTTCTCCATTGGGAACAGATTATGCTCCAGCAAAGATCTGCCAGACCTGTGAAGTTGTATGCGCGAGCTTTATGCACAGATTGATATGCACAGGAGTCATACACGTTATCTGAGCTTCCATTGGAATAGTGAGATATTTACGACCCATTATCATGTCTGTTGTGAAAGATACTGAGAGTGAAATAACTAGGGATGAACAATTAATGTGATTCAGTGCAGAGGTACAACCCTAGTGTTGTTGTTTGGCTTATTATAATTACAGTTGTTAATATTATTCCATTGAAACATTAGGATGTGGACATCATGCTGTTGACGGTAGAAAGTTGGGACTTTACCAGTAGATAGCATGGCCCAAACAAATCAAATAAAAATGGACACGTCAGCTTCAAGGTGCTACAGTACCGGTGAACGCGTTCGTTTCTCATGAATGGTAGGTTGCATGTTTGCTTTCCAAATACATGTCTGCTCAATAAAATAAGTTGGCGAGCATGTTAAACATTAAACCATTATAAATCTGAGTATGGTAGCTTGTTATGGCAGTATAGATAATGCTAGATCCGTCTTATCAATATTTTTCCATGCGCCATAATGTTAAAGTTGATCTTATTTGCATGAGATGTTGATTATCATCAGCAATTAACATGAGAAATCTGACAGTATATTATATTCAAATAAGATAAATGGCGTAAACATTATATAAGCCAAAGTAAAGGATTTTACTCCTATAATGTCACCTTCTGAAAAAATGTGGTAGTCAGTTAGTTTTGGCTCAAGGAACGAACCCCAAATAGTTTTTGGAGCCTGAAAGGTCAGTAAGGGAGTGGCCGACAATGACATTGCAAAGTTTAGATGTGTTAAACGAGAGGTCCTGCCAAATCACGCCACATCTGAAACGGAAAATCCAGCCGCTCAAAACACGACAGAGCCGCGTGTGTTCAGTAACACACTGTGAGCATTAAAGTCTTACAAGGGTGCACTGTTTTCCTCCCAGTTTAATCCTCGTCAGGGTGAAGGAGCTGCAACCATCAAATTCCTTCCTCTGTCCCACACAGTTCCACTCCTCACCCTTTCTTCCTTCAGTACCTCCTCTAGATTAATTGTACAATAATTCTTTCAAGTTCTCCCCTTCCTTCCTTCCTTTACGAGTGTGCTGACACACTTTCACTAGCACACATTAAAAACAGCGGGGACCTGATTGTGTCGAACCACCTCCTCTGCCTGTTTTCATACGGATGCATGTTTTTATGTGGAAGGTTGACGGACAGGAAAGAAACTCCAGCTTATCAGCCTTTTTATCATTTTTTCACTGCACCACTCTGAATTTGCGAGTGATCAGAATCAGCGGTCTTTCTTTCCACACACACTGGGGGACACACATGCACACACTCTGCTAGAGAGCTCATTAGCCGAAGTGAGTAGTGCCACGCTGGGCTTGAACGGTGAGGGTTCCTGGTCATTTGGGGTTGACTGCTTGGACTGCAGCCAGGTGTGTGTGTGTGTGTGCGTGTGTGTCTCCAGTCCTCTTGTCCCATTCATGTTTATTTAAGGCTCCTCTTTCCTCATTTGCAGACTCACGCTATGCAGGATCTGACTTGTCTTGAATCAAATGCAATACCCCACAAGATTCTTATCATCTTTCTCACTTCTGTACACATTGACTTTGCACAAATATCTTCCAGACTTTGTACAGCTGGACTCCTTAAGTGGTGTCTTCACTTCACAGTACAACTTTGTGTCTGTGTGCGTTTGATCTGTATGGTAATTTATTGCAATAAGAACAGCATTGAAATTAATAGAAAACTCTCACTAGAAGAATATTTTCCACATTTTCCTCCTCCCCTTTTGTCAGGCAGTCTAAACTCTGCTATATGTTTCATATTTTCTGCATTATTTTCCATTTTAGTTGTAGGTAAAACTATATTTGGACTAACCTGGTGTAGCCAGACTCAGTTCTTATACAGAATGTAAGTCAGGTAAGTCAGGTGCCCATAATTTTCATTATGGGCACGATTCAACAGGTGTACAGAAAAAATACCTCTGTGTGCACGAGATGCTCCTATAACCAATCTGAGCAACTAATATTTGACATTAAGCAATTAAGGTGTTAAGTGCCTCGATTGCTGTTAACTGTTCATTCTTTAAAGTTATTTCTCTATCTGTACCTTTTTCAACAGATGAGATAGTGGCCTCTAAACAGATCGCTTCAAATATAGACAAATAGAGACGTCTAACTTATTGTATGGACTGTTTGGAAACCGCAACTGTGATTGAGGAAGTGCCCGGGTCAGTGGACCCTTCAACACAGACATAATGTTTCAATGTTCACGATGTTAACTAACTATATAACAGGGTCTCCCAAATACCGAATGTGGTTGTGACAGATGTCCTGACGTTTGTTTGTTCTCCTGGGAAAGTGAACGCCAACAAGGGAGACTGAGGGCGGCGCTATTATCTCTAAGTACTGCTCCTGAAGACAAGCAGTCTGACCGCGTCAGAGAACAAATATGTTTATCAGTGCTCTGAGCAAAACTATCCAACCTTCCAGTGTACACAGCAGAAAAGGGAAATTCAGCGAGACTAATGTCACACATCTCATTACAACTGCTGAGTAACTACGTCTCCTTCACTCTCAGTGCACATCCAACATTATGCAAAGAAATGGGGTTTAGTTCATGCCAGCTTGTCTGTGACCCTAGCACTCTGTAAACTTTAATATCAGATGACTAAGTGACGACTAATGACCCCAGATCCTGGCGTTGTTTGCGATTGTTGGAATGTCAGAGATTGCAAAGAACATCAGTCACAACAGAACAGAACTAGAAATCCATTCCCTAATGCAGAGGTTGCTGTCAATGCAGAAAAATCACTCTCTCTTATATTGGATCAAATATTAAAACTTAATTCTGTTCAGCTGCACACAGGACATATTTCTGCGCCACCCAGCTATGGAACGTACAGCCATCTGTGTGTGTTTCAGTGTGCTGGGCTGATTAAACTCCAGCTCGGCTGGTTCATTCATTAACCTCTCAGAGTGGCTGAAACAGAGGAAGGTGTTGCACAGGCTGAGCTCCTTGATTGGCTCATTGAGTCAAGCTTTTCTCTGTCTTCCCTGACATGTCTCCATTCTCTAAAGATTCCTTTCAGTGTCAATAAAGGCGTCTCCCTCTCCTCATCCCTTGTCCTTGTCTTTTTTATTTTTTGTATCTTATATCATTGAACCGTACTCAGAATTGTTGTCAAAAACTTTTTTCAGAGAATGGTTGCATCACAGACTGCAGTGATGTTAAAATACCTGAAGGATTTTATGATCCCCTGTGTGTTGAGACATTGAGAAAGGTGAAAATAAGGTTGTTTCCTATTTTAAACAAGGTTTGCCCAAGTCACCATCAAAAGGCAGGTCTGGTTCATTTAAAAAGATAAATAGATACTTGCTTCTTGTGCGTCCTGTTAAACTACTTACTAAAATAAAGCTGAGAAAGAGGTGAGGACTTACAGTATCTCCCCCCTCTGTCACCTGTTATCTCACCTGTTTTTAGTGTCATTAACCAAGGTGACCTGACCCTTGAAGCACATTTATGGTTTTTGTCTTGACGAGCTTTGTCACTTATTAATTCCAGGTTTGTCAGTTAGCCTTTGAACTGGGTTTAATCTACGCCTATCAGGCATAGCATTATGACCACCTTCCTAATATTGTGTAGGTCTCCCTTGTTTCTCACTTGTCAGAGAATGGACATGGGCCGTTTGAGGGTGTCCTGTGGTGTCTGGCAACAAAAAACAAAAGATTTGTTACTAGGGGCCTCTGTGGATCATCCCACAGATACTTGATTTGTGAACTTTGAAGCCAGGTCAACACTTTGTGCTGTTTTTCATGCTTTTTAGTTCTTCCTAGACAGTTTTTGTGTGTGTGTGTGTGTGTGTGTGTGTGTGTGTGTCAATCTGCATCCTGCTGGGGATGGCTGCTGCCATCAAGGAGTGTCGTTGCTATGGGGCGGGTATGCCTGGTCTGCTCTGGTCTAGGTGGGTGGTACATGTTTGAGTAACATCCACATGAATGCCAAGTCCAAAAGTTTCAGAGCAACCGTGAATTGTCACAAGATGGTCGTTGTTATTTACTTCTCCTGTCAGTGGTTTTAATGTTATGGCTGATGGGTGTATCGTAAATGTTAATTCTAGAATTCTTGGTTGGAAGAGTTTCTTGGCAGTGTAGCAAATGACAGTTAGAGAGGATCTTGCTTTGCGGTGTGCCCAGGCTCTTCCCAATTGCCGATACCCTTAATACTGATTCTGGTATTATTTGTCACCCGCTCCCTCTCCCTTGCCCTTGTGGCCAGGACAATGAGTCCAGGACAACCCATTCATCTGGGATCAATTAACCCAGGCAGGCAGGCTGAGCCAAGCGCCCTTTTCTGACTATGCTCAACATAATGATAGGCTTTCAACCAGTAATGTCTTTGTTCTGGATGGGTCTGTTTGTTTTCTTCCTCTGGTCAGATGCAAGTTTCAAGGGGGTGCATCTGAAGGTCTATTTCTGCCCTCCCGTTTTCGGGTCTTTCGAGTTTCCGTTGCGTTTGAAGTCTCCTTACTTAATTAAAACTTAGGGTTGCCGATCATGAATGTGGCCAAGAATGCCATGCAGAATGGCATCTTGGGTTGAACAGCGGTTGGCATTTGATGTCAGAAACCCCAAATCGCTCCCCAAATGTTTCCCTTCTTGATTTTTCCTCTCTTTCCCACTGTTTGTGTTTATTCCTTTACTACTCCCATATTGGACTTTTACAAACCCAGTGAGGTATTTTGAGGCTTGTCAGTCTATTAATCCCCTCTACCATGTAGGGTTTATTAAAAAGTGGTTCAGAATTGGAACCAGCTCCACATGTTAAGCACACAGATTCCTCAAAAAGCTTTGAATTCTGTTATTCTGTTCCTTCGAAATCATTTTTAGTCTCCTTGTAGTGTCTCTACATTACCAGCTATCACTACATCAACACACGTACAGTTTTGTCTGTATATTTTGAGACACTGACACAATGCTTCCAGTTTTAATGAATGCGTGCAGCCCCAGGGCAAATGACTCAAAGCACACTGAAATGTGAAATGCTCTGCAGTGGCCACGTCAGTCACCTGATCTTAACCAGATCGAGCATGTATTTCACTGGCTGAATGCAAAACTAAAGGCAAAAAGACCCATGAACAAAACCACAGCTGCAGGAAAGACCTGCCAAAGCATCACAAATCCATTCTTTGGTGATCTTAATGAGTTCCAGACTTCAGACAGTCATTAGTATGCTTGTATTAAAAATGAACGTTTAATCCGTGACTAGGTCATTTTTCCGTTTTTCTTTTGAGCAAGGGTTGCAATCTCTAAATATTTCATAGGATGTTTTCACATTGATGAGAAGCAGCATATGGTCGGCTGTTTAACTCAAGCCATGTATAATTTAACGTACATCCAGCTAGTGTATAGCATGAGAAAGAATTTGCATATACTCCCTGTGTCTGTGTGGGTTCTCTCCGGGTGCTCCAGTTTCCTCCCACCGTCCAAAGACATGCTGGTTAGGTTAACAGGTGATAAATTGGCTGTAGGTGTGAATTGAGTGTGAATGGTTTTCTGTCTCTCTGTGTTAGCCCTGTGATCGACCTGTCCAAGGTGTACCCCTGCCTCTCGCCCAGTGACAGCTGGGATAAGCTCCAGCAGCCCTGTGACCCTTCATATGACACGTGGTTACAGAAGAAGATGAATTTAATTTATACAGTATTTTGTCTATTCTTCTGACCAGTTAAGGCAGCTCATAGGAAAAATAATTAAGCAATATTGGGAAATTAGGAGCGAGCACAGTAATATCCAGACTTACAGCGGTAGCTTTCCATAAGAGGCTCTAACTCCCTGACTGATGCTAGGAAATTATTTTTGTTTTCCAGAAAGTGCAATCTCTTTCCTGGCTCAATTAAACTACCCATTTCCCTCGATAAGCCTGACGAGCTGTTTCACATTCTGTGTATTTACTGTGGTGTTGGTTTTGTCAGAGCCTTGCTTCAGTTGGATCAGTCAGAGCAGGTGATCTCTTACGAGGCTAATGCGACAGTCAAAACATAAAAATCATTGCTGGCTAGTTGATTTGGTCTGATCTGGAGAAAGTTATCTGGACAAATACCTGGCAAAATAACAAATGGAGGTATGCAAATATGTAGTCTTACCGGGCTTTGGAATGAACACTCACTGCTCTGTTTGCTTGTTTCCAGTTCAGACCTCCCAGATTTTCTTACAAACTCTGTCTACCAAACTGTATTTGACTGATTGGAGACATTCTTTTAAAGTAACATGAGAAACTCATTAGCCCCAGTAAGTGTTAAAACAAGGTCATATGAAGTTTTGAAGGACCACACTATGGAATGATGCCGGCCGCTCAGTTATATATAGACCAAGCCTCAAAAAAAGTTGTATTTAGAATGAGAAAAGAGCTTGAGTATAGTCCCCCGTATTTGCCAGGTGTTAAAAACAATCCATGCAGCACCTAAGTAAAACATTTCTACAGTTATATTATATATTTCCTTTCTTGTGCAATTGTGAAGTCGAGTTAGAAATAACATTGAGAAACAGTGTTTACTGTAGGTCAGTCATATCTGACTCTTGATCCGTTTTATTAAGTCACTACTGGTGCTGATATTAGTTCGCACGTCGTGACAGACTGCTGGAATTTCTCGCTGAGACAATTGGCACGGCTTAACAAATGCCAAGCGTGCTTGATATGGACAGGACTTGCACAAGATGCAGTTGCAGCGCTGGGAGACAATGACAGAAGACCTTTTCACAACACGGCTGCCACACGAGCCTGCCAAGCATGCATTCTCACATTGAGAGGTTAGTCCATCTCAAATGTGTCCTGGGCTCATCCTTTCTGGGAATATAACTGTCTCTTTTCAGGTGAATGTCCTTCCCCTGTTTTGTAACGGTTTGGCTCTGATCATTGAACCTAATACCTCAGCTGTGAACCACACAAACTGTATAAGAATGTGCAGGTTTGTGTGTGTGTGTGTGTGTAGCTAAAAATAGTCTTTGTGTCAGTGTGTTTGTTATCTAAACAGTTGCTTCCACCAGGCCATTGGGCCGAGTTCTTAGAAGTGTAAACCTGTTTCCAGTGTCTGTTTTACCCTGACATGCATGGAAATTTAGTGAATCAGGACGTTTTGATTATTTCACCAGAGGTAGCCATGTTCTTATGGCTTTGCTGTGTAAACACAACCTTATCAGCCATAAAGTGACAGGAAAGCGCCGTTACGGGACATGGGAAGAGTGTGCACGTTTTTCAAGGTCATGGCAGTATATTCACTGAGTCACTGATGATACGGTCATGTTTTTGCTCATGGCGAGTGTTATTATTTAGCAGCCACACCAATCAGCCACAACATTAAAACCACTGACAGAGGAAGTTAATAACGCTGACCATCCTGTAAACAATTCAATGCTCTGCTGGGAAACCTTTGGACCTGGTATTGGTCTGGACAATATTAGGAAGATGGTCATAATGTTATGCCTGATAGGTGTAAACTACTGACACACCAACAACAATAATACAAGTAACAATTCCCCCCACTATCAACAAGAAACTGGAGACATACAGTTTCAAAATTAAGAACACACTGCAGCTAATGCACATGCAGCGGAAACTGTACCTGAGATTGTATTTTGTCTCGCAATGTGAGCCTGTTTTACTGTTAAGCACTAAATATAGTCTGAAATATTGTCTGGGCTCTTCCAGCATATTCCAGCATTTAGATTTAGTAATGTGGCTAATATATGCTCCACTTGCCCTTCACTGTGGACTTCAAATATGCCCCACATAGTTTGGACTAATGTATAGGAACTTTTTTTCCAGTCAATAAGTCTAAAGCTGCTGAACTCATCCTTGATGGCATTGCATGACCTCTAAAGGCGGATTTGAAAACCTTGCAGTGTTGTGTTGGGTGGCAAAGAGGAAATCATTAGTGCTCAGGTTCCTGCCCACCACCCAAGAGCGTGATGGCAGGGGGAGCTGGTGTCTGGGCGGCGTACAAATCTTGGCGCTTTCCTGTCTCTTGTGCTGCTGACTTGACGTCTTTTGTTTTTGGCAGAGAGTCGCACAAATTCATTAACCCATGAAGACAGGAAAGCAATAAAGCCAACTAACAGAGATAATTATATATACATGTACACTTAGAAAATGCATGCAGTGCATTCAAACATTGGAATTTAGTACTTTAATCATCCCAGAGTTTAGGAAATCATAACAACCTTTTCTGTTTTGCAAGGTTAATAGCTAGGGACACTAGAGAAGGGCACTGAGATACAGGCCATGAAGAACTAGCATTGGTGTCCCAAGGTCCCGAATAGATTAGATTAGATCAGATTTGATTCATTTAGATTGGTTCTGGTGATCATTTCCACAATATTTTACCTCTGGTTGACACATCTTGCATGGTTATCTAATTCGAGGATGCAGGAAATTGCATTTCTTTGAAAAATCAGATAATTTTATGAATCAACGTTGGATCATTAAAATTTGATCAATTTCAGTCAAATATTTTAAAATCCAGCCCAATGAAGGGCCCACTTGATACAGTCGAAATAAAATGAGGCAAGGAGAGAGTAGGATGTTGCTGTGGTGTACAGTATGTCAGACATTTGGATGCATTTTTCATACAAGGGTTAAGTCCAAAAACTGATAAGAGAGAGTAAGTTCGGTTTTGAATCTTAAACATTGCAATTAGAAAAATCAGAAAATCGTTTCAGAAAGGTTTCTCTGTTCATTTTGGTTCAGTAGCTTTACTTCCTCAACATGGTTAGGGCTTGGTGAGTTAAGCTTAACACGCTGTTGTCTGTTTCCAGATGTATGGGCGCTACACCCAGGAGCTCGGGGTGTACGCCAAAGAGGAAGCCGCTCGGCTGAGGGAGAGCGGGCAGAGGCGAAGCCGGACCCTTGACCTGCTGGAGTATGACAAGGGACGCTGTGCCAAGTGCCGCAGTAAGTGTTACAGCTCGGGATGGGGCAAGCAACGGTTAGGATACAGTTTTCTGCAAATGTACAGTTAGATATGTTCTGGATGTGGTTATACTGTCCGACAATGGTTGAAAATATTCCCCTGAGTTGGTTTAAAAGAAAAAGTCTAAATATGTAATATCAAGTTACCTCATTACATGAACTGGCTTACATATAGGTGAAAGAGGAAGCTGGGAAGATTGCTTCATATTAAAAAAATCTAATGAATTTGTTATATGAACTCCGGTTATAACTGTATAATTCCATGATGCATATCGTTTCACATAAGTGCCTTCGCAGTAGAGATCACTTTACAGGCGTCGCTCACCATATCACTTTATGTGTGGTAATCAGCTGAAACTGCCCTCAGAATCAAAGAGAAATAATTTTTGTTTGTCTCTGAATCAGGCTACAGATGTTTACCCTTCAGGTTTTAATGCAGTTGTATTTTGATTTCATCCACTCCTTCAAATCTCTTCGTATATTTTATAAAACAGACTTGTCTGTGACATTTCGAGTGGTCACTAATTAGGTCTGCCTTAGAAGTGAGTGGTCTGTGGTACAGAGCGTAATATTTTACTGCAGCCTGAGCATCAGTCCACTGATTGCACACTGATTGTTTGGGACCAGTTCTGGTAAACACTTGTAATGAACCGATTAACCTTTGTCAGGTCCAATGACGCTGTTACTGTTAACTGAGTCCAGTCAGCTTATACTAGAGGCAGACTGAGCAGTACCGCATTAGCAGTCTTGTGATGACACAGTTCAGGAGAGTTAAAAGAAATATCATTCTGCATCTCATCCAGAGCGAGTGAACCCACTAAAACAGACACAGTAACAGTATGTGCTCCTTAAGGCAGCCTGAGCCATCGTCACCGTTACTGACTGAGGGCAGAACATCATTTGAACATCACCTTAGTGTTGGAAATGCAGTAATGACGGCAGTTTGATGGATCGAAAGTCCACTCCCACTGCTTCTTTGCTTGCGGAGCATTGATACTGAAGAGCAGGGTAGGACAGGAAGGAGAACAAATGCTGCAGCGGCAGACAGTCATCAGAACAACAATCCTTTGCTGTGAATCTGTGGACAGCATGTGAACGTATGCAGCATTCCAGTGCATGAGTGGATTCATGCGAACCTCCCCCCACACCTCTCTCTGTCCTGTTGCTGGTGATAATATCCACTGAGGCAGATAATAATCAGATTAGATAAGACTGTGTATACGACACATAACGGAATAAAGCCCTGTTCAGATCTTGCATTAACGTCCTTCCTGTGCAATCCTGTACAAACCGAAGTGACCAGCTCTAGGTGGCGTGTTCACACCTAGCATTATCATGCCAGCCTGCTCTCCAGATCCAATCTCAGTTTCGCTCTGTATGCAAATAAACCCTGACATCATCTGGGGCGCGATAGAATATTTTAACAGCAGATGTCTCTAATGGATCTCTACCGCTGCTCCAGAGCTGGTTTTTGTGTGTGCTTCATGCCTTGGGCACACGTTATTATTTATTGATCCCTCACCCTGGTGTTAGATAGAGCTGCACAAAACTCAGATTATAACTCCAACCCTGGAAGTCTCAATACGCGCCATAATCTCTGGTTATAAAGGTAAATAAAAGACATCTGTAAATGAGAAATACGAGACTCCTTATACATCAGCATGAGCACAACAATTAATCACATGCTGATGTGTTATTTAACGATAAAAGCACTTGTGTACTCATATTACATACTTTCTTGTTAATTCTTGATTAGATTTAACAGCTCCGAGGACAGAATAGTTTAAAAGGCTCATCACTGATGAACAGACATCACTTATGGTGCTTTTTCCTAATAGTGGTGGTGTGTGTGTTTTATTTTTTATTGAATGAACGGACTGCCATTCAGCGACCCCGCTGAGTGGCAGGGGACGCATTGTGCGTTCACACTACCAAAGGAACGCGGACAAATGCGATCCAGACCACCTTTACATGTAGTCATAGATTGGATCTCTCAAATGTGATCTCAGTGCGTCCTGGCGATGTTCACATATGTCTTTCATGTGATCGTATCGTCCAGACCGGATCTTAATGCAAATTCTGAGCAGGCCCTAAGACTGCTTGTAAACACGAGGTGAGAATTCATTTAGATAGAAGGCTTTCCTGTAGATCAGAAATCATTGATTTGAATTTCCTGCAAACGAGTTTGAGTTTGTTTTATTACTAGTACTAATAGTAATAATAGTACTTATAGTACTAATCAAAAGTACTAATAGTACTTTATATAAACCCATATCTTGCTTTTTCTGTTATAGTAGATTCATAGTAGGTTGTGTGGTTGCTCATAGTAATGATGCCTTTTCTCTTTTTTCTCTCTTGTCTACATTTTATTCAATCGATGGATAAAACCAACTGGACACTCTGTACTTATGTTCAGCGTGAGCAGCCACGGCCAGTCAATTGATCCATACGGCATGGGGAGAAAAAAGTTGCAGAAAGGCCGATTAAAAAGTGCTGCGTGTGTTAACAGAACTTACAAGACTGATAAAAACACACAGTATCTGCACACCAGTGACCTGATGGCACTTGCTACTGGACATCTACATCATTACCCTGACTTTGTCTCCCTAACTCCTTATCTTTTTCAGTTTCCCTCGGCCTCTTTGTCATATCTCTCCACTGTATAATTACAGTTTATTGAGTGACCTCTTTACTTCCTGGTCTTTATACTGTATGTATCTCTGGCAGCATGCCCCCGGAGATTTAGACAGGAAGACATTTCACAAAAGTGACTTCTCCACCCAACATTGCACGGTTTTAATTCGCCAAGAACTAATGTTCAGCAAGATCCTACGGCTTTTTGGAGCCGACGTACACTCGACTGTCTGAAGCACAGCAACCATAAACGAACTGTAAATGTGGTCCACCTGCAAAAACAGACAACGCTGGGCTTTTAAAACGTCCTGGGCAGCTTTGTCCTGAGTATTTACAGCCACAAACAGGGAGCAAATCATTGTGTTTGCAGTTGCGTCAAGTGCCTCAAGCTCCAAAAGACCCTGAACCGTCACATAGGGTGGAGTGAGCGTGTATAGTTGTCTTCTTGAAAGGTCGTTTAGTGAAAACACAGGCAGGGTGAACTGGCTTCCTCAAAAGGTTCCTATTCCTGGGAAGCTCCAGTGGTGGAAATGCATCTTGTTTTTAAAGAAAAAGAGCAAGTTGTTAATTTGGTTGTTCTTCAGGAAAAAAGGCAGATAATTAATCATTCATGAGTAAATTTTGAGCCCACCCCTCAAAGAATCTGGAAAAAAAATACTTAAAAGTCCGTTAGCTGAAAGTAAAAGTGCTGAGTGGTGCTACCTGTTGTAGTAGCAGCACACATGACACTACGTTTTACCTCCTGCAGAGGAAATGATAACATAAAGTTAAGTTGCACTTCTAGTCATAGGCCTTGTAGTGTGAGGAACAGACAACAGAGGGCTCTTGTGTTACTGAGTGGCAGTGACGGAATAAGGTTGTTAAGATGTCAACAGTGTTCCAAATCCCCTTCTTGTCCTTCTTTGTCTTCTTCTTGTTCTCCTCATTCTTCTTTAATGATATAATTAGCATATTAAATTAACAGATTTAATCATGACTCATGCCTGCCATGCTCCAGCTAATGGGGACGTAGCGTTGCACCTCTTCAGCGGTGACAGAGTCAGGCATCCAGCCCCAAGGTCCCCCACCCACAAAAGCTCTGCAAACTCTGGAAACTTGGACTGGAGTCACTCCATTGGGAACTGATTATTCTCCAGCAAAGATCTGCTGAGCCAGTCGAATCACTTTATGTGCCGATCGACAGAGTAACGGTCACTTGAGTGTCGTGGCGTTGAACGAGACTATCCTGTTGCGTGGAGACGTGTGTGCCTTTTTTACTTCATGGGTTGAAACACACCACAAATGGAGCATTACCAGTCTCTTCCTCTGGTTAGCCCCAGCGTCTGTAATGCTGTGCTGTGACTCAGAAGCTTTTGAACAGGGGACAAATCCATAACTATTGAGTTTGCAGTGTTGTCACGTTTGTCCTCCAGTTCATTTGTACATTTATAAACCTTGATCTCCCCCCTCTCCCCTAGTTTATGATGTTATGGCCTGGCTCAAGTGGCCGCAACAAAAAGGAGACGCACCACGTCAGTTGCAGAAAAAAGAAACAACTATTTATTTAATAAATCCCTCACACAGAATCTCTTTTAAACTGAGAGAGTGGTGGCGCCAAAGACTACTGGGCACTGGGAACAGGTGCCCCGAGTTATTGCAGTTAGCCTCAGAGAATGAAACCACACCCACACATGCCCACGGGGGCATCACAATGAGAATATGTGAATAGTGAAAGAACCGACTGACTGTATGACTTTACTGATTAAGAGCAGCTCAGCATGTCAGTCACTTTTCTTCCCCCGCTACCAGTTGCCTGTTCTGTGTAAATGGAGTCCCCTCTGCTGTTGACAAGGCATCACTGCACCCAGCACAAATCACGCCGCTCTTGTGGCGAAAGCAGCAGGTGTGTGTGTGTCTGTGTCTCTGTGTGTGTGTGTGTGTGTCCTCTGCTCTCATCTCAGTGATGAGCTTAGCTTTTGTTCTGCTCCAAGCTGATGAGTCAGCTATCCTTCACCCTCTTTTGCCTCCTCTCTTTATGGATCAGGACACCGAAATGCCAGCGATACAATTGATTAATCCCCCAGCAGGTGTCTTCAAGCATGAGAGATTTTGTCTGGATAGCACGGTGCCCGCACACACTTTGTCTCTGTGGGAGAAAAACAGCAAACATAAACACGCACAGAGTGGGTTTACGGCACAAAAACAAGAAGTGACTGGCTCAGAATATATGGAAATATAAAACTGACAGGACCACACGCAGTATTCCCCCTCCTTTCCCCTGCCTCTGAGGGCACAGTCTCTTTTTATTATTGCTCACTCACACTTATTTACATTTGATACACATTCACACACACGCACACACCTCGGAGAAACAAACAGACATCATATTTACTTGCTGCTGTTTAATGATGCTGAATGTTGCAGCCAGCAGCAGAATGCATTCTCTGGCCCCGCAGGAGCTGTCATCATTTCAGCTGTTTGTCGACAGCCAGGCGTTTATGATATGGCAGTACGACTCCCCCAACAGCCAGGCAGTCCCAGCAGCTCGAGGCATTGTTCCCGGCGAAATGTAATGACAGTGGAGCAGCTTGAACAACAGGTAGCCCCTTTGTAATTATGGCCGGCAGTGTGGCAGCTAGAGTGCGACTGAGTCGCAAGACGCTCCCGGCAGTGCAGCAGACTGTAGCCTGCTCTGTAGCTGTTGATATGAATGCAGTGTCAGCTCTAACGCTTCTCAAGTTTAACAGAAGAATGAGAAGTGTGGCTTGTGTTTAGTTGTGCTCCATTAAGTTTTAATGATTGAATCACACAATATGTAGGCCTTTTTGCAAATAACACAATAAAAACAAAAGACAAAAAAAAATCATGTCTAGATATGTACTGCCCTTGTGTAGATGTGAATAATTTGGTTACAACAGAATACCAACAAAATGGTAAGATAGCAATATAGTCCTGGAGCAGTATTTACTCATGCAGTTATGCTCTGTAAATTAAATGTATACATTAATCACTAATAGATTTAAATTAGATTTAAAATTCACTGACTTTTTACTAAAGGTAGAATGTGCATAACATGTACATATCATTTTAAAAAGTTGTGATGTAATGGCCTTTACTCAATCACTTTTCCACTCCTTTGCCTTTGTTTGCCATTAGACATTTTAATAGTACACAAATGCACAAATGTACAAACTCAAATGTAGCTCAAATCTAAATATGTAAACCCACCTGGTCTCTAGGTTGTTGTTACTTAAATTTTATGTGTTCCTTTTTTTGACAAATTCCACATTATTGTTATACGGAATTACTCTTGATGCATATTTTGATGCATCCACGAGGCTTTCAGGTATCCTCTATAAAAGGTCAGAGGAAAAGGATTGGAGAATGGTGGTTTTCCCATTGAGTCTATTTAATGTTCTACTTATGTCTTTAGTTTGGCATTGGAAGATAATACAGGTTTAGGGTTAGGGATTTGGAAAACTGTTGTGTTAGTGTCGTATAATATTCAAGTGTTTTCTCTTTCCACAAAATGCTGCAGAAATGCTCAGAACCTGAACCTGCAGGAGCCCTCTGTGACACCAGTGAATTTTAGAATTTATTCATTTGATTTTTAGCTTTTAACTGGTGACTTTTAAGGCTTGACTGCCTCTGCCCTGCAATCTCTACTCCTTATCTATCATTCCCTTACGAGACAGAGCCCAGTCTTGCATCATTGACTGCGGCACCCTTGCCCTTTCCAAAGGCTGTAGAAAAGCTGAGTGCAACCTTTTTTTTTTTTTAAAGAAACTGTACGATTGCTCAGGATCACACCGTCCGAGTAGCTTGTTCTGAATCACTGCAGTACTTATAGAAAAATAGACATTTATGACCGACTCATTACGCTGTAAAGGGACTCTCTAAAAGCAGTCGATACAATGAAGGTGAAGGACTTGCTGTGCAGCATTTGGACAGAAATACGCTGGTGACCTCTTGACATAATGCTCCACAGACCATGACAGAGATTACTTATCTGAGATCGAGAAGTTTAGTTAGAGGAATTAGAAAGGAGATTATCAATTCAGGGTATCTACAAATTCAGAGTGTCAATCTGATACCAGTGTTCTCTGTTGCAATGTTGCCACACAGGAATAACTTCAAGGTAAGGTGACATGAGGGTATCTTGCCATCTTACTGTGAATGACTGATGGCGATTGCACTTACATTTCTAACAATCCACAGCAGTATTGTCAAAACAAAGCTGTGTTTGATGTGGATTGGTCACATCACCTTAGTAAGTCCTTACTTAGGTGTGAAAGGAATGGTTTTACCCAGTGAAACATAATGTGCTGCCAAAACATTTCCAACCTGCAAAGACCTCTGAAGGTGACCCGTGGTATCTGGTACCAAGACGTCACCAAGAAATCCAAAATCCACACAGTCCTTGAAGATCTGGTGTTGCCAATGATCGACTTCACTTCCAAGGTTATCTATGGCATCAATCCCAGGAATGCAAGTACTACTAGGAAGTGATGCAGTGGAGGCTGACTTGTTTGTTGTGTGCTGCTGTTAATGCAGGCCTCCCTGCAGTGATTTGCCCTGTTGAAGAGCAGTTAGTTTGTTTTGCCATCAACATTTCCGCTCCTTTCACCCAAGTGGAACAAAGCGGTTTGAACAGATCGCCGGAGCGAGTGGCCATTTGAAATCGCCGTTTGAAGACCTCTGGGGTCCTGCTAAAAATATCTAATTTCAACAAAGACTGCCAGTGCTTGATGACAAATATGTCCAGTATTCAGTAGGCTGAAATCTTGGGACAGCTGGGACCTAGGGTCAGGTCAGCGGTGGAAAAAGTACCAGTGTAACACAGTAAACAAACCCAATTACATACGGTGGAATCAAAAAACACGTATTCAAAACCATTTTCAAGTTAAAGGAGTGTCACTTAAACGTATTTAAATAAAACACAAACCGCACTTCTTGAGTGATACCTTACTATGCTGATGTATTTATGTGTAAGCAGCATTTTGTTACCATAGCATGTCTAGTGAAACTAGTTTATGTACTTTATATACAGCTAATAGATAGATAGTCTAGTGTTTCCCAGTGCAGTCTTGAGATGAATTGTGGGAAGGAAGTATATTTAGGTTTTGGAAAAATATAGGACATACTGTAACTGTAACATTGGTTTTAGGACTATGCAATTGCATGTGAGTTTTTTTTCTTTGTTTCAGTTTAAACACCCCCATAAATGGTGCGTTAGACTCTCTAGAGACCATTACATTCTAATAGGAAATGAATCTAGCTATGCCAGGCTAATGAGGACAGCACATTTGTAAAATCTATTCAGCTACTACTCACTGATGTTGTCTTGGTATGTCCACTTCTGGTCTCATTAGTGTCAGTGAAAGTTTGATCATTATCTTAGCTTCGATTTTTTGTATTTAGATGAAAGTAGCACTGTCTATCAGGGCTTAAATCAATTTACATAACTGCTCATAAATACAGAGACAGTAAAACATTCTGGCCTTGTTAGGAAAGCTGGCAGCAAAGAGCAGCAAAGCAGAGAATAAATGTTCATGCTCAGAGTGCCTCCATTTGGAGACCATAAAGTGGAAAACAAGTGCCACAAGACTGAACATACGGTGTTTTCACTGACTATTGGCTGTTCAACCAGCCGGGCCGCTCCTTGGGGAAAGCCTGTCTGCGCATCTGTTGGCCAGCAGGGTGCAGCATTGAGCTTCACAGTGGCGCCTTTGGGTGAAAGGTGGAGGAGTGGTGGCAGAAATGAGAAGGGACCTTGGAGAAGCTGTTAATCCTCTCCTCCTCTGTTTCTGTGTGCATGTTTCTGTGTTGCGCAAACACAAACCTGAACACAAACTGGACATCAGCGAGCATCCTCTCAGTCACCCTTCTCTCTTCACCAACTGCTCACACACTAGTAAAGCATATTTACTGATATTTCCCACCATCATCCATTTGTCATATTTATTTTTCTAAAATTTTGCATTCAGTTCAAATGTTGGGACGAGGTTAATCCTAACATGATTCCTGTATCTTGTAATTTAATTCTATTCGATAAGTGCAAGTGGGACAATTGGATTTGCTGTGCGTCTTATTTAGCTTTAAAGGTTGATCGCATAAAGATACTGCGTCTAATGTGAAACTGACCGCTTTAAATTGAATCCCTGCAACGGACAGGGTTAAAAGGTAAGGATTACACAAGCGGCGTGATTACATTACTGCTCTTGTGTGTTTGTGTGTGTCGTGTGCGTGTGTGCAGCGTAACAAATTCTGTTAAAAGAGCTCAGCCATGAAAACGGACATAAAATATTCAGCCGACAAGAGGAACACACACACACAGCAGTGCAGCAGTAGGCTGCAGGCAATGCACCAATTCAAATCTCAGTCAAGTTTATTTATCTAGATGTGACTTAGTCATCAAACCATTCTTTCTTTTGACCCTGCCTTTCATTCTTTCCTCTGGTTTTGCTTATTTATATGTTTTTAATTCATCAAAAAGAAAGAAAGTTACCTCTTGTATGTGTCTATAGTCTTCAGGCTGCTGTCATCTACTCTCACTGGTGATGTCACAGACTCCCAACATCCCAGAGGACACACACGCACACACACAGAGCTGTGTCCATGCGGGGATGAAATCTACACAGCTGTCTTTTTCTTTTCCTCCCTCTGTCTCTCCCTTGGTCTCTCTCTTCCGTCCCTCAGTCCACCTGCACCGCTATGTCATTTAATTGGTTCCAAGGCACACACACACACACACACGTTTCGCTTCAACAGGTGTGATGTCAGCGGGAGCCCAGCGTGGCGCCGTGTGTTGCTATGGCGACCGGCAGGCGCCTAGCGACCAACAGTTGCTCACGTTTTTCTTCCCTTTCATTTTTTGTTCCTTACCTTTGCTTTCCACCCCATCTTCTTGGTTTGTTACCTTCCTTCTCTTTCCCAGCTCCTGTTTTTTTTTTTCCTCCTGTACATTGCTAAGGAAAGCACAGCACCCGTCTCCATGTGGAAAATGGACGCATTTGCCACACGACAACACACGTGTGCAACAAAAGCATGCACACTTTGATACTCATTAACCAGTGACACCTGCCATGTTGCCACTTCAGTAACCTGTGTGGGGGTGCTGGTTCAATTTAGCCTCGCTTGCACCTGCGTGTGCGTGTTTTTGAGTACGTCTCTGTGCCGGTGCTTGTGTGCACCTGCACGCAAGAATGTATTTTCCTAGTCTGCTAATGCTTTCTGGCATGTTGTCACGGCAGTTTAGCAAGGATTAGCCAACACACATTCGGAATGTAAATTTGGAATTACCTTTATCGGACAGCAACGACAGCGCCGCCGAATACGTGACGCTAATATATTCCAAACACGTAAGTCAGCTAAATTAATAAACAAACCAATCAGGCGGTCTTGGTGTCGTTACAGTAAAGACGGACTCAGTGTCGGGTGAAAGATTCACTGCTGCCTCTTCATCTGTAGTAAAACTAGGCACATCCACAATGAAGAGCTGGAGTTTCACGATGACAAGGGATTATATGACTAATGTTGAGGGAGACTTCGTGAAGTCTTTTATTATAGTCTGTCTGCTGATTGGCCCACATGTCATTTCACACACAACTCAGGCGATGCTACTTCAAAGAATCATCACAGCTTAAAGCTTTCTTCAGTATCAAAGGTATCCTGTGATAGTTGCATGTATGCATATTTACATTGCAAACAGTAATTGGTAATGGGTGAATTTGAAGCTGAATATACTTAGCATAATTATCCCCTGAACTAGAAGAAAGACAAAAACTAATGACAGGAATGTCAATAGGTGGATGTCCCCAGTTTTGAGGGTGAATTCAGGTAGTTTATAGCGTCCGAACAATTGTTCAAATACTCCAGTTATGCAGTAAAAATTTTAAAACTCAATCCCTAAGCAGTTATCCAAAAATGATAATCTATAACCACTTAAATGACCTGGTCGTAGGGGGGCTGGAGCCTGTTCCAGGTGTCATTGGCCAACACGTGGGGTACACCTAGGTTATCACAACGTTAACACAGGTTGACGAACGACCATGCATACTCACACCTACAGCCAATTCAGAATCACCTATAAACATGTATTTTTATGGCCTGTGCAAGAAAGCCAGAGCACCCAACCCATGAATTTAGAAGGAGGACATGCATATTCTGCACAGAAAGGCCTCCGCTTCCCCACAGATTGAACCCAGAACCTTCTGGCTGGGAGGCAACAGCACCAACCACTGCACCACCTATCCAAAACTGTGTGGCTGTATAAATCATCCAACTGTTTGTGCTCTGTACAGTTGCCAATGGAGACCCTAAATGGTCCATACACTACCTAACATATAATTACCCCCCACCCATTAAAATGTCCTCACAAAAGTCTCATGTCATATTCATATTTTCAATGTGTATCCACTTCAGACACTTCAGACTTTCCAAATTATAGCTGTGATCAAGCTTGTACCTGACAATGTGTGATTGTACTATGGTGTTAGACGCACTTCACGTTAGCACGGACCGCATTTAACAAATCAGCCGCTTGCGCATGTGAATGGGCAGCATTATCCCAACCGGTCATTAGTGAGCACATGCTGTTCCACCGTTTACATGCACTCAGCTACATACTGTACAGGCTTTTTAAAAGTATATGTGAGTCACGTGTGTCCTGCCCGTGTGTGTTGGGCACCACGCTGACGCTCTGTGGGGGTGTTCAGACGTCATTCGCGTTCAGATAGCTGCCAAGTCCAGTAAGTAACACGACTGATACACACAGTGAGACTGTTACATGTGTGCTAAATGTGTGCGTGATACGTGGAGAGAGAGAAAGGCAACTTTCACTGTAATATATCAAGTAACCAAGGAGACTTGGGCCAGTGATCAATATTTGATTCAGTGCCACTCGAGAAGATTGTGTCTATGCGTGTGTGTGTTTGTGTGGCGATCTTGGATTGCTGCTGCCCGTTAGTTTTACTATAGAGGTTGTGGCGTAGGTCCAGAGAACCCCCACCAGCCACGCTGTTGGCTAACATTGATTGTGTCCTCTCAGGGGCAGCAGTCTGAGCCAAGATGGCACCCACAACGACGCTGGCTGGGCGCAATGAGATGGTGACATCATATTTAATATTCAGACACTTGTCCCAAGGTGCAAGGTGTCTAAATCAGGGCTCCTGTGGCAATTTCAATGTAGAGCCATGGTCGGGATGCTGCCAAACATGGACCTTCAGTTCCATCTGTGGTGCGTTGTCTGGCATGGTGCTGTGTGGAGGGATGTTTTCTCATCAGGACAGGCCCAAGCTGACTGTGTTTCAGAAGGATAAATTAAGATTATCTCTGTCAATTTGATCTCAAATGGGCCAGAGCAGTAACATAATAGCATAATAACCTTTAAATTATGACCACTTTGCAAATTCATGTTGTGGGCCAGATTAGACCTTCTGGCCGGCTGGATTTGAGCCACTGGCCACTGCGTTTGACACGTGTGTTACAGAAATTCAGAGGAACAACTAACGTTTTTCGGTTGATTTAATGTAACTATGCAGTGGGAGTTATACTTCACAGCATGACAAGTCTAAAGAAATTCTATGATGTAGTTACATCCATGTGTAGCAGAATCTCAAAGAAATCTTTCTGACACCTTGTCAAACCCTGAATCCAGAAATCTTGGGTGTTTTCAGACCAAACTAAAGCGTGCTTTCTCGCCCATGTTTCATTCAGATTCAGGGAGTAGTTGATACTGTGCGTCTGATAGTTGTTATTGTCCAGTATTTCTTGTACTTACAGCTTCTATAGGACCTAGTTTCAGTTGTGTACAAGAGAAAAGTCACATCACTTGTTATTTTGGTCACTTCTTGCACAATCCATAGAAACAGATATAGTCAAGGTATTAAGCGTTGGATGAAAGGAACAGGTCTGACACGCTGTTTAATTCTTTTTGTTTTTCTGGAGAGGATCAGGCATGGATTGACAGTTGACGGCAACGCTGATGGGTATCACTCTACGCTGCCTGCAAACAGTTCTTGATACATTATTCATTTTCCGTGACAAAGGTTTTCCATGGCCACTCCTCTGGACATCTATTTTCTCTCAACAGCCATGGTGCACCAGGGTTTCCAACAGTGATACTGCCACTGCGGTACTCACTGCTTTGCCAGAGTCATCAAGTTTCTAAATCCGCAGGGAGCTGTTTTAAAGAGTAATGCCGTACCCGGTTTGAGTTCCTCTTCGTCTACCGATTGAATGCAAGATCGTTTGTTTGAAGAAGTGCAAGTGCAGGGGGGAGCTGGGGTCATTCCTCCAACAATATAATGAAGAGATGAAGAAAGAATGATTCTAAAAGTTTAATTTCATTCCTTTAAGACTGGTTCTTATTTGTAAGGGTTGATTTCCCTACGTAACAATCTACAGATCAGTCGGGTGCGTACCTATTTTCATATCAGTAGGTACAGTAAAAACAAATTTATTTCTTAATTAACTGCAGTTAGATGAGAATTCATCCACAGAGATACTACCCTTTTCAAGTGCAAATGTATAAATCTATTAGCTCCGTGCATGTTTTGGACTGATTTCACTGCAGCTGTTACCAGCAGGCCAAAGTTTTATTAATGCCATCATTAATTTTTATGTATTCAGACTGTGATGTCAACATGTGGTTTGTGGAGACGGCAGCACTCACAGTAAAATGAATGTTATTAAGCTCTGAAGGCCACCAAGAAGTCGGCGTCCTAGTTTCTTGGCAACTTTACAGCTTTTATTTCTGTGTTTCCATCTTGTTCCTTTCTTTTGTACACCTCCGTCCTTACTTTTTTCCCATTGTAATTCTGCTTTTCTCTTCTGTCCACAGCCCTTCATTTCCTTCCCCCTTACCTCAACATTTTCTTTGACCCTCCCTTCCACTTCTTTTTCCTTTCCCCCTTCATTCCCTCTCCACTTTCTAACCTTTCCCTCGCTTACTCTCCTCCTCCATTCCTGCTTACCACTCAGATCTCTTCACGTCCCTCTTGGATGGCAATCCATCACCTCCTCCTCCTCCCTCTCTTCTCTGCTGGGTATAATCTGAAGTGTGCGTGTGTTTCCATCTCTCTCCGTCCATCTGAGACCCATGTTCTGAGTTATTACTCTCTAATCATGAGCGAGCCCAGAGCCAATCCGCAGCACACACATATTTCTCCATACTTGATGTTTTGCATCCGGACTCGGATGAGAGTGGAAAAGTTTTTTGAGAGATGGAGATACATACGGCATTCTGAAAACTGGTTTCCTCTGTGACTTTTTTCTTTTATTGTGTTTGCGTTGAAGATCTATCATTTTGGCCTTTTATTTAAGAAAAATGAATATCATCCATTTAGGTTTCTTGCCTCAAGTGATGGATGTGAGAGTGACCACTGACGTTCAGTGCGCTGATCAATACACACTGTGTGCTATTGAAAGAATTCAAAAAGAAATGACTCACATGTCAATTTGATTAGATGTCATAGTGGCACACTTTACTGTTTTTCACTAGGCATTTCAACCCGCTAAAGTCTGGGAGGAGGAGTATGGAGTATGGGATTGCATCCATAATGCCACAACTGTTTTGAAAGCTTGAAATCCAATTAAAAAAAAAAAAAAAAAAAAAAAGTTTTGCAAGTCTGAAACAAGTTTTGAAAAGCTTTCGTAAGTCTGAAAATAAATTCAAATCTCTGCAAATATTCGTTTATGTCAGAGTTTTATTTCATCACAGAATTTGTCTCTCCCGGGAAAATGAGAGAGCTCATACTGTCATCATGATCCTCATCTACTAATATTACTATGCATATTACTTTGGTTCGGTTAATTAACTTAAAATGACAAGTGACACAAAGCAGTCGAATCTGTTCTGTTATTCTGTCAGAACTTTGCACATGCAAACAGTTTTATGATTTGACATCATTTTGAGGAAATCAGGAAATAATATGAACCAAAAATGGAGAATCAGCAGAGGTGACATTTATCCCTGTCATATGTTCAGTTTGCTCAAGCATCTATATGCTGAGAAGGGCGATCTGCTGCTGCTGCTGCTGCTGCTGCTGGACACCTCAGAAGGAGAGGACGTGCTCCGGAGACATAGAACAACCTATCCTGCTCCAGTTAAACTGTTTGATAATTTAATTATAAGCTTATAAAGAGTAGCCGTATCCGTCACTGGGTAATGTGTGCTGGCACTGCAAATGAACTGAATCGCGATAGCAGGCGGGCTCAGACCACCCTCTCTAACAGGTCTCGGCTCAGTAGATTTGTCTCTGAAAAGAGAGTGCGATGCCGTGTTCACACCACACCAAACAAATCACTTTTTACTCTCTTTTCCTAATAAACTGCATGGATTTTATTTGCTCTTCCCTCTGTTTTCTTCCTTATTTGTCGCCCTCCTTCTTCCATCACCCCGCTTTGTTTCCTCCTCTCGGGGTTGCTCTTGTGTTGCTCTTCAGCTTCTTTTTCATTTGTGGTGCTGCTGAGTTTGCACAGGGCCCACATAAATCACACGCTAATAATGTTACGTAGAAAAATGGATAAAGAGGTTTTTTTTTACACTGGTGGAAATTTGTTTAAAATGAAGGAGGGATTGTGGGGAAAGGACAATGCACGCACACACACACACACACACACACAGTGGACCACTGCTTGTGTTTAACTGTGTTATATGATCTGTTTGTCCTCTAGGGTCAGGGTACCCATATGTTCTGGAAGCCCCAGCCCAGGACTTTATCTCTGGTAATCAAAGAAATAAAAAAAAAAATGCCCCTTCGACTACCAACTACCTCCTTAATCCTCACTGTACTACGGCGAATACAGCTGCATTACTACTCCATCATTAATCTTTAATAAGTGGTCATTAAGCATTGCTCCAACCTTGTCAAATGCTTGAAAAGAGCCTCCCTCCCTCGCTTTGCATTGCATTAATGCCGCCGACAATTATAAACCCCCACTGTCTTTACAGATTCTGCATAGACCATAATGATCGGTGTGTTTTCACAACGAAAAAAAAAAAGAAAGAAGAAGGAGTGTGATAGTCCTGCAGTTTGCAAAATAGAAGCCAGGAACACACACTCACCTCGTGGTGTCATATTAATCAACAGCCAACGTGAAAAATATCTCGTGTGCATATTATTCCTATTCCGCTGCATGGTACAAACTCGCCCAGTCTGGCCTTATTACTGCTAGCCTCGAGCCCTAATGGAAAGTAATAAAGAGCTCTGAACATCTTAGTTGTGTGTTTTGTGTGGGTGTTAGAGCGGGAGTGTGATACGAGAGATGAATGGTTCTGATTAGCCAGTGCAAGCCTCAGACAAGCGTGATGATCAATGCCTCCCGTCTTTCTGCTGCTGCTTAAGAACAGACAAATGTGCCACCGCCTTATACGCACACACACACGCACGCACGCACACACGGACATCAAATTATTCATTAGTCATGTACACTGTGTGTATTCCTGTGCTGTGCCTTCACCTGCAACTTTTAATACTATTTCTTTTTGCCAAGATTGACAGTGTGTTTGCTTCAGTTCCCCGCTTCAGTGTGTATGAATGTGTATGACGCCCACAGGACACAGGTGTATTTACTGTGTCTGTGTGTGTTGCTGTCAATTTAAAGGATAGCAGAGGTACTGTACACGCAATGGAAATTCCCTGAAATTGGTTAGGGCAGGGTATGAAAGTGTAGATCAGCGCACTTGCGTGTCTGCAGAGGACTGCGGAACGGAAGTGCTGACTCTGCAGCGGCAGAGCATGGGGGGGCGGTTTGTGTGTTTGTGGGGGTGGGAGGGAGAACAGACTATAGAGAATGGGAGAGACATGGACGGATGTGGTGCAGAAATGGAGGGAGAATCTGAAGGAGAAGGAAGAAAAGTTAACGTAGGACGGGCGAATGGAGGAAAATATGTGAGGGAGAGAAAAGGTCTGGAGAGTGGAGCGATGAAGTAAATGGAGACGGAATGAGAGAGGCAGATGAGAGAGAGCGAGAGAAAGAGAAGCAGTGCAGAGAGTCAGCAGCGGGTCCCTTGGCTTTTGGTGCACCAGGCTTTCATCCAGGAAATGAAACGACTTACCTCTCCCCTGTGTGATCGGGCTAAACACACACACACAAAGCAAGAGGCACATTTCCCCCAACGCATCAAGGGCCACATGCACACAAACTTACTCATCCACACTTATGTTGATGGACTGTTATTGTGATCATCAGTGCCACCATCTGCCTGTCTTCGCTGTGTGTGTGTGCGCATGTCTGTGTGTCCATGATGTGTGTCGCCACTGGAGAAATCATGCTGCTGCTGCTTTCTCAATCACCTCATGGTGGCCTAGGTAGTGACGCGGGCCTAATTTAGTTCAATATCCAAGTTATAAAGCGTGCAGTCGTTAGTTCGACGCAGCCATTCTCTCAAAGCCAACGTTAAATACTGTGTAAACAGGTGTCTAAGCTCACGGGAGTTTATTTTGTCCATAAACACACAAAAGCTTCTCACAGAAATGTACATAGACGACTTTAATCCACTAAGCACGGGCAAACGTGTCAGGTGAGAACACACTTAATTGTCTGGCTGATTTTATTTGGTCGATATTCATTTTTGCATAATCTTGTCATGCACGTAATTGCAGTTGCGTAGCTTGTACAACAGACTGACAAATGACGACTGGGCTTATTGTGTTTCTTTATGTGAACATTTCATCCCTTTCCAAGTAGCGTATATCGTTCTAAAACACTGGTGGGGAGTTGGGGTTTAAATAGAAACATATGCTGCCCATCATAAACGCAGACTAAGATGACTAGGGCCTATTAACTAGATACGCACCTATAGTTCAAGGGCTCTTTCTCCAATGAATGGTACTCTGACACCCCATCACTGGCCAGAAACTCTTGTCTCAAGATGTGAATAGGGGAGAAACGTCTTGTAGACAGATGTTAAGACTGTGTTTGAATTGATGGCAGATTATATGTCTCTGAACAGGGGAGGAGGACTGAGATAGAACCTGCTATCACTTTACAAAGACAGTTGCTACAGGTGAGTATCTGGTGGCAGACACCCAGACCTCATCTTCTCACCAGTCCTTTAGAACTGAAGAAGCTACTACTAGGTGAAACATCTTCAAGAAACTCTACAGGTCCAATTGCCTTTGTTTCAGTTTTTTTTTTTTTTTTTTGGATATACCTGGACCTGGATGACTGAGAACCTTCACAGACATATTCCCTGTGTTTGTGTGGAAAAAGTGGTATATTGTTAAATTCACCTAAATTAAATCCAACTTCTGTAACGCAACAATTTAGCAGTTACAAATATGTAAAATAGGCTTCTGTAAGTGCTGTACACTATGCGCTTCAATTACCACCGAGCTCTGCTAGGGAAAGGGGGACGCACCATTAAACCAGATGATGTTTGCTCAAGTGAAGGTTTTATTGTTTAAGTGATTAACAGAATTAAACAAAGCCAAACACCACTGAGACTTTTATTGTGTTCAGTCTTGCAAATGAAGTCCCAAATATAACCTAAATATGAAACGCCCCTATTTCTACATGCGTCTATACAACTTAAAAGCTTCCAAGAGTTGGTGTGTGTCTAATTATGAGGCCCAGCTCTTAGACCATAAGACGAGATCAATTGGACGGTAGTACACCAGTTTGAATTGCCAAACCAACTAACCTGTAGAGTGTAAGCAGAGAAGAACTGTATCAGTATTCCCTCTGATAAATATCTTTAAATATGGAAGAAATGTGCAACAGCACCCACATCTGAAAGCAAAGGCTGACCCTTCTGAAAATGGGGGATAAACTGCACCACAGATTTGACCGTCTGGTGCCCTCCTCAAGACATGATGAGTTGAAGACTTTGGATTCGTGGGAAAACAAAATAATTCTGGAAAATAGTGACTCTAACCCTGCAATAGTAAAATTAGATGGACAGTTCTTCCCAGCAAACAAATGAAATTACTTATTCATTTTAAAATGCCAGTGGCAGTAAAACAACTCGTTCACCTCATCAGACAATGGAGCAAGTCACAAAAGTCCACAAAAGCTTATATTAATCAAAAGGATAGTCACAATGGCCACAGCACTCATTCGATTTGTTCTTCACATCCTTTCTCATTATGGATTCCTCTCAAACCACTGGTTCCAGGAGAAGAGGTTTCCATGACAGCAAAGTGTGGGGTCACACTCAGAAACCTGGAGGTCAGACTGAAGTCGCCTGGCTTCGTGGGTTCCTCAGTCTCTGAGGAGACGGAGAAGTGGAGTGACTTCTCAGATAGATAGAGAGAGAGGATATTCAGGCGCCCTAAGACCCTAACGCATTCATTAAGGATGAAGTTGGGGCCATGGTATCGATCGTTGGATGTATCTGTTCGGCTCAGGATGAAAAGCACCATCGATCGGCAAGTTAAAAGTTGTATGTAAACGTTTGAGCAGAACTTTGGAGTTAATGAAGGAGATGCAGTAGCAAGACGGCTCCAAACCATTGACCAGGGACAGCAAAAGTTATCTAGTGTGAGATGATATGATTCATATGTGGCGTTTACACACTGTTGGCAGTATTTCTAGTCAGATGATAGTAAAGAAATAGACAATCGTGGGCGACCGTGGCTCATGTGGTAGAGCAGTGTGTTCGCTAATCGCAGGGTTGGCAGTTCAGTCGCTGGCTAACTGAAGACTGGCAGAAGGGTTCTTGGTCAAGACACTGAATCTGAAGCTGATCCCAAGGGTAGGTGAGCACCTTGCACAGCAGCTGCCGCCATTCATGTGTGAATGGGTCGAGCACTCAGGTAGAAAAGTGTGTGAAGAAAAGTTAAACACACATCCCAAACTCTAAAAGCGATTAAAGAAAGATACCAAAGCTTGCATAATAACTTTGGTGATTTGCTCTGGCCTGTTTGTGTGTGTGTGGATGTGTGTGCAGACACGCCATTACACCTCATTAAGCAGACATTGTACTGCAGCCGTAAGACGGGTGCCACGGCCGTCGTTACTCGGCGAGTGATTGAGTGCGAGACGAGACGCTTTGCCATCTCGCCTGGGACTGACGCTGGGGCTGTTACAGAACATTTACATAAACATCACCTCCTTTTAGATCTCATTAGCATAGAGAACACATCAACATGAAGGAAGGAGCGGAGGAGGGACGGATAGATAGATTAATGAACAGATGAATGGGTGTGCAGGGAGGGGAGGGAAAGACGGAGACGCTACAGTTGGATCGTTCCGAGAATGGAGATGGTCATATTAAGTACCAGAGGAAACATTTACAAATGCATTGTTGGTTTTTATTTCTCTAACAACGTTTCTTTCGTCTTGAGGGGCCAATTTTTCCTGGCACTCTGGTTTTGCATTTTTCCTCCCCTGTTCTTCAGCTCATATTTTTAGAATCCGCTCGTTTCATTGGAAGCGCCGAGATTCTGTTGATTTACTCAGACCAAGGTAAATCATCTGGGAGCTTTGAGTAAACTGAGAGTCTGGGAGTCTGAACCAGAGGGAATTGTACTATAGTCGTTTCCCATGTGCCCATACAGTACACTGTATAAACCTGTGCTGCCAAAATACAAAAACAACGCTCAGTTAGAGAGGAGTGAATGGGAGGAAAACATTATGACCCCCTTTTTAATGTTTGGTTGGTTTTTGGACTTGCTAGGTCACGGACTCTACAAGACCTCTCAAGGTCCTATGTGAGAGGTCTTGGTCATAAGACCTCCTCACCAGATACTTGCCAAGTCCTTAAATTGCAAGGTGTTACCTGTTAGTATAATCTTTTATTTTACTGGCCAGCCAGCACATTACTACTGCTCCCTTTTGCCGATTTTCCTGTGCCGTTGTGTGGTCTGAAAACACAAAACATTGCTTATTTTCATTTTGAAATAAAAAGACGGCGTATATAGTGAAAGTGCATTGTAGTCCTTTGACTCTTCCCAAAGCCAATGAAATGGGTCCCAAAACAAACAAACAAAAAAAACTAAATGAGACCAGTGCAGTTAAAGCCATGTTAAACGTTATATGTGGTGTTTATTTTATAATAATATAGAATTTCACACTTTTATTGTAGCTAACTAACAAGGTTTCCATTATTGTAGCCTAATGGAAAGCTTGGTGTGGCAATAAAATGTAAAAGTTTAAAACCAAACCAATTTGTGAAAAGCTTACAGATCCAGTTACATGTTGATGTCACCAGTAACCAGTGTCCATCAAGAGATTGCAGCATAAAATCACTTCTGTTCCAGATTTCAGATTTCACAGTGGAAGCCAGTGTCATAAATGTTAAGTTACGCACTCCAAAGAGTTATATTCTGTATCTCATAGAAACCAACATTTTAACCAAGCTTCTCTTGAGGGCATCTTATGGTATCATCTGATATGGTAAATCAGTTGGTGAGACAGGCGTGGGTGCACTGTTTCCAAATCTGTACAGCACTGCTTTGACAGACTGCACTACAGAAGTCGAACCAGGTATAAAAATATTTAACGTTTTTGCAGTGAAGAGCTGGAGAGCTTTAAAGATCGATCCCCTATCCTTTCATTCAACACTGTGCGTACAGTACTGTACAGCCTAAAGAGTTGCCGTTTAAAAAGCAGAAGCGCTGAATGGTCAGATTTGTCTATCTGTATTAATTCTAATCTAATTAAGCCCGCGGTCTTAAACACAGCCAGGCATTTCTAATTGAATCTCTTCCTTACGCATGGCGCTACATAATGAATGTGGGGGCACATACACACAAACCGAGAACAAGCATCATTGCCATGACTGTGCAGAATTGATGCGATAATGGTAGGCTCTTTTACCCTTTACATCCATATATAGCTGTCACCTTGCATAACAAATGAGGGGGTGATTTGAATAATTGGGTTTTGTGTGGGAGCGGAAGCAGGGAATCTGCACCACTAGTGATTTTCATCTAAGAGGGAACGAGAGAGTGTGGTTTTTCATTCTGCTTGCCTCTTGCCCTCATTTTCAGCACAATCACACAAGAGTCGGTCCGATACGTTGCTATTCTGACACTGTTCCTTTTATTAAATAATACATATTGGTTTGTTACTGTCACCTGAGATGATGGATATGGTTTAATTGACGACACTTTTACAACAACTCATCATTTCTGCCTCTGGGCCCCTTTTTGTTTCTAGCGTGTCAGCATGTCCCTGTAAAAAGTTCCCTTGTTCTTACACTTTTCGAGCAAGTGTTCTTAGGGAGCACAGCAGCTGCCAGGAGTCCAGTTTGGTATTGTTCTCCCTGTGCCACCATGGGCTTTCTCTGTGGGTTTTCATCAGGTGTTCCGGTTTCCTCCCACAGTCCAGAGACAAGCTGGTTAGGGCAATTGTTCTAAACTGACAATAATTATGGATGTGACTGTGAATGGTACCTCTCACCTCTCAGTAATGTTAGCCTGGATGCCAACCCGACTTTCCCCGCTCACAAACCTTTTGATTTGGAGTTGCTCTGTTGGGACCTGGTTATAGCAACTATTTGTCTGGCCAGTCAATTCATGGGCGTGGGCTTTTTGTGGTGATGGACAGAAGAGTAACAGCGACAAACATATTTGATGAGCACTGGAGTTGAATTTGGGTGTTCCAAGTACGTTAATTTTAGATTTGCAAACTTGGTAGTTCAGACTTCAGAAGTTTGACTCTGAAGTATACACTCTGGAGAATGCTGGATGGTTGTTGAGTAATTAGGGATAGCAGCGTACTTTCTGGGATACCTGGCTTTCCTGAGTCCACACAGGCGACCTCCTGTTGTATCCTTGATAAAACACACCCGGGAATTTGCACTGTACTTGGTAAGATGCATACTTTCAAGTGGAACAGTACATCAACAGCGATTGATGACATTTCTCAAGTCCACAAGAACAGATAATACATGTTAATAAATTGTTAATAAATTAAAATACCTCTGATTGGTTGTAGCATCGTCCAGTTGTGTGCAGAGGTACTTTTTTCTTCTTAATGAGTGGAAAAAATAATTCAGTCTGGCTTTGCCTGTCTATGAAAGTGTAGTATTTGCCATATTTGAACCTTGACCAATAAAGAAACAAATATCTCTGCTTCTGCATTTTTCATTCGGGTGTAATGATAAATTGTCTAGTAATGTCCCTTTAAATTTTTTATTCATGATAAATATTTGATACTAGCCGTTCAAATCCAGAAATAGATGTATTGCTCAAACCAAAATAAACACAAGCACACGTGTGCCCACACTACACACATGCAGTTTCTTGATGCCAGTCCGAGGCGCTAGATGCGCAGCGTATCCAAGGCAACCTAAATTAGTCTCAGCAGGTATGTGGGCATTGTGTCTCTGGCTGAGGAGAGTGTGGGCAAGTGGGCAAGCTAAAATGAAAAGGAATATACAGAGGGCGAGAGGGGAGCGTGCAATGAAAGAAGTGAGTGTGGAGGGCAGCAGATAAGGCCTCAGACGGAGAGGAGGGGATGAGAGGTAAAGTCAGAGGTTGAATGTGATTAGTAGAAAGCATCAGCAGGGAGAAGCAGAGAGGGGGGGAGGGAAGCGCAGGGGGTGAGTCAGAAGGCAAAGAGAGTTATTGGAAACTAGCATGCTGCTGCTTATTGCATGCCATGAGGAATAAAGTCAGCAACCAGTCTGCATGATCCCTGTGTGTGTGTGTGTGTGTGTGTGTGTGTGTGTGTGTGTGTGTGTGTGTGTGTGTGTGTGTGTGTGTGTGTGTGTGTTCATTTGTGCAGTGCAGAAAAGGCTCTTATGCAATACCAGAGCACAGACGGCGCTAACTGAATTGCATCTCCAAAAAGACAAGATTACACTTGCTGCAAGACACACAGGCACGCACACACACACACACACACACACACACAGTCTGTGTTTAGGAGTACAAAGAAATCTCGTCTGCACACATGCATGCTCACGCACACGCACTCACTCACACACTCTAACACTCATTTACATTGACTAGTGTCTGGATGACAGAAGGGGTCCTAGAACACAGACGGCCTGTGGGTGAGATGACGCACAAGCTCAATCGTACACACAAGCACCCATAAGCACGCACACACACACACACACAAGCTCACACAACACAACACACAAATCTAATTATACACATGTACAAAGCCTGTTTCTCAGAATTGTCACATAACTGTCTGTGGAGTGATGGAAAGCAAAGACAGATTTGAGTATGTGAGTGTGTGTTTGTCACATCTTTTTCCAGCGCGCGCGTGTGTGTGTGTGTGTTAGACGGTTCTTGAAGGTGTTGATTGGGGAATGTATGTGTTGGTGTGTAGCTGCATTTTTTCCTTCCATCCCTGCAGCTTTTCGCCTCCTGCCCTCGCTCCAGCGCTCTGCCTCTGTCTCTCACCCGCTAGCCAAACACAGACCACCTCACCTCAGCTTTGAGCGTGTATTTATTTGTATGTTTTTACTAACGCTTCGTTCGTATCTACAGGTAAATGTGAGTTAACCAGGGCTATTAAAAAGATTTAGAAAAATGTCTAACCTGTTAAAGTTCTCTTCCTGTGAGTTGAACTCACAGTGTACGACAATCAAAACCAATCACATCAATCAAATTATTTTATTCTCACTGCACTTCTGAACAAAATGAAATTTAACGCAACCCCTCAGTGGCACAAAAAGAATAAAATTGCAGGATAAAATGCAATAAAACAAACAAACAAAACACTCTCAGCAGGATAATGCACCAAGCGGTGAAATTAGTGAGAGTTCAGTTCACACAACAAACTTCAGTACATCACTGTGCATTATACTGTTACATCCTTTTACAGTTGTATTGTTGTAAGCTGCAGTGAATAATTTATTTCGAACATGACTGCTTAAACAGACTACACTGAAAATACAGTACAAGCTTAATGCAGCAAACGTGTGCCCCCCGTGACCACTGCAGTGTTCATGCGTGCCGTTTTAAAATGAACCAGACCAGAAGCGTCAGAAAACGCCGTACTATCAATAAAGTCAAATGTAGCAGCTAGTGGATTGTACGTATACAAGTTTGGATTTCCAAATACTGAATGAAAAGATGATTTCAGGTCTCAAGAAGTTTGGCATGGAGACACATTTTCGGGCATGACAGTGATCCCGGGAACACTGCAACTATCTGACCAGAGTTATTAAAGAATAACTGGAATCTGTGACCCGGTCAACTTTATGTCCCCTGACTTAAATCCAATAGGACAAGAGTTTTTTTCAAGTTAAAGGCAGACCAATGACACTTCCTCCAGGAAAGAGCAGCTGATCTCTGCACAGATTTGAGCATGACTAGTATTGTCCAGGAGGACTGTCTCTGTCGTCACAAATTAGGACAGAGGCATTGCATTGGTTGTAGTTGGGTCTTGAACATTTCACTGTTTGGTACTCTGTGTTGAATATTTTAAAGGAAACTTAATCCCTCCTGCGTTTGACAAGACAAAGCTGCTAGAATGGACATGATTTGTAATATTTAAACATTTTTAAACAACAGTGTTCAGTGATGCGTGAATCTACACCTTTTTTTCACCTTTTTCTTGCTAACTACTACAAAATTATGTGTATCCCAGAAGAAAGAAAAAAAAAGAAAGAATGTGTTTTCTTCTATAATTTCTATGAAGTTTTTTTTTTTTAAAAGAAAATCAACGACGGAGAGACAGAGTAACTCATTTTGTCTTCTTGTTCTGTTAAAACAAAATGCATGAAATATTAATGGATATTTGCTGAAAGCCACAGAAGTCAGCCATGAAACAGTATTTGGAGTTTCACATAAAGATTTGCTGTACACGCTGGGAATTAAAAGGGGAAGCAAGAAGACAGAAACAAATAAAGAGAGTATGAGTGTCATCAGTGTGAGGGGCACCCCACTGCTGCCAAGTGTCATTTCCCTGCAGAGGCGAAGAGGGAAACGAGGACAGGCCTCGGAGAACGTGGGGAGGGGGAAATGTGGTGTGAACGGGGGGTATTATGAATTATGCTGTGTGAGCGCACATCCTTATGAGTCACTATCAAAGTAATATTTGGTTCCTGCAATTAGTCATAATTAAAAGGTGTGGATACTTGTTTTGCTCCAAGTGTTATAGAGTATTAGCCGTGAAGCTCAGTTTCCTGTTGCTTGGAGGTGAGTAAAGCAGGACTGATCGTACCTCACGCACCGGGTCGTATGTTTTGTGTTTTCGCTTGGTAGTGCTTCGTCTCCATTTGCTGTGACTGTTTTGCTTATTTAACATACATTGATTAGTGTAGTATGTTTTGTGTTCAGTCTCTTGTCCCGTGTGTTTATGGGTCATAGAATCTTAACACATGGTAACACACAGTCAGTGAGTTTCTGTGTCACGAAGGCCCCACTCAGACCTTGCATTAACATCTGTCCTGGCCAATCAGATTGCAAATGACCAGTGTAAAGTACAGGACGACACACTGAGATCTGACAGATTTGATCTCTCATTTCTCTGAGTTGGTCTTGGTTGCATTTTATTTTGGTAGTGTTACCACACAATACATCAGCAGAAATCCATTAGCGATAGCTGCGGTTTAATTACCGCAGCTGATGATGTAAGCATTTAATTGTATAAAGAATGTGAAACTGAGATTGGATCAGAAGTGCTGGCTCGTGATGCATGTGTAGACACATGCTAATGCCAGGTGTGAACACAGGTACCTAAAACTAGTCACATGTGATTGGTTTGCAAGGTCTGAATGGTGCCGTGGTGTTGCCTTCATTTCTTCTGGCACCGGTAAGAGTTACGTTTTTTTTTTCTGTTTTTTTTTTCAGCCCATGTAATGCTTCTGGCATTTGACTTCCACATCGCAGCTAGCCGCGTTTCCATCCCAAAAAAGAAATAAATAAAAATCTGTCAGCCATCCCAATACCTGGCTGAGTGGGTTCCCCATGTACTGAGGTTATAATCAAATACGCTGTACTAATAAATAAAAAGAGTGTTATTTAAGTTTTTCAGAACACAGCTGAGTTCGTTTTGTCAAGATTTTGACAGATTCTGTCCTAAAGGAAGAGAATTTTCACAAGGGACCGTGAAAGCCTCCACAGCCTTGAAACATAATTTAAAAAACTACTAGTAGCAAACAGGCATTTTTCTCTAACCGTCACATTAGCCCTTGCTCCGAGAAGGAAGAACTACGAGAAGTGTCGTAGTTTGCGATTTTCCGAGAAACTGATCCATAACTTTGAATTTAATGGAAGAAAATTGAAATTGTGCATTTGGTACATTTTCTGGTACATTGCCTTGAAAGTTAGAAACAGCCTAAAATCACAGCTCGGCTAAACTCAAATAACAGTTTCAGAGCTTTGTCTCTGTGTGGTGTCCAGCAGTGTGCCATCAAGACTCCATAATCCATAATTCCCCTTACATTTTTACAATCTTTGACTATATTTAGGATTGGATAGGAAGTGGATTACTTGGCAGACGACGCATGCACTGCTGCTCAGTACCTCAAAAGCTGTTGGATGGAAACACGGCTGTTGCACTTGGCCAGCGTAGAATAAATACTGTATGCATTACCCAAACCTCAGTGCCAATCTCTGGTCTAATGCGGCTCCTAACATGATATGTTGTCTTCCTGCCATCCCTGTAGTCTGCACAGTTCGCTGTCAGAAGTTCCTGATCTCGCGGGTCGGGGAGGACTGGATCTTCCTCATCCTGCTGGGACTCGTCATGGCCCTGGTCAGCTGGGTGGTGGACTTCTGCATCGCCATCTGCCTACAAGGTGAGGGAGGGAGGGATGGAGGGAGTCTGGATCGTACCTATGGTTTTAGGACTGGGGTTCGCACACATTGTGCTCAAAAGTTTAATAGAGAAAAGATTTTTCTTTTAGAAAGAGGAAGGAAATGTGCTTCATAGGATGTAGAAGGTCAGGGAGGTGTACAGATTGGAAGGAGCTGGCTGGTGGGTGTGGTTTTAAATGGTAGGACAGGTTAGGGATGGGATAAAGAGAGGAAGGTAGGATAAATGGAAAGATGTTTTGATTATTTTTACTTACAACGTAAAGTGCTCACTCAGATTTTTTTCTTTTAGCCAGAGAGGATTAGAAGCCTCTCAACTTTATTTTATATTTTTGGTGACTTCACAGTTAAACTTTGTTTACTGAACCCTCTCAAGACACCTGCAGTTAAACTTTTTTATGGATCGGGGCCAACGGGAGCATGCAAATAGAACAGGCTGTGTTGAGAATTGAACCCCGGGGCTGTTTTAAGTGAACAGCGAAGACGAGAGTGGTGAGTGAAATGTTCTTTAAGGAATAAAAACCAGGAGGGATAACAGGCAGAGAGAGCGAAAAGAGGCGTTTGAATGTGAAAACAGAAGGAGCCGGAGAGAGAGGAAAAAAAAAAAGACGTCGGGATTCAAGGTAGATCAAAGGAGGAGGGATTGATGGAAGGCCTCGCGTGGCATCAGTTATCTAACCGTGAGGTGAAGGCAGGAGACTGAGGGAGGAGATGATGCGGACGAGGGATTAAACGGTATGTCAACTGTACATTCCAGGAAGAGGTAGGCAGATGTTTTAAAAAGGATCGAAGAAAGTTTTGCGAGGGCTGATCTGAATCCCTTTCAGGAGCGCCTCTAATGCCGGTGGATTTTTCCGGCTGTGTGTGTTGGGCTGCGCTCTCAAGGGGAAGCTAACCTAGTCTTGTCAGTTCCACTTATGGTGTACATTTCTTTTAATTGGATCTAGGATATGACTAACCACATGTCCTGCAGAGGCGCACACAACTACTCGTAAAAGTCTTTATGTAACCATTCTCCTTGATGCGCGATGGTGTGTGTTTGTCCAGGCATTGCGGTATAACCTCATGACATCTCAGTAACTCTAAATGTGAACGCTTCTGCAAGGTGTATAACGATCTTGTTTCCTGTGTGTTATGTACAGTATGTGCAGTATATTCACACATCATTCACTGCACCTTTCTAGTGGTTTCTATCTGACCTGGCTTTGCATGTGTCCACAGCACAGAAGTGGATGTACGGTGGTCTGAACAGCAACGTGTTCCTGCAGTACCTAGCCTGGGTCACCTACCCCGTGGTCCTCATCACCTTTTCTGCTGGCTTCACTCAGATCCTCGCCCCGCAGGCTGTTGGTACGATTATACACTGTACTTGGGTTGTAAAGTTTTTTTATTACAAATCTTACGGTTTACAGACCGGTTGGCATGGCAACTGGTGGTCGCCATTATGTCACATCCTGTTTCTGTTGCATCAAATGACTAACTTAAACTAAACTTACCCGGAAAACTGGAGTTTATGACCTATACTGCAGACAGTCACCAGGGGGAGCTCTACTTGCTTTGGCTGTACTTTTGAGAAGCAGTTCAGCAGTCCATCTTTATACAGTCTATGTATATTAGTACACACAAACACACATGAAATGTGATGTGATCACCTCCTCTTTGTAAATGCTTTGTGGTGCAGTGTAAATACAGCCCTTTATATATCACCATGCATAACTGTTGGGTCACTACTTTTGTGTGTGTTTTTGCTGACCTTATTAAGTAAGTGAATCTTTTTGGGCTACTGACCCCTGCCTTAAGTCCTAGTGTAATCTTCCCCTGTAGGTGTTTGAAGAAAGGACGCTACACATACACAGAATTGAGAACTGAAACCTCAGTCGTCCTCCTGTTGTCCCACTTGAACCTAAAATTCACCGGCCACTAGTTTGTACTTAATCAGCTTCTACTAAACTCCTATGTGTAAATGTGTGAATGGTAGCTACTGCAGCATAACAACACTCTGTTCTCAGCCACTAGAGGCTTAGCTCCCTCACCTCTGCTTCAGATGAGGGAAGAAGAGAAATGCTCTTAAATTCTTTTCGGTTGGTTTGAATTCAATGCTTTGTGCTGCACCTAGCACAGAAACTTAACTCTCACTCTTAATAACAGAGGCTAAAGAGATGTTTGTGCTCTGGAGAATTTTAGGTGTCTTCTGTTAAGACCATATCATACTTTCCTTTCACTCTGTCCATTTTGTACTTAGATTACAAGTCATTTAAAACACAATTCGACACATACAAATCCATAAAATGCAGCTTATTCAAATCAGTCATGTAGAATAATTTTCAGACTATGGCAAAGTTGGAGATGAATATTTTACTACAATACCGGAGTTCAACATCCGCACCAAATATTCTGGTCAAGGGAAAAAAGCTTTAATGGATATCTTTTTGTGTTCTCGGTTTGAGGTAGCTCTAAAAGAAATAGTTTGGAAAAAAGAGTTAACTGCCATTTCTAAGTCTACACTTAGTTAATATGATTGTTTAAACTCATTCCTATTGAAATCACCAAGAAAGGGATGTGTTTTTTTCACCCCACACTAGCTTCGGTTCTTGCATGTCTGTGGAAATTGCTTTAGATTTGAAGCCAAGTTTTAAAGGTCAGATTTTTCAGTGTGTTTTTCTTTAAGTTGACAGTTGACTGTAAGTGCTCGCTGTTGTCCCCTGCAGGTTCAGGTATACCAGAGATGAAAACCATCCTGCGAGGAGTCGTGCTAAAGGAATACCTCACCTTCAAAACTTTTGTGGCCAAAGTTATCGGTCTCACCTGCGCTCTAGGCAGTGGCATGCCTCTGGGCAAGGAGGTAACACACCGCACACACACACACGCACACACACACACACACACACACACACATCAGTCTGCACGTCTTCATTTGTACTTTGAGCGCCTGCGTGCATGTGAATGGAGCTGGCCTTCTAAATGGGATGACCCATGATGAGAGGACAGCGAATGACACACGCTGCACAAGCACACAACTTTATCAATCAATGAGTCAGTCATTACAATGTGTGACTCGCTGTTCTGAAACGAAATGCAAGCTGTTCTCACCAGGGCCGAGGAAAAACTTGAGAAAAAATCATTTATGTGCAGTTTGTTTTTTAGTGAGTGCACTCAGAAAGCAGTAACTACACAGACAGTATAAGGGATGTTGCCTAACCTTGTAACATACATACAGTACCTTCATTTATAACTTTTGGTGCCAATTCTGTCCGGGCATTTTACTGGGCTCAGGGAGAAAGAAGAATCTACACATAAAATGTGACCTTTGTTGAACTTTTGTTTTTATTTGAGCTAATCAGCTAGCTTAATAAATGAATCTTTAAATGTATGGAGCTAAGTATTTGTACTTAACCTCAGCAGATCATAAGAACTTCTACTCAGCTCAACTAGCCTTATAGATTTTAGCAAGACTTCTTTCAGTAGTAGCAGAGTAGAGTAGTAGAGATGCACATAGACTGATCGCTGCAGGTGCAGTCTCGCCAGGCTTACGTCACAAAAGTTGTTTGTTCCAATGCCACACAGCCGCCAGAAATATAAGATTTTTGGGGGGTTAGCAACCACCCACTTGTTTTTTTCACTTTGCATTTTGGTTTTGTTCCAAACAGACATTAAAAGTAATAAGGAAAACCACCAAAATGATCCTGAACCAACCCAAATATTATTATTACCTGCAAAAAAATGAATTCATTCAGAACAGCCCAAATGTGGATGAAACCAGCTGATCTGGCAACACTATGCAGATAAAATTCATTATTCTGACTTGTGTGTCTCAGCTTTACTCCTTTATTTTAGCAATGCCACCACAGCTCACATCTCGCAGTACTGTTGCTTTCTTTCCCCGATTCAGTGATCACAGCACCAAACCTTTGAATTATTATCAAACCCACACCAGCGCCAGGCTGTTAGCTTTCACAGCATCCAATAAATCTTGCTGAACCACCTTCCATTCAAATAATTATCAGTTGTCAGGAACCCATACAGGGAGAAGCAAAGTGTGACAACGGTGGTGAAGCATGTTGTAAAACCTGCATCATGAATCACTGCACACATGCACCGACTAACATGCTCCATTACATGAACCCTCTCCGGCTCATTCCCATTCCGGTCCCTCCATGCCCCTGCAGCATGAATTACAGATGATCCATAAATGGCACACGATGGAGCCGACATGCTCGGGTTCACGTGGAGAGCGGGGAGCAAATCTGGAAAAATAGGAGAAAGAGGAGAAGTGCAGAGTGAGACTTTTTCTAATCCCAGTGGGAGGGAGACTAATGTTTTTCTGGTGGTTCTGGGATCCCCTGCCTCGCGTTGCAGATGTTGTTTAGTGGTGGACTTGGACTGGTGTTTACTCGTGAACAAGTTTGTGCGAATGCAAAGTAGCGTAGATTAGAATTTCTTGGAAGCACAGCATCCCCCTAAAGACTGCCTACCCTGATGACATACTTGCAAGGAAATATTGTCTCCTCGCACACACGCCTCAGGCCCTTCTGCCTGTGTACTACTGCAGCAGCATCTGCAGTTTGGATTCAGCACAGCCCCTCTCACTTGCATCACTTTTCTGATGCCCTCACTTTTAATCCTGTTAGTTCCACTTTCATCTTGATCCTCTGAATGTTAATATGCTCTGCAGACTTTTAATTGATGTGTTTTCATGTGCTGCGACAGGTAACTACCAACAAACAGGAGGCTGGGTTGCTTATCACCTGTTTCATGTCTTTATTTCTCCTCCTGTCAGGGTCCGTTTGTGCACATCGCCAGTCTGTGTGCTGCTCTCCTCAGCAAGTTCATGTCTCTGTTCGGAGGAATCTATGAAGTAAGTTGTATTCTTGTTTTGTATGTCTCACGTGTGCTTGCTCACTTGAGTCCATGGTTTTATTGGTTTCACTGGCAAATTCAAATGGACCCATCTGTTCATTTTCCCTTTCATTGTTCACATAAAAACCTTTTCAGGCAGATTTTCAAGCTGAAACCTTTCAGGATGTTGTCCTGCCGCCCTAACCTAGATGTGATATTACTACACTCAACAGCAAATGGTTTCACTTTATACAGACTGTTCCTCCTCACTGGAGAACATAGTGTTAGTCTATGTCTAAAATCACTCCATAGTCCCTGAATAGAGTATACTTGGAACTGGTGGTCCACTATTTTATTTAAAAATATTTATTTCAACTTTTCAAGTAGTGTCCATGGCATGTATAATACCTTCAACAATCCCATGATGTAATGCTCTGAATCTTCTAGATACCAAAACGATTGTTACATATCTGGTGACTGATGGCACAAGATGACAATGGCTAGTGAACTCAGTTGGCTGCCACTGAACACACAGCGCATAGGGAGTAGTGATGAAGGGACGATTTGGGATGAATTAACTTTAAAAGCTACGCATGCACGCATAATTACAGGCAGAAACAGGCCCTGACTGCTTTGTTTTCAGGTCATTGTTTCATTGGGAAATGGTCTCGTATTTATACAGCGCATCTCTGCCGTTCGCTACTCAGAGCACTTCACAATTACACATCCACCCATCCGTTCACACAAGCACACACATTCATACACTGGCAGCAGCTCTGCTCCACCAAGGATCGAGCCGCTAACCCTCTGGTTCGTGGACTATTACTTTACCTAATGAGACACATTCATTCTCAGCTGCAGTGGAGGATCAGTAACGCAAAGAGGGAATTTCACAGTAAAAGCCTTTATATTTAGATAAACTTATTCACACGCTTTCACAAAGGAAGCATATTTTATTGTGCATGGGTACCTGAATAATATATAAAGCTAAATAGAAAAAAGGAATGGGAAGGTAATGCATGAATAGAGAACCTGTTATATTACCATATCTGTGAAATGGAGATTTTAAACTGGCATAATCAGAAAACTGAGAATTCTGATAAATCAGATGGATTCTAAGCAGCTTCCAGCGAATATACTAGAACATCTTAGTTTTGGTAGAGTAACACCTGCACATAAATGTCCACTTGTGTTTCCCGAGACCATCGCAGTGTAAATGAAGCTTTTGATGTAGTTTATGCTTTTCTTCCGAGCAACTCAATAGAGTTTTCCATCAACCACAAAAATCTGAGCACAAGTCGGCTACGTAATAGCTTAAGGCTGCACTCGAGGACCGATCGGAGAAAAGCAGAAGGAATGGAACGAAATGAAGAGATAAGACTGGCGTTTTAAAAGGCCAAGAGGAGTGGAGCGGAGGGGGGAGGCTGACATTTTTCAAGTTGTTGGAGAGTGAAATGGTAAAGAGAGCAAAAGGTCTGAAAAGTGGTAGATAATGACAGCAGGTGAACTGCTGGAGAAAGGGTAGCGGAGAAGAACAAAAAGCTTACCTGTGAATGAAGATGACTGAAAGAATTAATTTCTAACATGGATTTGGACAGCTTCGAGCTCCGGCCTGATGCTTTCCAGACAGTACCTCTGTCTGACGTGGGGATTATGTTTGTTGGTTTTTTCACTATCTGTGTAGCCAAAAAGGCTTTGAGCACGGCCATAATATGCAGTTTTATCTCCTTTTTGTCTTCAGGAACTGATTCTTTTCATCCCCAAAAAGATAAGAGCCAGTAAAAAACCCAACCAGTTTTATAAATCTTCTTTTATTTGTCAACAAATTAGATCTTTTTCATGTTATGAATTAACTTTTCACAGAGAGATAAGTAGCGGTGTGGAGGCAAATAGCATTAATGAAGATGAGAATTTGGCAGAAAAAAAGACGCAGACTGAAGCAAGGGAGACGGAAAATATTTTTCTGCTTCAGCGTCTCCTCCTTTTTCTTCTTCTTCTTCATCTTCTCTGTCCATGGGGAGAGGAGTCAGGGATTTGGAAGGAAAGTCTTGACTCTCATCTTCCTTTTAGTGATGATGAGATGTGAGCAGCTCTCTTGAGAGATGAGATGGGGGAAAGAAAAGAGTACACAGGGCAGCAGGACTGAAAGAACGTCTGTATCTAGAGCTCCAAAGCGACCTACTATGCATCAGCAATATGGACCTGAGCCCAAAACATGATTGTCTGATATTACGTGATGTTCAAAGAGTTATCTAAATGAATCAACTATTAATATGATACAAACTTAAAAAATAAAAGAGTCAAGCGTATAGCTGACATGGTTGACCCATAACTTCCTGTCTCTCTCTTATTATCCATTCAGTAAAGAAAACAACCATGTATTGTTTTTTTAGCTTAAAACCCTACAATTGTCTCAAAAAACCAAACATACTACGTCCTTGTAGTTGCAAATGTACAGCCACTCTAATTCCAAAACTATATCACTTGAGGATAGATGAAGGCTACAGAGGAAAACTGTCCATTAACTGTAAAAGACTTGTGCCTAAAGGCGATTCTCCTCCGCAGTTGTGAAGCTTAAGTCTTTTGAATTCAGATAAAATGGACAAACAAGCCTGAATCCAGCACTTGGCAGAAAACAAACTCCTCCACCACATTCTTTCGTTCCCTGTTTTTATTTGACCGTTAAGCATTTCATCTGCCCGTCTTCCCTTTTTATCCCTCTCTTTAGTAATCACTGCCATCATCATCATCCTCGTTACTTTGTCTCCCTGCAGCCTCCTGTTCCCCTTGCTGTCTCTCTAGGGTGTTGTGTTGCATTTCATGGCATATTAATGCTAAGAGTGTGTGTGCATGTGTGAAGTGTCCCTCCGCTGCAGTATCCCCTCGTCCTCTCCAGAGTTTGAAGTACAGTATGTTAATGTAGCCCGTGGGCTGTAAAAATAAGCTTTTTGTGTCGAAGCTCTATCATTGTGGGGAAAAAAAACAACACGGAGATGAGTACTTTACATGCACATGGAGTACGCCATTAGTTGAAGAGGGCGGACTCTAGATGAGATATATAATGGTAGACAATTATCTTTCTTTTTGTATCAGATCTGTGAATGTCAGTTGATTGAGCTGAGTTAGACAATTTGCTGAATTTCACAATGATAGACATTTAGTTAGTTGTAAGGTTAAAAAAAAAAAGTTCTTTATCGTGTTTTCTTTGCTAGCTTAACTTTGTCTCTTACTCCCATGCTACCTGAAGGAGCCTGCTCTTATAGGGATTAAGGTAATTCAGCCGCACACTATCCAGCATGCTCTGCAGTCTGTGTTCTGCTCAGGTCTTATCAAACAGACTGGACTGTCTGTCATTTATTCCAGTTTTCTGTCTCAGATTGGTTTGAGAGTCAAAGCTGTCAGCTCTTGGCTGTGGCACTTTGCCTCAGTGTCCACTAAGAAGCCGTCCTTTGTGACTACCTGGAGGACACAGATCCTGTCACGTAACTCCTCGGTTAGGGTGGTGGTCAAAGCCCCAATGCTGCACCATGGTTCTGATAAGTCACGACTGATGCTCACTCTGTTCTGTATCTTGGGTCTTTACTGCTGCTGTCTTAAAACAGAACTACGCAGCCATAAATAATTTTATTGCAATGTCTCTTCGACCAAAGCGGCCCTGACTGAACTCTTGTTACAAGAGTTATATATATATATATTTTGGGGTATTAGTATCATAAGAGTTAAAATTAATAATTTTCTAGCTGTATGTCTTCACAAACCACAGATATATTTGCAAAAGTTATTATTATTCTTTTTGTGAAGTGAAAGCTGTGTCCCTGAAAGCAGTAGTACAGCATATGAAACCAGGTTAAGTGTGAAGTCCTTGTATCTGCTAACAGCTGCATTATTGGACTTAGGGTGCAACGGTTTAATGTGTTCTGATCCTGCCTCTTTATTCATTTGTGGGCCAGGGTGCTTAAATAACAAAGCATGACCGCCGTGTAACCAGTTGCATGTGTGTGTGTCTTTCAGAATGAGTCCAGGAACATTGAGATGCTGGCTGCAGCCTGTGCTGTGGGAGTGGGCTGCTGTTTCGCTGCCCCCATAGGAGGTGAGACTCCCCTGCAAAAAAAATGAATAAATAAAAACACTATAAAAGGACTCTGGCATGCACTGTGATAAAGCAGAGGTGCAAACGCTGTATATTATGAGTCTCAGATCATCGCGCATTACGCTTTATGGGCTTCATGTCGCTGAAATTGATGGAGCATTTTTTTAACTTTTCAGAGGATCTTTTAGTGAAGGCAGTATCTCTTTCTGTGCAGCTCATCTCATGTTAAATTTAGACTCTTGGTAAATGTTAGAGCAGATCTCACGGCGCGTCTTTGTGTGAGTGACATCATTTATTTAGTTGCAAGCAGGTTTTTCTCCGCCTGTGCTTGTTCAGTCATTTTACAGCACACCATGGCTTCATCTAGCAAATAAGTGAGTTTTAGAAATCCAATATGACGTGCCCAGCAACTGAGATCGGGTCTGAATGCAGATGGTGGCTTACAAATTTAGCTCTGCGTGACTCTGAAAACCAAAACTGTTGTGTGTTTTTTTTTTGTTATTAAGTCTCTTATTACTGCACTCACTCCAATATCGAAGGCATTTGGTATTCCATAGGATACAAATATCCACTATGATGTGACACAGTAAGCAGACATCCTGCTATCCTAATGTTTGTCTTGACACATAGTCATGCTTTCCACTCTCATAGTCCAGATCAGGATTGGGTGTGAATGGAAGTTAGTGCTTCCCATTTTGCAATCGAAAGCAGCAAATTCTGTTATCACTACTCAGCTGAAAGTTAGGCAACAGAATTCTGTTTGTGGAGACGCATGACTTTTGATCATTTACAGTACATCTGTCTTCCAGGTGTGTTGTTCAGTATTGAAGTAACGTCCACATTCTTTGCGGTGAGGAACTACTGGAGAGGTTTCTTTGCCGCTACCTTCAGTGCCTTCATCTTCAGAGTCCTAGCTGTATGGAACAGAGACGAAGGTAAGGAGGATGTGCTCAAAGTCCTCAAGACTCACATTTACGTATACTTTATGAGGAACACCTCAAGTGGTCTAATGAAATCTAACCTGGTCAGTTATTTTGAAAAGTGTCCTTCTCCATTGTCATATATGAAGGGGGCAGAATCTACAACCAGTATGAGCCCACCACCTTTCAGACAGTATCAACAAAACATGGACAAAGTACAAGCTTCCTGAACTTAGGCTTTGTGGCAGCCGTGAATGATTTCGGGACCTGCTTCTTCAGACACTGTCTAGAGTTGACCTTTCACACATGTAGCAGGCAACAGAATGTCGTCTATGGCAGTATGTAGGAGGGAAACTCAACCATAATGATGACAGATTTAGCACTGAGTTTAATATTACACGTGTGATAGGGTCCATGTCCTCCTGGAACCTTGTCCGCCTACGTTAACCCTTACACCTGTGATATGTTCGAGCTCCTTACTGCTTGTCTTTCATCCAGCCGCTAGTTTTTACATGTAGCTGTGGTATTTCCTGTCTTTCGTAAGCTAGCGGTTATCTCTTGTCCTTTTTTGTCCTATAGCTGCTTATTTACTAGTGTACTGTAGTTTTGGGATCTGTTCATCTGATGTACCACAGTATACATGGTCCAGACCCAGTACATCAAATGTACATTCATGTATATGGACTTATTCTTAACAACCGAATGGAAAGCAGTATACGGGCAAGCAGAAAAGAGTACGACGCAGCAGCTATGCTCAATGCAGTGCCATCAGTTACCTCTCTCTGTATCTCTGTTCTATCACATTACATGGACATCGTGCTAGGGAGTTGGCAGGATAAAAACCACTTAATGTCGCTTCAGCTCAAATGGACATTCGCTTTCTCACATAATGTAGTTCCTCTAGGAGATGTCTGCAAAATGACAGGGCTGCAGTGCGTGTGTTATAGGTGCTGTAGATTTTATTAGACTGTACATGTGCTCCCAATAAAGTATACGGCACGCATTATATATATGTATATAATGATAGCTGGGATAGGCTCCAGACCCCCCGTGGCCCGAAAACTATTAGATCATTGCATTAGCACCAAAGGACAAGTGGTTAGAAAATAAATGAATGAATGATTGTCCCAGTAAGCCATGACAGACAGTATTCAGAATACCACAACCCTGGACCTGGAACTCCTGAATGGAGTCCAGCCGTTGTTAATATGACTATTTTTTCCTTCTTCTGTAATTATTCGCAAAGTTCTGTTGCTCAGCAGAAGGGGAACATATGGGTTATACATGAAACAGAATAGGAACAGCTGATGTGTATGTGCTGCTGATGCTCACAATGGAAATAGGTTCCTAATGGAGCAGAAAACTAACAAGAGTCTGGCTTTACAGAGGCGGATTTCCAAACTTACAGCCAATCAAATGCCTATGGATTTCCAGGGCCTTGTTAGCTGGTAGCTTTTTTTTTAACACAACATTTTCTCCAACTATCTGAGAACTGTGCTCCCGTTCTGTTAGGTGGGTAGGTGGATTGATAGGAGTCCTGGCCAGCTCCTCACCAATGAGCTGAATGTTTTTTTTTTTTTTGCTGACTTCTCAATCACAATCTCCCATCAGGGACAGAAGCTGGGCGGCTGTAATTTTTGATCATTGTCTGATGTCACAGAGGCCTTCTCTCTTTCTCAACTTTGTACTTTGTCCACTCCTACAGAGACCATCACAGCTCTTTTCAAGACCCGTTTCCGGCTAGACTTTCCCTTTGACCTCCAGGAGCTTCCTGCCTTTGCTGTCATTGGGTAAGTGTTCACTCACTGGTGGCATGAGACTTTCCAGTCTGTGTATTCACAAAGCCAGTCACGAATTGTGGGCAACAAGGAACGCTATCCATAATGTCAAAACAAATGCCAAGAATCCAAAAATGCATTCATATGAAAGATAGATAAGTATAAAAACAATCACTTACATTAACTATTCATATTCATTAAGTATTCATGAAATTGAAAAAGGGTAATTCTAGAAACAAAAGTTTGGTTTGCTATTAAGGTCCAAAGAAAATTAAAGCATAAATTCAGCGAGTAGCGTTGTTACCTTCTAGTTTTCTGACAAGTATTCCCATTTACTATGGCAGCAGCATAAATCCTGATATTATTTAGCTCCACTCACTGTAGCATGCAAAGGTGTTACTGCAGGGTGGCTAGCCTGAGTCACCTAACATGGATTATTCAGCCTGCAACAGTTGCTAGCGCACCGAGGAATGTCTTATTTTATCCTGCCTTAGCCTGGAGGCACTTCCTTTGCTGTGAATGAGACCATAGGCTCCTAGAAGGACGCTGGTGTAGAGATGGGAGGGGTGCCCTCGCTCACCTTCTTTCAGATGAAAGCGCATGCGTTTGTGTAACTTGCGCATAGGTCTGCCCAAGAGAAGATAATCCTCTTCTTTTTTTCCCCCTCATCTTTTGTTCTCCTGCTTTTGGTTTTGTTTTTGCCTGGAGGTGTTAAAACCCGCTGCTGCATCAGTGACTCGCACGTACAGTACACTTAACACTGCCTCCAGAGATGGCAGCGGAGCGCTTAGCCCCAGTTTTACACCGCGCTAGTGTGCGTGCGTGGAGGAGGCTGTGTGCCGGTGCAACCGCGGAGTTTCCATCTTCCCCTGCCAATAGCTGTCAAGCAGGGAAAGTCGGTCAGTGTCTCAGTCAACTAGGCCAGAAAGAGTTTGTTCTGCTCTCGATGCTGCCAAGGGCACGTCTTTGAAGAGTCACACACACGTCCTACGTACTGTTTACACCTTCGGGCTTTAGAGAGATTCACTGGGAATTAAGGAGGGTGTGATACGACCTCATTCTTGCGCTTGCAAATGTGCACGCATGCAAAATACATCCAGTACAGTGATCGGGGTTTACGTTAGAAGTAGCGATACTGAGCTTTTAATATTCAGTGTCAGCAGATCTAAGTTCCGACCCGATCCTAAATAAACAAAACCCCTCCCCTGGAGATTCATGAAGATCTTTCTTATTCTTCTTGTTCCTTCTTCTATATCACATGTGCACCGTGCAACTAGATTTAGTCCAATAAATAGACTCCAGAAATGAGCTGGTAATCCAATGCCATGAACTCCATAACCCTCCCTGGAATATTTTTCTCTTCTTTTAAACTCAGTGTTCCACTTCTAGGAGTTTTGGCAGCTTTGACACTAGGTAATAAAAAGAAGTTTAGTTTCAGGTTTTTGTTATGACAATAAGACATTCACTGTTGGATCATAAATACTAACCATTGGCATGAACATGTAACGTACCACATGCACACTATGGCAACAGCCCTCAACTTTGGCACCAGGTACTGCAGCTGAGGTCAGCAGGGCTACAGAAAAACATTATGCTCTTAAAGAAATGGTGGATGCTGCAACTAAACAGCCAGAAAGCATTGTTTTAAACCAGACACACAGACGTTCAAATGGTTAAGACCTGAAAAGGTGGATGGACTAGACAAAATGTTCTGTCAGGTGGAAAAAATACTTCAATTAAATAAAATAAATGGCACATTTATTAGGGACTATTTTCAGTAGCGGATAAATACACACTTTGCTGTATGTTTCTGGTGCCAGGATTGGGTCAAAATGAAATGCAGTAATCCCTGAGAGCATTGTTTAAATTCTGTTGCATAATGAAATCTAAATAAGCAGCTGTGGTTCTAGTGGTGAAGAAGTGGTGACTATAAAAATCAGTGTTCAGGACGTTCTAAATAAAACATTTCTCGCGCAGTTAAGACTCAAAAATGAAGCTCATTAGTAACCGAAAATCGCAGCGACACGCAATAAAGTCTTCATGCGAGGCTTCATCGCTCATTGTAAGGATCATGTCTGAAAGCCCAGATTATAATTAAATAAAGAACGATACAAATAGATATAATGCTTAAAGTGTGTTCCTCTTGATTTCTTTCATCTAATCAGTAAATTTCATTTGCCAGATTTTAGGCAACAGGCATACAGTTATTTTCTGTAATGATTAATCCGCTGCTTATTAATCAATACACATTCAGTACAGTGTAACTTAAAGCAGCGAGTTGTCACAGTCATCAATGCGTTAATCAGCTGACAACAATTTTGACTTGATTAATCATTTGAATCACTTCAAACCGAATGTGTTGTTGGAAATGAGCAGTTTTAATACGGCGTGTATACGGATAAACATTAAAATCAGCCCTATTCAACCTCTCAGTACACTTCCTTAGTGTGTCCCCTTAGAGGAGCATGAGTGTGGACTGGAACACCTTAACCTGCCTCCGCACACCTGCCTGTCCTCAACCAGTACTCAAGTCTTTACCCGGAACCCGCCCTCTTAACACTGACCTGTCCCATGGAGCGATTTTCACACCCACAAAGAAGAACACAAAAAGGCACACGAGCAGTGCAAAGACTCCCTCATCATCCTGTTCATTATTTATTCAAAGGTATTTGAAGGAATTAATAATGCAGCAAGATAAATTTATAAGCATTAGGTTGTCTGCGTAGCTGTCTGACTCTATTCTTTCTCTCTCCCCACCTCTCCTCGTCTTTCTTCCCCTCTCGCTGCCATAAAGAGGACTCCCACTGAGCCTTTAAACGCATACTTACATAAACCTCTTTCTCTGCTTTGTCTCTGACTCCCCACACATGCCCATCTCTCTGTGTGCTGTCACACTGTCTCTTGGCTGTAATTCCCTGTTCATTTCTTCATTGCATTTATGTATCTCCTTTCAATGTACTGAATGTCTTTATTTACCTTCGTCGTTATTATTACTCTTCTGTGTCGTGCAGTGTTTACTCGACTTCTTCATTGTCCTCCGTTGTCCTTTTTTCCTATCACTTGTTCTTCTCTTTGTACACATCCTGTGACTATTCTTCCTCGCATTCACATCCACCTCCAGTGCTTTAGAAACGTGTTACAGTTACATTGTTTTTGCTGTGGCTGAACATGCTGTGGACACCCTGTGTAGGTGGTTCAAAAGAGAGGGAAAAAAATGATACTCTTGCCGCTTTGGCTTGTTTATACTTGAACTAATTTGTTCTGTTTCAGGTTGATTACACAGAAGGTGTTTTTTTTTTAACACTGTACAAAAACAGCTCCAACTGTCTTTTTTTTTGTTTTTTGTCCCTGCAGCATTGCCAGTGGTTTTGGTGGGGCTTTGTTTGTCTACCTGAACCGACTGATTGTTCAGTTCATCAGGAAACAGAAGGCCATCAACAGGTTCCTCATGAAAAAGTAAGTATGACCTTCTACAGGAAAAGATTGCATCATGTACATATGGTAGAGTTTATACTTCTTAACTTTCTCCACTACAGTTACTGTTCAGATTATTCAGTTCATTTGCCGTACATAGCATGGCATGTGACGTTTTAGCATTTAACTCAGCAGCAGAACAGAGGCCATGAGGTTCGTCATTCAGAAATTTGGCTCACACACATACAAGTGAAATGCCTTGTCCAAGCTGGAGTACAGGTCAAAGACATCTGTAAGAACATCCGCAGGCACTCTGGCCTCTTCAAGGGACTGGCAGCCATTGGTGGACCTGCAGCCACAACTGAAGTTCCCCAACCACATTGCAACCATCACCTTTAGACTAGATATTCTTCTTCTGTCCAAGTCTACCTATCAGGTGGTTATGTTGGAGCTTAGAGTTCCTTGGGAAGATCATTTTGAAGAGGCCTTTGAGAGGAAGCTTACCAAGTATGAAGGACTGGTTAGTGTTTGCCAGCAAGCCAGATGGAGAGCTAGGTGTGTCCCAGTAGAGAAAGGATGCATGGGTTTTGCAGCCCAGTCTCTGTCCAGAGTCTTTAGTGCCGTTTGTATTAGTGAAGCAAGGAAGAGAGCAGCCATCCACAAAACCACCAAAGCAGCAGAGAACATGGTGCTTTTTAAGCCTTTTAACTTTTACAACACTCCAATGATACGATGGAACGTCAACCAGTCGATGATGACGTAACCCTGTGAATGAGGGCTTGAGCAACACTTCAACAGCCTGGCCTTTTTCTAACTTTGTTTCTTGTGATTAACTTAGCATTAGGACACCTGTTTACGCACTCTGGAACAATGTAAACATGAATGTTGGTTAGGTGGTTTAATGCATTGATGCTCGCTTTGTCTCGTTTTACTCTGTGGCAAAGGGTGATGAAAAAAACACGCCTGTGTCAGTCAACTCATTTAACAGAGTTGAGTATTAACAGTTCCTCTTTTTATTACTCTCTGTCTTTTCAGGCGTCTGCTGTATCCAGCACTGGTCACTTTAATCATCTCCACACTAACATTTCCTCCTGGCTTTGGACAGTTTATGGCTGGAAAAGTAGGTTTGCCCGCACACGTTCTACCATTGTTTTACTGCAGAGAAGTCAACTCCTTTTAATGTCTTTACAAACTGATATCAAAACTATATCTAAGTATGATTTACACAGTTAACATGACAGCCTGGTTACCATTCATGTCAGTGTGTAATTGTTTTTGATACACAAAGCACAGGTTCAGATTAGCATGTGAGTGTTCCTATTCAGTCCTGGACGATCGTACCGTCCTTTTGCTCTTCGGGTGACTCATAAGCCTGCGTGTGTGTGTGACTGCACTCCTAATTTCACCCCTTCATCTTTCTAATTATCAGAATCAGAAAAGGAATAGTCTGTGCATCATCCCTGGCTCTGTACTTATACAGATACACATGCTGTAGCTTGGTCTTGGCTCCTAGTCAGGGGGTGAGTCAGACTTCCAAGGCTCAGAATCTGCCCACGCTGGCCCACTCGTCTTAAAGCTCCTCTCCGGAGCACATGGTCAAAGATTCTGCGTTCAGATCTCTCCGTCTTGCTCACACAGTCCTCAGACATCATTTGTCTGCCAGTGGGAAGTATTATCATCACCAGTACAAGCTACTGTAGTCTGGGCTTTAAAAAGCTGCAGGTGAATTAGTCTTCCTGCACCCCTGCCTGCTCCCTTAGATCTTAAATCTCCAGTGACATTGTTTTATACACTCTGAGAACATCATCTCCCGTGCTGACACACTGGAGGGTCGTTGTAGCATTCCAATTTATGACCTGAGCGGGTTTTGTTGATAATTAAGAAAGGTAATTTTCTCAAAGTGATGCAGAGAATCTGTCAGGGTGGCAAAAATGGATAACAGGGTAACAGGCTAACCACAGGCTTCCTGGATGAAGGAGGGAACATTCAATCACCCCACAGTGTTTGGAGCTGAATAACTAATCAACATTTACTTTAAATTCAAATATAACGTCAGGTGTATTACGGGATCTTAGATCGGCAAACCTCTCTGTGAAATTGCAGTGTGTCGGCTTTAACTGGAATTAGTTATGTTGCATCTAAGACAAGAACGTGATAGTTGTTATCCATCCTTTATCTATAGCTACTCATCCTTACAGGGTCGTCTTTAGACCTGGAGCCTAACCGGCTGTCATTGTGTGACAGACAGGGTGCCATCAGTTTATCACAGAGGTGTCAACTACCATTCATACTACGGCCACTTTAGAATCACAAGTTAACCCACCGTGCATGTCTGTGAACTGTGGGAGGAAGCCGGAGCACATGGAGAAAACCCACGGATGCACACAGAGAACATGCAAACTCTGTACAGGAAGGCAGCAGATGGCTTGTTGCTATGAGGGGATAGTTCTAATCGTTGCACCGGTGTGCTTCCTCTTATAGTTATTGGATCACAAAGTAATGCACAGGGAACCTGTGAGCACATGGGACCCAGGTTTAGTCACATGTGCATATTGTGTTCCACTGAGGAGAATAACTATTTCATTATTATATTATCAGATTTCATGTTATAATGAGAAGGAAACGTTCATGTTTGTTTTGTTATGAGAAACCTTTAAAAGGTCCTTTTTATGATGGTATGCCATGCCGCCCTTACCGGTTAGTTTAACAAGAACATTTCTCGTTACATAACATGTATCACTTTGTCTCGTTATTATGTACTGGAAAACTTTTTTGCCATTTCACAAAACCAACAAATCTCGCTACAACCAACTTTCCTTGTTATAACATGATGAGGTGTTACAAAACTTCTGTATCCAGTGTAGCCTGCCGGGAGATGTGGCAAGACTTTTTATATTTATTCTGGCTGGGCAATTGCTTTGGTGTTGTTTATGTGCCTTGGGTGTGGACGCGTGTTCTTTTTGGTGTCAGAGAGTGGACAAAGATTTGAGCGCGGATCAGATTGGTTTCGTGAAATAACGAGACGTTTTGCCACAAGGAAAGTGGTATGATGTAATAACCAGAAGTTTCTCGTAACAAGGATTCTCGTAAAATGTGTTTACAAGAAACCTGGAGTCTGGTGATAATGATAAAAATACACAGATCAGTCACATTATAACCACTGACAGGAGAAGTTAATTACATTGACCATCATGTAACACCACAATGTTCTGCTGGGAAACTTTTGGACCTGGCATTCATCATGTGGATGTTACTTATACATGTAGCACCCACCTAGACCAGACCAGGCACCCCCAACCCATAGCAATGACAACCTCTCCAGCAGGATGCAGCCTGACACAGACACACACAATATACGATTTAGGAACAACTTAAAAAACATTAAAAACAGAACAAGGTGTTGACCTGGCCTCCAAATTCACTAGATCCCAAACTGATAATTTATCTATGGGATGCACTGGAACAAGCCTGATCCACACAGGCCCCTCCCCTCAACCCATAGGACCCAATGGCAACAATATCCTGTTGTCAGACACCACAGGACACCTTCAGAAAGCCCATGTCCTCTGATCAGTCAAAACTGAACAAGTGAGACCTACACAATATTAGGAAGATGGTCATACGGTTATGCCTGAGCAGTGTATATCATAATGTAAGAAAATATATATATTTTTTTAGAACAAGAAAAGAATCTTGTAAAAAACAAAATAGGTTTGGTTCTGAAAAAAAGACTTCTGAAAACGATAGTTTCCTTTATTCAAATTTTAAATTCTAATTCTAATTAAATTCTAATTAAATTCAAAAATATTTAAATTCTACCTTTTGTTTCACACCTTAATGTTTTAGACACGTTGGTTTTGTTGAAACTTGAGGTAAAGGACTTCATAAACCACTACACTGACTCTAGCCTTGCATAGCCTCACTCAAATGTTATCAGAATATCCGTATTTCATTGTGGGACTTGTTACATGGGGCGATACGGAGAGAAAGAAAAAAAAAAACTCTGCATGCAACTGGATAGTCCTACAACCAGTAAGAATAAAAGATTGAATGCTACAGACCTGCCCTCTCACGCAGGCATATGTCACTTCCTGTGTTTTTACAGCTGACTCAGAAGGAGTCTCTGGTTACGCTACTGGACAACACGACGTGGGCCAAACAGGGCATCGCTGAGGAGTTCAACTACATCGGCGGAAATTCCAGAGCCTGGACACACCCGCAAGTCAACGTGTTTGTGACGCTGGTCCTCTTCATCGTCATGAAGGTAGGAGATTAAAGCAGTGAAAAGGGGCTGGGAGTTCAGACACATTTAGTAAATTTAGTAAGATGTTCATTTCTGCCTGCTACTATGTAACAGGTAATGTAATACATTGATCTTTTACACCTCTAAATTTCTTCACATGATGTTACTATCTGCACTACTACACTGGGAATCCTTTCTCTGAAGTCTTACCAGTCTTCCCTATTGCATATGTACTGCTATATTAAATCCATACATGTAGCTGCTGCTTATGTCTGCAGTGTCACTAAAGATAAAGGAAGGTCACAAGGAGACAGTGACTTGAACATGAACATATTATAAATGGGAGGAGTTTTGCTCCTTTTATTCAACACTGGACCTAATGGGAAAGCCTTGGAACAGAGCCCATCTCCTCCTGCCTTTGGTAAAGAACAAAGTTTAAAATGTTTAAAATAAAAAAATGTCAGAAAGAAAATCTCCCCCTCGCTGTGTAATGAAGTTATGTTCCCAGGAGGCCATTTAAAGTTCTTGTCTACTTTGATGGTGCATCGCTGAGTGACAAAGCTGATGAATCCATCTGAAAATGTCGAGCTGAGCATAAATGAGTTAACAGAATGGGGACTGAGACAGTGCTTATTACAGAATGTCCCTTAAAGTGGTGAAATTCACAGAAAATAGGTCCTGTGTTCATTTACTGCGAATGTAAGGTCTATCAACAGATATCTGGATATGAAGTGAGTATGATAAATCATTATCAGTTGGGATCAGTGAGCAAAATGCAAGCTGACCTTTATTATGACTAGTCAAGGGAAATGTGCAATGTGTTAGAAATACAGTGAGCTCAGCACTTCTTCTTTACTGGCTCCTGAATGCTTGCCCGACATACAAGACCTATTTAAAATGCAGCAAAAGAGGGAACTGGTTTTCCGTCTTGGAGCTGTCTGGATTTGGTAGTTGTTAGTTTTGAGATCCTGTTTGTGACGCCAATTGTTAGGGAGGAATTTGTGGTGATGCCGATGAAGAAGAAGAAGCACCAGAGTCCTGTATGTCTTATGCCTGAAGGAGTTTATTTAGGCTCAATCGAGGAGAACCGAAGCTTTGTCATCACAACATAGGTGCATGAGTTCCACGTCAACAAACAGTAAACTCAGAGTCTTTATACTAAGAAGGTGGACCGAGGCAGGGGGAGATCTCCCATGTCAATATCCAATTGGCTATTGTACATGAACATGAAGATAAGGGTTCACACCAACTAGGAAATACAAATGGTCAGACAGTGACGGAGGATATTATCATCTAACTCTACAGCTATGCCTGTAATGCAAAGTGTGAAGACCCTATAAGAGGGACCTTGGTCTCGGTATGTTCCTCAGAGAGAAAATAGGGCAGATACCTGACGCCAGAAGTAATCACACATTTCCCACACAAACTATCCATAGGAAAGAGAAATTATTTTCTAACAGAAGTGATACATCTCTGGTTTGTATAGAGCTGGGCAGGTAGAGAACAGCTACTGTGTTATGGTTTTGATGCCCCATTATCTCTGTCCTGGATTATCACAGAGTTAATCACATGGATCGTGACAGGTGCTGAGACGGACACATGCTGAAATGTACGCACTTACAGCTGCACAACTGTACTTCACAACACAAAGTGTTCAGATGCTTTGTGAAAGTCAGTATAAGTGAGGTGACAAATTCATTCATATAAAACTTTCCCCAGCTATTTTGCTGAGCTAAGAACTATGTTGGGAAGTAGGGTATGTAGTGAAAGTATCAGTACCTGGCTCTGGCTCCCCTGGGTCTCAGTGACAGGGATAAACAGTGCGTTGTTAAAACTGTTGGAACCAAGCCACTGCACTCTTGGCCTTGAGGAAAAAAAAACAAGCCGAACGGTTACTGTACAGTATATATTCATCATTCTCTTTTTAGAGAAAACACCAATGTCAGGCCTCCTTTCGTCCGTTTTTCTTACAGTCTCTGCAATAAGAAGAGGCCGCTTGTTGTGTTTCCTGTTAAAGGGTTGCTGGAGCAGAGAGCTGCTTGGGTTGTGATTAGACTGGCTTTTTTTATTTATTTGGACTGCGCTGTCGAGCTGGAATGAAATGTCCTTCCCCAATACCAAAAAATAGACGTTATAAATCACCCTCACTGCTAGAGAGGAGTGTGTGTGTGCATGCACTCTGAACTTCATACAGCAAGTGAAGTACACATAGAGAAAGTGTGAGTGGGTGCAGAATAGAGTGAAGTTGGGTTGTGTGTGTGTTTGTGTGTGTGTGAGTGTGTAGCAGACCACATGAGCAGATGGCTGCAGGTAAGTTTTTAAAAATATTTAAAATGACATTCAAATGAAAAGCAGTATTGGCTAGAAAGTATAGGTTAAAAGTTCTAAAAGATTATATGCACTTTCGCTAAATCATGTAAAGAAAAGCTTTAATGCAAAAAAAAAGATATATATTTTTTTTTTAATTATAAAGCTTATGCACCTTACCAAGCCAAATATTTTTAAAGGTATATCATTGTCATGTGACCATCAGTTGCACCTGCAATTGTTACTACCCTGCAGAACTTGCAGAGTTACTTTACATGTAGATTATGTTGTTAGCTTGTTTTCTGCTTTGCTATCTGGCTAGGTCTTTTTTATTCTACTGCTACTACTTTGAATTACTACAAACAGATGCTTAAATATCCAAACCAAAACAATTTTAAAGTGAAAAAATACACTCTTTATGTGTCCCCTTTGGCTAAAAGTGACCACCACTGATAGACACACACACACAAAAAAAAGAAAAAACATAGAGCAGAAATACTGCAAAAGCATGGCCGAAGGCTCCAAAGTCATGTTATGTAATCACAGAGACCGATGATGTGTCTGCACTGCAGTAACGGCACAAACTGACTCACCGTCATTGTTTCACAGCAGCACAATGGAGATGCTCTCTCTCAGCCTTTTGTCTGTCGTCATATCTCTGAAAAAGGACTTTCAAATACTAGTTCTGATTGCTTTTGACTGAATCAACTTTTCTTGATGAAGTCAGCCATCCATTTTCTCATACGTGTGTGCGTGCGTGTGTATCCTCCTGCCCTGTCCTCTTTCTGTCCTTTGGTGAAATAGTCTCACTAAAGGACACACACACACACACATACGCTATTCTAACTTTAATCACACACCTGAACAAATCTCACCAGCAGAGCAGTTTCAGCATCTGTCTGTGGGCATGCACTGTCTCACGTCCTCGCTCTCTATTACAGAATCTCGTATGATACATACACCGCCCTCAAAGTGAGGCTGTAATGGCCCCGTCTAATTACAGCCTTTGGTTTTTTCCTGGATTCAACCTGGTGATTTCAAAAGGAAGATTGCTCTCTCTCCCTCTCCTTCTTGGTAATGAGTGGTTCCTTTATTCCACTTGGCAGTAATCTTGTCTTGTTGCCCCTTTTAATGCTGAAACTTCAGAAAGACTCACTTTACCGGCTGCTAAACTTCTGAAAGGAAAGGTGCGCGTGTGCGGGTGTCTGGTGTCGGGAAGTCACCGACAGCGGGTCAGCAAATGAAACCGTTAAATACAAACACGTAAGTGACACGTGTAATGGTGCAGCACGGGTGACAAAATGAAATGCTGATCTTTGCAAGGTTCACTGCGTCTATTGAGAAGTGTCAGACGTGGTGCCGTGACGACATTTTTTAGCTTCTGAAATCACGGCCACACAAACCTGTAAACTAATTTGTCATGCTCTGATGTCAAAATGCTATATTTAGTTACGTGCAATTATGCACATCTACAGCTCTCAGGGAGGAGTGTGTTTATTAATACAGGTGTGTGTGTCTGTGTGTGTCCTCCGGGATGAGCGAGTCCTCTGTTTTCTCTGCGTGTGTGTGTGTCTGAGTGACAGAGAGCTGGCAGGACTGTAATTGGAGTGGGAATATAAGAAGGGCCCCTGAGGGTCCATGAGTCCCCCCCCAAGCAGTAGACTGTCCTCTGAATGTGACACACACACACGCATAAGCACAGAGGGTTCTCAGATGAATGACAAATTAAATAGAGTATAAATGTCCTGGATAGTGCGTCATAACTGCTATCCCTGACATAAGTGTCCTTCACTTCTCCCAGCTGCCTCACGTGTATACTCCCCCAATTTAGTTGTTTTTGCTCCTTGCTGTACGGTTAAGAGCAATAAATAAAAGTGAATCCTGACACAAGGTGTGTGATGTACAGTAAAATGCTTATATATTTATGTGGAAGTTTGTCTGTTGGCGTGTGTGCGTGTAGGGGAACCACTAAACCTCATATAGATGTTTTAAGACTATTGATCAGTACATAAAGACACACTGGCAAAGGTGTAAAGGATAGATTAGTTTGTGTGTTTATCTGCTTCACTGTCGGCTCATCCGGCAAACCTACAGTAATAACCTGAAACAGCATTTCCGAGGCCAAGGAGCATTACTTACTTAGTGCTCTGTTAGCAAAAGCACATCCAGGGAGAAACCGGTCCTGGATGCTACAGTATGAGAGTGTCAGCAAACATTAGCAGCTCACTTTTGCTCCATATTGATTTTGGTCAAATTTACACGCCAACGGTCCACTTATAATACCCGTTTGTTCGCCTTGATCCTGAAAGCCGTATATCTTGTAAGGTCTAGTCTGCTGGGATGCTGCCTTTAACCAGGAAGATGCAGCTTTCAGGTTCTGCAGGATTCAGTCAGGAATCGTCGCTTGCAGGTTTAGGAAGCTTAGATAGCTACCTGGCTTGCTCCGTCAGTTGAAATCACTGTATCGTTATGACTCTTTAAAGTTCTTTGTTGATTCATTTTAAGACTGGACTAAACTAAAAGGTCCCTTAACCCACCCAGGGGTGGAGACAGTATGAGCCCTTAGGCATGTCCTTAGGCGCTACTTACCATCTTCCTGACTCATTATTAATAAGGACGAGAACGAAAAAATTGACCCTGACTCAGACGTCGCCAGGTCTATCAGGGTCCATGTCAGGTGTTGGAGAACCAGGGAAACCTGATGAGAGAAACCCATGAGTGGAGATTTATGCAAAGGATGCTGGACTTTCAAAATCAAAGTATAGTGTATAGAAATATATGTGCAGAGTATGGACCTAAGGTCAAAATGGGAGCCTCCTCCACAGGTAGTCCAATATCCCGTGAGACTGCCAGATACAGACTGACCAACCGGCGCTGGTGGACAAACGGCAGAAGAGGGAACTAGTGGCAGATGTAGCAATTGCGAGTGAGACATGCAACGTGAGACGCTCGGGAGAAAGCAAGGGCTGAAAAAAGAACAGGTCCCTTTTTATCCAACTGATGGGACTAGCTAGATAGCTGTCATGCGTGTAACATATAACTGAAGTCTGCAAATTCACCATGTCGACCTCTTTCTCTGTGGTACGCCTGTCAACGTTAAACTTTTTGTTTTTCAGCTGCTAAAGCATTTGTTTGGCTAAAGCAATATGCGCTCAGAGCAGAAGTATTTAAATTAAATAGGTGATAAAGCATGATCAAGCATCCCTCTCCACGTGTAATCAGTCTAATATTGATCAATTATATGATAAACATGCAATTAGTCTGCCTGCACCATATCTATTGTTCACCTGTTTTTCAGAATTCACCTGAACTAAACCTACGGCGCTGCGTCTCTCTCTCTCTCTCTCTCTCTCTCTCTCTCTCTCGATCTTGAACTGTTACAGCAGGAGCACTTAATTTAAGCACATCTCATGGCTTGCATTCAAATTATAACCCCAAGTGCACAGCTCTGGAGAAATGAAATAATTTCATTTTGCTGAATACATTTTATAGAAATATATCACGCCAAGGTTGTGTAGTTCCTGCTGGTTTTTACTGGAGGTTTAATCCATTACTTGATCTCTGCGGCTGAAATGTTCAGCTCAAGACTCGGAAATGAACACACTCTTAAAATACGAGTATTACCAGAGGAAAGGCTTTCTTTCCTGCAAAGTCCTAATGAATTATTACTTCAGCTGCATTCAAAGAAAAGATGATATTAATAAATGTTAGTCCGCCATCTGGTTTAGTCTGAGCAAGTTTAGGCAACTTTATCCACACTATTAAGTTGTTTTTGTTAAATTTTATGCGAAAAACAACTCTGAGGTGTGAGAAAAGGGCATGAACCACAATTCCTGGTGAGATATTTCTTTACTGCGAGATTACAGTGATTATTTCTATAATGTCACTTATCTGAAAAGCATGAAAATGCCTAATTTTGAGTGACTGAGTAAACTACCAACATTGTTGCTTCTCCACTGAGAATCATCTCCTGCCGTAGCCTGGACACTGATTAGATAGACTCGAGAAGACGAGCTGAGGAATGGGGTCACGCTCCATCTGAGCTCCGTCCACACTGCACGGACTTTGAGTCTTATAAAACAACCAATCAAACGTTAAGATGCAGAATGAGATTTTTCACACGCCACTCATTTTCATTATCTGTTGCTTGAACCATAAACATTGATATTTCCATTTTTTGTCTGAGAAGATCAACACTAGTGCAAAGTTTAATCATAATATCTGGTGGTTTTAAATAATGCAAGAGCATTGTCGAGCTCAGAAAGCAGGACATATGAGTCTGTTTTCTGTGCTCATTTGTCTGTTGGGTAAACCAAAATATTAAATGTTGTATAATGTCTTAAATGTTGAGTAGAAACACTAAGGATTCTGCCACAGTTGAATTGTTTTCTTATGTCAGTTCCAGTATTTTGGTATTTCCTAGAGCTGCCTGCCAGTCTTGGCATCAAGCACAAGATAGGTCCTGTTAAAATTCTCCATTTTACGTCTGTTACCTAGAAACTGGTTGTTATTTGGCCAAGCCAACCAACTTTGTGACCAGTTTTGCCGACTGAACATTACGGCGGAGCAGGAGCGCCGGTAATGCTGCTGCCTTCATTGCAATTTTCCTCCTTTCACAAATCGTATCATCTGAATTGCTAATTACTTTTGCTCTCTACACTAAATTGCGTGGCGCCATGCTGCGAGTTTTTGTCCGTGTCAGCCAATTCTCTTTGAAAAACTTCTTTTGCGTTGTCAGTTACAACACAACCTTGAGAAGCTCCATGCCCACGGGTCAGCCGCTTGAAAGCTTTTTGTAGTTGCTTGGCTAACTGCCGGAACAAAGCTTACAGTAGCTTATATCTACTAATGAGTGTTGTATCATCAAACACAATACACCATCAGTGAATGGATTAAATGGATTAATAGAGATTAAAAGGTTGGCTAACACTACCAGGTAGAACAAGACAGTTTAATGGTTATTTTATAGCCATGGTTACCGAACTGTTTAATCTGCGGGTTAGGGCGTGTCTGTAATTTGGCCCCATATGAGCAATCTATAATGCAACACCTACACCTCTCTTACAGTTTTCACCTTGACTTGATCACATCATTAAAACATATATGTGCTTTTGGTAGTGGTCAAATCTCTCACTCCTTTGTGCTGCTCAGATTAAGCATAAAAGCTCAATGTAAAGATGGATAAATAGATAATACAGCACAGATAGATACTGTTTTCAAATGATGGGCAAAAACGCCAAGCATCAGCACTAACAAGGCAATCTGTTTACAGCCACGCGGGGCTGTCATCCGTGTGCGAGGACCCACTCATTACACTTTGCACTGCTGCCGATTATGTTTCACATAATTTCACATAAAACAAATTACAACAACACGATCATCACCCAGGCACATCATTGCCGGGTAGAATGTTTAAAAAGGCAGCAGTAGTTTTGTTCAGCAGCATTACTAATAATTTCCACTAATGAAATCTGAGTTGCATATGTTAACATAATTTAATTACTTTTCTCTTCTAAAATAGCATAGCCCTCAAGCAGCTCTATAACTTATAAGTCTCATTAAACCAACTGTCAAAGTGCATGTGGCTCATTAGGGATTTTTTAATTGGTTTTTAATGCGGCAAGTTTTTGTTTAAGAGAGTCAGGTTCACTTCTTTTGCTTGTATTTCTGACCTCTTAGGTTTAAATCAACAACCTGCTCAAGTCCTGCCTTGGTTTTTCTGCTTCCTCTCATGGTCTATCAGAGTCCTGGTTAAGTTTGAGGTCAGAGAACCGCATGAATTTTGATGGTTGTGCATTACCTCTGTGAGATGTACACTTAGTGGATTACATTACATTATTAGATTAGATGAAAAATGAATCGCTCCTCTAGGGGAAAGTGAGTCACTGCTGCTGCAAAGAATCAGATACAGTAACAAATCGGAAGACATAAATGGTAATGGAGCAAATAAATGTGACAGGAATATGCTTAGAAATGCTAATACGTCTCTCATCTAAAACAATCTACCCTCTGTTATGCTGGCCTACTAGTATGAAATGTCATCAAGGAATCAGGCATGGTAACCATCCACCTTATGTATCTACTGTACTGACACCTGCACAAACCCGCTGAGGTTCAGACTCTCTCACTAACATCCGCCCGGGGTTATCTGATCACACCTGGCTTTAAAATGTGTCTCCACATGTGTCCTCAATCAGCACTTTAGATCCGATATATGAGTTTCGCATTTTCTATACAAGCAAACACCAGAATCTTTTGGGGAGCAGTAGAATATTTAGAATCAGAATAATATAATTTAACAACTGCTTTCTCTAATGGATTGCCACCTCTGTATCAGAACAGAAAGAAGCTGTTGTTTTCTGTGCATAATGACTTGGGAAGATGATGTATATTTTGGAACAAGCTCAGTGGAAGCACACGTTAAGTTATTATATATTCATTTATCTCCTCCCTGCCTCTATTTTAGAGATCGACACAAAGCTCAGATTCTAACATTTAAGAAAAAAGACACTGCGGTCTTTAATGTGACACAGGACTCATTGTGTGTTTGCACTAAAAAAGTGACCTGCATCAGATCCATCAGGTTGTGTTCACACCTGTTCTAAAGTGGCCATTTGTGATTAGTTTGCTCAGGATGCAAAAACATTTAAATGAATTGAGGTCTATGCACATTCTTGTTGATTATGTTTTAGACAAAGCTTTTGGAGCTTTCAGGACTCTACAGTCTACACATGAAGACATACAGTGATTGGTTATGTAGGCTACTGTTATTTGTACATAAGCCACGTACCAGGAGCAGATGTCTATTTAAGGTCACAGTGACTCACTTTCCATCCATGATTTTTATGACTCTAGTATAATGTAGCAGAAAGCTTTTTTCCTGATAAGGATGATATTGTAAATTGTCATGGAAGCACATCCTGTTGTTGTTGAAGTATTAGTATGGTTTTACAAGACTACAGAGGCAGCATTCAAGGAGAGAAAGGCAACCACACAAAAATAACATTTTGTATGTTGTTATTTTGTGTGATGTCTTCTGTTGGTATGATGCACAAAGAAAAAGGCAGCATATGCTGTCTTTGTGGTAACCTCAAGCCAGCCGACGGTGGACGCATGGGTAACTGTAAGGCGTCAGTGCAGTTGTCGTGGTTACGTCTACTGTCCTGTGAGAGCAGAGCCAAAACATCCTGTCACACTCACCTGCATTCGAGTGTGTGTGAGTTATGAGTAAACAAGCAGTTGGCTCAGATTAGACTGTCTTCTACAGAAAGAATCATGTTTACATATAAAAGTATTTATAACCTCTGCTGACAGAGTAAGAGTAGAGAGTTAAGCCTTAATTACATTTAGGGAAAGATCTGCTTCTCTACAGGTAATGGAGCTTTGTTATCACTGTTACAACAATAAATACACTGTTGTGGTCACAGTCAAAAACACCAGTTATTAGGAAATTGGAAACTTAAACACTGCCACCTTGTCTGTTGTTGTGTTGACTCATCCATCCACCCCTAGCTCCTCACTATTTAGTGTCACCTGACTACCCGTCTTGCTTTGGGAAGATAACATACAAGCGTTTAATGCTTAACCAGACCTAGCCTCCAGTATTATCACATGATAAACTTAAAATAGATTTAGAGTCTGACCCTTTACTGTATAATCATGCTCAATCTTTGGTTTCAAAAGCTCATAGGATGTTAGAAGATTTACAAAAACGTAACTATCCTGTTTCTACGGATGTGCTTAAAGGAATACTCATCGTTGCTATTGGTATGATAGAGAAAGCAATGTGAAAGTATAAATGGATACAGTTCATCAGTCATTATTGTCATTGTTACACATTGTCTCATGACTACGTCTGCTTTTATCAACTCATAGAGCCATTTTTTTATACGCTGAATAATGGTTGGGATATGACAAGCAAGCATATTTCAGATTTTGTAATTCATTTTGGATCAATTGACTGGTTTCTTCATATTCACTGCCTCAAGGGTGACTGCAGGCAATTAACTGAAATCAACGTTGCGTACTGCATTATAACTTACAAATTTTGAATACACTAATATGCTCGGAGGTCTTCATAGTTCTTATTTATCAGATATCTTACAGTACATGTACACACCATTTATTATACTGAGTCTTATGTTACATTTAATTAATAACATCTTTGGAAATATTAGTTCTTTTTCTTAGCAGTTATGAGATGTGTTTTTCTAATTTGTTGCTTTAAAGGACAGTGAAGTGAACTGCTCACAGCAGTTTTCTGTGTTTCATGACAAACTGGGTGCCATTGCACTGGCTGCATATTGTATGATGGTATGCCCCACAGGTACACCAGGACACACACACTTTTCCTGCTCGCTCCTCAGAGTCCATGGCCTCTGCAATAAAGTTAAGCCTTTGTTATGAGCTTCTAGATCCTTTAAAACTTCCTACCTCTTATTAAGGTTTTACTGACTGGCTGGAGAAAAAAAACTGAAGAAGAAGGGAAGGAAAGATGAAGGAAGAAGAAGATAAAACAAAAAAATGATTTTCATTTTACCATGAGGCCTGTTTTTTTGTATTCGACCAACTGTGTGTCTTGCCGTGTTTTCAGCTCTGATTCTCGTCACTGAGTCTGTGTTACGCTGTGTGTGCGTGGGTGTGTGAGAACACCTACGCACATATGTGTGGTTGTGCGAGGTGTGAAAGCGGCAGCAGTGTAGGGTTACAGGAGGAGATCCATTACGTCACCATGGCAGCCGGCCTTAATTACAGCTAACTATAGACAGAGCAGAGGGAGCAGAAAGGAGAGGGAGAGAGACGGAGCAATGAGTGTAATTAAAAAGTCTATTTGAAACCGTGAGATTATTACATCGGTGAGGTTTGTGTAATGGCTTGTACAATACTCTGATTCATATATTTTATTTTGTGGCCACTTTGTGTGCCTCTGCTGAATAGATGAGGTGCCCCACGTAGGTGCATCATGTAAAATGATCTGTAGTTTTCATCGCAGAAAGAACAGGATGAGTGTTTGTGTGGTCATTTCACACGAGTGGGCCATTTGTGCGTACACTACATATCTGTGCAGGTGTTCGGTAGCAAATCTGTCCACTTGGTTGTATTTGCAGTGTGAGTTTATTTGCTATTATCTGCACAGACCCTCACTGTATCCTTCACACACATCAGCCTTGTGTGTAAATGTGCCTGATTTTAGATTTGTAACTGCAGATAAATGTCATTATCGATTGATTATTATTTAAATTTAAGGTACTTTTGCTTTACAAGAGTCATTCTACTTCATATTACTACTCCACTATAATTTCAAGAAATCCCTCATACATTTTACTCCTCTGCAGCTGTTGTCTCAGAGATTTACACACAAATACATGGTAATCTGACAAATAAAATGCAATCCATCAAATTATAAGTTATCCCAACATTTTGAAGTGAAGTTAGAAAAAGCACTTTGTTGGATCCTCTGGTCACAGATGGCTGATTTCAGTCTATACTTGCCAGATGGCACCTTTTAAATAACTTTATTTGTCATTTTATATTTATATTTTATATCAAGGATTAAAAAAAATCTGTGTCCTAGAACTTCGTTCCTCTCACATCTATCTCCTCACCATCTGATGTGGCCTCTAAATTGGGAACCAGAGTAGTTATAAGGCTGCTCAGGCTGCTTGTGAGTGATATGAAACTTTACAGTTCATTTGTTTGATGAGGATTCTATCGTTTCTCTAGGAAGAAGGCTCTTGAATACTTTTGGTTGTGATTTCTGCTTAGATAAAGAATCTGAATATGTACAGTAATGTACTCACACACACAAGACTCATGTCATATCTTGTATTATATCTTAGAGTCATCACCAATTCATTTACTCACTATTCAGTAGTCTACCAGCTGTGACACCAGACCCTGTTCAAACGTCCTTCTCCCCGTATTCTTCATACATTCGATACCTTGGATCTTGGAAAACTTAAGGGGAAACCAATTTAGTTCACCCTTGTGACTTGATAGGATAACAGAATTGTGCTGTCTCTAATTAAAGTTCACTGTGAACACCAAATCCCCCCGCTTCCACCCCTCACTTGGCGCTTTCTGTTCAGGCAAACACCTTTGTGTGTGCCTTGCATTTCCTTGTAAACTCCTGCTTGTGAAAGGAAAACTTGTGCACGAGCATTGAAGTGATTTTTAGCATCAGTTCAAAAGCGGAAACTCTCCCATCTGCCGATCATGAGCTGTTAAGAAAGCGATGGTAACCATGGTTACGGATATGGACACATCAGAGAACCTTAATCAACGTGAAGCCTGCATCCCTCGTTGTCAGTTATACTGCAGCTATGATACAGTATGACATCAAATAAACTGAATTGCAAATATAAAAACACCCAATTAAGCACAGATTTCCTGTCGTCCACCTCCGATGTCAAGGATGTAAGGATGTAAGGATGAACCAGATATTCACTGCAGAACTGGTCAATACTATACTAGCTGTGCAGAGCTTCAACAGTATTTTAGTCCAGACAAGAAAGCATAGCTTTTAATGATTTTCATTTTAACACTGACCCAAGTGTCTGTGTATCTTTTTCTACCCAAACATGCCAGCCTTTTAAAAGTCACATCAATGAAACCCTCCCGTTAAACTTAGGTACACACGCACACACACACGCCTGACGATAATGCTCGCACATTGTCAGCATTGACATTTCCCTTTTTTTTTGTTTGTCTTTCCTAATTAGCAGTCTCTTCCGCTCGCCTGCCGCAGTGTCGGCCAATCGGCGGAGCGCGCTCATTACCCGGGGTTTATTTCAGGGTCTTTGTCAAATGAAGAGTGAAAGTGACAGCTCAATCTAACCTCAGCAATATGCCTCGCATGGCCGCCTCCTCACTGCTGGTAGAGGATTGAACTTGGCTATCATCTCTGGGCACAACGGATGGTGCTCTGAAGCTAATTGAAATGCCACCCTGTTCTCTCTTTTTATGTCTTTTCTGTCTTTATCTGCCTCTTTTTCTCTCTTAGTTCTGGATGTCTGCCCTGGCCACCACCATCCCAGTCCCCTGTGGAGCATTCATGCCAGTATTTGTCATTGGTAAGAAGCAATTGCAGTGTGTCTTTATGTGTGTGTATTATTTGTTTGAAGATGTGTCTGCGAGAGAGACATTTGGTAAAAATGTGTTATATAAACTACATTTACATACTGTCTGGACATTGGAAAGAACCAGAAAAACACTCATAGACACTATTCACAAACAATCTATTTGTTTTTATTTATTAATTTGTAGTATTCATACGTCATTCCAAGGTGTTACTCCAGTGTAGTGATTTAGATTTTAGTCAGTTCCTTCCTTCTGAGTGAACAGTAAAGATTTAATAATGTGCCCATTACAAGAAATATGAAAGTCTAGCGGTCTACACTCAATCGTGGCGTCATCATATTTGAGTGGGAGCGTGTCAGGTCGGGGACCACCTGGGTCTAGACATTGGGGGTGGTAATGAGAAGAAGAATATACGTAAGTGTGAGGTCTGCAAAAGCATGTGTTACCTTTAGCTTGGTCCTGTGTCTGTTATGTTTTCCTGGCAAAGCAAAAAAATGCAGACAGTAATTATCTTTAGGTGGGGAAAACAGAAAAACCAGCCATTAGTAATAGTAACATTACATCAGTTACAAATGTGATGTAGCATTTCATTGTGAGTGCCATCTTTACCAGTTGGCGGTAGGATCTTTAAATAACAAGTGGGGCTTTCACACTCTCGAAACACCCCTACCTCGAACCCTATCAAAACTAGCTTAGTGAAAACGACAACCAATTAAAAGGGAACTACTGTTTTTTACAACCTGGACCTTATTTCTGGCATGAAATACAGTTCACCCATATAACTTTTGTGTAATTTGTATTCCTTCAGGAGATAATTAGATCAGCGTATACATGTAATGGGAGTGGCTGGGCCACAGCCTCTAAATAACACATTATCTGCCACGAAACTCGTTCATTTCATTATTTTGTTATTGTACACTAGTGCTATTCCCTGTTGCTGTTAGTTGTTATCATCATCCGGGTTCTGTAGATTGACTTACAGACCCCAGATGATGTCTTTTGACCTGGATGATAACGTTTCTTAGCGCGGTGCGCACCCGCGTCGGTCAGCTTGTTCATCTGTAATTTGCTACTGATCTAATTATTTCGCGAAGGAATACAAATTACACAAAAGTTATATGGGTGAGTAAACAACCGTATTTTATGCCAGAAATAAGGTCCAGGTTTCAAAAAACAGTAGTTCCCCTTTAATGCTAACGCTAACATTACCGATTTCAGCCTAATTGAATATGAACATTAAACTCAGAAATATTGCATGACTGCAATCTGTGAGGGCCTTCTAAATGAATCAAGAAACTGGGTATATGAAAACAAATCACAGTTTATTGTTTAATCAAAACCGTCCAAAAGGTTTGACATGGAGAAATACTTTCCAAAATGACAACCAGTACACTTATTAGAGTGGTATTGCCTTCTAAGCTACTTCTTCTGTGATTTCAGCCTCAAGCCTTGTTGACATTTAGTAAAAGAAACAGCAAATGGTCTGCATTTATATTGTGTTTTACTACCTGACTGGTACCAAAAGTACGTTTATAGACCTTCTTACGGGCTGACAGGCAAGCTGCTCAAGAGAAACTTCAGGTTCTTGCCCTAGGACATTTCGGCAACTCGCCAACCTTGCAATTATCGGCTAGACCTATCTACCACCTTAGCTGCAGCCGCCCTGGTGCGCACACCTTGAAAAAGTAATGCTTAAATATGTCTCTGTTCCTGTACGCGTGCCTTTCAGGGGCAGCCTTTGGACGTCTGGTTGGAGAAAGCATGGCAGCCTGGTTCCCAGATGGCATACACACAGATGGTACCATCTACCCCATAGTGCCAGGAGGCTACGCCGTCGTGGGTAAGTTAAAGGCACACGGCCGGTCACCTGTCACTTGCTACAATGAAATTTTCACTTCCCTCACCACTCTCCTGTGTATTCTCTATTATCCTCTTTTTTTCTTTTTTTTTAACATAATATTTTGGGACTTGCAGAGAACACATTTCTCATTAGGCGTCTTTGGCGTATCAGTGCTTCCACTTTTACTTTTATTGCTACTCCTCACAGAAAATGAATCAAGATAGATATTTCCTACAGCCCAGTGCCTTACTTTACTTCTCCAACTTGAAATGGATCCTGATTAAAGGAGACACAGAATATGATCAGACTCAAACACTCCAGACAGAACTGAATTACACTTCCAAGAGCAACGAGATGGTCTTAACAAAGAAAATGCCTGTAAAACAATTCAGACACCATCTGACAAGTGCTCATTTTCTAGAAAGTCTGGAATTTGAAAAGAAACAACTTGGTGTGTAATCTAAAACTCCTGTTATGAAATGGACACTGAGTTGATGTCATTTCATGGAACAAAATCCAATCTATCCATGAACTTATCATTCTGTTGTTTTTACCTGTCCATCTCCATTTAAGATTCATATATTTTCCATTTGCCAGCACCTTTTTCTTTGAAGTTTTGTTTTTATCACAGCCCTTACCTTCAATTTTTTAATAGTGAAACAATCTACAACAGGAAATTGGAGATTACATTGGCATTAGCGCAAAACCCAAAGCTGTGTTGTAGATTAATCTGTAAACCGTTAACAGCAGTTCTCGTGAGTGGTAGACGTGAATTTGAAGTGTGAGACGATGTGTTCGTTAATTGCGTAGGTAACATGGCCGGTGTTGTACCATGTGCAGTACTTCAGCACATGCCCCAAAACTGAAGACAGGAAAGGTGTGAGAACAAGAACTTCAGCAGCAGTGACATGTTCAGTTCAATAAACAAGTAAACGTGTGATTTTCCAATACACCAATTATGATGCGCTGGTGTTAAAGAAAAATTAAATACCCAGTACCCAATACCCAAAATGAAATGGCCATGTGCTCTGCCAAACCAGGAGAACTTATGTAAGTGGCGTTCTCGCTAGTAGACCTAAAAAACTTTTAATTGGAGAGCTTTACTGACAGGTGTCCAGTCAGGCACTCTGTTTGACAGCGATCCTGCTCCAGGCGTTTTTTTCCATTTTCATCCAATTCTAAAACATAGTATCAAAATAAAAAATGGGTTATGTGGTACGTTTATGTTCCTCAGAGCATGTATTATCTGTCTTATCTTGGTAATAGCAGTCTTGTACACTTGTAATATTCGTATCTTTCAAATGAGGAGAGCGAAAATAAGAAAACAACAAATAATAAGAAACATTAGTGAATCGTGTCCTGCATGAGGCTCCAGGAAACTAACACGATGCCATGAATTAATATCAGTCGACGTATCCAGACCTTTTTCTTAGTCTGGCTCTAAAGAGATGATTCAGAGGTTGTTAAATGACAGATAATAACATAATGGTAATGGTTTCATCTAGTTGGACGTAACTCTTCAGTGGCTTTTTAAACAAATGATCTTACATACGGTATAATTATATATACACCATCCCCCTGAAGTTTTGTGTCTGATGAGATGCAGTGTTGCTATAGTGCTACTTGTTGACAGCCGTGCTGATTACGCCACTGTTGCATGCTGGCGGCGGCTGTTTTTCTGGGGCTGCTGCTGATGTTGTTGTTGTGACTGATGACTCAGCCGTTTACAGGCCTGACTCTCTGATGAGCCTCTTTCATCTCGCAGTGAAGCTCGCTTAAAGGACCGAATGTTGGGATTGGCAGAGGGAGCAGTAGCATTTATCTGAGGCGGATAGGCAGACATACATGGGCTTAATTAAGTTACAAGAAAGAACAATGAAACCTGCCTTTGTACGCTCTCTGCCCCACCATCTGTTTCTCTCTGCCGCCCTCTCTCTTCTCTCTTCATTTTAATGCTTTTATTCTCTACTTGTTATTTTTTTTCCAGTGTTCATCTCATTCTTTGGATTGGTCTCATCCATTTTCTCTGTTAGTATGAAGGCTCACTTCGCCCCATGCCGCTTCTCTCTGCTTTGATGCAGCTTTTATATTGCTCTTTTCACAACACATTATTGGGAAAAAAAAAAAAAAGATTTGGAAATATTGAGGTTCCCTTTTGTATTGGATTAGTTGAAGAAGCCAATTTTTGCCTTACGGGCATATGAGAAAAGAAAATGTTGATGTGGTTTGCAGGGCTATGTGTGTACGAAGGAGAGAGTGGTAGTTCTGGTCAGGGAAATTGATAACAGCTTGGCTTCTGTGAATCCTCAGTAAATGGCTTTCTGACGCTGAAGTTGGGCTTCATGGATTGGATCAATAATGCTGTATGAATTATTGTGAATATGATTTGAACCCCATCACCATCTTGGCAGTCCATGACTCCTGGCTAAGTCAACACTGCTTAAAGAGGTGGAGTATGAGTAGAGCTGAGGCAGGAATTACCTAAGCAAACAGCTTGCACACTGTGAGGCTATCTTCAAAACTACTTTTTGCACCAAGCAACGAGCTTGGCATTTTAACATGGAGGTTCTCTGCAACCACCAAGTAATTAAATATCAGTGGACGCTTTCCTTCCCCTCAAGATACAGTAATGAAGCCATTATTGCAGGATGTAGCACAACATCAAAAAAGACCTCCGAATCCTCAGAAACTGTTTTATTGGAAGTGTTCTTAAAAACGGCTATGCCCTCAAAAGTCTTCATAGATGATCTGTTTAATGTCGGGTTCCCCCAACTTATTTATGGGACTTTGTACACAACTTTCTCCAACACAGTCGGGATTACAGTTGCAGAATTACATAATGTAAAGGCCAGAGTAGAATATACCTTCTAATGACACTAAGGTCCTTCGGTGTTCAGAGAGCACTACTGAAGTCCTTTTATGACTCGTATCGTATCGTATCGCATCGTATCGTATCGTATCGTATCGCATCGTATCGTATCGTATCGCATCGTATCGCATCGTATCGTATCGTATTGTTTGTCTCTTTTTACATAAATTTGTGTGAGAAAATATCACTTACTAGTCAGTATTTTGAGTTGCTGGAACTCAACAGCCCACTTTATTATATGCTAAAGGCAGCAAGAATTATTTGAAACCACGTAGGATTGAGTTGCCTGTCCTTTTGATGGATGATGCTCTTCAATCCCTTCCTGTGACCCCTCTATATTACCCCCGGCCCCACCTTGAACACTGATCTGAACATTTGGTTCTCTGCTCATTTTCTCCCCCCAACTGTCCTCTCCCCCGCCCAAAGGTGCTGCAGCCTTGTCCGGAGCGGTCACCCACACAGTTTCCACCGCCGTCATCGTGTTTGAGCTGACTGGCCAGATCTCGCACATCCTGCCGGTGATGATAGCGGTGATCCTGGCTAATGCCGTGGCTCAGTCCCTGCAGCCCTCCCTCTACGACTCCATCATCAGGATCAAGAAGCTGCCGTACCTCCCAGAGCTGGGCTGGGGACACCACGAGTAAGTGAAACACAACACTGTGCAGAAACACAAGCACACTCTGACCTTCACACGTTACATTATATTACATACATTTGATTTTGATGGTAAATGATGGGTTAGTAGATTTTCTGACTATTGAAATAACAACTACCAAACAAAAGTATCGAATAATGGAGCCTAGAAGCCCGAAGGTCCACCAGTCACAACATTTTATTGGCGAGTCCCTCCAATCAGACATCATTTTGCACAGCAAAGATGTGCTGGGCCAGTCAAATGGTTTGGGTAGTGTTTATGGACAGAAGAGTAACAGCAACATACTCATACAAGTCATCAGAGTACCATTGAGTTGATTTTGTTTACAGAGAAGTGATATATTCAGATTCCACTACTGTGTCTGTTGCTGTTAAGAGGCATACATCACATAATTCATTGTGCTGATTGGCTGAAGAACTATCTACGCCCCAAACACGCCCCATGAAATCCAAATGGTGTGTCACCATTACCATTTCTAAAGCAAATGTAAATCATCTTTTTTTTTTTTTGTGCTCTTAAGTTGACTACTGTGTGCTTCTTAATGATTTGAAATATAGCTTTTAATTGCGTAGTTTGAACTTCCAAATTGCACACCTTCTTTGATTGAAATTTGCTTCACTAAAGACAAACGTGGGTGGAGGTGCCTGGCTCAATACTTACATGGCTTTTAATTGCCCCTCTGCTCATTATTAATTTATACAAACCACACAATACTGAACGGGTTTACCAGCTGCTTGGAGTTCTCAGAGCTCTTCGAGTCCATACAGGAGCACTTTTCATTTAATTTACTTGGAACTGATTATTCTTGTGGATGTTGGCAGATAATTAGAAGGAGATAATAGTTTGGATGCATAATACACAAATTGGAAGCGATGAGGAAGGCTTTTATTTCCTCCTCCATCTGTTCATCCATCCATCCATCTCTTGAAGAGTTTCATCCACGTCTGCCTCTTGAGTGCTTCACTTTCTGCGCCAGCGCCTCAGCTGACCCTCGTTGTCCATCTCTTCGTATCTGTTCCTCTCTCACTCTTTCTCTGCAGTTCTCTTCTCGTCTGTCTCTTCTTATTATCTACGACCTCAAGGCCCGTCCATCGCATCCTCACTCTCCTGTCTCGTCTGAGTGTGTCTGCACGCGTGGGAGAGAAAAATATCTGTACAGTATGCAATTTGAGAAGTGCTTTCAGCGAGCTCTTGCATACTTTGTAATTTTCTTTTCTCTGATTATATAATATTGCACACACTTAAGACATTGTAGGCACAGGGCTACTCTCACAATGGACATAAAAAAGTAAGCATGCTTTTATTAAAGGGTAAACTCAAGCTTATTCCAACTTTCTTATGTGAGATCTGGGAACACAGCAACATCTCAGAAATAATGATCGTGCAGGTCAAATTAAAGCTCATGGCTATGGTTCAAAAGGGGCTGAAAGATGTTTGCGTTGTGTTAAAACAGGACATCACCCAGGTTTATCTGAAAAACATCCTCTAATTGTAAAATGTGATCTAGTTGTTTCAAGTTGTTCACCAAGAGATGTTCCTAACAAAAACTCCAACTCCCCCACCACTCATGTAGAACTGAATACTCTACTTGGATGAGTGGAGAAACGTGTTCCAAATCCCTTTATTTTAGTTTTGTTTTTACATTGATGGTCACAGAGGTAGCCTCAGTCAGCAGGGTACATGACTTCTCTAGCATCCATTCTGTTGGTGCTTTTCTTCAGCTGTTTTGTTGTAAACACACTGGTTCTTGTAAAGATATGATCAAAATCATGCACCTCTATAAGTACCTGACACCTGATTCTGTCTTCAAAAATCAGCTTAATTAACATCACATTAATAAAAATGTACGCCACACACTGTCCTCAAGTAGCATATTTCCTGTAACTGTTTTTTTTGGACGTGATAGATTGTTGGCAACATCTCAGGTGCACTGTGTGCTGGCAACAGCTGTGGCTAGACGCATTATGTTTTTGGAGCTTGTCCGTCCATTCATCCCATTCTCGGGAACTTCTCAAGATGATTTCATTACACCTGGCACTGACGTCCGCTTGGAATCAAAGATGAACTGAATTTGATAGTCTAAAAGTCACTGTGACCTCCTGAAACAGTTCTTTTGGCCATTACCCAAGAATTCATGTGCTAATTATGACCAAAACAGTCAGACACGTCCCTATGGTGATAGCTTTACTAAAAATACCATTTACACATTTACTAAATGAGTATGGACAGACATGGATTTAAACTGCGACAGGTCTGGTTGTTTGTTGCTATTTTGCAATCTTATCAGAACACCACGAAGAACTAAATCAAAGCAATGCTCTATTCAGATTTAGATTCATAAAATTTAATTTCTCCCCATGACCCAAACTACAAATGTAAGATCTAAATTGTAATACTCCAGAATTATCTTTTAACAAGAGTTGTATTTTGTGTGAATAGTTATTATAACAGAGATGGAGATGATCTATCAAAACACAATGGAATCATTTACTTTTAACGATCAGCACTAGTTTTCCTAATGCGAATAGTTACCTTGGCATAGATGATTAAAGAAGTCTCAGGAAACCATGTGTGTGTGTTTCTGTTTGTGTGTATGTGCTTGGCACACAGACTGAAGGTACTTTACGCCATGACATCAAATCATCATCACATTATGACACTTTTCAAAAATGTAAAAGTTGCTGAGACATATAGAGGATTGAGAAACTGTCAACCTACCCTCTTGTGTATGTCACACTGAAACACACACACAAATGCATCTTCTCTTTTTAATAGGGTGGTGCTTTATAAACTTGAGTTCCTATACAAAAAGTTGCTGTTTTCCTTCACACCTTTTTTTACTTTACTGTCTTTTACTCTCTCTGTTTCTGTAACAAAGCCTGTGTTTGTGTGAGTACATGAGTGGAAGAGGAAACGGATGGGGTGGGGTGGGGGGTGAGACACTGTGGGTAGCATCGTCCCCTCCAACTGAATGTTTTTTTCAATCAAACTGGAAATGATCCATCTCACACCCACTCACACACCCACACACATGCAGGAACACTTGTGTAATGCCTGCTGTGCATTACATGCATATGATGGCATGTACCCCATCCACCCACACAGACATGGGGAGAATTGGATTCCTTATCTTCTATTTCTGTGAACCTTTTTGACGATGTGAACATGGAGATCAAATATGTGTTACCTCAGCAGATATGATCCTTTTCTATAATCGTACCCAGTAGCACATACGGAACCTTCCCACTTCTTCTCTCCTTCTTTTATTCGGACCAGTCTTCTTTCATGACAGATCTATCTTCAGCATTCAAGTGGCATTTAAAACAATGTGCGGGAACAATTACATAATATCACGCTCTGCACATGCGTGTGTGCAAAGTCATTAGGCTGTCACTATGTGATTCTTAGCATTTCATAATGGCCAATTACTGATTGTCTTAATGGTCTACGGTCCTCTGTTGCTCGTCTGACAAGCAGCCAAGCCGCAGGAGATGATCAGATATTCTCCAGATCATTACAACCATCCTTTTATTGGCTTCCACACCTTCCACCCCACACACAGACTACACAGCCAAAATGTCTTCACACTACGCTGGACTATATGGATGATCTATGTACCCTGGATTTATAACCCAATAAGTCTGTTTGTCTTGGCTTAAATCTATACGCTGATTCTCATTGCGAGATAACTCAAACTGATCAGATGTATTGCCTAGCCTTTGCAGGGGGAGGAAGGTACAATTAAGAGGAAACCAATCAGATTTCATCAAATGCCTTTGATATCTCGAGGGAAATTAGGCTTGGCAGCGGTTGAGGCCAGTTCAGAGGTACGCATTACATTATTCTCTCAGATCCACTAGCAAATTAAAAGAGGCTGCCAATGCACTCGGAAGAGGAAGCGCTCTTTTCAGGGAATGTTTTTCCTCTTTGCTCGTTTGTTTTTGTGCTCACAATCAGAGACTAATAGAAACTGTCATGAAGAATCCTGTTTGTGAAAGCCGTTTGATTAGCGGCTGGTAACAGTAGGTGTCTGGTAAAGAGGAAAATATTAAGTACTGCTCAAGATGTTATTTAATTGGGGTTTGTTAAGCTTAATAAGAAAAACTGATCACCTGTAATGCCATCTCCAAATACTGATACTGTTCAGCAGAATATCTTTGGTTTGACTGCCATGTAATCTATGAGAATGGGGAACACTGAGATGAATCCTTTATTAGAGGTTGTATTTTTAAAATAATATTTTCTGCTGACTCCGTTTATGTAGCCGTATCGATGCATAATGTTTTGCCAAGATTGTACGTTCCTTAGCACACTTTACAACGAGGCTAAACGGAATTTTATTTATTGTGGTAAAATCATTGACAATTTAGATTTGAAAACCTAAACAGCAATATTTCATTCCAGGAACTGGGTCCCTGTTACTCTGGTAAATCCATTTACCTGAGCTGCAAAGACTTTTCATTAGGGCCATTTCTTCCGTCAAAAGTATTTCCAAAGAAAAATGAAACCCGGTGCCAGTAATGCCCTTTTACAACGCTGTGAGCACAACCAGCAGGACTTGTGTACAGGTGGAAGCAAATGTCTTGAAACCTAGACAAATAAGCCCTACCACTGTCTGCATGGCTAGACACCCAACCAAGCATCTCATTGAATTACGTTGCTACTGGACTGTTTTGAGCCATGACTCATGTCCGGTGTCCATGAAGGAAATTGTGTGTCCTTTACATACTAAGGCGGAAGTAAAGATGCCAGCATGCTATAAACCTTTAGCCCCACACCTGACTGAACTATTCATAACAACATCCCCATTTAAAACTGAAAATGAATGTTCACTAAAACAACAAATGTGTTGCTGCAAACATACCCCAGACCTTAGAATATGGAGCTTTGAGTAGTGGAAGGGCATTGACCTAGCCCACATGTCTTAGTCGTCCAAAACTGGAAAACCACATTGGTGGTTGGTGTTGTACATAGAAGTCTGAAAACACTGGCACTGAATCTTAGAGAAAAATGGTCTCATTCATGAGCTACGTTCTTGCAAATTCAGTGTTCTTATCTCATGTTATGGTTAATATCCCAGTCAGGGTCAACTGACCGTTTAATTCTGTCGCTCGAGAGGAATTATGTTGTATGTTGATTTAACATAGCACTTTAAGAGGAACTTTATATATGCCACTCACTTTGCTAAGAGGGATCCTAGACTCATTGTGTGCATTATACGTATTGAAGTGGAGCTCCAGGAAGGTGGTCATCAATTTAACTTTGTATTTCAAGAGAGGTCAGTGTATTGAGTTGTCACCACAAGAAGAAGCGGAGGCTTGGCCGGAGTCTGCATCCTGGCACGGCTACAGCCCTTGGCAGCGGAAACCATTGAGCGACTGCCGTCGTGTTTGCAGGTTTTGCCAAGATCAAGCAGGAAGAGAAATCTGAGTGTTTATGACTGGTGTACTGGGGCGTACTATTCTGCTGAGGCAAGATCTGCTCACGCAATGTCACCCCCCACCCCCTGCCGTACACGTGGCCACGGTGTCAACATCCGGATGACGTATCGCCAGGGCAACGTGTTACTGGCTTGACCGGTCAGCACAAGGATGTGCTGTCGGAGTGTGACGGAGAGCGGTTGTAGATCGCCGACATATTTATGAAATCTTCAGTGGCCAAGCTTTAGTGGACTGTTCGTCCAAAATAAATAAAGAAATACAGCCTAAAGTATTATAGCTTATACTGTAAAATCAGATTTGGACCATTTATATTTCTCTCCTCTGTCTTCTCATATCAGGAAGTATAATATTCGTGTGGAGGACATTATGGTGCGAGATGTCCGGTACATCACACTCAACTGCTGCTACAGAGACCTGCATAACATTCTGCTGACAGGGCACCTAAAGACTCTGGCACTGGTGGAATCAGCAGGTGAGACACAAATGCACACCCACATCCTGTACAGTTGTTGTGATTTGAGATTATAAATGAACCTATATGCATATATGATAGGCTGGTTTAATCATAAAAGCTTACTGTATGAGAAATTACACATTGCTGTATTGATCTGTCTGCATAGTCATGAACAGGGTTTCACCTCAAATCCAATACTTTAAATTCCAGTCAATCCCATGTGCAAGAAATTTATAAATGTGTGGATACCAAGATTTGAATGATTATCAAACATGGATGTTACATAAATGTATTATTTTTAGTCAACTACATCTCAAAATCCACTACGTGTCTGTTTTTGAGCTTTCACTTTCACTTGGTTTGATTCGGGAGATTCAGTACAGAGTTCGTTTATCAGAGAAGTGTCTTTTAAAACTTCTCCTCGGTTTAATTGTAGGAGTTAAGCTGTTGACCTTGAAAGCAGCTGCTGATAAAACCCTCTCAAGTAGAGTCTGGATGAGAGAAAACAGATGCCACATCTGTCATGAACACATAGAGGTACAGAAATGAAGGAGAGAGGCTGAAGGGAAATAGGAGTGAAGATTTGAAGTTTCTGATGAATTACTGAGCTGAACACTACACACACTATTCACACGCCCACAGACATCTGTTGCTTGCGAGCTAACAGCTCATGTGTATGGCCAGTAACTTTCTCTTTTGGGCAAATTAACAGTTTGCGAAAAATGGTCCATTAACCAAATCTGATGTTAAAGCTGCACTATTTCTTTCTTTTACATATTAACAATGGCTCAAATGACAACTCTATAGCTCCTATAAGGGCCATAGTGTACTTTAACTCATTGTATTAGTTACCTAATCACAACTCCACATTTGGCAACTATATATATGTAGGGATACCTCAGGGACAGAGTATGAGGGAATACATTTGCAGCTATACACTCACATGCACCCCTTCGGCCAATTTAGAATCACCAATGAGCCAGCGAGCACGTCTTCAGACGGTGAGAGGAAGCCGTGAGGCGTCAGTGCTAACCACCACTCCACTTTGACGCCCTATTTAATCAAAGTTCCAAAATCAAATCAAAGTTCTGGCAATATTACCTACACCTACAAAACCTGCAAAACTGAATTTCTTTTGTGTTCGGCTTCCATGATATATGTATAGATAATTAGAACAATTGATTTGTAAGCTCGTTACTGTAAGTTAAAAAAAACATGTTTTTTTTTTTTACAGTAGTTAAGGCAGTGTGCTAATCACTGTGTGTGAAGTGTCACTGATGTCATTGCTTAATGTTGCCGATGCGGTCAGACTGAGCCTCCCTTCCACTTACTACCAACAGCTAATTCCAGCGACCTTGGTGATGTGCTCATTAGAGTGATTGATTGATTGACCAACCTGCCTGGGTACAGCTTGCTGATGGCGCTGGCCACCTCACTGAAGTGTAAATTTGGTATTCCAAAGCTGTTTCAATTATGCAATCATGCAGGAACAATTAGCCGCGGCATTTAACCAAACACATAATCAGCACGTACTGTCACAAAGGCAATTACTTAAAGCAAGCAAGCTGCCACCCACACGTACATACACACACGCTAGTTAATACATATTCACTGCATCCTGGGCTCTTGTTATATAACTCAGCTGAGCTCTCTGCAGTGCTGCATGTGTTTGGAATCTCCTGCAGTCTGCTCACTATTCCTTACTAAAAAAAAAAAAAAAAAGTTATTTCTTGCCCTCTCTCTTTGGCTATTTCCTTCTTCCACCTGCCCTCCACCCATTTCACGCTCTTCTTATTTCTCCCTTTTCTCCTCACCTCTCCCCTCTTTGTGTGTTTCCTGTCGCAGAGTCAATGATTCTGTTGGGCTCCATCGAGCGTGCCCAGCTCCAGTCGCTGCTCTCGCAGCAGCTCGGTCGCTCCAGACGGATGGAGTACATCAGGGAACGAGCTGACGCAGAGAAGAAACGCCTGTCTGTTGTGTCAAACCAAGGCAGCGAGGATGGCAGCCACCGGGCCAGTCAGGAAGTCCGCTTCCAGGTGAGAGGCCCCTGCAGATGAATCGAGGGAGTGAAGCATCATTTGTCAACACATTACATTAGTTACTGGCCCTATGTGGCAAGTAAACTGTGCATAGAGCTAGACAATTAACTATTATTCTATTATTATTTGCAAAGCTAGAGAGAGGAAAACAAACACAGAAGAAAAGACTACTGTGCTACATTCATGTGTTGTAGAGAAGCTTGTACAGCCAGTTTTAAGCGGACAAAACTTGAACCATCAATGGCAGCCATGCATGAGGTAGTTTAAGACAACAGAATGGGACTGAAGAGTCTGACAGGTCTAAGGTAGATGTCTAAATTGGTCCCAGGTCTTCTACTGCAGTGCTCAAGCTGATTTCTGTTTCGTTTCTTTTTCATATGTTTGCAGTGTGTCTGAATAGGATACAAACAGGCCTGAGTGTGGAAGTGGGAAGAAGGAGTGTCTTTTGTTTGTTCCTTTGCTCCACTTCTCCGCCCCCTTACAGCTTTTTACAGACTATAAAAAGATGTTTTTCTATAAATATGATCAATGAATACCTACACCAATCAGCCACAACACTAAAGCCACTGACAGGAGAAGTAAATAACACTGACCACCTTGGGATGGTTCAATGCTCTGCCCACCCACCTAGCATAGACCAGGCACACCCACCCATAGCAATGACACTCCATCCAGCAGGATGCAGCCTGACACAGATACACACACAAAACGGTTTAGGAAAAACTCAAAAAACATGAAAAACAGCCCTGCCCTGGCCTCTTAATTTCACTAAATCCCAAAATGATCATGTATCTGTGGGATGATCCACAGAGGCCCCTCCCTTCAACCCATAGGACCCAAAAGCCCTCATTAACAACATTCTGTTGCCAGACACCACAGGACACCCTCAGAAGGTCCATGTCCATTCTCTGATGAGTCTCCACAAGGGAGACCTACACAATATTAGGAAGCTGGTCATAATGCTTTGCCTGATCATTGTATATTTATACTAGCCTTAACATCAAACTTTTTTCTTACAGTAATTTTATTAGTGAAACTTATTTCTGTGGAACAGTCATATTTTAGCTAAATAATTTATTTACTAAAGACAGCGTTGTGGAAAGAAATACAAGAAAAACCAACACACTTCTGCAACTAATGAAATATTACAACATAATATTCAAAAAATCTAAAAGCTAATGTCAGCCCGGCATACCCAGAATATAAATGGATTTGTTAAAGGGCAAAATCACAGAATTACAGCTGAATATGTTTTCTAACTAGTTTCACAGCATTTGATCTGTGATGCTTCATAGATGAAGCTAGAACTTTGTTCCACTTCAGGAAGTCATTAAAATAACTGAGCACACTGTTTTTTAGGTCTTCCAAATGGCACCATGGAAAGTCACGGAAGTCATGAAAGTTTACATCAAGGCCAGCACAAACCCTCTCTTAGCTCTCACCCCCCACTGGTTTCTTTTCTTCCTTTCTCTGCATTTTCTTTGAATTTCTTCTCTTCCCCCTTTTTGGATTTGTCTCCATCTCACCACTCTGCAGAACTACATCCATTTGTCTAATGAGTCTGCAGGAAAAGAGAGGCGGTTTGATCTCTTAAGCGGGATTGGGAATTTTGAGTGCTGTTTGTAATCTTTGTGTATATGTGTGTGTCTCTGGGTGTGTGCACAGATCTCTACTGAGGAGTCATCCTGCAGTCCAACTCGTCCAGCATCTCAAAAGCCCCTCAAACCTGCTCTGAAAAGATCCTCTGTGGTGGAGCGACCCAGTGAGCTTCCCACCGGTAAGAAACACACTTAGCCACACAAAGACACGCAGATAGCAGTGTTTCCAACAGCAGACAATGAAGCAATCAAAAAGAAAAGGAACAAGACATTCAATGGATCTGTAAGGAGCGTTGGTAATGGTCTCTCTGAGCTCACATAATACTGATAGCATTTCTCTTTCCTTTTCTATTGCTCCTTAGTTGATAAAAGCTATTTTAAGACTCATTGACTACAACGATCTTAATTGAAATACACCTCCAATAACCCTCACTGTTTGCCTAATTCTGCTCTGTCTGAACACGCAGCTCCTTTTTTCATCTCAAATTAGATTTTATGTGATAATTCAGTAATAATTGATGCTATAACAATAATAGTTGCTTACAAGATTTAGACCTGACAGCCATGGCAACAGTTCTTTGAGGATGTACATGGGAACGTCCATGGTTTGAGCTAATTGCTCAATAAATAAATTTAATGAATGGTAGCAGAGCAAAGGTCAGGGTGTCCAGAGTCAGCAAGCTTCATCCTCGAGGAATGATACTATAAATGAAATATGTAACGTAGTTACGTAGTTTTCGGCATAACTGCGCTGAAATTTATGACAGAAAAAAAAACGTTAAAAAATAATCCGCTACATATGATCAAAAGAGATAAAGTCTAGCTCGAAACGGGAAAGAAAGGCTTCAGAAATCAGAAAAAAAAAGTCAGGTGTTAAATCCCAGTAGAGTTTCACATGTTGTTTCAGTGTTTTCTTTCAGACAGAGTTTTGTTTTGGTTAGAGAGCATCATATTTTCAGTATTTCATATATAACTATATATTCTCATGACAAACTCGATTACTTCATCTTTTTTTAAGGAAAATGCTGTTTTTCTCAGGTATTGTTATGTCCACTGATCTAATTTGCTACCAGCACATTCAGGCACAGTCCTCCCATTCAATGGGAGGGATTTTTTTGTAGCTTTCTCTTACAGTGGTTATCCCATTTGCTATCCTACATTTTTTTTTATTTAACCCTGTAAATCTTTGCTTAGATATTTTGCTTGTATGTTGTGTCCGTATTTCCACGAACATTGTGCTACTGCTTTTGGTTTATAGCCAAAGACTTGACCTCCCCATTGAATGTCCTCCTGTCCACATATTCTATTGCCATCAGCCCCTGACAATACCCAGAAGAGAGTATCACTACCTAAGCAGGGTGAAACTTTGTTCCTGGAACGCATCCCCAAAGCAGACAGGGTGAATTCATAACAATGAAAAACAGAGCCTGTAACAACATTTACCTGATTGTGTTGTGTTAAGTTCCTACAGGGCTATGATAGAAGATGTAACTCTGTTTGATCACCTTGGTATAACCCACTTTCCTAATTATGTATAATGAGAGTACACTGCTAAAGTAGCTGTTATTAGTGTGGAAGCTCGTCTGAACCTACTCTGTCCATAGAATTTTATTTAGGGAGAACTGGTCTGGGCTCGTTCTATTCGTAAATACAGATTCACAAGGGCGTACTAATAGCACCTTATGGATTTGGATTGTCAGGCTGCAACAAACAATTGAACTGACAAAAAAAGATCTTACCTTGTTTTGTCCAAGAGACCACCCAAACCCTAACAACATAAAAAATGTTTATAGTATAGTGTAAAAATGTCACAGTAGAGAGTGTCAAATACTATTTTTGAATCTTTCTGTCTTGCAGCTGCCCAAGATAATTCTGGCATTGCATTGAAGAACCTGTTCTGCGCCAGTCCGGACCCAGAAGGCCTGGAGGTGAGAGAGCCATGTCCTCGAACACAGAGGACAACAACGCCACCATCACACACACACACAGACACACACAAACATGGTGGCTCACATCCTGCCGTTTACACTTTCTGTACACCCACTCAGTCCTATGCTATCTCTCACATACAGTCCTTCACGCTCTACAGTACCCCTCCTCTCCCCCCACACACACACACAGGCAGTCAAAGTGAAAACCTTTTTCACTTTGTCTCAGCCTTGCATCCTGCAAAGCTTTAAAGAAAACTCTTACTCCTGCACAACCCTACTAATGGTTTGTTTCATTGAGAAACATTTTCAATTTACGTTTTCCCCAGCATTGCGGTGAAGTCTAGGCATGTCAGATCGACACTGCAAGGAAGTTTTTGCAAAATCAGACTGAGGTTGAGGTTGTTGTTAACCTTGTATGCCTTTCTCTGGTCACCCTGGAAGAAAAACAACAATGTGGAGAGTCCCACGTCTCCTGAGCAAAGGAGGCCGTCCAAACGAGTCCGGATATCCATTGTGGTAAGAGGCGCCGACATGGGCCGACCAAATGCCTGGAATCTGCATAAGATTCATCAGCCAATCAGCCGACTGTCACGCCGCCATTCCATTCCAGGGCTAATCCCAAATGCCGATGGACTGTGATCTGGGCCAAAAGCCCGTCTGAGCCATCGTGCCAAAAAGTTTAGCACATCCTCTTCCTTGTGTGACCTGTAACCCCCGACTACTGACCTTTCACTGCCTTTATGTTGTTGTCTAAGGCTAGGATCCATTCAACTTAAACAGTTCCCATTGGTTTGTTGGTCAGTAGACATTCAACAGAACACTTGACCACTAAAAAAGAACCTGTACTGATGAGTGATAACACCATTAAGGCAGCAGGTGCTTTCATAATTGGCATCTTTGTGACCCCAGACATGGATTCAAATTCATTTGATTCAAAAAACACAATTTGGGAGACAGAATGTGCAACCAGATTTTCTACAAACAACTTAAATGTGCCAGAAATAAGAATAAAAATAACAATAGATTTTAGATTACAAGTGCAGTTTGACAAGTCATTTTACTGAATTTTATCTTGTTCTTCAGTGTGAGTAATATAAAATACAAGTACTTTATTTATTACATCTTAAAATACAAAGAACTGAAATCATTAAAAAAGGTTATGGATAGATAGATATATATATTCTTCTGTATTTATTTATAGTTGTTATTTATTCCATACTATTTATTTCTTCATTGTTAAACTCTTTACGCCACCATAAACATTCCTTAAGTTGCACTGAATCAAAATTGATCCCAACCTTATTATTTCCATATCAAATGTAATCCAGAACTATAGTTTGCTGTACAAAAAGCTGCATTCTCATGTTCACCTAATGCTCCAGCGACGTTCCTATTAAAACCAAGATGTGGTGCAGTTGTGGTCAAGTGTTCTGTGCATTGTCCAATCAAGCATGCTGTGCTATCCATCATCAGCTGTGTCACCCGAGGTGTCCAATCAGTGACCGCCTCCCAGAGCAGGCCCCGCCCTGTCCCTGGAGTGACCCAAAATCCCACGTCATTTGTTGTAACAGTTTAAAACCTGTGGTACTTCACATAAGTAATGTTGGGAGAGGGAGGGGGAGAATTTCTCTGTGCATCCAGCATCGTGCTTCCTCATTAGGACCAGGCAGGTATTTGAGCAGCAGCTCTGAAGAAAAGATGATGCTTCACAAACATCCTGTGAAGTACTGGAAAATATCATTACAAGCTGGGATGTAGCCTGCTGTCCTATTACCTCAGCGGCGCTGCGTGTCAATCAATAACGCAAGTGTCTGAATATGAATTGAGAAAAATGATACCAGATCATCCCGCCTTGCATGACAAATGATCAGACATCGTCAGAGAACGTCCGTCTCTGAAAATCAAACACTGTTAAGCACCGTATGATCGTTCATTCTGATAGAATGCATTCACATTTATCTGCCTATTAGCATCAATGATTCATTCATACTCAATCCTTTCTTAAATTAAATTGTTTTTCACTCATCACATATAATGTCATTCCATTCACTAGGAGCCACCGCCCAGCCTAAAGAATTTCTCTGGGGTGAGCATGTTGTCCACGTTTCTTTGAAACTTTTCTTTTGTTTCAGTTGAGTTTTAAGAAGCAAGGCCAGACGTCAACTATCATCTACTGTTAAAGTGTTAACGTCACATATGTTCAGTATCATCACCTATTGACTGATTTGATGCTACTTAATCAACCAGACATCAGAGACACGTACTGAATCTAGAATGATAATGATGAGGTGTGTTAGCACGTGATTCTCATCTGACTGCCACAAAGTGTAAAGTTAATCATACAGTTGTTCAGACCATTTCACTAAATATAAACACATGGTCATATAAACAAGTTGTTCTGACTTGAACTTGACTTAATGGTGAGAGTTCACTCAACTCTAAATCATGATACTAAAGAAGAACGATCTCCTTATATAACCTCCCAGGATGTAGCTGAACTCAACTCAACTCAACTGTTGTAGTTTAAAGAAAACACATAACAAATGGAATAATGGATGAGTACGAGGTCAAATGTGTTGGATTTAAGGGAATTTATCAGCATAAATAGAATACAGTATTCACATTAATGGTATCATTCGTATTGTACTTTCATTAACTTCCCTTTATACCCAGGGAACGAGCAGGTCAGCCACCCACCATAGTTCACTGCCATGTTTAGAGTAAACCAGAATAGACAAATCAAATACCAAAGAGGGACTTTTGAGTTATGAAGTAGATCTCTGAAAGGTTTAGAAAGTAGGAATAAGTGAGGGGTTAAAGGTTAGTGCCTAATTCAGTCTATATGCCGCAATACTAATACTTTAATAAAGTCGCTGTCTATGTACCAGCTATGTAGTACTGTACAAAAAGGCCCCAACAGTTCTTTGTGTTGAATAATGAATAGTTTAAAAACAGTTGTCATTATTGAGCCAGTTCTGAATCAGCAATGTTTTAAACTTACACAGATTCATTTTTGCCTCAGTTCCCAGTGCTCACTGAAAACTTGCTTGTCTGTTTTGTCCTCTCACGTCCAGTGGAGGAAGCACTGTAGTGGAGCTGCTTGTTAGTTTTAGAAGTGAATTAAGTTGTCCAGCAGCATTTGGGAAACTACTGCACTTTTAAAGTCATGCTATCAAGATACTTTTGCTTATTATTGTGGTTTTAACTAGTAACAATTATAGTGTCATGTGTTGCACCACCACACCGTGCTTATGCATTCGTAGTACTTCTCCTGCATGACTCACAGCCCATAGAATCTATATTATGTGGCACTGAGATGTGTAAAACACATGGACAGACAACAAACTAAGCATATTTCATATAAACCTGTGCATTTCCTGGATTTGATTGGTTGACATTCAAACTATTCATGGTTGGTTCTAAAGGAGCAAAATGTGCTTTGTTATTTGGTGCAAAAAGCCCTCCAGAGATTGATAACATATTTCCAAACTTATCTGATAAATGAAAGAAGGACGTGTTAACTGCAGACTCTTCATCCTGCCTCGACATCACTCGTGTATGTTTATTGTTGTACAAGATTCCACAATTCTTTCCTTCAGACTCTGTCATTATTGTGCCAGTCTAACTCTATTAGCACTATTGATGATTCAGACTTGAGGCACTGGAGGGATTCCATTAGTTTAACATGTCAGTGACAATTATTGAAGTCTGTACACATTCAAAAGCACCGAGCAGCGTCAGATCATTTTTCACCTACTGCTTGAGGGCCCGTGCATAAACCCACGGTACACGACTGATTAATGACACTGTGAACAGCTCTGTTGATAAGTAAGGGAAAAGCCTGACAGCACTGCATTCCTAAATCATGCACTGTCCCCATCCAATGTGGCCAATGACCCTCTCAGGGCTTTCAACCCCAGCACCATATCCAGTGTAAATTTTCTAATGCCTGACTCCATTCTGAAATTACTTCTCTCTGTTACGCAGCACCACAACAAAAATGCCCCAAAATCCAGCACTTTGGTTCTTTAACACAGGATATGCTGAGCTGTAACACAATAGCAGTCAGACTTGCCTTAAGGGACCTTATGAAAAGTACTAAATTAGTAACAGAGGAGGCGTGCTGGGAGTGTTTTTTCATTTGCTGCTGTAAAGTATGAACCCTGAGGCGTGTATTTAGCACCATGACACCGCAAAGACCATAAAACACAGGCGGAACTTTAATATGAGGGGATTGAAGAAACAGATTTCTCCAACTGTAATATTGAAACAGATTAATCAAAAGGCAGCCATCGCCGTTTCATACATTTACAGCTGAAGTACCAATCATTAGATTGTCTGCCCGTCTCCAGGCTGTGAAAGGAAGCAGCGCATCAGCTCTCTGGGCAATGGGATACTACATTACAGGCCACAAAACTTCCAAAAGTTGAGGACTTACCACAACATGTTATTCTATCAAGCTTCTTGGTGTTATAGTACATTGGGACATCTAAAAGTCCTGGAGGGGGTTTCATGGCAAATTAAGTCCTATCCAAACAGGATTAATATTACATGGAGACCTCATGTGGTCTGCGTAGTTAATTTCAGATCTTAAACACAGATCCGCTGTTTAATAATCCGTTTAGCAAGACTTGCACCACAAACCTCCAACAACACTAAGATCATCTGATGAGATCCCTGCAATTCCTGCATTTACAAATAATTAGGTTAACTTTTTAATTTACTGGTCCATTTTCTTGTTTCTTAGGTGGAAGTTGCCAAGTTGAGTTTATGTTGACACAGAGCAGTCTGTGCATGTCATGTGTTGTATCAGTTCAGACTGATAGCAGTGTGTTCAGGACTTTAGCTTCCTCTGAACAAGGTCGTGTTCTCTGTTGGTGTCTGGCAGCAGAATGTTGTTAATGGGGGCCTTTGAGTCCTATGGGTTGAGGGCCTTCTGTGGACCATCCCACAGATGCTTGATCAGTTTGAGATCCAGTGATTTTGGAGACCAGAGCCTGTATTCCTAAAAATTCTAAGAATCCTGTCAGAGAGCTCCTAACTTAGCCTAAAACCTCCTAGCTAGGAGTCTTAGCTTAGGAGTGATTCCAGAAAATTCTCAGTGAACTCTTAGCAAGGAATGGACAGAAAATCTTATTTGGTGAGAAGGTGTGGTTGACCCCGTTGCTAGGTATGAGTCATCATTTCAAGAGGTGTGATTGGTTGATCCTAAAACTAGATAAAAATACAGTTTTGGTGATAATTGGCCTAGAATGGAGGTCAAATTAATAGACTTGATAACAGAATCTAATCTCTATGAAGAATTATAAATAATACTTTACATAAAAATAAATAAATAGTAAGCTATACTTTAAAAACGATCCTATAAAATGTGTGATTAAACTCAGGCCCACTTGTATTCACATGCTGATAGTTTTATTTATTTGCTTTCATTCATTTACCACGCTGGTAACATTTTGCACTTCACCCACCTGGTATTAACGAGGCTAAAGTAGCTCAGCTTTCATAAATTTCTGTGATTGCTTACCAGCCTAAAAGAAGCAGTGTTGGTTGGTGTTCAAATCTTCCACAAACGTAGAAATGAAGTAGGAAACTCAACTGGACAGAGGAACAGTGTTTGCTTCTGGATCAACTGGTCAATGAGAATAACAGTGTTTTGAGACGTAGATGTGGCCGATTTTGCATTTTTCCTGTTGCTAAATACTTAGCATACTAAGCTTGATTGTCATTCAGTGTTTGGAGAATATCTCTCCTGCCTCTTCTTTCAGCCATTTCCTCCTCTGCTTAAGAAATTCCTAAGCCTCCTGAAAGTCCTCCTCCCTGCTCTTAACAGATATCACTTTAGGAGCTCTCTTAAGAGCTAAGATTCTTTAGGAATACCTTTTATCTTTACTAGGAGCTACTCCTAACTTTTAGAGGAAATTCTTAGAAAACATCTAAGGCAAGATTCTAAGAATTTTCTTAGAATTTGGCCACTAGGAGCAACTCTTAGTGCTAAGAATCTTTAGGAATATGGGCCCAGGTCAACACCTTGTCCTGTTTCTCTTCTTGTTGATTGTGTCTGTGTCAGACTGCATACTTCTGGGGATGTCTGCTGGCATCACGGAGTGCCATTGCCATGGGGTGGGGGTGCCTGGTCTGGTCTAGGGAGGTGGTACATGTCTAAGTAACATCCACGTGAATGCCAGGTCCAAAAGTTTCCCAGCAGAACATTGTATTGTCACAAGATGCTCAGTGTTATTAACTTCTTGTCAGTGGTCACTATCTTGTGGCTGATCAGTGTACACATTTAATGCAATTAAAATAAAGACACAGAAATACAATCTCCGACACTATGTGCAAGGTTGTTTTAGGTCTTTCATTTAACGTCCGATGTTATGCCCAGACCATTTAAGCGCATTAATTGTAAGCCACAAGTCAAGCTACCAATGGTCCTCATCTGCCACTGCTTCTTCTAATTTTATAAAGCCCAGTGATTTGTTAAACGTGCCCACGAGGAGCACACTGGATGGTCAGTGCTGTGACAGATGGTAGACTACTGCAGTGACTTTTTGGATGTGTTAAGTGGTGCCTACAAGCATGTTAGTCATTACTGCCTTACAGTGATCTAATTAGCAATGAACCCCTGTAGCATACACATAAGTGTAACCATTTACAGTACAACTACCAAGTCTGTGGCTTGTGTGTTTGTTTCACCTGTCATATCAGAAGCTAAAAGAACATTTACCAGTGGATAGGTAAACAACAGTGGATATGTGTTTGTGGCACAGCTTTGTATTTGCACTGATCTCAGTAAGGCTCTGTGGGTCCGAGCAGGAATATAGATAAACTCATCATTTGTTTTACTTCTCCCATTACTTCTAAGATACACCCTCACAGCAGAATAGAGATAGAGACGAGTTATTACTTTTTCCCACCCCTTGCATCAGCTCATCTCTCGCACTTCTTCTTTCATTCTTTGTTTTTGGTTTAATACGTGCAGCTGTGTTTCAGACTCTACATCTATCTTCAAGACTTTTACACCACTCTCCTCCTGTTTTTGTAGCTCCTGTCATTTGTCCACACCTTCCCTCGATACCTCTCCCCCTCTATTCTTCTATCAGGGCTGTAAAATATTGATGCAGAGTAAATGACATCAGTAGTCTGTTTCAGAGGAACGATGCCGCCCAGCCTCTCAGTCTCTCCTCACAGTTTTTCTCATTATTTTTCCTCCACTCCAGTGTCTTTGTAATACCCACATGCTTTATTTATGATGGCTTGTGGGCTCGTTTTTTTGGCACCTCACTTCTCCCTCTTCATATCTGTTGAGTTTGTTTTTTCTTTTGTCCTTTAGATATTTGGTGAATATGTTTGCTTCACACACGCTTACATATGAAGACGCGTTACAAGTACGTGACACAAGTATTAAAGGCGCTGATAGAAGAATATGTGTCCTCTGTGTGTGTGGTTGTGTGTAATGACCCCTCTTGGAGCGTCTCTACCTAAATTGAATTCTGAGTAGCTGTTTGACTCGTCACACTCCACTGCATCATTGGAGAAAGAGACAAAACAAGGCCCAGGGACAAAAAGAAGAGAAAAAAGAAGTTGAAAATCATTCTTCTTCTTTGATAGATACCAGTTGTCCACCTTTGAAATTGGTGAGAGAAAATAAATGATAGATGTCATGACAGAAAAGCACATAAGGATTTTTTTGGCGTTTTATTAAATAAATGTATGTGAAGAAAAGCATAAATTATCTGAGAGGCATCAGCTATTTTACCAAGCTGAAAAACGAAGCGTTCCGCAACTGGTTTAACGTGTTTATCCAGCATTATTGTGAAAAATAACCTCACAAGAATCTCACAATTACCAGTGATGCAGGGAGATAATGAGCTAAGTCGCTGTGGCATCTGGAGCATCCAACTGCCGAGACCAATTACATGCATCTCAGTGTTTTTGGTAAACAGCTGCACAAAACTTGAGGACATCCTGTTAGAAGTGCAGTTTAAAAAAAGTAGTGACCATTTCACTCTTTGTCTCTTGCTTTGTTTCAGAACTCAGCTGAAATATGAAACTTAATTTTGTCCAACAAAAATGTTTTAATTAATTGTTCGGGTTCCAGGTGCTAGTTTTTAATTTCATACTTAGTGTAGTTACAGACCAGACAAGTGTCAACTAAATGGAGATTCCTACCTCATGAAATTAAAGTAGTTTGCGCCACACAGAGTAGTTTTTATGTTGGAAATATTCGTTGCCAAAAATGTATACGTCTGCATTTTAACCTTACTGACGTTTCGATATGATGCTTGATAATTGATAATTCAGTTGGAAAGATTTGGAATTAATTCCAGTATCATTGTCTTAAATGGCAGAGTAATGTTAACTAGGTTAGTATAATTATCTATCGCTCATTCATTCTATGCATACTGAAGCACATGTCCTAGTTCCCCATGTACTATATGAAATTTTTAATTCATATAATCAAGTCATTGTTTAATACGTAGCTCCCAAATCCTAAAACTGAAGTTTTATTCTAGGTCACGTCTTACAATTCTACTAAAACATTTAATAAGCAAGGACATAAAACATTAAGTTTCAAAAACAGACTCTGAACTGGTTACGCCCATTTTTCACAAGTTCCAAGATATATTTTCACTTAGTAACTGCCTGTGGTTTACTGACATGACTGACACCGTGCTAAAAGAGGAAGACTGAAGTAAAGAGCTGAAGAGCTTTCTTAAAGTGTAATTCTGAAATCGAGCATGCAAACGATTTTTTGTTTTTTCGGTTTGCTAATTTTAACACCAAAATAACTTTAAATGGTTTTGATATCTCGTAGCTAGGGATTCAGTGCTGATGCAGCCCACTCAAACTGAACTGGTGAGAAAGAAATGTGTAATAGCAGAATAAAACAAGGCTAACTGATGTGGAGTAAGTAGGATCTGTACTCCCTAAAGCCAGCGCAGAGAGTCTTGTTGTAGAAATTGGACTCCGGCCAAACTGGTTCTCTAGACTGTCGAAGAATATACAGTGGAATGATTTACTATATTTAACACATGCTGAGTTCTTGGAGGAAAACAAATGGTAATACCGATAATGGGAAGCAAGTCTGTCTCGTGAATTGACAGGTAACACTAGATTAAAGGATTTTCTATAGATTTTAAAATAGGGCAGAGATTATTTAAGTCATCAGTCCTGAGGGTATTTTCATAGTAGGTTGTAAAGAAAGTAGAAGCATATTCTAAGCTGTATTACAAAGACACAGACTCTGTTAAAACTGGGTAGCTGATAGGAAGAATATTCAGGGGACAAGATGACATTTTCATTTCCTGAATAATTTCTGACAACACAGGTCGAACTCCAATCTGTCTAGACAAGAGGACTGTGACATACTGACTTGTAATGTGTTTTGAAGGTGAACTGATTTGATGCTAGATATCAGATACTTTCACTGTGAGTTTGGTACAGGTTTCAGTGCGTCAAATGAATTCCTCAGACACAGTTTTAAAAGTAACTTTGTGGTTTTGGCCACTTCCACTCAGATATGGTGTAGCCATGATAACTAGTGTGCTTCCTGAACAACAAGGGTAATCACAACTCAGCAACCATAGGACAATGAACCATTTAGTCCAGGGATGGGCAACCTAAATGATGGAGGGGGCCACAATTTTTCATCAACACTACCTGAGGGCCACATGGGACCGCTCACTTAATGAGATATGATAAAACTGCCATTTTAAATATGTTTCTAAGCAGACTAAGCACATAGGTTTGCCTTTACATTCTTTGAACAGAAAACCTCCTTTCACCTGAGAGACACGATTTTCTTGATAAAGTTTTCTCTCTCTGCTCTTAGCCACGGCTCAGCGTCTCTTCTTCACTGGTGGAGAAGACCGGTGGAAGCGTGTACGAGGCGGAGTCTGCATTAGAGGCGCCATCTAGTGGCAGCCAACTGTGTCATTACAACCGATGGCATTACACCAGTGTCGCAGAGGATAGAGTTTTATAAATTTCAAAAATGAATCTAAGGGCCACTTGATGTGAAGGGCGCATACGCTGCTAGTTGCCCATCCCTGCTTTAGGCTTTCTCCTTAACACTTCACAGCTTTTCCCAAAGCGCTTGCAAGTGCGTAACAACATCATGGCTCATGCCGCTGCGGTTCGAACAATGTCATTATTGATTTTACGTCATAATTGTGTCCGCAATCTAATCACATACACGGATAAGGCGGTAATGGAGTTTGAAAGCAATAAGCAAAGTGGGCATCAGCAGCCAGGCAATCAACAGTTAATTGTTCTCACATGAGTGATAATTATTGTTGCAGTGTTTCCCTATTGCACTGTTCAGTGTGTGGTGCAGCCAGCATATGGAGAAACAGAGACCATCAGTACGCTGAGAATAAGCACGAGAGATAAACTTTATAGGGCCTTTCGACACCACTGTTACATCTCAAACAACTATTTAAAGAACAGCAAGCAGCAGGATCCTAATTATGAGCGTAGTCTAAAGATGCATGACCAACAACATTACATGCAGCAGGGTCTTATCCGGGAGTTGATGTGAGTGGACCCTCACACCGAGTTAAATCTAATAAAATCAGAGTTTGTTGAAAGAGCAATGAGCTGATCACATCTGGTTGCAATAACTCATCAAAGCTGAATCCACCAATTTGTGTTTTCTCATTTAATCCTTTTGGTGTCTGGTCATGAAGTTTTTGAGTTATTCATGTCTTAGATTTCAGCCATCTCCCACACCAGTACTGTAGATTTGGATTAATATGAGTCGGTACTCAAGTAAAGTAATGAAAATTCATTGTAGTTGAGGGGCCACATGCAGTCCAGTTTGATCAGTTCAGAGTTCTTTGAATAATCCCGAAGCCCTCTGAACATTTTTCTCTCACTGTTGGCCAAATTGACAGTTTTTCTTCTTCTCTGAGGTTTTACAGCCATTGGCAGACAGCTTGTTTTGTTATAAGTTCACGGTTTACAACCTCTGTTAATTACAGCCATGCAGCATGCTGTGGCTATAGACTGTAACTAACTAACGGCAATAATATGCAGCCTTGTTTGTTTGTTCTAAACCAGATGTTGGGGATGCGCCTAATTCATTTATCATTGTAACTACGTGATAGCCTTGCTAGCCAGAGGCATGTCTTCAGGGATGACAGTGTGTCAGTTGTTTGAGACTGAATTCTTAGAACTCAGAGAAATCTCTGCTTTTTATTTATTTTTTTGTATTTTCGGACGGTACTTGATTAAATGCACATTTCATTACACGATCCCCATGGTGACGTAAGGATGGATGGCTGCAAGAGCGAGGGAGAGAAATGAAGAGCTTTCTAATCTGTATCTGGTCACAGAAACAGCCCAGCAAGCAGCTCGGCTTCATCAGGCCATTGTCAGCACTCTCACAGGCCTCTGCACCCACACACACACACGGACACGCTCACATGCCCATTCACATCTCATTTGAATATGCCCACGCTGCTTCTCTGATTTTACTGTCAGTCACACGTGGGCTCGCAAAGTTTACTCTCCCACTTGACACACATGCACACACTTCTGCGTAATCTGTGTATCCAGGAGCAGAGATTTGCTCTCTTAATAGAGCAGCTAATCTTTCTGAAAGCACCTGTTTTGCATGCACAGTCTCACCTCAAAACACACACACACACACATTCCACACAGGCACGCACCGACACATCCTTTATTTTACTTTTCCCCCGCTCCAACAACAGTGTGCCTTGGTGACATTCAGAGCGCCCTTGTGTTGTGTGACAAGCAGAATGATCAGTGAGACAGCAGAGATAAAGCGCTGTAGGTGTGTGTGTGTTTGTGTGTTTGCTCTGTCTGATTAACTCCAGGCACGTCTGGCCTCTGCTTGCATAATGCTACAGTAGGGCACCTCTTTCCACCCCACGGCAACAGTTGCTAAGGTTACCGACAGGTCGACCACCACAGCGATGAGGATAAACGAGCTCAGGGCTCCCATCAGCCCCTGGGTCACACTCACCCTGTCTTACTCTATCTCTCTCTCGCACATGTTCTCCTGCATTCTTGCATCCCTGTGAAAAGTAAATACCTGAACTCAAGCACATGACTAAACACTTTGAAAATGCATTTCACAGCCCATCACACACACACACACATCCAAACACACCCCGCAGTAACATTCTCACCCTCTCGGTTGTACCTTTCCATCACCCAGACCTCTTTTTACCTTTAGTGCTTTTCTGCAAAGACAAGGTTGCTGGATTGACTCCAGCTTCTCAAACTGTGTCTGTAGCATCACCCTGTCGGTTATGAGCCCTCAGCGCACCACGAATCCATCATTATAATGATCATCTGCTCTGACATCTCATACATCACATCCCCCGCACTTATTAAATATACTGTAGTCGCTCCTTCAGTCACTCATCCCATTTCTGTCCATCTGTCTCGAGACAGCGGCGCAGCATAACACTTATGATGTGATGCATGGGTGATTATGTGTCATTCTGCCTTCTGTGCACAGATGTAGTGAAGAGGGTACAGTTTAAAAGTACATGCAAAGGCTTAGTGAGATAATAACCCACACGGCGTCATAGCTTGTCTATCATTTGTTTACCATTGCTTGGGTATTTCTGGCGTACACGCTGGGTCTCTTTTTGTCACGGTGAAGAATTCTTTTTTCTGTACTGACTGCTGTCCCGTATCTTCTCATTTACAGGATGACGGCGATGTAGAGGACGACATGACCATCAGAGAGGTAAGACTCGCTGCCAGTTGCAAATCAAACTCACGGCGGAAAGTTTTAAAGAGTGTTTATCAGACAGGTGGAGCTTAAAAGAGCATGATGTTGAGTTGAAATAATGGAAACGATTTGTTCGATGCAACATTGATTATGACTGTTTGGAAGCTGGATATGATGTGAGGACCTCTTTCTCAAAGCCAAAATGTTATTTTATGTGGCTTTAAATGTTTAAAGAGCTGCACGGTTGATGTGCGGTCATAAAAGCTTTTTGACCCAGTGACCCCCATGACCACAGGATGGTTTTAAAGCTGTTCAAACAAACAACAGTGAAATTAGGTCTTGCTATGTACATACTCTGAAACAGGGCACAAATGTGAAGATTTTATTTAAAAAACAAAAAAAACAACCATATTCTTATTGCTACTACAAACCACTGTAGCTTTTAAGCAAAAAACCTTTTTACTAATTTAGTTTGGGACTATTTTCAATGCCATAGTATTTCTAGACAAGACAAATAATGAGCAGGAACATGACAACCAATGTAACTGAGGGTCATTAATGTCTGAACTGTTTTTATGTGCAGTTTAGCCACAGAGGAATATGTTACATGGTATCAGGTTGAGGATGCACACACAGTATTTGTTATAGGAATCAGATCGCCTTTAAATGCATTCAGTGAAATGGGTCAAGTGTACAGTATATTTTTACTAACTGGAATATCAGCTTGCGCTTGATGCCATCTCGGCCTCACAGATTTCGCCTTTTAGATTTCTCAATATCCGATGGGCTGATTACCCTGGAGTCTTATATTTTTGGATATGACATAATTCATAATTCATCCATCAACAGCTCCTCTCATTTCCTCTCTGTCAGCCTCACATTCCTCACGCTTTTCCTCTCCACTCCCTCTTTTCTCTCAGTATCACTTATCTTTCACCTCTCACAAGATTGCCATGTCATTGCTTCTCTCTTTGTCTCTCTTCCATGTTCACCATTCACCTTTCTCACTATCCATTGCTGTGAGTCCGATTTGATTTATAGAGTCGTTCGAGTGAAGCACCTGGTCCATTAGCTGTCTATCAGAGGATGCGATTTGATGGGTGGTGCTATGGGATTGTTTGAAGCCCTTTAAAGTCATCATCTGTTGAAAGATGGGAAACCTGTCTCTCAAAGTTTTATAGTCAAACAACCCAAAATAAATAAATGTTAGGCCAACAAAGTCAGGCTGCAACACAAGGAGTCAAGTGTTTATTGAGGGTTAGCTTGTGTCATCTAATTGTAACTAGGTGTGATGCCGTTTATGTGGTTACCTTTTTATTCATAGATCAGTCATATCTTCCATGTTAGAAGTCCTTCATGCTGTGAAAGCATTTTTATCTTTTGTTTTTTGTTTTTTTCCTACTTTTGTTGGCATATTGTCAGTGATGTTCAAAATCTGTGCAGATTGCAGAATGGGAGGAGAAGCAGCTTGATGAGCAGGTCAACTTCACCAACTGCAAGATCGACCCCGCCCCGTTCCAGCTGGTGGAGCGCACGTCGCTGCATAAGGTCTGATTGTAAATACTGCTGTTGAACCTCTGTGTGTGTGTGTGTGTCTCACATACTAAAGCACAAATGTGTATGTGTATGCTTCTACATTTATGGGACATTTGTCAGCTGCTGCAGAAAATGCAGGTTTCTTTGCAGATACGTACAACAAGGCAATTCAGGCTGACGTAAAAAGCTGAAAACAATTAAGATTCATAAATAGAGTATATAAAATAGTATAACAATATACTGTATATTCTGCAAGATACGTTCTTGTTCTTCTGATAGAATTCTGATCTGTTTAAAGGCTCAAAAACATTTCTTCAACATATGATGCATTGAAAATAGATTTACTTCTGGATTAGTAAGCAAGCCTGCCGAAGACAACCAGGCAAAACTAAAGTAAGGAGTGTAGGTATTGTGTTTGATATTAACTTCTTAGAGAGACCTGTAAAGACGGCTGCCAAGTCTGCTTTAGTCAGACTTACTAAAGTCACAAACAAGGGCACATTTTAAACAGGTTTAAATCTGTCATATTCTTATGCGCATCAGTGTGACACATAGATTATATTGTGTATCATAATCTGATCTGATAAAGAAGGTGTCCTAGATAAGAGCCTTGTTGAATGCCATGTCATTTTTGCTATATATATTAGCAGTAGTGGTGTCTGAAGTTTAGGCGTGTCCTGTTGGTGGCATAAGGGCAAAAGTAGAGGGTGCAATGACTAGTAAATAACTTCCCAAGCACTTGTTTTCTATTATACTTGATTTAAAGTTATTTGAAAGTCAATATGTGGCTAGTTTCATTGCCCCAAAACAGACAGAAGCAATTGGAAAGTGAACTGCCTCAACTTCCAATACTCCAGGTATTTCTAGCGTGACACTGAAAAAGTTTGCAAACAACCAATAAGGAGACACATACTCAAGCTAAAGTTCCTCCCAGCTGAGTGAAGGAGAAAGCACAGTAGAGAAAAGATCTTCAGCTCTTCAGAAGTTGATTTAAGTCCCTTGCTGCAGCACATCCCAGCACCATGGAAGAGCCTCTGTCTTCAGTACATGCACACACACACACACACACACACATCTAAATGCAGCACCCACAAACCCAGTACACCCACACAAACACATTTCAGTCCTGAAACACTTACTTCCTACCAACATACACTCAGTGTGGCTTGCCAGCGGCTGCAGCAGTGCCTAATGTCCTCCCATTCATAATCCTACCTCTCTCTCCCACTCTCTTTCCCTCCTATGCCTCCTGTGAATACTCTTTAAACATTTAAGAGAGGGATCCTGCACCAATCCATCTTGCTCCCTTCCCTCCACTGCACACCGCCAAAAGCCAATACCATGCACAATCTCCTCCAGCATATTAAACACCGCCTGCCGTGGCTGTACATGGGCTTGTGCGTGTGTGAAATTATTCTCTCTCTGGCTTCCATTTATCCCAAGCTGTTTAGTGTTGCGCTTGTTGTGTGTGTTTGTCTGCAGGCCTTTTTGTCATGGACAAATCTATTTATTGGAATATTTCCATGACAATTTGTTCCTTCAATCACTGTGGCCTCGGTTTTTGGCCCAGGGCAAATGTCAGATAATTTAAGGTATAAGCCAACAGCAGCAAAACTGACTCTTCTGGGGTTTCCATCAAAGAACACATCAGGCAGTTGTTGTAGGTACATCTAAAGAGTCTGTCCGCCAACATTACATAAACCTTACAGATTACTTAAGTATCTTAGTGAGCTGTTGGCCCTCTCTGAACCTACAGCTTCACTGCTACACGGTTTAGATTGTTCAAGTTTGTAAAGTCCCCAGTTAACTAACTGATTCATCAGCAACTGTTTCAGCTCTGTTCCATTATGTTGAAATAGAGGTTGACATTGATTCTCTTGTTGCTCTTGTTTCAGCTTGTTGTGCCAAATGTTACACTCCTGATCAGTTGATTGTACCAAGCACCTCTAATCAGTGAAAAGTATTTAAAATAGATGTAAACTGGGCTCTAACACAGCACATTAGTGCTGGCTGTGGTCTAAAAACAGTCATATTTTCCTTGGCACACAATTCAAACTTCCCAGTTCTGGCTTCATCTTCTGTTAAATACCAAAAGAGTCTAGAACAAAAAGTCAAGTTTGCATCAGTCGCACGACTGATCTACTGAATTTTTCGACTTCTCACTCTTGCCTGTAGCTGCCCACAGCCCAATTCATCCACTGTAACTCTAGCACTGCAGATAAGATTAAGTTAACTTGAATGATCCTCTTGGGGAAAATTAGTCATTGCTTGAGCAAATACAGTACTAATAGGGAAGAGAGTATAAACAGAGCAAAATAGGGTCGTAGAAACATATGAAACTAACATTGCTGACACTATAAACGCTGGATAAAACACAGGAATAAGACTTGGATCACACTAATGGCTAATATTGACAACAATAGTACTTACAGAGCATTTAAACACAGTTGCTTTTCTTTTTTTGGACTACTTAGTAGTAAATGAGGTAGCTGTCCTAGAAATATAATACAGTAACAGCTGATCAGTTGGCAGTCCGTTTCATTTATGGGGGATAGTGAATGTGTTGCACCATTAGCACCCATTAGGTTGGCTCCAAAGGTGATTTAACAAGGGATTTTTGAATTTTCCACTTTAAGGCCTCTTAAAGTCAATAGACTCTGCAGTCTAACATGTTCAACCTGTATTTGACCCCATTCATGACACAGCTGTCTCAGGTTAATGTGTGTCATCACCAATCAGAGACTCCGGTCTGCAGCTTAAGTGGGACACACATCACATCAACCCTCAGAGTAACATGCAATTACAGTTTAGTACCATATTAAGTTTCAGTTAGTCCGTCAGTGAAATGTTTAAACTGCCATTTGATGCACAGAAGAAACAACACTGGAGACCACACTTCCCGTCAGGCTACATGTTTGTATAGAGTATAGAGATAGAGTATGTATATGCAGAGGCATAAATCTAGGTCATCTCATTACAACGAGAAACTCCTTATAGTATATGATTACTTGTTAATACAAAAATATAGATTGTAGCTGTTTTAAACATCAGAAAGGTGAAGGTCACTGAGAAAGTTGTAACAAAGTAGGTGAGGGAACTTGACTGGCCCATAGGGATAAACTTTGATAAGATTTTATCCATGTTATCGACAGTAGATGATGATTGACACCAGGGCTGGGTATCGTTGCTGATTTCCTGAATTAGTTCACTTCTGATTAACAATTCGGTTCCACTCAATAAACATTCATTCAGAGAGATTTCAGTTACAATATAACTTTATTTAAAACGGAAACTATTTTTTCATTGGGGATTTGTGGTATTTCAACAATGTTTTACCTACATCCTGCATATGTCTTGTCTTTTGTGCAGCTCTTCTCTGTCATCATACTTTACTATGAATCCAACCAGCTTTCAGGTCTTACGGTGACCTCAGGGTCGGAGCTTCTGTCATGTTTATGATCTTCCTCAAATATTGACTCTCATTGCACGATCTTAGGAGATTTCTAATGAGATGATGCAGGAAACGGTCTGTTTTAGCCACCACTGGTTGGCACACCCCAGAATTTGGAAAACCAGCATGAGAATCCAAACAAATATGAGCTGATGTGCATAAAGTCAGCAGAAATATTTATTTTAGCCACCCTAGATCCATCGTCAGACTGGCTATTTTTATATAAGAAATTAAACAATTATATGTCTCTCTCTTTAAAGCGAATGGATTTCCCCACACATTTACAAGCAACTATATGATAAGGTATATTCTGGTGCACTTGACAGATGTCACCAATGATGTGATGTACGCATCACCATTGGCTATTAAAGCTCTAGTTTGTATGTGGTCCTTGTCCAATTACCCAATGTCCTTCATTAATACCCAATATAGCTTGAAACATGGCTCCTCGTGGCCTTGTTGCCGAGATAACAAAGGCTTTTCCATCACAATCTAATTTTTCCGTTCTCCTGGGTTTTGAACAGAACACAATGCATACAGCTTCAGTCAGAGTGTTCAGGTATTCAACACACTCAGCTGGAGTTATTTTAATTTTCAAATAAGCAACTGGAATACGTATCAGTTTGTGTGACGTTTCCCAAAGTGATCGTATCTATTCAGCTGAACATTTAACAAACTGAATTAACCTGATTGAGAGGTGTTAGTTGTTAGTAAGTTGTTAGTGTTGGATAGCTGAATTCAGTAGAGCTGGTATCCAGTGCACCACTGTCTCTGATTTGTACTACATATTATTTCTGATGTCTTTCTGCAGACCCACACCATCTTCTCTCTGCTGGGCCTTGACCATGCATACGTCACCAGCATCGGGCGCCTCATCGGGGTGGTTTCCCTCAAAGAGGTATGTTTTATCTCTGCGTCTTTTTCTTTGTTTTTTTGTTGTTCAGATTTGTTCTGTAACAATTTTTACATATTTCTGTTATTCATTATACACAGGTGTGATAGTTTAGAGCTTTAATCTCACAATCCATTTTTCGTCAGCTTCTTAGACAGCCAGCCTCAGTCGTGACTGCCATCATTTACACAGGCAGCATGTTCACTGCTTTCATAACTGTAAAATCACTGTCAATATCCCCGTGCTGTGCACACAAAGGCGTCTCAGTCGTTATTAATGATTCCTCCTCCCTCTGCCTCTTATGTACTGTGACAGACAAGGGGCTGCTTAATATTGTTGTCTCTCTCTATTGTCCCTCTGTCTGTTCTCCGCCACCCTTCCTCTCTCTCCACCTCTCCTGCTTCACAAACAACTAAAAACCCCTCACTCTTTGTGAATTGGCATGGAATTGGTGAGAGGATTGTTGCTAAGTGCAGTGCTGCTTGCCTGTCCCTGACATTTAGGCTTTTTTGTTCTGCGTTCCGCCAGCAAACAAAGAAACCCGGCCAAGCCAGATAACGTCCAGCCTCTCCCATGTCTGCATGACTGTCGCACAGACATGCTATTATGCAACAGCCCCTCTGGTCCATATGGAAGAGAAGAATCAGACATGTTTGTGTGCATTTCCACGCACACACGCAAAACTCAACAGGATCTGTAGCACACAGATCCTTCACTCTATCGGCCAAATGACTAACGGAGCCTGGCCAGACAGAAATCTCAGTAATATCCTACTCACACTCACAGAGCAGGGAGAGATGGGATGAAGGAGACTGTGGAGAGAACTAGTTACAGTTACTAGTTACAGTAGCATGTTGTTCCTAAAAACTAGCAGTTGCAGAGATGAAGAAGCAGCTGGAAATACGCTTCTACCAAGCGGACCAATCACAGCTCTTGTGGTTTGCGTCACCATGGCGCATAGCTACATTTCTGGAGAGCTATTGCATTAGGGTCTGTGTATTATAAACTCATAAAAGAGCATAAAGTAGAAGATAAAAGGTTGTGATAGCTACATGTAACAGATAAGTGATTGAAATAAATAGCAAGAAGAAGTTAATAAACAGATGAAATGGAAAGCAGGTATTTGGGAGTTTCTTCTAAGGAAATAATCAACTTTAACTGCTAGGACCCCTGGAAAACATTTTAGACAGTCTTCAATAGAGTCTCCTTAAGTCTCCCTCCCTTATTCTATTCAGCTTGTGTGCAGCAACACAATCAGGAGGCTGCATAAAACAGAAGTGGAATTAAAAGTTAACTTCCGGTACTCAAGATTTTGTTTGACCAGAGCCAGAGCTCTTTGGTAACACCAAAACCAACCCTCTCTGACATCCTAAGCCTCTTTGGTTTCCTGTAATAAACTGTCTGCTCTCCTGAACATTTTTAAGAGGCAGACTGCAGTGCAGCGTGTACCGTGGAAGAAGCTGCTCTGACCTGTACTCAGACCCATTTTGATCTGCTTCCATTGCCGCTGTGCGTAGGCAGCGAGGGGGGCAGCGGAGATTAATGGATGTACAATTTTCATTCTGTGAAATGTTTGGGCAAACGGCAGCAAAGTCCGAGTCGCTCTGACCTCAGCTTCCAACGCACGCCACCCCCGGCCATGATCCTTCCCTCGGTTACATTTTGGAAAACCGATTCCAATCTAAAATAGAAAATTGCTTGTGTGCCTTTTTCATCGGCTTGTAAAACCACTGACATGATCTCGCGCCGCAGAGCAAGGCCAGCGCTGTGTCACGCTCAGCAGTTCTGTTTCCAACAGGGACTGCACACGACAAAACACCATGCAGCACAGAGCCTTGCTTTATCCACTCGAGCTCCTAACCAGACCTGGAGCATGTTGTTTATTAGTGTGAATGTGCTATTCTGCCACAGTGCAAAGGAAAGGAAACTAATTAACATGTGTTGTGAAACGGCTCCAAATAATGTTAAACAAAATTCAGCCTTAAGACAATTTTCCTTCCTTTTGCGGATGCAATTGGTCGTGGCATTCTACAAGTGCACTTTGAATGCCACCTTACTTTTGTAACGTGTCTTGTTAGCAGAGGTTTGCTGTGTTTGTTTGTTCCTATATTACTTCTCATTTGTGTAATGAGGGGATAACGGATGAATGTGACCATCAGATGTCTTGATGCACAGCAGCTGGTAGAGTATGTGTTCCGTTTAAAACCCGTCTGTTTTAGGATATTTTAAGGTGCTATTGCAGAACGGAATGCTTGCTGCTGCTGTACACATCACCACTTTTGTTATACAGAATTATATTCCATCAAAAATGATCCTATAATGCTCCTATAATGCTATAATCTGCAGCATTTGTCAGGGGGCTTAAATTTCAATAGCACGAATTTGAGGACCACATTTTTGGACAGCAGAAAGCTCCAAACCCTTCAGTTTTGGGGCTTAAGAGCTGTTGGCTGAAGCATAGAAAGCATACGTAGCAGGCAGATGACATTTACATGTCACCCGCTTGGATCTGGGCTCCTCGTTCCGTCTTTTCTATCTTCTCTAACCGTCTTTGTCTTTCTTCATCCAGCTCCGCAAAGCCATCGAGGGCTCGGTGACGGTGAAAGGCGTGAAGGTACGGCCGCCCCTGGCCAGTTTCCGGGACAGCGGCACCAGCAGCAGCGAGAACGAGGCCACGGAGCTCCACAAACTGTGGGACCGCCACAAGAGCATGCCGCTGCCCCGCGAACCCACCCCCTCCGAGTCCGACGAGAAGTCCCAGTGAGGGAAAGTCGGGGAGAAGGAGGGGGAGGTAGAAGAGCAGATGGAGGAAGAAGGGGAAGCAGTGAGGTCTTTAATCTCCCAAAGCCACATACATGCAAAATTCCTCAGGGCTTAGGATCAATATTTAATTCTGGAAAGAGTTCTACTGCAACGCCAGCCTCCTCTTCAACGCTTTCCCTTATCTGCTCCTCTCCCTCCCCTTCCACCACATCTTTTGCTCCGTGAACCAGCGAGTGCTTTCTCCAAGAGCCATGCACTGACGCAGCCAGGCACTCTACGAGGGGGAGGGGGGACACAACTCAATCTGTGCCCTGCTCTCCTGTTGCCCTTGGGAACCCACAGCAGGGCGAATGTGGATCGGGGGGGAAACAGAAAAGACACTTGTTGGTGGAGTCTAACGGGGATCCGGGACTGGGTTGAAATTGTTTTAAAAAAGAACAAAAAAGGGATGTTATTTTTTTTTAGACTTTGTTAAGCTTGTACGTTTTATAGTTGGAATCAAAGATTTGGCCTGCAAAAGTTATCATTCGAACGAGTCTTCCACTTGAGAGAAATTCAGCAGTGATGACGAGGAGGAATACTGTAACAGATGCATGTACTGAGAGTGTATGAAATGAGAACGTGTGAGTGTACGTGAATAGGGAGGTAGCAGATGACTATTTCTCCTAGGATTTTTTTTTATTGCCTTTAGAACACATTTCAGTCTTCCATTTCATGCTCGTGTAATTTTATTTCTGACTGATCAGGTGGTCTGTGTTTAACTGGAATGATCTTTACTTTGTAGAGTACACTACAGTTTGTCCCGTCGACAAGCATCAGACTCGTGAAGGGACAGATGCCTTAGTTTTCTATATTTATCCCTCCTCTCCTCTGTTTGCTCATCCCGTCGCTGCGAGTCTTAGTGGTCAGGTTGAGAGGATAGCCTATGCAAGCAGACATGCCTGTTGGCAGTGACGGAGGCACCTGTAGCCCTATTCACAACGTCCACTCCTTTCATAATGTAGCCACAGCCTTGCATTACAAGCACGCATGGAAACACACACACACACACACACACACACACACACCAACACTCGGCGCAGATGCACTCTGAGAGTGGAGGTTTTCTGCTTATCTAAATATAGCTCTTAATAAGCGTTCCAGAAAAGGTTGGGGCGGATGGAGAGGGCAGGAAGCGAGGGAGGGAAGGAGGGAGCAAATGGATGGCTGAAAGAATGAAGACATCATTACCTAACCAGCTGCTCTGGGCCCTCTCATCAATCTGCCTTTGATCGCCATGTTAGCTAACAGCCCCAACAGCTCTATGATGTCATGGTCCAGGCTCAAGGCACGCCGCGCTCGATGGCAACGCGTGAGCGGAGTCGTCCTGACTAACGCAGAGCGACGGTCTGAGGCGACGGTTAACCGAAGACTGATCCAGTGAGATTAGGCGGCGTAAAACCACTAAAGGTTGACCGACTGACAGGCTTCAAAGATGAATCATTCAGGTTTACAGACAGAAAGCTGCTTTACATCTCTGAAAAAACCCTAACACCATCCAAAGACTGAGCCTGGAGCTTGAGGCGTTGTGTTTTAACAGTAACATGGTTTCTTATTTCTGACGTGACAGATAACGTGGAGTAGTTTGTATTTAATATTTCATGTCTGCCATAATGCTCCAGGTTCCTCCAACCCTCCCATCACTTCCTGTCATTTCCACCTCCGTTTATTTTATTTGACTTCTCCTGGCTACTGACTCCTGGTACTTCCTTTTAGACACACTCCTGTTTTTTTTTCTATTTGTCGTTTTCATTTTTTGTTTAACTTATTTTGGGACCAGGTGAGGGGATTGCCACTACTTGCCGCTGAATTCGCCCTGCAGTTTGAATGCCTTAAATACTCACACACACACAAACACACACTCCAAACACCACTGTCACTTTTGCCTACGATGCATCGCATGGACATTATTTCGTTGGCTGGAGTTTTGTCTTGCTACGCGCTGCTGATTTTAACCCCCCCATGAACCAGCATGGCTTCGCATGAGAGAGCGCATGCGGGATTTGTTGTATATGATCAAAATGTACCAAAACAAACAAACAAACAAACAAAAAAAGCTTGACAGAAATGAATCTGGGGTGAGTGAATGATGTCGTCTTCCGTTTGCCATCTTGTGCCTGAACTGTCTTTCAGCGGCATCTTCCACTCATCCAGCGAGCTTCATTCATTGCCTGATTTTGAACTGGGAAGGGGCTCTTTGGGTTTGCATACGTATACTTACAGATTAATATATTTAATATCATTCCTGTAATATATTAAAAAAAAAAAATCATAATTTAATGTCTTAACCAATCCTTAATTGTTGACTTGGGGCTTGTTTTTTGATATGTGTTGTATTTTTGTCACATTTGATGATTTGATATTTGATTTTCATGAAGTTTTTTTTATTTTCTCTTTCCTTTTTTTTGCCATTTGAAACCTTTCTACTACAATCTACTACATCTATTTGTAAAGTGCAAATAACACTAAGTGGGCAAAGGCTCGCTATGGCTGCCTGATGGGAAAACAAAAGAGATGTAATGATCAGTTGAAGGGACCAGCATGTGGTCTGTTGCTGTTCATTCCACAAGTGCCTCCTCTTCTTTATCAGCAGGAATAAGCAATCGACACCCAAGTGTCTGGAGCTGGTTTTCTAGTCGTATGCATGTAGACGAGGCACTTTTCACACACGCACACACACACCGGTATGTATGGAAGCTGGGGAGGGGGTGATGCAGTTACCGCCATGGCAACATCATCATCAGCCCCCGCCCGCCCATATCTGCTCGCCTTGGGGGACCGACCGAGATCCACTGATTTGGTTCTGTTCATTTGTTTGTGCTTTTCATTGATTTACATTATTCTGCCTTCTGTCAGAGTTTCTCCTCTCTGCAGACATTTCAGAATGTTTCATTCCATTTGCCACCAGACTCATACAGGCTGAGGCATATGTCTATTTATTAGTCCGTATTAATCTGAGTAGAAGTTGTGATTATTATTTTTCTTGTTTTGTCGTTCTTTTTACAGATGATCTGTGTGAGGGTAATCAGTTTGTGCAATAACAGTTGTTCATCTCACTTTGTAACCCCCTTTTAATTGATGACATGAATGCAAGATAACCTTATTTTTGTAAAGAAACCTGAAAAGTGTAAAAAAGACGTATGTATATGAGGAGATCTGATAATCACACAGGAGCTTGTGTGTGATGAATTGATGTTGGATTGGTGGTTTAAGGGAGGTGGGGCTTTCCCTAGAGTCAGCAATGAAACATTTGGGTCTTTGTTCAAGAAGGAAAATCTTTGCCGTCTGGTCTGTAAAGGCTCTGTGGTGAATCTTGCTGCATGGACTGTAGCCGGCCCTCTCAAACAGCCCACCACTTTAAAGCACTGACACTGAGTCAGGTTTGTTACGCTCCCCTGTATCCTCTCCTTCAGTCTGAGGTCCATAAGCAGATCCTCATCAGCTGTGGAGGGTTATCTTACATCCACTCCTTAGGGACTGTACGTTGTACATACTGAGGGCCTACACTACGGTAAGCCTCGGGGGCCGAATGTGACGAAGCAGAACAAAATCCAGAGTTATTTTTCACACCGAAAAATGAAGCATTGTTTTTTTGTATATCAGTGATGAATAAATGAGATTTTAACAAACGTATTTTGTTGGAGAGAACTTTCTGTCTCAGAGGATTTCAGTTTTTCTGCAGCAGTGCTTCTGTCCTCTCCTTTCCCTTCAGCAACAGCTGGGAAGCACCTGGAGGGTTGTTTTCGTATTCTGCCGATACTCCCAGCGGGGGAGCACACACATGGTGATGCCACAATAATGTTCAGATTAGTAGTTTTGTCTCCAGTCGTTTTTTTACCTCAGAGACTTGAAGGCTCCACATGACATTAGTTTTCAACCCTGAAGAGAGAGAGAACAGTCACTGCTGTTCAGCCTGAGTTTCTATAGCAGAATTCAATCTGTTCTAATTTACCTCACTGCACTTAAGTTACAGTGCATTACACTGATTACTTAATTATTCATTTATAATCCTTGAAACTAAATGTGCATGTTTTTCCGTTTACCGAACATATAAGTTTCAAAATGAATTGCAGCTGTAGTTTTAGTGCTTGCATGGAAGAAAATCCTTTTTATGGTCATTACAACAGAAAGTCAGTACTGCTCTATTCACGTAATACAACCGAATTCCAAAAAAGTTGGGACACTTTAGAAATTGTGAATAAAAACAATGCAATGATGTGGAGGTGCCAACTTCTCCCCCCCCCCCCCCCCCCCCCCCCCCTTCTTCTTACAACACTCAACAGACGTCTGGGCATTGAGGAGACCAGCTTCTCAAGTGTAGACATAGGAATGTTCTCCCATTCTTGTCTAATACAGGCCTCTAAGTGTTCAATCGTCTTGGGTCTTCTTTGTCTGACCTTCCTCTTAATGATGCGCCAAATGTTTTCTATAGGTGAAAGATCTGGACTGTTGGCTGGCCAGGTCAGTACCCGAATCCTTCTCCCACGCAGCCATGATGTTGTGATTGATGCAGAATGTGGTCTGGCATTATCTTGTTGAAAAATGCAGGGTCTTCCATGAAAGAGACGACGTTTGGATGGGAGCATATGTTGCTCTAGAACCTGAATATATTGTTCTGCATTGATGGTGCCTTTCCAGATGTGCAAGCTGCCCATGCCACACGCATTCATGCAACCCCATACCATCAGAGATGCAGGCTTCTGAACAGAGCGTTGATAGCAACTTGGGTTGTCACTGTCCTCTTTGGTCCTGATGACATGGCGCCCCAGATTTCCAAAAAGAACCTCAAAACGTGATTCGTCTGACCACAGAACAGTCTTCCATTTTGCCACACTCCATTTTAAATGACTCCTGGCCCAGTGTAAACGTCTTCGCTTGTGGATCTTTGTTAGAAATGGCTTCTTCTTTGCAGAATAGAGTTTCAGCTGGCAACGGCGGATGGCACGGTGGATTGTGTTCACTGACAATGGTTTCTGGAAGTACTCCTGAGCCCATGCTGTGATTTCCTTCACAGTAGCACTCCTGTTTTTGATGCAGTGTCGTTTAAGGGCCCGGAGATCACGGGCATTCAGTATGGTTCTCCAGCCTTGACCTTTACGCACAGAGATTTTTCCAGATTCTCTGAATCTTCTGATGATATTATTCACAGTTGATGATGACAACTGCAAACTCTTTGCAATTTTTCGCTGGGTAACACCTCTCTGATACTGTTCCACTATCTTTTTACGCAACATTGTGGGAGTTGGTGATCCTCTACCCATCTTGGCTTCTGAGGGACACTGCCAATCTGAGAAGCACTTTTTATACCCAATCATATTGCCAATTGACCTGATTAGTGCTGATTGGTCTTCCAGGTGTTTGTTGTATGCTCAAATGACTTTTTCCAGCCTCTAATAGGTTCTTGTCCCAACTTTTTTGGGATTTGTTGACACCATGAAATTTTGAATGAGCATATTTTTCCTTAATATCATACAATTTCTCAGTTTAAACTATTGACCTGTGATTTATGTTGTATTCTGAATAAAATATTAGAAGTTGGCACCTCCACATCATTGCATTCAGTTTTTATTCACAATTTCTAAAGTGTCCCAACTTTTTTGGAATCCGGTTTGTATATAAAAGTAATGTATCTGAGGATAGTTCCACTGAAGGAGGACTCACACAAATGAAACATAGGCCGATCAGTTTTAATGTTGTGGCTGATCACTGTACACATAGGAAGCAAATCTAGATTAAATGCTAAGAAATAACCAATTAGAAAATAAAGCAGGACATACAAGGAAACCAGACTCTGTGAACACACGTGTTGGTGGACTTCACCTTTCATGGTGTCCACACCAGATAAGGACCATGGAGTCATGGTGGGAGCAGATAAGAGACACTGGCACCAAGAAATCTACTGGACTACTACAGTGTGTTGTGTTTTGGATTCACCACGATTCATATGAACAGCTGATGTCCTGTTCCAGGCATCCGTCCAGTTCTCAGCCAGTTCAGCCGTATCGATACACTGCACGCACACACACGTGTCATTAGTGTTACACACGTTGTATACTGATGTGCCACAGACAGGATGGTATCAACCAAAGCACGGTCACGGCTGCAGCCACGGTCACAGAGACAGTTTGTCTCAGTCAGCCTCAGGTGTTACTGGTTAGAAGAAGTCCTTCACTGGCCCATCGCGTGCTCTGGCTCTGCAGAAAACAAACCTTCCACAGGCTACAGCAAACACTTTGAAATGCTCGTTAAATGTGGTTTATGAATATCAAGAACATTTCAACGCTCTTTCAGGAAGACAATCGTTGGCTGTGTTTTTATTGTTTTGTTTTCAGATTTTGTCCCAATTAAATTCAATTCAGTTTTATTTATATAGCATCAATAACAATACAAATCGTCTCAAGAGGCTTTACATAAACCCGACCTGAAGCCCCCAGAGCAAGCCTGAAAACTTTTAACAGGAAGAAACCTTGAGCAGAACCCAGCTCATATGGAGTGACCCATCTGCCTAAGGCCAGCCGGGTACAGACAGAATTTCTTCTTCTGAGAAAGAGAACAACAAGATAAACATACATCTATCATAGATACACATATCTGACTAAAGCGTACATGTGGAATGTTATGATACAAACTGATGATGCATCAGTCTAAGTCGTGTTGCGGCAGTCAAACTTTAAGCTGTCATCTGCCATTTCAGTATACGGACTCTGCAACCCTCCTCCCCATTGCACACTTCCAGGCCTCGTATCCAGTGCACAGGTCCAGCTGATCACATCAACTCCTCACATCCCACGTATCTCCAGCATTCTCTTCTTCCTCCACCACATTAAGCACTGCCTCTCCTCCTCTTCCTCAGATCTAATGACGTCACAGTTGGGTTTAAAACAAACCCTCTCACATTACTCCACGTTGCTACTCTTTAGATTACCTTTCTCTCTTCTGATTGAAAAATAATTGCAGAGTTGGATATGTGAGTGTTAAAATTCTGAGCTCTCATTACCTACGCTGGCACTATATCCATTTACATTTAATTACCACTAATAACAGACTTCGGCTGATGGGATTTTAATTTTTTATTTTTTATTTTTTTCACAGGAAAATCACAGTCGTACAAGAGTTTTCATTACCACAGCTCTAAACACACGTCTCTAACAGCCTTCTAGCTCTGCTTTTCCATCGGGATCATTTAATGCAACAGTTGGTTCAGTAATGAACTTTTTCCCCGTGTTCATTTCTCCGTCGGTGCTCACTCCTTCTGCCTCTTCCACATTCCCAGCGTGCTCACACGCACGCCCTTACACATGCTCCCCCTTCATTCTGTTGTTTTGCTGTTTGTGACAGAGAGGAGAGCATCTGGGCTGTAATGGGTGGAGGGAGCAGTGGTAAAAGCTTAATGAGCTAAACGAGTTCATTCATTAGGAAGGCTGCAGCTCTGTCCCTCTGTGAATTTGAGGTGGCAGCTCCAGACCTCCTCTGGAGCTCGTTGGGGCATGTGTGCGTGGAGACGCGTGTGGAGATGGTTTTGAACGTTTCTGGAGCCTGTGTTGTCGCTCGACTATAATCCCTAATCCCCTCTTCAACTGTATGGGTGTGACAGAGACGTCTTGCAGCTGTGTTTCTTACCGGTGTGTGAGACCGTTCCAGAGCTCAGTTAAGAAAACGGTGCCCTCCTCCCCTCCATTAAAGTCCCTTCATCTGTATTTTGTGATGAATAAAGTTAAAAGCTCATGAGTGGAGTGGCAAATGTCCATGCTGATGCGGCCCTCATTCTGATGAATGTCGAACAAAGGTGTCACTTGAAGAAGTCCTCCTCCAGCTCTCACTAACCCCTGCAGCATGGGAAGTACTCGATGCACTTGGGAGACTGAGCCATGTAACCTAATCACTGGGAAGAGAAAACTGCACTCTGCTCTACTCTAATAGTGGGTATGTATCAGTGTCATAAACATGCTCTTAAGGACAGTAAAAGCCTTTTTGCTGCTTCTGCAAGTCCACAATGGGATGTCAGTCTTAAAACCAACACAGTTATGTGTTATTATAGACAAGCAATATTACAACAGAGGGATGCTGCATGTTTTGGCAATAAGTAAAATGTCATCACCCTTAGACGAACATCACGTTCAGATACGCTCTGCTGGTTGCTACTCTCACCATCGTAAACACAAAATAAGACTGTCTACATTTTTGGAAGATAGAAATACCAGAAAAATCATTGTAAAAAGTGACAAGTACACTGCTGCATAGACAGCTAGACTGATCAGAATAGACACGTGAGACACCGAATAGTGTCTGTAACACCGTCTGTTTCATGGCGTGACAACCTCTGGAGGAACTCCTCTAACTGTGGAGCTTGTTGTATCACATCCTTTGTGATTTGAGTTTGAGCATTGGAGTTTTATTTCTGTTCACTGTGCTTCAACATAACATTGTGAAAACCAACAGTAGCAAGTCCAGGCCTTGTTAAGCATTTATGACGTTTATTTATGTGGAACATGACATCCTGCTGGATATTTCTGAGAGGGCACTCTGCTGTGAAGAAGATCTGCTTTAAAATTTCATTACATGCATCATCATTTTGTGTTGCCATGAGCAAATATGACGTAGCTGAGCAGGCGTTTATTAAGGCCAAAGTGACTCATCCACCTAAACATCACAAGGACAATAAGAAAAAAAAAATACTGTAGTTCCTGGAGCTAAACCTTCCAGTAACACATGGTAGAAACACAACTCAGAAACTCACACCTATCGTGCTAGTGGAAAGGTTTCTCTGGGGAATATTTACAACTAATTTGCCAGAATGGGCTGAAAACCCCTGTGGTTTCTAGGAAAATTCCTGGATATGAGTCCCCAGAGCCAAACCTTCCAGTGATGTTTGATGGAAACACGAATCACTCACTTACAAACTTGACAATTAATCTATATTTGTATGGGGGTTTTTTTTATGTGCAAGTTTGCTGAGCAGCCAGTATGATCATGCTATGAACCTAAATGGTTATCAAGAGAATATTCACTAGTCTAGACTTGGGGTGCCGCCAAAATCACTCTCACAAAAAAAAATCACTGATTGGTTATTAATATAAATATGTCACTGTAACCTGAGCAGATATTTTAAGAACATGTTACCACTGATAAAGAAGGATAGCACAGAAACAGACCTGCCAGTGTTGTCTTGATGAGTGACTGAACAACACTGACTACACCGCTAGACAAAAGGAATCTTTTCAAAACAACAGTAGTTGAGATACCATGACAACCACTAGGGGGACACAGGTCAGAGGTGAACCTCACTGTGGTAGGTAGGGCACACCCACTGTCTCCGGCCCATCCAGCGTTGTGGTCCGGCGAACACTAACGACCAGGGTACCATCAGGGTTAAGGGTCCCGCTGACTGACAGGGGGTCCATATCTTCTGGGAACAGAGACTTATGGGTGAATGTGTCACTGACACTTCCATCATCCATAACCTGAAGGACAGAGACAGAGGAAGGACGGATCAGTGTGCTGCTGGTGAGGGGTGAACGGAGAAGAAAAGATGATGAAACGAAAGGTCACCAAGCACCGGAGGACGTAAGGAGAAAGTGAGAAGAGCAACAGGGCCAAGAAAGGCGCGAGGGTGAGAAAAGAGGGTGAGAACCAATGAAAGGGAGAGAAGCAAAGAGGTCAGCGCTGCTCAGCTGGTGGAGGACGAGGGAACAAACAAGGAACGGGGGGAGAGGGAGAAGGAAATGAACACTGACTGGTTGTCTCTGAAGGCACTTTGCTGCTGTTACAGGACTTCAAGGCGAGTCTAACCGTTGTGGATTTTTGCCAGTTTGCCTGCTGACCTCTGTTAAAATGATCTTCCTGCACTGCAGCAGATACATCTCTTCACACTGCTTCTTCTAGTCTCTCACCTTTAAACATAATCAATGTCAAAACTGCGAAGGAAGATAAAGGGGGAGACAGCAGGACCCACAGCAAGCTACGCCCTACGTCTACACATCCACTGACAGAGCATTTTTGAGTCCGACATTGTAGTTTTATCTGAAGATTACTCACAAAATTTGCATTTAGCCCATCCACACATTAGGAGCAGTGAGCATGCCTGGGGCTGTGGCAGCCGTGGGCAATGCTCAAGGAGCTGTTAGGGGCTTAGGCAACTTGCTCAGTGACACTTTAGACACTGAGGGGACTAACACCACTCATTTCTTCCTGTCAGTCCAGGGAATCGATCCTACAGCGTTAGTCTTATTATCTGCAGCAGTATGAACAGAGGGCTGTGGTTAATGACATGTTCATTTTTTAATAATTTAGTCATAGTCTCAAACGTTTCGCTGCTTTGGAGGCAAATATTCATTCATTCATCTTCTGTAACTGTTGGTCCTGTGAAGGGTGCGTTTACATCTGTCAGTCACACAGCAAACCTGAGTGACTTCATCCCTACACACATGAATATGCGTTCACGTGAATCACGCTCAGATATGCTCCTCTGGTTCTCACTCACACCTCTGTAGGAACAAAAACACACCCCTCCTAATTAGCTTTGCATACAGATACGCTAGCACACCTTCTGGGCGTGAATGACGACGTGGTGGTTGTAGGCCATCACTACCACGTCATGCGGCTCAAACTGGCTCACGTCGGCTGACGTGTAGTAGCTGTCTCCCAGGCATCGCACGCCGCTGCCTGTACTGCTTTGCCGGCCTGTAACAGCGCCACCTGCAGGAGCTAAGAGGGCAGACAGAGAAGTGATGTTAGAAAGTCGCATGGCTGGTTAAACATTTAAAAAAAACTGAATCCATATCATACATAAAGCAGAGCAAATTACACTACATATAATGATACAACAGTATGGTAATATTTGTGGGAAGACACAGCGATAATATTGGCCGTACTAGGCTGTACATTTTCTTTCTCTGTAATGTGCTTAAAAAAAACAATAATGCTTTAATGCTGTAATTCACATTTTTATTATAGTTGGAAACATGTGGTGTGAAATATTAAATGAATTACAATAATAAATATAGTGTTGCTGAGTTTGTTATTGTTATAATGTCAGCAAACATTTCTGACACTATTTAGAGGACAAATATTCATAGACAGGCACTTTGACATAACAGCAATGAGCTCACCTTTTTTGCTTGTTTAAGTTTCAGGTATGAAAAATTGACCCAATGAAAGCTAGAGCAGTAGAGCTCCCCCTAGAGGCTGACTGCAGTAATGTCGCCACCTCCTCCATGTTACTGGATGGGCCAAAATAAAACACTAAAGTACACATCAAATTATTTTTTTTCAAGGATGGTTTCTGACATTTCAGGTAGTTAACATAATACTGATGCATATTCAAGTGTCCACTTTTTTTGTTTGTTTGTTTTAGTTAGTTATTTGACTTGTTTGTGCTGATTAATAGTTGCCAGGACAACCATTCAGTGTTGCGGAAGTGACGGCGAGTTAGGCTACGTTGTTAGTATATACAGTCAATGGGATTTTCTCCTAATTAGTTGTTATTTGTGTAGCTAACATGCTAATTGGCAGAGCTGAAGTTTAAAGGGTGTTGAGTAATTCTCCAATTAGTAATACTATGTAATCAGGAAATTACTCTCATTGTAGCTGTTGAAAAAATACATTCATAAATAAGAACTTCTACTATTAAAGAAAATTAACTGCAAAACAATGAGATTATTAGTTCATTCATGAATTCTACACAATTTATTTACACTGTCATGTATTTCATAATGCCATTTTCATTTGTTTAATGACCACTTTGGAACTTCATATTCAGGCATTATTGTTCAATTTTGTGTGTTTTATATACTTTTTTATGGTATGTAAAACTAGCTTCTGTTTGGGCTGTTAATGTGTTTTACCACCAGGCTCAGGGTTAATGTCCTTTTATTATACGATCTGACAGACTGCAATATTTTGAGGACCATCGTCAGTTCTCTGGTTGCTCACAGAGGTACTGAAACATTACAAACAAGTGAAATCACATTTCAAGCCTGTTCATTGATTTTCTTTGAATCTGCCTGTGGCGTCATAAACTTTTTTTTTTGTTCTGCCCACTGTTCTATGTAGACACATAAATATTTCAACATTTCAGTTTATGTCCGTGTTTTATATCAGCGCTATTATGTTTTCAAACTTGCTATCACTTTTTTATGTGGCCCAGTAGACAATGTCTGGAGCCATGCAGCCTATTTTTCTCACAATCCACAGAGGATCTTGCTCTCTGACCGGCCCACCTTCTCTGTGGTATTTATAATTCAGTCAACCCACCAAAAACACAACCAAGGTACTCGTGATCAACTGCTCCAGGTTTTAGTTTGATAAAGCTCAGCTGACCTTTCTTATGCAGCTCTGTGACATTATGGTACAACAAAATAAATCACATTTACCTTTGTAGACAAACACCCTATGATCTTGTGCTCATTAAGTTGTTTCATCAGACCGTTTGCTGAACGACCGGAACAGTGACTAGCCAGTACAGTGTGTTCCAGCAGGCTTCTGCTTTCTGTTCATATTAAAACTGTATAGAGCTCTAATCAGAGTGACATTTAAGATTTATATTTTTATTATCTCCTAATCTTTATAAAATGTAATATAATCCCAGTGTATTTTGCTAATGACCTACGTTAACCAGTTAATACGTCAGAATGGATGGTTTCACTACCAGTTTGATTTTGAATTTTATTTGGAGGGTAAAAACTAATGCTGGGCAGTTGAACTAAAATTGGGCTGGTTTGGGCTCATTTTGATGACTTTTCTTATTACTTTTTTTAAGCTGATTTGGAACAAATCCAAAGTGAGTTTACTCTTGACATCTAGCTGTAGATTTGTGAGTAGTCATGGTGGTTGGCTGCTGCAGTTTTCTATGCTTTGACTGGTTTGTTTTTTTAGTGACTGCAACTATGATACACATATGTAAGCAATCAAGGTGTCATGTTCTCTGTCATGTTTTCTGTCATGTCCTTCTGTCATGTCTTTCATTCTTGGTTTTTCAGTCTTGTTTAGTTTTCCGTTCGGCTTCCTGTTTTATTTTGTTATGTTCTTGATTTCCTGTTTGTCTTGGTCTGTGCCTTTCTTAATTAGTTCATTGGATTCACCTTGTCTTGTCACCTGATTTGTCTCACCTGTGTCTCGTCCCTCTGTTCCTCATGTGTATTTATAGTCCTGCCTTCCCTTTGTTCCTTATTGTGTCATACTCGTTACTTGTTGTTACCGTGCGTTTCTTGTGTGTTTAATGCCAAGTTCAGGTCATAGAATTATTGCCAGGCCATAGTTGTGAAAGTGTTTTTGTTTTTTTCCTTGGAACCCTGCAACCTAAGCAGTGCTTTAGGTTTTTGTAAGTTTGTTTCTTTGTTTATTAAAGAATCTTTTTGCCTACTCCTGCCTCAGCCTCTCTCAAGTCCTGCACCTGGGTCTAACATCCCATTCCCTGCTACCCCGTTGTGACACAAGGTGGTTAATGTACTAATCAAAATACCGATCTAATATTTTGTACAACGTTTTGGCTGGTAACTCTCACCAGCATCTGCCAACTCTGTCTCCAAGCCAACAACAATTTCATTGAGTGAGGATATCTGCAGAATAATGTTAGCAACTGTGCCCTGCACTGTGTTGGATAACTTTTCTGTCAGCTGATAGAAATAGCCCTGTGTTTATCAATTACATCTGCTTTAGAAAAAAAAGTGGGACCCTTAACCTCATTTTACATTTCATGTGAAAATATTCTGTATGTATGAAAAGTACAACTCTGGATAACTTTTGTTTTATAACTACTTAGAGTATTATTTCAAGAAGAATATTGCATCCTCATTTCATCAATTGATGAGGCAAACCTCTTACGTTTAGCCTCAGTCTTTAAACCTCCGTGTTTGTGTTTCTAATGTATATTTTAAGATGCCTTTTGAAGAAAGATTCTTCTAACATTAGCTAGTGATTAAGCTTGCTATGGTATATAGTTAAAATCAATGAAATCTGCATTACGTGCTGTTTGAAAACAGAAGGGCTGACATGTGAAGCAAAGTAATAAATGTGCCCAGAACGAGCAATCCCCTTACCACCATGTCCATAGGAGGATCTGCTGTGCCTGCTAAAAGGGGCCAGACAGTTAGGTCCCGCGGGGCCCTCATTTCCAAACAGACTGGAATGATCTGCAGACTCGAGGAAAGGCTCAAAAAGGGTGTCAAGAGAATCAGATGATGTGCCCAGTGATCCCTCTGACCGGTAGGAGCTGGAAGTGCTGTAACGTGATGATGAGCGGTACGATGAGGAGGATCTGCGGCTGGAAGACGTCACTGATGCCATAGCTGAAAATATGTTGTAAAACTAAGAGAGTTCCCTTTACACTTCCACTGCTAGGATACGGTGGAAGAAGTAGGTTACCAAAAGCTATTAACTTCTCATTCACCATCTGCTTGTCTCTGCTGTGGGTTTTTATAAAGCCCTGGTGCATTATGGGTCAGTGGAGCACAATGTGGACTATATTGTATTGCATTCTTCCTTTGGCCATAAATGGCAATTTGTCCACCACTGGGGCCAAGAATGTAACGGACAAACTGATAAGGAGTGGAGACCCTTTCTCATTCAGGCACACACACAGAGAACAGATAAGGCTGAAGGGGGCCTCTTGGAGATGCTTCTGGCATGTAGTCAGAAATAGCAAAGTGATGGAGTTGCCAGGTCGTCCGTTAGACTGACCCCGCACACAATGTGAAAACCCGCAAGAGAAAAATCAGCCATTTAATGTTTCTAACCTGCCAGTGGTGTAACAGATGCAAACTAAACATCTGAACCAGAGCTTCCTGAAAGAGAGTCTGGGCTAAAATCACAAAATGTGCTATTTGTCCCCTCTGACAATGCAAATGCAGCCCCAGTTAACCTTTATATTCCCTGTTTAAAAGCTTTAATTGTAGTGACATTTGCTGCCTAACAACATAGCTGTTCTCCAAAACAGTGCCGCATATCAACAGTGACATTCAAGACTGTCATATTAATGCTTTTTTGCTATGTGTGGGCGTATTAGTCATTCTAGGACGTGAAAAATGACATTCAGCATCACGTCTTTTTGTCCTCCAAGATAGCGTGGCCTCAGTCTTAGCTGTAAATCTGAAACAATCCAGTTAATACAGGCGGCATACATCAACATGACAGTCTCAATTTGTGTTCTCACTTGTTTCTATCCTTGTGGAAGGTGTAATGCATAATTGTTGCACATGGTCTGAGCTGGAAAACCAACTACAGGTGTTGTGGAAAGTCTTCAGCTTTCTTCAGCACTGAGATAGATTCTGGTGAGAAACACAGAGACTGGATGCATTCAGTATCAATTATGATTTTATCAAAGGAAGGAGATAGCGCCTGCTGTGTCTCTGCTGATACAGAGCATCAGACGTTCTTATATAGGTTCATATAAACAAGAGGAAGATCAATGTTCAACATATAAGGAGTTGTTTTTCACTGGATATTGTTACTAGCCGTTAATCAAGTCTTCTCATAGGGTCTGTCCTGATAGTTATAGCATGTGCATGGTAACCATCCCGATGCCAGGTGTACCCTGTCTGTGCAGGTTCCCACAGTGCTATACTCATCTAAAAGAGAATACGGGGATATATGAAATATATAGATTATTAGTAAATTTGCATTACACAGGATCATTGAAAATAGCACAATGTAGAGGGCCAGCTTTCTCCTTCAGCTTCTCAGTGTCAGCATAGTTCTTATATTCAGCTGCCCAGTCAAAAGACTAGTATTTCTACTGGGACTAGTTTTAGTCTCTCATGGCACAATATTGTCTCTGGAGCCCGGTGTCTTTCCTGACCTCCAGTAGATGGTGTATTTTCTGTAGGTGCACTGTGGCGGAAATCAGGGAAAGAAATTCTGAGATAAAATTATCAAAAGGTGTTCATGAGGCAAAACGTAGAGGGCCCTCAAATTGGACACCCTGATTGTCCAGGAGGGCCCCAGGTCAAGACAAGGAACTGGAACTGTTGCTTATATCAATTTATTTTTAATGCAACGTGGGTGTTGCAACGGGCAGAAATTCCAGAAGCGTATGTTTTGCATTGCAAAGCCTTTTCTTGATTCATGCATAAATCCAACAGAATTGCTCTCGTATTCAACCCCTGACACAATGTATAATTCAAGGACGGGACTTCATGTCTGTAGGTCGTACTAGGATGAAATATTTGCTTTTTCACCGCTTTATAATGGAATTCCAAAATGTTCTAGAGACATTAATGATCTCCAGACGATCTCCAGTAAGATTACAGATGGTTTATGACAGAATAATATGATCGGATAAAAAACGAAGTGAAAAGGTTTTTTCTTCTCAGGGGAAACAGCAGGTTAGCTAGTCAGATCAATTTCAGTCTAGTTTTACATGCAGTAGTAGCAACAGACTTTATCAGCCGAACTTGTCAACCTGAAATGCATGTTGATTGCACAATATAGCTGCTATAATGATGACACCATCTGCATTTAGATTGGTTCCCCACTGGCCTCATTTTCATAATGCAATTCAGTCTGCCCCCAGGTACGACATCTCCTAGGAAAATGAAGGCTCCATTTACAGCTCAAAGGACGTGTGTAACAGAAAGCGGCAAGCCTTTTGTTTTTCCTAGTAACTATCTTTAGCTCTTCCCATGTTGTGGAAATGCAGGCGGGGAACCGCAGCTGTGAAAACCAAAGAGGAGGCAAAATGATACAGCAGAAACTGAGGTAAAGCGTGAGTCACCATAAGACGATTGTACACTTGATGAAGATGGTACTGGAAGTTAAGACGTTTAAAACAGATAGTGTTATTCCTGTTAGATGATCATGAATCAAAATTTGGTTTCTAGTTCGAATCTGGATCTGGTTGTTTTTCGCTCTGGTCGGCAACCAGCTTGATAGATTCCTCTTCTGCTAACAGGCAGGAAACAAACATGGAGCTAAGGAAACAGCGGGTTAGTCACTGTTCACTCCCTAGATACATCAACCAGACATCTGTGACCCTTATAGCTGCTCAACTGTGGAATTGTAATTGTTTTTATGTGCAAAATGGCCTCAGTAAAACTCAGAAAGAGTGACTTTAGCTAATAACATCTTAATGATTAGTGTTCTCTGATCTGCTCATCATCTCCTGGATCCCACTTTGAACAACGTCAGGCTTTGCTTCACTGCAGATTGCTACAGGTTGCTACATCCATCGTTCATATAGAATCTATGAACAGCTTCCAGTCTCATCAGTCTCAGTCAGTCAGCTCAGTCTCATCTAATCTCGGTCAAACAGTTAGTCAGTGAATGAACGATCATGTGACTGATTGATTCTGGCTCTGGCTGAGTGGGTCATGCACGAGGACATTGTGACACTGCAGACATCCTGCTCTCTGACTGGCTATTCAATTCACTGCTGCTAATACATAGTAGCAGTGAATAAGTGCACATACCCAAACATGACCATGAGACATCAGTGTGGAAATGTTCGTGTTAGCATAATGTTGCAGACGTTGGTATTTAGCTTGTACATCCACACAGAACTGGTAGTGAGGCAGACTTGTTCTAGAAACATTCATTTGCAGGTACAATTAACTGTTTAAGTACAATAATGATATGAATGTATGAAAGTTAGTGCAGAAATCATTAAACCATTGATATGAAATTGTACTATAGCATGTTCTGTAACTATTTTGGTTTTCATATTAAGGTTCAGAAATAAAAACTAGGATTTATTTAAGTCTTGACTCGGATGGATATGTTCCGTTCACAGCCTGAGTGGCAGCCACTCCGGCCTAAGTCACAAAATCTGATTTCCAGTCTGTGGCAGAGATCTAAACTTTTCACGGCTGCCTGGAGATCAGATGTGGTTCCAGCCTGTTTCACAGCCTTGACAAGATGAGATTTGTACTACAAAGAAGTCTTTTTTGAGTGTGTAATTTTTTTGGCTAAGCCCTAGTATCAATATCAAATGTACTTTACTGTCATAAAAATACATATGAAGAGAAGCTGTATATAGTGAAGGAATAAAGAAGAAAAGGTTGAAGGGATCTGAACAGGTTTTATTCACCTTTGTAGGCTCACAGTTTGTGACATATACTCATTATGTACAGCTACTGAGGCCATTTGCATCATTCAAAGACAATCTGAGGCTGAGGATTTCCGTCATACCTGAATTCTTTTTTTGTCTGTTTACAGGTATGTCTGACTCAGTTCGTGCTTTTCTTTTGTTTCAGTGAGAACCTTACACTCTGCAGAGGCAACAAAACGTAGCATAGACTGAATTCTGCTGAAATGGCTCCACAGGAAAAGGTAAACAGAGATCCCTCCGCCTGGAAATCTGGTGTCAGACTGGACGGGAAACCAATATGTGTCATTTTTCAATAAATTTGGTCTTCTGATGACGCCTTGTTTACAGCTAAAGTGTTAGTTTCAAGGCAGCCTGTTTTACTTTATCTGTCTGATGGACAGAAAATTCTGCAGTTGAATAACATCTGCATGCTTCAGAAATACCCACTAAAATCACAGTTGGCTTGATGTGCAGTCACAGTTTCATAAAAGGGATTTAAACACAACCGTTCAACTATCTTAATATATTGTGATTGTATACTGCAGTTGAATGCTTTGTACTTTGTACTGGTTGGTTTTAGACTGACAGATAGGTTGAGGCATTATCATTATTCTGATGTCATCACCTTGTGAGTGACAGCTTTCCAAAACTGCCCAGCTACAGTGTCTCTGAAGTGTTGATCAAGCGCTCATTAATGTCGTGTCAAGTGCCAAGAGTTTGTAGCTTCATATGGCTGGATTGATTGAAAATTACTTGAAACTGGTGCTTTTCCACCAGCAGTGTGAACGCAACAGTGAAGACAACATGTCTCTTTAAAAGCCTATGGTGCTGGGAAGAGCTGCGTCTCATTTTCAAGTGTCCACAAGGCCAGGGTGTTACATAAGCTATTTGCAGCATAACTTTGAACAATCATCTTGTTTCACATCTGTGCCAGGGACAATTAGACTGAATGAAATACTCAAATGAGTCTCTGTCGTGACCCTTTGTTCTGGGTGAAGAAATGTTCTATCGACACACTTTTCGAAAAGGGACGTTGAGAGATAGAAACGCTAAAACATTTAGACCAGCCAGCCTAAGTACTGGAGCTACACCAGTACTATGATATTATTCAGAGAACCGTGCAGAAGGATGGAGCCAAAGAGTGGGTGATGCTTTTAAAGTATTTAGAAAACAGAATAAACATGGAATATGCAAATGTTCTCTCTTAAAATTAAAAGACAAAACAATAAAGAAGGAGCATTTCTGTATCGCTGACAAGTGTTGGCCATCAGTTATTTTATTATTTCAGCCTGGACTCCTTCATTGGATTCTAACCCCTGGACATCTTAAATGGCTTTTCCCCACACACACCAGGTTCCTCGGCTCGTAATTAATTTATCTGGAGCTTCTTTCAAGACTATAACAGGATTCACATTTTTCTCACTTCTGTTCAATTTTCCTGCTTCTGGCCTGGACATAACAGGGGATAACTCCACCGTTAGACTCTGTTCTCTTTCATCATCTTCTTTGTCTCCATGGTGAGCACAGAGTGACATGGCTGCATTGTGTTCAGGTCTCCACTTCAAAAGTTGTTGAATTAAAATAGGCTGAATGCTCTCCTTGAATCCTAGGGCTGCTCCATACATATGTTTATGCACTTGGAAATTAAGACCTAAATTCTTATAGCTGTTTTAATTTCCACACTCTTCCTCCAACAAGTGATATATATTACTGTCCTCACATTATACTGAGTTTTCTTTTTCTTTAGTTTTTAGAAACCTGGCTTCATTTCAGCATCATGTTTCTCATGCCTGGACAGACTGTTGTTCCATCAGACATGCTCTAATTTTTACATTTTCTGAATCATGCTTCTTGTTTACGCTGCAAACTAATGTCACCCTCGTGTCTGTGCGGTTTAACACACCAAGTCCCAGTGGCGAGGTATGCCAGTCTTAGTTTGAACCTGATCCTGCTCTGCTCTGATATAGCCCGCCCCTCTTTCTCTCCATCTCTAGTGACCCATCAAATGGATTAGCCGGCTCCCCGGGGGCCCATGATGTCATGGAAAAATGAAATACTTACTGCTGCAGAATCACTAAGACCGGCTCGACTCGGAGCGCTTTCTCTCCGACAACTGTCCTTTGCCCTGCTAATAACTTAATGATGATGATGTCATCGTGTCAAGGAGCTAATTGAAACAGGCTTTATGGTGTGTGTCTGCTCTGAATGTCTAGGAGTGAATGGAGTTGAAAGAGGTGAATGTTCATTATCTGATCATAACCATAAAACACAGTATGGGACCCTGTGAGATTAACAGAGATCACTATCATTACATAGAAAATAACCACATCACACCAGATTTGTATTTTTTGCAAAGAACAATAACAATATTTTATTAAGTCGAAATAATATCAGATGCAGCAACAAAGATTTTGTCAGTTCCAAGGTGGCAATATTCAAATAATTACATTCAGCCAAAAGAGGAAGAAAAGTATTAAAAAGGAAGAAAAGAGGAAATAAGAAAGAGACAGGCTTGGGTTTCTGAGGGAGGAGAAGGTCGGGTTAGTGTGTTAGACTGATGCTGATGGTGATGCGCATCCCTCTTTTGATGTGGATGGGATAGTACATTCATTTTGGGTCATCTATCCTTTACCCTGTTAGTTCATAGTGTCCTTGCCTCTGGTGGGTGAGTTGTATGGCTTTGCTCTCTGAACTCACAAAGGTCCTCTGTACTGTAAGTCTCTTTTCATTCTGTGTGTGTGTCACTGTGTGCACCCAAAGCCCCCGAGGATTGTGGGACGTTTTAATTAAGACAGTGGAGGCTAATGTGTGTTAAACACAGACCATCTCTGTCTGTGAAGATAAAACTCTCCACATTCAGTTCCTGCAGCTGTTTTCACATTCTCGGGCTTGTTCACAGGTTTAGTCCTAATAGTCACTGCTGGGGGCCGGAGGTGTGGGGAATGCAGTCCCAGGGCCCTTCAGCTTTGTTCTAAAATGGTAAGTAGGTTATAGGGTGACAGGGGCGCCACCGCCAACTGAATATTCATACGCCCTCCTGCCTTGACACTGTCCGACAGATGTTTTGATGTCTTTTTATAGCTCTGGGTTCTCCCGCCACGATCACACGCACACACACAGAATCTGGAGCACTTCTCTCTGATAAGTATCCAATGTCAGTGCTGGCCTGAAGCAACAAACTAAAACACACTGCCCAGAGACACACACACTTGCACTACAAGGAACATGTTTCACTAGAAAGACACGTCTGACTCAAGGACAGCAGGGTGCTCTTCTGTTATTAGTTTACTATATATTAATCACTTCCAAACAGAGATATGAGCACACAAAAACAAAAGCATGAGAAGTTTTCTGGGACTGCTAACCTGAAAAGATTTGTGGTGGTGAGGAGGGGGTAGAGAGAGAGGGAGGGTGCAGATACAGTGAAGGGGAAAAGCGTAACAAAATAAAACAGACAGGAGAGAGATACACATCTCCTGATCATCAGGCGGTTTTATAATCGTAGGCTAATTGCCTGTCGGCAAAGGTAGCACTCAGATGTCCTCTTAGTTACGTAATGAGCCTCCGACAGGCGTAGATGGAGGGAGTGAGGGAGGAAAAGAAAGGAGAATGAGGGGAGAGGACAGAGACAAAAAGGGGTGGGATGAGAGGAGGGTGGCGGCAGGAAATGACAGGACTAAAAGATGGAGAGGGGACACATTCATCAGGCTGTCTGTGTGTGTGTGTCAGCGAGAAGTCTTTTATTTCTATTCTTAGGAGGACTTAATGTCCCCAAAGGAATAAAAAGGAGGAAGTCCACAGCAGCCCCACTGCTACAGATAGATTAGGATGAGACTAAGGATGGGGTCAGGGTAAGGGTTAGTGAACGATGACGTCCTCAGAAGTCCTCACAATAAAAACACTCACATGAACGTGTGAAAGAGACTGCGAGGTGAATGAAAAATGCATCACACCAAGGAGCCCGCCTTCACCCACACACACAGACACACAAACGCACATTGCCAGGGGAGAGGACGGGGACACTCAGACAGACAGAGAAAGTGCATGCGCAGAGGTGGACAAAGTGAGCTGATAAATAGAGGAAAAGGGGGGAAGAACGGGGGGAGGGGGGACAATGGCACACTCACGTCACCACGCCCCTACAAAAGCACAACCTCGCCTCGCCACCACCGCCCAGCTTTTAATGTCAACCAAAAGGACAATGACGCAAATCGGCCTGCAACCTCTGCCTACAGCAGGAGAATGCACACTGGAGATGCAGCAGGGTGTTTGGAGCCTCCGTCCTACTCACAGACCTACTCATTTGGAAGTGGAGAAGGGGAAGGAAGCTATGGTCTTAGTAACATCATAGAGGATTGTCATAATGATGATGCAACTTGAAATGTCAAAGGTGACAAATGAAAGGCACAGCTTCAATGGTTCCCCCTGAGTTGTCACTGTCTTTTCCAACTCTCCTCACTACGACCTTGTTTTCGTCCAGTTATGAGTTCAGAAGTCAGCAGGTTTTTGCAATGTCATGTTTTGTTTTTTTGCTTCATAATTCTTTACCATTTTGTCCACTGCGTTCTATTTTATTTTAACTCCAGCATCAGTAAAAGTCCAACCTCAAGAGCTCCGCTACACCAGACACTGTTTTAAAGGGAATCGCTGCATTGGCGCGGTTTTGGAATGGATATACAAGTGCAAGCCTGAGGTGCTTGCTGACATCTTACAATACTGCCACGCACAGAATCACACATGCAATTGCGCAAAACGTCAAAGCACAGGGATTCACACATTGAGGCTTCTCCAAACAGTCAACATAAAAGAGGGGAAAGTGGGAATTGAATCTGTGCTTTAATTATTTGTAGAAAATAACTACGCACACCAGGCTCTGTCTCGCACAAAAATCCCCACACACAAGCACACATGCAGTAAGTGGAGGATGAAAGACAAGTGGTGTTGTGCATGTGGGCGGGATGTGTTTAATGCTCCGGTCCAATGGGATTTCCTGAGTTGTATGAATGACAGTCCCTCTGGGAGAACCCCACCGGGGCTCCTCACGTCACCATGGAGATGCGTCACATAAACATGCCCTTTTCAAAGCATCATACAAGAGAAGAGAAAGTATAGAATAAAAGGCAAAGCTTTCCAAGAGTCTGTATGAGAGGAAAGAAGAGGAAAAAAGAAGAGCTCTTCATGAGGATCATGACAAATGGCAATAACAAACCGTATCACAGTATCCTCTTTTGAAATAAAAAAAATTGTTCACATTTGTATTATTTTTTTTTTCCCAGTAGACTATATCACATAGTGATAACGAAGAAAAGGAGAAATCTACAGCCACGTTAGCTTCGTGCAAAAAACCACATACACTGGCACGCCGCATAGGCAAAGAGATCAAAGCAAGACAACGCATACAAAAATATAGAAAATCTCCGATGCAACTTATCTCTTCACAGAAAAAAAAAAACTTTTCTGTCTTTTAAGCCTGCGTCACTTCCTGCTGAACACCTAACGCCAAAGGGTCACTTCAGAGAACATTCTGTTTGTGTTGTGTTTGTCGCCGCCGCCGCCGCCGCCGCTGCTGCTGCTATTGTGTGTTTTCTTTTAAGAGTTATTGTGTCTTCCACGCAGGAAGTCACAGAACTCCCCAAAAATATCCAGCAGCTATAGCTGATCATTATGGCAGATGTCCATCATAATGATGTTTGGAATAACATGAACTACAACATGTTTGAGTGATAGAAAACTAGTACAATAAAAGCATATCATTTCTGTCATATCATTCTGTGACAAATCTTTTTTAAACTTTGTTATTTTAAAATACATACTATGTCATGTCACTTTGAAGACATTCCAGCATTTGCTCATAATTGGTAGTGACAGGGTTAGATAGTTTGGCATACTCAGCAAGCCATGCCCAAAAGGATGCTATTTAGTCTCTTGCAAAGGAGGAGGAGGGAGGGAGGGAGAGAGGGAAGAGGTAAGGGGTAAGGGCAGGTCCCAGGATGCAGTGTCAACCTGCCCCCCTATGGGAGACACTGGAGAGATGGGCAGGGGTTATACAGAACAGCTCAGATTACAAATCGTGCTCAAGACCGGGTCAGCCCATTGATTTCAGCACTTGGAAAACACATGCAAAGATAAGTCAGGAGTTCTGGACTCTCAGTCTTTCTGTTTGCCTGGTAGAGGAATCTCTTTGCTTCGCAGGTGTGGACAGAGCTGAAAACTGTGAGCATCATACCCACGAGTCAGTCAGTGGACTGGAGCAAGTCCAAGCACTCACTGTTTTCACACTGATAAAAAAGATTGTTTGGACGCCTTCAAAGAAAATACCGTTGATTCGTGAAATGGGGACAAGCAATCGAGAAGAGGAAAAGAGTAGTTGAAATGCTGCAAGTAAGGCAAAGACGGATGATTTCTACGTCAGTCAGAGGAGAAAAAAACAACATGCTCAGAGGTTCAAACTTTTCAGACGCCGAGAGTGGGATTTTTGCAAAAAAAAAAAAAAGTCCTTTGAAGAGTGGGTAGGGATTCAACACTGAGCTGAGAAAAGAGGAGTCATTGGTTGTTTGGCTCTGCTGGCCTCTCCTCCTCCTCCTCCTCTTCCTCTTCATCCTCCTCATCCAGGGAAACCACCCCAGAGGAGGCCACGTCGGACACCCTCCTGCGTGGATCATAGTCAGGTGGGTACTCCACCCCATTGCCCTCGGCCTCCACCTCGCACACGGTGCTCTCGTAGTCCTTGCAGGGGGTGTCGTCGTCCTCGCCAGGTGACAGGTATGTCTCGGAGTAAGACATGGAGTAGCAAGGAGAGTCCTGGCCCCCACAGGACCTGACACCCCGCCCTCCCCCACCCAGGCTGTGGAAGCCACAGTCACCTCCACAGAGCCCGCTCTGTCCCACCCTCTGAAGTCGCGCCAGGAAGAGCTCCTCCCTTCCCTGCAGCGCAGACAGGATCTTTGCAGCGAGCTCGGCAGCGTTGCTATGGGAGTGGGTGCCACGGTGGCCGCCCAGGTCACGCAGCAGTGGATGCTGTTCGTCCAGACTGCAGAGGCTGGAGCACAGGGTGTCCGGAGAGCCTGCTGTAGGCGAGGGCTCACCGCTACCACCTCCCTCTCCACCTCCTCCTCCTCCACTCTCACAACAGGGCCCTCGCAAGCCCAGGCGTTGGCAAAGCTGGCTGTGGATCAGGTCCTTCAAGTAGGGAGGATATGATGGCACATCTAGAGGGAATGATACAGACTGTAAACATGAGGTCCTGAAGGAAGAAGAACAATGATAAGAGAAGAAATATGAGATGAAACTATAATAATTTAAGGTAATTAAGGTATTTCCTGAATGGTTGAGGCATCAAATACTCATTATTTACATTTCTGTAAAACTTTAAAGGTACTCTGTGGAGACTTTAACCACTAGTGGCGCTATTGAGCAATATGTGAGTACAATGCAGGTTTAAACAAATAAAAAAAACTGCCTTAATGCTAATTTATATGGAAGGAATATTATTTGTATGGCCAGTAATGGTAATGGTCAGTGGAAAAATACATTCTGTGTTCAAAACCAGAAAATCACAGAAGAACTGAAGGGCGGAATCTGACACTGAAGCACAGAGGTAGGTTTAAGAGTATCACTGATTAAGATCACGTTTTATGTAGAGTTGATTAACATCACATTCAGGTTGGCATGTGAGAAACTCCATTGTAAATGGCCTAAGCCCGAAGGTAAGAAATCACTGATGAATATTTGAAGACAGGGAAGCTGAACAAAGAGCTGCATAGGTTATTGGTACTTCCGTGTAATCAAGATGAAAGCTGTGGTACATACACACACGTACAGACAGCCATGCTCAAATACTGTCTTTGTATTTATAACCCGCTCACACACCATTCTCACGTAGGCACAGTCTCTGCAGCAAAGGAAATGATATTAAACTTGCAGGAGGGATATCAAATTGCGTCGAGGAACAAAAAAAAAAAATGTCAGGAGAAGATGAAAACTAGGGCACTGGGACAATGAACGATACGGCGAGAGGGAGAGGGGGGCAAGAGATGAGAAGAAAAGAGAGCGTGTAATGGGGCATTAGAAAGGAAAGAGACAAAATGAACCACGTAAATGAGCTGTTTTGTGTGTGTGTGTGTGTGTGTGTGTGTGTTTACCTGTGCTCTGTGTGGTGGGCTCGTTGGCAGGCAGAAAGTCTTCATCATATGAGTCATCATTGGACTCGTCGCCATCCACAGAGGACCAGGCCCTCAGCTTAGCCTCCGCAATGGCAAACTGCTCTGCCACACCTGCAAACACACACATACAAACATGAGATTCACATGCACACAATCAATTAGACGTCCGGCCTGGTAAAAAGAAGGCAAAGTGAGGCATTGTGCCTCCATGTCATGTAACTGTTTTTGACTGGCAGGTCCATGCAAGGAACAAAGTGCACACAGGACGCAGACAACATTCCCATTACAGTCAATGTTCTTCTGCAGCCATTTGGCTGGTGCACTTAAGATGGATGTTGCTGAGTGTTTGACAGTGTTGTTATGCAGGCTGCAATCCTGCCAGTGCAAAGGAGGAGGCAGTGAGTCGGAAGAAGCACAAAAAAGAGCCTTTGAAAGCACAATCTAAATCTATATGTCTTTCAAAATGCCAAGAGAGAAATGATCTAGTAAAGTAATCAGCACTGACATTTCCATTGAAAGAGCGATGATATAACAGCAGGTCAGGTTTTTATACCATTAAAGGCGGTATTCAGAGCCGACAGTGGACAGATAAGAAAAGGACAGGTAGAGAAAGCGCAGAGCTGGATGGAACAACATGTGCATTTCCACACATCTATCAAACAAAATGAAGGTTAGACTATTTTTAATGTGGACAAAAAAGATGAATGAAAAACCCTGTTCTCTTTGCCGATAAGGTTAGTCCACGGCCAGTACTGGAAAATGTCCAATATGTTTTGCTGTACATGAGATCTTTCTTGTTTTGTTCTCCCCAGTTAAATCTGCGAGGGAGACAAAATGTGCAGTCCACCTCTTAGTAGATCAAATCAAAGCAATTTTATTTATATAAGTCCAAACTGTGGAACCTCTTTAAACATGAGAAGTGTCTGGCAAACAGTAGTGTTAAAGAGTAGTGTGTCTTTTCACTTCCAGTCTTGGCTGAATACAAAATGCTAATGTACATTAACCAGTAACATTTTTTTTTATTTTAGTTGTTAAATAATTAAATAAATTACTGCTCACCTAATCCGCTACCTATAATGTCTGTCATGTAAAGCAGCGATAGTCTCTGTGGGCTAAAAATGAGAATCCCTATGGGTTCTACTTTGTTCTTTACTTTTACAAAGGAGTGAGAAAGTATAAAAAGGTTTGACAAGAAATTCCTTTTGCCGAACAGGAACCGTGTATATAACACATCTATTAGAGTGCGGTCTTAAAAGTGACCATAACACCTTCTGATACAGAGTCGCCAAAAACTAAACACAATGTTCTTCACAAAGATGGTGTTTTCTGTAGAAACAAGGCAGATCAACATGTTAGACATATTGTTGCAAAAATACATCTGCTAAATCTGCAAACTAAATGGTCACTGCACTGTATGCTCAATCTCAATCAGCTTTCTCTTACAATTCATACTGTAGATGAGGAGACAAGCTGTAAATAAATATGTGGGGATCCTGGGACACTAATCACAACCTAAAGTGAACTTTATCTTTGTATTTATTTGAAATATATAGTTAAATATTGATAGTTTAATTTAGGAATGAATTCTTACAGCAGGTTAGGACCAGATCATGACAAAAAATTTGACCATAATCAAGAGAACGAGCTCGTTTCTATCAGCGACTGTATTTGTTGTTCTCTTTTTAATGACCACAGCCTACTTACCATAACTTGCAAGTAACAATTTATTCCACCTTTTTCATACATTTGCATGTGAAACATACGTAAGTGTAAGGCCACAGAGAGGATAACAGTATGTGCATGTGTGCGTTTGGCTGAAGTGACTCAGCAAGTGCCAGAAACAGTAAGCTACAAGGTCCAAGTGACCAATCACCTCCAATCATCATCAGCAACCGGCCAATCAGAGACCAAACCTCCCTCTCTCTTTTTCTTTTTTATCTCTCCACTCCCTCGTTCTGTTCCTCTCAGTCCATCTGCTTTGTATTCCTCAGCGTGCTCCTTCGTGTCTTGCCTTTCTTCCAATCGTCTCTCAATACAACGATCTATCGACTCACCTGACTGTCCTCATTCCAACCATTCCCTTTTCTTTCACCCTTGCAATCTTTCAGCCCCGACTTCTCATTCAGATTCCTCCGTCTCTCTCTCTCTTTGTGTCATTCTCTCGGACTCTCTCTCCCTGGTCAATGCTCAGTATTCGTGCATTATCTCCAACAGGGAGAGATCAATGCACTCATTCATCTTCCACTGTAGCGGGGCCCTGAACTCTCTCCACAAACACCGACACAACCTAAATGCAATTCTGAAAGGTGCTCTTCAGTTCTCCTTTGAAATTCTTTTTTAATTCCTTTAACAGAGGTATGAAAAGAGCTTTCACCTGCGTACATATGTTTTATGTCCCTGACCCACATAATACAAAAAGATCTAAAATAGACATAACACTGGTCTGTATGACCCTAAAATCACACCCAGGGACATGTATGAGGTGGCCTGTATGTTTCCTCTTGATGCACACGGCATCCATGTGATCGAAGCCGAACTTTTGTGTGTAATTGATGTCACATTAATATCAAACTGAAACGGTTAACTGGTGATAACTAATCATGCGTGAACATGTTCTTGTAAAGTCGAGTTTATACACTCCCTTGCTACACTTTGACCTCAAACTTTAAATACTATTGCATGCAGTCTTTTCACATATTCAGGTGGTGTGTTACACCGATGAATACTGAACACACTATCTCTAACACTGACTGTAAACCTTCTGTATGTTTTCTGGACACCTACACTTGACTTATCATCACTTGTTAGCAAGGAGCTGTTCGGTTCAGAGCCAGTAGACACAGAGAGACATTAGACTTCATGTGGAATCACACCTCTGTCCACCTCACGAATGAAAGTTCATAATTCACTTTCCTCTGAAGTCTGAGTTTTTAGTCTGCACCAATACATTTGAAATGTATTGGTTAAATGCTCCCATCTGTTCAGCAGCCAAGCCTTGAATTTGTCTGTCAGTTTGGTGCTGGACAGGTGTTGTAAAAGGATCTCATAGCCTTTTGCCTGAAAACAGCTGGATGTTGCAGCTGGATATGGGGCACTGATGACTGATGAGTTGAAACATTGCGAGGCATAAAACCAAAACAAAGATACTAAAGTGTTTCCAAGCTAAAATGACTGAATTTCTGTTTTCATCATTTAAAGTCCACATTACATGTGAGTTGTAGGTGATAAAAAATGTTATCATTACTTGATTTTGTGTCACTTGGCGCAATGACATTTTGTACAACACCAAATGGCAATTTCCCAAGATTTAGATTTTCCAACAGGCTTGTTTATTGCTGGAAGAATAAAAACAGGGTCTTGCCACGTACACCAGAAACTGGAATAGAGCCACTCTAATATGCACACATTGTCACACTTACACTCTCATTCATGCACACACACAGAGAGGCATAAGCCTCACTCTGTCGATCAAGTCTTGCAGTCAGTTTCATGCAGCATGGAGAGACACAGCAGGATTAACTTCAAAGAATGCAAGTCTGTGTGTGTTTGTGTGCGCATGTTCGTGCATGCTGGCAAGAGTCAGCCAACTAAGTAACACAACCTCCACTCTCATTGCTCAGGATTTCTCCGACACACACACACACATACTTGGATCGTGTGTTCAAGTGTAACTAGCTTGAACACACACCAGGCACACCAAACGCCCATTTCACACATTCACCCATGCTCACTTTAAGTATTAACACACTCACTGACATTCACACAGTGTGTCCAGTCACCCACAATAACACCATCACTGGGCTACAAGGAGAAACCTGATTTGAAAAATAAACAGTCAGCACAACTGGCAGCTCCCTGGTGGGGTGGGCGCACACTGAAGTAGGAGAGGAGAACGATGCATAGTCATACATATTCAACCATCCCATTGCGCACATGAAAATCTTTTTAGGGTTTACATATGGTTTTGTGCCATTAAAATTCAAGCATTTCTAAAACTACTGTATGACAAACACTAGATGGTCAGGTTCAAAATGCAGTGTAGATGACAGTTTATAGTACTGATAAAAATAATTTGTGAATGTATGAGACGATTTTTGGGAACCTACTTAAACTGATGAATCTGTTTCTTTGACTTATGCTTCCAGTTACACATGAAACCATAAAATCACTAAGAAGAAGGTATTAGTAGAGAATGCAAATACACTGAAGAGGAGAGAAAAAAAGAAAGCTAAAGAGAGGAGGTACAGAGGAAATTCGCTCAGTCACGGTGGCAGTAGCCAGGAGCAAAACCTTACTGTGCAAATTAACCTTGAGAGTCTGCATTGCAGGGAGCGAGCGACAGAATGGAGGGAGAGCAGGCAGGAGGGACAAGGCGAAAAAGACAGAAAAAGAGGAAATTCAGAGACAGAGGGCAGAGAGGATCATTAAAAGAGGGGACAGTGTGGACAGGAGAGAGGGGTAATGAACAGAGGGTACAGGAGTGGATGAAAGAAAAGTCAAAGATGAGGTGAGTCAGTAAAAGATAAAGTAGACAGGTGAGCAGGAAGTGAGTGGTCTCATAGCGGAATAAACCATCTGTGTGAAGGAGAAGAGCTAAGGGTGATAAACACTAATTTGAAATCTGTGTATTCTTTCTGTTTAGCTGTATGCATTTTTGTGACTCCGTCACACCGTCAACTCCATCTTGTCTGTCCTTGTGTTAAGAGACTATAAGGCTGTGTAGTGTTTCCGGAGGATGTGGACGTGCTTTGTTAAATCAGAGAAAATAACCCTGATGGTGTCGTAGTCATGTCATTCGGATTATCTCAGTTCAGGCATTCTGCGTTACAAAAAGGCTGGTGTGAGGCTTGAAAAGTACAGTATCTGCATTTAGTGCCATTTAAACTCTATCAAACTTCATCATGGGAAGTGTAGGATCAGTTATTTTAATCCGTCTCGTACTCCCCTCTCTGTGGAACGGCAAAAATAAATCATCCCACTGACCCTCTAATATTGTGGTTGACCTTGTTGAGATGCAGTCATAAATCACACCAGCTCCAGATGCGGTCTGGCCAACAAGTTAGCAGTCAGATTACAGCGCCTTTTATATGCATTTATATCCCATACTGACATGTATTTCCTTGTTCAGATCTAAATAAACACCAGATGTTGATGACACGAGTGTTTCTGAAATCACTTCCCAAGACTAGTCCCAAAGCTGGCTCAGTATGATTTTGCACAATACTGTGACCATTTATTTGACACTCATTTTTAATATCTGTAATAGGGAGGCTGTGGCTCAGGCAGTAGAGTAGGGTGAGTAGTTGGATTCCTGGTCCTTCACTGCACCAAAGTGTCCTTGGGCAAGATACAACTCCTGATAGCAGGTGAGTGCTTAGCACAGCAGCTTCCCCACCACTGGTGTGCAAGTGTGTGTCAATGAGAAACACTGTAAAGCAGTCTAAGACTCATTAACCTTTGTAAGCACTATGTAAGTGCTGACCAGTTACCCTTTAATTAACTGTAATTAAGTCTTATAGAAAAGTCAAATATACTATACTGGTATATGTTTGCTCTTTGTTATGGTGGTTTCTCGTGAAATGAAAAGCTCCTCTGTGATCTTCCATCATTACTTTGAACATTTTCATAAGCACTCTCGCCATAGTTGTGTGAGTCATTGTTTCAGTGTATGTGGTGTCAAGAGGCTGGAGCTCATTCATAAACTCTCTTTCAGGCTGAAGTGTGAGTGGAGCACAGCAGGGTATCTTCAGTGTCTTACCAGCAGCAAAGCGGGCCTCCTGTTCTCCCTCAGTGAGGTCAGAATACGAGTTGAAGTCTGATTCCAGGGCTGCTGGAGTGTCCATGGGCTTGCACCAGCCTTTCCACTCTATTAGATGAGCCACTCTGCCCTGCGCCATGGCTGTAGGCTTTGTCACATGGTCCTTCACCACCTGGGAAATACCTATATGGAGAAGATCATGGATGCTATCTTATTATCACACGCGTTCAATACATGTTTATAATATGTGCATGCATATTATCAAGTGTATCAAGTTCCATTAAGCTGCTACACTTACCATGCAGGGAGGATCGTGCTAATGCAGCAATCTCTTGAATGGTAAGAGCTCTTCTTGATTTTGGTAACATTTCAATGGTGTCATCAACATTCACCTGAAACGACAAGGAGGAGAAGAAAAAGACTGTGACTCAAAACTCGTGGAGCAGCTCAGCATGAATGTGAGCCAGTTCTGAATACATCCTGTTATGACTCACAGGAAAACCCAGCGTTGCCTTTTGATGGAAGAGGGACTCCTGTATTCAAAGTACTTGAGAGTGTTTAAAGGCCATCATAAAGTGAAGGATTTTCTCTCTGCACAGCATTAAGTGTTTTAATGAGTCAAAAGCGCTATGCCAGCAACACACAGTATGTACTTGCATTCAGCAGCTGCTCACAGGACTATGTTGTGTAAATTCTAATCCAGCGTGCTATAGCATGTTAATGGCACCGTTTCACCACTCACACTATAAACAGCAAATCAGTGTCAGTGGTTGCTCGCTGCATGTCAACTTAAGTGGTTTATTGAAATTAGCCAGCTGGCTAATTAGCAAACTAACAGTTTGTTAAAGTAACTTAAGACTAAAGTAAGTAAAAGTAACTTCCAAAGCAACCACTCTGGCAGTATGATTGCACAAAAGACAGCAAACAAGAGAAAAGAATATATATGTCTGGCTTAAACTGAGATTGCTGCATATTTCCACATTCTCTCCACATAGCTGTTACCCAGGTGGGCTTCTCCAGCGACACCAGATGTGTTTTTTGATCCACTGCAAATCCAGTCAGTCAAATTAAAAACATCTGCTCGGGGAACTGATACAGCTCTGTGCCCAGACAGCAAGATAGGTAACACAGAGAGTCCTCACAGGGAAGTAAGAGAAGCAGACAGAAGACAAAAGATGACCCCCCCTCCCCCTCCTCCCAGCCAGTCCTCCATCAAATCTGTCTGCTCTGTAAAGTCAAACCACAGAGGGAGTATCAGGTGTTGACGAGTCCCTTTGTCTGCTAACTCTTTTTTTAGTCCTACCTGTACTCACGTGGGAAACAGGCACGTCAACAGCAAAGGCCACATGCTGAGCTGACGCTGCTGTGTTGTTACTTAATATGGGTCAACACACTTGGCTGACTGGGCAGTCTGGTGATGGTTCTGGGTAGACAAGTATATCTCAACAGGTACTGGCTGTGTACAGTCCTATTGTGACTGCCTGTCACCACCTGACGCTCTAGCTTCAGAAGCTTTCGTGTACAGGAACAGCACTGAGCTTCTTGACTAAGGATTCAGATTGTTGAGCAATTCTGAATTTAATTCCTCCTCTTTCTTCTCATTTACAAGCCACCATTCAATACAGGACATATTTGATTTGCAGGTTTGCAGATTAACATGTTCTAAAAGTGTCACCCTGACCGTGTCCTGTCAATTCCACTTAACGGCAATAAAATACCGGCAAACAAACAGCGACACCATTATCCATCGGAAGGGCTCTGCAAAAGTGAAGGGGGATCCCAGGCTTGTGATTGTATCAGCTGCTGCTGTGAGGCTTGATAATCCTCTAGTGCCGCAGAGCAGCTCACAGATCAGAGGGAGGATAATCTGGGGGAGACGTGACACATACCCTCGAGGAGTGTTAGGATGATATATAGAGTTGGCCTTTAATTAAAAATCAGATGTCAGCCAGTTAATGCCGTCCACCCACAGATGAATATGTTTTGTTTTCAAAATAGGTTCCCTAAGAAAGCATTACCCTGCGATGTGGGAGGATTTTATACGTATATTCAAGGAGATAGAACTCAGAAACTCCTGTCTCCCTCTGCCTAATGCCTCTGAATGCCTTGATTTCATTGCTTCTTTTTTTTTCCCTCTGGAGAATCCTGTGAAGATATGACGGGGACATTTCTACCTCTGTCATAACATTATTTGGAAACAGAGCTTGTCTGTTTGTTGGCAGAGAATGGTCTAATTCAAGTGTTTCAGGTGAGTACGATCTTCTTTTCTTTTCTTTTTTTTTAATCGGTACAACTCCCTGCTTGAGTGTCATCGTGCTGACTGCTGCTCTGTTCCTCCATTGATTCCCTCCTCCTTCCGCTCCCCCACTGCCCTACTGAACAGCAGTGCAGAGGAAGACACGAGGCGTACTCAGAACACAGACAGCACTTCGGTTAGCTGCACCACATGTTTTTTATATACACACAGTATGCATGTTTAAATGCATTTTAAACACTCTCATACATGACCCTAACATGAGGCTGAGCTGAATTCTGACATTATAATCCTTACATTTAAAGCTCTAGAGAAGCCATAAGTCTCTATGGTCTAGTGAAGACAGGCAGTAAAGGGTCTGTCATTATGCCGCTCAGGTTCACCTTTGGCTTTTAAATCATCGGTTAACTGCTCTCTATGTGAGTCAGAGCGATAGACTAATGTAGCATGGAGACAGTGCAGAGAAAAATTCAACAGATTCTCTCACACAACACGCCTGTTAGGAGCTGAGAGCAGACAGGGTGCTGGCTGGAATCAGGTGTGTGACCACCAGTGTTTCCCTGCCCGCATCGCTTGGGAGCCTGCCAACGGACACCGAGGTTTTATTCAGAAAGATTTATTTATTTTATAGGTTGTGTGATTCCATTGAAAAAATATATTACATTTGAAAGGATTTAATTGGATGTAAGAATCCAGACTGGCTCATTAGGCTTACCTATTTCAACGGTTTGTAGTGACTGAGCCATAAAAGCCTTTTTTTGTTATTAACGCTGCAGGTTTCCTAAGTTTGGCATTCATACGTATTGCTTCATTTTGGAGGATAATTAGGCTGCATCACAGCAGAAGTCCAATTTGTGCAATTGTACTGGTCGATTGAGTCAAATACCCTTTTCCTCTTTACCATTATACAGAATTGTATGAGGAGGCAAACTCTGATTGGTTTCAGTGATATCTGCTTCACTTGATGGAAAATAACCCAGACATCCTTCTCCCCCTTGGATGTGCCACATGTCTACAATTCTTTCTTGTTCTTTCTTTCTTTTCTCACCCTCCCTGTTTCTTAACTTTTCCACAAAGGGAATATTTCTATGGCAACCAGTCACCGTGGAACAATTCCTCCCAGTATGTCTGCATGCCTGATTCACAGATTATGTCACACACTCAGAACACGACAGCTACAAATGTCAAATGAATTTCCTTTTACAGCATACACACAAATCTAAAATATTTCCAACACCAGATATGGTATGTCTTTGCAAAGGTGCCTGAAATGAAAAGCTTTAGAAAGTACTTCCTGTGTAAAAGAGCTGTGCAGAGCTCAGCAGTCCAGCCAACCTGTCTTTCAAAGTGCCCAGTGTTCAATAACAGGCACGCCCATGAACAGTGAGACGCTGCATTTTATAATGGATCAGTTAGACGCTGCTAATCACTGCCTGGCTGGCTCACTGCGACACATCAGATTCACATGCAGATGGTGTGCACTGATAAAAGGGGCAAGGTAGATCCATCATCCTCATTACCATCATCTCTGAGACAATTATAAGCATCCCGCTAACTTGCAGTCTGAGCAATAAATAGCAATGCATATAGTTGTATCAAAGCAGAAACCATTTTTCCTACTGTAAGGTTTCCCTCAGTCATCAGGATACAATGCCACTCAACTAAACTGTAAGATATTCATGTTGACCATGTACTATACCACCGAAAACATACTTTTAAAAAAATATGCAAGCCACAGCAAGACATCCCTGAAATTTAAATTTGCCTTGAAAACATGTTGCAAATGAACTCTTGGGGTTGACGCTGTTCTGCAGTCTAGTTGTTTGCAAGCAGAGCTCCTGTGTTACATTTTATCCATAGGCGGGAGTGCAATTAAAAACCCCAAATGAAAAATTAAATGCTAATTACTCTGAACGGCTTGTAAATAATTGGAAATCAACTGGTTAACATTAATAAAAACTAGAATGGAGAAAGAACCAAGGGTGGAGAGGCACATTACAGACTTGGATGGCTTGATTAATAAGGCAATTATTACTCTAGGAACGTTTGAGAAAATCATTCTCTGCTCCATGTGGTGAATTACAGAGAGACTTTACAGAGGGATTCTTTTTTGATTAGGCGTGCCTCAATAGGTTAGGATATACTAGGGTGAGGTTACACTATACCTCTACGTTTCATCAAAGCTTTTAGGTATCAGTCTTGTAATACAATAAATAAACAAAATATATTACAAGCAGTTTTGAGCATTTAGGCAGAGTAAAAATACCTTTTATGAGTTAACATTACCAGCAATTACAACTTAAATAAAACAATATGAGCTTAATGGTAATAACAACAACAATACTAATAAAACTAAGGTTTCTTGTAAAAGCAGTTGTAGAGCAGTGTGTGTTATTGTACTGGTTTGCTGATGTTCCCAACTGAAATGATATGTTATTTGCTTGTGTTTTCCTTACACGAACGCTCATTATAAACTCGATTAAGTTATAAAGGGCATTTTTTACTTCCTCAATAAGCAATACATTCGCCCAGTGTTGGTCTTGTGGTCCTTGAAGCTATTTCTCGTCCTACCTTTGGATTAGGGGAAGCTATGCCGGAAACCTTTTGTTGCCTGAAAAGACGGCATTGTTTTATGAAAGACAAGAGCAATTCAAATAAGGGCATAAATAAGAAAATAATAATAAAGCAATTTTGCTTGAGCAGGTTTATTCTCCTAAATGGCACCCGAACGCCTCTAGGCTTTCTAGCGTAGGCCTAACGTTTGCTAGCTTCTAGGTTTCAAATGTCAAAAATGCTCTTTAGCCTAATTTGTCGAGGGGATAACAGTGCACGAGGCATCTACGCGGCCACTGTACGAAACTGGACCAAGCTGAAATTTGTTCTTTAGTAAAGAGAGGGTTAAGAGCACCTCGCTGAAGTCCAGTGCGCCCAAAGGTGCTGTCAGTATCAGTCTGCGTGCCAAGCAGGTCCGCGTGTTCCCCAAAAGCGCGAGGTCAGACAGGGAGCTAGCCGCGCTCCAGTCCACGCGCAACGAACCGTCAACCGCCACTGTCAGGGGGAAGAGAGCCACGTGAAGGTTACAGCAAATGAACAGTCGTCAAAACTCATAGTAGCTCCGCACCGCATTCTCGCTCCAAGGGGCAAATATTACATGCATTACGACAACAACGCCTCCACTTGAACACAACGTGTTATTGTTCATAATGGGCTTTGTTTGTTTGTTTTCAAATGGAGCAAGAATGACCAGCTATGAGTTTTAAGGACAGCGCTCACCTCGCCTGTTGCTGAAAGTTGCAACCACCATTCCAACCCATGCCTCCACGATGACCCCAGGGCAGCCACTGAGGGGTGATGACCGTAAGCTAATGTGATTTTTCCGTATCTCACTGCAGTTTGCCCCCAAAAGAAACCGCAAAGAATCGTTCAAACTCAGAGATAAAATGTAATAATGTGCTGTCCTCAAAATAGACGGAGACCAACCAGCCAATTCAAAGGATTTATAAAAAAGATACAAGCAGTCTTATCAAATGGACGGCGAAGCAAAGACACAATTGTTTTGGGGGAGCAATCTGAAGATATAATTTTAGTTATTGGACTTTAAAAAGTGACTATTCTTATAGCGTTATTTTATTTTTTGGTACAAGTCCACAAGTGACCTGCTTCCTTATTGCAGCGTATTCAGAGACTACATAGTGAGATAACGTGAGGTGTGGGAGGTGGGTGGGTCGTGTGTGGAAGCCTGCTTCCATGCACTTTAAAGCCATGCCATGTCATGCAGGTGCGGCTCTGGCAGCAGCCAAGCCTGCTTGATATTTTATGCAGTTAAATCTGATTTGTCTAAGGAAGAGAAGCAGTGTAACATTTTTTTTCTCCCGTTGTTGTTTTTTGAAACACATGCCTTTTACTTAACAAACAATTTCCCCGACGTAAACGGGCCACGTCATCGTCCAAGCAAACGGAGTCACACTGCGGGACCTGCAGCGCCACAAATGTCACTAAGCAACCTCCCGGATGCAAACGTCACGTAACTGTCTGCAGATATATGACCGCCAGACTGATTACATGAGTTTAACCTTTCTATCTGCTGCCCTCGCCGTGACCTGGCTGACCGCGGGGACCATGCAGGACCAAAGGTGCTCATTAACCCACTGCTGCTGATGGGCCCCTTCACACGGGGGAACATTTCAGCACCTGGACAGCTCCCTTCTGCAAAAAAAAAAAAAAAAAAAGAAACACCGACGTTCCACGTGCAATCCCGCGGTGCTCGCCACTCTTCAAATCAGATTTGCAAAACGAGATTAAGAGGTGGGCCTCTAAATGTCAGTGCCTGTCTCCTCTTTCCAGCCCTCCACTGCGGAGAACAGTTTCTAGTTACTGTCTGTGAAAAGAACAACTCGCTCGATTGGTCGCCAGCAGCCATCTCAAATATTGAGTCCAATATCAAGAGCAATCACTCACCCCCCCGGCTCAAAGACCTGCCGTTTAGCGTTCTGAGCTCAAGTTGCCCAACAGGACAATTCAATATGCGGAGTTTAATTGGGTGTGATGAGATCGGGTGCCCCGGGGTGTATTGTATCGTCGAATCTAGGCCACCTTGGTCAATGAAAGGATTGTTTAGAGGAGTGAAAGAAGCGCACGTCTTCTGTATTTTATACGATTGGTTTCCAAAATGTGACAGTCATCTGAGCCGCAGTACATGCAAGCTGTGCAGCCCCGCTGTTTGTCTGAACCCTGAGGGATATGACGGTGACACGTCAGCAACTAATTGTTCTGGAAAAAATGGCATTTGGCACGGATCTCCTCAGCTGAGAGAGGCGAGACGGTGTGGACCAGTTCGTTTAGCGGGTTTATCGCCCCTTAACGCCACACACACACACACACACACACACATACACACACACACTTCAACAGAAACGCTTTTGCATTCACGCCCGCAATGCACGAGTCACTGTAAAATCACTGTAGCCATGTTTTGCAGAAATGACCCTGCGCCAGATCAAGGAGGCTGTCTACGTGACATGACTGTATGCTGTGGACGAAAATGAAATGCAAATCGGCTGATGGAACAGGACCGACGGGACTAGGTTGCGCTCTGAATTAAACCCGGGCGCATGTTGTCGTAACGGGCTTGATCAAACAGAGAGGTCAGCCCCTCCACTAGAAGAATCAGGCTGAAACTTGTGGCGTCTTTCTTGTCGGGGCCCGAAGTCGTCCTCCATCTGTGCCTAATTTGCTCCCTTTTTTTTTATCTTAATTAATCTCCTTCCCTTTACTGCGGTCTATCAGCAGCTCAGTCTCCTCTCCCCTCAAAGCAAATGAGAACTGCAGTTTCCGTTTTATTTTCCTCTCATTTATCTGTTAATTATGCTTATGGGTCCCGCTCACATTCACACATACTCTCTCCTTCCCTCTCTGTAGTTCCCGTTGTCGTGGAAACTGCGGATGGAGAGACCTCGTCCGTGCGTCTCTCTCTCCCTCGTGTCTTTCTTGCTCCTTGAGAGTATGGCCGAATCAACACAATTAAGCCAAGACCGGCAGCAGTGAGATGTCAAACTTACATACAGGCTTTATCTGAGAGGCAAACAGGTGGCTATTATTGACCTGTAGGCTGAATGACACCGTATGTGCAGAAAGAATGTGGGTTTATGGGACTATAGGGCATGTCCTTACGCACTCCTCGACATGGAGACGGGGACGAAGCGCCATAATCACCACATGAATGGAGCGACACATTAACACTGCCGATTAGAGAAGGACGATCTGTGTGCATGAGTATATATATGTATGTATCACAGATGAAGCGGTCACGTTTAACATTTAAATCACCAAGGGGAGAAAATGTGTCGCCTCGTCTGTTTATGTGAGGATGAAGAAGATGGATGGACGGATGGATGGATGTAGGTCGGGGTCGTGGAGGCTACAGAGGAGACCCAGACAACTAAATAGCAGGGGATATCTGGGGGAGACACGCGCCAGAGGACAGTGCCCGGGGCGACATTTAGTCGCCAGCCGAGCGGATGGGGGACACGTACAGCAAAGGTGTAAACAACGGAGAGAGCAAATAGACGTGGTGGCAACAGGGAGCTCGTTTCTTGGCAACAAGCAAGTGATCCTTTGTCGCATGTGAGTGTCTTTATGGACTAATTCCGATTTGCTTTTCAATTTTGACATCCGCGAAAGATAACTAGTCTGTGCTGCTGTTTGATTTTTACTTGATGATGGAAGAAATCGTTCTAAGAAACAATCCGTCATTGCACCTCGAGATTTTGCGCGGACGCGTGCGTATAAAGGAGTAAAATGTTGTCCTACCTTGCAGCTAAACTGGGTCAGCGCGGTCAGAACCATCGTGTCTGGATGAGACTTCACGTCACCAGAATAAAAGCAGTTCAACAGCACATAACTCACTGGTGTCAAGAGCACCCCTGTCTTCTCTGCATCTGACTGGCGTGCTCACCAAAAAGCTCATTGCAACTCTCGTAGCATCGCGATGTTTAGGCTGCGCACGCCAGCCCCTCAACTCTTCCCCACCGCCTCACCGAAACGCGCCTGAGCGCACATTCACACCGTCCTCCTCTAATGGGCTTTCCATTCTGTGCACGTAAAGCGGGTTATTTGGCATAAGGCTCCGGAATTCATATGCATATGACTCAGCAGCGCGATCATATGTCTCACATCTCGGGCACAGCATGCTGTGCACTACAAGCGCCTAAAATTCACTCTGCACCCGCGAAAGGCTGCAGAAAAACAAAGGCGAAAACAAATAAATAAATAAATAAATCAGGCTTCCTCCAGCGTGCTTTTGATGAGAGACAGATTAAAACAGTTCTTACCAACTGGCGCTTTGGAGCTCATACAGCCCATTTTCGCAGCTGCATGTAGAGCCTTATATAGGGGCGCAATCTATCAAACTGATTTCCCTAATTTCCTTGTGTAAGAGACGCCGAGCGTACCTCACTGATGGAAAGCCTCGGCCACTATCCTCATCTACGGAGGCTCCGCTGGGTTCCGGTGCGAGGCGGCAGCGCGCTGCTGTGCTCAGACCTCCGGAGTGACGCTGAGGGCGGGGGGGAGTCCAGGCATCACTTCTGCACCGCGTTATCAGTTTCTTCTGTGTTTCTGACTTCTTTTAAATCCATACATACAAAGTCTGAGTGTGGATTTGTTATTTAGTTGTAACTTCTTTTTTTTCTATATATCTTTATCAGGCTGAGTCTTACTTTGATGAGCTCTACGTCACCGGTCGCAGGGTCGTATCCTGCGGTTCAGCACCACAGTGGATGGACAGCGCTCTGTCTGGCAGCAGCAGCAGCAGCAGTAGCAGCATGGGTTTCAGTCACAGTCTGGCAGCCGCAAGCGTTGGGGTTTCCTCTCTCACTCACTGCTGTTCAAGTCCACACCAAACTGCCGTCACAGACCGCAGGGCTCTCCGTGTGCGCTCTCTCTGTCGCCTGGTCAGAGAGTGAACCTTTCGAGACCGACACATTGATACAAAAATCCCACGCTTAGCCGCTTATATACAGCCAAACCCGAGTTTCCGCCTCCTCGAGCGGTTTCCCCTTGCTAGGTAGAAGCGGAATGAGACGTGATTGGCTGGTGTCCCGTTACATAGCAGCCGACACGAGGAGGCGGGGGAGGAGTTAGCGGTGCGCGCATAGGAGGAGCAAATTGTCAACCGCGGATTGCGTTTCTCCTCATTTCTACAGCAGCTGACATAATGACAAATGAGGATCATGTTGCATATTTCAACAGGTCTGAGTGGGAAAATAGCAGAGCTGATTAACAGCAATGCGGAGGCTGGGGTGTTGAGGAATAACAACAAGAGAGCATTAACATCACTTGTGTATAAAATGAGGTGTTCATTCTCTTGTTTATGCTTTACGTCGAGAACCATCGGACAGTCTGGGAGAGAAAAGGTCGCGTAAATGCCCTCAAGCTTTAAAGGCTCCACGGTGGTGTGTGCAGCGATGCAATCATGGAACCGTCCAATTATGGCAGCAAAAGTACATGTGGGCGATGTGACATTTTTCTCGCGCAGTCTGACACGTTTCAGGACATCAGAACCCACTTTCATATGGTCCCACACGGCGTGGAGGCCCGGCTGCAGGCTCGTTTCGCCCTTAAAGTCCAAATTTAAAATAACAATAGTAATACTACTACGCAGGGCATTCTCTGCCCGAGCATGTTAAATCACAGTGGCCTATTACAGCACATCGGGTGTGAATAATAATAATAAAAAGGCCCATTGTGAGGCTTTTTCTGGCCTATTTGTAAGCGACCCAAACCTGTCTCCAGGCAGGTTGGCTCTGAAGCATCCTTCACTCGCATCCGTCTCTCTTAACGCCCACCAGGACTCTAAACATAGACCTGCAGTGCTGCTGACCCACGAGGCTGCTCCCCCACTGCACCTATTATCTCATATGGATAACGGATGCAGACAGAGCAAAGCTGAGGGTAGAATAACACAACGGCTTCTCAATAAGCGCTGAGTGCTGGGTTCCACTTAAGGATACTGTAAAGTGAAATTCCCAATTTTACCCTTACGCAACACCAATGACATTTAATTGAATTTGATCGTGCTGTGAACGAAAGGACAACAAGATAACAATATTAACCACAACCATCTGATATCTGGGCGCAGCTTCTGGGACCTGTTCCCTCCGCGCGTCCCTGGAAAACAACTATCAGCGCGTTGACCTTAATAGCTTGACACAGTTGTCCCAGAAATGTAATTACGCATTAGTTTAGTGATAGCTGCTGACATGGCGTAGAGAACTTCAGCGCCTGCAGTTGCTCATTCATTGTGTCTACGTATAGGGGGGATAACCCGAGATGCTCCTCTTTGTTGGACCAATTCACTTACAGTTGTGTACACGGCGCCGAAATGCCCAAAAGGTTTATTTGGGTGGACGCTTCATCTCACGTTGTGTACGTAATGCGCGAGATGGGGACAAAGGTGAAGTGATAAAATAAAGGAGCTTGTGCCACAGGTGTTTTTCCCTCTGTGAGCGGATCTTGCATTGCCATCCCGAAAGAATAATCCACTTGTTATACAGCAAAGGGTTTTAAAGTGAATACGAGACAGTAAATCATAATGACTTGAAAATAATGCGGGTGCAGTCTGTGTCGCTTCGCTCATCACACAGTCAGCACACGTGGGAGGACTTCTATTAGTCACGCATTTCAGCTTGTTTTTCGCACATGCAGGTCCTTCTTCCGCGTTTGGTGATCTTACAGTTTGAAACCTTGTGACTGTAATCCTCTGCACCCCGTCTCCTCCTGCAGCGCGCACTCAACTCTCATTTCTCGACACATCACGGCTGAAGCGAATCCGGAGCTTGTGCAGCCTGAGCGTCCACGTTCACGTAACAAGGCGCCGTGTCTGGTGCTCTAGCGCCACCGACAGGACGGCACGGGCAGCCGTGGGAGCCGCGGGAGTGCGGAGAGCCTGTTGCGCAGTACAGTATGAGACTGCGGAGCTGAGAAGCAGAACATGAGAGGAAGTGTCCTTATCAGAGCCTCAGGGATGATGTGTTTAGGCTGTATTACCGAGCAACTCCTTCGCCTCATGTTCTTTAGAAATAAGCGAGCAAGAAGAAAACTTATGGGAAAAATGCGCACACACTGAAGAAATAACTGTAGCACATGTTAAAACTATTTTACCTTAGTGAAATGGCCAAAGCGTTGTTTCTTAAGTCCCAAACATGCTCAGTAAAGTGTGGAAGAAAATATGCATGCATTAATACAATGAATGCCCATGTGGGTCCTGACAATGCATCAGTCTGACATGAATAGAGAAATTCAAGGAGAAATAGGACAACATTCCTGCTATCTTTGTTCTCTGGCAGAGACGCTGGAAACGTCTATTTATAAGTATGCTTTAGTGCTCATCATTTCTAAAAATAATGTGCAATAAAAGCAGCAAAATCCTTCAATTGGTCTGAAAAGAAAAACTCCAAAACTGTGACATTTTTAGGAAATTAGTTGTGAATCTTAATGTTGCCTGCTGTGTCATCCAAAGAAGCTAATCTAACTTTAAAAAATGTCTGTACGGATTTCCTGTTTCCTAAAATGAATGACGCACTGTGCTATGCCTGGCCCGAGGAAGTGGATGAGAAAGACGATTCTCCGTTGTTCAGGTTACTGTATAACCAAAAATAAAGCTAAAGCAAAGGCGACTGGATATGGGTTTTCTTGGAGACGTTTCACTATTCATCCAAGGGGATTCTTCAATTCTAAATGGCAAGTTTTTATTAGGAACATCTGTGGGTGGTGATGAAACAGAAGCTTTCTGCCAACAGACCGAACATGCCTCAGCATCTATTTCAGAGCTGCAGGCTCTCAAGGCTGCAGACATGAAGGAAATCTTGATAAAGACCTCTGCGCAGATCCTCATGAAAGAAAATGAGGACAGCGTGGCATTGTAGACGTGCCCGGCTGAGCAAATGAACAGCGGAGAACAACAGCGTGGCAGATGCTTTGACCCAAGCTGGGAAGCAGCTGGAGAGCCACTGTCTCCAGTGGCAGGGAGGAGATGTCCTGTCCCCTCAGGGCTTTAAATGAGAAGCAGCAGGTCTGAGAGGAGAAGCAGCGACTGTGGGGCCAGTGCAGAGGATCTGTGATGGACAGGAGTATTCATCTGGAGCAGGAGATTGTGAGGAGGAAATCAGAGAGCCATCTGTGCTGCCAAGAATATGGAGTGGGCAGAGTTCAACTGATAAGAAGGAAACCCCACCAGAGAAACTTTGTACAGATATGTTAGTGATAAATACATGTTTTAGTTAGTTAGTTAGCTGATAGATAGATGATAGAGGTGATCATGTTCACCATCTGATGTAAAAAGATGTGAGTGGAGAGAGTACTTTCTGTCTCTGATCACTACATACCTCCCATCCATGAACACAACCTCAGTACAGGATAAAACACAGACGTCTTCTTCTTCAAAGTTTCTTCAAAGCTGTTGATTTTGCCTCCAATATGTGATCTGTAAATTAGTCTGTGGATGTGTGCGAAAGACGAGAGCAGGCCAGACGCCCAGAACAAAAACGACGGCCCCGGGCCACACGAAATGAGCGCAAGGAGAGTCAAAACCAGGTTTAACCTACTCCAAAAAACCCAACAGATGTCCAAAATAATTACCGCAATCTGTCACCCGAGGATAAAAATAGATGATCTTTAAATACTTTGCATTATTAATGGACTGCTGTAGTAATGTCATCAAACCAAGCCGCCTCCAACCTCAATTAGCTCTGCGGATATTGGAGGAGAGGATCAAAGAAACCAGGAGTCATTTTTAGACTCATCTTGTAGCACAGGTCAGAAAATGATCGTGTTTAATCACTGGAATCCCATTGGCCTATGTTACGTCTTGTTTTCTTTGCGCCTTTTCTTGTTGTGGAGGGACACTAGTGACATTGAATGTACTTTGTATGACCTAATTGTGATTTTGGTGCCTAAACAATTTGTATAATACTTAGTATAAACAGTAATGCTGAATGAAAAGGCCTCCTATAGAGGAACTATGAATCATGTCATTCAGATTATACTTTTTGACTCAGAAATAGAAACGTGTCTTAAGGTTCGACCTTTTTAAAAAGATTAATTCATTCTTTTTCCTGCTGAGTGTTAGATAAAGGGATTTATACCAGTCTCATGTGTGCACTGTTTTACAGCCATCTGGAGATTTCATTATCTTAGTATTAAGAACGGAAACGAGAATAAAAGGCGAGTGTCAGTGATTAAAAAACTGCATTTAGTTGGTTTAATCCGTACGTATGGGTCATTTGACTTCCAGGCAGTCAGCATATTTCCTAAAGTGTAGAACTGCTCTTTTAATTGTGCTGTGAACTGCATTCTGTAAGCTAGTTAAATATGTAAAACTTAAACAGGAAGTGGAAACTTTTTAACCTGGGTCTACTTGCTTCTAATTGTGGCAATTTACTGTAGGTATTTTAGAACTGTGAACATTTACGGTTAAGGGAAGCTGGAGACAAGGCTGTTTTTCTTAGATAAGGAAAATTTGACTTTCTGGATCAATTCAAATAAAACCCCAAATATCAATACATGACACTGTAAGTATGTGATAGACTACTTTATTGATGTAATGCATGGATTACACTGTTCTTTAATGGCTTTTCTAACTACAAGGATTCTTTCCAGTGTCTAGTGGGCTAAGAATCTCTGTCTTCAAATCAAGGTGTTATTAGTGGTAGCATAGAAGTAGCCACACTGGCTGATGTTTCTGAGTGAGTCAGTAAATCCATGCCCTCTCCTATATGAGATCAGCCTCTGACTATACAGTCACATCAGTCAGGCCCCATTTAGGAAAAGGGATCTTAAATCAGAAGTGAAATACCAGCAGTGCACTGACGAGGCCGCCAAGCAAAACTGTTGAGGCTCTGGCTGCCAGGGCCTCATTCCTCTCAGTGGTTAAGGTGGTCTGACCCACAGGTGGTTCAAACGGCCCCTGGCAGTGCCTCAGGTCAGCGCCCACACAGGCGGCATAGGCCATGGCGTGGGCGATGTAATTCTGCTCCTGGACGCCCTGGAAGAGGTGGGCCATGGGTCCACGGGCCAGCACTGCCACATCCTCGCCGCTGTGGGTGGTTGACTGTAAAGGCACTGCAGACTGCTGGATGTAGTCTTTACTCTCTGGAAAAGACACGGTGATATGCATTAAAACCTGGATATTTGGAAAAGTTAAACCCAAAGCCTGCTGGACACTAACGATTGCTAGTGTCCAGCAGCTTTTAGGTTTGTCCTCAGGTTTTTTCAAGACAAGAAAATAAAATAAAGCTTGTTAAATGAGTGATGAGTGCTAATGAGCCAAAGTTCCCAATGTTTTTGAAAGGAAAACAAAGCAGTAACGAGGGCGTCTTACTGGTGGTGACATTGCGGATGTCGGGACGTTTGCCGTCAGTGATTTTGAACCCCGGTCCGTTGCCATACATCAGCGTGGTGTAAGGCAGAAAGTCTGTAGCCCACAGTGGAGATTTACCTGGCGAACATAAAAATTATCTTTGACTTATCTTTGTGCTTTTCTTTTCTTTTCTTTTCTTCCTCTTGTGCACACATCACAAATGCACAAACACACAAAGGAGGAGCAGGGATTTGTGGATCCCAAGGGTCCTGTAGGAGGTCTAAAGCTTGTTGAGCAACTCAGTGTTTGTCTCCAGATGAGCCATTAGCCTGGCGAGTCTCCCTGCTGATGAAGAGCTCAGAGTTTCACAAGCACATTAATCACTGCTGCACTACTGGGAAGGAGGAGGAGGAGGAGGAGGAGGAGGAGGAGGAGGAGGAGGAGGAGGAGGATGGTTACAAAAAGGATAGAACAGGAAAGAGGGAGTATAAAAGTGTGACCAGCACAATATAACCATAGCTCAATATAAGCTTTGAAGACTGATACTGATATATTCATGGGCCGGATTTCTTTTATTAAAGTGACTGTTTGCATGAATAAATTATCTAAAATATCAGTGTTTGCTGAGGATTTAGCTTCTGGCAGAGTGGAAACATGCCAAGAAAACTGTGTAGTACTGCTTACCAGCCATGGCAGTGAGTAGTGATGACTGACCTGCATTTATATTTAGCCTACAAGTATCACCAATAAGGGATGTTTTTTTTTTTTTTTTTAAATTTCCTTCTTGTTCCAGCAACACTTTTAGTACTTAGTTATAGATTTGAACTATAATTGAATTCAAATTCCTATGAAACACAAACTTGTTGCACCATTCCCTCAAGTCTTTTATTCCTCTTGTCTATTGTTCATAACGTATTTTTATTGATACAGGTATACATTAAGTATTTAATATTACCCTGCGTATTTTATTAAATTAGGGCTTTTTCTAAGATACTATATTTAAAGGGCAACTTTAATGCAACAGATTTTTTTAAGTGGCAATATTGAAGGTTTTCATTTATATAAATGTCTGTTAAATCTCTCTTTATCACTGAATGACGTAGAAAAAAGGTGACTGAGCCGACGACCTACTGATGAAATTATGAAAATCCTCGGCTGTAATCTATTACAAACTGCAAAGTGTCTGTGGTGACTGCTCCCTACGTTAACAAAGCATTTTCCATCAATGAGCAGTTCTCAGAAAGGTACAGTAGGTGGAAAGCTCAAATGTTCAGTTGTCAGACAACGTGACGAAACTGTTTGCCTTCAAAAATATACTTGCGATTACCAATTATCACTCAAAGCTGAGGAAACTGAGATTCCAGGGTTGTCCCTTTAAGCTCTCTCTTCCCTTTAGTACCGCAGAGGTGAAATGGATTTACTTTGTGGTTTTGTTTAAAATAATCTACAGAGACATGTGTCTCCAAAGGCTCCATTGTCCCCATCTGGAAAATCTTTAGAACTCATTAGCTGTTAGTTGTCTTACAGCCTTGGGGAGGTAAAACGGCGTATTCACAGAATACAAATGAGAAGAACTGAGATATTAATTTGAGAAAATTTCTCCAAAGTGGGCGATTTCACATGTGAAATCTGGGACACCACAGGGGTTTCTATGGATGTGTCTGTTGTGTTCAGTAAGCAGTGACAGTTGGGGCAGTAATGTGAATAGAATAGAATTTAGCCTCCATTCAATTTATTGCACACTTAAGGCTCCTTCTGCAACAAGCCATATTGTCTTGTGTGAAACAAAGGGCATCTCAGGTTTTACGCCCGGAGGTAAAGAGGAGACAAAGAGCTGCAGGAGCAGAGAGGTAAGGAGTCTGTAAGGTTGATGAAGAGCCCATCCAAACCGAGATTAACACAGCGAGGAGAACTCAGACGCTAAAATGTAAGAGAGAGGCAGGCGTTAGTGTCAGTGGTCGGAGACAGGTAGAAGGAACAGAGATGAGGAGAAATTGAGGGACTGAAATAGAAAGGCGAGCGGGAGAAAGGCTGCCAGCTATATGTGTTTACCCGCGCTGTAATTGCAGGGGAGAGAAAGCGAAGGAAATGTCAAGCTGCTGGTGGCAGAGGCACAAGCTGTAAGGAAGCCGGCAGTGAGAGCCATCACACACATACACAACAGGCACAAAATGCCACCTTGGGTGTCCATTGTCATGGAGGATAAACACACCTGCAGGGGGGAATGGATGCATGGAGCAAAGGATAGAAAGGAGGAATTGGAGCAGAGAGAAGGGGTTTTCCTTCTTCTACAGATTTAAACCTTAACTGGAAATTTGTGTAAATGTTTACATACAGGACATCAACGCCTTCACTGTCATCTTTTAAAAGAAACTTTATTAAGGGACGAAACTGTATGTAGGAAGTCTGTTTGTAATTACCCAGAATGCTCTGTCCCCTAAATGGATATCCATTGAAGGTAATGGGGTGGGAGTGGTCAGCCATTACTACGGTGAGTGTTTCCTCCTCCTTGGTCAGTTCGAGGCCCTTGGCGATGGCATTGTCGAAAGCGACTGTCTCATGGAGCGCCATGTATGCGCGCCCTTCATGATGAGCCTGGTCTATACGGCCACCTGAGCACACAGGGAGGAAAGGGTATAAAAGGATGGCTGGTGCAAAGTAATGGCTTCTGGTGCCCGTTGGTACTCCCAGGAAAATCTAAAGGTTTAATTAAAGCAGGCGTTATTATTAGTTTTTTTATTAAGTAACACAAATTTGACTTCCAAGTAAAATATTTCTAGAAAATATAATGTGATTCAAGTTTGAAATTTGAGGAAACGTAACAGAACACTGTTATTGTACTTTTAACCGTCATCATTCACAGACTAGGAAGACGTGCAGGTGATGATCAAATTGCTATGAAAGACACGTGACTTGGCTTTGGCTCTTTATAGATTTGCTTGGAAACTAGTTCAAGACTTCAGACCCAACTTGAGGCTTGCCCAAAGTGACTTGACATAGACTTGGGACCTGACTCAGCGGTGTTTCAAATGACACTTCACTGGGACTTGTCTTGCAGGATTAGCTCAAAATTCTTGCCAGTTCACCTAATTATGTAACTAATTAGCTGACTCTGATATGTGTGGCACAACTTTAGACTCTCACCAGACGTAAGACTAAGAGTTATGTTGTTATTTGGACTATCCTGAGACTTTACTCTGTCTTGCTTTGACTAAATTGAGACTTCATTGTCTTGTTTTGACTGTCTCGATGACTTGACACCACACACTTCACAACATACTTTCAAATGACTCAAGACTTAATTAAATTTGGCTCTGACAGGACACAGGACTCTGGATTATCTCAAATTACTCAGAACTTGACCCAAACGGGCGAGTGAATTGTAATTTCAATAAGATTATCGATCAGTATAGAAACATCCTAGAGAAGCTTACAGATGAATATATACAGCACAGCGGATACGAAGTAGGTAGATTTTACAGTTGCAACTTTTCCCCAGCAGAGAGAGTGGCCCACTCTCTTGTTGGGGGATGATTTATAAATATATACCTTTTTTTTTTTTTTTTTTTTACCTGTAGCACATCTTCCCACTCCTGTCCTCTTCACTAGCTATATTGTAAAGTAGACCCAGGTTAATAAGTTGTGATCTCAGCGAGCTGTCAGTGATTGGGTGCACCATATGCTGGCTTCTATTTATACATTTGCCTGTTATTTAAAGTCATTGTGAAGACACTCAGTAGCACCATGGAGTCCCCAGACAGCAGATAAAAGGAGAGATGGATGAGGAGGCCGGTGAGGCAGCCGCGTGGAACAGAAACACATCAGGCCACCACACTGCGGCAAAATCATTGAGCTGTATGCAGAATCAATGTCAAGTCACTGGATCTACTGCAGGTACACACTGTTCTCTAACATGATGTATTTAGAGGTTGTTGCTATGGCAGAAAACACAAAGAGCTCCTAAAACCAACCAATATCAGGGTTGAAGTTGAACACAAATTAATATTTTAGCAAACCACAGCAATTACCTCAGTGTAGTCATTTATTAGCCACTTGGGTTCTCTATGTCATTATTACATCAATGATTCAATTGATCCACCTGGGCTATTTTTAGTCAGACCTCCATCTCTCAAGGGATTTCATTATCGAGTCATTGATGAGCTAAGAGATTGGTGTATGTAGACGGTGGCTACAGCTGTTTTCCTCACCTTCCACTAGCAGGAAGAAGCCTTTAGGGTTTTTCTGCAGGATGCGGATGGCCTTTTCTGTTGTCTCGACAATGGACGGATCCATCTTTGGGTTCCTGTCTTCCTCAAAGTGGAGATCACCGGGTTCAAAAAGAGCTGTGGGGGAGAGGCGTAAACCAAGTTAAAATACAGTATGTTCAATGCATCAGCCCACAGCAGAGGCACAGGACCAGGGGAAGTCCTATCTTACACCTCCTCCTACTACTACTATTTTCATCTACGTGATAAACCATGGTGCAGGGGAAAAATCCAATATATATATATAAAAAACAACTGTAGACTGTAGATACTTAGTTAGGAACTGGCACATATTACATAACTACTTAAAGATATGGATATTCATTCAGAAACTAAAAGAATTATTACTGAAATGAATCGTGAAATGGAGACAAACACAACTTAAATGAGAATGCTAACACTGATTTTGTTCCATGTCCCCCCTTGTAGCCACGGTGCTGCAGTGCTCATTACAGAAAAAATATTCGCCATCGTCTTGGTTAACGAAATGAGAATATTCACTGTCACAACGTCATAAGCTAATGTTAAGCCAGCAGTATTTGTGACTGTCTCTCAGATTACCACTGTCCACAATAAATAAAAGATCTTTTCTCATTTTCAGCTGGTTTCACCTCTCAGGATTACAGATATCATGCAGCGGAGGTTAATTCTAGTTTGTCAAATCGAGATAAAGCACATGTGCTGTTAATTATAGGCTATTGATTACAGCTGGTAATGTGTAATCTATATAATCATTATAGTTGGTGATGTGAATACTGAAAATACACTAATTTGCTGTGTTGACAAAAGTTAGATGACGAGTGACACCTTTCTTTTGGTTGCACATTAAACATGAAGCAACACCTAGTAAGATTTTTCTTTTTATATATATACAGTCTACATGTAGGGAAGTTACAAGGTAGTGAATACTGCAAAAGGAGGTGTTTATAAGGAAACACAGTGAACAGTAATCTGAAATCGGTATTTGGCAAGACTACTCAAGTTTTTGTTCTGACTTGTGATAGCTGGGTAAGAAGTTTGTTTTATTGTTGTATTTGACAGAGACAAGTCTGCTCTTATGCAGTGCTAATGTTCAGCTAACCAGCTGCTAGCTCTAGAGTCTTAAGCATAAGTGGTCAAAGATTTACAATACACTCACTTATAATAATATGACAACAAATGGTCTTACATTTGTATAGTGCTTTCTACTTATTGGTACTCAGGATGCTTCCTCTACCTCTACATTCACACACCAGTACCAAACCAACTTTGGGGCCAGTGTCTTGCTCAAGGACACTTTGGCATGAACTGGTGATCAAACTGCTAATCCTCTGGATCGTGGACAACATGCTCTACTCCCTGAGCCACAACAGCCCGAATAACAGCTATTATAGTAGTAGTAGTAACAGTAAACACATGGTGTACTGAAAACAGATTTTTATGAAGGACTGCATGTTTAGGAACCTTGAAAATATTGTGTAAGACTTAGATTCAGAACTGACGGTACAAATACGAGAAGAAAAGAGTACACTGGTGAATGAACCAAGGACACTACAGGTCTATGATGTTGTGTTCAACAAGGGTGAGATGGAAAGGAGTTGCCTTCGTTTGGAAAGAAATACGGGAGACAACAAAGGAAAGTAAGAATGAACGCACCCATGAGGTAGTCGGTGGTTACAGGGTCAACGGCGTCGAAATCCGTTTTATTCCACACGTAGCGGGCTTCCTGTAACACATATTCACGCTGTGAGTGGAAGTGATTGTGCCAGGTTGTGAGTCACTGAATGAGTCACTTCCACTCGTACACTGACCTCAAATCCTTTTTGTGTTTACAGTCTGTGAATTAATGTCAAGTACGTGTTACGTTCCATATTGTGCCACGGTCAAATAAACAGCAACTGTCCCAGATGATTATCAGAGTACTTATTGATATAAAATACAGTTACCATTTAGGAAAGTCAAGTGAAGAAGTATTTCACTTCTGATTGCCACCACTTCGTGTCAATGTGTGTCTATTTGAAACATGTAATTCATAACTTTAACAAATATATTCCTTCCATGCTAAAGGAAGTAGTGTAGTGTGCATATGAGAACACTCTACAACTTTCACCTCTAAATCAATACGAGCTGCACTTCTACATCTAGATATTCTGATTCAACACTAATGTAATGGAGCTCATTTTCTGTAGTCAGTGTATTAAAAATCTAATTATAAAAACTCAGGAGCACTAGTCAAGCTTGTCAAAAGTGCCAAGCAAATTGAATGTACTCTGCTGTAAATGTCAGCACTTGGAAAACTGAAATAATTAAAAACAAAACACACACTTAATGACGTAAACTATTCTCTGACTGTCTCAAGTACAAATGTGTCATTGTGACAGTATTTCATTAAATGCAGCTCCTCTAAGATGGACTAAAGCATAGCCTGCTAATACTGCATATCATTACCATAATACATGGCACAAAGTAGAGCTTTTGCTGTAGGTGTAGTTAATATTTGAGGAAAAATCCTGAGCCCTGACATTAACACTAATAAACAGAACAATAAATGAATAAAATGAATAACTGATACACCTCTGTGAAGATATCTTTATAAATCAGTGGGTTTTCTTGTGTCTGGGTGAGCAAAAATGTTACCTTTCCAGTTTTTGATTCCTGCCACTCAGTGATCAGGTTGCGTCCATCTTTTCTTTTGCCCCTGGCGGCGTAATCCCAGAGGTACTCTGGGTCCTTGGTGCCACTAGGAGTCATGTACTTCCTACCGCCGCCAATGATCACCTAGAAGCACACACATTTAAACACAATTTAAAAAAATAAAAAATAAAAATGTAATATAAAAAATGTGGAACTGATCTGAGTTACAGAGAATCTTACATCGATGTCTATGTTTCTAATGAGCTGGGAAGCAATGTCGGTGCAGTTCAGCTTCTCAGAATCAGGCATGTCGGCATCACTGTACCATGACCTGCTGGCACTGTGGGCGTAAGAGGCTGCGGGGGTGGCATGTTGCACACGTGTAGTTGTTACGATGCCCACAGACTTACCTGCAACATACAGTAAATGAGTTAGTTTCATGCATTCTGTAGCCAAAAAGTCTGGTGATGACTTTCTTAAACCCCCTGTGATGCAGACTGTCCTAAATACCCAATCAGGCATAACATTATGACCATCTTCCTAATACTGTGTAGGTCTCCTTGTGCCTCCAAAACAGTTGTGACTCATCAGAGAATGGACATGGTCCTTCTGAGGGTGTCCTGTGGTGTCTGGAAACAGAATGTTGTTAGTGGGGACGTTTGGGTCCTATGGGTTGAGGGGAAGGGCCTCTGTGGATCATCCCACAGATACTTAAGCAATTTGGGATCTAGTGAATTTGGAGGCCAGGTCAACACTTTTTGCCGTTCTTCATGTTTTTTGAGTTGTTCCTAAAGTGTTTTTGTGTGTGTGCCTTTGTCAAGGAGTGTCATTGCTATGGGACGGGGTGGCCTGGTCTGGTCTAGGTGGGTGGTGCATGTCTAAGTAACATCCACACAAATGCTAGATCCAAAAGTTTCCCAGCAGAACACTGAATTGAACTGATCAGTGTATACTTATTGACCTTTTAAACATAATGGCCAGGCTTCCTCTTTGAATTACAGAACCCAAAACCAGGACACCAACATGAATGAACTGTGACTTACTGAAAATTCCCTACAAACACAACACGTGTAGCAAACATCTATGAAAGCTATGTTAATATTATACTAAAATGTCTTATGCCACGTTGTGTCATTAAAGTAAAAATCCAAAATAGCTTTATTTATCAATCAGTCAATCAGCAGAATAAATAACAGGGTATTGTTCTGATTGTTGGTTGGTGGTTTAAGTCATTTTGGCAGAACATGAGTCTTCGGGTGGACCTTCATTGTCTTAATTACCCACAAGAACTGGATAAACAGCATGTTTGAGGGAGACGTTTTTGTCGCTGGATCTCACCAGGCTCTCATTTGGGTCCTTGTTTTGTTTTGTTTTAGTTTTTTTGCACTTTTGTGTCTTCGTTGGAATTAATTAGATGTGACAGAGGGGACAATATGCAGAAAACGATGCAGGCTGCTCAAAAGTGAGCTCTGTGGGTGCCCCCGTATTTCTTTGTTTTTAATACCGCAGTAGAGTCATTCAGAAGGAAACAGAAAACACAACCATTTCTGATATATCTTTATGACGTCAAGTAGATGTCAGGGCAAAGACTAAAAATAACAAAGCCCACACATTCACACGCCTGAGTGTGAGTCTCTGGTGGTGTGGCGGGGTCGAGGCCTTGACACACTGTGTGTCTGCGCGTGTGTTATGACATGTTTACGACCCCTGATAATGCAGGAACATGATAAGAGTCAAGGTTCTTCCCTGAGCAGCACATTATCCTTTACTGGAACCTGAGCCTGAAGCTGCAGTTGCTCCCTGCTCATCTGTGGCAAAACCACTCTGACGGGCCACTGCAGCTCACAGGAAAGCGCTCAGCTGTAAAATCAGGTTTTTGTCAAGGTTGTATAAGACCTGAGGGATTTTCTCTTGACAGGAGCTAGAACTAAACTGTGACATACGTGGCAGTCAGTGTCAGGTATCCGCCTGCCCTTTGAACAAGAGTCCCAAAATCCGTTTGTTGCTTCAGTCATTCCATCATCATCTGAAGATGACATGGCTATGGCATGGTCTGCGCCGCTACGGGTTACTCTGTTCACATCCAAAGAAAATAATTGCAAGGATTAGTTTAACATCTACTCTGTTAGTCCATCTATATATACTAATCATTCACAACATTATGACCACCTTCCTAATACTGTGCCTCCAAAACATCAAAGAATGGACATGGGCCTTCTGAGGGTGTCCTGTGGTGTCTGGCAACAGAATGTTGTTAGTGAGGGCCTTTGGGTCCTGTGGGTTGAGGGGAGGGGCCTCTGTGGATCATCCCATAGATTCTTGATCAGTTTAGGATCTAGTGAATTTGGAGGCCACCTTGTGCTGTTTTTCATGTTGTTGTTCCTAAACCATTTTAGTGTCTGTGTCAGGCTGCATCCTGCTGGGAATGGCTGCTGCCATCAAGGAGTGCCATTGCTATGGGTTGGGGGTGCCTGGTCTGGACTAGATGGGTGGTACATGCCAGGTCCAAAAGGTTCTCAGAAGCACATGGTATTGTACTCGTACAGTTTTCAGATGCTTGCATGACCAGGTAACATGTTAGTATCTGGTCATTAACAGTTGCTAGTCATGTAAGTTTCTGATGGGTAACACCCACAGCTGTTTCTATATAAAGCCCAGCTATGCACCAGTGTTTGAGAACTGAAAAAGCTTGGATGAGTGGTGAGAGGTCTTTAAGAAACTCTGCAAGTCCAGTTGCCTTAGTTTCTCCTTGATTTTTATACAAATCCATACATTTGAGGTATTTTCCTGTCTATCCTTAGTTTGGGTTTCACTGAAGGACACACATGAGCGATCGGTATGACCGTTGTAGATGAAGTGCACGAGTGACATTCTGTCACTGAAGCCTATTAATAGATTAATTAATAATTGTCAGCCATAAAAGCTGTGTCAGGTTTTCACATAACTCAATAAATAATTGATAATTGAGATCCTGTATACGATAGAAACCTGGCCAAGAAGAGATCAAAGTCAGCAAGTTAAAATGCTGAGTATGCACAAGCAACAAAACACAAACTAGTTTGTGTGGGGGGGAACAAAACTATCCACTCATCAAAATGTGCAGATTTACATGTGTTTCTGCAAGTTAAACAGTCATTATCTATTACTCCTTATCGGTCACAAGGGGGCTGGAGCCTATCCCATCTGTCATTGGGTGAGAGACAGGATAGACTCTGGACAGATCACCAGCCTATCACAGGTCTAACACATTCATTCAATTTAGAATCACCAATGAACCTAACAAGCACGTATTTGCATGCAAACTCCACACAGACCAGCCCAGTAGAACCGATTATCCACTTGCTGCGAGGTGTCATAGTTAAACAGGTTTGAATAATTTTACATTGTGGCGTCGTGGTCTTACCAGCGTCTTTGGCCCATTTCAAGATAGATGTGACCTCGTTGCCCTTCTGAGTTTACAGACTCCATTGCGAGCCGCTGCATTCACTCCTACGGTGTTCAGATTGGTCTTCACTCCACACAGGTACGCCGTGGCCGTGGCCGCACTGTCTGGGATCTGGAAGTCCACGCTGTAGGTCTGCACAGTGAACACACACACAGATATACTGCAGACGATCTTAAATCAAATATACTGCGTGACACAACGCTCTTAAACTTTAATGACTCTGGTTTGCAGCAGAAAGCAATAACTGAAAAGAAAAATAGCGCACAATATAAAAGAGCTAATGGGACGTTAAGCAGAACATAAGTAACAATTACAGTAAAGTAATCTATGATGTCTGCTCATATTTTTTTATTTTCTTTCTTTTAACAGTTTTCCTAACAGTGATTACTCACTTGCTGGTGCGTCCTTAATTTGCTATGTTTAAAATATTGTTTTAATGTCTGACTGAAGCTTTTTCTGTGGAGACTAAGGGAACCAGGACAAATAAAAAGAAATGAAAAAAGAAAGCATAAAGCACTCATTTAGTTTGTGAGAGAGCATTCGACTCGAGAAAAAGTGTTGGCACGGTCAGTCCTGCCCTGTAAGCAGATGAGTAGCTACAGGTCAAACGTTTTTCCATGGGTGTGCCTTTACCTAGTCGCCATTAAAACTTGTATCAGTTTAATAAATTAATTTAGGATTTAATAGGTTTATTGTGAGTTTTGAATCATTTTATCATGCACACGATAATGCACATGTGTAGTTCAATCTTTTAAACGACAGTAATAAATGAGAGATATGAAATGTGAATAATATTTATATAGCAGTTTCCTACTTTACAGTCACTATGATACATCTGTCCACTTGCTCACAGTGTTCAGCGTGGACATGTGGTCCATGGACCTGGGATCAAAGTGGTAACCCTCTGGTTTGTGGGCAACTCACTATATCTACTATATCTATCATTCTAGCTATGCACTGTTAGTGTGTGGGTGCGTGTGTGTGTGTGTGTACCTTAGCCAGCCCCACACTGGGGAAGGTGTCCATGGTCATCACAGTTTCTTCCCCTGTCTGGTTCTGCAGCTGTCCCTTGAGGATACGAGCTGCCGTGTAGGTTGTGATTCCCATACCTGATGCACACGACACACACTCACATCTTTGTGTATTCTAGCCTGGATCCATTCCCTCTAATGCAGTGGCGTCAAACTCAATCATAGAGGGGGCCAAAATTAAGAACTGACAAATCACGGGCCAGCCAGAATAGATATTTATTTAAAATGGGAGTTTTTCTTTTCATGTGTATTATCAGAAATCATTCATACAGAAATATGAATTTAACTTTTTCCAAGCCATAACAAGGATTTAGAATAAAACCACAGGTGGCCCGCAGGCCTCAAGTTTGACATGTCTGCTCTACTGTAACAAGAATATCTCTCGGTTTTGCTGGCAAGATCAAATTCTCACTTTGGCACATTTACTTGTTTTCTGCACTACATATTGGAGAAACAAGCAGGAAACAGGAGAGACAAGACCCAGAATTATATATTTTAAAAAGTAGGTCAGACAGTAATTCCTGGTTCTACTTGTCCAATTCAGCCAGACAAGGCTGTCTAGTGTTATTAGTGTAAGGAAATGACTGTGTTGTGTAACCTACCATCTCCAAGGAAAAACAAGATGTTCTTAGCAACATTGTTGTTGGGCTTCCTGTCCAGCACTGACTGCAAAGACTTCCTGGCCTGTGACCTCCAGAACTCAGGATCCTCCTCCTCAACTGTCGACAAACATACAAATCAAAATGGTGTTAAATCAAAAGCTGACACATTTATGCTGCAAACCTTCCAGTTTTCTTAGTAATGCCAGTCCTACTGACTGGCATTACCGTTATGTGGCCCTGTTCACCCAAAGTGTTCTGATCACAAGTGACCAGCTTTCAGTTTGTACCATTACAAGTGGCTGCAAAATGTGTCTCACATGGCGTCCAAATACACAAAATGACAAATGACAATGACAGACTTGGCCACCCTGGTCTCCAACAGACATGAAACTGAAAAACAAACTGAATGAGGCAGAACTGGCAAAAGACGGTCAGCTGAGTCTGAACTACTGGACCATAGACACATGAACAGACATCATTAAAGGTACTTTATCCTTTTTTTAATAATAGCAGGTGTGTTTTTTTTCCTGAATGAATTTGGCAAAGTTGCTTATGCAAGGGCACCCATGTTGAGTAGGTGTGGTCGCACTACCAATGGAAGGTTATCAAATGCGACCCAGGCCTCTGTCAAATGTGGTCTGAGATCAGTTTACCTACTCTGGGCTGGTCACTTGTGTTTAGATTTCCAGAAAAGATATAACACAAGCTCTGAACAGGGACAAAATACATCTTCAAAACATGACTGTACTCAAAGCTGTCCGCTTGTGATTGGATCATATTTTAATAGCAGGCGTGATCTAATGACTCTCACCTATACCAAGGACATGTCAAGTTTCTGTTGATGCTCACCAAACATTCTCTCCTGTTGTTGAAGATAATATACGGAGTTCAGTAATACTATTTAAGTAAAACCAGGTCAGATAAAACCAAAGGAAATGAAATAGCTCCAGGTGGAAATCTCCTAACTAGCGTACCTCATTATCACATCATCAAGGTAAACAATTTTTTCTTGCAGCGCAGTGAAGTGGAAGATAACTCCTTGCTTGCAGGGTGTGAGGTGACTAACCCCCACCGTAGCAGAATAAATGGTTTCTACCTGAACCAGGAGAGACGGAAACTGTTCTTCACACTCAAACATACTGTTACTATATTATACTATTCAGTTGTATTTGTCACAATAATGACTGATACTAGGGACTTAAAGTGATGACGTATTAGCTGCTGCTGCTTCCGTTTTAATCTTTTTTTATTATGTTTTAGTAAACATACCAATGTGAATTCTGAGTCCAACTTCCCCTGTTCACAAAAAAAAGTCGTGGTTGTGGGACTATCCACCTGCATGCAGAGGTATTTCTTTTGTGAATCATTTGAACTACGCCACATAATGAAATCTTAAAGGTTACCATATATTCTGCTAAGACTAGTGAATTCCTGAAGTTTTTGAAAGTGCAATCTGCTTGAGTGCGCCTTTAAAGCACAACATGTCCTCGTAGGGAATCACTACAGGTGTAACTCAACGCTTTGAACAAACTTCAAACTAAAATGTCACGGATAAGAGTCAAAGAGCCGTTCCGTGCATCCTGCAGAGATCAGTCGGAGCGGAACTAAAAACTCCTTTAGGACTTAAATATGTGTGTGTGTTTGTGTGCGTGCGTTCGTGTCATGATGTTTGTTTGCTGCAACAGCTGTCACACCTCACTATCGTGCTCTCTTATCTACGGCTGTACATCTCTCTGTGGCCTTAGCAATCGGTTTGATACAGCAGTCCACCGATACGCGGTGAAGGCTGATAACAGCACAAGTCCAGCGTGCTGATTTGAAAAGTTCTGGAGGCTCTTACAAGACAAATAGGAAGAGGAAATGTTTTGAGGATGGAAGGCCACGTGAAAGCTGAGGAATCATTAAGGAGAAAAATTAGAGGCTGAAACGAGGGTAAAAACAGAGCACAAAGAGAGAAGGGAATTCAGGGCGGGTGATCATGTTTACAAAAGCAGAAAAGTAGGAAAGCAGTCAGACTCTAAGGTAAAAGGAGGAGAATCATACTATGCATCAAACCCAACATTTTTAGGCCACTGTGATGTGATCATTAAATATCAGGTGGTTTTGGTGTGAACGTAAGGGAAAGAGAAAGTATGCCTGTTTGCTGATGAAAATGTGAGGTTGAGACACTTGGAACAGCAGCTCAAGAGGCAGTGCAAATATGAGTGATGAAAGAAGCAGTTACAATGGAAGAAATAAATGAAGAGTAAGTGGTTGGCTGACGGAGAGCAGTTAGCGGTAAGAGAATTGTGTGTGAACAATGGAAGGCCCACACACGAATCATGCAAGGTTGGTGTTGTTTAAAGCTGAATATCTATGAACTGAATAAGTTTGAAGTGTGAATCCAAGTGTGAGCACTGAAAGGTTGAAATGTCAGGTGAAAACTTGATGTGTTAGTGGGTAAAGCAGCCGGACTGTCATATCTATCTATCTATCTATCTATCTATCTATCTATCTATCTATCTATCTATCTATCTATCTATCTATCTATCTATCTATCTATCTATCTATCTATCTATCTATCTATCTATCTACTTTCTGAGGAAACATTTCCGTTGCTGTAAGTGCTGCTTCCACTACATTTACAGCGTATGTGTTGTGACTACTTGCAGCACATGTGTTAATTTACTTTTGTTTTAACTGCTTGCAAGTGGTTTCATAAATCGCATTGCGTTGAGCTCTCTCGGTCACCACAGAAAAGTCTTCTGAAGTGTAGGCACTGAAGCACTGTAAAAGCTTTTGCAGAACTGAAGTCAATTATAATGTCATTTAAAGTCCTTTAAACCACCAAGAGTGCCTGAGTTGTTAGTTGAAGAGGATGTCGCCGAAGATGAATTTTCAGTAGCGGCGGAAGAGATGAATGTTTTGTAGAGTATGTGGATAGTGAAAGCAGTTTAACTGTCATCTGAAGAGTAAATGATGGAAGCAAATGTTATGTCAGTTAAAGCATAAGAGATGAGAGCAGTGCACTTTATTGTGTAACCAATAAAATCTGCTGCAAAGAAGGTGAAACTGGCAAAGCTTTGAAGGCAATGAAAATGACTTTTGAGGTGGAATCACTTAAATCCGATTTTTTACTGGAAAAGTAAAAGATGAAAGCGAGTGGGAATGTTATTAGAAGTATCAGCACGGGAATCAGTTGAAATGTCATTTAAAGAGAAGAAAATAAAATATGTGGAAATGGCATTTGATGTGTAACAACTGAAAGAAGAAGTTTCAGTTGAAATATATCAAATAAAAAAATAAGAGGTAGATGCCGTGACTTGCAAAAAGTCACTTGAGGTAAGCAAGAGCAGCTGAAGTGTCAATGAAAGAGGATAAAAGATGATCTGAGGGTTAAAAATGGATGAAAGGTATTAATAAATGTAATAAAGTTTCAACTTCAAAGTGTGAATGCTTTTGAAGGACAGAAGAGTATAAAGGTGGAACCTCGCAAAAAGCATCCAGTGGAAGAACAATCAGATTCATTAAAGCAATGTGCATTCTTGAAGCCAGCTCACAGACAAGATCAGAATCTCTTTGTTTTTTTGGTCTTACCTTTGGCGTTAGACAACGTGAACACCGCAAGCAGAAGGAACACCGTGATGGTCAGTCTTGTCGACTCCATGGCCACACTGAGGCTGGAGATCTGCTCCTCTAACCTTCACAACAAGTCCTCGACTGACATAATCACCACAGCTGCCCGTCATTTTTAACAGCATGTCATAAATGTGCAAAGATTAGTAGGTGTGGGACAAATTTATGACCACGGAATAGACCTGTTGGCGTTGAGGAAAAACCATAGAAAACAAGTATAAAATGCATGAATAACCAGACATAGAAGAGTAAACTAAGTGTGTGTGATTTTCACACAGAGTAATCAATTTTTGACAAATGGATTACATTTACTTAAAGAACTGATTATTGTATGTTGTTTTAATGATAAGGACTTTATTTATGACACTGTGCTAAAGATCACAGGAATGAAAGCAAACATGCCAAACTGTGTTGGACTGCTGTGGAAAGAAAATGCGTGCCTTCTAATCACAAATGGGTATAGTTATGTAAGTGAGAAAGACAGAGTCCACCAGGACTGAATGACATAAGCACTCAGCCATCTATTCTCCAATGAATACATTAGCGAGAGATGACTACATGTATTAATAAACCATGTTCTGTTTGATCGCTTGTCCAAAATGTGCCCATCACTGGCCCTTACGAGGAAAGGAGGCAGCATGGCAACTAATGCTAGAACGCGTTTTTCTTCTTATTCAACAGGTGCCGTGCGTCACACTGGTAATGGGACACTTATCAGAGCTAATCTGATCTCCTAATGCTCGCCGCAAGTTCACCGATTAGAATCGCAAATGTGAACAGGGCCGTCTGTGACGAGGACCGTGGTGACTTGTTAATATGCAAAAATGGGTTATGCAGCCTAAATCAGATGAAGATGAGAGTACATGTTTCTGTAAATGGAAGCAGAGAGGGCCACTCGAAACTGACGTGACGCAACATACTGTATGTGGGCTACTCTGAATTCATAATAGACAGACAGCGGAAAAAATGGGGGAAAAAAAGAATAAAAACAACAAGTGTGAGTCTCCAAGAGAAAAACTGGGAGCTCAAACCCGAGCTTATGAATCAGGTATCAAAGCAAAGAAAAGGTGGCGCACCATCAAAGCAAGCAATGTCTGTGCAGCATCATATTTTATTAAAATATCATTACCGATGCATTTCTGGCCAGAAGACATCCGCCAAGAATGACTAGTGTTAATGTGAAAGAATAGAAATGCCCAGAACCACGCTCCCTCCGTATCAGCTTATTGTCACATTCTATTAAACCCTCAAATTCCTGCTATCCTTCAAAACTCTTTTATTCTTTTGCTTTAATAGTTTCTGTGAGTCCTCAAATCTACAGTATGCTTTCTAATGTGTGTAGGAATATTGTATTTTTATAGCAGGGTGTATACAGTACATGTAGGAGGTGGTGACAACAGCTGAACATTATATGGCTTAAGTTAGACACTGTTACTTGTGCTGCAGCCAAACATATTTAATCCAACATGGATAAAACATAAGCCTATAAAAGAACCATACAATTCCTAACTGTAAATACTGGTAATTGTTGGAGTAACCTTGTTTGTTAATACAATTATAGCAGTTTGGTCAAAATATTAAATACATACACTGATCAACCACAACATTAAAACCACTGACAGGGGAAGTAAATAATACTGACCATCATGTGGCAATACAGTGTTCTGTTAGGAAACTTTTGGACCTGGCATTCATGTGGATGAAGCAGCCATCCCCAGCAGGATGCAGACTGTCACAGGTATATATGCAAAAATGGTTTAGGAACAACTCAAAAAACATGAGGAACAGCACAAGGTGTTGACCCGGCCTCCATAATCACAAGAACTCAAACTGATCAAGTATCTGTGGGATGATCCACAGAGGCCCTCCAATAAAAAGCCCCCAGACACCACAGGATACCCTCAGAAGGCCCATGTCCATTCTCTGATGAGTCACAACTGTTTTGGAGGCACAAGGGAGACCTGCACAATATTAGGAAGATGGTCATAATGTTATGCCTTTTTGTTGATGCTATACTGTTACTTTACATCCATTGTCATGTTTCATCTGCTAAGCCCCAACAGAGTTTCAGAGTAATTACATTTAATCCAGTATTTGGTCCCTTCATTCATTATTCCAAGAAGAGTCCACGTCAAAACTGAAGTGTTTTTAAAGAGCTGTGGTTTGAATTTTCTGTTGACAGTCTTTGAAGTGCAAAGGCATAACGAAAAGATGAGAGCCCAGGGAATACAACCATTTTCCCGAGCAGAGAAATACAACTAAATTACAATATGCCCACTTACAATCATAGCCACATCAGCAAAAAACGTCTCAACTCAAGAGCTCTGACCTTATCGAACATTTTCAGTTCTGAGGTTGTGGATTACACAAGGGTCCTGACTCCTCCTGTGGACACATTGCTGCCTACAAACACATGACTGTATTTGAAGGCAGCAATAAAGATTCATCCTCAACCAATAAGGCTATTGCCAAAGATACAACATCAGTGCAACTAAAAGTCAAATACACAGCTAAACACATTTTTAATGCTACATAATTTTTTTTATTCATTGTTATCACTCTGAATTGTTTATACCTGGGGGTAAAGGAGAGCAGCAGATAAGCTGATATAGGGAATAAGTTGTATTTAGTTGAGTCACTGAACCACTGTTCTTTGTGAAGCTGGCTTTTTTCCCCCAACTCATTTGCGGTTAATAAAAGAGGTTTTCTGCAATTTCTGACGAAAGATGGGAAATTGTGACCTAGAGTAAAATCTCCCTCACCCTCTGCAGAATGCACAAAACCTGTCTGCAGCTTTGTGAAAGACAAGCAGAGTGTGACAGCTGAATGAGTTGGAGCAGTACACTGCGTGGTGAGCCGAAGCGGCTGACATGTTGTCAGTCATGCTGGTGAGGAGACATGACCACGCTGCGTCCTCACTGGTGTAGGTCTCAGCAGTCAGCAGGATGGCTCACAACCGGTACCATCTGCTAAGGAGATAAGGTTCATCACAATGTGATGTAAACTCCTCACTGTACTGTAACATGTGTGTTTGTGAGAAAATGGACCATGGCAGCAATTTGTAGGATAGAGCAAAGACAAAGTTGCTGCGACATTCAAATGTGTCAATAACTAATATATAATGTGAACAAATGCAATGTAAAAACATACCCATAATGTTGTGAACACCACAAGGTGGTGAACGCCACAAGAGGTTACTCGCATGACTAACCCAAATAATTTGAAGGAAGCAATAGTGCTATATTGAACAAGCTTTGAAGTAAGGCGGCTATCACCTCACCCTATAACCTTATGGTAATTTTATCAAACAATTTGGCCACTTGGTGATGTGACATTCTCTAAAGAAATGCAGCTAACGCCTGTGTCTTCCTTTATTGCTGCACTTGTGTTTGTTATATTTTTGGCGCTACAGATAACAGTCCGCTAGCTTAGCATATCAATGGAGAAACAGCTAGCTAACCTGATGCTGTAACAAAACATTCTAAAAACACTTTAAGCTCAATTCTCTAATGAATATATTTTATTTAATCTGAGCTTGTTACAATTTGAGGTTTCCCTAGCTTTGAACAGAGTGAAGCTATTTCTCCCAGCTATTAAATTAAGCTAGTCTAATTTCCTGGCTGTTGTTTCATATTTAGCTTATTGATATGCGAGTGGCTACAACCTTCTCTAAGAATTCTCATCATTTGGCATATTTCCACGTTATTTAACATATTATGGAAGACAGTGCTAAATACCAGCAGAACAAAGAAAGTGGCTGAGCAATTAAATCATGAAAAACATTTATATGTGAACATGTATATGTTTGTTTGTGTATACGTCTGAGTTTAATCCTGCATTAGGACATTAAGTGAACGCTTTTATGGTGGAAGAAAGGCGCTTATGTGTGTGTTTCCAGCTAGTGGCGTCACAAGCCTTGGGATCTGATGTCAGGGCAGGGATCTGTCGGGTTTTATCCCTGACTTCCAGAGGAACTCCTATGAGGTGGAGGAGGAAGATGAAAGAAAGGGAGGAAGATAAAATATGAAGCTCCCATGTTCAAAATGGAACATTTAGCCACATAATCTCTAAATAGGACATACAGTGAGCCTAAGCCCCCCTGTATGTTTGTAGCTACAGCGTATAGTGATATTAAGGAGGGTTCTGGGATGTAATGAGAGGTGGCACAGGAAAATCAGTGCAATCAAGTCATCGGTTAAACCCTCCCTTAGCTGATTGGTCTCCCTTCTTGCTTCGAGGCCACCTTGAGCAGACGTTTTCTCAGGTTAATATCGTGCAGTACAAAGTGAGATTTTAAGATATGGTATGGCTCTGTGAGGTAAGATTAAGTCGCTCTTTCCTCACTCTTCTCTTTAAGTTACTTTCTGCCATCTTATTTGGAGCCAGCTGTATTTAGAGGAAAGTGCGGAGATGGGGGCTTTGAACCAAGCATGTCAGTGTCAGTAACAATGACGTGATTTCTATATGCGACTTCCCAACTGCACATGCAAGAATTTGCATTGCATTTGGTTACACTTCAAACTGGAACTATACTTGGGGAAATACAGACAACAGGGCTTATTGAGAAATGCAAAATCAGTCCAGATCAAACATGTTAATCAAAATCCAGAAGCTACAAAGCTTGGCTGGGGCGAGTGGCATCACTGAGGGGGGTATTCAGTTTCCTTATATACGCCCCTGGTCCACAGACATTTCTTTTTGAAAATGTTTTCCAATCAAACAAAACAACACAATATTTATAATAATTTCATCATACCAACGACAAAGAAAACCTCACCTGTACAGGGCGAAAACTATTATGGAGAGCACAACGAGGACCCCTGGTGGACAGTTCAAGAATGACAGCCGCGATACACATTGGACACAATGGGGCACAGAAGCAATAGGCTGACACAGAAATATTAAAATATAAATTAATAGTAGTGCTGTTAGTCGTTACCTACTCATTGAGCTCAAACGGCTTCGAGGCAGCTGTTAAAGCAACTGAATGAAATCTGCTGGGAGAGAAAACTGTGTCACGCTGTCAACGTTTCATTCGCTCAAAAGAACAAACTCAGATCATAATGTAATTGGATGAAAATGGCTTTCATTGATTTACCAACTGACTTTTGTCAGAGGAAGAAAACTTGTGTTGCTCACTTGTTTTTGGACAAATGGTACACTTAATCAAAAGCGAGATGTAATCGGTTTGCAAGGAGAAAGCGCTCCAACACGAAACTCTAAATATTGCAAATACTTAAACAATATTTTCTTATCTGTTTGTGGGTAATTGGTTATTTTAGAATGCTGCCATGAACACCTGCAGTACTGTTACGGTATACTGAATGAGAGGACTATATAGTGCAATGGCCCCCTCTAGTGTATTTAGGATGGTGAATACTGAATGTTAATACTTAGACTAACTACTTATACAATACTATGATAATAAGTCAGAGCTTTGCTGTTTGTAGGAAACAGACTTTATTAAAGCTCATTAACACCATCTGCGAGTCTCTAGTTCTTTATTTAGTGCATTTGCTAGCATTACTTTCAGGCACACTGCTTCTCATTGTCTTCAATCGCTCTTTGAAACAATGCAGCATTAAAGGCGACTCGACGAGTGCGGCCTGACCAGTCTCTGAGGCAGCAAAGATTCCCCAAACTGTAACATTTCCTCTGTAATGCTTGACAGCTGGTGTGAGGTTCTGGTCATGAAAAGATGTCTTTGGTCCGCTTGTTACAGTGATCGGTCAATCTGCTCTAATGTCCTTTTTGGACAACCAAGGGTTTTCCCCAGCACACCTCTCACGTATTTGCAGTCTCATTCTGATTAGAGACGCACTTTGACACCAGCAGCTGCAAGAGTTACTTGCAGATGCTGTTGTGAAGTGTTGGGGTTCTTGGAAACTCCCTTTTTCATCTAACAGCAGGCTGTCGGTACCACACAATTTTTTTCTGTGGGCCTTAGGGAGCTCTTTATATCTTGACATGATGACACCACGCACTTTAATAAAAGAAAGAAAACAGCAGATTTTAGATATTTGAGAGTAAATAAGACAAGTCCCAATCTGTGACTGAATAAATATAATGAATGAACATAATTGGAATCTCTTCAATGTAAATGCAAGTTCATCCTAATGAATGAAGCAAATTAACCACAGTTCTCGTCTATTTTACCAATTACAAGACCTTCACGTTGTTGTTTTTTTTGCCTAGACTGACTAGAGTCAGTGCTTTAGATTTTTACACAATCCTATGCCACATCACAAAAACAGCCTTCTATAAACACTTCAAACAACCAATATAAGTACGCAAAAAGGTGTTCAAAGGTGGTAGCATCCATTAACATCCAGCATATTCAGTTTAACAACATTTAAGAAATGTATTTAAAAACCTTTTGTAAATGAGTTTAAGCAACGATCCTGCAGTATCTACAAACGGCCAAGAAACCTGGTACCTGAATGTCAGACTTCCTTCTCAGTCAGTTTAATAGTGTTGAGTCTGATCTGAATCACCACTATAGGATCTGCTTCTAACTCACTATAACCTGTGTATTTTCAGATTTACACTGAGTTGGCAGAAAGATGCGGATCCACATGGAAAAAAATAATCTTCTAGTGGGAGTGCAGCGTCAGAAAGCTGCCTAAAGCTGCGGAACACCCTCTGCAAATATACTCTGGAAGGATTACATGGAAACGAAGGACATGTCTGGTAAGTGACACAACCATGTGGAAATGTCAAAACTGGGTCTACCACCTGTGATAGTGCAGCCCGGTGGAAGAAGGTTAAAGATAAGGCGAGCCACCTCCTCCCTGAGGGGGAGCGTGTCAGCAGGCAGAGAGCAGGTCTCGTAACAAACGAGATAAGCTGATACGGGAAGTTTAGAATGATGACCTGACTCTGGCTAAGGTTACAGAGAGGTTGAATTACTGCCGACAAAAGGTTCTGCTGTAGGTCCATTATGTAAAGAGCTGCTGAACATCTGATTTTGCGTGTTTGGTTAACTGTGACTCCAGCATCAGCTGCCTAAAAATGCAAGAATGTGGGAACGCGGCGCTGCCTTTTATTTGCACAAGCAAAGTTTGCTGAGCATACACACTCTTTTGGACCGAGATGCATGCAGGAGCACTCCAGTACAACCACACTTTCTATTTCTGGTTGGCGGTGGAGGGGTGGCTGCAAAGTGAAGCCCACTGCTTTCACCAGTGCTGATATGAGTACAACGGTCTGGAGACGTGAACTGGCAGCTTTCTCACAGCATTCATGCCTCCCTAGCACAAATAAAAAACGACATTTCTGGCATAACAGCGTGGTGGCAAAAAAAGTAGTGTTTTTGCAGACTGTGTCAAACAGTGGTTTCTCTAGTGCTGTCTTCAAGTGTACTGTTATTTCCAGGGTAACCTCTGGCTTCTGTCCCTTTGGACTGAGAGAAGTAACCAGGGCATCAGTGACAAACAAACATGAATCCAAGATGAGTGTCCACACGGAACAATGCCCATTCACTAATTTTCTCTGGCTTGCTTTAAGTCAGACAAATGTAGTTTAATTGCGTTTAATGCAACAATTAAATAATGTAGTGCCATGCTTCACAGCAGTAAATATGAATCAGTATACATAGATTTGGCGGTCCAACAGTGTGGCCAGGTGGGCCAGATGGACCGCCAAATCTGCTGACAAACGTCCAAATGAATGTGGTGCACAATTGGCCCAGACTACCTCCAAATGTGCCCTAAGTGTTTGGATTTGTCCTCAACGCAACTTGAGTCTCTTTACACCTAAACTTGGAGCTGTCCGCTTGTGATCAGATTGCCCGGGACACATGCCACCACCTGGTCTGAACAAGGCCTTACCGAACAGTCTTGTCCAGTCTCTGATGTTTAGATCAGACATCCTCTTAAATACGACAGCTGCTGTTTGCGTCGTGTAAGCGAACAGCCTGATTTTAGGTATATTTCCATCGCATCCACATTTGAAAAAGAAGGGAAGGTTACATAAGGTGAATCAGTTTCAATGTTTGCATTTTCTACAGTACTCATCCCATCTGTAGTTTTTAGCAAACTGCTGTCCCCAGTGCTTTTCTATTTTAACTTTGGTTTCCCACCATTTGCATTATTTAGATTAAAATTACAGTGGACTGGGAATGGCTGCAAATGCCCAGAGAGGAAAATAAAGGATTCAAATCTGTACAAAATGGAGCACTTTTAAGATATTTAATGTGTGGTTAGGAGGAACGCTTCACTGTGTTTGGTGCTAAATCCTGTGGATGGAAAGCTTGACTGAAGACACAACTTAGCAGAATCATTCTTGTGTTTCTTGGGCCTTTGTCTACATTATGCTCAGCCAACTAATCCTCTAACCCAATGCGCTCAGTGTTCTAAGATGGCCAAGCCTTTTTTATTCTGGAGTTCCCCAAGAAGTCCAGCAGTGTTCAGCGTGAAGCCCCTTCTGCAGACAACCGTCACATTAGAAACACAGAGATGATATAACAGACGCCTCGTCCAAGTTTTTCTAGTCTGTGGTCCCGGCTACCAGTTATATAATTTCTCCCACTTACCACAGTGCTATTTCTCAAAGCCAGCTGAGCAGCCCTAACCAGCAAGCTGTTGGTCCCAGGTCTCTCAGGATCTGCAAAAGGATAGCCATCCCTCAACGACTGATACTTGTCGGTTGTTTCCTGACAAACAAAGGAAACATTAGAGATTGACAGAGTCTGTTATCTCCAGACCTGATTGGCTCAGGCCTGATCTGCATCTGCTTCAAGAGTTTGAATAAGCGTATCAACATATAATATTGTAAACTGTAGGTCCTCTACCTTGGAGCCTGATACAATTTTACTATTGCAGCCCAGAACAGACAAACTACTGACGGAGAGGATGTTTTGTTGTTTCACATTTTCAGTGACACTGTAGAGGCAGCAAACTTGAAAATGGCAGTTCCTTGAAAGACCGCTTGGGGCTGGAATAAAGGTGAGTAAATCCCGTCAGATATCAGTGTTGCATTGTCCCCGTCAAAGAGTTGGTCTGGAGTCCCTCTGTTAGGAAGTGATTATGCTCCAGCAAAGATCTGATCAAATCGTTTGGGCTTAACATGGTGATGGACAAAAGAGTAAGTGATGTTGTCATACACATCATCTGAGCACTGTGGAGGAGAATTTGCTCGTGACAGAATGGCTCCGATTGGTTGAAGGACTATCCAATAATGTGGAGAAACACGCCCCATTTTATGATATGAACTGTATCTGGGTACACAGGCTAACAACGTCCAAACATTTCCCTCTTTGAGTCACAGGGGGATGCCTCATCACTACTTAGAGTTAGTCACAGGTTAGCCAGACTCAGGCACTGCCAAGATGATGACGGCCACAGACAACCACTCTTTAGGAAACCTGTGTGTGACATAAAGTAAGGTTAGTCCATCTTAATAAAGTCAGCTGCTCCAATGTGCAATATCTTGTGGTTTGCAGTGGTCGTTCCCTTATTTCAGCGCGTTTTATTTTTAAATCCATTTGGACACATTTAGACCCCTCCTGCAGCATGAAAGAAAACTGAACCTCATTCTCAATAACCATGCCGGGCTCTGTTTCTGCATCAGCAGTACACAGTCAAGGCAAAAGCTGCTGCTGTCACAAAAGCACAAGCGTTTTTATTTGCAACAATCTTTATTAGCTCTTCCAGTTTTTGGATGTGAAAAGAGGCATTCATTTTCTTTAATTAAATATCTTTTTAATAAAGTAAAGCAAAAAAGTATTTACAGATTTTCAATTAAATTGTAATCAGTGACTTGGGTTGGATAATTACAAGCACCTTCTGCCAGCTGAGGAGAGAAAAATATAAATACAAGGAAAAAACTGCAACTTTATTCCAGAGGGCGGGCGGGGGGATACATTAGCATCTCTTCTTTGAAAAAAAAAAAAAAAAAAAAAGGAAGGAAATCCATCCTATATTTACAGAACTCTCCTGAAATGCTATTCCACTCGTGGAAGCAAAAAGGCCTTAGGATTTGTACTGTTAAACTGTTTTTTTAAAGTCCTTTTATTTTAATAAAGTGGATTTTTTTTTTGTCCGTATACTTTATTCAAGTTTTTATAATGTATCTTTTTAAAATCCAACAAAAGGCTTTGGAGGAGGGTGCAGCCGTGAGCCCTCGCTGTTGCTCTCCCTTTCTCAGTCTTTTTTTTTTTTTTTGAAGCATGGGAAACAAGAAAAACAGAGACGTTGGAGGGTAGGGGGTCGGGCTGGGGTTTTTGAGGGGTGCCGGGGGAAACGTCATCACCGTCCCAGCAGCAAAATGGTCAGTGTTCATTGCCCCTCTCTCTTTTCAGTGACACCGTCCTCGTGAAGTCCGCGCGAAATCCTCAGGAGTCCACAATTGTTAGTTTAACTCCTGTCTGAAATGTCTGTTGGAGAGCTTTCGTCACTCGTCTTTGTAGTTTTCCTTTTTATTATAAAAGACACGCTCCAATCAGCCAATGCCGAGGGAAAAAATGAAATAAAAATAAAGGAACATCGAAGCCAGTCATGCACATAAGCGCATCATGTGGATCAAACACCATACATGTGGCATGACAGTGTTGCTGTGCCCCATCCACAAGGGTGAATTCATCAAAAATATAAATGTGAACAGCCTTTTCTTTTTGTCTGTCATTAAGCAAATAGTCTTGAATAGTGTTGCCGTGGCGAGGAAGAGCCATTTGAAAACAACCTCAAAAAAAAAAATAATAATAATAAAAATACTGATGAAATCAGCATTACAGTGTCTCCCACGGCTTGTAACACTTCTCTCTGTTTTATATCTATTCTCTTTATTTAATCCTGTAGGTTCATTCATTTCAAAAAAAGGACATTCGGTTGCGCAAGAAAAGACAAAGAACCCAAAACAAACAAACGAGCAAAAAAAAAAAAAGATCGAACGTTCGATCCATAATACAATCTCTCCCAGTTGAAGAATTTTTTTTCTTGTTTTTTTCTGTTTATGCAGAAGGATTTTGCTGATTCAGCCTCTTCTGAATCATCCACAGAAGATTTGCTCTCCCCAAGGATCCTCTCTGAACTCTCGCTGCTTCTAAAGGTCAGCCCCTAGCTGTTGTCAGATTCATCCTCGGCTTCGCGGAGCCACACGAAGAAGGCGGTGACGGACTTGAGGGCCACACCCTTGCCCTGCTGCTCGGCGGGGTCTTTGCTAGACTCCCACTTGTAAAAGGCCTCCTCTTTGATCACGTCCTCGTCATAAAGAGTATCAAAGAACATCCTCAGGAGATCTGATGGGCAAGGAGAGATGGGGAATTCTTTAGTCTTTATTATTGTTAAAGTAGAAAGTTTGCACAGAATCAGCAATGAGCATGATAACAGACATGAAATATGTGTGACAAGGGACAACAGGAGACTGAATGTGTTGCTTACTGGCAGGCTGCTCCATCTGCACCATCAGGGCCTGCAGGGCGTAGAGAGCCTGCAGCTCCTTCTGTTCGTCCTTCAGATATTTCTGCAGCAGCTTGGCCCGCTGTCTGATCAGCTCACCGTCCACCCTGTAGGGGTTTTCACCTGAAAGGGCAAGATTCAGCTTTTAACAGTCACATCCTCATGCACCGTATCTTATAGATCTAAATGATAGGCGTTAAGGGTGCAGATGGACTTACATATGACTGCTGACTGGCAGACGCAGGTCATCAGTGCTCTGACAAACATGTTGGAGGAGGTCTGCTGCTCATCTAGGTTGGCCTACACAGAGATACATTTGTTCATTACCAAAGTGGGATCCATAAAGAAAGAGACAATACACTGTTGAATCAGTAAAAAGGTCTCTTTAGTTCTGCTCTATTTGTTCAGTTATAATCAGCAGCTGCAGTGGTTTTATATAAAAAAAATGTCAAACTGGACTCGGATAATACAGCTTATGCAAATATGTGCACTTTGGTGGTAGAAATTCTTTTTTCTAGTTTACTTGTTGAGTATGGAGTAGGATACAAACCTCGATCCAGTCAAAGATTCTCTGGTTGTTGGCCTTGTCATGGATCAGTCTTTCCAGCTGCTTGCTCAGCTCTGCAGAGCTCAGCTCCTTCTTTCGGCTCTTCTCCGATTCGTCGCCCAGTGTGAACTCCACATTCTAATCGCAAGGAGGAATCATGATGATCTTTCACTCCAGTGTGTCAGTCCCATTGCAAAGTAACCCAGCCAGCCAACTTTCTTTCTTATATATTACAACTATATAGAAAAGTATTATTAGACTAGCTCTCTCTGTTGATGCTGATGAAGCTAGTGAGGAACCTCTCACCTGTTCTGTCACAAACTTGTTGACGTCTACGTCCTCAGGGAGGAAGTCCTTCCATTGGAGGCCTGCCTCTCTCCACATTGTGCCGGCCTTATTATGGCTCTGTTTAGGGAACATACAGATAATTGTAGACATGTGGATATATTTGAGAGCTTTATAAACATCTACACACAATCCAATAGATAATGGATTTTGGGATCAGCACCTACCATTCCTTTGCAGAGTAAAGTGAGGATTTGGACCAGCAAGACTCCAGCTTTGCCCAGAGGGATCAAGGGCTTTGAAATCTCCCTGGAGACCAAACAAGTGAGCGTAAGTTCAACTGATATAACTGATATAAAAAAACAACACACAAAAAAACAGCTTCACTTTCTTCTTTTTTCAGAACTCACTGGAAAAGCTCTCCCATGGGAATGCCATCCTCATGGAGCATGGGAGTAATGAGCTCTGCCAGGTAGAGCCAGATGTGGGGGATGTCTATTGCCATGTCTTCAGCCACCTCCAGAATATCCTGAAGCCTGGAAAAACACAGTACATAGACATCAAGGTTTATTCAACGGTTAAAGTAGCAATTATTATTAGAGTACCTAATAGTAACTGACTAAAACCAACATTTTCTTTCCTTTAATATGATTATTAATTCGTTTTTTTTTTTTATCTCTAATCTCTAAACTGACCCTTTGTAGTAGTGCTGTGTTGAGAGGATGCCCGTCTTAATGAGCTGGTGCAGCAGAAGCCCCATGTGCTCCCTTGCAATGGTGCTGCGCTCCAGCGTCGACTCCAAGCCGTTTCGTACGAACACAAAAAGCAGCTGAGTGCTGTTCATCTCCTGCACACACTGCAGAGCCTCCTGTTGTACAGAGGACACACAAATAACAGTAAGGTACAGGCCTGATCATTTGACGTTATCCATTAAATGGTGCATCAGTATGTACCTTCATGTCGTTGATATGGAGGTACTCCTCAATGATGGCTGTGGACTTCTTTTCCAACTCCTCCACGGTCAAGGCAGGCTTGGTGGAAGTCTGGGGAGGTGGAGGGGTGGCAGCGGCCTCCCGCTTCACTGTTCACAAACAAAACAAAAGGACATGTTGTTCTCACATGTTTTGCTGTTGTAGAGCTTTCATAATTAAAAAGGTGGCAGGAAAAAGGTTTCTCTGATGTTGCTAAGCTGTAATTTTGCCAGGGTTTTTTCTGGGTGGAGTTCCCCTACAAAATCAGATCATTTGGAGTTCCCTGAGGATTTTATTCTTAGTGATGCATCGAAAACTGCGGCTGAGGAGAGAAAACTCCTACAGAAATTAAAGTTTTTAAAACTTAATAATGACTTGTACTTTTTCCCTGTGAGCATTCTTATGAAAATACCTGGCTAATGAACCATGCAACTTGGTTTTAAAGTCTTTTTTTGAGCCAGTAGGTTCTCTACATTCAGTGTGTCTTGAATACCCTGTTTTTCTTCTTACTTTATTATTCTCAATTAGTTAATATGAAAAGAAATATATAAATATACATATGAGTCTAAGGACATAGATCCAAACCTATAAATATCATAAATCCTAAAAAAAATAAAAAAAATAATAATAATAATAATAAAAAATCTGTGCTTACTGCATCTGGAAGAGGACAGTTTGAAATTCACTTAGCATTGAGGAAGAATGATACCTACTTAAGTTCTATACATCACGTTTCAGTGCATACTACAGCTACGTCATGCTGCCTACCGTTCTCTTTGCTCCTGGCTCGTTCTCTGCTGCTTCGGTCCCGGTCGTCCGTCATGCTCGCCACTCGGCGGACGGGATCAGCTGACCCGCGCTGCTCTCTCTCCCGGCTCCGCTCCTCGTTCTCGCGACTGAAACTGCGCTTTGTGACTTGGAGCCGGTTGCGATCCCGGTCATCCCGCCGCTCCTCCCGTCGATCGAAGCGGTCAGAGCGGTCAAAGCGGTCACTGCGCTCTCGACTCGAGCTGTTTCTGTAAAGGAACGACAGGAGAACACGATAAGTGTAAGGATGCTTTTTAATACTGCACAATCCGTACAGTCATACGGTACAATGGCTGAAAAAATCTGAACAGAGTTAGAAACAAGACGTGTCCTGCTGCTCACCTCTGAGGAACTCTTCTGTCTGAGTCCAGTGAAGAGCCTGAAGAGGATGAAGGCTGCTGTAAGGCTGAGAACCTGTTCAGAGTGCTGGTGGCTGGACGGTTGCCTAACTCTGAGCCTGAGGACAAAATACACACAGAATGAGTTCAGTGTCGGTTTTTGTGTACTCGTGCTAGATATTTATTGGATGTATAACCAAGCGAGGTGGGAAACCCTACCAGAATCTGCAGGTTTGGTAGTGGTGCCACCGCTGCTGCCTTTACCCCAGCTGCCCCATGTGCCTTTACCTCCGGGGCAAGCAACTGATTGTTGAAGTCAAGAACAGGAGTCTGAAAAGAAGACAGTGTTTTAAGCAACTAATACCACAATCTGGTTTGTGATTATTTGATCTGATATTTAAAAATAAACATATTATATCTTAACACACGGTGAAAATAACCTGCTCCCTCTTACTTTAGTGATTTTGCTAAGGCGAGAGGTGTCAATAGGTCGGTTCTTGGAGATGGGCACAGTATTCCAGCCCTCGTCCTGTTGGGGAGCGCCACGGCCTGGGGTGTGATGGCCTCCACGACCTCCGGGACCACCTCCACCCATCCTGTTTCCTGGGCCTCCGCTGGACTCTTTCTTGGAGATAAGGGCTTGCTGCACCTTCATTTGCTCCCTGTGCTCCTCCAGCTCAGCCTCTTTGTGGATCTGATCGATGGTCTTGGGGCCCTGGTCTCCTCTCCGGGGTACCCAGTTGTTCTGGGATGGTACATGACACAGGAGTGAGTGATGAGACAACAATGACGACTGTATCTAGAAGTATTCTCTACAGTCTCTACAGTGACACGGGTGATCAATAAGAACTACAGTGTTCATGAGAAAAACTACAAATGAAAGGAATCAGGACATCAACATCCTAGAAGCTCTTCAGTTTGGTCTTTGGCTCGCAAGAAAGTAAAGGATACAATGTGTGATTCAGAGTTAAATTGGTGCACTGTGCTGACTTGAAGCAGCTGATTTTGGCTTGTAAAAACACTGAGTACAGCAGGTTTTGTAACACTGTGTGGGTGGGACTGAACGCCTAACTACAGGACTGCAGCATTCCTTCGAAGGAGTAAGCTTCAACACCACCACAGTCAACCGGCTTTACAGAGTTACACTCAAATAAGACAGAGGAAGTAAAGAAAAGAAAACAAACAAAGAAGAAAGAGTGCTGGTAATTACCACGTGACGCATAAGATGGCACAACAAAGTATTTTTGAAGAATTTTTAAAAGGGTTAAGTCAACCAGCAGAAGTGGAGCCCCTTTGCTGGTAGAAGAGCTGGGAGTGTTTGTGTTGTCTCAGCCTATGGCACACAGCAGCTCTGTGTTAGGAGACTGCCCTGCATTAAAGAGCTGAGGAACACATTCTTTCTTAGCCCATCTATAAGACACACACAGGCCACGGCTCAAGGACCAGTGTGGGCATCTCTGGGCTGAATATAGCAGCACAGACGGTGAGAGACAATGTCAACCAAAACTAGAATGCCAAAACAGAAACTAGGGCTAGAACTGAGAGGAAAAGACATACAGTAAATGTAGTATTAAGGGAACCGTTGTACAGCTGTGGTTGTATGAGTAGGGTTGACTTTAAAGCAGAGTGATAATATTATCTAATTTTTCTTTGACTCAACAAGAACTATGGTGCAATGCCTTGTTGAGTTCAGATGAACTAGTACAGGCATCTTGCTCCTAAATGTTTGCTGTTGATACGGAGTAAGTTATATGGAAAAAAGCCTGAAGCCTGAATACAGCCATGTATGCAAAACAACTTGTCGCATATACAGTGTGTGTGTTTGTAGTGTGATTTACCCGTCGAAGGTCCAGCACATCTTGCAGCATGAAGCGAATTCGGGAAGTGGTCTTCCTCTCCTTTATAATTTTCTCCATCTGATTGAAGTACTGGTCCATACGAGGCTGAAGATGGACAACACCGTTTGGTGAGTGTGCTGATTATCTATCACAGTATCCAACTAAACCCAGATCTAAATACATCAGCAAACATGTATATTACACATGGGTATCAGCGCTATTCTTCCTCATCATGTCTTGGATTATGAGTATGTGTGTGTTTTGTACCTTGGCCTTCTCAAAGTCTAGGTCCTTGCCGATAGTGGACAGCAGTCTGCAGAGGCACTCCAGGGACTCCTCGTCATGGTTTTTGAGCAGCTTCACGATGCAGTCGTGCATTATGACCTCTGTAAGCATTTTAAGCTTGAACAGCTCACCGATGAACTTGATATTGCCCAGTGAGCGCCTCCTGGCCTTGTCTTTAGCCTCTTTCAGCTCATCAATGAGCCGCTGCTTCTCATCCTACCGGGGAAAACAAACAGAGGAACAGGGAGACGTGAAATCAAAACCTGAAGTATAATAGTGATGTTTTACAATCTTAGCACAAAAGCTTCCTTTTAAATACAGGGTTGAGACACAGGCTAAACTATAAACATGATTTCTTTCGTGCATGAATGAAGAACAAAGCCAATAAATCATCATGCAGCACTTACCACTGAAGCAGCTTCAAGCTCTTTCTGCTTCTTCTCAAAGATCTCGTCATCATCCTTATCTTTCTCAAACTCCTTCTGACATCGATTTAATAGCAGCTTGCGGAAATTCACAGTGACTCCCGGCTTATCTACGGGTGTGACTTTAAGCTGAACGGAGCAGAGAGAATTAATATCAGTAAAAAGAGCAGGTAGGTTAGTGTAGTGTTAAAGTGGCTCCTCGTCGCTCTGTCTCATTAGTTTGACAACTTTTTATCAGCCTGTTGCTTTTACTTCCTTCGGGCCACATTGTTGGCAACATATCTGACGTTGATCTTGATGTGGAAGGGTATTCAATTGATTTTCTTTTCCAATAAACAGCTTTTATTATTCTGTGGTAAACGGGCCTCAGTGGTGATAAGATTTAACGCTTCAGTGCTGATAATCAAATCACCCTCGCATAGAAAAACAACACACAAAATTACCCACGGATAGACTGATCAATCCGATCATTAGTTTAAGATTAATGAAACATTTTATCTTTGATGGAGAAATTAACAAATAGGCAAATACTGATGAATATAAATGTTTGCTGCAGACTGGGTGAAAGGATTTGCAGCAGCATTTCCTCCTCCTCTGTTGATAAGAATACAGATTGTTTTTTTGTTTTTTTTGTGGAATATTACTTTTGAATAGAAGGTTTTGCCTACATAAACTTAAAATCATATTTTTACTTGAAAGTAGTGTCAAGTAAAGACAAACACAAAGTTAACAAACTGTATCAATGCAATATAGAGTTGAATCATGGCAGTCCTAGAGTAAATACTCAAGGTAACAAATACAAACACATACTCACCCCCATAAGGCAGCGGCACATATTGGCATAGGCCACAGAGAAGTCTGGCTCGGAGATGGCCTTTTCGAAGGTAAGGTCTATGACTCCTTTCAACCTCTCTTCAGTATCTATAGTCAGTTCTGTCACTTGTTTCATAAGCTGTTGAAACTTTTGGGGGGTCAGTTTGTTGAGGATGCTGCGGACACGTTTGAACAACTCCTGGGTCTTAGCCTGGTCCGGATCGCTCTCGTCATTTTCCTCGGGCGCCCGGCTGCGAGCTGTTTTCTTCATTGCTGGCTTCCAGGCCTTCTCTGCCTTGTTCAGTTGCACGTCGTCACTGAGCGACATGCTTGTGATGATCTTCCTCGGCTCTTTCCTCTGCTGCATCTGCTGAGAGCGACGGGGGCCGCCAACTCCCATGCCCATTCCGGGAGGCTGGGAGACCAAAGAGGAGGACACAAGACGTAATGTCATTAAAAGACTGTTCATCATCAAGCGGAAGGGTCGGGGTGAAATCAAGAATATAACTTACCGGTCCTCTGCTTACTCCTCCCATGCCAGGCCTGCCAAGGTTAGCGAAGGATGGTGTAAAGTCAGGACCGCAATTCATCCCTGGTAGGCGACTGGGGTCAAGTTGACGCAGGGGGGTCTTATTGGCCTAACACAGAGGAACCAGGATTGGAACTTAATTACAATATCTGCCACGATGTATTTTTTTGTCTATGTTTGTTGTATTATTATTAGATTCTAATAAAGCTTCTGTGGTGTTCATAGCAAAAGCAAATATTACATGATTATGTTTGGTCACAGGTTTTACCTTGTCTAGGACAACATCACTGATGGCTGGTAGGCCCTCAGGCTTGTTCATGCTGGCGGAGATAAACTGGAACCCCAGAAGAAATTCGCGGTCATATTTCTTCTTCTCCTCTGGATTGATTGGCTTCCATTGATCTGAAATAGAAAATACCCAGTGTTCAGGATGTGTCATAACATACGCATGTTCATTTTTTATGAGAAGAAAAATGGAACTTGTTGGAAATGTAACAATCCCTGCTCAGCAAAGCAGAACTGCGCAGAGAAGGGAAGTAAAGACCCTAGAGCTATATGCCTGTATATAATGTAAAGCATAATAATTCAGTTTCAAAAATCATAGGTTAGAACCAGAAAGAAAAAAGATAGGACCTACAAGTCACCTAGGCAGCTTAATATCATGCGTTGCCATCATAATACTATCATTTTCCACTGAACACTCATATCAACATAGGCACAATCAGGAAAAATGCCACTCCCTCAACTTCTATGAAGGAAACATAAACGCAGTTAGCTGACACACTGCTGAAAGTGAGATAAGGTCATTGTTTAAGCTGAATCGTCAGAGTAGTGCACCGGCATGTATCAAGGTTCAGAGACCCACCCTCTTTGTACTGGTACGTCTTGTCCGTTGGGTTTGGAGAATCTGGCTTGATGTTTTCAGCATCCAGCTTGTCCTCCTTATCCTCCCATGTCAAGTCCGCTTCCTCTGGAGTTGGAGGAGAAGCGGCAGGGGGCTGGGGCTCAGGTGCTGAGGCAGGGGTCAGCTCAGGTTCCGGTGGGACCACTACCTGCTCCTTAGTCGGGAAAAAGCAATGTGGAATTTTAGAATGGTAAAACTTCACTTCAAACTGAGATTAGCACTTCAGAGTCAAACCAGCCCCAGTAGTCACCATGAAATGTTCTATTTAGGGGCTGATATGAGGCATAAATTATTGCCTTTGCCAACATGAGAAAGCATGAACAAACGCTGCATGCTCACCTCCTTAAAGGCATCAAGGAGGTCTCCCACTGCCTCCTTTTTGTTCAGATCCTTCATCTTCCTCTTTTTCTTTGGCACAGACACAGCAGCTACAGAAAGAGAAACAAGTGCCATCGGATTGGTGCAGGTTTTATGTGAATGGTAGATGCTGTCATACTTAAGAAAAAATGTGTGATTCACATTAATAAAAGACAAAAATACAGGAATGTGACTGACCTTGCATAGTAGTTTCTACAAGGGCAGGGGTGACTGCCGGAGGAGGAGGGGTGTCCTCTCTCTCCTCTGCTGCAGGAGGGGGAGGAGTGGGAAGAGTGGGAGGAGTGGGCACTGTTTCTGGGGCACTGTCTGCTTTGGAAACTGTCTCTGCAGGAGATGGTGTCTCCTCCATGGCGTTGGATTGGGGCACTGGAGCATCTTCTTCAACGTCCAAAATGGCTGTGGGGGCCATCTCTTCTGTCTCAGGCTGGGCAGGCGTTGCCTGAACGAGTGGTTCAGCAGGGTCTTCCTGGACAATGGGTGCAGGTATTGACTCCTCATCAGGTGCAGGTGTGGCTTGGACAACTGGTGAAGGTGCTGTCTGAGTGATGGCTGTGCAGGTCTGTATGATAGGCAGCTCGCTGACGTCCGGCTCAGCTATGGGGCTGTCGTCACGCTCAGCGCTGCTGATGGAAGGAACCTCGGGATCTTGAGGAGCCGGCAGAGGCAGGCCATTGGGTAGGCGGAGCTCCTCAGGCTGTGCAATGGGGGACTCTAGAGGGGCATCCAGGTGAGTGGGTGGTAAGGTGACTGAAAGCATTTGTGGCTCCACCTCTGCCACGCCATTAGTGGAGGAGGGAAGAGTAACAGTTGTGTCCGAAGAGGCAGCTGCCTCCTCTGCTGTAGTCTGCACCTCTTCCACCACATCCTCTTTTGCCTCTGTGACTTTCTTGTCAGATTTGGGGACAGGGTCGGGGAGAGGTGCCGGGTAGGCAGGTACCTCGGGTGCCGAATGGAGGGGTGGTGTGGCTTCTCTAGGAGGTGGAGGAGCATCCATCACATCTGCAACAGCAGCACTGGATCCAAGTGTTGGAATAGTGTTGAGAGAAGTGTTCTCTGCTTCTGATAGTAGAGGGGGTGCAGAGGCCCTAGTGTTCGTGATAGAGGAGGTAACCTCTGTGGGGATAGGGTCACCCTTGGCAAGTTCTGGGGTTTTTGACTGAGGAGGTGAAGGTTTCCCTCTGTCATCTGAGGAGTTAAAATCACAAATAAAGTTACTTGGACTGGTGACAATATGTTACACTAAAGTTCATAAGTTTGTCATTTATGTCAACAATGCATCAGACACTTTCTGAAAATGTACAGATATGTAACTCCATTCACATAACTGTTATGACTAATACAAGACACTGAGCATGTGTCCCATTATCACCACGTTTGAGCAGTTATCACCTTTCCTCATTTGTCGACAGTTTTTCCCACCACAAGTGTGGTCCTTCAAACACACTGTTGGGTTCCGATGTGGTCAGACAACATGTTCCCAACAACCCAGTACCTCACCACCTCCAACGGAAAAGGGGCTGACCTAGTTCTCAGTCAAAAAACAAGGTCAAACCATCCTTTCTAAATCAGCTGTGAACATGTCGGTTCAGCCATCAGCAGCTGAAGTGGACGCTGCTAGGAGCCTACTCGAATCCGGTCATGATCTATGATACTCAACAACACAGTCAACGTCTGAAGTTGTTGCTTGTGGGTGGAATTAAAATTCGACACAGAACAATACATGTCACATGGTCTGATAATTGATTTACTCAAGACACAATAAGAGCAAGGCGCCTTTGTGGCTAACCCATGACTTGGAGATGAAAAGCAGAAGACGCATATTCCCATTAGAATCTGTTTTAATTCCATCAACACGTATTTGACTGATGGATGTAGAAATATTCTCGATGCTGTCCAATCCTGTCTTCCAAAAACTATTTTCATTAGTTAGGTTTGGTCCCAAATTACTGTACTAAGTAAGATCATTTATGAAACTGGGTCAAGACTGTTTTTTTGTCAGCTTGAAAATAGTTACTGGATGGAAGAAATATTAGCTGGAAACATTTACCGTAATTTCCGGACCAGATCGATCGCCTTTAACTTAAAAGCAGCTCTCGTGCTGCATTTGGGCTCACTTCGTTTGTTTTGCTCTCGTTACCTGGCGCAAACTGTCTGTCTCACTCTTGCGCTTCCATGATAGTGCGCCCCTGGTGACCATTAGCTGTAAAAATCCATAAATAAGCTGCACCGTTGTATAAGCCGCAGGATGCAAAGCAAGTGACAAAAGTTGCGGCTTATATTCTGGAAATTACGGTAATTTTCAAGCAGAAATGTAAAGACTACTTTTGAAATAGGATGCATACAGCAAAACCGTCCTACTGCAAAGTCTCCCAAATTCAGTAAGGCAAGTATTAACAGCTCAGTATGAAAAGGCTCGTGCACGTGGAACTCACCTGGTCTAACCAGTGCTGGTGTAACAGCAGCTGTGACGCTCTCACCGTTGGCCTGCGCTACTGTACTTTCTGTTCCTGATATGGCTGACTGTTGGAAGACAAACGCACAAAAAGTTAGTTAGAACAAGACGAGTTATTCACCTTTTCTATTTGACTGAGGAAAAAAACTGCTTTCATGGCGATCCTGAGTTAGCTATGTGAGCCACATGTCAGTGCTGTAAGGGTCGGTTATTAATCAGTTTGATTCTGACAGCTTGTGAGGCAACACATGAGGGCGGACAGTTTACACTGTGAGCAGTTACATACTGAGAATGTGGGAAAGTAAATCCTTGTTTTAGATATAAACTTAAAAAAAGGAGACAGAATATACTCTTATTTGTGTCTGTTCATCACAAAAATGTAGAGGTAATGTTAAAAGTCTTTAAATTATTTGGGTTTAAGTACTCTAATCCAATTCTGTAGAAAATTTAGGTAATTAATAATAATAATTAACAAGATAAATAAACAACGGACTCTGGATGGACCCCAGAAAAAAGAGTGGTTGCCAGACAGCTAGCAGAATTAAAGTAAAGTAAAGCACAGCCATACACTCTATTTCTACTGACCTGATCACTAATTGCAAAGCTAGTGTTATGTCTTTGCATGACACAATAAAATGAGTTTCTAAAATGAATTTAAAACAATACAGTGTGTCAGCTGTGCTAACATGAACATGGCTGCTCACCTGTGGTGGGGTTGGGGTAGAGCCACTACGCCCCCCTGACATAATCTCCTCTGTGATGTCACGACCTCCTTGGTTAGGGTCTCTTATTCTGATCTGTGGAAAAATAGAACCAGGTGAGCTGTCAGTGAGGACCCGAGAAAAGAGATATTTCTGAGGGTGGGAAGAGTGACAGGTGTGAGTTGCTTCCCCCCGGCGCTACAACTGGAGTGATCCGCCCTTTCTGATCCTCCCTCTCAGTACGACTCGCTAGCTGCCTCTCATTCAATGGAAGCTGCATTTCTCTCAGTCTGAACGCCGAGGCACACAAAATCCAAACACCACCCGCCATGCAAAATTCCTCTGCTGCTCACTGAATGTGCCTCTGAGTCACCAGAAAAGCTGTCCGACTTAACGAATTCACCAACTAGAAGACAAATTGTCAAACGAATTCTGCTGCTGGTTTAAGCTGTTGTGAAAATTCCTGACTCACGCAAAAGGCAAAGCACAATCAGGTCCGACAACTGAAGATTTTCCTGTACACACACACACACCCACACCCACACACAACACTCAGGCAGAAGGGGGAAAAAAAGTGAGTGAAAATCTGATCACTCACTCACTGAGTGTCCATAGATAGCAAACACGTGTTTTCTATTCACTGGTCTCTCTACTCTCGGACACACTCCGTTTTTACTGTGCGAGCTCAGATCTGCCATGGAAGTGGTATAAACCAGAATGCTACTAACTAAAGTGACGCACACATTCAGTGGACAAGGATTAAACTGTAAAAGTTACCAGGGAGCTGCATCCATGCTTTTGCTCTGTGACCTACTTTTGACTGAAAATGCATTTAATATTTACTCAACACTACTGACCTTTACCTGGCTCAGTTTGTCTGCAACTCCTCTCCTGGAGCTCTACAAACCCTGCTGGGCCTCTTTCATCCTCGGGCTGGAGTAGCAGCTCCAGCTGGATTGGAGCTGGACTTTAAACTCAACAAAGCAGGATGGCGGGTGGAAAAGGAGTAGTTTCGCCTCAGCGTAACTTGCACAATACACATCCAGGCTGAGAGAGGAGAGCTCCACACCGGCAGAGCAGGGCTGGGTCTGTCAGTAAGCTAGCTAGCGACTTGACTCACTCTCTCGCACTCTCTCATACACTGAACAGAACAGGGAGGGGGAAAAAGGATAAAGCGACTGGCCTTGTAAAGCTATGGTATTGGAATGCGCACCCCCGCCCACAGAGGCTAACAGACAGTTAAAGGGGCCGGAGAGTTAAGGAGGGGCATGGGGGTTTCAGGAAAAAAAAAAAGGTAGCGTTATCAAATGAGCTTCAGCTAGCACAAGAAACTCCCCTTTTCCTAATTCTCTCTCTCTCTTTGCTGTCATCCAGCCCACTAAAGTCACTCCTCAAAGCTTTTTTTTTTTTTCGCTTTCTGAGAGCAGAGGAAACCAGCACTGGAGGAGGAGGGGGATGCCACAGCAGCAGAGGAAGGCTGCCTGCTTAGCCCTTCCGGCTCAGAAGGGGGAGTAACCAGTGGCCACGTGGAGTTGAGCTATGTGCTGACACGTCCTTCACCCCCTCCCCTCTGGATTTTCTCTTTGACTCAGAGAGAGTGGGAACTGGGAAGTTGAAAAAAATTATATATCTGCAAAGCTACAGCTTTCGCTTGTCATCTGGTATAAAAAGAGCACAAATTGGGAGGATGGTGGCAGTTAAATATATGACAGCCAGAGGATAGAAAATACTTGAATAAGCAGTTTAAAACCCACAATATTCAAACACAATCCTTCTCCATCTGACTTGTCTACATAAACCTTGTGTACTGCTGCTTTGCAACTTTTCACACAGTGTCTATAAATGAAATGTTACAGAGCCCTCACCAGAGTTTTTTTTTATGTCGATGTGTCCATTACAAGACACCAAATCTCTACGTGCTTGCTCTAGTGCATCCCTCCCAAAAGCCAAGAATGTGAAGCCTGTGGTGTGTACTTTGCATAAATCTTTTGGCCAGAGCATAACCACCAACTTTAAACTTTAAAGCACATTTGTGAAGTTTCACCAGAGATTCCTGTGTGTTATCTTGTAATAATGACTTTGGGTGAATGTGTGGGAGTGTAACACACACGTTATACTAAGCACAGTACTGGTTTGGGCACATGGGATGAATTTAGAGAAGCAGTTACTTATTTTTTCTTTTTACTTATATTTAATCGCCGCAGGAGTCTCAAATGTAAAAACAAAGATGAGATGAGAGGCACAAAGTGGGGCTTTAGCTCAGAGAGCTGCTGCATACCAGGCGAGGGCCATCTTAGTGAGCAGAGGAAACACTAGACATACTGTAGATCCAGGGAATATGTCGTAACAGCTCCTTAGTTGAGCAGGGGAAGGAGTTAAGATCAAGTTAACCGCTATCTGTTAACTGCACTCAACGTCCAGACAATCAAGAGGAGTCAAGAGAGATTACAACACACCAAGGTAGGTTTATCTAAACTTGAGATGAATGAAATGCTCTGTTTATCCCTCTGATTTGTTCATTTGGACCAGCATGAACACAGTAATTTCACCTGTAACATAAATGAACCAAGCTGAGCTCGATCAGTTACAGGTACGGCTGCTCTTGACTATACATCTCCGAAGGACCAACAGCAGCGCCCCCTCTCATCATATATACGTAAACGTTGTTTTCTACATGCAGTGTAGATGCTTGATCAAGCATGTTGTTCACAGACAAACGCTGGTACATGAATCACAGAGCAGCAATAAATGCCAGTACCCACACTTGCCACTGATGCTCCATTTTTGATTCAGTTATTTCCTGCTTCCCACAAAATTTTGACCAATCACAAAACAGTATGCAAGAATGTAGTGTTGTGTCTAACCCGACACTCCCAGATTTTTCTCATTTTCTAACTTCTAATCTTCAGACAGTGACGTCCCCTTTCCAAAAATAATCTTTTTCTTTGACATGTGTAGTTTAAGATCAATGAACAGACTTTCTTTGCCTAATATTTGCAGCGTTCCACTTCAGTGACCAAGCAAATTCTGTTTAGGAGAAATTCTTAGTGAAAAGTTAAACTTAAAAAAGACAAATATGAGAGGTTTTAAATCTCTGCAGCACTTTGGTGGTTAGTTATGTGGTTAAGCACTGTGGCAGATGTCCACTCTACAGTGAGGCAGTATAAAGTCTAACAGGTTTTGTGTGGAGGAATGCTGACTGTACCTGTTTGCGTTCGCGCTTGGTGGGGATGTGTTGTTGCGGCTGAGGTGGTGGTTGCTGCTGTTGAGGGGCAGGGTTCATAATAACCGGTGCCGCCTGCACCGACGAGGGGAACTGAGGCTGTGCGGGGTAGTAGGCCCCTGCTGTGGATCAGACCAAAAGAAGAATGTAAACCAACACATACTGACTTAATGCAAACACGTTACTTAACATAAACACATCGGCCTGATGCACAGGATGTACACACATATCCACCAAGAAGTCCCAGCCTGTGATTATACAATAACATTACTGTCTACATCACTGATGGTCTTGTTAAGACACCTAAAGGCAGTAAGGCAGTAAGATGCATGCAGAATGTGAAGGTTTGAACTCTTGATGAGTTGCAGTACAGCAGCTGGAGTTGTCTATCCAACACTACACTATGGTAACTGCACTCTTTTTGGGACTAAAGTACTTTCACTGTATAAAGATGTGTGGCATTATAATCTGTTCAAATACAACTGACAATAACAGAAACACAAATCACTATTATTGGGTTCTCTTCTCTCCGAGTCCTAACGGTTTTTCTAAACTTCAGAGACAAGATCTTGGAGCATTTTTTTGGCCCACATTCTGTTGCATGAAGTTATGATTAATGAGTAAATAAACAAGTGCATAAATTAATACAACGTGGAAGACATAGAATGAAGACGACTGATGTTTAAACTCTAAAAACTGCCTGCCTTCAGACCAATCGTTCCTATATAATGTAAAAGAAATTCAGGTTAAAAGGTTCTTCACAAACCATGCCCCTGCACTATTTCCTTGTTTTTAGTGTTTTACAACTACGAATGCTTCTTTATTCATGATGGCCATGTTGCCAGGCTGTTCCAGCAACACAAGGCCATGCATCAGGCATACACAACAAACAGCACAGCTGCTTTTTTGACAGAACCTGATTTTGAGTTGTGAAGTCAAATACATGCACAACTTTATGCAAATCTGTATTGCCACTGCTACTACTACTACTACTACTACTACTACTACTATCATTTAAATTTAAACTATCAAATAAAATTATTATTAAATAACATAGTAAATAAAATGCATCTCTGTTAGACTTAAGCAGTTTTGTGTTATCCAGTACGGCTATTCAAACATATGACGAAAAAAAACAATTATTTAAATTTTCACATTTCTCAACATAGAAATAGCAAATGTTTGGCATTTTTAGGTGACTGTCAGTCCATAAATAGTAACAACTGCTACATTTCCACATATCCCTTCCTCATAAATATAAGTACCTGTAAGTAAAACATGTGAACAGATATCATTGGCTTCACTCTGATCATTTTTAATACCAATCCACCGACTTGGATCTGAATTCAACAGTTAACCTAACATGCACCTGGAAGGACCCTGCAGGTACTGTGGGCCTTCAGAGCATGACACAGCAGTCAGTGTCTCTCTCTATTTGCACAGTGCTGCATTAGTGGCCCTTATCTCTTAAGGCCATAGATATTTATCACATTAACAAATTTGTCAAGAAGGCTGCTGCCAATGGAGAAAAAAGTTTCCACACGCTCAAACAACCTATTTTAGCCCGCTTAGTCAATAATGTCAACAATACAGCTAAACTGCTCACTAACATTACCTGGCCCTATTAGTGGCCTCAGCTACAGCTCAGACCCAGTTGCAGCCCACTTTCAAGGGACGGGGAAGAAAAAAAGATCCTTAAATTGAAGAGGCTTCTCTTTCAGCACGGTGGCAAGTAGCTCCTGCTCTGCCTCTCTCCCCCTCTGCATGCATTTCAGTCTAACTCACATTACTGAGTCTGCATTGTTGACCAGGAGCAGCACAGCCTAAATATAGTCAAAAACCCACACCGGCTGGGGGAAGAGTGTGCGCGAGAAGGAAAGGGAGGGAAGACTGAAAGAGAAGGACAGAGAGAGGGAGAAGGGGTGCATTCTAGAAACCAGAAAGCTAGAAGGCGGAATGAGGCGTTTTTTGGACCGAGTCCCATTGCTGTAATTAAGAGACTTGAGATATGACTCACAAAGTGCAGAAGTTTGCAGAGGGAGGGGGGCTTCAAAGAGACACACTGTCTAGACAACACCTACCCTCAGAGTCCTGCTGCTCTTGAGACCCACGATTCCCCATGCTGAAAGCCTGCTGACTGCAAAACTGCGTATGAACAGAAAATGGAGAGGGGGTTCTCTTCAAACCCCCTCTCAAAACTTGTTCCTGTCCTCTCTACAGGTGCCCTCTCAGAATGACTTCTTCTAATGCTCTGCCCTCCCTTTTCCAGCGTGTCTCCGTGTTGCTCCTCCCTCTGACCTTCCTGATTCCTCCCTCGTTCCCTCTCCCTCCCCTTCAGTATACTGGCAGGGGAGCTAAACTGTTAGGTCGTACCATTCAGAGTGGCGCTGATTTGTCTGAAGACTCACCACCATGGACATGTTATCTGATCTGTGCTGGCAAAGACACTGAAGCCTACTACGAACGGGGTGGGCTGTGTGTATGGATGTGGTAGGAGTCAAGTAAATCACCCCTGACGGGTGGGAGTCTTAAAAATAGTGACTGTACTACGTCAGCACTGTGTATGTGTGTTTTACCTGACTACTAGAAAAGGACTGTAGTCAGAGAGACTGTACCACTTGGAGGACTGGAGGGGGGTGGTGTTATTATATTCTGGAACTGTTACTATGCAGGTACCAAATGTTAATGAAGAGCAAAGTATGTTAAAAATGCAAAAACAAGACTTCATTCATCTGAGCTCTACGTTATAGGTGCACAACATTCCTGCTTTTAGGACATGCTGACGTTCTGTTAGGACTCCTTCACAACACCCCTCTGAGAGCAGAGCCTTACTGTCAGTAATGTGTATGTTATAATACGGTCATGTGGCATCTGAGGTCATGTTATACCATGTGACTCTCAGAATGACCAATGTGCCACATGCCATCCAACACAAACAAGACGTCAGAATCTTTTCAGTACAAAAAAAGCAGCATAAACTTGAATGCAGCTCACTTATATTACAAAGATTAGGGGAAGACAAGCACCAAACTGGACAACAAATACAATCTCACTAAAGTAGCACTGAATCTGTCCGTCACACACAACAGCAGCAAAATGTGACATTCTTTTTGTCTGTGGTGTGCTACTAGAAGAGCAACGTGGGCCTCTGAGGTGTGCAAATGGTGAGAACAGAATACAGCAAGACAATAAAATCCATGAAGCACAAATCCTGCTGCTGTTGAGGATTCAAAATCCTGAATGCTTAACATTGAACTAGAATTAACTCTCTCATTTTCTAACTCAATTTCACCAAACATGTGTATCCTCATGCCTTTCTGGATGCGACACAATATTCAGTGTTTCTGTATGTATAGTTCCTTTATGTAGATGAACCAGCTTAGGACTGAAAATCACCTGAAACCATCAGAAAAGAAGTTAAACTATTTTAGAGAATTATTAAATCCATCTAATAGCATTTTCTTGCAGACTACGCATAAATGTTTTTAAATACTGTACTGTGGATCACAGTGAGGTGCAAAGAGCAGGACATGCACAGCATCACAGGAAGAATTGTGTTTTTACAGATCTGCATTCAGGCCTCTGTGTTCTATTGCTGATGAGCTACAGTTTAACAAAGACAACACATAGTTGAAATGCCTGGCAGTGGGGGGTCAGCAGGTTTGTTTCAGTGTAATGCCTGCTCTTTTGCTGTACTGACATACTATCACCTCTAGAGGGCGTGCCAACACATTAGATCAGCAGCAAAACCTGCAAGCCTGCAGGGCTGCTGTGGTTGGCAGATGTGAAGCAACATGACAACAAAGTACTTGACATGCATGAAAACAAAAATTAGCTAATGTGTATGAACTATTCCAACTGCATTCTTAAAGCATATTATGAAAGCACAGTGTTAAACAGAGAATATTAATGTGTAAATTAATACAGATGTTGATTGTGCTGTGGTGGGCCCATTTTACATAAACTGCTGTGATAATGACAGACAGCCACTTCCAACACTATACAGAATGAAGTCGCACCCTACACTGACAACAAAGCATGCCTTCAAGCTGCATATCATTACGGACATATGGTCTGTGCTGGTTGAGAAAAAGTCACCTACGTCTCCCAAGATGATTACTGAATGTCATTACAAAACTGACGGCCAACAGAGGTGGCATTGCCAGATTTTGAGGAACTTACAACAAAACCTTTTTATTTTTTATTTTTTTAACCAGACAACACATCCTGCCACTTTATCTTCTTTAAAGCTGAACTGCTCTTCGTGTGTATGACGGTATGAGGTATGAGTTTTACACATACTTCGACATCTGCTTCTTATCAAAGGAAGTGCTTCCGGGTACAAAAATAAAATAAAATATAAACAGACAAATTAAACAAACCAAAATAATCCCAAACAAATTTCATGCCACATAACTCACCAGGACTACAGCAACTGTATAGAAATTGAGTTGAGAAGTTCTTATGAGCAGACTGTTGTGCAAGTCATCAGTAACAGCTACTTAGGACCCTGTTTGATTTCCTTTCCTGTGTAAATTACATTTCCTGTCAACAGTCTGAACAGTGGTGTGCAGTGTCTAGCGTCTGCTGCAGTGTCAATGTAAAATCCCTGCTGTGTTCGGCTCTCGTGTGTGAGTGGCGCAGATGAGGCCCCTGCTAGAGCCTCTTACCATAAGTACCATATTCGGCGGGGCTGGTGCCTGGGTAGAAGCCTGGGGTGCCTGCTGGGACTTGGTACTGCTGGGGCGTGGCCACGTAGGTTGGTGACCGGTACTAAGGTAGCAAACAAGAGGGAGAAGAGAGGAGCAATGGTGAGAGAAGAGGAGAGAAAGGAGAATCATTAGATGCAGTCATTTAAGCTACAGAAATAACAAGTTTCCTCACAGACATGCACAAAAACATATTCATCCTTCTCTTCCACATACACAGCAGGGAGGGGTTGAATCATGACCTCATATTTCTTTCATGCAGTGTGTACAGAATTAAAATAAAAGGCAACTACTTGCAATTGCAAATACTACCGTCTAGTTTCAGCACCATGTCAAACTGAAATCTTTACATTTTGCACAACCTTACCTGTCCTGATATGAAGTAGGCGGGTCCCTGTGGTGAGCTAGAGAAGGACAACTGCTGCTGGGGGATCATCATCATTTGGGAGCCAGGGCCGGCCTGGTAGACGTGGGTGGGGGTAACAGACCGGGGGGCACTGCTGGGAGGGATGCCCCGTGGCCCGCTGCTGGGAGGCAGGTTGGGCCTGTTGGCATAGTAGGGCTACGAGGAGGCAGGGAGACAAACCAAGGATGAAGATAGAGGGGGTGTGACAGACCAAAGAAAGTAGTGGAAAAGGAGGGATTGAGGACAAACGTAGACAAAAGAGAGGTGGCAGAAAAAATATGGGAAGAGAAACAGAGGAGAAACACAAATGAGAAAATTATTGGTTACCTTTCTGAAAGCAGAGACATAAATAAACTGCCTTTACATCATGTTATGTCTTGGACCAAGTGAAGCTAGCTTGTTCAGCGTGACAGCAAGGCTCATAGTTTGTCCATGAATCTGTGGCTACACTCCAATTGGAAACATATTGGCCCTGCCTGCCAGCAGAGATAAAGCAGCTAATGCCGGTTCATTCAGAGCCTCCTCATTGACATTCTGCTGCTGGCCTGGGAGCTAAACACCATAGCCAGCGAAATGACACCAAGCCAACAAAGCACAACACTGCCAAATATTAGACACACATACACACTCCTAGAGCTGTTAAGAAACCACTAAAGGGGAAAACTGGAAGAAAGAGAAATCTGAGTTACCTGCAGCGACCTGAAGCTTCCCTTGAGCAGCACAAACACAGACCACACAGAGAGACACATCATAAGAAAGCAGGAGGCGGGTGGGAAGAGAAGAATTGAGAACAGGAACCACAATCAGTTATAGCAAAGAGCCCAGGAACCGTCAGTTCTGAGCCAAGCAGTGAATTAACAAGCAGCATGCAGTGAACAGACACCACTGTGTATCCATGTAAACTGGATAAGATGCTGAACTGAAAAACTATCAGTGAATCAACACAGACTGGTGTCGACTATTTTTAACAGGTCCCATTCAATCATCTTATGAAATCAAGAATGTATCAGATTTGTTAAGGTTTCCTAAAAACTGCAGTGGTTCATCTGTAAAGGATTTAACAATACTGACGTGTCTGGTCAAAAAAAATAAAAATAAAATAGCAATAATTTATCCTCTAACTCTTTCATCTATAGTCACTTCTCCTAACATGTATTCAAAGACAGTAAACCCACCCTCCCCAACTCATGTTAGTCAGCTGTGCTGTTAGTACCTGTTGATGTATAGGTCGGGGCCCTGGGGCAAACTAAAGGAGGAGAGGCAGACAGGACAGAGGTTAAAGACAAACGCTCAAGGATCATTTCACTCTCCACTAACAGATTTCTTCAGTTCTGCACCTTTGCAACTGCAATTAATGGCAAATGTACAGCTGTTATGAGGAGGAGAGTTGATTGTACAACAAAGTACTTATTACATCTTTAACCTGATAAATACAGCAATTATAAATGACACAAAAAATTAAAAACTGAAGCTGAATTCAATGATCATGTTCTAATAAAACACATCAGATTACATGTCCCTCAGTTAGTAAGGTGCAGTATAGGAGTTGACATCATGCAGAGAAGGCCAGTGTGGGAATGTAGCACATTAAGCTTTACAGTAGAGTAGGATACTGACAGTTGAAATGGTGCAGAACTGGTGAGAAGAAGGACATGCAGACATTTTAAGAAATTATTAAGCTAACTAGTGACACTAAAATCCTGCAGCAGCAAATTCTGCGACTGATGTTATTAATTCGATGTTTTCACACATGAACTCAGGACAGAGTCTGAAGAATCAGGTCCAGACAGTGTCCAGAGTTGCACTTCAGCACATGTTACAGACAGCAAAAGATTGTCAGTGGTGTCAGATCAAAATGTTTTCGTTTTGGCACCTAGGCAGAAGATGTAGGAGGCCAATCAACAGGCACACTCGCTTGCTGTGAATTCTCACTGACCTTTTCTATTCAGAGACAGGCTAATTTGGAGATTACACTGACTTTGTGTCCAGTCTGACTGACTCGAACATTTACGTTCTCACGGACACCTCCCACAGAGCTGCTGTGTAGAAAGGTTCAAGGGTGCAGTGCATGTGTGAAATCACCGTCTGATATGCGAGGGGAGACATAATCAGTCCTCACTGCAGTTATGCAGCGGTATGGGTGAGCAGTGGGCAGGCCTACCTGTCGGGACTGTGGTGTTGGGTTCATTTGTGCAGGCGGTTGGGTGGCAAACACGACAGAAGGGGGCTGCCCCGGTGGGAAGGAGGGCTGCGAGGGGCAGGAAGTGATAACAAAAGCAGAACAGTGGAAGGAAAAGGTGAGGATGTGTTGTAGACAAGTGGCTAAACAGCAACAAAACATCGACGTTCATATTTTCATATGTATTTTAATGAGGTGAAGACAAATGGTACATTTGTGTTTTCTTTCACAAATACCTTATATGAGTCATCTTTTTTACTAATGATAATAATCCCACATTCAGAGCTGAATAATTATAATGAAGAGTCTGCGAGCTGTAGTAACAGCAGACATGGTGATGGTATGACTGGAAATGAACACAATAACAGCCATAAAAGTAGCAGTTGTCATTTCTCACTAACAGTGCGGAGAACTTGTGTTGTGGGGCTTTCTGCAACATGGCTGAGAGTTGTACAAAAAGACAGCTTGCAGCAGCTGCAACTGTGCTCCACCAGAGAAAGTACATGATCTGTTTTTCATTAAGTGCACTAAATACACTGTTACAACAGCCCCTCTTTCTTTGAGAAACAAAAGTAGGCCAGAGAACCACGCCCTTAAAGAGCCAATGCAGAGAGTGAAGCAGGAGGATACATTACCTGTGAAAGGCCAGGGGAGGGGGCAGGGTGGGGATTGGAGGGGGGTCCCGTTATAGGCTGTGGTGCTTTATTCATTTCATGGAGTTCTGCATGGGGAGGCAGATGTGGGCCTGTGTACATATCTGACGAAATAAAAAGAGAAGTGTTAGCAGTGCTCCTCATTTGTAATGATTACCGGCATTGCAGAGTCACATTTACTGACAATGATTAGCAGCAGTAGCACGTGGTGTTTTGGGAAATGAGAGAAAATGAGAGAAAAAAACTGACAAAGTGACATTTAGATTTAACGCAAAAACTATTTCCACTAATAGTTAAAGCTTAAAGTTCTACTTACATTTATGAATCTTTTTAGGTCCTATGTGTTGTTACACCGAGGAAGGTTGTTTTCCTACAAGGCAGACAGAAAAAGAAACTTACTATCAGTGAGCGTGTATTGACCTGTAGCACAATTCAAATAGTTCACTGCATCCAATAGAACCTGTTTTTGAACTTATTAGCTATGTGACATACCGAACTGGTACAACACTGAGAAGAACATACGACAAGCCTGGAAATTCCAGTAAAATAATCCTCATACCGAACAGTACATTAGTGGTGAAATACAATATGGCTTTTTGTGCGTGCAACCAGTCCAAAACCACATATTACGTACGGGGGGAAAAAAGGAAATAAATACATTTTTGACGCTGACTTAATCAACTATTAAAATGTATTTGATCATTATTAACAATCCAAAGCATTACTTAAACTGTAATATACTTTATACGAAGAAGGAATTATGGCTACACAAACATGTTTTTTCATGTAGTACCCATCACTTCATTCTGACTAGAGCACATTCTTTGTACTTCTTCAATCCATTTCACTTTTACGCCTGACAGGTTGTGGCTCTTGCCATGTTTTGGATCCCTCTTACGCGCGGACGAATCTCAGTGCAGATTTGTCATGCAAAATCAGTCTCGCAAGACAGTAGTAGGATTTCTAAGGAAATGGCCAGAAATTTTAATTTATATTCTTTCATTCAATGTAGGTAAGCGCTTCTCCTGAAGAGGGTCGCAGAGAACCTGGAGCCTAGCTCAGCTGTCGTTCTGAGAGAGGCGAGGTACACCCTAGATAGGTCGCCAGTCTGTCACAGCTGAGTTGATACAGGATCTTTCAAACGAAGAACAATTTGAATGCAATTTAAAAAGCAAAACAAAACAAAAAGCTCAGACCCATATGTCAGTGAGCCTTTTTGTAACCTTCGGGATTTCAAGAAAAAAAATCTAAAAACTGTCAAAGACTGGAAAACTAATGCATATTCCAAGGCTATCTTTAATTATATTGTACATTTCTACCAGAATACAGACTTCCACCATTACAATTATACATTACCACTGACAAACACACAGTCTTATGGGCATGTACTAATACATGAGCCATTTAATTAGGCCACTATTGGGGATGACGTCAATCTAATGCATTAGATCAATGTACCTAACCACAGCGGAACTGATTTCATATTTGCTGAACATGCCTTACAGCTTCTGTAGAAATATCCTTTGTATCCACTGGCATACTTCCATTGACCATCCATTAGTGCAAATAGTGCAACTATCTCTATCTCTGCATTTAGTCATGTAAGGAATGAAACTGAGTATTTTTATTTATTTATTTTTTAAATCAAATAATATCACCGCGCTGACTCAAGGGTCAGTTCCTGATTCTAGTGTAATCATCCTCCTCGGATTACATGGCCCTTGCAAAAGTGACACATTTTGTATTTATAGCAAACGCCTGCATCATCTTTGTCATTTACACACAAACGTACCCGCTTTCTTTTATACACACTTTTTGTCACTCTCTCTAACACACACACACACACACACACACACACAGACAGGCAGCAGTATAAAAAGCCTTAGTCATGATGATTCAGGGTGATTCTTCTTTCTTTTTTTTTGTTTTAAAGAGGAAATCACGCTGTAGAAATGGTTGTAATCACCACTGTTACCCTGACTAAACAGGCACACGCAAATGAAGACAAAAAACTATAGATTTCAACTGAGTGCAAGGCTTTCATTACAGCCAGTTGAAATCCCTGGCGTAGGGAAACACTGACGGTAGGCCCATCCCCAGTATACTGGAGCCTCAGAGCTCAAAGAACCGCAGCAATGTAAGTCAGGGTCAGGCAAGAGTGTAAGAGGGGTGACAGACAGCAGTTCACGGACTCACCCGCCAGCAGAAAGATTGTCGGGCTAAGTGAGACTGGCTGTGAGAAGAAATGCTGAGTAAACAATCTCCGAGCTAAAAGAGGGGTCTACACTGCCTCACAGGCTTTACTCCAGTCACTGGGGAACACACTAATAAAAAACTGCGGTGTTTAGGGGAATGCTGTATCCAGAAGAAGTGAGACGTGGTTGGCTTCTTAAACAACTACTGAGACGGAGACACACACCTCGACACCACAAAGATTAGTCTGCAGAATACATGAATAACAGCCTGGCAATAGTTTGAAGAACTAGCAAAGAGCAGTTCCCAAGAAGAGTTTTTTTTACAATGGATGTGTGTTTTATGGGAAATACATGAGCTAGGGCACTCCCACCCCAACCCCCTAATCACACAGTCCCGTTATTTGAGCTGATCTGACATGCAGCACTGTGGAGATGCAGCCACCAGCTCCGCCACTGGTTAAACGCTCTCCTTCAACTGTTTCATAAGCCTCAGCATGAACAGCCACTGCTAACTGAAAGAGAGAGGGGTGCTTTGCTGTTAAAGAAGTTGGCTATCATGTCTCCTATTGATGGTATAGACAGTGTCAGTTTACCACTGTACATATATAATGCAAACTTGATGTCCTTGGCCTTTGTTGTTAAATAACTGTTTTCTCCTGGACAGAGAATCTGAAAGTGGTAACTGTGCTGAGACCAAAACAATTTAGGACATCAACATACTATTACTTATTTTATCATCATTTTTGTAAATTAATCGATTGTCTATTTTCAGAATAGTCAATTAATCATTTTATTTACCACTTAATAATTCAAAGAACTTGCCCCAAACCTTTAATCAAGCATAATCATAACATATTTTATGATAAAGTCTAAAATCTAGACCATTTATTGTTAAGTGCAGCTGTCTGGTGAATCAATGGTTCTGTATAAACGTAACATCATTAAGGATAAATGTAAATATCTGTATTCCTATATATTATACACAAATAATAAAAATATTTAAGTATTAGAAACTGGGCAGTTTATGGCATGAATGAATCAACAGGTTTGAGCACTGAATTAAAATATTCAATCTTGGGCCAGTAATCACGTTAGCTGCTAAGGTAGCCAGATCATGTGACAAACTCATTAATTTAGCTAATATTGCCAACGCACACACACTAAACAACAACTTCAATTTTTTTTTTTAATATACTTCTGGTCATTTTCTGGCATTCCTGACACTGGCTGCAGTAGTTGCAGTAGTATCAGTGAAACTGAGGAGTCACTGCAGTCCAAAAACAGTCTTTGTGAATTGATGGCTTGCTGCGGATATCAAGATATTTAGCAAATTAACTGTATGTTAGTGGAAATATTTTAGTAAGTGGCACACATGTCGTACACAGGGCATACCCTTTGTATTATGTGCGATTCTTTCTGTAGCTTTTCTATTTTCAAAGGCGTTTTTTTCCTTGTGTCTTAGTTGCTAGTGGCTCCTTTGTCTGAGATAAGCACAATGTCTGTCAATACATATAACAGAGCTGACAATAAAGTTGATGTTTTACTTAGAATGCACTTGCACACACAGTACTTTCAATGCCCTCAATGTCTCCTCTTCACTGGCACAACCTGCACATTGTGATGGCATTCTGTACCACTGTGTTGGCTGTGGTGGTAACATTGTGTGCAGAAAAAGGCTCCAGTGGTGGCAAGCTTCACTTCGCTGGATCACTTTGAGGGTGGAAAACTGGAGCCAGCAATGCAAGCCAGAAAAGGGCAGCAACATGGCTGTTACATAAAACAAAGTGGTGTTTTTGGTCGTACATTTATAGGCAGAATCAACACGTTTTGAACAAATCAGGCCTGTTTTCAGGTTTACTAACCAACGCAGAGAGGATTCAAGCAGTTAATGGTTGACAGCATTATGTTGCTTCTTAAAAGCAGAGCCTCCGAGTCAAAAAGTGCACTTACATAAACTTGGCACAGTCATAAGAAAATATCTGAAACAATGGTCAAAAGAGAAAAAGCAGTGACTATCCCTGTCTTACGGTAACATCTGTTAAACACAACACAGCCAGACTGTAACACAGACTATCTGCTTCTTAAAAACACAATCAAATCCGTACTCTTCTGACATTCACAAATACTTTAAAAAAAGCATAAAAAGTGACAAGCACTTACAATGAAATATGGCGTCAGCCTGACATTTCACATGGAGAAAGATGTACAGTACATACAATCAAAAGTTTAGCTCCAGTGACACAGCATCACACCAGCACAGCCTGTCCTCCTCACCCCCTCCCTCCACGTTCCTCTGGTAACATTCTGCCAAAACCCACACATGTCCAGACTCTAGGTTTTCAAATGTCACAAAGGGAAGCTATGCAATTTCCTTATGTCAAGAAAACTGATCCAGCCTGGCCCTGAAACATCATGCTCTTGCCCTTTGATGACACTTCGCATTAAGTTTCATTTATTTTATCTGGCTAAAGTATGTCTGGCATCAGTGCAAAAAATGTTTGTGGACAGATGAGGAAGATGTGGGATAAACATCTGTCTGAGCTATAATGTTATCTATATACCATGCATAGGAAGACAGCATCCATTTTGGACCCACGTTCTCAGCAAAGGTCACATGTCTGCAGTCCTCAACATCAGCCTCAAGCCTGCTGCAGCAAACAGGCTGATCAGCAAACGGCAAAAATCATGAACATACCAGCAGATGCGGCCTCTGCACAAACTGACACTTTGCCAAAAGACAATTGAGACGTTTTTAGCAAGCTAACTACACAGAGGTAAAACACCGATGTTTTGTCTGGCCAAACTGTGTCACTTCAGCAACGACACAGGGGCGTGTCTGCCTGTCTACTCATGCACACAGCAAACAGCGACATATACGGCTATTTGTATGTGACAATAACAAACACAGACTTATCAAACACTCGCGAAAGCACCTGCAAATGCGGTGGCGAAAAAGGTGCTGCTCTGTGTTAGCCATGTTGCTAACTTTTCCTAGGCCCAACCTGGATTTACCACGTGGTTTCTGCTGCTATTGGCGCGATGCACATCACAGCTGCCGGCTTCATGCCAGCCACACCTCAGCCACTACCAGCTACAGACATCCACGCATTTCACGTAAAGCACAAACTATATAATGCAAGCGACATTTAAAAAATAAAATAAAATAAGTCAGCGAAGACAGAGACTATGTGAAGACGCTGGGGTCAGTGAAGGAGAACAGTAACCCAAATAAGTCTCTCCTGATCATCAGCTCGTACATTCGTATGCAATGGTTCAAAATGCTACTCACATTCAGCAGATGCTTGGAAGTTTTTGCCATCTACGTACAAAAACAGTAGCGGTGCTGCCAGTGGTGTCGTGACAGTGGCGAGTACTGTAACTAAGCGGAATGAGTCAGACACCTCCGTTTTATTTCGCAGCCAAACATCTCGCCCAGTTTGACAGCAACATCACCTTTGCGACAGCGTTACGTTTGCAGCGATGCATCACCGGGATGTTGTTTGTTTGGGGGATGCTGGTAGGAAATCCTATATTTACGTAAGTTCCCGTGTAGCATCACTACCAACGCAGCTGCTAGCCTTAAAGCAGTGACCTGTCAACTGTCCTGTCAGATCGACTCCCTTCATCCTTCACAGTCTCATAGTTCCTACGTACGTACTCCCACTAAATATCCACAACAAGAAGCATGTTGTCACATATCTCTAGTTGCATGAACTACGCGGACTGTGCACATTTACATACTTTACCGCCAAACGCAGGGGGGTTTCAGATTGCTGGCATCAACGACCCTTCGCCATCACATGGTTTCAGGTATCAAGCTATCGGTGTGCCTATTACTCACCCCAACTGCCAAGAGACACCTATTTACATAAAGCCAAGCTGTCAACAAGAGCAACCAAGCAACAATGCTTTCTGCCAGACACCCGGCACAGCGTCAGAAACACGCCTTCGGCTACAACCACGGTGGGTATCCTGCTAGCTTACATACGCAGCCCACTATGTAGCTAGCCAGCAAATGGTTGGATAGCTAGCAGCAGTATTCGCGCTAACCGGCGAAAACAACAACACTGTGGCGCGACAGTCCGCTTGTCGCTTCTCGTATTTAATATACACATGGTGGAATGCGTGTCCCCGTGTCACATGAGTGAGTGGACATATTACCAGCGTATCGTAATGTTAGCTTGTTAGCCTGACTAGCTAAAGTGAAGAAAGAACACCCACGTCGCTTTAGCATGGGATGCTAGCAGCAAGCTAGCTAATCCCTGAAAACACAGTAGGACCAGTAGCCAGCAGAAACCACTGAAGAAAGTCAACACACAGAGCAATATCTCAACACTAAAATGTGAGTGCATTCGGGTGTCCTCCCCGAGTGTCCACATGCCAGTGAAGTGACTCTTCAGTCAGAAATTAACATTTTAATAAAGAATTTAGTTGAGGAGCGCAGCGTTACCTTTCTCTCCTTGAGTCCGCAGAGCCGGACGGACGGAAAATCTTCCCGGAAGCCGGTAGCTAGTAATTCCGGCAAAATCCCATCACGTGAAACTTTCCCGGTTATCATGGCATAGGCAGCTAACACTGTATTTTCACAGTATTTGTCTACTTAGTGAGCAACACATGTGGAGACGTTTGAGCTTTTTATTAATGCGGATATGTATAGATTCATCTTACACCGTTTTCTATTCAGTCATTGAATTAATATATTTAAATCGCCAACTAAAATTAAATTATTATTGTTACTATATGGTTACATTATCAATTGGTAAGTAAGTGTTACTCTGCTGATCACTAAGAGATCCTATTTCATGTCTTATCATGGAATAAAACAGGGGAAATCAAAGATACCCCAATTAACAGCAATTGTGTGTGATACGAAAATGAGATCTGGGCTTAAAGTCAAATGATCAATACAGTTATTGGGGCATGCCAGACATTTAAACAACTACATTTAAAAAGGTTAATTATTAAACCTTTAGGTAAAAGAAACAAAGGCGCACATCTTTCACCTGAAACTATGCTGTGCACAGGCCCAAGAACTCATTCATTCATTCTCTGTAACCGCTTGTCCTCTGGAGGGTCGTGGGAGGGGTTGGAGCCTATCCCAGCTGTCATTTGGTGAGAGGTGGGAGGGATACACCCTATCATAGATCTAACACAGAGGAACAGAAAACCATTCACACTCAACGTCTATGGCCAATTTAGAATCACTAAAAAACCTAGTGAGCATGTCTCTGGGCGACGAGAGGTAATCGAGAAAGTAAATTTGCACTTTATAGTGAGTGCACTATATATTGTATGTGCTACTGAATACTAAAATGATAACCTTCTTTTTCATATGTTTACTGGGAGACTAGTTGGTCTTGGACCAGTGATATATGCTTTACTTAAGAGACAACAGGCTCACTTACATAAGGGTCTCACTTACATAACACACCTGACCTGTGTTGCACCTGCTTCATAGAGGCTTAAGAAACTAATGGTATGTCATACTTTGCATCTTAATTAAACACAACAACAAACAGCATTCACATTTCCACCATGTGGACTGAGTATTTATTTTCTGATTCAACCTTTTACAGTACTGTAACAAAAACCAAAAAAAAAAAAAAAAAAGTGACGCAGAATACATTTCAATGCTCTAATTACAAAAGATGACGTAAGGAGGATGTGAGGAGGGGTCAACACATTTGAAGCACTGATGTGGACTGAGCAGTAATTAATTTACCGATGACTGAAACATGTAAAGAAGGACGATGAACAGGTCCCACTTTTGAACTGGCCTCGGGTCAGTCAAACAGCTGATTCAGTACATGTGGGAGAGGCAGATCAAAATTAGAGCAATGAGGAAACCATTTATGTAGAGATGATGAGGTCCCACTTTACCCTGCCTGTGTCATACCAGTCCAATTAACCAGACCCTAGCCATTCCTTTTTAATGACTGCTGGAGCTGGGCCAAGACGAAAGAGGAAGAAAGACAGGCCTGCCTCACTTTTCAGCCATGCAATGAACAACTAAATATAACAACTGCCCAGAACCATGGAGGGCTATCATAAAAAAAAAAAAAACACAGGGAAAGGCCAGTGAGAATGGACGCAGTCTAGGTTTCATAGTTGGGGTTCTTGCGGAGGATAACAAAGCCCTCCAGGATGGGAGTGACGGGGAGGTACTCCTCTGTGGCAAGCTCTGCTCTTTCTCCGTGAGCCAGCAACACTGGCGTGGTGTGAGTCTGGAAACCTGTGATGGCCTTGGGTTTACCGGCCTGGCCCACAACATCCACAGCCTGTGGACAGATTAAACAAACAAACATGCGTTAAACAACAATTTCCTTTCCTCCTTAGACCTGAATTCTCAATTTTATTTTACTTTTAAAGGTTTACAAATTATTCTCCATGTACTAGACGTTGTTTTCCCAGAAATGTGCGTAAATTGTGTCAGATTTTACAAAATGTATTTGTAGCAATGTAAATGGGAAAACAACCAAAGCTGATAAACATCACAGTCATTGGATGCTTAAAACTAATTATTCCAGGCTTTACCTGTCCAACTCTAACAGACACAGGCAGTGGTCGTAGCTCCTCGTCAAATGTGACCAACATACGTGGCTGCATTGCTGCTACCAGGCCGTAGAGAATGTAGTGAGATTTACCCAAGATTACTGCAACACACACAGTAGACAACACAGCTTGATATGAACAAGGAAACTCTCAAATTACAACACAACTTTCAAATTCATTATTGAATTGACGTGGATGCATGGAAGACAGCAGGAGGGAAAAAGAACTCACTGTTCTTGACGTCGAGGAAAGAAACGAGCACAGTGAGCAGGCCAGCCACGGCGACCTGACTCATCAGCTGCCTGTCGCTATGGTAGGGACAGAGTGTGAGAGTGCCTTTGCCCAGGTGAGTCAGACCCTGCAGTGGAACAGAGAGCACAGGGTAAATAATCACACACGCAAACACCTTTCCAAAAGTTCACTTGCGTCTGGTGCAGGGTGTCTATTGTTGTACCACCCACCTGAGCAAGTCGGACCATGAACAGATTGTTGGGATCTTTGGCATGATACTGTGCCAGCTGCCGCAACATGGCCGCCAGACGGGCGTTATTTGTGCCTAAGGACAAAATAAGGAACCTGTTGAATGTGTTTTTGAAGTTGACACTAGAAGCACAGTCACATGAGGTGGCATTGTGCTTCAGTAAAGATGACAAATAAACAACATGAACCTTTAAACAATCAACGTTATTTCGAGTGTTTAGTTTTTAATTCCTTCAAAATAGCACACCTTTAAGTCTATCCCAGCTGTCACATTGGATTTTATGTGATTTTATTTTACCTTTTCATGACATTATTATTTAAAACAACAAAAAATGCATCATACACACTCACTTGTCAGTTCATTAGGTACACTGGTGAAAACCAATGTGTGTAGCTTCATGAATGTTATAGTTTCTAGCATCTTTTCCTCCAAAATGACCATAGTGGCAAAATAACCTTAACATTAGAACAGCCATGAAGGAGCATTTAGTGGAGGACTGTTATATTAGGATACATTTTTCTTCGCCTTGTTGACCTAATGTCATGCTACCAAGATAATGAACTTTTCATTTATATTTGAAAAGAAGCTGCAGGGCATCAAAGCCCTTGAGGGGACACCTAAAGGCTGATGGTGTCATGGCAGCCTTAATGAGATTTAATAATTTCATATAGTGCTCAGAAGCAAACTTACCACTGCCCACCATGCCCATGGCAAAGATGGAGTTGTGGGAGACCTCAGGGTCAGCATCGTGGGAAAACTTGCTGAGGGTGTCCAAGATGTTAAGACGAGGGTTGGACACAGAAATGAGGGCCAGGGCCAGGGGCACTGCTCGCCTCAGAGTGGGCTCACCGTAACGCAGCTGAAAAAATGCAAACAGTCAGAATGAGATGTGCTGAGCATGTAAAACAGATCAGAGGACAAAAATGTGTATTATTATTATTATAACTAGCACCCCTGAGACATGACATAAAAAACAGATTTATACAACAGAATAAAAGAAAACTCTGGATCAAGGGAGGATAAATGGTGCAGAGTGACGTCTACAAGTATTAAAAAAGAGGAAATTAACTGGCTTTTGTTGTGTTAACATGGACAGTAGTGTTCTACTGACAATCAGAACAATAACTCAAATAAAATTAAAAAGCCTCATGTAACCATACAGCATACAGAACAGCGTGTCCTTCAAACAGGTGTTTGAAAAGATAATTGAAGCTGGAATTGATGTGGGTAGCGCCATTAGAAAACTGTGTATGTCACGGTCTTCTATTGATCTTCTATTGTTGTCAATAAAAGCGGGGGGAAAACTACTAGATCTGAGGTTCCACAGTGGACAGAACCATTTTGCACATGTCCAAAAGATATTGCCTGATAAATATTTTGGGGCATGTAAATACATGCACTGGATCACTTTACTCAGGATCCATGTAAACACTTAAGTTGGAATCAGGATCATTTTAATCTAGTTGAAGAAATGTAAACCATGAATGACATTACTTACCAGGTGTCCAAATGTTCTCAGTGCCATTTCAGAACCAATCTCCTCCCCCATGGCAATCAGGGCAATACCGAGAACAGCGGCACCCTGAGAGGAAAACATAAAAGTCAACGTCTTTTCTTCTTTCCTTATGTACAAAATATGAGTGGCAAAAAACTGATATATAATGGTGATAAGTTAGTGCTTGCCTGGTGGGAGCCCATGTCAGCAGCAGTCTCCTTTTTGTCTTTGTCCTTCTTATCCTTCTTGTCCTTGTCCTCCTCTTTGTCCTTCTCCTTGGCTTCATAGTGCTCACTGCAGATATGGAGAAGCTGCTGCACTTTCAGCACATTGCCAGAACCTGGAGGAGGGAGAGACAAATTACTGCAGTGGGTTGTGCTTTATTTAAGTTTCTAAATCAGTAGCTAAAACATTTTATGTAGGCCTGCATAGGGCTGGCTTATGGAGGGCATGAAGATGTTGACTGATGGATATTTGCATGCGTGTCCACAGCAAAATCTCCCTGGAATAGCTGAAAGACAACACTGCAAGACTGACCTGCATATGCACAGATATCCACTAGTGTGTTGGCAAAGCTGCGGAAAGGTTCAGGGACAACCTGTAGAGCTGCCAGGGTTGTCTCGATCGCTTCTCCTTTACCTAAAGGCAGTGGCATGACACACAATAGTTAGAGCAGCAGCAGATTAAATACTGATCCACAACTGATCCAGAAAAAGGCAGTGAAATCCTTTTATTCTCCATCAACGCCTACCCAGGTGGTTGAGTCCCAAGCCTAGAGGCAGCCAGCGAGCGTACGTGTCCTTCAGCTCCTGTTCGTTCTTCTCCATGATCGTCTGGACAATGGTGGAGGTCACGTCGCCGTTGCAAGACCCAACTGCGATCATACCGCATGCCAGAGCTGTCACCCCAACCACCTGGAGATTTAAGACGCACTTTAATATCGCCAAACTGACCTTTGGTATCATGTTAATGAGAGAAAATGACCAACTATACCTCCATGCTGGATTTGGAGTCTCCCATGACAGGTAGAAGCAGAGAAAGGACATCTTCTCTGTTGGAGCCGGCATAGGCAAGACCCAGTCTGAAAGCAAGAAGATAAGGATCAGAACACAGACATAAATTTTAAGATACACTACCGTTCAAAAGTTTGGGGTCACCCAAACAATTTTGTGTTTTCCATGAAAAGTCACACTTATTCACCACCATACGTTGTGAAATGAATAGAAAATAGAGTCAAGACATTGACAAGGTTAGAAATAATGATTTGTATTTGAAATAAGATTTACATCAAACTTCGCTTTCGTCAAAGAATCCTCCATTTGCAGCAATTACAGCATTGCAGATCTTTGGCATTCTAGCTGTTAATTTGTTGAGGTAATCTGGAGAAATTGCACCCCACGCTTCCAGAAGCAGCTCCCACAAGTTGGATTGGTTGGATGGGCACTTCTTGCGTACCATACGGTCAAGCTGCTCCCACAACAGCTCAATGGGGTTCAGATCTGGTGACTGCGCTGGCCACTCCATCACCGATAGAATATGAGCTTCCTGCTTTTGCTCTAAATAGTTCTTGCACAATTTGGAGGTGTGTTTAGGGTCATTGTCCTGTTGTAGGATGAAATTGGCTCCAATCAAGCGCTGTCCACTGGGTATGGCATGGCGTTGCAAAATGGAGTGATAGCCTTCCTTATTCAGAATCCCTTTTACCCTGTACAAATCTCCCACCTTACCAGCACCAAAGCAACCCCAGACCATCACATTACCTCCACCATGCTTAACAGATGGCGTCAGGCATTCTTCCAGCATCTTTTCATTTGTTCTGCGTCTCACAAACATTCTTCTTTGTGATCCAAAAACCTCAAACTTAGATTCGTCCGTCCACAACACTTTTTTCCAGTCTTCCTCTGTCCAATGTCTGTGTTCTTTTGCCCATCTTAATCTTTTTCTTTTATTGGCCAGTCTCAGATATGGCTTTTTCTTTGCCACTCTGCCCTGAAGCCCAGAATCCCGCAGCCGCCTCTTCACTGTAGATGTTGACACTGGTGTTTTGCGGGTACTATTTAATGAAGATGCCAGTTGGGGACCTGCGAGGCGTCTGTTTCTCAAACTAGAGACTCTAATGAACTTATCTTCTTGCACAGTTGTGCTACGCGGCCTCCCACTTCTTTTTCTACTCTGGTTAGAGCCTGTTTGTGCTGTCCTCTGAAGGGAGTAGTACACACCGTTGTAGGAAATCTTCAATTTCTTAGCAATTTCTCGCATGGAATAGCCTTCATTTCGAAGAACAAGAATAGACTGTCGAGTTTCAGATGAAAGTTCTCTTTTTCTGGCCATTTTGAGCGTTTAATTGACCCCACAAATGTAATGCTCCAGAAACTCAATCTGCTCAAAGGAAGATCAGTTTTGTAGCTTCTGTAAAGAGCTAAACTGTTTTCAGATGTGTGAACATGATTGCACAAAGGTTTTCTAATCATCAATTAGCCTTCTGAGCCAATGAGCAAACACATTTCACCATTAGAACACTGGAGTGATAGTGGCTGGAACTAGGCCTCTATACACCTATGTAGATATTGCACCAAAAACCAGACATTTGCAGCTAGAATAGTCATTTACCACATTAGCAATGTATAGAGTGTATTTCTTTAAAGTTAAGACTAGTTTAAAGTTATCTTCATTGAAAAGTACAGTGCTTTTCCTTCAAAAATAAGGACATTTCAATGTGACCCCAAACTTTTGAACGGTAGTGTACAAAAATACTACTCTATGAATTCATATAAGATCATTTTGATCTGGAACAAGAAATAACAAGAAAGACATACAGGCACTATAGTATGTGACAGCAAAACAAATGCTTGCTTGTGAACCTCAGCTTTTTACAAAGAAAACATCTCCTCACCCAAAGATGGCTCCTATCCTCATGATGTTGCTGTTGTGCAGGACATAGTCAGACAGCAGGGCAAGAGCTGGGTCACACTCATTCCTCACACCTGAGTTTACGATGCCACAGGCCAGGAGGGCACCAGACTGCACGGAAAGAGATGAAGCAGGTGTGAGTAAAAGCACCTTCGGGACTTCATTTCACGCCTTCCCTCGTCTTGTACTAACCCTGAGATTAGTTCATGTGATTTGGAATATGTTGTAATTATAATCATTGAAGGAACGCGTTATAGAAACTACCACTGATTAAAAAGTAGTGCTGGAGAAGAAAATACAAAATACTCTATAATTTTAAGAAAAAATGAACTTCCATAGTAACCATACCTTAATGTAGTCCTCAGAAGAGTAGAGGTATTTGTCAATCTGGGTCAGACCACCATCCACATCCCATAACAGGATCATACCCAGAGAGGCTGCAGCACTCAACATGCCTGAAGAGACAATCAGTGTTTGTAATAAACTGCAAGCAACAGCAAACAGAAAGCTCAGCCATCTATGGGAGTCAATGTATTATAGCAGTATTCAGCAGTAATGAAAGAACCGCTCCAGTGGGTTGTACAAACGCTCCACTTTGATATCTTATGTATGTATTCTGGTACCATGGTCCTTGTTCTTGTACAGCCACTTGTTGCCGTCGTCTGTGAGCAGCTTATCCTGTCCAAAAGCTGCGTTGACAAAGCCGTTCACAAAGGAAGAGGCCAAGTTCATGCGGGCTGAGTCCACCTGTGATCCGCTGCCTCCAAACCCTGTCACATACAGCAAAGAGGTCACTCAAAAAACACGCCCTACATCAAAACATCCTTATTTTACTTTCCAGTGATTTTCTTATCTATGTGACTTAAAGTGGGTATATTAGTCATGGATGCAGACATAGTCTTTATACATATACTCACTGTTGTTCTCCAGGTGTGTTTTGTAGATGTCATCTGGGACCTTAGGCTCCATAATGTCCAGCTGGGGAAGACAAATGTGTTTTTACTAAAACTGAAACGTACCGAGTCATCTTGACAATGACGCTGAGGTTCAGTTATAATCCTGCACCCCCCTCTGTGAATCACACAGCATTATTATTTACGTGTCTGAGGTGAAAGTCAATTTGCGTTTTCCGTTATTGTTTTACTGCTGTCACCATCCACTTGCCGTCTCCCCCACAAGTAATTAATTCTACCACTTCTGCATGCCATTTAAGTGATTTAGGGGGTCCTGTGGACACACATTTTCACTGAATCTTCAGCTTCATCCTTTCTGCACATATTCAAGCTTCTTGTGATTCTCCTAGCTTCAGTTTAAATATGGGGGTAAAACACTGGATACACATATCTCTGCTGACCGTGTTATCAAAAATATCACTGTTTCTATCAAATCCAGAGTTAGTTAATTTGTCAAATTAGTGGCAAATAAAACCCCATGGACTACACTACCCATTAATGATTAACACGGGGCTGTGCAATGCATAGGCCAATCAGTCTGTCTGTATATGGTGTAGTGCTGATTGATTAAATACAAATAAAACACTTGGTCGTGTGTTGTTTTCATTAAACTAATTCCCTACAGTTAACCATGGCGATGATTATACAGCCTCCTCTCTCCTACCTCTCTAGCCAGAGCCAAGAAGTTGCTGTTCAGCTGCACGTTGGACATGATCTCTGTCAAGTCTTCATAGTCCTCTACGTCCTCGTTTAGCTCCAAGAACATACCATGTCGACCCAGCATGAAGGCCATCTGCTTCTGGATGACTCTGCAAAAAACAAAGATAGGGTATGTGGTTAACAGCCAACACCTTTACTTTTAATTTCTCCACTCACTATAACTTATATTTGTTATAAATGGCATGACGAGTTCTTACATGTCTTTGCAGGATGTGAAGATGTTTTCTACTAGCTCCACATCATTGAGCATCAGGGCCAGGCGTAGAGCCTCTGGATAACGGTTGAACTTTCTGAAGATGTTCAAGGCACATCTCAGCAGCGCCGAGTTTTCTGGCTCAGGAACGTAACTCACACAGCTGGACAAGTGACATTTTCATTAAAATATGAATATATGAACCCAGCAAATTATTTTTTGATTTTATACAAAATGTTGAATGACATTTTAACATTTATTTTTTACATATATATATATTCAAACTAATTTGTAAAAAAAAAGTCAACAGACCTGGTGAGGTAGAGGCAGACTTTGCCATAAGCATTTTCATCAATATAATCCTCCAGCATGTCTAGCCTCTCAATCTCCATCAGCAGGTCACACGCCTCGTGCTCAGCATTGTGGGCCATGTTGTAGGGCACAATCTCCTTCACTAGTTTCAGCAGTGTCTCCTGCTGGGTTTTATCACTCTCCTCCACCTCCTGCCACTCTTTAGCCACCTCACCAGCAAGATGCCTAGAAGACACGAACAAAAAACATATTTGACACCGAGGAAGGAAGGCAACAGCATATACTTGTGTTCAAGGACATAAAAATATCCAAGGTTATATCAGACGTTTTATATGAAATTTTCCTCAGCAGCAGTCAGGTATTTCTGTATTTGCAGAATGACTGTGAGCCAACACAATCTGCCTTTTAGCCAAAAGGCTCTGCATTCTTAAAGTAGAGAAATAACCAATTTAAGAACAATCACCAAAGAATTTCGACATTCCCTCTGTTTACATCGCAGCTTTGCATACCATGGTTGATGACGTCAATGCATTACTCATGCCTGAGATAATATAATGTACCTGACATATTCATGACCCCAGGAGGCCAGCTCTTCCTGGGAGCCCAGCAGACGGTACTTCAAACACTCCCTCTCACCGCTCATCGTCATGGCCAGCACAGACGCCACATCAGCACAGAAACGCTGGAAATAAAAAACATGGAGGAAAGTTTGAACTAATTTGGGCATTGCTGCTAAAATGTTCTGAAGTGTGACGTATGTGGATTTGTTATTAAATTTATTAAATCACAATGCCATTTGTGCAATTATACAGATAGCACTGACACACAGATTTAAACTAATTCTAATGACAGATCTGAATAAAAAGTCACACTAACACTTTTTCTGGCTTTAAAATCTGTATACTTTTTAGACATCAGTAAGTACCACAGAACTGTTCTTATATGGTCTGATGAAATATATTAAGCAGTCCTTTCCTTGCTGTCACATCATATCTGCACCGATTTTACAGTCTGGCTCCAGTGAGAACTGTTCAAGAATGAGGGCATAGTTTAACTTTTCATTTTTCTTGCAGCACAGCAAAGGCCTACCTTGTTCTCTCCAGGGGTCATGCCGTCATAGATTTCTTTGAGCTTTCCATAGTGTGGGCGTAGGAACTTCAGGGGCTTAGGTACAGAGGTCATGGACGTGGTTGAGGAGCGGATTAGTCTGCGCAGCTCTTCTAATGCAGGCCGATGCAGTTCTGTGTTCTTCTCCTATTAATTTGTGGAAAATAATGTTTATGCATTTATCATGCTTACACTCCGACACAAAGAGAACAAAAGAAGCAACAAATACTCACACTCAGTCTCTCCACCATCATCTCCAGATCCTCTTGTAACTGCTTGTCTTCCTCTGACTGAAAAACAGTGAGGATACTATTTATGATATGTCTCATAACCAGGGTTGTTCAAGTAGGTTGCTAGTGACTGAATTTCCTAATCCTCTCATGCTTCCTTCTTGAAATTATAGATCAATGGAAACTGATAATTAAGTGACCACTGTTGCAGACTATCATAACTATGTCAAAGTCACACCCATCATATTTCTGAGAAAGCTGTCCAACACAGAATGTATGGTTGGTGTATTTATAATAATGACATGACCATAATATTATAGCACAAAAGCAATTCATTTAAATAGAATTTCAACTTTTGGAACCAAGTGAATAATTGAGTGTTTTGAAGATACCTTAACTAACTCAAAAAAGTAAATCGTAGCAAACAGCATAAACAAGACAGCAGTAATGCTCATGTTTATACTACATTTCACATAGTTATCCACCATCTAACCGAAACACAGTAACCTGTCCACTGACAGTTTTTAGTGTATAAATAAAGACTGATAGAATGACAAATAAGTGCCCTGTAATATTTAGTTCAATGCAGGACAAATATTATTGTGTTGTTTGACTTAATGTCAACTGCTGTGTCATATAGTTGGACCAAACAAGCCGAACATGCTAACGAAGCTAACACTGATGACAGTGAAGTCAGCGGACACAACAACTAGCAAGCTAACGTTAGCTTACCGGCTGAGGTTGGTAGGCTAAGCTAATGTTAGCTAAAAGGGGAGAGTTTATCTGCGGGACTTTAACGGACAATAGCATGGTAATCAGCCACAAGGGTGACATTTCACAAAGAAAATTATCTCTGTTAAGTAAATAAATGTTCATTTGTCCTTTATCGTGAATGCCACAGACCTCGGCCTGCTCAACCATGTTGTCAAAGCGGCAGTGACTAAGGCAAAATAACACGTCTGGCTGCTGTAGCGTTAGTTAGCACACCTTTGAATGGGAAGAAAATGCGCAATTTTACCAATTCTTGCTCCTCTTTTTTGTCCTTATCCTTCCCCGCGGGCTGCTGGCCCTTTTCTTTTTCTTTTTCCTTTTCATTTGTCTTTTCGGTGTTCTTATTTTCTTTGTTTTTTGCCTCCTCCATAGTTGCGGCTCTGTGAACTATCGGTTTGCAAACGGAACTAGTATTGCACCGCTACTTGTTCGCCACTGGAAATCTGTTGTGGTACGTCTTCAGCGCCCCTACAGGCGGTGAAAATGTGTTGCAGTTTCTGTGTACTTCAGGTACCGCTAAGAAAATGGACTTTCTTGTTTAATATTTTACTGCGTCACTTTGAACATAACATTGTCTTTTTAAATAGAAAATGTTAAAAAAGTTTCAGATCATGAAATTGGTACTTAAAATAAACACATCGACACGTGTACGCTTTATTTAAAATGTATAAAGTACACAAGTAGTGTGAAAAAAATGAATGAGGTATTTTGAACAGGAAGCTCATATTTCGTATGTTTTGCGCGTTCATTAAAGTAGCTGAAGAACTTGTCATATGACCACACTGAGGCAAATCACATGTTCCAGGCAGTTTCCTTGTTTAGACCACCATGGCTTCCTTAACATGTAGGGTTCTCCTTTGTAAAGTGACCTTATTTTTGCTGTTTTCTCTGCTTAATGTTGGAGAGGGACAGTACAAGGGGTTCAGGAAGTTCAGTGAAGTGCAGGACACCCAGCACTGGGCTGCGTCTGAGGAGCAGTGGTTCATACAGAAACTGGATCACTTTAACGGTGCAGACAGCAGAGTGTGGAAGCAAGTAAGTCTATGTGTTCGGTCGCTCAGTGCAAGGGTTAAGGTATAATTTGAAAGATGACAAATGACATTGATATAATCATTGATTTAATGTGGAAGATGAAGAGAAATACACTCATTTTAAAGATTGCAGACTTAATGTGAACTGTAAACATAAACTGTGGTTTTAACTCTCTACACATCTCTCTTCTTTTCCCCCCATAGAGATACTTTGTAAATGACGCCTTCTACAAATCTGGTGGTCCAGTGTTCCTGATGATCGGTGGAGAGGGTCCAGCTAATCCAGCATGGATGGAGTACGGCACCTGGCTCACCTACGCTGAGAAGGTGGGAGCTCTCTGCCTGATGTTGGAACATCGTTTCTACGGAAAGAGTCACCCGACAGTGTAAGTTTGTCGCTGCTGCATAATTGTGACTGTAAAGGATCCCGTGGACTTAGACTGAGCTAAAAAAACAAAACAAATGCAGAAGTTCAGCACCATCAAGTTTTCCACATAGAGGGAAAGGAATATTTCCTCAAACCGTTTCACATGGAACTTTGACCAGACACTGCTGTTAACCCTTCATAAACGTAATAAAATCGTAATATTACCATCCATATAAAGTTGTGTGTATTAAAGTGGAATGAAAACAAGTAGCATTTGTTTGCAGTTTATAATACAAGCTTCAAGACACTTCCTGTATAAAGAATCACTCATTTCTAAATCTTGAGGATTCTTTTTGCCCTCTTAAGAATCTTGATCTTCTTTATTTAGTCAGAAATGTTGCTCCTGTCGACAGGGAATTTAACGCACTTTGAGTCCCTAACAGGAAACAATCTGTAAACGCCATATAAAAGATGACCTGTTTTTCTTGTAATCTCTTTAAATGGCCAGCTGATGTCCCCTTTACCGTAGGTAAAACTCAGAGTTTTGCCTAAAGGATCTTTCATGAGATGTTTCTTGTGTGACACCTCGGTTCGAAATATCTGAAAGGCTCCTTCAGTTCTAAACGACTCTCAAACCTCGGTCATTTAGAAATCAATCAATATCAATCTGCACTAACTCTGCACTTTTTTCCCTCTTCATATGTTCGTACCAAATAACTCAAGCTATGTGCCTGTGAATGCTGCCAATTGCATTTAAGAATAGTAGGTTTCCTGTTAAGCGCTTCAGTGAGCTGCAGTATTTAAAAATGATGTCTTTTCACAAGCCAACATATGTACTCAGACAAAAGGCATCTGCCAGGATGAACTGAGGAAAGTGCAGAACTCTTGGCGGAGGAACGTTTTTTGTTTAAATCACTTCCAGAACCTTTCATGTTATTGCAACAAAGCAGATGAGTTCAATCTGTTACAGTCATAGTGGATGTGAATGAATGCTGCTCGACCAGTGTTTCCATCAATTATATGTTTATATTTCTTTCAGACGGCACATTGGTGCAGGATTCCATGGCTTACACTGTGGTGTGGTCACTGACAGTAAAATAGACAAACGACTTCCCAGTGAGGATAATATATAAATTCATAGCATGATCTGTGTCAAATGGCATCCACTCATATAAAGGATGTGTATTCACAGGCCCTCGTTGTCTGTCATCGACCGCTGGAGTGAGTGTAGCAGCTGTACCACTAGGTGGCAGCGCTGCATTGAGATAACCACAAACGTCCTCATGTAGCTGCTTCAGCTGAATAGTGGGGCTGTGCGCTGTAAACACTCGCCCAAAATTCTCTCTCTTTTTTTTTTTCATTTAGGGACCTCAGCTCAGACAGCCTGCGTTTCCTCAGCAGTCGCCAGGCGCTGGCCGACCTGGCACACTTCCGCACCGTGCTGGGCGAGAAGGAAGGCCTGAGCAACAGCAAGTGGGTGGCGTTCGGCGGGTCGTACCCGGGCTCACTGTCTGCTTGGTTCAGGCTGAAGTACCCTCAACTGGTCCATGCCTCTGTGGCCACCAGTGCACCTGTTCATGCTACAGTCAACTTTCCAGGTGTGAATGGTCACAGCACAATATAATCACACAAACGTTTAGAACAGCAAACCCCAATTTATTTTTGAATAATCAGATTTGATGTTTTGCCAGACTTTGTTTAAAAAAACAGGCAATTTAAGTTAGATTTGCAATCAAGAAGCAAAGTGTTATCACCTCATGAAAACATTTCTTGAAATATTTAAGTTTGTTTTAGCATTCGTTTTAACTTTACGTAATAGACTGATTTAGCAAAAAAAACATCCTCTGTGGGATTTATTTTGCCTCGCATTCTTTATGTGCGCTCCAGTATCAACATCCTCGGCCGAGCTCGTCAAGCATTAAATTGAACTGCTCGCACATTGTGCGGTTTTGCTCAGTGTCTGGGAAGTAAGGGTCCCAGATGGATCAAAGATGAGGGCTCATTCTCTTATCTGTGTCTGTGTTGTTTTTGGCCGAGCCTTTTGTTTTCCTCCGGAAAGGCTGCAGGCTGGAATCAAGGTCAGAGTAAGCTTTGAACGCGGACCTATGCTTTTCCGCCCACTCACACCGGTGCTATCTTGAAGACACGATAACACGCATTGGACCTTCATTCCCTTTGACTTGAGGAGAGCATGAAAGACAACACACTCGAAGAGTAGTGTACAAGTTGTACTGGTGACGTCAAGTGTCCCCCCCCCCCCAGCTTTCCTCAAACAACACTGCAGTTAGTCAAAATTGTTAACAGTAAGGACTTGGCTTTCACTTGAGGGAGAAATATTCCAAGATTCAGTAATGTTGAGTCTTTCCCCAGAGCTTTTAGAGTTTCGTAAACTGTGAAATTGACTCATCCTATCGCTTTCAACCTCACTTTCAACCTCCTAAAATAAATATTCCCTTTCACATTGAAATAGAACTTGATTCACGTACTGTTTTGAAGATAAATTGGTGCTTTTGCTGCTTTGGAAATAGCCCCGTGGTTCTTTTTTTGTGTATTATTGTGGTCTTTTTATAGCGGCCCAGGTTTAAGTGTCCACCCTTCCCCCTGTCTCTGTGTTTTACCAGAGTACTTGGAGGTTGTGCGGCGTTCACTGGCCTCAGAGAACGCAGAGTGCCCGGATTTGGTGAAAAAGGCATCGGATACCCTCGTTGAACGCCTGAAAGACCCCAAGACCTACGACAACATCACCAAAGACTTCAAGTTCAGTACATTCACTCCCTTTGCACATGTCATATCCCTCAGAGCTTTGTTGTTATGCTTTTCTTTTCTTCCTTAAGAGGCTTCTGTTTGGCAGTCAAACCTACCACTGTCCAATGTCACATCATCAGTTCACAATCATATTTATGCATATACATCATTCTGACTGGTTACTAAGTTGGGGAGTGGCCATGGTTTAGACTTAGCTCTCCCTTTGTTGATGGACAGGCCGGTCCCATTTTTTTGCCACTGACGTCTTCCAATGAGAGTGCTGTAACGTCCTGTAAGACAATATAATTCTGCCTCTTCATTTCCCTTTTCTAATTTAAAAAGAACTCCAAATTTGGCAACTTAAAAGCAAAATCCGCAAGAAAACTTCTCCATAAATGAACTCTCAAAAACGTAAACTGCGAGCAGTACTTTCTGTCGCTAACCCTAGGCAGATTTATATTCTATTCCCTAACCTTTTGTATAACTCCTCCCGTGCTAGGATTAGAGCGCTTCACATCCTTATTACCTAGGATTCTTTCACAGCAATTAAGCGCAGCAATTTAACATCATAATTATATGACTCTTAAGCAGTTCATATTTATTCTAATAAAAATGAAAATACCTCACAGGCATCACAATTTAGACCTTTACTAATCTTATTGGTTAATGAAATTTGGTGACCTCAGTAGACTCCTAGAATGGCTCCACGAACTTTCAAGTTGAGTTGGAGTCCAGTCAGAGAGAATAATACTGATAGAAAAAAAAACGTGTGCATATGTGCAGGACTTTCTGTATTATATATATATTAGATCGTTTCACTTTTCAAAGCAAACAAGCTCAGATATAGTCGGTAAGATTAATGAACGTAGTCTTCCATTTGCCTTAAACCAAAATCCTCAAATGAGCCACCCTAGGACTGGTGGATTTAAATAGAATAAAGCCTTAAACAGTAGACTAATTAAACCTTATTTCTTGCTGCTTGTCACGTCATGCTGTTACAAAGTGTTCTTCTTTTCGATTAATATGCCGTCTCATTAAGGATATGAGTGTAAGAAAACAGCCACTTGATTCATAAGTGGCATCTTTTAAAGTGTAAAGTGAATTTGTAAAATGAACTGTTTGGGCAAATGAGAAGACAGAACTCTCGTATCTGTCTATTAAAGAACGGGCTACTGCCAGTTAGCTTGGCTTAGTTTAGGCTGAAAACACATTATCACCCATTGTTGTTTGTTACTTTTAACTGAGACTAAAAAGCCATAACATAATGGCCACCTGTCTAACACTGTGTAATTTTTGTGGGGCCTTTTACCCCCAAAACAGCCCTGACCCGTTGAGGCGTAGACTCCACTACGCGGTGGTATCTGGCACCAAGATGTTAGCAGCAGATCCTTTAAGCCCTGCAAGTTGTAAGGTTGGGCCTCCCTGGATCAGACTTGTTTGTCCTGCACATCCCGCAGCTGCTCAGTTGGACTGAGACCTGGGGAATTTGAAGGTCAAGTCAAAACCTTGAACACGGTGTTGTATTCCTCAAACCATTGCCGAACAATTGTTGCTCTGTGCCAGGGCGTGTTGAGCTGCTATTACAGGCCGCTGTCATCGGGGAATATCCTTTCCATAAAAGGGTGGACGTGGTCTGAAACCGTGCTTAGGTGGGTGGCGTGTGTCAAATTAACGTTCTCCCAGCAGAACATTACAGAAAGTGACACGCACCGTCTCGCCAGTTTGCCATATTTCCATGTTTCTATAGTGCATCTGAGTGCCATACGTTTCACAGCTAAGTGACGCACACACGCCCAGCAATCCGTGTGACGTGAAAGAAAATGTGATTCATCAGACCAGGCCACCTTTATCCATCACACTGTGGTCCAGCTCTTGGGATCACATGACACTTTGAGCAGTTACATTAGACACATCCATACAACACAAATGGTGGTGCACCATTCTATCAGAGCCAGCATTAACCTCTTCACTAATTTGCGCTACAGTAGCTTGTCTTGTTGGCCAGTCTCTACTCCTGCATGTGCGACAGTGAGGCTCAGCCAACGACTCTGCCACAAGGAACACACCACAAGAACTGCAGTTTTTGGAGATTCTCTCATCCAGTTGTCTAGCCATCACTACTTGACCCTTTTTAAAATTTCTCTGTCCACTTGCCTATTTTCTGTCTTTGAGGACAAAATGTTCACTTGACACCTAATATATCCCACCCACCGACAGTTATTCACTTCACCTGTCAGTGGTCCTAATGTTATGAATCATTTGGACTGGCTTCCTGTAGCATATGCCGGTTGCCTGGCAACATCACAGACTTCACAAGATGTGAAAATATGAACTGTTATATTTTAATGTTTTGGTTTGTGGTGCATAGCTCTTAGTCTCCATGCTAAGCTAAGCTAACCACCCACAGGCTTTTTTTGCTTCGCATTTACCAAACTCACATAAAAGCCGACCTGATCCTCTTATTCAACTCACGGATAGAAAGTGAATAAAGGAGAAAAGGGAAAAAGGAAAAAGTGAAATCTGGAGCATGTAAGAGAATCAAAGAGCAGCGGGGGTTGCTTTGGATCCTGGCTCGAGTCAGGTCCTGTTACAACGTCACGAGCATTGCCTCCGGCGTTTTGGACTCAGGGTGCACCTCTGGAATTTCAGACCTGCTCCAGAGAGGGTGCAATACAGTTGGTCAGGGAAATCATTTGTGTGCACAAAACAGAATTCATGTAAATCTAGCTTTTGGGAATGGTCAGTTGTTAAGTCCGGTTTCTTTTCATTTCTTTTCCATTGTTTTCAGTTACAAGCATGAAGTCATTTGTTGCACCCCTGCAACATGTCTGCAGTCACTGTGGCCGTCTGTGCTGTTATTTGACACGTATTTTAGGTTGTTTTAGTGACAGTAAGGTCAGTCAGCATGATGAATAAGCAGACCTAAACGGCTTCTGTCATGGTGTGGTTAGTCTCACAGAACCAATGTTGTCATGGAGAAACGCGCAAACTGCCCTGACCACACTGGATGTCTTTTATTTCAGCGTCTCGCAGACCGTGGATGCAGACATGTCCTCACGCAGGAACAAACACACAAAGGTCAAAAGGTGGTTTTTAAGGCTCGTCTCCCGTACAAACCCCGGTGCCTCAGAGAATACAGCACTTGCGTCATGGTTTCATCGTGAAGGATGGAAGTGTCTCTCAGTGCAGACACACACATGCAGACAAGCTTTAAACTACCCGTGTCGTGTCGTCAGAGCGTTGTCTGAATTTTCCTGACAGGGAATCACTGTACTACTTCAGCTGCGTTCCCAGACAAGTTTACAAGTGCACCAATCAGCCACAACATTAAAACCACAGGGAAAGTAATAGCATTGACCATCTTGTGACAATACAATGTTCTGCTGGGAAACTTTTGTTACTGGCAACGTGCGGATGAAACTTAGACACGTCCCCCCCCCCCCCCCACCTAGATCAGACCAGGAACCCCCACTTCATAGCAATGACACTCCTTGATGGCAGCAGCCATTCCCAGCAGGATGCAGCCTGATATGCGCACACACACAAAAACAGTTTAGGAACAACTAAGCACGAGGTGTTGACCTGGCCTCCAAAATTCACTAGCTCCCAAACTGATCAAGTGTCTGTGGGAAGCACTGGAACAAGCCTGGTCCACAGAGTTCCCTCCCCTCAACCCACAGGACCCAAAGGCCCCATTAACAACATTCTGTTGCCAGACACCACAGGACACCCTCAAAAGGCCCAAATCCCAGTATTGGGAAGGTGATCATAATGTTATGCCTGATCGGTGTATGTCTGTGTACTGCAGTGTATTTGCATAGTCACTGTTCAGGCCCCATTCTAGCTGGTTCCATTGTTGGTGGATAGTTAACATGGCACGATGCACAGTACAGTTGTCTAACTTACCTCCTTTTTCCTTCTCTCACTCCTCCACATTTTCCTCCTTCGTCAACCTCCACTCTAATTTTCCTTCCACCATTTTTGTCCCCCTCTCTACCTTCCTGACCTTCTGGATTCCACTAATTCCTCTCCTTTGTCTTCTGATTCCCCCTTCCCTTTTTTCTCTCTTTCTCCAGTTTGTGTTCCACACTGACGATCCAGACAGAGATGGACTCTGCCTACTTCCTGGAAATGCTGGCTGGCAACTTCATGGATGTGGTCCAGTACAATCAAGACAACAGGGCATTTGAGGTGAGGACGAGGGGAAGAGTAGGGGCAAGACGAACAACAATGAGTAAAAGAAATGTCAGGCTCAGGAGGACATTGTGTGATTTTGGACTGACAGAATAGATAGGTTCCACAGTTTTTGTCGCTTACAGAACACCTGCTGTCACACAATGAAAACGAGTAGCTTAAAGGGCAATTTTGTCATTTTTGGGTACCCTTGTTTTCATTCGTACACTACAGCCATTGTCATAATGTAGCGTAAACCACAGACATTCACTTATGTATTTATTATGTTCGATAATGATGTTACGAATCACAGATGAACAATCTTTGGTCTGATATAGAAACAGTGTGGTAAAGTAGACATGACTGATGCACGTTGACGGAGGGCCGAGAAACGGTTTGTGTAAAGGTTTTGTGGACCAGGCGTTGACCTCGTATCCAGGCGTGGTTGAGTGGAAGGGAGTTATGAGGTGTAGGAAGCTTACGCACGAACATAATAAACCCTGCATTGTCCGACAGAAAGAGCCTCAGAGATATTGCCTCGTAAGAGTCGCTGGGTCGGCAGTGGTGTTTTTCGGGGCCACTAACTCTGTCTTTTATAAGCTACTTTTTATGTGCCTCAACAAAGAGGACGGCAGCTCAGTGGACACCATGTGAAGGGAGGAACTAGGTTTTAAAGCTCGTCACTGGACAGGGGTTTTAAATGCTTAAACTGCTGCTTATCTCGTGTTTTCAAAGACACTTTTTTCCCTATTTTAGAAAAAAGACCTTTAAAGAGACCTTCTGTTAGAACTATGTAAAATGAAACTCCTGTCACACAATCATATAGGTAGAAATTAAGTTAATAATATTGATGTGTTGCACTGTCATACTCCTGTACCCGTTGTGGTGAGATGTAGATCTGTCACCCTTTATCCCCTTTAGGAATCCTTTTCTTTTACCACATATTTCTTTTTTGCCCTCCTCTTCTTTTTTTTCATCCCAGCCCCTCTCTGTCCCCTGGTGCCTTGAGAAGACGTGAGTCCGGTTACCAATAAGCTGATGTGAAAATGTAACAAAAGCCTCTTTGGTCTCTCTGGTTTCCTGTCGCCCCAAGCTAAAGAGACGCTTATAAAAGAACTGAGACCAGTGGTGGGCTACGGAGCCCACAGCACTGAGTGGACGAGCGCAGCCAGCAGCTGCCTCTCTGACACAAAGGCCTGGCTACAGAGCAAACTAGCAGGTTTTAGGTACCACTGAGGAATTCGGGTATGAAGTACGAGTGAGGTGTAACTCAATCAGAAGAGTCAGAACGGTGGCTTCACAGTCGAGGGGTTATCAGTGAGGGGCTTTATGAAATGTGGAAAGACCTTATGTAAAGCAGCAGCTTGCAGGGCAAATGCTAGTATTTCTTCCTTTCACGCAGAGGATGCAGACAGAGCCAGAGGCAGTGGTCACTGTGGGTCATTTCCAGTAAACAGGGCTTTCATTTTGTAAATACTCACCGCAGTAATCACTACCAAATGTTTACCTCTGCGGCTCTTATTGCAATAAATAACGCTTTTTGTTGTGGGAGAGTTTATAACTGGAAGAGCACCAGCACAGTGTTGGACAGCAGCTATTGAATCCCTTTTGAGGAGCTCTGTGGGCACACGTTGAGCAGATCACCACAGTTACCCAGACGACTGCATGGGTTGTCTTCTCTAATTGTCAATGATGCAGATTTTAGACCAATGTTAAAATGTGCAATACGCAGCCTGTGATGCATTCACATACCCAGTGAATGTAGACAGAACCCCTTTAAGACATCCAGCCCTTGACATGCACATAGTGTCATTATAACTGATTTGCTTTCTCTTCTTTTCTCCTTTCTGTGCGGCGATGCTGTGAGTATAGGGAGCGTTGGGCACCAACATCACCATCAAGGTGCTCTGCAGCATGATGGCTGACACCTCACTGGGAGATCCTTATGCCCGATACGCTGCCGTGGCCCGTCTCATGATGGAAACATACTCCATTAAATGCCTGGATTCTAGCTTCAGTAACTACATCAGAGACATGACGAACACGTCGTGGGACGGCCCAGCTGCAGGGGGAGGTGGGTGTGGATGTGTATTGGGAAGTGGTATTTTGTTTGTGCACATGAGGCTATTTTAGTTGATTCTATTTCAAAATGTCAGCTATAGGAACTGCGTGCCTGTTGCAACACAGCTCTTTATAAGGAACGTCAGATGGATTGTTTGTGTTCTTGTCTGGCTTTAAAAAAAATAAAAAATCCAAGGGAGTGCACCCAGTGATTAAAAACATGCATATTTAACCCAAAACTCGACCACAAGTCAATGCTCTGTACTAAAGTTAGTCGTTTCCAGCTCATGAGTGGGAGGGTGGGAGGTGGATCGTTGGAAAAGGATGTGGTTTCGTCAAAAGCCACTGGGATGCGCCTGCAGAAACTCCCCAGATCAACATTTTTTCTTATGCACCCTTACCTCTTTTAATTAGGGCAGAGTTACTAAAGTAAATACTTTATAGATGGGCATTTGAAACAAATTTCTAACATTATCAACTCTAATATTGGTGCCTTGGTTTCTGAGAACCAATTGAACATGCTGGCCATGTGCGTATGTGTTGTCAGGGAGACAGTGGGTCTACCAGACCTGCACTGAATTTGGATTCTACCAGAGCACCGATTCCCCCAATCAGCCATTCGCTGGCTTCCCTCTGCAGTGAGTACTCTAAACATCACCTCTCTGCCTAAAGAACACATAACTTATGTTTTCTTTACCGTCTCTCCCCTCGCGCACTGTCTCCAAAGCACACACGGTCCATTTTCTTTCTTTTCTTACAGTTTCAGAAGGTGTTGCATTGTTAATCTGTTTTTAATTTTTTCAGGTATCAGGTGAAACAGTGTGCCAGCTTCTACAACGTCAGCGGTGATCAGGTGGCGGAGGCCGCCGCCAAGACCAATGAGTATTACGGCGGCTACAACATTCGCTCTAGCAGAATAGTCTTCCCCAACGGGTCCATTGACCCCTGGCATGCCCTGGGCATCACCCAGGATATCGCACCTGACCTCCCTGCTGTTTTCATCGAAGGTGAGATAAAACTTGCACAGTCAGAGCCACTGTGACTTAGTGTTTGCTAGGATTACAACTAATAATTGTATATTTTATCATATTATTCACTTAGTAAATTAATCTATTGATTTATCAATCCTTTGGAAAACTTACTACTAAAATTTATCTGCTTACACCCACTAAGATCGTAACATTGATTTTTTATTTTTTTTATTTTATTTTATTGGTCCATGTGCTCATACACAAACTGCGTACAACTTGAAAATACACTGGAAAGCAGCGTTGCCATGCTAGTCATTAGCATCAGCTCTAGGAGTTTTCACGACACAATGATTACTCCCAGGTACTGAACACCACCCAACAATCAGACAGAAATGTTGTCCTGAGGTCTGTAAGCTCCTGGGTTTTCTCTGTTGCGATGCTCATACATAGCCGCTGTGCTGCTGTGGTAGACCATTTCATTTTTTACCTAGTGTCCATCTTATTGGGGCTCTGTTACAAGATTCCCCACACGTTTGTCCGCTGTGTTCTGGCTTTTTCTAATGAAGTCCAATTTTCATCATGTTTAACAAAGGAGCGCCCACACGAATCCACGTTGAGCATTAAATTGTTGCATGCTTTAGTGTTAAAAGTCCCCACTATATCACTGAAGTGTGAACAAATAATAGTAGCATTGCCACACTGAACTTCTGACTGAGAACTAGCTTAAATAGCAAACTAGCTAGCAACATCAAGCTAGTTGTAGGGTTTTAATTAACATTCTGTGACACAAACTTTACCTTTAATTATTCACTTCTAATAAATATTTATTTGCTGATTTTGTCATCAAAATACTTCCAGACATACAGGTTAAGACTAGGACTGCATTTGAATATGGCAGATTTTTAGATTTCTGGTTTACATAAGGTTTGCATACCCCAGCTGAGACAGACTTAACTTGCATGTGGTTTGAAGTAGTCTGTATATTGTTAAGTAAACCCTGTTCAAACCATTCACCTTTCTGTAAGTTGTTCCCTGAGACTAATTTGTGTTTATGGCTGTGTCCCATTGCAGTAACCGAGCATTATTTTAGAGGAGAACAATGTCTCCTTGTTTAACTCTCCTTTTATTAGGAGGATAATTGCAACTGGAACACTCTGATTCCCTCCCTATGTTTTGCTGCTGTATTCATTATGTTTATATTTTCCTCTAATCCAGGAACAGCTCACTGTGCCAACATGTACCCGGCCAGGAGCGAGGATCTCCCGAAGCTGTCTCTGGCCCGTGACCACATCTTCTTACTCCTTCAGCAGTGGTTAAAGGAATGACTGACACTTACATAAACTGGTCGGTGGCTTTCCAAAACAAACCTGTCTCTCCAGATCAGTGACACTGGAACAGGACTGCTTATTTTACTGCCAAATTTACCGACAGTTTGACATGCCACTTTGCACAAGTGTCAGGCGACACAAAATGCGGGTATATAAAATGAGAATGACACATTTGAGCTGATGAATAAAGATGTTTTTTATTATGATTTCTGCATTTTCAGTTTCTCTTAGTTTAAATTGCAATGGTAGATATTTGGCTAATTTTGAACCACCTACTGTACATGGCTGGTGACAGGGACTTGTTGAACCGAGAAAATGAAAATAGAAATCAGACCATATTCGTTAATCCTTGCCATTTAAACCAACATAATTGTGTTTAAATCTCAAAGACCATGACGAACTTTGCAGAGTTTGTCAGACTAGTGAGGATAAAACCTTGGATTTGTTGTACACCAGTTATAGAGACGCACAACCAGGGGTGTTTAAGGTGTGTTGGAGAGAAGATGGGAATGTTTCAGCATATTTTGACCTCTCCCTGATACTGAAAAGTTGCCTAGAGTTGGAAGACACCTTGCAAGAATAGATGTTCCTGTTTTTCCAACCAGTGTGCACGAGAAGACCTGTGAAGACCTTTGACCTTAGGCTAAGAATCTCTGCAGAGCAAGGGAACCAGGGCCGTGTGGCCTAGATTACAGCCTACTTTACTGAAAGTTTGCAGTATTTCAGGGTGCAAGGTAACACTGGAGCACTCCAAGGAATGGTACTGTCATCCTTTTTGTTCACACCTTAAACCCCTGACTTCTAAACTCGGGAACACGCCGTTTTGCAAGTTCTCAGACGACTTCCCCATTGTTGGCTTTATCATACACACTAAGGTGGAGGAGTACAGAGAACCTTTGTCATTAAAAGCCTATGGGGCATCAGAGTAAAGGAACAGCTCATATCTTTAACACATATTTGCTTCCTCAGGCTTAAAACTAGATAGCTTATATAAATATGAGTTCAGTGCAAATGTTAGAAACATTTTGCAGCGTAACGTATGTGTGTGTGTTTTAAAAAAAAAAAAAAAAATGTCATTCCATGTCACTGTCTTTTGTGGCATCTTATTGACCAACCCTTTCTTAACACCGACTCTTTGAACAACCAGACGTTGAGGCCTACACCACCTCTGTGCTAGCATACATCACTTTTGGCATAGACAATGTCACCACCAGTAGACCGGTCAAAACATTTTCCAACCACGAACCCTGGTTTGACTTCACGGTCAGAGCTCTGCTACGAGACAGGGAGGCCTATGGGAAGTCTCTTGAAGGCTATAGGAGCGGACGTGAACAGATGCCTCAAGGCTGCCAAGTTAAAATACAAAGAGCAGATAGAGGCCAACTTCAGAGGAAACAATCCCCACTCAATGTGGCATGGCATTTTTTTAAATTTTTTTTTTAAATATGTATTTCCTTTATATACACCTCACTGCTACTAGAGATTGTGTGCAATTACAGTAAAGTTCTTCCTTTCTGTTTACACAATGTGTGGTGTCCAACTCTTGACCAATACAATTCATATTGAGAAACGTATCTTTCACAGCTGCTTTTGGAAATTTCATAATAAAGTAAGTTTATCTTAAGGCACGATGGAAAAACAAACACCTAACAACGTGTTATTTGATGGACAATCGTGTCCAACAAGCAGCGAGGAAACAAAACTTTTAAATGGTACTCTACCAGAAACCAGTCCTCTTCTTGAACTGGCATGCGTGGCACAAACATGCACCATCTGGTGTTTTTTGGGGCAGGTTTAGTCTTGTTTGATGAAAACAGTGTAAATGTTTTCTTAGCTGCTCAGCAGGAGCATGATGGTATCCCCACCCTGGAGCAAAGATGGTATGTCAGACACTTGCGTGACTAGGCTAGATGCCATATTGCGAAGTCCACATCTTTTGCCTTGAAGTATGTAGTTTTACTTTAAAAGAAGAATGTCAAATGTAAGGCGTGATTACAGTCTGCAGCTGCGTGTTCCACAAAAACTCTGCAAACAGTGACAAAAGATTAAAAGTGTTTATTGTCACAACAGTCTCATCTCTGGACATGCGTGACCCCCACAACCCCAATCACAATCCACACCCACAAAGGCCGTGGACCAAACTCTGCCCTGAATGCAGCAACTGTCTGCGACCCCTTGTTGCAACAGTGACTAAGTCTCCCCATAGCCATTCAGTCACACGCTGTTCAGCCCACAAAATAAACATGAACTATATATTCTTATGACGGACTATAATCCCTCATAGTCTTTGTAAATATAAACATTTGCGGTGGCTTCATTTGTAATTGCTCATACACTCTCTTTTAATCCCCTGTAATTCAAAACCTCCAGGAACCTACTCTTAATCCTCTATTTGGCAGCAGCAGGGACGTAACTGAAACTCTCTTTTCAGGTGTGGGTTTGCGTGTGTGTCGCCACCTGACTGCATCACCTCATCAGAAAGAAAAGCATCAGGTGGCCCCCTTTCAGTTTGGGGGAAGTTGTTCCAAAGTTCACACGTGCCTTTATTTAGTTTTTGGTTGGCTAAGCAATAATAACAATAAAAAAAGAACATAAAAAAGAACAAAAACAATGCTGGATAAGCTTTGATGCTAACTAATAATGAGTTTTATTTATGGTACACATTACAAGTCTGAAAATGATGTTGGCGTCTATACTTATGATTGTGAATACAGTTATTTTCCATTTCCCGTATGACGAAACGTGTTTAAAAGCTCGCTTCTTAGTCATGTTTCGCCCATTGGTTTCGCCATATGAAATGTAAAATGACTCAAAAAACTAAGGTATTTCATTACTTCCTGTATAAACATATTTATTGGCTACGTCAAAGTTGTCACAAATTACCGGAAGTGGCTGCATTAACGTAAGCATGACTGTAAATACCCCCCGTAAAATACAAAAATAAAATCGCTATGAGGAATAAAAGCGAATGTACTGCTTTTACTCTGAAAGCCTAGCGGAAGTAGAGGTCCTGTTGTGTTGCGGTTGACACCAGCAGAGACGCACACACAAACACACACCCACACTTCGTACTGCGCTGTCTGCCAGGAAGGCGGAGTTGAGACCAATAAATTGCTTCATGAAACAACGGTGGAGTCAGTAGTAGCGCTCACTTTCACTGGAATAAAGAGTTTTATTTTCCTCTGATATTGCGGTCCACTACTCTAGTGTCTAGTTTGAGACGGCTGTGGACAGCGGACTGATAAGGTTCATATTTTACCTGCGGAGCCAGTCGAGTTAACGACTCGTGATAGGTAAGAACTCGACCGTTTTTAACTCAACACATTTTAAACAAGTACTAACGTTAACGGTACCTAGCTTGACAGCACCGCGTAGTCTTCATTTTAGCGCAATAAGTTCCTCCTTTTCAGTTTAAACAACACTGCTATACACTAGCGAATATGCAACACATCCATTGGGTGGGTTTGGTATCTTTAAATAATTAAAGTTCACCTACCACAGGAAATCTGTTATTCGTTTATCTTTAAGTCAACGTGACTTGTAAGACAATAGTTCAAACAAAAAGTGCGTTTCACCTTCTGACTCGCGTCCCCCTGCTGTCGGTCTTCTAGAGAAGCGTGGTGGCTTTTGGACGTTTGTATTAAAAGGCTGCTTTATTGAACCCTGGCCTGGGACCGTAGGAAAAAAACAAAATACAAAATCTTAAAATTGTTGCTTTTTGGCAAACGCAACGTACCCAACAGTCACAAATGACTCACATCTGCATATACTTCTCGGGTCTTTTCATATTGTCATGCAAAGCACATTTTATTATTATTATTATTATTATTATTACAGCATGTGCAATTCAGCAATTCATGGGCTTTACATGGATAACCAAAGTCCATTTACAAAATGGCATTTTGATGTCCTTTGCACTGCAGGAACAGCTTCAACTAAGGGATGGTTCACACTGTAACTGTTGGACAATTTAGCATGTTTACCACTAGTCCTCTGCACAATAAATCACTAGCAGGCTCCCATTTGGGCTCTTGCGGCCATATCCCTCGTGCTTCAGGGTGTGGGGCACTCTGAATCATTTCCTAAAATGGTCTCAAAGATACCATTTGGTTTAAAATTAAAGCAAAAGAAGAGAATGGTTTCCGTGCCCCAGGTATGAACCTAGAACGCGATATTTACAGTGTGAGTAAGAGTTAGTCAGCTCTTGCAGCACTGTATTAAAGGGTTTCTCCCAGGCTGGAGTGTATGGGGTAATAGTTGGATATACTTTTCACATGACTCATCCTGGTTGTCCAGTATCTTGGAAGTGACATAATAGTTTTTAGAAATGTGTAGATGGCGTGATGCTAAGACAAGATTTTATGAGATAAGATTTTTTATTATTAGGTTTTATTTGTCACATGCACAATGAAATTTATTATCAGATGAGATAATCAGTGGTCACAAATTGCCTCTGATATTCTGTTCTTTGTTTTTGTAGGTGCTGTTGGGATCAAAATGAAGCACCTCTTCTTGTTTTGTCTTTATGCACTGGTGACCCTGTACGGTCATAAGGGTGTCCTTTCCCAGGCTCCCACCTACGGTGAACGGGGCTCTGATCTTGGCATACAGGTGTTCCAGCAAGTAGTGCGCAACAAGCCCTTGGAAAATGTGGTGCTTTCACCCCATGGAGTGGCTTCCATCCTAGGCATGCTGCTGCCGGGAGCCTATGGGGAAACACGGAAGCAAGTCATTAATGTGCTCCGTTACAAGAAAAATGGTAGGAGATGTTTATAGCAGCAGAAGATTATTCCCTATACGGATTTTTTTTTTTAAAGTTTTATTTAATGTTTAACTCAACAGAGGTTTAAATTTCTAATTTGAATGCACAGGCCCTTACAAGATGTTGAGGAAGCTACACAAGAGCTTGACAACGAAGTCCAACCAGGATGTTGTGCTAATTGCCAACGCCATGTTCAGCCAGAAGGGTTTCCCCATGGAGGAGGACTTTGTGAAAACCAACAATGACAACTTTCAGTGTGAGGCAAGGAGTCTGGATTTCAGTGACCCCAGTGTTGCAGCAGATGAAATCAACGAATGGGTCAACAATAAGACCAAAGGTAGTAATCACGGTGGTGCATAGCAACTGCAGGCACATTATAACACACTGTGAAAGGCAAATGTGAGACCGTATTAGAATAGTTCAGAATTCTGCTCATCCTCAAATTGTATTTTTATGTCAGTTATGTATTAAAGTATATTTACATACATTTCTTGAATTTTAAGAAGATAGACCTGACAGGAACTCACTGAGTTGGGCACAAAGTGATTTGCTGGAATTCCAAAAATAAAGCTCAAACTAGAGCAACTGGTCTGGAAAAGTTTCTTAACAATGTTTTGTGACTCGTCCAGTTGCTTCTTGAGGTCTGAAGACTGATGGAGACTCGTGAAACGGGAACATCTGTGGGTGTTTTGTTACAAACTTGCATGATGAGTCTTGTTTTCACAGCCAGATACATGCCTATAGTCGGAGGAAACGGTTTAAAACAGTTTTCTTTCTCTGTGTCCTAGTGTGACGCTGCATTCTTTTTCATTCATCCTGAAGTCAATCTAAAAGATAAGCCTTTTTTTCAAACCTCACAAACTTAACTGTGTTCTCCTGTTGCATATCTATCTATTCAGGTCACATCCCCAGCTTGATCAAAGCAGACATGCTGGATTCTGCTCTGACCCGCCTGGTCGTTGTCAACTCGATCTACTTCAAAGGCTTGTGGAAGTCCCGCTTCCAGCCTGAGAACACCAAGGTGAAACCTTTCACCGGGGGTGATGGCAATGTGTACAAGGTCCCAATGATGTCCCAGCTATCAGTCTTCAACATAGGTGAGCTGGTGTGTGAGAGGGCTCGAGTGATTTGAATGCATCATGTAGCTGAATATGCCTTTCATCACATTTCACCATCAAGTTATTTTGGCCTCTTCAGAAGATTCTGCTGTAGAAATGCAAATTGGATACTGTTAAACTGTAACTGTTAAAAATGAAGTGGCTGGATGAGGTTTATCTTAGAAAATATCCAATTAAGACTCGAATTTGATAACTATACATTTGTCAGTTCAGCAGGAATTCAGTACAGTAGCAGGACTATGCTTTTTAAGAATCATTCTTATTTTGTAGTGATGCTGGATTTCTAAGTACATTATTGAAGTATGTAGTGAAACAATAAGACAAATCTGTTTCTTCTGGGTTAGTGTTTTTTTGACTATTACACTGCTTCCCGAATTTCCTTGAAAACCCTTAATTGTACATTTAAAAACTTCTAGAACGTCACCCATTGGTCTCCTGAAGAACAGTTTTGAAGTTCAGTGTGGCAGTTCCCCACCTATAAATCGACTCTAATCCCAAAGGGTGAAAATATGACTTGCGTTGAAGTGACACCTACTCACAGCTATAGCATGCGCCTGTCATTTAAAGCGACTATGTCCCAATGTATGCATACCTCCAAGTCTTGATACAATTTAAACAAGAAAGTTATATAAAATCTCACCCACCTATCCATCTATTTATCTGCTGCTTGTTTGGTACATGTCCCACACTTCACAGAGAATGGACCACTAAGAAGACCCTCTCATTATGCTGCCTTTGCTTATCATTGCATTTTCACACTGAACCCGACAAAGCCACATAATTCTGCCCCATAGTGTGCTTTCAGAAAGCATGGCTGTGTTCAGAGTTCAGAGGCGTCATGAGTAGCACAACAGAGTTTGTGTCTCATGTGACACGTGCAGCCGTTTTGGCTCTGCCTTTCACTGCTTTAGAACTACCGTCCGTCTAACACTAAGGCAGTAAAAATGTGTTTGAATAACCATGACATGGTGAACCTTCAGACAGAACAAATTAACCCGTCGGCATCTGACATCTAACTATCATTTGCCAAATTGATGTGCTTTAAATTTGGTTTTATTTCACAATGTATTCTCAGCCACTTCCAGTTCAAGATTCAGAGACGGACTTGTGTTGAGCTGTAAAGAAATGCAGTCTTAGACGTGCTACATCCGTAGGATATCATTTAGTCTTGTGTGAAATGAAATGATATACCAGTCAGTGGTCTATATTTAGAGAGGTTGTCAGAGTTGTGAGTGCTGTGGATAGTTTCTCATACAGTGCTGCTGATAAACTGTTCAGCAGTGACGAACTAATGTTTGTTTCTCCCTGCAGTGTGGATTTTTAGATTTATTGAAGGGATTATCGTCTTCTAATTACCCCTCTTTGTTCATCAATAGTACATCATTTGTGCAAAAAACTTTCTTAACTCATTATACAGTAAGGCTTTATGACTATAATGGGATTTACACATTGTTGACTTTATGGCTTCATAAGTCAATGAGCTGTAATTTAGCTTGATGGCTTCCAAAAGCACGAAAAGCTATTTAGTAGAGGCTTGTGGTATGAGGCAGGTACTGCTGTAACTTGTATTTTCCTAAGCCAAGGATAACTTTAACATTACTACATTTATCATTCTTGACTCTTTAACAGCTTTCCTAGAAAGGAAAGGTGTTAAATCAGGCCAGTACACTGCCATCATGAGCTTCAAGCAACATTTGAATGAATTCAAAAACTCATCAGAGCCTCAATAAATCCCTAAAATCCTGATTAAGTAAAGTCATAATCTGTTTCATTTATTTCTTTTTACTGTTTTTAATTTCCCATGTAGGGACTGATATAACCTTGTATCTTGCACTCGCTGTGTTGCTTTTTTGTCTGGTATGAGTCTTTTGAGGAAGAATGTTTGCCATGAAGAAATGATACATGTTCCACAGCTAGTTTGACTTGATAAAAACACTGAGCAGTGATAGCAATCAGGGTCAGACGCACAAAGACAATAGACAAAATAGTTTCACTCACTGAACTGTTAACTTAAAATCTTGCTGAATAAAACCCTTAATCATTCTCACTTAGGGACATTATTAGCCTTCCTCCTTATGAGAGTAACACAAGCGATGACAGAATTTGGACTTTAGCCCTAGTTGGAAGTTAGATATTGTTAGAACTGATGTTGTTAGAAGTTAGAGCTGTGTCAGATCTTTAAACTAAATCTAAGAAATAAGGTAAAAGCTACACTAACCCATAACCTCTCTTATTCTGTTAGGCATTGCCACCACTCCTCAGGGTCTCAAATACAAGGTAATTGAGCTACCCTACCACGGCAACTCCGTCAGCATGCTGATCGTCCTGCCCTTTGAAGAGGGCACACCTCTGTCTACTGTTATCCCACACATTAGCACAGCCACAGTGAAGAGCTGGCCTAAACTAATGCACTCAAGGAAAGTCCGCCTCTTCATCCCCAAGTAAGACAACTCAAACACGCACACACGCACACACATATTCACCAGTCTCTTTGAATGTGATAACAGTAAAATTGTGTGCATGTTTGTAGGTTCACTGCAGAAGCAGAGGTAGATTTGGAAGCCCCACTCTCTGCACTGGGAATAACAGACATGTTCAGAGAGGACAAGGCTGACTTCAGACACCTGAGTGAGTAAAAGAACAGTCACCGAAAACCCGGCTGTGATGCAATGCCTCAAGCACCATGACAGCATTTACCGTACTGAATGTGGATATGAGCGAAGCTTGAAAATATGAAAGGATTGTTGGTTGTTTACCGCTGAACGCCAGTAAGAAGTATGAATCGTGTCTGGCTGTCCAGTGTGAAAATCTGAATCACTGCTCTTCGTCCTTGCCTTTCATTTTCTTCCTGAGGAATGGCTAGCATGACAGGAGCTGTGAATATGGAGCTTTGGTGCCATCATGTGGTGTATTAGAGTAACACTTGATAGTGTTATTCCATGAAAAATCCATCATGTGTGACAGTTGCCCTACTGCCATCATGTGGTGAATGTATAAAGGACTGTCATAGACCCTTATTTATAAGTAATTATTATTGCTCTAAAATGCAACGCAAGGGAACACCATCATGTTGGAGCTAGACAGTTTCAGCTGATTGAGATCAGAAAGGCATATGATTAAACTAATGTTATATCAAGGCTTAATCATTGTTTCTTTTTTTTCTAATAGGCACTGAGCATGTGTATGTATCCAAAGCGCTCCAAAAAGCCAAAATTATTGTGAATGAAGATGGAACAAAAGCAGCAGCTGCCACTAGTGAGTATTTCTCTTTTCTTTCCGTATTCTAGATTGATGACAACGTAGTGTATGACAACTGAACTTTACAACATTCATAACAGTATTTCAAGCCATTGACATTTCTGTAATGTGTTGCTTTTGTGTTTAGCTGCTATTTTGTTGGCGCGTTCCTCTCCACCCTGGGTTTCAGTGGACAGACCTTTTCTCTTCCTCATCAGACATAACCCAACAGGTACATAATGTCTTTCATATGTACATACAGGAGCATGCAAGGTGGACAGTATCCCAGAAGTTAGATATCATAGAGGAATACAATTGAGAGACAGTAGATGGATAAATAATAGAGAGATGCAACGGATGGATGGATAGATAAATGCTAAAAAGTTCCTCTTCATTATAATATATAACCAGCACTTCAAATCTTTGCCTGTGTTTCACCCTTCTCTTCTTCTCCCTGTCTCTGTCCTCAGGTACCATTCTCTTTATGGGCCAAATCAACAAGCCTTGAAGCAGCCAGTCACCACAGGCTAGCCCTTGTTAGCATCACTTGCTAGCAAAGAAAATGCTTATCCACTGCCGCGCATGAACAAACGAGTACACATAAACACACTTGGCTGTAGACGTATGTACAATGTGGACATATGATGTTATTTGTTTTAAATATTGCTTTTTATGTTACCCATTTTCTGCAATGCATACCATGATGTTTTGCAGACTGCATTTTGAAGCTGTTTTAATTTTTTTGTATACTTTTTTGGATTTATTACATTTTTAAAAGACTTTGAATGTCGTTTGTGTATTTTTCTCAACTCTGGAGTAGGATAATCAGTTTATTTATCATGTCACAGTTTCAGTTTAAACGTTCTCCTTCTCAAGATGTATAACTCCAGTCTGTATTTAGTTTCACTCCTCATTTTAAAGACTTTGCACTCATCTACTTTAAAATGATTATTTCTCTGGATGGGGAAGTCTTCTGTTTTCATACTTGCTTCACATTTGAAAAAAATAAATACACATATTTATAACATCATTGATTTTGTCTTACTGATTTCCTGTGAGAGTGTCTTTGATATTTTGTAGTGCTGATTTATTTATTTATTTATCTTTTTGTCCCAGTCGGTACATTTTCAGGTACTGATGCAGTATCACAGATTTCCGGTGATTCACATTCCCGTGTATTTTTTTATAAATGGCTTGTTTGGCGTTATGGGTCACATGCTCCTCATGGGGATGGAACAGATGCGGATGGACTGATGCAAACTTTTGACCAAAGAAGAAAAAGGGAGCTAGGATAACGTCCTTTCAAATTTAAAAAGTGATTTAACATTTCTAGAGTCGGATATAGATTTAGAATAAACAAAACAAACAAACAAAAAAACGTTCCGTTTCAAAAGTAGATCTGGAATACAATTTAAAAAAAATAAAAATAATTATTGGAGTATTGAGTGTTACAGTTAGTTTTACAGTTTAGCAGTACAACTCAAAATCTAGAAGTGGAATTCATAGCTCTGAAATGGGCAATACTAAATTTTTCAAGTGGTCCTGATCTCTAGAACTGTAATGGAAATTTTACAGAAATTTTATTATTTGTTGCACAAAAAGTTCTAGAACATCCCAATAAATCCCAATTCTAAAAATGGAGTTCAAATGAACCTAATTTCGAATGCAGATTTAGATTTATGTGCTACAGCTTGACACTTGAAATTTGTAATGCCAAATATATAACTTAGTGTTGTGTAAGTGATCATTTATGTCCAAGTCTGTATCATGTTGGATTTTAAATTCCTATTCCAGAATAGTTTTCATTTTTTATTCAAGATTAAAAAAAAGGGGAGTGGGCGGGGGTTCTCCTCTACCAGAGAGTTTTCAGTTCTACATGCTTAAAAATGCTTGATCATTAGTCCTTCGTGTTTCAAACACACTTTCTAAAGGGCTCACATCCTGTTTCTCTGCAGCCCCGGGGCATTTGGGCTTTGCTCTGTACTACCTCTGCCGAAACACAATTCTCGCTCATGCTCGTTTTTCCATTGGTTTTTCATCGTCTGAATTTGTTGGGCGCATTCCTACTGTTGTTACGGTAATCCTGACAGCGCTCCGGGTGTCAGCTGATCCTCCTTTACTGGCGAGTGAGGAGGAAAATCAGCTGAAGGAAAACACTGCTGGCTAGTTTAAAACCATGGCTGCAGAAATTCATTCGAGGCCCCAGACCGCCAGACCGGTCCTTTTGAACAAGATCGAGGGACACTCAGACTCTGTCAATGCAGCCGTTTTAATACCAAAAGAAGATGGGGTGATCACGGTCAGCGAGGACAGGTGAGTTTGCCAAGCGGGCTAACGGTAGCCGTAGCTAGCGGGCGCCGTCTATTTGCTGGTCAGTACATTCTTAATACTTGGTACACTGGTTTAAGGTGGGCGAAATGGAGGAATAAAAAAGCGTTTCGTTTCCGTCTCGGGCGGACATTTTTTTTGGCTGGTTATTCCACATGGAAGCAAAGAGAGGGAGTAGGAGGGTGTCGGGATTCAAATTCACCAAGAGTGAATCCATTCCACACATTATCCGCAAACAGACAACCGACTGTAATAAAAAACACAAAACAGTACTGGCTTTTATTCTGTACGACGATTTGTACGACTCATGATATGATACAGAAAGCGTTATTAAAATGTGTCCTATGTTGACTAAGCTATCCAGCGCTCACAGTAAACATTACTTTCAAACTAACGACCTGCTGCCTTCATGTGCTCCTCGTAATCTCCAAAGGTTTTAGTGATTTCAAGACGCTTTTAGCAAAACCTTGAAGTCGAAGTCTTCATTTATTGACCAGTGGTTATTGTATTAAAGATAATTTTCTAAATAGTCTACCGTAGGCTGGATTTATTCAATTCTTTTTTGATATTGTTTACGATGTGAAGTAATCGCGACTTGGTATGTTTTGAAGTGGCTGCGCTCTCTGCCCCCTGAACACCACATCAAAACATGTTGGGCATAAAAGGAAATCCCTTTGTTTTCTTGATAGAAAACCAAAACCTCAAGAAAGCACTGCAACTACAGTTTAACAGTAGTTAAATAATCTCAGCTGTGAAAGTGTAACCATTGTTGGATCAGTCCATCACCTTCAGCGCTGTACAGGCTCTCACACTTGGTTAAAGAAGTGTAAAGAAGCAGCTTCCCCTTCAAAGTGAAATGAACTTGGCTGCTGTAAAGAACTGTGATGCAGTTTCCATCGCACATCTAACCCACTTGACACAGAAAAAGGAGAAGTTGTGGTGTGATGGTTCCGGCAGGTTCCTTGATGAAACAGGGTTGCGCAGCAGCTGCTGCTGCTTTCAGTATCATTTATTCTGCATCGTTTGCTGAAATAGGAGTGTAAACTTTCTCCGTGCTTCATGCTGAAATTGGAGTCTAAACTTTTAAGAAGACTGAGCAAAGCTTATTTTGCGTGCACTTGAACTGAAGGCCGCTGTTGACATGACAGTGTGAGGGATATGTTGCTGCAAAACGATTAAAGGTCAAATAAGTGTCGGTTTCAGAATGGGGTCAGTAATGAATCGGCACAACTCAGATGTCATTTTGTGCAGAGTTAATGAACAAGAAGTCAAGTCAAATAGAACAATAGCATTAGGTCTGATTTCCCACATGAAGAACGCGTTGTAGTCCAAGATGAAACCTCCTTTTAATGGATATTTCCACCATTTTTATACCAAGCATGTAGGTATGTAGGTCTACCTTGTGTCTTCAAAATAGTTGTGACTCATCAGAGAATGGACGTGGACCATTTGTGTGTGTGTGTGTGTCAGACTGCATCCTGCTGGGGATGGCTGCTGCCATCAAGGAGTGTCATTGCTATGGTGTAGAGGTGTCTGGTCTTGTCGGGTGGTACATGACTAAGTAACATCCACATGAATGCCAGGTCCAGAAGTTTCCCAGCAGGACATTGTATTGTTGCCATATGGTCAATGTTATTTATCTCGCCTGTCAGTGATTTTGATGTTGTGACTGATTGGTGTATTTCTGACCCTCAGAACCATCCGGGTGTGGCTGAAGAGAGACAGCGGTCAGTACTGGCCAAGTATCTACCACACAGTCTCTTGTAAGTAAGACTTCTATTGCTTCTTAGTGGGAAGAGTAATTCTAAATATATGTACATGTTCATTTATGGTCATAAAGTAATACCACTACCACCATGTCCCTTCTCATGTCTACTCCTGTCTCCTTTAGCTCCATGCTCCTGCATGTCGTACCACCATGACAGCAGGCGCATTTTCATAGGCCAGGACAATGGAGCTGTTGTGGTGAGTGAAGTTAACGCTAACAAAACTTTGTATTGTCACTCCAGACTCACTCTTTCAGTTGCTCAAAAAGCACCTTTGGTTATTTGTTCTGAAACTACTTTTTTTGTGTGCACGTGTCTGTTTGTTTTTTGCCTCATAGGAGTTTCTCATCTCTGAAGATTTCAACAAGATGAACCATGTCAAAACATATCCAGGTGAGATCATGACAAATCACATGAGGATTCCCATACAGTACAATTGGATAAATGTTAAGCTTTCTGTGAGGCTAAATGATGAGGAAGCACATTCAGATATTAGTGGAAGCAGATAACTGAAAGGTTTTACCTAAAAACTAAAAAACACTAAAAAGGTAAATTGATTTGAAGCACATTGTGTTTTGTCAACAGCCCTGCACATTTAGTGTGCTCTTATGCCTACCGACATGTTATTTACCCTGAATTTTGTCTTAAAGGTGTTCTGTAGACTTAAAAAATAAGTCATGTTAACTTTCAGGCCTTTTCACAGAACCAAGCGAGAGTAGCTCCTTCCCCATGTAACCTTTACGAAGCAGAACATAGATATTGCTCACATTTATATCTGCTGCCTGACACTTTTATTCCGCCAATAAACACTAGACTGTTCAAGTGTTTATTGTTGGAACAGTCTGGGTTTGATGTCCTGCCCAGGCTCATTACATCCATCACACAGAGTACCGTAGACCCCTTTAATGAGTGTAGCTTCCTGTACCAGTATAGCAGCAGCAGCAGCAGCTGATGGGTTGTTGTGTATACAGTATCTACGCCAGAACTTTTACAGAGTGAGAGTTTAAAAAAATGCTTTTTACTGACAGTGCGTGAACTGGAGAGCTGTGTTAAACTGTGGATCCTGTGAAGCTTGTCCTAGAATAATCAGAGCTGCATATACCGTAATCATATTGGGTCTAACACTATCTCCTTAGTGGTTTTATTTTTGGTCTTACAATTCATTTAGCTTGTCTTATTACAGTGCATAAATCTTAAATAGAGCCAACTGATTGATAAAACAGTTGATTTCATTTTCAACTTTGGCTTTGGTAGTAATTATGTTGTTTATATTTAAGTTTGATTTCGTTCCACAATTATAACATTTTAGAGTTCAGTGAAATAATTAAATATCAGGGAGGCTGAGCCGTGTAAGACGCTGCAAGGACAGAGTCTCCCTTTGTCATTGTCTTACACACTGTACATATTCAGTCTAGGATTCTGCACTTCTGCCAGATTTATAGTCGTTATGGAGGCAGCTTTGGGACCGCAGGGTCGCTGGTTTGATCCCCTGGCTGAGGGGCCTTGTGCAGGCACCTAATAACGTCTGTTCTTTGCATGGGTGGGTTAAGCGAAGAGAATGTATGTACCAATATATACATAGTGAATAAAGCTAAATATTTTATGTGGGTTCAGTTTAATCATTGAGGCGTGTCTGGTATTTGCTGTGGTAGACATACTTGCACTGATCAATGGTTCAGACAGGAAAAACGTATTCATACACACATGTACTCGATCAGTGCTGACTGCATCATGTGCAGTTGACCATGAGTCATGAGGGACAAGGCAAAACTCTTATTGTGAAGTAGTAGTGCAGTTGCTGTGTGTGTCAAAATGGTCATCGGCAAATAAAGTTTTGTTGTTAAACTGCACAAGTCTTATCATACGGCAGTACACACCTTGCAGTTTAAGGTTGCCTGAGGTGAAAGGTATAAACCTTGAATTCTAGGGAAATATTTTGTTGTGGGTCTTGGAGAACTTAAAAGATAGCCACAGTAATGGCTTTGCGACCTGGCTTGTTTGTCATTGCCGCTTCATTTCTTTGCCTGCCACTGATACCATTGCTGTGTAATAAACAGAACTTTTTCCTGTGACTGTATCAGCAACTATTTAGCCTCCTCAGTGGAAAATAAAGCTTTAGGGGCAAACCTGTGGCCTGAAAGAACAAAACACCACGTATCACCACGACAATGCTCCATCTGCTTTCTACAGAGCAGCTGAGCCCCAACAGCAAAAACATGACTCACGGTCTGATCAAACAGGCATTTACTGTGTGTCTGCACTTCTAAGACATACAGAGTTTAACATTGTTATTTGCCTTTCGGCACTTAGTGTTAATCTCCAAGGGAATATTGACTTATTCTGCAGCCCATTTACTAGTGATCAGAAACACAAACAGCTTGAGTAGTTTCAGTCTGGTTATAGATTGTTGTGACAGAATAATGGAGACTAGCTTTCATCTCTGTGACTCACATTCATGACTAAGCAAAATAAGTTTTTCATTAACATTTGTTCTCACGATGCAGACAAACTGTCTTTTGAATATATAAATGAATATACACTTAAGTACTTAAGCAGTACGGTGATTTTTGGGAAGAAAAGTGTTTTTGTAGTGCACAACAGTCCAAAAACGTACAGGATTATTAAGAAGGGAAAGGACAGGGAATCTGAGAATGTTGGCCTCAAGGACCACAGCTATGACTCCTTATTTGGTCATGTGGCTGCAATGTACAAGAAGGCACTAATGGAATGAGTTTTCGCATTGATCTTATGCTCTTGAGACTGAGGTGACTCATCTGTGATGTTTTACATTAAAATCACGTCTAACAACTTGGAAGTGCAGGACACCATAAGGCCAGGCCAGTTTGCATTACATTTTAGATGTAACACTACAGCTGTAAGAATACTTTTAGTCTTTTCTTTAAAGTTCTTGTTCTGAACAATGCAGTAACGGCCTCAGCTATTTTGGGCATTCATTTGGATTATAGATGGGTTGTTCATAGCAACGGACCTCCAGAGAATTATCCTTAGTGTGTCACTGGTTTTATCAACCATGATTCTTTCACCTGGAAGCTGTTTACATGCCAGAAGGTGTAAAGATTAGCTGGCCACATCCTATAAACAACTAACTCATGAACACAGCGGAACAGTTAAATGACCAGTGTGTAGGATTAAGTGGTGTCAAGCCCTGAAGCCCTGAGCGCCACAGCATTTATGAGTTTGTAGGAGAACCTATGCTGGCCTAGCCCGGCGTAGCTAGACAGAAAAGTAACTCTCCATTGGGATTTCATTATGGGATGTGTTGAATAGTCCTACAACCATTTAGAGCAGCATCGATTAAAGCATTCTCAACAAATGTTTTAATTGCTGTTATCTGTTCAACGTTGGATCTTATTTTCCTGTCAATATCTTTTACAACAGATTCAATAGTGGAATCTATTTTTTCCGTCAGCGGCCACTTAGATGCAAACAAATTCAAATCCATAGCTCTCAGATGACATGTATGACTACGTTGCTTTTACTCCTCTGTCCATCGCCACGCAAAGCCCTCCCTAAAGATTCGATCGACCCAGCAGATCTTTGCTTCCAGGCTGACGCTGGCCGCCGCTGAAGCTTAAATACATTAAAGTCCCTCTCTAGAGCCAGTGTTGGCTTTGTCCATTTGGGGTAAGTGTAGAAACATGCCGTGGCAACTTAATGGGTTCTGTGGAAGAGTTTCTGCTCCCCATGTACATATTAAAGGCTCATTCAAAGCTAATGAACACTTACAGGTAGTTGCACTTATAATAATATATTTATTTCTGTTAATTGAGCCCCATAAATCCCATGCACGATGACAACACAAGCATACAAACAGAGGTGATCTGAAGATGGACCAGTAAGGTTTATGGGAGTCCAAATCCTCTGAAGGGATCCCGTCTGTCTTAGTCTGGATTAGAGCGACGCTAAGCAGAGCCACTGATAGGATCAGTTTGTGGAAAGGCCAAATGAGTCTTAGATGGTGCTCATCCATAACAGAAGGGATCTGGTGTTTGTTTTGATGTTCATGTAGTATTTCTGTTTGTTTGTTGTTTTTTTGCAGCCCACCAGAACCGTGTGTCAGATATGGTGTTCTCCCTGGAGAGTGAGTGGGTGGTGAGTACTGGCCACGACAAGAGTGTGAGCTGGATGTGCACCCAGAGTGGCAGCATGCTGGGGAGACACTACTTCACTGCCTGGGCCTCCTGCCTACAGTATCCTTCATTCAGTAGCCGTGCGTGCACATAGTAAGTGGAGGCCTAGTAGAGCCAGTTCAAGCCCTGACTCTCACCCAGATACGACCACGAGACGCAGCACGCCTTCGTCGGCGATTACTCAGGACAGATCACTCTGCTGAAACTGGAGAAGCAGACGTACTCCACCATCACCACACTGAAGGGCCACGAAGGTACGTAAATGTCGACGTGTGAGGAATGCCACTCACACAGTGTTTTGTCAAAGCGTCGCTGATGGCACAAATGCTTGCTCACTCCCACGCAAAAGCAGGGCTCCGATGGCGAAGCAAGATTTGCAGAAGTGACCACAATCAATAATAGCTGACCCAGATTCCACTATGACTTTGTAATGCAGGAACATGAGAGGCCAATTGAACCCGGTATGACTACAAGGGCTCTGTTATTTCTCTAAACGGTTTAGAGAAATAACTTATGGTTTTAAGAAGAAGTTTTACAGTGAGTTAAGTGCAACTGGCGCTTTAGTAGTTGAATGAAATTTCCAAATTTTCTAGGATTCCATTGATTTCAGTTTATTTTAAATCATTGACTTATGCCTGAGCTTTTTTTAATTTTTTTTTTTTTCTTGAGTGATCGAGTGCTGCATTCACATGCTCAAGGGAAAGTCTGACAAGAGAACCACACGACGCCACTTTAGACCTTTTATAGGAATGACTGAATAGGTGGTATCAAGAGTTAGCAAACATGAATTTCCTGATCACCTACCATAAATGTGACCGTCATTCTGTGGACTTTAGAGTGGATGCCAGTTTTGGCTAAACACATTATTATCATTGGCCAGGCAGCGACTTTGAACTCCAGTGGGCGAGTACAGCCACGGAGCAGCTCTGTAGAGCAGTGACGCATTCACAATAAAATGCCAGACAACAATTGTCATGATAAGGAGCCCAGAAGATATTACGGAAAATATGTTGTATCAGTATCAATGAGAGTGTACTGAGGAAGAAGGGGGGTGGTAGTAAGCAGAGACGGTGCATGGGGAACTAAACGGGACAGCAGATCATCTGATCAGGCTGCTGATCTCGACTCTGGAACAAACAGACAAGCCCTACTCTATCTAGAACTACTCCTATCCTGCTAATCAGTCATAAAGGTAACCACACAGATAAGGTGTGAACAGGTATTCGGCCTCAACATGCAAAACTGCTGGTATTTTCCTTCTGAAGCCAACATAAAGGACCGGTGCACACGTTTTGCCGTGTATGGCTAAGTGTGGCAAACGCTTTTTGGGGCCTGTCAGCTGCTTTCTAAGTGAGAGTCAAATTTCGGTCCATCCCATTTTGGATAATGATGAAGATGATGGAAATGACCATGACGCTAGCTGCTCTAGAAATTCCCATTACTGTTTTGGTTTCATACTCATCGAGCGTTTCTTTGGCAATTTGAGCCTTTTAGATGGGAGTATTTCCATTGTCATCAAGACTGAAACGCACGGTCAGAGAATGAAAACATGACTCCATGGGTGCATTTGTATTCAGGGGATCAGTTCACTCGTAGCAGTGCCGACATAATGGACAGGACAACAAAAATGAGCCACTGGGACACTTTGTCATGTGAAACAAACACTTCTCTGTGTTCTTCTTTGGGCATTCATCGCTCATGAGCCGCTTGAGAAGAAGGCGAGGGATGACTCATCTGACCAGATGACGATCTCCACCAGTAAAAAAACACCATTTTACTACATCACATATTTCCTGCGGTTTGGCCAGATGATACGGAAACGTAAAGAAAGCAAACCCATGCACCACGGCAGTTTTAAAGTCCCTGTCTCTCCCTTTGATCTGCAGATGTGTTTTGGTGCTCATGATTATACATATTAATTGGGCAGACTGTTATACATATTAATAGCTGGGGTGCTGCACTCAAGCTGTGCTGAAAGTATGATCAATTCAAATTGGAGAACAGAACAAATGGGTCACGCCCTTTAAGTGTCTCAATCGTGGTTTTACTTCATGTAATATTTTGGCGTTGTCTTTGAGGATATTCTCTTACTTTACTGATAAGTGTCTTATTTAAATCTGTAATTGTCAGGGAACTAAGAATCCGTAAAGTTGGCTAGCTACCTGTCTGTGTGGCGTTTGCATGTTCTCCCTGTGTCTGCGTGAGTTCTCTCTGAGTACTGTGACTTCCTCCCACTGTCCAAAGACTTGACACTTGCCTTTGGGTATTGTATTCATAGTGTCATATGGTCGATTTGCACAACCAAAACACACACTTGCCAAATGCCCTTTGGTTTTGTTTCTCATCAGCATTACAAAGTAATTACAAAACTATATTAAAAAAAAACGCCCAATCTGGTGTAAAGCTATTTGGTTGAAGCTGCCTGTATTTCTTTCAGCAACCACTGGGTGGAGCCAACAGTTCAGACCATAACATTAACTCTCAACAAGCAGCACATGGTGATATCTGAAATAACTTCATAAAAATAACATGTTTCTTTTCCTGTGTGTGTGTGTGTTTGTATCCAGGAAGTATAGGAGCCCTCTGGTGGGACCCTATCCAGAGGCTGCTCTTCTCTGGGGCCTCTGACCACAGTGTCATCATGTGGGACATTGGGGGCCGCAAAGGACGGACGTTGCTGTTGCAGGGACATCAGTAAGTTCTTGGGTGTTGCTCACGTGCATTCATGGGTGCTGAATTTATGTCCGCCGTGTTGACAGAGACAAGGTAATTGTTAAAACTGTTAGTAACTGTGCCACTAATTCCATGTCTATCCATCTACAGTACCCTCTGAAACAGGCACGTCCACACTCTCTTGTCAGAGGCAGGTCTCAGTGGTGTCAGTAACAGCTGTCCCCAGGCAGCGACTGGCTCTGTTTTTATCTCCACCCCTCCTCCTTCATACATATTTCACCACCTCCCAGTTACAGGATTTATCAGCAAACCCCATGTACACTGATGCGTGTCGGAGCAAGCCTCTATATATCCGGTTCCACCCTAGGAGGATTTACAGACGTTTGTCTCTTAGACACCCGCAGAAATGAGAGTACTATTGCTCCTGTAGTTCTGAGGGGTCCTTAATCCTGAGGGGTCCTTAATCCTGTTTTGACCAGGTCTTCATCTCTCCTCAGTTGTCATTGCTTTTTCCCCTTTTCTTCTCCCATACGTTACCTGTGTATTACACGTGTAATGATCTTTTATTTTAACATTCAGACAATTTATTTTGTGCCATTTTTATTGTCTGGTACTTTAGTACTAGTGGGGCTTTACACTAATCAGGCATAACATTATGACCAACTTCCTAATGTTGCCTAGGTTTCCATTGTACCTCTAAAACAGTTTTGTGATTCGTCAGAGAACAGTCATGGGCCTTCTGTGGGTGTCCTGTGGTGTCTGGTAACAAGATAGTGTTAATAGGGGCCTGTCATCTTTTTTGAGGTGTTCCTAAAGCATTTTTGTATGTGTGCCTGTGTCAGGCTGCATCCTGCTGGGGATGGCTGCTGCCATCATGGAGTGTAATTGCTATGGGGTGGGGGTGCCAGTCTGGTCTAGGTGGGTGCTATGTGTCTAAGAACATCCACATTAATGCCACGTCCAAAAGTTTCCCAGCAGAACACTGAATTGTTACAAGATGGTAAAATGGTCATTCACTTCTGTCAGTGGTTGTAATGATATGCCTGATTGGTCAAAGATCCACAAATACTCTCTTAAACTACAAGTAAGGCTTCTCTGCTGGATTGTTACTAGCTTGTTAATTATGCTCGGTCATTACAGCTATTGCTAATGTAGGGATGTTAATTATAGCAACTTGTTTTGATCTTTCCCAGTGCTAGAGGAGACGTGAGTAAATCCTTTGCTCTGATGTGCTCCACCACGTTCACCAGCGGGTTGCCAACTCTTGTCTGCTGTTTGGCTCTAGACACGCAGTTGACAGTCTGTTTATCTTTTGCTGGAAATTGCTGTCCATGGACATTTGTGAGAGCTGCTGAGAAACGAGCCTGTGTAAAATGGAAACATTCTTTGATTCCTTCACCCCTGCAGCGAGCGCGTTCAGGCTGTGCGTTATCTCCAGTTGACGAGGCAGTTGGTGACGTGCTCAGCCGACGGGGGCATTGCAGTGTGGAACATGGACACACAAAGAGAGGAGGTACAGCTGCACGGATTGATTAAGTCACGTGTTTTGGTGCTACACACTGAATGTTACTGTACATAGTTTAGTTTCCTCCTCTGTATTTTATGTTCCTTGCTTGTGTACAGATGATTGGACAGTGGACGAGCGACAGGACAGTGTCGCTGCATGTTTAATGTCAGCCTTCCACTGTTTGTGTCTGTGCAGGCTCCTCAGTGGTTAGACAGCGACTCTTGTCAGAAGTGTGAGCAGCCTTTCTTCTGGAATATCAAACAGATGTGGGACACCAAGACCCTTGGGCTCAGACAGGTAGGAGGGTCTTACCCGTGTCCTCAGTAGCCGTGGTTCTCTCGTCATCAGCTAACCTAATGTGTGGGTCCTTTCCTGTGCGCAGCACCACTGCAGAAAGTGCGGCAAGGCTGTGTGTGGAAAATGTAGCTCCAAACGCTCATCGTTCCCAATCATGGGCTTCGAGTTCCCCGTGCGGGTGTGTGACGCCTGCTTTGACACCATCAAAGAAGAAGAGTGAGTTTAATAATTTGTCACATTAGACTCTTGTTTCCGTAGCACTTGTAAAGTGTTTTTATTTTGTGTGTGTTTGTGCGTGTCAATGCAGTCGAACACCGCTGGCCACGTTCCACGAGGGGAAGCATAACATCGCCCACATGGACATGGACCCATCCAGAGGCCTGATGGTCACCTGTGGAAGCGACCGCATTGTTAAGGTCAACAACAGTTCTCTGGTGTCAGATAATTCACATGCATGTGATCAGACTCAGACAGACACGGACTCTTTAATGGAGCACTCAAACGAAAGCTAATCAGATCCCTGTCACACAGTCAAGTCCCCATTTCCTCAGATTCATATGTCTCGTTTGCGAGTCTCAAAAGACGAGTCCGGTAGCACACAGATTTCGTTATTGAGTACGTTTCAACCGATACACAGGTTAAAATACCTACAACCAAATCTCCGTTACTCTCTGTCTATCTCTGCATAAAGCACACCTAAACGATCTGATTGGTCTGCCAGATCTTTGCTGGAGCATAATCGATTCCCACCAGAGGAACCTAAGGCCGACTTTTGGCCACAAACATTTTGTGGCCGGGGGAGTTGCGGTAGCTTTCAGACTAATTTTCTTGTAGGAAATCAATCAGTTTTAAAGAATGTCATACAAATCCTTACAAATATGCTTCAAAGCCTTAAAGAAAATAAAACAACAGGACAAATCTGTATCATATCTTGAGTCTAATAAACACACAATAACCTAAATACTGTCAATATATATCCTTTAGCATTATGAAAATGTAATCTTTTAAGAAGTATATTCGGTTGTGGACTATTTTTTCAGTCTTCCTTAATTTAAACTTTTTAAATTATAGTCTCTGTGACAGTCTTGCGTCTCCTGTCCAGGGTGTACCCGGACTCTCGTCCAGCAGCCACTGCGCTGGGATAGGCTCCAGCCTCCCACGTCCCTCTATGATAAGCAGCTACAGATAATTAGTGTATTAATGAATTTTTAACATTTCCGTTTTTACTTTTAACTGTTGTTTTGAAAAAAATACCAAATCATTTCTGGTGCTGTTTTTGTCACATGAATGAAAGTGGACGATGCAGCAACAAGTCCTCTTATAGACATCAATGTGGAGGAAGAGGGAACAGTTCTGCGGTAGAAGATTTAAATATTGTGCAGTTGCGCTTGTTTTTTTTCTTGGATTCCTCATTTCAGTTTCATGTTTATCGTTAGTCTCAGGTGTCATAAATCCAGCGGATTAAAACTTGCTAAAAGTAAAGCTATTTCACGAGTCCTCGCGAAAGTAATGTGGGAGCTCTTCTGTGGTGCTTATTGGCTGTGTCTTTCTTCCTTTGCAGATCTGGGACATGACACAGGTGGTTGGCTGTAGCTTAGCAACAGGCTTCTCCCCGCGCTGATTGGCCCAGCCCACCACACAGTGCCCCCTCTCGCCTCATGCTCCGCCTGCTCTTCCAATGTCATGGAAACCCCCCTGTACAGTACATTTCCCCATCACGCCTGGGATTTTCAGCTCGGCCTGCTCTCTGTGAACGCGTGCGTGCGTGAGTGAGTGAGTGCGCGTGTGTGTACACGTGTGTCTGCATCCTCCCACATTCCTTTTGCTTCTCATAACAAACTTCTCTTTAATTTGACTAATTGTCAGTCTGGCATCAAAGTGCGTTGGACTGATTTTTGATTTTTGAACAGAACCCTAAGCACAACGGTGCGTGTGTGTGTGTGTACACGTGTGCATGTATTGTAATGGTGTCTCCTGTGGGAGGACTGGTATTGATATTACTGTTTACATTCAATATATCCGATTGCTTCTTTTGACAAAGGTTGTTTTTTTAAATTGCCCTTGCACTGGAAAGTTAAGTTTCACTAAATCGCCGACTTCCCATTCCTCCTGTAAAAGCATCGTCCTGTTTTGCTCATTAGTGTGGCCCACTAGCTGCATATTAACCCACTGTAACTTATAACCCTTACCATGTGTACATAACCCTGCATCATGTGTGTAGTAGACGCTAGAATCGACTCCCACCGATCAAAGTCATCTGTTTCCCCCTCTCTCTTTCTCGTTTCCTTTTCTCTTTCACTAGTTGGCCTTAAATCACTCTCAGGAGGTTTTACATCAGTAGGTTGTCTGTAGGTGGGGCTCCGATGATGTCAGTCGTAACCAATATTAATGTGTAATCACTGGAGCGTGCTGGGGGAAATCGATCCAGCGGCCCCTCCTTGATGGATGAAGGAGATCTCTTGATGGGCTCAAAGCCGCTGCCTTGGAGATTGGATTCAGATGTTTGCATGATAGCGGTGACCCTGCTTCCACCTCGTGACACCCAGGTGGGGCGCTGGGGGAATTAGAATACATCGCCATGGTAACGAGCGCTGACGGTGGCAGCATCCTGTCGCAGCTATTCTGGGGTGGCGGAGATGCCACTCGAGGGGCGATTGTTGTGATTGTTCTGGCTTCGTGGCAACTTTATGCTGGTATCACCACCTTGCAGACGCCTCTGATTCTCTTTCAGAAACGTGTCTGTTATGGTGCAGAATAAACGGCAAGAATTTCCTGCAGGCGTAAAGGCCACGGGGTAATGGACCGGTATTAAATGTAGCACTAAATGCTGGCATGTTGAATCGTCTCCAGCTAAATGAGGTGTCTGATCAGGGCTGTTTGTGCTCCTTCAAAAGCCTTAAAGAGAGAAGGACACGCTCACAAAGCCTTTCTAGTGGTTTGCCAGTGCTTACGACTGTTCACTCATTCTCACCCACTCTCACGCATTGATCTCGTAACGTCTCGTGTGCGTTTCCTTCTCACCCCGTGTATTTTACCGTTTCGTTTTTCCTTTTTATTCGGTTTTCTGTCCCCAGTTCTCCTCCACCCGACCCCACACATACACGTCATCCGTGCGTCTTTGTCTCACGACTCTCAGCACTGCACTGAATTGCACAACTCTCGGTGTGTCCGTCTCTTGAAGTTTAACAAGACATTTTTGTATGTTCCGATGTGGGAGAGGTAAAAGCTGGATTCGATGTAGCTTCCTTGTAAATAGCAGCTAATATCTCCTAACGTTAGACTAATGCTTGCCTTATTGTAAGTGGGGAAATATGAGCATCATAATGTTGGAATTCCTGATTTCACAATGTAGTCACATTCCAGTTTTTTGATCATGTAGTGTATATTTATATTTGTAGTAAAGTATTTATCACTGTAAATGGTTGTTTACTTTTCTTTTAGCCCATCTAGTATTTTTTTTTTTTTTTTGTATTTCCCTAAAACACTTCTAACGCTCCATTCAGAAGTACATTCATAGTACAGAAGTTGTGGAACGTCATGTAGTATTTTACACGTAAATGTGAACGGAGATGGATTGATTGGTTAACTGAGTAAGAGCAGAGGTTGTCCTGTCCAATATTGTTTCCATCCGTTGCATTTAGATGTCACTCAATACTCATACTTGGGGTTAGACTAAATCTAAGTGCATTTGTCAGTAGCCAGTAATTTACACTAATGTTATTTGTTCCTGTTCTCCCCTCAAAACCAGATTTTCGTTATTTGTATTTCATTGTGGGGCGTGTTTCAGACGATACAGAGAATGAAATACTGTCATTTTGTCGCTCTTCTGTCCGCCAGCGCGTAAAGCCCACCCGAATGATTTGATTGGCCCCCGCGAGTCTTTGCTGGAGCGTAATCGGTTTCCAACGGAGAGACTCCAGACTGGGCTGGCCTCTAGGCTAGGAGAAGCACTGGTTTAAGGCATGCTATAAATATATTATGCATAAAAAACCAAGTGTCTAATTAAAGCTGCATTAACTGATATTTATTTTGCCTTTTGTGGCCAGCCGAACTGTAGGATTCAAGTGTATGTGGCACGTAATGGTTGAAAACCGCAAATTCTGAGGGGTTAGCTGCTAAGTGGTCGTTCCATTTATCAGCTGGATGCCAACTTTTTTAGCTGTGTTATGCTTTACACTTGCAAGTGCTCTATATTTATCAAAGCAATGTATTAAAAATGGCTGCCTGCAGTGGCTGCAAACACAGAATAACAAGACTGAACCAAAATGGTAAAGTTGTGCCTGTAAAACCCTAACAGCAAGCCTTAAGACATGATGATTAATTAATTAGATTTATTATTAATGCAACAGATTAATGGTTAATGCAGCTTTAGAATATATTTGCATGTTTTTTTTCTCTGTCTTTTTATCTAAACTGTCTAATCTAATAGTCAACTGGCTGACGAGCAGTCTGTCAGTCCCCGCGATCTGATCCGATGGTCTTACCCCAAGTATCGCACGAACTCGCTCCACAAAGCGCCACCAGGGATCTACAGGGTTAATGGCTACAGTACAATCAGGAGTCAGAGCTCTCCTTTCCTATTTCAGTAAACTGGACATCCACGCCTCATCCAGTCATTTCTCCTTATCTCGTCCTTGTAAGACGGGCGAGGCAGATGGACGTCCCGGGGTATGATAGATGTCCGGATTGGCCATTCGCAGAAAGGGGCAATGAAATAGATCTTCAGATTGTCTGGCAGGAAGGAAGGGATGAATTCGTCACATTGTAAATGGTTTCTGTGTCTTTCACCAGATGGAACAGTTGCAGGAGTCATTTAGTTTTTTGTCATGTTTAGTTCAACAAACACTAGGATGGATGGCGGTCACATGGTTGATCACAGGCCACAGCGGCATTTAAAAAGAACTAATTTTCCACAACACCATGGCCCGTAATCTCAAACTGATTTGACTTTTTCTCTGCTTGTATAAAACACTCTCTGTTCCTACAGGTTGTTGTTAATGTATATCTCCAAATAACTGTATTTTTAAACACTTTTGTTGACATTACAGTACTGACTTTTAGTCTTCCTGTGCCCTTAAACCAGAGCACAGAGAAGGGAAAAATATGCTTAATAAAGATATTTGATATCTTTATTTGACTGATTTTTGTTTCCTGAAGAATCTCAGTGACGCAACAGCACAAAACAATCATTAAAGTTCTTTATTCAAGCGAGCATGTACAAGACAAACACAAGTCGGTGTCAGTAAAAGGCCATTTTAAAGGTGCTCTGTAAATGTCACTGTCAAAAACATAGATTTTATTGAACATGTCAAGTGGTGTTGCTGTGCTGTGTATTTAAAGCACACGACTCGTAGAGAGGACACTCGGTCTCCAGCTGGGTTCAACCTGTACTGTAGCTACACTACATTAAAGCAGATACACAGGTTACTCACATAGCTGTTAAATGCACATTGGTTAGTTTGTCAAAGCATGACATTGAACCCACAGCTGGAGTGATGAGCGACTTTGGTCACATCAGATTCCCATCTGATTGACAACTTCAGTAAAGTCACAGCGACTGACTGGGTTGCTATGAGCGCTCTCTCTCTCAGCAGCTTATAGCGTCACCATCAAACATAATGCTACAGTAAAACATTTAGTCCCGTTGAGCTCACAACATTTTATCATATAAATAGTTACAAAGCATAAGAAAATCCTTCATGTGTAGTTAAATCTTGCATTATAAGGCTGGGTTTCACAAACACATCTTAGCTCTCTCAGTACGTCTACATATTTATTCCACTGACAGTGCAACTACCACTGCTTTTGATCAAATAAGACCCAGATCTCTCCCCCCTTTCCTCTCCCGGGGCAGATTTTCAGCAGTGTGATGACATACTGAGCCCAGCCTCGGTCAGTATAAACTGGCGGCGTTAGTGTTGGTTGGTGGGCTCCTGTTGACTCAGTGTGGCTGAAACGTCTTGGCCAAGTCCTCCAGCAGTGACATTAGCTTCTGCTCCTCCAGAGGGGAGCTGTGGGTCCAGGCCAACGGTAGGTGGGTGGACACCATCTTTCGGTCTGCACACACACACACACACACACACACTGATGTTAACCTTAAGGTTCAGACTTGTAAGAACTGTGCATCTTCTAAATCTTGGGATGTTTTTCACGTTGAAGTAATATTGATTTCTACACAGTGTCAGGGAACAAACAGTACACTATCAGAGGGTTAGCTTTGATATCACAAACAGCAGCCTGTTGGTTCTGGATTCTTTCTTAAACTTCATTCCCAATTGGAAACTGAATCAAAAAGCACGTTGGACAGTAAGAGTTTGTAAAGACGCTCCTAATACCACAAAGATTTCTACTGAATTCTAGCAACGAAATGATGAAAAATTATCGTTTAGATTAACCAATTAATTATTTATATATATATTTCATTTCTGGTCGACTGGGGCCTTTCTGTGTAGAGTTTGCATGTTCTCCCTGTGTCTGCATGGGCTCTCTCCAGGTACTCCAGCTTCCTCCCACCATCCAAAGACATGCTCATTAGGTTAACAGGTGGTTCTAAATTAGTCGTAGGTGTGCATGTGAATGTGAATGGTTGTCTGTCTCTCTGTGTTAATCCTGTGATAGACCGGAGACCTATGTGTGTTTAGGGTGTACCCCCCCGAACATTTTTTTTTTAGCGATGCTGAGATGTGATGGTGAGCTTCCTGGTTACTGTGGCAACAGTAGTAACAGTATTTGCTACAGGTCTAATGGTGAAGGGACTAAAGACACAAACTAGACTGTGCAGACACTGTACAGTAGATTTAGTTGTGTGAAACTACTACAATCAACCTCTTTAATCATGAAGTTTTTCCCTAATGTTCACAGATGTATGTACTGAACCAGTAATAGATTAGATAATAGATAAAAGACTGCAACACAGCATTTCAAGAAAAAAAAAAAAATCAGTATAATAATCATAGGTTTCACTCAGCTTGTGCAGTTCAATAACAGACAAATCATTTTTGTAGATCAAGACTGAAACGCCAGCATCTAAAAGCTAGAATCAAAATTTGTCAGTGGTGTCACACTAGCGGTGCTGACAGCTGCTATGGTTCCCATTGCCTACATTGCCAGCTTCAGGGAGAACAACTGTTATATATATATATATTTCTTTTCACACCACCTCAGATATATTTAAGTGTGAATCCTGAACAATTAGGACATCAGAAATAACTGCCTACTGTTACATCACATGCAAACATGAATGCAGTATGTTTGTGTCTTTGCTGAAGTGTGCTCGTCCTTTTCGGCTGCAGCCGAGACAATGTGTGCGTTCTCATAGAGGCACTGTACTCTCTGGCAGTAGCTGGCACCAAAACCAGCCCACTCCAGCTGCAATGGACACATGCCAAACCCTCTCACACACACACAATAGTTCAAGCACCACTGTCCGCCTCTCTCTCTCTTTTCCTGGCATGGGAAATTACCCTTTTAAGTGTTTGGTCTAATACACCAAATCTGTAACTGAAAATCGGGTGACGGAACACGCTTTATTTCTGCAACATACCCTGAAAGAAGCGTCCACTTGGGTTCGTGGTGGCGGCCTCAGAGATGGCCAGCCACACCACTGTGTCAGCTCCCTGCTCTGGGGTCCGCAGGCTGTCCTTCATAGACTGATGGAAATCTGGCATGGCATTGGCCACAGCTGGGACAGACAGATGACAGACAGAGGAGAAACCAACATGGAGATTAATCTACTAATCAGGTCTTTTGAATCCACAATATTCTGAATTATATATGTGTTTGTGTGTGTAAGAAAGAGAGGCCGGTACCTGGAGTGTCCACCCAGCCAGGATGCATGACAGAGAAGTGGATGTTAGAGTGAGCCTTTGCCAGCTGCTCTGTCATCACCACCTGCTGCCTCTGGAACACACACGCACAAAGGTATCTTAAAGAGACGAACTGTTTGTTTGGACTGGACTTCACTTTTGAAGGTGATTCATTTTTATAACCCAAAGCTTCCAACTGCTAATATGAGAAACCCACATGGAGATTAATATGTTTGTTTTTGGCCATTTCAACCAAGAAACTTTAGTGGGATAGAAAAGCCTCAGAGACACTAAATTGTATCTATTAAGAGGAATTCTTGAGCAGTTTTCATTCAGTTATTGTTAGAGACACGTCTATATGGGATTTTCAAGGCTGGCAATGATAGCCAATGATTACCTGTTTCTTGTGGCCAACACTGATACAACAGGCAATAATATTAATATAACAAATATTCATACATTTTAATTTGAGACTACATCATTTGATGGAAACATGACTGATCCTCTCTCCCACAGTTTGGCTATACGTTTGACATGTGACATGTCAGATGTAATGAAAGTCCTTTCACTACATCTGACAGTTGTTTCTTTTGTTAATCAACTGATTCTTCAGTGAACAAATTATCATAAGATTCTGGAGGGACATTATAGAAAAGTATTTCATTTTTTCTGACAAACAGATTCTCTGTCACTTCATTAAATGATTTAGTAACTAATCATTTAAGCTCGAAGCACAGGGTGGTATCTGGTGCCGGGGGGGATGTTACGTGACTGACGTGTACCGTAGAGGTCAATAAGAATAGGTAACCAACCCTCGATAGGTTAATGTGTCTATGTCGAAATCACCATTCAGAACTGGGTTTTAAATGTCGTCCCTTTTCTACAGTCACACTCCACCTTATCAGATTTCATTATTCTATTAAATTCTAATAAACAATAATGTTTTATTCCATTTACTGGACAGAAATATTTTAGCCACAGATGTGCCGTGCTGTGCCTCCCTGATTAGTTTATGTAAAAACTGTTTCCAGTAAATTATATCAGATGAACCAACTAATTATTTCAATATTTGGTTGATTGATTCGTTCTGATTGAGCTCGTTCTGTTAATTACATTCAGTTTGGATTATTAGTTGTGTCTGAACACACCGTTCAGCAGGTTTCAAGCTCAGGTCTTACTTTGTGCTGGGCGTAGACCATGGTGCCGTCGAAGCGGCCCCTCTCAGACTGCAGGTTTCCTGTCCTGAGCTTCTGCACCAGCATTCCACCTGATGTCACTGAGATCTGAACATGGAGGAAAGAAGAGAGGGGCGATGGTAAGAGAGGGAGACTGGCTGATACAATCCTATTTCGAATCATGTGTGTAAAGAGCCGCAGCTAACAGTAGTTTCCATGATTATTTGATTTCTATTGATAAATGAAATAATTTTTAGTGTTTTATCAACCAGCTGTAGAGAATCCAAAGATATTCAGTTCATAATCATAGGGAGCTAAGATGAATCATTAATCAGTTTTCTTTGAATGAAAGAACTAATCTTCCACCTTCCTCCATTAAGTGTACAAAACTGTAATTACAATAGATGCTATCCGCGTGTGGAGCCCACTGTCTATATTTAGAGGTCAATAAAGTATATAATGTAGCTCCTGTGAGAAAAATCCAGCCTAGAGCAGTAAGAAAGCCTGAGTGTGCACAACAAACAGTTTGTATCTCACCACTCTGGGGTCTGCGCTCTTCTCCAGCAAAGGAATCAGACTCTTTGTGAGAATGTAAACCCCTTAAGAACACACAAAGAAACGTTACAGAACTGTTCTCACATGTCCTCCTTATCAGCATCTTTCACACCTCAACCCTGACCTCTGACTCACCCAGGACGTTGGTAGCGAAGCTCTTCTCAAGCCCCTCGGTATTCACATCCCTCTGACTCATAATGGCGCCTGCATTATTGATCTGCACAGATTCAGTTTTTTTTAACTTATAAAATATCAAAAAATCGGGATTCAGACAGGTGTCAACACAAAGCAATCAAATCAGCATGACTTATATATCTCACCAGCACGTTGAGGGCCTTGTACTTCCTCTTGAAGGCTTCCGCAAACTCCCATACTTTCTTAGTCTCAGACAAGTCCAGGATGTGAACATAAACCTCCTGCAAAGACAGCAGCCATTTACATTAGTGAATAATGTCACATCTGGAGCACCAGTGTCAGTCTGAAGGTTGTCTGTGTTGTTCTGGTGAAAAGTGAGTGACACTCTACTTTGTTTCCCGTCTCCTTGACAATATCAGCCCTCGCCTCCTCAGCCTTGTCCTTGTTCCTGCACACCATGTGGACTGTTCCACCTAAGACACATATCAAGTCATCACACTGGCTACAAGAAATTCTATTACAACACAACAAATGAAAAAAATAATAATAAAAAACAAAAAAAAAATGATTGGCATATGCATATGCTATATTGTAGCTTTAATTTATAACTTAATAGATATTTGATAAGTCACTATCCATGGCGACACTGGATAACACAATACTGAGTGTGCTGATGTCCTACTAATGACAGCATTGCAATATGTACATATATGCATTATTACTTTGCATAAACTGGGCATCTGTGACAACTTTCCTGAAAAGAATACTGTATTTTAAGTACTGCCACTGTAATCCATATAGACTAGATATTCTATAATCGTATATACCCCCTCAGATATTTCCTACTATTGCAATAACTTTGCAATTAAAAGCATTTCACTTTCTGACTACTTTTACTACTAAGTAGTTACAAGAGGTGCAGTGAGCTTAGTGCTTACTTACTTAGTGTCCACAAAACAATAGAATAATATTTTAGCATTTTTAACAAATATTAATTTGAAATGCTGTATGTCAGAGAGCAATGAAACAAAAATGAGTGACCACAGTGGGCTATTGGATGAAGAGCTGCATGGGACAGACTGCACTACCCCCAACTTCTGAGAGAGGTAACCAACTCTCAGTCTGTCCTGTTGCTCTTGCTGTGTGCTGCATAAAATCAATTTGCTCTCTGAGAGATTGGCAAAGGCCAGTTATTGCCTTGTTACTTTAGTGAAACAACAATTGGTGTTTTGATGCCTCCCGAATTCTGTCAGTTGTGATATTAACAACATTATCACAGGTGACTACATGTGATGCCGACGTAACCAAGACAGAAACATTCAAGACAATCAGGTTTCTTGCAAGATTAACTAATTATTATCTTTAATACAGGGGCAGTTGTAATATAACAAGCAATGTATCGTTATTATGCAATGTTGTTTCCTTCTTTCCCTTTATTCATTTCACATACTATAGCTATAGAGAGAGACTGTTAGTAATATATTTGATCTCGACATGTTTTTTTTTTTGTCTTTCTATCTGAGCTGACATGGTGACATACAGTGTTGTAGGAGTGGTACCTCTCTTAGCAATGGCCATGGCGGTGGCTTTCCCAATGCCACTGTTGGCTCCTGTTATCATGAAGGAGCGTCCAGCCACGGACACCTCCAGGTCCTTCTCCACGAAGCGCTTGGAAGCTGACAAAAAGGCATTCCTGCAAAACACCACCATGCACCGTGTTATATCAGCATCATGTTATCTGCAAATCTAACTGCTTCCATGTAGCTATAGCTCTGCCTTGGTGGTCAGTTCACTGTGTGTGTGTTCAGGTCATGAAGGATAAATGTTTGAGGTCATCCTGTTCACTGTACACCTCTTTACTGTCATCCTCTTCACAGCTTTACTGTACAGAGACAATGAAGAAGAGAGTGTGCCTGGCATCTGATGAGGAGGGGTTTGGGGTGAGACTACCAGTGGTGACAACAGCATCGGTTTATCTCTATGTGTGTGTGTTAGAGAGAGTGTGCGGCACCAAGAGCCTCAATTCCCTCTTTTGTCCTAGATGCCATTGTTGACGGCGGCCGAGGGGGGAGGATTAAGGGGACGGGCAGGGGGGGAACACTGAGGTTAAATGCCCGCTCTGTTCGATGGTGTCATGCAGAGAGCTATTAGTGCAGGGTCAGAGCGGGTTCCCGGGCAGCTCTCTGGGAGAAAAGATAACACAGAACAAAGGGGAGAAGGGAAACAATCACAAAAGCACCTCTTCAGATGACTTGGCTTGCTGTATAGTGATGAGGAAAGGCGCCTCAGGGCTGCAATAGATTGGATAGGACTGATAAAGCATTTGAAGTCTTGTTGTGTTGAACAACTGACTTATGGTTTTACATGCCCCCTGCTGAGTCACTGTAATTGGTGCTTTGATTCATAAATCTGTGAAATTCTAGGATCAGCTGCTGCGCCATTCTGTTCAGTGACGGCAATCATTTGGGTCGGTACGCTAAGGCCCATCTGTGACTATAAACTACATGGTGAGACGAAACCCTGCAACAGCCTTTTCACATTCATTCATCAGAATACATCTTACCCCCTTCAGAGACACAGTCCTTAAATGAGCTATGACTTTAAAGTCATACCAGACCAAGACTTTACATACTTGATAAACTCACTATTCAGTTTGGTAGTCATACTACAAAGCAGACTATTAAAATTACAGTCTGCCCATGATTTTATCAACTAATATCAACAAATTTATAGATTGTTTGGTCTATTAAATGTCAGGTAATATTAAATAATGCTCATCAAACTCACAAAACCCTAACGACCCAATGCAAATAACTTGTTTTGTACAACCAAACCCTCTAATATAATATAATATAATATGTCAGTAGACAGATCCAGTTTTGAGTTTAATAATGTTCAGCTAATGTTTGATATTTCTTCCTGTAAAATACACCAATTTATTATTCTTTCTGGACTGATCAATCATCATCATCATAAACCATTTCAGCTATACTATCAAGTGTTAGCTTTCACTATTTAGATCAGCCAAAATCTTTAAAAGAAACATTCACGCTGAAAATGCATTAGAGCTGTTCAGTTAAAATTCCAGTCTTTTAACTAATGCGTACAACCATTTATATTTAAACTTTAAACCTATGGTGCATACATAAAGAATAGACATTTTCATCTTGCATGCTCAAATAAGGCAATGAGCGTTGCATGATATAAATTGATGTTAAACTTGACAACACAATTTATGTGAGAGCAGTTTGCCCTAATCAGAATCAGTACAATGAAATTACAACACAATCTGCATAAAAGGAAGAGAGACAGATAATTACATCCAGTTTAATATTAACATTATTAGCAGTCACCCCATAAAATGGACTATTCAGTCTTTACATTTCTAGCATTGCTATTTTCTTATTCCACTGTGCCTATGATGAATTTACTGTCTCCTCCTGCAAAGCTGATACTGTTTGCTGATCTGAAATAACAGTAACTTCCAGACTAAATTTTCCTCCATACATGCAGGAATGACCCAGCAGCAGGTCAGTCTCCCTTCAGCTCCTCAAACAGGATACACTGGCGCCTCAGCTCATGCTCAACAGGCCCGATCTCTTACCTGGTGAACTCGGTCACTCCCTTCAGGAACCAGGCGGAGTTGCGGTACAGAGACATGGTGCTACCCTGGAAGCCTCTCGCTGTGCGGGGCTCTCTCCTCCGCTTTAACTGGACCCAAACCACGTGTGGCTCCGCTGCATTTACATCAGTGGGAGACAGCTCCACCAGCCACCCAGCGGCAGTAGGAAAACATACATTAGTTCAGTGACAGCCGTGTAATTTAATACAAAGACATAGGCATATAACATCGGAGTTAGACTGAGTTATCACACCGGCCCGATATTATTTGATATTTGTCTCCCGCAGGAAATCAGTAAGAAGTTAAAATATTCAGAATGATATAAGCACAATTAAACTAAAGTATAATGGTTTAATTGTTTAAGAATGGTTGAATGCATTTGCCTAATAGCTAGCAGAACTAAGAAAAAAAGGCTAAGTAGCTAATTAGCTTAGCGGATACGAAAGCTAGCTTTGTAGTTTTAAAATGATATATATTTTTGAATATAAAAGAGCCAATACGCCGAATTCAGTAAAATATACATTAAAATAACGCACATAAATATGAGAGAAACTAAAATGGAGAATAATTGAAATTTTGCCACTTTAATATCAAACGGGAAACAAGCTAACTTAAAATAAACCAGAAGAGTTGTCATTTTTAACTTTTATCGTTTTATTGATACACCCAAACTTTCTTTTTTAAGCTCATAGTTTTGACTTTTAATTTTTAATAAGGTTTTAATTCCTATTACAAGAAATTAAGTTTATGGTTCGATTGTAGTGTATTTTTACGCATGCTCAGTCGTTCTGTGTGTAGTTTAAAGGCGAAAGAGCCAACTAGTCACTAAAATGTACTCCAGTGGCCTGAGTTATTACGGTCTGACACCGCCTCCCTCCCAGTCTCTCCTGGCTCACCTGTCCGAGTGCAGCTGTAGCTCCTCGGCAGCCAATCAGCCGTGGAGCGCAGCAGGGCGCGGCTCTGAGTGGGGAAGGTGTGAGCGCACTGATTTCAGGGAGGATCAGCAATGTCGCTGCATCTCATATCGCACAAGATACAATAGGAACTCTTTACACAGAGTCGCTGGGTAGGACGGGACCCTAGGATTCTGGGTTTATTATAAGGCTGCATGCTTTCAGTTTAGGTGGCTTCCCTTGGAATTGCAAAATGGTGAGTATTATTTCGTCTTTAGCTGGATAAAGTGAGTTGTATCCACGCACCTGGAGGCAAGAAAACGTGGCTAACCACCTGGGGAAGCATAATTTTTATATCATTGCTGTTTTCATAGAAGCTTTGGGGGTCATTTTACTTTTACTTTTCAGTTTAACTGCAAATCAAGGAAGAACTTCCTTGATCAAAGGTCGTGAAGTTGAGGCTGGTGTTTTCAAAATGCACACATGGACAAGCCATAACACACAGGAGAAAGCGATGATTTAGCTATCTGATCCAGCGTCCTTTATACTAAGATAGCTAAGCTTTGAGTGGAAAAAACAACTAAAAACGAAGCAAAAATGTCAGACAAATTAATGCAAATCTGTGATGGCAAATAAGCTTATTTGAATGTATGTAAACGTAATATATTCATATCAGCAATCACTGACAATCCTTGCATCCTTGTGTAAAACGAAGCATTTGATCCAGAGCTACTGCAGCACTCCTGGATATTTATCTTGTTGCAGACAGAAGCAGTGCTGCTTGCGACTACACCCAGGGCAAAGAGCCCTCTTTAATTGCCCTTGCACAACAGAGACATAGTATTTACTGTGTTACTGCATTCAGAGGTGATTGTGGTGGGTTGCGTTTCCCCGGTGATCTTCATTCATATCTGCAGTTGTGAAATATAATAGTAGTTTAATGCAACAGGCTGCAGCTTTGACTCTACTCTGTGTGGACATGCATGTGTCTCAGAAAGCAGGTCTGGGGATTGCTTCATCATATGTTTGTGTTCTCTGACAAGCTACATTTTAGTCGTTGTGTATTTATTGATCAGTTAGTTTAAACCCTTTTTCTATAGTTGTCATTAATGTTACTGGACAAAAAGCAGAGTATTGTCTTCTACTCTCTCCACACATTCTGCTCTCCTCAGATACGCTTCCTGCTGCTGTTCAGTCGGCAGGGGAAGCTGCGACTGCAGAAGTGGTACACGCCATTAACAGACCGGGAGAAGAAGAAGGTGATCCGGGACATGGTGACGTTAGTGTTGAGTCGCGCGCCGCGCACCTGCAACTTCCTCCAGTGGAGGGACCTCAAGATCGTGTACAAGAGGTGGCCGCCAAAGACACAGCTGTGCTCTGTTGATGGTTAACTCGTGTGCTCTCTTTGCTCTTGCTTCAAAACACACACAAAGCACCGACACACCCATTGTCAACAGTGGGTTTAAGAGGACCAGAAAGAGTAAAGGGTCTATTCAGACGTACAGATTGTGACCTAGATCTCTGGAAGGACTGTTTTTAGTGTTTGTGCAATGTATTTGCTCAGCTCCCCTTTTCTCATAGTAACAGCTCCTAATAAAAATGGAGCAGCTGAATCTGATTGAAGTAACAGGAACACCACACATCATAATGCAGCCCAGTCCAGTAATAAATCACTTATACCTCTATATAGCTTTTAATGCTAAATTCTTATTTGTGTTAAAACTTTCAAATGCATCTTCACTATGTTCCTGTAATGTCGCCATTACTCAACAGGTTCTTTACACATTTATCACTTTACTTAACTTGCATCCTAAAATGTTTTAATCTTTGTGTGCTTTTAGTTTGGTGTCATGATAACACAGTGGCAACCATTGACGTAACACGTGACCTTTATCCCTATCAACAGGTATGCCAGCCTGTATTTCTGCACTGGTCTGGATGACCAGATAATGAGCTGCTCACCCTCGAAGTGCTACACAGATATGTGGAGCTGTTGGATAAATACTTTGGAAACGTGAGTAGAGCTGAATGTCACGGAAGGTCGTGTTTTTGAGTCGTCCCTGCTCCCCCACGCAGATATTCTCAGTTATCCCGGCTAATTGGACCTCTGCTCAAGCTCAAATGGACTGTTGGACCCGTGCCTGAAATTATTTCAGCTCACCATAATAGTGTTAAAGGTCTAAATTGTCTTGTGCGAACAGTTGCAAAGACTAATGTAATTAACAGAGAACTGGTAATACATCAATTGATTTACTGTACACACGTGTAGACCAGTGTTAATATATGCCAGTCGTCTGGGTCACAGGCTCGGCTTAGGTAGAGAGCCATTTGAATTGTTAAGAGTCTTAATCATTTTTCATCACTGATCCAAGAAGCTTCACAAGTTCAGAAATCTGAGTGAAAATGTTTGAACAAAAACCTGAAGTTGGGTCAGCCTCCTTTAGAGACGCTGGTTAGAACTGATTAGAGTTCACACATACAATACATCTATCATACACATCGTCATATATTGTGTGAAAGCACATTAGAAATACTTGTTTCCCTAACGCTCGACAGTGTGTGAGCCACAGGATCACCCAGTGTGACATAGTCTGCTTCACTGACTTTACGTTCTGATGGTTTTATGCACTGTGAATACAATCACAATACTGAAGCAAAAGTCCTATCCTGACTCCGTACATATAGATAAGTCAGACTCCCTCTGGTGTCCACAAGCTGCCCCTGCTCCACCAGTGAGACACCGGTGGCTTGATGTGATTTACGTACATGATGGCCACACCTTCTCATTTACAAAAACACAAACAATGACACTGAAGAGTTATACGCAGTATACACAACAAAGACGCTCAAGGCAAATTTATGATATTTGACACCAGAAATAATGTTTCTAATTTAATCATTTCAACTGGCACTGTCTTTCTAATATTTAATTAGGGTCTGATCATCTCAGGTAGGACAGTGAAAAAAGTTAGTTGTCATTTTCTCCTTCTGTGGATTAAGGACGTGTATGTCATAGACATGCCCCCATAGCGTGACAAGAAGTCAGACTATTTATTATAACAAAGTAAACCATTGAAGAAACAACTTCAAATATGGAGTGTAGATGTGAAATCTGGCCGCCCACAATCACGCTCCGCCGGTACTGTCAAGGACACGTAGGAAAACACAATAATTTGTCTGCATTATGAGTTTGCTAGGCAGGCTGGAGCAATGCAATGCACTGCAAGGTTCTCATTTGTAATTCCACTCTGGTCTAATGGGTAGCATGTTGTCCTTTTTCAGGTGTGTGAGTTGGACATCATTTTCAACTTTGAGAAGGCCTACTTTATCCTGGATGAGTTCCTGATGGGAGGAGAAGTCTTAGAAACTTCCAAAGTTTCTGTCGGTGCATCTTTGGAGGAGGCTGACACACTCCAAGAGGTGCAGTAAAAGAACACAACACTGAACATAAACACATGAGCTTATCAATACTGTGCGCTGAAGATATGTAGAGCCTATATAAATCAGCACCATAAATAGTACTTCTTAACAACTCAATAGTTCACAGCTTGTTGTAAGATAATATAATGTAGCCAGGATAAAAAAAAGGATATCTCTGACAGCCTTTTCCATCTATTACAACTAAAACAATGAAATTCACCATCAAATCATTGATTTGCAGCCTCCTCCTTCTCTTACCGCAGGTGAAGTTAACTGATTGTTGTTGAGAAGATTTGGACCATTCCTCTGCTAGCATTAGCTGATGTATTTTCAGATGAGTGTGCATTACAGTAGTAGTTTTGTTGTATTTCAAGACTGACTTACATATTCTGCATGTCACATCTTTAGTGAAGTGTTGATGAACTGCTGCTAGTTTGCTGCAATGACCCACTGCACTCCTCATCTGTCTTCTAGGAGGCGTCCGTGTTGTTATTGTCATGTTATTGGCAACTAGTCGACTTCCTGCTTGAAGCGTCACGTTACAGCAGTAAAGTCGACTAGTTAACCCAGCGCACACGTTAATAACCCTAAGGCGGTAGAACAATCCAGTGCACTGCAAGGTTCTCTGTCTTCACAATGAGATTCTTTGGGCTTTGTGTTATGCCACTTTGAAATGTAAAGGAGCAACAGCTTATACTGTCAACCCTGTGATTAGGGTACCACCTAAACCCCAGCTGCCGGTTGTGTTTTACTAGTTAACTGCTTTTAGTGTGAAGAAGCAGCAAAAGGAAAAGTTAGATTTTTATTTGCAGCAATCTCTGAATCCATCAGTTAGCGTTCTGCATTCATATCTACATATCTATGTATGGAGATTACACTGGGTATGGCGACACAGGCACCCAGTTCATATACTGTATAGAAATGAAAATGTATAAATATCATCTGTTGGCTGTAGGTTCTGTCACCATTGTACTATCATACCTGATAATATGATATGAGTGCTTACGTTTTATTTGTTGAGACTCATATAAAAAGTCATCATGTTCATCTTCTGTTACCACAGACAATGGAAGAATATATGAACAAGCCTGCCTACTGAGCCAAGGGAAGATGAGGATGTTTCAAGAGGAATGCCAAAGGTTTATCACTGCAGTCGTTTCATTTAGTGCCTAATAATGACAAATTTGCATAAAACTATGGTCATGCAATAACAACAGTGCCATTAACTTTTAAGAATTGTAATTAAATGTGTATCTGTAAGTGCCTTTTAAGCCTCACATTTATTCAGTGTTGTATAAGAGGTGATAGAAAAGAGAAAAGAGGCTGTATTATTTCTTAACTACTAGTGCATAGTAAAACTTGGTACTAAATATATTTATGTTTAAAAGGATACATTGTGTGATGGTGAGCAAAAGAAGAAACACTACACAGTAAGGAAAAATAAAGTCAATGCTTTATTTACCTCAGGTATGTCACATATGACCACATTTAAGAAAGAATTACCAAAAAACACAAGTGAATCTAAGGGATCCAACACTGATTTGGACTCTGTGTGTTTATGTGTGTGTGTGTGTGTGTGTGAGAGAGAGAGAGCGAGTGTGCATTGAAATGTAAGGCTGGTGAGACACATTTACTGGTTGTTAAGTATGGTTCGGCAACCAATTCATATTAAAAAAACATCCAATGAGTTTGTGAATACTCGTATTTCTGATAACAAATAAGAACGTTTGCAAACCTACATAATAACTAAAGTTGACTGCATGTTTTATTCTTCAAAATACTTTATTTTCAACCTCTTCCCTCCACCAAAACAATATATATATATTTATGTATATGTATCTACAGCCGTGTTTATATTCCTTGAGCAGTTTTGGCATCACTTTCTTCAGTTTCTGGGTTCAGGTAGCTCAGCAGTTTCATCACTGCTTCATTCTCAAAGCCTTGCATTTGCGTGTCATCACCCCTCTCGTCACCCTCAGACTGTCTTTTTTCATTTGGGCTTTTATCTGAGTCCATTTGATCTAAATATTCCTCTATCGCCTTTTCAAAAGAGCCCGTCAAGCTTTGTCCAGCGTCATCTCTCTTTTGGTTTGGCTTGTTGTTGCTGTATGCAGGTTTGGGATACTGTGCCAGCATCTGAGCTGCTAGATATGCTGCCAGTTCGTCCTCGTCCACGGTGTCGTCATAGTCGTCCTTGAAAGTGCCGGGAAGGCGCCTTTGCGTGGGAGCGGATTCCCCCAAAACGCCTGCAGGCTGAGTGTGAAGTCGTGAGAGTGAGCTTTTGTGCTGCTTCTGTTTCCTGACGGGAGCGGGAGCCTCTGCGCCTCCCAACCCCAGGATTTTGAGGATCTCTTCTGTCCTCAGCTCTTCTGGGGTCTTTTGTACATAAGGCAGGCGCCTGCTGTAGAATTTAGGCTCAGGGATCTGGTGTGTCTTCTTTGAGGATACCTCATAGAACCTGTTTCCGGCTAATCTGTTGTTCTTTCGCGACTTGTCTTGATTCGTCTTGTCTCTGATTTTGAGCATGTCCATCAGGTCTTCTGGTGGGATCTGGTATTTCTGAGAGAACTGAATGAGCTGGTAGATGGCTCTTGGATCTATGTTATCTCTGTACGGAGTCTGAGACACTCTCCTCTCAGCCCTCTTTTTCTCCTCTTCCTCCTCTATCTCTCGCTTATGCTCTTCCTCTTCAGTTTTCTCCAGCACTTTCAGGAGGTAATAGTCCACTAGATTGGCAACATCATCTGGATCCTTTGATCGTTTGACTGGATAGCTTTCGTCATCTACCTCTTCATCACCCTCATCAGTTTCTTCATCATTGTCGTCAAAGTAATCAAGCCCACGGTCAGCTTCGTGTTTGTTGTCACTCTCTCCCTCTTCCTCCTCCTCCTCTTCCTGTTCTTCTAGAGGACCCCAGTCTGTGAGATCCCTGTCTAAGTCATTGTACGCTGCATTCCTCTCATTAAATATATCGCCATCTTCTTCAACATCATCCTCCCCCATGTTATTTTCCTCATCTTGACGCTTATGCATGGTCTTTGTACTAGTCAGTTTGTCCAATTCGTCAAACACAGACTGTAGTGTTGCCAGGTTCTGAGGTGTGTATTTCTCCTCCACGTTCTCATTGGTGCGTTTGAAGGGGCTGTCGTGCTCTGGCCTCTCGTCATCCTCTTCCTCATCACCTTCACCTTCTTCCTCGTCCTCAAACAATAAGGGCAGCTTCTTGTGAGGCATGATGCCGTGTTGTTTCTGCTGCACCCTAGGATACGAGCCATCCTTTGTGCCTGTTCTTTCTGCACTGGGGCGAAGCAGAGCTGGCTTGGAGGCCTTTTCTGTTTGCTGGAGCGTACTGAGCACGGCTTGGAGGAGCTCTTCGCTCTTATCCTCCTTTCCCTCTCCCTCCTCGTCTTCCTCTTCTTCCTGCTCCTCCTCTTCATTTTTGCTTTGCGCCGGGTTTGAAGCCAGTCTCAGCATGGCACGCAGCTTCTCAACATCATTCATCTGGCTGGCATCAGACCCTGCAGCGAGAGGGGCGTTCTGCTGGGAGTCCATGCCGGTTCTTTGATGGAGACTCTCGATGTACTCCAAGGCTTTCAGCATATCGGCATTAGGCATCTGGCGGACATTTCCTCTTGGGGAGTCTGATTCACTTCCCCGCAGTCTGTGCTCTCTAAGCGAAGCCCCGTGAACATCAGAGGAACTGAGGAAGAGAAGGATCGAGAGGAGGTTGGCAAAACAGATGAGGAAAGGTTTTCCTGTCGTGGGGGTCTCGGGGAGTGACAGCATGGTGACGCCTGTAGAGGAAAGACAAAGAGGCACATGTCAGTGCTGACCTTTACGCATTAATCTAACAGGTTCGCAACAGTTACTGCTCTGGCATTTCCTAAATGTCTTTTGCTCTTCACTTTAAATTTCTGGTCTGATCATAATGTCGCAAACCACTGAGACATTTGTATTGATTTTGAGGCAGTACACCTCTTTTTTTAATGGGAGGAAAGCTTTTGATTCATTACTTTTGTGGAGTAGGACTAGGTGCAAAATAACAAATAAATAAATTAGTTCAGTCGGAATTATCTGACAATTACGATAAAAAAAATTTTGCCCTAATTTTATATAAAACAGTTTTTTTTTACATAGTTTGTATTCTTGTTTTATGTTTTTCATGTTTTTTTCATATTGTTTTTAAAGAACATGCAAGATTGCAGGGAATACATATATAGCCTATATATATGGTACTAATATGTCAAACTAATTTTGTTTGTAATGTAAAATAGCGTTTGCGTCCATTTCCCTGCCTCCTGCCTGTTGCCGGTGTTTGAGGATCATACTGGACCCATGCCTCCAGCGGCAGTAACAGCAGCGGTATTCAGCTCCCGTGCAAATCTCATTAGTCGTCAAATTGCTGCTCTCTGTGAGTCACGGCCCCGTTGTCAAGGTAACCCGTTAAGGCTGATGTTCCCGTGTTACCTCTCGTTTTCTGTAAACATCACCGGTTTCCAGGCTTTAAATCCTATTCAATAATGTCGCCTTAAAACAAATTGTCTTTCATTGGGATGAAGTAAGAATTCACTGAAATGTTTTTTTTTTAATTCATTAAAGACTTAAGTTAGTATTTTTGATAGGCTACAGAAACTTAAAAAGATGAGGCAAATACCAATACGTAAAAATACCCGTAGAAAGGACGCGTAAGCAAATACCTTGTTTCCCTTTTTTTCAGGTTTGAATTTAAATAGCCTACTTACTTAACTTCACTTAATCTGTTTATTTTTTCTCACTATCATTGTAGTAGAGAACGAGACTAGTTGTTGTAAACTGCAGGCTGTGTAAATTCAAATGAGGCTAAATGAGAACAAAGACACTGCGGGCAACTCAACCCCTTCGCGTCAACATCTGTGGCGGTGCATCAGGTTGGCAAACAGCGAGTAAAACAGAATCTGGAGTAAAATAATAATAATAACTCTCTACTTATCAATAAGAATCTTATGAAACATAATCAAAGGAGCGCTGTGTGAGGTATGAAACCAGTAACACCGAAGTCTTACCTTTGTAGTTAATTTCAGTGGAGCGCGGTGAGTGAGCTGAGCATCTCTCTGCCTCGCAGTGTGAGTCTGGTTTCAGCACCGCGGACAGCTCCTCGTGCTATTAGAGGAGCCACCTGACTCGTGCGTCAGAGGGGATACGCAACACGCGCGCACGCGCTCACACACAAACAACACGGCGCGAGGGCGAGCAGGTTAATTTGAGCCAGCCAAACAAACCTGCTCCTGTGTTTGTCTATGAAGCGAAACTAGTTTTTACCCAGCAGCAACAAGATAATGAAATGAATGTCAATAAGGCTATATTTGGGACTGACTTAAATGATGTGTCTCAGAATGCGGTTATAAGCATGCATTACATCAAAACCTACGGTTTGTTGTGGTCTTCAGACATGGCGGTGAGTGGTATAGAAGTAAAGCTGCTCGGCTGATTTACTTTTTATTCACGGCTAAAATGATCAGTGAATTGCGTTAAGTAGCAGTAAAAGGCTCAGAGACTGCTTTTATGGTATGCTGTATATATTATGTAAGTGTTTAACCAACGACCGTCCAGTGGCTGATGTCACTGGCTGCTGTTTCTGCTGCAGCACGGAGGGACAGAGACTGTTTAAGTCCATCGATGACTCACATACGGACTCCGCCAGGGACCGAGACGGGCGGGGTGACAGAGGGACTGCGGAGGTGCGTGCGTGTATGTGTGCGCGCGGGTGTGTGTGTGTGTGTGTGTGTGAGAGAGAGATAGAGATAGATAGATAGATAGATAGAGATAGATAGATAGATATAGAGAGAGAGAGAGATAGAGATAGATAGATAGATACGGAGAGAGAGAGAGAGAGAGAGAGAGAAAATTAAAAGAGAAAAAGAGAGACAGAGAGAGCACTTTTGCCGTCAGCTACTGTGGTCTCTATTTTTGGCTGCCTGTCAAATCTTGTCTAGCATACATCAGTGTGTGTGTGTGTGTGTGTGAGCGCTCTTGCAGTTTCATTCATAAATCTCCTTTGCTGCTGTGTTGGATATGAGCCCCAGCTCTCCTCCGCTGACCTGCTTGTCTACGCAGCTCTTCTCTCTTTCAGCTTTGTCACACTTGCATTACAAAAATAGTTCTTTTTGTGCAGATAAAAAAAACAGTTTTCAGTATATTCAGATTTGCTGCCCTTCTCATACCGACTTACGAACTGTTGTAATACATTGTAAACCTCCAGGAAGGAGGTCAGTGTTTTTCGGTAATAACATTCTTTCAGTATTTCTAGTTTGGAGCTTTTAACACAACATAGAACCAAAATAATCATATGCTGCTGGTTTAAAAGCCACCGTGCTTAATGCGTGGAGAGAGAAAAAAACACACAAGGATGAGTCATACATCCTTTCAGACTCATTAAAGAGCTTTAAACGCTCAGTCCTGTCACACTCACAGCTTCTAGATATGAATTCATTCTGAGTCACACGAAATGTTCACCGCTGATCTTTTTTCCTTTCTTGTTTTTCAAGGGCCACAGTAAGAACCTTCATAAAAAACAAAGTTCACCTTTCTAATGTTTCAAAATCCGGAGACCGTAAGAAATCAGGACAAAGGAGCTGATTTTAATCTCTCGTCTCCTACAGCCTAATTACACTTCCCCTCATGACCAACGCACATCCACATGCATATATCCACTGTGCCGGTTTTGTACATATGAAGCTCAAGCCGTCTAGCTAATTGCTTGTGGTTGTGTCCGTGGCAGGATTACCGGTAAACAGAAACCAATTACAGCTCAGTTCCATTTCTACTGACTGTCTTCTGATAAGGAGGAAGGGCTTTCTCAGGTCAAATGACAAGTTTCTTACTGGCATCTAACAATTTTCTCTTTCTTGTATTATAGCATTGTGTGACAGTGTAGGGGTCATATTTTGTACATAATAAGTTGGATTTTGTTTTCCTGTACTGTAAGTGGGATGATTTTTGCCTCTGGCTGCAGTCTCTTTTTAAATTAAAATTAAATTAAAATCACTTACCGCCATCCTTTATGTCACGAAACAAAGGTTTCACTTTGTACTTATTAAATTACATATTGTCTTCAATATCTGAATATATCTGAATAATATCATTCTGATTTCAACTGCTGACAGAGACTTTTTGATACGGCTAAAAGCTCTGGCACACATGATTAACGGGATGATGGGTGGAGAAAATGTTGTCAAAAAGTTGTATTGATAAACGGCTTAAAATAATAATTGTAAGTAACAATTGTACTTGTTTGTAGTGGCAGTGCACATCCTGCAATAAACTAAAAGTCATTACCATCAGTTATTGGGTCCATAGTGCCTAAGAGAGTGGAGACATTATTCTCTGGACTTTGGTGTATAAGACATTTAAGCATATGGGCTTGAGTACCTTTGCAAATCAAATAAGACAGGTAACTGATCTGTCTATTTAATTATTTTTATCTTTTGGATCTGTTGTGAACAGGCAAGGAAAGCAACTACTTGTTGCCCCTGGCCAGTAGGACTAGTAGTGCCCTTGAGGGCTGACAAACTTTCAACCACAGTGACAATGCGTTTTCACTGAAGTATCAAAACAAAATATATCCCTGGAGATGAAGACCAGAAAAGAAAAGAAAGCAAGGCAATTAGTGACGCTAAATAGCACACTGAAAGCTACTAGTCTAACCTTAACTACGGGGGAGAGACATTTGGATAAAATGACATCCACAAATGACATTTTGTTAGCTTTGCTAGGAGGCTGATAGAATGTGAATAAGATAGAACTCAAAGAATTAACACTTAATAATGAGCCAACATAGGCTGGACATTAAACAATAAGACACTAGAGGGGGAATTAAGATCATTTGGATCATTCTCTCCTTCCTCAAGACTGGGTTTGAGTACGCAGACTTCAGATCAGATTCAGACACGGATGTTACTAAACACTGAATGGTGCACTGGTGCATTGCCAAGTGACATCACCTTTTCCTTGAAGAGTACGCCCATTTTAAATCTCAACTAGGAAAATCAAACTGCTCTGAATTTGGACAAAAATTAGTTTATGTGGGATCTCATTGGGGACAGTACGCAAGCGTTGTTTTCAAGATCCAACCAGTGAAGTGTATTAATCCTGTTCGTGGGGTGTGAGGTACAAAGCAGACGAGAATCTGTATTTCAAAGTGCTCTTCACACGCAAATGCTCACCTCTCCTGGTTGAGGGCATCTCTCCTTTCTTTACTGTTTCTCTCTGTGTGTTTGTCCCCTGGCGACTGACCAGCTGCTCCCCGTTCATTACTCCCGGGCCTGACAGCCAATAATTCTGCTCCTTAACTCAGGTTGTCAGAAGCTTGGCAGGCACAATGTAGAGACAGAGGCAGAGGGAGTGGTTGTGAATGGAGCTTTGACGTCATCCTCTTTACTTGGGTCGATTGTGTGTGTGTGCGCGTGTGTGTGTGTTTACAGGTCTGGGAATAGGTGTGATGTATCAATTTTTGCTCCTTTGTGAGATGGGAGATGTGGCACCAGACCGTATCAGAGCCTCTCAATGGTGGTTATAGCACACCAGGGCAGATACACAAAATGTTCCCCACCACATTTGTCACCTTTCCCTGAAACGACGAAAAACAATGATGTCACCAGTTCTGGAAACGACATGTTTACAGCCCTCACATCGCTCTGCGAGGTTTGCACATCACTAAAGGAGTCTGTGTGCTACTGAGAGAGAGACAGAGGAACAACACACAGCGGCTGACATTTATGAAATGATGTTTTTGTGAGACAGCCATTAAAAGACATTTATGCAACTGTGCTCAAACCCATTTTCATGTCGCCTTTGCTGTTCAGATGAAAAGAAAGGTTTTTAAAAAAATCCCAACAAGATAAAAAAAAATAATCATGTATCCATAGGAGCATGAGTCACTCGTTTACTGATGCTTTGTGGGGAGAATGCAGTGGAAACAATCAAACCACTTTGGCTGTTTTTGAACATCTAAATGGACTTGGCAGAGGCTTTAGCACGAATGCAGAATTACAGCAGGAAGCAAAGAGTACAGGAGCAGCTTTGAATAAATGCTCACAGGTGTTAGTGACATCTGTAGCAGATGTTAACACTGTACTCCAATAAGTACGAAAGATTTCCCATTGGTTTAATTATCACTGCCAGTTTTAACAAGTCTAATTATGGAGGAGAGCATGTATGTATATGTATATGTATATGTATATGTATATGTATATGTATATGTATATGTATATGTATATGTATATGTATGCCGATCTGGTATAACATTATGACCAATAGACTAATATTGTGTAGGTCTCCCTTGAGCCTCCAAAACAATTATGACTCATCAGAGAATGGACATGGTTCTTCTGAGGGTGTCCAATTGTGGTCCAGGGGCAATGTGGTCAAGGCTTGTTCCAGTGCATCCCACAGACACTTGATCAGTTTGGGATCTACTGAATTTGGAGGCCAAGTCAACCCTTTGTGCTGTTCTTCATGTTTTTGGAGTTGTTCCTAAACCGTTTTGTGTGTGTGTCTGGGTCAGGTTGCATCCTGCTGGGGATGGCTGCTGCCATCAAGGAGTGTCATTGCTATGGGATGGGGGTACCTGGTCTAGTCTAGGTGGGTGCTACATGTCTAGGTAACATCCACATGAATGCCAGATCTTAAAGTTTCCCAGCAGAATATTGTAATTGTCACAAGATGGTCAATGTAATTTACTACCCTGTCAGTGGTTTCAATGTTGTGGCACACTGGTGTATATGCGCATGTATGTTGTTTGACACTTTTATTTCATGTTACATGTCATTCATAATGTCACCGTTCATTATGCCACTTCTTTTTTCACAGTGTCACCGCGCCTCGTGTTTCATCTAATCACAGGCTCCCAGCCTCAGCTAGCTCCTGTTAGCTAGGGCAGCGTTTCCCAGCCTCTTCAGGATGTGACAGCTTTCTTCTGCTCAGCTCGTCAGTTAATTATTTTGTGACTGTAACATCTTGTGGGTTCATAAGCTCCTGTCAGATAATTGCTAAGGTGGACTAACACTAATGTCAAAGTAATTCTAAATTAACCAAAGCAGCTGACCCATGTGTCATGATAATATAACAAGGCTGCACATGCCACGTTTCTTGAAGGAACAGAAGCTACAGACCTGCAGCAACAATGAACACTCGTTTGTGAGACTAGAAAGTATCCAAAGTATTCCAAAAATAATGTGAGAAAATATACAGCTATCGGCCACAACATTATGACTGGTCATAATCACTGGTCAAGTGAATAACATTGATTATCTCGTTGTCAAGCCAGTGGGTGGGATATATTAGAAAGCAAGTGAACAATTTGTCCTCAAGGTTGATGTGTTAGAAGAAGAAAAATGGATTTGAGCGACTGACAAAAGCCAAATAGTGATAACTGAAAGACTGGGTCAGAGTATCTTTAAAACTGCAGCTCTTGTGTGGTGTTCCTGGTCTGTAGTGGTCAGCATCCATCAAGAGTGGTACAAAGAAGGAAAAGTTGATGCAGATTGTGATGAAATGGCAATTTACACAGTATCACTGTTTGTTCTGTATGAGTTTGCTTAGACGCAGACCAGCCACGGTGTCCATGCTGATCCACTGCTGAAAGCCTCGACATGGTGACATGTGAACATCAGAAGTGGAGCACAGTGTGATGGAGGAAGGTGGCCTGGTCTGATGAACCAAGTCTTCTTTGACATCACATGGATGGCTGTGTGCATACGCTTCACTAAGCTGGGGAACACAAGGTACCTGGATACACGTTATCAAGGTCTGCAGCATTGTTTTGGTGGTGATACTCATCAAAGTAACAATTCACATGAATGCCAGGACCCAGGGCTCTCTGAGGAACATTACATCATAAAGAGATCAGTCATTCACTACAGCAGGTGGTTCCTTTAGTGGTGTAGCTGATGGGATATTATAGCTGAGTAAATTACCAAATTACCAGCGGGCTGTCTCAGAGCTGCTGTATAATAGCTGTCATGGGATGAAAACTATGACAACTCTGGTGCTGACTCAGCAGTTTGAGTTTTGCTGCTGTACAAATGCCAGGAATCAATATTTGTGAAGTTAATGATGTTACATTTACAGAGGAGAAAAGGACACGTTGTGTATGTTGCCACACATATTATTTCATCTTTGAAAAGAAAAGGCATCTGGTCACATTTTGGATTTAATTATTGATTCAAAACAATCAATCAGAATCCAATCAAATTGTCAGTTTACCAAAGACTCCCTGTTCTGTGCGTGTACTTTATTTACAGCCGTGGCTCAGGATTACTTTGATGCTGTTGCTCTAGGAAACAGGAGCTAAGTGGCTAAATTTGACAGCAGCCGTTTGCATCAGGCGAGCTGTGATTGGTTGAGAGAGGGAGGTGTGACTCGTGACAAGTCCAGTTTTAAATGGAGGCGTTATGAAATAAATGTCACTTAAGGTGGTATATTAACAAGAAGAGATTACATTTCTGTAATTACATAATAATAAAACAAGCACTCATGTATTTAAATATAAGTTGTCATTTCATGGGCTTTTTTGAGATGTTGCTTTCCTGTTCTGTTTCTGTTTTCTATTACTCATCTGCACTGTAAACAGAGTTGGCTTTCTGTGAAGTGAACTTCTCGAACCAACACGGTTCCTGTAAGACAATGTTCCCTTATCTTCACCACCTACTCACTTGTTTCTATTCCCGGCCACACTTAATCAGTCTTGTCACAGCGCATCACACGGCAACATGGCTTTACCACAGCAATGGGACAATAATGCATGATGTTTCTTCTCTGATTCATCAAGCATCTCTGGTTTCTCTTTGCTTTTCTTGCCTAGGGCAGCTGATGAGTCCTGGAAAAAAAGAGGCAAGAATTAATAATAATAAAAAAGCACAAAGTTGTCTGAAGGGATTATAAAGGAAGAAGCATATTTTCCTTCCCATAGTCTGCTGCATCTTAAAGTATTACCGTCTACGCTCAAATTATTGCCACCGAGTTACACGATTAGGTTCACTGAACTTCATAAAAAACACATCCACACTTTGCTCATGAAATACAGTACAGTGAAGCGTCACATGTCATAGTCCTGGCTTTAATGTTGCAGCTTTTGAATACGCGTCCTGCCTCATTTCTCCATCTTAAAGTCACAGAGCAGATGTTGTGTTGTCGGGACTCAGGGAATACTGGTTGTTTACCTCCTCCTGAAAGACGAAAATAAATCTGCCCCTCCCTCCTCCGCCGCCCCACTGGCATCTCCGAGAAGCAGAGTATATCTGCTGTGACACACCAGAAAACAGAAAGGATACTTGTAAAGGAGCAGGGCGGACTAAATGGGAGCATCATGAGTAAATATAGATGTCCATAGAGGAGAAAACGAGATGCAGAAGTGAGGCCACGACACCATTTGATGGTTGACTGTTGTATCTGGTGTATCTGCAGGGACAATGTTGAAAGTGGACTCCATTTGCACCATAAAAACAACAGCAACAACACAAAATATAAAAGTTGTACTGCTGAAAAATGTATAAAACAAACAGATGGTCCGTCTGTGAAGCCTTCAGTGTTGCAGTTCTGCAGCATAATAATCCAGGGTTAGCACAATGTATAGAATAAACCATTAACTGAGACCTGGGGCCTTGTAGGGCTGTGGGAAGAAAATAAAACACATTTCTTCTTCTGTAGTAAACAGATTACTCATCAAATAAAATGTCTAGCCATCTCAACAGTGAGGCTCTTGGGGTGATACTCATCGCTGGTCATGCCACACTTTTCAAACCGAATTATCTCAGAAAATAGCAATCAGTTGATTAATTCCATCCAAACAAATACCAACCGGTTTCTATCAATCTCTACTTTTGTTTAGAGCTAATAATCAAATTTTAGCATGGCTTTAGTGTGACCACGTTTAATAAAAGCAGTTAAAATGATAAAATGTTACCTGATGAAAGACTGTGTGTAAAGTTTTGGTGTGAATTGTTACCTATGACTGATTTTAGTCAGGAGTTGACATTCATCTCGCTATATGAGATACCTGTCTGTGATGCAACGTCCTGTTTGATTGCTTATCCATATGATGATGATGGTTTCTATGGCAGTATTGTCATAATGATCGTATTAAGAGGTGTTTTGAACAAGGTTGAAGGTCATTGACGGCCTAGGTGGAAAATGCACTGGTATACTTAAACAATAGGCTGTTGGGAACACTAATAACATGGCAATACGGTGTTGTAGTACTTAGTATTGCAAGAAGGTTCTGAGCCAGCTGGCTTTCCTGTGCAGAGTTTGCTTGTTCTCCCTGTGCCTGTGTGGGTTTTCCCCAGGTACTCAGACTTCCTCCCACAGCCTAAAGACATGCTGAGAGACTGAGAGAAAATCACTGGTGATCTGTAATTGGCCGTAGGTGTGCATGTGAGTGTGAATGGTTGTCTGTCTCTTTGTGACAGACCTGTGATAGACTGGCGACCTGTCCAGGGAGTACCTCGCCTCTCGCCCGATGACAGCTGGGATAGGTTGAAGCCCCAAGCAAGACAAGCGGTTATAGAAAATGAATAAACACTAAAAACCTTGGTAACATCTGCAAGGGTTTTGAATCCTCTGCTGGTTTCAGTGAGCAGCAAAGGCTCAAGGACGTCATGGTATTTCAACTGGCTCACCACTCCACAGTCTAAACGCTCGGCCATGACTTTTTAATTAACAGTTGTTACATAATCCTGGACTGTTGTCAGTAATCTTCAAGATATGTCTCAAAGAAAAACATAAATGAGAGTACAGAGTGGTAAAAGACACTGATAGACTTCTGGGAACGAGGGAGTCAAATTGTTTCCAAAACTGCCTTGGCCTCACACACTGATATGGCCTCCCACTTCAAGTCTAAACTTCTCTCTCTAGCTCTTTTTCCGTCCTCTACATAGCCAGCTCTATCCCTTTTTCACACCAAGAGCAAGAGCAACTATCACTGTCTTTCTTGTCTTTAAAGGACAACTAATAAAAACGTGCACCACACCCGATGCAGCACTAACGGTAGAAAAAATACTTTTACGATGCAAAGTGTCCCAGGTATGCTTGTGATTGCAGGCAACATGATGATGATGATGATGTTACATTGCAGCCGGTTGAGTCATAGGGTAATGGGAACCATAGCAGACATCGGAAAGCTCCACTTATAAACCAGCTAATGGAAATGTCACAGTTTACGTCTGAGTGCTTTTATGTCAGTTACGTTTTACAGCGTCCATCCATTAAGCCCAGTGATTCTTTGCATAAGGCCCATGATGTTTATATCCAATCATATCTATGCACGCTCTCTTCATCAAATAGACTGGCCAGCGCAATATTCATTTCATTCAGTCGCTTCTTTTCAATCTCTTCTTTTCAATCTCTTCGTTTCAATCTCTTCATTTCACAGCTAGAGCAACGATAATAATTTAGCACGCATATGAATTCAGCCGCGTTACACATTTATTGCTCAAGATCATCTATTTTGATTAGATTTCTTCCCCTATTTTGGTCTTTCTTTTTTCTTGCTCAGATGAATATCTTTCTAAATGAAATGCCATTGTTGATATTTCATCTTTTGGTGTATATGGAGCACAATGACGTAGCAAATGTGATGTCCAAGTCTCGAAAAAACCCACGTAAGAAGTTGCCTTCTGATCGTAAAAAGAAAATCATAAAAGAGTTTCCTTTTATGAGCTTTCACACTGACTGTGATCCATCTGTTTTTCGAGCACAGGGACAAATTAGGAGGTGCGGCGTCAATGGAATGAAATCTCTTGTGGGAACTAGTGGGAGTGGATGGTGGAGGAAGCCTGTGAGGACGGTAACACGGAGCTCCTGACACTGGCCAGCAAAACATAAACCAGCCACACAGTCAATACTGTCTGCACCAGCTTCCGTCCCCAAAGGCTGGAGAAGCAGAAGCCACAACTTTTCTGACTAATCTTCCTATTTTGGCCCTGTTGCTCTTTTTAACGTGCAATGTTCCTTTTGGTCATTTAAAAATGTTGCCACAGATGGGGTATCTGTTGCTTCCTGTTATTGATTCTCTTGATCCCAGCGCTCTCACTGCACACATCTCTTGAATCATTTATGGTCAGCTTTTTGCTTTTTTCAGCCTGAACGGATATTCAGGTTCTCTTCTGTGGCCTCTGCTGCCTGTTGTTACCTTGCAGCTAGAAATTCATGGTCAGGAACTTCAATAAATGCAATGCTCTGATCTGATTGCAGGTTTTTCATCGGCATTCAGGATGTTCAGATTAGGATTACACAACATGTCGACACATCAGGATGTTTATGTCCATACCCAGTAATGACAGTCAGGCATGCTGAGAACGAGAATGAATGTCATTTGGCTGATATCCTGCTGATAAATAAAGAACTTATACTTGGAGGAAATAAACATCCAGTTGATGTACTGGTTCATTAAAATTAACTGAAAAGATTATGAAACCTTTTGTGGACCATGTCTGGTGCATAAGAAGTATCTCATGTGCGTAGGTTTTCACAGATATACGCACAAGTATTCAACCAAACTCAGTTTCATTCAGTGACCGTTGATTTTAAGGCTAAAATGACAATGGCGCAATGTCAGCAACCAGGACCAGTTGCTATTTACTGCAACTCAAAATTTTAGCAAATGCTCCTTAGCATCTACATGCTAATGTGCATGCAGTATATGCATGAGTATATGTTAACAGTGCTGCGTTCTTTGGAGGTAGGATCCAAATGCAGGGTGCAAAGGGATGCAGAAGCAGGAAACAAAATAACTTTTAATAAACAAACATCAGGAGCAAAAAGCACTGCAGTTGTGAAGCAGGAACTTCCTAAGATTAGAAGTATTACAACAGAGGAACAAAAAATACGAGATCACGACGGACATTAAAATAGGTCTTTTGCCTATTGTTATGCTTCATAGTTGTGAAACCTATTGTTTTCCTATTAAACCGTCTACTCCCTCATCGTCCTTAACACAAAGAAAAAAACAACAATAACAAAAAAATAAAATAATAATCACAACTCATCTCATGAAGGTCAGATGCCATTTCCAGTAGACGCAACTTCTGCTGCTTACACCTCGGGCTGGCAGGTATCCCAGCGAGATCCAACAGCCTTTGGTTAATATTTTCACCTCGCTGCTCCTCAGCCATCAACACCCCGGAGGTACCAAAAATAAGTCAATAGCCTCGCCGCAGGGTGAGAAAGAGCAGCGGTTCTTTGAAAAGGGCCGGACAATTGTTGATGGATTATGATGTTGAAGTGGTTGAATGTCGAGCTCAGCATCAGAACAAGCACCGTATCGCCGCTCATTAACATCCGACCAAAGCATCTGATATCGGAAAGCAACAGGGGTGGTACTTGACATTTATGAAATCAGATAGGAATAATAGCCTTTAACAGCTTTTGTTTCATATTAACCACATACCTCAGCTTTCACTGAATCTGTTTTTAGATTGTTAATATTGTAATATTGTCCAGGGGAAGGTGTTCATATGCATTTCAGGTGGAATGTGGAAACAACATGTATGCTATAAACAAGGTGTGTGTAATGATGTATTCACAGTATGAATACAGTCAGTCAACAACATGACAACCTGAAAAACAACCATAGCATCAAACTGACCTCTGATAATGGACTGCATAGCATAGCATCCCAGCATCCCCACTTAGATTCTAGTAAATAACCTGTATCAGTACTGCTCTCTATTCACATTCTAGTCATTCTAAAATAACCTCAAAGTGATCTTGAGAGACTGTAGGTGCTTGGGTGGGCCAGTCTGGATCAGCTTCCACACTCGCTAACACACTCTGAGGTTTGCCCTCATAAGCATATTCCTTCTAGACCTGGCCAGGCTTAACAGCCCGTCATGATATAACATCCACACAAAGCGCAAGCCTTTTTGTTCCCAGTGTCTGTGTCTCTCTCTGACGGCTGCATCTAGTTACGAAACCTTGGTAAGTGTTTGTATTTTCCTGCTGGCTGGAAGCTGTTAAGATTGTGCCATGTACCTTCATAATGTATTCATAACATATCTGTTATTCATACAAAAATGCAATATAAAGTGATCTGACTGTAAGCGTGGTAGCAAAATTTTGTGTTTAACAAAACAGAGTGCCAAAGATTATTAAAAGGTGAATTAAACTGTCACTTTGAATGTAATTCATACATCTCCATCACCAATAAAAATCAAAATTCACTGAAGATGTTTTGCAGAAACCAGAGCCTGAAACATTCAGAGCAAGCACCAAGATGACGGTGGCAAGGATGAATTCCTGCTTGACAGGAAGAAACTTCCTGGTTTTGAATTGTGAATGTTTCCTGCTTTATTTTGTGACTTTCTGTCCTAGTCTGTTGCAGATGCAGTGATTCCACTCACCTGTCTTTTGTTTGCATGCTCCTCCCCTCGTTGGTCTCAGCTCATTATTCCGTCAGCCCGTGTGATTGTATATATAACCCTGCCTTTCCTCTGGTCAGGTTGCCTGTGCTGGACCTCTTGTTCATCTTACCGTTCAATTCCTTGTGCTTCCTCGTTTCATTCATTTTTGATTTTACATTCATTGTAACCGCTTGTCCTCTGGAGGGTCACGGGGGGCTGGAACCGATCCTAGCTGTCACTGCGGTGGGGCTATTCCTTGTGTGTTCCTGTGTATATGCAGCTTAAACATGGAAGCATGATGGAAACGTGATTACATGATGCATGGCGCATCATATGTTGATGGCTGACAGTGGAAGAAGAGACATATTCTTGCACAAATGAATTATGAAATATGATATGATATGATACATTGTGCTCCTAAGGTTACTACATTAAACAAATGTCCAGTGGCATGTGCCAAATGAGTTTATCACCACTGATAAGAGCTGAAGTAGCCATGATAGGCTCTCCAGTCTAATCCATCTTTGTTTATAAAACACTGAAGTGAACCAAAGTGCTGTACAGAAGAAATTAATAAGACATCAACTAAAAAACTTAAAACATGAGTAAGGCTACAGCTACCAGCATCAATGAACACTACTTTGGACACGTAACAACATACTGGCAAAATTCAAATTAAGTGTTAACAGCCAATTAATTAGGCTTAAAGTAAATATCTGTTTTAATGGAAAAGCTTTTGCTTCTAGATTTGATAGACAACCATAAGGCAATTTAATTAGCTGCATCTCATAATGGTTTGCTAAATAACCGTCCTCTTATAATACTTATAAAAGTAGTAATGCATTCATAAAATGGAAACACACTTCATAGCGTGTATTGTATTTCACTTTGTTTGATTTGTTCTTATGCAGGCATTCTAACTCTGCATGCCGGGCTACTACAGCTCCCTCCAGGCTGATGTATTTGAGAGTGTGTGTGGCCCAGAGGCATGCTTGCAGTCAGCAATAAACGAACCACAGATGATCACTTCAGGAAACACACTGGCCAGCTTCAAATTCCCATAAAGGCCAAGACCAAACAGAGATTTCAATTCCAACCAAACACTTTTTCATCTGATTTCACATGTCCGCCCTCCATCCCAGACTGGAGATACCATTGATTGAAGTCCATTTTCACAATCAGCGGTTGTGGGTAAATTTTCAAAGCTTTTGTTTTGTGTTATCCGATCCTCTCCCTTCTCCGCAATTGTGAACAATGACAAATTGCCCCTTTAATTGCCAGTTAAGCCCGCCCTCAGCCGAGCAGTTGCTAAGTGCCCAGAGAGAGACAGGAAGCAGCATTAAGACTGCGGCTGTCTGCTGCATCCATCTGTGACATCCAGTGGGTTAGGGAGGTAAGGAGGGGCGTCTGCAAGTAGAGCCAGGATGACTCATAGGTCAGATTTGCGTGAGTGAATGGGAAAGCGTGCGTGTGTTTGTGTGCGCCTGTGTATACCTGAGTGTGCTTGTGTAATGACATCCCTGCATTTGCACATTATGCAAAGTTGTGGCTCTGTGTTAATTTATTTTTAAGAGCCGGCAGAAAGGATTCATTTGCCTCCACCCTTCTCCGACTGAATCATTCTCTCAACTGCGGTTTTACAACCCCTGATTAAAAAATACATTAAAGTCGTATTTGCCTTTGATGGAACATTTTCTTTTTATAACGTCCGTTCTTTCAGAGCGAGTCTCTTATCACAGACAATTTACACTCAGAGCCAGTGAGCCGTCTCGACTGTGATGCTCGTGGAGCTATTTAAAGGAGACCTTATGAAACAGTCTCTTCCATTACCGGCTGCTATGATTACACCTAATTGCTCCTGGCACTATATTTTATAAGAATCCAAAAATAAAGGTTATGCTGGGAAAAATCAAAGTAGGCCACAAGTTCTGGTTCCTTTTATGGATTGCTGAGTAATAGCAGAGTATCTCTTCAAGCTGGGTGGACTTTGTGCCCTACACGTCAGGCTACATCAGAGCTAAGCCATAGCTATGGCATAGCCTGCACCATGATCTCATGTGCAGATCACACAGGGATGCAGACGGCAACGCTCATGACTGGTCCAAACTCCCTTTCCTTGCTTATGAGTCTTAGTGTCCAGATACGCACCGAAAGTTTTTCCATGCTGGGTGATAGCCTATCCCAGGTATCATCGGGTGAGACACAAGAAAAACACACAAACTCCACATGGATTCGAACCCAGGACCTTCTCACTGTGAGCCGTCAGTGATAACCACCACGCCACTGTTCCGCAATTTGTGTATACAGCCATGGATAATACCTGTCTCCACGCTTTAAGATGGATCTTCACCTCAACCCCAGGTGTTCCAGTTTGGAGCAGCTAACATATTTGTCTGACATGGATAACGAGAGTAGTTTCCATTCTTTAACTCTTTAAGCATTTGCCTTTTATCTTGTTTATTTGTCCAGAGTAAAAGACAAACCATCAGTAGCCTTATTAAAACCATCAAACATTCAAGCACATAAGAGGCTGGCAATGGTGGAAGGTCCTCTGGGGTGGAAAGGAGTGAGAGTCTACAGCCACACTGTGGTTGCATTACAGAGATTAACACCAAAAGCACAAGCTCATCACTCAGAGCATTCCATCAGAGAGAGAGAGAGAGAGAGAGAGAGAGAGAGAGAGAGAGAGAGAGAGAGACGTCCCACTCTCTTGGGCAACAGCACAAGATAAAAACGTGAGCTAGGATTTTCTTTTTTCCATGTTCAGGGACCAAGATGAATTAAACATTGATCTGTGTGATATTATGATACTAATAATGATATACATGAACACAACCCAACTAACAAAAAGCTACATGAAGTGGAGAGACTCAGGTGGCTTTTCACTAAACCCTGCATCGCTGTACCAGTAACACTGAGGCCAAAACATTTTCACGCAGGCAAACACAGTGCAGTGTTATTCATGCAGCTCAGTGAAGTGAGGAATGCACAGACATTGTACACTGGAGAAACAAAACAAATCAATCAGAGACACACGGCTCGACAACAGGAGAGTCAGCTCATCATGCCAGGATTCAGCTGTCCACCTACACCTGGACAAGGGAGACTCTTTTGAGGACAACAACATACACTTTTTATCTTATTCTATTTAAAACCTGTAAAACCCCACTCTGAACAAGGGTGGTCTTAACAGGTCTTAACATATGTCCACAAAAAAATGTCACATTCACCCCCATTCACCACTCGAGGTTGGAGTTTCCAGCCACTGATTATGGAAAAGCTGATTCCATCCAGGTTGATGTTGATCAGGTTGAACGTCTTCAAGAGAACTCATTGTTTCTGGACACGGTAACAGGTTACATACTTTTAGTCAGTTATTTGTTGTTGTTATTGTTGTGACAGTGTCTTGACATTGCTTGATTCCAAGCTCCAAGCCTGGACAAGAGGTGGAGGGTAAGTGGAGCTGAGGCAGGTGAGGGTGCTAGCAAACTTTGACCGCAGCGGTGACCATTGTCTTGGGGGTGATGGTAAATGGTCGTGCATTTAAACAAAACTTTTCCATCTTTTGGTATCTACCCATTGATTTACACAAAAACACGTGAGTGAATGCCACGTGGAGAGCAATTCAGGGTTCAGTGTCTTGCTCAGGGGCTTCAGTATGTGAAGTATTTTATTTTATTTTATTTTTTACAGAAGCTTACAAACCACAACAACAACCAGTGAGTACTTTCTTGGCTGTCAGATTCTGGATGCATCTCCATGTCCTTTTACTTTGTCACTCATCAGACGGCTGGCACACCCAAACAGTTAAAATAGATATCTCTTTTCATTGGCTGCTTATTTGTCTCCCCTTACTCCAAACAGAGCTGCAGCCAGAATGCGTGCCTCCGATTTGGGCGAAGAAATTCATTGTGAGAACTGTCCAAACAACTGCATGATCTTGGGAGTGTTGACGGGGGCGCATTGGGAAATCAATTATCTTCTTCGCACCAGAGAACGGATGCGAGAACCCCGCGCTTTTCATGTTATATCATGTTGATGCCCACGCACAAGAGTTTGATTGCTGAGAAAACATGACTGCAATTACACTGAGTCACTGGAGAGACTGAGGGAGGGCGTGTACGTGTACGGAAGGAGCATAGGCGCGCGTCGCCCTCTGTTCTTATGGCTGAACTGGCCCCGTCAGCTCATTTAAACAGCCGCTGTGACGCACACACATTCGCACACACCTGCATGAATTATCACCAGGCCGTCTTTCACTTCCATCCAACAATGAATCCCTCTTTGCTCAGGTGCACAGCTGGTTTCCATGGAGACCAAATATGGTGCCTCTCTGGATGGCTGCCCTCCTGAGGAGCAGCTAACATGTAATGTCACTGGATTGGCAGTGGGACTCGAGTGAAGCACAAAACACACACGCAGAGTTCATTTTTGCTTTCCCAGCACTCTAAGGGTGCATATATTATGAAATGTTTAGGACAAAAACAAATCGATGATCGATGGCCGGAGCCTCCCCACAACAAACAGTATATTACAAAACAGCCTGGACCGTAAATGAAGAATAAATGAAATTATTGCCTGACTTTTGGCCAGGAAACTGGGGCTCTTGTCCAGAGATGGACTATTACTTTTTCACATGACTCACTCATGACATCTGAACCACAAAGCTATTTGTGGTGCAGAAGTTGCTCCCTTTTATTAATTCTTAAGAGAGTTACATTTATGACATGTTTTTATTTTGGAAAGGAACAACATCTCTATATGTCTTTAAACATTCAGTAACTATTCAGGCTTCACATTCACTGGATGCATTGATTAACTTTGATATACATACATATTTCATCTTTATATACAAAGCCCACAGATCGGAGCACAGTTCTGCATGCCAAAAGATTTACTCTCCTACCCCTTGAGAAAAGTTTATCTATTAGCCAGCTCACCAGACTGGAAAAAATGTGCAAGTTCAGACAAATATGATAAATCTTAAAAAAGAATTGTTGAATTTGTATTGTTTTTCATGTCTTTTTCAGTTTTTCCTAAACTGTTTTTGTGTATGTGTCTGTGTCAGGCTGCATCCTGCTGGGGATGGCTGCTGCCATCAAGGAGTGTCATTGCTATGGGGTGAGGGTGCCTGGTCTGGTCTAGGTGGGTGCTACATATCTAAGTAACATCCACATTAATGCCAGGTCCAAAGGTTTCTCAGCAGAACATTGTATTGTCACAAGATGGTCAATGTTATTTACTTCTCCTGTCAGTGGCTGATCGGTGTGTGTGTGACAGAGACCCACTTTGCAGTCCACTTTGCAATGCCCATTTTTTTATTTTTTATACATGATTTAAAATTTTGTTTGCAATGCGTTGCTTGATGACCCTGATGAGGTCATAAGTAAAAATGCATTGGTTTAATAACGTTGTTCCATATACAAGTATTGCTGCCCTTTTTGTATTTCTTTTCCTCCCCCATGCACCTTGGTAGTAGGTGAAGTCCCACCAGAAATGCAATTTATTTTCCAGTGTGGTCAGGTTTAAGTTCCAAAACTACATGGCTTTAGCTAAGCACCATGCTTTGTGTTAAAAAAGACACTTAAACATATGTTATAAGGTCAACTTTTCCAACATGCAGTAGACTTCTCCACCCTTCTCCTTATAGTCATGTCCTGGCTGAGAAATTTTGCATGCACTTATTGACACAGAAAATTCAGCAACTCATATTTATAGTGAGGCCAGGCTGTGAATTGCTCTCTTTTCAGCTAGGTTCAAGCTTCGTTCTCTGAAAACAATACTGATGAAAGCGATGGGACTGAAACAACAGTTAATATTCAGACTGTCAGACAATAGCTCAGGAAGACTTGTTCAGTTGGGTTGTCATTAATTTATGCATTGATATTTTTTTAATTAGAAGAAAAAAATTACAGTAGCTTTAAATAAAAAACGATTCAAAAGTTTTGAGAGGCGTCAAAACACAGAGTGATTCAGAAGTCTGTCAAACAACAACTGACAAGACTACTCTGTTGCTTTTAAACTATCACTATTAAACTATAGTGATGACACTTTTCTAGAGCTGCCAGGTGATTGCCTTGACCCTTGGATTTATGAAAAGAAACAAATATCACAGAGGACGGAAGGTGTCAGTGTGGAAAAACAGATATTGAAAAAGAGGCTGACGGTGTGAAATGTCAAGGCCAGGTAGGACGAAAGACCTTTCACGGAAAGGTTTCTATTGATGTGGAGATCCATTGTTGATGACTGGGCAGCGTGGGGACAAATGACAAGCCTAAAGCTGTAAAACTACAAAACTATTCTAAAGAGAGTAGAAAGTAGGGCATCTCTCTTAAGCCCGGAGATGTCCTGAATTCAGCTGGGGATATTGCTGGAAGGTAAAAAGAGAAGCCTGAGTTACTCCTGAACGGTACAGAGAATAAAGTAGGAAGACTGTGAAGGTCAAAGCACGTCTTCTTGCCCTGGTTTATTGTCAGTAAACTCCTCCGAGGCATAGAGGCGGAGATGGATTAGATTGGATCTCGGACAGTGGAAATTGCCAGGCTGCTGTGGTCATCACGTCTGTTTGGTGTCTGTGTGGGTTTTGGGTAGCAATAAGATTTCCTTTTGTTCATTTTACTTTGGAAAGTTCTTTTTTTTTAAAGGTGCTCTCTGTGCAACATCCACTCAGAGAGCTGTCACTTCTTCCGGTCCATTCATTACCTGTACCATCACAGAATTACAATAATTCTCCATCAATAATCAATCCTTTGAGATCCAAACTCCCACTGAGAGTACACTTCAAAAGAGGCTTTGGATCTTCAGTTTTTCCGTGTAGTAAACGATTTTCACCCTTGCTCCTGGTGGTCTCTAGCTGCACTGATAGCACCACTTCTGAGACTTCTCCTAGCACGCCACCACAATGGAAGAAAATGGTATTTATTTATCCTGCTGAGCATCCAAATGGCATTAAAAGGACTCAAAAGCAACAGTTCTTTATTTTAAAAAAGCAATCTTCCCAGGCAACCCCCATACCTCTGTGTGATTCATTATGTTTTAATTAGTTCTGTTCATTTCTGCTGCTCGAAGGAACGACTGCGTGTTGTTTTTCACCTGTTCAGCAGAGCGGTCCATTGCGCCTTGCTGCTCATATCAATAGTCTTTTTGAAGCTCACACTTTAAAAATCAGACTTTAACAGTCACCACATGGCAGACACATAATGCTAGTGACAGCGTCCCTGATTTAGTTATTTTTTTGGAATGGATGGGCCAACGACATCATCCTGAACTGATAGAAAGAGGTTTTAAATTGCTGGGAGAGAGAGGAATTGGGTTTTATAGGTGTCACCAAGACTGCCTTGCCTAATACCTGTATCTATTTTTCTGGCATTATGGAATTTCTTCCTCTTATATTAAATCAAATAGATTTCATCTCTAAAGTATTATCTTCATCTTCATCATCTCCTGTTAAGGGTCACGGGGGTCTGCTGGAGCGTATCCCAACTCATCTAAAGTATTATGTTTTATCTAATTAATAAATGTTACCATACCAAGCAATGGTGCATAGTGCAATCATGCCTTCAGTAAAAGCTTTGTAAAACCTCAGATTTAAGTATGTAGATTTGAGTAAATCTGCAGGAACACATCCTTTTTTGCCTTTAGTGAAAGAAAAGTCTGTCGTTCCATTTCAGTTTGTTCTCAGTGTAAAACCCAGGATATTTAAATTCCTCAGCAGCTCTGTCTCACAGTCTGCTCCCAAGAGGAGCAACATCAGTCGTAGACCATAACAGCTTCTGTCATTACTGAGCACAAAGTCAGCTTGGAGTGAATGTCGGGGTGGATGGACAGGTCAACAAAACATTATGCCTGAATACAAGAGACAGTGGTTAAAATATTTGCTGAAGCAGCATTGGCTTCATATTAGTAGTGACCACAGTCGTTAACCTATATTAGTGGGTCAGTATAACCACGACGACAACAAATCTCCCAATCTAAAATGCTGTGAGAGTTTGGGATTTTTTTCTTTGTGTACGTGTGGTATTCTCTTCCCCTTGTGTTTCATCCAAGGAACGACCTCCGGGGACAGAAAAATACAGCTGGGAAGTTCCTCAAATGACCACTGATGTCGACAAGTCAGAACTTGACCACAATTTAATCACATGGTTGTTGTGACAAAACATTTCTTGTGCAAGAGTGATTATGGGAGGCGCAGGAAACCCATGTCGTCCGTGGTGTCTAATTACAAAAAGCTGTTTAATTCCACAAGTTAGGGACAAATGTAATGCTTTTTAATGTACTTTGGAGGATTTATCCTCAGCCCAAATGAAAGGGAAGCAGATTCCACATGTGTCAGAGTTATGACTGAGGTCTGGCTACAGTGGGAAGCTGCACTGGAAACCTATTGTCAGCTAAAAGCTAGATCATAATCACAACATAAAACACTGAAATGGAGCATGCTGGAAAGTAAAGGCCTGTTTTTTCCTACATAGTACAGCTCGTTGCTCTTTCTCTGCCCTTCTTTCCTCTGTAGCTGAATTAATCTCCGTTCCTGACGCAGGAAGATACTGAGCAAAACCGTGTGTCCATGCGAGTTATCATTGTGTGACATCTTCCCCTTGCAATTACTGTTGTTTTGTCCCTCTGCCTATAAATACGCGGCGAGCATGAGTCATTCAGTGCCATCCATTCACTGAATGCTAAATCTCGGCCTCTCTCGAATAACGCCGGCGACAAAAACTTTAATTAAACAAATACAGCAGCCAGCAACAGTAATACAATAACCCTGAAATAATGAGCCGCTTGTTCTGACTTCTCACTTCGATCTCTCTCGCCGCCACTTCCCTTTCAGACTGAGAGTTGCCATTCAGGTTATTTTGCGTTGGCCTCTGAAGCCGCACGGATGATAAAACCACAGCGGCCGGTCAATTATCTGCCCAGACGGATGGAGGCAGCAGGCAGGAGGATATGCTGGAGACGCTGTGGAGAGTTCAACCAATAAGGCTGGTTGATTATTGACTTTTAAAGCATTTTATTTAATCATTGTTCAATAAGTGATATTTAAATAGATGCTGGCATGGATGGAAGAGATGAAAAGAGACACGCTGAAAGCAGGTTCCAGGCCATTTTAATCATCTTAATTATAAGTAGGTGGCGTCCTCTATCTACTGCTAATTATTTGGTTTTTCATTCCTCAGTAGCACAACAATATAGCAGGGAAATGGAAGCATTATGATGGTAAAAGGTTCTAGTCAAGGGCTAATAAAAACCTAAGCTCTCCACCAAACATTTTTAAGACAACCCAACAAGTACACCTTATATAACCCAGTAAACCAAATATGTCAGGCATATGCCTAATTAGCAGCCTTTAAAACAATGAGGCCCAAACTAGGCCAAATCATTCTGCTGTGTTTACAGGGTGAGCCGCAGAATAATAGCTCACTGGGAGAGACACCTGTCGCGTAGCTAGAAACAGGATCCCTTATAAATATATGCACTCAGGAAACACTCCACTGGAAACACCTGTGCTCTTGCTTATTCATGCAATAATCCACTCATCTGATCGTGTAGCAGCAGGGCAATGCATAAAATCCTGCAGCATTGTTGTTGTCGTGCCGTTGTTGATGTGCCAGACGGCTGCCAATCTCCTGGGATTTTTCCGGGTGTTTACTCAACGCGGTGAGAAAGCCGAGTCCAACGTCGAAGCAGATGAACTACAGGAGTAGGGGACCACATGTGGTCCCCTACTCCTGTCAGTCAGAAACACACATGTGAGGCTGCCTGTTGTAGACTGTGTTGTTGTCTGATGAAATTTCTGCTTTCATTATGATAAGGTCAACGTTAGGCACGAGGCATGAATCTGTGGATCCGATCTGCCTCGTGTTGCTCAACACCAACCAATCACATCTGAATGCCTCCGTCTATGTGATAATTTACAGCCTGTGATGTGATGCAACCGTGTCAACATGGAGTAAAATCTCAAAGGAGTTTTTCCAACCACTTGTGGAATCACTGGCACCGAGAACTGACGCTGAACGCCTCCACAACCTGTTGGGAAAGAAAAGGAGGAGCAATAAAATGAAGAAGAAGGAGAAGGAGAATGTGCGGTTGGGGGATTGTGGACTGATTGAAAAAACAACTCAGCTCCTCTGCTGTCTTTGCTGTCAGGTTTATGTATTCCTAGGTCGATTTAATCTTAGTACTCTGTTCAGATGAATGAACGTGTGTGTGTGTGTGTGCGTGTGGCAGAGGTTCAGAACAAGAGCTGGCTTATACTCATCCTTAATGTCCCATATCTTTAGATTTGCACAGCCTTGCCTTCTTTCTTCACTCTCTTAGCCTGGCCCTTTCGTCATCCTCTTTCACACACACACAGCTCCTGTTCATTAATATAAATAACTGTTCTGCAGACCCATCCAAGCACACGGCCCATTCACAAGGCTATTTTATGCAGCTCAGTGTTGAAGGCCACAACCTGCTTGATGACAATCATGCACATGATCATGGTGTTAATGAAAAATTGTGATAAATAGCAAGATAATACAATCCGTGTCCAGAATGTTTTATTGGCAACCGTGTAATGTAAATATGGAATTGAGCTTAGTAAATGTCTTAAATGATAAATGAAAATAATTAAAACTTAGAAAACACTTTTGACCTGAGAGAAACTTGTAAGTGTCTAATGCTTTCTTTAAATGGAACCTGTGAGTTAGCGGTTACCACATGGGAACTTGTGTAACCAGAAAAATAAAATAAAAAACTAGAGAACTCCCTCTTGCGCTATTTACAATCTTCTCTGTAAACATGACCCTATTTCATGGTAGAATACATCAGCGTAAGACACTAGCAGAGCTACTTCATGAGAAAACTTTAGAAATGTGCTAAATACGGCCCTGGTGGAATTACAGCGGAAGCAAAAACATTGTTAGAACACGTGTGAACTGAAGCTGTACGTATTCTGCGAGGCCACTGTACGTGTCCTGGTGACTGCAAGCCACTGAGAGAGCGACAAGTCAAAAACAAAAAAAACTTCAGTCTTCCATCCACTCATCCACGGTGAGTGTGTGCACAGAGTGACATTCATAGGCTCAGAGAATTGCTTTTAAAGAGCACAGAAATAAAGCTGCTTTTTAGAATCCAAGTTCAGATGTATATGATGGCAGAAACGTTTTGTGCAGAAAGACAGAGGAAGAATTTTTAGTAAAATCACGATCTTTGAAGTAAATAAAGTAAAGTTCAATGTAAACCTGAACAAAAAAAAAAAAAAACTTTAAACGAATAAAGATCCAAAGCATAACAAGTGCTGAAAGAACTTCCCATAACCCTGACATACCAACTTTCCCACCACAGGAACCTTATCTGAGTTTGGCACTGATAAAGTGTTTTGTGTAACAAGACTGCAGGATCTGAATACGGTAAAACTGTTGGGTGTCTGACTAGGCACCAGAACGAGTAGAATCTTGAGTGACATATGGTAGGCTATTGGCTGAACACATGAACCTGGCACCAGCAAGCACCGTTTAGTTCTTCCTTTGAGGTCTCCAGGATTATTTACTCTGAAAGTCCCAATAAATCCTTAAGGGTCCCTGTGGATGGCGAAGAGAATGTCAGCTCATTGTTGCTTTTGTGTGGATGAACTAAAGGCTTAGCTGACTGAAACACGGTGTAAAATGTCACTATCAGAGGTTACTGAGACTGACTGATGCCCAGACTGCAAGCAAAACGATGAGAACTGTAGAACTGTACATGTGTTTTTTTTATCATCCAAAATCAGGAATATTTTCATTATCATGTTGTGCTGCCAATCTCCAAGCTAAACAGCTCTTTCTTTGATATTTGGTGATCTATAGCAATGCAGTGTATACATGTGGCTAGTATAGTGTCCACTTACTTTAACAGTTTACTTCAGCGCCAGTCAAAATCTTTTGTTTGTGTGACAATGACTATGATTTTTTTTTTTTTTAAAAAGCGGTTTAGTCAATTAAACCACTACAAATGTTCCTTTTCAAAGCTGCCGATGTAATAACCACCAGATAATTCAGTACCATCTCAAAATGTAATAGCTAAACCTGTTTGCGGTGGTGTAACCTTTTCAGTTAATAAAATGTTAATCATCCATTGATGAAATAATATGGCGTTATTAGGTGCATCAATCAAGATGTTCCCATGTGAACAGGCTTTATTTGATTCTCAGCCAGCGCAGAATCAAATTGTGGCTCATAATTACTAATATTATATGGCAGTTAATACACAATTACCCTCCTCATACCCCTCACATAAATCTGACCAAGGTGTGATTTAGAAACTGATTGACAGAGCAGCTCTGCAGAGGTGTCAGAGCCATTTATCCACTCTGCAGTGGAAATATTTCCTGCATGGACTGTACGAGTACTTGGCACACTATGTACGGGTGCGCACCACAGTAGAGTACATGTGACTCAGATTCAGTGGAGAAACACCACACCGGTCACAAGATCTGATTTCAGTTCAGATCACAGACCATGCTGACCGCGTCGGACCGAACTGGTTCTCTTGCTTGTTGCAGTTGTGTTTATCAGCGACACTGACAGAGTGCAGCTTTCATACGGATAATGATGGAGAATCTTGCCTCGGTGTGTGGTTGTCATGGTAACAAACCTATAGGGGACAGCTCTTTGAGTGCTTAATTAACCGCTGTGGCTCAATTTGCCATTCATTAGACAGGTGTGTTTAAACAGACCGTAGAAAGCTGCGTCTTGTGTCTGCTTTGTCTGGCTTCAAAGACAGCGTGTGACTGCATGGATCAGCTTTGGTCCAGCGAGGGAACTAAGGAGCGATCTTGCTCTTCAAAACTTTGACAGTGAACCGTGACTGTGCTCATTAGTAGTAACCCAGGAAAAAAAACTGGCAGGAAGGCGCAACACCTCCTACTGACTTAATGAAGCTTTACACACAGCGCTTACAAAGCCACGGCCAAGTATTTTCAGACCTGGGTGAGACTCGCCATGCCTGGCTTGATGTCTCATGTGTGGCCACGCACCCCCAATGTGTCACATTAGTCACAGTCATTTATTAAAGGAACAGCTCACGGAGTGGATGACATGATATTCCAAGGGACACATCACATCTCGTACTTTTGAGAAAGTGTTGTTGTTTGGGAACATTACAAAAAATAGACGGCAGAAGTTAGGTAGAAAAAATTTGGTTCTAATGTAAGCCCTCGGTGAATGTGATATGGTCATATTAGGCCACGACAATTCAAACAGTAGATCTTGGGAGATACCCAGATTGGTTATGTCTGCTGGGAGTAAAATGAGTTGATTGATGCCTCATGAAACAGCACCAACCGGACAGTTAAACTAGCTTGGTGTGGCTAGCACTGGGCTGCACTTATACATTTATCAGTCCGATTTAAGGTAGCATCATTTTTCATGTATGATTTTCACAAGAAGTATGGAATAATTCCTTTAAGCATTAACTCACATCATAAGCATGATCCCACCAAAACACATCTTGGTTGACAAAAATGCATTTATTTAAACCTGCACTAATACATTGTGGCCACTTGGGGCAGTCTAAACAGCAGTATACCTTGTATAAACCTGGGGTGTCCAAGCTATGGCCTGCGGGTCAACTGTGGTCCCTAAATATGTAATGAAATATGGGCCACACATAGAACTTGCGCTTGACTGTACCGTACTATTCAGTTTTAACAGTAGGTGGCACCAGTGTCTTCAACACTGCAGCTTCTCCACAAAACAAGATTGATAAAAGAAGACTTTTGCAACAGGTGACCAGAAATAGAAGAACCAACGAAACACGAGGTAGCAAGTGAGTTCAGCACATTTCAGACATGGCAGAAAAATTAATACATGTTCGCAGACAGTGAGGGGAAACTTACTCCCGCTCTTCCAAACATCCTTTAATCCAAAGCGTCACTGAGTTACAAGGAACAATGAGTTAATGAGCTACTTGGATGAGTGGTGACACTTCTTCAAGAACCCCAACAAGCCCAGCTGCCTTTGTTTCAGCTTGGACATACTATGACCTGAATGACTTTGAATTTTCCACAGTGTCTGCCGTGACTGGACAGTAACCCCTCTAGAGAGGGAGACCTGTATTTTTAGCAACCCCCAACGGTTCTTCATGCATGTAGATGAATCTAAATCCTATACTGGATCTTTAAATAAAATTTTAGATGCCAGCCAGGACCATGACTGCACAGTGGTCTAAAACCACAGAGGTAAACATCGATTCTCCTCTAGCCCAAGTACAATCAGCAGAAAAAGGAAATGAGCCACAAGTCTCTCTGTAGATTCATTAACATTTACAAGAGATTAACTGTCTTTTTCTTTTATTCAGCATTACAGAGCCTGTATTGTGTCACGACTAGTAGCCGTGATCCCTCCAGACTAGTGGCACAGATGCAAATTAGCCTTTGGCTCACGTTTCCATAGTAACCCTCATTAGATAAAATGTTGACTCCTGGCTGTTGTCTGTGTACAGGAAAACAAGGCTTCTCACACCCTGAAAGAAACACATTTAATTTCCAGACGGGCCAGCATTCTAGCCTATTTGGTTTTTCTTTCGTTGGGGCTGACAGGTGTGTGGGTGCGTTTCCTAGATAAGGGGCTGTTGACAAAAAGTGACAGAACGACAGTTTATTTAAAGAGGAAGAGGTGAGCGCACAAAACAACAATTATTGTGCTTCAAGGAAACACGAGAAGAAAGCCTCTCGCCTTGAGCTGAAATCTCATTAATTTGGAGTTTGTGAAAAAAAGGAGAATGGCACTTCAGACAAACTCTATATAATGAGAAGCTTTCTGAGATTAGACACTAATGGTCTCTGAGATAAAGATCAGAAGGTCAGAGTCGATGTGTGAACTGGAGAGAAAATTGTGGTTTTCATAACAAGCCCATCAGCTGTGCATCTCTAAGTACACCTCCAGAACTGCTGCTTCCAAAGACCATGCTATTACTTTACAATGAGGCTGTGAGCACCGGCGCATGTGAAGCAGGATTAGGGTGACATGCTGTTAGCTAATCTTAGTTTAGCTCAGTCTCTTGTTGCCAGTCAGGTCAAAAGGGAAGGCGTGTGAAAAACACTTGATGGAAGAAAAGCAGCAGAGATTAACTGAGCTCTGCACACACACACATATATTAGGGCGTCATTAAGCTGTCGGACGCTCTTGACCAAGTAAAGTTACCTCTCAGAGAGATTTTCAGAGAGATTGTTCTCTATAATACCTGTCATCCCTACTAAGAGCCTGAGTGACGCAGGCCTGTTATATTGATGTAATTGCTTTGGGTCTGTATTATAATTCACTCCGTCTCCATGACCCAGAAAAGGTCTGGTAATTTATCACAGCCAGGACAGGTTGCCCTGGCAGCCGAAAATTGATTTAGAACTCAGATATGAATTGGACTGAGGCAAGCAACCAGCTTCACGCTAGCTAAAAGTAGATGGAGAACCATGAGCTACATTTATGGGGTACCTTAACAGCAACAGCTGCAGGTAACATGCCAAAATTTGCAAAGATAAACCAGAACTACGCATACACTCAAAGACCCTAAGTTTCAGTCTGAAAGAGAAGAAGAATCACAAAAGATTGAAATCTTTTTAAAGATGTTTTAATAGATTTACGACCACTAGGGGGCAACACAACAGAATTCACTGTGGACACAACACTGACAACATTTTAGCTTTTAGAGTTAGAAAATGGGTCCTAAGGAGCCTTTATTTGGATTTCTGTTATTAGCCAACTGACATGTGAGTTCAATATTCGCTCTTTGTTTAGCTTTGGTCTCTAGAACTATATATTTGATTTCATGGCTGTCAATAGCTACACTTCCCTCCCTTTCAGCATTCAAATATTTTCTTTCACTCCCCCAAAATGCTTAATTCTTTGTTTTTCATTGGTGTAGCTGACCTCTGGTTCGCTGGTATTATAAGGACAATGATTGTAGTAGCTTTAATTCTGCATTGTTGCATTTTATTTTTTGTCTCCATTCGCTGTCTAGTTGCCTCGTTGTCTCCACCAGTGTTTTGCTGACTTCTATTGTCCTGTTGGTGTGGGGCAGGAGGTCAATTGGGTGGGCGGTTGATAAGAGCTGAGTCTGTAGTTACGTGTGATAAAACTAAAAGCTAAAACAGCCTCAATAGATTGAAGAGGAACTGCAGAGGTGGCTAATAATAGCTAACAGTAACTGTTGCTACATATTTTTATATGGTATGACATATATTTTGTAATGTATATTGTATATTATATTGTAAATGTTTGTGCATCATATATATACCATGTAATTCTTTATATATATATATATATATACTTTGTACATTTAAGACTTTGTGTATCTATTTATCTATCTATCTATCAATCTATCAAATTTCCCACAGGATAAATTAATTAGATATCTATCTATGTCTGTCTGTCTGTCTGTCGAAAACATGAAAATTTCACCGGAAATACTAATACTGATGCTACTTTTATTGAATCTGATTTAATTCAATTCAGTTAAATTCTGATTTCCACTGACAACCTGTTTTTGGGGTGGATCTTACTTTTACCTACTTTTTTCTTTTTTTTCTTTTATGAATTTCCAGTCAGAGTAACGAGGTTTAGTGAGACGACAGAAGGGGGAACAGGGGTGGGAACAGGGAGAAAGGTGGTGGGTTTTGAAATGACTCATTTCCAGACTCATTAATGGCGCGTATGTGTGAGGCAGGACGCAGGCCCCACCATCGACTCCCACCGGGGGACACTAATGACAAACATCCTGCTACACAGGGCAGGAGACGCTCCATGCATCACATCTGCTTCTTACGCTCGTCCTCCTCACTCTCGCTTACTCCCTTGTTTGCTGACCCACCGAACCCCCCTCCCCGCACTGCTGTTGTTGCACCCTGAAAGAGGACAGCACAGTTCAGAGATATTGTCCCGACGTCTGGCTGTCAGAGATGCAGCAGAGTGTTGCCTTCAACTTCCTCGTTGATAATAAATGAATGGTTCAGTATGTGGTTGGGTGTGCTTGTTGAACATGAATAATTCAGCGGCATGTTTATGTTGTGTAAGAAATGAAATTTAGAATGCTTCAACAAGTCTGCATCTGTGTCAGGCTGACAGAAGTTAAGAAGATGCAGACAGGCACGCAGAAAAGCTCCTGTGTTGCGTTTCCTTTCACACCAGTTCTCACCGCTTTGAGCTTGTGGGTACAGAAATTCGGAAATGATTCTCTCTCTATTTGGTTTACAAACCCAAGGAACGTGTCAGCTAAGACTATGTGGATGATTTTAGTGTACACCTTAACTTTTGGTGAGTCAGAATGAAGTAAAAGAGGACCCTGACCATGACACGCATCACACAGACAATGACGACAGCCCAAAAAGCATGTGTTAGTATGGAAGTAGACAACATAGCAGGTGGCCAAATATTCCTCTTCCTCTTTTTTCCTCCTTGTCAGACAGCCTTTGTTCTACCTTTTATGTCCGTCACTACCCAGTGTTTTTATTCTCAAGGCTTGTCACCTGTTTTTTTTTGGAATATTGTGCTTTCGCCTGCTCCCAGCCTGGATGTCTTATTTCTTTCTTCTTTCAGATTGCTTATCTGCGTAGGACTGTGTGGACCTCAAGAATAGGCCTGGCAGTTCTTAATTTAACTCCATTTTGAGCCAGATATGTAAAGTGGTGTGTGGAAGGACTGAGGGAAATGAAACCTACTGAGGTTCTGTTAGTACCATTAGCTGAAGCCATAATTTCTGTGGACTCAAAACTGATCAAAGCAAGCTATCAAGCATCCGTCATTCTATCACAACTGGTTCAATGACTCAACACCAGACTTTTCTATCAGTATCTCTAAACAAGCCTCACTTTGAGGTCTAATATCTAGTTACAAAGGAGTTATTTACAAATGGTCCATCATCACACTGAACGAGAGGTAGTGAATTTACATGATGACGCCTTGGTTTCAAATTCAAGTTGTGCTTGTTGCCTTAAGGACTAAATGCTATTCTTCAAGCCCCAGTGCTGCTGTACTCAGAAATAGCTTCAGAAACCATGTTAATGTCCTGAGGTGACCCGCGTCAGAGGCGAGGTCTGTAAAGAAAAATCTGGGCATGCAGTCTGACTGAGTTGGAGTTGTTTTGCAAAGAAAAAGGGATGAAAAGCTGCAGCAAAAGACAACGCTGGCTTAATCCTAGTCCCCCAAATTTGGTCACCGAAGGGTATGTCACTGTCAGTGTCAATTTAGTTATAAAGCATATTTAAAAACCACAGATGTTGACAAAGTTCTGTACCATTTATACTGTCTATGTTCTGCACAGACAAAGTAGTCAAAGCATGTAAATATACACCCATCAGGCATAACATTATGAGACCCTTCCTAATACTGTGTAGGTCTCCCTTGTGCCTTCAAAACAGTTAGGACTCATCAGAGAATGGACATTGGTCTACTGAGGGTGTCCTGCAGTGTGGGTCTTTGGATCCTATGGGTTGAGGGGAGGGAAGTGGTAGGGCAGAAAGGAAGGAACTAGGATTGGGCCAAGATTTTTACACACACATTCAAAGCCAGAGACTTATCTACTAATATGGTGAATACTTAGGCAGTGATGTCATAGCATACAGTCTTTTCTTCATAAGAACTAAATGTCTAAAATCTAAAGAGGAACAGAGAAACAAAATGACATTGTTACTGATTTACTGTCTTTCAATGCATTTATTTATAATGGCCCTGAATTGAAACTGATACATGCACATGCAACTGACCCAGACCCTTGCAGACACATTTGGGCCTGTCGGGACTGTTACGCCGTCAATGCGTGTACGTCATCAAACCTAATGCGTGTGTTCCCTCTGGCCGTGACTGTCGCTAATGTTGGCGTGGCGAGCTGTCATTGCAGTGAGTTGTGGGACTCGGAGCCCGCAGCGCCACTGACAGCCCGTGTTTGTGTGTGAGCGAGTGTGTGCGCGTCTGAGACAGAAGAAAGGTTGACCGATGCAGCGGAGAGGCAACACAAAAGAGCGAGAGGGGAACTTGGATCTGCCTCCTGGCGTCTTAAATGAAAGAGAGTAGAAGGGCCCGGGTGAGCCGTTGCTACTGTGGCCTTCTTTGTCAGATCCACATGTGATGATCCAACCTGATAGGTCTGTACATGTAGTCCGGGACCCTGCAGGGGGCTCAAAATGTTAGAAATAAATGAACAAACTGAAGAAATTGTGTCTTTGTGCAGTGTCTCAGTAAGAAATAGAGGATTAAATGATCGGGTATGCGCAAAAAGATAATGCTTCGGTACTAATTTACTTATTAAATGCTTTATTCTGCATTTTTCTAATGGTAATGTAGATATTCTATTAATAAAATGACAATAATAAAGTCAGACTTCTCATTTTATCTTTTAATGTTCCACTTTTGTAAGAATCCAACACTGCAACACTGCCCCCCACTGGTGAAACATTATAGCGCACGGTGAAATGAAAAATGGAAAAAAAGAATGTTTCAGTTCAAAAGGATTGATTTATTTTCACTACACACTTAAATTACAGAGTGACAAATACAAACCATATGTACAGTGCATCGCTTTCGTCAAGTAAACCTAACTCACTGATTGTGTGTATGAACAGCGTGTGTGTCCATCATCAAGCTACAGCTAATACATCTCAGTTTAAACAACCTTTCAAGTGCGTTCCAGGTACGTTTTTTTTATTTTTTTTATTAAATTCATTTCTTTCTTTTATTTTTTTTTAAATACTCGAGACCGAGTTGGCAGGAGCGAGTCAAGTTCAGTTAGAGAGCATGCAGCTCAGGAAGCCAGTCTTCAGCTCAGTCCCCTGCAGGGTGAGTCATCAGCCCAGACGAGTGCAGTGGTTCTCAGTGCGGCGTCAGGAGGGGGCTCCAGCAGGGAGGGGTCACCACGGAAAGAGGCGAAGTCATGGATATACAGTCAAATTGTACAGAATAATAGCAAATAATCTGCTTTACGTCTACCCTGTCTGGCTATGTTTAATATTTACATGAACTGGACGACTGGGCAAATTATCCCAAAATATAACATTTAAAATGACCATTGTGACTTGTCATTTAAATGAGTATAAATATTTAAAGGTCTTAAAATATCCACCTAACTGTGGTTTCATGCTGGGTATGTTGAGGCTTGGCACTGAGTCAGAATGTGTTCTTACTGTCATAAATGTGGAGAGCAGCGATTATTCAAAACACATTAAAGAAAAAAAAATATCTGAGCAAATGCCTCCCCTGCAAGTCTTAGTCTTCAACTACGATCTAAAACAATTCACGATCACAATCTTCTTTGGCAGTTTGCATGTATGTCATCTCCCAGATGACGTTGTTTGGGGAGCTTTTATTACAGTTAGAGAGTTTAACAGCTGATGGTTGGACTCGCTTATATATGATGACCTCCTGGTCTTCTCTCCAGATACTGCTTCTCCTCTTTCTAGTAGTGGACAGGTAACCCGCAAGTTTTTCGGGTCAAAGTTCAGCCTGAATCGCCTCCGCTGTTCTCAGGACCCCCCTTCGTGTTCTCCTCCGGTCCGTCCGCCGTGCCGCTGTCCGACTCCTCCTCTATGGTGATGCGCGTGTCCGCGGAGGAGCACAGAGAGCTGATGCTGCTCTGCTCCGTGCACAGCGCGCACGCCAGCGGGGAGGGCAGCGCGCCCTCGTGACGCGGGTGTCCAAAGTGGTTGCCGTGGTTTCCGCAGAAGGGCAGAGACACCTGCACCGAGCGCAGCCCCGAGACAGCTGCGGGGAAGGTGAGACTGTGCTTTTTGGGCAGAGCCCCCCACTCCCGCTGCTCCTCCTCGTGCACAAGGCGCGTGAAGATGTTGATCCTCCTCTTCTCCTTCCTCTTGGAGCGGAAGTAGCCCAGCATTATACCGCAGAGGAAGACTCCGTAGAAAGACATGACTATTAAAATATACAGATACGCGTTCCCGTCACTTTTGTCTTCCTTGGAGTGCAGGAGGAGGCGTGATGCTGTGGAGTTTTCCATGTGCTCCATTTTTACGTGCAAACGTTGTGGGGATACAAGAAAGTGCGCTGAAAAAAAAGACAGAGAAGTACATCAATAAATGTTAAGGTATTTGCGCCTTTACGCACGCTTTACGCACGAGGTTTCCAATGAGTAGAGTTTGTCTTTACGCAGACTTTACGCACAGGGTTTACATGATTTTAGCACAAATTCTAAAACTAATACATCTTTGAAGGATGACCATTGCAATGGAAAGCAAAGACAATGCAAAAAGAAAAAAGTATTAGTTCTAATAAATGCAATAAATGACATTCCGCTCAGAGACACAAAAGTTTATGCGTCTCGTTTATATTCTTAAATATATGCTTTTACAAATAAAAACATTACTGAGTTTTTTTTTAAGATATGCTCATATATTAACTTTTAATTAGGCATTTTTCTATATATATATATATTAGAAAACAGTCAAGAAGTTAAGAAAAAGTTATAGAAAACTAAATAAACAATCTATAAACATCACGTGCCATGATTTGTAAACTCACCAAACTAAAGAGCTATGTCCAAAGCGAACCTTTACCACTTTGTGTCTTCTCACGGCTCTTCTGGAGTTTGGCTGGGCTACTAAATGGATGAAGTTATTTATACAGAGACCCTGGAGTGTCATCATAAGTCACGTGGTATGATTGTAAGACGATCCCCGAAGGGGTGTTGATGTTGAAAAAAAAAAATGTGATGAAGTACACATTTGAACATTATTAACACCTCTGGGGAATTCTTATGAAATCATCACATGGTTATGAGTAAATCAGAATACTGACATGCTGAGGAGTCCAAGAGAAAGAAGCCCAGAGGGGACGTAATGGAAAAATACAGACTGTTCGAAACTGGTGCTGAATTCATCGAGTCACCCACTCAAATTCTCGAAGATGGCACTGGCATTACTGGAACAACCTCTTTTTTTTTTCTTGCCAGCGTCTGTATTTGTTGGCCCACAGACAATAAATACATCCACTGCCTTTGTCTATCACACAGGAGTTTTACAAACCAGACTAAAGCCTGTGAAGTATATCTTGTAAAGTTGTAATATCAGAGAAAGACAGGCAGGAGATATATGTACTGATAAAATCCTTAGCTTGGTAAAAGTACTGATAGAGCAGTGAAGAAATACTCTTTTAGCACTTTATAACACTTTTAGTTATTTAAAATCCTTCTTCAGCACAAGTACATCTGCATTATCAAAATGTTCTCATACCATCAAAAGCACACAGCCTCTCTAATGGCGAAGCAGCTGGCACTGCTTCTTTGGGCTGTAGATCTTTGCTATGTTATGCTGTCATGAAATATTGCATGCTGCAAACAGTTTAACAGATTTATTTAAATGAGACAATTTTAGGTGTGTATGTTTTTGGTGGAACAAGTAGCATGCACTGCAGTGGTTAGCAAGACAAGGAGGTTAACTTTAAGGTTCAGACTTCAGCTGCCTCCACAGTTTAGAGACATGAATATTAGGTTATGTGATGAGGAGATAAGGGTGAATGGTTGTTTGTCTGTTTGTGTTAGTCCTGAAATTTCATTGAAGCAACTCAAATGTATGTACGGCTCCCACATGCTTATATGCACGCCAGACAACATCAGGGCATTCTCGGAATGAGAGGACGGATGGTGTCCTGAGGTATTTCTGTCCAGATCTTGACCATACCTCACTATGCTGCTGCACAGTCTGATTTGCAATTTAGCAGTGTTAGAAGAGCTGAAACATGACATCCCAGAGGTGGATTTAGGTCAGCATGGGGGCAGTCGATGGTAGCAATTCCTTTGTCCTCTGGGAGCTGCCTGCAACCCAGGACCCATGGCACCAGTGTAGGGTCTGGGTCTGATTATAAACCCCCTCTGCTACTTAGCTGCTACTATTCATTTCAATTTGTTCCAAAACCCACTTTCGTTAATGGTACAGTTGTGGAGGTTGTAAGCCAGTACAAGTATTTTGGCATCATTTCGGATGACAAACTTTTGAGGCACGGGCTTTATCTGTAAAAAAAAAAAGCCCACCAGAGGCTGTTCTTTTTAATGAAGCTGAAGGATTTTAGTGTTGACAGCTCCTCACTTTTGCAGTGATTTGCTGGTACGGGAACCTTAGCATCACTGCTAAAAGTCAGCTGGAGAGTATTGTAAAACTTTGCAAAATAATCACTGGCACTAACCTGCAGCTGTTTGACAATTTTCATCAAGCAAGAGCCATTCAGAGGGCAAAGGTCGTCTTAGTCGACCCACATTACCTACTGTATGCTGAGTTTCAACTTTTCTAAATAGGCTTCTCTGGGTCCTTGTACTGTAGGCTACATATGTGGTCATGAGAACTCACATGATGAAGTTTATTATCGTTTATTATAGTATTGTACTGCACTGTTTCGTAGTATGAATTTGGTTGTCGACTGCTGTTGTAAATCAAATTGCCCAAATTGGGACAATAAAGACTTTCTAATCTAATCTAATACTTAATTTCCTAGAAGTTGAACTGACCTGATGCTATACTCCGATTAAAAAATGAAACGTTACTGAGCAGCATATATAGCTCTTAATGTGCCACCTGGCTTGTTGCTAGGTTATGTTAGAGCTTTTTCAGCCCGCTGTGGAAAAAAACAAAAACAAAAAAAAACATGCTATGAGTGATTGGAGTGAACTAAAACTAAAAATGAATGTATAGCTTACTTAATTTAATTGCATGGTAATAGTAATCTTCAAGTTGTCTGTTTCAGTGGAACTACACAAAATATCAAACCACAAAACTATTTTATTATTTACTATTTTCATTTTCCTTCTCCTATGTTGTTCTATGTCAATTTCCATCACCTCTTCATGTTTTCCTTTCTTTCTTATTTTTCCTCTTTCAGGGTGGCTCTTTAAGTGCCTGATAATTCAATAGTCCATCTGAACTCCACCCTTTTAAACCCCGACAGAGCCAAGGATCAGCCTGCCAACACTGGGTATCCACGCCTCTGTGACTGCTGAGCATTAATGGTCCAGTTGAATTAGGCTCCAATTAGTTGCTACAATTATTGGATCAGTGAAGGCTGATTTCACACATTCACTGGCGTCCAGATATAAATGAATATCATCATCCGCCTGTCTTCTGGTGGCATCCCTTTCACAGCCAGTGAGGCTCATGTGCTCAGGACAAAAGAATTATGAGGCTTAATTCTTTCAGTTGAATTCATTAGATGTGGCGCTTGTGTCAGAAACCAAAACGCTCTCACATGTAGACCAAACACAGTCTTTATTTGTTTAATTTAAGTACTTTTTCAAAGGCAAATTACAAATAAATAGTTGGATGCACTTATGTTACAAGGCAGGTTTTCTACAAAGAGAGGGAGTGGAGCTCCCAAATTGTTCTCTGGTAATTTAAGTTAAAATAGACATTATACATTTGCTTTCTCTGCTGATCACAGCTCCACATGTGTGCGATTAAGGAAAAACAGACTCAAATCAGTCAGAAATGACAAAGGTGCAGTTCGGAATCACAAATAAAAGGCAACAGGTGTCACATTGTGAGGGATGCTGGAGCCGTGTTTGTGCTGTGTATGGACATGATGAATCACTGTCATTCTCATGCAAATGACAGAAAATAGGCACAGGGACGAGGCTTTAATCGGAGTGAGAGACTTAAATAAGTGTGCTCATTATTCAGCTACTGTTGTGTTTATGTCCTGCTTGCCTTACAGGCAGAAATGTTACATTTTCCTGTTGCACTGCGATTTATCAAATGCAGCAATGATTACACAGTCATTTCCTCTGTAAAACAAGCAAGTAAATGTGCACACAGAAAAGTAAAATCTGTCACTAGGAAAATTCAATAGAGTAAACAACAGTGCATCTCTGTGTCTTTTTAAATAAGCCTACGGGTTGCCAGTGTTTGTCATTTTCCCAAACAAGCCCCGCTGTTGAAGGGTGAGAATCATTAGAACGCAGCTTAAGGATTTTTTTGACCAACCTGCCCTCATTTGCCCTCAAACGACTTTGTGCTCAAGATGTGCTGACAGGAGAGACGTCCCACGAGTGTGAAAGTCACACTCTGACTGCGGGTGGGAGACAAAATAAACCGCTGACAGAACTCAAAACAAGTAACAGACGAGAAGAAGAAAAAAAGAAATTAACCATCTCCCGACCTGCAGGAAATGCAAAAAGGAGCACGAGAAGGAATTTAAATGCTGCGAGTCGAGAGCTACGAGGAGAATCAAAAGGATCTACACCTATGCGTGACATGAATGTAGGGGTGAGCACAAAGCAAAGAGGCGACAAACCGACCTGAGCTTCAGCTGTGGCAATGACAAGAGTTCAACAGACGACTTCAGCTAAAACAAGCTCTGTTTCATAACTCACATCTGAAACAATAAAAAACACAGGGGTCTCACACCTAGACAGAAAGCGGACAGCGTTTTCCTATAAGCATTTTCTCAGCCTGCCTTTCACAACAAATTCAAGTAAAAGCCACAAAAGCTGGTTAATCCTTCTTTCTTTGAGATTTTAGGATTATTTAGATTTACCACAGATTTAGGTCGCCGTTGCTCTTTCACTGATGGGGTAGACGGTGGGAGGAAGGGTGAGAGAGCACAGAGTTTCACTGGAAAGTGTTGTCCAGATCTGTGCTCTGAGAGTAAACTACGCTGTGCTGGTCCTGGTCTTTATTTCCCACCATACATTCTCTCGATGTCGTCCTGGTAATGTGTTTTCAGCTCCTTGCGTTTGAGCTTGAATGCGTCAGTCACTAATCCTGTCTCAGGGGTCCACGGGTCGGGGCTCAGACGGATCTTGCGAGGGATCTCAAAGCGCTCTAGCTGGGCTACAGTGGAAGAAGACGAAACGTTTACTCGTAACTCGGTAAAAGCAACCCATGCCTGGGGATCTGAGATAAAGTTTGACTCCACCTCACCTGCTAGTGCAGCCTCAGTGATAACCTTAAGGACCAGCTCCTCCATGGCCTGGCTGTTGCACAACTCTTCCAATGACCCTCGGATCCCATACTCACCGGCCAGAGCCAGCAGGTGCTTCTGATTAGGGACCACAAAGCCGATCACATATGTTTCATCACTGGAAGAGAGCAGCAAAAGAAAATAGTAATTATGTAAAACTAGTCTCTAAGCCAAAAAAGGTCATGAAGCACAGTGACGTGCATGTATGTGAATGAAGAAACAGTCAATTTATCCTCATAAGGAGCTGGAAACAAGACACGACTGAGCAGAGTGAGAACAGATTGAAAACAGCGGTACTGGTCCTGTGCTACCGTAAGTAACAGGAGGCTAATCCACCTTCAACACCAATTCTAATGTGGATGCAGATTTTTAATAGGACCCTTGATCGTCCTGTGTGTGGCGTCGGCCATCAGCAGTAGACTGTAACAGTTCCTCACACATAGGCAACAGTGCGGAACCTCCTCAGCATTAATTTTAAGTTCAGGCAACCTGATGAAGAGCAGCATCTTTATCTAGCATCTGACCATAGTTTAATCCACCCAGTTTTTTCTGAAGAAGCTGTAGCCTGGAAGCTGTACCAATGTCCCAGCCCACAAACTTTTACTGGGGGAAATTTAGCCTGGAACAGCTTTGTTGTGAACTGATTATGGTTTGGCAAAGACTGGACGGGGCTCTGATCCTATGTTCTTGGCTGAGGCGCCTTGAGCAAAGACCTAAAACCTTCTGAACTGCTGCCCAGGTGCCTGGCATGGCTGCCTACTGCTCAGAGTATGCTCACTTGGATGGATCACGCACCTGTTGGCGTAGGCACAGATGTTGTCAATCAGAGGACAGTTCTTCAACATGGCTTCCACCTTGCCCAGGGACACGTACTCTCCCGCCTGGAGCTTCACCAAGTCTTTCTTCCGATCTGGAAACACAGCAGAGTCAACTGCTTGTACATGCAAATGGCCTCTCGCACATGTATAAGTGCGGAAACGTTTGTGCACATTTCAAAAAGAAGAGAGGAAGGACCCCTTGGCTACTGAACTGTGCATATCTGACTAGTGTCATCTAGATAAAAGGGGAAAGCTGGGAGGTTCTGGCCCTGAAGTAAACAGGACAGGGGAGTCATTTTTAAAACTGAAGCACAATCTGATTTGTTAAAAGGTTTCCTGCCAGAGAGATGAATGGAAGTGGTGCAGAGAGGCTGTCTGGAAGAAACCCAAAAGTGAGATGGACAATGTTGATAATTTGTGCTTTTGATGTATTAGTATCTAAACCAAGGTAGAGGTCCTGAAGGACACTTTGAATTTGTATATATAACCTCTAAAGCACACTCAATCCACACATCTCCCCACGCCTCCTCACCAATAATCTTGAGGCACCCATCTTCCTGAATCTCTCCGATGTCTCCCGTACAGAACCACCGCTGGCCGTTCTCATCCACAAAGAAGTCGTCTGAGTTCTTCCCCTCCCTCTTGTAGTATCCCATGGTTACGTTGGGTCCACCAATAAGAATCTCTCCTCTAGGATGGGGCTTGTCAGTACTACGGTAACCACCTGAAAACATGGTTAAACATCAGTGGATCTCAAGTGAAAACTGCAACAAAACAATCCTTTAATCCTTCTGAATCTGCTACACGGTAATTTTGTAGAGATAAAGACCAGATGGTGTGTTTGGTTTAAATTCTATTTCTGCTCCTCAAGCCAAGAAAGCCATAAACTCAACTTGATAAGTATCAAGTTTTAACAGAGCGCAATAAAAATGAGTAATGATCCATTACGCAAAAAGATGGAAGTTGTACAGGAGTGGGGAAAAAGTGGTATGCTTCCCTTACAAGGCAGTGATCTCTCTTGAAATCTCTCTCCAGCGTCTCACTAGCCTGGGAAATGTGGAAATCAGTGGTGGATAAACTGGTTTGTGTGTGTGTGAGAGAGATATTACAAACAATATTTGCACTGATCTGTGTCCTGGTGAATCCACGTGACACTGTGTATTTGATCATGAAATCTGTGAGTGGGTGTATCGCCTCTTCCAGTCTCACTTACCCTCCACCCAGTCTTTGAGCTTGATCTCACAGCAAACCAGCGGCCCTCCCACTCTCCCAGTGCTGTAATCCCACACTGGAACAGACAACACACACACATACGCACAATTAGGAAGCCCACTAAAATCAAGGCACGACATTTATTGCCTTAGCAACACGACCTCACTTGCTCCCTCGCCATGGAAACCCCATCCCTAAGGAGCGTTCACAACACAGTGTTTTCCTGGCTCAAATGGCCGCGGTAGACATGGCGGGCAGTGAGGCACTCTGTTGGTTTAGTCTGCCTGGGAAAGACTGCAAGGACTGCTGTTATTTGACAAAAGCTTTGGCAGTGAAAGCCAATACTAGCTTCGTTCAAAACATATTACTGGGACGAACATCAGTGCCACAGATAAGAGGTTCTTCTGAGCACATTAATGAGAAAATTGGTTTCGTGTTCACAAGGAGCTCTTGGGAATTTCTGCATATTCTTTTGGGGAGACATTCATTTCTGTTTATTTTACAAATGAGTAACATAAGCTGAAATCCAGATACTAACCGAGTTCTCAGTGTACAATGATTTGTCGCTAATGTGGATTTTTCCACACCACTCTGTCTTTTCAGTACAGATATCTTCCGTTTTCTGCAACCCATGCACAGCAGATCTACTTTTCCCTTACCCTCATCCATTCTCCAATCCTGGCTGTAAAACACTCATTACTCCCCTCCAGTCCCCCTAATCCTTTTATCTCTGCTGTCAGGTTGGAGGGAAAAAATAATCATTTCAGTAACTCCCCACAATTACTCAATAATGTGCAATTTTTCCATCTAATGAATCTTCATATGGTGCAAAATAATATTTTTTATTTCCTCCTAGCGACAAAGCAGCTGTTACTGCTGACGCAATGCTGGGCTTTGTGTTGATTTATTGCAGATAAAGAAGACCAACAGCCTCCAGCTATGCTAGCAGCTCTGTCATACTGACACAGCACTGCCAAAGGCTGACATCAACTTGTAATATTCTCACATAAACAACGCTAACGTGCTAATGTATAGAAGGTCCCATGTTTGTTATGATCCACAACTGAGTTAGCATGCTAACATTTACTAATCTGCATTAACTTAGCATTAGTTTTAGCTAATGGTACATTCATGTCACTGAGCTAAGCTAATGGTCCTACAATAAAAGTTATCATTTATTGGATGTGTTTCTGTCATTTAGTGTATTGTAATAAATATAAATGTGGTGGGGAAAATAACAAAAAACATCTGTCATTATAACATAATTAAAAATACCCACATTAGTATTGGGTCTGATGCTGCACTCCTGCACCGTACTCCTGCATCTACAGCACTTTATGGCAACATAACAGTAGCCTCTCATTAGCTTGCTTTCTAGTTGCCAGTAAACCCAAAAGATGGACGTAGACGGCAGTAGGTCAGCTACAAGGTTAGATATGAAGCTTTTGTTTTGGACATTTTAAACTTAGCATCTTAGCCTACTCCCACTGTCCTGGAACCATGCAGGAAAAGAGTAAGATTCAGCACAACCAGCATATTAAAAGACACCAATCTGTTGGAGCAGCACATGATAGTAGCATGTAGCCCAGTGCTACAATCTCTCATCAAGTAGAAGCATACTTTTGTACTTCAGGGTCCAAATATGAGCTTCTGAAGTGATGACTAGCAGATACACTAAAAAGATGATGTCTGTTCTGCTCTCCTCGAGGACTTATAACAAAGTGAGCCGATAAGAATTCCACCTTTGTGTTTTGCTGGATATCTCGAAACATATTGCTTGTATGCTAGGTGTACCCTACAGTAAGCCTGTAATTTCTGCTTACGCTCGCTAATGGTTCCAGCACCGCAGGTCTCCGTCAAGCCGTATCCCTGACCAACTGGGCAGCAGAGACACACATTCATGAAGCGCTGCGTGGCTGCGGAAAGCGGCGCGCCACCTGATAGCAAGACCCGAGTTCGACCTCCCAGCAGAGAGCGAATCTTCTTGAACACCAGTCTGGGTGGATAAACAAATGAGAATATTAGAGGGATGGTTCTCCTACCACTTTAGGAAATTATATAACTTTTAAAACCTCTCCAGAAATCACACAAATGCAACCATAACAGTTTACATACTTGTCACACAGTGGCGTGCTGTAACCTTTGGCAAGTTGCTCCAGTTTGTAGTTGTATGCCAGAATGAAGAGAGTTCTCTGGACAAAGCTCATCTCTTCGACTTTGGTCATCACATTCTTATAGATACGGTCCATGATCTCCTGGAGGGGAAAAGTGGGACAGAAGGCACAAAATAAATAAGTTAAAGAAACTTACCAAATGCAACAAATGGCAAATCAGAATTAGACAATCAAGGCAAAATGACATGATACATGTTGGTGAAGAAATCCAGTTTTTATACTCAACTACTTAGACGCAGGTTTGCAAGTCATGAAGCTTATAGCATTAAAACTATAGATTCCTCCTATAAAATCAAAATCAAAACCATAAGATACTTGAGGTATTATTAATATTTGTAGCTGTTTCTCTGTTGCCAGGTTTTCCTTTTTTTATAAAACTGGAAAATTTAGGTCAAAGACACTGGAACTAGGTCTGTTCTCTGGAGGTATTTATTCAAGCTAGAGAACATTTAATACTATATTATTCTACTGGGAGACTGTAAAATACAAAAATGTAAAGAACACAACTTCATCTAAACACAAGTTTATACAACAAGTGAAGAGGAACACGTTAGGACAACGTGGAACACATGTGTGCTCATTAAATTTAGTTGCAAAACTCAAAAGCTCCCCAGTGGATAGCAAACAGTAAGTGACCCACAAAACGTCTTGAGTTATTCCAGCAAACTGAACGTGATTCAGCTGCCTCACAGTAATACATGGTATAAGGACATGGTAAATATACCATTTAGTCTAACCATTAACTGGGGCAAAACAAAAATGACACTGTGACAAACCTACAAAGAATCTTGCCAGAATGTGCAGCTCTGCTCAGTTTCACAGCTTTAAAAGGAGTTTCATCTTTAGGCTATTTGAACCTTTACCTTCCTATTCATACTAGTTAATTCTAACCCACCTTTAGAACAGTGTCTTTGGCCACAACAGGCTGTTTTGAGTGATCAAAAAACCCGCTTTGCATTGCTTGTTCAGAACCAAATAGCAGACACAATTGCTAGTTAAAAGATTTAATACTGGGCTGTAATACAACAATGCCCAGTATATATGGTAAATAAAGGCACTGGTCATTACTGAGGAAATACAGATCATAAATAAACATTCCTCTGCTTTAATATCAAGTGTACACAGAACATCTTTAGTGTGCAATGTAAACTGCGATTTGTGCTGGTTAAGCTTCGGGTCCACCTATTTCTACCAATGTTTGAGAAAAATAAATATGAGATGTTGACACTGAACAGTACGAGTAAGAGGTCAAAACATGCTAGAGAACTGCTGATAATTGTGAGCAATGAAAGAATGCTGTGACATTGCATACATTTATGTGTATTTAAGTTAATTTTCTTATCCATTAACGATAATCTGTATAAAATGGACTGAGCACAGTGCTGGGAAGAGGTATATTAATCATAGGAAGTGGTAACAATGAGTTCTGTCAAAGGACATGCAATAGCGTGAACGGAAACCCACATATTATGAGCTCTTAATCATCCAAATCAGAAGAGTGTCTTCAAAAGCTGGACTGGGGGAAAGGGCACAAACCCCCAAAAAAACAAAAAAAACAAAACAATAAGAAGCAGCTGGTCCCGGTGGGTGCGTGTATGTGTGTGTGTGCGTACGTGTGTGTATGTTTGGAGCTAAAGCAGTGAGAGAGGAAGTCGACGCAGGATTCATGCAGCAGCCCGTTGTCATATCACAGCAAACAATTTGTATGTGTGTGAGTGCGTGTCGTGGGGATAACCACATGGGGCTTTCTCACGTTCTGTTTACAGCTGTGAATGGTTCCAGAGACTGGGGCCCTCTGCCCTTTACCACTACGACCACTGGGAGATGGGGAGGAGGGGGGTCGTCCTCGTGATGTGTGAGAGAGACAGAGAGGACGGCGGCCAGGATGTAGCGTCTACTAGCCGGTCCAGCTAACATGAGACAAAGTTATTAAAGCCTCCCATCATTTCAGTGTTCTTTTTGGCATTGAGACTGAGTTAATGAAAATATGGAAAATATTAGCAAATCAGGTAATGGGTGGAAGCAAGATTGTAAAAGTGACTGAACTTTTTATAGTTAGCCAGTCATAGGTGTTGATGTGTATATTTATGCAAAGGCAAACTGACAGCAGCTGATCACGTTAAAGAAAAAAATAGAATGTATGTAACTGAACAAGCTCTAAGCACAAAACTTTATGCCTTCATGAAACTGACGGCAAGCTTTAGTGAACGCTGAACAGACATTAGCTGTCTTATAGTGTCATGATGATGACAGGAGGATGGCTTAAAAGTTTCATGCTACAAAACTTGCAGTAAGTAGAAAAACACTAAAATGAGCCATGAAGCTGAATGGAAGGTAGTTCCTTCTGTGTCAAGCAGTCACAAAAAAAGTTGGATCAAATTCTTGTTAACACTCAGAACGAGAGCAAACTTTTTATTTTCAGCTCCCTCTCTGTGCCCTACTTCTTCAACTGTTAACTCTAAAACTAATAAAGCGCTTGGTGGAAGGGCGGAACAACGGCTCTGCTCTTTCATTAACAAAATAAATACAAGTTCTGAGGAAAGTCCATATTGGCTTCCTTATAGCTGAATGATGAAAACACACTTCAAGGTCCAGCAGGACAAGCCAACCTCAAATATGCCACTTCAGCCTCCGGGTGTCTGATGATGTTTTGTGATAAAGAGCAGCCCTGACCAGTGGTAAAATGCACCGCTGTAAGTGGGTATGAGGATGAATATTTACGTCACAGTCTGTTCAGACGCAAATCCGACAGATCCAGGCCTGCTGGACTATGTCGGTGATAATCCACCCCTGGACTATGAACAAAGACGAGCGGAAATCTGAATTTCTTGTGAAGACGCCAGACTCAAGCAGTAATGTCTGACACACAGACATAAGGGAGTGTGAGTCAGTGAGAGACTGTAAATGCCAAGGCTTCTCTACTGAACATGTCGTTGTGTTGAGTGTACTGTCTTGACGTACCGGGACAGCTGCCATCAGGGTGGGCTGCAGGACGCTGGCGTCTCCTTTGCTTCCTTTCTTGATCTTGGTTGACTTTGGGTGGGAAAAAACAAATGTCACACTAATGATTGCACACATTAGATTTCCAGGATCATCAACTAACATCCTAATAATGAACTCAAACTTACTGTCTACAGTACACTAGTGAAGTGTATTAGTTTGACATTAAACATTTGCAGAGGCACAGTGAGCATATTTCACATGTTCACCACATAATAAAGGAGGAGGTTTTACAAAGGGTCGTACAGAGCTGGCCTCCTACGAATCATGTTGAGCGGCTCGGTCTTCATTTCTTTCATTCCGGATGGTAATGTAATTTTAAAAATATTCATGAAAATTTGAGCCTTTTAGATTTTGTGATTTGCTTACCATCACCCCTCTAGTTTCTCTCTTCTACCTATGGTGTAGATGTGACACGCAACCATACATCAGGCTTCAGTAGGTGGATTTTGTTACTTTCGGACTTTTCGGCCACGCTTTTATTCAGCTTTGAGTGCTTCACAGTTCTCCATACTTGGGTATATGGACACATTTCACTGGGGTTCCCTAAAGTACGCAGTCTGCTTCAGGTTTGGAGTTATCTTACCTGGTCTGCAAGAGTTTGAGGTGAAGAATAGCCGATCCTACAGCCATGGGAAACACATACGAGCTCTGCGCTCAGCTCCAGTACGTGGGCAAGAGGCAGGTAGCCAATGTATGTGTCCTCCTCACTGTAAACACAAACACAATTTAATTGTATAAAATCAGATGTGGAATATTAGGTCGTTATAAATTGTGTGCTTGAAAACTGGATTTATTTTGTCTCATTTTACAAGCTTTCACAACGTAAACTAAAAAGTCCTCAATGGCCTGACCTATTCCCCAGAGAGGTTTTTGTTTCAGTGTTAACACTTGAGTTTTATGATGATACTGTATGGCTGAACAAGTGTATTTCCATGAAGTCAAAGTATTAAATTGACACAAGCATTAACATGAAATTTGTGTAAAAAACAAAAACAAGAATATAGCTTATCTTAGATGCTTTATTCCCTGATTATACTCTCATGGAAATGTCCCCACCCCAGTCTAAAAACACAAATATAGACTGTGTTTTTCTTTTTACAAATATCTACACAGAGAAAGTCGACGGCCTTTACCACAGATTGGGTATCCTCTCTGCCATTCCTGTGATGCCAGCAATGATGTTGCTATGGGAGATCATGACGCCCTTAGGAATGCCTGTGGATCCGCTGGTGTACATGATGACGGCAATGTCCGAGGGCAGCGGCTGCTTACGCTCACGTGCAGCTGTAATGTGAACGGAGGAAACGCACACATGCACAAATATACACTTGAGCCGAACGTGGAAAAAAGTGCATGACAATAATGGCTTACAGCATGACAAAGTGATTTGTGTCTATATTTGCTAACAACATGCACACACTAGGACATAGACTAAACAGTACAAAAAAACGCACCCGCGTTTAAACACTGTCCACATTCTTGGAATCAATATAAGATGAACTGATTAAACAAATAGATACTAGAAGTTACATAAATTATAAGTGCTGTAGTGTTCCATGTATTGCCTCTGTACTGGATTTAACAAGAGCAGGAAATAAACAGCAGTGGATTAAAAAACGTGAAAGGAATAGTAATTCACTACACACGGATGGATTGTAGATAGCGCTGGTGTCAAACAACCAGGCCCCTCTTGGCACAGGGAAAAGGCTGTCTCTGAATCTGCTTGCCAAAAACACTATTTCCACTCCTTTATTCATCTTACCTCTTTCTCTTATCTTGCACTTATTCTTTGACATTTTGGCCATCCGGGATTTCTGCAGCCAGAAATGACCGTATTTGGTTCAGATGGTGGAATTAGAGAGGAGAGTGGTGTGGATCTGACTACGCAAGGACATTATGTATGCATACGATAGCATATCCTGCTTTGTTGTCTACTTTACTTTAAATGTTACCATGACTTAGAAAATGAACCTCATGCTGTATCGAAGAAGAGAACATACACTTATTAGGGAAATGTTTATGAAGAAAACTGAGAAATAGGATCATTTTCTGTACTATTTGACCAGAAGGTGTTGTCCCCTGCTGGCCATTATATAAAACGCATTGCCCATTTTTGGGCAGAGCCTGATGGTAAGTGGCGTACGGTATTTTTCTTATATGCAGTATGTCAGGGTCTCTCAGTGACCGTTGCTGTCTTCACTGTATTTGCAGATGAGAATCTATCTGGCATGATTTAGGTGGAAATCATATTCATGGATGAGACAGTCAAGATGTGTCAAGATTTTTTTTTCCCCTACAAGTAACATGTTGAATAAAAACATAGCTAAGATGGCAAAACCCGACAGGCGCCGACAAACAAACAGTTCAAAGAGGAGGGCGAGGGCAGGGTACAGTACATCTCACAAGGGGAGGACCTTTCTCCTTTCTTGTTTGACTTAGTCACATTCAAGCCGTGCTGGAGTGCATGCTCCGAGAGTTAATGTCATGTGAAGTTAACAGCGCTGTGTATAAACATGACCCTCCTTTGTATCCCAGTGCTCCATCCTCCCTTCCCAATCCTGCCTCCTTCTTTCTTTATCTGCACACTACCAGCTAGTCATGTTTTGGGTCACTAAGTTCAAGGGGCCTCAATGCAAGGCAAAGAGGGGGACGGGGACTCTTCCTCATCCACCCACTGACTGAATATGCACGGTATCGACCTTAATCTCACACAGATGTGAGCACTTCCTCATTCTCATGACCTAATAGGACTGATACCAATCCACCCCCATACAACATGAAAACCCCCATCATGACAATTTATTTGTTGGACGAGAGGGACAGACTTACGGTAAAGCTAAGGGATGTTAAAATAATACTACAACAACAATGCATAACGTTTCATCTGGGGTTTTAAAAGGCATGCAAATGGGTAGCCCTACGAGTCATTTTGTTGTAAACAAAATCAACAGCGTTCAGATGACGTGTATGACTACGTTGATGTTGCTCTTTTGTCCATCACCCCATAATGCCAGCCCAAACGATTTGACTGCCTTGGCAAATATTTGCCAGAGCATAATCAGTTCTCAATTGAGCGACTCCAGACCAAATTTTTAAATATTCAAAGTAAGGCTTTATTGTTGTTCCTCAAAATCTTGGTCTCAGGTTTTCTAAAAGCCTCACAGTATTAACTCTACTGAACTCTAGGGAGTAACATTAGCAAATGAAATGACACTTCATATTTTGAACAAACTGATTTGAATAACATCTGGGAAATACTCAGCGTAAATTAATAAACATGCCTTTGCACGCACACAACTTACCATTTTCAGTCTGGGCTCCCAGCTTTTGAACAGCAGCCATGTTGTGGACAGTGATGCCACGTGGATAGCCGGGCCATGTGGTTGGCGTGCTGTCCACTACGATGATATGCTGCAGCCTCGGAACTTCGATCAGTATAGCCTGATGCACACACACAGAAACACCAACAACTCTAAGCATGGAAACGAGAAGCATACATCTTGTGTTTACACTGATCCAGGATGAAAAGCAGGTTTATCTTTGACAAGTAACAGGAAGTCCCATACACATCATCACGTACAACATTTGGGTTAAGAGGGGGACGTGTGAGAGTGAGCAGAGGAGCTTTGTGTTTATGCGACGGTGATAGAAGGAAGGAGATGAAACGCCAGGATGCATTTGTCTTTGGGGACCAGTCCAAAGTTTTCCATAACAGCCAACATGTGCAATTATTATTCTTCTGTCTCTGTGGTGACACACTCCTCTGGCAGTCATGCCCTCTCTGATGGGTAACAGAGGCTGAGACATCGCCTTAATGTTCTACTTAGAAACCAGAGGTATGCGACATCTGGCTACAGATATGTGATCATTACCGTTCATCACTGCCTAATACCACAGAATTATTGGACTAGCCATGAAGTGCTGTACATGAGAAGCCTCTGTGGTTGCAGTAGCCCTCAGGTTTACTGCTGAGTCGTTCTCCTGCTCATCCTTGAGATACAACTGCTTCACACACACCTAAAAACTGCAGCACGCCTGGCTGCTCTGTAATGAACATCATATTCCCTGTGAAGCTGAAATGTGTGCAAAGACATCTGAAGAGCATCTTTTCAGAATTCTTTTGTGTGTTTTAACCTTGAGTCTCGTCTCCAGGAGCTCTCTGCTGGTGATGATGTGGCTGACTTGCGCCTCATTAAGCCCATGAGCAATGGCCGGACCTCCCAGAGTGGAGTAAAGGGTGACCACTGCAACACACATAAAAACAACATGTCATGTGAAGAGCAGGAGGTTCATATCGATAAAGTAATCCCCGGAGAAAGGCTGACCAGCGCGAACTCAGCTTGCAAGACGACTGCAGGAAGTTTTTCATAGTTCCTACAATTGTTGGAGGAAGTCTCTCCTCTTGTGTGTGTCCACACTGCAGGAACTGAGAACAGCCGTAGCTCTTTGAATTTTTTGCCTTTTCTAGCTCCTACTTTAGGAATCTTGCTACTTGCCCAGCACAAGACGTAACTAGACTGCAGTAAGTGTACGTTGATTGGTCCAAAGGTACACGTACAATACAGCCTGGGCTGCTGTCATTTAAAATGGACCAGTGATGAAGTCCAGGTTTTATCCAGACTATGTGCGTCATTGATTCAACTGCCAGGTGGCTATTACGTCACTTTAGCGTTCCCACTGGTGGTGTGAATCTATTCAGACAAACATTCCTTGAAGGTACGGTAGCTCTCGAGGGTGCTCCGAAATGAGTAGTCATGGGCGTTTCCAGATAGGTTTGGTCATGAAGCACATAATATTGTAATTCTAACACTGCAAATTTACTACTTCAAAAAGTTACTCAATGGCCACTGGTTACAGTAAATCAAAGTTAAGTTATACAGATGTGAGTCAGATTCATTGTCCCTTCAACTATAACAAAAACATTACAGGATGGGCGCCCATTCTAGTATGAAGGGCGAGCCATTTGAATCTATTAACTTTATTTATGGTACGTTTTAAAGCTGCACTTTGTGGTGGTATTGTGCTTGAAGCCTGTTGTGTCATACTTCACCATCATGCACGGGATTTGCTCTTTTTTTGTGGCAATTTTGAGCATACAAATGCAGTAAATGTCATGCGGATACCATAGACTGTATTAAAAAATGGATGCCATGACTGCTCCTCAAAGGTGGAGCCAAAGCAAGTAGAGCTCCCCCTGGTGGACGGCTGCAGTATAGGTCATAAGCTCCTCCATGCAGTGAATGGGATTTGGGCCTAACTAAAACACTCAAATACACATCAAATAAGGAGTAAATAAATACATTTTTGGTAGTTAATATAACACTGATGCATGTTCAAGCGTCCATTCTTCTGAGAAATAAAATTTTTGGACAGTACTACACAGACTCCAAACTTGCAAGACGGCACCAACCACATCCCTGGAATTCTAGCAACAGTTTGACCAATGAAAAGACACACAGGACTACATTAATCCCACACTTAATGAGTGAATAATAGAGTATTATTCATCTACGCTGCATTGGGAAATTGTATTTCTAGAAACTACCTTTGGGACAAGTCTGCATCTGTGTGTGGACAGTGAATGAAACATGTATGAAACATGTACGTGCACAGCGTACACCGCTCGGCGTTTCTGTGTTGACTCCTCCCACACAGATGACATCATCAGGCACCTCCAGAGGCCTCGGTTAAAACCCTCAGCCAAAGGGACGCAAGCTCTCACTGCCTGACGGGCTCTCCGTTGGGGATATAAACACTACTGGTATGTGAGTGGGTCTGGTGTTGTGACTAAGTGCATATGTCTGAGAGAACACTGGTTGGATCCACTTAGGAGTGTCACTAGCTGGAGCAATAGAAGGTTCCTGTTCCACTTTAATAAATACCGATCAAAGTATTTTTAAAAACTCCACACGCAGAGTTCCCTGCACGTGGTGCGATTTATATGATACAGTTTGATAACACTGCACTGATTACAAATCCCCTGAATATCATAGCTGAAGATAACTATAAAATTACACATGATGCTTTAACAGCTTCCAGTGTTTGTGTTTAATTAGTTTTTGGACGCTTGCTGCAGGAACAACCACAAGAGTCTTGCAGAGACAACACTGATATTACAGTGTATGATCAGACCTGGCTGCAGTCTGCATTCCAGTTCATCTCAGAGGTGTTGGATGGAACTGAGGTCAAGGCTCTGTGCAGCCCAGTCAAGTTCATCACGCACTGGGCTTTGTGCATGGAGGCAAAAGGGATGCTGAACTAGGATACAGTCTTCCCTCAAATTGTTCAGACAAATGGTAGATTCCTATTGCCTAAAATATCACTTCATGCTTTAGCATGATGATTTTACCTTAATTATCAAAATTATATAAGAGCAAGCCTGGTTTGATTCGACAGGCACAGGCTTCCAACCGCATCTTGCAAAAATAATTGCGTTTTCTGCATGAATTCATGCCTCTGGACATTTCATAAATATGTTCAGTCATTATTTCCCACTAATGGAATCCAGGAATTCCTGGAACATGAATGAAGTTAAGGCCCCACAGTGCAGTGTGCAGAAAAAAAGTAGATTAATAAATTAAATTATACTGGATTATATGGCCAAAGTGTGTGTGTGTGGCTTAAAGACCAGAGGACAAGGGAGAAACTCAGCTGTGAGAACTGCGGCGTCTTAGGAAAAAGCAGACAGAGGACGGGAAAAGAGGGTGAGAGTGAAAGAGAAGGAGAGCAAGGTGACAGGAGGAGAAAGTGCAGAGCGAGACAAAGAGAGAGTAACTCTGTAACCCTGCGTCCCCGCTCTGACACAGGGGTTTGTGGGACAGGGCTTTGTGACGTCACGTTCTTGCGTCACAGAGCTTCCACACTTCCTGCGTTGTTGCTGTGTATGTGTCTGAGCGTGTGTGTGGATGAGGCCCGTGACACCTCCAGCCGTGAGATCTAAACATGAGATTGGGCCCCAGCTTTGCAAACATGCACGCAATCACACACTACTTGCTAAAAGTAGTAAAAGATTTACTCTTTGTGTTAACTGGGCCGCTAGTTATACATCCGTGATTTAACACATTAACAAGTGCAGACAACTCAATAATGTGCATCTTCCTTTTGACATTGAGCCAGTGTACAGTGGATATACAATGAACTGTACACACACACACACCGAGTGTTTGAGTTCACTGGGGGCCCTTGGCTGACTCCTTGATGCCTCTGTCAACATCAGATGCTCCCGTAGACTCTCTCACCCCTCTTCTGACGCCATCCTCCCCCCTGACTAGTTCCATTCTCTTGCCTCCCCTCCGTTTCCTCCTCTGTTCCTCTTTCCAACCTCAACCTCCCCCTTACCCCCTGTGCTATGCGTTATCCCCTGCCCCTGGCTTTTCCAGTGTTTGTGTTTGCAGGGGGTTGGAAAGATGCTTTATAAAGATGCTTTCTTGGCTTGTACTTGCAGCACATTTTAAAAGCATGACAGTTTAATGGAGCCCACTCTGAAGCACACAGACATAATGAATGGTCCTTCGTGACCAATCAAAAAGATTTAATGGACTGCTGAGGATGCTTGTAGCAAATAAAAAGTACTGTAATATTTGCTACACAACATATTAAAGAGTAAATCAGCACAAGGTGGAAAACTGTTCCAGTATTACTCCCTGTAGGCAGACTGTGTTGAGAGAGAGAGAGAACATATAGTAATCCAAAAAGGTCTTTAAAAGGCATAAATTTTGGTGTTCCGAGGGACACTGTAACCAGCTTCCTCCCAGCGTTAAATGATTAATTTCACAAAACAAGCGAGAAATGACGCTGAAAGAACCATTTTCTGTCAAACAAGAAGCCTTTTTGTATGACAGTGTACGTGTAAAAAAATAAAAATAAAATAAAAATCCGGTCATTATTTCAGTGTGTTTCCATCACGAGAACATGAAGGACCACGGCGGAAAACAAAAGCGCGAAGGAGGAGAAACGGGACACTTATGTAACAGCGACGCAGCGGGGACAAACTGGCCTTCTTCTGTCTTTCAAATCGGACACTGCGACCAGCGACATGTGCACGCACGCACCAGCTATAAATCAGCCCAACTCAAACACATTTGGAAGCTGCTCACTGGGAAAGACCAAACAGAAGAGAGCGGGACAGAGTAGCCTTCGAAGTTTCAGTACAGCACAATCTGTGAAGTACAGATCAACTGTGCGTACACTTAATCCGTTCTGCTGCATGCATTCACATTTGTACAGTGTTACAATTTTGACCACACATATGACTTTATATAATTTGAATGATAAAGGTCAAAAAGACTAATTGTGAGCCAAAAATGCACAGGCAAAAACAAAACAGAATTTGACATGCAAAGTGGAATGTCTTTTTCTATGAATATAGAAAAAGAAATTTGGCATTGTAGCATGAGGTGTTAGCAGCATTTAGAATCCTCCTTAGTCTAAGCTCTGCCACATGTGTCAGTACTCTTCCGTGTCCTCAACTTACATGGGAAGTTGTAAGTGAAGCAGGCCTGGGCTGCTATTATCCACTCTGCCCGTGTCTCACAGAAGATGGCGATGTTGGTCTTCGGCCTCTGCCCCAGTGATGCCAGACCACTGCCGAGCTGCGTCGCTGCTGTGACAGTTTCCTCGTACGAGAGCCAGCAGTACTCTCCTAGAACCACCTGCAGAAGGATGAAAGATGTCAAACTTTTGTTAGTAATGGAGCAAAGCTGGAGTCAATAGATGCACGATGAGAAACAAACACAAGGAAGGAAGGATGCAAATGTAAACAAACACTAACCTAACCCTAACCAAATTAACCACAGAGCCATGGGGGAACATTGTTGCTATTATGTGTCTGTTTCAAATTAAGGAGTCACAGGAAAGGGATCAACAGTTCACTATAGCCAAACAGAACAAGTTCCTCCTCTACTCTTCATGGTCATCATCTCCATGTGCGGAAGATAAGCGCCGGCTTCTGGAAACACTCTCCAACACTCATAGTCTGACAATGAAAAACCTCTGGAGCTTCCTGCACATGTATTAGTGAGGATATACCGACTCCTGATGGTTAATAAATGCTAGTGCACACAAACACACAGACATATGCACCGTGGTGATATCTACTGTATATGGTGCTTTTTTCCACTCGTTGGAAACAATGTGTAGGAGCTAAACAGCTGAGCAATGTGCTCTTGCAGCAATAAGTGTTTCAACAGCATGCTTTAAATGGATTAGTAGGATCAAGTTTGTGGGATTAGTATAAGTAAATGCAAGGCAAAGTTGGCCAACTCCTGACTGAGCCGGCACTGTGCATTCTGAAAAACACATTAATGAGACTGTAAGTGTTCTGCTTGGTTATAGTAAAGCATGAAAAATAAAAATATTTTTCACACTCCCATTTCAATTTGAACAAATCCCTAATAACAAAAATCCTCCTGTGCAGCTGCTTTCCTCTTATGTGCTCCATATTCTTGTCTCTCTCGCTCTATTCTCCCTCTCAACATTTGTAAGGTTAATGGAATTTAGGCCGTCTACCGGACTAATGAGCTGTCAGCTGAAAGAGTCACGATAAGTGCACCGGGTCAACTGGAAATTGAGCATTTTAAACATTTACAAGTGATTTGTATCGACAGCAGGCTGAGAAAAAGTCACAAAGGGACAGTTTGACAACAGAGATGTAGTTGTTTGTAACAGAGTGAGCTGGCATGCTGACAATTTAAACAAGACCCTTTTGATATAAAGGACGGTCGGTTTCCGTTGGTGTAGAGAAACAATTTAAAAACCATTAAAGCAGCTTCCACCTGCTGTACTGCTCAGTATGTTTTTAAAGCTGCCCGTCCATGACTGTCAGCCTGCTGACTGATTTGTCTGTTCAGTTTGAAATGGTGGTCCTTCTATTCATCCCTCCCGTGGATCAGACTTATTCCAGTGCATCCCATGGATGCTTTATCAGTTTGGGATCTGCGCAGTTTGGACTCCAGGTCAACACCTTGAGCTGTGTTTTGCTTTCTTTTAGCTGTGGCACAAATAGTGAGTCTGGTGTATTTAATATCCCTCTGGGGATGGCTGCTGCTGCCAGAAGTGTCGTTGCTATGGGGTGGGAGAGCCTAATGCACACGAATGACAGGACCAGAGGTTTCCACAGCGTCACACTGTATTGTAAATACGTAGATGATTAGTGATGTGGTATATTCCTCTATTACAGCGCATAAACATCTGACACTGTACTAGTATGAAGTTATTTAAACACACAGTCAGTTCTCCAGAATCGATCAAATTGTGTTTGTATTAAAAAATACAGAGCTCAGGGGTTTCCAGAAATGTTTCAGCTTTACACCGAGCTGTATCATATGTGAGTTTTGGGCTCAGAGACACTACTGTACCCACGGAGCCACATTATAATGGTGATAATGTGGTATTATCTAGGTAGTCAGCTATAAGGTAGACTGCAGTGGGCTCTGCTCAGGTTATTTGTCCTGTTAAGGGGAGTTTGTCCTTGGTGGTTGCTCTGGGGTCTCGGGCTGAGGGTACAATAAAGCACCTTGATGCAGTTTTTATTGTTTTAGACACAAAATAAAATTGAAGCGAATTTGGAGGAAGTAGTGTTGTTCAGAGTTGAACTTGTATTTAGTGTTTCTTTCTATTTAATCTTTTTTAAATGTTTCTTCCTTACTAGCAAGTGAATAAAACAAACATCTCAGTTGAAGCATTCTTTGATTTGCTGGGGTTTTTCCAGAGCCTACTTTGAGAAACTTTGCTATAATCCAGTCAATCCTTCCTTTTCTTTTTCTTGCCCAAGACCGTTCTGCTCTGTGTATATTTTCCATCCCTTCTTACTGTATAATCAGCTGTTTAGCTTAATCTGCAGTCTGTTAAACATTTCTACACAGCGAATCATTTCATAGGGCTTTCTCTATAACTATTACTGCATTTATTGGTATATTTCCTCTTCAACATAATGTTGTTTTATGGTTGCTAAGTTAACTTCTGGCGTGTGAGTTCATATTTAGGGAACACATATAATATGAGAGTGGTAAAGTGCACACTTATTTGATTTCTTCTTTCTGTTTGAACAACAATGCTGCTTTCCACGTCATTGCTTACCTTCTTAAACACCTTCCCGTTGCTCTGTTCCACGTCCTCCTCACTTATCACCTCCCTCGTCCCGAGGCAGTCTCTTTGGGGAAACCTTTTGGCTGCGTATTCAAACACCTTATCTAGGGTGTCCACTCCAGGGTGCAGCGATGCAACCAGCCTCTTGGTGGAGCTCACCGCTCGGTAGGGTCCCTCGGGACGCCCCAGCACCGATCGAGCCTTCACCCTCTTGGCTCGCTCCTCCTCTGAGCCGTGGAAGCTCCCGTCAGGTCCGGAGACCCAGCTCAGGAGGTAGGAAGGCAGGAAGGTGATGACAGTGTAGAGCCACACCATGAGGTCGAAGAGGAGCAGCAGCAGAGGGTTCAGGTCCTCTTTTAACTTCATCTTTGTGAAGCTGTGACGAGCGGTGGGGAGAAAGTGACGAGGAAGCTCCTGTTCTCTGCGGTTGTAGTCGTTTCCTCAGTTGGGTTTTAAAAAATGGCCACAGGTCCACAGTTCTCCTGGGGAAGTAAATGACATTAACATGTCATTAGAACAACAACTGACATTTTTTTTTAAACAGGTTTTAAAAGTAAACTTGTGTTTATAACAATCCAACAATCCTTTGCAGCATCACTGTAGGAAGTGACAGGAAACGGATTGAAACAGAAACATGTCCTATTGCACTTCTAAAAAGCAGAAGAGACTGTTAGGAGCAGAATATGGTGTTTTTAAATGTCCCTTTACTTCCCTGCAGCTCCTGTGTCCAGTGCACTTATGCCAATGAACACAGCACAGACACAGCACATCAGTGTCACCTACTGTTAGCATCAAAGACAAATAAAATAACAAAGATAGACAGAGACACAACGAGAGAAAGAACAGAGATAGGAAAATATAAGGACAAATAAACAAAAAGACAAGGAGGCAGAAGAGAGTGAAAAAATAAGGACTGTCTCTGACAGACGTGGAGGACACTAAGTGTGAGAAGGCGTCTCACAGGTTTCTGAGTGACTTATGGTGTTATGTGTGTGACAAGGTACAAGCCACTAGACTGAAGAGGATGTGTGAGACATGAGCAGATACGACACTGCACCATAGTATGAAACTCAGTGATACAAGATTTATTTATGGCCCTTGTTCAGAGGCCATAACCACCACAAGGGGTAAAAGTGTGTGTACTGCACAACGTGTTAAATCAAATTGGTTTCATATCAAACTTTGATTGTGACGCTATCTTGGGATATACACAGAGAAGCTACTACTACAGTGATGCTGGCTGTAACAGACATTAGACATGGGAGCTGTCCAGAGTTCTGAACAAAGATCAGTGTTAAAGTCATCTTACAATTAAGGCTCCAGTGTTGGCTTTAGTTTTCTATAACTTGTCAATGCTAGCACTAATTGACAGCATTCAGAATGAATTAGTCAACCTGAATACACTGTCTGGTAAAAAAAATAAAATAAATATCACCACCTCGATTTAACCAAGCAAATAGGTAAGAGCCTCCTACTGGATAATTACTGCATGGGGATAATATCTCAGCTGGCAACAAATTATTTAACCCCAACTGATGCAATGATTAGCTTCTCATTTCTGTAACAATCATGCTGAAAGACACATCCCGTGGACGTGGAAAAGATGTTAGTCTGTTTGAGAAGGGTCAAATCACTGTGTAGTAGTGTAATATTGAGTTTCACTTAATAGTGAAAGTTAGAGTATTTCCACATGTACAATCTGAAGGGAACTTAAGGGATTGGGACTGAACAGCTGCGGAGCCTTAAGAAAACCACTAATGAGTGAGGCTAACAGTAAAAAGAAGCTTCAATTTGCTAGGGAGCATAAAGATTGGACTCTGGAGCAATGGAAGTAGGTGGTCTGATGACTCTAGATTTACTCTGTTCCAGAGGGATGGGGGCAACAGGGTAAGAAGAGAGGCAGATGAAGTGATGCACCCATCAAGCCTACTGTACAAGCCTGTGGGAGCAATGCTATGATCTGGGGTTGCTGCAGTTGCTGCAGTTGCTAAAGTCTAGGTTCAGCAACATTATGTGCCCAAAGAATGAGATCAGCTGACTACCTGAATATACTGAATGAGCAGGTTATTCCATCAATGATGGCACGGCCATATTCCAAGGTGACAATGCCAGGATTCATGAGGCTCAAACTGTGAAAGTGTGGTTCAGAGAGCATGAGACACATTTTTACACACCATAGAGTCCAGACCTTAACCCCACTGAGAACCTTTGATCTTGGTGAAAAACTAACGCAACACTGGATGGAAAGAAATTGACACTGCAGAACCTTATCAGAACCAACACCACAGCGAATGTGTGCTATAATCAAAGCTAAAGGTGGACCAGCTACATATTAGAGTGTGTGACCCTTTTTAATGGTGTTTTTTTTTATATACCTGTGTATATTGACATTTCTATTCAGACTGAATTCATTTACAGCTGCGTCGCTAAAGCACTGCAAACACTGCGAATGTGCACAAACATAGACACCGTGAAGTCCCCCCAGCGGTTCATTTCAGTAGAAGTTATTCATTATTCATAAGAGGAAGAGGCTCATCTTGTCCCTCTGAAGCGCCGCATTATTCCCTTACTCCTCCAAAAACTGCTCGCTGACACACTCATACAGTGCAGCCACCTCCCTCCTGTAAACTCTCATCCCTCAAGTGTCCCTTTGAGACTTATAAATAAATCAGAGATTCTACCAGCAGTGCTCTCCCAGACTACCATCTGTTCCCTGTGGGATGTGGACTCTTTGCTCACGCTGTTGTTCTTTTAGGTGTCTTGTTACCCAGCCGGGATGCCTTGCTTCATCACAGGATGCTGCAGCTTTCTAAAACTGTGCAGCCTAGCGGAACAGATGTTTACTCCACCAACTGCTGTTATCCAGTGTTTGTTTACTGGCTTCACGTCTCTTTGACTTGAATTTACTCTACTTCACTTTCTACTCACTCCACTTTTTTCAGAAAGTCAAGCTTGGTTAAATAGAGAGGCCGCAGATTAGTAATGAGGTCAACCGTGTTAAAAAAAAAAAAAAAACTATGGGAGAAGAGGAGACGACAGAGCAGAGGGCTGCTGGCAGACCTCAACTTCTTCCACTGCTGTTCTGTGCAAAGAATGAGCAGATGTCTGCTAAATATATTGAGCATAGACGAGCAGAATAAACACGCCAACAATTTAAATTTCCACTATCTTCTGCCAACCATTAAAAAAAGAAATCACCTGATTTTGGCAGTAAAGTGAAAGCATGTTTCCTTCCAAGGACTTGGTGACTTCTTTAGACTCTAGATGGTTATAAGTACATCAGCCACAGCTAAGTGTCCCTAATCCATCCATGTTGCCATATACTGATAGTATATCAGTAACCGGTAGTAACACGACCTGAATAATAATCGGAAGCATTTAAAAAAATTTGAATTAGATGTTCATTAAGGTGATGAGTTTGTAAAGTAGGCGGCAACCTCAAAGATTTTCATCTAAAGAAAGGTGTTGACAGACTTAATTCTTATCAGAATATAAACCTGGCAATACTCAATTTGGATTTCATTATGTATTGTGCTTGAACAAACACAGAGGAAAACAAATACTTCTGCATACAACTGGAAAGTCATGCAACCAATCACCATGCCATTTTGTTGTAAACATATTCAACTCCATGGTGATGACCTGGGCAGATCTTTGCCGGTGAATAATTAGTTCCAAGCGGGGTGACTCCAGACCAAAATTCCACCTCAAACCTTTTGTGGGAGAGGAAGCTGGGCTGGCTTTCAGGCTAGTTAAGTTACAGTCTATCACTCACTGGAATAACAGAATGAGCCTGTTGATAGAAGTTACTATGAGCTGAAGTTACATTTCTTGAACTGTAATTTGGGCGATTTTATGTAGGCAGTGGATCAGTTTGACGCATTGCAAGGATTTATGAAACAAGAAGGAGTAGTCACAGTAGCCGTTAGTGGAAGGGCTGCAGGAGACAGGTTGAACATGTCCAACCACTTAGTGAGGTATACAGCCCCTTTAATTGTTCTTTACAGATTTGTGTGTATAGAATCAGATCATTGTCGCTCAGAGAAAGACTGAAAAAGGCAAAACTACTGCTGCTCCTCTTTATTAAAGCGACAATGTTTTGCCCCCAGAGTTCAGTAACATGCAATATTAAACCTGATTTGTTTTTATTGCCTGTAACTACTGGTGTCATCACAACAGCCGTGGCTGAAACCCTCAAGACAGCTACTGTTCCTAATGAAAGTGAGACCAAGAGAGAGACTGAAGAGACCAGCAAAAATATCAACGCAGCAGAGGTCGAAACATTACACAATACCATACAAATTCAGTTACACACTCCCTTACTGGTAAACATTTATATGGATTAAATTCCACACACCCACTTGGTGACTCAGGCTGTCGGTTACTACTCAATCTAAGATAAGTTACTGTTTATACAGGTTGAGAACTACTCCTTTAAAAGATACTAGCTATATTTTACATATCAAACAGTTTCTGCGCCCCTAAAAGACGTCCTGAATTTGAATTTGTCTATGATGTTTCTTTTCACTGAAATGTTCGAGATCAGCACATTATACCGATGAAATCTGATGATAAAGATCGCCAGTTTGTTCTGGCTGAGCCCCATTCAGCTGAGAGGCCCGTACCCAAAGACCGTACGCTACCAAAAAGTATTGTTGAATGACTTGATAGTGGGCGGTGAAGTTGTGCATGGTACCAGGTGCCACTAGGCCATAGGGCAAGGTGAGGCTGCCATAGAAGGGAGGATACACATTTCCATAAATGCAGTGAGAATAGAACATAATGGAACATCGCTAGCAACCCCGATTAGCGACTTACCGACCAGATATAACCAGTTCAAGCCGTTTAGAAAAGCAGGCTGGGGCTTTTAGAAAGATCCAACCATGTACAATCTTATTAGGTGAACAAACTCCTCTCGTTCTCTGAAAGAGGTCAAGACCCCAAATTGCACAACAGCAATACATAAGCAAAATCTACACTAATCGGCAAAAAACGCAAAAAAACCCCACAAGAACCAAATCTGTAGTTGCAGAATGCAGACTACTTGTTGCTCAATTGTTGGCTTTATTCAAGTAGCAGGCGCTTTGCAGGCAGCCTCCACAGACTGGATTAATTGAGTAATATCGTGGCATGGTCGACGTGAGCGGTGGGGTGAGCAGGCGTCTGTGTGCGTGTGTGTGTGTGTGTGGGAATCATTGCTTCCTCGAGAGATTGTGTGAATGGGGTCTTTTGTGCGCAGACGTCATCGTGCTTACACCCACTCGGCTAAGCAGGCAGGCCGAAGTCTTGCAGAGGCTTCAACATGGCCATTGTGGTGAAACAGCTCACCAACACACGACTCGGTCGCCAGGGTCAGACCGAGTGTGTGCGAGCGCGCTAAAAGAAAAGAGATGTATGTGGTTTGTTTGTACGCGTGGGTGGGGTTTGTGGGTGCAGGACAGATTCGAAAATGAAATAATTTTGAAATAATGACACAGTCGAAAGCTGAAGTGTTTTTGAGCGCGATTTCATTAAGAGTGAAAGCACAGAACACAATGGATTATGTGGATCAGGCTGCAGCTTTTCTCTGCTTTTGTGTGCACATGGTGACACAAACTGTTGGCACTCATGCCAGTTACCAACATATTCCTTTTTTTTTTTGCTGTAAGCTCTCTTTAAAGCTTCTGGGTTGGATCTCAAGCACCTAACCACATCAGATTTAGAAGGTGTTTGTGTTGGAATGAGAAAAACAAATTTCCCTTCATATTTCTGAGTCTGAATCATTGATAAATACAGTAAAAGGCATGTTTTACAACAACATAATGATGTCATTTTGAATCCTTAGTCACACCTCATAGTAAAACGCCTTCCAGGCACATGGAACGTGTGTCTGCGCGTTAATCACATCTGACCATCCCTGCATGACAACGGTGTCTCTGTCTGTAGGTACAGGAACACTCTAATGGACCTGAATCATTTGATAACCGTCGCCACAGGCCTGTTCACTTCAGCTGCGCAAATAGGTCCCAATAGTGGCAGGCAGCTCATGGTTGTAAAAGTCAGTGAGAGGTCTGTGTGGAGTGACACAGTTTCACTTCTGGGCTTTTGCTTAAATCTGAAGCGGTTATAAAACGTGTTCCACTTGTCTCCATTTCCTAATTGGGTGAATGTGACAGTGACAAGAAAAGTGTGCTGATGTTCCATGTCCAAATTTACACTCCGGATGGATGGATGGGTTTGTACAGAAATAGGCCTACTGAAAACTTAATGACACTTGTGTATCACTCCTTATTAAAGCTTAATACTGAGCCCAAAAGACAGCAGAAGGACTATCTTGTGAGGTTTCCCCTTAAGTATGGGATGTAACGTGATTGGAAAACCAGAGAGAGCTCAACCCTGCATCACTTTCAGGTTGTCCACAGTCGCAGCATTTAGTGGCACATGTTCCAGCGCCAACTTCCGGTTTTAAATTCCAAAATAAAACACCTCCCTTTAATTAATTTATTTTGCCCTCACTGTTATATTAGGACTGCCTAATTTGATCGAGCAATCCAATTCCCCAAAGTAGTTTGACATTTAAAACACAGTGTTTCTCATTGCTCCCCAGATAGCAAATTAATTACACGATTATTTCTGTTAAAACTCGGCTAATTATTTTTATTTTGACTCTCAGCCATTAATATTTAAACGCACCATCAAGAACATGGAATAAATTCGGTAAAGTATGAGTGAAAAGGGTGTTTAATAATAAACTAAATAGAATAAAGTTAGCAACTTCCAGAGTTGTCTCTATCTCCCTTGGGCACCGGCATCGGCCCCAAAGTCTTGCGCATCTCCATACAATGGTGAAACTTACCGGCTGAATATCTCCGCCGGGCCGTCACTTCATCCAGGACCCAGCAGGGAAGAGCCGGCCGTCAGTGTCGCTGTGTTCAAGCTCTGCCTCAGACAGCTCCGTGCCTTAATTCATCCATCGGCTGTCAATGCGGATTGTGCGGAGCAACGCGAGCCCGGAAGTAACACGCGCTTAGTGTTGTTGTAGGAGGATGGATGCTGGTTGGGAGGGAGAGGGCGTGATTCCCTGCGTTGTGATTGGACTGATGGAGGTGGCGCGTGCTAGGGGCCGGCCCGAGACGTAAAGGAGTGCTCGAGGTGACTGCAAGGGTTACTGACGGTCACAGGGAGGCAGAGGCCACGCGCACGGCTCGCGCACACGCAAACGCGCGCACCCCGTATGCTGTTCCGCATGCTGTAATTGTACACTGCTCATCTTTAAGTCTCTCTTTTTTTTTTTTTTTTTTTAATGTCACATTTTTGTGATATTCTAGAAATATTTTAGGATATCGGAAGAGATAATTAAGTATCGCGTTACTTATTAATAAAACATGGTAAAGAAATAGACTGTTCACACAAAATCTGTGCATAATGTAACTATTTAAAAGAATTGTGACATAAAAAAATATGTGCTGTGGAGGTCCATTAGGTTGAAAGGACAAGGTCAATTTTTAAAGGAAATCTTCCTTAAAATATTGTCACATTTGTTTGTGACCACAGATCATCATTCATGCAGATCTAGACTAAATCACTGCAATCTGTATTATATTTCTCATGCTGTGAATCATGCACTTTCACCCAGATAGTATCTAAAGTGTTCTCACCCTGCCAAAAGCATACTCATGTGCATTCACATGCACAGCTGAGATAACTATCTGTCAAAACACGCTGTAACTGTTGAACAAGTAGCTTCCTCATTCTTTCGTCATTTTCAGTTACACGTTTGTCAGATTGATGGCAGGGAATTCTCTTGACAGAAAAGGAGTTGAGCTCGCAACCCTCTCATTTTAAGGCACTGCATATAATAGTGATCCATCATCCTCCAGATGTTAAGGGGGGATTTCAAGCAGAGCACAGTTAATCTGTGTAATGTTTTTATTCTCTGATATCTGATATCAGCCATGTTTATTTTATTTTTTTCTGTCAGGAAATCCCTAAGGTTGTAGACCTAAGGAATGATGACTCATTACTGTAATGCCATGCAGTGACAATATGATATATCACACATCAGCTCCTGCTATAAGATTACTGTAAAATTAGCCTTTTTGATCACGGTCACTTCTGTCTCTTCCTGTATCACAATAATACCTACATGCCTTCCTCTCTATCCTCTGAACTGCAATAGGAGAATATGGTTAATCCATCATTCCATGAAGACAGAATGTATGTCACCTGTTTAATCACAACTCAAGAACATGCTATCAAATTTAGAATTTGAACACCATCGACTTTTAAACTGTCTTGCAGAAATCAAGTGTTTTATGCACAACTGAAATATTGTTGGGCAGCACAGTGGCAAGGTGGTTAGCACTGATGCCTCACAGCAATATAGGTTTTTACACCAATCAACCAACACATTATGACCACTCAGAGCTGAAATGAATATCACTGATTGTCTTCTTGGGCTTTTCTGTGTGCAGTTTGCATGTTCTCCCTGTGTCTGCATGGGTTCTCTCCGGGTACTCTGGCTTCCTCCCACCATCCAAAGACGTGCTCATTAGGTTAATTGGTGATTCTAAACTGGCTTTAGGTGTGCATGTGAATGATTGTCTGTCTCTGTGTGTGGCCCTGCGATGGACTGGCGTCCAGGGTGTACCCCTGCCTCCCAATGACAGCTGGGATAGGCTCCAGCAGACCCCCGTGACCCTTAACAGAACTTAACGGGTATAGAAGATGAATGAATGAATGAATGAATGAAATATTTCAACTTGTGATTTGTTGTACAGGATCCTGCCATTACATTTTACTGATTTCTAGCCTGGCCTTCACCAGAAACACTACATTAAGGATATTCTCATGGATGTCACACATCAACATGCACTTTGATTCTGATCAGACCACTTCATTCTACTACATTTTAGGATGTTGAATGAGATACTTGCATTAATTATTAATAAAACATAATAAATAATATGTTTTTCTTCACAAAAGATTTGTATATAATGTAATTAATTAAAAGAATTGTGGCAAAAAAAATGTGATCGTGTGGGGTCCAAGGACATATTTCACTTCCATACTGGCACATATGAAAACAAAGTAATTTCAGCATTTTACACAAACCTTATCACATTATAACTGGTTCCACTGATTAAAAAACAAACAAACAAACAAAAAACAACTTACAGATAGCACTTCTGTTTTTAAAGACAGTATTGAAGAATTCAGTCTTTAAAGGAATTCTTCCGAAATATTGACACATTTGTTTGTGACTTCAGATTACGAGAAATGAGCAAATAAAATATCTGTATTTTTTTTAATTTTTAATTATTTATTTTTTTTTGCATGAAAAGACCCATGTTCACAACAAAACTGTGAAAACTGTATTTTACATTACTGCCTTGGCAATAAAGTCTGTTCTGATTCTGATTCTGATAAAGTTAATTTCCCATATGGCAATACCGTCCAATAGAGGGTTCATTTACTATATGTGCAAAAACAAAACTTGTTTTGTATAGTTTCAATTGCATTTGTGTAATTTGTTATTTGTCATTTGTATTGAAACTGTCAATAGAAAAGCAAAGTCCCTAAACTGAAATACTGGAAATGACCAAGCCTTTATTTTCAAGCAGGCATCGCTTCAGACAGCTTTAAGCCGGCTGGTGGGGTCCTTTTTGACTGTGCTGTGGTGGATTAGCATCCAACATGCCGACTGTCGGAGTAAAAAGGGATCTTCTTTTCCAAGCTTTGGGCAGAACCTACAGTAAGCCGTGTTTATAATGTTGTCAAATAATAGATAAATAATTAGTCTTTTTTTCTCGCATGTTCTTTTGGCTCAAATGTACAGAGGAAGTCAAGAGTTCTCGCTGAACTAGGTTCATGACTGTTAGCATCGCAGCAGCTGCTCACTAACGGCTAATTTTAACTAGCTCTCTGACCTTATTTATAACCAGCATGTCTTAAATGAAACGTTAATTTTTGATGGCTTTCAAATTAAAATGTCACTTTATATCTTTTAGTTTAGGGTGCCACGAAGTACGTCTCTGTTGTGTCTGACAGCGTTATTGCATCATTTCCTCCGACTGCTGTAATTTCAATCTGAACATGCTGTTTTAAAGGACGACCAATAGGAAGACAGTAACATCTGGATGATACTTGGTATATGCGTATTTTAAATAAGTTCTGTTGTAATAAGTGTCTGCTTCTTATTTCAGCTGATGAGGAGTTTGACGAGCTGTGCTTTGAATTTGGGCTGGAGCTGGATGAAATTGTAAGTAACTGGATTCAAATGAGATCAGCTAGGTGTTTACTAATAAGTCATAAGTCACCACAGCTTTCTAAAGTTGTGTATTTTAGGAAAATAATGTCTGTTATTCCTGTGTTTGTTACGTACCCTCTGCAAAGGTCTATCATTTTCTTCAACTCTTGTGAAAATCTGTCTTCTGTTTCTTCTACAGACCTCAGAGAAGGAGATAATCTGCAGAGAGCAGGGTGACTCTAAGGCTTCGGGAGCGTCTGACGTCATCCTGTACAAGATTGATGTACCAGCTAACCGCTATGACTTGCTGTGTCTGGAGGGGCTGGTCCGTGGGCTGCAAGTCTTCAAGAATAAGTGAGTTGTTATCAGTCTGTCTTAATACATTTGAAGTAAACATTCCCATTCATTAGTTCCCGTTCATCAAACATTAGTTCAGTTACCATCACTTCTTTACTTTAAGAGTATGAAATCTTATATTAATAGTAGAGAGAAAGATTTAGTTTAGCTTAAATTGTATTGTTGCCTTTGAATCACTCAACTGGAAGTATTGTCAGGGTTGATTCTCATTATTTGCAGATACTGATGTCTTGACATGTTGCTGTAATATATCAACGTAATCTTTGTTCCTTAATGATACTATCTATTTTCTGAAGTGTACTAGTCCATTCTGCAAGCCTTTCCCCTTTTTCATTTCTTGAAAAAGATCTCACCATGTACGTCCAAAATCCATAGTCTGGCTTCTTCATGGCAATTTTTGAGCAGCCTTTTTGTTTTTTTGGTATTTTTTTCCCCCATGATGCCAAACAAACAGGCACTGAGTTTGAAGGTACACAGGTTTCAAGTCTGTCTAAAGTCCAACTTCAACTGTCTATCATGTCCAGATTGCTTGAGTGGGTGGTGTTTCTCCATTAAGACTCGAGTTAGCACAAATGTGCTTCACTCTTGAAACAGAAACTGTATTTGTGTTTCAGACGGGAGGCCCCACGCTACCGACGGGTCAGTCCAGTCAGCGGAGAACCTCAGAAACTGATCATTACTAAGGAGGTAGGTGGCACTGGCAAATCATTTGTAACTTTAGCATGCATTACTTTGGTTTAGAATCAAATTTGTATTTTACCTTCATAATCAGTTTGTTACTGTATGTTTGTCCTGAGCAGACGGCAGCAGTGCGACCCCACGCTGTCTCAGCGGTGTTGAGGAACATCACTTTTACTCAGGAGCGCTATGACAGTTTCATCGAGCTGCAGGAGAAGCTACATCAGAACATCTGCAGGTCAGAGCCAATTGAATACTAATATGCATACCTAAGCGATGTCATTGTAAAGTACAGCAGCTTCTAAGGGGTCAATACTATCACTTTGGCTTGATACACTTTGCTGGTACATAGTTAAATTCTCCTGCCTTGGAATTTGTTTTGTGTGCTTCAATGGGCAATCTAAAAAGAAATTCTTGAAATGAATGTTCGTTGAGCCACTGAGTTAAGTGGGCTGTTAGAAGAAGAGCTGAGGGAAAGAGGCTGCACACATCCAACACACACTCATTCACACATGCATGCAGCATAAAATCAGATGACAGCTGCTTGGAAAATGATGCAATGAGGCACAATATTGTTTCGGCGGTTAACTTGTGCACTGATTGGCAGATTTTAGACCGTATCGTCACCTCTTCTTGCACTGGCGAGTAAACATGCCAGTCGTGTCACAGTCATTTAATGTCACCCTGTCATGCGTTAACGATGTTTCCGTAGGAAGAGGAGCCTTGTGGCCATCGGTACCCATGACCTGGACACCATCTCTGGCCCTTTCACATATACAGCCAAACCTCCCGGAGACATCTGCTTCAAGCCGCTCAACCAGACCAAAGAGTACACTGCCACCCAGCTCATGAGCCTCTACAAGGTGAATAGCTGACAGACTGGATGTAGGTCAAACGAGCAGTGTGTCTTTTTGAGCAGTGCTAACTGTGTTGTTCTTTTTTTGTATGAACTCCAGACAGACAGCCACTTGAGGCATTATCTTCACATTATTGAGGACAAGCCCGTGTACCCAGTGATCTATGATAGCAACGGCATTGTCTTGTCTATGCCTCCAATTATCAATGGTCAGTGTTGTCCTGTCCTTGTCTCTCATATCCTTCTCCAGTCTGTCAGTATTACAAGTCTTTTAATGGTAAAATTCACTACTCTTACAGGGGACCATTCAAAAATCAGCCTCAAAACAAAGAATGTCTTCATTGAGTGCACAGCGACAGACCTGACCAAGGTACGTCTCGGGGGAGAAAAAATAAAATTGGTCACTTGTCACATTTATGAGAAAGCGTCTTAAACGTGACCGTGTTCCCTGCAGGCAAAGATCGTTCTGGACATGATGGTGACCATGTTCAGTGAGTACTGTTCGCAGCCTTTCACGTAAGTCTGTTTCAGATCCTCGCTTCTCTCTGTGCACACCGACGGTATCTAGGATACCATCTCGGCATATTAAGCTGGACTTGTGGATTTGCTGTGGGTGGAAAATGTTTATGTTCGGGGATATATTGAGGAACACATCAGTAGTGAATCGCATTCAGTAAAAAGGAGCTGATTTTCTTTTTTTTTCTTTTTTTTTTTTTTTTAACCTAATCCTACAAAGTGAAATCACAGGAGCTGCTTTCCATCAGCTGTCAAATCCATTTGTCGGAAATCATTTAAATCCTTGCTCCTGCAGTCAGATTTCCTGATTCAAAGATTTGCTCATGTTACTTTATTTCATTAGCTTCCTTTTTGCTTGCTCCTGCTGAACTCGAGCCTGCTTTGATTTCACTGATGAGGGTGTATCAAATGCCAAACTATTCTCATATGAGAGGATATAGTGGTTTAATCTCATATCCTCCTATGTTAGAGATACTGATGTGTTTTTTTGCTAACTGAACTACACACATACTCCCATCTTAAAAGGCCGACGACTGAGTGGGGCGGCAAGGGCAGTTGGTGATGCCGTCTTCTCTCCCTTGTTCTTTCAGGGTGGAGGAGGCTGAAGTTGTGCACCCAGATGGCAAGACCTGCAAATACCCAGTACTGTATCCACTACGGTTATCTTGTACTCTGTATTTTTTCTTTTAAAGTGGCATTGCTTCTTTTAATGTCTTCTAATCTCCCACTGTGATTTCCTGGTTTGTATTTTAGGAGCTGGCTTACAGGAAGGAGAAGCTGTCTGGCAAGTTCATCAACCGAAAAGTTGGCATCAAGTAAGCCACGTGAACTAGCACAAACAACATAAAGGATGTTGGTATTAATTATTAATGTTAAAGCCTGTAATAAGATAGCGTCCAAGCTTTGCAGCAGATTTAGTTTGCTAAGTATCACCACAGCTGCTTGCGTCAGTTCATCTTCACACCTTAATGAACAGTGGTCTTCCTCCTCACAGCGAGTCAACTGAGAACATTGCTCAGCTCCTGACCAGGATGTGCCTGCTGTCCAAGACCACCGGTGTCGACGATGAGATTGAGGTTGAGATCCCACCCACGCGTTCCGACGTCATCCACGCCTGCGATATCATGGAGGACGCTGCCATCGCCTACGGCTTCAACAACATTACCCGCACCACGCCACGCACCTACACCGTAGCCAACCAGGTACCTGCCTCTGCTTCTATGTATGCAGCCATGTAGCAATGCCATTACCAAATATAATGAAATCTAATTAAATATGATCCTGTGTATTTCAACAGCTCCAACTTAATAAACTGACAGAGCTGTTGAGGCAAGACATGGCAGCTGCTGGATTCACAGAAGCTCTCACCTTTGCTCTGGTAAGGAAAAAACTGAAAGACATACAATTATAGTACAAGTGCTGTTTTTTTTTTTTTTTAACCCAAATGCTCAAAGATATGATTCCTTCTTCTCATCCTGTAGTGTTCTCAAGAAGATATATCAGACAAGCTAAGGAAGAAGATCTCAGAGACAAGGGCAGCTCATATTTCTAACCCCAAGACAGCAGAGTTCCAGGTAACATATGGCACAACAGAGAGAAGTGTTTTGGGATTGTTTTTTGGCCACATAATAAATAATGGTTAGAGGTTCACTGTTATCTGAGTCATTTTCTTGCCTTGAAAGGATGACACCTTGTGTAAATGCATCACATGAATTGCATTAGTGGCAACCGGCTCTTCCTAGAGAGTGGAGTGTGTAGAACAAAACTGTGTGTTGAAAAGTGAGATTGTTTGTCAGTTAGATGACTAGTTTGATTAAAATGGGAACACATGTGTTCCATCAGATGCATACAAGACTACTCCGCAGAGCCAAGAGAGAATTGTACTCGGACAAAGACTGAGAGTGAGACGTAATTTGATTGTAAATAAGGTTCCTGGTGAGAATGTGTGGATATTGCAGCATTACATTCTACTGTAAATCCTTGTGGACGTAATATTTATGGCATCTGAAAAATCCTCAGATGAAACTAGTTTTATAGCCAAAAACTGAGTACAAATAATTACCATGAAAAGTAATTTTGTTTTTATTGACTTTTATTGATCTGATGTTTTCACTAAACGTTATTTATTATAAACCCAGATTAAAAAAAAAGAGGAAGGTAAAGACATTTGGGCTTAACCTCCACACTCACAGGTTCTGCTGCTGTATGTCCATAAGAGGGCACACTCTTCCTCTCTAACAAACTGCAGCTGTGATTCCAACGTGGCTTTTTGTTCTCTCCACCAGGTGGCACGCACCACCTTGTTGCCGGGCCTGCTGAAAACCATTGCAGCCAACCGGAAGATGCCCCTTCCCCTCAAACTGTTTGAGATCTCTGATGTGGTGCTGAAGGATGAGACCAAAGGTGGGTGTCTGAAAGTTGATTTAACAAAAAAGAAACAACCTCTATTTGGGAAAACTGTTCCCTCTCTAATATTTTAGGACTGTGTATTTATTCATTGATTCTGGCCGTATACCATTTTTCTCAACTGTCTGAACATCGTTACACCATAATTATTGCTCACCATCATTACGTTTCTACGCTTCTGAATGTTATAATCAACATGACGAACTAATTATGGACAGCCAGCAGTCTTAATGCTTCCATAAATATGTGTTTAAAATAAATGAAACAAGAGGCATCATTCTGATCCCTCACGCTCCCTCTCCCTCATCCCACCGACCAGATGTCGGGGCGAGGAACAGCCGGCGTTTCTGTGCCGTGTACTACAACAAGAGTCCAGGCTTCGAGGTGATCCACGGCCTCCTTGACCGAGCCATGCAGCTGCTCGACGTGAAGTCGGCCCGAGGAGAGGGCTACCACATCCAGGCTGCAGACGGTAAGAAACCTGGGGTGGAAGAGGGGGATGGAAACCAGCAATGGCATCTATAGGAATGCTCTTAAGAGCTATCTTTATTGGTAAATATCTTAAGACTGGATTTATGCAGCGAGGAGAAATCCCCAGCAACAGATTTTAACCCATGTAATCTAGGACATGTTTATGTACAAGCTGGTGAACAAATAAATCTGGGTCATGTAAGGTTGGAAGGCAGGTTTTGTTGAGATTATGTAAATCCAGTCCACGACTAGCTGTGATTGCGTTGCTGTGATTGTTAACAGGGTATTATGTTCATTGCTTTATTGAGGGGTGCAGTTTCCATGACAGTGATGTACAGTTTATTCTTAAGCTCAAAAAAAAATGTATGTTACATTAGGTGATTCGTTTAGACTACATCTACAGAATGGTTTTATGTACTAGCCTTAGATAAAATGGTTTTGAAGATTATAACACCATCTGCTTCATTGCTTCCACAGTGATTTAACGGATCCTATTTTGATTTTCATTATTGCAAACTAGACCTGGACGTATTTATAAAATTTATAAAACATATTTTGATAAAATATTTAAAGTGGAAGTCAAGACTAAATATAACCGCTTATGTGTATAAAAGATTTCAGTCTAAACATTAGCAAATTAAATCTCATTTGAAGTCTGTTCAGAAAATATCAGTATCAAACTGATATTGTCCTTTTCTCTGTTTTAGAATTATGTGTGCAGTACCTGTAGTACCATCACTACCTTTGTTATCGTAGAAAGACAATTACCATATCATGTTTTTAGAAGGATTGATTCTTGATTAGCAGCTGTGATAGCGTAGCTGGTGCTGTATCCACCCTTTGCGGGATTAATACACACATACGCAGATCTGCCACAACATTAAAACAGGAGTTATATGGATATTACTTAGACATGTAGCACCCACCTAGACCAGACTAGACACCCCCACACCATAGCAATGACACTCCTTGATGGCAGCAGCCATCCCCAGCAGGATGCAGCCTGACACAGGCTCAGAAAACATGAAAAACAGCACATGGTGTTGACCTGGCCTCCAAATTCAGTAGATCCCAAACTGATCAAGTATCTGTGGGATGCACTGGAACAAGCTTTAACAACAGAGGCCCCCACTAACAACATTGTGTTTCCAGACAGCACAGGACACCCTCAGAACGCCCATGTCCGTTCTATGATGAGTCACAACTGTTTTGGAGGCACAAGGGAGATCTACACTATATTAGGAAGGTGGTCATAATGTTATGTCTAATCGGTGTACGCTGTATGGTCAGACAGTCTCTGGACAGATTTTCTCAGTATGTTACACCTTAGCTTGAGGGATTAAATAGAACAAATAGGTCTATAGTTGAAATTTTGGTTGTCTGAGGCCCTGTTCAGATGTGGGAGTAACATGTGTTTTAGGGACCTTCAACATGCCCAGATTATAACTCAGCAACCCTGCACAGGCAGAGTAATCCCCAGTAACAAAATGAATGAATACACTGACTATTACAGATTAACTATTATTATCACTGATTACTACCGTAATTACACATGGCTACGTGCCACGCAAAACATGACTACATTGATAATTAACCACATGCAGTGTGTTTTTTTTTTTTTTTTTTTTTTTTTCCAATGCCGTTACATACTCGGCTGAAACTAGGTTTATGCAAGAGCACACAGGTTGACTATGTGACCCAGGTTCACACACTTCCATATGTGTTGGAATGTCAGCATGGCCGCTATGTTTACTAGTCACCAAATTCAGCAATTGCCATGCCATACCCCGATACGTCATGGTAGCTCTGTTCTCTGCCCTTAGATGATAATGGGAAAGCCAGTCGCATTGCCGTCTGTCATCACTGTGCAGAGTGGAAATCAAAGGTGTAATATCGGCATTAGTGCTTCATAGGCTGCAGGCTAAGAACACTACTTCACTGTGCCTCTTGAGATGAAAAGCATCTGAGTAAGAGTGCAAAATTTCAAAGGGTCCTCTCTTAAGTCATCTCAAATGAGGTGAATGAAGTCACGTTGCATCAGCGCTCGAAATCTGTTAAGAATTTTGAGGAACAGCAATCCTAAAGGCGGGTTCACCTCCCTACGGAGAGCTGGAAATTGCAGAGTTCAAGTTAATTTGTTTCTTCATAGTCTTATATTAACCACCACTGACATGTGACTGGCTTAATAATATTTGCAGTAAAACTGTGTTAAAATGGCAGATAGTGGCGTGACTCAGTTGGATTTCATTTTTCTGATGCGGCAGATCTGTTCCCGTGAGATTGCTAATCAGAAATGTTGGACTTGTGTCTGAAACATTTCACAGTCCAGCCTGTGTGCATTTTGTGTTCTGTTTACCCAGAGAGACTCTCATGCATCATTTGAGTTTTGAATTCCTCACGCTCTTCTTCCTTTTCCATAGTTCCTCCCTCAGTCTACCTCTCCACCCACCTCTTTTTACTCTCTCCCCACGGCTTGCACGCTCCAAGGTCACACTGTAGGATATCTCCTCTGTGTCTGCTGGCCCGTTCAGACTGCAAATCAATGGGCTCAAGTATCGGTGAATGAGAGATGAGAGGGTGAAGGCGGACAAAGGAGAGGAAGAACGGATGAGACGAGAGTAGAGAGTACAGAAGGGCGGGGGGGGGGGGCAGGAGAGCGACGGAGCCGTAGCAAGAAAGGGTATTAGAGTGTGTAAAGTCTGCAGTGTTGGTGGAGACTGCATGGGAGGCATACCAGCCACTGCAGTGCTGAGCAGCGACACAGACTGGCACATACGACACCCACCCACGGGTGCCCAGACTGGCCATCTGACAGGCGCAAAAACACACTTAAAAAGAAGATGAAAAGGACGTCCTGTCACAGTGTGCTCTAATGCGCAACATAGTCCACACACACCAAGTCTATCATCTACCTATCACTTTTTCCACACCCTGCACCATTAGCCTAATCCCCCCACACATGTCAGCTCGTCTCTGACCCCATTACAAGGTCGTGACCCACTCTAAGAGCTCACCTGACGCACACACACGTCCTCAGGATGAATCCATCAGCAGGTTGAGGCTAACTCACCATCACTCCCAGGGAATACATGTCAGCCGAGTTTCCGCCACTCAGCAGGCAGATTGGATGAAATGATGAGCCAGGGGATCAGGAGGGGAAGACAGAAACACTTAGAGACAGACGACCATGTTTCACTTAACAACTGTGTCCAATGCACCGTCTTGGCCCATTTGTTAGGGAGGAGGCCATTTTTTTTTCAATTTTTAGACCTTAAGTGTTTAGTTTGGCAGTGTGTTAGGTGATTAGAACCAATGTTACAGCTCATGTTTGACAAAACTTTAATGATTATTCCTACTCTAGTTCTGCTTCCCTAATTTGTATGTTATAGTGTTACTGTACTCACAACGACGCTCAGATCTAGGAACAATGTGTCATTGCTAAAAATAAGTCTGTAACACAAAACGCAGAGATTGTGAGAACTTAAGTGGAGGAAAAAATTCTTACAGAGGAGAAAGAAGAAAATTCTTACAGAGACTGCACTTGACAGTTTACGGACCAGCTTCCCTGTTCAGCTCTGACCTACTGAATAGGTTGTTTCCTTGTGTAGTGAGGGATTAATACTGACCTTTTAGGAGTTTCTTGTTTCAGTTTACCTCCAGATTACATTCTGATCCAGAACACAATAAGCCATTGAGTTTAGTATAACCACACAGCACTGTGTTCTCTTGTTACAATGATCGTGGGCACTGTAGTTCTTGTACAAATGCCACATTCACCATCATGCTACTGTAAATACAAACACACCATAGAGAAGGAGTCCACAGCAGAAAACAGGGCCCACAAAATGTAGTTGTATTTTTCTTACAATATACAGTGCTCAGCCGTTTTAGGAAATGGTTTAGTCTTCTGTTATGAATTCAAATTGCCAAGTTGTAAAGTGAGGACGTGTTCAAATATGTTTGTCAGTTAGAATAGAGAAAATATGATTTGCTTTTAAAACCTCACCATTACTGAATATCACCAGCTTTATCTGTAATAAGTCTCCCAACCGGCTGTTTTTAGAGATGCTTCTGCCGTCGTTATCTATTATTTTAGGGCTGCAACAACGTTCCCAATTATGGCTGCTCTTGCTGCCAGACACGCTGCAGAATGATGGTAAAAGCCTGAACCTGAAAGTCAGTAGTTAAGGATTTTTTTTTGTAAGCCCAACAATGTGACTGCTTTAAAAAATGGAACTGCCTGTATTGGCAGCACAAACCCTGCACATAACGTCTCAACAGAGATGATCCGCAGGCTTTTTAACTTCCAAACACTAAAATTTTGTCCGACTCTTGGTTGTTTTCAGACAAAATTTCAATGAAGATTCCTTAGAGCAAATGCTAATGGTTAGTATGACGACGTGATGACATACATATAGACCTAAGATACCAAGTTCTGTAGATTTCGTTAACATTACGTTCTAACTGGGTTTTTGCACATAGTGGTGGTTAATAGTGTAATAAAAGTGTTCAGTTAATCAAAGAGTTACTTGACTACTCAGAAAATAATAGATGAATTGAAACAATAACTGATAGATCAGTTCACTTAATCAATCAGTCAGGCCAAGATTATTCTTACTGAGCACCATTTTATTATAATTACCAGAAATGATATAGCCTGGAAGTCAGCTCGACCCCCACGCTCAATTTTTGCAGTGGAAAGTCCAGTTTCACTCCTTTGGGAAGATCTGCTGGACCAGTCAAATTATTTGCATGGGCTTACAGTTGTGTAACAGTGACATCGTTTACAAGTTCAACACCACGTTTGATTGGTTGTCGAACTATCCAGTGGTCTGCAGAGACATTTTTTCTCCATATAAGTTGAAACATGCTACTTGAACTGTCCTCCAGAAGGAATTGAGCCTGGCCACGCTGGTCGTGCTAGAAATGCCATCCCAAAATACAAAAACAAGCCCTGGAATTAGACAAGAGTTTTTCATAAAACTCCACAGAAACGGCTCCGAAACACCAAACAAAGCCTTCAAACTCGCTGAAAACAAGATCCATCCTCCTAGAGGAAGTTGAAATGTGGTCGCAGCTGTTTGCAGGATGAGGCCTTGGTGTGTGTGCGTGCGTGCGTGCGTGTGTGCGTGCATGCTTTTATAGCTTCATTAAGAACTTGAGTGAATTCTTTGTATGCTTAAAATAGTGGCAAATTGTATGGCACAATAAGCCAGTATACTGGTGATGATGCATCGATCCAACGCTCCCTTCTGCTGAAAGTTGGAGGCGAGTGGGCGGAAAGTGGCCTGGCTCAAGTGTAGGATTTTCATTGACTGATTGGTTATTTAAGACGTACCGGAGCTATTTATACAGTTGCCATGGCATCGCACTCATGGTGCAAGTAGATGACGTGTGAAGCGACGCAAGCGCATACCACCAATTTAATATACCCAACAGACACAGAAAAGGCAAGTGAAAGAAATGGTAGGAGTTTCCTGCATTAGTAGCCTCTTAACATGCACTTAAAACTACAGTGCATGTGTCTTGTAAGCCTTCGTCCAGAGTGATGAGTGAACATCTAAGCAGTGGGCTCTGGAACCCATTAGCTAGGCAGCGTGGGAAGCAGCAGTGCACTATGGGAAAATGCCATGTCTGTGTGTGTGTGTGTGTGGGGAGAGGGGGAGCTGTTGTCATAACAACCCCTGTATCTCGTTATCTCCTGACAAGTCCGTCTTTCTGTCTGTTTGCATGTTGATGTTTTTAACAAACGCCTCTCATGTTGGCAAGAGTGTTTTTTTTTTGTTTTTTTTTTCAGTATTGATGGAGGCTTTGTTTTTTAATTCCATCTGGAGTGAAGTGACCTTTACTCCTGACACTGGTAAACGTACAGCACCATCAGACTCTAATCAGAATGAGACTTTAATCAGAACAAGGAATGAAGTGTGTGTGTGTGTGTGTGAAAGTGACCGAGACAGAAAATCCAATTATGGTCAAATGGCCTCCGGAGGTGGATGCTTCAGAGTAATCACCTGTGACATTTTCACATAAATGCTGTTCCTTTTTCTGCGCCGTAAGTGATTGATATCAAACAGTAATGGTTCCGATTATAACCAGGCCATCCAACAACTGCATTTTTCCACTTCTGAAAGGGCTTTTTTCTTGGGAACCCAAATATTTGGTATACAGGAACTAGGTCCTTTTTGGGTTTTGGTCTTGTTTGAAATACGTACAGCAGAGGTGATCATTGATAATGAACATGAGTAAACAAATGATAATCAAGGAACAGGAAAGGAAGTGCAGCGTCGCCCACACTGTACCATTGACGCATGATATGTGCGATGTGTGCATAATTCATGGCGTTAAGACTCAAAAGGAGAAAAAAAAAAACATGCCTCGAGTAAACGTATGGTCACAACGTGAAGTGGCAGAAACTCGATCCAGTAAACACCCAGATCAAACAGATGCTTTGTTGGATAGTAACACACTGGCAAGAATAATTTGTCAGCATACTCTTAGGTTGCAAACAAGCTTGTGGAGGTGATAACTGTTTAATTTCTTTTCCAAAAGAAAGGGCTCTAGAAGTCTGGGCTTTGGTGCCAGGTATGGTATTTAGCAGCCAAGTCTTCTCTCTAATATTACTTGTGTGGAAGTGAGGCCAAACTCTTCTCGTAAAGTAACAGTTTTTTTTTTTTATTTCTGTTTTCCTTTCAGATTCCACCTTTTTCCCTGGCCGCTGTGCTGAGATCTTTGTCCGCGGAAAGACCGTAGGGCGCCTCGGAGTCCTCCACCCAGACGTCATCAACCGCTTCGAGCTGACCATGCCCTGCTCCGCCCTGGAGATGGACATCGAGCCCTTCCTGTGATTTCACTTCTTAAACCTAAACCCCTACTAAACGCATACATACTTATATACTCAGATAATAACAGAAAGGAATGACACTTCTCAGGATTTGAATTTGTCAAAAAGCTTGCACGTGTTTATGTAGTTGAGGTGTGATAAAGATCTGTTTATTTGGCGAATGGTAAAACCCAAGGACCAATCTGTGCGGCGGCGTTGTGTGGAGCCATTGTTTTATACAAGTAACAGGGCTGTTTTTACTAAAGTCAGAAGAATTAAAAATTAACAAGCCTTCATTGTGTTTGTGACGTGAATTGTGCGCATCTGTGTGTGGGCTTGTGCATGCATGCCTGGTCTTGATTTAGACTGTTCATGCCTTGGGGTTAGAGCATGATAATTAAACTCAGTGACTCATTACCTGTTGCTTTGTTGCCTTGGTTCTTCCAGTGGCTGCACTGCCGAAATCTCCCTCACGCACGACGTCCCCATGCAAGAAATCATCAAGCACAAGTTTCCCACGCGTGATGACTCCCAGCTCGCCCCGCTCGCCCGCCCTATTTCCACAAAAACTGTGTTTGGGGACTTGAGCACTGAAGCCGGTCTCAAAGCTCTCAATAATTTTCTGGCTGACAAAAGCTACATGGAGGGTTTTGAGGCCTCCCAGGCTGACACGTCCATGTTTGATGCCATCCCTTCTCCTCCCTCGCCGTCTTTCTGCCACCTTCTGCGCTGGTACAACCACATTAAGTCCTTCCAGATGGAAAGAGCCCGTCTCCCACCAGCCAAGAGTCAATTAGTCCTCCCGGCTAGTCCCCCTGCCCCAGCAGACGGCACCAGCGATGACGACATCGACCTTTTTGGCTCGGACGACGAGGCCGAGAGCGCAGAGGCGGCCCGAATCAAAGAGCAGCGCCTCGCAGAGTACGCCGCCAAGAAGTCCAAGAAGCCAGCTCTCGTCGCCAAGTCCTCCATCCTGCTTGACGTCAAGCCCTGGGACGACGAGACGGACATGGCCAAGCTGGAGGAGTGCGTTCGCAGCGTCACCGTGGACGGGCTGCTGTGGGGGCAGTCCAAGCTGGTGCCAGTGGGCTACGGCATCAAGAAGCTCCAGATAGGATGTGTGGTGGAGGACGAGAAAGTGGGCACAGATCTGCTGGAGGAAGCCATCACCGCCTTTGAGGAATATGTTCAATCTGTGGACGTGGCTGCCTTCAATAAGATCTGAATCATGCAGGCAGAGAAGAACTTGACTGAAATGGACCGGTCTGATTTTTTTCTGGTCTTGGCTTAAACTAGGTGCATCCCAACACATGTAATAATTCTCAGGTCCTTCTTTTGAAAAGACTCTTACCCTTTGGTATAGGTACAAAAGGTTCTTTCCCTCAAACATCAAATAAAGCCATTCTGACTTTGAGTGCTTTGAATCGTTTTTTTTTTTTTTATTACTGGGTAAGTAGAAAGCAGACTTTCACATTTGATGCATTATTGGCAATTCAAAGGGAAACTGTTGCAGCCAGTGGACTCTGCTTTGAAAGCGAGCAATGCAGATAACAGGGCGTCTTGTAAATGAAGTATGACAGGTGCTCCGGCATTCCTTCAAACTCTGCTCAAGCGAAGGGAGGTTAGGAAGACAAGTGGTTTGTAAATGAAGTTGCCAGGCTTCAGTTAAACTGGTTTTGCTTTGCTTTCCGTGACTGGTATGAACTTGTTCTGTTTAAGGTTGGGTTCTTTGACAAGACTGACAGGAACCTAGGACACGTATGTGCTCTGTATGAAAAGCTGCACTGAGAAACGCCTTCAACCTTTACCACACAATCCAAAAACTAATCCAACAGCATTAAGGCAAAAAAACTTGTTTGCTACAAGCAAAATATTTTTATTTCAGCTCTGTTCCAAGGTCAGTCACAGGTCCACTGTTGAGAATCATTCCTGTCAAGAGCTCTTATATAAAATTATTAAAAGAAAAACAAGATCATTTGATGCACATTGTAATAAATATGAGGTTTGTTTTTGTTCATACTATAATTCACTCTTGCATCTACATGTCATAGCAGCCCCAGGAGAATGAAAGCTCTGTTGACTAATATAGAATTAACAAGTCCAATAGATGTGTATGTGGTAAACTTATAAGGCACTTCAATCTCTTTTCTCCTCCTGGCAGTGCTGTCATGTTTTGGCACCCTGTACCATGAATACAAAATACGCAGGCTGGCTGTTTTCACTATCTGCCGAGTTCCCACCAGCGCTGCAACCCCCAAGAGGAAGCGGGTAGCTCCCATTGCCAGTGCACTTGCCGTGAGTGCAGGTAGGGGCACAGGCAGCGTCCCCTGAGGCTCGAACGTCTCCCCCAGCTGCTCATTCACCCAGTATCCAACAGAGCACCCGGCACAGACTCCCAGAATGGTGGTCGTGTCTCCCCGCGTGGTGGTGTAGTGGTCCAGCTCTGGGTACGTGTAGCTGAGGAAGAAGAGCAGCGGCAGAGCCACGACGGGGGAGATGCTGCTGGTGAGCTGGAGCCGATCGAAGGAGTCCCAGTAAGGGTAGGTGAAGAGTATGAGGAGAGCGGAGATCAGAGCGCCGCAGATCACATCCTGAAAGAAGGACAAGGACGATGATTTATGATGAACACTTCAAAATTACACTTCATAAAAAAATGTTATGTTTATACACCAGTCAACCGACATATTATGACCACTGAGATATGAAATTATTGTCTTCTTGTCATGGTACTAGCAAGTGAAGATTTGGTAGATGTTAGAAGCAGGAAAACTGGGCAAAGATTTGAGCGAAATTGATGACAGCCAATGGAAAGTGTGACGGAAAGGTCAGAACATCCCCAGAACTTCAGCTCTTGTGGAGTGTTCTTAGTCTACAGTGGTCATATCCGAAGTGGTCTAAGGAAAGAGTAGTGGTGAACCTGCACTGATGCTCGTATGCTGGTTCTGAAAGATCTCAGAACGCACAGCGCACCACAGCTTGTTTTGCATTGAGTTGTGTAGCCTCAGACCAGTCAGGGTTCTCGTGGTGACCCCTGTCCAGAAGCCGCTCCAATTAAAACTGAGCATCAGAACCGTGGAGCACGGAATGAAGATGGCCTGGTCTGAAGAATCATATTTTGTTTTACATCACATTGGTACGTCTGGGATACTCATGGCACTGGAATGCAATCGGCATGAGGGTTTGCTTGGTGGTACGTATCAACATTACATCCACATAAATGCCAGGACCCAGGTTTCCCAGAGGAACATTATGAGATAATCAGTGCTATTCAGTTCACCAGCTGTTGGTCTAATGTTCTGTCTGATTGGTGTACTACAGTCACAGAAGGTTGTGGTGATGCTAAAGCAGTGGCATAACGGGATCGTCTGAGAATCAACTAATCAACTCTTGGAAAGTAAGTAGATAAGCATATTTCAAATGTGTGTGTGTAGGAAATGGCTCACCAAAACTGAGTGCATGCCGGTGTAGATGCGGCTCAGACACACCAAGGACGACAGCGTCACTGCGATCAGCAGACCCACCTCGAACTGAAACTGAGACACACAGACACACACTTTAGGATGCAGCCCTTGATTGAGGGCTAAAAACATGAGCTCTGCCAAAGTGGATACTTTGCTGCTCACACGTCGTCACGCGCAATCCAAGAGCAGTTTCCATTTGGTGCCTTTTCCCTGTTGGTTTGCCCTCAAATCATCCGTTCGTCACTCACATTCGTTTTGGTGTCTAACTCCTCTCCCTCTCTGTCTTGTCTGCCTGCTTGACGTACCGCCTGTCATCACCTCACTGCTCCTTTATTCCTCCACTATCTCTCCATCTTCTGTCCCCTCCCTCCTTTACCTACGACGGCAGGTTTTGTTTCCCCCCTCCATTTCAATAACAGTGAGGAGAGGCCTCGTGTATTCATTCACCTCCTCTGCCCTCCCCTCCTGTGTCCCCCTTCCTCTCCTCCTCCCTGTGTCTTTTCCTGTCCTTTGCAGCTGGAAGCCTATTCAGTAGTAGTTCATGAAGAGGTTTTTTTATGAATGGCCACAAAGGATGCCTGGGACAGGAGGGGGTCACTCTGTGATTGACTGTCGTGACCTCCGACCTGCTTCGGGAACAGTTGCCCTGAGGCCTTGAGGCTATTCAGGAGCCTTTGCAACTGCCTGCTACTCATCTATAGCTATGCATGCTCTTTTCTTTCAAGGCATTCCTTGAGGAATTTCAGACCACAGTTAAGTGCTCTACTGTACATGTCTCTGGGTTTTTTGATCTGACTTCCCCGACCATGAGAACGAGCACCGCAAGGAAACGTGACAGCCGACATGATCTCACCACAAATCAGTCTGACAGCTCTAGAGGCCGTAAACCACTAACTGAAGGATTCAGCATTCACTGGGTTCTTTATTAAAACACAGCGCTTGATTAAGACAGCCTATGATTGAGCCACTGACTGTTTTATTGACTTGGCAGTGGAGTGAAGGAGATAAAGAGTCAGGAGGAGGAGGAGGGAGGTGGAGATGTGGCCTGACAGTCATTGACTCAGTCGAGTCCATCAGAAGGCCAAACAGCAGCTCGACGGGTGTGGCTGATGGTGACTGATGGTGACTGCTGGCCCCGCCCCTGCCTGCCCATTGTCCAACAGCTCAGTCGGGACCCGTGATGGACAGCGGGGCCACTCCCTTCATCCCGAGCAGCCGTCCACAGGCTCCCAGTGCCTCGATTTCAACGTCATTCTAACAGTTTAATTCAAGAGAAGCTGCTCGTTTGCCTAGACTAATTTCACAGGCTAATCTCAAAGGAATCCATAAAATCCAATGGCAACTTTATAGCACATCTAATGAGACACCGAGTGTCTGAATTACACTTCAACATCCACTTAGCGTACGCTGCCTAGCTCTAATGGAGGCTGAAGTACATCATCTGCAGTCAGTAATGGTGGTAGTAACATTTTTCAAATTAATGAGCAGCAAAACGACTGACTATTACGGAGCCAGTAATGATGTCACTGTTAGCAGTCAAGAAGAATCCCCAAGTAATTGTTATCGCCGCTTCTGAATATCACACTGGTGTAGCTTCTTCCAGCTGAAACTAATCTTCTGCCTTCCAAGCAAGATGTGACGGCTAAGTGAACAGAACTACAGCCATGACAAACACACACTGATCAACACGTAACACAATGATTATGCTAACATTTAACAGGTGTGACAAAATACACAATCAGGCATAATATTATGACCAATATTGTGTAGGTCTCCCTTGTGCCTCTAAAACAGTTGTGACTCATCAGAGAATGTGGTGTCTGGCAACAGAGTGGGGGCCCTTGGGTCCTGTGGGTTGAGGGGTGGGGTCTTTGTGGATCAGGCTTGCTCAAGTGCATCCCATAGATACTTGATCTGTTTGGGATCTAGTGAATTTGAAGGCCAGGTCAACACCTTGTGCTGTTCTTTATGTTTTTTTTAGTTGTTCCTACACCGTTTTTGTGTGTGTCTATGCCATCCTCCACCCTGCTGGGGATGGCTGCTGCCATCAAGGAGTGTCATTGCTATGGGTTGGGGGTGCCTGATCTGGTCTTGGTGGGTGCTACATGTCCACATGTTTCCCAGCAGAACGTTGTATTGTCACAAGATGGTCAATGTTATTCACTTCTCCTGTCAGAGGTTTTAATGTTGTGGCTGATCTGTATATGTACCACAATTGTGTTTAAAGCACTCAATGGCTAAAATGTACACGTCGTTTGTCCTTGAAGAAGTATCCTTCGTCCCTTGGGTGGAGGCAGACAGCTGAATCCTGGCCTGAAGAGCTGACTCTCTGGTGTTACGAATGTTGTTTTGCTCTATACTGTAAAAGTATATACATTTCTTACGGCCCTGACCAGCGCAGACTACATCGCTCAGTTTTCAAAATTCACGATTCAAGGCAATCATTTCCATATGCATGGTAAAAACAGCAGTTTAACACTGCTAAACACATAAAAGAAATGTAAAAACAAGGTGCAAGAGAAATATTTAAAATGAAATACAAAAAAATTTAAAAAGTGCTTTGTGTGCTGTGCTACAGATGCAGTCAGTGGGAGTGATGGGGAAGCGAGGCAGCGTGTGAACTGTTCAGGAGATGGCTTGAGGGTAGGAACTGTTTGTGTCTAGTTGTCCTTGACTTCGCACTCCTGTAGCGTCTCCCCGAAGGCGGGAGTGTGAAGAGGTTGCATTGTGGGTGTGTTTTGTCCTTGATGATGTTGGGAAATTAACTGCTGTTTTTATCACACGTTGGCGAGCCCTGCGGTTCCCAAACCTCACTGTGAGGGAGATAGTGATGACGCTCTCGATCGTACTTCCGTAAAATTTGCTCTGGAACTTCTCGTTGCTGGGATACCTTGGTGGGTTTTCAGATGAACGGTGAAACGTCTTCAAGAAGCTCTACAAGTCTGGCTAACTTTGTTTCATCTTGTTTTTTTTTTGTTTTTTTAATTGATCCACTATTCTACAATGCAACAAAAAGAAAGCTCCGATTGCAGCACCATGATGCAGTGCACAGCATCTTAATCATGAAATAATTGCAATTCAGCTGTCATGGATGACGCAGAAATAATGATACGTTTCTACAATCTGAATTTACTGCTCACTGTAACCTGTTTTTTAACAACAGACTGACGATGGCTGCGTTCCACTTATTGCTTATGTGCATGATGGTTCACTGTGGTGAATGACTAGGATGATGAGTCATCATTACCTACGCTTCCCTGCTGTGACAAGTGTGACAAATGTGAGAGAAACTGTAAGCGTGCAAGGGAGTAATTGTTTGGTGTCGTGTTTACATGTTCACGAGTGCACGCCCCCTCTATTCACGACCCTGTCCGAGTTTACAAGTTGTGTAAATGACCTTCCATGTTCACAAGAGCTGCATCCGACGCAGCTGAACCAGGATATCAAGGTTAGCTAAAAATTCATAACATACTAGTAGATTAGAGGTTGATAGATGGTTATAAGCACAGCACAAGTTTGGGATAAAGTAAAGGATTATCTCATCTTATCAGCACTGACACAATAATGTCAGTGTCACAAATGTTACAAAATTCAAGGCAACTTTTATAGCAACCCATTCAATGGTTCTTGAGAGATTTCACCCAAACCAATAAAATCTCGAGGTGGCCCTACAAGACATGTTTAGGGGTCAGCTGTGTATACCTGCATCAAGCCGTGTTAATACGACTAGCAAATTTGTCTGGGAAAAGTTTAGACTGCTGGCTCCACGTTCCTCGACCTGAACCAGCTCCAGGAAAGCTAGCCTGAGTGTAGATTCATTTGTTAATCTGTGTGACCTATGCACCGCTAACAGAACTTTCTTTCTTCAGGAGTGTTTTACAGCTATGAGCCCATGCTCACCTGAAATCTGGAGGGGGCGCTGAGCAAAAACGTGAAGGAGATGGCGGTGGCGGCCATGGCGTGAGTGGAGGGCAGTCCGTACTCAGCGTCAACGCGCGTCTCCAGCTTGACCACGGGTGGGGAGAAGGGACGGGGCAGCTTCAGGAGATCCTTCATCACCTGGCCAATGTACATCACCAACTGGAGGAGAAAGAGAGGACAACCTTTTCATGTGATCTGAGGTAACACTGAGCCTTACTGCCTGCTTCATACCGTATTGATTTTCTCATGTATGCATGGCATTAAAAAAAAGGGGGGAACAGGAGAATACTCTGGTGTAATGACCACGGAAGCAGAAATTAGAGATGAAGGAGGAAAATGAAACAATGAGACTAGGAGGAAGTAGAAAAGTCTGATTAGACTGTAGGCTTCAAAACCAGCCACATACTTTCATAAATAAATAATGACTAACCCCACTCTCAGAAGAAAAGAATTAAAGAAAAAAAAAGTGCACGAGAGTGTGTCCCCACCCTGGCATAAAGTGCAGATGCCGCAGATGTACAGTAACAAAATCTACAACAAGAAACTGAGAACTGAAGAAAGCAGAGTTTGCTGACGCGGCGTCTTCAGAAGGTGGGCTGAGACTGAGCGCACAGTGAGACACAATGACATAGTCAGTATCAAGGTGTGGGTGTGTGCGGTGGGTGGTGCATAGGTATTTGTGTGTGCGCGTGTCCTGCCAAATGAGCGGCCTATTCTCTTTCATGAGATCCCCAGCGGCCGTCGGAGAGGGGCAGCCTGCTCCAGCTCCAGGTTTATTTAAAGCTCAGTCTTGTATATTTAATGAATGGCTGTCTTAGTGAGGAGCAGGGAGGCGAGGGCAGAGAAGGAGCGGGATCCTAATGTGTGTGTTTAAGGGAGGTGTTTAAGGGAGGTAGAACGGAGAGGTCGTTATTACCGTCTCCACCGACACTGTAATCAGGACGCACTTGTTACCATGGCAAATGAGATATAAAAGTACTCCTATTGACCTGCTGTTAGTACAGAGATGTGGAGATACAGACAGAGAGGGAGGGAACATGAGTATGAAGGCACCACATATTCTAAAGTCATTCTAAGATGGTGTGAATTAATTTCACTGCCAAACTAAGGTGTTTGCTGATGAGCGCAGACAGGGGGAAGAAAGATTTTGCTCACTTTCAACCACGAGTGCAAAATTGCTGTTCGGCACAAATGTTGGAAAGTGAAGAGACGGCGTTCCAGTTTAACGCAGACATATTGCATGGATTTGAGTGACCTAGTTTCTATATGATAAACATGTAAAAGCAGTTCTTAAGAGACCTACTTTTCTACATAAGGAGAATTGCCGTGCTGGAACAGGAACAGGCCTTCCCTGTTAAATCACCGCCACACCAATTATTGAAATATAATTAGATGCGTGCCATTCAAATCTCAGTTAAAGACATAGTGCAGTGAAGCATCCATTCATTTTCTAAGCAAAGCTGGACCCATCCCATTCAGCCAAAGGTTTAGCAAGAAAACTAGCAACCACAAGGAAAAAACTGTACGCTTCACAGTCCAAAACTATAGCATTTATTAACATGCTGTATCACGTGTTTAATGTAATGGCACAAGGCTAACGTACCAACATGGAATTGCCAAAAACAACATTTCTTCAAATAGCCATTTAAGGCAGGCTGCGCAATCTGTTCTGGTTGCTAATAAACAACTCTACAAGTGTACAGTTTCATTTGTGTTAAGGCTTAAAGTTACCCAGAATTAAGACTATGGATGCAAGGTGGTGTCACATGTTGCTTGCTGTCTAAACATGTTTGGATTAGTCCGTAGTTAGGTGGAGTAAGGCACTGCCAAGATGGAAGCAGCTGACGCCACCACACTGAGTTTCAAAGCTGCTCTATACAGGAAAAGCAGAGGTGGATGTCACATCCATCTTCACACAGTATACAGGCCATGGTTAACATGCTAACATTTTTAGCCTGGCAGATTCACCTGATTATGAAAAACTAAGAGGTTACAGTACCCGGCTTTGCTCTCCAAGGAAGAGCTAGGCCTACAGACTGAGAGACTAAAACTACACAAATATATGCAGACACACATACACCACTTTATCCACAATGCTAGAGCATTAGATTGCTAAACTTCAGAGGATAAAAATGTGTTCTGTGTTTTAAAAGGCCAATTTGTTAATTCTAGGAAATTCATACGTAGGACTTAGTCAACACTGTCTGACAATCTCAAGAAATAAGAAAGAACAGGATGAATCTTTTCACCACAGTAACTGTCTTTTTGTACTCTGGGCACGCCTGAGTGTAAAGTTTATTATTACAATATTTTGACGGGATATTTAGGTATCCACACAAGCTGACCTACACACAGGCATAGTAACTGTTAACAGGAAGTGGACAATTATCAAAAGGACAGGGAATGGTAAACCCATTTAGCACATGTGACCCCATTCACCCACCATGACTGTGTATTCGTACAACAGCCCATACTGTGTGCACACCATACAGTGCAACCCCACCCCTCGCCTTCACAATGAATCTGTCTTCCAGTTCAAGTGCTTGCATGATATGATACCCCTGCCCCTGGCATTCACCATCAACACAAACATCACATTCAGCTGCCTCCAGTAAAGCCATCGCTCCAGTGTCTCACTGGTGCCTTTGAAACATTCGCATCAAAAGGGGCTGACTCAGGGACAGTCTGGTCACAGTGAGGGAAGAGTTTCAGACAGGTCAAGGCACACACATAATGTGTGGGATCTCGTGAATGGGTATATTGATTGAGGCTAGAGCAGCTTTGGACTTTGATCTGTCAACACGTGGATGAGACTGTGTGTGTGTGTGTGTGTGTGTGTGTGTGTGTGTGTGTGTGTAGAGACGAGGGGCTATCTCACAGGTCACTGTTTGTAAGGAGAAAACACATGATGTTTGAGTTGTTCCACAGAGACGTGACAAATAGCTGGACTGGCTACAGGATCATAGTTTTGCATAATGCATAGCAGCTCGGTGACCTCCAAGGTAATGCAAGATAATATTATCCAAATAGAATTACACTGGCAATAACAAATGATATATGAATATACCTATATGAATAGGTTAGATTATGTTTATCTCTGCACACAGTAAAATGTGTGCATGCAATCAAAAATGTCTAGAATAAAGCATTTTACATAAAATAGCTGGTAGCTTTAAATAATACACTTAGGAGCAAGTAATAAAGCTTGATGTGTGTAATAGGCATTTTAATAGTTGTGATTCCATTATATAACTCTCTGGACCCCAGCAAATTAACATGTTAGTATTTTCATTGTGAGAATCCAAACACTGACTACATTTACATACACAAAATATTCAAATTTTCAGTCTTTGTCTTTCATCCTTTCAACCACCTACAGGACAAATGTTCAATGCGGAGACATTTGTACATATCCTAAAGCCAGTTAATACCCAAGGCTACTGTGTAAAAGCAGGTGTGTTTTTCTTTTGCGCATGCATGTACACTGATCAGCCATAACATTAAAACCACCGATAGACATAGTAAATAACATTGACCATCTTGTAACAATTCAGTGTTCTGCTGGGAAACTTTTGGACCTGACATTCATGTGGATGTTACTTGACATGTACCACCCACTGAGACCAGACCAGGCACCCCCACCCCAGTCCTTGATGACAGCAGCCATCCCCAGCAGGATGCAGCCTGACACAGACACACACACAAAATGGTTTAGGAACAACTAAAAAAACATGAACAGCACAAGGTGTTGACCTGGCCTCCAAATTCACTAGATCCCGAACTGATCAAGGATCTATAGGATGGTCCACAGAGGCCCCTCCCCTCAAGCCATAGGAACCAAAGGCCCCCACTAACAACATTCTCTTGCCAGATACCACAGGACACCATCAGAAGGCCCATGTCCACTTTCTTACACAGTATTAGGAAAGTTATGCCTAATCAGTGTGTACTCATCGCTTTGCAAACTGTACAACAATATGACATCCAATTTGGAATAGTTGGAAATGTACAAAACTAAATACTAAAAATGTATGTTAGCTCCCAATACATTGTTCCTGCAGCCTCAGAGAGCTGCTAGGATGGCTGCAGACTCTTCAGGCTAAATTAAACGACTAGTCTAAACCAACAAAGACTGGACAAACCACATGAGGAGCAAGCCATTTCCAACAGCTGGAACTCATTTGCTTAGTCGTCTTAGTAAATGACCACAAGAACTCTACTTGTCATGTGGCACAGTGATGCCAACCAGTTTTAATGTGCTGCGAAAGCCAAAAAAAAACAGTTTGTGGGTGAGATGTACATTTGAGGTATCGTGCACTATTTCCCAAAACTCCTCTTCTTTTATCAATATTTTTATTCTCATGCCTCCATCAGGTGGCACACACACTTAAAACCTGCCATCTGTTGCTCGGATGAAGTCACAAATAACAAACAATATTTGCATGACTGAATCTGAAGGCATCCAATTAGAATTTGTACATTTCACTCACACTATATTTGTCTGACCACTGTCAGCAGTAGCAGGCCCAGGCTGGAACAGGGCCAATAAATGGTGTCATGATGAATGCCTCCTCCATCTTTAATCTTATTCTATTCATGCTTGCTAGGCCCAGGCAGACATTTTCTGATGATGGGCCTTCATCTGTGATGATGCAAGTACTGGTCCAAGACTGATGAAAACTGAAGAACAGAAAGACTAGTTTAAGTTGACCGTAGTCAGTCATTAATAGTGTACTCCAGTATTCTTGAATTCAGAAAGAAAACTTCTAACATACTCCATTTCTTTTTAGAGTTTGACCTTTTTGTTATGTAACAGCACCACTAGAGATTTGATATTCTAAACAGCACAGTAGGCGTACAATTTGCATAACACTGTGCTACAATACTACTACTCTATAATGTAATTCATGACCATATGGGTATGAAAGTTGCTACAAGTTGGCCAAAGTCACCCTGCAAGTAAATCCAACAGAGGACATGTTGTCCTTCACTGCTGATTGTATGTGTGTGCGTGTCATGTTGGCGTGAGGATCTGCCACTATTGCGACTGTGTGTGCGAGACAGAAATGCAGAAAGAGAGTGAGCAACCCCTCATGAACCTTAGATAACTCGGGCAGCACAATGGCAGGGTGCTGTGAGGAGTTAGAAGTGCAGAGTGATGTGCCCCGAGGGCTGACAGACCAAATGGCGGGTCCAGCGAGAGAGAAAGCTCAAAGCGCTGATGAGGCCAATAAAACACACTGCTGGTAGACCAGGGGGAGGAGAACACAGAGTGAAGCTGGTAATGTCTAACTAGAGGGAGGGCAATGAGTGTGTTTAGCAGGCGAGATGGGGAGTGCGAGCATGTGTGTGTGTTGGTGTTTATGTGTGCGTTTGAAAGGAGTTCACGCAGGGGCATGGGGCAGCCAGGATTCCAGAAGAATGGTATCTCTTCCCCTGGGGGGCCAAACAAGGGGTTCAGACACAGGGCACCCACCAAGCGCTCGGGGCAGGGACACAAAGGGCACAAAAACACACTGCTTATCACACACACACTGCAGGAGTGAGGGTACATGGCCGTCTGTGTCTGTCTGTGATCCTCTGCAAATGTCATGTAGACTCCTTCTGGGATCACGTCTGACATGTTTTCAGGGACTCTGGCTGACTATGTGCTGGATTCGGTCAGAGTAAACATCTAAAGTTAGTTCCTAGCAGTATTTTTCCACTGACGTGTCCTCATGTGTGGCCTCTCCCCGATCAGAATGGCCCCTGTGGCCCCCTAAGGCCCGGGGATATATGGACTTGGTGGTGTCAGAGACAGGTCACTAGAAGGGGAGAGGGATGAAAGGAGGTTGAAAGGTGAAGAGAAGGAGACGGAGCAGCAGCGAGAAGAGAGATGGCATTGTGCAGGAGATGGACATCAGACTTGCGTTTGTCTGTGGTTGAGGTGGTCAGTCTGGCAAACACACACACACACACACACTCAGATTCTCTCTCTAGCTGTGACTTACAGTCCAAATGTTGACAAGGCGACGGCACAGGAAGGGGTCCAGGTTCCAGTGAATCCAGGGCAAACAGGTGATGTAGAAGATTTCATGACCGAGGCCAGATGAGAACAGGAAGAGGAAGTGCAGGAAGCGGTTCCTCACCTCATACTGGGGTTGGTTACAGTCCTGCAATAATAAGCAAATGCACATAAAAAAATCTTAGTATCAGATTGCAATATACAGCATTGTGTGGACAGATGAAACTCTGATCAAACTGTAGCAGAAAAAAAGTGATGACAGGGCATGGAACAGCACATGATCAACATCATCTATAAAGCAAAGTGCAGCCTGTGCCACTGGGTGACTGTTATTTGTGTGACTGAAGCAGCCGGATGAATTCTGAAGTGTATAGGAACATGATGTCTGCTCAGTTTCAGCCAGAAAAAGCAGAGCTGAATGGAGGGTGAGTCATAGTACAGATGGAAATTATCCAAAACAGACTATGCAGCAGTTTTTGAAAGTAAAGTACTCTGCAATGGCTGACTCAGTTGCATAGAACACTAAAGGCAGAAAGACAGAGGAACAAACAAGTGGAGACAACTTCAGTAGGCCTCATCACAAAGGAGGAAAGCCGTTACATAGTGATCTTCATGGGCTCCAGACTTCATACATCTGTTGCCTGCGGAAGATTCTCGACATTAATCCTTTTAAATAAAAAAGATGGGCGCACCACATTTAGCAGAAGCTAATTTCCATCTGTAGTCCTTCGTAAAATATATAATAGGCACCACATAAAAAATAATTATATAAGAAATACTTACATGCACACTCAGCCTAGAATTAAACAATAAGTATAAGTACCAGCACACAACATGCACGCTGCATGGCATATACTTCCACACAGCATCACACACGCAGCACACACAATGCCACATAGTATAAATGTCATACATACATATGCTACACATTCACATGCAAAACAAAGTGGGACATAAGTGCATTTGTTGTTCTCCTATAAAGTGCCAATACCCAAAGTGCGATACTCATACAAAGTGCCATAGCAATGGCAAAGAGCAGACCATTTTGAAGGTCTTACATTAGCTTTTAAATACCAGCAATTGTAAATCATAATTACAGAGGCATACCCAGCAGTAACGACCTTAAAGTACGTAAAAAAAAAGGATTATCTTAATTTGTCCAATTATATTTCAGCTCCTGAAACAGAAGTCTACTTATAAAAATAGCTGTAGCTCCTACACCCTTCCTTCAGTTTGGATGTGAATTCTCACACATTCCATTTAATCATTTATACATGAAGCAAGCAAGTTATTCAGTCTAGAGCTATATAGGTTAATATAGGTCAACTAAAGAGGCTCACTTATAGTCACTATGATGGCATTATGCACCTGTTAGCCTCTGTCAGTAGACTTAGCCTTAATTGCCCTCTTATTTCAAACCCTGCATTTCCAGTTTATCATACTTAGCACACCTTATGTTAAAGAACTGAATATTGCTAAATAGTGTTCTATATAGTGTGCTATATAACCTGTTCTTAAATGGTTAAGCCAGAATGTAACTTGTCTGCATCTTCCTCGAAAAAAGACGAGATAAAACTGCAACCATTCCAGCTCACTTATCTCTGTGCAGATGAATATCTAGCGTTGAACGGAGACACCCAGACAAACGGGAAAAGCCTGTCACACATGGGTTTGCACAACGCACGTTTAAGAAAGTTTAAAATAAGGTTTAAGCCAAAATGGCCACAGTCCGTTCATTATTTTACATTTGATCTCAGGTCAAATAAACTTGGCCCTAGTGGACAGTTGAGTTTTTTCTGTTTAATGTTTCATTCACATATTTAGCAGAATAGGAAGTGAAGAACTTACACCAGCAGCACATCCATTCTCCTTGTATTTATGGTTGGAGTTCTTGTCACGCTGGTCCCACCCTCCATTCGCGTGTCCACGAGGTTCATCCTCCTTGATCGGGGCTCCAGCCCGAGCTGGGGTCCCGTTCTTGCGGGTGTGATGCGAGGATTCGACGAGGGAAAGCCCGCATCGTCTCTGGAACCGGGCCACGAGCTCGGAATCATGGAGGTAAGCCAGGAGCTCCAGCGTGTCAGGTAAATGGGACAAAGGAGATGGACCTGGTGGGAGCTTCTGAGTCGGAAAAGTATCGCAAAGTGTCGATCTGCCCGGACAAGGCGCATCCCAAGTACAAGGTACAGAGCTGCGGACAGGTGCGGCTCCTGTGTGTACAGGTGTGCGCAGAAGGGCGGGGCTACAACGCCGCTAAACCCGGTAGTCTTGAGTTGTAGTATGAGTTTGTACGACCTTTAAACTGTTATTATTCATATGCCACCACAAGTATTTGTGTTTATAGCTGAGGGAAGAGGAAATAGTTATTGGGGAGTATTTGTGGAGCTGTAAATTTATACTGAAATTATTGAATGAAACTAACAGAACACACCCAAAAGAGGCGTTTTGTGAGACTTTTGCCTGTCATTACTTGGAACAATTTGTCCATTAAACCGTAAGTCATGATTTAGTTTATCTCACAGTTCACATTGTGGTCTACATTTGATTTATTGCATATCTTCTTCTACATGAAGAAGAATAAAAACCATCCTCCATCTTGTAGCTTTGTATTATGGAGTGGTTCTTCATCAGTAGGCTATCTAATCTTAGCCATTTTTGACTTGCCATTTCTGTCGTGAAGTTGTTTTATCAAAATTTTTATCAGTTTTTATGAATGACCAGCAATCAAACCAAACAATCTGGCATGATTATAAAATCCAGTTACATTAGTTTTTATTACCAATACATCAAATACACAAATAGATGAGTGTTCATTGTATAAAATGTCAGAAAACGTTTTTCCACACAAAGGTCAACTTAACATATTCACATGTATTATAATCGTTTTAATTTATTTATTTATTAATTAATTTATTGCTTTTATTTTTTTTCACTCATATTTGGTTTATACTCCTGAAATAGATTTATGCAGAGCTTACATCATAGCCTACACCATTGTGATCTGGTGTGATCACATCAATCTGAAATTACACTGCAAAAATGCTCACCCAAGTAACCTCTTCAGTTCTAAAAGACTAGTAGAGAACTGGAGTGTAAGTCTTCACATAAATCACATGACTAGAGTCTGTAATGACCAGATACTCACCTGTAGTTGGCTGAATTTGTTTTGGCACTATGAATAGTACTCTAATCAACTATTAGTGACAATACTCCAGTCTTGTGATGGGTCTGTCCAACTTGGGTGGTACATGAATGAGTTGTGCAACCTCTTCAAGAAATCCTACATGTCCAGTTGCCTTTGTTTCAGTTTGATTTTTGAGTAAAAATTGCAACAATGAAAAAATATGCTAAAGAATGGTTTTATTTCATTCAAATGAAAGTTGCATACGACAGGGTCTGTTACAGTTTTACTCTTTGTCAATTTAAGTATTAATTCTATTTCATCACACACCATTCAGGCATAACATTATGACCACTCTCATGTGGTTTGTAGGAACATTGTATTTAAAGCTAACATACAAATCATTAGTACTTTAGTACTACTTTCTGGCTAATACAAATTTGATGTGGGTCTTATATTTTATATAAACCACCAATAGACAACAATTTGCAAAGCCGGAGTAAACACCGATCAGGTGTAACATTATGACCACCTTCCAACCATTCGTGACTCATCAGAGAATGGACATGGGCCTCGTGGTGTCCTGTGCTGTCTGTTAACAGAATAATGTTAGTGGGGGTCTTTGGGTCCTATGGGGAGGGGCCTCTGTGGATCACCCCATAGATACTTGATCAGTTTGGGATCTAGAGAATTTGGAGACCAGGTCAATATCTTGTGCTGGTCTTTCTGTTTTTTGAGTTATTTCTAAACTCTAGGTGGGTCGTACATGTCTAAGTAACATCCACACAAATGCCAGGTCCAAAAGTTTCTCAGCAGAACATTGTATTGTCACAAGATGGTCAATGTTATGTACTTCCCCTGTCATAATGTTATGCCTGACTGGTGTAAGACCCACATTGAATTTGGAATATTTGAAGATGCAATGGTGTGTATGTTAGCTCCAACTACATTGTTCCTGTAGCCTCAGAGAGCTGCTGGCACGACTGCAGACTCTTCAGGCTAAATCCAACGACTAGTCTAAACCGGCAAAGACTGGACAAATCACATGAGGAGTGTTTCCAACAGCTTGAACGGATTTTTTGTTTTTTGTCTCAGTCGCCTCCACCTGTCATGTGGCAAAGCGATTCCAACTAGTCTTTATGTGCTGTGCTGAAGTGGGGTCAGGTGCCTGGTCTGGTCTTCCCCTGTCAGTGGTTTAATGTTAATGTTTTATTATAGTACGTTCACATATTAGGTGGCAAATATGAATTAAATACATCAAAAGAGGATCTTTCCAGCAAAACAAAACAATTCTGGGAAACTGAAGGAAATGCAAGAAAACTGTTGCACCCTTCCCCACTCTGTAAATGAATATGTGACGGTCAGATGTCACTTGTATGCGGTGATTGTTTGCCGGTACATTGTGTGAGTTTTGATGTTCTTTGTTACAGGAAACAGAGAACTGACTGACGCCCCCGGTTGACCAAATTAGCGCATCCTATTGTCCGTCATGGCTCTACGTAATTGTGATGGAGCATGGCTGTCATACGCTGCCTGAACACCACAGCACTGAAAACAACAACACACTCTCTCCCTTTAATGAGACTTTAAGCCCACACGCCTCTCTCTCTCCCTCTCTCTCTCTGTCTCTCTCTCTCTCCCCCTCTGTCTCTGTGTTTTGTGGGATGCTCTGGATGGATGAGTCCTCGCACCGGATTCACCACCATTACATCATCTATTCCCACACAGCCGAAGAAGGAAGGAGAGCTTTCTAATTTATTTATTTGTTTCTAGCATCGCTCGGACTGTCGGCTGGCTCGCCGCTCTCCATAAAGGACGTTGAGGGGATTAGAAAAAACACACGCCAACAATATCTGCGGGGGTGATGGCGTTTCAATGAGAGGAGAGGAGAGGAGGGGGAGAGGAGGAGAGACGTGCACCGTCATCAGCATCTGTCCGCCAGCTCCCTTTGTGTTCACCGGAGAATGTGAATGGCGAAAGATGACATGGCAGAGGTAGATTTGGCATCAAACGGAGCGGAACCCCCCGGCGAGCCCCCCACGGCGTTCCCCTACGAGGAGTACGAATGCAAAATCTGTTACAATTACTTCGACCTTGACCGGCGGGCTCCTAAGATCCTAGAGTGCCTGCACACGTTTTGCGAGGAGTGTCTGAACACGCTTCACCTCCGGGAGGAGCGGCCATGGCGCATCAGCTGCCCCGTCTGTCGCCACCGGACTCCGGTGCCGGATTATCGGATACAAAACCTGCCCAACAACACCAAGGTGACGGAGGATTTCCCTCTCTACATCGACTCGGACCCCCTCCCTCAGGACGCTTTGCCGCCGTACCCTCCCCCGCTGCACCCAGCCCTCGTCGCCCTCCGCCGGGAGGAGGCGTCGGGGACGTCCAGCGTCAGCCAGGCGACCCCGTCCACCACCGTGTCGACGGCCACTACCCTCTCCCAGGACTCGGTGCGCTACGACAGCTGTCAGAGCTGCAAGAGAGTGGCGCTGACCACCGGCTGCGTGTGCGTGATCTTCTCCTTTCTGTCCATGCTGGTGTTGCTGTTCATGGGCCTGATCTTTGTGCACAGTCACAGCATTCCTCCCTCGCCCGCGGGGCCCATTTGCTTGTCGGTAGCCAGCATCCTGGCCATGTTCTCCGTGGTCGTCACATGGCTCATCTGCTGGCTCAAATACAGACCTGACCATGAGACAGGCCGCGCGTCCGCCACCAGTAACTCCCGGAGAAACGCCTGATGGGCTGCTGGCTTTGACTATTGATGGAAATGTTGTGCTGTGGGTGTGTGATTATGTACATAGTACTGGCAACTGATACTCCTGCTCCCTTTACTTTTTCTAGGAAGAAATCTCGCCCTAAATGGCCTTTTATCAGTATAGCAAACACCCAAAGGCCTTCGTGTTGTTTGGAGCAATAGGCCAACATGATCCTTGATAATCTTTTCCTTAACTCATGCACTTGAATTTGCAGAGGCATCTTGATAGGAGAACGTAAGACTTGGAAACCCCATCGATGGTCTAAGTTGTTTTTGATTTGAAGGCTGATTGTGAAGTGCTTATTTCCAGGGTTTGATATCCTCCCAACCTATCCTACTAAATAATATGCATATCCCACAATGCCACTCACTGTATGATAACTGTCCACGATGATTCACTCATATTTCAACAAAGCACTGTTGTACTGTACAGATATTTGGCAGTGTTCACTCCTGATGTTTTAGGTGATGGGTTTATTTTTATTTTTATGGAGGCTTACTGTGTGTTTATGAGAGGAGCCTCCCAAATCCTGCTACAAACAACCTGTATCCACAATCCAAACTTGTAAATAGTCCACAAGTGTTGAGGAGTGGTGAGGAGAGTGTGATCAGCCTTTCTTGAAGACCTTCCTTAACCTCGTGCTTTAACTTTGTCTTACAAGACGGTAGTGTTCCCACCTTCCCAAATGAAAGCTGCACCTGTCCCAGGCAGAGTGGTACGAAGAGATAGCTTGTCATTTTAAACCTGTGGTTTGCTACTTTTCTGCATGCTTGGCTTCTGAAAGGCCAAGACTTTTCCCCTTTTTTTTATTATTATTATTATTTTTTATTGACAGAGACGTTTATCCTGACTCTTGTGCCTCACCTTGTTGCTGACTGAAGCAAAACTCCACTGTAACCATGATCAAACTCATTCACTCAGTCCACAGACGGCATCCTGCTGAGGTGTCGGCAGGGAGTTCCTCCTCCTCATGTCACATCATTCATATGCCGGACGTTGAAAACAGGGTTTCCAAATGGTTAGCACATTTTTTTTCTTTCTTTCTTTCTTTCTTTCTTTCTTTCTTTCTTTCTTTCTTTCTTTCTTTCTTTCTCTTTTTCTTTTAAAAAAAAATACTTACTGAAAAATGGTAGATTTTTGCATCTTGCTTTGCAGGAAAGAGAATGGTGTCCATGCTCAAGAAGCCATAAGTAAGAATCCAATGAGACGTCTTCACAAACATGGTGAACAGGTTATTGAAGGATGCATCCGGTGTCACTCTGGTTCCTCTGAGAGTGTCAAGAGTCTTTCTTACCTCTTAAAGAGCCCTAGGAGCTGAGGTTAGATAAAGAAAAAAAACACAGGGTGATGGAGTTTGTCGTATTCTACCTGCGCTAACACCAATCAATCACTAAGCTATGCTAAACTAAAACTAAACTACATGTTTTTTTTTCCTGTGACAAATCATGGACCTGCAAGAAAACACTGAATCGCTTTCAGACAATTCAGTGTAACAGAAAATTTGAAATTCAAGTGTCTAGAGTGGGCAGACTTCTTCTTATGGTTATTGCTGTGGACCAGGTATATGAATGCTATTGTTTCTACAATCTATACAGTTATTTATTTATAATTATTAAATGTGACAAGGAGGTGGTCCCTCATTTGTGATGCAGACCCCTCGTACAGACAAATGTGGTCCATGGAGCATGTAAACAGGAACTCACTTGACGGCTTTTAACATATCCAGAGGCAATCCGGACACCAAAGTGTTGTTGTTTTTTTCTCTAAATCTGAGCACTTATTGCCCTTACACACTCGTGGTATCCCTACCTCACTGCAGGGAAGAAAAAAACAAAAAAACATGGTTATTAAACTATACTCCCCTCAAATCAGATGCTCACGCTTGCCTCAATCAACCCTCTCAATCTTGCCCAGACTTCTATATGATGCACTTTCACCCTCTTATTTGACACAAGTAATGGGGTATATCCTTTGACAAAATGTAAGCCTATATTGTATTTATTTCAGAGGACCTAGAAAAAAAAAATGTTGTGGGTTTTTATGAGAATCTGTGGTTGTTGTTAAAGTACCAAAATGTATTTGCACAAAGAAATGTTCTTTTATGTGCTGTTTTACATACATAAACACATTTCAGTAATAAAGGAAACATGAACATGGATTGTGTTCATTGTTTGGCTCACCAGGGAGAAGACAACAGCTGATGGAGAGGCCTCTTACCAAGGCTGCTGTTTGATCATGCCTGCTCTTACATAATGACTGGTAATATCCTGAATAACATCCAACTCCACACATTTAGCTCCCTGCTGTGCTTCAAATATGCCCCCTACTGGCTGACAAGGGACGCTACATGAAAAAAAAAAAAATGAAAAAAATCCCACCCCTCAGTGTCAACATGCTTGCATTTCTCATGGAGGTCTAGTTGTGTAAACTTACGGTGGGTAAAGCTTGATTAAAAGTAAATACATTTTTCAGTTTGGCCAAGATGCTGCTGTGCCGTTATTATCACAAACTGAGATGTGTCTGTCCCTACAGAGCTCCCTTTTAGTTGATATAAATTAAGCCATTCAGTAATAAGATTTTCCCCGTAAATAAACAGCAGAACAGATAAAAACAATGTAGAGTATTCACCATCTAACTGCTGGTTACTGTTTAGTCGATACATACTCCACATCTTGAGTTAACCAGAAGTTCCATGCCACATAAATTAATGCCATACAGTGCATTTAGCCAAATAATACAGCCTACTGTGCGTCTCTTTCATAATCTCAGAATCATGTAAACAAGCAAGCTCAACACTAAGGTCTATTGTACGTCAGCCTAGCTGTATTCTTCAATTAGACGAAGCTACACAGATCACTGGAAACGGTGTCAGGCAAATGTGTGTGTTTGCACAGATTAGCCATTAGCAACAAACAGAACCAGATGACATGTTTTTGTAAGGATGCTGAACTTTAATGCCTCTGATTAGATATTTACTCCAGTGTACAACTAGATTTAGTTTTTAACAGATCGAAATGTCCACCCACTGCAACGTCGCGTGATTTGCCAACAAACAGGAACAAAATAATCAAATTATGAGAAAATAAATATTGAATTACGCTGAAATGCTTATTTATTTATTTATTTGTTTTATTGCGTTTGGCCGATACTAACCGTAGATGAGTAAACTATGTTAAAAATGTACATATTATAATATGAAAAATCACTGTGACTGCCCGTACCTGTACCTGTAAGTCAAAAATAAGCTTTTTGTCATTCTTCGTATTATTTATTTATACATTTATTTCGGTGTTTGCCCCCCTGTATTATGTATCCAATAGTGGAAGTGTAAGCTTAACAATTACACGTTCAATACAACACTCCATTAAAAGTGCATTTATTTGTTTATTTATTTCTATAATAGCTGCTTCTAGACATCATAGATAGCAAAAAACAATACATACCTATTTGAATAATTACAATAAGCAGCCCTCTATGTGACATCATTCTGAGTACTACATTTGTCGCATACACCTAATGGAATATTTATTTATTAATATGTATTTGTTTTTACTGCTGTTGCATTGAGTTGTGTGCAGGATTGAGGTCAGCTATTTTATTGTAGGTCTGATCAAGTGCTTTGCAAAGTCTTGAACATCAGTAAAGCTAAAGTGTAAAAAATGTTTTGAAACTGAAGCATTATGTAACCTGAAACCACGTCCACCCTGTAATTATTACCCTAACAGACTGACGGACAACTAATTGATATGACAAATGCATGTTTGCGAATGCCCTCCATGCAGAGCATGTGATGCAACTAATTTATTTCTCATCAGGAGAGATTTCTGACTTTGAATTTCATCCCCCGGTAATGGATTGGACACGGAGATTCAGTGTCGCTTTAAAAGAAAGGACCGAGGTATGCATCATGCCCCTCTCTCTGTTTTCCATTTGCCCCCTCTGTTTCTTTTAAAGTCTGTAATATCCAATTTCAATAAGATCACTCCCAACTCGAGAGTGATTGTTCACGTTTTAGATGCAATGCAAACATAACACGTAACTTTTGTAGCTCCTAAGTTATTCTACAATTACACTGTTACACAGCGTGCTCAAAGCGTTTGCACACGTTCATTTACAAATCAACACTCACGTATTCATTTTTATTTGAGTAGAAGGGATACAGCTTACTTGAAAAACAACAACAACACCAAAAAGCAAATATTTCTACAGTACAGCAATTAAGTCATCCATTAAAATCTATCTGCTTCATCACACATGTAAAATCAGTCAAAGACAAACTCACATTTCCCCTCTCTTTGAAGCCGTGTTATGAAAACCTGCAGGACTCATTCGTTTCACGCATGATAATAATCTTCTGCCTGGAGATAATGACACCCTCCTTAGCAGGTGAAAAGACCCCCGTTAGTCCTGCTTACTTTAAACCCAGCTTCCAGCCATTGTCCGAGTGCGTTTTCGACAGCAAAGACAACTTTTGAAGTGTGTCTCCACTCAAAGCCACTAAAGGAGGCGAATGTTAATTGAAACCTACTTATCCTGTGGGATATCTCTTCCCTGTGCAAATGAACGCAAATGACAGTGGCCTCCCGCCGAAGTCCCGTTATAGCTCCGTATGGCCTGTAGGTAAGCGGTCTGAGACATTAAAGGGACAATCAGGTGCTTGAAGTGCTTTTCAGATTTAGTTTTGCATCAGTCAAACGAAAATTACAGGGCACGAGCGGTGAATCCCTGACGGATGTATATATTTAACAGTTTTGCTTTATGGTCTCGGATACTAAACCTATCTAGTTAATAGAGATCAAAGATATAAAACTCAGTGTTATTGAATCAGCTGTGTCAAATGAATTAAACCGAACGAATGAGCCTTATATTTTAATTTCTAATCAAAAAGTAATGCAACAAATTTAGATTAAGAATACCAGCTGATAATGAAAGTTCTAATAATCGACTTAATTTCTCAGAGAAAGAGTTGCTAGAGATTCTAAAGATGATGGTCAGTGAAGTAAAACCACCTTTTATTTTATTTCAAAGCTCAAGCGCAATATTTACTTCACTGGTTGCTTACAGACTAAACGGTTCCGTGATCCAATGCTGACTGGTGACACTATTGATTATTAGACACTTGGGCATGAAAATACACCCACTTTTCTATAGTGGCGCAGAGCTAGACTGGCTTTACGGCCGCCCTGGCGTCGTATCCTGCTGTGGCGCACGTCCCCCTTCAGACTGTTCTGGGATGGTTGGTGCTCACCCTGAAAACCACAATAAATTCCTTGAGGAGTGCACACTTTAGCACCATTTGTGCCATATATGAGGCCATGGGGCGGAAACAAATTAGAGGTCGAGTGCAATTGCAGGAACACTTCGGAGATGATATTACGCACGGTTGGAATCAGATGGCCATCTTTTTTTCTGTCTTAGTAACTCGTGCCTGATAATGTGCAAAGTTTGAGTGTTGACTCATTAGGCTAGTGCAGGTCTAAATAAGGCTATTTTCTCAGCGTTGCGAGTTGAGATGGAGTCCAGTTCAATAAAACTAGTCGAAAATACACACAATGCCAGGAATATTATGTGGATATGTGTGTACGTGAACTATTTGTACAATCAAACGTGAAGCTGTTGTCAACCGTGGCTAGATTTGATGCAGAAAATGTGGCTGGGAGTTGTGGTGTCAAATCATGGAAGGACAATTGTGTAATGTAGCTAAATAATATTAATGCAATTCAATGAGTAGACAGTAGTAATAAATGTTTAGCATTTGTTCGGACTGAAACTCTTTCTCATTTTATAGGTTGTTGTTTAGATCCATACTTTTAGTTCTGGTGTTGTATTGGACTGAGGGGCATTTCTAATATTTTGTCCATCTGATTCACAGATAAGGAGCAAGTATTTGACAAGCGAAAGTTACAAAAATATTTCATTTATTGTGAGTTGCAGGGGTCTCCATTAGCCTACGCCGTTTTCTGCATGTCAGACTTTGTAGTCTAGTAAACGAGCTATAGGCTACTGTGTGTGACTGCAGGTTTGTGTACTAAGGCTGCCATTTATTATTATTATTATTATTATTATTATTATTATTATTATTACTTGGGACAATGTCGATTCATCCAGAGTTAATAGCAATTTATGGAAAATTCTTTGCAACATCAGAACCAATGTGTCCGTCAACGCAAAGCAGTTTGGCTTCGTGATAATAATTATTCACAGTCTAATGATTATAACTCGATAATTACTTTCTGTTGCTGCGCTTTCCATCCAACAGTTCACTCAGTGCACAAACGGATTTTTTGGTGGTCAAACAGCACACGCAGACTCTGCCGTAGCTTTGATTTTTATGAATTGAAGCCCCTGTCCTGTCCGAGAGCAACTGTGACAGCGTTTCTGATAGGCCGAAAGTTACCCCCCTCAGCCAATCCCCGCGCCCGCCTGCGTACCGGGTGTACCCGCTCGACCAATCAGAGCCGGGAGCGCAGCCGACGAGAGAAGTGCTCCGCTACTTTTGACGCTCTCCTCTCACTTTGAACGGGTGTCAACAAACAACAACAACATTTTTTCCTTCCCTTGGCAACCACTTCCCCTAAAGCCGTAACACTGGCGAATAAAGCTGAGGACATTCAGAAACGAACTCTTTCATCACCCTGAAAGCATATATTTTTTCTCCTTTTTGGTGTCATATTTGACTTCTCGGTTTCGGGCTGTCCCGGGACGCTGGTGCTTGGCTGTAGCCCGGACGCGGCTAACCCTAACCGAGGCTAACCGAAGCTAACTTCCAGGAAACTTCTCACGGGCAAGGCGATATATATTTTTACAACGTCCTCCTGCTGCAGAGTCGGTGTTGGAGGAGAAGCCTCCGCGTTGGGAGGAGGTTTCTGCAGTCACTGGGGTGGTGGAGGTATGACTGCGTTGGCGGGGTCAATACCCAGGATGATGCGACCCACGCTGGCTCAGAACTACCCCCGCAGTGGCTTCCCACTGGAAGGTAAAGCATCGCATACAAGGACGGTTTAGTACCCTGCATGGGTGTTGACACGATATTTTGGGTTTGTTAAAAAAAAGTACTTTTATGGAAATTTCCTCCAGTCATATGCCAAACTTCAGCTCAGAAACAAACAAACGACAAAAATAAATAAATGTATAATAGCTGCACGGATACGACTTACAAATTTATTATTATTATTATTATTATTTTCACACAACTTTGGTCATTTATTCGCTGTTTTATTACTGTTGCAGATTTTTTTTTCTCTTATTTGCAGGCCATAGTTTATGTAACAGGACACTGGCCTATTTTTATTATCATAAATAATATTTCCTTTACAACACGATGACTAGCCCGTACCCACATTTTTTATTATTGTCATTATTATGCCTAGTAAAATATTTAGCGTTGCTGCAGTAATACAGAGTATTAGACCTCACTCATCCGTGCATTCATTTGTCTCAGTCAGCTCAACTTGTGGAGTCCGGTGGTGACAGGTTCCTCTCATATTTTCATTAAATGTCTAGTGTCCACCCCGCTGGGTCAAGGCCGAGTCAACCAGCTCGGAGGGGTTTTCATAAATGGCAGACCTTTGCCCAACCATATCAGGCATAAGATCGTGGAGATGGCCCACCACGGAATCAGGCCGTGCGTCATCTCCAGACAGCTCCGGGTCTCCCACGGCTGCGTGTCCAAAATCCTGTGCCGGTACCAGGAGACGGGCTCTATCAGACCCGGGGCCATCGGAGGCAGCAAGCCCAAGGTATGGATCAGAGAGGCATCTGCAGATAATGCAGGATTAGCATGAGCATGGATCTAATGATTGCACATTGATAGTGACCTGTTGATTTTTAAGTTAGAATAACCTCTGTGTAGGACTTTGCCCTAAGGGACACAGCAAGTGAATAAACTCTGCCACTTTTCTGACCCCTGAAGCAGGGAACCACGCCGGACGTAGAGAGGAGAATAGAAGAATACAAGCGGGAAAACCCGGGTATGTTTAGCTGGGAGATTCGGGATAAATTACTGAAGGATGGGATATGTGACCGCAACAACGTTCCTTCAGGTAAAATAGGGCAGAAATGAAATAATATTTTTAAGTCTTACTTTATTTTATTTTATTGAAAGTTCAATACATATATATATATATATATATATATTGTTTAAATTATGTATTTAGAATATTTAGCCTATATATATATATTTACAATAAGCCTAATAAAACTTTTTTCTCTTTACCAAATCTCACATATCCTCTATTTATTTTATTGTATTAATTTTTGGACATTTTTGACAGTTGTTATTTAGTATATTTATTTATTTTTACTTTGTAGTATTTTGAATGGAATTATTACCTTGTTAGTGTAACTGCTGTACAGGACATACATACCGTTTTACACGTGTAATTAATTCGCTGTTCTTTTGTTGTACGGAACTTTTCCAGTGAGCTCCATCAGTCGCATCATGCGGAGTAAGTTTGGGGGCAAAGGCGACGAAGAGGAGGATGAAGATGAGATCGAGAAGAAGGAGTTGGAGGACAGTGACCGCAGGGCCAAACACAGCATCGAGGGCATCCTGGGAGACAGATGTGAGTGAACTCCTCGGGCTTTAAAGACACAGAGCTGTGTTGTTAACTTTTTCATATGAGTCACCTCAGTTATAGAGCCAGTGAAATGCCGCTGATCAGATCCTGCCTCTGTGAGCCCATGTGGTTTTTAATTTACTGTTCTGCCGCTGAACAGTCATTTAAAGATGTTATTTGGGAATTATTGGTTTAGTGAAAGTGAAAACCCGTTTATAATGCGTAATTGGGAAAATGGGAGAGTCATTCTGAAGACATTTGAGGGATCGCTGAGACTCTAGTCTCCACGTCTCCAACCTGTTGACTGCTTTTGAGCTGTGTGTATGAGAGAATGGGTTTATTTCGTGGCGCACTACCCTTTGTGTGAAGTTTGAGCATGCTGTAAAGTTGTTGGATGTGGGCGGAGAGTGTGCGTGGCCCTTTGTTAGGAATTCTTTATTGACCATATCGCTCCAGCTAATGTTTTTCCCATGAGGCCACACAGTAAATCAAACAGCAGGTGATGCCTCTGTGCGGGAAAAGGGAGAATGTGTGTGTATTCATGTGTGCCCTCGGCAGTGTTTAGAAGGCGTTGTGTGAATGGACGACCATGTTACAGTAAGACAGGATATTAGGATGCACATTTAAAAAAATAAATAAAAATACAATCATCAGCAGCATTACAAGTTATCCGCCACAGAATAAGTTTAACACGTTTGTAAATTATAGACGCACAAATATTTACGACCACTATTTTGTGCAAACAAATCCATTTTTATTGGTGCTGAAAACTGCTGCGTCCACTGTAAGAAGTGACCACTAGTACCAGATCCACTTTACCAATGTCATATTTAATGAAACAAAATAATCAGCTCATCCGTTCTTGTCGACTAGATTTAAATAATTTAAAAATAATTAAAAACTGATTCTATATAAAATATTTTACAGCGAAAGTCCCAAGTCAAACTTTTTGCTGAAAACGCTGGGAAGTGGCAAGAAATGAAAAAATAAAACATGACATGGTCCCCCCCGTCTCTTTCAGTAGCCTATTTGGAGATGTGTTATGTTTGAGGTTTTAGGCTCATTACTTCATAGCTACATTAGACCCAATTAGCCTGTTTCGAATGTCATCACTTAATTTCTTTACTTACGTCATTAGAGAGGAAATGCGTAACGCGTGGCAGTCCTCTCTAATTTGGTACTTTCCAAATTAAATATTACACCCCCTTTACTGTGAGCGTACTGTACATGTTTTGTATTCACATGCGGGCAACAGACTTTCGTGTGACTCTGGGGATAATGTGCCTGTCAGAATATACTCGATTATGTACATGTGTATATGTATAATAAGCAGTTCCAGGAAGTGTTAATTATGATTTTCAGTAGAGCTCATAGGCCCAGCTAATTTAAAATAAATGACATAATTCAAGGGGATAACACTGGAAGTGATGGTGGTTTTCAACCGGCGACATTGTTAGCAACTATTTTGACACTCAATTAGCTCTAACTATCTGTCTTTGGCATCAAGGTCTAAACAGCTCAAAAATGTGTCAAACAGTTTCAGAGCTAAACACTTAACCTTGTATTTTCCCGTGAGGATTCCCCTGGTCGCGGCTTCGGTAAAATAGGGGAGGAGAGGTAAAGCACTCTAGTTTGAGGAGACAAAATGTCCCACAGATGAGTTGATCAAACATTTGTTCAACGGTTTCCATCTCCGCACAAAGACACGCCTCGCGCGCACAACGGGACGCTCAGGGATGAACTTGGGAGACAAAGGCGCGAGAGTCTATTTGCGACTCACGCTTGGGCTGCGCGCGGACAAAAGGCCAGCTTGGAAACAGCTTTGGCCGCCGCTAAAGAAGAAGGCGACCTGTTTATAATTCAGCCGGAGAAAGGGAAGGGGAGAGGAGAGCTTCTCCGCTGAGAAAAAAAAAAAAAAGGCCCGAAGAAACACATTGTGAGGGCAATGAAGGATGAATTATTCAGGGAGCGCTCCGGCATGGTTTAGAGAGCCCGTTCACCAAGAGAAAATGGCCGTTTTCACCTACAAAATGTTTCCTTTTGGGGTCAGCTAAAGGAGCCGACTGCCATTCAGAATGACAATTGAGGCCTCTGAAATCTGCTCACGTAGCGCTCAAGGATGCGTGCTCGCCCCCTGATAATACGCACACGCGGTCAAACTCGTGCGCGCGCAGAAAACACTTGATTGCAATGTGGGGTATCAGCGATTTCTGCACACATAACTTTTCAAACGGCACATTTTAAATCGTTGAGCACACGCATTTGAGACAATCAATCATATGAAATCGAAAGTTAATAAGAAACATTTGTCTCGCCAACACAATCTAGCTAAAAGCTAATTTAAATAAATACATGTACATAATGCCTATAGTCTTGGCGTTTGTTTTTTTCTCCCTAAAGCCAGTAAACTTTGGACAACTTGTTGTGCCGCATTTGTAACCCAGAACGTTAAAACAGTAAAAGCAACATTGTCCCGTTAACTAGCATTTGATGAAACCTAATTGCTGTGTTTGTCATACTATGTAGAATATAACTTTTCAACTAAACAAAGCGGCCTTCTCCGCCTCGGCGGATGACGCTAATAATTCCGAGCCGTCTCCAGCCTGTAACTCATGATCTGTTATTGATTCTTTGATGAGTGCCGGCCTTGCCCCCTCGAACATTAATAATGTCTTCTAAATGATGTCGATATTGTGCCATGTCACATTTAATGATGGAGGGAGTGTATTAAAGAGCGTTTTCGGTGAATAGGGACCAATGTTCTCCCCGGAGAACCCCGGTCTGGCCCGGAGCGCATGCTTCACAATGGGGGCCCCCCGCCACCCGTCCTGCGCTGGATGCGCACAACACCGAAAACTCAACCGCCCGCACCCCCCTTTCCGCTCCTCCTCTACCCCCGCTTGCTCCCCAAATCTCTTCAAGCAGATTAAATCGACTCTTTTATTTCATCCCACTTTCATCTGGAGAGCAACACCGCCCCTCTCCCTCTGTTTCTCTCTGTCTCTCTCAGCCTGCGGCGCTCAGCTCGTTTAATATCAGGGCCGCATCCTCCGGAGCGCACAAAGGAAAGTCAGCCAGTCTATAAAGTTTTCTAATTAACTTCTCCGTCAACCTTTTGTAGCTTGATTGTGCATGTGTTTTGAAGAAATTGCAAGCCTAATTTATGAATTAAAAATCATGTTTAAACTTTTTTAATCTTACTTGTGACGCAGTGGAACAACACAGGTTCTTCCATCCAGGGTGGATATACTGTATTTTGGTTTCACCAAATATTAAAACCATGGAAATAATGAATTTTAAATAGCAGACGAAACATATAATGTGCAAACAACTTTTGAGTCCATTTAAAATGTATTTAGTTACCCATTGACTGGTTATAGCTTGCATTTTTTTTATTTATTTTTATTTATTTTTTTGATTGGAGCATTTATGTACATTTTGCAGTTACAGGCTTACAGGAGGTGAGGTTTTAAAAGGGCACTCCACCAGGTGTATACAGCTTTAATAATAAAGAATAACTCACCTTTTGGCATAAAATATGTAAATACACTGTAAGTAAACACATGCTTTCTAATTCATGTACATATGGTAAAACTGAAAGAGTGTTCCAGTTAAACGCCAGTCCATCCTCCGTTTTCACTGAGATAATTCCATACCTGACTGGTTAACAGTCCTCCAGGCCTGTCGCTGGGCTGAACCACACTCCCAGCATCATAGTAATTAACCCTGGAGATAAAGTTAATGATTAAAACCTTCACAGTGTCCCCGCCTCCTCCTTTCTCCTTCTTCACATGTTCACAGTGTATCTTTTAGAGCCCATACTTAGTTAGGTGAAATTAGCCAGATAATACAGAATATAGAGGAGCCTTGTTGAGGGCCAATACATTTCCATTTAGGCCAGTCGTGTGCACACACACACACACACACACACATGCACATTCCACTCTGCAATGCAAACAGTCAAAGGGATAACTTTATTTGGTGAAAGGGGATCCTGGAAAGGGCTAATTGAATAAGCCCGGGATCTTTGAAAAACCCCTACCATGGTGAGCGCAGTCATCATGTCATAATTAGGTTTATTGAGGCGCATTCCTTCAATCTGCCTCCATTCTGCCGGGCTCATTGTATCCACGGCCCAGGCCAATGGCCGAGGGACAAAAGGGAACCGTGAGCAGACAATACATGAAAGAGCCATAAAGATTTAGCTGGCTTTGTCACAGAAACTGAGCAGGACTTTGTTTGTGTAAATAATTCGAGTGAATGAGGAACTTGGGCTTCTGTGCCACTTGGGGTGAAGGATGGCGTGCTGCAACTGTAATACGTGGGCACACACTGGATCAGTGCCACGGTACAGAAGAGAAGAGAGGAGAGGAGGAGGGAACAGTGAGCTGGTAGAAAGGAGTGAGGCAGAAAATGGGTTGAGAGGAATATGATTAATGTGTGGCGACAATGCTATCAGAGACCTTTGAATATTAACTCTCTCATTAAGTCTCGCTTTAAGATGAACTTTTACACATGTCAGTCAAATTGCATATTTCTATTTAACTAGTTTTATAAAATTTCCACTTTCCAATTGCCACGTCACAACGTGGACAGAATTTACTAATTCCACTGTGTCCTACATTTTCAGGTTTCAGCTTCTCCAATATGATGATTTGGTACTTTTGGCAGATGCCACATTAGATTTCAGGAAATTTCCAATGAGTGTCTTCTTCTACATTTTACAGAGCAAATGAAGATAATCAAATGACCGTGGAAGCAATCAGCAGATTAAATGGAAATGACAATAATGGGCCAAATAAGTTGCCAGTTGCTGCTTTTTCATAAACTCTGACAAAGACAGAACCAATAAGCTCTTGATGGATCCTGTAATAGCTATTGGCTATTACTGGCCTGAGCCAAGTGTCTGGTGAAGAGGGCTCTGTCTGTCCGTTGAAAGAATGAATGTGTCACTCAGTAAGTCCCTGGGCACGAGGGCAAAGGGGGGCACGAGGGCCAAGTGGCGAGCACCAAATCACTCTCCTCTACCCTGGGGCTCTCTCTGTCTCTCAGTCCTTCTCTCCTCATCCCGCACTCCTCCCTCTCTCGTGAGTTTTTTCTAATAAGCCCATGCATGATGACTATCCAAGCATGAAAACATAGTTATCTGCAAATGAATGGCTGCTCTATGCTTCATTAAAGCCTCTTTTTCCTTTCACACTCTTATTGTGACCCTCTGATATCAATTCAAAGGGCAATTAATGAATGCACACCAACTTTGAAGTCAGGGTGATTTCTGAGAGGGCGGGGCTTTCGAGTATGTGTGCGTGCATGTGTGTGTGTGTAAGGGGGAAGGGGCATAGGGTATTTGGGGTATTCCCCCTTCAAGACCCGCTGTAGCGCCTCAGCCTTCACCCGTGATGGACTAGCCACATTGAACTGAGACTGAGCGAGGCCCAAAGACGTTTTGAAGGGAGTGAAAGAGTGAAAAGGCCCAGCGAAGGTCAAGTAGAATGGCTTGCCTTAGAATAAGGCCCCTCTTTATGTGCTGCAAGTATGCACTATAGGCACAACAGCTGGGGGGGTGAGAGGGGGGAGAGAGGTTGTTTTTTAATGTGCATGAGCGTGTTTGTGTGTGTTTCTGAGAAAGTAAGGAAGAATGTGAGTGCATGTGTTTTCCTCTCACATATCTGTCTGTGTGTTTGTGAGCATGATTGTTTTTAATGTGTGCGCATGTGCGTGTGTGCATTGAGGTCAGGGTTGAGTGTCAAAGTTTGCAGAGGCCAGCCAGAGGCCAGTAAACGCAGCATCTATGCTGCCGATGGGGGACAGGCAGCTGTCAATCAGCTGACTGATGAAGCCTGACTTTCTTTCACAGCTTTGTTAACTAATTAGCAAAGAAGCTTTTGTGTCGTGTCGGCCGAGAGGCTTAAAAATTGTGTTTATGCTGTTGTAAAGCCACGCGGGAATATCTTTTGTAATAACTGCTGTGCGTGCTCTCAGACCTGAAGGCCTGAGAGCACTGTGTCACCAGAACTTCTCATCTGACTGTATTAATTTTTACGGCAAAAGCCGCACACACAATGAAGTCATGATGAATTTAGGTTGCTTGAATGAAGGTACCACTCTGTGGGAGGTGATTACACATATTTCCTTGTTTAAACAGCAATTCACTGCCAAACCAGGAGTTCGTCGGTAATGTTTCCCATCTGAGGCTTGAGGAACAAGGCTGAAAACTCAAATCTACTTTCAACCATATAAAATGAATGCACCACTATACAGTACATTACTACTGTTCTAAATGTCCCGCTAGATTGCACATGCATTTTGCATTAAAAGTGACAGTAGCATGTGCATTGCTTTTGTGAGATTGCGGATTAGTAGCTGGTTTAGTCAGTAAGGGCAGCCTGCCAGGGGGATGTGGAAGATGAAGCTGTCAGCTCCCTCCTTGTCAACAAAAAAACTTGGAAATGACAGCGAACCCAGCTCAACAGCTCACCTTGTCGGGTTTCAACACAGACTGGAGCCGACATTCATTTCCAAAAGTTAAAAGACACAGAAGAACTGCAGGGTCACTGGGCCATGGAGGGTCAGTCTCCACCAGCGGCGCACAGGAAACAGGGTTAGGAACACATTTAGCTACAAATGACAGGTTAGTACTTCCTGGCCCTCGACATCCTTCGACAACTCCCATAAGTCTTTACTGACAGCTTCAGACCAATTTATGCCTTTAGTCATGTCACTTTTTGCACCATTTCAAGACTTTGATGGATGAGAGTCTGCTCGTGTATGTTGTATATTTTTTTATCCACTTTCCAGCTAACGCATACACACACACACACACTGAGCACATCTCTGGCACAGTCTCCGTTACGGGGCAGCTGTGAAGGTTGAAACTCCTTCTTAGCAAGTCAAGTGAGTTCACCCTCCTACCACACACCCCCCTCCCACACACTCACCCACATACAAAAAATCTACATGCGCTCGCACATACACCCACACACCATCTTTTTCTTAACCCGCCAGAAAGAGTCGCAGATGGGTCCATAAGCTGTCAGTAAAGCCATTATCCGGCCCAGCATCTGCCTGCCTTGACTTCTATATACTGTTTAATGCAGTCGGCCAGTCACTTAGTCCCCCGGCTCCTGAATAGGAGCAGCATGGTCGGCCCGCCCAAATAAATGCTGCGTTTGTCTCCTCTGCCTTTTGTTTTGTGTTTTTTGAGAGGGGTAGGTGGAGAGAAGGGGGGCAAAGTGTCATGGACTCAATTTACCCTCACTATTAACCAAAGCCCCAGAAGAGTTACTGGGATGTCCGAAGAGGGATGTAAAAAGCCCACATATGGTCAGTCAATTCCCCTAAGTCCCAAAATCCACGCGTGACACATCCCCATTCGCGCCTTCTCTTGCGCATACATTCTCAGTGCTGACTGTCTGATGTCTCAGTGGACATATTTAAGCCTTTCTGTCTCCATCCAATGTCCCCCCCCCTCCCAGAACTTTAGCAGTGCTGATGTCTTTCCTGTCCAACAGCTAAATCCTCCTTTCTACTTCTCTTTCTCCTACTGGTTTTTCTCTTCTGGGATGGCGTTGCATGGTGGGAGCCATTTTGGGCTTTCTTGGCTCTGGAGAGGTTGTTTTGGCCTGGAGTCCCTAGCACTGTGTGCCTCTCAGGGCTTCAGTTTGGTTAAATTAAACAGTTTTCTTTTCTCCTCTAACCCCCACCACCCAGCCCCTCCAACTGCTTCCCTCTTATTTTGCGGCTTAATTCTCCCCAGCTCCTGGACAAGCTTTCCGAAGCTGCTTTTCCAGGACTTCAGATAATTTTACCCTTTTAAGGCTCCTATTTTCTCGTATTTTGATGAACTGACAAGAGCCAGGACCACATCTGCAAAACCCTGCTCCTTTAAGATGAGGTGGAGCAAATGTATACAAAGAGAAGTCAAGTGTTTACAGGGGTATTTTAAGATATAGCATATGTCGACATGCAGTAAGAGATATGAAGGCTAGAGTGGATAATTTGATTGGCCAAGGCTATTTGACGGTGCCAAAGCGATATGATCAGATCTTGGGGATAGCGAGGCGATGACGGCAAACAGGGCACTCTGAAACCACAGGTTTACAAGGTTGGAAAGGATCTGGGAAGCAGGGAAAAGGTTTCGCCATCGTCTCTCACCCTCTCTTTCTTTGTGTGTCAGTAACAGAGGTAGTGGACAGTATGTATGAAATGGTATTTGGCATTATATTTCATATTGGAGCCCGTGGAAAGTGTTTTATGTGCATGTGTGTTTGTGCTTGATCACAGTTAAAGCCATGTGAGAAGGGAGCGCATTAATGGACGCTAGAGACGCCTCAGGGCTGACAAGCTCGATTAACGTAGCCTTAAAATGCATTTAGAATGAGGGGAAGCCCAGCGCTCCACACGTGTGTGCCGTCTTTGTGTGCATGTGTGTGTGTTTATGAGAGCGTATTTGTGTGTTTATGAGCTCCTTAACCAAGCTGTGGGGAGTAGTGGGCTTTAGGGCTGATTGGGTAGCTGCCCACTGTCCTGGCACAGCTTTGCCACCAAAGCTCCCCTTACACCCCATGAATCTATAGCACCATGTCTATTTGCATGGCATTATATTTTACTCTATATTGCCAAGCAGTGTTGCATTAAATAGTAAACAAACAGTGCAAGAAACCCCCTTGAAATTAGATTTCTCTTTTACAGCAATCACGCAAAAACGAATAAGCCAGATTTTTGTGTGTTTTATGACAATTTCACATCCTATTGAAAATGTGCCTTTCCTTAATTGCAGATTTTAAAATGTAATATAGCAGACAAATAGGAATCTGTCTTTGAAACCATTTTGGTTTATGGAAAGCTTTTGCGCAAGGAGTTATTAAGCATAGTCTTACGACTTTCAGGTTTTTGTAATATTTTCTATTAAATCTATTTAAATGCCACAGATCAGTATTAATTCATTTCCGATTTTATGTCCACACGGTAAAGTTAATTTCTATTGGAATACGAAATAATTATTTTCCAGGTTAATGAATAGTTTTTATTTGCTGTTTTAAACTAAAATGTGGATATATCTTAAATATTAACTAAATATCACTTTAATTTTTTATGTTATCATGAAATATATATTTTACTTTTGACAATAAATTGATATATGTTTTCACAGCCAAGACACAGATTTTTTTCTTTAAAGGTAAATTATTTATTTAAAAAAACATACAAACCAAAAAACACTGATATAGTGTTGTACTCTGCTTTTGTGGAAGAAGAACTGTGGGAAGAGACAGAATGGATCTGAATATTTTAGAGGAATACATAATATGGAGAAATCATTGGGAGGGACGTATACTGACTCTCGCTAGTGTCCATGCATTGAACAGTGGTCACAAACTGTTGATGTACAGCTACAACCAACACAGATGCCCAGACAGACTATCCCCATGGGTACATTTACAACCAAAACAACAGCCCCCGTTGCCCCCACTTCCCTTCTCACCCCCTCAGGTGCTCTTACAGTTCCCTCTGGAAGAAGGGGGGGTTCTATGTGTGTGTGTGGAACTAGAGAATGCCCCCAGCAATACCCCCATCTACCCCAACCCACCCCCCAAGCCCGCTGCGGAGCCTTTTTATGCCCCCCTCCCCTCCTCCTCCTCCTCTCCCCTAAACCCCTCCCAAGCTCCCCCGTGGGGCAGGTGACAGCCCTCCACTGTGAAGGGCTGAGGGAGCCATGACGGATTCCACAGATGGAGCGTGGAAATCGCCGGCAAAGACCCCAGCTCTGTGGAGCAACAAAGAGCCCGAGAGTCAGAGAGAGAAATATGGGTGGAAAAGAGGGAGATGGGGAGACAAAGAGAGGCTGAGAAGGAGGGAGGACGAGAGAGGGAAGAGGGAGGAGAAGGTGGTGCTTGTTTAAGGAGGACTGTGTGCCAAACCGCAAGAAGTGTGTGTCTGTTGGGCGAATTAGCAGTTCGCTATAGTTTGAAGCGAAAAATGTGCAAGTCTGATGTTTTCTCTTTTCAGTACATGCTGTTAGATGATTTTATCCACCAAGCGTCTTACATGATGTCCAGTGCAATGCATTTGACCAAGCATCTCCACAAACATCACTATCACTTGGGCCCATCTTCTTATCTTGTTCAGTCTTAAGATCAGCTGATGTAGAGATCAAGCAGGTGAAATGAAACTAATGAGCCTGCTTCAATACAAAGGACTGTATCACGGCTAGAGACTATAGGAGGTGCCACTCTGTCGCTTCTTTTGAAAAGTTCTCGAAACCACGGTAGCAGTCATAACCGATAGGTAATTCCAAAGTGATTAAGGATTTCCCCGGGCCGCCTCAGCTTTCCCAAGGCCCAAATCCCTGTGAAATGCTGAGGAACGTGCATGCTGGGGTGGAGTGGGGGGTAGGTAGGGGGAGGCATTCCTAGCGGCCCTCCTCCGTGCACGAAGTGGAGGGGGAGGCTACAAAAGGCCTCATCTCTTGTTTTTCAGCCATCCTGTCCAAAACTCCAAAGCCCCGAACTCCACACCCCAAATTCCTTTCCTCACCATCTGAAGCACAAACCTTGCTAGTCATATAAAAATATGGCCTACAAATCCACAGCTTACCCTCCACACTGTGATGACCAAATGTAAAAAGTAAAAAAAAAAAAAAAAAAAAAGAATTATTGAATTGCAGTGGCTATTTATAATTGTATTGCTTTTGTTTGGAAAGCCGTATGACCTTCTTGCGCCATTAAAATGCTGAACACACAGGCTAGTGAAGAGCTAACAGTCTCTGAGTGCAAAATTGCTAAATATTCTGCCGGGGCTTAAGGTAATGTCTCCATTTCTCTCACTCCCCCTTTGAAAATATTTTACTTATTGCCTCCCTCATGCTTGAATGTTTCTTTACCAATTTGCTCCTAATGCATGTTAAGTTGACTCCCACTGCTATTGGTGTTGTGAGGAGAAAAATCGCCAAAGGGGGAGAGAGGATCAGTTTCACATGAGGGGCCCTGAGCTATTTGGATTCTCTTGTATTTTATTGTTGCTTCTGAGGGGGGAACTAATACAGTGTTGCACACAAAACTTCCCCTACGCTGAGGGGGAATTAATTAAGTGTAACACAAAAAGTGGGCGCTTTGGCCTTGGTGAACTTAGGAGGGAGCCAATGAAGTGTTTGAAGTAGCGAGTTAAAAACCAAGCGGCCGGCTTATAGAACATAGACCACAATGGTATTAATACTGATCTGAGGTAGATGAAAAGTAAAAAACAGAAAGGCTGTCAAGACACATAATATCACGGAGGCTCAGTCAGCCTGAAGATCACACCTCAGGAAAAGTGTACTCAAATGTGTGGCATCAATGCTGAATTTATTGACTGACTAGGAAATCAACAGAACAGGATGGAAATGACACATTTGAAAAAAAAGAAATTTACATTTATTAAAAAAAATGTGAGAACTAATTATCTGTTTGCAACTTCTCCAAGTTTTTGGACTTTGGTTTGACAAAATAACTTGTTTGTATAAATGACAACTTGGGTTTATTGATGTGTTAATGGACAGGTTCTACCATTCAAACAGCTAAACAATAATAATAAAAAAAATATATATCAATAGATAGATCAGCAATATAAAAAACAGTCTCAGTTGAGTTTAACTTTCGACCTTGAGGGTTTACTGTGTTAACTGTTACAGGTGGGAGTTAAACTGTTATTAAACTGACATGTGCCTCAGGGTTTTTTATTTTACTTTAGCAGCTATTATAAATTTCTGCAGACGTATTTAAACCTGACTTGAGATGAACTTGGCACTTGGTGACAATGACATGTAACTTGTGTAGTCTGAATTGCCGCATTGTTTCGTGAAATTACAGAAAGGAAAAGAGAATGTTTTTTTTGTTGTTTTTTTATTAGTGCAGTTCCTGATTCCCTTTAGCTCGTATGCCATGCCAAGCATTCACCTGACTGTAAAGACAGTTTGTCCTTCATCGAGCCAACTGCTCTAGGGCGTCCAGACTACAATTCACACACACACTCACTCACACACACCCTCACACACGCTCAGAGAATGGCCACTGGATCCAAATTAGCCTTTTGTGAGGCTTTTAGTCCACCAGTCCCCCTGTGGTGCCCCGGGAATCTTGTCTGATGGGATTATTCCTTAGCCCTGGAATATTCCTTCTGAATGGAGGTCTGTTTGGCTGATCGAGTGAGTGTGTGCGCACGCGTGTGTGTATATAAAGAAAGTGGAAAACACCATCCGTAAGTGTTTAAAGTAAAGATTTGCTGTTCCTGCGATGTTACTGATGCTTATTTATCACCAAACACGGCACTGAATACATGATAAAGTTTTGAGGAACTGAGCTGAGTAACACTAAAACCTCCCATGTTTGAACAGCGAGTCACTCAGACGAGGGTTCAGATGTGGAGTCGGAGCCCGATCTGCCGCTGAAGAGGAAGCAGCGTCGCAGTCGGACCACCTTCACCGCAGAGCAGCTGGAAGAGCTGGAGAGGGCCTTTGAGAGAACACATTACCCTGACATCTACACCAGGGAGGAGCTTGCTCAGAGGGCCAAACTCACAGAGGCCAGGGTGCAGGTATAGACCAATTTTTCTGGTTCCATTTAAAACAGATTCAAGCTTGTCGAACACAGGACTTCACATGACTGGTATTTGAAGCAGTAAATATAATTCCCAAAAGGTCCATGAAAACCTCGATGTAACACACCAACACACACTTGTTAACCTGGTTTTACAAAGAACATCCCTGCAGCACACACTTTTAGGTGCAAACGTGGCTTCATACACCCTCCGATCATTTAAAAGCAACTGGCTGATCTCTGTTCACTCCATACAATAGCACAAACCCACCCACACATGCATCTCTCATCCTCTGCTCCCAGGGGCCCAATCTGGACTTTCCTGTTTCTGATGTGCAGTCCAGTAAATTTTCCTCCACAGGCTCCATATGGGGAGTGTAAACAGGCCCAGCATGAGCCCCGTCCATATGGACACAGCATGTCACTCCGCGCAACCAGCCATGATACACACACATACATAGACGCACTTTTTTTTCTCTCACACTGTCTCTCGCTTTCCTTTACAACTTTACACCTTGATATTTGTGAATGTGAGTGTGACTGTGTGTGTGCTGTTGAAGAAAAAGAGTACATTCCTTTGTCATTACTACAGCTTGTATTGTAATCATACACAACGTGAGGTTTTAAAAGCCCTAATATAGTACAAGGATTATGTCACATGTCAAAGTTAAATCACTGTCATCATCTTTTCTAGGTGTGGTTCAGCAACAGGCGAGCTAGATGGAGGAAGCAAGCTGGAGCCAATCAACTCATGGCATTTAATCACCTGATCCCAGGGGGTTTCCCACCATCGGCCATGTCCAGCATCCCACCCTACCAGCTCTCTGAGAGCACCTACCCTCCCTCATCTATAGCACAAGGTAAGATCAGGCTTAAACCGTCACTGGTGGTTCATGGAGAGGTACTGAATAAAATGCGTCAATACACATTCCACTTCTTGTGTGAGTACAAGGTTAGGTGTTGAAGCAAACATTTTTTAGTGGAAAATAAAAGAAAGTTTTGTTCTGTTTTTTGGTCTTAGTTTGATGCCTGCTTTTTTTTTTTTTTTTTTTGAAAAAAAAGCAACTATTCTACAGTTTTTTTTTTCTTTTCTTAATCTATTTATGATTTAATTATTGCCACAGAGTGACAATGAATATTTTCATGTTAAGAAAGTTTTTGTCATGGACATAGACTTTAAAGTTGTTATGTTTAGTAATAAAAATTAAATCACTAATTTTGTACAAAAAATATTCTGACAAACACATTGTTTTTTTAAAGTCATTATTTTGTATAATATTTCATTTCATTATTTAAATTATAGTCAACTTTTACTACTTGCTTTTTACTAAGCAAAGATGTATTAAAAAGTTTGACCAAATTGATCTTTTTATTGACTGCAGGAGTATTGCATTATTCACATGAAAGTCTGACATTTGAAGATCAAGCTTTAGTTACTACTGTTAATAAGTGTTCTTGCAACCAAGTATATCTGAAGTGCTCTTACGTCATCCGTCCTGTCTTTAGTGGTGTCTGAGCCTCCCAGCACGGTGCACCGTCCCCAGCCTCTGCCGCCCTCCTCGGGCCACCAGTCCTCCGGTGGAGGAGGCCAGGGTGAAGGAGGCTCTGCCTACTGCCTCGCCTCTGGACGCCACTCCTTCTCAGGCTACTCAGACAGCTTCGTGAGCCCCGGAGGGCCAACCAATCCCATGAATCCCGCCATAGGAAATGGGCTCTCCTCACAGGTGAGACACAAAGCAGAAATTACGCTAAACTCAGACAAAAATGCAAGACTGCACCTTAATATAAGTAATTTAACCTATTTAATGCATCATTTTGACTCTTTAGAAAACTGTTATGAAATTTTGATTTGATTTTGTACATACAATATTCATACTTCTACACTTAAACATACATTAATTAAATTCACACTGACATTTCATTTTGGATTATTCCAGGAAGACTGACTTAGGTTAACTAAGGTAAAATTACATGTAGAGTTACGAAACTGCCGTGTTTTGTAGACATGCGTGTTTGACAGTTTGCCTGCCTCCAGAGACAGAGGTGGTTTTAATAATAATGTAACCTTGGATAGGACAACACATCAAACACCACAAATTCACTCAGTTAATCAAGAGCTTTATTTGTTTTGTTTTTCGCCTTTATCCAAATATGTCACCCAGGTTAGTTCTGTTTAATTCATCGACTCAGTTGGCTGTGGGTGAGGATGTGCCACTCGCCAGTTGTAGAAGTAAGATGACTCTAGAAGGACAGAGGACAATTGAGCGTGTGACAAATGAGAAGTGAAAAGACAATTACAGTCAATTATCCAGGCATGAAGTCCCAGCGTCTCCTCACCTAGACAGATGGTGCAGCAGAGGAGACAGAGGAGTTAGAGACCCTAACAGGCAGAAAATGAGATTTCAGCCTGGCGCAGTCTGACTCCTCAGCAGTGTGAAGACACACACGCGCGCTCGCTCGCTCACACGGACACACACATGCTCACAGGTTCACGTAATTACACACGCACGGTGTAGATAATTGATCAACTCCATAACATTCAGAGGATCAGTTAAGGATTTTGGAACAACTTTTACACAAATATTACATGACATGGTTGAGCGGCATGCCTAAGTCAACTTTTTAACCTTCTGTTTAGATTGGAAGATTGATTACTGCATTTTTTTTATTATTCCAAAATTCAGCAGCGAGACAAGGAATGAAAGTAGTTTTCATTCGCAAATGAGTTCATTATAATTTAGTTGTTTTGGCCATTCTGGGTTATGGGTGTTATGTGAAGATCTGGGCGAGTCAGTGCATATCTAGACATGCAGAGACATACCCCTGCACACATACATACACAAACGACATTAATAGACTTCACACAGGCAGCTAGACTCTGGATTGTCATGGTCATGTGTATGCACACAAACACTGCCACACACTCGAAACTATACCACAGCCCCAGGGGAAGCTTCTTGTGATTGCATTCTTAAAATGTTTGCCTCAGCATTCTTCCATGTGAAAGCAAAGGTTCTAATTTATTTGTATATATTTCATACGGCGGGGAAGGAATGTCCCGTCTCAGATGTTTTCCCCCGTCCCGACATTCTTCCCCGCTAACTCCTGGACGCGCTGATTTAGGCCGCTGGCAACGGCAGCGCTCCAATATGAAACACCCTGGACAGGGGCAGCCAGCAGCCATGTCATGAGGCAGGGAGAGAGAGGGATGATGGTTAGGGGTTCGGTTAAAGAGATGTAAACAGAAAACAAGGGCAAGCACAACAACACCCAAACTAGTTTGCATCATTTAAAAAGATGTGTATTACTGCTCACTGTAGTTTGTTGCAGCTTTGTTGTACCCGCAATCTCTTTCTGCTCAAACCAAATCTTCCAAACGCAGGTTAATTTTTTAGGAAAATGTTACCAGGCATGGGAGGAAACACAACTCTCCTCTCAAAATCAACATGGACTCCTCCGCTCACCTCCCCTACTTGGGAAATGACTTAAACAGGACCATGTGTGTGTGTGGATGTGGAATAATATGTCACTTATAGGGCCAAGAGGACACAAGGAGCAGTGTACCTGCTTCTTATTAGGACAACTGGAAGAGCCCTGGGCCTTTGCTCAGCTGAGGAGAGGGTGGGATATGATACATTAAGAGGTAGCAGGTTCAGTTAAAGTTACTTTCCTAAGTGACAAAGGCAGTCGCAGTTCCTTATTAACAGTTTATCGAGCACTTTGATGAGGGACAGGTAAACCCAACCAGTGGATGGGAGGGGAGGGGGTTAGTAGTATCGGGTCTGTTTTGAAGTCAGTTGAAACACTTTGCCCCACAGCTCTTTTCCATCCTTTGCCGGCCAAGGAATATTCCCCCAAATTCGATTATCTGGTCGCTAATAAAGACCAGGTCAAGAGCTAACGGATTTCTCAAACTACAAACCTATGCTGAGGTTGAACAGAGCTGAGCTCACATTGACTTCCTTCTGTGTTATCTTTGTCAACATATCTCTCTCGGAGATAAGTTGTTATCTTGTGCCATGGGTTTGTTGGAGCGGTGTCAAGGAGGAATTTTGGAATAAGTAGAGCCGTGGATCAGAGACAAATTGTTTAATTCTTCCTTTCTGGTGTTATCTCTGTCTGGGACTGGCCTGCTGGGAGCCTTTTGATGTCTGCGACAGGGGGATTTCCTTAGTGGGCCTGACTGTGTGCGTTTGTCTCAGATACATATTACACACTCCTGCTTATATCCTAAAAGAATTACATATTTAGTTCATTATACAGGCTTGTCAGAGGCTAAAGAGATGTCTGAATGTCTCAGGAACAGAGCGACATGTCTTCCACTTAGGATTCTCCACCACTTGGGTTTAAAATAGATTACCGCCAACATTAGAGGCATTCTCAGTACTCTGACAGAACACTAAGTGTAACCCCAAATTAACATCCATTCATTCCTTCCTTCCTTCCAATTAGGTGATGGGTCTGCTGAACCCGGGCGGCGTGCCACATCAGCCCCAAAGCGACTACGCCATCTCCCCTCTAACAGGCGGCCTGGAGCCCCCCGCCGGCATGGCCGCCAGCTGCAGCCAGCGCATGGATCACATCAAGGGCCTGGAGGGTCTGACCAGCGTTCCCTCCATGTCAGCGCTTCCCTCCCTGCCTAGCTCCCAGTCCTACTGCCCTCCGTCCTACAGCTCCCCGGGCTACACCGTCGACCATGTGGCGTCCTACCAGTACGGCCAGTACGGACAAAGTAAGGTCAATAGACTTCGCCTTTTTATTCTCACCTTTTACTACATATGAATTCAAACATACAGCACTTCTCATTTGCACAATTATTCATTCGCAGTCGTTTAAAAAAATATATATATATTTTACTATACTATACTATATATATATATATATATAGTATAAATTAAATACATCTGAATTTATTTAGAGTTAAATAGAAGCATACCTATAATTTAAAAAAGTACCTCTTAAGTTGCAGTTATAGGCAGTGCTTTAATAAATGAACTTAGTTTAGCTAAGGTTTACCACTGTCACTAACAATGCACTCCATCCACATGGACTGCAGTAATTATCTAATTATCACTGCGTATTTTTTTGTCAGTTATTATTCCATCATGAAACATTTAACCACAACGAACAAGTAATGAGGGTCTTGTAAGTTTCTATCTAAAAACATCTAGAGTCGGCACATTTTAGGCTCCTGATATAAGCATTCGAAAGGAACGGACCAAAACGAAGGGAAAAGATAAATACGTATAGTCTGTCTCAATTTACCAACAATGTAAAGCTGCCATATTAACAACTGATTGTTGCTGCACACTTTGATTCAGTGACAAATAAAATCAAAACATTATAGTGCTTTTGCTTCTCTCGCTGGTGTCCTTAATGTAACTTGCGTAGTCAACTACAAAATATAATGTATTTTTGAGACTTGAAGACTTTTTCTTTCTTTAAATCTAAGGTTTTCTTTAAATCTCTAACCTTCAGCTATTTTTCAGTTTTATAGTAGAAACCACAGTCGGGTCATCTAGAAAATTTCCACTAACCTCTAGTGAAAAAATAAGAGTAAAACATTTGAGTCAAATCAGGGGATACTCTGGAAGTCCAGCGGTCTAAGGTCTACACTTTAACCACAAATTCCTTGCTTTGATTTCACACATGGAAAAAAAAGCTCTTGTACAAGCAACGCACAGGTAGCTGCAGCACAGCTTGTTAGAGTCGGCTAACATTTTGCAGGTTTCCAGTCGTGCCGTCTCAAGTGTTGGGGTTAATTGTGCAGATCTGATTCCAGCTGTGAAGCGATTGGCCCCGCACTGATACTGAGCTCTGCTGTCAGGTATACAGCACAGTCAACTCCCATCAGGGTAGGGCAGAGCTGCGGTAGTGTCTGATAGCCCTCCTCGGATTGTTTGCCTTCAGAGAATCACTGTAGTAAGAGGCTCTTTTCACTTCACATTACTGTTACCTTAAGGGTTAAGATCTACTTCAAACAAGTCTCCGTCTAACTTTGGAAGGCAACGTCGTTTTCCGTCACAGCGTGATTACAGCGGCCGCCGTTTCCAATTTTGGTCCACAGGGGGTTGACCAATCAGGTTCATCCACTGACCTTGAGGCAACCTCGAGACAACCAGGCCCTTCAAAGAGCATGGCAACGGTCCAACGAGTCTGACTCCGTGTAGCTCTGTGGGGCGGCAGGTATCAAATGAATATCTAACTTAATATCCGAGAGCAGCGAATGTCTAATGAAATATCTCGGTCAAATATCTTAAAGTGGACAGAATAAAGAATTAGGGCGACACACACGATGAACCACTAGCATGTGGCGCTGTGCTCACATGCACACACACCTCTGCAGCGCTACACAGCCGAGCAGTCCATCTTGATGTGATTAATCAGCGCGACTGGATAGCTGGTGTGCAGTTGGGTTTGGAGCTGCAGAGGAAAGGTCCTTTCAGGGGGTGGACGGATCCTAATAGCCTCTGGCAGGGCGGCTATTAGAAACAGGTGCTAGGACTGAGGTCAGCTGGGGAAGCAGTGGTGAGCAGCGCTGCTCCGGGTTCCAGCGCAGCGTAAAGAAACCGCTCCATATTGTCGCACAACCAGACGACGCACAGCTCTCCCTGGGCTGTCTCATGCAAATTACAGCCACAATCCATGCAATACTTGTTTGTTTTTATTTAGATACTGCCTCTGTTACTAAGCAGATATAGCTGTGGTGTTTTGGGCTCGGCACTTTGCAGAGGCCACCTGCCAATCAGAGGTTTCCTGTTGATGAAGTCTCTCTTGATGGAGCACTTTTCTCTACCTGTTCTGCTAGCTACTCAGGTTTTCCTGAAACCAGAGTCAATAAACACATCCCTTCCTCAGAGCACAATTAGTAAAGACCCACGACCGTTGACCTGTCATTTTTTTCTTTTTCTGTATCTCCTTAGTGATCATCGTTTCACTGCAAAAGATGACACATTGCTTCTGTTTTGGCTCTCGAAGACCTCAGCTGTAAAACATGGTTCAATACAGTGGCTAGACGTGCTATTCCTCTGTGTGACTGGCGATAACATTGCCTTTAACACAGTACTGCCCATAGTCTACGTTTATGAAGTTACCTGCTGTAGTTAACACCTAATTATCCTATTTTTAGCAGTATAATTTTTTTAATAAGGTCAGAAGAAAAAAGTGTGCAGACCTAAACAACGAGGAAATGCTTTTTGTATACTTTTGCGGGTTTTAGCAATGTTGGAGAAATTAAATTAATATATTAAAAAACAAAACTGTTGTCAAGATGGTAGTTTTATTGCCCCATTCCTGTATTTTGAGATTTTATTAATTACAGACAATAGTAAGATGCATAAAAAAATTCTCAGAAAACGCTTTAAAGCAGCACACAGACCAGCTTGGCTAGGTAGTATTTAAAATATATTACGCAACCCTTAGTGTATGCTGAATACGTTCTACATTTTGCTGATTTATTCAAGTGAAGTTTCATTTCTTCACACATCTCGCATCTCCACACCCTGACCTACTCACCCGAACCATTGTTATCACATGCTATGCTAACAACAGCCATATGTTAGCGGGATGGAACGCTAAAACATATGCCCAAAATTTATTGCGGCCATATATCTCTTTTATCATCTTTCCACCTCATTTTTAAAATCTTCTTTCACCGGGGATCATTTAACAACTGTTTCTTTTCTTCTTTTTTTCTTTTTTTTCTCCCAGGTGCCCTTCCTTATCTGAGGCCTGAAATCACCTGATCTGCAGCTTCACACTTCATAGAGGGACGTTTGGTGTGTACAGCGGTGGAAAGTTCTTAAAATCTGGACCAAAATGTTCTACTATTTACCGGGATACATCCTCTACTCCAGGAGAAATGGACAAAAAAAAAAAGAAAAAAAAGAGAAGGGACCAAAAGAAGGAATATGAGAGCAAAGGCTGTCGATTGACTGTGACCGTTGCTGCGTCAGTATAGTGGACGGACGGGGGAGATTTCAGCGCTTAACGTGGTCCGTTCAGGGGAGCTGTGACCGTCTGCGGTGCCGCAAAGAGGCACTTTCCAGAAGCGAATCCAGCGACTCAACACCATCTCTGTCTGTGGCGCTTTTTTGGACAGCGAACCTAAATCTATCATCACAGACTACCTTTAGGCCAACGGTTGAAGGATCATGTTTACATATCTTAGCGCCACATGAGCGCATATAAAATTCCATGTATCTCCAAATGAATCCCCAAATTGTAGGGGGTAAAGAAAAGGGCTTTGTTGATTTTATTGCATTTATTTGAGGTTTCTGCATCCCACACATTCCAGAGAGAAGGAAAACAAACGTGAGCTAACGATTCTGTGGGTTTTTATTGTATCAGAAACTTTAATGTACACCACAGCTGTACGACAGAGAAAGTCCATTCAAACATTCCTCCTCCACCTCCTCCCCCTTCATTTAGCCCTCCCTCTCTTTCCCTCTCTGCTCTCCTGCCTTTCTGTCCTTCTGTCTCATTGATGTTGCAGACGGTGAGGCAAAGATCCTGGCCTTTTGTAGTTTTAGAGAGGAACTCCAAAGAGGTCAAGGGGCGACTTTAGGGAAAGTGACAGATGAGAGAGCGGTAGAGGAAGGCGGCGGAGAAGTGGCTTTAAAGGAGGGTGGGGGGACAGGCAAGATCGATCACAGGGTTAAAGAACCCTTAAAGGATTCTCTCCCGGCGAGAAAAAGGCACCGGGTCACAAGTCACGACCAAGAGACACTTGAGAAACCAAGAGAGCGACAGAGTTTAGACTAAAGCCAGCCAGCTGACCAGAAGTGCAATATCATGTATCTTAGAGTCAACCTCACCATTAAAACTGTTAAAAAGTCAAATGTGCCTCTTGAAGTTTCACCAAGCTCTTCGGATTCACATTCGGGATCTTGTTTGGGACTTTGTAAAGGAACAACACGCGTGCCTTTAATGGCTATTGGGTCCAAAACAAATAGAAATCACTTAATATTGCTGCAACAGCACTCTGAGGGGAGCACATGGAAGGACTTGAGTCAGCATGGTGTCACAGGGGAAAGAATGAATCAAGGGAAAGCCAGTGTAAAGAGAAAATGAAGGAATGACAAAGCCAAAATTGTATTTTTTTATTTTTTTGTTTCGTTTGGACCTTTTGTTTTACTTTCTCTTTGCGAACGCGGGACATACTGATTAGGTTTCTGATGCATTCCGGACATATTTATTTGTGTCAACATCAAGGACTTTTCCATATTTGTGCAAGTGAGAGATAGAAACACAAAATGATGTATCCAAATTGTGAATGACATGTTCCTGCAGGAGCACTCGTGTTTGGTCCATCTGTCTATATTAGAATGAACCAGTCTTTTCATTCCTCTGATATATTTTTTGTATTACTTGACAAAGCGATATGACATAATGTCATGTGTACAAGCGCATTATCATTACTATTTATAATAAAATAAAACTTCTGAAAATAGCTGTTGCTTCGGTCTGTTTCGTTGCTGGTAATTGCTAAATGGGGCCTTTGTATTTATTTTTGCCCCAGTTTGAGGACAAAAAAGAAAACAAGTGACTGTCATTCACTCGGCAGGAGAATACAATTGCACTCGGAGACAAATATGTACTTTTGAAGGGGCTCATGTGAACCCTCCAACCAAAATAGGCCCGGCCAAATGGGGATCACCAGACATTAGATTTGACACTGAACACAACAGGCTTTCTCACGGATGGCTGTAAATGCTCAGACATCTGCATTGGTGTGTATTAATACCCCCGCTGGCCCCCCGCTACTGTAACAAACTGACTTTTGTTTAACAACCTCTGCGATGAAGAGAACAAGCCTTAAAGCGTTTTGGACAAACAGCACGTCCAGCCCCTCCAAAAGAAACCTCTGCAACCCATCCACCCTGCTTACACACACAGGGCCTCCTCTGTGTGTGTGTGTGTGTTTGTGCACCACATGCATTCATACATTATGTTCATGTTCGCTCATAGTGTTGTTTCTGTGCGTGTGTTCATGCGGCCTGAGGGTATTAAACCTAATTATAACATTCTTCTGATTAATCGTGTCTGCTCGCAGGCCTCAGAGGGGTGGTGCTGTGTGTAGATCATACAGCGGGACCACACACTCTATAAATAAAGTCTGAGTCAATAACAACGTTATGGATCACTCATAGTCTTGTCAGCTCTGTTTGCTAAGCCCCAATAATTCAGCCAATGAGAGGACACTGGGACACACATGCCAACACACACACACACATGCTGGAAAAGTACAAACAGTGGCGCTCTAATCACCTGTGGTGCTCAGAAACACTAACGCGGACACACACTCGCCGCATGTAGGTACTCACACGCACACACACACACACAATGTTTGCTTTCTTAATCAGTCCATACCATTAAAGATGAAGACAAATCACACCTGCAAAGCTCCTAAACTAAGACATTACTTTTATTAATGAACGCTCCTCTGCACTGAAAAGGCTATTATTTCTTTAATGCACCCCAGAGTGTAGTTACATGGAACTATTTTAATGACATTTCATACTGCCGGGTAATGACACATTTTTGGACAGGTCTTTTTGCTGCACACATACTGCTATATTCAAAGAAATCCAAATTGAATAACCTGATTTTTTCCCTTAAATGATTATTTTTTTCTTTTACGGAAAAAAAAAAAAATCCTGTGTGTTCCAAAAATATCACAAAGCCTTACTATTACTGTTAGTTCACTCTGTTACTACTTCAGACTCATCATATTACCACTGTGCACAAATTGCACTACACGCCATTGCACTAACTTGCACAATATGCTGTCTCTATTTATTCAAATATTAAAATATTAACTGACTTATCTTGTTTGTATTTTTATATTTTTATATTGCATTCATCTGTCTTCTGAGTTTGGTGAGATGTGTTGTAATGTGTTTTACTATATACGGGCAGTAACAAGGTGTGAATTTAAACAATGTTCTGCACAGTGTGAGCTAATCGTTTCGCAGTCTCTTGTGCTGAGACAATAAATAATAATATAAAATAAAAAATAAAAACGTCGTGGTTTAGACTCTTGATGCCTTTGATAAAGTAGAAGAAATAAAACGTTAAGACCTCCATCACACACTCTCAGTGTGTTCACACACACACACAGCCAAACACTCACAGTCTTGTATGACCATGTGATCCAGTAACTCACATCTTAGACAACCCCCCGTGTTAAAGAATTTGTTTTTGTGATCTAACATGACCTCCAGATCACGCCAGCAGCTGCTTCTGTCATTCGCACTGTGTTAAATGAGCGTGTGTGTGTGTGCGCGCGCGGACACTTTCTGATTTCTATGTCTCTACCATGTGTTCCTGGATCTTTCTTACATTGTTTGGGCAACTTTAAAATAGTTAAAGAGAAGCCCGTTGGCACACAGACTTAGCGGTTAACACAGAGGGGTTTCAGTTTGAAATGGATGACCAGCAGGCTGCTGTTGACACGGTCTTCCGCTGTCTTTACGGACTTTTATGGAAAGACATACAGTGTATTGGGAACGATATAGTATAGCAAGCAGCAGACATGAATGAGCTGATCTGATTCCCAAAGAGCTAGTTAAAAAAGTACGAAACATGGTAAATCTCTGAATATGTAACAAAGCTCAGACACATATACCAAAAAATGATGTGACAACAGACTTCTGATTAGTAAAAAATGGTTCATAGGCACAGAAACACACCATTTGGGTTTCATTATGGGGCGTGTTTCATACAGAGATTAAAATACCTCCGCAAGCAACTGGATAGTCCTACACCCAATCAGAGCCTTTTTTGTTGTAAACAAAGTCAGCTACATGGCGCTCTGTTGACGTGTACGGCTATATCATCATTACTTTGCTGTCCATCACATTAAGTTCTGGCTGGGTTCCAGGCTAGTCATGACTATTTAAATGGGTGATTTTTATTTATCTTTATTATTCATCTATTTAAATGTTATCAAGGCTTAAATTTCTACATAATTAAAGGGTGACGGCTTTGAGTGACAGGCGAGTGCTCCCACAGGTTGCTAGCTGTCTGCCTGATAGGGGAGTTAAGCTTCTGCATCATTTTGACACTAGAGCTTATTTCAGTTTTGACATCAAGGAAAGATTGACTGAGGATGTTCAAAGGTACAAGCATTTGTACGAAATGTCGTTGAATGGTTCAGTTGCCATTATTGAAAGTGAAGCAGGAAGTAGAAACAAAATTAACCCGACTGGCAAAAAAGACACAGTGTCAACTAGCGTTTAGGTGGCGTTTTTACAGGCCGAGCCAATCTGACGAGTGCACAACTATAAATGGCTAGCATTAGCATAGGATATGTGTGTAGGTTATGCCGTCTAGTCCTGCAGACGCATAAACCACACTTAAGCGTTACACACCCAGGTCAACTCCACTCCCATTGTTGGGTTAGCCTCAAGATATGATGCGCTTGTGTTTACTGTGTTCACATGAGGAGTCCATATAGTCCCTGCATTCTTGTAAGTTCAACCTTTAAAGTGAAAATGTTCTGAATGCTCTAAAATTGTGTCGTGTCTGAGACGTTTTTGAGAATGATGAAGGTTACCTAATACAGTATATTGAAATTTAGATATATAGCTTTTTCTTTTTGTGCCTTGGGTTACCGTTAAACTGTTAGCATCTGTGGATTCAGTGCCAAGATGGCGACGGCCAGAGCCTCCTCACGGAGATTCAAAACCGTTTTCCCGGCTACGGTTGAAGTCAGAGTTTCTCCATGTTTATATATAGACTCACGGTTGTGAGTAAAAACAGTCCTTGTCTCATAAGATGTCAGCAGAACTGTGACTAATTGTTGATGGCAGATCCAGTATGAGTTTACTGTATTATACTATAGCTAGAATATGATGAATATGAACACTGAACACAAGTGGACAGAAACATGCGTCACATTTTTTGAAAGTTAAAAATAAATGAACTAATATGGCTTATGAGTCCACTAGATAGTACACTGCTTGCACACACTTAATACTCTCATGTAAATAATTTCCAGAGATTTTGATTAATTTTCCAAACAGAAGCATACCTTGTCCCTCTCTTTGCAGTTCCTTTAAACATCACATCAGCCCCGTGTTTTCAACGCACTAGGTGGAAGTAAAGGTTTCGGGGTGTCTCCCACATAGCTAAGGAACCCTTGTACGCACACTTAACCCCTGACTCTCCCCAGCATTCACACACTCTGTCATCACGGGTCTCGGCTGCTGCTGACCTGAGCACTAACACATGCTGGGGACAACTTAACCTCTGGACCTCTGGACGAAAAAACACATTGACAGAGGAGAAGGAAGGCATCCGAGACGAGGGAGGAGGAGGAGAAAGGACGACAAGGGCAGACAGAGGATGAGGGATCAGTGTTGTGTACGAGCGTGCATCGGCATATCTATCTACAAATACTGTATTTGCTGTGAGTAAAAGCATGGGACATGTAACTTATCTGCTGTCTTATCTGCACCATCATGACTCATGAAATGTCAATCAGCCTCAGCTGTAGTTTGTGTTTACCGCTAATTAGCTTAGATGCTAACTCCAGCTCGAATCATTTACTGTTTTCTTCCTCATGGGAATCAATAAAGTTTTATGATTTTTTTTTTACTAAAAATGACACGAAGAGAAACACCATGGCCAGTAGAACATAAAGTTGTTACCCTTTGTTTTCCCAATTCCCAATTATTTTTGTAATTTTAGTTTGAAGTAAATAGTACGAGTAGTGTTTTCACTGATGCTGTCAATGTTGAGAAAGTCAGTATTCATCTCCAGTTCATTCATTCTCCAGATTCCATTCATATTTTTCAGTAATCTTTGCTCATTCCTACAACAAAAACAATCCGTAAACACTCATTTAAGCTAATGCGGCAACCTTTTTGGTTGTAGAACTTTCCGTTTTACCATTTAGCACCTAAAACATTTACTTAGCAAGAAGAACACAAAAGCAGGTACATCATCCACTAGCTTGAGCCTGAAATGAAGCACATATTGGGTTTTAGAACGGGTGGTGAAACCGATGCTGATGTAAACAAACCAATCAAAACACTGAGCCAAAATGCTTAGCAGAGGTGCGGAAAACTGCGTCAGGTGATTATTCTGTCAGCTCACAGCTATGAGTGACTCCTTGTAGTTTAAAGACATGGACTATTGTTGCTTTAAATACTCTACTTTTTTTTATTTATTTTTTTAATAAAAACTTTTTTCCATCATGGAACATGGACAGATATGTCATTACTTGAGTCCAAGCTGCTTTTAGATACAAGTATAAAACTTATAAACCTTCAGCACGTTCTTTTTAAGCCAACAACTTTGTGAAGAGAGCCACTTTAAAGGTAAACTACTCCAGCCAAGAGACTGTTTTGACAGCAGTGGAGCCGAGCAAATACAGGACGGACTTGATTCATTTTTTTTTTTTTTTTAATTGAATCACATGATGACAGAGAAATGACGTGAGGGAAGGAGGGAGAGAGCAAGCACACAATATGCGCAGTGTTGTACGGCGAGGGTCAGCGGAAGCTGCATACAGTATGTGTGTCGCTGCTTGCATGTGTTTCTCTGTAAAGGCAAAAGACAATTGGCAGACAGTGACGCAGATCAGAGGGAAAGGGCTGGGCGAATGAAGTCAGACAGGAATTTTCTAGGAAATGATGGCTAGCAAAACAAGAGCAACGTGACTGCATCAATAAGAGAGCTGTACCATTCTTCAGCTGTGCACTGGCGCTGCTTTCAGGGGCTTACTTTGCCCAAAGAAAATCACATGCCCTGTCTGTGTGTGTGTATGCATGTGTTTGTGTGTTAGTGCTTAGGGTGACCTTAAGTGTAGCACAAGCTGCAGCTCTGGGAGTGTTAATGTGATGTTATAACATGCCATGAACTATTTGAATGCGGCTAGATGATGCAATTGAGTGTTGATCGCAAACACCAATGTTAAAGCTCTGAAAATATAAGAAGTTAAAACAGACTTCCTGGCAGGACTTATTTCTGTTTAATCTGCCCTGACAGTCATCTGGACTAACATGGAGACATCTGTTGGCAAACACTGCTCATGTGGACTTCAGCTATGATTCTACTCAAAGAGTATCTTCTCATCTTGGAGCACAAAATCTACAATTCCTCTTTGTTTCTCCCCATTTCCCAACTGAAAATAGTCATTTTTGTCTTTTACTATTTTTATATACATCGATTAGGCATAACATTAAGACCACTCCTAATAAGAATGGACATGGACCTTCTGAGGGTGTCCTGTCGTGTCTGGCAACAGGATGTTAGTGGGGGCCTTTAGGTCCTATGGGTTGAGGGGAGGGCCCTCTGTGGATCATCCCACAGATACTGGATCAGATTGGGATCTAGGGAATTTGGAGGCCAGGTCAACATCTTGTGCTGTTTTTCATATTTATTTATTTATTTTTTTGAGTTGTTCCTAAACTGTTCCTAAACCGTTTTTGTGTGTGTCAGGCCACATACTGCTTGGGATGGCTGCTGCCATCAAGGAGTGTCATTGCTATGGGGCGGGGGTGTCAAAGGAACATCCACATGAATACCAAAAGTTTTCCAGCATAACATTGTATTGTCACAAGATGGTCAATGTTATTCACTTCACCTGTCAGTGGTCTTAATGTTATGCCTGATCAGTGTATAAGATGAGATAAGGAAGGGATGCATGAAGCTCGTCCACACATTTTATTGACCTGACACACCTTGGTAGATTTACAAAATGTCGGAAGAATGTGATTTAAAGAAATAGTTTTGAGAAATGTGTCGAGCATTTTGCACTGAGTTTGAAGTAGACTGATGACACGGCCAGCAGCCACTGACATTAAATAGTGAATTTCCCTGTATTTATTTATTTCTTTTCAACCTATTGGTACTCAAATCACTTTACAGTTACAATAACACGTCCCCTCATTCATTCACAAGAGCACACACATTCACATGCCTTTGCCAAGCACTGTGAGCAACTTTGGGTTTCTTGCTCAAGGACACTTGATTATGTGGTCCATGTGCTGGGGATCAAACTGACACACTGGCCCATGGACAACCCACTCTTCCCACCAAGGCACAGCTGCCCTTTAGCTTAGTATAAAGAAATCTGCTTACCTGGCCCTCTGAAACTCACTGAGCTACAGGACTCTGTGAAGTCACTGCTTCAGCCCCAGTCCTGTGGGTTTTTTTTTGTTTCAGCTTTTGGCGAAGCCAGGCTAGCTGTCTCAAATTGTTTCCAGTCTTTTTATGCTAAGCTAACTGGCTGCAGGTTGTACTTTCATATTGAATGGACAGATGTGGCAGAGATATAAATATTCTCATCCAACTCTGCAGAAAAGGGAGTAAGCATCTTTCCAAAATTGACCATTATTTTTATGAAAATTGACAGAAAGGGAAATGATGCCAACAAAGCAGGAGGTCTGCTCTCCTCCTGGGCTCTTTCTCTGACATATTGGATAGCTTTGTATCAAATATACCGGTGGTTATAAAACTGAGGTCCCCAGAACCCTCAGGGGCTCTGACACCTTGCCAAGCGGTCCACATGATAAAACATTACTGACATATAAATGTAATTTATACTTGTAAACACCACTTGTGCTGCGCTGTGCAGTAATTTGGTTGCTATAGCAAACAAAGCCATGAAGCAAGCCAAGCTAAAGCGCCATCTGACAACATAACACCCGGAGCATGAGAGTAAATCCGAGTACTTTTTCCAACAGAAGAATGAGGAATACACGCACCACAAAAAGCAACTGGTTGACCTTACAAGCTTCAGAAAAAGAGCACAGAAGATCTCCTATTTATCCGTTAAGTGGATCGTAACAGGCAAGAAGCCGCAAAGAATCACCAGCTGCTGGTTGAAGTGTGTGAGTCATCTCTCAGTGTTTTTCGCACTGACTGCCATGAAGACTGTAGACTATAGCAAAGATTTGGTTCAAAATACAGTGTACGTATCTATTTATCACAGATCGTTTCATTTAATGCAGGCGAAAGACCAACAAAGGTGGACATCTCACAGACCATATACATTTTCTAGAGATGTTTTATTTTTTTGTTTTACTTTTTGTCCAGCATGAAACCAATTGCCATGACGTGTTGAAGACCTGGGAGGAAACTTTAAACCACCAACAGAGGAAAGCAGCGCAAATAAGCCAAGCAATCACTTGAATTCCCCCCATTTTATATAAAAATATAAAAAGTCCAGGATAGTTATGTTGCATGTATATGAGGGTGTTAAAATCTGCTTTGTGTTGTGTTATCTTGTCTAAATCAATGCTAATATATTAAGCTTAATTTTACTTGTCTTTATATACACGTAATTAAAGCAAGTGAAGATCAAACCATTAAATGTATTTGATTTCAATTGATCAATTTAATTGATTTAACTTCCCAGGCATAACCCTCAATGAATTATATAACAATATAATTTATAAATGAGGGTTCTGTTCATTGTGACCAGGGCAATGTTTGCTCTAGGGTGCATTAATGGAAAAAAATGTTAAGAGCATGTGTTGTTGGCTCGCTAGCTTTTACAGCCCCCCAAAATAAAACTATACCAGCTAGGGCATGTATTGTTCGTGAGCCGCATGGCTTTGGCATCACTGTATGATGTCTGCATTTTTGTCAAAATATTAGAGTTTGTTGTTCAGCACTACTGCTAAGCAACCTCTAGTGTCTAGAAGCCACAGAGTTTTTGCCTGATCTGTGCTGTTCCAGAGATTAATGGCAGGAAACATTTTAATATCAAATTTTTAGTTCCGACTTGGATGTCACAGTTTCACTTTTTGTTATAGAAAACTGGGATAAGTCTTTGTCTTTTACTGTGGAGCTGTCAAAGTTAACACAATAATGATGAATTAGTGCAAATTACTTAGGTCTATATTTTTTTTAAGGTACCCAAGGACCTCAGCCCAACCCTAAGTTCAGGAAATCAAGAAGCGATCAAAGCAGCAGTTTCACTGTCAAAAGCAAGAAGGAATCTGAAGTGCATCACATTAAATAATGTTACCCTGTGGAGAGTAATACATAATATGCCCTGTAGCTTAAAATCCCCCAAAAAGTAACCTACAATTACTGTTGATATGCACGGAGATATCACCACATCAAGCACAACAAGAGACTGCTCCTCAGAGCAGAAAACTTCCTGAGCAGCTAAGGTGGTGAAATATAAACTTGAAAAACATTCCTTCTGGAGCCTTAATAATGGAAATCATGTGATTAACCACTGTTAAATATTTTAATCTATTGACAGCCCTACTTCAAACATTTTATGTTAAAACTGATCTGATGTGCATATTGTTTAGTACCTAGATATATTTTGTTATACTGCTGATAGGCAGAGCAGAATATATAACTTCAATACCTCAAGAGTGTGTGGAGAACTTGAAATGTATACGAATGCACTTAAACCATTATGTAATCAGTCCACGTGAACCATTTTGTATGTAGGCTAAATGTCCTCAGACTGAAATAAACTTTTCTGGATAATATGAGAATTAAACAGTTATAATCTAAGTTCATTTCAGTGCTTTAAGTACTTAAAGTAACAACACTCAACTCATGACTTCATTAGTTGACCTGACATCACACTGACATGAGATCTAATTACACTGAGTTAATAATAAAAGAACAGATTATTTAATATAACATCATAAGATTTTACAGTGCAGAAAATGAAAGTAAACATGAAGTGAATTCTGAAATGTCACCACTAAAAAATACAAATTAACAGTGCAATGACAGCTTATGATTAAAGTCCACAACTTAAATATTTACTTAAACTCTGAAACCTAATAACCTACTAACATGTTGAAGACAGTTGTTTTACAGTGTGGTCACCGTACCAGCAGACACTTAAAGGAGAAACACAAAAAGTGACCTGCAAATAACCAAAAATGCCAACCAAACCAAAGGAGGCCATAATACAGCCTGTTTCATGGTTTTAGTTCACTTGACAACAGTTAAATGTAAGATGCATGTTGCCTTGAATGCAGTTAAGTGCAGCAGAGGTAATGTACTCTGTACAGTGTGTCAGAGGTCATAGTCTGACATGCTGTCGCCTCAACGTTGGAGGTGAACCCAATTCAGCTGTCAATATCCATACATAATTCATGCCATTTATTTGCCTTTTTTCCTTTTTACAGGCTCTGTGGTATTGCTTTGTGATTGACAGTGGAGCTCCTATGAGTGCATATCTGAGACTTTATGAGAGCCTCGTGGCTCCGGATTGTGCAACGGAATCGCTATGAGCTACGCAGCCAATGCCGTGAGGTTTGGCCGGCAGTCTGAGGACAAACTGGCAACGCTGCATTTGTGGTTACATCATGCTGATGAGTGTGAAAGCTGAAAAGACAAGAGAAAGAAAGTGAGCGATTAAGATGCAGAGTGAATTAAGAGGAAGAGAAAGAAAAAAAAACACACTCAGGAAAGTTGGTTGTAATTTGCAGACACATCCTTTAATTAGGGCGTGGTACAGGGGGGTTATGGCATTTGAGGTAGAACTGGTAATCCCCAAGAGAAAGCACAGGGAGTGGAAAAGACAAAGATGGCTTGGCAGAGGAACTCCCAAATCAAGAACAAGATGAGATTTTGTAACATAGATGGACAGAGGCAGATGTTAATAATGGCCAACTAGAGATTTTACCTACTCAGAAATCTAGCTTCTCTGCAGACTTTGTCTTTTGGTGGGAGAGTGGTGGGAGCTTGGAGGTATGCAGAGTTTTTTTTTTTTTTTTTTGGAGACGTATGTGATGTAAAACGGTGGAAGTGGGATAGCAGCTGAAGCTGTCTATTGGCCATGAATCAAGCTGAGGCACCGTGAAGCAGTGGCCCTCACTGGAGCCAGATGGGCCCTTGGCTCAACATGGGCCAGGATGAATGAACACACACACACACACATGCACACACACAAGATGGGAACAAACAGGCTCTTATGTGCCATGCACAGAGATGTAAAGAGGCGTACGGAAGTGATTTACCTCATATACACAACATTTAATATGAAAAGGTTTTAAGTTATGTGCATGCTGAAGAACACAAAAAAACTTTAAATGCAACAGAAAAAAGTAGGTGGCAAAGAACAGCACATATGGAGCAGAACTGACAAACGTCAGAAAAAAATTATCAAATGTTTAAAAACTTATTAAACTGGTCAATACAAGTGAGTAACAACAATATGAAAGTGTCACATTTTTCCCTTTACATTCAGTCTAAAACCCACAAAAAACATGCTGTTCTTTAGTCAAACATTTCATACTTTATTTAATTTTCCTGCACAACCCCTACTGAGTTATTTAATTTAATACCATTTATAAATGAGTGTTTTGTTCATTTGTGACCCGGGCAATGATTGCTCTAAGGTGTGTGTTACGTCAATGGAAAAATGAGGTAAGAGGTGATGGGGTTATCTTGCTTGCTTACCTCAAAACACTGGTGGCTAAACACACTGAGGGCTAGCTTGTTTCGCCCACTACTGTAATTAGCTGCTGCCAACTTTTATCATACTACAAACTCGTTTGTGTTATTAAACCACATACTGGACTATATAGTGCAAAGTATCACTATGTAAACTCTACATTTTTGCCAGAGAGTTAATAGAACAGAACAAATTTGTAATTCACACCACTGTTAGGTAACTGTATCCATCTAAAAGCAAGATAAAGCTAGCTAATCGTTAGCAAAATCCATTTTTCTTCAAGTTCCTTAGCTAACAAGACATTTTGCTATATGTATATTTACATTACTGTATTTATTTACTCTCTACCTCCACAATTATATTACATTTTATCTGAAGAACTTTTGCTGCTCCAAAAAAATCCACCTACAAGGTCAGGAATAGCACCAGAATGTGCTGTTCATATAAACTTTTTTGTAAAAACAGTAAATACGACCGCGTCCGAAGGCAGCATGACACTGTATCTCAAACTGCATATTTGTGTTAGTACACCACCTCGCTGTACACCCTGAAATTTGACCTGGTACTGTTGTTTCAAGTTGAACAAGGCATGTTCTGCACTCCCCAGAAGTGATGATAGTGCATTTGTCAGGACGATTAATGAATTTAACATTAGCTGCCACATTTTGTGCTACTAAATTGTTTCCGATTGCCAAATGAATTCAGTAAACACACAGATGGACTGTATTCAGCAACAGTTGTTTGAATAGACGAGTGTAACTTCACATTTGTGTGGTGTTAATCATTCCAACTGATTTTTCACCTGTTCTTATCCAGTTTAAAAATTGGTTGGTGGTCTATATAGCCAAGATGGCTGCAACAGTTAACACACCTATATACTCAAAACAGCATAAACCCACTTGTAACTTGTAACTTCTAGATTTAATTGGAATTTTACCAAGAAAAAAAAAAAATGTTTTTCTTTGATCAGTAATAAATTCAAATGAAGCATAAGTCTAAAAAGGGGGGTTAAAACCACAAAAACTAAATGAGAGAGCAGAGCTGTAACAGGAGCGCACACTCTGCCCTCGGATCATTTGAGCAGGTCACTGTTTTAAATGGGGCCTGAAAAGTGTACGTTCGCTGCAATGAATGGTTTCCTAAAGCCCATCATCCCTGTCTGGCTGACTTAAGTAAGACAGACTGTGACTGATTTCAACTCATAGTGAACCCATACCATCCCCGTTTACAGGCCCCAAAGAGATGAGCTGTGGAAAAAGGCCCAGTTTATGGACTCACGTAATTACTGATCTTTGAGGACTTGGTTTTCCTGAGCCATTCCTGAAAAAAAGACACAAGTTAATGGTTGTTATTTGCAGATTTGAACCACTTTAATTAATACGTTTTTTATGTGCAGACATTCATACAATTGTTTCTTTCTGTGACTGAAATAATAAAATAAATGTCTGCGCGAATAAGCAGTAATGCACACTGAATATATTTTAAATGAGTGCAGATACATTCGTAATTGTTTGGAAAGTTTTGGGAAGTTTCTTTTCCTGGGAGGTATTTGAGCTTCCATGTATTCGAATAAACACCACTGCACCACTGACCACTGTTTGTATGTGAAAAAATAATCTCTCTATAAACATCTGTGGTCACTTGTGTTAACGGTCATAAACATTTCCATCATTTTATCCACTCACAAAAGTCTGTGTGCATGTCCAGAGCAGTGGGCCATGGTCTCATGCGCCGCGTCTGCTAATTAAAAGCTGCCTTTGACAAACGGCCGCATTGACATCTATCGGATTACTGTGGCAGGATTTGGTTTTTGCGGTGTCGTCGAGCCAATAAATCCAATCCTCGTGAAGGCAGAACAAAGAGTGATAATTATGAACAGATAGAAAGCTCAACCTTTCAGACAGAATGGGCCGGGTCACACTGAACAGATGCGCAGCCTCAAAGATATCCATAAAAGAAAAAGAACATAAAACTGTTTTACTGTCTGCAAACAACTAGATCTCTCACCCAGTCGCTCAACTCTGAGCTAGGTGTTTAATATCAGCAACAACGTGAGCAGAATCATATCTAAAAGTTGTTTTCAATTCGGAATCATTTCTCTTGAAGGGAAAACTGATGAATCTCTGAACAATTCCCCAGCTGAGGTTTATTCAAATTACATCCAAGATGAAAGATTTCTCTTCAGTCTGTCATTTCTCATAGTGTGACGCCTTCAAGTCCATTTGGAAACATTACAATTTATGCCAGTGAACAATGCAAAAACCAAACATAGCAGAATATTACAGCAACAATGCAACACGCTGTTGCATTTTTATTCTTTCTTGACAAAGGTTTTTTTTTTTAATTTTACATATTTATTTTTGTTTTCACCACAGTGTTTTACTGAGTGATTCATGGTACCGCGCATAAAAGATTCACTAAGAGGCAGCAAAGATTTTGGTCATTAATTCAGCTTTTGGCAGGTCATTGGAAATAGAAATGAGGAAAGAACATTACAGTGACAGCAAAAACACAACCACCATGACGATGCCCATTTGTCTGTAGATTACATTTAGAGCACTTATTGTGCAACATATTTTTCCCCTTTTAAACTCTGAAACATTCGAACCCAGCGCTATCCATTGCATTCAGATTTGCTGAGCTCTGTAGGAAATTAGCTGCGGAACACAGACCTCTGCTGGCTACTTGATGTAAACAACTCCAGCTCTCTTAAATTCACAGCAGCCCTCCCTGACACGCAACCTGGATTTGATTAAGTTTGTAATTAAACAGATAACTATTTTGCTACGTTTTTACTGGTGCTGATGTTTAGAATTGTCCGAGAGGTAACAATTGGAAGATTATTTGTAATAATCCTCTATGAATGGCTTTAGAAATCAACTGTGATGCAATCTAAACGCTACTGCTGTCAAAGAGGTACTTTCTCTAAAAAAAACACTGGTCAAAATGAAAGAAGCAGACTTTCTGACTCATTATCTCTAGTACTGATCTAGTACTAAAAAGACTGGATGCTCCTTTTCCAACACCACTAGACAGATAGTCAGCTTCTGTAATGTCATGAGCCATGAACCACGACAACGAGCTTATTCCAGCCATGTCAGTGTTCATCACCTTTTAGTTTTCCCTGGAACTTGTTTCAATGACACATATTTCAGTTTAGTGCTATTTACAATGTTCCAACATTGGGTTGCGTTATTTGAAGCCTATTTTCATAGTTTGCATATGTCTTTTCCATGTCTTTCTTTCTTTCTTTCTTTCTTTCTTTCTTTCTTTCTTTCTTTCTTTCTTTCTTTCTTTCGTTCGTTCGTTCATCTCACAGTGCCCAGGGCTCTCAAGGACACAACTGGTACTGGAGACTGATGTGTCCCAACATGCAGCTGGTATGACCCTTAGTTATCTTTCAATATGGCAGCACCATCTGGTGGACATGGGCATCATGGGAAAAGAGGCAGAGGTGACTGAACCACTAGCTTTTTTGTAAGGACGAGGTGGTGATTGATGGATGGATCAACAAAACTTCAGAATGTCACATGAGACAGTTCTTTTTCCACATTATTGGTCAGTGTTACTTTAATTATTCCCTAACTTGCATATCATTGCAAGTGCATTGCATTGTCAATTTCCCTGCGGGAACCTCCCAAAGGGATCAATAAAGTTGTCTATCTATCTATCTATCTATCTATCTATCTATCTATCTATCTATCTATCTATCTATCTATCTATCTATCTATCTATCTATCTATCTATTGCATATTTATCATTACGACAGACAGCAAAGGTCATCAATTTTAAACCAAACCCTGATATTTTCCTAAACCAAGCTCTTGTTGATCAAACCATATTTGCTGAAGAATATGAGTCTTTAATTCTTGCCATTAGATGTGCTAATTCAGGAGATGCTTCTATGGATCATGTTCAGAAGATAGGGATAAACAACAAGGGATAGCATCAATCAAACTGGGAATATTGTGGTTATGTGGTATATGCACTTAGGCCATCAATACATTTTTGCACTTTTGGATTTTCCCTTTGTTTACTTACACTGAAAGCAAACTCAAAATGAACATGACAAATAATTACATCAATATTCAAACTGAGTCCTGAGTTAAAATACACCGGTAAATTCAACCCTGCATCCCTTCAAACAAAAGCCCATGAGTCATATTTTTAGTTATCTGTGTTGGTATTCCACAACATGTTGTAGTGTTGAACACAATTATTCTAAGGGCCCTGTCTGACACAACAAAATCCCTCATAGGTGTTTCAGGCTGATGTAAAATCTCCCTCTCCTTTGAATGTTCGGTGTAGTGTGTCGAAGCACCTGCATTTGTCGCTGTTGTCGCTTGTATGTAACATGTCAGATGCTTGTGTAACCTGAAACGTGTAGGATTTCTGAAATATTGCTCACATTACATCACCTCACAGTGTCCACGAGATGGATAGATGTCCCTCCCATCTCTGCTTACAGATTCTCAGTGTCTTTCCCAGCAGGGTTGGCAGATTTTTACCCCATAAGCCCATTAGGTGGCAGTGGTAGCCTGCTGTTGACTTGACTTGATGAACCCATTAACCCTCTATGCAACCCAGAGTGAGAGAATCCTCAACCTCCCTGAGCTGTAAGAGAGATATGAGCCTTCCCTATGCTCTTTAAACTTTGACATGCTGTGCTGCCAGACTAGGCTCTGGGATGGTCATGTATGTATGTGCATGTCTGTATATAGCCTACGTCTATGTCGGTTGGATGAAGTAAGTTTCCACCTCCCTACTCCTTAAAGCCTGCATGCAGTCACACCTCCTCCCTGCAGTCTGCTGATTAGAGCTGCATGTGTGTGTGCGCTGCTGCGGTCTCCTGGGCACTGCCACCCTGCCCAGACTACTAATGCACTACCTGCTCCTCATTAGAATGTCCCGTTTGAGTGCGGCCATCTGCACCAGCTGGTTGGCCATCCCTCTGCCAACCGTTTGATGTCGACGAGGAGCTTGTGACGGTGTCCCACCGCCAAACTACAAAGCTAAAAGACCTTTTTGCTTTGCATTTTTTTTTTTTTCTCTCTATAAAGCCCGAAAAGTCCTTATGTTTTCATCTAGGCTGGGAGGCTGAGAGGAGACCAAGGCGGGTTTAGATGGCATCAGACGAAGGCACTTCATCAAGGTTTGCACAGTTTGAGCAGCTTGAGACGTGCTGGATTTGTCTTGGCAGGCGCTTAAACAGAAAGTAGAATAAGTGAGGGTGGTGGTGGTAAACAGGGAGGAGGGGAAGTTAGACTGAATGTACAAAATGTTTTCCTGTCAACGGGTTGCAGCCTTTGCAAAATCCCAAAGTCACTACAAAGGGGAGGTATTACAAAAAAATGACTGAGAAATAATAGCATATTAACTGGGAGTTAACTGATTTTCTTACTGGAGGGAGTTCTCACTGTGCTATTATAAAGTTACACATTGCAAATATCAGTATACCAAAAACAGATTTAACAATTAAGCTGAGTAATGAAGCATGTTTAACCAGCTTTTACCATAAGGTTTTGACAAACCCCAGCACTGTGTATGATGCTATTATATCTGCAACAGCCATTCAGTGTGTTTACAATATATTTTCACTTATGTTGTTAGTAGTGTACTCCAACTTTCACATTTACAATCTGCCTTCACTTGAACACATGAACATATTAAATAGTGCTATGGTTGCGTTTCAGTAGGTTTTCACAGTGTGTTCCCAAGGACTCAGTAATGTGCTTTATTTTTGTGTGCAAACAGAATCAGACACTTGGTTTATACAGACTGTAATTAATAATTACTAATTAAATAAAATATATTTAGTATTTACAAAAAATATCTCCGGACCCCACTATGGAGGTGAATTGAACTTTGTTTGTGGTACTCAGCAGAGTAAAAAAAATAAATAAAAATAAAAAATACATTTGAAAAATTCAGCACTTCCACCAGCACCACTTTCTTTCAGGAACACTGTCCTTGTTACTCTGGATAATTTATGGAACACACAGTCCACGTTTTTCTCAGGAACCATTTCTTCAGCAGAAAACAGTTTCTGTGTAAACTGCTCTGTGGGATGTGTGAGGATTATCCAAAACAGCCACTGGTGTGGGGTGATGTGGCCCATTAAAACCAAATAAAAGCGTTATTGTCAACCTCTAATCCTCTGACAACAAAAAGGCTTCTGTCCAAAAAAATCCCCTCATTTAGTTGTCATTATTATATTTTAAAATCGTGCGTATTTACATCAGTGACCCCTCTGCCCAGATGCAGTCACTGACTATTCTGGTCTGCTCTGATGTCAGGCTGCCCTGCGGGGCAGGCAGAGTCGTCTGCTGAGGTTGCCTTCGGATGTCTGTGAGGTGGGTAAACATGTGTTCAAAGATACTGGATATGGGTAAATACATCCACAGGCGCAGGCAGGCACATGGCCGGACTAATCCTGCTCTCAATCTCTTCATCTACTTCACTCTCTCTCTCTCTCTCTCTCTCTCTCTCTCCTCGGCCCTCCTTCATCGCTTCATCTTTTCCCACACTTTGAAAGCTAAACTGCATAAACCCGAGGATCTAAATGAGGAGATGGGGAAGGGGGATGAGAGCAGTGTTGGGGTGGGGGTTGTGCTTTAAACATGGTAATGGTTGACTCTCCATCATGCAGAGCCTCTTAGGGCCTGCAACTGCCAGACCCGGGCTGCAAGTGGCCCACCGAAACATAAAGATAAATTAATCATTTACTTCTTCTGCGCTCCTCCTTGTTCCTCCTGTTCTCTCCATCCCCACGCTTTCTCACACTCCCACAAATACATCTCTTTCTGTCAACGTTCCCTTTCTCTCTTTGCAGCATCCCTTTCTTTTTGCACTCTCTCTTACCTCTTCCCATCACCCCCATCCATCTCTCTCTCAGCTTAAATCTCTCCCCTCCAGCGTGTTGCACTGATGTGTAATGCTGACCCACTTTATCTGACGGGAAGCAGGGAAGGAGGAAGCGATGACTGAGGGAGAGGGGAAACTGGAAGGATGGAAGGACTTGGCGTCCCTCCTCCTCTTTCTCCTCTCCTCCCCCTGCTGCTCATGTCCCACAGTGTTGTGTTTAAGGTAAATATTTTTACAGCGCCACTCATCACGAGGACTTCGGGGACCGCCCTCCCGCCATCTCCCCAACCCCTTTCTCAGCACAAGTTCAAATATTCATAGGTCCCTCCGTCATCTCTCCATTACTCGGTGTGTTTAACCCCCACATCATGTCATTTCTCGTTCTGTCACTCCCACTCGTGCTTTTTAGCCCCCGGCCCACACGTTTCACATCTCCGCACTTCAACTCCCATATCCCTCTGTCAGTCTGTCTGTCTATCTGGTTACCTAAGCTAATAAAGGAGCAGAGCGACTCCTTCCTTTCCTTCCAGCATGATATGAATGTGATAACAGAACAAGGCTGATATCTCTAAACGGAAGCTGAGAACGGACCAGAATAATGAACGAGTGAAGCATGCTGAGCAGGTGCACAGCTTCTGCTTGTCTTCCCCTCATTTGAACAACTTTCCGCAACAACTTTCACTCACCAATTGAGAACACGGACCTGCAAATTGTAAAAAAAAAAAACACAACAAAACCCATATAGGAAAGTATATAATCCAGTAGTACGTTGTAGCCCTGTGGCAATGTGGTTATAAATCATTTATTAATTTAAATTATATTGAAATAATTTGCGATAGTTTTGTTCTTTGCCGGTTGATCTGTTGACCTTCCTGAGGAAACCCTAACAGTAATTTATTGTCTCCATGCATAAAGGACATAAAGCAGTAATCAACATCAATATCAACAGAATATTGGTTAGGAGATTAAAATGTTGTACAGAGCACTGCATGATGAAGTCAAGCATAAGAACTATGCAGAACTCTCAAAAGTACAATGCAATCCCTAAACTCATATGTAATACATCTATTCAGTCATTAATGCTCCAGTAGATTCAACTGCATTCAACTGACAGCTACTACTTGCATCAAAACAATCCATATTTACATCTTGAATGTGATGGAATTTTCACACAATTGATACATGCTGCGTTAACGTCTAGGTCTACTGAGGTATGTGTCTTATGTTCTGTATTATTCTTGTGTTCTTTCATGGCCTGTGTCTGGGAGTCAGACAGATAGCTATAAGGCGTGAACAATGTGACCTCCAGTAGATAAGAAGTATAAAGCAGATCTGCACTGTATGTTCTTTGCTCATTTGCCACTTCACTTCACTAATAGTGAAGTGAAGATAGAGTGGCATTAATCCATATGTCATATGAACAAATGACAAAATGACTATGTGTAATGATAAGGTGCATTTATCTGTACTTCCCCTTTTAGTGTCCTTGAGCTCTGTGTTTTCATTTTGTATCATTCAGTTTCATTCAAGTCTCATCATCAACCCAAATGACAGACAGGACAAATTTACCCAACTAGACAGTGACCATACAGCAGTAGCTTGTTTAAATAGTAAGCAGCTCCCTCACATGTTGATGGAGACCAACAAAAAGTTAGAAGAAAGATTTAAAGGAAGATTACATTGCTCTCTATCTTCTTCTTTCTGCGCTGGATGAGCTCATAGTCTCATTTCACTTTAATGCAGTGAAACATATGTTTACATGTGAAGACTATGTATAAAGGGTCTGAATACACGGCAGAACACGCTGTCAGATCAACAGTAACGCAAATAATAGGGACGTGCCATAGATCACACACTCACAAGAGTGTATCACAGGCCCATTTTAAGTCTACACAGAGATATCATAAGAATATTTTAGTGATGTTTCTCACTTTCCATTCTATCTCTCTACTTCAAAGTGAGTCTGATTGATGTCAGAGCTTCAAATGCGGCTGTGGACAACAACAGGGGACGACAAGGAGGAGAGGGGAGGAGAGAGGATGAGAGAGGAGGAGAGAGAGAGGGAGACTGAAGGGGCATTTGAAGAGAGGGATGTAATCCCGATGTTTGGAGGAACGGAAAAGCACGTGGCAAACCTGCCTCTCCTGTCTCTTTCTCTATGAATATTTGATGCAAAGGACTAAAACCAGAGCCGTGAACTCTGAAGGAGTGTGACAGCTGGAAATGCTCGGAGGAGAGCGGCTTACAACAGTCATCCAGGAGGGGAATGAAGGGAGAACTGCTACTCTGAGAAACGCCTGAGAGAGGGCAGGCAGAAGATTGGAGGGAGCACGTGAGTGTGCAGAAGCATGGCAGGGCTGAGGTGTTTGCATCGTCAGGTAGAAGATGGAGTACAAGCACGGCGATTTAAAAACGAAGCATATTTTTTTTCTGAAAATGCAATTGCTGTTTGTGTGGTAATTTGCTTTAGACAGACAGTACTGTATATATTAAGAAATAATAACAAATATGTAGTCTTTATTCTGACATTAAAACATATGCTCGGTTTTGTCTATCCCTGTGAGGACACTCGCATATTATAAAATGCACAGGAACACTCACGGGCGCTTACCCACGCTGACACACTGTGGGCAGGCAGGCCTGTTGAAATATTGATGGCATCTCTCTCCTTGCCGTAATGAAAAATCGTCCTCCGATAAATGTTTCATCCCTCCAGATGCGTCACCTACCCACTTTTAACAGATGAAGCAATTCGCTGCAGAAACACAAACACCAGGGAAATGGGTCTCACCGCACTTTGTTGCCCTCGGCATTCAACGGCGAGGGACGAGAGGCCGGAGATTGAAAAAAAAGGAAGCGGAGAGGAGGAGCAGTGTTTTACATAAAATACTCGCCCCTGACGCCCTGACGCTTATGTCCCTTGAATAAACAAGGTGTGGGTTACTGACTGTGACTATGTGATGGTGTATCATTTACCCTTTTTCTGGTCTCAGATCGTTAGGAACTGTGATCCTGTAACTTCGGGTCTGTTCCAGCTCTACTGCTGCACAGATACTATTGCTTCTTTATTGACTCAAGGCCTAGTGCTAAAGTGTATCAACTGCCTGGAACAAAAGAGCAGTAGTAAAGTTGGAGTTTAGGACATTAGCATGTTAAACCTGCTAGTGAAACAAACTAAATTACTAAGTACACAGACCTAATGTTTGTGTTCTTTTCTGATTAATTAATTGGCTTTTTTAATTCATCAAACGATTTAATTTTATAGATTGAGATGAAAAACATACCCAAAAACACAAGTCCCAAAATCTGCAGTTCCTTTAATGGCCACTAGAGGCTGGGTCCAAAAGCACCATAAAAAACCTCTATAGGTTATTTATTACAACTGGATAGGGTGAATTCTAACTGATCTGTTTCTAACCCGTTTCAATGATATCAAGACTTCAATTTATGCATAATTAAGAAGGTGTCCGCTTTGAATGACAGGAAGTATCGACTCTAGTTGCTGGCTGTCTGCTTGGCTGTCACCCGCCCGCCTCAGCTCCACTCACACTCCATCTCACTGCCCATTTTTCAAATTAACCAGGAGTTGAAAGGAGTCAGGCAGTGCCAAGATGGCAACAGCCAGGGTCACCCACTCCGAGCTTTTAAATCGCTATTTAGAAATGACATCCCTGAGAGTTCATCCATCTTTATGCACAATTCTGCAGATGAAATATACTGTACTTAAGCAGTATATTATACAATACAAAGAGTCAGTAGGTCACTGAAGACACCAGGATGTATCCCCCATACTGCTTGAGGTGCATTCTTTAGTCTTAACACTTGTTTTGTTCAACTCATCCCTTTTTTCAACGGATGTTCAGCAGACGCACGGAGTGGGGATCCATTGTAGAGTAAAAGGAGACATCACAACGACAGAACATCTTTAAACCAGACCGCAGGCAGCCAAAGAAATACTGTCAGTGCTGTGAATGGGAGGTGTGGCTGCATTTTTACAGCTAGGAATTCAGCTACTGTAGTGCAAGTATAGGCAAAGGCTCCAAAGAAACATAACCTGTATTTCTTTAACATGGACTAACCTGCAAAGTGCGGGGTGTCTGACAGTAAGACTGTAATAGTAAGTAGCCGAAATCTGAACCGTCTCCGGAGGCTGCATGCAAACTTGCCATCCTGTGTCACGAATTTGACTATCCCAGTGCTTATATCCTCCTTAAACATGCACAGGAAGCTCCAGCTCACTGTATGCCCTTGCTGACTAGGCTTCCATACAGCATCAGATTATTTACCCCTGAGAGTGAGTCAGCAAGAACCTCTGTTTCTCCTAACCACAACAACTTAACAGCATTATAACATTTTTTTTTTTTTTACACAGATTTAAACTTGAGTCGTGAGTTAAACATGAGTCATTTAGATGTGCTTTTTAAAATGTTGCACGATACATTGTTATACGTTCATTACCCGTGGGAAATCTCAAAAAACGTCTTTCAAGAGTTGGGAGTCAGCGTAGAGATTTGAATTTTCTCCCATCATTGTGCTGGGATGTTTTATTACCCCTTGGATGCTGTATGCTGACTCAACAGCTGAGGCCTGGAGTTAATAAATAAATCTATAGTGGCAGCCAGTGTGTGTGAAAAGTATACGTTTCCCATCAGTGTGAGCCTCCGACCCACTAACCCACTTTGTACCATACCAGCGGTCCTACGGTTTGGCCGTGCAATGCAGCATCTGCCGTTTAGCTCACACCACCTGCTCGTCTATATTTGGCCGCTCTTCATAAACTATATATATGTATCTTGCATGCCACATGTCATAACTGCTGAAGTGCCGGTGAAAGTTTGTGCACAAGATGATTCAACTGTCCGGCCGTGGCAACATTAATAATTGAGTGCGTGATAAATAAAAAAAAAAAAAAGAATGCGAATGGTTTCACTTGAATAACGACGGCATCGTGCACATTCTCCCTTTTGCAAACACAGACCTGCTCTGATGTACAGGAATGATTGATTGTCTGAAGCCGATACGTCACTCACAGCGTGCAAAATCACATGGATGTTTTGATTGTTCGTGCGTGAGCTGGGTGCGGCCGCTCAGGGTCACATTACAGCAGAGACTTGTTTTTTCCCTCCTCAGCCACTGTAATTAGAAAAGCCTTTCCGTATGCTCCCTCGCTCATACAGCACATACGTACTGTAACTAGAACTCCTCTGGGCTATTTCCTCCGAACTCTTTCCACACTGTAAATGACTTGCAACTTCTTCGAGTGGCAGGGCACGAGAGCTTGTCGTGGATATCGGGATTACGTGCGTGGCCGGTCGTGTTAAAATGCCTCCGTCCTTATTAAGATTCAGGAAGGAATGACTGATTCTGTCTTTACGGTACTCTCTGTGTCTTCATTGTTATTGAGCGAAAAGCCATTAAAGCTGGGCTAAGACTTGGCAAGCTCGCAGGATGCTGCCAATACAACTCCGCTGACATTGTCTGTACCCTTGATGCCTCAGCCGTTTGCCGCTGAATGATAGGAGCATTGGAATTCAACTGATTTCCCTTGGCAAAGCTGAGAGACTTTTCTAGCCGCAGTTAAACACAATTCGGGGGGTTAAACGGCTAAATTGAAATGATAAAACAATTTCGGCAGCCGTTTCTTGGAGACAATGGTGCCAATCAGGAGGGGTCCTAAAGGCACGAATGAGGAACGAGTGATGTCAGTGAATGCTCCTACAATGCCTCTCTCCGTGGCAGGAGGTTGGGAGGAGCGCAACAGCGAAGTGACTTAACAGCGTTCCTTTTAGCACTGCAGCCATGCTTATCCTAATAATCTCTGCCAGTGCAGGAAGGTCATTATGACCGGCACTCTAGGGAGGATCACGCGGGCCTCGACAGGCTCAGTGGCCTAACTCTTTGTGTTGTGGTGCATTAGTGGTGTATTACCAACCATACTGCTATTCTTGTCTAACTCCCACATCTTTAACCGTTCACTGAGTCACCTGCTGTTTGGCTGAGCTCTGTTGTGCTGCTCCAACCCAAGTTAATGTGCTGTAGGTTAGACCGGGCTGCTTACGTAATGAAGAGAAAACACTAATCAATGGCACTAATCGTCTCTTCTTAGCCTGGTTAATAGTCTTGTAATGGCACAGCTTGGCTCATCAGTAAAACAATATTCAAGTAGATATATGTGATATCTATCAAATGAACGAATGGAGAAAAAAACTGATTTGAAGAGCAGGTTACTTTCTTCTCTTGACCACTTGACTACTTCAGCTTGATGTCTCAATGTCTTGATGTCTGTTCTACACCTTAGAAATGATTTTTAAATGCGTCCTTTTAAAGTAAAACTCCAACTGGCTCCCATTTCCGCCACTTGAAAAAGAAACTGAGTCACATGGTGTGTCATAAGTATGAGATAGCGTCTCATAATTATTCTTCATTATTGTGACATACCACTTGACTCCATTTCTTTTTTCAAGTGGGGGAAACAGGCTTCCATAGACTATAGACACATTGTTCATTCTCTATACAGTTGCACTTTGTACCTAGTTAGCCTGTACCTTTTATGTATATCAACAACAGCATTCATTCATTGTATAGTTAGCTTTTGTAGTTATCCTGTGTAGTTGTATATATGTATAACAGTGGTCATTCACTGTACAGGGAAAGAGCCACTTAAGGGTCCATCTCTATATCTTCTATTTATATATTCTTTTGTGTTTTCACTAATATATCGTGGAAGTGATAAAAAACTCAACTTGAATTGTGACTCTTGATATGTGACATACCTACCTCACAGTAGAGTGTGCAGACAGAGAGGAGAATTCTCATGGACACCGTCTGACCTTATTTTTGGGGAAAAAAAAACCCTGTACATTACTGAATGAATAGAGGCGAATAATCCTTTTTTTTTCTGTTTGAGCGGCACCAGAATGACACACGATGTGGGCTTTCAGTTTTTTGTAAAGATGCTAAAACACCGCTTAATTGTCATGACTTATTCTGGCAATGTCTGACAGTTTAAAAGATTATTGTGCGAGGCTGCCGAGCCCATCGGACGTAATACACCGATTAAACAAAAGTAACATAAGCAATGACTCCTGCTTTAGCGGCTGGGAGCAGAAGGTGTGTGTGAGAGAGAGAGCCGTGGTTCCTCCCAACATTTATCAGATCCTTCCGATTACAGCAGATGAGCCTCACCTGAGAGAGAGAACACAAGGCAGAGTCAAAAATCAGAGTTTGTTTCGGAAGTGTTTAAGACTGTGGTGATGCAGCACGTAATTAGAAAAACTCTGCAGATGCACTCCCAAAAGTCGAGGATGTGACGCTGTCATAATTTCCACTCAGTACTGATTATCTGTCTACTGCTTAGACAGATAGATGATGAATAAATGCACTGTGTGGTTTAGCACAAACCCAGATGGCACCTTAATGTCTTTACAAAAAAAAAATATTGACTATTTGACATGCTGAATTAAATTCACAAACATTATGTGCCTTCCTTCTTCCTTTTATTTTAGGCAGGCAGAGATTTAAAAAAATGTTATACAATATTTTTATTATGCATATTTTTTACATTTACAAATAGCACATCATAAAATCATCATAAATAGCACATCATAAAATCATTTTCACAGGTCTATTGATTTTCCGATGGTTACCTAGCAGACACAATGAAGAAATGCATTATACATTATTCCTTGATACAGATTCTGTTTTTTCCCTCCACCTCTTTGCAATAATCGTGCATATCATTTTGTCTTGCTATTACAGCTTTGTGAAGCACATTCATTTGATATTTTGCAATAAAAAGTATTCCACTGATTATGCGTCATACACTAATGTATCATTACATTCAGTGTCACAATGTGATCAAACCTGATGCAGCGGGAAAGTTTTGTTCTACACAAGGGATTTTCTTATCAGAACCTGCACCTACTTTACACACAATGCACCGTGGTCACCTAAAGTTCAGCCAAAGCTCTTAGCTACGCTGGCAGCAGCTAAAGTAGCCTCGAGGTGATTGGTAGTTGGCTCACCTCTTGTTACTTTAGAAACTTTTTTGCGCATGTATACCCGTACATTGCCACTACAGTAGACAGATCTCAAACCCTTATGTGGAGTTTTGTTTAGACGGCTAGCCAGCAACATTATCAATGCACAAAACACACAAGTTTCTCTTGGGCAAGTTCTGTTATGCAATCTCAAAGACGCTGTGAGACATAGCCCTGAGACCGAGGCTCCTTGGGGACTTTTTTAACAAGTGTAGAAAAATAATATCATTGCAATCAGAGCTCTGGATTATTAGTAGCTACAAGGACTTGTGACTACTTTGAGTGTTAAGACAAATGTGTTACAATAATCCTCTTATGCTCATTGTGTTTCCTCCCCTGAGGGTGGATTTTACAGTTGACCAGTCGGTGTGTGTGAGGTGACCAAAGCGGCCTCCAGGGGGTGACAAGCTACAGGTGACCAGAAGAGTGACGGAGATGAAGAATAATTGGACGGTGTCACTGGGTTTTCAGAGAGCTGCAGGAAGATGAGTGTTAAAAAGAATAGGGGATTGTGACTCAGAGCTGACCTCCTTTTCCATGGTTGGAGGCTGAAGAGGAAAGAAGCACTACACTGTAATGGGGAAAAGTGGGAATGGCACTAAAAGTAATTGTATTAATGGCTTTGTATGTATTGATCGTGAAGGTTATAAGTTTAGAGGGACTTTTTGTCAGTCTTCTTCCGTTTCCCGCATTGATTTTAAATGCATTGTTGGCCTCTTTCCTAGTTCATTAAAATTGTTGTCACAGAGGTACACCATTTACCGTACCATAATAAAGCATTCTAGGTAAAAGCTATTTTGCCTATCTGCATTACTAAACTACATTCTCAAATCTTCCATTTTCCACTTTAAGCTGTGTCTGCCCAATAAGCAGCAGACTGATGCAGCTTCTTCCTTTACATGTGGCTCATCCACATTAATTGTGCACTGATTCAGTGATTCAGTCACACAATCTCACGCCTCAGCAGAAAAAAATGATATGACTACATGTTCAGAGAGGTTTATAGTTTGGGGCAGTGTTAAACGTTCAGCATCATACACAGTGAAATTTAGAAGGGAATGAACAGTGATTCAGTTTCCATATTTTTATGAACCATACATCACTGATAACAACCTTTTTCATTATATATACAATACAGTCTATGCCAAAAAGTTACTGTGACTATACAAAGACATGAGTCATAACACTCATTTCTCCTGTGGTGATGTGAGTAACAGATGACTGAAGTTAACAGGACTCTATGTGAATGAAATGTGATAAATGGATCAAACATATAGAGATGGACCTTCTGAGGGTGTCCTGTGGTGTCTGGCAACAGAATATTGTTAGTGGGGGCCTTTAGGTCCTATAGGTTGAGGGGAGGGGCCTCTGTGGATCATCTCACAGATACTTGATCAGTTTGGGATCTAGTCAATTTGGAGGCCAGGTCAACACCTTGTGCTGTTTTTCATGTTTTTTGTTGTTTCTAAATCATGTGTGTGAGCCTGTGTCAGGCTGCATCCTGATGAGGATGACTGCTACCACCAAAGAGTGTCATTGCTATGGGGTGGGGGTGCCTGGTTTGGTATAGGTGGGTGGTACATGTTTAAGTAACATCTACATAAATGTCAGGTCCAGAATTTCCCAGCAGAACATTGAATTGCCACAAGATTCAACCATCACTGGTTTAAATATTTTGTCTGATCAGTGTATTATATAGTACCTAACTCATCGTAAAGTACCCTAGGCTAACAATCAAGTGAAGAAAAAACATTTGCATGTTTGTAGTAGTATACGCTCAGATGCTAAATCACTGTTTAGATAATATAATTTGACTTTAATAAAATGGAAATGAATAAAATATGTATATATAAGATATTTATTTAACAAAAGGGTGCTTTAATTTAATATTCATTTTTTGGGTTTGTTGTAATTATGAAATTGAAAGAAAAAAAAACTGCCTTGGGCAGAGTTTTGAGCCAACTAAGCTAACATTGATTAATTAACTAGCTATCTTAGCTACAAGTACAAACATGCTGTGTCAGTCATTTTAGCTGTAAAACCAAAAGTGACTTAATGTAAATGACAGGCCAATTATGTGTACAGTACACTGACTGTTATCCTGCAGGAAGAGGGGTTAAAGGTTATCACTGGGCAGAGAGTGCCTCTTTGAGACAGCCGTGGGAGGTAAAGGTAGCTTCAATTGTTGTGTGATTTGGCCTTTTGTCATCCTCTTCCTGTCACCTCCTTCCTGCACTCCCCCTCTGTCCACCGACCTCCAGCCTCTGGACAGAATCAGGGTTGTTGCTGCTGTAGCCAAGATGTGTGCCTGATGCTAACTTGAAATTCCGATAACAACTGCAGCCAGCGGTCAAGAAACAACAAAGGGCATTTTAGTGTTTTTAAGCAAATGTCCCTTTAAAAAATCCCTTTTAACTTTACATTACATAAACACATCTTTGTAAATTAGAAACGCTCTATTGTGCTGACAGTATCCCATCGTTTTGTTGTGCTTTTCTCCTGTCATGCAAACATGCTGGCAGGCAAATGAGGATGAATAATCAGAAGTGGTTGGAACAGCCAGTGGCATTCCCAGAGGGCTCTTATAGACTGAAAGCGCTGTTGTGTGGCAGCATCAGACAGCACCCATGCATCATAACAATGCGGCATTGGCACGCTCAGGACATATTGACACAGCAGTACAGCCAGGTTGGCGAGTCGGAAATCATGCCCACACACTGGCAGGCCTGGCAGAAACATGATCTGGAAGAGCTGCTGACTGCTGGGGCCTTGGGCATGACTGCTGGCATGCCTTGACATTTATAGTGCTGATGTAATGAGTGTGTGATTGATTGGGACCACAATAGGGGCTCATGTACTCAGAGCGGTGTACAGCACACACCAGGCGGCTGGCTCTCCTGGATTAGAGGCCCCCTGGGCTCCCACCCAGATTAAAGGGTTACATTAAACAGCATGAATAAAAGATTGAAATTATTCTCTTTGGAGCGCACCCGCAGGAGAAAGGATTGGAGTGTGTTTACATTTGTGCCTGCGGGGAAGGATGCTTTGGATGGAGCTTTTACCATTTTCAATTTCGTTTTGAAAGACACATGCTCATGCCAAATGTCTCCATCCTTATGTATCCAAGGGCAAGAAGAATTTAAATATGTAATTACAAGCTACAAATTGTACAAATGGGACACCCGGAACATGATTATGGAAATGTTAGAGGTTACCTCAGTCATTAGGATAATTACATTTACATGCTTGGGGCCAGGCTCTCCTTGAGGACAGGGGGGCATGAAGGGAACGGTAGTGCCACCTCAAATGTTTGGGGGGATCCGGGAGCTTAATGTGCTTTAATGAGGACATTTGCAACCATGGTCAACAAAAAAAAAAAAAGAAGAAGAAGGTAAATGCAGGCGTTTTTTATGATTTTAATCTTTCTAATTGGTCCTATAGTTCATGAGCTTATGTAATGAAGAAGGATGGGGCACCTTAATCAGCTATAGGAACTGTGGGCAAACCAGTGGACAGCAGGAGCGCCTGGCATGATCTTCCACCCCTGTGCCGCACTATTTCATCTTTACCAGATCACTTAACCAAATGAACAGGCTGCTCACATGTCGCCGTGGTGATATTTCACACGTCTTTACCAGCACAATAAATTTTACAGCCATTTTGCCCCGCTCTTCCTTACTGTGCTTTGCTAATTATTTATTTATCAACATTACAGCTCCAGCAGTGTTTTACAGTTTCCCCTTTTTAAAAGCCGTTCATACCAACCCTTGCCAAGACCGAAGGGGAAAAAAAAAAAAACAACAACGATGCAATAAAAAGTTGATTTACCATGACATCAAGGGGAATTAGAAAATAAAATCTGCATTCTGTGCCGTCCCGATCAGGGATTTATCAAACTGTTCCTATTGATCTGCAATTTATTGTTCAATCCAAAGCAACGGGCTAACGCAAGCGGAACAAGAGTTGGCTCGGCCCTCAGATGATGACTCGCACATAATCAATGGCTGATAATGAAGAGGCCTCGCTGGTTATTGATGACCGCAAAGCAAAGTTTCCCTCTGCTTCCCTATTTATTCACACAAGGGTCAATTAAATAGCCGTCTCGGCCACAGACGCAGGCTGTCCAGTTGGTTAGAGCGGGCTGAGATCCCATGGGAGCCACGAGAGGTGAAAGGGTGACAGGGCCAGGGATTTGGGGCCCGAAGGCGCGGCCGGTTGGCCCTTCTAAGCGAGGATGGATAAGATGTAGAGAAGATTTACTTATCAGTCAGCTAATCAGCCAACAGCCGCTGAATCACAGGTGCAGCTTGGCAGGAGACAAGCTCAGAGCGCAGTCACAAAATCAACAAAGACTTAAGGCAGTGTTACAGTCTCCACCTCTAATTCAGTCTTGTTACTCAGCTCCTGCTTGAGGTTTGTGTGTGTATGTTGAAACCTCGCTAAACTGTGGCATGCTCCGTGGTTTGTGGTGAGTTTTCATTATTTTGCACTTGGTGCGCTGAAAAGAAAAAAAGTCTGTCATCGCAAGCATTCCAGACATTTCTCTGTCTCACTGCTGAGAAGCAGTTAGAACCTGGACGGGAAAAAAGCCAACGCATATCGTCAGCTCTGCCTGTTTCTCTCTCCCACACACACTGACTGGGCCAGTAGGTGATGCTCAGCGGTAACTCAAGAAATTAGGTCTGGTGAGAGAGGGTGGGCTGACATTTCTCCTTCCACGCCGCAACACTAAGACAAATGCACCTCATGAAGCTGTGGGAAAATGAATTTACCTAACGACAGCCACCCTCCCCTCTCAAAACTACAACGGCCACCTCTCACCTTTTTACCTAACCTGACCCTGTCCTGCAGGTGTCCCCTTTCTGCACCAGGTGACCCCTGACCCTTCAGTGCTGTCAAGTGATATCTTAATGGAACAGCGTTACCAAACCACTGATATGAATGCTAGTGTCAAAACAATGTATGGCCACTCACAGACACAGATCTGACCTGGTAACCCCAGAAGTTTAGACCAAGCTAATTGTCATCAGGGCAACTTGGTTTGAAAAGGAAAGGATTCTGTAATCCATCTCCTACAGGACACTGGTCACGTGGAAGTCGGCAAGAAGAGCTGAAACACACTTTAACTGGTTTAAAAAAACATTGCTTGGCCCAAAATTGGACTTGTGAACCTAAAATATCATAATAAGATAAGTTGTTTCTTAATGTATGGATTTTTGAGTCATGTGAAACTCATTCCACTAATTATAATCCATTGAACTTTTGTGTTTTTGTTTTTGCTTAGTGCTTGCCAGACTAAATTTTTAACAAAATAAGAGACACACCACTTGGATTTCATTATGGGACCTGTCTCCAAGAAAAAAACAGCAGATCTTTGGTGGAGTGTAATTAGTGGAGTGTGTTATTTTGACATAATAATATCAGACTGCAATAATAGTAGGTCACAACCGAGCTCACAGGAAGCACGAGTGTAAAATGTGATAGGTGTACAGTATTATAATCAACAATATGGTTCTGAAATGACTGTGATTGTAAACCAAAATTTGTGAAAGTTTTATTAAAGCAGCTTTCATTGATATCTGATTACTTGCAGGCATGCAAACTGAAAATGTCAGTAGCAAACAGACTTATTTATACGTCTAGCAGAAGTGGAACAACATTAACAACAATAACCGTTCAATTGTGCATGAAATGCACTCAGCCTTTAGCTCTGATTTGGTCTCCACCAACTCTTCCACCTGTCGACCGTCTCTGAGTTTATGTGCCAGCTGTTTGGAGCAGGCTGTGAAACCGCAGTGGTTGCCTCCTCAGCGACATTAAAAACACCCATAAAGCTGAGGAGAACAGGGTGAGGTGATCATTACCTGAGGGTTTGTCACTATTGGGGACTGCTTCTCCATGTTGTGTGCGCAACATACAGAACAGCCTACTGTGTGCATCTTTCTGTCACCATACATTGAACCAGATTTTTGTTATTCTAGGTGGCCACTGATTTAGTTTCCAGATTATTACTGTGAAACGTAAACAAGATTGGAAAACATGGAAAAATGGTTCATTTACAGTTAAAACTAATTCATTTGTTTGAGCAAATTACAAACAGCCTCACAGCGAGAATGTTCCAGCTTTGAATCCACGGGACAACTAAGCCTTTCTGTGCGAAGTTTGCATGTTCTCCCTGTGTCTGCATGGGTTCTCTCCAGGTACTCCAGCTTCCTCCCACCATCCATAGACATGCTCATTAGCTTAACTGGTGATTCTAAACTGGCCGTAGGTGTGCGTGTGAGTGTGAATGTTTGTCTGTCTCTCTGTGTTAACCCTACGATAGACTGGCGACCTGTCCAGGATGTACCTCTGCTTCTTGCCTGATGACAGCTGGGATAGGCTCCAGCAGACACCGCAACCCTTAATAATGATAATGAATGAAGGAAAATTACAAACAGTTTGAACATTTGTAGTAAGGGTAAAAAGGGCACAGACAGAGGAAAAGAGGAACGGTGGCAGAGGGAAACATTTTAGATAAAAGTGGAATCTGCATCAATCTACTACACTTGGACTGAGCTAACACATACTGATAAACTAAAAATTCCTGCAAAGGATGTATGTAACCATCTTTATTTTAAAAGCCATATATAATATGAAATGAGATCAACACAAATAATATTCATCAGGCTGGTCGAAAATAGTAGAGCTGCAGTGAATCCGAAGTTTAGGTTATATCTTCAGTGATGTGATGTATTCCTGAGTAGAATAAAAACCTTTATTGGACTGTGTGATGGACTGCTTTCAAAGTGCTCAGGTTTTAATAAATGTTTTTTTGGTCAGATTATAGAAAAAATGACAGATTTTGATTACAAATTGTTGGATGTGGTTTCTGTACATTGATGCAGCAAAAATAGAAACATTAATTAACTTAATAAACTCACATAATCTAATTAAATGTTGCCACCGTTAAGTTGAGTTCCTGCAAGTTTTTATCTGTGCAGATGTCTCTTAATGGACTGACTGGAATGTTGTTCATCTCCCTGAATGCGCTGCATTTCAATACCATGCCAATGATTTATGTCAACCTGAGCGGTAATGTCACCTCTCACATTCGACGTGTCAATCTCTAATTAAGTCTCTGTGATAAGAAGCGCAGAGTGCAGACAGAAAAGCAGCGATCAATCACTCCTGTGCAGTCACAAGCGTAAATGTTTAGATGTACAGCCGTGTTACTTCCCGTGTTAACGCACACATCCATTAGAAAGAGCCAGCAGGTCTATCTAGACTCCCTCTGACCTGCTGGGCCTTTATCAGTGGGAGACCCAGCACCTGGATACTGAACGTTTTGTGTGCGTGTGCCGCATGTGGGAATGGATCAATTCGCAGTTGTGTGCATGCGTCTGTGAGAGAAAATGTGTGAGTTTCTGTGTATTATAGTGTGAGAACATGATTTAGAAACTTTCGTGGATGCGTGCGCGAGTGTCACTTCCTGAGTGTGGGTTTGTGATTGTTTTCATGTCACAGGTCAGACTGGGAGAACCTGGAAGGTTGATGGGATCATGACATAACAACCGCAACACGTCCTCCAACACACGAATGCGCTCGCACACTCCTCTCCCTCCCGTAAGGAATGCCATTTTTCAGCCCCAGTCTGACTTTCCTGTTTGAATTAGAGGTGCAAACATCAGCCCGCTTGATAAATGGTGTTTATCCAGGGCCAGGGGATCAAGGCGACTGTAATGTAGTGTAAAGTGATGAAGAAACAAAGAGAGAGACAACAAAAGAGAGTGAAGGTGGGGAAAAATGGGACGGAGTCGTGTTGGGGGCTGGAGAGAAAGGACAAAGAAGCTGAATGTGAAGCAGAAATAAAGGGATAGATGGATTTTAAGTTGGGTTGAAGAAGAGCAAGGCAGGGGGGCATCAAGAATGTCTGGAGGCCACTCTTATCTCAGTCAATGAAAGGAATGCGCACGCACGCACACACACTCGCAAGCAGAGCAACTAAATTAAGATGTGCACTGAAGGAGAAGCAAGAAGAAATCAATGAGCAGTTTAACACCCATCTTCCAAGGGATTGAAGAATACCTTTAGGGTAAGACGCAAGTGTGTGTGTGTTCATGTGGCTCTTTGCGTACGTGTGCCTGTGAGGGACTCCTACGTGCTTTTAGCTGCAGGGGGACCTGTGTAGGAAGATACACCCACGCACGTCTTCAATCAATGTCCCCCATCCTCCTACCACTGTAGCACCCCGGCAGGCTTGTCCGCCCAACTGCCCGGATCCTCATTTAGAGGGGGTTAAAAGTCTGTTTTGTTGTAGGGAGGTGTTTAATGACGCAGCGGCAGGGTGTCCCTAAGCAACCGTGGGTGTACCTGAAAGAGCACCACCCCTTTGAATGAGGTGAGTTGAGGGAGTGGAGGAGATTTAGCACTCCCAAATTGCCACACTTAATGCAATCCAAAGTTCTCTTCAGTAAATAGTAAATACCCTTTTTATTGACTATATTGTGTGCAGTATTTCTCGGTTTCCATTCATCTAATAAAAAACGAGGACTCTGTCGTCATCCGAGAAGAGGTGACCTTTTATTCAAGGTTCCTGCTGTTTTGTTGTGACGGCACATATTTGGAATGAACAACAGTTTGGCACCTGGGAAAGATTTGGCATCTTTCTCCCCCTTTATTGGTTCAAAGAGAAATGAACAATGACAATATGTAAATAGAAACGAACATATGCCAGACATGTAAATAGCTGCTAGCATCTCGAGTCCTCCCTAACCAGTTCAGTTAGCAAAGCCAAACAAACACATTCCAGCTCAACAGATAACATAACGTATTAACGTTACCACTGTCCTTAAGGTCTTACTGCAGTGCACCCACAGCAAAAATGGAGCTTTGATAAAATAAAACAGTGCAGGCAAGAGGCAAAGAAAGCAATTATTAATGAGAAGAACTTTGAAAATGTAGTGATAAACTAAAGAGCGGTGCATTTTGTCTCATTATGTGTCTAACAGTGACCTTTCCAAATTTTTCGCCGCTTCTGTTCTTTCTGGGTCGGCACTTAATGGAGTCCATGAGTGGAATGTCTGCGCTGGCATGCTTTGTTAAGCCAAACAATAGCCTTTTTATTTTATTGCAGTCCTGCAACAAATGTTGCAAAATGTCTTCTGATGCACCACATGTTGTGTTAAGTTAAGATCCCAGTTTACAGCCCGAATGAAGTAGTTTCTGTTCTATCGCAGGTGGCGTCAGAGCTGGATTTTATTAGTTCTGAACACAGCTCGCTTCACACAGCGAATCTGATAAATATTCTCCTCAAAGAAACAGTTTTTAGGAAATTCTATTGCTTATTTTATGATATTGACAGCACACAAGCATTGGGTGACAAGATAAGATTTGGTTCATATATCCTGCTAATAACTTTTTTTGGATGGTATCTGTACGTATAGGAAGAAAGTGCTGGCTGGATTCTTTGTGTTTGTACGAGACTGATCTAATATGAAGCTTCAAATATAATAACAGTTGAAACTGGTTCATTCATTCATTGTGTTCCATGGTTTATTAATGCCATCGTACTTTCCTTGTGCAGAAGCTGAGATGTTGTAATTAATAGATATATTTTTTACACTGCTCTGATGGACATGTTAATTAAATACAGAAAAGAGATGTAAGAGCTTAGGGGACATGTGAGGTGCATGTGATAGAGGGGCTTGTGACAGAATGATGTGCTACCTACAAGGTTTGTACACCTAACATTATGACCACCATCCTAATATTGTGTAGGTCTCCCTTGTGCCTCCAAAACAGTTATGACTCATCAGAGAATGCACATGGACCTTCTGAGGACGTCCTGTGGTCTATGGTCACAAACTGTTGCTAGTGGAGGGCCTTTGGGTGCTATGGGTTGAGGGGAGGGACCTCTGTGGATCAGGCCTGTTCCAGTGCATCCTACAGATACTTGTTCTTCATGTGTTTTTGAGTTGTTCTTAAACCGTTTTTGTGTGTGTGTCTGAGTCAGGCTGCATCCTGCTGGGGATGGCTGTTATTATTTATTTACTTCTCCTATCAGTGGTTTTAATGTTGTGACTGATCGTTGTATACTGCAATACTACTGACTATACTACTATGAAGTCAAATAAAGTCAGCTATTCAGTGACTGCACTAATGTTGACTTTATATTCATTCAAAGCAAGCCAGCTTCCCTGCGCTGTAAAGTTTTAGTGGACATCTGTAAAAAAAGAAAGAAAGAAAGAAAGAAAAAAAATACATGTATATTCTTTTCTTTTGCATGTGAAAAGGCAGTTTTGAGGCTTTACAAAACAAATGATTTGGAAGTCCACTGATCTGACTTAATTCGCGAGGAATGCGTCAGAGCGTCTGGTTTCCTCAAATCTGTCTCTTTCCAAATCTCGAGTCACAGAACACGTTTCATGTACGAAAGTGAAACACGCACTGTAATTTAGGAGAAACGAGTTGACAAATGGGAAAAGAGACACTTTCTTCCCCTCTTTCTTTGTTTCTTTTCCCCCCCACTCTCACACTCATGCACATACACACGCACATACACACACACACGCCGACACTGGCTGACCCCGGTGTTTAATCATCATCCATTAGTAATTAGGAGCTGTTTCCTGAGTGTGTATCCAGAGGCTTGCTGAATAAAGGCTTTAGAGGAAATAATAATAAATAATAATCAGACCGAACCAATTAAGACTGATTGCCTTCTGCATGATGTTGGGTGTTACACACAGTTCGGCGTTCACACACACTTTTAAGGGATTGTGCTTAACTGTGAATGCACAGTCCTCGGTGCACTACACACACAAACACACACTGTCAGGTTTTAAAATAAAGGCTATTCTATTCTCTAGTAAACAGTGTAGGAGTAATTGTGAATCCCCTGAAAAGTTTTACTCCTCATGGGGGTTCAGACTGACTCCGAGAGACCGGGCCTCTGCCTCTCAGGATGCCTCTAAGCCCCTTTAAGTCTCAGCCTTAGCTGAAGACAAAAGCTGTGTAGCTCGGGGAGGATTAGTAATATGGGTGGAGAGGGCCCACATCCCAAAACGTGATTAAGTGTTTGGTAAGTGACTAAGAGGGACTCGCGAGATTTAAAGGTACGCATTGAAGACGGCGGGGCCTTTCTGATGTAAAATAAGGCTGGGAGATGCGGCTCAGGAGGTGGGGGAGACTCTGGGGAGGAGGACGCAGAAGATATCAATAAGGAACGCTTGGCTTCTGGCAAGGATGGTGTTGCTGCTTTTGTTTCTCCGATGTCCTACGGCTGGACCACAAGAGGCATCAATACACAGATGCACTCATGCGCACTTTCTCGCTAAAGCTTTTAACATTAACTGCAGAAATGATGAGGAACTAACCTTTTCATGTATAAAAAACAAATCTGACTCACTTGCATTGTCTATTTGAGCACACATTTCCCCATGCTATCCCTAGAAAAAACAAGTCTTAGTTGCTACCTCTGCCTCTATTTTTCCTGCCTGTGTCAATGGATTTTTAATGGCGTGTAATTGTCATCTGCCAGTGGCCTGTGGGCCCCGTCCCCAACGGCTGATTTGAGACTGACACCCACAGCCACTCTCTAAGAAGTGCCATATGGCAACAGTTAACACTGACATATAGGACTGTAACACAGCCGCATGGGAAGAGAGTGACAGCTCTCATGGATACAGTCTTGTGTGTGTATTGTGTGCGGGAGGGGGCGAGAGCAAACACACAGTAACAGATTGGCTTGCAGAGATATCACTATCTGCATTAGATTAGATGATTAGATGAGTGGCTCTGATTTGTCAAGATGAAGCCCTTGAAAATTAGAATGAGGCCTGGGTGGATTTTAAATATCCTGGTAACATATTTAAAATTGGAGTGGAGTGTGGTTGGTAAGATCCAGAAAGGACCAGTAGAATCAAAGCTTGTTGATTAAGATAATGAATAGTACAATAGGTATGACAAGTCACAAAAAGTCTATCTATCTATCTATCTATCTATCTATCTATCTATCTATCTATCTATCTATCTATCTATGCTCTGAGCTCAATATTAATATTAGCATGTCACAATGACAGCATGCTAATGTTACATAATATTAACAATGCTCACTGTTTTAGTTTTAGTATGTTAGCATAGCAATATATGCTAAGTAGTATTAGTAGTAGTATTTGACAAGCATGACTAATGGCGCATTTCCACTAGCACGGCTCGGCTCGGTACGGTACGGCACGGCACGGCTCGGCTCGGTTTGGTTGTGTTTCCATTACAACTGGTGCCTCCTCGACGTGGGCGGGGTCGTCATAACACGGCTGCGCGAAACCGCTGTGACGTCATTTACACGGCGCCGAGCAACGTACAAATCCGGAAGACCTCCCTCTGAATCCGTTCTTCGGCAACCAGAGTCAGGAACGTCTGGACCTCCTCCACCGACCAAGGAGCGGATTTTTTCTGAGAAGCCATCTCGTTCCAAGTCAAAAAGCAGTAAAAAGTGGTGTCTTGTCTCGCGTCTTGTTTTTATTTACATTCTAGGCGGTCGTCGCGCGGTTATGACGCTTCCAGTGACGACACTCATCGGCCAATCAGTGGAAGGCAGTCGGCTGACGTCACGTTTTAGTAACGCTTCGGCTCGCTTGGAACCAGGGCTGAGGTGATACCAAAAATGTACCCGGTTCCAGGTACTGCGTGCTAGTGGAAACACGCAATAGCGCGCCGAGCCGTGCCGTACCGAGCCGAACCGTGCTAGTGGAAATGCGCCATAAAAATGACTGGGCAAACAATGAGTAGGATGTAAACAAGCATTAAAAAATCGATTTATTATTTTAAGTAGGACTGATAGCAATTAACATGCGTTAACATGCAAGTAATTGTATGTTAAAGCAAATTATACAGTTTTTTTTACTATATCTGGTTTAATTTTTGAGCTTCCTGCTCACTTCATAACTCCATTAACATTAACAGTCAACTCACATAAGGTTGTTTTTGTCAAGAGACCTGTCTGGCATATCCATATCTGCTCTTTTTTTCTGCTTGCTTTATTCTTCTTCTGCTTCTTTTGGGATTTTTAGCAGTTTCAGTGGTACAGGGCATATTACTGCCCTCTCCAGGGTAAAATTATTTACTATGACAGCACTTTACATTCTGCTTGCTTTCTAAACTGTAATTCGGGCTGAGGTCATTAAGAAAAGTAACTGCATTAAAAGGAATTTGCATTTTTAGTTTATTCGTTTTGACAGTTCATTTTACTTAATTTAAAATTAGGAAATGTTTGTCATCTTACTATCCCCCATGAATGAAACCTGCGATCACTGCCTTACTGCGTCTCACTTAGACGCAAGCAATGACGATAAGCTCTGATGCATCAGACCTACAGCACATGCTAAAACACCATTAATGTTGGCTACATTCAATTTAGGTGTACCAGTGCCAGCATTGTGCTAGCTCATAGGCATGTGTTAATAACACATACAATTGGATCAGAGCCATTATTAATGTTATTATGTTATAGAGTTGTCTCACTCTGACAGAGCTAGGATAACCATTTCCCCCCTTCTTCCAGTCTTTGTCTTTGGCTAGACTAAACACATACCTGAGTCTCCTCCATACTGTGTACACTTGACGTACAGATAGGATGTAAAAATAAACCAATTTTATGTAACTCTTGGGGGAGTCAGCAAATGAATGTACCTTAGTTTTAAAATGTGATTATCAGAATAGATACATTTTCTTTCTAGTGATACTATGCCTAATGTTATCTCATGGGTGTTATTTAAACTGCTAAGCAACAGATACAGTTAAATAACATAAAATATGTATCATGTACTGAATGAGGATGGTTAATGTATGACATATATTTACAATGAACCAACCTGTCACAGTTACCAGCTTTTTATTGGCTCCATTTATTACAATAGTCTAAGCAAATTCTCTTTTAAAACGGCTGCACACAGTGTCAGTCATTCCCTGTTTTACCTCTTACAAGTGTTATTCCTGTACTGATTATACGTTGGAAAAGTGTGTATATACTCTGTGTTCTGGCCATAGTCATTTACCATTGGCTTAGTGTGATAAATACGACCTGTCTCTGCTACTCTGGGTTATGTGCCAGTGAAGGATGGAGGCTGTGTTTTGTTACTGAGGAGCGAGGCAGGAGAACAGGCCTAGTAAATGACTATAACCCTGGGAGAGAGTTGGGTTATCATTAACAGAGGCACAACACCGTTACGCTGCTGTCAGAGCTCTAACCCGTGACACAAATGTGACAAGGACATGAGATGCTGCGCTACAGTTTTGACCTTGTGTCATTTTAGAAAGGCTGCGTTTGGCGGCTCAGCTGTTTGGTCGGCTGGTTTTCTTATTTTTGTACTTTTTAGATTTATGTATGAAGATTTTTCATGAGTTTCAGAGTGCCCGTGACTGTCAGTGACTGTCAGGGAAACATTGTGACACACATGCATACAGACACACACTTTTGTCAGGTTTGTGTTGGCGTTGAGTTTCATCCTGCCCCTATTTATAGACAGCTATTCTTTATCTGATGCTCTCATGTCATATCAGGGAATTGATTCTGTAGGCATTTGCCAAAGCAAATGCTTTCTGGTGCCGCGAAAACCTTTTTAGACAATCATTCCTCATAGAATGATGTTCTATTACTCTACTAAGATTTGGCCAGACTTCGAAAATTCATGATATATATTACTTTTATCCAAGAAACACAGTGGTAGTGGTGTGAGTGGTAAGGTGGGGCTGTTGGTCAGTTTGTACACTTGTACAATCAGCTTTGGACATTGTTTGTATGTTGGTAACAGTACATATGTTGACAGGTGGTTAAGTGTTAATACCTCAACAGTTAGCTTATTCGTGTTCTTACAGCTTTAGCTCACTGTCAATGACAACTCAGCACATTGAGAGTGTTGTAGTTTAAAGCTTGTCAGCACTTGAGGCCCTCTACCGCCCTGGGCCCCAAGCAGTTGCCTGCCTTGCCTGACTATCTGCCTCTCTGCATCAGCCTCAGGTGGCATTTGCGTGCAGTTGTGTAGTATTGACTACTTTAGGGACGATTAGCAAACATCATCACACTCATACACTGAATTAAGATGGTGATCACAATAAACACTACCCCTGATAAACATCAGCATGTTGGCAACATCTCTGTGAGGGAGTTATTGTTTTTGTACACAGTCAATCAAAGTAACTGAAACATTCAGAGAATCACAAGTCTTTGGTTTATGCTTCTGCAATGGATATGCGCAAAGTCATTGTGGCCTTTGTGAGTGACCTACGGGATTGTTAGCATTTCAGATGTGAAAGCACTCAGCAGTGTGATTTCTATGTCATGGGGTTGAGTTTCCTCTTGTTCTATGTAAACAATAGCGACTGGAACTGGGTTACTTTTGATGACATCACTGAAATGCAGAGAGAAAAGATGTCGGACTAGGTGGCTGAAGAGAAGGATTTCAATCACACGGTTGGTCTGCATCGCTGCTGGGGAGATGCCTGTCAGGCTGTACCTACAGCACAGATCCTACACAGAAGTATAAATCTAGCTCTAGTCTTCATTTTGTCGTTGCTTTGTTACTAAATCTCTGCCACTGTCAATGAAGAACCCTCCTTTATCTTTGAGTAACCCACCTGTCCATATTTCACACAAACCTCTTTTATCACAGCTGTCTTCCTTTTCCTCCCATTCGGTCTCTCTGTCCCCTTTCCCCAATCAGTTTGTCAGTCCATCACTTTCTAAACAGGCTAAGGCAGCGCGGCATTGTCGTTGATTTCATACATGTCATACGACACAATTACATTAATGGCTCCATGAATAGATTTCATGGAGAGTTGGTCGGATTTGTTTGGGAGGCAGTTGAGAGACACAAAGAGGCTGTCATGTCTGTTTGGCCATCAGCTCCTAAGCTCTTATTAGCAGCGCAGAGATTTGACAGTCCTGCTGCAAATGAAGTGATGATTTCTTTATTGTAAAGCCATTAGAAAATTGTTGTTGGAGATTAGTTCATAATCTTTCTTTCTTTCTTTCTTTCTTTCTTTCTTTCTTTCTTTCTTTCTTTCTTTCTTTCTTTCTTTCTTTCTAGCACTCTATCTTTAAAAAGTAATGCAAAAGCAATTCAGACACGTGAGTCGTATTTAGTTTGTGTTAAATGTACTGCAGACGGTTTTGGATTAACACTTAAAAGACTCCGGCTTTTAGCTGAAGTAGCTTTCTCTGGAAATAAGAGGTTTGCCAGCAGATAATGCAAACACAGACTGTTGACCATGGGGTTTAGTCAGACTGGTGTGAACCTGGAATGGGTAAGTTGACACACTCCACCCCACTCGTCCCATGGGGATTCTGAGGACGTTCTTTTCTCGCTCACCTACTGCAGCATCTAGCTGCTCCTCTCTTTGCATTCAAATCAGTTTCCACCTGTAGGTTCAGCTTTGATTCTTTTGAAAGGAGAGGTTTTGTTACCCTCTATCCCAGTGCTCCCGCAGCGTGAGCTTCAGTGCATGGTTCAGACCAGAGGACAGTTATCTGGACTGCTAATGCAAGGCGATGAAATCTGTTTCTTGCAGCTGCTGCGTCTCTCTCTATGGGCATAAAAATGTTAAAACTCAAATGGCAGAGTCTGATGGGACAAGACTGCCCTCAGAGAAAAAAAGAATAACTGGGTTTTGTCATCTCCCTAAAGGTAGGCATTCTGAAGAAACAGCCGAACAAACACAGCCCTCCCTTCACTGCTCAGCCCCCAAAATGCCAAGACAACGGCTCCAACAAGTCACAATACTCCTGCTACTACAGCTAATATCGCAAAACACTGCAGAACAACTATCAAGACCTTGAACATCCGGATACCCAAAATACCTGTAATAATACCTGTAATATACAGTATGTCTACATTCAACACAATGGTATCACAACAGCGTAAGATGCAAACACAACACCTTGACAAAATGAGAGCTGAAGATGGATGTGAGCCAAGAATGCACTGACAGTGTGAGATTGTACTTTTGCTTTTTCCTCTTGGACTGTTTCTCTACCACCACTTCTTCTGTTTGTTTTTTTTTGTTTGTTTTTTTTGTGGATCTCACAAGAAACCCCATTGCACTAGAATTGCTATAAATGACAATGTACAATTGACAAAGCCCTCTCTTTCCATAGAAGTGACGACTTTTCTTGTCCATCGGGATCCAAGAAGGAAGTCAGGTCCACAGTTGGTGGAGGATGAAGTTGAACAAAACACTGATCTTAAACACAGGATGCCCAAGTTTAGTTCTTATTGCAAGTCACGGGTTTGTTTAAACCAGAATGACAGACCGCACAAACACCCAAAACAGACGTATACTGCCACAGTGATCCACAACAAATTGAAATGATATATTTAACCATTTAATAAGTTCAGTTAACAGACATGTCATATTGATCTTCATGCTGCTTAGAAAAGTGTAGATCGGCTTTTATCTGCTAAAATTAGGTTATGTATCCCTAACCCAAGTCAATACTAGCGAAAGAGATCAATAATCAACAACCCTTCATAAAAATTAATAAACATATTATAGCCTCTTAACTCACCTACATTTACAGTATCAGTAAATGTACATCGGGTCACTTTATAACCTGACATCATGCTGACAGATTATTTTCTCACCCAGTTTACCACAGTTTATTCTGCCAGTACAACGAAAAATTACATTTCTATCGACCTGCCAATAAATAGAAGTAAACTGTCAATTTAAGACCTTTCGCCACATTTTTAACATGTTATCAGTGTCAAAGCAGCACAGACTTAATAAAGCTAAGGCTGAAGCAGAGGCTCATTGTGTTGCTGCCTGGCTGGCTGGCAGCCACAGCAGCAGCCCCGCTAGTCAGGATGTTGCAGACACGGAGCCCGGAGTATTTGTGCTTTCGCTGCCCACCGTGCCAACCAAAACTGAGTCACTGTGCTGCAGGGAGTTTCACAGCGGACTGTTAGTTTTTCTTGGATCCTGTTGCTGACGCCAGTGCAGAGGAACCTCTGTGTGTGACAGTGCAGGAACTGAAACAGCTTTCTTTAAAGATAAACAACAAACAACCAGCCAAGAGGTCAGCTGACTTATGTATCTTAGTGCTGTTATGAAATTGCGATTGCTTCTTTATTGATTTGTTATTTCCCAAATACCCTTGTTCGGTCCGAAGTCACAAAATAGTTAGTCGTATCTGGACTGGAATATTATACAGGAAACCCTCCTGTATAATATTCCAGTCCAGATATGACTAACTATTTTGTCAAATGAAAACACACTTATTGATTCCTGAGAGGAAGCAAAATACCTTCTGTGTATATGGTGTACAGTGTTTATTTTAATCTTTTTTTTTTTTTCATATAATCAGAACATGTACTGCAGGCTGTGCAACTCGTTCAGTACTTAAGTGGTCACTGAAGTAGTTATAGGTCTAATGTATGATATAGGCTACCCGTGGAGACATCTACCTAATTAGCTACAAAATGTTCCTTTAATGCCTCTGAGCCTGAGGTCATACTCTTATAAAAGTTCTCTCCTTCTTCTCTTTTCTTTTTCTTTCTTTTCCCGTCTCAAACTGTACTCATGTTTCTGACCAGAAATGGGTCCCTGCATTTTGTTTTATAGGATTGTAGCTTCAAAGAAAAAATGTGCCCTTTGAATCTGTCCTTTGTTCATTTATATATATATATATATATCCGCTGTGGCTTAGTGGCATCCCTTGTATGTTTAAACTTACCAGCCACTAAAAGCGGTGCCGGTTTTGTGGTAGGTTACTGTTTGTAAATGTGTCTGCAGCTGACAAGGTTTAGGGTCCTTCCTCCTTTGAGAGCCCCTTTAATTACTCTATTGTTTCCGAGGCCAGATGCCCGGAGAGCCTTTCACCTCGTAGCATTAACTCCCCAGGACCCAGCTGGGATGGTGAACAGGAGAGGATGGCCCTAAATTAGTGTAACTGCATGTGTGTTAACCTTCAGCTGCACAGTGATTAGGGATGAAGTGGGGCGCAAAACAAGTGTTTTCAATCTCTTAAGGATCTCTTAATGTTGTCCAAAAGGTTTTTTTTTTTTTTTTTTAAGCCCAGCATGCTGCACACAGTATCACTTTTTTTTCTCTTCACATAGCAATGCCTAAAGCCAAATACTCTCTCAAAAACATAACATCCTTGTTATGTTGTAAAAACAAGATATGTTTTGACATCTTGGACGTCATGGTTTTTATGTTGGAATTTTGTGATCTTAACACAGTGATGTTAGATTTGTCCCTGTAATACACAGGATGTATCTTAAATATTAAGCCATTCTTTTGTTTTCCTTATATTTTTAGCTTTACTTGTATTTATGATTGAAACTATAATCAACCAAGCCAGCACTTCTCCACATAGTCCACACTGACCCTCCAGCATCTTTCAGCGGATTGTTTTGGTTGAATTTCACTCATCAGCTCTGGTGTTTTCAGGACCAGCACACAGCTGTTTCCAGTGACAAATGTGTAAATACACCAAATGGACAACAAAGATAGCGACATGGTGAACAGATTGCCCAGACTGCCCTCAGGAATCAATCCAGACACAAAGTCAGCTAAAAACAAAGAGAATTATCATAATCACTACGTGTGAATAGAAACAGGGAGTTGTGTTCACATTCTTAGCACCTCGAGTAACAGAAACGTTGTATAAAATACACTGTGATAAGTTATCTCTTAAGTAAAAAGTGTAGCTTTTAACTGTTCATCAAAGATCAACGTAGTTTCATTCGTTTCTGTAGTAGCTGTCACTTTCAGTGGAAATAATGTGAAAGTGAGAAAAATAATACTACTTCTTTGTAATAAAGTCGTCCAAAACTGAGTTAAATCGAGGGGGAAGGTGAAAACGATATAAATGAGAAGCAAATGAAATGATGAATTAAGTTGGCTTGAGTAAAACCTGAACAGAAAGAGACAGACACACAGGCAAAGACTGTGTGTGGATGTGTGTGCATGTGTGTGCGCGTTGTGCTGTACTGGTCAAAGGTGGCATTAGATGAAAAAATGCTTGCCTCTCTGCTGACCCCACTCCCATCCGTCATGGTAGGTAAACAGCCCTCTGACACCCCCTGACACTCCACCAAGACCCCGATCGCCCCAATGTGCCAAGTTATGGGTGGGCTTCTGTGGATAGCGAAATCAAGGACACACACACACACGCATATGCACACACAAGTCTACACACGTAAGGCTACAAACACTTAAACCTGCGACTCACTAATATATTTTTTCTATTACTATTTCTGTTTCGCAGAGAGAAGCAGGTGAAGAAATAAAACAAACCCTCAACTGCAGACGCACACACACTCGTACACACCCAGAAGAAAAGATCAACACACATTTCCTCCTCATTGTGGGGTCAGTGTGGGGTGTGAGGTTGCTGGCAGTTTGTTGTCACATTCATGACACTGGTGATGGGGTCTTCCACCACCTGGCTTAGATTAGCACCTGATGCCAGATGTATCTTTTCTGCAACACACATACCAAGTTAAGAGCCGTAGAGGCAGTCAAAGAGAGTCAGAGAGAGAGAGTATGTGCTGGAGACTGGTGGCAATAGAGAGGTCGGGCTCAGCAGCCACGGAGCGGCCCGGCGCGTGACATGCATGATTGAATGAGCGAGGCATCTGCTCTCCTTCCCGGCCTCTTGCAATAACAAAGGCTGATTTGAAAATCCGCTGCCTCGGGCCCTGGTTCATGCTTCATATGTAGCCCGATGTGCCAGAGCCCTAAACCTTGTAAATGCTTCCAGTGCTTGGCTGAAAACTTCAACACGTCAGTGATAAATGTGGGGAAACTGAACTCTCTGGATGCTACATTTAGAAAATAATCCCGGTTCCAGCTGCTTTTTGAGGATTTGTTTAACGGGTCATTGTGGAAAAAATGTAAAACCCTTTTCGAGTCAGTTGGCAAAACAATCTCCCTTTAAGGTCTGTTTAATATGACGATCTAGAGCTTTCAATCACACGGTCGTCAACAGCAGATGGATTGTATTGTATTTATCAGTATGTTAAGGACATCTTGTTCTTTGTTTAAGATATCACTGAATGCTCAACAGCAGCTCCTAAATGAACCTGGGGGTAAGGTTGTTTTGTCAGCTGCTGTTATTACAGTAAAGAATGAACTGTGAAACTCATATTTCTTTACTATTTTCACAGCAGTTTAAAAACAATCCTGAAGAACCATTTCCTGATACTTTAATACCGCAATTAATACTGCAATGAAGGCAAAGGCTGGAGACGATGCAGTCCCACCAATAATCATGTGAGAGCTGCTGGGGAAGAATGGTTACTTGTACAGAAATCTACAAATATACAGCAGAAACTAAGTCTGGCAAACCTGCCAAGCCTTCTTATAGGCCTCTATGAAGTTCCAAGCCCTGAAGGTCTTTTAAATGAGAACGCAGTGCACAATTAATAGCAACATTCTTGTTTTGTCTTTGCTTTTGTAGCAACACATTTCAGCATATTTAAAGCAGTGTGTCATGTACAGACGCAGACCAAACAAAGGATACTAGCGTTTCATGCACATCTCCAACCTTTGCATGTGCTTTCGACTGAGGTCACATATTGAAATGATGATAGCAAGGCACGAGATTTATAGGCCCGTGCCCGCATGTGCGTGTTTCACTCCACTCTGTGATCTCTCGACCAGCCCAACGTTTGTTGCACTGACACCAAAGTGAGGACACCCTCTTCAAATGCTGGGCTCTGACCTGACAAAGAAATAAGTCAATAGAAAGGCAATAAGACAAAGAAGAGCACGAATGGAGGGCTAAAGCCTAGAAAATTGAACAAGGTGAAGAAATGCTGCACTTCCACTTTATCTAAACTGATATTTTTATTGGAGTGCTCAAGTAGATTTTAAAAGTCAAACTGTTAAGCTGCTTTATGTATTTCCCCCATATGTCCTCACTCATTCCAAACTAAAGACAAATGGCTATGATGTCATGTGGCTCAATATTTTCTCAGTGGAAGGGGAGACATAAATGACCGACATACATCTCATTTAACAGTCAGTTGGCTGCACATAACTCGCAAGACAAACTGCTTTCATGCACCACTCTCCGCAGAAAAGATCGTGTAATCTAAAGTATTTTCTTGTGCAAATGAAAGAGCTATAAATTATGCCATCAAAGCAACTTTTCCGACAGTTAAGATGAGATAAAACTTTAATGATCCCTCTGGGGAAACTGGGTCATTGCAGCAGCAGCAGCAAAAAAAAAAAAAAAGATGGTTACATTGTCTGTGAAAGGAGAACAAATACATGGCTCATGCAGCGCTCGGGTTGGACGTTACACTCATTTAGTGAAATTCAGAATAGAGTACATATTGTGTTGTCGCAAGACTGCTGATTCTGTCCATCTATTGTCTGTGGTGGACGTCTCTGGGTAGGCGGTACCAGCCTCACAGCAGGCCAACTTTACCCCAGAAACAGTGTCTCGTCAGCTGGGTTCCCTGCGACTTAAAGCCCCCCTACCACTGCTTTCACACCAGCTCCAATACTTGGCTTGTTATCAAGCTGTTAGTCCTCACTGATCTTCAGGAGCTTCTGTCTAAACCCATGCACCCTCCAATAAACATTCCTTTGACAGCAACTGGCAGCCTCATCCAGGATCAACTCAGCTTAACTTTTAGTTCGTCTGCCGAAGGGATTTTTATCAGGCTGACAATTCCACAACGCATTTGATATGAAAGAAAAGACTTCTAAGGTGACACTGCCTTTTGGACAAACAGTGTTGCATAATATACCATGACTGCACAATGGCCTTGCAGCGTAAAGCAAAAGTTAGGCCTGTGTCAACACAGTTTATGGTTTGTTTAATGTTCTTGTGTGACTGATAAGGTGACGTTAATTGTGACAACATGAAATCCCACTGTATCACAGCTGACAAAGGTAAAATCATAAGGGACGCAGTCTGACAAACACATACAGATAGCCAAGTTAATGAGAGCAGATAAGCAAACCTGCAGCAACCAGTGACTGTTTTTTGTTGGACGACCCTGCTTCATTTTGCCAGTGTCCTCTATGAAAGCACTCTATCACTACCTGCAAACTCACTCCATTCAAATGAATGAGAAGGCTGCATTTCTTTTCCCACAGGGCTACTATTTGTTAGCTAAATGCTAATGTCTGCATGCTAACATGCGCATATTAACAATGGTAACATGCTTTTTAGCAAATAAACCATTTACCCTAGTCACCAACTCAATTTTGCATGTGTGCATGCTAACACATGATAATTTGCTCTAAATACAAAGATAAGGGTGGGGAAATCATTTGTTTGTTGATCTGGTGCAAGCAGTGGACACATCATTAAGAGATTCCCAGAGATATTCCAGTTGAGCCATAGGAAGTTGTGAAGATATGTACCAAATGTCCTCCAACTGATGCTGAAATGAAATCCACAAATGTTGTCTTCATAGTGTTACTAGAGAAAGAACGTCACAGATGTCATATATGTGCCAGCTTGTGAATGTTGAGATACTTGGCAGGAGAAGCGCAAACAGGACATTTGAGCTGATTCACAAAGACATCAGTAGAAACTGGGCAAATTCAGATAAACAAACCCTAAAGCCATGATACTAAAATGGCTAAAAAGACAATAATCAGTGTATTAAACTGGCAAAATGATCTATCAGTGAGTAGATCACCAGAGTTGAGAAGGCGAAGAAGAGCTGCTCTCAGCTTAGTCGGATTTCACTCAATAAACATCCCTCAATTAGCCAACCTGGTAGATGCTAACGAGAGCCCAAGTGTCGCTCAGGAACACAATGCAACAGATAATACTACCTGTGTAAAATGGAAAGGACTGTCAGAGGGAGTGAAAAGTAGCAGCAATGACCAACAGGCGCACTCTCACCTATACACCGCTGCACGAATACACTGCCCTGCCGTCGTTATCTGCAAATGATGGGGATGGGTGGTCTGGGAAAGGGAGGAGAGGGTGATAAAACCCTGAGATCTTGTTGACAGGTAGTTGCCCGATAGGCCAGACCTTGTCCGACAGTCCTGCCAAAGAAGTGGTGTTGACGTGTCTTGGTCTTTGAAGAGACAGCTGTGCTCCAGTGTCGCGGTCATCTGGGTAGGAAGTAAATGAGCACCTCTGAAGACGCCACATTGTGTTACAGGAAGTGTTTGACATGTTGTGATGTGTAACATTGTCTTCTTTTCGACTGATTCAGCAATGCTGCGCTCAGACTAGGGGAAATAACATCTCATACAATTTTCCGATTGTCACAAGTGGACAAAAGTGGGATGAATGTCATAGGAAACATAACCATATGGAGATCAAACTCTGATCTCTGGTGCAACTCCAAACATCTGCTGAGAACTTTTATGCTGTAATAATTCAAGTTGGTGAAGTGCCAAGTTTTATATTAGAATTAGCATATGTGCCAAAATCTCAAGCGCCCGTGTCTTAACATGCTTTTTAATGAGATTATTTCTTCAACAGTTCTGCCACTTTGCAGAAACACTGCTCCATCATTTAGCTATTTCTGCTTTGCTGCACACAATCTCGCATTTTTACAAATGAACCGACTGGTTTATTCGCCGTGTTCCGGTGCAGAGCGACCTTGACTGCACGGTTGGCTGGTTTCTGCAGTGGTGATGACGGTCGGAGGCTCTCCGTGGGCCGAGGGGCTGAAACCCAATAGGGGCTCCATATTAGCAGGCTCTGAGTGAAACAGTCAACAGCAGTGTTTCAGGGAAGCAGTGGAGCTTTAACACCTACTGTAACGCCCTGTACTGCTTCCTGCTCTGGATTACATCTAGGCTTACAGTATATAGGACACACACACATAAATGCTGAGACTTTGTCTCAGTGTTGGCCTCTCTTTCCACTGATTTTTTTCACCTTTCCCACCCACTCACACTCACGCAGGGGTTATTGAAAGTGCTGTATTGCACCTACTCGTGGTCACATTAGCACACACACAAGCAGTGACATCCAAGCTATTTCCCATCCCACTTAATACATGCTTGTTGTAATCTGTTTGTAAGTGTTAATGGGCGACCAGTGGAACACCCAAAGCACTGAACATTAGCATTATAAAAAAAAAAGACTATTCAGGTTTTCCCTCACACACATGCACATAACACCCTGATGGAAAGTCCCTTCTGTGGAGGCTAGCTTCGTTTTAGTAATTACTGCATGGAAGGTGTAATGGAAGCTTATCCCCATGAGCAACACACGATAATGTGCGTACACACATTCATACACCTTTCAGTCTATACAGCATTTATCATGTTGAGTGAGTATGTTCTATATTTCCCCTGTTCATCCACGCTGCTACATGCACAGTATGGTGAAATTCTTCCTCTAGCCACGCTGTCTGTCACATACACACATGCACACACACACATATGCCATCTGTCAAACAGCCAGTCCTATCTGTTATCAGCATGTCTTGGCCTGTCATACCTGCCTGTCGTCTGCAGCCTGTGTCCCAGAATGCTGACAGATAAGCATAAGTGTGTGCGTGTGTGCGTGTATTCCAGGCAAGCATCAGTGTGTTGTTTTTGGATTCCACACTCATCCACTTTTAAGGGGTTCCCACGTCGTTCGGTTTATCTCAGTTCCACTTGTCCCGATTCGACCAACTGGACAGCCAGCTCCACATTCATGAACGCACAAAGACATCTGGCGCAAACCGATGCAAACACGGCCGCACGCTCATAAATACACAAAGACGCACTGTAAGACCCGACACTGTAGAAACTGTCGTAGCAGTGAGACAAGACGCTCACTAAACCATGACATCAATTCAGTGCGGCGTTTGATGGCATAACTGAGCATGAAATAAAGCCTGGCATTTCAAACAGCTACTGGTTATATGGGTGAGATGAAAACGGGATTTTTCTTTTTTTTTTGCAACATGCTTTTTGATGTTGGTTCTTTGTCACAAAAATACAGAGAGGGGTCTGCTGTTTAAACAAGGCGTCCACTGATGCTGAACTGATTCAACCAGCACAGAAGTTCTCAGGAACTTATGAGCCTAAGATCCTGGTCCTAATTTTAGAAGAACTTTTTGTGTTGAGAAAAAGAAGATGCTCATCTCCATCAGCACATTTATTTCAATTTCGGTTTTGTGCCTTATTCTCCCATTAGACCACACTCTGTTAGTCTTTCTTCGTCTTCCTCTTGTTTGTGCATGAAAGATATCCAGTCAGCTCACAGTTTGAATAAGATTGCTGTAGTTGCATCTTTGTGTTCAAACACTGGTTGAACACAAAAACTGAACACTCAGTTTCCTTGAAACAACCCAAGTATGTCAAATATAGCCATCACAGCATATCAATATATTTTATTTTTAATGAGATCTTGTTAATTTTTTATTTCCTTGTGCTACACATATGACATATTTTGGGGTTAATTTCTCCATAAAAGTACTTCTAAGATACTTTGTCTTTTTATTTGTGTTTCAAACAGTGCAGTAAACAGAGGAGTGGTTCATGGAATGCAGCTGCACCAGTTATTAAGTTATATCAGTTGATAAATAGATCAATAGAACTGTGCAAACCAGGCAACTCTAACCTGGGGTTGTTATGTTATATTACATTAGTCAGGCACACACACACACATACAGAGCAAACAGAACTGCACTGGAAGACACAGTGGTGCTTGGAGGTGGGTGGCACTCCTCAGCGACTCTCAGTAATAAAAGTCGAGCGCGATTTGAAAAGGCCCTATTGTGGCTTCATTCTGTTTTTCCACGAGGGTAGCATTCCTCCCAAATTGGACAAAAGAATTTTAATGGGGCGGCTAATGGACTGTGATTAGATAGGAGGAGAGGGAGAGAGAGAGAGAGAGAAGGACAGAGAAACGGAGAGAAATAGGTGGGCCTTGTTGGTAGCAGGCAGGGTGGGGGTCTAAATGCTATGATGGAGGGGGGCTTGAGTTTCATCCATCCAGAGCGAGGGGGCGATGGGCCAGGAGATTACCCCATTTACCTGCTACCTTTGAGGGGGAACTGGAGAGGTGGACAGGGAGTTTTATTGCACGAGGTTAGGTTGCGCGGGGGACACAGGGGACCCCACTCCAAAGGTATATCCGTACCTATAGTGGCGGGATGGATGGAAGCCCACCTGCTTTTAGCTGTAAGTGGATTCAGTGTTGCTGAAGTGGCTTAATGCAGGGCTTACTTACTGTTGCACCTTGCAGGATTGTGCAGCAGACTATACACACACAGATGCTAAAAATAGGGCACCTTTCAGACATGCACTGCTTCCCCTTAATCTGACAGCATTTTAATGTTTTGTTTTCATGTCTGAATAAATTCCATGACCTGCAGCCAGTGGCCAACTAGGAAACTGGAAAAGCTAGGATGAACTAGGACGATCTAAACAACATCATAAAGAGTGGGCTTCTAGTGATTCATGCTGACCAGTTGGTTTCTTCATTCCAGGTCACCACGTTGCCATAAAAATATTCACATATTGGAATATTCACATGAGATGAAGATGAATAGCCTTTGGTAAGCCTCGTGACTTGGTCATTTGCCCATGTTTGCCATTTTCGAGCGAAACAGCATGTTGAAGTGATACCTCTACTCAACGGGCTCTGGTGTCAACATCCTTTATCAACAACAGCAAGTGATACGCTGTCCGACAGTCAGCTTGGTGGATCATGACTCTGAGGTTTGCTTCAGGACTTAGTCGTCAACCTCTAATGTCACAGTATTTTGTCTGTGTAACCCATAATTAGTCACTTAATTAGTTTCTGAGAGAATGTTCACCTGAAAGTTTATTCCTGAACTTTATTTCTAACGGATCACTTCAGTTATTTGGTTACCTTAAACAACTGTGTGTGCAGTGTGCAGGATTCTGACAGTAACATACTAATTGCAATAAAATGCTAATTTGACCACTCACAGTCAGAGTTCAGATCTCAAGTGAAACGTGTCTTTTTTTTTAATCACACTAAAGTTGGGAGATTTGTGAGTTGGACCAAGCAGCAAAGCGACATGTTAAATGTCATCATTAAAATGTATTTCACTCTCAGTGGTGTCAGTCACTGTGGCTGTGGTGGTATAAGGTGGGAGGTTGCCGGGCGGGTCATGGGAGTTGGGTGATATCTCTTCATCATCCACCTGCTTAAGCTGAGACAAACATGGGCCTGTCAGTGATTAACCAGCTACTGTTGGCTTATTATTATTTGACAAGAGAGGAAGGTGCTGGAAATCGGATTATAGTGTGTACTTTTGTCCTTTGTAGTTAAAGCTACCTGCATCGTTGAAGTGATTTCTGCAGACTGTCACATCATTTTAATTGGATTTCATGTTTAATAAAAATTGCATTATGTATTTTTTAAATTGATTTTCTTCCATCAATGTACAATTAAATGCAAATATTTAGATTTTGTGAATTTATTTAGTGAGACTCAATTTATTTATTTTATCGGAAGACATCAAGAAAGAGTCACTGTTAGCAGCTAGTTACTCTTTGTGAAAATACATGGTTTGTAATGTTTATTTTTCTAATAGGTCATTGCAAGGCCTCTACCAAGTCACTTTGCATCTAGTAGAGGTTGAACCCATTAGTCAACTTTAGGCTTTAAGCAGGAAGTCAACTGGTCGCCAATCACATGACAATAACAACACGGACACCTCGGAGAAGACGGATGAGTAGCCCAGTGGATCATTGCAGCAAACTAGCAGCGTAATCGTGTGTGTGGAAATATTTCACTAAAGATGAAGCCCATACTACCGTGACATGCAGAATATGTAAGTCAGTCATGAAATACACCAAATGTACTACTGTAAATACATTCCCTAATGCTAGCTGTCCAAATCCTCTTCCTGCCAACATCCTGCGGTAACAGAGAGAAGAAGGCTAATCAACAATTTGATGATGATTTTCATTGTCTAAAGTTATCTTTAGCTGCTATATACGAAAAAAAGTCTTCGTATTATCAATTACAACACGCTGTGAAGTACTATTAAATGCCAGTGACAGTGACAGTCAGTGCTGGTACAAAAGCCACCATATATTTATTTGTGTAAGTTTCCCATTTGTTTATTCAGGTCAAGAATACAGATTTAATTGTTGTAAAGCGTTAGTTTCTACTCTGTTTTTATGTGTGACGTCATCGACTAGACGTCGAGTCGAGTCGATTCATTCATTCATTCATTCATTCATTCATTCAACTTCTGTACCCGCTTATCCCTGTGCACTGTCACGGGGTGTAGCCTATCCCAGCTGTCATCAGGCAAGAGGCAGGGTACACCCTATTCTACTAAAAAATCCTTAATTTTGTTCTGTACTAAACTCCTGTCATTTAGTAGATAGTCTTTGTACATAGTAATGTTGCATCCAGATAGTAAGACAATGATGAAAAAAGATAATCCAGACTTGTAGAAACTATTTGTTGTAGTTAAATTTCATGACAAACGTGGAATTTTGATTTTTTTTAAAAAAGACCTTAAAATCCTCCAAACATGTTAATCAAGATTAAAACAAAACACAAAAATTCAAATTCGCTAACTAGTAATCAATTTTGTGAAATGTTGTTTGTCCATTGCATGCATTGCTTTTAGTTCGGATAACTTGTCAATGAAGTCAGTGAAGGTTTGAGGACAGAGTCATAATTAAAGTCAGCATTTTTCTCTCTTTCTTTCACTCATCTGGAAATAAAATCTCTTCTCAGAAACGTTACAGAGGTGTTTCTGTTCTGAATGTATGGAATTCTTTTCCCAAATCCACTAGACTGTAACAACTTTGAAATTTTCTGCCTTCACAAAGGTGCACATGCAAACACCCACACACCAAACTTACCATCATCACTATGCAGATAAAGCTGCTTGGCACACACACACACTCACACACACACACACACCCATGCATACTCTCATTCTTTTTCAAATTGGATAGAGACACTGCCACGCGATATTTACATAAGTAATAACAGGCAGCTGCTCCGGGGGCCAACGGCTCCTATCTCACAGCACAGGATGGGTAATTGCTATTTTGGCACTGAGGTGCTACCTGTGTGTGTGTGCGTAAAATGTGACTGTGCATGTGTCTATGTGTGTGTGTGTAAAGAGGCATCGGCTGAATAAGAATCAAAGAAAGACCAGGGAATTTGTTAGGGATTGGTGTGTGTGTGTGTGCGTGTGCTGGGCTTCCAACAGAATAAACGTCATCCTCTTCTTCTTCCCTTTCTATTTCTCTTTTCATTTGCAGCACATGCCTAGATGACTGTTTGTGTTAGTTTGGGTCCAGTGGGAGACAGCAGGCAGCCTCTGTAGCCCACAGCTCCTCAGCTTGATATTTGGTGTCGGGCAGGCGCAGTTTGTTATCAGCACACATTGTCCCATGCTGCATGTGTGCCGCTGTGTGTTTTAGATGCATGGTGTGACTGGATTTCACTGCGTCCCTTGCTTTTTCACTCCGTCTCTACCCATCTCTTTCTGTGCGTGTGTTTGAATATGCTTATTTCAAGCAAATATGTGGGCAGCTGTCAGTTGCTCCGGGTGACTTGGGTTTCTCTGTGAATTATCTTTTGAATGAGTTTGTTTTTGTCATAAGATGTGTTTTTGAGCATAGACTGTTCACTCTGTCTGTCTGCTTCACTATGAGTAAGTGCATGCTTGTTTTCTTGTAGTTCTAACCTTACGAGAACCGTTTTTTTTTTTTTATTCCAAGAAAAGATGCATTTTGGAGACCATTTTTATCAGCCCCACTGTTTCCTTTTGGTAATTTTCAATGGACAACATCAGGTCTGGGTCAAGATTAGATTTAATTGCTTTAGCTAGGGATGAAAGTCATGTCAGAGGATTAATGCAACTAATAGAAGGTCTTCACAGGTATAGTAAGTTGAACGGCGTTGAGTGTGTAAATACGTGTGTGTAAGCCTCTGCGCTCTCGACAGCTCGACAGCTCTCCCCTCCTCTGTGCAACTCAATAAGCTCTCGCTGCTGTCACTGTGCAGCCGTGGGACGCCATAGCAACCAGCCCACCTTTAGGTGATTACCATGCTCAACCCTACCTCACCCACCTCCTCCACCGACACCCATGGTGCAAATACAGCCCACCTCCTAGGAGGAGAGGGAGGAGGAGGAGGAGGAGGAAGAAGAGAAAGAGAGGAAAAGAATAGCTGGTCTGAACAAAATCTCACTTTAGCATCGCTCAATCTCACACAAGATTAGAGGCTCTTGCTCTGTGGTTTTCTCAGGGCCATATTTGAGGAAAGCCAGAGAGAGTAAAAGATGTTACACTGTATAATTTCTGCGACCTCACTGGTTGCGTAAAGTAACATCAACCAGTATGTTAATTTGTCTTATCAGAGGGTGTTATGTTGACTGACACTGACATAGCTAGCAACAAATACAACAAATTAAGATGGACTGATATTGCATTTTACTCATTTTGTCATTATATACCATAAAAAGGCTGAAACCAGCAATGATTAAACAAGTATTTGGAGCTGAAGCCTCACAAACCTTATTTGGGTCTTCTAAGTGACAGTGCTGTTCCCCTGTGGTGGTGTTTGTGGAACCGTGTCGCACACAGTAGCATTAGGTGGCACATTTCCCCATAATAGTGAACACAGCCACATGATTTAACCCGGCATGCTGTACATACTCTCTAGCACTCCAAATCTGCAGCTGAAAACAGTCCACTCTATTTGTTCCCATTTGAGAAACATTAGCTAAAGTGCCCAGTTATTTTCAGACATTACTTGGTCTTATATAACAGAGGAAGTATATATTGTTTCTCGAAGATTTATGTCTTCAGCAGGTATGATTGGTCTGGGGCTGAGAGCCAAATGCTTTGAATTTCTTGACAATAACTCAAAAAGCCCAGAATAGATTTATCCGCCTTGTACCAAATAACCGGTCCACAACCTATCTTTAATTTTTCCCTCTAAAAGGAGTAATAAAGACACTTCGTAAAAAATGTAAATGATCAGATTCAGAACCAGTTTATGTTCAGTGTTACCAGATACTGCTAATGGTTCCCAGCCCAAAAGCTGTTCAAAAACCATTAAAACATACACAAAACTGCCCAAAATATTAGACTGATTTACCACCTTAAGCACCCAGATTGCTTATGCTAGTGTAGATTAGCATGAAAAGCAAGCACAGAAATCTTACAGGAACAAACCTCAACAGCTAACCAGCTACTCTCATCTAACTAGTATGAACTCATTTGATGGTGTCAGTGATTCCAGTGATGGAGGCCGATGGCCATACATACCATACAGTGTCTGTCATGTGAAGACAGACTAAGATACAGTAATACAGTAGGCATCTTCCTCTTTGTGTAAAGCAGAGGAGTAAATACCTTTTCTCATAATAGTAGGGAAAAGTAACTGGAGAAAAAAAAAACATTTATCCCACACCAGTCCAAATTTTATTAATCAACCCAACTCAAGCTTTTCCTTGCAAAATAAAATTCAAAACAACCCAACTCGATGTGAAACCACCTCAACCGGAGAATGTTACGAAGGAATTGGCAGTTACAGCAGCATCTGGCTATTCATAAGCAGCTGATTTATAGCGATGTAGCCATTGCATAAATGTGTAATTTTATGTTATACAGACGGAAATAAGGTGCTAGTTGGCTGACAAAACAGTGCCAGTTTTGCTTTGTTGTCGCTTTGTTGTCTTCATTGAAATCATCCCTTAAAAGCTGCTTGGCTTGTACATTATTTTGTTGAATTTAAATACGGACATTGTGTGAAATGCCATGTTTGCTGGCTCTACCTTTATCCTTTTAATTTCTTGATTTATTTTTGTGCCTGTCAATGGCTCCAATCTATGTAATGACTATGCAAATTTATGAATGCAGTTACATTCAGTAATGTGAATACATCTCCTGATTCCTATACTGGCTCTTTGCCAGTTTTGTGCATTACTGGTTGCAATGCTAAGCTGGATTTATCCATAAAACGTTGATGTTTAACAGCTGAAAACAGAAAGCGGAGGCTGTTCTTCCACCGCAAAATGACCTGGACCACCTCTGCGACTGGGAAACCGCTGGAAATATGGTTTTAATTTCGCAAACCACTTCTTTGAAATTGAGAAGCACCCCTGCCATGTGATGAAGGCTGCTAACTGACCATGAACTTATTTGTTTACTGTAATTATATTAAGGCACACAGCTCTTCGCATGGCACCTTTCATTTTTACCAGTTTGTCTGACAGTAACAGCTGAAGGGCCAAATGCTCATTGTGTGCTTATTAACTCCCACTGCCTTCTGTGCCTGCTCTTGAGTCTCGCTAAGTTTGGAGATGACATCAGTTGGAACACAAACTCCATCACCAAATCGCACTGTAGGCTCCGATGGTTCAGCCAAGTGTCAGTTTATGTGTTACTGTGATGCTTGTGTCTGCATCTGTGCTTCGAGTCGTAAACTACACAATTCAAACAATACATCGATGGAAAGAGTCTGTACATAACTTACATGAATGCAATGTGACTGAAACGTATTTCTAAGTGCCTAAAGTCCCATTAAATGTTCATATGCATAGATTTATACAAAGGGTACTTTCTTGTCTTTCTCCATGTTTGATCCTCTCAACCGTGCCATCAGAGACATCTTAAATCATCTACCCCCGAGAGCTTCTTCTCTGTATTTTGTGCGTAATCTTTCCCATAAAAATTCTAACGCTGCCCTTACTTTGAGCTGATTTGTAGGTTGTGTTGATGCTTTAAGCACTGAGCGACTCTGCTGCCACAGACATCTGAATGTATCTAACAGCAGCAGCCTAATCTGGCAGCCAGATGAGTGTTTGCTGCATCGTTACCCAGCCCCCCTAACAACCAAAAATGATGCCTTTACAACAAAACAGTAGGATAAGTGGGTTTTCATGGGGTTACAAAGAATAATTTGTGACTTTGATACGACTTGGCTTCCTTTACACCTCATAAAACCAGACATAGCAACTTGTAAATCACGCACCTTAGTCACAGCCTCAGAAATAGGAGTTTCCATACAATTCTGTTACACTTTCTATTTATTTCCACCAGACTTCCCAGAGAAAGGCATGTAACCTCGATATGTCTTGATCAGAGGAGTTACATTACAGCGTGGTATTAGAGGAAAGCGCAGTGTGAGCTCATACCTCCTGCTGTCAAGTCTCAAACCAGTGGCATTTCCCACAACAACAACTCAGGACTGGAACATGAAGGGTGGTAAACAACAGGGTAGACACAACAACGGCCCGCTTTGAAAACCCCCAGGTAAATCTGAAACGACACAAAAGATCTCTTGCCGCTCGGTCGCTTTTCCACATCCGCAGAGAGAATTCACGCCTGCTGGGCTCGACTGTCGGACCTGCCGTGATGCTTATTGATTGACACACTGCCGTCAGGGGGTAAAGGCCTGGGTGGCAGGGGCACGAATAGGTCAGAGAACAGCCAGTGACATGGCATGGGGTATGAGGACGGATGCTGCGTGGTGGATGGCTTTTGGAGGGTTTTCATGGCAGTGAAGGAGAAATCTTCGTGATGTGGTTGTTCAGTTGTGACACTGGCAGAAATTTGCCTGTATCATGTCCACATGCAAAACCTTTTAGAGTGCGAATTTACTCCCTTGATGATCAGCGACTGTCCTCTCTTGAGTTTGGGATTTCTCCACATCCATGCAAAACCAAAAACAAAAGAGCAAAGAACTGATTAACCTATTTGTTTATCTGGCTCACCCTGCAACTGTTAGCATGTCATGCTAACTAGCTTACTACCTGCAGAAGTAATCTAGCAATTTCTTGCAGTAGGTCTGCCATTAATGAGTAGTGCTTACAAGTGTACAGTTTAGAGCAAAGATAGAGACTGTCCAGCTTTTTTTAAGTGTTTGAGAAAGTTTAGTCATGAAAATCTCAGCCAACCATACCAAATTTTGTATTATTTTTACATTAAACTCATGTCTCACATTTTCACGATCCTCTTCTCTTAAAAGTGAAACATACTGTTTGAATATCATCCATACCAGTACTACACCTTTTCTATAATGAACTGTGAAGACATTCTGCAAGTGCAGATGCTGTGTTTCTCTGTGAGGCATGTGGCTTTAGTTTCAGTCCTTTAGCTAAATTTCATGCATGCTCATCACATTTGTTATTTAAAATGTGAGTTAAAAACTTTAACAAGCAAACTGAGTTTTAGGGTTGACATTAGCTTTTACTACAGCTGATTAGAACTACTAGCACAGCGGTCATTTCAGCCAGAATGATTAACTGTTTGATCATTACACACAGTTACTAAAGGGAGTCAGTCTTAACCAGCTGACTGTCATCTTCTCTTTTAGAAATGGCTGCAAATGGACAGCGCTGCACAAGAAAAATGGAAGGAGACAAGGAAAGTGGTACCAAATGACTAACTTCAGTTGAACTGAAGGCGTGGCTTTCATCATGAATACTGAGCATGTTTGTAAGTCGCTCCAAATAGCGACATCTTCCAAATGCTTTGCATTTAAATGAAACTGTGAAAAGGAAAGTGACTGGTGGATCAGAGGTTTGGAAGATAAATGTGGACAAAATGCGAGTCAGACATGTTTCACATACATTTCCAAGGGCTGTCCTGTTAAGATAAAGAGCTGACACCTGACAAGGCTTATGAGTGTTACAACTGTAAAAGAGTTGAGAAAACTGGGTGTTGAAAATAGGCTACATTAAAGAGGAGAAATCAGAAAAAAACATGTAAATAAAGGGGAGCCGTGAAAGAGATTTACTTCTTTGAAATCGACCCTTGGTAATTCACATTATCATACAGGCACTTAAAGTGAGATGGCAAAATGAACAGAGGATTAATGGGATTGCCTCGGGAGATTTTATTTAAGATTATAAGCAAGGAAAAAAACGGAGTTGGAACATGAAACAAATGTGTTTATAGAGAGCATGCTTTGTGCATGTGTGTGTCCATGTGTTTGTTTGAGCAATGTTTCCAGTCCAGTGGACTTTATCTCATCTCTGACATTCTGGTTCAGAGCTGCTCTCCTGCTGCTCCTTTGATCTCCTCTTCCCTTTTTTCCCTTCTGGTCTCCTCTGACTCCCACTCACTCTGACCTCCAGGGACTGTCTTCCTTACTGCGGACCAAGGAACACCGCATGAAGCTAGGCATCCGAAGGCGGTGGGCAGGGCCCTTAGCCTGGGGGTCGCAGGCCGGCAGGAGGGGCATTTAGGACTTAAGTCGAAAACAAAGGCCCAAACTGTAGTAAGGAAGGTGGGAGAATAGAACGGGTAGGGAGATGATAAATGTATGGTACACTTCCTGAAGATGTGAAAGAATGAGCAAGGTTGCTGCTGTGTGTTTTGTTTGATAAGATTCTGGAGGCTGGTAGCAGATTATTTTTGTTAGTTAGAACTATAGTAAATTGAAGTCTCATGAATAGAATCAGCAGGTGTTCTTTGATTTTTGTGCTCAATGTACAAAATGACACTAATGTAAAAGTTTGTTATCTCTATACAACTATAGAGCATACATACGTAAGTTCTGGACCCACTAACTTTACATTTTTAAAAGTTTTTATTTCAGATTCCTGTTTTGGTCCTCCTGGATCTAGACTAAGACTAAAGCCTAAAAAGTGACCATTTGGTGGAAAGGGGCATTAACGTTCTCCCCTCTTCTTGGGATTCACGATTTTTTAATTAAAGCCAATGTTTCTCAAGTAAAATGGGAGTCTGGTTTCTTGACCTTGGGCAAGAATACAGTTTTTATTATTCTTATTTTCAAAACTCTGCATTTAGGAACCTGTATTTATGGTTCATGTCTGTCTATCTATCACAAAAAAAAAAATATCAAAAAAATATATTAGTATATTCTGACTCATTATAAAGTGTATCGCCTTTAGTAACATGACTGTCTGGTGAGGGCAATATATCTGTGTTAAAATGTAGGTGGAAGATGATGAAATGCAGCTACATCATGTAATGCTGTGGTTTGTTTTTGGAGGATAACATTCAGTGCATGTTTTAAATTTAATCTCCCTTACCCTCATTTCCTAATTAGGCTGGAACATGCTCAGAAAAATACCAGTTTCAGATATGATTTCAGTTTAATACCCTTTTTTAAAAAGTGACAACCTCCATGTTAGGTCTGGACATAACTTACTGAGAGTTATTATTTCCCAAAGCCGATATTGTCCGGATGTATCAGCAAAACGGTCTGTGACAAGTGAGCTTGTGTGTGTGTGTGTGTGTCTGAGCTCGAGCAAAGGATTTGGAGTCGGTGTGCGTGATTGGCACACAATGCAGATGTGTGGGCAGCAGATGCCATCTGGAGAAAGCAGAGTGGGCTGGTAGAGGGAGGGAAATGGGGAAAGGCGTGAGGGGGGGGGTTGCTGCGCTACTTCACCCCCTCCAAGGAAAGCGTCTGGTTTGACAGGAACATAAAGGAAACGATGGGAGTGTAATCAATCAAAAATGCTGCGACTCAAATAAAGAGACACAACAGACACCAACCGCCCACTAAAACCAAGTCCCGACCACCATGGCGGTCAGTCACCGCCATTGGATGAAACTAGGGCGCCATTGGTTGAAAAAGATCAAAGGTGTCCCTCCAGGTTCTCCCCGGGGCTGATTAAGGTTGCCAGGCATGCTGTGGGGGGAAAACAAGGGAAAGTTCTCTGGATGTCGTTTCAAACAATCAATGTTTGGGAGCAGTTTGCAAATCTGGTAGAGGATCAGATGATTTATGTGCTTCATTACACTGGACAAGAAGCTTTTGCAGGGGAGCCCAAACCCCAAAAACGACACATGATCACATCCGAGAGGACATACATAAACCCCCATGCATAATTCTCCATTTATCCTTTTAATCATTCTTTACCATCCAAGAACCATGTTGCAGAGCTGCCCTCTCATTCCACTTGTACTTAATAACTCTCCATGTTTGATGGCATCTGTGAGGGGAAAACAAAACCATGCTATTTCTGTTGAAGGCAGGTTTATTTGCAATGAGATCACCCCATGTGAGAAAACTCCTAGATTTTCCCTTGTATGGGCAGAAATAAATATCCAAATAGCCAAATCTTGGAGGCCTGAGTTTGGTGTGACAGCTAAAAGGCATGGGAATCTGGCGGACGTGGATGCTAGACACATAAAGACACATTCATATATGTGTGCTGCAGTAATGTCTTGAGGAAAAATGTCTTCAGACACCCGCTGAGTGTGAGGAAATCTTTCTACACCTTTAGTCCTCACTGACTTGTCATCAAACATGGGGTTTCGAAAAAGGAAGCTACAAAATATCAGATTTCACATAACAATGCAGAGGCGCTTTTGTGTGTGGTTAAATTTAGTTTTGACTTTCTGTTCTCAGATATGGATTGCTTCCCAAGGACACTTAGGCGAGATGCGTGTTTTCCATCTGAATCACTGTCTCTGATCAGTAAAAGGCCACGTTCCACCCTTCTAAAGGAGACACAATATCCAAAAAAAAAAGCGCAGGTTGGGGTTGTGGTAACCTGTCCACTGGCTGCGACTGGCTGCGCCGTGTGCTGATGCAGAATGCCCTAACCTGCCCACGCAGGGACAATCTCCTCTACAGATCATTCAAAGGTTACCCATCAGCCACTGGAATGGGCACATCTCCTGGGAGCTATAGAAGACCTGTGTAGGAGGACATAAAAGAGCGAGAGCACCCTGGGCAAAACCACAAACCTAGACACAGCTGGCTTTTCTCAGACCTGAACAATGCAGCCTTTGTGTAAAGAAAAACTGCAGAGGCAACATCAATTCCTGCACATCATTCACCTGTGCAGCGCCACGACATCAGGTCTGCTCCATACTTTCAAATGGAGGCTGCGCCCGCGTGTATGTTTCATCATAAATACCCATAAAGCCTTGATAATATTAGAATAATAGCAGGTGGCAATAATCCAATACAGGCCTGCCACCGATCCCACAACGGGTATTGTCAATTTCACAAAGTGCAATACCATGTAGTGTTAGGAAGGTCACGCTCATGCTTGTTCTTTAATCCAATTTTGGAGGCAGAACAGGCGTCTACATCGCCGCTAGGTGGCGACCTTGGTCCGATGCGGCTCACCCGGGGCAAGCGCTGCGCTTGACTGGAGCCAGACTACATGCAGGATCAGCACAGTGTGGCTGCTGAGGAACAGAGGACAAAAAAAAACAAAAAAAAAACTGACGCACTGCATTTCACTCATATACTGAATAGTTTAGGAGCCGTTGCTGTTGCTCGTTTAGAGTTAAGGATGCGGCGGGTTTCTTACAACAAACTCTGCGCAATAGGGATGCAGAATGTAGGCAGCGCGCGCAAACATTCCTTTCGTTTTCAGTGGTGACAAATAAAATTCTTCCCCTCACATTTTATTTTTGTTTTGTCAGTAGATGACTTGGAGTCATGGTGATTTTTACAGCTTTTGTACCTGCACGGCGAACGTTTTTGAGAAACGCCACCTTATATTACTACCACCTTGTCGTGTGACTATGGTGTCCATGGGTAAATGAGATTGTTTGGGGGGTGCGGGTGGGTAGTTAATGATTATTTGACACCCCGAAGCCCATTACGTTTCCTATATGGATTGACGGGGTCCGCGTCAGAGCGCACAGAGTAGACCCGCCTCCTGACTGTGGAGAGCTCCGTGCGTTTCTCTCTTGCTGCCCGCTTCAAACCCATATTCCACTGGGAAAGAGAGAGAGAGGGAGAGAGAGGGAGCGAGTGAGAGAGAGAGAGCAGGACCTGGGAGAAGAGCAACGAGAGAAAAAGAGGAGAGAAAAACGGAACAACGACGCAAATGGCACTCATGGCAGGGATTTTGTTCACGGCCACCTTTCTTATTTCTGGGATTTCTACATTTGTTTCGTCGGCACGGATATACCCCCCGAATGAAGGTAAGGTTGTTGGGAGAAAATAACTGCCGGGGACTTCTGACTTCATCCCCGCTCCGCGTGTGTGTGACTGCGCCGCGGAGTCTCACTCCGTGGCCCCCGGTTGCGAGTGCGCGGAGCCGCGATGAGTTTAATGAAGGAAAACGGCGACGGTCACCTTTACGCAGCGACTTTTGCGGGGTTTTGTGCGAGCGAAACTGGAGCGAGAAGTAGCTGCCCAAATGCGCATCGGTTGTTTTGGTCTCGGCTGGGGCTAGGATCGTGCCAGAGCGCCAGCCTGGGAGCAAGAATAGCCTACTTGAAGTCCCGATATACGCTGTTTTCTTGACGAAGGAGCGAAGGTCAAGCTGATCTTTGCTAAAATAAAAAAAATAAAAAAAATTTGTTGAACAGCACTTACATTAACGGACGTGGCATGTGGAAAAGAAATTAAGCGATTTTACGAGTCAGCGTGAAACCAAAATTCGGCTTACATCCGACTGACCAAGCAGCTCCTCAATTTCAGAATTGTTCACAGTGATCGCTTCTGCTGTCACCTTACGTTTAGTGAAAGATTATGAATCAAAGGCGATTCAAAAAGTTGAACCGTGCCGCTTTGCGCACCAGATACGCACCGATTTAAAGAATATTAACCACCAATTAACAATATATTTTCGGCAATAATCTGCTAGAAATATGATTAAGGGACCCGATGTTAAACCGCAGGATGTTTAAATAGAGCTCGGTAGGTTTGGGACTGGAGTTGTCTGCTCCGAGTCCCGGTGCGCGATACACCAAATCCAACAGGCCCAGCACAGATTAAAACACACTTCATATTAAGATCAAATTATTTCCGTCGACCTGCTTTATTTTATTTTAAACAACCCAACACGACGCACGTCTGTGCTCTGCAGACCGTTTCGTCAAACCTTTTGTGCATCTGTCCTGCACGGCGGAGCGGAGCAGCTTGACACAACAAGTCCCCAACGACACACCACGCTCCGTTTATTTAAATGTGAAAAACATTGCTCCTCTTAATTTAATCCATAAAATCACACACGTCAAGCGCATATATTTCGCATTTATTCGGTCGTTTATCAGGAGATGTCGATTTATCATTCTCACTGAATGCAAGCAAACCTAAAATATTGATGCGTTTAAACAAATTTGGTCGAACTCAGTCGAAAAATAATTTTTCATTAACGCTTCTCTAGCATGTTGTGCTCATAACTTTTCTCGCCGAAGTAGATTGCTTGAAGGATTTGGATGCTTTTTTTGTTCTTCTGCGGCCAAGTTTATGCGCAGAGCTCCAATCAAACAGGCTTGGAACAAAACGGGAAAATCATTATATCAAAGCCAATATAGGCAAACTTCAATTTGTCAGGAGTAGAAAATCCTTTTCTTAGCGTAAATCAATCAAAACGAGCTCATAAAGCACAGCAGGGAATTGCGCACAACAAAACATGCACAAGTACATCGTGAAGACGCGCGGGCCTACTGCCTTTATTCTCTCCCTGCACTGGTGTTCATCACATGGATATATTTTGTACTTGATAAATCGCTTTAACATCCATTTCTGGTCATTAATAAATAGGAAGCCATTTTTTTTCCCTCGGAGCGTTAAGCCTAATTGGATTATATATGCCAATGTCGATGCTGTATGGACTGTCTGAGGCTGCGCGCTCACTTTCTCATATTCTTGTTTTCCAGTCACGATATTGGACTCCAGAGCTGTGCAGGGGGAGCTGGGATGGGTCGCTAACCCGACAGAAGGAGGGGTAAGTTCTGCAAAGAAGTGTCCCCTTGTTAGGACGCATGCTCCCCTTTTGAGTAAAAATAGAGAGATAATATCCAGTACTGGCAGGAGCTCAGGAGTGCACCGCCACAGACATACACAGCCCTCTTTGATAAGACTTTGCCCTGGTGAGCCTTTCGTGGGGATATCTTTGTTGATGATTTATTGTGCAACTGTCAGGATGTTAGGCTAAGGATTAGATCATTTCTTTTATGGAACTCTAAAATATGGATAAATAAATAAGAACTGGCTAATTTTTGTAGCTTACATACAGAGCCCTTGGAACACCCGCCAGGGCCCCATGGGGTCCCGGAATCCACTTTGAGAACCATTGGTTTATAGGCACCCCGCTCACCCCAACCCCAGCTCCTCTTTCTCCTCTCTCCCCTTCTCTCTAACCGCTCTGTAATGGTCAGATGCAGGGACCGATACTGCAGCGGGCGTCAGGTTTCCTGAATAGACGGTGGATTGAATCGGCCTTTGTGGAGAAACTTTATATCCCTTTCCACCATTGAGTTGAAGAGAGAGGGAGAGCAAGAGAGGGGGGGTAGAGGGAGAGGGGGGAACTTGGCAGCTGAGAGAGGGTCCTCTGGAATGGATGAATAAGGGGTAAAGTGCAGTGGGGTTCAGCTCTTGCTGCAGGACGACCAGTTTTAAAGAAACCGGCAGTACGGTCGACCAAATGTGTGATCCCGTAGTCTAATTGGGGAATCTACAGTGGCTCCGATAAGAGAAAAGAATATGGGTGGCAGGGCCTTAGGTAATCAGAGGCTTTTGGCATAAGGAAGACGTAAGAGATGTGACATGCCTCAAGTTTAGCCATATAATAACGGCCAAACCAAACATGTGCTTGGTGGTTGAATTAATATTTGTTCACATTCAACAAATATTCAACAGTCAGACAGGAATAACTGCTCCTTTTGTGATTAAGAGCACAACTGAGCCTTTTAATGTTTTACGAGAATTAATACAAATCAGCAACAATCATGTCGGCTAATGAATTAGAACCCAGGGGACAGACTTTCACCCCGTGCAGCTGTTGCAGGCTCTGCTCGTGGGTCTTTTCTAAATGAACTTGGTCTGCGCTGCGCTCAGGTCCTCCCTCTGCCATTTTATCACAAACAATTGATTGACAGGGTCCCGGCAGCCCCGGCAGGCCTTCATTCAACCTCTCATTACGACCAATTGGCCTTATTTTCCCTATTTCCTGCTATCGGGTAAAGGTGCGGCCTTATCTCAGCGCCGCTTGATTTCCACAACAAAAGGGGAGGGAGCCGAAGGAAGAGAGCAAAGTGGAATGGAACAGCAGGGAATGATAGACATTTTCTCAAATCCTGCAGCCGCAGCTATGTTTTGCATTATCCCTCTCTACACCAGGGGAAATAAGGCTTTAATCTAGATTGTTTATGATAAGGCATCAAGTCAAATCTGGCAGGATAACCCATATCTACCACTGTCCCATTATGTTTTTCTAAATGGTTGAAGCTACGGCAGCCAAAGGCCTGTCTGCTAGTGTTTACAGCCAGTTCAGTCAAAGACTCTATTTAAAAATAAGCAGTGAAAAAAGCGTAAGGGAACACGCCGCTTTGAGCCTCTCAAGACGTGCTTGTATTTGCTCAACAGTGCTCTGTCGAGAGGGGAACTTTATCATAAGTAAAACAAACATTCCCTCCCAGCAAAAATAAGCCAGGCCTCGCTGGATAACTTAATCCATGCGCCCCGCGTCAGCGTATCCCTCTCTCCTGTGAGTTCAGGCTAACATCGGGGAACATGTGTGCCTCCGTCTCCAGGCCTCAGTCATGTATGCAAATGTGAAAACAGCCATTAGATCATTAGCATTACCTCGGAGGGCCTTCTGCATCCACATAATCCTGTGTTTGCATTCTTTCCTTTCCACCTATGCTAATGCGCTGGTCTATCCACGACTCTGTGTGTGTGTGTGTGGATTTTGTATATCACTCCCCAAGTAACTGAACTGTAGGTATTACTGAGGCACGGAGCTAATTACACTTTTCATTTCCTCATAGTTGGGAAGCAATGAATAATAATGTCTTTATGATTCCGTATTAGGACTGAAGTCTATTAGATGTCATTCATAAAATATGCATTAACTGTGGCCATCAATTAATGCTGTGCTGGAAATCAAATATTGACTCTACTAATAAGATGTGTATTTGCATGGTATCTCCTATTCTTGGTTTAAACTGGCTCCATGGTGGCCATACTTTTCAGAGCCTTGTCCTTTATAGCTTTTGTAGTATTTTTTCTTGCAAATATCTTTAGCAGCTATTGGTAAAATACAAAAACACTAACTAGACTGGATGTTTAATAATGTTTACGGATACCCTTGTGACATTTGAATGTGTGTTTTCCCCAGTGGGAGGAAGTGAGCATTATGGACGAAAAGAACATCCCAATCCGGACATACCAGGTGTGTAATGTCATGGAGCCAAATCAGAACAACTGGCTCCGCAGTGACTGGATCCCCCGCGGAGGTGCCCAGCGTGTCTACATTGAGATCAAGTTCACCCTCCGAGACTGCAACAGCCTCCCGGGGGTCATGGGAACCTGCAAGGAAACCTTCAATCTTTACTACTACGAATCCAACAATGACAAAGAGCGCTACATCCGTGAGAACCAGTTCGGCAAGATAGATACCATCGCCGCGGACGAGAGCTTCACTCAGGTGGACATCGGCGATCGCATCATGAAGCTGAACACCGAGGTCAGGGACGTGGGCGCCCTGACCCGAAAGGGGTTCTATTTGGCCTTCCAGGATGTCGGAGCTTGCATTGCGCTTGTTTCCGTCAGGGTCTTCTACAAGAAATGCCCTTTGGCTGTGCGTAACTTGGCCCAGTTTCCTGATACCATCACTGGGGCCGATACGTCCTCGCTTGTGGAAGTTCGTGGCTCGTGCGTGGATAATTCAGAGGAGAAAGAGGTTCCCAAGATGTATTGTGGGGCCGACGGAGAGTGGCTGGTGCCCATTGGAAACTGCCTGTGCAACCCTGGATATGAGGAGCGCAATGCAGAATGCCAAGGTAAAGAACTAGAATGGCTGTTGGCCCCTTTCTAAATTAATAAACCAGTCTCCAAAATCCTTTCCACACTCACGCTATCCTACCAGTGTAATTTCTTCCCTTCCTCTGTGGGTTTCTTTGTCTTTACCCCCCGTGTTTTGTTCTCTTTGTCCTTCCCTCTCCTCCCTCCCTCCCTCAATTCACCCACCTTGCACTCTGTTGGATGTTTTTATCTCCTCGCTCTCCCACTCTCTGCAACCTCCCTTCCTGTGTCTGCTTGGGTGATAGAAGCAATGATGACTGTAAATGGAGTAATTAGCAGGCCCATGGGGAGGTGTTGTGCAATGGGATGCATCCCAGGAGAATCGGTGACACCGGGAGAGGAGGGTAGAGCACCGACTGGTTCACACTGCCGCTGCGTCTTTCACCCCCACCTGCTCTTTCTCTTATTCCCACCGGAGCCCGATGCTGGGTAAAGGAGATAGACAGCTTTAGAGGGAGAGAAGTAGAGAGAAAGGGTTTATAATTCCAAGCAGGTATGAGAGGAGTGAAAATACACAGCTGTGAGATGGGGTCGAAATAGTGCTATTTGACAGGAGGGGAATAGCCCTGTGTGGACGATTATTCTAGTCTCAGCTTGCTGTGATTCTATACCAGGCTCTTTGATGAGGTTTTAAGGTCAGTGCAGAGTGCCTTCTAGATTATTTTTTTTTCAAATCAGGAGTATGATAGAGCCTATGACATGTTGGTGAATTCACAACCTTCCTATGAGGCGTAAAGAAGCCTTTGAGTTTTAGAGGTTTCAGGCGAGGCTGTTGATAATTTAATTTGCTTGTTTCATTGCACCCGGTAGATTATAGCTCACGCTTTACAGGACTGCACTGTTAACAGTATCTGGTAGTATTCTGTAGCTGTTTTGTGGATCACATTCAGCCTTTTTTTTTTTTTTTTAAAAATGGGCCACAGTTGTAAACCGGCCAGACGAACGGATGCCAGTTCTGCCATGATAGTTTATTGGCGTACTACATTCACCACACACCACCATCGCACACACAAAGCAGCAGGCCCGCTGCAGTGAGGGGTCAGAGGCTGGGCACGGGTGATTAACAGGGGGGACGGACCACTACACCTCTCCTAATTTACGGGGAAACCTTTATCTTGGAGGACTAATTGCATGACAAACAGGTCTGGTGATTTAGGGGTACCACCGGCTGCTTGGGGGTGGGGGAGGCAAATGGGTTCAAGTAGTCACAGATGTTTTTTGTGTGTATTCGTCCCCAAAAAAATCTAAACAAAAAAAAAGAATTATATGAACTGTAAGAATCCACTTGGGGTGTTTTCATCTCCTCTGTCACTAGTTTCATATGGCTCTGGCCAGGTTTCTGTCCCCAGGGTCGGCTTCAAAGAAGCAGAGAGAGCTGCAGGGTTGAGGGAAGGCAGTTAGGTACAGTTAAAGTAAACTTTCCCCAGTTTTCTATCATGCAATTTACTATAATAACCTCTCATGTTTCACATCAGAATGAGAACCCAGATCCCATACTGTATATCCTAGCTTCCATTTGTTTGGGACATTGAAATAGACGCATATCTCCCCTTTAATTCCCGTTAAGATAAATAGCTGTTACCCACCGAAGTTGACAATAAAAGGCTTTGGAACCCTTGACTTTATATGAGTAATGCAGTTTTATAGAGTTTGCCAGCCCTGGCACTGACACTATTGCTCTGGCCAATACATCCATTTAGTTCACATATCACTGCATCTGCTTGAGTTTGTTTAAGTTCACAGTGCCAGTGAAACCTCTCCATTCACTTTTAGCATCAGTCACACTCCTTATATTTAAATATACATTTTTTCCCCCCTTTCACTTCATATTCCTGGATAGCACGCACTGGGTTTACCCTGAGGCGCCAGTGTGGGTCAGTCAGTGACTTTAGGGTTGAAAGGTGCTGGCCACCGCTGGTCTTCAAGTGCACTGATGAGCTGGTTAATATTCCCCAAAGTGACAGGCTCTATGGGATAGGGACTCCACTCTTCTATGGCCATGTTGACCAAGGGACTTAGACAGAGGCTTGTTTTGGGGGGAGGGTGGATATCAAGGAAGAGTTGTGGGTTTTCAGTGAATTTGCTCGGACTCTTTAAAAAGTTTCAACAAGTGTGCGACAGTGTGCCAGCGTATGCTCCCATAAGGAGACCTGATGAAGTTTAAACACTTTCTTTTAATGTTTTTTTCATACGGTGCACGAAGCCCAATTGTGTGAGTGTGTGTGTGTTCACATGCCTGTGTGTGGATGTGTACGTGTGGGGTTACAAGGGCACCTTGGCCCCTGGTTCCCAGCCCAGGATGAATGGGCTCTCCTCCATCATTGTTTGGGGCAGCAGCAGAGCCGACCCAGGCTGGTAATGTTTGGGGTTGGGGGTAGGCTGACGGGACATGTAGGAGCTGTATACTCCACCCCTGGCAGAGGTCAGGGGTCGCCTCCTTCTGCATCCATCTTACCGCTGAGTTTGACAGGGTCGTGGATCCAGGATTAATTAAGACGTCAGAGTTTTGACAGCTGCGGCGGGGGAGTGTGTGTGCGTGTCTGTGACGGAGACAGACCAAAGGTGGCTGGGGTGTACTCCTGGGGCCGAGGCGAGAGGGGCACCAGGGCAGCGAGGGCCAAGGGGACGCCTGATCTGAGAGAGAGGGGACTCTGCGTGTTTGTATTTGGGATCCCTTTCCCTGTTAACCACCTCCCCCCCCGCACTCTGCGGGGGTCAGGGCGTCCTCTCGCTCCTCATCTGGTGAGGGGGTCCCTACTGTTTGAGGTGTGGACGATGTGGTGGGAGGCAGAGATTAGTGAGCACCATGTATGTCATTACGGGGGAATGGTAATTAGCTTAACTGCCTTTTTTGTCAGCGAGCGAGAGAGCCGTCCGACCAGCGCTGTGTCTGGTAGCAGTTTCTGCCTCCGTGGAGCAGCGATGTGTGTTTTCACAAAAATCAGCAGATTTCAGGTAGCGTGCGTGTGTTTGGCCGCAAGTTGTGTTTGATGCCGAGTTTGTTGTGAATATATCTTGGTTAAGGTTTGAAGGTGACAGATGCTTCTGACTCTGCAGAACACTAGCTCCTGCTTGAGCTGCAAACCGGTCCCCAGGAATACCCTATCATCAATGCAAACATAAACCAGTTTGTGCTCTTATTTATCTTAGGATTTTCATTGCATTCTGTAGCCCATAATCTCATAATTGCAAAATTAAACCTGAGTCTAAACTAAACCCTAAAACCAAATTTGATCATTCAGAGCTCTTAGGACTAAAGTACATTCATTTGCATACATATCCTGGTGATTTTGTAAACTGTAACAGCAGTGTCTATCCCCATAAACCTTATTTAAATGGAGACATTAGGGACTAGCTTTCTGGTCCGCAAAAAAAAGGCAGGTCCCCGCGATGTTCCCATGTAAACAGATTTGTGTCCCTTAAAGATGAAAATATAAACACACACACTTTATTCATGGCTCACTTTGACTGATTTTTTACCTTTTGCGCTGTTTTTTAATTTTATAATTAATTCATTTGTCAAAACAGAGCCATAACCTTTAATTTCCGTGTGTGTGTGTACTGAGTGTGTGTGCGTGTGTACTGTGCTGGTAAGGGCTCAGGCTCCGATTGTGATGTCGGCGTACAATCAGAGCCTTTTTCTCACCTGAGGGCCCCTGCCTCGCCTGCCTTCATCCTACCCGCAGTCTCTGCTGAGCTGGAAATTCTCAATGGCATTGGATTAAGAGGTTTTAGGGATGAAGTTTCTCTCCCGTGCCCCGCTCATTGTGTGCGTGCGCGTTTGTGTGTGTGCGTGTGTGCATCTGGGTCTCCCATTCTCTCGCTCCCTCTGTTGACGGTGTTAAATATGCGCTTGGGAGCATCATTCTAAATTCACCACGTAATTCTATTTAGCCCGCTGGTCCCCGATGGCTTTAAACACACCGACTCAGTCCCTCACTTTGCCCCCACCTCCCCGCGCTTTTCTTCCTCCTTCCTCCTTTCTTCTGCATATACACAAATTAAGCATTTGCATCTTCCTTTAGGCTGACATGGCTGCTTGCTTGCTTGTTTTTTTGTGTCCCGCGTCTTCCGTCTCTTCAGATTTCTTGTCGCTTCAATGGCTCTTTATGAGCATTCTTCTCCTTTCACACGTCTCTGTCTCTTATTTCCATATCACTCCATTTTTTTCCTGCTTAATTTCTCTAAGCAATTTTCACCCATTCATGCCGTCTTTTTTTTTCTCTCCGCATCTCCTTTTTTCCCCCCTCTCCCTCTCTGTGTGCCGGCCGCCGAGGTGGTTAGTGCTCGTCAGCCTGTCTCTGGTGGCAGCAGCAGGAAGTGGGCTGAATAATGAGATTACCTTCACTGTTGGGAGGCAGGCAGCGAGGAGCAGCACGCTCAACATCATCACCCGTCATTGTTCCCGCGCAACACACATGCACAAGTGACACATGTGCGTGTGCTCGCAGAACCCCAGTGTAAACATCGAGGCACATGCAGCGAGGGGAGCGATCGGGGGAATGTGCTCGCTCATATCCATGCACAGCCAGAGATGCAGAAAAAAACAACACAAAACAAATATCTTTTTGCACACACGTGTAAAAAACCAACACATTAAGTGATAAGCTTGCGTAGACACACATGTGCAGCAGACTCACACACCCGCAGTCTTTGGTATGCTTTAGCGCACACAGACACGCTCTCAGAGCCGAGCTGAGCAGAGTGCAGCAGAATGGAGGTGAATGTACTCATCACTCGCCCTGCCACCAGAGAGGCTCATTTTGTGCTGCTGAATAGAGGCGAGGAATCTATTACCAACTGAGAGCAGGGAAGAACAACAGATACTGCGAGAGAGGACAAAATGTCTCATGAGCGATCCCCCACCTCCCTCTCCTTCCTGCTGCAATAATTGCTGAAAGCCTTTTTTTTAAAAAAAAGTTCTGTTCTTGTTTAGCTCCTCAAACGATTTAAAAAAAAAAAAAACTAAAAAGTTCTCCCAGCACTCACAAATCTTCTCTTGACTAGATGGATGGCGGCTGGTGGCAGTAATTCAGTCGTCATTAGCCGAGGTGCTGAAATGTTTTTCCTGCTTGGGCTGCCGTCCGGCCTCTGTGTTTGTTCCCTTTGCAGTTCTCGACAGTCATCACCCCTCTCTATTTCTCCTCGCCGTGCCCTATTTAGGGCAGGAAGCCACTGGTGATCGAGCATGACCCGGGCTGATAGCCGTAGTGCTCCCATAGCTGCACCGGCCACACCGCAGTGTGTTCGGCTACGCTGCCACGAATGTTCATCTTTAAGTCATTTATCGCCCACTGAGTTCTCAACCCTCATTTTTTCCTATGAAAGTTTAACTCTTTTTGAGAATGTACCACATTCTTGTGCTGGGGATATAATGCTAGTTGCAGGAAAGTGCATTTGAAACAAGAAGAATAATCTGAACTGTTTTGACAAAAACAATATTTTAATGCAGGCTACTGTGCAAGAAACTGACAGCTGAATTAGACTCATTCATTTGTTTTGAACAGAGTTCAATAGCAACAGGTGTCATTTAAATTCCTAACAGGCTAATGTTCTTTGTAAACAGATTAAAGAATACTAATCTTTATTTATTTATAAGATCTGCAGATAGAAAGTGTCCGCGTTACGCTTCATTTAGACTCTTAATTATGTAGCTTAGTCGTGCTGGAAAAATGATCAAATCACACTCACATTTGGCTTTTTTAAACATTAAATTAAAGTGATATTTTGTGTTCCCCTTTCAAAATGCTAAAGCGGTTCCCTTTGGTGCATGCACAAAACAGATGCAGTATTCATTTCATATACTTCTCTCTAGAAAAGACCACATAGCTACAGTATGTACACATTTTTCAGACATCTTGCTGGGTTATAAAATATATCTTCAGCCCGTAAAGGAACACCCAGTCCTAAAATTCAAATTGCAAAGATAACAAGTTTTTATAGGACGGATGCGGAAGAGTGTGTTTGCGGTGCAGCTAACGTCAGCTGGCATCAGCAACATATGTGTCATGGAAGTGTCAGAAAGGGGATTTGGTACGATGATAACATTTTCCTCTCCTCTCCTCTCCTCTCCTCTCTTTTCCTCTGCCCTCATCTTTTTGAAAAGCATCCTCTCTTTGAAGCCCTGCGATGGGAAGAGGGAGCGATTAAAGCAGTCAGCAAGCAAATTAGCATGTCAAAAGGCCCTGAATCAATACCCCAGCTCTCTACCAACACAACCCTGCAGTCCTTTCACCCCCTCCTCCCTCTATCCGTCCCTGCCGTTTCCCCATTCCTCCGGCTGTTTCCCTTCTTCTCCCTCCATTTTCTCCTGCACTCCTGCACACTCTCCCTCTTGCTCCCTTGCCCCTCTCTTTATCCCTCGCTCACGTTCAAATTTTTCCTCCCTCGAAAACCTGCTTTCTTCCCCGGGCTGCCAGACTGACGGAGAGAAGAGGCAGGGTTTGTAAAGGGAGATGGACAGATGTATGGGCAGAGAAAGACGGATAGAGAGGGAGAAGTGGAAAGCGATCAAGTGGGCATGGGTGGACTGTTTTGGAGAGAGAGAGCGGCTATGAAAGAGAAAGAGGGCCCCTGCCACCTTCTTTGTGCTGAGAGAGAGAGGCAGAACAGACCTCTCGCCAAGAAGAGCGGAGGAGATGAGGATGCAGCGAGGGAGGTGGAGGGAGAGAAAGGGAGACAAAAAACGTGGGGTGGAGGGGGGGATTTAGTTCCAGTCTGGCAAGCGTTCTTTTTCTGCACTTCATCCGTGGGTTCACCATTGCACAGAAATCCCTTTGATCCGGAGCAATATGTTGCTGATCGTGTGTGTGCAGACAGACAGACTACTTGTGTGACTGAACCATTATCTGTCCTATATTTATTCTGTGCATCTGTCTCGGCAGGCATATCGCATGCTGTATCATAAACTTCTATTAACGTTCCAATCTTGTTGCGCGATCTGAGCCTGGAGACAAAGCAGCCCAGCAGCTCGTCAGATGGACGGCCAGCTCTCCCTCGGTATCTGACAATGGGAGGCTGATTGCAAACACCTTGAAAATGTTTTATCTCTCCTTCTCTGTTTCTCCCGCTGATTTCTATCTTAAGCTCCCTCCATCATACCGGGCCAATAGTAGGTGGTCTTTTCTTCTCTTCCGTCGTCATCCCTTTTCTCTGGGGGCGCAGAGTTCGGTGGCCAAATCAAAGGCTGCTCTGTAGCAATCAGTTAGGGGTTATGACAAAAAGCCTTTGCAATAAAGGGCCGCTGTGTAATCTGATGGGCCCTGAGACTGGATGCAGTGCCCATTTTAATGAGCTGAGATCCCCTTTTTTCTAATCAAGCCGATGCAGGAAATGACACTCTGGTTCATTCTCCGTGGAAAGAACACGCACAGAATGTGATTTGGATTCAGGAATACATGCAGGCTGTTGCAAGGGAACACTTTCGTGAGCAACATGTGTCAGAGCTTTAGAGTCGTGATGTGGGAGGAGATGTTTTTAGCATCCAGGGCTCTGGGAGTAATGTCCTTTTCATTATAGACCATGTTTGATGAGTGTGGAGCACTTAAGAGGCTGCCGCCGACATAAAACAACACTTAAAAAGGTGAATTTGTGCGCCAGAATGCAACTTGTTTCTTGATGAGGAGATGAAAGGACATTCTTGTGTACATAAAAACACACGTAGAGAAAGACGGCAACTTATAAGATGCATTTAGGTCACAGATTTCCTATCACAGAGGTGAAAATGTGTGTGGTTAATTTTGTGTTTGGGTTATCCAAACAACGTTAAGGGTTTCTTGGTCAGTTCTGATTGAGTTCTGTAACTGTGGCATGGTGTTTTGTTTCCAACTGCCAGTAGCCATGTAACAAATGTGTTTAAGCTCTCACTGACTTCATCTCTGTGGAAGCCATGGTTGAATTGTGGCGTTTAAACCTTTCAATCCTGCCAAACTAAAGGTGATCATGCCAAGACTGCGAGCTGTAGTTCATATTTATTACACAGACATGAGAGCTGTGCTGAACCTTTCATATAACTTCGAGCTAGAAAGTGCATTTCCCAAAATATGAAACCTCTGACACTCATTACTTAACTCCTCAATTGCTGTTTTACACAAACTGTAACACACATACATGTTCCTATACTTGGTATCAACCCAGAACTTTGAGATCAAGTGGCTAACCTCTGTACGCGATGTGCATACACACCTGAGATGCAAACTTACATGTGCATCAAACACGCCGTACGGTGCAACCTCTCTGTGGGAGAGCTAAAATGTAATTTGGTGGATGTGGAGGTCTCGCGGTGTCGGGGGATCTGAAGCTGCAGCTCTCCGGGCCAGAGGCAGAGGTGTGTCCATGCTAGGGCACGTCTCTGGGATTAGAAGCCTTGATCCTTACTGATCTGCGGAGTTGTCAAATACTGTTAGAAGCAGAGGGGAGAAAAAAAGAGACGCGGTGCCTTGAAGGCTCAGACCAACAGAGGTATGCGAACGGTAAGAAGAAAGAGAAGGGCAGAGAAAACAGAGAGAGACAGTTAGGACTGAGATTAAGAGAAAAGCAAGTGATAGCGATCAAACTGGGGCATACAGATATCCGACGTGTGTGTGTATGGCAGAAGCGGTGTGTGTGTGTGTAAGAGAGTAAAGGAGAGGGGGAGATGAATTGATTCCTGTCTCGTGGCCCTGATAAACAGCTGGAGATGTGAAAGGTGAAGTGGGGGGGGGGGGGGGGGGGGGGGGGGGGGGGGGGGTGCCTGGAAGCTGCGGTTGATATTACAGTCAATATCACCGGGACTGCACGGACTGTAGACGCACTGACTGTTTAAACTGTTCATTTAGAAGCCTCAGACCAATGAACTCCTCTTCTCCGACGTCTTGTGCTGTGGTGCAAGATCACGATTGGGTGTGACGTGTTCGGCTCAGGTTTTAGTGTGGCGAGATTCAAAGTTTAAAGTCCTGAGCAACAACGTTAATGAATTTATGAAGTCATTTATGGCAGTTCTGCAAGGAATTCCTCCTGCAACAACAACAACACCGCTGCCAAGTAGCATCACCTGCGTGATGAAAGAAGTTGTAAAGATTAGAGATAACTGGAACGGCAGGAAGAGTGCTAGACATACTTGGAGTGAAAGAAGGCGAAGAGTCCAAGAAACACAAAACACAACTGCTCTGGCCATCTTCCAGCGATGCCCACACATTTACTTCAAAGCTCATTTTAACCTTGCGGCCCTTTGTTTGCCTCTCCCCGTCATCACTGTGCCTGTGTGTCTGTCCTCACTTCAAAGCTAAAGGGTAAAACACATTAGTAGGGTAACCCTGTCTAAGCAGCGGCCATTAACCTCAGGCTCCTGTTACACGCCCTGTACCACCCCACCCGCAAGGCCAGGTTCAACTAGCCCGGGGTTAGGGAGGGCAATGCATGCACCCTGCAGAAAACTTTTTGGATACGCATGTACGCTACCAGCATAGGAATGCACACACACACACACACACACACACACACATCATGCAAAGCCATGTCGTGCAAACGGGAGTCGACACAGTTTCAAGTTGGCGGGGGGGTATCGCTTCCACGATGACCTCGTTCCTGTTCAGGGAGGGAGAGAGGGAACGCGGACTGGAGGGAGTGAGGCCTGAGTGACATCAGAAGAGGTCAAAGGTCAAAGCGGTGACAGCCACACTGGGGACCGGCAGACTGTCACTGGGCTGACGTGAGCTGTTGAATAACTAGTGACCCAGGAAAGTTTTTATGTACCCTGACAAAGCGCACACACACACACACACATTCACACACACACAACTGCATGTAAGCACAATGGCAGCTCAGCGCTCTTAGGGACACACACACACACAGACTCATGCATGCACACATGCACAATAGAAGGTGTTTTGAGGCCCCAGACAGGCTGTCGTCTGGGAGCTACAAGCAGATTACCTAAACAAACAACCTAAAAATACCTTCCTTTTCACCCGTAAGTCAACCCTTTCCGACCCCTGCCCGTAATGCAGCGAGCTGCCGCGGAAAAAAAACGTCAAGGTTGATGTTAAACTTGCCCCCGAGACCGCAGACAACTAGGCAATTAAAGTTTTGCATGTGTTTGTGCATGCTTAAGGGCTGACAGATGTTTGCACTTTCATTTGACGTGCCGCGTGTCACACGTGTACGTGAGGCGTGTGTGTAATCTTACTACTTGTGGTAGAGCAAGCAAACTCACATTTAAGCTTCATTAATATGATATTGCTTTTGATCAAGAGACCACTGAATAGATATTCAGCAAGGGTGAGGCTTACCTTTCATCTGCTGTTGCTAAGGGTTAAATAAACTGCCTGTATCCCTCAAAAAGAGTGACAGTTTTCATTTTGGGTTGTTTTTTTTAAAAACATTCCCAGCTACAGACTATTGTGTTACATGTTTTGGAGGTTTAATTCTGCGATACAGCTCTGCTGTCATGACATTATGCTGTAACAGTTTTCAAGATGCAATTTAGCCGTCTGAGGTTACACACCTGTGGAAAGCAGGTCAGAGAGCGTGGACCTATGTGGTTATGTAGAAGGATGTCACATTTTCTCTCTTTTTGAGCTTCAGGCTCATTTGGAGACATTTGCCAACGAAGCAATTAACTCAAAATAAGTTAGAATAAACTGTGCATTGACCGTCATGCAGTCTGGGCCTTGGCGGCAGATTGTTATGTATTTGTGCTCCAGTGTGACACGTGGTTTACACTTGTTTACAGAACTGGCTATGAGGCCCCATTGAGACTGCTTCCCTATCGCTTCCTTTCCTCCTCACCTATTCTTAGTGTGTGCCTGTGTGTGTTCTCCTCACACATCCTCCCTTTCCCTGCCCCATTCTCCTTAACTCTCCCAATTGTTTAGCGGTGTGCGTGTGTGCGCCCATGTGAGTGTCCCCTCGCACAACAACATTAGCATACTCCCGTCTATCTGCTTATTTATTTATTTTCAGCTTTCTGCAACCGAATTGAAATGCAGCCCTTTTCATTGTAAGCAATGTCAGGAAAGCACGCCAAATACACACACATGCAAGACACGCACACGTCCAACATGAGACTCGAGCCCCCTGGAGACCTTGAGGAAATTGGACAAAGACAATACTGTGACCGAGTTTGTTTATCTCCGATCGCCCCCGCTGCGCTGCTGTCCCCGCGCTTACCCTGGTCACACAAAGCCAGTTTCGTGTGTCTTTGTGTGTATTTGCTTGCATAGTGCTGCAAAGTGAATCTGTGTTGTCCAGAGGGCCTTTGAAGGGCTTTGTGTTCATACCTGAGAGTGTGCAGGTGTGTAGAGGTTTGTACGCCTCTGTTTGCATCTCTGTCTTGTTTGCCTTGAATTATAGTCCATTACCCACCTGCTGTGTGAATCTTAGGTCACAAAAGGTCCTTAGTCAGTTGGCACAATGCCCAGCTTTGGGTGGTGCCACCATTGCGGTCCTGGCGTAGAGGCAAAAGTGGAATCTGAGTGGCTCCCACCCAACATAGCCAAGTCAAACAGTGTTCCACCAGACAAAGATGGATCTGTTTGCCTGCACCTCTCGCTGGTCGGTCCATCCCCTGCTCTACTCTGACCACTTTGCCTTCAGCGTTCATTCTCTTCCCTCTCGTAGCTCTCTTTTGTGTAATTTGCTTCCTTGCATTCACCTTTAGAACCTTGTGTCTCATTTTTTAAGGAGTGGTCATGTACGTTCTGAAGTGGCTGGGTGGAATACTTTAGATCTGCGCGATATAACCATTGTGCTAATATTCCTTCTTAAGGCCAGCCTAGAGGAATTAGGGAGGAAGCTGAAGCCTACGTGTCAATAAGAACGCAGGGACCTTGGTCAGCAGGAAGTCTTCAGAACAATATTTCATTTTTTCAGTAATGCAGTCCAAACAGTAACAGTATAGGTGGAACCACAGTGCACACTTATCAAAAAACGTCCCTCTGTTGTTGCAGGAAATAGGTTGTTAGTCTCATATAACAGCAGAAACCATGCCAGTATGCTAAATAACCTTGTCAAAGGTCTTTTACAGTGTCTGAAAAATATCACTTCTGACATGTGAAATGTTACAAATGAGTGCATTTCAGGCTGCACCCCAGTGCTGAATTTGAATAAAAGGACTAGAAATCAGTGCAAGGGAGCAGTTTGTTGTATTTTGATGGCCTCAAAATGTCACTGAGTATACCCCTTTTTGTTCTCAGGGTCTACTTTTGATGTAATTTTCATTTTTTACAACGTGTTTTGCTCGGCTGGCTCTCTGGCTGGTGTGCCTATGTAGGCACAGACATTTTAATTAGGGCACCGTCTTGGGTGGCTCTTGGGTGATGGATTGGTGCTGCTGAAAATACAGTTATAAATCATTCGCCATTTGACAGACAAAGTGCTGGCAACTCCTGCACCCCCTGGCAGTGACCACCATTAGCAATGCTGCAGAGACTGTCAGCAAGGTTGGCTTGTGTGTTATTAACGTTGTTAGCCTCGTTGGCTTTTGTTTGAAGCCTTCATTAACACCAGTAAGGATGTCAGCCCAGATGTCACTATCCAACTTTTTTTTTTTTTTTTTGGTTTTCGCTTTCTAAAGAATGGTACAACTAGTACAGGACCTTTCCCCCCCGCCGGGTCAAGGTCAAGATGTGTGTCGAGTATATGTCATCAATCACGGTGATCAGTTTCGGTGGCCGTGTGTCCCTCATCCATCACGCTGATGGGTTTCGCTGGCCGTGTGGTTCTGCGTCGCTGTCAGGGCCGGAGGTAATTAATAACGCCCAGTGACGGAATTAATGAGTTAACCTGCTCCACTCTCCTGCTGTTCCACTGACAGATGCTAACGGTCAGATACTAGTTATCTTTGCTAATACGTTAGTGGCTCAGGTGTATTCATGTGGATTCTCTTTTATTATCATATTCATGTCTGCATGAGGATAGACAGTAAATATATATATATATATATATATTAGTCCAGCTTGTGACTGCAGCTAGGAGGGTAAACAAAGGACCTCTGGAATAGTATTTTTTTCTAGCAGAAGTCTTACCTGAGCGGAAAAAACAGAAAATATAGAAGAGACACAAAGGCAGAGGAATATGGTAGAAAGGCTGGTTGAATAGCGATTGTTGGCTCCTCAAGGCACGGGAGAAGGAGAGACTCTCCTTGCCCTCAGGTCCTGAAAGCCGATCGCTTGGTTTTTTGAAAGAGCGGCTTTGTGAGGGACGCCTCTGACTGCTCTTCTGAAGAGCCCTTTCTCTCTGTTATGACTAAAAAAAGAGTGACTGAGTTTTCATCACCCAAAGAAGATAAAGCACAGTCTTGAAAAGGAGGGAAATGCAGTAGTTTAAACTTAATTTTCTTCTTTTTTTTTGATCACAAGCGAGGCAATTGTTGCGCCTGGGCAGGCCTAGTTATTGTGTGCCGCGCACTGGGTGTTACATTCCCTGGGTTTTTGGAAGGCTATTGTCGTGCAAGTTTGCTCTCATGTTTTCTGTCCCCAGTGTATTGGATACTTTGTTGTGTAGGCAGCAGAAAAGTTTCCCTATCAGACTTTGCATGCGGGTCGCTCAAGGTGGGCTTCAGTAGGTGGGTGCGTGGGTAGATGTGGTTCTATTTGTCAGCAATGTAGGGAGCATGTATAGCTGTTCAAAGCTTGCTGTGTGGGTTGTTGCCACTCAGAGGAAAACTTAGCCGGGTTTTAGTTGGCTCGCGTGTGGGTAGCCATCATTGTATCATTAGCTTTTCGTGCACTCCTATTTTTTTTTTTTTACAGATGGCTGCATTGATAGTTAGCGTCTTGAGCAGAAGTTCCAGTTCCCTCCCCTCACGCTGTGCAGCCAATTTAGCGAGCAGAATCCCCACCACACTGACAAAATACTCATTAACTCCCACGAGCCTTTCCCTCCACCCTTGTTGCCCCTTTCCTCTAAATGTGCTTTAGCCCAGAGACAACAGAGATTGGGATGGGGCAGGGGAAAGACTGACAAAAGGGGAAAGAGACTAAAGCCAGAGAGGAGGACTGAATGAGTGAAAGAACTGCTGGGGGAGAAAATGGCAAGAATGCGATGTCCCAGTCTATGAGGGATTCCATTTTTTTTGCCTTTCCAGAATAGAACAGTAAGTCACCAGTCTCTTTGTCTGCCTTTGATCTCTCAGCTCAGGGATTTGGCACCTGACAAACCCCTCTCAGTCTGAAAGGAGGCCTGCCGGGAGAAAGCCTAGGAGAGCGAGAGAGATAGATAGAGGGCAGGGAGAGAATCAGAAAAAATAATAAAGAAGCGTTAGCGAGAGGGTGAAAAAGGAAACAGTGGAAAAAGTGGGTTAGACTTTTGAGAGCTGTATGAGAGGATATGACTTGGGCTTCCCAGCTCAGATCCCATAAAAACTAAATACACATGTGTTCATGTGTGTCTGTATTCGCGTCTACGTTTGCCACGGCTGGCCCGGAGAGTGATAAATCCAGCAAGACTTAAGGGAGATTCCTCTCTGAAGCCACGGCCTCCTGGACCACCCACTACTTGTGGTCTCTTCCTTCACACACACACACAATCACACTCCTAATAGGAAGCAAATTCCCCAGCTTTACTTGGATATCGGCCTCTCTTTTTTTTTTTCTTTTTCCTCAGCCCCGTTCCTTCTGCAGGGCAGTCGTTGCTATAAACAAGACCTCATGTGTTGACATCCCATTTTGAAATGCAAGCCCTGAAATCCCAAGTTTCGAACCGCAGATGAAGATGCCACAGCATGTCTTTGGCAAACAGGGTTTTGGTACTGGGACAGCCCAGTGGGGTGAGTCTGGGACGGCTTAATAATTGATGGGCGAGAGAAAAAAAACTAATCAACCGTGCACAGTTTGAGGTAGCCTGCTCTTAGGCTGTCTTTAGACCTTAAAGAGGCTCAGGCCAAAAGGCTGTGAAGCATGGGGCTCAATTAACTCGCCCTCCAGCTTTTAGCATGGGGGCATCATCTCAAACAGCTGGTTGACCCCCCTCTCAACTCCAGCCGCTTTCCTGGTCAGCGCACATGTACAAACCCTGACATCAACTTTGTGTTCTGTCACCTGAAGCGGTCACAACCTCTTGAACAATACCCACAAATCCCAGGGTCCTTCTGTTTCCAGCGATGAGAGCGGGCGTTGAAAGATTGCTTTAAAGATAGAGAGATAACACAAAGTGGCTCCTGACTAATCTCTCCTCTTTTTTTTTGCAACTGCAAAGAAAAGAAATGAAGGCTTCACGCACCCCTGCGGGCAACAATCAATGAGGCCCTTAGCTTAATGTTAGCGAGTGAAGCGACAGGGATTAACCCCTGATTGAGTGAGTGGGAATGGGCAAAGAAAGGCTCAGCAGGTACCAGCTAGCCTGGCTCGGTTAACGCTACACTACGCTAATCCAGCTGCTACAGAGGAGAGGCTAAGGGGCAAAGAGCCTGACTATATTACACTTCCAAGAGAGGGATTTCCCAATCTTTTAGGGGGTTTGTGGATTTCCTCTGCTGTTTGTATGTGTGAGCATGTGGGCTGCTTGGTGGTATGTGTGTTTTTGTTGGAGCACAGACTTCCTCCGTGCTGCGGTGTACGTGGATAGGCGCTGATTTGATTTTTAGTATGGTGAACACATGTGGGAGTTTGTTTATGTGACAGCACGCAGAATTCACTGAAGGATTTATGACTGCGGAACTGTGATCCACGGCTTTCCAATGTACATTGCAAACTTGGTTGTGTATGTGCTTTTGAAGACGGTCTCTATTTGTGTGTACGTTTGCAGACCATACAGTATAAGTGTGTAATTATGTCATTTATATTGGGTACGGATTTACACATCTGTCTTCAGCGGGTCATTTCACATCATAACAAGACAGACCGGGACACACAAACACACTTTCACGCACACTCAAAGCACCAACTGGCCGCCATATCACCGCGCCGCCTCACTGACTGACAGGTTATTTGGTCCAATCGGTGTTGCGACTGTCTGCAGTGCACCTCGCAGAGAATTGTTCTATTGTCCCCCTCTTCTGGTTCAGCGCTCAGGGGCTGAAATATAACCCTGCTAGGCTTCCCCAGCCATTATAGAAACGGATAGATGGAGGAGAAACTCCTTGAAAGACGAGCCCCCCAATCAAACTGTCAGTCAAAAGAAAGGCGAGCACCGTCGCCAAAAGTAGGAAAAGTGTCACTTAGGTTACCATTTCAGGCTGAGGTGAGGTGTGTGTGTGTGTGTGTGTGTGTGTGTGTGTGGGTGTGTGTTTGCCCAAGCTGAGTGAAAACAGCCCTGCGAGAGTGACAGAGCCCCTGGTGTGCCAAGCGTGGTGGCATTTGTTTGTTAAATGGTCTGAAATGCCAACGGCTCCGATTGCATTGCGGCTCCGAGTCCTGCCAGCAGAGCGTATCTTAAATTTGTGAGAAAGACAAGAGGAGGTTACATGATCTTCTCTTTTTTGTCGGAGGAAATAGCTCCCTTTAGCTAGGTTCTGTTGTTTTTGATAATGCGACACAGATTTCGTGCGAAAGGTGAAAAAGGGAAAATCGCTGCAGACGGAAAATGAAGACGGAGGGAAAAGGGATTGGTGGTGAGAATTAATTTCTCTGCAACATATTGTTTTCTGGCTGCTAATTTGATGAAATGGGAACGGGAAAACACAGTGTTCTCTTCTTCTCTTCCACTTGAAAAAACAAAGACTTAAAGTGCCATGCTATGGCAACATCTCTTGTTACCAAAGTCTAAGACAGCCACTTCTATCAGCCTTCTCAGAGCTTCCTCTAGGCTTCACTTCACATAGGTGGGTCTGTCTGTTGATGGGTCAGACAACCACTTAGATTCTAACTCAAATATTTTAACATCTATACGATGGACTGATGTGTACAGTTCCATATGGTCCCTAGATGATGACTGTAATGGCTTTCTTTAGTGTGTATCCGTGCGCCAGCAGGAGGCCCAGACAAGGCTCTAAAGAAACTTCCTTTGCGTCTCCTAATGTATTTGGTAACACCCTGAGTAACTAAAGTAAAGAAATGACACAACCATCAGTTATAGATGCCATGTATGTCCATGTTGATGTCAGCATGTAATTAAAAGCATCAGTATGCCAAACTACAGTGCTGCCTTGGCTCTAGGCTCCATCTTGTCTTCCAGTATGTTATATATGTTGAATGTTAAAGCAATATACTATCGAACTAAACCCACCCTCCTCTGTGTTCTTCTTTTCTTTCAGCCTGTAAGATTGGGTACTACCGAGCTCTGGCCACCGATGGCTCCTGTTCCAAGTGTCCACTCCACAGTTACTCCGTCAGGGAGGGCTCCACCTCCTGCGCCTGCGACAAGGGATACTTCCGATCTGAAACTGACCCGGCGTCCATGCCCTGCACCCGTAAGTACACCCGCCCGCATGCGCCACAGCAACGCGCCACACACAGTCATGCTACCGCTAAGCCACTGGGGGCTGAGGTCCACGGTAATTCTTAAACTGTGTAAGATGAGCATGCAGTTTACTTTGCTAGTAAGCGACGTACACAGAACGACCGCCTTCGCTTCTCTCTTGCCCTCTCTCATTCAGCTTCAGCCTGAATTACCTCCTCACACACACGGAGACAATCACCCTGTGCAAACATAAAGCAGGCGGCTGCTGGTTTAATAGGTGTCTTTTGAATCCAAGTGGTACTTAGTGATCCGTCATGGTGACACAGAACTAATGAGGGTATAAACCACTGCAGCCCAGATTCAGTTTTCCACGGAGACACTGCAAAGCGGAGACAAATAGAAATAAAAATGTTAGGGGGAGGTGATGAAAAAGGTGGGAAAATACACGGGCGGATGGAAAGCCGAAGATGTATGTGTAAGATGTTGCGAAAGAGATAGAGGGCTGTGGTGCAGAAGAGAAAGAACAAGGAAACTAAATACAGGAATACATCTAGGTGTTCAGTGATATATTTCTCAGTGTGTGTTTTCACTTTCCTCCACCTGGCTGTATGAGTCAACTCAGGGTGATCCTTATTCTTCCCATCCCTATCCCCTGACTCATCTGAACAGCGATAACAAATATTGCTAACAGTCCTGCCGCCTAATGATAGCCTTCCTTTTTTTTTTTTTAGCCCTCTTTCCCTCTCTGAGTCATGAAACTGGGGCTTCGTACTGGTAGAAATGTACACAAACAAAGAGAAAACAGAAAGAAACCACATAACACACAAATCCCTGCGCTCTCATTTCCCAGGAAAATAACAAGATTCATACTTTCACATGACAGACGTTTGTGTATGAGTGAGTGTGTGTCATAAAGCAATTTTAACAACCAAAACATCTGTTAAGTTGCTTAGCTCATAGCTGGCTCGCCACTCCGTCAAGGTCCTGTGGATCCATCGCTCAGCGAAAACAGTCCAGTGAATCAGACGAGCATTTGAACTCCGACCCTCCCTCACACTTCACTAATTATTCCCCTGTAGTATGGTGTCTGCGCAAGACCGTAAACCGTGCTTTGTTGTGGAATATTTTCCGAATCTAAAACGGTTCAGATTTGGCTACATCTTAGGTGCAGATTCCTGCTGAGTTGTGTGCTGATTTTCCAACTGCCATCAAAAAATGTTTTCTTGGACAATAGAAAATAGACTTGGAGAATAATGAGCATGATGGAACGGCAACAGCGTCCTTCGAAAAAAAAATCAACTTTAGAAAAAAGTTACAGAAGAGAGAGACAGAAAATGTGAGGAAGGAGAGCAAGAGTATGGCTTACAGTAAAGGTCCACTCTGCCAGGAATCATCACCGGGGCGCCTGCATTGCCAAGCGAATTTGACAAAGAATGAAATCATTTAAGCCAGTTTAACATGCAGACTATCTGATTGTCTATCTTTTCAATATGTGTTTTCCTACACTAAACTAAATCACATGGAGCTCGAGGAAATTTTGGTGGCCATGTTTGTCTCTGAAGTTTTGAGGACGTGTCAGTTATTAAACACACTAAAAAGAACATCATCCTCTTTATTATTTGATAAATTCACAATAAATCATATAAATATATTTGTAGTCAAACTGGTTTAAAGTCATTTATGAATAGATTTCATGTAAAAACATATTTTTACATTTTGACACTTTGAGGCATGTCATTTTTTTTTTTTTTTTTCAGAAAACAAGCTCCACCAGGGAGGTCAGCTTCCTGGAATAGAAATGAAATGGGAAAACAAAGCGAAAAAATAATTGTGCGTCTGATTATGAAGCATTCATGCTGCAAATTATATATCAGAACTTTGATTTTTCACCACGACTTTTGGATTCTTATTCATAATCCCACCTGCTTCTAATACAGAGCGAGCTGCGGTGCTTGTTGTGGTTTTATGAAATATTGATAAATGCTCAAATATGAATAGATGAAAGTAAAAAAAAAAAAAAAGGGCTACCAAGCCCTCCCATTCCCTCAGTGCTTGGCCTCATCACTTACACGCTGCATTACTAACCCACTTTTAATGGATGAGCTGGGAGGTCATCCCCATTGTCTTGTTAGTCAGCACGACATTTCACAACGGCTGCTGCGGGCAACAGCAGTCGGAGCTCATTACTCGGCTGATTTTACAGGACTGCGCTCTGCCGTCTCCGCCGCGCTGCGAGCTCCTCTTGAACATTAGCCCGACTCTCTCTGCGACCCTTGCCCCGCCTCGTCAGGCGGTCAACATTTGATCTCTGAACTCTCACCTTGTCTGTCGACTGCTGTTTTCCTTCCTTGTGCGTTTCTTTTTCTCTTCCTTTTTTTTTTAACTTCTCACCCACACGTTAGAGCTCTGTAATTACAACTGTCACTCACACATCCGTCCCTCGTCCACATTTTGTTTTCATTCTCTGCCTCTCTCTCTCTCTTTTTCTTGAAACCCACTCAGAGTCACGAACAGAGCAGATGAAGAGAAAAAAAAGCCTCTTAAATTCATTTCCCCGTTTGCCTTGCTGAAGGTCAGGCTGGGAAAGAGCCAGCATCTCTGGTAATTGGGGAGCATGCCTGTGTGTGTGTGTGTGTGTGTGTGTGGGTAATTGAAAACGCTTTTCCCCTCTCTTAGCTCGCGGTCTAGCGATGCAAGCTGATGATTAAAACTGGATGTTGTGTAATTCCATCACTGTGCGACTGTCCGTGTGCAAAACCGTCACTCCTGCTGCATCCTGGCTGTCAGCGCCCGGCTCGCATCTTTGCTCATTTGCAGCGATTGTTTTTTTGATCGCCTGTTAATGCGTGCTACATCTGATCGAAACACTTGCTTTCCAGATTAGAAACACAAGTCAATCCAATCGTTTTCCTCCCACGCTTTGGATCAACCGGTGCCTGAGGAACCTGGCAGGACAAACGAGCTGTATCGCTTTTTAAAAAAACAGAATACTGGCGATTTTATTTGCTTTTAGAGCCTTTTTATTTTTCATGTTGCAGTTTTTCTTTTGGGATTTTTTTTTTGATGCTTACTTCCATTGCTCTTGGGAACTTTCTTTTGCTGCTGGTGTTCAGTTTATTTATACTTGTTTCTTCGTCTTTGATTTTCTGTGCAAACTAAATTTTCTTGCCCACCGAGGTCCACAGGCTGCTCTACACAGATCAAACTGTTTTTATCATCAAAATACTTCATAAGCTGATATTACATTCATCTATTGATAGAACAGCCGAAAGGCAAACGCAGTTTAGTATTAAAATATATGGCAAAAAATAACTGAATAATTGTGGGTGAGTATAAATACACACATACATCCACCACAGGGCAGTAATGAGGAACAGGGACAGACACCCGTGGGAGCTGGTTGCTCCACTGTTGTTCAGGTTATATAGAGGGAGTGTTCTCCATTTTGGGGTTTCTGTTGGCCCTTGATGTGTTTCTCAGATTTTCCCCCAGTTTTCTTAGTGGCGGTTTTGTGGAGGAAGAGGGAGGGACGGGGTGAGGAATGAACGCAGAGCGGGTAGGACTCAAGGGGTTCATTGAATGAATCCCAGCCGGATGGTAATAGCGGGGTCGATGCTCTGGCCAATTTAGCCGGCTCCCTAACTCGGCCCTGTGCAACACTTGGAGAACAATTACTGATCGAAAGAGACAGAAGGAGAGAGGGGTTGAGGAAGGAGGAAGGAGAAAGATGGAGGATGGGAGTGGAGGGAAAATGAGAAAGACAGATTAAAAGAGGGCGGGTGGCGGAGGGGGTGGGGGGTCTGGAAGCAAAGGAGCAACAGGAAAGACAGAAATAAGACTCTGAGCAAATTGCGAGGCCGTAAATGGACGGAAAAGGAGAGGAGGGAAAAAGAAATCAACTTTCTTCAGGAGAAAACTTTCAACGTCTCCCCCTGGATTCCTCCCTTGAGGGGTGTGAATTTTAAGGCCATGTTGAGCTAACGTCGTATGAAGGTTGCGTGAGCGTTGCGCTCCCGTCTCCCCCTGCCGCTCTCTCTCCCAGGATTAATTACCGGGTGTCAGTCACAGCCGACGGCTCTCCCACTCTCCCTTGCTCCCAGTGGTGCATTCTGGGAGAGCGACAGGTACAGCCAAAGGTAGTTTTTGTGTGTGTCTGTGCGTGTATGAAGCAGGGAGGTACGCTCACACGTTGGAATGTGTTTAAGACAGCCATAAAGTTAGGTTGCGCTGCTGCCATATTTGTCATAGCAATAAACAAACTAAATAATCTTAGTGGGGTGATCATACTCACACCTGCAAGTGCGCACTCTCTCCCCCCAGAGCTTAGTGTGTTAGCATTTTTGATCTTCAAACATGAAGCCGGGGCCAAGACAGAGCTGGTTTGGCTTAGCATAAAGACTGAAATCACAGGGAGACTGCATGCCTCTGTTGACAGCTCATTCATTCACACTTTATATTTCCTTTGTTTAATACATATAAAAACAACGTGTGTAGTGTTTCTAACGTTGTAGCGTTTCGTTTTGAGAAATAGCTTAATAAAACTGCCCAAAATGTCCAGTTTTGGCTTTGATTCTTTAAGCTTTCTTTGCCAAAGTGTCGCCTTTCACCTTTGTCCGATGAAATTTATGACCCCTGAAGGCCAGATAACAGCTCGGTATCAGGCACCACACCGTCAAGTGTTAGTGTAAAGGGCGCAGCGGTTAGTTAAACCGAGCACACTGACAAAAGCACTGTTATAATGAAGGTTTGTGGAGGCACCTTAATTTAGAACCTCCATCTGTAACTACTTCCCATTGTCTGAGCAGCAAAATGGGGATGAGGTGAATGAATAAGAGAGGAAAAGTGGGTGAGGAGAAGAAAAAGCGGGGGGGGAGTGAGTTCTTTATCATCATTTTTAATGGGAATTTATTAATAGATTTTAATCGAAGGCTGCACTTGGTAAGGGGATGTTGAGTGATGCTAATGTTAGCAGTCTGCCTGGTATCCTTTAATCTCAAAGCTTGTGTCCTGTGCAGTTAAACAGACATCCTCTCCTCTCATGCCACCATGCACCCCCCTCCCTCTATCCATCTATCCAGACTTCCTCCTTCCATACTAATCAGTGGCTTTCTGCTTTCTGGATGAACAGACGGTGTTTGTCTTCTCCGTCTGTCCTTGTCCATCTCTTAGAGCTTCGACTTCTCTTCGGCGTTTGCTCATTCACTGCTATCTGCCAGGCTTATGCTGGCACGTTACGTGAGTCCAGTCCATACACATACTTCACGAGCGTTTTCGAGTGTCCTGAGAAGAAAAAAAAAAAAAAAGCTACTTGGTCGTCGTCTCCATTAATACGGCTCCCTCTTGTGCAGAAAAGAGCACTTCTTCCTCCTCGGGCGACCGCGCACACACACTCCTACACGCTGCCCCCTCTGCTGCTCCCTGCATCTCTGTGAAATCACTCATTGCCACTCTGCTCCTCCAAAAATAACACTGATAATTAATTTCCGATGTGAAATGATTCGTCTGTGGACCGACTGGCTTTCATATTTCACCCCGCATCGATCCCCGCAGCCCGCTCGCGTGCGCTTCATTAGTCAGAGAGAGGGAGAGGAAGAAAAAAAAGAGAGAAGGGGACACAGGAAAGAGAGAGTACAGGAGAGTTAAGTCAATTATCGCTGCTTATGTTTGAAAGCACTCCAAACAAACACATTAATTACAACCGAGCTGACGTGGAAATTGGGATTGATGTGTTGGGAAGTTTGTGTCACATATCCAGAGCTGCTCCTACATATAACTGCAGTGTGTAGGTCTGGCATCAAAACCAAAGCAAACTTTGTCTAAAGTGTCTTCCTTACAGTGACCACAAGTAAATATTAGCGTAACTCAATGCTGTCGATCCTTACCGCCCCTGCTAACAGCACCCACTCTTCCCTCTCTCCCCCTCCTCCTCAGGCCCTCCTTCCGCGCCTGTCCACCTCATCTCCAACGTGAACGAGACCTCTGTGAACCTGGAGTGGAGCCCACCCCGGAGCTCGGGAGGGCGCCAGGATTTGACGTACAACGTGGTCTGCAAGCGCTGCGGGCCAGACGGCCGGCGCTGTCAGCCCTGCGGTAACGGCATCCACTTCAGCCCCCAGCAGCTGAGCCTGAAAGGAACCAGGGTGTCCATCAACGAGCTGCAGGCCCACACCAACTACACCTTCGAGGTGTGGGCGGTGAACGGAGTCTCGCCTCAGAGCCCAGGCCCGGAGCAGGCCGTATCGGTGACCGTCACCACCAACCAGGCCGGTAAGACGACCACTGACGAACTGAGTGAATGGATGGTTCTGATCGGACTGGTGGGAGCAGTGGATGAGTGAGAGATAGTGTGCTTTCAGAGTTCAGAGTTTGATATTTGACCCAGATCTTGGCACCAGGTAGAGAAAAGTAAAGATAGGTGATTAAAAAGAAATGTAACTTGCCTCCATGACCGTGACATTGAAAAAGGGCATCCCTGATTGGCTTGCAGGTGTCCATTTATGTGATTTATTGGGATCCATGAACCCATTCTCAGTGCGCAGTATATTCAACTAGGTACAATACATATTACTTTGGATTTATCTTCCTTGAAAACTGCAGTTTAGCGACACATTTTCATATCTTAGGAATCCCCTAAGTCTGTGACTTAATTCTCTTTCCTCCGCTGTTATTATTTTCTTGACTTCTCTGAGTGAGAGCGCATGTATGCAGTGTGTCTCAGCTTATGTTTTATGCAGAGCACAGGTTTTGTTACACTCAGTGCTTGAAGTGCTTTTTTTTTGTGGGGAGGAGGGGGCAACCTGCGTGTCAAAACATGTTTATTAAAGTTGTGAATAATTTGTCTGAAGGCTGGGTGATTACCGAGGAGGAGGATGGATTCTCTGCAGTGGGAAATGATTTTCTGCAATATTTCACTGGAGTTTTGCATAATTAGGCATGTGGAGCCTAGGCTGAAGATAGGGGCACCGTGCTATATTTAGCTCCCTGGCTAATGAATTAGATGAGTTGTATTGATCTGTGGAGGCTTCATTACAAATGCCGCCAGGCTGTGTGTTATTTGTGTACGTACGTGTAATTATTCTCGTAGAATGCGCCAATGAATACGGCCTTTCCTTCAGAGCTGGAGGAGAGCCCTCTAGCCCAGGGGTGCGTTCAAAGCCTCCCGTTGTCTTGTCATTTAGCCATTTTGTAACCAGTTGTTGTGCAAATGGATTTTTACGGCCATGGTCCTTTCTCTTCATCCCCCCCTTCTCTCTTCTGCTTATAGCCGATCATTACCTCAGTCTTTTTTTTTACTGCCCTGCTCTTGGGTGGTAAGCTAAGTGCCTTTTTGTGTCGTTTTTTTTATCACTAATTTCCGTCCATGGGAAAGGCGAATCTCTTGAATAGGACTTGGACTGGCAATTTAAGGACACGGTGGCTTGATTTATCAGCTGGGGTCAGGAAGATAGAGATGAATGGATGTGCTGCCTGTGGGAGAGCTGTGAGTCCTGCCAGACAGGCATGTGTGGGAGCTGTAATGGAGCACACCCTGGAGTCCAGGCCGAGGGCTCGCGATAGCCAGCCGGTACGGTCGCACCGAACTCCAAAGATCTCACAAAGAGGCAGACACGCGCGCGCCCAGCGACGTCCCCCCCTCGAGGTTGCTCGAGGCTAATCTGCTGACTCGAAGTTGTAAGATATAGATGATGTTGCCTTTGGCTCGTCGCTGGTGCATGTTTCACAAGTCTTCCCCAGAATTAGTTATATGACGCTGCAGCTGGAGGCTTCATCGTTTGCACATGTGCGTGGCTAAAAGTAAAATAATTGTGTCACAGAGAGTGATTGTACGCTCATGGATGGGTCTGCATTCACCTTTCAAACAGTCTCAAACAACAGCCTCATCTGGTGTGTGTGTGTGTGTGTGTGGTGCGTGTTAAAGAGAATAGCTCCAGACTGATTGGATTTCTTCCTGCTAATGCTCGGTAGGGGCTTTGGAAGCTCTGGTTTCAGCCGCTGGTAATCCAGCCAGTCATCTGTGGCTGTCCCTCTCTCTGTAACGCCTCCCCTCATCCAGACACCGTGGATTACACATTTATTATCATAGATTTATTAGGATTTATAAGTGCTCTGGAAAAGACACCCCCGCAACTGCCTGCTTGTGAAAGTTCAAATTTCGGCTAGTGAGGCAGAAGTGAGGTAGGTAGGTCGGACAGGAGGAGCGCTTATGTGTCTGAGCGTGAGAGAAAGATAGAAAAAAGTGGGGGGGGTCAGAAAAAATACATGCTGCCAGGCAAAAAAGTAAGATGGGCGTATTATTGATCACGTCTGTGACCGTGCATGTGCGTCTGTGTGTGTGCATGAGGAGGTCGGATTCCATGTGTCGCCATGAACAATTCCTCTGTCGTAAATCAGCCGGGGTGTAACCCTTTCGCCCGGGCTGCATGTGGAGAAGGAGGGGAGAGGGGTGAGATGTCCAAGCTTTGAACTGACCCCTGGCTGTAAATGGATGTTTTCTCCCCTTTTATGGGATCAAGCGCTTTGTGTGTATGTGTGAGAAAAAAGGGAAGGAGAGTCGGGGAGAGAGGTGTTTATGTCTTGACACAAAATCCTTGGCAGGCTTATGTGACTAAAAGTGAATTAGTGCATAAGAGATTGTGTGTCTGAGTGTGTGTGTCTGCGCGTCTGTGTGTGTGTGGGCACGTCTGTCAGCGCACATGAGTGTGAGTTTCCATCTCTCTGGCAAAGCGGGCCGACGTACATGTGGAAATGTGTTCGGGGAGATGGAAGCAGACTCTATAGGTGGAGGGGATCAGGGAGGGGGAGGACCTTGTAATCGGGAGCCATTTCATCAACACCCTGAAAAACAGCTCCCTGCTCGACTATTTTTCCTGGGCGGCAGCAAAATTGAGCGACTCTAATCTGGCAACCAGGCTCCAATCTGGCAACCACATGCAAAAACCCCAGCCCCTGTCCCGTTTAATGACAAACCGAAGCCGGCCGAGCATTCGCACAAACGTTCGTGCCGACCGCCGGTGCTCCTCGCAGCACAAATGCTTTGCGATGAGCATGCTCGCGAAGACAAACCCGCTCGCACGACAAGCAAGCAGAGATAAAACCTCAAAACTAAAATAAAAAATGCCGCAAAATCTCAACCGTCCTCCTGCGAGGGTGATTTTTCAAACCAAATCCTGAATTCTGTGTGGCTCTGCCAGGATTTTATTCATTACAATTTCAGGCGTGACTGGTGTGATTGAGTTTTTTTGGCGTCTGTGTGAGATAATAGAACTAGGTGTATGCTTTTCTGTGTGTTTTTCTACCTTTCTGCTTGTGTAATGAGGTTCTTTGTGTTGCTCGATATGTCCGTGTGTGTGCGTGTGTACATGTGTTGCGGGCTGTGAAAGAGTTTTTTCGGAGAGCTCAATTATAAAACGAGATCTGAATATTCATTGCGTCTGACACTTATTATTCCAACCGTGTTTTTAGCCCACGCGTTCAGGAGGCAGTAAGAAAATTACAGATCTGCCCCACATATTTAAATTCATCCACTGAGGTGCCAGCAAGTCTGGCATGGTCTTCCTAAATCGCAGCCTCAGGTGGATCGTTTCTCTTTTCAGAACAGACGTCTCAAGTTTAGTCTTGCATCAGCTATGTGAAACGCGTGCGCACGTGGTTTGATAATGTTCAATATTTCTCTCAGTATCAGTTTGCTCTTCAGACATTCATCGGACTAATTTATCTTTAATAAGTTATAAAACCTGACCTTGTTGGATCTCTTCCGTGTCTGGGCTGTGTCATGTAATGAACCCGGGAAGGGACCAATCAGAAAATCACTCATCTTTATCCTCACTTTAGTTGAGGGAAAAATAAAAACGCAACAAGAGCAGCCAAATGCGATTAAATTGCCATATCTGTCATCTTTGGGGGAAAGATGGATGTGTGGATTACCTTTGGGAATGAAGGCCTGTGACCCTCTGTTTTTTTTGTTTTTTTTCTGAGTCGGAGCATCCTCAGTCAGCCCCAGGAGGGCCCTCAAATTGGCTCCCGCTGCAGAGCAAGATTGATCGGAGGGATACAAATGGCCGCCATCTAATTGTTTAACGGAGACGCAACACATTAGGCCAACAGGATGACACAGCCTTGGGTTAATCTATTTACCAAGAGACGTCTGCAATACCATCCCACTCCATCTCCATCTCGGCCCCCACCAATCACAACCCCTCTGCCCCTCCCCTGCCGCTTCTTCCCCCCGGTGAAACCCAATCCGCGGCTGGTGCTTGAATTCCAGGCCCGTTTGAACTCAATCCCCAGTTAAAAGAGGGGTTTTGTTAGCGTTAGCTTCAAGGCCAGGCTCCCTGGAGCCCCCGGTCAAAGTGATGAGAATGTATATAATGTCATAGATAATCCAATCATAATCGTTGGACCGCGAGCCCCTCATTAATCATCCCACTGTAATTTTTTAAAAGGCAGATGGCCCGGAGCGAGTAAGGTTACAGTAATCACTGGAGAGCAGAGGTCAAAGATTCACTCCTCGTGAACTCATAAGAGCAGATGCCATAAAGAAAGGCTACCTGGGCATAAGTGTTTTTTGTGTGTGTGTGTATGTGTTCCATTGTTGTGGCTCCACAGAGACTAGATCAATAAAGTTGTTTGGTTCTTGAGGCTACCTATGTAAATCTAAAAAGTGTTTCATGCTCCTACAGGAACTTTGCTGACGCTAGGACCCCCAGTGCACCGGAGATGTGCCTCTTTATCTGTGTGTGCATTTGTGTCCTATATCTTGTTGTCTCTGGGGTTGTAGGCTCATTTATGTACTTTTCCGTCGACTGGTCCATGATTCCACCTGTCATATCTTCTCGCCAGCTCGAAACAGTGTGCACACGATTGTGTCTCTGTTTACACCGGTATCTCTCTTAGCCCTATGGATTTCTCTTTGTAACGTGCCGAGCGTGTATGACCCAATTTTCGTGTTGTCACACTCCCAGAAGATAGAGGTTTGATTTGTGCGGCGGTGGCACTCTGGAGGAAGGGGACGGAGCGTAAGCCATTATCTGTGCTTTAACCTTCACATGTTAAAGCGTCTGAACGCAGATAATGTTGCTGCTTGAAATATGGCCTCATTATCAGCTTCGGCAAAACGGGCTCCAGATAAGATCGTGCGCCGGTGCTGGCGCCTTTAATGAAAACCAATTGATTTGCTCTCTTGAAGACACAAAAGGCAAAGGTGTTGAGCTCATTTCAAGTCTCTTTTGAGGAGACTTTGTAGCAATGTACGGCTTCCAGGGTGACCTGCAAAAAAAAAAAAAAGCAGAGGAGTACTCAGATGCCAACCATTAGTATTGCCATACACCCTAGCATCAGCAATTCCACTACATGGCCATACATTTCCGTAACGCCTCTCATTTTGGATGGAAGCCAAGTTCAAAAACAAATGTTAGTGATTGCCTTGTGGCCTGGCTTGCTGTTTGACTTTCTCAGCGGGTGTTAAGACCGGGGGATTTAGAAGAGCAGCTTAAAACAGACTCGATGTCTCCAAGGCTGAAAACAACATGAAGAACGTCGGGAAAGCAGCAGGCTAAACATTTTTCTTCTTTTTTTCTCTCTCTCTTTGATCATCTCTCTTAGCTCCCTCTCCAGTGTCTTCCATCCAGGCGAAGGATATCACGAGGCACACCATCTCACTGGCGTGGCAGCCACCAGACAGAGCCAATGGAGTCATACTGGAGTATGAGGTCAAGTACTACGAGAAGGTGAGGGTTTCCCAGGACCTTTGGTTCCTGCTGGAAAAAACATTCAGCAAAAAAAGAATCACTGGTGTAGTCTTTCTGAGTGACTTTCTGTCTTCCCCAGGACCAGAATGAAAGGAGCTACCGGATCATAAAAACCTCATCCAGGAACACCGACATCAAGGGCCTCACCCCACTCACCTCTTACGTGTTCCATGTGCGCGCTCGCACGGCGGCCGGATACGGGGAATTCAGTGGCCCGTTTGAGTTCATGACCAACTCTGGTGAGTTTAACCGCCTCACCTCTGCTCAGCTTGTCTTGATGATATCAGTCAGAGAGGTTCTTTCATGGCAGTTTCAGTAAAATCTTACAGCGATAGCATCTTTTATGAGTTTGTGTCTTTCATTGTAGAGTCATTTATCAAACTAGATGTCATCTATAAAAGATAAATGATATTGTGCTCCAGCACCTGACTGGAAACCTAAATGCATTTCATTTTTTCCAAATCTAGGAGCATGAATCTTGACAGGCAGGCCAGCTCAAGTCTAAGCTACATAGCTTTTTGACAAATGATACAATTTCTTACATTTGGAAGCTGCTGATAGCTACTTCTAGCTTCTCACTGGCTGGACTCGATCAACTCAGAGACTCCAAATCACATTAAAACTCCAAGACAACAACAGTCCCAGAGCCTACGTGGGTGGACTCTGATCACAAATTCAAATTAGCCTCTTGAAAGCCATTGACCCACCAGTGGGTCAGTCATTAGGATGTCATGCAGTGCAGCCAGAACATGTTCAGACCCACAGAGCTGCATTTTACACCCCAGTTGAGATTCCACCGTTGCCCACAGATTTCCATTTGATGGAACTGACCGCCTACAGAAAACAAGCCATTACAAAATATGTCTAATGGAGAAAACTGAATGTTAAGGAAATGGATTTCAAGTGACAGTATTAATATGTATGAACAATCTATGCACAATGGTTGTTGATCTGCCCTTTACACTTTGCAACACCCATTGCCATCCTTGAGGCATCCCTCTTTATCCAAAGGGTCCAAGGGAAGATGCTCTCATATGTTGAACAGACTGTGGAGCTGTCTGTTCATTGCACAGAAAAACAAATTTAACTTGACCTTATCTGGCCAGAAAAAAAAAAAAAAAAACTTTCAGATTTCATCTAGCCGATATTGTCCCACGTATTGTGAGCTGTTAGGCATGACGCAGGGGGTTGCGGAGATGCGCTGCAAGCACAGGTGTCCCCTTTGTAATGCAGATGGGGACAGCAGCGCATGATAATGACACGGTCAAGCACACATCCTAATGGGTTGTCATTGTCTCTCAATGAAGCATGCGAAACAGTAGACTTTATGGGCTGAATTGTAAAATGGAGGCAGAGGGAACAAACGCTGTGTGCTGACAGAGGAAGGGAGACGTGGGGTGGAAGTGGGAGGGAGATCGGCAACTTTGACAAACAGAATGTACACAAGCTCTTTCATGCGTGATGACTGGATGGTGCATAATTATATTGACTTTGCTCTTTGTCTCCGTCTCAACCTCCCCTTCTCTTTCCCTTTCCTCCATCTCCTGCTACCTCTCTTTCCCGCAGTCCCAGCTCCCATTATCGGTGATGGGGCCAACTCCACGGTGCTGCTGGTGTCAGTGGTGGGCAGCGTGGTCCTCCTCATCATCCTCATCAGCGCCTTCGTCATCAGCCGAAGGTGAGCTCTATCCCTCCCTCCCCCCCGTCTGCTTTCTGTCTCTCCCTCTTCCCTCCAAGATGAGGGATGTCTTGGTTAGTGCCGGGGAAAGTAGCTGTCAGGAGATGACTTGAAAATATACACACACACACACACTCATATTGAGCCAGACAGCTATTGCAGCTCTCTCACGTCGGATGAGTGATGACTCGCCACACCGGAGACATGATTGACAGCTCCGACAGCTGAAGAGATGCAATCAGCGACCCCTCGCTCCCTGTCCCCTGCATCCACCCCCACCCCCCCACCCCCCTCCCTCCTATCTCTCAGCTAGTGGCTGTAATCCTGGCCGCTAGTTATTTTCCCCTGCTGCGCTTTGCTGACTGCCTTGAAGGGAACGAGAGAGAGTGGACAAAAAAAGAAAAAGAGGCCGAGCGGCAGGAGGGCGGACAATGAGATAAGCGAGCAATGAAAAGTAGGAGATCGAATACAGAGAGAGTGAGACAGAGAGGCATCAGGTGGATTTGCAGTGACCCAATCTCAGGGTGTTAACCAGCGAGCGGGACAAAGCGCCGTCACACAGATGGGATTACATGCAGATGGGACTACCTCACCTCGGGGTGTTAACCGCACATCCCCTCTGTGTGTGTCTGTTTGTGTGTCGGGGGTGTAGGTGCGCACATATCCATATGTGAAAAAAGAAGAGGGTTTTGCATGTGTGGTGGGGGAGGTGGGGCACTAATGGCCTGTGTGCAGAGTGCGTGTACGCGCCTCTTTATACGGACACCAAATCATTGTTTGCATGTGTGTATTGCTGTTGAGAATAATGGGGAGTGAAGGGGGGTGCTGATTGTGTGTGTGTGTGTGTGTGTCCTCTTTTCCATGTGATTGCCTCTTTGCAGCCAAGCAGGTGGTTGTCTCAGTCTTTTTTATATGCATGTGACGGCCACTGTCATTGTGCTGCTGCAGCCATCCTGTGATTGTGGGGAGGGACTGTAATCACGTAACCGTTTACCGTCATTACGCAACCATAGAGGGGGGACAATGTCTCACACATCTGGTCATTTCCACCACTGACCTAACGCATCAACATAAGCACAGGTGTCAGGCTGCCTGAGGGATTCGGGAGGGATTTAAGTGCATCTTCTGGAGGATTGATTTATAGCTTTTATGCCCATCTGGCTTCTCTTCTCTGTGGTGGTGTTGTTATATGCCCAGTGCCCTTCAGAAACTATCAATGCTGGAGGATAGCTTATTTGACTTCAAAGTAAAATGTATGTAAGTTGAAATGGTTATCTGTAAAGTACATTTAAGGCATCTAAAGTAAAAAAAATGTTTTTTAAATATCCCCTTCCAGATCTCTTAATCCATCTATTCTAACTGTTACTAATATAAACTGACTGACTAATGTTTTTTTCTTAAATCCAGTACATTACTTCAAAAACTAGCTTGTGTAAATTCAACCTCTTTTTGAGAGGATTTTTGTGTTTCTAGCTTTTTTGGTGACACGGGTTTAACTTAAGTGCAGTTAATCCCCTCGAATTTTAGTATGCATCCTAGATAATGAGCTTTGGGGTGTCTCTTTTAATCTTTGAACAAAGTCAGGCTAGCATTTTATTAATGCTAAGCTAAACTAGCCATGTGCTCTTTTACTTCGATTCTCACCAAACAAGCATTTTGGAAAAGTTTCCAGAAGCTTTAATTAAGTTGTCTTCATAACTTAGGGAACACATCAAGAAAATATAACGAGATATGTAATTATATCAAACACAAACATCTGTGAATTGTGTCACCTATTCAGATATTTAACTTGTATTATATTTGGGTTTAGGACTCTTGGTTTTATTTTCTGATTACTGAACTCGTGGACTGTAATTATTTTATTTTATACTGTATATATATTTTTGGTGTCTGCTGCGGAGCTGCGGATGCGTTGCTTCGTACTCTGACCCCTAACTCCTGACTTCCTTTGCCCCCAGAAGGAGTAAGTACAGCAAGGCCAAGCAGGACTCTGACGAAGAGAAGCACTTACATCAAGGTAACTCATAGTTAATGCTGCACCTACACACTCTGTAATTGAAAAACATTAGTGCTGTCGGGTGTGTTCATGTGCATGCACAATGAGCTGCAAATGAAGCCCATAAAATGAGGCGAAAGGCAAAACAAACTATTTTGAAGTTAATGTACTTGCACCCTAACATGCGCCAAACACCTCATTATCAAGTCATCGGCGTTGTTAGGTGCCCGCCACAAAAAATTTCAAGCTAATGAGCTCCATCTCTGTTGGAGTCAGCCGTAGTGACATGAAAAGGAGCAAGGTATGGAGAGAAGAAAGGAGGAGGAGAAAGAGGAGGAGGAGGAGGAGGAGGAGAGGATCCACAAAGGAAGGCGGTGTAGCCTGGAGCATGATGGAAATAAAGAACAGATGGAGAGTAGTTGCCGGAATGAATTAACCTTCATTTTTTTTCTCTACCTGCTTTCTTTTCTTGCTTCCTTCCTTCCTTGTTTTCTTTCAGGAGTGAGAATATACGTTGACCCTTTTACATACGAGGACCCCAACCAAGCCGTCCGCGAGTTTGCCAAAGAGATTGATGCCTCCTGCATCAAGATTGAGAAAGTTATTGGCATTGGTAAGAAGATTTTTTTTTTGAGAACATTCAAAATGAAATATTTGGTGTCTTTTCCATGAACTGGAAGCGCTGCCAGCATATCTTTCTCTGTGATTTGTGATTTCTCATATGTTCTCCTTGAGAATAAAAGCCGTAGTTTTCCCGGACAATAACATTCGGTCTAGCTCCAGAGAGGTCAACAAGCTGGAAAAAAAAACGGTCTAAATATGTTGTCCGTGCTATTCCTGTGGCCAGAGAAAAGTCACCCAATGACAAAATAATAAACAGAGAGAATCAATATCCATTTCCCCGTCTCTCTCAGCTCCAGTGGGCGAAGGGAGGAGGGGAGAAAGGGATTAGAGACCTTGATCAATGTTTAAAGTGTAACCCTTCTAACCACCGCACACACTCGCACAAAAAAAACGCACACACGCCGGCACAGACACGTTTGATTTATAGTCTGTGCTCAGACTTCTTGTGCGTTATCGTTCCACATTTTCAACGCAGAAACAAATGTGTTTTCAGGGGAGTTTGGCGAGGTGTGCAGCGGCCGCCTGAAGATGCCGGGCAAGAGGGAGATCTGCGTGGCCATCAAGACGCTGAAGGCCGGCTACACGGATAAGCAGAGGAGGGACTTCTTGTCGGAGGCCAGCATCATGGGCCAGTTCGACCACCCCAACATCATTCACCTGGAGGGCGTGGTGACCAAATGTACGTCCAGACTTTGCTTTGTTTCTCAAATCAGAAAAAGAAACTGTTGTGAGGCCGTGGAAGTGAAATTACACTCAGCTCCCACTCACACGATCAGTTATTTTAGTAACACAGAAAAGGGCATTCATTTACGCTGTTCCCGTAAAAGAAAATGGAACAATAAATCATTACAAACCACGTCTGAGGTTTTGGGTGACTTTGGGCGAAGGTGAGTGTAAGGGACAAACTAATCCTTAGTAGAGTTTGTGTGCTGCTGTTTTAGTTCCTGTGTTCCAACACTATCTACCTTGCATAGGATTTAAGGAAAATTTTTATGCCAGATGACTGTACATGTGCATGTGTGTGTTGTTCGAACGTCCCATCCTGGGTATCCCCAGGTGGGTTTTGTCCAGATGGAAGGGGTCCAACTTTGATGGGGAGGGGGAGGTGGCGTCAGAGGTAGCTGGGCAGTTGGAAGGGGGGGTCTAATGGGTCCAGGCACAGGCCCTGTAGCGCAGCACCGGACTCATTAATCATGGTGTCAGCTGTAAATGTGTTTGGGGTTAGGGAGTGATACCCTATCCCTCCTCTATCTGCTGCTGCATGGTCACAAAACACCGGCCAAATCTCACTCCCTCTGCCCTTGGCACTCTCTCCTCTCTGTCTCTGTATTTCTCTCCCACTTTTACACCTTCCCCCGATGTTATTTGTAAGGCTTTAGATGTGTGTGTGTGTGTGTTTTGTGTGTGTGTAAATGTCTTGTCAGCACATGCCGGCATCCGCGCACCTTTGATTGCATGCATGTGTGCGTGAGTGTTACCACAGCTGATGACCAGGCTCCTTTTGGGTTAGATGGATGAAGTGCCTTAATGTGTCGTGACACAACAGCCAGGCCCTATCTGCACTAGATAACACTGTCTCTCACTGTGGTACGCACTGCCTTCCCACACACACACAAATAGAGATGCACATGCACACACTGAGCTGAGCCAGGGCTGAAAGTGAACAGCAGCACAGGCAGAATTGCTTATCACCTATCACACCTCTCACCAAGGGGAATGACCTCCCAGACCTCACAGAGATGGAGTAAGAACGACAGAGAAAAGGCGGACAGATGGACAGGAGGAAGGAAGGGAAATCGGAGACAAGCGTCAGCCCTGCTTGGCGCAAATAGAGACGCGGAGAGGAAGAGACAGGGAGGCGGCGAGGAGCTGATGCATTAGGAGAAAGACAGAGAACAACAGGGAGAGGAGGCAGAGGGTGGTGGAACTACTGAACCGGAGGCTGAGAGAGAAAGAGACGGAGGGAGACAGAGGCAGAGAGGTGAAGGAGAAGCAGATGAGCTGCGCAGCAGTGACAGGAGCCGACATGAAAGGATGGCGAGCCAAAGCAAGAAGGGCATCCGATAACTCCCACTTCCCCTCCTTCCACTCTTACTTTTGAGAGCTTGACACAAGGTTCGGGCAAATTAGTCCTTCACACTTGAGTGTGTCAGTGGAATCTATTAAAAATCCATTATTTGAATTGCACTGCGCTCTCCATTACAATCAAGATAAAAGGAATTCTCAGCCTGGACTCAGTTTGCTGGCATGTCCAACAGAGCCAATTAAGCCTTATTAATTATGGAGGAACTCCAAATAGGCACTAAAATACATAAATGTGCAAAAATCTCACGGTGAAGATTGCTGGCTATACTCCACCATCTTGAAGCCTGAATGTACTTAATGTTTTTATCAGTGTAGAATTAAAATCTTGCCTCAATTTGAAGCTTGAAATCAGGAGCGATACGTTTAATGGTTGATTTACATAGAGTAAGAGCATGCTAATTTATAAAAAGATCTGCTTTTAAAGGCCAGATCTTTGTTCATGCCAAGGCCAAGGCCTCCAGAGGACATTCGCCCAACGTTCCCTGATATTGTCCTCCTGTTGCATTTTTCCCTATCGGCTCCGTCTATTTGGCAGGTGATAATCGGCCCACTGGTGGGGCCCTTGCCCAGGGTTCATTGCCAAAGGCGGCAGGGCATATTCAGTAAACAAGGTATTAGCATGCAAATGGAATGGAAGGAAGAGGGCGGGGCTGAGAAGGCGAGAGTTTAAGGTCGCAGGTCAGACGCTCCTCAGACTTGATTGCGGAGCTGTCAATCACCGGCGGCCCCGGGGCAGAGGGGCACAACAAAGAGAACAAAGATGGCTGACAAAGAGGGCCCCCACTCTCCCCCAACTTTAGCTTCACTTCCTCTTTTTGGGGCATCGCTGGAGCGCCCCATAATTAATGGAGTGCCAATCACACCGCGGGTAAGGCGGTGACTGACGGCCTCTTGGCATGGCGAGAGGCATGCCGTGGAGCGGAGGAGCTTCACCTTCTAGGCCTCAGCAGCCAGTGGATCAGCTGGCTCTCGGCTGCATTAGGCATTGTGGTAAAGCGCATGAGAGATTTTACACAAACTCCCCTAAAGGCAGCGGGCTTCAGTCAGCCCATCTCTTCAAAGCAATGAGCTTTTAAGTCCACCTTAACTGTGCCACTCGAAATGGAACACAAAGACCGACGGCGTCCTACGAGGAATTTGTGGCAGCACTTTTCGGCATGTGTTGTTGCCATGGCTGGTTAGGCACCAGCTTGCTGCCGTTTTGGGACAAAAACAAGCCAGCCTCCCGTCCTCTCCTTTTTTTTTTATCTCTCCCTTTCTCTTTTCTCCTTTACCCATGCTTGCTATCCCCCTCATCCTAAGAGACAAAGACAGACAGAGACACACCAGGGAATGTCCACCCTCCCCACTGCCTGCCCCGGCTCAGATAAAGACACAGACGATTCCCCAAGAGAGACAGAGCGGGGAAGACAGAGGGATGGGGTGAAAAAGGCCAGAGAGGGGTGGCAGGGAGTGGGGGGAAAGAGAGCGAGGGAGAGAGAGAGTATGAGCAACAGAGAGGAGCTAGCAGGAGAGTGACAGATGCGTCGAAAGTTGGCAGAGGAGAAAGAGGGCAAGGGGACAGTGAGTGACATAAATAGCGAGTCAGAGGGATTCTGGGTGGGTGACTGTGATGAGACTTTGGATAATGCGTCCAACGTCAGTTCATATTTGCATAAACACAAGATGGTTTGTGTGTGTGCGTGTGTGTGTGCTGGTGTTTTATTTCAGTGGAGATGCCTTTGCATGGGCAGGGAAAGAAGGGGGACGTCAGGGCAACCGTAACACTGAGCTAATTAAATCACTACGGGACAGAGATGGATGGCCTAACACACTCGCGCACACACACAGATTCCCTCGAGAACCCTCCCCGCTGTGCCGAGCTGTGATGTGCATCGTTTACCTCCATAATCATCTGCCTTTCATTCTCTCACTCTCACCCCTCCTCCTTCTCTTTTTCTCTCTCTCTAGGTAAGCCAGTGATGATTATCACGGAGTACATGGAGAACGGATCGCTGGATGCATTCCTGAGGGTCAGTCATGCGTTTCTGTCTGTGCACATGTGTGTTTATGTGCGACACCACTGTCACACGCTGATTCCATCTTATCTCTGTAATGTCATCCGACGAAATTACAAGCATTGGTTCACAAACATTCTCACTAATCTTGATCCTCTCCTTGGTTGACTCACTGTTTTGAGGTTAACCCCGGTTTCACCTTTGTGTTTCTCAGGTTCGCTTACACTTTATGTCTTAGGGACAGCAAGTAACTTCATCCACTAAGATATATGTGCAATAAAGAACACATAGTTGTTTTCACTTTGCATAAATTATGTTGCACAAAAAACATTTGGTAGTTGTAAGCAGATAGAAAGATAAGTCCATATATGGCTACAGATGCATCTGAACAGTTACAATAAATCCTTAATAACACGCTATATAGTAATATTTATAATTATTGACACTTAAGTATATGTAGAAGTTTCCTAGTGTCCATATATCTTTTTACAGCAGCATTTTAGAATGTGAGTAAAAGGTTACTATTGCTGCAGGGCAAAGAATTATTTAATCAGTTTCTTTTGTTGTGTTTTTATTTATTTATTTTCTACAGAAGAATGATGGACGCTTCACTGTCATCCAGCTGGTCGGCATCCTGCGCGGCATCGCGTCTGGCATGAAGTACCTGTCCGACATGAGCTACGTTCACCGTGACCTGGCAGCTCGCAACATTTTGGTCAATAGCAACCTGGTGTGCAAGGTGTCTGACTTCGGCATGTCCCGAGTGCTGGAGGACGACCCCGAGGCTGCATACACTACCAGGGTGAGTGTGCCCGACTGAGACAGTGGTCTGTCTGCCTGTCACCTTACTTGTCAGCTTTAATTAATCTGCCCAACTTTCAATTACAGGGAGGGAAGATCCCCATCCGCTGGACGGCCCCAGAGGCCATAGCTTATAGGAAGTTCACCTCGGCCAGCGACGTGTGGAGCTACGGGATTGTAATGTGGGAGGTGATGTCATACGGCGAGCGACCATACTGGGACATGAGTAACCAAGACGTAAGTCTGAAGAAATCTGTTTATATGCAGACAATCATGAATAATATCTTGCTTGATTTGTTGTGTGATATAAGAGCTGTCAAACATTTTTTAAATAATGCTTCATCATTTTAACTTGGTTATGTAATCAGATTACCTGCAGAGGTGGTAAAACACCAGCAGTATATTTCCTTTCCTCATTACACACATCTATGGTTCCACTAACAATGACAAAGAATTTAATTTATGCTTAATCGAATGCCTCGCGTAGGTGCGTAAGGTGAGGTAATTAAAAACGAAGTGATGTGGATAAAATTAGAAGGAAAAAAATGACATGCAGTAGTAATTAAACTTCCCACAGTTTTTTTATCACATTTCAACTCAAACTTCGAGACAAAGTGACTCACGGCGGCACTAATTTGCTGTCTAGGTGATCAAGGCCATCGATGAGGGCTACCGGCTGCCCCCGCCCATGGACTGCCCCGTTGCGCTGCACCAGCTCATGCTGGACTGCTGGCAGAGAGAGAGGGCCGACCGGCCAAAGTTTGGACAGATCGTCAACATGCTGGACAAGCTGATCCGCAACCCCAACACCCTGAAGAGGACCGGGGGAGAGACCGCTGTCAGGTGAGAGGACGGGCCCAAGGACAGATGCTAAATAGATGCAGTGTTAGAATAATTTAGAGTTCAAATGTGTAGTTCAAAAGAGGTCAAATCTCCCCTACTGTATTTTGCAACATACATAGTAATCAATGAACTCTACTCAGATATACCCCAGCTATGTTGCATCAGTTTACTGCTGCACTTGCAATTTGCAGGAAAATATATTATGCTCATAGCATTCGACCTGTCCCCCCCAGTGCAAACACACGCTCCCCTATTCTCTGTGTGTGTTTGCATTCCCCATTAAACATTATCTACAAGCAGTGTGGCTCCTTTCAGCACAGATGCCCACCCGCCATAATGGATTTCTCTGCAAACTAGCTTTAATGGCGCCGTACACTCAGGAATTTAGCCGCTCTAACGGGGGGGAGGAATTACGATGTGACGCAGAGTTAAAAACAAACATGACCCTGCATCTGCGACACCATTACTCTTGAGCGGCTAAACGTGTTAGGAATGACCTGTGCGTGTTTACAGACTCGACGAAGGCCAGCGGGAGTCTGTTTGAGTTTAACGAGTGTGTGAGCTCGCGCGACGCACGCACACAGACACACACTCACCTAATGGGACACAGTGTGAGGGGAGCCCTCGTGGAGTAATTAGCAGAGCTGAAACCTATAAATGCTGCTTTTACAGTTACAGAAGATAAAGTGGAGAGTGGAGAGGAATCCACGAGGATAATCTTTCCACCCACTGAGCAGAGTTGGCTTAATAGACCCTGACATCTTGTTCCCACAGTTTGACTCAACATCCTTTTTAAGAAGGAGATGATAAAGAAAGACTGAGACCGGCCCCGTGTAAATGTTTCACGGCCGACGGAGACGCTGCAACAGAAAGGGGGAAAAAAAGCAGTGGGAAAAGAGGGAGGTCAATGTGCTGGTGAATATCTAAATGTGAAGAGGGACTCCACCGCGTTGTAAAATTCAATGGCGTGTGCTTGGGTTGTGTGCTTTCTGTAAAATAAGGATTAACTAACTGTGACGGTCACACCAACGAGGAACCGTGTTTGACTTGGCTTCGTTTCTGCTAGGACCCACAAAATGGGGACACCAAACAGTAGTAAAGGTGAAAGGCGTGTTGATTCAATCAAGGGGGAAAAGCTGGAGAGAAGTGAAGCATGGTGCTTTTTTACAGCTTGTGAGTAGCGTGTCACCGGATAAGGTGCAGTTCCCGCAACGCTGCAGCTGTCGCGAAAACGCCATCACGTTTCAATGTAAAAAAAACACTTAAACAGAACGGAACTTTTATCGTCCACCTACAGAGCTGGGTGGAAGTGCAGCAGGTTTAAACGCGGTTAAAAATACCACAGCTCAGGAAGGTTGATTTCATGTGATCAATTCTCAACTTTTCTCTCCTCCGCCCACTTACAGGCCTAACACCACCCTGCTCGAGCCAGGGAGCCCTGAGGCGTCCTCAGCTGTGGGCACAGTGGAGGACTGGCTGCAGGCCATCGGCATGGAGAGATACAGCGACAACTTTACCGCTGCTGGCTACACCACTCCAGAGGCTGTCGTCCACATGACACAAGAGTGAGTGGGAAGAGGAGAACAAAAGGAGGAAAAGAAGGAGATATCACACCAACAACAAAAAAAACAACAACACTTTTTTCATATACCAATTGAACTGTTACAATAGTGTCACTTGACACCTATGCAAATGCTAGTGTGACACATAATAAAATATGGCAAAATGTAATACTTATGGGCTGAATTATGCACCAGAAATAGTTCCTACAGTAGCGTAGTTACAGGGAAATATAATCTAAAGGAGTATAATCATCTCCTGAAACAAAGTGAAACTATTACATTCTGTCTAGGCTAAGCTATTCACCATCTCACCTTAGCCTCATTAAAGTAAATATAATGTTTTAATTTAAAATTACAGATGTATAACTGCTATAAAGGCAAGTGGAATTCCTGATACAGCGGTTAAACTGCCAAGGCCAGTTTCCACTGGAAGGCTGTAAAATTCATCAAGTGGATCAGGCTTTCGTGTGTTTGTTATTGTTGTCTTCGGTCCTAAAAGGCCTCTCTCCTCCATCCTTTTCAGGGACATGGCACGCATAGGCATCTCCTCGGCAGCGCACCAGAACAAGATCCTGACCAGCGTCCAGGGAATGCTGTCCCAAATGCAACAGATGCAAGGCAGAATGGTTCCCGTCTGAGAGATTGAAACAAATAGAAAAGGAAGCAAGACGACTTTGTTTCTTATGAAAAAAAAAAAAACATAAATAACAAAAAAATCTTAAGTATAAAAAAAGAGACAAATAAACTATGATGATATAGTTTACCTCATCCATGCACTTTAAATTGGATCTAAATGAAAAGACGACGTTGATGAAGAAGAAAAAAAAAAGTGGTGAAAATGGCACTTTTTTCAAAAATTAGACCTTTACCTTGCCCTTTTTTTTTTGTTGTTGTTGTTTTGGAGAACGGGACGCTTCTGTCTGCAGCATTTATGGATAGATGGAGGGACGACTGGAAAAGTGCTTCCGAGAGGCCAATCTGGAGTGCCTTTAATGGTCTGGAAAGAAAAGTGAGAGAGGTGGGAGGGGGAACCGTACCTTTCTTCCTCCTTTTTGGGTGTTGTTTCTGGAACTTTCTTTCTGGAATAATCCGTGGAGCAGATTTTTTTTTGATTTCCTGTGACTGTGTTTATTATACATGAATTGTTTCTGCGGGACTCACAGGCTGCCCCGGCCACCGTTGTTCTCTCTCTCGCTCTCGGCTGGTTATGTTTGATATCTCTCAGACAAAATGGAGGATCCTAAACGTCAGACGTGAAATCTCTGAGAGGTTGAGGGTTGGATTCTCGGGGGGAGGTGGCGGTGCAGGGAGGGCTTATTTTAAGGAGCTTTTGTGTTTTCTCGCTCCGTTCTGGCCTCGCTTTTTTCCCAGAACACTGTAGTTTGTTGCCCTCAGGACGTTGCTGAGAATGTCTTTGATCTTCCAGAGGAGCCTTCCCACCCCCTGTCTTCCCAAAAAAATGCCCTCCTACACCTTCGATAAACACACTCTTCCATTCATCTCCCCTTCGGATTCAAAGCTCCCGCCCCCTCAGCGCTGCAGGAGCAACCAACTCTTCCTCTACTGCTTCTGATGGACACCTGTTGGACCAGTTGAATTGGCATAATGAACAGGAACGCGTGACGAAGGAATTTATTGGCGACGTTTTAATCGGACAAAAGAGCAATATGGATACAAAATGAATCACAGTCATCTGCATCATCATTGCCAAGAAAATAAACAGCATGGAGGATTATTTGTGCCATCATCAAGGTGAGGATGAATAGTCTATTGTTCTCGCTCTGCTTCCACAGAAACAACTCTGTTAAACAAAGCGAATAAAGAAATTGGATTAAAGCTCCCTTTACTATCGCTGTGCGCCTCTAATATCAAGCATGTCTAGCCACAGAGCGCCAATAAGAGTCATTAGACCCTCCCGACTCCCTACCGCTGGCCCCTCGGCTCCAGGAGCGGTGTTAATTAACAAGCAGGTTGCACCACCTCGGGCAGCCGGAGCAGATCAATAGCCACTGGTCTGTGATCAGTCTGCGGGCCTGATGCCTCTGGCATATTAATGAGAAGTATTAATCAGCGGCTGACTCACAGTCGGCCTAACAGAGGCCGACTGAACTCTTGAGACACTTTTCAGGAACAAAGAGAAGTTGCTCTCGGGTTTCTTAGCCAGCAGGGTCGTAACACAGATTCTGCATGTTGTTCTCAGTTGTTGGTTAACCCTTGGCCACATTTATTTCATTTTCTGAGCTGAAGATGGCAATTTATGCACATAGATTAACACTTCCCCACAAGGTATTAGAGCTCAGTCAGCAAGTACAAGACTCATCTGCTATTACATAAGTAGTTTAATTTATGCTTTGATTAAACACGGATTTATTTGCCACACTAAGTTACTACAACTACTTCAGCCCAGCGGAACAAAATGAACCTTGTAACATTTAGTTTTATGAGGATTTTAAATTCACTCTGTCATTTTGGATGTTGCTGGTACTGTTCAGTAGGACTGCAGCTAATGAGTACCATGTCATTGTGAAATATTTTAGTCATCATTTTCCAGAGCCTAAGATAGTGGATTCAGACAGCTTGGTTCATAGCTAACAAAACAAAAAACAAAACACAACATATAACAGAATAAATCATGAATAACAAAGAAATCTTCACAAAGCTGGGATGTTGTTTCTAATCTAGTGTTTGCTAGACTGATTAATTATAACTTATTCATTTAAACTTTCCGTGAAGTGAAGTGCATTTCATTATACTGAAAGGTGTTTCTAATAATTTGTCCATTCCACTGTGCTGAAAAGCTGTAGAAACATTTAACTGCATGGAAAACACGCGATGCCGTACGCTCAAGCTTTTTTCCCCTTTATTATTTTTTCAGACAACACCTCTGATAAATATCGCTAATGAGCTATAATTAATCAATATTTCCTCCTGAGGAATGTTGACGACTTCTTCAAAAGATTTACTTCAGCTGCCAAACAATCCCGGCGCACTAGCGCTGGCGGTGCATAAGGCATTCATCTCGTGCACATGCTCATTAAATGTCTATTAGCGTGCTTTTGATGTGTGCCAGCGAGTCAAGGGCATGTTTCATATATTATGCACAGGATGTGGCAAACAAAAGTTAATACATTGTTGCCGCGAAATCCATATTTTCCCCCTGCAGGCCGCCGGTTCGCAGTCTCTGGAACCCCTGGCCTTGGCACTCGGTTTTGTTTAGCAGATGAGTCGAATGTTCCGTTGAGCTGGAGCTGCAGAGCGGCACTGTCGGTCAGAACTGGATGCCAAGCAGAAAATGTTTATATTCAAAACCGCCGTGACTGATGCAGCCTCCCTCTCCCTCTCCCTCCCCTCCCCCTCCTCTTTTCTCCCCAGCTGCTGCCGTCCATCATGAACAGGACCCCGGCCTCGCTCGCCGCGACCAGAATTCTTCCCACTCTTCCTCTTTGTCTTCCTCCTCTCGCTTTACCCCTCCTCAGAGATGACAAGTCCGTCCTCAAGCGTCCGGGATGTCCGCCGTCAGCCGACAGACTAGCCTCCCCATGCTTGTGGCCCTTCCAGCAGTCCTTCCGGGCGCTGGGATCACTATGAATGATTTAACAGCGTAAATAAGAGACAATAAGAAGAATGTAATATAATCGAGAAGCCCTGCTCCAGTGGATAATGTACTTTATTTTATTTTTTTTTCTGAAGGTTTCATTTTATTTGGTGATTTTTTTTTTCATTTTGTTCCGTTTGCATGTAAAGTAAAAGGGGTTTGATGTGAGTGTGTGAATGAAATGATGTGTGTGTGTGTGTGTGTGTGTGTCTCTAGCTCTATGAGTGACAACGTCTTTGAAGTACTATCAGTAATTGTGTCTGTTTTCATGCCACTGTGGAGGAGGAGGAGGAGATAACAGAGTTGTATAGTTTTTGATATATAAAAAAAAGGAAAAAACCCTGGATTTAATTATTATTTTTTTTTTTATTTGCTTTTTTGTGTCGTCTAAAATAAGAAAAACAAAACCGTGTGAGGTGTGTTGCTCGTGCAAACTCTACTCAGCAGCAGCATTTATTAAACAAGCTTTCTGGAATGCAGCCAGTCGCTGCTTCAGCAGTTACTTTGGCTTGCAGACGGACACACGGAGACGCGGCTCAGTGTGACTGAAAAGTCTTGTGTTGCATACAAACATGTGAAAAGCAAACTGGAGCTTGGACCCTCCGAGCTCGCGAGAAGTCCAAGGCGGATATTTTGGAACTGTCTTTCTCGACTCGAAGGCGGGAGCAGTTTGAAACGACAAACCTGTACACTGCAAAGGATCAGAAAAGAGAGGGAAGAATGTCTAAGAAGGGAACGACTGTTGGTTCTTTTACTTTCTTTTCCAGAGCACAACATACAGCTACAGGTTTAACCCAATGGACGATAGTCCTTTTATTCCTTTATCTCTTTAAACTATACTTATGTGAATGTTTTCCAACTCATAAGTGACGCTTCATATGATACAAAAACACCTCCGTCCTTAATACAGCTATACTGCTCTGTCCTTTTTTTTGGCAATGCGATGATTTATTTTATTTTTGGTTGTCTACCTATTGAAAAAGGACCTGTTTGGAAATATGCAAGACATGTTGGGAAGGAGAAGAACACCAGAATGTACTGTAAAATACTTTTTTCCTTTACTTAAATGTCGGATGATTTGGAAAACAAAAAAGAGAAAAAAAAAGTAACAAAACGCAAGAGTTAATGTTTGTCATTGTATGCCTTCTGATGCCATATGATCTAGCCATGTAGATCTAACATTCTTCAATCTTTTTGGGGTTTTTTTGTACTTTTTTTGGACATGATCATGATTTTTTTTTTTTTTTTTTGGTCAAGGAGCCCTAGGTACATGTAACTTATGTCATTTATTTATGTCCTTTTATATCTAGTTTGTAAAATAATAGCCTAAAGTGAAGAAAAATAAAGGGGTGCCAAAGTGCATTCTTATTAAAGTAGAAACTATATGACGATCTCTGTGCCTCTCATTCACACGCACACATGCACTCCAGTGCCTTATGCGAAGGCGATCAACGTTTCATCTGTCACTGAAGTCATTATGTGTGATTACCTAACTATCATGCATTGATTACTGGATTATATGAGTGATTGTAAAGGAGGTTACGTAACACAAGGACGAGGCAAGACAGCACATGAAGCACTTTCTCACACACACACACACTCAGAATGACAAAAAAAAAAAAAATGGCCCGCCTGCTGGTAATTTGACTGCTGCAGCACATGTTCACCAGATATCATGACTGTGGTCTTGAAGACTTGGCCTTCTGCTCCTCTCAGGCCTTGAGGCATCAGCGATCGGCACCCACTTGGCACAGTGCACATGTGTGGATGTGTGTGTGTGTTTAATCGGAACAACATCTGCTTCCTGCACTCGCTTCCAGCAGCGATAAACCGCTGATTGTCCTGAGTCTTTGATAAGGGCCGTGGGTGGGAGGCGGGGGTGGGGGGGACAGCGGCAGTTTCAGTGATGGAGCTCATGCAAACAATGAGCCGAATTTTGTTTTACACATTTCCTGAGAAATCACCAGCACAAGGCACGAATACATTAAAACTCGGAGGTTTGCTCTGGAAGATGATTATCGGCCTCAAAGGGAAATTATGCCTCCTTCGCGCACCGTTGGCAAGCTCAACAAAGTAAACAGAGGAAAATTAGCTGGGCAGAGACTGATAGTGTAAATTTGCCCCCAGCTCAGAACATTTGTTTTAAATAAATACATTTTAGAGATCATTTTAAGAAATGAAGGAATGATTTACGTATAAAACACGAACCTATACACATGGACGATCATGAACATGTAAGAGAGGTCTTTTTTGTTCTACCCATGGGAAACATAAAAGCCTGCACAAAATCTTTGGCTGATCCATCTTGGAGATGTCAAGCTATTTCAGTGGAAGTCATTTTAAATGATCCCCTAGTGACCATGAATATCTGCAGCCAATTTCATCGCAATCCATACAATAGAAAATATATACAACGCTCTGAGCCACAAGTTTAAACCTTGGCTTGGCACAAACAGAAAACTCAGAAAGACTCATCATCTAGGGGCCATGGATACCTAAATTTCATGGCATTCCATCTAAAGTTGTTGAGACATTTTAGTCCGGTCCAAATTGGTTGATCGACCATGCTAAAAAGATAAATCCAAAAATCATGGAGGACAGAGAAAGACAAATCTATAGGCCAAGAAGACCAGAGAGAGAGAAAGCTTCAGACTGCAGGGAAAAGCCATGCTCGGCTAACCAAACTTAGTTCAGGTAGAGGCCACGGTTTGGCTGGAATGCTGCCGCCCTCTTAACAAAATCAGCCCAATTCAACACCTCTTGTCAGTTGCAAAGCTCTGGTTTCTCAGGGAGACAGCCCAAGAAAACAGTCTCCCAGGTGCTCCAGCCTGTGATCATTTATATCAGTTGAAATGCAACACAGATGATAGAAACAGACCATTCAACGTGTGGATCATAGTTGTATTTACCTACCGTTTCACAAAACTACAACAAATATCCAATGAATATTTGTAATCTGACTCTTTTGATCCACGAGTGAAATTGCTTTGTCACAGTATCTGAATTGCACATAAAAACAGGCTTGAAAACCACTAGTAAAAAGAAAAGTAGGTGCAAGATAATTAAAATTAAAATTGCATAAGCAAAAAAATGTACACAAATTGCTCATGTGCAAATGTACAAGAAAGAGAGACAGAAGTAAATATACAATACTTAGGAAGGATAAATAAGGTACAATAATCTGGATGGAGGGGCACTGACACAAAGATGGCTTTACCTTGGTTTACTATATTTCAACTATTTTGGACAATTCTGCAAGTTTTACTTTCAGTGCCAACATTCAGGGTCGGTCCTGAACTCAGTGCAGCTCTGATCAACTTTGGAACTACAGTAGATTTTGTAGAATGCACAAACTGAAAAACGCAAGTTCAATATAATCAGGAGTCATCCAGTGCTAGAGATGTTGCCTGGCACTGGGTTTTCTCTGCACACATTATGCATGTCCAAGAATATGATTGCCTTAAACGTTGTTCTTAGCTCCATTCTCCCAAATCAAGGGGACACTCTCACACGCGGAGCTTCACAAAGGGGTCTCTGAAATGATGGCCGAGTCAAGAGATAACAATTCTTCCACTTGAGGCCCTCGCACACACGCAGACAAAATGCTACAAGCCCCAATACTTTTGTCAGCCAATCTAATTAAGAAACCTTTGGTGAAGTGCCAGCTCTTCAAACTGGCTTAACCCCCGGAGCTCCGTACTGTCACCGCAGACCTTTTCATTGGGTCACTTTGCCACATAATTCAATTTCCCGATTCGAAAGATAAAATCCCTCTTGTCCCTTAAGCCACTCACGGCGGGGCGCAGCCCTTCGCAATGATATTGTTACTCCGTCCTTTGTGTTGTCATTCTTGAGTGCATCCTTAAGTCTAAACAATATTATAATCCATAATCCAAACACTTCAAAGTTAATCCCCGGCTGCTTCAAACAATTCTCCAGCCGAGAGTTTTCTCCTCTTAACTTTCCAAGCGATTCATTGGCATTTTTGCTTCGGTCAAGGACACCTGAAGAGAAACAGCGAGTGGTGTTATGACGTACGGGGAAATATCTAACGGCTGAAAAAAGAGAAAAGCTGAGGGAAGAAAACAACAAGGGCTGAAAGCTTCAGTGGGAAAATATCTGGGCAGAGCCTCTCAAACGTCTGGGCATATTGATCGAGAGGCTTCCAGCACAGAGTTGACCTTGTGTCTAGTCTGCGAGGTATTACTTCTGAGGGGCTTTTGATGGACAACACATATGTAAGCAGCAATACGCACGGCGGGCCCAAAAGAAAATAGGCTGATGTCGGAACAAAACCGGAGCCAGTTCTGGCAGCGTGACAGAGTGCGTCTTAATTTAGCCGTGTCTCTCAGTTTGCAGTCAAATGCTGCCCATGTAGCAGTCAAATGCAGCTTTGGTTCAGCAGAGAGAAACAAAAAAAACAAAAAAAAAAACACGCAACAACATGAAAAAGCACTTACGGGAGAAGCACCCTCTCTGGGTTGCAACCCGGCCTAAAGCCATCGCCCCACACCCCCAGAGTCTCCTGTGAGTAATGGAAATGAACGGGAGACGAATGAGAGTCAAAACAAACACAAGAAAACAAGGTTCTGAGTCGGCGGAACAAAGAAACAGAGGGAGGGAGATAAAGGAAAGAGAAAAGTGACTGAAGAGTGATGGGTGACAACTTCAGGACAAAGACAGAGGGAAGAACAAGGAAGTAATTGGCAGCAGATCCAAGGATGCTTGAAAATAATAAAATATATAAGTATATATACAGATGTCTATATATGAGTCACTGAAGATTTTAGGAAGAAAGAGGAATCTCCTGCTTTATTTTATTTTTTATTTTTTTGCAGGCATCTTGAAGAAACAAAAGACAGAAACTCCACACCTAGAATTTATTATTATCTATACACTGAGATCTTTTCCCCTCTTTCTTATCCGTATATTTTTAGCTATACACATTCATGTTCACCAGAGTATGAAATATAACCAATCAAGCATAACATTATGACCACCTCCCTAATATTGTATAGGACTCCCTTGTGCATCCAAAGCTCCAGCTGTGACTCCACATGAATGCCAGCTCCAAAAGTTTCCCAGCAGCACTCTCACAAGATGGCCAACGTTATTCACTTCTCCTGTCCGTGGTCATAATGTTGAGGCTGATCAGTGTATACTGGCTTCAGTTTGCCTCTTGCTTTTCATCTACCTCCACAGGCAGGTCAAAGGGTTTAATTTATTCACTGAAGTATTTCAACACCTAATAGATACGCTGGCACAAAGTTTGATTCATGGTGACCTGACGGTGCATCTCTGTGATCCCTACGCCTTTGAGCGAGATCAGCAGTTTGACTTCAGAGTAACTTGTTTGGACAACTGTGGACAACATTATATTCGTTCCCCGAAATTAATCCCTGCTGCCTTTAGTTGTTTGCTGTCCTTTAAACTGGTGCAGATGTAATTTCGTTTTTCTTTCTTTACAACCACTGACTGGATTGGACTGACTGGCTCAGAATATAGTGCAGAAATTCATGGAAATTCAGTATTTTGTTTCATGATGTTAACTAGGCACAGTCTTGCAGACACCCTTAAACGGCTGTAGGCTCTTATTCTTGTCCTGTGAAGGCTGGGAGACCAAACTGGGAGTTTGGTGCTGCATGACACGGACACATGATAAAAAGATTTGAGGGGAGATCTGGATGAAGAGGCGGAGAGGTTTCCTCTGTTTATGAACTCACTATTCAGCACCTCATAAAACCTGGCTGCTTTCAAATATGTCCTGACCAGGAACATCTGTCTCATGGTTTGGAGGACAAGGGTTTGCAGGACAGTTTTGGCTTCGAAATATGGGACAAGTCAATGACTGCGGCACCTGCTTTTCCTTGGAAACATCTATTGTTTGACAGTGATGACTGCAGCATACCTAAAAAGGTATGTTTTCTCCCAAGGCTACAGACACCACGAAGAGCCTTTAAGTAAACACCCTTTACATCTCTCCCCATCTGCTTCGCGTGGGAAACCGTCTCTCCAGGATCGTAATCCCGACTGATTGTTAGTCTGCTGGGAGAACGTGGAGCTTTATCAGCCCCACCAGACTAATCTCACCTCCAAGCTAAAGGGTGCCGGTGGGTGGCCTGTTCCAAACTGAGGTCACCTTCTTGACCACTAAGTTGCTGCCCCACCTGATAGGCTGACCTTTGACCTTGCTGATGCACTCCACAGCCATTTCTGCAAACATGATAATCTCAAGCCAAAGCACTGTTGCTCTTCTCTCTGGTCTTTGACTTCCCAGCATGCAAGCTGGAAGATTAAGCAGGAAACATGCATGGGATGAAGATCTGACTTCCATCCCTGACAGCAAAATGGAGTTTAATCAAGCCAGCCCCTGCCCTCCTCTTCCTCCTCCCCCTCTGCGTCTGGAAGACAGCCCGATGAAGGTCCAACACGCTATCAGCTCAAGCAGAAAGCTGGTTATCACAGTGAAAGCAATGTTCAAAATCCCCCTGATAACTGTCTGATAGACTGAGATGGACAGACAGCTATGTAGAAAGAGAGAGGGAGAAAATTGGAAAAGAGAAGCGAAAAGAAACTTGTTGATGAAAGGAGAACATGGGAGACAGCCAGGTAATTCAATTCAAAATGCTACTGCCCCCAAACGTGTTTTTTTTTAAAACCTTATTTTATTTAAAAAGTTAGAGCAAAGAAGTAAAAAGAGAGAATGATAGAGTGCAAAGAAAGCGGCAAGAAAGAAAAGGCACCTTGTGACAGAACAGCCATCCATCATCGGCTGGTTTGATCCCACGGTGAGAAAAAAGAGTCTAGATTAAAAGAGACAGAGGGCTCCGCAAGGCAGCTGAGAGTCGGGCTCGGGGATTTTCTCCGTTCAGCGCAGCTATGGCCTTTGGACCGCTGACAGCAACAAGATTCCTATCACTGCTCATAGTTCCCTACAACACATGCAAGCCAGAAACATGCGGACGTATACATGTACATGCACACACAATCCATACAGTCTTAATCCTCCCTTTTCAGCAAGCTGGAGAATGGAATTAAAATAGCACTCATGCCAGGGGGGATTGTGGTACAACGTTTTGTGATAAGATCGCAAGCAGAGAAATACAATATGCAACAGCATGGCTCATCTGTGTGTAAGGCTTCTTTCATGTTTGGCTGTCATGTGTGTTTGGACGATGCGGTTTCGTGTTTCACATTAAAAGTGTATTACACCATCTGTAACTGTAATGCTAATATAAACACAACATGACAATGGTTTAGGTTTAATGGGTCATAAAAACAATATTCTAAAACATCTGCAAAACAAGAACTAAAACAAAAAAAATGCCTGAGGCACGGACAAATCGCAAAACATAAAGATAATAAGAATTTTGTACAATTACCCACTAATAGTTTAAAACAGTAGACAAGACTGCCTTTGGTCACAATAGTCAATAAAAAATATATATATATTAAAGGGGAACTACTATTTTTCACAAAATGGACCTTATTTCTGCCATAAAATACGTCTGTTTACTCACCCTTATAACATTTGTGTAATTTGTGGTCCTTTGGGAAATATTTAGATTTGCGCATATTGGTATAGTGGGAGTGAATGGGGCACCGAAACGTAGCCTCTAAATAACACATTATCTGCCACAAAACTCGTTCATTTCGCCATTTTTTTGTTATGATACACTAGTGCTATTCACTCTCACTATATGGATAAACACTGATCTAAATTTCTCCCGAAGGACTACAGATTACACAAAAGTTAGAAATAAGGTCCACGTTGTAAAAAAACTGTAGTTCCTCTTTAAGGGTTTTTATTTTTATTTTTATTTATTTTTTACGGACAGTATCTAACTAAGTAACTTACCAACTGGTAACCGATCAAAATAAATACGTACAGTTCAGTTCATCAGAAATAATGACAAACTCCAGTAGCAATATTGCTCTTAAATACAAACACAGAAATTATAGGATTATGAAAAATAACTGCGACATGGGCATCGCTCATGAGACAAGAACAAAGTTATAAACAGAACGAAATGATAAAATCATTAATTAACATATTTCCTGAAATATAGACAGGTGCATAGTCCAGATGATGTCTGTGTCCTTTAGCTGTGGGAAAGTAGCAGGCAGTGTACGAAACATTCCCAAGTAATGAAAACATAACGGTGAATGAATGTACTGGAACTGAAGCCCCAGACATGACATCTGGGAAAAAAACAAATAAACTGAGATCACAAATTACTTCATATCTGGGCCTTTGAATTTGTATTTTGTACTCTCCAGCCTGTTAACAACCTGTCTGGTAAGTTGTAATGAATCGAGGTGTGTAGTATCAGAAGTGTAGTATTCATCTTTTTTGGAGCCATAGTAGGAACTAAAAGTCAGAATCTCTCTCGCTTTTGTGCACAAAATGTGCTCAATATGAAATAAGTTATCATTCATTCATCCATCTTCTATACCCGTTTAGTCCTGTTAAGGGTCACGGGGGTCTGCTGGAGAATTTCCCAGCTGTCATCGGGCCAGAGGAAGGGGTACACGCTGGACAGGTCGCCAGTCCATCGCAGTGCTAACACTGAGAGACAGACAACCATACACACTCACACGCACCTACGGCCAATTTACAATCACCAATTCACCTACTGAGCATGTCTTTGGATGGTGGGAGGAAGCCGGAATACCTGGAGAGAACCCATGCAGACACAGGGAGAACATGCAAACTGCACACAGGAGTCGAACCGGTGACCTTCTTGCTGTGAGGCATCAGTGCTAACCACCTCTCCACTGTGCCGCCCCGAAATAAGTTATGAAATTCTGCATATCATATTATTTATTATGTGAAATAGTTCTCAGGTTCAGATACTTAAGTAAAACTGTTTATATGTAGGAGAAAGAGTCATTGCCAAAGAATGCATTAGTGGGACACACATGTTGTGAATGTCTCTGCGAAATCCTAGTATTAGGGTTCTTCACAGGTTTCCCAATCCCAGATTAACTGCAGCCCCTCAATAAACTGAAGGTACAGTACGACCTGCCCCAGGTGTCTAATGCATGCAGAGATCGCCTCCAGGAACCTCAGTGATCCCAAATGAACACAACAAATCAGTGAAAATTAATAACTTACTGCACTGCCATGGTAATTACTCTTTTTGCTGATTAGAAATCAACAAAAACAGCTGAAGCAGAGATCACACAGAGTGATATGTGAAGCAGAAGAATGTTTTTTTCAGCAATAACAAAGCTCAGCATGTGTTCTTTGGACAGTGAAAATGGAGTACTCAATAAGGCTGCGTAATAAGCAGGGCTGGTATGTGCCTGCATATTTATTTACAGTTCTTTCATCCAGCCTCACTCAGCTTGTGTCCTTACATCCTACTTAAGACATCATTCAATCTCTGAACTCTGGCCCCCACCGCCCCGGCTCTGCGCCCCCCTTGGAGTGAGGGATTCTGGGGCCAGGCTGGGTTCTTCACCCATACACGACCCCATCGACTGCGCTGCTCTCCATCGGCTAAATGATTGATACTAGCCTTTGCTAACTAGACTCCTGAGTCCAAAAACAACTAAAGCTGACCGGCCGGTCGGCTGCAGCGCGCGCGTGTGTTTATGTGTGTGTGTGTGTGCATGTGTAAGTAGCCCAGGAGACTTAGTAAAAATATCTTTGCAGGAATGAGTTAGACTGTGTTGGTGAGAAAATGTGCTTGTGGGTATGAAAGTTTAAAACAGCGAGACTTTTTGAGTGTGTGGGGGGAGTGAGCGTTTGTGGATTTCTAGTGAGTGAGTGATTGTGTAAGGCTTAGCACAGTGTTGCTTTTTCAGTTTTATGTTTGCCCTCAAATCCCGACAGTACATGCACATTACACGCGCCCTTTGGTGTGGGAATTTATTTGCTTATAAATTTGACTAGTGGACTTCAGTTCAGCGAGACCACACAGCATGTACCGTAGGAGACGTGGCTCTGTCATAATAAGATTACAGCTGGGCTAATTGAGTGAAGTGGTTCGTGCTCTGGTTCACCGGTTCGCCTGCTCGTGCTTTGTGAACCCATGACACAGATCGTGCAGTCCATTAAGTAGCCACAAAGGGTCAACAGCAAACAGCTCTACCTAGAAATACGAGGGCGCAAATCCTCCAAAGTGACAGTAATATGAAAATACCACGAATTTCGCCTTTCTCTGAAGATTTCACTTTCACTTATCAGGATGGTAACCTTTATTTTCAGCTCAGCTCTGTATCCTGTACCTATTAATAACTATAATTGCTGTATCTTTACCATCATTACTGCAGGTCAATGGACCTATCTGGGGAACGTATGGCTAGACAATCACCATGGAAACCAAGGTCTTTCGTCTTATTAATTGGCAATTAAACTGGGTCAAGAAACCTTGCTTAACAAATCACAGGTCCAACAACTTAGATTTGCTTCTCGTCAAACAGGCAGGCACTAACCAATAAGTATTTGGTATAATGCTAAAATAAGAGCAGAGTCACCTGCAGCTCTGCAGTGAAGTGCAAGGACAAGCACTTTAATGGGTAGTGAAAAACCTGAAGAAAGGTACAATATGGGAGGGAAAAAGCAAAATATTCAAATGTATATGAACAATTAAGTTGAGGCTAATGCAAGCCACACATGCAGACACTTAAGACCATGCCTGGTGGCTGCATCGGCTGACTTTACGTTCAAACCCGCACAAGTCAGTTACAACACAAAGACATAAAATTTACACCTTCCCTAGCAGTCTTTAAGTGATTCCTTTTGAACTGTTGTCGGGGCAGAAATGGTGAAATATGAGCAAGACTAATCATAGCAGAGCAAGGGAAAACTTTTCCTATTTACGCCAGGATTTATGCGGCGTTCACTTGGCCCGACTTGGCTTCTTGTAACAGAAACTCTGAAGTGTTGACTTAAGCAGATTTTTATTTTTTTATTTTTTTGCCAAGATGGACGTTTTACCCAGACGTCTGTTGAGTTTTTTTTTTTTTTTTTTTTAACTATTCATTGCTGCAGTTAGATATATTACAGCCAGGCACACTTTAAGGTGGAGACACACATTAAAACAGTTTATTAATTCTGTATATTATGTACGCTGTAGGCGTGATGAATGCTTGGAGCAAGTTAGACTGGGTCTGTTTCGGTCTCAATCATCACCACAGTGTATAACCCCTTTGCATATGTAGCATATGTACACTCACTGTGTTGTCCTTTCAGCTGTCCTTGCCATAGCCTTTGCACAATTTACTGTAGATGCTTTAAGTACTCATATTTATTGTATTGGTCATATTTATTGAATACACCAGGTGTAAACATAGATTACTTTATCATTACTGTTATTTACTTAGCACACGTACACTATGTATGCAGACTACTGTACTTTCTTACTGTCTCAGGTTAGGGTTAGCTCTTATAAAATGAGATCAGATTAGACAAGGCTTTATTGATCCCAAAGGGGAAATTTATTGTAGTGATTCTGCACACGTCTCTTATGGGCGATCCATAAACATATAGTTTATTTTATCTTAATTTGTGATGACACAATCATATAGCTGGTGATATTCTATATATGTATCATGCATTCACTTCCTGTTGATTTATAGAGGTTTTTTTTTTTGCTTAATCTATTTGCAGATGATATTGATGGCACCACTTTGTATATATCACTCCTGGGAAACACACCTGGAATTGGCTGCATTTTCTAAAGTTGACTTATGTCCATGTCCCAAATGTAAACTGTAGAGATTTATAGGACTACTATAAGTGATCATAATTTATTTTAATCTTCTCTTTCATTAAAAAGAAAAAAATAAACAAACATGTCAGCGATTTTTAAGTGTGTGTCTAGGGTTATTGTACTCTCGCACAGAGTGACTTTAGTGTAATTGGAAAAAACTACAAGATAAGATTAGATAAGATAATCCTTTATTAGTCCCATAGTGGGGATATTTGCAGTGTTGCAGCAGTATACAGTTTAAAGGACAGTGCACACAAGAGATTAAAAAAAAAAAACGATAGGAAGGAACGACCTGCGGTAACACTCAATGCAGGTGAAGCTGAAGATGGTGCCCAGTGCTGTTATAGCGCCATAGAGGGGTTGGGATTGGTTTTCCATCAGGGATGACAGCTTTGCCTTCATCCTCTGATCACCCACCACCTCCACAGGCTCAAGAGGGCCAGCCCAGAACAGAGCTGGCCTTCATCACCAGTCTGCTGCTGAGATCCTACCACTCCAGCAGACCACAGAGGATGGCTGATGCGACTACAGAGTCATAGAAGGTCCTCTGGAGTGCGTCCTACAGACCAAAAGATCCAAACTCATGATCAGACCTTCTTTCAATAGTTGAATAAATTGATGGAGCAGACTTGTTGATGTCTGACCGCATTTGTTCATGTTATCCTGTAACTGGAGGTTTTTCACTTTATTTGAAGGATTACATGGTTCCTCTGTGGGTCGAGAACAGTCTGCAACCCTTCAGCCTCAAACATTTTTCTGAATCCACATCGGATACACTTGACTAAATCAAGCACATTTTTGCTCAGTTGTTGAAAAGTTGACATTTGAACATTAGTTCTTTTTTTTTCTTGTAGGAATTCTCAGTCACTGATTCATCTGTGTGCTGAACTTTTTTCAGTGCCTTGTCATTTTCTCTCCCAAATGATCTTTTCCTCACTCACCAAGGCCTCTGCTTATTCTCTATTCCTCTATGTCTAGTCTAAAAAAAAAATGTCTGCAGGGGTAACTCAGTTTCTGAAACAGAGGAGATTAACGTATCCATCGGGGACAACAGTGAGTAAAAGAAGAAACGGAAGAAGAAAGTGTGTGCTCACTGAGTGGAATTCAGTACACTTAAAAATAGACCTCTGGCACAACAGCCTTGTGGTTTAAGAAGTGGTACTGTCGCCGAACAGTGGAACTGCTAATGTTGTGTTGTGCTGACATGATTTAGTCTGTCAGTTTTTGGATTATTAACTTAACTGTGAGATCTAAAAAAAAATGCTAATAGCTAACAAACTGGAATAAGCCAGTTTTTGGTTATTATCAACAACAATCAATCAGTCAGTCGACATCAATCGCAACTGACTGGTAGATCGCCATGGTAGTGCGGGTTGATTGCGTGCCATTCAAGAAAAACACATCCATTTAAACAGTACTGTAGGTAAGTAGCCATGGGTGCAATGTCAGGACAGACAAACCAAGCAATTTGTTGTGGCACAATGAAAAAAAAGGAAAAAAAGACAGAAGTGAGCCCCCAGATGGCTACCTTTTTGAACATTATGATAACCATAACCCCCGCTTAAACGTATGAAGGCCCTACAGTGCATCATCAGTACTCCACAGCCTCCCCTAGGGGACCTGTTCATGTGCACCCCAGAACCTAGGATCATCAGATCTTCTGCAATGACTGTAAAGAGGAGCACCATTTCATAAATGACCAAGATGCTAAGTCACACATTGTGTCACCATGATTGGTTGTAAGTATGTCCAGTTGCAACCAAATACATTTTGGCCTTTTGGACACTGAAAATAGTCAAGTGACACATCATTCCACTTCTGATTGTCCTGCCCACTTATGTGTTTTAACCTTGTGTAAGTAAGGTTGTTAAAAATGTAGTAAATGAAAGTAAAATACTCAAACAAAGTACATGGATTCTGAAATTGTACCTATATAAGTAAACATACTTAGTTCCAATCTACAGCTGCCAGCATTAAGACGTAACTTCAGTAGGCGAGGTCATTACCATCCGAGAAAATCAAATAAGCAGCCCGACAGACAATCCTCCAATTTATTTGGCTCACAGCGTGCTACCGGCGGAAGGCAAAGCTAAAATGGAAACTCAGTAACTGACCTTTAATGTAATACGGCGCCGATGGCTCACCAAAGGCTCTGGAGTAATGGCCGCTTTGCGACTCCAAGCGTGTGTGTGTGTGTGTGAGTGTGAGAAAGTGTGTGTGTGTGTGATGAGTTATGACCAGCTCTCAAGACGGCATTTGGGAAGTTGAGAGCCAAAGCCAGGTGGATTAAGACAACTCGCCTCTGTGAGACCGCTCAAAAGGGGTTTCAGAAAGTGTGTGTGTGCGGGTGTTTGTGTGTGTAAAGGGACAGAAATACACATCAGAAACAGAGGCACAGAATTGCCGCCTTACACAAAAGAAAGGAATACAGAGAAAGCAGACCACAAAGACTACATGGAAAATAAAAAACTGTAAAAAAACAAAACAAAACTTGACTCAAACGTATTGACAAAAACATACCCAGAAAAAGTAAGCAGCGGTTGTGTGGGCTGAGTGTTGGTTTAAGGCACTAAACTCGAGGATACACACTTCCTTTGCCCATTCACTTGCGGTTCATGACCTTCCTGACCTTCAAAACAGGTGTGTCAGCGGACTCTTATAGTCTCTTTGTGTGTGGGAAATAAATACTTAAAAAACACTGCCATCTTTAACAGAGGGATGGGAGGATAATGGCAGTGGAGTGGAAAAGCAGTTTTCATTACTGAGCTCACATAAAGAATCACTGACCGCAATTCATTCCAAAAAGCTCACATTACTTTGAGATTCGAATATATATCTTTATTTACTCAAAATGATGCCATTAAAAACACTTACACTGTAAACATTTTCCGTCTTGCCCAATATCAATTTAAATTCCAATCAGCCCTTTGTACATTTTCTTATTCTTGAAAGTACAAAAACAAACTCACTGCTAATTGAGCAAACGGTAAAATGTCACAGATCAAAGTAAAATTGCACACCCTGTGATCTTTGAGGGGAAAATTCAAGTCAAATTACAGACATTTGCTTTCATTTGTGCTTCCTTTTGATACGAGTGTTGCTGGAAGCTGAGTTAACATAATAGCTCACTAGCAAAGCAAGCATGCCATGTGCCAGCTGGAAAGCTAAAGAACGTGATTGCTAACATGATTTCCATTCCCTACAAGGTCAGCAGCAGTCAGAACAGTCAATTCACATGTCACCAACGTTGAATTCATTGTTTAAAAACTTGGATTAGCACATCCCTGAGATTCCACTGGAAATAATAAAAAAAACATTTCCCACAGATTTATGCTGGTGTAACTCTGCCTTAAATCAGAAGTTTGCATGATAAAGATTTACAACCTGCCCTGCACCATTGGACCACTGAATGGAACAGTACAACTCAACTAAATCAATATCAATAAAATAAAGGAACAATAGAGAGACTTTCTTAAAAGTGTTACAGAATATGATCTACTGTACATAGGAGAGTTTTTTGTGTGTTTGTTACAACAAAGAAAACTGTGTCTATGATGTAGGGGTGGGACTCCATAAAAAAATAAATAAAAAAATATCTAATTAATCAGAGGCTTTGTAATTAATTAATCTCAATTAATCACATTTTAATCGCATAACAATATTTCCTCCAAAAAGCAAGATTTTTTAATCTAAATGGATTTCAGTGGACAACTGAATCAAATAACATATGATGTAAACTCAAGCTTTTTGTCTGGAAAAATGCATTTAATTGCATTTCAATTCAAAACAACAGAAAAAGAAATAAAATATCCCTGGCCAAAACTGAACAAGTTAAAATGCCATTTTAAGTACACGTTTTGTACGTACAGATGAATAAACTCTGGGGATTTCGGTGCTCACTGCAACATGCTTTGGATTTAGATGGCACTGTAACGTTGAAGTGCTTTGGTGGTATGCAAACTTTTTTTTTTTTTTTTTTTTTGCACAATTTGCACAAAACCCCGCTTTTATCAAGGCTTCCATCAGGTATTTTTTTCAGATAAAATTTGCCTTCCATCAGTCGCTCAAAGCTAGCCCTGTTAGCATGCTAAAGCTAGTGGACACCAACGGGTCCATCTCCAAAAACAAAATGTAGATTTTTATTCTATGAGGTAATGATTACACTCGCTATGTGCACTGAACACGAATACTGAAACATGCTTCAAGTACCAGATGATTTGAGATTAATACCTGTTCATTTCAACCGGTTAGCCACAACATTAAAACCACTGAAAGGAGAAGTAAATAATATTGACCATAATGTTATCATAATTATTGGTCATAATGTTATGCCTGATCAGTGTACATCCCTAAGAGAACCAGACACATAGAGTATACTGTAGTAACCAAGAACAACTAAGTGGTTTTACTCTGACAGCAATAATTAATTATATTAAAACAGGGCTTGCATTTGAATTGCTTTTTCTTTTAGCAAAATGGAATACAAGAGGAAAGCAATTTAAAATTAGATTTGAATAGTACAAGAAAGAAAAACAGCTGCGTGGTACAACTTTTCTGTGAATAAAAACCAACTTTGAAGGATGCTGTCATAAAACGGACAAATGGCTGCAAGAGATGCAAGAGAGTGTGAAAGTGTGTGAGGTGAATGAAGACAGTAGATCAGAGAGAAGCTGTCAGGTACCGCCGAGAGCTGACGGGGCCTATCAAGAAAAATACAGTTATGATGAAAATGAGAAAAAGAAACATTACTAGAAATGAAATCATAGGAGTGATATAAGTTAGTTTCTAAATTACACCTTTTAGCCGGCGGTGTCATCCAGAGATCATAGTTTTATTACATGCCATTACATCAGTTTCTCACTGTCAAAGAGAAAGAACTGCCACAGTATATCCATGTTCCCTTCTTCTCCTTTCAGGCAACGAACGGAGTTTACTTATTCATCTGTTTATCCGTTCCAAGTAGCACATGAATGCATTCATCAAAGCTACCCTAATCCTGTGTTTTGCTCACATGTGTTTTTGTAAGCGCAAGTGATGTTGCATTGGTAAACATTATTATCTGGGGACGAGGTGTAAAATGACAGAAAGACACAGGAAGACAGAAAGAGGGAAGACGAGAGAGAGAGAGAGAGAGAGAGAGAGAGAGAGAGAGAGATGAGGGAGCTGCTTAGGAGAGATACCATTTGTGTCAGTTGAAGTGAACACCTATCGATTTACATCCAGCGCTCCTCTGCGTGCTACAATGAGGCATCATGCATAATTCATGAGGGACCTATGAAAGAGCCATAAATACAGTCACTCTGCTCGTCAGCATAGCACGCTCTCAGCACTTATGGTCACCCAGCTCAGCTAGTTAGCAGAGGAAGTGGGGAGATGCAGTGATGAAGACTTGAAGCAGGAATTAGGATGATATAAAGTTCTTGCTCCTTTTCCAGTAGCTGGCATACATACATATATATATATTCACATGCAGTGAAGATGGTTGTGTGCCAGTGTGTTCTGCCCCTTAACAAACATGTACCAGCAGGGGGTCCTTGATGGTTTTCGAGGAAGGCGGACATCTTTTGTTTGGAGTTGTACCCCAGAGTCGTGTGGGACTCCGACAGCCCAGCCGCCCCTGCTTTCACGACCTGGAGGATTTACATCCCACTCATCGCCGTAAAACAGCCATTCGCCTTTCATTCCCTCCACCCCGCCTTTACGATCTGGAGTGGAAAGGGTGCCTGAGTTATGGGCTTTGTTTGGGACAGACGAAAAATAAAAATGCTATACAGCCTCGCTATGTCAGAGATGTCAAGGAGGATTGTCTGCTTCGCATGTGTGGTGAATTTAGAGGGAGCCGATTGGGGAATGAGGTGGACGCTAGTGTGCGTGCGTGTGTGTATGTGTGTGTTTGCAGCGGGTGTTGTTTCACGTGTGTGTGGTTTTTCTACAACCATCATTATGTCCCATTAAATCGATGAGTAAATCAAGTGAAAGCAACACATGCACCCAATCCTCAATCGCATATCTGAGCTGAATATCATCAATAACGTTGCTGGAGATGGAAAGGCTGGACTCAGAGTTACTGGAGCTGAAGTGGGACTGCTCATGCACTTTCAGAAAAGAGAAATGTATGAATCCGGGACTCTCCTTTTCAACACAATACGTACTCTGTTTGCCTCCGTGGTGGTGGAAAGAGTGCTGTCTAATCACTTGAAATACACACCACTTCATTTCTTGAAGGAGCACGTTACCCTCATACACTAAATCTCCACGCTACCGAGGTCGTCACCTTGCAGTGGCCCTCCCTCTCTCATCATCTATCTCCTCAAGCTCTGTGACCCCCTCCGCCCCCACTCCCTCCCTACCCCCCAAAGAGCACTTTTTCACACAAAGTAGAACAAACCTTCATTTCAGCCCGGCTCCTCTCCACTGTAAACCATCAAACGACTGCTCTGTCCTTGAACGTGAAAGTATGAGGGAGACAGACAAGGCGGAGGAGACAGAGGAAGAGTAGGAGGAGAGAGAAAACGGGAGAAGGAAAACAAGGTAAAAGAAAGGGCTTTTTCATAATGACAGTCAGCTTAATGAAAAAGTAGTTGGGGCTCGTATATCTGCTGGCCTCGAGGTTCAGCCTCCCCCTGAAGCTCCTTGCAGAGCTGCGCCGTGTCAGGCCAGCCCGGGCCCTGGCCGACGAGGGTTACGTTCGAATGAGGGGAACCAAGCCATGCTGGGGAGGGTCAGGTTGAGCTAATGTGAGCTGAGCCAGGCCAAGGGAGGGACGGGGAGGGGCCTGGGGAGAGTGGAGCTGGCCTTGAGTGCGGTGCAGTCGGGCACATCAATCCGCACAGGCAGACAGGAAGGACGGGACATCAGTCACCGGAGCTGCAAACCGCAGAATGCAGCTAACCAAACACATAGTTACACACAGAGAGAGGAGCTTGTGCACACGTACACGACCATGTACACAAATACTCCCTCTGTTGTTTCTCCTTCTCACTCTGCAGCTTCAGATCTCTGCTAGTTTCACACTCCTTAACTCTTTAGCTACTCCAGTAACTGATGCACTGCGGAGTAAAACACATAATGACTAATTAGTAGCAAAGAAATACATCAGAGAAGTTAACTACTGTGCGCTACAAGCACAAGTTATTACAAGCTACGAGCCTTTTTTTTAATCAGAGCTAATACAGTGTGACTTCACGGACTGATGCGCCTGGCATGTTTTATTGCCGCTACAGAGCGAACGATGCAGCCGCTAATGTTCAACAACACGTGAGGAGGCCTACGTGGCCGCACTGGCGTGCATGTGATGAGCTGCGGGTGAACTGGGCCAAGGGTATCTGCTACAGTCAGATGAAAAGCCATCCCGTACACAAGGGAGCCTCTATCCGCTGAAGAGCAAACCCATTTCTAGGCCAAGAAAGTTGTCTGTGGGAAATTGAGACAGAGAAGGTGTTGGCGTGCAAGCAGCAAGGCACGAGGTAATGAGAACGTTTCAAGTGGGTGTTTGTGTGAGGGTGGAAAGTCGTAATGTGTGGTTTTTTGGGTAATTAGCTCAGGGAGGAGGTAGTCAAAACAATAATGGAATATTTAAGAATACACAATACTTGTCTCTGGCCTTCTAGCAAGGCCTGAGACAAGTGTGCAGAAAAACTAAAACAAGAAAAGACGAGGCTACACAAATCCAAAGGGTCAAGGAACTTGGACGTGTCCTTTGATCATTAATTATATAATGCTAATGCTTAGCTGTGAGGGTCAGCTTTTCTTTTTACCCCATGGCCTTGGAGACTGGGCTTTATCGAAAGCATACCATTTGCGGGCAGCAAATAGAGAAGAAAGGTAGCAGACAGGTACGCCTGGAATGCTGGAATGGAAATCAAATCCATTTCTCCTTCACTCTCAGCATCTCAGGTTCCCACTCTTGCTTTTAGTTTCTCAGAGGGGTACAAAAACTACAGTATAAACTTTCTTGCATACCTGAATTGCAGTCCGTGTTTGAGGATACTCAGATTTGCTCGGGGTTTGATATACCCCTTTCTGAAGGACTTGCTTCCAACACAGTGCAGCTGGGTCCGATGGACTGAATTTCATATGTGGTCCTCAAAGCACTGAAAACTTACTATATAATATAAGACTTTACAGCAACATCTTTTCTGAATGCTGCCTGATCTGAACGCCCAGGCCAACTACTGAGCTTTGGGTCCTGTCTTGGGTTCTTTCCATATTGTTGTGTTGTGCAAAGCTGCGTCTGGCTCTGGTTATTTTCAAATGCAATTTAATAAGATATTTCTCTGCATTCTTGTTCGTCATGTGTTGCAGGTTGATCTAAAATGCCCAGTGGGGAGAAATAAGAAATAAGGACAGAGCATGACCAATGTGTTGCACTAGTCTGGCAGAGTAACAGTCAGCAAGCATGAAATAAACCATGAATGTCCAGCCCTGGTCTGGGCTTCTTTCTCAAACTTGGCAGAATGTATAGTTGTAAAAAGTCATCTCTACGAGTGCCATAAAACAACATGTGTTTACTTTCAAGAGAGGGAACTGTGCGACATTATTATAAAGTCAAAAAGTCAGCAGATGTGGGAGGCTGGGGTTACTGGATGGGTCAACAGTGCATCAGACTTGCAGCTGTAAACAATGCTTGTTCAGGATCTTGAACGTTTTAGTGGCTGCGATGGTGTCGACATACAACAGCACACAGATCGTCCTAAACGCGAAAACTGGATCATTTTCCATGGCTCAAATTTAACGAATACAATTATGAGCATGATTGTCTGTGTGTGTGTGTGTTATGTGTGTCTGAACCAAACCTATGGAGGTCAGAGACAAAATACATCTTGTTGTGTAATGTGATGACTGGGAAGCCAGACTAGCTTCACCGCCCGCAAGTTTTTGTGGGCACAAAGTTGGTCTTGATCGTGCCATTGATTATGCTTTGGTTACGACCTGTCTGTCCAGTCAAACTGTTTTGTGTGTGTCTGTGTCACTGAAAGAACCGTGACAAGCAAACACACAAAACGAGAAGCCAATAATTAAAAGACACCATGTCATTTTATTTTCTCCATAATTTAGTTTGAAATATCCTTGATTTTAAGCACTACATTTCTCTAGCACAAGAATGTCACCAATGAGTTTTCCATGCGTTCACCTGCATAGTCATCCATTTAACACACACTGAAGTTTCAGCCTAAAACCCTTTTGCCCTGTAAGCGAGTTATGAAGCCGTAGGAGTGTAATAATAAGTAAGTGCACAATAACAAACACTGAGTAGCTGTGTGGGTTTATGCTCCGCTGCTGACCCCGAAACCTGAACGTGTGATAAGACATAATGAATTTCTTTGGCCTGACATAAAACATAGCACTGACTTAGTGTTTACCCTGCGCTGGAATGCCAGACCCACTGAGCCACTCTCTCCCCGAGGCTGCTCATATCGGACGGCCGCCATCTCACACCGACACAAATAACAGCTTTAATTCATTGCATTTTATATGTAACTTTAACAAGGCTGTTAAACTAAGGACAAGGTGTCAGGGCAATTGTGTGCAGACGTGGGTGTATTTTTGCACTGTACTTACTGTATGTGCCTCTAACTTCCTCCCCTGGAAATATCCCTGTCAACCTTTATCTTTATTGTCTCCAAATCTATTCGTCTGCGAGCCGACCTTCAGAACTAGCTGTATGTACTTTCTCCCCTGTGCCAGGATTGATAACTGGATTAAAGGCTCAATATTAAGCACACAATGGCCCTCTTTGATAAAGGGAGCACAGTCAGAATAGGAAGCTGAGAGGGGAAACTGTGCCTCACAGAAACCGCTGTGGATTACTAAATAAAAAGGCCATAAAACACAGCCCTCTGGCTCTAGCGGAGGAAAGCTTATGCTAACACACAGCGGTAATGATTTTAATATCTGCGTTTAGAGCAAGAGACCACACGCTGTAAATTTTCAATCCACCTAGTGCGCTGCGATACACCCCTCCGCCACTCTCACTCCCTTTTCTCCGTCTGCCTCGCTCTCCATTTCTGCCTTCCATCACCTCCCTTCTGGGGCTTTTTTCTTTCCAAAGAAGAAACGTACAGAATCAGCTCTCGCGTTTCACTTTATTTACACAAGAGCAGATTATCTTTTTAAAGATTTTTTTAAGGACCCGAGTCGGGAAACCCTGACCTTTTCTTCTTTCATAAAAGTCAGTCGAGTGAAGACTTAAAATTCAATTTTGTGTTTCTGTATTAACGTGTCCAGTGAGACATTTTTCTTTTTCTGATCAGGAGCAGGCCGGGGACGAAACAAATCTATTTAATTCTTGAACACACAAGGAGAACAAATCTTATATCGTTGAAATTATGGGTCCACTTTGAAAACCATTCGGGCTTCTGGCAAGTCACATCAAAGGTTCTCCGGGCGCTCCAAATGTTTTGTTCCAAGCCGTATTCTATTAGCCCAAAAATTTTTCAGGATATGATAAGAAGTGAAATTACATATGTTAGAGCGGTACCTCTGCTCTCTATGCATCTGTTCACTGTTAGTAAGATAAAGATATCAGTACCCCCTCCTCTGCTCTATACTGACATTCTTAGCCGGTGTTGCTCCTTTCCAACTGTCCCGGACATTTTGAGAAGAGTTTCTGTGTGGCTACACTGGATCTGGAAAAATCTATTTCTTTTTCACTATAGTTTTTGCCATCTGTGTTTATGTTAGACTTAATCTCGGCTGATTTTATTGTGTGTCGTACCTTGTCTTTTTCAATTACTGTCATTTTATTTCCTGCAGCTACTAAATGTGCTGTGAGGTCAGGATGAAAGTGTCGGAAAAAGCTAAATAACATAACAGGAGATACTTTGTCAAACACATTGAAATAATTTAGATCGATTCAGAGCGACGAGAAGTATGAAGAAGTGAAGACTAACGACACATCGACGGTTTACAAAAGTGAGAGCTGAAGCTGGAGCTATTGTGGTGCATAGAAAATGAAATAGTAACAAGACTTTTTCACATTAATCAAAATGCTGTGCTATGAGTAGACACAGAATAAACCTGCGAATGAATTACCACACTGTAGCACACAAAAACTATTCTAGTAGTCAATGCAGAGATGAGGGCTGAATTCATACCACCATGGAAAAGTGTATAAATAGCTCTGCACTTGAGGCACATTTCTCATGTCAAGGCAACATGGCGTGATTCATTTTATGGGGGTAGGTGAATCAAGTACCAGACCAGAGATGGAGTGATCCACTTTAGAAATCTGAATGAGGACTCGGACAGCAGCAAACTGAATCACTTACACTTTTTAGAGAGATGGTATTAGAGTCAAGATTGCTTTTGTACAAAAGATGAAAGACCTTTCGTTATTAGGAATCAGTATAGCAATTTTATAACTGATTTTACAATTGAGCCCTGCACTACACCATAGTTTACCAGCTCAGTTGAACCATTTCTGAAAACTTGATTGAGATCACACTCACTTGGTAGCACTCAGGAAATTTCCCATACATGGCATTAAACATGTCTTATCTTAGATATGTACTTTATGTGTGACTATTTTTTTGTCTGTTATCTACAAAGCAAATTTCAGCCTTTGGAATAAACTCCCTGTAAGTTAAAATCAACTCCGCTTGAGATTTTATTTTTTTTAATCAGTGTTAAAAACTAACAGTCTTAAGAGTTAACATTTAGTTTACAATTCATAAGAAAATGACCATACCAAACTCTGTCCTGCTGATTTATTGCCTTTATTTCAATATAAATTTTAAATGCAATACATCAGTTGACTGCTGCAGGTCATGGAGAATCTGTCGACGGTAGTGGAAGGTTTCTCTCATCTTCTGGACCACTGCTGTGTGGTGACTGTTCCATACATTAATCTCCCATTTGCTGGTCATCCATGGTACCACGAGCTCTTGATGTGGGACATCCTTTTAGCTCCACTCTGCTCCGGGATGGGGAGGAGTTTTTGGATTTATGTTTGTTACTTAGCATGTCATAGAAGTGTTCCTGAAAGAAACAGAAAAAGGTGGCTCACAAATATATAACATATTACTCAACATATATAGGCTACTGCACGTATGTATGTACTTAACTCCGTCCCTGCTATTCTTTTGTAAAAGACACTCTTACATGACATACAGCTGCATTACTGATTAATGTGCTAGCTACAAAAAGCATTAATCACTTTTGAGTTGCACATCAACAGTTAGCTAACAAGCTGTGGCAGCTTCATGCTTGGAAGTAATCGAGTAAAACACAAGGGGTTAGCAAATGTTCAATTCCAAGTTTGCAACAAATATCACCAGTAATATATACGTCGATAATGTAAGAACAAAAAAATATTGAGCAAAGTATTTTTTTTTTTAAAAAGTACAAAAATCCTCTTTTACCTACCTTGCAACAAAGTTGTGTGTGCTGCTCTTCCAAGCGCCACATTTCCTCATTAACTCAGTGTTAAGAGACTGGTTTCTGAACACCAGTGAATAAACTCCAAAATATAACTCCGGCAGGGAGCAAACCTGAACCCAAACGGTTTCTGACTCTTTAACACTTATTTGCTTAACTCCAGATATTTCAACTCGAGGAATCTGAAGTGTAGCATATGGAAAACAAACAATTTACTGTCCATGTGTGCTTTCAGTGACATCTATTTTCATGAAAAAAATAAAATCAAAAATATTTCATCATCATCCAAATATCCTTTAACAAATTTATATATATATATAAAAAAAAATCAGTGGTAGTCATAGTCATGAACAGTACTATAACATCACTATATTGTAAAATAGGGTAGTGGACAGTGTACCGCCTTCAAGGTTGCAGATTAACTTTCCTTTGCAAGTGTAGATTCTCATTTTGTCCAAAAAAAAAAAAAAAGGTAAACACGTGTTCTTAAATCATCAAACCTAGCTATACTGCCACTGTGCCATTTTTCCTTCTTTCCCGTTGTCTATCGAGGCATTCACGCACTGACAAACGCGCACATATGCACAGATTCAAATGCGGCAACAAACACACATAATCGCGTGCTCAGCTCGGCCGTCCTCTGGCTAGAGCTGTCGGTAGGGGTTTATAGTGGGAGCCAGGCACCTCATTAGTGGACAGCTGCTGCTGCACCTCCTTCCATAGTTCACTTCCTCCGTCTCCCCATCCTCTTACCTCTTGACGCTGCCCTTACCCTGAACTTGTCCTGAAGGGGAAGATCGGGGGAACGAGGGAGGAGGAGGCACAGAGCCAGAACTCTGCATGGTCAGATTGCTTCGCCTGTATCAAAGGAATGCGAGTGTGGATGTGTCTGTGGGGGACGTTCCTTTTGTATCCGTTTGTGTGGGTGAAGGTTTGTTGAAGTGTGACGATAAAGTATCTGCCTTGTGTGTTTTTCATACGGTGGTGATCGCAGAGAGAGCAAGATGACACTCCGTTTGGACTGTTAACCCCTTTCTGACGCATGTACAAAACAACAAAAGGAGAGAGGCAAAATTAAATCTATAAGTTACTTGCCAGGGCAGGGAAATAAACATGAATGTTCCGATTCAAAATATTAGATCAACAGAGTATCGTGTTTCCAGCTACATCCATCTGACAAAACACTTATCTGTCCCATCTTGCGTATCCTTTTCACCACTGGAATAAATCCAAGCTGTTCTGCTCTGAGAGCCTTCCACCAAAATCCTCCCCTGAAGGGCCGCCGTCAGTCCCTGCTCCCCTTTCATGTCTAATCGACTTTTACAAGCCTCGTTCCTCATAGGCTGACTTTTACAGCTCCTGCTCCTGATTGGCCGGATGACTGAGTGCGGCAGAGCAGCACAGGTGCAAAACATTAGTCCCTTAATCAGAGCCAATTACAAACAGGTGTGTCCGCGGCGCAGGCGGGGAAGGTGACTTCTGGAAAAAAAAAAAAAAAGGAGTGGGAGCAGCTTCTGAAGCCGGGGGAATGGTTACATGACTGAGCACACCAGGGCTTCATGAAGCGAAGCGACTTGTTTTAATAAGGGCTGGATGCCTTCGCTTTCCTCCAAATGCGGTCAGGGGCAGATTTAATGTTGCCTTCAAATGGGATTCACAAGCTTGTGGTTACGACGTGGGAAGTCGTGTACACAAAATGCCTGGTGTTCGAGTGGTAACATCAGCCGTAAGTCATGCTGCTAGGCAACTATCTGGGGCAGTTTCGCAAGCTAACAACCCGGTAGGCTAATGCTGGAAATGCAATGGCATAGTGAAAGAATATCAACAGTTACCTCAGACAAAATTGTTATATATCTGATTTATATGCATATGTGGGATGTTTCTCAATTTGTGAAATCTGAGCTTACAGAAAATTTCCACTCACAGGATCATGAGTCCCACAAGAGGAGTCAATTATATGATCACAGTGCCGTTTTGAAGGCAGCATGATGTGACTTATCTTCACTATTGCCCAGTGGTAATGCAGTGGGGGTTGCACCTACTAGTTGACCATTCAACTTTACTGCTGTGCTATGACGCCTCCTTGGAGACAGGTGAGGAGCCCAGTGGGTCATTGCAGTAAACTAGCATGGCAAACGTTCATCAAGTGTGTAGAAATACAGTATGTCACTTAGGATGAAGCCCATACTACTGTGACATGTCAGTATGTAAGTCAGTCCTGAAATACAACAATACTACTACTGCAGTGGACACTCATCTCAAAAGTCATCCGCTGACGCTAGCAGAGGAACGGTCCAAATCTCAGCAGCATTAACAACTTCACCAAACATCCTGCGGTAACAGAAGGAGGCTGCAAATCAACAATGTGCTGGTGAATTTCATTGTTATTAGGCCTTTAGCTGCTGTACACAGAAAAGGATTCAGAGATATACTGCTTTTTTTTAGCTACATTACAGCTACATTATCCTATCTTACAAGACGCTGTGAAGTGCTATTAATGCTACTAGTAATGCTATTGATATTTTATATAGGTAATACATATCTGCAGCGCACAATATTAATAAGCTGTGTGCATGTTCTGTTCTGTTGTGTTCTATGTTTGACACTGTTGTAGAGCATGTGTTTAGAGCTGTATATCATAAGAGTCAGAGTGACCTGACGGTGTTTATGGTGTTGATGTGAACTACGGCCAACAGAATCACCTTTATCAGAATCACCTTTATTGGCCAAGTATGTGCACATACAAGGAATTTGACTCCGGTAACTTTACTCTCTAGTACAGTAATAAGAATAAAAACACAATAAAATAAAAGTAGCCCTTGTTCAAGCCTCAAAGCGGAAAATCCTTCGTAGCTCATTCTGTGTGAGATGCTACAATATGTGTTCAGGTAAGACATATAGATTTCACTGTTGCATGCAATGTCATCGACTAATCAACATCGACTTGACCAAAAAAAAAAAAAAAGTCGTTCAAACCCTATAATGCATATAAACATGAATGATCATTCCTTATCATTGATTAACTCCTCACATTAACATCCGACTGGGCAATCTGATCCGAAGTGGCCAGCTTTTAAATGTGACGCCACATACTCCCCTGCCTCGCCACTTCAGATCCAAGGTTTATGCTCTGTATACAAACACAGACATCATTATTGTAACAGCTGTTGTCTCTAATGGATCTGAATCAAGAGCAGCTGTTTGTTGTCTGTGCGTCATAACTTGGGAAGATGTTTAGGTTTAGGTTCAGGAACAACTCAAAAAACATGAAAAACAGCACAAGATGTTGATCTGGTCTCCAAATTCACTAGATCCCAAACTGATCAAGTATCTGTGGGATGATCCACAGAGGCCCCTCCCCTCAGCCCATAGGATCCAAAGTCCCTCACTAATAACATTCTGTTGCCAGACACCACAGGACACCCTCAGAAGGTCCATGTCCATTCTCTGATGAACTGTTTTGGAGGCACAAGGGAGAAATGCACATTATTAGGAAGGTTGTCATAATGTTATGGCTGATTGCTGTGTATTTTGGAGCAATCTGTGAAGTCTCTCACTAAAAACACATGCCTTAAATTATTATTTATATATCTCCACCCCGGTGTTAGTTTTTTTAGAGACTTGCACAAAACTGTAATCATAACTCAATTCCTGGCAGCTTCGATACGATAATGAAGGTAAATAAAGACACTGCTGATTGAGGAAATATGTAACGTAACTCTGTGCGGATTCGGTTTACATTTGGTAAACAGCTGCAAGGAGAGAATATTTTAAAAGCCTCTCATTGCCATTAAACAGACATCACTAATGGAAAACTAATGGTTTTCCATTTCTGGTGATCATTTAAACTAGCAGATTGTTTTGTTTTTTTTCTAAATGAAAAATGCAAAACTTATGTAAGAGCATGTCTTCTGAGTAGGTGGTCTTTAATGTGACACAGGATGGATTGTGTGATGACACTACCTCTACGCGTGATCAAAGATCGTTTCAGACAAATGCGTCTTGGGTGTGTTCACGCTGTGAGCTGGGCACTTGTGTTGGTCATCCGGTAAGGCAGGTTACTTCTACATCATATTCCTCATAGCTTCACCAAAACACAACAGCGCATTCACATCCAAACTCAATGAGCTGCTTGCTTCCACAGTATTTGGAGCAGAGACAGTGGTGAGTTAAAATGTTATTATTGCAATGGAGGAGTGTCCACCACAGGCTGCATCACTGATGGATTTCAAAACTTATTTTGCCATTGAAGCTTTAATTCAGAGGCGGACTGATAATCTGGACATTTTGTCAATATCCAGCCGTAATAACATCTACTGAAGTGAGGCAGGCTCCAGGATTGACTGTCTGGCAACTGCTGGCCTAAATACTAATCAGACTCTGTGTCTGTCCGAGTAATAACAAGCATTTATGTTGATATTAGCTGCCCGACTGCTTCATTATGCGCAAATGCACAGACCTTAAATGTCTTTTCAGACACGGTGCCAATTCAATTATTGCGTTTCCATTGTATATTGTTTAACCCGTTTTGCACAATAACAGAAAGGCACACTGAACAGGTATTATATCCAGTATTATTTTTGTGCTGTGACTGCACTGAACATGGCGGCAACTAGAAAAGCCATTACTTTCAAAGGCTTTAATCATGATGAGGCTATCTGTCTCTGAGGGATAGGTGAGATGTGAGTATTGAGACAATGCTGCGAGGGAACTCATTCTGTTTAGGCCTGCAACTAACTTTTATTTTAATTACCAACCACCCTGCTTCAAAGCTAAGTGGAAAATTCTAGAAAATGTCTAGTTCAGTCCCCCAACCGCCACCATCTCTTTATTAACCACACTAAAATACAGAAAACATTTCATATTTGCCATTTCTGAATGCCAAATTAACAAATATTTAATTACATTTCCAACTAATCAATTAATCAATTAGCGGAGTAACTGTCACTGCTCTAATTGTGCTCATTTGCCAGTTACAACAGGCTTTTCTACCCCCCTCCCTCCCTCCCAGCTTTAATTAATGACCATTAAGAGCTTGAGGGATGTTTCTCACATTCACTCTAACCCTGTCGCATCAGTCTTTTTTATGTTTACCGTATTATTAATATAATACTGACCGAACGCTCGTTAAAACCATGACTCTTGTGCAGTTCCAGTTTGCTCTCATGTGGAAAGTGTTTTGCTGGATATTCGTTTGTTAATCAATGCAGCTGGCATGAATGGACACAGAACGGGTAGGAAGCATCTGCTGATCAGATTATCACTGTGGTAATAGTATCTCGTTGTCCTTCTTCTTTGTGCATAAGAAGTGACACGGTAAAATAATTGCAGCCATCTTAGTAGACTGTGTCCTGCCGCAACCTTATGTTAATCAGGCAACATGCTATTTAGGTTCAGGTCAAACTCGACGTGACAGTCCTTGTTAGGCTGACTGCATGTCTGAACGGAGATTGATTTAACAGGCCCATGCCACTGACTGTTATAGCAGAGGAAAAAAAACACAGATTGAAATAATTATATTAACTCCTTCTAACAACTAATGACAAAACCATGCAGTAGGTAATGTTATTAGTTTCACATGTGTTTGAAAGGTCAGTGGTTTCTAATAATTAAAAAATGTTGATAGAGTGAATTCTTATTACAGCAATGAATAGGTTCTTACCTATGAACGTGCACTGAGACTTGTATACGGAATTCTTATCAGAATATGAGTCTCGTAACACGCCATTTGGATTTCATTACGGGGCGCGTTTCAGCCCATACAGAGAAATAAAATACATCTGCGTGCAGTCGGATAGCCGAGAGACATTCTGCTGTAAACAAAATCAGCTCCACTGTGCTCCTTGCTGTTACTTTTCCGTGTAATGTGTGCCCAAACGATTTGGCTGGACGGGTCAGATCTTTGCCGGACATAATGAAATCCCAGTGGAGCGACTCGCGTTAAAATTAGTGCGCCACTAAACTTTTGTGGGCAGAGGAACTTAGGGCTGCCTTCCATGTTATTGTGCACTTACAGTAGTATTTCAAATGTTTTCATGTGAGACACATACGTCCTAAAAAAATTTAACTTTTGGAACTGGCCCTTTGTATTGCAGCCTTATATAATTATTTTATTTCTGCTTTATATAATGCAGGGGACACCTAACTGTCTGCTGCATCCCTTGGCAATTAAAATCTAATGCTTCTGCCAGTTATTGGTGATGGAATATTCATGAAACCGCATTATAAGTTCCTTTAGTTCTGGATTCATTAGGAACACAGTGTATGGTTTTGGCAGTTTGTGTCACTGATAATTTGACTCCTGTTGCTTGTTTTTAAATTGAACATGCACTATACAATCAGCACTCAACTGTAAAAGACATCACCGGGTTTCTCTTGGCCTTGAGGGAGAATTCTGAGTGCTTTGTCAGTAGTTTTCTGTGTTTTTCTTTGTGATATTTGGACTTACCTAATGGACAAAACAGGTAGGAGCCAAAGGGTTCACTTAGCAACCACAAAATATCAACAGCGAATGACATAGTGGTTACTCAACTAATAAAATAAGAATGAGGACCACATATAAATATTTGGACTAAAACAACACAGACATATTATTTATTTATTTCTTACACAAACAGTGCTTTCAAGTGTCCACAGCACACAGTCCAAACTAGCACTACCGTTGTGCAATCTCCTGAATGAGTTGCCAAAAAAAGATGCACAACATGTTTATTTTAGCAACCTGGAATAGGACAGTTGCTGTAGTGTAATGGATACACATTTATTTATTTTTATTTTCTGGTTTTGGGGTGCATTCAGAGTAAAAGATAAACATGACATGAAATCCAGATGCAAATACGATCAAGGCGCGGCATTATTGGCCAAACAAAGTCAAATGCTAAAGTGGCTGTTAAAGCCGTTGGCGTCATGTGAGTGGAAATAAGCTTTGTCGTGTAAATCCAGCCAGGTGACAGGCAGCTTAGTAAGTATAACATCCCGGTCAGTAATGGATTGTTGGGATAATGCAGCAATCAAGGCAAGGTGTTTGCTGGCACCTTTACAGCATGTAAATATTAAGAGAGGGGAAGACACGGGCAGCAGAATGGCTTTTGGCTCGGGAACCAAATGTCCAATTTGACTAGGTTAGAGGCAGATTTGAATGTCAAGGGAAAATGTAATTCAGCTTAACTAGACAGTGTCCAGATGCAGCGCAGGAGCTGCGTTCATGCCAGATGTCTCTACCTCAAGTGTTCGGAGTCGGGAGCAAAAGTTCAGTCAGTGCAGACATATAGGCGCAATCTATTCCAGTTTTAGATCCGTGATACAGATTAACCGTAATGTAAAAGTGAGTAGAAGTTATGGCTGAGTTTCATCTCTCAGTGTATATGATTAGGTGGAGTGTGTTGGGGCCAAATGCAGCTGAAAAGACAGTTTGAAAAGCTATGTTAATTTTGTTTTCAGTATAATATTGTACATATTTTATACATTTTTAAGGCAGCGGCTTCAATACGCCCATGTGGGTTTTCAGCCTCCTTCTGCACTGCACATGGTATTGTTATGCAAAATAAAAAAGGTGTGTTCTCTAAATTTAAAACATCTTATGTGGATGTAAGAAACAAAACCTAAAGGTATACATAAGGTGCCTGTTTTATAATACTTGAATAATTTACTGGTTTCTGTTGGATTTAATAACAACTCAAGATGTTGATGGAAAGGATTCCCCCTCTAAGGTAGCCAACACTTTTGATTATGCTGCAGCAGTATTTCCCAATCGTTCTTCCTCTGAGCCCTCTTTATGTGAATCTAATTGTGCTTTCACATCGATATTTCCTTCTGTCAGGATTAATATGATAAAATATTGTTGCATTTGAACTTGATTCCATTCACACCTGGCGGTTGGCTTCACATTCTCCCTGGATACGCTCCAGTCTCCCGACAACCCTGTAAAGATAATGCGGTTAGATAATAGATGGATGGATGGTTTGTGTACACATGCCAACTGGCCCTTAACACTATATGCATGCAAACAGTCAATGCATCAACTTTAAATAAGAAGAATAAGAAACTCTTGCAACTGAGTTTTTCTTCTTTAATACAGGTGAATCATCGGCACATGCACGTTTTTAGACATTAAATTCATAAAATAGCGGTGCTCCGACTGTAGGGCAACGAGGGTGAGCAGGGATTAGGGTGTCAGTGAGTTGCTGGCTGTCTAAATTCTGACCCCGCCATCTGCGCTCTGCAATGAATGCATGTTGTTCTTTCTTCCAAAGTCATGGGTATCTGAAACCAAACCTCCATCTCACGTCTACAAGTCAAACTGGATCTTTAAGAGCTTGACTTGTGAGTCGCATGAGCTCAGACTTGGCCATTACTTAATTAGTTATAGAAGTTAACTGTAATCCATTATGTAGCTGAAGCTAGATTGTTTTCATCCTTTCAGTGAAGCTTGTGCGGAATCAAACAAACAACGGAGTGACTCATTTGCTGACTAAGGCCCGATGCTGAGTGAGGCATAAGCTGTTTTGCAAGATTGATTAAGTCTAATTCCTTCACCGTGATCCAACTGGCTTTTAACTCAGGTTTTACAGCTGATTCTTACAAACGCGAATGATGTCAAAAATGAAAGCTGCAGAGGAGTGTGCATGTACGCTGCCGTTCGCGAGGCCTGTGGAAGACGGTATGCTTTGCACAAAGACCAAGGCTGAAACTTGTACAAACAGACCGGCAGCCACAATGACTCCCTTGCCAAACTCTGGTTTTCTCATCAACCTCAACTAACCACACACAAACACAGTGCACAAACACAAAAACAAATGCACAGGCACGAGGAGACGAAGTGAGAAATCCAAACATGCTCGTAAATATAAAAAAAACACAGACAGACCCCAAAAAATACACAAAAAAGATCCGTGCACTATATAAAACAGGCAAACATGCACACATGCGCTTAAAAACTGACCTTGCGGTTCACATCCGATTACGTTACAACAATATGAAATGTAGCAGAAGCCCAGCAAATCACTGTCACACTGGATCCAAACTAAACATGAAACCACATCTCTCTCTGACCTTCTGGAGAGCCATCCGGAAAAAAAAAAATACCAACAACACATAAATACATTACAGATCCAAATGTCAAAATGATCCAATCTAGTCTGCGTTTTGCACATATTGATTTAGACAATATAGACCACAAACGCCACAGCACTAACAGGAGCGAGCAGGTCCAATACAGTTGAGGGTTCAGAGTGAGAGTTTGAGGGATTTCCCACATGTGAGAAGTGAAATATGAGGATGGAATGAGGGAGGTAGAGAAAGGGAGGATGAGGAGGAGGGAGTTGTTTAAGGGATGATTTCCATCCAGAAAGTTCCTGGGACGAGAGAGGAGCAGGGAGTTGGAAGTTGGCCTTCCTCCACTTTGACTTCTGTCCAACTGCATCCTGGCAAGAGGATCAGAGTGAAATGTAAGGTTGGAGGCCCACAGGCAAAGGCTCGGGCCTGGGAGTTTCGTGACTGGGTATGGCCAGTGTTTGGTGTTTCCCTCTGGGGTTGACAGCTGGGAACAGCGGAGGTGTCTGGAAGTGGAGGTGGAGGTGAGATGACGATGGTTCATTGACAGCCCATGTCCTGCACTGCTCTGGGGCTCTGGTGAAGCAGAAGTGTGTATCTGAAACACACTTTGAGTATGTGAATACTGTCGTAAAAAATGTTCTAGGGTAGACAATGCCATAATAATTATGGATGGTCATATAACTTGCATCATTTGGCCATAATTTATCTGTCGTGTTATACTCGCAAAATAAATTCCTGTAATGGACGTGTGAGAGACTATGCTTGGATGCACCATTGCTATGGATAAAATGTTCAAAATCACTAAGCCATGCTGCCAATGCAGAAAAACATTTATTTTCAGAAATTCTTTTATATGTTCCACCAACCGTGCAGATCCTGCTCCTTCCCATATTCATATTCGGGAGAGAATCCATCAGGCAGGCTGGAGACAGATGACAAAATGGAGAACTACAGTCGACCTTTCCCAAATGGAAACTGCACTGGAGAGCTGGTTTGCAGAATTAACATCTGGTCTACTTTATTATCTGTTGTATTCTTTTGACATCTTACAGCAGGTGAGCTCCACCAGTCAAAAAGTTCAAAGGAAATGATGGGTGAAAGAGATGGCACAACCTGCAGGAAAACGTCTGGATAGACCTCAGCATTCATGGTTGGCACCCTAAACCTAAAATCTTGATGGCATCCTGACTCTTTCCCTTGCTGTGCATACCGCTTTAAAAAAAAAAATGCAGTGTTTCTGCAGTTCACAGCTTTCAATGAGAAGTAACGTGCAGCTTCATTGCAGATACTCTTTCAAAGTAGCTTTCCCTGGCTCCAACCACACAACATGGCTCTATCAAAATCCCTATGATCGTGGGCCATCAGGGCGTTACAACAGGTTTTATTGCAGAATCCAGGCTATTCTACATCACTTCAAAAGGCCGTGGCAGAGATTGCAGCATCTGAAAATATGATTGCCTGGGTAAATAAAATGAAAAAAACAAAACCAAATTAAAAATCAAATTAAAACTTTTAAGTCTATACATGCTAATTAATTAACATTTAATTCATATTAGTAATACACTTGGTTTTTTTTATGTATACCATTACTGTAAAATACTTAATTATTGACACAAACACCTTCTGATATTCTGTATTATATTAATTCCTCTGTTGGTGTGAATATCAAAGTAATACTGTGAAAATGTAGATTTTGGGGGATATATTGAAAACAACCACCTTTCCTTCATGTCAGTGTTTATAAAAGCTTGCAGGTTTGGAATGTAAAAACTATCCAGTGATCTACTCAAGCTCTTCTATCCTCCCTCCAAACACTCTCTCCCTCTGTCTGTTGCCTGACTCCCCATCTTTCTCTCTCACTCTGAGCAGTCGCAGGCTGCTGTCGGAGGAAGTGATGCAGTCCATCTGGGGTGGTCGTTAACATGCTCAGCGGAGAGCAAGCCCTTGGCATGGGGCACATGAAAACTTCTTACGCACTGAATCTGCATCAGAACCCAGGGGTGGACTATAATGGCGAAACTCATTTTGAGGGAAAACGTCTGGAAAGAAATCAAAGCTGTGGGAAATGTTACTGAGACAACCACTGGACCACTTTATTTTCCTCTGGTTAATTTCACCAGTCCGAGTTGGAATTGGGCGGTAGGGGGAGGGGGAAGCAAATCATTCATCAAGTTCAGTTTTTTTTTTTTGTTATGCCTTTGTCAAAATAAGGGGCTTGGATGTTTACAGCATGACTCTTTGGTACAGTAGGGCTATGTCAGCGGGCTGCAGTAAAATTCCTGCACACTTTAAACTCTCGCTGTGGCATTCAAGATCAAATGACATAATGATGACAACTTTACATTGACAGTTACAGAGGCATACGTGGTGCCATTCAGTAAATGCAGTCAGACACTCCTGGAAAAGTGATATATGATGAGGTCATAGAAGTTAAAGTTTTCCTTAATTCACATGCAAATTTATGCTTATTAAATGAGGGTTCGCCTAAATAATGAGCTCAGCAGCGTGTCACACTGGGTGCCGGTATCTGCCATCATAAATCTAGTGCTGGCCTATAATGAAAAACCTCTGTGTGACATCGCTTTCAAGAAGAGGTGATCTAATGCTCCTTAAACCCCCACGTATTAAAATGCAAACCATGCATAATGATGGTGTTTTAGGGAATAGCCAACTTGTTTATTCACTTTCCTGCCAAGGGTTAGAGGCAAAGTCTGATACAAATCAAATGTCTGGATGGATAAAGTGTAGCTGCAGCCAGCAGTGGGTTAGCTTAGCATAGCCAAAATTAGTTGCTTAAATTGTAACTTTGCTGCATTTCTAGATGCTGGAATTAAGCAAACTGCATAGAGAAGTAATTGGTGCTTTTAAGTGGAAATACAACTGACTGTGCAGCTAGACAACTCTGGACAAAAGTCCATGTGAACAGCCCCTCTTGTGGTATTCACAACCTTGTAAGCAGAAATTGGTTGGTGAGTCAGTATATTGTAAATTAGTCATTGAGAGTTTTCTTCATAATTGTTTAATATGGCTAATAGTTTAACACGCTAATGAACAGCTAAAGTAACACATATCCAAATGCATAATAAGATAAGATAAGAAAACTGGGATATTTTATACAGTTTTTGAGCTTAAACTGGTAACACCCTATTTGGATTTTATTATGAGGTGTGTTTCAACCAATACAACGGGAAAAAAATAAAAATGGCGCACAGATAATGTGTATGGCTATGTCGTTGGTATACTTCTGTCCATCACCACATAGATAGATAGATATAGTTTGATTGGCCTGGCAGAGCATAATCAGTTTCCAGGCAACAATGTCACAACTCTGGGGCGCTGTGCTTACCAAAACAATTCCACAGACGTGTTTGTGAATACCAGTAGAGGAGATAAGTTGATATGACTCTCCTCATGAACACATTAGCATGACTCTGTCTGAAGACACTGTTTGTATTAGTTTTTAGTAGTAAGGTTTTTGGAAAATTTCATTACCTTTAAGAAGAGCCACGCTAGCTGTTTCACTATGCTAAGCTAATTAGCTAATATCTATTTAAATAGACATAATAAGCAGGCTACTGATTTTGATCTTTTGATTGATTGATTGATTCATCTTCTGTAGGGTTGTGGGGTCTGCTGGAGCCCATCCAAGCTGTCATCAGGCAGAAGGCAGGGTACACCCTGGACAGGTCTTCTATCCCAGGGCTAACACAGAGAGACAGACAACCATTTACTCTCACATTCACACCTACGGTCAATTTAGAATCACCAATTAACCTAACAAGCGCGTCTTTGGATGGGAGGAAGCCAGAGTACCTGGAGAGAACCCATGCAGACACATTATACCCATGACACTTTTTTTAATACTCACTGCATTATATAGGCTACACATACAGCATGTTGAGTCACAAAGCTAAAAGATACTTGATTGCCGATACTTTACAAATGCTACCGGAGGATAGGGATGTGCCTTCATATGATTCTGTGGTAGGTTAAAACAGGGTAAAGGATGTGCATTAATATGTAAAACAGGTGGAAGTATCTATTTATATGGGCTAAAGCAGCTGTAACTGCTGGCTAAGTGATTCATTAATACCTTCATAGTAGCAGCACTTTCTTAGCCTGGGGGAGTGCAGTCAATGTAACATAAGCAAGTGTGTCTACAGACGCCCACATCAACACATACACACCCACATCCTCATTCCACAGGAGACACATTTGGAGGTGTACAAATTAACCTCAAACTATCATTAGTCACAAGCAGCACATTTGCACGGTGCTACAGAGACCACTTGCTGATTAATTTGTTCCCTCCCGTCAGGGTAAAATATATAGGTAAACATTAAAGAGCGAGGCTGTGGGCGGCAGAGCTGGTAGAACAAGAAGAATCATCCTCCATACTGTCTACTCCCTGAGGAACCTGGTCAAGGCTAACGTTAATAGGCCAAGTTATCAGTGTCTACTCAAGGCTAACACTGCTACTACTGAAGCTGTTAAGGGACACACAACAGCCATATATATGAGCATATGCAGTGAATGCAACCGCCACATACTAGCAACATACATGTGAAACATTCAAAGGGCAAAGAAGAATGGTGCTTTGAGAGAGGAGGGTTTAAATCCTAGATGAAGGCTGGATGAACCCACTAGCAGGGCCTCAGGGAAAAACTGGGCTCCACTGACCTCCACCTCCCAACACTTCCTTCCACTCTTTGGCTCCACTACTGAAGTTGGATTTATACCTCTCTGTTTAATGGTTATGCTGTACCGAAGGCGAACATCTGAATGCAATGCCGAAGCCACTCACTGATGCTTCAGCATCGACTAGGACAGCTTATGGAAGATTTTAAAACCTCCCCTCTTCTGGACTGGATATACCAAGCTTTGGTCATAGTCATGCAGGGTCTGCCGTAAAATCCCTGAGTACATGTTTTCTCAATCAGCTTCTGATTGGGTTCTGGATGAGCACTCCACTTTCCAAAGGAGCTAAAACAGTTTTGTTTGTGACTGAGACTGCCCACGCGAGCTCTACTCTCGGTTGCGGTGGGTACGATTGAGTTGGACAAAGGCGAGGCCACATATTTAGATGCCACATTCACAACCTGGAAACATTTCAGTTATACATCAGTAACAGTGATGTGATTGGTTAGTTTGGCAAGCTGATACTATGTAATGCTGTTGTGAAGTTCTTATGAATATACTAAAAAGTATATTGTAGCTTATTTGTGTGATTTGTTACTCATTTAAAATAGTAGATAGAATTTAAAAGGTATATAGAATTAAGCAATACCACATGCCACAGCATTTATACCTTTAATTAAGTTACTCATCAGATTATTTAGATATACATAGACTAATAGTCACACATTGTACCCTTTAGACCCTGGAAGTAGATCACCTTCTATTCGAGGCAAGTAATTCAGGCTTGACCAGGAAAATCCAGGTGTATAACAAACAATCCCTTTTTCTCTAAAATTTCCCTTCTTTCTTGTTTCAGACCATCCAGTTTTCTTTTTTCCCTTTTCCCTGAACATTAGGCTCAGCATTTCTATGCTTTGGCTTCTCATAGAAGAAACTGTCAGGAAAACTTCAACCATAATGTGCGACTGCCTGTGTCCGATATCCTTAGCAAAACAGTGTATTTTATTATTTTTTTACAACTTGCACCACTGTCTGCTCCCTGCCTCTGCCAGGACTGGCTCTGTATCATCTTGTGAAATCCATATTCAAACTAGAATTAGCTTGTCATGACAGTTTGAATTAAATCATCGTCAGGCTTCCTCCCGTTCTCACTCCCTATCCCCACATGTCTTTGATGGCTTTTTTTCCTCTGCATTTATGAGTTTCCGCTCACACACACACACATACACACACCCCAGCCCCCACCAGCTTCTCTGTGAGTTCGATAATCTGCTTAAAAACCTCTGGGCTGTGGTGTCTATGCAGTGCGACCAGCCATGGCCAAACACACTGAGACAAGGGAGAAGGGGACCAGAAGAGAGTGACTGGGGTGTCTGAAATGAATCTGGATTTGTCCGGAGGAGGGAGGGGGGTAGATTTCCATTTAAATACGTCTCACTCACAGGATTTGGCAGGTTGTTCCCATGGCAACAGTGGCCCATCTTCAGATTGTTTGTGCGCACGTCTTATTGTATATGTGTGTGAGTCATGACCTCTTAGCTTGACACCCTTAGCCGGTTAGTTTCGCTGCAGAGGCTGGGGCCAGTCAGTCGCTCTCAATTCAGAGAAGAGTTTTCTGTTGCTCTCTTCCCAGACATTAGACATTACTTCTACTCTGTTGATCTCTGATGTCTCTCCTGAAATACTTACTACGCAGCAGTCAGAGCAAGTACTCCCTACTCTTTTTGTAGCTTTTACAATTTTTCCTCAAAAAAGAGTAAAGACATCTGGAAGCACCGGCAAACACCACGTGTTGATGCTGTAAACTGTCTGTATCGCAAAATCGACACCGATTAGGCACAATATTATGATCAGTTTGGGATCTAAGGAATGTGGAGGACATGTCAACACTTTGTACTGTTTTTTTGAGTTGCTTCTATACAGTTTTTCTGTGTGCGTCTGTGTCAGGCTGCATCCTGCTGAGGAGTGTCATTGCTATGGGGTGGGGATGTCTGGTCTGGTCTAGGTGGATGCTACATGTCTAAGTAACATTAGCACAAACTTTCCCAGCAGAACACTTGTCACTAGATGGTCAATGTTATTCACTTTTCCTGTCAGTGGTCATAATGTCATGCCTGATCAGAGTATTTCTAATCTACAGTTAAAATATTAGGTATATTTACAGAATATAGCTTAATGGCAGCCCGAACTTCCATACCCACAGTCCTTTCGTGGTGGAAAGTTGGTCTGGTACCAATCTGTTAAGAACTGAATATGCCCCGGCAAAGATTTGCTGAGCCACTAAAATCACTCGGGTGGGCTTTAGAAGTATTTTTTTTTCCATGTATTGGTTGAATTGCACCCCATAATGAAATCCAAATGATGTTTTACCAAAGTCATATCCTGCTAAGAATTGAATCTGGCTCACACTGTGCATTAAGAGGTTCGCAACAAACTTTCTTATCAAATAGTTTGTATACTTAACCAAAGCAAGAACAGAGACGGGAGCCGTTGCTGTGATGATCATATCCACTTTCTAATAACTATTTCTGCTTGGAACATTTGTGCATTGTCGTGTAGTTGGTTGGGTCCATGTATTTTTCATATCTAACTATTGAAAATAAATGAAGCGGCATCTCTCAGAACAGAGACAGCTTGCACTGAAAGCATTGTGATGTGAGAGCACTGCATGGTGCTACAACAGTCCCTCATCTGAATATCATATTTGGAGCAGATTATACGCGTTCCAAGAATAACAGTCCAATCCAGCAGATGTCGGGGTATGTAACAGAAATTGACCTGGCTTATTCACGAGGCTGACTGAAAGGACTAAACCAGCCGTGCGATGATCAGTTCAGCCCAGGCGCCTTCCTAAACCCACGGCAACATCATGAGACACGGCAACGAGGGCAGGCGAGAGGGAAGGGGGGAAAAGGGGGGTGATAAAAGCACCAAAATGGAGGCCGCGTGCACAAGCTAAATGGATTACTTCCCCTTAAATTGAGAGATCACTGTGTGTCAGGAAACTGGGACCCCATGCTGGTTTTCGGGCCAGGGGGTGCATTGAGGGTTGGGGTGCGGGGTGAGCGGTTGGATTCACTCATTTGCAGATGGAGCAGGGAGACAGACGGAGAGGATCTGACAGACGGCAGGAAGGCAGAGCTGGGAGGGAGCAACCGAGTATCTCAAACAGAGGAGAAGCCAGCGCTGATTGAAAAATCCACATACCCCCACCCTCCATCTCCCCACTCCCTCCTGCTGCGCGGGTGCAGCTGTGGTGGCGCATGTTAAAAGACTGGTGAAGAAGTGGGGTGGGATGGGTTGAGTTTAGGAGTCAAACGGAATGTGAGACGAATGTGAGTGTGAATGAGTGTGTGTCTGCCTGGGCTCCAGGTGCCGATGGTACAGGATTTAGCATTACACTGCAGAATTATCAATGCTTTCTTTAGTGAATAACACTGCTTTTTGTTTTTCAGTTACAGTGATTGCATTAGTTTTAAAGGCCAAAAAGGAATTTGCTATCATTACCTCTAAATGTCACTCTGGAGCTAACTTATCCCAAACTGTTTTCCTCCTGTCTAACTGTTTCATTCCTCATCTCAATATAAATTAGTATTATGGGTCCAGCTTGACTGTATGTACGCACATAACACATCTCTGAGTAACCTGGTGTTTTCCTACTGCCAGGTTTCTGTCCTTCCTTGGCGCTTCACGTGCTGTTTCACCCTACATGGGGGGAACATACACAATAAGAATGTATTTCTTCCAACCTGAGAGAAAATCTGCAGATAACCAAACGAGCCCCAAACATGGTAAGGAGGTTAGTATTCATGTGTAATGAATTCATTTTAGATCATAATCCCTAAACATTAATGAAACCTGAAACAAGTAATAAGTTATTGCCCAACACTTAGTACTTATTAAGTACTTAGTACTCTGCTTAGTGGATATGCTAAAACCAAGGCAATCTGAGGTTCACCCTTCATCCAAGTAGCTTCTTTAGTTTTAAAAGACGTGGAATTTTTAGGTTTAGTAACATTAATGGGTCATTGGGGGAAAAAAAAAACAGGATCAAAACAAATTGCAGGTGAGAATCTGGTCATGCAGACTACAGTCGTGTTGGTTTCAAATGGGCGCCACTTACAGATGTTCCTGATAAAATCCTGTCTCCCCCACCAGTCCTTCAAAACTGAAAAAGCGACTTGGTGGTGAAACGTCTTCAAGAAACCCAACAAGTCTGCCTGCTTTTATTTGAGCTTGTTAGTTTTAGAAATACCATGACCAGGATGACTGAAAACTTCACAGAAATGTGTGTGACACAAGGTCATTGTTTGTCTTTCCACCAAATATTACATCATCTGACCTAACAGCCGTCCTCTGTTTCTCAACCGTGGGAAACAATAAGGCTCCAGATAAACTGTGTACGTCCTCTGAGGTCACAGGGTCACAGGGTCACAGGGAGGGCCACCTGCACAGCGCTGTTAGCGTTCAGCCCGACACACAATAGCGCATGCGGCGCTGCCGAATGACATGGTTCTCTTCCTCCCTGGAATGGCAGCAGACAGCGGTAAATTAAAAAGCTCTTTTCCTAATAATTAGCCCCTCGACAGGGGCAACCTTTGTGCCTCCCACAGCAGGAGAAGCACACAGGTAATTAATGCCCCCCCAGCCCCACCTTCTTCTCCTCAATGACACACACACACATACTCTGCCCGGTGGGGCGAGGGCTACACGGGCCAGTGGGTACCCTCTGAAAATGATACCCTGTCCACAATGCCCCCTTCAGGGCATCCTGCTTGGGCATCCATGGGCAATGGCAAGGAAACAGTGTGTGTGTGTGTGTGTGTGTGTGTGTTATCTTAGTGCGAGGAAAACACAAAGATTACTTGCATGAGGGGGTTATTGTACAAATGACTGCGGTTTGGAAAAGAGAACAGTGTGTCTGTTATTGCTAAGTGTGTTTTTGTGAGAAAGTGTGAGTGTGTGGTGTATTTGTGCGCGCAGGCGTTCGTGTCTGTTCATGCATGCATCCATATGGGCTGTGTATACATGCAGAATTTGTCATTGTGTATACTCAAGCAAATCTTTGCAAGCTTGCATCCATATGGGTTGTGAGTCTGATTGCTTTTGTGTGTGTGTGTGTGTGCGTCTGCGTGCGTGTGTGTGTTATGGTGGTTTAGTCTGTCAGAATAGTTGTGTAATGGTGCGTGGTCCCTTTTGATAAGTCTTACAGTTGTGACCGCGGCCCCGTCCTCTTATCTCCAGAGGACAATGTTGCACTCAGAGCAGCTGCCGCCACAAGCGCAGCACGCACCGGCTCGCACACTCACGGCCTCCCATTCATCTCCGCACGCTCAACTTCACCCAGACAGGCAGGCACACGCACACACACAGGTCTTCACTAAGCACAGAAAAGCGCGCAGGCACGCCGGGCGCAGTGTGAACGCACGACGCAACGCACACACACACGTGAAAAAAGGGAAAAAACCTCATTCACATGTGCACTCAATCACAGACCACGCACCATCTTCACAGTCTAAACAACTTATTTCTTATCTCTCCAACTCTTTCTGACTTCAAATTACGGCGTCATTATCTGGCACTCACCTCCTTAAACGGTAATAATTGATAAAATGAGATTGATTAAGCATGCTATTAGTGCGGGATAATTGCCTTGATAATGAGCAGATTGCCTGCTAATTGCTGAACAGATAATAGGCCTCAAATTTGCCTCAGGCGAAAACAGTGAAATATGCACGCCCTGAAAACTATCAAACTACAGGAAAACGTGCCCAGATATTCGCCATAGATTACTCTGTCCTCCAACCACCCACATCGGCGCAGAGATTTGACTTCTGTCACAGCTTCCAGAGAGCCACAAGTCAGTATAGCACAAACTTTTCCATGACTCACTCACATCGGGAAATACTCAAGACAGGAAATATTGTAGCGGCTCACAATGTCGTCTTCACTGATTACGTCCTGGAAATCCTCAATATGCAATTTGCTCGGGCCAGGTAAACTTTCATGCTCATATAATGAGTCTTCTTCTTTGAGTTGTCAACTCCTATATCACACCTGATTAGATGGAGCTTACTGGGTTTTCAGATGTTGAGATGTCCTCTATTGCTCAACTCAATGTGATGCTGCCTGGGTCAGTCAAATACGGGTATACTTTGAAATGTGAGTACTGTTTACCTGTCAGTTGTAACAAAGGGTGAGTTTCACCAAAGCAGCTTGCAAGCGCTGCTTCCTCACAAATGGGGATAGCATTCTTAAGCCACTGTCACTCACAAATTGCCTCTTGTCCTTTCTTTTAGTCTAGTTAATGATGATTAATTAAATGCATGAAAATCAAATCCTGTCTGGCTGTATCATCTAGTCTGATAAGCCTTTAAAGTCTTGGATCTATGACTTAAACCTTTTTAAGCCTTCCTTAAATGCATTCCATCATACCTTATATGATGCACGCTGCAGCTTCACCACATCTACATGTACATGCAGCTCTTTAGCTTTTATAGCATGAGGCCAGTCTGAGCATGTGGTACAGTATGGGTGCAAATGCACTGGCACTGTGTCAAAAGCACACAGGACTGTTTGGTTCTACGGTTAACTTCACATTAGTCAGCACCGCAGCCTGCTGTGAAATCCTGCCTTATCTTAACAGGCTATCCCAGCTGTTACTGGGCAAGTGGTGGGGTACATCCTGGACAGGTCATCAGTCACAAGGCTAACACAAAGAGACAAGCAAGCATTCATTCTCGCATCCATACCTACGACCAGTTTAGAATCATTAGCATGTCTTTAGGCAGTGGGAGGAAGTTGGAGCACACGGAGATCACCAACCAAGGCAGAGGTAAAACATGCAAACTCTTTACCGCCGCAATTAATACAGTCTAATTTACAAAGTAGTTGCCGTCTGAATGTATTAGTAGTTTGGAAAAGTCATAGCGCCATCCAGTCTGCTTCCTATTCTTTGCAGACGGTTTGCTTCCAACCTCTGTGCTGCGTCAACTCTCAGAGAAATGTCTGCTCTTTTTCAAGTGTACTTTCTTGTAGAGGAAAGTGAGTCTGAGAGATTCAGACTGGATTTTGACAGGCTAAATTTAGCTTAATCTTCCCTCTAAACTTATCATGACTTTGTTCCTGGAAACGTGGTCTGCATGCAGATATGTTTGGAAGTTTTGGTGGCGTCAAAATAGTAACTCAGGGCACTGTGCCTCAACTTTAGAGAAGTGATGCCCTTGCAGCTCATCTTTTTTCCCCCGGGCATTTTTTTTTTTCTTTCTCTCCATTCCTGTTCTTCCCATCCATTGGGAGTGTCTTTCAGCATCCCTGTCAATACGACGGCCATCAATGGCCCTCTGTCCTCCTGCCTGGGCCTCTGTTTGCCTTAGGGCTTCCCCCTCGCTCTGAGCAACCTCCCTTTGTGTGGGAGAATCACAGGGAAAGAAAGCAAAGATGACGGGGACGGGGAGAACAGAGGGAGAATTTTGGTAAACAGTAGCCTGTCACAGCTCAGCGGGAGGTGCTATAGCCACTGCCTCCTCCAGCGCCACCAGGGAGATTTTTAATCGCTGGGGCGTTTTAAAGAGCCAATTAGACAAAAGAGGGTTTTGTGTCGTCTCTGCAGAGCGGGCTGGACATTGACAAACAACAGTGTGAGAACTGAGGGATGCTTGGGTTTGGCGTAGGGGGGAGTGCGTTATGGTCAAGAGCTGTCTGATTAATGCCTTCGTGTATACTGTACTGACAGATGGAGAGGGTAGTCTGGACGAGCCTGCTGAGCGGGATCAAGGCAGCTATAGAAACCTTGATCCCACCTATAGAAAAACTGCATGAATATTTCAGGCTCGAGAGCTTGCTGTGCTCTGTTTTGGTACCAGGTGGGCAGCAGCAAAAGTTATTTGAACTTCCACAACCTCCAGCCAGCACGATTAGCCACAGCATTTCCAATTCACGAAGAAAATAGGGCACTTTGAAGCGTTTGTTCCAGGTCCATGTGACTTAAAACAGGATAATACGAGGTTGCTCAGAGCTCATCGGTGCCACACTGAGAAGAAGAGGATGTCAGATGTCCTAGTCTGGATTCCTGGCGTGTTCCCAGACACCAGGCCATTGTGGACGATGCAAGTCTCCGCTGTCATTAACCTACATCGCTCTAAATTACCCCCTATTCCCAATGAGGGGAGGAAGTGAGAGCTGGGTGGTGCAGGAGAGAGAAAGAAGGAAGAAAACAGGAGAAAGGAGGAGGAGAAAAAAAGGTAGAAAAAGTGAAGTTGGCAGGAAATTCAGGCTGTACATGCAGAAGAACAGGATAGATGAGGACAGTGATGGAAGCTGACAAGGAAGGAAAAAAAAGAATGAATGAGAGAGGCAAGGCCCGAACCATTAGGAAATGAAAACCCAGCATAAAACTTTGTCATATTTTGTCACCGGATCCTGCATTAAATGTGAAAAGTGTGATTTATTAGTGTTGTGTTTTCAGCATGAAAATGTTATTCATTGGACTGTAAATTCTGGGGCTGCCTCTGTGTGTCATTTTCACGGCATTTGGGAGCTATGGCGTTTGATTAAAATGCCGGAGTGGGAGACAGACAGCACGTCCTTCCCTTCAACTGTGATTCCATGTCTGAGTGCGTGTTTTTTTTTTTTTTTTTTTTGTATCTTACACTCTAAGTGGTATTAATGTGGTGTCCTCTTTGCGCCCGGTGCTCAAGCTGTGCACTGTTTCGCCACTATGGTCACGCAACACCCACACCGAGAGAAAGAGACACAGACTGATAGAGTTGACTAGGCTGAAAAGAAAAGCACACTCACACACTTCACTGCCTCAATTACCAAGCAGAAAAGAAAAAAAAAAAAAAAAAAAAGATTATTGAATTCCAAGACAACTGCAACTGAGGCAAACAGCAATACCTAATGGCCATGTTGTGCAAATTGATTACGGGGGAGAAATGGCCATGAAATTGAAAAACAACAGTAATCACAGAACATAAAAAGCTGGAACAAAGGGGGTCTGTTAAAAGACAAAGCCAGGACAGGGAAGGCGAGGGGCAGGGGGCGTGGTGATTGGCGGCTATTGACAAAGTGATTGGCAGTTAATGAATGGCCTCATACACCTGAGGCCTCGGGGCAGGAACAGGGACCATCTCAGGTGACAGTGAAGTGGAAGAGAGAGATTCCAACCATGATACAAATCACTCAGATACCGGCCACACATGAGGGGTCACAAATGTTCACACACTCCGGTGTACTCATGCATACATGCACACACACACACACACACACACACCACGCTAACAATGCTAGACAGTTTCTCTGTGTATTTTGCACAGGAATTTATTTTTTTCTTGTCTGTTCCAAATGAACCTCCCAACCTGAATGGGTCGAACTGTTGTTGCTATTCTTGATGCACATGATTTAGGTTGCAGTCACTTCCATTATATTCAGGTGTGTCCTTTCGTTTGTATTTGTGCACTGCAGTACTTGTACTTGCAGCTACACGTTTTCTAGATATGCATTCACCTATGATGTGTATCTTTTCGCAATGAATCTCCAGTCCAGTTATGAAGTATATCAATGAACAATGGAGCAAGTGCTCAAATGTGTACAGTGCAGGATGTTACATCGAGCAGACTGTGAGGAGGCTAATTAGAGTGCATGCTTTTAAAAACCAAATTTAGAATCATATTTACAGAGATCTCAAGAAAACTATAAATTATATACAGTATATTTTTTAATTCAGAGGAAGTTTAATTCCTTGCAGTACTTGAGTGTAATAAAGACGTCAAACATGATTAGAAAGGAAATATTTATTTAGCGGCAAGACTTCACTCATGCAATAATGTTTAAATGAAAATTTCCACCTTTAAAATGTGTTTATATTGTTGTACAGTTGACGAAATTATTATTGTCTTTGTATTTTACACTGCTGAGCAAATGGCCTGATATTTGGTTGGCAAAAGAGACTAAATAAAATAAGTAAGTAAGTTGCAGCTCTACTTGTATTTCACGGTGCAGCTGACTCTCCGTTTTCAGTCACAGAGATGATGTTTTACAATCAGTGTGAACAGCAAAAAAGGTTGTTGGACTTTGTGTTTTTTCCTAGCAGTGGAAGAACGCCAAGTAGTTTAGCTCGGTTTCAAAGACCGGCCATGCGTTGGCAATAGTTTCGGGACAGATGTGATGTCTTTTGTTACTGTTGCTCAAGCATGTCTTTTCTGCGCTGCCAGTTTGCACTGAAACACGATAGGGCTTACAACCCCATGTATAAACATGGACATAACCATGGATATAAACAGCTATCAGAACCCGATACAAGCGACATGTGGAAATGAACACGAAGGCCGGCGGAGTGAACACAGCCTCAGTGCACATTTCAAAACACATGGGAAGTATTCGCCGACAGAATGCGCCTAGACATAACACACATTTGCACATGCAAATAGAAAATCCGACACTGCTGGAAACCTTAGATTTAAGAAAATCGTCGTCTTTTTTCACAAGCGGCACATTTCCCGTCTCGCCCCACCTGTTTGGCAGTCTCTAAAAACTGCGGGCCTCATATCCACATACTGCTAAATGTGTTATGAAGCACATGTCTGTCAGCGCTTTGAGAGCCAAGGATGCCTCAAAGCTAGAAATCACCCCTCTTGAGGATATCTCCACATCCTTACATCTCTTTCCTTCCAAACAAGTCTTCATCCCTATCCTTCCCTTCTGCCTCTTCCTTTCCCGCCCCCTTTCTCGTCTCGTACTTTACTACTCAGGGATGCAAATGAAAAACAGTTTGAGCCCTGACGCCGGTTCTAATGTTACACTGGAGTTCTTTCAACCACCCCTGCTGCCGTTTTGTTCCAGCCTAGCAAGGGAGCTCAGCAGGGCAACTTTCCCGACTTATGTTCGGCAGTTAGCTCATGCTGGGGGTTTAGGGAAAACTAATTTGTGTTTTGCTGTGTGTAGCTAGATAAATCTGTGCCTGCGCGCGCAGTTGAAGCAAAGGTCGAAGCGCAAAGATAAACAAAAGGAAGACTGATTTCAAAATAGCATTTATTTGCACGCACACAAAAGTCAGAATTTATGTTTGTTTGGTTGCCCCCCAATAGAGCAGGAAGCCATCCGCTCAGCTAATATATCAAAACAGGCGCCTGTGTCTAGTTTGACTTGTATATCATATCACCACATGTGCGTAGGAGGCCAGCAATGACACCCTGGTGTGCAAACATACAAACTTTAAGGTTGACAGGAGTTTTTTTTTTCCTGACTTGTCCTGAATCAGTCACTTAAATGAACTTGTGAGATATTTGGCTCATAGGTGAAGGTATATGTATGAGTGCTGCGTTACAGGCCGTTACATGAATGGTTGTTTGAGAAAAGGGGTCATTGGAGATGACAGTTTGGGTCTGTAAAAAGTCCATAAGGAAATGAAGAGCTGTGAGGAGGGATTTCTCGTTGATAGGTGATTGTTAGGCAAACATACCTGCTGTAAAGGCTCTCATAAATCACGGCTACATGGGGGCGCCTTGGCAGCGGGGCTGTGCTCAGTATACAGCCGCAATGGGACTCACCTGGAGTTACAGCATGGGGTGATGAGGACAAGTGCGACAGGAGAGGCGGGAGGGTGACAATAAAGAGGGAAAAGATAAAGCGAGGAAAGCAAATAGAGATAAAAGGAAGATGAGAACAGAGAGGGCAGGCAGAAACATAAAAAAGTTTATAAGGATACCAGTTACAGGGGGTGCGGAGGGAGAAGAGACAACTACAAAATAAAACAACAGACAGCTGGTTTGATTGAAGAATGTGGTAGAAGCAGGCTGAGGGAGAGTTAAAGGAGTGAGAGGACAGCGAAGGGAGGGAAGGGAGGGAGTGATTGATGAAAACGCCGAGTTACGGGCCCTTGGAGGAGGGCAGGACACCTCACTTCATCACAGTCATACCCGTACACACACGTCTTTGTCAGTGTCAAACTCTCGAGAACATCCTTGACACTCTTTGATCCCACACACACCTTAAAATCAGTCATCAGCCGACCAGAGACATCCAAGCTTGTACAGTTCTGTCTACTAACTGACCCCAGATTAACCTCTGAATAGGCTTGGTGTCAGAACGGTGTCATGATGTGTTAAAATGACTCTGATTTTGTAGTCGAAACAACTTCCCCCTGCTTATAACCTACCATTTGTTCTAACTAACCAGTCAGTGGACTATTTAAGTTTAAACCTTGTAACCTTGCCTGTCGAAGAGACCAGAGAAACTGACATCCGTACTAGATCTTAAAGGCCTTATGGTCCTCTCAGTCAGATTTAGACAATCGTGCATTTCACCAAAATGGAGGAGGCTACACCACAGCCAAAGAAGGATGGAAATACAAGACAACAAAAGCCCAAGGGAGGAATACACAGACAGGGAAAAAGAATCACTGGCAGCCTGTTTCTACTGCAGAAAATCCAGAAGACCAAGCAGAGCCGGAAGTCGCTGTTGACTGTTTCTCATCCGTGTCACCAGTACCAACCCTGTTCACCTCAAAGTGAAATCTGAAACTGCAAGAGGACAAGCACAGTGAAGAGAGCAATCTGAGGAGATAAGAGGTTAAATATACTAAGAGTAATCAGTATGAAAACACTAAATAAATAATTATCTGATAACTGTGTTGTGAAAAATCTAAAGAGAAAGAAAACAGGAAAACTTTGCAAAACTTGTGAAAATGTATTGTTTATCGTGCATTTTAATCCCATGTGACTGTGAAACATGGGAGCAAGTAACTGACTGGGGAGAATTAGAAGATGAATGAGAGAAAAGGACGTAAACTAAAATAAAGCGTTTCACATTAAAGTTCAGTGAAACTGTAGGCCACTGAGGCCTGAACATTGGCAGCATAAGCTACAAGTTCACCAAAGCTGGGGCAAGTTTTGGTTGAAGAGGGCCTCAACACTATGTGCCTACACCTGGAATATTTGTTGACTGTCAATGATCTAATGTATCCATGTAGGGAACATAAGAGGAGAACAAAAAACCTTCAATTTTAAAGAATTAGTCAGGCTTTCATCAACTGCCTGGGGAGCTTCTCTTGCCTTGACCAAAACATTTCAAAAGAGGAAACACTCCTGGAGAGAATCAGCTGTCAAGAAGAGCAGTTCTTAAACCCTGGGAGGGCCTAGAGCCTCAGCAGGACTCTGGCAGGAACCCAGCCCAGAACCCTTGGCAGGCCCGAGAAACTCATCATGCTGGGACTGCGGCAGTTCAAAACCTCTCCGTCATCTCCTTATCCTGCTTAGTGATATAGTTCTGTCTCTTGGGTTTACTCCACCACCACCAGCATCTAAATTTGTCTTTTTTCCAGTATTCAATAGCCTACACATACATAGAAGAACAGAGCATTGAAAGGTTGTCTAAATTATCCTGTGATACCAACATCAGTAAACACTCAGTCTCTGTTGATCCTTCAGGCGTAGATGGTCACAAGAACGTGAATCCCGCAGACTTTGAAAACCTCACTACTTTTGGTTTATTTTCGCAGTGAAATTCAATTTGGCACGCGTGTTCGTGTCAATGAACTTCCGCGATAATACATCTAGCACAATTTTCCCAACTTCACAGTTTCATATGACCCAGTATTTTGATTAATGACAAAACACCTGCAAAACCAATTACGTTCCCACAGCCATACGTCATGTTTATTGTTGTTCTGATCCTAAATTTCTACATCGTACATGCCAAACATCAGCATGCTACCATTACCATTAAAAACATATTAGCATGCTGTGCTTAGCAAAGAGCTTGAAACACCTCCAGGGCTTTAGTGTAATTTACTTCTCCTTCCTAAGCACAGTTTAGATGTCTTGTTGTTACGTTGCCATTTTTCTAACAATATTGAATCACACAAGTACATAGAATAAACCAAACCCTCCATTTAATACACTTTGGCAAGTATAATTTAGGCTTTCATTATCACTGATGTGTGTTCAGCCTTTAAAATACAAAGACCAGTGACGCCGTGTGCTATGTCAACACTAGCCCAGAGTAGTTGTTGTCATAGATGAGAAATTTATAACCCCGCCTGCCACACACACATTTGGAGATGCATGTCCAATACATACAAGATCAAACACCGCAAGATCTTTTAAATGTGATGTAATCCTCCCACTGACTGCTCCAGAAAAAAAAACCCTCTTTGAAGGGACACATACATAGAGACAATGAAACAGCATGATATTGAAGTATGTCTTTCTCCGATCTGTGCTCCTCGGAACATCCTCACAAAAAGAGACATCCATGATTATGATTCAAAGACACAGGTACAGTACATAGGTCCAACGCAAGTGTGGAAAATCCACTGGCAATGGTGGCTTGTAGGCGGATTTACCCATCAGACGTGAACAATGCCGTAGTGTATAGATGCACACACATAGTTTGCCGATGCTCCACATCAAACAGCGTCTGCAGACAGGTAATGTGCGGGCAAAGAAGCACTAAAAAGCAGAGCGGGAGCGTGAAGGAGAGAAAGCATCGAAGGTAAACAGTATGTGCACTTTGATGTCGTTTGATGTCTGATGCTTATTGCCCTGTTCTCTTTATTAGAGGAGCGAGGGATGAAGGCAGAGACGGGGAGGGAGATGAAGAGACAGACAACATGAAAGCATCATTAGACAGCAGTGGATTTAACCTCTCACAAAAGGCATGTCCACAAACACAAATCAATGCCCGCAGATGTGAATCCCACGCACCATTGTACATTTGGAAATGAAAAAGATGCCTCCGCCTGTCATCCTGGAACATCAACAATCCACACGGGGAAATTGGGTAAAATCAGATGTGTTAAAATTTAATTTGGCGGCGTAGCTCAGAAACAAATCGTACTGTTGGTGCATTTTAGTGGAAAAAAATAAAAAACAAAACAGCACCAGGATGCTGCTGGAACGGATCCTTTATATTTTGCATCTTTCTAACCTTTAGCCACAAATGAGTTTAAAAAAAATTGCTAAAGGTCGCTGGGCCTCCCTTACCTCACATACAACCATATAACACACTTCCCCTCCTGCAAGCACACACAAACACATATTTACATTGGCCCTTTGACCCCTGCGTCAATCCATCTGTCAACAAACACAGTTGAACTCCACCTGACTGTTGATGCATACACAAGCTTGGAGATTCTCAAGCCATTGACTGTGCCCTCTCACAAACATGCACACATGCATGTGCTCACATACACTACAGTATATCGGTACCATGTAGGATTAACAGGGTGTTATTGATGTAGAGCATTCCTGGTCTCTCTTCTAAAATAAGCGACCTTAGGGCTGGACTATAATCCTCCATAGGGCTTCTACTCAGGCCTTCTAAGCTTTAAGCTCACTGAGGTTTTGGCTAAACTGACTGTATGGTACTGTATTTGAATCCGCCAGAGGGAAGTGTATTATGGTAATCCAAGGGCCTTAGTGATTGCAAAACAAGGCCAAAGACCACAATTAGAGTCAGAAAAGCGTGAGCAATAGTTTAACATTACTGCTATGGATTACTGGGAAATTTAATAGCTACTGAATTCTTAATATTACCCCATTTTTCATGAGCTTCTAGAAATGCTAGCATGTATTGGCTGTAAGCATTGCAGAAGTCCCGGTTAAAAATGAAAAGCTGCTTCCCGAAGGTTTATAAGGTTATACTTTACATCCCCTTTTTATTCACGAAAAGACAGATGTCACAGCTTCCCTTCATTGATGTAAATATTAATAAATCTCGTGTTTTCTGTCACCTGTCGCATATTAAAGTTCAGCTGTGGAACACCGTTTTAACTCAGTTTTATAACATGGCACCTCTTTGCGAGGAGAATTTGCCTCCACACAAATGCATATTATCTGTAGAACGGCACCGCTCGTCAGCACACTCACCAACGCCTCTTGATAGCCCCCCCGAGGCCTGCAAACTTCTCTCCTCCTCCTTATCAGCGGCAGATTATCAGTGCCTACTGTATTGTTGCAAATGGGCAACCCATTCCAGGCCTAATAGGCTTCCTAAGTGATTTTGTCTTTGTCCTTTTGTGTCCTTGCCTTTCAATCAAATTCCGCTGATTGCAATCTACCCAACCAGGTGAGTGGATTCGTCGGGAGAGTGACAATTGGCTGCTGAAATGGGGCAGATCCTTTATCTCAGTGGGACTTCCTGGATTAATTGAGACAGGTTAAGTGGGACAGGAGAGCGGAGAGTTAGAGGATGGTGCTGACACAGGAGCGAATACTTCATGTAGAGGCAATGAGGTGTCAGCAGATCTCGAAGAGAACTTCAGGACAAGGAACAGTTTACTTTTCTTTTACACGGGGGTTTAAATAAAATGCATATAATGTCTTGTATACCACTGAGATAATAGAGTAATTTGAGATTACGTACAGTGTTTAAGTGCATTCTCCTAAACAGCTGGGTTAGTAAACTCAAACAGGAGGAATAAGTGCACTTGTTGGGAATTATTTTCAGGTATTCACAGATATAGCTATAGTGCCACAGCTTAGGACTGGCCTACAAAGGGACCAGTTCTGATTTGCAGCAGCAGGGTACTATATAAAATCCTGTAACCATGTTCAGTAACAGTTAAACCCTATGGTATGGAGGAATACACTACATCAGGCTATACATACACACAGGACACTATTCATGTGATGCGATGAGAACGACAAAATATAGAACACTCTTTAAATGTAGGGTTGCTGGACTTCAATAATAAATCAACAACAGTCAGTGCAAGTCCAGCGTGGTAAACTCTTCAAAGCTTTCTTTCTATAATTAGAGATATGTCACATAAAATATGTCAGATGACGTGTTTATGTGTGTATAAGGAGGTTAGGCTACACTGTATGTAGGAGAAGAGCGACTTCTTTGTGTGTGCATGTTTGTGTGTGCACGTACGCGTAGAGAGTCAGCCTAGGCAGCAGCAGTGTAGGGAGATGTGTTCTGAAATAGCGTGCAGAAAAGTCATTTCAGAAGTCTCCTTTCCCCTATGTGGCCGGCTTGCCCCTAGGCTCAGCATGCCCTGGCATTTACATACTGTTCAGCACGTACTCTGGGACACAGGACTAGGTACAGAAATACACACACACACACATTATTAAGCGCGCACACACTCATGCAAGCCTGCCATAGCATTTTGTATGCAGATTTCACCGGCCTTCCACAGCTCTCTACGTGGAACCATGTTAACATAGATACATCCAGGGCCATAAGACCATGCTGATTCACAGAGTCAAAACAGACAAACCAAAACCAGAGGTTAGGGAGACAGGATGACAGCCCAGAGTGAATGCAGGAGAAAAGAGATCACTTGTGGTTTCTACTGGTGCTCCTCTGTCATTCTTGACTCATGACACATGGTATGTCGCAGGCCACAAGCCTATAAAGACTTCCCTTCCCAATCCCAAATGTTTCACAGAGTTCCTCTGTGCTTCTTGCTTTTCATTAGTCTCAACTTAATGTGATCTATTTCTGGTTCTGTTTTTGTCTGTCTTCTTCTCTTTCCTCCCTGATTTTCCTCCACCCCCTTCCTACCAGAGTCTCTGACCCTCCCTAAACCCTGTGAAACCTTTCATACATCAAGAACGCATCCCCTGCTCACATGCAGCGTTAAATCAACTTCCCTCTGACATTGATCTAATGTTTCCCCACTGTTCCCACAGCTCTAGTAAAACCCCTGGCTGGCTTTACAGGGCCTTTCTGCTTGGCCTCTCATTACACCCTGCGCCCTATTGTTATCCACTTCAGCAGTTTAAAGACAAGACAGAGACCCTTAACACACTGGTCCTCATTCATAGACAAATCAGCTCTGGATAAATGTCGTATGGTTAGATCAATGCCCTAAAAACAAGATTGCAACAGTCACAATCGCACGTCAACCACTTTTAGACACAATGCATCTGCTGGCCTCTTTGTCCACTTCTTGGCTCATCTCAACACAGACCTAACTTTACAGCCATAAAAATTATCACTAACATCTGTTTCAGAGAACCCGTGGCTCTTTTACGGAAGTTTTACGTGCCAAGGTTCAGGTACAAAAGCCCATTGTCAAGACTGAAGATGTGTGCACAATGGATGAGATGCTGTATAATATCTCACAAAGGAGTCTTTAAAGGATCTCTGTTCTTTTATTGAGAAAATTATCACAGATTCTAATCTGCTATCATGTTTTACCCTGTATTTAAGGAGAAATCATCCATAAAATATATAGTACAGGTCAGTCACAAGCTTCCTACATGAAGTAGTAGTCCTAAAACAGGAACATCCTGGAGTATAAAAACGTGAACGCGGTGAATTATAAAGACAATGTAAATAATGTCTGACACGAGACGAGGAAAATCAACAACTCTGTGGGGTGTAGATTCAAACTAGACCAGTCTTGTGGCAATAATAAATAGGATTTAAAGGAAACCACAGATGTGATTTGAGAGTATAGACTCCCCCTGACAGGAGGAACTGTCTGCACACTGTTACGAGACAGGAGCTTATGGTATAAATACATCTCTTGTATAAACTGTATGAACTTACTGTATGAACTTACTGTCTGACTAGCGGCCAAGCTAATGGGAAAGGTCATTTAGTCCATTTCTGTGTTTCATCTTCAATAAAAAAGTTTTTGAGATATTAAATGACACACAATCCCAATAACAGCAACCCCACAAGGGCAAAATATGAACAGTATCATAAAAAAAAAAGAAATAAAAAAAAAGCAGTAGAATATTGCTTTTGCGTTAGCGGTTAGCTGTTAGCAAACATAGTATGGTAGTTTGCTCACTAGCCCTCTGAAATGCCTGTACCTCCCCAAACTTCTGAATCCAAATGTTTTGTGGATACATGCATATCATTTTTCCTGGTCAAGCAAGTAAGTAATGTTAATTACTTAAAATGGTTTTAAGTAATGGTATATTGATGGTAATGTTCTGTATTAGCCCCACTCATTTATAAGAATATAAGTGAGGTAACAAAGCATGAGGATTTCATTGTGGGGAGTGTTTCAGCCAATGCAGAGATAAATTACAGTACCTCTGCAAACAATTTGGACATCTCTACAACCAATCAGAGCCATACATCGGCACTCAGAAGACGTGCATGACTACATCGCTGTCGTCGCTTTGATTGGCTCGGCAGGTATTTGCTGGAGCCTCATCAGTTTCTAACAGACTGACTCCAGGTTTACTCTGTAGATCAGTTTGAATATTTTCAGCCCTTTATGTGAGCGGCGTTTGGGTAGCCAGACTGTGAAAAGGTTTGCTCTCCAGCTCATGTTCATGGTCTTAAAAAACAACACGTTCTTTTTACAGGAAGGACTTACTGATGAACAGTTTGACCTTTAAGGAAAGAGCTGAAAATATTAGCTTATAACTGTTTTATTAAATAAATGATCTACACACATAAACTTTATCAGTGATTATGTTGAAATTTATAACTTACAGGCATTCTTAAGAAGTAAAAATCCCAGTATTTCACATATATTGCAACCTAGAATTATACCATTATGCATGTCATTAAGTCAAGTCATAATTATGTAATCGTGTTAACTCTGAATGTCCAGTAATTATAGCTTTTGAACTCCTTGAAAGTGGATGACTCCGTGGATAGTGATACCAGCGCTTTATAACCGAAACTACTTCTGCAGTTAGTGCTGTCTGTGATACACAAAGCACCGCTAATTGCCAGCAAAGCCTGCTCCAAATCATTTCATAAAACCGTGGCAGCCGGACAAAGCAGCTTAGCATAACACCTGATTCATGGAGGGAACAATAGAACAAAATGTGCTCACATACTGCCAGATTAACAGCAGGAGAGACAAAGGTAACGGAGCAGCCGGACCAGTCGACGCCAACTCCGGCACACCTGGTCCTCGCGACCTCTCGCCTCAGCTCCAGACATCACAGCCAGAGCCAGGGAAACAGGAAGTGCAAAAGTTACGACTGGCAGGAGGAGAAGGAGGGCTATCAGAAGGAGCCCGAACGGCCGCATGCTGTGAAAGAGGTAGATGCAGAACAGTGGTTCCATCTGGAGCAAAAAGAAAAAAAAAGAAAAAAAGGAGCATAAATACAAAAAGTAGTCCAAACTATGTCAACCAAATCTGCATACACACACACACACATGCATTACTGCATGCATTTTTTGTCCTGGTGTAATCTATTTCTGGAAACCTTGACATTCCAGGAGAGGTGATGGTTTTGAAAATGAGCAGAAATGAGCGAATGTGTAATGAGCAACATGTGTAAACAAATGTCAGTGCTTTTAAGACCGGTGAAAAATCCTCCCTGAGCACTAAGCCAACATGTGTTGCAACTAAAGCAAACATGAGACTCCCACACAAACACTCACACACGCATGCACACACAGCGGCTCTGATTTATCACTAGTTAAGTCAATATAGAGATGGATGGCAGGAGCTGGGGAGGGAAGAGGGAAGAATGGAAGGATAACAGGTGGAGGAACTGTCCCTCCAGCTACTTTGAACAGACAGTAACGGCCCTAGGTAAACACTGGCGCTGTGCCACGGCACGAACATGAGCATGTGCATGAACACACACACACATCCAAGGTTTAGCCAGGACACACACCGTCCTGCACACGCAGTCCAATGCAAACAAACACCCTTTTGTAGGGGAAGCAGAATACACGCTTGCAAGCACACACACAGAGCCCACTGTAAAGCTGTCATATGCTCAGCTCTGCCGCAGTGCTGAACCCAGCAGCCCTCTCTTCTTTGGGCCCATCTGTCATTCTCCCCTATCTCTCTTCATTCTTTCTTTCCCTCCCTCCCTCCCTCCTTCACTCTCCTTTCTCCTTGTTGTACCTCTTAACCATCCTCGCGTTCCTCCCTCTGTTGCTCTCCTTTCCTTTTCTCTGTCATCGTCTCTGTTCTCGCTCCCTTTCCTCTGAAGCAAGAATCTAAAACCCCAGATGAAAGGGACATGAGAGGAGGGAAGGAGGAAAGAGGGGAGCGACAGAGGGTCTCGGAGCTCGTGTCAAACACTGAGATTTAGAGCTACTGTCGGAAAGAACCCCAAAATCTGACACTCCTGACATGAGACACACAGGCACTCTGATGCACACGCACTGGGAATACTGTGTGTATGGAGACTAACCGTGCCCTATAGTGCCGTAATCCCCCCTTTGATTTCAACCGCGGTGTTTTGTGCGGCATGACATACGTTGTCATTAAAGTATGACCAGCACAGCGAGGGCTTTTTGATGATGAAACAGTTTCTGAAGGTGTTTTACTTTGTCTGTCTTTAGCTGTGGTGGCTGCTGCTCAGACTAGCAATGCGGTTCCTCTTAAATTTCTCCCAGCCAAACTGCAAAGTGACATCATTACAGATCGCGGAAGAGTTTTTCCCAGAAAACACAGACACTTACTGTTAATTTAGCCACTGGGAAGATTATATTGCATCTACATAAATGACTTGTATAACTGTAATTAAAAAAGACAGAAAGAAATCCTTCTTAAATATTTGAATATAATTAAGTAAGACATAAAGTTTGTACTGTAGAATAAAATGTAGTAGTAAGCAGATTATAGAGATCAGCATTTGCGACTAATTATAACAACTCCAGTGAACATTCATTGCTGTTGGATTATAATATATCAGTATGCTACCACTAATGGGTTTCTGAATTATAAACACTGCACACTTACATTGCTTTAGAAGCTATTAAATATATGTTTATATACTTCTGAATGCCATGTCGGAGGGGTTCAATTAAAGTGCTTTTACTGCATCGATCCAAATAAAAGAATATAATGACTAATTATGTGCTCTTGACATCTGATATTGTGTGTTTATTGGTCAGACTTATAAATGTCCCCTGCTCCCTGAAAAGGTTTACATAAGACATATTGCTGGCAAGGAGGACAATTAATTCTTAATGACCGTATGCAAGTTCAAAGAGTATCCCAAAGTCTAGCAAAAAGAAAATCTGCAGCGAAGAATCACTAATGTCACAGACAGTGTGCAAAGGGAGTCTGACAAATGGCAGAAAATGATACATGATTTGAAGGTGCGTTTGTTTTATAATTAGAGTCATCCATTATTCACTATGTTGGCAGAGGTGGGGAGGTAAGTTACACTCATCATAACATTAACCATATCCCAAATCTTCCTTCTTCTATTTTTAAGTATTTACAGATTCATATGCCTGTAATAAACTAAGAAAGAAAATAGAAGAATATCTCCGCTGGCTTAAACTGTCAAACTCTAATTTGGAAGCCTTCAGTGCCAAATGCAAACATCTTAAATCGGCTTATTACTGCATTAGCGCTCGTCCCTCATTCTGTATGGTTGCTGCAGATCAAAGGTGTCTTTGGGGACTTTGCTATTAGTATTTATTTCCTATTAATACTCACCTCTTAATAACCTTTTTGCATTGTGGGGGCTTAAAAAGATGCAGTGACAACGTCTCATTATAGCTAATGGCTTTCTCCAAACACCAGTTGCTGGTTATTTTTCCTCCTCTGTGTTTAATTTAAAGACGTTTTAGGCGGCTGAATGGGATCCAACTCCTTAGATGGCGTTGGTAAATGTGGTAAATATTTAAATGTTTGAGTACATTGCTATATTTCACGTTTCTCTTTGATTGAACTATGCACAGTAATTCTGTTGTTTCTGTGCTAACATGTAATGTGGTGCGTGCTGTGTTGACACACGTGCTAACAACGCTGTGACGAATGACTCTGAGCAGAGGACGATTTACTGGAAAACCTTTCCCTGAAACCTAAAGTCAAAGGCTGCCTGAAATCTAACCCCTTGATGTGAGCAGCAAAAATAGCCACTTCTCACCTTTCTACCGTGCGAGGACATTTTGCCCTTTAAAGAGAGAAATATAAGAACACATACACCGGCACACATTCCGGTTACTCCCCTGCTAGATACAGTATCCCAGATAAAGCATAAGGTACATGGGAGGGGGATGACTGTCCATCAAGATAAAGCCCTGCTACTGATGATGTGAGGAAGTCACGGTGACAGGCCGCCGACAGGAGGGTCAATAACGGAAGGAAGGGGAGGAGGGGAAGAGGTAGGGTGGGGGTTGGAAAGGGGAGGACGTTGTCAATCATTAAGGCTAATGATAGGGGCAACACATGCGCACACAGAGGCAGAGACACATTAACATACTTACACCACATGACATGAAAACAGAGACCAAATCAGAGGCTGAGTGAGGCTGTCCGACTGGCTGGACAAATGAGGATGTATTGATCGCTAGCAGGAGGGAATGATGTGGTTAAACACGAGGTCACATCGAAACATGACCGAACGGGAAGGCTACACAGCACACATCCTGGGATGGGGGGGTAGTCCATGTCGATGGCACTGAGTGCTTCCATTCAACTTAAGCCATATAATGAACAATATTTCTTTGGGAGTGAATTATCAGTCACTTGGGTCAACCTGAAGTCACAAAAATCATGATGAGAACATTTTGCTACACAGGAAATGTTAATCTTGGATTGTGTTGCATAACAATTACAAATAATAGGAAACATTTGGAAACACAATTGGTTTTCTGTTTCATCGGTCAATATTTTTATACACTGATCAGCCACATCCTTATGACCAGAGAAGTTGTTCTGCTCGTAATTGTTTAGACCTTGGAATTCAGACACAAAAAATGGTTCAGAAACAACTCAGAAAACATGAACAGTGCAGGGTGTTGACCTGGCCTACAAATTCACCAGATTCCAAACTGATCAAGTATCTGTATCAGACCCATGTCCATTCTCTAATGAGCCACAACTGGCACAAGGGAGACCTGCGCAATATTAGATTACATATTTACTTTATCACAATCTGGAATTCTAATTCTCACTGACATTTTATACTTATAAGTGCACCAACAAAAGCAAAACGAGCAAAACTGACTCAGTTGCAAGAGATTTAAATCTAGTCATGACGTACATGAAGCATGTTGTTTAACACTCCCTAAAAGCTTTAACTTCACTTACATGAAGCAAACAATTTGTATAGATTGTCAGGGTCAATTGTTATCAGAATAAGAGTCTGGTAACACACCATTTGGACTTCATTATAGGGCGTTTTTCAGCTGATGCAAAGAACAAAAGACCTCTGCACACAATTGGATACTCCTGCGACCAGTCAGAGCCATTTTGTTGTAAACAAATTCAACTCCACGTCATCCTCAGCCTGCTTTGCTGTTATTCTACTTTCCATTACTGCATGAAACCCACCCAAATGGCTTGATTGACCTGGCACATCGGTTCCGATTGTGACCGGCAAAGTTAGTCTGCCTCTATTAAACCCTTTAAACTTCCACTTGAGGAAAAAAACAGCTCCTCCAGTTCAAGAGTAGAAGTAAATGGTAAATGGTCTTACAGTTATAGTTACAATGACACATCCACCCATTTGTTCACACAAGCAGAGAGTGAACTGCTCCCGGTGCTTGGCACTGTGCTCTCTGGGTTCACTGTCTTGCTCAATGACAATTTGGCACGTGGTCCATGTACCAGGCATTGAACGTATTAGAGGGCAACTGCTCTTTGCACCGCAGCTTCCCCGAATTTTTAAATACAAATTAAGAGCTCAATCATGGCCACTATGGGTAAGAGAAATTTGACATATCTTTGCTTTTATCCCCAGGCTAGAGTGAAATATGAACTTCACCAGCAATTATTTTTACGTCCACCTAATCTAGACTAATGGCCTCCCAGCAATCAGTCAGTTAACACTGATGCTAAGGAACATCTTGACTGCACTCTACCATATCTGATCTAACAGTAGTCAGCCACAATGTAAATGCTATAGCCATTAGTCATAGTAGCACTAAGCAGCCTCTTCACCGAAAGGGCCGTTAACCACTACTTTCGGTGGCAGGATACAGTTTAACCACAGAAAAGGCATGCTCCCAGGAAAGACACGGCCAAATTGAATCTCTTTACGTCTTCTCCAAAATTGAGACGTCTACATTTTGATCTCAATGCGCTAGAACTAATATTTGTGTAACAGCAGAAGAAACGGACAGATATTAGTTATTCCGTGTAATTTCATCGAAAGCTGGACTGAAACTTGACTACAAGCGACTTGAATGTCTTCCTATGAGTGGAGCATCCACAGTAGGTCCTGGTTTTTCTGTAATTTAACATTCTTTACTTTCCCGCATCAGTCAAATGTTTTCAAGTCAAAAAGTCTCCCAGCTAAATTTCACCCAGGTTCTCTCAACCTTCACCAAGTTCCTTGACGTTGACTTGTATTCCCTTTCAGTTAAATTTAAAGAATGAAATCTGCAGAGTTCCCGTAAGGTATTAGATGTGTCGAAGGCTACTGCATGACTCTGAAGAGTGAATCAACACTGGGAGGCTGTAATGTGAATAAACTGATGTGACGACGAAGGAAAGAAGAACAGACGTAACATGGAATGGGTTGTTTCCAGCTGGATATGAAGGAAGACGTTTGAAGAAAAGAGAGAGCAAGGGGGAGCAAGGGGAGAAAGGTCGCTGTCGAGGTGACATAAGCGGAGAACGGATCAGGACTCGGGAGGGAAAGGAAGAGGTGGAGAATTGGTTGTGACAGCGAGGTGAAAAGGGACAGGGCCGGAGAAAGTGAAGCAAGAAAGATGGTGAGATGCTGGAGGAGAGGAAACGGTCTGTGTGGATAGAGTGACACAAAGAGAGGGGAAGAAGGGAAAACCCGAAAGTCAGAAGCCAAAGTATGACATTAATTGTGACAGGTGAGGAGAGGAAGTGCGTGTGCTGGGTTTCTGTGTTTGAGTCACAACTCCGAAAACGTGTGTGTGTGTGTGTGTGTAGGTATAAAGGTGCACACAGGCCAGTGTATGTGTATTATGTGCAGTAAATTGGTGCTGACACGGGTAGCAGGTTGTGACATTAATTAGCAGGTCTCAGTGATGGCTGAAACCTAATCTCCCAGAGAAAGGAGACACCAGGGGGACACATCAAAACACACACACACACACACACACACACTGCCTGTCTATTGACTTCACTTCCTGTGACTGAGGACGAGGGCTTTCTGTCCTAATGTGGACAAGATGTGTGTGCTCGTATATCTGCATGTCGATGTTGGTTTCCAAACCTGATTAATTTCATAATTAAGACCAGCACCAGGGTATGGTGCAAATTATCAGCATCTTTATGGATCTGTTTTTCCTTTTTCTTCTTTGTGTGCGTGCGTATATATTTGTGTTGACTTTGCATAGTCACATCATCTCCCAGTTATTCCAACTTTATTGTCCCTAAGAGGGAAACTTGGACAAGAGCTACACTGATCAAAATGTAAAAGGGGGGGAAAAAATAAAATTACACAGAGAAAATAAGTAAAGAAAAAATATCTAAAACCCCCTAAAGTTCATATTGTGCCTCCCCTCACAACACAAACCAGACACGGAGCATTAAAATTCAGCCTGGATTTGTTTAATGACTGTTTAAGAGACACATATAAAATTTTCAACATTTTTGTTTTTCATTTACAGACAAACACTGAAGGGAAGACTAAGTATTTGTCAAACTGGATCGATTTATCATAATTTAATGTTAGCAAATCATTTTCCTCACTACTTTTCTAAAGCGTTGTGGTCAAATATGATCAACTGGGATGAGACGCATCCGTTGTTTAGCCAAAACTGCAGTATCATTTCAGTGCATGAATTGAAAGACACAAGCAATTGTATCACATTTGTCATGCTAACAAGCTTAATCAAAATATATACTGGCTACACTGAAACCAAGCCACTAAACCCCACAACCAGTTCCTCAAAACCCCAGATTAAATTCAGTTTATATTTTCAACCACTACAGTTACTAGAGCATAGGGAAGGGAAATAGCACAGTTATAGTAAATACATTTTCTCATACCAATAATACGGTAAATGACCTTGTATTTATATATCACTTTTCGTACCCAAAGCGCTTCATGTTCACAATGACACATCTCCCCATCCATTCACACATTGTCACCACGTGCTTGGAGCCACTAACCTTCTGCTTGCCGTGGAATGGCTCACTCATAGTAACACCCTTCAGACGAGCTGAAACAGCTGATCTGTAGCTCCCTGCTGCTCTATGGAGTTATGTAACTAATAAATTCACCTCAGTGTCTAGCGTCACAGATCTAAATTCCGCTGTTGTGCTTTGCTCTCATCGTATCATTTTTGGATGCAGCATGCAGCTGATTTTACAGAAAAGGCTGTAAAATCTCATTTTTTTGCCACTGAGCACCAAAGAAGGGTTAGAGTCTAGCTAATGAACATAGTGTCTCTTTTGGCAGACGGTCTGATATCCGAGCAAAAAGAGTGGGAACACTGGACTCAAATACACCAGGTCTCCAGAACCTATATTTGACAGATAATTTTGCTCTTTAAGCGCTGTATACATTGTGGTCTACTTGTTAACAAGTGTGCTTTTGCTCCCAAGCCTTACATAAATGAATAATAAATAAATATCACAGATACTTGCATGAAAATTAACATGTACAACATGACCTGCACTAAAGACACACTACCTTTTGTTTGGAACTGACTGCACTGGACAGGAGGGCAGAATTTTCTGAATTTAACTTTCTAGAAATACCGGAAGTACTATTCTAAGAAATTTTCCATGGCACTACTACCTATAGTGCGTGATGGTTGAACTGATATGTAGATAAAATGTGTTATGATTTCTCTTGAAAAGCTTTTGGAGAAATCTTTGCAGTGCTTGCCCATAACTTTGTGCTTGCCAAATCTCCACACCCATGACAGTAATAAATGAGAATGAGGTCTAGCCAAACATATCCCGCAGTGGTGACAGTCAGCATTGTTATGAATCCACGTACCAGTGTCATTTAATTAATTCTGTGGTTTGGGTCACACATTTCCACAAACCGATGCACACAGAGACGGGAGGAAATGTGCAAGGCCAAATTTAATGGGCACACACACTCATTCTTTGTCCTCAGCAGACAAACAGCCAACAGTAGTGGATGACAGCAAATGTGTATAACCCTTGCCCTGAAGGGATCACATGTCCTAGACTTACCTAAACACGCATGACAAGAGCACACGCTTGTGACAGCCCATACGGTAAAGCAGGTCAAAGAGCAACAGAGAGCCAGAGCGATATATAGAGACAGATGGAGAAACGGGGACAGAGATATAGAGCAAGCCTTTCATTCAGAGGTCTGAGAACCCGTAGGACTCAGACATACACAACCAGTTAACTCTGTTTACAAAAGTCAGCAGCAGAACCAATGCAAACCATACACAGTGCGGAGACACCAGAGCGAGTAAGTCGGAGCATGTGGGTCTGCGTGAGGGTGCCTGCGCTGTGCCAAAGTAGAGGAGTCTTAATGCAGCAAAAGCAAAACAGAGCTGATTCTTCTTTTTCATAAACGAGTATAGATCTCAGAGAACAGAATCCAGCTCTTTTCCCGGTTCGTCCTGGTTGCTTTCATGAGCGTGTCTGATTTTGCTTCGCATCCATTCAGCCTTCCTGTGGGTCCACAACCACTGCCACATTTCAGAGACTCCGTCACTGTCGTGCCATAGGTAAGGCTGCTTTGAGTTGCCTTTCATCAAGTACAAACCAAACCAGAACCAGACTGGATATGACAGAGTAGTGATGCACAGAATTATGGTGTTTAAGAGCTAAATGTCATGTGACAGGACGGGTGTATTAGATTTAGCTGCGTGTGCGTATGGTGTAAATGCACATGGGAACTGGTGTGGATCAGAGACAAGAAACGGATCAGATGTAGTGAGACGAGTCAAAAGTCATTGTTGAATTTTAGTCCCCTTTAAATTAAGTAAGCAATGTCAGGAGCTTTTTCTCCAATGCAGTATCTTGTACTGACTTATGAAGATTCTCTATTCTGCTTCTTCTTCTCTTTCTGTGTCAGTGCAAGGATCGAAAGGGAGGATGATAAGGCCAAAAAGCTCTGGCTGCGTGAGCGCCACTGTACAGAATGATGCATGTTCAACAGCTTGACCCCAGAAGGCGGTCGTCACTTCAGGCCCACTTAAAATAAACTCTGAGTTGAGGGCATGTACACATGAAAATGATTTGTGGCATCACTTGGATAGGTGATGGAAGATGGAAACTTCAACTCAGACCTCTAGTCCCGGAGGATGAGGTGCCGAGGGCTGGACAGTAATGGGTCTGAATCGCAGAATGACTGAATTACAATGCTGCTGTGTGAATGTGGGAATTTGGAGAGCACGGAAAAGCTGAAGCGAAGGCAGGAAATATCAACGATGGAACATATTTACCCATACAGGAATAAAAACAGACAATGAGGGGACAACTCTACCATAAATGTAGATATATTTTTCTCTTTTTTTTCTATATATCTTTGTATATTTCTGTAATTTCTCCTGTCTCTGTGTAATGATGTCGTGCAGTAGTACTGAGGTACTGGATAATGAATTTTCCACGGGATCAATAAAGTATCTATCTATCTATCTATAGAAATATGGCCAATCCATGTCCAGTATGCATGATGCTCAAAGCTTGTGCTATACATACGTGATCTTTCAGTGATGCAGGACACTAAATATCTAAATTAAAAAACATTTGCGTATTCAGATTCTTCATTTTTGTCATGTCTAAATCCGTCTGGATTGTATTGTTAAGGTAAGGCAAAAAGCGGGATACCACATGATAAATAGGCAAAAACGCACGTGCAAGCCTCTAAAACTGTGACCTTCTACATGACAGATTGACGCGTTACACGACCATCAGCTGCCCTGACCTCCTCTCTCTCCTGCCTTAGCGCTGGATGCAGGCCAAATTAGAAATGTGTACTTGACATACACGCTGGTAATATCTACACTTTAGTTATTGCATTCAGGCTGCTTCGTATTAAAAGATGAAATTTATGTCACATGAACTCTCGCTGCTCCCCATGTCAACGCAGAGGCTATAAACTGGGCTGTCGCTGCATAAAAGCAAAACCACTCCGTGCTCTGGTACTGATCTATGGCACTTTAAAGTAAATTGTGAGGTTAGGCATCATCCAGTATTGATATAATTTTAAGGACACGGGGCGGTTAAATCACTATGAGAAAATAATCTCTTCACGTTTTATCTTTAAAACAATTTAAAGTTTTGTATTGACATCTTTTTTAGCCAACAAACTGCACATTGAGACCTAAAGGACATTTTGTTTTCTCACACACGTCCTCTTGGTTTTAAACCCAAAAATGCTCGATCTCAAATGTAACGCAAGCCTCACAGAGAATTTCAAGGGTGAAAGACAAACTCTGTGTCCCAGACCACAACAGCAGAATCACACTGGGTAGATGCTGCCTCTGGTACAATTACAGGAAATCAGCTTTGCTCAGGCTGCAGCTTTCACTGGTCAATTTCACGCTTCTCCTTTCTGGGGAGAGGAGACCAGGACCTATTTAAAAGTCTTTGGGAATGGCCTACATTGGGCGTAGCTGCTAGTTTAAAAGCATGGTTGGGTTTAGATCAATTTCAAATACTTGAGAGAGTGCGTGTAAAGTCTCTCTGGATAGTTCTTGTGCCCGGTGTGCAATAAGGTCTGAGGTACTTATTGTTTTGTTCTTTTCAACCCACTCCCATACCTCTCAGACCTTGCTTTTTCTGATCTGCACCCTCTTGGCCTCTCTTACTCAAATTCCTCCACCCTTTCACCACTTTCACTGTCTCATTCTTACTCTCCTCTCTTACCTATTTCCCTACCTTTCTTCCCTCTCGTCTCCTCTTTCAGTATCGCTCAGGCTGCATCTCTTTTTTACCCACTATCACTTTCAACTCTCACTCCGTTTCCTGTCTTACCTCCCGTCCTCCGTTGCGCTGTACTCCCAGCGGACAGGGCCTATGGATAGCAAGTGTGTTGTGTGTGTGTGTGTGTGTGCAGATATGTGTGTGAAAGTCTGAAAGAAGGGGGAAAGTGAAAAAGAAAAGGGGAGAAAGGAGGGAGCGAGAAAGAGAATCCCTCAAGGCTGTGACGATATAGAAGGACACTCCAGAGACCGAGACTGAAAGGCTGCTCTCCTAATGAGGAAGATACGATAGAGCTAGAGGGATGCGTGTGTGTAGGTGTGTATGGAGTGGGAGGATGAGTAGGCCGCATTACACAAATGATCTCCATGTGGATATTTTTCTGTGCTTTTGCGAGTGAGCAACCAAACACGCTGGCGACATTATTTAGATTAAACTCATGTGTGCTGTGTGCATGGGGGTGTGTTTGTGTGTATCGTTTCGGCCCAGTAAGTCCCCTATATGAAAATACGGTGACGATGAGGCAGCTTCCAGCTAATGAGATATGGAAAGTGTGGGTTGTCAGAGGTGTTTGTGTCTACAGTATTCATACAGTTTATTGCTTGCACTGTACATATACTGTATTTTTATACGTTTGTAAAAAGTGCATATGTTTCCGTCTGTGTGCGCAATGACCAGGCCCTTCGGCTGTTTACAGTAGTGTCACAGTAATGTAGCTCACAACTGCACATGGGACGGAGAGAAAGACATTACACTCGACTGTCTGGCACTTCAGCCCCGAGGTAGGACAGAGGAACGCTGACGCACACACACACACACACATATCCTAACTAGAAACAGAAGGATGAGGCAGCAGACAGAGAAATCAGTCTAACACAGAGTAAGAGAACGAAATGGAGAAAAATATGTTAGATATACTGTGAGAAAAGACAGACAGAGCAATTCAGTTCAGTTCCCTATGAGTCATAGTAACTGAGAGACATGTCAAAGACTGATGTAGTTGATATAATCATCACTGGAAGAAGAGGTTTTAGGACAAACAGTGTTTTTAACAGTCCTTAATGATTTCGAATGAAATGAAAGTAGGATGGTGGTGGATTCCACAAGTACAATGACATGATTGTTGTTGAGCGGTAAGGGGTCACGTCAGGTTGGACACATCCACCTATCATCGTCAATCAACGATCAGTCACGCAGTAGCTCAAGGGCAGAGTGCGAGAATTTATTGTTATCCTTAGAATCGTATGGGGTATGGATTTAGAAACAAGTTTAGAGTGATTGACAAAGACAACAAGATGAGAACAAGAGCCTAAAGTTCATGAGAGTTATATTCTACAGCTGACAAAGAGAAAAAAAAACTACATTCTATACATTATTTATACTTTCATGCACATGCTGTGACAGGAAACAGAATATGTTCTCTTTATTCTTTTATTTTGTCCCAGAATTATGTTAAGGGGTGGAAGAATAAGGGGTGGGACTCAATAATAATAATAAAACAAATCAATCTAATTAATTAGAGGCTTTGTAATTATTTAATCATCGCTTTCATCTGATTCCTCCATTTTGGTAGCCATTAGCCGAGCTCTGACGTGTGCATCAATGGAACTGGTGTACCAGGAAATTGTGCACTGACAAAAGTTGTTTGGAATGCAAACTGTGATTAAATCCATTTATTTTTTTAATTTTTGTAATTAGAATTGTAATGAAAGTCTCAATCTCAAAAGAATGTAATATCCAGATTCTGTGGTTGGTCTACAGAATTTTCTATACAGTACCTTTTCTAAAAAATTCTATGTAAAGAAGAAGTATATACAGTAGAACTTTCTGGAATAGAATGTAATAGAATATTGGTTTCAAACTGAAGAATATAATTTCTGATACATATTATCTAGACGGCATTCCAATATAGAATATTTAAGAATAGATTCCGTTCAATTATACCAAACAAGGAAGCAGTATTCTGCTTGAGAACAGTAAAAAGGTATTTTGGGGGGTTACTTTCCCATAGAATGTTCTGTTATTGAGCATAATGTTCTACAATAGAACATGCTGTTCTATTTAAAAACATTCATCCAACGAATGAAAGGCACCCAAAGCACATTTTTTGTTGTGTCCATGTCAGGTTATGATGCTTAGACAACTGCAAGACAGTGCTGTATTCAATAATGTAATCTCAGACTATACTTCATTATACTAGATAATTGTCCTTTACATGTTCTTCACAGCGTCTTGTTGTATAATCTGTCCTCAGACCAGTTCTAGCCTCTTGTCCTTCTTTTAGTACTTTTCCGATTCCCTCTATTTTTGCCTTCACCTTCAACCATGTCTTCTGCTCGTCCCGATGTCCCACCGTTTATCCAATCTGTCCAATCCTCTGTCCTGGCTCTGCTCTGCCAGCTGGACACGGAGAGCGCCTCCCTGAGGGGAGAACAGGTGTAGCGACGCACACTCCACTGAGCACACAGCTACCTGTGGCATCGAGCGGGCAATCACCCAACTATGATCGAATGCACACGCGCAAACATAAAAGCACACGCTCGATTACGGACTTACCTGCCGTTCGAGAACATGCACAGGAACTAAGCGGCTTCCTCTCAAACGTACTTTGACAAACAGGAAAACAAAATAAAACAGGATGCACGCGTCGTACCATGGAGCACTCTAATGCTGGCACACTTTAACAAACCTACACACTGAGATGAACATAGGCTTGTTCGGGACACACCCAGATATACACATGTAAGCATATACACAAGTGGAAATAACCCACACATTATCTTCCACTTGTGTTCCGCCTACTGTGCGATTGCAGGTCTGGTTAAAAAGCTTCATTTGCTGCATGCAGATGCAGAGAACGGTGAGAACAAGTGGTTTCAATGATTGCAACAGAAACGCTGCTCATGTGGAGATACTTGCTCCAGAGGCCTTTACCTATTAACATCCAACTCAGTCGTAGTCTGTTACAAACATCATTACTACCCTGGCTGTGAGGCAAGATCATTATCATCTATATTCAATCATTCCAGAAAGGATGATAACAAGAAATGAGGGATTTTCTGGGATCACTGTGGCCCTGTTCAGACCTTGTATTAGCATCCATCCTGGACAATCGGATCACAGGTGGTCGGCTTTAAGTACCTGTCATCACACCTGGCATTAAAATCTGTCTTCACATGCATCGCAAACCAGCACTTAAGATACAATCTCAGATTGGTGCTCCGTATGTAAATAAACACAGACGTCATTTGTCGCTTGCTATCTCTGTATTCATACCACAGCTGTCCGTTGTGTCCGTGCCATGACTGGGGAGGTGATACTTATTTTGGAACAAACTGTGAATTCTATCTTACCGAGAGCACACGTGTGAGGTAATTATTTATTGATCCCCAACATGAGTTATTTTATTTTACTTTTACAATGCTCAGATAATAACTGGAACCCGGAAATATCCATACCCACAGTAATTCTATCTTCATGCTGTTTGAAGCAGAGTCTGGTAAAGAATCTTTGGTAATGAAAGTAAATAAAGATGTCAATCACACAGTGTGCTCATATTAAACAATTAGTAAATTCTGAGCTTATTTATTATCTGATCCTTTCCAGACGATCCTTTATAATAGTGCTTGTGCGTCTTATTCTGAGTGAATGAAGTAAAACCTCTGCTGGGACCTGGGACTTATTGTATGCTCACGTTACCAAATGTGGTCTGAGACTGTAACACTCAAATGTGTCCACAGTGTGTCCTGGGTGTTTTTTTTACACTTGTACTTTAAGCTGGATATTTATGATCAGATTGGCCAGGATAAATGTTAACGCAAGGTCTGAATGGAGCCTGTGTTACTGTGTCTGTGTTTGCTCCTCTCTGTGTGGGTGGCTTTGAGTCTACCTTCAGTGGACTCTGAAGTAAAATGGAGAACAAAAGTTTGATGTGGGTGATGGAATAACAAGCCTCACATACTGGAAATACTGTAGAAGCAAAGGGGCAGAGGACCTTGCTAAGAGCAACCTTTTCTTGACTTTATTTCAACAGCAGGGATTTGTGCAGTGGATGTTGACTGTGTACCAAAGGCAGTAAACAGCGGCAAGGACAATACAATACAATAGCAAGTACATCTTACATTCTTTGAAGAAATAGTACTCGTCTGCTGTTTTTTTTTTTTTTGCAAACTATTGAATTTTATGTTTTGTTTATCCTTCCATTTCAGACTTGGAAAAACATAAAGGCTTGCGTGCATCGAGATGATCAATCTCGATCTTTTGCTGGAAGGAGAAAGATTGATTTGTTGTGTCTTGGAGACGCCAATGGAGTCCTCCTTCCCTTTTTCTTTCAAATGTGGGGAGAAATGCTTGTTTTGTCTCGCCTGTCTCTTTAGCTCAAAGGAGCACTGATCCCTAACAAGTCCAGTTAGCAACCTTTGACCCCATTGACCTGGGGAGCCATTGATCATTGTAACACATGGGTTAGCAATGCACGATGGGATTTGAAGTCCCTGAGCAAAGATCTTTTTGATTTCCTTCGAAGGCCCTTCTCTCTGTAGGCATATTATCTGGCCATATGGATCTAGTGGGAGTAGGAGAGCTAATCTAGTACAAATTACTGTCACGTAGTGAAAGACACTTCGTTTCAAGCCTGCTCTAATTACATTTGCTGTGGTAAAATTAACAATACGATAAAGGGAATCTGCTGTTTGAGAATAAATTGTTATCTTAATTGGTGGATAGGATCCCCTTTGGGTTTCATTTTGATGTGGATCACTGAAGTCCACCATTTTTTTTGTGGATGTATAATGAGATCTAAGCAGGGTTTGTTTTTTGTGAAGGCGGTAATGTGATCGGAGTGGTTAAGGCAGGCGAAGCTTATGGGTCTTTTCAATCCAAAGTTAGTATATGCTGTCATGAGGATGGAGGGGAGGAGGGGTCACTGAAATGGATGTGATGCGAATCTCGAAGTCTCAGGGGGGCTGAAAGGGGGAAAAATTAGATTAGTGGGAGAATGCAATCAGTGTGACTACATTACCGAGTACGATGAGAGAGACGGAGAGCCGAAATGTGAGCGACAAGATGTTGGACGGCACAAACTTTTCAAGACTGCGCTTGGAATGCCAAGAGGACGTGGAGGGGGAAGAGGGGGAGGGTGGGAGGGATCCATAACCGCAAATATCTCAGAAACCAAAGCCAGGAAATCGATTGAAAGGTTCTTTAAATATATATTTCATCCCTTTCCCCTCTCCCTTTCCTGCGCCCTTATTTTCTCAAAAATCAAATTACCCATATACCGGAGAAGGAAAAACTCACAGTCCTACCAAACGGCATTATGGAAATTACCAATGATTTTGAGGTAAAATAAGGTATTTTTTTAGTAGAATAGAGGAGTTGGGGTGCCTGGCATTGGTTTCAACATTTAGTTCCGTTCTGGATAAAACAAAGAACAAGTAGGGAATGGACAGAGGAGGCGGCTGTGAGTGGGGAAAAGATCCTGTTGAATGTGCGAGCGGTTTCCTTTTACACTATTTACCCTGACTACAAACCCAATTAGCTCAAATCAGATTCAGTGTTTACACTAGCATCAGGAGATGATTAAGTGAAACCTAGCATTCCAGTCTCGCGTTCCCCCTTGTCGTCTTTGGATTGTGTGTCTGACACACAATAACACCCCAATCATGCCGTCCCCCACACTCTTTATGAAGTGGTTCCATGCAGTTTCAGAAAAAGATATCCTTGCACTTTTTGTACTGTAACTATTTAAACTTATACTATGCTATACCTCTATTTGTTGTTTGTGCTGCACTGGAAGTGAGAGGTCAAATCTTCGGCCCTCTTTTGTGTGACTTTTCACACTTCATGTTGGTAAATTGTAAACTTTTGTGCAGTTATTTCTGTCCACCAGACATATTGCACCTAAAGTGCATTTATAGATATAGCTACAGACTATGTGTTCATCTGACAGTAGGTAGGGGTCAGGCATTGCAAAAAAAACAAAAAAAAACATGCTAAGACATGAATCACAAGTACTCAGCAGAATGCATCATGTGAGCAGTTGCTAGAACTTGAGTGAGACCTGTCAGTGGCGCTGTTCTCGTCAGATGTGTGGAGGTATTTTAAGCTCAAGGGGGGGAAAAAAACAAAACAAACGAGTGCACTGTGTTTAATTCAAGTGGTGGCTGCAACACAATACAGTTGATTCAGTGCAGACGCTTTGTGGAAAGGAATGCATCCAGACAAATGTGCAGTATAGTATTTTAAAAACACTGTATTGGATGGGTATAGACTCATGATTGTGGTTTCAGTCCTATCAGTCAAGTCAAGAGTATTTGGCAGTATTTGTGGCACCTGATGCCTATAATAAGAAGGTTTGTGTATTACGCTTGAAGAGAGAGGTCGGATCTTTTGAGCTCTCTTCTGAGCTTGGACATAACATCCACCCAAAAGTCCCAAAGTTTCCCAGTGAATAGTCACAAGATGGTCAATGTTATTTACTTCTCCTGTCAGTGGTTTTAATATTGTGGCTGATCGGTGTATGTCTTGGTAGGAGGGCTACTTTAATGCTGCTGTATTGCTATGCTCACTATTATTTTTACATTAGAATCATATAATATATCTATGTGTACTGTGAAATGGATTAATTGTAGCAGTAAAATCACAAGAATCTGTGAAACTTGAAGTTGCTGTACCTTTGGCTCTACAGAGCAGTTTAGCATATTTTAACCTGTTTTGATTTATGGGCGCAGCTTTAATGTTTGGATCCACTCTCGCGGCTCTCAGCGTTTTCTCCGCAAATATGTTTTTGATTACTGGCTGTGTCTGTGAAGGTTCTCAGTCATCCGGGTCATGGTATATCTAAAACAAAGCTAAAACAAAGCCAACTGGATGTGGTTGCCTTCAAGAAAACTCAAATAAATCCATTTGCCATTGTTTTAGCTTTGTTTAAAATCTGATTACAGACATTTCCCTCAGCAACAGGGATCTAAAATGAGAATGCATATTGGACTTCATCTGTCGCTGGACTGAAATACAACCCCAAATGAATGCTAAGGATGCTCCATATGTGCTGCATGTGTAAGCACTAAAGAATTGCTGTTAAGTTTTCAAATATGTTTCCAAACTGCTCCTCCCAGAAAAAAAAAATACTATTTTAACATTCAAAATCAAAAGTATTAAAAGTGAATTCCATCATACTGTATTTTGAACATTTCTTTCATTGATAATCAGGTTTATTTTAGTTATTTCATGTAAAACCTCCAGCCAGCAACCCGAAAAGACATTTAAAAGAATGTCCTGTTCTGTATGTGCAGCTTAACCCCCCCAGATCCAAATCCATTCCATCTATTTAATCCCAACATCTGCCTGTTCTACCCCCAACCTCCCAGTCCTCTCTGCCTTCATATATCCCATCGCCAAGTGCAACCCCCACACTTCTACGGGCGGCCCAGCAGAGAGAGTAAACAGAGAGGAAGTAAACGGGGCAAACATGGATCTAAATGTGGATTGTTTGGTGTCTGAACCTTTTTCCGCCTGTGCTGCTGATTTTCCACGGCGGATCGCGTTCAGCCGCTTGCCTCTCCTAGGAACGACAAATCACAACAAATTCCCTTGAACATGACTGAAACTACACGTACATGTGCTAAATATGTTAACAACTCCAGGCACAAATTTGGGTTATGTTCCTATGTTGTGGGTTAAACAAATGCCATTTGGATTGAATTATCCGTTAAAATAATGCAAGATAAAACACATTTTTTGGTTTGCCTCTGTTCCCCCTTTGAAGCTGAGATTCCTAAACCTTCCCCGCAATGCCCACTCACTGAACATGAACGCATAGTGAATTCTCAGCTAATTTGTTCTCTTATCTTTTTAAATTACACCGCGTGAGCTCCTTTAGGGAATATAATGACATCTTCCTCTCGGGTTGTTTACACCGTCTACAAGGATCAGAGGATCCGTGTGCGCTTGTTTGTATATGCAACACGTGTGTGTTTGCATGAGAGGCTGGATGCTGTGTCGGTGCAAGCACGCGGGAGCTGTGAGAACTCGCAATCTTTTTTTCCCCACCGCAAGGCCACTAGGAAGGGGGGAGAGGGTGTAAAAGCAACAAACCTGTCATTGTTTCACCCACATCAGCGCCTCCTCTGTGCTGCACACACCGTCTTCGCAGACGCACACACTGCCAAGTCTTCTGCCACGGCCCCGGATCAGAGACGAGTGCATGACTTGGACTCGAGTGTGACAATAGCTGCGCACATTATCCATCTCTGCCTGTGTGTGTTTTTGTCGCTCTGGCGGAGATGCCGTGGTCCTTCCCATGACCAAATCCTACACAAACTGGGTTACCCACTTGATGTTTTGGGAGAGAGAGAAATCTTGGACGGACTGGTGGAACGAAAGTGGGTGCCAGCACTCTTGGGTTTTGGTTCCAGTCTTGTGGGAGTTTCGGGGAGAGGAGGAATTTTTTCTCAAAATAAGACATTTTGTTTAAATCTCACTTGTCCCGGGCTGAATTGGATTAGATTTACAATTTAAATGTAAATGTCAGAGGTGTCCTTGAGTTATAGCACTATAAACTCAAATGTTAGTCAGTGGTTAAGAGGCTCAGAAACTGGCCCCAAGTTTAATTGAAGTCAGCGGCCAAAAACACCTTGTCATCCCTGACGTGGGGTATACTGTACACTTTAACAACACTTTTGCTTTTCTCTCTCACTGCAACAAGAGCAGCGCACTCAGCAGGCAGGTCTACCGCAGCGCTGGCCTACCTGTAAAAGTTATAAATCAGTCACAATTAACTCAGAACGCTGAACAAGTGCTGACTTGAACCAGAAGAACACTTTACACTTATTTTAGTGCTTTTATTGGTAATCTGTGATATTATATCATATATTATGTCCATATTGATCTTTTTATATTAAGTACGTCATGGTCTCGTACCAGCCTACATGTCTGTTAACGTTTCTAGTGCTGGTACCATGAGTAGACTCTCAGGTCCTCTGACACATTTCACCTTTTACTGATTCATCATATTTGTCATTGTTTGTATCTCATTTTAAATTATAAATCCATTCATTAATCCATTATCTACTACTTCTCTCTAGAGCCTATACCAGCTGACATTGGTATAGAGGCCGTGTGGACCCTGAACAGGTCTCTGCTGTCACAAGGTTAACACAGAGATACAAACGAGCATTCACACCTGTATGTGTTTGGACAGGGGGAGGAAGCAGGAGAACCTGGAGAACCTGGCAAACCTGCAGCGCAGGCACAGGGATAACAAAGAAACTCAGAAACACAGCCGACCGGTTGGTTCAAACCCAGGACCTTCTTCCTGTGAGGCAACAGTCCTAACCGGTGTACCACTCTATTATTCATTAATTTACTCATTTTTTGTAACCAATTGTCACAGGGGACTGGAGCCTATCCTAGCTGTCTTTGGGCAAGAGGCGAGGTACACCCTGGGCAGGCACTTTGCTTAAATTCATCTCATCAGTCATATACAAGGCTTGAGTTGTTCCAGCTTGCATGGAATGAAACTTATTCCTATTACATATTATATTACATTATTAGATTTATATATATATATATATATATATATACTACAAAAGGCAGGGATATCTTAAACATTTGATAAATTGCATTACTAATTTAAGGGTATTCTAATGATTTAGCTTCTGTGTCTCTCAGCGGGGAGCATTTTTCTCTCATACTGTATGTGGGTTAAATGTCCTGTTGGTCCACTTAGCACCTTGCAACTGAGGCCAAATGCAAGACGTATTATAATGCGCAACCAGACGGGGCTGGAACAGATGAGACTTTGTGAATAAATGTTTGTACATCGAGTTCACCTTCATTGGGGTATTGGCAAAAGTTTAGGACACGCTGTGCAGGCTAATTTTACCGTCAAGTTTAGCAACGTGAGAATCGCCAAGGTCAAAATGAGTTGTTTCATCTGTAATAAATGCAAGAATGAGAGCACAAGGAACAAGAGGGAGAATGATTAAAGCACTGTTTAAACCATCTAATGTATCTGTGTTAAAGCCGTGCATTTTCCACCTAGGCCTTCAATGACCTCCATTCTTATAGAAAACATTTCTTAATGCCATTGTTACAATGCCACTGCTATAGAAACAATAAAACAAGATGCTGCATCATAGACAGGTATCTCATACAGATGATGACAGACAGAGATGAATGTCATTACCAAAGCAGGTGCACACCAGCGCCACATACGTCAAATCCACCAGAAGCATCAATGTCAACAAAATGTCAAAATGTCAATAAAATGGCAAATATATACATTTTACTCATCAGAACTGGAGTTCCCCTTATGGGGCTCATAGTTGCTGCCTTGAAAGTGGTGGACACTTTTCCCTGGCTGGGTCAGGCTAGCTAGCTCCAGGACTTGGTGTCCTTTCATCACAATATCCAGCTTTTCCTTCAAAGACTGCCATGAAAATTACTTTTTAAGAAGATCTGCAACTAAATTGTTAGCGCCTCCTTCTTCCGCCATCATGGGTTCAACAAATAGCTAACAAAGTGTTAGTGGGGATGATTTGCTTGTGCAGTTTGCAACAGATGAACATGAACCGCTAGCTTGGCTTACACTGAGCGACTCCCTGACCCCTTCAATCAGAGGGCATGAAAACGCTGTGTGGTACTGTAGGCCACAGAGAAGGCCTAAGAATATGAACGTGAAATGTTAAAAAAAAGCAAAGTTACACTGGCAGAAGCACCAAGAGACAGAAGCCATAAAACAAAAGAGTAGGCTATTGGGAATAATTTAATAAGATTAATGGGAAAATAATAAAATGTCAGTGATTTTGATAAAGTTTAAGCCCACCACCCCCTGACAGCCCACCACTGTTTAATGTATAGTACAGTTGGACAAGCAGTTTTACGCTCATCACATTGTATGGAGGTGTACTTCCAGCAAAATGTATTTTTTTAAAGACAAATACATATTAGATTTAGAGATTCTTTAACTCAATTCATAACCAACAATATCAGCGTACAGGCATGTCCGTTTTTGTTTTGTTGTTCATTTACAGAGATCAGCTTCCATATTTGCAGCACACAAATTGCAAATTTTGCAGTTTCTAGCAAAAGTACAGTGGTTGGTAGATTTAGCAGTTTAAAAGACGAGAGATTTTCTCAGGTGTTGGTAGAGACCAGACCTGAGTTCAAAGGCGCTGATTTGACGAGAGGAATCAACGTGACACTGCAGAAAATGCAGAAAATAAGAAACTGTTTGCTAACATGTTCAACTTGACATGTAGCAGATGAGTAAATAAGAAGAGGTGTGGTGAATAATTGTGGTGTTAATTATTAATTATTATTATTAATGTATTAATAATTATAATAATTATTGTAATAATAATTATTATAAAAGCTTCACGTATGAGACATTTGTTCTGCTCTTTGTTACCTCTGCTCATTGCTGTCATTTTTGTCATTACTTCATGGTACATGGCTGCGGTAGCTATCGTTTTCAGGTGTGTTCCTTTCTCATCTCTTGTTATTTTTTTCTTTTCTCCTCCTCCTCTGGCCTGTCTTTCATTTCAGTCTTTCACACCCAGTGAGGGTCATTTTACCAGGGTCGCCCACCTTTCACCTAATGTATTCTTCTGCACTGACACAAGGGCAACGTTGGCGGCCCCATCGCCCTCCCTCTCATCTCTTTTCCACTCTCTCCCTCTCTCTGATCTCTGTCCTCTGATTGTTATCCACACACCTGCACCCACCATGTGCTCCCAAGTGCAATGAAGACAGTAAAAATGTCTTAAACAACACATCTTAAACAGCGTAGGTCAAATTGTGTAACTGCGATGCTTTGCAACATACAACGCATAATGTGCACACATGTTGCTGAGCCCATGGGAGCAGGAATCCTCCACATCAGCATATGAGCATGTCACACATGTCTTCTGCTTAATTATATTTCGCCTTGCGTGCTGGAACACGGGTCAGCGCGGCGCGGTGACTGATCTTACATCACAGTGAAGTGCAACACTCACCGAATACAAGAGCTTTGATGTTCCTGCTTTTTGGCGGACAGCTTTATCCTCCTCCCTCCTATCTCTGCCCGTGAAGAGAGGAGCAGCACGCAGAAATGAAGGGTCCTGACAGCTTCGGCTAATTGAACTGTTCACTCTGTTTTCATATCGTATCATACAGAAAAGAAGGGTGGACGCGAGAGCTGCGTGTGTTAGCATGTGTTACTGGCACAGAAAGGGGGACCCTGAGAGAGATTAAGGCAGACACACAGTGATACAGATAGAAATCTCAGTTACATCTCAATCCTATTCCGGGGTTCACATCTTCTTCGGCACTTCTTTTCCACTTCTGTTCCACCTCCTCATCACCCTCTCCCTCGCTTCCTCTGACCTCTACCTTTGTTGATCCGCCTCCCTGAGCTTCCCCCTTCTCCACCTCCCCTCTCTCCCCTCTATCCATCTTCCTCTCATCTGCCCTTTGATGTGGTGATGCAGGGTTATCTAGGGTTCTCGTCTAAGGGGGGAAGGCAGGGGGTGAGAGAGATCGAGAGGGGCGGAAAAGGAGGCAGAAAGAGAAAAACAGGAGAGGGCGAGGCAGCGGGGAGGGGGAGGAGCTGTGGAGATGGTGAGGACTCTTTTATTTCCCCCTTCTCTTTCTGTAACATCTCTTTCAACTCACCCTTCACCTTCACTTGTGAAAGAAATGAGCGAATGCAAACGCACGCCTGTACTTTATAATTTTTTTTTTATTATTATTAATGTAACATCCCGCTGTCCCCTCGGGATGAAAACCGGAGTCTAATTCCGGTCCGAAAATCCCATTGCCGCGGCTTTAGCGAGAGGGGAAGCGTGTCGGAAAACCAGCACAACCTCAGTCAGTATGCTGTACTGAAGATGTCTTCTTTCTTTTTTTTTTTTAGATTTTCTTTTTTTTTTCCATGTCTCTTCAGCTAACTCAGGAAGCATATTATTTGCAAATCCCCACGTGCCACACTGGCAGTGCTGTCACATCCCCCTCGGTGGAAAATTCTTAGCAGTTTTTATTTTTCAGCAGATAAATCCCTTTTAAATTAAAGATAAACTGAATTAATTAACAGGTTCTTAATCTGGCAGAGTGAATAAATAGTAAAGCATTTTAGGATTTTTTTTTTGTTCGTTAAGCTGTTTTTCAAGACACGCGAGAGCGCCTGGGAGGAGGCAGACAGTTTTCTTTGCCAGTTTTCTCCCCTTCGGGGCCACCAGGTCACGATCCTGCCAGCCAGCCCACCATGTATCCTGTCAACTCTATTTAAGCACACATTTATACGAACACAGTCACCTACACACATGCTGCTGCCTTAAATACGCACATACAGTATCTCCTGTGCACACACTTACAGTTCCTGTGTTGTGCAGTCCGCCTTGAGAGTATTAGCTAATTAAGAATCACTTAGCGCCGCGTAGGGCGTCAGGGTGATGCTGAGGCCTGAAAGCTGACTGGTTAATGAATTGATCAGCGGCTTACAGGCTTCTGATCAATACCAATCCCACTTCTCACTTGTACGTCCATAATGTGATTAATACGCACTTAGATAAGTGACATGGCATATTTAGTTTTGTATTCAGCCATGATTTAGGCTCAGAATAGAACTGTAGAACAGAGAACACAGTTTATGTAATTACTTTTCAGCAACTGCGGACATTATACTACCTCCTAAGGACAAATTTTGGTGATTTTGTCCTCTATATTTATCATTAGATTAAATATTATGTCTGTTTTGCTAATTTAATTTAAGCAAATGGTGTAAATGGCTAATATGGTTATAAATGCTAAACATTATCAAATTAAATACTCTATCAATGTGAGAATGTCACTTTAGCATTTAGCTCAAAGATTGTTAACACCGTGACTCACCAAGTGGAGGTTCGGACGTCTGCAGGTGTCGGGTCGTTGGGGAGGAGTTGAGGTGTCTGCGGCCGTTGTTTTGTTGGTCTGTCACACACCGTCGGCACTAGTCGGACCCCTGTCTGTGGCTTTTAAGCCGATTGAAATGGCAGCGGCCACATGCTGACACGAAGAGTGATTTACTTTCACACAGGTGCAGAGCGCAGCCACCTGTTTCAGCTGGCTCTTGGCCGCAGCCTTTGCAGTGTGCTCAAGTGCAACTTTGCGGTCCGGACGACGTGAGGCGACATCGCATTTGACCTTCGTCTGGTTTGACGTCAGTTTCCTGTGTCCACATCTTAACTTTAAAATTCATGAAGTATCTGATTTCAAATTATGCACTGTGTCCCCTTTTTTTCGTAATTATTTAATATTTTTTTAAATATCTAGAGAGAAAGAAAATGCTATATCCCGATAGTTAGAAAAGTGTGTGTGATCGTTAGATTAGTCTGTTGTGTCACAGTACCTTTGTCAGATCTAAATGTTGATGTAAAATTTCATTTACATTTCATTTACCTTTAGAATGACTGTGTGTGACTGAGGTAAATTCAGAAGTGAAAAGAAAACTGTTTTCTGTTTTCTGTGTATGTGTGATGGCAACCAAGATAAATGTGTTTACCATCTTTTTCTGAGGGGTCACATTTGTTGAACCTCACACACAGCCACTTGAGTGTGGTCAGGCCATTACCGTGGTAATCGGTCTGTGAGAGACTGATGTTACTACTGAACGACACAGTAAGCCGGCAGACACAAACGTACTATAGTTCTGTTAGTGAGGATGTGATGACATTCCACAAGCTACTGTCATTCCCTGAAACTCTTTTTAAAAGCCATGGCCAGCAAGATGGACTTCAGGATTTCTGCCATTAATCTGAGAGTATTGGGTAGTACTGCAAACATTGCACCAACAGGCGGTGCATTGTTTGCACAGCAATAAATCTGTTTGAATGCACTTCAATATGTCCGTGCAGTGTGTGCCTCGTGCTCACTTGGCTGAGCTCAGGTGTGCAGGGTCTTCCTGTGGTCTGTCAGCAGGGGGGTCCGTGTCCCCTGCAGGATGCGTTGATTAGTTTGGCCCAGGCTGAGCCAGGACACCTGCCGGGTGATCTGCCGACTGTACCAAAATGACGTGGGGGTGAACCTGCGTTAGCACAACATGGGGACCTGTGGTGAAGCAGCACAAGGACAGAACCCGAGGGGCTACGCTTGGAGCGAACAGGAAGTTTTCTGGCTTCGTGTCTACAGCTTGGCAAACTAAATATGCTGCACTAGCAAAAATGCAGTGAAGAATTAGGCCAACCTTACAGGTAATACCATAAATCCAAACAGAAAATGTCTGCCCTGGGATGTTAAGAGATTTTTCTCTTTGAAACTTTGATAGCTGTCATCCAGAAATGTAGTTGAGAACAAAGTCATTACTAACGTTGTTTTTCTTCATATCTCTACATACTGGTGTATAAATATACCAGGCTGGTTTGAGCATTGTTTTCCCACTGCTAATGAGCTGCTGCTCCAACTGGCATCCTTATTGGAGGACAGTTAAGTTTGGGCAGATTAGTCAGCTCCTAACAAATACACAAACTACACGGACGCTGGAATAACTGGCTGCTTTATACAAGAAGCCGCCTATAGTTAGTTATGCTGGGAAAATGAAAATCGGCTGAAAATTACCTTTGCCTTCACTTAAAAGTTTCCAAATCTGCATCAGTAATTTAATGTGATTAAGCAGGCAAATGATTTATTACAGTCATATCATTTAACATTTAATAGCTCTATTATTCTGCAGTGATTAATGGAAGCTGTACTTCATCTAAACACACATCAACTAATGTTGTGGTCACTTGTGGTAAGTGCAACAAGCTGTTTGCAGAGCACTGACATATCACCAAACCACTAATGTAAACACAACATTCTCAGTTGTAGCTCTATTTTGGTCTCCACCAGCACCACCAAAGCTGCTAAAGGCTCCACTGCTTTCACAAGATAGTTGCTAACTTAGGATATTTGCGGCTGGCAGGTGGTGGGATTCAATACAATGACAAACCACGCTTTTGTCTGTGCACTGTAGCCCTGCATATGGGGTTTGGCTAGCGCATTCACCTGAGCAGATAAATATGACTCTAAACATCAGAGTTGTTAGCATGTTAGCTTACTGTCGGAAACACCATCCCTATCTTTTTTTGTACTAAGACATAAATGAGGCTAAACACTCAAGGATCTAATAATATAGACCCTTGAGTGTTTAGCCATTTTCAGTAACAAAAACACTGAGACACAACATGCATCACAGCATGATGCACTCCATAGATGAGGTCTTTATGACTTTAAAAATTAAATTACTGTTAGGAATAATTGTGCAGCTTAATAAAGTTTGATTTAACCTATTTAAAGAACTGTGGTCGAATCCTTATAAATCTTATGGTGAGAAAACAAACCGAAACTTTTCAATCATTGTCATTTCTTTTGTTCTTATAGGTTTTTAACCAACTACTGCACCTGGGAGAAAAATCCTAGGAGAACTGATTGTTTCAGAGTAGAGGTTCACAGTAGAGAGGGATGGAGCGCCAGCGACTGAAAAAATGACATGGAGAGCCTATCTATGAAATATTTGGACAGCTAGATGGTGAGACTTGGGGAGCCTTGAAAGAAAGGAAAGGTAAGAATGGAAAAGAGGGACAAAGAAAAATAGGAATGTATGGATGGATGGGGGGACGAGCGCAAGCGACGGAGGGATCTTGCAGGTACCCGTGATGGATGAGCTTTAGCTCAGGTGTGACGGCGCGACCAAATTAAATCACTGAGCAGACAGCAATGAACGAGAGACAAGGTTATCACTTTCACTTGCTCCGTCCCTCCCCCTCCACCTCCCCCTCCCTCTCTGTCTACCACCCTCAGTATGAATCTCAGCGGTCTGTCCTCACTTTACTATCATCGCCTCTCTGTTGCTCGGCTCTGGGTCTGGAGGGAGAATTGGCCTTCATTTCTGAGTAATGTTAGACACATTTCAATCATGTACTCTGGGAGCCAGTTTTGTGGCATCACCTACTTTCACTCTATCACTTGACGTATATAGCTGTCCACGATAAAAGAGTTTTCCTAAGTAATACTGAAAATATTAGGAGACTGAGTCATTTATATACACAGCGTACGTACTGGCCAAAAGTATGTGGATACTACTTTTTGCATAATTATTTTTCCTGGCTTGAACTGGAGTCCTAAGTACAAGTTAAGGCAGATTTTACAATACACAGTACACAGTATTATGATGTTTTTGATTGATAGTGTGGCTCCAGACTGGTGAAGACCCTTCCATGTAACATAATAGCGCTTCTGTGCACAAACCCAGGCTATAAAGAAATGGATTTCTGAGGTAAGTGTGTAAAAACTTCACTTTCCCTCGCAGAGCCTTAACCTCAGTCGACCTTAACCCCATCCAGCTACTCTGGGATGATGTGGTACTAATGCTCTTGTGGCTGAGTTAGAGCAAATCCCTGCTGCCAGGTTCCAAAATCGTATGAAAAGTCTTCAAGCAGAGTTAAGAGTTGAAAACCTTGTCAGAACTGCTTTATTGTTAAAGTGTACATCAATCAGGCATAACATTATGACTACCTGCCCAACATTGTGTAGGTCTCCGTTGTGTCTCCAAAACAGTTGTGACTTATCAGAGAATGGGTCTTATGAGGGTGTCCTGTGGGTTGAGGGGAGGGGCCTCTGTGGATCATCCCACAGATACTTGATCAGTTTGGGATGTGGAAGCCCAGTCAACACCTTCAAGGAGTGTCATTGCTATGGGGTAGGAGTGCCTGGTCTACTCTAGGTGGGTGATACATGTCTTAAGTAACATCCACATGAATACCAGGGCCAAAAGTTTCCCAGCAGAACATTGAATTGTCACAAGATGTTCTCCTGTGAGTGGTTTTAATGCTGTGAATTATCTGTTTTATATATTTATCTTCCTGCATAAAATTAAATTCTGTCTAGTAAAGCATCATAAAACAACAAGATATACAGTGCAGCTAAAACATTTTCAGGCCCTCCAGAATTTTCTATGTAGCTCCATAAAAATAACTCAAAACCTCATCAAAACATCATTTTCCTGATAGCATGAGCAAGAGTACAGCGATTGGAAACAATTCTGGAGAGAGCACTTGCACTTGCTTTTGAAATTCACAGATATGTAATATTGCCTCATTTTCCTGAATAAACAAATACACAAGTACAATACTTTTGTTTCATTTGTTTATCAGGTTCCCTTTCTCTACTTTAAACCGAGTCACTTTTATGCAGACAATTATGAAAGGCAAAAAAAATAACAAGCGGCACTTTAAGTAAGGAAACTGAATCACTGACTTCATTAAAATAAGCCGATGGGGCCCCATTAACCCTTCAGTCGTTTCTCCCACTCTTTGTGAAAACTGTGATTTTGCTTAATCGCAGTTTCAATGAAAGCATTAACTTGTGCTTATAAAATATGTAAGCACTAACATAAACCCTCTATTCCTCTCAGTTAAAAGAACAACAACATCCACACGTCTGCTTTTCCTTCTTCTTCAGTGTCATGACAGCTTACTTCTAACTTCTTGCAGCACATGGATCAAGAACTATCCTTTAAGCCAACACTTGGTCCAAGGATAATGTTTGAAAAGCAGCAGTCCCTTCACCACTGAGCCCACTTAATTTGATACGTTATTTAAGCATAGATGTATGAAGTACTGACTGACATAAAGAGAAATGACAAGGAAACAGTAACTGCAGCCCGCTGTGTTTCATTTCCATCATCATCATTCCATTTCCATTAATTTCTCTCCGTATGATTAACATGTGCACCATTCATCACAGGACATGACAAAGTGATGTGAGCACTGAGGGGAATTGCTCTGTCTCTTCCTGCTATATACAAACGTGTTGACAGAGGAGACTCCTTTAATGGCGACTGTTCCCTAACCTCTGGCCTTTCACCTTTGACCAACCCCATGGCCAGACATAATGATCTGCTCGCCATACTGTTGGTGTTGACATCGCGGGTCCCTTGTCACTGTGTCACACAGACAATGACCGGCTTGTATGGGTGGACAATGGAGAATGGTGTAGATTGTAAGGGGTTGTGACTCGAAACATTAAAAAGATGGATGTCGTGGATGAGAGTGGGTGGAGAGTAAGAGTAATGGAAAGAGGGCTTTTTGAGAATTCTTGAGCCATAAAACACAAAAAGTTGTTTATTTACCACAACATGCCAGAAGGAAATGTGTCTAATCCTCGTTTTTTTTTTTTTTTAGACATTTTCAAAATCATGCATAGCTTGCCTTTCTATCAAATCAAAAACATAACTCATCTGATTTCCTTTGACATAAATATGATGCAGTGTAATAGAAGAATCCACCAGTTAAATCCAGGCTTAGACTGCAGGGATCATGTTTCCCATCAAACACAAGATCTCAATCCGCCCGGATGTCTTACGCAACTCTTCCACATGGCTTCCATTGCAGCCGATAAACAAGTTCGGAATAAATTAGAGGTTTGACTTCACTTCATAATATTTCTTTTCGTCTTGTTTCTCATGCAGCCCTAAGCCTATACCAGCTCTCTCTTGAGTCGGAGCTAATTCAAACCCTGATTTGAGCAAGTAAATTCCAAGCAAAGCACTTAAACCACATGTACACATGCGCGCACACACACGAACACTGAGCTCATCATCAGCAGTCTCATTATGTTGTTGATTCTTCGTCTCCCTACAGACAGTGCTATTTACCCAGTGTCTCCGTGTAGAGGGCGTGTAGAGGGAGACGGGTAATGAGACTGATGTGTGCAGGGGTGCGTTCTGGGTAATTTGTTTGATACAAGAGCTGATGGGAGGTGAAAGGATCAAAAGATTAAAACAGCTTTTTTTTTCTCTACCTCCTTCAACTTCCCTTCATCTTTTCCCGGCCCCTCTTCTCCATGTAAAAATGTCGAGAAACAGCCGCTGTCTCCGTTTCATTTTCGCCCTGCCTGGTTCTAATGCCTGATTAAGTCCTCACCTTGACTGGGCCGTACCTGTGACAATTCCCACAAAAATCTATCACAGGGAAGCAGAAACGTGCCTTCCTGAGGGGCTGTTCCCCACCTATGACCTTCTACTGCCTCATTAGCTCATTCTGACCTTTGAACTCATCACATGAAGCCCAGAGGGGGTCAAAGTTTCCTCAGGAGGTGAACTCAGGTGACAAACAGGTGTGGGCTTCCTGACTTCAGTCCAGTCTGCCTTCTTTCATGTCTGCACACAGGTTTGAAACTGAACTGAAAGTTTGAAGGTCTTTAAACCTGGAAACACGCATGTGCTCAGCCACACTGTACTCAACTGATACTGTCCTCAAATCAAGAAGAGTTAGTATTCTTGACACATTTCATATTGGTATTGTATTTCCACCTTCTGCTGCAAGGTTTATACTGTTAGTAATATAATGTGCTCATCAAAATGCTTCGGTATGGGTGATGAAGGAGCCATTTGTATTCCAGGCTTTAGATGCCTGAACTAGAAAGGTAGTCATTATAGATTTGATATCCTACCTTCAGGATCTGCAGAAAGACCTACAGGACATGTCTATGTTTTATGTATTATTTTTTATTTATTCATCTGTATGGAGCCAAACCCGGGCCAAAAGTGTCATTAACATGGAATAAAGATTTGAAACAGAAAGCGCAGATTTTTATCTTTAATTCTGAAAAATGCAGTATCGTACTCAAACTTTTTTTTTTTTCAGTTTAACGATAATTTTGATTCAGTTCTGGAATTTTCTTAAATAAATTATTTATATTCATTTTTCATGTCCATTTAAAATTGAATATTTGAGTTTTATTTATTTTTATTTTTTTTCCAGAATCAGATCTTATTTTTTTCAGATAAAAGCAAAACCCTTTCGATTCAATACTTTTCTTCATTTGGTGTGGGGCGGTTTGAGGCATAAATTGAGAGGGGCGTAGAATCATGCCGTCAAAATTATCATTAAACTGTAACCGTTGTTGACTGGCTATGACGTAGTTAATTTAGAATGTCTTCTGTCTCAGCAAACTACTCAGAAAGAGTCGGCAAAGCAATCTCACCCATAGCCCACGTTTTATAGTGTTTCAGTCTTCATCAGCAGCTGTTTTTCTTAGTATCTGTTCAGAAGTTGGAAAAAGGAAACGGAGAAAACCCAGGCCTGTGTGACGGGATTGAAAGTGCAACAACAAGCAAGGGCACTCTGAGCATTTTGAAATTTACACCACCGAGTTATCTAATGTTGACACATGTCAGTTTTATAAGAAACCGTCCGCGGTAGCAGCTATCAGCCGGATCGAGGACTTTTAAGATGTCTGTCACCGTATGAACTTTGCAAAGTAGCCAAAGGCAATTTGAGCTGAGTAACCCAAAAATTAATGCACGGTTTCTAAGATGTATTCACAGCAACAACATAAAAGGTGACATTTGAAAGGTAGCACATTAGTGAAATGCACTGGATACATTAATTCAGTGTGGCTAAAAGCCTTGTTAGCATTCACAGTTTGAGTCTGAATGTACAATTACGAGACAGAGTGGAAGGATTGGGGAAGAGAGGGAACACGGGAGATGGAGAGAGAACAAAAGGAAGCAAAAGAGAGAGAGGAGGCGGAGGAGAGGGAGAGAGAGTCTTTCATGTCTCCCCCGAGTTTGAAAGGCCTCTCTTTCATGTGAGCATTGTCATATTTTCTCTGTTCTCATTCCATTTGCTCCACCTCTCTGCCCGTGATAAAGACATCACTCTTTTAATACAGGGAGGGCAATACAGACAAGCATGCAAGCGTGCGCTCTCGCTGGAGTGTCTGTGAGCAATTGAGGAGTGGAAATAAATGCATATGCATGTGCAATGCGATCGCAGGCAACCCCGTCTCATACTTTGCAAATAGGTTTTGTCGGCGATGTAATGCTCCCCAGATTATTTGGGCAATAAGGGTCTGTTTACAGTACATTAAATATACATTATACTGTACCGGTAAGGCTCACCGGCTACATATGTCATTTGTTTTCTGTACAATATGCTCTGGCAACTAAAGAACGAGGACCCAAATCAAATCACATCACTCAGCTCTTGTGCATAATTCTGGCACAATCAGCGGGATGTCTGATACCATTTCAATTTCCTTTACATACATTATTACTAATCATCACAAATACCATATGTAACGCATTATAATCAGTCACTTCTTGCAAATAGTCACATACGCAACTGATAAAATCGTTGCAAGAAATAATTCAGCTGCCAAACGTACAACCTGTGGGCACTATTCTCTGGAACATCTTCTGTGACCAATCAGTAAACTAGACATGTTTTTTTTTTTTTTTTTATTCACTGTTAGCTTTAAGTATTTATTCTGGACCAGTATTCAAAATGATCCTCCCAAAAGCACATTTGCTGTTTGCAAATCAGCAAAATAGAAATCCCCTTAAATATCAAAATGAATCTATGTATTGAAAGTCATTCCTCCATCTATGAACAAAAACAAAGAAATGGAAATCTCAAGTGTGATTATATTATGGTTGTGCACCTCGGCGCAACTCACAGCACTTCTAATGTGAGGGAATGTTCATGAAAACACTGGCACGAAGAAATGAGGAATCCTTCAAAACCTGTAACTTAAGCCTCAGTATTTCCCAAACGTGAAGCAAGTGTTTTAGTAGTACAGTGGAAACATTCCAGGGCTGGATATTAGGATAGTGACGCAATCTGACAAGCTGATGGTCTGCGCCAACCCGTAATGAATCATGTCAAGACTCAGCCCGTGCATGAATTTGATGTATGCCAGACACCCCAAATATAGGTTCTTTAAGAGCAATAGTAGCAATAAAAAAATAAATAAAAATAAAAATAAAAATCAACTCTGTGCTTTGTGCGTCCACCATCCACCCCGAGCTCCTCTCTTAAAACTATGCGCACCACATGAACATCACACTATTAAACTTCCTACAAAAATCGTGTGGGATGAAAGCATTGTAGAAGTATTTTATAAGGACATTCAGTTGAGATATAAGAATACACCCAAGGTCATCACTAGACAAGTGCACAGATAAAAAATCTGATTTACCCCACTGCGGTGCACTTCCTTGGGCTGTGTATCCTCCATATCACATGTGATTTCAGTTGTGTAATCGTCAAATCTCCCAGCAACTTCATCCATCCACATGCTATCCAGAAGAGTCACAGGGAACGTTTTCATAAATCTCCCCACAGTGTGGAAATCACAACACCATTAACAGTAAAGATTACCCTTTTATTAGGTGAAAGAGAGCAGAAACGTCAGAGCGGAACAGTTGATTTCGTAACTTTGTATTCATGTCGTCTTTATGCATCAGTTCCAACTCCATTTCCCATGGGTCTTGTAGGCAGCCAATCGCTTGATTGGTCTGAGTTTACAGGCCTGTAGACAGAGAGGTCAAGCACGTTGAGTCCTCCAACTGGCTCAAATACAGACATGCTCACCCATAAACATAAATAGACAGATAGCGTTTGCGACTCCCTCCTCTACCTTTCCTTCCTTTACGCCCACCAATCACATTTTATGACCCCCCTCGCGGATTCCACACAGACTGCAGGTTTTTTTCCCCCTGCATTTCATTTCTCAAGGATCGCTTTCCGTTAGCATGTGGGGCCAAGTGTTTCACAAAGCGCCTCTTTCTGTTGTCCGTGGTACCGGGTGGGGGGGGGCTGTGAGTGTGTCGCAGGTTACAATAAGTTCCACCTACTGATCGTAATTGGACCTGATGTGTTGTTCTGCTCCCAGAACGCCTGTTGAGCCCGGTTCTGTTCAGTTTCATTGTAAAGCAGGCCAAGAACTCTTGGCAGCCAACGAGCTATAAAATACTTAGGGTGCAAAAGCTTTGCTAAAAGGAGCTGGCAAGTAAAAAAGGACCCGAAAATAACTGTTATTGTTTTGTTTTTTCACGCTTTTTTTTTTTTGAAGTTTTTCTCTTGTGCTCGCCCACTCACACACATCTACTCATCAACAGTATCCCACTCTACCCCACTCACCCTCCCTACCACTCCGCACACTCACAGTTTTCTTTGGTTGATGTTTTTCTCATTAGGAATGTCATTTAACTCACTTTGTTTTTAATTTTTATGAAAGCTTTTAAAGGATTATGGGTTGGAGGCGGTGGAAATAGGGTGTGCTAAAGTTAGTTTTGATTTCGCTGCATGCACACACACACACACACACACACACACCTTCTCGCTGCAAAGGCACAACGCCCCTTCCCTGCTGTGACGGTTTTTGCTGGAATTTCCCACTCTGGTGTGGAATGGCTTTTGGAAGGATCTGGAAGTGGTGATGCAGTGACTATAATTCAGTGGGAGGGACAAGCAAATCCCCTTTGAAGATGGAGACGGTCTGTGAGTGTGAGGAGTTGTTATTTTTCTTTTAGCTAGTTTTTGGGTGTTGCTCTCAAACCAATTAGACTGTCGCTAGGGGAAAACACAGTAAAGCAACACAATCAAAGATATTTTCAATGCAGAATTACAGCTTTGGCCTTTCACTTAAGTGATTATAGATCAAACACAAGGGCTAAGCTGTGCATAATAGACTTTAGGTTTCTTTCAAAAAAGATCATCCCTCTCTAATGTGTATGACAAATCCAAACATGTATCCACACTCTTACGCAGAAGACGACAAGTCATCTTGCCTAAACAACAAAAAAGCCTGTCGTTGCCATCCAAAACAGCTTTTATGAGGTCTTTCCGACCTGAAAGCCACAAACTGCAGGTTGACATACCCAGTTATGACTAAATGAAGGTAGGTCAGTGCATTCCAGACCTGTTTCTTTGTCATCCTCCACATCCGCGGGTTCAGGTTTGGCTCGGTTTAGCGAACTGAAACTCCTAGGCCAAGGTTAGGAAAAGGTCATACTTTCAGTTAAAAGAAATCACGCGTCTCAAGTCAAATAAAACAAAACACGTCATGCAATACATGCAAATAAATATATAAAACATACAGCCCAGCCAATAGTTCTACTTCTTGTATGATTGCCTACAGTACATGCAGCACGCTGAAGAATGTATCCACCTCTGTGGTGATGCTACGTCAACCTTTGCTTCTCAACGGTCAGCGGCCATTTGCATGACTTGAAAAGTTTGCTATAAACATAGGTCATTTCAGATGGACACAGCCTTGTCCAGGAAGCAGTACGGATACCCTGCAATCTAAGCCTCAGTAGTCTTTGCACATGAACTGAATTCACGGGAACGTTTGTTTGTGCTTGCCAAGTCGCCAAAACACTGTATAACATTTATTGCACAGCAGCAAGAGCTTGTTTTCAGTAAGGAGTGCATGGGTGCTGTGTCCTGCTCTTTAACAAAATGTCCATGCAATAAAAGATGAGTGCTGCTGGACTCTAGACTAAAATTAATGCTACTTTCAGTATTTCAAGAAAAATGCGTGCAGCAAGAGTGTCCCCAGCGCCCGTACATATATAGATAAAAATACACCAAGTGTGGTTATGTCTCCAAGGTTTACAATATTATGTAATTTGTATTACTAGTGTATCCTCTTACCATTTTGTAAAAGCATTGTGAATGTCACATTAACGTCCTCTTCTGATTTTTATTTTAGGAGCAGAGGAGCTTGGAGCTGTGTGCCGTGTGGTTTCTGCAATAAAAAAATAAAAAAAAGCAACCAAGGAAAAAACTATTCCAGGATCTATTTGTTAGTATTTCCAAAAGCACTTAGTGCAAGACAATAAAGCCACATTAACGGCTTCCGAACATAGACGTAGGAGTTCACAAGGTGCTCTTGAAGGCAGCATGCTGGAGTATATTGAAGAGCGCGTACGCCTCCTTGTGCGGCTGCATTCGGGCATAATGTCAGCACTGAAGTTGCCATTACAGTGCACAGACCACCTCTGATAATGGTGAGAGAGAGTCCATCACACCTCCTCCCTCTTTCCCCTCACTCCAGTTTTTTTTTTTTTTTTCCTGTGGGATCCATGAGGAGAGAGACGGAGAGAGAGGGGCGAAGAGGAAAAAAGAGGGAAGGGGGGGGCCAGTCTGTCTACCATTAACATTATCTCTATGGGAGCCCAAAATGGGCTCTGTCAGCAGAACACCGACCTGCTGTCAAGAGAAGAACGTGAGAATGAGAGGAAGAAAGAAAAGGGAAGGGAGAAGTATTACCACAGCACACTGCCACTCTGTGTTTTATATGGAACACCCTATATATCACTTGTTACAAGAAATGTCGTCCAAATACATGGGCAGGACTGAGTCAGATACTTAAGCATGCGAAACCCCTGTCTCCATGGTCAGTATATGCTTTGATGCAATAACTACTGCAGCACCATTCTGTCAGCTGAGGCTGTTTTCATAAACACCAACCAACATCTCAACAACGGAGAACAATTCCTCAAATTGATTTTTCTTTCTTTCTTTCTTTCTTTCTTTCTTTCTTTCTTTCTTTCTTTCTGAGTCTAACAGTAAGGAATTGATTCACAAATGCTTCACTTCATTCACCTTTATAAAAATGACAGCTTTGTGGGCAATAGCACTTTTCTTTAGTGGGAGCCAATAAAGCAGCTTGTTTAGAGCGAGACCGCTGGCTCGAGCACCCCGGGCTTGACGCAGTCCAACTTCAGACACTGATCAATACCAGATTTAGCTGCACTTTCTACCACTGTCAGTTCACTTGAAGATACCAAAATGTTTTGGAAAGCCAACCTAATTTTCGTCTCGCCTCACCAGCGCGTTGGGCGTTTATTGGCTGTTCAGTGAAATATCTTAACATATTTGGTGGATGTCCGCAAAATTTGATACACACATTACACCTTCATGTTGAATGCCTTTTTTCTTTTTATCACAATATCCCAAACGTCCATTTGTTAAGTTAATGACCAAAAAACAGTCTGTCAGCCTCAGCTGTACTTTGTTTTTAATGCTAATTAAAAAAATGCTACTTTGAACGTTATATCTACTAAACACCAGCGTATTTGCATTTGCATTCATCTCAAGGTACCTGAGCTTTTGCAGTCTCTAGCATGGTTGTGGACCAGTCAAATGACTGACAGTAATCTAAAATAATTCACCTATATCCTATATCCTTATATCTGTTACCTTCAGTTTTGCAGATCTTTCATCTTTACTGTTTTGTTCCTGAACATAACAAATGATTTAAGAGCAAAAACACCATTTATTTGCCTCAGGGGTTGGTGGAGACCAAAACAAAGCTGAAAGAAGAGTGAATATGAAACATTCAACAGGTGGACAGACATGCAACTCCAAATGGATACAACTTTGTATCTGTGAATGATAGCTCAACCTTCTGCCTTATCAGGACCAGGTTATATTGGCCACATATTAATATGACTTTAATCTGCTCTTATTCATAAGATATTTTCAGTTTAATTCTATAGTTTAACATTAATTCATGTGGATTTTAGTAACTACTGCTGAAAATCTTATACTACTTGATGATATGTTTGGATCTATCATGTATATTTATACGTACAGTAAATACAGGAGGTGAACACTGTGCCAACACCAACATCTGCAACAGTAAAGTTACTACAACGTGCTCTTTCATTTATTTTTTTTATAACTTGTGTTGTATTTTTTCTTGCTTTGACATACTGTTTCTTCCACACGCCACTCATCCATTTTCTGCCGTGTCTTTCCAAAGATCAACATGGAACCCACTTAATTTTTCTTATCAGATGTTCCCCTTGAGCCACTTTATTTACATTGGGGGTCATCCACGCGTATGATGCTGCTTGACCCCTCTGTATTTTTTGGCCCTACTTACAGGCACTACAAGCGGGGAGGAAGAAGGATGGGGGCCGCACGGGGGCTCTGAGAGAGTTCCGCAGACAAAGTTTCAAAGCATAAGTAAACATGAGAAAAAAAAGAAAGTGAGTCACAAGCCCTCTACTGAAAAAGATGCACCTCATTTAGTCTTTAACAGATGTCATTAGAGCCCATAAACCTTTCCTGTCCCCTCTGTTGCGCTCATCTGTCTTTCATGTATGATGTCTGTGTTTAGATACTTGTACCACTAATGGTCATGATACGTGATTTACACCGTGTTGTGTTCCAAGGGGTTCCACGGTGCCGGATGAGGATGATAAATGTATGTACTGTAGTTATGACATGTTTAAAACCTAGAGAGCTCTGTTTACAATCCAGGCGTTTGTTCAAGCGCTGCATTTCTGGCATGACAAGTTGGAGCCAACCAATTGTCTCGGATGTTACGACGCCACATAGACATAAGATTTCCTGGAAAGAAGAAACTTTCACCACTTTTATTAACGTGTAGTATTAATGCACATGACGCAACTCCATCTGAAATCGGGAAATTAGTCATCTGGGGCGAGTTGCACCAGCTCACACGTAAAAAAGTTGGGCGTAAGCCGCACATTGGGTTTGGTTATAAATATTTATAGCGGTAGTCTAAAACTACAAGTACGCACAGCAAAGTTGAGTAGTGGACGAGTGCTGACACAGGCTACCACAGTCTAGTGACAGTGGCCATCGCTGCTAAGGTTGCTTTATTTACACCTGCATCAAGAAATAGGTTATAAATTACTCCTGAGCTATAGACAAAAGACATGTTTTGAATTACTCTGGTTGTAAAACAAGAAAAATGATTTAACTCTACACTGAGTAGATGAACTGTCACCATCCCTCCTCATTCATCGCGCTCTCAGTCATAATTTGTGCATCATGGACAGACTCGTACCACCGTGCTGCCACATCAGTCTACACTGCACTGTGTGTATCCAGAAGGCTGGTTCGGTCTCATATTTCTCTTTCAGCAACTGTTGATCGTGAAGCCTGTATGATATTCAATTTAGTTCCATTCAATTTCATCTATATAGTGTCGACAACAATACAAATGGTCTCAAGACACTTTACAAAAGTCTGAGACCCCCAGAGCAAACATGAAGAAGACAGTGGCAAGGAAAATCTCCCTTTCAACAGGAAGAAACCTTGAGCAGGGCCCAGCTCATATGGAGGGACCCGTCTGCTTTAGGCTGTCCAGGTAGAGACGGAAAATGACAAATAGATGGGCCATTGGATTTTCCAATACTCAGTGGCTGATAATGCTGAAATTGCCCAGCATACTCTTTTATTTTTTTGCCTGATATCAGCCTATTGCTTCATGTGACTGGCTTCCATTTAATACATATAGTAGCTTGTTGTGCCCTCACTGCTAGTGTTCACACTGGCCCTCGCATTACCAGATAATCTGCTCTGAACCTCACGACCAAGCGAGGTCAGGACGTGATTTCTCCATCAATGATCAGTTTGGGTGAATACAGGAATAAAGTGGTCTAAAGCACCTGTAATCTGGGCCCAGTGTAAAAGGTGGAACCTGTGCAGAAAAAACAAAAAATGCTCACATGCTGCATAGAGCCTCTTCATCAGTAACAGTAAAGCTCAGCGTTAATAATTCGGCACAATCCAGATGAACACGCTGTCAAACACTACACTATAGACATTTGCAGGGCACATATAGAGCTTGTAAAACTGACGTGGGTGCGTACCACCCTTCCATCTCAAACTTCCACTTAGGTAAGAAGATAAATTGATGGTGAATGTAGACACCGATTACGATATGAGTGATTCTGACTCTTAAAGACATGACAGCCTAGTCAGAGTGTAGATGCTGTTGCTGAAGGAAACCCAGCAGGTGGATGATCACAGGTTTTTGGTTTAATCTCTTAAACTCAAGAGCAGTAATATATCATAGAAAGAAATTAAAGGGGGAAGCAATACCAAAAAAATTTTCTACTAAACTATGGAAATGAATTTGCATCAAGAAGTGGCCGCATACACAGACACGTACTTGGCTACTTGGCTCCCACTGAAGTGTTTACACTTAAACGTCAGATGGTTTCATTATTTATGAGCACCCTTGGACATTTTAGTGCTGCATGGGATTGGTTTAAGCATGAAAAGGAGGAATAAAAATGAGAAACTTATGATACTTAGAAAAATCTAAACCTCTCAGTCAGCATATGTGTCATGAATGTGGATGTTTTATTTTCCAATGCACAACATCACAGTTAATCTATCTGCTGTGTCTCTCTAGTTTAGGTATGTTGGGTATGTTAGGTATGTATGAGTCTCACATCAACGTAAGGTCAAAGAACCATACCCTGTTAATGCAAGAAAACAAAAGCGTTGACACTTTGTTATTTTGATTAGATTCAAAGTAATATTTCAATAAGAATAGGTCTCTTGTAGTTTTCAGTTTACAGTTAGTCAAGAGGAAACCCTAGTAAGAAACAAGTTTGGTACTTCTACACTTCCCCATCATTTTTTGATCTCTTAGACTTCTTTCTTCCACTCAGGGGGGTTATTCTTCTGAACACACTACAGAGCCTTTTCCCAAGGAGCTACACACTGATCTGGCACTGTCCTCTCTCGGCGTTCTCACCATTTTAGCGTGCAGGTGGGTGGAGTGCATGCGGGGCATCTCTAGCTGGTGTACATCCATTAGTGCCCTTGCATTTGCAGTGGGGTCATCAGCTGGAGGGAACCAGTACTCCACAATTTATTCCATGCAATGGTACATACAGTATGTGGGCCATTTCTATTGTCAGAACCTAGAAAGCAGCATCGGACCATGAGACCAGCCTTTGTGGTTGTTGGAATGGAGTAGACATTAGAAATATAGGAACACTGAAGTGTACACCAATCAGCCACAACATTATGACCTCAAAACAGTTGTAACTCATCAGAGAGTGGTCATGGGCCTTCTGTGGGTGTCCTGTGGTGTCTGGAAACAGAATATTGCTAGTGGGGACCTTTGGGTCCTATGGGTTGAGGAGAGGGGCCTCTGTGGATCATCTCACAGATATTTGATCAGTGTGGGATCTAGAGAATTTGGAGGCCAGGTCAACACCTTGTCCTGTTTTTCATGTTTTCTGAGTTGTTCCTAAACTGCTTTTGTGTGTGCACCTGTGTCAGGCTGCATCCTGATGGGAATGCCAGGTCCAAAAGTTTCCCAGCAGAACACTGTATTGTGACAAGGTGGTCAGTGTTTTTCACTTCTAGTGTCAGTGGTTTTAATGTTGTGGCTGATCACTGTAGAGTACCAGTCTTGGTACTTATGTGCAAACCCATACCTGCAGTGACGTCTTTAGAGACAAAGAGTTTCTCAGTTAATCAGTTACAGCATCAAATTCCATAACGGCACAAAGAAAAGTCTTTTTGTCTTTAAGTTTCGTTAAACTCATTTGCTTTCAAGGAATTCCAGGACCCCGCATGCTGGACTGTTTATATTCTGCTCTTGTTGAAGCTTTGCAGGTGCTGCCCTGTCCAGCCATCTTGACCTCCACTTAGCTTGGAGTTTCTGTGAGGAAGACATATGTGTGACCATCATTTCCAAAACTATGAACCATGACCCCACAGCTTCACAGCACCCCAGACACTCGTGATATTTAACACCTGAACTTGACCACAATAATATTGACAAACCTAATGGAGGTCAAAGGATCTCCTGTACTAACAGGTTTAAATTGGCTTTACCGCAATCCTCTTCAGTACGCTTCCAAAAGCCGCAGCAGAGTCAATAAAATATACACAGGCACAGAGCGCTGAGGCAAGAATCTTCCCTATATGTGTGCTCTCAAAACACTGATGCTCCCTTCACTTTATTTGGATAGTTTCACAGCGGGATCCTTGCTTATTTTCATCCATAAGTGCCCGGGAGTAATCAAACCCTAACTGAAATATTTTCTTTGCAGCCAGTACCTTTCTGCTTGCTGTTTTCACTCCCAGGGAAGCATCCCGTCAGACCCCAACTTTCTCTCCAACCAGGGATTTATGGAAGATTAGGGAAAACTATGTAAATGACACTGCTCCTGCAGAGTCAAGCGAAACGTTAGACGCCAAAAGAGAGGAGCTGGGAGTCAGGAGTAAAGCGACAAGAGTGGGAACGAAAAAGAAAAAATTAAAAGAGCACATCCTTGGGAATTTCCCTCGGAAATCTGTGGATTATCCCTCGAGTTTTAATGAAAGTTGTCAGGATTATGAATTCTAAAGTCCAGTGAAGCCAGTGGTAGAGCAGGGATAGAGACAGGATAAAAACCAGGTCCCTATTATGTTCCTACATCACCAGATTGAAGGTAAAATTTCCTTCGAGGGGTTTAGTGACGAGGTCTCTGATGAGATTCAGGGCTGAACGGATGACATGATGGAGGAGAAAGTGAAAATGGGAAGATAGGCACTAGCACACGCTTCGAAAAGCACATCTATCAAACTTGTGTCTTGCTAAAATGGCTCTCAGACAAAGTACGGCAGGCCTCTTAGACATACTGATTAGCTGAAATATCTCCCATTCCACCCTGCTCCATCCTTCTTTCCATCTCTCGGCTCACTCACTCCTTCTCCCTCTCTCAATCCACCTCCCTCTCTAACTGTCTCTCTCTGTCTTTCTCGGTCCGTTATGAGACGGTCACCTCCGTGTCAGTGGTGATGGCTAAGTGGGAGCTTGAGCACTTCCTTAATCAATCTGGGTAATAGAGAGGAGCTTGCAAGCCCCACACACAACCGCGCACACACACACACACTCGAAGAGCTGTCAGCTCTCATTCTCAGTCATCCCCCTCCCCTCGATTCATTGAGGCATAGAACTCTCTCACATATGCAGTGACAAAGGAAGTAAACAGATTTGACACACAGCTATTGATACACCTGCACAGCCAAAGAAGCACATCAAGGATAGATTAGCACAGTGGCGCATGAACACACACAAACACACACAGGGATATTATAAAGTGCCTATAGTCTGGAAGACACACACGCAGACACACATTTCATTGTCAGAAGGATATAGGCAGACAGCTGGGAATGTCACGCATGCACACTCAACAGGCGAACCAATAAAGAAGAGGACGCAGTGAGGGCGAATACCTTGATAAGCTGCGGTATGCTTTGCGTAAACACTTGCCTCTTTTAAAACATTTCGGACACGTCAGTCAGAGGAAAGCAGTGGCTAAGCGGTGGGGGAGGGGGGAGGGGGCAAGAAGTAGCCAGCTGCTCATCAATATCATGGCAAGAAACACAGCTGTGGGCGGAATCGTACACTGCCCGTCCACTGGGTCAAATGAAGACGTTTCCCAGACGTGTTCTATCAGCACATTCCAGCCTCGCTGTAGATATCCGGCCACATCTGCCCCCTTTCCTCAATATATTCCCTAAATCCCACTCTCCTTTCCTCTGTCTGTCTGCATTCGCGGCTCCGCTCCGTGCCAACTCATGTGTCTTCCATTTTTTTTCCCTCCTTCCCTGTCTTTATACAATCATCCTTCTCTCTGTTCCTTTCTTGCCTCATCTCTCCATCACCGTTCTCACCCACTGACCCCATCCAAATGGCCTCAAGATGTTGCTGCAACTCATTTGCATTTACTTACGTCTCAAGTGCACGCGCGGCCAAGAAACCCTCGGAGGAAGCGCTGTCGGCGGTGCAGGCGTCGTGGCTGGTTGGAGACTTCATCTTGTGTGGCGTCCTGCTAGGATTAGGGGAAGATTTGCGCAGACAATGCTCAAAAGTTTAGAATTTATTAGGGATGGTGGCGCTTTGCTCTCTAAACAAGATGTATGTCATGGATTTCACAAGATGTTCAAAAAAAAATCATCAGAGACTCTGCTTTCAATCACATCATTCATGCTGCCAGGAGACTTAGGTCCACTAATGTCATTGTCATGTTAATTAAACCAAGGCTAAGGTTAGAGTTAGGGTTTGGTTACTGGCTAAATAAGCAGGCGTATTAGGGTTCCTAATAAACCGCCCAGTGAGTTTACAGATTAGATTGTCAGTCAGCTCCACATTGAATAGTTACAATGTAGGGACAAAGAGCTGGCACATTTTCTAAGGTGCCTTTTCCTTCTTGTGGTGGCTTCTTCAAAAGTTACACATTTGCCAGGTGCTACGTCAAACCCTCATAAACTGTACTTCCCGGAAAACAGAACATCTTGAGCGGTGACTTCACCGGGCACTAAAGGTTGCACATGAAAATTCAAATAAAACCGGCACAGATTATGAACGTGCCAACACTCGCATCTCCCCCATCAAATAAAACAACCTCTATCAGGATGGAGGTCTTACCCATCCAACAGTCAACTCATATTTTCTCTAAACGTTCAGTATCTGACAAGAAATCGGTTTTATTATGACTTCTGCCAAATTTTGAAAGCATAACTGTGCCGTATTTGCATGTTGGCAGGAAGGAAAGCATTATCAGACTATAACGTTCAAGTGTCCAGCTGCTTTGTGGTATTAAGGTCTTCCATTTTTTCATGTTTGGATTCAAGAAGCAAGTGAGTACAAATCAAATGTAACAAAGTTCTGGTGCTGGTTTATCTACTTCTGGCTCCTCTCCTCTGAACCATCCTCTCCGTCCAGAGTCCATTGTGCCAGTCTCCCCATTCCCTTTCAAGGGAAGAATTCTTCTCTGTAATCCATCCCAGCTGTGGCAGATTGCACGGCCAATTAAAGAAAGACCGTTTGGCTTGCCCCAAACGAGCCGACCACATGTTGCAGCACGACCTCCCCTCCGCTGCGCCTTCATCCCCCCCGGGACCTCACCTCTGCGGGGGTTAGGGGTCATGGCGCTTGTCGTTTCTTCCTCAGTTGAGCGGGGAGGAAAATACAGAGACTGCAGACAAACAGGACAATTAGCCTCAGCTCTGACGGAGCATCTCTCCCGAGCAGCCTCCCATGAGGTCAAAGAGGCTACGTCCCACATCCACACCTACAGTAGAGGGCAGCTGTCAACGAGGTGATTTACCCACGTGCTACCTCCCCTCTTCAGGCTGATCATTCTGTGTTATGTTTCGCTGGCGGGGTGGGGGTGGAGGTTGAAACCACAGGGAAACCGCAAAGCTGATGGCACAGATTGCTGTGGACACTGAGTGAAATACATTTCTGCTGCTGGGACAGGATTATACTGTTATTATCTCCAAAAGTTTGGGACGCAGGGGCGTGTTGGAATGCGCATAGTTGGGGACAGAGTTGACAGACGGAGAAATGGAGGTCAGGCATTAGGAGGCAAGGGCGTTCACTCGGACCGGTTAAATGAGGTTATAAATTTATAATGATATCGCTGAAGAGAGGAGGGGGTATTACAGAACAAAAGCAAAACAAATACAGGGCAACATGAGGCCACTTCTTGGCATTGTCCTTTTCAGTGACTGGGGTATGTGTGCACCCGTGCTGGTGCCTGCACCCATGTTCACCGTGTTCGGTGTTTGTTTTCCCACTTAAGCCCCATCGGTGCACCCCCCAACATCGGGGGCATGAAATTGAAGCCGTGTGCTTTCTTACCATAACGCATAGCATAAACAGGAAATCTAATCACAGCACCAAAGCAATGCAAACTCCATTATTGTAAACACACATAATCTTACAGTATGTTTACAGCAGGGGCATATATGGGGATAAAGGAAAGTGCCCACTATAGATTGGCCTCCCTAAGACACTAAAACATTCCTGCTCACTGAGGTCTGCACAGCATCACGCAGGCTAGTAGAAACAGATGCGCTTGATGTAAGAGTGTTCTATACAATACATGCATGACTCTTAGCATGGAAAACCATGACCATTTGTGACCCCAACGACCTTGCATATGCAGTGAAATGTACAAGGTGCGCTATACAGACGAATGCCGTTAAGATAGTTAATCAAGATATGTATAAGCAATACACAGGCTGAGGGCATTCAGCACTAAATTTCAGTTGGCATGAGGTAAGACTTAGCAGCATGCCAAATGATTTAACACTGGATACTTTATAAAGCAGTTCATCAAAGACAGAACAAGCAACGCTATCCGGTGTTCGAGAGCCAAGTGCTTTTAGAATAGCGGCTGCAGCTAATGTTGTGTAAAGCATGTCATTCTCTCCGAGCATACGTCTTCCTGCATGTGAAATTCAATGACATCACAGTCGTCTATTTTCTTTTTCTTTTTTCCAAGAACATAAATATGTCAGATTTCAAAGTTTGAAGGAAAATGACGGAAAGAAGAATTATTTTTTTTTTTTAAAAACAGACCAGTAGCTGAGTCACAGACAGACAGAACCACCCAAAAGAAAACAGACAGTGTTGTTTCCCCCATTATCGTTTCAGACTTTGATATGAACCAGAAATCAGAGAGAGAGAAAGAGGGAGAGAGAGAGTGGCGGCTAGTATATCAAACCCAGATCTCTCCCTTCCCCGCCTCGTTTTTGCAGTCATCTGTGTAATGGCAAGATCAATGTGAATGAAGTCAACCGGCTGTCTCTATTATAGCCGTCCTTCTGTTAAATCTCGAACAAAAACGAGAGCACTCCGTCGGATCCTCCAGGGGACCCGTTTAAGCTGCAGGCCAGCCGGTTGACGAGCCTGATTCATCCAGCATGCTTTTCAATTGTGAAACTTCCTTTTTATATCTCTGCGCGAATGTCAGCACTATTGCCGTTCTTCCTTTTGCTTATTTTTCCCTCCCCAACTGTTTTTTTTTCTTCCCCTCACTCTGAACCTGCTTTCAATTCCCCCTGTGTGTTGACAGACACTCTCATCTGGGCGACCTTGCTTTCTTCCTGTGTTTCCAGGTTTGGGGGAGGTTGGAGGGGGGTGAAAGGTGAAAGGTCGGCCTTGTGCTGGGTGCTGTCTCGGGCTCTGTCAACACAACCTCTGCTCTGTAATACTATTTCCCCCGGATCGTACTGAGAGAGGAGGGGCGGGGTGATGTGGAGTAGTTAAGACAGCCAATTAGCTGCACTGTTGTTGGCTGACACACCGCAGAGTGAACTTCACCTAATACCATACATACCGGGTCTATCTTACATCACGAGGGTTATCGGACAGAAATTTAAATTTAAAAACTGTTTTACGACCATTCGTGCACATAAATCTTACGGATGCATTTTACTGGCATTCATAAAATACTTGAACGGTCATATAATGAATTATGTCCGTATTATGAACAATAAATTAGTCAGTTATGAAATGAGAGAGAATGTTGCAGCCAGAGTGAATTATCAATCAGCTTTTTCAAGCTTGGTGACACATATTTGAATGTTTAATGCTGTTGGTATGCACTGCCTTAGTGCAATCACACTTGATGTAAATAATCCCTATTTGGATTAACACATCAGAATATATGATCCTTCTGCATTTGTTGCCTTGCTACACACTGAACACACATGAGAATGTATAAACTGTTCTCTGATAGACACTAGAAGGCAAATGCCACCTTGCTGCATCAAAATTAGCCTGGAAGCCAGACAAACTTGCCTGCAGATATTTGTGTCAGAAAGTTTGTCAGGAACCAGATGAGTCAAATGTCCATGGATTGAAATTGTTTACAACAAAATGTCTCCGACTGGTTGTATGCAGAGGTATATTTTTTTATCTGTATCCTACTGCACATGACATATTTCACAAAAAAACAACTTACTGAACCAACACATAGAACTACAGAATATTGAAAGAGAAAAATAGACAACCAGGCCGTTATTTGTGGCAAGCTTACACAATAAATAATCTTTATTCCTATTTATATCAGCTTTCCACTCGATGCAAGCGCTGAGCGTTTACCATATTTACCACTTCTCTTGATGAATGCCGTATTATGTACATTTTAATTTGCTCAGTAAAACATAAAGGGACTCTCTTCACTCCTCTCTTCCCTGCTCTTCAGTTCTGCTCATATCTTTCTTCTTTAGCTTTCTTTCTGTTAAAAGGGAGTTGTTTTTTTTATTGCCACAGTTTTCTTTAGCTCTTGCTCTGGGGGTTTTGGGCTGTTGGTACCGTAAAGTGTGTTGAGACAAAACGGATTGTTGTTGCAGCCATATAAATAAAATTTAGTTTAATTGCTTCTCTTCCAAAAACACATGAATTAATTCCAGTCATATTTCAGTTTTATCCAAATAGGCACTTCCAGGCGATCCTCACATTAAAATCATTCCAGCTTTTACATTATTGGCGTAAAGTACTGACTTTCAATGATAATAACCAAACTAAAAGTGCAAAATAAAACACTTTAATGACCCAGCAGCAAAGCGGATTTATACATCTGAACTCACGTGTAATTTGTGTTAACAGTTGCATTTGGTGTTCTGTAACCTGGTCTAAATATGTGCTAGAAGATGCTGCTAAACCACTGACTGTTGTCCAGCATGGACCATAGACCATGCATTTTTGTTACCCTCTTTAAATGCACAATTCGACTAGCCAGTATAAACTCAAGCAGATGTGCTGGAGCTAAGAAGCTAAGTAATCTCTAAGATTTTTCAATCTCTCCTCTCTTGTCTGACCTGTCACCTCTAACCTGGGGTCATCGGTTGGAGGAATCTAAACTGCCGTTTAGCTCTCCATGTCTTCTCAATCAGACATCAGACAGAGCACAGGTAGGGTCGGGCCTTAACACATCCCTCCTGTGCACTCTGACCCCAGCACTCAATTCAAGGCATTTTATGATCTGTGCAATATACTGTGATCAATGTCGTCGAACAGTTTTTGTAAAGTGGCTCCAAAAGGTCAAAGGTCACAGTGATTAAGCACATGCCCCCATCAGGAAAGGCCTGATATTTCTCTCCGCCTACGCCCATCCAACTATCCTGCAAGGTGCTAGGAGCCGCCTGTCATCGTGATTGATTGTCCCTAAATACATGAGGGCCCGATCAGCAGTCGGTTTCCGTGGTAACTCCCAGGAAGCCATGTGAATGTTTGTGTATATGTCTGTGGTCTTTATTAAGATAAGTCGTTCTCATATACGTGGGTCTGGCCCTACAGCCCCTTCACCCCATGAAGTACCATGCTAACCCAAATATCGGCTCGTCCAGAGTTGCCAGTGTGTGCGCGGGCTTGTGCGTTTGTGGTTTTCGTGGCTCGGCGCGAGTGTGTGAGTTCCCTGTTTTGAGAGCGTGAGAGCAAAAGATGAGGTCTCAGCCATAAGCGACAGAAGGGAATATGTTTTGCTTTCCACTGCCAGGAGTATGGAAACATCTCGGCTGTGATGACTCTATGCATGAAATGGGAGTTAAACCATAATAATCATTAAAGGGGCGACCACACACACACACATAGGCACGCACACACACATACAAAATTGTATACACATATGAACATACACACCCAGTGCTGTCCCGTGTGTGCCCTGTGTAAACAGATCTCTGGGACAGGTCATCAACATACACACACATACACATATGTGGAATGTATATATGGGCTCAGGGAAGGAGGGTGGCTTATAATTTTGCATTCTGGACATATTCATACATACACAGAAATAAAACAACACTCAAAAAATCCTCCATCTCCACCTTTCTCCTCTGGTCTGTAGTTCCTTTCCCAGCACTTCTCAGTCACTATGGGTAGAAGTATATTGTTTCATGACTTGTGCACAGCATGGTCGTGTGGGTTTAAATTGCAAAGACAAAACCTTGAATTAATATATATTTTAACCATGTGCACCGACAATAATCAGCATAATGCAGCATATATTTGATTGATTGGTTGTCTTTGAGCCTCACTTTGGAAATATATTTTGATTTTAAAGCACTTTAATTCTAAACAAAATTCCAAACAATTCAATATGCTTTTTTTTTATTAAATCAGAAGCTAGAAGCATTTGTTTGCTGGACAGTGCATAAAATATAGCAATTCAGCAAGCACGTGTTTATATAGAAGACAGACAGAAAGAAAGAAAGAAAGAAAGAACGTGTAAACACTCGTATTTCAGAGGCAGGAACAATTGTTGACGTGACACTGATATCTTGAAATGGTTTACACCATCAGCATTGTGAGGCTTTGTGCTTTCATACAATGTCTAGTTTGAAGAATGAGTCATTCGAAATACAATGGCAGAATTTTGACTTGACCAGCAGTGGGGAGCTCTGCGAGCATTAAAGAGTTCAAGGTGGGAACAGATCAAATGATTTCGGGAAAACGCAAACTGATTTTCATCAGGAGGGAATTAAAACACTGCTGGAGAAAATCTCCGCCTATGAGAGTGTGTTCTGGTGCTAAGCTCATCTTTCTCCTGTTACTTTCAAGGGTCACAAGGTGTTTGAGATTCTGTGCAACTTCAATAGAGGTTTAACCCAGCAATGCGGGAAAATAACAGGGGAAGTAATTATTACTGTATTAACCTGTCCATACTTTGAGAAGGGTCTAAAGGGACCTGTGGATAGCACACCTGAACCCAGCATGGAGACATAACAAAGAACAGACAGGGATCTGAGCACAAACTACCCAAACTAATGTCAGTACAAAGACAGAACACAAACACTGATGGCAGCCTACAGTTAATCTGATCCTGCTTGGAAAAAGCATCAATAAAAGAGGAATCACAGAAAGCAAAATAATTTGTTTATATGTTTGTACGAAAGTCTTATTTTTACCCAAAGCGCATTGTTCTCTTTGGGAACTTTGATGCTAGAGCTCAGGTTCATTCAGATCCGTTCGGGTACATATTGACGTACAGAGTCGATACCTGCAGATATCTGAACATCAGAACAACTTTTTAACTGAATCCCAAACAAACCTGTGGACGTTCAGCCTCTGCTGACTGTAGGGAGTGTAGATGTGGAAGGCAGCCATGTGTACATAATGAGCAGAGTTAGTTACAACTCTGACAAGAAGCGCTATGAATAATGCAACTGCAAACAGGCTACTCATATATGGTCAGAGTGCGTGGTACAGCAATTCTATATCCTAATAATGTATTCATATTGAATTAATTCCTTCTTGTGTTTGTCCCTGTTCTATTAGTTTGGCCTGCAGTGTTTGGACAGTGAAGTGGCCCTTGTGGTCTGATCCTCCATTTTAAGAGGCGAGCACTGACGACTGCCGAGTCCCCCAGTGTGACAGCGAGCTGTGGGAACCGCAGCTCTATCTGCTCATTCGCTTTGCTATTTTACCTGAACTCTTTCTGCTCATACCTGATGCCTCTTCTCTTATCTGTTGCTATGTAAGCCGGTGGTCCCCAGGGTGGAAGTGTTTGATGGCTCGAGATGTCTCCCTGCCCGCCCGTCTCTCCCTCCGTCTCCTTTTAGTCTCCCGTTTCAATGCAGCTGTCCACTTTTCACCCCCTCGCTCTCTCTGTACTCCCGCCCGCTTGTCTCTCCGTCATTTTAACCTTCACTCTTTGTCTGTCTGTGCCTGTCAGTCTTTCCCCTCCTCTCGGCTTTTCACTTTCATCGTGGCTCTGTTTTTCGACTGAGGTGAGTGTTGATAGCTCCCATATTTTCTCCCTCTTCTCTTCTCTTCTCTTCTCTTCTCTTCTCTTCTCTTCTCTTCTCATCCACCCCCGTCCCACATCTTCCCATCCACTGTTCCTCAAGTCTGGTCCAAATCAGACAACACATCACAACTAAAGAAAAAAAAGCCCTTTTTTGTTGTTGTTTTTTTTACAAGGACACAGCACATTGCCAATTTTAGACCCTCCCGTTTTAGAGCCTAGTGCTGTCACCATGGTGCTGTCATTATCTAGGGCCATTTTCAGGTCGGTCAGGGGTGACACACTTCACTCTCACAGTACCACTGATTGTTTGGGAACAGGGCTCAACGATATATACGTGATGAGGACATAAAAATGACTCCTTTAACATAGCCATCCATTTAATGTACTGTATGTGGGTGGTATTGATTTCAAGCAGTGATCATTACGCAGGACAGTTTTATGACAGCCGCTTCGTATGAATGATTCGTGAGATATTTAATTCCCCCGAATTAGCCAAAACCATCTGGTTGTGTTATTTATTCTTTATTATTTTGTTTATTAAAAAATTTATAAAGATGTGTATACTATGGGATAATGTGTTGCTATTGTGACTTAAAATGAACTGTTAGGCGTTAAACTTGTGATACTAATAATATGCGTGGACAGTTGAAGGTTTACCAGTCGACATTTCATGGGACGTGGAAATACTTAAAATTTAGAAACATTTTGAAAAAGACCAACTATATATTTATTGACGCCAACATGTGTTTTATGCTCCATTTGGGTACAACACCATGAGTTGGTTATCGAGTTTATAAGAAATTCTCCCAGAATTAACAAAAGCTGTGATGTTTAAAGATGATAAACTATACCAACAGACAACTCCAAACAAAATTAAGAATTGAATATATTGGTTTAATTGAATTAATTCACGTCTCTGTTGTGCATTGTATACTCACTGCTGTGTCTGCATGAGATTTTCTGCTTGAGTTTCTTTTTTTTTCCCCAAAAAGGACACATCCGTACAGACTACAGCCAAGAACATGCAAGTCATGTAAACACTAAGTTATTTTATCTCTCTATTAAACTGTACAACATGCGTTCTCTTTATTGACTTTTATCAATACTGCTGCCACGCCAAGCATCAGGCAGTCCGCGTAAACAAGTCGTGGCGCTGTTTCCAAGAACACCAAATAAACTGTGAAACTTAATGTGTAGAGGAGCGCAGTGTAGCAGTTTTGTCGTACATTTTCCTTCTCCTCCAATAAATATGACTGCGAATGCCCGACAGCGTTGTCAGTGGAGAGTTAGGCTGTACTCGGCCAAGATCCATCATCATTGTAGGGCGAGCGTTTTGTTCCCGCCTGGACATCCGCTGCCTTGTTTTCTGAGTTCCCAGGAGTTCTGTCAACATGGCGTCCTACCCGGAGAGAACGTACATTCCCCGTGTGCCTGCGTCTGTCTGCTGCAGCCAGAGCTTGAGTTACACTCCTCTCTCCAAAATACAGCCAGGAAAAACAAATGACATCCTTTTTTTAAGTTTGGAATCCAAGGCATAGTTTTTTTCTTCTTCTGCCTTTTCCCTTCCAGCTTGGATCGTAATAGATCCATCAACGTCGGCCTCCTAGTTTGAGCCAATTGTTCTGCTTGGCCGTGATTTGATGGCTTCCATGTGAGTGGGTATCCTCTTATATTATAATGGGAACTGCAATCAGGATCAGTGTGTGAACGGTGGCTGACATCCTGCCACAAGGCACGCTGGAGCAAATGCTTGCAGGCACCGACATGCGCAGACAAACAATGAAAAGCCGAGAAGACAAGCATCCCTGCACACTTTTAGACAATATTCTCACACAGAGCGCGCCCTCTGTGCTGCTGCTGCTTCTGTTGTCATTTTTAATCTTATATCATTGGTGCGCTGTCGCTGTGGTTTCAGCCTTCAGGACAGGGATAGCCGTGGAGGCAACACTTTTATGGTGAGGTAAAATGGCCTTGTCGTGCCCAATACCAGCTCAGATCCATCCAACTCCCTCACTCCCGTCACCGTAAGAAACTGAGAAGGAAGGACGATGATCAACTTGGCAGCCAACCTGAAAATTTTTGAAAACGTCACAGGGACCTAAAACCCTTCCAGAAATAGACCCCTTAACGGTGCAAGGCTGAAGAAAGAAAGCCAGGAGTATGAAGCTATTGGAAGTGTAATGAAAAATAATACACTGTGGGAAAGCGAAGCTCGAATACGGGAGGACTATTAAATTGAGCCAGTAGCAAAATGAATAAACTCAGAAACCATACAAACTGAACCAAGAAAGGTCAACGGTGGATTGTAAAGAAACCGAGGTAAAAACTTTTCTGTCTTACACAAACAAGCAATAGACTGCTGTAGTTTTAAATTATAAAGAAAAAACAGTTTAAGGAGACTTTTTTGGAAAGAGAGCTTTCCAGATTCCATCATTTTTCCTGTCCATAGTGGCGAGTCAACGAGAAATGACAAATCAGATGGATGTACTCCAAAGCATTTAGTACAAAAACGCCTGTTGATATTAATACCTCTCTGTGTGCGCAGTGTGTCTGAGGAAGCATACTGTAGGGGAAATAAATTTGTAAGATAAAAAAGTCATGAAACATTAGAAAATACCTACTTATAGCCACAGGTCAGTGTACACACCGATCAGCCACAACATTATGACCAGAATTAAGACAGGAGATGTAACTAACACTGACCATCTTGTGAAACTTTTGGACCTGGCATTCATGTGGATGTTACTTAGACATGTAGCACCCACCTAGACCAGACCAGACACCCCCACCTCATAGCAAAGACACTCCTTGATGGCAGCAGACATCCCTAGCAAGATGCAGCCTGACACACACACACACACACACACAAGGTTTAGAAACAGCTAAAAAAACATGAACACAAGGTGTTGACCTGGCCTCCAAATTCACTAGATCCCAAACCAATCCACAGCGGCCCCTCCCCTCAACCCATGGGACCCAAAGGCCCCCAGTAACAACATCCTGTTGCCATGTCCATGTCCATTCTCACAACTATTTCGGAGGCACAAGGGAGGCCTACACAGTATTGGGCAGGTAGTCATAATGTAATGCCTCATCGGTGTATATTTGAACAGGGGGAGATTTGTGGACTGGATCACTTCCATTGGAAGCACAATAGGAAAAAAACCTTTTAACAGCCATTGTAAACAGACACAGAATGATTACAGCATCCAAGAAGAGGCAGTTTCGATAAAAGTCTGGCTGCGCAAGTTGTATCAATTGTAAAGACCTGGAAGAAAAGTGACAAAATTATTTATATGCGAGCCCTGAGGAACTCATACACTGTGAGTTTTTTGGGGTTTTCTTTTCTTATCTCCTGTCACTGCTTCGCTAATAAATGCATACAATGCCCTCGAAAGAAACAAGTGTTGCATTTTACTTTTTCTAGAGGTAAATGAGAGGAGGAGAAAAACAGAAGGAAAATGAATAAATGGTCAGTTCTGTGGATACCCAAAAAGGCGCTGAAAACAAGTCAGTGTGGGTCATTTTAGTTTGCATAAAAAATGGTAATATGTATATTAATGGGAGGATGATGCATTAATTGAGATGATGTTTCTGTCTATCTTAATGCAGATTTATGCGTATACACAGCGTCATTTAAAATCTGAGATAAAAAAGGAATTCTAAATGTATTGTGGTATCGTATTAGGCAAATTCTTTAGTTTATCAGACTAGTTGAGGATGTGTCTATGTGCGTCTACAGGAACAACTGAGTCTGACATGTGTCTGGTTGGCTGTCATATGAAGATCTGCGCTATCTCCTCCCCGCTCCACACAGCTAAATCCAGGCCATAATCACACCCTAATTCACACACTCATAAATCTTTTCCCCCAGGCTCTGATGTCAACTCTACCCTCTGAAACACACTCTCACCCACACACGCACGCACACACACACATATATATATATATATAAAGGTTGATCATAAACTACAGCGAGAGGATATTTTTAACAATTCATTTCGATGCCTTTCCAGTGCCAAACTTTAGGGCTCTTTGAAGTTTGAGTGCAAGACAGCCTGTACTATAAAGGCTGTCAAGGTCCATGGGGACATTCAGACAGCTATAAAATTAAGCCCTGCTCAAAACACAACATAATGAAAAAAAAAATTATAAAAGGGGGTTCCAGAAAAAAAAAAAAAGAAAAATTACCAGTGATTTACATGTGAAGTTAAAAGAGCATGTTTCTAGTTGGGATAGCATTTCAAAACATTTATCTAATCTTTTGCCGGAGATACATTCATTTGTTTACTGTGTCTGGGAGGATACACAATAGCGCGGTGCCGTTTCGTGAAATGAAGAACAGATCCAACGCGGAGACCGATTTGGGACAGTCTGACAGGAGATTTCAACTTCAGGGATATATTTCTGGCATGTCTTGCACTTCAATTGCTTTGAAACAATATCCAATCACCCTTCCTGCTTTTTACTTTGTGTCTGGGATGAAAAAAGAAAAGAGGTCGAGAGGGCGAGCGGGATATGATCTACAGGAAGACAGATGTACACAGAGATGGATGCAGAAACAAAAGAGAAAGTAAAGTAGGAAGGGATACAGAGGCGTCTTTGGACGGGGATCTGAGCAAATAATTTGCTTAGATTAAAGCCTGATCCATCACTAGAACGTTCAGAGAGATTTATAAGGCTATTATCGATGCCTTGTTTCAAAATACAAATAGATTTACAGCTTTGGCAAAGAAGTGTTTATTGGATTTGATTGCAACGGCTTATAATTTGTTTACTGGACCTTATTTTAAATTCCTCATTTGTTACTTAAACGCCAATGAAATTTGAAAGACACGAGAATAAAAACACCCATAGAAGGAAATCTGACCACTGACTAAAACATCCTCAGAACATAATTCTTCTGAATATAGCTTAGCAAATGTAAGTAGGCAGTCTGTTTTTAGCTTGAAGGGAAAATGCATAAGCAAAGGACTGAACAATGTATACGATATATAATGACCACCATGACCGAGAACCTTCATAGTGTATACACACACACGCCAGTTCATTAGGTACGCTAGTGAAAATGAATGCATTCTAATAGCCCCTGCATTAAATCGTATTTAGCATGTGTTTAAAATAACTGATTCAACTGTGGCTTTGTTTGAAGTACTATGAAATTCTTTTGCGTTGCACCGACACATGTTTTTGTTATTTTGACAACCCCATTATAGTCAGTGGGTTAGGGTAAATAACAGTAACACTTTAGTAACAGCACCACAAACTACATGCTCCAAAACGATGAACATATACACAACACACACACTCGCTCACATGTTTACAAATGTTTACATCTCATACTCTGTTGGTCTACTTATCAGTCGGTGCTGCTCTCTGTTTTTGTGTAGTGTCCTTTTTATAAGTGCATGTACTGTTTGTCTTTGCACTGCCTTCTGCGCTCTTGGCACTGTCTATCTGCACTGTTTGCATGGTCTGCATAAGCTTGCACACGTATACTTTAAGCTCAGTCCCTTCTATTGTACTTAGTCCTATGTCTTTAGTAGTACTCTCATCTCACAATGTACTGCATCTACTATATATGGCCGAAATTACTATAAAACCCTCTGTGACCTTTGACCTTAGATTTGTTTCTGGTAAACTAAAAGAAAGCAGCTTCACATGTTTTCACTGTCTGTATTTCTCCACTGCTGGGAAGCTTGGTTCTGCATACTGTACACTGTGAGAACAGTATCACATTAGCAGCCAGGGGATTAAAGATTTCAATTGCTTCGAGAGATTCCTGTCAATTGGATTTTAGAGGAAATTGTATTTTTGGCGTGACTTCACTTACTACCAAGCTGCGTGGAGGCCAAGCGTGAAATCTGTGAAGATTTGAAAAGGAAAACGACAAGAACGGAGGTTTTTATATGACTAGCCATAGCAGCTGATTCGGGTGTTCAAGCTTAAAGGAACTTTAATGGAGGAACGCTGATATGACAATGCAGATGTTTTTAGGCTGAAACGCCAGGTGTGCCACACACAGTAGCTGTAGATTTTGAATGCATTAAAATTCAAGCCAGGCCAGTTTATCCTGAATAAACCTTTGATAAAAATCATTACTGAAATGTAGCCAGGCACCCAAGTAATGTAAGTGAACCAATCCCTCAAATGCTACAATAGCAACTCAGAGCTTGTAACACAATTTTTTTAAAGCCCAAATCAAAACAATCATCCAGGAGGTCCTGGATGGTATAAAATTGGTATAAAATAGCAAATAAAATTGGCGTTGGTATAAAATATGAACAAGATTATAGTTACACACCATGCTTGGAAATGGGATCGTACAAAGGGTGAAATACTGACTATTTGATGCCGGCCTGGTGGCACCTTTTGGCCTTGGCCATTTTGCATGATATGTTGTATGACTTAAGATTAAATCGAATGGGCTAGAAATAGTGGAAAAGCAGCAGAAATTCAAATTCACTACGCTAAGCTTAATTAGCCAGCGAGCTACAGTGACTGGTGACATCTCCCTCACCAAACCCTTTAAGAAATGCAGCTTTTTTTAAGCTTTCTTTTTTTCCTGCCAGCAGTCTGTCTGAAGAAAGAAAAAAAAAACATTGGGAATTTCAAACATCAGCTTTTGTAAATTGGCACCAACCGGATTCGCAGTGCAGGCACATATTTTAGTATTCAAGCAGTAAGAAAAATAAATTACAAAACACACAAAGTTGCATCATTGCCAAAAATGTGCTGTGCCCTCATCATCCATCATGAGAGCATTACCAAATACAGGAGAGGAATGAGCATCGTCTGTGAGGGACTGAAGAGGAGAAAATAAGAGAAAATGAAACCTAAGAAGAAAAGAATCCTCCTCCTCCTCCTCCTCCTCCTCCTCCTCCTCCTCCTCCTCCTCCCATCAGTCTCCAGCACATTAATTGAGTTTGGATGGATTGGAGATCGATGGCGGGGAGGCCCCTCGATTGCTCAGCGGTAAGAGGGATTAAAATTTGAAATCAATTAGTTTTGTGTCTGCAAACCCTTACCTCTGCGGGAAGGGAAAATCAATTAAGGAAATTAAAAGTTGAAGCACCGACAAGAAAGTCATTTTCAGCGAGGTCCTCCGCTTTCATCTCGGCCAGAGCTCGGGTGCTGAGTGGCACTGAGGATCAGATGGTGCCTTTATCTCGGTTCTTTAGAAGAGCTTCGGCCCCGTGGAGAAATTCAGAGGAGGCATCTGACCTTTGAACTTTCGGCCTCTGTAGTGAGGGACTCCCGAGCGCACCTGGCTCGCTGTGCTACTTGGATCGCACACAAAGGCACACGCGGTGAGATAAAGTGATGGCGCAGTTGGAGTTCAAAACTATCAGCACAAAGAAAGCTGAAAATTCCCAACATCACAAGCGTTTTTGTTTTTGTTTTTTTGCAGTAAAGCTCTCCTCAACCTTTGCCTTGCGAAAACATGAACTTACAGTATATCATCCTGAGTTCCACCAAAAAAAAACACATCAATCTCAAAATACAAGCTCTGAAGACTTGAAAGCCACATGTACAGAAATGTAAAGCTTTCTATGTCACATAGCAGTCATACCAGCGTGTGTTTGCTGTCAAAAATCACCATTGCGGCCCCTACAAACCTCCTCTTAAGTAGGCAGAGAGCCAGACGTACGGCGATAAAAGTGCAGATAAATGGTAGGTGCAGAGACGGAGGGGTTAGAGGTAAAGAGACAGGGTGTCTCTCTTTGAAGATGACATTCACTTCTGCCTGGAAACAGACCACACAGCTCAGTCAGTCGATAGCCATCCTCGTCCTCTCTGTAGGGTATCACCAGCAGGGGTTAAAGGTCAGCCATTGACCAAAGGGAAAAAAAGCAACAGGAGTAGATGTGGGGCAGAAGTGTTTGGTTGTGTAAAAATAACATGTACACATGTGCATATATAAAATATAAAGTGGTGCATCTTTTGGAAATTCCTATTATTAAGGATTTTACAAGACAGTGTAATGTATATGCAGTAAGGAACTCCTTTATAGTTCCATGGCCCGTTGACACCGTAGCTAAGGCGCAGTTCCAGACAGTTACGCTGCAACCTGACGTGCACCTCCCCAGAAATATAACTATGCGTGATAATGGCTGTGATTGGTGCAAAATGCATTTCCTTGTTCATGTGACTCTGCAGCAAGATGAGCACAGAAAGTCCTCCTTTGTTCAGGCTCGAACACAGCGTCCACTTAGATGTCTTTTCTCCGTTTCTGTGCAGCAGCGACTTTAGTTAATCCACATTTATTTACTTTAACTCCAACGTGAGCCGTCCCACTTTCCATTGTGCGAGGCGCAGAGTGAAACTCAACACAGCTGGCCAGTCCTCGCCTTGATTTTGGTGGTGTAATTATATAACAATGCGGGCACACCAGCGCACAGGTAGAAATGCTTTTGACAGTGTAACCCTACACAGCAGCTACCATGTCAACGTGCCACGGTACTGTAGATTAAGCTTAGAGCAAATACCAAAGGCAGCAGGCAGACAAAATCAAAAATCACACAATGCAATATATATATAATTATTAATACTCCTTTTTTCTATATTTGTTGTATAGGCATAAAAGATTTAGCAGTTCACATATTGTTAATATCCGTAATGTAACAGCATGAAAAGTAGAACCATTTTTAGAATACTGCTCAGTGTGTGGAGTTATAATTGGAAACCATATCAGCTGGGAAATGACAAATGGATCCCTTAACAGCAATTAGTAAAACTGTCCCTTGTTACCGTTTGTGCTAAATTACCACTGATGGCTACAAACCTCCTCAAAAGTCCTTCTCTGTTTTACACTTAACAGTGCAACAGGTTTTTGTACATTATGTTATACCAACCTCTCATTATAATTATCCCGCACTCCCAATGGGCTTTTAATGCCTTACGAGCACCACTTCAAGAATTACACAATAAACTTTTAGAGGAACGCACACACTCCACACACTCGGTGGATAAAGGAGCTCTTATGTCAGTGATACAGAAAGAGGGAGGAAAAAGCTCCCCCACTCTGTCTCCCAACAAAAGAAGCAAACAGGCTTTGATATTGGTGAAGAGAAGTTCCCTCCATGCTCAGTTGGAAGTAATCTGCTCTATACATATAAAGACACAGAACCATTTCCCTGCCCCGCACTCGTCCTACGGCGGAGAGCCTTTCCAAGCAGCGACGGAGGCAAACAGAGAGTGTGATGGAATGAAAAGAGGGGCACGGAGCGAGGAAGTGAAAGGGTATGAGAAGAGAAAGGGAGCTGGGAAAGAGGAGACGGGACGAGAGGGGTGCAGGGGAAAGGAGGGGGGTGGGGGTGGAATGGAGACAGGGCAGACAGCGGTGAAGAAAAATCTTCTTATCCCAAAGTATCTGCACCTGAGAGCAATTTGTCCCCAATTTTGGGAGCTTAATCACACCATTGAAGTGAGTGCACACAAATAGTGAAGCGCGCACACACGGCAGCAGCATTTGCAGGATCTGGAGGGAGTTAGACACGCGGATGATGTCTTCTGGGAAAGCTGCAGGGGTCTTTGAAGAGATACCCAGCTCTCCACCATGCTGCATGCTAGACAGTGGGGGCCCACTCATTTCCAGTATATCAAATGTGTGTGTGTGTGACCCAGTCTCCTCCATCTTCTGACACAATGTTTTTTTTTCCCCTTAATACTCCACAGGCTCTCTTTTATGGTGCGGGCATGAAGCATTTTCCCCCTTCTCCTCTTTTCTTTCATTCTCTCTCTCTTGAGAGGTAGCTTGGGTGGAGCTCTTCTTGCGGGCTATAGCGGGTGGTATGGAAAGAAAGAAAGAAAGAAAGAAAGAAAGAAAGAAAGAAAGAAAGAAAGAAAGAAAGAAAGAAAGAAAGAAAGACACTTTCCCCAACTTCTCTCTGTTTTTCTTATCTGTGTGTCGGAAACAAGGCATTAGCGTCTGGATTGCGGCCAAAGCTGGTTCTTTATTATTGGGCTATAAAATAAAATCTGCCCCCAGATCAGATGAGATGATGGAATGAACATTTTAGAGGGAGGAGGAGAAGGAGGAGGAGAAGGCACTTTGAGGGTGAAGAGCAGGGGGAGGAGGGAGTTTTGCGGTAAGGAGAGTTTGCTTAAAGCGCTGAGCTGTTATTGCAACGGGCGGCTCAGGAATGCAACCACTGGCTGCTCCAACCAAAGAGCAGGGGGCAGAGAAAGGAAAAGAGAGAGAGAGAGTGAGAGAGAGAGAGGTTGGTAGACCAGAGTCCAACCAGGCTAACCACATTATGTCATAAGACCTCTATGAGCTGCTAATAACCAAATCCTATTGAAGAAAAACGTCCTGGTTTCAATTAGAGTCCGTGAACACTGCTGTTTGACTTTTAGACAAAAGTTCTGTATCTGGCAACGCTAACCAGTGTTAACAGTTAAAGCATGTCAGGGAGAGGCTAACTCTAGAAATGTAATCCAAAATCAGCTTCATTGGTCCAGGAATTTGCATTCAATCTGCATTTAACCCACCCACGTCTGTAATTAATTAAGTTAATTGAAAAAAAATATATACATGGAAACAGATTCCATACACTATTACTGTTGCCACTAACAGTTTAAATTTTCTTTGAACATATACTTTAAATTTATTGGCAAATAAAAAAAGAAAGAAAAAAGGAATACCAAACACAAAAAAACAACAACAATCTGGCGTGCCAGAAATGTCCAGTCCAGTTTCCCCCATTGCTGCTGTCACATAATCCTTCATGTTATGTATTTAGCATGTTTTACTAAGACTGTAGTTATGCTGCGCAAGTCATGAGTAAACCCGCAGTCTTACTGTCGTATAAAACTAAATTTTACCATGGAGCAGACGCACCAGTCTGAATTATCGTGCAGAATAGCAGGTTGCCTTTTGCCAACACTGAAGACGAAGTCATTCTGTTAGAACTAACTTTAACAGAGCTGAGACTGCACATTTGCGATTTGCAAAACAAACATGTCCTGTGCCCCCACATTGTTTGTGAGGCGAGGTTAAAGGAGGTGAAAAGGTCATTAGAGAGTTAATTTCTCTTACAAACTGCCAAAACCATTCCCTCACAAACTATGATCAAGAATTTGAAATGTTAATACAAGGCTAGCTCCCTTACTGCCTGCTGTTTTGACCAGTGCAGGATACCTTTCACAGCATGTTTTGCTATCCAGAATGGGAAATCTTTAAAACCTGTTGTCTCCTCTTCTAATTCCAAGGTTGTTATCCAGTCACATATGTTACAGGCTGTGTTTGTAGACTGTAAAACCCTTGAAAGCCCAGAAAGAGCAGACTGCGGTAACACTGCGTCAGAATGAATCCAATTAATGTGGTATGGATGATGGGAAGAGCCTGAAAAGCAAAGATACTGTGGTACTACCCCCTTTGACATGCCAATGTTGATCATTTGATTAGGTACTTTTAATTAGTGGCAAACACAACCAGAAACCATCCTGAGACAAATGACTCGAAGCAGCTCGAAACCAAGGACGGAAGGGAGGGAACTGGGCGGCGCTAACCCATCCATCACCCTGTCTCAAAAGGTCTCTAATTAGCAGGGGCCAATCAACAAAGGCAATCCATCAGCCCTCACGTCGGCCTTGACCAATCGCAGAGCTCCATTAGTCACCGTCTGCGGCAAGCCAAGCCAATGGCGCAGCTGTACGATAGAGGGAAGCGAGGGCTGACTGCCAGGGATGCGGGGGCTTTAGAGGACGAGGGGTGGAATGGGCCGTGACAGCTTTATTCATCTGACGCTTAAACGGCCTCCGAGGAGAAGCAGAGAAATGTCAACGTGGGGAGGACGATTACGAGAGATATCGATCCCCTTCCCTTCCCCGAAAAGAAAACACTCCTTCTCCCGCCTCGCCGCTCCCCGAGGCCCGCTCTTGTGGATGCTGGGAGACAGGTGGAGAAGGGAGGGAGCAAGGAAGGGAGGGGACATGGGGAGGATGCTCTGCACCTCTCATTTATTCTCTTCCCTCACTCGTGCTGGCCGTTGTTTTTTTGCTGGCGGTGCATCTGCTTTATAGCAATACAGATAATGCTTACCAAAGGACATTGTGCTGCTTTGGATGATCAGAACAACCGAGGAGAGTAGATATCAGCTACAATGAGAAAACATGGTGAAAAGACAGGATTAAGTTGTTAAAACTATACTGAGACATACGCACTATAAAGCACATATGACATGACAGGCTTGTCTGCAAGGTTTAATGAAGCCCAAAACCATTAGGATTATATTTTGCTAATGGCATTGCTTGCACACATTGCTTTTTAAGTGTTTCTTTCTGTTCATTAAAAAGCCTGGCAGGCTTAGATGTACAAAGTGGTAAAAAAGGAACGACAGACTCAGACATGTTAAGTCACGGCCCACTTCTGAAACACACACTGGTTCCAAAGTTTATTTTGCTCCACCCAATAAAGCTGTGGTCATTAGCACTCAACAGTTCGTGCTAGTGTTATGGCACCAAGTTTTGTTTTGTTTTGTCCCCCCCCCCCTGCAAAGTGTGATCATACGCTAGTTATGAACATAATTGGACATTGGTCCTATTTGTATCACTCCTAATTTTCCTTCCTTTTAAGTTGATGTATTGCTCGTTGCCCATTGCTATGTGGCTGACTGCTGGTTGGACAATCTAGGGTCTGGTTGCCTCAGTAACACGCTTGTTTATTTACCACCCCAATGTTTCAGAGAGAAACAGGGAGAACACAAAAAGTATTGGCAGTGCATCTACTTGGTGTCACTGATGTCTATTTAAAATGAAAACACCGTCAACCACTCCATGTAGGTTTACCAGACATTCCAAGCATGGTGTATCTTGTGGTAGGAACCAAAGGTGTGGGTGGTGTTTGATAAATATTTGGGGAACAATGTGCTTGCCTCATATGTCAATCAAACACATCCGTCACTCTTTTTGGTTGCCGCCTGAGTTGCGTCACTACGTCACTTTGTTTCTTCTTGGGTGTACACCCCTTAAATCAATCCAGCATTAACCTGTCACTGTTTATTCAGTATTTATGTTAGTGAACATCATTTCCCATAATGCCTAGACATTTATGAGATCTGCAGAAAAGAGTTCATCTGTGATTGCATGTCTGCAATAATGCTGCATTCGAATTATGTTTATTTCACTATTTACTTTGACCCATATTTTTAATTGTGTCACTGTCTCTGTGCGACAAGACCTTTTAAGGATTAATATCATTATATTTTACATTCATTGCACCTTCTTTACAATCTGTCCACTTCCTGACTATTCATTTGTTTTTGCCAGTGGGCTAGACTGTAGCGATTCCGCTGTGTTAAGCTCAACAGTTACTATATTGAGTAAACTGTTTTCTAACTGATGAAATAAACTATAAAAAAGACCAAAGTTGAGGTTCATTCATTCATCTTCTGTAACCGCTTGTACCTGTGAAGTGTCACGGGGGGTTCTGGAGCCTATCCCAGATGTCATCGGGCGAGAGGCGGGGTACACCCTGGACAGTCTATCACAGAGCTAACACAGAGAGACAACTATTCACACTCGCATGCACACCTACGGCCAATTTAGAATCACCAATGAACCTAGCATGTCTTTGGACGGTGGGAGGAAGCTGGAGTGCCTGGAGAGAACCCACGCAGACACAGGGAGAACATGCCAACTTCACACAGAAATGGCCCAGTCGCAGGCCAAGGGTTTCGAACTCGGGACCTTCTCGCTGTGAGGCATCAGTGCTAACCACCTCCACACTGTGCCACCAAAGTTGAGGTACATAACCTGAAGAATAAACAAACTGCATTGAGATGGTTCATTTGCAACACAAGTGCATAGTACAAATACACCTCAGTTAACAATTGAACCTGCTTTGAGACTACTATTTCATTGCCATCATCATCGTCACAACATGTGCAAACACACTCACGGTTGCTTCTTTGAGGACTATTTTCAGACACTTTCCTCTTCCTCACTTTCCCTGCTACACCCACATACATGCTCCAGACTTTGCGCTGTGGGTGAACCTGGGCGGTGTTTCCTGATGTCATTAAGTGTGGGTTCTCCAGGGCCACATTGCCACATTTCACTCTACTACAGCTGCTGCTCAGGCCAAGTCCAGTAATCACTACTTACCAGCCACTCTGAGCAACAAGCACGCCAGCAGAAGAAAAAAAAAAGAAAAAAGCTGTAGGACCTGCACACCGGTCCAACTCGCCCAGCCTGCGTCAATCAAGTCCACTCAGAAACGAGCCTGATACTGAGAGTTCCCTCTGAGCCCGAACACATTTCATGAAAGGAAAACGTTAGCTCGTTTACATGAATTGGCAGCATCAATGAACAGATGTCTACTTGCCAGCATTGAGTTCTCAGGATTTAGCGAGCCAATTGTTGAGAGAATTTCAAGTCGACATTTTGAAAAGAAATTGTCCCCTCACTAAAATGGTGGACGGCTGAAACCACAAAGCCCAATAAGAGCCCGCTGGGTTTCCTTTTTCGGGTCTGCTGCTTTATTCATTTTTTCCCCCTGCAGCTGTTATTGGAGCTGACCCCTCACCTCGCCAATTCAGCTGGCGTAAAGCACTTTCTCAATCGGTTATTGGTTAAATGTCTGAGCCTAAAGGAAGTGACCGCACTGACAGGAAACATACCATACAGCATTTTGTAAGAGTTCAGTGAAAAAGGGAAAAGGCAAAGGAAGAAAGAAGTGTTCAGTCAAACGCAAACTGTCCAAATGCACAATGGGAACTGTTTGTTTTTGTGGTGTTAATAGCAGCTCAATCTACAGGAAATGTATGGGCTCAATGCAAAAGTGTTTCCTAATGTTCTCCAGAAATAGTGCTGTTGTGGTTATCAGCATCTGGTCGGAACAATGGTGGACATTTGTAATTATACTGTAGAGCCTGGAGGGATGTGGGAATGTAAATTGGCGGGCATGTGTCTGGCCATGAAACTACAGTCAACACGTCTCAGCTGTCACAAGAGTCCCGGCTTTGCCAACGAATGTAATCAATAAAGCTTTACTTTTGTTAAGTACGCTTCGCTTCCTCTCTTTCCAAAATCTAGACGAGAAGATTGGCGTCACTTTCGTATTGGTCGCCAGAAGGTTATCTTAAGTGGGCCTGGGTCTGTCCAAATATGTAAAAAAGAGGCACCTTAACCCTCTGAGGTTTATAGTATAATTGGGTGTTTTTGACTACTTTTGGCTTTACCTTTATATTTCATTAAACTTTTTTTTTTGTTGGGTTTCATTCTTTTCAGCACAACCCCACATGTGATTCTAAAGTTATTTTTTCATTCTGACATACTTTATTAACACAGTGGACCTAAAACCACGCTAAAAACATAAAATCTGAGTAGGAAAAACCTAGATTTTCGTAACATATTTAACGAAGCAACTGTATATTTTAAAAGGTTATATAAAATTTTAGAAAATAACAAAGTTTGCTTTGCAAAACTATCAGGTGTCACAATAAGTAATGTCTAATAAGTAAGGTAAGTAAATACGTAAAGTTTCAAATGACTCAAATCTCAAAACTCGTTTCTCTCTCTCTTCATCGTCGTCACTCCATAGATCGTATATAGTGCCACTCCCACAAATCTTCCCTCTCCCTTAGCAACCATCACCATATAACTTTCTGATTGGCTGATGTGATGCATTTTTCCACCAATAGGGAAGAGGCTTTGATATTTTGTTTTTTTGTTTTATTTTGCTTTCGATCACCTGAAGCCGGCTAGCGTTCTCCGCTTGCTAGCATTTTCCGTTTCGCCGTATCCTCCTGCACTAAACGCGCACCAGACATGATGACAATATTCAGGAAAAAGCATGCCGTATATTACTATATTCGTCTTGCTGCTACATTGTCTTAAACTGGTCGTGTGATTTGGACGCGCCGGCGCGTCCGTTGACTCCAGAGGGTTAAATAAATATAGGTACACTGATTTTCCAGCATGTTTAACCATCTATGAGCAAAGTGGCTGCTGACCAGCATATAGTAAAGATAAGTTATGGCATAATTAACTGAGCCTTAGAGGTGGTCTTTGGTATATATGTTTACTTTTGGATGGGTGAGGGTTTAGGAGGATTCTTAGGGTTAGGGTTTGGTGAGAGGTTAAGAGTAGGGTCTTTCTTTTTTTTTTTATTGTTGAAGAGTGGACATGTTTGAAACAGAAACCTTTCTCAGACACAGCTGTTGGAGAATAAAAAAAGAAAACAGTTATACAGTTAGTGATGGGGTATTAATTTCATACCTGGAAAAACTGCTACCTCCCCACCCCCCACCCCCAAAAAAGCATCAAAGCATCAAAACCCTGTCTACTTTTTGGCAGGCGCAACTCAAATTAGATCTGCCAGCAGCAACACTTGTATAGAAAGAGGACAAAAGGGGAAGAAAGCAATGGGAGAACAGACCATTATCTCAGGTTTACTGCCTCGGAGCGAGGGGGATTGAAATACAAGATACTGGCCGAGTGTGTCGCGTCGCCGCCAAAGTTTATACACTGCCTATAATACGAGAGGTATTAAAGACAGAAGAAACAGAGAGCGGAGACAAAGAAAAGAGACAGGGGAGTAATTTAATTTCATCTGCACTAAAAGGCAGAGCGTTGGCACCGGTCAGTGATTCGCCTCGTTAGCTCCCTACCTCTCTCGCGCCAGCTGACGCATATTTCACTCGTGAGTAATGTGGAAGATAGAGATTTTGCCCTCCTCCTTACTTTCCTCCTCCTCAACGTCCTCCTTCTCTCCTTTGTTCCACCCCTCGTTTATCTGTTCATCCCTCAAGTCGCCCTCCTACGGAACACTTTTATTCTAAGAGCAGATAAAGATCTTACAACTGCTGCGGAGTTTTATCAGGACTGAGCGGGATCCTAACGTGTGGGTTCATGTCTCTGTGTGTGTGTGTGTGTGTGTGTGTGTATTCATGTGTGTGTGTGATGCAGTTCAAATGGGTTATTGTAGCAGCTCCAGGAAGTGTAAAGGGATCAGCGACATTAAATGGCCAACAGGTCAACTATCAGATTCCCTTAAGACAAGCTTGGGCAATTAGAGAGAAACAAGACATGTACACACATTTAAACGCAACCAAGCGTGCACATGCACGAGCGACTCACATACAAATACAGTGTGCGCATTACACACGGATGCATTTTTTTTGATAACATTTTGTTAAAAAAGCAGGATAAACCGGACACACACACACAGTGCGCCACCCGAACCTCGACAGCGCACACGCACCAACCGCTGCACACACACTTGACGCCGACGCAGCCGCATACACACACACTCACACTTCTCACTTCATCACCCTGCGGGCTTGTTAAAAGGCAGTTTGCAGCACGCAGTAAAGCAGGGCTACGAGTTGCTGCGGCGAGTCAGGTAACAAATTGGCAGGGCTGTTTTCCTTTGCCGCTGATTGTGGGAGTGGGTGTTTTCACCACCGCCGTTGAATCGCCCTGTCAGAGGCCCGGGCCTGCGCTGGAGCGTGAACGAGAGGGAAATGATGGAAACACTATTCATGTCTCTCCTCTCTCTCTCTCTCTCTCTCTCTCTCTCTCTCTCTCTCCCTCTCTATCTCTCTTCCTCCATTTGCTTGCATTTTGCACTTTTCTTTCTCATCACTTCTCTCCCTGCCTTTTTTTGTTTTTTTTTAAACCGTCTGTGTTTGTCTCAGTCTCTTCACTGTGTCTCAGCCTGAGGGCCACCAGCCGTATTATTAATCCATTACCTCCCTCTTCCTTCTCTGGGCTGTCATCGTGCTTCCTCTGCAGTTGTATTTGTTCTTTCTTTGTTAAATTTTTCTTTTTACTCTGACTCACTTTGTTGCCGTATTTCATTTCAAAGTTTGAACACATTTTTAATTCCCTTTTCAGAGGACGGGCATGAGAATTGCGGAAGAAGAAGAAGAAGACAGAGAAATAGGATTCAGGTAATGTGAGACAAGTGGTTTGCTACAGGCTGTGAGTACAGGCTGTAGCTAATCAATTAGCGGTCACATTAGCATTAAAAATATGCTGTTTTCCTCTGTGTTGCTTGCCTCCAACTCCAAACTCAAATTCCAAAGTTCACTTTTCACTGCTAAATACTTGACAACAGCGTAAGATTTTCAAGGATTTTTGAGAGTGGTGAGAGTCAACGTGTAAAACTGAATGTTATAAAACCCAAAAAATCAATAGATGATAAAAAAAAATCCCCTTTAGTGATGAGAGAGCTACATTTGGTTAATTCCAGTGATTTCACATCATATTTATTAAATTCAGGCAGTGCAAATCTTATGCAGAGCAGCTTTAACATACACTGATCAGTCATAACATTATGACCACCTGTAGATATTTCTTGTGCCTCCAATACAGTTGTGACTCATCAGAGAATGGTCCTTCTGAGGGTGTCCTGTCCCAACAGAATGTTAGTGGGGGCCTTGGGGTCCTGTGGGCTGAGGAGAGGGGCCTCTGTGGATCATCACACAGATACTGAATCAGTTTGGGATCTAGTGAATTTGGAGGCCAGGTCAACACTTGTGCTGTTCTTCATGTTTTTTAATTGTTCCTAAACCATTTTTATGTGTGTGTGTCAGACTGCATCCTGCTAGGGATGGCTGCTGCCATCAAGGAGTGTCATTGCTATGGGGTGGGGGTGCCTGGTCTGGTCTAGGTGGGTGCTACATGTCCACACCATTAGGTACATTTGCTGTCCAAATCCCAAAATGACAGTGACATTATGCTTTAGTGAATACAAAAGCAAGCACTGCATAATGTGAATGTGAACAGAAAGAGAATTATGGCAACATAGTGCTCTCTGGGTAATTGACAGGAGAGGGTACGGAAAACTCCCGATGGTTAAAAGTAGAAATGTCAATCCTGCGCACAGGTCCACACAAAGCACTCGTGAGAACAATATTACAACGACAAGTGGAAACAGACAGGAACATAGGATTCAAGTTTTAATAAACCAGGGAAATTACTGCAAACTGATTACAGAGTCAGGCATTTTCCTAAGGCACATTTTGTCCTCCTTGTGCTCATCTTCTTTTTATTTCAGTTAATCTTGCATGCATCCTTCAATTACTTTTTTTTTGACATTTCTTTAGTTTATTCTCTCTTTCATTTGTCATTTGCTTCTCAACTGGGAATCACTTTGTAAGCCAAGTTTAAGGTTTAAATTTTAATTAGTTTACTTTTTCCTTGGAAAAAAAATTAATGATGCAAGGATATGCTATCAGAATGTTTGCTTGTTATTTCAGAGATTTAGTTATTTAAATTAAACTCGGCCCCATTTGCTGACGCCTAAATTACTTAAACAAGGAGAAGTGAAGTATATGCTCTCAGCTGATCCATGTGGTGCAGCAAGAGTCTGGCCTTTAGCTAAAGGGACGCCTTTCGACGGAGCTTTTAAAAATGATGAGAAGAACATAAAGTATTTACTGTATTGTTTCATCAATAAAACAACTCCTCAAAACTTGAAAACAGCCGCGCAGAGGAAACAGATTCTGTTCATCTTGCCTGTTATGACTCTGTAAAGCAGCGTCCCACAACAAAAGCCTCCCAATAACACGGGGTAATTTTGCCATAAAACCCTGGAAGGGGCTGAGAGAGAGAGAGGAAACCAGAGAAGAAAGAGGCTCAGTCTGAAACGTTAAGACTCTGCCACCATTTCCTGATGGGCAATCACGGGCTGCTCTTCCAGGCTTTGCTCACTCGTCAGTGTTAAGAGCGTGTGTATCACGGTGTGTGTGTGTGTGTGTGAGAGATAGAGAGCCTGTGTGACTGCAGGCCAGCCCGTAAAACACCTATATGATTACAGCCTGGCTCTACAGTCTTTTTGCGCCGGGGGTAATGACTGAACGTCCAGACGGGGCTGATGACCGGCCCTTTGGTTGGACGTAAAGCCGAGCCGGGGATGCTGCTGATTGGACGCGGCGTCGACAGATGGACGAACAGACAGTGAGGTGCAGACAGGAGACGTTCCTGAGCCCAATTATGCAAGCCTCTCTCTCTCTTCTCTCTGTCTATTTTTTTTTTCTTCAGACTCATGCTACTTGCCAGACTTTCCTTCAGTTCGTCCCTACTCTCCGCTATAAACAGCAACATCTCTGTGGCTGATACTAATGCAATTCACATCAGTTTCTACGTGCGCACAGATGACACGTTGTAGTGACAGCCCATAATTCTGTGTGCCATTACCCTGACACAGTGCAACATAAAACACTCTATTTAAAGCACATAAGCAGGTTTTACAGCAATACATGTCAGCCTGTGCCCCTATAAGAGGCATACGCACCAACATGGGGACTTCAGAGTGTATTACTGTACAGCTGAGGGCATCATTTCAACCCTGTTCAGTCCTCGTACAGTTACACTTTTGTATCTAAAAGCTGGTTGTGCTACTATGTGTGGGAAAGGATGTGAAGCAGATGGCGATGCAGTGAGCAGGAGATGGGTGTGGGGTGGGGGTGGGGGGGTATTTGGGAGTCTTGTATGGAGGAGTTTATACTTTATGTCTCTCCAAATTGGAGCCCTTGGCAGTTCCTGGTTTCGCTCATAAATGCATGGCAGCAGATCAATCTTGTCGACTCTTTTCATACACTCCCTATCTACGCCATTAGGTAGCGCAACCCACGGCTTGAGATGGCTCCTATTTCGCGCGTGTCACTGCGCAGGAACCCGCTCGTGTGTGTGCATACGTGTCGAGTTCAGCGCGAGCACAAAAGGAAAACGGGGCGCGCAGAGAAGGCCGGCACACGGAGGAGTCACTTTATGTCCAAACTGGAACACTTGACTCCAGATCGTTGGCTTATTTCTCATGCCACTCGCCTGCCAATTCAGATTATTATCCGACTGTACTTGGAGAGTGAGCGCTCTTGGTTTTCCTCTGCCAGTCTGCGCTTACTGAGACATGACGGAGTGCCTCAGGATGCATGCTGCTGCTGCTGGTGACAGGAGGGGCGCATTGTCTGGGTTTGATTGTCCTTCCTCTGCGCAATCAAGGCGGCTTGATTCGGCGAGATGGCATATTTCCTGATCCAATCATTAACAAGTGAACGCGCTTACATGACTAACTGTTTTATTTTGACCTTTACATCAACTTTTACTCCAGCTTAATGGTAGTGAGTTTTCGGCCTTCAGTTCCTGCCCATTAATGTCTATATATACACACTATTAGAGACATACTAAGCTTCCCGCAGAACTATTGTCTGGACTGATCTTGACATTTCCTACATAGTTTTTGTAAGCGCTCACGTCTCTCATTAATGCAGTCTGGTGTCCAGTAGGAAGGCAACAAAGGAACACATGTGTGCGAGGGCCGAGGCCTGTCCAAACAACTGGTGCAAAGATTAACTACCTCAGAGATTTGTTCTAGTATTAACAAGAGAAAGGTGGCTAACAATGGGTTGTAAACAGAAAATATGACTAATAAATCAGACAAGTCAGTCAGTGGATGATCTTTTGTTTTACACAATAACTTCTTCAAAGCACTAGGGTCTGTTTCAAGTATGTGAAGCAAATATATATATTCTTCTCAGCTAAGGCCTCTTATTGTATTGTTAGAAGAAGTAAAGATCGGAAACATTAATAGACGGATCCACATCTTGACCCTGCGGTAGTTAAAAATACACATGCATTTTCTAAGGTTCCTGTTATAGTGATATGTTGTTATTTTAGTGGTGGAGGTTTGCTCGTGGTAGCAAAATAGCATCCATAATAGCATTTGCTGTGACGACAGATGTCCGTCTCCACTGCGACAGAACAAACGTGTAACGCAGGTCTATTTAAAATACAAAAATATAGTTGCAGAGTACTGACTCACCCTGGTGTACACTTTTACACAACACAATGTGAAGAGTTGAACTACTTAAGGTGAGCCAAACAAGATTCTTAGCTGCTTTTGTGCTGCTTATCAGTCAGCGACCTGAACCCAGCTACACACTACCCTTTTTCTGATGTCTAACTGGGAAAACAAAGATTGCCATTGAACATAATCCATGCTGTAAGTAGCTTTCCTTCAACAAAAAAGTATTAACTATCTACTGTAGTGGACTCTGGGGACATAACTATAATAGGTGGATTGGTTTATGTTCTGTACCCACTCACAGCAGGCTTGGCCTTTCTGTGCTGCAGACCTTTTAAGAGAGGGAACTGTCATTTTAACAAAAGCTTGCAATTTTTGTTGTCGCTCTCGTTGCCAATAGGTGAAAGAAAAGGACATGCGATTCTGTGAGAAAGGAAACTGCTTCCTTGAAATATATAATATGGGGTTAGGCTGTTGACATTCATCACTGGCTGAATTGCGTGTGGAGGTCTGACTTGGATGTCTTTTGAAAGAATGAAGCAATATGTAAATACATATATAAAGCTAATCAGAGTAGGAGGTGGATGGTGGGCACACATACTGCAGCCCTTGACTCTCTACTCTCTCTGTTTTCATAACCAGACTACAGTGCAATGTTTAGACACTGAAAGTATTTGAGAAAAGATTTTCAGATATTGGATGAAATAAGCATGTTATGCCTCATGTCACTGCAGGCTTTTTCTATATTTAACCAAACCACTACTTCTCCCTCTATATTATATTGCTAATAGTCTCCACGCTCAGAACCTTTTATTTCTCAATAAAAATCTACACACAGACTCACTTGATGTATGCAGACTGTTCACATAGGAGTTTCTCTCCCTTGCACAATAAAGCTGCCCATTCCTTAAAACAGTACAGAAAGTTAGTTTGAGGATTCTGATACATGAGTAGAGATTTCCTGTTAATCTCCACTAATCTGTGGCAAGCAGCGCTAAGATCTCAGCAAGACCACCCACTGCAGCGCAGACAAAAAGGCTACTGACAGTCAACTGCATATTTGGATGTGCTCTGCTGCCACTTTTCCCATTCATGTGGGCTTGGTTCAAACAGAAACAATGAAAACGATATAGTCTGGATTTTTGTTAGGTTTAACAAAGGTTAAGAACTTTGTAGTTTGCAGCTGTCACTGCCACGGTTTCTGAGTCGAGAAATAAAGGCCTCCTTGTACAGCTACCATTTTAAACTGAGGTTCAGCAACCTCGGAGGGGAAAAGCCACTGTCAGAGAGTACTGTATCACACATTTCAACACTACAAGACATGTTGCATTTTAACTAAAGGGAATGAGTTTGCTTTTCTTTGACTGCCATAACTTGCTCCTTTGCCCTTACTATGCTATTACTCTCTCTGGGGTTTGAGGGAAAACAGGAAAGGGCTTGTTGGAGAAAAAGTAGATACACCGAAAATACATGTTTTGTCTTTCAACAATTCATCACAAAGTGGCTGATGAAATCCAACGGTATCCGAGGGAGGATTTTACAACATTAGATGATGACTAGTTTGCATAACCTGCACCTTTACATAATTTCAAGTAAGGGGAAAGTTGGGGTTTCCTCACCTCATTTGGAATGATAAATTCTGCCTTTTCCCATTCTGTGCAGACTGAACACTAACAGGAAAAGAAAAGGAACATATTTTTTAAACGCACATTTTGCTTGCGTGCCTGCTCAGATGGTGACGGAGGGAGATGACAGCGAAGCCTGGCTTCTGTCAGCGACAAAGTGGATGGAGGTCAAGGTTCAGCCAGGAAGTTATGGAGTGATGCTGTCGGTGAGATGGAAGGACAAACACAGACTGAGAGTAAAGCAGATGAAAGGAGACAAGGGAGATTGATGGAGGTGTGTGATGCTGGCAGGAAAAAAACAAAACAATTTTAAACATAAAAAGAAGGACGACAATTAGGACATATTTGACATCAACAAAACATACAGTCGAAAGTAAAGAATAGGTTTACAAGGTTATTTTTGTGATGAAAGTGTGCAAACACTCATTTAGAAAACGCCAAATTGAGACATTTAATAGTTGTATGTGCTGGTGACAACACAAGAGGATGGGATTTGTGTTTGTGCTGGAAGAAATAGAAATTACCATTGGTGATTAGCCTTTAAAGCAACTGACATACTATTAAATGTGAGTCTGCAAAGTCTGGTAACTTAAAGCAGACCAGACCGAGCAGTTCATTGGGTTGCATTGATAGTGAGAGGGCTGTCTGTCAGTCTGTAGCACTTAGTCTCATTTACATTTACATCTATGTTATGTTATGCTGTGCTATGCTATGCTAAATAAAAATTCATTTTTCCACAGTGTAGTACGTATCATGGTATAACACAATATTAGCATTGTTGATAAATACAGGGCTTAAAAAATAAATCTTGTATTTTTAAAACCTTGTCATATTTTCCAGTGTTGGAAATCTTTAGATCGAAATGATTAATGGGGAAAAATTATGTTTGGAATCTCTCCAACCTTGAGGAAGAATGTTATGACCAGCATCAATGGTGAAATGGCTGCAATTAATCAAACGGGGGGATTTGTCCACAGTCCACTAAAATCGCTTGCTTTTCCAACTGACAGTGGCTGATTGTTATTCTAAGTTTCTGACAAGATTGAGGAATGGATTCTTACAAAGACAGATGTGTCTCATGAGTCTGTGACACACCAAGTCTGCTGTTTTCTGCTTCTCAGGCTGTTGATGTGCATCCGCACCGTTGCGACAAGTCAGACCTTTGCCTCCTACCTTTCTGATGATTCAGCATATTGAATCAACGGTGGTAAGAGAGATCTCTCTGACTGGGTGTTCAGTTTTGAGAGAAACATTCAAATGTAAAATAATTATTTTCCCATCAACATGTTGATGTAGAATACATGCAGTCCAACTGTAGACCAACTGATTAGCATGATTCAAACACAAACCAGACAGTTGGTAGGTCATCCCAGCTTCCTAGCTCCTTTCATGCACAGAACACATTTGTCTGCTAGCTGTTGGTTATAGTCCTTGTGGTGTATTCAAGAACAGTTCTTTTGGCCCAGACACAGGTGACATGAGGTGACGTCTTTTGTTCTTTGAAATCACCTTGGTGCATGTATACCCTGTAACAGATGTCTTGATCTGAAATCTCAAGGGAGGTGTGTTGTTGCAGAAAGATAACAGTGCAAGCATGACTGACAGTTTGTGCATTTTGAAACTGTGGCAACAAAATTATGCTGCACACTTTCACAGACTTACCAAGCATTTAAAGACCTGCTGCAGACAGACTAGAGGTACAGTTACCTTGTTGACCTTACAGCAGTACACATTCAAGTATTCAAGGATTCTGTATTGTCATTTCAACACATGTTCGTAGGTGGGATGGAACGAAATTAGTATCTCTAGTCCCAATTCAAGTCATAGCAGAAATAGAAAAGTCAGTCAGTCATTATCTATACCCGTTTAGTCCTGTTAGGGGTCACGGGGGTCTGCTGGAGCCTATCCCAGCTGTCATCAGGGGAGAGGCAGGGGTACACCCTGGACAGGTCGCCAGTCCATCGCAGGGCCAACATTCACACTCAAATGCACACCTACGGGCAATTTAGAATCACCAGTTAACCTAATGAGCATGTCTTTGGATGGTGGGAGGAGAAATAGAAAAGTATAAATATATAATAAAATTAGCTAAGTATACAAAAATAAAATAGCTTGAAGTGTATAAATAAGTGTGCAAGATGTGTAAGAAAGAATGAAGGGTACGCATGAAAGAATGAAAAGTTAATAGCATAAATGATCACTCAGTAAGCCAGTACAAAATATCAGATGGGGAAAAATATATATTGTTTTATTTAGTTGTCTTAAAAAACACAATTTCCCATAAGCCCTACATGTCCACAGGCTCAACATATTGCAGAATTGGTAAATCTGGGGAACAAAATGAAGTTCCGAACAGGTCCTCACAGCACTTCCATGTTCAGTGAAGTAAAACTTATTTAACATTTTATAGCAATTACTGAAGTGAATGCCGATTTATCTTATTGGGTTTTCAAGCTAAAGAACTGTTTGGAGCACAGAGACTTGTAAAACATTGCTCATGTTGTTGCTAAGGTTTTGTTGTCTGATATAGTGTTCAAAGTCATTTTGAAAGCCATGTTTCTATCAAGACTGTGAGATACGCTGTTGACAGCTTAAAGCCATTGTTCTAACTGTTAAAATGTTTTCCCTTTCAGCTGAAACAAAGCACCAACAGACAAAACGCCATGTACATGGTCTCAAGAGCAGCAGATGGGGAAAAAACTAGCAAAAATGTACGTATTTGTTTAGAAGAAAATTATTATTTCCTTCCACTATGTGACAGGAAATTACAAAAACACAACAAACAAGTGCTTTGCAGGCAAACTGATTGGAGTGAGACAAAAACAAAAAAATAAAAAAGAATTTTAATTTGAGCGTTACTGCCCAGCAGTGATTTTTATGGGATGTGAATAGTTGTAATGTGTCATGGGGTTTCACCATATGTGGCTGAGAATATGGGGGTGTCGTGCTGCTCGCTTCCTTGTGTTCCACACACAAACAAAACCGGATTCATGAGAAATAGGCCGCCATAATCAATCATCTTCAAACCATTATTTACATGGGAACAGTGGGCGAGTGTGTGTGCGCGCATGTGTGTGTGCGTGCGTGATCTCGACAACCGAGATCAGCCAGCTGTCTTAGGAGAATACACACAAACACAACAGATGTGCAGTCATTCACATGTGCATAGGAGAGCAGCACGCACACCGGCTAATTTCATATTCACATACATGAACTTTAAGTGCACGCTCACAATAGGCAAACAAGCCATCAGCAGCACTCGTTGCCAGTGAAGTGTGGTATTTCCTGCCCTGCTGACACATATTCACGACGCACGCCCCTCCTCGCCCCGACTTCCTTTAACAAATGTGCAGAGCAGGCCCCTGGATGTATACAGTAGTGCTAACAGTTAAGACTTGTTGATTTAGCACTCAGGGAAAAAAGTTGATACCTGAGTGTTATTCTTAGCTTTCCTCAACAATAATAGATATACATGTCTACACTCGAGAAAAGAAAGTGTGCTGAGGTGTATTTTGAATTTGATAGGACTCTAGGGAATGGGGGAAAAAATGCAAAAAGTTGATTAATGTGGCTCGCTGAAATATATGAAGTTGGAGAGGTCTCCATTCAGAGAGAGCGTTATTTAACCTTTTGTTGAAGTTTGCTTTATTTGTGCGCTGTCCAGACAAATCACAGCTTCAGGAGCAATTAAAAATTCACATTTAAACTATGTTTTCTTTTTTAGGATCTCCAAACAAAAGCAGTGCATATTTCTGTATTGAGCATAGTCAAGTTTGCCAAAATTCATAGCGAAATGCTTGTGTTAAACATCGACAAGACAACGTGAGGGGTATTAAAGCAGGATTGTTTAAGGGTTTATGCTGTAATCCAGAAAACATGAGCTGCTTTAAAATCATGTATTTACCTTTTATCATGCTTCTTTAATAATAAATGGATCAATATGCATATGCAATTAACGCTGTATAATTTGCAGATGTCTGTGTGTGTGTGTGCTTTTATTTCAGCTAAGACCTGTTTCTGAAATTTAACACGAGGTGACCAAACCACTGTTACGTTGTACTGACTGATCGCAACAGCTGCCTTAGAAAAGCAGACAGCAGGAACTAACTCCAGAAACTACAGTGGCAATTTAAGAATAATGTTTAAAATAAGGACTGAAAATAAGTTGCAAAGGCCTAATCTGTTTACTTCTTAAGATTTATTTTAATTTACATTTAAACTGGCGCGGTCTACCTCAGGAAAAACCAACACTCACATAAGCACGTTATCATTTAGTGGAATTCGATGTGTTACTTTTCTCCAACATGGTGACTTATTCTATTTTCTGGTTTAACATATCCGATTATAATTATGTGGTGTAACATATCCAATTAGCATAAGAAGTGTTGTGGAAAAGTGGGTCTGACAGTCGGTAAATTAGCTTTAGCTAAGGGTAGTTGTGAATTTACCCATTGTCTTAATCTGGTGGAGAGCAGTCGCTCTGGTCGTCTGTGTGTGTTGTCTGGGGTGTAAACGCGCGTTAAAAAGTCAGATTGTGGACTTAATATAAAACGGAAGAACTGCAAACATTCAGGTAAATGGTAATAGTACATATAGTATACAGTATATGTTAGTATGTGCCTTTCAATATTTAAGAATACATGATAATATGAGAGCATGGGAAAACATTGCCATTCCCAGACACATATATTAAATACATGGCATCATGCATAAATGACTTAAGTCCTTTCTGTGTGTATTTTTTTTATTATTCAATGAATCACTGTAGTCCTCCCCATGTTAGTAAAGAGATACAGTCTCTATAACATCTACATACTAGCTCAAACGTTTCCAATAAATCATTTTAAATATGCCATTTGAATTCATTTGAATTCACCAATAATCTCAGAGTATACAGGTCATGGCTTTTAAGGCTATATAACCATTAGCTACGGTTAAAACTATTAAGACATGCGCACACCAGCTACAGTAAGACACTTCCATCAGTTTGATCTTGTTTAATATGATTTAATGCTCTTCAGAGGAGACATGAAGCCAAGCACAACAAGCCACTCTGGTGACTTCAGAGTGGCTGCTTATTAAATGCCACTTCTCACACTGATCCCACGTCAGGCACAAGTAAATATACTGTAAATCGATAGCCATCATTATCAGTAACCTTATCCACTGAGCCCGGACATTCAAACAGTAAATCTACTTCATGTGACACTTCGCTGAGGCATGAACCAAACCCTGTCTCCTCTCTTCTGCTGCTGCTGCTGCGAGCAGACGATGATGACGGTAGATGAATCCATGTAAAGGTTGTTCACTACCAGCAATATTACTTCTATTAAACAGAACATGAAACCAGGTGATTACCTGTCGCGGCGCAGCGCTAAACTGTGCTCCAGCGCATGACAAAATTATTCCTCCTTAATGGAGGGCAACATAAATTTAAATGGAGGGCAGTTTTGCTAATTGTCGCTGTTAGGGAAGAAGCTTGTGGCTCTAAATTGTTGACCTTTTAGCCTGAAAGCAGTTTATTTAATGGATTTTAAAGGTTTCACAGGGCTGTCAGGTTGGGGTTATTTTTTCAACCTACTGCAATTTCCTTTTACAGAAAAAAAACAAACAACGTGAAGTAAAATACAAGTTTGGTTCACACAGATCAATGCCCAATCAGGAGTATGTGGCCATGTGACCACGTAAACCATGCAAGCTACCATATAAAAAGGTAAAATACCATATTTCACCCATTATATCCAGTCCGTGTTGTTTCATGTTTGCAGCTTAATGCTGAAAGGTTCCAGGTATTCTGGAAAAATCACTCACAGGAAATTGTCTGACCTTTTCATAGTCAATGTAAGCAAAAAAAAGGCAGACACTATTGTCCAAAACCTTCATTCATGAGCTTTTCTTTTTATATCACCAGTCGGCTGTAATTAAAACATCCCCAGCCTCTTTTTTCTTTAACTGTATCGATAGGTACAGGATAGATACACTATTTTCTAGTCTGCCTCAAAATGACGGTGAGCCATTTTATACTGAAACAACGTTGACTTACCATAATACTTTCCTTTGTTCATACTGGCCATAGAAAAATATTCCTTCCTAATGTGCCTTGTCTTTGCTCTGCTAAGAATATATCAAGACATCAGCCTGGCTGTCCAGTTCTTTTCAGAGTATAAGTCTGGTAACACATCATTAGGATTTCATTATTGGGACATTTTTCAAGTTGTACAGAGAAAATCTCTGCATGCACCGGGATAGTTGTGCAAACAATCAAAGCCATTTTGTTGTAACCTTGTCCAACTCCTCTGCTCTCAGATGACATGTATGACTTTGTTGTTGTTACTCTTTTGTCCATCAAAATTATATGATTGGTCCGGCAGAACTTCACCGCAAATCATCAATTTCCAACAGAGCGACCATCTTTCACCACACAAAAACATTGTGGGCGGAAGACATTTGGGCTATCAATACACGGCTTCAGAAGCAAAGGCACCAGATTTTGACAAAGACTTTGGGTTTTGGATATGAAAACCTTTTCACTCTTTTGATCTCAGCCATGTTTTTACAGTGCAACACAGCTATCCGAGTGGGGAGTCTTTGTTTCTGACACAGTCTTGCTGTCTCCGCTACAGCACCACCATTCACATAGCTCGATGACACAACATTTATTTAGCGCAGTGAAAAGATGAACTCTGGAAGACTTTTTATGATAAAAAAAAAAAAAAGTTCAAATTTGCCTCAGTGCTAACCCAACCTAACCTCAGGCAATTGTTTCTTGGCACCTGATACACTTAGTTTCTGTCTTACACACAGCTATATGTGTCGGCGCAGTACAAAACCCAGAGCATGCATGAAACAGAGCGCACAAAGGTAGCTCCTGGCAGAAGAACAATGGTGTAGAAGGGAGGAATACATTTGCCCCAATGTATAAGCTACAGAAAGAGATTTGGCATGAGTTTGTGATACACAAACACAATCATGACTGCAGATTGGCACAAGGGAAGTCGAAGGACGCACATGCTAGCTCTCTTTCTCACGCGCACACACAAACACCTTCGTTGATTTCCCCCCAGACTCCTTGTCCTCCGCAGTCGAACACATGTCATTTGTATGCCGCCCTTCCAGCGCACTGACAGAGCGGCATTTGGAAACGCTCATCTCCTGATCACATCCCCGCTCTGCTCCCCCGTTATTCCCAGACAGGTGTCCCTGCACACGCACGCACGCCCAGGCTCACACATAATTCAATACTGTATACTCACATATTCAAATTCTACCTGATTAAAAACAACAACAGCAAAAAAAAACTCATGCATAAGACAGCAGACTCGAATATACATAAACAAATTCACACACTCACACACGCATAAACTCCATCTCTATGGAAACTGCTGATGCTATCAAGTGCGTTGCTCTTTTCATTAAGGGATTAGGGGCACATGTTGGGCAGTGAGGGGCCTTTCTTTCCACAGACTAATTTCTTGTAAGCGATGCACTTGTTTTGTGTATATGTGTGCGGCTGCACAATTGTTTTTCAATTGTTCTTTCTTTTTTGTATCTTCAGTTAGTACATGTTTCTATGTGCCTTCATTACTGATAAAATAAAGCTGCGTGTGCCCGAACATATATCACACTCGTGCATCATATTCCTCGTGTGTGTGGGTGTGTGTGTGTGAGAGAGACGGCCTCCATTACGTCCAAGGGCCGGGTTAATGTGCGTGACTGCTTCCAATCCAGGTCACGAGAGAAGGGTGCCTGGGTGATACGGTGAGATGTGAAGGGTCAAGCAAAATCCCCCCACCCATATGGAGTTTACTACACACAAATGGACAAACCAGAACAGAAATGGGGTAATTAATAGCCCCTCCACACATCACTGATACACCCAGGAGACCTGGCATTCAAGAAGGGGTCTCAGACACACTATATCATAGCAGGTGTGTGTATATTAAGGGGTGTTATCTTACAAAACAAGTAATTTACTCCAAAACTCCTCTAAAGCATAAAAAAAAATTACCACCACATTAACTGAGTAATTAGCTTTATTAAAAAAGTAGGAGGAAGAGGTGAAAAAGCACCTGTCAATCATCTAGCTCCGAAGTAGAAGTAGTTTCTTTCCAACTGCTGCTGCGCGTCTGATGCAGAAGGCACATCGACGTGGCTGCAAGGTGCTCTAAAAAAAGCACCACACCCGGCAGCTTTTTTGGCAAAGCAGAGTGCTTTTCAAAGTGAAAAATCTCACCAGAAACGTGCGACTGAAGGTCAAACCGGCTTTTTCTTCAGCCGAGCCAATCGCAGAGAAGAAAACGCAAAGAGTTCAGTTCAGCATTTGAAACACAAAAATATATAGAAACGCCGGCAGAGAAATTGGTCATAGGAGGTAAATGCTGTCAAGTATTTGTAACGAGTTCAGCAGTGGGAATGTTCACCGTAGCGGTAGCATAGCAAAATAGGATCGGCTCTTAACAGAAGCAAGGTGAGCCATCTGCTTTCGGTTTTCCTCACATTTAGTGCTGGGTTTTTGTCAGTCAAAAAAGGACTATGATCACTGTTTGTACAGTAGAACTCCAGCGGGTATCTATCCTGTCATCTGATTTGGTTAGGAGCAGCAACATTTACAATGGTAATGAAATGGCAATCCATTAATCTGTGATTAACAAAAACAAGAATAGAGTCAATTTAACAACCCTGCACAAAGATATATTATCTCTGATATGTAATTATAATGTCAAAACTTTCTTTTTTTCCTATTATCTGCCTCCTCTGTCTGCATTTTGGTTCGGTCCGGCAGCTGCCGAGCAGATAGGTCAGGGAAATGTATGCAGGAGGAGAGGTGGAGGAGGGGAGTGAGAGACAAAACTGAAAATGAGATTGGCCAGATTAGATTGCCTGATTGAGCAATTAGCTATCGTCTCCATCATTTGGCCGGGGCCTGGCGGCATCTGCCACTGCGGGACACACACTCCGCCGCGCCACACACATGGCCAGCCCCACACATGTGTGGAGAACCGTGTGTGAGTATTTTAAGGAGTGTGTCCAAGCAAATATACTCAGCTCTTTTCAAATCTAATCTGAGCTACCCACTGCTGCAAGCGTGTTTGTGTGTGTGTGTGTGCGCGTTCCCGCCTTCCCGTTGTGGTTAATGTCGGAATAGCTAACATAGATCCTGTCGACCACACTCCTATTTTCATTTCCTTAATGTTCTTCCACGCCGGCCTCCCTCTCTTTCATTCCCCTTGTTCTCTTATTTCTCTTTCGGCTGTTCGCTCGCTCGCTGATGTATCCTTTCATCACTAACCCCCAACACACACACTCCTTCCGAGTAGCTCTCTATTTCCCTCACTCGCATTCTGTCTGTAGCCACTTTACAGTCACAGTTTCAATTTGGGCCTTGATTTCTCTCCCTCTCATTGATAAAAAGCGAAGGAATAAATTCAAACAAGTGAGCGAGGGCGGGAGAAAACAGGGCGCCATCCATTTCATTTTACTCACTCCTGAGGCCGATGAAGTTTCAAACAATGCCACGTAGCGAGCCATAACTCACGTTTAGCACCTTGAGTTTTGTCTCATGTCCAAAACTAGACTGATATCTCTTAAGGAGGGTTTTAGCTCTTTCACTCCGCAGAGGCCCACTAAAATGCGCTTGATGAATTGGTCTCTGTTGGCGCTCACTTATTCTCACATAAAGGGGTTTATGACTCAGGAAAGAAAGGAAGGGAGTGAAGACGGGCTATTTCTGCTCATGATGAAGTAAAGCTCCATCATGGGTACAGCTGAAGAAAGAGGGTGGGAGGGGGGATCTTGGGAGGTGGATGTGTCCGCTTACGTGAGTGTAAATCTGGGATTAAGTGCATCAAGAGTTTACAAGAGGGCATGCGCCGCGTTCTGCGTGTAGCTCTTGTTTGTCCAACTTCGTGTGTGCGTGTGTGGTCACAGTTAATCGCTGGGCCAGCAGTGAGGATGAATGATAGCAGCCATCGCTCGCAGACAGTGGAGAGTTCACCTGTCAACGTGGGCTACCTTAAGACGGATGGACATCTGGAAGCCATTGGTGCGCAGCTGTAAGAGCCCGACACACACACACACACGGCCGTAGATATACATTTTAAGTGCGCACATAAACGCTGAGAGAGTTGACAAGGGCTCGCGTAGATCTGAGACTGGGAGACACAGAGCGCGGGCATAAATCACTAAGTTCTGTTCCTCACTCTCTCCGTGTCTCGTAGAAACACGTGCACACGCTGCTAGCTAATAAGAGAGCCATGAGTCATTCTCTGCTTGGATTCCCTTTCTTAAGTGGCTGAGTGAATCGCTGGCAGGTGCTTCCACTGCAGCAAAGTAAACTGAGCCAGGGGAAAAAATTAAAGAGCAATGATCATGATGATGATGATGATGATGATGATGATGGAACGTTAAAGGAATTTAAATTATGTCCAAACAGGCACCGGACTGTCTAAACCGACTTTGACGAACGGTGGTAACGATCTCGAACAAAGGCAGCATTGAGTTGCAAAGATATTAAAAAGGCAAAAGTGCTCATTATCCATCTATGTCAAATAGTATGCTGCATGTCCGAGAGGACAGGGAGAGACATAAATACTCACATTACTTGCAAGCACTCACTGAAATGGGCATAATCAATAAGTCAAGTCAACCCTGTGGAATTTCGATGCTGTCTTTAACACTCTCACACATTCCCCAGACACACAGAGGAGTGCTAATACTCTGACATCCAATACCCTCCAGTTGAGATTGATCCCACCCATATTTTTTCACACACACACATGCGCACACACACCCAGACACCCGGTGCACAGGTGGGCGATGGACATCTGGCTCTGCTGCTGAAGTGCCACCGCGAGTTGACCCACTCATTTCTTAATTTCAAGTCCATTTTGCTGTGATGTGACAGCGGGATGTTGATTCGCTGTGCTTGCAGTTAACTCAGTGACTGGATTTTTCTTCTTTTTTTTTTTTTGACATAATTAGGTGGTATGTGGAGCATTTCTCCACACCATTCTATTATTGTCAAATGAATTGCGACGCATGGGTGTAATTATCGTAAACAAGCACAACCGCAGTTGAGAGGAGTACCAGCCTCTACCTTTGCAGCAGTGATGTTAGTGGTGAAGGCTATATTCAGAATGCCTTGTGCAGTCCCTCCATTGCTGGCATCTATCTATATCTATATATAGCTATCATCTATACAATCGAAAATGTAGAACTGTTTTCAAATATATTTCTAAATGAAATGTGTAGCACATTTTTACAAAAAAATGTTCTCTGGCGTTCCCCTCAGCTCCTTTTCCTTTTAATTTCCACCACTTTCACTTTATTCTTACCATGCGCGTAACATTGTTTTCATATGCTCTAAAATTGCTGTATATGCTCAGCAATGAAGGGCTAACGAGAATTACTGGGCAAGGCCTTAGCAAGGTGCCAGACATGCTAATGATGCTAACAGTGCTAATGGCAGTCATTCCGGCTTGTCAGCATGTGCTAGGCACAGGTGAAGTTATCACTAACGATGGCCCCACTCCATCTGGATGAGCCAGTTCCATTGTCTCTGGTGTTTTGAATGCTCACTCTCAGTATGTCTTATTAGGACATACACTAATCGAGTATAACATTATGACCACCTGCCACCTGCGTAGGTCTTGTTTGTGCCTCTAAAACAGGTCTGACTGAATGTTGTTAGTGGGGACCTCTGGGTCCTATGGGTTGAGGGGTGGGACCTCTGTGGATCAGGCTCCACATCTACATGACTGTCAGGCCCAAAAGTTTCCAAGCAGAACATTGTATTGTTACAAGATGATCAATGTGACTTACTTCTCCTTTCAGGGGTTTTAATGCTGTGGCTGACTAGTGTGTAATGGATAGGAACCATCTGTGTCATGTGAAATGAAAAAGATGTTTTCTGTTACATTCTGTTTCTTCTGCCCTAAAGTAGCCAAGTGTTTGGACATCATTTCATGGGATATTGGACTATATATGTAAAACTCCATAATATGTGATTTAAAAAAAATAATCTTTAAAATGCTATCCTATTGACAACCATAGGCTGCCACTCATCTCAGAGCTTTCCTCAGAGATGTGTTCACAGTAATTATGCTTAACCTTTTCAGATTTATATGCTAATAAACCCAACATCCACAGAGGAATATTCAAAAGTACAGCTATTAAGGTAACACAACAAAGTACCCAACTAATCCCTTTTCATGATTGTGACTTAATAGCAGGCAAGCAGGCGGAAAATGTGACGCTAACACGCTCAAAGACCCATTGTGCCCACATGTTAAATATGAAAAACATTACTCAGCATTACACACAAGCGCCTGGTCCTGTGATCACTCATTCTTAATGCGGTGTATCTTCCTCAAGAGCCATTTCTATGAACTATCTCGCTCATGCTTTGAATGACACCATCAGCCTAAAAGCCTCAACTGCGGCGCAAATGAAGCGTCTTCATTGGGCCATCTCACTCATGGAGAGAAACTTATTTAGTGGTGACTTTGGCTAAAGTAGCTGGGGCTTTATATTGAAGGCTGCTCCGGTGAAGTGTGTACGTCATTTGGGACACGAGGCGGAAATAAACAAGGACATGGATGCACAAACACACATAGGCTATAATTTGTTTGCTTCATTTTCTAATTACAGTGACAATAGGAGGGCCCCCTGTTAGAATTTATCGCTTTCCTCGCCTGCCTCCCATCCAGCTCTCTTGTCGTCCTCATTCTCGCGCCCCCTCCTTCCAGGGAGTCAGGCTACAATGGGCTCAGGCTCCCCTCTCACTTTGCTGCACAGGCAGGATAAGAGAAACTTTAGCCGTAAAGAGAACATATGGCCTCCGCCGCACACCAAACAAACCCCATACGTTATGGTGGCTGGCCAGTGTTTGTGTGTGTGTGTGCCCAGGAGGAAAGGGGTAGATTATTAAAGGGTAATGAGGTGGAGAGAAAAAGGGAAAGTAGAAAGAGGAGCTAGGAGAGGCGAAAGTGCTGTATGTATGGAAATGACTATTAGACTGTCAGAAACTTCTAATTCTCTTTGTCATAGTCTGTAACAGAGGAGACCGCGTCGCAAAGTAGTGCACCAGAGAGAAAATGAAAGGCTTAAACCTGACAGTTCACACTATATTAGCAGTGCATAAGACCCAAGAAGGATTAGTTAGAGGAAAAATCCTATTCCCCCGCCTGTCAGTTGAAACAGACATATAAATTAGCCCATATAAGTGCAATTCGATTCTGCATTGACCCCAATTAGTAGGATCTGACCCAGTGGTACAGTGAGGCGTAGCTTCCGCAGAGTGAAAGAGAGAGGGGTACGCAAAAAATGAAAAAAATACAATAAAATGACAGGAAGACAAACAAGTGGAGCCTGGAAGCTTCAAAGCTAGTGCTGAGACTTCTTCTCACCGAGGGGGGTTTTCACACTCCCGACCCCCTGAAGGGAAAATCATAACCCTTATTACACCAAGAGGATGATGCAGTCCATTTTGGAGGTTCGCAGTGTTCCGAGAGCATTTAAGGCGAAGGCACAATGGTTTGTTTCTTTTTTTTTTCCTCCTCCCCTCCTCCTCACCCTCTTCTCATCCTGCCAAATCTGATATTAAAGACATTTTTCTTTGTATGTGTGACACTTTTTTTTGTGGTCCACACAGGCCTGGCGAGAGCTGAGCCGAAGCAGATATGTGGATATGAACGTGTGTCTTCTTGAAGTTTCACTCTTGTTGTATTATTGTTTGCTAAAAATGATCCTGTAGCGCTTAGAATATGTTAGTAGTACGCTGAAATATCTGCTTTTTTATTGCAAGCGCTAATTTCAACTTGGAAACTGAAATGTGGGCTGTTAGAAGGTGTAAAGTCCTGAGCTAAATGTGTCTTCAGAACATGACTGAGCCTCCAGGATTGCATTTGGTGAATATAATGATCATTAATTCCCAAACAGTTTGGTTGTTAGTTCTCGCTGTGGTGCACGATTGGACTGTAAATTAAATTTGGAGGCAGGCGTTATTATAACAGTGTGTGTTTGGTATAATGTAGTAGTCTTGTGAGCAGTCTGCAGAACTCTTTGTGCAGAATTCAGAGCAAATCCTTGAAAAAGATTATATTTTTCACCCAAATATCCAATGCGTTGGCTGCATACAGAGTAGTTTTCGAGTGATATATGCACTATATGAGTGTGTATGTATGTGTGTTCTGACAATTAAGTGTCTGAGCATTCTTTTCCTGTGCAATCCCACTGCTTCTATCCATTTGGCACATATATGCTTCCTTTAAGCCTTATGGGTAGTTGTCTTAATCCTATAGCTAGCATAAAGATAGTAGGATTGAGTCTCTGAGCTCTCATCAGTCTAACATGTTCTACTATTTCTTGCCATCTCCAGAAAACAATCAAGGACACGCAGGCTAACAACCCAGACCTAAACAGGAACCAAGCTAACTTAATAGCTGATGTAAGAAAGACAAACACTGGACAGTTCAGTTCTGTGGGTATAGTCTGTGCTTGGTGCTGTACGGTGCTGATGACCCTCAGGTTGTGTTCCTAGGAATCAAATAATAGATGTTGGTCAGTTCGGGGTTTTTTTATTCACTCCAGTGTTGAGGGTTATGTCTTCTTCCACATATACAAGGCAGATCAAGAAGGCCAAACCATCTCCACTCCAGTTGTCGTTATCAGATGCTAGTCAAATGAGTTCCTGATGGCATATTTAATCCCCAACTAACCACCAGTCCTTTAGAACTGAAAACGCTATTTGGATGACTAGCAAAATGTCTACAAGTAAAGCTGCCCTAATGTTTTTGGGCATAACTTGAATCCTGAATGGTTTTAAATTTAAACGTGCCATTATAGTGAACTTCAAATTATGTAGATAGTTTGATTTTAGTCATGAGATCTCTGTTAGTTTAAGTCAACAAAAACCCCAGTGACATTGTCATCTCATTGTAAACTGTTTTATCTTCTAAGCATGCTACAGCTGTTGCTATCTTGCTATCTATGTATGGTTGCCTTGGTTTCCGATGGTATTTGCATACATCGCAGAGCTAATGGAAAATACCCTGTTTCCATGTTCCCCTACTCTGAACTAATACGACACATGGGCTCTCCTCTGTCAAACACATTAACATTATCATTGTTTGAACACTACTCTCTTTGCTCACCTAGCCTTAGCACTGCTACCTGTTCTCTCCACTGAAGCAAAGCACCACATTCTAAAGATGATCAATCAACATGTTCACAACTGTTTTTAGGCCCGACGCAAACAGGCTTACTTACAATATAATTTAATATTAAAAATTAGTAGTTTCCATTCCCCGTTACTGACAGTCGCAATGGCAGATCTTGGGCTTTTAGTGTATGAGTTTTGCATTTAGTTCTACTTGCTACTGTGTGACGACAAATTACTTTCAGTCTTGTACATTTGGGACTAGCCTGGTACCGTATTCGCTCAACAAACAGAATGTATTGCAAATTACCGGTTGCACGGTGTATTCCCAAAATGATGCCATGAGGGGAAGATTTTTGGAATGGGGCTCGTTCCAATAGACATGTGCTCAATCATCATGGCCTCAGATGTTCAGGGCTCCAGGTGTGACTGCCTTCAGCTGGTGACGACCCCGCCTCTCACCCAATGACAGCTGGGATAGGCTCCAGCCCCCCTGCGACCCTCCAGAGGACAAGCGGTTACAGAGAATGAATGAATGAATGATCACACAGACACTTAATACTCTATTCTGCCACTTAGCAGCCATTAACATCCTACACCAACATTATGACAGGAGACGTAAATAACATTGACCATCTTGTTACTTGTATCACCCACCTAGACCAGACCACACACCCCCACCCCATAGCAATGACACTCGCTGATGGCAGCAGACATCCCCAGCAGGATGAAATAGAAACTTTATGTCACTTGTGTGATACTGAAGTTTTATAAGTTGGAAATAGATGGTGAAAGAACTTACTGTCTGTAGCCACCTCACCCTCGCTCTCCCACCCCTCCATACTTTCCACTCATCTCGACCGCCTCTTCCCCCATCCTTTTAATCATTTTAATAGCACTCCTCATCTCCTCTAAATCCAAACCCTTCCTTCAACTTTCCACTCGCCGACTCTCTCAAGCATCTTTCCTCTCATCGTGCTCTCGTCTCTCCTCCTAGGGCCCCTCCCTCTTCTCCTCCACCTTCCCTTCTGCTTAATGCCATCGCCCGTCTTTTCACAGTCAGGAAAGAGCGATGCCTTTCATTTGCACTGTAGACAAGCCTCTTCAGACCAGCACTGACACCCACTCTGTTAAGAAGAGGAGCTCAGGAGGGAGAGAAAGAGCATGGGAACTGTTCGGCATTAGAAAAATGTTTGAGGAGCATAGCAGAGGACCAGCAAGCTGTGCACAGCATCCAGGTAAACTGAGCTATAAAAACTATTTGCTTACATGATACTAAGAAACTACAGAGCCAGGAGTGTTTGGAAAGCTGACACGTTTCAGTCACACAGTCGCCATTTTTACCTTCTTTATCGCATTAGGCATTGTTTCTGCCTCTTTCTCAGTATAACGTCCTGTTACTCCATGACAACCCCCACTCTGCCCGCACACACACATAGAAATGTACATCACTCCGTGCCTCTGGTCATATCTCCTTGTCTCCCGTGGGTGCAGTGTAACACTATCTGCCTCAGCCACTCTCCAGTCCCAAGCAGACAGCTTGGTCTTCAGAGATTTCTCCCTCTCTTTCTCCTCTGCTGCCATTTTCTCTCCACCGGGACCAGAAACTAAATATGACAGCTACACCAGAGAGACCGTAGAGAATGTCAAACTCCTCCAGCCCAAATGATGGAGCTTTTCTCCGCCATCTGAGTCAAACTGTAAAGATGAAGGGACGACACCCTACGCTTTGATGTACAGAATTTTGGGAGCATTGTACTCAGCAGAAAAATACACCAAGGTTTAGAGACAAATATGATTGCTTTGACTTTTATAATGATTTCTAACTACCTGTTTTTTATTTTTTTAGGTGCAAGCCCTGTGTGGCCAAAAGTATATGGACCATTACACTAATGTGTGATTGCTCAACAATTTCCTTCAAAATCATGCGCAAGAATTAATATACTTCTTATGTTAGACTTTCCAAAGCATTTTTAGATCCCAGAGATTTGTTTTCTTTAAGCCAGAAGAGCAGAAGTGAGGCTGACTACTGATGTCTGGCGATGGGGCCTGGCTTGCAAACCAAATGTGTTTGGCCCTGCTTTATGTCGGGGTTCTGTAGCGGCCAGTCATATTTTTCAGCTTTTCATTCGTGGACCTGGCTTTGTGTTCTGACACACTGTTGTTAAAACAGGGGAAAATGTTGCTTAGCCAGTTTAAAGATCACTGTATACAATAGTTCAAAAATATCTTATTTGGAACATTAAAACAAAGCTATAGCAAAAGAATCAATATGCCATATGATTCCATATTGTTTATTATACTAAAGGTTTGGATTAAGCTTATGAGCTGCTATTACTCAAGCAAGATACAGTACTGAAGTATATAACCTTTTGTACTTAAATTCAATAATGTTATTGATATCAGTCAGTCATTTTCTACACCCGTTTAGTCCTGTTAGGGGTCACGGGGGTCTGCTGGAGCCTATCCCAGCTGTCATCGGGCGAGAGGCAGGGGTACACCCTGGACAGGTCGCCAGTCCATCGCAGGGCCATGTTATTGATATAATATTAGAAATACATTATGCTGACTATTATAATAATTATGGTAATTTATTAGATCTTAAAAGTCAGCCAGTCAAAAAAGAGCCAACCGTTTGTTGCCTTTTGGTGATGTTAGTGGGTCCGTCCATCACTTTGTATAGACATTCATCACCCCAGAGGGTGAATTGTGGCATCCAAAACATACATAAAAACCAGTTGCACACATGTTTGCAACACTCGGCCACTCATCAAGTTGACTTTTGACAGTTCTGAGGCAGGAACATTGGATGGTTTGTGTTGAATTATGAGTAGTTTTGATTATACCCAAATGTCACTCGATGAAAAGATTTTGCCCTCATAAATTATAGCACATATCCTTAATGTGAAACCATGGCGTGCTATATGGTTGCAGACCCATATCTTTGTTCCATACTCTGCTTATAAATGGCCTCATAAATGGGGAAGGGATATTCAGGATATCAGGTTTTCTGTCCTCTGAGTACCTCAGAAGGTCAAACTGAACCTCAGATAACTCACTGCCACCAAACACCATTTGTCAGTTCTGACTGAAAGCAGGATGAGATGCTTTAGCATCTGTCACCCATTCCACAGAACCTCTCCATTTCCATGTGGGAAATCCCTCTTATCCCTTCTCATCTAGTTCTTTGTCTCTCTCTTTGTTGTCATTCCTGTCCCTTTTCTCCCTTTCTCTTCCTCTCTCTGTCTCGCTCTCTTAATCTCATCATCTATCGTTTGGTTTTTCTCTGTCACTGTATCTTGGGTGAGCAGCACCGATCCTATGAGGGCAGCTCTGGTACCATGCAGAGAGATACACTAAGAGGTGACAGTTCTCACTAAGTGGAACGAAAAAAATGTCCAAAAGGGAGGTTGAAAAGGAGGGTGGGGGTCTAAAGAGATTATTGTGGGAGGTGCTCTGGTTGTTCTTCTAATGTGTTTTGCTGCTATTCTATTTCAAGCCCCGGTGCCAGGCAGAAAATGCAGCCAAGTGTGAAAAAAGGGGAGAATAAGACGGGAAAGGAGTGAAAGACTACAGGTGGCACATAGCTGGTGGTTCTGATGTGTGTGTGTGTGTGAGCATGTATATTTAATTTTTATCAGAACTGTGCGTGTGTGGCTGCAATTACAGTTCTGTGCAGGCAGACATATGACTGAGGAAATGTGCAGTAGGTTGCAGGGGAGCCAATGATGCTGACTTTCCAAATCCAGTCTCAATATGCTATGCCCTGGATGTCAAACCAACACACTGACTGGTTGATCCAATATCTTGTTAGAAAGGTTAAAAATGGAATAGAAGACATAGTCACATTTGTGCAACAAGTATATATATATATATAGCATATATAGCAATTTTTCTCTGCTATGACAACTATTACTACTACTAGTGCTATTAGTACTATTACATCACACTGCTGGACCAGGGGCAGGTTGAATATGATCAAAAATTGATGGCAACAGAACATGGGTATTGCTTTTTTCATATAACAATTTCAAATTCTTCTGTCTTCTGGTACCTACATTATGCACACATCAGCTCAAACAAAAGCAGTTCATACAGGAAGTCAAATGAGTTATGCTGTTTGCCGCTACCCACAATCAGAGTTGAAGAGGGCTCTTTGTCACCAAACTTGCTTTTCCAGGCAGTGACACACCAAGCCGGCGATCAGACCATTTACCATTGCTGAGCTGTCGGGGAGCATGTGTGGCGCTAGTTTTTGCAGTCTGTCCCACACCACTGACACTCGCTGGACCGCCGTCAACCCGGATGGTTCGTCACGTTAGGCTGTGAGGCTGATTGCTCTGATCGGCTGTTCAGCTTTGTAAACCAGTGCACGGGAGGAGAAAGTAAGGGAAGCTAACAAAACGACAAAGCTCAACGTGTACACAGAAGGTTTGTCTTGTTTTACATCTTCATCTACTGTGAGCACCCAAAGACACAAATATAAAGTGTAGCCTGTAGTTCTTTGATGTGTTTTGGAATTTCTTTGGGGTGAATGTTAATGCATGTTAACGTCACGTAAATTCAATTATACCTAATGTATGCCCTTGTAAATATATACGATGATCAGTAACTGTTTGCTGCAGTCTGTGTTCTTGCATTTGAGCATATTGTACGCATACTGTCAATGTTGCATGGTGATGTCCTCTGAAATCCATGCACACTTCCTTTGTCCACGTATCCTGGCATACATCCGCAGTTCATATTTAGCTGTGTGTGCGTGTGTGTGTGAGAGAGAGGGAGAGAGAGAGAGAGAGAGAGAGAGAGAGAGAGAGAGAGAGAAATGGATTAGATCACAGAGCACTGATGCAAAGATGTCCTTCAGGTAACCAGATTTGTCACTTTGCCGAGCGTGGCCATCAGGTGGCGACGCTAAGCGGCTCAGCCTTGCCACCGAGGTCACCGGGACGGTATCCCAGAAACACCCTGGAGGGGCTGAGGGGGTGGGGCAGCAGATGGAGGGCAGGCAGCGACACACTAATGACAAGACACTAATAACATGACAGCGCCGCTGGGGTCGGTGTACAACATGCTATTAATGTGTGGCACGCTAGGCTAGCCAGATTATGCCAATCCACAGAAGCTATTACAGAGGCATCACGCATGTATGTGATGTGTTTCCTGTAAGATGGGAATGGTAAAAGGGAGTCGAAGGAATGGGAATGAGGGCTGAACGAGGCAGCTGGGGGTTTAGAACGATGAGATTAAGATGAATATTAGAAGCTGAATAAGAGCAGGATGAAGAAAGAGGAGCAGCATGTCATTCCTGTCTTCTCTGAGCGTTCAGCTGATCCGCATTGGGTCTCTACCAAAAAAAAAAGAATAAGAAAAAAAGGCCCTCATACTTTTGATCCTCTGATTGAGCACTCGACCCTTTCTCCCTTGCGAGTCCTTGATTAGAAGAAAATTGTTGATTTATGGAGGATTTCTCCTCATTTCTCTCTAATATTAATCCATTCTATTCCAGAGGTTGGCTATTAAGAGGCAGATCACGGTTTTTGGACTCGGATAAAGAAAAATCCAATCTGGATCCGGCCTAGAACTCAACATTTCCAATTAATGATGATACACGTCGTATTGAAAAGCAGCAGTAGGCTTGCATTTGCTGTGACTTTGTGCCAAAGATGAAAACTGTAGCGCATTACCATAAGGTTGCAGGAAGTTAACAAATGAACCTGCAATGAATTCCAGGCAGCAAAGCTAAGGATGAGCTCTTCCCGGTTCCACGAGTCCTGTCCACACTTACCCCCCACTCTCCCTGCCCTCCCCATCTCTCGCAAAGCCAAGAGCGAGCGAGCGGGGAGAGGAAAAAGGCAGCTGATGGAAAAGAAAGGGGAGAAAAATGACAGAGATAGGCAAAGGTTGATTAAATTGGTTTTCAATTCTGGGTGTCTCCATCTGAAGTGACTGCATTAATTTGCTCCATTACATATTTGAGAGCCAGCGAGTGTATTAAGAGCTGCTGTACATCATATCACTGACTGCTCCGAGAGATCGCTGCCAAAATAAGAGCCGGGTCCTTGTACTGAGGCGTTAACTGAAGTGACTCATCACGCCTACAGCCTGAGCACCTTATATACGTTTATACGAGAGATTCTTAGCTGGCTGTGGTGGACTTTGTGGCCGCAGAGAGGTTGGCATGAGCCTGTCCAGTGTGTCACGCCGAACATGTGTATATGTCTGTGAGCAGGTGACTCGTGATGGAAATGTAATTGCAGGGGATTCTGCCTAGCAGCTTAGCCAAGGCTTTACCTTTGTGTGGAAATGGAATTGAATAAAGCTGCATAAAACATACCAAGGCTCAGCAGGAATAAGATATTAATAACACACGTGGTTGTTGGTTTGATTACTCAAATCTACATTTAATCCCCGGCTCTGGGTGTGTGTCAGATTTATTTCCTCTTTATCTTTTCACCATTTACAGCTCAAAGGTTAAGTAATAAGAATGTTATCATGTTAATTTATGGGGAAATGATTTCAAACAGCTGCGCACAAATGTTAGTGAACCTCTGTGAGAAAAGGGGCTGGATTTACTGAGTGTAAGATACATTTACACAGGTGTTTCCATTTACCGCGGCAGATGAGACCAGAGCTCGGTAGTGGAGCTATGTTGATATGAAGCTGTTTTAATAGCATTTTGTTATGGTGCATGTGGTTTTGTTATAGTGCACATCTGAAAAGGTGTGGATACAAAATCTTTCAGCTGCACATGCTCACCCGGCTTCAGTCTTTGTCATCCGTTCGTGTTTTGAATGTACTTAATAGAATAAAGCCTTTGTTTTTGTACCTCTGTTCTCTGTGTCCACTTTACACTGTGGCCCTTGAGCCAGGTTGTAGCGATGTGTGTGTCACTAAAAACACAGACAACACTTCTATTAGAGGGTCCCCGTTTGCCAGTAAGCACAGTACAAGGATGCTGAAACTCAAGCAGCTAAATGGTCTCGTCTCGTGAAGCTAGATTCGTGCCTCTGAGTCAGATCTACAGTGTAGGTAGCTCCATACTCTATGTGACGGCGCGATATCCGCCTCCACAGGAATGTAAGTACATGTTGCAATGATGCAGACGGAAGCAGCCGAGATTGGTCCAAAACAGAGACACATTGTCTACAGTATGTCTGTCAGTGGCTGGTTAAGCACAGAAAATTCCCCCTGCTTCAGTCAGTTCAGTGGTCATAAACACCATCTACTCTACATCTACTGGTGTTTTGAGTTGCAGAGGTTTCAGTAAAAGTAACTGTTGTTTAAAGGGTATTAGCTCCAGCTCCACTCACTTACAATTAACATTGTTTGGAGTACACAAAGATAATCAGCACAGCGCCACAGGAATACATGCCATTTCAGTGATGTAATTGCAGAATGGTGTTGACACGCAATGCAGGATAAATTCCCACACTGATGTAGTCCACTCACGTAGGCTATAGAGGAGGGTCTTCATTGAGCTGATGTAGAAGCATAAATCTAGTTTAGTTTGACTATGACTTGTCAATTCACAAAACTATGCATTTTGAAATAAGAAATAACCTTCTTCTTACTTTTGTAAAGTCATATTCACAGGCAACAAAACACAACCTTGCTCACTTCAGCACATCCGGGACTGTTACTACAGTCCTACTTAAGCTTCTATAATCAATAGTTTGTACTGGATAATGATAGCTAATGTTAGCCGAGATCTAAAAGTTTAGATTTTGTTATCTAACTGCATTTTCTCATGACTATACTTGCTACTGTTGTGGTCCCTTTCTATATTATATATTGAAACTTTATTTTTTAGTTCCATCAGATAACCTGAGTTAGCAAGTATTAAATTTCAGTTTAGATAAAAATACATCCCTGTATTTGCCATTTTTGCGCGCTCACTTTGGATTAGTGTAATTATGTCAGGTTTGAAAAATTCCAACGGTTTCTGAAAGTGGAGACGTTGCACTTTACAGCCAATGTGGTGTCATTACGATGATTTCCCTTGCGCCTCTCACGGAAGGTTATTACACTCATATTGAAAGTTACAGCTATTCTGGGAAAATGGGGGAAGCACTTACTCACAGGACATTTTCTGACCTCTCTATAGTCACAATAAGCAAAAAAACAATCCATTTGGACGTGTTAAGGCTTAGATGCTTAAGGGTTAGGATTGTTCCTTGGACTTCATTCACCCTGCACTTCAAATTGCCAGTGCTCAGAATTCATATCTCAGAGGGTTCTTTCCCGTTTTAAAATAAATTAGTCTTTCTTCTTGACTTTAGCATGACACGGCAATAAAGTAACTTTGACAGAGAAGCACAGACGACATATTTTTCATTATGATAGATTACTCATCTCAAGCACGTTCCAAGTTTGTCCATGTTGATTTTCATATGGAAATGAACGGAAACCAGCGGCTGCCTGGAGGGTGGGAAATCAATCTAAAACTTATTGTATGCTTTGGAAAACAGTCAGCAGGAATGTAAAACACAGGCGATTTGTACTAAATGGGCTGAAACATTTAAAAACATTGGCACAGTCCCGTTAAATAAGTGGTTGGGTTGCAAGCTTGCTGTTTATTAAAAGTAATAATAAATTACCAAGCTTTTTTCTGGTGGTGGTAGGTCTATACGACAGGGTTTCCCCTATTTTAACTCTTTTTAAAGTCATGAACATGAACCTATGATGAATACAAAAAAAAATTAAACATTATAACCGCCATACAAATGTCTGATAATGACTGAAAATCACCAAATGAGAATGTAAAGTAAGGTCATGCTTACCACCGAAGCCCTCTACACACACACACACACACTCTCTGTTTCTCACACATGTTTGCCCCCCTTCACTGCGTTTGAGCATGTGAAAGAGATCCTCTTCTGAGCTGTCACCACTCTTTCAGCAGTGCTATTCATCGGTTTTTCCATTCGTTGAGCGTGCAGGTGTTTACTGTAAGGAGGGGAAGAAAAGAAAAGATGGAAACAAATGCCAGTGGCCTCGATGCCTGGATAGCAGATGGAGAGGAGGATACAGGCAGAGAGACCCAGAGCAAGAAGCAAAGTAAAATAAAATAAACAGCAAGAGAGAGAGAAAGAGAGAGAGAGAGCAGAGTCAGTCATGAACAGAGCCTGAACCAAATATTGTCTTTCTAACTGAAAAAATCTGAAAAATAAATAATCGGATTTTAGTGATGTTACAGACCACCCATTAGCTGGAGGGGAAGCTTCCAGAAAAGGATAAGTACACTGTGGTGCAGCTACAATAATTTGTGTCCACATGCATGTGCATGTGTTTATGCATGTGTGTATGTGTGAGAGAGAAAGAGGGGGTGGTGGAAAAGCATGGAAATGATTTTGTTGTAAGTCAAAGAAACAGAAAACACACCTACTGTATAGTCCAACTATGACTACACTAGTTCAAATGTGGTTCAGCGGAAGCGACTTGGTGTCACAGAACTACATATAAACTATAACTACATATATATGGGGAGAAGTCAACTACGGCTCCCAGTAAGAAACATCACAACAAACCTGTGAGCTTGAAAGGTTGTGCTGACAGGAAGAGACTAGCGGCAAATAAGGCACCTTTGGCGACACAAAGTCTCAACTTTTAAGACTATTCACTGAAAAGATATATGACGATGCAAGGACAAACTACTAAGACTTCACTAAGGGCTGTGACACTGATCAGTCACAACATTAAAACCACTGACAGGAGAAATAAATGACATTGATCATCTTGTGACACAATATTAGGTCATTAAGTTATGCCTGATCAGTGTACAATGCCAATTGGCAACGTTTCAGTGTCAGCCTCAGTAAAAGTCTGTGATCTAGTTTAACCATCCTTTGTTGGGTATTTAATGTTGGTCTAGGTGTGTCCGTAGCATTTACTGCAAGGACCTGTGATCAAATACAGAGTTTAAAAAATTCTAACAACTTTTAGAGAACAAAATCTAAATACGAGTTTAAAATATATTTAATACAGAGAACGCGTTTGTCAACTAATAAAAAGTCTTTGTGTCATATGTGTGTTTGCGTGTACTGGGATTCAGACTGCTAAAGTAAGTGCTTCCAGATTGTGTCATGCTGTCTCCATAGAGAGGCAAGCCAGCCTGCTGATGCTAGCATGAAAGGATACCTTAGATCCATGAGCACGGGAACAATCTCAGACCGGCAACATAAGCATCACTGATGATATCATGCTGTATTTCCTTAATGCCTCCGCTCTCATAATGACATTTAACCTAAACGTAAGGAAACACTAATACACAAAAGATACATTCATCTGCTCACGACTACACCAATTCCCTCTCCTTACTGGCTGTTGAAGTCGACATGCACTTCCTGGCTTCAACCACTCCTGGCGGGGTCAAGGGTCATACCCACAATCCCAAAGCAGAGCTTTGAACCCTCATCCTGCCTCCTTCCTGTAACATTCACACATCGTGATCAATTTGTTTGAGAAGTTATTTTTATTTATGTATCGTGATCGTGACTGTGACCGCCATTCTGGCAGTGGGTGGAGAGTTTGGATGTTCTGGGTTATCTGAAGCTGGGCGTGAAGATAACTTCAGAGTGGACTACAAAGGCCCACACACATACAGTATATGAGGGCAGCGGTAAAATGTGTCACAGCATGTGTGTGTGTGTGTGTGTGTGTGTGTGTGTGTGTGTGCACCGTCCTCCCTTGTTGTAAATACCCCCATCCGTCACATTAGCCTAATGAAAAGTAATAAGAGCGCTCCAAATGATCTACTCCCCGAGGTTGCCTCTGAGCAGTGTGAAATAAGATAACATTAACCTGAGTTATATGGCCTGCCAACGGGAAGTGCCATAACAAGACGCACACACACACACATATGACCACACACTTCTTTGCACACATCCATCTTATCTAGTGTTTACTCTCCAACTGGGAGTCACGGTGTCACGGAGACACCATAAACTAGCGTCGATATGAAACAATAATAAACACAGCTCAAACAAGAAAGAGGCTAAATATTCAGGCAGTCCCTTTCGTAGCTGCAGTGAGACACACATGTGTGGATTGGTGTGCGTTGTTGGCCACTCCATGTATTATTATGGTTCTTTCATTGAGTTTATTAGCGGTTGATGTTTTGGGCGTGTGGTTTAACGTGCACCTTACTGCAAATGACATTACATTGTATTTTTGATTGAAAAAAGTAAAGAGAAGTAGAATGAGGTTCGACGGTAAGGACAGATATGAGAAAATAAAAGAGGAAGCAAAGGTGGTGGGGTAAAGGACTGTGTAAACAGAATGATGGCACGGTGAGGGAAAAACAAGCGAGTGGACGAGGGAAAACGCACAGAGCCTGTGATAGAGGAGTAATCAAAGAGAACCTATATGAAAAGATAAATTAGAAACCAAGAGACACGCCGTAGCATTGGTCACACATGATAAAGACTTACATGAGGTTATCTAGAAATGGTTAATGGATTCATAGGTCATGGTCGGTGTATTTATGAGATGAACAGTAATTACATGTGTATGACTGAGGGTAAAATGAGCGATGAATTTGGGCTTTATTCAAGAAACACGTATGAAGTTGTAATTTATAAGCAAAGGAAATGAACCATTCAATCATAGGTACATAAAGCTGCACTTATAAGGTGGACCTATTTCTGCTTTGATTCAGTGACCTGTGGCGCAAATTCAAATATAACACAAGACCAGCTTTTATCTCAGTGTATCAATACATGAGCTTAATCCTTTTCTCAATATAATAGATCAATTTCACAGTCTGAGAAATAAAAGAATGCAGGTGCAGATTGGTGCTTGTTTAAAGGCGAAAGTTAAATTTTCTTTCAATAGCTGAAGAGCTGCTCACTTCATACGCAACATTTTATTAGTCCTTAGTCCATACACAAATAGTAGCCTGTATACACAGACAGCAGTCAATCCACCATTTTTTTTTTTATCTTTGGTTTGATCTCTATCAACACATATCTCTCTCTTTAGATGCCAAGTGTACATTATTATGATATTTTTGACTGTTTGGATTGACTCACTTTTGGAGCCACAATCAAGTGACCATTTTGACACTTTGTGTCTGCTTCATTTTTCAGTTTGTGAGATTGCCGCTCACTCAGCTGTAACACAAAGCCTGAATAACAAACTTGGGTACAAATGCCATAGCCTGAACACCAGCCTGAACTTGCCCCACCCACAGCATGTTTGTTGGCCTGGAATCGTTGGGAACTGATTACCGGCAAAGATCTGCTGGACCATTAAATCGTCTGTGCGGGTTTTATGTGGTGATGGACAGATGAGTAACAGTGACATAGTCATACACGCCATCTGACATCATGTTTTACAAAAATGTAAATGGCTCTGATTGGTAGGACTGATTGGTTGAAGGCTGCTCCATTATAAAATCCCAGTTCTTAGTGGCTACCACTGAAAATACGCTACTGGTTGCAATATGGGAAATGCAGGATCACAGTTATGGAACTTAATTGGCAAAGATCGACTGTAGTTATGGAAAATAACTTCATAACTGATACTATTCACAAACCAATCATCAGAACGATTAGGAAGCTGAAGGGTGATAGACTTTTCTAAATCTTAAGTTACAATTAAGACTTGTAAACACAGTAAGGAATGTATTTTGCGTCAATATGTAAAAAGAGATGGTCCCACCTGCGACCATTTATGCAAGAAGAATCCATACCATGTTACAATAAGGAGGATGGATGGATGGATGGAGGAGAAGGAGGAGGGAAGAATGTGCGCTTCAAACCACCTGGTGAAGACCTCTGCCAACGGATCCATCTCTTGCTCTCCCCCTCTCTTCCGTGCTCTCTTTCTGTCTTACTCTGACAGATTTATTAAGCGGCAGGGATCAAAATGAGTCCCCTGCTCCCTCCTCTCCTCATCCCGTGCTTTCTCCTCTTCTTCATCGACTGACAACCTCTCCTCCCTCCTCCTCCTCCTCCTCAGCCTGTATGTTTGAGTCTTAGAGACAGTAGGAGAAATAAGTGATGGAGAAGCAGATGAGGAGGAGGAGATGGGAGTGGAGAGGATGTATATCTTTTTTTTTTCTGTCCGTCTGGCCTATTTGAAAGGATTATTTTCCTCTCACACAAACATGGCACTTGTTTCCTTTCCGAAGTTGTTCCAGAGTTTGTCCCATCATCAAACTTTGTAAGGAGGATAAACGTACGTATGTCACCATTAATGGTGAGCATGGGCTTACTCGACAAATATTGTATTTCCATCTGCCTCACCGGGGCGTAGTGTAGTGATGCGTTCAAACCTATGGCTTGTCAGGAAAAACATCCAGCGCTGACAGATGGGTGCATTTCCAATCGCCATTTTACGGAATTGTGCTCCCTGTCACTTTAGCCCAGTAAAAGCAAACCAACAACAGGGAACATGAAAGAAAATAGTGGAGAAAGCAGCCGCACACCAACCCTTAAAGTCTGTTTGCAACATTTAAATTTCCTCATGTCTTTAAATGGATATATCCAACCAAGGGCTGCTGAAGTTGTTGAATGCTGTTTACAAATTAAAAATAATTAACATGCTACATGATCTGATATTACTATTATTATTATTATTATTATTAATAATTTGGGAAATCAGGAAGTGACCAGAGCAGTAGCAATGTGGTGAAAAGCAAGCAGAATCTGAAGTAATTAATGCATTTATTTTACCCTGCGGAGGGCAGTAAACATCCCAAAAGAAGCAGAAGCAAGAAGCAAGCAGAAACGAACAAGAAGCAATGAATAAAGAAACGACGAGTTCAAAAGACAACAGCTTCTAAGAACTGCCAGATGTTTCTCTCAACAAGAACAAAGTTATTTGCATTCACTATTGATATGAAGTTATGAACTGAGCAGGGAGCTGAGATGTTTATAATACCGTATAATTTATAATACAAACTTGACAGCTATCCCTTCAAGGTTTATTCCAGACAGATATGAAAAAGTGCTTTTAATTTTATCAATGCAGATTAACTACAGAAATCGTGCGATTAATCGCGATTAATATTTGAATCTATCGACCCTAGTAACATCATAAGATGCCAACAGAATTCATATTTAGTTTAAAGGGTTAAATATGTGTCTTGTGTATCTCAATCGTCAAGTTTAAGTCACGACTATTTTACCACTGCACTGTAAATAAATTAAAATGGCTGGTTCTGAGCAATTAAAGCTTCTCTTGCATTTTTATACAAGCAATGCATCAAATGGCGTACGTGTTATTGAGATGCAACTTGAAACCCACGGAAAATAATCACACGACCTTGCAGCTCCTGCCCTGCAGAGTGTCTTTCAGTTTGTTGTTTTGATTTACCGATCCACGGCTTCACTGGCTTGATCCATTCTCGCTGCTTCAGGCTGTAGTGTTTCCAACAACAACAGAAAAGTACAGAACGGCACCAAAAGCCAAAAAGATAAAAGTTAGCAACTATACAGTGAACATAGTGCAGGGAGGTTCAGATCCAGATAGAAGAAGTAAAAGATAAAATCAAACTTTATTAATCCCCCTCAAATAAAAAGTTATACGGTGAATACGATGATAGTGACTTCAAGCGTATAAATGATTTCAAATGCTAATCTTGTTCTGTATCTGTAAAAATATAAATAAGTAACTTTTTAAACTGCAGTGTACTAATGATGTTTGCTCACTAAACCACTCCTACAAACCCAAATAGTGCAGGCTGCAGGGTTGCACATCATTTTGGGGAGAAAAAAAATGAATCTCCTCCCAGCAACGTTGAAAGGGACGAGACAGAGATGCCAGCAAGGCCGAAAAAAAAAAAAAAAAAAAGAGACAAAGAAAGATGAAGACAGGGAGAGACCAGAGACCAGGCTTCCTCCATTACCCCCTGGCCTCTCTGTCTGGCAGTACGCGAGCGGCAGCAGTGGATGGACTCGGCCAGTCACCTATCAAAGCCCGTCTAATGAATAGTCCACTAATCCCCTCATTGAGATACAGAGAACAGGCTCGCTGCTAATGCTCTCAGACAGAGATGTGCTCTTTCTCTCTTTCTCTCTCTCTCCCACACACACAATTTCACACACAAACAAGAATTATGCAAAAAAAAAAAAAAAAACACCACACACTCTAAGGTGTACACATACACAGACACACAATGGACAGGAAACACACACGCAGGCACCTACATTACATTCATATGCAAACCGTGTCTGTGTTTTTGGAATATCATGCAGGTGCCGTGGCCTCTCTCTTTTTCTCTCTCTCCCTCTCACATGGCAGTACAATGCAACTCGACAATATCCCGCCTTTGTACTCGACCGTAAGCCGCCTTAATTATTCCCGAGCAGAGTGGGTTTCAAAGAGGGAAACAAGAGGCCCTCGTCATTTTGGAATCGGTTTAACATGTTTGTTTTATTCCCCAGTTGTTTAGGAGCTGGCCCGGCGAGTGAGAAATATGAAATCATTACGTTGGGACTGATGGAAAGAGTTATGTCCTGCATTCTCTTTCACCCAGCAAATTACTCATGCATTTGTGTTTTGACAATCTCACTGGAGTCTTGCTGTGTCTGTCTTTCACTTCCCTCTTTTACTTTGTTGCCTGATTTGTGCCTTTCTTTTATTTTTTTATTTTTTTTATTTATTCAGCCAAACATGGAATAAACACACACGTCTCACTTTTCACTCATTTTCTGTTCTGTCTTTTTCACTGTTGTTCTTTCATCCTGGCTGTGTGTTCAGGCCCGGATATCAAATAAGCACAGAGACAAAGCGGGCCACGCAAGGCCAGCCGCCCCCACTTTCCCCGTACATCTGTACCACCTGGTCAGGGAGAAAACAGGAGAAAAGGGAGCAAAAAGTGTTGGTCACCTCAGCTTTGGACATCAGATTTGCTTGGAATCACCTGTTTCCCTTCCTGAATTTCATAAAATAGTGTCGGGAGTGGGAAGCGAGCAGCGTGAAATGTCAGCCAGGAACCGGCTTTACCAGGTAGCCAGACCTGGACAGAAAATGGAAGACAGCACATCTGGGATGCAAAAGGAGAGAGAGTAGGAGGAGGAAGAGCATGGATGGATGATCATAGTGAAGCGGAAGGGAAAGTGCAATGAGATTATAGCTGGACAGGAAAGATTAGCAGCAGATGATCCAAAGAGGAGAGAAATGAATGACAGATCTGAAAAAAAGAAAGCAGGAACAAAATGCTGTGTCCTATTTATTCTCCACAGCAGTGACCTAGAGGGGGTCCAGGGACCCGAGCTCTTTATTTACACTGGCACAAACCCTGGCGCATTATCATGCTGATGAATATTTATTTATATATTTATATTTCTGGATTTGTTCTGCTCGGTGGAGTCCTGTTTGAATTGGCCTGCCTCCGACCTGACCATCTGGTTGTCCTCAGGTCGGTTCTGAAGGACCGGACAGAGTCCAGAACCACAAAAAAAAAGAAAAAAAAAGAAAGGGGGAATATTTCTCTAATCCATAATTCATACGGCTAAGGCTGAGCTCGCCGACGCTAGGCACGGGAGTGAGCTGTAAAGCTGTGCTGGATTCAGCTACATGCCTACAGGCGGGTGATGACAAAACACGGCGAGACTTTTGCTCTTGGAAACGCGGTATAGCTGTGCTTTCACCTTTCACACATTGTGTCTGTGACTCACTGGGCTCCTGCCAGATCTCCAGGAAAGATGGTTTATGAAAGCTCCTCTCAGATGACCCATATGAGCTGTATGAGTTTATTGCTTCAAGCAACTGAAGAAAACCAGGAGAAAGTCAGATGATTCATGAGAGAACATCTTATTGTTCTTTTTGGTTAGTTTGTAAGAAGTTATTTCAGATGGAAAAATCCATTGTTTGGGAAAATTTTGTTGTACATTTCGAAATATCTGCCCCACATATGATGTACAGTGAGAGCCTGTTTAAACACATTTGGCATTGTTCAGAGCTCCACTTGTTATCTTTGAAGTTAATGTTGCATGGGATTTGTTAAAGTTAACATGCATCAACTGTGAACAAAGGGTCTGAGCAGGTCATTCAGTGAGTAGCGAGACGCCTTACAGCAGCTCCAGCGAATCCAAAAATAGCTGACTACATTTATTATCTAATTGTGTTACAAAGCAGTCACAGAGCAAGTCGCTCAAACAAGGATGGACAGAGTTGATCAACCATGGGAATGTTTGCGTCTTTGCTCCTTAAAACATCTGTCTATCTACAAATTATTTCACCATCAATGAAGATGATATTACACAACCATTTTCAAATTTCCTTTGCAGACTACCATACAAAACCAACCACAACATTAACACCACTGACAGGAGAAGTAAATAACATTGACCATCTTGTGACAATTCAGTGTTCTGCTGGGATGTGGATGTTACTTAGATATGTAGCACCCACCTGGACCAGACCAGGCACCCCCACCCCATAGCAATGACACTCCTTGATGGCAGCAGCCATCCACTGCAGGATGCAGCTCAAACAACATGAAAAACAGGACATGGTGTTCACCTGGCTTCCAAATTCACTGGATCCCAAACTGATCAAGAATCTGTGGGACGTACTGAAATGAGTCTAATCCACACAAGCCTCTCCCCTCAACCCATAGGACCCAAACGTCCCCACTAACAACATTCTGTTGCCAGACACCACAGGACACCATCAGAAGGCCCACGTCCATTTTCTGATGAGTCACAACTGTTTTGGAGGAACAAGGGAGACCTACACAATATTAGGCAGGTAGTCATAATGTTATGCGTTGCCAGCAACATTGTCACAGAGTCTCAGTTGGAGTGTCGCTTGAACGCTCAACACATCATTGAGTGGGGGTTTTAGAACAGACACTGACTGATGAAGCAAGCACCAATGATTGGTCGACATGCCGCTGCATCAGTGGAGCGGCAAAAACAGTTGAAGCCAGCTCAACTTGCTGTTGGACATGTCGCCCCGACACAAAGCTGTAACTGTCAGATATCAGCCAGACGCTTCATATTTCCGGCTTCTAATGAAAATGTATTGTAGCTTGTCGCTCTCTCACTGCTAGTGTGAACGCACCATTAGAGCTGTACAATCTTGTTAGCAAAGCTCCTGCTCTTAGATTAGGAAATAAAGCTCTAGTCTATTTGATGGCGTATGGGAACCTTACCATGTAATACATGATGTAGAGGTTGCAGATGAGGCTTACACGATGACTTGTGGCAGACTATGACCCATGCAAGATGAACTCAGCTACAGTTCAGAGACAGTTAATTTGATCCTAAAGTCGACATATACAATATAATTTTGAATGAATGAAGGATATCGATACATACAAGACATCTCAGGTCACACTAGGTTGCCGACAAGAAATGACCACGCTGAAATGTTGTTGTAATAACATAATGATATGTTGCCGTTTTCATTTTGCTTTCATGGATCAATATTTAATACATTGGACAAATAATTCAGGTTAGTTCCGTCCTATAAAAAGACCAAGAAGATGTATTAAGAGAAAATGGCAAAAAAAGCATATGGACTACAGTCCTCCAGTCAGGCCGACAGACTTCCTGTTGGCTCACCACATCACTTGGGTAAAATAAAATAATAAAATTGTACAGCTCTGCTAGACTTTTCAAAAGTTACTGGACCCAACTGGTCAAATTCTTGGAGTAATTTCAAGGGGTTTGAAGTGCTCAGAAAAGAACATATTTCACAGCTGCTTTTCAAATGATGGTAAAAGGGGGAAAAATGCTTTTTGGACCAGCGGGTTATTGTGCTGCAAATGATGGACACTGTGCCAAAGCTGCCTCACAGTCCAGCTTTGTTGCTTGAGACTTTAAAGACGTGACAACATTGAGTTTCTTCAAACAGATATTTCTAGCGTGAGACCAGTAACATGGAATCAAATTAGTATAATCACCAAGGGAGAAAGGAGAATAAATTGCAGAAATATCATCAAGCATTTCTAACTTTTTCATTTCTGAATATACACAATGATATTTTTGGTCACTGCTTCTGAACTTTCATTTCAAAGTTTCTGAAGTATAACCTGCCATTTATTTAACTTTTACTTTATGCACGTACAACCAAATAATTAAATGTTATATTCCAGTTTGGTTTTTCTGATGTTGGAGATTATGGAAGGATGAAACGATACTCAGGATGCACCTTTAATGTGCCCCATTCTCTGCAGTAACAGCGGTGGAAAGACAATGCTCAAGGTCACATGTGTTAACAAGGTGATCAATGTTAATCACAGACAGAACGATCCATACAGATAAATGGGAGTGGCATTAGTCAAAGCCTTTAGGTTACTGCCAACAATTTAACCACATGGCTTTGGGAGTGTTGTCACCAATCAGATCAATGACCTGATGTGTTGACTCAGGAGATGAGTAGCGACTGACCACTGTCAGTAACCATAAATATGGTCAACTAGGACATGCAAAAAGCTACATGAGAATACAAATCCCATTATGGATGTGAAATCATTTTGAACACACAGATAGTTAACCGATCAGCCACAAGATTAAAACATCAAACTCAGGTGGAGTAAACAACTTTGTAACAATACAATGTTCTGCTGGGAAACTTTTGGACCTGGCATTCATGTGGATGTTACTTAGACATGTAGCACCCACCTAGACCAGACCAGGCACCGCCACCCCATAGCAATGACACTCCTTGATGACAGCAGCCATCCCCAGCAGGATGCAGCCTGACCCAGGTAGACACACAACTTATAATCGTGTGACATTGGTGGGTATGTTACAATTTACCTTCGTTGATGCCAGGTTTCTGTGTCGGCTGAATGAGCTCAGCATACTGCAACGCTTGCAAATAGGTATAATGTGTGCAAATTAACAAAATGCCTCCATCAGTTCAACTACACATGCTCTGCAAAAGCAACACCAGCAAATAAAATCCCAGCAAATACTAGATAATCCCCATGAAACCAGCATATACAGATGCAAGAAGCACAAACGGCAACATAGCTATTTCCAAGGGACCCCAGAAAGTAATGAAAAGACTCTGAATGAATGTCTAGATATTATGAATGCAACGAACATGCACATTAATTGCATATGTCGTCAGATTATTTGAACTGACGAGATAATAAAAAACGGTGGGTTTACAAGGCATCGTGCAATCAGTCTTACAAAAAGTAAGACAAGGTAAGGCAGAAAATAAAGACTGGTTCAGCAATCTCCACATATAGCACTTTTCCAACCTTGGAGCTTTACAAATATAATAAAATATTCCACAATAAGACACCAATGTTAGGACAGCTTCCATTCCTGTTAAGTATATTTGCGACATAATTAAGGGGTTTACAGAGCACTCCTGCATGAGACACATCAATCTCCCCTGACCGAGGACCACTGTTCAGATTCAAACAGATTCCCTCTCGTTTTCTAGCGTCAGACCTTCTCTGGAAGTCTGAGGAAACCGTGCCTTGCACCAACACGCCATGACGTCACCACTGACCCAATTCTTGCAACGAATCTGCAGGCAGGCTCGTGCTGCTGCATCTGCATATTTAACAGGAGGGAGCGGGAAGGAAGGGGTGGGAAAAGAAGGAAAAGAAACTCAATGCCCTTTCCCAAAGATTAAATTCGCTAATGTATGACGGAATTTTCGGTCGCTGTAAATTAGGGCAGAAGATGAACCTTAGAAAAAGAACCCCACCTTCTTTTTCTTCTATGACTTACCCCATGTGTGCAGTCACAATGGGGGGAGAATCAGCAGAAGAACACACAGTCAGTGACAAGACATGCACTCATCACAAAACCAAAAACCCGCAGACAAATTGAAGAGGAGCTGTTGGCATAATCGTACAGTTGTGTGACAGGACTGTGTGCATTTAAGGCAGTGTTTTATTGCTTTGCGAGTCTACGTGTTTGCCCACATGCATGCGAGAGTTCTGTTTGTGTAATGTCTACATGCATTTCGATTTTGAAGTACGAGAAGCTTTGTGTGAGTGTTCACCGGTGCATTTGTGCGCGAGTCTGTTTGAGAAAACAGCCGAGTGACAGCAACCAGCGGAGCCGGAGAAAGAATGTGATTCTGTTTGACGTGCTGAAACCCAGTCTCATCCTCAGCTGTCTGCTTGAGAGCAGCAGACAGAGATATGGATTGAGAGGAAAGATAAGTAGAGCGTAAATGTTCCTTTACCACATCATATATTCTGGGCTATCGCTGCACATTTCATCCTTCTCTATCTCCTCCATCTGGACACACACCATACACCAGGCCTGGGAGGTAGAGCACATGACATGACATACTGAGCAAATTAAGCGTTGTTAAAGATGAAATGTTGCAGTTGAAGATAGTATCGGGACTGTAAACTCACCTCAGTAATCATTTCAGAATCCATAAGAAACCCGTTCCCGGTTTAGCTATGAAAAGAACTGAGTGTTTTGTGATAACTCTCAGTCAGAAGTCATTTTGCTCTCATTATTAGGATTGCCATGTTCTTGTCAATAAACTATTATGCAAGTATTTAGCTCCTACGAGTAAAGTTTTCTAAGCTTTTTGTTCGTTTTAAACCCCTTCCCTCTGCAATAGACTCAAGTCACATGCCCAATATAACTTAAATTAAGTTTTTACAACTTAAGTTGGTGTGGCGGTGCTGTGGTTTTGGTGTAGGGCATTTCTGTGTGTAGTTTGCATGATCTCCCTGTGGGTTCTCTCCGGGTACTCCGACTTCCTACCAAAGACATGCTTGTTAGGTTAACTTGCGGATCTAATTTTTCTGTAGGTGTGGGTGTGAATGGACCAGAGTGTACCCTCCCAGTTCAGGAACAAAACCACACCCCATGCCATTGTACTTCCTGTGCTGATCTGTAAAGGTATGTCTCAACCTCCACCCTCCACCCGGAGTCTCACTCCCTGGGTTCTTCAGCATTGTCCATTTATGCATTCCACCTCTCTCATACTCCCATCCATTTTCCCTCACATCCTGTCTGCCAGCTAAGTTCCTTGCATCGATTAAGGCCTGGTCTTTGTTAGTAAAAGTAGTCTATTTTAGGGAAATACACTTCATGATCAGTAATACTCTCTCAAAAAAAAGTCCAGTTGCTCTTCTTTAAAGTATTTTTGGATATACCATGACTTGGATGACTGAGAACCTTCAATACACTCATTCCCACAAGAAAAATACAAAGCTTAAACCACACCGCTGTTTAATTTGATGATCTACTTAGCACAAACTACCCACGTCTAACAAAAGCTACAACTTGGTCAGTGTTGCCAAAGACACCACTGCCAAGTCACCGTTGGAGTGCCACTCAAATGCTCTATGATGTCACTGGCAGAATCAGTGACTGTATATATAATGATACTTTGATACAGGTACCACTGTGTCAAAAAAGTTGAGGCCAGTTCAGCTTTCATGTCAAGCATCTTGCTCAACGCGCAAATGACAAATGTCGGATTACAGCGTATCACTACATATCACTGGCATCCATTGAATCTGTATTGCACCTTGTCGCTATCTCAGTGGTAGTGTGAACGCACCATAAGACAACAGGTTGTGGGATTTTATGTGTAAAGACTTCCTGGAGTCTTGTCAGGCTACCCAGCTGAGGTACTCACTGCACAGCACAAACCAATAGTACCAAACATTCTCCATTGTAAAACACAGTACCAAACAGAGTATACACTTTGTTGCTTCATAATTATGTTCTGGGCAAGTGTATGAGTTAGTAAGCATTACATGTGCTTAAACACAGTCTCAGTAACCTTTAGAGAAAGCCAGGTTGTTGGTTTCCCCCATGTCTTGAAGTTCAAATTAGTCATCACTGAATGCCGTCAACTTTATTATCGAAAAGTTAACAAGAATGAGCACATTTCCAAAATATGTAGCTATTCCTTTAACACATATTTTCAGCAAAACACGACGTGCACCAGCTGTGAGATCAGAGACGTGAATGCTGGAAGCAGACAAAGAGGTGTCTGGAAACACTACGCCAAACCCAGTCACAGCATGGACGGGGGAGAGGTCAGGACTGTCAACCAGGAGTCAGTGGGCAGCCGGTGAAATATCAAAGTGGCTATCCACATTCACGTCAGATCTGGCAAAACCCAGATCTAAGCTAAAACGGGAGTGACAGTCTCTCCTAGAAAAGATTTCATGATGTGTAATGCAGTGAAGATCTTCAAAAGAGCTGGTAAGGGGAGTTAAAACGTTCACCAGTGAAACGGTTTAATACAAATACGAAAGGAATCCTGATGACATTCATTTTGGACAAGAAAAGATAAATAGTCTTCTTAATTTATGGATGTGATATATCAATCGAACCATCTCACTGAGGAGTGAGTAGTTCTTTAAAATCCAACACTGTAATTTTCACTGCTCATCACTTAACCTGGCTATATTCTTCTTGGCTGCCATTGCGACAGGATGATATCTGGCAGTCTGAGCCAAGAATGAGCAGAAACAACCACTAGTTGAATAAGTCAGTGCCGCATCTTACTTCGGCCCCCAACGAACTGTTCCACCCATGTGTTGTGCCTTTTCTGGCACTTAAGCAGAACTCCATCACTCTTCCTGTGCAGACCTGTGTCTGATTACAAGCAGCCCAGCAATGCATTAGGGAGTCCGCATGTTGTACTGTGGCTCAGAACCAACTCCCTAACTTAGAAATGTGGGTTACATATGGGATTAAGTGTGTGTGAAAGAGAATGTTAATCAGCTGAATGCTTTTGTCTGCCTCCGAGGGTGGAGCTGCGTGTGTGTGTGCGTATATAGCTGGACGCATGAGCTTCCATATGTTGCACACTCAGCAGGAGGGCATGTCAGGACTTCTATGCCAGCAGTCGGAGGAGACCAACTGAACGGCAGGTGCGGGGGTGGTTCATAGACCATCTTCACACCCAACACATAACTGGACTGATCCATTTTGCAGCGCTCCAGTGTGGTGAACCAGGACAATAACCCTTGACCACAGTCATTCTTTCAGAAGACACTGTGTGTGAGCTTACTGTAAGTGCATGTCACAGGGGAGGGGGGAAAAAAAGCCTGGAAATGCTCCAGGTTTACAAAGTCAGCACCATTGTACAGTTTCTGGATTCCTGTTCAAGTGTTTGTGTTTCTCATATGAGTCTGGTTTGCGGCAGAGGGCTGACTCAGATGGGAAACACTGGATACTCCCCCGTCGGTTTTGCACTCGTAAAGTGTAGTGTCCCCCTGTCACTCTCCTTCTCTTTTAGCTCTTCCATTTGTGGCTTTTTAACACATGACCAATTGTGGGAGCGCTGCCATCTAATTATTATTGATAACTCGTTGCTTTTGTCTTCGTTTCACAACTTATTCCTCTATTTCTGTCACTCTCACAGTGTTGCACTCATCTTCAACAAACTCTTTTCTCTCTTCACTCAACAGCGCAGAGTTTTCCTTTCATTTCCCTGGAGTATCCCTCTGCCAGGCTGCCTAGAGACAAAACACTTAAGATCTTTTAGGAAATAATTAACACCCAGCAAAGCTCCAAGAGACAAAGACAGGCGTTGTTTAAGATGTGTTTGTGAGCAGAGAAACAAACTCCAACATGTTTTTGTGTTTCAGAAACTAGGCACTTACGTGTGGCTTATATCAATTTCACACATGCAGGTGCAATTGCCAGCATGGCAGCGAGCCCCGCTCACTCTTTCCAAAAGTGTCAAACAGAAATTAAAGGTATTCTTGCTAAGAAATCATAATGTATACTTCTGTTAGTTTTTCTCAAGGTGATACAACCATTGACTGACAGTGCCAGTGCTGATGAATTTGATGAAAGACGTGTCAGCATGTATTTTTTTTTCTAACATGGAGGCTTTGAGCAGTGACAGCTCCTTCCAACTCTCTGAGGGTGCAATGCTGGCAATGCTGCAGTGATGACTAAGGTGACCGGTTCAGTGCGTAAATTAAAAGTTGGCTATTACTAGACTAGACCAGAACGACTCATTTTTTCATTTTTTTTTTTGTTCAGCTCAGGTAGCAATACCACGGGTAATCACTAGACAGCCACCATTTATTAGCCCAGCACCCTGGGATGTGAAAGACAAATGTTATTGGTCAGTTATTATTGGTACTTACACATGGATTTACGCTGACCATACTATACTCAGAAGCACACAGGCAGTCTACAGCCATGACAGCCAGCAGCTTAGTGGTTGAAGGCAATAAAAAAACATATTTTTCTTCTCAGTTGGGAAGGGCGTTGCTCAATCACTCAATGGAGAAGCCACCCATATATTTGGGAGTCATACATGCTGTGATTCAAATTACCAGATGATGCACATATTGTTGAGGTCACTTTCAGACAATCATAAATTAAATGTAACTAATTCTAGCTAGACCTCCCTTTAATTCTATTTACTTTTTAGTGCATAGAAAAAAACAACGCAGTGCGCACAGACTAACAATGACAAAGCAGGAACTAACTTCAATTAAAAAGGACAACCAGTGGGAATCAGGACAAACACCAGTAAGCTAAGCTTTCTAGCTTCCCAACGGAGCGAATCCAGACCACAAATTCTTCAGGCCAAGGAAAACAGTGTGACTTCCAGGCTATGTTAGCTTAGCTTTGTAAGCTAACTACGAAAGCTGACCATGGATTTGCTAGCTTTTTTTAATGTTAAATTACTAAAGCGTGCTTGAAGTAGCATGTCACAAACACATTTTCATGATATAATTATACACCGTACATAGAGATACAAAGTTCTTAAAAAAACTTCTTTAAAATGAAACTTATTTGCTTCAACTATCTTTAGCTGTTTTTGCTAATTAGCAATCTGTGACCACCTAATGCATTTGTATGAACTGAAATTGAAAGCAATAGATAGGAGACTGAAGTCTACTTTTTAACTTTAAATAGTGAAATTAAATACAGACACAAATGACATCAAGTTCCCTGGATGAACACATTTTTCTTCATTCATGCTCCTATTTGGCTAATGCTGTCCTAAATGGGTTTTAAAACTTCCCAAATGCACTGAGAAAGTAGATAAGTTAACTAAAGAGATGGTGGATCCACTCAGTCTCCCACAGCCATTAAAAACATCCTGTCAAAGCCTTGATTCATAGATGCTTTTTCCACATCTGGCCGTCCCAAAAATTGCTTTATCCTCTATGAAGAAATATGAATCTCCAAAATAACTATATGGATGTATATGCTATCTTTAAATGGGTTATAAATGTGAGGAATTAACTGTGTACTTTCATTTTCCGTCTAATATTTACTTATTAGTTAGAGTTAAAGTGTATGTGCAAGTGTTTGTTTGTGTGTGTGTGGGGGGTGGCGGGGGTGGTGGTGGGGGGCAATTCCTGATAATTACAGAGAGACAGCAAGTGGCTTTGTGCAGCTCTACTCAGTTCAGTGTCAGTCCAACACCACCGTGACGGGCAGTCGGGCCATTCAGCAAGCGCTCAGAAGGCCTGCATTCAAGCGTGGCCCTTAGAATTAAACACGCACAGACACACACACACATACACACACAAACATAAACCATATGCAAGCACATATGCACACAAGGATATACAGATGCAATCTCAAAATATGGCATGCATGGACTCAATTTTACCCTAATTCCCCCAACATACACACACACATAGGAACTCGCCTCGCTGGTTTCTCTTGTATACACGTTCGCTTAGATATAAACACACATGAAACAGGAGACGCTGGTGATTCCATCAACAGAAAGAAACACACACACACACATTTCCAGAGGCCCTCAAACGCAGCTCTTTCCTTGTTTTGTCTGCAGTGTAGCTAAGTAGAATTTGCGCTAAAATAACTTCAAAGGGTCTGAAGGAGGGGCCACTCCGAGGAGTATGGGTAATTAGGACTGTGGAAGCGAGAGAGAGAAAAGAAAGAGGGAGAAAATGACTGAAAAGGGGCGAAAAGGGAGAAGGATCCTCTCAGCCACAATGGATGAATAGGAGGAGAGACGGTTTGGAGAGAGACAAAAGAGGGAAGACTGGGAGCACTTCATGATAACACTTGAACACACACTCTCACACACACGCACACATATGCACGGGCAAACATGTACACAGATTGGTGGTGTGATAGCTCGCCACGAGACAGGAAATTTTGGCTGTGGAATTTAGTCCCAGTTGTAAACATGACGCCGGATACATAGACACAGCCGCACACATTCAAGACGCAAGTCATACAATCAAGTGGAGACAGAAAAGCGCTGGAACAGACCAAAAGCAGACATTTCTCTCTCTCTCTCTCTCTCTCTCCTCGCACACATACTCGTACAAAGTGCTCCTAATGGCAACAGTGCGAACAGCAGTGTGTTTTTAGCCGGCCGTGCAGCCAGTCCTCCCAGCCATCACAAGAGACCTCGCCACCAGCTAATGCACTGCTATTTATAGCCCGTAAACAACACTAAACACGTCAAGATTGTCCCTTATTGCCACCTGCGCAAATAGAGACAGATTGCAATGGCAAAATTAAGCCCAGAGCCTTTTTCAAAATGTTTGCTGCATTCTTAAGAAATTCCGGCTAATAGAACGGGGGAACTGAAAGAACTGTTTACCTGAAGATACAGTCAATGCCTCAGTAAACAATGAAATGAAACTAGAGAAAATGGAGAATTGAAGCTTGAGATGGAAATCTTAGGGAGAAAAAGGAACCGGAGTGTGTGTGTGTGTGTGTGTGTGTGTGTGTGTGAGAGAGACAGGGGAAGGAGAAAGTGAACGTAGACAGAGGGGTTAGAGTGCCCTCTGTTGACTGAGCTGGGGTTATAACATGTTATTGCCACAGACACATGGGAAGCAAGCAGCAGAGTGCTTCCTTGCTGTTTAGTCTGAAGCTAACACACACACTGCAGCGTCCTCAACCGCACAAACACGCAACATGCAAAAAAAAAAAAAGAGTATAAAGACCATGACGCAAGCAAGAGGGCTTGTGTGTGCTTATTTGCGTGTACATAAAACCCGCTGGATCGTCAGCCGTTCCGCAGATCCCTGGACCCCTGCTGAGCTGCAGCTGCCTTAGTGGCATGTGCTGGCTGAGCCCCAAAGCCCCTTCAACTAAAATCACTTATCCTCACCCAACCACACATACACAAATACATATACCGTGCATCCGCAACTGTTCAGAAATCTGTTGGATGATGAGGCTGCATCCTGCAATTTCCTGTTCGGATCAGAGGAGAGTCTTGATGGATGACGACTGGTGCACTCAGAACTACATGGTTTTCACATTTTTTGGGGGGTGTTTTGTTGCTTTACCATCAACGGCAGTGACATCCTGGAGTCTGCGTGGCTACTCCTCCATTGTATTTTGAAGCCCCAGTACTCATACTGATACAGCTCTGCTGGGGATGCTTTCCTTAACAAATGCTTTTTTTATTTTGTCTTTTAGTGATATATAGCACCACAAATCATCTCAGCGTCTAATGTTTTGCAGTGTGTCCACTTGCTAACTAGTCAAAAGAAGCAATGCAATCTGACAGACTAATGCAGTCAGTACCAGCCTATTTGGCATTCAAGTTAAAAGTCAAACCAGTTTATTCTACTCACTTTCTAACCAGACCTCAGCCGGGTCTCTGACCAGGAGGCAACGACATGCACATTTCTCCCCACACTACAACCAGCTAATCTAAATGTGTTCCCAATGGGAAAAGTAATTCATTGACACCTGCTGCTGAACTAATCCTTAAAGATCTCCTCACACTTCAAATATGGAGACATTACTGTAGCAACTAGGTAGTTTTCACGTCATACATACTAACAGTTTTGTTCATTACTTCCTCCGTTAGAGGAAACTGTTTTATTTTAGGCAGCTCCAGTGCTGCTGTGTTTGGACAGGATGTGCAGGGAAAGCAACATGTCAGCAGCGGCACCTTCACGCTCAACCGCCATACTGAAATGCAGTCACCCACACTGACACAGAAATCATGTCATAGTTTTACTAGTGTGAGCGCAGCCTGTGAGATTATGCTGCCTGTTTAGGTACCACACAGACAGACCTGTTGGGTTTTATCAGAGATGAATAAGTAAAAGCATAGCTGAAACCCATCCTGTACGAATTACACCAGAAGCTACCACTTCTACTGCACAGTGAGTCAAACCGAGAAGTAACTTTGCTATCAACTCCATATGGCAATAACAGGACAATTTAAAACAATTTGTTTTACCAACATACAGAACATTTTGAGGCAACACCATAAACATCTTTAAATCATAAAAAACCTAGTGCCCAAACACAAATTGGAAATGATGAAAATTAGAATAATAAAATACCAAGAAAATTAATAAATACAAAAGCCTGACTACATTATTACAGTAAATAAGAAACATGAGTTCAGCCAGTCCTTTTATTAACTTTCAAGGTAGGAACCCTAAATCTGAAATCTCAAAATGTTAAACGCTCCATTCAGTCGGGGTGGAGAGGACATGTGTACTGGGTCTGGATGATGAGTGTTTTATGAACTTTCAGGACAGAGATTTGTTGCATGATTTACTGCACCATGCCCTAAGGTGTATTAGGGTTCTGTGAAGCTTAGATAAAGGTGCCCTCTTTGAATCAGATAATGCACACTACTGTGTGTGAGGCATTGTCTATGTGAAGGTGAGATTAGCCAGAGTTCATGCTTTGTAACCCCTCATGTGGCTTCTTAACTGCAAAGTGGTGTTGTTCGTGTTTTCGAGCAGAGCTGTTGAGGTCAACCTGTCAGCACCGGGGAGTTAATTTCATAAAAGGACGTTGTGAACACCGCTTACATGCCATTCATGAAGGGTTATGTTTCCAAAGAGGCTGGGGTCATCCAGGTATGTGAGTGTTTTGATCAGACCTTCATAAAAATGTCAGTATCCATTAATGCAGTGGTGACGGTTCATTCCTGACCTTGGAAAAGGAAGTTTGACGAAACAATAAAGTCAAACACTGCTTACCGCACTTCTGTCTTCACTTTGCTAATTGATTCTACCCCTACGCTCTTTCAGATTCACAGACATCACCTGTACAAACAAACAGACACACACAGACAGGTGGCGTCATCTGGGTGACAAGTTGACAGTGAGACGGTGAGTCTGGCTCCGAGTGGGGGCATCTGCTGTCCTATTTAGAACGCTCACACACCTGTTATGTAACACCGATGCTGTGGGGAAACCGCACACCCTCCAATGTGACATTTCGTTACGCTAATTGGAGTGACAGCTACTGTGATCGCTGACTTTGATGTTTGACGAGACAAAAGTGATTACAGCTAGTCAGAGCCCATGCTGTGGCTCCATTGTTGCTCTGAACTGCGAGGCTGCGGTGTTTCCCTCAAACCGGAGTGCTCCGCAGATGTGAGTTTTTGTCCGACAGCACTGGTGATAAGCGTTTTGAGCTTGTCACAGCTGTGCCCTGGGATGGAGTTTGTCGTCTGCAAAATAAATATCCAAATGTCACTTTGCAGCCCCACCTCCCCATCTTCTCTTCCTCTGTCACCCCAGCGTCTGCCTATATGCCTGTCACTCTGTCTCACTCGCCCCAACTATCAAAGCTTCCGCTGTTTACTTTCTTCAATCTTTTCCCTTCCATCTTATTGTCACTCTCTCTCTCTCTCTCTTGCTTTTTTTCTGCCATTCCTTCTCTCTCTCTCTCTTTGTCGCTTTGATGTTAGTGAAACACTGACACAGACTCGCTCCAGACTCAACTCCCTTTGAATGTTAATGGAGTTCCTACATTGTGCGTGCGCTTGTGTCTGCAAATGCTACGTAACGGCAACATGTTCTCGCAGCTTCAAATGCCGCCATTTTGTCAAAGTCGCTGGCGTTTCAGGGAGATGAACCAGGTGTCCTTTGGCACTGGGTCTGTAAATACCTTTAATGTATTACCTTTGGCGCCAGTATTCAGTGCAAACTCTCTGGCAACATATAAGAATGTTGCTTTGAGACAGCAATTAAGTCCTTAAACTGAGGTTGAAAGGATGGTGATGGTTCTCTCGAGAGACTGGAGTTGTTTTTGCACCAAGATTGATTTTATGCATCCATCCATCCATTATCTATTACTGTTTATTTTTTAAGGGTTGTGGAGCCTGACAGTGGGTGAGAGATGAGGTACACCCTGGACAGGTTGCTAGCTTATCGCAGGGATAACACAGAAAGAAAAACAACCGTTCACACTCGCATGCACACCTACAGCCAATCTGGAATTAACAATTAACCTCTTTGGAAGGTAAGACGCAGAGCGAAATCACAATCAGGCACAGGAAGAACATGAAAATTGTTGGGGTCGAACCCAGAACCTTCTTGCTGTAACCCAACCCAGTTTGATTTTTGTGTAAATGTCCACTGACATTCGTTGCAAATGACAGTGTCCTAAAAAGTAGATTTGGCATAATATCTCCAAGAGCATTATGGATCTAAGCCAAGGTGGGATATTGGGAGCCAGAATAGCCCTGAAAATGTAAAAGTAATATAGCATAAACAAAAAAGTGTTGCCATCAGGTTGCCGTAAAACAAGCCCAGTGACACTGATGAGCTGCACTGCTTGTAAAGGGTTGTGTGAGGAAAATGAATCTTGTGGATTTTTTATCCAACAACCATAATTACTGATGACTGACGAAGTTGCTTTGCCACAGTCCAAAACATTATGGTGACCTCTCATCTAGGCAGCAAAACCACTTAGTTAGATTTATGACAAGGTCATGGTTTGGTTTTTGTGTTTACCAGAAGTTATGCCTCCATTTGAATTTCTATTTGAAACAAGGGCAATTGTCACTCAAAATGGGCAGAGGTTCCTCGAGAAAGGTTATGCTCAAGGTAAGAATACTGGAGAGATTGCTGGTCATAGCTCAGCGTATATAAAGTATATTCAAAATCATGCTTTGGTTTCACAGCCTGCCACTCGGCTGCTTTGATTTCCTATCGTCAAGCTTGTTTGAAGCAAATGATCTGTAGCACAGAACCAACATGACCTTACCTGGCCACACTGACAGACAGAGCTACAAGCTATCTAACACACATAAGGCACAGTAAATGTCTACACAGCTAGAAGATTTTCTCAGGTTGGAGTTGGAGGAAACCAAAATAGAGAGTGACTAGCAGACCTCTATTCATCAGTTAATCATAAAGACGACAGGCCATCAGCGCCAGTGTTTTCATAAGCTTGCTAAATGCACATTAGTGTTCAGTAAACAGGCAACTGCTAAATTATGGCCCAATTAAAATCAGATCTATGGCCCCGTTCAGATCTCGCATTAACGTCCAACTTGGGCAATTGGTGACTTTAAGTGACCACCTTAAAGTACCCGTGTTCACACCTGGCACTAAAATGCTTCTCCACATGATTCCCCAGCCAGCACTGGAGATCCAATCTCAGTTTGACAATCTGAATGCAAACAAACGGCAACATCATTTGTGGCTCAGTAGAATATTTTAACAGCTGTTGTCTGTAATAAATCGACTGCAAATGCGGTCTGAGATCACTCAAACACTCAATGCATCCTGTGTTCACACCTGTACCTAAAGCTGGTCACTTATGATTGGGCAGCCCATGATGGATGCTAATGCAATGCCTAAATGTTTAAGCTGTTTTAACGGCAAAAAAAAAAGAAGCAGTAAATGCTTCATTAATGCACTGAAATGTTTCAAAGTGTCACACAAGTGTTAAAAAATAAATGAACCCACCCTTGATGAATAGGCAAGCCCCCTAAAATCAGTCTGAGTGTTTGTTTGTTTCATTTAGTTTTTTGGCACGGCTGTGGATGGTGGATTTGACGTCTTCCACATGTGTCTGTACTGAATCCTGTTCCCAGGTCTGTGGAAGGTGGAAAACTCTGGAACACATCGTGCATAGATGCTGCATCCAACTTTCCCTTCCCAAGCCTCCACTCAAGAGACCGGAGCAAAAGTTTAGTCAAATAGTCTTTAAATCGTTCTTACACACACCAAACAGGACACGCTCTTGAACACAAAGGTGAGATCACTGCGCATTTTTCTTGTTTGACGTCCATGAGTGATCCATAAGTCATTCACAGTGCTGAGGTGTAACCAGCACCATGACACCTTTGTGATTCAAAGGTCTCCTACTCTTTCTTCCTCTTTTTTTTTTTGCATCCCCTTAACTTGTCTTTATTTCCATCCCTCACTTCAGTCTGTTGGAACTCCTGCAAAGTGTTGCGTCGTAATGTGGCAAGCTCTGAGAAAGAAAAAAAAAATTAAAAAGAGAGAGAGAGATTTCTCTGCCATTATCGGCGTGTCTGTTTCCCCTCATTTCCAAACAAACGGCTTGTTGGCCGGTGGCGCAGCGCCACAACCAATGCCAGTCTTTGTAGCGCTTCCAGGTGGGTGATTTATGCGTGGCGCTGAGCCCCCAAAGCGCCACCAAGCCTCTGTCGTCTCCCTTCTGCCAGGCTTGGCCCCCGTTGGGATATAAATCCTTCTCAGACGCCACCGCCGTCGCCAGCGAACAAATAAACTTTTTCTCCCCACTTGTTTATCTTTACTTGGAAATATACCCTCTGCGTTTCCCTTTGACTTCTGCGTTGATATCATCTTCTGCACCGTGCCCATCTCTTTATTTGTTATTCATCAGTTACTTTTTGGCACCACTATTTAGCGGAGGTTTTCTGGCGAAGTAGAAAAAATAACACGCAAAAATCTTTGACTGAGCTTTCAGTGCTGATCCAAAACATATTTCAGCTTTTAAAGTGCTGATAGCTGATGCTTTCTGGATATGTTATACCTTTAAATTTCACCATGCAAAATATTCTGTGGAAATTTTGATTTCCTGCTTGAGTTTCAACCTGCCATGATGGAAAGGTCTCTGAAATTGAATTTGCTGTATATAGGGAAAACGCATAAAAAAAACATAATTGAATGTATTTCGTTCTGCTGGTGAGTTGTTGCCTTATTGGTGAGTTTGTTGCACCATCAACAGCTCCAAATACACTGACTGCTGCAATTCTCCTCTCAGGCAGCGATTTCACTGAACAAACAGACCCGACAAAGACGATGACGGCCCAGAGTGAGAGGACGAGAGCGGACAGAGAGACTGAATAAAAAAATAAAAAAAAGAGCAGCAGACAGGAGGCTAATGGGTTCAAACTGTCCTGATCTTTCCATTTTCGATGAAAGGTCAGCTGAACACACTCATTTCCTAATTGGTCCCATACCATGACTGTCACACACGCTTATGCTGTTCTCTTAACCCGTAAAACACACACTCCACACCACCGATTACACGCGCAGTCATTAATACGCTCATGAAAGAAAGATCGGGGGTTGAATCTGTTTTGCCCTTGTTTTCACTGGCTGAGTGAACTGTGCAAAGTGATGCATTGTGAATTCAATGATATTTGCGACCGTGCGCACACACACACACACACACATTAGTCTCCAGCTATCACGTGCATGTATGAAGTCATGCAAGCATGCATACCCAGTGACAGAGAAATGTTTGCATCCTTGCACAGACACACTCCTACGTGGACCTACGCGCCTATGAAAACACACACCCCAGCCAATGCAATATGCATGTTGGCATAATAAATGGAGATGGCAAGTGGTGTTTCTGGAGACAAGCTTTCAGAGGCACAGGGAGAGACCAAGAAGGGCTTAAAAGAGGGTCAGAGGGTGGAAAAGTGTAGCAAAACCACAATGAAAAGTGTTGTTAAAAAAAAAGAAATGAGGGTGGAATGAAAAAGGGAATATAGAAGGAGGTAAAAGTGAGATGAAAGCAAAGTAGGGAGGCTGTGGTTGGAGTTTTGCACTACAGAATAATAGATGGATGTGTGCGTGTGTGTGAGAGAGAGAGTCTGTGTGTACGTGTTCCTCTCACTGGGACCAGATGAAGTATTCCTCAGTGTCCATGGCAATCGACCAGAGCAGCGCAGCTCCAATGATGGATACCACCGCACTAATCGCTCCTCCGATGCCTTCTGTTTCTCTCACACATACTTTGCTGCGCTCTCACTCATTCATTTATCTCTCCCCTTCTTTTTCCCCCTCCCGACGCTGCGGCACACAAACAGAAACAAATCACAGATTTAATGAAATTAAGTTGGGAGGGAGGCCTGCCGGAGGGGCGTTTGTTTCACGTCTCTTGACAGCTGCCGCAGTGGCGCACCTCAGCCACCTGACTGACTGCACAGCCCCAGATGACTCCTGCGAAGAAAGTTTCAGACTTACTCGTCTTTTTCACACGTGGAAAACTGCATGCAGGCAAGCAGCTTGCAGGATCTGCCCTTGGGGAGGATAAATTATTAAGGCGACAGTTCCCAAAATGGAGCCCCGGGCCCAGAAGGGGTCCTTGAGAGGGAATCTACAACCTTCATGCTGAGTACGCGAACATCCTTGAGTTTGAATCATTTCTCTAGTTGTTAGCTTTGGTTGCTAAGTGAAACTGCATCTAAAGTGAAGCTGAACACACTCTGAATCAAATGTTTGCTATTTTTCTCCATCATTTTTTTAAAAGCCCAAAAAGAAACACTTAATGTTAATGATTGGAAACACACCCCCATACGAATCCTGACGTCCCACATGAGTATGAAATCTTGGCCATCTACCAGAAACATGTTTGCCTGACCAATCCATGCATGCAGGTACAATTACTGACCTACTGTATATACGACCTCCCCTTCATTTCTGAAATTCTTTAAACACTTGTTGCAAATAAATAGTGCGTGAGTGAAGAGTTTTAGACAGGATTTAGAGAACGATACAACAGACACAGAACAGGTGAAAGTCACCAACAGTCTTCTCAATGAGGGACTCGTCTCTATATCTGCCCTCCCAGATCGCTGAACTGCATTTAATAGCATTTTATTACAGACTGGAACATGCTCTTGGGATTAAAGGAACTGCACTATGCTTCTGTGAATCACATTTAATGACAGCAATGATATACAGACATCAGTCATGGAGTTGTGCAGGGTTCTGTGCAAGGATTTTTACATTCCACATACTTCCTTCATGCAATATTATTAGGAAACACTGCATATATTCCTATTACTCTGCAGATATTTATTTATGAAACTAGATTAAACAAATTAGTTAATTAATTTATGCCTTCAGGGGTGCCTTAAAGGCATGAAGATATGAACTTTTTTGTCCAAAAATGGAGCACAGCGTTGGTTCAGGAAGGTCACTGAGTAAAACTCAGTTTATAAGCCTGGTCTCATCAGTTGATAGTTAACCCATAGGCCAGGCTAACATCCATTGGCTAAATCTGAACTGGTGCACTTTATTTGACTCTGCTTTACCCTACCTACCTTTGCTGTTTTCTCTGCAAGCAGCACCCACCTCCACCAGAATCCCACCTCCACCCAAGCTCCTCCTTTTGTGTGTCTGGCTTATCATATCTGTCACTGATGTCTGCTCTGTTCTGTATCTAGGGATCTTTTCTGCCTCTCTCCTTGCACTGCCCTTCCAAGTGCTCACATGGACAGGCAGAGAGATGTTCTCTCATTGCCTTGTGCTTTCCACGTAGGAAGGGCTGGGAGGTCCCAGAACACAGCCAAGAATAATTCACTGAAAATGCAAATAAAGTTTCTTTGACTAAAGTGGTCCTGACGGAACTCGGGTTTTTGTGTTTCAGCTGAGAAGCACTATCTGGTAATATAGTTATTGTGGGTGGCATTTTCTTGGCCTCCGGCACAACTGTGAGGAACACAGGAATGATTTACGACCAAAATATGTCCTTTAATTCACACATAAAACAAGTCACCGAGACTGCATTCTTTCACCTGTGCAGTATTAAAATATTTGGAACATCCTATTTCTGAGTTTATGGATATGTTTTACTTTTTGGATGTCCACATAGCTTTCGGATAAGCCTCCAGCTAATCCAACCTGATCCAGAAAGAGGAATTAGCAAGAGCAATCATACTGTATGTCTCCCATTTTAGCTTGAATCGATTACTTCCCTGTAAAATTGTTCAAAACTGAATATCATTCTCCTTACACAGTATACAAAGCCCTTAATGACCAAGCTCCATTTTATCTTACATTTTAGTACCATATTATATAAAACATGCCCATATGTCTGTGGTTCCTAGAGATTTAAAAAGTAGAGTTAGAAGCAGAGCCTTTAGCTATCGTCTCCTGTGGCACTAACTCCAAGTTTGGGTTTGAGAGGCAGACACCCTCCTACTAAACTGAAGGCATAAAACTTTCCGTTTTTGATAAATGTACAGATGCCTTGGTTATGCTTCAGCGGGCCTAGGGTGCTGGCGTACCTTCCTGTGATGCACTACCTCTCCTCTCAGCATGTATTCATATGCCACTAATACATGTCATTAACTTGGTGTCTCCCTCTCCATCCATCCCACCCCCTGTGCCTTTCTGCCAGTGAGTCTGGCTGTGTATCATTATGTTTGAATCATGTACTGCCTTAGGTGCTGCATGTATGATAATATGCTTTACCCAGACACATGTACTTATTGTTGGCTTTCTTCTGATACTCCCCTCTTCTCCATTCTGAACTTTTTTTTTGTGCATTTTCCCACTGTTAAAGGGCGGTATTATCCTTGCCGCTGTTGTCTTAGTATTGTTATTATTGGTGCTGCATGAAAAGTTTGATTTTAAATGGAATTCAACTGTGTTTTACAAGGGAACTTAGACGGCCAAAGCATCAGGGAAATTACGCTTTGAAAAAGTTTGAGATTTAGGACGGCGGATGGAGAAGGTGCACTTTGAGATCTGCAGAGAAATCCGCCAGAAAACTGACTTGAAGGAGGGAGGTGATTTTTGTCTTTACCCCTGCACTGATTTCATCTGATGAGTTCGTGCCATTTCCCCCTCTTCTACTGTGTCAAATCAGCAGTTCACTCATAAAATGCTTCACAAACAGTGAGTAGGCAGTAAAGCAGTCAGCTTCACTGAACCCCTGGCACTCAGTGTATCTGGACGTTTCCTCTGCCTTATTCCAGCACCAACTGGCCTTAACTGTAAAATACTCTGCCCAATGTCCAATCTGTTGAGCCGGCAAATCACAAACCTAACATGTTGCTGTCTTAAAGATGACTTTTGCTGGTTTTATTGCTATATCAAATTAGAACCAAAATAGCACCAACTAATAGGCGTCTTAGGGATGCCATCTGACTAAATGGAATCTGTGGTTTTGCTCTGGCAGTCTCTAACATGGAAAGGTTCGGGAAACATTTTTGTCAGCCTCCAGCAGATGTAATACTTTAAACAGATTGTGCAAGTGTCCTTTTAGAAATTAGACACTGGGGTGCTCTTGCATGTGGGCTGTTTCATAAGTGTATCCTTGTAGCACAAAGGCCCACAGTTCCTGCAGGACTCCTTGGTGTGAACTGGACATGCATGCTGACAGGGGAGGGACGGAGGGGGCGGGAAGAGTGGAGCAGGACGGCGGGTGGGGCGGCAGAGGTGTCTTTTCTGATCGCCCACTTTGTGTTGGACCCACTCGAAAGCTCTTGCTTGAACAAATACACACTTCTTCAAATGTCTAGCTTCACAAGACGTCTCCCCCCCTTCCTCCGTCTTGTTTTCTTCCCTCTTCCCTCTTCCCTCTGTCCCAAGACCTCATAGAGGGCCTGTCACCGGCACTGTTTTCATTCTCTATTTTTTTTTCAGGATACTGTTTGTTTTCCAAAATAAAAGGCTCCTTGAGCGGTGCAGTAAATGTGCATGTATGTGTGCACGGTTGTTTTTACTCTTGCCGGTAGAACCTTAATGACCTGAGTTCCACTCTGCCCAGCTGTCTCCACTCTGCATCAGCATTTAATCTGCACAGGGGCTGCAGGACCACCCCAATGGGTCACACACCACACTCACACATACACACACACTCACGCTCACCAGGTAATTATGAACCAAGGAGAGAACAGGAGAACAGTCATCCTTTCCTCTCCCCCTTCCAACCTCCCCTCCGTCTTTACTTCCCTGCTTCCTTAAGTCTAGTCCCAAGGTTGAATGCAGAGGCAATAAGTGTGTGAATGTGTGGGTGCGTGCGTGTGTGTTTTAAAGCAAACTTTGTGACTTATGAGGAGTAGGGGAGGCGGCGCTGCAAGTTAAAGAGCTGAGTTAGCAGATGGGAGACAATGCACCTGAGGGACACGGCTTGGAGAGAAATGAAGGCCTGGAGATCAAATCAAGACCTCGAGAATCTCATTCGGAGAGAGAGCAGAAGCCGTGCATCACGTAGAGTGAGACGCAAGAGAAAAAACAAGCCGTGTAGAGGAAGAAAAAGAACCACAGTGGTGATATTTCTTGTCCTCCGGATATTGTTCTAGGTGTTTTTACAAAGCTGAGCTGCACTGGTGGCTTAATCGTGCATTCAAATAGATGGCTTTCCTGTTTACAAGCATCAATGGGAGGGGGTGCGTTTGGTAGCCATTCACTAGAGTGTTGTCAAGCGTAGTAATCGCAAAACCTTTCATGGCTTGCTGGCATGTCCTGAAATTTCCAGCAGCAAACTGGATCCTGATGGATCCTTATCTGACAGTATCAGGAGCAATGTTGTTATCTTAGTATCACTAAGTCAAAGTGAAATGTATATGGCTAGGCCAATTTATGACTTGCCACATATGAAAGTGATGTGTTGGCTGTTGTAGAATGTTCTGTCTGAATACCAAGGTCTGGGACAGTGATTAAATGGCTGGCACAGATGCCTAGGTAGCTCAGTAAATTAATTCTCAGTACTGGTGAGACATATCTAAAAACCCAAGCAGTTCCAGATCACAAATGAAATTTATTTAAGTCCAGGCCGCCAGCAATCATAGCCCAGTGTTTATTCAGATGAAAACATGCATGCATACAAATCATAAAACTCAAGTAAGTATGTACTCTGTGGTAATGTGCCTGAGATAAAGTTTTATGGAGGAGGTTCAGAGTTTGGATAACACACACAGGCTGTAACTACCACTGGGGCACAGATCTGCCATTTTAATTGCCTGCATTCTACGTGTCAGACCCAAAGTAGTATATCGCAGCAAAACAAAAAACAGAGGTAAACATCCGTTCATTCATATATAAGGATTTTGTTTTGGGTGAGAATTATCATGAGAATGAGAGGAATACTGTAGGCTTTGTTTTTGTACAACCCAGCAAAACTCAAGTCAAGTCAAACCTGCAGATTTGTTTATTTTCTCATTTGGTACTGGGGCTCATTGGGATTGTTTCCTATTGCAGACTACAGCTTGGTTTACAATCCAATATCCATTATACACAGAGCCTAAAACACTACAGCCAGTGAAAGCATTTATACCTCTGCACTGGTGTGTCAACAACGTAGGTATGACGTAGGTATGACATAGGTGAAGCTATGGTATAGATATTCCACTAGCTCTGGGCCCTACACTGTACCTATGCCGTCAAACTTATGAACAACCAATACTTAAGACATACATTTCCTCTGCTGAAGAAACTATGCCTTTATGTTAAGTGAAAGAGATGAGCTTGTTTTGTGGAAGCTGTTTTTCATATGTAAAGTAATAAAAAAGATCCGCTGAAATGTGAAGTGGTATGATCGGAAAGTAGTTTTATCATTTAAGCACTACTATAGGAGTGGTCATCATCAGTGGTTTGTCCTTTGATTTTGCGGCGCTGTTTCTGTGCCCTTTCCCAAACAGTTTCCAAGGACTACATCCCACAGGATTCTACGTAATGAAGCATCTGGTGCATGAGGTTAAACAAAACCAGGCTCCTTTCCAAATGAACGGGAAGGGAGCCATACGTTCAGCGGTTACAGGGACATAAAAACTGCATGTATAGAATCACCTGTCAAGTTTGATAAAAAGTGTTTAAAAAGTTTGACTCTGTCCCAAAGTAAGGCTCCCGGAGGTGTTTTACTGCATGTGCAAGCTTTCGCTACACCAACTTCGTTTAACTTTTCCATCTCAATCCAGAGTGCCATCGCACAGCCCACCGGTTCATCCCACCAGAGCAGCGAATAAAGACCACGCTAATTCCACTTACGGAAACAGTAAGCTCAGGAAAACAATGGGCGCAATTACACAAATCTTGTGCAACCAGCTGCACTTGCTAGTGCCACCAACACCACTGAACCTCAAACACATGCTTGAATCAATGCAACAACTGCCATTGGAGACCAGCGTTGAACAATTGCCCTGTGTTGCATCACAGACTTTCCCAGTTGATTTCTATTCAGTATTCTCTAAGTGGTTTGTTTCCTCATAATTCTTCTGCTTTCTATCAAGCTGGACTTTGAAGTGGGCTTGCATTTTGTTTCTCACTGAAACACTTGTAACAAAGAAGGCAAGACCTTCAATTTTCTTTTGAACGCCCACTTGATAAATTTATGATACACTGTATATGAAGTGTTGGCACATAAATTCTGCACCAAAAGGTCCAACATTAATGTGAAATTATTGTGAATTATTAGTAGGCAGCATGTGGTTTGTAGCACAGTGGAGTTATGGTTGCACGACCAGGCAACAAATGTTTCAGCCTGCACACACGCACACACACACTTATGCACAGCGGGTATCGGTCCCTTTAGTGTGATCAATTTGCGGTTCACAGCAGAGAATTGATGGATTCCATGCTGAATGGCGTGTGTGTGTTTGTGTGATAGAGTTGTTATTGATATCATATGGCTGCCTGCTGCTTAAATCAATAGCGGCTTCTCTTCATAAAGTTGTTTTGACCGCACGGGCTATATGAAACCCATCTATACACCAGCCGCGCCGCAGCCTACACAGTCCTCACACACGCAGACGATGCAGCCAACACTTATAAAAAGCTTGGCATTTCTTCTTGAAGGACAATTAAAATCTTTGCTGTGTGTTTCTGAAGTGGCCCCACGAACACACAGACACACACTCAAAGCATGTTTTCCATTACAATGCCTTTTTTTAATTAGATTTGTGACTCCAACAGGATTTGAGTGATGGTTTTAGGTCAGATTAGCAAGTTTAAATGTATGGATAAATGTTTTAGCCCTCTCCTGAGTTCTGACTTCATGACCCCGTGATCATTTGAACAACCCTGACTATATAAAGAGCAGACTGTCAGCTCATGCACCCTGGTTTCTAGTGGCTGGCGGGGGCTCCTGACACCCCCACACCCTGAAAGCCACATTCAATCTAGTCTCCTGAATCACACATGCAAACACACACACACACACACTCTAAAAGACCTCTCCTTGTCCCGTGTCAGCGGAAACCCCTCTTACCCCATGCAGTCACTTCCAATCACCCTGTCTCCAGCTGTGGAGCGGTGGACAGAGAGAGAGAGAGAGAGAGAGAGAGAGTGAGTGAGAGAGAGAGAGAGAGAGAGTCATTGATAGGAAGGGCGAGGGATGCTGTTACTGGCATTTGAATGAACTCACTTCATTATAGATTTTCCATTTTCCCTCTGGAAATCTACTACTCAAACTTTGTTTAATTAGAGATTTCAAAAGCAAATTTTATTGACGTTTGGGTCAAACATCCAAGCAGTTTTTGGTGTGGATCCAACAACTAACTTGTACACCTTTGTTCTATTTAACTTACAAGTGGGGATCTTTTTTTGTAGTGCATCTTTGTACTAGAGTGTACCAGTGTATTATTCATATACGTGAAATCTGATGATGATTTTCTGAGTAGTTGAAAATTACTTCTACCATTAAGCCCCCCTTGTATTTTAAGTTTTGCTCATCGCAACCGATAACATTAGTATCTCTGTCGATGCATTGTTGCAGCCCCAGTGCATTTACATGGACTTCAGTATCCCAAATACGTTTTTGAAGTATCCCATTTTTGTGTTTGCAGAACTTTACAGCCCTTCTTCAAAACCTGGATAGAGTTATCCTGTTTTCACAGTCTGATTGGGCTTAGAAAAAATAGATAAAAATACTGTTGCCTGTGTCCAGCACATCAGTATCTCAGTTCCTCTGAGGTTGCACCTTCAGACAAGTCATGTAACGAAAACACAAATAAATATGGCGATGAATGTGGCTCACTTCTGGGCAGATGAAGAAACTGAGTTGTATTCTTCAGTAATGGAAGAATTAACTCAACTTGGCAGATTAGATGGAAAAAACATAAAAAAAAAAAACCTTGACCAATTTAGCTACAACAACATTTCAGACTACATTCTCGGTCCCTGATGCTAAGCTTCCACAGTGCGACACATTTTTCACTCTTAGCCAGTTTGTGTCGTGAACATCGCAGCCATCTGCACAAACATTGTGCTGTTATCAGTAATCGTTAGACTGGCATTTATCATGCATACAGAGATATGAATAGACAATTTTGTCTGAGGTCAATATATATAATGTTCACACTACAGGCTTGTAATTATCAATCTATCTATTTACTATCTAGGTCTGTGGCCTTCATGGAAACACAGCCTTTATTGTACAAATTTCTTCTAGTGGTTTGGTCATTGATGTACAAGTGCTGAGGATGAAACACATTTCATCACTTGGTTAATGAATGCTATGTCACTTGAAGCAGAATGTCTAAATGATGAAACAGAAGCTGAATCTGAAACAGTTAGTCCACAAGTGGAATGTAATGGAAGTAACCGGTAAGACGCCACACACTCTACAGAGCTATTACTGTAATCGTATTAATATAAAATATGGATTTGGTGCTGCATTGCGCAATGACTGGCGCTGTCTGGTATACTGTTACAGTATATGCAACTATTTTGATGCATCCATTACTTGAAAATAAACTGTTATCCGATTCTTAAAAACACTGCATTCCGCAGCCTTTGTGCAAATTTTATTAAGCTGAACAATACTGCACAGTAATGCCAATGAGCAGCAGTCAAGAATAACAACTGAAATAACAAAGATATAATAAAACTAAAAAGTTGAATGGGGTAAAAGTATCTGTGAGGACACAAACAGAGTCAGCTACATTCACATCTGGCTGACACATTAGACCCCTGTGGACTTGTCATGCGCTCAACACTGGGAGATGGATAAGCCCGAGCTGGACCTGAGTCAAAACACAGAGTGCACGCTGCTTAGTTAGGTCCCTCAATGCCAAACAGTGTCATCCAGCCATGCATGTATGGTTGGACTACATTTCCTGCAGAGACACTCAAAACATTCAGAGATTAAACATGTAAATAGCAATGTTGATTCTATTAGCAGATGTGCTCAATGTCTCTTTAACTTTACTGTTCCCGTTATCGCTTCTTCGAATCTATTCCACTCGTGGAGGATGGTCGGCCACCCTCCCATCGGCAGCTCCAGCTATGCGCTGCACAAACATGGCGCTGAAAAAGCCATCCATCACCTCCCGCTGCCCAGCCCCCCCACTTCGAACTTCTCTTTCCTGTAGTTATGATTGGAACGAAGCAGTGAATTCCTGGGGACAGAACAGCGCAGAGAGAGGAGAAGGTAGAGTTTAATTTCAGAGGGCCTGCTTTCCTGTACTTCGACACTCTCATTGTGGAAAAACTTGATGACGGTGTCAGGGTGCGAGGTGGAATTTGTTTCAGCTAACAGAGGAGGTTGAAGTCCTCTCAGTTCTTATTCGTTTTACTTGCATGTGTTCCCAGTTTTTTATTTGTTACATTTGTAATATGGCAAGTAGAGGCCACTTTCTTCCACTCATTCCACTCACTCCTAATGATCTCCTGATCTCTAAAGTTCATTCAGTCACAGAGATTTAGCTCTTCATCCATCACAGGTGCTTGACTGACAGTGATGGAAGATGAAACGTCTGTCACTGCCGCTGCCTAGACCAAACTCTGCTTGAGGTTGATCGATCTGTCTAGCTGTAGGCCGGATGGGGGAAATATGTTGTTTTCACACGGGGGCCTGTCGAGCCAGCGTGGCCCAGGGGCGAAGCAGGTAACGCATTTGCACCGGCATCCACGCCCTGGGGCAACAGGGACCCGGGCTCCTGTCAGACAATCAGCATTCTGACAACACAAAACGACACAGCTGTCACGATGACAGTTCGGTCTAATGAGGAATTCTTTTTATAGTGAAAAGCGTTTGAAGGGGAAACTTTTGAACCTGAGTCTTTATGCTGGGTTGGTTGTTTCTCTTCTCTGTGGCAACCAGTCCACAGGTGGGACAGGCCTTAGCCTATGAAACTCTGTGGGATAAGCAGTTATAGATGACATAGCCATTTACATGGGTCAGGCATAACATTAAAACCATCTTCCTAATATTGTGTAGGTCTCCCTTGTGCCTCCAAAACAGTTATGACTCATCAGAGAATGGACATGGGCCTTAGTGGGGGCCTTTGGGTCTTAAGGGTTGGGGTCTGCTTGGACCTGGGTGGGGCATTGTATTGTTACAAGATGGTCAATGTTATTTACTTCTCCTGTCAGTGGTGTTAATGTTGTGGTTGGTTTTGTATGGTAGTCTGCAAAGTGGTAAAAAGTGGTTTAAATGTTGTGGCTGATAGATGTATGTACTTAGCATGAATTGTAAAAACTTTGAGAATCCTTTTGATTTGCTACCATTGGCAGGCCTATGCCTACTATTTTGGTTTGAGAACAGCTGTATTTTGTTAGTCTGTTAACATAAATAGCCCAAGCACAGCCTCATAAGCCAGTAGACCTAGTAGCATGGTTGTCTGTTTTAAATAAAACTCCTGAATAAAAATAAAAGAAAATTACTATATATCAAATGTTAATCTAAATCTAAATGTGTATTTCTTGCTGTCCTTTGTAATTGCCATGAGTGGTCATGATTTGCCAAAATACTTTTACTGAATGAGCAGGAGACTCCTGGGTGGCTTACATACATAGCAATGCATAATCAAGAGGAACTTAACCTTTCAAATGTTACACGTCTAGCTGACCTGGGGAATACTTAGCAGTATTTAACTCTCCTGCAATCAGTATAACAGACCTAATGGGAAAAAGCCATGTGGCCGGCCTCGAGACCAGGCAGCGTTGGATATCTTAAAAAAACACACAAGAGAAATCTATTCGCTTCCATGTCTGGCAGCCGGGATTCAATAACCACACTATAACTTTGAGCCACAGAAACGGCAAAACACATAAAAGCCTTGCAGGATATGTGTTTAGCAGCGTTCCCCAGTCTGAACGGCAGCCACCGCGGACAGGCCATCCATCCTGTGTTTTGCACCGGTCGCATTAGTGTAATAAGACAAGGTCGCTATCGCATTCCCTGCAGTCTATTCCCATTGTGAGCGTCCACAGCCAGAGGAGGACAGCTGCCAAAGCTTCTCATGCAGCGGCTGCTCGTGTGTCCCGGGCCACGCATGGCAGAATCACACGGTTGTTGTAAAGGGGTCGGCGGCAGACCGAGTTACCAGGCTGAAAGACATTCCCTGTAAAAATCACAGCGGGCCTTTGACTTTTGCTGAGAAACGGTGTGTGTGTCTCTCTGGAGGTTGAGTGGTGGAAGGGTTGATATTGTATATGTGTGTCCTGTGCATTCAACCATGCATGTCTGTGTATGTGAAAAGCAGAGTGGGACTTTTAGTGAATGCACACACACACACACACACACACACACACACACACAGAGACACTCTTTCCCTGACAACCACATCACTTTCTCTCCACTGTCTCTCTTGCCCACCCGCTCTCCTGTCGGGCCGGCTGACAGATCCGAACTGGCACTTTGGACTCAGTGTTTTTCAAAACAGTAGACAACTTAGCGGGTTGCGTCGCTGGAACATGACCTAGAAAAGCGTAAAAAAAACCCGTAAAACACAGGCTTTCAAAGCACCCACGCCATCTCACTTTGTCCATTTCTATGGCTCTCTTGCTCCTTATTTCTGCCTCTTCTGCAGCTTAATGAGGTGAGGAAAAGTCCGAATGTGTAAGCGGTGTGTAAGTGTGTGTGTTGGCTGTGCACACGTAAGGTGAAATACGGCGTCAGAGTGCTTGTTATGACAGGGTAACGAGTGAGACAGGCCAGAAGCAACTGGTCCCGGAGAGAAGGAAACACATGCACAGCGCTGCACTGAAACCCACCAATACCTACAACGCATGACAGATCTGAATCACATGCCTGCTTAAACCATGCACACTTTAACGCACATTACAGCAATAAAAGAAAAGCACGAACAGACTGGTTTTAGGGGAAAGAGCAGGAGCTTTTTCTGATGAGAAAGCCAATACTCTGGCTTTGAATTCGAGGAAAGTTCTCCCAGAAGAGCAGGAGTAACACGCCGCCGCTGCCAGACGTCTAGGTAAAGAAAAATTAATTGTAAATCGTGTCGCTAACCGCACCATAAAGACGCATTTGAGAGAAACACATCAGCGGCCGCGTGAAGGCGGCTAATTTTGAGTGACAAGCAGTTCAACACATGCTAGCCGAAATGCGAGTCAGCACTCAATATCAATTAGAGGAGACCCTAAACAGAGGCAAATGAAGACGTACACATGAGCACTATCGACAGAAACTCCAATGACTCATTAGAGGCCCCCGTGGACTGGGGCTACTCAACGATCCAAAATGGCCACGGAGCACAAGGCGAAAGTTAGTGGCCTAATGAAAAGTGAAGGGTAAATAAACTCCCACTGCGGTGAGACAGGACAGACCAAGCAGACCGCCGCTTTGCTTCTTCTTTCAGCGTGAAGCTCATCATGAGGTGGCCGACTCACAAATGCAATCTGTCGGCGACCGTAATGGCTTCCTGCAGACCTCTCATCACGTACCAAACATGCTTGTAAAGGCCACGCTGTACACAACGATCCCACGATGGTAATGATGTGCAGTGACATGGAGACAGACTGTGTTCCGGCACGGGTGAATATGCTCCTCCGAAACGCCGAATACTCACCAGCCACACAAACCCCCCCGAGCTCGCGCGCGCGCGCACGTTTCAAATGTCATCGGTGCTGACGGGGCGGACGTGAGTCAGGATGAGACTAGGCAGAGTAGTCGGCTCTCCCGTTCGGAGAGCAGTGGAGGAATGTCAGGCTAAATAAACAGGGTGTCTGCTGGAGAACTGAACCAGCACTCCCGACTCCTCCACAGCGATGGAGGGAGGAAGGGCGGAGGGCAGAACAGAAGAGCACTTAAGACTAAACAGCACTTCATATGCACACATGCTCGTCAGGGAACATGCAGTCATACAAGGCTCGGAGTGATAAGGGCTTTGGAGGCAGCTATCAGTGGATTTATATCATTCGTTCTCGTAATAGAAATACTTTAAAGGCTTCATTTTTCTCCTTAAAGAGAAGTAGCCTGAGCTTTTAGTTTATCATGACATGTTTAAAATGCTTTATTTATACTTTAAAGATACGGAATATCTGACTGTGGCGGTGTTTTATGTATTATCTATGAACAGAGGCACGTCTAAATATGTGTATCTGAGCTTAGCTTGATGTAACCTGTTGCCTTTACTGTGTTTATTGCTGCTATACGATTTTATGCAAAACTGAATACAGAACTTAAATTAAAATGATCAGAGCGAGTGCGCTGAGGAAATTGTCATCATAATTTGTGGGTTTGTCACTTTAACTGACACATCTCACATTACTAACAACGACTACATATAACTATTTCTCATGTATTTGTACATTCATTGCTCAAGATAAGTTGCAGGTGACGTGATATCTTGTCAAACATATGCACACTGCAGAAACCGTGTTCATTATCAGAACAAGCACTCTCCTCTGTCTTCTCTCACCGTGCAGTATTGTGCGTCGATTCAAACCAGACTGTTTCTACATTAAACGCATCAGCAGCACAATGTATCATCCCGCGGTATACTGCACACGAGTGAAGACGGCGGCTGCCCGGTGGAAACATACAGTTGCGCTTATAAAACACACATCTCAAACACGGGGCCTGCACAGTGTCTCGAGCAGGGGCTGAGGTTTATTTGGGTTTTGTCTTTTAATGCGGGAATGTGTCGTCTCATTATCATTTCATCAGAAACTCTGTCTGCGCACGGATGTCCTAATGCAGCTGTGTTTATATGCGCACGTTTGATAGCAGCGGTGGTGTGCATGTTTGTGTACGCGTGGGTTATCAGCGTGTGTCGTCGGGGTCCCGCACGTTCCGTCCATTTGACTCCCACATGACTGGCTCTCCATCCACTGCTTCTGCTTTGTGTCTCTCTTCCACACGCTGACATATTTAGGCAGAGTTGTGACAAATTGTCTGCTTGAAACATAAGCTGAAAGGGCGTAAAAGACTGAGGAATATGAGGGAATTCACCAAAACATATTATATTTGGATTTAAGACAGGGTGAGTGTTGTTATCCTCCCTGCTGTTAAGTGCTCAGTAAGTATGCGGATGTCATATTGAAAATAGTTTCCATTTATAACACTTGAGCTTGAGCAGAGATTGTTCCTGTAAAGACTAATAATCTGCTGCTTTATTGGGCATCAAGACTTTTTGTTTTTTTCTTCTAAACTGTGTAAAATTAACTACTGAATATAATCACATTCACTGTCATTTAAAGACAGTTCTATTTGTCTGAGTGACTTTTACATTGCAGCCATTACAGACTTTTAACCAGTGACTTCATTTTAAGCCGGTGCCTGGCTCAAGGGCATGGGAACACTTCATGAGAGAAAGAAACCCTGACCTTGTAAGCAACTTTAAAGCCATCTCCATTAACCCCTGTCATTGCAACTGAGTCACTTCAGATAAAATCCAGATGAGATTTAAAACACTTCAGTGTACACATATCCACTGATATTACTCATCCTCCTGCATTATGAAAACCCATGAGTGATATGTTGTGGATCCTTTATGTGTTCCTAAAGCAGATTCATGGAGACTTTCGAAGGTGGACCAAAACCTAAGCAGTAAATCCTAGCGGCACTTTAAGGTGCAAATTGGAGCCAATAGAGATCATACTCTCTCCAGCCCGTCTTAACAACCTGTCTCTAGTCTATAGTGTGTTGCACTTTAGACTCAATTCTTATCAGATCATGATAGAGAGTCTGGTACCTCTCCATTAGGATTTCATTATGGGTCACGTTTCAAGCGACACAGTAAAAAATATAATCCCACAAGCAATACAAAATGTACAAAACTAAATACTGTATGTGACCTGGATTAAGGCATTCCACTGTTAACGATTTGTCCTTTAGCGTTATTTCACTATAAATATCTTTAACAACAAACACAATCACGGAGTCTACCGCTCGAATCCCTGATGGCAGCTGTTTTGTTATAAACAAATCCAACTCCTTGGCACTCAGATGATGTGGATGACTAGATCACCGTTACGTCACTATTCCTTCCATCACCGCACAAAGTCTTCCCAAACTATTTTATTGGCCCGGCAGATCTTTACTGGAACGTAATCAGTTGGAACATCTTTAGTGAAAATACTTCACTAAAGATGAAGCCTATGGATAAGATAAGATATGTTTTATTCATCCCACGCATGGGAAATTTCCTTGTCGCAGTAGCATGGAATTTGGCAAATATATCTACAGACAGCAATAACGACTGTGGCTCAGTAGGTAGAGCGGGTTGTCCACGAACCAGACGGTTAGCGGTTTGATCCCCGGAATGTGCCACATGTCGAAGTGTCCTTAAGCAAGACCCCCAGTGAATGTGTGAGCAAATGGGTAAAGCAAGGCCATTTACTGATGGTGCTGAGGTTCAGCCTGTTTTTATACAGCCTGTACATGTCTGCAGCACACAGTATGTAGAACATGAGCTGTCTGTTCTCAGCACCAAGAATACTGATTTCATGGTTGCAAAGCATTACTTTCTACTGTGTTTTCATTGGTGATGTCAACAGTGAATAGTTGCTGTCCAATTGACTTTCATCGCATAACAGTCAACTTTCAAAAATCTGAAGTCGTGAAAACAACCATCTGTTACAAGTCAAGTCAACTGCCAAACCCCAAAAGATATATAACCTTCTGTGTTTGTAGTTTAGTTGCAGTGTTACTACTGTCACTGTCAACATAAATCCATAAAGTACCCCAAACATATGGATGAAACAAGCAAGTTAAAAATTTTGTCACATGGGCACAATTTTCTGTGAGAGCGTTCCCAGTTTGATTCCTCGCTGGCTGGACCTTTTCTACATGTCATTCACCAACTCTCTTACCGCGCATTCCCTCTCTGTCTATAGTGTTCCTTTGTAACAGAGACAAATTATCTGCTGCCTCATACAAAATTTGTCACCTTATCCTCTTTCACGTGGATCAGTTGGTAGCTGCACTGATCAGGGATCAGACCAGCGGTAGGCAGAAAGATGCCTGTGTATTCCCAGTCAAGTCAGCATACAACAAGTGTCCCATAGACTAATGTACTGACCTCAGCGTATCAAAGCTTTCATAGATTTTGCCAGAGCTATCTGATTTCAGTCCATCTAGTACGCTGAAACCACAGACAGATGGCATTTTAATGATGCTGTAAGAATTACGTCTTCCTAAATGGATGAAGTAGTTCAGTTTTCATATAAATGGGTTAATTTTTATAATTTGACCATAACTTTCATTTGCCTATCAGGAGGTCACATACTGAACACGTGGTACGGGAGTCAAAACACCTGTTTCTGTTCAGCAGGTGGATGGAGTTTAGTCTCCACCTCCTTTTGGTGGAGCATTTACTTTTAACTGTTGCCTACAGTACTTGTTTCTGCGAACAATGTCAAGTTCTTTGTTCACACTCTTTGCCTACAAAGTACAGATTTTCACATCAAAGACCTTGGTCAAAAGGCAAAGTTCTGAAGAAGAACAGATGAGTGGGACGGAAAAAAAAAAAAGTACGTGAACTTTGTGGAGCCACAATGAATGCAGAGCACCCCACGCTCCTAAATTAAGTCTTCACCTCCGGTTTGTCTGTGACACATCTTCATGACAGTAAACCCCCGGGACAGGGAGCTGGGTGGGGTGAGGCAGGAACACCCGTGAAGCGTACTTTCAGCAGTCTGGAATGAGCAGATAAGGCAAATAAAGTCCGCTAACAGTGAAATATGGGAAGAGCTGACATGTAACCCAAGCAAGCCTCTCTCAAGAGCCCCGCTGGATCACAGCCCCGGGGCTGCATCCAGCAAGGTGAACGGGAGAATCCTAATGAAGCTGTGAAGACTCAATCAATACCAGCTCAGGATGGGGGTGATGAGGGATTTGCAGAGCTGAAGGGAGGGGGGCATGTACGGGGAAGGCAAAGAAGGAGGAGATGGATGGATGAAGAGAGGCGAGGAGAAGAGAACAAAAAAGATGAAAAAAAAGAGGGAAATGGGTATAAAGAGAGAGCAGAAAGGAAAGAACAAGTAAGTGAATATTATGAAGGGGAACAAAACTGTCAGGAAATATGGAAGAGTATGAGACAGCAGAGAAAGAAAAGACAGAGTGGGAGGAAAAAAGAGAGCTGAAAGTTGAAGGGATAGACGGAAGGAAAAAGCCATGGAGGTATATAAACATATATATGTAGAGAGAGATGGAGAAAGAGATTGCCTTGGAGAGAGGAGTGTGAGTGTAAATCGAAGACACTTAGAGAAAGTCCATTGATTGTGGTCACGGCTGGCTGGGCCCTCCTATTTGGTTAGTCATCTATTTCTCATGTATGCTGAGATCAAGCCTTTCTCCTTCTCCTCCTCCTCCTGCCTCTCTTTTATCTCTCCATCAGAGATGACTGGACCAACTAGACCTGCAACTTTCTAATGGAGAAGGGGGCAAACTTCTAATTAGTGCCTCCAACTTTCTGCAAGCAATTCTCCCAAGCTCGACAAATTGCTCAACGCTATAGCTGTCAAACGTACAGACGTATGAACACACCCCCACCTAAACATGAGCCCTGTTTGAGGTTGTATGGGATGTTTTACTTGGTCGGTTGTTGAAATATGAATATCTGGATGACTGGAACCGGCCCAAATCTAAAGCCTCAGAAAAACAACCAAGCAATCCTGGAGGAGCAGGTGTATTCAGTCTACACTAGATTATGTGACATACAGTTGCACAGTATATACAGTCAATGGACAGACTTAGATAATGTTGCTTAAAGGGGAACCGTTTTTTACAACCTGGACCTTATTTTTGGCATAAAATACAATCATATAACTTTGGTGTAATTTGGAACCATTCAGACTGAATTTGCATCCGCATATATATATATATATATATATATACAGTATATATATAGTGGGAGTGAATGGGGCACCAAAACACAGCCTCTAAATAACACATTATCTGCCATGAAATTTGTTCATTCCATCAATATTTTGTCATAATACGCAAGTGCTATTCCCCGTTGAGTCCAGCACGGTGCTCGGAGATGATAACAGGTAACTCCGGACTCAACGGGGAATAGCACTAGTGTAAAATACTCACCAAAATATTGGTGAAATTAACGAGTTTGGCGCCAGATAATGTGTTATTTAGAGCATTTCCGTGCCCCAGTCACTCCCACTATATGGATATACATGGATGTAAATATCGTCCAAATGACTCCAAATGACACCAAAGCTTCGTAAACGATCATATTTTATGCAGATATCAGAAATAAGGTCCAGGCTGTAAAAAACAGTAGTGCCCTTTAAGGGGACAGACCCAACCATGTGCTAATCTTGGTAGAGGAAGTGATCTGTGAATTACAATAATCCCAGCACTTTAATTGGAGACAGTGATTAGATATGTGTGATGCGCAGAGCCAACACTGCAACCAAAGAGAGTGGCCTATACCATTGTACACATTTATTCTGTTCCTGTGTCTGCTGTGTTGGTGCATTGTTCTAGTTATGCCTTTAAAGCACTCATTGGCAGCTAGTCAGCTAGCCAACTGTGTTGAGTTTCTCTGTAATAATATATTTTCAGCAACAATTTGTTTACTGAAATCAATGCAGCACCATAGAGTTGTGATGCTCTTTTTTTATTTCACATACAGTTTGTGGTTTCACCCAGATGCATGAGCTTCTCCTTTGCTACTCCACTAAGTGAAATGGCGAACGCGCACAGGGAGAGGAGCGCAGCAGAGTACATGTGCAGTGCTTATTCGATATGCAAACACCGCACGACGTCATCTGAGTTGTCCACGCTGCCTTCACATTAGCATGTCAGTACGCAGCAGTCTCGAGAAGGGGGAGGACATGCTTCATTTGAAATGAGAGGCTGGCGACTCAAAGAGACTATGAGCCAAAGAAAACACAGCAGCATCTGGATGCACTTTTGTGATGACAGAAACTGTAAAGCAAAGTGTAATATTTGCCACAATCGATATTTCTAAATGCTTCAAACTGAGGTAGAATATAGTGGTGGGATTTTTTAAGTTTCACTGATTCTGGCCATGTGGGATTCTCCCAGCGGTTACCCCCAGTCTAGTCCAACTCCCTTCAAAGAGCCATAAATCCTATCTCTACGACACATGAATGAGAGATGACTCCTAAGTAGTGCTTTTCCGGCTACCACAGGTCACCCTCATTTGTCTATTCTGTCTCTCCTACTCTGATTCTCTTATTCACATGTTTGGGCACTACCCCCCTGTTTGATGCACTGAAAAGCACATTATGAAAATATTCGTTTTGGTAGCAAGGGGTATTACTTTCCATTAATTTAGTTTGGCACAAGTTCTTCTGCAGGATTACCTTTAGCGCAAAAGAATCCCGTGATGGGCTGGTACTTATGGAAGCTGAACAGACCTGTTTGACGTAAACGAGATTACACTGAAACTAAGTAAACACTAAGTTTCTCTAACTCTGCTCCTCCAACAAGAAGCACTTGTTCGGTCGTCCACTGTTCCATGACTTGCCAAGATGGACATTTTTCAGAGTGCAGGCGTGAGAAATAAAACAGAAAAGAAAAATCAATTACGAGGCAGAGAACATTTCGAAGCGCTCAATGGATCCTGGAGGGATAATAATCAGTGTTTTCCTGCCTCCATGCAGCAAAAGTTCATAAAAGCAGGTTAAGATCAAAGCAGTGTGGTCAGCCATATAAGATCATGAAATCACCCAGTTAGCACCAATATGACCCCATGATCAAGAAGTAGGGCGGGAATGAGAAAGAACAAATGTATAAAAGCTCTTTTTATTTTATTTTATTTTTTAAAAAATGTCTGCAAATTCAGAAGTGGGACAAAGGGAGAAATAAATTGAAAGAGATGAGGGATCAATAAAGAAAGAAGCTGTGGGATTAGAGACGAGAACGGATCAGAGGAATTCAGCAAGGTCAACAAAGGCGAAGAGAGTGAATAAGAGAATGTGAAATAGAGAGAGGGCATGTGAGACAGTGCATCGGCTGAAAACTGTACTTTCAGTTATGAGAAAAAAAAGTCAGGCTTGGTTTTTATTGCAAGAGAAAATTGAAGTGGCAACTAGTGGGGTCTATCACTTATAGATTCCATCATGACTTGACAAGGTTGAGGTACCCCTGGTGCTTGAACATATCAACACAGATACACACTATGTGGATGTGCCATGGCTCCATTACGGCTGCCCCCTTCACACTAACAAGCCTTTTGATCCCAGCTGAACGGGCACGTGTCCACAGACCCATGATACTGTGTCATGTGGTTACTGAACTAAATAACCATCTGAGCCTAAGATGAATCAAAGTGTGTGCGTGTGTGTAAGATCTGTGGACAAAAACTTGTGAAACCCTTCCTTCCGATCTGCGTAACTGCGCAATTAAGCATGCACCATGGACTTGAGGAAACAGGATTTGAAAGTACACACACATCTATGTGTAGGAAGCAGTTCAGTTACACTCATATAATATCTATTCCTCCATTAGTAAATCCGTGGATATACCATGACCTGGATGACCGAGAACCTTCACAGATATTCTCCATTAGTAAAGTGGACAAGATCATGTTAAGTCCATGTCTTTGAGGTCAGGATCTTATTTTAGGACCTCCCTACTGCTGTTTTCATACATTCTGTATGTAACTCATATGCATGTGTCTCTATGAATGTAACCATATGTACATTGAATGGTGCCACTTAAAACTGTACTCGCCACAGTGCATTAGAACGGCTTGTGGCGTGTTAACACCCGGGCGCTGTGGCATTAAGTGTCGATGAGAGATGATACGTCTAATGCGTGTTTATGTTCTGTCAGACAGCTTGCTCTGTGAAAGAGAGTGTGTGCGCGACCGAGAGAGAGAGAGAGAGTGAGAGGGAGAGTGAGTGAGTAAGACGGGCGTGAAAGTCCTCCATCCAAACTATGTCAACTATTTAATTCTGCTCCTCCGAGAGCCAGGGCATCTGTCAAGCAGAGACTTCAGCTGTCCTCTGCTTCTCAAGCTCTCCCAGAATCCCCATCTGTGACTCTTTGTATGCCGCTAGATCTGCTGTGGTGGGCAGTATCGTCTTACTGAGGAGCGCATTAGAGTGACGCGATTTCTTTGCTTGTTAATGAGTTTTGCATTTGACAGTCGGAGCAGTTACTAACCTTAGTGTCGGTGCTACAGTGAAAAGTTAGTGCTGGGCTTGTTTGCTGTCAAGCCAGGAGCTTACATTAAACCAAATCTCAGTTTTAATCCCTATCTTCAGGGTTTTATCCTTATTATACAACACTAAGCCTAAACTAGCCATGGCTGTTGTGAAATGCATTTGCCAAACAAATCAGTTAGTACTCCTCTCTAAGATCCTTTCTCTTGTAACAAAATCAAAAACAGCTGGAAAAAGAAAGTTTGAAATGTGCCTTTATTCTTGATTTTTGTTTTTAGGTCATTCAATGTCCTGGAATCTAAACACTTACAGGAAAGGTTAACTGAGGAGGTTTGGAGATACAAGCATTTGTGTGAAAATATTTCAGTCGTCATTGTTGTAAGTGAAGCAGAAAGTAGAAACAAACATTAACTCAACTGATAAAAAAAAAGACACAGCACCAACTAGTGTTTGGGAGGTGTTGTTACAGAACTGTCGAGCACATGAGTATAAATGGCTCAAATGCATAGGTTACGCTGGAAATGTCCATATGTACAACTTCTGTTGTACTTAATTTACTATTTTTTTTTGTATTTATTCATATTTGCTTTTTATCTTTTGTGTGCACTGTCCTTTAGTCCCCCTGCCAGAGTTAAATAAGGTATCATTTTAACTTATTATAGTTCTCATGGAGGCCCTGGCATCTCTCTTTGTCTGTATTACCTATGTTGAGGTTTTGGTCAAAACTGCCAGCTGCATCCAGCCGTCCACTTACCACCAAGGATCTAAAATGTGAAAAATCTACTGGACATGCACTTTTATGTGTTTGGACATGTACATTCAACATCACCTTCCTGCAGTCTAAATTCACCCACCATATTACCAGGATGTGTGTGTGTCTATGTTAATGGTGTTATGTCGAATATCAGTGATATGTTATGATGGGGCTGTAAGCCGTGGGAGGACAGGAGAGCAGGGGATTTGGGAGCAGGGTGTTGAGAGAGGGTTTCAATGTGTGTGGGGATCGGGGGGGAGGTCTCTGTGTCTGAGTGTGGCTGGTGACCGGAGCGACAGGCAGGATGACTCACCATCAGCAGACGACAGGGTCAGGACACATCCACCGGGAGATGATGACTTCATTACATCTTGAAAGATAGATAGAAACATCCGTCCATCTTTTCCACCACTCTGAGTGTAAACCTGTCTGTGGAACAAACAGAGGAAGAACTATTGAATCATACTAATCATAAAAGGGCGTTTTATTTTGTTGTTTTTTTGTCTTGACCTATGATGGGGGCTCCGCGGGGCGTGCTTTGTTTGCTGTTGCCATTGATTTACTCTCATTGTTTTCGACAACCTCCCCATCTCTTTTAGCAGGGACGGGGAAAACAAGAGCAATGGATTTGTAATAATAATTCAAAACAGTGCTATAGATTTCTGCTGTAAAGCCAAGCTCAATGGTGGAATTGAGAGTTATTGATCTTATTCCCACGGTGCTTCTCACTGGCATCAACAACAGAAAAGAGCATCAGAATGTATGTTAGGAGGGGTGAAACGAGCCATGCAGAGCTGTGGCATGATTTCAGATTTTTATTCCTCACTTTTACTCTCGCTCCCTTTCTTTTCCCTGTTTGTCTTTTGTTCATTCCTTACCTTGACAATTCTAACTTGCCAAAACAAAACCAGGGTCAATCTTACATGCCTCACATGTATGTGCAGAAAAATTAGTGGATTGATGGAATTGAAGTCTTGCACAGCGAAAGCAACTTACGTTAACTCTGATCAGTAATGTTGGATTATCATACTTGACCTAAACACAACATTTTAGAGAGGGAAAGTTGGTCCGGAGTCACTCTGTTGGAAACTGATAGCGTAAAGAACTGCCAGACCAATTAAAACCCTTTGGATGGGCTTTATGTAATGGCTCATATTGTAGGAGAGGGGGCATCTGCTTGAGGCCGTCCGGGTAGAGACAGAAAAGACAGAGAAGAGAGCATCAGAAAGAACAAGATGCCACATGCATTTGCCGTAATACCTGACTAAAGCACACACATAGCATCTAAACATGAAAAACGCAAGAGTACACAATACAAGTGGAGTTCCACCATAGACATAGCCTCCTGCTTTGTAAATGTGCTTTCTTCAAGTACAAGTAGCCTTTAAGGAGCCTGCCAAGCGACTGATGTTATACTAATAGTCCAAACTAATAGTCCAAGTGAGCATGGACAGATATTTTTTACTCTTCACTAAGGCTTTATTGAACAAACGTATAAAAGTGGATAAAAGCATGATGTCTGAAAGCCTGCATCCTATACCACTGTATCTGAGAACACAAAGTCTGAACGTGTGGATGTATCAGATGCAGTGCAAAAAATGTAAACACTAGCATCAAAGGAATGTACTCGTCTTTCTCGTAAAAAGAAAGAACTATTTTTCAACTTCAGTGATGTGCCGATGACTACCACATGCTGGAATCTCAATTTACTGCACACAAAATTACAGAAATAGATTGCTAATTACTTCCGTTCAGTTTCAGAAAAAGTTCAACCCGGCAGCCATGTTGGTACGGGGAAGCTATAAACCAGAAACCAGTTCTAATACATGAAGTATATCAGGACCAGACGTCTGTTCACTATTAAAGTAATCATAACTTGCTCAATATTAAACCAATCTGCCATCTCTGTGGTTTGTTAACAAATTCCAGATATGTATCAATGATACATGATACTGAATGTAATAAATGAATGCAGGTTTCATACCAAAACCTTTGATCTTTTGTGGACAGCAAAAATATTCCTATAATATTTAACACATGCATTACATATAAAATGAATTACTGTTCTTTCGGCGTTCTTAAAATAATGCTTACATAATGAAATTTAGCAATCAAACAAAAGCAGAACTCCAAGGCCAAGCACAAGGGCATAGAGATAGCAGCATGCACATCTATGAAGGTTCTCAGTCATCCAGGTCATTTGATAAAATGTGGACGATGTTGTCTTTAAAGGAACGTCTTTGGTCTTTCAAGTGTTTTGCCTTTGTGGTGAACAAGTTCAGGCAAATGTACAGACTTGTGCATTGGGGAAACAAAACAGCCCATCCACAAACGCATGTTCCAACACAAGAGAGCCAGCAAATCAGGAAACGATTCAGCAGTCCACCTACACCTGAAGGACAGACAGCGCTCCTTTGAAGACAGCACTGTCCACGTTTTAGCAGAAGAAAACAGGTGGTTTGAAAGAGGAGTAAAGGAAGACATGTAGGTCAAACTGAAAAATGTTTCTCTGAACAGAGGAGGTGGACTGAACTATAATCTGCCATCAATTTACAAAACAGTCTTAACTTCTGTCCCCAAGAAGTTTCACCCCAAATCACGCCTTGAGACTGGAGCCTCTGACTGATAGTGGGGTGTTAAAGCACCCCACCATATTAACAGACATTAACAGACACTAGTTAAGCTATTTTCTGAAGGACTAACCCACACATGTTCCTTTTAATATCCCAACTCCCACCAGTTCTCTAGGACTGAAGAAGCTACTTGGATGAAGCATGTAGTTCAGTCCAGTTGTCTTTCTTTAATGTCTGTGGATATGAGATAGCAGGACATGTTAAGCCCATTCACACTATCCCAGTACTAAATTTAACAGAATAAATAGTTGTTTAAGTGTATGTCACCGAAGTTATTTGTCAGACATTTACAGTAAATGATGACTGCAAGCGTACTGAAATAGACACGATGACACGCTTGCTAGCTAGCCAGCATGCTAAACCCCTTGTGCTCCACAGTTCCACAACTCTAACAAGGGTACTGCAATTGTAACTCTGGCCCTATTGGATTAGGATTAGTATTACCTGGGGACATTATGTGATTGAGAAATTAGAGCATTAACACAGGATAAAGGCTCCGTGTTTAACTTAAACTTTACTTGTTATGTCCCTGCTACTTTTAGCTTCCATTCTTGACAGAGGTAATGTTATACCTTTATGCCTCACACCAGACTTTTTGACGGCTTTAGTTGCCACCTAACTACCTGACAATATTTAAATCAGCCCTACCTTTACTGGTGTGATGGACATGATAATACGTCACTAAATAAAATCCAACACATCAAAATATGCTTCCATGCATGTCATCCATCTCATCCGTCACATTTTTGAGCTCCTGCTTGAACTTGCGTTTTTTTGTAAAAGGGTCTGGATACTCTGCAGTGACAGCCTGACTTTGAACCCAAACAGCTAGATTGATAACACAGTCTTCATAATTATTAAGTGGCGTCGAACAAAACTGCTCATTTGCACTTGATCCGTATTATTACAGGTATTAGCTGTGTTAGAAGAACTAGGGTAACCTGTGTCGTCGTGTTTACTACACAAATTACAGACATGGCTGACTTTGCGGGATTAAGATCACAGGTGACCTCTGCAATTATAGGTCCCCAATTTGTCCTGTGACCAAGGGGGTTTTAGCCTTATACGCACACAACTAGATCAAAACCTCTACTCTGAGAACAGAAAGGAAGCAGCATAACTGTTTGCTATTACATTACCAATCTTTTAGATTCACATATTTAATGAAAATACGCAGATTTATTCCACTCTGCTGCTTATTTAAAGCCATCCTTCCTTGCTGTCTGAATATTAAACGTGATAGAAATATGACTGAGCCAAGGATTATTGCAGTTTTATATGAAAGACTATGTAGTACGGGCCTATTTTAGGAGTCAAAAACAGAAGCAGAGTAAATTAAGGGTATTTTGTCTGAGGGGGAGAAACAATAATCAACAGTGATTACATCGCTGCGAGTTCAAGGTGAGCCAGACACAGCTGAAACTATCAAGCATGTAACATGGAAATGATTTCAGAGTGAAGGGGTGCTGTCTAGTGGTGAGTGGCAGACTCATTAAAGTGCTGTCTCTACTTTGTTTAGTCAAGACTGAAATAGTTTGGGCCCCATTAGTCTGCTGGTTTGATGGGAGATTATTGCTTCTGAGAGTTTGCACTTCGTCCTCACTCTAATTTGACCTTCAGTACATTTATACTTTAATTTTGTGACTTCCTATTTCAAGATCGACTACTGATGCACAAGGGGAAGCCACTGAAATAACGAAATAATCCAAATCTGCAGTTTTGTCTTGATCGCAGCCCTTAATTACAACATGTCCTCTCTTGCTGTTTAAGTAGGGTAAAACCACTTTGATAATTTAGTTTTAATACATCTATTCAGTCAACTTTGCCTCTGTCGCGATGCTGATGCATTTCTCCTTCTCACCCCACCCACAGCGGTAGAAGTGAACTTTTGTTTCAGCGTGCTACCAGTGAGAAAGCCATCTGTGGACAGGCTGGGTGGGAGTTCTTCTGATGTGTTTTTCTAAGGCCACGTCGGTGTGAAAGTACCACAGAGGCCTCATTTGTCAGAATCTCTGTGCATTGTATTTGGAATGCTTAAAGATTGGGGCTTGAAAGCCAAGTGTTGTGAGACCACATCTGAGGGCAAAAAAATGTCTACTGCAGTTATGAATGAAGTTGGGATGGAAAAGCCTGTTGTGGTATGGTACAAATAATTGTACCAGTGGGGATAAAGGCACACAGTTTCAGATCCTTTCAACCTCACATGCGTTCATGGTGTTGCATTCATTTGCACACCACACACACAAAAAAAGTCAATAGAAGTAGTTGTTGGAATAAGAAGAAATTCAACCCCTGGGTACTTAAACACTTAATCAAGGAGGTGTAGGATTGCTAGTTTGGCTAAATTAGAAAACTTGTCAGACACAGCTCTTTATATTCTGATGCTGGCTAGCACTTCATCTGAAGCATACTGACACATTAAACTCCTCAGACACAGCATGTATACGCAAAAAGACATAAGCTCATATTCTGTCACAAGAATAAAAAGGCCTCATTTTCATGTAACGCACGGATAACTATTAAGACACTAGAACCTGTTAAGGTTTTATCAGCTCCTCTGTGCCGCATTTTATGATCACACACAAGGTCAGAAAGTAACTAGGAGGCCTCTAACTCCCTCCGTCTCTTCGGATCCCTCTCCCCGCTTGTCACTGCCTGGCAGCGCGGGAATGAAATCACGGCCACCGTATTGGCTTTCTGGAACGCTCCTCAGCTCTGAATGGGAAGGTCACCCACGGCGCGGACAAGCAGGATTCAATTTAAAATCTGTACACCTCACCGAGAAGCACTCATCCTGCGCGGGTGTGTGTGTGTGTATGTGAGGAAGATAGTGACATGCATCCTTCTTCCTCACTGGCAGTGACTGCGTCATTGAAATGTGACACCACAAACTATGGTAAACCTCTACAACCACAAAAGCAGGGGAGCAAATAATGTTAGTTAAATGTTGAAAGTTCTGTTTCAGGCCACAGAAATCACAACTTCCTTATTACTCATAAAACGCATAATGCACAGTCACACATACACCCTTCCACTGGGCCCGCAGTGGCGCCAGTGGAACAGGTAGTGTCGCCCAAAGGTTGTATGCTCAAACCACCGGGGGCCAATCGGGAGATTGTCCCCCTCAGCCAGGAACCTGCCCACAAAGACAGGAAGTGGAACCCTTCCACCTGATACCGCAGCACTCGGGACCCTGAGGGAAAAACATTTCAGCGTGACGCCTGTGATGGATTAACTGCTATTCCCAAAACGTGTTTACCTAGGCACATGCAGACGGTAAGCAGGAGGCTGCTGTGCATACAATGAAGACAAACAAGGCAGAATGTAGCAGCGGCAGCACAACAAATAAGGGCATGCTTCAGGAATAAAAAAAATTAAAAAAGAAAGAAAGTTGCTAGTGAAATAGCGTTAAGGTATGGGAGGGAGTGGGAGGCTTTGGAGTCATTACTCATTGTTGAGTGTTGTCAAATGATATTAACCCTTTCATCAGTTCAAGCCAAGCAGCCACAGAGCAGTTCTCACTCCGCTGACAGCCTGGCTCATTCTCCTTTCTTCTCCCTCTGTTCTTTGATGCAGTTCCAGCCCAGCGAACAAACTCGGCATGTCCTTTCGTCAGGCGGCAGTGTACCGTAAAAAATGACTGGTGCAGTCTGAACAGCAGCCGGCCGAACCGCATTCAGCATCAAGGGTCAGAGTCTGAGGCAAGGCCTTTGACACAGGTCAAAGCCAACCTCCCCCTCCTCCTGCCAGACCTGTCACTCAGAAATGTTGAAGAAATTATAAAGGAAATGGAATTATTGTAATCAGAAGCAAAGGGTTTAGATGGACGCACTTAATAGGTACACCTTGCTGGTTCTAGATTGATCCCTTTTTGTTTTCATAACTGCCCTAATTCCTTGTGACATAGATTCAACAAGGTGCTAGAATTAGCCACCAGAAGAAAGGTATACTGGGATCATTAAGGGATGGGCATGGTCAGCAACACAATTAGGCATTTAAACAATACTCCCATATTACTAAGGGTCCCAAAGCAGGTAACAAAAATATGTCCCCCAAACCATTACACCTCCACCAGCAGTCTGAAGCTTTGATACAAAACAGAATGGATCATTGCTTTCATGCAAGGCTCATCAGAACAGGCAACGATTTCCAATCCAATCCAGTCCAATTTTGGTGGGCCCTTGCAAATTCTAGCTTCAGTTTGCTGTCTTTAGCTGACAAGTGTGGTCTTGGGCTTCTGTTGCCCATTTACTTTCAGGTTCAGTGTGCTTTCAGGGATGATCTTCGGCATAGTTGTTACAAGTGATTATTTGAGTGTCACTTTCGATCAGCTAAAACCGGTCTGGCCATTCTCCTCTGACCCCTGGCATCAACAAGGCAGTTTCACCCAGAGAACTGCAGCTCACTGGATATTTTCTCTACTTCAGATTGTTCTCTGTGCACCTTAGAGATGCATAAAAATCCAACCAGATCAGCAGTTTCTGAAATACCCAGACCCGGCCATCTGGCACCGACAACCATGCCATGTTCAGAGTCACTTGAATTCCTGCCTCATTCTTATACGCGGTTTAAACTTCATTACATTTTGTTGACCGTGTCTGCGTACCTAAATATACTGAGTTGGTGCCATGTGATTGATTAATTAGATATTCAGTTGAACAGGTGTCTCTAATAAGGTGGTGAGATGTACTGTACTAATGTTGGGGTTAGGGTTAACCCTACGTTAAGACATTTGCTTCTTTAAAAAGCACTGAACTTGAATTTTTAGTCCATGGCACACCAGACTGACACAAAACATTGTGGGACAGAATATTCTAATATTGTAGGATGTAGGAAAAAATATAATTAACCTCACCATCTTCTATATCCATACTTCCAGCGCCTATTGCATTCAAAAGGAACTCGTGACTTCGTGGTCACAATGTGGGAGTCTGTGTACATCACAACATTTTGCGTACAATCGGTTCTCGGTATTCAAGAAGTAACATCAGCATGAGAAATATGAGAACACTGCTGCTAGGCAACTAATGCAGATTAACAAGTGAAAGACTACAAAACTCAAAGAGGACATGAATGGGTACACTGAAAGGATGAGGCCATTCGGGAATATCAACATTTCTTTTGAGATGTTATAAAGAAAACTCTGTATGACTGAATATTTTACCAACGAAAAACTTCCGCCATTTCCTAAAATGGCAGCAAAATGTCCTCTAACACGGTTGTGTATGCCACAAGAGGAGGCCGTTCAGTTGGACTTTTCTTGTGAACGTTCTAAACACAACCCTGTTTGAAGGGAGCATACAACACATGAAAGTCAGTACAATAGAGGCACTGTGAGCTAACTATTTAAATGACAGGAATACCTGCAGGAATATTATACAGCCAATAAACCTTGCAACCTCTTTTTTGATCTTATTAAAATGACACAGCACTTGAACATTTTCCCTTTGCAGCACTTCAAAATGGGGGTTGTGTGTGATATTTTTGGTAAGAAGTTGTTTATCTTCCTGTAAAGACGAAGTTCTGTGAGCACAGAAAAAGAAATTGAGCTGTATCCAAGACGTGGCAGACATCGCTGACATCTCAAAGGCAGATGCTGTAAATCTGAAGCCGTTGCCGGTATCTGCATACGTAGACAGCAGTAGGGAGGCGAGTGCTGTAAGAACACGGATACGTCCATGTGATTTGAACAAACTGACCCTTTCTGGTCTGAGCCAACACATCTGTCCCTCTTGGATTCCATCTCCTTTTCCTGTGATCTTTATACACATTTTCAGTCCTCCTTTGCTTTCCTCTTCTCCTCCTGTCGTCACTCCTCTCAGCAGCATGTTGTACAGTCTGGGTCTCTCTCTGGGGGGCTATGCGCTACGTGTATGTGCCTTGGATGCCAGACAAGCCTGACCCATTTTACCAAACGCTTTTATCCCCCCCCTCTCCCTTCGCTCTGTCTCCTTCTCCCTCTCCGTTGACTTGCTGTACATTTGTATGCATCTCAATTGCTGGACTGTGTTTGGTATCCATTCATCTCATTTTACCTCCCGTTCTGTTCATACTTCGATAATACTGAAGGGGGTCCTTAGCTGTTTTGCATTCCAAAGGGTGTTCTGGCGTACATCTCTGTGAGGACATAACGCATTGCTTTGCCCCTCACCATAACCTTCACAACTACATGCCTAACAACCAAACCTGACTTTAGAATGAACCCTAAAACCGCCCCCGAAACCTCTTGCCAAATGAGAACTACCCAAAACGTCAGCATTCCCAAGCACTAAGCCTTCTATTGGCGCTCACAAAAATAGGAGCTCACACACAGACACACACACACGCAGTTGATGTGAGACCCAGACTTTGAGTGTGTGCAACAACTAAAGATAGAATTTGCAGACAGGCGCGGTGAGTGGGGATAATAAAGTCACAAACATCACCGGAGAGACGAGCAGGAGACGTGAGGGTGGACTTCAAGGATTGAGCTGTCCAGAGTGACACATGCACACAACAAAACTCCCCATGAGGAAGCCAGACACACCTCGAGGAAGACTGTGTGCACAAAAACAAAAAGTAAAGAGCACAAACTCTTAGAGGCGTGCATATGTGATGGATCATGGACTGAACGAGCCCTTGATAGAGGAGCGAGACAGTAATGACCAAACTCAATTAGCCCGGCCGTGTGCGCCCGTGATGGGCAAAGCCTCCGGCCCGTCGCTAAGAGCATAGAGAGACTCATAAATCCTGATTATTTTAGCTAACGAGGACTCGCCCCCACGTCGGTAAATCACAAACAGGTAAGAGCTTGCACGATGAACATCAAACACCACCCGCATTTAAACTCTACAAATATTACTCCCGCTCCCTCAGACACATGGTGGCTGGGTTGTTTGCTTACCTAAAGGGCTTAATACTGGCTCACATCTGAGAAAACACAGCGGTGGCACGGTCTAGACACTGACTGACAGGACACACACATACTGCACACCCCCAATTAGTTGACCCTTAGCTTAACACACACTCTTTTGCTCTCTTACACATGTCTCTTCTGATGCCTCGCCTCCCAAAAATGGCTCGCTATGTTGCGCTTTTTGCCAAGTGCATTGGCTTGCCTCACTTGGCAGGTTTGACTTTGACTTTTAAACGCTGCACTATTTTAAAGTAGTTTATTGAAACAAGAGCAATCGGTAAATTAATATTTTTTAAACATGCAGACTGTTTATTTATCAGTAAGCAGAAGTAAAGATGTCAGAACTCAGCTTTTTAAGGATAATGTGACCAGCTGCTTGTACCCTGTCACCTCATCTGCCCAATAATTGTTTTTTTTTTCTTGTGGCACATTTTAAAGCTTCATAGGCTTGGGGTTTAACTAGCCTGGACTGTTTATACAGCAGTAGCTTGCATAAACATATTCCCTTTGGTGCCAAGAGTTAGAGATTCAGAAGATTGACCCCAGTCTCTGTCGTGTCTTTATGGACATCTGCAGGGCAGCATGTTAGCTTAGCTTAGCTTAGGTTAGGTTATAGGCTAAAATGGAGAAATGATTAGCTTGACTCAGTGCAAAGGAAGCAAAGTCCATTTACCTGCACCAAAGAAAAATACCTCTACATGTAACTGGATGGTCCTAGAATCGGCCTGAGTTGTAGAAGACCAAATCAACTCTATGGCGTTCAGATGACGTGTATAACTACGTTGCGGTTACTCTCCTGCCACTCGTCACATAAGACCAGCTAAAATTATTTGATTGGCCCGGCAGATTGTAATAGTTCCCAACAGTGACTCCAGACCAGTTTTTACACCACAAAGATGTTTTGAGCGAGGGAAAGTTAGGATTGGCTTTCACGCTATCCAGTTGTTAGCATGTTAAACTATTAGCTTCTGTAGCTTCACCAAGAGTTACTTAGAAGCAATTTACCGCTGATGTTGAACACCAAGCATTTTGTGTACAGAGCTTCCCACGTCCTAATCACAAGCTCATGAGCTCAGTCTTATTGCAGCATATACAATATTCCAATATATTAACCTGCCATCCGCCTCCTCCATTTCTGAAAACATCCGCAAAGACATTATGCTCGACTCTGATCAAAAATGTCAACTTATGATGATGGCTGTGAATACCACAAAGGGCGCCAATAGACGCTTCTGGTGAAGGCGGGAGACATGGCTCCATTTCAAAGCATACTACATACTGTAGGTCCCAGTCTACACGTCTCCTCGGTCCCCTCATCTCCCAAAAATGACTCCTTGTGTGCTAATATTAGCTGTTCCTTGCTCTGCAGGATTGAGTTTGACTAGCATTCAGACTGTGTGCAATTCTCCATGCTTCTTTTAAATGTAAAAACATTTTTGCTTCCTCATGTTTGAACCAATTCTTGTTTTCAAAGAGTTTAAGAAGTTATATATTTGATTAAGAAACCAAAATGTATAAGTGACAAAGTGGTTTTCTTATGTTATACGTGTTATGCCAACAGGTAAGCAACAGCAGTAAGATTTAGAGATGATGGAGGGTGGATTTCATTATACCGTGATTGTCGCTAAGCTAAATCAGCATGTGGCTGGTAAAAACAAGTTATTGCTGTAAAGAAAGAAAAAAAAAGCTTTCATCCTGACATAAGAAGCATATTACAGCTTCCCAAATAACTTTCAGTTTGCTGAGATTTTCTTTTGCAAAGGATCACAATTTTTGCTGGTGCTAGACTTAATGATGAGCTGTCAAACTGTCTGCACATATCTTGAAAGATAACATTCGTTTGAGTCTCTATTTCAGACTCGCACATATTCTAACTGGCTCCAGTCATAGAGAAATATACCTAGGAAAACCCACCGTGGGAAGCTGGAGTCATTTTAAAATGACTGAACCTTCTTGGTCGTGACTCTTGCCCCGAGCCTGGTAGTTGTTCCTCTTCGCGAAACCTCTTCACAACATGAAATCGAATCCGTCTTTTCAATTCCTCCAACCTGTGGCTATAAACTGTGGTTTTGGGAGCGAGGGGAGTCGGGGGCCCATTCCATGAGGTTAATGTCTAACCATAACCGCAACCACTCCCTCTCTTCCATCTTCGCGTCTTCTCAGCATTGACCACAATACTTCTCTCCTACTGTCTAGGCTGTCAGTCATTTGTCCTGCTATAATTTGTCCAAACAACACACACACACTAGATTTACCCTGTATTCCTACTGATCCAAGGCATCCTAGGTGTGTTTTAGAAATCTATACAGCAGATTTTGTATTGAGACTGGGTCAAGTGGACATTGTTCCAAGGCCAGACAAATGGGCAGAGAGTACACAAAAGCCTGAATGTGCATCCAATACGTTCACCTTGTCTTTACCCTTTTCCACACACACACACACACACACCGGTGTATAAGCCAAAGCCGGAGGCAGCGTAACAACATCAAAGATTGAGTAAGTTGCGGCGGGAGGAAATTGCTGCTCCACCTTGCTGTGGCGGGATGACATCAGAGACGTGGGTGGCAGAGGGGTGCCAAGGCCTGAAGGGAAAGGCGTTGGTGAGGGAGGGCAGGACAAGAGGGGGGAGGCATCAGGCCGGCGCAGAGAAGGTTAGCTCCTATCATTAACAACCTTGACGTCATGGCATAACATGGGGAACGGCCCGGGAGAAGGTTTCGAAGTAACTGAGGAAAGTTTGGGAATAAATTTGCATAGACTTATGTGGTTTGCCGGAACTTTGGGATTGAGACGTGTGCTGAAGGTTTAGGGTGTGACTCAGCAGCTGAAGGAAATGTGACTTTTAATCAATCCTCCTCTATTGGAGTTCAGATATTTCAACACTTCGTTTCGATTCGGTTTCGCTCCTGTTAAACAATACAATTCAGCGTCCTCCCTGACGATGTTCCATATACTCCCAGCAATCCAAGAAAGTCTTGACGACGAGCGCCTTGAATTCACACAGTTCAAAACTATCACAACTTCAGAAAAAAATTAACCGTAGCGTAGCTAAATGACAATTCTTGCCCCAGTGGATGACATTTATAAGCTGTCTTCAGCATCAATTACACACCCTTTAATTCACTGGCAAACAGCCGACTGCCAGGACAAATGTAACATCCATATACTGCAAATGTAATTTACTGACTCACTGTTGTTATTGCGCTTTTCCAGTCAATACTCTCCTGATTCTGGGGAATCTCAAAGCAAAAAAAAAAAAAAAGGTGGGCAAGCAAGCTGAAGCACTTTTGAAAATGAGCTGTACAATAGAGTATTGTCAGCGATATATTATGTTTCTAATTATGATGACACACAACTTATCTACTGGCGGGGAATAGGCACTCAAGTTTTTTACATTTATATAAATTGATTGGCTATGAGCTGTGGACCTGCAGCACTGTTGACAAAGTGCGTAAGTGATGGTAGCAGATGGACCAGGACTAGGTTTGGATGGTTCATGGAGCTAATATGCCATCTAGTGGTGTAGTATTGTACTCAGCCCTACACCAACAGTTCTCAAGTGCTCTACTTGGGCATAATTAAGATGTAAAATCAATTTGCTTAAATATCAATGTTAGGCCATGTCTTACTTCTACTCTGCTACATTTCATAAGGCAATATTGGGGTTTTTTATTGCTCCATATTTATAAAGCACTCAAAGATACTATACATGCCAAATTAAACCCCCTCACCAGTACGTCAAATGTGGCACAAATATGCCATCACTTATAATAATCTAATATAAGAATACCAATTTACAGAGAGCGATTCCGTTGCAATTGTTTTCTTTTAAACAAGAAAGAAAAATCCCGAGCAAACCAGTCACAACCGATGAAAGTCATACTGGAAGAGACAATTAAAACATCAGGGCATTTATTTTACTGCGAATGTGCTTTACAGTATAAATGTCAGTTCAGAATGAACTTTTATTAGATCCAGTAGCAAAAACAAACAAACAAAAAAAAGGAACGGAATGTAATCAGCACCAACAAATACACATACAGATGTACTGTAATGTAAGGGGAAACACCTATAACTTGACACTTTCAAAGTACCTCTGTGAATTTTGTTAGAGCAACAAAAATGTGTCAAAAATATACGTTTAAAAAGGCAGCCGACTGCAAGTATTAACATTAAAATGTCACAGAAAGTGACTAATGACTATGTCATTCTGTGTTGTGGCCCAAACAGCCAGATGTGTATTTTCACTGAAAAGATTTATTATACACAAAAACTTTCCTAAGGAATGGATAATCCAGCATAATATTTCCTGGTTCAGCATTCCCTTTTTCTTGCAGACATTTGAGAATAGTACTGTCTTACAATTCCATGGAGTTATGGAATGTAGGAATAAAGTGGCTAAGTGCCGTACAACCTCCCTCCATTTACTTGTTGAAAAGAAATGATAATACTAGTTAGAAAGTGAAAACCTCTTATCAAAATATTACGTACTGTTTAGTCAGTTTGTTTGCCACTCACTCTGTACACAGGAATGTCAACGACTATATTTTAAACCATGAGGAATTATAAGACACTATGAGCAGCATAAGAGTGCATCCTCTCCAAAACTTGAAAACAACTAAAAAAAGAAAAAAAAAATAGGAAGTACAACCATCTGCCAACTGTGCGTCCTTACTCATTCACCCTCCTCTCCTTCTGTCCATCTGTCAACCAGGGCGCCTGTAGCAGGCCTCCTTGTAGGAAGTTGCATTGACGACACTGAACATGTCTCTCCTGACAAAAGACAGGAAGTTTTTCAGAGGGCAGAGTGGCTGGCTGGCGTGGCGGTCATGGGCGCGACAGAAGGTGGTGTGAAAGGTCACGTCTTCACCGTTGTATAGCACCCTGATGAACAGTTCTCCGTCTTTTGCCTTTGACTTCTCACCTTTTCCAGCTCTCTTTTTTCCCTGCCCTTGCACAGCTAGAGGAGGACTCTTCCAAAGCTCAAAGACTATTCTTGCTGCAAAACGCGGGAACCTGGCCTCCTCCAGGCCAAGGGCGCTCAGCAACGGGGCCACGGTGACGTCATGCGCTGATGATAGAGTGAAGACCTCCTCGCCTCCTATGCGAGGCTGTCGGCCGGCCTCATTGCCCTTAGCGACCCGCTCCATCTTGGTGGCTGTGCGATTGAGGTAGGGGTACATGGCCAGGATGGCGTATTTACGGTACAGGCCCACTCTTCTCCGATCGACCTCGTCATCCAGCTGCTGCCGACGAATTACGGCAAACTGTGCCATCGTCAGGCATCCACCAGTGCCACTACCTCCTATGGGAGCACATGGGAAAGAAAGGTCGTGGCACAGGTGGCAAAGCAGGGAATCTATAGGGTTTGCAGCTCGGAGCTGGCGGGTGAGAAGACCCAAAGTGCGTGCCATGTCAGCGTAAGTCCTCTCCAGTTCAGTGTCTGCCACTCTGAGTCGATACTGTCTCCTCTGCTCCTCCTCCAAGTATTTGTTTCTGGCAGGGCAGTCGCATGCCGATCCGCAGAACAACGTGCTCCACTGATGACGCACGGTCAGCTTTGTCCAGTCAAAGTTGGGGAGGAAGCCGTAGAGGAAGGCCAGTCCGCTCTGGAGAGTGCGACTCTTCCCTGTGGTCTCCACCCACACCTGGCGGGGTGACCAACCAGAAGGGAGGAAATTGTGCTGTTTGTAGGCGTGGAGGAGAAGCTGCCCGTTGCGGAGGTGCTGCACCACACCTGGAAACGGACAGAAACAAAGAGTTCTGACTTCCAGTTATAACTGGTAACAGGAACGTCATGAAGGAAAAGGGATTATATAATCAGTCACTAGACTTGGAAGAAAGTTAAAAGGGCTAAAAAAAAAAAAAAAAAGGTAGAAATAAACTAATAATAACTTTTCTGTCTATGAATGTTTAATTTTGGTTCCCAGAAAACTGTCTTGTCTTGGTACCTGTTTGCGTGAGTTCTCCCATCTCACAGGTACTGTGGTTGGGCAGACGGGGAACAGAGCCCAGTGGTGACTCCCAGTGGCCACGAGCCCCTTGGCCCATGTGACTAATGAAGGAGTTCAGCAGTGGGTGAGAGGGTTTCCTGAGGGAGGTGAGGGGTGACACGGGGAGAGAGACAGACACGCGTCCATAAGCATAAATCATTTACAGATAACCACACAGGTAATACACGATGGGGGCATCTGTGCTGTTCTGACTGGCTTCCCCACTTTATTGACATAATTAAATCTACTCACAAAGATGGTGCTTAAAGAATAGCTGTACTGTTCTTACACCAGGTAACGCCCCACACTGAGACAAACATGTTTCCTCTAGTTTGACACAGCTCGACAGTGGGAGTCATGTGACTCTTGGGGACTGTGTGTCTAACTACTTCAGTACAAAACTCACTATACAGCTTAATACACCTGAATGAATTTATTACACACAGAAATGCTCAAAGTTTGAAAAAAGAGCACTTCAAAAAAAGAAAATTGCCACAGTTGAGCTGTGTTTATTGAGTATTTCCACAAATCTTTTGTGAAAAATATTTACTTTGTGACAGTTATAAAATGAATGACAGTTGAACTTTATAGCCGTTTCAGTTTTATGGTCCTAATCTAATGGCTCAGAATAATACCAAACATACTTTGCTGTGTTCAGCTTCCCAAATGTTGTTTTTGTCTCTTTCAAATTCCTATGATGTCTTCAAGTGACTCACCACTGATGGGACAAATCAGACATTTTTAAGACATTGACATGGCATTTTCCTCCTCACTTAAAATACTGCACAATTAATTATTCATGAGATACGTATATATATATATATATATATATATTTTTAATGAAATTAACAATTGTAGACTTTTGTTCTTCAAAATGTACAACACTGCTAGGAGGAAAAGCTTGATTGGTTTAGAAGTTAGTCAACTGACAGAAACTTTGCAGGAAGGGAGATAATCAAATAACTGTTACATACACATATGATATTACATATCAAGTCTAAATGTAAAACATCCTCTGGCTCCAGCCTCAAGCCATTGCGTGTTATTATATTACAAAGCAGGCAATGTGATATGATATGTATCGTACATTATGACAGCATGACTGTATCGTACATTATGATACATTATAATATAGGTCACAAATGAAAATAATAATTAGCTGTTACAGTCGTAAACATACCAGATGCCAATGTTAATCATAGTCGGTTTAAAGGAAACAAAAAACATTTATGAGATATCCACATGTTCAGTATGTAGCTGGCTATTCCCTAAATCCACCACCAGGTGTCTCTCTAACACAACACTGCTCAGCAGCAGCAGCACTGTTCAATATGTGTGGGAGGGAATATGGGAGATGGAGATATAAAAAGATGAAAGAATTTGTTGCCTTGAGACACACACGCACGCACACGCATGCAAGCACCTACATACGCTCACACACTAGCGCGCAGGAATCAGGGCAGTGAGAAGAGCAGTCGGTGATCTAGTAGATTAGAGATGATTGAAGATTACACTTTAATATAACAAATCTGTGGGAGCTGCAGATCAGAATGCCCAGATTAAAGGGAAGCGCACACACGGTTTCCATAGTGATCGCGGACTGGTTTAAGAACAAGCCATACAACATGACCCACAGTCATTACCCATCATGCCTGTCATTGGTATAATTTACGCAGCATAGTAAAGCCTAATCTGGCATCTACAGCCACAAGCTTTATTATAAAAGGACCATGACATGGTGACCTCTTTATTTGTCAAAATACAAGCTTCAAAGCATTATCTTTAAAGGCATTTCATTCCCTTTTTGCTGTCACACTGCATCAGAAACTGTTCCCACTCTCTAACCAGTCTCCAGTCTCTGCATTATGACGCTTTAACGCTCACTTACAAATAATATATTCATTACAACGCACATGAGAGTGCTGAAATGAGGGAAATATTTTGCCAACCAGTGCTCCATTCTGCCCTGTCATCAGCAGATCAGTTTGCTGTGGGGAGTCTGGGACGATTTAGATTTAATTGGCTCCACTCGGAGACTGGATGTCAGTGAATTGAGACAGCAGTGTGGACAAAGAGCCAGTCAGGCTGTCTATTAGGCTGATTGTTGCAAACCAAAGATTACGGAGCCCAATTACATTAAGCAGGGATTATTATCACTGGATCGGACGGTAAAAGATTAGCGAGGAGGGTGGAAGGGATGGAGAGATGAGGGAAAATAGGAAGCATTAAAGGAGGGGGGGCGGTATGAACAAAAAATGAAATGAGATGGTGTGGTCGAAACTTGGAGGAGAGCTCAAGACAAAAATGAATGAGAACGACCGGTGAAGGAAAGGCTGTATTAGAGGAGAGAAAGGAAGAAGAGGAGAAGGAAAGAGAGAGGAGATGTTCCCCCGCTGAAAAGAGCTCAGTTAACCGCAGACGTAGACAGTGGGTCGGCAAGCTGGTGCCAGGGCATGCTCACTCACTCACACAGACACATGCACACACACACGCACACCACCGAGCTCTCAGCAGGAATCCAGCCCAGGGCATATGCTAGTTTGGATCCCTGTAATTACACTCTGGTCTAAATAAAAACAGAACTACCTACATTATTACCAGGATGAACAGAAACACGACATTGGCTCTCCATGCAACACAAGGACACTCAAAACCACAAATATGCCCAACAGAACAGCATGATAGAACAGGAATATAAACCTTTTGAGCTCCCTCTCTAAACGTCTATTACAAATGTCTGATTGTTCCTGTATACGTCAGTGTTCTTGTTCAAACACAACATAGTCAACAGATAGATCACTTTACATAAGCATAAGCATCTTAATTGCTACTTATAATTTCATTCTACAGTGTGAGGCTGCATATTAAGACATATGTGAATGAAAGATGTGGTATTCATTTTTCCCCATCAAACAATAACCAGGCAGCATGCGGCAGTGTTTCAATGTGTTACCTTTTCAAATAAACCTCACTTATTTTATACCAGCCATTTTTACAGCATGCTCTTGTCACAAATAATACATTATAGGAGAATGACTCCTTGAGCCAAGGGAAGAACATAATGCTTGCTCCAGGGCACATCAGTGCTTTTAAGGTTTTAGTTTTGAACACACAAAATAAAACCAAATGAAGCATCCGAGTTTCAGTCGTAAGAAGCTTGTGTTCAGGACGGCCTGTTTTAAGCTTGAGGTCAAGGATCAAGGGTAGTGAAAACATCTAATAATCAAATGTACATTGCATATCAGCTGAACCCGACTAATCTGAAATGCAATTGAGTGTACACAGCGCCAGCTCCAAAGATTAGAGTGTGCCCTGTGCTCTGTCCAGATGTGCAAAGCTGAGGCTGCAGAAGCTTACTGCAAAATTAAGTCATTGGCTAAATCTGAACCCAGGTGCAGAGCCTTAAAATGAGGACTGGACAGAGGGAATTTATTCACCATATGGTGTCATTAAATCATCTGACCAAACTGGATTTAAAAACAAATGCTGTAACACACGTGTACATCTACTTGGAGACTTTGCACAAACTCAAGTTAATGTACACACAAAGTGTTTCTTCTGAACCTCAAGTACAGAGGCACGGTTGGCTTTTAATTACATCCTAACAGAAGCTCTCACCCAGCCCACTTGTACATGCATCAGAGCCGGTGTGAGCACAGACGCTGCGAAGCCTGAGAGGAACAGATACAGAGAGAATGGAGCATAATGAATGAAGGGAGATAACAATATTAATTTAAGCGTGTGGGTTTTTCCCACCCTCATTTCTGTGGGGAGTTTATGCAGCGGCTGCCTCACCAGAGCTGCTCTGTGAGGATGTTACTCAAATCAAGAGAGATAAAACCGTCAACAACTCTGCCTCGACACACCACACACACTCGTACATGTGTTTGTGATTATGCGTGTGTATCCATCTGCACCAAAGCCGCGCGGAACAGATGCAGCAAACCAAACCCACCCGCTATCACTGACACAGGCAACAACGCTGGCAAACCAGACAATTGTTAAATCCTATCTTCTACAGTATTTGTTTGATGATTATAATGATCTTGACGGGCTAAATGCGTCACAAACTGTAGATAACACACACACAAACACACGCAAACACACACAAAAAAGAGACATTTGCTATTGGACACATCCGGCTCATTTGCTAACAGCTGCTATCTAGACAGCGGTTTTTGTAGGAGGACATCAAAGGCAGTTTCAGTAATTGGTATCTAACACTCTCTCTAAGCATTAGATGGTGGAAGAGGGAGCTCATAGCTAGGAGACAGTCAGTGCTTGGGTAGCCTGACTAAGTCCCAGTGGCATTTTGTGCCCTTTACTCTGACCCGATTAAATAAAACTCTGGCTCTGGGCATTACAGTCTTTATGTCATAACTATAGAAACAAGTGAAACAATTTTTAGCTAAGCTCTGAATTTTCTTTGCATTAAAGACTAAAACAATAGTGAAAATTAGCAGAGGAAAAAAAACTCTGCACACAGTTGGATAGTGCCACAACCCTTCAGAGCCATTTTGTTGGAAACAAATTCAGCTCCACAGTGATAAGATGATGTGTATGACTATGTCATTCTTACTCTTGTTTAATGGTAAATGGTTTTGTGTTTACATCGTGCCTTTCTACCTACTGGTACTCAAACACTTTACAGTGACAGTGATGCATCTGGCCATTTATTCACACAAGCTCACACACAATGACACATCGCATTAGGCGCTAACCCTCCTGTCCATCACCGCATAAAGTCCACCCAAACAATTTGACTGGTCCGGCAGATCAATGCTGATATAATCGTTTTTCAACAGAGTGACTCCAGACAAATAACCAAAATTGGCAATTTTAGCATAGGTGTAAAGGCTTTTATTTCTGTATGTGCACTTTCATCTTGCCTGATTTTTTTGATAAACATGTTGCTTTTGGATGACCCAATAAAATCCCAGATTAAAAAATTGCTTCCAGTCTGGCTGTGGCTCATTAACATGTGAAATTAATAAACGAAAAGGAATTTTGACAAGATAGACCAAATAAAAACACCACAGACATCCCCATGGTGGGATAAAAGGTTCATCTTATCTTCCAGTGCTATTCTGGGTAACCCTCTAGGTACTGGGAAAAAATGTTGCATGTGCCTTTACAGTTTATTTTACAGGACGCCTGTGTGTACCTGCTGCTGGACAGAGTGCAGTCGATGGTGGGTCGCTTGGTCTTGGGGATGGAGTAAAGTGGATAGCGGTCACCATGGCGAATCATCACCTGGACAGACAGCAGCTTGTAGTCAGCAGGACTGTGACCTGTCAATGGAGACTCTTGTCAGCGTCAGCTTTTCCCCAGTGCAGTAAATAAAGATGCAGGATAGCATTAGATACACCGAACAAATGAGTGTGTATGTGCCCATGACTATTAAAAACTCAATTCAGAAAACTGGTGAAAGAGGAAAATGATCATGTCCTGGACATGAAACATACTAATTTCGACTCTGATTCTAAAATATGGAATGGTGACAAAACTGCCATCCAGAGGCAAACAGTGTAAAGTTCAATAAGTGATTGCTTGTACAACTTGGTTCAAATGGTGAAGGATACCTGTATGATGACCTCAGGTTAAAAAGAGGACTTCATGCTACTGTGTGGTCAGGAGCACTCCAACATTACACATCATACAGATTAGTAAGTATTACAATATGTACAGTGGTCTAAGGAATTAGCCTAGCAATTAGGAAGACATAAGCAAACTCTACACAGCAAATACGAAAGTGTTAAATTTCTAGTGTTGGTGTTGTATGTTAAAAATACAGTGTTAGTTCAACACTTGTTTCCTCTAATTCAACTATGTGAGAGTTAGTTCCTCAAAAGAGTTGGTGTTAATCTGGGGAGGTAAATCTAAGCAAGATTCAGAATATAAAACCAAATGATACAGAATTCCAACGTATCTGTGATGTGTTTACCTAAAGAGCGGGACAGCAGACAACATTTTATTCTCACTGACAAGGTAAGTCTTATATTAGCGCGTGATTGTTGTATGATGGGTGCATGGGTGCATTTATTTTGCACAAGAGTGTCGATGAATATACACAAAAGTATACACGTTTGGATAACACGGTATATGTACAACTGCACAGTGACAGCTTAAAGCTAGCCAAAGAGATGTAGCACCGCAGGAGATGTCGCTAACCAAATATTAAAACGGTGTCGGAAAAATCTGTCGGGCATTGGAGTGCGCATATTCATCAGCTATGGTGTAGTCTTGATGAATGACGTTGGCTTTACATGGCATAATGTTAAACAATGGAGTAGCCATCATGACAGCAGGCAGGCTGAGCTTCAGTAGTGTCACCGTGCTGGTTCCCATAGTCCAGGTGGTGACTAGTTGGCATGACTGGCGAGCAACGCTAAAAATCAAAATACATACTCCCGCGGTCGAAATCAACCAAGTAAAGCAAGTACTTTTACAAGTTGACTTAAAATGTTGAAAAACAAGCGTTGCAAATTTCTGGTAATGTTCTTATTGTAAATGCCTTTTCAAAATTAGGATCCTGACAGTGTCAACTACGATGAATTCCCCCCCACAACTTCTATACGTTCATCCAAACCACAGCTTTTAACACTGATGTGGGAAGTGCCAAAGAAAGTCCCCGAGTCAAGGAGCTAAGAGCGAGATTTTTGGTGAGCTTCCTTTCAGTTCCTTTTTTTCAGAAACGTCACCAAACTTTCATTTTGACTTGCAGAGTGGACATTCTTCATTTCGGTAATTATTTCAATGCATGTTTCCATGAGAGAGCAGATTCATTTTCTGTTTTTCCAATTAAGGAGTTGATTTATTACAGACCCTATGACAAACCCCTATCAAACGAGATGTGTAAAGAACCTTTGTGCCACATTGCCATATTGTATGACCTGTATTATGGTTATTGCAAAGCCAATCCTATTTTTTATGTAGTGTGTTTGTTGTAAATACATGTTGATTGAGACTACAACTTGTAAAGTCAAGTGGGATGTATGGTTTTGGGGTTGGGTTTTTAGTGAAATTGGGATTATTAATTGACACCCAGTAGTATCAAAATGAAATCAACTATGTAAGATTTCTATTTTGAGTTATATTTGACACTTTGACTCCGTATTCAGTGTTAAATAAACACACTGATAATGTTTTAACACTTTGTTTTAACAAGTAACTTTTAACACTGCACACTAGTGTTAGGTAAATTCAACACTGATGTGTGTTGAATTTCAACTATTGAGAGTGTTGTTCCAACTCTGTCACAGTGTTAACTGTTTAACATTTTCAAAAGTGTTATTTTAACTCAATTTAGAGTGGACCAATATAGACACTTTAAAAGTGTTGAATTTAATTCCCTAGGAGTTGAATTAATACTTTCTAATCTGCTGTGTAACTGATTACTTCCACTGGCTTACTGCATTCCTTAAATTAGATTTTATGTGTCAGATTGTGAGTCTCACCTTCCCAGGCCTGTTCAGTGCCGTTCGGAGTATTGCAGTAGCCGTAAGCCTCAGATATGGGGTCGGGCTCTTGGGTGTGGGCCACTGGGAAAACTCTCTTTCTGCTCTTCCCCAAAGCAACTGCGACACCTCCCTCTGCAGCCTGGAAGGGTTGCTGCACATCTATGGGAGAGGTGGGCATCAGGTTCACTGTAGAAGAAAATAAAGCAATAAGAAGAGGTATGAAGACGGTGACAAAATGAGGATGAGGTGAAGCTAGGTGAAAGACAATAGGACGCACACACAGGGTAGGTGTACCTCCCACAACACCTGATGAACTCACATCCACAGGGTGCTTACAGGCTAGGTTACACACAAGACCATAAAGCTGAAGGCTGTGCAAGTAACACAGTTTCAAAGCAAGCTGTAGCTTTCAGTTTGTGTGCACATCAGCAAGGTGAAGCATTCGGAGAAAAGGCCCTTAACCTTAACTTCACTTTTGACTCTACATTATGTTTATCTTTTGTGCAAATACTATAAATCTGCAAAGTGGTCAAGCAACTGTAGTGAATTGACATGAAGCCATTTTCACACAAATATTCTTAATTGCTGAGAAGCAGGTTGTTTTGCCATGAAGTTCATCCACAAAATAAGAGCATGAATGAAACACATTCTGTTTACTAACCTACATTATGGTTAGACTGATACCGCAGATCACTTCCTTCCTTCCTCAAAGCAAATACTGTTTTTTTCATTTCATCATTTTTGTTCTCTTGCATTGCTAGTAGCACGAAAACAGAATACCCCATCCAGTAATTGTGGAGATATTCTGGTTGGGATCTAAATAGTGAACAGGCTCTAATCCCCATGCCACTATCTTTGGCTGCCCTCTACAACCTGCTGACTGCACAGATATAAAAACATATTTGCGTAATAATGATTAAATGGGAACGGGCAACAAACCAACAGATGGAGCAGCACGCAAAATAAACTTGTGAAAACGATTTCCATCTCTGTTCATCTCCATGTCAACAGCTCTGTTGCTTAAAACCCCTCACCGTTACCACTGTGTTGCCTAGACACTGGTGACCTGTGAACCCGAGAGGAAATGCTCCAATAAGAGCAGAGGTGTTGTGGGAACTGGAGGGACCATTTGCAAAGCTCCAACTCCAAAGAAAAAGAAGCTGAACTCATGTGCCCCTTTTGGCAAGGCGGGCATCCAAATCCCACTCATACCACTCCTGCGCGTTCCCCCCCCCCCCGCACACACACACACACACACACACGAGAAATCCAAGCAGACAAGTGAACTGTGCAAATACTGCATCCTGCTGCAGAGGATGAAAAAGAGGCCCACTGCCTGTCTGATCATAAAACACAAAGAGCTAATGTGTCCTCATTTCTATAACAACCCTCACAGACTAGTGAGACACAGTCCCACTCGCCTCAACTGCTTTCAGTTTAACATCACTTTAAAATTCAAACTGTAGGGCTCTGAATGTTTGCACAGGCAAAACTAGCAAGCAGGAACTTGGGCACAGGGGAACTATCGCCAACATTTCTCATAATATTTTTTTAATAGACTAACAGTCAATTGTTGCCCAAGATCAGCAATGACGACACCATGATTTCTTCTATGTAACATCCACAAAATGCCAATGGTTTCTACCAAGTGTGCTGTTATGCCACAGAAGAAAAATCAAGGAAATCTGCGGGAGACTCTCAACCGAGGATCTTGCGACTGGGAGCTGGGATGATTGAACAATTAATGTACAGCAGCTGTCTGACTGAAAGCAGGTTATATTAACAAGGCGCATATCTCGCTTTTCTCTTTTCAACACTGAGACCTTATTATCGTACTTCATCTTAACAACACAAGCTGTCAAATCAAATAGCTAAGAAATGTTTAAGCAATGAGAAAATGGGCAGAACAGTCCTACAAAGACAAGGTCCAGACAAATTTTATCGACCATCTACCATCTTTAACCCAGCTGGTTCAAGGACCCACATGAAGAAGACTGTGTACATGAAGATATCGGCATAAACTCACCAGATATGAAGAAGAAGAGAAGGTGCACAGCGACTGAGGAGACCATTTTGTTGACTGTGCTGCAGCTTCAGGTTCCAGCTGCACACACTGAAGCTCATTCATTACCATAACCTGTCCCCTCCTATGCTCTGTGCCCCATATGCTGGCAACCCCACCTCCCAGCTACCCATACACATGCACACGCACCCCTTCACACACACGCACGCACGCCTGGCTGGACTAACCAAAGTTTTGGAGGCCAGCTCAGTCACAGTTGCCTACACAATGGGGCTTTTGTAAGTCCCAGCCCAACACTACAGAGTGCATACACAGTAAAGAGCACACTGTAAGCTACACACACACATTCACACATCCACAGAACATAATGAGCGACTCCAGATTTATTTTAACTCACATTTGATCTCAGAAACGGACTGTCTGAGAGTGCTATGAAAAAGGGTGACAGCTCCATGTAACACTAATGAACGTCACAGTTCTCTTGGCACTCCACATGCACAAACACAAACATGCATGCAACTTGACTCCCAAACACCAGACTGGAGCTAAACTGGCAAAATTTTGTTCCTTCACTGTGTTGGTATGAGACCTTCATTATGCTCACAGACACAGTTTCACCTGAAGGCAAAAACACACAAAAACTAATTTGTGTCAGGGGTAAAAAGGGACTCAAAGAATGTGGCTGGGCCTGAAATGAAGAAGGTTTGTCCCACTTATTGTACCTGACTCCAGATGGTTCTGTACCGTCAGTACTATGGTAACCAAAAACCAATAGTAAAGATTGAGCAAATATTGACACAGACAATGTGCAGACATGGCTACCTGCAGCTGCTCATGACATACTGGCTTTATGTCTGGTCTACACAAATGAAATAACCTAAATGCATAAATTCACATCCTCCGCACATTTCAAGAAACAATTAGACACACAAAACAAACAATTTCAAAGTTCTAGCTCTGGGCACTACATTTTCAGCTTTAATTCATTAAGATAATCATGAATTAAATGTTAATTTTGAATACTTTTTCAAGAATCTTTTGCCAGCAATGACTGCATGCAGTCTGTAAAACATAGAAACCATCAAAGAGCACCTCAAACGTGAAGCTTTCCCAGGCTTTCACTGCAGCTGTGTCGTTTGTTTTGGGGCCTTTTTGCCTTTGGTTTTGTCTTCAGCAACTGAAATGCTGCTTGATCAAGATCAGATGACTCATTCAGCTATCGACAATTCAGCTTCTTCAAAAACCTCATGAGTAGCTTTCAAGTGTGTTTTGGAAAATGATCCATCTGTACTGTGAAGTGCTGTACAATCAACTTTGCGTTATTGGGTTAAATCTGAGCCTTTGCCATTCATTGTCCTTCCTGTCACTCTAATAAAGGTTATGTCTATTCTTCCATGCTTTGTAGATGCCAGCAAGCAGTAACCACAGAGGCATATCATACGTGACTGTACTAAGGTGTGTTATGCCCTGTGTAATAGTAAGAATAATTTATAGATAAAAGAAATCAAACTGCAACCAATTGCTATACAGCATCAAAGCTTGTCTTTAATGGGTATCGACATATCCGCTACTTTGCATAGTGTTTTTTGTTTTGTTATTATTTTGTGCTCAAGTCAGTGCAGAAATGTTGGCAAGATGAATTGAGCAGCTCCTCCTCTGGGAAGTCAAACTATCTACGCTTGCCTAAACGCCATTTGTCATGCATTTGCAAGAAGATGGCTGAGTCACACTGAAACATGATCTCGTCACAATATATCAGGCTCTTGGGAGTACAAGCTACTTCACAGTCCAAGAGGCAAGCAATAACAAATAACACAGATTTATATTCAGGAGACAATGTGCTTATGTAGAGAAACAGGGATTGTTTTCTAGAGATAAAAAATGTGTTCCTACGGTCTGGGCCAGGTGTGAAATTCTGCAAGGAATATACATTGTACAACACACACACACTCTGTGAGCAAAAGTGCATGAGTTAGAAGAATGTGCGACACCCATACCACACAAAAACAGCAATCAGGAGAATATAAGCCACAGCCAAGGGAGGGATAATCAAAACCCTTTGATGGTTAGGGGCTGAGGTCATAATCAAGGGGTAAAGTCGATATTTCCATGGTGAAAGAAAGAGGAGATCCTTGAGGTGCACCATATCTAACAGTGTTCCATGACAGAATGAGGCCAGGTATTTTCTACTGGTCACAGTGATTGGTGATGTCAAAACTGAATCCTGTAACACATGAGTTCATTGTAAGCAGAGGAACGCCGGCAACTCTGGTAAATATTTTGAGTAGAGTCGGCCAATTGAAATGGTTCAAAGGATTACTGTGGGATGTGCAGGCAAAACACTGGGAAGCTGTTCAAAGTCAAAGAACCAAAGGTTAAGATGCTGGTCAGTTATTAAGATGATGGATGAAGGAGTGGTATCTTCAGTGAAGGTTTAACAGTCTTAACGTTGTTAAACCTGACATGTTACATTAGTGAAGAAGAGAAAGCCATGTTTCAGGATGTGCGTTGAGTACAAGCTTTGTACTGGCGTTTAATCTTTTCTGTAAGACATAGGAATGCGAGGAATGCAGAGTAAAGAATTAGATAAGTGCTTGGAGCTCTGCCTATTAAACACTTAAGGACACTTGTTTAAGTGAGGCACAGCTTCCCTTGCTAAAACGCTGAAAGAAGTTTTTAGCTTCTTTTGATCTGTACATATGGGACTTGAGTGTAAACCATTTTATTTACTCTAGTTCTTTCATCAGTGTCTGAACCTCACAGACAACCTGCCTTTCTATATTCTCTTTTTGTATCCTCCCATGACATTCCTCTCCCTGAAATCAGCCAGCTCTCCTTCAGCACTTAACTCCCATCAAGCTCTGCTTCACCTCTTGCTTCACTACTGCTGCTGCTTATGCCTCGAAACAGATCCCTTTCTCTGTGTTTCAATAACTTTAACCACCCCTTCCTGCAGCTGTTCTCTCTGGAGGGCCTCTGAGCTCTGATGTCTCTTTGCCTGCAGTGTTCCAAGCTATGTATTGGTTTTAATTTGAGGTAGCCTGGAGCTGGAGAGAGGCATTTACTCCACCATCGATCATCATCAGTCATTCAGTCTCTCGTGATAATGGTCAACAAGCAATAAACACATGAGACAGGCTTTTTCAGAAAAGCAAGCTGGAAGTCAGACAGAAGACAAGTACAGAGAGCAGACAGCGAGGCCGGAGTGGAGAGCCTTAGTACAAAACTGAAACAAAACAGGAGCCGAGTATCTATTAAACATGAGGAGAAAATCCCTCATGCTTTCCTCCCATGCTTTTTTCTGGATAATGGCTCAATTTCTTCTCTATGTGTGATGAATAAATAATAACAGAAGCTCCAACAGTCGTACAGATCAGAAAAATGAAGTGAGGACAACTTTGAATGTGAACCACAAAAGCAAAGTTCCTTAATTAAAAAAAACAGCCAATCATTTCCATTAGAATAAAAAAGTATATTATCTTTGAAGCTTACAGGCCAAGAGAGCATAGTGGGTGTGATAGCAAGGAATCAATATTAACTTTACCTCTGACATGTTCAAACATGTATTATTATCCTGGAGCTGGAGGGAGGGAGAGTTGGGTGGCTCAGCTGGACGACATTTTCCCAAAGTGCAAACACTAGATAAGAAAGACTAAAGCTTGGTTTATACTCCCGCATGAGATCAATGCAGAGCCCGCGCTGTAAGTGTGCTGGCATGTGGGCACTGTTCTGTAATCGCGCCACTAAAATGGTAGTCGACAGCTAGTCAGCTTTATTTAGCTTCTCGGTGCACTTCAAATAATGTGGACTGGAAATGAGGGGCTCATGTTGGATTCTGAGCTAATGAATGTTGAACAACAGTTAGTTTTACTCCAATCGCTGGAATGCAGGAAAGAGAGAAGGAGTCTGAGTAGAGATGGTGTGCAGGACGCTGAAACTCTGTCTTTAAATGCTATTTAATGCGACGCAAAAAGAGAGAAGGAGAGATATTTTAACATATCACTGACATATCATGCATATTTTAGGTCTGACAAACAACAATGTATCTTACAACAGCAAATGGTACTGGATTGCACTATAATCCAGAGTGTGCAAGAGTATGATTTATGCGGGTCTAATCTTACATGCTTGTCCAGACACAAGCTTATAAACGCTCTAAACACTCCGGCTGCTTTGGGTTTGTTGTTTTTAAGGAAACCAGCAAAACAACTGTATAATCTTACGCATGTGACACCAAACACAAATTGCCATTTGTTCTGCTTGCACTGTCTGTTTCATTACTGTGTGTTTTTCCAATCCAGCCCGCGTGTCTTTCAAATCACATCCAGTACAGTGGTTTCCTTGCATTCACAGAGGCTGGCTGGGATACACTACATGGAGTCTAGACAATACCTACAGGGGACACTGAACAATGAGCCGACATGGAAAAGGCACACCTAGGGATTCCACAGCAGATGCGAGGGGGACTCATATAGGGTATTAGAGCATCCCAAGAGGCCTGGATATTGACAGGAAGCCTATAAGGGATTTCACTTTGTTTTGGTATGAATGGGTTCTCTTGAAGAGGAAAGCAATGAGATGATATGTATATGGACTCAAACACACATGCAAACAGAAGAGCTGATCTATGGAAAACAGTTGTTTCTTTCCCACAGTCAAATTTGAATACTGGAGCCATGGCTACATTTGTAAAGCAGCTGGGTTAAACACACAAACACTCACAATGCACTTACAAAACTGGAGGCTCAGACTGATGATGGCCAGTGCTGCCCCGCCCACCACCAGCAGCAGGAGGAAGCGGTTACGAGCTAGCATCTTCTCGCGTGATTAGTCCACGTCCACGTCCCCGTCCCTGTCCGTCAGCCATCCAGACTAAGTCCCATACCTGCTGTCTGGACACAAAGAGTGCAGTCACAGCTTTAGAGTTTGCATATTCTATCTTATAGTCATTATTGCGTTTTCTGGTCAGAATTACTAACATTTCAGGAAACTGTGTTTTCCACCCAACTGAAGGATTATTCAAAAAGGCTATTATTAGAAGCAACACGTGCTCTGATACTGAAACTCTGTGGGTAGCAAATACTTTTTTAGCCCTCTATATTTACATGTTCCCAGATTAGAATTGTTCAAATAATAGATTGAGTAGGCAACGATAGACTACTATGATTTCTAAAAGAGTCTCTGGATGTTTATTTGCAGTGACAAATTCCTCGGGAAGTCCCAGTCACAGTGAATCTAAAAATATGTGTATCAAATCTCACTAATTATGTGTGTCAGTTTTAAAAGGCTGGCATGCACCAGTGGCGTTCATCTCACACATTATCTTTGACTCTGTTCAGACCTTGCAGCATCTGTCTAGGGCAAAAGTATCGCACATGGCCAGGGAGCACATACAGGAGGCCGAGTGTGAACAAACAATGTGTCCTGGGTCACATTAAAAACCATCTACTCAGCACTGCTCTGGTGAAAACTGAGTTTTGTTTTATTCATTCATTCAAAAAAAAAGTGCTATTTATATTATATTAGCATGGCGACACAGTGGAAATCCCCCACAGCTTCCCTTGGGGCCAAATGGGGCCTTTCTGAATCTACGTGGGTTCTCTCCAGGTATTCGGGCTTCCTCCCACAGTCCAAAGACGCATTAGGTTAATTGGTGTTCTAAACTGGTCGTAGGTGTGAATGTGAGTGTGAATGGTTGTCTGTATCTCTGTGTTAGCCCTGCCACAGTATATTAGTCAAGTGGAGTTAGGTATTTCTTCATTAATGAGGTAAAGACATTCTGTTCATGCTATCAACAGCATAATGGTGACATTATAGCTTGTATGGACATTTTAAGGGTTTGAGTTATAATCTGAGGTTGGTGCAAGTTTCTGGAATAAGTAACATCTCGGAGGAAATAAATAAATAATAACGAGTGTGCTTTCAGTGAAAGCAAGAAACTTCACAGCTTGCTCCAAAATATGCATCATGCACCCAAACAGACTGCTGTTCTTGGTTCTCAAGAGTAATACTGACAACAGTAGCTGTACAGTACAGTACCATTAGAGACAGTAGCTCTTATAAGATTCTACTACCCTCCAAATCATGTCAGTGCTTATTTGCATACAAATCAAATGCTGCCTATCTGATTTCAATTTATGCAGCTTCCATCACTGTAAGTAAGCTATTTGTGAAGTAAATTAACTCATCAAAGTACTTTTCAAATTGCTGTTCAAAAGGCCTGCTCTGACTTTTACTGCGTGCTATACAAGGAAGGATGTTGATGTAAATTTTAACAAATTCTTAAATCATCTGAGGTAAAAGGAAATGTAAAAATGAACCACCGAAGCATCAGACCATCACATCAGATCATCACATGCTTTCTAATTCCTCCATCCCAAGGCTTTTCGAGATGTCAGTGAAAAACCTCAAATGGCAATTTGGTAAGACCAAATAATCTTTCGCTATAAATAATATGACCAAAATAAACATGTGCAACCATCGCCCTCAAACTGTTAAACCAGACTCACAAATCTCAGATTTCCAGTGTCGCTCACGTGTAGCAGCATGTCTGTCCCAGTTTCCATGAAAAGTATGTGTAAAAGCAGAGGCTTGGAAAAAAAACAGAAACCCGGGCGTAACGAGCTACAACTGCAGTGAATGCAGAGCTACATGCAAACCCTGCCATTAAGTGGTCTAAAAATATTCCCAGACTGGTGTGGTTAGGCCGACGTCTAACCAGGGTGCAATAAAAGGTTTAAGGAGAATATGCCTCTCCTGACTGCGCTCATGAACCTGTAGCTTCAGGACGCGCCACACCAAACTTCAGCCAAAATGTTGACAATTTAATGATGTCTTACCTATCGGTGAAGGTAAACTGGGAATCAGAATACCACTGCATGTTTAACGGATGCACTGGTTGGTTCGGCATGTGTGTGTGTGTGTGTGTGTGTGTGTGTGTGTGTGTGTGTGTGTGTGTGTGTGTGTGTTTACATATATAACAAAAGAAATCTGACATGATGCACTGACCTCAATCCACAATTGTCAAGCACTTTAGCACTGACCTATGACACCGCTGAGACAAGAAGTGAAGTCTAATTTTTAGGATACGGATATGCTAATTTACTTATATATATCTCTGTAGTCACATTTTTCTTCTTCACAGGAGAAAACTGAACGTTATCCATTGCTTTAGGTGACAACTGAATGCTAGTACCGGTGAAAACAGCTAACATTCCCTAACTAGTTAGCTAAGCGTTAGCTAGCTTACACTCATTAATCTTGCACGTCCGTTAACAATCCCACTGAGTGGCTTATGAATAATACAGAGGCACAGACACTGCCACTGACATCAATGTTGAAGTAACATTAGACTTCTACCAACTTTATTTCTCGCTACTTGTTGCTTGCATGTGCAGGAGCCGGGACAAGTGACCCGTTTAAACTAGAAGCTTTGTGTGGTGAGCAACGGGAGCCAAGAAATTAAATTGCCACATCAACAATGGGAGTCGCTGCAAAATACGACCAAAAAAACGTTAAATGCGCCCAGACCAACACCCGAAATCCCCCACAAATACATATCTACGGCATTCCTCTTACCTGTTGGAACTGAGACTCTCAGAACCACAGACAACCAGGGTTAAACACTTGAATCCAGCGCTCCCGTTTCTCCTGTACGACCGACTGACAGAGTGGCACAGAGCGAGGTCAAGTGACCAATGACACAGCGATACTTCCTGTATGAATTTTCAAAATAAAATAGTGACGACGCGCATATGCGGCCACAATTTCACTACAATACTTTTGGACAGAGCATTTAAAATGATTTAAAATCGAATTAACCTTATAATAGTACAACAAATATTTTACGTTGTGCATAGCTAATAAAGTATAAATCCAATCCTCTAGTCTACATTACTAAAATTAATGGCGTAGCATCGCATATAACAGTGCGTTTAAAAAACACATTTCTAGCAGTTAGAGGAGTATTTGCATATTTCAGGGAATCGCTCACTAGAGCAACGGATGCAGACATTTCGGGTCTGGTTTTGGAAACAAAGGCACAGAAGGTTTTTATTTTGAAAGTAGAATTGTTTTCTGGTCTTGTGTTTGCTTTCTCGTTAGAAATTGACCACTGTGAAACGCAGCGGGTCTGTGGACGCTGAACCCATCCAAAATCCCAACCTGACTGCCCCATCTACTGGACCAAAGACAACAATGCACACGATGGCAGATGCATTCAAGGTGGCGTGAAGTGTTCAAAAAAGCATGTTTCATTTTAAGTAAGGAGAAAATGGCATGCAGTTTTATTAGACAAATAGACAGATACCACACAACACTGACAGCCGACATCAAAACATAATTCTGTTAAGCTGTAAGAATCTCTGAATCCCATTGGCAGAAGAGATTCAGAGATAACCGATATCCTATTATTCTATTATTGTCAAAGTAAAATCACTTGCTGTGACATTTAGGAAGTCAAGTCAGGAAGTTGCTTTCTGATGGCATCTGCAACTTCAAGCACACACGCACAAAAAGAGAAGAGCAGACAGGCAGTTAAGTAAAACATACAAAAAAGAACACCAACCCATAAGCAGTAATGATCCAGAAGGTAATGAACAGTGTGTCATCACTGCACTGACAACTACTGTTTCCCTCCCGTAAACTGATGATCTAAATTTAAGAAAAAGAGGCTTGAAATTGGAAAAATATAGTCATTTCCCAATCCAAGCATTTGGTTTCAGTAACAATTACTGTGCAGCTGCAAAACATAACAAAAAATGGTAACCATTAACGCTGCAGAGAGGGTGAAAAAGTCCTCTCCCGTTAGTCATTATATGAAGAGCTTCTGTAGGTGGCAGTGTCTTCCTTTGTACAGTCCAAACATTGCACTGATTTTTCCAGTGGCGTGTGCTGACATGCTGCTCTACTGTAATTCTACACACCTGCGGCAGATACTGTGCAAATGTTCAAGGTAATGTTGTACTAAACAAGACAACTGCACTGTATAGCTTCAATGTTAAGTATCAAATGTGCCTGATAAGAGCTACCATTGACAGTAGATGTATAGGCGGGATATTAACTTATTCACTTGTCTGGTTGGTCTTGTATTTAATGGAAAAAGTGAGAGATAAAAGTAATGGCCAGTCCGCTGTTTTTATGTGGCACACAACCTCGACACAGCAGTGACACAAGCCATTCAAGTATTGCTATTAGCCATCGAGGAGGGGTACACACATGAGTGATATATCGACGAGCCATAAACCAGTTGAACAGCAGACTATCGCAGGCAAGGCATATCATGCTCAGCCTTGGCATAAATATGATTGGGTAAATGGCTTTACAAGTGCTGTAAGCTGAACAAGAATGATACACCATCAGTCATGTATTACTACTCTACAAAAGTGAAGCCAAAGTATGAGCTGCTGTTGACATTTTTCCATCTGCCCATTAGGACTGTGCAGGGCGGAGACATGCTCTCCGGGTCCTGCACCCTGCTAGTCCAAAATGTGAGCACAAAGAAGTTGAACTTTGTGTAACTGCATGCTGTAACACCAGCTGTGTTGCACTGTCATGGCTGCTCGCTGTGACCTTGCCATTTCCTAGATACAACTAAACAGATCTGGTAACTGATTGTTGCCTAAAAGGCTACATAGCAACTACCTCCCCTCCATGGATTGGTTATGTTTTTAGCTTGCTAGCAGTGACATTAGCATTAACACACTGGTTTAAGTAACCTCGGATCCCTCAGTACTATTTACTGCAGAACAATGGGATCCCTCTGCAGCTACTACAGACCAACTGGTAATCACAGTAGTCAATGAGTCAATGATGAGGACCATTTTATAGCATCAAACATGTTGATAAGAAACTTATGAGAGCACTTCAACTCACATTAGCACGATGAAACAGACTCAACTGTCGAATCCATATCCGGGAAAATCATACTTCAAGTGTACTTTAATCTTTTGTTTGTCTTGTGTCCCATCCATAGACTGTAAACAGAGGGGGAGGGGTGTACGAGCTGTACTGCAAACGGCCAAGAAGGGGCGACATTTTGGCTTCACTTCTGGGTAGATGTCACTTTGTCCACGTTTGTTTCCTGTTTATGGTTAAAACATGCTTAGGGCAGGCATGCAACTATTAAAAATGAATTTAAAATTATCAGGTGGTGGAATGTATTGTAACCCGTCAAAGTCAAACTTCAGTTAGTTTTGTACAACCCTCTGTTACATACATTTACACTGCAGGCCTGTGGCACATTTACACAACACTGTATATTCAATATAAAGATGAATGTATCCGGCACAATTGTTTCTGAATAACATGATTCATTCATTACAGGTAAATTCTCCTCTTCTAGATTCCACTTGTACATCTTGTACTTCTTCTTTTTATATAGCTGTCCGTGTTCTAATAGTAGCAGAAGTAGTTAGAGTAGAGAAAACAGAGTTGTTGTAGTAGTACTACATGTAGTTGCAGTCTGCACCATATCTGAGACAAGAAGAAACAGTAGTAACATAGTGTGGAAGAGACAACAAACGCAATTTGAATGTTAGAACAAATACAGTTTATACAAGCTTGCAGTGGTTAAAAGTTTGATGTTAAAGGTTTTTTCCTTCTAAAAAAAACTGCTGCTGGCCCTTAAATGGTCACATTAATCTTCACACAATACAGGAATATCAAAAACATAAACTGATAAAACACCATCAGACAAAATGAGCGGATAAAGGGAATTAAAACAACAGTTTCACTCACAGGTTATAGGCTCTTTGTTTCTCTGAGGGAAAATCCGTTGCAGACCATGGGAGGCCTGGTTGTATAACCTCCTGGTTGTGGCCAGGTTGAATGTAGGTGTGATTTGACAGACAGCAACTAATAAGTCCTCCCAAAAACTTACTACATTTGCACCTTCATTGTCAAATAGCAATTCTATACAGGGCTTTACATTTTCTATCAAAAAGATTGTGAATTAGTTCAATTTTTACAAAATGAAAAATAAATATATATGTATAGAAATGCATCTGGCTGCCTCCTGGATTTGCTAGCATTCAGCCTCAATATCACAGAAAAAAATATATATTGAAAAATGACATGAACTCAACAGGCCGGTCCTCTGTTGACTACTGCTGACAGGCAGCGGCGCTGCCGTCTGGCAGCCACTAATCAGTGCCATCCCGCCTGCAGCACACCACTGTCTGCTCATGTGGTTAGCAAATTCTGCAAAGGGACACTGACTTTCCTCACAGTCAGTCTCAGTTGGAGCGAGACGCTGAGAGGTGACTCGAACCCCGAGAGGAAGAAACAAGCTCATATTGATGTTCCATTAGCAGCAGAACAACACAGTGTCTCACGATGCATTCTCAGTCTGCTCACCTGCTTGAATCACAGCTAAGAGGCTCAGTAAATCCTCATCAGAATGTGTTGTAGCTATGTTTTCAGTTGTCTTCAATATAATATACTGTGCAGGTTGTAATTTAATTCCTAATAAGAATTCTGACACCCTAGAAAGTAACATTCTCCTTGAAGATACAGGAGAATTCCTGTACACAAAATGTCTTACACAACAGCGTACACAACGAAGTGCCTCCAAACCAGCAGCTTTGGCAAATTATGTCCCTTGAGTCTGATACAGTGTATGAATGTATGAGTGAAATGTATCGGCATAAATCCACCTTGGTGTTTTGCAACACTCATTTTTGCAATATGTGGTTCCTTAGCTGCTACCGGTTTAACTCTTTCTTGGCAAAAGTTAGACGCTAAATACGGAGCTACAGCAGGCAGCTGGTATGCTTAGCATAACAAAGACTGGAAATGTGGAACTGCATATGTCAAGTGTGCATAATATAAAAATTAAATGTGAATAAAATCAAAAAATATATATAAAACAACCATTTGAGAAAAGTAAGATGAGTGCGTTTTGTCTGATAGACATATTTGTTTGAAAATGACAAGCCTATAGCTGGCTAGCTTGGTAGCACACACAGCTGTGGTTTGCTATATAAATAAAAGTAGATATTAGCATCTGTGGCTCCATTCACTGTCTGCTCAACGTAGCAGCTAACTGCTGCCTAGCTAGCATGTACAGTGGTGTGAAATTGCATTTCAGTATTAAACCGACATATGCAATATATTCATATTTCAGAGTAGAGCTGAAGCTATCGTGATTCACGTGTTTTACATTCTATTCACGTAAATCTTAAAATACAGAGGATAGCCGTTTCCTCCAAATACCAGGCTTTTTGCTAACCAGCTTCTGTCTGCCAACTTTAGTTTCCAGAAACATCGGACAACAGACAGTAAGTGAATGCAATTGTCAAGCTACCAAATTCTCATATAAATGCTAAGTCTATGGTAGATATTTTTATTGGATGAATATGTAACATGGCATCTGCTGCTTGTACCCGCAGAAGGATTCCAGAACCAACCATCCCAGAGGAAGCTCCCAGGCCTTCAGTGGACCATTGTCTAAAGTGTCCTCCCTCTTCTTCTGCAGTAATATCTGAAGGTACGGCAGTCATATGAGTGGAACTGCAGAACGTGCATCCACTTAACTTGACCTGCTTCCTTCCCACTCTACCCTGCACCAATGGAAGTCATGAGACAGTCATGACAAGGATGGTGTGTCTGTTTGGGAATGGCATGTCTGGCTTGCGTGTTTGTGGTGCCACGTGAAAGGTTTTAAGATGTTAAGTGTATGAGTGTCTAATATGTCCTGAGTGTATTCTTTATACAGTAAGAGCAGTCTAAGGCTGTACTGATGTAATTTTAAGAGAATCCAACCCTAACCAGATATGTGTGTAGGAACATCGTGGGATACTGGTTGACATTAGCTCTGCCAAATCCTCCATCAATATTTGTTCTGTCTCTCACACCCCTCTGGAGAGACCATAAATAACAGCCTACATTGTAAGCAGATGGCAATATATGTAATTGGTCAAAAAGAAGTCATGATCCCCAGTGGTGGTAGCTTATATTGTAGACTTTGGGGATCAGTGTTACCAGATGTACAATAAGTATCGTATTTAGTTGATAGTTTCAGGGCCTATGGGCAAATATACAATATTTTGCCACTTGATTGACAATGAATAAAGCAGTCATTGCATTCAAATGGCCAAGCCTCTGTGTTTATTCCTTAGGTTATTGCAGTTATATGTACATAGAATAACGTGGTTATTGATTGCACTGTCCTAGTGTGTGAAGCCAGAACCGCAAAGACGCACATTTAAAAAACTAAACGTAGAGAATAAAAAGCGTTCAAATGCTAGGGGGGCCTGAACAGTGCAGTTATAATTCTCACTGTGTCCAAAACCCACAAAGTTCATTTTTTTCTGCTTGAGTTATACAAAACTATTACACCCATTGTTAATGAGTCACTGATAAGAACCAGTGTAACCTTAAGGTCTCAGCTGTATACTCTGCTTTTCACTGTAGGTGTATAATTGCTTTTTATGACAAAAAAGCAAACACATCTAAATGATGCAAGCATTTGGATGTTTTCCATAAGAGGGCAATGGTTTCAAACTGAACTTGAGTGCTGTAAGTAATTTTTGTTTTGTAGCCATGTTAATGGGCATAAAATACCTGAATGAGTGCATTAGTGTGGATCAGGACAAGAATCTGTATGCAGCCCATATAAGAAACTATTTAGCAGTTATTTTCTAGTGCATTGTGCAAAGTTTGAATTCACACAGATAACCTAAAATACTGTATGTATAGAAGGGCATCAAAGTCCACTGCTTGTGTGGAAGCCTTCAGCTGTCCTGGACCACGATCAAGGCTTAAAGATGCCAGGGAACATGTGAGCAAAGCATGGACACCTCTGTAATAACTATCTGCTCCACTGTCACGTGCGCTACACGCATAAACCCCATGCCCTGAAAATGGTTAAAGTTTAACTGGTATTTTCACAGTAGGTTTCACTAGTGTGCAAAGAGAGGCATCTTATCTCATCGAAACAAAACACAAATGTTCAGAGGGCTGTGTGATCTCTTTGACATGCATTCTTGGAAATAAGTACACTGCATAAAGTTAGAGTTTGTTTTTTTTGTCAACAAAGTAAAAAGTTCAGTAGACAGATGGTCAATCAGTGGATTAATCATTGATGTGGTGTTTACTGACCACATTATGTTCCAGAAATGTCTTCAAAGGAGAATTACTGTATGGTGTACTTTATTTTCTTTTTTTTCTTTTTTTTAAAAAAAACATTTTTGTAAGTTTTTGAGTCAGCACTAATGAATCTGTTCAAATGCATTCATCCAGTCTCCTTAAGTGATGATGGCTGAGGGTATTAAAACATAACTTGTGTAATAATCACTTTTGGATAAAGGCTATATATTGTTCAATTGACTCCTGATAAGATGGCACAGAACTTGCCAGGGATTACTTCACAGCTAGGGATTCCCCAAATCAATTCCCTTTATAAGGGTGCACCCTAATATGGTTGCCACAAGCTACACATTCACTGACCCTCCTAAATATGGAAGGCAAGGGAACCGCTGTGTTCACTACAAAGGGACAGCTACCTTTTCACTTTCTGTAACAAATTCATGATGGTCAAGGCTAAAATTTCCGATCTACAGCTTCCTCTAATACTGTATCTAGGTTAACTGACGGTAATTCAAAGAACAGACGACCTCTCGGAACACTTTGGATGATTAGAAAATAGTTGAATTTGTTATAGTAGTAAAGAAAAAGCCTAGACTCAGTTATGGGTCTGCTTTTGCTAAAACTAGCAACCACAATAAAACCAGTTATACCAAATGAAGTAACACTGCTACACAAAGGAACTGCTGCAGGTAGTTTCTACTGCACTGATAAATCCTGTTAAGAGAAGTATGTGTACTTGCTCAGTCAGTATATAAAGTAACTGATTGGCTGCTGGTCAACTTTGCACATGCAGCACATTTTTTGTTCAAAACATGTTTTGGCTGCTTAATTTTAGCTGTGATTGTGTTTGTGCTCAGGGGCCAACCAAAAGCCCCAGAAAGAATGTTTGCTCTCAAAGTTCAGACCAGCAGTTTATTTGACTAGTTCCAGACAGACCTGTCTGGAAGACACCAAGATGTTGGCCTCTGATGCCATGGCCAAAACGACCATAGAGAAAGCAAGCCAGAAATACATTTTCCTCACAGACAGACTCTCATAACCTGAGCAGTATTCATGTTGCCATTTACCTGGTGCAAACAAAGGAGCTCTCATCATTGCAAAATCTGTACTTGACCTTTTTGGGTTGGGCTACACTGTTTTAAGCGCTTGACGACTGTAGGTTTTCTAAATCTGAAATTACAGAATTTTGGTAATCTTATAATCTATCTTGGTAGAAGAAATACAGCATAACAAAACCAGTTTGATTTGAATGGAAATATTTGATGAATGATGATAAACGCATTAAAGAAGCATTTTAGAGCACCTTATACCTAGCACCGAGAACAGTAAAAATGCTAACTCCTCAACTCTGTCAACTCTGAAGATGAACAGAATAGATAGATGAATAGATACCTTGTCTCAAGAGGCGAGGGCTGTTTTTTTTGAAAGATCTCCCAATAAAGAAAAAGGCTGAGGGAGCAGCACAGATTACATAAAGGTAGTAACAAGCTCCCACACGGAGAGAATCATGGCTTAACTGTCTTACCGTGTATTAGCATCATTAGCGCAAGGGGTTGTACAGCGGATGGTTTAGGAAGTATGCCAAGAATATTGGCAAGATCACTTGCTCATAACTGGCTTGCACGCTATCCACAGAGCAGGAATAGATCCTGGATGCTCCAGGGAGAGCAACTTAGGTCAGCACTCATTTATCAAAACTGCAAAATGCTGATAATTTTAGAAAGTGTAATGAAATTTTGACAATCATTCATGGTCCACTGGCCTGCTAGCCACGGTACATTAGCAGGTTAAGTTCCACAGGTGTATTAAGGAAAAATGAATGAATGATGGATGAATCCTCTGTGATGAAACTCATTTCCTGAAGAGCAGTTTTGAAGCTCAGTGTGGTGCCTCTAGTCGCTGCCATCCTGACAATGCTGTGTATTGACTTTGAATACGTGAGCCTCTCCACTCATCGCCCATGCACACTATTTTTTTTTGTGGCTCTGCCCACAGGGACTTACCAAGACTTTACATAGCTTCAGATATATGTACTGTATATATAAGCAAATATTTACACTACATGGACATTTTTCATTTAAAAGGGAACTAATTTTTTTTCCAACCTGGACCTTGTTTCTGGCATAAAATATGATTGTTTACTCACCCATATAACTTTTGTGTAATTTGTATGCCTTCGGGAGACATTTAGATCTGCATATATCCATGTAGTGGGAGTGACTGGGGCACCGAAAGCCTCTAAATAAGCCTCTAAATAATGCATTATCTGCCGCAAATCTCATTCATTTCACCAATATTTTGTTATCATACACGTAAAGTGTAAAAAATTAGTGGGTGAGGAAACCGTATTTTATGCCAGAAGTAAGGTCCAGCTTGTAAAACACAGTACTTTCCCTTTAAAACCACCACCAGATTAAAAATAATAATAATAATAATAATAAGAAGAAGAAGAATTTTTTTCTTCGATACCTGTTTAGTCCTGTTAAGGGTCACGGGGGTTTGCTGGAGCCTCTCCCAGCTGTCATCGGGCGACAGGCAGGGTTTCCAAACTTTTGTTTATATTAAATTCTTGCAAAAAAGGACACGTTCACCAAACCATTAGCATGGCTGTTGCTATAGGTTAACTAACTTAAACTAAAGTATATTATTTATTACAAAAAAACATACAGAATACAACTAAATATGAATAATTCAGCTAATAAAGAGTAGATTCAGAGACTACTAGCTGCATGTGCAATTTTTGTTTTTCATAATATCCCATACATACTACAAGGAAACAGTTCCCTGTGCTCTACTGAAGCTAAGCTGTAGTCATTTTAGATTTTTCTACTTTCCCGCTTTGGATTTATATGGCTGTTTTACTGCCATTGACATTAATACTGAGCCAGAGTGGTGACTCCACTAGACTCCAGACTCTCGTGCCTTTTTGGCTTTCATACAGTTAGGCAGTAATAGCATTACGCGGGAAACAGTGGCACATGATCTGGCCTTGTTAAAGTGCATCAGTAATTATAAAATTAAGTGCCGTATGGATTTTATTCTGCTGCCCAAATTGGAAAACCTCATTTTCTGTGTGTACTTGAGTCTCCAGAGTTCATCTTTCTTTTTATTTCCTTTTACACACACAGCAACTACACAAAGAACATCTGTAAAGAAATAATTAGGTCAGATATACTAAAGTGGACTGAGGTCAAATCTGTGGGTAGGTAGCAACCTCTTTCCCAGTGTGTAAGTTTGTAATATCATGCATGTCACAATCTGCAACAATGGACCCTTTCTTTCAAAAACCTAAGGACTCAGTTTAGTAGAGTTACATAACATGTATGTGTTGCCAACTACCTCACTGAACTCCCGTATGTGCGATAATACTATGAGCAGGTCATGTGGTACACACAAACTGTTGCTATGTCTTCTGCTTCGGGCAGACTGATGCAGCAAATATTAATGTAATTGGACTGCCTTGTGTCAGGATACCCTGCTAGGAAATAAGTGATACTGTATTACAGGCTTTTTTCCCCAAGGCTCATTTCAGAAGTGGTATGAAGTAAAACTACTAACTTACAGGCGTGGACACAACCAAGACGCATTGAATTATGTATTACTGCACATTAAATAATAGTAATGTTAACAGTCCTGCACTAAATCTTAGTTTCATGTAGGTCACGGAGTTCATTTACAGAAAAAAAAAACTGAGAGAACTGTTGATTTAATTGTGTTTTCCTTTTGAAGGCTGTGGCAGTCGTAGCAAAGGGTGTAGATAATTTTTTATTTGTCACATGCACAGTTATACATAGTACAATGCACAGTGAAATGTATTCTTGCACCTGCAGCCAGTAGTAAAACAGTTACAGTTGCTTTGGTGTTAATGAAACAGGTACAGTGGAGGACAACAATGAGACAACCCCCAAAGCAGGAATGGTTTTATGGAGGCCACTGATATTTTTTTCCCCTTCTCATCTTTTTTGACCTTTTTTCATTAGTTTCACACAGTCAGTGTCACTACTTGTAGCATGAGGTGATACCTGGACCATACAGAGGTTGCAGAGGCAGGCCAACTCCTCCAGCATGGTGTGTCACTGCGTTCCTTCAGGTGCACAAAACAACACCACCAAATGCAGGCAGTAAATGGAGGATGAAGGAACTAATACCACTGACTGGACCCATGGTCATCTGACCTATATCCAGTAGGAGACCTCTGGGATGTAATGTTTCAGCCCTTCTGACACTGCTAGACTGTCCAGGAGTGTAGTGATTCTCTGGTCCAGATCTGGACAGAGATACCTCAGGACACCATCGTCCTCTCAGAAAAATGCCCCGATGTTGTCAGGCATGCATGCAAGCATGTGGGAACCACATTCCTACCAAATTACTGAGTACCATTTACAATTGCAATGAAATTTCAACAAAATGGACTAGTCTGCAGCATTACATTTTCAGTTTGATTTCAGCTCCCTGTAGGTTGATCAGTTTTGTTCCCACCAATGACATGGCATCCCTTCATACTCACCGTATCACCAGTTAAGTTTTCAAGGTGATACAGGTCAACTGACGTCAGAGCCCGGATAGCTCAGTCGGTAGAGCATCAGACTTTTAATCTGAGGGTCCAGGGTTCAAGTCCCTGTTCGGGCGAACTTTTAAACTTGCCAATAATGACAATTCATCAAAGACAACTCTCTGCGGCGCGAGGAATGCGGACAGTCAAGATCCCTGCATTAAAAGAGACATCACATGAACCATCTGTGACGGGGCGGGCTTAACCAATCACCGTCTCTGTTTTGCGGCGTCCCATTCGCCGATAAACATTGCGACCAGACCACGCAGAGCGCTGACGTAAAACGGAGAGAGGCCGAGTCCGTGTCCACGGTCGCTCTTATTACTACGAGGCAGGATTTATTCGCCAACATATTAGACGCCCACGCTGTGTTGCAGCGTTATCGTGTTTCAAAAGGACAAGACGTCAAACTGACATCCCACCTCCAAGTCCGGAAACCCGCTTGCTCTAGTGGCTAACGCGAGCTAGCTAGGTTAGCTGTTACATATCCTCGTTTTTTTTTTTTCTCACTCGCAGCTGACCTCCACCACAACACAGACGATCTGAGTATCATTTGGTGCCCACGTTGGGGTGGACATTCCCCTGCCTCCACGCTCCCGTTGCCCCCGTGTAGTGCCCGTGGACGGTTCCCGAATATGATACATAATGAGTCAAAGAGACACCTTAGTTCATCTGTTTGCTGGAGGGTGAGTATCTTGTCAAGTAAGAACTGAGCTAGCTAGCTGCACGCTCAGAGGCTAGCCGTTGCGGTTAGCAGGTATAGCTATTAAAAAATTGTATTTGTATTTGTGTAATTTGGGATTTGACTAATAGCGCGGTAGTTACTGGGGGACTGATGTCAACATCAACGTGCCAGATGTCAGCTAACCAATCTTGTCCATGTATGTGCACCCGTAGCAGTTGACATTTCAATGACATTTCAATGTATGAATGAAACAGTCGGTTACGTATTCATTGTGAGCCACCATGGGAGTATTGCTGTTTCTCAGTTATTTTATTTTGAGGATTATTATTAGCTACACCCAGGTATACTCTTGGTTTCTTCGAAGCCGACGGTTATAAAAGGGTATCACTGTTATCTGTGTATCCGCCATAAGTGCACCAAAACAAACGTGGGAAGACTGTCACTTAAGGTCACCCGCGACATAAGACTTTAGATATCAAAACATATGTGTTTGCCTGATGAAAAATATAAATTATGTCACAGTGTGGCGCAGTCTAAGCTTTTTTGTTTTTCCACACTGCGTGATATGGAGCTGTATTTTGCTTAAATCGGTTTTAACCGATGCCCGGAACTATTACAGAAACTGTCTTGTTTCTACAGCAACATTCAGGCAGCGCACACGGCGGACTCGGAAAATGGGTGATTCGCCAGACTTGTGTTTAGACCATTGAGGTTTAGACACATCCATCTCATAAGTAAATATTGTAGCGTCATGCTGCCTCTCCTCAGGCAGACGCTCCCGGTAACGAGATGGACTTAGATATAATTATCTCCCTGTAGCTTAAATGAAGCCTTCATTTACACGACTGTCTGTCGTGATGTTGTGTCAGAGCATTTCCTGCTTTTCAGTAAATTGTTGGTATACTCTGAAGGGCATTCCAATTTTAGCATATTAAGTAAGCATTAGGGATGACTCCGAAGTGAGATCAAATGTGACTCCTCATTCAGGTATGCTGACTATTCTAGTGTCCTGCGTTCTCCCTGGTGTGAACAGTAGCAGCGTGTTCTTTATTAGCTCACATCTGCCAAAAGCTATGTTGACTTGACTTTCTCTATCTCTGCTTTTGATACTGATTGAAAATTAACCCTAACTATAGATAACAACCATTGCTTGCTCTTGCCTTTGATATAGAGTAATCTGGCTCTGCCCTAATTTATTTAGCTCGGGTTTATTAACACCCATGTTGATAATGTGTTTGTGCTCTCTCTATAATAGTCTCTTTATTTCCTCAATAGCCTACTTTGTATATGTAATTAAGCAGCCATGTGTTAAACGCTCTTTTTCTGAGAATCCTCAGTGACAATTTACAACCACCGCGATGAAATGGATTCAGTTGGTTGAATCCTAAAAATAACAAGTGTCTGTCATAGGATAACATAGGTAACTTGGTACCCTGTGTTCTGCGGGCTCTGCCAGTTGTGTATAAATAAGCCTGGCACCCACAATAGAACCGGTAACTGCCAGCACAAACTTGGCTTTAGTAAGCGGGCAAACAGATGCTGGCGTTGAGGTTTTATCTTCTTGGTGACGGTGCTGCTAGGGCATTTTCTTGTAGTACTTCTTTGTATATTTAAAAACACACCCAGTGCTGCGGACTGCACAAAGAGGCGAGCAGTAGCTCTGTTAGCTGGCGACCTGCCATGTTTGTTTTGATTCTGAGATAGATTCACTAATTGGGAATCGTGCTCTCAACCTTTTTACCGCACATTAAATGGAAGATTTTCACATCCATTTGATTAAAAGACTATAAAGATGATCTTTTGATTATAATGTCCTTAAATATTTACTGTATTATGTTTTAGTAAAGCTTGCATTTAACCTGGAGTTATTAATCAGGCCTCAATCTCAAGCAATGCAGACATGTATGTGTTTAGAATGTGATGTGGCACCGAACAGGAGCTGGCTGTTATTCCCCAAGAAACACAAAGCATTCCTGAATGTCGTTCTGTCCCTGCGCTGGGCCGTTTCCCATCTACATGCCGGGGATCTTCTGAATTCCAGTGGCCACCATTGGCTAATCCATTTACGCAGCATTTTTCCGGACCTTTTTACTAATGAAAACAACCAATATTTAGTTTCAGTCTTTTCTGCCGGGACGTAGACATTGTTTTCTGTCTCACCTCCACATTTTTTTTTCTGTCTCTGTCTTCTTGCCAGATGTGGGGGCACCGTAGGAGCCATATTGACTTGTCCACTGGAAGTAGTGAAGACTCGCCTGCAGTCGTCCTCCATCACCCTCTATGTGTCTGAGGTTCAGCTCAGTACTGTCAGCGTGGCCCGCGTGTCCCCTCCGGGGCCCCTGCACTGTCTCAAGTGGGTACTCAACGGCTTTTATCAAACTCATGCATACAGAATATACATTTGCCAAAACATTAGGCGCACTAGTGAACATGAATGCATCCTAATATAACCGTACTACACTAAATCCCCTTCATGGCGGTTGTAATGGTGAGTTTAAGTTGAAAGAGCGTCAGACATGTGATAATTCAACAGGATGTAGTCTGTGGTGCTGTTAAACTGACGTGTTATTTTGTCTAACCCTTTGACTAAAGTGGGATTGGCAAAATAATGTAACATGTGACGGTGCAACACAATACATGTCAGTATACAATCAATGTTGAGTCAGAGGTTGAATAACAGCACCTTTTTTTTTTAGAATGTGTTTGTTTTTCTCAGTGTACCTAATGAACTGCTCAGTGAGTGTGTTTGTTTATATACATAATATTTCCCTTTTCTCTAAACTTGTGGCTCACTCTTGTTGTTTGAGCTCTAACTAAAACGAGCTGAGCTGATGGCCCTTGCTCTCACAGTGAAATCTGGTTGCAGAGCCACAGGTCCTTCTTCTGAAGGCACCATGTTGCTGCTGCTGTTTAGTCTGGCTGACGTCCACCTTTCAATGCTATCCACCCCACAATGTCAGTGTGGGAAAACTATTCGCAAGAGCACATATCTGTCACTTCAGCCAAAGAGAACATTTTTCAAGTGCCAGTCACCGTGTCTCTTGCACATTGCTCACTAATACAGATTTGCTGTATGAAATGTAGCAAATCTGAGGAGGACTGTAGCACCGGACTCAGCCTGAGACTAAGTCTTTGTCAAGATTCAAAAAGTTTATTTTCATATACACAGCAAACATTACACTAAGAAATGAAATTCTTACTTTGCAAGTTCCCTTCACACAACTAAACTAAACTAAATGGAGGAAATAAACTTACTCTCAGCATAGAAACACAAATAAATAAAGTAAGCGAGTAAGAGTATAAGGTGCAACTATCAAATGAACCTGTTTCCTGCCTGCTTAGGTAACCGCTCACATATTTATGAAGTGAACTGCGCAGTTTGATACAATGTATGCTGCTGCAAGTTCTGTTCTGTGGTAATGAACTGACTCATCTTTGTGTCCAGTTATCATGTGTGTCCCTTATAGCCTCTAATGTTCATCACAGACAACAATCCAAATGTGCAGGGCTGACACTTTCTCTGTTCTTACCTCCCGTGCTAGTTTAGATCTTTGGATGTAGGCTAAAATTCCCTCTTGACGCTTGCACAGACTTGTTCCAACAAGCTTAATAGTTATCTGTCTTTGTTAAGCTATTTCCCCATTGAAAAGCATATTAATATTAATGAAATTCTTACTTTGCAAGTTCCCTTCACACAACTAAACTAAACTAAATGGAGGAAATAAACTTACTCTCATCATAGAAACACAAATAAATAAAGTAAGTGAGTAAGAGTATAAGGTGCAACTATCAAATGAACCTGTTTCCCCATTACTGTGCATGTAGTCGTTCTAATGCAACATACCTAATGCATGTTTGTCTGCGTGTTTTGTTTCAGATTGATATTAGAGAAAGAAGGACCTAGGTCTCTCTTCAGGGGCTTGGGGCCAAACCTGGTGGGTGTGGCACCTTCCAGGTAAGCTAATGACAGCTATCATCTTCATCATCCTCTGCAGTGTGTACTAGCTTAGATTATGGAATGAAAGAGTCTGCTTTGATTTCATTGTTCAAAGGTCCATGCCATTTTGACCTCACAAAACATGGCTTTGGTCATATTTTAACTCCACGCCTTAAGGAGATTAATTTGGCACAAACTCAGTTCAAAAAGTCAGCTCTACTGTGCCAACATAATGTGGTGCAGAAATGTTTTAAAACTACAACTCAACAGTTAGGCAGTGGCATAAAATGTGAGGTCACACTTCTGGGACTGTTCAGGAAAAAAAAAACGTTTATATACTGAACAATTAATGGTGCAGTACCTGACTAAAAATCCTAAAACTGTGCTAAAGCTATTGTGATGCAGTAATTCTCCAAACAAACAGTAGAACACTTTTTAGTCAGTCCCGGATTTACCCGTCATTAGTCTACGCTCTACCCAAACAGCTTTAGAAATGAACTTTGACACTGTCAGCTTTTTTCAAATGGTACTCCTGCCTATCTCCTGACCACTGCTAAGTAGACAAACAAATGCAACTAGTGGCAGCTGGGATACATTGAGGAAAACCAACAGATATCTCAGAAAGGTGACTGCAGTTGCCTCCAGTCATTCCAGGCAGGAAATGACCTTTTAAATGTCCCAATGTGATCTGGAGCTCCTGAAATAAGCCTTTGTCAAGGGAGTGCTTTTAGCAGAATAACTTCTTGAAGGCATTTTTCATGTTTGTCTTTCAGTCTCTTGACATGTTGACATGTCTTTCAGATCCTAGAAATCAGAGGTTTAAACAAAACCGGTTCTATAATCTTCCACTCCCTAAGGATGATTTGATCATTAGCACCTCATCTGAAACCTGTGATTCTAATTTCACAGAGATAGAGGTGTGCCTACATTGTCCTTGTGAACAATTACTTTTTGTGTCTCCTCTCTGGGGAAGGCATAGCGTGCTTCTCATTATGCTTTGGGGTAGCTTATCTGGGCATACATCTCATTTGGTACAAGTGTTCACTTGAACTCATTAGAATTTGAATTTGATCTCTGTGATGTCACAAAACACCTTTTTGGACTTGGAGCACTAACATTTCACCCAAATATCTATTTTTTTATTATCTGAAAGGTTAAAGGTCAACTCCACTGTCATTCTAATGTTCTGCAGAAACACAAGTCTGAATGGACACTGAAGTAAAGTTGAGTGTTTAGATACAAGGTGGTAACTGCAGTTTAACTTGATGTCAGTGTTCTATGTTCTTTGAGTATCTTACATTTATCAGTAAAGACGGTGTCAGAGAAGTTCAAGTGTCTTCCAAATGTTTTATATACTTTTTCACATGATATTAAAAAAACAAACTATGGGATTACGTAACTACCACATGCTTCCTCGTGGTTACTTGGTGACAAAGAAGCATGAGGGACACATGGTCATTAAAGTGCCATTCATCTCCATGGCTATTTGCTTACTGCTTAGTAATGTGCTGCTTTGTATGTAAAAAAATAAAAATAAAAAAATGGCAGCTGCAGCAACACTACTGGGTCACTGTCGGGTAAATGCTGTAAACCGCCAGTGTCCTCTCTTAGTGGTAATGAGGGGAGCAAAGTGGGGCTAATGCTGCAGCCAGCAGGTGCCAGCGCTAAGCATATGTGGAGTGTTTTGCTAGTACTTTACGTAATTGAATGCCCAAGCAAGGGAGGGGAAGGCTGTGACGCAGAGTTAAAGACGAACACACAACTGTTTTCTGTAGTGACTGATGGAGCTCGGAGCATTATTAACCCCCTGACTCTGCACATTTACAGATGCACCAGGCTGCTGCCTCTTCAGTATTGTTATAAGGGAAAGAGCAAAGGGAGCAAAAACCCATTTAGACATGAGTATGGATGTGATCATTAGGACCGTTTTTAATTAGCGAAACCAACTAAAGATAATGACTGAAAAAAAATGAGTGTGTGCTCTTTCTCTGAATAGCTTATTTGTCTAACTAGGCTGATTTGGTGAATGCATTCACTCTGCTATTTAGGCCTAATAAATTCTTAAAGCTCATTAACCTGAACCTGACATGAGGGCAGTTGTACTTGCTAATGTAGTGTAATTGATGAACCTCGCTGCTACCTGAGGCAGCCACTGAGTCTAATTAGCTGTACGCTGAGACACAAAAACATGGCATTCATAACTTGTTTTGCCTCGTCCTGGTGTAACACGTGCTGACCCCCTTTTTTCCCTCCCGTTGTACTTCCAACAGAGCAATCTACTTTGCTGCTTACTCCACTGCCAAAGAGAAACTGAATGGCGTGTTGGAACCCGACTCCACACAGGTGCATATGGTGTCGGCTGGAATGGCAGGTAACTAAATATCTGAGGTACCAGTTTGACATGCACCACCATGCATTCTGAATTCTGACCAAATGGATCTTGTCTCGGTTCAAATAGTGGCGTCAGCAGTCAGCCTTTGCTTTTACAGTGATCCCTCTTTTGAACTTGTAGAACTGGTTTGTATAGGTTGTATAAGTTCAGACCCTTCCAAAAACAAGCTCACCCCATTTCTTTCACCTTTCCCCCAGATGTACTGCTGCCGTAGTAATCGTAATTACAAATTAAATATGTTAAGAGGACAAGTTTAAAAAACGAAATCATTATTCTCTGGTGCTTTGTATGTCAAGGCTAGCTCACCTTTTCTCGTATAATCCATTTGGGAATGTCAGCCCAGAATAATGTGGGTCAGTCAGTCAGTCAGACAGCTACGGTGTGTATTTGTGTGTATTTGCTTGAATATGAAGATCACGGCAGTGCCACTTTTAGCACACCCTGACTTAGACCTTTTAATAACCCAGTCAAGGTCAACATTGCAAGTACATCCCCCTCCAGTGGCAACACACATATTCTTTAGTGCGAGAGCTGCCTGAGCTGAACTGACGGGCGATGAAGTGTTGACAGGCTGGCGATTCATGTCGTCCACGCGCGACTCACGTGGCAGAGGTTAGGGCTGTCTACTGCCGTGGCTAACGGTGAGCTAAAACAGGGAAGTGTAGACGTTAATTTTAGAGTGTTGCCAATATACGTTCAGGGTTGTTTTAGTCTCTCAGGTTCTGCATAGCAAGGTTTGCTTAAGTCAGCCCAAAAACAATCAGTCTTTATCATCTCAGACATCATTGTAAGTGTCCACCGAAGAAGTATGGACCACAAGGCTAAAACAGTTCAAAAAATAACAAAGAAATCTGCATATAGTAACTTAACTATAGATGTCAAATAAAAAAAAATGTAATGCAGGGAAGTTGAAATGAAAATTAGCATGCATCTCATTAAATGTTTGCTCATAGTCACCCCTTGACTGCATATCAGTCATTTCTTTTTTATTGTCACTATTTTACTTATTTTAACTAATAAAGGTGTCAGTTGTGGGTCTCCACCATGTGTCTTCTACTGTCTCAGGCTGTCTGTGGGGTGATCCCTTCACGTGAGGTTGTGGATTAAGGTGGGGTTAAATCCTGTGGGATGATGGCGGGTATGGGAAGTGAAATGGTTGCATGCCGGTCATTTTGCTACACACAAGCCTGTGTCTGTTTTAGGCTTTTACTCTACCGTAGCTCTCCTCTCGCAAGGGCATGAGACCCCCGGACCACCAGGGGTCTCTAGCTGCATCTGTGAGGAGTTACTTTGGTCTGCGTGAGTACTCACCACAGATCTGTGCTTCTTTTTATATCTGGTTCTTCTCTTTCTCTCTCCATATTTCTCTCCTCTGCTCCCTTATCATGTAGGTCATTTGATAAGAAGGAGTTTCCTCTTTTGTATTTTTACTTTTATCTGTTAGCAGGACATACATTTTTTATGATATTCAGTTGCTCCCCTAGTCTATAAATGGGGCTAGCTTTCTCTCTCCAAGCTGCCTTTATTTTTATTTCAGAAAAATGTTTAGATCATTTAAACTTGTTCCATTGCCAACATGATTGCAGCATAATAAACATTTACACATTACCTGGACATTATCATGTGGTCTAGTATTACAACAGGCAGCTTGACACTTAGCATAGCATGGCATTTCCAGATTTTATAGGCATGTAATGCTGTCGTTCATTTTCTCCTTTAGGTTTTACAGCCATCACAGCAACCAATCCGATATGGCTCATAAAGACCCGTCTGCAGCTGGACGCAAGGTAAACAGGACACTCTGGTGTGAGGTGTTTGCATTTCAGTTCAGTCAAGGCTTTTTGTCACATGGGATGTTCCCATGTTTGACATTTAAAAGCAGCTCTGCGGAAACATGTTGGGTTTTGTTTGGATGTGTGAGAGACGATCTTAAATCAGTACGCTATGTCTCTGCTGCTTATCTGCCTGGGTGTGGTCCGTCTATGACTGCCATTAAGCCTCTCTGGGAATTGAAACTCATTGTTTTTCAGGCTACTATCTTGAGAAAGCCGTGCACATTGCTCCGTTCCGCCCTGGGAACATAGAAAATTAATATCTGGAGGCAAAACATTAACTTGATACATTTGATCTTGTTTTGATGTTGTCCCTTGAGTATACAGCAGTTTGTTTGTTGCCCAGCGCTGACAGGTTGTTGCTAATACCTAAGCTTAGACACTAGGTAACCCTCTTGTATGTTTCCCATCCAAAATGTTTTTTCATTTCTCAGATAGGCCCAGCTAGGGTTTTTTTTTCCTTTTTAGATGAAAACCATACATGGCGGGCAAGCTCTTCTTGTCAGTCTGTATTTAAAGATCAGGTTGTCAACACTGCTCTGTCTGGATTTACCCGACACTCCAAACCCTCTGTCAGGGTCATTGACAGCGATTCCTTCCAGAAAACCTGTATCAGTCGCTCCCATTGGTTGTTGCCTCATTTCCAAAGCTGTAGAGTTCATAATAGTTTATCTTGGTGCCTGCCCACTTGCCTCCCCCACAGATTTATTTTGCCTATTATCAGTACAACCCACTGAGTTTAACATGGTCTATTGACTTCACATGGACCTTCCTGTGAGCATGTCCTTTTACTCTACACTTAAGGCAGCATACTGTTGTTTGTTTTTCTCTACAGAAACATAGTGTAGATTGTATTCACACAAATGTATAAAGTGAACTGAAGAACCAAAATCAGAAGTTCTTGTTGTTATTGTGTTGCTATGCCATGTAAACAAATCGAATGTGGATATATCTTCAGTTTCTTTCCACATGAAAGTGTTGTTGGAGTTTTGTCTTTTAAGAGTCACTGGCCAGAGTTTGCTGTATGGTTTATAGATTGTAATTAGTTCTTTTTGGTCTTGTTGTTTTTTTTCCCAGGAACCGAGGCGAGCGAAGGATGAGTGCGTTTGAGTGTGTGCGCCGGGTGTATCAAACAGATGGCTTGCGAGGCTTCTACAGAGGAATGTCGGCATCTTATGCTGGTATTTCAGAGACTGTGATCCACTTTGTGATCTATGAAAACATTAAACGGCGCCTCTTGGAGGCCAAGTCACCCCAGAACATGGACGAGGAAGAGGAGACATCAAAAGATCCGTCAGACTTTGTGGGGATGATGCTCGCTGCTGCCACCTCCAAGACCTGTGCCACATCTATTGCTTATCCTCATGGTGAGAGATGTTATCAGCAGTTAACTGTTTTTTTTTCTTTAGTTTTGCTTCAACGCTTCCATCTTTTTTTTTTTCTTTTATACTTTGCAGAAGTGATCCGCACCAGGCTACGTGAAGAAGGCACCAAGTACCGCTCCTTCTTCCAGACTCTAACAATGGTGCCCAAAGAGGAGGGCTACCGCGCCCTGTACCGCGGCCTCACCACCCACCTGGTACGCCAGATCCCCAACACCGCCATCATGATGTGCACCTACGAGCTGGTGGTCTACCTCCTGAGCGGTTAACGCCTTCCCCCTCTTAGACAGTTGATTTAACCATACCCCTGTTTGGAGACGGAGAACGAGAGCATCGGCAAACCAGCTAGCACAGCTAACAACCTGACGAAGACAGCCCCTTGAACTTTGTCTCTGCGACACGAGAGGTTGTTACAGAAAAAGGTTGGTTGTTTTGTTGTATAACCAAAGGGTATGGCACAAGGAGGAGGGTCGAAGTGAACCTTGCATTGATGTGGGGATCTGCTTTAGCAGTGGCAAAGAAATGGTTGGCATATTTCATCATTTTCTCCGTTTAGATTCAGAGCGCTGCAGAAAGAACCCAAGTTAAAGTGTACTCTGCCTAACAATACTAATAATGAGGAGAAATACAGCAGTCCCAGTCCTTAACACCTGGTGGATATTCTGCTGGTCCCTCTTCAGCAGTAGGCTTTGTTCTAATCCTAATGATCGGTTTTAAATATAGATATTATTATATTTTTATTCCCCACATCCCTCAGAGTGCCTCTAGAGGCCCAGAAAACAACGACGCCAGAGTCAGTAGCTGCCATGCATCATGTCAGTACATGACAAGGGTTCTGAAGTCAGCAGAGAACAGGGAGGAACCAGTGTTTGAGGTTAGAGGATTAACTGGGGAAGAAAGGGAGGGGAGTGGAGGAGGATGCACAGCTCTGGCTGACTTGTCACAACAGTGTGTCACGACTTCCAGCGTCTTTAGTCAAAGCTAAACGTGGACGCACTCGGCTAAATTTTTTTCAGTCTTCCGTACTATCTGTCACATCCTTAAAGTTGCTGTAATCTACGTGGGTCTACAGCGTTTCACCAGACGCAAGTTCTCCCAAAAACAAAGTTTATTTAGGGGGTTTTTGCTTCATTTGGAATTAATTATGCCCCTGGAAGATCTGCCAGGTCGAGCAAATTCTTAAGGCGGGGTTTATGTGGTGATGGACACTATCCAATTCCATGCAGATTCTTTATTCTTCGTTTAACACGCCCCGTAATGAAATGTCTGACTGCACCAGGCTAGCTCTTTACACTACATTCACCACCACGTGAGATCAGACAGGACAGGACAGGAAGTCACCAGACTAAACCAGTATATAATCCACCTCACTAACTACTGTGTAAATAAGATAGATGACTAAAAGTACTGAAGGAAGGAAGGAAGTGACTGGAAGTGAAATACTCATCCACTGTGAAGTCGGACTAAATCTAATTAATTGTGATAGTATGGTGTGTATTGGAGAATATCTACATAAAGAAAAGTGATGGTTGTCAGGGCAGTTTTGGCAAAGGTGCATTTTCTTTAGAGGGGAGAGAATTTGTTAGTTGAGACTTTAAACTTTTAAAATAATAATAATAAAACCAACCCGTTGTTTTTCTCATAGCACTTGTCTTTCGCTCAAAGGCTCATCTCATTCAACTTTGCTCTGTCAGAGAATCCAGGCTCGTTTTACAGGCGAGGACAATCCTCTTGAGTTTACACTGGAAAACTTGTTGTGCCGTTTAGCCATGTGAAGGAAGTGGCCAGGAATATGCTCTTCATTAACGCACATTGTAACTAAATGCAGACCAGTAGGAAAAAACAAAACAGCGGTTGTGTTGATTCCATCTCCTTCTTCGGTTATTTCCAAAAACAAATCTCTGCATTTCAACTGATTTAAAAGAAGTGAAACTTTTATTGTTTATGTCAGTGTTTTAACGTAGGTGGAGGTCTTTGTCGTGGAATGGAAAGGTGCTCGATCTCTGCTTCGTATTTGTCGACTTGAGCTCACGTTTCAAACAGTTTCGCTGTGGCCTCGTTTGCCACGGGAACCACGGCAGTCACTCGACAGTCCCTCCGTAACGGTGGCGTTTTCATGAATTTTAAGAAAGGGGCGTGGCTAAGGCCCCAAATGCTAACATAAATTACAATCTCACTTTAACACCCTGCGCTGCTGCCGTTGTCCTCCAGGGGACTCTAACTGGCTTTGATATCTTATCCTAGCACTGCTGCTTGGTAGGTGAGAGCTGTGTGTGCAGCAGCGAGCAGTGTGAGCGTCTTTGGCGGATCCCGCTCCCTTCCTGGGAGCTCGGGGCTGCAGGAATTGCGTCGATGTGTCAGCCTGAGATGCTTCTGTCAACTGACGTCATTAATGAGATCCTCAATGTGAACATACATTTTAGTCCGGTTTTACAGCGCACATGAAGGATGCATTAGTTTAGTGTCATTGTTCAAATGATCAACACACGCTATAGGTGCAGAGAGGCATGGGTGGCCCCTGCTGCCGCTGGTATAGATAGGATAGTTGTGCATCACAGGACGGATAGCGTGGGCTGATTGTGCCCAATGTGATTAAAGGGTCATTTCACACAAATAAGACCTGTTTTTCTGTCTTACATTAAGTGGCACTGGTGTCATTTTTCCTGGTTTTGAGATTTCCGCTGTCATCTCACTCGTTCTTTTCACGTCTGCAGCACTGAGGTGGCGGCAGAACCCTCAAAGCGAAGCTGAGTGTGAGGTGGAGTGACCCTTTAACTGTGCATTTCTATGCATCTCTTCGCTTGTATCAGTGTCTCTTGTTTGTCGGATGATGCATTCTCTCCTGCATCCCTTTGATATTCTTTTGCACCCACACGTTTGCATTGTGTGCCAGTGAGTGTGCGTGGATGTGCGTCGTGCGTGTGCTCGCCTGTATGAGACTCTTGTGTGTGTGTGTGTGTGTGTGTGTGGTTCGGTTGCGTTTCGTGAGTAAGAGACCATAGGAGTGTGCGTGGATTCAGGTTAATATATCTGCAAACAGTGTTGTTTATTTTTTAATCTTTTAAATGAGTTGTTGCCTTTTTCCCGACGCCCTTTATGTTTTTCCATGTTGTCGTCGATGAGCCGACTGTGAGTGAGGCTCGCTCTATGCATTCTCTCATACCTGTTTTTGTAAAACAAAATGTCAATAAAATTGAAGGAGTGCAAGTATACTCTGCTGTCGGACTGTCTTTCTTTTTTTCCTTTTGATGATTGATGCTGTGAATTTCTTCAAGTCAAGTAATATGTGTATTTGCATCTCTTCACACCTCTGAAATAAGAAAAATACAAGGCAATTTAACCTCTGCAGACCTCTGAAATCATAAAAACAAGCCAAAATCTGGTGTATCTTTAATTTTTTCTGACTTTGTCTGGACTGGACTCTATACCTTCACTGAAATAAGAGGCAATTGACCTCTTAAGGACATTAGAAACCTTATTTAAAACAAATAGCATGCAGAATCTGTGATTAGGTAAAATACACACACATTAAGTCCATGTGGAACCAGAGGTCAGGAGCTGACCTTTGACTTGTGTGTACACTATTCCTCAAAAGCACTAAAGAGCTACTGTTTTATTGTTATACTGCTACTGCTGCTTTGACATTTGATTTCCAAGGCTTGTCGAAAGTCTATCAAAACTGTTGAGATAAGCTGAACTGCAAAAATATGCTCAGTGTCCGTTAGCGTCTTGTCAGCAGACTTCCAACCAGCAGGTGGCAGCGTTCCCCTGCTCATCCCCCTTCCATGACTTCTTCCAGCACACCACCAGCTCAGTGGAGCCCGTGCTGGAAGATGACAGGCTGCTGCTGCTGCTGCCTCGTTCTCCGATCCAAAACACACCCAACCCCAAATGTATCCAACACAACATAAACCGTACAGTTTTTGCCAGACGAAGCGGAACATCGGTGCCCTGAAAAACACACAATGCCTGACAAAAAGATGCCAAGCGAAGGATGGCACAGGTCCTAGGTAAACAACGGGCTCACCTAATTCAAAATGAACCTCAGCACCACGTCGTCACATGAGCTCCAGCAGGACCAGCCTGACTCACACGCTCGCTCGCACACACACACAACACATGTGTTTGTTTTGTGGCAGGCTGAAGGGGAGGAGAGTGTTCCCAAAACATGCACCACGATCTGCCAGCAGTGCCAGTGTTTCCTTGGAATAGTACAAAGTGCCTCCGGGTGCTGCTTGAGCCTCACTTGTAAATTGAGCACTGGGGACGCGCTGGAATGAAATGGCTGAAAAATAAAACCGATGGATCCGCTGGAGTGTTACGACTGCCACTTTGTTTACCTCTGAACTGGAGCGGAAAGGAAATGAAGAAACAGACAGAAGAATGCTGTTTTTCCTTTTTCCACCATCTGTCTGGGCTCTGGTCTGTTCTTAATCATTCTGTGTACCAATCGGTTCTGGGGTTTGGGGTAAAGGCGAAAGTCCTTTACAGCCTTCACATACACTACGTATCTAGCTGTTCATCATCATGCTTTGACCTCTTTTGGAAGTGTTACTTTCTAATTTCCACTTCCACTGAACTGATTCCTCATCTCAGAGGTCCTGCTGAGGGAGGAAGCGCGGCACATCTGTTCTTAAAGGGCCACTCCAGTGATTGAACATGAACACGTCTCTCTCTCACCTTAACATAGTGGAAGCTGTGGAAAAAAGTTATCTCATCACAGTCCTGTGTGGTATATACACCAATCAGGCATAACATTATGACCACCTTCCTGTGGTGTCTGGGAACAGAAAGTTGTTAGTGGGGGGGCCTTCAGGTCCTATGGGTTGGGGAGAGGCGCCTCTGTGCTTCAGGCTTGTTCCAGTGCATCCCATAGATACTTTATCAGTTTGGGATCTAGTGAATTTGGAGGCCAGGTCAACACCTTGTGCTGTTCTTCATGTTTTTTGAGTTGTTCCTAAACCGTTTCTATGTCCGTGTCATCCTCCATCCTGCTGGGGGTGGCTGCTGCCATCATGGAGTGTCATTGCTATGGACTGGGGGAGCCTGGTCTAGGTGCCTGGTGCATGCCTAAGTAACATCCACATAAATGCCAGGTCCAAAAGTTAAAAAAAGATAATTCTATTATCAGTGATCATAATGTTATGGCTGATCGATGTCTGATCTGATTAAAGCATACATGCAGTATTTAAACACAATGGAAACAAGAGTACAAGATATACCATGAGAGACTGCTCATAAATAAAAGAGAATGGATAGAGGTTGCATTGAAAAAGATTTAGTAAGTTACTGTTAACTTACTAAAGCAACAAGCTCTTAGTATAAAGTTTTAATGCGAATGGTGGGTGGAAAGGTGTAAAAGGTTGGAGAATTGTGCATTCAGGTAGGAGTGAATGACTATAAGACGCAGGCTGATGAGGCCAGGACCACAGATGAGCGGTATGCAGCTCTGCAGATCAGAAACACACAGCTCCAGGGCCGAGACACGAGGCCTGGATGAGGGAGAGCTACAGCTTCACACTGCACAAGAAAACATGGTAGATCAGAAGCCACCACACGCTCTCCCTAACCTCAGGAATGTGCGTCAGATTCCTGATAGATACAACAAACAGAAGGAAGTTTGCTTTCATCCCTTATTGGACTGGCTGACTGCTCGATAGGACTTGGTGCTACGATGCGATTCAGCAGCTCCCTCCCTCCCTGCTTTACTCTATCACCATGAGAGGAGAGATGATGAAAGAGAGATGGGGTGATAACCCACCACAGGAGACGAAACCAGGTCTTCCCACCGCATCGTCAGTTGTGTCTTTCCCGTGTTTACTGGGTGTTTTGGCCTTTCATCAGCCGAGGCGGACCCACCACAGGCTGGCTCCTTCCACTTGAGCCACAGCCGGTGACTGCTCCTTTTGGGCCCTAATGCTCACTTCCTTCAGCAGCCTTGCAACGGCACCAACTACAGTGCCCCCGCAGTCCATTTCCACTTTTCCATTTCATAAGCCTCGTGCATGCCTTCCTCCCATGGGACTGTCAGCTTTGCAGTGAAGACACAATGGCAGGATTCTTACCTGAAAAGCCACAGAAGACATATTTGACTGAGCAACAATCTAGTGAATTTATTTTTAGTTTTTAAATGCCTCTTTGAGCTCTCATCCTGTTTAATGCCACTATGTAGAATGACGAACCGTTTTATGTCCATATACAGTATATCGCTTATGTCTTACAATGGGATCATTCAGTTCTGTTTGTCTCAAGGCTACATTAGAACTATTAATTTGAACTTTAAACGTGAAAATCTGAACAGCAGGAACAACAGGGATCTTTCGTGCACCATTGTCTCTTTCTTTCACTGCTCCATTTTAACCTTGACTGGCTCTTCAGTAATTGGATGCTCTCTGTGACATCTACAGACGATTTCCACATGAACTTCAAGGCAGAGTGTGCACCACATGGCAGTCTGTCTGTCTGTCTGCCCGCCGCAGCTGTAGCCCAGGGTGAAGCTGAAGCGCTCCGTTGTTCGGATTCGTGAGGAGAGAGGCTCCAGATTCAGACAAAACAATCCTTGCTCTCCTCGCTTCAGATGTCTTCCCCGGTCGCCACTGTCACAGTGGAGTAGCCACAACTCCAGCATATGGCTGACATGCACAAAGCATTATGCACGGCGCATTGCGTGCTTGGATTAAAAAGCAAATGCATTCGGTAGGCCTCTGTAGCTCCTGTTCTTGAGCTGATCTGTGTTTTCCGTGTCGGCTGAGACCTCTTTGTACTGCAATAGCAGCAACTAAACGTTTCCGGTAACCCCTGATCAGTTATCAGAGACTTGAAGGGAATGTAGCCTTGGCCATCCCAAAATATTCATCTTCTTTATTCATTATTGAACAACTTGTGTTCTCGTGCTCGTTGTCTTGCTTGCATGACCCAGTTTCTCTTCAGATTCAGCTCACAGACAGATGTCCTGACATTCTCTTTAAGGGCTGGTTGGTATAATTCAGAATGCAGTCCCACATGCAGCAGGAATGTTCTTTCTGCCATCACATCATGGTTGTTCAGTGGATTCATGAACATTAACATTAGCCAACACGAGAGAGGCCTATAACTGCTTAAACGTTACCCTGTGACCTCTCAGACTGTGATGCATCTCTCTTTTGGAGTGATCTTTGTCAGTCTTTGAGACGTACTTACGCTCCTCACAGATATCTAATATTGGCAATATTTCGGTTTCATTTTGTTTGCCATTTTTGTGCAGAAATGTGGAAGTTTCTGAGGGGTGAGGAATTTCAGGCAGTTGCAACAAAGGCCTGTTAGTTATGGCTGCAAAGACTCTACTAATGTACACCAATACTAACAAATGAATTCATTTCATAGGCACTATACAGCATTTTTGCTGAATGCATCATGACAACAAAGCTAGCAGTCTGACTAACCTGTAAGTCCTATATGCAGACATGAATGCATGGCAGCTGACTGTTATCCTTTTTTCTTTTCTTACATTTGTTCTTGCATAAACTTGCAAGAGGTAAACAACCAAATACGTCCTTGCCGATCGATCGCATTTGAGCGTTCCCTACAGTCAGACCAGACTGTGGACTGAAGAAATGGCTCAGACTGGGCCAGGGTGAATTGAGGGACATCTTTCTGTCTGAAACACACATACACACATACACACATCACTGCATATGCAAATGCAGAGTGAAGGGAAGTTGAGCCAAGTCAAGACAAAGCACTACCCTTTATTTTCTAACAAGCAGAAATCCTCATGGTGATTCAGTGGCACAGTCTGACTGTCGGTGCACCATCCAATTATGATCGGCTCCACAGCCTCCACGTGGAGAAAAAGACCCAGAGGATGAAGACGTAACACACGGGGACTGGGTAACGACAGGCTGCTGGGAGAATTGTAGGATAAAGTTGAGGAAGGGGATACATGCGGGGGGGTTAGCGAGAGAGGCGACATTCACGAAAGGCAGGGGATGAAAACATCTGATGTAAAGTGTCAGTCTGAGGACTTGCAGGAAGATTCGACGCTCGCTGGTGAGAGCAGCCGTGGCAGCTTCCTCTGAAGCCGGCAGGCGCACACATCCTAACTCTCACGGCCTCATTCACAGACAATGAATGAGCACGAGGCTTTTCTCTTGCACACCACCACAAATTCGCTGCATGCGCGCACACAGCATGGGAGCTCTGAGTCATGTTCAATTGAAGCTGTCTGTCTGACTGAGATGAGCCCTCCAACTTTATGAATAACAGAGATTTTGCTGTGTGTGCTGACATCTTGTAGACGGATAGCTAGATATTTCCCATTGTTTCCAGCCTTAAGGGCCAAGTTAACCAAACCATCTCCCGGCTGCAACTTCATATTTAACGAGAGTGGTATTGATCTCTTTATCTAACTTTCAGCAAGAAAATGTGGCGCATTCATCAAAAAGAAAACAAATAATCTGTGTGTTCTCCACTGTGTTAAACCTATCAACTTGAATTCTCCTGTTCTCTTTGGAACTGATTTGAGGCCAGCTGCTGAGGGAGCCAGTGGTCTGCTTTTCACAATGAGCCCAATTTCGGTCGAGCCGTTTACTACTGCCTGCGCTCTCACGTTTAGAAATCTGCCACGGAAACCGTTACACATGAGATACGCGCACAGCTGTAATTGGACTGGGATGTTTGTGAGGGGCTTAATATTGATATCATCTTTTCATTAAATAGCACTGAACTGCGCAACTGTTTACATTGCACCGAGGGTGGGGTGGCGACCGTGGATGCAGTGAAACCTCTGAGCACCAAACAAACCTGTGTGTTCAGTCATAGTGTGAGCTGGTTTGGATGTTTTGTAGTGTGTGGTGCTTTAGATGAGAAACCCATTAGTTTGGGATGAATCCATCCTTAATGCCTACTTTAAGCTACTTCTCCCTCATACCTATTATTTAAATTTAAAAAGGAAGATCAAAATAAAGTATGCCCATTATTCAAAGGCAAAGAAATAAATGGAGTGCTTGCACAACATGTTGTATAATTCTGCTGTCAGTCACGTACATATTTAGATTTCTAAATATTTATATATATAAATAGTGTGGGTATATTAAGATCTCTATTTAGATTACTAAAAGCAACTTTTAATATATGTTATATACATACAGGCCAAATGAACAACCTCCACAAGCCATATCCAGATCATGGTCAGTATAAAACTATGTAAGGCATGAAGTGGCCTCCACCCTCCGTCTGCATTAAAAATCAGACTATAACAGGAAGTATGGAAATCATACATACAAAATAAAAGCATGGAATTAGCTAAGTTAAAGATAAATGGCTTTTGGTATGATTAAATTGCCAACAATTCTACAACATAAGCTAAATCTATACATGTGCGATACAGAAGCACCTGATGTAAAATGGCCTATTTAGGAACGTGTTTCTTTGTGGTCGTGACCGGAAATTGCGTTGCTATCGTGTCTAACTTGACGCTAGTCACCTTTTCTTGATCCCGACCCTCCAGCCAATCAGCGGCTGTCAGGGACACATGAACGGTGATAATATCCACGGAACAGGCTGCAGGCAGGAGGAACAAAGAAAGCCGCCTGCTCCCCGTGAGGCGCCCTTTCACTTCGTCAACACGGACAAATAAGCTCTCCGTCCAGGTTTATTTCCTCTTTAGCTCAGAGTCTTCTGCGTAACTGTTGCATGTTACGAGTTAAGTTGGAGTGGCTGTTTTTTTTTCTGAGGAAAGAGGAAACTTGGCGTCGTGAGGTTTTTTTTTTTTCACGGGTCGCTTTCCTTCGAAGCCTTCCTACCTGCTCGCTGGAAGGTTGCTTATGGTAAGTTAGTTTTTTTCTCATATTAGTACACAGCTATAGTGTCGAAAGCAAGAGTCATATCAGTGATTATGTGGTCTCTTATCACTTCGCATATCTGAAAACAAAACAAAAACTTTCTTCATGTGTTTTCTGAGACGGCGAAAGCGCCGAGACGTTCCCTTCACGTACAGCCAGGAGACGGGAGCCTTTTTTTCCAAACTCCACTGAATATTTTGCCATTTTAGTGCTTCGTTGCTCCGAAACAAACAAAACACAGCGAGACTAACTAAACCTATGGTCTTTTCCGAGTATTTGTCATCCACTCATATTTTCGGCACAAATAATTTCATCTGCTCGGTTGTTGTGTTTATATGAAACGCTCTAACTTGTTAAACGGCCAAGGACTGAGCTACAGCGATAGGCGTGAGTTCATTAAAATGAAAAGCCTTCAAAGACTGCTTGTGAGGGACTCATTCATGCGCAGAAACATGAAGAAGACATTAGTGCCACGCTAAGTGAATCAAGCTGTGCTTAATGGCGCAACGTGTAAAGCCGATGTCAGTAACAGAATTTGAATGGAAATTTTCCCTTTAAGATTTTCTCTATTTAGCTGAGATCTGTTTGAGTTCATGAGTGTTTGCTGAATCATTTATGCCTCATTCCTCTATAAATATTTCCCCGAAACTCACTCCTTATTTTGTAAAGTTGTTTATATTTAAACTGACTTTTACATTATCCTTGGCAGCAGCACACGCTTTTTACAATCTTTGTTTTTGACTTAAGGAAAGGCTAACACTGCTCCAGGTGAGTAAACAGTGTACCCTAATGCCCCAGAGCAATAGGAATTAGGCTTCATTCAGTTTCCATTTGATTTGAAGTTTGCCTGCTATTCGAGGCTAAACGCTTTGCCTGTAACCACACCATCTGCTTTGCCCTCCTGGGCATTGGCAGGCTACTGTCCAGATCAAGTGTTATGAGAGATTTGTGTGGGTGGACCACAGCAGATGGTGGGATGGGGAACATGGATGGTTGATGTGGTAGCTCGGCTAACTGTTGTGGTTGTTCGTCTCATTTTCAGCTGCGGGTGACACAATAAACAAAGACCAGAATCTTTCAACATGTAAGCGGTCTCTCTTAGGACAACTCCATTACAGTGGATAGTATAATAAATGGCTTTAAATGTTAATGAGGGCCATCCTGTTGAAAGTCTTCTCTCAACATAGAGGAACCTATTGACCCCTACAATCCTCTTCTCAACCATCTGGGCTTTGACCTCTTTATAACATCAGCTGACCTTAGTGTTGCTATGCGGTAGGTGACATAAAAATGCCCTGGTCCATGGTATTCCATCAATCCTTCGGTTTCTCATAACGACATATTTTAAGATGAACTAGGCTAGGTTTGATAAATGTTTTAAATAAATATAATTCATTTTAATTAACAACAATACATTCAATAATACATTCTCAGGTTGATTTTCACACACACACACATCTATCTATCTATCTATCTACATACATACATACATACACACACAACCCACTACACTACACACCCACACACCATACACACACACACACACACACACACACACACACACACACACACACACACACACACACTTGCCTGTATTCTCTTGTTTTAAATCTCACTATAGTCTCACTACAAATCGAGATTAGCCCACCTAACCCTGAAATCACGTCACCCCTGAAAGCTGATTTGTTTTATAAAGTAGGATGGAAGAGAATAGCAAACAGACCAGAGGGCACGTTTCTGAAACCGATTTCAGTTTTAGTGTGACAAAATTGTTTCGTGACTGACATACTTCTAAATTAACAGACACTGAATTGAACTGGTGAATCAGATTGATTCAGGAAACCAGTAGCCGTACCCAGCCCTAGTGAACTCTATGAATGGAGAAACCCTTTCACCTTTTTTTTGTTGTTGTTTTAATCACAACAGATGAACTTGCAACATCCTGTTCCCCATAACTAAGAGCCAGACAAAACTCACTCTGATAGTCCAAATACTTACACTGCGGTCGTGTTTGAGGTCAGACAGCCTTTAGATGCTTGTGTTTGCACTGTATAATCATTTTTGCAAATTGTTGATTTGATTGGGATTCTGTTTAAAGGATCGCCACACTTTGGGCGAGTTCAGGTTGGTTGAAAGTAAACAATAATATTGGAGCATGTCAGTGCATTGCATACAAATCAGTGTATCTGTTTCTAGTGCAAGTATGCCATAAATGTTCACCACAAAAGAACTCTGCTCTACACTTCACTTGTTGCAGTCATCTTTCAACAGAACGTTCTATTAAACAGATAAGTGCTTGATGCAGCGCCACATTTTCACCTATACAAAAAGTGAATCGGCATACAAACAATTTGGTTCTTCAAAGATCGTTAGGTGGAGGAACTGCGGTGGTCATGTGCCATTTTCCACTTCAATTCTTGTGCATCGTGTGGTGTTAAACCCAGCTCAGAGGCTAGACAGAGTTGTTTGGGATTCCTTTTTAGAGGAGTCTTGTAATGTGTGACCTTCCATGTTGCTGATTACTTGTGTAATGTGCAAACCACAGCGACTTCTAGATACCCCTATTATAGAACAGTTGTGTAATGTTATCAGTAGAGCAATCTGACAACTTTTATGTCGTGTAGTGTGTAGGTGGCATTACAGTTATCTGCTGGACAGATTCCACTGCAACCAGATCATGTCTGATTAATGCCTACCTCCTCCACACAGTGTCCCATCAACCCCCTCCATCCCCCACTCACTCTAACACAGATACTCGTGTGTACACACAGACACGGGGTAGTGCAGACGCACACTGAGAGGGCAGGCTGTTTCAGCAGAGAGGGACTGTGGCCAGGGTGTCTGATGCTGAGTCAGTAGAATGTTAATGTTGTGAAATCCCATTAAGAGCAATCCGGTGCTGAGCGGGGCCAGCCCTGGGCTTTAACGGGACAGCAGGTCAATTTAAAAGGCCAGCAGTGCTCTTGTGTAATAGAATCTAATGACTTGAGTGGCTCACACTGAATTGAACATCTTTTAAATTGTTGCCACTCATGTTTAGTTGCTCTCTAAGGTGGTTTGAATGATTTGAGAGTAAAGTGTTACTGCAAGAGAATAATTGCTTGTAAATAAAGTTTTGTATCAGTAATAAATGTAATATACTTTTACCCTTAGGTATTTGCCACTGTTGTGTATGTTTGGGGGTTTGGGGCAAAAGGGAAAAGATAAAATCCATCAGTTATTTTTATTGCCCTGTCCTGATAAGGTCCATTGAATAGCGGGAACTGCATGCAAAGCAGCAACATTTTCTACTTCCACTCTACTGGAAAGGATCATAGGAAAAACTATGCCCTAACTGCCCACTCATCACCTGCAAGTCTCTGATAGTAACACACTGCCGCTGGCTTCAGATAGCCTCTATTGATTAGACGGGACATAAGACTCCGCGCTAGCAAAATCGTGTGCATGATTATGAAGCAGTAGGTTACTGCATGTCAACCCGCATTGCCTGCCACTGCTCAGGATTGGGTTCTCACCCGGCTCTTCAGGCACATGATGAATGTTCCTCCTGGCGGAGAGCGGGAGAGAGAAAGACATGTTACTGTGGCTGTTTATCTTTTAGATCTTAGAAGGATGTGGTGTAAAGTGCTTCTCCTGGAAGAAACTTCCACCCACATGTTTCTATACTGGTACACCAAAGCGCTCCATCACTTGCTGCATTGAGCTACAGACTCCTATGAATGAAAATCACTCTTTGACAGTGAATATGTCTCCATATATTCACTAAATGCACTGTGTATTTAGTACAGCATTGCAGCTCCAGTATAATTTCTATCCTTAATAGCATTGACTAAGTTCTGTCATTAATGTTTTTCCTCACTCTGTGCAGTCAAAACATTTGACTGCTTATCCTCTGCATGCTGTCTGCTTTTTGTCCCCGTCTGTTTTCCTGCCATAACAATCAGCCATGCAAAACAGTGTGCCCAAAGCACTGGGTCAGTGTGAGGGCAGAGTCCACATACACATGCCTACAGAAAATCACCTCATCTCAGGTGACCTATTGTGCAGTCGTGTGTGTGTGTGTGTGTGTGCATGTTGGTGCAAAAGTCCAGTCATTCGTGGTAGTATGCCATGTAACATAACAGAAATTGAGGATAGGGGTACATGTTAATATGCTAAAGTAGCGAATATGACGTGTGAGCAAACCGAAAAATAGAACGGAAAGCCTCAGTTTGTAGTAGAAATGATTACTACTATAGGAGGAGTCATCTGTGGTAATGAGATATTTACTGTGCAATGCTCAGTACTGTCCTTTTATTGCCAGAGACTTTTCAACACCTTCTTCTTGGATTTACATTCAGGGTTGAGCTTAATTAATGCATCTCTGTTAAATCTAGTCTGTAGCTGTGCCATAACCTGCTGTTCACCTCCCCAGAAATGTAATCATATGTCTTGGTGATCCAGATGGCAATAGGCCCAAAATGCAATTTCTTTTCCACAGCTTTCGCTGGGTGGACCAGCATGAAAACACACTCATTCCGCCTCAGGCAGTTCACATGTCATATTGTCTATCCCCTCCTAGGTCTGCTCTCTTCTCTTCTTTGTCTTGATTTCAGTAAAGGTACCTGTTTATCAGGAACTTAAGCTCCAACTCCAACACTTCCATTCACCGTAAAAATATTTCTGTTACGTGACCATGGCAAAGTTATTATCACCATAGCACTGATATTATATAGTAAACCCTGCTTCAGGAATCTTTTCTCTTCTGTAAAACGCCAAGTATACTTGGTGTATTGTGTTTATTTTTATTTGTTGTTGAATCATAGTCTTCTGCTACCATCTTGCGAAACATACAGATTCACACATTTCTGTTAAACGAGCTACATTTTCCATATTCACAGTCACAGCTTTGACCCCAGCCAACAAAGAGTAAGGCGATTTTTGATGCTACGAGGACAAATGCCAGGGTTGGCCCCATTACCGACTGGATGAACATCCCTACTCATAATACACAATACACAGATTTTCTGTGGTTACGTTTACCTGAATTGTTGACTGTCCTGAAGTATAATTGTTTTTGACAGTCATATCTATGATACACAGATGAGGTTTGTGCCCCTTTCCTTTCAGCAAACATTTGCTGGGGTATATTCAAATCCCTCTGTGTCCCTGCACAGTAAAAAAAAAAAAGACACAACCCATGTTGTTTTTGGTATCCATATTTAAACCTTGTTATTCGACTGGAGCACACATCTCTCGTTTCAGCCACCCCAGCAGCTGAGCCATTGTTTAGCCATACTACACTGACATGAATAATTGAGTTATCCTGTGTGCTCATAGATGTAAACTACTGAGATCTAGTTGCTCCACTGACGTTCAACATCTTTGTTGCCTGCCAGGTACCCAGCAGGATGTCGGGATCTTTGTTCACAGTGGAGGCTTCCATATAAAGAACTCTATCTCTCCCCTCTCTTTAAATTTCTCAAATGTTTGAGGTTTTGTAGGTCATGTATTTTGTTCAAGGTGGTCATGTAAAGTGAAATGTATTATAAAAATAGCAATTGTTTGTGTAGGTCTGTAATTTTGTCTTGTAGATTTATTGAAGTATTAATTTTTCAGTTAAAATACTGCACTAAGAGATCACTCTGTTGCTCTGTCTTGAGTGTACCACAAACTAACATGTCTTTGAGGCCGAGTGTGTCTGGGGCTTTGGGAAAAATATCAGAATCAGAAAAGACTTTATTGCCAAGCATGATCGTACATACAAGGACTTGGTATTGTTCAGCAGACGGACTGCAGATGGAAAGGTTAGATCAAAGCAATACAAAAACAGAACAGACACTTTTCACATCAGCTTTGTTCCCCTTCTTTTCAAATTGTAGTTTTACATTTTTAATTAGATCCCAATCAAGTCCTTGAGCACAGCAGCCCGTTAATTATCCAAGTAAATTCACACCATGTTTGACTGTAGCTAATGACTTATTATCTCAGGGGTGGATGATGCCACATGCTCTTTGGCAGATTGAGCTACTTTAGCTGTTAAAATGACATGGCACTTTTGATCTGCTAACATGCCTCCCAGTCAAGCTCCTTGTTGTCAAAACCATCTCATGGTCTACATGCAGAGCGTTTCAAGTTTTTTGAGCACGGCCAGTTAATGCTGTTAAGATGTGGTCTTAACTGGATGTTGTAGCAGGAGAAATGTCTCGAGTCGAGCACTTTATGTCCTCCTTGCTCTGCAGATGGCAAACACACAGCTCTACACTTAAACTTTTGCACTGTTGCAACATTTCGTGAGACTGACAAAAAAATTTTACGATTTGTTCCTGTTTTTAGTACATTTAAATCTCTTACCAGTGAAGGACAAACAGATCTAGCACGTGCTATGTGAGAATAGGGAGTGAGCACAAGATTTTTATCCCTAAAACCAATATGTTCATATAGTTGTATAGCTTGCTGTTGATCAACCTGTGCACTGTCTTGTCATTTTCAGATTTTCTTACAAAGAATACAGTGATGAAATGAACAGTTGGATTCTCCTCAGCCAGAGCAGCAAAGTTGTACATAGTATGTAATATTTGCAACACCAGATCACTTCCTGCTGTTTTAAAAGCAATGGCTACTGACAGTTGCTTACAGCTGAATAAATGATGAACTAATGCTGCAACCTTTCAGAAATTTCTCATGTTGATTATGTATTTTCTGACTCAATTGCACTCAAAGTCCGGGAATAAATCAAAGGCACGGCTCATGAAGGCTGTCTGGAGGAGATTTTATAAGCCATTTCTCATTTAGATATTTCTGCTTTCCTGGGGAAGTCTTATATGCTAGTTTTTAGTTAAACACAGCCTGGGAATCGTATTCCTGGGAGGTTCTTGGTTCGTTATTTTTATGAATCTTCAGGGCAAGGAGTGGTTGTGCTCGATGCTGTAATGCGTTTGTGGATTCATGGCAGTCTGTTTCATTCAGCATTACAAGGAGGGGGCAGTGAAGCACCTGAGGATTCTTACCAAGGTTATTATCTCCACACCACACTGACACTCCATGCATCTTAAGTGTGTAATTAAATAACTGATTTCATCCTGGGCCCATATATAACTCCGATTTGGACGGTAGGAGTGATTGGTCACTTGAGAATATTTTAGACAGAAACACGTGGTTGGTAGCGATCACAGGCCATATTCTCCCAGGGGTCGTCCACTGATAAATTGCTCACCTCCTTTTCCCTCTAGCCATCATTAAAAATGTCAAATTATCATAAGCAGCAGTTCGCTATAATTGCAAGTCTTTGGTGGTAGGCACATTGCTGTTAAATTGCATTCCCAAGTGTTTGCAAGCTAAATTGGATTTTCACCTGAATTATGACAAACTGGCATTCCTGTTAATTATGGATGATAAAACAAGGATGAAGGTTGTATTGGCAGTACAACAGATGCTTCAACATTTGCGCACTATTTAAAAAGATGCTTTTGCGGTGGTTGTTAAGGGCATTGGACAAGGGCAGTGTGTTCCCGAGAGCATTAAGGCCAGGTTATGCTCATAAAGACCTTGTAAGTGTGACATTGTTCAACCTTGTTGGAAGGCAGATTTCTTTTTTTTTTTTTTCTTTTTTTCAAAATGCTCACAACTCAAATTTGGCAAGTAGAGATGAAATACTGATCTTGATAACTCTGCACATTTCAGACAGATTCTAGTGGAAGACATTAATAGGGTTGCACTCTTTCATTCTGATGAAAATGGACAAAAGTAGTAATTTGAAAAATGTCAGTGTTTCTGTGTCATTGAGATCACCTTGACTTTAGTTTCCACACCAGCACACTACATCATATCACTGACTGTTACTGGAGCTGTGTGCGGGTAGAGTGGAAGGAAACAGGTGGTGAAGAGTGAGGGGCATTTGAGAGAAGGCTACTGTTTGAGCCATGTAAGCTGCCCTGCTGTTTGGTCGCACCACACACTATCAGAGCCTGCCTGGATCAGTTGGATGTGTGGGCTCGCATGTGTTTACTTGTTTTTCACTAGCTCTGACAGTTTGGAAGAGAGCCACCCTGCTGCCACCAAATGAAATCGTGGATCATTTTTGAAACGGTTATACCTGTGGTTTAACTCAGAGTCACTGAGCTGGGGTTTGTTACTGTGGAATTATTGTCATAGGTCCCAAGGTTATAGACCAAAATACTGTATATGTGTTCTGTGTTTTATTTTCACTGATTTGCTCTTCATTACATTAATTAGGCTAAATGTTCCATAGTACATCAGAGCATCATGTAAAGTGTCACAAGCATGCAAAGACAGATGTTTCTTACTTTAGACATTGTACAGCTGGAAAAACAGGTCAATCAAAACTTATGTAAAATAAATAGCCCGTATTAAACAGAAACAGTGTTTCCCATCAACTGACGATTTACTTGTGGTGGTGTCTGGCATGGATTCTGACTGATTTGCATTCAGTGACTCTAGTGACACACTAAATTGACATGGTCAACTGTAGTGTGTGCGCCGAAAGGTTGCACCTAAACACAATGGATAGACTGCAGTCAGTTCTGCATCTACAGGGGGCACACTGGTTTGCACAGACAGGTGTGTATGGCCAAAAACTAATTGGTTTGAAAAGAGTAAGAGATGCAATTATGATGTAACATTTACCTGGGCGGGTCTTTATCTGCCAAGTCAATCCCAGGTATGTGAAGCACAGCCATGTTTGAAAATACTACTTTAGTTTTAATAACAATAACAGACAGATGAAGTACAGTTACCTTAGGCAATGTATACCTGCACTATGCCTTCCATCTTGCAGGAGAACTTGTAAGTAGGGATGTTTGTACAAAGAAGGGGGAGAAGGTGCTTGTCTTTATGTAGAAAAATGGGTTATGCAATTCAGCATCAAACCATATTTATATAAATGGTACTGTGACGTCATATATCTGTTGAAAAATCTATTAATAAATCAACCCAGCCCCATTGTCGTGTCTCATGAAATCAATACCCGAGTGGACCTCAATGTCTTAGGAGGGGTGCTGGTGCTTTGGTGCTCTGCAGTTTATTTAATTGCTACAATAATTCACACTTCTCCATTGATAGTAAATTGATTTTACAACTCTGCTGCTTTCCAAACCAGCCCTGCACTAACCTAACGCTCCTTTCATTGCCAAACATTCCCTTGATGCCCATTTGAATGAGTAATTGTCCCTTTTTGAAGTGTTTGTGTAAGGAGTGAAGTAAAAGAGTCGTATTAATCTATGATTGTCTCATTGACCACATTTACATGGATGTAGGAAAAGGGGAAAGACCATGTCATGATTAAAATATTGGTGTCCTTGTTTACTTGTATTAGAAAAAGTTTCTTTCAAAGGATAAAGATACTTCTATTTAAGTACGTAGAACACACACTGATTGCTGCTGATCTTTACAAGTGCCCTGTGTTCTGCTGTTCAACTTTGAAGACTCGTCAGAGTTACTGTAGCTACACTTGAAGAGCAGCCAGTGCTTTGAGTGCTTTACTTGGCAGATGGACTTTTAGTGGAGTAAAGTAGTGCTTGACCACAGGGAGTAATATTGGTGCCAAAGCTGCAGCAGTACATCCTCTTAAACAACAGTAGCTGGCCTGCATTGAGTCATTAATAAAAACTCACATTCAATATTAATGTTTGAAAAGAACAAATTAATCTTGTTGAAACTACAAAATCTCTACGATTGTGCTGGTTAGAGCAAGATTTAAAAAAAACAGAAAAAAAAAGGATTTTTGCTTTCAAATTGATAGAATTCATTTGAAAGATCCCAAATTTATTCATAAAGTCTATGAAAGGAGAATCTTACATAACTTCAGTTTCACAACAAATATGGTATCGACATTGAAAAGAATCACGAAATTGGCACTCAGCAGACTTGTTAATTACAATTTTTTTGTCAGGTATTCTGTAAATTATTTAATTGTTTGAAAATGTATTCTGATCCCAGCCTTTCAAACGACATGCCGTCACAGCAGATTATTGAGTATGGGTATTTTGGTATTTGTATTATCTTACAAGACACTTCAAAGACCGTTGCAAAGCCATTTTGGTCATGGAAGATGCAGTATTGTAAAATCTGTGTCTTAACTTGCAGTCCTCGTCTTTCTTACCTACTTGCAGAATTGTTGAATCTCTTGGTGTGGTGTGTACCACCGCCTGTTGCTCATTAGAATAGCAGGAAACCACTGGCAGGAATGTGTACAGGCCTGCATACAACAACACGAGGGTGTTACTAGACGCCTAGACTACCCATGGGATACTTCAACACACCAGCCCCTTTGTTTAATGTTTGAAGAGGAGTTGTCTTAAAATTTGATGAACATTAAGTTTGCACACTGTCATAAATATTCAAAAAAGCAGAGCGCCTCCTAACATTCCTTATTCCTTCAGTTTTAATCTATCTTTGTCACCACCCTCTTATTGCTTCATCTTGGCCTACATTTGAGCTGGATGGCTTGTGTTATTGGGAGAACATCTACCAGCAATTTAGTGGCTCTCGCATGTATAATGCAAATCATCGTTTCAGACCATGGCCTCGGCCTCTAAGTCTGTTGTAGGAACTCATTAGCATGCTCTGCCAATAGTAGTAGTCTATCATATTAAAACCACCATTTTCATGGCTGCTATAAAATGACCCACAAGACATTTAGTTGATTGTGGCACCCTAATCAAACCATTTGGTTCTTTTCTCAACAGGAAATAACCAGGGCATTCATTGTGTGATCCACGCCCCGTTGACCTGGCAGAGATGTACTTCTCTCAACACACCTGCACTCAGATGGATTAAGAGGTTAGTTGCCCATCCCACATCCAGTTTCTGCCTAGATTACAACCGCCAACAACTTCTGTGGCTTTAACTGCCTCCAGACTTCTAAGCCGATCAACCATGCACTGTGTTAAATATTAGTGGTAATGGAATGGCTTTCTTTCGTTTCATTTATTTAATTGTTCTACCTCACATTCTGCAACCCAGCTGTGGAAACCTGATCAGACTGGTTCAGACTTACCTGTAGGCGCAGGGAAACTGATCCAAGGCGCCTGCTAAAAATTTCAACAGGTCCTAACCCAAAAGCAGCTGATATGCTTGATGGGCTTGGAGAGTCTTGCCTAATGTTTCATTCTGCAGAAGCCAACTGTGCATCACTGAACAGAATTGTGATGAAGCATGACGCCAGTATAGCATATGAAATTACAACAAGCATCACATTACAGTAGCCCTCAACCGGCCAACATTTTAAGATGAAATACTTTACACTGTGGGGTCAATTCCTGACCTTTGTCATGGAAGTTTAGTGAGCTACAGGCAAATAAAGACAGACGGCATTGTAAATAATACAATGGTTGCTGTGGCAGTATAGCAATAACCGTAACTTGGGACGAAAAGAATACATTTGAACCAGTTGAGCTTTTAACAGCCTTAAGAGCGAAACAACCTCACAACATTCCACCCAACATGTGACGGAACTTTGTTTGTTACAAATGCTAACTGAACCGGCTTAAATGCTAAATGTATTGGTGTTAACTGCAATTCATTGATTTCACTTGGGGAAAGTATGCTTACAATTTGTGGGATGATATTCTCTTTAACTAAACTGTTGCATATTCACGACTAAAAATGTCTTTTAAGCCAAGGGCACACTCTGTTTAATCAGAGGGCTGACGAATTACATAGACTGTGGCCTTTCATTCTTTGCCTGCTTCTGGATCTGTAAGAGTTGATGATCCATAAACAGGATTGTCTATTATTTTTGTGGGGATTTTGTTTCTCTACAACAAACATTTGTAGTTTCAGGAACCGGGACTATTGTTCAGCATCAGCACGTCTTGTCTCTACAACAGGAATTTCACCATCAGTCATGCAGTCATTTTGAGTGAACTCAGTGACTGCACTCCCGTCGCCCCCCCTCCTGTTTTAAACAATCAACTGGAGTAATCACAATGGATTACCCAGTTCTCATCCTCATTAAAAAAGCACTTGACCATGTCCAGTACTGTGGGATGTGCAAGAAACTTTTAACTGTAAACGTCTACTCTGTACTGGCATTTGAGATGATGCCTTAAGATATTCGGTTTTATTTGACAGTCCATAATACCTTAAATGTTCTATTTTCTGTTATCTGTATGACAAAATTTTTATTTTATCCATGAAAAAAATTGAACATTTTTTAATTCTTATTTAGGGCTGACAGAGGCTGCATGATATCTCCATGTGCTCCGGGCTGGAGGAACGGAATTCCTGGGATAAATCACTAAATTATAGCAGAACTAAACACACAGACACGCTGAGAGAAATCCTTAAAGACACAATGAGTGCACTGAAATGCTTACCGGCACCACACAGTTATTACTTTCTGTTTAAAGTGCTAAAAATTCAGTTTCCATATGAGTAACCTCTGGTCAGGTACTGAACTTATAATATTGGCCCTTGAAATAAAAAATAATTTCCTTGCCATTTACGATGCTTTGAGTTTGTCTCTTATTGAGCCCTGTGAGGATGCTACAGTGGAAGCAGGTTACATTTTTCATCTGTGGTGTTTGAGAAAGCTGTTTATTCTTGTGTCCCACGCGCAAATTGGCCATCTAGTGTTAGCTTTGGCTCCTACTTCCATCATGTGGTTACCAACGGTTTCTTCTCCTGGTTAAACGGATATGAAGAAAACATACTGCTACTCCACCTTGGGTGTGTCTTGTCTGAGGAGCCGGAAGTAATTAGATCAAATGTATTATTGACTGGTCCACAACCTTGCCTGAGAAGACTTTGATCTGTCCGTTGGCATGCTAAAGCTAATCAACATTTCAGGTTTACCTGCTCACCTTGACATCAGACCGTGAGATATTCTGAAAATCCATACAGACGCAATGAGTGCATGCAAACTCTACACAGATAGCCCTACATTGAGAGTTGTTTGGGTATGAATCACCATGATGGAGTTTGTTTTCTTTTGATTTTAGTACCATTAAGGTTTAATGGTACTAAACCGTTTGCTGTGCTATCCTCACTTGTAATTGTAACTGTCCACTACCGTCCCGTCTTTCCTTCTCTCCGTATGTTAATTCTTTGACTTGACCTATTTACATTGTCTTATTTTTAGTTTCTATTACCAGTTTCCCCACTTTTTGTGTCAACCATGTCCTGGTTTTTGGTATTGAAGTTGAGGACACAATTAAATGTCTTGGGTTGTTTTTTTTTTGTATTTTTTTTTTTACTAAGGTTTGTAATGTCTGTTGAATGTAGTTCAGGTCCACCCTTTTTGATCTTTGCTTGAGGTCATTCAGCATCTCGCAGCGCTCCGATATACTAAAGCATGTCAAAACAAGGTAGCCCTGCAAGCGTAAGTGGATGTTGTTGAATCTGTTGTGGATATGGTGAATGTGCAATTTTTTTTTTTTGTACAGTGAATGCTCCAGTGTGCGCTTTCTCACTAGAGTTAATTGAGCCAAGTCATATTGTATTAATATATGCGGTGTTCTGTAATAAACCCTCTCAAGACAGGAGAGTGTAAGCAGGCAGGGAGGAATGCTGTTGTGCGTTTGCTGAGGAGGGGGTAACAACTGAGAGGAGGGCTTTCTTGTCTCCCAGGAGAAAGATGAGTGAGAGAAGCATGGATATAAAGGTAGAGAGCGGGGGATGGTGTCAAAACCAAGGAGAGGAGAAGAAAAAAACTGCCATATATCAAAAAAAAATGTAGTTCACAAATTTAAATGCAACTTGATCCAGCAATTTCTGTCTTTGCAGTTGAATTTGTTCTATGACATGATTAAATTGATATGCATTTTTGCTATACTAAAATATTAGCTAAAAATGTAAAAAATGATCATCTAGTGAACAACGCAGTACAGTTGAAGTAATAAGATCCTAAACCAAATGACAGATGCTAACCTGGCATCAGCTGTCATTATTGATGTAGTGCCATGGCAGTCAGCAGATTCTTGGCTCTGCGATACAGTTGACAGGTTTTAATATGCTTTCTTTAAGACCCCTCCCCATTCGCTGGCCAAGTGTCCATTGTCCAGTACAGCAGAGCAAAGTGGAAATGAGCTGTTAATCTTCAAGTATGTGAGAACTGTGTGTCCACATTTTTTTTCCTTCGTCTCTCCTAGAGGAGCACAGGCAGTGTATCTCTTAGAGAGTGGGTGGTTTTGCACAGCTTGGGAAAGACTTTGAGCGTGCTCCACACTAAGCCCTCCCCTTCCCCCTCCTTCCATCTCCCTCCCTTCCCTCCTCCCTCCAGCAGCTGTTTTCCTGTCTTAGCTGGGAACTGGAGCCAAGCTGTTTTTCCCCATCCTCGCGTCACGGGCAGGAACTCACCGACACAAACGCACTCTCTTCTTGTCTGTCTCTGCCCTGTCCCACACTCGTCTGGCTGTTGACTGTGTACTGACCTCAATTTGGACCACAGACTGAGGAGCAAGTATTCCCACTCTTCTACTTGACTGCTGTGGTTGAATATTCACATTGCTGTGCGAGAGTCGCCTGACTGTTCGTAGAAATGCTTTCATGGTAAGACGTCTCTTCCCTTCTCACAGCTCACTTCTGTCTTTTGACCTTTTGTTTGTGCTACTTTTCTCAGTTTTCCGGTCTCTATTTGAACGGCTCTTTTTGGTCTCATCCCAAGCTGGTGATCTTCAGAGGTCTTTTTGACTGTACGCTACAGCTCAGTGTGCCGGCATGCCCCAGAGAAAATCTCGGAATGAATGAAATGAAAGTTCAGAGTTGTATGTCTCAAATGAAATTCGGCAAGGCATTCTCTTTACTCACAAAGCTGTCGATGTTTACTTTTCTTTTGATGTAACCTCCATACTTGACTGCATTTATGGGTCAGTACTTTAGCTAAAGTTTACCTTGATGTTTCTGTAAAATACAAGTTTAGATTTTTCCATTTGCTCGTGGGGAAAGGAAGGACTGTGTTGGACCACTCTGTCCTCAGCTAGCATCAGACCTTCAGTGTAATGTTACACACACGTGAGTAGCTGAGAGGTGGGAGAGTGGCACATGATTGTGGGCTCTGTATTGCGTTACACTCCTGGTACACAGGCACAGTTCAGTCTCTGACTCATAATTATATCTTATCTAACCCGGAACCCTGGGTTGAGGAAGTGTAAGTTTCAGGTTATAGTAAAACAGATTTGGAAATAAACGTGATCAGGATGGCTACACAATAACAAACAGAGTGAGAAGTGAGTGTTCATAATGAAGGATTAAAGTAAAGCAGATTTTTGTTCATCCATGAGTTGAAATGTGTCAAGAATAAAAGCGTTTTCCCGGCTCCTCTCACCTGAGGGTGAATGTTGGATCATTGGTTTTGGAGAAGAAATTCTTTAACTGAAGATATAAAGTTATCTTTGTACTGGGAAGAAGTCAGAGGCAGTGAAGTTCTCTATAATCTCTCATCTAAACTCAAGCCCAACTTTGAGCTGCGTTTCCTCATAAAACCCTCTGATCTTGATCCAGTTCTAGATAACCCCCAGGCCTGATGCATTAAACAAGCCTGCATGCTGGAATTAAATCTTCCAGTTCCTTTGCATATCACCTGATGTCAGATGGTTTGTTTGCAGTCAAGCAAAGACTGGCATCATCTTGCATCATCCACCTGCTTTGCTCATGTTTTGAAAATTGTAGCGGCAATAAGCAAGCTGTGTCCACAGTGCTGCCCCTTTGATGCATCAGATATTCAGAACAGAGGAAGAGCTTGTGAATCTTTTTGTAGCCAGGTAGAGGTGGGAGAGGCTTTAATGTTTTTAGCATTAGAGTTATGCTAGCTCATCATCAGAGTCTGTCATTGATTGTGTGTTATATCTGGCTGTTTAAAAATGAATAAATAAATAAAGTGAGTCCAGCAGCAGGTCCGTCAGTGGAGGCGTTGCTTGATAATCTATTCCTGTGGATTATAGGACACCCCAAAATATTAGTGTAGAGTCAGTGAACACTGACCATGAGATCACTTTGAACATTCTTTGGCATCCAGATTACTTTGTATAAAGTCTAGACAGCGAAAGGGATAAAAGGTGATTCAATTCAATATTGGTTCATTTAGAGATTTCAGTTTTATTCATTTTATTTAAAATTAAAACCAATGTCACTGGCTCCAGAGTTTTGTGGTATTTCCACAGTATTTTACCTCACACATCTTACACGTCTTTTCTTGTGGTGGCTGAAGAATGCATGTCTGTTCACTCTCCCCATAAAAAATTATGGAAAGATTCAGATGCATTCAAAAGGTTTAGCTAAGCATCAGCTCCATTACCACATCTATACCTGTATTTTTTTATCTTTCTAATTGTCAACCACTGGAACCCATTTTTACCCTTCTTTCTTCTTGTCATCTTTTGATATTGAATTAGTGTCCCTATAATTAAACACACAGGACATACTGGAATTACATATTTTGGTGAAAGTGTTCTTGCTGACATTCGACATAACATTATGACCTTCTTAATATTGTGTTTGCTGACAAATCAGTTGTGACCTCTGTGCTTCAGGCTTGTTCCAGTGCATCCCAAAGATACTTCATCAGTTTGGGATCTAGTGAATTTGAGGGCCACGTCACCTGCTTGTGCTGTTTTTTTTGGGGTGTTCCTAAACTGTTCTTGTGTGTGTACCTGTTTCAGGCTGCATCCTGCTGGGGATGGCTGCAGCCATCAAGGAGTGTCATTGCTATGGGGTGGGGGTGCCTGGTCTGGTCTAGGTGGGTGGTACATGTCTAAGTAACATCCACACAAATGCCAGGTCCAAAAGTTTCCCAGCAGAACATTGTATTGTCACAAGATGGTCAATGTTGTCTACTTCTCCTGTCAGTGTTCATAATGTTATGCCTGATTGGTGTATGTTTAATGGTCAAACTCGCAGCAGCAGAGTTTTAATCTTGTGTTTCCATCAGCAATGTTTCTCTTTATTATGCCCAGTGGGTCACCTTCATATTGGATACCAAGATGACGGGTATCAGTTTGTCATTTACTCAGCGAGAGGTTGTGTACATGCGTTCCTGCTGAGACCCGTGTCATCATTGCCTACAGTTGATGTTCCGATGCTGGTGTGCAGACAACGGTGTTTGTCTGTTTGATTTGATTCTACTTCAAAGTCCCTGCATTTCTAGTGTGCATTTATAAGCCTTAAGCTGTAAGTGCCTGTGGGTGTTGCTTGTGTTAAAACTGGCTGTGCATGTTTGATATGCTAACAGTGGTTGTCACGCTACCAGCGGCCTTCTCCGTGCCACTGCCTCGCTTGTGCGAGTTAGCAAGATTATGCTGTGGATTCTCGTCCAGCCACATCTTAAAGAGTGCCAGCTCATCCTTGCTTTCAATTTCTCCTACACCCAGAGCAGAGGAATAACACATGGCTGAAATTTAGATCTGCTTTTTAAAGAAGTGGAGGAGACAGAACCTGAAGTCAAACATGAGGGAGATGAAGCAGAGATGGTTTTTGGTTTGAAGCAGCAGTATTTGCTACTCGATAATCCCTTCTTCCAAACTCGGCACTTTCCATCTGAAGAGGTGTTGGGTTAGAAGTTGTATACTATTCCTTCATTCTTGCATTTCTTCTTAATTCCCACCATCACTCACATGCCATATCAGTCTTTCTCTCCTCTCCACTCGTTTTCTCATCTCTTCTCTCCATGTTTCTCCTTCACTCGCCCTTGCCTTCAATCTCGTCACTTACACTCTTCACCAAATTTGACCTTCACTGCCATCTTTTCTTCCACCCTTCACTTTCCTTTAATACAAAACCAGCTTCTTCTGCCTCCTCTTATTGCTGTATACTATTGGCTGTACATCAGAAGTCAAAGGCTGTTTCCCATTTACTGTATAGGTGAGATGTAATTTATGTTTTATTCTCACATTTCACGGCTCTGTTAGTGCCTCTGTTAGTTTTAAGTACGAAGCAGCTCTGTGTGCTCTTAAGCCTGATGACCAAAACTACTTTGTGCTTATTTAAAATTAATGATTCCTGGTCACTTTATTGTGGCTGCTGGTCTAAGGATATGGCCATTTGTTTCGTTTAGCCCTGTGACGCAGGATTTAATGATCCGATAATCGTCAAGATAATTATTTGGATAACGGAATAGTTGTTTTTTGTGTGTGTTATTCTCCAAGCACTAATGGTCTCTTTTGGCTTTAGGAAGTTGTAATAAATATTTTCCTTATTTTTCCAACTTTACTCAGACCAGATGATGAGTCATTAGTTTAATTTTGTCTCTTTCATTCAAAGCTGCTATACATATGTTGTTTTGTTTTCTCTTTGTGGCTAACATTAAGAGTGCTGTGTAAACATACTAAACCACTGCTGTTTAGCCTTGAAGACCGGAGGACTCTGTATGCTTGACTGTCAGGATTTGTTGGCGTTATGGTAGCAGATCACAAACTTGGAATGATCTGGCTCACCCATTGTTTGTTCATCTTGCAGTTATTAACCAGCATGGTGGGGACAAAAACCGTTCCAGTTTTTCTGACTACCATCTTTTTGTTTTTCTATTTTCTGCAGCTGTTACTGATGATGTGCTCAACTGTTTACAGGTGTGTAAGTGAGGGAGGGACTGCACAGGGCACAGGCAGGATTGCTGACTAAGCACTGGGATAAAGTTGATTTCAAGTTTGATATTCTCCACCCTGCAGTTCAATGAAGATGACATTAAAATTTTCCTTGGTTAATTGCTTTGTCAAAGTGAGAAACATCAGACTTCCCATCTGTCCTATCGGTATTCCTAATTGTTCCGCTAACTGTTGTGGGCCATATTATTCATTTACTGCCAGGACAGGATGGCCAAATACTGTATTTTTTTTTTTTTTTTTTTTTTTTTTTTTTACTTGGAGAAATTAGTCCAATTCCGAGAAAGGTCAAGATGGTCGTTGCTACTAGACGAGGCAGTGGCACTACAGGACTTAATGGAATGAATTGGGGTTTAATACCGCCCACTTATTACACTGTTTTTTAATGATAGAAACTTTGTTTTATGTGGTGCTTGTCCTACCAATGTCTCTGTAAGGTAACACAGTCCAAAGATGTGCATATTTATATAATTAGTCATTTTTAATTGGCTAAAAACCAGTCTATCAAAAGATTATCCATGGTGTAGCCCACCCCCTCGTCTAATATCAGAAGGATACTCTTGACAGAAATAAAAGGTATTGCACAGCATGCTTCACTATAAGCCAAGCATTTTACCCGTTATGATGGTTCATAGTTTTGAGAGAAAATTGGATCTCTGGTAATGACTAAATCAAATGGACCATCATCAGCGAGTGTGGGCACTGGCTCTTATTTCTGTTCTATGGTTCATTCACCAGTGTTCTGTATAAGAACAACATATTCCGTTAAAGCGTCTGGGTTACATGTTGAAAACAATGTTTATTATGTATATGATGAGGTGCACTGCTGCTGGCGCACACCTCCAAGCAGGCACCATGCCCTGCCAGACATTTTTGCTTGGTGCACAGCAGTGTGCACAGGTGGGAACTCGCTCTTTCAAAGAATCTTATCTTGTACAATAATGTAGGTGAAATAGTCTATAAGTAAGATAGGTTCACACTGTAATGGGATTGCTCCAGGGAGTGATGACAAAAGACCACCGTTTCCAACCGGTGTCAGCTTGGTTCATTTGTTGAGTGCTATTGTTGTCAGAGAAACCTTATGATTCCTGAAGTTCTGAGATGTGAATGCAAGACTGCAAACTTCTAGCAAAGAACAAATAAAATGGCATGATAAATAAATTGAATCAATGTTTGATAAGAGCAACCTTTGCCATTACAACTGCTCCCGTTCCCCTCTGTATACTTGTATACCGTTGTCATTCATAGCAATTGCTCTACCCACTTGGGATCTGCACCTGTCCCTCCTGGTGGGCCAGTACTAGTGTTCTCTACTTTCCCTGGAAGAATCATGCAGAGTCCTTTCCTAAGAAACTATAGGGGAGCGTGAAAAACATGAAAGTGATTGCACAGGAAAGGGCAATGGAGGACAAGGAGTAAGTAGTTCAAGAGATTTGGAACAGCTTGGTCATAAAGGGAGACTCTGCACCAGTGCAGCTTAGGGTTTCAGTCTACTTGCTGTGAAAGCTCAGCATGTTGCATTTTCTTATATAGTTATAAAACAACAGTTGCATCACAATTGTTTGCTCAGTGAAGGAGTGACTGAAAGGAGTACCTACTGCATGACTTAACACGTTTGGTGCAAGTTTCTGCAAATCCTCCCTGATTCTTTGTTTCACGTTTAATTATTGGAAAGTTGCTTGTAGAATTTCTGTTACCAAAAAGACTGTAAGCCTAAGTAAATATGTTTTAGTGTTAAGTGTGTTCTTGTAGCATTTTAAACACAGAGGATAGAAATTATTTTAAACTTAAACAAATTGCTTTAAACTCTACCTACATTCATGTGTCACATTGACTTGCACAGATGCATTTTCATCATCTTTTGCAAATCACATTTTCAATATTGTCAGTTTTGTTTTCTGAGAATTACACAAATATCCATATGTTTTCAATATGTCAAACCAGGATTGGAGCTCTCTGTCAATTTTAAACAATCGGAGGGTTTACTCTTACACTGGAATATGACATAACTAATACACATTCCAGTCCAGTGAGTAGAAACAATTTCTGTATCCTCGTCTGCGCTGCTGCTGATGAGTAACTGACATTAAGCCATTTTTGGACTGTATAACGGATACATATTGTCTTCTGTTTCAGGAGTGCGTTTCCCCTTGGCTGAATACACTGTGCGTCCACTGGCCTCTTTCCACCCAGAACCCAGCGCGGTGCCGTTGTGCTCATGAGGTAACGTCAGGACCTACTGGCCCCTCATTACGACCCTTGGTCCATTCATTTCCCTCCCCTCTGTCCCTTCGTCATTTGGACCTACCCAATCATGGGCCAGAAGATCTCGGGCAGCATCAAGTCAGTAGATGTACGGGGAGAGCCCTCATACCGACCAGTGCGCCGCGAACTGCGGGGCCCAGATTTCTGTCGACCCCCTAGGCTGGACTTACTGTTAGACATGCCACCAGCCAGCACAGACACTCAACTTCGTCATGCCTGGAATCCAGATGATCGATCACTCAATGTCTTTGTTAAGGAGGACGACAAACTGACATTTCACCGACACCCCGTAGCACAGAGCACAGACTGTATTCGAGGCAAGGTGGGCTACACCAGGGGACTACATGTATGGAGGATTCACTGGCCAGCCAGACAAAGAGGCACCCATGCTGTTGTGGGCGTAGGCACTGCTGAAGCACCTTTACACTCGGTGGGCTACACAGCCCTGGTGGGCTCAGACTCGGAGTCCTGGGGCTGGGACCTGGGCCGTAACAGACTCTACCATGATGGAAAGAACCGGCCTGTTTCCACATCAGCTCCCACATACCCTTGTTTCCTGGAGCCAGACGAGTCATTTGTGCTTCCAGATTGTCTGACAGTAATACTTGATATGGATGAAGGGACGCTGAGCTTCATGGTGGATGGACAGTATCTCGGAGTGGCTTTTAGAGGACTAAAGGGCAAGAGACTGTATCCCATCGTCAGTGCTGTGTGGGGACATTGTGAAGTGTCCATTCGATACGTCAACGGACTAGATCGTAAGTGCAACCCTGACACACACTCAGTTGTGAGACAAAATAATGTTTAGCAGCAAAAGGATGGTTAATTGTTTTCCGTATGCTATATCTATCTAGTGACTAGCAGAATACATTAGTTTCTCTGTTTACCTAATCATCTTTCAATACAAAAACTTGTGGCTTTTTTATTTTTATTTTGCTTTTCAAATATGGAAAGGTTGATATGGTAGGTTATTTGTATGTTATGTTTATGGCTTAAATTGAGCATAGCCTTAGCTTAGACCTGCTCATTAAAGCTCCAAATCCCAGTGGGTATGATTTGGCGTCCAGTGACAAAACCAGAATGGAGTGGAGTTGCAGTCCAAGAGAGACATGTGTATTCAGTCATCATTTAAAAGCTATGACCAGTCATATTTGTGAATAGTTGTATACAGACTGCTGTTGTTTTGAAGATAGACAGAGGAGTCTGTGTCAGGCAACTGAGTCATCCTGGCTGACTCCCCTAAACTCTTAAGCCTCTGGAGAAGTCACAGTCATGCAATCCTTCGTGTGACTGAAACACTGTCATTATTGTGTAATGCTTGTATTAAATGTCTAGAAAGTTCACATTTTCAAGCAGGTATTTGAAAATGATAAACACTATTATTGGCCTGGTGTTGACTTACCATGAATGTCAGGTTGAAAGGTTTGTGAAAAGGCCGTGAGGGCTTTGCTTATCATGTTCTCTTAAGAAAACATGCAGTGCACATTTCTGCCTTCACTGATCTATAAAAAGCCCACAATGAGAGGTACTGCTGCTTTGTTTACCAATAGGAAGCAGCTTAAACACACTCTCACTACAAACGAATACTATTTCTGCTCTGCTCCTGTCACTTTGTGTAGCATTCTGTTTAATTCTTCTGACAGTCGTCCTCAAACTTTCACACGCAAATACGAATATCCAACTCTGATGTAAGAGTCCCAAAGTCACCATAAAGATCTCTGTGTGAGTTAGCAAGGCTTTCTCCATGTTTCTCTGCTCCGTGCCACTCTGTTTTGTTAAATGTCATCCTTCCAACTAGCGGAGCTGTCTCCGATTGAGTAATGGCCCTCAGCCTTCCCTCCAGCTCTAGCCTGCACATTGCACAAAGACTTAAGCAGTCTGGGGCGTTTCCGAGAGTGTGGCATGGACACCATGTCCATGGCTGCAAGCCGTGTATGTGTGCTGGCAGACAGTTAAGGACTTTGGACGATGTCCCAGTGTGCCTGTGAGCTCAGAGTCTGTCCATAGTGAGAGTTAAGGTTAGCATTGTGTGTACATGATGTACAGTGCTTATAGTTCTGCTTCCGTACTAAATATGTTATATATTTGAATGCTCATACTGATTGTCTGTGGTGTAACTTTTAAGATCTAGCTATCATGCAGAAATGGTGAATTACTAGAATTTATGAAGCCTCTGTAATGATGGAATCATGGAATTTCTTTTTAATTATTTTAAAAGCCTATTCTCCTTCCTGTAGAGATACATGTGTGCTGATTGTTTTGTGCGTTTGGATTCAGGAATAATTAATATAAAATTTTAGGCTAATGCCTTATGCATCCTGCGAAGAGCATTGGGTCAAGGATAGTTCAAGGAAATGTTGCCATGTTTCTGACATGCTTGACATTTCGTGAGAGTTGGCCCAAAATCATCAGGATGACATATTTTATTTGACTCTTTATTCCACTGAACTTTTTATTGTGCTGTATGTGGCGACATATTTGTCTGATTATGTGGCACTCCACCTTTGGTGTCATCCCTTTGTTTGTGTAGTTCCAGAGTTGCGTAATATTGAATCCAAAATGTCAGCATGACAAATCAGATGGGGAATGTAAAATCAGAATTTTGATGATACGCGGAACAGGAAAGTGTGTATGATATCGGGCATAAGACTCATATCAATGTGATGTCAAGAACAGAGGGATCAATATGTTCAGAGAATACCACTCTCCCTTATTCCCACATCTCAAAGGGGATTCACTTTTTGTTCACTCGCTGGATTCTTGGTCTTTTATTTGCCTTGTTGTCAATTCACGCTTTTTCCCCTCCCCTCCTCCTTGGACTCTGCATCTCTTATTTCCTGTGAAGTAAGAAGAAATAAGTATCCTTATACTTTTCTGCTGTTTTGTCCCTTAAAACTCAACATTAAGGCATCTTTCTCATCCTTACTGCGTTCTGCTCTGCACTGGAGTCCTTTGGTCCCCATTCCCAGAGATGGTTGAAAGCCTGCATGAATTTTTATCATTTTTTTATACATATATCTTATCATCTTTAACATTTGAAACGATGAGTTTGCTGGATCATGCTGTCTTTCTTGTTTTCACCACTCTGAGTCACACCTCAAGACACCACAGTGGCCCCAGCACGCATAGTGGAAACAAGTTGGGCTACACCCATTGACACCTGAACAAAGACACACCAGAAAAGAGGAAGTGATTCACACACGCATTACTAACCTGCGTGGCCCTCCCATCTTGTGAAGGATCTTTGATTGTTTTTTCAACTCCTCCCTTCTGCTCCCTTTTTTACTCTTTCTCCTTTTTGTCCCCTTCCTTTTCAACACTAATCCTTTGTTTCAGTGTTTACGCACCCAGTTGTGGTGGTATGTTGTTGTGGAAACGGTTTGGCTGACTTTTCTGTTATGTGGGTGGTTAATTGTTGACCAGGAGGTTTGCTGCACAGGTTTGTTGGCCAAGGGCTTGACCTATGCAAATGGATTGGCTTCTTGTTGTTATAAAGACCTGAACAACAGCCTTGTCGGGTATTCTTATTCATCATTCTTGGTCCTACAAATGGATTGTCTTTGAGTAGAGAGCCCATGATCAACACTAACTAACAGCTGAATGCTCCCCCGTGTCTGATCTGCATTGAAGCCCTAGCACAACCTAGAAGTGTAAAAAAACTCAGCTTACTACAGAGCGCTGGTAGCTGACGTCATCCTACACTGGCAATCACACTACCACCATATTGGTAGGAAAGCTCGCTTTTCAAATTACTATTCGGTCGACAACTGCAAGCCACTAACTTACTTGTCCGTGTATCAGTTACATCCAAAAATGGTCAAGAGCTGTTGTGCCCCAGGATGCCAGTAGTGGGTACAAGTAAAGGGGAAATCGGTTTCTAGGATTCCCAAAGATCCCGCAAGACGACAGATCTCGTGCCTGCTTCTTACCACAATAAAATGCGTTTTTAACACGATGTCCAACAATTTTCATTTCATAAAGGCAGGTCAGGCTAATGTTTATAACATGAATTACAAAGGGGTGTTGTTCATTCAGCACTACAACTACTCACAATTACAAAGAAATTCAGGATTAAACAGTTACTTGTTGTTGTAGTCGCGTTACTGTCATGAACCTCCTCAGAAAAATTCAGTGTATGCTTTCAGTGACTCTCCGGAGTAGGACGAAGGAAAGTGCACTTTTGGGCCATTTTCGGCCAAAAATGTATCGCCAAACAACATGGCCAAAACGAGATGTTGTGAAGATGCAAGCAACAACTGCAGCAATTTTTGGCTGAAAATGGCCCAAAAGGGCATCCCTACACCTGGCTATCTGTTTAAAGTGCGCATTAAACTCTGACGGCCTGAAATCAGCGGTGATGAGCAGTCATGTAACGGCAAGAGCTCTGTATACACATAATCTAGTTAGATTTCATACATTTGAGCCTTGATGAAAAATAGATATCCTAATGATAGGTTATACACCTTCTTTATGTCTCCATTGGTTGTTTACCCATGTAGATGGTAACAGTTGTTCATGTTCGTGAATAACCTTTGAGCGTTTTATGCCTAAGAAAATAGGCATGAAAGTGTTCACACAACAGTGTTTCATGATAATCCAGCTAACTGCAAAAGATTTGTTTCTCGGAAAGCTATAAAAGTAACAATAAAAGGCTGAGTTGTCCTCCTACAGACACTTGCCTGGGGTTTAAAGATGGTTAGGCATTTACGTCACGCAGATACAAACAGCATATTTTATTTGTATAATCATTTTATTCCCAGTAATGCTTGATGAACAAAATGTGATGTTCTGGTTGTTATTTATCATGTCAGACTCTTTGATGGTCTGAATGTTGGGCTCCACTCATTTAGATATGCTTCTACTCAGTCTGATCCTCTAAACTTTTCTGACCTGATAGGTTAATCTCTGTAACCATGGTAGTGGGTGTACACCCTTTCCTGTATTGTTTATATTTTGAAGACTCCTCTGTCTGTTCTGATCAGGATACATTTTGCTTCTTACAACACATGTACTCAAACTGCTGTGAGCAGGGTTTAACTTGGCAAAACCCAATGTGAACTAAAGGACACTGTAGAGAAATAGCTGCATATTAAATATTAATTTGACAGAGTCATAAAATGTTTTTGAACCTCTTCCAAGGAATCCTCTTATCACATCTGTTTACATGTACTCATGGCTGCTGAGTGTCTGAGCCTGTTTGTATGCTCTGTGTGTGCTCTCATCAGTTCATTTCAGTATTTCAGTGGTCCTCTTAATAACCTTGTCTATCTAGCCTCCATTTCCTTACCAGCGTGAGTGAGCACTACCAGGAGCAGAGACCAAATTGACAGCAGTCCATGCGTTTGTCTGGAACTCACTAGCTTGGCAGTGCGAGGTAATAGGAAGTCAGATATGGTCAGTAGAAGGAATTCGTATCGGCTTCTGACTAGTTCGGCGAGCAATTGGTTTCCGCTCTGAGCGGACTATTCAATTTGGACATCTGCGTTTCAATTAGGTATAGAGCGACTGTCTCATTCCACCTCCTGTCCCAATTTTCTTTTCTTTTTTTATCTCCTACATCATTGATCTGATTCTGTCCATTCCTATATCTTCAGCTCCTCCCCTTCCCCCCTTGTCCAGTCTTTGAGATGTGGCCGCATCTTAAGTGCTATGTGTGCAGACACATCCACCTGTCATCTTAAAAATAGGTCAGACTACCCAACCGTTTTATGCTAATCTATTAGGCGAGCATGACTGGGAGACTGCACACTTCAGTATATCTTTCAAAATGAGGCAAGCCAGAGGAAAGGGGTGGAGAAAGAACATTAAAAATGGAACACGTGCTAAAAAGATGGACACATCTTACCTCTTACCTCTTATTTGTAAGTAGGACATAACTGGGACGCGTTGTCTCTCAGTGAGCTGATGTCTGTGCAGTGCACATATAACTGTACAAATTCACTGGGCTGCCGGCTCAACGGTGGAAGAAACTGGAGGGAGCTGTCGGCAGTTACCTACAAGTGGTCTCACCTGCATGATGACAGACTAACTGACGCGCCGCCATCCCATAACTTGCCTCCCCTTCCTCCACTTTGTTCTCGATTAAGTGTTATGTAGGTGGGTGCGCCTGCCAGCCTGCGGGTCTCTGTAGCCTAACGGTATATCAGGCATTCAGTCGTCCTTGGCTGCTTTTTCCCCACACTCCATCACGTCTTTAGTGTACCATAAATCTGTCAGGAACTAGTCTGACCATTACGAAAAAGTGCTTGAAAGGAAAGGGAGAGAGCGCATACAGAACATGACATGACTTGGATGAAAAGTGGAGCTCTTCATCTTTGCTCCTTCTTCCAATAACTGAAATGCTTCCAAGTAATCAGAATGGATTAATTATTAAACCTGTCTGTCCTGTGAAGGATACCATGCGGGCTCTGGTACCAGTGTTCATCGGAATGTAAATATTATGGAAATCTACATGTCAGATTATTTTTTTCTTTCTCAAGAAGCGAAGCTAAACTAAAAGAACTGACAAATAGGACGTTTTGCAAAGGCTAATTTCTTCCTCTTCATTTCTAAAGAAAATATATGCGAATATCTTGTTGAATTATCAGTCAATATTTGCAAATACACACAGCTGATGTGTTGAATTGTATTTGGCTTCCAGGATGTTATTAAGCATTTAGTGGAGCTGCCATACATCTCTATTAAACCACATAATGTGCACATCTGTACAGAATTAGAATGAAATCGCTTTTAACCACAACTCGGGCTACAATAACAGTGTGGTTAGTTAAGTATACCAGTTGATGGACAGAGTGTACCTCCTGTTGGTGCTCATCACCAGTGTCTGACAGGACCATTTGTCGCCCCAGGCAACCCTTACCATGGAGACCAGCATGCGCCAGCAGCGATTGGCTGGATTTCAGCAAGTTTGTATATTCCTCACGTCACTACCTCCCTCAGGGGAGTAAGTCCTGAAAGTGATGCTAGTGTCTGTGGTAGCAGTACTACAAGATTTTTACTTTTTATGAAAGCGATGCCATAGTTGGCGTCATGTTTCCAGTAGATGCATGAATAAACAAAGTCAAAACGCACACCTCTATAAATGGACATAAAAGAAAAGAGGCTACTTTCTACTTTGCCCAGAATTCAACACATGAATCAAATCTGTTGTATCAGACTAAGCCTAGTCCAATTCAAGCAGTGTTATTTTGACTGTAATTTGGAGGAATGTGCAGCTGTCTCATGTTTTGGAGCTTTCCTGTGATAAGACCACTTATCTTGTTGAACATTCACTGAAGCAAAATCTCTTTTTGCAATCAGAGCTGTCTTTACAATTACTAAACACTAGTTAAATTAGCAACATTAAAGGCAGCACTACAACAAAATCTAGACAAAATATGGTGCATTTAACACACATGCATCTGTGTCTGTACACTCCCTGTACAGTGACATCACATAATAGTAATGCAAGGAGCTGGTTACTATGGAGACTGCCCATATGCTGAGGCTTTGCCAGTGATGATAGACTGATTTGGTAGGTGCCGTTAGGCCCAACAGAGAGTACAACTATCTCAGAGGGTTCACAGCTGAGGTTACATGTGCATTAAGAGTAATCTCAAGGAGCAGAGTTTATCTGATCACAAGTTGCCGGTTAAATGGAGACGTGATTGTACTACCTATTTATACAAGTATTTTTAATCTGCTAAGCTAGTGTGCTAAAGCATGGACTTGTCTTTGCACATAGAGGCTAATAAGATGTTGAAGGGATGTGATGCAATTGTCTTGCCAAGTATTTTCTCTAGCTGCCACGAAGGATTATCAGCTGTACAGTCTCATTGCACACATCACTGCTCATTGTTTATATGCAGTCAAGAGTTCATTCAGCTTGTCTTTCCAATTCGACCAAGTTGATGTGTCTACGAATGAATCCTCACTTTGCCACAGGTCCCCAAGGCGTCTTTACAAAGACTTTTCATTAAGCACATGGCAGTCAAATAAAGCCAGATAGATAGTCCATTTCTTTACACCCCGTCAGCTGCTGTTCACGGCTCGATTTCATCATTTCCCCTCTGCTGTTTTCAAAGGTCACTTAACAAAACATGGCAGAGAAATTCAGTGAGATGTTCCAGAAGAAGTTCACTTGCAAATAACAAAGTGAGGCATGGAAGCAGATTTATTACCACAGAGTTCATTGTTTCTTATTCTAACAAAGACGTTAAGTGACTTCTGCAGCCATCTGCTTTTAATTAGAATCTTGACGTAGCCAGTCTGTGTTTATCTGTTTCCTTTTAGCCCTGCTTACCATTCAGTGGTCAAGCTGCTACAAGGGCAGCCCTTCATGTCCAGAGGAATGCCTGAGGACTCTTGACGGACTCGGCCTGCTCTGGTTCCATGAACACTGTTCAGAGTAAATGTTGCATATTCACCTCATATTTGTTTGGTAGGGGGTTTCAGTTTGTGGTTATGCAGCACACTTTTAATAGACTGAAAAAATATGCCTGTAGCTGTCATAGAAAAGGTTTGTGTGGATTGGTGTGTGAGGTTTATGTGCGTTTTAAGCTTGATCTGCTGTAGCATGCATTTTATTGTAGTGATTGAGGTTTACAAAGAAGACCCAGTAGCACACGGGGGGGCCACACACCCTTGTAGAAGGGGAGCAGAGTGTCGACTGAACACAGGTGCAGAATCATACTCTAAGAGCCTTGATGCTATAATTTACTGATGCAACCGCTTCAGGGCCTCTATCCAGTCAACAACTTTGTTGTGAAAGCGCTTGCTCCAAGTTTGTGTGATTGCTGTAACGGTGAAGCGTAGACCCTGCAGGTTGGGCTAGGTCACATAAACAAGGTAAACTTTTCTTTGCAGTCTTTACCCTGTCCGCTATTATGTTTGTGTCAAGTATAAAAGCCTGTCCTTATGTCCTTCACACAGTGTGTAAGTGGACTAGGCGGCAGGAATTCTGCTCCACCAGATGGTGCTTCCAGGTGGAGCAGCTTGACATCCATAAAGGGGCAGCAGTTAAGAGTCTGTCTGTCTGACATACACAGACATCACTTGCCTCGAAAATTGCTGGGAGGAAAGTTGGCATACTGTGCTGGCATGCAGTGACAAAAGTGATGACGTGTATGTATACTGTAAAAATGTTTTTGTGATTAGCTTTGCTTACCACTTGTGTGTGTAGATAGCAATGTTGCTAATGTTGCAAAGGAGTGAAATCATGTGGAAACCAGAGGTTGCCTTAGACTTTCATCATCTGCCATCTGTTGTTCCCTTTCATTTGAATTTATATTTAAATAAGAAGAAGGGATGTATTCAGTAGCATTTGTTTCAAAAATAAATCTTAACTATTCATATACACAGCAAGCTTACAGGTTGAATCTGGTGCCTATTTCTGTGGTGCACCCTAGTGCAAATGGACATGTTTTTCCACTGACATTGCTGTCTTCTGTTCTAAGCCACATTATCTCCTACTCTCTGAATCCAGTACTACTACTCCTTGCTGCTTCTGCCTGTAACACCGCTATCAGTATTACATTTCCTTCTATTTTTTGTGTTATTAACACCATCATGAGCTTTTTGAAGTAACACTGGACCATACCAGCTTACTGCTACGATGTGTCAATATACAGTGAGCAAAGCTAGCTGGACAACAAGCTCATAGATGAAGATGAGACTAGTCCATATCTAATATGCGCACTCGCAACCAACTGGACAGGAGGAAGGTCTACTGGTGGTCTACATGTGATTTGAGACCGTCATTTGAAGCAGTTTTTTTCTCTCTGTATTATACACTGTATGTCTAAAGGGAGTCATCTGAAGACACAGGCACAGTGTGAAATAATTATCTTCACTGCAGGTCATCCTTAGTGTAGTCTGTCATTGTTTATAAAATTTAATTAAAGTTCCAACACGTCAGTGTTTTAAGTCCTGCCATTTACATCAATCTGATGGCTCTAAGCAGCCTTCTAGGTTAAAGTCACAACAGCAGTCATACTGGGTCAGGTGTCACATCATTAAACACACATTGTTATTTGGCTGGATTAAGACTGCCCCGTCCGCTGAGACAACTAAGTAATTACATATTGTAATCGTTTTATCAACACAGATTTTCAATAATGTATTTAAGTGTTGATTATTGCCGGCTTTATGTAGAGACACACTTTAACATCCTGGCATTCAGTGCCACTGTCGGATATTATAAATCAGGCAGCAGTTAGTTCTATGATAACATTAAACTATTAAACTGATGAGAAACTATTTTGGTATGTTGAGTCCCTCTGGTGCCCTGTGGTCATTAAGGCTTCAACTTCAAGCAGTGTTTTGGAGTCTATCAGTGTTGCAGCCTGAGAGGAAGCTATTATAACATTTTAAGTCACCCATAGCAGGTGACAAATACGACACAAACCCAAAGCTGTCAGGCCATTTTTTAAGTTAACTTTTCTTTATCTGAATGACAAGGGCCGACGGTTTAACAAGCAGATGAAGCCAGGAATGAAATGTATTCCACTCTGAGAAATGCTGGAATGTGATGCAGCACGCCAGCTCCCAGTGTTCAGAGCCTAACCATCTCTCTCTCTGTCTCTCTCCCCTTCCCTCTTATCTATCACAGCGGAGCCCCTCCCGCTCATGGACCTGTGCAGAAGAGTAGCTCGACTGGCTCTGGGGAGAGAGCGCATCCATCACATCGACACACTCCCTCTGCCGCAGACTCTCAAGAACTACCTCCAGTACCAGTGACGGCACACACACACACAGACAGACAGACAGACGGAAAGAAAGAAAGTGAGGCCCATTTGTTCTAATGCTAACTTCATCATAACTCTCAGACCTCTGCTGAGGATGTGGACAGTGACATTGACTATGAACAGGTGGTTAAAACAGTGCTGCAAGGGGTTTTGTTTACACCAGTTGGGGTTTTTCCATTTTTGGATGTTTTTATCTCCTGGTTTTAAGCTTCTTCTTTTTTTCCTCTTTCATCCTTATTGCTGACGTCTGTCTCTCTCCCAGACAGATTACTAGAAGAGCTGATGAATGAAATGAAGGGAGCAAGAGATTAAAAGAGAATGATTCCTGTTCCTTGCAGATATAGAGTCGAGCCCGTGACCTCAGTTAGTAAGGCCTTAAATACTGTGGTTTTTGGGCAACAGTTCATCCAGACACCTGTTCTGCACAGACTCTGTTGAAGCCTCATGTTGGTATTTATAACTAAATTCCCAACAACGCAGCAGGCTCTGTGGAGACGCAACAATCCCTGCAAGCCACAGGGGAGGGAGAGTTAGTAAGCACGAGAGAGAGAGAGGGAGAAAGTCCACACACAGTGCTATTTCTGTTGGTGTGTGTACACCAAAGAACACATAGAACACATATATACTGTGTATGCCTGTGTCACGAGTGTACAGAAACAAAGCCTACACTGTCTGGAGCAAGACGACTTATTGACAAGCAGGCAGTCACCGTCTACAGGCTGGAAAACACTACAGCTCCAGTTTTAAATCCCCCTCCTCTCTCCTGTGAGCCGCATCTCTCGCTGCAGTTTGGTTTAAGCCTTCATCAGGCCTGGTGAACTGGAAGGACCGCGGCCGCTGTTCGTCGACTCTGTAGCTCCTGTTGCGCTGATAGAGATTGATTCAAAGGTGAAGCTGTGTCTTCGACTGCTAATGTGCCTCCTCTGCTACAGCACACATACAGGAAAACAAAAGCACACAACACTTCTGCCTAATCAGAAGACACTTCTTACGTTTTAAATGCTGCTTTTCTATCTTTTTCTTCCACCGTCTTAGCGGCGGTTTTTATCCCTGATTTGCTTTTGAAAATTATGAGATGTTCTTTTTTTTCTTTTTTTTAATTTTGAGATTCGTCTGCGGGACGTGGTGTCTCGTATGTATAGGTGGAAGAATGTGCTGCCATGAAAATCTTTTAAATGTGAATAAGAATAAACTCGGCTAAACTAACACCGTCTGACTGTCTTTGCTCCTTGAGAATCAAGGGTACTTAAAAGTCCAAGGTCTCACGTTTTTAGATTTACTCTCACTGCTCTGATTTGAAGGACAATCTGATTGTAGGCAGAGGGTTTTTTTTCTTTTCCTCTGTTGGCTGAACCCCCTGTATTCACTTTGCTGTTTTTGCTATAACACTGCAAATTTCCCCAATGATAGATTGAAGTATTATCTCGTCTTACTAGAGCCGATGATGCTGCAAAAACTAGCACGCAGCCTGCATGTTGTGTCACGACCACTGAGTTTACTTTGCGTCTGTGTGAAGCCAAAGACGGTATTTTGAATGTTAGTGGCTTACCAGCATTTACAAAACCGATAAAACAAATCACACCAGGTCTTGCTTTGGAATAAGTGCAGTTATAAGAAAGGTCTATTGTGAAAGAAAAAGCTGCAGCTACTGCTGCTGCTGCCAAGCTCTTAGATGCTGGTATTATTGTAGATTCAAGATGAGCTGGCTCTGGACTGGATTCCCCATCCCAGGGCCGGCTTTGAACACCAGAACAAAGCCGGTTGTGTGATCAAAGTTCAGCTCTGCGTGGACTTTTCCTGGCACTGCCAGCAGAGAACCCATTAATGTTGTACAGCGGAGAGCAGCCTGTGTTGATAATATCATAATCTCACTCGAGAGGCATCTCTCCCTGAGCTTTCAGCTGCGTCTTAGGGGGAGATGACCAGCGGTAATGTGGACATTTGATGTTTTAATAATGAGGAGAAAAAAGTGTGAAGATGGAGGTTAATAATGATAAGTGACGGAAAACTGTTCAGAAGAACCACTTTGGCGTTTAAAAATAATAAAATGAATAAATTAAAGTGGAGAGCAATCAGATCCATCAGCTCCAGCCCGAAACGGATTCCCAACTGTAGCATGTGTCTGCCTCAGCATATAGTGCTGTTCAATAATGCAGGGGCCGGAGCCTTTATCCAGCACTGCTGGAAGTTAGAGCTGATGACTTGTTTGATCTGACTAGAAGTGACTCGGCTTTGCCCGATCCATATTTAGCTGCTGGCTGACAGGTTGGCTTCACTTCACTTCATCTCGCTTTCTTTTCTCCTGCCCCCGCCGCGTTCCAGCGTCTCCATTTTCCACCGCTCCACTCGGGCTATTTAAATCCACCCCACCGCCTTTTTATTTGCTAAAAGGCCCCGTTTTCCAACCCGGAGATTTCTCTTCTGCCTCACCTGCTTTGGCTGAAGGTAAGTGAAATGACTTTAAGCCATGAGAGGCATTTGTGTGCCTTCCTCTTCCTAATCCTTCTGCAAGAAGCCTCCCTGACCCCCCCTGCTCACCCTTTCTGTGCATACATGTTATACATATGCATACATGGAGAGTGGCAGAGTTAGCCGAGGAAGAGATGGATGGTTTGAGGCCGGCTGTCTGCCACGGAGACGGGCAGAAATCCATAATTTATGGAGGAAAAATGTGTCTGTGTCTGCTACACTCAGTAAGTCGTTTAAAAGTTCTTGCTTCTAGACCACATATGGAAATAAAGAACTCCTCTAAGCGTGAAGAATATTTAACCGACCTACTTGAAGGTTTCTCCATCCACAGCTGATAAGGATCAGACTGCATCACATTTCCATCCGGTCCATGCTGACCACCAGCATCAAACATCACATCTGTCCCAGTTCTCTTGATGCGTGTGGTGTTCAGGTTGTGATTCATGTCGAGCTTGGATCAAGCTGCGTTCATGTTTGCCGCTGAGCCGCGGTGCTGGAGTCGTCCTGCATCTCTGCGTTAGTAAGTGAAAAAGACATTTAAGCCAACAAGTGTAGGATTTAAAAATATAAAAATAAATAAAAAGAAGACGGATAGTTATCCAACCTCCCCACCCCCACAAATCTATCCTGGGGACACAGAATTAATGAAGAGAAAGCAACATGTAGGCTGCAGTAGCTTTCACTGGGATTGTTTCAACAGACATGAACACTCAATAGATGCTGTAATAAAAACATTTTTTTTTTTTTAGAAAGTAGAGAAATATGGACATACCTTATTTTCAAATCCAAAGTTGACACCTTCAGCATGCTGTTGTAGAGGCCTGAAACATTAGTACACTTCTTGAGAAGCACATTTTTGGCGTTTATGCCTGAGTACATCATCCAAATTGTTGCCGTGAGATGTCGAGCAGCTGATTTATTGATGGACTAACAGTTTTCAGCTCTAGTAATTTATACTTTGAAAGAACGGACACCCCGGTTGAATGTATGTTTACGTTTTCTGTATATTGTACCCACACTGAATACACACCGACCAACCACAACATTAAAACCACTGACCGCCAGTCTGTTGCTCAAGCGAAGCCTGGCGGTGCGATCTGGCTGAGGCGCTGTTCCACAGAGCTCAAAAGTGAATGTTGTGGTTGCCATGCTGGGTGAGTGTTTACCAACTCAACCTCCAGCTGTGTTACCAGCGAAGCACACCATCACAGCCCTTCCTCCTGGCTTCACTGTGGGAAGCGAACACGCTTCACAAAGATACAGCAGCTGGAACCCAGTGGACCCAGTTACATGTGACCACGAACGAAGGCCTCATCCCTGCAGTGAGTCATGCAGCGCTGCTACTGGCCGCTACAGAGACTGACTAGACTGATACAATCAAATTTAGTTTGCTGTACTGACAGGTACAGACAGTACAAGGTCCCAGACTGACCAAGTATCTGTGGGATGATCCACAGTGGTCCCTCCCCTCAACCCATAGGACCCATGATATATGATGGTGTAGTTAACGTCATGATAAAAAAAAACCTTTGGAAGCCGCCTGGGACCCACGGACGCCACCAAAGAATGGATTTCCTCCCCTGTGATGCTATACCAGGCCTTTTTTCCCAGAATGCACCAAACTGTCGACTTACCCCACTTAATCTCTTCACAAATAATGAAGGAATATTCCCTTTGAGGCTTTGAGACAATTGTCAAGTCCTTTTGAGTCTCTTGTAGAAGTGGGGGCTGCATGTTAAAGAGACGCCTTTCTTCCAATTTGGATGTGGAAATTCAAATTAAAGCCGACAGTCGACATTCTAATGAACTAAAATCGCGTCCCGGGGTTCACAAATATACAGATCTAGCTGTATATCTTCCAGTTATGAGTGGCAGCACTGATCTCTGCAGCACTCCACGTAGACCATCTGTGACTGGAAATGGTTTGTTTTGCCTTTAATTGACACAATCTGTAGTCAGGTCAGAATAACGTGTAATTTGTTAACACCTGCCTCAGGACTGGCTGTCACCTGGTGGGACTGCATTTCCAGCCTTCAGAGTCAGACTCAGACTACTTTATTAATCCTTCGTGCTACACATTACGTTTACTCATAACAGAGCTCACCTACTTATATTTGATAGTTTTCCCCCAACATTTTACAAATAAAGTCAACAGAAAAACGTCAAAGCTTTGAGCTTCAGGAAAGGCTCTGACAGTAACGTGTTGGCAGAGATGACATGTAATCGATATCTTTTCACAGGTCAGTTGTTTAATCGCGTAATAGCTCCGGCGTGAGATTCAAGTCTAAGTTCAATATGTGCAGCTGCTGCTCAGCCTCAGCAACAGCGCTCCCTTAAGTCGGCTATCAGGCCCCAGCTCGAAGCGCTCTTCAAACGCCATACCTGAACGGTGTGTTCCTTCAGCTGGAACACGGTGCTGATAACCAGAGGAAAGTAAAGATGAAATGAACATAAAGTAGAGATGGAGGAGAGAGGGGGGGATTAGTGAGTGAGAGGAAGGAGGGCGGGTGACTGCAGGGAGGCAGAGACTGAAAATGGAGATTAAGGGGAAAAAAAAGAAACCAAGAAGGAGGGGTTGTGTTCTTTTTAACCGTTACATCAGAGCAGAGATACCATGAAGATGTCTTTTTTACTGCTGAACGTATGGAGGGAAGCCGCAGGGCTACAAAAATAGCTGCTTAATGAGCAGGTGGTCACAAAACTGAATTCTAATTTCAGCAGCACTAGTTTTGCATCTTAGCTTTAAAGTTTACGTGACGATATGCGTGAGTCACACTCTTATCTGGCTGTGGCACACATTCAGTGTGAGGTACAATAATAACAGTAGGTGCCTTTTCTTATCCATCCTTCATCTCTCTTCAGTCTATTCCCTCTGTGCGTTTTCCTGTTTCGGCGTTTTCTGTTGAATAAAAATAGCAGACTGACTGGTGGAGTGTCGCTCTTCTTTTTCTTGAAGTGTATAAGAGAAGTAAAACAAGCTGGGATGAAGTTCCCATGGTGTTCGCTTGTTAAGGCTTTCTGAGGTTTCCCAGTCGGACCTCCTGCCTGCTATCTCAACCTTTTCAAATGTCACCTGCTGCCTATTAGGCAAAAACAAGCCACCTTCCTGCAACGGTGCATCTAAATTTAGTGATAACACATCCGTGGGCGCGCTCACACATACACCTGGGTTAATTACTGGCTGCAGCCCACGGGCAACACAGCTGAGTCTCTATTTAAATTCTGTGGCGTGGTCTGTTTGTGCATGTGACCCAGCGTTCAGAGGATGACCTCATATTCAGAGCACACGCAGCAGCAGCCGCTGTTGTCCCTGACTCGGTGCCAAATGTTTTTTTTTTTAAACCGCCATGTCTACGCTGTGACGTCAGTCCACAATGTCATCCGTGCCCACTGGCCTGTTCTGTTTCCTTTAGCATTGTGTCCACTACACCTTACATAAATACACTGCCAGCCAGCAACAGGCAGGGGTTTGTGACCTTATATGCTCTTATCCTGCTTTTGATTAGAACAATGATGTCTTTCTATTTTTGTCTCTCAGTGGAAGCTGCTAGACGTTTGCTTTTTAACAGAATAATCACTGTTCACCGGGTCCTGGCGGTTGAGTGGATGGCTGTCATAGTGAAGGTCATGTTAGTTTGAACTGTGACTAACCCTATCATATTTAGGTTTTCGGATTAATTAATACATCTAATAAATTCTGTTGTTCTCCGGCACCTCTGTCTCAGCAGCAATCATGTGGCCTTGAAGCACGACTTTGAAATTCTCACAGGTATTTCTGATGGTTCAGGTATTACTACGTTACTGCTGCCCCCTTTTGGTTGTCTGCCGTTACTGCAGCCTCTCTGACAACCGAGTGAAAGAGATGAAAGAGAGGTACAATGACAAGGAAGGAAGGAAGGAAGGAAGGAAGGAAGGAAGGAAGAAAGGAAGGAAGAAAGGAAGGAAGAAAGGAAGGAAGGTCAGTTCAATTCATTCATTCAATGATAGCTAATGCATGTATTTTCAAAATTAAGAAAGCAAGAAAAAAAAATGGGAAATGGAACAAGGAGAAAAAAGAAAAGGCAGACAGAAAGAAGGAAATGAAAGGAGACAGAGATAAAGGAATGAGAGAAGGAAATAGGAAATAAAAGGTAATGAGAAAAAATGCGAACTAATGGAATAAGAGAAAGAGGAATAAGAGAAATAAATAAGAGAGAGAGAAAGGTAAATAGAGAAAAGAAAAAATAAAGACAGAAAAAAGCAAAAATAAAATGAAAAGAAAAAAGGAATGAGTGGCAGAAATAAAGTAAATCAGCTAACTCAGTCAACAATGAGTTTATGACTTCATTTAGTTTAGTGTACAGAGGCCGACACCCAGAATACACCAACACCAGCGTGACCATGTCGTCCCACATGCTTCAGGCTGTGTAGACAGACAGAAACAGAGGGAATGGGACACAGGAGACAGGGGACAGGAGAAGACAGAATCATACATCAGCATTTAAATAACGTGAAAAAGTGTCCTTTAACGTACGTGCTGCCCTGCGAGCTGAGCTGAGCTGAGCTGAGCTGAGCCGGCCGCCTCAAACCTACGTAGCTGCTTCATGTGTTGATTAGCTTCATTTCTGAGAGGAGCAACTCGTCTCCCAGCCACTGCTCTTATGGTGGCCTCATAATTAGAGCTGTGGATTAGAGTGTGCTTGACTGTGAAATGGTGTGGAGCTGCTGTCCAGTGGAGTGTGAGGAGCAGTAATTGTTTGACAGTATAAACTAGGAGAGCAGTCCCATGTGAATTTGTCTAAGAGGTGATTATGAACGGAGTTTAGTGCGCCGGTTTCTAACGTAGCAGCAAAAGCGCGAGGAGTCCAGTGTCCTCGTCAGCAGACTGCTTTATTCAGTCGCTATAGAAATGTACATGAAGTTCCCACGTATCTCTCTCCAGTTGGAGCTTTGCATGTAAAAGTTCTGGGAACTCTCTAAGGGTGGAGAGCTTCTCTGAGAACTATGAATCAAGGAGTTTTTTTTAGTTTGCCTTTGCAATAGGAACACTGTGCACTGTCACAAAATAGTTATACAACATGTATGTCTGACTGGGCACCTGAATCAAAAGAAAGGCAAATGGACTTGTTTGAGTTTTCTGAGAACTCAGGTCTTTGTTTCAGATGCACCGTGACGCGGATGACTCTTCAGAATCTTCACGGACAAAACACGAGGCGCTTTCTCCAGCAGTTCCAGGAACCAGCCTGCAGCCAGACACGCACGGTGACAAGCTGGTGACACAGTGGAACATTTATCAGCTAAAGAGCCTGCGAGGTTAGCTCTGGACCAAAGCTGAATAAGAACTAAAATGAGTGAATGCTGGACTCAGTCCATCAGCTGAATGTAGCTGTAACTTTTTATTTTCCCGCTCTGGCAGAAACACTCACAGCTCAAGGTCTGGCTCTGGAGCTTCTGTCTTCTTTTTGTCTGGACCTTGAGTTAAGATTATTTTGTCAGTCGCCGCTTTTGATGACACAGATGAAGTGTGAACTCAAACTACTTGTATCTGCCAAAGCAGTGAAATGTCAAGAAATGTCGGCGGTGCATCCTGCCACAGCTTCCTTTGACTGCTTCTGTGATTCCTCAATGATGATTTCAAAAGCAGTAGAGAGGCAGACTGGAGCTGTGTGAGCTACGTGCAGCGTTTTACATCCAAAGAAATGGTGCCTGCCTGCCTGGCGACCTGTCCAGGGTGTAACCAGCCTCTCACCCAATGACAGCTGGGATAGACTCCAGCCCCCCACGCCCCTTCACAGGACAAGGAGTGTATGTAGTAGTATTCCTAGGATTAAGAAGTACATGTACATGTCCTGTAGGTGAGGGTGGCAATGTTTTGTTAGTAAACAGTCATATTTTGGAGGATTGTGCCAAGCTGTGCGGTATGAACAGCTTCTGTCCTCGGATGCTGCTGTATTCGCGTGTAACATTGGTTCACGTCCACCTCAATCCAAATCCGACCGTTGTTTTCCATGTCCTCCCGTTTTCCTGGGCAGCTGACAGGACTCATCGCTGACTGTTCCCTCCCTCACACACTGCAGCTCACCTCCACTTATGCGCCTCCAACTGATTGCTGTGCCACGGGAGGATTTCTGTCCACCAGGTTGTGTTTCTGCACAGTTCTCAGGTCTGGGTGGAGCAGAGGATCATGGAAGGGAGCTGAGCAAACACGGCTGAGGCCCGGTGCTCCCTCGCTCTTTCAGAGGTGGATGTGTGCGGCGTTACAGTTGTGAGAACGCAGAAGTGTTTAACTGTGGCTGTATAGCATGTGTGCTAAGGGTGTAATAGTAATATAACACAACTACAGCAGTGTATACAACAATGACTGCTGTTACTGGACGACCAATTCTTTAGCTTCTGGTTAAACGTTAATAACCAGCTCTGGACCAATGAAGCCGTCTGCTCTGGGATGCGTTGTCCTTCCGCTTCCAGTGGAAACCAGTTTGTGTCTTTCCTCAAACACAAAGCTGCACTGGGCTGTCTATCTCTGGTGGCTCTGTGGTTGAATCTTTCAGAGCCTTCGCACACCTCCCAGCTCTGTATGACCACCTCCTGCTGCTTTAAAATATCACACGAGTTCAGCTTCCATCTCTGGCCTTGGCTTTCGCTTCGACACACAGTGTAGGTTTTTTTTTTAACGTGAATTATAACGAGGTTTGACTCCCTCTCTGCAGAATCTTTCTTCAGATGCATTAGTTGTCCTTTCATCGCCGCTCCCACTGAGTTTTCTGAGGCGACAATTAATGCTTCAACATTTATGCATTCTCGCTGCCCTGGAGTGTAAAGAAGCACAATGAATAATGCATGCGAGCATGAGGGTAGTCTATTCCTGTTTGAGACGAGCTGGACTTCATTATTTATATACTGCTGCCTCAACGTCTTCGTGCAGGCTGCTTCTGTGACTGACAGGAAGTCATGACTTTGCTGCACCGACACTGATCATCCAAGCAACGGCAAGAAAAAAAGGACACCTGTCTTCCTGTCACGGCTGTCTGTCTGTCTGTCTGTCCGTCTGTATGTAGAACCAGGTCATAATGGATCAGAGTTGAGCTGATAATTACAAATATGCACAGTTCTACTTCAGTCAGTACGCTGCAGTAGTCTAACAGACAAGAGGAAGGCTGTTGCTAAATCTGGGTAGAGAGTGGAGGTGACAGTGCCCGGGGCTTCCCCGTGCTCTGCTCTCTGCCACACAAAATAACAAGTTTTGTGAATATTTTAATTCTCTCACACTGAGCTGCCGTGTCCCCGCCGGTGGTAGACCTCTCAGGTCATCACTTACACAGAGCACAGAGCGTTTTAGTGACACTGTGTTTTTTCTAAAAGCATGTTAATCCCTAACTGGCTCAAGGCTGAAATCCAAAATGAGATGACTGATATCTCAGATAAAGTAAAACCTGATTCAAAGATTCACCTCAGGCGCAAAAATAATCATATTTGTCTGTGCAGTATTTGTCCTTTCCACTAGATGGAGACATCCTCACAGACTCGTTTTTGCTGCAGTCCTGCAGAATGTAGCCCCAAGTAATGAAGTCTGCAAGTATGTCTTAATTATACATTCATTCATTCGTTCATTCATTTTCTGTAACCACTTGTCCTCTGAAGGGTTTGCGGGGGGCTGGAGCATATCCCAGCTGTCACTGGGCTAGAGGCGGGGTGCACCCCGGACAGGTCTAAATTATAGATTATATATCATAAATTTAACTTTTTTTTTCTTCACTTTTCTAAACGTTGATATAACAAGGCATTTATTCATAATGTTGAGCTGACAAAGCCGATGAAAACTTGATGAGCTCTCATATCGTTCCTCTTTTATTGCTCTAATGACAGCTGTGCTCTTAACTTGCTGCAAAACTTTCCCTGCATACGTGGTGTGTAAGGGAACCAGAATGAAGTCCGTGATAAGATGCAACATACAGTCAACACACTTGTGGTGTGTTCATGTGGGAAAAGTGACAAAATAAAGTAATGCATGAAGGAAATGGAAGATCTGCTCACAGCTGGAAAAATGATCATGTGAATGATAGTGAGCGCTGTCTTTTAGTTGAGTTTGGCTGCCATGCCAGTTGTACGGTTTCCTACTACTGTATAAATCAGTTCATGCTACTTGCTTCAATAAAGATTAAAAAACAACTTAAATAAGAGAAATAAAATAAATCTCAATCTGTACACATGAAATATAGGATAAGAGCAGATATATACACTAAACCAGGATTTTGTACAGTGAGTATATACAACAGTTCAGAGTTATTGTTTATTGTTCATGTGGACTCACACTCTGGGACTCTGTCCGGGGGAAGGAGTCTAAACAGATTGTGATCGGGGTGTGAGGGGTCTGTGGAGATTTTCCTGGCCCCCTTTCCTGACCCTGGACCGGTACAGGTCCTGGATGGAGGGAAGGTCGGTACCAATGATCTTCTCTGCAGCCCTGACTGTTCTCTGCAGTCTGTCTCTGTCATGCCTGGTGGCGGATCCAGCTGAGTCTATGTGGGAGGTCCACTTCAGGTCCCAGAAATCTGGTTCCTGGCATTTATGAGGCCCTCGTCACTTTGACCACCCAACTGTTTTGGAGGAGGTCACTCCAGATGCATCCAATCTAAACAGGACTCTATTTGACTAGACCCTCTAGAACGACACTTATAACCAATAACCCATAAACACACTGGCTGTGCCTGTGCCATGATCCGTTACGAGACATTCAGGCATCTTTGGGTTAAAGCACTTACGTTGTCATGGTCACACTAATAAACACATAGTTAGGGAGTCATGATCATGCCAAACACAGAACAAACTAATAAATACATGCTAGTTGGCTGTCATTTGGAAGTGGATGATGTCCGGTATTTGGCTTTTGTTGACCCATCCACTCAGACCTCCTTTTCTTTTTTCTTGGTCTATATCAAAATAAAGGTGACACAGCAGAACTGTATTAGTCGCAGACTGGTCTGGCCAGTGTAAAGCGGCACTAACTACATTTACATGGCCAATAATATTCCCTCTGATTGAAATAATTCAAACTTCACAGTTTAAAGTGGCGCTAAGTAAAACGATCCGATCGGATACATGTGTTCACAGAACACAAGACGCTGAACAGAACGGACCATCACTCTACGCCATGTTTTCAACCGTGCTGCCCACATCAATTCCAGCTTCATCCATCTTGGCAAACACTGCCATGCTGCGCTCCCTGTGGGACACGTAACCTGATGCTTACCCAACGTGGCTCAGACATGCTCGCTCAGAACGAATCCACTCAGAAAGAAACGATCAGATCAAGGGTTTCCATCGTTTCACTGGGTGCATACGTACATTCTCCTGTACAGCAAGTGTGCTGAGCAGCATTTCAGCACCACGGAGAGCACCCACGTCATCTATCTATCTATCTATCTATCTATCTATCTATCTATCTATCTATCTATCTATCTATCTATCTATCTATCTATCTATCTATCTATCTATCTATCTATCTATCTATCTATCTGTCATCTAATATGCTAAGATTAGTATTAATGCCTTGATATAAATGCAGCTAAAACCCATTTAAAGAGCTCGGGTGAAATACAAAGCAAAAGCCCACAGACTGCTGATGATATTTTATACAGCCCGCTCATGTTTGCTGGCTTATGCGATACAGTTCTGTGGCTTTCACAAAAGAACAAAAAGTAATCCAACGGGGATCAGTGTCGCTTCCCCCTAGAGAGGCTAAGCAGTTCAGAAAATGGATGATCGAATTCAATTAAATAGATATCCTTTGAGAAATGGACCAAGGTCAGATGTTTTTGTTGAGGTTTGAGGTTCATTTTCATCTGTACTACGTCTCGGAAGCACAATTCAGTTGAGATGCGCACATTTATCCTTCGCTGGTCAGATTTTTAGAAACCTCACATAATGAGATTTACATACACAAGCACACAAATACGAGACCCACAGCTAGATTCCAAAACAAGTTTTTATTGGCCAATTTACAGAAAGTGCTGTAGTGACCATTCCAAAGGAAAACAGACCAAAGAGTCCAGAGAGAAAAAGAAAAGAAATAAAACTGAAAAAAAAAACCTTTTACACATTATACAAGGTTTCAGAGTCACAGTCCTCTTCTAAAACAAACGTCAGGACAACATTAGGGCTCGGGCCGATGCAAAATCCACCAAAGATTTCAAGGGGAGGGGGTGGGTGCAAGGAGGGAGGTGACGTCACAAGACCAGGTGTCACAGTAGATGAAGAAAACTCTTAAACAACATATGAGATCTTTACATGAACATACAGTAGAGCTACAGTATACACATACGGTAGGTTCTCCCAGCTATACCCACAGGACAGCAAAGGCTCACTACGTTAGAGGAGGACATTTCCCAGTGTTTGTGGCAGACTGTAGTACGTCTTCTTTAGACAAGACCTTCTGTCATTAATGGAGTCTTTGTTCTCAGACATTACAGACAGACTGGACTCAGGAAGGCCAGAGACTAATGCCCTTTCACTTCAAGGTGAATACAACTTTTGACCGGATTTTCTGATTGCAACAAATGTGACACTGCCGGATACATGCCCCCTCTACCCAACCAGGTGACTTCACAATGCAGGGACCTCAAGTTGTGGCTAATGAAGTGGGATTTATACGACGTGACAACGGCCCTCTAGCCTAAACCTGAACTTCTCCCAGCAAAGCTGCTTTTCATCTAAAGTCTGAAGTTTGGATAAGTCTCTTGCAGGTGCGGTGTAACTGGAGTCTCCAGAACTAGTAACAAACAGAAGTCCACAGCTAATTTGTCAGTGACAGCATGAGGCAGTCGCTTGTGATTATCACTTTAACAACTTTAACCCTAACACCAAGTACACATGATACATGAGTCACTAAAACCTCTGCACCGCCAACATGATCAAACCTTCCTTTACCAGATATATACACGTTTTTCTTTAGATATTATCATTTCAGATCTGTTCTAATATATATATATTATATTATAATATATTATTATATTATTATATTTTAGATTTTTCTGTGCAACCTAATTTTGCAGAGGTTTACCTGGTAATAAATGTTCTTTATCGTCCTGGCACTAAATGACTATAATAACTTATACAATATATATTCACCAATTCAGAGAAGTAATTCAGACTACATTAGTATTTCAGTCCAACTGAAACAGACAGAAACTGTATTTTTTTTCCACCACGAGGCAAAATAAAAATGAAAAAATGTTTGATATGTTCTCAACACACTGACCAGCTTTGTGTTTGTCTTTGTCCTAAACAGATGTGTTCATTAAATGCCTGCCAAAAACCAAAAATATGTGGAACTAATAAATAAATAAATAATTTTCTGAGGGTTCACAGCCTTAAACTGTGCGAGGCCCATTAAGTCCACTGTCCTTCAGCTGTCATTAATCAGGTTTTTAGTGACTCGGGAATTTACCGTACGCATTCGATAAGCCACAAGTGTTGGCACACACACTGAGCAGACGTGAAGCGGCAACGTATCCACATTCGTGCTAGCCGCCTGATGAATTTCCAATATCCCGTCTACTTTTAGCTCTGTTTTCAGGCTTCCAAACCCCCTAAGGAAAAGCTCGTGTATTTAGATGCAACACACTCCGCAACATTTGCTAGCGTCTCTCTGACTTTTTGTCCCAGCAGGCCGCATGGTTCTGGGCAGATAGCTGGGGCTTTATTTAAAAAACAGCCCTCTGCTGCTGCGGACTATGCACCGCTGGAACTGGAACATTACAGCTGTCCGTCGTAAAACCAAAAAGATTAAAAGTTGCGTGATAGGTTTCTGTCAGGCCATCATCAGTGACACTTGACATTCTACATGCATTCATTTAATCCACTGTTTCCCATAACTGCTTATTGTAGTTCTGTGTTTTTACTGTAGTCATATTTTTTAATGTAAGGAGTGTATCTTGTAGTTATCACATTTAAAATAATATCACTTGCCATTGGTCACAAAATCTAGTAGAGGTCTTTCTGCTGATTGTATTTTTTCTTGATTGAAACTCTCTGTAACAGTGTCAGGGTGGAATTAATAGTGTTGTGCTCGTGCCACACTTGAGCCATTAGCACTGAGAGGATGTTATTCTCTGTCTGCCATATATTCTGCACAGAAATCTCACCTCAACCGCTCCAGTCACTATGCAGGCAGCGGCACATCCGCCTAAACAAACCCGTCGTCGTTGTCAGCTGGAATGATGGGAACACTGAGCTAGAAACACACACACAGAGGACTCAGGGGTCGCTCGTGGAAAGACTCCTGCAGGCTACGGGTTCATGGTGCGCACATACATATGAAGAGGTGGCGTGTGCGGCGTACAGGCGGGAGGCTGCTGGGTGGATAATGTGAGGGTTGGGTTGGTGGGTGGGAGAAGGGAGAGGGGGAGGCAGAAAGGGAGGGGGGGGGGGTGTCACCTACTATACTCAGTATTTACAAGAGAGGAGCGTATAAAAATGTACAAGGAGACTCCTCTGTCTTCCCCAGAGACCCAGGACTCAGACCCTTCGGCTAGTTCAGCACATCTGTGACAGCACACTTATCTTTTCCTTTTTGTTTGTTTTTGAGTACCATTGAAAATATGCTATTTTCTGTAAAATCACCTGGCTTTGCCGCGGAGGCTTGAGTAAAGACAGATAAATAACATGAAGTATACAAACCAAAAATAGTCGCTTTACTTTCGCTCATTTTTTTTCTTAAATAAAGGCTGTTTTGCATTTTTATATATTTTTTTTTAATATGGGACATCATAAATCTCACTGTGAAATTGGACACATCAAACTGAATGCATGGTGCAGGGTTTAACTGACAAAACAGCTTCCATATAACTTCATTTTACTTGAGATTGTAGCTGTGGATTAGATTGTAATGGGAGGAAACGTTCAAAGGAAAACACCTCTCAGGGGAATGACCTAAATTTCTAATTCCTTTAAGCGGGATGAACGTCGTTTGACAGCGGAGCGGTTTTAGTGTCATGTTACTTCTTATCAGTTGTACAAAACGGGAGGTTTTTTCTGACAAGGCTAAGGTTAAATCATTGTGTGTGAGTGTGTGTGAGTGTGTGTGTGTGTGTGTTTCAGTGTGGTCTTCCAGTAGGTGGAGATATTACCTCATTTTTTAGAGCATCAACGTCACATGAAGTCTTTATGTTTCAACCGTCTGATTTGAGGTTTTCAGAATGGACATGTTGAAGAGTGTGTGTGTTTGTGACTGACTGTGAGGGAGTGTTTCAGTAACATATTGTTGTTTTGTCCCAGTTTTGGCCCTTCTTGCTCGAGCGTTGCATTCTGGGTAGCTGGACATCCACGTCCTCCTCGCTGTCATCTGACTCGGCGCTGGTGATGTCGTTCTCCTCTTCTTCCTCGTCGTCTTCCTCCTCCTCCTCCTCTTCTTCATCCTCCTCCTCCTCCTCGCTGGCCTCCTCCTCTGCAGCCTGGGGCTCCTCCAGGTTCTGAGGTGAGAAACATTTACATATTTTGATTCATCCTACAGTAAGCAGAGTCCCTCCTCCATCCTTTCTTGAATCCCTCTCTCCTTTCCTCCTACCTCCATAGGGTTGACCGTGATTGTCAGAGCAGAGTCGTCCCAGGTCACGTCCGCCTCTTTAGTCGTCTCCGCCAGCTTCACCTCCTGCTGGTGGGTCAGGTGGATGCGGTATATGCCCAGCACCACCACCACTACCAGGGCGGCGATGCACATTACGATGACCACGGTGGCAGCGCTGGGTACACCTGAGAACGACAAGAGAAGACACGGAGAGGTAACAAAAAGGAAATGGACAGAACTTTAAAGAAGGATTTACACCAAAGCAACACAACACTCAGAAATAAATATGTATTCCATGAATATAAGAAATAAATATAGAAAAATCTCCATGACTGCCGCATTTTGTGTCAGACCATATATAAATGATTGCTCTTAAACTGCTGACATAGTTGTGTTGTTAATAAAATAAAAGCAATGTGATGTCTAAAGGGCTTCTTCATTTATATATATTTTCTTTTTGGTCAGTGTCGTAATATTTTATGCACATGAATCACCCGTACTTTGCTGCTTTAACGCTCCACTAATCAATATTTTTGTGTTAAAAGCCTGTACCTCATATGGATGTTTTCACCTTTTTCAGGAGATATATGCTACAGAGACCTGTATTAGTGTCCACTTTCACAATGGATCGATAAACGGTACTCCTGACTTCATTTTGTTACTTTTAAAACGGCACAAATCAATATTTTTCTATACTTGCCATCTCACAAAATGTGTAATAAGAAAGAGCACACTTGTAAGAGATGAATCAGATAACCATAGGTTTTCCTTCAGCTCTTTGTTGCCATTTAGCCCATTAGCTCATATTCTGGATTTACGGTCCACCATCCTTTGGTTTCACTCTAACCAAAGTTATTAATCTTCCACAGCGCGCAGCATTTTATTTATTTTTTTGTGAAAAGAATTGGAGGAGACCAAAAGAAGAGCTAAAAGAAAAGGCTTTAACGGTGAATGACTGAAGGAGCTTAATTCAGTTCAGTTTAAAAATGATTGGCAAACATAACATGACTGCTGCAGGTTAGTATTGCTCCACATGAGTACATGCTGTACACATTTACTGAGTTAGTTCACATACTATAAACTAATTCTAAAGAAGTTATTATTTCATGAATGACAGGATTTAGGAAATATCCCTATGTTAGTAGGTAACTGAGTGTATTAAGCTCAGCGTCAAAAATGTAAAATGTAAAAACCATGATAAGATGAAGGAAACACAGTTAATAATAGCTCTAATAAATAATTCCATCCAAACATCATATTATAAACATGACTACATTACTCTCAGCTGCTTGGCAAATCCACTCTTAGTATAAGATGCTGGGCAGATCTGAAGACAGACATTAATAACTTGAAGGGGCCTGTTTGGGGCTAAGCCTCACTTAGTTAAATTAAAGACACTTCAGGATAAATGAAGCACTCACCACTGATGCACACTCAGTAAAAACACTGCTTTCTATCTATGTTTGCATCGTGCATACACTGTGTTTTAGAATAGTTTGAACCATAATGTTAAAAAGCAAGGGCTCCTCACCGACGAGTGACTTAAGTGACTTAAGTCTTTAGGTGTTTATCCTTTTTTTTAATAATTAAAGGCTGTGATATGTGGCTCCAGGGACTGACATAAAAACACGATATCTAAAATGAGTCCTGAATGTTTATTGTATTTCATCACGCCTGTTAAATGAATACAGGCATTAAGCTCAATCAATTACAATGTTCAGTTGTGAGGAGGAGTCAGGTGACATTTCAGTTATTGAGGCTGTGTTTCTATTCTCCTTTTAAAAGCCTGTTTAACTGATTACACCAGACTGAAACCCGACTAATGTGAGTCCTGACCACTTTGAAATGTGTACTTATCCCTTTTTCCAGACACAAACCAAATGTTAATGTTAATTGGGTAAAAGTTTCTTGCTCATTACATTTTTTTAATAAGTAATTAGGAAAGAACTGTTAACTGCTTAATACTTGTTAGTTAAATTAGCTGACTGGATTCCTACAAATCAAAGCTAAACAGCCGAAGTCGTGTAATCTACTGATCGTTTCAAATCCATTTAGATAAAAAAAAAAAAACACATTTGGTGTCTGTGTAGTACATGACTGCAAAGATGTATCATAGGCCCTATTTAGCAGCAGACCCACAACACACCGAGGGATTTCTCTTGAACTAATGTTTATTTGGTCTGCTCTGATCTCCAGCCTGCTGAAATAACATGACTTCTCTGCGCCTGCCCTCTCTCCACTAGTCCCTCCTGGTGTGTGTGTGTGTGTGTGTGTGTGTGTACGTGTGTAACCATGGTGGGGCTCACAGAGGACTCTTCAGATGATCATTTGATTCAGTCTACTTCCTAGATTTTCACACTAAATCCACAGCCTTTGATCTTCCTCGGAGTGAAGATTCATGCACCCCGTCTCCTCCTCCTCCTCCTCCTCCCTACTAACTTGAGTTGAGCGTTTGCAAGAGCGTGCACACACACACACACACACACACACACTCCGTGACATTTTCCCCTTCATTCACGCGTTCGGCAGGATATCAGAGGAAACACTCACATGTGCCGAAAGCGCGTCACGGCCCAAACGACTGGAAACGTCTCTTTTTCTGGTTTTATTTTTGCTAGACGTCGCTCTTTGATTTCCAACCGCTCACCTCCCTCTGTGCTCTCCTGACCTCCTTTTCGCACACACACACTTCACACGGCCTCCAACTCTCTGCGCTGTTAACAGCATCGGCCACTGAACTCTCCAGGACTCTAAGTAGAATCCATTAGAGTCTGATGAATAATTTAACCTCATGTGGTAGATTAAGACCAACGTCTCTCCCTCGCCATGTTCTTTTTATTTTAGAACGCTCATATGTGCCGAGGGAGGGGAATGAGCCCGCTGCATCATTTGGGAGGGCCTAGATCACTGTGTACAAGAGCAGCAGCCTGATGAGGAGCGCGATAAACAAACTAGAAAGCGGAACCAAACGTTCCCTTGGATCTCGCCATGTTTACCCTGGGATGGATGGCTGACATAAAAACTCTTCACACGCTTCTTTTTGCAGGGGTGGCTCCTCAGTGTGCTTCTCTGCATCTCACCCTCTGTCACTAAGGCTTGCCTTTGGGACTGCCCGTCTGTGTTTTGTCAAGTCAATTTCCACATTTCTTTGGCATTTATATTTCCCAAAAGGGTGCTGTCACATGTACCACTGAGATACAATTTATAGGGTAATGTTGGTCTAGAATAGTTCTGCTGGGAACTGATTATGCTCTGGCAAAGATCCACCAGGTCAATCAAACTGTTTGGATGGGCAAAATAGCTCTGATTGGTTGTAGGACCATCCAGCTGCTTGCAGAGGTATATTTTCTCCTCTGCATTCATTGAAACATGGCACATGATGAAATCCACATGATGTTTTACCAGACTAGTGTTGTGATAAGAATCTGGATAAGTCTGTGGTTACAGACTTTTTGAGCATGTTGTTCGTTAACCTGTCTCAATTAACATTTTTGAATTAATTTTAATTTTTTTAGTCGTGACCCTATACAATATAAACATGGACAGCGGCGCTCTACAAAGTTCTCTACCAGTAGAGCTCCCCCTGGTGACTGGCTGCAGTATGGGTCATAAGCTCCTCCCCCTCTATGTTAGTGGATGGGCCAAATTATAACACAAAAGTACACGTTAACTTTGAGGACAAATTCAGTCATTTTAGGGAGTTCATATACGACTGATGAATGCTCGAAAGTCAAACTTACTGATATAGAAACAGGAAGTGACGTCATGAAGACTACCTGTTGCCAAACCAACTGCGGATGTTCTCTCACACAAGTGGATGTGAGAGTTGGAAAAAAAAGTACAGTGTATAATCCAACATTTCCTTGTAACTGGTGGAGGTAGAGCAGAGCGTAGTATTAATTAAATTCAAAAGCGTGAGAGTCTGCTGAAGTGGGGGTAGGTCATTGATAACGTGGCTCCGTTGGGCCCCACTCTCGGACAGTACTGCACAAACTATGGCTCTAAACTCGCAAGATGGTGGAGACGTTCCCCGGGAAAACAGTGTCAGTTTGACCAGTGACTCTTTGTCCATATTTAACTTCAGATGTTGTGGCTTCTCACCACACAGGTCTCTATCGGGTTTTAAAGATTTTGAATTCGAGTCATTCCTCACAGAAAAAAAAACATACATGGTTTCTGGTTAGATATATGCACAATTTAAATGAAATATTCTATTTTAAATATGTGTCAATACAATTATTAATGTTCTTTTATATTGTACAATATGCTCATGTCTCTGATGATGTTGTACAGTATTGTCCTGGTATCCAGATATGCACTGGAATAAAAACAATCCATGTTGGAAATGATTAATCAAAATGTCATTTGACTAGTATGTTATACTACAAATGCATGAAGCAAAGAGGAAGACCAAAATAATGCAGCATTCCAGTCTAGTGTGGGTTTTCCTACCTGAGCTGTGGCTGGGATACAGGTCATGGATCATGGACGGATGGTGGACCACCTGCATGTACTGAGGCGGGGCAACCATGTGACTGATGTGCTCCCCGGCCTCTGAATTGTGCAGGAAGCTCACCTGGTTAAGGAGCAGATGAGGCAGAAGTCATGGTTTTGGAAGGTACAATGATCACATTTTCATTCCTATCTGAACAGACCCAGCTTTGCAGCCTGTGTGCCTTAAGTTGCCTCAACTCTCCCAGCTGATATATATTAGACAGAATAAAGTACAGACTCAAAGTTCAGATTTTAGAATGAGGTTGGGAGCATGGGGAAGTGAATGTATTTCTGTCTGTTGGGGAACAGGGTGGACTCAATACAAGTAGAAATGTATTCTAGATTCCACAGCACACCCAACAAGGTTCAACCTATGTATTGTTAGTATCCCTCATGTAAACACCAGAGAGTCTATAAATCCAATGTTCAGAACAGGGACAGAAACAAACCGTGGTTCCCCGACACACTGAGCTGGGTTTGTCATTTATCAAGAACAGTGTAGAGCGTGTGTGGATGTTTCTGGAGCCAGAGAAGCCTGACTCACTGTAAAACAGCTGAGGGTCTCTGTAGGAGCAGATGAAGTGTTCACTGTTGCAGAGCGGCTTCCTTTAGTATATGTTGAACCAGGTTGTGTCACCGTCCCTGTCTGCTGTTTAACATGCATTTGTTCACTGGCTGAGTCCCTCCGAGGGACATTTTTTTATGTGCACTGAAAGTTAAAGCACGGCCAGAGAAGTGAGCTGAGTCAGCGTAGTCTTTCTTTCTTTCTTTCTTTCTTTCTTTCTTTCTTTCTTTCTTTCTTTCTTTCTTTCTTTCTTCAGCGTTCAACTGACCTGTCTGTCTTTGCAGAATGTGCTTCATAGGCAAGTTGGCAACTTTGCTAACCTTTGGTAATGTTACCATACCAATAGAGAAACAATGAACGGGCCAGGAGATAGTTTCCAAAAATGGAAGAAAGTGCTGGCTGTTACGTGAGAGTTCACAAGTTTTCAATAAACATTATTTTTTATAACCAAACCTCTAAATATGAAAGCACATTAATAGGAAATGCCTCGGGATGAAAGAAACTGGAATTTCCAAGAATAACTGCACATTCCATTTAAACTTGTTTAAAATTGTTTCATTGTTTCATTTCCATCCACCTCCACCTTTCTGTGTCTCTGGTAACACTTTTGTGTCTTAAACTTTTAAAACTACACTCTAAAAGCCATCTGTAGTTGCAGGCTGTGGTCCACACTAACCTCAAGGCTGAATTCATTGCTGGTGTAGCGTCCGTTGAGCTCGGAGCAAGTCAGGCGAAACCTTCTCTCCGTTAGCTGTCCGGGCTGCCAGTTGTAGTAGCGCACCTGTCGGATTACCTGCTCGTAGTTGGACATGGAGTCCACACCTGTGGAAAGAGGCAGGGATATCAGAGGGTTGTTGTAGCTGGTCCATAGCACTGGCAGGTTTTTTTTGTGGTTAGAATGACAGCTTACCGTATATAGACATGCCAGAGGTTGAATTGGTGGCATCGAGGTGTTTCCCAAGCAGAGCGCTTCGCTGCAGTTGCAGAGACTCCTGCTCTGGGTTCAGCTCCTCCCCCAGCACCAGGACGTCACAGTAATCCAAGTTATGAATGATTTCCTCCAGCACACCGGGTCGATGTGCTACACACACAGAGACACAGAAACACTTTGCTGTGATTTGCCAGCTCTGATGGTCACACCAGCAAAGATCAGAATCAGTCTGCCCTCACCTCGTGTTGATGTGGGTTTTACAAGCATGAGGAAGTGTTGGCAGACTAACTCGGAGGTAATTTTCTATTTTTAGATTAGAATATGCTATCACTTCTAATGAGCTGCGCTACAGTTGTTTGGAAGCCAATTTTTCATCTTCTCTCTATGGTTACTTTAGCTCAGATGGCTTTGTCCTCATTTCACTTAATGAACCAAACTAATAATAAAACACAATGTGTCAAACACAGACAGTGAATAGACGTGTCCTTAATTGCCACATATCAGCAGTCTAACTGAGGTTGTCAAGCTAAGAGAAAAAAAATGAAGAAGAAAGAAGAAAACACTGCGGCACGCTTTGAAGAACCATGATCCGAACAGTACATGAAACAACCCACCTACTCTACTCCTGGACTCCAATTACCTGTGAACTCTTTGAACAGAGACTGAGCCATGAGCTGCTGTGCTACCAGGTTCCCTTCAGACAGTTCCCATCATAGTAGTTCAGGGTGGCTACTGGGGCTGTTTGACAGCCTGCTTAGCACTAGCCTCCACCCCCACTCCACTACTTCCCAGAATTCTCCCTCCCAGGGGAGAGAACAGGCTATGCTCATTTAACAGCTTCTCAGTGGAGAAAGACAGATAGACACCATGTGTGTTTGGAGGGGAATGTCCAGAGGGGAGGCAGAGATGAGGTGGAGGAAAGAGGGAGAGTGAGCAAAACAGTAAAGACAGTTGTATCTCAGGACAGAAGGTACTGTGTTGTTTTGGGATGTTAGAGCATTTTGTTAAAGGGTTGTTGTGCTTATTGCTCTCAGTAAAAAGGATGTTTATGTTGCTTTTTAGCCTCTGTTAGCTCACTGTTTCAGGAGAGCAGCTGGTAAATGATTGCATTAAGGCTGCAGCCTGAGCAATAGCATATGGTATAATGTTTTGAACCTTTCTTGCTTCTCATTGTACTAAGTAACATTTCAAAGTTCTGTGGTGTCAGTACTTTGCCGCTACAGAAGTTGTTGGTCTGATACAACTACAAGCTTATGGTGACAACTTAACATTAGTAAACTTAATACTGTGTAACCAGAGTAACTGTTTTATTTGCCGCCTTGCAGCCTTGCTCATACATTTAGTAAGGCGGCTTTTCTCATGGGACTTTACGTTGGTTGTGGCTGATCCAAACAGGTTTGGACCAATCACTGTTCTCTGAGGAACCACTGCCAGCTATAAGCATGTTCCACGGAGTTAATATTATATTTTTTCAGACAATGCATTATGCAAGCTTTCAAGGAAGTCTTTAAAAAGTTCTTGCATGTAAAAAAAAAAAGAAAGATCAAAAAAAGCTTTCAAATACTTGGTTTGAACTTTTCTAAATATTTTTTACAGTTAGGAATCACGGCATGGTATTATTACTTCAGTGCTCAAGAATCAGCTAGTGACATGCTGCAACTGACTACATGCTTGTTTCAAAGCTCCTCAGAGAGCACCTGGTGAGGGAAGGATGAAAGCATTTTTTATGAAACCTCTTCAAGAACAATGTATTACGTGACGATCACACAAAAGCAAAACAGCGAAATCATGACAAAGCCATGCAATCACCAGAAGCTGCTTTAATCGTTTGTGTTTGTGGCTAAGGTGTCTGCGTTGCCCAGCTCGGTGTTAAATGCCGATTGGATGTGAATTGGAGTAGTAAATAAGGACGACAGCTGACACAAGCTAGCGCACACTTACAGTTTAGCCTGAGTGCAGCTATGTGCAAGGAACAGTTTGTGTGATCGTGCAGCCAACACTGATCTGATAAAGTGTGGGTGGAATGAAGGAAAAAAAACTCAAGCTATGCTCCTTAGAAAGAAAAGAGAGGACATTAAAAGAGAACAACTGTACAGAATGACTGGAGGAAAAAAAATGAACTAAACCAATGAAAAACTTTAAAGCAAAGTGGAAAAGAAGGGAACAAAGCATGACCATCAAAGGAAATGGGTCAAAATGTTTAAATCATTTAAAATGATGAGTTTGAGAAAGGAGTGCGACCATAGCTTTGGACTAAGCCTTGAAAACGCACTGTAGTTTGGAGAGAGAGTAACAAGGCACTGCTGAGAAGGCTCAGTGAGAAGACAAATGAATGACAGAGAGACAAAGCAGGAGAGGTCGAGAGGGTGATTAGCAGGGTCCAAAAGAAACTTATTACATGCCCTGCAAAAGAAATATGCTATTCATATTGAATCCCTTAAGCCTTGAAAGAAAGTGAAATCTGCTCAATATGGAACTTCATTGTGACGCCCTCTCCCACAGTCGTACACTCTCTCTCTTCGCATCTCTCCTACTTTCTTTCTTTCTTTCCGTTTCTGTGTCTTTCTGTGGCTTCCAGCTAATCTATTCCCCCCAGCTGGAGTCTCCATTTCACCAGCATAAAGAGCTCTACCGGCTCCTGAAAGCGATACCACTTTCTGCTCCTATTCCTTCGTCGCATTACGCACAATGGAGAGCTAAAACCTCCCTCTCGCTTTGCTTATCTGCTCCTAATTGGCTGCCAGCGGCGGGGCCCGTGGCCGAGCCAGGCGGTTCCTGCCTCGCTGGTCAGATCGTTGAGTGAGACTGTAGCCGCAGAGATTTAAATGTCATAGTCATTTGCTGCCGGTCAAGGCAGTGTGACCTTGGAAATCAGTCTTCTGGTAGGTACAGGTCTTACTCAGCAGGAGGGGGTCTGTAGTAGCTTAGGGACAGACCCGTGTGGAGAGGGATGGGCTGCGCAGCAGGAAATGGACTCAACATATCAAAAGGCACACACTGCTGTTTATAGCTGGTGTGAAGAGACACTTGCCCCAAACTGAATCGTGAGGCTGATAAAAGTATACAGCACCATTTATACGCTAGGTTCAAACAGTCCAAAATTTCAGACACACTGGCCTCTATGAAGATTTTATTAAACCTCGAGGGAAATAATCACATTAATATTCCGAATATTTACTCCTGCAGTAAAGTCAAGAGATGTTTCCTTTATAGTCCTTGGCTAAATGCTATCTGGGTCGCATATGATATTTCAGTAACCGCAATGCAAGTTTCCACTCAGGCAGGCCTGCTTTGTGGCACCATATCCAGCGCTCCTCACATCAAATGGATTTACTCATCAAAATTCCTGCCTCATCTCCACAATAAAATGTTAAAATACTTGTGATGACTCATCTTCAACTCGGGTATTAGCTGGATCCAATCAAATGTGCTTTAGGGCGCCTGGCTCCCCCCTGCCCATCATATGAAAGCGCACTTGGCAGTCAGCTCATAGGCTTTAGTTGCTGGCAGACTCATGGATCAGAGGTGTGGGTCTTTCAAAATAACTTGATTATGGTCTAATTTACTCATTTCTCCCTCATTCTGATCTAACAGCGGGAGTGGAGGAGATGTGGGTGTAGTCTGATATGCAGCGTAGTCCTGCTGCGCTGCCAGACTTGCTAAGCAGTGCCCAGTTTTTAAAGATATAGTCATATTTAAAGCTCTTCATTTAAACCTCTCTTGTATCAGTACACATGTTTCATGTATCATTCACATGTTTGTAGAGTGCCATTATTATACTTCAGCTCCATATCAATCTTTCTAAGTGAAAGAAACTAAAGAAACTTGGTGAAACATCTTAAACATCACATAATGGACAAGTGAGTGGATGTGATATTTTTACAGTTGTTACGTGCTGCTTGTGAGTCAGTCTGACTTGTAAATTTCTGATAACCTTTGCTGCCACCAAGTTCGAAAGTGTGCCAGCATTAGAGCGAATAGGCACAACTTTTGTTTTCTTGCATTCACAGCGTGTGCAGATGTAGCAGATGAAAGAAACGCTTGCTGCTGCTGTTTTACAGTCTCACGAGGCATTATGAAATGCTCCGTTTTCTCTGAAGGTTTGTTTTGCCAGACAGTTGGCACTGAATAGGCTATGGGACTTCATGAATGAGTGAACATATTATAAATATGGAGAAAAAAAAAACTGCTGAAATATTTAGCTGAGACAGGCTTCTACCTTGAGGGAGGTATGTATGTATCTCCTACTTGTGAGATATACCAGGACCTGTGCCTTCTGGCGTGTGAGCTTATCGGAGGGAAAGAACCTGTGCAAGTAAATTATGTACATTTATGCATTACATTTTATCATGGGGACTCTCAAAAGTAGGACAAGTGATGAAAATGCAGTTTTAAAAACATGTCTCAATTCAAACCACACAAACATAAGAAAATAAGGATTCAGAATTAAGGTTTTCTTCTTCCCCTCACTCCCCAGTTTGATTCAGTGCAAAAGGCAGGGGGGAGTGAATTTACCCCAACTAGAACAACACTACAGTGACCCTTACTGGCTTTGCACAAACGGTATTAGCATCTTTTATAACAGTCTTTACCTTCGTGAGGTGCGGCGGCGTCTGCTCTGGTGACTGTGCTGACAATGTGGAGGTCCTGGAACAGAACGATGCCTCCCGATGCTCTGAAGTCAGAGGCCGGCCTGCTCAGTCTCTCCACCCCGGCAATGGTGATCCTGGGCTCACTGGGCTGCAGCACCATGACCACCGCATCGATGTCGGGGATGGTGATGCAGGTGTCTTCACCAAAACACCTGTACATAGAGAGGTGGAGAAAGACAGGGGAGTGAGAGGTGGGGGACAGACTTAGACTGCAAGCATTAATCACAATAGTATGGCGTTACTTTTATCTGGTGAGCGGCAGGGTTTCAAAGTTACACACACAGTAATATAACTTCGGACTAACATTGAACACAGCTCTTATGTTAGCTAGCAGAGTCGCAATAAAGAATATATTGAAATACTAGGTGACATAAAACGATATATCATCAGAGGCTTTGGTCAGGAAGCAAAGCTAAGCAATTGAGATCATTTTCTATTTTCCAAGGTGGCAACCTCCAGAGCTGAGAACTGATAACAAACCTGAAGTGGCAAAAACTAAATATTCACTTTGTGACTCCAAATGTGAGTCAATCTCCTTTGACCTCCATGTTCAAATGTTACAAAAGAAATAAACATGGCTTTAAACAAAAAACAAAAAACATTTCTCCCTATAGAGCTCAAGAGCTCTAAAATTATTGCAAGATTTAATATTATGCATAAATAAGGACATGGTGCCTTTGAGCGACTGGTGGGTGTCGTTTCAGACTGCTAGCTCTTCTGTTAGGCGGCACCCGTTCGCCTCAGCTCTGCTCACATGACACTTCATTGCTGTGTGTTAAGAGGAGTCAAGTACTGCCAAGATCTGAGCAGCTGCACACACATTGAGCTTTACAGCTGATCCTGAAGAAACATATGGTTGATGTGCAGAGGAATTGTCATCTTAATTTATACATTTTACACAGTTTAATTTCGAATAAACAAAATTAAACTTGTCAATTAGCGTTTAAGTCCAGGTTGTTTCCAGACTTCATTACAAGCTACCTAGCTGTAGCATCGGGTTCACATCAGAGTGGTATCAGCCTTCATGGTTGAAGTCCAACTTCCAATATACTTTTAATTTAATCTGATACACTTAATGAAGAGGTCATGATATACTATATAGTATGAAGAAACATGCAGTTGAGACGAAGCACCAAAGGAGGTCTTGATGACATTTTTATAAATTAACCTGCCTTCATACAAGCTGCTTTATGCAACATCATGATGTAAAACCTTGCAACATTGCAGCAGCTGATAAAGCTCATAAGCAGCAACGGGACCTGTTAGCGGCACTAAAACCACAGCAGTTAAGTCTAAATCCAGACCACAGCGTGTGCCGGTTTTCAGGAAGTAAAACGCTCTGTCATGTTAGTGCTCAGGCAGCAGACACAGACCTGCAGCGGTGCGCCTGCTGCGTTTTTATATGTGCATGTCTCCTCCACTGGCTGCCCGGCGGCGTGCGATAGCATGTGCTTAAACACACAACAGCATCCGCTGGCAACTTTGAATGGACCAACATATATCGCCTCTCTAGGAGTTGAGCTAGCTAGCTGTGAGCTCAAACACAGCCACGGAGAGAGCATGATCCCGTCTACACACACAAACACACTCACTCACGCAAATGAGCACAGGCCTCTGACTCACAACCCTTGTGATGCATTGAAAAAACGCAGAGTAAAGATCACACATCAATCAAATGGAAAACATGAGATATTAAAATAAGAATAGGACTTGAAGGGCTGGGGGTTCCGATAGCAGTGGTGGAAGTAGCGGGAAGTGGTATGAGCAGTGAAAGCTGAACAAACAAGGCAAATGTTTTTTTTTTTTACATTTCAATGAAGGCTTTTCAAACACACAAGCATCTGTCAGTGGGAGGGACATCAGTGGCTTCTCTTTACTGTAGCTCTGAAACGGTCGGGGGGAAATCATAACAAGCTTTTTTTTTCTGGATTGGAAACCTGGACTGTACGATTTCAGTTACTATACATCTTGTGTTTTCTCACCTACATTCTGATGTAAATTATACTGCAACTCATGAATCCATTTTTTTTGCATATCGCTATGTTTTCCTATCTCATGCTGGCTCCATACATTTTTTTTTTAAACTAGGATTATAAAAACGGAAACAGTCTAACCACGTTTTTATTATTTTGAACTCAAATGGTGAAATTAACCTGAATACGGCCATTAGCTGATGTCTAGACTACTCCTGGTTATGCTCAGCTGATGGAGGAAGAGAAAATTTCTTGGAATATAAATAATAATAAATAAAACTCCTCTGAAATGTCGCCTGGCAGCAGGATAAAAAGCGTACTATTGTCTCTAATCCTCCACAGTCAATCGTTCGAGGCCACGGCTTGCAACAAAAACAGGTTCCAGGGCATCGTGTAATCTCTCCTTTTCATTCTTGTGCTGGCGGCCGGTAGTGTGTGCGCTCGTATTTTCGCAGTTCGGTCACTAAGCCATTGTTGTGAGCAGTGGGAGATACAAACTCAGTGATGCAAGGAGACGGCTGCTGTGTGGGCCTGTTGAGCTGAAATAAAGAATAAAAAACAACAACAACAACAACAAAAAAAAAAAAAAAAAAAAAAAAAACCTGGGGCCAGTCCAACTTAATTATAAAGAAATATGACAAGGGAGCCTAATAGGGCTTTTGCAAAGATTAGCACTGGGTGCTTTTATTTTCTCAATGCCTGAAGTAATTGCCGTTATTAGGCGTCAGCACAAAACAAATTTAATTGCATTTGGTGGAATTAATTAACATCTCTGTTTATTTGTGAAGAGTGATACTGTCTGCGTCATCTGGGGGGAACTTTTGTCAACTCTTGCTGACAAGTTGTGGTATTGGACTGTGTTTCAGTCTCTCAGCGTGTAACTAAGACTGTTGAGGTGAATTGTTTTCTGCTGGCATCACATCTACATGGAGTACTAAAAACAAGAAGTTAGAAGTTCCCCTGCTGACAATCACCCGTATGGTCAACACATAGATCTGCTGCTGTTAACTCTCTTTAGTGAAGATTGGCGTAACCATGGCAACGCGCAGCTCATTAGGCAGTCAGAAGAATGAAATTGGCAAAAAGGCTATGCAGATGTTCTTGTACTAAGTAAGTACATAATAATGAATATAAACATGAAAGCAATGTGGCGCCCACTTTAAGCTACATTTTTTCGCATGGCAAGGTTACAAACACTGATCATTAAAAAAGTACTAGAATCTGTACATTAGTGTAGGCATGACCCTTCACAGGACAAGCGGTTACAGAAGATGAATGAATGAATGAATGTTACTGCACAGTGCACTACATGGAAGTACATGATTTAAGACATGGTGGATCAGAAATGCCATTTCACTAATAATTAATTTCAAGAGCTCTAAGGCTGAAATGACTATGCCCCAGGTTGTTAATCAGAAAATAAGATTACTTACTGTTTTGCCTGAAAGTTGTTCTATAAACAAGACATAAATCTTTTCATCGCTCTATCAAATATCCACTCAGTTTAATTAATCTCATTTAAAATAATCAGCCTGTTGCACCACAATAAGCATCAGTACCACCAGTCAGTGTGTTTATTGTTTTTTCTTCATCATAGATATGTGTGAGTGAACTGATCTAGTAAGTGCTGCTGCTATAAATACTAACTAGATGGGTAAGTGTTCGTCAGACTGGTCTTAGAGAAGTCTTTCTAGCAACAAGTCCACTCAACGCTGAAATTCTTACCTACCTAAAGACACAGGTGTAATTAATAATATCACTAACAGTCCTATTCCATGTGTGTGTGCAAGTTAAGGGTGCTGGCGTTGTTTGTCGTTTGTCACTGGCAAGGCTTAGTAAGATGGTTAAATGTATTTAGTGTATTTTTATGTTTGCATTTTTAGGGGATAAGTAACATATAATGTATGTGTTTGTGGTAACATATTAAGACTACAACCTAGTGTCTAACAAAAAGTGGATAAAGTTATTACTAAAAAGACATACACATATGTTTTGTTGTTAAGATTAGCTCTATTTGCTAATTATTTTGTCAGTGCCTGCAGTAATTGTAGATATTAGGCATCAAAAAAAAAGTTTAATTAATTGCTTCTCCAAAAATATTTTTAGCATCTCTGTTCATTTGTGCAAAGCAACACTGTCTGCAACAGTTCATAATGTGAAATTTCCAATACTAAGGCTCTCAGTATTACTAACTAACTCCAGCATGTCAAACTGTAAGCTTTAATCCTTAGAACATATCTTTACATGTTTTTCAATGGATGCCCATTCACACGTAAGCCACACATATCCACAAGTGGTGTTTTACGCCCTTTCCATATCTTACACATGCTCAAGGACGCACGCAGCCATGGCAACTAGCAGACCAGTCAGCAGTCTGCGAGAAAAACTTAATTTATACAACATTTAGCAATGATGCAAGCTTTTCCATCATTAGCATAATGTATTCCTTGATAATCGGTGCGCCTCGAGCTACGATGACTCTGCTTCATCACCAGAGGCTTGTGTACCACATACACCAACAGGCACGCATGCCTACACACACACGCTTGTGTTAGTTGAGGTTCTTGGGCCCGCGGCCGTGCGTCGAACCCAACAGGAGGGCGGAGAGTAAAACCCCAGGGCTGTGCTGTAGGGGTCTACATATATTTAAAACAATCATGAATTTTAATGAGAACCCACCAAGGGAGACTGTTTTACCAGCCAGTCCCCCCTCTGCATCCCCCCAAGCACACACATACTCTCTTCTTTCTCTCTCTCTTTCTCTTTTTGCATCTCTCTTTCCCTTATTCCTCTGGCAAAACCAAGGCAGAATTATTAATACATGACATGAAAATGTAAAAACTAGCCCCTGGTGGCGACAGTGAACTGAAAATGGTGTATTAAAGGAAAGGGGAAGTGACAGCAAAGGAAAGGAGGAACAGAGAGAGAGGATCGAGAGAAGGAGGGGTGGAGATCAACGTGTGAAAAGGGAATTATATATCAGTCAGGTTGTGATGTCTGCCGTGTTGTCTTAGCAGAAGTGTCGAGGTGGGATAACACTCCTTGTACTGTATCTGAGAGGAGACGTACTGAGAAACAGGGAAGGCGTGGTGGGACTAAAGGAAACTAATGTGGCAGTGTAGACAGAGAATGAAGACAGACAAGGTGGATAAAAGTAAAGAAAAGCAGAAAACAACTGCAATAAGAAGTGGTGGTTTACTTACTGTACTGCAGTGGAGATGTGCAGGCGTCGGATCCCCGGTGTGGGAAACTGGCGAGAGTTTATGTAGGAAACTTTCCTCACTGCAGCGTTCATGTTTTCTAAGTCCTCTCCTTCCATTACCAAGATGGACTGAGCTGGGTTAAAGTGGAACTAGGGAGAGAGACAACACATGTTAAATAAATAGGGAGCTGACACAGTACATGACAATCATAACTGATTGAGACTCTGTAGATTAAACCAGCGCATAAGAACTGAACTAGAGAAAGCCTGGAGGGCACGGACAGATTAATGTTTAATAGTATTTTCTCTGCTTAAATTCAACCTGGAACAGGAGTAGTAATGAGATTTCACTGTAACTGATTTCAAGTCATGGACCCAAGATAAAATGATGAAACAGAGTGCATAGGTATGGTATATGTTGTGTTGCATTGTCGGTGTACTAAGTGTACATACAACACTGGCTGGTACCAAATAGTGACCATGTTATCAAATAGTTGCAGATTTACATATTTGAGAGATAATTGTATACAATAATTTGCACCTTATATACACAATAATCTCTGCCTTTAACTAAGCTTTGGTCTCTACCAAGTCCTGAGAGAAATATGTGGCTATTAAGCTGCTAAATGCTCCACTTTGTTCCAGTCGTTAACTATGTCTGTGGTAGAGAACAGTGTTTATTTTACTTCATGACCCTGCTCAATACGAGGTTGACAAAATCCGTTAGAACATAACCAATACACTGCAAAGCCGAAATAATAAGCTGACAACTGCTTCACAAATCTTCTAATTATTGTCTGTGGGTTTGTTACTGTGAGCAACCATTTCATCCATGGTTAATTTAAAAATGAACAGTCCAGCTTTATGTCGTTATATATGTGGTTAAGTTGTGCATAGCCACATATCCATTACATTAAATTAGCACAACCTAGTGCTGTGTGGAGCTTTTAAGACCATAAGGCCCTGTTCAGACCTGCATTAACATCTGTCCAGGGAAATCAGATCACAAGTGGCCAGCTTAAAGTACAGGTGTGAACACACCCAGGAAGTATTGCAGACATGTTTGAGTGATGTCAGACCGAATTTGGAGATGTCCTGGGACACATTTGACCTCATTTCTTAGGTAGTAGGAACACACAGGACCGTCTACTAAACAGGGGTGCTCTTGCGTAAATGACGTTCTGTCTCATTCGTTCAGAAAATACACACAACCACTATTTGCCTGAAACAGAAAAAGCATGGCAATAAATGAATCTAAACAAGAATTAACAAATGAAAATCTCTAATGTACATTATGTACACTGTGTGGGATTCTGTCACAAAAAAACAAAACATATCAGCATATGGTTATTATTATTGATGCTTTATCATGTTAACATATAAGGAACTGCGTGTAGTTAAGTTGCTTGTTTCCTCAATAATGACCAGTGTCTTTTTCTGGAAGTTTACACGGTTGAGTTATGAGCTTAGTTCAGGTCTCTGAAACAACTCACAGAGCACAGATCAATAAATAAAAAATGACTTAACAGCTTCACAGCTTGTTCCAAAATAACAAGTGCATCTGTTTGTGATTCTGCTACAGTGGTAGGTAGATATCCATTAGCGAGGGCAACTAATTAAATATTCTACTGTGCTGCAAAATGTTTATTTGCACACAAAGCGTGAAACAGAGATCAGAACTTAAGTGCTAGCTGAAAACATGTGGAAATGCGTTTTGTACATTTACTTAAAGCTGTCCACTTGTGTTCACATTTCCCCAGTTTAGATGTTAATGCATATCTCAAATGAACCTAAAGCAGCTGTCATTGTACCTGCTGGTAATGCAGGCATGCTGACAGGCCATATATCTCAAATACACTTGTGCAGTAATATTGTCAAGAGAGGTGCAAAAAGGTAGTAAATGAAGTGATGGATAAAAAGCGATCAAAGGTCAATACCTTTTCCTAAATTTCAGGCAGAATATTCTTTTCTATGCGCAGCACACTTTGCACTGTACAGTCACTGTGCAGCAACTTGATTAAATCAGGTAATCCATCAACGTGAACATCATGTCTGTGCTGCATTACCATGCAACACCCATGTCACTCTGACTAAAACAAACAGATCTGATGTTCACTGTGATGTATCGCCTGTTTAAAGGTGGTTTCAGGCATTTACAAATGGACTTTGGTGCCGTACTAAAATAAATGGAAACTGGAGGCTGACTAGGAGGCAGAGAGGGAAATTACAGTGTGATAGTAATGGGAATATGGACGAAACACTTGTAGGGTTATTTAAGTCGAGGGACCTGAAAATAGTAGAATCTGCTCACAAGTATGGCTTGACAGATGTGTGTGCTCTCCTGCAGGGTTTGATGACAGAGATTTGAAGCCCTTCTTTCTTTAAAGAGGGTTTAGTGTTCTCCTGCCAGAACTGCGCTGAGTGTCTCCCATTTCCGAAAACTGGGTCTCAGCAGCAGGGTGACACTACTTCAGCACTCCATGTGGCTCTCCATACAATCCCTCTTCCCCTGTTATTTTCCTCTTCTCACCTTCTTCTCTCACCATTTCCTCTCATTTCCTGTTCTCTGCCACTGTATTTTCCATCTATTTGCCTCTACTTCCCTTCGTCTCTCCCTTGCTGTCTATTATTCTCCTCTGATTGCGCTGTGCCAGCCCTCACCTGCTCGGCTAAATGCTGTCTTTAAGCTTCCTGTGGACTTGTGGAAGCCAGATGACTGTGTGGCTAAGAAGAAATGAAATAGCTCTCGCAAGATAGACTGCACTGGGCCTCGAGTGCTTGTCCACCTCTTCTTTGCCATATCCTCCACCTCGTCCCACCTTGCCTTCTCAAAAGGCCGACAAGCATCTCTTTGCTGCATCACAGCACAAGGGGCTCAATGGAAATAGCTGTTGCCGTTTGGGGCGAAAAGGAAGACCAAAGAGGGGAAGATAGAAAATGAGTGGGTGGGTGGTTAGAGGGGTGGGTTTGAGTCTACACAAACCATCCATCTTGTCTGCCCTCTATCTTCTACAGTGCAGGGAGATGGATTAGATGAGCCAGTAAATGGGGGGTGTGAGGAGGCTGGGAGGTAGCAGAAGAGTTTAAAGAAAGCCAGCTGGTGAGTTAGCTGCGGGGTTTCAAGGAAATAGCCTTTTCATGTCAACTTAGATCAAAATGTGTGTTTTTGTGGGTGTACACATCAGAGAAGAACCTATGTTGAGTGTATACTTAGCACAGTCTGGATGGCTCTCAAAGGAAAGCAGATGTAAGACTGCTATAGTCAAATTAAATTTAAAGAAATACCTGAACGTTTGTTAAATATACTCGTTGCAGAGTTACAACGAAATAACAGGTTATGTTAGTCTGAGAAGACAGCGGAAGATGCTAGAAAGACGAATGGAGGGGATGGCTAAAATCTGCCAATGAGCCAAATTAAAGCTGACTAGTTAACACATTATAGCTCCTTTGTGTAGTTCACACAAAATCACATCAATATGAGGCTCTATTGGGCATGCTGTATCTGTAGAACTATTTTTTGGGTTGTTCGCAGCGATTTTCTGGAATATTTTGCAGTGTCATTGTTTTACATCTTTATGCTAAGCTAACCATCCACTGGTTGCAGCTTCCCGTTAAAACCTATAACTTCCAGATGACACTGAGATTAGTTGACCATGGAGGGTCAACCAATCTAATCAGCTCAGTGTCTTGGTCCTTGATACATGGTCCATCAAACTGGCCAGTACTGATTGACTACATGTGGCATAGTACGACTGTCAGTATTGTCAGAACCATTCAGATTTCCCCCAAAATCGAATGTTTTTTTACACTTGCCCTTTATGAGTACTTACTATGTCTCTTTCATTGTGTGTGTACCTTTATGTTCTTATCCAGGCTCTCAAGGGAGTTGATGTCCAGTCCTTCTTTGCAGGCCTGCAGACATGAAATGACTTTTTGACTCTCGATCTTCCCTGGTCGGATGGTCAGACCAGATAGGCTGCCCCGGAAGTACTGAGTAAACTGTGGCTTGGTCACCTCCCCACCTACACAAACAACAATACATACAAACACAAAGAACCACAATATGAGTTGCCTTTATTGAATTTAAAGATGTATAGTGACACCAGTATAGCAATGAGATAAACCAATGTTAATACCCGATGTTCTATTAAATTAATGGAGGCCATGTAAACATTTCTGGCTTATGGTTGATATACAGTAAGACAATAGTTTATGGTCCCTTACACATCACAAAGTCATCAACAGTGACCTTGACATGCCATTAATTATGAGTGCTGATGGCCAAATTATGGCTCTAATACGCCCTTTCATGCTCATTTTGTGTCCCTATCCCGTGATTAGGCAGCAGGGCGCTGCTGTAAAAGTGAAAGTGCTGCTCACCAACCCATCCAGGCTAAATAAAGGTAAGGAAAAAGTCAACACATTTAAAGTCTGTCCTCTGAACTCTGTAAAGGCCACTACCAGCAAGAGGAGTCTCCAAACCACTCATTAGCCGAAAGGTTACTAGCTCTGGGTATCAAAACTTTAGTCCTTTCCTCCCTTTCATTTATTGCTTCCCTCTTTCTCTGCTCCTCTCTAATTCTGGCACTGATCCACATAAGGTACATATAAAGGATAGGTCATTGCTTTCATCATACATTTCTCCCTACAACTTATGTTAATGTTTGTAGTCTTGTCTAAGGAGAGCCATCGTAATTTCATTGTGGACACGCAATGACAGTAAAAAGCATTTTGAGCATTCTGATTTACCTTTAGAGAATGAGATAAAGCTGATGACTGATAGGCGAGCTGCATACCAATAAATCATCTTCCTCTCTTTCTCTCTCCCAATTTATCTGACTAGACTCTTAGCAGGCTTCTCTGACATTTCGTTCCCTTGTACACCTGCTCCCAAGTGACTGCTGGAGACAAACGGCAAACAGGGGCTTTTTATATTGGTTTCACACTTATTTTTCACAGTTGGGAACGTGTATATAGTCACTGCCAAAAGCCAACATGTCAACACAATTGTCTGTGGTTGTCAAGGTGCCAGTTGCTGCACATTCAATAACTAAGCAGCTATAGACAGTAAAGGAATTGGTCCAGGCATCAAATAGTCTTACGCCCTGCTGTAAACACTAATCCCCAGACGGCAGGGAGAGCTTGGTCACTGAGATCTCATTATATTTTCCCACCTTTACATTATTGAGAAGTTGCTACATAAGCCTGGATGGACTTATTAGTAACACACAAGTCATGGCCCAAACGACCAGTATGCATTTTCTATTTTAGGTGTGTTATTTCACAGCATGTAATCTCGATGAAGGATTGCTTACCCACATGAGGAGTTTAAAATGTGCAAACTCTGCATGCAATATGTGATTATGGTTGCCTGATATTTATACACAATTTCATGATGCCACATATGTGCCACGAGAAGCTAATGGAAAGTATCTCACATGTGGCTCAAATCTGCCTTCTGACCTTAGATCTGTCTACTGATCCTCAGCATCAAATGCCCACTTTCCTTGATCTTTCTACCTGGCTTTAGTATGGCCTGCATTAGGAAAAAGCAACAGTAGACTCTGGATCCTGGGTGGTACGTGAAATGACCTCAACCAGTGCATAAGGTGAACAGGTTGTAGCAATGTTTCTACCTCTAGAGGCTCAGTACACAATTTATATCTGATGAGTCCAATCTAATTGCTACATGAAACCAATCTGACTTCTGGACAACACACAGCTTGGCTCGAGGTTCAAAACATCGTCTAGCTTTACTCTCTTCCAGCTGACAAACTATACAACCCCGGTGTGAAGCTGTTGTAGATAACTGTCCATGGCACAACCTAAAGGCTAATATGCAGCCACTGGAGGACCTGCAGGTGATGAATGTGGTGGAGGACAAAGCATTGACAGCGACATTTGTCCAAGGTGCATTGTCTAAGGCAATGCTGTTCCTCTATCATGAGACCACACTGTGTCTCAGATGTGTCAGGACGAAGACGGAAGTCTCTCAGCAATTCATGCTTGACCTCCAGGACAGAAATGTGTTACTGGTACAGCGTTGAGGCCTGCCAGTGAACCGAATTTGCATATAAGAGCAACTGGGGGTGATAAGTAATATTAGCTGTAACAAAAATCAGAGTAAAGTCTGAAAAGTACAACTCCCCTGACTTCAGTTTGCTTTCACATGGCATTCTTAATTTGTGTTAATTTACTTAATGCACTGAATTAATTTAATTTATGCTTTGATTGTTATTAAATAGTCAGCTGGGAAACACAACTGGGAGATCAGCTTTATACATTTTTATCTGCATTCACTATAACTTTCTTGCAAAACCTTTATACCTTTAAGTAATGAACTGTATCTCTGGAACTGACCCAAAGCAGTTGTTGAATGGGGCAGGTGTTGGTGGCTAAATAAATACTATATTCATTAATTCATTCATTCATCTTCTGTACCCGCTTATAACTGTTAAGGGTCACGGGGGTCTGCTGGAGCCTATCCCAGCTGTCATTGGGCGAGAGGCGGGGTACACCCTGGACAGGTCGCCAGTCCATCGCAGGGCCAACACAGAGAGACAGACAACCATTCACACTCACATTCACACCTACGGCCAGTTTAGAATCACCAATCAACCTAATGAGCATGTCTTTGGACAGTGGGAGGAAGCCAGAGTACCCGGAGAGAACCCACGCAGACACAGGGAGAACATGCAAACTCTTCTATATTCATACTTGTACTAAATATTTTTTATTTAATATTTTGCTGCAACTTAGAATTGTCCATTCTAAAGCTTGACCACAGTTTTACTGCTAATGCTGCAGGTGCATTTATCACAAGTGATGTATCTAGGTCTGAAAAAAACACAGTCAGCGCAGATGGAGACACAACTGACCGGTGCTGGAAACACTTTATCATGCCTTACTTTTCTGGAATTGAAAGAGAACCATAAATGGAGCGCAATGACTGCAGCAGAAGTTAGAATCATCCCCATGATCACTGACCTGCAGCTACAATGTGCACATTGACTGGTGAGATAGAGCTCCCTTATCACCCCTGGGGAAGACAACAAGAGTCCTACCAGCTGATATGATACCTACACAGAGGATGTTATCAAGAGATTAACAAAGCCTTTTTCTTTGGCAAAAATATGCACAGAGATATAAAAAAAATCCCAATATCTATTCTAAATATATATTTTCTCCTGGGTCTTGCAGTTTTAGCATTTTAACATGGTGTCATGTAAAGAAACTTGTCTACCACCTTCTTAAGCCTGATGCATAATTTTTGACTTAACTCTGGATTTAAAGAAAGAGTTATGAGCTAGCTGCCGCTGATAACATCTATCGGTGACTGTTTACACTTGTCATTCTGACTTTAAATACCCATTGTACCCATTGAGAGGTAAATATGCCACTGTTATCACTGTGAAAGTACTATGTACTGTGCACGATGGAGATGCTGACAGGCAGCAATGTTCCACTTGGGAACAACTGCATTCACACTTGTGTTGCATTATATATGTATATATGTCTTATATTACATTGTATATCATCTTTACCTGATAGTGGTATGGCACGGCCAAGCTGATCTCACTTGTTGGTTATCCAACTCTTCTTTCAGTTCAGCGTAATAACTGCACCTGCTTTGCATGTTTAAAGCCACAATCCTTCTGAGTGCTTTCCTATACCCTGCTAAGTACCAGATTGTCAAGGGCAGCAGAGTCTCTCTCAAGGTCACGTTTGATTTCACGTATAACAAACTATGCTAAACGCATTATTTTTCTTCATGCTTCACATGTTCTCCATCTTAAGCCCCCTCACTGTTTCTTTTCCTTTCCTGATGTCCAATAGGCACTCCAGTCCCACCCTGACAGATGTTATCAATTTAGGCTGCGGACAGAGAAACCATTAAGGGTCCCTAGCAATAGATAAAAAAAGAAGAAGGAAAAGCTGAGGAGAGGGGATTACTGAGACGCTGTGGAGCGGGAATGATACGGGTGATAAAATCGCTGATCATTCCACTTTGCAGAGACTGGTCTTTACGTGGTGTCAGCTCTCTTTGCCCACTCTGTGCAGCTCTCCTTGATCTTTAGATCTTCACTCTCCTTAATTTGCGTAATTTCTAAAACACCCACAGATGGGAATGGAAAGGCATGGGTTGAAAATAGAATTGTTATTGAAGTGTAAGTATGACAGATGTGAGTTTGGTCCTTACAGAATGATTTATTGTACAGTATATATACATAACACTGTCAGGCCTGTTTGTAATTAAGATACTGTATATACAAATATATGTATGGTTTAGTTTGTCCACGTTTATAATCATCAGCACATCCACCTACAAGCTTACTGCAGAGATGAATGAAACCAGCAGTGTGTGATTACACAGTCAAGGTAAGATCAGAATGAAGCAAGATGAGCGTGATGCTCTTTGAACATGAACACTGTCTGCCAGGTCAGGGGGTAAATATAGGTTGACTCTGTGAGAAGTACACAGCCAGCATTTACTATCTGTGGTGAGGGGAGAAGGTTGGGGAGGGAGCAAACACTTTTATTTCAAAATCAGAGAGGGAAAATGTGCAGTTGGACACGTGCAGTCAGAGGACCATGTTTACGACCTAGTTCTGGGTCTACACCCTAGAACAAAAAATAGTTTTGGTCTCTATAGTGAATTTCTCCATTCATCTCACCTGTTTAGCATCACATGCCTGCCACAGCGCCACTCATGCTCCATCTCTTAGATCATTTTTAAATTCTTACCTCTTTTCCAATATTTTGTAAATTGACTCAGAGTATTAATGTGTGCAGCGTTTTGCAGCTGCAATACTTTCAAATTATCAGTAAGTCAAAAACCACTCCTGCATTAATGCAGACCCCTGTGGTTGTAATACAGGGCTGATCTTGATTGTTATCCAGCATCAACAAATTGACATGGACTCAACAATAACTCTGCATATACCATAATTAATGCTGAACTGATATAAAAAAACAACAACACCACATACAGAACACACCTTAAAGTGTGTTTTCAGCTCAGAGAAAGACCCTTTCTGTTGAACTTGGTCAGATGGTTTAGTCTCGCCAGAACCAATTTGGGAAGGCAAAATGAAATTATAAATATTCTTAAAGTTCCCAGCAACAGAGCATTTAAAATACTATTCTTTTCATTTTTTTGTAGCCCCTGGAAAACATTCTTCCATATCATTGTTAGACGATGAAACGGTTACACTACTAAACACTGATTCATGCCTGTTAGCAGCTGCTTTAATTACATTTTTTACAAATTGACCGGCGCCCTAAAATCTTATCACACCAACCAGCAGCTTTGGATAAACACATGAAATATGATGATTCTCAATTCATTTGCTGTGGTCAGGACAGATTCTGCTCCCATTAGACAATGCTAACTAGCCAGTTAAATGTTATGAACCGTGAAATTAAATCATTAAATTGAATTAAATATTGCACAATATCACTGTACTATTTAGAGGGGACTAATCTTTTTTAATTACCCCGCCATCTCAGTCGCTTGTGTCATATCTCGTCTGAACTCTGAATCACCATCTGACTTTTCTACTGTGAAGCCAGTCAATGAAAGGAGAGATAAACCACTACTGCAGTTCTGCAAGTGTTCATTTTCCTGTCTTTTGTTGTGAAAATGTATTCAGTGCTGAAGCTTTAATTAGTCAGTCTGACAATAAATGAGCTCTTTCCAACGTGTTTACAATCAACATGCTGAACGTTAAAAGCTCTGGGCTTTCAAAGGGGAATCTGCCGTGGCTAATGGCTTATGTTAAGAATTAAGTATGGCCTTTGCAACTCTTTACGGAGGCTTAGTCCCCAACAAAAAGAGCAGGCATACTCTGTGAACTTCCTTTTCCATTCAAGTCTCTTTTAATCCACCCAAAGGCAAACAGTGTTCAATAAGAAATGGGAAGAATGGGAGGAGGAGTGGGAGATGCATTTGTGAGCTTGGGAGGAGGTGGTCACAGCTGCAGATGAAAGCGACACGAGATGACCCCCCTGCACCCACCCAGAGAGATATCTTTATCTGAGGCTAAGCATTGGCGAGCAGTCTCATTTGGGCGATCAAATCAACGGGTGCTGTACTGTGTGAAAAAGTGCCCTTTCTTCTACCCTTGTGCAATTAGTGGCAGCTATCAGTTTAGAGGACAGTTTAATTGTACGCCTTCATACAGACTCTTTCAATCGTTTGTCAAAAGCAGGCTAAGTGCTCTTCTTAATTACATTGTTCATTCAAGGCCAAAGAACATACTCGTCACTTAGTGACTCTCTCAGTAGTAATACTTCAGTAAAATTATCCTTGAACTTTCTCCCATAGAGAAGCAGCCGAATACCCTATTTGGGTATTTTTTTTATTATTATTATTGCAACTTTTACATTAAAACTCTGCTTTCATTTGAAGTTTTTTTTTGGTCTTTTCAATAGCCTGCAGGATGAATGAATTCTTTTGAAGTAAATCAACTGAGTATCTGCACCACCCGTTGGCGGCGCCGTTATTACTAGCTCTGCCTGCTCACCTTGCCAGCAGGCACCGACCGTGAGCTGCACATCAATCTGCGACGGGTGGATGGGCCAGTCGTCTGTCACCAAGTAGGGGTCATAGGTCACTCCGTCCACGTAGAGCGTCACCACTGGGAACTCCACGTTGATGACGTAGTAATGCCACTCCTTGTCACATATCTGAGAGACAAAAGGAGAGGCTCAGAGTCAGAACGAGATGCAGTCGTCAGCTCAGTTTAAAGGATGAAGTGAATATTATGCAACACTTAGCTGCTGTGGTTAAATGCTTTTTATGACACCTGGCTTCCTTGGCAGGATATTAAACAGGAAGCTACTGCCTACTTTCCCCAATAATTCAGTTCATAATTCAAAATACAGAACACAAATTTGTCATTTGGTCATATGTTATAGTGCCTCACAGTGAAACATGGAGGCAGCAGTACAGATGTGGCCTGCATAAGTGCAAAAGGTCAACTGCAGTTTGAGGAAAAAAGTGAAAACCATATCCCCTGCTGAATACAGGACAAATTTTAAAGAGGGAGGTGAAGCAGCAAACATGACATGAGCAGCTGAATGAAAACACTTTAAAAGAGATGCAGAACATCCCACCACAGATTTGTGACAGATTGCTATCATTCATGCCCAAGAGGATCCAATCTGTCATCAGAAATAAAGGCAGACGTACAAAATCTTAAAACATAAGAGAATGGCGTCTCACTAATGAAGCGTGGACTCACTTTGGCTGCAGCTGGCTTTTAAATACAGGCTCTTGATTATAGTTTAATTAGTCAAACATTCTGTTATTCAAATTCACCTGCCTTTCTTCTTCTTGGGTTTTTGAAGGAAATTAAAACAGCATTAAACAAACAGGATTTGCAATAAGGATACTGATCTGGTGTATGATCAGTTTGTTTTTAATATAAACTCACATATAACTTCAGCTGTCTGTCTCTCTGTGTTAACCCTGTAACAGACTGGCACCCTATCCAACTACAACATTTTTGTGGTGACGGTTGGTCTGGAAAACCTCTGTTGAAAACCGACTAGGCTCTAGCAGATATGGCCGGCCAATCAAATCAATTGTGTGGAACAACTTTAAAGGATGAACAACGGTCTGCCTTAACAGACTACCACTCACACAGACACACAGCCAGGTGTTCTGTTGCCTGAAATGAAATATTTTATAAAAAACACAGCCTGGGTGTTTCAATAACATGTTTGAGAGAGAGATACATTTACTGCATATTTGATTCCTTTGAGTAGTTGTGTCAAGGCGCATCCTTTGGAAGACAATAAAAAAACTTCCTTTATGTCACCACCTTGCACAAAAGACATACTCACAATTGTTAAAAGCCTTTTACCCTTGGTCTTGTTCAGGGATTACAAAGCTCCCTGATCACTATGAAAAAAAAAATCATCCTTTGAAGCAATTCTTCTGCCATGAACTGCTAGTTCCTACCCTTGGCAGCAAGCACATCCTGTATATTACAATATTATACTGTACATAGTAATATATTCTAATATTTGTGCATAGCAGATGTACTGATGCTTAGTAATCCCCGATGGTGATGTAACTGGCTTCGTTTGGGTGGGATGTGAGGTGTGAGGGTGAGGATGTTACGCGTGGGATGCAGACATGTGCAATGTGTCTGAATTATTTTCTGATGTTGTTCACCTACATGTGCCTTGTAAAATTTTGTAATGTAAAAATAACAAAAACCCAACGCATACACAATTCTGTCTGTCCATTCTTTGCTCTTCTGTTACCCCTTTGACCCTTCTGACTTTATCACATATACTAATTAGAAGGGAGCTTTAAAACGTCTTTGTTTTTTAAGCAGACCACAAGCTGGACTTAAAAATAGTGATTTGAACTGTTTAAACTTTACTTCACTTCCTGAGATCATTTCATACCATTGAAAAGAATCTGTTGTACAGTGTTGTGCCTTATTAAGGAGTTTGTTTGCTATCACATCTGTCCACCGCCTCGTGATTTACTGTGAAATAGAGATAGGATGTTTTTTAACACTCCTTCACACCTTTAATTAATAGCGAACAATGAAGAGAGACAGAAAGTAATGCGGTGAGAGAGGCTGGAGGACATGCAGCAAAGAATGCAGGATTAAGGCCTTACTATGTGGGACACCCACTCAAGTAGGTGAGCTATGTGGGTGCCCCATAGGAGGGGAATTGCTGATTCTTAGCTTGGGAAGTTAAAACTAAATGGTTTCATCTGAGCTTAAATACTCACGGAAATGCATTACCACATCACCTGTTCAAACCTCTTTTGAAAAATACTTGACTGTACCCCTCTTCAGCACGCTTGACCATTTTAGCCTGCCATGCTGTGCATTTTAATTGATTTTACGGGTCCACTCATGTATTGTCTGTCTGTCTCTCCCTTCCCTTTTCTCTGCGTTGTGGGCTCTCGGCTTGACTCCAGCAGAGCCAGCACTCATCTGGCCATACTTCACCTCTCCTCTCAGCTCCTCTAATTCAACCTGGGACAGCGTTTGAACACTTAGCCTTGGGTAACCTCCCTCTCTAATGAAGAACGCTGCGCAGCCTGCTTATTAACACTGTGCTAGCGCAGCAGATGGGAGTTCTAATCAATCCGGTTCATTTTCCCTGTTACCGAGGTACGAGATACAACATCTGGCCTATTGGTGATCATTCTGCACAGCTGCTTAAAACATATGCAGCCTGCCAATCTGCTGAGCCGGGGCTCAGAATCTCTGGGGGATAATCTGGTTTTGACGGTGCTGCAGATGCAATTGAAACTGATGATATTAACTTCGATTACCTTGTTAGGATGTTAGGACATGCATTTAAATGTGTGGACGTCCCCATATCTCTACAGTTTTGGTCTATGCATTGTTTATAGAGGTTGTCCCATTTGTGTGTCTGCATGACATGCATTATCAGTTAGATCTTAAAGTGTTCCTCTTTTCAGGGTGGTTGAGTCTCCTGGCTGCCTGATAAAGCAACTTATGTACATAACACACACAAACACACAGTAATCTCTCTGACATATACACAAGGAAACTATCTTCCTCTACCACTTCTTCCTGCTTTTTACTGCTCAATATTTCAAAGAGAGTTCAGGCCCATGTGGGATCTGAGCGCCTAGTGGGTGACTTCCTCTAGCAGGCTTCAAAAGAGGAAATAGCGCGGCTGCCTTAGCTGGATTGCGATGGCGGTTGGAGATCCCTTTAAGGGATAAAAGAAAGGGGAGAATAATGTGGCCGCACATGTCAGTGGAGAGCGGAAGAGGAACAAACAAAACGCCAGAAATAAAATATTCTTGGTGATATGTTAGAACTAACAGTTGGAAAATGCAATTACACAGTCATGAAACTCAGTGAAAGCAGAGTAACGTTCTGTGACACATGATTACGGACAGCAGCGATGTGGTGACAGGAGACCGTGGAATGTTAATGAATTCAGTGAGTAATAGCAAAAAAAACAACTTTGGCAATGTGGAGTGGGTGGGGGACCAAGTTGAAATAATCACAACTTTGAAGGAATGTGATTGAGGGATTTCCAAAATGTTAACTGCAAGCAAACATCCACAGCTTTGGTTCTTCCCATCAAATTCACCGTAGTGATAGTGGGTCCCAAGCACTGGGTGAACCAGATGGAAGGACAGCTAGGTCCACCCCTGCTCGCAATCCTTCCTAATGTTGTGTATGTCTCCCTTGTGCCTCCAAGACAGTTGTGACTCATCAGATAAAAGGCATGGTCTTGATCAGTTTAAGATTAGAATTTAGAGGCCAGGCCAACACCTTGTGCTGTTTGTCATGTTTTTTGAGTTGTTCCTAAAGCAATTTTTAGTGTGTGTCTGTCAGGCTGCATCCTGCTGGGGATGGCTGCTACCATCAAGGAGTGTCACTGCTATAGGGTGGGGGTGTCTGGTCTTGTCTAGATGGGTGGTGCAAGTAACATCCACATGGTCCAAAAGTTCCCAGCAAAACACTGAATTGTCAATGATTGTCAGTGTTATTTACTTCACCTGTCAATGGTTTTAATATTATGACTGATCGATGTATCATGTCAGCGTTTGTATTTGACATATATTAATGCTTAACAATGCTATTGTAAATGCTATTAAAGGAAGGTCTGTCCCTTATTCTAACAAGATATGAATTCACTGTGGTGCACTCACACCATACCAAATCTGTAATTATCCAATCAGCTAATCATGTGGCAACGATAGTGTGCATAAAAGACTGCAAATGCAGATTAGGACCTTTAACTGATGTTCTCCTCAAACATGTGTGACAGTGATTTTTGCTGATTGTTGGCAGTTTAGCTACAATAATACAAAGCTACGTCTGGTTCCACTCTTGTCAATCAAGAACAAAAATCTAAGGCTGCAGGTGATGATGATGCCGATATACAGTATTTGTGGCAGAGGACACTCTGGACCACTCAGCTGTCTGTTTAAAAAAATAAAGCTCTGCCCACTATACAAATTGTCACAGCATTGAAGGTACAAAGTCACACAAATTGCCTGCAGATGGACTTGGCTCTCTATGTGCCTGCTGCATCATGGCATCTGTTTGCAGCCTCTGTGAGTTGGGGCCAGTAGTTTCTAAGGCCAGCCTCAAAGTATGATAATCAAAATACAAGTCACATAACAGAAATTAGCACAGAATATAGCTTTGCTGTAAACACACTGCATAAATGTGGAAAAAAAGCAATCTCATTCTCAAAAGAAATCTTCTGGCTCAACAAATAAACTTACTTTTAACCAACAGACTATACTGAGTTAGGGGAATGATCTTTTCTTTTACAATCGACAGTATTTCTTAATTATGACCTGCTTAATTTGCCAACACTGACAATCATTTTTAAGTTGATAACTCATAAAAATTATGTTGTTCCAATTAGATGTTTAGTTCGCTTAGTTGGGTTGTTCAGCTTAAATAAATAAATTTTACTTTAGGATGTTGTCATTTTTCTTTCAGATCATATAGTTTGGCTACATACACAGTGAAAATACCGTTTTGTGCGAAATTAACTCAGTAATACAGAACATGCTAGGACTAATGTGTAAGTACTTTAAAATAACAGCACATAATAATGGATAAATGTGGTACAGACAGTACAGACAGCACAGTATACACACAGTATATAGAGTACTTATCACTTGGTGACCACCTACTATTAGTGGTGGCTGGTGTTAATAGTGTTATGTACTGTCCATTGAAGGGGCTGATTTAGTGGCTGATCACAACCCATGCATTCAAGAAACGGTGCCTATTGTCCACAGCAACCAATATGCATGAAAGAGCTAAATCACATTTTATTTACACATCAGTGAACATCATGTTCAAACCAACCAACCGACTGACCGCGTTAGTTCTTTTTCAACATCTATACCCCTACACAGAATAATATTGCTGTTCCGAATACATTTCAGCTTTCTGATGTGCCTGCTGTCTTGTTCACCAATATTTCCCACTGACGCAATAAAAATTCAACCTAATTTAACATTATTGGAAAGCCAGTAAAGCCCGCAATTTACAGTGTAATATCATTTTACAAACCAATACAGCAATATTTGTTCTTTGTCCTGCTGTTAAAGTACAGTCACCATTGTTGTCTATTGTAGAATACTAACAAACAGTTTGTGTTGTTCTGTTTCAATAAGGCAAAAACAGCAATGCATGAATATTAGACTACTGCAAAGTGAACATGCTTTTGTCAAGAATATCCACAAATAAATATATGTTGATGTAAAAGTTCAGCATTAAATCAAAACCTAAGCTACAGTCTAGTCTACAGACAACAATGGGATGTAGTCCAACGGATGGAGATGGTGCAAATGTTTGGCATCTTGTCAGGAGAGCGATTAGAGCTCCAGAGAACAGGTGCACTTCTGTCCATGGTAGGACGCCAGCTGGACACACGCGAATAAACTTTATTTTGTGTGCATCTGCTGCATGTGTTTTGGGGTGTGAAATCAGTATCAATTACAGACGCTCAGATATGGAAATAGCGGCTGGGACGTCTACTATGGAACAAGCTCAAAGCTTAACAACAGCGATTAAAGCCACAGGCCAGTGTGTGGGTGGGTACATGTGCATACAGTGTGTGCATCTGAGAAAGAGCGAGTGATTCCGCAAGGATGCACCACTTGTAATAACACCCGCCCACCAAAAGTCACACACGAGTGCAAACACATCAATCCAGCACTATTAAGAGTCAACTTGAAAAACTTCAAAGCCAAAGTAAAAGTTTAGGAGAGCATTGCTGGCTTGCTTATGAAAGTAAAGCAAAAAGTTCTGAATTCCCAAACCTGCCACTTTGCCGAGTCTCCATCTGATGCAAATTGACAGACGGAAAGAAAGAATGAAACAAATAACCACACAAACAAAGGAGAGGGAAGATGTGAAACAACCAGAGGACAGAGAAAAGGCAGTGAGAAAGAGAGAGAGAGAGAGAGAGAGAGCGAGAGAGAGAGGTGGAGAACGGAAACATCACACATCAAAGATCCCTCATCGTCTCTTGGGGCACTCAACGGCAAGAAGAAAACAAAATCTGTATCTGCCCCCCCTCTGTCTCCCTCTCTTCTTCTCTCTGCAGTTTATTTGGTGTCTTTTCTTCTTTGCCCGTTTCTCCATTAGAACTCGACTGTAGGGGGGGTTGCCTCACGTCCTTTGGAGTTGAAAGTCTTTAAGAGATCTGTCTCGCAAGCCAGCCTTTTAACTTCAAACAAGAGATGGAGACACGAGATAGAAAAGGTAGAGAATGAAGAGAGATGAGGTGATCTGAGATCGGAAGGTGGCAGGGTAGAGAGATGACAGTCAGGGAAGGAGGGAGGCTCGAGATGAAAGACAGAGGGATGAGAAGAGAGGGTAGAGGAAAATAAATGATACAAGGAAGACTCTAAGAAGAAGGTGGGAGGAAGAAGGTGAGAGAACGTGAAGACAGCTGTAATTGTTTCACTGAAATATGTGCCTATATTCATGAAACTCTCAGATACAAAACATACCGGAAAGGAGCATATAATAGAAGACCAGCTTCATATTTTAGAATGTAGACTATACTTTTATCACCTTCTTGCTGGTTCTCATGTAAGAACACTGATTATGGAGGTAAAAGAAAAAACACGTATAAAATGGCTGGTGAATGCAACACCTGCCTTTTTTATAAGGGTTAAACAAATATAAGATAAGATAAGATAGGACTTTATTCATCCCCATGGGGAAATTAGGGTGTTACAGCGGCAGGAAACAACAGTGCAAGATGCAAAAAGATACAAAAAATATATAATATGGCAGACAAATATGTTTTGTACAAAAATAAATCCGACAACACATTATTTAGAGGCACTCGCCCAGGTTATCTATTACCCTTTGCCTCTGGCCTTTATGCTAAGCTAGAACTGCCCAACATACACCACAGGACAGTTTTGGCAATTACGTAAAGTCATTCGAGGTATTAAGGGACATTCCACATTCCACTTGCCAATACCTAGAACAGGACTTTTTGGAATAAAATAGGCTCCCAATGGAAGCAATAGCTATAGCTTCAGTAAACAGGATGAACCATAGGACTCTCAGTTCCAAATTTCCATGTCATGCAGACTTTGAACAAGGACAACAGAAACAGACAGATTCATTTATGCTACATACATGCATACTACAGTCTGGGCGTAGCACGCATGTTCCGTATGTTGCTCTTGACATCAATCCCAGAAAAAGACAAGGCCCCTGGCGATGCTTTGAGTGTACTATTTAGCTACAGGATCTCTCTTCTCTGCAGCAAACTGCCCAGGTGCTATGGAACTACCTGCACCTGTTTGTTGTCTTCCGTCGTGTTCTTACCTTCAAAGACTCGTGCCATGAGGAAAGCAGAATTTTAAAGAGAAATTTGTCATTTACATCTAAGGAGTGCTACTCGGTAGATGTAAGTGAAAAATGGTAAATGGCCTTGCTTTTCTATCTATTGGTACTCAAAACACTTAGCAGACACAGGCACGTCTATCCATTCACTCACACAAGCACACACACACCAGTGCCATGCACTGGGAGTTAAGTGTCTTGCTCAATATTTTCATGAGTGAAATATCATGAAGGGTCAAACATAAAGGAAGACACTGTTGTTTAACAAAGTCCAGCATGCTCACACTCCAAGGATGAAATGATGTGAACTATGTATCCAGTGTCAATGTCAGACTCTTTGCAAACCTTGAACATTGCACTAAAATGCTTTGTCAAGCTAAGCCATCATACTAAAGGTCAGATATGACAAAATTATAAATAACTTTGAGCACGGAAACCAATGGCCATCCTCAATGACCTTCAAGTAATGACCTGTACATTTACCACATTTTCTTGGTTTTCTTTTTTTTTTACACAACTCCAGTGCTTTTTGTGAGAGCAACTTATACAGATTAGTATGATTCATAGCTACTTTAATGTTGCCTCTTCTTTGAGGGAGGCCATTTTAAATGGATGGATGACCTTTTGTACAAAGTAGCTTGCTTCATAGTCTGGCATTCATTTCCATGGCAGCCATTTTGGCCATGCTAGTAGGGGATGGTAATTACGGCAGTCTATCTGCCGTAATTACAAGGCTGCAACACCTCGAAGAACTACTTGATGGATTGCCATTGAATTAGACATTCATGGTTTACAGAGGGTGAATCATAATGACACTGGTTATAGCCTCAGTGGTTACGTCTTTACAATGCTGTAGTCTGTGAAAAAAATGATTTCAGTCCATCGGATATCAGCAGTATTTCTGAGATTTCTGTCCTACAACTAGACTCGAAGCTTTCTGAAGATTTTTCACAGGGTTACTGGCTTGGGAATTGAAGAGAAAGACAAAAAGAGGAAGTGAAAGAGGTGGGGCGATGAAGTTAAGGGGGAGGAGGGTCTACAGAGCAAACTGGAGGAAGGATCCACAACAGAGATTGATGAGCACTGGAAACAAGGTGACTTTATAGAAGGGGGGGAGGAGGAGAAAACAGGGAAGGGAGGACAACATTACAGTGCAAGCAATGTGGAAGAACAAATATAAAATGAAAGGATTTGATAGGTAGGAAGATTGGACGGTAGACTACCAAATGAACCTGGAAATCAAATCAGCTTTATTTGCCATGTACTCAGCGTACACACATAAACTGTACAAACTATTCTATGCAGTTAACCCATGTTAAAGTGAGCACACAGGGAGCAGTGGGCAGCCATGCAAGGCATCTGTGGAGCAGCTTGGTGAGTTTTTGACGCTTGCTCCAGGCATCTCAGCCATGGATATAGAGCTTTCTCACCTACCCACTGGCACAGCTCCCAGTGTCCACAGCCCCTACCTTAAGATAAAGTCAATTCATTGTTAAATATTATGACTGCTGTAGGAATCAGTTGTGTGAAAGTGAAATAAATATGGCTACAGAAAAGACATGAAATGTGTCAATTATTTAGCTTGCCTGCCTGTAAATCAATTGCTACTGCCAACATACTTCAAAACTGTAACTTTTAATCTGATGACAAGCTCTCTCTTTTACCGGATATGTATTCTTTCTTCATCCAGCGTTCGGGCAGCCAGCTACTGAATAATGTATTACATACATGTGCATTTGTTCAAGTAAAACAACAACAAAATTAGGCAATATCCACTAAATTGGCATTTCTTATATGTAACATGAAAAACCTCATGCACAGACCAGGAAGCCTGTCAAAAAAGCCAGACATAACTGGGTCTGTCCACAAAACCGTACCAAAATAACTGGTGTGCTTTGTAGTGCTTATCTTCAAATTTTGCATCAGCCTTCATTATTAGCAGTTGTAAGTAACAGAATCTGCAGACACCTCAACACTTCAACAAACTGTGTAAAAAGTAGTCATGTTGTGACAAAGTAATGTCTAAGACCTCAATAAATGTCAGCCTTGTTAAAGCAAAGGCTCTAATTCAGGCCTTCGGTATTCTCAGTCTCCATATTCATTAACAAAAGGACTGTTTGCTAACACATTATTGCCATAAATCATCGTCAGCTCAGTGTCAACATGGAGAGCCATTATCACGTCAGTTGACGTAAGCATTCAAAATTGGATGTCTGAGAGCCTATAATTACAAAATAGAAGAAACAATTAAAAGAGAGTGATAGCAAATGAACGCTTCCTGGTGTATCGAGGAGGTACTGTATGCACGGCTGTGTGTGTGTGTGTGTGGGGGAGATGTACTTGAAGGTGACTATGAATTAGTGGCTGGCAAAAGTGACTAATTAGAGTAGCAATTATACAGTTGCTCCCGGCAGAGACCGGGAGTCAACAGCCAAATGACCTCTCTACAAGCTCATAATGGGCCACGCGCACACATACACACACACACACACACACACACAAATATCCACCGGGTTTTTAAGCCATTAACACTGGTCACATTGACTTTCTTGCCTTGCTGGATTTATATAGAACAACAAAGTGGTTGGAATATTACAAATTTGGAGACATCTTTCAGTGAATTGAGATTCAGTACAATACATATATGTATAAAGTATGTATTGTTATCACTGGTTTCCTGGATCAGAAAAGACCAAAATGATCCGCTGTTTCCTTTTACATAATAATATACTGTATGTATCCCTCTTGGCAAAATTCTTCCTGTGCATTTGACCCATCCATTCATTCACACAGTAATGTGTACGCTCAAGGCAATGGAGCCTAGGGAGCAATTTGGGGGTTAGGTGCTTGCTCAAGACCATGGACACAGGGGAATATGAAACCGTGACCCTTCAGTCCCAAAGCTGCTTCTCTAACCCCTACTCCACAGCTCCCCTAGTTCTGTCCTGTTCTTGTGGATTCACTCTCATTTGCAGTGAATGGAAAATTATTATTATTATTAAAAGTTATTACTTTTACATTTTTTCTTAAAATATGTGTCAAATCTATTCTGATGTCTAACAGTAAGTCATAAAACACATTCTGGTGATCCTCAAGAGTGCAAACAGGCAGACTAGACTCACATATGTCTACACAAATTAGCACTAGGATTTCTGTGTGGAATGGTTAGTTGAAAATGTTCTTAATTCAAGCTGGTGTTTTAAAAGAACCTTTTTAAAATAAGGAGCAACAAACACCCTTTCATTTTTATTTTGTCTCTTTCATGTCCCTTGGGAAATCAAAGCAGTTTGGTGCACTATTATTGTGCAATGTAGCCAGTAGAGAGTACATTTGGTTCCACCAGACTAAATTAAATACCCAGTACTTACTGTATTGTTTTCCTGCTTGTCACCATAGCGGTAGCTTTAATTAATATCGTGGCAGCCAGGTCTGACCCCCTGTGTACAGTGCATGTCTGATGGGACGCAGTGGTGGTTCTCCTGGAATGCAAGTGTCCCTGATATTAAGTGGTTTAGTTGAAAGAGCATGGCTTTATCCTCATACTTTTTAGTTTTTCAAAGTGGAAGTTTTTAAGTCTGTGGTAAAGTTGTTTATACACCGTTTAGGCATAACATTATGCTAAATATCGTGTAGTTCTCCCTTGGTGCCTCCAAAACAGTTGTGACTCATCAGAGAACGGACATGGGCCTTCTGAGGGTGTCCTGTGGTGTCTGGCAACAGAATCTTGGATTAGGGTTGTTGATCAGTTTGGGATCTCGTGAATTTGGAGGCCAGGTCAACATCTTGTGCTGTTCTTCAAGTTGTTCCTAAACCATTTTTGTGTGTGTACCTGTGTCAGGCTGCATCCTCCTGGGGATGGCTGCTGCCATCAAGGAGTGTCACTGCTATGGGGTGGGAGTACCTGGTCTGGTCTATGTCGGTGGTACATGTCTAAGTAACATCCACATGAATGCCAGCTCTAAAAGCTTCCCAGCAGAACACTGAATTGTTGCAAGATGGTCAATATTATTTACTTTTCCTATCACTGGTCATAATGCCTGATTGGTATAGCTCTTCCCTTTTATACCCACATTTTAATTATACTTTGCACTTCATGAGCTTTATATGGCCACTATTTATGATTACCTTAAGCCTTCCACTGCAGCATAATGTACTGAAGCTAACAGAATAGTTTTCCTTTTCTTCTTTCACTGATCTTTCTAATAATAGTTAAAAAAATGTGTGACTTTAATTTAAAAACAGAAGAGACACAAGGCAGTGACACTGCACAGAATGACATGTGGCAGTGAGTGTCCTGAAAAAAGACTTGAAATCAGTTATTCAAATACAACCAGCAACACGTCTGTGACCCACAGCTCATGAATACCGTGAAGGTACTTCAAAGCCCATAGCAACCGATTGCTGAAATTTACGTCAAAAGTTGCACTCCTTGCCCGAGATGTAACGATGCCGAATCTGAACACATAGATATGATGGGCATGTTTTTGGAGACAGCTTGACTTACACTTCCTTGGGACATCATTATCCCTCTGTCAATCATGTATAAACATCCTTACTTTCTTCACAGAGCAAAGAAAAAGCTTGAAGAATTTGACTGACAATCGTTAGGTCTGCGGTACATTTATGAGAGCATCACGGACAGTCTGTAAAGAATTACTGACACTTATTGAAAATCCCAGGAGGTTGAAGCATGGTCAATCTGAAGGTGTCTAGTGCACTGCATGTACTCTTTCACGCTCACGTAATCTGGAAAAACTCATCTCTCAATAATTTCAAATGCTCATCAGTGGTTCAGGAGTGGTGTTGATTGTGGGACAGCTGTGCAGTATCTATCAGCAGTGCTCTTTATTAGCTTATATACCTCCTTAATAATCTCCTACAAACAGAAGTCTGTTTTAAATCAGGAAACAAGTGATGGAATAAAGAAGACAACAAGCACCCAGACTGACGGACGAAAAACTAAGGTGACCCTAGAATGGTTATATACTTGGTAGGATAATCTTTATCATATGCACTAATGAAAAACAAAGGCTGATGCTGGAAGGTTTAATTCCCTTCTCATTGTTGTGCACATCCGTCCGTTTGAATCAGAAAACAAAGAAGAGAAACTCTGCTATGATCTCAAACTGATTTGACCATTTTCTTATTCTGATTCCAGGTCGCAGATGAAGATGTGACGTTGGTTACTGCTGGATATAAATGATGAATGGGGGCTGTGATAAAGCTTGTGGACATGTAGTTTAACTTGCACAAAAACTGTTGTTCCTAGTACTAGTTTTGGTAATACTTTGGCCCACATAAGATTTTTAGCATCCAAGGGTTCCCAAAGCTGCAGAAACTGGGATTACTCAGTCTTTACTCGTCTTTGGTGCTGCACCTCAAAATCTAGCTGTACTGTAGCCATAGCTGCGAATTATCACACATGACATGGATATTCTGGGAAATAAATCAGGTATGGCCATCATACAGACTTAGGTGATCAATATGAACTGAACAATATGTGGCCAGTGACAAGTTAAATATGTCTGCCCTTAAACCCTCTCATTTATTATCTTCTCCTTTTATTCTCTAGTCTGACTGATACCCAAACAAGCTGCAACACTTAAGCCTGTTGCTAAAGCGATTCAAATTTAAATCAGGTATTAACACATTGAACTAAAGTTTGGAACAGCATCAGATAGAACTGCAGTAAAGTCTAAAATTGGCTGTGGGTGTAGTGGGTGCTGGGGTTTAAGTGGGATTTGTAAGGAGGGAGAGCTCAGGCCTTGAATGCTGACAGCCTGAAGGGTAAATTCAAATTAATCCCACCTTTAGGCTACGTTTAAAGCAAAACAATCCAAGTTGTGGCTATAAGTGGTTTTAGTGATGAAGAGTAGCAGACCACAGTAAGCCAGTAATGTACAGCCTAGAGATTATGCCTATAGATCTAGACAGGAAGTCCTTCAGCATCCTACCTTATTATCTGTTTTGTTTTAATCCATGTGAGTCAACAGTTTTAACAGCGGGTGTGTCAAACATATGGTACACGGGCAAAAAAACAGCCCCCCAGAGGGTCCAGGATATATTTGCAAAGAACAAAAACTACATAGAAGCCATTAAGTTCAATGTACTAATAAAACTGGCAACTACTGTTAATTTGTACACTAAGTGTTGCAGACCTAACACAACGCCGAGACCCAGAACTAAACAATAGGTGGCACCCATGTGCCGAAATCACACTTATTTTTATTTTTTTTTAAATCATAAAATTGGTTATAAAATGTTTTGTAAAGGGATAGTTAATTAAATGTAAACATTTTCATTTTCAAAATTTGGAGTTGGGAATGTATTAGGGACCTCTCCAAGGTGCACCTCGCCTGATGATAGCTGGGATAGGTCCAGCTCCCCCCACGACCCTTCACAGGACAAGCAGTTACAGAAGATGAATGAATGAATGCATGAAAACTGGAGCTGTCTTTAATTATAGGTTATCATGCCCCCTTCAGATCAAAGTGGCTGCATGTGGCCCCTGAACTAAAATGAGTTCGTCCTAGAGACATACTGTAGGTTTTTTCCATCGGCTCAAGTTGGTTTACTTCAGCCTTCCCATCATCTGGTGATTTCAATGGAAAAAACTGTGATGTTTTCAGCAGCAAGTGCAGGCATCATAGCAGGTAGGAAGAAAAAGTGCTGATATCCTGTAAGGCCTGAATTCATTATTAATGGATGCATGGTGCTAGATTTGTTGTTGCATCAGTCTGGCCAGCCAAGTGACTCACTGTCTCCTGGAGCTTCTAGCTGCCACTGTATATCTGTATGCTGCTTTAAATACAGCAGGTGATATTGTAGAGGAGAGGACAGTGACTGACTGTGAGGGGATATGGATGTATGGGTGAGGGAGTACAGCCAGGTAACAGAGAGACAGAGGAGAGATTGTGAAACAACTGCAGCCTCAGTAAGGGGGGAGAGAAAAGAAAACACGGTCCCGCAGGTTTAACTGTCACTACAAACCAAGCAGTGGTGAATGTTGCCACAGACCTTTAGCAGAGTGGTGGAAGGAGACAGACAGGAGGAGGTGGGGTGAGAGGGTGGGCACCGTGCCATCTCACCTACTGCCACACTACATCCATCACACGCCTCCTCTTGATTATCTAAACCCTGACAATGCGTACAGCGTCGATACGCCTACGCCGCCAAACTTCCACCAGGCTCACTTCATCCCTCGCCCTTGTCTCTTCTTCACTTCATCTCTTTTTGTTTTGCATTCCCTTCTCCAACCACACTTAAGGTCAGGGTGGGAAGTGCACGATAAATCTTCACTGCAGATTCTGACAGCAACCCTCAATCCAGGAAGTGTCTCGGCCAGTCAGAGGCAAAAGTTGCACTGCACACAAACTTTCCCTCTTAAAAACTATTTGGGTAGGCAGAAAGTCTGGGTGGAGAGCTCGGAGAGTGTTATTTGGAGAGAAGGCAAGACAAATTGAAGGGAGAAAACAAAGAAAGTGAGAGGGAGGAAAGGGCGGAGGGTAAAGGGAGAAATTTGTTGGAAGAAGAGCGGGTTCAGTGAACCCACGTTGTCCAGATTAATATGATGAATGGCGCGGAACCGCCGCTTTTACAGTGCTATTATTTTCTTTTATTTGGCTTTTGCACTGCCCTTTAACACAAAACCATATTAGAGGTCTACACTCTACTCAGTACTATACACACCAGCACATATATGTACACTTATATCCTTTGCATATACTGTATATCTCGGCACCTTTATATGTACTTACAGACACAAACACAAACTCAATAGACACACATTAACACAAGTTGAAGCTTTGACTGCACAAAATGATTATTAACTAGGGGACTTGCAATCACTTGACAAGTGATACCTAATATTAGCAATTAAAAGACATACAGGATCTCAGATAATAATAATAATAATAATAATAATACATTTTATTTATAGGCGCCTTTCATGACACTCAAGGTCGCCGTACAAAATTGTTTAAAAATAGAACACAGTTCAAATACAAGAAATAAACACAATTAAAGTACACACAAGCATAATATAGTTACATACAAATTACAAATAGAATGGGTGATAGAAGTGAGACTATGGAATGGAGTAGGCCTGTCTGATAAAATTAGTTTTGAGTTGAGATTTGAAGGTGGTGACTGAGTCTGAAATTTTTATGTGTTCAGGGAGGGTGTTCCAGAGGCAGGGGGCTGAATGGGAGAATGCTCTAAACCCCATGGTGGTCAGGCGAGCAGGTGGGATGTTGAGTTGTTGTGATGAAGATGACCTAAGAGTGCGGGTAGGAATGTTTGTTTGGAGCAGGTTAGTGAGGTACTGAGGGGCGAGGTTGTTTAATGCCTTGAAGGTGACGAGTAGGATTTTGTAGATGATACAGAACTTGACAGGGAGCCAGTGGAGTTGTTGCAGGACTGGTGTTATGTGACTTATGGAGGGGGTTCTAGTGATGATGCGTGCGGCGTAGTTTTGAACCAGTTGTAGCTTATGAATGGATTTGTCAGGTAAACCAAATAAAAGGGAGATGACCCAAACAACAACTTAAACTTTACACTAAGACTTGTTTACTTGATCCTTCTCTCAGATGACTTGAGGCTTGGTCACTACTGACCGAGGCCCTGACATAAACTTCTGTCTAAAAAATGTCTGACTGATATGCAAATATGCCGCAACACAGGCTTATTGATACAGCGCTTCGAATTTTAATCAGGCAGTAACTCTCTGATCTACATTTTGGAACAGGACCAAATAGAGCTGCAGTTAAGTCTAAAATTGGCTCTGTGTACAGTAGCAGGATTTGTAAGGACATATAGCTCAGGCCTTGAATGCTGAGAGTCTGGAGGGTGTATTCAAATTAATCCCACCTCTAGGCTATGTTTAGAGCAAGACAATCAAAGTCATGGCTATTTGTGGGTTTAGTGATGGCCATGAAGAATGGCAGAGTGTAAGCCAGTGATGTACTGCCTAGAGATTTTGCTTAGATCTCGACAGGATGTCTTGCTAGCAGATGCTTCCCCTGAACTTGTCAAAACTGACTTGGGACTGGGTTAAAAATTATCTTGAAGGACCCGAGAGTCACAACTGAGCAAAGACCTGAATTTAACTTTTAATGATGTCTGACTGATGTGCAAACAAGCTCAAGGCTAATGCTACAGTACCTCAGTTTAAAAATCAGGCAGTAACCCAGACTTGCACTTGTCACAAAAGAGTTGAGACTTGACATAAAACCATTGAGAAACTTTATTGATAGAACAGAGCAAAATTTTGTTCTTGCATTTGACACATCAATTCATTCACACAGTAGTGTGTACACAACCACTTGTGTAGTGCCTGGGGAGCTACTTGGTGGTTAGGTGTTTAGGTTCTCAACTCAGCCATGGACAAGAGGGGATGTGACGTGTGACCATTTGATCACCAAGTTGCTACTCTAACCACTACCCAACAGCTCCCCAAGAAGGAGACTTTCAGACTGTCACTAATGACCTAAGACTTGACACAAACTTGCTAAGGAGATTAGGCTTGAATTACTTGAAATTACATGAGATTGACTCATCATCAACAACTGAACTCCCGTTAGGCTTTAGACTCAAATGACCTGAGCCGCTGACTCTTACTTGTCAAAAATACATTAGTCTCCTCTCAGAGTTGTCACAAACGTTTTCTTGATGGACTTAAGACCTAAACTGGTCACAAAAAAATAGGAGTTCTGACTCCAGACAAATGACTTAAACTTGTCAAGAAGGAGGTGAGATGATTCAGACTTGTCTGAGACTGGTCTCTAAAGGTCTCTCATTTTGATGTCTCTGGACTAGAATGGGTTTTCCAAATACTTTAGACTTGACGTGAACTTGTCATGTATGAGTTGACCAAAAGGGCTCAAAAAGACGCTCACAAAAAACACATCACACCTGAAGATCATGGATAAGAAATGCCACACACCACAGTCCCACATACCGATATGCGGCGCCCTCCATATCACCGACACTCATGCAGTTAGCAGCAGCGAGGCAGTAAAAGCCATTTCTCTTCCACATTGTCATTTAGCTTCCTCTCTCCAGCACTATTTCCACCTATTTAAGACCTATGGTACTTCCCACTCTCATAAAGGGGATATGATATTATCTGGGATGCTGGGATGTGAAAGAAATAAAAATGATGGAAAACTACATGGAACTGGCTTTCGGAAAGTGTGTTTGTAATAAAGGCTGATTTCATTTGTGAAGCAGGCCATGATGGCGGAGGTTGAGAGATATTGGCAGAATATGATAATGTTGTTTGTGATGAATGAGTGATATTATACGGAGAGGACTGCAATGAAAAAATCTGCCTGCTCCAATTTCACTCATTAAAGTATTACTATGCTTATTAGTTTATCTTCTTACTTGATGTATGACTGTATTGATCTTATGTAGTGTATGTCTGTGATCCTGTGTGTGCACATTTAGCAGACAGATTGTGTTTAATGGTATCGGGGTAATATTGGTTGTTTATTGTTTTTTTTCCTCCAGGTGCTTGTCCCACTGTGTTGTATATATATCAGCATGTGAACATCCTAGTAGGAAGCCATACTGACACATCTAACCTCCCTGTTCTCTCTTTTCATATTTCTTCTCTTACTTTTCTCTTTCAATCTTCGTCCCTGGAGGTGTTTTTCTCGTCCACAGACCATTTTCTGTCCATTTTATCGTTCCTTTTCTTCCCCTGTCCTCTGTCTATACCCTTTCATCTTTCCGTGGTTATTGATTCCCGCTGTCAATAAGACCCTCCACCTGAATACAAACAAGGCCATCTGCATGACTGACAATCGATATCAAAAATCCAGTAGAGGCTCTGCTGTCATTCAAAATAATCCACTGTTTTAATGTGGCTGTGTGCCGTGTGAGAAACAAAGAGGGGATCGGGCTGTGGTGACAGCTTTATTTCAGAGGGGCTTTGACATGGAGGGGGCTGCATGCTCCAGCTGGTGCAATTTTACAGGTAGAGTGGCATGGATGATCGTGTGTAAAGGCCAATGTAAGTCACACCGCCCCCACCCCCCTCGCTGGTGTAGACCAGCTGGACAGCAGTCACAGTATTTGTGTGTAAAGCTGTGAGATTTTAGCCCTGAGCTGGGTAAACAGTGAGATCTTAGTCTCGACCCCAGAGCAAGATGAGGGCTCCGAACACACAGAAAAAACATCTGTTGGAGCTTAATGCCGGGGAGAAAAGCGGGGGGAGTGAAATTGTGTGTGCATCTATGTGTGCGGGGAGTCTCAAGTGGACGGACAAGACAAGAATCAGGGTTGCAACTGTATGAGGCTGCACGGGATGTTAGACAGTCAGGAAGATGCGTGCTCGCGCGCCCATCGAGTTCTTTGGAACCAGTTGGTGAAGCAGAGCTCTAAATTTAGAGGGCTCTTTAGTGGGAGTCATCTATCATTCAACATGACCCCTCCCATGAGGAGAGAAATGCTGTGAGTGAGTGTGTGTATGTCTTAGAGAAACAGTACTGATAAGGAAAGAGACAGAGAGAGCAGCTGTTTGCATGAAGGTTGTTCTGCCTTTCTTTCTGTTACTGTTGGACATATTTAAAAACATCTGTTCGCTGTTACGCATGTAAATGAAGTAAAGGGTGAAGCAAAAACACATCTTTGTTCTATACTAACTGGGGCACTTCTGCTCCTTGATGCTTCAGGATTAAGATTCAGAAAAGTTTTTTTTTGTGACCACAGTGGATTTGCATTTTATTGTTAATGTTATCTTATCATTCAGGTAGATGTTAGAAATTACAAAAAAATTATATTTCAATCATCTGTAAGATGCTGTGCTTGTGGAAAATTGCGCAGACCTCATTTGCACATTAATCTGTAGCAAAATGGGACACAGCTGAAAAATGCCATTATTTGAGGCTGGAGCTCCTCATAGCAGGTCCGTGCTTGAGAGGAAACCAGTGCGGGTGCTTTTTCTCTCTCAGACTCTCCTCGTTCTCTGACTAAGACGTACGTCTAATGTTTTGCTAGGGGCAAAACATATTTTACGCCTGAGCTGATTATAAAAAAAACAACAATATAATATCATAACCTCATCAGGCAGAGTGATCCCTAAACATCAACTAGTTTGCTAACACAGAGTTTCAGATGACAACAGCACATCAGCAATTTGGAATTGCCAGATGCTCAGCATTCAAATTGTGCTCAGGAGATGTTTGTTTTGACAGTGAGCCTGGACCAGTTAGGTGGCAACTGCTGGGAGGAGATTAAGCCAAGTGTTTGGCAAAAATCATGTTCTTCATATTTTTTTCCATGACTGAACAAAGAATCAGTGAGCACAGTGGATGAGAGCAAACATTTTGGTGTTAGCTTTTGAAGACGATGCAATAGGTAAACAATTTGGATCTCAATCGCACAACTATGAGGAAAGACATAGGATAAGGTGGCACAGCAAAAAGGGTTCTGGGTCAGCAGTAGCTGAGGTATGAAAATACACTGATCAGGAATAACATTAAAACCAATGACAGGTCAAGTAAATAACACTGACCATCTTGTGACAATACAATGTTCTGCTGAGAAACTTTTGGACCTAGACCAGACCAGATACCCCCACCCCATAGCAATGACACTCCTTGATGGCAGCAGACATCTCCAGCAGGATGCAGCCTGACACAGACACACACACAAAAATGGTTTAGGAACAACTAAAAAAACATGAAGAACACCACAAGGGGTTGACCTGGCCTCTAAATTCACTAGACCCTAAACTAATTAACTATCTGTGAGCACTGGAACAAGCCTTATCCACAGAGGGCTCTCCCCTCAACCCATAGGACCCAAAGGTCAACAACACTCCCAGACACCACAGGAGCCTAACCCTAACCCTCAGAAGGCCCATGTCCATTCTCTGATGAGTCACAACTGTTTTGGAGGCACAAGGGAGACCTACACAATATTAGGAAAGTCATAATATCAAGGATTATTTAAAAACAGGCAGTGTATGAGCCTGTATCACATTTTTAGGACTGCAGATGAAAAAGCACAATCTGCCCTGTGCTTCAATCTTCTTTATTCTTGAGACAACCAGAAGACAGTGGTCAGCAGACCTGGGTGACCTTAATGGAACGTGTGTTTGTAGGTCAGACAGAACAGAGAGATCAGTGATTTACAGGCGAACAGTAATAACTTAAAATGAATCCTAAAACATACTGGGAGCCTCCAGGGTGCTCCGGTTTCCTCCCACAGTCTAAAGACATTACTTGGTGATTCTAAATTGGCCATAGGTAGGTGTGCATATTAGTGGAGATGATTGTTTGTTTCTCTTAGATAGACTGGCGACCTGCCCAGAGTGTACTATGCCTCTCATACAATGACACCCAGGATACGCTCCAGATTGTATTTTATTTTGTAAGGACAAGTATCATAACTTAATAAAAATACGAGAAATGCAAATGTTGTATAAGTCTCACTTTTTAATAACTTTGGTTATTATGGAACTTATGACCAGTGTTTATCAAATGTACACTTACAGTAATCAGTCCTTTCCAAGGGAGGGAAATCAACTCACTCAACAACCCCTAGGCAAGGACTGAGCTCATGGCCTGTAATGAACCCCCTCCTCTGTTATGATTCTACATGCATTAAGCATGAAGTCATTCGTTGGAATGTAAGAACTCCCTTTTAAAAACAGCATTTTAAAGATAGGCCCAGAAGATTAGGTAATAATTTAAGAGTTGCCTTAAGGCACCCACTATGAACTGTACAGTATTCATAAAAAATATGCAATCAAAATAACATAACATTTAGATGATGCTGTCTATCAAGTACTGACTTTTATGTTTGCCCATTGAGATTGGACAAATGGAAATTCAATCTGCTATATGCGCTCCGTTGTATGGTATGAATGACAATAGATTTCACTTGAAGTTATACTTGAATCAATACAGTGTTGTAGTTTAGTGTGACTTGGCGAACAAAGTCTTTTTTTGTGAATCAAACAAGGCTTCCAAGTGCAAAGTTTGTTGGAGAATTTTCACACCTTAATGGATTCCTTTCACTATTTATTTAAATATATGTGGACAATTGATAAAATAGGAATAAATGCCTATACTTCATTGTAATAATTGTTAAACACACTACAGACAGTTTGAACGCCTATGTAGACTGTTTGTTCCATTCTGGGATGCAAAGTTTAACCAATAAAATACAATTACAAAATAGCTTTTGTGTCACTTTCATAACCTTCCTGACAGACCTGTATGTACCACACAACACACTGATTACATTTGATATCTCCCACTGCTGCCCAACTGTGAAATCAGAAAAAGCGCTCCCACACCCCCAAGTGTTAAGTTGATTGGCTTCTGAAAAAAATATGTGTTTTCCATTGGCTAGCCAGAGGTAATGATGTCCTTTCTACATTCAATTTAGACTCCTGGTGGAAACATCATTTAGATCTCAATTATCCCAGTCGGTTTTTCTTGTTCTTTCTGCCAGCTGAAAGGCTTGAGCTGACTTCTCATTGATTTTCTCCTCTTGCCAAAATCTCTCTGCCCTGTCAGATAAGAGCATAATGCACGCTTTGTTTTAACTGTACAACAAGCACTCCAATTTACCTCTCTACGCAGGTCACATTATCAAACTCTACGGAAACATAAAAGAAATGAAATGCCACTGACATTTAATATTTGGCAATTTTAACGGAAATTCTATCTTTGGCAGTCGTACTGGGCCCGTCACACATCCCATCGAAACTTTCATGAACCACTGTAGGGTGGCTCAGAATGAGCTCAGAACTATTGACTGTAAATGGTTGCCTCAGAGATTTATCAATGCCTGGTCACAGCACTTGCAAGCGAAAATTTTGAATTTACATCTACTAAACTGAAAGGAATATTGCAGTACTTTATACCTGGGCCTCATTGCTCCTTTTTGCATAAAACTTCAGGAAATGGAAAGTTAATGTTAAAAAGCATCATAAGACTTCTTCCAGTTTATTAACTATACAAACATTTTACATAATTTGGCACACATACAAGTAGTGCTGAGCAAAGGTTTAGCTGGATTTTTGCTGGATATATGAGATCTGCTTAAAGAGCCTGTATTTGCACAAATAGAAAAATCACATTTCGTGTTTACTTCCATTTTGGTTCAGACCATAGACTGTATAAATATGGACAATGCGTCCCCACTTCCTTGCATTGGCTAAACTGATGCCATTTTCCCGGGGATACAAGTGCCACCATCTTGCACCTTTGGAGCCAGAGTCAGCACAGTATGGTCCGAGAGTGGTGCCATGTGGAGCAGCGATATCAGTGACCTGCCCAGTCCATCTTCATACTGTCTAAGGCAGCAACCTACACCGTCTGAACTTCCATACAAAGGTCAAAGTTCACATGACAACCACAATTGTAAGAATAAACTATTTTTTTATTTTTTATTAAAGCTATTAAAAAGCAACTAGATTGTGTATAAAGCGCATCGCATCTCTTGCTTACAGTTTAGATTCGCTTGATATAAAAATGGACATTTAAGGAATCTAGAGACATAATTTTCCAACAGCTGCCTGACGTGTTTACCTCAAACTGTAAAAGATGCTGCTATCTATAGACAACTTCACTTAACACCTTTTAAAAAGTGTCAACCGTTAAAAGGCTTGATTGACTTTGTTCAAATGTATTTGTGTCCTCTAGATCAGTGAAATAATAACAAAGCCTCAAAGGCCGTTAACTGTGGAAGAGCTGGGTGAGCAAGGTTTTTCTTTCAGGTGTTGAATTTCCTGGACTCCTGCAAGTGCCAAAGGCTATTTTTTGGCCGTGCACGCTCGATCCAATTTTCTACATGGTTATAACACTTGCAGGGGCTCATTCAGCGCTAGCTTATGCAGAAAACATCTCTCCCACTTTGAGACGCTTGAAATTAGGTCTGCATTTAAAGAATATGAAGTTGTGCACAAAAGACACGTTCAGTACAAGTGCAATGAAAAGCTTTTCAGTGAAGTCAATAATAACCTCAGGCCTCATCTCTCAACAATGCGCACAGCAGAGATAGCAACGCTTAAAAATACTGACTAGCACAAAACACAATAGGGAGTTGCATATAAAGCCATGCTGCCTCAAACTTCTGTGTCTGGTATTAACAGATAGTGCACTCGTTTCTGAGAAGGTAAACCGTATATTGGCAGCCACCCCCAGTCCTTCCCATTCCACTCATTATGCAACTCACAATGGATGATTGGGTTGTATGAAGAATTAATTGGGCCTCTGTGATAAACTGGTGTAGGAAGAGGAGGAGATTCTTCTGTGGGAAGGGTTTCATGGGCTGCAGGTATTCAGAAGTTCATTTTGTTTAAAAGACATTAGCAGATGCGGAGGAAGTGGCGACAAGACGAGGGCAGATAGCGACTTAATGAAAGTTTTCTTTCATGCCCCCGGGTTTTACAGACAGCCATTAACAAGGGGGCGGAAAATGAGAGAGTGGCTGTAAGAAGGAAAAGGAAATTTAAAAGCACTAAGGAAACTTTAACAACTATTGTGCCGCCTGTTACAAAGATGTATGGGGTGCCAGCATAGCCCATAGAAACTTTTATCATCAAGAGGTGGGAGGACAAGTAAATGGCAAGATGAATATAGACAAGCTATAGAATTAACTGCCGTAATCTTTTTATTAACTCTAAAAGTAACTGTCACAAACCACCTTCCAACTTCATTTAAGGCTTTAGGAAACTGGCCTTTTATAATAAGTAAATGGCACTTTATGTCATTTGAATTATCATCAAGACATCAAGGAGACCTCACTTGGCCTCTACACTGGATGCAGCGCTGTGTAAAGGATGGCTCCACATCTCTGAGGCAAATTTTTGCCACATCCTCCATGCTTTTTGTCTAGTGCCAGGGTACAAATGTTGCATGATAGTGTGCTAAACCAAGAACAGGATAGATGAGATGAATATTACACATAAACCCCAATAGGAATGTAGGAAATTATTATTATTATTATTATTATTATTATTATTAATTATTACGATATTGAGTTAAAAATGTAATAGCGGGAATTATCGGTATCGGGTTTTTATAACCGATATTTGTTCTATTGGCATCAGCATTTCCATTTTGCATGAAAGCAGCATGGGACGTTAACAGGCGCGTTTTTGATGATGTATAACAACAACAACACGCTAGTCTCGTAGGCCGCTAACCATGGCTAACAAGCTAGCTCGCCCGGTGTATGAGATGTCCCTGGTTTGGAAGTATTTCCAAGTGTCACCTAACAAAATTTGCGTTTTGCAATGACTGCAAAGCAAAGGTGGTTATGAGAGGAGGAAACAAGGCTTCTTCCTTTAATACATCAAAATCGATCAATCACCTCAAGAAGAATCATACGGAGTTATACGCTACATTTGTCTTCCTTGTTTTGATATTGTCTGTATTGTTGTTTGAGGCAAATTTTTTCTCTAAAAACTCAAAAAAATAAATGAATGGCACTTTTTTGGCACTTTTTTCAGTAACTTATTTTGCACAGACAGTGTTCGTGTGAGACTAACTTTTGCAATATATGCTATTACATTTATTAATCTTAAAGGTACAATGCAAAAAATGTGTGTCCCTCTTCTTGTGGTTTATGTGATTACACAAGTATGGAACAACCTTTACTCACAGTCTCTTCCTTCAATATTCTGCGACCTGTCTTTGTCCTTCCCAGTTGCTTTCTATTTCTGACTGTAATCTTTCCTCAAAATCATTTATCTCTCTCTCATTTATTACTTTTTTTTAATCTTTTCTTGGATACTTCCTATGTTCTCTTTCATTTTTCTCTCATACACACACTTGTCTATTCCTGTTGTGCCGCCATACTCTTAAGTACTGTGGGTTGCTTTGTAATTACGGTTGATCTCCTTTTTGACTCTGGCTCTGGCATTGATGTAAAAAACATCAAACATATAGATACCAGCACTAACAGCATGGGACTGTTGGTACAAATTCCAAACCTCTTTTACACTGCAAAATAAGACGATTTGTCTGCAAAGACTTGAACGCAATTGACATTCTATATGTGAAAGTCCCACATTTAAACACTGACATCTAATCATTATCTAAACTGGCACTTGCCAAGTTGTAAGCAGTCGACACCTTTGTGATGAATACTGTCATTAGGCAAAAGTGACATAGCTTCTTTATTTGTATAATTCATGGAATTTAAATTATTATGAGGAAATGTTTGAATATCATGTTTGAATGAACTTTTTCTTGTTAAATTAAGCCAAGGTTTAATTAACTACTCAAATAAAACATAAATTGACTAATCAATGAAGCCCTAATACCTTGCAAAGTAAGCATTACCACAAATTCCAAAACTCTGCTATACTACAAAATAAAGAGACTTACCTCAAGCTAATTAGATTAATCAGCATTTATTAGGCTTTTTAACTCTCTCTAAACTCTTGCATATATAAAATTGTTTTGTTTTTAATAGTATAATAGTTTCAGTATTGCAGCTGTTGATGGTGGCTTCTCCATGGTGCTATAAACACGTACCCTTTGTTCTCTATTTAATTGACTAAAGTTAAATTCAGTTCAACTTTGGTCTATTCAGCAGTAGAACACAAAAGTATGATTTTCTATTAATTGGTGGTACATGTCTAAGTAACATCCACCTGATTGCCACGTACAAAAGTTTCCCAGCAGAACACTGAATTGGATGGTCAATGTTATTTACTCCTGTTAGTAGTTTTAATGTTGTGGCTGATCGGTGTATGTAAGGAGTGATTGTGTAAAATTTCCCCATAGTTGCTAAAATGTCTGAAAAAGAACAGAGGACATGACCTCAATGGCTTTAACATTAACTATGGCTGTGAGTGCAGTAAAAATCCCTTTAAAACATTTATCCTCATGAAATAAAGGAGGGATTTTCTTGGTGATGGGAAGCAGTGGGGATTGAGAGATATGTGGATTCACTGTCAGAAGGCTGGAGATCTTTAAAAAGTAAAAAAAAATACTAAAAAAGAAAATATGGAGCTGACCGACTCTGAGGGAACTGTGCGTGTCTAAATTCCAGCAGACGATGCCTCACGCACGCCGTGTTCTGGCAGGAGGCTGATGGACGACCTCTTTCATGCTCTCTGCCCAATCAAGACCAGCGATGTGTCTGATCAAATTAGCTCAGGGGGCCACGTCTGGATGTCCAGGCTCAGCTGTGCGTGTCTCTCCTGAATCAAATGTCTCTGCTGGGTGAGCGTGGGGTCTTGTGAGCCGCGGTGACCTGTCTCACTCGAAGACAGGACCCTTAATCAACAGACAGCTGCTGCTCGCGACACTCCCGACACACATGCAAACACACATACAGTCCATTCAATCCAGCAGTGAGCTTTGCGTGTTTGTTCCATCAGCTAATATACGTATACTGAATGTGTGTGTGTGTTCCTAGCCTTAGATAGCCATTTATGTCAGTATTAATCATTAAAAAAATGTTGCAAAAGTCTTCCAAACTAGAGAGAATATAGCAAATGTTACTCAACAGATCACTGGTTTAACGTCTAAATAACATATTTTTGTGTACTTTGCGCATGCTTTTGTAACACGCTTCCAATCTTGATCATCACCATGGTTTCTTATGAGTGCCATCTGCGGGAAGTGGCTTCTACATACACCTTGTGACACTTTCCCTTCTGTAGCCACACAGACCTGTTATCCTGTATCAGTTTTTGTACAGATCGATGTGCATTAAACCAAGAAACAGCATCCCAGTGGATGTTTAGTGCATGTTTAATCCAGGTTTTAGGCTTCATACCATTCTATGAGCCCATATGCTACTTCTCAAACTTGCAAAGGTGAGCTGAGGATACACTCAGAACCCAAGTTTCCCCGTCTGTCATATTTTTTTTTCATAACATCAGTGCCTTACCTGCTCCAGTTTCCAGTGGAACTCGGCCGGCCTGAAGGTGTCCACCTGTGTGAAGTCTCTCCTCAGCAGAAACACCAGGCGGCAGTTATGGACATACAGTGAGTAGTGGTGACGGTTCATCTCTGCAGGAGGAAAAGGGAGAAAGAGGAGTTGGCACCAGGGACCAAATCACCACACCGACTCACAGCTGTCAGCTAATGCCAGCCTGATATCAGTCTTTCCAACAGCGCACTACACAGCGGAAGTAGAACTTTTCTAAAGAAGGCCAGCTTTTTTTGACATTGTTCATCGTTAGTTACTGGAATTTACAAAACAAAATAATCAATTTCCGCAAGGCATGATATCATGTTGTTGAATAGTTGGTACTGGAGCATTAGAGGGTATCAAACTTTGTTCTGTGTTACAATATTGGAACAGACCATTTTCCGTTTATGCATCATGTATAAATTAAGTATAATATAATAGTGGCGACAAGAGTTACACCATTCATCCAAAGTACTTTCTTCAGTTCTTAACCACTTGTAGGGAGTTGGGTTTTTATTAGAAACGTGTCCTCCAAAACAGGTGTGACTCATCAGAGAATGGACATGGTCCTTCTGAGGGTGTCCTGTAGAGTCTGGCAACAGAATGTTGTTAGTGGGGACCTCTGGGTCCTATGGGCTGAGGGGAGGGTTCTCTGTGGTTCAGGCTTGTTCTAGTGCATCCCATAGATACATGATCAGTTTAGGATCTAGTGAATTTGGAGGCCAGGTCAACACCCTGTGCTGTTCTTCATGTTTTTTAGTTGTTCCTAAACCATTTTTGTGTGTGTGTCTGTGTCAGGCTGCATTCTCAGTCTTGGTGACCTGTAAAGTCCCTCTTGCACTTTGAGCCTGTGAGATTTGGGGGAACTCTGCTTGAGCATAACAAATGATAAGCACATTGTTATTCTCTACTATTGTCGGGAGAATAATAATCCATTACTAAACTTACTTACTTCCCTGCCCTCACTGTGGCTTTGAGCTCCAAGCACCTTTACTCGAATAGAATATGTGCAGTTGTTTTTTTTTATTATTATTATTATTTTAATCAAAAGTTACTCACATGTGAGTGAATTAAGCATTTATTTATTTAACTTTTAGTGAACATCGCTTGCCGCTCAGCTTGCAGCTCAGCAGGACATCCTGTGCAATGATGGGTCTGACTGATGGGTTTTAGGGCATCAGTAAAGATCTGCGTCACGAGAATCAGCTTAGTTAAACTGAGGAGGATACTGAAAAAAACGACTCACCAGTCTTGTCTGAGTTACAGAGCAGAGTCTCCTTCTCAGCTCTGAGGCCAGGACTGGGCCCGTGCTTCATCCACGTTGCTATGGTGAACTGGTCTGTCAGATTCTGGGGTACCACCCAGTCAGGGATTTTCGCTGCCTGACGACCGTCAAACCTGAAGATCAAGTCACTGTCCCTCCCGCTGTCAGTCACCAGGGAAGCTGTCCAATTGGTGGCAGTGCTGGGGGCAGGGAGGAGGTCAGTGCTGCCCGATGAGGCACCTTGGGGTCATCGCCGTGGGAACACACAAAAGGTGCAACAGAAGATGTCTCAGTAACAGTCACACCAGATATGCAGTGTACCCAGCCCTAACCTTGGATATGATTACTTATGAACAAGGCAGATGGCAGGGCTTAAAATGTGATCAGTGAGCTGAGATGGACAGAGGATGTGGCGATTGATTCATAGTGAATGAAACTAACTTCAGAAGAAAAGAGGTGTGAGTCATTGCCCATAAATGCAGAACACAGCTCAGCGCTAAGGTACGCCTCTATGGAAACAGAGAGGACATATTGACTGAGTACTATGGCAACATAAAGACAACAGACACAGCAAGGACTTGGTGAGAGAGACAAGTGAGAGGCATGTATAAGCCAATCACATGAACTGTTTACGGCTGACACTTTTATTCTGTGATCCCCACACATCCTGATAAAATGTAGCTATCATTGCTGCATTGCAGTCCTCCCATAGTCTTCCTCATCTTCCCTTTCAAAGCAACTCCATCATTTCTTTGACACAGTGACCCACCCCAACATGCTGAGATGTGAATAATCCTTGTTTTCAAGCTGCCACCTTGACCCTCGATGTATTTGCCACGCCATTACTGAGCTGTGCCTTTCTATGTGACAGTGAAATGTGCATTTCATGCCTTTAAACCACTTCATGAATCATTCGTAACAGTTTACGGATTATAATGGATCGAAGTGATACGGGAAGCACGCCGTTCCAAGAAAATGGGCAATGTCAGAATTTACCGCGTCTCTGTTGTCCAGGCAAACAGTTGCAACATGCATCTGTTCCTTTGTGCTAATAACACAACATTAGCCAATTAATTGATGTTTTTCTCCTCTCTGTAAAGCTCTGTTTTTCTGTACTGCATTCTGCATGGCGCCGTCGATGCTCTGACTCCAGTAATTAGATTCCCTCAGTAAATAAATACGCATCGACTTCTCCAGCACCCAGCTGCAGCCTTCTCTTTGCCCGATGTCTTTGTACATTATCTCAAATTGATTGTGCTTTAAAAAAGCAATTACAATTTATTCTATTTGCTATCAGATAACGATTATGAGGTGCCTGAAAAGGACTCTTTAGTGGTAAACCATGCATGGACTGGGAGCCAGGGGAGGCAGGGAGGGGATACTATGCATTCAAATGAGCTGGTATGTGGCTTCTGAAGGCCGTTAGTCAAAGATGATGACTCCAGCCCCCCCGCTGGCAGTGCGTGTGGGCGGGGGAGTGTGGAGCCGGGTAGGCTCGGCTGCTTTGTTGGTGCTCTGGGCACTGACACGGCAGCTCGGCTGCTCATCAGTCACTGAGGAGAAAGCGTGGCTGCATCTGGGGCGGCTAATGCCCTCGCTCTGTCACATCATTAGTGACACAGCTTTAACTTGCCATTCTGGTGCCTTCATTTAGCACAGGGGTTTACCAGGAACACAAGAGGAGATAAGAGCGTCACACGGACTGGGAGCTGTTAGATGTTGATTAAAAAAGGGTAGAAACATGCTCCTCCGGCCCTGTCTGACCCTGGTACTCAGCATGTCAGCTCCAAAGACACTTACTCTAACTTTTAGATTTGTTCCTCAGTCAGACGTCGATAATTTAATCTAATTCTCAAGACAATTCAAAGTTGAGTCAAGTGAATTGAAATGTTCCAATATGGTAAAAGTGTGCAAATTAGGTGAATTTCCATAAGCTGCTGTGGAGAAAATAAATAATATAGTATCATTAGAAAAGTGGTGGTATAGGGGATGTCAGACATGGTTGTAGTAAATGGAATAGAAGAAGCAGAGATACTAGTTCAAAGCCTTGAAGAAGAGGAAGAAACAAAACCAATCTCCTTGGTCATTTACAAGAGAAAAATGGAGAGAGACCCATATGCGACTGGGTACTGCGTAAGGGTCATTCTGTCCAAGACACCACACTAATGCACTTTATAAGAAAGGCCAGAGCAGACTCTACCTGCTAAGGACACTTAGGTCTTTCAGAGAGCAGGGAGCACTCCAGAGGTCCTTTTATGACTCTGTGGTGGCATCAGTCATCTTCTACAGAGTGGTCTGCTGGAGTGGCAGCATCTCAGCGGCAGACAAAAACAGACTCAACAGATTGGTGAAGAAGGCCTGCTCTGTTCTGGGCTGGCCCTCTTGAGTCTGTGGGGGTGGTGGGTGACCGGAGGATGGAATACCAGTCCCACCCCTCTATGACACTATAACAGCGGCAGGCAGCGCCTTAAGAAGCCGACTACTTCACCCGAGCTGTGTGAAGGCGCGTTAGGTCCTCCCTTTCTACTGCTGTGAGGCTGTACAAGTTCCCAGTAGATCACATACATAAAAATACTACTGTTACTACTTTTTTAATTCATTTGGTGTTTTTTATCTCTTGTGTGCACTGTCCTTTGGACTGTGAGCTGCTGCAGTACTGCAAATTCCCCCACAGTGATTCTGTTTTACGTGACAAGCACCATACGCTAGTGGCAGGTTCAATGCACCCACTTCTTCTCTAGAAGCTGAAACAGATGGTCTAGTGAGTTGTTTGCTACATGAGAACGCACGTGGAAGAGACTATATCCCTTTAAGTGAATGGCAAAAATGCAAAAATCACTCCAAGCAAGCCTAAAAATATTATGACACAATTGAGAAATTTCATATCATAGGTCCATTAATTGCCACATGCCAACAAGTGGAGCTTTTTGACATTCTGCTAAAAGTAAAATAATTACTGATTACAAAAACATATCACAGATGTAATTTATTCTTACTGAACCCACCACACAGTTTCTGTAGCGATTTCTCAGAGTAGGTCTCCCGGTCACAACCCTTCCCGATGTGGCTGGTCTGCAGCTCCACCGTGGTCCTCACTGATGACAGAGGGCCGCCACATGTCTCCAGGTGCATCTTAGGAAACAGCTGCTTACTGCCTGTTCCTGGCTCATAGTCCACTCGTTTGTTCCAACCTGAGAAAAGAGGGAGATGCAGTGATAGTGTTAGGGATGGTAGCGGTACATAAGGCTGCAGGGTCTCTTCCTCTGAGTGGAAGCAGGAGCCGGATGCAGATTATTATCGAGAATAATATCTGGTTTGCACTTGTTGCTTTTGTTACTGGATGTTTCCCGTCTCATTTTGTCCATTTAGAGTGCCATCAAAACAAGTCACCAATTCCGATTTTTCACTGTCACCGTTCTCTCTGTCATCACAACTCAGTATCTCTCTGGCAGATCGTTCCGGGCTAATGAAATTGCTGCATTGTTGTTGGAGTGCGGTGCAGTACCTGCATTAGCAGCAACAGTCATTATGCTGTCACTGTCCGTCCCGTCAGCTGTAAATTGTGTTTTTCTGTCTGGGCACGCTATTATTTTGTACAGCGGTGATGTTTTTGCTTTTTCAATCTTCCTTTTTTCCCCTGGCTTTTGTGGTGTGAATTAGTGTTCATCTGCAGTCTCTCCCAGTGTTAACAGGAGAATGAACTGCAAAATTATGTTCCTTGTTTTGTGTGTTTTCATGAGTTTTGTTTACAGTGAGCCAATCTCATTCATTATCTCACTTTCAAACAGAGCATCCGGAGGATCTGTAAAAGCTGTCAAGACAGATTGCCAACATTTGCTCAGTGAGACGCCTGCCACTCCAGCTACCCCGCTACATTTGTCATACAGCAGTGTCACCGCATCATCCCTGATGAAACTAGTTCTCCAGCAGCAGATTACACTTCTTCAGAACTAATTGGGTGCCCAAAACTCAACCATTCAGTCCCATGTACGCTGCAGGTACACACAAATGAGCTCCAACCATCTATCTTGTTATCTACCTATGTGTCTGCATACTGAGCATTACTGGCTCAGAGCTGTAGGCATGAGTCCAAGCTGACTGAGGAAGAAGGGGAACTTTGTTGCTCACCAGCCCGGTAAATCTGCCTTGTTCACTTCCTCACACACTCACCGCCTCGTCTTCAAACGCATGCACACTGCATCTGTTTTGCAGTTGATTTACCTCCTCCAGTCTACAGTTGCTGTGAGCTGCTCCAGTGCCATTACTATGGGACAGTCGGAGCTATGATGACAATAGGTATGAACAATGGTGTGTAAACGAGAACAAAAGCACATGTGTGAGCACATAAAAAAAAAAACACAAAAGGCTGGGCTGATTTATGCCTTTCTATATCTTTCTGTTACACTCTTTTCCGCTCACAGTCACAGTGTATAATGTATATGTAGCTTTTTCCTCTCACTTGTTGAATACCCTTTTCTTTTCTGTAGGCTCATCACAGTAGCTAACCTTATTTAGGCTGATATTTTTTACAACAATAACAAAGTGATTTATCATTTGGCTTTTCTGTCATTCCACCCGTAATCAAGGCCTTCATAAATTAAGCTCCTTTTAGTTTTAAAGACCACGTCCCTCCTGTTTGGTAATATCAAAATACATATGTGACACTAGGTGGGAAAATTACCAATCCCACATCCGTATTTGCATATTTTTAATATGGAGCTGCCACCAATAGTCAGTTAATTTAGCTCAGCATGCACTTGCAACTTCATAGCAACAATAGTCAATAGTCCCACAACATTAAAACCGCTGACATGAGATGTGAATAACACTGACCATCTTGTGACAATACAATGTTCTGCTGAGAGACTTTTGGACCTGACAATTGTGTGGATGTTACTTAGACATTTACCACCCACCAAGACCAGACCAGGCACCTCCACCCCATAGCAATAGCATGAAAAAAACATGAAAAACAGCACAAGGTGTTGACCTGGCCTCCAAATGCACTAGATCCTAAACTGATCAAATATCTGTGGGATGATCCATAGAGGCCCCTCCCCTCAACCCATAGGACCCAAAGGCCCCCACTAACAACATTCTGTTAACAGACACCACAGGACACCCTCAGAAGGCCCAAGTCCATTCTTTGATTAATCAGAACTCTTTTGGAGGCACAAGGGAGACCTACACAATATTAGGTAGATGGTTATAATGTTAATGCGTGATTGGTGCACCTAAGTGTGGTGTTAAGCAGCTAAAATAATCCAAATAAGAGCCACAGTAAAACCACCATGAAAACAGATTGTATGTGTTGGCTAAATCTGCTTCCTGCCCTTTGTTTTTACTCAGCAGACTTGAGGTGGTGAGAGGCCGCAGCAGGTGCTTCAGTAATAACATAGTCCACAGGCAAGTTAAAGGAGTTGAGTTTAAATGAGCTGCCGGCAACTTTAATACTGCCTGGTACGCTGCACATCCAGAGAGGGAGGAGAGGAAAGGGCAGAGAGTCTGGTTAAGGATGCATGGAAGGATAAATGAGCGGTAATGGGTTAAGGATGTAGCACACATATAGATATGTGGGAAAGGCTTGTTGATTAAGGTTTAAGAGTTAGAGCGCACTGGACAAACATGGGGGATAGTAGGAGGTGCACACTCTGAGAAAAGATTAAGGTGCTTTCCCTCTCTTCACCTCTTAATCTCATGGAAGAAACACCTGCAGTCTGTTTGTTCACAAAACCTGGTAGCATCGGGATGAATATGCATGTATTACAGAGTTAGAGTGGTTCCCCTCAGGATGTAGACTTCTCTGTCCAGGGTGCAGGGCAGAGAAGGAAGATGACTTTCATCCACAGAATGGCCCAGCTCTTAAGTGCACATTGAACACAGAGCTACTTACAGGCATGGATGCAGCTATCCAGATCCAGATATTTCCAAATATTTCCAGTCTTGAAATTGGGTTGCATCACACATTTTCATGGATATCCTTGTGTCTAATCTAAAACCTGCACACACTACAGGATTGGAAAATAACAGTGCAACACACTCTGCAGGACATTATTGAGACTGTAATGCTAGATCCCTGAATGTTCAGTGTGCCTATTCTCCAGCTGCAACTGGAGGTAAGATTTTGAAATAGTTCTATTATCTGTCAATGGTAGAGAGTAAATAGGAATAACGACTTGGGGAGTGACTTTGTCGTTTTCCGCTTTCAGTCGTATCTATACTCGAAAAGACCACACTGATGCCCCGATGGGTCCAGTTCAATACCACAGTGACCCCAAATGATGAGAAGAGTGTGAAGCGCACTGACCTCAAATATAATGAGGAAGGGGCTCGATGGCGGGGAGTCAAACAAGTTACAAGGAGCGTGGGAGTAGCATATCATGACACATCACAAGATCAAGTATCATGGCAGATGTTTTATCAGAGAAAAATACACCTTTCTTTCTGAGAGACAAGTCTCTTCAGTAGTTACACACAAGGCAGGGAGAGGCAGAGATAATATGAGCTGTTAGGAAACTAATTAAACTACATACACTCTCTACCAAGAGGAAGATCTACTCGATTTTATATCTTTGGCTTAGCTAAGACCCAAATAACGGCCTTATATCACTGAGAAATATTTGACAGTGGTATTTATGTGGTATTTAATTTGATTAATAATGGGAAACTTTGCAGCAGGGGAAAGGAAAAGGTCCCTGGCCAAGAACCAGTCTGGTCTGTAATGGAGTGTGTTTACAGAGACACAACAAGGAAACACATCTGCAATAAGTATAGAAACTGCACACACATCCATTTGTAAAATAAAATGTTTATATTCTTTGACTTCAGCAGTTTAATTCTTGGCTTCTGTGCACTCCTACTGTGTGCCTTTCAGAGGGAAACTTTTGTCCTTTTCACTATTCACTACCTTTTCTCTACCTTTCAACTATACCTAATCCACGTTACTTCCTATTTCCTGACAGATTGCACATTAAGATTTTAATGAGAAATCATGAAAAAATGATGCCTTGTTAACCAACTAGCTAGTAAATATGTATATATGCAGTATATAAGGTAGATCTCGGTTGCTTCTCCTCCAATAGCTATAATAGCAACCCAATCCAATGAACATTCTTCTGCATAAATTGAATGTTTTCTTTCAACATTTTCTTGTACTTAAATGTTATTTTAAAGGCCTTATTCCATATGATCAGACTCTGACTATTAAGAGCTGGCCTTTCCTCCCGTCACTATGATCCAACACTAATGGTAGCTGGTGATTAGTTAAAGCTTCCCCCATCACCAAAATATATCTTGTTCAGAAGTTAACTTAGCTGCTTGACCCGCTGTGCAACCCTTCAAGGGAAGCATCCTGCAGCATCACAGCAATGTGTATCAACAAATTAGCTTTGACAAAATACCATCCCACTGATATTCCAGAGGCTAGCTGATGTAACATGTTGAAGTGCTATTATGGCAACCTCAATGTTAGTTTCAGATTGCGATGTTGGCACTCAACATATTAAATGTTTTGGTCTGTAAATAGTAAATTAGAAAATGAGAGAGTGAATCCAGCTTCTTGATGTTTTGGTGCTTTGCAGTGAAGACAACAGCTACAGCTATTCTACAGCTATGTGAGCACACGTATAAAAGACAATGGCATTGTTCAAAATGCCACAGGTAGTAAATGATGGACTAACCAAAATAAAGCACCTCAGAACAGACATGGAACAGTAACACTGACACAGGACACTATAACAGTTTGGATTCTTTTGGAGAAGGATGTTTGAAGAGTGTAGAAAGGGATATTAGCTAAAGAAATCTTTCATATGTCTTTCCAACTGGCACTTACCAAACCCAGTTGTACAGTTCTGGGACTTGCCATACATGAATAAAATACAAGCCACATATAAGCTGCACATTAATATTGAGTTGAGAGGAAATACAGTTTGGAGGGCTGTGGGTACATTCAATAACTACAGTACATGGAAGAAAACCAAGGCATTGTCTCTAAGCAACACAGTAAGACTTAAAGGTACATGCTGCAATTTTAACTGTTACAACAGAAGCATGGAAAAAATCTAAAATGGCACATGAAGCTCAGTCTACCGCTTCAAAGCCAAGCCTTTGACTTATGCCATCATCAACCCCTCTTCCTTTGTCTGTCTTCATACTAGCTCATCTGCCTGCATATATAAGCTTTCTGCAAGCAATTACACAGATTCTTATATATTTTAGTGGTGAGTGGCAACTCATGTAACATGCATGAGTCATGGATGCCCTAGGTTACAACCTCTGAATGTGGACTTAACTCACAGACAGGCAATTTTGCTGATGTTTCTGCAAACAAGTCCTTTTTATAGTTCATTGGAAGTCCTATTACTGTGTCGTTTGTGTATGAGGATATGCTCATATATTCCACTAGCACTGAGATGGACATAAACGATAGCAGTCATTGAAGACTGACAATTAGACAACTAAAAATGTAATTATGTATTATTTTTTGTGTAAACAAAAGCTGAACTAAAATGTCTTGCTGATTAAAGCCAACCAAAATAAAACAATAACTTGACTAAAACTACCATGCATTTTGTCAAAATAACACAAAGAATTCAAATCAGTTCTGTACAAAAGTTCTAAGTCTGCCCGGTTCAGCTTTATTGTGTTTTCAATCTGGGAAAGTGTCTTTGACATGCCGTACACTCAGCCATCGTGAGAGGGTTTATTTTAAGGTGAGTCATCATGCATGAAGCAGTGTTTCCTGTGATCTTGCAGAGACACCACTGAACTGCATTTGTGTCCCTGCTAAATATTTCAGTCCTATTTAAGAGTCTCTCTAGGACACTGCGGCTGCTGCTGCTGCCATCACTAACAGGTGTGCCGTGAGCTCAGAAAAAAGCACAAACAGCAGAAGCACAGAAAGCAGTTCCACGTTGTGATTTGGATGCACTGCACTAAAGCTCAGCTGTCTTAAAAGCAGTGTGGGTTTAATAGGAAGCTATTTGGTCTCTATTGAGTTGTGCTCTTGCCTACAGTACGCTGAACAGAACTCACACAGCGGGCCCGGGAGTTCGTTTCTTTGTGAATTTGAGAGGAAGACGAGAGGCAGAGAAAACGGGGCAGACTTGAAAACAACCATGTCGAGCTGGTTCACCAGTGCAGAAGTACAACCTCCTCACTGGGGCTGCGATCAAAAAAAATCTTTTATGTCTGTGCACAAGTTAACTGATTTATTTATGTTTAGTTGTATCATGGATTTGAAAAGGAGAAATATTGAATATAATATGCATAAATACTGAATATAACAGCTACATTATCTCTGAGCAGTGGTGCATGCTGTTAGCCTATTAGAAGCTATGATATGTGAACAGCATTCCCACTGGTACTGATTTTTAAACATATCTTAGTCAACATATAGCAATATAGATATACAGTGCATCTTGGCACATTGGCATAATCATTTATTCACTGGAAGGGAATGAAGGACCTAGTTACAGATGGATTAAGTGGTCATAGTCAGTTACTGAACAAACATAAGAATAAAACAACAGTTTATATTTCGGTACCAATTTGAACATGTATGAGCACTGTGGGCTTTTGCCAGCAGCTCAGGGGGTTTTATTTTTTGTTTTCTATACAAGCCATTTTGATCATAAAGTGTATTTAAAGATTAAGCCTAAACAGACATTTCATTTTTGAATCTCAGTGTGGTTACCCTGGTCATCACCATCATTACAGTACCTGATTCCTCACTCTGGACAAACACAAAGATGTGTGAGTTTAGCTGAGGAGGGATAGTGATGACAAGGCAGACAGCTAAGCAACCTGAGATGACACCCAAATGTTATTCAAGCCAATTCATTATGCATCACTTTAAGCTTAGACTTAATTTAAACTAGTAGGTTGTATGAAAAGTCAACCCCAAATAATTACTATATTTAGCCAGGTCTAGCCAGATTCAGTTATGTAGCATAGTCAGGTAACATGCCATTTGGATTTTATTATGGGGTGTGTTTCTACTGATACTGAGAAAAAATATCTCAGCATGCAATTCTACAACCAGATCAGATAGTTTACATTTTTAGCTGTACTATACAATATATTGACCTGTCCAGGGTGTAACCCTGCCGCTCGCCCGATGACAGCTGGGATAGGCTCCAGCAGACCCCCACAAACCTCAACAGGACTAAGCGCTTACAGGAGATGAATGAATGAATGAATGAATATACATCAAACTGTACTACGTCGCTGTCATTCTTCTGTCCACTGCCACATAAAGCCCACCCATACGACTTGACTGACCCAGCAAATCATTGACGGAGTATAATCACATCCAAATGGAGTGACTCCAGACCAACTTTCAGCCGAAAAAGTTTGTGGGCTAGGGAAGTATATATACACCAACATTATGACCACTGACAGGAAAAGTAAATAACATTGACCATCTTGTGACAATACAATGTTGTGCTGGGAAAATTTTGGATCTGGCATTCATGTGGATGTTGCTTAGATATGTAGCACCCACATAGACCAGACCAGGTGCCCCCACCCCACAGCAATGACACTCCTTCATGGTAGCAGCCATCCCCAGCAGGCCTCTAAATTCGCTAGATCCCAAAATGAGCAAGTATCTGTGAGATGCACTGGAACAAGCCTGATTCACAGAGACCCCTCCCCTCAACCCATATGACCTAAAGGCCCCCACTAACAACATTCTGTTGCCAGATACCACAGGACACCCTCAGAAGGCCCATGTCCATTCTCTGATTAGTCACAACTGTTTTGGAGGCACAAGGGAGACCTACATGAGATTAAGAAGGTAGTCATAATTTTATGCCTGATCAGTGTAGTCATGAATTGATACATTTTCTATTGAAAAACCTTTTGTCTACCAAGAAATGACACTTCCTCAATGGCTTCATGTTCCAGCGCCCGGAGTTTGCTGCTTGACTTGGATACTGATAGCTGATTGCAGGAAAAAGCAAATGCATTTTTATTAACCAAAGTGATTAATCCATTCCACTAAATTATCTCAGAGCAATTAATGAGTCAGCATGCACAAAACCCAGGGCTCAGAACGGAAGCAACTAAGTTGAATGTGATGGTAATGGTATAAGTTACTGCCAACCATGCATCCATTGTGACTATTTAAAGATCCATTAATTGGGCTGAAAGCATTAAGGCCTTTGTACTTCAAAGAGCTTGTCTTGTCAGAACACTGTTTGAAGCTCCCTTCTCTCACGTCTTTCTGATGTTGGAAGTGAAATAGCATCTGAGGAAACCTTGGCCACTTCACGACACATTTGACCAGGTTCGTGGAGGTGAATGAAAGTGCAGGATATGATTTCCCTAATCTCAAGGGCCGTTTTATTATCTATCCTCCTTTAAATAGTTCCATCACGTGTCGCGTGTCCAACAAAGTGCAGCACCATGAAATCCTTTGAGGAAAGACTATACAATGTTGTCTTTATCTGCACCATTCATCACATCTTGCTCCTCCTCATGACCTCTGAGCGTGGAGGTATGAAATGTACTGTTGACATCTTATATGAGTCCACCTAGACAATGATCTCTAGAAGGTTCAGATCCAAGAGTGACTGCATGTTGACTGTAAGTGTAATATTCCTACTAGGGTGGATAAGTGTTTATCAATTTACTTGTGCAAATGTACAAAACAAGAAAGAAACTGAATGCAAGGGATGTGAATACAACTCCTCTTTATTTGACCTTGGCCCTTACTTGCATCGAGGCATATTATGATTTATTGTTCTGACGTCGTCCCAACAGAATACAAGAGAGCTGTTGTGTGTTTGTATGCAGAACCTCATTCACGCACTGTACACACACATTTACACTCCACAACTGAGGCAAGTTTCCATCACACTGCTTCAAAAACAGGGTGAGAGAAGCAGTGAGAGAGACATGGTGGAGAAGGGAAGATGGATAGAGGTGCTTAAGAAAATGATGCATCATCACACTTTCACGCTGTTCCCCCGTCTCTTGAGGGTGTGGGGGAGAGAGTTTGTGTGCGTGTGTGTGTGTCATCATAACTTCCTGCATGCTTTTAAATGTGCATGTCGATGTGTGGAAGTGCGGGATGTTGGCTACGTGACTGTGGATCTGCGTGTGTGTGTGTGTGCAAAAATGCTGACACTATGTTCAAGCAGTGGGTGGGGTGGGGGGTTGGGAGGCGAGGAGGGTCATCATTACTTGTCCCAGCCATCAGCGAGAGAGCCAATTTCCATTTAAAAGAGCACTCTGCTCCTCTTTTCCTTTCCTTTTGCTCCCTTTCCGCTTCCTCTCCGCCTCTGTCCTCCTCCATCTCCATGTACTTCAGAGAGTGCCATCTCTCTGATTTCTCTTTCGGCCATGCCTCTGTCTCTCTTTTCTCACAATGACCCAAAAACATTCATTTAATGCTTTCATCCCATACAAGAGCCATTTCTCTCATTTTTTTTTCTTTTCCTGAGTGCATAGAGAGCTCTTACTTGTTTTGCTGGAGTGCAAGACTTTCTTGGCCACTATTGTGAAAGGTGGCTAACAGAAAAAAAAGACAAAAAAGTGACCAACATTGTGGAGAGTGAGAGGTTTCTTCCTTTCTGAATGTTGCATGAGGGAGATTCTATGGATGAAGGCATCTCAAGTGTTTTCATATCAAACAATGGTAGGATGGGCGGCACAGTGGAGAGGTGGTTAGCACTGATGCCTTACAGCAAGAAGGTCACCAGTTCGAATCCATGGGCCGGCTGGCCTTTCTGTGTGGAGTTTGCATGTTCTCCCTGTGTCTACGTGGGTTCTCTCCGGGTACTCCGGCTTCCTCCCACCATCCAATTGGTGATTCTAAATTGCCCGTAGGTGTGCATGTCAGTGTGAATGTTGGCCCTGCAATGGACTGTCCAGGGTGGCTGAAACTCTACAAACTAATCTAAGGTGTACCCCTGCCTCTCGCATGATGACAGCTGGAATAGGCTCCAGCAGACCCCCGTGACCCCTAACAGTACTAAACGGGTATAGAAAATGACTGACTGACAATTTCCCAAGTAAGTATGATAAGAATTTCACATTAGGTGACAATGCAACAAGCTATAAACTTAGCAAAGAGCACTCTTAACCTAAAACCATGGGTGTAAAGAGGCTGAAACTCTACAAACTAATCTAAGGTCTCTTCAGACCTTGCATTAACATCCATGCTGGGGGACTGCATTTGAGAGATGGTCTAGGTGGCATTCACTATTAGAAACAACAGCTGTTAAAATATTCTACTGCATCCAAAACGATGTCAGAATTTACTTAGATACAGAGCGCAAAACTGGGATCGGATCAGATCAGAAAAGGTGACTGGAGACCCATGTGGACATATCAATGCCAGGTGTGGACACAGGCACTAAACTGGATTCCCCAGAATGGATGTTAACATCTGAACAGGGGCCTGAGTGGAGTCTTCAGTATGAGTGATACCGTCAGCATTTCACATTAATTGTACTGTTAACATTTGTTTCAATTGTTTCAATTATGGCAAAGAGGTGGTGGGTACCTATTATTCCTTTTAATTAATCAGATGTATTGTAAGCCCTTTATGAGAATGCACTTCATTTCAAATATAGAACAAGGTAAGTGGATGGAATTACAGGTCTGTTCTGTAGTCGCCTGAGGTGACAGAAACATATTTATATTACAATAGTCTTATAAAGCTTTTAATGGGATAATTTTTAATAAAATAACATTCTGCAGGATTCTGAGTAAAGTCTTCTAAAAGACCTCAATTTCATGTCTAACTCTAATTTTTTGACCCCTTTGTGGAGGATTGAGTGAAAATGACAATTTAATCCTGGTATTTTAAAGTGGAGACAGAAACTGTTCAGTAAAAGAAGCCAAAAAGTACCTTCTAATATTCACCACATATCTTTTTTTAATCTCTGCTTTCATCCTGGCTGTGATTGCAGCAGACTATGCTGTGCATCCCACATCCTTTTCCTCCCTGTGTGATATCCCAAGGGAATCCAGGAACTACCTGGATTCACTATAATCCCCGCAGCTCGTCTGCCCCAGGAAATGTTCTCCCCTCCGGCTGGTAAATTGACATCAGAGTTGTCCTCCATACGTCTACATACTGGCAACCCTGCAGGAAGGTCTCTTAAAGCTTATAGTTTCCTTTCCTCATGACATAGAAACATATCTCTTATCTTTATCCTTAACACTTCTGCCGCTTTAGTCTCCCATTCACTCGTTCCCTGCTGTTTTACTCCTTATACCCCTTCTCTCTCTCTTTGTCTTTGTAATCGTGATCTCTCAGTCTGTGTCGCCATGACACTGAAGTGGCTCTGTAGAGGAAACTCCAATCTCAACAGGCAGAGAGACACAGACTGGAGTATGTAGGTGTGCCAGAATGTATCACGTATTTTTGTCTGTGCTGTGTCCATCTTCCTGAGCAGGTGTTGGTGTGTTTCGAGTCCCAGATGTAGTACCACAGCAAAAATGATGGTGTCCTGAAAAACGAAGCAGCAGAGGACTCAATCCGTCATCCAGATCGCATCTCATAAGCAACTTAACTGTATTTCTCTGTTGTTTCAGTCTTTTCAGCACACTGCAGTGACTTGGACAAATTAATCCAGCTATTTTATACAGTATTCTTTCAAAAAATTGATTCATAACACATGTTTTCAGCATTTTTTCTCCAAATACTGGTTGATGTACGCCCCTTTAGTCCTGGAACGTCTCCATATGGTGGTGGAGCAGTGAGAAGGATGTTTCCCTGTCACCCCCTGCAGCTGTTGGTGGGGTTAGCTGTTCTTGAGCTCCTGTTCTTCCAGAAGCTGCTTTTTTCAGCCTCCTCTGAAAGTTCCTTCATAGCCTTCCTCAACTTCATTCCTGTCACTCCTGTGTCACTCATGGGTAGGTGGTAGTCTTCCAGCCAGCCTCCCAGCACTCGGAGGCCAGCTCTGAATACTTGGCCTTCTTCTGCTCGAAGGCAGCCTCCATCTCCTCCTCCGCTGGAACCGTAAGCTCAATGAGGTGTGCTCCTCTTTCTCCCGTAGATGTGGCAGTAATCCTGTTGGAGCTGCCTGTTGAGGTCAACACTCATTTCCCACTCCTGGTCAGGGGAAAGAAGCCTGGGTGTCTCTCTTGGCCTGATGTATCTTTGCCTCCCTCCCCATTCCGTGACAAAGTTGGTGTGGTTCACTGGTGACGATGGTTCTTTGCTGCCCTGCCCTGTCATAGCGCCATCTATAGCCTTTCCGAGAGAGTGCGGTCTTGCAGTCTGACTAGATGTGTCAGGAATCAAATATTATTCACTGGTTGAATGTTAAAAGTGTATGATGCAGATGAAAGTTGCAATCTTGAAAATAGTAAAGAAATATTAATATCTGGCGTTGAATGAGGTAACACAATGTTGGCTATGATGAATAAATGCAGTATTTATATATTTTGATAGTTACAAACTGTCTGAGATGACATTCCTGGAAAAAAAAAGTTAATGCTAATCTCTACAAATAGGTATCTTAAGGTAGCTTGATCTTTGTCAGATGATATCCAGGAGGTTCAGATGGTTCCAACTGATTCTAATGCAAACTGAATATGTCATGTTGCTAAAGCATTTAATTGAACTTTACTATGGAGTAGTCAAAGAAATATAAGATGTTTGTCAGAGAGCTTATTGCTCACTGTGACAGTGGTCATTGTTGACATTTCTGACAGCAAATCAGTTTAAAATCAGCTTCATATGAAAGCTGATTTCCATTCATGTGACTGTAACATTATGCTACATGTGATGTCAGTACATTTGCTGTTATCACCAATATACATGTTGCCCAAAAGGTCTGAAATGTTCAAAATTACTGTTCTAAAAAAATAAAATGTTAAAAAACTTGAAAAAGGATAGCCTCTTATTGTAGGCACTTAACAATTTAACAATATGATATATATGATTATTAGTTGTAATTCTCCCACAGTTTGAACCTTAAAAAACACAGCCCACATCTGATGCAAAACGTGCTCACACAATTTTTCCTCATCTCTCCACTATACCTTACATCCAAGAGATAAATCCATACACATTTTCCCACTTGCATACGCACATTTCCTCTTTATCCAACCATGGCTCTCCTTTGACACAGTGAGTTGAAGCCACACTTCTCACTGTCTTTTAAGCCTGCCACTATGCATCTATCCTTCCTGCCTAAAGCCAGAAAGGAAGGTACGTAAGGCAGATGAGAAGGTGAGAGTAAAGAACAGAGGGGGGGCGGGGGGGGGGCGGGCAAACTCACAAAGGGAAGAAAAATGCAAGACACAAACATCCAGGCAGAAAGGGAAAGGGGGAAACAATGAATTTAATAAGGGAAAACAAGCTAATACCAGAAAGGGGATGAAAAGTGCTAAAGCAGCAGTCAGACAGCCTCAGTCTGAGATTAGAGAGGAAGCAAGAGAGAGGAGGGAGCCTAAAGGAAATGAGAAAGGGAAGTACAGAGCCATTTATTTTTCTTGTTCCACTCTTTAATTCAGCCTCTTCTTTCTCTTATCAGAAATCAGGACTCTTGGCTGCCTGGACACACACACACACACACACACACACACACACACTCGAATAGCATACTGTTTCGAGCACAAAATTCTGCTCCTTTCCTCAAAGAGTGAATTTGCCCCAGAGCGAGTGTCAATCTCAGATAATTTGTAATTTTCTGAGACTTTCAACTTTCTACCACCTTAACAGAGTCTGGGGACTTTTTAGCAGAATGCAATTAGATGGTATGTTTAAAGCCTTACTGGTTAGGTAGTGATGTCGCCGTGTCTTTTTGTTTGATGTTCACATCTAAAAGTTGTTGATTTATGATTTTAGAAAAGGAAATGCCACAACCAAAGGTTAACAAAGCACATGATCCTTTTTAAATACATTCAGTAGTTTGACTGGTCTAGTTCATATTTGTGAAATGAAGAAATTAGTCGGTGCTATGCCACTGTGATGTTTATGTCTCTGCATTCAGATAAGCCTTGAGAACTATAGCTGTGTGAGAATAAATAAGAACTTCCAACTCAGCACTAATACATCTCTCCATCTTAATCCCCACTTTGAAGTTCTTATTCTTTATTAAGGCGTCGTTGCCTTACTATCTACTTTCAGAATTTTGAGCCAAACTACTTTTTTATTATTCTTTTTTTTTTTTTGAAAACACTGGTTCAGTCCTTGTTTTATAAAAGGGCTATCGACGTGCAGCGTGCATGCATTTTTAATAACCATTCACATCTTCACTGCAAAGTCAACTTTTTACTCAGCTCTCCTCACTCTGCAGTTGTACCTTGAGAATCGTTAATACAATGCAAGAATTTTCCTTCCCTTCATTTTTTTTACCCAAATGAGACATCAAACAAGTACAGCAACTTAACAATACTTCTATAAAACCTACATGTTGTCTGCTTGTCAAACTGTTGAATACTGCTGCCTAATTCCTCATTCAAAAGCAGAGAAGTGTAGTTTAGATGCCACAGGACCACTGCTGTCAAATATTCAATTCCGCCTCTTTCCAAAAAAACTACCTCCTCATCTCATAATGATGTCCTCCACGTCTCTCATTAGAAACAAACTGACTGCAAAATGCAAACATCTGTAATGTGCACACTTATACTGCATTGCTCTAATTATTCCCTGATAGTTTACAAGCCTGAACTGCAGTCTGGTGTCCATACTAATTGCCTGGGGGGAGTTATAATTTGGGGATGTTAGAGGTAAAACAGCAACAGGATGTTGAGGCATGTTTATGCAGGTGAACATGTTGACGCATACTTGCTCAGAGCCTTACTCTGAACACAAAGAATGAATCTGAATATGCAGATTTGTGTTTTCAACTGTGTGACAATGTGCCACTCAAAGCTTGTGCTAAGTTGAGGTAAGTTCAACCCACTTCACTCTGCTAGCGGGTTTTTCGACTGCTTGTCTCTTCTTGTGTGTCTTCCCTGCTGATTTGTAAACTTTTTTCACTCAAGTAGACTATAGATAGATGCATTATAATGCCCCACCATGAAAACAAATGGACTGTTTATTTAATATCACCAAACTTTGTAAGGCTTTGGAGGTTAAGCTACCAGTAAAATCGGTTTCAGTGTTTTGTTCACTATTTCTGTATTCAAACTCCAGTCAAGGACAAACAAATACACAAAAATAATTTTTTTCCCCCCTTCAGATTGTTTTCTCACACTGCTAGTCTCAGGCCTCCAGGCTTTGAGATAGACTATAAAATGCCTTCTGTCAATGTGTCCATTATGGTGTTAGAGACACACTTTATTACACCAAGTAAAACTGATAACAATCCCATCAAATGAAGAGAGGGGGCTCAACAGAGGCTCATTCTATTACTAGTTTTTATGTGGCAAGAGTGTGTGTGGTCACACGTCTGTATTTCTATGTAGAAAGCAGGGAAAGGGGAGATGAAGAGACAAGATATGAAATGGACTATAATAGTTTGAAAAGTTTTAAATAGTTTTTGACGGGCAGAGAAAAAAAGATTGAAGAGATATGAAAAAAGAAAGAGTAAAGTTATGTATTGGCTGTAGAGTGGCAGTGAGCTTTGGGATGGGCAGGGAATGTCAGCTTTCTGAGAACTCAATACGAAGGAACCCAGAGGAAGGAGAGCCAAGAGAAAGAGGCAGAGCCGGGGAGATGGATGTGTAAATTACAGAGCTAGATAGTTGAACTGCAAGATTACTTGGTCAGAGGTCTAGAAGACTGACCCAGGTTGGCTCATGTTTGCAATCCAGTCAGTTCACTATTTGCTTCCTATGTTTCCAGGCTTTCCCATTTACGTTCTGACAGAAACATTGACATGTGATAGTGCAGGCTCTCTGAAGTACATCTCGAGTTGTTCCAAAGGCTGTGAGGAAGTGGTGTGTCTATCTGAAATAGCAGCGCAGTGGTGGATGCTATCTGAACGGGGGATTTTCAGCAGCAAACTGCACCCAGACGTTGAAGACTGGCCTAGGTTCCAAGACACCATCACAGACACATTCATGCTGGACAGGGTCCTGAAATTTGAAACAACACAGCAACTGATTCTGCTGCAACAGACTAGATTGATGAGGTATTTGAAGGATCTAAGTTTCCAGAGCTACAGTACTAGCATAGCATGTGCAGTGTGTGGTCAAAGAGGTTCAAATGTTCCATCTTTTGGACTATCAGGGTGTCGGACATCACTAGCACAAATCATGGGGGAAATCATTAATGATGCAAAGACAAGATGTGTCACCTTTTAAGTTGACATGCATGACTTCTTTGCAAATCCAGAACATTACTGCTTATTTGGGTTTTGAAACACCCGATCAATGCAAGTCTGATGTTATGCCTTTAGATCGGCTTTTGGTGCTTACCAACTCTTGAGGGAAATATCTGGTTCCTTAGCTTTTAAACGCTCTGCTACATTCACCGGTAAATCGTTAGTTAGGGGCCTGCTTCAACCGAAAACAATCTATACACTACCTCTGCGAGTGTGTTTGTGTGTGTGCACAGGCCTACCAGTAAATGGAGGACCTCGGACTGGAAGACAGACACACTCCTGTGGCTTATTGTCCAGAGCCAGAAACCATGGCTAATATGAACAGACAGATTACAGTTTTAACTGCAAGCAAGTACATCTTTTGTGTGTGTGTGTTTGACATCCCCACAGCAGCCTGTCTTCAATAGAACAACCACTAGGCCTATTAAATATCCCCTGATCTGTGGCCATGGCATTAACTTCTCTCTCTGTCTTTTCCTTCATCCTTGTTGCCAACCAACGTTCATAGCGACAACTGCCTTTGATCAAGGAAGACTGTATCTGTGCATGTGTGTATTTGTGTACACACTCTTCTCATTTCGCCTGTCCTTACCACAGCCATTACAATTTACCATAAATGCTGTAGTTGTAGTTTCTGCATGCTTTCATTGTCCATCATAGAATATAGCATCGTTGTATGTACTTTTGATTGTCATAAGTTTCTTACGACAGTGACACACAGTGTCATGCACACATGTTCAACTAAAACTTGTGTAAACCTTTCCAGTGCGTTTAATTTGGTGACCTTAAAATCAACTCTCAGTCTGGTAAAGTAGTTACCGTGCAGCCATCTTTAGAAATTATTCAGACTAGACAGTACTAATGTAACAAATTTCAGGACATCCCCTAAATCATTTATACTCCTGATGCAAAATAGATAGATTAATCTTTTTGTGTCTTGATGTGGGGCAGCACAGTGGTGTGGTGGTTATGATGCCTCACTGCAAGAAGGGTCTGGGTTCGAATCCACCGGCTGATTTAGGCCTTTCTGTGTGGCGTTGCCGGTTAGGTTAACTGGTGTGACTGTGGCTGTCTGTCTCTCTGTGTTAGCCCTGTGATAGACTGGCGACCTGTTCAATGGCAAGTGCTGCCTCTTCTTTTGAAAGACCTCAGATTGAAAGATTGAATATGAGCCAAACAACTTAACAGTTTTGCAGGGTTCAGTGGCTGCCACTGAGCTGGTGCCAGGGTCCTCATTTAATGCTGTTTATCACCAGCCTGCTAACACTGTGTCCTGTGGGACGATAAATGGCCGGTTGCCAAAGAGCACATGAATCACCCTGTTAATGACAGAACAACAGAGATTGCACATGGTTACATGTGAGGAACGCTGCATGTGCTCGCCTTTCATCACATGTGCGCCTGCCCTCTTTGACAAGTGTAAATTACAGCTTCAGCTATTGAGAGCATCGTTTGTGGTGTTCTTGCAGGCACTGGTTTGTGCATTACTCTGAGCCTTGTTACGGCTGCCATGACGGTTTTCTGATGTGCTATTGGTTGAATCACAGTGCTCTTAGTAACGTGTTGTTGATCAAACCAGCTAAACTTGACAGGCCAGTTCCTCAGGGAGGGAAGGTGAGAAGTGATGGGTAGAAGGAAAGGTAAACAGAGAAGAAAATGAGAGCAAGAGGCAGAGATATAAAGCAAAGTAGGGATAGGAGAATCCCAGACGGTGCAAATTTGAAATATGAAGCATGAAGACTACAGCAAGTGGCACACAGTGAGAGGTAAACAAGAACACACACGAAAAAAAGCCCACACAAATAAGCACATCTGTGCACATGAAGAAAACAATGCAGGCACACAGATACTCTAAAAACTCAAGTAATCACAAATAAACAACTGCATCTGCGTTTGTGTATGTATAAATATGGCACACTCAGACCTGTCTGAAATCTTTGCTCACACACACACACAGATGTGATGATGGCTCACCTTGCCAGCCAGGTTTGCAGACAGGCTTGACGTCGATGCGTACAGGGACGCTGTGCAAGGCTCTCTTCTGGCCGCAGTCCCAGGCCGTCACCTGGATCTCGTACTGCTGCTGACGGTCGTAGCTCAGTTTCTCCGTGTTCCGGATGTTTCCTGGTGGGGAGAAATGGTCAAGGTCACACTCAACCCAAATCGCTTTTTAAAGCAACTCATTAGTTTGCAGGGAAAGCTTGATCCCCCTATTGTGCCTCATAAGGAAAACATTTTGTGTTGTGCAGTTAGGCACACCGGTGGCCACAAATTGCAGTGTTTGAGGTTTTAAGTCGCCCAAAGCTAAAACGCAGCTGGCATTATGTCAGTAAACAAAACGTTCTCCAACTGTCTGGGTGAAAGTGATGAAGTTAGTTAATTATCACTTGGGTGTCCAACTTTCTCCAAAGCACTCATTCTGTACTGTTAGCTGGTGTATTTCTGTATTCAGGTACTTCAGGGCCTAGATTCGCTGTCAGTGAAAAACACCTGTAATTAATTTAGGCAATTACTGATAATACGAAGCCGCTCATTAGGTTGGATCGGACAGTTGTGGTCTTTGGAAACAAGCCTCTTTCACTGGGGACATTTTAGAGATTTTGCATTAGGAAAAACACAGGTGTAAAGAAAAGAAATTATGTGTGAATTCCATTTAGCTGTGTCAGTTCCAGGCAGGGCCTGCCGCTGGCATAAACGGTCTATGCGGTTGTTTAGGGCCACAACCACTAGAGGGGGGGCCACACGATCAGTGTGTGACTGGATTTTTGACCTTCTCTTTATTTTAATATATACTACAATCGCGGAAATATATCAGTTTAAACAGACGTATCAGTACAGGGGTGAAAAAAAAACTAGTAAAGTAAATAAGTAAGTTTGTGACCGCTCCGGCGCTCCCTCCTCCGTGCGTAACCATGGCAACAACGCAGCCGGCGCAGCGGTCAGTAACCGCGGCATTGTGGGTATCGTTATTTCGCAAATTAACAACACAAGAGATGGCTCCTAAAAGAAAATTCCCGAGGGGTGCCGAAGGACGAAAAAAAGAAAAATTGAAACGGAAAGAAGATCACAAGATAAAGGTATGTTATAATGTGACTGGTCCATTTCATTTCACTCAGATTAAATAATCCGCCGTTTTTCTTGCTAGCATGCTGCGTGCTAACAAGAAAAATGGCACACAGCGTTGCAGTGAGTTATTCTAAAAAAATAGCATAATGAGAGCACTTTCATGTCGTATCCGACACATTGCAACACAGCAGGGGGTTATTTAATTTAATAATAAGCTAGCTGGTAAACTAGTCGGGCTCTCTGGCTGCATGTCACGTCAGAGAAATGTGAAAAGTGAGGACTCACTGATGTGGGATGGTGGTGAATAGATAAATAACTACTGTATAGTGTTTACAGTAGCCTCTAGCTGTTATTTTGTACAATAGTTAACACTTTTCACTATTTAACTATATTTTGAATATTTTGCTTATGGTTCATGTTTATTTAAGTTTTCATTTCTGTTTGTCAGAGTATTTTAGGTTTAATGGGTGTTCATTTGTCATTGCCTTTATTTATAGACCTTGTTATATGCAAGTTCATTGCTTTTATGGTGTAAATTTGTTGACTTTATTATTTATCATTTTGAATATTTTCCACTTATTAATCATTGCTATTTGTCAAAATATTTTAGTTTTTATTGGTGTTCATTTGTCATTGTTTTTACTTAAAAGCTTTGTTACATGCAAGTTATTTGCTTTTATAGTTTAAATATGTTGATTTTGTGATTTTGTTGATTTTGACTATTTCTTATTATTTGCAGTGCTTTCAAAATTTGATATATATTTTAATATAATGAGACATTGTTTTAAAATAAAGTAATATAGTTGTTGTTAATTCAAGTGCATGTGTGTTCATTCAGTTACGAGCAGTGGTGTTATTTGGTGGTTGCCCTGTGAGTGTTTTGGGGCCACACACAAAATCTTGCTTAGGGCCACCAAAATCCTAGGGCCGGCCCTGGTTCCAGGGTCAAGATTAAACATCTGGAGGGTAAATGTACACATATCCCAGTGTAGCCACACTCAATCCTTATCAGAATATGGGTCTAGGATGTGTTTCAAAGAGAAGAAACCCTGGAAACCCAATGCTGGAGCGGTTCCAGACAAACATCCGCCACAACACATTTGTGAGAGGGGAAGTTCGTGTGGCTCCCAAGCTATACGGATCCCCCTGTCTGAGTTAGTGGGTCTGATAGAAGGTCACAAATCTTTTCATCAATGATGCATTTTTAAAAGCATATTAAGGTTGCAGGAGAATTACTTATGCTCAGTCGTCACATGCTCCCTAAATGGTCTCTGTTCCCGAGTAGGGCAAGTGGTTTCTCAAACTTTGCTGCGTTCGTGTGCTTTTAACTCAAAGAATGGCAACATTATGTACACTACAAATGAGAGGTTTGTTTTCCCCAAGCATTTAAATGACAAGCAACAAAGAGCAGAGGAAATATGTCAAGGGAGCCATGACATATTAATTTAAACAAAATATGCACACTAATGCAGGCACTCATGAGAAATTGATATGCAGTTTGACAGTGACAAAACGGAGGTAGCTGGGGTTATGTTCAGCATGATTTTAAAAGTAAGACTGTGATGGAAACAGTGATCTCATGGTAAAATCACTACAGTCACACTTAACACTTAAGTAATTTAACAGTATAGAGGTTCCTGTATTTCCCCACAGTGGGTTAAGATTTTGTTGCTGTAAATTTAAACACAATTTATTTATTTGATCTATTCTATGGGTCTATTACTTAGGTTTATAATCTCACTATGTTTTGCATTTGTTGGGCAATTAAAACCTACTTTTTCAATCAAAAATGTTGTCCATGTTGCCTCATTGCTTGATCCTTAACAACAACTTTGCAGGTGACATATGAAAATTTTTGCAGACTTTACAAGTACACAACATTAATTAAATTAAATCAAATTAATAACTTTAACTTTCTAGCAGAAATGTTTCTAATTATTCCAACACGAATGCACCATCTGTCATGGTTTCAGGGTTTGTTATTTTGATGATTATACAAGCACACTTATGAATTTATGTTTTCAGCTATAACTGTGCATTCAAAAAAGACACATCTTAGCATTAAAGCTCCCTCTTTAACTTATAACTGAATTTAATGTGGAGTCAAAAACCTTTAATGCGGAACAAAGCAATATGTTGAAAACTTTCCCCACCAAAGTTTATGTACGGGGAAATATGTGGTGAAAGTTCTAATAAGATACAGAAAGAAGAGCATTTATGTGAAACATTTTACTCTGCAATAAGAGAAATATTCTGGAGGTCCTCAGTGATCACTGGTTGGAAAACTGACTTTATAGACTCATAAAATGACTGCGTGAGCTTGAACAGCTAAATGAGCTTCATTTTACTGTAGTCGTAAGAGATGAGCACCAGATACGTTTCCATATTCATCTATATTCTTTTACTTCTCTCTTAACACATCTTCACACGTTCCATTAAGAATATACTTGCCTGTAACCTTGTGGGTCTGACTTCCTATTTTTGTTCTTTGATTTCTACCTTTTCAGGAAACACAGCTGATTATTTGCTTTGCTTTATTTGCTTACATAGCGAGTGTGTCTGCTTAAAAGAATAATGGGTATTTAATTTTAAACAATCACTATATGTCACTGTCAAATTAACCGTGATGCCTTAATATAATCTCTGTAACAAATGAGATCATGCTGAAGATGACAGGTAGCGCCCATCTCTCCAAGCGCATTGATTAGTGCTAATGTTTCTCAAAATTAAGAGCATGTTTCATTAAACCCTGATGAAAAAAAACAAGGCTGGTCCTTGTTCCTTGTTTCAAGGTAATAAATACAATACCTGTCCAGCACTGCTATTAGCCTCAGTCAATTTTATCATCATCCACGTTGTTCTGTCAGTTTCTCAGTAATAGCAGACCGAGACATAGAGTAATATATCATCTGCATTTACCACAGATTTCCTGCAATCCTGTCCAGTGTGCATTCAGTGTCCATTCTAAGGCAAACACAGTTCCACACCACCTCTAAAACCCACCCACTCTTACCTGCCTTCATCCAGTCACAATCTGACACCAACCTTTAACCAATAATTTGCAGGCTCTTCAGTTTTAAGTCTTCTCTCTAAAGCTCTGCTTTAATTTTAGTTTTGCAACCCATCAAGTTATCCTCCCATGAAAACTGACACACGCAAAAGATTCATTCCCCATCACCGCCACCATTGTCTGAGCTGGGGATTTTTTTTTTTTAATTTTTTTTATTTTGGGAACCTTTAATTCATAGAAACACTTCCCATGAGAATGTTCTCCTTGCCTAGATGTAAGCACCAAAGTATAATCCACACAATAAATTTCATTTTCAAATATTTCTGATTGGGTTCACTAAGGTACTGGAGTACACCTTTAACAACGGAAGGTGCACAGTAGGTCAGAGTGGTGTAGTGGTTAGCACTGACGCTTCACAGCAAGAAGGTGGGTTCAAACTTGGGCTGGGGCCTTTTAATGCAGAGTTTGCATCTTCTCCCGGCATGTGATTTCTCCTGGGCATGCCGACTTCCTCCCACAGAATTGCTAGGTTACTCAGTGGTTCTAGCTCGACTCGACATGAGAATGGTTATTTTGTCTTTCTGTGTTAGCCTTGTGATGGATTGACAGCCTATCCAAGGTGAATGACCGCTTGGATAAAAGTCTAGCCCCCCTGCGACCCCAGATAAGCGGTTGCAGACAATGAACGAATGAATTTATTGAGCCACAAATCAAACAGCCATTAAAAGTGAAGTGCTATTAAAGGCTCAAGGGTTATTCCAACATTTTTTTTTTATTATTTATGGGTGTTGAGGAATACTAGCACAGTATGTGAAAAGTTGGATAAAGCCTTTTGTGTCTCCAGTGTGTAACGCAAAAATCTGATCTGCTGTGGGCTTAACAATAAAGGAGTTCTCTTCTTTACCTCCTTTTGTGGCAAGTGCCTCAAGGCTACACGAGTCAGTATTAACGTATAACACTGAAGCTTTGTGTGGAAAAAAAGACGCTAGCTATAGTCTTGCTGAATCAATTGTAATTTTCTTTAAATTGTCCGTTTTGAGTCAAACAATATTATGGGCCTGCACCAGGTCTTTACAAAAGAACACTTTACAATAAAAAAAGAAGCCATTCATCTCCACAGGACAATCTATCTACGCAACAATCTACGCCTCAACTGGGTCACAGAGAGTCTCTTCACTCATTAGTAACCACCAACCACTTTCCAAAGCAGCAACTTTTTTAATGCTTAGCTGAGTGCACGAGGGGAGCTCTTGTAGTTTTAATGTGTCTGTTCATATTTGATGTGTCTTCAACTCAACGGACGGATGACAATGCTGTGCATGCAGCCATGCTGGAGCAGGGAGTGGGCACTCTGACAGCAAACACTTGCAGAGTGTAAAGAGCATTGAAACGAGGCTCCATTGGGCTTGATTGGAAGTAAGCTGAAATGTAGCTGGAATAAGTTACTGCGACTTGTACAGCACGGATGCTTCTTGAGGATTTTGTATCATGGGGAGAAAGGCGCAGAGGGAGCTGAATGTTGATAGCGTGGTGTATTTGAATACGAGTATGTGAGTAGGAGGATTAGCTGTAATTCATGCAGGGACAGCATTGTTCGCCTTCCCGTCCTGCTCATCAGCCATTCTCTGTCTTCCTCTCAGCTTGTTTAGGATGCCTTCCCTCCTCCCTCCTCCCTCTCCCCCATCAAACCTTCCCATTCCCTCTCAGTGCACATCATCTTCTCACTGTTTTGTAGCCTCATCCCATTTCACTGTTTGCTGCCTCATCTGTTGTGCTGCCCCCAAACACACACACACACACACATACAAGTATGCATGCACAACAAACTCACATCTTTCTGCATGACGAAGGCTCTCATTCCTGCTTCTTCAATTACTACATCAACTTATCCGTGTCAGCAGGCTGTGCGTGCTGTGCCTGCTGGTAAGGGTGGCCAGCTAGTAGCTGACTGCTTTACCCTCCATCTCACTCTCTCGGTTTGCTTCTCTATCAAAGCCTCATAAACACACAAGCACGCTGCATCTGCACCTGTCTGTGTTTCCCTCCATTATCCCATTTAATTACTATCCAATTTTACCACAAACCATTTCTTACCTACCGCGGCTTAGCCCTCCTTGCCTTTGTGTAAAGGATGATGCTGACTTTCTCTTGTTATTGTCAATTGATTTTGTATGAAAAGAAACCTGAAAAAAAAATTTTCTCTCTCAGCAATGTCCAACTATCTACATTTTTGCCGTACTAATTCTTGAATTCTCTAACAGTAGGAAATAATGTTAATTTTAGGGTCTATTTTCAGCTACAGAGTTTTGGGAGTTTATGCTGTTGATAACATAAATACCCGTATTTATGTTATCAACAGCATACACTTAAAATAAAACAGAGTCTATGTTCATAGTAATCAAAGAAGATTCAACACAAGGCTGCAGCTGACAAAGGTATGTCTTTACGAGCCACGTTAGCAGGATGAGTCTAGAGATACTGTTCATTTGTGAAATACCCCTCCTTCTACAGAGGCACCTGAAATTATGCAAATATTTTCAGCATCCCCTGAGGAGGAGTCCCTCTGATCAGAATCACTATGAGACATTCATGGGTTTAAATGAAATGTCCAAACACCTGTGACACTGCATGTATGTCCTTCTAAAAAAGAAGGAATACTACATTTGGTTATATCTTCATTATTGAAACATCATCATCAAAGATTGGAATTGTTTAGAAATTTCATTGACTTGTGACGAAATATCTAAGGACCAGTTCAGATCTTAGATTGAGATCTGATCTTACACTAGAAGACTTAACTGGAATTACCTCAGCAAATTGGTTAGCTTTTCCATTCTGAATATTTCTAAGAACATTGAAAGAAAAGTTTTACCAAATATGGAATATTTGATTATCTTTAAGCTGACAACATGTTTTTTCACCCCAACTGATTAAACAACCATGTCTAAAGACACATCCTGTAGTTCTGGAAAAGATGTTAGTATGTTTGAGAAGGGTCAAATCACTGGCATGCATCAAGCAGAGAAAACATCCAAAGAGATTGAAGACATTAGAGTTAAGAACTGTCCAATGTATTATTAAAACTGGAAGGATAGTGGGGAACCATCACATCAGGGAAAGAAGAGAGGCAGATGAAGTGATGCTCCCATCATGCTTAGTGTCTACTGTACAAGCCTGTGGAGGCAGTGCTATGATCTGGGGTTGCTGCAGTTGATCAGGTTTAGTATGTGTCCCAAGAAAAGCCAGCTGACTACTTGAATATACTGAATGACCAGGTTATTCCATCAATGGACTCTGTGTTCATTTTTGATGCAGTCATGTTGATATGTGAGGAGCCATGAGTGGTTCTTCAATCACAGATGTGGTCTCTCAATCACTTAATTTCCCTTTATTACCAGAGCTTATGGTGCGTACGGTGTGTTTTAGCATGCTGACCTCATACAACAGAACATTTCATTATTTCATAAACATGTCAGGATTTCCACTGGAAGCTCAAAGAACCACAGTGTTGAGCAAAGTCTAACAGAGCTACTAGTTTTTGTTATTAAAATGCAGCTCAATGATTTGCTTGAATCAGGCTCAACTTTGCCTGGAAAGCAGTGCACTTCTTGTCACAGTCCAGCGTTTTGCAGCGTGACAAACAATGAAATGACTGCAGCACTGAAAACACCAAGTTGTAAACCATTTTTATTGAAGGCCACTCTGGAGAGTTTCAGGGTTTGATGAACCATGAGTTTCACGGAACTGTTACTCCTACAGGACGTCCTGCATCTTATTTCATTGTTTTACCAGGAGCTAAAACAATGTGCCACAACTAGTGCAACTACATTCTGGCTGTTTTGTGCTGTTATACCTCTTTTTAAGGTCTGTTGAACAAAAGATTATGATACATTTGGCTTAGAACTGGCAATAGCTGTATTTTTACTGACAATTCGAAAAAATATATTGAATATCACCAGCCTTTGTTATTATTTATTCCCACTAGGGTTTAACTACCGCTATCCCTGATCATGTCTTACTACTTACTCTGACTCTCAAAACCAAACCTCTGCTGCTTTGCTCCCTCCCTCTTCTTCCTCTCTCCCTCAGGTCCTCTTGAGTTCAAGAGCTCTAAAAGGCTTTTCCTCAGCGGTCAATGGCTGAGGAGGACCCCTTCAAATGGAGAGAGTGCACAGGCTGCAGACTCTCCACTGTATCATTCACACGGCAATTTGGCCCACACCTCACCCAGTTAGCCTTTTCATTGTCAGCAGTCAGAAACTATTGGCGGTTGGCAGCAACGAAAATCTTAAATGTCTCTTTCATTTGTGTGCCCTAAGCAAGTCTGTGTAGCTCTAGATCTGTTTGAGCACTTCGTCTACCAGTGACACGACTCAAGACGTTTAAAAGCCTTGAGTTTAAGGGTAGCCTATGCTCAAATAATACACGAAATGTGAACTGACCCTGCACAAGCACAATGGTTAATAATCAAGTAGGTTTGATAGTAGGTAGATTTTGCTCAGCATTTATCTTTGTCAGTGTTTGTGTGCATGTTTGTATGACTTCTAAGATCTGATTTGTGGAGACTGATGGATCTCTAGGCAAAGCTTGAGTTTGCCCTTGGAAAGAGCAAAGAACGCATTTTACCCTGGGGAGAGACATCTGCCAGTATTAGGTTTTGCTATCAGAGCGTATGCAGGTATGTATACACACAGTACAAGTGAGCGTGTGTTTGTCTCCTCTGGCTGTGAAGTGCATGTGTACGGATAGATGGGATTTTCAGATCATGAGTGTCGCCGCGTTATGACAGATATGCACTTTCGCATCGCCAGTAAGTATAACGGAGAGAAAGGAGTGTATGAGCTTGATCTGGAAAATCTCTGTGGGCTTCAATCACTGAAATAAGTGAAGCAGAACTGCTGTAAGATAAGGTAGGCTGAGAGACAGTAGGTACACTCAAAACTGAAGAGACCGTCAGTTCACCACATTTCAAAATAACACTTGCAATCCATGATTGATCATAGACTGTTAGTAATAGGCCATATAATATTGTTTCTTTGTGGCACTGCTACTCACCATTGCGATCTATAGCAAAAGGTGTGTTGGTGGTGGTGATCTGGTAGTTGCAGATCTGGCTATACTGTGGGGAGCAGTCTTGATCAGTGGCCTCCACTTGCAGGATGCTGTCGTAAATCTTGCCCTCTGTCACAGCAGCTCTGTACTGGGGCTCCCGAAACACTGGGGCAAACTCATTCACATCGTTGACCTGAATGTGCACCACTGCCCTGCAGACAGAAAAGGGAGAAAAGTGGACATTAACATAAGATTTAATCATCTGCATAGACTGTGACTGGACTTAGGGTGCTTCGGGAAAGCAAAGGAAAGCATTATTTGATTTTTCTGCCACATTTGCATATTAAGTTTAGTTAACATGCCATGAATTGTATTTCCAAGTGACAAACACCAGGGATGAAGCTATTACATAACATATATTTTCTTGAATGGCCACATTATGCTGGTTCCAAAACCCCATCCTTGTTAAAATGCCAAACATCACAGCGGAAATAAACACGTTAACAGACAAAAATGGTTTGGACTTCTGAAGATAATTTGTTTAAATTGTTTTAAATCTATGCATTATGATGATCATGACTGCTCAGAATGACAGGTGGGTTTCATCACAGCTTGCTAGCCATCTGTATAGTAGTCCAGAAACCAAAGGAAAATGTTATTTTTGGATTGTTATTTTTGCTGTTGGCGGTTTTAACAAAGAATTTTATGGGGAATGACACCCATTTTAATATAAAGTACCACACATCCTAAGAACCATCTCGGCTTGAGCTTAATGTTTAATAAAATTGTGATTACAGAAAACACATGGCTGAGTAGCAGCCTTGGTGAGGAACTTTAGAGAGGTGGCATCTTCATCCGTACCTTAGGAAATCAAAATATCTCTGCGTCTGCTCCAAATTTAATCACATTAAAAAATCTGTCCTTTATGAGTCCTTCAGCTTTACCCAAGACCTGCACACCTTTGCATTTCAAAATATTAAATAACTATTCATCACTGTCTGCACATCAATGAATTCAATTATTAACATGTTCATTTATTATTAATCCAATCACCTCATGCTGCCACTTTCTGTCTTGGTAACTCTCGGCCACAAAAGTGGAACATTTAATCAGAGTTTGTTTCCTTTATTTTCAGTATCTGGCTTTGCTGCATCAAGAAAGTAAAAACAAGAGCAAAACTTAGGTGCACTGCGCCTAAACACTCAACAGCCCTGTCACAAATGGTTTATATGGTTAAAAACGTCCTTGATGACACACACACAAGTATGGAAATGTACCAACATCTGTCGCCATCACAAGGCTGGGTGACCGGGTGCAAGAAGGAGTGGTATTTAATTACCTCAGATTCTCTGATAGTTAAGTTTAGCTGCTTAAGGTCAGAGTTCACTGCCGGTGATGGATTAGTTTGGTAACCGATAGTCACACTGTGCTTTGTGTAATGCACTGTTTGACCTGACCCTATGGATTGGAAACATTGTGTAACAAAAACATCCCCCAGAGCACTTCACTCGCCACGGCTTTGCACACCATGCAAAGTTCTCCAAGCAATCCAAACTGCACTAATTAATTATTCCATAAGTGATTTTTCAGCAGTTACTCATATTAAGTCACACATCATGTAATTTCCCCCCACAGTTTATTTAAAATGTCTTCATCAATATTCTCCAGTGTTCAGAAGCAACAGATTGCATAATCAATCCTTCATTTCATTGACTGACAACTGGTGATGGATGACGGGGGGTTACAACAACACCTGGGAATAGCCTCAGAGTGGCAAAGACATGGTAAAGGTTTGCTTTAAGACACAATGGAGTGGAGATGAGTTAGTGGTTTATGAGATTAGCTGGTGTGTATGGAAATGATGCCGAAATTATCCTCATAAAAGAAGCAGTAAATATCTTTCTAACATGTGGCCAGTTAGAGACAGATCAGACAACAGAGACAGAAGCAACAGGAAAGCAGAGCTCAGGCACAATGGATTTTCACACTGCCTTATCTCACTTTGTCACAAGTACACAAACACAGGCTGCGGTTTGTTTTTGCACCTCAATACGCACACAGCTAAAGTGTTTAATACAAAACAGAAAGATATGAACAACTGGCGAACACACAGAAGAGGGACAAAGATGTGAAACCAAGTACATTTACTCACTATATACATTTTTCCCATTACATTTGGTTCCCTGAAGTATCAATGCAATAACACAATGCCTCATTCTCAGTATCAGTTCTGGAGTCAATAGGCATCGATTCATCATCACGTTCCAGTTGCATAAACACTTATCAGCGACTGCAGTATTTATTTGTTGTGTGGTACTGTAGTTCGCAGCAACCCGCTCGTTATTTTGTCAGAGTTACACATTTGTTATTCACGCTTAAAAGCCCGTCTTGCATTTTAACAAGAATATAAGAAAATAATTGACAAAAACAGTGAAAAGATGTACCAGCAGAAACATTATTCGGTGATAATTACAAATATATTCAAAAGTGGCCCATTAGAGGCGCATACAAAACATGACGCATTTCTCTCCCTTGAAGGATACTGCGTTAGACACTTTAAAAAATAACAAAGTGCTGGAATTGTGTCATTGTGGCTTTGGTGTAGAAGTCTGTCATGGCTCTGGTGTGTTCTCTCCCATATTCCTTGCCTTTCTTGTGATTCCCCTCCCTCATGTCTCTTGTCCTTGCTTTTTCTCAGGGCGTGGAAATCCAGTCATCTCCTGCTCTGCAAACAGCCTGCACACCAGTATATGGACCCTGGTCTCTAGTTTGTTACGTCTACTTGTGCAGTAACGACTGAATCTGGCTGTCTAACATTTTGGGTTTTGTAACCAGTCAACCTCCGTGTTCCTGGATCACTACCTGTCACCTTCAACATCCCCATCCCAGCTTAGCACCACTCCACCTACTCCCAGCCTGCCATTTCAGCCTGCTTCCTACCTGCCTTCACCTTAGCCTGCCTGACAAAACCAACCACCTTTAACCATCACCGTCAGCCTTATCTGTGACAAGATTAAAGCAATACAAACCTCAATACAAAACAGAAATAATTACTCAAACCTTGCACCACCATTTTTTAATTACGCCACTTTCTTCATTTTCATTTGATGTCATTTGTTTCTTCTGGTTGTATGTGTAATTTCCAGGAAAGCAGCTAAAGAGACTGGGTTAAAACTGCCTTAATCAACTACAACAACAAAATAGCGTTTACTATTTACACACAAACATGCGCAGTATATAACAGCGGCTTGTCTCTGGGCTCTTGCATTGCCGAGATGTTAATGGTGACGCTAACAGCAGTAGAAGGTGGTGATAAGAAGCACTGACAGACGATGGTTGCACCAGCGCGCGTGGCAAGTCCCTCAGCCAGTCTTGTTTTGTCATATTAATGATGCTCTCTCATAAACACTACCCCCCTGCTTCTCCACACTCCCCAGTGGTGTGGGAGCAAGCATATGTTCCACTTCTCTGGGGCTTGTATGGAAGGACTGCTCAACGTGTGCATATGTGTCTGTGGGTGATTATGTATTTATGCACACAAATGCATGATATACTGTATATCTAAATGCAATAACTGCAAATATTCTTTCTTCGTGTGCATGTGAATGTGTGTCTCTCTGCTCATGACTCACATCTGGAATACACAGATGCCTGGCTCTCTGGGGGGGGGGGGGGGGGGGTCATTTTGCTGGAGTATTGCCAAGCTGAGCCCAAGACTGCTTTTGCTCCTTGTGACAGGCCACAGCTCATAAGCAGGGGTCCGCAATGAGTCAGAGTGACACAGAAAGGCAGTGGGGGGTTAAGTGACCCCATGTGCACATAAATGGTCACAACAGCAGTGAGCAAAGGAGATAAAAAAAAAATAAAGCCACGGGGACGGTTACTTGGAAAAGTTAATGGTTAACATGCCAAACTGAAGAAACTAAATCTAAGAGCTTGTTTTCCATTAGTATTGATATCTATTATTACAAATGGGGTAAAAATACCAACTGCAGATCCCGAGAGCCTGTCAGCTTATAGTCACCTCAATATCAGTGTTGATTTAACACAGTACATTTTGATACCTAGGTAGAATTTCTCTAAATTAGTCTAACTCACTAAATGACCTTACAAATTAATTACAAAGTCATCAGCTCAGAGTTCTGACACCGCAAAGCTCATCTCGAAATGACAAATAATAACAAACGGAAAACTCACGAAATTAACACTCTTTAATGTGTTTTGTCATTGTGTTGAGTGCATACAGTGAATAGTAGAATATTACTGAGCTGTGAGCTACATCAAAACATAACAGTTATTACATAAAGGCACCAAACAAATACCACTAGAAGCACATCTGAAAAAACTGTTGATGGATGAGTGGTGGAATGTCTTTAAGGACACTCAGCAAGTCCAGTTGCCTTTGTTTCAGCTTTATTTAGTTTTTTTTTTTTTTTTTTTTGGATGACGGAGAACCTGTTACACGGTACAGTCTGTTTGCCACTCGGAAACACAATTTTATTTGAAAAAAGAGAAAAGTTATGATCCTGTATTTTCCAGCTGTGACAAGTCAAATTATCTGCTGTGAAAAAGGCTAATTACTTTGGACATATATAGATTGTGGATTTTGTCACTTACGTGGTTTATGCCTCTGTGGAAGTAGATGCCATAAACAGCCCACATAGCCTATGGCAGTGCGAGCCATTTACGAATAGCATAATAACCTTTATTTGTCCCGCAGTGGGGAAATTGCAGAAATTACACTTGTTCACTCATCAGTCGGTATCTTTCCGTAAAAACATCAGCTAAACGCAGGTCGCCATTGTGTTGGGTTCATTTTTGTTTCTACTTCCTGCTTCACTTTCGACTTCATCTTCTTGTGAGTGTCTCTGGCCTGGAGTTTCCTGTGGAGTTCCATACTACATCTGCTGTCGTGGTTTCATCAACCTGCCCAGTCTCCATCATCTGCTGCAGTTATCCACACCTACCTGAATGAACAAGTCTCCAACCTACCTATGATTCCCTTTATATTCTCAAACTGTCATGTAACATCATCAGCTATATGCTGTATTTGTATCAGCATCAGATTCTACATGTACACTTTAGTCAGATGTATATCTATGACAGATGGATGTTCATCTCGTTTCTCCTGCTGTTCTCTTCTCTCTCTTTTCTGTCTCTACCCGGCTGGCCTTGGGCAGATGGGTCCCCCCATATGAGCTGGTTTCAGCTCAGTTTTTCTTTCTGTTAAAAGGACGTTTTTCCTTGCCACCGTTGCCTTCAGGCTTGCTCTGGGGGTTTCAGGTAGGGTTTCAGACCGGATGTTGTAAAGCAACTTTCAACAATGGCAACTGAAACTTTTGTGGAAATTTTGCCAAAGACGAGTCATGCCATTGTTTGTATCTCCCAACTTCCTCAGTTAACCTTTCCCCGATGGGTTCCACCTTTATTGATTCAATAAAGTAAAGTAAGTAAAGTAAATAAAATATTACTTCTCTATTGGTGTACATTACACTTATATTACTACTGTTTACTGTAGTACTTACATTCTTTTTTTACTACTGGTTGCAGGTACAAAAATACATTTCACTGTGCATTGTACTATGTATAACTGTGCATGTGACAAATAAAAACCTATCTATCTATCTATCTATCTATCTATCTATCTATCTATCTATCTATCTATCTATCTATCTATCTATCTATCTATCTATCTATCTATCTATCTATCTATCTATACAATCCATTCGAAAAAAGGCGGCGATAGATGGAGAAGCAGCCAGAAATGCGCTACTACCAAGCGAAACAATTACAGCTCTTGCAGGCTGCGTCACAGTGTAGTTTTTGGGGAGGTGCGCGTGAGGCTATGGCGCTAGAGTCTGCGTAGGGTCCCACATTTTGTTGACCGAGCTTCTTACTCACTGGAACACCTCATGTCACAGGTAACTGGACATCAACATATGCAGAAATAAATAAATAAATAAACAGTATGATCAAAAATAGAAAGAAAGAAAAAAGTCTGTCCAAACAGATTGAGGCTCGAGATGCAGATGCTGGATTGATTTCAGACTACGAAAAAAAAACAAAAACAAAAACAAAAACTATTTATACTTTTAATCTTCAAGGCTGAAGCCGGGGTTAAAAAAAATATATTTTAAATGAGTATTACACATCTACAAAAAAACATGAAAATGTTTGCAGTCACTTTTCTTGGATAGAAATATCCAACAAAAATGAGAAAATGAGGGGCAGTTAAAGTGCCAGGTGTGATCTCAACCCAGCTAAATGATATGCAGACACAATCAGATACCAGCTGCATGGTAAAGCCAGGCGATGCATGTTAATGTAAGGTGAGTATTGTTCCCAGCTTATTACATATTCATCTGTACTCATTATTTATGAGGACACACACACATACACACACCTCCACACCGAACACAAAAGCAAAGGACTCAATTAATCTTTGTCAAGAATTAGCCAAGAGGCTGAATCGTCAATTTCCTTGTGTAAGACCAGAATGAAAATAAACAACCCTAACTATACCAATGGGATCAAACACACAGCACAACACAGAACGGTAGCCTCATCAATATGCTAGGAAATCCCACTTCCACATTGACTAGGACCCTGGGGCGCTACCACAGGACTCCATAGGGGCCTGTGTAATCTCAATACAAGGTGATTATGATGCATGGTAATCCAGTTCAGTTTTTAGTTTCATGAGCAGATCCTGCTTAGACTGCACCAGATAGTATAGATCAAACCAGCGATGGATGGTGGTACATTACACTGTGACACAAAGATGCTGGATGCAAAGCTGCAGTCGTTACATTTAAGACCATTTGTGCACAGACAACTGACTCGATATCCATTAGTTCGACTCTGCTGACCAGCATGCGAGCATCCGTGGATGTGCAGCGATTGCCTGATTGTGGTTTGAATCAGGGATGGGAATGGATGTCACTTTCTTTGGTATGGTAACTGAAGCAGACAAGCACAGATGGCACAGTTCCTGGTTGTGCATATTCATAATTGAAACACAGAGACTATGCTATCCCATTACATTATGTTGGCTGAAGATAAACAACACATTCCTACACTAGGTGCCTTTTTTTTCCATTTGCAGGAATTAATAGTCATGTCAACTAACTGGATTTGACAGAATGAGGTTTCACTCATATTAGCATCAAGTGTGACACGCGTGAAGCTAAGATTCTTGGTAGAATAAAGAGGCGACACATTGACAGGGCACTATCTGCGTGGAGTCCCCCGGTCTTCACACTGCAGAAATCTATCATGACAGCTTATGCTAACAAGCACAGCTTTTGGCCCACTTCTCCACTCGTAACAAAGTGACTATTTTTTTGTTAATGTTGAGTGTCTTTTAAGGTAGTTGTCTGTGCACAAGCATGTTTATTTGCAGGTTGGCTTTGAGATGCAAAATCAGCCTATCTATCCCCAGCTATGACCTTTCTCTTGTTTATATGTAAATTTCAGAATATCAGTGTGGATTTCACTCTGCATTTGGGATTTGGGACTGTGTTTGTGTGTGGGTACACAACTGTCCTCAGCTGTCTGTTTTGGTGAGATAATTAGCCTCTCCAAACTGCAGTGAGGTTAGTACACACAGGCCTAACTCCTGTCTGTGAGTGAATGTGCCGTTACGCACGGACATGAGGAAGCATCTGTTTGTCTAAATTACCGTTAAAGTTGCTCTCAAACTCACATATTTCCCCACACACAACCACTAAGGCACCTAACCCTGTGAATTTATTGCCCCCTGCCCCAAGAAGAATTATGAATATGACTTGCTTTGTAAAGCTGTGAGAACAGTGAGAACAGAGGAAAGTTGCACCGAGAAAGCAGTTTGAGGACAGTCAAATAGAACACAAACTTCTCGTCTTCTGAGGCTTATTAGAGATGACTTTGTATTTTAGCTGTACCCCTCCCTAAGACTGCTTGTGCGTTCAGCTCCACTAACATTTAAGATTGCTATCCAGTTCTTTTAAGGAGCACTGACACAAGATCAGGCCATGAATTGATGTCATCCTAAAATTTTGGCTGTTGCACAGGTACGTAAGCTGAGAAGTAATTTCCCCCTCACTGTTTATACTCATAAAGAGGTAAAATACAATATAGTCCGAAGAAAAAACACAATTTATATTTTTAATTTGAATTTATAATTCCAGTTCAAACTACCTGGACTCCATAGCACTTACATGACATGGCTGACTACATTGCTGTTACTGTTCTACCCACATAAAGTCTGAGTGTAATCGGTTCCCAATGGAGTGGTTCCAGATCAATTTTTAATGGTTGGGAAGTTAGTCTAGCTTCCAGGCAAGTAATTTGATGTAGTATCATATATATATATATATACATATATATAGATACAGTAACAGAAGCTGGGTATTCAGATTTTTAATAAGCAAAGCTGATAAACTGCTGATGATGCTAAACATAATAAAACTTTATCACTGTATATTGTTTACAATGACGCAAGTCAAAAATAGTATGTCTTGTTGTTTGTCCAGTCAGTCTCTGACTCTGAGAGAACGCTGGCCTTCAACAGGAGAGGGAAATGGTGCCTGGTAGCGATGCAATAATTTGTATTTATTTGGGTCTGATTGTGTAGTTAATGTGCACCCGTCCAGAACCTACCTGCTGTTTTTTATATAGCAGCCTAGATTGTGATAAGCGGTCCCTTTTAGAGTAATAATAATCTGGTATTCTGAATTTGGTCATTTTAAAACATGTATTTGGACCAGAGAGATGCAATCTAATGATTTAAAAAAATAAATAAAATAAAAAATAAAATAAAATACAAAAACACAGCACAAAAGTAAAATGTATTATCTGACCCATGAGAGAAAACCTAAATCCGTCTCATTCTGATCCAGATTAAACTTTGAACAGCTGGGCGCTAGTTACCTTTTGCGACCCCTGAAATGTTACTTGTGGTCCATGATATGTATCCCAATCTAGAAGTTGGAAGCATGGTCCTAAAATAACAATTATAGTAATTAATTTAAGATTTTAAACAAACAATCAATCTGTAGGACTTTATTTCAGAGTTGTTGTTAAAAAAACATCAATATTATGAAATCCCATAACACATTTTGAAGAAAGAACAAACCCTTTCCACACTGATATAACTCAGTTTAAGTTTTTCTGAGCTGTGCTAGTTTTAAGAAGAGCTCATTAAACAAAATCCACATTAAAGAGTGTCGAAAAAAATTCTTGAAAACGTCAACAACGTTTGATGGGGAGAGGGACGTGGAGAGGAACATACATTTTGGGTCAAAATCTGTTTAAACTGTTATTCTCTTTAAATCTAAGTATTCCAAAAAATATGGAGCAATAAAGGCTTTATTTTAGAAGAAAACAAAACATTTATTTCCGAAACACGGTTTATGTCTAGATTAACACCAGAAATACTGCTAAGCCTTCACTGATAACTACGTAACATCAAGGTTGTCCAGCTCAACTTTGCCCAGTTGGATATTATCAGAAGAGCTCAGAGAAGAAAGAAAATGCTCTTCTTTATTATTATATATTACTATATTATCTTTTTATTCAGTGTCACCAATTCATAACCAGTCAAGTAAGGCTAAGAGAGAAATTTCTTCGGAAAATCCAGCCTTCACCTGAATCGATTCTGTTCTATGGGTCTGAATAAAGCTGGGACAAACACGCTGACTGATTCACTCAAGAGTTCATCTTTTTTATTAAAGTCTGTGTAGAGCACGAAGAAAATACCCTTTACTTGTTGACTGATTTGCATGTTCAGTCAAAGTGGTAATCCTTGAGACATTTTTAATTTACTGAAATTGTTTTAGTCTTGGATAGTATTTTCTTTCTTTCTTTCTTTGACTTGACTTGGGTGGTATTAAGTAATTTCCTGCACTTTGTTTTTTTTTTCTCTCTCAAGGGTCAGCACTACGTGACACCAGTTACCATTTTTCAACGTCTCGGCTGAATCGCTATTGTGTTAAATCAATTGACATAAAACGGACATCTATCACATTTATTGCTCTTTACAATAAAGGCTGAGAGCCCTTCGCAGTTCAGTACAAACTGTTCATTTGGCAGAGGTCAGCCCCACGGTATTATAGATTAATTTGTGTTTCATTTAAAGCTGACCTGAGCAGAAACGGCGTCGGGGAGTTTAAGGTGAATTCATTCAGGCTTTGCACTTTGCTGACAAGTGACTAAAGTGAAATACATCAGAGGGCAGTGTGAAGTAGTGTGATTCAGAACTGACTAAATAAATCTGTATGCAGTTATGTTAGAGCTCTGACTCAGGAATAGGCAGTCGTTAACGTCACTGTTTATAAAAACCTCCATGGAAAAACCTAACACTTTGATTGGATGATGCATATATTCAGAGTTTGACATGGCACTTGAAAAGGAAAAAGAAGAAAAAAAAACCATCTCATTCGTCTGCAAAGAAATCACAGTGAGAGACATATTTGTACAGCCAGAGCAGAGAGAGAATCCATTTGTGAATGCAGAGGCAGTCTGACGAAATATTCACACACTGAAGACAGTAGCAGAGACAGAAGACCTGACAGAAAGAAGGACAGAGCCAGACAGCAAGCTGTAGCCAGCCTGAAAAAAGAAAATACAGCAGGGAGAAGTAGGCCAGCAGCCAGTGGTAAGCAGAGCAGGAGAGGATAAAGGAGAGAGGAGTTTAAACTCATCCTGTGTCACTCCTGATCCTCTCTCCTGTCCTCTTTAGGAGCTAATTTTCTTGACTGGCTTCCTTCTCTGCTGTTGACGTGTCATGTGTAATTTGAGCTCAGCCTTAGGCAGAGATTCTTCTTCTCTGTTAGTTCCTTTCTGAATCGGAGTGAGAGAGCGGGGCATGCGGCAAAAGGCCAGCCTCCTCCTTTGAGAGTTGCCAGCGAAAGGACAGGCCATTTAAAGTGTCCCCAAATTCACTTCCCCTGCAGCGTCAGTCTGTCTGGGCCGACCAAACTGGGTCTGCGTCTCAGCCAGTAGTGAGGTATGCTGATAAAAAAGAATAGTGTTTTTTGTGAGAGAATGCCTGGGTTATTAAAAGGGATATAAAACATGATCAGCAGCATACAGGCAGGGCCAGAGAGGTTGAATATGACTGGATATCCCCGGTGCTCTCTTTACTGGGGCCGGAACATGAAAGATGACTGCAGCTCAGAGCTTCTGCATGAAATGACTGCAAACATGTCGCAATGTAAAAGTCAATAAAAGAACTACAGGGAAAAAGACCATTAAGAGGTGCAAAACAATCACAGCGATGAGCAAAATGACTCTGATGAGATGACAAAAAAAATGCAATAAAAAAGAAAACGAAAATTATTACACACTGCCACAGAACGATCATAAAGGGATGCATTAGAATTATAAATACACCAAAAATAAACACAGAAAGAGGGACGTTACCACGCAATCATGCAAAATACCTACAGAGACAAACATAAACCACAGTTTTCAAACAACAATAAAGTAACTCAAAATGACCACAAAGTGACCATCAGGAGGTGTATAACTCAAATGGGCAAGTACAAGAAAATACAAACAGACACCCATACCACCCAAAAAGACATGAAGCAACAGACAGCAATCAGAAGAAGACATGAGTAGAGACATAAAACTACCACAAAGTCATGTAAAATACAAAAAAAACAAAAAACAAAATGACCATCACGAAACGCAAAGCCTCCAGTAGAAAGAGACATGGGAACAATACTTCAGGTCTGTCATTCCTTTTGACGCAGTGTCAGTGACACGTAGCGTATGCACATTAAAGGATTAAAATCATTTTTCAAACCTCAGTGAAAGTTTTAAATAACTCATTTTTACTGTCGTGTGTGTCTTCTGCGTTGATGGTCTGTGTGTGTTAGAGGCAGTAGTCGTGTGTCTACAGTAGGTGGGATGATAGATTTCAGTGCTAGTCTCCACTGAAGGTCGAGGTGAGGGGTCGGAGTTGAGAGGTAAGGCCCAGAGGGAAGACGTGCAGAGGACGGCGGACAAAGTTGGCGGTCCGCACCGAGAGCAATTTCAGACAGGAGCTGCTTTCAGGAGAGCCAAGCGTGACAAATAGTTATTATCAGCTGACCTCTTTAAAACATAGTCTACTGGCCTTTGTGGAAGTGGAGGTGGGCAAGCAATCTGGGATCAAGCTGCGGCTCAATGGAGACAGACAGGTGGAGGAGGAGGAGGAGGAGGAGGAGGAGGAGGAGCAGCTACAATAGTGTTATTAGACCAATAAACTTCTACACGAATGTGAGATGAGCCTTTTTCAGGGGCTTTCTGTAAAAATAAGAATTTAAAAGTAATCTTTTGCCTTCCACGTAATGTATTTGCCACAAGTGAGGGAACAGAGTAGACTTAATTTTCTCGCCAGTTTTCTTAAGAAATAAACATTACCCCATGGTGCAGTTTAAAGTCCGAGCCATCATAAATCAGCATTACACAGAGAGATTTATTTACCGTTATTAACAGAGAGTCCCTGTCCGGTTTGGGAGATTTGTATTCATTAGGATGACACATATTACTGGAATCCTGCTTTTCTGTCCGGTTGGCTAGTTATCATGTGTAATATTCTTTTTATTATTTTCACCTCTAAACAGAATAGCTACAATCTTTGAAATCGTGAATGCCTAAGTACTCATCGTGACTGCAGACTTACTTACTTTTTTTAAAAATTCTTTGCTCTGTTTATCTTACTCTTAATGATTAGTGAATAGCTTTTAGAGATGTACGTGCATCACTGGGCAAGGGGCTTGGAGGAAATCTCATTTTGTGCTGAGCCGAATGACTAAAACTAAAATCTTGAATCAACCTCTGACTGCCCATTTCTCGTAATGTAGACTAGAAACGACGTAAGAGTTTATAAACATGGTTATGCACTTCAGTCTGCTTCAGTGTCTACTTTGAGCTAAAAGCAAATTAATGAGGATGTTATTAGAGCACTTTTCCCCCTATGTTTTGCCTCTCATTTAACATACAATTTGCTGCAGGTAGTTGGTGCTGTCTTTTGCAGACAGAGGAGGAGAGACTGCAGACACAGTATCCACAGTTAATATTATCCTAAAAAGATGCGAGACTCAGTGGAATCTGTGAAGCTTGTTGCTGCTTGCAGAGAAGGCGCAGGTGATTCAGTATCAAAAGATATTTCATTAAAACAAGAAAACCAAGATTTGCTGCAGTATTTCTTTAAAAATGACCTAAGAGCACATACAAAAATATGCATGCACCATTTGCCACACACGAGAATGCACAAGTTGAGGTTGAGAAAAGAACATCAGTCTCTTTGCAGTCTATCATTGTCATTGATTTATTCCTTTGTGCTGCTTTTCTCTCCGTGTTATCATATAATTGGATGCACTTTGTATTGTCTCGTTTCACGTTCTGATGTTTGATAATGGTGATGGACGTATTGGTGCTTCTAAATAGCTGTAGCCAGAGTTAACTCCTGCATGTAAAGACAGTGGCACTGGCGTTATTGGAGAACTTTCAGTCAATTTCACTAATCTTCTCCCCGCATTCGTTTCATTTACAAGTCTAATGTAAGGTGGTCAATAAAGGACATGCTTACTTTAAATCCTATTGGACTGAATATCTGGCTCATGCATATGCCTGCTTCTAAGAATTCACATTAAAAGTATCCATGTGTTGTATCCGTGTGTGGAGTAACAACTATTTTTAAAAGACAGCTTAGTATCAGTTTCGTGAGGAACCACAAAGTGGGATTGCTGTAGATTGCTTTTCTATTTGGTCCATCCAGAAATGACGATGATTGAGAGTGTATTTGACCCACATTGTTTGCACTGCCAGTTTTCTAGGACCTCAAGACACTTGACTTGAGGTAAGCCCCAAAGACCTACGACCACAAATCTTCTTTCGAACCTTAGTCGTTTCTTTCAAACGTTTTCAATTGCACACCTACACACTAAGGTGGATACTGGACTTTCAGGAATGTGTGCAGATAGATGTTCATCGTTCTAAACATCACTGTTCTTCAAATGCAGCTGATAATGTGATGGCAGTTCACACGTTGTGTAAATGAATGATTCATTTATGTACTACTTGTGGTCTTGCATAATGTAGTCAAGGCTCTTATGTATGAATAATGAAAAATCTTGTCTTTTTAATTGTCTCTTTCCTTGTTGGCGCCTTTTCCTTTTCAGTGATTTTGCACGTACGAACCCAGGACTATGTTTGGTCTGTCGCAAGATGCGGTTTCAGTCCGTTATATGGGTCCTGTTCACCTGCACACAGCCCACTCAGTTCAAACTCTGGTGTCTGTTTTACTCACTTGTGGGACTTCTTGCCCTCTGTGCCTCCGGGGCCTGAACCGCAGTCGTGTGCCTGGATGATGAAGGTGTATTCCTTCTGCAGCTCGCAGTCCACCAAGCCACGCGCCCTCAGCTGGCCCTCCCCAGACGTACCGTTCAGCACCACCGCCTCGAACGGCGCCTCAAGCCCGTGGATGTTGAACGCGCAGATCTCCCCTGGAGAGCAGGGATAAGGGTAGGAGGGAGGGAGGAAAGGGTGAGAGAAAGAGACAGAAGGATGAGCACAGTGTTAATCACAGTCTGCCAGCTTGACTCCAGTTGAACAATATTTGGTGAGTAAAGTAATATTGCGTGAAAGTTTTTAATTGAATGGTTAAAAAAGTAGTTTGGCCTGACATTTACACAGTTCTGTATGCTGTACTTCGGCATAGAGCAGCCGTTAGTACGCGTGGCTTACAGTAAGGTGCAAAACTTGTAGTTACTTAGTATGTTATTCACTCACTTGCTTTTTCGTTAGGTGCACTAGTGAAAAAGAATGCATTCTAATATAACAGTACTGCACTAAATCTTGGCTTCATGAAGGTTAAAGTATTCAGCATTTGTCTAAAATGACTTAGAGCTGTTGATTCAATTGTGTTTTCAATTTAGAGGCTGTGGTTTAAAGTGCTATTGACTGTACTGTGTTGTACCGACACATGTTTCTGTTAGTTTGACCCTATTTTTAGTCAGTGTGCTAATTAACAGAAACAATATAATATCACCAGAAACTGATGATCATACAGTTAAATAAAGTTATCAACTTTCTGATGCAGTTTCTACATAAACTGAGCATTGTGCTGAAGGGAGGTTTAGTCCGATACGGTTATATTAGAATGCATTCATTTTCACTAGTGAAGCTAGTGAACTTGCAAGTGTGTATAATAAGTAGCATCATGGAGTAGCATCCCATTGACACTGTTAGGGCCTCACGGAACCCTGATCAAGTACCGACCTCCAGAGCTGACAAATAAAGCCAATGCAGGAGCGCCAAAAACAGCAGTTCCTCAAATGGTCACTTTAGGTTGGCTCAAAGAGTGAGTCAATCTGCATAGACCATGTTAATATGTCCATCAGCCACAACATTAAAACCACCGACAGGAGACGTGAATAACATTGACATGTTTCACCCATCTAGACCAGACCAGGCACCCCCACCCCATTGCAATGACCCTCCTTGATGACAGCAGCCAACCCCAGCAGGATGCAGACTGATACAGGTAGACACACACAAAAAAAGTTTAGGAACAACTGAAAAAGACATGAAAAGGCACAAGGTGTTGACCTGGCCTCCAAATTCACTACATCCCAAGCTGATCAAGTATCTGTGGGATGCACTGGAACAAGCCTGATCCACAGAAGCCCCTTCCTTCAACCTACAGGACCTAAAGGCCCCCACTAACAATATTCTGTTGCCAGACACCAGGACACCCTCAGTTCTCTATTCTCTGATGAGTCAGAAATGTTTTGGAGGTCATAATGTTATGCCTGATCAGTGTATAGTCCATGATCTCAGCATCTTGCAATGAGTCGGGGATTCCATTTGATTTTATTTATTATCAGTCACTCTTGTAACATGTATCACATCTTGTACTCTAGTTTGTTTCCTGTTTAGATGTTACATGTATCTGTATATGACAGATGTATGTCTACATGTTCCTCCTCCTCTCCTGTCTCTGTCTCTCTCCTCTTTCTTTCTCTCTCTCTACCCAGCCAGCCTCAAGGACATTGATGCTATATAAATAAAATTGCGCTGAAAAATAATTGAATGAAGAGGAAGCCCAATTTAACTGAATTTTGCTTAGGACCTACAAGAGATTTAAGTGGAGACCAATTTACTTTTTAAAGAAAATTTAACTCGTTTCTCTGTGAAGTTCCCAGCAGTGTTTAAAAGGGAGGTTTTAATGACCTGTTACATCGGGAATACTGACTGAAAGACTCCATTTGACAGTTCATGTATGCTGCACGTTAAAACGGGATACATTATAATACAAAAACACATTCACAATTCAGTCACCTTGGGTGATTGCTATTGCCACGTTAGAGTTGTCCACGTAATGTGGAAAACAAGGCAACATAGACAGAGCGCAACAGCAGAAACTCACACTGGAGCTTGATAAATAGATCAAGCCCACAAGTGCACCTCCTTACTTACTGTCTAATTGCTCTTGTGAGAAACATCAAGGACGCTCCTGCTGTTTACGCACCCAACAAGTAGACGTTGTCAGTGGCACACCAAAAAGAAACATACAGCACAATTGAGTTACACAGGGCTCAAATCAAAGTGCAACAGCTCAAAGTCACCCTAGTGGAGAGATACAGAGGAAGGAAAGCTATTTAAATTCACAGTGAGCAGCTGACAAGAGCAAAACAAAAGAGCCGGGAGACGGCTGAGATTTATTAGCAGGAACATATAAAGAAGAGGTCCATTTGTGGAGTTGGAGTTTTTTTTTGTTTTTTTGTTTTTTTGTCTTGGAGAACTGACATCCCCTCGCTCCTGCACTAGTGGGATTTCAGGAAATCACTTAACGGGCTGTGCTCACACTCTGACCTGTGACGGCTAATTGCACTGATATCACTTAAACTAACAGCAGAGACTAAATTGGATTCCCAAGCAGCTTTGTGTGTGCACATTGCTCCTGGCAAGTTCTGATAAGAGCAACTTTATTTTCTACCCTTTCGCTCCCCTTTCATCCTGTCTCTGTCATAATCCCCTCCACCTCACCCCACCCACCTCACCTCACCCGCCTTCACTTTCAGCTTCCTGCTGGGGCCGAGGCTCCGAAATGAGAATTTGCCCACAAACGAGCTATAGGCAAAAATGATAAAGACGGAGTAAACGGAGGGAAAAGAGAGAGCTAAAGAAAAAAAAAGAGAGAGAATTGAGACAGGGGTGTTGCAGTAAGGACTTCCGCCTCCGTATTGCCTGAACAATGACTTTATCAGAGTTAAATGGGCCCCTGCACTATGGAGAAGCACGGCTTCCCGGCGAGGGCAAAATCATAAAATGGCACTGAGCAAACGGTGTGCGACGGGGAGTGACAGAAGATGCAACAGTCTCGATGTGCAGCTTCTCTCAAAGGTGCTCCGCCACAAAACAGGCAAATGAAAAAAATCCATCACCGCTGGAGCGAGAAATAAATCCAATATACACAGGCATGTGCAGAAGCTTCCCATCAGGGTGAATATGCTGATGATATGCTGATGGAGCACGCCCACCGATGAGGCCGGGTGGTCCGACATGCTCCTCGTGATTTAATTGTGGCTTATGGGGGAGCGGGGAGAGGGGTCAAGGTGACCGCAGGGGTGGAGCTCCCTCATTCTAGGCTCTGGCCCGTGACTTTTTTTTTCTCTCTCCCTTTTATGTCCGCCTATCACTTCACTCCAGACCTGATAAGTGTTTCGCTCACCCGCAGAGAGACCGAGATGGCTGGGGGAGGAGGGAGGGAACCGGGTGGAAGTGTGGCCCCCGGCGGCAGCAGAGGAACAGATGTTGGGGCGGCTGGCACTTGGCAGAGGCAGAGCTCAAACGCTAATTACTGTGCTAAACTGTTAGCAAAATATGTGTCTGTGTCATCTCACACTTTTAAGAGGTGGATTTATGGTCAGAAGGAACTTTGTCTTCTTGAAGGGGACCATTTAAAACTAATGGATTCAAACTAATGGATATGGATGCTGCAGTGCTATGTCTTTATTAGTTTATTTGCAGGGTAATCATCACTGTTTGGCTTTTTGACTTAATGAATTGCTTTTTATGATCCTCCGTACTCCTTCTACGATGCCCGAAACACTTTAATCACGATATGCTTTACACACATAGTAAAACTCTGAAACGAACTTACTTGGCACCTTATATTTATCTCATTCACCCCTCTAACTTTTCTTCTGCTGCTGTGATTACCGCGTCTCCCCTTAGACATCATTACATTTTCCTTGAATCAAGCCTGAATTAATGGCTTTCTATTAGTCAGCAGAAAATGTGCTCAGGACCTAAGCTGCCGCCCTGTTGGTGTCAGAAGCCGTGCAGCGCTCAATGCCTCATGGGAATCTGGCACCAGTCCACACTACACTATCCTCGAGGACAAGGAGCTCATTATCAGTGAAGGCAGAGCTGTCTTACTGGCAATGGTGGCCCGTGTTTGCAGAGCTGGGGGAGTGTGACAAAATATTGGGGGCCACACTGCCTCTGGGGCCCTAGGTTATTATCAGAGCTGACAGAGCATCGTTGATGAGCTGCCTGTATCTGAATATAAAGCTGCTTTTGCCGAAAAGGTTTCTTTTTTTTTGCAGAGAAGTGCACAGATATGTGCAGCGGCTGTTTCCTGAGTCAGAAGTAGAAGAGATATCAGGCGGGAAACAGGCAGAGGAAGAGGAGGAAGTGAAAGATGTAAATGCAGATGAAAGGCGGAGCAGAGGATGGGATGGGACGGATGGGAACGTGGCCATTGCCTTAGGGCGGCTTCGATCTCCCTACTGGAGAGTGACCAAAGCACAGGCATGAACACACACACACACACATTTTCTCAAACTGTGCCAGTTCAGAAGCTCTAATCAGAGCCGACATGTGATTTATCCTCCTACTGTTGGAACATGCACCACATAGACACAAAGAAAATCAGATTACTGGATATCACACTGTTACTGAACACATTCAGGACCAGGCGTCGGTTTGCTGGCACCAAAACGTTTGCTCTTGCATTATTTTAATATTTCCACTCACCTTTGTTGGTGAATCAACCCTACTTGTACAAGAGTTTCTGCCTACGACGAGGTTTACACAGTTGTTACAATTTCGGCCGCTTTTCCAATTTGGATTTGACATGAAATTATCTCTTGTATTAGTCACCTCCATAACTCGCTAATTCTCCTTCTCATTTCATTCCCAAATACACAATCACCCAGCCACGGGCACTCTGCACAGATACACACATCCCCCTCAGCTGCGGTGCAGAGATAGACAGTCAGCCTCATAACTGCGCAGAGGGCCGAAATTGAAAATGCTGTAATTATGCTCTTCATGAAATTAGCCAGCCGAGGAAAAAACACAATTGAGAAGCTGTCCATTTTGGAGATAAGGATTAATACTAATCAAGCCCACATGTTCTGACTGGAGCACATAAAACCCAGAGTGGTGTTTGTGTATGAGTGGGTGTCAGAAGGGGGATTTTTAATTAAAGACACACTTTCTCAATGGTGCTAGAGTAGGGGGAGGGAGGGCGGCGGAGAAGAGGATTTGCGCACACGACTGTTGTTGAAGGGTGTGAGATGATTTACTCGACCTCGCGGTTACTGCCCCTGCTGTCACTTTGCTTCTCTCGTCTCCTCTCTGTTAATTACATTAAAGGCTCCTCTCACAGAGTTAATGACATCCCACTGTCTTCTAACAAAGTGAACACCCACCCTCTGTGTGTCTGTGTGTCAGACTGAAAGGTGGAGGAACTTGTCTCTCATGCCATCTTGTCAAGATAGCAATAGATGTGTGCAGAGGTTTTACTAGAAACACTGGACTTCCTGAAAACAGCTCAAACGGTTGTGATGTCTGCAGAAAACCACAAAGTAACCTAACACAAGCTCCCAGGTAATTAAAATCTATTTCAGTGGAGTACTATATAATAATGGGTAGTTTGACAGTTGGTTGTGTGACAAGCTATTGGCTACTTTTCCTCTGCTGTGGGGAGAACTTTTACACATACAGACCTAATCTGTGCTACCACTTACTGCAGTAGTAACTATGAAAAGTTTATTTCCCCTTAAGGAGTACTCCAGTGTTTTAGCATTTTTCCCTCCATTACACCAAGATAGTTGTGAGAAAAAGAAGAGACACAACATAAACCAATGAATGGTCATATATGGTACAGCAAAGGCCGGACATCCTCGCTATGATACTGTAGCTTGCACAGTGTGACACCTGCCCACGTGTGCAAGAATCTTACGAGCACAGGTGGAAGTAGGAGAAACTACTACTACTACTACTACTACTACTACTACTACAAAGAAGAACTACTACAAATAATTTTATGTTATTAAGTGTGTTAAGTACTAAATGTGCACAAACAAGTGTGTTTTAACCCTTTATCGGGCAAAGAAGCATATATGGTAAGTTCAGCACACATTTTAAGTCCCTGCGCCACATGTTTTGATAGATAGATAGATAGATAGATAGATAGATAGATAGATAGATAGATAGATAGATAACTTCATTAAGCATAGTGAGGGAGAGAAGCTCCAGCCAATCAGAAAAGATCAAGACAACATTCTCAGGTCGACTCAGGGTCAAATAAGGTCTGCAACGTCCAATTCTGCATGAACGCTGAGTGTAAGCGCTCTATGAGGTACCACAAAGAAGTGGCCTAATGTTGTCTAATGGGATAATGTGTATGTTGACAAGTGCATGTATCAACACTTATGTTCTAATGGTATAAATAAATGTTTATTTATTTATCACTTAAGGGCAAGGAACCATATGTGGTAACGTCACTGATCTTGAAAAACGTCATAAATAGATAAAATAAGTCATCTTATGCCCTACAATAACACTCTAGGTGCAGGGGTGTCAAACTCATTTTAGTTCAGGGGCTACATGCAGCTCAATGTGATCCAAAGCGGGCCGGACCAAAAATATTATAGTACAATAACCTATGAATAATAACAACTCAAATTTTCTCTTTATTTAGTGCCAAGAAGTACACATACATCACAAAAATGTTACATGTACTGAGCTATACCTTTGCAAAACATATATTAATAGCCTGGATTTTTTTTTTTTTTTTTTTTTTCAATGTTATTATTTTTTGCCGTTCAGTTTTAGATGTAATGTTCTGTCCAAAACAGTGGACGAATTAGCAATAGCAGTTACTTTTGTAGTACACTGTTCTCTTATTTTACAGGAGGGTCAAAGCTAGCCTGAGTAATCACTCTTTGCATGGAGGATGAGTGGATTGCAGGTCTACTGGAGTATTAAATTTGGGACGTGTGTATAGCAGCGGTTAGAATGTCTGACTCTTTCTATGGTGCAGATTAGCTTCATGTACAGCTATGCTGCCCAAGAGAGCTCAGCCTCCCAACAAAACCACTGTGGCCCAAGAGATCCCTTCTCGTTACCAGGAAATACATTATCACCGAGGTACTTCTAGATGCGCACACATAACATTTATTTTTGACCAGGTGCTTCCCATTAAGTCCATCAATTAAGCAAATTAGTCTATGGTATTTAACAATTGGCGCATGCGCATGTTGGAGCTCACTTGAATTCATTTCAGTGTCTTAGCCCTCGTGCAACCCTCTTGCATGCTCTCTGTCGGTCCATTCACTTGGGGTCCCAGAGACCCCAGGTAGCCCGAGGGTTAACAGTACTCACAGTTCCTGGGATGCAGAATGTTGTTGGCTATAATCTGGCAAATCCCTCCTTCAGAGGTGTCCCGTCACGGTGTGTGGAAACATGTCCTCAGGCTCCGTCTACGTTCATAAGCATCCGGTTCTCAGCAGCTTGGTGCAGCAAGTGTTTAGCAAACACAAGTCTCTCATACTGCTAGCACGACGAGCTAGTTAGCTACAGTCCGCAGTGTAGTCACGGTTTAGCATCAATTAAGTAGAATTCTCGACGGGGAAAAAAAATAACTTCCACTGAGCGTTTCTCCAGCAAACAAATACACTAAATAACTAAACCACACTAACTTAAATAGATATACCTTATTGAACGAGAGTTTTTTTCCTCTCGGTCCCACCCACCTGGTTACCCGCTCGGTTTACTTGAACATTAATTGGCTAATCAAACTGATTGACACTTCTCGACACAATTTACAACACAAGACTATGGTGCGTTCAGGAACAATGCTGAACATAGGACATTCCATACACTTAAAGAACCTTACCAAATACTAGTCGTCTTCAATGTAATTTCAACATTTTGCAAATGCATGCTCTGGTGGGTCAGTTTTGTCCCACGGGCCATATGTTTGACACTGCTCTAGGGTGAGAATTTCCACGTACGTATTTCAGAGTGCCCTATAAATGGCCCAGTGACATTTTATTTCCTGTGCTTACCTACACAGGTGTGTCTTAACCCTCTCCCTCTCTGTTTGTCTTAAGGCTCTTTTAGAGTACTGCAGGACATAGACGATGTAACTTACACACGTAGCAAGCTGGTGCAAGCCATTTATACTTGTGCCTCATCAATCTCGCTCGTCTATAAAAGTGCCACCCAAACGCTAGTTGGCGTTGTGTCCTTTTGCAAGTTCAGTTAATATTTGTTTCTACTTCCTGCTTCACTTTCAACAGTGGTAACTGCAACTGCGCCGAAATACATTTCTGGGGATGTACATGTCAGCTACAGCATTGGGGTCTGCGTATGCCCTGCACTGTCGCTGTAACTTCTGTGTCAATTTGACTCAAAAGTTGAAACCATCTGTTAGTTCTCTGCCTCCACACTCTCCATCTCTCTTCTTTCTTTTCTTCCTCTTTCATCTTTCATTACAGGAACGAGATGGACCAGGAGCCAAAGACTCTTCTGAAGATCATCCTCCAATCTAGAAATTCCACTCCTCTCGTCAGTTACTCGTCTGCTACCACATGTGACTGCTTCCTTAATGATTTGGCAATTTAACCATTAATACAATGCAATATCTTCACTGTTTGAAATATCTTGTCACATTAAAAATGTAGTTTCCTGTGAGACACTCTGTGCCTGCCGTAGCCTTGATCTTTGAAAATCTTATGTTGCTAGCTTGTTAGAGAGGATTCCTACTATAATGTTGTGGTATTTGAGATAACCTTGTGACATGTAAACAGATTTTGATGTGTAAAACTGGTACATATACTGTGTATGTCTCCCTTGTGCCTCCAAACCAGTTCTGACCTGAGAATGGACATGGGCCTTCAGATGGTGTCCTGTGGTTTCTCGCAACAGAATGTTGTTAGTGGAGGACTTTGGGTTGAGAGGGCTAGGGTCTGTGGATCAGGCTTGTTTCAGTGCATCCCAGATACTTGGTCAGTTTGGGATCGGGTTTTGTGTGTGTACCTGTGTCAGGCTGCATCCTGCAGGGGGTGGCTGCTGCCATCAAGGAGTGTCATTGCTATCGGGTGGGGATGCCTGGTCTGGTCTAGGTGGGTGGTACAAAGCCAAGTAACATCCACACGAATGCCAGCAGAATGTTATATTGTCACGAGACGGTCAGTGTTGTTTACTTCACCTGACAGTGGTCATAATGTAATATGTGATCGGTGTAGTAGCCTTGACTGTCTTATTTGTGTCCAAACTTACTTTCATTCCACAAGTGAGGGTTTTGGGGACGAATCAACATCCCTGTACCTTTCAGTCTCTACTCTCCAGGCGTTTCACTGGACAGCTGCGTTCCAGGGTCCTGAAAACATCAATACTACTTCGTCTCAGCAGCTAAAAAGGTCTGTTAGCTCTGCCAACTGTGCGCGATGCCATCCAGCCACCTCCCCCTATATGTCAATAAAGTTAATCACAAACCCCAGCAGGCGACGTGTCAATTACTCCAAATTGGATCGGAGCCAAAGCACTGCTGCGCAAGAGTCAAACTATCAATAACAAACTGGCATCCAATGCTGCACCAGCTAATACATTACGGTAAACACAAACACCTCAATTTAATTAATTGGCTGTGAGGTGGTTACATCTACTTAGAAACAATTCACTAGAAACAGATTGCTTTCAGTCAGTGACGGCCAGGATTAATACAGCTTCACAACGCTGACAAAAAAACTGATTGCATGCATTCTTTCCAAGTGGCTATTTCCACTGTCCAGTTTTGCCACATTTTAACCTTCCTCAGTGTATGGTTGCAAGAAACTTCATGCTGCTAGAAACCAATTAAACATAAGGATTTAATTAAGATTCACAATAATATTTTGAGTTGTTATATTAGTAAAGATCGTAAAGACTTCTTTGCTTGATTTTACAATACTTTGCAAGATATTTTTATGCACAGTATAATACAGTAAGTCCACGCTTGTCGCCTGTTAGCAGTGAATACTCCACTATGCACAAAGACTGGATTTAAGCCATTTTTACAGTAAACCTAAGCCAGGATTATGTACAGTATGTTTGTCCTCTTATTTGGCATAATGATGCTGGATTACACTTATACATGTACAATTATAGCACTAGTCCAAGTCTGACACAAGTCTCACACAAAAGTAAACTGAGAGTATGAGAGCCTCTTAGCTCCAATGTAGAGTGTGCAAAGAAAGCGACCAAGGAGCAGAAAAATAAAACTGCTAAACATTCACAAAACACAGCTATGGCACTCACATTAAACACAGAGAGAAATCAATAGTTTCTATTTTCCAATTCTGTTCATGGAAATGGTCTCAGGGGAGAGCATGTGTCCTTGTCTGAGCAAGGCCAGTTAGAGTTCAATGTGTTCAAATATCCGTATCAGAGTTTATGACCCCCATTAATGCCCCCGAGGATGTTCTCTCCACAGCTGAGCAACATGATGAAACAAAGACTATCACCTCACTGACACTCTCTTTGATCATGGATAGGGTTTATTAGATCTGAGGTCAACAAAGCTGAACAAATCTGAGAACAACTGCACAGTGGAATATACAGAGTAAGTGTAAATTCGATTGTGAGCCAAAGCTTTCTTCAAAGAGCAAACATAACTCTTTTTTTAATGTTTTCTAACAAAAGATATATGAGTGTTTTAGTTTAACTTGTTTAACCAACATCACAGAGTGTTTCATTTAATTAGGGTTAGTGCTAGGACCCCAAACTCCTACCAGTTAAATTGTGTGGCATAAAAACCAGTTCCAGGTTCCACATTTTTGAGGTGTCCATCTGACCTGCATCTCAGAGAGTAGCCTATTATACTCATTCTGTCCAGAGAAGTCAACTAACTTGGTTATATGCCTGCAAGCACCATCTAAAGTATATTTCTCCAAGTCCACCCCTATTTTTTGTGCTTTCTTTATACACGTAACTACAATGATTGTGTGTTACGGTTCAAGTGCATTTTAAACGTGATTGCTGGGTCTAAATGTCCACATGGTGTGTTCACACTAGCAATGAGAGGGCAACAAACTAAAATAAATTTCAATGGACGCTAGAGATATAAGGTGACGTCCAACACTTGTCTCTACTTTTTGGGGCAAGACGAGCAACATGAAAGGTTCACTGGCTTCAACTTGCGTTGCTGATCCACTGAGGCCAGTCTCATGCCTTTGCTTCACCATGTTGCCTTGTTGTGTATACAATCAAAGCCATTTCCAAACATCTCCATCAATGCAATCGGCAAGTGTTTGAGTGAGCCTCCATTGGCGACTCTGTGAAAATGTCGCTGGCAAAGCTAACTGAGTGTTTGTCATAGTGTGAATGCACCAATACAGAACACTGTTGATTGCAAAATATAGCAGTGAGAAGTTCCCACTTAAACTTGCATGTTGACACGCTGGTTTGGTGTGATTTAGAGTTTCCCAGTTTGATTTGTGGCAAGAGGCAATGACACGCCAAGCAGATGGTCGACCATGGTCTCTGGTGTTGCGCAGTTGAGTAGAATATCCTGCACTGTTGCTACTACTCAAACCCGATTCAGTGCTCAGTCAGAGAGCTCAGTCTGATTGGCCATTCTGGTTAGCAAACCAAACTTTTATTCAGTTGAAAGAGTCACAATGCCAAAGGTACAAGTAGGAACAGCAGGAAAAGTGGAGTAAGACCTCACCCATAGAATGTTCCCTGCGTGGATAAGTAACCATTTTAATAAATCTATTCATCTAGAAATAATTCCTGATATGAAAGCTAATTTCCCTTCCATTCTTTCCGCAAGGTAACACCCACCGCCTCCACAGAGCCTGGGGACAAATTATGAAGTTCCACTTCCTATACTCTGTGATGAAATTATTACCCCCAGTCCACATTATGGAGCGCAACTGCCCCAATACGGGAAAATTGCCTTTGATCATATTATTATATACTGACGGCAGCGGCATTTAGACTGAGCTGTTCACCATCATAAACGCTGAGTGTTACAGGCTTTGCTACAACCACACAATGGATATGGCTCCCCTCAGCCTGCATTTGTCTGCCCATGTTTCAACGGAACCTGGAGCAAGGCCAGCTTCATTGGTATAAGGCTTTTGTCCAGTGGATTCAGGACTAAGATCAAACAGGAAACAAAAAAAACAAAAAAAAAGCAGCAACAAAGATAGATGCCTGGATTTCTTTAAATGCTGCAGAGAATTGCTGTAATCAGTTATAATACTTTTATGCAGTCATTTATGGGGAAATATAGAGGCCCTGACCAAAACATGAAATACATTCTTATCTTGTTTAGGCTCTATTAGGGGACTTGAGAGAGAAACCAGATCATGCTGAGCCACCATGGCCTCCATATCTCTGGAGTGTTTGTAAATTGCTATCAGTTACATCAGCCTGCTTAAAGGCTCCTGCAGCCACAGCATCACGAGGCAGGAACCCATCTTCTTTTTACTGGTAATGACTATGTGAGAGTGAGGGATGGATGAGCTTGACGCAGACTGTGAACAACGACAGCCTCCAATGACACTTCTACCAAAACTGCCAGCAGTGTTTACCTTCAGGGGAGAACGACAGGAGGAGAAAATTGGAGACAAAGGAGAGGAAAGAGGACTGGAATGAGGGAAGAGAGTACAGCGTTGCTGGGTGTGTGCGGAATGCTTCAGAATAGCCGCAGAGAAAATATTGTTGTATATGTCTATGTGATGTCCCTGGAGAAAATTCATGGGAGATTATTTCACACTCATTCCCCGGAGAACTACAAAAGACACTACAATGATGGCAGTCAGATGAAACAGCTCGACAAATATGACAGATGAGAACATCCTGACAGCTAAAGTAGAGAGACAGCCTCATCCTCTCAAGGACACTATTCAGTGCTATCTTTAAAACTTGTGTTTTATCACACCAAAGTGTAATGTTTAGAGCTTAAATTGGCTCTTCAACAGTCCCAGGCAGGAATGTGGCTTCACTCAGCATATACCCCTCCAAGTCAGAGTCAAAATAACGTCAGGGGTTCTTTTAAAATTAGTCCTTGCACATGAGGGATTTGGAAGTTTCGACCAAAGCAAAAGCTAAGAACACAGAAGATTCTGTACATCAAATAAAGTCAAAAAATAGAACATTCTTATGTGCAAAATTATTGTCAATGCAATCAAACACAAAAAGCACTGGATCCTATGAATCTCTCAATGAAACCAATATTTTGATAGATCCCTGGACAGTTAAATGCTCATGTTTTAACATCAGTAGTTCATAATGCAGACTTGGCAACTACAATATAGTCATCTAATTAATAATCAAATGTAGCTATAAGTTGATATACTGACATTTATGAGTTTATATTTGCTCAGGCATAACATTATGACCACTGACAGGTAAGGTATATAACACTGTCTATACAATGTTCTGCTGGGAAACCTTTGGAGTTGGTACTCATGTAGATGTTACTTAGACATGTACCCCCCACCTAGACCAGACCAGGCACCCCCACCCCATAGCAATGACACTCCTTGATATCAGCAGTCATCCCCAGCAGGATGCAGCCTGACACAGCCTAACTCTGGCCTCAAAATGATCAAGTATCTGCAGGATGCACTGGAACAAGCCTGACTGACAGAGACTCCTCCCCTCAACCCATAGGACCCAAAGAAGGTCCATGTCCATTCTCTGATGGAACTGTTTTGGAGGCACAAGGCAGACTTATACAATATTAGAAAGGTCATAATGTTATGCCTGATCAGTTTATATGTGCGCATGCCTTATAAGTAGTTTGTTCTCTGCATTTAACACTTCCATGTCAGTATACTTGGAGCAAGGCACACAGGATGTAGTTTGAGGGGTTTTAGGTACTTGCTCAAGACATCTCAGGTCTGGACATAGAGGGGCTCACCCTCATAATCTATTTTATCAAACATGTGTTTTACTGTACTATATAAGCATTCGTTATTTGCCAATACACCTACTCAGCATTAATGATTTTTGCACCAGCTATAAATGCTAATTAAAGTGGAGATGTTAAAGATTTGGCTATTTCTCTTCAAATTGGTAATTTGTATTGCATTTCTGCATACAATATGATACGATATGCTGACCACAATATATTACATATCTCAGATTATGAGCTTATGAGAAGAAATAGCAATCACATTGACCCACGGATGGGAGGAAACTAACAAAATTTGGTAAAACTGTGGAGGAAGACACCAACACCAACGGCCCTTGACCCGACAAGAGACTCACATTTTTCAGATTCAGCCTGTTTTAGAAGCATCGCTTTAAATGTTTTATCTCAGAATTTTTTTTCCAAGTCATTGTACTAAGTCACAGATAGATTTTTGTTTCCACAAACACAAGGTAAAAACGCTCCGAGGCAAAATGTTTTCCAGCCTCTCATTGGAGGGAAGTTTGCATGAGGGCAAGCTGTGAAAAATGACTCAACGTTTTCCACCCAGGTCTTCTGGCACCGGTGGGTCACCATCGCTCACTGATGCTGTTCAAATTGGGCCGGGGACTTGGGAGTGTCTCTGCTAAAAGTGTGTGTGTGTGTGTGTTGTGTCAGAACAAGTGAGCAGAAAGTTAAGAGATTATGGGAGCAACAATACACATTAGAATGCCCCACAGACTCGATTTCTCGCTGTCTACGTCTATTTTTTTTTTCTTCAGCTGTGTGTGTTTGGTCTCTTGCTGTTCCTTCACCTGCCTCCCTTAAAAGTCAAAGTGTGTGTGTCCTTTCTATCTCTATTCTCCAGCGTGTGTTGTCGAATCTGCCCGCTACACTTGAAAACCTGCGCGGACAGAAGCAGGCAGTGATTGGCCGGCTAACACAAGCAGGAGAACAGCTCCATCCCTCCCATCATTTATTTCTCACATTCGCACTCTCATTTATTCCTGTCGTTCACCCGCTCTCATTTCTCAAATTCAGCTTCTTATTAAGTGTCTGTCATGTGCGCCATTTGTCCATGCCGCTGCGTTTCTCCATTCCCTCATTTGCCCTTCATACCACTCTGTCCCCCTTTTGCTTCACCTTGCTGCTCAATTACTGCCGTATTTCTACTCTGATATTGTATTTTTTTATATATATCTTATTCAACCAGGTTTGCTAACAAAAGCAAAGCTTGAGTGGAGATGATTCAACTGGAACATTTTTGAGTTCAGTGGCTAGGTCAACAGAATAGTGCTCATGATAACAACCATCTGATCACAGTTCTTCCACTGGCTGTATGTCCTCATTTCAATTTCAATAAAGTACATATTGAGACCTTGACAAAAAGCTGATAGGTGGTCTGCCTAACTAATATAAAAGAAGGAACCAAAACATAAAGGTGAGACAACACTATTGCACTCTTTCACTGCTAACAGCATCATTTTGAGAAACCAGGACGCTTTCTATTAATGCTCCAAACTGGTTTTTAATTCACATTCGCTGCTCCATAGTATCAAAAAGGCTGCTGCTGGACTTAAAGCCCTCCTACACATTGATGTATGTCAAAGCCGGCTGTCGTTTCCACTCCACTGCCAAATTAGTTGTCTATCACTCTCACTCCTGCCTGTTTCCTCTCCTCTGATCCTTGGCAGCAGACCCTGGCTGGATTATTCATTGAAGGCCCATGGGACATGGAAGTCAAACTGCACCCTCCCGCTATTCAAAGCATGAGCACAGTGAGTGAAAAGTGATTCAACCTGGCAACACAAAGAAGGCCTTATCCCTTACAGCTTTTAGCTGATTTGCTCTTAAAAGACTTTTTCTTGATAAATCGCATTTTCCGTTGTGTCACTTTACAAGAAGTTTTATTATCAAGGTAAACCAGGACAAGGGAGATTGAAGTCTGAACATGAGAGTACTTTGCATGCAGCATATCTCTTACAATGGCACGAATCCCATGTGTCTAAATGAATTTGATTAACATTGCAGATAGTGTCTACACACGACTGTTGGTTAAATAATTGGCTTAGTAAGCAGGCTTTCAGATCAGGTTTGTGGTCTTTTCTTTGGAACCTGACATTTTTTCAGCATCTTATGGAACTAATACAGCAATTAAGATTAAAATATATTTTATTACAATATATTACACAGTACAGTATGTGCTTATTACCGCTAGTACTGTAATTTTGTTCTTTCATGTAATAATTAAAGTGACAGCTTTCAGGCTTTCAACCTTTAGTGGACCATTAAATCCGGACAAAACAGGTGGCTTGTCGAGCCACTTTTATTCCCATAATGCAGCATTATGTCCAATCGGCACAAAATTGCACAGAATACACGGGTCCTAGCTGATAGACGGACCTATGAAGGGTTCTTTCGCAATGTGCCATTTCAATCACACATTTCAAAGGCTTCATTATTGTTTCCTTAAATGAAATGTCGATCACTACCTGTGATCAAGAAAGCAGGCCAAGGCTGGGTATAGAGTAGGTGTATCCTTAGGAATTATCCAAAGAATTTGTGTTAAAATATAGTCAGTGCCATATAATTCACATCCACAGTGGTCCACCCAAGTTTCAGTAATTAAAAAAAATAAATAAAAAAAAAATTGTATTTTGCAAATCACTAAAAGCATCTGCTGTTAAATATATTATATATAAAAACTGAGATTTACCGCCAAGAACTGCTGCCTTTGCCTTTAGTCACAGGGGTTACAAAATACTCAAAAAGAGTTCAGATACTGATCAATTCACTGAGCACAAGTCTAGACACACTCTCTGTACATGGAGACCTTTAACACTGTGGTGATTGTGACTCATCAGAAAATGGACATAGACCTTCTGAGGGTGTCCTGTGGTGTCTGGCAACAGAATGTTATGAGTGCGGGACTTTAGGTCCTATGGGCTGAGGAGAGGGGCCTCTGTGGATCATCCCACAGATACTCTATCAGTTTAGGATCTAGAGAATTTAGAGGCCAGGTCAACACCTTGTTTTCTGAGTTGTTTCTAAAGTGTTTTTGAGTGTGTGTCTTTGTCAGGCTGCATCCTGCTGGGGATGGCTGCTGCCATCAAGGAGTGTCATTGCTGTGGAGTAAGATGGTGAAAGTTATTCACTTCTCCTGTCAGTGCTTTAAATGTTGTGATTGATCAGGGCATATACCTAAAGTAACAGCAGCAAAAAAGTTTACTGGAATCAATGCTGGTTTACATCTCTGTTCATGAGTGTTATGCAGTCATATGCAAATCAATAACTCAATAGAGATTTCAAGACATCCAGTTCCACCAGTTATTTAAAAATTTGGCTGAGGTAGTGCAGTTCTGTGAGGGACCATGGTCCCAAAGTACTCCCAGATCTGATCCAGAGCTAGCATGCCTCTTGTTTGAGGTTGTCGATACCAAGGGAGGTACGGCCAGTTGTTAAATCAAAGGGTCCACTTGGACTATGAATTTTTAATGTGTTTTCCATTAGGGTTGTACCGATCCAATCACGTGACTCGGAAATCGGGGCCGATCACGCAACTGAAGACTCGATCGGGACTCGGACGTTACGACCTGATCAGAGATCGGTTTTATATATATTTATTTAGTCATTATTTGTATTAGATTGTTGATATATGGGCTATTGGTGATTCAAAAAAATAAAAAATAAAATGAGTATTTACTACCACCGTTTACGGCATGCGCATGTGCAGAAGACCAGCATGCTAGTTTGTTTTGAAGCGGAGTGGCGAGTTGTGGCGCACCATGTCTGCTGTGTGGAAGTATTTTAAAGTATGTGAGGAGAACGATGCAGTCACAAACTGTCAAATTTGCAAAGTTGGAATATCGAGGGGTGGTAAGGACAAAGCGGACACCTTGGATAGTTTTCTTCGATCTTTTTCATTTTTTAAATGTATTATAAGAGTATCGGATCGGGACTCGGTATCGGCAGATACTCAAAAGTCAAAGGACTCGGACTCGGATCGGGGGCAAAAAACCCTGATCGGAGCATCCCTATTTTCCATACAGACAGGAAAGATAGCTTAAGCAGACTTGTGACTTAGATGATCTGGTTTCATTTATGGCCAGGTAACACAGAACAGCTGGGTAATGATGAGAGGTGTAGTAAAATTGTGGATCGTGATACCAAACCAGTTAGGTGAAACCTGCTAGAGTACTCTCATGCTAGAGTAACTGAGAGACTGAGGTATAATTCATCAAAGTGTCGTACAGTATATCAGAATGTAGTCAATAATTGGTAGGAAGATCAATTAGCCCTCCACTCCAATACTTGTCACATAACACTTTTAACCTACAGAGTCTTTTGACCCTGGCCACAGCTCGTTACTCTATTCTCCATTAAAAAAAAAAAAGTTGTTCAGCCTGTCTGTCCTCCAGCTCACCCGGCTCCACTCACCTGGTGAGCCTCTGCCAGCCAGCTAATTAGCTTTAGCGCTTTTACAACGATTACATTATCTTTACTGCAGCTTCCCAGTACGCCACATTAACTGCAGAATAGATGCTGTCAGCTGCTCTGGAAACAGCCATAGCTAAAGGTGAGCCACAGGGCCCAAGCCTCTCAGTGTAACTACAGATGGAGATAATGTCAAATAAAGCAGCGTTCAATGCGATCAAGCCACGAGCTAATTGCCCACTTAACACCATCAAATACTGTAAATGATAATGATACTAAAAGATTAAAATTGTTCACTTATTTATTGTTGTTTAGAGCCATATTCACTGATGCTTGCACATTGGTGCACCTTCATTCATTCCTGTGATTGATCCTCATGGTAGTAGCGTGTTTCTGTTGCCATTGTTGAAAGTGAAGCAAGGAAGTAGAAATAAAAATTGATCTGACTGCTAAAAAAGACACAGCGCCAACTAGTGTTACAGAGGAGATGAGCACACAAGTATAAATGGCGGTGTAGGCTATGTACGTACGTAGGTTACGTCATCTAAGTCCTGCAGACATAAACCATGCTTAATATGTATGAGTTAACTTTTTAGTTCAGTGAACATTAACATAATGATATAGCCTTAAAGTGCAGCCTCCCAGCTTAATTTGACGATATCCAAATTGGACTGAGGGTGTAAGAATTACAAGCGTTTTTATACATAACAGTATACTTTTAGGACATTCAAATTAACCTCAATCATAAATACATTGTTAAATTTTAATACCTTGTTGAGAATCCTTGCAGGCAGCGACTGCCCGAGATCTGGAACCCATTGTGATGCTTTGCCATCCCTTTACTTCACTTGTTAGTGGGTTCTTACTTTATTCAGAGCTTCCACTTAAAAACATATACAGTATGTTTTATAACTGTAACTTGCTACATACTACAGTGCATTAATCTTGGTCCCACTTTATTTTGTTCACTGCAACATGCTTTTCCAGAACAAAAATCAAGTAATCCCGTCCATTTTACCTTTTAGAAAATCCATAAAAACTATCAATGACGTCTGGGGACACATTTTCTCAGGTGAAGCTGATTCCTTCAACAATCGCCCCCTACACACTACCCACCGGCTGGCATATAAAAACAACATTTTGCACAGTTTGGACAGAATGGAACATGACTGATTGAAAGTGCCCGACTGAGAGCAGCAGTAGTCGAAAAACACTACCTATGTACAGTAAGATAGCAGTTTACTGTTCTGATTCCAGTGTATGAAAAATGTTCACCTTCCTTATCGTATTATTCACAGTTCCTGTTACTCCCCACTGCCTGTGCTACCTTAATTTCCTGAAGCCCGTTTTAAAAATACGAGCAGGATGGGTCAGGGTTTCCATGACTTTCTCTAATTTATAAAAGATACATCTTAGAGCTGAAACAAGGCGTTAAGTTGCTCTTTTACTACAGCATTTATGTTTCCTAAAATCAGCTCATATATTTCAAATGTCTGACTTAATTAAACAGTGTCAGAGAGCAGCTATGAATGTGCAAATAGTCTTTGCATAACAAGCAGTCATTAAAATATCGGAGTGGCGTAAATGCTGCACGCGTCCAGACCCCGAAAATAAACCAGGCGGTCACATGGAAATAGCTGTGACTATTGCTGGTATGGTAAATTTTGCACATTTTACTAAAGTAAATATCGTTGCAATAATGTAAGAAGGGAAAAAAAGGCAATAAAGCACTCCTATTTGAGCGCCTGGAGATATTTTTGCAGGAATCCATTCACCTCTGAGAGGTAAGATAAAGACAGTAGAGGTCGTGTTATGAAAGCTGTGATTGCCTCCTTTTTTCTGCAGATGGCAGGCACGAAAATAAACTAATAAAAATACGAAAGCGCATGAAAAAAACATGAGCGGCAAATGTAGCATGCATGCAAAACTCTAGTAGAGTTTAAGGTATCATAAAATAGAAATATTGTTTATCTACTCTCAGATCTGTGGATTAAATGGATCAGGAATGAAATAAAGTGTCCTCAGAATAAAACGTGTGATACTAAAGTGGAAAACATACAGAGGAATGTTGTGCTTAATTAATATTTACATATATGTCTGAACATTGATTCATTAGAGTCTGTCACGGGGCACTCTAAACTATTTATGACAACAACAGTCTATGTGTCAAGAGGAGATTAATAATGCATTACTCCCTGCCCGTAGCAGATGATAGACAGTGGATGAAGTCCTAGCTGCATGCTTGTTGGATGGTCTTTTGATGCCGATCAATATTGAAGAGGATAATGAGAAATGCTTTATGCATGTCAATGCGTCTTCACAGCAGCCATGTGGAATATTTACGGGCTTGAAAATCCATCTTTCCTTTGGACTGGAGAACATAATCATGGCGTTGTAAATCACAGGCCAGTCTGCAACAATGTCACTCTCAGTCATTTTCAATAATTTTCCTGTGAGGGTATTATCACAACAGCCAATTTGGGTTTTGGATCTCTTGCCCTTCAGTAACCACTCCAGCACTGTGTGTATATGTGTATGTGTGTGTGTGCATTCACTCCTGCATCTATACTTCACAGCATTTCTGTGGAAATCGGTGCGTGAGCGTACTCGCGTGTGGCGTCTTATCCCCCCTATTCACTGTGAGCTGGCTGAGCAAATTGATACCGCGCCGGGATTCCTGGCGATCTGTAAGTCCGCTGTCACGGTGATGAGAGCGCCCACAAAGACGCCGGTGTTGCGGTAAATGTCAGCGTGTCAGCAAGGAGTGACACAGAATATCTCCCGCTTGGAAACGTGGGAGCCGTTCACCTCGGCCCGGCGCACGCATGACAAGGCCAAACTCGTAGATACATGAATAATCCCTCCTCATGCACGGAACGGGAAATCACAGACGCGCACACGCAGGAGGAGAGGAAGGTTCACCTCGAGAGATGTATAAACATGGGGTTTAACGCTGTGGTGTATGAATGTTAACTCAGCCGTACCTGTCAGGAGGAGCCGTATTTCAGTTTCACAGGCTGAGCATGTGTGTGTGTGTGTGTGTGTGTGTTTCAGGGGAGAAGCAGACATGCATATTCAGTCAGTTACCCATGTGAGCATGTTTACGTGGGCTTTTCATTCCCATCACTCTGTCTTTCACTCACAGACATATACGCAGGCAAATGTGTTTGTCAGTGATGCAAGGTATTCTGGGAATCGCTTGTGTCCGTGCAGTTTTGAACAGACACAAATTGAAGCTGAAGACATAAACAAGGATTGTTTGTTTGTATCGGTATATTGACTGGAGCTTCCCTCCGCATTTAAATCTGCAATTGTTCCCTTCAGACTAAAGTAGTTTAGTTTATGGTTCCTTAGCTAGGACTCTGTTTTACCACTGTCACATATACAATAGGAATTAAAATTCTACCTGTAGTGTAGTAGCTGTGGATTATTAAAGTCAGTCTGAGATGACCACAGACATGTAGCTCTCACCTAGACTAGACCAGCCCCCCCAAGACCAGACCCCAAACTGATCAAGGGCGGTGCAAACTTTTGATTACTCCACAGCTCAAGAATACAACGGGAAAGTATAAACAAATGACACAGGACATGAGAGTCTGCTGTGATGATATTCCTATGCCAATAAGGACTGCAATATTACATTCCCAAAATGTAATGTGATCACGTATGTGATTTCATTCCACGCTGAATTTCAAGTTCCCCTATGGTCATACTAGCACTGTCCTAAGAGGGCTCCAATGTTCAGAGAAAATCACTGGCCCTGATCAGATGGTATTAGTGCTAAATCCTGCCTGGACTGGTTGAAATTCTGTGCTGTACTTTGAGTGACATCCCGGGGTCGTTCTAATCCGGCATCAGGATCAACATCAAGTAGGCCTATTTCATCAATCTAAATTGGATCAGATGATAGCTGTTGCTGTAGCTAAAGTAATTTGATACAGCTATAGGGCAGGAGACAAATTCACTCCATCAAAGTATACCATTAGATACCTTTTCACAGCAGGTATTTTGACTTGTCACCGTAGGGAAATCACAGGTGCATTAATGGTTGTGTTCCACATAGCAGAGGTGTTGCTTTTAAGCATGCTGGTTCACTGTCAAGACTTAACTGGAAGACCCATAAAATCTGAGCCACCATTAATACGCCTGTGCTTTTCCTACTGTGAAAATATCTGGCATGAAAACGGTCTATTACAGGACATAAATAATTCAAATGTAAGACACTACACGTGACATTACTGTACACACTCATGGAATAGATGAGTGACCTTTCACGTTTTGTACTTGTACTGGTACACAAGCTTCCATCCCTGAGTGGGATGAATTTCAGAAAAGTATTTGATCAATAAAACCCTTATTTTCTAGACATTTGCATCACTTCATGATGATTATCTTAGAATGCTGCACATCGTGTCTAACCACCGCCTCTGTCTGCACACACTCACTATTCCCACCAGTATCCCTGCTGTCTTTTTCCCCGACCCTCCCCAAGGACTGCTTAAAGAACCAAATCTGCTTTCTGCCGACTGTTTTCGGTCGTGATCCCCCTGATGGAACATGATGACAGCTGCGTCTGTCTCGTGACGAGGAGGGTCAGAGGAGTGGGCCGTAGCAAGAACTGCTCTGTTTCATCTCACACGCTCACTGTGGGATTCAGTGGGAAGCTCAGAGTGGGGTGCTGCCATAGTGTCTCTCCCGAGGGGGTAAATGAAACATGGGGATCATTGTAATTTGAGCTTTCAAGCAGAATCACTTTCACACATTTTACTGTGCTTTCTGTGCGTAGTCGGAACGTTTTAGACCTGTCATGATGTTTTTTTAATGATAGTACATTAAGCCGAGATACACAATTAATGAGCTTTTACTCATAATCGTCTCTCAACTAGTCCGAGTCATCCACCTCTGATGTGATGGATATGGGGCCGTCTGCTTTCTGGCATATTTAGTGAATAATCGATCTGCTGTCCTGAGCTAATAATAAAGATCGGAATCAGTTATGGTCAAGACTGCTCTGGACTGATCAAATGAGACAGACAACTGATATAATCGCATCTCATTTCTTTAAGCGTCTTCCCCATTCTCTCAATTTACAATAGTGGCAGACAGAAAAGTATTATACACACTGTACGCCAGTTGCAAACATTAATCTCTACATTTATCGCAAATTAAAACTCATTGTTGCTGAAGGAAAAATCAGGCTCATTAATTCTCTTGGAACCATAATTGTTTGTTCAGAAAATCTGAATAATCCATCCAAAAAGTGCTGAGATGATTCTGGACCAATGTGATGGGCTGATTAAACGACACTGAGATCCAAGATCCAATAACAGTACAGTTACTTACTAAATAAAGGCCATCAAATCAGTGCTTTTTCCATTGTTTAATGCAGCACAGAAGAACACAACTGTAGTAAAACAAGTTATCCAGATAACTTTCTTGATCCTGTAACTACAAAATGAAGAAAACATCAATCAGTCTTTTGTTGGAATTCCCAAATAGGTTTATTTGGACATACTTCTGAGAAAACTAGTGGTTGAAACTGATCAAAACAGAAATTGATCACGTGCTAAGTGTATTCCCAACCAAAGACTGACTGACAGTATTATTAAAGACCAGTGGGAAGATGAGCTGAAGAGGTGGGAGAAAAAAGGAGAAAGATGTATTCCAATAACCTTGTAAGCGTGAAGCTAAAATAGAGTTTGGTGGAGAGATGGGGCATTAGACGAGTCATAGAGAGAGAATGAGAGGGAGAGGGGGACAGATAATACAAACAAATCAGAAAAGGGTAGAGAGAGATGCAGGTGGTAGAGAGAGATGCAGGTGGATTACACTCTAATCCATGCCTCTCTCACTGCGCTCTTATTACATTAGAGCAGAGTGAGAAACATGGCGCCACAGGCTGACCTCCTCTAACTCCATTTCATTCCACTGGATCAGAACAAATGATTCGATCTGAGCTTCACTGCCCTGAGAGAGGAAACACACACTACTGTAAAAGCCACCTCCGCAACGCCATCACCATTCAGCAACGATTAAAGGCAACACAGAGTCCATAGATAGCAGACAGAAAACTAGATGTTATAACTGGATACATACAATGACTTTTACTCTAAAGGTTTGCCACTACCAGTTCATTCATTCATTAATTCATTCACTTCTGTAACCTCTTGTGAAGGGTTGTGGGGTCAGTTCATTCCTGTCTTTTTTTTATGGTAAAAAAACAGACATGTGGCACTTATCTGAATGTTCTTCTATTATTAGGGCCATAGTTTTACATTTATACAACATACTCAGAGTCTATTTCTATTAAAGAATGTGCACTTATTGCTTTCTGAATATGTATGTGTTTTTTGTGTGTGTGTTTTTTCCATACTGAATCTACTACTTTGGATTCTGCAGAGAGGAAGGTCAGAAGCTCAGATCTTAAAGGAATCGTTCAACATTTTGAGCTTCAAGGCTGCATCTGTTTCAGGAAATACTCCTTCGATTGCTTACAGTCAACTCTCTGCAGCACAGACCAGGTCCGCAAATACTGGTCCCTGCATCAGTATCACTCTGCAAAGCATTTGTACCCAGCCGCTGTAGTCCGAAAACCCCTGAATAATAAACAAGTAATGTTCTATTTGTTGTCTATTTGTTTATTTATTTCTTTTTTTTTTGCACTGATTAAAAAAATGTGACGCTTTGATGGTGTAAGGCTAAACTGTTGTACTCCAGAATAGGTTGGCATATAGCCAGGCTAAGCTATGCTAAGCTATGCTAAACTAAGTTCAGCTATGCTAAGCTAAGCTAAGCTAAATTTACTTTCCATCTATTAATATTTAGCAGATGTTTGGCAATAAGGACAGTTTAAAATATCAATTAAGTGTTAAATTAAATGATTTTTATATTGCTGCAAATGATTGTGGTCTTACTCCACCTGAATTACTGTACTGTGCATGACCTTCAGTTTTTAGCGTTAAGTCACAGAGTTGTGTAGAAAAGGTAAAAGGTGTTTGTCTTTTTTCTTTTGCTTTCCAGCCTGGTGAACATATAATGGAAGCCCTCTGTGCCTCACATTACCAAAAAAAAAAAAAAAAAAAATCACCTGCTGCTCTCCTAATGTATTTTGTGAACTCGTAGAGGTACATGAATATGCTTTTGAGGAGTTTCCTGAAATATTGTTATTCTAAAACCAAACAGACTCACATCATCAACAACTCAAGTGTTTTCTCCAGAAGCAACTGATCCAACAAGATCCTCATAGGATCGTTCTAGCAGCCAAGCAATGTGTCTGCAATTAGTGTCGCTCTCATTAGAAACCATTGTTTTGAGCACTGGCTGAGGCAGTTCATTCATCAATATGAAATTAAGCAGCAGCCACTTAGCATGGGATTACTATCATGAGTTCATTTGTACTGGAATCAATTCATTTGCGTCGTTCACCACAATCATGCCTTAAGGCTGCATGTGTGAGTCCCTGAGAGGTGTGTGTGTGTGTGTGTGTGGGCGGTCCATAAGACTCATCATACAGCATATACCACAGACTGTGTGTGTAAGTTGAGGGTATGCAATGAGGAAAAGACGGAAAGAGAGCACAAACTGTGAAATTAGTACCGATTTCTTCCCCAGTAAAAGTCACTAATCGCAAATCAAACAGAGTAAATGAAAGGAGCTGTGCAAATCAAATAGTCTATCTAAACCACCTTGGCAATATCCAGCTAATAAAACATCCCGATCTGAGACCCCAATTTCACATCCTGTCTTGTACGGCAGGCGGAGGCACTTCAAATTACAATGGGAGATGTCATCATCGCAAATGTATCATCGCAAATGTATCATTAAGAAAGATGAGAGAGTTGTTGAATTTCCACGGCTATCTCTGTCCCTGTCTCTACCCCTAGTGCCTCCTCTCGTCTATCTTTATCTCTGGAGCTCACACACACTGACATACATACTGTACACTTAGCCATGAGCATGCAACACGTCTCCTAACATAAATTTCCTCCGCTCTTCCTCCCTGGGGAATATGTAATGTAATTGTGTGCAGCAGGGAGTTCCACAGTCATTTCCATCCTTCAGAGTGAGAGCTGCGAAATTAAAGCAGCTTCCAACATTACCGGCAACACAGGTGACGGCAAAGCCCCACCAAAAAGGGGGGAGGGGGGGATCAAATGCAGTGAATGGAAGACAAAATGACTGCATAGCATGCCTTCATGGGACTGGGAATGTGTCCCCCAGCACACAGTATGCCTGTTATACAGCACGACCTTGACTTATTTTTATAGCTCGGCTCCGTGTTAAAACTTATCGAGCAGTGGTTTTGTGAAAATCTACAGCCATTACTCAGTCGAGGCATTTCATTTGTGCTATATTGTTCACGCAGTCACTGTGAATGAAAGACAGTGCGGGTGAACAGCGAAACTTACTTAGAAAATAGTTTCTTTTAAGGGCTGAGCAGGCTTATGTGCACAGGCTATAGACAAAGGAGTGTGGAGTTAAATAATGTTAGTGGCTCGGATTGGTTGTAGGATCATTCGATTGCGTATAGGAGTTTTCCCTGTATCAAATCAAACACGCTCCGCAATGAATTTCAGGTGGCAACTTACCAGACTAATTTTCTCATAAGCACTTTAGCTCTTAGCTAATAAACAGCAGTTTTTCCATGTTTACTGTGCTGTTCTTCCACAGCATTGTGATGACATGCTGCACAGAGACACATCAGCTCGCAATACAGATCACACCTCATCTCTAATTATGTCATCACCGCTGAAAAAGAGGGACAAAAAAACCCAAAAAACACAGTTATCTGATGTCTGGAGCAACAACAACAACAAAAAAGATAGAAAAGAAAGAAAAACTGATGGCTGCATTGTTTGCAGACAACACACCACTTGTGCCTCAGTTGAGGATTTAATCAGTAAAATTAAATCAGCTGGAGGAGAACACCAAAGGAGACACGTTTTGCATGCACACCAGTGAACTACCCCTTTTGGGAAATCATTTTAAAAGTCTCTATTTGTATCAAAATCCCCTCTAATCTTGTCTGACACCACCACCTAACCCGAACCTCACTATCAGAAAGTTTTCCGCAGAAACACACAGATTAGCATGGCATTGATCACGCAGTTAGACACGGTTGAACCACTCGCTAAAGCAGCAATTAACAAGCATTTAGCACGTGATAACAGTGCTAAATATCAAAGCAATGACCAGATCTTATCCGGTGGATAATAATTGTCTCTTCTTGTTGTTCTTTGTTGATTTCACCATTCAGGCTACGCATCCCGACATGGAAAACAAGCTGTTAAAGTGCCTAATCCAGTTTTTTTAAAAGGTGACCTCATGTAATTTCCGGCATCGGTCCACCAGAGTTCAATCTGAGCAGAGCTCTAAACGGCCAGATAACAGGAAACAAATGTGAGTGCTTTGTGGTTTGCTTTTCAAGTTGTGCTTCATTCTCATATCTGTTACAAAAACATGTTCTGAAACCTATTTCTGTCATTCTCTGCTTTGAAGTTGTTAGGTTATTTAAATTAGATATGCACCTGTCAAAGACACCATTGAATGCTGGTTAATCAACATGTACACAGACTTAGGAAAATATACATACACATATACAGTATATAAGTATATATATATATGTAGAGGGGGGCTCAGCCTGCTTTTCTTAGGGTGCTTTTACAAATACATTTTATTTCATTTCAGGGAGTAATTGATGCAATATTATCACAATGTTGCATGATCTGGTTGCTCTTCACACAACATTAGAGATAAACACTTCAACACTGCATGCTTGCAAACGGCTTTGTGATTGATCATAATTTGTTAGAAAAAATTGATTTGGGGAAATCAGGAGATAATTGCATCAAACATGGAGCACCAGCAGCAGTATCGTAGTGGTATCAGTTCTTGTGTTTGCTCACTGTGAATGAAATCGCTCGGGGAGTGATTGCAAATGGACTGAAACGTCCTGTCTAAGCTCAGTGGATTTGTACCTGAACGGAGCGCGATTCCTGTGTTCACACAAGCTCAAATGAACCGACCTGGGAGGGAAACGCTTGTAGCTTCAGAGCAACAAACCAGGTGTGAAACCAAGTAAGGAGGGCTCTGCTAGGTCCCTGTTAGTGATAAATGCAGTATATCCAGGTACGTTTGCTTTCTCTGTAACAACCACTGGTTCACGCCACATCCCTTGAACCCTCATTACGTGCACCTTGCAGTGCCTTTTCCAACAACCCAGCCAATGTGTTTACAGGTGAAGGTTCAGCACCTGAACAAAAATACCATATGAAACACTTGGCCATTTGATATTTCCTTTTGAGACCTTTTGACATAAAATACAGTATGTCCTTGAAGTGTTCGCAACAGCAGCTGCTGCATTTGGAGAGGCTTTTGAAACGGGACAGGAGCCGTCAGCTTGATATGACACAGATCCCGCCTCTGAACTGGGACACATTCCTTGACACACCTCTGTGTCATAACAGCAAGGTGGAAATGCCCACCTGGGGAGGTAGATGTAGAGAGTTGAGATAAGCTGCGGAAAGTAAAGGAGAGGGTGACCGTTGAGCATCGACTTCAAATTATATTCAGTACCAGCATTTCGTATTTGACCTCAACAGAAGCCTTACAGTTAACACTAATTTCAAATGACGTCGGTTTGCTTCTTAGTTATTTGATGACAACTGGTATATGCATTTAATGCTTACATTTCCATGTTGTGTAATCTACTTTTCAAAGTAAATGCTCATCCCAAATGATAATAAAACTATGTTACGGGTACAAAATGAATCAAATAAAAGCTTTTGAGCAGGGGTTTAGCAGGCTGTACATGAAGCCTGCTTACACTGGGCAGTTGCTACATGGCCTTTGGACACGAGGATTAGAGAATCAACAAACTGAGACTAAATGCCTGCTTTGAGAGATGGTAAGATCCTGTGACTGACAGCCCTCTACGGTCTAAGTCACCCCTTGTAAAAAAGAAAAAGAAAAAAAAGCTGTGGTTCTGTTGATAAAAAGGCAGTAAATGCTCCCTTAAGACTCCATCACGTTTATACAGAAATCTGTAGACATTTACTGAACGGAGACACCCACGCCTGAGCACAAACATCTCACAGCTTAGAATCCTGGTTGGGATTTCCTGCACGGCTTCTTCTCTAGCCCTCTTTCCTCTTGCCAAATTCTAGTGTACCTCAGAATAAAAGCAGTTTTGCCTCAAGTGCAACAGCAGTCACAACGTCCACCGTTTGATACTGCAAGAAATACTTTTATCCGAGTAACACAACTGTACATTTCCTGTCTCATATCGAACTTTTCCCAACTTGAAACTTTTGCCCAAGCTCCATCTCTTGGCGCTGAGGCTTGATAAATCATAGCTATGCATGAAATAACATGATGACTGAAACACCATTCAGTAATAACAAACCCAGAGCTTTGAACGATAATTAAAATTTCCAAATAAGCGTGGTCTCTTATGATAATACACGGCTAATGTGTTTACATCAGTTTTCCTTTTGTTGTTGTTATTATTGCGCTTCTCTGCCTCCTTGCGTCTGACTTGCCGGATTCAAAGCCTGCCATCGCTCACGCTGACGCCCTTCTATAATCATATCCCAGATTCTAATTACTATGGAGTCTCACGCAAATTTGTCTGCAGCCAAATGATGCTCTTCATCCAGAAAATTACCAAAATTCCTTACAGCGTTATTAGCGCTTTAACACCCCTCCCCGGGCGACGCCTCCATTCTTCTTTGCTTTATTGTTTTTATCCTCTCCCCCAGCGCAGACACGTGTTCCCTCATCCGTGACAGCTACGGTGCACAGCTGGTGGTTTCCCAATTTCTTAAAAGGCACAGTGTTTAAGCATGTCTATTACAAATAAGAGTGAACTCACACAAAAAAATCTTTTTTATTTTAGAGGATATAATCACATTCTGTAGGAAAAGATGAAAGATAGAGGCCTTTTCTCTGGTAACGAATAAGAGTAGGAATTTGAAAAAGTATAGACGATTAAGCAGTAAACAGTCCTTTTTACTGTGGCCGTCACAAACCTGACAGTTGTTTTCTTCTTTTTTTTTTGCTCACAAAAGTATTTTCTTCTATCTGGGTTGCACTCATTTGTTTTTCACCTTGGTAGCCAGCTGGGTTCTGATTACTCTATTCAAAGCGGCTAATGTTCACCTCATCTATGCAGCAATTTTCCAGCAACTGCTCCACAGCTTGGACTTTCATCTTTCCATCTTTGCCCTGGGGGGAGCTCAAGTAAAAGTGCCATGGTTGACAGTAGGAAACTGCTGCTGCACGACGATACTGTGACTGGAGCCAACCCCCACCCAAATATCGACGGATCATTCATATAAGAACCAACACAAGCTTAAGTGACTAAACAAATGAAAAAAATAAATAAAAAATACAAATATGTATAGTGTGCAATGGAGTGTGAAGTAGAAGCTTGCAATGAGTCATACCCAGATGGCACACTGGGAGACCATATCATGCTACGAAACATGATTAGGTCTGACAGTTTTCAGGACAAACGTTCTCCTGAGCAACATAGGTATGCATTTAAAAATGCAGTGGGGCTTACTGATGGCACCATTATTTCCATGGCTGAACCAGTGACCTAGCTTCTCCTTTGACATATAGTCCAAAGGTCCCCAAAACCAGGCTCTGCTGAGACTTGAACTCAGATCGCTGGAGTCAAAGTCCAGAGTGCTGACCATTACACCACAGAACCCCTTGTGTCAAATAAACTAAGACTGGATAGAGAATAAATTAAGATTGAATGTCATTCAGTAATTAAAATCATTAATGGCTACCGGAGAAACAGATATGAGTGTTGTTAAATATGTAGCCCTACTGATGGAGAGTGAAACCTTATAGCAAGACATTTAACAATGTGAGCTCATCTATGCAGCAATGTTCCAGCAACTGCTCCACAGCTTGGACTTTCATCTTTCCAGTAGCTTCATGCTCCACAAATGCTTGCGCCTGCTATGCTTGCCTTTATGAGGCCCGAAATCATCACCTCAAGATGCTTTTCTACGTGATGGGCAAATATTAAATGGGCCTGAATGGTTGCCGTCGAACCAAAACACAAAGCTAAAAACTAAGTTATTTTTGTGAGTGAGAGAAACAAGGTGAAGCCAAAAAGGTATGAAAGACAAAAACAAAGTTTCCTCTGTTGTAATCTGGTAAAATATTTGTAGTAGTTAAAACTTTGTCTGAACTTCTACCTGTCTCCAGTGATTCTGGGAAGACTCTGTGAATGTTTTAGAAGATTATTGACCTTTGAAAAACCTTTTTAAGAGAAGACTGAGTACATGTTAGAGAATCACTCTGCACTGTAAGAAATAAGTAGTGAACCTTAATAGCCAGGAGCTGGGAAACCCGTTCCAGCTATTAAAGTTTACTTTGAGCATTTTCTGAGTAAGGTTTACTCATCATTTTGCGAGTAAGGCTTACATTCACTGAGTAAGGTTTACTTGATCATTTACTGAGTAAGGTTTACTTGGTCATTTACTGAGTAAGGTTTACTTGATCATTGACTGAGTAATGGTTACTTGATCATTGAGTAAGGTTTACTTGATCATTTACTGAGTAATGGTTACTTGATCATTGAGTAAGGTTTACTTGATCATTTACTGAGTAAGGTTTACTTACTCATTTAGTTAAAGGATGACTTCACCACTTTCAAACTTTTCTTCATATAATTTGTCCTCACTAATGTTCATGATAAAATAACATTTTTTTCTCTACTCAGTCTGTGTCTCATAGCAGAGCTGTGGGAAGTTCAGAAACCTGTCCACAAGTGACATTATCATTTACCAGTGATATTGTTTGGCAGATATTTTTAACAAGATTAAAAAAATAAAAAACATTTTAATTTTCTAAAAGAATATCACTGGTAAATGTGTGGACATATTTCTGAAGTTCTCGCAGCCCTCCTATGAGACAGAGTAGGGGAAAAAATGTTATTTTATCATGAACAGTGTGGACCAATTATATGAAGAAAAGTTGAAAAGTGGTGAAGTCGTCCTTTAAACTTACTATATACTACTAGATAAATGTAACTCAAGTACATTAATAAAATACAGATTTGCATCATCTCGTTTAAACAGACAATACATTTGGAATACCATAGGGTTTATTCCTTGAAAAAAAGTACAGCAACTACTTTTTTAGTCACAAAACAGCTTTTTTTCCTCAAAAATAACACAAAAATTCAATATACCTTAAAATGTCAAATGAGTGCCTCAAATTCAGTACAGTGAACAATTGCATCACATTCAAAATCTAAAAGATTGTACCTCAAGAGTGCTTACTTGCATAAAAGTGCTTAAAAGGAATACATGTTTGTTTTTTCAGAACTCATACGCCATTTTTCTTTCCCTCCTTTTTTACATTAAGCGGGAGGAGTTTGTTTTTGAAACTTTTGTGGACTAAAAACATGGATTAATTTTGATATTCGCGTTTCAACCACACTGAAGCAACAGGAGTCACGACCCTGTCAGCTGCCTGCATCGATAAACTTCTTAAATCAAGGTCAGTTTATAATGTTAAAGTTACAGACATCTGTGTATAATTAATAACGTTGCTGCATTATTTATGCCTTTTAGATGACGTTATTTTGAGTGTTTTTGGAGCAGCCACAGTGTTTGTAAAGAGGAGCACCAATCGACCAGAACTCATTCACAAAAACATTTTAATAGTTGTTTGCGTGTTGTCTTAAAGACAGACCTGACAAAGTATCAGTTCAAGACTTATTATGAATCAGCATCATGGTGTTGTGATTTTGGGATACTTTTGATCACTTTATTACAAATAAATCTCTGGAAAATCTAAGTTTATTGTGGTTTCATGTTGCTATAAGGACTGTAGTTCAGTGTGGGAAGTGCAGTAAATCAACGGATTTTCAGCTGAGGTTCAGTGACATCACTGCAATGTCGCCACGACTCCCCCCTCCCTTCTCCTTTTCGCCTCGCGTCTGGTCTGAACAGTCTGAATTCACCACGTGACTGAAAACAAACCAAACTCGTGCCGCATTTGGTCTGAACGTAACATAAGTCAGAATTACATCCGTGGCAGCCATTGCTGTGCAAGCGAGATGTCATTCAATAGAAGGAGCTGTCTATCACAGCGTTATCTGTCCCGCCCGCCAGGTCTGAACATAGGTTTTAACAGCAAAATGAGCTGTTTTCAGCTGTTTTTAAACCAAGTTTTCTAAAAGTTATAAATGGTTATTTTCACTCAGACTTTTGCAGATGATTAAAGAGACAGTCAACTTTGATATAATATATGCATTTTTAATTTAAAAAACTCAGCATATATATATATATATAAATCTCATTTACATAACCTGAGATGTTTGAGAACAATCAGCTCAAAGGAGCCTAGTATAAAACAAACATACTTCAGAACCCACTAGACTCTATGCTGAATTGCAATTCTTATGAATTAAATGACAGCAAATTCTTCAGCGTTTGGAGCTTGCTCAGCTTGCCTGTTAATGGCTCCTTACCAATACCAAGCATCACTCGCTGGATGAACTCCATGGTTAGATTCATACCTTGCGGGTATGACAAGTTCAGCGTATAGGTGAGGCCAAAGAGCAGACACAGTGCCCGGGGGAGGTTCTGCAGTTTGTCCATGACAACACAATCTTCAAGGATGATCGCCATGTCAACAGGCCGAAGGCTGAAGACATCTTCGGCTGAATCTTCACTGATAAGAGAGAGCAACCCAACTTTCTGGCCTGGCTAAACATCTTTGCCGTCTCCAACCTGTAGAACCAAACAACCAAAATTACAACAGGGACATTTAAAATCACCCTACACACATAGATGTAGTAACGTACACAGCCACACAGAACACTGAAGAGTTCGCTTTAAGAAATATTGCGAGATTAATCAAGGAAATTATGTCAATTTCAGATCAAGTATCAAGGAAATGCTGCTATACCGAATCTAGTAAAAAATTTAATGACGCAAAACGTTAAAAAAAAATAGACTTAAGATCACGTATCATTATTGATGAACCTGAGAACAAAGATTTTTACCGTTTTTAAACAGTGCTTTTCCTTAAAAATCATTACGGTAGTTTCCCTTCAGCTGTGCGCGCTCCAGCGAGGTGCATGCAATTCTTGGGCACGCAGAACTCGGCATAACACCGGCGACGCATACACACAGCCATGAGTTTGAAAAGCCCCGTGGTATTTCACTGTAGCACAGTAAACTCGACGAAAACAGGGAAGCACCTAACAATATCCATTACAACATTGCTTTCGAACAAATATCGAGTCGGTTTCAGTTTATTGAAAAAGCGCAAATACGCTTGTGGCGCAAAAATATCCCATCCCCCCACTTTCACTTCATTCATTGTCCAACATTGACAACGTACACTCAACGTTCAGCAAACTTTCATTATGGCAGTGGTCAGATAAAAATATTAATGATATATAAACCTTACCTTATATATAAAAGGATTAAAATGCGTCTCTTCTTTTCCCCCTTCTTGCGTCCGAGTGGCCGACCAACGTGCTCCCCTTCTTTCCGGAAGAAGCCGCGCTGGAGATTGACGTTGGAGAGTGACGTTGGCAGATAGCGATGTTAAAAAATAATAATAATAATAAAAAAATATAGCTGCAAGCAGCAATGAAGGGTTCAAGCAGTTCTTTGGGATAGAGTTGCAATAGTACTGATTTTGAATATCAGGCATACACAGGGGTGTAGTGGTAAAAAAAGAGGTGGGTAAACTATAATTTTTGGGATCAGGGAGACCACAACACAGTAGGGGCCAATTTATAGTCGATATATAGTATAGTGATTTTACACAGCATGCAGTGATTTTAATGGGAACAGGTCATACAATCAAATTTGCCAGGCTGTTAGAACTGAATGACACTGACTGTATATACCATGGGCAATTATTTGTCTCAAGGGGCCACATGAGAAACAGTAAATATCTTGGAGGGCCGTACCAATAAGCTGAACTCAATTCTGTGCCCTCAGCATTGGTATGTTTTATTTTGCACTAATGTTTTTAGTAAAGGGATGATCAAGAAAGCAATTAGTCATACTTAAAACTTGAAATGCTTTAATAAGAATGAACACATTCTCTTATAAAGTGCAGTTAATTAAATCTTAAATCAAATCTGTACCAATGGACAAAATGTATTTATTAACTGTTAATCTATTTATGTTTTTTTCAATGACCATATATATCTATATTGGCTAATACTACCAATTAGCCAAATATTACTACTAATACTACTGTATATTAATAAATGATCATTCATAAACCACACATGTCAAACTCAAGGCTCTTAACTGTATCAGGTAAGATTATATTTCATATCAGAACTGACCCACAGGTGTTTTACGTGCGAAAGGCATGTACGTCAATTAGCTCCTCCTCCCAGCTTTATTGAAACAGCACACACGGCTAACAGAAAACTATAAATGACAGCACTGCAGCTAAACATCAGTCTGTTAGCATACATGCTAACATACGCACACACTGAAAGTGACCGTTAGCCAAATAATAGCAGCATGTTTAACACGGCATTAGCATTAGCATTAGCATGTGACCACGCAAAATAAAAAAAGTCCTGTCCGGATGATCTGTGGAGAACAAATGGCATGGACCGGTCAGAGTCAGCCAAAGGGCCGTACACGGCACCACAATTACAACAATAAGCCCAGTTCAATGAAAATGTTATTTAAAAATGGACAGCACTGGCTCTCAATCTACCAAAGCTGTCTGGCACCATTAGCGCAGTGTGATTGACAACTGCCGCAGCAGCCTGAGGGAATGGGTGGGACTTACCCACAAGGACGAAATGTGATTGGCTATCAGCGTAGGCAGTGATACGTGAACACAGGTATAGCCTATCACAACAATAGCCGTCCGACCCAGCCCCCAAAGCGGACTACAACGCTGTTGGCCGTTGCTACAAACTTTTTTCCCCTTTTTAGTTTTCTTTTTCTCATGACCCGGCCCACAAGGCCACCGGGGAAATCCCCAGTGTCCCCGTACGCCAGTCCGCCCTTGACACGTACATTGAATAAGTGACTTGTCTTGTCTAACTTGCTAAGTTCTCTATTATGTCCGTGACATGAAGCTAGCATCACCTGCTGTCATCATGACAACGTAACGTTAGTATGGTTCACAAACCAGAACGATGGGGAGTTTATCCTAAAAACATGAAGTTTATTTTTCTTTTTGGACTCACTGTGTCGAGATGTTTTGCTGGCATCAGCTGAAAGGTGGATGCTCCGACGCTTCAGAAATCACCTGATAACCTAATCGCATAGCCTGCTGGCTCCCGCAAGAGGGCGATCGGTAGACAGACAGATTAAAACTCCCCAAAACTTGTGCAGGATCTACTAAGTGTAGCCAATTGAAAAATAACGAAATAGCTGTGTATTAATATCTGTATAAAACAAGAGACATACGTGCGTAAAGTGTATTTGGAGGTGGGTAAACTATGCTTGGGAGTGCGTAAACTATATTTAGAGGTTCATAAACGCTATTTCCTTAAATCTGGAGGTGGGTAAACGGCGTTTACGTGCGTTTGCGCACCACTACATCCCTGGGCATACAGGTCAAAAGTTATAAGTAAAAACACGATGTTTTCTAAGCCCTACGGACCCGGTACCGGGTCCAGAATAGCGTTAAAATGTTTACGGCGTATCAAAAGTTATTTACATATGCTGCGGTCGGTTTTTATTCAAAATGTTTCCAAAAGACAAGGCTTCAAAGCTACCAAAACAACAGTCTAAGTGTATTTTTCTCAAAGACAGTTTGTTCGGCAATAATTTAAACATTTAACTAAAAAAAAAAAAAAAAAAAAACAGCTGCGTGAATATACGGGACAGCCGAAACTAAATGCAGCGGTGCTCTGTATCCCCTCGCTCGATTGCATCATGTTAGGTATCAAAACAAACCAGAGAAGTTGATCCTTCCGCTCATACAAAGCAAAACATAGTCCGATTAAACCAGCGAACGTAAGCCCCGTAGCAACGACGGTGCAAAAGTTCGCATTTAGTCGTTGACACGTGAAATTCTGTGTTTATGTCTCAATATTCCATCAAATAACAAAGCAGATTTCACCAAAAGCGACGGATTTTTGTTTCCCTACCCTTTCGTGGCCATTTCGAGTCTGCCCTTCGAGTCCTCCGCTCAAAACAAATAGCACGGGAGCCTGAATTGTGTAAACAGTGTCGTCACTGCTCGATTTCATATACGGTCCTTTGCCTCCATCTGCTGGTTGTGTGTTGGTGTAGCAGCGTAAATTACACTGCAGCTGTGTAGTAGAGATGACAACCTTTAGATTGAGGTCCATTTTTCCGAGGTAAACCTCGGGTTACCTCAACTTTTTTCGATGCGTAAACATACAGAAGCTGGAGAGAGAGAACTGCCATTACGCATGACGCACGAGCAAGTCCACCAGGCAGCCATTTTGTGTCTTTAAGAGAACTGTTTTCGTAGCAATTGTCGAAGTTCAAGGCCCTGTAGGACAAATGACTCTATTCACACATTTTTCTCTTGGAAGTGGAAAATTGGTGCCAAATTGTGCCAAGTTGTGCCAAACGAATGTCCGCCTGATCCTATCCTTACTAAAACAACAATAAATTACACTAGATTTGTTATATGTGTAGTCAGTACATAGCTGAAGGTGACCAGTGGCCCCTGTGTCCATGGGATTATTGCTGGCATAGTGTTATCCTCTTACAAATAGGGGGAGAATTAGGCGAGGACAGACATTTCACATTTCTCCTTTCATTTCTTACAATTTAATCAAGTATAGTAACAGATAAAACATTTCTGACACTGGGAATAGATTCCCTGAGGTCTCTAGATGTCCCCAGACACCAAGGACATGTATATGAACCATGTAATTGTGTAACAATTCTTCATTTACTTTGGGTATGTATTTTTAGGTGTTTATCTTAAAATATGCTTAGGGGTTAACAAGTTAAATAGTCCCCCTAGTGGCCGAATGATGCGCCATTTGGAGCCAAAAAGAGACTTTTGCTAATTACAGCGCTCCCTAGTAGCCGAATGACACCAAATTTGACATGTCCCCTCGGGACAGGGTCTCCAAACAAACTTACAAATTTAGTTTTGATACGTCACACCGTTCCCGAGATATGACCTTGTATCACGTTTGCCGCCTTCACCAGCGAATTTGATTGGCTGTAGCGGCCAAACGGTTTCGAAACTGAAGACACCTGATAGTAACTTTTGTGCGCATTGGTCAGAAGACGGTCTGTGCTGATTTTGGTGAGAATCAGACAAAATTTGCGAGCGCTGAAAATTTAGTTTCGCTTTCAACAAAATCCAGTATGGTGGAGAATCCATTGGGGCGTAATGAACATCATCGGTATCGTTGATCTCGGCATAATCCAAGGAGTCCAACAGTACCATGTTTTTGAATATCAGGCATACGGGTCAAAAGTTATAAGCAAAAACGCAATGTTGCTAATTACATCGCCCCCTAGTGGCTGAATGACACCAAAGTTTTATTGCGCACTTCTAAGGGAGTCTCAAAGCATGTGACTAAGTTTGGTGTTCAGACGTCAAAGCGTCACCGAGATATAAGCAAACTTCCTGTTTTGGGGCTTCGCCGCCGACTCCAATTGGCTAACACGAAATGTTGGTATGAACTGTCACTGGGGCAACCCACGGTATGTGCGGATATCACAATTTAATTTCAAGTAAAAACGCATCAAGAGATATGAGCAAAAACAATGTTTTGCTAATTATAGCGCCCTCTAGTGGCCACAAGACACCAGATTTTGTTTGTGCACTTGGGACAGTGTCTGGAAGCGAGGTACCAAATTTGGTTACAGTGCACCAAATCGTTGCAGAGATATGAGCTCAAATGTAAAACGCCGCCTTCGCCGCCACTTTTGATTGGCTGTAGCGGCCAAACGGTTTTCGAAGCTGCAGACGCCTGATAGTAACTTTTGTGCGCATTGGTCAGAAGACTGCCTGTGACAATTTCCGTGAGAATCGGACACAATTTGTGACTGCTGAAAATTAGTTTCGTTTTTCAACAAAATCGTGAATTGCGAAAAATCTATCTGATGCATTATGACGTCATAGGGTGCGTTGCAATCGTCATGATCCAAGGATTCCAACGATACCTTGTTTTCAAAAATCGGACGCACGGTTCAAAAGTTACATGCACAAATGTACTTCGAACTTTGACCCGTTGGTGGCGCTAGACCGTACTTAGCGCTTACATGCAACCCTGTCAAAGTAATATTGAGACTGGCCTTAAGCTATGTGCCCAATTTTTACAACTTTTTACCATACGGTTCTATGGGCTGCCATAGACGCCCATGGCGGAAGAATCGGAATAATAAGACTAACAATCCCTATAGGGCTTCTCGCAGCTTCGCTGCTTGAACCCTAAAAAATAGATGCAAGTTATAATCCCTGTTTCTTGTCAATTGACTGTTTTGTATTGCATTGAATGTATGCACTTTTGTAATGCATAGAATCAAAATTTAAATAAAGATTTAAAAAAAAATAGATGCAAGATATATTAGGTATATTATTTAAAGGTTACTAGCTCTGGGAAAGTAAACATACTGTGATCACAATGCATTTACAGGTTACTAGCTCTGGACTAGTAAACCTACATACTAATACATAGGTTAAGCATAATAACTACAGTGAATTTAAATGTTACTTGCTCTGGACAAGTAAAAAACTGGTCTTTACTCTAAACAATGAGTAAATTGTGTTTTACAGTAAACGTTACCTGGTTAAACCTAGTAATATCACAGATCGGTAAAGGTTACTCATTTTTAACAGTCAAGTTGACTCTCAGTTTTTACAGTGTGGCACTTTAACTAGCCCAGCCTGAGTCCCTTTCTTCCTCAGAAGGGAAACTGCAAAAGCATTGCTTGTCCATTCATTGATATCGCAACCAAAATGCCCTTGAGCAAGGCCCTCGAATTTCAAACAGCATCATGTCCTGAAATGGTGCTGTCCATTTGCCAGCAGATCCACCCGGACTGTTGTAAGCGCATGAACCTGTATGAGACTTTGTCCTGGAAAAATAGCATTTGTCTTATTTTCATTGGGCAGACCACAGTAATGTAGTGTCGTTATGGTATGAAGGGACCAAAAATATGAACTGTTTAGACAATCAAACGGTTTACAAGCCACCAGTTTAGATAGATTATTCCAACAGCCCATCAGTAAAAAATGTCTTGTTTCACAAGAGAACTGTGTGATAGCTGGTCACAGCTGAACCAGGAAGATAATCTGAGCATAGGTGGTTCAGGTAATACATTAACTAGTTACTGATAAATATCCTCACTGACTTAGGTTAAACAACAAAAAGGAGCTGTTGTTTTTTTTTTCAATAAAAGAAGGATGCTATAAAACAATTAGCCTACTTTTAGCCTACTAAATAAGACTGAGGCTGCAATCTTCTTTCAGTCCTTCTATGTATGTTTGATAGGTTTAATGCATTTAGTGTATATTAATGTAGCATGTTAGCATACTAACTGACAGACAGCCATCAGCCATCACAGACACTGACTTGATCCATTTACCGTACAAACATATCAGTCCAAATTCTAACTAGCCATCTCCCTAAAACCTCTGACTTGCACCGAAACCCTAAAATCTGTTAATGCCACTGCCTTTCATAATCTGCAGTGCACACAAGGGAGGTGGTTTTATCATTAGTATCACAGGCACTCTCGTGACTGCTCTCGCAGTCGTCGGCCCAGCTGTGTCTAGGCCTGCCAGCCGCTGGCTCAGCTCCAGGTTGTCTGTCGCGGGGTCAGCTCCCAGAGACGACCACTCAAGGCCCGTAAAACACTGCAGATGGCTAAAACACTCAGACCATCCATCACGGAGTTGCAAGGACTGTACTTATCCCCAGGGGGGCTTCTCTCTTTCAAACACACACATGCACACACACAGGGGCACATGCACAAATGCAGGAAGAGGCAAACGCACTCGCCTTCGAGCCATCGTTTAGCGGAAGGTATCGATTAGCCCTCTGTAATTAACACATGCTCCCACAGGGAATAGATCAGTGCTGATGAATCACTTATTGTGGTAGTTTTGGTGGTGGAAGTGTGTGTATATACGTGTGTGTATATATGTGTGTGTGTGCGTGTGTGCGTTACAGGTTATTGGCTCATTAAGGCTGAATGAGTGATAGTCAGGCCCTGGGGGGAGCTCAAGTAAAAGTGCCATGGTTGACAGTAGGAAACTGCTGCTGCACGACGATACTGTGACCGGAGCCAACCCCCACCCAAATATCGACGGATCATTCATATAAGAACCAACACAAGCTTAAGTGACTAAACAAATGAAAAAAAAAAAGAAAAATACAAATATGTATAGTGTGCCATGAGTATTACTCATGGCACACTGGGAGACCATATCATGCTACGAAACATGATTAGGTCTGACAGTTTTCAGGAGAAACGTTCTCCTGAGCAACATAGGTATTCATTTAAAAATGCAGTGGGGCTTACTCATTGCACCATTATTTCCATGGCTGAACCAGTGACCTAGCTTCTCCTTTGACCTATAGTCCAAAGGTCCCCAAAATCAGGCTCTGCTGAGACTTGAACTCAGATCGCTGGAGTCAAAGTCCAGAGTGCTGACCATTACACCACAGAACCCCTTGCATCAAATAAACTAAGACTGGATAGAGAATAAATTAAGACTGAATGTCATTCAATAATTAAAATCATTAACGGCTACCGGAGAAACAGATATGAGTGTTATTAAATATGTAGCCCTACTGATGGAGAGTGAAACCTTATAGCAAGACATTTAACAATGTGAGCTTCTGTCATGCAAATAAACACAATTAGAGACACACTGCTCCTGAAGGACGTGTTAAACACGAATTTCATAAAGCTACATATATAAAACTGAGTTATTTAACATCTGGCAGGTGTTAGGTGTGACCTTTACTGTTCACCTGTCATTATTCATGCAGTACATTACTAATTTTGCATTCATCCAATCAGTTCATCCTGCTCTGTTGCTCATGTAGTCACGTTAAAACACTGTCCGTCCAATACTGGCTTTTACTGTTACCAGAGAGCTGTGCTGTGATTTATCAAGAGTGATGTTATAAAACCCAACTCTACGCGTGTTTTGTTTGCAACTCCTGTTTCGCTTGTGTATTTGGTCACTGAACTCGATTTAAAGGACGAAGCCTAAACAAAATGCTATTTGGGTGCTGGAGCACTCTGTGCTGAACCAACCTGTGTCTCAATCCCTTTTACGACCACCCTGTGTTGTTCCCAATTTCTAATTCTGCCTGTCACTGTAACCCCTGCTTCAGCTTTCAGCTCTAACAGGAGAGGAAAAAGGGAGAGCAGGGAAGAAACTAAATCTTGAGTGGACTATTTCATTATACCCAATCTAGTTTTATTTTAGTGCTCATGCCGGAATCCAATTACCTCCTTAATTTAATCAGCCATGCCTTTATTAGCCAATTCATATATATTTTTGTCAAAAGGTTCTAACCTCACTGTCTTCCTGCTTATCTCTGACAGAGTGGGAGCTCAACCAAAAAGAATAAAGCACGGGGGCTTGTACCTTTTGGATGTTAAAAAAGTTGAGGAGAAACTTGGAGTAGGGATAATATATGCCATCAATTTGCACCTCATTTTTTTACTACTCTGTATCCTTGTCAATCTTCCTCAACCGTTCTAGGTGCTATTCTATAGATGGAATAAATTTTTGACGGACAGCGTGGTACGGACTAATAATGACGAGTATGAGATTTAAATTTAAATTTGTATGTTTCTCAGAAGTTCGGGAGGAGAAGCCGCTTTAAAGCACACACGCATGCCAGCACTAGAAGGTGTGACTGGCCTTGGGAGGGTCTGGGAACGAAAGGTTTTGGTGCTGTGAGTGTAAAATAAGTTTATGAAAAAATACGTCAAGGCTTTATCTGAAAAAGTAGTAACTGCCAGACCTTTATTTATTAGCTCTTCCTGCAGGGTACAGAAAACCTTCAAACAACAACATTTTTTTTCCTAGCTGTGTTCTTATATTTGCTTGGTGGGTGTTAAGTTTGATTTTTCAAAGGCTCTGACTTTTCTCCACATATCACATTATGACAAGGTACAGGTCGTTCACATACTTCTGTAAGGTAGACCAATGTATCAAGTACAATCTTAATGGTCCTATTGTTACTCTGCTTCTGTTTTTAAACCTCTTATAAGTCAAACCTCTGACCTACCCACCTGCGGGTATTAGTTGATTATCAGTCACCGGTGACTTCTGCATTGAGCTTGCTGCATTCTTTTGGAGGGTGAAAATATTTAATTCCACTGTATGCATTTAACCTGTCCATTCATTCAAAGATCAGCGCAGTGTCTGCACTCACAGCGATGGGCTTTCACGCATATGGTGTTCCAGTGGATAGGTGCCAGTGTTGCCAGATGTATGATAATTATCATATTTATATGATTATGTCAGGACCTATGCGATATAAAAGGGCAAATATATGATATATTGTTTGCCATTTGACTGACTGAATAAAGCGGTCATTCAAATTCCCGAGCCTCCGTATTTATTCCTAAGGTTATTGAAGTAAAGTGCACATAGAATAGCTTTGATTTTAAATGCACTGTCCTAGTGCATACGATAGTTTGGGTCAAAATATGTCTCATCTGGCAACACTGATAGATGCTCACCCAAGCACATCAGCCATGGACACAGGGGGATAGGAACCTGCAACGTCATGGGCTCCATGACTCTCTGGCTTCTCTGACTACTGGTCCACAACCCCCAAAGGAAGTTTCCACCATGATTTGAACTCAGATCATTGGATTGAATGCTGACCATTACACCATAGATCCCCTGTTGTTCCTCTTAGGATTTGATGTCTGGATAGAGTGTGATCGATTGAGAATGAGAAAAAGATAACAATAGTAGATTTATTTATAGCCAACTGTCAGGAAAGTGAAAATACGGATCACAATTACTTGACCACACCTTGTGAAAATATCAAAGATTTTCTTAGTAACCTATTTACAATTATTTTGTAATTTAATAGCATCATTAAACAGACTAGTAACACTGGAAAAGACAACTAGATGGACTATAAATATCCATAAATCCGTAAATCCATATATATAATATATTGACAACACCAAGACGAAGGAAGAGGCAAAAAAATGGCCAAAAAAAAAAAGACAAAAAATTATCTGGCTAGCACACAAACTTAATCTCACAACCACACACACACAAAAAAACAAGTGACGCAGGCCTAAAGCCCAAATGAATGGCAGAACATATATGATAATTTACAAGGAAAACATACTGCTGTTGTCAGTGCAGTGACAACAGGATTCTCCGCACACAACCCAGAGGCGCTTTTGTTGATTGCTGCATTTCCTTGGAGCCTTCTCAAGGCTAAATGAGCTATAGGATGAGTGCGGCTGGCAGAGTGCCCCACCGGAACAGCGCCATCCTTTAACGCTCTGATTGATCGCATTACAGTTAATTAAATATTGGCAAATTGTTCCCGTCCAAGGTTGGGCCATTAAAGTTTACACTCCAGCCACATTTATCACTTTCCGTGTCTCTTTTATCACCACTGCTTGTCGCATCTCCCGCGTGTCAAGTGGATGATGATAAACGCACAAACCCTTCATTTCGCTCACTTGAACATTTTTACCTCCTTATTCCTGTTTTTTTCAACATCCGGCGCTTCCCAGTGGCTTTTCGTTTAAATGAAGTTTGACAGCTCCAATGAAAGAGTGCGCTGCAGTGAATCCTTTCCATATTCCTCGGCCTGTGTGAGCGTCGGTATCTCAAAAGGGATCAGGCAAGGGGAAAATGACAGGGACGAGCTAGGAGCGTGAGAATGACACTATCGGGCAACGGCAGAAGTACAACACGATTGTTCAGCTGTCAGCTAAGGTGGTGCTCTAATAAACTACAATAATAATGATAGGCAGGGTTATGTTTCATGTCCGACATACATATTGTATTAAGATGGCTCTCAACTTACTGACAGTAATGCATCAGCATTCCCCTTATTTTCAGATTTGAGTTGGTCTCTTCCAGAAATCCCTTAGGTCTCACATACAATAAGGGCAGTAGTAGAGAGTTAGCACATAGGGATGGAAGCAAATTGTTGTCCACTTAGGTATGGTTGAAAAGTGATTCATTACTCCTGCATTCAGTTTACAGGCCTAAGGAGAAGTGAAGACAGGGCATCACTTCTGATAAGCCACAAGGCGCTCCTTTAAAATGAGACGTTTTTATTTGGGGAGAAATGAGAGTTAGAGGAGGATTCTGGCAGTAAAGCCCTAGTCCGTGATTAAATGCACCAGATAAAATCCTCAGACACTTGATGATTACTTTTCAAGAGATGGCCACCCCTGTAAATGAGTTCGATAACGGCTGCAACGTGGACTTGCAAAGTGATACACCGAAGGGGTTTCGGGTTCAACTGTCGGATGAGCTACCCAAGTTGCCAGAGAACGTATTTGGCTCCACACTCTCCACCGCATTGCGAGTATGCCTGTAGAGTAAGGCACATGTGCTATGCATTATAATTATTTCTTGATTATCTGGACATTCAGTTTAGGTTTGCGCTTGCTAAACTTAAAGGTTAAACTGAAGAGGACGGTACAATATGTCATCAACTGCATCTAAAAGCAAAAGTCTGCTCCAAAATGCCACATTTGAAGTGCTAAAAGGCTGCCATCTTAGACCAGGATGAGTCACAGTCAATAGCACAAATGGACTTAATGGCACATACTTTGGGGCTTCCTCTCCTCAGAGGCATTCACAGTCTCACTCTGGTGTGCACTTAAAAAGTCAAAGCCTGAGAGAGAACTTTAAACACATACTACTTTCACGCCGTGACAAAACTCATCAAATGCTGCATAAACTGCTTGTCAGATGGTCACTTTAGAAAGCAATAGAAAATGTGGGATACAGCCTTTTCTTTTATTCTCATGTCAGAAAAAAAACAGGATGGGAGATTCAGATGGACAACATGGAATGGAATAAATTGCATTTATATAAGGCTTTTATCCAAAGCGCTTTTGGATTTGTCTCATTCACACGTTCATTCATACAGAGACAGCAGCAACTGGCTTGACAGTCAGGAGCAATTTGGTCTTTCACATCAGGACACTTCACGTGTCACTGGGCTCTTCAACTGGTGGACGACCCAATCGATGAGTTGATCCACATTCTCCCATCCATCTTTTCACTCAAATGTTGAAAGACAATCTGATAAATTCTTGATTGGGGTGGGTCCTTTCAGGGATGAGATTCAGTCAAGACATGATCCTGATAGGCTTACAGTAAGTCCAACATGTCAGCTTATTGCTAATTGAATGAGCACCATTTACTGTATATCATGTCTGATATGTGCAGCACAGTTTCTCAATGACATTTGGAAATTTTCAACAGACGAGCGAACAAATGAATCAGTTCTGTGTACTTGTGTGTGCTACTTCACCTACTAAACTCTTCATCTAGCATGTCCACTGCACTCACTTCAGAGTGTACGCTACATTCAGTAAATAGAACATGTCAAAGACAGTAAAACTACTGTGCACTAGCACTCCTTTATATCAACTCTGCTCGATGTCTGAGTGAGTGTTGCTCTTTCATATGTTAATGCATGTAGTCCTGGCACCAATTCAGAGACAGCTTTCAGTAAAAGTAAAGAACGTCAGCATCGTCCCGGTGCCAGGTCAGGCTGATTACCGTGGTCCATTTTTGAAATGAAGCTTGTCAGGGTATCACTGAGTGACATTTGAAGACCTGACCTATCTGCAAGAATAATGTCTGGGTTAATAGCATCATATGTCCCAACACGGGCCCCACGGTTGGCTGATTGCCACTAGAATATGTTACTGTACAGGAGAGACAGATTACTCAGCAGTTTTCAGACATTTCCATCAACGAGAGCATTGGCTTTCATATTCCAAAGAGTGCTAAATGACAGTTTGCCTGACAGATTTCGAGGCAAACACGCTGAAACCAGTTTGCTAATGTTTCAGAAGCCTCTTCAGTAAATCTTATTTATAGAAGCTTAATAAATAAGAGCTTATAAAAGAGTGTGAAAAACTAGTTTTCAAAGCAACCAAGTGTTCGCTGTCAACCAGAGAGTTTTGTTTATTTCACATAATTAAAATTGCCACTTACAGTGTTTGGCAGCTATGACGAGGTTGGTTGTTATTTATGGAAAATAAACTATAGTTAGAGTAATGTGTAACAGTCAGATGTTTTATTGATCCATCCAGCCACCCCACCTCCTCCTGGAATGGACTGTCTCTCCAAATATGTTACTTCTGTCTTTTCTCTAATGGTTTGGTTAGGGAAATATGTGAGTTGGGTTAAAAGGAGAGTTTCTTAAGGTTAAATGACATTTGTCTTCATATTTAAAATTATTATTATTATTATTTGGGAATAAGGGAAACCACTACCTTATGTTTCTGACACTCATTTTTTTAACTTTATGACTGGTAACTCTAGGAGGTTAATGTATTTTTGAGTACGATGTTAAAACACCCAAGAACACAGAAAAACAATATGCCAAGAGGACAAAGGGTCAGCTTTGTACATGGCTGATAAAAATAATGGCCATGTGATGAAGTGGAAAATTGATAACATCAGTGCCCCCGAAGGGAAGTGCTGCACGGTGCCTCCACCTTGCACTCCGCTTCACCTTTGGTGCTGGAAACTAGGGAGTCTCTGTGGTCATGAATAACTTACTTAGGGGACTGTGGTCGCCACTCCATCTGCAGTGAGTAAGTCCTAAGGATTTCATGAGCAGCCATGTTATAATGATCAGAATTATACAAAGTGGCACTGCAATACTGAAATGTTCTTTAGGTGGAGTTGTCAAAACGTGCATCCAGTTCCCTAGCTGTATAAAAAGAATCAAGGGCAGGCATGAATTGATACAAAGACAAAGAGAGGCAGACAGAAGAAAAGACAAACAAAAATGTCTTATGTGGCCTGTGTGTACAACCTGCAGTCATTTCTGATAAGGCATTGCCTCTCTTGACTTTTACTTGTTGGTTCTTCTCTTCTCCTCTACGTGGTGGTTCTCCTCTTAGTTGTGCATCAAGGACATAAAGCCATAACCGTATGCATGCCCCAGGCAAGAAGGGGAAGAGACAGGGACTTTTATGTAACACAGTGGGACATTTTACAACTGCAACCAGCACCTATACAGTCTGTCCATTTATCTAGAAGATAAAATTTTAAGATCTGCTAAATAGTGAGCTGTTTCAAGAATTTATAAGCATGAGTAGTTAGAAGCAAGAGGCGCCGAAGATGGAGAGATTAGCCTCAGGAATACACAGAAAACAGCTTAAAAGTAAAATGGAATGATATTATTAGAAGGAAATGATATGAGCAGACAATAGAAGGGGACGGGCAAGTCGAGTAATATGTACATTAATACAGCAAGAAAGTGAAAAGTGAAGCTCCTTCCTTTTGCCATACGTCCCACACACAGTCCCCGTGGTCTACGAGTGCAGATCACCACTATCTCTGCCCGAGTTGCACCTCCATTTTATGCTCGAGCGGATGACAATAATTTAAGCCTCCTGATATGCAAATGTCCTTAATTGGACTGTCACAAGTTCCCAGGCATCGTCAACTTTACAAACTGACTAAGGCTGGGAGCAGATTGGATTTTGGTGGCCAATCTTGTACAGTTAATTTTCAGTAATTTTGCGAGCGATTCACCGCAGGGTCCTGAGACATGCCACTTACAAGACTATCTATACCAACTGGGGGGAGGGGAGCAGAGAGGAGACACTGTCTTGTCATTTTCATTCCCTCCCTCATCTCTCTTTCTCACTCTATACCCAATTACTCCCATCTCAGGCAGACCCTTCAATAGTCATGCGCCTCATCTTGTTTGTACCTTTTAAAACCTCTATGATTAGAGCCAGCAATGTTCCCCCCCAGAGGCTTTTTTGTTCCCATTCTGTCAGATAACTATATTTTGTTCTGCGCTCACAACTCAGCCCTGTTTAGAAGAACATGTTTTCTCTGCCTGGCTCAAATCAAATGGATTTGTTCATATGTATTGGGAGCGCAGATGTGCCGAGGATGTCTGAAGTACCACATGAACACATTGTGATTCAAGAGGATTAATAGAATACTCCTAATGCATGAATAGTCCATGGAGTTGTAGTGGCGGTGTTTTCTCTGAGGGAAGAGCATTCATTGTGGGACTATAAAGGTTTACAGCCAGACGCATTGATTTCTGTTTGAGTGTGATCAGGGATGAACGCGAAACCAGCTCATGCAATATAAACCTAATACATTTCATGTATTCTCATTTCAGGTAAATAACCTTGAAGTGCAGCCTCCTGGATATTGTCTGTCATCTCGACTGAGCAGAGGCCATTAATTATTACTGATGCTCTGCTGTCATGTTTTTGTGTCATCCTTTTAAATTCATGATATCTATTTTTTGTTTGTGCCTGCCAGGAGATGTCAATTAATTGCCAAATAATGTTAAAGGGACAGAATCAAATATACATTATGTGCCTCCGGCCTGTAGAGGTTTTTTTTAAGTCTGGATCTGTTGTAGCGTAAGTGGTCAGGTTTTGGTGAAATCAACAACATATTATTAGCCTTGCACAGCCAGACTCAATTCTTATCAGAATCTGATAACACCCCACTGGGATTTCATTATGAAGTGTGTTTCAACCAGTACAGAGAACAAAATACCTCTGTATGCAGTTGGATGGTTCGACAACCAATCCAAGCCATTTTGTGGTAAACAAGTCTGCAGTGTGTATGACTACGTCTCTACTTTTCTGTCCATCATAGCATAAAGCCCACTCAAACAATTAGATTAAGCAGGTCGTTGCAGGGGCACAATCAGTTCCTAACGGAGCAACCCCAGACCAACATTTCGACTGAAGTTGTGGCTGGCTTCCAGGCTAGCATTTTTTTTTTTTCTTTTCTCAGATATAATGGAACAACACATAGTATGTGGTCAAATCCATGGACATTGTTACGAGTGGTTACATATCGGAACTATTTTACGTATGCCTAACTACCATCTTGTCTGTGTACTCTGGTTCAACGAAATATTGTTCAAATAAGTTTTTGTCATAGTCTCAAATTAGCTTTTGGAGGTTTTAAAATAACTTTAACTCCTCGCTCACCTAGCACCACACAGCTAACTAATGCTACAGCTTATCAGAGAAGGAAGTTGTATACATGTTGTCACATCCTTCAATACATAATTTGTAGAAACTGCGAAGGCGTAATGATGGCATTTTTCTTACTTTTATTATTATGATAATGATTTAAAAAATAATTAGATTATATTTTATTATAATAATTAATAAAATAATTAGATTATATTTTATAATAATGGTTAAAAATAAATCTATTCTATTTTTTTCATTTTTATAATATTTTGTCTTATCTTCCCTCCAATGTCTGAGGCCCCCCTAGCGCCCCCTGGCGGCCCCCAGGTTGCCGCGACCCCCACTTTGAAAACCACTGCTCTAGACAATTACACTGCAGTAAAACTACTAACTTAGTACTGACATAGGTTTGGGTGACCACATCGGTAACAAAAAAAAAAGGGGCCAGGGGCTCTGATACTAGCCTGACGTGTACCTCTCCAGAAATGTAACCACACAGCGACACAAACAAATATTTTAATGGTTAATCTTTGGCAAAATTTCAGTGAAAGTTTCAGTTGCCAGTTGAAAGTGAAGCAGGAAGTAGAAACAAAAATGAACCCGAATGGCAAAAAAGACACAGCGTTGACTAGCACTTGGGTGGCATTTTTACAAAGTGACCCAGACTGATGGGTCGCTTTTTTCAGTGCGAGTATAAATGACCCACTGTCACACAGCGGTGATTTGCTTTTGTGTTGTGTCGTGGTTTCCGGTTTTATTTTGAAAATCTAACTCTCCTCTCGTTTCAGGTCACTTGCCCTTCCTCTTGTGTCACCGGTCTGATTGTCTTCCTGATTCCTGATTGTTTCCACCTGTTTCCCATTACCCTGCGTCCACTTTTTTCCTCTACGGAGTGATTTTTCGTTTGTTACTTTGTTTATTGGAGATACTTTGAGTTCGAGTGAAATAAAGTTCCACTGGTTTTTGCTACCTCTGCATCTGAGTCCTACTCCTTATTCCCCGGCGTGTCACTCACACTGGCATAGGCTACGCCTCTATGTTCTGCAAAGGCATAAAGGCATAAACTCAGCAAACACTTCTAAATGAATATTGCCACTAACAAAGCTGTGAATAACACAAGCAGATTTTTTCATATGGACACTGTAAATCAGACCCCATTCAATGGCAGCTGCTGTGACAAACATGAGCCTCTTATTAGATACATCCATATAAAGATATACTTTACACAAGAAAAACTCTCTTTCTACATGTCAGTTTCAATGTCACATGTCCTCGTAAATTAAGTTTCATGTTGTTTTGCAATTTATCATCATTGCTTATGTGTCTTCCTTCTCCAGCAATGATTTTCTTTCCTGACATGTGAGGAAAGGAAGATGAAACACCAGCGCAGAGATAGAAATCTGATCCTGTTCAGGCAAAATGGGCTTCAGAGTGCAACTCCCTCCTAGGGTGGAGATTGCATAAATCCTCAAATTCCTGATCTCATTTTCAAAAATTAGTGCCATATTCAATATGAAATAACAGCGAAGACGGGAGCGGAAGATTTCTGAGGTGATCTCGCCGTCGGGTTATTGAGGACACAAGATGTTTTGTGGAAACCCTGCACCCCGAATTACTGATACACCTCGGAGGCCATCCCGGATTTAACTAAATGGATGTCGGTGAGGGATTTGTATTGAATTTAAAGCCTTGACTATCTGTTATGTTTCTATCAAAAGGAGATTTTCCTTGGATTCACAGGTTCATTTCTCCATGCTCTCCTGGGTGATGTTTAATAACAGCAGTTTTTATTCAGTGTGACAGTCAATTTCTTGCCCTTGTGTGAATATCGTGGCCACTCAATAAAACTCCAAAGGGTGAGAAACAGCGAGGGATAAATAAATTAGTACCAAGGTAAACCAAGGAGTGGAGTGGAAAGCGGCAGTGTATTGCTTTGTTGGATGCTTTAAATTTTCTTCATTCCTTCACAGAAATCAAAAGCCCTTTTCCTGGGTTTCAGTCAAAACAAATCTGGCTGAAGCCGTTCAAAGTTGTTTACAGAGCAGCATGTCCATCTTTACTCTTACACTCATGCATCGTCAGACTTAAATCTATCCGAATCCGTCACCGGCTGCACAGGAGAAAAAGAGGAAAACTACTGTAGATGATGGAATGTTTGTGTAAACCTAAACCTGAATACACACCACACCCAGGGGACTCGAGTCCCCATGGTGACAGAAATATAGTAATAATCCCCATGGATACAACTTACCTTTTGAGAGTTAACACTGGTTAGACTTATGTTACGGCTAAAGTTAGACATTCAGCTGTGATGGTTAAGGTAGACTAAGGGGATAGGAAAAGCATTATGTCAATGTGACCCCCACCGACATAGCGGAACAAGTGTGTGTATGAGGGGGAGCGTGTTAAGGCGCAAAGGAAGTTGTATAATTTCAAAGAGAAGCAGGGATTCTCAGAAAACATGCAGAAAGAGGACTGAAAGTCAGATGGAATGATTTGGAAGTAGGACTGGGAGCTACATCAGAGATGTAAAAAACTGAAGTATTCAAGGGTAGACAGGATGAACCTTGATGAAATTTAAGTTGTATATCAAAAAGAGGCATCAAACCCTTTGAAGCGCAGCAGTAATGTACTGGGAAGAGAGAAATGTAGTACTGACAAACTGCTAAACCTTGGGGTTGCTCTCACAGGGCGCTGCTTTGAGAGCTAAACTTCAGTAAGAACATCTTTCTCTCTACCAGACTGCGACCACTTTTTTTGGTTTTCCTGCTAGCGTGTTTTCCTCCCGGGAGGAGTGCTCACGACAGTTTGCTGACACTTTAATTGGAAGCCTTCTGGCTTGAATACTAATCGTGAATAAATACACTGTGAATATAGCATATACAAGTAAACACAAATGAACAAATGCGGCCCCTGCACATTATGCTACTCGCACTTCTTGATCAAATATAATATATATAGCAACAGATGTAGTAAAACATAAGGCAGATAGCTTCAGTTTTGTTTATATAACTATAATATACTTTACAATTGACGGAGTAATTCAAGAGACATAAAACAGAGTTAATGGTCATATTCGCAATATTGTTGTACTTGCAAAGATGGTTAAATATGGCGTGGATGTGTGAAAAAGTAGTAGCCAGCACAATATGAGTCCTTCATATCTATTTGTCTTTCCCTTAGTCTGTTTGCTTCCATATAGCGTAGTCAAATACAAGTGAATTCCTAATAAAGCTGTTCTGTGTTGTCTGACAATGGGAAAAGTTTGTAATGTTGACTGGAATAAGACCCACTTAGGCTTTTAAACCAGCAGTAAAATTAATCAGTAGTCACTTTTAAGCCATTTCTAAGCTCCTGCTCTGTGCTGGTTACACATCCTCCGACAAAATGACTGTAAACCGTAGTCAAGGACAACAGCAGTGGTGAGATCTGGGTTATATTTTGTAAAATGATGGATGAGAGTAAAGTGTTTGTAATTTTCTTTCTTGTCTTGCCCAATCCAGATCTGATTTTTGACAATGTAGAGTAGTAGTATGAAAACTAGCACTAATGATCACATTAGGCTCAGTGTACAATACAAGACTGTTTAGTGTGTTGCGTCTTTACATTGTGCCATTGCCACAACAACAGTCCCTTAAATCAAGGGCAGGAGTGTCTGTTCTGATATTTAAAAGAATTGCAAAGGTTCATGTTGTTTTTTTTCCTGTTAAAGAAACCAAACATGATGTCATTTTCCTGTACATGAGTATTTTAGGTCAGCTGAGCCTATGCTAGATGATAGTTCAGGGGAATTACATTTGTTTTTTTAAACACCAAATCATCATCAGTTGCAGCTTGATTTGACTACTACTGAATGCAATGGTTGCCATAATAATAATAATAAAAAATGTTTATCTGTAATAAAAAGTCTTGGACTTCGAACAAAAAAACATATTTGTCAGGTCTTAATTGTGCATTATAGCAAATGCATCTGATGTCATGAATTGTCTCCTGTCTTCTTCTGTGGAGTAGTGACACCATAGAAAAGCACTAGGCGTGACCCACTCCTACACAGTTCTGACAATATTATGATGCTTAAAAAGCTTAAGAGGAAAATTGGAACATCTGCAAGAACAAAGCTTGGCTTAATGTCTGCAGCCTCAACAAAACCACAGACTCTTCCTTAAATAGCCGAATTTCAGCGGCGCAGAGTCAACAGAAGCACTTCAGACACGGAGCACACTATGCAGGAGGACAAAGCCTGGCAAATCAGTTTGGGATCACAATAGCACCGAATGCCTCAGTTTGAAAGGAACTACATTACTTCAGCATCTCCGCTTCTCAGTAGGATGAGGAGGCAGTTGACTGGAAATGCCGCTTAATGGCATTCAAGAGAACCTAAAATGTGTTCACTTTGTTTGTTTGCTTTTGAAAGAACAAAGAGTGAGCTGTGGCGGTAACCTGCTTGCACCCCTCTGCCAGTTCCGTAACTCATCAAACGACAAAAAAAAAAAAAGCTAAAAGCCTGAAAAAAAAAAATCTCATTACAAAGACTATTTTCCTCATCTGTGTGGTTCAGTGAAGAAGCAGATTGCATTTCAGTACTTCATTAATAAATGAGTCTGTGAACAATGGCAGCGTGAGGGCTTCATTGTCTTGAAGCCAAAGTCTATGGCCCTCTGGATGCTAGAAGTCATTACGCTGCTTCGGCTTTTCAGCTCAAAAGTCTGCTGAAACAAGTGGGCATGAATAAAGGTATCATCAAATAACGCTGTGCTTGAGTTTGACTTGTTAGGGGGTTGCTGTGTGTTAACAGTAGCTCCTTACTTTGTCAGGTCCATCTGCTTCCTGTTGGCTCCTCATAAGCTACCACAAAAATGGATGTAATTATGTTGAATCCTCTCCGAAAAGAAAGCGCTGCCGTCAGTCGGAAAATGATGCATCACCTTAGACACAGCTGAGTGTCGTGGGAGATAAAGAACGTCAATCCGACCCCTGAACGCGCGGGAGCAGGATGAAACCTGACAGGTGGAAATTATTTGAGCTAAGATGAGACAAGGGTGCCAGCGCACAGGAAGGAAGAAAGAAAGTGGGGGCTTGTTTGAGGTCAGAATACAAGAGAAATCACTGAAAGAGGAAGGAGGGGATAAAGAGTGGCAGGAGAGCCTAAGCAGAAAGCACAGATTAAATGCCTTGTGGTTGAAAGCACCTTTCAGATGGACTGTCTGCAAAATTATTTTAATGTGTTTACTTTTTAATCATAGTTTTAAGCAAATGCTTTGAAGTAGGGTTTTTTTTTAGTTAACCGACACAGCAGCACCTGTTGAGAAAAAAGAAGAAGAAAAAAAACTGTTGCCTTATTAAAAGGAGCCCTCTGGCCTTTCTACATTTTCATTCTGCTCGTGAAAAGAGATGTAAAAGACATAAAGGGTCTCCCACCAGAAAGTTCCTTTTTAACCTCACATCTACGTTTTTCAATCAAGACACTCAGGGATCAGAAATGATGTGTGGTTTCCTTCTAATCGCTCCGACCGATGATTCACAAGTTCATTTCCACTCGGAATCAGTGTGTGGAATTTTACTGCTGACAAAACTGCAGGTAACCAGGCTCAAGGTCTGTGCCTCAGTCACATTAACTGCACGCTTTAGTTTGGGTCTTAGTCGCCTCCGCTGACGGCACAAACTGACAGTTCTCATTGCTTCACATATTAAAAACACAGAGGTATACACGTCAAATTGAGAGTGTAAGAGGTTTTTTATGTGATATGTGTAACTGTATATAATCCCATTTACTCCGGAAGTAAGCAAGTAAGCAAGTGAGCAGTATGCAAAGGAGGATATGGAAAAATCACTATTATCATACTAATGAGTAACGGTGCGTAGTGCATAATAATAGGAAGTTAGTTGAACCAGGACAGCAGTATTGTTTATTAAAAAGATAATTTTCTCTGTTTTAGTTACCATTCATGACATTGACTTGGTTTGTTTACTGAGACAGATATTTTGAGGACCTCAGTCGCCCCCACACCCCGACAGGAGACAGCTGGCCGAGGGCAACATCCCTCCCAAAGCAGCCCCCAGACCCCAGGGAAGAAGCCTGTTTATCAGGGAGTTGTCATTCTAGACAATATGTGTAGTTGAGAAGAGGAAAACAACGGCATGGAACAATCCACCCTCTCATTCAAAACCATCACATGTGAGGTCGCAATGCGTAAAAGTGCAAAGCGTTCAGGTTAGCGTCTTCAGGAAAAGGTATCACCTCAATTGGAGCTCCTTCTTGTTCCTTGCTCCACAGGGCAAGCTTAAGCGGTTTGGGGCAGCCTTCTAAATGGAGGTCGAGAATGGTTTCCGGGTCAAGTAAGCAAGGAATGATCAATGTACCCAGTGAAAGCCTCACTAAAGCAAGTAACTGTATCACTGTATCCCTACTGGAGTGAACATGCGGTGCACTACCAGAGGGCAAGCATTTCATTCCCGTCTTTTTTTGTACCACATTCAACCACAGCGGTGTCAGCGACTGCACACATTTTGCCCTACTGCTTCTGAATTGAGACCAATCAGCGTCAAGCCGTTTTCCAAGGAGAACTGCTGGCCCATCCCTTTTGGTCCAGTTGAGTCTGGTTGCAAATCGCTCAGATCGTTCTCTCAGGCCCTCATTTTGAAAGCTTTTTTTTCCAATCTGAATGGCTTCTGGGCGGGTTTGCACTAACGAGCCTGCGAATCAAGACGTAACTGCAAAATGCAATAGATCAGAAGCAGCTGAATGATATCACCATGCTTCCCATGGAGATGGAACTGATCAAGAACACGCATGATTTCAAAGAAAACAGATCACTTTGCTGTTTTGAAAGCGAGAGTTTTTTTTAGTATAGGAAACTACTGGAATCAGATGATAATGTTGAGGAGTCAGTTTATTTTGCATTAATAGTAAAGTATCCATTCTTTGGCCTATGTGCATGTTTCAAAAGATACTTGATATAATTTCATTAGTAAGCCATTATCTCGTCTTTTGCAAACAGAGACATTGACTGTAGACCTACCCTTTACCTCTCTGCATATCAAGCTATTTATCTCACTTCCACATTTATTCCATCTCTGAGTCACACAACATATTCAAGCTTTCAAACAAACCCCTTTCATTGCTCTCCTTAATGAACACATTGTAGTGCCCGTGCTTCTCCACCTACACGCCGCACCGAACTTGCTGCTACTGCACTAATGAGATACTTTTCATAATTAGCTTGAGATCTGTTTCCCAATCAGACAGACAGTAATTAATCACAGCACATTAGTCAGCCCGCAAGTTTACTCATATCTGTTTATGTTGCTTTATGGCGAGTGACGATGCGTCGTCGCCTACCGTTTTTGCAGGAAGAGGTAGCTGCTGGATTCTCCCAAGGTCAGAGATAATTGTTTTTTATTAATGTCTTGAGAGGTACAGTCAGGTAATGCGGCAAAATTAGAAGTCACGAACAGCGTTCAGACATCAGGTGAGACAGCTGGAACAAGCTGATTCCTGGTATTGGTCGGAGAGCAAGGGAGAACAAGAGCGAGCCCTTTTGTATTTGGAGCCCGAGCAAAGGCAAGCTCAACACGAGCCATCAGAGCCAATATAAAGGGTGAAACTTATTTATGCAGAGTGAATGAGCAGGCGTATGTGTGTTTTCCCAGGTTTCGCGGACCTGTCTGAGCTGCCAGTGGTGCTGATTGAGCGGCGCATGTGTTTTGCAGGTCACCGTTGAGACATTTGCTCAGGGTCCAAGCGAAAGCCGCAGAGTGAAAGCGAGGGATTGACACATGAATAGCAAGTTATGCCACAAGAAAATGCATGGTTGTTGGTGGGCGAAAGAGAAGAAGGAGTGACTGACAACTGGCTAACCTGTGTCAAATCACAGAGCTCAGCACAGCTTTTGCCCATTAACCTTGTTAACCCAGCTCTTTAGAAGCCTGGACTTAGAACAGTAGCAGTGTAGCAGTCACTCAATCAACGCTTCATCGTAATGTATTGAAAATATGCAGCTCACTCTATTGTTACATTCGTTTGGTAGACACATCCCAGCGTATGTGACCCCGACAAGCGGCACAATGAAGGCTTGTGAGCTTACATTATCTTAACATAGATTTCCAGCACTGCCACCTGAGCTACAGCCATCATTTGATGATTGAAACCTCCCTCCCTCTCTAGTCATAGTACCGGGTGCACACTAACTAATCCACTAATACTTGCTTTCATCTTGCAGTGGAGAAGAGCTTTTGGAATATATATTTTTCAACTGTGTGTCCAATTTGGCTTATTAAAAGATGTCCATGACAGGATAACTGTACCATGTCAGGCCTCAAGGACAATGATCCATTGTAGCATACATTTATATACAATATATGTTCCAGGCCATTATTACTTGGTATTGCATATTGGATAGATCTGAAGCACGTAATGTACATCCAGTGCAAGGAATCACTTGCCAAAGGGCCAATATGTAGGAATGAATAGAAAAAACGTAGTTCATATGCCATGCAGTAGTTTTTACTCTTAGGGTCTAGAGGTTCAGAACCCTCTCACTCAATAAGTGAGAAGCTTGCACCGAAAGGGGGACCATTCCTTCATTCATTCATCTTCTGTAACTGCTTGTCCTGTGAAGGGATGCAGTTACACACTGTGTGGGATGTGTTGGTGGAGGAGCATGTCATACCTGACACAAGGGTATGCATCCTGCCAGGAGACTACAATTATTTTTTTTTAAAACCACAGTCCTTGTTGTTAGAGAATAATTTCTCTTCCCTACTGCTGGGGTCAGTTATCTGCCCTATTTTCTCTTTGAGGAACATGCCAAGGCCATGGTCCCTCTTATGGCGTCTTCAGTCTCACTGTCTGGCTGTCAACAGACACAGCTGTAGAGTTAGATGATAATGTCCTCCGTCACTGTCTGACAATTTGTATTTCCTAGTTGGTGTGAATCCTTATCTTCATGTTTATGTACAATAACCAATGGGATATTGACACATCTCCCCCTGCCTCGGTCCACCTTCTTAGTATAAGACTTTGAGTTTACTGTTTGTCCCTTAGAATTAAGGTGGACTCATGCACTTATGCTGTGATGACGAATCTTCTGTTCTCCTCGATCGAGCCTAAATAAACTCCTTCAGGCATAAGACATACAGGACTCTGGTACTTCTTCTTCTACATCGGCATCACCACAAATTTCTCCCTAACACTTGTCTTTGGACAAACTTAACTTAATCTAAAGAGTTTTAGTTTCCTAACCTCCTCCTAACTGTACTGCAAACACTATGTCTGGATTTTTGCAGCCCAACGTAGTTTTGCAGGATGGTCCCATGTGGTCTTTCTGGTGACAGTTTGTTTCTGCCCTATATAAGGTCTAGTTTCACCAACTTTCCTCCTGATCCCTTTCCACTTTTCCGAACACTTTTAGCATCACTCCATGTGTAGTTGTCACTGGAAAAACTCAAGCTGATGACTGACTGAGTTCATGCAGGCACTTGTCAAGTAGTAAAACTATGTGTTGTGACAGACTAAGAAGCAAGTTTTGTTCATGTGGCTGTGTAACTCACTTCATGAATAAAAAATATTTTTAGGTATAGCATAAAACTGCAGAAGCACATCAAAGCTTATGTCACTGATGTGTGCGGAGTATAGCTGTTTCTATCAGCCACCCTGTTTGTTTCCTTTGTGTCTTAGCACAAAACAACTGAGCTTTGTCAAACATATCCATGCACAGAACAATGAGTATCTATACTGGTGCTTTTCACTCTTCTTGACATTGTGTCTCTGTGATTTTGAAGCTGTTGCAGTGCCAACGGTGATGACTAATGTCAGTCTGGGCCAGCATTCAGATGCACCGCTGCCACATTTCCTGTTGCTCCAGATCACTGACTATGGGGACTGCTGCAAGTCCAGAGAGGATGCTGGACGTAAAAGACTAGCAGGAACGGATGTTAGCATTAGCGCTAATATGTGGGGATTTTATGTACGTGTGTGTGTGCATAGGACTAATCTCATTTGAAGTGCACAGACTCAAAGCGCTAAAGCAGGCAGGGATTTTACAAGCTTGTAAAGGTATCAGAGTCCTTGTCGGTACAAATTCAGCTGCATGACTGTCATCAGTCAGGCATTACATGTCAGTGTCTTAGGTGTGCTGTAATTAAAACCTGACTTCCCTAATTAATGAGGCTTAACCACTACCTGTACCCTGCCCTGCCACTCCACCCAGGCAATTTGCTGGAGGAAGGAAAGATTCGCTTCAGCCAATTACTGGGTAACTGTCTCTGCCCAGATCCGTGTCTGCCCAGTTGGACGCAAGTTCTGTAAGAGGTAGAGTGGAGGGAAAGAGGGTGGCTGCTGTGGTACGCCAGGGTTGCTCAAAGGTGCACAGAGAGGGAGGTGAAATATGTGGGGAGTGGTGAGGAGGAGAAAACAAGTGAGTGAGGAGAGAGAACTGGGAGAGCTGGAAAAAGAGAGGGAGGCTGTGATAAGACATGCTGGTGACGTTCCTGCTCTTGTTTATTAATAATATAGTGAGAAACATTTCCCAGTTCCCTCGCTTATTAAATCAAGGAATACCCATGTGCTCTGGCTGCTGTGTGTGTATGTGTGTGTGGGTGTGTTTCTCTTTGTGTGGCTGTGTCTATGGAGAGCCAGAGGACATATGCTGGTCAGCCAGCTACCCTCCCAACTGCCCATCATTTCTCCCTTTCTCCCTGTAGGGTGGCCATTACAGTGAGCCCCTCAGGCCATGCCACAGCATATTCACACGCACGCACGCGCGCGCACACACAAACACACAGTGGAAAAAAAATCAAATGAATAAAAAATGTTTCAGTAAGCATGCACCCATACACACACACACACTCCTGCTCTCCATCCATCCAGCTCAGCTTGAGAGTCTCTGTGAGTGGGCCTCAGCCCCACACAACAGCCCCATGCTAGGGCCTTGGCTACATTAGCAGCCTGGCGGGAGGTAGGCTGGCTGGGCCGGCCAACAGCCTCCAGCTAACGTCCTCCCACAAGAGCTGGCACCCTTTACGTGAGCTGGAATGGTCACAAAGTGGAGAAGAATCTAATCCGGTCTGACTCATTTTTTTTTTTTTTTGCACCGCATCCTCAGCCACCATGGGGCTTATTTGGGCCACTTTCCACTTTAAATAAATATGAAATATGAGTCCTCCATGTATGTTTGCTGGGAATTATTGGATTAAGTAGTAACAGCATAGAGCTAGGTTAATGCCAAAAGAAAGAAAAAACATGCAGCACTTAGAGAGCAGGCAACTGAAGCCCCGTCGCAGTGATATCACATGACGGCTTTACATCTTTAGTGTAAGTATGTCCTGCAGCTATGCTTCCCTGTGCGGATCAACACCTGTGTCACCACTGGCTGCCTCCATTAGGTGTAAGTTATCCCCCCCTTCACCCCTGCTGCTATGATCTTCCTCAAGCTGACAGCCATTAAGGTTGAAATGTATCATACCTGCATAGGGGATGGGGGCATCTTTGTCAAGAGCCACCAGGGGAGGATCGAGCAGGACGATGTCAGTGTTTTCAGTGATCACCCCATGGTATGACGTCTCAATCCACGGCTTGTGTTTATTCACTGTGGAGAGAAAAAGCAAAATGCGAGAAGTGAGAAAAATGTGGAAAAGAACCATTCATTTTAAAAACACTGATATGTCCACGGATCAGCCACAAAATTACAATTCAGTGTTCAGATGGGAAACATTTAGACACAAGTGAGGCCTGAACAATATTAAGAAGGTGGTCGTAATGTTATGCCTGATCGGTGTACATTTTCAATTTAAATTCAGATGAAATCTGACAAACTGATCAATACAGTGAGTACATCTGCAGTGAGTACATATGCACGGTTTACTTGCAAACCTCTTCCAGACTGTTTCTTTGAAACATTCTCATTCTGTTAATCTCCCCTGCCGCTTCTTTTCTTTCTTTATTTTTTTCCCCTTCAGACATCCCCCGCAGGCTTCAGAACACAGTGCCACGCTTGATCAATGACCACCACTGAGCTGCCAGCACCAAACTGTATCCAAGACCAAGTCAAAACAAAGTCCATGAGCTGAGGGCTGTATCTAGGGTCACAACTGAGTAGCAGCCCTTTGGGTTGCTTGGTGCATTCTGCTGACACACTTGCCACTTGTTTAAGCAATCGCACAGTCACAATGCGAAGAAGATAAAGTGTCTAGAGAAACAAACTTTGCCACAAAAATAAATAAATAAATAAATACACAAATTACCTTTTGTCTACTCTAAATGCTGAGTTCAAATTTGTGGATCGAAAATGACAGTGATGAAAATGACAAAGCTGTAATTTGTGGTGCCCTGAAAAACATTACTTTGAAAAATAAAACTGAATATTTGGTTTAATGGAGAATGAAGTGCATAAACAGTGCTCATTCCCCATTCAATGAAAGGAAACCCAAAGAAAATGGACCCTTTCTAAGTCCTAATCAAGCAATCATTGTTACAGACCACTTCAGTTATTCGCTGAATGTCAGTAAAAGCCACTTGACAATGCTGAAATGTGTATTTTCAAACAACCCACACAGGGTGAATGTTACCAGACTTCATAGTCTTAATAAATAAAAACATTTGCTGTTGTTGCAGTACACTCAATGTTAATTCAGTCCCTTCCAGTGCAGGGCACTCTTGGTACATAATTCACCATAATCTGTATTTGGTGTATTTATTACACACCACTGTGTGTTATACCTTTCTGTGTCGGTGCCTGCAAGCGCTTGGGGTTTTTGCTGCTGTAGGCTAGTGGCATGGGAGCCTGTCAACATTCTGGTAGTTTCTAAATGTGTGACCCCAACACTTGCCTAAAGAAAACCTCTACACATGTCCAGCACAATCAGTCTGAGGCAGTCTAGTAGTTAGTCAATGGGCAGAGGAATCAAAACAATGAGGAAATAGCCACCTAATAATAAGTAATAAGCTGACACAGTTAGTGATGGATACATTGTTGTTCACTGGTAGATTTGTTCATTTGCCAGTCAACAGTCATGCACTCAAAACAAGCCACATAAATAAAATAAAATAACAAACAGCTAAAAGTAATAAAGCAATGGTTAATGAAATGTAATAATCTAATAAGTAAAATTTAAGAATCAACGTAACAAATTTAACATCATCCCTGTATCAAAAGTGATAAATGGTTGAAACACAAGTTAAAATCAATTATTTAAATAGCTGATAAAAAATGGATGTGAAAACTATTATATTTAACTAAAATACATTACAACAATTATTTACATGTTTAATAGATATATGGTTGTAATAATGAGCTAAAAGTAAAGTAAAAATCAAAACAAATGAATGCTAAAACATTACATTTCTGCTACTTCGGGCTGTAACATAGTGGTTAGCCAAGAACCCATCTGAAGAGATTTTAGCACACATTATGTAATTATGTATTTGAGGACTGTGGGTAGCGGCGAAAAGCGAGTGAGACCTAGGGAACACATGCTAACACCACAGGGATGCATATTGATGAGGACGCGTGGCTAACAGCACTGCCACAGTCAGAGGAGATCATTTACAGGGACAGAGAGATGGGAACACATTAGTCTATTAGGACATGATAAATATGCATGAGACTCTTACAGCGGTGAGGGGCAAAACGACACCGGATTTCAGCTTAAATGCCAAAACTGTGTCGTTTCGGGAACAAATATCTTGCTGACGTTGCTGTACAGCGATTTCAAGGGGAAACGTGATTTGTATGTGCCATCGCGGTGGCTCCCATATGTGCTGCTAAGAGACGCAAAGCTGTGCAAAACTCTTTTAGGAGCAATCTGTTGATACAGAACAATTAGCACGCTGGTAGACTGGTAGAGAATAATAAGAGACAAACTGTACTTTTACAATCAAATCCTGTGGCAGGATGTCACGCAGTGCAAACAGACGGTAAGAGACCTGAAAATAAAGATGATGGAAAAAAAGACTAATCTCCTGCAACAACTTGGTGTACTACAGAATATAACACTGTTTGAGCGCAATACCTGAGAGTTAATGTGGTGTCTTGAGAATTAAAGGGGCTTGCCCTAAACTTCATATTCAGTCTCCCCACAGCTTAGGAGCCCTACTGACCTTGATGCTCCATTTGTGCCACTCATAGCAACTACTTAGCAGCATGAGGGCAAGCCTTATGAAAAAATATATAAATAAAAAAATTCTCTTATGACAGCACAGAGCATTTCAGCTGCAGTGGCACAGTGTTTCTTGTCATAAAACACAATACAAAGTAATGGCCAGTGTCAGACAGCTCAGCATCATGATTTAGTCTGATGGCATCTCCGTGGTGGTGACCTTTGTGATATCGCAGGTACACGAGACGGAGTGCATCTTTCCATCAGCCAGAGTGGCCTAGCTGCTTTGCTGCTGTGGGTTAATGACATCTCAAAGACTCGTTTTCTCGGTGCGTGGGAGACGTGGGACTGATGAGAGCATTAAAGGAGAGTCCATCTCTGATAATCGCTGCAGTATTTCTTCGGGGTACCACCTACGTGTTAACCCACTGACACCATCTTAACATATAGGGTCCGTGTACTGACGCACTGAGACATGAGTCACGATCAAATAATGGATTGATATGCTTCTTTCTTTTTGCAAATAATCCAGATTATCGGAGGGCAGGAGTGGGATGGAGTGAAGGCCGAGTGGGTAGAAAATGAAGGAGCCAGGCCATCAGAGCCGGAGACTCCCCAGAGGAAGCATTGCAGCCGCTTACCACGATCGAACCCACGGCTGCAAGAGCTAATGCCTTGACGTTGAGTGATTAGCTACATACTCCTCTATGGTGGCTTGAATCAAAACTAAACACAGTTAATCCTCTAATCAATAGGAAGGCAGCATGACACCCCACACGCTCAGATTTGTCTGCATCATTTATCTCGCCGGGTGGAATCAGATAGAAGTACCACTCAGAATTGCTCTCTTTGCTGAAAGTCTTCAAGCTTTTGTGTACCGACGACACAAACCGATGAGAAGATTTGTCCTTTCGACATTTTGATTGAACTGTGCGGTGCTCATCTGCGACTGAGGCTGCAGGCTTCAGACGGACTCTAATAGCATGTGTGCTTAAAAAAACATCAGCAAACATAAACGCACCTGGAAAAAATGAAACTGCACTCCGAGTGACCCCAATTTTTTAAAGCAAACATGCTGAATGGCTACTAAAAGCACTTAGTAAATGGCATGCGATAACCCTGTGTTTGTGAATGGCGGGAGGTCCGTTCGCTGGCATCTTATGAAACCTTACGGCTGTTTGGCTGAACTAGCTGAGATGTAAAGGGCTTTTTACATCTCAAGGACAGAGCTGGAATCAAACGCACGGTTTCCTGTTTCATGTGTTAACAAGCAGAGGAAGCTGCTCACACCAGATTGTCGTGTTTGTATTTAGAGCTGAGATGGTCTTCAAATACCACGACCTTTGGACACTGTGTCACAGACAGGAGAATGCAGTTTTATGAATTTTGATGAATGGGTTTTAAGGCAGATGGAACAAAACGATTTATTTAAAATGCATCAGGCATAACATTACAACCACCTTCCTAATACTGTGTAGGTCTCCCTTGTGCCTCCAAAACAGTTGTGACTCATCAGAGAATGGACATGGTCCTTCTGAGGGTGTCCTGTGGTGTCTGGTAACAGAATGTTGTTAGTGGGGGCCTTTGGGTCCTATGAGTTAAGGGGAGGGGCCTCTGTGGATCATCCCACAGATACTTGATCAGTTTGGGATCTAGTGAATTTGGAGTGTGTCATTGCTATGGAGTGGAAGTGATACCTGTCTAAGTAACATCCACATAAATGCCTGGTTCAAAAGTTTCCCTGCATGTATTGTCACAAGATGGTTATTCACTTCTCCCATCAGTGGTTTTAATGTTGTGGCCGATTGGTGTATGTCAGGAAGGGTGCTTCTTTAATTTTACTTTGTTTTTTTTAAGCAATGCCCAAACTGAATGTGTACAGCTAAATTTAATAAAATGTAATAGCTACTTGTTTTAGTAATACCCACTTTCTTTCATTTTGTCTGTACAAACGAGTGAAGTTAAAGGCCACTGAATCATTTGTATGCTTCAACTCAATTTAATCACGGAGTTTGAGGGATACAGCTATCAAACCTGGACGGGCTAATGTAATCAGGTTGTGTGACAGCTGAAAGGTGAACGCCAGAGCTCGGATGCCCTTTACTGCAGGCTGCCAGTCAGGGGGACTATCTCCCTCCACCATTTCAGTGCCAATTAAACCGAGAGTCGTGGATTTGACTTGAGGCGCGGAGCATGGCAGAGGCCCTATAATGGCTGATTAATCTCTGACCAGGGAACGATGTGCCACCGTAACACCGTGCTGGCGGGGGCCACCTCTTAACAGGCAGGTGCTGCAATCTCAACAGACCCCGGGGGGCGGGAGAGGAAGAGAAACAGTTGTAATTAAAAAGAAATCTGTAGGAAATTAAACTTTGAGTGATAAGGTCAACACAAGGGGCCAAGATGAATACATCAGCATAATGAAAAGTAAACGTACTGCAGACGGTTAGGCATTACGGCGACCAACAGGCAATTACAGCTACACCGCAAACTGGGACCTCACGCCAGCCCGAAGAGGCTCAGAGATGTCCATCAACGAGTTGCGGCAAATTATCGAGAAACATCCGCGCTCTGCCGACGTCAAGGGATGTGTCTCTGTTCACCCCCACAACCACTTCATCATCACAGTGATCCGTGTCTTCTTTGAACCTTGGAGATCTTTGCAAACTTTAATCTTCTTTGCACTCGGTGCGCTGGCTTTGTGCTTCACAGAGCAAGCTGACAGGAACCATCTGCCGGGAGAGGACTTTATTACATATAAAAGCTTCTAAGTGGATTCCTCATCTAAATACAGTGTCCTCAAGATCAAAAACTTTGATTTTGACGTGACATCGGTTTGAATGAAGGGGCAACACGTGCAGCCTGCAAGTTAATGGGATTGACAGTGCATATGCATATTTATTTATTTATTTATGAAAGCACAAACTAACAGAAACTTCTTCTTACTTCTCTAAACAGATTAAAAGTTCATCTTAGTTTTCTCTCAGTGTCTATTTATCGCCAAGCGAGGCGTCAAACAAGTTATAAAATGTTACAAACGGGGTGTTTCTGGCAACATCACAAGTTCAAGCAGCGTCTGTGTAGCGATGCATGTTCCACCATCCAGCAGTTAAGTTGTGTGGGGTTACTGCAAGAAACTCACTGAAGCAGCATATTGTTTTTCCTCTGCTTAAGTTGCAAGAAAGTGTTTCTATGGCTGAACAGACAAAGAGACCAAGACCAAATACTATTATACTATGCTATGGAGGCGTGGCCCGGTCAAATGCCAGCTGACTGATAAGGTCACACAGGCAACGCTGTGCAGATTTCTGGAAAGCGAGGTACAAAAACACACACTGCAGTTAACCTCTTATCATAGGTGCTGCCGAAGAGAAGTTTAAAATAAAAAAAAGGAAAGAGAGATTTATGGGGTTGCCATTTAAAACACGAGTAGATTTTATGTAGATATACCAGGGTTTATGTATTTAAACACAGCGGACCCCAGAGTCTCTAAAACGTGATTAAACTGGTGGCTTAACATGAATTTCCCAGGATCTAAAGCAGCCTTTATGAGCAACAAAACTGAAGACAAATAGTTTAATTATTGTTTTTGCATGTTTCCCTAATAGGTTTTAAGGGAGAACATAACCAGAAGGTACAAAAAAAATTAATTAAACAGATGGAAACAGATATTAGATTCTGGAGAAGTCTGTGGGACAGCATGGTAAATTATTTCATTTCAATAGGTGGACAGCATATTGATGAAGAAGACAAGGAAAAGGCAGCCCTCGCTAAAAGACTTTACTAAGGCTAGATCTGTCCGTCAACCCGTCGTTAGCAATATAAACCGCATTAGGAAACTAACGCCAAGATAAAACTACAATAGCTGCTTAGATTAAAACTTCTGAGCTTCTGAGAAGGGCTTCTGAGCAAAGGTGCATTAGTGAGTCAGAGCATACAGTAAAGAAAAATGTGTTCCTGTCAAAACAAACGGTTCACATTGAGGCTGTCCCTTCACAGTCCCCCTCAGACGGTGACACCCTGACCTGTGCTGTGTTTGGTAAAGAGCTCCTTCTGCTGCCCTCGTGTCAGAACGGCGTCTGGAGGACACAGGATGGAAACTGAGCTCACTTTCAAACTGTTTAATAACACCTTGTGTCCTCTGGGTTCTGATTGAAAATCATGACTCGGGCCGAACATGATTCAACTGTTGCCTCTTGCTGGTCCCTTTGTGGTGGTTTTGTTTGGATTGGTTTGGTTTTGTGAGATTATGAGCTGTTTGTGGCCCTGGGCTGGATGAGATAAAGCAGGATCAAGCTGGGCTTTTTTGGGTTTTGTTGAGCGCGGAATACAATTCAGAGGCTGCTCTGCATTGCCCTAGGTGTGCGCATAAATGTGGAGGTGTGTAAAATGTAGCATGTAAGCCTGTGTGTGTGTTTGTTGCCGCTGTGGCCCCTGGCAGGTTGTGCATTCTGGCCATGATCCCAGTACCTGGTGCCTGGTGTGTGTGGTAGTGCTCAGTAGGGCAGAGGGGGAGGTTCAGTGTCTGGCTGGAGAGCAGAGCAGTGTTGCAGCAGGACCCCACAGCCTCTGAGCCTAACAAATCCAAAGCAGCAAGAGCACACGCTGCCCCATGAAACCACCCAGCGAGCGCTCTGACCGCCGTCAACAAAACAACACAGCAACGACAAACAATCAAGCTCAAAGGTTCGCAGACAAGAAGAAAAAAAAATCATAAAGGTGCATTTATCGTTCTGCTCTTCACAGGACAGGAACAAAAACACGGAGAGGAGGCAAGCGCTGCCACACATATCAAAGTCCAGCTTTATTTGCACCTCAGTGAGCAATGGCATTTCTGTTTTGACATTTCTCTCCCGTCTACCCCTCAACATTGTCCCTGCAGCAAAATGATAGAGCCCTGACAAAGGTCAGGCTTTTATCATGAGCTTGTTTTCCATCCACCTTGGCTGAAGTGCAAACTATCCCCCCTGGAGTCAGAATCCAAGAGCAAAGAGGAGAAGGAGAAGCAGAATAAAGAAACAGATACAAATTGTCTGAGTTTGTCTCGCTGCTGCAAGTCACCCCGCTGCCATAATGCTGTATGCACTACTCTACTTTCAGGCGGGGACTTATTAACCCGCAAAGATAGGGAGAAATGCTCACTGCACAGTCACTCTGGTGCTGCGCTGCTCCCACCAACCCCACTTCTGACTGTCCCTGGGGAAGAGTGAGGAAAAACAAGAGAGAAATGTAGGAGTGCTATGCATTAAGGTACACAGAGGAGAAATAAAAACCACACAAAAATAACTAAAAGCGTCCAACCAAATGATCAAAAGTCTATGTATAGGAGCTGAATCTGCACTTTTGCTGTCATTACCCCGGGCAATCATGACCCCTCTTTATCAAATGGCTTCACAGTCACAAATGTTCTCACTGTGTGTCATTTGAGAGCCATTATCCTGCTCCATTATTGTATGTGCATTTGAGGCATGGCATTTCCCGCTTCCCGCTTTTCTCACATACACATGCTCTGGGAACATGTTAAGAGACACACCTACACAGCAGAGGAGTGTCAGCGGGCTAGAGTCACGACAACCCAAAATGGTGGATATGTCCCAAATATCAAATGGATCCAGGATGATGGTGGGAAAAGCTATTCAGAATGCATTACACAGCACACAGACCTCAAAATTATCTCATTTCAGGCCCAGGTTATCTAACGCTCTTAACTACTAATATTAAAAATACGATATTTATGCAGGATACTCGTGGAACCTGTAATTACCAAACACAACTGCATTTTCAGCGCTGACTTGTTATTTCGACCTAAATTCATTCAATCCTGCGTTTATGTCAGCAGATTCCTGGGTGTGTGAAGGGAGCGGGCTCCATTTGCCCTTAAATCACCCTGCCCCATTAGTTTTGACTGACATTCTCCCAGTAGCTTTCGACCCAACTGCTAGTAACAGCTTCAGTGGGTTGAAAAAAAATCTTGAGATGTCGACACACTGAATGTTGGGGTGTCAGATATTTTTGTAAGGAAATTTACAACAGCCTGCGTAGATGTGTCAGTCTCATCTGCAGTCGCTGATGTTTTCATTCGAAATGGATCGCGTGCCTTGATGAACGACATCCACATTCTTAGAAGGACGGGACGTTTCTGACCCGCTTGCACGGACAGCTAATGGCAACATGTTCGGCTCTCGTGTGCAATGTATTTTATTAATTAATGGAACAATATGTTACATTAGCTTCCTTTTTTTCAGACGCACAGTTTCACATTATTGTTTTAACATGACACTGGAATGCACTTTAGGACTCTTCCATGTGTAAAGGCTACCAGGACAGAACTGAACCTTTGTAGACATAGCGTGACCATGTGCCATAGTCTGCGAGTATTTGCGTTTGATGTGTTCAGTTGCTTAAGTGCTGCAGGGTACAGTGGGGGCTACGCCTACCCAGAACGATCTATGAAAAATAGAAACTGACCCTTGCGTTCTGTGTTTTACTGAACATCAAACTGGCCTGCTAGTACTAAAAAATAATAAAAATACTATAGCATGGATGTCTGAAGATTGTGTCTGTGAAGGTTCTCAGTCATCCATGTCATGGTATATCACAAAAACACCAGCAACTAGGCTTGTTGTGTTTCTTGAAGATGTTACCTTAGACTTGATCAAGCCTTAAACTAAGGTTTGGCACAAATCACAAACGTCCCTTATAAAAAAAAAAAAAAAAAGGTTACTGCCAGTCATTTGGAACTGAAGAATATGCTTGGAAGAATGATGAAACATCTTCACAAAAAATCGTCCAGTTGCCTTTGTTTCAAACTTGTTTTTATTTTTGGGATAGATTGTGAGGTTTGTGCGTGCATCTAGATACAAGTAGCTGCAGACACAGCTTCATTTTCCAACTCAGAAACACAGGCCATTATCTATGAATACCTTATTCTAATGTCAGAGTGGTTTCTTAATTATACAACTTATATTTAATTAATAATACCTCTGTCTCTTACCACCCTGCCTCCATGGGTTCACTTGATGGACAACTTTCTTTTCCTCTCCTTGTATTAATATTGCAGACAAACTGTCGGATCAACAAGACCTTTACCTGACTTGTAGGCGTAGCCAGCAATTAAGAGATCTAACACCAGCCTAATCTAACAGTTAAGGAAAGCATATTTATCTCTGTATGGGTGTTCTTTGCTTTTCTCCACAACCGTTGGCCCGGTCTGCTTCACACTTGGTGGGAGGGAACCCAAGGGAGTGTGGCATCGGGTGTGAAGTCGTTTGGAGGAGGTAAAAGTTGTGTCACGCTTTCACAACAGTATGTTTTCAATGGGCCTGCATCACCCGGGGGCACTGACAGCACTTTTCTTTTCTTTCATTTTCTTTCCACCCGCAGCAGGCCTTTCCAGCCTGCAGCTCTCTGACAGCAGCTCATTCTGTCTTTTGCTGGTTGTCTGGATGATCGGTTCTTGAGAAAGCTACGGGCTGCAATGGCTGATGGTCTGAAAAGAAATGCTTTGAGAAGACATTGCAGTTCTCTAAGAATTAAAGAAATTTAGAGGCATTAATATGAAGACAAAAACAAACTAAAAACGCATATCTGCATGCATTAAAGTACGACGAGCAAATATCTAAAGCATGACCAAGTATGACCACATTAAATATATTAAAGATTAGAGCTGTATGACCTGTATGACCTGGACATTTGCTGAAGGTGCTGAGCTGCCTGTTTATGGCATGAGTGGAGGGTGATAGCCAGTGTTCATTATTGGTATTGGTTAGTTCAGAGTTCTCTCCTTTGCCACAGACGGTGATGTTTAATTCACTAGATCCCAAACTGATCAAGTATCTGTGTCTTCAGTGGAACAAGCAGATACACAGAGACCTCTCCCCTCAACCCACAGGACCCAAAGGGCCCAACTGTTTTGGAGACACAATGGAAACCTACACAGTATTAGGATGGTGATCATAATATTATGCCTGATCGGTGTATAATGTAGACATGTATCCTTTCTTGTACGCTGTGTCTGTTAACTAACCAGCAGAATACCAATCTAGAATGCACTTAACATATTCTGCTGAGTCAAGCTTTTCTTAGATTCCTGGTGCGTTGCACTCGGTTTTGTTATTCACAAATTATACATTAAAATAACTGGGTAGAAAAACATGAGGGAACTAAAGACATAGACGATCCTGCATAAAAATTGGCAGCCGACAAACACTCTTGCTGACTCAAGCCGCTCCTACTACTGCTTCTTGCAAGAATGTGCAGATTGCCCAAAGCCCGAGCTGTTTGTGTCCATTGTGAACATGGAGTCAATGTAAGGGACAAGTTCTCAGGTCCCTTCGATCTCTGCAGCATTTTGTTCAGGCCAGTTAACGTGGAACCTCAGGCCGGCTGTGAAACAGGGGGGTAAAAATACATTGAGCCAACAAAAGTGTCCCCTGTGTAATCCTTTTAGGATGGTTGTGCTTTTGAAGCGAAGGCCACTGTGTTGTGAAACATGGGTGCGCTATGCACAGTAATCTGGTTTAAAAAATGCCTGTGTTGTTGCATGGGTATGTGTGCATGTGTGTGATCACCGCACAGAAAAAACATTTACAGCAGCATGACCTCGTGTCTGTTCTTATAAAAATGCAGTTCACCCTCTGAGTATTTTTTTTTTCCTATTTTTTCTAAATATCTCTCCTTGTGTTTTTACTTTCAGTCTCTTTTCAAATTTACATGGACACATGCTCTATTTCTTACACACACGCACACACACACACGGTTCTCCACAGCACTTAGTCCCTGGCCTCTAAGAGTGTGTTCATGATTCCTTCTGGCAGTCCATTCCATTTTGCCTCTCTCTATCTTTCTCATATCACTCTAAAAATCGAAGGCAAGTGGTCAAGGAGATGTGATGAGGAGAATACAGTATCTCTACAGGGACTATCTTTGGTCCTCTGCTAAACACACACACACACACACCCAGAGACACACACACGCAGAGACACATCTAGTTCAGCTCGTCTTGTCCTGGGGGTTTCAAGGGAAAGGGAAAAAGGGGGCTAAAGCTTGTAATTTCTACTCCTTCTTGACTGACACCCAAGAATTCAAAGGAGAGCAGTGAAAGACAGAAAGTGAAGAGGACCACTGGGTTAGAAACTATTGTAATCTCGTCCCGTTAAAAACTGTGTTAAATATGAGAGTGGTGATGTGAAAGAGAAAACCTTCAGATAAGACTGTTCCATGGAAAATGTTAAGTCATGAATATAGGGATATGAAAACCTGTGCATCCCTGGAGGTTGATAACATAAGACTGATATTTTGTACTAGCTGGTCTATCCATTCATAAAGAAATGGAGCGATGTTGATGAATACATGGTCTCTCACCTGAGATAAATTCTTTAAATCTGACTAATCTGATCAGTTGTCATTATACCAAGCTATAAGGTATGAAATGAAACAAGAAATAAATGTGAGTTTTCATTCACCGGCCCTGGGTGATAACACTATAAATGGGTTGAATGCTGACTGGTTGTAACTTTGGTTTGAACTTGAAAGGGAATGCCTACCGTTCAAGAGGAATAGGCACCAGTAAAATAATTAACATGAACAAGAGAGACCCAGAGAAAATGGTTTGGGGACTACTGCAATCAACACTACCACCAAGTAGCAAAGGACGGCCATAACAGGTAGACATGGATCCGCAAAGCACTGCAGAGCACCAATGTTGTACCACGACAGGACTGGTGTCTTAAGGTTGGGGAGGTGTTTGCTATACGTTTTTTTTAGACTTTACACAGCCTTTCTAGCAGCATTAAAGTCTTTACTAATTAAATTATTTTGCCTAAGCAGCTGTTGCTGTGTTATATGTTTGTGAAGGTTCTCAGTCATCCGAGGTCACATATCCGATAAACAATCTGAATCAACGGCAACTTGTTTCAGCCTCCTCAAAGGCAGACCATTCATCCTTCAGGTATAGGTGCACAGCTTTATCACCCTCCTTTGAGGGCGGGCCTCAACCCTTGGTTTAACGGATATGCACACATACAAACTAAACTGTGTATGAACGTACTGCTTCCATCAATGATGCAACAACCTGCAAAGCCAGTTCTCTGGCCTCAGCGTACAAATGGCACAAATACTGTTACATCACATAACTTGTTGACTTTTGTGTTGAAGCCATGTTGGTTCATGTTGCCTAGTGAACAACAAAATGATTTGCCTCTAGTCAAAACAGCACCTTTTTGACATCGCATTTTTCACAGCACTGAGCCTTGTTTTTACTTTTTATTCATGGTTAAACCAGAACTGCAGTGCTTGACCATGAAGCCCTGACTGTGAGAACAGAGAGACTTGGAATTCGTCAACGTACACGAAAGGGAAAATTGCTTCAAAGACACTTTAATCTCCACCATATCTGAGAAATATGTTCCTGATCATACACAAAAAAAATGTGTCTATTTCACGCATAAACTCTGATGCAGTAGCCAATTGTGCTACAGTTGGATATGCCCTGGACGTGTTTGACGCACTGACAGTCACTTCCCTATCTGAATGAGTTGAAGGCAGGTGGACTGTTGTCCTAGATGTCTACCTCCCAGAAGGCTGATCGAGGTTACACACACATGGGCACAGGAACGTACCCCTGTGTGCTGTTAGAGTGCTTGTTTTAAGGTGCAAAATTACAGGAGGCCACATGGTTGATTGTAGTTCTGGCAAAATCAAACAACAACAGCAGGCACTCAGCACCCACAAAGACAGTCTCCGCTTAGGTGCTGCCGGGTTCACTTCTGACAAAAATCATTGTGCCATCCCTCCTACTGATCGGTCCAGCCTACAACATGTGGCTCTTAAGCAAGTGCTACAGCAATCAGTCATTTTGGAGAGAGAAAAGGTGCTTGTGCAAACAATATCCTCTCAACCTCTTTTTAACCCGGATTTTTAAGATCAAGTGCCTTTTTTATTTCCATTATACTGAAGAGAATGGCAGTGAGGGAGAGACAAAAACACACTGTTTATTGCACATAATTCGCTGAAAAGTTGTACTTTGTTGTTTTGTGCAGGAAATTAATTCAGGTGGAAAACACATGGGGGTTCAATGGATTAAGCCCGGCATCTGTTTGTGGTGTATTGTGCTGTACTTTGAAAAGGCACCTGCCTTGTAATACAGAACAAAACAAGCTTTCACCATTTAGCAGCGCTGCAGCAAAAGGTGTTAGCTGAGTCAAGGCACATTATCCCTCTGACCCTTCCATTTCTGTTTTGGTTAGCCTTGAAGTCTTTTTTTTTATTTTTTTTTATAACCATTCATTCATTCTGGTTGAGTAAAAGGCAATATTACCTGTTGCAAAAGATGGGACCACAGAGGCTGGTGGATTTCTGCTTTTATAGCTCTCCACTGTGTTGGTAATCTTGACTTGAAACAAAGATTCACAAGCAGCCTGTGGAGTGACAGTCCTTCACCCAGCTGACACACACACACTGACGACACACCGTCTATGCATGAACTCTATTTAAAAACGCCGTCAACTGTCAGCACCTGCAGCTATTGCAATGAAACGCGGTGGTTTTAAAGGAAGTTGAACTGCAGAGAACCTTGGTGGGGTCATTCCTTGAGTATGTGGTGCCATCTCTTTGGGGAATAGCTCTAGGAGCAACGCGGAAATGTGCAAACACACCAACGTATAAAAGCGCCTGGGAACAGAATGTTGTTAGTGGGGGCCTTTGAGTCCTAGGGGTTGAGGGAAGGGGCCTCTGTGGATCATCCCATAGATTCTTGATCAGTTTGAGATATAGTGACTTTGGAGGCCGGGTCAACAACTTGTGCTGTTTTCCATGTTTTTCTAGTTGGTCAATGTTATTCACTTCTGTCAGTGGTTTTAATGTTGTGGCTAATTGGTACAATACCCTATGTCAAACATGAACATAAAAACTATGTCCCAAACTCTTAGTTAACTGTCCCTACAATGCCGAAATATTATGTATATTTTAAAATGTCAAACATGAATAAAGGAATGTTCTGTGTTTAGTTCTCTAGGCTCAAACTCAGAGCCCAGTGCATGATACTCCCTTTATATTATATCATTATCATACATCAGAAACAACAACATTCAACACGCTCATGAAGTCTTTTTTGTGAGATTGTTTAGATTATTAATGCTGTGCTACCCCACCAGTGCTCCTCTCATCAATTAATGTTGCCAATGTTACATAAGACTGAACTGAGATAACCTGCATACACGCGAGTAAAGCCTACATGGGTCAAACATACATAAGCTCATCTGTGAACCTTTGTTTCCCAAGTCAAGTCAGATTTTCCTCTACAATAGAGGCGAGGGCGACAACTCTCACTCTTCACAACATTATCAAATTGTCTTTTCTTATTGTTTGATTGTTTGTTTGAGAGATCCATAATGGCAGAATTTGCAGACTGTGCAGTTTCTCTGATATTACGGTTAGTTTAAAACTATGCTTATTGTTTGTGGTGGTGCTGCATTCTTTGCAGTTATCGCAATGAATTCATTGCTATTATTGCTATTTAAACTATGAAACACCATGCACTGCCATAAAAACACACAGAAACAAACTTGAGGAGTAACTAAATCTCCACTGATTCATGGAGAGAAGCAGTCCTGTGGATGTGCAGGGTTTAATGAGTGAAAGCAAAGAGGCTTAGATGCTGCTTACATTGCTCTCTCTCTAAATAGTCCCACATATGGCATGTGGCTTTTTGTCCCACACGACCAGTTGGCTTGCTCAGAGGCAAATCATTTCTGACCCACTGCTACAGACTGTGGCTGGGTGTGTGTTGATGTCTGACAGACACAAGTGTGTGGGGCTGTCAACCTCTGATGGACAACATATTCCATCAGTATGGCTAGTGAAAAACAACATATTTATTGTCTCAAGTACTTTACTTGAGTCCATCTTGAGAACTTTTGCATAATATTGTCACAGATTTAAGTGTTCAATTATTAAATGATTTTATTTTTAGTCAGGGAATTGGCAGACTATCTGCTTAATCAATAATCCATGAGTAAAACTATAGGAAATAGATTCAAATGTGTTTCTACTCCAAAGAAGCTGAAACAGACCCTTCTCATGGCATCTTAATAGCCTACCCTACACAGACACTACACAGACCTTACATAGATCCTAATGCCGTAACCTAACGTGCACCTCCCCAGAACTGTAACTACTCGTCATAGCAATGCTGACCACAGGAGTTGTGATTGGTCCATGTGGTAGTATTGTGTTATTCCTTTACTATTTCCCGCTGATTCTCCATATCTGCAATTTTAGAATTGATTGTGTGGATCAATAAGGATGGAACACCTTGAGGAAAGGTTAACTGGGGATGTTCGGGGGTTAAAAGCATTTGTATGACTCGTCTTCAGTGAAATATCGCAAAGGTTTCAGTCGCCATTGTTGAAAGTGACGCAGGATGTAGAAACAAAAGTTAACTCAGCTAGTAAAAAAGACACAGCGGTGACTGGGTGGCATTTTTACAGAGCAAGCCAGACCAATGAGCACACAAGTGTAAATGGCTCATGGCAGGCTACGTGCTTACGCTGTGTGTATAGGCTACATGCGTAGTACTATGTCTGTACTAGGCTACGTGTGTAGGCAATGGTGTCTAGTCCAACAGAGACAAAAAAAAAACGCACTTTACTTGTTGTAGTAGGGATAGCACAAGTGTTTCATTAATGGCTCAGTTCCATTGTGTGTTCCAGTAAGCCATGATAAAAGTAGGATGACCTCTTAGTAGAACGCATAATTACTATACTTGTACTTTTACTCGTGTGAAAAGTCAAAATATGTACATAGTTTTTAGCATGTCCTGCTAACTAGCAGTAGCCATCATTGTTTCAAAGGTAATGACATAATGTACCTAACCACATTAAAATACTCTAATGTTGAAGATCATAATAATGTGTACTATTCCACACTGTGTGGAAGCTAGTTTTGAATAGTTTAGGCTACTGTTAGCCTTCATCAACTCCAACAACTCAAACCCAATGCACAAACACTAGGCTTAATGTTACACCCAAAAAGTTGACTGGAAATTATATTGCAGCCAACGTAACGACAAGTCATAAAAACCTCCCAACTTATCATTTCAGCCAGCAACATCAGTGATTGCTTGTTAGAAATGGGAAGCCTGCATTTGTCAGAAATCAAAGACCCATTGTTTTAAAGATTACTATCAATTTTGTAAATCAGATGCCAAATTAAAAGGTTTAAAAGCTGCCAGCAAAGGCAGGACTCAGTGGCCAATCAACTGATTGCACCTGCAGTGATTAAGACAGGTGAATTGGTCATCGTTTTTGAATGGGTTTGTAGTCAACTCTCATTCTATGTTTACGTTGCCTGATTCATTGGCCAAAATTGTTCCTTGGCACTTTTCTAGTTTCTCTTTTGTTTCTGTTTTTCTTTTCTTTTCATATTCACTCACCGCTATTCACAACTCCCGGAATATACAAAAAGAACTGGCTGCTCCGCGTTCCCATTTCAGCCCTCCTAGCATCAGTCTAAATGCTGTTGATTTGAATGGCTTTGCTTTGGGTTACACCCTCCTCAACCTGGTTCCAATTATATTGCCGAGGCGATGACAGGTCAACAAAGGCAATTACATCCCAATGGCTTGAGGGAGCTATTTTCAACTCAGAAATAAGAAGTAATTTAATTTAAATAGCCATGATTATTGAAATGTTCTCCACTGCCAGTTTGAATAGCTTAAATGTTTTATAATTTGACAACCTCTATTCATTTGCTTTCAGTGGAATCCTGAAACTATTCAGCACCCCAATTGATGGGACGAAAAACAGCAGTGGAATCATAAATAACGTAAGAGAACACACTGAATTCTAGATGAGCGTAGACACACATGCTCACATTGAACATCACAGAAAAATCTAAATCTCAAACTAAACACAGTGATGGATCACACTAATGCATCTTTCTTGGTGCACAGCAGAGACAGCTCAGCTTGTTCTTCATCATTCACAATCAATGGGAGATGTCAGAGCTGTGAGTCTGGATCTACTTGTGGGGAGACGTGTCTTCTAGAGTCAGCTGACAGAGTGCTCCGAACATATGAATTACTCGTGCTTACAATAGCTTCTGTCTGGTAATCAACTGTAGAATGCCTCTGTTGTGAAGTGTGTGATTTATCGAATTGAGCACCACAAGGGAAAAGGAACCTGTTGAGCTATAATCAGCCCAAATGATATTTAGTTATGAAAAATTACTTTAATCTAGAGCCAGAGCCTGCATAATGGAGCACAGCCAAGCGTAGCGTGAGGCTTTGGTTTGGCGAGGCTAACACCTGACAGTGGCCATTTGCTAGTATCATGGATGCACAAGAAGATGAATGTTCTGCAGAATGAATTAAAGGATAGGTTCACAGTTCTTCAGGTTTGTAGTCAGGCGATAATATGAACAATGAAAATAGTTCTGCTTGCTGTAATCATTCTTATTGTCCACAATTCCTTCCTAATGCAACTCTAATGTAAGTAGCTAGACGTAAAGCCTAGCAGACTTCAGAGCATGTCTTTCAAAGCTGACCTGTAACTTATACAAGGTTTTAGCGGATGAAGATCTTGCAGAATTTTCATAGCGCATTATTTCTTTGAAATTGTTCTTCCACCGGAGCTCAACAAGAAAGCGCTATCCAAAAAACCCTGTAAAGGGAATATCATTCCAAAAAGATAATGACTATACACTGACACTGCTAAAGCCTAACTGAGAAAAAAAAGCTGTGAATGTATTATATCCCCAATCATGGAGCAGACAGAAGCACATGACTACTGATTCATGTTTTATACACACTGAAAAATGCATCTCTTTGACACATTAGGAGAGCTGAATGCATCACTGCATGACAGGCTTATCGTCCTGCTCTGACCTAACCGTGAACTTCAACACGCACCTCTGAATGACCCTCATAAAAATGTTTACAGTCACCCCATAACAGAAGAGAGAAGGATAACCCACACTGATGACCTTCTCAGACATAAAAAAAAAACTGTTCCTTGCAGTGGTATCTGTCACACACTGCAATGAAACAACTTAACCCATTCTAGTGGCAGCTCAGTAACCATTTTTACATCCGGTGTCATAGCACAGTTCACGTACTGTATCACCGGCCCATGTCTGCCACGCGCTTGACACATTTGCTCCTTTCCAAAGTGTCCAGGTGAGGTCTGGTCCCTATGAATATTTGAGCTGCTTGCAGACTCGCCACCGAGCACCGCAAAAAAGATGCTGGCTCCAGTTCAAAGGCCTTTTAGCATCAAAAGGGAAGGCAGGACTGAAGCAATTTTGGATGGAGACAATGATGATATAAAGGGGTGCAATGGTTGTCTTCAAAGGGTGTACGTTGCCTCTCCCAAAAAAAAACAAAAAAACAGTTAAGATAAGTAATAGGCCATTAAAATATAAAGGAAGCGCTAAGTCTTTCCCTGTATGTGTTTTGTCTCTCATTTACACATGAATCAACCCAAAGCTCTTGCAGGGGTCGATAACATAAGAGGATGCATTGTCTCCAGCTCTGCAGATGATGAAGATTCACCAGAAGTCAGTGCAGCCTTTTCTGAGTTCGCATTCAGTGGTCGGTATTAAATCATCTTCGAGATAAAGCGCTCAACCGTAGTCAGCCCGGGTCGTTCAGGTTAATGTGAATACAATGATCAAAGTCGGTCAGTCAGTGATTCCAGCTGAGCGCTCCTCATCTGTGAAACTGGATAAATATCAGCCGATGTGCTCGTAGTTAGAGGCTAACTGCATGGGCTCATCAGAATTGTGTAGCGGTGCATCTCGGAAAACTCATATCGAATGTACACACACATACGCAGACAGAGTTGATTAGAGAAAGGTCAATCTTCCTTCTGGCTCCTCTACTATTATACGGCTACATTCAGGCTGTGTATAAGACATTATTCACACACACACACACTGAGATTCTTCAGAGATTTTTGGGCTTAGAGGGGAATAGATCTACCCACAAATCCAAATATTGAATCAGACAAATCCCAAGTCTTTACGCAAGAGAACATGCGGTGGCTCTGGTGGTAGATGTATTAGCTGACGTGGAGTTTTCTGCAAGTGTATGTGTGTGTGTGTGTGTGTGTGTGTGTGTGTGTGCAGGGGACTCCAGGTGGCGAAAAGATAAAAACCTAAGGCCTCAGTGACCCTCCCTCGGCTTTACATCTTTGTCGGCAGTTGCAGCGCCTCTTTTCATGTTTTGTTTCCCCTCATTCCATCCAGCTCCTCGGCAGCAAGATTATTAGGAAGAAGAAACTCTGCCCTTCATTCTCGTTATTGGGAAAATAAATATATTACCGCTATGCACGATCAGAGTGCAGCAAGGGAGAAAGAAAGGATGAGTGAAGGGAAAAGAAAGAGAATGAGAGAGAGAGTGTGAGAGAGAGCGAGAGGGAGAGAGAGGGGGAGAGAGAGAGAGGGAGAGCAAGGAACACACTCATCCATTTTTCATGGCTGCTCGCTACAGCTGAATCTGCTGGACTGGAGAGAAAAAGAGACAGAGAAGGCTGAATAGAAGAAAAGGAGGGGGCTCTTTTCCCAACGCAAGCTAATCTTCTATTTTTCTTGGTGTTCTCACATGTTTACTAAACTTCACTGAGAAGGCCAGACGGAGGATTTCTTTTTTTTTTTTTTTTTTTCAGCTGATGCCGACTGCAGCTCCCTCCTCAAGGTTCTTCTCCTGGATGCAAACTGATCGAGTCAAGAGTCCTCTGAATTCAGACCCGTGTTTTTGACTATTTTGTAATTCTAATGAGCAGTCTCACGGAGGAGTTTAGGTTATTCATTTGGTCCAATGCCAAGACCTTTGTAACTTGGACACGCCATGTAGCATGTAAATGCCGGCCACGGCGTTATCATATAGGCATTTTACATATGCATTATTCAGTCTATCGGGTGTGCCCTGTCAATCTACTGTCAATCATAATCTCACAGCCATTCAAAGGTCAGCTTTTGGAGGTCACATTATCAGGAGGTCACTCATCAGAAGGCAGAAATTATAAACAAATCATTCCTCCTAACGTCTGTTCTTTAATTGTTTAAACCAATCTGATTACAGTGGAGGCAAAATGATACCATCTGATTAAAATCTTTTGCTTTAGTCACACACCAACATTCTGTTGGTTTTTTTTTTTTTTTTTTAATCATTTACAACATCTTACCATCTTCTTGTCATTGCTGGGGTGAAGGTGTGCGCGCTTGTCCCTGAAAATGCGGATAACCTTTCAGATGACAATCTTTCCCCCCCATGACTCACACATATCCTTCGCTAAATTATGCTAATGCAGCATTTGAGCCACTAGCAAAGAGACTGAGGCGTAGCTTTGTGATCTTTTGCATTTGGTGCATGTTGCAAAAACAGTGGATGAATCAATGAAAATGGAAAAACGAACAGGAGGTGGAAGGTAGGTTGTGCGTATTCTCGTGGCCAGGGGCATGTAGTGCAGTTAGAGATTTTGTTGCACTGAGTAGGAACAAACTGACTTGTTTTTGTATAACGCTTTTCTACCAATTGGTACTGAAAGTGCTTTACAGTGACAGACTCATCTAGTCATTTTTTCATACAAGAACCCACCAGCGTCTTGGAGCAACTGGGGGTTTAGTGTCTTGCTCGAGGACGCTTCTGCATGCGCTACATTCTGGGTATCTAACCATTAACCCTCCAGATTATAAGGCAACACTGTGACTTTTCCACAAGCCCCACAATGAGGTTTACATTTTGTGTAGCAGCTATTAGATGAATTGCCATTAATACCAAGGATGAGTTTTCATAACCCTGGTCCATCATGATCAGATGAAGGGGTTAGGATATCAGATCATAATGGACCAGAGGGTCAAAATAATAATGACTGTTTGCATCATTGTGAGGTTTATGTTGGGGGCAGTGTACGCAATGTACTTGTAGCTAAAGGCTTTAATAGAAAATACATGATCTGCATTTTAATGATGCAGCTGTATTTAGTGTAAGCTGTACACTGATAAACAGAACCAGCTGGTAAACTGGCACTTTCCGATTAGATTTAGTTTTTATAGTGAAGCCACTAATTCCACATCTGAGAGAGATTAGTTAGTTTTAAGTCTATGTGCTGGTATGCTCGGCTGCTTCTCCTAATAACCCTAATTATGGGACTGTCCAGAGAGATCTATCTCTGGTACGGCTCTACTCTGGTATTACACAAGTATTTTATTCTACCATTAAAATAAATGCATTCCTTAATGCGCAATGTGCTTAGGAGACAGGTTTGACACAAGGCACAGGGTTGCTGCCCTTCCTGTGGCTTTACATGAGCATGGAGGCAAAGTGCTGCTCGAAATTTATGGCAGGTATTAAATAATGTAAAGCTGACAAAAAAAAAAAAAAATAGAAAATCAGGGCGGTATTCACTAGTTTTTCAGCCTTCAACCAACCCAGGGAATACAACGGGGATGTCATTTGCTTTCTAGGTGTTTGTTGCTTCTGCTACTTTTTAATTCACCAATTAAAAACTGAGCTACTGTACTGGTAGTTGTATTGTAGTAGGTGTGTATTTAGGTGCAATGTATGGGTTCGCTCTTTCTCACTACAATGGATCTATTAGGGCTGGGTATCAATACTGAATTTTAAAACAGTTCAGTTTCGAATTCAGTTCACTTCAGTATCATTTCATTCAGAGATATTTTGCCTCTGAAACAATTCAATTTTGCTATTGATACCAGAGATTTGTGGTATAACCTCTATGTTTTACCTCTAGTTGACTCGTCCTCCGTATGTCTTTTCTTTTGTGCTGCTCTTCCCTGTCGACTATTTTAAATTTAATCAGCGTTCAGGCCTGACGGTGCTCCCTGAGCTGGAGCTTCTCTAATGGTTTTGGATCTACCTAACACGTCGTGGGCTAATCTCATTGCCCAGTCTTATAAGATTTGTGCGAAACCAATCTCGCAAGACCAGGCAACGAGAGAGAACGTGAGACTTCCAGTGAGAGGATACAGGAAATGGCATACATTTTATAAACTCATGTCAGGTCTTTCAAATCAAGATCAGCTTGAATTGGATTTTTTTTTTTTAAACCTAGTTCTAAAATCTATATCTCTTTATAACAGCGGAAAGAAAAGGGTGGCTAGTTTGAAGAATCTTAAAGCTCTAATTTATTCTGGTTTGTTTAATTAATAATAATTACATATGTTTCTTTGTAGTTTTGATGTCTTCCGTATTCATCTGCTATGTAGAAAATGATAAAAAAAAAAAATAACTAAAGGAGAAGGTGTGTCCAAACCATAAACTGCTTAACTATGGACAATATGTCACCACTTCCTTGCATCGGCCAAACTGACGCTATTTCTGGGGGATACGGGAAGCGCCATCTTACGATGTCTGCACAACACGCTCCGCTCTACCCCAGTTACAAGAAAATGTTAGATTATACTCTCACAGCCCCACGGGACTGCTTTATGGAGCAACTGGCATGGCAACTGGTAGTCACCATTATGTCACATCCTGTTTCTATAGCAAATAATAACAAACCTTATCCAAACAATTAACACTTGAACATGCAATTTATTTTACATGTACTTTTGTGTTTTAAAGTGGCCCAAGTCCCATCCGCTAACATGGAAGGGATGGAGTTTATGACCTATACTGCAACCAGCCACCAGGGGGAGCTCTACTTGTTTTGGCTTCACTTTTGAGAAGCAGTTCCACTGTCCATCCATACACTGTCTATGGTCCAAACATTTGACTAGTGCTGTATATGACGCACTACCTTTAAATGCGACACCCATTTCATTGTGCCACCCTTCCATTGCTCTGTGCGTCAGCTCTGCCAGACATAGAAATGCTGAATGAACAGACAGGTGAGATTCAAGGTCAACAAAATGCCAACATACTTTAAATATGCAGACTAAGAACTGCGGCCTAGATGCACAAGTGAAGAGAGACAGCAAGCGAGCAAAAGACGACACTTTGTCTAATCCGTATGAGCGTGAGAGTTTATCTGCTGTTTGTAGTGTTTTGCAGAGCGGCGGTATCTGTCTGAATACATAGTGTGCCCATGCATAACCATGTAAGCCCTTCTATCTGTGTGCGTGTGCGCACCTCTCAGTGCGGATGAGGGAGTAGTTTAATTATAGTCTGATTACGCCTCAACATCTTCGTCTCGTCCCTCTACTCTCCTCCTCCTCCCGTTCTTCTTTCTTCCACCACTTTCCACATTACAAGGACTCTTGTTCCTTATTAATGAGATGCATTAAAATGGATAGATTACCCCGCCACCATTCTCCGCACCCCCCTCCCCCCACCTATATTTCTTCCCCTGCATTTTAAATTCACTCACTCCCTGCAACAGAATATGTATCCATATTGTCCTCCACTTCATATTCGGGCAGCATCGCCCACTGAAATATCCACAATGCGCTACACAATTCCCCGGGGAGCCTGCATATCAGTTAATCACTAGTTAAAGGAAACTATTTGTGTGGAGGATGGATGAGTGGTACACTTTGTGATTTAAAGTTTAAGTAGTGCAATTATTGTCTAAATTATTAAGGCAATGCGAAAAGACAAATTCAGACACGGAAACGAGAAGTGAAGCGAGAAACCTTAAAGGTATTTTAGAGGCAATTTCTGTAAAATCAGAACGACGGTGCAGAACAATTACCCATTCTGTGTAATTGAACGATTCCTGCCTGATTAGGCAGTAACAACCTTGAAAGTTTCGAGTAGTTTCTCAGCACTTTTCTAGCCCCTGCAATTCATGTTGATTTACCCTTCAATCAGATATCTTTAAGTCTTAGCTGCAATTTAATCTCCCGTAATCCTCAAACACAGGAAAAAAACTCTCTGTGACATCACACAGAGGGAAACTTGTCCTTGTTTGCATAGGTACACTATATTACCAAAAGTATTCGCTCACCTGCCTTTACTCATTCTATGAACTGAAGTGCCATCCCATTCCTAACTCATAGAATTCAATATGATGTCGGTCCACCTTTTGCAGCTATTACAGCTTCAACTCTTCTGGGAAGACTGTCCACAAGGTTGAGGAGAGTGTTTATAGGAATTTTTGACCATTCTTCCAAAAGCGCATTGGTGAGGTCACACACTGATGTTGGTCGAGAAGGCCTGGCTCTCAGTCTCCGTTCTAATTCATCCCAAAGGTGTTCTATCGGGTTCAGGTCAGGACTCTGTGCAGGCCAGTCAAGTTCATCCACACCAGACTCTGTCATCCACGTCTTTTTGGACCTTGCTTTGTGCACTGGTGCACAGTCATGTTGGAAGAGGAAGGGGCCCGCTCCAAACTGTTCCCACAAGGTTGGGAGCATGGAATTGTCCAAAATGTTTTGGTATCCTGAAGCATTCAATGTTCCTTTCACTGGAACTAAGGGGCCAAGCCCAGCTCCTGAAAAACAACCCCATACCATAATTCCTCCTCCACCAAATTTCACAGTTGGCACAATGCAATCTGAAATGTACCGTTCTCCTGGCAACCTCCAAACCCAGACTCGTCCATCAGATTGCCAGATGGAAAAGCGTGATTCATCACTCCAGAGAACGCGTCTCCACTGCTCTAGAGGCCAGTGGCGGCGTGCTTTACACCATTGCATCCGACGCCTTGCATTGCACTTGGTAATGTGTGGCTTGGCTGCAGCTGCTCGGCCATGGAAACCCATTCCATGAAGCTCTCTGCGTACTGTACTTGGGCTAATCTGAAGGTCACATGAAGTTTGTAGCTCTGTAGCAATTGACTGTGCAGAAAGTCGGCGACCTCTTTGCACTATGCGCTTCAGCATCCGCTGACCCCTCTCCGTCACTTTACGTGGCCTACCACTTCGTGGCTGAGTTGCTGTTGTTCCCAAACGCTTCCATTTTGTTATAATAGAGCTGACAGTTGACTGTGGAATATTTAGGAGCGAGGAAATTTCACGACTGGATTTGTTGCACAAGTGGCATCCTATGACAGTTCCACGCTGGAATTCACTGAGCTCCTGAGAGCGGCCCATTCTTTCACAAATGTCTTGTTTCACAGTCTGCATGCCTGAGTGCTTGAATTTATACACCTGGGGCCAGGCCAAGTGATTAGAACACCTGATTCTGATCATTTGAATGGGTGAGCGAATACTTTTGGTAATATAGTGTATCTTCCATTATGTTGACGTCCTTCTCGCTGTAATTATCATTTAGTTGCTAAACCTTGCAAGCCAACCTGTCAAAACATGACTGTATTTACCTTAGCGGAGATGAAGCAAGACAGGTGGGGATGATCGGCTTCCTGGCTGATTAGCTGCAACGTGATCTCACTGTCTAATGGGCTGAGACGTGATTAATATGTAGGGGGACTCCACAAAATGTGCACCATTTGAATTGAACTGTAGAGGCTGAAAAGTTAGTCAGGTCTGCAAGGACTTCTGAAAGTCAAACATTAATGCAAGCTTTCTGGTTTTTGTAGATGGTAGATATGTTATGCTTTATAAAAGACAGACTGCACCCGATGTTGCGATTGCGAGAAAAAAATCTTATCTCCGGGTATTTTTCTAAGAAGAAAACAAACACCTCACGGCCTTTCTTTTTCCTTTTTCAGATTAGTCAAACTCAACACTCCTGACTTTTTTTCCCCACCCCCTCCTCATTTTTAATATTTCTCTCTTTCTCAGTAGCAGTTCCACACTGTCAGCCAGTTCCTGAGTATCTGTGGCCCAGAAGTGGCTGTGCTTGACTGATTCTACTGATAAGAGGCTGAATGCCTGCTGTCCACAGAAGGAGGAAGCGGAAAGAACAGTGGGATGATATGGGGGAACTGAGAAGGAATAAGAATTACTGTTTTGATATTTGTAAAACTCCAGCTGGATCTGTGTTTTGAGACAGATCTAAGAACTCACCTTACTGTATGCGCATTAACTTATGTGCCAGTACTATTTAAAAGAGCTGCTGCGAGGTAATTGACTTGTCAGAAAGGAGAACTACTCCATAAAAAAGACTTTTCCTCCCTCCATCCTTCATGGACTGCTGATACTGTATCAGTGGAGGATGATGAATCATTTGCATTTACATCAAATGGTGATGAGGGGAGTGGTGGAGGCAGTGTGGGAAAGAATGAGGGAGGGTCGAGGTCAAGTTGTACTTCATAGAGAAGACACTAATCTCCTCCGGGGGAAAGAAAAGGGTGCCAGCGTGGAAAGAATCGAGCTAGAGGAGGGGCGAGGATAGGGGGGAGATGGACACGGTGAACCATATTAGCTGCTGGCAGAGGTGCTGCACTGGAACACACGCAAGAACGGAGAGAGGATCAGCGCATGATTGCTACCACAAGGCTTTCTTTGTCACAGGTACACTTGGTGCAACGAATGGACATGAACATAATGAAACAAAGTGGTTAGTAGGGTGATACAAAATTTAGGTTAATAGGACACAAATGAAGTTGCGATAATATTCAAGGTTACACATAGTCAGCACTCAGAGCCAGCTCTCAGGTCAAATCTGAGTTTTGTCCATTGTGAAACGTTCCCGATGCAAAAAAAATAAAAAATAAAAACAACGGAAAGGAACACCCAAATGTCCAGTGAATAATTCAGCAGCTTTTCCTCATTTTCAGTGCAGATGCTTTTAATTTTCTACTATAATAATGTTAAAGTAAGGAAAAGGGTACGGCTAAGTCAATCAGATCACTTTGATATGGTTGGGGAAAGACTGCAGTTCGTGTTTCACTGCATGAAAGAAATTATATTATGAGCTTTCATCCAATATAAACGGAATTCCAAAGAAACAACTAGTATTATATTATTTTACCTTGTAACTAAAGCTGGCACTCATTTAGGCAACAATTCAAGGAATCACTTTCATCTTTTTCTGCAGTGTTGCCATTTTTTTTTCTAAAAGCCATATCACTATTTCTTTAGCATCTTGTTCACAGTTTGAAAGAGTAAATCTACTGCAGACAAATGTTAGCCAGAAATCTGCCCAAACTAACTGACCAACTAATTAATTACTTTATTGGCCCGGCAGATCTTTACCAGAGCATAGTCAGTTCCCAGTTGAGTCGCTACAGACAAACATTTTTCTGGCCCTCGAGGTTAGTCGCTTTACCTCTCTTTCTCTCTCTGCTGTGCAAAAAAAAGATCGTTACACTGATTTTAGCAGATGTTGAGAGCCGTTCTCACCATTAATCATGATAGGATGAGGTTATTCCTTCATTAGTTCCCCTGGTAGTCATGCTGTGAGTCCTGCCTTAGACAGATCATTGTGATCATGTTACAATGGACGTTTTACCGTGATATTCCACAATCTAATTTGAACCAATTGCCCTCATAATAATCTTCTTTGGAATGACGCTAGGCACTGTAATTCTGAAAACCAAAGGTCTGGAGATCTGATCAACCGCATTGTTTTATAATGCGCCTCTTAACATTGTGGGAATGCACAGCAAGTTGGATTGGTGTGCGAAAGGTCAGCGATCTCACTGAATTTGTTTTCACAGTCCACTCTAAATCGTGAACTTTTTCCAATTTCTTCCACTTCAGAGAGCATGTTTTTTTATCCTCAGTTGTAGAGAGGGGAAAATTCCAGCTTACTGTCGATGAAGAACCAAAGCGAAGAGAAAAAAAAAGAAATGTTTTTTCCAATGTTACTGCATTATTATGAACATCGACAACATCTTGACTTTGTGTTTGAACTGCAAACCTCAGCCTGCCTCCTTTGAGTTGGTTGCCTACACAGGGTTTACCACGGCGTATGTACACAACCTGTGGTAAAGAAAAAGATCGTACACACACACACACACACACACATATAGAGGCAGAACACTGTGGCTGTGAGCCGCATGTGCCCTTTGCTGCAGGTTTCCTGCTGTGCTAACCTGAGACCAACGCTCTTTTTTCCTCCCCGTATCCCTACTGCTCACACATAGCGATCTGCCAGGAGATGAGTTCTTTATTTATCACACAAACTGCAAAATAAACATCACTGACTGTCTTTACTGAGTAATTCAGGATCAAATCCCCCAGCACACGGCGATGCATTTCTGTAAAACAGAAACTTAAATCTCCTTTTGAACTGAGAAATCAAGCAGAACACGTGTAGCAGGGAAGCTAAGATATGGTGAATGTCGCTCTACGGCATGACTTTAATCATATTTGCCAACACTCAAGTAACATTTCATCCTGCGGGTGGAATTGCAAATATTTCAGTCAAGAGCATTCCTCCTGACGCACAGAACCACAGCCCAATTCATCAGAAGAAAGAAAAGGAGGAGGAAAGAAGGATACCCGAATAGTTTTTCATCTCAAGCTTTGACCCAGATATACAATCTTTCATAAAAACACACACTGCTGTCATTGTGGTTGTGTTCTTGTCGTGAATGTTTGTGTATGGAAGTAGGATGAATTGTGGAATTTAATTAGAGGCAAGTCACAACAACAACAGCAATGCAACGCATTATCGTTATGGAATCTTCATACAAAACGCTGTGCATAGGGTTTCTTCTGATCACTATGGAGACGAAAACAACAGAAGGAAGAAAACTGATTGATTTTGCTTTAACTGAAGAAAATTTTATAGCCCAAATCATCATTCTACTACACATCCTCCCCTATATTACCATTGAGATTATATAGGAAACATGTTACCACTCAGACATTATGGACACCTTCCTAATATTGTGTAGGTCTCCCTTGTGCCAAAACAGTACTGACTCATCAGAGAATGGACATGGGCCTTCTGAGGGTGTGGTGAGTAGCAACACAGTTTGTGGGATGTATCAAGTATCTGTGCATCCCACAAATACTTGATCACTTGAATTTGAAGGCCAGATGAACACCTTGAGTCCTCATATAACCAGGGTGAGAGCTGTGTGTTACAGATTCTGATTTTGTTCATCAGGGATGAGAGGGAGCCAAAAGAAGAATGTTTAGTTTAGGGAGATCAAAATCACTTATCTGCTCTTTGCAGATGATACAGTTTTGTTGCCTTCAGAACATCATGACCTCCTACATGCACCAGGGTTTAAACCTAAGGCCATATGGTTCTCCTAAGGTCCTGTTTGTGATCGACGGTAAAATGCAGCATGTATTGACAGGTGGACAAGTGCAACGTCTGCACTAATGCTGCTGTATCGAACCATTAGGAACATCTACAGAATGTTCACCCGCGGTCATGACCTTTGGATATTGACCAAAAGATTGGCATCAGATATACAAGAAGCTAAACTGGGTTTCAGGGCAGCTGGGTTCGTTTCAAGTAAAAGAGATGTCCTTTGCATCAAGATGGGCCAGTTGCAGGACTTCCTTCTGAGCATGTCCAATAGTATGGAAAACGTAGGGAAAACCAAGAACATACTCAAGAGATTGAATATGTAATCTGGTTTAAGATCCCTAAATTAGAAGGGGTTGCTGCTGGGAAGAGCAACACTATTTAGACTACATTACTTAGCTTACTGTCATTGGTCTCTGCGCCAGACGAGTGACAGAATTTGGATGGATGTTTTTCCCAACGCTACAGACGAAAACGGAGGCCAAGTTGTCTTCCTCACATTTTCATTAAACTGCCGCCTATCAGTCAATTAGGTTGTAACTAATCAATTAAAATCCAATCATTGTCAGGCGCCATAACCAATCAGCTTCATGATGGAAGGTCTAAACATCAGCAGGATGTCTCCGCCTTTTCCAGTGGAGATAAAATGAGGAGGACGGCCAGCAAGGAGAGGAGAAAAAGAGAGAGGTCGCTCCCAAGGACTGTTCACAAGCAGCCAGCCTAACGACAGAGGATAAGAATCAAGGCTAAAGGCAACCTTGATGAATATGGTAATACACACACGCACACAAGCTGCATCGAATGCCCTTTCACATGCACAATACACTATATTTATATTAACTTATCTTCTTTTTAATTTTACATCACTTCCACAGTGTTACGTTTCGTTTTATAGCAAATGTCGTAAAGATCAGAGGCTTTAATAGGACGCTGATCTCCACCATCCGGGCTCGTCCAGGAAGACTGAATGAAAAGAAATGAAACGTACAAAGAAAGATGAAAATAGTTCAAAGAGAAACAACGTTGCCATTGTTCTCCGTTCATTGCTTGGAGGCCAGCTCGGCGCCAGGCCACTTAGATTGTTCCTAACGAGATTAACGTTTGAGGAAGCCTAATGAGGCTGCACCGTTAATGAAGGTGAATCAGATAGGGGTGATGCAGGGATGTTAACAATGGCGAGTTAAGGCAGAAAAAAAGTTAGGTTTTGTAGCAGAATTTTAGCAACAAAAAAAAAAGATATGCGTCATGCACAAGGATGCTCTGCTGGCTTTCATAGCTCTAAATGTTTCTTGTTTTCTGGGGGGACGAGCCATCAATGCAGCATGCCGTGGAGTCACACTAATAAAAAAGGAGTGCACGAGTGTGTGTGTGTCATTAGCTGAGGTGAGAGAAAGTCTATTAGGTAGGCGGGAGTTGTGAAGGTAATCCCCTTGATACGACTGCTGCAAAACCACATTACTTTCTTTCTGTCTCTCTCTCTCTTCATCCCTCTATCACTTTACCTCATCACTGCAGCCGCCTAATGATGATGAAGCTGTGGACTCAGCAAAGGAGTCAGAGGAGCATTACCTATGTTGCACACACGTTGGTCCCGTGTAATGGTTACGTGGTGAGGCTTTATGCTCCAGCTATCAGCACTCCTAATAGCTCGGTTAGAGCAACCGTGATTGGTACGGTGTGTAATTTGTGTTTGGGTGTCTTTTGTGTGGCATATTTGAGATGATCCCTGCAGCAATGAGCCCTAGGCGTGACTTGGCTGAGGCTCAGTGATATGCTGATGGGTTGGACTTGCGCTTAATCTAGTAGACACACTAACATATATACGTCCTTCAAGGAATCAGTTCTTGGAAACTGAAAAGAAGCAAGCAAAGGAGCGACGAAAAAGAGGGAAAAGCTCTGCTTGCACTGGACTAGCATTACCTACGGCTGATGATTGGTGATCCTAATCCCATGCAAGTTGGCCATGTCCATGATTTGTAAGTCATTTGCAGTAAAAAAAAAAATGACACCGCAAATGACTATACCGTACTCTCCAAACATAGAGGTCTGGTGAGGAGACCTGTGCTGTACGAATCATCTGGGATTTTGAGTTTGTTTCTTTATTGTTTTTTAAGGAGTTTTGTTTCCTTGAGTGCTTTTTTTTTTAGGTTATTCTCCGTCTAGAAGGATGTCACTACACAGCATGAAGACATATTCAGAGAAAAAATCTCAAAACCATCAGAAAAGAGAAATCTTAAAGGAAGATGGGTGACATGCACAAGAATGTTTTTGTGTGTTGGATGTTATTATGCACTAACGTGTTTGTCACGTCAGCATGGGTGAAGATGATTTACATACCGCCAGGTAGATCAGGAATTCTCTCCGGGGATCATTACAGTTTTATGAAATCACGTATTTTTTCAAATATATATTTTTATCATAACTTGAATCTACAAAGTAACTCAAACTGCCAGAGAGTCTGTGAAAGGTGTAATATTTACCTCTGCAGTCAGTCGATTCCAGGAAAACAAAGGGTTTGCTTATCCCGTGAAAATGTGCTGCATGCGACACAGGTGCGGGGGTAATTTCTAAATCCCTGGACGATATTAATCTTATGCGAATAGGGCTAAGGACAAACGATGTGGATGGCAGACATTTTTGGCAAGGTAAGGAGAAAAGAACAGAGAAAGACAGAGCATAGGACATTGTGTGTGTGTACTGTATGTGCTTCTCTAATTGCCTATATTTAAGCAAACTGACAAAGAATTCATCTGTCAATAGCTGCAGCTTAGTGTTCAGAAACACACAAAAAACAGTGAACAGAACACAATACAAGCCATTTTACACTACAATTTGTGGCTGGTTGAACAGTTTTAGATAACTACTGTTATGGTTTCTTAAATTATACATGAGACAGCTACAGTCCATCCAGGGCAGCTCTTTTACAAAAACATAAAGAGCATTTGTGCATGCAGAACAGCAGTTAGCAATAAGGTTTTCCTACAGAGGGTAAAATGCTAAAGTTTTAAATTCCACTATATACTACAACTATACACCACAGCTGGGCTTTGTTCATGCAAATCTTCATGAAACCAACAGTTTTCTGCATCCTTTCTTATATCTGTCAAGACTGGAGGTTGTCATTGACTACCACCATGGGTTGAACAGGTTTATGTTACATTCACTAAGTTAGGCTATGTTAATGCTATGAGCAACAAAGACACAAAAGGGCAAGTTGCAGTTGACGACGCGTCTCTGGAGCGCTATTTTGATTTGTAGCATGTAGCGCCTGTAACGCAGTGACAAGGTTCTGGCGTCAGTTTGTGGCTTTGGCGCTTTCATTGACAATGACTAGTAATAAGTTGCTTTTTCGCCAACATCAAGTCAACATCGCATTAGCCTTGTGTTTAGGTGTATACTGTAAATGTTCTAGTTCATCCACTTCAACTTAGACCATGAGGTCACAGATTTTCACGACAAAAATGAAGTAACAAGTTCCCGGAGGCCGGCTGCATATTAGAACTTTTTAAATGAGCCCTTCCGACCCAGTGAGGCTTGCATAGCATGACAAAGTCCTAGTAAATCACTGTGTGCAACGAGCAGTGTTAATGGCTCTATAACTTAAAGGAGACCTGACATCCAATCACACACCACACTTCCTCTACCAATACAACCTACATATATTAATGTTTTCAATTATTTAACCTAATTATCAACCCCCAAGGACAAAAGACAGTTCTGTATTATAAAAAAGAATAAATAATGGTAGGTCAGAAATGGATACCCATGATGATAAATCAAGGAAAAGGAAAGAAGAAACCAACTGTCTTTCAGGCATGCTAATGTTTGTGTCTGCTTCTTGCTAAATAACACCCAGTGGATATGTACTGTATGTGTCCATGCTGCTTACCGCAATATGTATCCCCTGCAGCAGATGGATAAGTGTGCTTGAGCTCATAATGAAAGCAGATTTAGAGCAGACAGACACCGCACATCAGACGAACACATACGCGAACGCACGCGGTAAAAGCGTAGACGCCGCCATTGTCTCCCATTAAGAGCTATGAAAATCTCATTAATGTGCATTAGCGTGTTTGGGTGGGGATTTGGGTGGCGAGAAGATTGAATTAGGTCTGAGCTCACTTCTATTCCAAACAATTATTTGCCTTCCGTCGGCCTATTAAAAAGCAGCATCCAGTGAAGATTACGGCACAGGAAAAAAAACACTGACAGCAGCATGTCACTCCACGTTTGTGGTCTTTAGGCGGAGGATGGTTACAGTGGCTGGCGTCCCGGAGTCCCTTAATGACTGGGAATGAGATGATCCATTGGAAGCTCAGTGGAGTCTGCAGCACAGCGGATGTTCGATCAGATCTCAGGAATGAAATCAACAGTTAAGTGCACCTTCACTTATCTCTCTTTCTATCCCAGTCTTCTGCTCCCTCCCTCTTGTTAAGTATGTGTGTGAGTTTTGTGTCCTCAGGTCTCCAGTGCTTGCATTTAATTCAACTCTACTGTCGCAGGCCTGGGGGAGTCACGCTTGGTTAAACTGTGGCCTATATGTTGACTTAAGTGTTCGGTGCTCAGCTCATAGCAGAGCACTATGAGTTTATGTGTGCGTCTGACTGAGAAAAAGGGAGAGAAGTCAGAATAATCAGTACAAGTACATCTCTTTACACATAATAATAATTAAAAACAAGATTCCTTCTAGTTTCAGGCTGCATATACAGAGTGTGTCTGCGTCCAGGCCTTCGGGGGCAGCTGGAGGGTTGCAGTATAGCTGAATGAGTAATGTTACCTCATAATAATAAGCCAAAACCACGACACATGTGGATGGAGCCAAGTTGGTGATCAGAGAGACACAGAGGGAGACAAATCCAGGTGAGGAATGGGTGACAAAAGAAAGAAAAGCACATTGTACACAGATTGTGACGGCTTCAAGGAGTGAGGATGAGAATAGAGCTTTCAGATTAAAATTAAAAAAAGAGAGAATGTGAAAAGAGGCCACAGTCATTCTCTGTAAAGACGTCATGTCTACAAATGCTCACACGTGTGCCCACAGGTTAGAACTCAGCACTGGCTTTTTAGGGCTATTTGGATATTTGAATTCACACAGAAAAAAAATTAAGACTGTACTGCACACACGGACAGAGCAGATCATTAATGCGACCTAATGCGAAAGAAAATGTCAGGGAAAGATTTCTACAAGCGTCCTTTTTGACAGCGCTTCCTACCTGGACAATGGTGCCGAAATAACCAACTCTGCAGCCCACTCGCAGATGGCAGGAGACAAACAGAAAGCAGCCAGGCTGTGCATATTGAACAAATGTTGATACAGCGGCCCACGTCATTGCACTTACTGTACGATGCAAAAAATAGTCCATAGCCTAATTCCATCTCTGATATCTGCTCCAAACTATTTCCAAAACTGTTTTAGCCACCTCCTGTGCATTGTCCTCTTACACGCATGCTGGGATATTCTATACCGCTTACAGAGACATGTTTGTGGCTAATCAGTGCAGATGTTTCTCTGCTGCTTTACATTTCTATGGCAGCAGTAGCTGAAGTCATTTCAACGCTCATTTCAATTCAGGAGTAATCCTTGATCTGAGCTGAGATGTTTTCAGCACTGTAGATTGTTAAAAGTATTCCGCTCTATCTCCCTCTCTCTCTCTGCAGCCCAATTACATTGCTCCCACTTCAATTACAGACCCAAATATTGATTCATTCAGCACACATGAGGAAAACGGGTCCAGCTGGGAATCACGAAGACGCTGTGTTTTAATTTTTTCCCAAAGAATAAAGAATATATTTAACGGAGATTCACTCCATTTCATGCACATCTAATGATATCGCACATTCCTGCAGACACACATGAAGAGGAATTTATACAGATGCAGAGGACACATATTAGCACAATCTTTCTAGAATAATCTTTATAACATTGTGTGTGTAAAAAAAAAAAAGTTTACACAATCAAATAAACTACAAACAGTGTCATAACTGCTAATGAAACATGAGTCAATTGCATCTTTGGTGATTTCCTAACGTAATTAGCAGAAATCCCCTCACAACAGCAGAGCCACTTTTCGGCTAAAATGACCATTTGTGCTTTTATGAGGCATGTGATCTCCGATCTCCGTTCCACTGCATGTAATTATTGTTTCTCTTATGAGGCATAGACAGCTATTGTTATTCACACTCGCACACACCATATTCTACTGTACCCTCTCCGCATCACTGGCTCGTGAAATCGACTCATCAGTAATAGGTAGGTAGAGAGAAAGAGAGCTGGAGAGAACGAAAAAGGCAAAGGAGGGTGGAGGGGCGGGTGTGTAGGGGTGGCAGGTACGATAATGCACAAAAAGGCAGAAGAGTGAGGAAAATAAAAGAAATGAAGGCAGAGTGAGAGGCCCGATGAATTCCCGGTGAGCAGACTGATAATACAGCTTATTACGGTGCTGGGTTCCTTTTATGAAACCAAGCTGTATTACAGGCTGCAGAATAAAGGGCGAGGTACAAAGAGAAAGAAAGGGCCAGGCCTCAGACATTGCTGAGTATATGAAGGATGGTATTGGAGGCCAAGTATTGATCGCGGTATGCATCAGCTCAGCTCTAGAGAGTTGATCAGACGACTTGGAAGAAGCTCAGAAGCGCACACACTCACACAGCAAGCGGGCGGCAGTCAATAGTGAGGTATCAGTCAGTGTGCTAATGCATTTTAGTCCTAGCGTAGGTCTGGATTAGAAGAGCCATTTCCCATCTAGAATACAAAGTTAGGGAAATTACCCAAAATGGGAAATAGAGAGCCATCAGTAGATGTAATTTAGATCTAGTTTTTGTCGTGTCTGTGCAGAAATCAGATGGCACTGGTGGACATTTTTCTCAAAGTGTAGAGATCTACTAATGGCTACATGTTGGAATTTGAAACAGCGTAAAGCCCATCTGCAACAATAAATCAGCTATCAGTGTCAAAGCTCAGGAAAACCATATCACTGTGATTATTTAAAAGGTGAACACTTGAAAAACGCCCACTAACCTGATTCATCCAGCTGCGTGGGTGTGGTTTGTTCACATTTGACTGATGCTGCTGGCAACGTAAGCAAGCACCACCTGCTTACTGACTCAGTGACGAACAAAACGCCACATCTATCATTTGGAAATAAGAAATGTTTTTTTTGTTTTAAAATGCTGGTAAAGTCATCCTACTTAAAGGAGTTGAGTGAAAGCAGTCACCTAACAGTGTATGAGTCACACGTCAAATCATGTCACCGCAATACCATACAGTGACATCGGCCTATTATTTCGTGCCGTGATAGACCACCGACACCTGTCCTTAGCCGTTTCCCTGACCATCATGTGAGTCATTTAACAGCATTAAATGACAACTGAAATGTGCCCACAGTGACTCGCTATATGTGCAGGTCCATGATAAAAGAGGTGAGCTCATTCAAGTAGAACATATGTAATTTATAGTTCCCTTAAATCGGGGTGATTTGAGATGGGCTGGTAAACATGGATTGAAGTGATCAATCCTTAGCTTAAACCAGAGGCAGTTTGACTGGTAGGCAGGGAGGGGGAGTGAACTTTCAGACAACGTGTGCGTAATGCACATGTCAAATTCTTCCGTTTCACATGTCGACTGGGAACATACACGCACAAGCACAGTTGTGTGGTCTCAATTTCCAACTCATTTCGCCTTCATCGCTGCAGCTCATGGCGATCTCGGTGAATACCGTTTGATTGAAGGGATGTAATCAAGGCAAGACATGCTGATTGAACTCCTTCTCTGCCTGTCAGGAGAGCAAACACAAATAGAGTAATTGAGGAAGATTGAGATTTCATAATGTGTAACCGCTGCATTAGTAAATGGCAACCGCTGCACTTTGCCTCTATTTAGTTTAATTGTTTTTTTTTGAGAACGTCTAGAATCCTTGATGTGTTACGATTTGATTACCGCTGCAATTTGAAATAGACTTCTTTTTAAAATTTCTCCATGTCAAGTTATTTTTCCCTTGCAACAATATGCACATCGGGTCTCAGTGTTAACCTTCTACTTCTTTACAGTTTCACAAATTGCCTAGCTCCCACGGCTCTATTTCTTTGCTTTTCCCATTGTCATCCATCTTTTCTTGTCCTTATCCTCCCTGCAATACACCTTTTGAAAATACAGCGGTCGCAATAATAAGCTTCCCCTCTGATGGTTATGACTGATAGAAGAGTGGGCTGGTCAAGGCAGAGCAAAATGGGCTCAGAATTGGGATGAAGGAAATGTACGAGGGGAGGGATGATTCATACAAACGGTGCGTAATGTGCATAAAGGCCAGAACACAATGGTTTTCATGGTGCCTGTGAGCAGATCCACGGCGCGTATACAAGCTGCTGACGGCGCATTGAGAAGCTGCAAATTAAATCCCTGCAGGATTTTGCACAGAAAATGTACCCATAGAAAATGTCACATATCCATGACAATGCTCGCCTTAGGAGGTGACCAACAGCCCCGTCTGTGTCGTTGTGATTTATAGGTAACCGGGTATGTGTGCGTGTACAGTATGCGTGCCGGTGAATGGGAGAGAAAAGGCGAGTTAGAGAGTGGTCATCGATCTGCACCAACGACAGGACTGTGGATAGTGATTATAGCGGGGGGAGGACGGATCAGTTCCTCTGATTAATCTACCACTCTCCTTCCTGGGTCACAGTTCAAGAATGACCATTTTATACTTTTCACTGCCAAAAAGAAACAACAAAAAAACACACCAAGGGCAATAAATCTGTAGCGTGTGTGTGTTTATTAGTACTGTATTGTGTGCACACGTGCAAGTGTGTCAGACTTTCTTCACCCAGATTTCCGTTGCCGTTAAATAATTCAGCGACGCTGCTCTCTGCTCTGGAAATATTGGATGAAATATTGAAATGCTGAAATTGCAAGTAAAAAATCATCACACAAACAAGAGTGGGGCAGCGACGAGATGACACAAAGAGAAGAGAAGAGAGGTGAAGAGGAGAGAAGATGATACTTATAAAACGTGTACGTTCCTTAAATCTCATATCTCCACTTCCTGAGAAAAAGGCGATCCAATAATAAAAAAGTAACGCAGTGGCTTATTGCTTTCGCTCATTTTATTGCTTGTTTGTGTAAGCAGCCATTTGCATATTTAATATGCAAACATGTAGATGGTGTTTACCACGCAGCCTCATTTTGGTGACCCTCCGTAAGTGGGATGATGTACGTATAAATAAACTTCCCGTGCACATAAATGAGTATGTAGTGTTCCAATAATTTAGTTGTAGCTGCTAATTGGCTATTATATTGTCCATTGTAAACTGTTATGGATGTGCACACCAGCATTGTGCTGCCTCTTGAATTTAATTTCCCTTGGAATAATAAATGCTATCACATTGTGTGTTATTGTGTTCCTTCTGGGCTCTCGCCCAAAGCAACATCCTGTAAGTGTTTTTGTGGCGTAATACTTGTCAGAACTCTTGCTTTGGCTTTGCTCAGCTATGAGAGCCTACAAAGCATCATGGGGGATTTCAGAATGATTTGGGTGAAACTGTGAAGCTGCTCGGCCCTTTGATCTTCCCTCGCCTGCCGTCCTCATCAGTGCCTTTGTTTATCCCCCCTAAATCAGTCCCCACTCTCTTTCTCTACCTCTCGTCTCCCGCCCTCCATCCATCTCCTTCTCTTTTTTTTTTCATGTTGGCACCTTGGAGTGGGCACCCCTGGCTGCGGAAACTGCCAGATAGCCGTGCGGCCTCTGGCCTTGCCCGGCATCATCATTTTTGCTTTTGACACATTTAACCTCAGGCAATAACACTCACTCTGTGCCATTCTCCATCCTTTAATCTATCTCTGTCTCCAAGCCTGCAAAAATCTCTGTCTTCCAGCCCCCCTGCCTTTATCTCTCTTCCTCACCTGCTTTTTCCTCCAGCTGGTGCCAGATGTTGGCCTCTGCTGCACTTTTGTCTCATCGCCCCCTGCAGAACTTTCATGCAGCATATCGGCCCATTTATCTCCGACAAGTGCTTCACATTCACTTTACAGCAACACTTATCTCTACTGGCCCCCCTAATCACCCACCCCCACCCCTCCAATCACCCCCATACCCTCTGATCAATAGCCCTCACGTGGCAGACAAACAACAGCAGCAGCCAAACATTTGTCAGGCTACAGTGCACTGTGGTGTTTTTCCTCACAGTCTAATGCAATGACTAATTGGATTTAGAAATTGATTTGGGGGTGGGTGGGGGGAACTGTCAAGCAGTCTGGATAGAAGGAAGAGAAAACTGAGAGGGCTAGTGATGGATGCCTAAATGGAGCAGAGCCCACAAGCAGGCCAGCTCGTGTTGTCTGCCTAGACAACACGAGCTGGCCTGCGAGTTGCGCATGACATGTCTCTCACATGATGCTTTATAAGCTCCACCTCCAGAGAGTTTGTTGTTGTGATCACTACACACTCATCCCGTATGATGTGTTTAGTTCAAGTGAGAGCCTTTACTCTGTACCCTCTGAAAAGGATTAGCAGTTGACAGGAAATTAATCAGCAGCTGTTTTCATAGTTGGCTAATTGTTTCAGAGCTTCCAGCCTCTCCAATGTTCAAATTAGTTCTTTTTTTTTGTTGTTGATGTTTTGTTGCCTGCCAAAAGAAGCAGCTCTGGGGAATTAGAATGGTAATTTACCCTTTTTTTTGACATTATTTGAAAAGCAAGACTAAAACTCTACAGCTATATTGGACACACAGAGAGATTTTGAGCTTACTGCCGACTTCAGTGTGCCGTGGCATCGTCACGCCAGCCACACTAACATGGACACTATTCCGCTGAACATCAAAACAATCATCCAATCAGAGCAAAAATGCCTCATGTAGCCACCTCAGTTGGAACAAACAGACACGATCAGAAGGAATCTGCAGACTGAGAGGGGCGGGGGTAAACCTTTAATAATTTATTTCATCCTGTGTAAAAAGAGTAGTCCCTAATATCCATGTCAACTTTTGATCCAATCTCCGTGGCTGGAGTAAATCCATTTATTTGTGGGGCAAAATTCATGTGATGCGGTAGAGGGAGGGACGGAAATAGGGGACGGTGGTAAGAAAACAACAAGTCTGAAGAACTGAACAAAGCCCAAATCACACAGCATCGTTAAACACATGGGTACACCTCAGGCATCTCGTTCTGTTAAACGAAATCAATTGTATTCTGGCTGGTTCAATGCTTCACAATGGAGAAGCTTTGTACTTTGTGCATGTCAAAAAAAGTTATATTTTGATTGGTGTTTGGGGCATGTAAACACATTCACCTCATCAGATCATTTCATGTAGACAGTTGACTCTGATCAGAATGCTTTCAGTCGGGTTGTTGTAATAATAATATTCATTTAAACGTTTCCGCTGTCAGCCCGAGAGGAATGTGATTTGTTTTGGAAGTAAAAACTTTGATCCGCTTACGTCACCAGGGAGATCAGCAGATCAAAGTTTTACATTCATCCTGAGGGGAACGGGATAGTTTAGAAATGCCGAGACATTTTAATAACCTCACGTGTTAACCTTAAGCTGGTGGCGCGGGAGTAAAAGTCAAGAGAAGACCAAATTCATCCGCACTAGTCACGAATGCCAGACGTTTTGTGCCAGTAAATCAAGCAAGCGCTGAAATTAATTGACGATATAATCACTTTTATTTAAATTCACCAATTCACTCATAATCAGCATTTCAGAAATAACAGTAACTCTATTTCTGAATTTAAATGAAGCAGCACAATACCATCTACAGGACAAAATCAAGACAATAGCCTCGTTCAGAGTATCCTAAACAGGATGCTGAGGGTGGATGCGAGGTTATTTCCAAAAGGATCAGTTTGCAAGCAACCTTAATGCAGTGATAGGCTGAGGCTGTGGATTTAGATTATTGTTATTGTCAAGGAGAACAAGCCCCTCTTGAACAAGGTAATTCTGCTAACAATAGCCACTGATTATCCCCAGCACTTATCTCTGCAGAGGCTGAGTCCCTTCACTCCTCTTAACTGTGTGCGAAATATAAATTTAAAAAAGCGGAAGTGGTATATATATATACGAGTTTATAAAACCGGTACCAGCATGAGATGAGTGTACACGACTAAGAACAAAGGGCCCATGTACGCTGTCGGCTTGGTTTCCTGCTGGTTTTAAATGTTACTGACAGAACAAGGACACGATATGTGACCTTTCACCAACGGTGTGAGTCAGGACAAGGACCAGGGGGAGGGAGGTGTCATTTGGCAATTGCCATGGTGATGATGTGGTGGTCGCAGCTATCTGTGGCTGCCCAGATTCGTGCCACCCGCTGAGGGGCAAGTGGCCTGGCATTGCTCGGCCTCATATCTGGCCTGGCACCAACGCGGTCAAGTGGACATGGCCAAAGAGGCTTAGGCTGTGTGTGTGTGTGTGTCCATGTTTAAAGCTTGAAAGCAGAGAGCACATGCAGTGGGTGCACCCAGAAGAGATCAAGAAAAGTCTATGTGCTAAAAATGAAGTAGACTATTGAAACATACAAATCCTGCACGTTCTGCACAGTGGGATCAGGTTTTCAAATCCAAGAAAAAGATGAATTTCTGTGTTTTTTTGTGTGATGTACCACTGAAATAACGTGCCTAAACTAACGTGTCTACCATACAAAATGAAACATACAAATCTTATCGTGCTTTCTGCACCACCTCTGTGTTCAGCTGTCTCCATGTCTATCTGCTTAGGGTGAAAGACTCCGTGATCTCCCGGAGTCCATCTTCCAGGAGGCACTCTTGGCTCATCTATCATCGCCTGCTGACTCAAGCCGAAACCCAAACAGCGTCTCCCTTTTCAACAAGTTTCCCCCGCTCGTCTCAAACCTCCCTATCTCGAATTCACAGTCACGCAGCGACACACTGCACAGAAATCCCCTCCGAAACACGCGTGCACAAGCATTTTTTGGGGAGACAAAATCGCCTGTATCTGCCCATCCCACGAGTGCACGCTTGAATACGACGCAATCTGAGCCAGATCGCACACACAAAACACAAGCTATCCATCTTTATCGCGTTCACCAGAAAAATCCCCTCACGTTCACATGGGCGTACAGGAAACAAGCAAATACTATACATTCAAGCAATGACAGAGTGATAAAAATAAACAAATAAATAAATAAATGCCAGGAATAAAATAAATAAATTGAAATGAACAACATGCTCAGATTGCCGATATGTCCAGCACCTCGCTCCTTATCTCCCACCTCGCCTGTAAAGAAACACATGGGCTCATTTGCAATTCCAAGTGGTGGGTGGGTAGGGGGAAATGAGGAGAGGGGTTCATGTAGGTTGCATTCACTCACTTTTCTTATCAGTTGCCATATTAAAGCTGCTGTTTTCCCCTCATTCACTCCTTGCTTCCTCCCTCCCCTTCATGCTCAAGCAATCATGGACTTCTTGTCAGAGCAATATTGCAGCTCGCCGATGAGATGCCAGATAAATGGATGCGTCAGGAGTGTGCTGTCATCCACCCTTCCCTTTGCAGCCAATAATGAACAATATGCAAGTGCGTATGTTTCCAAGGCTTGATGGGGAAGCAGAGGTGATAATTATATAGATGTTTGCAGAGGGAATTCTTTTGCCTGAAGCAAGGATGAGCGAAGATTACAGCTCCTGAGAGTGCACAGCTAAGACAGCATAGCAAAACTGGTGACATTTACATTCACATGGGTGAACTGTTGATAAGGTAGCTGGGACTCATAGCTACAACGATGCCATGATGATAATATTGACTGACTGCCTTATCAGCTGCGGAGAATGTCATTTACACATGGGCCTCTAGAGTGGGGAGAAGACTAGTCTTAGCTGTTCAATGTCAAGGACATCAAACATGAAGACTGGGATGTAAATGAATATCAGCTGATAGATAACTGCATCAAAAGATGAATGCTTGTTAAATAATGTAGATCATAAAGTGATTTAAGGTCCTTTTAACGGCCGACACCACTGCAGTTTACCGTGCTACCTTGCTGCTTTGCTTCTCATCAGGCCGGTGGGGCCAGCCATCACTGTCATTTTCCTTATGAAGGGTAATGGGATCAACCATTTGACCTTTTCCTTACATTGTAACTTTATTAGCATCCATGGCATCAAGCCATGCCTTTATACTTGGAAAAGGCTGATCTTCTCTCATTCACAGCAGGACAGGTTGCAAAGAGAGAAAGCTAAAGCTCTGATTTATCAAACATTGTAAAACCAGTGTAAATGCATTGTATAATTAATGTAAGGTTGCAATGTCGCATCAACATCACAGATGGAGTCAACTACACAAATATGTTCATTTGCATGGAATTCTTGTTGAAACCTGACGAGAATAGCCTAGCCAGACTGAACTGCCATCACATACAAGTAATGCACTATTTGGTTTTCACTATGGGTCATATTTAGATCCAAGTGATCCACAGGAAATATATACAGTATATATATATATATATCTGCATGCAGCTGGTTAGTCCTATAACCAAACACAGGCTTTTTATTGTAAACAAATTTAACTCCACAGCGTTCAGATCACGTGCACTGTCACCACAAAAAGCCTATCCAGGTGATTTGATCGGCCTGGCAGATCCTTACTGGGGCATAATCAGTTCCTAATGGAGCGACTCCAGATCAACTTTCCAATACTAATGAGGTTGTTACTTCCTGATGTTCTTGACCTATACCAGTACAGATGTATAATACTGGATGGGTGTTTCTAAAGATGTGTTCATCTTTATAGACTCAAGAAAATGAACTGTATAGTAAGACATTACCTTTAGGAGAAGCAACTGACCGGTCACAACACGCACACTCTTACTAGAGGTAAGCACCAGAGCCATGGATACATTTGCTTGATGAATGTTCCAGCCATTAGATGTAGATGTCTACATACAGATTAAATGTCACCGCGTATTGAAGTCGGCTTTAAAATTCAGCTCATAGACACAGTTTTATCTTCGCCGCTGAAGAAACTTGTGTTCAAGATTGCGTGCTTCATCTGAAATGATTCTGAACCTGCCTGCTGCACTCTTAACCTCACAGAGCCTTGATAGAGTGCAGCGTGCGGATGTGTTGACACTCTTGTAGCCGTGCAGAGAAATCTCAATCACCCCCAATATCAATACACAGCCGCTGCTGCAAGACAAGCCAACTCCTTATGACTACAAACGTATGACACAGTACGACTGCCAGCACTGCACTGTGGTGCGAGCCTCAACACACAGGCACACAATCTGTCTTTCACCGATTGTAAAAGACAGATTTGAGAGCACTGACAGGCACAAACAAGTTTTCCAAAACCTGACACGAAGCAGCAGTGAGACATACTGCACTTATAAAATAAAGCTAGCAAGCACTTGACTGACACTACCATCTATTAGAGTGCAAGATGTTTTCTTTGTACGAAACTGGCATATGCACACATTTACTTACTCAAGTGCCATCAAACATTACAAATGAGCATAAGGCTCATGTATACTTTCACATCTACGCACTACACCTTTAATTGAATACACTTTTACTGCCACATGCATTTTAGCTGCTACACTCAACTTTGCAGTTAGTTGTGGTACATGAGCAAAAAAGCCTTAAGAATGGATGGAGTAATGCATGAACGAAGAATGAAACATATGCATCTGCTTTTGATCAAAAGATACACATATGCAAAACTTGGAACTGAAGTTCAAGAACCAAATAAATGTTTAGGTTCTGTAGACAGTAGTGGTCTGGGTCTGTTGGTTGCAAGAAGTCAGTACTTTTAATATTCCTGCATATATGTTTTTGTACAGTGTCCTTGTGAGTCTTGAAAGGCACTTATAAATAAAATGTACTATTATTATTATTACCGACTAATAGACGGCACACATAAAAACACAGCAGTAATGCTTTGCAACAATGAAATTTCTTTTTTTTTTTTCAGCAAGTTTATTGAAGCTTGAACACGGGCTGCTGTCGGCCATAGCCCTTGTCAACACCATAAACACCGCCAGTCTGATAATATGCGGCTCTCACTCGGCAAACTCTCAGCTCTACCATAGGTTACGTCTCTCTCACGGTGCATTAACTGACATCAAGGACAAAAAACACGCTCTAGAACCACAACAACAATGTCAACTAATAGAACACAACAGAACTAAACACATGAGCTTATCATTACCGTGCGCTGCAGATATGTCTGGCCTATATAAATTGGCACCATCAGTAGCGTTTAATAGTACTTCACAGCATATTGTAAACTAGGATAATATAGCAGGTATATCTCCACAGCCATTTCCATGTATAGCAGCTAAAGGTCTAATAACTTTAGACAATGAAATTCACCAACTTGTTGATTTGCAGCCTTCTTCTCTCTGCAGGTGGTTGTCAATTGACTGAATCGTAACATGTGACATTTTCCACATAATCTACACAAATACAGTACTACATTTCTGTTCCCATAGCTTGTTCCAGAATCTCCTATTTGTCGTGTGGGTTGTTTTTTTGCTTCTCATCCATGAAACCCAGCACATACCGACGATTAAAATCATAATGGCTGTTTGCCAGACGCAGACAGCTGAGGGCAAAGGGAGCCGTAACCTTAAAAAGTGGATAATAAGATGATATAATCATAACTTCTAATTAAAATTCACTTTGGACCGGAGTTTATAACCCCCCGGCTCAGGGGCCGAATTAGAACAGGGGTTGGAACAGATGAGAGCTTCATTTAATCATAACAAATGCCGGGTGGAAGCTGCTGTTAAGAGATTTAAATAGCCGGCATACTGTAGGAACAATGATGTATTCAGATTTTTTCCAACCTGTAATTTAAATCAGTCTGACACCGAGTGGCACGGTGCAAACAAAGATCTTAAAATGGCGTGTAATTTAATTCACCCTAAAATATTCATGGAGATACTTGAGGTGCCTGTATTTCCTCTGCCGCGGTAAATGAAGTGTTATCTCTCCTGGTCAGGTGCGGCTGTAGTCACTTTACTTCTATCCAAGAAAAGGGCAATTTTATTTCAATGTCCAACTATGTACAGTTACTAGTTTCTGTCATTCATGGAGAGAGATTTTTGACTGCCTTCTTGTTTCCATCAGCGAGAACGCACACACTGAGACCCGCTAAAGCCAGTGGGAAGACAATTCTAATTAGCGTTTAGACTGATGACCTGACTAAATAATAAGCTGAAGCTTGGTGTCGGCCTCCTGGCTATAAACGGCGACACCAGCTGGGGGTTAAAAACAAATCGACCGTCTTGTTATTTTCCTAACTGGGTACAACTGGCAGTGCTTTCTGAGGCCAGTCATCTTGGTGTGTGTCAAATGAGTCCTATTGACAGCGTGTTTACCCCTCTCATTCCAATCACCGCAGGCACGACTTTGGAGCTGAGCCTTGGAGTCGTGATTACATGTTGTGAAAGCGAGGCAGAGAAAACAGGACTCAGGGGGGGCACAATACAGTGACAGCGCTTTAAAATAACTGGAACATCACTACAATGGCGCCTCTTTTTTTCTTTCTTTTTCTTACACGGGACTTTGATGCAAACCTCCCTCGTTTTCTTTTTATGGCTACAGGCACTTTGTTTAGCGGATACAGCTAAATTGGCAACTACATGCCAGAAACTGCCGCCCACTGCTCTGCCTAGCATTAAAAATATATATGTAGCAAACTTTTGTTTGCACAAGTCAGATGAGATATAAACCAAATAGATGAGCTAAAGGCGTCCAGTCAGAGTGGATTGATTATTCCTCTGTGATGTGCGACAGTCACCTGCACTTTTCCAAAATGGCTGACCATAGCCAAAGAAAAAAGGCTGCAGCAGCTAGTGTGCCACGTTGCCAAGTGTGAACACTGCATTTCACACCTCCATCGGCGTGATTAACAAACCGCGGGTGGTCGGCTTTGATAATGCAGCAATGCATGATGGGAAAGGGGTCCCGCTAACATGGTTAAAAAGCGGAAAGTGGGAAGGAAATAGAGACTAAAGTGGCCAGGAGAGGAGATGCTTCTAAAGGTAAAAGGCAAGCTGTAAAAGCTGTTCTCAAGGCTTTTAGAGCCATGTTATTTGAACTACTTAGCCACAAAATGCTCCACACAGGAGAGTGTGAGGCTGACAGAAATTCCATCCACCACAGCCGAGGGAAAGTAATGGGCAGCATTAACAAGGAAGGCCCTTAAGGTTTTCAAGATGGTTAGTATGAGAGGAGAGACTCAAATGTGTCCCACAAGCTATTTCTCTATATATCTCAGTGTGTGTGTGAGTGTGTGTGTGTGTGTCAGAACCGCTCCGGTCTCTCATTGACCTTGAGAACATACAGTGAGTGTATTCAGACAGCGTTTCCCTGTGGATTTTATTTATATATTCACTCACATGCACATGTGCTCACACACGCAGCGCTCTGATGCACGCAGGCCTACATAAAAACAGCAGCTCGCACACTTAAAGCCGGGGACAGATTCACACATACTCTGGCTGCTACAATGGCATCCCACAAGACGCTCTCATATTTCTGAAGCGAATATCTGTTTGAGTTGGCGGTGCGCCAGACTACTGCATAATGTTTAGAGATGAAGGGAAAACATGACAGAGAGCGGTGTTAAGAAGCAGACGTCCTTTCCTCTCACTTTTCCTCCCTCATGGTCGTTTAGGGCTGCTGGTATTTTTAGCTTCCTTGTTTACAGACGTCTGGGTGCATTCTCGCCCTGACGGCATCCGTATTTAGACTGATACTCCACCAGGCTCTCTGCTTCCATGAGTGTGTGAGTGCCTTCATAAGTCACTTTGTCACTGCTCATGAGCTGAATGACAGGAAGGGGCCGTAAACTCAGTGGCTAAGAGGATTAATGCATCCAGGTTTATGAGCACCTCCTCACAAAAAAAATATTTAAAAAACAAAATAACCCATGATTAAAAAATACCTTTTTGTTCTCATTGGAAAATGTAACACCGATCCTGAGTTCCTTTCTAGTGGGCCAGGAATGAAACTGGAAGCTCAACAGTAAAAAGTCAGCTCCAACTCAAACCTAGTAATATCGTCAAAGATTCAAATAATTAAAACGTTAGAATATTCAAACTGCGCTCTGTTTGACGAGTGTGATCGCAGCGTGCCGTGCTCAGGCACAGTTCAACCCTGGCCTGCCTTGGAGAGATGCGTTCAGGGGAGGCTCATCTGAACAACGTGAATAAGCCCCAAGGTAAATATCATAATGTACTCCACTGTGCTATATTAGAGTGCATAACTATTACACAAAAGGCAGAGAGGTAGAAATGCAGTGACTTAAGAATACTCAGGCACAGAATAGTGTGAGCGACAGAAGGGAGGGTTAATCAAACCGAGCCTACTATGACCTATAATTTAGTCTAAACTCTGCAGATGGGATATTCAGGAGAAATAACAGTTAAATGATCCTTTGCCCAGATTCTTGATTATGCTCCATTGTCTCCCTTAAGTTTTTAATTCCTCATTTTAAAGGATTAATGAAGCAGGAATAAATCTGTAAATCTGTAGCACAAAGATGTTAATTCCATCGTGAATTGCCAATGCCAAGTTTTCCTCCCTGTTTTTGGACCTAAACAGCCTACAGCTTTATTTTCTTTAGTCGAGCTAGGCATATCTGACTCTCATGAAAACAGGTGAAATAGAAATAAATAAGATATCATGCCTTAATCTTGTTAATCATTTTTTCCCTTTCTTTATTTATCACTGCTTAGCTAAGCACACACAGCTTTCTCTTCATACGACAGTGTGATTAGCTCTGATAGGAGGAAAATGTATGCAGTTTATCACCTTTTAACACTACATGATACATTTATAAATACATGTACAGTATAAATAAGCCTCGCGGCGCTGGCACCGGAAAATAAAGCAGAGTTTATTTCTCTCCCCTTAAGGCGGGTGACAATGTCACTCATTTGTGCTGCAGGGAAGCGTATTTACTAAAGCAAAGCCGGGGCACTTTACAATCACCTGTAACAGCATTACGTATTCATAAGTGCAGAAAACAGGATGTGAAATGCTGTGTATTGTTTGAAGCATGTCCTCAATGGGATAATTGCACGGTCAGGGCTGCAACACGTGGACATGCTCGGCCGTGAAATGTACTCGTTCCCAAATGGCAATACTTTTTTTCTCTACGCTGATTTACACGGACAAAGAGAATTACGGCCACCTGACGTCCAACGTCATAAAACGCATCTAAAAACAGTTCATCTGATAAGTTAGAGCGCAGCTCATTTGTCTCCACTATCCGGGTCCTCAGCATTTCTCAAATTTACAGCCCCGCTTTCGTTAGATTTATATGAAAATCCCAAAAGAATGTGAGTGATTCGCACAATAAAATGTCACAGACACTTAAGTTGGACTTCTTTGTGCTGCGGCGGCACTTCCCTTTATCTTTTCATATATTGTTATTATGTTTCTCGCAGTTCATCCGTCTGCACTCGCTCTTGGATGCTCGCTGCCCTCCGTCGCTCTCTGCCCGAATGTTTCTTGTCCTTGAGGCTGGAGCGAAATTATATGCAGTTTTATTGAGCTTCCAACTTGATACTGCTGAATGGGCCTGTGAATAAAGAAGGAGTGCTTCAGCAATGCAGAGGAAAATTATAGGCACCATAAATGACCACGGTGTGGGTACTATCCAGACGAGCACTGATGTCACAGCTTTGGTGCTGGGGCCACACTGACTCTGAAACTGACGGTTATTCATTTTTACTGTCAGTAATTACTGAATTAAATAAAATGCCTTATTTCGAACGTTCAGACTGAAAATGTCTGTTAAATGTTTAGTTGTCTTCAATAAATGATTAACATTCTTTATGTGTGTGATGGCTTCCAGTAAAAAAATAAATAAAATAAAAAAACATAGAAAAGGATCATCCACATTTTCAGTCCCTGGTAGCTCTATCAAGCATTTTAGTGTCTTTCAGCTAATTTCTGGGGGTTTTCCAGTCCACCCTTTTACTCCTGTCCTGATTGTACACCATGAGCCTAGCAGTAAACACTGTTTGTACTGAGCCGGTGAACACACTGGTTCACGTATCAGTTAATGAGACATGTATTCCTCTAAGGAGCTGTGAAGATGGAAAAACAGAGATAAAAGAGGAGTGAATATTGGACTTTCATTCATCAGGTGGCTAGAAACATGACTCCAAATGAATGCTAATGTTGCTCCATATCTGATGGATAGGGGAAAATAGGCAACACTTGGTTTCTTCTGACCTTGAAAGGTTGAAACCCTTTCACTTTGCCACAAGGCAGACTCAGAAATGACCACAGACGTCAGGAATAAGTAACTATTTTATTTTGTATATTAGATGGAGGATGGTTGTACAAATACTATACACCGATCAGGTTTACCATTATGACCACCTTCCTAATACTGTGTAGGTCTCCCCTATGCCTCCAAAGCAGTTTTGACTCATCTGAGAACGGACATGGGCCTTCTGAGGGTGTCCTGTGGTGTCTGGCAACAGAATGTTGTTAATGGGGGCATCTCTGGGGGTCAGGATTGGTCTGATTCATCCCACAGATACTTGATAAGTTTGGGATCTAGTGAATTTGGAAGGTAAATACAAAGAAATGTACAGTTTATTGGACCACTTATGAATGATCTTTCATAAAACTCCAAGTTGTTTTATTAAAGGGAAATCTCCCTGGCCTTATCTGGATCATGTAACCAGCTGTGCAATGTAAAAGGACAGTGGAAGTATCATGGGCAACTTTTTGTCTTGGAACTTTGTAGAGTTTCTCTACTGCATCCCTACATTTATCTACCTTAATGCATCTTCTGGTGCACAGCGGCAGGTCGTGATTATGATGCATGCAATGATATACATCATAAACCGACAGACTGGGGAGTTTATGTGCAGATTTCGCCAGAGTCAGCAATGTTAGTGGCAGAGATTAAGGGTCACATCCTCCAAGGACTTGAACAAAATGATGCTGCGCACGGGGTTAACAAAATACTGATGTGATGTCAGTTTTAACCTTTTGGTTCACATATGTTGTCCTTAGCATGTGATAAAAACCCTTCGTGTCATATGAACCAAGGCTTCAGTGTTCTCTGCACCCACTCGATATGCCAGACTGTATCAGCAAATACAAAATGGAAAGTCACATGTGCACGCATACACAACACCTCGATCTACCACCCACAGCCTGGCAGGTTAGCAACACATTGGCAAGGTCATGGTACCCTTCGCTGCAATTTTCTAAAAGATAAAGCATCGAAATAAAACCAAGTACACTCTAACAAACACAGAAACCTCCAGAAACCGGGGAGCAATGCCTTCCAAGGCAAGAGGAGGCAGAGATACTGAGCACAGAGAGCTGGAGAATACCAGACATCAGGATAATCCAGCAACAGCTACAGTCGGCCTCCCAAGAGACGGAGAGCAGAGAAGAGTGAAGTGGAGGAAGTCAAATAAACCTCTGTTTCGGTACTTTTCTTTTATCACCTGCTTCTCTGCCATCGCCGAGTCAATCCACAATGGAGGAAGTAAGCAGATTAGCTCGTTCGCCCATCAGAAAGGGGATTACATTCACCCATTTCTTCCGTCTGAGAAAGTTTGAAGCTCGGTGAAAACGTGTCTCGGAGCAAAAACTTTCTGATGAATCCATGAGTGATTGAGACTCCAGCAAAAGAGGCTTTTCTGTGCACCGGTGTCAAATTCACCTGGCTATGAGCCAGACTTGCTAGAGGTTCATAACAAATATGATCCCAGAAAGCTGCAAGGTGTATTTGGTTTTTTTTTACAATGCAGTGACCTTAAAATCCCTTTTCATTGTTTTTCAGGCTGCTTTCAAACAACACTCATAATTAAGTGAAGTGCAGCTTTTGCCAAAACACGGATAGAATAATTTCTGAAAACCTGATTTGATATAAATAGACAGACGGGCTATTGTTATCTTATATATTTCTATTGCTATCTTATATTACTAGATGAGTAATTAAGCTAATCACACTTCTATGCAGAATTTATACTGTAATGCAAATGCAAATCTCAATCTATCCTCATAAACAGTATAAAGAAAAAAGATTTTCGTTAATTTTCATTTCATCATCGTCTGCTCTCAAATCAAGTTCGTTTAAATACCCCAACTTTCAACATAAAGCTGATCCTCTCGTGGGTTCACTACACTTTCTGTTTGAAAATCAGCCTCTGGTCTTTTCTGCCTTTGATGTTAACAAGACTTGTTAATTGCCATGGCAAAAAAAAAAAAAGGAGTTGGCTCCTGCGCTTACTACAATAATTATTTGGCCCTTACCCGATTGATTCCCAAAAAAACAGAGCACATTTCTTGGGAGGCCTCTTTGATGTAGCCGAGAGCCTAGAGTGGGTAATAAAGAGCTTTATTGGTGCTGTTTGCTATATTTCTGATTGGAGCGACCCCAGTTTGAATAAAACATTTGTGTTTTTTGGTCTTTGATACTCCTTGGCTGTGTTGCAGTAAGTGGAATGGAGGGGAACGCTGCGGTCTGAATTTAAATTATTTGTGGGACAATTGGCCATAAAATCCAAACAGAAGTTAAACGGGATGGAAAATGACGAGAGCAGTAAAACAACCAGTTTTGCAAAAAACATTATGAACAATCTCTGGCAAAAGACTGGCTTGAAAGTGTGCACACCTAGCGACCTATACGAAGACATGAATTTCATGCGGTGCAGTAGTCAGGGTTTTCAAAACACATATAAGAGTTAGGAATCTCCTCAACACATCCCCCAGTGGTGGTTTAAAAATTTGACCATTGACCAAAAAAGAATATCCAACAGCACTTCTAATGTTTATTAATGAGCAGTTATTTCATTTGTTTAACCGGCACAAGGTGGAAAAACAAGAGCACTGCTGGAGTGCCTCACACTTACTGTGAGGTTAACCACTGATGTCACAAAAATATACAAAATATCAGTGACATCTTAACACTGCATCGCATGGCGCTTATTGGCGACTTATTATTTTCTTGCACCACCTTTTTAGATTTTAGAATGTTCTGGTTGACTGTGGTTTGTATTTATTGACTGAAATCCTGGCACCCGTTCAGATGCAGCAGTGCTTCCATTTTTAACTTTAAACATTGGGAGAAACTCCCACTGAACCTCATTTGTTTTGCAGAGTTTAAGCATCAATACCTAATGGCTCCCAACAAGACTTGAAATGCACAGATCTCCAAGACCAAACAAATCAAGCGTACACAGAGATGAAGGGGAACAACAGGCCATTGTGGTAATAACACAAAGAATGAGGGAGCAGGAACAAATGGAGACAGATGAAAGTGAGCTTCCCTTTGTCATTACACAGGCTGACACCATCACCAGCTGAAGGGCAGCACTGAAACAAAGGTGTATTCAAATGTCCTGGCTTCCTTTGAAATGTGACCTCTGCGCGCGTCGGCTCCCACAGCCGATTTTCCACCATTTCATTCTCTCAGCGTATTCTTACTTCACTGATGAGCTAAAAGATCCTCTCTCTCCATCCGTATGTTTACTGGGATATAACAATGCACAAATACTCAGACTCTGTGGGTTCCAAAGCTGTCATAGCCCTTTTTTTAAAAAACCATGCATGAGTGATAAATTAAACAAAAATCAGCAGGATGAAAAAATAATTGAAACGGCTGGAAAAGGAAGATCACAATAATCTCCTCTGTAGGAACAGAACAAATTAGCTATCTAGCCAGCTAGTTGTTATAAAATAACTGTTCCAATTTTTTGACAGTGCAGTGACCCCTGTCCAGGATAATAGTGTAATTTTTTTAAAGTTGAAGTATAAAATTACCTATCTATTGTATGTAAATGTTTGCGCTACTTGTATGGAAGTGAAACCAATTTGAAACTCTCATTCTAGTTTGACAAATGATATAAATCCGAGGCCAACGTTCAGATGCTATGCATACAGACTGCCATTTAAGCAGAGGTGGGCTATTAAGTTGTCAGTATGCTTTAAAAAGCCCTCGTTGGTGTCTCAGACCTCTCTCCTCCACACTTTCCCTGTGGCAGAACGGGTAGCGGTACACTGCATCAGGTGATTTCTGTAACTTTCAGACACTTTAAGCAGCACTCAGCCTCAACAGAGAGGAGAAAGTAAGCAGTGTTTGAACTTCTTTCTCCAGCTGTCTCTTCATTTTTCATATGGTTAGTCTGGAAATGTCAGCCTACATCTCCATCTCTCCTCACTATGACGACAGGCTTTTCACCAGGCTTGTAGCTGTTTGGTCCTATTACTTTTTCCTAACCCTATAACATTACATATTTACATTACGTACATAACGAGTTTCTAAGACCTCCTCACCACCCACATGTTCTATTCTTACATGGAAAACCTGTTGTACATAGTTTGTTACTTGTCATCTTTGTTGTTTGTTACATGTCATCTGGCCTTTCTCTAATTTAACTAAACAGATTATTTAAAAGATTAAAATGCATTATTATTTAAGAATTTATAGATATTTAAGTGTGACTTTTTGGCCATCAATTTTTTGATTTTTTTAATTATTGTCATTTGTTGCCCCCCAATTTACCAATTCAGAAATTCAGTGTAAAACAAGATTTTTTTTTTGTGCCGGAGAAAAGAAAGTTTAAAATGAAAACCTCAAAAAAGGATCCAGTCTGGGGCAATAGATATAGATATAGATATAGATAACAAAGCAAATATTTTGTTTTTCTTTTTGGATTTTGTTTAAAAGGTCCTATAGGCACTACTGTTTCAGAAAATCTATTTTTCTGACTTTGATTTCATGTGTCAGGCTTCACAGGGCTTAGCTTAACTGAGTGTTAGTTGTTAAGTTGTCTTGTCATTGCCACGCTTTCAAAATAACATTTAAATCCAGAACACGTGCATGCTTTCAGCTTCCCATGCACGGCTTTAATACATTGTTGGATTATGGAACGTGTCCCCCTCTGTGACAAATCTTAATACCAAAGCACAAGCATGAAACAAGAGCAAGTTTGGTCTTTCCCGACCAACTGCTTTGGTCTCAGTCTACTGACCCATTTATTTATTTATTTATTTATTACTTCTGTGCAGTAACCACAGCAATACATGTTTCCCCCTGCACAGACGCCCTATCTATGCTAGCTTTTCTCTCACGCCTATGAGTGTGGTAACTCAGTCACAGATTTCTGATAAGATTGGTGACACCATGGCCTACTGAAGTAGCTCTGTTTAAGCAAAACCTTCACTCTGTCTTACACGAGAAAAGTGTTAGATATATTTTTTTAGTCACACATTTCACACACATCTGAATAGACAGTCAGTCCAGCTGTGTATTTTCCAGCAGTTAAATTCATAATTACAGTGATTACAGAGAACTGGTCTCCTCTGCTCTGATCGTGGGTGACCTAAAGCTCAAAAACCTCAGTGTAGACACGGTATTATGGGGAACCTATTATCATATTGTGCTGTTCTATGTAATATACTTTCAAAACCAAATTGCAAGATGGAGACAATTCATGAACAGTGACCCAGTGCTGCAAGTCATCTTCACATTCTCAGTGCTTTAGGCCCTCTGGAACCCGCTGCAAACAGCCATCTGTTTCAGATTAGTGCTTGTCATGAAAAAGAACAAACGGATGACATTAATTTACAATGGTGTCAGTTGGCCAGCTTAGACACTAAATCTAGTGAAGTGGAAGAGGCCCAACGGCCAATCAAAGCTCTGTTTCTAATCTCCTTTAAACATACTCTAGGCCTTTTTTGTCTAAGGAAATAATCTGAAGGTGCAGCACTTCCTCTAAACTTGACAAACAAAGTTCCTTTTAAGTTGAACAGTTCAGCTGACCTAGAAAGTCAACTTTCTACTGCACCCTTCTCTGCAACTGTCTCAGAGGAAGCTGAGCAGAGAAGCAGGGACCCATCCACCACTGAATTGCTCCTGCCTGCATCCAGTGTCGAGAAAGTGCTCTTGCCGCTTTTCCGCGACAATGCTCTGAATAGGCACACCGGTGTTCTGAATGTATGAAGAATGGATTTCAGGGGCAGAGTGTTCTATGGGCTCCCAGAATACCAGTTTATACTCAGATTAGATGCTCAGTATTTCTCCCCTGTGCTCCGTGCTCAGTAAGGTGCTTTTTTTTCTTCTTTTTTTTACAACACCTTACTGAGAAACTCTCAAGAAAAAAAGACATCCTCAGCTTTTTCAGCTGAGGTCCACCAGCACCATTAGAAAAACTGCTGGGTCACTCACTGAAAGCAGTATTCTTTACTTATGTGATTAATTTGGGGAGAAAACAGAGGCAGGACACGCACACAGAATGTGCACCCATGATCGCTATGACTAAAACCGGGGAAGAACCCTGAATACACAGAGAGATATCCAAATTGATTGAGCAAAGACTGAACGAAAAAAGTAATAAAAGAGTGAACGAGAAGTTGTATTGGTGCCAGGTCAATATTAGCTTTTAAACTGAGGAAGTTTCAAAATGGCGGTCCTGATTGCAAGTCACACAGAGATGTGAGGACAAACAGGACCAAGAGCACAGTGGAATCAGGATCAAACACTTCCAAAAATGAGACAAAGTTTCATCTCTAAAAAGTGCCTGTCGATTGCAATCTTAATTAAAAAGCCCCCCTCTCTCTCTTTGCCTGTCTGAGCCTGTGTCTCCTTGTGTATACATCGCTCCCTCTCATCGTCTTTAGGAGCGACAGCTGCATCTGAGGACACGCTGGAATGATTGATGCCTGAGATACTAGGAAATGAATTGCTGATAAAAGCCCTGAGCAAGAAAGGTTGGAGGGAAGCGAAGTGCGCGCGCCCATGCGTTTGTAGCCGCACGGTGAACGGCAGCTCAGGCTGAGCAAGGCAACACAGGAAGCCGCGCTTTATCTGTGGCGTCGCATGTTCGCACCTCTCGCAAAGAAAAGTTCACACGTTCTCATACACGTCCGGTTCCTCCTGACACATATGACAGAGGGATAACGTGGCAGACCACTGATGAAATGTAACTATCTCAAACACACACAAAACAGATCAGCCCAGTCACGTAACGTCCAGTGGTTTTGAAGTACAGAAAGATGGAATTCAGGCCCACATTAAAAAAAAAATGTGATTGGTTCTTCCTCTCGGCTGCAGAAGCAGAAGTCAGCCAGGCTTTGGTGCTTAAAAAATCACAGAGTGAGAAAGCTTGGCTTTTTGATTCAGGCCACAGTTGCATGTATTTAAGCAGCCATAAACCACAGAGGAGGTTATTGTTTGTACCTGACAGAGCCGCCAGAGACTGTACTCTGGGAAATCAAGTTTTAATATGACTTTGAAACTCCCAGGTTTTTGTTTTTCTTCTGTTTGAGTTGGAATTAACTGGGTGACACGTTTAACACCCTCCAAATACATGCCATCGGATTTCAGTCTTCTCTATTTGGATTGTAAGAATCCCATTTGTGCAAAATTGACTGAGTGCTTTGACTAAGGCTGCCTCACGCAGATGAGAGGGAGAGCAAAGAAATACGGATAATAAAAGAAAACAGAGCCCAGGAGCAGAACTATGTGGGCATCGCTGGCAGAAATTATTTACATCCCACTTTTTTTGGCGCCTTTTTAAGTGTAAATGGGTTGCAGTCCTTTTTTATTAAGGACGTGGTGGGAGGAGAAAAGAAAAGAACCCTTGTGAACAACTGCAGAAGCAAAAGCAGGCATCAGCACAACTTTGAATGCTGACTAACAAACAGCAATGAGCCTTGAAAACAAACACGCAGCGTACAACCTGCGCGTCGTTCTATTTCAGCCAGAGAGCCGCAGCCCATTGAAAGATGGGGAAATGAGCGAGAGTGATAGAATGGAGAGAAAATTAGAAAAGGAGTGAGAGATAACAAGGTGTTTATGGAAGACGCCTCTCTGCTATTTTCCCCCCAGCACACATTAGGGTAAACAGAGCGGTGAGCTGAAAGGAGCGCACAGGGAAATGCTCCACCGATAATGGCCGTGATGGGAGACAATGATAGCAATCACAGTAACCACGATAATCACAGCCAATTCTGCTGGGACTTTTAAAGCATCTCGGTGGTGTGCGTGTGTGCAGAGGTGTGCGTTTTTCAGTGCATGACCACTGTCGGGTGCGCGTAATGGACTCGAGAGGAGCATTGCTGCAGTGGGGCAGCGCCGTGCTGATCTCCCAGGTGAAACAACGGTGAGAACGTAGACCCTACCAGCTTCTGATAAACTAGTCAGTAACAATGCAGGCGAGCAGCACTAACACACTCATTGCTGGCTTCGATTTCCAATACCGCAGTACAAACTGTGAAAATACTGTTCTGCTTTTATTCCTGTTCTTTCCCACTCCCATATAAATATTCCTTTCTTGTGTCAGTCCCAGAGGAATAACTGATTCCGATCTCAATCATAAATGGCAATATGCTGAAAGTAAAGATGCGTTTTTTTTTCTCTATATATAAAAATGGGCTTCTTGTTATTATAATTTGTGGTCCCACCTGCTCCTGTGGAGTCTTTCTCTCTCTCTCTCTCTCTCTCTCTCTCTCTCTCTCTCTCAGCCCAGTTATGAAGCAATAGTTAAACTGACTTATTCCACTGGGAGGAATCCCACAATGCATAGGATTCCTGAAAATGTGGCTGTGTTATGTATGCCATGCCTCCCAGTTTGAGAAGCGCAAGCTATAATCTATTTTCCCTGAAAATGTTTGTGTCCGGGGCGGCACAGTGGCAAGGTGGTTAGCACTGATGCCTCACAGCGAGACGGTCCCGCTTTCAAATCCATGGGCCGACTGGGCCTTTCTGAGTGACTCCGGCTTCCTCCCGCCATCCAAAGACATGCTCATTAGATTAACAGGTGATTCTAAATTGGCCGTAGGTGTGAATGTGAGTGTGAATGGTTGTCTGTCTCTCTGTGTTAACCCTGCGATGGACTGGCGACCTGTCCAGGGTGTACCCCCTCCTCTCGCCCGATGACAGCTGGGATAGGCTCCAGCAGACCCCACCATCCTTAACAGGAATAAGCGATTACACAAGATGAATTAATTAATGAATGAATTATCGTGTACTGCAACATTTAAAAGTCTACAAAAGGAACCCAAAATCACAGGGTAACAGTGACTGGGCCCTAATGGAAATCATTAAAAAATCATTTCCAGTAGTCCCATAGAAATCTATGGTGACACTGATTTACTTGTGATTTCTCTCCTGAATCATGGACTCTGTTCTCTAATGACCATCATAATAGATCAAACTGTGAACAGACTCACTATTACTTGATCAGTAAATCATAAGTGCATTAATATTTTGGGGGATTTTCATCTTTGTTTACGGAGAACAGACGCAGCTGCAGATTGTCTCGCCTCCCAATGACTCATCCGATTTAGGAAAAAGATTAAACGAGCGAGACAGGGATGATGAATCTCTGTGCAATGGGCCAAAAGGGAGAAGCTAAGCATTGCAGAGGCCACCGCAGCTTCTAATGATGAGGGTAAGCATGGAGCCAAATGTCAGAACAGCACATATAGCTATAAACGTTTACCCAGGCTGGAGAAATACATGGAGCAAGGGGTGAAGTGTTAACACCTCAGAGAGCTCATAAACATGATGGCTCTCTCGAGTTGGTTTTAAGTGCAACCTTAAAAACAGATTAGTTTACCTCTATGCAGCTGCATTATACAGCTTGTTGCTCCCCTGAGAGCAATATGCATCAAACGGCTAGGCGTGTAAGTGATGCAGGTTGGTGCCTATGTCATTCCCTCAGTGTGATATTTTCTATTACACATATCAAAAGGAAGAAAAAAAAGCTTGAAATAACAGCAAACACAATTCTTTCCAATAAAGCTAATCCTGTCTTTTGAAGAGCTTTTACTGCATCGATCTGAGTCACAGTGAAAGCACCCTTCGTTGTTGGTTTCGTGGCAGTCTGTACTGACATCTACATAAAACAGCAGCAGGGCACATTTCTCTACTTTCTCCTGCTTAACAGCCTCGTCCATCTTCTGCTACTTTCTAATGACCGACCAGCCATCAGTAATCAAACAATTACCGGACAGGCAGGGGAGAATTAAAACGCCCCACTGGTTGCTTCCGGAGCGGTAATGCGGAGGACGTGTTTGATAAAGCACTGGCCAGGCGTGTCCCCCGGTCCCACTGGATATCACCGACCCAGGCACAAAAGCCCTCATCCGTCCCCAGAGGAGATAAGTGTCGCCCCGTCCTCCCCTCTTCCCACTTGCGCTGGAAAGATGAGAAGTGAGACAGGACGTTGGGACACCTGCTATGAGCGGAGGGTCAGAGTCGCAGCTCTGACACCAAAAAAGCTTTTATCGCGGCAGTCAGATCTTTTAATATTGATCTCCAGCAGCCACGGGTAATGGTGATGTAAGGCAGGTTCACAAGAGTGTGGTGATAATGAAGTATTTAAAGCGTTTAATTAGTACCGAGAGAGGGGTTGAAGATTGTCACTCCAAGACTTAAATATCCAATTAAATATCACCAAACATTTCAGTTCTACTACTACTACTGCTGCTGCAAAGCCTTTTATAATAAACTATTATATGACAAACTATTTATTTAAACTAAACAGTCATTTTTAGTACAAAACCAGCCGAAGCAGCAACACCTAGTGACAACCAACGAACACGTTTGCTTACAAACCAGCAGGTGACAACATCGCTACCTGAGTCTTTCATCACCCACCCACTTCACATCAACAAACCTTTGGAAAGGTGTAATGTAGATAGGTGAGCGGAGTTCAGTGTCAAGTGTTGTCAAGTGCCATCGCACGGGAATACAAGGACACCGAGTTTGAAAGCTACCTTATTAGTGATTAATGCAAAACAGAAAGTACATCTGGCTGATAATAGACCTTCTCGAGAAGTTTTCCTTTCTTTTTTTCAAAGTCAAAGTGCACAGATAAAACACAGATAAATGAATCCATTCTCTCAGATTTAATTAGATGTTGGCCATCTTTCCAAGATCAGTGTTTTTTTGGTTTTTGTCAGCCAAGGTTCAGCCAAGAGTAGCATGGCAGCATTTTGCTTCATTAAGGAACACTGCTCTGATCTGAAGCCTTTGACTAAAACAGCCAAGTGTCTGGGTTCAGACAAATTCGGAACAGAGAAAACAACGCACACATACGCATCTACAGACACATATTATTACTCTGGCTTATATTCTGTTTTACACCAAGACACATCAGTTCCATCCTCTCGTTAGCATCTAGCGAGAATAAATGGACCCATGAACTCCTTTAGTTTTGTTCTAATAACCATCTCCCTCATCATGTTTGGATTATTTATACCCTGTTTTCCATTCTCTCGCTGGTCTTTGTTTGAAATGTTAACCATCTTCTGCAACTGTGCAGTTTCACGGGGAGTTTGCCCCGTGCTTTTCACAAGCGCTCTGTCACAGCTTCATCTAACACTGTAAACTTTCATTCTAGAAATACAACAACACAGTGCATCCGCGGCGCAACCTTAGGAAAATGTCATTAGGGATGCTTTTGAAATGCGTGCACAGAGGAGAGGATGCTGCATGTTAGTGGAGCCAGAAGCAGTAATGGTCCCATATTAAGGAGTTGTCATTTGGGACGACAGACTCCATTATGGATTCTGTGTAATGATGCTTGTCATGATAATATACTCTGTAAACAACGCTCCGGTCCAGATGCTGAGTAGTCTGCTGGAACACCCTGACTACTGCCTTCTCTTATCGCCTGTACTCAAGAAAAGAGTTTGTGGTAGTTGTAGACTGGAGCCTTTGTTCGTTTTCCCTTGCAGACTAGGGCTTTGAATGTAGATCGTATTATCAGGCTTTGGCAAAGTTCCCCCGACTTTAGCTCTTGTATGCAAGTGGGACGGCAAATAGGTCGGATTACGATGCTCCTTTTGAAACAGGCACCACAGTGGGAAACGCCATATCCCATAGGATATGGCAGGCTGTCGGCCAAAAGCAGTGCACAATAATGGAGAAAAGCTCCGATGCACGTAAACCCACACAGTCACAGTCAAGCATTTCTTAAAAGCTCAGCAAAACAACGCGACGTGCAGCTGTCTCGTTCTAAGCAGCGCTGACACCCATTGTGGAGCGCGTCCCAGGAGATCACAATGCACTGACAAAAAATCTTTATACACCGTCCTGTGAATTTTCTGTATTGCTTCTGATGCGGCTCTACTGTATGTCTCCGGGAGTTAAAGGCTGCAGGAGGAAAGAGGCAGACGAAAGACAAAAAGCGGGAGAGTGATGGTGCTGCACTCAGATGAAATGAAGTGCTTTTTTTTGCGGCGGCGGCACTTTTCAGAGAGAATCCTTTCATCAACTGATGCTGATCCCTCCTTTCCCCTCCTTTTTTTTTTATAAAGCAGTGAAACAATAAAACCTTTTCATCATGTGAAGGAAGAAGAGGATGAAATCCCATTGTAATTACGCCTGGTCGACACGGGAATAGTCTCGCACTAAGCGCTCACACTCTTCACTCTGTAGGCCCTAATTACTGTAGACCACATATCACATTTCCTTAATTCTCAAACCAGGCCATTTTTCCATTTTTATTTTTTTACATTAATTCCATTACAAAAGGGAGGGTTGCTGCCTTCGCTGATTCAATGAGGAAAAGGAGGAGAACTGCACGGTTTCACATTAGCGCTTACCGCGGGCCAATTAGCCTAGCCGTCGTTTGCGCAGTGGAGGCTAGCCCATTAGCTGCAGCACATTTCTGCGTTTTGTCCCTCCCAAGAGATGACTGAGAGCAAGGACAGGACCCTTGTTTAACTGTATTTGATGAGTCCACTCCCCGAGCAGAGAAATCTGCTACCGAGCAAGGACAATGATGCAGTTCAGCATGTTCCAGGGTACATTTTTCCAAGGTGGAGATAAACACAAAATAATGGACTGTTTTCAGGTTCAGCAGAAATATTATCAGAGAAGCCCTCATTTCTTGCAGATTTGACACTAGGCACATCACTTGAAACACATGCCCAGAGACAGAAATTCTCCATTTACCCTCCAACGCTTTTAAATGTTCCCACTTATATTATTTATACGGGCAGTATAAATTCTCCTTTGACTCAGCACAGTGTAGATGTTTCTCTGCTCTGACAGTTTTTTTTTTCATCTTTAATGAAAGATTATTTGTAATGTTCCACACATGTCACAACGAGGGCAAAAACAGCACACAGCTGACAACGTGTTGTGATAGCGCCGATTGGCTGAGTGTGGAGGGGACAGGGAGGACGATAATTGCGTTACCGTTGTCAAAACCCAAACACGTCCTGCCGCATTGTTCCCATGTGGTGTGTAGTGTACATTATTAAAAATGACAAGAGCCTTGTTGGTTCAATTTATGACATATCATTGTTGAGGTATTCACAAACACAATCAGGCATCCGTCAGCACGGCGTGTGCACACGAACTCCCAAACACTGCTGGGGGAAAAGACGCAGTGGCTCCAATGAATCTTTCTGGTGTTAATCAAGAGCCATAAAACTTTAACCAACATCTGTACAGCCGTCGTAAACAGCACCGTAGCAAATGTATTTTCCTTTCACTGATGACAGGAGACGGATGACATCATTACAACCCCTCCAACTCTTAGAAACCCAGTCCCATTTGACTTTGAAGGCTGCATTCACCACAAGTGTACGAGAGAGCCAAGAAAGTGCTACAACATGTAATGGTCTGCAGTTTGTAACATGAAAGCGCACATTCAGTACTGATGTGTTCCTCCTTGTATTGTACAGATTTCAACACTCTCCCTTTATGCCTTACTTACACTCCTCTAACACTACTCCATATTTTACTTAGATTCCCTTGCTGTCTTTTGTGTATTTCCTCCGGCGCTGTCAGTCAGGCTTTAAATAGCATCTGTACCCTCCCCTCTTATGCTCCTTGTCCTGTGCGGTGCTGAGAAGACAAGTACATCCTGTACAGCCTTATAGTGCATTGGAAGAGCGGAAGCATCAGCATCTGAATAGGATCTCAGCAGTTCTGTAGACGGTTCAGCAACTCCCTTCATGTCTCCGTGCAGTGACATTAGACTAATGGGACTACTAGCTAGCAGCTAAATGCAGCATAAATTTAAGTATATCGGTCATAAAATGTCCAGCCCAAGATTACATTTATATTGGACAGTTCCTCAGGTCTAGGGACTGAGTGCCAGCTTAGGTAGTGGTGTGCTATTTAATGCTGAGACTAAAAACATACCTTTCAAGAAAGGTTGATCACATCACCAGACAATCTGTCTTGCCAGGTTCCAATCCCTTGTGGCAAATCCACAAAGTTGTGAACCAGTCAGTCACTTGTGATAGAACTATTGGCAGCTATGGCCGTTAGTTTAGTGTGACAGTCCTAGAATACCTTTTATGTGCATACTGTCTACTGACATGCTAACTCTATACATGCTGGCTATGAAAGTTCCTCAGGCCACAGCTTGTTGTGTTTCTTCTGTGATATAAAGTGCATGCCCTTTTGCAAACAGTTTCCCAAACCAACCCGAAATGTTTGTGTGTTAGCCTGGAGGCCACTCTGATGGGGTCGGGTTTAAAACATGTCTCTGGGTTTTTTATGATCACGGACAGAAGAGTGTCCGTGGCGCAGTCATACACGTCATCTGAGCGCTGTCGAGTTGTTCATATCAAAGTGGCTGCCATCAGAGGAGGGAGGTGTTTAGATTGCACAGTTGTAAAAGATATTGATAGCGAAAGCGCTGTAAAGGACGAACAGTCCACAGTGATTAAGTCGTTTGTTGGTAAGCATACGTCACATATTGGTTGCTCCGACTTGTTGCAGGACTGTTCAATCACATGCAGAGATGTTTTATTCTCTGTTTGAAACGCACACATGAAATCCAGTGTGATACCAAAGTCATGATCTGAAAAGAACTGTGCCTGGTTAGTTCTATAGACCAGCCACTGTGCCGCCTCAGGTATTTACCTTACAATGTTTCTGTAACCTTAACCTATCTGCCAAAATATTCCAAGTGTTTCTGAACTGAAAGTATTCCAGGATTTAGTCAATTTATCCAAAACAAATATCAGTATGTCTTGTCATCCCATTGTGAAAATACATCAGACCACAGTCACCATACAGTTAATCAAGTTAAACCTACATTGTGTCCTATCCTTTGTGATTAATTTATCTACATCTGTATGAAAAAATAAAATGCTATCAGTGGTGGGTGTGAAGATGTTTCTGCTGAACTACTGAACTGAGGCTGTACCGATAATTAGACTTAACTGTCATTATATTTCACTTCGGTCTTCACACTGATATTTTTACACATTACCTGTTTTACTTGGAAAATATGACAAATAAGATATCTGGAAAAATCTGGAATGCGTGGTATTACACAGACATAAAGAGCTTCTTATATTTTTGCCACAATTGTGAAGATATACAGAGTGACATAAGAGACTTCCCTTTACTCCATCCAAAGTAGTAGCTGAATTGATGTGGTCTGCATGGTCTGCGATGTACAGTATCTGCAGCCCCTGAAAATGTTTCTGATCCCCTTTTCTCTTTTTCCTTTCATGACTTCTCCTGTGTTTACCTCTTGCCGCATCTAATACTCCCACAAACTTTTCTCCACCTCCCTCACTTCCTGCATCTCTCTCTCTCTTTCTCTCTCTCTCTCTGTCAAACAACTACACAAGCGCACACTCACTATCTCTCTCATCACCTCTCCTCTTCATTCTGTCATCAGCGACCAGTCAAGGTCAGAGGTTTTTATTTTTAGTCGCCCAATAACAAAACAGCCTGTCCTGCCCGACACAGAAAGACACTTGAAGTGTGAGCGTCCATCCCCGGGGCACTGCAGCATTTAAACCGAGAGCACGACTGCCACTCCCCAGACACCCTCACTATCCTCATCACGTCACCGCTGCCACGGCCACAGTGGCCACAGCAGTACAGACAGACCTGGCAGGGCCTCCTACTCAGACAAGTGAGCGGAATATAACTGCTGCTGCTACACGCTTCAGCAAGTTCAAACATGCCTGTCGGATCAGACGTGTGGATGTTAGGCTAACAGGTAAATGAGGAATAGATGAAGTAGTGGTGGAGAGGTACAGTGTAAGAGGAAGTCACAGAATAGATGGATTTACTGACAAGTTTATAATGAATGAAATGAATTCAGAGAGGGGTCACCCAAGGTAAAATCATTCATATTCCTGGTAATGACATCAGACTGAGATTAGAAATTAGCCGTTTGATGATGAGCATTAGTTTGCATTGAAAGCACCACACTAAGTCAGGATGTCATATTCCACCTGAACCAACATTTCCATCTCAGTCTAACAAAGATATTTTTACTTATTATTTTTCAGTTTTTAACCAAGTCTGGCACCTAATGCTATGGTGAACACCAGTCGGCCACAACATTAAAACCACCGACAGGAGAAGTAAATAGCATTGACCATCTTGTGACAATTCAATCTTCTGCTGGGAAACTTTTGGACCTGGCATCCGTATGGATGTTACTTAGACATGTAGCACCCACCTAGACCAGACCAGGCACCCCCACCCCATAGCATGCCACTCCTTGATGGCCGCAGCCATCCCCAGCAAGATGCAGCCTGACACAGACACACAATAATTGTTTAGGAACAACTAAAAAAAAACATGAAAAACAGCACACGGTGTTGACCTGGCCTCCAAATTCCGTAGATCCCAAACTGATCAAGTATCTGTGGGATGATCCACAGAGACCCCACCCCTCAACCCACTAATATTCTGTTGCCAGGCACCACAGGACACCCTCACAAGGCCCATGTCCATTCGCTGATGAGTCACATCTGTTTTCACATGTACCCAACATGGAACAAAGGCATGAAAAAGAAGAAACAAGAGTAGCCTTGGGAAATGAGAAAGAAAAAAAAAGTTCAAGTGTCATCATGGTAAAAGCTACAAAGATCTTTTCCAAGCAGCAGCCAGATGTTAGTGTGGCCGTACTTTGCCATATTATTAAGAAGGCCAATCCATAGACAGTGGCCACAAGAGGAACACTGGTCACAGACTGAAAAGAGGGATGGTTCGAATGCTGGAAAAATAACAAAGGGACAGCTGAAAACACACACCAGCTGACATCCAAGATTAAGGTACAATAGAGTCTGTTTGAAACATACATCCAGTGGACCCAGGAAGGAGCTTGCATTTGAAAGAGAAACAATAATAAAAAAAAAAGTCTGACTGCAGTTAAAGCGAATGTTACCAGGAGAGTAACAAGGACAGGAAACAGAATTAGAGCTTTTTTGTATGTCATATGCGATCTACGTTCGCAGAAGAGAGAGAGAGAGAGAAAAGGAGGCTGCCTTGCTGCACATGCCACAGCATGCTTTGAATCTGTTATCAAGGCATTCTGGAGCAAAATTGAGTAGTTCTAACTACTGCCCAGCATCAGAGAGCTCTGTCACTGTTGCACATCATGACTTCTTCAACAAGACAAAACCCTGCTACATTCTTCTTAAAGCATCCATGAATGGTTGAGAGGAAAACATTAGACAGCTCTGAATTTGCATACGAGTGCTGATCTTAATCCAACTGAGCCTCAAGGCAACTCTCGTGTTGGGAAAAGGCACCCAAGTAACCCAGCTTGATCACAATCATTGCTTTAACAAACCGTACTGCGGGATGTCAGTGCAAGGACTCGACATTTTGTCCATGACATTTTATTTGATGTGTTATTTAAGATTATAACTAATTCAAATTTTCTTATCAATTAAGAACCAGAAAATGATGACGCCACTTTTATCACCACTTCTGAACAAGTTCTAAAAGCAGCCTAACTGTTGAATGTATGCAATTAAAAGTACTGTTTGTGTCAGTGAGCTTCCACTAACAAACCACTTTTTTTTGATTGAGTTTAATTTGTGGTTAAGGCTCAACTTTGAGAAGAAGGACATCCTCATAGTTGGTGGAAGACGGCAATACAAAAACGTGTGTGTTTGTGTTTATGTGTGCAAACTGACCTGCAGTCTGTGCCTCATAAATTTCCACAGTCCTTCTCAAAGTGGAATAAATCAAATAGAACCAGTCTGGGGAGAAAGGACCATTAAAAAAACTGCATCTCTACTCCAAGAAAAAAAAAAAAAAAAAAAAACCTTCGCCGCAGTAGAAATGGTGAAATTGCATGTCCAAGTAAACATGGGATTTTACCCATCGAGAATTTCGTTCATATTGCACTTGTCAAGGGATTATTTTATCTCTTAGCCCAATCCATGAGCCGGGAGCTGAGAAAATCCCTCATATTCCGCACAATCTGCTGCAACTCATCCTTACTCCAACTGCAAATAATACCTCCATCAACGGCTGAATCAGACAAACAGCCCATAGCTGGTCGTCTGGGCCTAGAGCCAGACGCTCCTAAATGCTTCTCTCCTTCTTCTTGTTTTTATTCTCAACTGAAAAGACTTGACAAACTGAACACAATATTTTAACAGACAGATCCGATTGCCTCTATCAGTAGTTTGTCAAGAGAAGAAGAGTGGGTTGGAAAATAATTAAGTGTTAGTGTTACTTTGGAAAAGCCAACAAAGTAGCAACAGAGATTCTATTTTTGAACATCCATTAGCTTTTGTACTTTTTTTTTTCTCACAGCGCCAACAGGAACACAGCAGCTATATTTACTTGCACTATTAAAAAACATTTCGCTAAAGACAGAAGCGGCAATTACCAACTGCTCGCTCGCAACAAGTGCTAAAATTAGAATCAATTAGCAAACAATCTCCATCACGTTTCAGAGAGCTGCTCATTTTTTCCTGGTTGGGGAATGAGGGGAGCTTGTGACCATTAAGCCTCCTCCCAGATGCTGCGATAGAGAGGGAGACAAGAGTCAGCTGCTGAAAGATTAATAAATGCAGCTGAAAAGCAGGAAAGAAAATGCTTTTAGAGGTACTCACCCCGATGGGGCTTGGAAAGGCATCGATTTTCCTGCTGGAGCCATAGCTGTCGTTTGGCAAGATGGTGATCCGTAAGCGAAGCGGGCTTTTCATGATAACAGCCCTGGCCTCTCAATGACCTGTGAAGTGTGCTTGTTAAGGAGGCACAGGGTATTTAGCAGCCTGGATCAAAAGTGTTTTCCTGCCCGCCTTAATTTCAGGTCGTTTTCCTGGTCATTGGCCAGATTTCAGGTGGACAGATCGATGGTGGCAAAAGCGACACCTAAGTGAGAGATCAATAATAAAGGTGGTGTCTCCGGGCAGGCGGGAGGAAGGGATCGTGCGCTTGTCTGCGTCTCATTCTGTGACATCACCACGCGGACGGGAGCATTGGGCCCTCCATTACACAGATCAATAGCATTTTCACTCTTTGCAGGCTTCCAAAGTTGATGTCAGGAGTCTGAGTGATCCAGCAGTCGCTCACAAAACTACACCACATAAAGAAGCTACAGCGCGTTGCAGAGTGATTTATACTATAATACAAATGCGGCAGGGCAAGAGGACAGAAAGAGAGAGGAAAGCAAATGTAATCCAACCAGGAGGGAGATGGTCGCGGACAGACACCGATAGAGATTTACAGCACCCAGAGAGTGATATATAAAGTGTAAACAAGCGACAGATTGCCTGCCATACACCCACACACACACACTCTCACACACGAGGCTGCATTCCAATCCCGTCGAGCCGGCCCATTGCCCCTGGCAGCCGGTGCTGGTAATGGCACTGCACTGGCTCAAAGGAGTGAAGCACGGTGGGCGCCAAGCAATAAACCATGCACACCGTTGAGCTGAATATTGCAGAGTCTGGATGCAGAGATGAGAAATTAGCAGCATGCAACCGTGAGACCAACATCAAACAACAGCAGCACAAACTGGGAGGGACACATTTTCATTACAGTTTCACCGAGAGATAAAATATGACATTAGACAGCCATGATTAATTGATGAAGTGTCTCTGCAACTTCCGGCAAACACAAATATAACACAAGTGTTTTACCATTAATTATCCCTTTTCAGTGCAGTCCCCTCATGTTGTCAGTCTGTCCATTTCCTGATTCAGACTCTTGTGCATCCTAATTTGTGTCTCAATAATAAATATGAAGCTGCTGTGTGAAGAATCATCTCTACATTAACCTTGCTTGAAGCATAACCATGTGTCCAGTATGTGAAAACAGTGCGACAATGAGACGAGTTCACGGGCATCAGTACGACCGACTGAATCTAAAGCCCCATCTTTTTCAAGGCCTTATTTTGAGTTTCAGCTCATTATTTAGCTGTTAGTCATCCTGACTTTTATATCAGTGTTCTCAGCAGCAGGCAGAAATTCTATCCAAAAAAAGAGCTTAATTCACTTCCACCACCACTACCAGCCCACTACAAAATAGCGGACAAAGAGACTAGTTTGTGAGTATTTAACCACTAAAGACCCTGATATTTGTCTAAGGAGTTTGTAGAGTTCATAAACAGAGCTAAAACAGATGGAATATATCCAAGCAGCATCCTCTCTGCAATGAAGCCAAACCGCAAGAGCCAACAATCCAGTCCCTTGAGTGACCACCTCAGGCCGACTCCAACGTTAAAATGTACATGCTTACAAAGTGGTACATAGCTAATTCCACTATTCATGACATCAGTACAAAGGTGGATTTTTATTCAACTCACCCATTTAAATTATACCACGGTTGTAATTTATGCATAATTAAGGCTCCTTTGATTAACTGGTGGGTGACTCCACAGGTCACTGGATGTCACTGGACTGGGCATCATCCACCTGCCTCAGCACCACTCATGCCCCACACCCTCTTTGCCAACTTTTGAAGAGGAAGAGGGTTAGGTGGAGGCTGGTACTGCAAAGATGGCAACAGCTGGACAATCCGACACTGAGCTTCAAAACTATTCTTTAGAGATCCCATGGCTGACGTCATCTTTATATACAGTCACCGGGACATCAGTTGGTCCTAAACACGAGCCCTATTGAACACTAATATTATGATGTAACAGTTAGATGTGTCAATAAGCAGCAGTTTCTTATTGTAAGTTTACTTCTTCATCTACACTAATCAGCCATTCGATTATGACCACCTTCCCAATATGGCGGAGGTCTCCCTTGTACCTCCTAAACCGTTCTAACTCATCAGAGAATGGATAGGTTTGGTTTCTGAGTTGTTCCTAATCCATTTTTATGTACTATATGTGTATGTCTGTGTCAGACTGCATCCTGCTGGGGATGGCTGCTGCCATCAAGGAGTGTCATTGCTATGGGGTGGTGGTGTCTCGTCTGGTCTAGATGGGTGCTACATGTCTAAGTATCATCCACATGAATGGTACTATAGTTTTACTCTGTCTCAGTTGGATTCATATCCATCTGGGATATTTTTAAATGTTACTTTTGGCTTAGAGAAGTCAAATAAATGCACACGCTGACAAATAGCTGCTGCATCAAAGCCAAAGTCATTCATTTGAATATGATTTTAGATTGGTTGGTTGACACTTATTTGTCTTTCTTGTAATTTTCTCTCTTTTTATTCCCTGTGCATTTTTGTTTGAAATTTGCATTAAGTAGGTAACCCTGGCATTGTTTTTGTTTCCTTAATATTTTCCCATTTGTAATCATCTTACTGCATACTCTACAGAGGGACCAGTTCATGTACCTTTTTGATACTCGCATGAAATATCTGCTCAGCGACCTTGGTGAATAAAAAACCATGACCATTAGTATATCAGCCTTGAAAAACCTGCACTGGCTGAAACCTGGGGCAAGGCAATCCCCACACATATAATCCAGCCTCAAGCCTCACCCTCGCACACGTAGACACTTCCATCCTGCGTCCGTTCACCCGTGCAACTTTATGGACACCTTCCTGTCCATAAAGCCAGGAGATGGAATGGAGAGGACGGAGAATGACTCTGAAAGAATTGGCCCAGTAAAACACTGCACCCTAATCTCTTGCTACCAGCTCAAATCCTCTCTGCTATTAAATACCGCCTTTCTCCTCCTAATGGTATTTTATTAACTGCATTTTGTTCAATAAGACCTTGAATTCTCTGCCTCTTTGCTCATGACATTGGAACAGGTGTGGAAAAAGTAACAAAAACACTGAAATCATGATCCATGTTATGAAAGTGGGGGTTATAATAACTTTAATCCTCCAAATAAAGAGCTCTGTTCTGCTGTAAACAATAGGTGCCAGTTAGAACAAGTCAGCTCAGTGGGAGAGGAAGATGGGGACATAAAACGAAAGATCAGAGGAAAGAAAATGAAAATTTCAAATCCACACATGTTAAACTGTGTGTTTGCATATCTAGGTGTCAGACATTATAAGTATGATTAATTCTTCATTCCCTCTGCTGTGCGTCACTGGATGAGCCAATTGCTTTCACATCAAAAGGCATCTGTTCTGAACAGTGTCACAGGGCGAAGGTTTTAATCCCCTTCCCACTGCCTCTGTATCTCCAAACTGCTCACTGTACGTCTGTATTTCATCATTCAGCTTTCACAGACTCGAGAGAATACAGGACGGACAAAAACAAGTTTTGAATGCAAGAAGACCTAATAAAGCCGGGGTTGTTACCGGAGGCTCAGTTGCAGCAGCCAAGAGTGGCATGGCACGCTCAAAAACAAAGGTAATCCAACTGTCACCCCGCTGGGAATGGAAACCCTGCTTTTAAAATAGCACCAAACAGAGTAAAACAACCATGCCCTACTTCAGATTCTAGCAGTGTTTCATGAAACACGACATTCTTAATATTTTCACTGCTTCTTCACCTTCAGCATAAAATAATACATACAGAGTTATCCTTGTTCAAGTTGCTAGTTTGCAAGTTTTTTTTTTTACAAGGGTGCATGTGCAGCAGCATTCTTAAACCATCTTGCCCATACACGATCAGCCACAACATTATGACCATCAGAAGTAAATAACATTGGTCATCTTGTGACAATTCAGTGTTCTACTGGGAAACGCTTGGACCTGGAATTCATGTGGATGATACCACCCATGTACATGTAGCACCCACTTGGACCAGACCAGGCACCCCCACCCCATAGCAATGACACTGACACACACAAAAGTGGTTTAGGAATAATTAAAAAACATGAAAAACAGCACAAGGTGTTGACCTGGCCTCCAAATTCACTAGATCTCAAACTGATCAAATATCTATGGGATGCACTACAACAAGCCTTATCCACAGAGGCCTCTCCCCTCAACCCACAGGACTCAAACGCCCCCACTGACAACATTCTGTTGCCAGACACCACATGACACCCTCAGAAGGCCCACGTCCATTCTCTGATGAGTCACAACTTTGTTGTAGGCACCATGGAGACCTACACAATACTAGTCAGACTAGACTAAGTCATAATGTTGTGGCTGATTGTGTATTGCTTTCCACTTGAGATTGTGGATATGTTCAAATACATGTAGTGTTCATATCAATACAAAAACAGTAGTCATGATAGATGACGGATGGTGTGGATGAACATGACTGACCCCAGCTATGTTCAGTCTAAAGTAATAAAAATATCTTCGCAACAATGGCGGACACATTGCCATGTAGAGCTTTTCACAAGTAGTCCATTATGTTATAATACAGTCATAATATTATGCCTGATCAGTGTATGATCATTTCAATGCATTTAGATTTCTCATTTCCTTCCTCTTGTAAATGGGCGTTTGAATGGAATTTCCCAATGGACTAGGAACCTTCAGGGGCGTTTAGTGTGTTTCCATCTGCATCTGAGTTCCATAAAAATCTTTCTACTCCCCAAAAAGTCCCTGCTCTGGGGGCACTACTATAGCGCTGAATGATGAGCATTATCTCGCAGTCTCTGCAGTGTCTCATATAATCTCTTTGTTTACTTCAGGTCAAGCATGTTTGGCATAGCGAATCCGCTTTGCTGCTGCTGCTGCTGCTTGTGTCTTTTTCCACCATTGACACAATGACCCCGTTACAGCAGCAAGATCAGCAGCAGCGTGGCTTGAATCCCCTCCATGCCCACCGTTATTGTTGTTAGATAATGTTCTGTTTGATCACCACCTGCTGGACTGGAGTGGATCAGGCTGGTGTTTAGTCGCAAAGAAAAATGCTCTCAGACACTCAAAGGCATTTAAAGCTTGTGATCCTCATGACTTGACTAAAAAAAAGGAGTACAGTGGTATTTTTCTGAAAGCCAACCACTGACAAGTCTTTAGATGTCAAGCAAAAGCTGCTGCAAATGTTAAATGTCAACGGATTAGGAATTCTATTTATTCTACACTTATCTATATACAAATTCAACAGATGGCCATCTTTAAATGTTATTCAACAAAATCTCTCAATTTTCTCAACTTCACGCCACGTCCTGGCCCCTCTGGCTCTGTGTCTCTCTTCCTCCTGGCCTTTCTTCCGATTTCAATTTCAACCTGTCAGTCATTCACTCCCCTCTTCTCTTCTACCTCTCCTGCCAACTTGCACCCCCCACCCAGCATCTGCATATAAACCTGAAACCCTCCCGCCTCGCCTCCCAGGGCGCTGGAAATGGAGAGAAAGTGGCAAAGGCGTGATTACGATGTCAATTCATAAACGTAGCACACACACAGAGACTGAATGGATGAAAGCACCAATGCCACTGGAAAATTACCCACCCAGCCGGGGACAAGTCATTTGCCACACAGCGGCGCTCCACAACGCAAACGGCAGCAAACACACACAAACACGAAGAGAGAGATACAGACTGGAGGTCGGTGAATACCGAGTAGCGGAGAGTAAAAAAATAAATAAAAATATGGGGGGGGGGGGGGGGCGCGAGTCAGAGGTGGAGGAGAGCATCAGCAGATGTGTCTGTATTCAAACGTGTGTGAATGCATGAATGTGTGTGTGTGCGTTAGCGCTCCTCTACAGGTGTTCAACCCTCTTGGCTTAAGCAGCAGGGGAGAGCTGTCACTATTCAAACAGATGGAGAGAGACTCACCAGGACTGAGAAAGACTCAGAGGGCGTACAATAGCAGGGCCTGGTGTATCTCTCTCTCTCTCACACACACAGGCACACACACAAACAGCTATTTCATATGTTGTTGAGCATCAGGTGGCCAACGCTCGAGTGCTTGAAAATACCACCTGGGAAATGCCACACAGCTAGATATAATCTATTTGTTTGGGGGACCCACAGCATAGCATAAAAGCAGAGGACTCATTGATATTTGATGGCGCATTTGTGTGCATGAGAGTGAGAGGCTAAGAGAAGACTCAACGACAGAGAGAGAGAGAAAGGCAGCAGCTGTGAGTGTATTACGGCAACATTAAAGTGTGATTTTGAGATGCAGCGAACTATTAGAAAGTCGATATTTCTTTGCACTTACGAGGCAGAGACGGGTTGCTTCATATGTTCCCGGTATCTTCTCGGGTGACTCATCAGAATGGAGGCGGCGAGACGCTAAGACAGATCATTTGCAGCTTCAATTTCAATTTTAATCACGGCTTATTGACATTGTCTTTCAGATTTTTCACACTGGACATTGCAGGGATGCGTTAGTGGCATCATCTACTTTGCAGTCGATTCAACAGCAGCCACTGGACATGTCCCTACCTGACTACCTGTGTAAAAGTCAGATGGGAATAGCTGGAGTTGGACTGACTACAAAGTAGATGATAGCACTAATGAATCCCAACTAATAATTATACATTCTGGTTGGTAGAAGGAGCAGCGCTTTTTGACATGATAATGTCAGTTGAGTTCAGTTGAGCTTCTGTAACCGCTTGTTCCTGTTAAGGGTCGTGGGGTCTGCTGGAGCCTATCCCAGCTGTCATCGGGCAAAAGGCGGGGTACACCCTGGACAGGTCTCCAGTCTATCTCAGGGCTAACACGGAGACAGACAACCATTCACACTCACACTCATGCCTACGGCTAATTCAGAATCACCAATGAACCTAATGAGCATCTTTGGATGGTCTTTGGATGGTGGGAGGAAGCCGGAGTACCCGGAGAGAACCCACGCAGAAGAGAAAGTAAAGCAAAACAAAGACTCACTGCAACCACTTCCTTTTCAGTGTCAAGTATAACAGCTGACTTATACTTTATACATGTTTGTATGACAGTCTTCAATTCGGGCATTTTTAATTTTAAGTCCTTAATCAATTTTTGTAGAAACAATTCTGATGAAAGTTCTACATGCATCATAAGCCCCTTTTCACACATGCTTGCAGCACAGAAGTTTTCCAGTTATCACCTTGGACAGCAGCATGTGAGAACACAATTGTCTGAATCACTTGGACAGGAAATTAAACAGACTTTATCCTGCCAGCTACATTGCACAAAGTCACTGTAATGTCCTACTGCGCCTGTGTGTGAATGGAGCACGTAATTGTCGCAGGGAGCGACTTGGTGTGTCGATGACACTGGCGACTTTGTATCCAGTCTAGCTGCTTCGTGCTCTTTTCTGCTTGTATGTAGTGTACAGCAGATCAGCCACAACATTAAAACCACTGACAGCAGAAGTAAATAACATCATCTTGTGACAATACGTTGTTCTGCTGGGAAACCTCTGCACCTGGCATTCGACATGTAGCACCCACCTAGACCAGACCAGGCACCCCCATCCCATAGCAATGACACTCCTTGATGGCAGCAGCCATACCCAGCAGGGTGCAGCCTAATACGTTTCAGTTCCACTGATAATAAAAAAGGAAGAAGAAGAAGAAAAAAAAAAAAAAAAAAAAAAGCTTTAGTCACACAAGCAAGAAGACATCCAAACATTTCCCAGCACTGCTTTGTCGTATTATTTGAGGTCACTTTAAATATTAAAGGTTGTCTGTGTAGTCATTTGTGTTTCTCTTAAGTTAAGGGCCCACTTTTCTTTAGCTCAGGCGTTTCTTTGAAATGACAGTGTTGAAGTGTGTCCTCACTCTCTGGTGGGTGTCACTGTGTTTATTTTCTCTGTCTTTACTCCACAGCACAAACATGGGTCTTTTTTTCCCATCTGCCTTTTACTCTTATCTATTATCTCTTGTGAGAAGCTCTGAAACCTTTTGCCCTGGCTGCACTGCCAACTGGAGTCAATTTGTTTTGTTTGCAATAGAAATCACACAAGCAGCTGAGAGCCTGAAGATAATTGAAATATTAATCTTACACTATAATTATAACTATAACTAGCAAAAATGGGAAGGCATAAGGAGTTGATGAACCAAATTGTGTTGGTGAGCTTGTGTCATCTCCGGAGCAGCACGTCTTAATAAGGAGAGTTCCCCCTCAGCAGGTGAATGATAGAAAGGTTTCAGAATGCACGGTGCATCACTGCCAGTCAGAGTTTACATGCTGACACCTGTTTTATGTTGAAAACCCTTACAGCAGGTGCACAGGACTCTGATCTGGATTCAGGGAAGGCCCACCTCGCAACTTGCAGGACTTAAAAGATCTGCTGTGAAAGCATCAGTGCCTGATACCACTAAAGACCTTCAGAGGGCTTGTGGAGTCCGTGTTCTTCGTATATTTTTCCGTATGTGGCACACAGTGAAAAGGTTTGGATAACTCTGCTCTATACTATACCAAACATATTTATCAACCTGTGATGTACAAAGGCCACCTCTACTTAGTGACAACAGGGGTTACAGTGTTTGTTAAATATATGAATAATCAGTTCTATCTGCTATCATACAGTAGATGCAGGATACATCATTGATTAAATGTTTGTAGAACGCTTAAAAATGCTAAATAATTAGTAATTATTGTGGATGGAAAGCTTTTTGTAATATCAATGAAGATGTTTGCAACCTTAGTTTGAAACCTGCTGCCTGAAATCAGTGTAAAATGCAGCAGAATGACAGTCGTCTCTTGGAATGAACGTTAAAATGCTATGAGCAATAGAGATTTGCATTTAAGAGCTGATTTGGAGAAGAGAAGTGAACTTTTCTGCGGAGCGATGTGCGGCGGTGTGGCTTGTTATTCAGCAGAAAGCAGTCTCTGGATGCTCCCTGGCTAAGGGCTCGGTGTGGGGCCCCTCCACTCTCAGAGACAGATGTTAGGCCTGGGCTCGGCCATCCACTCTCACCGTAATGAGAACTCATGGGGACCTGCACACACGCGCACGCACAGACGAACATGCGTGAACAAACCAAGAAACGCCTGACTTTCGGCATGTGCATACTGGCAACAGAAACATGAACCCAACACAATGGGAGAAACAAGCGGTGAACGGGCAGGAGTGGAGAATGAGTCAGGGGTAGACTCATGATTTAATAATGATGTGCTGGTTGAGTGAAAAATGAGTGACCTTCACACACCTTCACACACGCACACACACATCCATGTTAACATGCAGAGTATCCAACAGACGAGATATTCAAATAGAGGCCAGGGAGAGTGAAGGAGATTTGGGGGACAAACAGAAAGGGGAGAGTGTGTGTGTTTCTCCTATCGACAGTTTTTGTGTGTTTAATTTATGATTAAAGCACTTTTACTATTTAGCACCCTATTAATAGCTTGCAGCAATGTCTGTAGGATGTGCACGCTTTAGGGGAAGGAGGATAAGGATGAAACTGTGTTCATGGTTTAAGTTTAGCAGGAAATATGGACAACAGAGTTCCTGTAGTCGACGTCACCCTACACTGGCAATCACAACACCGCCATGTTGGCAGCAAAGCTCCTTACTATTTGGTTGACTACTGCGAGCAACAAACTAACTTGACTTTGTACCACTTGCATCCAAAAATGGTCAGAAGCTGTTGTGCCCCAAGATGCCAGAAGTAGGGACATGTAAAGGGGAAATCATTTTATAGATCCAAAGATCCCGGACGACAGCAGATGGGGAGTACTGCAATAAAACGCGCGAGAAGCAGGCACGAGAAAACAGATCGGTGGGATGCCTGAGGAGGCCGATTTGGCTTGTGTAGCAGTCACTTTATGTCAGATACAGAATCCAGCATTTTCCAAGCCTTGTTTATTTAGCATGTTTTTAATACGATGTCAAGGAGATTTCTTTTCATAAAGGCAAATTAGGCTGATGTTTACGTGGATTACAAAGGGGTGTCGCTCATTCAACAAATTACTCACAATGAGAAAGAAATTAAACGGTTACTTGTTATTGCAGTTGTGTTACTGTCATGAAGCTCTTCAGGAAAATTCTGGATACTCCAGAATTTTTACAGATACGGATAATCCGGACACTGCAGGTCAGGAACTTTTTTTTTTTTCAGGCACTGAAAGCATACCTGGGCCCTGATCAGGGTCCGTGATATATATAATCTGTCAAGTTTTGCCTTGTATTGGTCAAATTCTATCTGTTTAAAGTGCACAGTAAACTCTGACGGGCTGTAATCAGCGCTGGCTCAGAGTTTTGCTTTCAATATGGTGGTGTCAACAAAAAAAGTCACATGAGGCCTGGAGCGCTATATACTTCGTGTTTTACGGTGAATGTTTTTGTTTCACTCGTGAGTCTCTTCGGGACATGTTTAGCATTGATAAAGTCCGTCCTAATTAAGTCAACAGAAGCTACTGTACTCTAAGGGCAGAACTAAAACCATGGCTGGATTACATTTTTAGCTTTTAAATGTCCTTAACCCAATGTCCTTCCAAAAGGAGAATCTCCACGGGGTCCCGGTGAAAGAAGCAGAAACTCAACAAGAAAGAAAAAGGCGAGAGACAGATCCAGAGGGAAAGAGAGAGAACAGTGTGATAAGACCTCGCTAAGCCTCGCCATCGGTAATTACCTCCACGCTAAAGCTACACCAAGAAAAACCCAGTGGGAGCACGGGAAAAGATGAGGACCATAGATTGAAAAAACATAAAGCAAAAAGCAGAGAGATTGAATTTCTGATACTATTGGCTCCCAGATTAGACGAAGACAGACAAGGAAAAAGACACGGATGAGGGTTAGATGGAGGCAGATAGAACAAAAGATGAACAAGGGGGAGTGAGAGGATGCTAAGCGGTGGGAGGAGGAGGATGGGGCACGCACAGTGACCCAGATCCTCCTCCCATGAACACGGGGGGAGCTGCTACAGCCAGGCTGCTGTCAGCAGCAGGACGGGAGCGCCGCGTGAAGAGATACAGGCTGGAGTGAAGCAGCGATGTGACAGCTCGTCTAAATCGCAATGAACATGTGGGGAGTTGCTGGTTTGAAATGATGACAAATTGTGTGTTTTGCACTAACTACTTGAGTGTGTTGGGTTTGTATCAGAGCTGACAGGTACTCTCAATATGCTCTCTCTCTCTCTCTCTCTCTCTCTCTCTCTCTCTCTCTCTCTCACTCACTCCTCGCAATGGAGACTGGAGCACCTTGGTGATTTCTCCCAAAACACACAGAGACAAATGAGGCCCTGAGCATCCCGTTAAAAAATGAAACAACCCAGCAGAGAGTTCACATCCCTCGGGATCTGACCTAGACGCAGGTAAACATACACCCGTGCACGCGTACGGAGGTATACACAGATATTTCCACATGCAATTATTGAGCTTGTGCAACGGCCACAGGGAACTGGGATGCACCTTTACAGAGGAGGAGCTCGGAGTGTGTGCGTGTCAGTGGCCCAGTTACGGCAGGAGGATAAAATCGCTGCATCCGTGACAAGCCCTCTTCATAAAGCAGTTCCCCACCTGTTCAAACGGCCCACCTGCGCAAGTGTGTACGCGTGTGTGTTTGTGCGCTGGTGTGCGTGCGAGCGAACAAACAGTAATGAAGGACTTTTTTCATGTCAGAACACACACACGGCGCACATAATTCCCCACATCACAAATCGCAGGACTGCTGTGTTATTGTACCTACATTTCTATAGTGGCTTGACAATACCACCAAACAGCCCGTCAATACATTTCAAACCGCTTGAACACCAATGGCACTTGGCTTTGTGGATACATAAAGAAAGAGTACACACTCACACACGTCTGACTTTTACATTCTTAAACACTGCTTCTTATTTAAAAATGAAAAATTAGGTTCTGGACTACATATTTAAAGGTGAGGTCACATGAACGCACAAGTCGCAGTGTTGACCAGATTACTACGTGGAATGTTATTCCAAACGTGTGTCCTTGTACAACTCAGAGCCCACTTATAACTGATCCACCGTCAGTAGAGATACTGTCTATGCTTCTGCTTCGACAAAATCCATAAGTCATCAAGCACAACGAGTAGACTACTGAGGTCTGTAAGCTCATTTCTTTCCAACTCAACCCAGTTTTTTTTATATAAATATATATATAAATTAAAAATAAATAAATCTGCAACCACGACGCATCCAGCAATTAATACCAGCGATTAAGCGAGTAGGGCACAAATACAGACAGGTTCTGTGAAATAAGCATAACTTTGGCAGACAGCTGTGTGTCCATGTTGGATCTCACCATTCATGACAAAACGCTTACTGGGAAATTAGAATTTTGGAGCATTTAACTCATATATATCCCACTGTTCTTACGGTAGCCTCATGTCTTACTATACAAAGGCCAAATGTTAAAACAGTACTGCTTGGCGTCGTCATTGGGATGCTGCACATTTCCCGGCCATTTACACCCGTCCATCTGTCACTCATCAATCACGGCTCAGCGTTATCATAGCCGTGACAGGCTGTCAGGTCCCTGGTGTGATCTCACATTTCTCCAACCCCCGCTCCACCCCCACCCCCTGCCAATATTACTACACTCTGGTGTATGCAGATTCCCACTCATGCTGAGGCACAGGCTAATGGAAGCACAAAATCTTCCAGTGACTCTGCGTTCATTTCAGCACCAAGGACAGTGCCAGGCATTTCTGTCTGTGTATAACCCATAGACCACAGGTGTCAAACTGATCCGTGAAAGGGCTGCTGTGGCTGCAGGTTTTCATTCCAACCATGCAGCAGCACACCTGACTTGGCTCAATCAATCAACTGAACTGCCTTCATGCAGTCATTTCAGGCGTCTTCTTGCTTGATTGGAACAAAAACTTGTCAGCCACACCCACCGCATGGGTGCTGCATTTCACGGATCAGTTTGAGACCCCTGCCATAGACTGTATACATTTAGACAATGTGAAACCACTTCTGTGCATTAGGAAAACTGATACTAATTCCCAGGTATATAGGCAGTGGAGCCATGTGGAGCCACAATATCAATGACCAGACCAGACCTTCACCAGACTCACTTGCGTTTTCGATTAATTAATACTATGCTCTGCTCTACCTCCACCAGTTACAGCACCATGTTTGATTATACACTGTACTTGTTTGGTATCCAAATCTTTGTGCTTTAGAATCAGATAACGACTCATGACTCAGTGAACATGAAAAGAAAGACGCAGTTCTTTGTCATTAGTGGAACAGAAATAATGTAGGTAAACTGGTTTAACCCAGACAGACCTCATCTCCAATTACTACCCTTCATATCCACTGCAGAAGAGTGACTGACTTTATCTGCAGGCAGGATGGAGTAATACCAGCATCAGGAGTGCAGATGCTGGTAGTGTAACTCACAAGAAGCAGCACTAAATAACATTCATTTTATTGCTGCAAACACAGCAGTGAACCTCCTGCTGAGTTTTAACAGCCACAGAGCCTAGTTTCAACTCGGTTCTATTTACGTGTGTCTACAGGAAAGCAGTGTAAAGTGTTGACTGTTTGTGCGCGTACATGAACGTTTGGTAGTATGCATTAGGTCTGAGCTTGGCCAGCTTCTGCTCAGCCTGTAAGTGGCTAACATATGGGATGACAACTGTTGCCTTCACGAGGGAAATGGGCGGATTAATTGAAATTGAGCACAGTTAGGAGAACAGACACAGAAGTGATGAGCACTTAACACAATCATCAAGGCAAAATTACACAGGGACCGTTTGTGTGCTGCGTGTTCACGTGACGCATGCTTGTGTGTTGGTGTTTGTGTTAGGCTTAGAGGGATCGTAGACTAATGAAGAAAATAACAATTACCCCCTGATTAATATGTGTGTACGGGCAGCCCAGTACCTGTGGATAATCATCAACCTTGCAAACCATTAGCAAATATGCGCCGCTGACGGTTTCTAATGGGGTTGTGTGTGCGGACTGGCAATGAGGAGCATGTGTTGCTGCTTGCAGTGCTGATACAGGGTTGACCTGAATAGGGAGATGTCCTTAGAAGTGATACCGCAGCAGTCCTGCACCAGCTCTTAATGTGTAGCATTATGGGGAGAAAAAAAACACAAAAAGACCAAACATAAATAGAAACCATTATGATTTTCTCCTTCATTCTTCCTTAAAGGAATAGTTCTTTTTTTGTAAAATAACTGCATTGGCCTTGTAGCAAAGATTCAGTCAACATCACTCATTTCTGTGTGATGAACAGAACAGCCTGTTTAGCTTAGCATTGGTATAAAGACTGAAAACACAGTAGCACAGGTAGCCAGCACAGAGGTAACAAATCCACCCACAAGCACACCAGAAGTTCACTGAAGAACAGATTTTATCTAGTTTGTTCATCCCATAAAAGAGACATTGTAAAACATTAGATGGCTTCTTTTTGGGCACAATCAGTAACATCCTACAGTCTCCGATTGTTGCCTGGCAACTGGTCCAGGCCAAAATATAATCCCACTAGTCCCCTAAAGATTAAACTGTTCAACTTTATATTTGAAATTACAGTTAATTAAGAAGACAAAATGAATATATGACCTATAAAAGCAGAGTTCATTTTTATTCAGCCCGAGGCTTCAGCCAGAAAAAAATCTGTATATTACAAGAAGGAAATGTATGGCTGGACAGAAGATCACTGTCAGACAAAGAAAATGCCAGAACTGAAAGCAGAGCCACTCTGAGCTGTCTGACTGTCCATTCGAAAAGTCTGCACTCAACTCCGAGTGCTCCACTTGTCGTCTGTGAAGATTTATGAGTCACAGAGACGAAGATCTGCGGCTTTCTCTCTGACCCTCTCTTCTCTCACTCGTCCCATAATTCTCTCTACCTTCTCCCTCTGATCATTTCCTCTGAGGTCGGCCAGACCCAGCTGGTGGAGAGGGACAGGTCAGGCGCTATCTGTCTGCGTAACCCTTTGCCACTCATCAGTGTGAGTGTGTGTGTCTCACAATGTGTCATCACCCCGCGCTGAAAAATAGAAGCGAGTCCGCTGGAGAGATTGGACTAGAGGTAAGTGATTGGAAAACAGCACCAAATGGATGAACGGAGGACTGAAGATGGTCGCAGAAGGAGTCCCTTGAATATCCTGGAGAGCCCTTGTCTGTGGTGTCTATTGCATGCAACGCAGGCCATGAGAGCCAATCAACAGGGGAGCTTGGTAAGAGTCTGGCAAGACACTTAAAACAACTTTGCAAACTTGATTATCCGGGAGAAGTGGGGAACAAGTGCAGCAGTGCAGTGACGGCACACACACACATACAGGGACATAAGATAATAATTACTTGAAAATCAGCATGAGGTGAAAGTCACCATCCAGACTTTCCTCTTTTATGCATGCATGCAGAGTTCTCCACAGACATTACATTTTGTAACGCTGACCACCTAAAGTGCCCGAGAGGAGTTGCTGCATCCTCATCTATTGTGTTTCAGACAAAAACTCAATGAAGACGCCCTAGAGCAGATGCTAATGATTAGTAGAGCAATGCTGCTTCCAAGTGCATTTGCAACTTTTAAACTGTTTGCTTTTTGTGCACCGAGGCCACTGAAGCTAAACAGCGTAGGATTCCATTATTATGTCTCTATGTGGGTGTAGGCAACTTTTTGCAGATAGATAATCCTGGCAAATACCTAAGAAGAATCAGCTCAAAGCCAGTGAAGTTAAGTCATGCTCACATCAATCTACTTTAATTAATAACACAATATTTCCTTAATTAGGTCCACAATGCATACATCCTAACATTTGTGATGAATAGTATTGTGACGTAAAAGTTAGAAATGGTTTCTGCATTCATAGATTTTATGTTCAAATATGATATTATGAGAAAACGTTTGATTAAAAGTTAACCAAATGATTCATCGACAACACTAATTGATAGATTTATCAAAAACTAATCTTTTGTTGCAGCCCTAGAATAATCGTTGCAGTGGCAGTGGAAAAAAAAGTTCAACCCTCAATTCATTTTTTTTTTCCTCGACCTCATGGAAACAATAAGGGGAAGGTTGTTTCAACATGGTGATGCATCCGTGCACAGCCATAAATAAAATGTTTTTCGGGGTTTGCCGTAGAGTAACCTTGATCCCGACAACATTCCAGTTCTGTGTGAAGAAGAGCGAAAGCTCTCGTCGCAACATAACCGCCAGTAGTTGCGGAATAACCACTTGGTGCAGCACAGATACAGTGTGGAGCGTCCATTATTCTACGTCAAAGCAGCAAAACACAACCTTGCTCTAGCTGATATCGTCATGGGTTTTGTTAGCCTTAGTTGGGCTTTTATGACCAGGAGATCGTGGAGGCTACTGTCAACCTTAAAAAAGTTTTGCTTGAGTCTTATTTGTGCTGCTTTTACTCCCTGTTTTACTCATTTTATTTAATTTTATGCAAAACTATTCTTGTGAAATCATACAGTATAATTACTGTTTGAGGCACAGTGAGCAGAGAACTGTAAACCACGTAGAGACAGAAATGACATAACTAACAACATATAATGGGAGGAGAAACACTGGCTAGCATCTGATGGTGAAGATCACGAGATACGATTTTGAGGTCCAGATCAACCTTAGAACCTCTCTGCTCTGCTCCACTCCCATATCTGCTTATTATTTATTTTCAAGGCAGTCAGGCCTCTCTCTCTCTCTCTCCCTCTCCATCTGTAGGGCAAATCAATGGGCCTTGGCTGCCTGAATATTTGCCGCCAAGCATGGCCGGCCGTGACCACGAAAAAACACCAACAAAAACTGAAGTTAAGAGAAAAGATGAGACACCTACTCAGCACACGGTGCACCCGTTCCACTACAGCTACAGATCTGCACGCTCACACACGCTGTGGCTCCCTTAATCCCCCTTCCTCCCACATCTGAAGAGAAGGTACAGGTAGAATACAGGAGGCAGAACAAACAGAGTCAGAGGTGTGCGGTGAGGGACAATGCAAGTGTAAAGGCCACCGAGGAATCCCGCAGATAAGCGCACTACTACACCGAGATCTGACAATAGCTTCCAGAAACTAAATTTCCTTTCATTCGTGGCTTTTCTGTGAATGTTTAAAAGCAGACAACAAACGCCCACTCAAGACTACTCTGCACTCAACCCATACTACACCGAGCCAGAAAGGGAAGTCTTTAGCAATAAAAACACCATTTGTTTGCTAATGAGCAAAGTTCAACGTGCTGTAAAGGAAGTGTGACTCTGTAGACACACTGCTTGCCACGGATCCGTGGGATCAGAGGAGCCTTCCATCTTCTCCTCGTTTGAACACAATGGCTTCAACTTATCCACTCTGACACCGTCTTTTGTCTCTGATGGTTGTGCAGCTGCTCTGGGATCAGTGGCTGGGCGCTTTTCACCAAGCTCTTCTGCTTGTCACAGTGGCTGTGTAGAGCTTTGAAAAGGAGGTAATAGCGAGTGTTTGGGAAGAAAAGAAAAAAAAAACAATAAAAAAAACAAAGAAATCTCTGGTTTTCCTACATGCTGCTGAGCCCTGGCACCACTGGCCGCGGCAGCCCGAACAGGATTTGTGCCGCATCCTATGTCACACCCTCTGTGGAGGATTTATAGAGTGCTCCCATAATGCACTTTCTCTCTCCAAAGGGGGGACATAAATCTGACTGTTTCTTTTTTCTTTTTTGTCAACATCTGCCCCCCCCCCCCCCCCCCCTTTTTATTTGCTAATGGGATCCTGAAACCACTATCCGCTTGGCTTTCTTTATCCCTCGGACACACGCGCACACAAAAGCACTAGCTTACACATACAGCTCCCTTCACAAAAGAACTATATAGAAAGGCTTGTGTCAATTAATCCTGTGACTTCACTTGCGGACGTCAAAGTAGCTTGTTACCGACGGGCCTCTCGCAAAGGCTGAATATTGCGTTCTAACTGTTTGCGAGCTTTCTGACAGAAAAAAAAAAGTGCAGTGTGTTTATCTGGATATAATAAAGCAACAAAAAGGTTCCACCAACAAAGAGTCACACAGTGGGTAGCAGAATTAAAATATACTGTGCTGGTAATGAGCTATCTAAATTCAGAGTTCATATTGCTTGGAATTACACAAAAGCGGGGCTCCGGGCAGCATTGGCAAAAATTCTATAGCTCTTTCTGCTTCACTGCCAGAAGATTCTCCCTGTCGAGCAGCGACACGGTCGGTCCGGGGAAATCGTTTGAGCCACAGCATGCATCTGCGAATGTAATAATTCCTTTGTAAACGACATCACCTCCTCGCCCGTTTTTGCATACTTGGCGTCTGTCAACATGCTGGCTGCACTCTATCCCTCTCCCTGCGCGTGCACCGCTAAACCCACACACACAGACCGGTGTCAACGCTTCGAGGCTCTGATTACTGACAACTCTGAAAGAAATACTAAGTAGACACGGGCACATTTAAACACACACACGCACGCGTGCATGGTGAGCCTGAATGGATGTCTGGAGGGTGACGGTGATTAAAGCAACTTGCACGGCCACGCTTTCCCAGAATGAAACGGTGGCTAAACAGAAAATGACAGGAGTAGCGGCGCTTCAAAGTTATCTGGGAAACAGCTTCACATATTGGCACTACAGCGGCAGATCCTTCTCCGCACCTGACAAGGACGCACTACTTCATTTAAAAAATGAAAATGAAACACGGACGCAGAGTCAGGGCAAAGAAATGGGAAATGTCACTTCTTACGGGTTCTGCTTCCTGCCAGCTGTGACAGGAAACAGGAAAGTCAGTGAGGGTCAGTGAAGCAACAGATAGCACACAGACAGAGACAATGCACTCTTATTTTCTCCTGGCTTTAACTGCTCTGTACAGTGGCCTTGGGGAATCAATTAGAACCATGGTGTGCTTGGTTTTTCCACCCCCATTGACTTGGCACTAATTTGTTTACTTCACAACCAAGCTTAGGATACAGACAGGAATAAAACAATAAATCCTTCCTTACAACGCAACTATCCTACTCAGGCTATATAAGGCTATATGAACTTATCCTGTTTATACCAAATATCCTCTGACAGGTGTCTGGGCATGCACCTTGAGTGCGACACCACCCCACTGTTGCTTGCAAGTAAATGCATATAAGACAAAAGTTTGACCTCTGGGCCAGGTCACAGCCTTGAGCAGGTCCGTAAGCATGTTTTCCTTTCACACACAAGCCCACACTCAACAAAGACTGCAGCTCTAGCCAGCCAGCCGACCAGCAGGGAGGCTCTTTTCTGTGTCAGGAGGCAAGGAGGATGAACAGCTTATCACAGTTATGGTGTCTCTCAGCTGCCAGACAGAACTGACAGGTGTCACCTTGTTATTTCGCGGCACACAAAGAGCCGCCGCGGTCCACGGGGAGTTGATTAGCACAAACCTGTTGCCGCATTTACCCGCTCACCTACGGCACATGCCAGTCTCGCAAGAGAACTGAGCAGTCCCACAGCAGTGGGGATACTGGGAGACTTAAATTTAGCTCAGCGGCGAGGGAAAGCTGCCGACAGTATGGCACACATCCGTGACACTATCACATATCTGCGGATCTGGAGATTATTTGTCACGTTGTGGGATTTGAAGGAGTTGTGGATGAATTGAGGCTGTTGTTGAACAGCTCCAACCAGCGATTTCTTTACATCAAACATGGTTTTAGAAAGCTTAGAAAGCTGGTTGAACTATGAAAGGAATTACTTCAAATACACTACAGTGACTGAACTTTTATTCAGTGATATTTGGTGTACATCTGCAAGTATGCAGTTGTGAGAGAATATTAGGAGTGCACCCACTTTTCCTGAGTAGGATGTTTTGGCTCAGAGAAGCTTTGAGAGTTGTTTAGTCTTGCTTTCACATTTGGATACCAACATCCAGAAGTAAATTGTGTGGATTCTGTTAAACATGGGTGCCCTGATGAACTTGTTATTGATAAATGTGCACTAAGGCTACTATTTTAATTATACTCTACCCATTTCAATTGCACATTTACACCAGAAGAAGCTAAATGCAACATGTTTCCAGATTATTTGTTTTTTGTTTTTTAAAGTTCAGTACTATTTAAACTTACGCCACAAATCATCTTCTCCACTCTCCTCCCTGCCTTTGCTTACCAGTCAAGAAGGATACAGCAGAGACCCACGGGACTGTAACAGTGAAACAGATCGTCTCTCCTCCATCCAGACCTTTACACAAAATATGACCAACGCTGCAAATATCGCTACAAATCAATATCAGAGTGATGCTCCACGGGAGATTAACCCAAAAATAGTCCGTAATAAGGTCACTGCAAGCTCTTTATTGAGCAACACTTTAAGTCTCCACAGACCTATTGCAGAGATGCCACATAAGATAAAAACTAATACCCTCAACTGTTATTTGTTGCTGTACGGTTAGACAGTCATTATTAAGTACTCGTCTCCACAAGTCCAAAAAGGAACGCGGCTGAAAAAAAAAAAAAAAAACACATGTTCTTTCCTCGAGGAAAGGACATCAATCAGGCCAGTTGTGTTAGTTTTCTGCATCAGATGGACATTTCTCTGCATCCACGCTGCCAGCCTGTCTGAGCATCTCTAATAAAGCCGTAGCGCACTCGCAGAGAGCACGCTGCCCTTCACCTACCGTACCTTTGGTGTGAGCGGCGCTCATCCCCAGAGCCACTACAGCCAACACGCCGACTATTCTCAGCATCTTCTCGGTGGCGATTTAGCCCGGGGAAAAGAGAGGAGGCTGCGGCGACCTCTTTTCCTCTTCTCTCCTCTTTCTTAGTTTGTCTTTTTTCTTCTTCTTCTTCTTCTTCTTCCCTCTCCTTCTCCTTACCGCCCTGTCTCCCTCTTGTTCAACGCCTCGGGGTCCTCTCCTCTCTGCCGAAGCGCCGTGGAAAACAGTTCACTGATAACGCGGGACAGACAAAACACGGGCGGCGTGGAGTAGGAGGAGGTGGAGTAGGAGTAGAAGGAGAAACGCCGGCTTCCCGCAACGCACCTCGACGCACGGCACCGCGCGCGTCGCACCGCAGGTTTGTGGGGACGGTGGAGGCAGCAGCAGCAGCTGAAGTGGTTTGTGCTGAGACGGGACCAGAGAGCGGCACAGCCCGGGACCAGACCGAGCGACGTCACGGGGAGGAGAGAGATGGATTCAGGCGCTTTTTTCCTCCTCTCCCTCTCTCTCTCTCGCTCTCTCTCTCTATCTCTCACTCTCTCATACACACACACACACACACACTCTCTCCTCCGCCTCCCCATCTTTGGAGCATCCTACACCTTATCTGAGCAGATCATATTAATGCAAAACATAATTAAATTGACCAGTTAATAAAAAAAAATCGTCTGACTTCATTAAGCACTGAAATAAACAAATAAAAGAAACATGTAAACCAATTTACAATAAATGAATGATAAACCATGTTCTCACATGGACGCTTGCAGCATTAGTGTTAAATGCCACCATGTAAACCAAGAATCCAATGTGCATGTGATTATGCCTTAATTACAAAGGAATTACAATGCCATGCAATTATCAGTGTAAAGTCACACATGTGCCACAAACATCATGTGATTTAAACGCTACAGTGTGTGCTGTTAGTTGCCTGATGCTGTTCGTTTGCAGGAAGTATCATCATTTGATCTGTTTGTTTTGTCAAAAAGACATGAAATCATCAGCTCAGCCCAGGCCAGCCTGTGACCTGAGCTCTCCCCCCCCCCACTTCCCAATTCACCTTTTTAATTCACGGCAGCGTTTTCAGATGTTCATGTAACTGCTTTTATCAGCAGCAGTGCAGTGAAAGCTTCCACTCGCTTTAAGCCTGAGGACTTTGACTCAGCTGTATCTGTAAAACAGAAGTAAAAAATAGACTTTAATATGACTGAAACGCTGAGACATTTACCCTGGTATTTATTTTATCACGGGGGAAAGAGCTTTAACCGCTGCTTGCATTTCAAACGCAATGAAATTAGAAACCCGTGCGCTCATTTTGCCATTGTTCCCTATGCTGTACAAGAAGAAAAAAAAAAATCTCATTTCATTCCTCCCCTTTGTCTGTAAGGTGTGTGTGTGGGGGCGTGTGTTGGCATGTGTGCCAGTGTGTGCGTGCATCTCCGCCGGTGCCAGGCAGTGGGATTAATAATAACTTTTTCAATTTTCCTGAGTAGCCTATCTCAAAGGAAGTTTTCTTTTTGGACTATCTCTGTTGGTTTAGGATTATTCCGGGAGGCAGTGGGAAATATTGCCTCCGTTATCTAGAGAGAAGGGGGGAAAGAATACAAACAGATGACAATGCACAGATCTGAATCCACACCATTCAGTGATTAAACGAAATCTGCCCTTCTTTTTAGTGCAATGACGCAAATGGCATATAGTTGACAAGTGGACTTTCTGAGGCTTGGGTACAAAGAACTGGGGGACTGTGACCCTCTGGGAGTCTTCAAAAATATTTAGATATTTAAATTAAAGCATAGATGTCCTTTAAATATAATTGTCCAAGTTTCTTCTCTGTAGCTTAGGGAGAACTCTTGAGGACACACTGTATGCTATGACATTCCTCAAAGTTCAACAGGCACACCTCCTCACCAAATTATAGCCATTAATCTGCAGAAACAAGTATGATATCACAGAAAATCTCTGCGTAGAATAACTAATGTTAATCCATCGAAGCACCTCGGGGTGCAGCGGTAGCAGGTCACTTCCTGAATTGAATATGGGCTGTTATATGAGGGACCGGGCTGCATCAGGGGGTAATACTTCCATTTTTTCATCAAGGCTATTTTCCAAATTACAACCCACTGCAAATGGCCAATTTTGCTTGAATCCTGTTTCTGCTCTCCAGGTTTTCGATGCTTTTTCATTATTGACACACATTATGCCCACTGGGCTGCCGTACCCGCCACCCTGGGAATGGCGAATTGCAAGCTATAATGCTAATGTGATATCACACTGTGTCCGTCTGTCTGTTCGGGGTCCAGGGGAAACTTTCTCTTGTGCTGGGTGTATTAGGCAATCTAACCTGGCCGAGTAGTTTAACGTGCAGTTCTATTTGTCTCCTGTAAGTATTTCACTTTTGGGAGATATTAGGGACATGCATTTGCGGCAACCATTTGCTGCGTAGGTTTGCCAAATGATGATGGAAACAATAAGGCGAAGATATTTGTTTAAAATGGATGAGTACAGTAGTATTGTGTATGAAATATATAATGTGCTGTGTGAGCTGTCAGAGTCTGCACCTCTCAGCACAGGTAAAGCACCAAGGATGGACTTAAATGAGACCTTTAATGAGGTACGACAGCTCACTGAGAAGTCTGGGCACGAGGACGCCTTAAGGCCGCCCAAATTACAACCTAAAAATGTCAGCGGTCACGAGAAACCTGCAGCGTTTTTAATAAGCTTATGAATGTTTGATTAGAAGTGAGTAATAGGTTTGTTTGGTATTGATTTTTTTGGTCTTTGAGCAGAATATCAAGGCTGCTCTGGTCTCATTCCACGTCCATTTATGATGCACTGCTGCAGAAAACTGTTGTGCTAATGAGTCGCTCCGACTGCAACCAGGTGACATTCAGCATAGAGGGACATAGAGAAGCTTTGGCCAAGCAGATGTATTCAGCTACAATTTAACATGCATTATATTTTGGGCACTTTGGGCAAAGATTTATGAGTTACAGATAGCAACAGTGTCAGTTAACCTAGATTAGTATGTAGCAGGCAATGTGAAGCGATTATAAATAGTCAGGCTTGCTCTGAGGCAAAACCTACTTCTCCGTTTAGTCTTTACATGATATAGCGACGGTCTCTTCACCCCTGTGTAGACTGTAAAATTCACATGAAGGTATATGGTGTAAAAAGGAGCTACATCAGTTTAATGGCATTTTTCACAATACACACCCAGGAATGCACAGACACACAGCTCCTCTCGGCAAAGCAGGTCTGGCTAGAGATCCCTCTGTGCACAGCAAGTGTGACAGATAGAAAAGCACACTCATGCATCTTAATTTGATCATTTACCGAACACATGGAGAGAATGGAAACGCCATGTTCTCCATTGCTGAAGCTAATGGTCCATTGTGCTGTTATTTGGAAAACAATCACTGAAAGAAGACAATGTCTTATATGTGGAGGAAACTTGAGCGACATTTTCTTGTGGGGAATGGGCGGGTATTAAAACTAAATAAAATGTTTTACTTCCAAAGGAATACAGGGAGGGATTGTGGAGCAGGTCCAAGATATTGTCCCTGTCATTCTCTGTCCTGTCTGATGCTGCTTCATCAGACAGCTCCTAACCCCTATCTTCCATCCTATGCCTTTGGGCAATCTACCAGTGCTGTGCCGTCCTCTTTCTCTTGTCTGTCCCTCAACTGAGAGGTCATTTTGTCTCAAGCGATCACGCTCCCATGTTTCTATTTGTCCCATCTTTCATCCGATATCTCCCCTTGTTCTCTGCTTTTTTCCTCCCTCCAGATGCGTCCGTCTTCTCCTCGGCTCTAAACATGGCCTAATCACTCTCTACTGTCACCAAATTCAGATCTCTCTGTCCGCCCATCTCTGCCCTCGCTCCCCAGTTAGTGCGTGTGACAGAGTGCGGTGCCTCCACACGCTCCCACTGACAGCTGGCTCGGCTTGTAGGAGGCGGCAAGGGCGAGGAAGGGAAGGAGGAGGCAGAGAGAGGCAAAGAGATAGACCGTCACCCCCCTGGCGTTTCCCCGCGGCTCTTTCTGAGGAAGTGTCGGTGGCGCCGCTTTGATGCCGCCTACACTACGCAGAGGTCTGAAGCTGTGAGAATGCCTTCTGGCCCTATTTTGCCTCGGCTCACTGGTAGGAACTGGGCCAGAAGTTGTCATCTGCTCAAAGCCGTTCACATTTCACAATCCCATTACGGGAAACTATAAAAGTGAATATTATTTCCTCTCTAGTCAGAGAATGAAAAAAAAAAAAAAAAAAAAATCACACATTTTCACTTTAGTGACTTGTCTGCTTGCTTCCATTCTTCTTCTCTTCTCCACTGAAACAAACAGCCGTGCCACTATTGGTTTGTGTTTTATCTTATTACCTATTTATAACAAAACGGTATAGCATAACATAGAGGGGATATAAAAGTCTTGATTTAAGAATTACCACATTGAAATAAAAAAAAGACTCAACATAACTGCTGAAATAATCATCTAAGTCTGACATCTGCTCCTCTTGTGCTCCTACAAGAGTCATGGGCCACTAAGAGTTTACAAAGCACTGACAGGATCTCACTGTTGAAAGCTATCGCTCAGGTGAAGGCAAAAAGAAACATCAGCAACACAATGAAGACGGTCAGAACAATCAAGTGCCGAACAGCGGCATTATCAAAAATAGGATGTTTCTAAAATTGATAAGGAGACAAAGAGAAAGCTGCTCAAGGAAGCTGCCAAGAGGCTGACAGCAGTATTAATAGAACTTCAGCTCTTCCTGGCAATAACTGGATGCTTCCTACATGTGACAATCTATCCTTCGTCTGTCTGGGCTATGGAGTAGGGTGGCAAGACACAAAAGTTTTCTGAGGTAAAACACATCTAAGCCTGGCTGAAGTCTGCGTCAAACACTGCCCAAGACTGTAAAATTGATGGCTGTGTCAGCACAATAAACAACACAGCACATCAGCAAAAGAGCACCACGTCCACGGTGAATCATGGGGGTCAGAGCATCATGTTGTGGGAGACGCTTGTCCTCATGCGGCCTTGGGGCTTTGAAAACTTTGAAGTACCCGTACATTCTGGAACACGAATCTGTGTCTGCGAAAAGCACGACAATTACGGGAACCTTCACACGATGTCATGACATTGATCCCACATTCAAACTGGCACAAGAATGTCTGCAGCAAAAAAAATAAAAATAAAAAATGTTTTCAAATAGCCACACATGAATGTCAAGGGAAAGAAGAGGAGTCTAAATATGCCAAGCTGACACACTCTTATCCAGACAGAGTGCTGTAGTAAATTGGCGATTCATCTCAACTCCACAGATATTCACACTTATGCAGTTAGATTTCTTCTACCTTTTTTCATTTTTATGCTTTTCCAGACTTTTTTTTTTTTTTTTTTTTTAAATTAACTGTGAGGACTTTTTACACCCACTGTAGTTTAGGGAATTTTCAACAAAGCACACATTGGTTAATATGATTTTATTTATTTATTTATTTGTGCTCTTCCAGGAATCAGCTGGCTTACATTCAGTTTTGCATATTAACTATGACTAATTTGTGCAAGATACATAATGTTAGAAGATAATACAATTACGCTTATGCAGGCTTTTCAGTTTTTCGTAAAAGTGACGACAAGCTTAGTTTAGTTTATTTAGTTTATTTCTTACAGGCGCCATGTACAAAATGCATTAATCACAGAGGAGAAGATACACTGTACCAGATTTAGCAAATTGCTAATTTCCATCTCCAGTCCCAGGGCAGGTAGGATAGAAGCATAAACAGAGGTATAGACACAAGTATACATCCAGTGACTGGTCCAAATGTAACAAATAAAAACTTGTGGCCTAATTGGTTTTCATACAGACTGCATGGCACTGTGTGGAAAAAATAAATAAATAAATAAATAAAATAAGGTGGTTAGCACTGATGCCTCACAGCAAGAAGGTTCGAATCCATGGGCTGGCTGGCCTTTCTGTGTGTTGGAGTTTGCATGTTCTCCCTGTGTCTGCGTGGATTCTCTCCGGGTTCTCCGGCTTCCTCCCACCATCCAAAGACATGCTCAGTAGGTTAATTGGTGACTCCAAATTGGCCGTAGGTGTGCATATGAGTGTGAATGTTGGCCCTGCGATGGACTGGCGACCTGTCCAGGGTGTACCCCTGCCTCTCGCCCAATGACAGCTGGGATAGGCTCCAGCAGACCCCGTGACCCCTAACAGGACTAAACGGGTATAGAAAATGACTGACTGACTGACTTTATAACATGCTGAGAAATAATTAACAAAATTGCCAAGCAACATTGACTTATATTTAAGAAACTTAAACCTGCTGGAATGCTTTTCTTTCTTTTTTTTTTAAACGAGAAGTTAAATATACTGATAATGTGAGAAGATCAATACCAATTACATATTGGTAAAGCTACTGTGACTGCAGCACACCACAGCTTGATGATTTTACATGTTTCGTACAAATTGAACAAACAAGACACATCATGTCAGTTAGTAAGTGGTTGGTAGATTCTGTTACTTCCAGACAGATCCAGGCAAGTGCTTTCCACATGGTAACCTGAGATAATATTCTGCTTTATGTCTGAAGGTTCAGCGCAGTCCTGCAGGTGGTGCATTGTCTAACAAGAAGCCAAATCACATGCTGGAAACTGGATTGGAAATGTCTTCCAAAAAAGACAGCAAAAGAAATATACAGCCAAACACTTTCAGTCAAAGCAGTGATTAGGATTCAGCCCTCAGCAGAGGTTAGTTAAATAAGGATTTCCTCTGCTCACTTGTGTCATAATGAAAAAAAAAAAAGTGAGCCACTTCCTGCACGTTTCTGTCTGTCTACAAGTCCTTTCAGTGCCTCAGCTGCGAGAGGATTGTTGTTCTTCTACTATTTGGTTTTTTTCTCTCCATTCGTTTGTGCTGTGTTTGCTTTTGTCTGGCCCTCCCTACCCCACTGACTCCACAGTCACCAACGTTGCTGCTTTCTTTGAATAGCAGTCCTCCTCTGGTCCAAGGCAGACTTGGCTGGAGCACAACAGGCTTGTTTGCGGGTCTTGGCAAGCGATGCTCGCAGACCTGAATGTAGCTGCTTAGGGTATTTATTTTTTTATTTTTTTATTGTGCACTTATGTGAATGTCAAATGTGTGTGTGTGTCTATGGGTGCATGCTAGATAACAGACAGAGAGGAAGTGAGAGTGCATATCGTCTACTTTTACCTTGGGGGTAGGGGGTCAGCTGAGCGTAACTGGCCTCCGCAGACACATTTAGGACCCACGATCCCTCCAGATCTGGAGTATCAATTGTTCACAGATGCAGAGCTTCAAAGAAACATAAGCATGAAGTTGATATGCACAAAGTAACTTTACACTCAATTTGAGACATGCAAATCGGACAAACACAAATGCCTGGAAGAGGCGCATATACTTTTGTTTTAAGCTTACACTTGCCAGTGATCAGAAACAGCGGTTTCAACCACATACAAAAACAATCTAACATGTGCAACCGCCCTCTTCTCTTAATATAGGTCACCATACATACTATAGTGTTTTTTTGATTTTGGGAGGAGATGGAAGGTACAATTAATTTGACTTTCTGGCCGTAACGGTGTTCAGATGTAGCAGAACAAATGTGTGAAACCACTACAGTCATGTTTCATGGCAGACAAAAATCAACACTGTTGGGCTAATTGAAGCAGGGAGGGTGTTTTCTATTCAGCTTCTCAGCATTCAACTCCACTGAGCAGAGGGCACAGGTAAAGGTCACATTAAACATATATGGAGCTGCCTGAGGGAGGAAACTGCCTCCATGTGGGTCTCCACTTTATGAAGGTCATTATACAGCAACATTTGCAAGGAGCAGCCTTATAGACTGCTGACCTTACCTTATTTACAAGAAACGATATTTTATACATACAAATAAATGCCTTTTGAACTGTCACTCACACACTAAAGAGATCTCACCTGTGTTATGACAGGTTGACACAAGGTAGCGGCAGCATCAAAAAAGAACAAGATGAATGCTAAGTGTATGTGGTTTCTGTGGTTTGGTTTTGTTCCATCAGTGCCCTAGTTACAAGAAAAAGAAAGCCCAGAATGCAAGGTTTTATAATGCTGTCCGTGGATGACTAAGAAGCCGGTAACCAAGATGCAGAATGTCTTAATTGTAGACAACAAATCCTTAGTGTGTTCTTACAGACCTTAAATCCAGACTGTTTCAAATCTAGATCCTCTTTGGATCACTTTGCTATATACTGATGCCCCTCCTTTTGGCAAAGCTTATAGGACTCGAGTGCTGCTGGCAGCTGAATTGAGACACTGAAAAAAGCACTACAGCCTCGGCGGCACTGCAGGATTTATAACTAAAGACACACGCAACATGGTTCCAGATGAGAATGGCAATCAAAAGAGGAACTAATAAGAACAAAGGAGAATAGATTATGTATTAACCCTAAAAAAACAAAGTTTAGAATCAGCTTTTTAATCTTCTACTTCATATAAAAGGTGATCTTTATCAGTATCCGCCATGTCATGTCATGTGCTTTCAGCAGGCAGTGTGTGCTTTAGTGTTATTTCACAAAGCGTACACTTGATGGCCAGCCCCTTCCCTTACCTGTCTGAAATGTAAAAAAACGAAAGAAAAAAAAAACAGGGAGAGACAGAGAGAACAGGAGATACAAAAATTCAAGTTCACTGTCCCAAACACCATGTCATATTTGAAATATTTTCATATTCATTCTCAATGCCAAGTTGCTGCCTGCATTAAACACTAAAATCAAATGTAAACGGACACGTGAATAGGAAATATACAAGTTTTATTATTTTCAACTTAATGCATCAACTTCTAAGAAAATTCTTAACAGCTTTTAACAGCTTACATTTATACATTTATACAATGCAACACGTTCCTATATAAATTAGCTGAAAAGTAATAATTGTTCTATGAGCAATTTACTGAATTGAGACAATTCCTAAAATATTTGCATCTGTTTCAGTCAGTCATTAGACTTTCACTCCACATTCAGTTCTGTTACATCCACATCCAAACATCTGGCAACAAACATTTTTTAAATAGTACTTAAAGCCACCTGTCCGTCTGCCGTCTGGTCCTGTCCAGCCACTATTCTTTTGCAGGACACCACATCGTCTTTTCTTTTCCAGAAACCATCAAAAGAAAAGTAGTACAAGAGTGGATCCAGACAGCAGTTCACACTAGCAAGACAGTTCAGAGCTGGCCTCAGCTCATAATGTTGAAAACCCAAGGACACAGGCAAGAAGAACACAGTGAACATCATTAAGTTCATGGCGAAAATCAGCATGACGTTCACTTTGTTGTTAATCCTTGCAGAGTCATTCAAGTGTCTGTGTAGCGTCCAAGACACCAGAGCCGTGGTCACGATATTGACTGCCAGCATGGTGACCACTAGCACAAGCTGAAAATAAGCTATTCCTGAAGTGTTCAGCTTGTCATCCAAGCTTGGCGGATCTATTCTAAAACAAGAAGACACATTGTAACTGTTTAAATGTCTTGAAAATGTCACACTCTCTGGTATATTCAGAACCACCACGAGCATCCAAATGACTGCAACAGCTTTCCAGGCGTTGGAAGAGGTTCGAAGATGGCGTGACCTCAGAGGATAAACAACAGCCAGCAGGCGGTCCACACTAATGAAGGTGATAAAGATGGAGCTGGAGCGGATGTTGTTGCGAAAGAGCATTGTGATCCAGATGCACGCCATTCTGTTAAGAGGCCATTTGTTTGTTGCGTAAAAGTAGACCCGCATCGGCAGGGAGATGACAAGCAGCAGGTCTGAGATCGCCAGGTTGACCATGAAGACGGCACTCGGTGACTTGAGGCTGTGTCGGCGAACCAGAATCCACAGTGACACCACATTGAGAGGCAGACCCAGCGAAATAACAGACCCAAAGACCAGAGCGTATGCTGTGTTCTCCATTTCTGACTCATTTTTGCGCAAGTAACTGTCGTTTGACATGTTTTGCTTCTGTGAGGAATGCAGAAGTACATGCAAAAGTAACTGGGACAGAAACCACCTTAACCCCACCTCCTGGTGAATAAGATCTGTCACGATTAGCGAACGAAGGCAGTTTCTTCATGCTGTACTGGCACGGTACGTTAAAACAGGAAACAACTTTGACTGCAAGAGTTGACACACTGTGGTGTTCACATGAAACAGTGAACGTGTGGGAGTTTAAAGTTGTGGAAAAAGCTTGAAGTGTCTCCTTTGCTGAAACCACAGTCAGTACTATTCATTTCTCTAATAATCCACAACCATGTGTATTTGTGTAGTAGATTCAAAGCTGATGAAAGCTTACACCTGAAATAATGTTAGAAATCTTCCACTGTGGCATTTAGTTTGTTAGCCAAACATAACGTGTGTGACAAACATATTACTCACTTACTGGTAAGATTAGATCAGATTGCCCAGTCCTGTTGATGTATTTTTGGGATTGTAAAGATAGTCTCCACCACCCTTCTGTCCAAGTAAGGAGTAACAGTGAAAGGCAAACACAGACTACCTTGAGGTTGGGTGCAGCGTGCAACAACGAGAAACCACACTGAAATTCACAGAAGCAGAATGAGTCTTTTATTTTTTGGTCAGTGCCCGTTTGCTCTACGCTCTTTTGAGGCTAATGCAGCTGCAACCTCCAACTCTCTCTTGCTTTCTGCTCTTACCACTGCTTAAACAACCCTAGTGCCTGCAACCTACTAATAAACTGAATGAAAGCATCACAGCATAGCAGAAACATTTCATTAAATCCCTGGTTTAGTCATGAAAATGGTAGATGGCTGACAGGCCATCGGCCGGCCAATGGGTTAAGTTAGTTCAACTTTGTATGTTCCTGAGAAAAAATGTTTGTTTCATCAACGCTGCTTCAGTGGAAGGGGACCAACTCAAATGTTTGTGACTTTTTGGATTATTCCTAGATTGACAAAAACTGACAACCAGTTGTCCATAAACTGTGGATTGACAGTTCAATCCGCAGCGGCATGCCAAAGTGTCAGTGGGAAGACATCAAACCCAGACTCAATGGCAGGTAAACACCTTGCATGGCAGCTCCCACAATTAGCGTAAGAGGCGTCTGCATCAATTCGACGCCATAGTTACTGCGATAGCCCAGACTCTATGCAGATGCTAACACTGTAGCCTGATGTGCACCTCCCAGCAATGTAACTATGTGTTGTGGTGACACAGACTGCAAGAGCTGTGATTGGTCCGCTTGGTAGCTGCGTATTTACACTTCAGTATTTCCATCTGCTTCTCCAGCTCCACAATTTTTGCATTCATTGTTCTGGGTAAATAAAGATGGAAGACATCGAGGAAATATTGACTAAGGAGGTCTGAAGGTACAAGCATATATATGATACGTCTTTGGCGAAATTTCTGCAAAATTTTGGGACAAGGAAGTAGAAACAAAAATTAGCCCAACTGGCAAAAAAGACACGCCGCCGACTAGGGCTTGAGTGGCAATTTTACACAGAGACCCAAACTGACAAGTGGTCAGTTGCAGATGGCTCACACTGGTGTAGGCTATGAGCGTGGGCTATGTGCGTAGGCTATCTGCGTAGGCTACGGTGTGTAGGTTACGGTGTCTAGTCCTACAGAGGCATAAACCACACCTTTAACTGAAGTTTAGTATGTTTTTAGAAATACCAAGAGTAGCTATCCACTTCTTTTCAAAATGCTCAACAAGATCTAAATCTGGTGCCAGAGAGGTTTGTATCTTGCAGTGTTGTATCTAAGTCTGCCATCAATGTCTTCTAAGTATTGCAGATGGTGACAGTTTCAAATTCACTCGTCGAAAGATGTTTCAATCATTAGCTGCAGTTTGTTGTTGGTCTGCTAACTGTCCCGTGTTCATTTTCAAGTTCACCAGTGGTATCTTTTGCTTTTGAATCCAAACACCTGTACAAATGTATGTCCCCAAACAACAGATTTTCTTCTTTTCTTAAAATATTTTTGCAGAACACAGTGTTTAAGGCATGAGGCTGAATGCAAGGTAAAGTACACAGAGTTTATCGCCGGATGTGAAACTTTCAAGTTTTTCATGTACAACACAGATTTATTCTGTTAAAGCTGTCCTGTCTGTGATTTAAAAGATAAACTATTAACACGCCAGCTGTATTGGTAGCAAGTAGATATATGCACCGCGAGTCACTTCCATTAAGTGTCGAGCCCAGTTATAGGATGTAAAGGGAGGATTGCTATGATTATGTTGCCAGTGACATGTGGCATTTTACTATCTACATACAGTGTGAATAGATGTGTTTATGTTGGACTTACCTACCCCACAGTGTCCTCAGAAAGTGCAGATTATACAATAATTACACAATTACCAATTTATCTCCATTTCAGGTGATAAAGTCTCAATCCATTGACCTACAAATGTTTGATTTAAGTTTGATAAAGTTAAATAGTAAAGGATACTTGAATGATACAATTGAAAATATTTGTTAGCCCAGTTTATATTTTAGTGTACATCTGAATAACTAAACTTGATCCTACACCTAAATGCATGCCACTTACAAGAACTACGTTGTTAAGGAACATGCAGAGGCAGAACTGTAAGAAAGAAGAAGTCATTTTGTAAAAAAAAAGTTCCTGATATTCATCAGTACCCGCCTACAAAACAACACTAAAGCACTATAACACCTATAACCATGACTGTTGCTTCAGCATGATAATAATGCTGATGAGATTTTAACCATCTTATCTTAGCATGATAGTTCACCAGTATCTGCCAACTGGAGCTTAGTATAGCTTACAAGTGCAGCTACTGTTGCTACGTTAGAACACAAATCAGCATTAATAAAAATAAAAATGTCTAACTAGTGATGCAGACGCACAAAATGTTTATGAACACAGACATTTTTACAAGTCATCCAGAGAGGAAAGCCTGCACTAAATGCACCCATCTCAAAACTGTTCAGATAGAGCAGAAGATAGAAGAAGAAGGTGTTTCATTTGTGCAGTGGCTTCTTAGGTCTCTTCCTCCAGTCAGCATCAGACCAATCTCGCATTCACATGAAGAAAACTTTGCAGTCTCTGACATTGTTACGTCTGTCCATCAAATGTCTTTCCATAGTTTTTTTTTTCAGCCATCTTGTCTCCACATCTGCTCCTCATGCTCACATATGGAGCCCCTCCTTATTCTCACCAACATAATGCTACAACAGCGGTGTCAAAATTCATTTTAGTTCGGGAGTCACATCCAGCCCAGGTAGATCTCAAGGGGGCCGGACCAGTAAGATAACAGCATAATAAGCTATAAGTAATGGCAGCTTTGTTTTAGTGCATCTTACTATAACGGAACCCTAGTGGACAACGTAGGAATAGCAGCTACTTTTATTGAAAAATTGCAGCTAACGTCTTTTATGTAATTTTTGCACTTTTCATCCCAGCCACCAGACCAGACTGAACCCTCTGGTGGGCCATATGTTTGACGGCCCTGTGCTACAGTGTTGCACTCTCTCTATTGTTGCGGGAAGTTAAGAGCCTGCTGTGTCTCTGGCTTTTTACAATTAGGTATTTATAGGTTCATCAAAACAGAGAAAGGGCAAGATTCAACAGTGCCATATATAGAGTTTTCACTAGATATGGCTACTTGGTGTTAATCAAGTCATCATATCTTGTCTATCCTGATGGCACGTGCATGGAAACCATCACACAAGAGTACTCAACTCTGTAGGTTACCACAGGGCTATGCTTATCTAAAAGAGAATACAAAGGAGATATGAAATTGGTTATTAGTACATTTCCATTACACAGTTCAGCTGAGGACCAGTTGGGCCATCATAGCCATAGAGTGTCTCTACTGTTGTTCTGTTTTGCCAAACTGGCTGATGAAACCGCTGCCTGTCTTGCATACACACATGCCTTACAAACCACACAGGAATTCACAGTTTTTTCATGTGAAGTGCTACAGCAAATTTGTTTTATGAAGAAATGTTAAGCCCTTCAATGACAGAATACAAAGGCAAGAACCTAAAACTGTAGCAGATGTACACAAACTGCAGATCAAATAATAAACATTTGAGAATCACATTTGCAAGATTCCACCAACACTCACACAGAATGACTGATGCACCAGCTGGTCTGCATCAGTACCTTGCTCATTGCTAATTTGACCAACACGTGCTGATAGCTTGATTTAAAAGATACAAACCACACAAACACACACACACACACACAAAAATAAAAAAATAAAATGTGTGCAGTGAGGTCTGCACAGCCAGGGTACAGGAAACTGCAAGATAGGCATTTACTCGACCATATATAACAGTGTTTGTGGTTGTGACTGTGCACCAAACGATCAAAGTCATTTTACTACCAGTACTGACAAGTGCAGCACATCCTACTCAGCAGTTCATGCTAAGGTCTCCACATCATAGCAGAAACACGTGGTTTATTCATGCTGTCTGCATCCTTTGGTATTCTTCTCTAAATGCTTTCGTTAAATATGAGTGTGCCTCAAACTTCTAACATGGGAAGCAAAGACTCGAAAGATACTTATTAGTTTTTGGTTTTACTGTCACTTTTGCTCCGAGCCGGTTCAGAACATTCCCACAGACAGCTCGCTTAGGTTGTCACTTAGGTCTGTCTCTATGTCTCGCCTAAAAAGTGCATTGCCAAACACAAAACCTTTTAAGAAAAATATTATAATTGCATCAACTGATCGCATGTCATTCGCACACTCCGCTTTATCACTTCCTTATTATGCTGTGTCTTCCTCTGATTTGTGACAGCTCAGCTTCAAGGCTAGAAACTACAGTACATCGTGTCTGGATTTATTATTCGACACAAAACATTTATGTGATCAAGAGGTATATTTCTAGAGGACACCACCTGGAAAACTAAATGCTTTGCACGATCACACTAAAATTTCATGCCTTTCACCTTATCACCCCATCTCCAATTTACCACTTAAGCGCTTTTCCATCAAACTCTCTCAGCCATAACCTTTAAAAAGATTGAAATCAAAATGGCTGCTGTAATGACAGTAATTATGTGATTTTGCCTGAAGTGTGGATCCTTTTGGGAGTCTTTGGCTAGCTCGCTCATCAGTGCATGCGGGGCACAAGAAAGTCTAAATTGATTTCTCAGGAAAACCAAAGATGCCATTTAGTCTGGGTTGTGATATTTAAGAAACTTGAGTGTTTCTCAAGACAGATAATCTTTGTTGTTGGTGCTGCAGGTTAAAAACACTCATTTGAAATTCTGGACCTGACGCTATGTTAGGAGAGTGAATGTGGACGAAAGGCAGACGTGCGTTTCACACAAGAGAAAATCTCATTTTCTTTGTCTCTACATCTTTGCTGTTATTTTTATTCTGCCCAATTCCCTTTTGATTCTGCTTTCTCTGCCGGTTGTGTGTTGAGCTATTAATGTAAAATCATGATTTGCACAGTGGAATGGCCCTGATGCCTCACAGGAAAAAAGTTTCGGGTTCAAATCCATTGGGAAAATCTGGGCCTTTCTATGTGGAGTTTGCATGTTCTCCCTGTGTCTGCGTGGGTTCTCTCCTGGTACTCTGGCTTCCTCCCACTGTCCAAAGACATGGTCATTAGGTTGACTGGTGATTTTAAATTGGCTGTAAGTGTGCGTGTCAGTGTGAATGGTTGTCTGTCTCTGTGTTAGCCCTGCGATAGACTGGTGACCTGTCCAGGGTGTACCCCGCCTCTCGCCCGACGGCAGCTGGGATAGGCTTCAGCAAATCTTCTCTTTGAGTCTCTCAACTGTAACCAAGTTTATCAGATAAGCCTGCATCAGTTCTCAGTACGTAACCTCAAGCCCCCAATACTGTGTACAGGAAGGAACACGGCCAGCTCAAGTGACTGATGAAGCGAAGCGAGGCGCTAGTAAGCCAAACAGAATGTTAGCTTTTTTTCCTCAAGAGTAAGTTACATCAGTAAAATATCACTACGTACGTAGTGGAATGACATTCAACAGGTTTTCAGGACCTCAAATGTGTTTGATCGTCTTTATCCTGTAATGGTCCAAAATACACTAGTTTTAAATTGTCCTAATTTCCATACTAACTAGCGTAATAAACTGCTTAAAACTAAATAATATTTGAATGAATATTGGCTAATTCATTTATGACAAAAAAATAAAAAAAAACACATAGAGAGATAGAGAATGCACAGTAATTAGCTAATACTTTCCTGTAGATGTAGGTTGCAATTTTCTCCCAACAGCTAATATCTAATCTGGCCGACCCGACCCGGACCACCCAACTCATATTGCAAAGATTGATCTGCTAAATGCATAAAATGGGCAACTGTCTGTTAATGTGCCCGACAGGCATGTATTTGATGCTCAACATGTTGGTTTTGATCGATGCAGCTTTAAAACATAGTGACTGATATGGGGGCAGGAAGGTGGTTTAGTGGTTAGCGTTGACGCCTTTTGGGCTCGAGCATGCAGGCAGGCTGGAGCCGGCATCCTCCCACAGTCGGAAGTTGGGCTTCATAGTAAATAGGTGTTTCTAAATTAGTAATAGGTGTGAAATAACATCCTGTGTGGTTTCTGCAGATAATCTGAATAACCCAGGGGTCTCAATGTTTTACAAAAAAACGTGAAAAACTGGTCTCAGCAAGGTGTTTGGATCTTCCAGAGACATTGGTGTTGGATTTTTAATCCCATTTGTTACAGGTCCTACACCTGCTGTAACTTCGGAAACTACACCACTCTGGCAACATTTCCTGTTCACAACTCTTGAAATGACTTTTCTCTCACCATCTTCTCTCTTTGTATTTCACTTTTCACTATTTGTCAACAACATCAGTTCTGAGGTGGCTTAAATGTCATTTGATTGATGCTTGTTCCGCTGGAAAGGGTTGTATTTTGTTTGCACATTGACATTGCATCACTTTGTTTCGTACAAAGTTCTCCTCAAAAGTCAGTCTGATGGTCAGAAAAGAAGAACTAGCAAAAGAGCTGCGGTTAAAGTGAACAGCGTCAATTCACTTTCCCAACATGGTATGCAGGGCCCCAAGGAGGGCAGCAATCAGGGGAGGGGTGGACTGGAGTTTTTCCCTCTATCTCTAATGAAATCACTGGTCCATTTTTGGGCAGTGTGGATAAAGTGCCATTCTCCCGCACCAGGAAGGGCGGGCAGACAGCCATGGCTGCACTCACTTCATTAAAATTTCCATTTCTTCAACAGCAGGAGTCACAATGAGCCGTGCTCTTGTGGCCCACAGAGCAAATGTGTGTCTCTGTGTCCGTGCTCCAGCATCAGTATGCAGCTGGTACTGTAGCTCAGAAATGACTCAATGCTGACCCGTAGGGCTGTGGGTGTCTTTTTGTGTGTGCATAAAGAGGGGGTAGTGAGAGTTTGAAGAGCATGGATTGTTATGAATATGCACAAATTAATTTTTTCTCATTCTCCGCTGCTTCATTCAGGTAAATATCAGCAACGTAAACATTGCAAATCAATATGGCTGTCCAGAGCAAGGCTCTGTCTATCACCCTCTCTCTCTCTCTCTCGGCTGTTGAAGACAGCACAGCGCAAGAACGACGGATTGGAAAAGATTATATGCTTTAGACTGTTTCTCTGCCATTACCAGCTGGGCCAGGCAATTAACCTGCTTCATATGTTTCATCTGAGGCCAACAAAACAAGTTAATCTGTCCCAAGCTGCGGGGACCTTACTTTATTAGAGAGGAAGAGAGGGAGTCGGAAACCCATGCTCAAATGGTGCTTTATTGCCTTCCCTTTTCCAATTAGCAGCTGCCATCTTAAATCTTAGCAGGTTCGGAAAGTATGGGCTGATTACCTATGCAAATGAGAAGAAAGCTATAATAAAGCTGTCAACACAAATAAACGGGTTTAACATAGGAGCATGCTGCAATCTCAAGCATTGCCCACTGGGCTAAACAAAAAGCGACAACACCCCAGAGACACTTAAAGTTGTAACGAGACAAACTGACCAATGTTTATGATCGTACCTTTGGGCTGAACTTTGGCCAGGACTGTTTGCTCAAATCTCACATATAGCCAGGTGCTTACAAGCTGTGATATTGTAAAGCATCAAAGTCGGTCCTTCAGTTACTGTATGAAGGTGGAATTTAACAAGTTACAGTCAGAAAGGGAATATGTAATTGAAAGTTAACGCATAAGTGAGTGATGATAAACACAAGTTGCTTCTTACAGCCAAAATAATCTATGCTGGCAAAGCCAGACACATACGTTTCTGTGCCACAATTGCTTGTGTTTGTACCGTGCTGGAGAGTTTTCATAGCTGTGAGTGCTCTTATTGTGTTGCCATCTTTATGACAGTGATGCAGGATGTTCATCATTTCCAGATCCTGTGGCTGATCAAGAAACTGATTCCAAAGCTGCTTTTGAAGAGCAGCACAAGACGCTACATGGCAGCTTCTCCACGACTGCTGTGCCTGCGTGGGTGAGTACGAGACACTGTAAAGTGATTTGTGCCGCTTTTGAATTAAAAGCAGTATAACCGCAGTCCATTTATCTGCCCTTTGCACAATAAAGGGGTTGAGGAGGTGGGCAGCCCCCTCTCTGTTCTCGTTTGAACAAAATAAAATGATTTACTGTTGTGTAAATTACTTCCTTCAGTCAAGCTGAGCCAATCACAGACTTTCAGGGGATGACATGTTGTGAGAGCACAAGGGAAAGGAATCACTTCATATTCAAAAATCTAATAACCTCCTTCAGTATGCCAGGGGGGAAATCCTTTCACTTTGGTCTGAAAATTGAACTTATTCGATTAACATGTTTGCTTTCATCAGGAATTTCATTTCTTTCAAGTTGCTGTGTATGTGTGGGGATTTGTGCGAGTGCACACTAAGAAACCGCCTTGGTGGATTTGCAGTCAGTGGGTGGCTCACATTAGTATATTTGCGCAGTGCATCCATGCCCTTGAGGAGAGTGTTACACTAAAAATCATATGTAGCTCACACACACAGACCTTTCTAATAACGCAGGGGTGTCACATGAGTCAAAACTAGAAATAAGACACATAACAAACACAAGGAAGGAACTCATCGCTCACGCATACGTGGCTGCTGTTCCTGTGTTAAAAAAACGGGAAGCTTTATTTGCACACTTCACCACTTACGGTAATTCGACACAAAGCATAGATCACAGAAAATGTAAATCCATGCATTTTAATGTGAATAAGCAATACACAGCCCTTACCTATCTCTACCTGCTCAATTGGCTTCAAACAATTCCCAGAGACCACAGATAAGCACCATACCAGGAGATAAAACCATCTGAGTGAGGCGGTGGGAGTGGAACACGCGCTGTATGCTGTGATGTGGAACAGCACGGAGCAAAAACAATGCACGCTTAGCTGCATGGTAGGAAGCGTGATGAGTTAGATTCAAGAAATGCAAAGCACAGAGGGAAGGAGGGAGCAGGAGCAGGAGGGGAAAATGAGAGATGGGGTGACTGTGTGAAAGAAAAAACATAAGCGCAAGCAGAGATGTAGCTGCTAAGTAGAAGGGGGAAATAAGACAGAGAGGGGTGACAGAAATTGCAGCGCGCTGGATAACAAACACACGAGGTGAGCCGAAAGTTAGTAAAGCTCAGGGAATGAAACGGAGAGACGGAGAGGTAGGGAGAGGAAAAAGTGAGATGTGGAAAAAGAAAAAGAATCAAGTTAATCTCCTTGAAGTGTTTACTTCTCTCTGGTCTCAGATAAAGGCTGTCAAAAGTAAAACAGGCAGCTTGAATGTGTGTGCTGGAGCGAAATTTCCCCGAAATTTTGTTTCATTTTTTTTTTTGTCGGACTGAGACAGTGTGTCACGTTTGTCAGTATAGATGCGTTTTATAGGCTGTTATTTTTTTACAGGACAAGGTGTTTCGCTGAAGTATCTGGTGGATACATTGTTAGCGGGTAGCAGATCGCAAACTGCGATTGTCCCACGAACACGGTAATCCAAGGTGACTGGGCCCACACCAGGCCTTATCACTGCTGACCATAAAAACCCTATGGCCAAAGCAAAATACAATCTTGAGGAATAATGATTACGTGCCACCTAAACAGCACCTAACACCTAAATAATATACTATGTCGATATATTTTGGCCATCATTCTAATGTGAATAATAACAGTGCACTCTGCAAATTAGTAACTAAGTCCTGACAGCAAACAAGGCTGTATGGAGAAAGAAGCATGGAATGTCCACCTCTGCACCGTAACTGAACAAACAGATCAGTGAAAAGACAAGTGAACCAACTGGCTATATTAATCATACATACAATAATTAAATCATACAATTTATTTAAGGTAAAACCTGGTCTGTTCAGTGGCATGTGTGGAATTACAGCAGGTGCATACCACTGTGTGTGGTCCATTGTACGTAGTGGTCGCAGATGGCATGTTCCTGTGCTGTAATATGAAGCCAAGACAGAACTGCCAGATACAGTTCCTCTAATGTTGTTGCTCCAAAAGCAACTCAAGTAGACTGACCGGTAGAAACACTTGCTTCAACGAGGTGAATTTCTATTTAGCACACCCATTTCATTATGCCAAGCCTTACAGTTGTTCTGATTAAGGTTGTGACCTCTGGGTGCTGTCTAGAGTCACCAGAGGCGTTACCTGGCTGGAGCCACCACACAGACAGTGGATGGAATGTCATCTTTAAAGACGGGATTTAGCACTTTGATAATGTTCAAATTCAAGTTTGAAGAGCATTCCTTTGTCCAACTTTAACCCCTTTACATCATGAGTTGTGAAAGTTTTGACAGTGCATTCCTATACCATTGGACAAGAGGCGGGGTACACCCTGGACAGGTCGCTAACACAAACCCTGACAACCATTCACACTCACACCTACGGCCAGTTTAGAATCACCAATTCGGATGGTGGGAGGAAGTTGGAGTATCCAGAGAAAACCCACGCAGAGAACATCAGGGAGAACATGCAGACTCCACACAGAAAGGCAGTACATGGTTTTAGTGACCTGACCATGGATTTGAACCCGTGACTTTCTTGCTGTGAGGCTAACCACCTCGCCACTGTGGTACCCCTTTGCACTGTACTTTTGACAAGCAACCCACAGGTGCTAACACTGACTAACCTAGATCACTTCAAGAGACATGATCTGACTTATTTGTCACTCCATTGCATCATCGTGTTTCCTGACATGGACAAGTAGTATAGTGGGTAGAAAACCCACAAGGTTCTAAAGTAAAAGTAACATGCTTTTCATAAAACCACAAACCTTGTTGCACATATTCTTCATTGTAGATACAATGTATTCACCAGTGATTCACCACCCTTGGGCAATTTTTCCACTGTCAATGACTTTCACTTTTCCTTTCCATCATTTACATTGACACAGATTTAGTTCCCACCCACAATACTGAAACTAAATACCCAGACCGGCTTTAGCATAATGTCACCTCACCACAGTACCTCCCATTCCAACCACTTTTATCGGTGACAGACCTGCTTCTTGGTAAAAGTGCAGCACTGAAGGAAAGAAAAAAATGTCAAGGCTGCCTTGGCATTTTCTCCACTTCACATTCTCCTTGCCAAGCTCATGCTCTGCTCTGCCATTTTCATCCAAGCCACCAACTCACAGCCCGGCCCACTACCATCTCATGTGCTTGCCAGCAAAAGTAGATTACAGAGAGAAAATGTCATAAACTCTATGGAGAGGAAGCATAGGTTGTCAATTATACATGTCCCACTCTGCTGCTATCTCTGACTCTCTTTCTCCACCCACTCGAAGAGACTTGGCCGAGGCTGGCCTCATGTCCTCATCTCCTCCATGCTTTCTCTGTCTTGGTCTGACATCTGTCTTTTATCACAATGCCACATGTGTGAACACACGCACACATACACAAAACAGCCCACATGTATGGTGCAGGAGTGAAGGTTGTCACAGCTGTACCCAAAATATTCTGATGGGTTAGAATTCCGCGTGGTCGGTAGAGAGCTGTGTTGCAGGGGACTGAAGCATGCATGTCTACATGCAGATGGCTCTATAAATAAACCACTTCAGAAAGGCCCACGGAGAAAGACGAAACTAGTGCAAAGAGCAAAGCTTTGCTGCTGATAAAAGGCAGCTTCAGCAGAATTTGTATTCACACAAATGCATTTTGTGTGATATATTTCTTACATAGACTAAATTAAAACTGTTTCCGTTCGTTTGTGCAGTCATAAACGATACCAGTGACGGCCAGGTGCTCCACCAATTGCCTCAAAATGCAGTTCATCTAATCAGCACAGGAAACTGACTCTTTGCAACTAAAATCTCTTACTCGGCATGATGAAAAGTGACACTACGCATGAGTGAAAAAGGGCAAACATGTTTTCTCTGCATTAAATTTTTAGGCATGCAGTAAACATCTGTTCATCTAAAAGAACCATGCCAGGCTGTCAGTGTCTCTCCACTTAACAGCTAACTCAGCCCGCTTAGGAGACAACTTATGGCCAACTAAGCAAGCTGTAACATTTTAGCTAAGTCGGGGGAAATGGGTTGGTTATCCAGTAAGCACGCCATTAACAAAAAAGCCCAGAATGGGATCAGTGAACAGACTCAAGAACTTAAAAGCTTTAGTCACCCGTTGCTGGTAGATATCAGGAGAGTAAACATAGTGAAGATTAAAACAAAGAAAAGAAGATTGGTTGTAGTTTTAGGTATAGCCTGCCTACATGTCCACATAGTCTTACCTATACAACTTTCTTTTGTATAAAATATCTATGCAATCCGCAGCTGTAACTCAAACAAGCATGGCAAGAATCAGCAGAACTCACTTAACCTGGCGGTGATGTTAACCATAGATGGTGATCCATAAATCGTCCTCCTTCTTATTCTTGTTTTATAGCCAAGCCTAGGTTGTTGTTGTTTACACTGCAAACAGCAATTTATCCAGATTGTAGATTTGTTAGGTTACTGTATAAACCAATAGAGAAAGAGGCTATGACATACATGTGGGCAAAAAAGTAAGACAAAAGTGGAAATTTGACAAGGGACAGAGGGAACATGGCTGACACAGAGAGGAGCTAATGAGGTGAAGATGTCAAGGCGTGTTGGCAGGTGGAGCACAGGTAACTATGGAATAGATGGGAGGAGCCATAGAGAGATGCTGGAAGGTGAAGGAGGGCAGAGATTGACAGGAAAGGTGGCTGGGATGCTGCCTTAAATGTGCATGTTTGTGTCACTGGTTTATCCCCTTTTTAATGTCTCAGCTTCGTTATAGTATCACAGATAGATAGAGAGCAACTTTTTTGAAAGCATGATTTGATATAACCCAGTGAGCTATTCTTCCACTGTTCTATTGTCATCATTTTTGACATATTTTCAAGGTGCAGTGTGAATACCTGTGTGTTTTTTAGGTGAGATTCAGACATAAATCGTGGGTGATGTGATCACACAATTAATGTTACGGAAAGATCTGCGAGCAGATGATCTATATGGAAAGGACACATTACAAAACATGTAGGACACTTCCAACATTCTTGTCATTATCTGTTATCTAATAGATAATGAAAGAACCTATTAGTAAATTTGTGCTGACGCAATTTAAAAAACAACTTTGTAATTCTTTTCAATATTTGTCTGAGTGCATTAGGAGCTTTCATTGTTGTGTGTGTGGCACAGTATCTGCACTACAAAGATTTTGCAGATATCTCTCTCTGCATACTTTTTCCCCCACTGACACGCTCAGTATGCAAAAGAAGCACCTTCACCACAGTCTCTCACACGTATCAGAGGGGTCGAGTGACTAGTGCTGGGCACTGAGAAGTCACTTCAGCATGTTTCTCAGCAGTGTGGTGTATCGGAGTGATAATGACTCTGACACAAGAGAAGGCACATCCACTGTTGGTACGCATTACGTAGAATATATGTGAGACATTGTGAGGCAAGCCCGCCAAATTTACGGTATTTGTTGAGTGAGGAGTAAGTACAACCCCAGCAGAATAAAAAAATGAGCCTTCCTTCAGATTTTAATTCACGCTTTTATAACTTGCAGTGCATGAGTCCTTCTAATCTTGATTTCAAAATGTTAAGCACCTCTCCAGTATCAGTTTGTGTTTCTTGAAGTACAGTAGTTCATGGTGGAATCTGAGGTGTGATCTGGAACTTAACCGTCATAGAAGCCAACCTCTTTCCAGTTTCAGCTTATTAAATGGGGCATGACGTTTGAGTACAGAATCTGCTGATGTTTAGTGCAATGTATTTCATTATAGGTACGGGTAGGTATTGATTAGAGTGCTGATTAGAAACCATTATTGCAAGATAAGCCATCTTTACTCTTTACACTTGTAGACTTCCCCTTTAAGATGAGTCATTGCTAGCGCCAAGATTGTGTAGGTCTCCCTTGTGCCTCCAAAACAGTTGTGACTCAAGAATAGACATGTGCCTACTGAGGGTGTCCTGTGGTATCTTGAGAATGTTGTTAGTGAGGGCCTTTGGTCCTTGAGGGGAGGGGTCTCTGTGGATCACCCCACAGATACCTCATCTGTGGGATCTAGTTGTCATGTCTTCCGTCTGGGTCTTCCGTCATGTCTTTTCACAGTCACTGTTTTGTTCTGTCATGGTTTAGTTTCTTGTGTTTTTTGTATCTTGTTAAGTTCTCGGGTTTTTATAGTCGTGGTTAGTGTTTAGTTTTTCAGTTTTCTGTTTCCTGCTTTATTTTGTGAAGTTCTTTGATTTCCTGTTTGTCACTTCTGTGTTTTCCTTTTGATTAGATAATTGGTTTCACCTTGTGTTAATTCTTGATTTGCTTCACCTGTGTCTTGTCATTACTCCAGGGTCACATTTATCCATGTGTATTTTCCACCAGAGGCTTGTGAGAGCAGAGAATAATGAACCTACATTGGCATTCTTCATCACACGACAGAGTAAAAACATGAGACGTGAACGTCATTTATGAAAGAAGATGTCCTGTTTGTTCCTAATCTCTGCTGATTCATCTGAGTGACTGAGCTGTTGGGTCATTTCTGTTAAGATTTGCAGCAGAGCAGAGAAGAGCACAGAAACTCTGACGTATTTTAATATATCAAAATGAATCTCACCTACCCTTTATTATTTGTTTCTCCAGGCTTTCATGTGCGTGCCCACTCCAACTCAAGTTTTACTAGACGTCATAAGAAGCAGAAATGTTTGATCTGGAACTTTAATTTTAAACTTTAAAAAGCAAGTGGAAGATGCACTTGGTAAAAACATGGACAGGATGAACACAGAGAGATAGAGGGTTGAAGGGGAAGTTGACAGTAACCGAATGAGTGTCTTTCTGTATTTAATTCATCAGTGGAGCCATTCCTCTGTTTACATCATATTGTGAGTGACATTCGGCAAGTTTGCTTTACAATAAAGAATAAATAAATAAAACTCCTGAGCTCTGTCAGGTGTCCTCTTTTCAGATTGCTCTCCCATCTCACTGCTGAGTAAATGCCAGTGCAGTAGGAAGAGTCGTAGTGACAGGGACAGTGAGAGGGTTCTCTTCAGTTTCATTCAGGGTAGAAGGCGGAAGATGAAAGCTACAACAGGAAGTGAACTGCGCATTATGGTTGGTGCTGGAGTGAATCACACGCCTACCTCTGTGTATGTGTGTGTGTGTGCGTTTGCGTCCATTAGATTCATATCCTCCGTCTTCCCTACAGCACGTAGACACGCTAATGATCTGCCACCACTTCTGAAGCTGGATCCAGCCCGTTCTGTGAGCACAGTGACACGATCGTATGGATGATCTACTGTACCTCGGCCCTCCAGCCACACAACAGGAACAAGTGCACACACTTAATAAATTGGACTACTTCCGCAGACACAAGGGCCGAATGTGATAAGCATTGATCGTGGTGTTCGTCTCGTATCACTAATAGATGTACTAAGGTCCCATGTCGTTGTTTCCAAATGATCTCCCTGGTTATGACACTAAAGGGCCAGTTCACTACAAAACCACAGATATAAATCCTTACCCCGCTACTCGCTGTTGGCTTCTGCTGGCGTCGTCCATCATAGTGCTGCAGCTACGCCTCTATAATACCCTTCACACCGTCTGGAATGGTTCCAGTTCTTAAAATAGTGTCAGGGACTTGGAAGGAGGTAGAGTGTACTAGGAAAAGAGGAAACGAAGGGGAAGACGACAGAGAATATGAAAGGGAGGAAAAATGACTGCAGTGGTGCTGGTAAAGAGGGCTCCTATTAGGGCAGTGGTGGTAGAAATATTGGCCAGTGTAGCCCCGTACCATTTGTCCTCGTCAGGATCTTAAATAGAATCGGGATCAATTATTCATGGACTCCATAACTCGCAATAAATGTTAGCCGAGGCGGTGCAGCCTGGGCAAGGCAGAAAAAGTGAGGTTAGAAGCAGTTATAGAGGGCCAAGTTCAAAAGTCTGGACAAAACAGCTGAATAACCAATTATAGTCCAGACCTGGATGTGACATTTAAAAGCCCTTTCCTTTGTTTGATGTGCCACTTTAACGGCACAATAACCTGTGAAAACACAATGCAGCCCTGAACCCGACAGCATCAGATCAGCTCGGCATTAATAATGCTGCTTGAAGCTAACAGCACTGCACACCGGCTTCAAAATGCATCACCGGCAGAACAACAGGTTGAGATGCATTTGCAATTATGTGTAATTACTTTATGACATTTTGCAGCGTCTACAACTGCATGCACACATTTAAAAGGCTCAAGTGCAGAGGGGGTTTTAAAATCAACTCCATTTAACCACAGTTTTAAAAAATGATGCCGATGTGAAGTTATCACGCTGTGAAAATGCAGAATGTCAAAATGAAGCACATCAAGGAGACACAGACATAAAGGAGGGCATTTGAGAACTTTTACATTTACAGCCACTAAGTTTGCTGGGGGACCAAGGCCACTTGTTACTATGGCTACAGTTCAACTTTCATAATTATTTGTAATCTCTGTCCACTACAGCTGCTGTGCTGTTTCTCATCTCTGGCGATACATTAAAAAAATAAAATAAAATGCCAGCTACCATGGAAGGACACTCATGTGAACATTTCCACAAATTCTTGTAGATTCTGCGGTTACAGTTTGATTAGAGCATCATCAGAGCTTAATGAGCATGGGTGGTAAAGGTGCAAATTTCAAAATGGTTTGTAAAAAAGGTGTAGCACCCTTCTCCAGATGGGGTCACTGTTGTTGCTCTTATATAGTCGTTAGATGCTTGAGGCGCTTTCTTCATGGTGCATACTTAATTCTTTTTTTAAAACAGACTCAAAACGTAATCAGACCAATAAGGAATAATTTATATGCAGAACTAGCAACTGCTAACTAATGGCAGAGCCAGAATGTGCAAAATGGGCAACATGTCAATAGCACACAATGGCAGCCACTGCTATTATTGTGTCTTTTTATGAGAAATTAGGATAAACATTGCTCAAGTCTACCACCACTACAACAGCACAGAAATCATCAAAAAAAAAAAAAAAATCTAGCCACTGCTGTGTTTACTGTTTCATCAGTTGACTGTCTGTCCTTCAACATAACTGACAAGATGTTCCAGTCTTAACCTGGATAAAAGAACAAAACCTGAGCAACGCCAGGCTACTTCTTACTCGGATGTAGAACTGAGGGTAGACTGATTGACACACTATCCCACTTTGTGCTTCAAAGTTGTGTACGTGAGCGTACTTGTTGGCGCTGCTTGCTAGCTTCAGTGGAAATCCCCGCAACACAATACACAGAAGTGTCTCAGAATTTTTTTTGAAGTGTACTTCTGATCATTTTTTTATATTTTGAACTCTTGCGTTTTTTTCTGAGCTTCAGACTATTTGTGACTTATGAAAGATTCCTTGAAGCTCTTTGGACTTGTAAATTCAGAAGAACTAAATATTTGCTGTTTGTGTTTTGTCGATAGGCAACGATTTGTTAAACTAAAGTGCTGTATTTTTGTACTGCACACAAGTCACTGTGTGGTGGTAGGGGTGGATGGTGGGTGTAGGTAGATACACTGGCATAGTCCACATCCTGAGATCCAGTGTGCTAAGTTTTAGGGCTCTTTTAAAGTACTGTGACACGTAAACAGCGTAAACAGCGTAACCTGCGCACGTAGCCTACGCAAATTTGTACTTGTGCGCTCATCAGTCTGCCTTGCTCTGTAAAATTGCCACCCAAACGCTAGTCGCAGTGTCTTTTTTGCCCATTTTTTCTTCATGTTTCATTTTCTAATTCCTGTTTCACTTTCAACAATGCCGACTGAAACTCTCACTGAAATTTCCTCGATGTGGTCCATCTTATTGAGCCAAAACAACGGAGATGGAGAAGCAGACAGAAATAATAAAGCGGAAATACGCTACAACAAGCGGACCAGTCACAGCTCTTGCGGTCTGTGCAGCTGCAACACGTTGTTACATTTCTGGGGAGGGTCTGGGTCTTGTATCCTATCCTATCCTATCCTTGACTGAGTGATTGCTTAAAAGTGAGAGCCATAAAAGTTCAGTTATTCACATACAGTAGACGTTTGTAAATCAATTTTGGTTTTTTGGGGGCATAAGGGCTGGTTAGCCGTGTCCAAGGGTGTGTGCTTTAAGATATAAAAAATATATAACGCAGAGTAACACAAGTATGAGCGTCTACTACCTACAGTGTGTACAGCTATAAATCAATATGTAGCAAATAAAGAAGTAGTATCTGTCTGGAATAGCGCTGCCAAGAAATACGGTAGCAGTTACAGAGGCTGATTTAGTATGAATTTCCCCATCTACACATCGACACAAAAAGGAAGATTATAACAGTCCTGCACGTACACTCTAACACATTCATTCATCACTTAACGTTTTCTGTTTCTTTCACTAAAATACAGACTGTAATTAGCTGTGCATTAGTTATAGCCGTTAAATAATTGTTTTTTGTTTTATATCACTCAGTCTCAAATGTGAGCACGGAGCCGTGATGACTGAATGATACTTTGAATTTGGATTCTCTACTCAAACCTCCATCAAAATGTCCCATGTATATCCACCCTGGCACGGAGATGCGAGCCTGAGGCCTGAATTATCACACAGAGACAGCTCTGGTGATAATTGACTGAAGGAATGCCAGGCACTTACTGATGAACATGGAAACACTCCACTGTGCATCTCCAAATGGCTTTAGCGAGCTAATGGTGGTGTGGGGGAAAAAAAAAATGAGCTCACATAAGGCAGGGGAGGTAATGTAGCTTCCAGCTCAGCTCATTTTCTCCAAACGAAAGAGATAATCTGGACCCCCCGAAGGCCTCAAAGATTGAAAGCTTCACAAGCGGAAAAGCCAAATAACTAAGAGAAATTAGACGTGAACCTGGGCCAAAGTTTTCTCATTCCTCTCCCATGACTCACATCAGAGGCGCTGACAATGTTCCCGCAATGACAAATAAAAGTGAAATAACAGTAATATCCCTTTTCGCTTATTTTTTTCTCTCCTGTCTTTATTGCTTTCATTTCTGCCTTCCTTCCCTCAGCTTGCACAACTCCTTCTTTCTTCATTCATTCCTGTCTCAGTCCTTTCCCCTCCTTTTCCTCTCCGTGCAGACAGAAATGCAGACTGATTGTGACAACTGGAGCACTTTCAGTATCCAGATGGACTGGCAACCAACTGTCTCAGCAGAACGGGGCTTTTATTTCCACCACCAGCTCCTCTCTTCCCCTCTCAACCTGCGCAGCTAGCGCCTGAGAAGGGGTTTGATGGCACCAGAAGTGAAGAAGACAGAAGTGAAATGAATGCAATGTTGAGAAATGCATGATGCAATTTTTATCTGCGTTAGCTGTCTCTAATGAATCTTTAGATGTATTATATAAAAAATAATTCTAATGTAATTATCTGATGTTTTGTTATCCTTTAACAGAAATGCAAAGATATATTTAGGAAATTAAAACCTCACTCAACTAATTTGTATTTTGGGAAATACCACTGCCAACAAGAGAATTATCCCTATTTTTGATCAACATAATTTTTTAAAAAAAACAAACATTTCTTAAAATAATTCACTTGTATTCGACCTGCTAATTTTCATATACGTCCTCCATAGTTGAAGATGAGTTCAAACCCCACCCCCCTACAAACTAAATGGAACATTCTGTGCTGCACAACAATTAGACGCCCCGGCAACAGTGGCTGCTTTTGTAAGGTGTTGGTCGTCTTCCAAACAAGAGGCAATGTGGAGGATGTGTTGAGAAAAACAAAATGTAAAAACAATCTGGGAATATTAAACGGCAAAACAGCCACCCTAAGGGCACGTGGCGATGCCTGATACAGTTCAGCTAAAGGGCACTATGAGCAGTGGTCAATGTGAAACTGAGAATGGGTGACAGCACACCAGCTGCCAGTCCTGGTATCAGTTCCACTTACTGTGGCATGATTTAAAAAGTGAATGCAATATTAACATAATGCTTCTTGATATTTCTTAATTACACCTTACACACACGTTTAATTACCTTGAATTAATTACTTGCGAGGCCTCAAGCTATTCAACCTTGGAAATTGTTTTGTTTTCCTCTCGACAAAATGGAACACACTGAAGTGTTGCGTTTGGAAATATGACATGGGTTTTAGAGCAGTTTCATCCCCAGGAAACAATTAAGAAGTGTGTTCTGACTTCTAATGTCCCTACCCCACTGAAACCATTTCTGAGGAATAATGGTTAGTGACAGTTTAAAAATTCTCTAGGCCATGACACAGGTCTGCAAAAACAGGAACTAAAAAGCGCTGGTAACTGTCAAAAACCTACTGGATAGAAGAAGTTGTATAACATAACAGCTCTTATCTGATAACAGTATGGTAACACGTCATTTGGATTTCATTATGAGATGTGTTTTAACTCAAATGGAGAAAAACAATACCTCAGCACGGAATTGGGTAGCTCTTAAACCATTCAGAGCCATTTTGTTTTGAATAAATTTAAGTCAGTGGTTCACAGATGACATTTAAGACTACGTTGCCAGTGTTGCCAGATACAGCTGGTTTCTATACTTACACAAAACCGCCCACATGAGTATGAGCAGGCTAGTGGTTATGACAGGTGTAGCCTATATCTGGCACACTAGGATCATACACTGATGAGCCAAAGCGTTAATACTACTCACAGGAGAACTAAATAACATTGACCATCTTGTGCCAATACAATATTCTTCTCGGAAACTTTTGGGTTTAGACATGTACCATCCACATAGATCAGACCAGGCACCCCCACCCCATAGCGATGACACCAGCAGGATGCAGCCTGACACTAGATTCAAAACTGATCAAGTATCTGTGGGATGATCCACAGAGGCCCCTCCCCTCAACCCATAGGGCCCAAAGGCCCTCACTAACAATATCCTGTTGCCAGACACCACAGGACACCCTCAGAAGGACCATGTCAATTCTATGATGAGTCACAACTGTTTTGGAGACACAAAGGAGACCTACACTATATTAGGGAGGCAGTTATAATGCTGTGTCTGACATGTGTTTTTCTGTTTGAACAAAATGAGAAAACAATTAAATTACAGGATAAATGTCGCCAAGCAACGTGACAATCTGTGTCAGCTCCTTTTAAATGTGTCTGTGGATGTGCAGTTAACACGCAGCCTCACTCTCACTACACAACAATTGGTTTGCTTTTCCCATTAAGTCTAATTTTTGTAGGATGATTCAAAGTCAAGAGTTCAAAGTTATTTCCAGTTAAATTAATTTGTCATAGACTCTCTCTCCTTTTCAAGACTCATGTCTACGTAAAACCGTATGTCTTATTTGCTCAAACTGCATGACATGAAAAGAAGCATTTAATATTATTTGTTTCTACTGTGTTTCACAAAAAAAATCCAACAACACTATACCATAATAACGTAATAAAAGGTATATAATCCTACAACACTGTATATCAAATACAATTGTGTGTGTATAACTGTAGGATGTTCACTGAAAGAGGTCTGAGTTAATGACAAACTAGACAAACATAAATTTTTGCATTTAGTTCTGGGCTTTTTTCCTCGTGAGCCTGATTTATAAGAAAAGCAAAACTACAGCTTACAGGAACATTACAGTAATCTGAACTCAAAAGTGAGTACAGACAGGGCAAAACTAATCTTTCGCCTCCATCGCCATCTCCGTGACGTTCCCAGCCCATACGCTGCAGAATGCGAATCTGGACACCCTTTCCCCGGCTGATCCCTGAGGACCCACAGCCCTTTTCCAGCTCCACATTGGAAGCCCCATGTATTATGCATCACCATCCAAGCCTATTTTGGAGCAGAGATGGGGGAAAAAAATAAAACAGAAACACTGAGCTTCTCAGGCTCCCACAATCACACCCACGGTTGCTCATGTTTCTGTGGGAAACGAGGTCTCGTTCTGACCATACGGAATTACCAAGAGTAAAACATAAAATATTTAGCATTGTCATCCCCTTCTTCCCCTCTTTACTTTCCAGCTCTAACTTCTTGAAGGGGGGAAAAAGGGGGAAAAAAGTGAAAGATGGCAGAGAGCTTACAGTATGTTTTCTTCTTGTGATTATCTGGATGGTTTGAGGGTTAGCATGTAAGGAAGCACTGTGTGAATTGGTGAAGGTTAGGAGCCCAAGATTTTCCCCCTCAGGGGATGGCGTGACTCACACGGAGGCGGAACGCGGGATTTGATTTATGGTGAGAGGAACGGTCTTGGGTTCAGATTGGTACTGGTTGGATCAAAGCGCTCGTGTAGCAGAGTGATGATGGTCGGGCAAGGCGAGGCATTTAGCATGCATAAATGGACAAACAACCACGGGCCAGTGTGTGTATAGTACATGCATACATTCATGACAGCATACAGGGCACAGAGCACAGAGCTTGCTATTTAGACTGGACCATTTGTTTGAAGCAGCGCACACCTACGGCACACTGGGTGACCTTGACACAGAACACACCGCCACAGGTACCTCGCTTTGAGAATGTGTGAACCTGAAAGGGCCCCCGTCTATTGACATCAAGGCTGTCTAACCAGACAGAGCTATCATTTTCTTCTCTCCAAAGGGCTGCACATTATTTGCGAGTATGTGGTAGCCATGAAAATGGACTGGCTCTAGCCATAAAGGTTTTTTTTTAGAAAGAAAATGACATTTTCTGGGTCTATCCATGTGTAGGCATGATGTCCTTCCGCATGCGCAAATCTGTCTTACATAGCTATTTTTCCTGTTTGCACTGATGCATGCAACGCCAAAAAGGCTTCCATGAGGAGGATAAAAGCAAAAATCATTCAATTGTGTGGGAACATTGGGGCCTTTTCAATTCTCACAGGGACATCAAAGCACACAGCAAGACGCTGTCCTATTAGAGTCCATGGGTGGGATGAAAATATATTACAACTACATCTACTCTCTGCTGAAATCCACAACTAGGGTTCCATAACAACGTGCAGAGAGTCATTCGTCTCTACTGAGGATTGCGATAAATCTAACCTTTGATGTTTAGAAACAAGAGGGAGGAGGAAGAGATGGGCGAGATGAAGGGGCCACTGCCGGAGCTGCATGGAGATGTAAAGACGCAGTAATGCACAACACAGCTAATGAAGCAAATTGAACTGAATCACACCGGATATTGAAATTGCACAGCAAGCGCGAGAGTGACATGGCATGCGAGCACAATCCACACAACATCTTAGATGCTCTGAAAAACTCAGCTCTCAGAGGGCGAGGAGACGCGTAAAGATTAGCAGGAAATAGAACAGTTTCATGATTATTTCAGAGCCTGTTAACCCACATATCACGTGTCCTACCATACACTGTGACTGTGGTAAGATGCAGACATGATGAAAGGGTCACACTACAGTCGAGTTGAAACAAGTCCAGCTTTCACGTGTCTGACATGCTTCCTATGTGTGTTCCTCCAAGGTTATGGGGCACTGGGTGTGCTATTAGGTGCGAATTAGGCAGAATTAAAAATGAAGCTGCTGTCATGCATTATTAACACCACCCTAATTGCATTTGCATAAGTTTATGGAAATCTCTGCACATGTATGTGCATGTGCGCAAGCGTGAGCAGTCACTCCTTCTCACAGGAGCACTCTTCATCCTGTAAACCCTGAAATGCTGTTTCAGATCCTCGTTTTTTTCCTCTCCGTGTTTACTGTGAAAAGGTTATTTTCTTTTTGTTAAAGGGAAAAGAACTAAAGTGAACACACCGACCTTTCAGTCACCAGATGGCTCTGTATCATCCTAACTTTGATCACATCTTAACATGTACTTTTTTTGCACAAGGCAGCATACTGCATCTACTTCACATGAAGAGCTTCGACTCATATGTAGCAACATTGCCCCTATGTGGCAAGATGAAAACAATGTTGAGACGAGGGTGGAGAAGAACAATCAGGATGGACCATAGATAGATGCATTTCTGTTGTGCACACAACACACTGTATTGTAAATTTAACATAACTAAACATTAATAAGTGCATAAAATATGAAAAGTACTACTCTTCAATATGTAATTATTCAAATATTCTTGAATAGGTGTCAGTCAAAGGTTAAATTAAGGGGGATTTGGGTCCCTATAGCCCTCATTCATCCGGTGATTTCCTATCTCTCTACTCTGACAAACAGAAAAACTTAAAAATCACGGGAATTGGGAGTGGCTTGGCAACATGAGCCAACCACTCACCAACCGGCATTGGCTTTTGCTTTAATGCATGAAATATTACAGACTGAGCATGTCTGTTGCCGATATCAGTAAAATCTAAAAATTAAAGAGAAAAAAAAATGCTGTTTTTCCATTAGAAACTTTTCAGGGTCTATCACATTTCTGTCCTTCTGCTGCTCAATAAGCAGGTCAGATCGTTTAACCCAGGCCTTGAGGTGATATTCAGCATGAACCAGAATTACTGAAGATCTCCTCATTCACCTGAATATTGAACGTAAGCAGCTAAAATGCAATGTATTAAAGCAGAGTGTCGTATTAAAAGCCTGTCTAATGTTTTGTCCATGTCTGTGTTTTGAACCTTGTAAATGATGGCCTGAAAACAGCTGCCAAGTCAAACGTATCAAGTCCACTCTACTCAGTATGCAGGTCTGAAGTTTACTTACTTGGCACTGATAAAGGCTCGGGTCTACTAAAAACGCGATCCTGGAGGTGGAGCCATATGCTCGTAACCTTTTGGAAGGACAGTGCAGTCTCATGTTGTATTCACCAGGCTAGCTGGGAAGACACTGGCTGACCTTCAAAATGTAGTTTTAGTCATGCAGTTTTCTTTAATTACATTGCAGGCTTTCAACATTTTGAAAAATTAATTGAGGAGTTATGGCATAATATTAATCCACACTTATAACTTTCAAGTTCTTAGTATTGTCTGTTGCTGAAAATGTGTGCACCATATCAAGTTGTAGGCTGTAAAAATCTAAAACAAAGAGCAAAGAAAAGCTAAAAGTCTCAGAGCTTAGGTTAATAGGTTAATCAGTATGAGCCACAACGCCCATATTATAAGATACTACTTTTCCACTTGTTAATATATAAAAAGGATTAGTGGAGCTTTAACCTCTCTTGAGTGTATTTCACCAGGATCACTTAGATGTCACTAGGTTACTGTACATAATGTACTGTGTAACAGTCATTCAGACAAAACATGCGATCACCAGACTACAGTCAATACTTTTTTATTGATCAAATGAGTTAAAAGGGTTCAATCTGTCTTATTTCTTGTGGGGCGAAGATAAGTGGATCTGCGGATCTAAGCATCTTATCAGCTCTGATAAACCTTGACACATATATCCGACCTCACCTTTGACCCTCCACATGCTCCCCTATCACAGATCAGTTCAGATAGAGAACTTTGGTTGGGAAACTATTGCACAACATAATAATGATGATAATAATAATTGTACAATGTGAAAAATAGCATCTCTGGAGAGATCCAACAAACTGTACTGAGTGTGTCTGGTGCTGCTGAGAGGCAGCCTGAGATTTCTCCGAAAAAGAGTGGAAGGAGTGGAGGGATCAGTTTACGATCAGCTGGACTGCAGTCTGGCAGTAAGACCGTGTGATCAATACAAACCAAACAGCAACTTTATCTTAACCGGCACAAAGTACCTCAGACACTTAACACAAAGACACAGAGGTGTACGTATATACTGTACATCTGTGGGGCTGATAAAGCTGATCAAGCAGATTGAAGCGCAGGTGTCTTATCTTGAAATGACTCAGAAAGAGAGCGTGAAGTCATGAACATTAGGGACTTTCTGCAAAAGGACACTTGAACCTAAATCTTGCTGCATCCTAGTAAACTAAATTTCTTCCCCACAACTTAAAAACTTTGATCACTGACATGAAAGCAGAGACGAATCTCTGCACTGTGGGCCATAAAAAAAGAAAGATTCCTGAAATTAAATTAGCCCTTAGATAATGAGCACTCGTTTCTTTAATCTACATCTTCTTTCTAGTCCAGAACATTAGAAAGAGTAATTGAAGAGGCCGCTTTGTTGGGAGGAAATGGTTATTGAAGAAAGAAAAAAAAAAAAGCTATTGAGAAAAAAAGACATTTTTTTTCCATGAAAAGATGTATAATTGAAGAGTGTGTGCACCATACTGCAAGGTAAGCCAAAACATACCAATGCAAACACACTCGCTGTCCTGAGGGAATTATCAGGCGGACCCTGTCCTTTGGTTTGCACACGCACACACACACAGTGTATATAAAGGGCTGGGCCATTGAACTGTCTCTCTTACTCTGACAAACAAACCCAGAGCAAACCACCGCCGCACGCACACGCCACTCAAAAATGCCTGCAGATTACAATGGACGCTGGGAGATGGCGAGCAATGAGAACTTCGAGGAACTCATGAAGGCCCTCGGTAAGTTGCATGCAACACGTGGGGCATAGCAATGAAGGAGAGAATGTGGCTTGTAAACCTCTTTAAAAGCAGGCACCTTGGAGAATGCTACATTTAAAAGGCGCAGCCAACGAGAGGGGAAAGAATGGGCAGAAAATCTGGGATGGGGTGCGACTGAAAAGAGGAGAGGGAGAGATGGAGAGGCAGAAGACGAGTTGTGTGGCACTGCTTCATTTCCTCATTGAGCTGCTGTCGGGCCAAGTTAACCTCCACTCTGTGAGCGTCTGCTGCCTGTTACCACGCCAGATAAATATTGATTCACTCTTTTCTGCATTTTCAATCTTCCGATCCGGACATATCCGGCCCTGGATCGGGCGCAAGGCCAGCTTGTCATTTCAAAAGGTGGGGGAAAAAATAAAACCTCTCCTCCTTTTGGCGCGTCATTGATCAGACCCAAAAACACTTCCATTATTCACGACTCGCTCTGCAATTCATAAAACAACCCCAGCACACAGGGCTCACACAAAATCCAGGAAATCCTCAATGCCTCCACCTCATTTCCATTGAGCGGAGAGGAAAATTACATCCTTATGGAAATGGGTCAAAAATATCATTTAGATGGGTAAATATAGAGGCCTCATCTGTAATAGTGATGGGGAGAAATTGAATTTTCACTTTGGGCAAATGGGATATGAATATCTAAATGCTCAGGATGGGTTGGTTTTTTTTAACAGAGCCTGGCACTGGAGAGGGCAGAAAAAATCATTTAGGTCTGTTCTGACTGGGAGCAAGGTCATTTTTAAAGGGTAAATGAGACTGTCAGAAGGACCAGCAGGAGGGGGGATCACAATAAGCAGCCTCCTGTGTTCCCCTGTGGATGTGTGCTTTTGGTGTGTTTGTGCTCACAGCAAACAAGGACGCTCAAAGCTCCAGAAAACTCCTGCAAAACTAACAGATCCTTGAAAGTCATTACATGCATTTAGCATTTTTGCACATTCTTGCAGACATCGACTTCGCCACCAGAAAGATAGCCTCCCACCTGCATCAGACCAAAGTGATCGTCCAGAACGGAGACAAGTTCGAAACCAAGACCCTCAGCACCTTCAGAAACTACGAGGTCAACTTCACCGTGGGGGTTGAGTTCGAGGAGTATACGAAGGGCCTGGACAACCGAAAAGTCATGGTGAGAACGACGGTTTCCTGAATAGTTTTACCCTCAGAGCTCTGGGCAGTTTGAGTAATTACAGCTCGTACACTGACCATTGTTTATGTATTCGTGTGGTGGTGTGTGACAGACAACGGTTACCTGGGACGGAGACAAGCTGGTGTGCGTTCAGAAGGGGGAGAAAGCAAACCGAGGCTGGAAACACTGGATTGAGGGAGACCTCTTACACCTGGTGAGTTAAAGGATGACATGCTGATGGGTGTGTAAAAATCACTGCTATCTGTAAAATTGGCCACAAAGTAAACACCGTATAAATGTTAATTGATGGACTCTTTCTCAGTCACACCACACTGCTTTGTTTTCTGATGTGATGGCAATAACAATAAAAAGATTATCAATCACTATCTGAGAGCCGGGTACGAGCCCTGCCTGATTATGTAGCGGTGACATGTTTGTTGCATCGTGCTGATCGCAAAGTCTAAAGGTCTGCGTCTTGTCTTTCAGGAAATCACAGTCCTCGACAAAGTCTGCCACCAAGTATTTAAGAAGGCACAGTGAGATGTGAAGAAACTTTATCTCTATTTATAATGTGATTGTGGAGAGATGCTGCAATAAACTGATTTAATACGACTGTTGTCCTTAATAGATCTTTTTTTTATTCAAGATATTGTGGTTATAAAATATGCACTACAGTTGTGCACACACACAAATGTCCCAAGAGAAATTACTAAGATAAGATTTTAAATAGATATAAAATTATTATTATTATTATTATTATTATTGATCTCAGTCAATTTTAAAACCCATAAGGACCCACGGTGACACGGGTGTCACACACCCTGTAAATACTCTGGAAAGTTCCAGATAGAGCTTTTTTCTTGAATACAACTCATGAAGTCCCAGAGTGACATCCACTTAACATCCTGGCAAAGTCATGTGACAGTATGTGAAATGTTGTCCTTATGACATCACTTCCAAAATGGTGGTATACCTGGTAGCATTTGGGAGAGCGCTAGCTAATTTTGAAAAATAGTTTTTTGGACTGTAAAGGTAAGTTTTAGCCCATGTAACAGTTGTAATCATTTAATAACAAGTCCATGATCACTTTTAAGCTGTTCTGACCACATTACTTGCACAAATTTATGCACAGAATGTTTTGAAAAATTGCTGTGACATATGTGTCACATCAGGCCTTTAACATAAAAATTGCTGTGGAAAATACCATGTGACGTATATGTCACAATAAGAAAAATGGCAATGATTTGCTCAAATAATTAAGCTCAATCAGTTAATTTGTATTAACTGATTGTATCAGTGGTTCATTTGAAAGCATAATGTCAAGTTAAAAAAATTATAACCTGTATAATGACACAAGAAGGTGCACATCAGTCCAAAAAGTTCACCTTTTTTTAGCAGAAACAGTTTTCTTGGTAAATAAATGGACAAACAAACACACAAACAGTTTTTATTAAACTATGCTGGCCTTGTCCAGTGTATCTTTTTTAAAATATTTTAGCATGCATAAAAAAAAAATGGTTCAGTGTTGGTATCTTTACATTTCCCTGACAACACTGACTCGCCAAACAAGCATGTACAGGACAAGTGAAGATCTGCCCATGGCTCAATATGTTTCGCAAACAATGCCTGGAAATCATACCAGAGGAGTACAACTCCATTGATGGAGTGGATTCATGGCTGGGGTAGACCTCCATGATGCATGCGTCGCAAGGTACGAGTACCAAATGAGGTCAAAGAGGTGGTATCTCTACCTGTTCTAGCAAACCATCATGCAAGGCCTAATAAATGCATGGTGACTATAAACTACTTGGTGTCCAAAAGCCACTGGATCAAAGCCACTGTTGAAAATACCTCTAATAAGAGCCTGTTTTATTGTTCAGCTTGATATTTTTGAGCTGCAAATCAAATTTGAACAATAATTTGTGGCTAAGGGCGGCACAGTGGAGAGGTGGTTAACACTGATGCCTTACAGCGAGAAGGTCACCAGTTCGAATCCATGGGCCAGTTGGCCTTTATGCGTGGAGTTTGCATATGTGGAGTTTCCCTGTGTCTGCGTGGGTTCTCTCCAGGTTCTCCATCTTCCTCCCACCATCCAAAGACATGCTCGTTAGCTTAATTGGTAATTCTAAATTGGACGTAGGTGTGCGTGTGAATGGTTGTCTGTCTCTCTGTGTTAACCCTGCGATGGACTGGCGACCTGTCCAGGGTGTACCCCTGCCTCTCGCCTGATGACAGCTGGGATAGGCTCCAGCAGACCCCGTGACCCCTAACAGGACTAAACGGGTATTGAAAATGAATGAATTTGTCACTAAACCTTATTAAAAAATAAGTAATTTTGATTTATATTGTGGAAATGCAAATAAAATGGTAACTCTGTGTTTCTAAAGAAGAAACTGCCAAGTGGATTTATTTTCAAATAACATATAAAATCTATAATAAATTTCCTTTAAACGCCTGATGTGACATATATGTCACTTTACAGATCTTGGCCACTAGGTGGTATTTTTCCAAAATAACACCAGAAATGTGTTCTAGGTGCTCCACCTGGTCTGTTTTATATTCAGCATAATTTTCCTATAAGTAAAAATGGGTCTGGGTTTTTATGGGTTAATACTTATTAGAAAATATATTATTAAAATGAATAGAGGCCCCTACTACATTTGAACTACTAGATTTGAATGAGAACAAAGCACCACATTCGTGTGAAGCCATCGTTTTTATTCATCTACTAACTTTTCTTCGGAGTCGCACGGGCTCACAGGTACAACGTGTTCCACTTCTCCGCCGGATCTTGAGCTTCTCCCGCAGGAAGCGCTCAAAGATCCACGTCGCCAAAAGAAGCCGCGTCAAACTTGACAACGGCAGAAGAGACACAAACCGGAAACGAGCGAGTTTCTCTTCAAGATAAAAGCATTACATTTACTGGCGTTGATTTTATTGTTTATGGTACCTTAACCACAAAACTAGTTTTAAAATACACCGTAAACTAATGATAACCAGTGGTGGGCACGCTAAAACTACATCTTCAGAATGACTACTGCTTATTACGATGTGTCATACAAATTATACAAGAACATATATTTCCTAATTGTGTCTTTTGCAGATACAATTAGTATCATACACTATTGTGTAAACATGGCTAATAGCTGGTTTTGTTTAAACTTAGATCAAATGTAGATAGACTGTACTGATGCGTGAGGGAATTTGCTTGGTCAAAGCTCAGTGGCGCATAAAAAAAAACACTACACCAGTAAAGAAGAAAAATAGGTGCACGACTGTTATAAGCAAAAAAAAAAAAAAGCTCATTATTTATTATAATCAGTTTGTTTAAACATATTTCTAGTGATTGATAATCAAAACCTTTTTAGAAGGTGTTTAATAAGTGTAACAGTTTTTACCTTTATTATGAAAATCTCTACCGGACCTTGGTGCGTTATTAAAACGGATTGCTTGGTTAGTAAACTTTAGTAAAAAGACCGACGAGGACAGTAGGCAGACTTGATTCTTCACTGGACATCATCGCTGACGTGGAGACATGGTAGGTAGACCAAACAAACGAACAATACACTTTGTCATTAAGTAGCCTATAATAACTGACCAGAATCACAACGGTATCATTTTCTTCTTGTGTCTTGTGTCTGTGGCCTTTTCATTAAGTTGCGTTATCTCTAAAGTCCGACACTTGGAAACTCCATTCAGCACAAACACTACCAGCAGTGCATGCAGCAAATAGATGCAACTGAAAAAGTAGAGAACCCCTTTGGGAATACTTTGAAATGATATTCAGAAACGAAAAGGTATTAGCCACTGACATGAAAAAGACTTGAAAGCACCCTGCCATTCTGGAGCAGGCATGCATGCAAAATGTGGTATGGGAAGTGTCAACAGACACACCCCCGCCCCTACCTCTAAACCTCAAACAAAATAGAAGTAGAACACACACAGTCCTCTGGCTAAAACCAGCAGCTGTTTCAAAAGTTAATTTCTTTCTGTGTCTCATCTCTCCCTTTTCATTTTTTCCGTCTCTCATCCAACAGCCTCTGCGTCTGGACATCAAGCGGAAGCTGACAGCTCGGTCAGACCGGGTGAAGAGTGTGGACCTGCACCCGACTGAGCCGTGGATGTTGATCAGCCTCTACAGCGGCACTGTGGTGGTCTGGAACCATGAGACTCAGGTCACTACCCGTCAGTTACACATTCACCTGAGCCCTCATCCTCCTTCATCCATGCTCGTGATCGTCTGATCTGAGTGTTTTTGCTGTGTGTAGATGATGGTGAAAACCTTTGAGCTGTGTGACCTGCCTGTCAGGGTGGCCAGGTTTGTAGCTAGGAAACACTGGATCATTGCTGGAGCAGTGAGTATATCACTTATTTACTGCCTCACATGAAGCTTTATTTATACAGTATTAAGTATGACATAGTAGCCTGCAAACTGCTTTAACTCACCGTTTAGTAAATCCATGTTTTAAATGTGCATACACATTGTTTTGTGTAATACAGTTGTGACAGTTTTAAATTAAAACTTCTGTTTAATAAGCCAGGTGCCATAGCCAAATTACCTTTCACTGTATTGCACTGAGCTACTGTTCAGATGCAGTGACTATCGCCAGATAAACTTGTGCTTTTGTGTTCCACCAATCTCTTTGTCTGTCTGCAGGACGACATGCACATCCGTGTGTTCAACTACAACACTCTGGAGAGAGTTTACATGTTCGAGGCTCACGCTGACTACATCCGCTGCATCACTGTCCACCCCACGCAGCCATACATCCTCACCAGCAGCGGTAGGAAACAACACCTACATACAGACACACAATGACGTGTGGGTCTACGTCGCAGTTACTCTTCTGTCGATCAGGACATAAATAGATCAGTTCACAAGAGAGCAACTTCAGTTGCTCTGGTATCCAGACTAACTTTGTGCATTAAGGCGGTTATAGCTTTCAACTTTCCATGCTGTTAGCGGACACATGCAGCATAATCAGCACACTCTCATCAGCACGTTACATGCGTATGCTTTCAGATGACATGACGATCAAGCTGTGGGACTGGGACAGGAAGTGGACGTGCAGTCAGGTGTTTGAGGGACACACTCACTACGTCATGCAGGTTGTCATCAACCCCAAAGACAACAACCAGTTTGCCAGTGCCTCTCTGGACAGAACTATAAAGGTATACAGACGCTTATGTGTGGCTATCCGTATCAGGACATTAATTGACATCATGCAACTTTAACCTTAAACCAACCCACTCAAAGTTTTGTGCAGAAACGGATGAAGCTATACTCCAGTTCCACATCATACACCCTCTATAATAATAATGTCCCCAGAATGTGCCTTCCGAGTGTTAGCACAGAATATTCCAACCTTTCAAGGCACAGTTTTCAAATGTTTTTTTGAATGAAATACACAATTTGTCTGTCTATTGAGTGTTTTGATATTTTAACACTTTTCTTAAACCTAATTTATAAGCAAGAAAGACATGGAAAATCTCACTTTCTGCAACATTGGACATTCAAAATCCAGACACCAGCTGCCTTGTTTATCTGACTGGAGGAAGTGTGGCCTCAGTATTGAGAAACACTACCTCTGACAGCAACACCGACATATGATATACCTCACTCACGTTATTTAGTTGCTGCAGTGATAATTAAACCAGCTGTTGAACTGCAGGTGTGGCAGCTGGGCTCCAAGACTCCCAACTTCACTCTGGAGGGCCATGAGAAGGGAGTGAACTGCATTGATTACTACAGCGGAGGAGACAAGCCCTACCTCATATCAGGGGCTGACGATCACCTCATAAAGATCTGGGATTATCAGGTAATGGCTAACAAAAACCTGATTTTACAAACCTGAACTGATTAAATTCACCTTTTCTCCTCTTTTAGACTAACAAACCACCTATCGGACACACGAGCATCTCTGCTGCATTCATAAATTGTGCAACATCACTAGCACTTAGCACTATTAAACTGTTATAACTACAAATGGTGGGCCGACATTAAATCCTGTGAATTAAGAATGTGTTTATCTACCAGAACAAAACTTGCGTTCAGACCCTGGAGGGTCACGCTCAGAATGTGACCTGCGTCAACTTCCACCCTGAGCTGCCAATCATCCTCACAGGCTCCGAGGATGGTGGGTAAAACATCTGTAGACTACACGCAGCAATTCTGTAACTCAAAAACTGGTACAGCATCTTGGTTTGACCTTGACGTATTTTTTGTTTCCTTAGGCACTGTTCGAGTGTGGCATTCCAACACTTACCGACTAGAAAACACGCTCAATTACGGCATGGAGCGGGTGTGGTGCATATGTGGCCTGCCCGGCTCCAACAATGTGGCTATGGGCTACGATGAAGGCAGCATCATCATCAAGGTGTGTGTACAGACACTTAGTATTCCCACTTATGACATTTTCATATTACATTTGGGGTGTTACGCGTGCACTGAGGAGTCATATGAGCCTTATTTCATGAATTAAATTATTAAAGGTAAATGTTTCCCATACCAGTCTTCAAGCCAGTTGATCTTTAGACTCTAAATAAGACCTTATATTGTTAAAACCCTCAAATCCTCCAGAGAAAATAGAGGACCTATTTATCCGCCACAACCTCAGGTAGAGTAATCTTACAGCTAAAGGGAATCATGTTGGCCTCTGATATCAAAAAATGTCTCCTTCTTTTAACCACCAGCCACCCTTCCCTCATGCCCATTTCCCCTCTTTTTTTTGTGTCCCATATCATGTACCTCATCCATCCTCGCTCCTTCTCAGCTGGGTCGGGAGGAGCCTGCCATGTCCATGGACTCCAGCGGCAAGGTCATGTGGGCTCGTCACTCCGAGGTGCAGCAGGCCAACCTGAAGGCGATGGGAGAGACAGAGATAAGGGACGGAGAGAGGCTCCCACTGGGTGTCAAGGACATGGGCAGCTGTGAGATATACCCGCAAACCATCCAACACAGCCCCAATGGGAGGTGAGGTACTGAGCTGTGGGTGGAGGAGATGTGCCATGAGAGGTTTTGAGTAAAACCAATCAGGAATTTTTTTAAGATCTGGCGAGTGTAAAATTGTTGGTTGTAGGTCGTTGTTCAAACAAACAGATCTTTTTCTCCTTATATTCTGATCACTGACAAATCTTTAAGAATTCCAGGTCTATAATTTAAAGTTGGCTAAAAAGACAGTTTTCATACTTGAGTTAAAACTGCTACTACCACTACCATGTGGTGTAAATGATAATTTTGATGTGATCCGAAGTAACAGTTCTGTTTTAAGTTTAGTTCATAATATGGCTAAAAGATACTGAAGGTTTCTGCAGAATATGTGTCAAGTGGTTTAATTTAGGATCATATCAGTGCAGGTAATTTTAAAAGATGCAGGGTGGTGGGAACTGTGCGGATAATCCTTGGTTGAACTTTCAAAATACTATTTCATATTTATATGTGTGTGTATTTATGTAACTTGTGTATTTGCACACCTGCAGATTTGTAGTGGTGTGTGGAGATGGGGAGTATATCATCTATACCGCCATGGCCTTGAGGAACAAGAGCTTCGGCTCTGCTCAGGAGTTTATCTGGGCCCATGACTCCTCACAGTAAGTCTTTTGCCCAGCAAGAAGAGTTCAGAATTTATTTTTCTAGCTGGCAGATGCTCAGCACCCCTCCCATGTCTGTAGGCTAATATGACGCAGAGCCAGCAAGCGATTAGCTCAGCGTTACATAAAGGCAAGAAACAGCGAGGCTGTTTTGTCCAAAGGGAAAAGGTGCATCTTTATAGACTGCAGCCAAGAAATACTGAGCTTTAGACATGCTGTCAATTAGATATTGTTACCTCTGGACAGTGCCAGGCTAGACCAGCAGCCTTTACAGTATGCTAAGCCAGGGCAATCTCATATTTGATGTATGCAAGTGAGGGTGGTATTGAAATGTAGTACTTTACTTAGAGCAAATTTGTGTATTTGCCAAAATGTACTTCTAATTTAAAACTGTTAACTGTATAAATCTTGTATTAAGAAAAATGACATTAACTGCGTGTGTTACATTTACAGGTATGCCATCAGGGAAGGCAACAGTGTAGTGAAAATATTTAAAAACTTTAAAGAGAAGAAGACTTTTAAACCTGACTTTGGGGCTGAAGGTGCGTCTCGTTCTCCATTTTCTCTATCAACTTATATTTCTAGTGTGTTTTATATGGAAACAACATGTATACCATGGGTAATTTACTAGTGTCCTGCTTCCAACAGGGATCTTTGGTGGCTTCTTACTGGGAGTGAGGTCAAACAGCGGCTTGGCCTTTTACGACTGGGAGAATGCGGAACTGGTCCGCCGCATTGAGATCCAGCCTAAACATGTCAGTTGCATCATCTATCATCTCGAGTCAGTGCATTGCTTCTGTCTGCTAATAATTCTGTATATTAATGTCATTAGGTCTTCTGGTCTGACTCTGGGGAGCTGGTGTGCATTGCTACAGATGAGTCTTTGTTTGTGCTGCGCTACCTACAAGAGAGAGTGTCAGCAGCCCTGGAGTCCAAGGAAGAGATGACAGAAGATGGGATAGAGGACGCTTTCGAGGTTCGGGATCGTACTTTTCTAAGCAGCTATACAGTAATTTAATAATAGTGTATTTAAATGCAAATGTGATGTTCGAGAAACTACACATATTCGTGAAAGGAATTCTGTATGTGTTTGAAGTTCTTCCTGTCCGGTATCATTTGTCAGCTTCACTTCTATCTGTCCTGTTTCTGTTGACCAGGTACTGGGGGAGATTCAGGAGGTGGTGAAGACAGGGGTTTGGGTGGGAGACTGCTTCATCTACACCAGCTCTGTTAACAGACTCAACTACTACGTTGGAGGAGAGATCATCACCATTGCTCACTTGGACAGGTATAACACTTGTGAATTCAAAAAGATGTCTCCACAAATCCATCTGTGATTTATTTATTTTATTTTGTTAGCTAAATGTGGAGAAAATCAGCCTTTTTTAGTCTTGTGTCATATTCCTTTCAAGATGTATTCATATCTATCCACATGACATTAGAAATTCACACAAAAAAATAACTATAAAAGAGCATTAACACAAGTATTTCCCTGGTGTAGGACCATGTATCTGCTTGGCTACATCCCAAAGGACGACCGTCTCTACCTTGGAGACAAAGAGCTGAATGTCATCAGCTACTCCCTGCTGCTATCTGTGCTGGAATACCAGACAGCTGTCATGAGGATGGATTTCAGCACGGCCGACAAGGTTCTACCTACAATCCCTATCGAGCAAAGGCCCAGGGTAGCCCACTTCTTGGAAAAACAGGTACATGTGTCCTTCAGTTTATACTTCTGGAAGTGCATCTCTGTGCTTCTCTGTCCTTCTGCTCGAACAGATCAAAAGCTCACGATTCGGATGAATGCATAATTTACAGAACATCCGGCAGCCAGATGGAGGACACATCTGGGCAGCTTATTTCTGTTTTAAAATATATTTCTCATGGGACAGTTGCGCTTCTCATGCAACCTATTTTACCATTTCACTTTATCACATTGATACACCGTTACATGTTTAATATTCCACTGTTGATCACTACGGCAGCTGACAGAGGACAGTACATTGAATGAAAATGATTGTTTTCTTGTGTCTTATAGGGCTACAGACAGCAGGCGCTGGCTGTTTCCACTGACCCAGACCACAAGTTTGAGCTTGCTCTACAGCTAGGAGAGCTCAAGACGGCCCACCAACTGGCACTGGAGGCAAAGGTCAGAGCAGAGGCAAAGTCTGTGTTCGCTGTGTGCTAGCAGCTCTATGCGGCTAAACGCTAACATCTGCATGCTCACAGCGACAATGCTGACGTGGCATGCATCATGTCTAGCGTGCTTACAGTCTCAAGTTTAGTGTGGTGGCATGCTAACATCTGCTAATTAGAATTTAGCACAAAGTACTTTTAATGGGAACCATGAGCCATTTGACACTTATTAAATAAATAAAAAAACACATAAAAATACTGTTCAGAAAGTGAATGTGCTGCTAAGACTTACTGCTGTTGAAAAGTTTGACTTTATATGCATCACCTTTAAGTTTGACCGGGTGAATCATCACGCTGTCATCCCATATTTAGTAACTGCTTCACAGTGTATTGTTGCAGAGGTTCATGCTTGTCATCTTGCTATAATCCGCTCTCCTGTCTCTTTGGCACCTCGGCATGCGGGGGCTTCAGTCAGAGCAGAAATGGAAGCAGCTGGCAGAGCTCGCTACAACAAAGTGCCAGTTTAGCTTGGCTCAGGAATGTCTGCACCAAGCTCAGGATTACGGGGGATTATTGCTGCTGGCCACCACCTCGGGCAACGCAGACATGGTGGGGAGACTGGCAGAGGGGGCGGAGAGCGATGGAAAGACCAACGTGGCCTTCCTCACCTACTTCATGCAGGGGAGGTGAGCAGTTGGGGAGTAGGGAAGAGGAAGGAGCTGTCAGAACTGGTTTATGTCTTTAAACAATTTTATTTATTCTTTTTTTTTTCTTTTTTTTTTCTTGCCCAGATTGGACAAATGTCTGGAACTTCTAATCAAAACAGATCGACTGCCAGAGGCTGCTTTCCTTGCAAGAACATATATGCCCAGCCATGTCTCAAGGTAACGCCGTTTCTAATAAGGTCAGAACATACTGGACGGCCAAGTGTCTTGCTCCAATTTAACTGTGTGTGTACGCATACATTAATCTCATATACATATTTATTCTGCAGAGCAATTGGTCTGTAATATCTATTAAACCTTTTTTTGTGGGCTGATTAAAAACCGTCAAAGTCAGTGAAAAACTATCCTATTCCTTAAAGATTAACCAGAATATGTATATCGTGTTGTGCATCACTGGTGAACAGTTTAAGCCTCTCTTCCTCCAGGGTTGTGAAGCTGTGGAAGGAGAGTCTGTCCAAGGTCAACAAGAAGGCAGCAGATGCTCTGGCTGACCCCACCGAGTACAGCAACCTGTTCCCTGGCCTCCAGCAAGCCCTGCTGGCGGAGCAGTACCTGAAGGAGACTCATGTCAGGGTCAGACCTGCTGCAGAATACCCACTCATTATGGTTAGTGGGTGAAAGAGAGGATGGGCATTTTCAAACTTAAATAGCCCAAGGATTGAGTTCAGACGAAATTACGTGCGGAATATAATAAAAGGTTATTTGCTGCATAAGCTGCAAAACTGTCCTAGATTTTAGCTGCTAATTGCATCAATTCAAAAGGGTCTTAACTCTTTTGAACTCTCGCTTTTTTCTTCATTCTGCAGCCAAATGAGGATCGTAATGTTCTGGAGGAAGCTGCAGGTGTAATGCCCGAAGGAGAAATCGCAGACCGAGTGGTAAGGATCAGATTCTGGATCTCCACATAAGCATTTGCAGAGAAGACAACTGCAAATATTGCTCTAATAAGTTACTGAGTGCTGCTTCAGTAGCTTAAATGCTGTAGCAACAAGTAAAAAGGTCTTTTCATTCCTTTGAGTACTGGCAGACATCAGGCAGCAGTAACTGCTTGTAAAAAGGGAAACTGATGAAACAAATTAGGAATGGATTTACTGTGAGAAGCAGGGTGGTTGGTTAAAGTTCATCACAGTGTCAACTAGTCTAAGAACAGAGACTACGCCTAATCAGCTCATACACTGAATCTGAATCTAAAATTGAAAGTTTGTTTCTGTGATTGTTAGTGGTCTGCGTTCTCTTTCGTGCAGGATGTGGCAGGGAGCATGAGTGAAACCCCAACAGCACAAGTGGTGACAGAAACTGCATGTTCAGAAGCAGCAGCAGCAGCGGAGGAGGAGTTCGCTCCGCTAAAACAGGAGCCTTCTGATTCTGACTCAGCAAGAGAAGAAAAATGTTTCCCAAAAGCCCCATCCCCTCGTCCCGTCACTCTAACAGAAGATCATGTTGAACCAGAACAAGCACAGTCTGCATCTAATGAGGCAGGAACAGCAAAGGAAGACATGATTGTTACATCAGAGACGTCGGTTTCTGTGGAGGAAAGCATTTTACAGGAGTCTAACATAGAGATGTCTGACAAAGAGCCTGACATGGTACAGCCAAGTCCTGTGGGAGCTGTCAGCTCGTCTGCTGATAGGGATGTTCAGGAAGCATTTCCACCAACTGATACTCTACCTGTTGATTGCGTCTCTGAAAAAGAAGCACCATGTGTGGATGTAGCAGAAGGGCATCGCCTGCTTAGCACCACTTTGACAGCTGATACCGTAAATACATCAGAGACGAGGGAAATGGGCAATTACGAAGAACTGGAAACAGATATGCTCTCCTCAGTAGTTCCACCCATGATGGACTCAGCAGCAGAAGAATCAGAAGACACTCCTGCTACTCAGGAACTTGTTTCAGAAATAGCACAATCACTCGTGACAGTAGAGGAGCTCATTTGTTTTGAAACCACAGATAATTCTGCACTGGATGCACCTGTGCCAGTGCAAACCTCTCAAGCGTTGATGATCCATGATCCGCTCCAAGACTTACTTGAAGATTCAGTGCCAGTACTGAAGCCAGTCCCAGAACAAGAACCACAACAAGAGGAACAAACCATGACACTTCCAGTAAAGCCTGAGGATATGATGGAGCCTGCGGTTCTTCACCCGGCTGAGCCAGAGGTTGTAGCAGTAACTCCCGAGACGATGGGTCCAGAGGGATCTGAGGAATCAGCAGAGGACCTCGAAGCAGAGTTGAACGATGAGGTAAACAGTAGTTTTTGAGCGTCTGCCTTCACTGACATCAAACCTGTACTTTCATGTAGTCATGAACTTGTTGCCGTTAAACCAAAAGTATAAACCACTGAACTTCCACCCACAGGCCCTGGACGATCTGGATCTGGACAATTTTGACCTGGACGATATCGACACCACAGACGTCAACTTAGATGAGGACTTTATGGATGAATAGAAAGCAAGCCTTTTTTTTTTCTTTTTCTTTTAAATGTTAAATAAGTGACCAAATAACACAAAGGGACAAAGATAAGCCAACATAGTTTAGCCTTTGAATCTTAATGAACAAGCATCTGATTTCTTGGTTGTGGGATGAAATGGTGATATTGAGGTGAACTGTAACTTGATATTTTGATACCTAGAAGGATTCCCACATTAGCACTACTGCGATACTAAGCTTCAAAGAAAGCAGAGCCACGATTAACCAAGCAAAGTTGCATTTAAGCCTATTGAGGGCTGAAACACAACCAACCTCTTTTTTTTATTTCGAATTTTATTTTGAAGGTCATTGGTTTACAGAAAATATCCAGATGGCACAGCTGCCTGTATTTAATCTGTAAGTACATTAAGCTGACTAGGACGCACACCATCGTACAATTAAAAACTCCTCGCATCTCTTTCTTGTCCTCATACCTCAAATAACACCACTGTTGATCAGGGTGCTATCAGAGCCATTGAGTTAGAACAGTATTTTATACATTTCTATGTGGGGCAAACCTGACTTTTTTATATGGTGTATGTTTAACAAGCAAAGGACTATTATAAACCACACTCTTGGATCTAATCTGTCGTCGATGTCCTCGTGGTTGTGCATCGTTAGCTTTCAAGACAAGGTCAACTACTTGTTATAATACTTCAATAATGCATGCTACTGTGAATTTGGACTCGAGGAGTGACTTAAAGAAGCTCATCTCAATAAAGGTGTTTGTCATTCAGACTTTGACAAAATGACATTTAAGTACAAAGATTTTTATTTTGTTATGTACATCATATACGTTGACACTCAAACTACACATAGACACTTTCTCTCTTTGACTCTTCAAACTCATGTTTGTGAGGTGCAGCTGTCCTTTCAGTGGAGAAGTCTATTTTTCTGCTGAATCCACACAGAAGAAAAACAGAAACGGTCCTGTTTTACATGTGGGAGGTAATTTCCAGTGTGTACCTCTGTTTCTGGGAACCATTCCTCGTTGTGGATGAATTTCTATTTATCTGTCTAGATGTAGGCAAGTCAGGGAGCAGGGCCCTCAGCAGCCATCTGTTCATACGCTTGCAAAGCCAGCTCGATGTAGCCTGACCTTTGGGACTCCCTCTGGGCATAGATCTGCAGGGACAAGGGTCAGAGGTGAGAAAATTGGATGAGGAGAGGAAAAAAAAACAAAAAACAATTACACTGGAGTTGGGGCTATTCAAAACTGTCTTATAATCGCAGTATTAAATGGCATTAGTGGCAGACTAACTGAACACGGCTCAGACAGAGCTCTGCAATCGACCGTGACTAAATGAGAGGCCTGGGCTGTTGCAGACATACACAAACCCGCATCTCCTGCTGCTAACATTTCACATTAAATGGCTGTCACTCTCAATGCCCCTCGCCACTGCTTCAAGGCCACGGGATCGTGAGCGCTAATAAGACCTGATGTATCCTGTGCTTGACCCTGCAGTTCCCACAATGGCAAAAAAAGCCAAACCTCTCACGCTGGAAACCTTAGATGAAACGGCCTTGAATTGACCTCTCAAGAGCTGCTGTGACTCCTGGTTTACCCCCAATGTCCCACAAGCACACATGTTCCATGAACTGGATCAAATGGCCAAGCGTAACATATACTTATAAGACTGATATAATAGAGGTGTCAAATAGAGCTCAGAATCAGCAGGTATTTATAAGTCATGGTTGAGCTGTTCTCACCTTCACCAGGTCAGTGCCAGTGGCCTGCTGACTGGCAGCTTCCTTGGCTGACTCACTGTGAGGGTGGACCATGTGGAACAGAGACACTAGACTTGCGGCATCTTGGAACCTGGAAGAATTGGACATATAGAGAGCTTACATCAGAGTTATTTGGCTGGTGTAACTAAGCGGAGTCTGGGTAAAATACGCAAAAGTGTTCATTCATCAACAAATTACGGGTCCTGTTGCCTGGTAGGCTGAAGTGTTCAGAAAAAGAGACCCAGTAAGATGTAGATTATATAAATTTGAAATGACATACACATATACTGTCTGAGAGCATCTCAACAGAGGACATCTGCCAGCTCTCTGACTGAAACAGCTGTGTGAGTTTTTAAACTATTACAAGAGTTTTGTCTAAATGTTGGTTGGTGGTCAGTATCTGGTAGTTGTGTCCTCATCTATTGAACCAAGTTCAGATGGTCTATTTGCTTATGCGCAATTAGACCTATAAAACTGAACATGAATGTAAGTAACTTTGTGCAGATAAATAATAGAGCTGCATTTCCAATTATAATTTGCCACTGGAGGTAAATCATATTCAACTGCACCTACACTGACTAATCTCAGAATTTAGTAAAGAACGCTTTCTATTTAGGTCTTAACTACTTAAATCTCAACTTTTCTTTCTACTTTCCCAGATTTAATTACAATATAATTTTACTATTTTCACAAAATGTTAGATTGGAGCTTTGGAAGGTTTATTATAGAAGTTACGGTTATTATTGTGTTAAGTACACCAAAATATTAAATGACTACTCAGAGAAGAATCAACACACAAATACAAAAATAATAACAGAATAATGGATTTAAGAATATTTTGTAACAGCCCTATTTAAAAGTGGCATGAAACACTCACAGCTCTTTCTTCAGCATGTCCACTAAGAGTCCGTCCACCCTCCGAGCTTTGACCAGGTACCAGGTCATTCCTCCAAAGTGCCTGGTGGAGCGCAGCAGATCATACTTGCCATGCTTGTCCAAGTCCTCATATGTAGCTGCATGTACCTAGACATAGGACACATAGAGTGAATATAATACAATGTGGCCCTTGTAGTGATCTTGCTACTCACTATACACTCAGCACAGTGCTCATCACATGAAATTAATAAATGTCTAATCTTTACTCTCCATTCACTTCATTCCAAGTTGACAAAGAAATACAGAAAATGTCTGGGACAGTTCATAATTTAACAAGCTCTACAGATTGTAGTGTAGCTTGTGGTAAGGTTAAAATAACAAGAAATTTAATGTCACCCTACCCTGATGTAATCTGAAGAGTCAGGTTCAAACTGGACCAGGCAGAGGTCCAATACATCCTCATGACGGTCTTGAGAAAACACCACCTAAAACAGAGAGAGAAGTAGGACTGGATAAAAACTGAAGCATAAAAGCCCACGACACTCACTGCACACAGTGAAGAAAGGCCTTTTTGAAGAATAATCAAAGCCCACATTTGACATAAAAAAGAAAGAAAGAAAACACATCTTGGCCCATGTCCGGAATGAGTATCAGCTGTTTATCCGTCTTTAACCAACCTCACTGACCCGAATAAATAAATGTGAATAGAAAGGTTTCCGCGTTTGGCTAAAATACACTTCATGTGGTCTATGTGCCGGAAACTGAAACCCCTAAGCTATCCAGCTAGTTTATGACATGATCCATGTTCATGGGCCAAGCTTCATGCCGTCTATAAATGAAGAAGACATGCAGTGGTTCTACACATATGAGCTGTACCCCAGCTCCATGCTGAACGTCTTAGATAATCAGCATACAGTGTCTTCACAGTGGAACACTGACAATGAAAAATGTTAGTATGTATACAAAGAATCCAGGATTTCAGGGGTACTGAACCATTAACATAAACATGTATTTCTCATAGAATTCCTGCGAAAAAGGTCAGAGAAAGTAGAGGAATAAGAGAAAAGATATCCGGGGAGAGGTGGTGTTTATTAATCATGTCAGATTTTCCCATTTCCTACCTTTAGATTCTCCTCTTTGAAGATGGGAGGTGCTGTGAGCTTGCGTCCCTCCCTGGGGAAGTAGACCTGAATAAGTCGGTCTCTTTCGTCCCAAGTGGCCTTCCGAAGAGACCCATTAGGCTCCCGTACAACTATGAACCTCTCCTGAGGGGCAACAAATACAGCATATGTAAGGTGCAATGGTAAGATTCAGGTACAGTAGATGTGAACTCCTGACTCCATCAACAGAGTACAAATATTTGCATGCGAGTTGAAATATCCTCAGTTAAGTGCTTCTTTGACATTTCTATCAAACACAGTAAGGCTGTGCCTATAACCCGTCTAAACCCCAGTTAGACAGACGCAAACATAAAGGCTACATCTGTGTACCCTGTGTGGGATGTTGTACGTGATGTCCGTGAAGACAAACTTGGCTGTGTCCATGCCGTCCAGGATCTTATCCTCAGACAGCACATCATCAATGGGCTTCCTCTCCGGCAGGACGGGGGGCATGTGCAGCAGCCTCTTAGCTTCCAGTGTGGCGCTCTCAATAGCCTGGAAACACACAGAAGGGATCAGACGTTTGGTGTGTCACAGGTGTGCATGCGTGACTGAGAGAGCATATTACAGTTCATCTAAAGGGCACCTGCTCCAGTTGTTTATCGGTCATGAGTTTATATGTGGGCGGCTTCAGTTCCTGCTTAATGGGTCGGAACACTTTCTGCAGGTCCAGGCCTGTTATCCCGGTGAGGATGTCCTGCACAGTCGGATCTGTGAACTGGGGCTGCGCATTTTCTGTGAGGGTTGTGGAGAAAGTTAAATGAGTTAAAAACGAGCAAAACTCTTACTATATTTTGAAAAGATGGTATACAAGACTCGAAAAGAAACAAATAGAAAAAACATAAAAATTAAGTATAAGCAATAATGAATAGTCTCCAAGATCTCTCACTGTCTTATTGTAGCTTCCTTACTTTTTAACTAAACCTGAAGCAGCTGCTTAACACAATATTTCAGGGTTCATACAGCACAGCATGCATCAAATACATCCATCTATATTTCTTATGATTCTTCCCTTCTTGCTCAGGTTGTGGATGATAGCAAGCGACGTGAACCTTTTTTTGGGGCATTCATACAAAACTACTCCTAATTTATAAACAAAATACCATGGTCTGTAAAACGAATAAAACATTTATTTGTGACCAACATTTAACAGCATCTGTCATGAGCTGTTGACTCGAGCACGTCTTTGCGCTAACGAAGGAAGCTACAAGGTCAGCGTCTCAACTAAGACAAATGTTCAATAACAGCAATATTTATAGGAACTAAACAAACCATTCTGTTGCGTCTCGCTGCAAAACGTCCTTACACAGGACCTCATCAACATTTGTTTGCTCCTTTGCACATCTTTCACCCGAGAGTAGCTCCGAAACAAGCACCGTGCCGTACCGAGCGCCGCCATCTTTGTTATTACCTCATCAACGCGACACGACCTTTCACCTTACGCTTCAACTGGGGAGCGGTCATGGGATATGTAGTGTGCTTACGTTTATCGTGTTATTTTATTTATACACACACTATATATATATATATATATATGGGCAAATTTATCAGCCACGTACTGGAAAAATCAGGCAAACGACGTAAGAAGATTTTTGTGTTGCTCTGCATTTTTTGATCCTTCATTAATAAAACTTTTGTAAGCATTTTACGTATCTTATGTATTATGTTTTTTTTAATATTCGTGTTTGGGGTAGATTGTTGTCTACAATTAGATAAAATGGCAGTAATATATATATATATAAATTTTCTTTCAATCTGTTGTAATGCAGATTTGACCACCAGGTGGCACTATGACATCAGATATTTTTAAGCCTCGCAAAGCCGGCACAGGAATATCACTAGCAAAGACTCAGGATTCAAGATTTTAATTGTCATATGCACAGTAAAACCAGCAGTTTAGACCAAGCAATGAAATTCTTACTTTGCAAGTCTCCCTTTATAACCACAGCAAATAAATAAAATAAATTCAATACCTAAAAAGAACAAAATATACAAAAATAAGGTGCAAAGAGAGCAGTCTGGTCATTTTTTTTTTTTTTTCTGTTTATCGTAGCTCAACTCTGTGTAGCCTACACACATTCCTAACTTGCCATTACAGTGTGTTCTTGAATTGGCAGATAACTGTGTAATCTGTCTGGATGATAAGTTCCACATTCCACTTATGAAGAAAAACATTACAAAAACACACAACATTTTCCTATAGATAACTCTTTCAAAAGTTCTTTTTAAAAGACACTCCATTCAACACCAAAAATGTGGTGTAGTGTGTGACAAACATAACTGGATACAATATATATCATCATATCTGATTGATTCCTATAAATTATTTTATATGTTAATTAATGATCCAGGGGCAATCTAACAAACTTGTGTAATCCTTGTCTCATTTTTGTGATACCTGTGTCACATGAATGCAAAATAATAAGAAAATGTATGACTTTAATGGATTTATCAGTTTAGATAGGCTTCTAATTGTCATAGAATACAATAGTCTACTAAGATTAAAAACTGCATTCTAAAAAAAAAAAAAAAAAAGGAGATGAAATGCAAACCCACATGACCATTTGCATATTTACAAAATCTACATCATTATGCCACAGATTTGCACATGCAGGTAAGTCATAAGTTGCCTCAGATTCAAAACACTGTCATGTTGGCACACTGACTTTTCTGCAGTGATCGGTGCGGTCCTTTATAATCATTTGAAGTCTCGTATCTTCAACACTGAGTCAGTGGCTGACACATGAAATCTAACCTCATGTAATCAGTGCCCAAGTGATGTCTATCAGCAAAAGGCTGTGGTGAGTATCTGTAGTGTGAAGGAATGAAAAAAAGCTGAGCGTGAGTAATTTTTAACGGAAGTGCTTGAATTAGATGTTGCTGACCTAGTAAATATTTTAAATGGTACTATTTTAACTTTAACTATTGTCATTTCCATAAATTCTAGATGAACTACTGTGTGTTTTTGATGGTCAATTAGGTGGGGTTTGTTTTCAGTATATTTTATGACTTTTAATCTTAAACTTATTCCACTAAGTGGCTATTTAGCTGAGTTTAGTCAAATACTATTACTGAACTCCTTTAGAGATAAATAATTGAATAGATGTTAGAAATTAAAAAAAAAAAAAAAAGAACAATATCACCTCTGAAGTCACCTGAGATCACTTGAGAGTAGAGACCAATATGTCACTATGAGGACAAGGCAGCAAAACAAAATATCTAATGAAGTGATCGCGGCCCTGGAATCTTTATAAATAATTCAATAGTAATTCTGACATTCTAATTTTTTTCAGTCATATTTTATACTAAATAACACACACAAAAAACCAAAAAATAAAAAATCAATAAGGTCATACGAAGACTCCTTTTAGAAAATGTTAAATCAGTTCAAGAGTGGAAGAGTGCAGGAGTAAATAATATAACTGGTAACTAGAAAGGTGCTGTCTTATTTTGTTGGATATTGCATGTGAAATTAATTCAAAGCTATAGTCTGTGTTCATATTCATGAAAGAATATGTGATATAGTGCAACTGTGTGACTCGCTTTAACACAATGTAGCCAACAACTGACCTTTAGGGAATAAGCTATACTAGTTAGGAGATACATCAAGAATAAAAAGAAAATGACATTTTCCTGCAACTGTGCTTCACTACAAGCAAGAACAGCCTTTTCCAGATTATTAAGCACTTCTCTTTCTGATTTCTGCCTCCGTCACACACATAAGTACAGTAGCCACAAGCCCCCAACTTGCTGGCACGAACCACAACCCAAAAAGCTGCTGCTCCACCGCACAACCCCAGAGATCATCCATATAAATCTACCTCCAGGATCTTATTGCCCCGCTCCCACCTCCTCCTAGCCCCGACTCCCTCGGTAATCTGCGCTAGGATTTAGATATTAGTCGGACAGATGGAGGTGTGGCTCAGTCGGTAATGAGGTGAGCAGTGGCAGCGAGTCCGGAGGCCCAGACACCGACGAAACGACGTGTGGATTGAGATGTGAGAGGCCCCTACGCAACCAGATGTACACAGCTGTCACACTGCTGACAGAAAGTAATCCTACGACCGTAGCACACTCCCAGGCACAAAGAGACAGAGACAAATATAAAAAAAAATACTAGATAGATAGATAGACAGAGAGAGGGAGAGATTTAAATATATATAGATATATATCTACCTACCTATCTATTCACCTCCTGGGATCCATTCTCATGTGGCCACTTGTGCAAATACACTACTATGTTTACCTCATACCAACTTTATTTAATGCTAGTTTCCATTTTCCATGTCATGCATCTTCCTAACATTTATCTGCTTTTTTAAAAACGAGGTCAGACAAATACAATATGAAGAAAATAATGCACTCCCGTTCACAAGGAACAAATGTATTTTCATGACACTTTATTGATCTTATAACATGTAGCTTGTAAATAACCATTAAAACTTTTCTTTAAAACTTAAAACTTTTCCTTTCTGCAATGTCAGCAATTACTAATATGTTAACTCGTGAAAATAAGAAAACAATAATACTATAAATGTATAATGTAAAGGACCATTCGGCTAGTGATGCTTTAGTTACTGAAATATGAATTACATTTTGTTGCCACGGGTTGCAAGTCTGCAGTGCTTCTACTTACTGTAAGTGTCATTTTGAATGTAGAGCCTTTACTTGTAATGGGAGCAGCGCTTGCTTCAGTGCAGAAATGCACTTTTTCAAACAGTGCTCCCATTACAGTCAGTAGGTTGAGCGTAAGAGTGTGTGTCAGCGTGACTGGGAGCAGCAGGAAGCTGAGGGGTGAAACCTGAGTGCAGAAGAGGGACTGGATGGGGGTGAATCACACCGAGGGGACGCGAGGGGTGAGGAGTGCGGTGAGCCAGTAGGTGGGAGGGTGGCTGAGCAGCGGTGGTGGTGGCGGCGGCGGTGGTGATGGTAGTGGGGGCACTCTGGGAATGACTCTTGCCGCATATGTTTATTTAGCTTTCTGCACGGTCAACGGAGAACGAGTTCAGAGGAGGGTGAAACGGAAAGGTGTGTGTGTGTGTGAGTGTGTGTAGAGGATGTCTACCCTCAAACAGCTGGACTGTCCAAAATGCAGGACTGTGAGAGGATAAGATGGAACAAATAACTTGTCATTGTCAGTTTGGCACAATTTTCCCATTTCTGATTCATGAGGGGATGGGAAAGCGGTAGGGCGCTGTCAGTAGTTTATTTCAATGTTGTAAATTGTTCTCAAATAATAATCCAATTATGTATTATTCTTGGATTATCTTCATTCCCTCAGCCTTTGAGGTCCCATAGAGAACTAGGATTCTGAAGCATGTGGTAACCTGTGGTTGCATTTATAATGACTGTGGCAAAACACCTTACAGCAGTGTTTTCACACACTAGTTCTCTAAGTACACAAAATAGGAACATATTTCATGTTATTGTGAAGGATATGCATGAAGACATTTTGCTAAAGGAACTGTAGCCTATATGCATTATTCTGGATAATGGCGTTCTCTCTTGAGAGGAACAATTACACTGGCAGCAATTCAGACATGATGAAAACTGTGTCTTTGGTCTTTTTTGGGGTTACTATAAGTACACACAGACATATATGACATACTGATGACCATCAATTAACTGTTCAACAATGTTTCTGAAACCTAAGCACTACATTTTATCTCTGGAACACGCGTAGGCTCAGCACCAATTTTCACTAATTTCCACCCTCAGTTCTTGTGTCGCTGCTTATTTAACAACATAAATTACATTAACGTGAGCCACGTTCGTGTGTGTGCGATGTGTGCACCTGTGTGTGAGCTGTTGTGGCTTGCGAGTGGGCACTCAAGGCCAGCCTTCTTCTCCTCCGCCTCCTCCTCCGTGACTTTGAAGAGGAGTGAGGATGGGAGAGAGGGCAGCGAAGAAGGTCACAGGAGACTCAGCGATAGGAGGAGTAGGAGGGGGCGGAGGAGGGCAGGAGGGCAGGATGACATTAGCTCCAACGACCTCGCTCTCAAACTAGCTTTGTAATTAAGAGATAGGGAGAGCAGGGAGAATGGTAGTGGTTGCATGTAAAGTTGCTTCTTTTCTTATCTGAATTTGTAGTGCAGTAAAAAAAAAAAAAAAAAAAAAACTTGCAAATTTAATCCTTTCATTCTCTGCATATCTTCATTCATTTGACTTTAAAATCTGTATATTTCAAAACACAGTAATACACTACAACATTATCTGGCAGCAAGCAACAAGGTTTTACTTATGTCTTGAACTGATGATTGCAGAGAGAGAAATGAGTGAATGCAATAAATGATATAATGAGAGTTAACACCAAAGCACAACACATTGCACAAGTAGACAACAAGTCTTTAAAAATATGCCTCAAAGTAGAACAAACTTTTGACTTTGACAGTAACTGTTTCATATAGGAGAGAGTAAGGGAGTTTGGTTCGGGTTAGTGCGCGTGCGTGGGTGTGTGTGTGTGGTGGGGTCAAAGTCAGGGAACGTTGGCGGTACGAACGCTGATGACAGCAGAGTTCACCTGCACCTAATAACCTTCACTGACCTCCTTCCATCTGTTTACATTCACTGATTCCTGCCTCCAGACCCCTGCACACTGGCACACACACAGACACACACACACACACACATTACAGAAATAATCATTTTTTTATCGGCTTAGAACCGCATTTTATCAAATGAGCAAAATGTTGAGCAAAATCTTACAGAATGGCTTAAAACGAAGTTAAGATTGTCTCAGGAAGCTGAAAAGGAACAAGGGATGTTCTGATTAATAGGAGGTATGCATCTTATATAGTGAGCAATGCAAGATAGTACTCTCCAAATTAAATATTAAAATATGCCTCAACATTCAGTTAGTCAGATGGGTTTTTAGATGAGCAAAAGAGATTTAAAAAAAAATTAAATTTCATTTCAAGTAAAACAAGTGAAACAAAGTAGTGAATAAAATAAAAGCTATTCTATTGTACACTCTATCAGAAAGAATCTCCCAAGATGCAGCGAGCACACGTTTCTAATACTATGTAAAACCCAATATCTAGATTTAGCTTAGCAAGTTATAAACATTTAGTTTTTGGGTTTTAATGCAGTCAAAAATGACACCTATATTCCTTGCATGTGCTGTAAATTTAAGCACAGAAACCAAAGAAAATTGTCAATACCAGAAAAGAACCCATAAATCTTTCTGTTAAAATAATGTTTAAGCAACTCACAGGTTCAGTTGTCTGATATCAGCTGAAAAGGTGTGTGTCATCTGCATTGCAATGGGATGACGAATTTTCTTAATATGGACCTCAGTGGAAATATCTCAAAGGAACATGTAATGGACCTTAGATAGAGCCTTGTGGCACACCACAAGGAACAAAATTAAAGACTGGAACTGATGATGAGCTCTGTCAATTAAAACAACTACAATGTGTTTGAGACTGTATACAATGTTCAAGAGTGTCCAAAACAGTGAGTCAATCAAAATTGAACTGCATGATTTCCATTGTTTTTTTGTGACAGAGCATTGCAATTTTTTAAGTGCTTTTGCATTTACATCCAAATACATTACTAAAACTGGTAAACTGACGTTAAAATGTCAAAATTCAAAATACTCAGATGTTATCAGCAAATTTAGCTTTGTGAGGAAGCACGATGAAAACCTACACATGAACACATTCATCTGACTTCATCCTCACCTTCATCTCCCAATAACCCCTTAACCCTGCTGCATTTGTTTCTAACTAAACCCATAGCTGGCCTGGTTTACATGCAACGCGAGAAGCAGCACACACTCCTGCCCTCCCCCTCTCCCCCTCTCCCCCTTTCACCCTCACTTTGTTATTTTTATAATTCAAGATTTAGGGTGGGCAGGGGATGAGGTGACAGGGGGAGCGTGGCACTGATAAGGTAGCTAATACCCTGCTTTTTAAAAGGTCAAAGGCCACCTCTGCTTGACTGCTGGTGGTTGGTGGGGTGTTGTGGGCGTATGGTGTGGAGAGTCTACGGGGTAGCTGGGAGAGGGGGGCTGAGGAATCATTGAAGGGGAGTGGGAGGATTTCATGTTTTATCATTTCTCATTATCAGAAGGAAAACAGAAGCAGTTTTCTTCAGTGACAGTAAGCAGGATCAGAGTCCCAGAGGAACAGGAAATCCAGTAGGATCAGACTTCTGATCTGCCCCTGTGCTCAGACAACAAATGCACACACACGTTAGCGCACACACTTGCTGCCACTAAATCAGCCTGTTGATTGAGCCGGCCTCTAATTTTAGCCGCAGACCCCCGGCTCCCAACCAGGGTCCGGTTGGAAACAGGCGGAAGAAAAGGTGATTAATAACTGTCATGTCTGTCACGGCAGTGTCGCGCACGAGAGGGGAGGGTCTCCGGCAGTTGACGACCCGGGGGAAATGGAGTTACACGCGAGATGCTAACAGCTGTTGTTGTTGTTGTTGTTGATGTCCTGGGAGGGGAACTGCTGGAGCATTAGCATGTTAATGAATCTGACACAGCTGCACGGACCCTTGACACAAACAGTTTATGCAAAGTACAGATAGTATGACATAATTTTCTATTAAATTAGGTGATCAGATTAAAAGTTCAGCGAGAACAAGGGAACTATAGGTGTCACTGTCTAATAAATCATTTTCATTATTGCATGATTTGTAGATCTTCACTCTTACTTTCTACTTGAATTGGTGTAGTTCAAGATGATCGGGTCTGGGTTCTCCAGTGCTGAAGCTGTACACCATATCTGTCTGTATAATGACAAGCTGCGTCGAGTCACTTTTTTACTTTTCCCTGTTTTTCCCATACCATCATTTGTCTCTGTTTATTTATTTGTGTTTGGACGCAACTCTCTCCTCATTGAACACCCTTATTTATGCTTTTAGCATTGATTTTAAGATCTGTTACGTTTGTTTAGGTTCCTAATGTAATTTACTTTTCTTTGTCAGAGAAACGCTACGATGTAATACCAGCCAAAGAATTTCAGACTTTTAAAATCTGTTAATGTTTTTAACATTTGAACACTCACCTTTATCACAACACTTTCACTGAATTTGTGTGAAGCTGTGTGTTTACGTGTGGTGTTGCTATGAACCACATATGTGCTCTGTATGCTTTACACTATGTGGGAATAAAATGTGCCCATGCTCATAATATGCAGTAGATGTTTTGTTTTAAATGTAATCTATCTTTCTTAATGTTTAACTTTATTCATTTTAGAGCGCACTGTCTGGCTTTACATGAATGTCCTCTATAGTGCTTCTTCTAACATTTAGAGAGGAGAGTTTGTGAAAGCACACCACTAGAGGGCATAAGGCCAGAGCTGTGTGGGTGATAACAGTGTCTATTCACAAACACTCCACATTAGGTAGTTTCAGAATATTTACTTAATTATTGTTTTAAGAAAGGAATATACAAGAATTTGTTAAAAGCATATTTATTTTATATTGATGCATTTTTGCTCCTTGTTCTTATACTAATAGCTAATGTTATAGTATCATCTCAGATTAATTTGGTTTACGCAAGCTTTGGTCCCCACTCCCCCCTATACGTATGTTATGCTGGATGTGAAGTTTGGAAAAAAATAGTCAAATGCATAACATAAAATTGTCACTTTAAGAAAAAAAGTGTAATTAGAGTCAAATCTGATCAAATGAAAATATTTCTAAATGACATGTGTTCATTTCGACCTCTTCTGCTACCAGTTGGAACAGCTGGCATTTTTTGCCTCCAGTTATAGAAAAGAAACTGAGAGACACGTAAGGATCCTTCCATTATATATTACTACTTATTCTTAGAGTGGCTGGAGCCTGTCCCAGCTGTCATTGGGTGAGAGACGGGGTACAGCCTTTACAGGATGCCAGTCCATCACATACAAAGGAGGACTCAAAGGCTTTAATATGTATGAAGTCAATTAGAGACTAGTTACTGTTCTGTCTTCAAAACAACAAATGACATTAAATATTCTGACATCCTGATATGGATTAGCATGCCTGTATGTCTTCTGCATGAAAATAATAAATGTTTTTTTTTTTAGATTTACAGCAGCTTGTTTAAATGTAATGTCACAAGATGTTTCGCACTCTTTCACTTGCTTGCTTTGTATTACACATCTTACATCATTCACGCACCCTTTCACTATCACATACGCTTGGTCCCGTACACACCCAGACACCCTACACCCATATGTTATATTGCCTGTCATTGCTGTGTAGGAGGGTTTAATCTTAATTAGCAGCATCCATTAGAAATGTTTAGACGTGTCTGTCAGCACCAATCATTTAGATCCGTTTCCAGCAAATCAGCTGCACTTGACCTTTGATGATTACCCAGTTAGCACCTGTTTGATCCGCAACAGGTAAATTCTTGTTAAGGCCTCTTATTTAAAGCGGCGGGAGAAAGTAACTGAATGAAAGAGCAGATGTATAAATGTGCACAACACTAAAGGATCTGGTAAGCTGGAGCTCAGCGCACAGTGTGCATGCACTGAAGCATGCACGTGGGTGAGTGTGTGTGTGTCCATCTGTGTGAGTGACCTCAGACTGTCCATCGTACTGTATCTCCGGCCCTGCAGACCGTGTATCCCCTTGTGAGTGGGAGGTTCCAGGCGTTTGATGTTGCTGACAGTCGCCTCCTCTCCCTCTGGCTTCAGATCAGTGGCCAGGGCCCGCGTGGGTCGGCCCGGTTGAGATGACCGCAGCGGCGGCGGGCAGCTGCCAAACCCACCGGTCAGGTTCTCCTCGGTCACATGACCCAGCGAGGGCAGCCAATCGCTTTGCTGCCCTTGCCTTTTCATGCGGTGGGAAAACATTCCAACAGCTGGCCTCGGACAGCTCCAGAAACATCTGCAACGTCCGCCGCTGGTGAGAATCTCCCCCCTGCTGCTCCAGAACATAACCTTATGATAATAGAGTTTGCGGATTAGGGATGATATTGAAAGTTTTTTTTTCTTTGGTGTCCATTGCTCTTACATCCCATGATGCATTTCAAAAAGTTATGGGATAGAGTGACATTTTTTGAGCTCCCTCAGTATTTTAAGCTGACACACAGTCAGTGTGGACCGGGTGCTGGGGTCATTCCTTATCTTAAAGCAGATCTGAGTGTGTGTGCCTGCGTGAATGTGTGTGAGCTGGAGAGCAGTCCATAGCCTTTGACATATTGTTAATTTGAAGAATGTTTGAAGTATGATGCAACATCAGCTGCTCTCACTTAGCTTTGAGTCGCTTTCCTCTGAAAAAAGCCCCCCCCCTTCTCAAATTTCCATGGAGATTCCCAGGAACCACACTGTGTGTCAGTTGTGGAACGAAAAATGCTTTAAATGCCTGACGTTAATGTGATTAAACCTGTGGCGCACGTTTTTATGAGAATCATTAAGGATTTTCTGACGGCGTTCCTTTAAAGTGTAAAATGACTACTTTGGGACATTCTTAATTTCCACATCCAAAATGTGGAATAGATAAGATCCCTGTCTGTTTTGGAAATTTGTGCTTGGTTAGTGCACCCTGAAGCACAGTCTCCAGTTAAGAACTGTTATGAATAATGCTTCGTTTTGCGCATGGCTCCTTTGTTGTGATGTGCATGTTAACATATAAGTGACGGGCCTAAAGCCGTGTTTTCCTATTTTTCCAAAATCTGGTGGTGGAAGTGTGGAGACGGGGATTATTTTGTTTCCAGTGAGTTTAATTTGTTTCTGTTCTTTATAACCTGGAGGAAGGCGTTTGACTAAACCTCTTCATCCTTGTGACATGATGTAATGTGAAGGACTTTTGTTATCTCCGACTGCAACCAAAGCCCCACATGCCCCATTGTGAAGGTGAAGTTATGACAAGCTGAATATTCAGCGCTGGGCAGTAGAAGAAAGGCGTTTGCTCTAGCCTTGACATTACCCCTGACTCATGGAGGACATTGCATCCTCGTTTGCACTCTCTTCCATCCACATGTGTTTTTTTTTTTTTTCGTTCTCGGAGCTCATTTGCTCATTTACCTTTTGGATTGGCTATTCACCCTCATCTTTGCTGGAGTTCCTGTTGGTGCTCTGCCAGCTCTCGTCAGCACAAGTGTCCCTCTTTAGAATTACTCATAGTTTTGCATGAACAGCGGGGTCACTATTGATGCGGGGGTTTGATAAACAAGGCAGGACAGGCTTTACGGCGCCTAACCTGGCCGCGACTGCACAGAGGTGGAACAGCGCTGAGCTGAGCTGTTTCACCGTGAGTCATTAATGAAAGAAATTCATTTACATGGCAAATTCAATCCGTATCTCTTGGAAATGTGTCACCTCTGTGTTTAGCTTGTATGTCAGAGACAAAGTAGTGTATGTTACTATTTCCTGCCCAGATGTTTATATTTCAATGATCTTGATAACCAGCCAAACAAAATCCAAAATGCTCACATTGTACCTTCACTGTGTAAACATTTCATAGAGGCAATTATTTCACTGAAAGTTTTTACTTCAATTACAAGCATGTTGACTAAGAGTTAATAAACAGCAAAATAAATCACCTTTTTTTATAGTGGTAAGCGTAAAGTGGAGGAAACAGAAATAAGTTGAGATGTGGCACCGATAGCTTTAATGAACCAAATTCATTTCAACCATTAATTATTATAATAATATTCACTGTATATTAAATGTGTATAATCGTAGGTCAAACAAATAGATAAAAATGAACGCTGTGTTTTAAAAGAAGATTTCCAAAGGATTAAAGTACTCCAAACATGCCCGTGATAACTGGATGTAAAATCATATCAGGCATGACAGTGTCAAACTGACTGAACTAGTGGTAATTAAAATAAAAGTTAACATCTTATCCTCATTACCATCTCACAGTTTGCTGATGTGCAGTTTGACGGCTTAAATGTAAAACCTAATCCTTCAGATATCTGCAACATCAGTCAATGCACAACAGTAATAATTTGCAGCGATATTGTTTTTGACCTCTCACCTACATGAAATAACCTCAGGCTCCCCTTGTCTTTCAATCAGTGAACAGGCACGGGCCCTCCAGACGCAAGCCTCTGGGTCAGTTCGGATGAAAAGCTCTCCATTATAGGAAAAGGAAACAGCCCAGTTTGTTTTACATGGAGCTTAATGGATTCCCGCTTATGCATGGATGTGTGAACGTTCGCTTCCTCTCGCCGCAGGCCCACCGGCGCGGACACGCGTGACCACGCACCATGCCTGGGGACAGGATGGGCACCCACACATGCGCCCCCATCGCCGGGGCTCTGGAGGCGCAAGGCAGGGGCCGGCTGAGGCGGGCACAGTGGGCACAATAGAAGGATGTGGTGTATTGTTTTAGCCCGAGGGGCAACCGGGCGAGGGCTGCCAGGGTGTGAACGTCATGGCTTGACACATGTGACGAGGCTGATGACTGATGGTGGTTTAGAGCTGAAACAGTGCACGTGGAAATAGACCCCAACCGTGAACTTGAACTTTTCACTGCGGTCTTTATAATAGCATGTTATCAGTGACATAAGAAGGTCAAGAATGGAAGGAGAAAAGGTTATGGAAATGACTAATACTGACCAGGTGCTGCCAAAAAACGTTTAACCAACCTTTTTTTGTTTTTGCTCCTAAATGCAAATCTCTCGGATCTTCCTGAACTTGGTCTTAAGACAAATTTAGCACATTTCAACTGTCCATAGCCGCCATGTATAATCTGATAGGCCGGCATCAATGGGAATGTAAGTTGGAGTGGGTTAGAATGTGGAATGTGCCACAGCCAATCAGGCGCCTCAGTCTCAGGCTGACAGCCAATCAGGTCATGGCACTTCAGGTTCCCGAGAGACCACTGAACTCCACGCAGAGGACATTTCTGAAGAGATCGTGAACTTTTCACTCCAGGAGATCTCTGCTTCCTTTTCTCCTTGCATAAATCGCTTTTTTTTTTTCTGTCTTTGAGAAGTACGTCTCTCTGGTAATTGTATTTTGCCTCATGCCAAAAAAATGTTTCCTCTTTCACCGCCCCGATCCCTCTCCTTCTCCCTCTCCTTCTGTCTCTCTGTCCGTCTCCCTTGTCCCTCACCCTCCGTCTCACTGCAGTGATGGGAAAAGAGCTGGAGCAGGAATTTCTGTGTCTGTGAGTGCTGTTTGGTTAGACAGAGTCATATAACACGGCCACGGCGCGCTCACATGCGCCTGAGCATCGAGGCAGCAACAGCTATTTACATTAAAGAGCCCAGAGCGGGCAGCACTGGGGCTCCCAGTCCTCCATGGTTACATTAAGTGAAATAGTATCAGCCTAACTCTCACCACTCAACACACTCTGTCTCTGTCCCAACACTTTGTCTGTCTGCCTCTTCCTCTCGCCCTCTTTCCACGGCCTGTATTTATCGTGCTCCTCAAAGTCTGTGCGGTAACATGGTCACTTTAGCACTGTTTCCATTTTCTCTCTTTTGCTGGCCGGCCCATCTCCTTTTTATTTTATTTTATTTATTTTTTAGGGAGGATGCTACTACCCTCACGGCACTTCACAAACTCGTGAGGCCACGTGAAGCATGTTTTTCAAATCAAAGGAAGCGTCTTCACATCACCATGGGCACTGTCACATGTGTCACTAACACACTGTAGGTTTTTTTTTGTTGTTTTTTGTTTTTTTTCTGTCACACTCCAACTCTCAACCAGCATCTGCCAGGGTGGAGATTAGGCACACCTCCACAATGCCACTCTTACCTCTTCACCTCTGCCTCTCAGCTGTTATATAAATAAAAATCTGTAGGCTCATGCAGAAATTTCCCTCTTTTGATATGAATAATAATAATTGGTTTGACATTTTTTATATAAATACAATCATTTTCTTGCTGGGTGTTTAATGAGGAGCTCAATAATCCCATGGATGTAGAGTAAATATGCAACAGCCTAGCAACCTGTACCTTAGCTTACTGCAACCCAGGGCAACACGGCTAGCCTGCCTCTGTCTGACAGCAACAAAGTCCCAGTATCAGCACCTTGGAAGCTCTTTGTCGTTACGCGGCTGCCTGGCAACCACACGGCTCACCGAGCGCGACCGAAGAGCTGAACCTGATTCGGCTTGCCTCTTTCCCAGTGTGAACATTGCCAGTGTTTCCTGCGATAGCAAACTCAAGTTGAAAGTTCACACGGAGTACGAATAATTTCTCAAAGCTGGAAACACGTGAGCACTCTTATGAAGAGGCCTCGTGATGACCTGACATGACCTCATCCGCTGTGGATACTGGATTCAAAACAGATGACATTTGTCTCACAACGCTAACTGGCTTGCAAATACTCCATCAGAATAGGACAGAAGTTTTATTGTCATTGTCCGGTAAAAAAACAAAACAAGTGGCAATAGAACTAAAAGCCATAGCAGCATAAGGATAAAAAATATAGCAGCAACACACAAAAAAACGTTCAATATATATACAGATTTAAAACACATAGTAGCGTACACAGGTAATTAGTAATAGTAGTGACTTAATGTGAGATGGCTATCAAAGAGTAGCAGCATGGTCAAAAAGAATAAAATTAACAATAGTGCAAATGTTCCTAGAGAGCGCAGGTCAATTAGGGACTAGGTACAGAGGCTATTGCATTACTTTGCTAGGTGTTGTAGCAGTTCAGTGTTGTTTTCGATGGTGATGATTCTGTTCAGCTCTGTCAGTCTCCTCCACATTGTATATTATAAAACTGGGCAGGTGCAAGGTAATCACAAGCAGCAAACCTGCAAAATAGGTCAGAACTGTCTGGTGTTATATGTAAGTAGTAGTAGTAAACCTTTATTTTACCAGGCAAGAACTGCTAAGAATACATTCTTATTTAAGGCAATGGCCTGGTATATACCGTCTGGAAATATATAATAATAATATAATGTATCTGCAATGTTGTAGCACTGAAAATAAAAGACATGAATTATTTTGTTAAGTAGTAGTGGCTTAATCTTAATATCTTCCCAACTGCAGACATTAAAACTTAAATCTAGCCAAGAAAGAAAATAGCAAATATATCCTTGCTGAAAATAACTGACCGTCGCCCCATAACAGCCCCTCGAAGATTTAGTCTTTCGATAATTTTGTGTTTACAAATCCACCAATTCCCATCTTCTGGAGAATCAGGCAGGTATTGGCTTTGGCTGCCGTTGAAGGTGGCTCGGCCTCAGCCAGATATCTCCCTTACACACACACACACACAGACGCACGAATGTGGCTCATATTCACTTTCACACACACACACACACACCTGCGCGCGCACACACACACTGAGTTACCATGACTAATACCGTACCTCTTGGCAGGCACAGGCTGAGTTCAAAGGTCAGCTCTGTGTCAATAAACAGGAGAGCATGTGATTGACTCCACTGTGACTCGAAGTATTACTGTAGCTCTCTTTGACTGGTTTAAATCCAGGCTACCACCGCTTTAGAGAAAAGGTTTTGCTCAAGTCTGAGACCATAGATGGTATTTATGTAAATTTTTTAAAACCGGGCTATACACGTATCTCTAAGGCATACACACACATACTAAGGTCCAACAATTTAAACTGCATCCGAAGTGGATAATAACAACTTCAAGACTAATAGAACCCTTGACGTGTTCCAGCATTATTTGGATTTGTCCCCTGATGTGAGCTAAGTCCCAACTTTGACCCTGCTGATATCAAACCCTTTCCTTTTCAACCTGTTGGTGGTTCTACCTCCAGCTTGCTCCACACGACAGGTATAGTATTTCTCCCTAAGCTTTACACTATGCTTGACCCCAGCACATTGAAAACTTGTTAGATAATGGACCCAGGGCGGCCGGTGGGGCCAAGTCGCAACGTTTGATCGGGAAATCCTGCATGCGGCCCGAAATGAATGGAAATCTGATTCGTAACCCTGGTGACAAAGCGATAGGATCCATGAGGCTTTGCTTCAATCGGATGTGACAGGCACGGCTCAAGCACAGCAGGATCACTCCGGCCTATATGGCTGAGTTCGAGCATTAGGTAAAGTGCCTAAGATCTTGACTGAATGCATCAGCCGAGGGGGCTGTGCACAGATAACGTGCACCATTTACTTGATTTAACACATGCACAGGGTGGCTGGTTATCTGCAGCTCCAAATATCAAACAGTTTCACAGTTTCTTCAAATGTTTATGTGGCTTTTAAGGCTGCAGAGGCAGCAGGGCCAAGGCGATGCAGTGGCCAGGAAAATCAGCAACCTGAAGGGTGAAAGTAGATTCCAGTAGTCAGGAATTTCTAAGCATAACAAACATGTCAGACCTATTTAGCAGGCAACGGCAGGTCGCTCGGCGGAACTGTGAGGTGTATATTGTTTCTGATTAAGCTCTTCTCTGCTCGTGTTGCTGCACTCTAACAATTTACTTTAAATTCATTAGAGCTTCTAACATTTTGCTTCGCCGTCGCCATAAAAAACAAATCAGCCTTGTGGAAGGAATGAAGCAGGGGGCTATCGCTATTGACTACATCAGATGTGGATTTCGTATGGATTTCAAAAACACGTAGATAAAATTAATTTGTGATTTTTTCGACTTTTGCTAAAATTATGACCCCTTCGTATGGTGTCCATATTGTTATTTCCGTTTCTAATGCATTCATCAAGTACAGATTCTTATCATTTTCTCTTAACGCTCAAAATAAATCATCTCCTGGAGTTCTTAATCTGCTTCTTCCCCCTAAGGTCATGGTATTGATATCAAACAGGAACATTTCACACCAAGACACCTCATCCGCTCTCTCTCTCTCTCTCTTTGTGCGCCTCTCCCTTGGGGATATTGAGCAAAAGGGATGAATTGAGTGACCATAAAAAGTCAGCACGCTGATAATTTCCCAGACATCTGCAAGAAATGTAACCTTTCCGTCACTCTCATGATGTCAGCAGGCTGTTGTGTTCAGCGGGGGATTGGGCTAAAGCGCTTGTGGCGGAGCCAAGGTAAACCGTTCCAAATGGAGCGCGGCGCGGGAAAAGGGACACCATCGCAACAAAAGGAGTTAGATATGGATCGTTGGGTCTGCGCACCGGCCCCAGCTTGAGCCAATTATTGGTGTCATCTTGATCCAATTTAATCAATCTGAGGAGGTGGGGTGGTGGACGGGTGCAAACGTTGGTCAAATATCCTGAGCTGACTGAGGAGTTGTCACCCCCTCCACCAACCAACCACCCACTAGCACACACACACACCTCTCTTCATACCTCCATTTTAGCACAGGGTCATTGAAGTTGTTACCGATATTTGATCAATTCCATGTAACATTCTTCCTTTTCCGAGATCATGAGTTTAAAGTCACCTCATTGGTGTTAGCTCCAGAGAGAGTATTACTGGAAATTAATATGATACAAAGTATGAGGGAAGATTTTGTAATATTCAAATTACGTTTCTTTTCTTTGTGCCAGAATATTTACACCACCTCTTTTCTCAGTAAATGTAACAGGAGATGCGGCTAAGCTCTCGTTGCCTCGAGGCACTGGATCCCTCTGCTTAGCAGGGCTTAGTGTTTGGACTTCAGCAATGTTTTTTTTTTCCTGTTTTTGAAGGTTGTCCCGCTACACTGTTGTTTCAGTCTTTTATTCGCTGTGAGTATGCTATGAGCATGAATGCTGAGCATGAATGCTTCACATTCGCAGTCACACACCATTAAACAGCTCGGGACCAAAGTATAGCCCCTTCTCACCGCAGAAGCCTCTCGAGGTAGCAAGGAACCATTTCAGGAATTTAGGAGCCTCACCTGCGTCCAGAAGAGCCTGGATCGATATTTAGTTCCACAAAAAGTACCTACTCTGAGGGGGCCGCCGCAGTCTTCAACGACGATCATCATCGTCAAAGAAATTTGCCACTCTGCTCTGTCCAGCCATTTGCAAATACTTAATTATTAATTAATGTGGCGCTGTGTCTGCACAGGAGGTGCAGAATGAGCTGCAAGTCAGCAGAGCAGAAGCAGCATGAGTGGCGTTGAGTGCTCAGAGCCAAACACACAGCTACTGTTTACAGGCATGTGTGGTAAAATGCTATAGCTGCACTGATTACAACGGGAACCTAGCCAGATTGACAGATGGTTTCATTCATTTTCCAAAAAACATATAAGAAAACATATCTGTTCCATGCTTAATTGTAGTCCAGGCAGCACACCTGGTAAATGCAACCAGTGGCTGCACTCACAACCATCAGTCATCTCGGGTCAAAGTTCAATAAAATACAAGTTCCATGCAGAGCTGAAGCTGCAGTACACACAAGTGCAGAAAGGTTAAAGCAGGAACAACTCTAGTCTCTTTTCTCAGATCAGCGTGTCTCCTTTGCATCCATTCATTGCATATATTTAAAAACAGGAGGATGGCATAACGACTCTGGTGTGTTTCTGGTTCCTCATATAAGAAACCAGCATGTCGAATATGACAGTTTTCTTTTTATACGCTATCTGGCTAATTTGCCTAACCTACACGCTTCTTGACAAATGCAAAAAGGAATGCATGAATGGGGACTTTTATTTCCTAGTCAGAGCGGCTCCACACCTCCTGGACTATTTGGTTGAAAGGTTACTGCAAAGTTTGAATGTGCCACTGAGCCGCTCCGCCGGGAACAGCTCACAGCCGTGGACACTGCTCATCTCCATAAAGACTAGAAGCGCGAGCTCGCATACACACACAGGCTGGCTTGCGGTGCGTAACGACTCCCGCCTAATCTGCGCCTCAATCTCCAGAAGTCTGTTGAAATAATTAAGGCTTGGGAAAAACAATACACACGGCCCGGCTATTATTTTTCATCCAAAGCCAGGTCACGTTCCCAATTACTTTAAAATGTTGTGCTGACATGCTCTCTGTTTTCACTGATAATATTTATATTATTCTGGGTAATGGCTCTCAACAGGAGAAGTGAATAAGGTGGTCATTTTTACAGCAGTTTGAAGTTGTGACGTGACCAAGGCATGCACAACAAACTTTTTTTGACTAATCTTACAGAATCTATAATAACTGAGCCTACTATTAGTGCCATTTTTAATTCCTCATTGTTTCTTCTAAGTTCCATTCACTGGCACTCAGTATATATGCTGCTGAACGTCACATCTCATCCATGCATTTCTGTTCATTCAGTCTGTGGGTCTTTCAGCAGTTGTCGCAGTAATTTCCTTCATCTTCCACCAACCCTGTGATGTCGCGGCAACCCTGGAAACCAGAGTGTGCATCCACAGGATGGTAGCCAATTACTTGGAACCCACTCCAGTTTTCCAAATTAAAAATGGCCTCCTTCCACTGTTGACCTTGGATCAGCTTTCTGTTTCTTATTATTATTAGGTTATTAACACAAACCCCTGAAAGTATCTTTTTAAAGTCTAAAACAAATTTGATTAGGCCTCTTTACTCGCACCGGTGCAGACATACCTATCGCTGTCTAACTCCTGTCTGCTCCCCATTACCTTCGACACTGAAGTCAGTGAGAGGGCCTGGACCTGAAAGCCTATATCCCCCTACACACTGGACAAAGCAGGGGGGGGTGCCGGGTTTGCAGCACATTACCGCTTTATTGAATTAATTACGATAAGGATCATAACTTTAAACGCGGGGTGAGGCGCGGGGCGTTCTCTGACGCGGATCGCTCGGAGCAATTTCTCCCCTGAACGACGGTGGAGGGGTTATTGGATCTGTCAGCCCTGAACTCTGTGGCATGGTAACGAGGTCCATAAGGTAAGCCGAGGTTGGGCACAGTTCGCCGTGCTGATCCCTATACGCCTGCAACACGGGGAAATTTGTACTACATACTGAACAAATAACAAGAGAAGAGAGGGAGAGAGAGGCGACTGGTGAGGCCTTGTTTTCATGGCGCCTCCGTCCGAGGGCCCAGAGGGTCATGTGGGGTTATCCCTAGGTCTCGCACCATATACAGTTCCAGTAGACGCAATGAAGTGTATCATTATATTACGATGCTGCTTGGATGTTGGAGAGATTCTCTTTATTTTTTCCCCCCTGCTCGCTGAGCTCTCGTTGCTCTCAAAGGGATGTGTTTGTGGTTTACACAAGATTTTTACACAGGATTTTTTTTTATTCTTCCGTGGGGTCCTCGAAGACAGTAAGAGGACAATTATGGTGACTTTGGTGAGACCACATCTGTCAATAAACTATTTGATCCACTGCAGTTGAATTAAGGTTAAAATAATGTCAAAAAAGGGTATGTGTCGGCATGCTGAAGTCAAGAGGTTAAACTGACAATATCGGTCAAATGAATGACAAACAATTCAAGGATGTGTGTGTGTGCGTGTGATGGTGTAGAAACTCTGACCTCCTATCCAGTGCACTTCAAAGACTCCCAGGCCCACTGAGAGTCCTGCCTTATTTCCACCATGCGTCCCCGCCAGCGACATTGAAAGTGGGATCGAGTGGTAGTGAGAAACATTCGTGGTTTTGTTTTGGGATAACAAAAGGCTTGACAGCTCGTGGTCGCGATGAAAAAGAAAAAAAAAATCACTGGGTTGACTTGAGGAAGGAAATCACCACGGGTTAGTCAGTTTCAGATTAGCCACCATATTCATCCACGGGCCTCCCGGGGCTGTGGATGACGCTCAGAAAGCATTTCTATCGCTTTGAGCGCCCACCAGCATTTTAGCACGTCTGACAGCTCTCCAAACCTCTTCTCTCTGCCTTTCTCCAACATGTGAGGTGTGTTTTTGATGTGTGCACTGCAGGCTTGTGTCTGCGTGTCTACGGTTGAGAGTTAAATATGTGCAGATGTATCATAATATTTTCACTGTAAGGAAGCGTCTTTGAGGCACAATAACCTGCAGCTGAATCAGCGTGCTGCCCCGCCACGCGAGGGCCTTTCATATTAGCAGTCCAGCTATCTGGAGAATGTGTCAGCTCGCTCGGGGTAAAAGCTGGACTGCTCTTTCTCTCTCCGCTTTTTTAAGCATTGTCAGTGCCGGTGTGTTACACTCTAAACTCACTTTGAATATCTCTTTTTGTCTTCCTTTATTGTTTCATTTTTAACACACACACTTAAACACAAACCTACCATACTGCACGCATTTTAAACAATAAGACTAAAACTAATTTACACACATCCACGCATGTCCAAATTCAGACTATTTGCCTGCCGCTCATATTTACCGATAAAGGAAGCAGTAAGTCTTCTGATGGGGTGTTTGGATCAAACAGTGCGGAGATGAGATGCAATCGCTTGTACAGCTGGCTCTTGTTTAGCCGCTCGACACCGACGAGGGGGGAGGACGACTAATTCCCAATCAAAATACATCCGCATCAAAGAGCCTGTAATGAGGCTTAAGAATGAAGGCAGCAGGATTAAACGACTTAGAATTATATTTGAATGCCTACTTAACAGAAGGTCTGCAAATCTGCAGTGACACAGTGGGACATCGGTGGGCAATGTGCATTGAAAATACCTGGGTTGTTTTGGGCATGCTGAGCTCAGAGATCGGTGCATCGATTTGCCTTGAGTGAGAACGTGAGTCTGTATGTGAGCCGGTACAGGACTAATGGCGTGCTCACATAATGTCACGTTTACCTGAATTATTCAGTCTCCATCTTGGAAAGAGCTATGGAGACCTGGAAGTTAGAGAAACTTTTGCACACAACAAAAAAAAAACCAAAACATTTCGGTCAATTTACTTTCTGGTCAGTTAGGCGCCATGCAAATATCAACAACAGAATACACACAAAGAGGCTCATAGAAGAGAAGTAGGCACGAGACATTTGAATGGATACTTGCAAACTGTGCAAAAGGGACTGTCTTGTCATCAGTGCAACTTTGAAATGGCAGACTTTATTTATAAATATGTTAAGACTTTACAAATTTAACAAAAGTCCTAGTCATAAATTAATATTCTGTTTATTGAACAAGCAGAGTATCTTTTGCCGTCACATATTCATTCATTCATTCATCTTCTGTAACAGCTTATTCCTGTTAAGGGTCGCAGGGTCTGCTGGGGCCTATCCCAGCTGTCATCAGGTGAGAGGTGGGGTACAACCTGGACAGGTCGCCAGCCTATCACAGACAGACAGTCAACCATTCACACTCACAATCACACCTAACAGCCGAATCACCAATTAACCTCATGTCTTTGGACAGTGGGAGGAAGCCGGAGTACCTGGAGAGAACCCATGCAGACACAGGGAGAACATGCAAACTGCACAGAGAGGCTCAGTCGACCCATGGATTCGAACCCCTGGACCTTCTGTGAGGCGTCAGTGCTAACCACCACTCCACTGTATTCAATAAAATAATTAAAGTGCAATGCAACTTACAGTCTGTCAGGTTTACACAGTTCCACACCTATTGGTAGGGGAGGTGTAGCAATGTGAAACGAAAGAAAGAAAGAAAATACGTGGGATTGATCAAGTTGGAATTGGCTGTGATGAATTGGACGCAGCTGCACATAAAGGCATCGTCCACAAGTCAGAAATATATCTCTTACTTATTATCAGTCTACCTGCCTTGACCGTCTGTGTAGTACGGCGGAAAAGCACATGTGTGACTGATAAAATTAAAAACAACTGCATTCCACTGAGCTGAGCTACTTCCAAGGTCTTTTGTGCATGTTAACTAACTGTCATTTCATACTGGGCCAAATTTGTTTCTCCTGTGTTCTTCCTTCCTCAGTACGACAAAGTGCTAAGCAAGTACTTAGCTATATTGCTCTCATACTGCTCTGTATATACTGCTGTATATATTATTAGCTATACTGTGCAATACTGTATATGACCAGTTAATAATAGCTAAACTGATGCACTTCCTATAAAATTTGGCACGGCTGACACTGGGATGAAAAAACTAAAGGTTCAGTGAAGTGATTTCTGGGGCTTTTGACTGTATCCCAAGATCTTGATCTGCATAATCACTCAGAATGGATTTTTACTACACTGAGTTGAAACTATTTTGTCACAACAAATGCAGCGGTGCTTGAGGTGACGAGATTGCAATACATTCTTGTCAAGTTTTACCCCACCTTAACAAGAATAACACCATCTGCCTGTTTTGAGCTGGTGTGCCACTGGTTCACCCAAAGGTCGTCACGTTGCACTTTAGAAAAGCGAAGCAACTTCCGGAAAACACAAAGTGACAGTAACATGTACAAAGGGCATGACATAAGACAGGAAACATACTGATTATAAATAAACAAAACGACCTCACGTAAATGCAAAACAACTCAAGATTGATACAGAACAACCACAAAACATGCAAATATCTTAGCCGCGTGTGGAGGTTTGTTTACATGTCTGTGCCCAGAAGGCAGTCATTTAGCACTATTTATGACTGCCAGTGATTGTAAGCTATTTAGTTTTAGAATTTATTGACATTTTAATATTAGAATAGCTGCTCAATTGCTTTTTTTTTATATACTGAATATAGCATTAAAACCTTGCCTTTGTCTTCTTCTCTTTATCATATACAAAGACATCAGTTGCATGTTAGAAAGTCAGAAGAGGAACTACTGAACTACCCCTGGGAGTCACATGCTCATAAACCCACATAAAATGGCACAGCAGTTCATGAGAGGACAAGAGGGGGGGGGGGGGGGGGGACTGTTGGGCAGATTTTGTTTGCAGTTTTGTCCGTTTGAATATATGCTGACATGTTGGGGACTGATTGTTTGGATGGGCCTTTATTCGGTGATAGAAGAGTAACAGTGATGCAGTCATGAATATCATCTGAGCGGCTGCATTTCTTAGCAACAAAGTGGCTGTGATTAGTGGTAGATCTATGCAACTGCTAACATTGTCCCTGTATTGGTTGAAATAACATGTTATTCAGATAAGAAGTGAGTCTGTGTACACCAGGCTAACATACTGCAGTGTTGGCTAATAAAGTTATTGCCATTTCTTTGGATTTATTTCTATACTTGATTTGGTTTGCCCATATCCATAGACTGATGCATAAAGCAGCACTTGAATATAGCAATTAAGCCAAGAAAAGGACTATAATGTACATGTTGTAGAAAGCTACAAAATGCTTCCCTTCTCCTCCAACCTGACCTGATCCTTGTTTGTTGTTTGTTCAAAATGTATTCAGAAATAACCTTGCGTGTGTAATAGTAACACTGAAACACTCAGTCTCACTCAGTTTCCCTCAGTCTAAACGAGAACTACACCATCCGCCTGTTTTGGGCTGGTGTGCGGACAGACAGGACCGCAACTTCACCCAAAAGTCATCATTTGGTACTATAGAAAAGGGAAGCAACTTCCGGAAGACACAAAGAGACACTAACATCTACAAAAGGCATGACACAGAAAGGAAAAATACTAATAGTCTACAAATAAACAAAACAACTGCACGCAAATGCAAAACAACTCAAGATTGATACAGAACAACCACAAAACATGCAAATGTCTTACCCGTGTATGGAGGTTCATTTACCTGTGCCCGGGAGGTAGTCATTTAGCACCGTGGCTGTTTCCAGGATGATCTGATCCTTGTTTGTTCAAAATGTATTGTAATATCAGTGCGATCATATGATAGATACCCAAAGCTGCAAGAAACAAACTGTGCCAAATTGTGGTAAGGGTTGTACGGACTAGTCGACTAGTTGTTACAGGAAACAAGCGGCGGTTCATCGAGTGTGTGGAAATACTTCACTAAAGATGAAGCTTACTGTACCACGACATGCAAAATATATGTGCGAGTACTGAAATACAACAAAACTACTACTGTAATGCACACTCATCTGAAAAGGCATACGCTAGTGGAGGAACGGTCCAGATCCTCTCAACAAGAGTCGATTAACAACTTGGCTGCTCTTTAGCTGCAGTTATTAGCTCTTTAGCTGCAGTACACGGCGAAGGCTTCAGAGTAATCCTGCAATTTTTTTCAACCCGGCTACTAGAAGTCATACCAATAAATCAACAATATTTATTAGATTTTAATTGCTATACACAAAACGGCTTTGGCAATATACCGCTTTTTTTTAATACCTGCTGGGGATGACTACATCATATTATGTTACAACATGCTGAGAAGTACTATTACTTGCTATTGACTGTGCTGATATAAGCAGCATCTGCAGCGCACAGTATTGATTAGCGTGTTTATGTTCAGTTCTGTGGCGTTCCGTAGCCCATGTGTTGATGTGGGCAACAACCGATGGTAGACCATGTTCATGCTTCAGTAAATTTGCAGAAAAGCCTCCGTCGCTTCTTTTGTGTGAAAAGCTACAATATGCACTCAGGTCAAGAAAATAGATTTCATTGTTGCAAAGCATAACTTTCTATTGTGACGTCAGGGACTAGTCGACTTTAAAAACATATCCAAAGTCGTTCAATCACTACCGGCTACACTATCCCATCTTAAAAGACACTGTGGAGTACTATTTATGGTGCTGAGTTGCAGCCTGTTTTTATACAGGCTATACATGTCTGCAGGACACAGTATGTAGTACATGAGCTATCTGCATATTTATTCAGGTCAAGAATATTGCAAAGCATAACTTTCTGTTGTGTTTTTATTAGCAATGTCATCAGCGACTAGTTGGTGTCGGCTCGACTTTCACCACATAAGACTCGACTTTTAAAAGTCTGAACTCATGCAAGCCCTAAATTGTAAGTGTATGCAAACATCATCACCATGTTAGGCTCCGGGTTAAGGTTATTATTGTGGTAGAAAGATAAAAGGGTGTATTTTAGATGCAGGATATATATTAATCATCTCTTTTTATATGGCATATAAAAACTACCCATCCATTTACCCACCTTTTTCCTCCTCTGCGTCTTTTTATTTGATTTTATTTGCTCCATAAATAATGTGCTGGAGCGTGGACTCTCTTGGATTGACAGGCTGCCTGAACTCCACAGAAAAGCCTCTTTCTTTCACACTCTGGACCTTATTGGCCGACCTATCTCTCCATCTTTTGGCTCGGCCGAACCCCTACATTTTCTGGCCAGCTCTCTATCTTTACATCTCCGTCTCCTCCGTCTCTCTCTTTCTCCCCCTGTCAACGACTTTCTGTCCTCATCTATCCACTCTGATTTTTTTTCCCCCCTTGTCATTTTATCACTTTTTCCTGCATTTCTCTCCTGGCCAAAACACATATTTTCACAGAATGATTTAGACATTTAGAAGCCCCGTAGGCCTTTGGGAATGGCATATTTTCCTCAGCTGATCTCTTTATCTGTGTGCTCGGCCGCCGTTGTGTCACTTTTCTTTCTTTCTTTCTTTTTTTTAGTTTCCCTCTCTTTGTCTTCTGTGTGGGTCCGCAGCCGCGCTTGTTTATGTTTTTACACACTTGTCACCTCATTATTTGTTGTGCCACGGTACAGTAAATGTTTCTGATAGAGATAGGAGCCGCTGGAAAAGCACTCCTTCATTTGTTTGGTGTTTATTTTGTTATCCTTCCCTCACTCTCTTTCTCTTCATCTCCTGAAGGCGAGCTGGGTCGAGGCTTTATCTGGTAGCCAAGTTTACACACTGGAAGGGGAGAGAGGCTTCAAACAAACAGCTTTCGCTACTCTTAACGTAAACACCAGCACTTTAACTAGACCAAATATTTACCTTCCGCCCCCGTTCATCCCTCCGTTCGGCTTACTTTTCACCTCGCAAGTGCCACACGCTGGCAGATGGATATCACGCTCGGGCTGTATCAATAATTCAGCTTGAATGTAAGGAGCCCCCAGTGTTTTGGATTGTGCTCTCGTGGAAGAAAGTGTGCATGCGTGTGTGTGTGACAGAGAGAGAGAGGGAGACTGCTACATTATTTTGGAAAAGGTAAATGTGTACGTGTGCGTCTGTGCCTGTCGTTCATGTTTTTTATATAATTGATGCTTTCAGTGGCCCCTGTTTACACGCACATGTATTTACAGCTATCTTAGTGAGGACATTCTAGCCCCTTACCTTAACCCTAGCTATCTCAGCTAAGTGTCTAGCCCTAACCAAATTGTAACCCTCAAGCAACTTTGTAAAGAAGTAAAGAAGGGCCGGCCAAAATGTCCTCACTTTGCACATATGTCCTCAGATAGCTGTACAAGTGCACACACACACACAGCATTGCTTTCGTAAAAAATCTGCTTATCTGCTACTGTGTTTAAATGTACAGATGTGCATATTTAAACCCTCATATCCTTCCTTTTAAAAGCAGGCTGTGCTTGTGTGTGCGCGCCTGTGTGCGTCCAGATCTCTCAGTGTTCATTGTTGTTTGTGTGTTTGTTTAGGGGCACAGCTTTTGTTTGGTCCTATCAGTCCTTCTCTTCCTCTGCGTAATGTGTGTTTCTGTGGCCGTAGGATTTTGCAGCGAGTGACAGCGTGTGTCTGTCTGAGTGCATGTGACGTGCGTTTCTTGGCCCCACAATCAAGATCGGACCTTTTTTTCAAATATATATATATATATATATGGTTGTAGTGTCGCTTTATCCTGCTGTCTGCAGGATTAATATGAGGCAGAAGTTCATTCATCTTTCCCCTCTGTGCAAAATATCACATTACTCCAACGGTCGGAGCAGGTGCACGGACTGTTGTGAATATTGAAGTGAAACAAAATTGAGGTTTAATAAAGGATTGGGAATTGCGTTTTGTTTTCAAATGGCGAGTCAGCAGAATGCCTCACACGCACTCATGAGGCAACAATCTCACCACCTTCCAGGAAAATTGCCAAAACGGACCCGCACTCTCTTAGCTCTGAGCTACATGTGACTTTGCGCCATTTTCATGAGCATACGCAGCATACGTCATGTGGATTCTGTATGTGTGTGTCTTGTTGAAGAACAGCTGCGAGTAACAGCAATTAGGTTGAGAGTGTTAGTACTGAGTGTCAATTCACACTTCAGCTCTGAGCCAAAGACCGCTCAGACATTCCCCCCCTGTCACTGCTGACACCTGCTGCAGCGCACAGACACACGCACGCATGCACAAACACACACACGCATGCACACACACACACACACACACTCAAAAGCAGCCCCAAACAACTTTACAGGCAAATCCTTTCCTTGTAAATGTTTTATTATGGTAAGGCACTATAATTGTTCAAAAGGTCACCCAGTTTTGATGTTGCATAAGTATGGAGAACTGTAACGGCTCTTGTCGCTACTCAATTTGCATTCTCCTCTTTTTATATGTCCCCACATTTACATAATCCTTCATTTTCATTTTGCATTTGTTATGCATATGCTATTCATTATAGACATGAGGCAAATCAGTACATAAACAAGACACATCATCCATGATGTATCAGAGTAGAGAATAAGAATATATATAAACCGATCAGGCATAACATTATGACCACCTTCCTAATATTGTGTAGGTCTTCTTTGTTCCTCCAAAACAGTTGTGACTCATTGGAGAATGGGCATGGGCCTCCTGAGGGTGTCCTGTGGTGTCTGGCAAAAGAATATTGTTAGTGGGGGCCTTTGGGTCCTATGGGTTGAGGGGAGGGGTCTCTGTGGATCAGGGCTGTTCCAGTGCATCCCACAGATACTTGATCAGTTTGGGATCTAGTGAATTTGGAGGCCAGGTCAACACCATGTGCCTGTTTTTCATCTTTTTTTGTGTGTGTGTTGTTCCTAAACCATTTTTTGTTTGTGTCTGTGTCAGGCTGCATCCTGCTGGGGATGGCTGCTGATATCAAGGAGTGTCATTGCTATGGGGTGGGGGTGCCTGGTCTGGTCTGGGTGGGCGATACATGTCTAAGTAACATCCACACGGATGCCAGGTCCAAAGGTTTCTCTGCGGAACACTGACTTGTCACAAGATGGTCAATGTTATTCACTTAAACTGTCATAAAGTTGTGGCTGATCGGTGCATATTTACGTATCGCAAGGTTGTGCATATTATTCTCAGTTCGGAGCAGCCATACTGCAAAAATAAAATAGATGCAATAAACACATGAAGTCTCAGCATGAGTGAAAGTCTAGCAGATCCAAATATCACACGATGATGTGATACAGAGAAAACACTTGTACACTGGTAAACTCAACCCAACATCCTACAATCAAATGCTGTCCCATCAACAGGTACAAATACAATTACCTGCTCTGCACTCAGAGTGAAATATAATAAGGTGATATGAGAACAGGTTCTAACAGGTTTCCCTTGGTAACCATCACCGTGAGTGCCAAACACGACGGGTTCCTTGAAATTTCAAATAACTGAACGCATGCAGCTTAAAGTCATCAACTAAAAATAAGATATTTGAATTTGATGATTCACCCAGTCCTCCAGGGTCTGGGTGGCACTAATCACACTGAAAAAATCAAGGAAACCTGTTCCAAAATCTGTTATAAAGCCGTGATGATAACATCAGCTTGTCTTGGGATATTTTCTTTGCAGGAATTTAAAGACTCGGATTGAAATGCCACTCAAATAAAATGCAAAATAACGTGCAAATGTCATGCGCTGCTGTTGGTGGATGTAAACATATCTTTTTGCTGCATTGTTTTGGACCAGCATACCAGTTTCTGCTTAAAAATATAAAGCACCAGGATTTGGGCATTTCCCTGCCGCTCCCCTCCTCCTCCCCTCAATCGTCCCATCCCACCACCTCCCTCCTCTCATCCCGCCATGGTATTTGGGAGCCTCTCACGAATACCAGCATGGGCGAGCGTGTCCTGCCACTGAACCCCGTCCCACCGCCCTGGTGACACACACACACGCACACACACACACACACACACACACACACACGTGCACTCACCCTTATCACCAGCATCACTGTACAGAAGACTCTGCTTCCTCAGACGCATATGCATACACCAAGTGCACACATGACTGCACCAACACACACCTTTGCGCTTTTTCTCACAAACGGCATCATCATAGCACCAGCCTTATCTCGATCGCCCAGATTCAATCACATATAACATTTATGTGCACCCACACACTCTCCTGCACCAAACTCAGACGGAGGCATACACTCAGTAGCTCTGCGGTATGTGATGGTGGTGGTGGCGGTGCTGTGTGTGGGTCCTGTCTCAGATTTTGGGCGAGATGTCTATCTGGACCCTACGGGATGAGTTAAGCAGGCAACAGAGGGGAAGAAGGAGACTGAGATGGAAAGACCAAAAGGAGGGCCAAAGAGACATGGATAGGTGCAGAGGTGTTTTATCTTCTGCTTTCAGACTGACCTTCTTATCACGTTGATGTGTCAGCAGTGACACACAGAACACACTGAAAACGATGCACACACCGCCGCACTGCTTCCAGCTTGTAAATACTGACGGTTGAATCAGCCATGGCTTGACACATGAGTAAACTAACCACACCTGACATGCCCCATTCAGACGTGACGTTAACATCCGTCCTGGGCTATAATCGTCATAAGTGACCTGCTTTAAGTACTTGTGTTCGCACCTGCCATTAACCTGCATCTCCACATACACCTTCCAGACAGCTCTCCAGATTGGATCTCATTTTTGTGCTCTGTATGTAAATAAACACCATTTGTGGAGCGGTACAATATGTTTAACAGCTGCTGTCTCTAATGGATCTCTACCACCGTTTCAGAACCACGTACAGCGCTGTTTTTTGAAGTTAGACCTGCACAAATCTTACATAATAACTCCAACCCTGGAAGATTCATTAAACATCGGATAACATATGACACAAAATACTTTCATTTGTTAATTCTTGCTTGGATTTAGTTATTTGGCAAATTCATACTGTAGATAGAATACTTTAAAAGGCACTCATCACTAAAGAAAAAAACATTGTTTATTGTGCTTTTTCCTTCTGAGGTGATCATTTATGATAACGGATTTGTATATTATTTCTGGATGAATGAGGCAAAACATTGTGTTTTCACACTACCATGCGAAATGCGATCAGTGCATCTTGGGGGTGTTCACACCTGTACTTTACACTGTTTACTTGTGATTAGATTCCACAGGACTGATGTTAATGCAAGGTGTGAACCAGCATTAAAACAGCAGTTCAGCCTGTTGGGGACAGGTCTTAGGCCCTGTCCACACGTACCAAAGCGATCTTTTCTCGCTCCGGCATAATTTCAAGAATATTTGCGTACGCACAGATCCATCTCAACACGACTCAACACGCTACTTCACATTCCAGGCCTATAGGTGGTGCTGTGTCAGTTTCAGAAATTCACCAAAAACAGAGAGGAAGAGGCGGAGCGGTGGATGTAAAATGTTGCTTATGTGGTTGTCCATCAGTCTTTTTTTCAGCGTGGTGGCACAGGAGCATGATATTTTGCCCTAGTAACCCTAATAGGCTCAATATCTTCTCCAGCAGAAACACGAGCATGTAGTCCACCATTGTTGTTGATGTTGTTATTAGACATCTCGCGGGAGGTGGAAGGCTGCTCGACAGGTGTGGCAATGACGTCATCAAAATGCACGTATGCATTTTCGCTGCGTTTGCGAATTTTTTCCCGCTGGGACCAGGTTTCAGGAAAGTGCGTTTTAAGGGAATGCGTTTAGAGGATTCGTTTGATTCGATCAGGCCAAAACGATGCAAAACATCTGCGTTTAAACCAAAAAACGTCTCCGTGTGGATGGACCCTTATTTTCTTCTTTATCACGAGTAAGATGAGAAGACTGATACCCTATTAATGTCTGTCCATTAATAGGAAGCTCCACTGAGCAGACACTTAGTATTGTTTAGTATAAAGGCTGGAAACGGTTGGAACAGCTCACCATAATGTTTAAATGTGTTTAACCCGTACTATAATCACAGGGTAAAAATGTAAAGTTATGTAATGGAGTATTTCTTGGCTGGCAGCATTTACAGGCATCATTTCCTTGTTTTTAGTGAATTAGCCAACTGTCTCCTGGTTTTGCTTTCATATTTAAACCTGCCATGCAGCACTCTTGTCTCTGCTTTGCCTCCAGAAATGTTCACAATACCAAAACAATAATCTATTATTTTATCTTTCTGCGCATCTCCAGCGAGAAAAACCTGCACCACTGTTAATCCGTGCATGTATTCACCATCCACTGCTTTCGTATTTCCAATCAAGGCTAAGTTTTTGTTTTGTTTTGTTCTGTTTTTATCAGGAGTGTCAGAAACATTTCCAGGATGCTTCCTAGACCAGCTTTTAATCAAAACTCATTTAGCCAAGGCTCAAATGTATGAACGGTTTTAGGAATGCAACCCAAATAATATTCATTTGTTTCAGCTTGTTTCAGGAAATCACAGCGGCTGCTCAGAAGACAAAGAGTAAATGCAACATTTTCTCGTGTTAGATTATATTGGTAGTGATCGTACAGCGTGCTGTCCATTTACTGCCAGCGGACAGGTTGGCTTAGCAAGACTGGAACGAGGGGGGTTATTTGCTGGGATGGGCTCAGGACAAAGGTGACTCATATCCAGCACACGAATTAGCAAGTTGAAACATATTTGTGAAACAGAAGTCACATTAAACTTATTATATTAATGATTCAATGTGTTTCTCAAAAATGGCTTGTTCTGTTTTGTTTCTCTGGAAATGAAAGGTCAGGGAAGTCCTGTAAAAGGAGCTGCTTAAAGTGACAATCTTTGTAATGTAAAGTTTGGAAAAACAAGCGCTGGGTGCACTCCGGAGAATCTGTCTCTCCATCTCTCTCTGTTACACACTCTCACACACACAACACAATTAGCAGAGGCTCCGCCTGGAGGCAGTGAGTCTTGGTAATAAGCGATTGTTGATGTTTTCCAAAACTCGCTAATAGAAAGAATAAACATGGCCTAACCTTTTAATTGAGTGATGACATGACGATGATGGAGAGATTGTGAAGCACTCGATGTGGAGCCAAAGAGGAGAGTCCTTGTGTGCCCTTCTTTAATTTCACCCCTCCATCCCTCTCCCTGCATCTGCCCACTTCCTGTTTATGTTAATTAGCGCAGCTCCCAGCGTCAGAGTGACTCGGGAGAACGTATTGTTTCATTCCCGCCCTTGTCTGAACATTAAGTCTCCTTGTCACTGCCAGATTTTTAGACTGGCAGGGCATCGTGTTTTCTGGGTTCCTGTTCTCCTCTGGCTTTCTGTTATTAGAGGCCTGCCAATGCAAATTCTTTCTCTTCATTGCCTTCGCTCTCAAGCCCTCACTTCCTTATTTTACATTCAGGTGAGCTACAAAAGCTGATGCGGTTTTGCTTGTGGTTTGATGTGGTATTTATAGCATGGCATTAAACTGGGAAGATAAGTGCATGAAGTTCTTAAACAAGCTACCCTTTCTGCTTCCTCTACCAAGTCAAACACAACGTACCCCTCCCTTCAGCTGCCAGGTGATCCAAGTAAATCCTCCCTGTAGGTGCCTTAAAGCTAGCAGAAGGAGGGAGCTGAGTCACACACTCGTTTGTAGTGTTAGAGGTTAAACAGATGAATGCTCTTGTTGACAGTCTGTGGATTCAGTCTGGGGCTTAAGATTGAACTTCTGGGAAGCCACAGATGTTAGACTGTCTCTGCGTTCCTTCTCTTTTTGCTGAGCTTGACAACGAAATGAGTAATTCCAGTTAAGTAAGAGATAACATTTACTACTATCGCAATGAAAACCTGAAATACCATGCATTAAACATCTTGTTGCTATGGTAATACAATACATATTTGCTTTAAATGTGGTTGGGTTTTGCCACACTGTTACATTGTGTGCAGAATTATCCTTTTGCTGCTTCGAAGTTTAACATGAATGTGTCTCCCTTGAGTTGAAAGTTAATTTAGGATTTATTCACATATCACTGTTAACCAGGACACTTCTGTTATTAAAATGCAACCTGTTAAGATTTTCAAAGATTGTGGAGTGTAGCTCTTTCAGCACTATTAGGACCAAAGCCAGATTTGGTTCTGTGTGCATAGATGAACTAAAGATAAGGTGCAGGTACAGCATGGCAGGGTTTCCCTATACGTTGAACTCGTTCGACTGGTAGATTGCCATGGTAACGTGGGTAGATCCCATGCCATTCCAAGAATGCGTTCGATATTAGTCTATAATCTGTCTTCACTGTGGCATTTGATGCTTGGTTGACGTACAAACAGCAACGGACTGATGGGCGCCAAGTCTGAGATCTCTCCACACGTGGTAGAGCTGTTGATTCATCTGTGGTTTCATTTTGGAAGCATACGAATCAAATGTTTGGGGCATCCTGTTGAAAAAAATAAAAATAAAAGATCTGAGAAAGCAGGCTCCCAAATGGTTACCTACTGGCATATGTTGCAATGACAACCATAAACCCCTCTTAAACCTATGAAAGCCCTACAGAGCATCCACAACACTCCACAACCCACCCGTCCTGGGTTCCCCTTCTATTTACCCTATAACAGCTTTTGTTAGTTCTGATTGGGGGGATAGCACAAGTATGTCTTTGCCTGGGCCCCTCACCCAGAACCTAGAACCTACTGGCACTGGTTGTTCTGACACATGTTTCTATTATTTTGACGACCCCCTTTTAGTAAGTGAACTAGGCAAAATAGCAACATGTTGTGTGTGTGCATTATCTGTTCCTAACCATTGCTTTATAAAGACGCTGAGTCCCACAGGATGTGATCACAGCATGAAACGGGACAGATTCTCCTCATCACAGCACTGGTGCTTCCATCTTCCCTCTCCCTTTTCCATCCTCATTTTCGCTCGAGGATTTCAGCCTTACGTCCATACAAGAGACAAGCATTGTCTCGAATGGCTTGTTCACAAGAGATTCCTTTTATGAGTGCATTTTTTTAACATGACAACACACAACAACAGACAGATGTACACTGGCTGTGGCTCCGACGCACAAATTGATACACATGAGATTAAGTGCAGAGCCTGTATCTGTCTGAGTGTGGGGGAGGTCCAGGGGCCCCTAGGGAACCAATAGCAGGTCAGCACTGTGGAGCCAGGGAGGGCTGTCAGCCTTCTAGAGAGCCACAGAGGATTCCTCTGTGAAACAGAGACCGGCCGACTGACAGAGACACCACACAGCTGCACTACTACACTGCTGCTGACAAGCTGTACTCTATGGCTTTTTTTTTTAACCCATTTTCCTGCATCTTCTCTATTATTCTCTACTATTTTCTTTTGTTGTCAATCTTGCGCACTTCCTCCAGCTACATGTGCTAGTGGTCGCTGAAGACAACAAAGGGACAGATGCTATTCTTTTGAGGCAGCCTGCAAATAAGCACTCTGTTCTTTGAGAGATAATCAATTGGACTCGCATAAAGTACAATAACGTGAAGATTTTCTGCTTGTTTGGGGGAACAATGAAACACGAATGTGATAAAAGGCTTCGTTGCATTCCTTCAGTGCGTACTATGCGACTTGCACCACTCCCAACACACACCACCTACCTTTAAGTACATCTTGGGAATTGGGATAAGGAAAGAGGTGTGCTGAGATATGAGTGTATCACACACACCTTGTGTTTTCCTTGGCCTCCGAGGCGCAGACACAGACAGAGAGAAGAGGAGGAGAGTGAAGAGCCATGCCCTGCAGTGTTTAGATAACGAGCCGTGTGTGTTAGAATCAAAGGAGCATGTGCAGTCTCTTCCTAGCAGCTAAATGATTTTCATTCTTTCAACGTGCGAATTGAAACAAGACATTATCGCACATGCCAGTCAGCACTGTGACGAGGAGAAATGCCATGGACGAGTGGCGTGCAACAGGTTCCTGTAACGTGTTTGATTTTCACTTTGTCCCAAGGAGCGTTTCACACGTTCCTGCCCCCGAGTCATTTCACAACCTCAAATGGCACGACTTCAAGTCAAGGAAAACATTTTGCTTTTTAGCTTTGAGTCCATATGAGGCGACACACATGCCACAGGTGTGGGAGGTTGATTGGCAGGCAGTAGTAAGGAGAGGAAGCGATGCTGACAGGACTCTCAGGTGGTGTTAACTCCTGGCTGACAGGAAGGCCGCGCCCTCACTGACAGGCAGGGAGTCAGTTAACTCTTCCCTGTCTAGACTCTGCTGCGTTTATGATCGACTTGCATTGAACGACAAGATGTGACATTGACTTTGACCTTCATGTTCAGCAGTCATAGAGACACCCAGTCAGGAGCTCATTTCTTTAACTATTAAACGGTTCATCTGTGATTTTTAAGACACATTTAGGTTTGACACGTGGACCTTTCAATTGCTGCCCCTCGTCTTTGTTTCAGTCTCACTTTTTTACCCCCCTCACCCTGCACCTCTCTCTCCTTCTTGTTGAGTACTATCTTGCATCTGGTCCCTTCTGCCTTCTCCTGTTTCTCTAGAGTGTTTCTGCTGATCCCTGACTTTCCCTGAAGTTCCCCAGGGTGTGTGTATGTGTGCAAAGCCAGGTGTCTGCTCTTTGGGCTGTGTCTGTCAATGGTGTTGGGGTTAAAGGGGGAGGTGGAGGATGTTTGTGTGTGTGCGCGCAAGCTTGCGTGTGTGTGTTAGTGAGAAGGGAGCTGCCGGGGCACTGTGACCAGGAGCGTCTGGGAGAAATTCCCTGCATTCCCAGGGATCGGTTTGGGATAAAAGCTCCACGGCGCTGCCATGCACCTGGTTGAGAGATGGACACAGATACACAGACATGACCTAAAACCACACACGCACACACACACCTATGCACGGAAGCACAAGCATCATCTTTGCACCAATTAACCTGAAATGTAAAATGACACCATCACGCACAAAGGTCAAATAGAAAAATTAAACCCAAGAACCCCCACAACCGATTCTCTCCTTCCTTTACAGAATAAAACAGATCTTTTCTCCACCAATGAATGCCTTTAAAGCTTTCATCCTGGACAGCAAATTATAAAAAGAAATGGAAACTCAAAGCTGCGCCGCACATTTAGCAACGCCTCTCTACTCCTTCCGTTTTACAGAAATCCCAGTCCCAAAAGCGGGGTGTAACAGTCAGTGAAAGTGCGCCGGGGAAGCTGTTTGTGTGATCAGAGGCTCTTGACAGGCTGTCATCTGTCAGCGCTAGTCATCAAGGGCGCTGAGAAAACAACCACAGACGGAGGCAGGCTTGATGCGAGGAGGGAAGACGGTTACAGGAGACAAAACTCTGGTTAAACATTGTGTTGGCGTGATGATATAATATATGGTTGTGTGGGGAATGTGGATGCGGCAGCTCTGTACTGAAAACAAACAGCTCAGTACCGTGAACTCTTGTCAAGAGAGCATGTTATTGCTTTGTTTGGGTTATCACGCAGACACTGTACTTGTGTATAATAGTCGTGCAGCTAATACTTTACACTCTTTCCCACTTAATGACAATTCAGGAAATAATTAGTATTCATATAGTATCTCATTTTGTACAAATACTATTGATGCACTTTAATTTAAGTTTGACGTATTTAAGAGTATTGCTGCTTTTATGTTATTCAGTCTAATATAACAGTCCTGCACTAAATCTCAGCTTTATGAAAGTTATGGTATTCGGTAATTGTTTAAAATAACCGAGAAAGGTATTGTTTCAACTGTGTTTTCCTTTTAGAGGCTGTGGTTTGTAGTGCTATTGAGTTGTGTTGTGACGTACTGGCACATGTTACTGTTCAATTCAGTCCAGTCAGTCCACCACCAACTACATCCTCCGACATGATCGTTCAGTTAAATTACCACCTTTCTCACATGGTTATGATGTGGGATTTAGTGCAGGACTGTTGTATTAGAATACATTGGTTGTGTACCCACTAAACAAGCAAATGATGGAGGTCTAAAGGTCTAATAAATCCTGCAATCATTCAAGTTTTATCAGTATCACATAGTTGTTCATTAGTTGAAGTGACCAGTGTTACTACCACATTATTGCGTTGTGCTGTGATCATTTTAACTAAATGCCAGATTCCATCATCCCATTGTCACTGTTGATCGTCTGATGGATTGCTCTCCACAGCAGACTTCGCTTTATCTCAGTTTTAAGTCTGTCTCTTTGATTCGGAGCAAGTGTTTACTTGTACTTTACTCCCCTCCTGTTCTTTTGTTATTCCTCCCTTCCCCTCTCCCTTTTCTCCTCATCACTCCCTCTCTTCTGTGTGTTTGTGCGCCTCTATGTCTGTGTGCGTACGCGCAGGTGTGTTTTTGTACGTGCGTGCGTGTGTGTGTGCGCATGTGTGCCGCTGGAATGTTGACCCACGCGGAAAGAGGGTGAAAGACTTCCCACACATCAAAGGCCAGGTAGCTGACAGGGAGAAGAGGGGCCAATAAGTCCAGTTGGATGACAATAGACCCCAACGCACACCTGGACTGTATGGAAAGGCAGCCACGTGAAGAGAACTACACACATTCACAAATGCGACGCTCAACACGTTCCCATTCAGTTCCCTCTCTAGCTGTGCCTCAGACACACACACACACATCCTCTTAAACACCTTCAAGCACTTAGCTCGGTTACCATGCATGTCTCCGTAACATTCATATGCTCTTCTCAGCCTCCCTGCAATCCACCCATGCAGACCCCCGCCTCATCCCAGACCTCTGCACCCACAGGTGTTGGGGTCTTTGTCCTTAGACATGTGTGAGCAGCCCGTTGTTGTGACGAGCCCTCAGACCCTCAACCACCCCAACGTCTCTTCTCTCAGGTGCAGCGGGGTCTCAGGTGAACTTGTGGGGGGTTGAGGATGAAGATTAGGCATAACTTCACACCTCAGCAGTCAAAGCGTTTAACTTAGGATCACTTTGGGGTTTTTTGGGTTTTATTTTTTTCTACTTCTGGATTTTAATATTTACGTATTTTGTCACCCTACTGCAACATTTTGAACCAAGTGAAGATTTATGTTTTTTAAGTTTTATGAGTCAGTGAACATTCCACTGGAAAAATGTGACATTCATGAGCCAGTTCTCTCTGTCTGCTCTGAATTAAGACGTCCAAACATCAGCCTCTTGGGAAATATTTGTCAACGTGAATGTTGATCACAGGAAGTAATTAGCAAAGGCTAAGACCATGAACCAACAGCCTCGGCTTTGAAAAGTAATCATTATCTGTGATTCTATAGTATAAAGTATATTTGACATATATATTTTGTAATAACTGGGAGCTAGCGATGGATCATGATGGCTTTGACTGAAAAAGAATTGCCCCGAGCAGCTCATTTAAAAATGAGGTTTTCATTTGAGACTTAGTTCGAATCTCTATATAGTGAACTCTACTGACTTTTCAAGTGTGCCCATCACTGATAGGGACCTAATCTGAGGAAAAGTAAACAATGGATTTATACTAGGGCACGACAGTGCAGCAAAGGACAGAGTTGCTTGTTTTTACTGGGAATCAGTTCCTGAAGGATGTCTTGAAGGTTATTATTTTTCTTTTTGCCTCTAAGGCAGCTGTAGTAAATGTTGTAAACACAATTTTGACATGTTATCAACTTAACCGTTGTAAGTATTTCTCTGTTTCGGTCAGTTGCAATATCTGGTTCCAAACTGTACCAAAATAATAAATAGATGTCCATTAATGTTTTCAGTTTCAAGGGCACTTTGAAATAGCCAGTTAAGGCACAGTGGTGAGGACTGTCAGCAAGAAGGTTCTGGGTTTGATCCTTCTGTGTTTGCCACTTCCGGCCCGCAGAAGCCATCGGTCTGGCCAGTGTATTGTGATAATATATGAAATAATAATGTGCAACACGTTAAACAAAATCCGTACCACTTTGCTGTGGCTTGCCCTCGACCCACACACCCACACTTTGACCTACCCATGTAGAAGCATGCTGGCATTATAAAACATGATATACTGCAACTTTATATGCTCCTTCACTAGCTTAGCATGAAAACAAACACAAAGTTGACCAGGACAACTGATTAGTGTAGTTTTATTGTGCCAGACCACGCCACTGCTGAGATGACTTTCTTGATATGCATGCACCATAGTGGTTTGTTGATAGCAGCACTTAAACACTATGCATGCTACCAGTTTTAATGGAAGCTACTTTCGGAAGATCTCGTTTTATCACTGATTGGCTATTTATTTTGGACCATTACAAGTCACTAGTCTTATTGTGGTACAAGGGCAATTGCAATAATAACAATTCTAATAATCTGATTTGTATATACCGCATTATACACTTCAAATGCTACAGACCTTAATTTAAAAGAACAAACAGTGACAAAGGCAGCACTAAACTTTAAATAATACACCTGGACAATAAAATAATACAAATAAATGTTAATACTTGTACTTATACTTGTAAATAATACAAAAATAAAAGCAAATGATTATACTGTTTGCTGCATAAATGTTGTGTTATTGTGGTATTTAAGTGACTAATCTCTTTCTTTCTATCTGTCTCCATGTGTCTTCTTGTCTCTGTCTGTGCAGTGGCTTGGCTCTTCTAGAGACAATGTGGCTGTAGAGATGCTGCCAATAGCTGCCTCTGTGGAATAGCTGTCTCGGAGACATTTTGCTGATGGGTACACCGTTTAACAATCAGCTTTTGTTGTTATTGATGTTACTGGTGGTATGCGGAGGTATGTCAGGGCTTTGTAGAAAAGTTGGCATGGTCATCTTTGCCTTGGGGTCTTCCTTTCCTGCTGTGTGCCACTTGATGTAGGGCTGTTGTTTGTCACTGGTCTAGAACATGGTCCACACATTGGCATTTACATAATTAAAACAGGGGTTTTGAACTTAATTTGCTTCAAGAGTCTATTTTTCCTGGTGTTATGCGTAAAAACAGGCTTTATGAATCCCAGGCCTTATATATTTACAGTATTATTAATTGAGTGACCCTGCTCTAGATGATAAGCGGTAACAGATAATGAATGAGCGGTATATTGATGATATTGATCAAATTGTCTGTAAAGCAGATAAACACCATTCAAATTACATAACATGTTATTGATTTGTGCAGCTTTTACTGAACAATGCAAAGATTAATAAAAAAAATACCCAAGACATCCTCGATTCATCCTCCAGGAAGAAATACCAAATATATTAAACATGTCAAAACACACCGTCCTTTATGCACGCATCAGACTGCAGCGTCAGAGGGGCTCAAGACCGATGACTAAGACTGAGAAAAAGAATTTGACATTTATCTGCCTGTAAAGGTTGTTTCTCTGACAAAGGGTCGTGCTGGGTTACAGTGATCTCAAGGAGGTGGAGAAGTGTGAATGGTCCAAATTAATTTTGTTTATGCAAAAAGACACTATGCCATGGCTAAATAGTGAAATATCAATACCTTTAATAAAACAAAAGATAAATCTTCGTCTCATGAATGACTCTCATGCACAGCCCTTTCATTGTTTGGATTCTGTAAACTGGTTGAACCTAAAAAACGTGTCCTCTGAGCAGACAAGCAGGTGTTTTGTCTGATAGATCCCAAGGACTTGGTAGGGAGGAAGAGAGGGAGATACCACAGAGAACAGAGACGCTTGGATTAACAGTGACCTTCTCCAGCCTGAATCACATGTAGTATCATTTAGTATGCACAGTGCTGTGGTTTGGGGTTAAAGGGGGTAAGATGTCACTACTATTGGAGAAACCTGGATTGCCTTTCCAGTCTTTGGGACAAATTTGAAATTCTGTCAGGACTGTCAATCAGGTCAAGTATCAGTCTGTCTTTCTGTGTGTGGTAAAGGTTTTACATGAGTTTTCATGATTGCCGTGTTTATTGTAAGAGGCAGGCTCATTAACACTCATGCCATAAGAGAAAGAGGGGAAAGAGGCTGGGCTGCCACCAGCCACTCAATGGCTTTCTTATCTGCCTGCACGCGAACGAGGAGGGGTCCAATCAGTCACTCCTTACCCTTGCTTCCTGTTTTTCCTGCCAGGATGTCCCGTCACCTTGGCGACCCAGTGGCACACGCAGTTTCTTAGTATCCTCGCTCTTCAAAGGAGTCAGCAGGCCTCGGGAAATTAGTTGACAGTCTCAGAGAGGGAATCAGTTCATTTCCTAATGGGCACTCATTAGAACTGTGGCCAACCGCCAAGTCCACACTGGCATCGGCGTGACGTGTTTTCCTTCGTCTTGTTAATTGTGACTGATTCTTCACTTATTGCGTGACATTTACTTGTTTACTTCACAAATCAAGACATGAGAGAGTCAGAAAAGTATGTTCCGCCTGTGAAAACCTTGAGTGGGGAGTTCAAAGAACTGTGCAACCTTAATGTTTTATGCTGTTCTGTGAACAAATCTGGAGAGTCCACAAGCGGCCTCATCTGTATTCTTCAGGCAACAGGTTGGCAAGTGCAAGAAATGCCAAGGGCATTGTAAATGTATCAGAACTGCTGTCAGACGTATGATGCAGTGAAGTCTACTACATTGTTTGGTTGATTTGCAAGTACATAGAGCAGGTATAACATCCATCAGTCAGTTATAAAGTGCTCGACTTAAAGCATGGTACATTTTGTTACATGTGAGCAAGTTCATAACCCACAAACCCATAAGACAGTGGGCCTTTATGTTTAGTCACTGGCAGTTTGGGAACACACACAACCTGAGCAGTTGGTGAAACTCAGCTTTTGTCACTGAAGGGATGGGACTTTTTCCAAATGTTTTGGCCACAGTGTTAAGAAGCAATCTCACACATTTCAAAATATTAGGTACAATTAAGAAAAACAAAGGTACTGGGGTTGGAAACACCAAACCGATATCTAAGAACTAGTAGCAGCGAAGGCCAGCCACAGTGTCAACTTACATTGTTGCACTTGAACACGCCACAAAGACTGAAGCCAGTGGTCAGCTGGCCAACACACACTGCGCCTGCTTGAAAGGAATTAACTCTCCATACCAGCAGAGGGCAGTCTGTTTGTCATGCAAATGGTAAAACCAGAAGGAAGCTAGGTACGGCTACGGACCATCTGGAATGTTCAGATGAGATGGAGATGAAAAGCAGGAAGATCCTTCTGTGTTTGACTTTCTGATTTTTGTCCCTTCTGCCTCTGTTCAGGTTTGCAAAGCATGTCTGTAACCTGTAGTGCACATACTGAGTCCTTGTTCTGTACAATGTTTTTACCTTAGGACAAAATCACTCCAAGCTTTTAGTCTTGGATTTTAAACAATGTAAACGTCATCCACCCAACAAGCCAATATAGTTAGCCATGTCCTGTGCTTGCCAGCAAATTGGAACATTTCATTGGGGTTACACAAAGCATGGAGTGTATACTGATTGTTGTTGAGACAACTGGAGATGGCATACAACTTGCTGGAGTCAGCAATAATGTTATTCGTTTACTGTGACCTCTTAGCTAGAAAAGTGCTGCACCAGGCTCATAACTGTCAGCCCAGTGGCCTGTCTGCTCCGTCATCACATATTGTGGCCATATGCTCTTTGTCCTGTTGGTGGAATCAGGTATGATTGGCCTCTCGTTACACATCTGTCAGTGACTTACTCTGGCTAAGATTACTGTTGATGTAGCTGGTAAAGTATTAGGCTAAACTGGTTTTAGTCCCAAGACTGTGTGATTAGGCCCATTGTTCAATAGACTTTGTATTTGTTTAGGCTCATTAATATTCATTACTGAGCATATGTTTAAAGCAAACCTCAAAGTTAAAGCAAAAGATGGCACACATACTTGCTGGAGCAGTCTGCCTGTGTGTGTTCTGATTTAGGTTATGCTAAAGGTCAGGCCAAACCTCAGGGAGACATCTAGGCACACGTTCACCTCACACCCTCCCGCACCCCTGTCCCGATTTCCTCCTTTCATTCATAATAGGGTTAACGAGATCTGTCACCACCTCGCCCTGCGTTTATTATGAGTGGGCTCTTTCCTGTGTCAGGTAAAAATAATCGAGCGGTTCCACAGACACATTTAGCCACCAGGGTCCTCAGGGGTCTAGATAGCTGATTTGTTTTTATTGCAGCTTCTCCAGAGGGAGTTGTAGGACGGGCGGGAAGGAAGTGACTTTAGATTTTAGGTTTGTAGTCAAGAATGTTACGAGCATCTCCTAAGGATTCTCATTTTACCTACAGGAGGCAACTCTCTAAATATTTGAACAGAAAAAAAACATTCTTGTGATTGTAGGATTTTAGCAACCTGCAAAAAAAGACAATACAAATAGCAGGCCTTCTGTCACACCTTATAATACAGTCCCGGAATCAATCTAAAACTAATTAATGTGAATATAGTTAAAGGTCAGTGGACTATCTAGAGTAGAGAAGGATCACTTCAATGTGTCTTTTAGGAATCATAGAACTTGAGTGGAGGGTCTTCTGTGGAGCAGGCTTGTTCCAGTGCATCCCACAGATATTTGATCAGGTTGAGATCTAGGGAATTGGGAGGCCAGGTCAACACCATGTGCGGTTTTTCATGTTTCTGCTGTTCATGAAGCAAAGAGTTGGCTATTCCAAACTAAAACCACAGGTATAGATTACAATATTAAATATTTCATCCCTTAAATTGGAATCTGTCACCTTGTATCATCAAACTTTACTCTACAAAAGGCCAGTACTTAACCTGGTAACACAGAGTAACACACGATGTTTTTTTACAAGCTAGTTAGTGTGTATTTTGTAGTTTTGACATAGTATTGCATGCAGTGTAGTCTTAATGAAGCATCACATTCCCTTGACCTTAACACTAACCCAAGCCATCTCACCACTTTACAACCCTATATAACGATCTTTTACAGTAATTTTATTTCTTTCATTCATTGTATCCTCTTTTTTTATTTTTATTTTTATTTGATTTGATTTTTTAACCGAACCAGGTTTATTTAGACAATAATAAGGTATTTTATACATTTTATTCCCCTGTGCCAGTGCCCTCCGCAGTGCTCATCTGGAGCACTGTGACTTTTTCCTAACCTAGCCATCTCACCACTTTGATTAAGTTTTGAACATTTCAGAAGCCTTCCTAACTCCAGTCCAACTCATCATGCCGAGGTAATGACCTCTACCAACCTCAGCGACTGCCCCTTTGCCCCCATTTTACACCCTTAACGGAAAAGCACTCAACTCATTGCCATAAACATACGCACCACTGGCTGGAATATCAAGAATACCTAAGTTGATAATTAATGCACCTGTCAGCAAATGTGGGCACCCACAAGCCACCCACCCACACACTGCACGGGAGCTGTTTGTCCCAACGGGGTTAGAGATGTAGGTCCATGTAGGCCAATGTCAGTGTTAGGAGAAGCAAAATATTTTCATTACGGGGGTATCTGTTCGTGTCAACAATCGGATAGCGCACCGGGCAGAGATAGGCGGTTCCCATGAGGCCCATGGCCTCGGCAGCGATGGGGAAGAAAGGGGGTTGTGGGATTTGTTGTTCCCAGATATGAGGAACACGGTGAGTGTCAACACATCGAGAGGGAGCAGATAGAGTGAGGTCAGGATGTGACAGACGAGCGATAGCCGCTGGCGGTTTTACGACTTTCTTTATGCTGCAGCTGTGGCAGACAGTAATCATTTAGATTCTATCATTTCACTGATTAATATTTACTCTCTGTTTACCACCTCATGTTTTTGCACGTATTTTTTTTTTTAATTTGCTTGAGAATTACCATCATCAGAACATTTTTCAAAAACACTTTTTAAAAATGAATTTATTTCAATCTCAACACACAAATACATACCTTTTTCATGTTTACCTGTACATATATAGTATGCTTTTATTACACATATCTCCAAACAGAATGAACTACAATGAATTTGTTTAACCAAATTACCTCAACCTAACAGACTGTCAGTGCAGCAAGCGAGAGGCAGCGTTGCAACTTCTAGTAGATTTCTGGGAAGGAAAAATGGGGGCTCCATTTGAGGGGCTTAATTGGGGCCCCACATCTAATTTATGCCCCTAGGTTCCCTGCAGGTTAATCTAGTCCTGGTGAGCAAACATTGTGGAAACCCTCTAAGCTCTTCAAATAACACTAAAATCACACAACTGTAACCTAAGTACAGCAGGATGGGTGTGTAATTTGACTTGATTGTATGCGAAGCTCGAGTGGTGAACACGCTTACGTTAAATCCTGTTTGTCTGTTTTCATACATGCTCTCATTCTTATCTCATTGTTAGGGTTTGGTGCTCAACACCTCTGATATGGTTCCCGTGTTTTTCCGCCCTGTCTCTAATTGTGTTTTTCTGTGTATTTCTATTTATTTACTGTTGCTCAGTATTACTATCTGCTTTTGTCCTTCACAGTTGAATGCTTTTTTTCTTCTGCCTAAATTCTTCTCCACTCCCACTCCCATTACAGAGACCAACTCCCTGCTCCCACCTCTGTACATGAGAGTTTGCTCTTAAATGACCTGACTGCTGAAGTGAAGGACAGCCGGGACTCTGCAAACTGCAAATAGATGTGTGTGTTTCTGTGAATTAACTCAATCCATCGGGCACAGCGTTGTCATAACACGCTCTGTAATGTACCGGCCCAGCGTTGTGTCACAGGACGCGCACTCGCCAAGCATCTGTCACGGAATGATACATTTCTCCTGATGGTAAAACAAACTCATCTCTACTCATCCGCACGGGAAGGCCGACTCAATTCAAATTGATTGGAACTGCAAATTCATCTCCTCTATCCCATTACCCCTGAAATGTCTTTTAAACACTCCGTAGTGCTGTCATAATATTGGTGTTACATCTGTCAAAACATGCAGCGGCGTATTATGCCTAAGGTAGTTTAAAAAAAAAAAAAAAGAAGGAGGCACGGATTAACCTGGCAATCACTCCTTAAACATTTATACATCGGAAAAAACAATGAGCTCTGTTGCTTGTTGTATTAAGCGCCCAGCATTACATAGCAGCGTTTATTCAAGCACTAAGAGTTGTCAGCATAAGGAGTTGCATTTATTTTTATCCATACAAGCAATTTATGAGGAGTCAAAATTTACAAATGACAAAATGTGCACAAAATATTATTAAATAAGAATGGCGCATAGCCTCTGGCAGCACCCTCTATGTGTAAGGATCCTACATAATGACTGACATTTTTCTACTAATTTAAGAACACATAAGCAAAACAATATGAAGCAGCACTGATATTCTGTGTGGATTAGAGCAGACGGCAGCAGGAGACCAAGGCTTTACCCTTGAGGAGCCCATGGAGAACATTGGGTTCCTCGCTGACCTGGTGCCTATGACAATCTCATTCACACCACCACCACCACTACTGCTACTGCGCCCGCCGCAGGACATACTGACAGGATGGAGATGGCCTTCGCCGCTGAGGAATGTTCAGCCTTATCTCTGAAGCACCATCTTGGGAAAATATTTGTGCTTTTAAAAATAGTTCTTCTATACATAACAATAATATGGGGCAAGGGCCAGTGTTTACTATTTGATAGACAGATCGCGCAATCGCTCCAAGGAACAAAATGTGGCACCGACAATGTAATCATTTACATTATTAGCTATAATTTCCTATGTTACTAACTTAAGGAGGCAAATATGTTGATGTTAACAATGGTTTACATGACTGAATAAATAAAAATGTTACTCTGTCATACATTTTACCTATGATGTGTGAATTAAGCATTTACAGCATTTTTTTAAGTGGCCGTTTGTAAGTTGCAAATCTATTTATCTCCTAAGGGCTTGTAAATAATCACTAACCATTTGGAATTACTTTGTAGATAGTTTATTAACAGACATATACATTATTTGTAAGTAGTTACTAAGGTTGCCTTCTGTCTTTTAGATATGTAATTAACCATCTGGTTAAATGTAAACAATTTATTAACATTAGATAAGCATTAGCCACTGATTGTTACAGACCACAGCAGAAAAATAAGTCTGTTAAATCAGCACCTTAAACCAGCATTTAACGCAGATGTTAACGACTGCCTGCTAGAGCATTTATAATAGTAATATTTATACTGCGTTAATCCCACATGGGAAAATATTTTTTCTGTGTTGGACCCATCCATTCAAAGCTGATGTTGCTTCAGGAGTGGATGTGTAAATGATAATCTGGTTGCTAATGTTTTCATCACATTAGTGGTTTTTAAGAGAATAAAACAAGAGTGTGACTACAGCTTGTGCTGGTGCCACAAAATTATCCAAAAGCAATTAATGCTAGTTACCCATTTGACTTAGATTGCACCACTGTATCTACTTTATTTAACATTTATTCAACTTAAGCCACACAAAACTAAATCTTTATAGACAAGCATTGGCCATGGCTCCCAAGTTTTTGTGGACTGGCAAGATGGGCTTTATTTTGGGCTAGGCAAGATAAGACTGCAATTTCAGTTTAAAGAAAAAAAAAGTTACGACTTTGTCCCAACATAAGAACTCCTTTTCCCCAGAGGTTATATTTCTTCTACGAGTGCACAATGACTCATAACTGCAATTTCATTCATGGTTCAGTACAGACTGCTGTGGTGATGTGACTCATGGTTGATCATGAATTCAACTGTTCTGTTCAAGTTTGAATTCTTTCAGTCAGATCAGTGTACGTCAGCACATCCGCCGTAACTGAATACGTGCTACTTACACACGCAAGTTATAAATGTCTGTGAGGTTCTAGATGTCTTAAATGAACCTAAAAGGCCTAAGGCAGCTGCAGAGGTAGAGTGATGTATAAGCTGCACAAAAAGCTTTCGAGGGGACGGCATTTTCCCCTCAGAGGGTTTTTTCCATCAGATGAATAGGACTTCAGACAGACGTTCCGTGTCACTGAAGCTTTTGTACGCTCAAACACCGAATCCTATCACTCAAGCGTCCATTCTCCTTCCTCAGACGTCCTATGATAAAGTGACGGTACTGTTGTGAATGTGTGCCACCTTGTCGGTAATTGTCAGTGAACATGTTTCCTTGAGTATTTCGCTCTCAAAAAAAAAATAAAAAGGTAAAAAAAGAGACACGATATAGGAAAGTACTCACATTTGAAATATGCTACATTACTGGTATCCCTTTCTTTCTTTTCTTTTTTTCTTATTTTAATGATATTCTGAACTGAAAGAGCGGTGTATCAAGCGGAAGAAATAAAAGAGACTGACAAAGAGGAAAAGAAAGGAAGGGTAAAGGAGAGGTTAGCTGGGAGGCAGACATAGGAAGGAGGAAGTTCATCCACCTGTGTCTGATTTACAGCAGTCGGATATAATCTCCCTGACCAGAGAGACATACAGCTCTTTTTTTTAGATCGATAGGCTCAAACAGGACTACATAGGATGAGGCCTGTTTCTGATATCCGACTACAGATATGAAACAAAGGAGGTAAAAGCATTGCTGCAGAGGAAACGTATGGCCGTGTCATTCAGAGATCAAAGACGTCGGAATTCACATGTTTGAGATTTGTTTAGTTTGTTTAAAAGATAAGCTATATTGCTGAATAATGGAGGTGAAGAAGCATTTGCTCAGCTATTTGTGCGCCCAACATGCCTCAGGCACATAATTTGTAACATTAAAAAAAAAGGTTTTAATATCACAGCTTCAGATTTTGCCATTACAAATTTAATCACTACCAGGGTTTTGGTTTGCGTGCCTACCTGTGACAAACGTCAAGGATCAGATCCAGATCTTGCTCATGGACACTTGGACGACAGAGATGTGCTGACACAGCACTTGGCTCATGGAGCATACTGGATAAACATTGACAAACCTTTTGAGAAATCACCCATATTCCTTAAGAATGGTTTTGAACTCATTGTGGGTGGCACCAGCCATTGACATCCAGTGTTGATACAACCGATGGCTTGCGGCCCAAAAGCTCTTCAAAACGCACATAAAACCACCCAAAATATAAGACTGATGTTTTGTTTAGTACTTTGACCACCCAGATTTGTCATGCTAGTGCAGCATATAAGATAGATATCTTCCAGCAATGAACTGTAGCAGCCAGTAGGTAGATTGCATAAATGTGGACAATGCGTCCCCACTTCCTTGCATTGGCTAAACTGACACTATTTTCATTGACTATGCTATTTTCCCAGAGATATGGGCAGCACCATCTTGCGACTTTGGAGCCGCATTACGGTCCAAGAGTGGCGCCACACAGAGCCGCGATATTAATGACCCGCCCACGCTTCCTCCAGACTCAGACGCATTTTATTTTCACTTAATACTGCGCTCTGCTCTACCTCCACCAGTTACAAGGAAATGTTGGATTATGAACTGTACTTATTTTTATTTTTTTTACAACTCTCACTCATTTGCTTTGCAGGAATTTCATTAAAGTTGCCATTAATGAATGACTGCCCCTACAGTCATTACATGTCAACAGACAACAAAATTAGAAATTAGAAAATTAAAGCAGCAGACTAGCCGCTGAGTACAATTTTAGCAGCATGATCTGATGCCAACACAGCAGCACAAAAGTATAAAGTTCACACCTTAGGTCACTAGCTAAAGTTATCACATTCTCACCTAAGGCTACATCTTCAAGATGTTTATTCCGACCCTACAGAACAGTGCAAATGTTTTGACATTTTCAAAAATTGCATTTTCACCTACTGTCATCCTTTCTTAATTAATTCACAGTTCAGCATCACTACATTTTCACACTTTTCATTTTTTTGTTTTCGATTGAATTCAGGAATTTAGATGCAAATCTCCAAATAAGACTGAAACCATTAAATCATGCAATTGTGCACTCAGGTTTGCATGTACACAAATACAGTTGAAATACAAGTAAAACCTCACAGAGTAACCAACAAAAGAACCATAACAGACCTCTGTTCTATAAATGACAGAATACGCTCTTAATTGGATGCCTTTTTTGCATGATTTTTTTTTGTAAAGGCCTTCATACTCAAGCAGCTACACTCCATCTCAAGCAGCTATCTCTGCACACGGAAGCGCTAATCAGCAATTAGCGATTAGCTATGTCGTGCCACCGTCATAACCCCACCACAGTGACACTTCCTGGCGGCTGGGGCTCTGCTGACTGACACTCTCCGGTTCAATCACTGTAGCCGATCCCCCCTCCCCCACAAAGAATCAGATGAAACAAATATGGCCACTCATTTTGTCGTCCGTGCACTCCTCTTCCCTCACTCTTTTCTCTAATCATGGGCAAAATGGGCCTCGGCCCTCAGAACAAAGGGCGGTGTTTGTTTTTGTGCGGGCCTTTTATTTCAGGCGTGTTCCTCCGTGTGCATGTGCTTCTCTTTGATGTGTAACACACCGGCGTTCGAGCAGCGAACGATCTGAGCCCTCGACGAAAGCTAGCAGAGGGGAGGAAGACGGGAGGAATACAAAGTACAGGAGAAGTGTTTTCCTTCCTTCTCAGACATTAATATATTTTCACAACAACAACAGAAGAAAAAAAAGTCCTTTAGCTTGACTCATGTCTGAGCTCTGTGTAATCAACTTACGTGACGATGAACTTTTCAACCTCAGCAGATTTGATGTGTTCTTGTTCTATGTTTAGCTCAAAAGTAGTCAGACTTGTAATGATGATCAAACTTTTTTCTCTGGCATGTTTTACTATAATTTATACCATACCTTTTATGCCAGGGTCCCCGATTAATCTTACCCAAGGGCAGAATATTGTGAAGCATGCAGAGCCAAGGGCTAAAACATCCTGTTGTTTTTCCTCTCATTGCACTGATAACACAAAAGGCGCAAACTTAATTCCTTTTGTGTTATTTGTCTAGACAGACTCTGAATCATAGAAAAGTACAGTACATGGTTACCGTAAGAAAATGCTACGATTTTTCTGATAGGAGGGAGTCCCCTCTCTGCAAGAGACAGACAGCTGATTGAGAAGACAGAGGCCGATAAGGTGGTGTTACATGATGAGTCCCCCCCAAACGAACACACACATACACACTTCTCCATCGTCTGCTGGATGTTACGCTTGAGCTCACTCGAATGCTGGCGTTTTGTGTGTGTGTGTGAGCAAAGCGGAGAAGGTGTGAATCGTCTGACTTCTAATTCAACTCCCTCTGCATACGGGTTAATTCTTCCTTTCCATCCGGCTTACTTGAGTTTTTTTTTTGGGGGGGGGGGGGGGGTGCAGAAGTGGCAACACATACATAAACGTGCCTGAGCGTTGACCTTTCTCATGTCCAAATGTCTGTCTTACTAAAGATCTGGCCGTCATCCACCCACAAACTAAGATCCGATCACTATATGAACCTTTTCAGTCATACATCCTCCCCATCTAAACTTAAAATGAACACATCTCGAATATAATAACCCTTCCCCCTCTCAGCTTGTTAAACTCTCTGTCTTTTTGCTGTCTCTCTAAACAGCCGGGAGCTGTTTGGAAAATCAAATGGACTTAACAAACAAAACGGAGCGTTATCAGGCAGGGATCAGTCAGACAGACCGACAGTAAAAGCTGTCCGTGAACCCGTTAATCCTCTACAGCGGTCCACAAGGGGGCAACGTTTGTAGGCTAAACGTGTGACCTGACCTGTACAATAACTCAAGGTTTGGAGCATGTCACTTGAGAAACGACAGAAACACGCACTCAGGGCTCAAACAATCCAGCATGCGTACTGAAAAACACTTGACGGGCTGAGTGTAATGTTGATGCATACTCCCACAATTCACAAAGGAGCAGGAGGAGCTGCTCCCAGCAGCTGAAAAGATGTAACAAAATATTAAAGGAAATCTTTGGTAAAGCATTACATCGTGCCTTTTTGAAGCTTAATTGACAGCAGCTTTAGATAATTGCAGCATAACTGACATCCTTATGTGAACAGATCTTTCTGTGGGCGTGCAGCAAGTATACTGTTACAGTATTTCTGTCAACATGGACTTTTCATCACATCAGACTGCCGTGAAGCTTTTTTCTTATAGTCCGGTGAGTTGCATTAATTGTTTAATTATCTAAACGGTTAGGTGAACACAAAGAAAAACGTCCTGTAAGTGGGTTTCACTGCCATAAGGAGCTTGGCTTCTTAAGCAGTTTCCGATAAAACACAAAGACTCATAGAAAAAATATTAGCTTCACAATACACAACAAGAACCAGTAAAGTAAGATTAGCCCCATATTTTGAAAAATAAATCAATGTTTAGTTGCACCATATATGATGCTGAACCCCACAGAATCAAATCATCTTTATTTGCCGTGAATAAAGATGGGGAGGAGGGGTCGGGGCTTGCGCAACGTACCTCTGCCGAGGTAGGGATTAAACCAGTGACCTGATGGTCCCAAAGTAAAAACGAACAAAAAGACAAAAATTGTAACTACGGTCCTATCCTATCTTGTGTTTTATTTGCTGATTGATGATGCTTTATTGTTTTATCAGAGAGATTTACATATTCCTTTAAAAATGCCTCCACTGTTACGCTGCCTTTATTTCTCAAACTCCTTCCATATTCCATCGCTGGTAGCCAGACCTTGTAATACCATACATGCCCTGTAAAGGCTCATAATTGCCAAGTGCTATTAGATGGCCAAACGGGATTATTTCTTCAAAAGAAACATTAGCTGCCTTTAGGAAGGAGTGTGAGGGATTGAGGTTTGCTGTCCACCCCCCCTAATCTGGCAGGAGACCCCCACAGTCACACTCCTCCACCTGGCTCCCATTACCCCTCCACAAATCCCTAATCCCTCCGTTTGTTTTCCCGGATAGAGACCCAGAAGAATGGAGGAGAGAGCGGGCGGAGGAGGAAAGGGAAGGCCAGATTTGGCGTCATGGGTGATGGTGAAAGTAGTTTCTTAATCTTTGTGGAAATAAAATATAAATTTTGCTGCCATTTATATTTAGTGTGTAGAAATATAATGTGTGTGTGTTTCTCTCTGCTTGCGTGTCTGTGTGTGTGGCGACCCAAGAGGCCTCCTTTCTTTAATAAAAGTATTGTTTGTGTTTCTCCTGATTGGGAACACATTGGGCCTGAGTCGGGCCCTGGCGGGGCTGGGGTCCGGGGTCTAGGGGCAGACCGGGGGTCCTTTTCTCCGGGGGTCTCTCCTCTGGTCCTTCCTCTTCTCTCCTCAGAAGTCCCGTCTGCTCGGGGGGCCACAAGGGGCGGCGGGGTCGCCTCTGAGAAGTGTCCCGTCGCGGGATGACCCCTCGCTGCCTCTATCGGGGGGTAACCTTAGTCCCCTCCTAACGCACCCCCTCCCCTCCCCGCAGGGATGTAATATACACACACAGACACAAGCCAGTCCCCAAACCACCACACACGTGCACTCGCAAAAAAAAAAAAAAAAAAAAAATCACGTATCCAGCCATTGTTCTCTTTGTACCAAACTTTGAAATGTGCACATACACTTTCACACCATTTTGCTCACCCAATCCCTTACGAGAAATCTTATACACATTACCAAAGAGACCAGCATGCAGGTCGAGCCCAGCTCTGCCTGTGTGGCTTCAGCTTTGTTGTCTTGACGACGCCCCGTGTTTGAGATCCCCACATCTGATAGTGTTAACATGATCAAATTCAAGCTGTTACAGCCATGTAGTAGATGAAGAGACATATGCAGAGACGGTGAGACAGAAAAAAAAGAAAGGGAATAAAAAAAATGACACAACTATTAGATTTAAGTGGCGGGATGGTGAATAGGAAATAATAGGATGAGAAAATTATGAGAAACTGAAGCCAGAGACAAAAACACTCCACCACACCTCCACGCAGCGTGAACGGCGAACACATGGACTCTATATTAGCTCATGGAGTTAACAGGCAGCAGCGGCGCTCTGACATGAGCTCATGTGTTTTGACAGATCTGCTGAAGGTTTAAGACCAGCACCGGAGCCTTATCAGATCCAGAGATAAGGTCTCACACTAAGAATGAGAGGAAAACACATGTACAGAGGCGGCTAGTGTGAATCAATGGCCATGAGGAGCACTGAGGAGAAAGAGAAATGTGGCTTGTGTTTTGTGTGAAGGAGAGTGAGAAAGAGGAAGAGAATGAGTCGCCCCGGCTCTGCGTAGAGTACTGCGAGTGTAAGTGAGTCTTGGGAGAGCTGAAGCCGCAGCGTCTACACATTGGGTGTGTGTTGGTGGTGATGTCAGTGCGAATTACAAAAGCGCTGATGGACATGAGAACAAAATGGGCCTCAGAGTGTGTGAGTGCAAGATTTTAAGCCTGCAAATTTTATGAATGATTGTGACATCTGTATGAACGTGTGTGGTACATGTACTGCGTTACGTGCGCCATCATTTCAGAGCATGAACTTGAGAGTGACAAGTGAAATGTAAAATATCATTGACTAAATTATAATATTATGGTGAAATAATCTCATTAGTTTGTGCGTTTTCCCTCTTAGTAAGTACTTGTCGGCTTACACTTCAACTGCTTTCATTTCTAAATCAACAATCCGAGTGATTTCAGTGATTTGACTTTCTCCATCTTCTCCATCTTCACTCACTGCTTTGCTCAACTAACACTGACATTTCAACACCTCACCTCCATACAGTGGTCACACTGAAACTTTTAATATTTTAAGAATTCAATTTTCTTAGAATTGTTTTGGACCCTCATCTAGAGCTTGACAACATCTAAAAATGTAAGGTAGATACTTTTTAGGCAAAATTCATTCAGCTCTGTCATTTGTGCACAACATAATTAATTTGTTTGTCATTTCTCTTTCTACTGCATAACTTCAGACTCTACAATCAAATCTCTTGCATCAGTTTTGAACAAAATAAATCGAAGTTATGGCAAGAAGTAAGTGGGTTTTCATCCCCCTTGAAAACGAGATGGTCCATCTCAAGGGGTTATCCTCCTAACACTAAATAAATTGTCAATCATTGTAATACTTTAGTATAAATTGCTCGGTTTTGGCTATTTTATTTTATTGCGATCTGCGTCTTACATTTAAGCATCTCCACCATCTACCTCTACCAATATTTAATACATTCATGATGTCTACGTGTCCAAAGGAAACAGGAGTATTAAAACATAAACATTTTATGCTCTGGAACTCACTACCTACAAGTTTAATGTAAACTCAAAATGTTTAAACTCTTTGATTAATGTGGCTAGAACTGTAACCACACCAACTTGCCTATTTGAGCTCATGTTATGTTTTAACTTGTTTGTTACACACTGTTGCCATTGCTTTCATTGCACATAGACAACACTGATTACAGACAGTCTATGAACTGCTCACTGACGCCCATGAAGGGACTGGCGTTGGAAATTAGCTTCAGCTACACACAATACAGTACATTGGACACTGCTCCCGCAACTGTGTTTTTCTGTAACTGCCCCTTGCAAACCAACCAAAGCGTTCTCAAAATCTTAGCCTTAGTTTGGTGGTTCAGTAAGATTTTAGATTTGGAAAGTAGCGCACTGAGGAATGATATTAAGATAGATATTGCTTTTTAAAATAAAATTGATTTTCAAATGCTTAGAAACTCCATAGGTTGTTCCCCAGATTGTTTGTGGAAATAACTCACATCAGGAACGTCACCAAATGAACACATAGTGTATGATGTAACCCCAGCATATATTAATACACATAATTCAATATAGTCATAGCTGCACATTTACCCAGAAGTTCATCATGAATGTTGGATCTTGGCGTGACACGTTATAAAACGTAACTATCCAAGCCAAAGACATGAATACAGTGGCTCAGCTGCTTGCACTCCGGCTTCAGCGTCTCACGTCAATTACGTTTGACTTTCTGCACATCTGTATTTCTCTCCATTATTGTTCCATTATATGTGCGGACAGCGCACATCAGTACCAGATCTTAATGGCCAGAGCTTGCCAAAGCTTTGGTGCCCAGCGTGATGTTGCTTCCTGCAGGAAGAGGGAGAGCAGTGGAAAAGCAAAACAGGACATCTTCAGATCTGTCAGGGGGAGCAGCCCCTCTTCTCTTCTCTGCCCTCGGGGGAAAATGCACCAAAGGAAGTGCTCTCGCCCTCCTTTTATCCCCCCTATTCTGCCCTCGCCCTGTTCTGCTCTCTCTGGGACATTCCTAATCCTCCTCTTTTCCTCCGACGCTCCGAATCCAACTGTGATGGATGTCACCTTGCATGATCTGAAATTCTGACAGCCACCTGTTGCCCTCCAAATAGAATAAGTGAAATTCTTTATTGTAGTAATACTCTCCATTAGTACTATGGTTTAGGGTTTTGACAACAGATGCAATCATGTTTTTCAGCCACTATTGCTGACACAAAGACTCACTGTTGGAATTAATCACTTGAGCACACCAATTTATTACTTCACCACTATTAAGTATCACAAAATGTACACTTTATGGCAGTAGTTGTTTTGTTGAAAACAAAATCATTTTCTACAATTTAAAATTTATAATGTTGTACTCTGAACCATTTGAAATCTAAAATCTTCTGCAACAAATTCTGCAACCAGAAATGTAAGGGATCCAATATGTGGACAGTATATGTACATTTTCTCTTTTTCTACCTTCATCACCAGCTACTACTTGAATTTTCATGGCCTGCCATCCAGTTGTGCAATGTCCACAACAGAGAATACAACCAAAAATGTGCTGTTTTAAATAGTTCCATACATGATAAATATTTCTTTATGCTTATTTTATAATCATAATTAGGCAACTGTTACGTGTCCAGTGGGAGCCAGAGTGCATTCTGCTGTGTCCAGTTGGAAATTGTAACCCTAAACTCCTATCCTCTCCTCTCGGCGAGCCCGCTCTTTAACCATCGCCAAGGTTACCACAGCCACATAACCCGTTGGTTGTCAGTGTGCCTGCGTGTGTTTTTTTTTTGTGTGACTGATTTTGTCTGTCCGTGTGTGTGTTTGTGTGTGTGTTCCCTTTCCTGGTTTTCCTGTTTGTTATTGTGGTGAGAACAGAGGCAGGAGAGCTGGAACTGGAGAGGTTCTTGTGGTGTTCTCTATGCAAGCAGATCCTGCAATGAATGACACTCTGTTGGCCCAGTACAGTGTGTTTAGTGGTGTGTGTGGTTGCAAGATCTCATCTTCATGCACTATTTATTGGATCTGTTCAGTAGCAGTAGCCTCGAAGATCATCTCTCAGCATTGACAGTATTGCAGCGCATGATGAAAAAGAATTATGGCCACATGCTGAACGACTGTATTGTTTTTCCCTCTTTTTTCTCCTGCATCACCAAATCATAATTCATTAAACTGAAATGATATATCTTAAAACATATTTTCAATTGCATCATTGCATTCTCTCCCATTTCAATTCATATCCTATCACTTGTGTTTTCTTTCTTCTTTTCAGATTGACTGACAGCACATGCAGCAGAGTCTGTAGCACCAATCAGTTAAGATTGTCATTAGCAAAGTAGCATAGCATGGACCCCAAGCTATAACTGTGCTTGATGAATAATCAAGAGAAGAAACACAAGAACAATACAAAAAGGGTGATGAGAGAGGAAACGGGGAGAAAGAATGGACAGCTGGTGCTCAGTGGAGACTGCCTGCCTTCCCTTTGCTGTCTTTCCATGTAGAGATTAGATAACATCTCTTACCTTATTCACTGCAGCCCACATAGGCTCTGCTCTATTGTACACGGGTAAGCTGGCATGTTGAGGAAAGGAAGAATAACCTTGCCGGGTTGCCCTGACAACACTGTTGTTCATAGACGGTCTGCAGGGAAAGAAACAGTACAGGCAGTACATGTTAATGTGCAAATTTGTGTTGTGATATTTCGTGTAATTTTGCAGCATTTATGTTTCATGTAAATAAATTGTTTATCTAATTGTTTAAAGAGCAGTTGCTGTGGGCTGTATTGCTTGTAAGGATTTCTGAAAGTGAAAAAGCTGAGGAGTAAGTGGAACAAGGAAACCAAGCAGCTATGTTAATGACTTGTCATTACAAGAGTCACAATGAAAGGTAACGCATCCACCATGTCCAGTATCGCTCCTTGCCAGGCTAACACACAGACCACCAAAGCAGAGTGCCACCAGCACGGTGCATTCAGTATACCTCTGCTGTTCTGCACCATTACCACTCACTGTTCTCACATGCAGCTCAACTGTAAAGGTCATTCTGCTCACCTTTGAATCCTCGCCATCTTTCAACTGCAGAATCCGCTGTCTGTATAAAGGAAGTGGGTGAAGGAGATTCACATAAACATGTTCATACAGCTATTGGTGCGCATGGTAGAGAAAATGAGAGAATGTGAGTGGTTAACAGGGCAGCGTTTGAATGTTCTCCTCCCGTTTCTTGTCAGGCTCACGCTTTGATCTGTCTTCGGGGTGTCAGCTGGCGGCCATGTTTGTTTGCCCAGCGAGGTAGGCTACCTGTGTAATTACCTCTAACGAAGTGACTTGTTTTGATTTGGGCTGAAATCTAATCCCCAGCCGGGATGAAGATGTGGAAATGGGTTTGAGGTTACTTGGGGATTTAGAAGGGGGAGTATCAGGGGTGAGAAGGTTTGCATTGTTAGGAGGAAATGTTGGCTTGCTGTGAGTTTGAATTGTTGCTGTTCTTTTATTCATAACCAGCCAGAGACTTCATGATCACTGTTATTGCCCAGCTTGCCTTTTACACTTTTACCTCCCCTTATCTTGTTCCATTTACCACTCACATAAGTATAATGTGTAGTATGTGCACAAACCCAAAGGACCCAAACATGCCTGTTGACGCAGAAGTTCTCCCTCATCTAGAACAGGCATAGAGCACACACATACTTCTGTTCCTGTGAATCATTTAAGCCCTGGCAGAAGTTCAAGAAAACCTCAAAGAGAAGCTTGTTGGCAGGAGGCAGCAGCACTTCACCTCTCAGTGAAGGTTAGCAAGAATACAATGAGACTCTCCTCTGCTTTCTCTTCTGTTTTCACCTCTCTCTGCACCTCCATATACCTCTGTGATAATGCTGCCTTCTTTTCTTCCACCTTCATCTCATCTGCCAATCTTCACATTTCTTTCAGTTTTATGGGTTACCACAGAACCATCAAGGATTTCTTTCATTTGATGAAATACCCACATGCATGGGTGTACTGCAGATGCATCTGAGTAAAATGTTGCTCTGGGTGAACCCAGTGTACCCACCTCAGAACATGTACCCTGCTGCAGCCAAGTTATCATTAACTCCTCCAAAGAGGTCCCCTGTGCTGATATACAATGCATTTGTAATGGCTGTGGTAATTTAACTTAGACTTTTTTTTTTTTTACCTGCTACTATATTTTCATTTTCTTTAGAAAACAGTTGCAGTGCGATGGCAAAAAGCATATAACCCATCATGAGAGAAGCACAAGTCAAAACTTATCTGTGATTGTCTATGAGACACTGTTATTTCATTTTTTAACTTCTATAAAACTAAACTAACTTTTTGATGGATTATGTGCATGTCGCAGTACTTAGCGTGGAAAACAAAACCATACAGCTTCCCATAGGCTTCCTACAGCCGATAAGAAACATAAACATACCCGTCAGCTAAAAAAATCCCACTGGAGCTAATGAACAGTCATGGACGGAGATAGGGCAAGATGGGATGTGTACTCTCACACAATGATCTGAATGTTTGAAGGAGAGGGGACGGACTGTACAAAGTAAGGAAGTGACCCTCACACACCACCCGCTGAGTGTCCCCTTCAATAATATATATTTTTTTTCTTATTGGAGAGCATGCTCTACACTCAATACCTCAAATACCTCAAAAGGCAATTCTTTACATCCCATCACAAACCTTAATCCATGCGGGCAAGGATGTAAAGGAGGTGTGGGGAATCTGGTGGTCAGTGTTTATTTGCTCTATCTCACTCTCTTTTTTCGGAGAGGAACAAGAGCCATGTTGGAGACGTTGCATGAGGGCTGAGGGTACATCCTTCTCTTTCCTCTTCACCTCCTCCTTCTGTCCCTCCATCCCCCCGTTCTCCCGTCTGTTCCCTGCACCTCATAAGGATTCCATTGAAGAGAAACAATGTGTTGTTGATGTTTAATAATGCAGGCGAACCAGATGCTAATGAACCAGAAACCAAGCCAGAAAGATCAAACTTGAACAAGAAGTGAGAGACATCCCTCTCCCTGCAGTCAGTCCTGTGCAGAGGCACCAATGCTGATAGGGCACAGCGAGTCGAAGATAAGACAATGAATTATATGTTGTGAGATTTAAACATAACAAGTTAAGTCACAAGAAAGTCAGAGAATTTTACATGTGTGTCTACATACATACTACATACAATACAACGAAAAACACTTTCCTTTCAGTATAATAAATTCTCCCACTGAAGAAATATTATTCAGATGATTATATATGACACATTTTATTTCAAATGGTTTGCCGTTGCTCAAAACAAACACAGAGGGTAAACTTTACACAGAATAAAGTGCGTTTTCTTGTGACATTATATTAAGGACAAAATGTCCCCCCTTAAGAAATACCCAAAGCTATAGTGTACACAGATCAAAGTGGAGTCAATCGATGTAGAAAAAGTTTTTTTTTTTTTTTTGATATCATGTTAAAAATCAATACATACGTACATACATTTTTTTACTATTATTTCTATTGTGCATTGTTGATAATAATAATAATAATAAATGCGAATTATAACACACTGAGGATTTTGCAGGATAATTATCACAGTTAGGCCCATATGACCATATGACGTTAATTGATTATTTACACTACTACTACTAGCCTACTACTACTACTAATAATAATAATAATAATAATGAGTTTCCTTGGTCCTGCCTGTTACCAGAGGCTGACCGGTCCCGACCTGACCCGCTGGTTCCGTTCAGCGCATTCCACCCGCACGCGCAATCATAAACATCCTAGTCCCCGACCTGCGAGGGCAGGAAGTGCGCGAGAACAGGAATTCCACTCTTTCAAATTACATTACGTCCCGTTACAATGATGGCTCCTCTGTTTATTGTGGGTCCACCACACGGACACTCCATATAAAAAAAAACTAAAGTATGTCTTGTCTGTAGCCTATGTCAAATAAAATACAGCAACGAATAACACGGCAGGAGTGGCTGTTAGTCATAAATACGCCTGCTATAGAATGCAATAAGCTGACTAAATTAGGCAGTGATAATGATAAATTATTAGTTTAAATGTTTATCTCTTTTTTTTCTTTAAGTATCACGTCTATAAGTATACTGCTTAATGTATTTCATGCAGGCATAAAAGAGATAAACGCGGCCTAAATTCTATGAGGCATGAATCTAAATTTCAGTGTCAGACATATTTCAGTAGTCTAGTTGTGGAAGTTTGTTAGTGTCTGACTATGTGTTGGGGAGATCTGTTTTTATGAACCGTTTATCCGAGAGATGTTTGGGATCAAGCGATAACTTGAGAAGACTTTTAGAGGATGTATATTTATCTAAGAAGAAAACACGGACTCTTCTCTGTCTGTGATAGCCTTCCCAGTCGCTGGGCCGCACGCCACTCATGCAATGATAGCTTGAAAATCCCTTAGATTAACGTTCGTTTCCCGTTGTGTTATTATGCTGTTAGTGTAAAAGATTAATATAAATAAATAAATAAATAAAAATGGGCTACTCGTTTTCTTAAATCTGGTGTGGCTGCAAACATGACAATCCGGACTTGATCGAAAACGGCTACAAAAATAAAATAAAAATAATAAAAAAAATAGCATTTCTGTATTATTATTGTTATTATTTTTTGGGTCCATCAGCCCACACTGAATAATTTATCACCGGCCTATGCTAGGCCTCAGACATTACAGCCAGTGCCTGATGTTTTTCTTTTACTATTAACTATTTTAAATGAATTTTGATCTAGGCTATTTGTTTTTTATTGTCTATCAAAGTTTCCTAACACAACCGGCTATAGAGTACAACCAAATTAACATTCTTCGTCGCCTCACTGAGGCCTACAAACAGTTCAGGTTTCAGGGTCCTTGTTTTGTTTACGGATTGTCGACATGCTAGTTTACAGCCTTGTTGTGACATGAGCGCGTGCATGCAGCAGTTCAAACCTGGAAAGGTTAGCTGCAGGTAACAAAATAATGATAAAACAATATGAGCCCTACAGGCTTGAGCCTGGACCAACAGCGTTTACTGTCAAGTCAGTGCGTTTGAAATATAGCGACATATATTTATAGTGAAATAAGATTAAAATGTATATAAGGTAATGTATGTGCTTACTTGAAGTTTCTCCAGGTGATACAAGCCTTAAGCTAGTTGTTGGTGGAAATTCCATCACAACATACAGCAGAAGTCACTTTAAAAATATCTGATACATCACACAGATAACATAGACTGGAACAACTTTACTCAAATGGTTACACTATTTCCACTGGCATTTCTGGCTACATTAGTATTAATGTAACATATTTAGCATTTGAACCTACTTAGGCTACTTGCTACAATGTAACAGCTTTTTAGGGAGTGATGCCCGGGGTCTACTAAGAGCCTTTTGAAGGGGTCATGGACTGTTTGTACATATAAAAATAGCACTAAACAGACATATAATTAAGAAGAAAACAATTGACTTTAAGATTACTGCTTGCGGCTTTTTTCTTTCTTTTTAATAATCATATTTTTATAAAAAATGAGAAATTTAGTCTAAAACAGGCACAAAACCATTTCAATTTAAACACAAATTAACTTTGCCTTCCCTCGGGAATTTGTTGGGTGATTCCTACATTCTTTATTTTTGTTTGAGAGCAGAACCAGGGAAGACGAGGAGACCACAGATTTTCTCTGCAACAATAAAAGAAGACTAAACAACTCCCGAAATCACGAGGTAAACCTAAATACATTGTGGGTCATACAAAGGGTGCAATTGTGTGGTTTCTACTTTATTTTCACAAACTTACAAACCACTTGACATATTACTGTTGACTTGAGTGTTTCGTGAAGAGTGTCCCCAAGGCATTTCATTAAAAGCCTAAATTAAATTTAAAAAAGGGATTCATATATTTTTTTCAAAGTGCAACTCTTCAGGTCTAAGTCTAAATGAGCTATTCTATAATTTATCGTAGGCTATATAAAACCTAGTTGTCATTTTATATTTCTAATACAGAAGTAACTGATGTAATTTTATTGGTCGCCAGATTTTGATGTAAGTCTGGCTAGATTTCTCGTGTTTTCTTGATAGATGTATTAATTAAAATGTCGAACAGTGTCATGTTTTAACCAAGGCCATTCAAAGCGAAGGCATTACGGTGGTGTTGAGATTATCGGGAAATGTTCTCCGTCTTAAACATGTGAAAAAGACATTGGGGAAAGAAATAACATGGCGTTTTAACGCTTGAGTATGCGAGGCCGTGGTAATTGCACGTTGAGAGATGGTTGGCTCTCACCGCGGTTCAGCTGCTTCAGCCAGACTGCAGTCTGGGTGCAGGGTGATGACACACATGCCAATGCTGTTCCACCTGCACAGACTCCCAGAGTACGGAAATACACTCCCAGAGAAAGCCGAGGGGACCCTCATGGGTGGCCAGGGAAATGTATACCTCCCTCTGCACTTCCCTCTCCTATGTGAGCTAATTAAGCAGCACTAGCTAACCAGGTTTTAGAGCAGCCGTTTGCAAATATGTCTTTGGTGAGGATGCGAGAGGATCTGTTTGGTAAAGCTACGTTAAATATCTGGCAAGTGGTTTGGAACGAATTTTGTTAAAACTATTTGTCTGAAGATGAAATTCCACGTAAAAATTTTTTATTAAACGTGCCTTATAGTAACAAACCAGTTCAAAGATGTGAAATGTTAAGTTAGTTTATCCTCGGTTCTTCGTTTTGTGGTTACTGTATTGTATTGTACTGTATTGTAAAATATCTCAAGCCATTTTTGTTTCCTTCTTTATAGTTGGTTAAGCTTTCATGCTTTCTAACCCAAACACCAACGCAAAAATGTCAATATAGCTTTTAAACTTATGAATGTATTCCAAACAAATCCCTGCAATTTGTTTCAATGATGTTAATTTTCCAAACTTTTCCAACAATGCATATATTTTTTTTTCTCCTTACTAAGTGCAAATAATATCAAATATCCATATTGTTCTGTTTTGGTCTAATAAATACGCATGTCAACAGAAGAGCTGATTATTTTTTCATTGACTGCAACCACTGGAGGCGGAACTCAAACACGCACAAATCACCAAGGACTACGTCTCTCCGTGGAGAGCATTGGAGAAAAAGCAGCCTGTCAGTGGCCCTAGAGAAAGAGAAGGGCTGGGCTTACTGACGCACAAACCACAACTCGAGTTGCGCCTCCATCAGAAACCAGTTTAGAAAAATCCCAGTTGAAGAAACACGAAGCTCTAGTGCATGTCAGCTGCGGAGCCGCAAAAATTAATATCTCTCTGTATGCAGTTGGAGAGGCAGCTTTAAATCCCTGGATCATCCTGGGGCTGTGGAACGCAACATTTCGCCAGTCGAGGTCCTAAAAAGTTTTTCCTCAACGTTAGGACTGGACTTGTTTATTTGTTTTGCAGTGCGCGATGATGGCCACTTACCAAAACCCGGAGGATGACGCAATGGCCTTAATGATCCATGACACCAACACGACCAAGGAGAAAGAGCGACCAAAAGAGGAGCCGGTCCAGGACAAAGTCCCCGAGAAGCCGGATCCGTCGCAGAAACCGCCGTACTCCTATGTTGCTCTCATTGCCATGGCTATCCGGGAGAGCTCAGAGAAGCGCCTCACTCTGTCTGGTATATACCAGTATATAATCAGCAAATTTCCCTTCTATGAGAAAAATAAAAAGGGTTGGCAGAACAGTATCAGACACAACCTGAGTCTCAATGAATGCTTCATCAAGGTTCCGCGGGAGGGCGGCGGCGAGAGAAAGGGGAATTACTGGACACTCGATCCAGCCTGTGAGGACATGTTTGAGAAGGGGAACTACAGGAGACGCCGCAGGATGAAGCGGCCTTTCAGACCTCCACCAACGCACTTCCAACCAGGGAAATCCTTGTTCGGAGGAGACGGCTATGGCTACCTGTCCCCGCCGAAGTACCTGCAGTCTAGCTTCATGAACAACTCTTGGTCGTTAGGCCAGCCGCCAACACCGATGTCCTACACGTCCTGTCAGATGACAAGTGGCAACGTGAGTCCAGTGAACGTGAAGGGACTGTCAGCTCCCTCATCTTATAATCCCTACTCTCGTGTACAGAGCATGGCGCTCCCCAGCATGGTAAACTCTTACAACGGCATGAGCCATCATCACCATCCCGCGCACCCGCACCATGCCCAGCAGCTGAGCCCAGCCACCGCGGCACCGCCTCCAGTCTCCACCGGCAACGGTGCAGGCCTTCAATTCGCTTGTTCCCGCCAGCCCGCGGAGCTCTCCATGATGCACTGCTCTTACTGGGAACACGAGACCAAACACTCGGCGTTGCACACGAGGATTGATATATAAAGTTTACCAAATGGTCGGTGTAAAAGAGAAGACTCTAAGACTGAGCGTTAATTCCTGTGATTTCAAAACAGAACCAACAGTATTTTGAAGAGACCGTTGAGACGAGCTGTTTGGGTCCAGCTGACATCCATAAATACCGATGGGGAGATATACAAAAGCTTTTATTGAGAAGATATTACAGTTTTAAAAACGGGAGGTGAAACAGTACACAACAGGTAGTACAACTTCTGGGAGCCATTTCTGTCGCGTGTATTACATCTGGACTGATGGCCATAACTCGGTATCCTAGTCATAATTGTGAATTGTGGATTTTTGTCAGGAGGATAGACGTTGCCGACCTTGCTCCTGTATTTTTGGTATGCGTAAAAATGTATCCCAACTTTACGCACGGCGTATCTACAGTCTTGCAAAATGAAACGTGGACAGAAGAGGTATAGTTAAGGCAGTGCTTTAATTTGTAATTGAATTAGAGCTAATTTCGGCCTTGAGCAAGGCCTGCACGGTGGAACTTCACCTCCTGTCATGGTTGGGACCTTTGTTAGGTTAAAAAGATGTGCGTAATGATCCACCAGACTGCCGAAATACAATTCAGGGCTTTTCATATTTCTTGATTACATATGTATGTATGTTGTAAATTCCAATATGACGCCAGCCAGTCCCAGGTTTTGTTAATCTTTCTAATTATTATTATTATTTTTTTTATAAATGTGATTAGCTATGTCTCATTCATGTTGGGGCCATGTTTCATTCTACTTAGCACTTTCCCCTCTTTTCTAGGTTTGTGAATTTCTTAATAAACTTGTATTTCTTAAAATAATACAGTGGTCATGAAGTAATCTGTTTTATGCTTTAGACTGTGATAGCAACCACTGTTTGCAGTAGATAAGCGATCAAACAAGCCTGCAGCTTGTTCAGAAAAGAAAAGTAGGGTTTGGTGAAGTTAGGCGCTGCACTTAATCAGCTGTTTAACGCGTAAAATGGCTGATATTGAGGCACTTTGAAAGTTTAGTATACATGCATGCAATTGTGCATCATTACCTTAATATATTTACATTTATTGAAATTGTGGAAATAGTGTTATTTACAAATTAGTAGTAGTAGTAATATTACGAATTTACAGTGTTGTTGAAAAATTTCGACTGGTTCGTGCAGGCTACAATATGATCAGGAAATGACCTTATAGTAATTTACTTGACAACTTCTCAACAAAAACATTTATATAATACTCTCTCAGCTCTGCATTCCTTGTTCCGTTAAGGTCACTGTGATATGTTTTTCTTAATAATTTATCAGTTATCCCGTGGCTATGACAGTCTTCTTGTTTTACTATTCAGCTACAAGCAGAAAAGGAAAAAAACAAACAAACAAACAAACAAAAATAAATAAAAGCAAAACTAAGCTAAATAACAATATAAAATACATTCATATATATTGAATATATAATAATGAACGCAAACATAAGTCCTTTCAGTAGGGCAACAAAGCACAACAAGAGCAACAACTACTACTACTACTACTACTACTTAATAATAATAATAACAATAACAATAATAATAAGAGCTGCTAATTTAAAATACCGCTTTAGTGAGTTTCCACCTGATGCAGTTATCTAACATGTGCATTAGGAAGTTAGTCAACAAAGAGAGGAAGTGCAATAAAACACATGCTATGGAAATAATCGCATGCCGTCATAAAAACTCTGTAAGCTTTATAACGATAACGAGAAGAATCCCTTCATCACAAATAGCCTTTAACTGAAACCATTAATGCTTACAAAGTTTCTGGTGGAGTAAATTATTGCATTCAGACTTGGCGTCTGTTTAGTGGCTTTTAGACTGTTGAACTCTTTTCCGTGGGCTTCGAAGGATTTTACAGCTTCTTGATAAAACAGGCATGTTGACGAGTGAACTCAATACGCGACTGATCTCAACCCTGTCCCTCCTATTATCACTAGTATGTTATCACAACCCATCGGAATACTGGTGCCATTGGCTTTCACATTCAAGGCGTGTATCATTACTAAAAGTTACTGTTTTGACAACACATTAAGGCTGTTAAACGCGCGGTTATTGATTTAAAGCTGACCAATTACAGAATACAATTTGTTCACCCTTCAGAGACAACGAGCCCGTCTATCTCCTAAAGTGATTTTCCACGCATTCACCTCAGCCTACCCAATCTTTTCCGCAGCAATTTAGGGGCTCATCATCCGAGTGCATAGAAAAAAGATGAAACAGAAAATCCACAACCCTGCGTGTGTTTTATGCTGCAAGTAACATCAGTGGATAAACGCACTGAGGCCATCTTCGCTTTACAGAGTATATTGATTACGCCTACATTTGCAGAAATATTTATAAATTTATTTACTATAGTCACAGCTTACAATGCCATATCTACAAGATACATGGCCAGAGGTTCATTTATTGAATTTATTGTTATTTATTGTAAATAGCCAACAGACTCGTTGACCACTTTACACAAATTATGTTTTAAACGTCCCACGTTATACATTCAAAGAGAACATTTTTTTAAAAAAGAAAGCCATAATATGTTATAATATGTAAATTTAACTATATGGAAATAAGTTTATATTTAAAACTTGAGTTTTAATTACTATGGGACAGTAAGTCTTCAAGTTTTGTTTGGCTGACCGAGTAAAATCGCTTAACATTCGTTAAATCGTTTAATAATAATAATAATAATAATAATAATAATAAGAAGAAGAAGAAGAAGAAGAAGAAGAAGAAGAAGAAGAAGAAGAAGAAGACATCAAATTTTCATTAAAAAGAAAATATTTGTCCCTATTGAAAATGAAATTGACTCGGCAATTTTCCCACTGGATATTCATTGTTGATAAAGTCCAGATAATGTATCGTTGTGGTCAGACATGCATATGAGGTGCATGATCTTTTGTTCACAGGCTTTCACTGAATATTTATTATTTATTTAAACATTAAAAGAAATGCATTAAGCACTCAGTGGGAGAACATCTGCAGTGCATCACTTGCAGACAAATTCTTAATGCAGCCATTATCACACGGATGAAACTGAAAGTGTGGATGGGCTTAATAATCGAGCCTACTGTAAACATGGCGTCCTCTTCTTGGCGCTGATAAAACAGTCCACAGCAGCCATCTGCCCTTGTGAAACACATAATGAAAACGCCAAATCATCGGGGCTAATCAACATCCACGGTCTCGGACTCACACCTACACTTCTCCATTCTCTTGAGTGCAGAGGCAAGCCTGAAATGTAGCTGTGTACATTCTCAGCTTCCTCACATTAATGTTTTGTAAACAATAAGGAGATAAGGGCGCGTTTGAAAGGCAAGTGTATTCTAAACATGCTTCCAAAAATAATAAATACAAGTGCTTTACAAGAAATAATGTTTCCAGGAGTGTAACGAACCTTTACACAAACTATAGACTGAGAGACAAAAAATTACGATTTTTAAAGTAACACCTGCCAAAACAGTAGCTTATCGGGATATTTATTTATTTACATTTTGTTATTTTTATTTGTGCGGCAAAGAGAGAAAGAGCTGGTGATTGCAACGTCGGACAAATGTGATTTATTTATTGTTGGCATAGAGTCTGATTATCACAGTAGCTGGTAGGCATAGCCTGTATAAACCTGGTGATGGAAGATTTTGGACTTCTTCTTTTGTCCTATGTCGGTCGGTAAACCTGCTCTCAACCTCTCCAGCACAAACGAGTGTGTGCGGTAAACACTTAAATACACACGTGCCTCCTGTATATTTAAATGTATGTTCAATAGCAGCGTGGAGTCCTAACTTCTTCTCTGTAAATACCACAAATACACGGACGTATTTGTAAAGGACGAGCGCGCGGACTCGAGCGCGGCAGGTGTGCATTCGTGCAGAAAGGTTGTCAGTTCAGCCAGGCGACCGGGAACAATGGGCCTGCATACAGGATGTCTCAGGGGCTGAGACACACAAGGCCAGCCGGGGTTCATGGCGACACAAGCCGACTTTAATATAGTCTTCTTTTAGAATGATCAGTCAGCTGAACGATGGCTGCCTCAGCCTGGAAATTTATTGTTTTCGTGGAAGAAAGGCCATAGTTCATTGTGTGTATTCAGACTTTTAGCTTATAACAAAATGCATAATATTAAATGTATTAACTTTTCTTTTTCATTATTCCGTTGCGCATAATAACAATGCTAGTAATCCAGTCATAAAGATAATGTATAGCATAAGCGTGCGAGTTGGCTTGTCATAAAAGTGCATGTCCATAGATGTTGAAATCATGTTTCTATAAATTCTCGATTATTTCTCCATGAGGTGAAAAGGTTTTGCGCAGTGTGCGGTTTGTTTCTACGCGTCTTTTCCGCATAGCGCTTTCTGAATAACCATGATTGTATCCTTTGTTGTGCTCTCAGAGATGACAGATTATAATCAACAAGACGAATGAGGTCAACTCATTGTAGAAGCAACACATTTGACCCTCGCTTCTACTTCGTCGCTAACACACACACACACACACACACACACACACACATAGACGTAGTAGGAGCGTACCTGCGCTCGTTCTGGGGATGGCAGTTTACATGCTCCACAGGGCTTCGGCGATGCGACCCGGCCGGTCATGTCACACGCAGGTTGCAGGTTTCCCAATGCCTGCACACAATTGAATTCCTGGCATTCTCATTAATGTTTGAGATTGAAGAGCAACAGTTTCTACTTAGAAGCGGGGCAAATCACCCCAAACCCATTGAAAAGGAGAGTAGGGGTCACCACTGTTTGGTATACATCTGCTCCAAACAGGAAAATATGCAGAGATTTGATTCGCAGAAAATCCGGCAATTGTTCAAATCAGCAAGCAGTTTTTTTTTTTCGTATTCTCTGGACGGAGCAGGGATACTAAGTTCCAGTGTGTCTGTTGAATATCTGTGCTATTTCTATGGCATTACCTAATTTAGAACTGTTTATTTTCTAAACGCGTCCTCTGGTGAATCTCCAGCTTGCCTCGGTGATCTACGTGATGTTTTCAATGACTGCTGATTCGTATCTTAATGACAATCCAGCGAAACAATGGATTACATGCAATAATTCTTTAATAAGTCCAAAATAATGGCAATATTGTGTGTTGATACACCGCTACAGTTTATAAATAGGAACAGCGCGTTTGTTAATCAAATGGGCCTCTGGTCAACAGAGGTTCATCAAATGTCTAGAAATACCGTATCTATAAATACATTGAAGGAAAAGATGGACTGTCATCCTTCACAGAGAAAAAACCATCACGCACTGACCTCTCTATACCCCGCAGCCACCACCGAGACACTCAAATGTCACTTAGAGCCATGCTGAACAATATCTGACCTTCAGAGGAAAGATGGGGAGATCCTAATAAAGTGGTGTGACAAAATATTACATTAATAATAATAATAATAATAATAATACATTTTATTTAGAAGCGCTTTTCAAAATACTCAAAGACACTTTACATAAAAAGAACATCAAATTAACAAAACAGTGTGAAATGTAACATCAAGAAAACAACACAATAAACTGAGCTATACATTAAAAGCAATTTACAAGCAATTTTACATTAGGCTGAGTATATTTATTTTCTTGGACTATTCTACCATCGCATTTAAAATGCATTCTTTGGATATGGGAAATACACTTCACCCAGATAATCAGTTATACTTGACCAAACAAACAGGTTTTAGTAATGCCATATCACGTCTAAGCAATAACTGGTTTTGCGCCAAAAGACCAGCATGTTAATTTCTGCTGTGTAGAGGCGGAAGTAGCCAACTTATACTGTAAAGGGAAACGCGATAAAATGTTTCCGTTCTCTTGATTATGAGCTGCAAATTGCTTTGTCGGGATTTAAATGGCAGGTCTTTTCCCATCGTGCACTGATGGAGTCTATTTTTAAAGCCCTTTCCTTTCTCGCCCCTCTAAAAACTTCCGCAGGGTTGGCAACAAGGAGCTATTAGGATAACTCTTCTCCTGTTAACATACCAATTTATCAAAGATGAAACCAAAATCCCACTGGGATCATTAAGGGCCAGCACCTGTTCTTCTGATACTGTAGGCTGTATAATAAACCAGAACAGCTTCTTGGTCAGACTTTGGGCGACCTCTCGGGATGCTGTGAGACATATAAGCACTGAAAGCCAGTCATACATGAACCCTCTATCAGTAATAGAAATACAAGCTCATTCGGATATGAATACCAAACATTAAGCTTATTTAAAGCAAAACAATTCCAAAATGCCTTCAAATTTATACTCTCAGGGTTTCCCAAATTTCATAATATCCCTATTGGGAAACACATGACAGGAGAGATAGATATGACTTAATGACGCACTTTCATTCAAATGAAGGGTTCAGTCCGTTTTCAGCTCTTATTGTAATATTCACCATTAAATGTGTATTTTAATGTCATATTATAAAATTTAACTTCTTTGAAATAACATGACTTGTGATGTCATTTTCTCTCTATTGGATAAAATATACACATGCAAAGCAGGAAGTTGGCCAAAGGTCTGACCCTAGTCCTGCCTTAATGCATATGCCAAAGCCAATCTTAGGTCACATCTCCAACATTGCAGTCCAACTTCAGCTATATATCTTTCAAGCAATTACATAGTCTACCTCTTGGCAAGGCCTCACAATTAAACAAATGATTATATTTTGATATCCATAATTATACGCATTCGCATAAGGTCCCCTTTCAAGTTAAATATGCTTTTTATTACATGCTTATCGTCTGTGATGAGATTATGCACAATGTGGGTTTGGACTGAGTTAGGGTACATTTAATTGAATAAAAGGAGCAGTAATGGAAGCATGCTGGACCCAGAGCTACACTACATAGGCTGCTCCCTTTGAGCACAGCTTAAGTTTAGCAAATTTCAGACAATGAGAACATTATGAGGGGAACTTTAAGGCAGAGCCTTTAACCCCCGCCCACCATAGGTCAAACACATGGCACACTACTGACTTCTACCTTCTCTGGCAAAGTCTAACAAAACTGTTTAAGGATATTGCTTATAGGCTACGTGAACTTCCCAAGGCCAGTTGTAGGTCTCCATGATAATATAACAATATCAATGAGCAGACCCTAATTAATTCAACTAGTAGTTTACCTTTTTTCTTCTAATAGTTTATTTTACATAAGTAACCTTAGTATGTTTACGCTGATGTTGTTCACCTATTCTTCCTCAAAGCTGGCTGTTTATGTAAATGTGCTGTGTAGACCTTTGCTGCCCCCTTGTAAAAAGGCGGTGCTATTACATTCAAAGGTGACTCCGCCACGTTGTTTAAAGTAACCCAAACTACACAGTATGTTTTTCAAGTAATCAAAGGCAGCATTAAAATACTAAAAAACACAGCCAACATTTGTGTGTGTTTGCATAATCCCTAAACACAGAGAAATAGATATTTAGTAGAAGAAGTGTAACAGATGCTGAAAGATTAACTAATTTACATTTAACAAACACTAACTCACAGTGTATCTTTTGTCAAGGGGTACATGAGAACAACAATAACCATACAGTCATTGCCACAGCTTACTGGGACACGTGATAAAACGGAGTCACTGTTAATACAGCCCATTTAGTCACAACCTGCCACCGCCCTTATTATGAAACTTTGAAATGAACCTTAACCTGCCAATGTCGTTTTCAGTTTTTTGAGTGAGGGAAACGTATTTTTGTATGTGTCTGGTACTTTTAGCCTTTTTTTTCCTAAAATCAAATTGGAGCTAATGGTGCACATTTCCAATGTAAACGGTAATCACTCCTGCATGTGCCCGAACGGCACAGCTGTGACCCACTCATTTTCAGTATGGAGCAGGTGAACTTTTTTATGTTTTATGTTTATTTTTTAAAATATGTGAACACGATTTTAAGTTCTAGATTTAGGTTTTTGTCAAATAGTGACAACCAAGAGTAGTGTTACTCTCACTTGTAATAATCTCTGACAAATAAGTAATAACCTACTTTGGTCACTAGATGGCAGCAAACGTCATAATTTTCTGCCAAAGCCAGCTGTAGAGTTTATATAGACCTAACGAGACATAATCAAAAGGTGGCAAAACAGAAAAGACAGTGCTCTATATGAGCAATGAACACGTTCAATAGCGGTTGCATAGCTTCTTATAGCTAAAAGCTGTTTAAATGTTCACTGACAACGTGTACGCCTGTTTTAAGAAAGGTGTTGAAAAATACTGTATATCCGGGTGAAGTAATTTCTTAGAATCTTTGATGGAGCTATGCAGTTCCCAGAGGAAAGCCGGCTATCCGTCATGCTTCGACAGGAGAAGTGCGTCAAATCAGGCACATATAGAACATAACCAACAAGAAGACGTGGCCTTCACAATAAAAGTCCACAGCGTCACTCTGAAAAACAGCACATTTTGCCCGAGCGTATTTTGTTTTGTAAAAACGCCGCTATATACAGACATTGCAGATAATCTTCAGTTTATATTCGCAAAACCCTGCATAAAAGAACATCGATTAAACAAGCGGTTAAACTGTGTTTATAGTTAATGCTGAACATTATTTGAATTAATTGCTGTGCTTGTGTAATCTACATCTGCCTCAGTAAACGTATATACTTATAGGTGTCTTGGTTCAGACCAGAACAGAAATCATAACAAACCTGTGAAGGTCCTATTTCAAGATTTTAATGCATATTATTGTTATATGCATAAGCGGTGGATACATGTACACAAGCGCGCGCGCACACCATTATTTCCTATAAGTGATGCCTACAGGTAAAAATAGGTGAAATCACCCTTTTTTTCTGTTAAGGCTTTGATATATTTTAAATGAACTTGTAGCTCCAATGCTGCATGACAGCTTATCTAAGAAAAAGCCTAGCCTACTTCTGCTCTGCTTCAGTGGAGAAGTTCCAAGGGAAGTTATCTGAAGATATTGTCAGTTCAGATCTATAAGCCGATCGTTATATCCCAAGCGTTTACGGTAGATAATACCTTCTCATCCTATTTCTAATGTAGATGCAGCCTCTTGCCGTGCTTTCCCACTACACTAGACACATTGCTTCAGACTACATTACCCTCAGATACCAGCAAGAGGTTTTATTGTTGAAGATTTTGACCGGATGTCTTGTTCTTCTTTTACTTGCCGAGACTTTATAGTGGTGACGGGAGCGGAGGGAGAGCTGGCGGAGGGAAGCACATCGGCGGTGGTGATTCACCTTCTGAAACAAACAGGAAGCATACCGCACTCCTGTCCACCTGCGAGATCTGCGTCCTTCGCGGAGAGACTCTCTAACTGCGGGTTGTTGTTGGTCACACTGGCTCTTTGTATCTACGACAGTGGGCGCTCGCTAAGACGTAGCAGCGATATTAACTTTCAGCTGTTTTGTTTGTCCGGCTCATTCTTCAACGACCTCACAGCAGAGAGTGCATAAAGGTGAGTCTCCGCATGTTCTTTTTTTTTTCTTATCGGATTGATTTTCGCGTGAAGACGTCATGGCGAACTCCGTTCAACAGTTTGTCTAATTAATGTTACAGTTATTGTTGCTTATGTCAGCCATTGAAATCCTGACATAACTTAAGAACTTGGCTAATCCAAGAGTGTCCACATTTCTCGACGCTCTACTCGCAAAATAGCACGTCTGTATAAAATGATTATATCTAATATTGCCATAAAGCGTATCATACCATGTGCTGTCAGCTGTGACATTACAATGATATTTCTAAGTTTTTCGAATTCTTTCCAGAAAACATTGTTTGTACGTCAGTGATTCGTTTCTTTGCCTAGCCTTCAAACCAGACAACAACAAACTCATTAGATCTCTAACCAGAGTCTGTTTGTTGAGCTCCCTCCACAGAGAACAGGCTGTAGCATTCCGCTGTGATCATACCTCTAACTGAGGTGAACCTGGCGCCTCAAGGGCCTTGTTGAACTCTCCTGTTGCCTGGAGAAGATGCGTTAGATTGCTCTCTTTGAGCAAAAATGACTGAAGCGTTTTTGTCTTGTATAGAAATATTTTCACATTTTACATAACCCATGGATCCTGCTACTAACTTTAGGCAATGCTATAAAAGCAGTCAAAGTGACCCTTGTGACACTACTCCAGTGACGACAGCTGTGTCTGTTATATTGTTGAGAAATGGACAGCGGGGCTAAATAAAGAGGATGTGAAACTTTGAGGAGTAATTTGTGTAGTCAGCTTTTCTGTCATAATCATATTAGTCTTGCGCCTGTGTCTCATTCTGAACTTTACCAGAAGGCTTAGTTGTCGGATATGCTTAAGCTGCTTGGTGGTCAGGCAATGTGATATTCCCCTAGTCTTGTTAAAGTGAAGACACTTCATGAAAAGTCATCATTTTAATTGGTTTGTTAGCTGTTAACAGTATATACATTAATATAGTTTGGATTCAGATTTTGGCATTTCTGGCAAAACACAGGAAAACTGTGAGTGATTTTGTATGTATATTCCACGTTTGTTTTCAGTAAGCAACAGTTGTTTAACATGTTTAGGCTGTGTTTTCCTGAATGCACTCTCCCTGCTCGTCGTTCTTGGTAGTACAAGAACGACGATTTACTAATTTACTAATAATTGAAATTGCATCTGCAACTATTAGCCATTTTGTCCTTGATTTCCAGAAAATTTAATCACGTATATGGCTACAGTATAATAATATAATATTGCGTTTAACTCTCTGATAGTGGCTTATCAAGATAGTCAAACAACATATTAGAAAAAGGAAGAGAAATTTCCCAAGAGAGTTATTTTCTGCTTCTTCAGGTTTTCTGCCACTTTGAGGAATAGTTCTCCCCATTTTATGCGTTATTTTGATCAGGCAATGATCCTGGCAGCCCTGTGCTGGGCAGGGTCTGCTCTCAGGTCCCCACTGAGGTAAAGTTAGAGAACACTGATAAGGCTAACTGACGTCACTCTACAGACATCAGCCAACAATGCAGCTATTTACTCCAAGCCAGATTTAGTCCCAAAGCAGGCCTCTCTGAGAAGCTGGGCACAAATGAATGCAGAATTCTAAACAAGTGTTTCACAAAAAGAAGAAAAGTTTCTAACTGTGGTGATTTCTGCTTCATATGTCACTAGCTCTACAAATGTGTACTCCAAAACGTGGTCACTTTCTGATTTCTAACATGGGTTGGATTGAGCTACCTGGACAGCTACATGATTAACAATGGGTCATATTTAGATCTGAAGCAGAGACAGAAAGGTGGACTGCAGTCAGAGCAAATGTTTGTAGTCTCGGTGACAGTAATGTTAAGTGTTATGTCTTTCTGGCTAATATATCCAGCATTCATTAAAAACCCAGCAGTGTTTCTAGTGTCACTAATCAGAACAACAATACATTTATATCGGCATGCTCAGTGGCTTTTCAGCTCTTAGATCGGCACATCAGAACTTCAGGGTGTAACAGTATACCGCAGCATGGCTAAGCCAGAGATGCAGGGCCCTCTGTAACAATGATATATTTTTCATTGTTTTGGCTCTAGTCCTCGAAGTTGGATTTCAAGTGAAACAATCACCACCAGGGTGTTCACATCCATACTGGGTGAACAGTGTGGGAAAGCTCATCTCTTCAGCCTCTTAGTTGCTCTTTCACAACACTCAAGTGCACGGTCATAATGCTTATATATGAGATGTGCAGTTTATGCAATACTAGATTATACAGCAAAAGATTAATTGGTGAAATAATATCAACAGTAGCCTGTTAATGTTAGAATTTTCAATCCAAGAGATGGTAAACAAATTAGAAAAGGTGGATTTGAGAATCTTATTCTGGAGAATACTTACTTAGAGTGTTTGTGTTCCGTGTTGACAGGCCCTGTGTGCGCTGAGCAAATGGTTCAACTGATATTTGCCTGCCAAGTGTGTTTTAAGATTCATTTTCTCACTGATTGTCTGCTATCTCTCCACACTTTTTATACATTAGCCCTAAATGACAGCATTACTTGACACTCAGGGGAAGAGCAGTGAAGTAGCTTTAGATGAAAAAGCTGTGTTTTCCAGTGAATTTATTTGAAAAACACTCAAATGAAGCCTGTGTGTTGCTTTTTATGGCACGCGACACGATTTGAATTTCATTTTCTATTGCAGCTTCTTTGTGTGGATTAAAACACCTGCCTGTGCTGCAATTGTCACTTATCATCTGTCCCAACCCTGTTCTCCCTCTCTGTCCCTGTGTGTGTGTGTCTCTCTCTCTCCCCTCTCGTTCTCTCTCATTCACACTTCCTGCTGTTATACTTATAATGTTAACACCCCTTCTTACAGTGCAAGGCTTACATAACATCCTCTCAAAGAGCAGTATGTAAGGGAGACAGTAAAGGTCTAATATTCTTTTATGTTTGTGTGAGCAGGTGTGCGCACTTTGTTTTTTTTACAGTTAGTCTGTTAGCTTTTAGGATCACAGCTGCATAATGCGAGCCTCACTACTTCATCTTCTACTAATGCTGATCAAGAGAAGGAATGTTCAGTAATGAATCTAAATTAAATGTAACCTCACTGCTTATCATCGAATTATACATAGAAATGGAAATTGCCACATAAAGGAATGTGACTGACTGTGAGGTGAGAGTGGCCTCCTGCAATTCTCTACTTTTCTGCACAGCAGGCCGAGACTTGCTAAAGAATGCGATGAATACAGCAGCAGAGAGTCGGAGAGAATTGCTAGAGCAGTTACAGTGAAATAGATGTGAAACAAGCCTGTATGCACCCAGGCGTGGTCATGTACAGATGCATTTGGAAACACCTTTGTGTATATTTAATTGGGCCAATGCCAAAAGGCTTTGCTGGGTTTGACACCATCCCTTCACTCTCTAATCGCAAATTAATCTTGTTGCTCTTAGGACAGGCTTCCGCTTTCTCAAGCCAGTTTTGGGTGAAACCCTGAGAAAAACTACTGTGTGTCACAGAAACATCATAGCATCTTCAGTCAGTTATGCATGTGGGAAGTGAAGACTCGCTCAACGTGAGGCTTGTTTCAAGCTGCTCTGTGTGCGTGTCACACTGGTGTGAGGGCGTGACGTGTTTGACTTAAAGTGTCTTCATTTGCGGCAGAAAAGCAGACCAAATATGTATGATAACAAAACGGCTCTAAATCGCTATCTTCTTGCGCGAAAGGTTGTTTGTCAGACAGTGCAAAGGAGCTGAGGACATTCTGACAGTAAGACAGTGATGATATTCAGATTATCAACATTACAGATGATCAGATGTCAGAGAAGCATGTGAAACACTGAAAAATGTCCAAGGGAAACAATTCATTGCACGGTGCAGAACAAACCTGTGATCTGATTACATGTATCTTAATTATACACAAAGGCAAGCACTGACAATGGCCAAACTTCTACTGTGTCTAAATGATCACTGTTAATGCATAACCTTTTTTATAACGAGTGCAATTTCCTAACAACCCAGCAAAAACAAACTTGATGATATTTGATTTAGTGTGGATGGAAAGCTAATCTGAGATAAGCTGTGGAACACATTCCTGGCTAGACACGGCCCATATGAAAACATGAGGACGCCTAAGCTAGCAGTCAGCTAACTTAATCTCAAACTGGAAATAAATCTTCACAGCTGTGGTGGGGAAACTGAAATACAGTCAGCTCTTACAACTGACTTGAGCTTCATTTAAGTGCTGGATTCACTGGCTGTTTATTTTCATACTCTGCATCCATGGCACATCTAATGAGAGGGACATCGGTGCAGTAAACTCAAGTATCTGTTATCACATTTCACGTTGCTATCTTTAGCTGGAACACTGGTATAATATTGACTTTGTGATATGAGGCTGTGTTATTTGTTGTTATGATGTTGAAGATCTACGCTGCAACTCTCTGACTAGAACATACTAACTTTGATGATACAGCGCAGACTAAATGCACATAAATAGGCAAAAAACTAGATATTCTCATTTATTTCAATATTTATAATCAGCCATGAACTCTGATAGACTATTAACAACATAACATGTAACCTTCTACAGAGCAGTGACATTTGAAAATAATTTTAACAGCTACAGCATTTCAGAGTCCTGCTGTTGCAAGCTATACCTGATTGAAAAGACACAAGTCCTAAAAAAGTGTACTGTTTGTTTTGCTCCCGCTAAACACACAGTCAGTGGGGGGGAAAAAAAGATCCTCTATCTAATAAATAAGCACAAAAATACCCAAACGTTTTTTTTAATGATTCAATCATCATTCAGATTAAATAAAACGCCTCTGATAAACGGGTAAATAACCAATCATCGGCCGTACAGCACCTGTGGCTGTTGGTCGTCTCCTAGCAGAGAGCTTGGTGCGTTAACCGCAGCGGCCCCTGATGCAGAGATAGCGTCAGGTTATGGCCCGCCCCTTGGGGGCTCAAGCCGTGGCTCTGTAACCTGAGAGTTCAGAACCTCAGCCTCACATCTCCATGGCAACACTTTCTCACAGCACGGGTCCCTTTCTGCAACAGCTGATGACACATGCACACGCTGCCCCACACAAACTCTGTTGTGAGCACGAGTCGAGCCTTGTGATGTCCTCGTATGCATGCATATGCACAGGCACACTGAGTCCCTTCCACTGGCTGCTTGCTGTTACCCTTAACTTCTACATTCCTTCACAAATGTATGCATAAGCTGCAGAACATCAGTGAGGTTTAAGCATATTAACGCACTGAATGAACGTGAGAAGAAAGGTATATAGTGAGGTACAGAGAACATATGGAGTTGGTGAATTACTTTCTAATCACCTGGATGATGCACAGTAGAGACAGTGTGCACAAAAAACCCACACTGAGAAGCATGATCAGATTAGTCTTAAACTGTGTTTTACCACAAAGTGACGTCCTATAACTTCCCGTTCTCTGTGTGGATCAATGCATACTTATTATTTAGTACAGTGTTAAGAAATGACCTCACTCGCTATCTCACTTCTGTTAGCTCCTTTTTCATGTAAAACTGCCTTACTGCAGTTAGAGGTCATTGTGCATCTGCCTGTGTTGTACTTAATAAACTTCTGAGTGATCTACTGTGCTACCTCAGGCTAAGGTAGACTTTGCTCAGTCAGACTGTCAGAAGGTAACTGATTTACAGTGTCTGAGAGAAACTTTTGAGAATCCACAAAGACACACTTGCTCTCCACCCACCTAAGGGCAGCTTCACAGTAGCAGCTATAAATAGAGATTGAAGCAAGTAGCTAAAAGGGAAACGGGGGAAGAAGTGGGTAAAGGCCATGCGTAGACGCAGACAACAGACAGACAGATTGACTGAAAGACTTCAAGTACAATATTTCTGACTCTGATAACCGTAATACCCATATGTGTGTGAGTGTCCCATATGTTTCTGCGACGGAGAGTTATAAACATCACCCTGTGCTAATGAGTGGGTATAAATAGTTTTTAGAATGGACAGACGGTGACCTTTTGTTTACGGTAAAGCAGTGACGACGCATAGTCAAATGTAATAACCCTTCTGACCACACTTGGTTTGGGGAGTGCATGAAACATGTGTACTAGTGCATTCCTCTTGCACTCCTTTGCATGATTGAGCTCAGTGTCTCTTCTTGAGCATAAAAAAGTGTAGTTAATGTCTTATATTTTTAATCAGGCTGTATGTTCCATTCATATCCATGGTCAAAAGAAAAAGACACAACTATCAAAACATGGTCCTTTATTTGTCAGTTATTTTTAGCTGTGTGTTGACATCACACACTGTATTTATGTGTAGGCTCACTCGCTGTGAGGTACTGTCAGGAGACAATGGTGTGATGGTGTGGTGTCAGAAGGGAGTGCCCTCTAGGACCTTATCTATTATCATGCAACACTCATGGCTCCCAAAAACACACCTGTTTACAATAGGAGCTTTGACTAGCATTAGTGGCCTGAGGGATGTAAGGAAATTAGGGATATTTGTGAGAACGGCAAGAGGTGAAAACATGCTCCCTAAATGACACACATGACCCGCACACTGTGCAACAAAGGGCATACAGTGTAGTCAGATGAGCTGTGTGAGAATGTCTGGTAGACCCTCAAGGTGAGGGACAGGGAGAGACTTGGCTGTTGACGAAGCCCCCAGTCATTTTAGGATTGTGCATTCCTCACATTCCCGTACCAGGGGATGGGTGGAGGAGAGGAAGGGTTTGTGTGTTTGTGCGTGTGTGGTTATATGGGGAGAGAGAAAGTCATATCCAAGTTAGTTGTACAATGATAAGAGATGCAACAGTTTGATGGGAGGTTCTGAAGATGTATTGGAAATATTGGGCGTGTGTTTTGGCCCGGGACGAATTGGAGCAGTGGATTCCTTTTGCGCAAGTAACCACATCAGATACGCATTAAACGTAAGGCTAACATCACCAACCACTACTATGTGCATTGTGCTGGGGATTGTTTTCACAGTCCTACTATCCCGCAGAAATAACTTCTCGCTGAGTGGATGACCTCAGTTTCTTAAACTAATGTTGTTGTCATCCTTGGCCGGCCTGCACATTACTCCGTTGCTCACTTAACTAGCAGTCACTTCTTTACCCACAGCAACTGTGTCTTTGGTAACCCCCACTGAAGACAAGATGCCTTTTAATGGTGAATCATTTCTTCTCAAGACAAACTGGACTTACAGCACTGCGTTTGTGTCTGTTGGATTTGTATGGTAGATAGTTCTTGGACATGATTAAGGTTGGAAAAGTTCATGTGTCATTACCCCGTCCCCCTGCGTCTCTGTCTCCACATATCTTTCATACAAAAACAAGTACTATTTTTAAGATTTGCTATCTTTAAAATAGCTATCAAACACTTGCACTTCAGTAATACATTGCTGGTCATTCTATTATTTACCATACTGAAGAGGAGGGCTATCTTAGTCGCTGTTATGTCACTTGCATGAAGAGTGTGGATACTTTTAGAAATTTGTAATTATGTCAAGATTATCTTATAAACCTATGTGTGAATGCATGCTAGAGATGTTCTTGTGCAGCCAACACAGAAAGTATTGTTTTAGTAAAATGATTTTATTAAATCATTTTGGGATTTACTAAATAATAATAAATAATGCTAACCTAGCTATAATAATGTGTTCCAGTGTGTTAAAAATTATTGTTCATTAAGAGAAATGGAGGCTTAAAGAGAGAAATATTTCGGTGTCTGTGTTTTCTCGTTCCTGAAAAACACAGTGATGAGAAATAAAGTCAAACTTGAAACCCTTTTAGATATCTGCGGTTGGATGATGCCACAGATCATTTTTACAGTGTGTGATTAAACGTGTTATTTTCGTCACCGGCCTAAAAACAAACTAAAAACCCATTGACGTTACAGTGCAGTTGTTTCCAGCGCATTGAGACGGGCCCTGGGGTTGACCCCCCAGCAAAAACGTCATAGCTGAATCTCTCTATAGTGAACCCTCTGTCCGTCTTGTTCTAGAAATTTCTCCTAAAATCACTGTAACGCACACACTCGCTGTGAATCATGTGATGTTTGAGTCAAATCCAGTTGGGGAGTTAAACATTGACTGTCTCTTGCCTGAGATTTTATCATGTTAAACGGCACATTTCCTGGAATTGGTCACCCAGTTTTACTGTGACGCTGTACACAAAATTTGCCTTTATAGCCGATTCTTTGCAAAGCCAGAGTCATTCCTCTTTCTATGAATTCATTGTCTGCCCTGTTATTAACTTATAAATATCCTCACGCTTGTACATCTCGGACTGACACACACTCCCCGCAGTTATTCTTGTGAACCTCTCTGCGTTACACCCTGGTAAACAAGATAGAGCATCTTAACCACTGGGGAAAAACAGGAAGTTTACTGGCCTCAATCAGAGCGTGTGTATTGCGTGTCCTCGGCTTGTTCTGTATGTCCTCACTGTGTGTTTTTGCCCACAGTATATTTGTTTTCCATATCACTCGGTACACATCTTGGTTTCCATAGCTGCAGCTCTTTGAACTGATGGCGAGGCCTATGGACAGCCTCAGGCCACTCCGTCTGTATGGCACACACAGAGGTCATGTCCTTCACTTCCCGTTTAATCTGAATGGACGTTCAGGGTTTGGGCTCTTTTACGTTTTTAATTTCACAAAATGAAAATAAGTCAGAAATGACCCATATACGAATATGAGGCCAGCCATTGAGAGTTTTCGCTTGAATTTTTTTAACCACTCAGGACTCTTTTATTGGTGTTAAATGATCCATCACCGTATAGATGTAGATTTGACTCTTTAGATTAGACTATATTATCTGAGTATTTAATTTCTTTTTTTCTTTTCTTTTTTTTCTTTTGCTTTGGGCCACAATGAAAAAGCCCAAATCATCACATGCAGTGATTTTGCTTTTTCAACTGATAACACAACTAAAGCTGGAAAGCCTGAATAATACAGCTTTGTTTTTCACTCCTACTGTTCAACTTAAGTGCTTCTAACACATTTGCTTGTTGTGATTTATTCGGCTGTTTAAGTTTGCACTCTTTGACTGTGAATTCCACAAAGTGGATATTCTTGGCTGTTTGCCTTCCCAGTGATTTCTTAGGTTATTATCATCATGTCCTTGAGCTCAAGGAATGATTAGGTGTCACAGAAAAGTAAGTCAGAGTGAATAGATTTTCCGAAAAGGGGTCAATAGCAGTGCTTCACTCTGAGCTCTCTGTGCTTTCTGTTGTCTTACCTGGAATGCTGGGACAATGGAACTAACATCAGGTGACGCAAAACTTGACTTCAGTTTGTTGCTTCTCACAGACTGTGTTGTGGTTTCCATTTTCTATATTCAATAAACCACTTTGTAAACTTTCCATTTATCCATCGTCTCTTAACTTTCTGGACCTCCTCTGACATTCAATATGAACACACTGGAGAATCTGCTTCCAGGCATCAGTCCCGTTTTGTCTTTCTTCCCCTTCCCCTTACACTCCGTTTTGTCCTCTCGTTCAACAGATGCAGCGTTCCAGAAGCTGTCCAGACACCCCCAGTGAGCAGCAGAGGCACAGGAAGTAAGAGATTTCAGGGAACAGCAGGTAAATCCTCACTCTGTGCGTGAGCATGCTGTATCTTGTAATCATATTGACCTACTTTACCTATGATGACACCCAGTGCGTGTGTGCGTGTGTGCGCACATGTGTGTGTGTGTTCCGGTGTGAAAATGGGAGAGGAGAAATGGAGCCCTGACTTGGCAGGAATCTGGGAGAGTGGGCCTCGTCCTGACAGGAATGTGTGGATGTCAGCCAGCATACTTTACTTTCATGTCAGAGATGAGCGTTAAACCAACCCAGTACACTCTCACTCCCTTCTCTCTGATGGATTATATCCTCCTCATTAGCCTCTCTGCTGTAGAACTTGCCTGGACAGCACACCATGTGTAAATGATCAACATTCTTTTATTTCCTGTTACATCTCTGGACTCTTGTCGCCATAGTAACTTAAATTCAGTTGAGTCATTTCCTTGTCATGTATTGTGTCATCTACAACCAGACTTTAGACTGTTTACATAACAGAGTCCTTAACGTAGGAAATAGTGGCCCAGCGAGCCGATTTGCAAGCCCTGTTTTATGATTTGTCGTGGTAAAATGAGGAGCGCTCAGCATTAGTGACCCAATTTCTCAATTCATCACTTGTTGTCACCCTTTTTCCGATTCCTCACTTACCCAACACCCTTATGCCCCATTAATATACGGCATACGCCATCCAAAATGTCAGATTGATAAAAGTGTACGGTCAATTTGAACTGCGGGAACTGGTGTTGAGACTCTATAGTCCGATTGATTGATAAAAAATAATGTGCCCCAATAATAAAAAGAATATTTTTTGCAGCTATTAGACATCAATTTATCGGCATATGCTTAAAGAGAAACACATCTTGAGTAAACATTGAACTAGCTCCCTCATCCTTTCAGACATGACTCTTTAGAAATGGGGTAATGCAGGTGCAGCTTTGACATCTTTCAGAATGATAACCATATTATGTGCTGTCAGTCAGTGCCGGTGGCCAATAACCACCAGTAATCGGTACAGATGCCTCCCACCTGCGCTCTGTTTTCCCCGCTTCCTTCACTCCTACTCAAATGTGGAAAAATAGCTCGATCCAATTACTCATGCTATGTTCTCGCTTTGACGATCTCCACGCCAGCGCTGCAGTGTTACCGCCACAGAGGAAACCGAGTTTTAAGAAACTAGAGGATTTTTGTTTTTCACAGAACCTGACCTTGAGTATTCTGCTCTGCTCGTGTGCTCGCTTTTTGTATTAACATCAAGCAGTCTGTCATAACTCTTTCACTTACACAATCCTAGGAAGCCCTGCCCTTGGCCTCATTCTTAGTGTGCTTGGTTGGCATCATCCTTATAGCACTGACCTTGCTACCAGAGGTGGCATATAATTAGACTTAGTCTGTGATTTCAGCTGGACAAAAACATGTACTGCTGCAGGGAAAAGGGCAGTGGACTTGCATTGCAGTATTATACTGTGTTTTCCGTAGCTATAAGAGGAGTATTTAACACTGGCTTGTGAATTATATTAATAGTTAAACAAAAAGAGTGGGTTGCATAAACTGAAGGAGTGGGCATCAGTGTGTCATTTACAGCAGCGGTGTCCCCAGCAACCCAGTCACCTCTACAACGAAATGACAGCTGGAGTCAAGAAATGTCTCCCGTTTTCAGGCTTGTGTGTGTGTGTGTGTGTCATTCAGTGCCAATGTGTGGCCCTTTGTTTATGAGCGAGATAAATGGTGGTTTGGCAAGATGCAGGAAGACCAGTACTGAAAAATCATCAGTGTGTGTGGGAGCCATCCCCGCTACGTTCACAGCATCTCTGTGTTATTTTTGTCCGTTTCTTTCCACTGTTTCCCGATATAATCGGCGGCTGCAGTCTTGTGAAGGCTTTGTGGCTGTTTGTGACAGGCTGGGATTTTCTATAAATCTATTTTCAAACTTCCTCCTTTTGAAGAATCGCGTTTCAGTGAGTTATTCTTCTTCACCTTAAACAACCCCTCGCTCAGCTCTTTTTGCTTAACTAGTATTACATGTAGTTCTATCAGAGCGCTTGGTTTTGACTGTAAATTATTCTAGCGTTGGTTTTGTGCAGAATAGGAGTTGTTAAAAAAACAAATTCTGATTTAAATGATCAATCGTACATTTACCCTGTCATAACCACAGGCGAAACAGTTAGCTTCCCCACGCAGGCTTGGGAGAGTTATAGATGTTGGAGAGAGACACATGAGACAAGAACCCAATGTGAGGAGGTGTTGTAAGATCAACAGCACATCAGTTATTGCCAATTGATTTTTCCTGTTTACTAGACAGGCAGCTTTTATAGCAGCTCCGACTATAGCACACATTCCACTGCTACGATGAAGTGACTTTAAAACCACCAGCATCTCCAGGATGTCACATTAGTCAAACTCTTCTGATTCAAATCTGTACAAGAAAACTGTAAGAAGTAAAGAAAAAAATACCCTGCATGTAAATATGACAACAACCTAACCACTCTGTGTTGTTCTGTGTGCATTAGTTCTTAAACTTGAAGAGCGATCACCTACCAAGTTATCAAAAAAGAGAAAAAAAAGTCTCCATATATTCGGCGTTCCTTCTGATTTATTAAAAGTGCCAGCAATTATCTAATTGCAACTTCTTCAGTGGAATGGCTCCAGGAATCCCAAAATAGTGTTCAAGTAGTTGGTTTATTTTAGAAAATAATCAGCACATTCATCACTAATGGAAAAATAAATACTATTTCTAGCCAAGTGTAATGTGGGTCTGTTGATGAGATAATATGTCATAAATCATATAAACCAGTGGCAACAGATTTTCCATTTATGTAAGATGATATGATCATAAGAAAATGTAATGTTGTCTCAGTGGAAAAAAGAAAAAATGGTCCCTCCCCAATTATGGTTGATCATTGTTTCCTCTTTGTTCGACTTTGCAGGGAAAGCTTACTCTGTCTTTTTCAAAAAAAAAAAAAAAAAAAGAACCTGTTGTGTCAAATGGAACAAAGACTAATCCTTATGTCACCAACACAGTGCAGCTGTTCGTACACAATCCACCTTCAAAACAGGAAGAACAATCCCAGCCACGTCCAGTGAATGTGGATATTATCATAGGGCTCATTGGATGCTGAGGCAAAGGAAGGTGGAGCTTAGACCTCAGTGCTCCAGTTATTCAGATTGTCCCTTTGAAGAGAGCAAACAAGGAAGTTGTAGCATAGTATTCAAAGTAGACATTTTGCCTTGATGATTTCAACTACAGAAAATAAATATTTATTCACAAGAAACTTTTTGTTTTTCTTATTTATTTGCTACCAAGAGCAGACAAAAAAAATAACACAAATTAGTATTTTCTGTGTGGCCGTGTCTCAATTTAACGTCTTTATTTCCTGTTTCACAGAATCAGATTGGCACGGCAAACTTTGCATATGTGGCTTTCTGTCCGACAAGGCTACCTTTTGCATGGTGTGTGTGTGTGTGTGTGTATCAGAGCTGGTTTTGAATAATCGTGTATGTGTGTGATAAGGCTTTGCATAGTTAGCTTTTCAGTAAATGTATGCTAAACACCAGCTATGTTTGGCTGTGTTGCTTGCGTGTCTGTTAGCTGGTGTATATTTACTGTAGCATTGCCTCTAATGACAAACAAACAACAAAGCACCTTATTTACATATGTTGAGGCGCTGACCCTGTTGACCGTGTGGTGGTGTGTGTCCTAAAGGTGTGAGTAAGCGCTGCCTGCAGCTACAGATCCCACATAGCAAAATGCGACCAGAGCCATGTGACTATGTTTCTGCCTCCCCTTCTGTGTTTTTACTTCTCAGTGAGTGTGTTGGTCTGTGAGGCCAAGCTGGCAGGGCAAGGGCAACACAAGGGTAGTGTTTGTGCAGGGCACGGGACTGTCCTTGGTGGCATGCACGTACACATACAGACGTGCACACACACTTGCCAAAAACAGAGGCTTATTGTGGACAGCCAGCCCAGTTGGGTCCACCCACTACAGTCACACATTGTATCACATTTTGCATTTCCATTTCTCTTTCTCTTATCATTTTTTCTGTTATTGTTTTTCTTTCTGTCTCACTTTTCTTCGGTGTATTTCGAAATGTTCTTCTTGATGTTCACAATTGTTCTTCATCAGTATGTTAAATTCATCATTCTCTCATCCACACTCCTTCTAAAACACTGTGATTGTCATCCTCCTCCTCCTCATGTCCTCTTGGATCGTCCTCCCATGCCCTCTTTCCGTTGTCATACGTGAGCATGAGACGTCTTAAAGTCTCTGAGAGGTGCATGATAGTGCTGCCTAACAGTGCTGACTGCTTCTCTGCACATTTGAACTCATCTTCATGAACTTTCCTGTCTGCATAACAATTAATATACTCATATCTAATTATTCTTGAATTGTTAAACCGTGTGATTTTGACCCTTCCATGCTAATTATTGTGTTTGTGGCTTCTACTTTGCAATATTTGACTACACACTAATATCCTTGATGAGAAACTAGCCATGTTACCATGGACACTAATACAATGATAATGTCATCATCACTTATATATTCACTCCTCTTTTGCCCCCTTCGTTCTTTGCCATCCCCGACTTTCTTTGAATCCGTCAGTTAAAAACACCTCCAGGTCATTGATTCGTCACTCATCAATAGGTTGGCTTTAGCACTGAAGTAGTAGAGCGTTACACTCTGTAAGATGGTGGATTCCATTGGTTTTTATAAAGGTTTATAAACATGAAATCACCCTTTGAGACAGTTTATAGTTAAATAATATATCTTTGGTTTTAATGTTAATGTCATTTACTTTACACATACACTTTGATTGTTGTTCCGCTTGTTGTGTGACTACTTCACTATCATAAATCAACCTAGTGCAGACATGAGTATATCTACTACTTCCAGTGATGGTTGTATTTGTTAGTTAGCATTAGTTTTAGCTAGCTGACCATGAACATTCAGACTGATACAGCATCTACTATAGGTGAGAGATAGGTTAATACATAATATCCTCGCTGTTCAACAAGTTTAACTCAGGAGAACACAGTTGCTAGGCAACTGATTTCAATATAGTGAATGTCACCTTGTTGTCTTTTTATAAGTGGATTTTTTTTGCGTTTCAGTGCGCTGTTGAAGGCACACGATGTCAATCAGCGATGTGATGCCAGGTGTTTTCCATCAGTTGGAAGAGGCCCAGCTCTTGCTGTGACAGACACAACTACACCGGATTATAGGCCACAGAGAGGGGCTTTGAGCGGCAGGACGGATACATAGGAATGTTTCACAAAACAAATATTTAAGACATGCACAATGCATGCGTCACAATTGTTATCTCGGTGATGTCAGTTGCCTTAGTCGTCAGCGTCATTTCTAACTTGATTATTGTCGTGAATCATTACCATTCTGGTTACAGTAACGTGTGGGCAAAACACGTTTGCAGCATCACACACCAACTAGTTGCATCTTTCAAAACATTTCTTTACTCTTGTTATCGCAGTTCATTCATGCAAACTGAAGGCACAGTTACAGTTTACATTTCTGCATGGATATCTTATTCACAGTTGAAGTGCACACACAGACTGATAGTGCATCGTCATAGCTATTAGTCAGTATTGGTGGCGGTATTATGCATTACTCTAAAAGCAATCTGTGGTGTGCAAGGAAGCTTCTGTTGCTACTGCTCTCCATCTCTTCATCTCCATTTGCCTGTCCTGTTCCATCTCCTCCGCTCAGTTGATGGCCCAGTCCTGCACACGCACAGAGAGGCCAAATAGAGCGTATTAGACCACGGCTGTCATTCAGACTTGATACAGACACAAGACAAATTTGCGTAGTGACAATCTAAACGACACCGTAGCGTGATGTGTAGCAAAAGTTGTTGCAAGAGATTTTCAGGCAAGCCTTCATTATATGTGGTGTTTTCATGCCAGTGATGTAACTCTGCCATTATGGCTCGGGTATGATTAGTGCCATAATGGACGAATGGTGATGTGGTAACCGTCACATTGATCACAAGTGAATAACCATCTTTATTGTAATGCAAAATGACTCAATGAAGACGTCATAATGTCATAATAATACATTTTACAGTGCAAGGGGGTCTGTTAGTAATGAAAGTGTGATGCTCTGATGTATTCCTCCAGCTTCTCTGTTTTGTTTTTTTCTGCCTCGTGTCTGTAACAAATACTTATGACGTGTGATCATCTGGAATAAGTCACTCCAGTTGACGCATTTCTAAACAAAGCTGTCTTGGTCTTTGAGGACAAATTAGCATCTGTTTACGTTCACCCACATATTTGTATGGAGTCACACTAACTGTAAAATTCCCTTCAATTTCAGTTTGAACTCACCTTTATGTTTCAGATACTCGTTGCCTTCCTCAAAGAATTATGTTGAATTTTTTTTTACCATATACACATAAGCAAACACTAATGTGCACACAGGCACTCAAAGATAGTTGTATTCTCCTGGTTTAAACCGATAAGATTCTGTTGGAGCAAATGCCATCTGCCAGCAATAACAGAGACTTGCCTCTGATTCAGCATTGTCACGTTTTTATGAATGACTATTGGGGACATTTTTTTCTGGTTGTTTGTCATCCACTTCCTGTCTGGTGTCATTGCTTCCTGTCTGAGAAGTGGGTGTATGCCACTGTGTCACTGGAGGTGGTTAGTAGGACGAAACAATGTCAGCTGCCCGGATGTGGCTGGTTCACACATACGAACCTTACAAAAACCAAAAATACATTTCCTCTCAGATACACTCTGTACGCTGTTATTTAGTCAGTGAGAGAATTTGTTTTTCCAGAGTTACCGTTTCCAGAGACATTTACTTTTCCTGAAATGAAGTTTCGTTGTTTTCCGTAGCACACATTGCTAACGGGACGCTTTGGTTGTATAACATGAAATTAAAATCTGGTTGCAGCAAAGAGTGCCTATTACAAAATAAAGGAAATGTAAAAAATAGAAGCAAGACATATTTAAAATTCCTCCTCTCAGTGGATTCAGGTGATAGTGATTACTGAACTCTCTGCACTCAGCAGAGACTTTGTACAAACTCGTATGACCCAGACTCGGTGTGGCAGAGTTAAAACGACCATTGAATGTGTGTTTACCGTCTACAGCCACCAGCTACATCCAGTCCTAAATACAGTAAGCTCTAGTGACTCATATCCATGCACACTCCAACCACTGTACACAGACACACACCCCAGCTGACCACTTATCCACTCACCAGACACACAAACTCAGACTCCTGAGCTTAACCACCCCCACCCTCTCCCCTCTCTCACACACACACACACACACAGGCAACACAAACTTTTTTTCAGCCAGCCTTTAGCACAGTTAGTGTATTGTGCATAAAGTTGCAAGCGCTGTTCATTCATGTCTGCCACTCTGACGGGGTGTAGGGCTCTGTGTGCTCTACCTGAGGCCGCCATGTTTGAGTTCATTAGTAAACATAACACAACATCTTTTTAATAACCGAATTGTCTGCTGTTGCTGGGATGGATGGGTTGCCACCTTGCCTCTTGAAATAAAAAGGTTTTGTATAAAGATTGTGTGGGTGATGTACGGTGCCATTTATATTGCAGCTCCACAAGCACAGAGTTTTATTGTGTGATTCTGTGGTTAGGGGCAGAAACTGAAAACAAGAAATGTATTGGTGCTGCTAACCTGCCAATGTAGTTATATCAATTGTTAATATAAAAAAAATGTGTGTAAATGTTTTATTTATGTATTTTTTCAATTCATCAGTTGATCATTTAGATTATACAGTATCTGGAAACTGTAAGAAATGCCCAGCAAAATGTTGCGTCCTAAACCGTTAGCCTTTTTTTTGTACCAAACAACTATCCAAAACACAAAAATACTGAGTTTACAACACTGGACAACAGAAAAAAAAAACGTGAATACTATAAATTAAAGATGAAACTGTCCACTGAGTTCAGTTTATGAACAGTTTAATAAATACAAGCAATACAAATGCTTAGCTAGGTGAAGCCAGGAGAAACTTTGTACACATGCTCGCACACACACAGTCTGCTTCCCTTTAAGTGGAAATGCTGACTCAGACAGTGTCAATATTGCGTCTATCTCCATAGTCGTTTACAAGAGTACAGCGGTTGTAGTGGAGAGGTGAAGAAGTCTGAAATCCTCTTTTACGAATTTTATTTTTAGCACCATGTGGAAGAAAATGTGTCACAGGACCCTTAATCACCAGGCATAACCTTTTACACACACACACGCACACACCACACCATTTATCCAAACCTTTTTTTTTCTCAGTCACTTACACACAGAGACGTGTGGACACACTCACTCCATTGTAGAAAGCCTCACAGGCCTCTTACTGTCAAACAGAAAGAGCTTTAGAGAGAGTGCTGAGTAACACCAGTGTTACTGTTAAATGCATCTGGGCATGAAAGCCATCACAACATGTCACTGGTTCAGAGGAAGCAAAGATTCACTTTGTGTTTATTATCTATGGTATGATTTTAGTGACTGGTTTGGTGGTGGTGAACTGTGTGTCGGAGGTTATATTATTCTGCCTTCTTGTTGACGGTGAGAAGCGTTTTCGTATAACCAAACAGGTTTGTCTGGTTTACTTCTCTCTGATCTCGGCTTTGATTGACCAACGCATCCCTTTCACGATTCATCTGCAGATGTTTGATCTCAGAACATGACGAGTCAAAGATGTGAATAGATGACCGGTCTCTTTTCATCCTTGACAGAATTCTTTTTAGTCTGTTAAAGGAGAGTCATTTGGGACAATAATGAATCGTCTCCTTGAAGACATTTTAGGCAAAAAATGTTGAAGTATACTTTGAATTGGAGTTGATTTTCTAAATGTTATCTAATCACAACCTCAGATTGCACTGAAAACAGACAAAGCACATGGAAGTATGATCATATTTCTGGACTATCAAACGAAAACCATCATCAAAGTGTGCCTGGGGAACATAGGGATGAAGTCTTCATGGTGATACATTGTTTAATTCACCTAATATTGGCTAACTGGACATGTCCCTTCAGGCTCTTCTGTTTGTTGCTACTCGAAACTCTCTCTTTTCTTCGTGATCCTGCAAACCCACTTGTTCTCCTCTGATCCTCCCGCTGAAACCTGACCTGGCAGCAGACCTCTGGCTGTCTGCCACCACATCCTCAATAACCCTGTTCATATGTGTGTATACAGTGTGTGTGTGTTTGTGAAATAGAGGGACAGAGGGAACGAGTGGTGGGAGTGTGTCTAGGATGAGACAGTATTCAAGCTGTCTACTGTGAAAACGTCATTCTTGAAGCCCGTAATTATTGAGAAAAGTGTTTATATGCGTAGACGTGCTAAGGCACGTACTTGTAAATCTATCCCTGATGACACAGAGCTGTCAGTGTTTCAGACAGACATGGTGTCAAGTTACTTTTCATGTGTGTAACTCAGCACCTTTGTGACATATGTTCACCACTGTCTCCCCTGTGATTCTTTGAATAGCCGTTTGTGTCATTGGTGCCACCTGAAAGTGCGTTTGTGTCTGTGTGTAGATCTGTTAGCATCAGTGTTGCAGGTGTGGTTGTATCTGTTGTTCATTCATCCATCCATCCATTTATTTTCTTCCGCTTATCAGAGGTACGGTTGTCAGGCTAAGCAAGGACCTCCAGACATCCCTCTCCTTACCAACACATTCCAGGTCTTCCAGGGGAAATCACGAGGCATTTCCAGGCCAGATGGGATATGTCATCCCTGTAGCAAATTCTGGGTCTCCCTGAGGTCTCCTCCTAGCAGGCCATGCCTGGTAAACCTCCAAGGGAGGTGCCCAGGAGGCATTTGATCCAGATGCAAAAACCACTTAAGCTATGCCTCTTTCGATGCGATGTCCAAGCTCCTAAAATTACTATATGTTTGGGCCCTCCCACCCTTTGGAGCCGCCTCTTTCAGTCACTTGTAACCACGTTGCCATCCTTTCGGTCGCTTCCTACTGTTCATGACCATAGGGGAGGGTTGGAATGAAGTTTGACTGCTAAATTGAAAGCTTTGCCTTACAGCTCAGCTCCCTCTTTACCACTCTTTGTCCATCTCTTGCTCCATTGTATCATTACTTGTGAACGGCAACCCAAAATGGTTGAACTCCCTCGCTTGGAGCAGGAACTCGCCTCCAACTCATCAGAGTCCTACAACATCTCCGGTCTGGATCAGAAGTTCTCAAACCGAGCACAACCTGGGCCCTGCTTTCCCTTCCTAAGCCACCGTATGGTTTGCCAGAACCTATTGAAGGCTAAAGAAAGTGCTTCTCCATAGCTTGTCCGTACTCGTGGTACCTGCCTGCTGCTTCCAGAGTTCTCTGAAAGTCCTCCTTCTTCCCTCACCACTGGTGTCCACCAGTAGTTTCAAAGATTGCCGTAGGCACCAACAACTTTAGTGCCGCAGCTCCAACTAACTGCTTCTGCAAAGAAGGATTTGAAAATGACCCACTCAGTTTTCATGTCTTCCGCAGGTAGTAGTTGAAGATCTCACCTCTCCCAGTCAATCCCAGTTCACCCTCACTTTGTGATTGGGTTTACCAGGTCTGACTGGCTTCAGATCTGATAATGTGACCACAAAGTCAATCATCACCTTATCCTCAAACATGGTGTTCTTTATGGGCAATCTGTGACTAGCAACAAAACAACAAAACACCACTCTGGTTAAGATCAGATAGATCGTTCCTTCCAGTCACTCCCCACCATGTTGCTCCGTCTTTGCCCACATAGGCGATAAAGTTTTTTTCCATTTGCATGGTTGATAATGTTAAGTGGCTGAAATCGTGGGTCCAAATGCACCACAGATACTGCACAATACTCAGGCCTGTGGTGAAACAGCAGCTCTTCTCCTGGTTACTTGAGCACTTAACTTCAAGGGGAAAGACCAATGGAGGCAATCAGGGCTGTCATATTTAATGGGCTGAACGAGGCAAAATGGAGATGGACTAGTGGCCTTCTGAAAGAGTTAATGTACTACGCCACTTGAGGACTAGGTAATGAGAAAAATGCAGGTGGAAGTGGTGTGACGGTGCAGCTGTGGTTGATGCATGGGTCCAGATGGAAACCAGGCAGTGGACTGTTTTACCCCAGCATGTGCAAAGCCACTTACTGCATCTCAGTGGAACTTTGTGCTGTTAACGTGCAGTGTGCATGTGTTTTTATGCTCATGTGTGCATTTGATTTGTGTCCTTCAACTGCATGTTTTCTCTGTATATTATGAGCTCAGTATAGAAATGTAGAAGTTTATAGTTTTGCATTTGTCGGCTGACAGAAACGAGTATTTAGTGTGTTTTTTTGTTTTTTTTTGAGGCATAGAGAGGACAGAAGAACCTTCTCCTATGTTTGCTGTATTTAATCATGTGTGAGTGCATGATCTATATGTAGTGTATTTGTCTGCGTGTGTACACATGCAGTACTAAGTGTGAGTAGATTCATTGTATTTGTTTTTTTTGTACCAATGGGGCCAGATTGTCAGATGAGGGGAAGACAGGCTGAACTTTTGTTCTGTTTGCTTAGTGGGCATTCCTCTGAGCACTGGCCCTTATCCAAATTAAAGCCAGCGGCCTCCCACTGGACTCAGCACAGTGCTGCCCTCAGAGGGACACGGTGACACTGAATCATGTGTTAATGAATATATGAGGGTAAAAACAGCAGCACAAGCGTGGTATGTTTTGCTGAAATGCCAATCAATTATTTACATTTTTCTCTTTAATTATGCTAAGCTGGAAAATGACTGAGTTTTGACTAGTTATTGAGTAAGTCTGTCATTTGATTGCAGACGTGCAGTATATATGCATGACCACTGATTAACTTGTGTGAATCTTTTATACTTAACCCACCACTGTACGCTTAAATCATCAGAATAACACGAGAACAAATGTTTCATGAAACACACGATGACGCATCCAGCTAACTGTACAGTTTGTTTGTGTTTTCTCTCCTTCGTCCCTCCAGGTCCTTATGGTTGAGGTAGTGTTAGCTGCCCTTTGCCATGCCTCCTGCCATGACAGACCTCCTGGACATATGGGTGACCCACTCGCCCCTGGCCAGACATGCTCCGGACCAGATTACTGTGGACTTTCTGCTGCCCACTGGAATCTACATCCAGATGGATGTTCCACGCGAAGCTACAATTCAACACATCAAACTGGTAGGTGGTGCTGGTTTGGTGGGGTCTGACTAATAGTTTCACTTAAAGGTATATGTTTTTAGCAGTTTTTACCAAATATAATACCAACTTTAAGATACTTTAACATGTTGAAATGAATTACTTGGCTTTTTATATTTATATTATCACATAGACCTATTGTCATACAAGAAAAAGCAGTAGCAGCCGCCCACACTCATGTCTGCACACACAAACACATGCATACACTCACACAGAGAGTCTGCTTTGACAAGGGTGATTGTTATGGCTGGTTGGGTGTTTTTCGTTTTTGTAAGTAAGTATTCCTGTCAGCACTCCAGTATCTCATGATATCATGCGTGACTGGAAGGTTGATTTGATGAAGGTTTTAAAGGTAAGACTGCATTTTAAACAACATACTACAGTGTTAATCCAAACGGCTTCGCGATTATAATTGTACTGTTGGTGTGTTTGGGTGGGTGTGTATCTGTAGGGGGAGGATATATGACATGCAGTGCAAGCATTTGTAATATGACCGGATATCCCATTACCGGTAATGACTATATGACAGTTGGAAAATATAGGTGCCCAGCCCTGATCAACTGTAGTATTTATTAGTGTCAGTAGTAGGCTGTATGTTTTGGATTTCATTACAATGTGCATCTTTATTTTCCTTGTTACTCAGTGTACATCCCACCTGTGTTGCACTTGCACACAAACATGTGGAACATCAGATAAAGCCAAGGGATTATTTTTTTTTCTGAAGAGCAGATAAATAAATAAGTTTCTGTTTTCAGAGAAACATTTTTGTCTTCTAGCCTATATATAACATGGTCAGAGATGCAGACATATTTGACTTTGTCTGATATGCACAGGTACTTGCTCTTTGCGCAATACTTTTCACTAGTGGTTGTACAGTACTGCTAGTACTGTCAATTAGTCAACTTTCTTGCTGTGGCATGTCGCTTTAAGCATCATGTCGACTAGTGATCACATGACCGTAACGACAGTGGCACCCCTAGAAGACAGATGAGGAGCCAAGTGGGTATTTGCAGCAAACTAGCAGCAGTTCATCAAGTATGCAGAAATACTTCACTAAAGATGAAGCCCATTCTACTGTGACATACAGAACATGTACGTCAGTCCTGAAATACAACAAAAGTACTGCTGCAATGCGCACTCATCTGAAAAGACATCCTCTAATGCTAGCAGAGGGACGGTCCAAATCCTCTCAACAGTCAGTTAATAACAACGTCACCGAAAGTCTTGCAGTAACAGAGAGAAGGAGCCTGCACATCATTTTCTGGTGAATTTCTTTGTCTAAAGTTATTAGACCTTTAGCTGAGGTACACAGAAAACAGGAAACACAGAATTTTATTTTAACCGGCCTATACTGTCCTATCTTTCAACATGCTGTGAAGTGCTATTAAATGCTACTGGTTGTGCTGATTTGTATGGGTTATATATAATCAGTACTGATAAGCGTATGTGTTATGTTCAGTTCTGTTGTGTTCTATTAATTGCTATCGTTGCTGTGGTTGTACAGGAAACACAGAATTTTATTTTAACCAGCCTATACTGTCCTATCTTTCAACATGCTGTGAAGTGCTATTAAATGCTACTGGTTGTGCTGATTTATATGGGTTATATATAATCAGTACTGATAAGCGTATGTGTTATGTTCAGTTCTGTTGTGTTCTATTAATTGCTATCGTTGCTGTGGTTGTACAGCATTTTTTTTTTGTACTTGATGTCAGTGGATGCACTATGTGAGAGACGGAAGTTAGCAAGAACCGCATATTGGAGGCGTCAGTGTGTGGCGTTTATAGTGTTGCCGTGGGCTACAGCCGACAGTAGACAGTATGTTCAGGTTTCAGTAAACTTGCAGAAAAGCTTCTGTAGCTTCCTTTGTGTGAGACCCAACTACGTATGTGTTCAGGTCAAGAATATATCAGTGTTATTACTGCGTTGTTATTAGCGACATCATCGGTGACTAGTCTGCGTCTGCTCCTTTTCACCATGTGTTAGTCGACGTTGAAATCTGAAGTTCTACTTTTCACAGAATTATATAACGGCTGAAGTGGACACACAAGAGAAACGGCAAAAACTGAAGACAGGGAGTGAGATGCTTCCCATACTTTTCTTGTGAATAAAAATAAAAAAAAAGACATGTGATGAAGTTTTGTCAGAAAATACTCCTTTGACCTTTGCAGCCCTCCAGACTGCTTTGTAACAGAGCTTTTTATTAGGGATCAGCCAGGAAGAGCATATGAGGGCTGTGTTTCATTCATTCAGAAACTATGGTTTTGTATATCCGACTGTCATTTGAAAATATTTGCTGTCAATTTGCCACATGGCCAGTTTTGTTGTAAATGTGTATAAGATGAATTTAAAAAAAAAAAATATATATATATATTGTGGATTAGTATGATCATCTTATTTAAAAGTAGTTCTGGAGAAGGAACTGTGTTGGGATGTGTCACAGTGTGCCGCTGTGTGGCTGTGTGCCGTCAGACAGTACTTAACACGTAACCCTGTGATCATGTTGAGGGGGCACAGAGACATGAATCATGTTAGGACTGGCTGGTGGATGTAGTATTCACATCCTGATTGCCTCATTCAGAAGTTGTGTCATGTTGCCATTAGTCATGTTTGTTACTGAACATGAAACGTACACTTTTACGTACATTAAGTGATGATTGTGTATGTTGCTCGTGTCATTTTAAGGCTTTATTCAAATGACAAAAACCTTGAAATGTATTCATGGTTCAACAAAGCCTTTATAAAGCCAGAAAAGCTTACATAGATGTGCCCATTAAGCCAAAAACAAAGATGTTGTTTATTCCAGCTGCACATATTCTAAGTAGTATTTTATTCATTTGGTCAAAATGGAGGCAATAAAAACACTGTGGCTTTGTGGAGCAAAAGTGCTCTAAGTGAAACTCATTTGTTTTCCTCCCTTCCAGCTCTTATGGAAGCAGGCTCAGACCTTCCCACTGTTTCCTGCCCTCGGCGAAATGGAGAGCCACATGTTCGAGTGTGTCAACCAGGCAGCCGTACACGAAGAACTGGAGGACGAAACCCGCCGGCTGTGTGACGTACGGCCGTTCCTGCCCGTCCTCAAGCTTGTGACGCGCAACTGCGGCCGGGCGGAACGCCTGCTGGACTCCAAAATCGGTGTGCTCATTGGCAAGGGTAAGACGGCATCGCTTTTAAGACTCTCCTTCAGTTAAAAGTGGTAGCTCTCACATGCATTACTCCCTCCCTCCCTGATTGATTCAATTACCGTCCCTGTTTGACATTCCCAATAAAGAAAAGCACTTAAGAGTTGGTAAGTGGGACAGTAAATCACTCCCTACACACAACAAGCCTTTATCACCTCCTCCAGTATGCTAAGTAGCTCTCCTACTCAGCACATTCACTCCAGCCATCACACTCATCAGGCTCATGTGCAGCTGGCTCCTTATCAGTGGCCCAGCTGGTTGATATGAAAGCGTGATGATGGACTGGACGTGTTCCTGACATGTCTTCCATCACATGTCGCCTCGCATTATCTCTGATGAAGATTAGGCCTTTTAGAGGAGCAGAGGAGACTGATCACTAAAGTATCAAAGATTAGTCCTCTGAGACTTACTAAAGTGACACAAAAGATTTTAAATTGGACTCCTAAGACGTAATTATAGAGTATATTACCACAAGACAGTAGCTGATTATTAACTGATGAAATAATTAGTCAGTAAACTGTGTTAAACATTTTCCTTCTTGTCAGATGTTGATTTTCTTTACTGTATGTGATTTTTTTAAGTCAAGAAGATCATTTGAAGATCATCCGATAATGAAACAATGGTTCAGTCCTACTGGCTTTAGTTGTAGGTTGAAAAAGTGTCGAACGTGCATGCACATAACTAATGTTTATTTTAGCTAGACGTGCAGTGACTAAGAAATGCATAAAAAGACAAACTAATAAATGTCCTGCCAACGTTCTGGGTTCAAACCTGCCTTTCTGTGCAGAGTTTGCATATTTTCCCCTGTGCCTGTGTATTTAGGTACTCCAGCTTCCTCCCACAGTCCAAACACATCCAAGTTAGGTTTCTTGGTCATTCTAAATTGGTTGTGTGGGTGTGAGTGTGAGTGGTTGTTTGTCTCAGTGGGTTAGCCCTGTACTAGACTGGTGACTCGGTCCTCGGTGTAAGCCGCCTTTTGTCAGCCAGCGACAAACCCTTACAGGATAAACGTTAATCAATAATGCTCTTCTGATCAACATATCCAAGATTATAGAAATCTTTTGCTCAACTCTGTAGGAGTTTAAAACAGTCATAAAGGGCCTCTGAGTCTTATTGAATGAGACTCACAGTATTGATCATCTCCCCTTCTGGCTCCACTTTGTTCTGACCTGATCTTTTAAAGGCTTTTGTCACAGTAAAGTGGTGCATCCAAAGGGACCCCACAGGCATGTTTGAAAAGTCATTGACACATGCACCCCCCTGCCTCGTGCAGTGCACTATAACAAACTATTGCCCTCTCACAGGGCCAGTCATGTTTTTTTCCCTGAAGAAATTCGGTCACACAAACTGGCCTACGCTCTCACACAGCTAATGTTGAATGCCGAGGGTCATATGAATGTTAAATGGCTGTAAATGTCAACGTGTTTTCATTAGCAAGAGAGTATTGTGCAGCACCTTTTTGATGAAAATACAGACACAATGGATCAGTAGGGACTACACAGCAGATCAGACCTCATGCATTTGGTACAAGTGTGAATATTAGGAGGCTCTGCTTTAACCTCATGAGAGACTATTTGTCATCCTTTTCACATTCATTAGTACTAGTGTCTGGCGTCAAGTGTCTCACAGCTGTTTGTACATTTATACATCATTGTCCTACTTGACACTTGTTTGTGCTTCATGAAATTCATCACGGTCTGTACCCGTTCAGCCATTATTTTATGTGGTTGAAAATCTTTTACATGAAAACGCATTACATTATTAGAGGAATTAAAAGCCTGTGTTGCTAATGAGCTTGCGGCTTTCTCTACTGTGACAATTTCTAGGTCTCCATGAGCTCGATGCCATAAATGACCAGGAGGTGAAGGACTTTCGTAGTAAGATGTTTCGTATGAGCGAGGAAAGGATGCAACAAGTACAGATGATGACGTTCACAGAGTGGCTGCAGGCCTGCTTCTCCCCTCAGCTGGAGCCCGCGGCAGGAACAGCCATCACGGATGGAGTCAATGACCGGCCGGCGGACCTTAAAGTCACTATCCACTTCGACCAGTCTCAGGTGAGGGTCTGCAGCAGAGTTTAAAGGAGTAGCTTGCAAAGATCTGGATAATACGTAAAAGGAGTGCACAGAAAAACAAATATATATTGAGAACCAATATTTTCTATCTTCCCTGAGGGTTGGTGGATGGCTTATTACTGATATTATAACTGTTTGTATTGTGCAAACAATTGGGTCAAACACAATGAATCTTCAAAATGAATTCGTTAAACACAGTAGGTCCATTATTGTGTAACGATGCTTTGTTATGTTTAATGTTATTCACCAGTGTGACTTAACGGTAGCTCTACAGAACACAAAACCACCTTGTTTGTGTAGGAAAAGTATCCATGTGACTCCACCAGCGCGTTCACATGTACTGTAGTTCAGCCTCTTTCTCTGCTCACAGTTGGCAACTCCACAAAAGTCACGTGATGAGCCCAACTAGCAAGACATGTGACAACATTAAGTGGGTCAAAACCATCAGTGAAATTATGCCATTCGACCACACACACACACACACACTCACACTCACGTTAGCTTGGCAGCTCAAAGGACTGATTAAAATGAACCTCTCTTTCTCCTTCTGCACTCACTTGGCTGTGTCTTCGCATTGGTGTCATTCTCATTGCCTCCGTTTCAAAAGTAATAGTATTTGATAATAAAACAGATGGTCATGTCCCTCCAGACTCTTGTATATCGGCTTTGATCAACATCACAGAGACACACACACACATGCACATACACAAAGACGGGGGCCATCTGTGCCACTGTGCTCAGGTGGACACTGACAGGAAGTCTTATTTGGGAAGTCAGACACAATAAGCCACATTATAGACAGGAAATATGGTGGTGTGGTTTATTGTTCAAAAGTAAATATGACCATGGCTCAGTGGGAACCTTTCCATCGGTGATATCTTTAGGTCTTTCAGATTTTAAAATTAAAATACATTTACATTAATGCATACAAGTTGTACAGTTGCGTAGTACTATCTGGATTGTCAGGCCTGTGATATAGTTTTTTCCCCTTTTATATTTTTGTTCCATCATTATGCGGCCATGGTCATATTTTGTTGTTAATTATTAATAGATGACATTATTATAAACCCTCTAGGAAATTATAATTCCACCTCAGGTATCAGGTCAGAGCGGTGCTATAAATAGCATGAAGCAGTGAGCCTCGGAGTGACATTAGACCGGCTGCGATAATGTGTGGAGGGCTCACATGTATTTAAACTTATTTTAGTGCACAGCCACAGAGCCACATTCAGCCAAGAAGGCACGTTATGTACAAGTGATCACTTGTACTTTTTATGAACTCAGTTAAAATACAGAGGTCTTCATGAGCTGCATGACGTGCATTAAGCCATGTCTGTTCATGTCCATTTTATTGAGAGTCATGTGTTCTTTCTTGTGTCTTGATTTTCTCAGATTATCTCATCTAGATGTTTATCTTATCTTCCATGTATAAATAATTATGTACTCTATGTACATTCATAAAAAGTGGTGCAGATTCACTTGGATGCCTCATCAGTACAAGAAAAGGGATCAAGCTGCAAGGCCTCCAGTGATAAAGAGTCTGTTCATTCTCATTTTAAGGACCTTTTTGTCCTGATTTGGAAAAAAAAAAAAAGACACAATTTAGAAATGTTATGTGCTTAGCTGTTTTTCAGTGAGGTCTAACCAACAGTACACTCCTCTCGCCTCGCAGGACTCGGTGAGTCTGATGGTCCCATCGTCTTGCACCCCCACTGAGCTGACAGAGCTGGCCATGAGGAAGTGGCTGACCACGCATGGGCCTGAGGAGGAGGCAAGGAGGGGTCCGTATTTGCTGAGGGTCAGCCACTGCCTAGAGTTCCTCTGCGGAGACCAACCCCTGATTCAGTATAAGGTTAGTGGCTATGCGTTACACGCGCTGGTGTCTGTCAGTGGCTGATGCACTTTAATCTTGACCTGGATGTGTCACTCCCTGTGTTAATATCATGTCCAGAGTCAGATATAGCAGAGATAGTCATCTTAAAAGACAGCAGGATTTTTTTATTGTTATTCTATAGATCTATCTACAGGATGGCTAGCAAAGTCATGAAGTACTGTAACCACGGCAATAACAACCCAGAGCTTGTTTCACAATGCCAGGAAAAGATGTCAGCAGGTTGAACTTGGAAAGGTTTAACCATAAACTAATATTAACAGGCTTGAACTACTCTGCTGATTACTCAACAATAGCGTTTTTAGGAGAAGTTGTGGAGGACGGTGTATTGAATGTTTACAGTACACATGTTTGTGTGTAAGTATTTTCAGCTACATGCACCTGGCACAAAGTCCCTCAGTCCGTTTATTCTGGATACGGGCTTGTTTTCTTTAATTACTGTAAATGAACTTGTTTTCCCTTTTATACATACATTCGTTTTTCAGAACAATCATTAATCAGAATTGTGAGTTATTCATCGCTGTTTCTCATTTTCAATAAGTAACGCATTAAGTAATTAGAAGGAGCTGCTCTTAATTGTGTGGAGAATACCATAAGAATTATCGCACCAAACGGAAAACGCTAAGGGGGCTGGCATTCAGATGTTCAGAAAGAATGATCTAGGAGGCAATTCATTATTTCCATGCTAAGTTTAATGTACTTGTTTTGCTGTTAAATGAAAGTGTGAAGTCAGGTAGGTATTATGAGACACATATTCTGAAGTTGTAATTTTTTGTCTATGGATTCAACAGGCGTTATTAGTGCGTCAGTCCAGGTTTACAGGTCACAGTTATTACACTAAACTTGTTTTCTCTGTTTTCAAGTAGTTCTTCAGCTGATCTTCAAATATGCACTTGGCTAAAACCTATTGGTGTCCTGTCTTGTGTGCAGTACATCCGGTCATGCCTGCAGACCATGGAGCCTCCGCATCTTACCGTTGTCCGCACCAGTACTGTAAAGGCCATGTTTGAAAAGGAAATATCTGTCATTGGAGCTGTGGTTTCCCGCAAGTCCTCCAACCCACCCTTACCACTACCTCCCAAGAGAAGGGTTCCCACGGTCAGTCCAATGTCATGTATGGCTGTCTGTTATCTTATTGATAATACATTTAATCTGTACTTGCATATATGATAGGTGGTTTATTTGACATGACTAGAAATAAACTGAGGTTGCTGATGCACATAAGAAAATATAGTTAAGTACACTAGATAACAATCTCTTAATATCCGCCGGTGTGTATTGAGTCGTGTTCTTGTTGCACCAAAATAGCAAAAGCTCCACAGTGAAATTGATTCACCTGCAAAGAACGAGGCAGGTGTGGAGGTTTACTAAGTAAACATGAACTTGGCAGCTGCCACCTGTCTTTTATGAGGCAATGTTCTAAGTTTGTTGGAGCAAGCTCACAGCGCCCTGCCAGCATTTGCCACGTTGTCAGAAAACATCGCCGCCTCCTTGCTGCTACCTCCAGGTGCACTGTAACACCGCAGCTCAGTGTGTGCATGAACATTTTAAATGTCAGGCTGAATTTAATTAGCCTTCATTAGTGACTTTCCTGGGGTTTTAATTGCCAGACTCAATGCAGCCTATGGATGTCCTGCTGATGTGTGCTATGAAGTGTCAGTCACCACGTACTGTAAAACAAATTATATTTATCACATTTCCTCATAACTGTGCTTTTACGTAACTGTTCTTACTGTTCCTGTCTTATGATTTAAGCTTCTGGTTGATTTACAGTAAAACCAACCAGCAGTTTCATCGCACTTCCACATTTCATTGATCAGACTAGATACATACTCCTTTAACATAATTTAGGTGTGGAAAATCAAAGACATTAAATGTTTTTCAAAAGCACAACTATCCATGTGATGGCATTAACAGGCCTGAAAGCATCTAGATACCCCTAGATAAACTACCTATCCAGATATTTATTTACAGATGAAACTATTATGAACAATTGTAATAATCAGTGTTACCCCAAAGTTTAATTGTTACCATAATTACTCTAATTACTTTGCCTGTCTCTAACCCCTCAGTCTTGTATTGTTCAACATATTCACAATATTTCACAGATCAGACATAACATTATGACCACTTTCTTAATATTGTGTAGGTCTCCCTAATGTCTCCAGAACAGTTATGACCTTGTGCTGTTTTTTGTATTGTTCCCAGACTGTTTTTGTGTGGTTTTGTGTGGGTGCCTGTGTCAGGCCGCATCCTGGTCTAGGTGGCTGGTACATGTCTAAGTAACATCCGCATTAATTCTAGGTCCAAACGTTTCCCAGCAGAACACTGAATTGTCTCAAAATGGTCGATGCTATTAACGTCACCTGTCAGTGGTTTTAATGTTGTGGCTGATCGGTGTATACCTTCTCTACTTGACTGCTTTTTATGATATTAAGAGTCAATATTTAGTTTCATAAGTTGTGTTGGTCCTGTACTGCCTACCTACTAATCTTAGAAGTGGTTGGAAAATGCTAACGGTACCATTTAAAGTCTGAATGAGGCCTACTCTGCATTACATATGCCGTAGTTTTGTTCCATAGTCAGTCGCAGAGGAATGAGTCGCTGCATTAAATTTGTTATCATGACTTTATTGGGTCAGGTAAGAAAAATTATAATGTGGCTCCACATGAATCCCGTTCAGAAAGTGATTTGTTGTAGGATTTGTAACTGCGTTTTTGAAAAGTGCTTTAAGTCTAACATTAGAAGTGGTGCAAGGGAGGAAGTAGACAAGAACAAATGCTGGCCAGACAGTAATAACCTTGCTGTAAAAGAGTGGCTCTCTGACAGGAAGTGAGATTTATTTTTATGGCAGGAACGTGTTATTGGATGCTCTGCTGAAATGCAGTCGGAAACCTGACTGATAATTGGTGAAAACAAAGCAAGAGAAGGGGAGAAGGGGGCAGAAGGACGAGGTGTGTGTGAGACGGTACAGTACATGGAGCTCTTCTTTCTCCCTGACATAATGGAGGCAGACAGAAATATAGTCTTATCTGAAAAGAGGTGAATTACACACAACATCACACTTACATGTGCGCGTAAACATTGAAGCAAACATCCACACACAAAGAGGGAGGCAGCAAACAGCAGGAAGTGTGCTTGTTAGTCATGTCCATAGTTTCTGGGTGTCATGTGATTCTGTTTGTTCTGCCGACTGCTGACCCTCGCAAATCCACTTGGCTTGACATCAGAATGACCTGGCTGACCTCCCATAGTGTTTGTGTGTGTGTGTGTGTGTGTGTGTGTGTGTGTTGGGAACAGGGTTGAAGAGGCAACTATTTGGACTACATATTTTTACAGGACTTTATGCTAATTGAGCTTAGTCATAGCAAGTCTCTCTTTCTCTTCTCACTTTCCCTCCGCAGCAAGTACAGACATGCGTGTGGGATGTGTCTAGCCCTTTTAAGATAGTCCTTCTGAAAGGCAGCAAGGTGAACGCAGAAGAGACTGCAAAGGTAAACTCTTGTTTAATTTCCATCTGTAAATCAGTTGTTCATGTTTCTGATCATACTTCACTGCACTCATAAAACCTACAAACACACATGTGACATGCTTCCCTACAGTTTAAGAGCCAATCATTTGCTCTGATTAAAACCAGTAGATGAGAAATTCTGTTTTACAGTTACACATATCAACCTCCCCCACCCACACAGGTCCAGGTGAGGGCAGGGCTCTTTCACGGCACTGAGCTGCTGTGCAAGCCGGCGGTAAGCAGTGAAAGTAGCGGGCGCTCGGATCACACGTGGAAAGACAGCACGCTGGAGTTTGACATCTCTGTCTGTGATCTGCCACGCATGACCCGCCTCTGCTTTGCTATCTATGCTGTCATGGATAAAGTCAAGAAGCAGAAATCCACCAAAAACGCTCACATAAACAAGTACCAGACCATCCGCAAGGCAGGGAAAGTGGTAAGTGACACCTGCACTGTTTTCAGTTTGTATTGAGTCAAACAAGGGCCTAAGAAGTAGCAATACCCTTTTTCAGTTTCCAAACAATCTTAACTAATAATGAATTGTGTGATCCAGCATTACCCCATAGCTTGGGTCAACACCATGGTGTTCGACTACAAAGGGCAGCTGAAGACTGGAGACATCGTCCTACATTGCTGGTCCTCGTTTCCTGGTATACGCACACACAGTTATTCTAATACTTACAGTGTATCTAATAATAACAAAATCTTATATGAGCTGCACTGATGGTCTTCACAATACTGTAAACTCATGTCAGCTGAGCAGATGTGCTGCTGTTTGTTGTGCTGACTACTGACATTTGCCGTGTCTATCACAGATGAACTTGAAGAGATGCTGAATCCTATAGGAACTATCCAGACCAACCCATACACTGAGAATGCTACAGCACTGCACATCCACTTCCCGGAGTGCTCATTACATCCCATCATCTTCCCTCCTTTTGACAAGGTCAGACAGCAGCCAATCACTGTACTTAGTCCAGCTCATAAAAACATACCCATCTGCGTCTTCAGACATGCCATTAAGCTTATAGTTTGTGTAAGTACTTAAATAATTTCTCCAGACATGTCAAGGCTGGCATGCTCATACTATTCATCTCAACATAACGACTGGAAGAGATAAATATGGCAATTTTTTTAAAGACATGGCTGTTATTGAATTTGTCACCACAGTGGCTCAGCGCTGATCATGATGGTACCTAGTGATCATGATGAAGAAGCAGCTCTTAGCACGAGAGGATCAGAACGTGCTCTGCCTGCTTAATGGAGTCGAGCTAGCAGTGATGTGTCAGGGTGTTTTCACTCATACAGCTCTCACTTACTTTCCTTTTTTTTTCCAGATACTGGAAAAAGCTGCCGAGATCGCCAGAGCAAGTGACTGCGGCTCCATAGTGAGTTCATATGCAATAGGACCTAACTGTGTGAACATGCTGCAAACAGATATTCTGAATTATTTCTCAGCATCTCGTCCCTTCTTTTAAAAGACACACGCTATCGATATACCCTCTCAGAGGAGCACCTATTGTTAGTTTCCTTGGAAACCCACTGTTATTCCTTTGGCAGTGGCGAGCAGTGAAAATATTCAAGCCCCCTTCAAACCTAGAGGCTCCGATAGATGTATGTTTTCCTGTCTGACTCCTGGGTGTGTTACAGTCGGTTATGTAATCCTGTGTTATGTGGAGGGCATGCTTGGACACGGTCCATTAATGTTTAAAGCTGTGGATTATCACTTTCTGAAAGTTAGTGTGTTTTTTTTACTATATACATCACCTCGTGTATTAGTTTACATCTCCATGCAACACTGCTATCGGTACTCATCTATAAAGACAGTTTGTATATCAGAACCCAGGTTACATTTACATTTTTAGCTCTTTAAAGTTATACAGGGAAATGCATGGTTTAACACAAAATATTCAATGTGAAGAATATATATGATGTCCTTAGTGTGGATTAATGTCAGTTGGTGAGAAACAGGAGAGCACTTTGATGCACTCCTGCCCTCTTGTGGTGGTTTGTGGACACTGCTGCCACTTGTCTCAATGCGCTCATTTCCACTTTATTTACATGATCTCACTTTGTCTCACCTCAACTAGTTCTTCATTTTCACACGCACCCCGAACTAACCATCATCTAACCTCATAATTTCTTGCAGGGTCGTGGTGGTAAAAAGTTCCACATAGAGCTGAAGGAGATCATGGAGCGTGACCCACTCTCTCAGCTGTGTGAAAACGAGAAGGATTTGATCTGGACACTACGCCATGACTGTCGTGAAAATTTCCCTCAGTCGCTGCCCAAGCTGCTACTCTCCGTCAAGTGGAGCAAACATGAGGACATGGCACAGGTTAGGCAAAAAAAATGACTAGCTGACTAGTTGTGTAATAATGACGGGAAACTACCCTCCGTTACATTTTACCTAATCAGTGTTCTAAAATAAGACTAGTAATTAATCAGAGAGGAGTCAGTATTGTTACACAGTGTCACAGTGTCACAGTCATGCATACAATCAGCTTTAATTTGTTTACATAAAAAAAGAAAATCCTGATCACAGCTCTACTCTACCATTTTTTTTTTTTGAATAAACATTTCATTCACTGAGCATTCACACAAGGACTGCATGTCCAGAATGTGATACTTAAATATCAGTCTGTCAGTCTGAGTATGTGTTTGTGTCTCAGCTCCAGGCGTTGCTTCAGATTTGGCCCAAGCTGAGCCCCAGAGACGCTCTGGAGCTTCTGGACTTTAACTATCCTGACCAGTATGTCAGAGAGTACGCTGTGGGATGTCTGCGTGATATGAGGTAACATTAACATTCATTTTAATCAAAGGCAGTGGATCGTTTGGTTTGTCTTAGACCGACATATAAAGTTCATTTATGTCACTATCCAATGATATTCAGCAGATAATATTGCTCTTGTGTCTTTCAGTACACTATATATGACAGCTGATCATGCTGCATTATGGTTCTTTATGTCAAGTAATCAGATGAATCAGGCGTAAATTGTAGAAAACAGATGTTCAGAAAATGTTCTCTCATTCTTCTTCCTCTCTTTTGTTTGCTCTTTCCTATCATCAGTGATGAGGAACTGTCGCAGTACCTGCTACAGTTGGTGCAGGTGTTGCGATATGAGCCTTACTATGACTGTGCCCTCACCCACTTCCTGCTGGAGCGTGCTCAGTGGAACCGCAAGATTGGACACTTCCTCTTCTGGCATCTACGGTCTGTGCGGGCGCTTAAACCAGTGGGATCAAATGAAAGGGCAAAGTTTGAGAGGTTTCTTACTGTCTGTGTCGCCTCTCTGCTGCCCTCTACAGGTCAGAGATCCACATGCCAGCTGTCTCAGTCCAGTTTGCCCTTATCCTGGAAGCTTACTGTCGAGGCAGCATCCCTCATATTGAGGTTCTAAAGAAGCAGGCAAGCCACACACATCTTCTGTTTCATTTACTTTCAGAGTCATTAGAATGTTTTTAAAAGTCCTGAATTTCATTAACAAGTCATTAACAAAACTTGTCAGAAAAACATGCAATTTAATGAACTGTTTGTTTAATCCATCTATTTATTGGCCTGCTGTATTGTTAACCCAGACAGAGTTAGATTTATGATACGTTGGGCCCATCACGGCAACAACAGTGTCACCCATCCTGCCCTATAACCTTTGCCCTCTACAGTGTTGGTTTTGACAATCACTCCTTCAGACACTTCCTGCTCCTTCATTGTCATTTATCTCAACACTTTCCTGTTTTGGACTACATACATACTGGCCTGGGATCACAGTGCTGACAACGTCTGTTTAAGTAGAACAATTTGAAACTGAATGGCTTCAGTCAAACAAATGGTAAAATATGTTGAAAAAATATGTTGTTGCAGCATTTGAACTTTTTGTTCTGTTTTGTTCCCTCTCTTGACTCTCGACAGGTGGAGGCCCTGAGTAAACTGAAGTCAGTCAACGAGCTTATTAAACTGGGAACTATTAAGAGCACTCGTAAAACCAAGGATGCAATGCTGACCAAGGAGGCCATGATGACCACTTTAAGACAGAGTGGCTACTCAGAGACTCTGTCAGACCTGCACTCGCCTCTCAACCCCAATATTCTCCTGTCGGGCATCAAGTAAGACAACACTACTGTTCATACAAAAGTGTGTGAGAATCTCTGACAGGAAGCGTCATATCAGGCATAACCTTTTTTTTCTCTCTCATTTTACCATCAGTGTAGAGAAGTGTCGGTACATGGACTCTAAGATGAAGCCACTCTGGATAGTTTACAACAACAAGCTGCTGAATGGAGACACATTGGGAATCATCTTCAAGAACGGAGACGGTAGGACTCAGAGGAAGTAGGATGAGAGGATTTTAAAGAAAGAAGGGGATAGAGAAGATGGGGCCATGCAGACAGGGGAGCTAACCATTTTATAAGTAAAGAGTAAGTAAAGAAATATTTTCTCTATTCATCTCACTTTGTTTCATCTCCTAGACCTGAGGCAAGACATGTTGACCCTCCAGATTTTAAGGCTAATGGATCTTCTGTGGAAGGAGGCGAACCTGGACCTCAGGTCAGTGTTGGTGTGCATCTATCTGAGTGTGTATGGGTATTAAATGAACAGGCTTTGTTTGTTCCTGCTCTTTGTGGAGAAGTTGGCGTGCAACAGAGGAAGGTAGACACTAGTTTAACCTTCAACACATACTCCCTTCCTTGTTGTTTTTTTCTTAAACTTGACACCCTATAAATAAAGGGAGTAAAAAGTACCTTTAAGGCATTTGGTTTCCATGAACCAGCCAATGAAATCTAGAAACTGAGTCTGCTTTCCGCTTTGTGTAATGGCGGTTAAATTACTTTGGGGGCACTATATTGTAACAGAGAAGAGTGCAGGCCACGCAGTTCTGCATCTGACAAACCAAAGGCCCGCTGCCATCTTGTGGAAGGAAAGAAAAAGTTAAGGAGAAAAAAGAGGACAATGTTCTTGATCTCCAGTTTGTTCCATTTGTCCTGTCTCTGTGCACCTTGAACAGTATATTTTATACAATCTGAAAGTGTCATTCTGAGTGAACTTATCTGTGCATTACACTGGAACTGGATCTATAGCTTTGCATACCTGCATTAATTTACATCGCTATGTTTGCTGTTTTGAAGTGTGATGTAGCCAAAATGTTCCACCTGATAAGTTTGTTTCTTCTCTTTCTCATGCAGAATTGTACCATATGGTTGCCTAGCAACTGGTGACCGGACAGGGTTGATTGAGGTTGTGTCATCTGCAGACACAATCGCAAATATCCAGCTGACCAGCAGCAACGTTGCAGCGGCTGCAGCATTCAACAAGGATGCTTTACTCAACTGGCTCAAAGAGAGAAACTCTGGGTAAGATGGTGCCTGATGATTATATTAAACCCCTAAGACCTGCAACCTGTGTTTGCTCGGAACATATATATGCACATGCAAGTTGTTGATGTAACTGTGGTGTGTGTCTTCAGTGATGCTCTTGAACGGGCCATCGAGGAGTTCACTCTGTCATGTGCAGGCTACTGTGTAGCCACTTACGTCCTGGGCATTGGAGACCGCCACAGCGACAACATCATGGTCCGCAGCACTGGACAGGTTAGACAAACAGTGTAGAAATGATCAGACTCTATTCAGATTTTCTTGCTTCTTCAGCACTCACTGATTGTTCTTGTTGTCTGTTAGCTCTTCCACATAGACTTTGGCCACATCCTGGGCAACTTCAAATCTAAGTTTGGCATCAAGAGGGAGCGTGTACCATTCATCCTCACACACGACTTCATCCATGTCATCCAGCAGGGCAAGACGGGATACACAGAGAAATTTGGCAGGTTTGTTCTGTTTTCAAATTATCTTCAGCCTCTACTGCTCTGGTTTTTTAGGCTGCTAGCATTTAACATAGTTTACTGTCTTTTTGTTAATAAGATTACCATTGCAACTGCAATAGTATCAGCATCAGATTGATCTTTGAACCATTAAAAAGTGACATAGATAGAAATAAATCCCCCTAGCCTCTGTCATCTGTCAGATGTTGCATGTTGTGTCAACAAGGCGTGCTTGATTTTCACTGGACTCAAATGTTTGTATATGTGATAGAGTGACTGCAGTTTAACATTTTAAAGTAAAAAGTAAAGCAGAATGAATCTGAAATGATGTTTGGTTGTCAGGGGACAGAAGTGACACAAGAGGCACAAGGAATGAATTACAGATTGTCATGCAGTACCCTCTCCCACCACCAGCGGCCAGTCGAGTCTCAGTCATTGCTGAGCGCCTTCTCCTCAGTAAACGTCACTGAGGAGAAATGTGCACACTTTAAATTCAGTATGAGGAATCTTTTTCACGGCGGACATTTTGACATGTTCTGCTAGGATATGCCTAGGATCGATGACGGCATTCCACTTTGGGGAGGTCTTGCTGTTGTAAATGCTTATTCTGTCTGGCTTATTGGGGCACTAATGGGAATTCAGCCATCATCTATGTTAACCATTCCATCTGTGCTTTTCCTGCTGTGACAAGTCAACATGTCTGCTGTGAAAACTGTATATTTGAGTAGAATGTTATTTAAAAGAGAGGAGGACTGACTATCATATACAGCTGTGGAAATCTCTCAAGCTCACTCAAACTGTTGAGCAAACAGTGTCCTCCATATATTGTGTTTTAAGTGAAATATATAAAAATTAATTAGGCATGTCTATTTTCAAAGAGCAGGCCAATTGTGTGGCTCAACAATGAGGCAATGATCCCACATAAAATCTAAGAGCCTAGTCAGGTTTATTTACCACACCGGTGTTTTCATACTACAATGCAGCTATTGCACATACAATCTGAATCTTTAACACGATGTTTATCAAGACAAAGATGGTGCTAACTTATGACTTGTAGTAAAAATGTAACACTTCAGACAAGTGCACATTGGTGCAGTGCTGCATTGGTGAGTGTGGCATGCAAAGGTTTTATCAAGCAGCACCACGAAAGTGTACATTGTTTACCAAGTAGCGGCTTGCGTGGGAAACTTCAAAACCAATCATTACGTGAGAGTGGAAATACCCGTGTGGTACATTAGTCAGCGAATAAATGGGCCACGTTCATATCTACAACCATAACGCTACGTTAAGAGAGTAAACATGTGGAAACAACGGTGTCAGACATCAGGTGTTTATGCAGCTGAATTTTTAAAAGCTGACAGCACGGACAACTGGACTTGCAGAGTTTCATGAAGGTGTTTCAGCATTCATCAAAGGACCATCAATATGTCTAGATATGAACACGCATACAAAGAATTTGTCTTCTCAATTTACACATCAGTTATTCCAGGCTTCGGTTTGTGGGGGGGGGGGGGGGGGGGGGGGTGCTTCCTAAAGGCACCTCACCTCACCTCACCTATGGACATGGTCCCAAAGATGCTTTTCTAACCACTAGTTCACAGCTATGTAGCATTGACCATTCATGGGTTCACGCTCAGCTGGTGGTGGCAGAGACATGAAGCCTGTGGTTGTGAAATTTCATCACTTTAATCGCAGTTGCCCAAGTCATTTCATACTGAATTGCACTGACTGAATGGCTGGATGTATAATGCACAGTATGCTCATGTGACAGTTTATTCATCCAACAAGTTTCAGTGCAGTGTGTTGGTGAGGTGTGCATCCTACCCAACATGTTGGCATGAGCTAGAAAATAAACTCTGTCCTTTTAAGTTGTTTATCTGTAATGAGTGCAGTAGAGCGAGGGGGCATTGCTGCGTCAGATATTGTGGTAAACGTGGTTTCAATGGAAAGAACACTGTGTGCCAGAACAGACGTGGGACATGATCAAAAATGATTTAGTAAAGCAGGAAATAGGCTGGTGGAAATGTTCCTCTGGATCAGATGCAGTACATTCACAATCTTCCTTCAGTTCCTTTGAACCTTCTTTTTAAAGGCAATGTTTATTTTCAGTGGTCCTTTTCTTCTGTATTGATTGATTTTAAAATCGGTTATGTCAATAAGGTCAACAAGTTAACAAGCTTTTAATAAACCCAGAAGAGTCTGCACTTCTAATGAGCATTTACTGACAAAAAGTCAGCGTTCGGTGAGTCACTGGTTGGTTGACCTGACACATAAAGGAAGTGTTTGTCAGCAATTATGAACGGTGTGTGGGCAACCTCATTTAGTTTAGTCACAGACAAAACGAATAAACAAAGATTTTACCATATTCACCCCTAACCGCACTGATCTATTTAAAATCATAACAGACACTCAAACGCTTCTGACTAAACTCTTACAGTTTTTATACCTTACTTCAAATAAAATGAAAAAAAAATTAACAATTATGACTTCAACTACAGCAATAATACTATTCTGAAACTATTTGACGTGATTTATTGAATTTAGTTTTTTCTTTATTGTTTAGTATCAGTCAGTATGGATTCTTCCATATTGTGCTTACACGGGATGCGTCCATTGAATATTTCTCATGTGGTGGTCATTGTCTTTGTCTCTTCTCCTAGTTTCCGTCAGTACTGTGAGGAGGCCTACCTGATCTTAAGGAAGAACGGCAACCTCTTCATCACCCTGTTCGCTCTCATGCTGACTGCTGGACTGCCTGAGCTCGGGACAGTCAAAGACATCCAGTACTTAAAGGTATTACCAACGCGCACGCACTATAGTTCAGTTATAACGTATTAGGGCTGCGATGTACACTTGAACCTTGACTTCAAAAACCGGTCGGTCCTCATGTGATTACATAGCACATACCAGGTGGACTTATGAACTAAGCTAGAGAAAAGAAAGTTTACTCAGTAGAAGTTTGTATTGATTAGCAGAAATAGCACACTAGCTTAGTGTCCTTGACATTTTTATTTTTATTTTTTTAAGCGCTGAAATTTGCTTATTCAAAACACCGCCCCTAATAGTGAGCATATATTATGCTTTATTCACTAACCTAACAGAGAAATGCAGTGAGATTTGTGTGTACATACAAATGCAAAATCTGGAAGCCTCGCTGTTCCTATTTGGTAAATTAATTTATCCTGAAGCAAAGTAATGTGTAGGTGTGTGTCAAATGGCTCAGTTAGACTCAGTTAGAATAACTGTATTTATGTCTTAATTTGTTTTATTAGCTTCCTCATCACACTAACTGAATCCCTCTCCTCTCTTCAGGACTCTCTGGCTCTCGGGAAAACAGATGATGAGGCTCTGAAGCAGTTTCGCCAGAAGTTTGACGAAGCCCTGAGAGAGAGCTGGACGACCAAAGTCAACTGGATGGCACACAATGTGGTCAAAGACAACCGCTCCTAGAGAAGCACCCCCTCAAAAGGCTTGGGGTCAGGGGGCCGAGGACACACTGAGGGAATGTGTGCATTTGTGGGATTGCCGAGATGTGCCAAGGAGACGGTGTGAAGGCCACCCTCGTTTCAAGAAGGGAATCTAGCAGAATATCCCAAACACGAGCAGAGTGACCCCCCCTCCCCCCCACACGTACAGTTAACCTGAACCCTTACTTACTCTATCCCTCCTCACCTTCGTGGTGCCCCCTGAGCATTCAGACTCATGGTCTCGTGACATTTCTGTGGAATCATAGTGGGTAACGTCATTGCAAGTTTTGCACAGGCATAACAGCTGATGGATTGAAAAGCCAAAGGAAGGGAACTGAAGCACCCACTCTGCCCACACTAAACCTTCAGATGTGACCTGTCCATACGGAGCAGGGCGAACCCCCGGTTATAAAATGAAGCTTGGCAGTGGTTACATTTTTTTCAAATGGTCTTGAATGGGCTATGAATGGGCACATATTTTGACTACGCCCACGAACTCTTTTAGGTAGTGCAGAGATAACCAATGGGAGCGGAAAGGGCCGAACGGAAAAGACAAAAACATCTGACCTCCATGTCTTTAAAAAAAGAATGTGCACCACGGCTGCAGGAAGTGCATCTTAACACTCACCGCTGTCTCAAAGTGAGCCTCAAAACTACATGAAGATTGTATTGGTTATGAGGTTCCCTTTTCTTTTGTCAATTAACAATTGATCCTGAGACATCAATGTGCCAGACTACTTTACTAGTCCACAGAGAAACCTTGTGAGGGACAGAGCGGTGAGAGAAGAACGTGCTCTGAGCCTTTTGGTCCACTGTTTGTATCTCGGTTCATTGGGACCATTGAACACTGGAATGTTTTTAGAGAGTATATGAAAATTCAATTCAAATAGTCTTTTAATAAACTTTTATTTAGATTCTTAATTTTGAAATGACATCATGCATTGTTTCTGCTAACATTATCAAATCAGAAAGCATTATTGGACGCAACAGTTATCGCTACCCAATATGTCGTCCTTTTAAAGCCCCATCCATCTCATTGTAGTAACCAATGCTTTTAACACGTTTGGACCAAAACAGGAGCAGATGTTTTTCTTTTTGTTTATACGTTGTTTATAAGGATCTGTTTTCCAATGAATGTGCAAAGATGTGCCGCTCAGTTTTTAAGTGTATTTGTTTTTATACGAGCAGGTCTGGGCGGGATTTATCAGTAGGGATGTTACACTGCGATGCAAAGCTACTTCCTCGTTTCGACATATGGTGCTCTCCCAGCATCTGCATCTGTGTTTGATCTGTGCAATATCCGAGTATATGAACCATATCTTATTATATATTTAAAAAAAACAAAAAAAAACAACAAAAAAAACACCTTGGGCCAAGGCCTAAGCCTATAATGGTTTTGTCTGCTGGTTTATGTGTGATGCAGCTGTATTTCGCACCACTAGCCTTCAGAAGTCTGACACTGGATATTGTCAAATGTACAGGCTTTTATTGTTTTGCTGTTTTTTTGTTTTTTGTTTGTTTTCATAGGAGTCTAATTAAAGTTATTTTCCACTGTGCTGCATTTCCGCCTATGATACGTTTTCTTTTTCTGCCGTGGATGTGGGTTGCGTGACCGTATGCCCACTCAGGGCAACACCGCGGATTCGGTCTCTATTTTGAAAGCTTTATTGATTTCACACCAGAAATATACCCCGAATTATTTCTGCAAGAGGGAATAGGAAAATAAAGCTCCACTGCCAAGCGGGAGCAGCTCAGATCGATATATATATATATATATATATATAGAAACCAGTTGAGAAGGAGCCTCCACATTTGTCTTTTAAAACTGAGTAGTATTACAGCTTAGAGGATGGACAACTGGACTAAAACTGTAATCGATTATTTTTACCCAGGCTGGCATTGTTCAGCGAGATCGAATCTCAGCCTGAGCTAGCCATATGTTTGATTTCAGCGTACTAGCATATACGTATCTGTATCCTGTTATTTCACATCTAACAGCCTGTTGGTCTCAGTTAGACGATGCACAATATTGCAGAGGGGAGAAGATGTCAGATCTGAGCATGAGCATAAAATATTGTTTCTCACCTTGACACAGTCACAGGAAGACGAAAGCAGCATATGGTCACATTTTAGGGCAGAGTTATTTTGGGGCATGTTCTTAGCTGTTCCCACAACAGAAAACCCACCCCCAAGGCAAATAATGAGCACCAAGTACACTATCAGCCCCCAACCTTTTGTTAATACAACCAGTTAATAACAAATCCTGTTATGATGGTCTTGTTCTGATGTCCCTCAGGGAAACCTGGGTCCTGGTATGTATGGATATGCTATTTAGATGCGTTCCAGAACCCCTTCCGAACACCTCCATGGTGACAGCGAGGGGTGTGATCCTTGCATCCTGTTGCCACATGCTCCCCAGCGAAGCGACACGCACTCACCTGGCCATCCATGTGATCTAAATGAAAACGTGATATATCAGTCCTGGCATCCTTTTAATCATTGCTCCAGTTCTGATGCTCACATGTCCATTGAAGACAGTTACAGCAGCGTGCAGGGGTTAGCATGGGCCCCCTGACTGGTGTGAGGCCACACAGCCCCATACCAACAAACTGCACTGTGTGTTCTTCTACATCCCATCAGAACCAGCGTACATTGGCTCGTCTGTTGGAGTGCATCAGCGAGCCTTGGCCTCCTTTAGTCTTAAGTTTTGGAGATTCTCTGACCCAAGCATCTCGCCATCAACTCTTGTCAGATCCTTCCTTTTGTTCGGTGTTTCTCTGTCTAAAATCAAATGAGGACAACATGTTCACTCGCTGCCTAACTTATCCCACCCACTGACAGGTGCCATGGCAACCTGATAAAAAGAGTTATCTTCCTGGCCAGTGAGTATGACCTGACTGGCGAATATATTACAGTTGAAACTGTATTTGGAAGCTTGCTGTGCCTCCAGCGGTAACATCAGTCCTCAGCATTTGGACTTATGGCACATCATATATAATATGAGGTTATACAGACCAAGGTGTTGAAGGTTGCGGATGGATGGGATGGATGGATAGATAGATAGCTCTGCCCCTACCACAGAGCCATGTTCTGTTTGTCCCAACGCAAGGTTCCCTTCTTCTTAGTGCTGCCTCCCCAGCGCACCTCAGGAGACTAATGCTGTGCAACCAGTTTATTGTTTAAATGAACACCCAGGTATTTGTGCATGTCCAGCCCATCCATGTGGTCTCCAATGGCTTCCTGAGGAAGTCGGTCAACATCTGCTTTGTCTGGGAGGCACTCATGTGAAGGTGACTGAGTTTACAGTTCAACAGTCCTGGACCGCCTTCCTGTATCACATATCGCTCTTCATCTGATGCATGTCCCACGATGACTGTATCCCCTGAGAACTTCTGCATATGGTAGTTGTGATATGAGGTGAACAGAAAATTAGAGAACACTGATGGTAGTGTTTTATTAAGCAGTCTAATCTAGAGCAATGCCTCCTATTTTACAAGGTCACAAGTGTTTCTTTAGCTGTTGAAGAAATGTAGTGCACACAGAACAATATTTCCCCACCACTAAAAATCATCTGTGCATTATCCATTAAGACTATTATTTGATTCCTTGTACTTGGATGTTTAATTTATCACTGCAGGGAGAGGACACAACCCTGAAACTATAATTGCTAAACAAACTTCTGCTATTATTCATGTTATTATTCAGCCCAAATATTATCTGGGGATGAAAAATATTTTTATTGTTTTGCTTGGTTCAAATGTGGCACAAGGTTAGCGTTCCACTCTCACCCACTGTGTGTAAAGTGTTCAGTTAATTTAGTTCAGCTGAAAGCTGCGCCTCACACTGTGCTACTTCATTTGACCTGTCTCTGCACAGATGTACCGAAGGATCTTTGTTACAGCAACCCTGCTCATCATGAAACTCCTTTGTGGGCCGGCTCTTTATCGTCTGCACCTCACAAAAGAGCTTTTTTATTGCAGTTTGTATGACTCTGGAAATGACTTTCTTTTCACTCAGTGGGGAATGTTAAGTCGGCGATCATCATTTATTGATTCTCTGTCTGTCAAAGCTACAATCATTCCTCAGTGTGAATCATCCACTGTAGACATTATGTGTTGTTTTCCACTGTCGTTATATAACACAGTAACCTGGGAGAAGGATTGTTTGCAGGGAGAGAGGACATATCCTGGTCACGGATGTTAACAAGAGATATTAAATACCAGCTAAATGGAATGTGTAAGTACGATACCATAATGAGATGAATATACATGCACAGTCACTTGACAAGTTATTCGGAGCCTTTCGCAAATAAAACAACTCTTATTCAAAACTTGGGAAGCTTGGGATTTGTGTCTGTGCCTTTGCTGGACTGCTGCATATACTTATCCTGACGACACTCGAGCATTGTCTTAGCAAAAAGGTGAGCAGTTGCCAAAGTCTGAGGTCACATGCACTGCAGAGCATTTTTCTTCAAAGACCCGTCTGTTTTTGTCAAGATTCTAAGGAGCACCCAGTAAGGACACTACGAGCCACCATATTTAACAGTAGGGATGATGTTAACCAGATGATGAGCAGTGCCTGGTGATCGGTGTGTGCTTTAAGTTCTGTGCAAAGAATCTTTTTCTTCAACACTATGATCTGAATAGGATCTTCATGCTAAAACACGCAATACAGTCAGTTGCTTGGGCCCCCCTACTGGCATGGGACCCAGAGTCCTGAGACATGAAGCAGATGATAGATAACTGACTGCTGCTAGTCTAGCCTTACCTATGAGGGGTGTGGGCAGAGCATCCCATGGCAGAGCAGTGTGTGCAGAAAATGATCAAGTATGTCATTATATCATTTCCAATACGTTTCTTTCCCTCTCAGAGTGACCTATTTGTGTACTGGGCTCCAGAGTGCACACAGTGACACATCGGACACAGGAAATCTGCTCAGTGTCTAGTTACACACCATATGCACGGACAGAAACACTTCAAATGTTGAGGATTTCTGGTTAGGTAATCATGATAATCACGATCATGACCAGTAGTCAAGGCATGGGCTTCACAGAAAAAGCCACCCACATCATGATTCACTGTTGTCTAGGATATTCCACCCACCTGTAGGATATCCCAGTCGACTGCCCCTGCTAACAAGTGAAATGTGTGGGGTTAAAACAGGGGGTGGTGAAAGGAGGCATCGATGAATCAATCTCCTTGTGAGATCCACCTACGCTGATAACCACAGACGAATGCAAAAAAAAGAAAAAAAAGTGTACCCCCTCTTACTCAAAGCAAGCGCACGAGGCAAAGGGAAGCCAATCAGAGCTCGCAGTCTAATGAGAGCCATTGGAAAGTGCTGGCTGAATGCAGGCAGAGAGGGTGAGAGACATGGTTCTCACATGTTCTGTTGAGTGGACACTGGGCACTGGAGGCAGACCGCAGGGCGTGTTTTTGTTGACTTCAGAGCCATCTCAGCGTGGGTGCTCGCCACTTGGACCTGGCACCTACAGAGCTGAGTCCAGATTTCTGCGCTGAGCCATTCAGCGGAGGCGGTTTGATTTGAGAAAGTGAAAATATGGTGCTGTGGCTACCATGCCAGCATGCGTGCGCTCTTCAGATTCGTCCACTCATGACAAACTGTGATGAATGAGCTTGGCACAAAATAGAGTCCCCATTCATAGTTGTGGCCCATAGACTGTTAAACAATGGCCAGGAATAACACTAGACTGGTTAACCCTCACGTGTTGTTTTTTTGTTTTTTTCCAGCTATTGTGATGACGCAATCAAGAGGAGTGAGGTGTATCTTTTCATGTTATGCCATGATTGAGTCGTTTTGTATAACAGTAGTATCCTTTTTCTTCTTCCTCCTCTGCTCCACATTGTGGGCATGTTTAGACCATGCTCTGCGAAAGAAAGGCGGTACAGCACACATACACACGCAGATGACGCAGGTCACTATGGAAAAAATATGTCTATCTGCCCAGCCTGTGACCCTTCGCCTTCACGCTCACTGCTGACGTACTCTCATCAAATGAAATTTCGTTTCTGTGTTCAATAACTCGCGCTTTCGGGCACTTCTCTGACTCGCGTCAGAGAAGTGCCCGGAACACTTGCACATGCACACATTTCTAATATTTAGTCGTTTCCCGGATGTTTTCTCCTGCCACTTTTTGCATTTATGTAATTTCAACACTCGATACGGTGTTTAGGGCTCCACCAGTCGTAACTACCCCAGTACCACGCCACACGATACACACAACATGGGATTCCACGTGCAGGGGATGAATTGTTTATATAAAACGACGGACAGCGCTCTGGACCAATGAGCTCGCGTTATTGCAATCCCGTCACGTTCTCCATGGAAACCCCTAGCATCCAGCCAATCGAAAAGCGCCGGGGGAGGAGTCTGAATTGAGGTCGCGCGCCGCGCTCGCCGATTCGCTGGTGAGCCTATACCGGAGAGAGCCGGGGAGGATCCATAGACTACTGTGTCAACCCGTCTGAATGCCGTCTCCCATTGAGGAATACTGGAGGTTTAACTCAATGTTTTATTCACTGCTCGCTTCTGATTTTGCCTGCAGCCGAAGACGAAAGGAGAGACGACTTTTGCTTCAACGGGACAGGTTGGTTTTTGAGTATTTCCATCTTTTAGTTTTAGTTAAAACGAATAAGCCAGCACAAAAAAATAAGTTGCATAACGAAAACCGGCATGCGCATGCGCGAAATCCTCAGTGCTCTACTTATTCTACTTTTATAACCAAAATAGGCTGGTTTGGTTTATTCTGGTGATTAACACGGAAAGACAACTGTATGTTTTTGTGATGTGTGTGGTCTGCGGACAACTGGCGGTTGTTTTGTAGCGGTTTTTTACCGATATGGTTACTTTTACATAACTGTGTCAGTGTACCGTGCAGTGGATTGCAGGTCAACGTGTGTGTGGATTCTGAATAGCAGGTCAATGGGAGTTAGATGGGGGAAGGGTTGTTAGTTCCTGTTACCGTTAAAAAATATATAATATATATTTCTAATTTCTTTGATTTAACCTTTAGCTAGTATAGGCGTCTATATGTGATCTGTTATTGCAGTATAATCTTATAAACTGACTTATAAAATTAGCTGTTTGCTAGTTTTCAAAGAAGCACTAACACGATTATTTGTGTATGATCCGAGTGATTTTTTCATTTTACTATATTAGGTGTATTCCAGTAAAATGATATGATGATATTTGCTTAACCAGAGTCGGAAGGAATTGGGAACCAATAAAATGTATTTCCATCTTAATAGTACTCCATGTCCTCTTACGGCCCTACTGTCCAAACAGAGAAAACTGCTTACCCCAGCCACACTGTACCTGAGAATAATAGGTCGATTTAATAATCACATTACAAATGTAATCTAGATATTGATCCAAGGCTTCTTAGAAAAAACCAAAGGTAGACCTTGAGATCTATTTTGACTCCTTATTATGGAAAATGTGTGGCCTCTCTGTGTGCTCTTGGGAAGTAACTGGGTGCTTACTGTATGCCAAAAGAGGCATTAACCCTTACAGTTTTAATTCAGATTTATTGTGTCGCAACACTTCTAGGAAACTTGGATTACATTCTAGCAGATGCATATTTTGTGTACAGCTTTACTCATCTTACTGTCCAATAACAATCATAAATTGTAAGTTGAAAAGTATTGTCTGGGTAGGTTGTGTAGTATATTGGCTATGTTAAAGCTGACATTTTTTTGTGTGTGTGAATGGAAGATTTCCAGTGCCTGTTAACATGTAACACATTTTGTTTTAGTAATAATTTCTGTCTGAGTTGTCATTACAAAATACACTTAAGAGTAGTTACAAGTGAAAGCATGTGGTATCATGAAACAGGGCTTCCACAGCTTTGTGCTGCACTGTAGCCAAATCCATGTGACTGGAGCAGAGTTGTATAATGCCTGAGATCTGTGCTAGTGTGCTGGGTGTATCAGCGCTCTAGCTCAAACAGGGCTGAGCTGTAAGCAGAGGGAGTTCAGTTACATTATGTCACTCTTCTGCTCTGTTTCAGAGTTACACGTTTGCCTTGCAAGAACTGTGAACATGTTAGGCGGGAAGTAGTTGTAATTCAGTGTCTTCTAATCCTCATGGTAGAATGTTTCTCTAGGAAGCTCAAATCCATACTGTATGTATTTTAAAGGTTTAATACACTTCAGATCTAAGTTATGTTTTATCTTACCATTTTATTGCATTACAAGCAATTCAGTATCACAATGTTTGTTTAAATGGAGAGCACTGTGTTCAAAATGGTTACGATAATATAGTATTTATAGTTTCGTTTCAGAAACAAGGCAATTCTGCCTGATATCTGTCCACTGATAACATTTTAACAAGTAGGGAAAACATGTCCAAATTATCCAAATAATTGTTATTTTTAACAGTCATAATGTGAACAGTAACAAGCTCATTCATTTTCAACGATCCTGTTTTATGACTTTATGTAATTTATACTGTGGCAGTACCTTTGGTCTGCTTTCTCAGAGTATAATGAAATAACAAGTGTGTATTGTTGACATGATTATAATCTGTAGTCTTGCCTAAACTGCCCCTGACTGGCTGACTTCGTTCCTCCTCCTTGCTCTCTGCTGATTAGCCGTTTGCATCAGCCAATAGAAAGTCCAGTCAGAGCGCTTTGCTGCTTCCTCCATTAAGCCCATGAGTGGGTCATCTCTAAAGGTGGTGGCAAGTTGTGTGGGTGGCTGGAAAGTCTGCTGTTTTTTTGTGCATCTTCCAACTTGAGAAACGCTCTCTAAAAGGTAGAAGTTGTGTAAAGCTGCTTATGTAAAGAGTGAAGAATAGACAAACTCTTGAATGTGAGCACTTACATAAATAGCTGCAACCTGATCCCGGGGGGGGGCAGGAAATAGTGAAATAGTTTGGATTTGGCATCAGTACCTGGTGCCAGCATTTTCCTGTTCACTGTTAACAGACTTAAATAACTTTAGCTACTGCCGCTCTGCTGTGGAAGGATGTAGGAGTTGGTGGAGGAAGAGGCTGCACATATGATGTAAGCTGTTGCTGTTATATATAAATATATTTATTGGGGCTGGGCCAATCCTGGCACAGATCACCTAAGTTCACTGCTATTGTTAGGCATTATGCACCTTTTTATTTTTCATATTGCTCATTGATTCAGGTGTTACATAAGGCTATCTTTATTTGATTTAGATTTAAGTGAACATGGGCGATGCATAAAAACCTCTGTTTAAAACGTGTTTATGTTGGATCTGTTTCCATGGCATCAAAGATTGTACTGTTATTTGTGAGGAACAGACATCTCCCCATAGACTCAGGCTTTCCTCTAACCTGTTTATTAGCTCATTTGTGAAAGGCCAAGCAGTTGTCCACAGTGGAGACACCCCGATTAATAAACAACCTTTCAAAGGATATTTTGTTTCCATCATCCATGTTAGTACCACCGGAGCCGAGACTCTTCAGAGCTGTGTTTTCATCTCCGTTCTTTCACCTTTATGTGAAGAAGCTCTTTGAAAAATTGAACCGGATCACACTGGTCTGGGGCTTAAGTCTGCCAGCAAAGGGCAAACGACGGCCTATTTACTGTGCAGACCTTTTAAAAGATGTATGGCTGCAGCCTTAGTGTGAATTTTATCTTTGTGTGCACAAATACACACACAACAAGAAGATCACTTTGCCTGTGTTGATGTGCCCTTTTATTTATGATTGATTTTTAGAAATGCTGAGCTGACCATATCAAAAGGATGGCCGCTTTATTTTTGTTGGATCGTTTTTCTTGATCCATATTGAGTTTAGTGAGACTATTTCTGTATTATTGCGGTCACACAGGTGCACTGTACTGTAAGGTGTTTGTGAAAGTAATTTCACCAGCTCTGTTTTCCTCCCTTAGACTACATCCCCACTGCTGAGGTATCATCTCCATTTACAACCCAGTGTCGTGAACTTCATGGCCGTGCCATGTGGAAGGTAACATAAAGTCTCATCGTTTGCCTCTCGGCTTGTCCCATGACTGAGGATAGTGATCCAAAGCACTACCGGTACTCAACCCTGGACGGGCTTGAACGGAACAGGGAAAGGATCGGCTTCCAGATGGAGGAAGAGCAGGGCTCTCCCTGCGACTCCATTAACCAACTTCACCGCATGGCCAATAGTTACAGCGAGGGTTGTGGCGGGCGGGATGGAGTTGAACTTGAACCCGAGTTAGGACTGGCCTCTGAGGGCAGCGACAGCAGCCATGAGCACCCGGCCTCATTGGGCTCCCCACACGACGACAGGAAGCGACCGCGTCCACCTTTACATGAGGACGTAGAAATGGGTGGGAGTGGATCGAGCGGTAGCGGGACAGAATCCCACGGCAACGAGTCACATGGCAATGAGTCCCATGGCAACGAATCTGTCGGCAGTTCAAACGGCAACGGCAAGGATTCTGCTCTTCTGGAGTCTTCTGGGAGCAACAAAAGGTGAGGGCACGTCAGATGCAGCGATTTATACAGAGTTGTGTTTTTGACCATTACCGTGGGGAGCAGACCATCTAGGTCATGGAAGTAAGGTCCATTAAAGTAACTGAAGGGCCATTTTCTCCTGCATGAGTCATGGTGGCCTGAGTCATTGTTACAGTCGAGCAGCAATGTGGAAGAAAGCAAAGGATATTTCATTCCCAATTATCATCAATTCAGATAACAAAGACAATTTGTTGGCTTAGTGTATTTGAGAGATGACATGTTATAGCCTTTAGTTGTCTGGATCTTTACAGAGTCAGCTCTGTAAGTGTGGTCCACAGTTTACTTCTTCTCTGATGACATTTTATTCTATAAAAATTCTGATATAAATTCTGTTTCTGTTGGTAATTCGCTAAGACCTAGTCTTTGTTGATCAACCACAAATGATTTGGATATGTGAGGTTATAAATGACATTTGTCCGTAGGAAACAGCCCACCTACTGAAGGCTGGATGTTACATAACCGGTGCTTGTGTTTTCCCCTTCTCCATTTACATCCACGAGGTGGACAATATACTGCGTACACTTTTCTCATAATGCGGCTGAGTGCAACACTGACACCAACTTAAGGTTGAAACACGAGTGTCAAACTCAGCTCCTCAACCCAATCTGATAACTAAGTGTGCTTATATGTAATGATGATGATTGGAGGTATCTGTACAATATTGACTTGAGTTGTTAATTGCTCTACAATTCTGAGCCTATGTATTACCTCCTCAATCACTGATGATGTTACATATGGGAATGCGTTGACAGAATGAGTTCAGGGTTTTTACACATACACACACACACACACATGAGGAATTTGGAAAACCTGAGGTTCAAAAGTGAGACGTGGGCCTGCTACTTCTATTTGATGACTACAAACAGCAATTCACAGCGTGCAACATGGTTACAGATAACAGTGAGCTTCCAGTTACTCTCTGTGTCGTGTGAATAATACAATAGACTAGTTTAAAATGTGCTCGGGCTGTATTGAAATTGTGCTTATTTTCAGAATTTTGACTTCTGTCGTCTTATACTCGTGTTTGCAAATTTCACATTTGTTCATGTTCAAATGAATGACTGTGACTAGCTGAAAAAATGCTGCTCATTGCCTGGTTAAATGTCACAGCTGTTTTTAGTTAGCTGAGATTCTGAGTGAGTTGATGTTAGTGCAGATGCGTGTCAGTGCAGCAGCTCATGCGTCACAGTGTGGTTTGTCACGTGGGGAGACGGTATAAACAAAACAATGACGCTAACTGTGGTTACAATGGCCTGTTTTTGCTCATATGCGAAGAGCGCTATCCACTGTATCACTAGTCAATACAGCACGTAGTGTCTCTCTGCTTGGATGGCCTCAAGAAGTTTGTTCTCCCGTATGAGCTTCGCAAGTTTTCTTCCTGTTAGGAGAGTTTTCCAATGCCCACTCTCACATTAGTGTGTCTAAAGACTCTTGTAATTATTACTGATGCTTTATACATGTGTCCAGTTAAATTGAACTGAAAATCAACTGTTCAAGGACAGTTTAAAGTTCAGCTGATTGATAATGCATCAGATGGCTCTTGAGGAAAGGACATCTTAGTTCACTTCTGTGCACCTTTCTCTCCAGTCTGTGATAAGCCCTCCGTTAGCTGACTGTTACATCCAGCTTCTTTTCATCACATCTTCCTCTGATCTCCTCTTATGCAGGCTGGTTTTGATTGGAGCATTTTCAGGTCTTCCATTTTGGAACTCATATATTATCTAGATTCATATACATAGAGTCAAGCTGGCTGTATCCAAGCATACTCAAAGAAAGTTAAGTGGAAGGAAAAAGTGTGGTAGGAAAAGGTGTACCAGCCACAGGGAGCTTCACAAGGAGTGGGCAAAGTAACCTGGGCTTCAATTATACCTCCACGCCACGCCGCATTGATGCAGTAATTCATGCAAAAGGATGCCCAATCAAGTACTGAGTGCATAGAAATACTTTTCAGAAGCCTGAGTTTAGGGTTTTCACTATGTTAGCCAGAAATGAATCTAAATAATATTATAAATGAGTTTCACTTTCTGAAGTGATTGACAAAAAATATTGAACTTTTTCACCATATTCAAATTTTCTGAGCTGTACCTGTATAGCCACTGACTGGCTTCATATGTTTAGTCTTACACTTTGTCGTTGTTGTGCTCTAAATACTCTGCATCTTCCTCAGTAACGTGACATTTTGTTGATGGTTACAGCTCGAACTCTCACAGCCCCTCCCCGCCGAGCAGCTCCAACGCCTTCAGCCTCGTGAGCTCTGAGCAGGACAACCCTTCAACCAGCGGCTGCAGGTTAGTGCACCTTTGAATTTACCAATCGCAGTTCTGTCGGTGCTAGATTCAACATGCGTGGGCATGTCAGTCCTTCCTGGTAGCTACCCCCCTCCTGTTCTGCTCCCCATGCTGGAAAGCGTGAGTGTGACAGCACTGGTGAGACCTTGTCATTTTGACGCACGTGTATCTGTCTCATGCTCGTCCTGCAGCAGCGAACAGTCAGCCAAAGCTAAGACACAGAAGGAGCTCTTCAAGACCCTCAAGGAGCTTAAGATGCACTTACCATCGGAAAAGAGGAACAAGGGCAAGTCCAGCACCGTCAACACGCTGAAATATGCGCTGCGATGTGTTAAACAGGTGAAAGGTAAGACCCGCTTCCGTTGGCATTGTTTTCACGCGCCTGTTCATACATTTATTCATGTTGTCATAGTTTATTAGTGATTTTACGCTGGCCAATGAATGCGCTTTATCTTAAATAATTTGAAAGTTTGTTGGAATTTGCCACCATCTGATACGTGCATTGATGCATACCGTCTTTGCTTTGCAGCCAATGAAGAATACTACCAGATGCTGATGATTAATGATAGTCAGCCCCCAGGGTTTGATGTATCATCTTACACCATTGAGGAACTGAACAGCATCACCTCGGAGTACACCCTTAAAAATACTGTAAGTACTAACCAGACTTCTCCTCACAGTAAAGCATCAGTACTGAACAAGTCTGATTACATATCTTTGATGATAGCCCTAATCAGAACTGACTAATTTATATGATACAGTCTTTGTGTGTTACATATTATCAGCACAATGAACACTGTGTGGAATATTATGAATATTATGATATTAAACTTTCGTTTGCTTGTAATGTGCATGCATCTTCCAACAACCCATTCTAAATGCTTAAGCACTTCGTTTCCCTCTTCAGGATATATTTGCTGTAGCCGTGTCACTCATCACGGGGAAGATTGTTTACATCTCGGACCAGGCGGCGTCCATCTTGAATTGCAAACAGGAAGTGTTCAACAACGCCAAGTTTGTGGAGTTCTTGACGCCTCAGGACGTCAGCGTGTTCTACAGCTTCACCACGCCCTACCGCCTGCCCTCATGGAGCATGTGCACTGGAGCAGGTACAGGCAGTCAATGAATGGACTTGCTTTTTGAAAAGTATTTTTGTATTCATATCAAACTTTTATTTCACTTTACTTCATATTCCTTTAAATTTAATGAACACTCAGTGTTACCTATTGGAACTGGATTGCATTTTATTACCTACAGCTATTCCTGACCCTCTCTCCCTCCTGCTGTCACAGCAGCTCTAGTTGAAGCCTGGTTAAATAATCAGATTCTGGACAGATGATCAGCTCTGTATTGATCTGAATTGAGGGAGAAAACATTCCACATGAGAGTTAAAGAGTTAACCTAATCCTGTTGTGTGATCAGATCCTGTGGTCTTACCAGCTGATCCACATGAAACACCCATACCACGGGCATCTATTTCCTTGACATGAGCCACCCACACACACATGCTCATACACACATAGCACCTATTTCACGTGCTCGATCACGTTAATTGACGCACGCCTACACAGACACCTGTCACATATCTGAAGGAGGTATAATTACATATTAGGGCTGCTAGAACTTCCATTCCATTCCTTTGTATGTTCAGCTGCTCTCTTATGAAAACCAGCCCAAAACATTCACAATCAGGTTTTTTTTTGTCCAACATACTAATGGAAGGTCTTGACTTCACTCTTTTGCTGTATTCCTAGTATTCCCTTGTGTTGTTTTAAATGATCTACTAACAAGCTACTACTTCCGACATGACAGCTGCATTAAGTTATGTAATCCTTCTATCATTTTCTAGATGGTTGCGTCTTTGCACACTTCCTTTAAAGCTGCACAGGGGGTACTTTTTCCTGGTGTTTCACTCTCCCAACTAGAAAACTCTCTCAGTGACTCTTTCGCATTTGTATCTCTTCCCCATTTGGATGAGAAAAAACTTCTTAGGACCCATTAACAGCGTGTTGAACATTGATGACTAACCGATGGCCAAGCTAATTTGTTTGGCGACATATTCATCCCACCTTCTCCCTGTCTTTTATTCAGAATCGTCTCCCACGGAGTGCATGCAGGAGAAATCCTTCTTTTGCCGCATCAGGTGAGGGACAGCGGCCAGCCACTTCTTTGATCCACAGTTTCCTGCTCTAACAAGCTCTGAGTCAGTGCAGGCTTTAAGCTGTAGAGAAACACTAAGGGAGGAAGTCAGCATCTGTGAGCTTTTGAACTCTACCTCCATCTAGTGGCCAGATGTTGCATAATGGACATTAAATCACTTTTATTTATATATTCATTCATTTTCTGTAAATGCTTGTCCTCTGGAGGGTCGCAGGGGGCTGGAGCCTATCCCAGCTGTCATTGGCCACAGCCAGGGTACACCCTGGACTAGTCACCTTTCTATCACATGGCTAAAACAGAGAGACATACAACCACACTCACACCTACGGCCGCTTTAGATACTTTGTATAGAAATATACAATTTACAGCTTTAAGCTGATGTTTCAGACCAATAATGGGATGGAAAGTAGCACTTATTCATATACTTTTATTTGTGTGTTCCTCTATTTAATATGCAGAATCACATTCTTCTAGTAAATATCTACACCAACAGCAAGTTTGAGATTTTTGTACAGTGGTACTTTAGGCAAACTGTAAACTTAAATATTTAAAGAACGCAGTACTGTGGAACAGTGTTAAGATGGCGTGTGTTTGTGTTGCAGTGGCGGTAAGGAACGAGAAGGGGATCTCCAGTACTATCCTTTCCGGATGACTCCTTACTTGATGAAAGTCCAGGATGCTGAGCTGGCTGAGGAACAGTTCTGCTGCCTCCTGCTGGCTGAGAGGGTGCACTCCGGATATGAAGGCAAGAGCTGTTTTAGTGTTTTCATTGCTCTGTCTCATGAAGACATAATAATGAATACAATAAATCACTCCTGGTACATAGCTGATGTAGCTGACGTGGGAAAAAAAGTAATTATTACACATTCAGCAGAAATCTGCAACTAATTAGAGAAACTGAAAAGTCTTTTTAAAATGAATTTGTGGTTAAAATGCACTCTAATGAGCTTATGTTGGAGGAATATGCTTTTAAACAGAAAGATGTTCACAATGTTTTTTTTATGTATTGAAATCTGATCATGTTAAAACTGAGTCTAACTCCATTAAGTAACAGATTATTAATGGTTCCTCGTGTGAGTTTCATCATCATTTAAAAATGAAGTGATACTGCAGACGTGTCATTTATTATTCACTTATTTCTCTCCCTGCAGCACCCAGAATTCCTCCTGACAAGCGGATCTTCACCACCACACACACGCCTAACTGTGTGTTCCAGGATGTGGATGAGAGGTGAGTGGGCTGAAACCCGTGTTAACCCCTAAAGTGTCGCAGTAATGTCATGTGCTGTTTCCTACTAATTGTTGTCCCTCCATCAGGGCTGTGCCTCTCTTGGGGTACCTCCCCCAGGACCTGATTGGGACCCCCGTGTTGCTCAATCTGCATCCGAGTGACCGACCCCTAATGCTGGCTGTGCATCGCAAAAGTAAGTATTAAAGAAACTAGAAATATACAGAAGTCACAATAATCACACTGGTGCATAAGATCCTTTATGTTGCTCTTTCACTCACATGCTACCTTGTGTTGCCAACAGTTCTGCAGTACGCTGGTCAGCCGTTCGACCATTCCTCCATCCGTTTCTGTGCAAGAAATGGCGAGTACATCACCATTGACACCAGCTGGTCCAGCTTCGTCAATCCCTGGAGCCGCAAGGTCTCCTTCGTCATTGGCAGGCATAAAGTCCGAATGTAAGTATTCCCACTGGTGGTGGATTTTCTTTTTTGACTAATAGTCTACATACATACTGCTACGTTTCTCTCTGAACGCGCCTTATAACAGTCACGTGTCTGTGTTTCTGCAGGGGTCCTGTGAATGAAGATGTTTTTGCAGCACCAGCTTTCCACGGGGGGAAGATCATGGATTCTGACATTCAAGAAATAAGTGAACAGATCCACAGACTTCTGCTCCAAGTATGTACACACACACTCAAGATGGCTACTCACACACACGAGGCATTCGTCAGTTCCTCTAACATGCTTTCTCTCTTCAGCCGGTCCACAACATGGGCTCCAGTGGTTATGGTAGCCATGGCAGCAACGGTTCCCATGAGCAGCTGGTGAGCATCAGCTCATCCAGTGAAAGCAACGGGAACATTACAGCAGGCAACACTGCAGAGGAGACTGGCAAGACCAAGCCCCCCAGGACGTTCCAGGAGATCTGTAAGGGAGTACACATGCTGAAGAACCAGGACTCCCAGGTCTGCCTGCGCTCTCCCTCTCCCTCACCCTCACCATCCAAACCTGAGCACAGGAAGACCGCTGACAGTGAGTTCAGTTTAATACACAGAAATCCGTGCCTCTCAAAAAAAAGTCCTACAGGGTTCAGCTCATGATCTAAACCTTGGTAATGCGCATTGTGTGTGATACATTTTCTTTCTCTCCAGTGTCAGCAGTTCAGAGGAGTTCAGCTGTGCGACTAAAGGACTCTGCACCCCCTCCACATGTCAGAGACGGTACTGCAACCAGCATGGAGGACTTCACCTGCAAAGACCAGACAGTATGCTCCTACCAGCAAATCAGCTGCCTGGATAGTGTCATCAGGTAGGAGCTATTTGTTTTTTGTTCATGAACAATGATATCTGAATTTTAGAGTCTCTGATTTAACACATTTTTTCGTTCTAGGTATCTGGAGAGTTGTAACATCCCTATCACAGTAAAAAGGAAGTACCAGTTCTCTTCAAACACCACCTCCTCCAACTCAGATGATGATAAGAAGAGCTCAGAGAATGGCATGCAAGTCCCACAAGATACAAGTACAGGTATGTCATCATGCATCTGTACACACATGCCACACACATCACCAGGGGCATTAGAGGCACTTGGTTCCATCTAGTATCATGAAATAGGCTCCAATACTCAATACTTGACACTAATAGCTCTCCCTCTCCTCATCTAGATCCCTTGATGCTAGATGCCCAACCAGGCCTGTCAAACATGAAAGCACCTAAGAAGCCTCCATCTGGGGCAGCTGCTGTGGTGGGAGGCCCCCTGGCACCCCTCACTCTGCCCAGTAAGGCTGAGAGCGTGGTGTCCATCACCTCACAGTGCAGCTACAGTAGCACCATCGTCCACGTGGGAGACAAGAAGCCTCAGCCAGAGTCTGGTGAGAATCTATGTCCATTTTAAAAACAGATACAGAACACAGACAAAAACACACCTGGAATGGAATTACGTATATATATTTTTTCCAGTTATTGTACGATTTGATCTGTTTAACTGATGTTTATGCTACCTATTTTGTTCTACAGAGATAATTGAGGATGTTGCAGAGAGCCCGGCACCCCCAGCTCTTCCTGTCAGTATGGTTTCTCCGCCCAGTCAGGAGAAAGAGGCCTACAAGAGGCTGGGGCTGACCAAGCAGGTGTTGGCAGCACACACCCAGAAAGAAGAGCAGGCATTCCTGAACCGCTGCCGAGAGCTACGCAATGCCAGGACCTTCCAGAAGGACTGTTCCACATATCTGCACAAGCAGAAAGGGTCCGTCAATGCTGAAGGTATGACAGGTTTCACAGTCCATTTGTCTGGTGTGTCTGGTCCAGCTGATTCGGACATGGGTTCTAAACAGCATTATGCATTTTGATTAATGCTGATGCCCTTAAATGGACGTTAAATCTGGTGCTGGAAAAGAGCTTATTCTATACATTTACAGTATAGAGTACTTTAGACATTGATACTGTTGATGTTGCCCCCTAGTTTTCCCCTTACAAATAAATTCAGGCTAGTCATGCTCGCTCAATTCATTTGCGTTTCTGCCAGTTCAACAGAAAGAACTTTCTGACCTCTACATGTACCATTTCAGAATCCCCTGGACCGCGAGGTGCTGCCAAACAGGGCACGGCCAGGCCAGAGACCACTGCCAAAAGGGGCAACCGTAACAGGAAGTCCAAGAAGCCACGAATGAAGCATCCTGATTCATCAGACAGTGCTGTGTCTAACCGCAAACCGCGGCCCCCTCTCCAGGGTCTCAACCAGACTTCTTGGTCACCATCTGAAGCATCCCAGTCAGCTTTTAATGTCTCCTACCCCACCATGGTGCCTGCATACCCGCTCTACCCTCCAACAGCTGCTGCTCCGGCTCAGGCACCCCGCCCTGACCCCTCTCTTTCTGCAGGCTTTGGAGAGGGGCAGACCACCCAAGCTCCACCTACTGCCACTCCGTTTCCTGCACCTATTGTGACCCCTGTGGTGGCTCTGGTGCTCCCCAATTACCTCTTCCCCCCGTTAGGACAGTTAGGTCAGTTAGGGCAACTAGGAGCCGCTCCTAGACCGACGTTTTTCCCTGAGCAGACCCAGGCTCAACCTGCATACACTACCCAGCAGGCCTTTCAGCCGCAACAGACTGCGTACGCCATGCAGACGCAACCTGCCTTCACCAGTCAACAGCCGTTCCCTGTGCAAACTGCCTTTACCCCCCAGCAGCAATTTCAAGCTGCACAGAGCCCCTACACTACCCAGCAGCCTTTCCAGGCTCCACAGACTGCCTACACTACTCAGCAGCCCTTTGCTGCCCAGCCATCTTTCCCAGTGCAGACTCAGTTTGTGGCTCAAGCCCCTTATCCACCTCAGCCCTTCCCATACAGCTTAGCCTCCGAGCCTTCTAAAGTCCCCACTGTGGGGCCCAGAGAGGGTGCTGCATCGCGATCCTCCACTCCTGCGTCTGGGGCACGGGAGCCCACCACATCGCCACCACTGTTTGAGTCACGCTGCAGTTCGCCCCTGCAACTCAATCTGCTGAGCATGGAGGAGGGACAGCGCTCAGTGGAACGTCAGGACAGCACAGCGCCTTCTGCTGGAGGCCAGGGGAGCATTACAGCGGCAGTGTCGGGAGGGGCAACGGGGGAGAAGAACGGAGGCACAGCCAAGACTGATAATCTCCAACAGGTGAGACACACTGATAGTAACTTTGATTCAGTTCAGTACTTCATCTTCACTCTCTTATATACACACCACACAGTCCCTGTTGCAGCACTTCAGAACTTTGCATGGATTTATCTCTGATGATTTTCCACTTGGTGTTTCAGGTGGAGTCTCCAGGAGATGGTGCTCACAGTGATGGGAACTCCTCATCCTGCGACCTGCTGGACATCCTCCTGCAGGAACAAGAGGACTCCCACTCTGGCACGGGATCAGCCACTTCCGGCTCCATGGGTTCAGGGTCGGGCTCTGGATCGGGCTCAGGGTCAGGTTCAGGCTGCAACGGCTGTGGCACCTCAGCTAGTGGAGCTTCGGGAAGCAGAACAGGTCAGTAGAGAACCATCCAGGCTTGACAAAAGAGCATCCGTCCTTTGAGTGGATCTTATTCATGTCTCTGATCAGTACATAATGTACATTTTAAAGAATATTTCTGACCATGCCATGTCCTTCTCTAACTCTGTACAGGGAGTAGCAACACTAGCAAATACTTTGGTAGTGTCGACTCTCTGGAACACGACTCCAAGGCCAAAGCCAAGGTGAGAGGTGAAGGAGGCTCTGAAGGTGGCAAGTCGCAGGCTAAAATCTCAGCTCAAGGAGAGGGAGACCATTACATAAAATACGTTCTACAGGAGCCTCTCTGGCTGCTGATGGCCAATGCTGACGACAAGGTCATGATGACATATCAAATGCCGTCCAGGTAATTCACTGACAGCTATTTTTTGACTTTTTGTATTTCATCACTTCATTACTATACAAATTTGTGTCAGTCTTGGTGGTAAATTCTAATTTGTGTGTGTCCTTTTAACCAGGGACATTCAAAGGGTCCTGCGAGAAGACAAGGAGAGGCTGCGGCAGATGCAGAAGAGCCAGCCTCATTTCTCCTCGGACCAGCGACGAGAACTGGTCGAGGAATACCCCTGGATGAGGAGGGGAGGTTTACCTGCTGCTATCAATGTTAAGGTTAGGAACACACAAACAATCACAGTGCATCTCCAATCTTAAATTCTGGTACTTGGAAACAAAGCTGTTTCTTATTTTTTAGTAAATGTGCTAAGAAAAAAAAATATATTAGTGCATCATCGTTCTAAAGCTGACTTTAACAATGAGGAGCAACACTCCATTATTTATTTAGTGTATTTAAAATTGGATTGGAGATTTACAGCTCCCTGCGCTCTGTCCAGCCTGCACTTATGTGGCTTTATTGTTTTTAAATAACAGAACTAGTCATTAACGGCATTTATATCTGTTCAGGAGTGTGTGTACTGTGAGGACGCAGCAGCTGCACCCATCGAGGAGGGCCTGCCAGACATGGACATGGGCGAGATGGGCGAGGAGCTGAGCCAAAAGAGCCAGAAGGTCCAGAAACAACCAGAGGAGTCTCAGCCTCAGCCGGACTCTGGCTCATGAACACACACACACACACATAGGAGGACACACTTATTCAGCCAAGGACCTTCAAGAGACACACACGTGCTTATACACATTATGGATGTGAGACGAGCAGGTGTGTGCGTGTCTGACCATTCTCTCTCACACATGCACACACGCTCGATCAGAGGTTGGTGTTGCCAGTGATAGTTAATGGTGATGTGTGTCGCTGGTGTGTTCGTGTGTGCGCTGGATGTAGGACTGCTAATGGGGTGCAGTTCTTAATGCGTCCTTACAGGGGGCAGTAGTGCTTTATGGGGGGTTTGTAGTCATGATCCTCATGCAGTACTTAGGCCACCTTGCACACACACACACTCACGCTCACACATACTCACACGCAGACACATTTCCTCTGAAGTGACCTGGCTATTTTTTTATGTAAATATTAGCCATCCTCTTTGTCAGAGGCAGAGGCTTTTATTCTAAAAAGTTTGTGGCCAATGCACAACTTACAAAATCTTATAAATATATTTGATTTCATTAAATGTTATTTTGAAAAACTACGTTTCATAAAAAATATTTAAAAATGTTATTATCAAGCAGTCCAACACTGCTGTTTCAACACTACTCTGCCCAACGTTATGTTTGTATTTATTTGCCACATGATCCCATTCAACGCCTTCACTGGACGATGGATGTGTCAGGTTTATCTCACTACTCTCCTCAGACCTGAGCAAGAAGCATCCGGTCACTTAGCAGTGGTAGTGTTTGATTCAGTAGCCAGTAGAAGGACATGTAGGCTCACTAATTCTTTCCTCCATGGTGACAATCGGATACATAATGCTCCTTTAAGTATCATATTTATTACCTTGCAAATGGATGTATTTAGAATAGTTTATCAAAGTTGAAGCCAAAATAAGTTTAGTTAACAATGAACCTTAAGAGTTTCTAAACTTTTAGAGTCTCTTGAACTCAGTTCGCAATATAACCTCAAAGTGTTGAGGGCCTCTGCAGACCTTCAAACAACACGGTGCTTTGAGGGAATCGTCGCAGTTTAAGAAGCTGCCTAAATATTTTGTTCAACAATCAGCATCGGAAACCTGATGCGTCAAAAGTGAGGGTGAGGGAGGCACTGACTGAGGAATTTTGAGACTGCAAATCAAGTTCTTATTCAAACTTTAACCTTTCCAGTTTATATCTTGGAGTGATACACTTTATTTTGATAAAGAGAAAAATGATATCCTCACAGAATGCAAAATCTTACAAAATGTTTTGAGTAATGTTCTTCTGGTAACATGGTGCAGCTCTAAAACAAAACATTTCTTGTAGAACAAATCCATACTATTTTAGGGATGTATTCATTATGCAAAATGACACTGGCAGAATTTATTTTTTTCTCGATCTCTTTTACTGCATTGGAACTTTTTTACAATATTGGAATGTTTTAGGCATTGTTAAAAGGACTCCAAATCACAAATATCTGCAGTGTTAGTTAGCAGCAATACACATCCTTGAGTACTGTGAACGCTGTTGGTCATGGCAATTCATGACACTGAAGTTAATGTTAAGAATCATGCCTGAAGTTTGTAGTACAGTGGGAAGACAGTATTACAGTTGTAGCAAATAAAGGGGATCATGTTTCCTCGATAACCTTCGATTTAACTCTGGGTTACACAGGAGGTGGTTATAGCAACCATTCAAAACCATGCAAGCCCCTGGACCTCAAACATGAAGTATTAAGGAAACTGTGATCCACACTGGCTCTGTACATATATATATATATATATATAACAGTATCTAAAATAGGAACAGCTCTGGTGCTAAGGCAGAGAAACTGTTGAGGCAGGGCTTGTGAATGTAACAGACTGGACCAAGAGCATCTCATAGTTGGTTTTCATGATTTCCAAGTTAAACTTGTCAGAACTTTTTTTTTTTTTTTACTGTTCTATTTTTCTATCTTTCTCTTGTGTGTGTTATAAACTGTCTAAAGAAGGTTAGAGCTTTTAAGCGTCATGGGGGCGAACCCTACCTCTAATAAATCCCAGGTCATGTTACTGTAAGCAGAAGTTAGCATGTGTATGCATGTGGGCAAAACGCAATGGACAGAGCGATCAGATACTTTAAGTGATTCCACTGAGCGACTGACATGTATAGAGAGTCTTTGCCTGGAACTGGCACATGTTAATGGACTCCTGTTTTCTGTCTCCATGTGTGAACGAATGCACGGAGGGTACAGGCACATGTCACCACCTTTAGCAACTGCAGTCTCTTGTCTTTGTCTCCTTCTGTGCAAAACATCTCCAAGGGACTTCCAACACTCACCCGTGTGTGAACTACTGAGATTGGCAGAATGTCTTTCAGTCATTTGGAACATAATGTCGAAAGACGCTGCATTCAAAGCTGACAGTAGGACATGTTCCAAGCCTTACTTGTCTCATGAGGTCTGATGAAGAGGGAGTCCATGTTTAAACACACTGGTGGGCTGTTGGAAGAACCCTGATCTGTAATTGCACACACACGGTACTGGTGTCGTGTATGGTCATGTAAATATGTCTCATTGCCACTGTATGAGTCTGTGGTGTATTAAACTAGCACAGTTCTGTGCATTTTTTGTAGGTGGGATGATGTGCTGTTTGAGACATGGACACAATGTTGTAATAAAATTACAGAAATATAACCCGTCTGATGTGTTTGTCCCTTGGTCATGAATGCAGATAAATCATCCGAACTCTAAAGAGTGTGGTCAGATGAAGGCTGTCCCAATAAAGTTTAGGAAAGAAATACTTGCATTTAAGCTGTTCCATACATATAAATATATAATTATATTTCATACATAACAGCCTGGCCTTTTTCATCAAAACTCACAATAAATATTAAATTGCAGTTCTTTTTAGATCATTCATTCATTCATTTATACATTCATTGTTCATTCAGACATAAAACAGATACAAAACATCTATCTTGGTTGCTGCCTCAATCCGATCCAATCCAGTCATTTTTAATATACCTCAATCATGTCTGTGGTTCTCAGTCATCCAGGCCATATTCAAAAAGCATTTAAAAAGGAACTGGACTTTTAGAGTTTTGAGAAGATGTGTCACTACTCATCTGATTAGCTTTTACCATTCTAAGGGACTGGTGGGAAGTTAAGCTTTAAATGGGAAACTGTAGGTATAACCCATCAGAAACGGCTAGATACTCACCTGACGCTGAGGGGGGACAGGTAAGTATCTAGCAGTTTCCGACAAACTACTACTTACATAATATACATATTAGTATAAATATGGTTGAAAGAAATGATAAATAGCTCAACTGTATTCATGTAAAGCTCAAAATATTATGCAGTGATTAATTCGCCACTGTGACACATACGTAAGTGAACGCCACACGATTAATGGGAGGAAATGTATTACAGCCGTGTCCAGGTTACCACTCCAGTTTGACAACAAATGTCAAACAAGTCTCAAAGGCCACCACATCTCCATTAAGATGCTGGCTTTTAAACAGCAGAGAAACTCATTTTGCAGGCATTTAAATGGTTGTGCTGTCAAATTGCTGCTGAAACTTGGTCAAAGGGTCTTCCTGAAGCAAGCATTTCTGAGATATCCCTACTTTTAGGCTCTTGTGTGACTCCCTCTTTTTAAAAAAGAAAAGAACCAGAAAAGACACGTGCAAGAATTTCACGTCTGTCGTTCCAGAGCTTGTTTTGATGTAAGAAGTAGTTGTGTTGCTGCTGCCTCCCATTAGGAGGTGATTGTTCTCTCACAGTCAAAGACAGTTGAGAAGCACTCGAGGATGGCAGGCTCCCCTGGGGATCTGTTTCAGCACCATATGCCTGCCTCTGCCGTTGAATCACTCTCACACCAACTGTTGCACTGCACTGACCTTTAACCCCAGAATTCATATGCAGTCACAAACCCACAGCTGATGCAGAAGTTTTCCCTCCTGTCTGGTTTTCTTTTTACCTTTCCCCCAACAAAAACCAAATCAGTCAGCCTGTCATGGATTTGATGGAGGAAAGTGTTCCCACAGTCACTATCTCCTGCCTGTATACATAGTCCAGCCTTAACCACACTGTTGCTTTTATATAATTAATTCCTAATTTTGCATAACACTATGGGTTTGTTGCAGATTCATTGTTTTTAAAGCTTTTATAAAGGTTATGCAACAGCTTTCTTTCTTTAGAAAAATATATATAGTTAGTTCAGACCTTGCATTTACACAAATCCAGCAATCCAGTCGCAAGTAGCCAAGTTTAAGTACCTGTGTTCACCCCTGGCATTAAAATACACGTGTCCCCAGTTAGTACAGTCTGCATTTTTATACAGAGCAACGACCATGCTCTGTATGAAAATAAATGGAGACAACATTTAGTGGGCACTAGAATATTATACAGCTGCTGTCTCTAACTTGGGGAAATTATCTTAATTTTGGAAAATGCTGTAAAGTCTATCTCACTGAAAGCTCACATGTTGAGTTATTATTTATTTATTCATCTCCACCATGACTATAGTTGTTTCAGAGACCCATACAAATCCCTGTGCGGTTTTAAGCAGTGAAAAAAAATCTAATATTACAGGTTAATAGTTACACCAGTCATAATTGAGGAAACTGTAATTTAACTACTGTGTATTGTCGGGGCTAGAATAGGGTGTGACTCTAATCATCTTACACACCAATTCACACACCTGCTTCCTCTCAAACGTAGAAACCACAGGGTTAGAAGCCACACAGCAGTCAAAAATTACAGTGATGGGTGTTGGGGGACGGATAATTTTGTCTTTCTTTGTCTGCCAGAAATCGGTGGAAATCAGAGTTATACCCTTTCTTTCTCTTGCTGCCAACTCCACCGAACTTACAGCATGAAACTCACACCAGATGTCCATAAGTCTATAAGTCAGAAGATATCCCGATGACTTGTACTTTGTGATCTCTGAGTGTTTGTTCAAACCCTAAATCCAAGAGTTAGATGTATGCAGCACCCTGTGACACACTGTTGTCATAGCAACACACGAGCTGGTCTGCTGATTGAGGGGGGCCAGAGTGTACGTTAAAGATACAACTCTATGTTTCTATGTTTGAAGATTTTTCAGTGTTATACTATGTTTCATTAGCCCCCTATCTTAACTTAATTAAGATAACCATAACGCAGACATTTACAATTAATTCTTGACAGGCTTTTTTTCTCTGATTCTTTTAAATAGTCCTTCACATTTTTCAATGGTTAGCATTCTAACTGTTAGCCTCAGTAGCTTCTAAACCCCAACAGTAGCGGCGGTCTTCTTCTCCTCCTCCTCCTCTTCCTATTGAATACAACTAACAGGTAACACATGCTGTCTTCAAACTGCGTTGTCTTTACTTAAATCTCAAATTAAGGTCCATATTAACAGACCCGTTTTGTTGTACTCGCGGCCTAAGTGAACATTTCCAGGCTTAGCTGTTTCTCTCTCCTTGCTAAACTAAGTTACTGTCAACAGGTGGTTAATAATCAACAGCTAGCCCATAGCTAGCGCCAGTCCCCTCGTCTAACTTAACTCTGCTTCGCAAGGAAGCAAATTAACTACTACTCAAACTGATAATCTTAAACTGATTTCTTAAATACTTCTTTTGCCAATGAAAGTAGCTCCACTTCAACCAACTACAAGTTTACGGCCATCACTGCTCTTTGCTTTTATCTCCCCCAATTTACCTCCACCCTGTTACCTCTGATGTCTTTAGGTGTCTCTTGATGATCCAAGTGTCAGTGTGTGTGTGCTGGCAGGTCTCTTTGAAGAATCTGAGCCTACTTGTGTGTCTCTCTTTTTTTTTACTGTCTTTTCAAACTCTTTGACGCTCCCCTGTCAAATGGTGGCAGGAACCTTTGATCACCGTGTCCTATTTCAATGTGTTTCCTTCAATGTTCACACCCTGGTCCTACACCTCCTCCTCCACCATGAACAGCGGGTCTTGTTAACTGGCCTATTCCTACAAGAGTCAAGGATCATTTGACAGTGAGCAACATGAGCAATGATTTACACTAAAACACCGAAATAGTAGCTACCGCGTTGGTCGCGCATGTCATGAAATACGAGAGACAAGCTCCTGACTGCATTTCATTTTATTGCAGGAATGAGGGCTGTCGCCGGTGGATCTCAGGAGGTTGATGGCTGCTCCAGACAGGATCTGACAGGCATTTGTTAACATGGTCGTTGTAAATGAGGTGAGAGCAAAGACACTGTTGGAGAGGTGCGACTCTTTCTTTCATGTGCGCACTCGTGGTGCAAGGCGACTGCGGGTCTGATCCAAAAAGGGAGGCTGAAGGGTGAAGACAACTTGAAAACAAACAAACAAAAAACAAAAAAATGCATTTATGCATTGTAAGAGTTCATGGAGAAAAAAGTTGGGTAGCATGCAAGTCTGCCTTTTACTAGTTCAACTCTGTTAATATATTCTTCTAAATATTTTGTTTTTCCGTTCTATCTGGATTATTGAGTCACACATGACGAAACCCACTTCAATTACATAGTTTTATTTAATTCAGACGTTTTATTTTACTTGCAAAACACTTCTACACATCATTACAACATAAAGTTCTCAAGGAGGCTAGCTGTCCAATAAACTACAGGAATTTATGACATACAATAGAAATATTTATATTAATTGGAGGTGATTCTAAAAAAAAAGAGCTTTTCTCCGCATACCAATCAAATATACAAGAGTTATAGACAAAACAAGTGTGAACGGCCTGAACGGTTCTTTTTCTGTCCTTGGTTGTTGGGTCATAAGTGTGTTGAGAGGGGAGTTTTTTCTTTCTTTTTTTCCCAGGTGTAAAGAAAAGTCACAAGACAGAACTCAAAGCAAGGGTGTTACTATTGAGAAGAAAAGGGAGGCGAGCTTCAAGGAGGCCCCGAACTGCAGGGGCCCACAAAAGACGAGGCCTTTCTGATGAGATAATGAAAAACTCTGCCGTTTAACACGCTAGTAAAGATTATGATCCACAGCACTGCTAGTCTTCTCTGAGCAAATGTTGTCCCATCAACTTAAAAATCACTGCTTCTACTTAATTTTCTGATTGCAACATTTCCCAGAATGTAGAGGAAAGGGTGTGCACTCAATTGTTGGTGAAGAGAAAATCCAGCCTCTCCTCATATGGTGACGTAAAGTTCCACTGTATACCCCAGGCTGATATCACTTGGTCCTTCTGTTTCTTATGGAACACATGTGAATATTGGTCATCAGTGCAGGAAATCCAGGGTCCAGAGGAAAAATCCATGAATGTAGTCAGTGTTATTGGGGGGGTAAAATGAGTCCAGAAATGCTACAACCATAAATGGTGTTGATGTGGTGGAATCTTCTCTTTTAGTAGGAGGGATTTCACATGATAAAAGAAAACACACAATCCATGCTTTAGTGAATCCCAAATGTACACCATCCAAACTACCAAGGCCTCCACATGGAGCGAGGGTAGGTCAGGGTGACCACGCTCAGGGCCTCCCTACTTTCCATGCCCTCAGTAGCGCTCTGGTTGTGCTCGCTGTCGGTCTCGTCCAGGTCGGAACACAGGTCCTCACTGGATGTGGTGGAGGGGGCCGGGGAAAGAGCAGAGGATGAGCCGCAAGACAAGCTCCTTCCTCCGGGAGAAGCCAGGTTCGTGCAGAGCGCCTCCCCTTCTCCGTTCCAAGTGCTGTTGTTGTTCCCAGGAGTGTCCGTGATCAGGTCCATCAGTACGTCCTGGAGGTGGTCCTCGTTCAAGGGCATACACTCCAGTAGATGGTTCAGAAGCTCGGCTGCCACGGTCGCATCAATCCCAGGACAGCTGGACACAAACATGTGAACCTCGTGCATGCACTGGATATAGCCGGCCGCAAACCTCTCGCTGGCCTCTTGGTTGAGTGTGTCTGTTTCTGTGGGAGAAAAGGACGAATGCAGTGACTAACTATATTCAAACAGTAAATTAAACAGTAAAAAAAACGTTTTCCTTCAAAATTAAACGTCATCTTATAAAATAGATTGTATTGTTACAATGCCCAAAATGATATAAAGTAATTTAAAATTACTGCTGCTACAAACAAACTGCTACCTACATTAAACTGCATCTTTAATATAATCCAATATTACAACATAGGCTATATGGTAACAGATTTCTGAAAGGTTTCATCCTGCTAAATGAGTGCTATTATTAGTGATATATCATTGTTTGCATTTATGCTGCAATGTACTGTACTTAGTGTAAATGTTGAACTCTTTTACTGAAACTTAAATAGTGGTGCCTTTTATGTAAAATATACTGGTGCCAACACAGAGTTGAAATTAAATCTGTGGCATAAAGGACACACAAGGAGTTCATACACAGTCGTTGACCTCTAAACTACACATTGAACTTCATCAAGCATTCTCTGAATCATGTTGGGAACTCGGTGTCCTTTTCAAACTTCAGTCATTGCATTGTGATGCATTGCAAAAATGACTATGTTTAGGACTGGACATCATCTAGAATTTTTGGTTACTATTATGATTCTAGTTTTTGATATTGTCTTTTTCATAAATGTGGCTTTGCAGTTCAAGCATACATTGTTACTGACTAATCTTTCTAATTATTATTACAATAATAACAATAACTTTGTCAATAATAAAGAAGGGGCTAATTGGCTGAAAGTGATTAATATCATTATTGAAAACGTCATCATTTGGCTCCTCTGATCATGTCCAGGACATATAAGTAGTTTTGCATTTGTCCTTATTAAAAGACAAATTAGTCTGCTACCCCTTCACTGCATGCCACATAATACAGGCTGAACAAATGTGGGCAGACCTTGGGTTCTGTTCCTCAGTATGTCCTCAACCTTCTTCACCGTCATCTCCAGCACCTCTGCGTTCTCCATCTTGGAATGAAACTGTGGAAAAAAACAGAGCCCCATCAGAACCACATGTTTACCTTCTAACCTATGACACAGCGGGTCTGGACTGAGGTGCGCAGTGTGAGCGCTCCGTACTCACGTCTGTGTCTGACAGCAAAGATCGCAGCTCCTGCAAACTCTCATTGATGCGAGCTCGCCTCTTCCTCTCCACCAGAGGTTTTCTTGTCTGCAGGAACACAAAAATGATCAGTGGCGGAAAAATAAATATTCAAAGGACGCTTAAATCTCCGATGTTGCTGGTGAATGCGTAAACAAATCGTTTATTCCCCGCTCTCTGCATAAAGCCACTGATGCACAATGCAATTAAAATTAAAAATCAATCAGTAGATATCCTCTCGAATGTAACACTCATACTCAAAACTCTGCAAATGCGTTCCTATAATGGGGTGACAAGTGCGACATTGCCAATTGTGCCCAGTAAGTGCCACCATCAGTCCTACAGTCGGTACCTTTCTGTCCCCTTTCTGAATCCCGTAGTAAGACTCATCATCTTCCACCCCAATTCCAGTGTCGCTGGGCCGAGCCGAGGGGGCCATGTTGGTCGGATTGCCGCTTCTGTGGCTTCTCCCACCGCTGCCTTTGCCTCCTGAGTCGTACGAGAAGGGCAACTGGCAAATAGAACCGGTTACAGGCAGGGAGAAAAAAAATCGACAAACACGCGAGGCGAGGCGCCCTGTGTTTATTGTACAATCCTAGTGAGACGTGCTGCTGGCGCTGAGTGGCTGTTGTTAGTATTTATAGGGGCTCATTAACATGTGAATACGGGCTGAGCTGCTCTCGCTGGGGGACAACAGAGCGCACACGGCCGGAGCCAATGAGCGTCCTCTCCCTTTGTCTGCGGTCAGCCCCGGTCTGCGCCCCGAGGATCTGGATGGGCTTTAATCAGACAATTTGTTGGGTTGGGGGACCGACCGCCTTGTTTTTCCTTGTGCTGTTACTAACAGTGTGCACTTTAATTCAACTGAGTAAAATGTATTGGCATGCATACGCAGCATAGAAAGAGTAATCCATGTCACTGCATGTTTAGATAAATATGTATAAAGACATGGTCAACAGTTAGATTCAGTCTTAAGTAATAGCTACATATTATTACCCACTGATGAGTTACTGAATAGCCTATTTCACTATGTTAAATATTTAGTGTCATAATTATTCAAGTGCAGTGCTTTAGCTTCAGCTTCACATTTCTGTTGACGATTTTATTTTTTCAGAGCATCAGATCGGCAGACCAAGGCCCTGCCTGTTTTCTGCCCTACTCATTCTTTTTTCTGTTGGCTTTTGTGTCCGAGCCTCTGCAGATTTACCCGGCTGTTTGGCGGATGTAACGCGATGCCTTCAGTTGGCAGCTGCTGCTGGCGGCCCCTCGGCCTAAACTGAATCAGCCGGGGGAATTAAGGGCCCTTCTCCAAAGAAAGCGACAGGTGTTAGGTCTGCGCCTCGTTTGTTCTCCCCGTTGTTTGGTGACTTCTGATTTGTGTGCAACTGGATTCTCACGTTGCCCGCTCTGCCGAAAAAGATAATTGTGATAGGATATCTAGTTGACGTTGTTAATGAACTGCACAATTCGTGCTACATGCTGTCTGTGACATTAAATGTAAACTTGCAAAATATGAATTATCTAAACAACAAGTGCACTGGTGATAATTAACTGATGCATTTAATTGTGATGCCAGTGCAAGATCGTCTGCTTTTGGATGTGCAGGTTTAGCCCCTTTGCGCACAATGTCTGTTTGTTTTTGTCTAATAAGAGCCCCCAACCCTCTGCCCTCGTCATGTTTTGTACACTGCATTGTGATGCAAATCGCCTCCACAATGGAGCAGTTGCGTATGCTCGAAAGAGAACCAAGCATGCATCTGTGCAACCTTCCAGGTAGATGCCGTGCTGCACTGTCAGGTGCTCTTTTACGCACGGCATTTCCACAATTACGCAGCATTTCCGCAAAAAAACAAACACTAAACTCTATAGTACCTCAAATGAAGGAAGCGCCTCAGACCTTTGAAGTGGAGTTTTTTTGGCACCTCGCCACCCCCAGATTCCAGCTCTAGAGCTTTAATGGAGTGGACTGTGGAGAGAGCAGCTGTCTCGGCTCGCTTTTGTTGGTGAGCTCCGCTGAGGGACCAGGCGTCCCCCTCTCTGTTTCTGCCTCTCTCTGTTTTCAGACCTGCCGCCTGGCTCCATGTGGCGGCCAGCCATAACGGTAATAATAGCGGGAGAATGGGCCATATGCACATTTGTATTTCTCAAAACCCAGTGAACAATTACTTCTTTATTAAAAGTTTGACCACAGCCAAAGCCATCCTGACGTTTTATGCTTCCAGTTGGATTTAATGCAAATAAAGTGGTCCCAGATTTTACAAGGTTACACTGAAGATTTTTAGTTTTGATCATTTAAATTTTAAATTATACTAATAAAACAGCACTGTCTTAACCATGAAAACAGCAATAGTCACCTATTACTATGTTTTCATCCAAGAGGGTTAGAGAGCCTTGAAATGATCCTCCTCTTGTTCCCAACTAAAATTCATTACCTTATAATATGTAAAATTAAGAAACACTTTTTTTCTGGCTTGTGGTTTAGTTTGCCTGGTTTTGCCAGTTCTTCTGGTTTCCATTCCCTCCCAAATACACCAGACGAGACTGACTTTTCTTTTGTGGCACAGCATCAAAAGATGAAAACTCAATCACACCATGTCTGTCTGGCAACAGTGTCTTGGTTATTCAGGATAATCCGTGGATCTCACAGTGATCACTTCTCATTGTAACTATACTGTAGACAAGTTGGGATTTTGCACATGTAATTAAACAAATCTACTGAAATACTTGCATCCCATTTAGTTTAGCCTCTTGGTGTACAGCAGACATTTTGTCATGCTGTCATAGGGAAAGCACAGGCATATTAATGATGGCTCTGTCCCATTAAGTGTCCGATGACAGTCAAACAGCATGCACAAAACGGGGACTCTCTTAAGTAGAATCTGACAATCAATAACACATATGTGCCATCCTTCCTGTAACATGTCAACATTTCTGCCATAAAAAGGGTCCATCTGAGTGAGCTGGTTCCAGGATTGTGCTATTATGCATGCTGGCTCACTGCCATGACTTACTGAGACACTTAATGGAACTGAGCCATCATCAGTACACCCATGCTTTCCCTATTATAGGTAAAAATGTCTTCTGTACATCTGGAGGCTGAAAATAAACACAATAAAAGTATTTCAGCAAATATTTATATCATTACATACACCTGAGCTATTGTTACTCTGACAAATTATGAGAAAGGTCTAATTGGGTGAGCTAGTTCCTTAATTGTGCTGTTGTGAATGCTTGTTCACTGTCATGGCTTACGAGACACACAGAGCAGAATGAATTCATCTTTCATGATATTTTATTTACATTTGCTCTCTTTGACTTTGTCTAACACTTGTGCAGAGCAGATTGTGTGCTTGTCCGACAGACAAAAGATGCCTGAACTGGGTGGGATGCAACCATTCAAACAACTAGCAAGAGGAGGCTAAATTTTATTTTATTTTAGTATAGGCCTGAAAGAGACGTGAAATCCAGGCTGATGTACAGCAATAACAAGTAGTATTTAAAAATGACAAGCCCAGGTTACTACTTGATATATTTGTTGCAAGACTGTAATAGTAATTACCCTGAGAAGTAAACAGTCTGAGTTGCCCTGTGGGGGATCTATACGTTGACGTGATTCATAAAGCTCATCAAATCAGTGTGAGTATATAATAGATTTTATTATTATTAATGTTTATGTTAATAATACAGCAAAGGAGGAAGGCATAGAAATCTATGCAATGCCAAGCAAGTGGTCTAAGAAGCAAAGTCATGCCTTACAATATCAAATAAATAAAGCTGTTAATAAAATAAATACATGAAAGATTAATAAGAGCCTTCTATAATGCAGGCTACAAGAAGTCGACTTCTGAAGGGAAGTACTAAGAAAAGGTCTGTATAGAATCATCATAGCACAACTACAATAATAATAATTACTGGAACAAAACTGCCCCACATGTTTGTCTTCTGAGCAGCATATCTATAAGATACATAACAGAGGATGGTCTAACAAAATAGAGAACCAAAATCATTGATCCAGCTGTTCACCAGGGCCTCCACATCTCCAGCATCCCCAGGTGGGAGCTGTGGAGGGCCGGTCTCTCCTGACGTCCAACCACGTGGCAGGTGGGCCCATCTCGCTGGAGCTGCCTCACAGACAGGGGGTCTCCTCTGAGGGGTGTGCCTGGGATGCCGTGGCTGGCTGGAGGTGGGGCATCGTGTCTGGATGTGGGCTGGTTGAGGGGACGCTCGCTGGTGGATCTTGGCAAAGACTTGAGGAGGTGGTTGAGCAGACGGGAGCCTAGAGTCTTGTCCATCCACTCACATGTCAGGAGCATGTTGTGGACTTCGTGCATGCACTGGATGTACCCCGTGCTGTATCTCTGCTGGGCCTCCAGGCCTAAAGTTGGGTCTGTGTGGGAGAAAGACAGGAGGAGTGAGGCTATCTGAATCTACAGCGACCCCTGGTGGTGACAGCACAATCTGCTCTCAAAAGGTGCCAATTTCATTTGATGTTATGTTTCTCTTTGGGGCTCAGGGCTACCAAAACAAGGAACTACTAAACAGAACATTTCCACCTCAATCCACTCAACATGCCGAGACCACACCGGCCGTACCATTACTTTAACTTCATTTTATTTATATGCCATAACTTTTCATGTGCTGCTGCTGCCCTCTGCTGCCTAATGTCACCTAGGGCAATGGTTTTTAGCCTAGTTCAAGTAAGTACCACATATCAATCTGTTCTTTAAATGACTTCACTGGGAGATTAAGATGACACCCAGTATTACAAGAGTCAATAAACAACTAGAATCCGAGGTCATCACGTTATAATCTCACGTGTAGTACACAGCGCCATGCTCCTTACCGCTGAGCTTGTTATTCTGGATGTTCTGCAGATGTTTCACCGTCATCTCCAGGATGTCGGCCTTCTCCAGTTTGGATTGCTGTAGAAAGACCGTAAAAGTTAATTTTCTACTTCATACACTGTTAAGCCTGCTTGAGACACGGGAGTTTCATACTCACATCAAGCCTGAACGCTCCGATCACAGTTTCCTTGAGCTGATCCAAACAATTGTTTATCCTCTCCCGCCGTTTCCTCTCAATGAGCGGCTTTCTCAGCTGAAAAAATAACGAAATAAATAGATGAAGCTAAAAAAATGTAGGCGAGGAAGCACCATGTGTGGGCGCAGGCAACATCCGCATTATATATAAAAAAGGATTGATTTATAGTATTTCCAAAATACCTTTCTCTCCTCCTTGGCAGTGGGATGTTTCTCCACGTTGTGCGCCATGGATGAAGCAGTCATGTTTTTTCCTCGGGTGTGTTTGTGCGCACTTCTGTCCCTTCTCCTCTGAATCTCAGCGCGTCTCTAGGGTCCTCGGCGCGCCACGACCCTCTTATTTATAGGGCGCAATTAGCATGTGAATGCTCCAACTCTTTGGCTGCGGGATTTTCCCACACACGGGGTCCCATCAGTCAAGACTGACAGGTCACTGGCTCCATTGAATGTACGAGAGACCCGGCCTAGAAAAAAAAAAAAAAAAAAAAAAAACGCTCACAAGCGACAGATGTCCAGCCTGAAACCATGCACTCCACTCCCTCCACCCAACAACAACAAAAACTGCAGTTTCCTCTTCTCCCAGGGATGAACAAGAGTGTGCAATTACCGTGCTTTACTCCGGGGAGCCCCCTGGCCCATTCTATTCAAGAGCAACATTACACTACCTGCAAAAAGGCCAAACCTATTTCCTCAAAGCTCACGGGAAGGTAAAATAGACTGACAAATCACCTGAGAATTTATCTGCCCATTTTTTTTATCATCGACTATTAGGCTGTATTAGATTTATAATTGCCAAGCCCTATTTAAAAAACTCCAAATCTCGTATTACGTTTAATACGGTTCCAAAAGTAGGAAAGTACTGGTGCATCATTTAAAGGGAGGGAGAGACACGCTCGTGTCTCCAAAACCTCGCGGTTTGTTTAGCCTGCTTTGATCACGTTCCGTGTTTTCAAATGTCCGACATCTGCTATTAACTGTTTGCGAGCAGATGTCAGATTGACCAGATGTCCCCCTCCTCCTCCTCCTACCTTTGCGTCCCTTAAAGCGGGGGCCCCTGTTTCAGAGCCACGCGACTGCCAGGCGAATGCCGGGTCGTGGGAAAACGGACCGAACAATGGCCGCTATTCATCCAAACCAAATCAGCATGAAGAGAGTAATAACCTTCAGAGAGGGTGGACAGTCCAGCCGAGGAGGAGCAGGAAGAGGACACTCAGGCTTTGGCAGGTGACCGGTTTATTACCAGTGCCATGGCCAGGTGTAACCAGTGCAACAACCATACAACAAAATGAGTCAATAACACCTATGATACCTCCAGAAAGGCAATGTGTTGAAGGGATCATCATTCTTTATGAGGTTTGATGGTGGACTCTGAGGAGTTATTTGAATGCTTTTGTTGGTCACATAGCAGGGCTGGATTCACTCAGCAGAGAGGCCCTTTAACAAAAATGACCAGTGGTCCCTAACTGACCCCCAGTCTTAGTGCATTCCTTACCTGTCAGTTAGCAACCAGAGATTAGTTTTGAGACATAATCCTCAATGCTGAATGCAAAATCTGAATAAGATAGCGCCACATATGCTCATACACACTGTAGAAGGGGGTTGGCATGGTGTTTGGTGCAATAAACATATGATATAAATACTGGCTTATTTGTTGACAAACTTATTTATCATTTGGTCTTATGTTACCAACATACACACTCCTTTAGCTCTGTTGATGGTCTTTGTTGTGGTCTCCAACTCCTGAGGGAAATATCTGGATATTTAGCAGTGCCTCAGCAGAACCACAGTATGTTCTCCAGTTACTGACTGCTGTGGTTATGGTGATGCAATGCACTGTGGAGTCTGGGGCTTTTTTCTCTAAAGAGAAAAGCTGCTGGAGAAATTTTCAGGCAAATCTCAGTCCTGGATGCTGAAACTCACTGTACAACTCCTAATAAATATAAAGCCAAAAAAGATGCAAATTGAGCCAGAAAACGTTCATTCTTTATCCTATCTCATCTTATACTTTTAATTATAAAATCTTGGTTACATCTATGACAGGACCTCTGCTGTTTCACATTTCAGCATGATAATTTATTATTTATAATACTGTCACATTGTGCACTGTATAATATGTATCATCAGTTCAACTGATGCTAAGTATGGCTATTTGGTTCTTTCCACCTCCCTCTGGATTTTTTGTTTTTCTCACACATTTGCACATGGTTGTTTGGTTACTGGTTGTAAACTTTTAATCTTACCTAAATTCAATACACCATATTGCATGCTAATTTAACCTTTTCACTATTCACTTATTCACTTACCTTATCATTTTTGTAAATATTGTGTATACTTTAAAAAAAAAAATCTCTGTTCTTTTTATTGTCATATTTATTGTTTTATTTATGTATGGCTGAATGTCTGTACATTGCTGCTGTAACGGAGAAATTTCCCAGTTTGGGATCAGTAAAGAAACTATCTTTTCTTATCTTATGTTATTTGCCAAGCTGTTTGACAAAGATGTTGAAGCTTGTTTTCCTTGTATTTACCACACAATCGACATGATCACAAGATAACTGTCATACACAGATTATCCACAACATTAAAACCACTGACAGGATATGTAAATAACATTGATTACTTTGTGACATGTAATGTTCAGCTGGGATATTTTTGGACCTGATATTCAAGTGAATGTTATTTAGACATGTACCACCCACCTAGACCAGACCAGGCACCCCCACAGCAACAGAGACCTACAAAATATTATGCAGGTGGTCCTAATGTTATGCCTGATCGGTGTACATGGCGAAGGTCCGAAGTTGTGCCTGTTGAGTGAGCGCGCCCTCTGGTGGTCATGTACCGTCCTCGCAGACTGCAACCTCCACTGTTGCCATGACATCGGGCGGCCAGAGGCGGCGGTAGACCCCGCTGCAGTGACAGCCGCTCCGCTGCTAACGTGTAGTCGGGCTCAGAGAAAGAACTAGGAGGAAACAGGGGCCGCACAATTGACAACAGTACAAACAAGGGGAGGCGACGAGCAAGGAAAACAAAGCAGTGTTTGTTCCAAGGAGCACCTGAGTTGCCTTTTGCTGTCTTTACATATCGGGAGAAGCCAGTGAAAACACAATTTGCAAGGTATTATGTTGTCTATGTAATGCTATAGGTTTATATTTGCAGGCATAGCTTGCTCTCTGTACTGTCGTAGTCAGGCATGGGTCTCACAGGAGTAGCGCGAGGAGCCACCGCCAGGCCTGGCTAACGTTAGGCTAACTTTGCTAACTAACGTTAGCAGCGTTATACCATGTAACTGGCTATTTAAAACGTTGCTCATACACCGTTAGCCGTGCTAAGTGAAGCTTATTTAGCTAGAGAATGTTTGTGAGCATTTGGCCTCCCGAGGCCTTCTGTGTGTCGACAACACACACACTTTCACAAGCCAACCTGCGGTAGCACTGTTGTTAGGTGGACACTGATTGAAACATTATAGGCCACGTTAGCTTACAAGCAGATAAAGCTAGCTGACAAATAAAGCGCAAAGGTAAAAGAATTGCATATTAATGCAGCAGTTATCTGGCTATTCTCTCTCTCTGCAACTGAGTTAAGTATCCATTTTGTTAGCTTTGCGCAAAGTTGGCAGGCTTCACACCATCACAAACCAGGCATGGCCAGCACTGATGGGCGGTGCTCACTGTCACGTTCACGCTGGACACATTATGAGCCCAAGATCGGCGAGCTGTTTTTGAAGTTGTGCAAGTCTTTAACATAAGCGTTTAGCAGCAACAGCGTTGCGACACATGTAAATAAGTTTGATGACTCGACTAGCCGTGGCTAGCTGCTGCCAGTGGATGCTAGCTTACTGTCAGATGGTAGCAGGGCATCTGCTGCTGTCTGCTCTGAAGGGTGTGGGTGACGTTTGAGCCTTCTTCTGACACTGCTTTGTTTGGTTTCTGGTAGGTAAGTATGTCTCAGGCTAAGCTGGGACTTTTAGTAGTTGTAATGTGGAGTCTGCTTTGGTTATTTTCCCCTGAAAGAGTGCGGCTTTGGACGTGTATTTCTGATTGCGTTAGATCAGGTTGTGTAAAGCTCAGACCGACAACACGTCTGACGCTTTGTGGCCTTACATTGGTGCGGCACATTATACCTGCTTAGTAATCGAGTCATTGTAGGTGACGTGCTGATTTTGAACCTGCCATATGTGTTGTTTTCCTATTTGCGTCACTGACACTGAAGCGGGTCAGGAGCAGAGAGGCGGTTCCGCTGCCTGCTGGCTACATTAGCGAGCATTAGGCTGTACGAAAGACGGATTTGGCCACCTGGCGAAGTTGAGGTGTGTCTAGGTTTATAGAGGTGTGAGCGACCAACCTTAAGTAGCTGGATCACCACTTTTATGTTTCCAATCAGTCACACATGACACATCATATATGAATGACAGGGCTGCACCTCCCACTGCTGCTGCTTGGTTTATATTCTAGTCCCCAGCATTGCTTTCTAAATGTGGACTCGCTGCCAAGACATAAGAGGAAGTGTGTGAGTGCTCCAGGGTTGGTTTGTAGAGTTTAGAGGATCCCAGCAAGACAACAGGTTAGTATCACACTATTAAGACTTAGTGCTTGATGTGTACCTAAGAGACTAGGGCTGATGCTCTGTGCATCCAATTCTTTCCAATAGGCATTACTATGTCTATTGGTAAGAGACATCTGTGTCTCTTACCAAAAGACATCCTACGTGCTTAAGGACCATATTTTTATTCAAACTGATCATTAGCCTTGGATTACATTTATTGTAGGATTGTAGAATAGGTACAGTGCTCTTGATGGCTGGCTTTTTCAGTACAAAAGCACAATTAGGCTGCTGTTTAAATGCTGTTTAAGGTTAATTCTTCTATGTCTCTGTAAGGTGGCTGGGTGGGTCAGGCACGTGTATAGATAAGGGTCTTTGAGATATGGTTGTCACATCTGTCAGTTGCGTCACCCAGGCCCTTGCTAGGTTCTTTGAAGGCGGGTTAGAGGATTTTGTATTCACAGAAAACTCAAAGTGTGTGATTACTAAGCTAAATTTGTCTCCTGAAAAGGTATGTTGACCAGTATTCCATTGTGTCTATTTAGACATGTTAGTCAGTGTACAGGCAGTGGGGTCATATAAAGGTTTGAGGTGGTGTCACAGTGTAATTAGACCGTCATAGTCAACATTGCTTTGTTAATCATTTATCACAGTGACCAGAAGATTCACAAGATTGCCCTGCTGATCAGTGTGCAACTAAAGGTTAGCTCTAGATATGACACTCATAAATTTATATATATAACCCAAACAGATTTGTCATCATCATTGTATTCATATTTTAATTTGTTCTGTTCAGGTTTATGGGTAAATTTAAGACCAGAGATTGGTTCTTTATGAGTTCTTAACACAGACTTTAGCATCAGGGCTAGCTTTGCTGCATATGGCTTTAAAGCAGTGCCAAAAGGTGCTTTTCATTCACGAGTCTTAAAACCGACTTCCCTCCAGATGGCTACACTATTTTCACTAGTTCTGACAGAGGGATTTGCTTTGCTTTGCGTTTCACTCCTCAGGTGGACAGTCCGCTGCTTGGTTGCTCGTGGTAACTCTCCGCCATGCCTTTCCCGTTTGGCAAGTCCCACAAGTCGCCGGCGGACATCGTCAAGAATCTTAAGGACAGCATGGCAGTGCTTGAGAAACATGACATCTCTGATAAAAAGGCAGAAAAGGTAGAGTGAATTTCTCAGTTGTTCCTCATTTACACCTGTGGGATGTTTTACCTTCTACAGTGACAGGCTTTTTTTTGTGGGGTAAAGACTATTTTAAGGGAGCTTTCTGAAGCTTTAAATGCGTCGATCTCTGCTGCTGGTCTGTATTCAGAATGTTTGTGTGTGCTATGTATAAATTCAGGCCTCAGAGGAGGTGTCAAAGAGCTTGGTGGCCATGAAGGAGATCCTTTATGGGACTAATGAAAAAGAGCCCCAGACAGAAGCAGTGGCCCAGCTTGCACAGGAGCTCTACAACAGTGGCTTACTCAGCACCCTCATAGCAGACCTGCAGCTCATCGACTTTGAGGTGAGACTCTGTCTTTTGTCTTAAAGCAGAACAATATGGATTGATTGAGACCGGAAGAACAGGAAATACAGTGGTTAAAATTTAATACCGTGTAGGTAATCCATTTGTTTAGTAAGAGTCTGTCTTGGGAGAAAAACAGATGCATGTGTTTCCAGACTTTACACTGAGGTCATGACGGACGTGACTGTGTGGATATATGAGCAAACACATGTCTCTCCTGCAATATGTCAGACTGTGTGGTAACTGCTGCATGCTTCCCTGACTCACCCTATCACTGCATGACTCATTGTGTTGTGTGATCTCTCTCTTCCTCTTCAACTCTTGCTCATCGTCCCGCCCTGTTCAAAAGAAATGCCTGGATATCAACTCACAAAGGCGCAAGATAGAAATGTCATTCAGTCTTTTAGATGCACTCTTTTATTGACAGTATGTAAAGACATCTCTTCAGCTATTTGTCCCTGCCATTGTATCCATAAGAGAACATCCTCCTTTCCTATCTGTTTGTTGAAACATTCATGAAAAGCTGATCGTGATTGTATTGTATTTATTATGTATGCCTGTTAACACCAGGGTAAAAAAGACGTGGCTCAGATCTTCAACAACATCCTGAGGCGTCAGATTGGCACTCGAACACCCACGGTAGAGTACCTTTGCACCCAGCAGAACATCCTCTTCATGTTGCTTAAAGGGTAAGCAGACACACACCATAACCTTGCTCCCCATGACCATTTAGTTATGTGATTATGTGACAATTGTTGTAAATAAAAATGGTAAACATCACTGTGAAGGGTTTAGAGGCGTCTGTGGGTCATATTGTAGAAACGTCTGACATTATCATGTGATTATTCACTAGCAAAAACATTATGAATTTTATACTGTCTATTTATATGCTCCACGCTAGACCTTTAACACAACAAGTAATTGAAAAGACCATGCAACTTCCAGAGTAACTTCCTAACTCAAAGGGAAATGAGAGCAGCTGTTTTTAGACTGCTGTCTATAGAAGAAGAAGAACCAAAAAAGGCGAAAAAAAAATCCAATCCACATTATAAACACACAGGCATATGTTTTGGTCAAGCTTGATTTCTCATTTTCCAACATTTTAATTAAGGGTGTCCTGATTCTGTTCCTGTCCAGGTTCAGATCTGATTTTAAATAAACAAAGGTTCTTCCTTTGGAGATTTACTTGTTTTGTCAAAGATCACATGTTTACTATGTGACTCTAGAGTACTGTGCTGTAAATAGGGCTGTCAAAGTGAGAATAACACCTTAACTCCTGTTGTAAAGTTCAAGTGGAGGGATGTTTTTTTGTAGGTGGTGAATCAAGTTGAATAAGGATATCTTGCTACTTTATTGGTGTCCTTGCTGTTTATTTAGAGGGATGCCATTTACAAAGTATTAGTCTGTGAGCCTGTGTGCTGTGCACATACTCCCAATGCACATGCACAATGAACATCTTGGTATCTTTTGGTGCATTGTTTGCTTCAAACCGTAGCATTTTATTTGAACATTAAAGATCTGTGGCTTAAATGTCCAAATCAGATGCTGTTCTTTGTTATTGAAGAATCATGGGCAATACAATATAATAATAATTAAAATAACCTAATCCTAAACTTTCATAGTACTATGCAGGTGGTTTGACTTTTATTTTTAACCTAATAATAGTTGCACTGTATGTTACAAATATTCTGGACAGTATCTCACCTATTGAAGTGAAATTATTCTGGAAACCTAAAAACAATCAATTCTTTTCTTTATGTTGTTTGTTTGGTATAGGTATGAGTCTCCAGAGATTGCCCTAAACTGTGGTATCATGCTGAGGGAATGCATCAGACATGAACCGCTGGCCAAAATCACACTGTGGTCAGAACAGTTCTATGACTTCTTCAGATACGTGGAGATGTCCACATTTGACATTGCCTCAGATGCATTTGCCACTTTCAAAGTAAGTCATCATCAAGTTGTTTAGACTTTGAAGCCAAGCAGGTTTAGTGTTGAAAGTGCATCTTGTTTATAATAATAAGATATCAAACTGATCTTTACACTGAGCAGTGGCCAACTTTTTGGTCCTGGAATAAGTACTTTTATGAAATGTTGTACAATTTGTATTATGTTCAACCAAAGGATTCCAGATTATCATTGTCACTAATCACACTGCAGCCAAAAACATTTTTCTGTCTTAATTTCAGGGCTTTTATTTTTTTCTAAGGATTATTTCTGTGTGTTGTGAGTGTGTTGTACCCACAGAGTCACAAATTGTTTTGCCCTGTCTGTTTCCAGGACCTCCTCACAAGACACAAGCTACTGAGCGCAGAGTTTCTGGAGCAGCATTATGACAGAGTAAGTCTATACTTTCAACAATGAAATTGCAATTTCATGATTGATTGATTTTCCCCCTAAATTTTGATCCAATCTTTTGTCCAGGCTGGTCTAGTGGGTGCAGCCATGTAATGTTCTCATCTTTCTTTCCCCTTACCTGTTTGCATCTCTTTGATCAGCCACATGCAAATGAAAACTGTCACTGTCAGTTTGGCTGTACGGCATGTTGACAGAGTCTTTTCTAACCGCATCAAGCCAGTCATCTTAGCCACAGTCTGCAGGCTGTGAACACAAAGTAGCTGTCAGTCTGTTTGGGCACAATCTCTAATTTTCCTGTCACTGTGTTTTGATACAAGACACGGATGCAATTGTTCAAACCACTCCTTGACACATTTAGATGCGTCTCTCTTTCTATTTCTTGTCTTCTCACTCTCACTACCTCTTTCTTTGTCACTCTAGTTCTTTAGTGAATACGAGAAGTTACTCCACTCAGAAAACTATGTGACCAAGAGGCAGTCCCTGAAGGTAAGGACCCTGGTTTGTGCCTGGTAAACAGGTCTCATGTAGTGGTGCAACTCTATTCAGAAAGCTATTTAAAGATGGGCTCCAGTATTGGATTTCTCTTGATCACCTTGTTATGACTGCCATCTAGTGGTGATGCCACACAAGTGTTTTTTTAACATTTCGTGTTTCTGTGACTTCATTCTGAATATTAAGCAATTTGCAGCTCTGCAGCCACATACTGTAATGCCAGATTATCATCCAACAGGGAAACATGCAATCACATTTACGTGAAGTGACAGATAATTTAAAACACTATTGTTATGATGATGATTAATAAATAAAGGAGTGAAACAAGATTATATAATTATTACATTCACAACTATGTCACATTTGTGTGGTTAATGGAAGGCTTTAACCACATAAAGGTTTTTAATCTGTGTATTTTTCTTTCTCATTCTGCAATGATCCAGCTATTGGGAGAGTTGCTTCTTGACCGGCACAATTTCACCATAATGACGAAATACATCAGCAAGCCAGAGAATCTCAAACTAATGATGAATCTGCTACGGGACAAGAGCCGCAACATTCAGTTTGAGGCTTTTCATGTTTTTAAGGTAAAATCAAAGCTGTAGTTCAAGGATTATGTGGTGAACAAATGCTTAGTTAACATAGGTAAAGGAAAGAAGGAAATAACACTGTCAGAGGTACTGACATGCTCATGACTTTACATAATATAATTACCCTCAGAATTTTCTACATTTCTGCATAAAAATTAGCAATATTACATGTGTGAGGTGCAAAAAGTAAGTGCACCTCTAGGATTACAAGTTTCTTTCAAGGCGAAATTAGAGTCCATCTGTTCAGAAGTGTTTCCATTCCATTGTAATGAGACTCAGTTCAGTGCAGTGTTTTTTTGTTTGTATGTTTTTTTTTTTTTAAAAATCTGGTATCTGTTGCTGTATCTTCACGACACATGTTGTTGTCATATTGCGAACAGTTGGAGGACATTTAAGTCGACTGTTACCTCCACAGGAGTGGCCAACTATAAAGATCATTCCAGAAGCGAGAGCCAGAATAGTCTTGATGGAACCCAGGATAACTTCTTAGCAGCTATAGGCCTCTCTCATGTTGGCTGGTCTCTAATGTTATTGTTTATGAATCCACAATCAGGAGAACACTGAACAACCATGGTGTATATGGCAGAGTAGCAAGGACAAAGACACTGCTACCCAAAAATGATCAGAATGATTGGAATCATACAGAAATTTCATGTATAGCACAGACTGATGCGAGATGTGTCAATTAGATCTCAATTCAATCTCAAATCTTTAAGGAAATGTAACAATCAATACAGTGTTTGAAAAGTTCAGTAAAGTTAACATCCAGCTCTTAGATGTGTTACTAGCAAAAGAAGCTTAGTGCTCTGAAATTACAGTGATTCTCTTGAGGAAACGGCAGCAACAGCAACTATAAAGCCACAGAAACACATGAGCACATGTTCTTAGATTTGTATACAATATATACACACATACATTGCTTTCTCTTCCTCCAATACTAGGTGTTTGTGGCCAACCCCAACAAGACACAGCCCATCCTGGACATCCTGCTGAAGAACCAGACCAAACTCATCGAGTTCCTCAGCAAGTTCCAGAACGACAGAACAGAAGACGAACAATTCAATGATGAAAAGACTTACCTGGTCAAACAGATCAGGGACCTCAAGAGGCCAGCACCCCAAGAGGCCTGAGAAAGAGAGCAGAGGTGCAGGGAGCAGTCACCAGAGCACTGTCTGGACAGCATCCAGACAACGTCTGCTTAACGGACCCATCAGCAGCTGCTGTTCTGGTTTCTGAACAAAAATTGAGGAAACAAATGAAAAACAAACATACCCATGTCAGCTCATCAGGAAGTTGCCAGCTCCTCTGCTCCTCAGAACATTTGATATTTTCTTGTTTTGTTTTTTTTTCCAGTCTTTTTCCTTCAAAAGAAATGAGAGAAAATAATACTTGCTGCTGCTTTCTTGCACATTGAGACATTTAAGGTATATTATAATGACACAACAGTCCATCAAACATAGTGACAGAAAATGTCTGTGCATTTAAAGTAAGGCAGACTTCCTGATAGACACTCGCACACAAAGCAACAAAAGTAGACACGTTTACACACATGTATTACATAGCAACCATGCACACACACATGCTGCGAGAATGTCAGCTAAAACCTTTTGATGGAAATGGTACGAACAAGTTGAACATTGGTGTGTTTGTTGCATGCCTTGAAATGTGACAGATCCATGGCTGTACCCGGCGTGGGCAATGTGATGGCCTGGCCAGTCTGGCACCCACGTTCAGTGCCACAGACTTGGAAATTCATGCGCATCACGGCAACTGCTACAGTTCACATCTATGCCTTCATCCAACAAAACAACAGTGGTTCATTTTACCGGGGACAAACTCTCAGATGCCATCATACAGCACTGTTTACCTCCTGTGTGCTCTGTTACGACACGGCACTTGCAGCACATGAAGAAAGGAGGGAGGGATGCAAGGTTTGAATTTGGAAAAGCCAGTGAATTGGGTTGTGTTATTGTATTCTGGGACAGGGTGAACATGTACATATGCCTTTTTTTTTGCTTTGTAGATTTTTGTTTAACCTTGACATATGAATATATATTATATATATTACCTTAAACATCACGTTTTTGGTTAATTGTAATCAAATTACTTTCTAAACCGTAAAAACAAACAAACAAAAGTTAAGTGGCATTGTTTTTGCATTTCATTTTACTGCTGAAATGGTTGCTGGTGGGTTTCTTTGTACATAATTTAAAGGGCCGGCTCACATTTCGCTAACCTATAGGATATTAACAATTTGTACAGCAGAGGAATGTCATGGTGTTAGCTCTGGATCTGTTAATCCTCTTTTTATTCTCCATCTACATTTTGAGTATCTCAGACTGCTGAATATGTGCAGGGGTGTGAGCAGTGCAGAAGGGAGTGGTAGAGCATTAACTGAAACAACTAAAGCCTGTGTGTTTGTGCACTTTGTGAGGTGCTGGATGATCAACATCACTTAACTGGAGTCAAGGGCAGTGAGGATTTTCCCCATTCCTTCACTAACCCTCCCCCATATTCTCACCATTCTGCTAGTGGCCTGGGACGGTCTTCAGGGTTAAACTCATTAGGACATTGGTAACCTGGCACATCACTCTATCATTCATATTATACCACTTTTCCTCATGTATGAGGTTTTCTCTTCAAAAGGTTTATAATTCCAGTACAATGATGTGTGTAAAGCATTGTGGGTAGCAGGGCACTTTGGGTATGATGGATTGTCCTCATGGTGCTCAGCAAAACCGATGAAACCACAGATTTTCCTCATTTGCAGTGAACGACATGGTTGATGTAATGTGACATTCAAATCAGAAACCATCTCCGTGCAGACCAGCGCAGTAGAAGAGACCACAGCTCCTGTATGCGCATTAAACAAGCATGTTGCTCCACTGGCTGTGCATGATGCTGTACTAAAGATGTTGTACTGGAATTGTTTTGTTTTACCAAGTATTTAACAACGTTGAAATGTCAAATTGAACTCTTGGCTGCGAGGCTGTACGCTGACTATGACTCCAGGTTCAGCATAGAGTGTGTGGGTGCTTACAGAAGTGTCAAAGGCCTGGGCCCTACAATCAAAAATAAAGACAAAAAAACATTTGGAATAAAATAATGCTGTGGTCACTTTGTTTCTCCGCACCAAAATCATAACACGTCTGGGAAATGTGTGCCGACGCTGGATTATGTCCATCGGCTTTGTGTTTGAGGTGGGACTTATGTCCCAGCAAAAATACTAGAAAGGAAAAGCCAGAAGAGAAGGCACACAACAATTATCTTTTACCAAGGAGTAGTACTGTGTGCCAAATATGCTTTATAGGTTTTTAAAACGTTTGAAGCATGTCAGAACAGTAGGACTCGTTGTATTGGCTCATCAAGCTGGGGGTAATCAGAATAATGTATTAAATGCTGTTTACATTTTAACAAGACCCTTACTATGTTCTCCAAAAAACATAGCTTTGCAAAAGCAACATAATACATCCTCATTTATACTTTTAGTGCATCTGAACTGATGATTACAAAACACAACCTATAGAATTACTATTGTAGTTTCTAATAGCATATATATGCCACATTGATAGATAGATAGATCCTGTGAGGGAAATGTGTTGCAGCAGCACGATACAACAGAATACAAACATGTGTACCAATCTAATATAAGTTAAGAAACAGGTCTTAAATGTTTGCAATAAAAGTATAAAAAATATGAAATATAAATACGTGAAAAATACAAGATATGTACCATTGTATACAGTTAGACGTATGACCGTAGTATATGAATAAATAAAATAAAGACAGTGTGTTCTGCAACTAGTGCAAAATGATAACATTACGTATGAAGGAATAATGAGGTGGATCACTTTGTTTACTTGAATGGAGGCTGACCTTTTTAAAGCGGTCCACCGATACAAAGCAGCAGACTGCTCCTTTAAAGAAAAAAAAACCCCAAACAGCACACTTCCGGTAGATAGAGACAAAAACAGACAAGCTGCACAGCGGTGGGAACAGAGTCGAGGACGACCCGTCGACAACGAGCCGAGGGGATTTGTCTGAGAAAGGTGGTCCAACTACCCTTAACGCAGAGGTGAAGACACCTGCAGCAAACACACGAACAGCGACCCTGAGCCATGGTGAAGATCAGTTTCCAGTCTGTCGCGGGACAGAAAGTGGAAAAGGAGAACGATGGCGACAAGACCGAAATCCTCATTCCTCATCCGATGGTGTGTAACGCGTCGTTTATTCTCATTAAGCTTATTAATCGTGCTTATCATAGTTGAGTCTGGAAATGGTACTTATGTAATACGATGCCTGCTGTGTCCAGGCTCTGCTGCCTGGCTGGCTCTGCAGGGCAGCCTGCACCTGCACGGTCATGAGCAACCGGGTTTTTTTTTTTTTTTTTTTTGGACAGCATCTATCGCCATTAGGTTGGACAACTAAACATGACATCTGCAGGGATGCTTTCCTGTGCGCCAGAGCGCTCATTGCACCCTTCGTGCAACTTATCAGAATGTGCAATTGCATGTTCTTTGTTCAGGACTGCGTTGTGGATTACTTAAAAAAAGAAGCAATTTTTAGGCCTTTGTGTTGGATTTCATAGCATTAGTGATGTGGTCTGATGATATTTATGTCAGTGCTGGATTAAATGAACATCCTCTGGGCTGTAATAAAGGTAGAATGTAAGAAATGCAGAGATTTGGGCTGACAAAATGGCAGATGGGCTGCTGTGGCTTGCAGCGCATGCAAGATTATTTGTCACATCTCTGAAGGAGGCAGCGCAGTGGAGTCCTGAACTTTGCTGTGGCAGCATCCAGCATCCCCCTTATCAAAGATACATGGCTGAGCCCCAGAGATGATGAACCATGATGGAATATAGACAGGCATGCATATAGATTGATTGCTGCAGAAGTATAGTGCTGGGGTTGCTGCACGACTTTGAAATCTGTTTGTCCAAATGTACTGAACAGGAGCCGGACAGGTTTCGTGCTGTGTCAGGCTCTCAGCTGGCGTGAAAGCGCCTCTATCTCTCTCAGTGGGATGGGGAGAACACAAAGAACTGACAGAAGTGTGCGTGCGTGTGTGTTCGCACACGCTGTCATCTCCTTGTCCTTATGCACCCTCTGTCTCCAAATGCTCCTGCAAAAAAGCAGCACTACACACACTACACACACTGTCCTAATATTTGGCACTCACAGCACTGTTTGTGTGCTTTTTATATCATCTCTTTTTTTTAAGATAATTGAACATGAGTATTTCTTTTAAATTTCCTCTAAAAGCCACTTCTCTTATTGCCACATAATCTTTCCTTCATATGTCCAGCTACGAATAGCAGCCTTTTATAATTTTTTTTCCACAGAGCCTTTTCACAAGGTAATTTCTCCTGCTTCACTCAGTCAGCAGTCCATCTCCATTGAGCGCCGAGCCACTTCACTGTTAGTCATTATTAGTGTAAATGGAAGCGACTACTATCTGTGTGTAGTGCCACCCTGCCAACACAGGTTGGGCGCATGGCACCAACAGATGGGCTGCGAGACTGGAGGCGTCTGGGAAGATTACTCACCATCTCAGTCAAGTTTTCTCCGTCATCCTTCCTCTGGCCGGGCTTAGCGCTGCTAATTCCTTCTTTTTATGTGAGCTTCTATTTTAGCTGTTGTTAATTCAGGCCATTTTCAGCTGCTCGTCACGGTGAAGATGAGTAGGCTTGATTGAAGTGGCCTGGAAATGCTTTTCTCTGCCAGTATAATAATGTGTGTGCGTGTGTTCTCAGGATGAAGATGAGCTGGTCCTGCCGCTGCGGCCTAAGAAGTCTCCCCTCAATGGCCTTTGCTGCCTGACGTTTGGCCTGGTAGTTTTCATGGCTGGTCTTGTCCTGGCCTCCATCTATGTCTACCGATACTACTTTATACCTCATGTAAGACATCATTACCCTGTGCGTGTCTTTGCATCAAATGCTGTAATGTAATGAGAAGGTGCCGTGTGGAAAGGATATTTTTAGTTTCCGAGTTGATCTGAATGATAATAATAATGTTTGGGTGCAGATCCCAGAGGAGAACCTGTTTCACTGCAGGGTGCTCTATGAAGACTCGGCCTATGCCCCTCTGCGTGGGCGTCAGGAGCTGGAGGAAAATGTCGGCATCTACCTGGCTGACAACTACGAGAAGATCACTGTGCCCGTGCCTCACTTTGGAGGCAGCGACCCTGCTGATATAATCCACGACTTCCACAGAGTAAGGACAAACACAAATTAAAAGCAGCATGAGAGAGTCAAGTCTTTTTAATATCCCACTTGTCCAGTAGTGGTTTGGACTTTAGCTAATGTGCTAATACTTGCAATGGAAATCTTAACATACCCTCCAAAGGCTGATTTATGCTTCTGTGCTGGCTTGCATATTCCTCCGCCTCATGCAGATTGAGGGATTATGGGAATCCAACCAGTGTGGAAGCTAAGTAGTAGCCTACATTCCTGGTTGTTCAGTTGTACAACAGATACATATGCATGAAGTATGATGCCGAAGCCTTCAGTTGGGTTTCAAATGCTAACATTTTGTTTAAGATGATGAAAGGAACGCCTTTAAATTTGAACCAGATTATTGTCAAATAACCATAAATTACTAGTCTTATCACAGTGCGGGTTGGATTTCATTATGGGGCCTGTTTCAGCCAGTACAGAGAAAAAAGATACATGCAATTGGATAATCTTACAGTTTTACAACCAATCAGAGCCATTTTGTGGCAAACAAATTCAGCTCCAGATGACCACGTCACTGTTACTTTTCCGTCCATCACCACAGCCCAACCCAAACAATTTGCTCCTTTAGGTCTTTGCCATGCATTGTCAGTTTCCTATCAGACCAACTCTGCACAAGAATTTTGAGGGTGGGAAATGTTTGGGCTGGCTTCCAGTCTGGTAGAATTTATACTCTTTGGACATCATAACTTTACAAAATCCTAACTGTAATGAATTCAGTAATTGTTAAGGTATTTCACTCTGCATTAAAATGATGTACAGACTGTCAGAGAACAACTAAGCACCTGCGTTTAAAGTAGCTACTCAGTAAACTGCTTCATTTTCCAGGGACTGACCGCCTACCATGACATTGCTCTGGACAAGTGCTACGTTATCGAGCTCAACACCACCATCGTGATGCCTCCACGCAACCTCTGGGAGCTTCTTATCAACGTCAAGGTAACACAAGTGCACTATTAGAAACCGCTGCGTCTTCACGAGCCCTGTTTATTTAAGAATCCTGGGATTGGTTTTACCAAATGCTGTGAACTGGTTGAGATGTTCACATTTGACTTTACCAGTAGTCTTTATAATGTACACCTAACACTTAACACAACTTTTACCACAGGGTTTCAGAATGAGTGACTTGCTTGTTGTTGAAGAAGCTATCAGCTAGCTTGCTAGCAACACTGGAAGGTGCTAGAACTAGTCTGTCACCGTAGCTCTTCAGGATTGTTTCTATTTTGTTTTCTGGCATTTACATAATTAATTTCAACAAAAATGAAAGATATAAATTAATTAATAATACTTGCTATCTAACTGGCTGTTTCTGTCCTTGCCGCTAATGGGAGAGTAAAACCATCATCCATAATTTACGTGGATAAGTACCATAGACTGCAGTAACTGTGTCTGAAGGATTGCTCTGTTGTAATGTTGTTTATACTTTTGACAAGATGATGAAATGCAAGCATTTGGCTAATATGCAACAGAAGCTTCCTCCATTTTGTCCTCCTGACTGTTCCTCCAAAGGTCTGTTCTGTTGAGACAGTTTGCTGTTGGTCCTTGGGGAAGTTAAAGACAATTCAAAGAAAACTTCACACTCCCCTGAGCAAATCCATTGATTCCAAGTATTCCACTGTATAATTCACTTTGCAGTAAAATGTCACCTTTAAACAGTGAAAAATACGTTAACGTGTTTCTTGATTGTTTTTTTTCCCCAACTGTTTAGTGTTCCTGTTTAAAATCCTGTCCCAGTGAGCTTGTTGTTGTTGTGTCTCTCGCAGAAAGGAACATACTTGCCTCAGACCTACATCATCCATGAAGAGATGGTGGTGACTGGCAAAGTGCACAACATGCGTCAGCTGGGACCTTTCATCTACCGCCTGTGCAATGGGAAGGACACGTACCGCCTGAACCGCCGCGTCACCCGCAGGCGTAAGTCCGTGTTAAGGGTCAAAATTGTTGGAAACGTCTTAAATAGCCGATAGATGGTAGCACTGTTTTAATTTTTTTTTTCCCAGAGATAGTCAAGGTTTGACTTGATTGTTTGAACTGTGATCAGATCTGAAGTTCTGCACGCACCAAATGTAGCGATGTGGCTAATCTCCTCTCCCTGTCTGGCCCTGTTTCTCTGACAGGCATCAACAGGCGCGAGACGAAAGATTGCCACCACATCCGCCACTTTGAGAATACATTCGTGGTGGAGACGGTTATCTGCGATGAAGCGTAAACGCCGCCGCCGTCCCTGTCATCCCACGCACCCAAAGGCACATCTCCAGTCACTACCCCAGCCACTGTAGCACCCTCCTGTCGACCTGATCGTGTCTGAGTTGCACTTTACTTGTGATTTTGGTTCAATGTCCTTTCGTGAAAGGGGTTTGTGCTTTTGTTTTTTGTTCTTTTTAATTTAATTCCTCTTGTTTTTTCTGTTTCCAATAGGTAATATTTACCCTAAAGTGTGATGCAATACTAAGCTGTTGGTTCTATCACAGGATTTTCCATGTAGCAAAGTCCTTAAGCCAGTAATAATTTATCATTTCAAGACCTCTCCACTCTGGGATTTGTATGATGGTTACTGTCGTTGGGGGAGATGAGTGTCTCCATGTGTTGTCAAGGTGACTGTACTTTGTTTTTTGTTTCTCCTGCCCTGGAGGTTACTTTATGTTTCTTTGTTCTACTAACAGTCATCTCTGCAAAGCATGAAGTCTTGTTTTCCTGCGCGACTCCTTATGGATTTCTTTTTTCTTCTCATGTTCTCTGTAAAGTAAACATGTACCTGCTAATGACGAGTAGCTTGCCTTGCATCTTTATCTTCTTGCTTGCCTCTTGCTTCCTCGCTCCCCTTTCTGCCTGTTCATCTCAAGCATCATCACACAGTAGAAGGTAGACGAGGGTACATATGGCTGCATGGATTGCAGCTCTTTCAACCATTTCATTGAAATGCGTGAACACCTGTATTTATTTTTGATTCTCATTTCTCTTTTGTGTTTCTACCCCCCCCCCCCCCCCATGCATTTATCACTCATTTTTACAGTAATCTTTGTTTTCCCTTGCATGTGCATATACGAGAAAAAAGGCACTCTTAGAATGTTTTGTAAAACAACGTTTAATGCCTTAGTCCAGAGTCAGACACTGGATTAAAGTCAGTACCACTGAATGGGAGCACATTATATGTTAGCTAAACAAAGCCAACTTTGAACTGTATATTTTGTCTGCTAATGAAAACATGTCTGTGAATAAAGTAGTAAAAAGAACTGAATCTGTTGATGCTTCTGCTTCCAATATGACCTATTAACTGCGCTATTCAATCTCTACATTTTATTTTTTTTATATTTTTTTTGTGTGTATAGATAGATATTCACTTTTAAAATGTGTTAAATACTTGTGCTGTCCATTAGTACACTTGACATATTTTCAAACTGTATAGTTGCAACGTGGAAGAATATTCATTTAGCATTTTACTCAGAAAATGATAATTGGTTTGAAAGATTCAAGTCAAAAGATAATTAACCTTGGATAACAGTTAAATAAGAAATTTGGTGGCACACCATGACTTTCAGGTATCAGATGTCCATGGAAAAGGGTGGCAACCAGGATTTCCAATGTCACCAGATATTTGAAGTAAAAGAACCATATTCACTTAAACAATTTTGTTTTTGTATAACTGCATTTTAGTTAAATTCAGACATAGTAATTTTTGACATGTGGCAACACCATGCATTGTGGATACCTTCAATGTTTCCACTGAAGTTTGGAGGATTTGCCTTAAATTCTGTTGTTTGTGTTTGAAGGCATTTAAGTTAAACAATTTATTTCTGTCTGCAAAGTCAGGCACTGTAACATGGATATTTGATGCTCTGAAATGGTGCCAAAATAATGGGTAAGTAGAAAAAAATAAATTGAATCCATTTTGGAATAAGCCTTCACAGGACAAGCAGCTACAGAATCGCTGTGACTACTTTCCGGATGCACTGTATCTTTGGCTTCTCTTGAGTGTTCAGTATTGTTCTATTATTATCTCTAACTGAAGATGATTTCAGTTTGCCACCAACAGTTTCAAAATTGGATCATTTGTGGGTTTTGCAACTCTTTCTGATTATTCATTATTATGCAATGAAGTTATCTGAACTTATTTTTAATGCCATCATCTTTATCTTGCATCACACCCACTCTTACTACCAGAAGCATGGCTGTTATCTGTACAGTGTTTGCTCTTTTTATTTGTAGCTGAACGTGAATACATAGTAAAAGTGTGTCTGTCGGTGGCTGCATTTGAACTGTTGTTTGAATAGTAGTACTGTAAGTTAAGACAATTAAAGATGAAGTCCAGTATAGGACGTTCTGCCAGTTCTCATTGCCTAGCTGCATTTGCAGCAAACGCTTTTGGATCTTTTAAAATCTGCAGATGAGGCTATCTAGATCCTCACAGTCTGCCGCAGGCTTACACAGACGCCCTTCCATCTGATAGGGTTTAGGACTGGAGCTGTTGGCTTAGCTATGCAGAACAAGTCCCAAACAAGACAAAAGCCTGAATAAAAGGATTTATTTATAATGTACATAACGCATAAGAGAGACAAGCCATGGAATTGTGTGAAGCAATCAAAACCATGATCTCACAAAAGGAGACAATTGAATGAGATTTTTTTTTCTAACCAAAAAGCCAACTGCACGACTGCATGACTATAAGCTAAATATGTCAAACATTATGAATGTGAACACATAAATCTGAGTGCTTCAGCTTTAATCCATCGGTATTCAGCTCAAAATTCACATCATGCTAGTCTTGTGTGCTAACTTATTTACAAATCTTCTGCCAGTAGCATCACCTTCAGTGTACATTTATATCCATCTTATCTAGCAGTTTTAGCAAGAAAGCATTTTATAAGCATTTCACTGACAAGACGGTCACTCTTGGATCCAAAATAGCGTAGTATGTCCAAACAGACAGCTGCTAAAATAGAAAACCACAATGTTAGATTGGAAATCTGACACCACCACACTGAGAATAGAGTGTCCCTTATCCAGAGTTCTCTTCACAGAGCTATATCCTCTGTTTTGTTCTCCTTTTTCTTCCAGAAAGCATCAAAAGAAAAACAATACAATAGAGGATCCAGGCAGCAGTTCATAGAGGCCAGGCATAACATGGGCTGGAGAACCTGTTTACTGTAGCTTACTGTAGCACCAAGTGAGACAGGCATTATACATATAGTGAACATAACTAAGTTCATGGCAAAAATCAGCATTACATTCACCTTGTTCTGAACCCTCGCAGAGTCACTGAGGTGATTGCATAGAGTCCATGACACCATGGAGGTGCACACAATGTTGACTGCCAGCAGGGCAGATACTACAATTAGCTGCAGATAAGCCATGCCAGACCTACCTGGACTCTTGTCAAGAAAATTAAAACAAGTAGGTGTGTTATTCTTGGATGAATCTCGTAGAGATATGATAACCTCTGGGATATTCGTCAGCACCACGAACAGCCAAATAATTGCAGCAGCTTTCCAGGCATTCGATGAAGTTCGAACATGGCGTGACCTCAGAGGATAAACTACAGCCAGCAGCCGGTCCACGCTGATGAAGGTGATGATCAGGCAGCTGATGCGGATGTTGCTGCGAAAAAGCATTTGGGTGACGATGCATGCAATTCTGCCAAAAGGCCAGGTGCCCGTTGAGTAAAAGTAGATCCTCAGCGGTAGGGGGATTACGAACAGAAGGTCTGAGATCGCCAGGTTGACCATGAAGACGGCACTCGGCGATTTGAGGCTGTGTCGGTGAACCAGAATCCACAGTGACAGGGCATTGAGAGGCAGACCAAGTGCCAAGATGCAGCCATAGGACACAGCGTAACCCGGTTCAGGTCCTCCTTGGATGGTGCTGTTTGCCATCGCCATTTGAGAAGAGAAATGCTTCTCAGAAGCTCTTAGATTTTAAAAATGATGACAGGAAACTCAAGAAACCCAACTCATGCACCGCGATAACAGTTATGTGAATCCCTGTCATGGTGACAACACAGCCAGCCTCACCTGTGTATGCGTCATCTCATTTTAACAATACAAGTTATGTTGACTATATGTACTTGACCATTTAAATCTGGTGGTTTATCAATAGCAATGATACATCTGTATCATTACATCAGTTGTAAAGCAGGAAATATGCTTTACATTCGTTTCTGTATTAATTAAAGGGAAGATGTTTTTTCTGCTTGCTTCTCACGCTTATCTCCCTCCTGTCTGGCTTTCTGTTTCCTCTGAGCAGACTGGTCTGCCCACACGAGCTGGTTTCTGCTCAGACTGTCTTCCTGTTAAGAGAGATTTTTCTTGCCATTAGCCTATAGTTTTGTTTGCAGCATGCAATCACTGTGGCATTGTTTCAACAAGCTTTTGTAATGTCACAAGATTTATTTCCATTCAATGTTGCATTCATTTTTCACCAAGATCTTGTATTGATGATGGGAGAGTCTGACCACTGCACAAAGCCTTCTCTAGCACATCCCAAGGATTCTCAATTGGGTTAAGGTCTGGACTCTGTGGTGGCCAGTCCATGTGTGAAAATACATGCCAATGACTCGACCCTTCTCAAACAGACTAACATTGTTCCCACAATCACAGGATGTGTCTTTCGACATGGTTGTCTAAGAAATGGGAAGCTACCTATTGCCTCAGTTGCGGTTAAACAACTCGTTGACAGCTAAAAGATAATCACCCATGCAGTAATTATTCAATAGGAGGCTCGTACCTATTTGCTTAGTTAAATCCAGATGGAGACTTTCTTTTGGCCAGGCAGTGTATTTCAAACTTCAGCCGCCCTTTAAATTGTGAAGGCTCAGGCAGATTCCTTTGATTCCGGCAACACACGATGGCTGAAATATGATTGAATAAAAGCTCTAGTGCAAAGTTGCACTACAGGAATCACCACAGCATTGAAAAGAATAGGCTGGTTTTGATAATGTTTAGGCCAGCAGAGAAGGCTTTGTTGGCCTGTGATTTTTTGTCTTCCTTATGTCAGAGGATTGTCCTATAATTTCTCATCCAATTTACGCAACATAGATACTGCAAGACAAACAAAAATGTTCCCCTTCAATATTTAAAACAACACCTGCAAACTAGACTCAAATCCAATCCGCTGCTATGCTCACATGACATTTGTCGCACTGCAACACATATTCAACCCAGCCCTGCTCTGATCATCCACTCGCTGCATGCCTGCAAGCTACACTGCTGCTCGTCGCCTCTGCTGCTGCTGTCAGCATTTAAAAAGTCCCAGCCCCACCTCAGGGTCCACCTGTTGGCCCAGAGAAGTCTTCTCTCCCATGTGGTCATGCCCCACTCCCTGCTAAGTGGAGATTGTTGTGTCCTTGTGTTCTCAGTCCCTGAATGAGCAGTTTGTCTTCCTGTCTCGCTCCTTCTTGAAGTAACATAAAAAAATTCCCTTTTTTCAAGTTAACCCCTTTCCCACTCACTCATTAATGTCACAGTTTGTGCTTACTTGGATAAATTTGCATCGCACTACATTGTTCCAGTTTAGGAAATATTTAAAAAAATATCGCCAACCACCGAGCCAGCCCACCTGATCAGATTCTCCAACCTGGAGAGGTCTGCTCTTTGAGGCGCTCCCACCCCAGCACACCACAGCATAGGACAGAAGTAATTAACCATCTGTTCTTTTAATACTTGAAATTACCCAGATGTAAACAGGAATGAACACCTTTACATGTACTATTTCCTTTATGTTGTAACAATCTATGGCCTTGTGCTTGAAAGATCAAATGAATTATGTCTGTATCTTAGTGTATCTGTCCGTGTGTGTACGCTGTATATGTGTGGTTATGGGATGCTTTCACTGCGGTACATACTGATGCAGAACAGGAAGAGGAAAAAGTCAAAAGCTACTGCTGTAACTCAACCATTACAAAAAAGCCATTACAAAGCACAGAGATCTCCTTACATCACCAAGCTGATGCTCTATTTTGCTGAGCAGTTTATATATAGAAATGACACACACTCGTTCTATCTTTCTCTCTCACACACACACACAAACACACACACTCAAACACAAACACACACACATCCCCACTCTCCTCTCATGTGTAGATCATAACAATGACCAGCACATATTACAGACTCCACACTGTACGGTGCAGCCCCTTTCAGGGAATATATAGGGAGCTGCAGAGACAAGACATTCTTATGAGCCACAGGGTGGACATGCATTAAATTTACTTTAAAGCATCTTATTTGGTAGTTAAGATGTTTTTCTCTCCTGCCCGCTGTCTCATCCCTCTGCTTCTCTTCAGCTTCGTTGATCCTGGTGAGTTGAAGGATACTCCACTAAATGTAATAGTTGATTTTAAACCTAGATCTAGTTTGATCTTATACATTGTTCTAAAATTAGTGATTTGATGATTTACTGAGATTCAGAATTAAACAAAAAATATCAAGAATTACTGTAACAAGACGTACCAACGTTTTTAGTTAGTAGTGGTAGTTAGTTTAGTTAGTGTACAAAAGTAGTTGTGTACACAATTTCTTTTTACTTCTGACATTCATAAACTCAGGGCTAATTTATCAGTTTGATGTAAGGCACAAACTGAAAGATCCACATGGTCCCAGGTTTGATCCTATATATGGACTACATACTCCATTTAACAAGAAGAAAAAAAAGAAATTATTCTGGTGATGACAACAAGACTCTTGGGAAACTGTTGTCAGATGTTGACTGTTTCTAAAATAGATCATACATTTTAGAGGAAGATATTTAAGTTTTTTGGTCAGCCAGTCAAATGAACATCAAAGCCTTGGTGAAGAGTTAGCAAATGTGATTCACCTCAGTGCGCCGCTCATATAGTCAACATAAAACTCTGACTCTGGTGTTCACCCCAAATACAGCCACAACTGTTGAGTTGCACGAACTTTCGGTTTCTCTCACAGGCTTCTACTGTTTTATTGTCCACACAGTCACAGTTGTCCTTCTCTGTTTTCCCTGCTTCTTTGTTTGTTTCTTTTTTTGTTGGCAGGACGGATTTTGAGGACGATCAAGGAGCGCGTGCGTTACCTCCAGCTGCAGAAAAACAAGCAGCTTCTCCTGACGCTCGCAGCCAGTGATCATCAGCCTCTCCAGCACGTGAAGGAGGCCTGGATTCACCAGCCGCTGGACCACTTCAACCGACAGGACACTGCTACTTTCCCTCAGGTTGAGAAATATTAAACAGTACTTTCTACGTTTATGTCCTTTATTAGCTGCAGGAAGGGCATTTTGTTTAAAGCATCAAATAGATATCCAGTGTGAGTTACTTGTGAGGATTTCTGAATGAAGTAAAGCTGATAAAACAGCTGCCTTGTCAGCATAAATGATAAAATAGGCTGCGGCAAAACATTCCTGCTGTCCCACTGACCTCTGCTGCATTCAGTTTGTTCAACAGTTCAAAGCTGAACTCTATACCAGCATATACCGCACAGCGACGAGTGAGCTCTCCGTCCAGAGAAATCTAGACTGGTTAAACCTTTTAACCACTACACATCCTCTAGGCAGTTACAGAATTCTGTTTCTTGGCAACATGGATTGAAATATTCGTCTTCATTATAGCTGTTCCAGGCATTTGAAGCTGCCATTGTGCATTAAGTAAAGGGCTATTCACTGGCACCAAGGCCTTGAATGAATAAAGCAGTTCTTTCTTTCTTGATTTTTTTTTTCTTTTTTGTAGTATTTTCCTAAATCTCACTGTCTGTCTGTCTGTCTGTCTGTCTGTCTGTCTGTCTTCCAGAGGTTCTTTGTGAACGAGGCCCACTGGCAGCGTCCTGATGGGCCAGTGTTTCTCTTTATTGGAGGAGAAGGGCCCATCTTTGAGTTTGATGTCCTGGCAGGTAACATGGGACACAGCACATGTCTGTACATGTCTACACCCGCACCCTTAAAGAGCAGACAGGCAGATGAAACCGCACAACTCGTGCTGTGAATTTTGCACACACAAAAGTGCAAATGTAATGATTAAAGCATCACTGTAAGATGAGAGCTGGCTGCAAGCACACTTTTATCTTCTTCTGCTCTAAACTATTGATCACAATCACCCTCACAAGTATGTAATTTCGTTAGAAAGGAAGAACTTCTGGGCCGCTTGAAAAACAATCAGTTTTGAATGCAGTCTTCCAGAAATTTAACAGATGCAGCTTCAGGGTTTTGTCTGCGTTACGTAATCTTTAGTATTTTGGACGATTGTGGAGAGAATGTAAGGCAACTGAAGACAACACATTCGATTATGGGAAACTGTGATGGCTTTTTATGAACTATTTGGCTATATTTCATAGACCAAATTGTAAAATGTTTAATCAATAAAAAAATAATCTGCATAATCAGTCCCATCAATGGAAATGCAAGTTTGGTTCTCAGAGTTTAGGTCCCTTAAAAACTAACCAGCATTATTCCTTGTATGTGTAATTGCAGTGTTTTAATAGTAGCGTACCTGTTAGCAGATTTAAACCATCGCCAATATAGACTGACTTTACTTTAATTTGCTGGAGGACTTTTTTTCTGGTGCTTTACAAAACTTCATGGCCTCAGCCAGAAGCCTTTTAGACTGCCTTCTGAAGTGTCAGTCTGGGAAACTGACTGATAGTGTTGTTGCTCCTCACCTCATCACACATTTAACTTCTTTCAAAGTTCTGTTCACTTTTAATCCTCTCTGCTGCAGCACTTCTTGTTAAAAAAATAAATAAAAATTAAATAAAATGAAACGTTGCTCAACCCTGAATGTTATCGGCTTTAAACATATTTTCCCAGGTCACCATGTCGACATGGCTAAAGAGCATGGGGCTCTGCTGCTGGCTGTGGAGCATCGTTTCTATGGTGACAGTGTCAATCCTGATGGCCTCAAAACAGAGAACCTGGCCGATCTGAGTAGTCAGCAGGCGTTAGTATTGGTTGTGTGTGTGTGTATATACATGTGCAAATGTGTCTTCACCCTACTTTCTCCTGACATCATCTACCTTAATGCATATAAATGTGCACCTGTCTTTTTTATTTTATTTATTCATGTTCATTCAGTTTTCCCTTTTCTTTCTTTTTATATATTATATATATATATATATATTGTATGTGTGTGTGTGTTTATAGCTGAGTGTTTACTTTGCCTCTCACTGCTTCACACCAGTGACAACAAGTCCAAAGTATGTAGAGGAAACACTGATCAAACACTTGCATCAGAAGTTTTCCAGTATGGTGTACACTGTGGACACCTACTAGCCAATCAGATTTAGGTTTTAGCACACATCATAAAGGATACAATGATTTTCCCTGGATGACCGTCGTTCAAGAATAAGGACATTTCTGGAGGATGGGAAACAGCATCAACCCTGTTGAGCATTTGAATCTGTCTCGCCCTGTTTCCTTAATCCTTTCCTAAGTAGTTTTCTGTGTATAAAGGCAGATGTGAGAGAACTAGTGTGTTTCTGCATGACTTTCCTTCTGCCTTTTGATCTCTCCATTTACATTTGTCTATATGTCTTCTATTGTATCCGTAGTTTTACATCAGCTGAACGTTTGTATTTTGTTCCCTTTGGTTCAGGCTTGCTGACTTGGCTTTGTTCCACCAGTACATCAGCCAAAGCTTCAATCTGAGCCGCAGGAACACCTGGATCAGCTTTGGCGGCTCGTACTCTGGAGCTCTGTCTGCCTGGTTCAGAGGAAAGGTGCAAAATGAGCATTCAAAGCTGCTTAAGACTTAAAACTCTTTGCTTACAAACGTGGCACATCATGAACTTGGAATATTAATTCTGTAGGCAAAACTGGTTCTTTGGGAATTTGTTTACTTTTATCCTAAAATACGAAATATTGCCATAACTTGTGTGTGTATCTCTGGAGAAAGGTGGAAAAGAAGATGAGCCTATGAATTCCTCTCCCGCTCTGATGGCTTACACATGTTTCAGTAGCAATGAACAACACAATGTCTAGCTCAGATCTATGGATACTGAAGTGCAATAGTTGGAATAGATTTCCAACATATGAGACAAAATGTGCAAGAACTACTTTATAATTCCTCCTCCATACTGCCTCCAAACATGTGACTGTGAGTGTTTGGCGTTCAAGTGGTAACAAGAGCCTTGAGAACGCTGCTGCTAGGTGACCTTTGAGCGTCTAAAAAGCAGTTTCATTTTCATATAATAAGTAGGCAGGCAAAAATATCCACACCAAACCTTGTCACAGGTAACAGAGCTAGACACACTCTTCTAGCAAAGTTCATAATGTTAACCATCAAAGACAGAACCCATTAAATAACGTGTTGCTAGTTATTTATTCAATTGTCTCTCCATTGTATTTAGAGTAGACCTGCAGCATGAGTGTTGCAGACTGAGTGTTGCAGAGCGCAGAGGACTGAGTGTTCAGAGTTGTGTCTTGTGAGAGTCCGTATGAAGATAAATGAAAACTTAGCACACCACTGTAGTTTAAAGTTTGTCAGTGCTCGGGGACCCCTAATGACCTGGGTCCCCAAACAGCTGCCTGCATTTCCTGTTGACAAGCTGCACCTCTGACACCTCTGTGGCTCAAGTATTTGTTTTGGAAAGTGGCAGTTAGAGGGAAAAGACAAGATAAAACTTTGGATGTGCAGGGATGTAGCTTCCTCAGATGGGATTGTCTGACATTAAACTACTACTCTTCTCATTTAAAAATGGACTTATACCATTATATTGGTTTTTGAAACTCACTTGATGCATTTTCTTTTCTGCATGTCACACAGGCCGAAAAATAGACATTATATGAATCTCCTTTTAGCTCTTGTCTCTCTTCTGCAGTTTCCCAGTCTGGTGTATGGAGCTGTGGCCTCCTCTGCTCCGGTTAAGGCAACGCTGGACTTCTCTGCCTACAATAATGTAAACTGACACTCATCCATAAATAGTATGGTCTAAAAGCTTACTCAGCACCATCAAGTTGGTAAAAAGATATTATAGATCTCATAATTTTGTTATCATATTTGTTTCAAATATCAAATTGTTCTGCCTAAATGCAATCCAGTTTCGAGAAATAATTCTTACATTCCTATAACAATGTCTTCCCTGCGTGCAGAACTGTACCAGTTTAGTGATCCAAGTTTCCATCCCTCTCACACATCTGCTGTCTCCTCTGTTTCAGATTGTTGGCTTGAGTCTGAAGAACATGGCAGTTGGTGGCTCTGACAAAGTGTGAAAACTCCCACCTGTCATATGATAGCCATTAAGTTCTTGTCTGTTACTTTTTGTGTTAAAACCAGACTCATCCTCTCTTCACAGTGCCTGGCTAAAGTGCAGGAAGCTTTTGTTGCTGTGGAAGCTGCACTGATGAGTGGAAATATCAGTCAGGTGGCCATGGACTTTGGATGCTGTCAGATCCCCAAGGATCCTGCTGATCAGGTGATGGTAGCTGAAATTTTAATGGGATTCAAAGTGGCTGGTGTGATTCAGTGTACCAACCGTAACCTACTGCTTCTAACTGCTAACCTACCACCCGTGACAATGAGGTACATGGTCCAGTACGTTTAACCACATCCCAGTGTACTGAACAAAAACAATTGATTGCTCAGCATACAACCACTAAACAGGCCTCCAAATACATTGTTGGATAGTGAAAGGATTCTTTACATGAACTTTGCACACTTGTGCTCCACTTCTCCGTGACACTTTTTCTGACATACTTTTACAGCTGGGCTCAAGAGGGTTTCCATCAAGAACCATTGTATGTCTATTTAGATTTTAAAACTAGACTGGCTATTATTTTACACTATCAGCAGTATTTACAGTAGTTATCATGTAATTTTCCACATAGCTAACACACTGTAGCAGGGTTTAGCTCACTTGTCTATTTCTATGCACCAGTAGAAGAAGCTAAGACATCTATTAGCCTGTTCTTTATTTACCTGGTTTTCCTACTTTATTTGGCCTTGTGTTTAACTTTAAACTATTTAAACCTGTCATTTAATTTTTCCTCTAGCTATTTATCTATGCAGTTGCTAAATTGCTAAACCGTATGTTCAATAGGAGCTACAGTAGCCGTCTCATCCATTTTCCAAATAATGTCAGCTTACTTTGGCTAACTCTTTACTGCCTCAATATCTGAACCAATAATTTGAATAGTACATTTAAAAGTTTATCCCACTGACGATTTATCTATTCATTTTAGCCACTTGCTAAATATACCCCATACATGTGTCTCATTTGCAACATGTGTCCTTCAGGTAAATATCATGATTTCTTCTTTCACGAGTGGACTCTTTTACGTCACTTGCTCAATTCAGACGGAGCTGATGCAGAACCTGGCCGACATTTTCATGGGAGCAGTGCAGTACAACGAAGAAGGGGTGCTCATGTCCATTGAAGAGCTGTGCGGTGTTATGACCAACACGAGTGATCAGTTTGAGGAAGAGGTGGAAGCTTACAGACGCCTTATGAAGGTCTCCCAGGTATGGAGAGGCTTCCTGTTCACATATTCACGTATTACCACTAGATGTCACTGCCGGACCATTTTTTGTGACTTCATGCGAGAAGAACTTGTTGTCTTTCTTGTGTTATGGTGTTAATCAAATGTTAAGCTTTACTTTTCTATGCAGCAAGTAGTTTTCAATGTTTTACGTGTTTTGTTTTTTTTCTTCAATGCGTGTCTTTGTTCGTGCACTCTGCAGATCTATCGCTCCACCAGTAACGAGCCATGTCTGGACGTCTCCCATGAGAAAACAATAAAAGATCTGATGGACACCTCTCTCCACTCTGGCCGGAGAGCAGAGAGACAGTGGACGTACCAGACCTGCACTGAGTTTGGCTTCTGTACAGCACATCTGCACACACGCACAGCAACACAAACAATAGTCAACATCACTGTTTACAGCTCTCTCTCTTTCTCTCTCTCCGTGTATGTGTGTAGACCAGACTTGTGAGGATGCCACTTGTCCATTCTCTGGGATGCTGACTCTGCAGGCTGAGACTGAGCTCTGTGCCATGCTCTTTGGTATTTCCCGGCATTCTGTGTCTGCACACATCGCCTTCACAAATACTTACTATGGAGGAGGCAACCCATCCACCCACAGGGTCCTCTATGTCAATGGTGAGACTGGGTTTACTAGAAACAGAAATTAGCAATATGACCCCACATTACTCATTCTAAGGTGTTTTAAAGTTTTTATATTCATGGGCCGACTGGGCCTTTCTGTGTGGAGTTCTCCCTGTGTCTGCGTGGGTTCTCTCTGTGTACTACAGCTTCCTCCCAAAGACAAGATTATTATGTTAATTGGTGATTCTATATTAGCCGCATGTGAGTGTGAATGGTTGTCTGTGTCTGTGTTAGCCCTGCGATAGACTGGCGATCCTGCCTTTCGCCTGATGACAGATAGGCTCCAGCACCCCCTGCCACCCTTCACAGGAACAACCGGTTACAGAAGATGAATGAATGAATTAATGAATGATATAGTGCTTAACTTGTTGTGCCGTGGGTCTCTGTGTGTACTGCACAGAATTGACAATAAAGCAGACTTTGACTTAAAATCTATGTCTTGTTCGTTGATTTTAATAAACCAGTGGTGCAGGACTACATGCGTATTACAGATCTGTATTATCACTGCTACAGGTGGAATTGATCCATGGAAGGAGCTGTCAGTGGTCCAGGGTACGACAGCAGATGAAGAAGAGGCTCAGACAGTTTTCATCAAGGACACTGCTCATTGTGCTGATATGGCGAGTGGAAGAGTCACCGACCGCCACTCGCTCAGGAAAGCCAGACAGGTACTGTACAGCATAATAAACATGTACATTATCAAGTCATGAATATTCCTCTTACTGGAGCTTCAGAACATCTATATGTGACAACACACTTCCAAGGTCAGTGACTGTTGGTAAAATATTATTGCCCACACTGTTGTTCACCTCTTTCCACGTCTGTCTGAAACAGTTATTGTTCATTCTCTTCTTTGTTGATTATATTGCTTGTGAAGAGAACACCTCCTTACATTATTTCAGAGATTAAAAAACAAAACAAAAAACTAAATCAATGGAAATCACATTCGGCTCAAAAAAGCCTCCAAAAATTAAAGCAAAGTTAATGTGAGGCTTTATTGCCTATTGTTTTTTGTGATTTTTAGTCCCTCGTTGCTCAACCACGTTAACAAATGGCACTGAAAAGTTAATTAAACTTTTCAGTTTTCCAAATAGAACAACAATAACACTTGATTTATCACTGAGCTCAGCTTCATAACAAGAAAACCTTCTCCTTAGTTTTATGATTTCAGCCACTGCGTCAACTGCTATAGGGTGTCAACATGGAGGGCTCTAGCACAACGAATTAAAGTGTTGCACTTACACATGCAAGCACACGCTGCCAGTGATTCACTTTGTAACACGAACACTGTACTGTACTGTTTACCTTGTGGAAGATGATATAATTGCCACTTTTAGAGTATCATGAAAAATCACCACCTTGCACACACACAGGATTAATGTAAGTCATGATGTCATGATGTAAACGCATATCAAAGCAAGTCAATATGTCAAACAGTCAGTCATTTTCAATACCCATTTAGTCCTGTTAAGGGTCACGGGGTCACTATCGCAGCTGCCATCAGGCGAGAGGCAGGGGTAACACAGAGACAGACAACCATTCACACCTATGGGCGATTTAGAATAACCAATTAACCTAATGAGCATGTCTTTGGATGGTGGGAGGAAGCCGGAGTAAACGGAGAGAACCCACGCAGACACAGGGCAAACTCCACACAGAAAGGCCAGCCGGCCCATGGATTCGAACCGGTGACCTTCTTGCTGTGAGGCATCCGTGCTTACCAACTTGCCGCCCCAAGTCAATATGTCTTTAACATATTTTTTTTTTACATTTTTTACATGTATTTAATATTATTCTTACTTAGATTTATGCTCATTGAACCATATAACAAATCCCTTGTAATTATGAGAGTAGATCTGATTCTGATTCCTTCTCATAGTATCATAAACCAGTGTGCAGTGTTGGGCATCTGTTCAGCCTTCAGATGCCCCAACTCAAGGCTGAACATGATGTCCAACGTCCCTCATCATATCACAAGCACTGGAACACATTTTTCTCACAACAAGGACTGTGGATTTTTTTATTAATTTATTTTTTCTTGCGTTATATACATGCTCTAGATTACAGTAACTAATAATTCATGTGTACATGTGAGCCTCGTATAGAGATCCTTTTGGAGTATGTGAACATATCATTTAATCTAAAGTGATTCTAAAATATCTCATTAATAATAATAATATCTCATTAATTCTCATTAATTAAAATGAATGATTAATAATCATTAGTTGTAATATACACGTTTCTTTTCGAAATTCCACCTTAAAGTCATTACTCACTTACAGAAACACTATAAATCACACTCTTCAGTCATCCCACACAAATGTGACCTTAAACCTACAAATGAGTAACAACATAAATACAGCAATCATGTTTTGTAAATGTGGTTTTGCTTGTCTCCACATCTCTTCACCTCTCAGGAGATTGAGAAGCACGTGGCTGGCTGGCTGAAGACAGCTGCCCAGGAGTGGATGGAGAAAAGAACAGCCTGATCAGATCACATTATAACCTACATCAGGTCTTATCACCGTCCCCTGAAACTGATAAGAAATAGTTAATAATCTGGCCTTCCTGCTCTGCTCCATCCTCCATTTCCTCTCCCTTGGTCTTTGCCTCTTTCACTCTCCATCTATAACAGCCTCATAGCACTGCAGTTGGTCTCAGTGTTTGTGTAGTTCTTTGTGTATTTCTTTACTTAAGCTCCTTGCCATTTTTATTTTGGACTTTGTACTCAGTTTTCTGGTTGAATTACAAACTTTCATGGAGATTTTTATCTGCTGATTTCATTTTATATACTTGCAATGATATGATGCCTGTGTTCCACTTAATAACTTTTTCTAGTTCTGGTAAAATAAAATGTTTTGGCTGGGGTTTGTTTTTACAGTACGCCTCAGTAGTCATAACCTTGTAGAGTCACTAGGGTGTGGTATTGCTGCATAGCTGGGAATCCCATGCCTCGAGGCATTGACGTCCATCACAGATGAACCAGTGTGAGATGTCACAGTGAACCTGTACGTGTGATGTGTTTATGTATATTTTTAACAGTGAGAGATTCATGAAGAGATGAAAAGTGTTGGTTAGAGGAAGGTGAGGAAGCACCAGTTGTCCCAGGACCATCTGTTTCCCCGTGTGTGTGTGTGTGTGTGTGTGCACGCGTGTGTTTGTGTGAGAACCGCTCAGCAGGGGGTCAAAAGTGGGAGGTCATGACCCTGCTGACCCCGTGGGAGTGGAGATCATCAATCAACTAGAGGCTGGACAGAGCAGCAGGAGGGGACACACACACAAACACACACACACACACACACATGCATGCATGCCCACAACAAAGATACTGTAACAAATACAGTATGAAATTCAGAAATTCATTTAAAGCACTTTTGAATCAACCAAACATTACAAAGATGTTTTGCTGAATTATGTCGAATTATTCTTCTAGATAATTAATGGCTTTCATTAATTTTCCTTTTATTTTATGCCTTAAGGTGTCATTGATTTGAGTCCACAACCACACACATACATAAAGGCCTCTCAGACTGGCCAAATAGGCCGCGTGTGTGTGTTTTCATTGATAATATCCTTGCTTTCTTATTCATGGGAAACTCACTGATGCTATCACCTCAGCACAGAGGGAGAGCAGGGCAGCTGGAAAGAACCTGAAGCACTTTTTCACCGCAGTCCTTCCATTTCATCCTGTTGCTATCAACCTTCATCTCTTTACTATTGTAAATAAGCACACACCCACAAATAGACACACACACTTCCACAAACTCCAAGAGCCACTATCTGGATTATCAGCCAGCACTTGCAGAGCGACAGGGCATGCTTTTTCTCTCCCCCCAAGCCTCCTACTTACCCCCCTCCTCCTCCTCCTCCTCCTCCTCCTGCAGCCTGTCCCGTTGATCAATGAGGAAGTTCTTGGGCCTCAACTATTAATCAGAGCCTATCGGCTATCTGTCTGCCGAGCCAACCAATCACGGCCCTGCGACAGCTGGGCCATGAAAAATGTGGCCTGGTGGATGGAGGGGAGGTTGGAGAGGTTGGGGAGTAAAGGGGGAGGGGTGGTGGTGGGGTCGTGGAGAAGAGGAGGGAGGTGAAGGAGCACTCTATCTGATCCAAGTCAGGTCACGGCTGCACAACTGCACTTAATGCACTTACAGTTGATTCTTAACACGGTGATGGCTGCCGCACCCATACACGCCTCAGCGATACAGACAGAATAATTCATTTCATTCAACACACTTTGTCCCTGATTTACATTTTAGATCGAACTGAGGCATTTTGCAGCCCTGCAGCACCCACTCTGTTACTGTTGCTTTCATTTGGTGGTAGTTAGAGTGAAAAAATCTGACAAAAAGTACAGTGAACGGTGTCTTTATGGACGCCTGTGCTGCAGAAAGTTCTCCGCCGAGGATTATAACGCTGCTGATCTGTTGTCCAATAACGAGGCCTGTCCTCACACCTCAGAGCTTCATCAACACGCTACCATCCCTCTTCTGCATAATCACCATGCTCACACTCATCCATTCACATCTTATTGCCATGATTAGATTACATCTAATGCTATTACACCGCTCCCATCTCTCTCCCTCCTCCTCACTCCACCTCTGTCTCTCTCACCCTCATCATAGATTTCTTGCAGATCTTATTAGTGTGTGATGCGGACCAGGTCTCCCCCTTTGGATTTATGAACCCTCCGAGTTCTCTCCTTTAATCTCTCTCTCCTCCTCCACTCCCTTCCTGCATCTGTCCATCTATCATTCCCAGGGTTGGCTTGGGCGGAAGAGTATTAATCCCTCCATCCCATCTCTCACTCCTCTGGACAGATGAGGAGGTGGAGGTGGTGCAGGTGGTGGAGGAGGAGCGGTAGAGGGTAGGAGGCCTCAGATTACTTTTCATAACATTTCCGTAGCATTGTGGGGGGGAAATGAAGAGGCATAGTAGGTGATGTATGCAAATTTACCCCATGATAGGTCACAGCTCTGATACCTTCAACAGGTATGAGAATGGGCGGAAGATGCTGCAGACGAGAGTTTGTGTGGGTGGAGTGCAGAGACAATAACTACAGATGGGCTGATAAACAACTTGGTGTGAGCGTGTGTGTGAGCTGTTCACTTTGGTGCATGTTTATTGTGTAAGTTGAAGTTTGTATGTGTGTAAGCCATAATGGGGTTTATGCAAAAACGTGTCCTCCTGCAAATCATGCATTTCTTCTAAAGGGCAACAGAAACTGCATCTTATTACCTGTTGATGTCTGCCAAACATGAACACACACACACACACTTCAGTCACACACATACAGCAGAGTGTGTGCAACTGAATGCAATAAGCTCTGGGAAATCAATTTGACAGATCGGGACATTTAATAAGTCTTGTCCTTGCAGGCCTAATTTTGTAAAAGATAAATAAAAGAGTGAGAGAGAAAAAAAAACAAAAGAACAAATTCAGCTTAAAAAAGAAAAAAGAAATAAACCTTTGACCAGGAGCCAGGGTAAAGGAGACCCTCCTCCCCCTCCACATCCAAGCCTGTGCAGTGACAGGTAGATTAAGGGGCGTGATAGATGCCCCCCCTTCGTATCTCCCTCTCTCCATCTCCCTCCCTTTCCCTCCCCTCCATCCATCATGGCGGCTGGTGTAATTGCGGCTGCGTGGGGCTGGCAGAGGGAGCCTCCATCCATCTCCTTAACAACAAACAGTCACGAGGACGGATGGCGCTGCGCTCCCCAGTTAATCTCCATCTATAAGGGGGGGCGGGAAGGGGACCGGGGAGGAGGGGAGGCCTGGAGAAGAAGAAAATAACAGAAGGGAGAAAGGTGGTGTTGGCCCACTATAAACAAAAAGAAATGGGGAAGGCAAAGGCAAAGGGAATGAGAGATGGAACGATGGTGAGATGCCATGCCAGGTAAAAAGAGTGGGCATGTAAAAGAAGATCAATGACCTGGGTTTGGGTGAATGGGAGAAACTGGGGGGAAAGTTTGCAAACAGGCTGCAAGAGCAGGTCGATAAGGGCGGATTTGCTTGGCGAGCGTGCCAGAAGAAAACAGGAGAAATGGAGGGATGGAGAGATGGAGGGAAGGAGAGGGAGAAAATTTATGTCTATGCTGCCAGACAACCCAGAAACTAGAGAGGCACAGGCTCATAAAAATGCACTATGCACCCCCTGACTGCCCCCACTTTTAGCCTTCTCTGTTTCCTTTCCTCGTCCTCCCTTTCTCCCTTTATTTCCCTCCATCACTCTTCTCCCTCCCTCTAAAGCAGGCAGCGGAGGGTCACAGTCGTCTGATGTTTTGGGTGGTTTTGTCTTGCTTCCAGAGGTCATGGCCGCCATATTTTCTTAATGGTGGAGTCACACAAGTCAACAAGGCTGGGTGGCCTTCTAAAGTCAAGTGAAACTAGACTTTTGTTGCAACATTACCAAACTGGGGGCAGCAGCAGTTTCAAAAGGCGGTTGTTTCTTACCATGCATATGATGGATTTTCATGTGAAACAGTTGGCAATGTCATATACGTGTGCAGCAGCAGCATCATGCTGTGAAGAATCTGCAGACAACAACAACTGTTTGAAGACATCTTTAGAGCCAAACCTATTTTTAAAGTCATACAAGAGGATGTAAAGGCACATCGACACATTTCCACATACTTCCCTGCTTGTTGTTTCCTGATTTCTAGCCCTGAGCATCGCCCGCAGTGAGGCCCAACTTAGAAGAGGTGTACCTTGACACTTACCCTCCAGCACAGAAGCAAATAAGCACTCAAAGCCACATACACACACATCACAGCACATGCATTCTTGTGTCCGCTGTTATGAACACAGGCGCATGCTAATCTAAGCACACACACTCAACAGGCCTTGGTGGGTGCAGAGGAGCAGGGGCTTGAGCCTTGACAGGGAGTGACAAATAACTGCAGCAACCCTGACATGCAGAACGAACCTTCCCGGCTGATCCTCAGCTGCGTGCTGCAGAAAACAAGGGCGTTCTCTGCACGGGTGCCTCACGACGGGAGGCGAACACGTAAAACTGAATTAACCTGGGAGGGAGCCCTCAGACAAGAGGCCGCTGCTTCACAGTTTTAATCAGCCACAGCACATTCATTTGTACTGGAAACAACACAGAATGTAAACAGCCTGAAAGCAAGCGATACGCTGGACAGAGATTTTAGATAATCTGTTTGGAAATTTGTACTCAGCCAAAGTTGGGTAAACAAGGACATCTCTTTTAAGAGGAAATGAGTCAGACCAAATGTATTATGCTAGCTTTGTATTGCCAATAATGTAGTGTATGTGTAAAGTAATATAAACAGATCTATATTTTTACTCTTTCCTTCTTCTTCTTCACAAGTTGAATTTCATGAATGTGACAAACTTAAATCATCACATGGTTTGTTGTTAAATATTTGATGCTGTTATGATCCAACAGAAATCCATATGCAATAGATTTTGGACAATTTGTATATTTTTACTGTATGAGCAGCTCTGAAGACAAGCACAGGTATAAAAGAGGTAAAAAAAAAAATCTGTATTTACTGCTTCTGCACTTCTTGTTAGATGTTAACTGCGTTTCGTTGCCTCACACTTAATCATGTGTAAAGACAATAAAGTTGATTTAAATCTAATCTAATCTAAAAAATCCCAAATTCTCAAGCAAATAAAAACAGTCATATGACGAGAAGATCATGAACTCCTTGGTGTTTTAGGAGACAGCTGAAATAGATTTTCGGTGATCATGTAAGAATCCAAACTAACTTATTTAACTGTTTTGTTCTTTATCTCACTATAAATCAAATGTTGCTCCTTGAGTTAATTTACTGCACCGGTGTGTCTTTCTTGAGAACAGACAGACAAACCAGCTCTGTTGCCTTTCAACATGAGCTTAACAACATATGTTGTGTTAAAATGCATTGTTATGTGGTGTATAAATGAAGGCGTGTTAAAGTCAGTGATGTGATAAAAATGACAGATCCTTCAAGTGTTTGTGATGTAAATGAGCGTAATCTACATGTTTAGATAATAGCCTGTTAGATATGTGTTACTGAGCCTGGAGATTTATGATCTAATTCAAACAACAACCTCAAAAATCTAAAGAGAAACACTGAACTTAAAGAGTCATATTCATCCCGAGGACTCTTTAATCTGTTCATTGAAAGCTTAGAAGAGAGGGAAATCTAAATCCCTGTAAACATGAATCCTTCAGATGTTCCACACTTCAATGTGTTAATCCTTTTCATTCAACCTGTTAAAGGGAAAACAAGCCTTGGATCGCCTTTTCCAGCCCATTGACACAGCTTCACGGCTGTATTACCGGCTCAGTGTATGAGGGGGTTGAGCGCTGTGATCACCCCTGTAGGAAACCAGTACCCCGCAGAGTTGAAAGACCCCAGGCTGCACGGACGGTGCGGGGCCCTCACAGGCGGCCCCACGGCCAAACACCACGCCGCCCGCGGAGACGCCTGCCCCGGCCTGCTGATCCCCGCCAAGCTGCCGCTGATTGAAGTGCAGCCGCCTGTTGGCCCGTCACAGCGGGACCGGGGAAAGAGGAGCGTTTTGGATAATTATTATGTTACTTAGGTGTCATTTACAACACAAGACTGGGAGTTTAGCTATCCCACTAACATGTGAAAGGTTTTCCTTCTCCCCTCTCTCACTCTCTCGGGTTAAAATTAAACTTTCTCGCTTTAATGGTTTTGTTTTCTTCTTTCAATCAACAAGAAGACGGACCAAAGGGTGACATTTGGGCTGTGTCAAAAGACTGACCTTGAATAGATGTCAGCAAAAACAATAAAACACTTTGAAAGCTATTATCAGCCAGTAAATTCCTTGTCACATGCACGCTTCAAACTTATTTATGACTCAGTGTGAGATGAAAACTCATTTTCCTCCTTAAAACCAACCTTAAAATGAACTCTCCGGCAGGCTAAGCAACACGGTGTATTTCATTTAAAAGTGCATAGATTAAAGTATTACATATCTATCTTAGTCACGGAAATTACTGTGTGTGTGCAAGCTGCAGAATTTTAATTCTAATGACCGTAATTGATTGTCTAGATTTTCATGGATATTGTCAAACATGCTGCAGAGTGAGTGAGTTATCACGGTTCTCCTCCAGAGTTATCCCGAAATGATGATAGCGCAGCTGCAGGGAGGATGAAGGGAAAGGGAGGCAAAGATGGAAGGATGATGGAGGAGTGAATTCAGCGCGGAGCTCGGAGGATAGCCGAGATAAAACGATGTAGGGGGGTCTTCTTCTTCTTCTTCTTTTCCTGCTTGTTCTTCTTCCCTGGCGTTTGTGTGTGTGATAAGGAGGAGGAGTAACGGAGGAAGGGGAGGAGGAGGAGGAGGAGGGATGGAGGGAGTGGGGGGGCCAAGGGACCCCGTCGCGTTTTGACCCTCCGAAACCTCCCCGCACACCGCCGCCGCCACCACCATCACCATCACCACTCCTCCTTCTCTCCTCCTCCTTCTCTCCTCCCGAGGCTGAAAACACCATCGCTCATTCCCAGCCGTGACATTTTCCAGCCTGTCGCCGTACGCTGCGCGGACAGCGAGCGCAAGGAGCCAAAAAGGAAAGGAAAGGAAACGAAACGAAAGGGGACGGTGTCTTATCAGTCGCCCACAGCACCGAGCATCTCCGACGTTCTGCGATCCGGAGCGAGAGGCGCACCAGGCGGAGGCGAGGCGCTGCAGGAACCCGCTGCTCCCTTTCAGCCCGGGCTTTTTTCTGGACTACACCGGACACGGCCCGAACAGGACTGGATATTTACGTCTCGGTGGGACATTTTACACCATTTACCGGAGCCCTTTATTACTCTCCCTCACCGACCAGTAGCATTTAATAGGCTGCGAGAATTGTTAGCGTTTATTACCTCTTAGCGCATCATAACCCATTAGGCTTACATACAATAGGGTATTAGGATATCAGCCCTCCATAAAATCTCCAGTCCCGTCATTATGGTGTAACATAAAACGCGGTGGACTCGGGAGTAAACACACAGGAGGAGCAGGTCTTGACTGTCTTCAAAACAATTACACTATGTTTTGTTGTTGAATCCTTACAGGCTGTTTTTTTTTTCGTGATGTTAATTCTGACTTAATTTCTGATGCACATAAAAAACAAACAAATGCACTTTAATTTCCAGGACCCCAGAGACAGAGGAAGGGAGCAAAGCTTGCTGGACTAGCCGAGCAGCGCATCATCATCTCCGGGGTTGGACTGGCTGTCGAGTCGCATGGATAAGAGGGTAGGTCTGCCTCTTATTTTATTTATTATTATTTTTTAAAAGAAAGAAAGAAATACACTTATATAGAGAGTGATTTAGAAGAGGATCCCCTTCGGATAACATATTTTTATGTCACCACAGAGAGAATGTATTTAGAAAAGCATCATAAAAGGAACACATGGTTGGGAATCCTCTTTGCACAGTCGGGGTTAGCTGCACAAAAACACAAGGCCCGGCAGAAACAGACCAGCAGGACGTTACTGTCACGTTTAAGGTGGAAACAAACACACACAAAAACGCGTATTCGAGCTGTAAATCTATTTAAAAATGTACAAGAAAATAATCCCTTTGAAGTACTTTTATGCTGAAGCGAAGAAACAGCAACTTTTCGATCACCTTTCACCCCAAACTCATCCGTAATTCATGAGGTGTATTCGCAGTTCAGTGGAGGTTAACTTCCTATGAGGGGACCGTCGATTTAGATCCAACCTTTCGTGCCTTACTTGAAAGAACAGAAGTTTATCGTCAGTAGTATACAGAGCAGTGTGGGTCATTAAGAGGCAGAGGAGAGGAGATGCAGCTCTTCAACTCAGTAAGTAGGTCAGTTTTTTTGCTACAGTGATTCAGAGGCTTGGTGGTGGTGGTGGTGGTGGAGGAGGAGAAGTGGGCAGAGGCTGACGGGCAGCAGGCGGACTGAGACCTCAGAGTGGAAGAAAGCAATTAGTGATGTACAGCGTGTATAGACAGAAAATCACTGCTGTATGAAAACAGTGCCAGCAGAGAGAAAGCTGAGAAGCAGGGAAGAGGTCAAGCATGCACACTCAGAGCCACATCCACACCAGCCAGATAAAGATACGCAGGGACAGTGATAATACAAGAGTTTGTGGGCATGGTGCGTCGTTTGTCCTGTCATAGGTTATGTAAAAGGTTTATTGGTTGTTAAAAGAAGCATTCACATTCGTGTCTTGTTTAGAAACACTGGTCAAAAAAGAAGAGTCTAGTTGATATTTAGCTTAAAATTATAAAGAAATCTGATGGAGATTGGTGCACTAATCGGAAAACAAGTTCCAGCGAAGTCTGCAAATTTAATTTTGTTCGTTTGTTAAAACTGCAACAGGTAGCATATCATTTTCTTTCCGTTAACTGTAAGTTCTTGACAGTCTACTTGTAGCCTGTTTTATATAACTTGAGACAGCTTTAACAAATGCGTAATTACTTGTTAACTACTATGGATATCCAGGTACATATATGCTGGCTTCGTTTGTTTCAACTTTGTTTTCTATGTCTGATTAAAGTGCAAACTGATCATTTAAGGGACAACAATTTATTCTCGTAAAATTAACCATATTCTCACTTTTTATTTTATAAGTCGAGGACTTTAGAAAATATTTAAATTGGATTGCTTCTTTCATTTATTTTATTTTTCTGCACCAGTTTAAATGTAGACAAGGAGAACCGTTTACGCTGTTGTAATTGAGGTGTTTACGTATTTGTCTTCGCTGGTATAAGGAGTTGTAGTATTTCAGCTGTACTTTCACAAAATACCTGACATACGAAACGAAGCAGCTGGATCAAGTCTTTTGCAGGTTCTTTTATAAAATCTGATGTGATTGTCGAACATAAAACCAAGATCTGGAAGATTCTGGCTCTCAACTTGTCCTCCCAGCAGGAGCAGACTAAACACGCCCGTTAGGCTTGTAATAACTTTCCGGTCGAAATAACACAATTAAAACTTAGGATAAAAAAAAAAAAAATGTCGGTTGCCATCTGAATCCTGTTCACCAGCTTCGTGACTTTTAAAAAGCGAAAATTTGCGGAATTTGTCATCTCAGCTTGTGCGCTTTGATCCGCTTGACGCACAGAAACTCGATAGCGGCCGTGCGTAAAGGGAGACGCGCAATCCGATAGCGGTGATTGTGTTAATAGCCAGCCTCCATAAAAACTAGAAGGTGTCCGGGGACAGGGCCTCAGAGCAGGTGCTTTCTGTGATCCCGGTGGCCATATGGGACTCTAGAATACAACAATTTGATAAGCCATTTAGGACAGTGGTTCCCAAAGTGGGGTCCAGAGACCTCCAGGAGTCCTGCAGAGGGGTTTCCAGGAAGACAGTGCATGCACATGAAGAGGAATAATTGAATTATTTTTTTATTTAATTCCCAGAGGTTAACACTTTGAGAATTTATGGATAATTGTTTTTATGTTGGGTTCATACATTACACTCTACCAATAAAATCAAAACATCAGCTCAAACTGGAAAAATATATTTGGGTCTGTTGACCATTTAGAGTCCTGACCTTGTCACCTTCCCTGCTGTTACCATGAGTCACACATTTATGTAGTAAAGCATAGTAAACCTCTGGTTCCAGTCTGAGCTCCACAGAAAAAAAAAAAAAAACGAGGATAAGCACATCATAACTTTTATGGCTTGGTTTAAAACAATACTCAAAGTAAAGGTGTTCAGGCAAGGCCACCTAGCAGGTGCTGTCTGTCTGTGATTATAGTGGCCCTCTGGGACTGTGACAGGAGTCCTTTTAATCCAGCAGAAAGAGAAACAGAAGCAGATTTGCTGACCTGAGCGGCGGTGCCTCAGAGACAGAAGCTGCAGAGATGCACAAATTAGCTCTGTAACACTCAGAGAGAGAGAGAAAGAACGAGAGGGAAGCAAGTCAGCCGGCCATGTATATTCATGACATGTATATTCTGAGTGCTGCTGAGTGATTGTTTATCTCTGGATGTGTCTGTGCATGTGTGCGTCATTGTGTCTGTGCCGAACCATATGTGTGTCTGATTCACTGTATGCACGAGCGGGCCCCAGTGTGGCTGTCACAGTGGGTCGTGAGGAGACGTCTCAGCACGGCTCCTGTCTAGTCTAGAGTTTAGGAGGGAGGAGAGGATATTAGCAGCTACAGGCCCGCCCCGCCGTCTTCCTCCAAGGATCTCGCTTGCCCTTGCGTTTCTCTTGAGCAGCACTCACCAGAATGTTTTTAAGAACTAAGTAAAAACTGCTTTTTCTTGATCTTGACTGCTCTTCATAGCTGCGAGTGCTGTGGAAAGGGTTTTTATAAATGTTTTGTAATCCTGAAAGTGGTAACGTTTTCAGCAGGGTGTAATCCTTCAGCTGAAGGGAAAACAAAAAAAAAAAATGGACTCTCACGAGAAAACGGCTATTTGCACACACATGCATAGCTGGATTTTAAAGTGCACTCATACTACACTGACACTGTTCCATGCATGTTCACACAGCAAATTATTCACAGAGAAAAGAAATTTCAGATTAATTAGCAGCAAAAATAAATAGTGTTTGCTGCAATAACACACTAAAAACACAAATATGTATGCATAAAATTGTATATACTGACCCGCAGCAGAAAATATCTGCAACACTCTAGATGCATATATACTCTGCTTCAGATTTAAGTCCACATCAGATCAACAGTAAACTGTGACCCCCTCCTACCCAACAGTTCAGCCTCATAATAAAATCAGAGTAAGGTTTGATGTCAGACAGCCGCAGATGTCGAACGTGTCTCATGTTTTCCGTCTTTCCATCTAATTGCGTTTCAGTATGAAGAGCTGGTGCACTACTCAGGGTCGGAGGGCATGGCGGTGGGGGGGTACGGGGACGATGTCAGGGCGCTTCATCCCCCACAGTACGGGCCCACCATCCCTGACTCGCTCAAACACCACAAAGACCAGATCTACGGGTAAGCGTGTGGCTGAAACAGTGATTTATGTAGCCTGTCAGTGGATGAAAAAGCACTTTGAGCAGATTAACATACAGTGCATGTTTTTGTGCTGAGTAAGAAAATACATGTGGAGCGTTTACAGCTGTCTGTTTCATAAATACTGTGGTGTAAAGTTTCTTGTACTACATTTCGTAAATGTATCATGTGTACACTATGTCAACTGTTACTGTGTTTATGTATAGTATGTTAACTGTATATTTGTGTGTCTGCGTGTGTGTGTGTGTGTGTGTACAGTCACCCACTGTTTCCACTGCTGGCCTTAGTGTTTGAGAAGTGTGAGCTGGCCACCTGCTCCCCTCGAGACTCCGCCTCCCTCTCAGCCACCTCCCACCTCGCTGGCATGACCAGTCACAGCGACGTCTGCTCGTCCGAATCCTTCAACGACGACATTGCGGCATTTGCAAAGCAGGTGTGTGACCGCTGTCAGGGCCGATCAGAGTGCAAACATCAATAGGAGTTTTTTTTTTCAGATTTGTTATAATTAGTTGAATTTGTGCTGCAGATCCGTTCAGAGAAACCCATATTCTCCTCCAACCCTGAGCTGGATAACCTGGTATGACGACCTGCGTTATGCTGAAATATGAATATCACTTTTCACACATTGCATGGTGGGATGTGTCCTCATAGTTAATCTGGGTTCTTCTATCCACAGATGATCCAGGCCATACAGGTTCTTCGTTTTCATTTGCTGGAGTTAGAGAAGGTTGGTGGGACGGCTACATGTTTTTATATGAACGTATTCTGTTGTGACGATATCTGATAGGGCCTACGTTACATGTCTGTATACAAACAGCTGTGAGCTTATCCTTCAGCGTGTTTTCAGCTGCTTATGTACTGATTGCTAAGTGGCGTCAACAGTATGCACTGATGTGGAAAAAATCTGTTTCTGTTTTAAGGTGCACGATCTGTGTGATAATTTCTGCCACCGCTACATCACCTGTCTGAAGGGCAAAATGCCCACAGACCTCGTCCTGGATGAGCGGGAGGGTGGCTCCAAGTCTGACATGGAGGACTTCACTGGATCCTGCACCAGTCTCTCAGAGCAGGTGAGTGACTGAATGTCAAACAGCACACGGTTGCCCCAAAGGAAAAACTCCACGTTCAGATGTCCATCTGTATCCACTGGAAATCTGAGCAGTGACCAAGTGTTTCATGATTCCTTGTTGTCTCGTCTGCTGGGAATTCACCATCCACCTCCCTCTTCCTTTCCTTCTGCCTGCAGAATGCATCATGGTTACGGGAGCCAGATGAATGTGCCACTACCCCTTTGGGAACACCAGGCACCTGTGGCCTGCCTTCACACAGCACAGCAGACAACTGTAGCGATGCAGGTACACACACACACACATGCACCAAACAATGTTCATGCACAGCGCAGCGTGGTATACATGCACAGTGCATAATAATAATGTAAATAACAATGAGGTGAATCCAGCAAATATTGTGTCTATTAACTGTTAATTAATTAATGGATTTTGATTATTAAATCAAAAATAGTAAAACATCTTTACATTCAGTTTCTTCTATGAGCATGTTAAGGTTCTGATCTGTTAGCTGCACATAACAAGCAAACTAAAGACATCAGAGTAGCTTCTGATAAACTGAATGTCATTCCACTATAGTGAACCTGTGATTATAGATTGAGAAACTGGAAAATGTTGACACATTTTGGTTTGATATTGGTCGTTTGCAACAAATTCAATCTGTGAATATTCAAATAAAATATCAGAGTTCCTAATGGACATGACTCTTACATCGTCCTGCAGGTGATGGTCTTGATGGAGTGGCCTCTCCCAGCACAGGGGAGGAGGACGAGACTGACAGAGAGAGGAGGAACAACAAGAAGAGAGGGATCTTCCCTAAAGTGGCTACAAACATCATGAGAGCGTGGCTCTTCCAGCACCTGTCGGTGAGTTTGTTGTTTTCCCTTTTTTCTGTATCAAAGTGAAAATATTGAATTTGGACAGTGATTAAAATCGTCTTTACAGACGTGTAACTAAACAAAGAAAACCTGTGCATCATACTGTATTTCCCTGCGTGAGAGAATAATTACTGAAAGAGAGGATTTAGTGCGGGACAAAACGTCACTCACTGCAATAGACAGAGCGAGTCCATAATGGAGGTCAATTAAATTAAATGAAAAATCGGGGGATTAAGCGATTATGTGAATATGCTTGCAATTGAATAATTGTGCAAGTGATAGAACTGGAGTGAGTAATTGTTGGTGAGGTGGTTAGATTGGTAATTAGCTACTAAATGAGGCAGGTCAAATGTTGCTTCACTCCAATTATTACTGTATGCGCGTGTGAGAGAGAGAGAAATATGTAGTGAGGGGCGGCTGAGGTTGAAAGAGTGAGTGCAGATGTGAATTCAGATGGAAGGTCATCAGTATTCACACTGAGAGTTCACACAATTTCAGCTAAAGCCTGAAACTGCCTCAAGGTGAATTCTTTTGTTGATCCGCATATATTTGCTACATTGTTAACAAGAAAGCTGCGAACATCACACCACAGCGTCTGGTATGTGGTTTGGCGTCTTTAACCCGGTCTATTTGCGTGTGTTCCTCCAGCACCCGTACCCGTCCGAGGAGCAGAAGAAGCAGCTGTCGCAGGACACGGGGCTGACCATCTTACAGGTCAACAACTGGTCAGTGCTCTCCTGATCAATACACTAATTCCATCCCCGCGGCTCATCAATAATCAGTTAAACTGTCTGGTTTAAATGTAAAGCATCAACCTTCAAATTAACAACATGGCTGCTGGCGTGTCAATAATATATTGGCCTGATAGTCTGGTGCAGATATAAATTGTACCCATATACATTATAACTCGTGTTAAGTTGCATTTTTTGATGAGCATATTCCGTGTGATTAAATGTTGATTAAAAAAAAAGGTAGCCCTTTTACAGGACTTCTGGAGAGGACTATAATCTACTTTATTGGAGCCCATCTTGTAATAGAGGAAGAAATGTCCTACGAAGCAGTTTTTCCTCAAGGCTGCTGCACCATAAAATCCACTTGCTCCATGTTCATAAAACAGAATAGCAAATCAATATCCAATAATCCGATTATTTACTGCTCCTGACACACATTTCCGTGCTGCTTATGAATCATGCATTTTCAGCGCCTCACAGTTTTATACACACACACACGCACAAACAGAAAGTAGGAAGTGTGTTCAACAATAGATTTTGCTATTTATTGCTTCCATGTTTTTATATGCGCCGCTGCAGCAGCACACGCACAGATCAACCCCGATCGGTACAGATCAATCAGTTATCACAGGGCCGATCGATACCTGCTGTGCCCTAACGTTGATTTACGCTGCCCTCTGAAAGGGTTAAGTGGTTGTAAAAGGGAAAAGGTTAATAGTCTCCTGGTCAGCCTTTTTCTCCATTAACGGGTGGCCTTGTCCATCCTACGCTCTCTCTCTCTCTCTCTCTCTAAACCACATTCCTTCTTTATGTCTCTCTCCCCTGCGCAGGTTCATCAACGCCAGGAGGAGAATAGTCCAGCCGATGATTGACCAGTCAAATCGCTCAGGTTGGTGTTTAGTCAGTTAGCTGGTCTGTCAGCAGGCCTCCCTGTGTGCGTGTCTGCAAGTGCGTACTGTATGTGTGTATGTGTCTGAAGGTTTGTGTTGTCTTGCAGGTCAGGGTGGTCCTTACAGCCCAGAAGGGGCAGCTCTTGGGGGCTACGGGCTGGACGGGCAGGCCCATCTCGGGCTACGGACAGCAGGTACGGAGGCTGCAGAGAAATGTTGCCCGCTGGCATTTAGCGATAAGGATCGGGTGATTTGATCCCGCTGCCTAATCCCGATACGCGTCATTCCTGTGTGCCATAGGCCATTAAATACACACACAGTTGCACCGGGTGACACGTTTCTTCATTACCATTAACACAAACACTGGAGTTGGTTTCCAGTTGCTCCACATACACAATCCAGGTACTCAAATGATTCACTAGAACACTAAATGCACTAAATTTGCACAAAATCACTATTTATTACTGCAGTGCACAGATTTGTCTGGAAATTATTTTCTCTTAAGTAGAGGCGAAAGGAAGCTGGCAGTATTTAGGATGTTGGTTTTGGGCGTTTTATAAGACGTGTTGACAATAAGAACGGTTCCACCAGCCATGTCCTTAAAGACGACTTAAAAGTCTTGCCAAAAACAAAAAGACCTGGAGGGGACAGAACTGAACTAAGAAACCTTAAATTAAAAAATCTGTCATAAATATTTGTACTCTGCGTCTAGTCTCTGTGTATCATTAAATATTATGACTATAAATATTTATTAGCAGAAGACGGCAACTGGAAAAGTTGAGGATTGAAAGGAACCAGTCAGGGATTTCAGTGGATTAACGGGCACGCTAAAAGACAAACATGTCATTTAATTTGTAATACTAGATAAGAACTACGAAAACCTCTTAAAAAGCAGTGGCCGGACAGTGGATCGGTCATTAAAACTACATCTCTGAAGCCAAAAATGTTTCAAAATAGGGCTTTATTATTATTATTTTGTTTTTCGTAGAGATCCCAAAGTGTCCAAAGATACCAAATATAAAATAACCATGTGAACTTGGGTTTGAGTATTTCACTCGGTGTAATATCATGTAGCTTTTTAAGACCTGAAATAAGATCACGCAGGATATAAAGTGTGGATTAAGAAGATTTTAAACAAAGCTCAAGAGGAAAGTAAGGAGACAATGTACTGCACTGTATGTGGAGCTTGATTAAAATAATAAGCAGGAATAGAAGTCTATACGGTGAAAGACAAAATGTTTTTTTTTACCTCAAATAAACATATTTATATAAAAAAAAAGTTTTTGAGTGCAGAACGTATGGAGAAGTGAAATGGAAATGACTTTCTCTTATTTCCACATTTAATGTGGTCTGTGGATGAGGAGTAGCCTCTACATTTCAGTGGAGCCGAATCCTAAAAATGATTCATCTTAACTGACATTTCTCTTCCCCGCCAGGTCTCCAGGGAATGTCCTCTCTGCAGGCTGACTACCCCGGCGCTCTGCTGACTCAACCGGGCTACCCCCCCCACCCAGGACCGTCCCTCCACTCGTACCCGGGCCCTCACCCTCACCCCGCAATGCTGCTCCACCCGCCGCCTCACGCACATCCCGCCGAGCCGCTCCTCGCCCAAGGACTGGACATACACGCACACTAGCTGAGGGGGGGAGTTGGCGTTTGTGTGAGGGAGACGACTGTATGAATGTGTGTGCGTGGTGGGATAAGCGTGCGTGTGTGTGTGTGAGTGTGCGGCTGCGTATGTGTAATGACGCATACAGTACACTATTTAAAGAAAAAAAGACACATTGCTCTGAAAGTTTACATTCCCCACTGAAAGACACTGACCTCAATGTAGCTGTTCCACTCGTCAACACACACATACACACAAGCAGACATAAACATTAGACACAGTTCGGTCTGGACCCACAGGTTTAAGCCATACCTCTTTCAGAGTAGAAGTGCTTCCTCCTTCAAATGTCTCCACTGTGTCCTGTGGGTGAGACACATGCTTTAAACTACACTTCCCATCATGCCTGCTGAACCACAGGAAGACGCTCGATCGGATCAGAGAGAAACATTCACCCCGCGGCACATGGACGTTACTGTATGGGACTCGATCCCGTGAACACGCCTTCGTCACCTCTCCCTGTCTTCCTGCACACGATGACTGTCAAAGAAACAAACACACACCTCCACACACACTTTATTTAAAGCTTTGTTGAGTTTTTTCTTATTCTATTTTTATATTTATGTGTGCCACTCCAGGCAGATGCAGCTTCACTTGAGCTTTGTTGAAATGTTAGTGCTCTTCCTCAGCATGAAGCTAAACACTATGAATGACTTCCAGTCTGCCTCGCTCTCGTACCACTGACCTCCTTAAGACGCCAAGAGGTGTCCGTTACCTTAGGATCTTTCCTACAGACACGCGCAGAAACACACACAACACACACAGAAACAAACACTACACTTAAAGCCATTTCAACACACACACACACACACACAACCCTACACACACGGACTTCTGTAAGCATTTCTAGTACGTTGTTGTCTGTCACAGCGGTGTGTGAGGGGAGCTGCAGCCAAAGGACTCTTTAAACATTCAGCTCCTGCTCCACGTCGCTCGGACTGCTGAAGTATTTGAATGATGACGATGGAAAAACAGTTAAAGTATTAAAGTGTTTTTTGTAAGACTTGTCGCTGGTCATCTGTTTGTCACTGTTAGTCACTGTACTGTACTTCTATAGTACACAGGATAATTTTTTTTTGCTGCATGTTACCAGTGAAATAGTAGTTAAACACATCCTCAAAGGTCTGCTTTTTGAATGTACACAGGAACTGCACAAACAATTATATATGTATATATATATATATCTGTATAGATAGATAGATATCTATATATATAGACAATATATATAGATAGATAGATAGATAGATAGATAGATAGATAGATAGATAGATATCTATACACATTTTAAAATATATTTAATAAAATGTATGTGTATGTATAGAAAATTAAAAATAAATGTACAGCTAATAAATTATACAACGCTGATTTGGTCACATTAAGACTAAAAAATACAACAGGTGAAACTGAACAAAAATAACACACAGCAACACAACTGTACAACCAGCATTTAAAACAGGCACACAAACACTAGCTAAAAATTTGTTAACATTTTTAAACCCATTGGGATAATCAAAATAATTTGAATTCTCCGTTAATGCGTCGGAAAGTGGAAGGATCTAAACCAAGGATTTAAAATTTGAGAGGTGTGTTAGCTTCAGTAGCTGACAGTTACAACCAAACTGTTAAAGTGCAGTGATGTCTTCATTCAAAGTGTCACATATCTTTAAGTGTTGTTAATTTCCTTCAACTTCATGAATGACAGGAACAAGCATGATAAAACTTAGATCTATCAGCTGTCAGAACAAATCCGAGTTAAAGCAGAGGCATTTACCGAATCAGCAGACTGAAATCTAGATGTGGCATGTGTTGGAAAATAGCCATGAATATACAAGGCCGTGTCATTTACAGAATAACTGACTATGAGTTGTAATACTGTTTATGTAAATTGTAAATGATTACGCATTAAATGCATTAAATACTTAATGCTGTAGTTTCCCTCTGTTCAGTAAAATGGAGGTTGATATAGTGAATAAAAAATAAAATAGACTTCGTGTTGACTTTGGCGTACCATGCTGTAGGTGTTTTTAATGTGGATAATGATTTTGGTTTGTAGCAGATATCCGCAGGAATTCTTCCATTTGGATGCATCATTATCATTACTGGAAAATAAAGACGTTACCGGACTTACTCACATGTTTGAATTATCTCATGTCTGGTGAGTGAAGGTTCCCATCCCACACCACTGGTGACTACGACATTGTAAGGTTATGACCCGCTCTGATATCTACGCTATGAAGAACCGCAATGACTCTGTGTTTGAGATAATGTAGGAATTGAGTGTCCCTGTGTGTAAAACATGTATTACCATTTATGAGCATTTTTTTTTCCTAAAGCACAGCAGCAGTCGGCTGGCAGTGGCAAGTTTTTTCTTCTCAGCCTTTATCTTTCACCAGTGTAAATGGATACATGCATGTGTGCGTTCTCTATGGGCACTATGAAAATCCTAAACGTAGACAGAAAGAAAATACCACTAAAACAGCAGAGGAAAGAAATGACTCGTCTGCTCCTGATTTACAATAATCCGTACCACTCTGAAGCATTTCACCTCCTGAGATATTCATAACAAACTTCACAGACATTCTCCTTCCTTTTTTGAAAAATAGAGCAATCTTGCTTCTTTTTCACAGTCATAAGTCATGTCACTCGGCCCTCAGACTATCTGTTTATCTCTGACGGAGGCCTCAGGCTGCAGCTGCAGTGATCTGTCACACAGGCTGGATTATAGCAGTCCGATTTTTAAAAATGCTTCATTGCACAGACCAGAGCTTGTATTCTTCTTTTCTCATTGTTTATCTCTGAAATAAAGGGCACTGTAGTATGTCAACAAGTGCAGTCTCTTAAAATGTAACTTTTTATTTCTAAATATTCTGCTGCCAGCTGGAGTATGCACAGCATCCATAACTTTCACCTCTGTTCAACCTTCTGTGTTTTCATTCGGCCTCCCTTTAGCCATCAAACATCCATACATAATTTGCCACCCTACATCCACTCACAGCACCTCAAGCGCACCACAAACACTAAATACCCCACCCTGGCCCTGGCCCTGCCCCCAATGGGCCTGGAGCAGCAGGGGGGTCAGGGGCCAGAGTTCAGTCATAGGTCAACAGGAAATGGCTGTTCTCCCTGGCACACAGGTCCTGACCTCAGCACCCCTCCACTTTTCTTTTCTCTTTGTCCCTTCACACACACACTCCTGAGCCATGTTGGTCAAGACAAGACCCCTCACTTTTACTCTTTCACCCCCTCACTGGCTTGTTTGCCTGATAATCTTTTTCACAACACTGTCATGCAAAGCGGTGCAACATCTTTTGTTTCAGTGCGACCTCTGAGAACTGGAAATGGAACTCTGGTTTCCCACAAAGCTTGTGGCGGGTGCAGAAGTGAATTTACAGGGACTTTTCATTGACACTTTCACAGAATAAAATGACTAAATGTCCAGACCAAAAGATGGACCACACACTGCGCATAATTCATGATATGTTGTTGGTTTACAGTGACAAAAAAGGAAAAAGAAAAAACAAACAAAAAACAAACAAAAACAAAATAAAACAAAAAAAATCAGGAAAAGCCAAAAATGGGAAAGAGAAGCATTTAGTTTTTTGATAACAGAAATAAATAAATTTCTTGCTCAGATACATTGATGAATACGTCACAGACATGTAACAGGAAGTGTCAGCAAAAGATGCAAAAAAAGTGTTTACAGTAATTTAGAAACTGCAAAACCACAGTGTGCATTTCTTTTTTTTCTTTTTTTTTATGGTTACATTTCTCGTACATTTAATACCTTGGACCAGATTCTGTAAATGCGCAGAATCTGTATCAAAAATGATTTGCTTAAAATATTTTAGGACATTTTGGTCAAACCCCTTTCACCTTTAGATAAGAACATTAATGCCAGCCTGTATGCTGAATCTGAAGCTTGTTAGCTTAGCTTAGCACAATGACTGCTAACAGACGGAAACCTTAGCCTGGCTTCTTCTTCAACATAACAAAGTCTGCCTGCAACGACAATTAAATCATATTGTTGACAAATTATATTTCTTTAATTCATAAAAGTTACCTGTCAAACAGTTTGTTTAATGATGCAAAATATGAATTATAGTCAGTATGAGAATATGATCACTCTTAAAAAAATATTCTCAAACAATAATAATTTTTTAAGCGGAATCAGGTCCCAAAGAAATTAAGCAGAATAATCCATGTTGCACACGTTGCCGCCTAGGTCAGAGGAAAGCCCTCACACACACACAAAGTCCTCAGCTTGTGATTGGCTCAAATCAACTGCCAGCCTTTTCTCTCACCATCACAGACTCCATTAGAGACTACGAAATACGCTGCGTAAAAATCTGCCTGTACATTGACAAATGGTGTAAAAAGGGAGCATGAACACGCTGGAATGTATTTATGTACAGTGTGTGTGTGTGTGTGTGTGTGTGTGTGTAGTGGGGTTAGAAATACCATATAGTGCAGCCTGTGGAAGTGAAGTGTGTGTGTGTGTGTGTGTGTGTGGTACCGCAGGAGATTCTTTAGCCTTACAAATTCAGTTCTAAGAAAATGACTGAAACAACATTTTGTGTTTTTAAATTAACATTCAAAGTTAAAACACGTTTATAAAATGACAACATTTTAGCTCCATTGCAGCAGCGGTACAGCGTTGCCCCTGAACACCAGGCGTCTTCATATACGCTGCAACACTCTTCATAATGTTTCCATCATTTCAAGACTCCTACTGGCTTGAATTTGACCATTTAGACTATTGAAGCAAAATGCAATACATATGTGTATAATGTGAATATGTGTCCACGTGTGTGTGTTTGAGAGAGAACGCAGTGTGTGTGTGTGTGCATAAATATGTACAATTCCATTTTAACACGAAGTGTGTGTCTGTGTGTGTGCGTGGGAGGAGGGTTACTCTGGCGGTCATTAATCATTCAATTACACACCTGTCAGAGTTCAGACAAGTGGGAGAGGGAGGGATGGGAGGAGGGGGAGGGATGGGAGGAGGGAGTAAAAGAGAGGGAGGGGGAGAGACAGAGAAAGGAATGGAGGAATGCAGAGGGGAAGAAGGAGGAAGAGAGCCGAGAGAGGAACCGAATGACACAGAGGGGGAATGTAAAAGCTCCAGGAGGGTTGAGAAGAGAAAGAGAATGGGAGAAAGTTTTATTGTGGCTGTGTGAATGAGCCGTGACAGAGCCAAGCTGCTGGATGGTGACAGTCACTGAAAGGCTACAGTAAAAACAAAGACACTTACATGTATTATATGGGACGAGTGACAGATGAGGACGAGGCAGGACAGTAAAGACACAGTCAAACTCTGCACATCATCCCAGCTGATTTAAGAGGATTGCTGAGCTTAAAGAGAGACAGTACAAAGCATGTTTGGGGGCATTTTAAGCAGAATGTGAGTCTATGATTACTATTAAAAGCAGACAGTGGGATACAGAGGTTTAATATGACACAAACACTTTGGTTGTTTTAGGTTCAATACGGTTTTGTCAGTAGTGAGATTTCTAGATTTCAGTTTCAAATTCTGTAATTAATACTCATAATGCATTTTTGGAAAGTACATGGTCTGTTTTTTTATACCGGTGCAAAATGTACAATAAACAGCCATTTGTAACTTTTTTTTGTACTACAAGACTTTGTTCTACATTTTCAGCCTGAAAGCAGACAGAATATTCAATAACTGATACTATTCAGCGATACGTTTCCCACAGTTAGATTACAAGAAATTAATGTACTTTACCCTTTGTACAAGCTGAAGGATCATTAGAGACGTGTGATGCTGGAGAATGTACTATATGCTGTATGTGAAATATATACTTCAAATCACATACAAATAAAAAATACATAAAGTAGCAATAAGACAATAATCTATTACATTATCATTTTATCAAATATTAAAAGTTTTGCTCTGAAATGTTTACTGACTAAAGTTTGCTCAGAGAGATTTGAGTGCCAGAGCATCACATTTCATGAGCTGATCGTGTTTTGCATGTAAACATTCAATAAAACAGTGAATCACTAACTGTTTGCATAGTTAATATTTAATCTTTTAATTGTATTTGCTACAGATATGTCCAAGCAATGCAAACAGTCAGAGTCAGCTTTATTCTCATTATATATAGATTTCTTTTTTTATTGTTATTTTTAATTAATCAGAGTAATTACCAGTGACACTAATGGAAACTGAGGCAATAGCACCACTGTATATTTGTACTCTACATTGCTCTTATTTGTCTTTCTTTACCTCATATATTTATGTGTGTTTGTATATGTGAGCAGGCCCCACATACACTTAATCTTCTGTACGTGTGTGTGTGTGTGTGTGTCTGTGTTGCAGTCTCCATGTTTAGCTGCAATGCCTCAAATGCCTCAGGCCACAGCCATCTGTGCCCCCCCCCTCCCACCTCCCTGTTTCACATACACAAGAACACACACACTCCTCTGCTCTTCTCTGTACGCCCCCCCTCCCCTCCCCTCCGCCGCCACTGCCATATATCTAATTTATGGCTGTGGTGAGTGCGTTACATACACTCATGTATGCATAATATATCACATGTGTGAAAGAACTGCGTGTGTGAGAGTCAGTGTGCGACTTTATGTACTGCCCAGTATAGTCTAGACCACAACGCCCCCCAAAAATTTTACCCTGTGAGTGTCTGCACTCTAAATGTGTGATTCAGTGTGTACAGCTGCATTTCTTTTGTCTTTCTCAGTCTTCCACCAGATCTAACGGCACTGCTAGAGAGCGAGAAGAGAAAGTGAATCCGTGAGCTCGTGTGTGTGTGTTTGTGAGTGTATGTAAAGGCCCAGCTGTTTCTGGGCTTGACACACACATGCAGGCTGAATGCCAGATGTCTCATTAGGCAAATTTGATTGGCTCGGTCATTTAGAATGCAGCGATGAGACGGTTCCATATGTGTGTGTGTACATGAGGCTGAGTGTATACATTTACATAAGAGAGGCCCCCCGTATAACTATTTACATGTGTACATGCTCGATGTGTGTGCATTCATTAAGGTCTATAGTAACATTTGAGTTTACAACATGTTAATTACAACAGCATTAACAAAAATAGCTGCATAATATCTGACATAATAAGACGTCAATTTACAAATTTACTAATTGCAATTAAAATATGTTACAGAATCTCAATGAAACATCTAAACATCTCCTGATCTTTAACTGTATCAACTTTATTTCCCACTAGAGCTGTGTCTCAACACTAACTCTGCACTTCATCTGCCACTTCAGCTCCTCTAAGTGTTCATCTTTTTATCGATTCAGATTCCTCAGCCACATCTACTCACTTACATCTTTCATCCTTGATAGCAACAAGTGCTTACCCTCTATATTTACATATTTTATTGCTATAATGTCAATGGCTAACTCATCTCCTGTCAAGTGCGCCTGCCTCTGCTGTCACTTCAGCTGCTTCGGCTGTGGCTTCAGATCATTAAACTTCAACTTCAACCGACATGTCAGCCTCTCGAAGTGCTCCGTAGCTGGCAGTTAATTCAATATGTAGAAGTGTTCCCTCTTCATTTGTAACATTACCTGTGTCCACTGCGTCATCTTTAGTTAAACTCCTTCACAAGTCTTTCGGTGCTTCGCTGTTACTTTAGTTATTTTTGGCCTTTCAACCTCAAATGCTAGTTCATCTCTCCTCGCCAGTGGTGATCCTAGGTTTGGTGGGGCTCTAAGCAGACGTTTGTGTGCATGCCCCATGGCTGAAGTAGCAGAGTCTGTTATAGAGTAGATAGAACGGGGCCCCTGGTGGCGGGAGCTAAGTGGTAGTGGAAGTCTTGTCAATGCACTGAAAGGCCTTCATAGGTTTAAGGGTTTTTTTGGTTTTCATTGCAAAAAATGCCAAAAGTAGCCATCTGGAGACATTGTTTCCAGTTCCTTGGTTTGTCTGTTCTGACTGTGTACCCCTGTCAGTTCGTGCAAACTTATTTAGCACCTTTTATATAGCGTTCCCTGCTTCAGCTTTGTCGTTACAATTAAACCTTCTTGTGGCTCAACCGCAACTAGTCATTCACTTTAAATGTTCAGCTGCTCAGCTACTATTTTAAGCCCTTTGATTTCAGCTGCTCTTTCAGCATTTTCCAGGACTTTATCTTTATCTCCTACTGGTAATAATCCCTGTTTGAGCTTTGAATTTCCCTTCGGCAAGCACAAATGCTACTTCAACTCCTCTCAGCCCAGTGACTTATATTTGGTAACTTACACAAGTTTAACTGCCACATTAAGGAGGCTTAAATTGATATTTAATGTTTTAAGTAATATGTGTAATGTTGCCTTGTGTGCAAGGGAGGATAGCAAATCTGCTTTTCTAAAGGTTAAAGCTGTACATCTCAGGGAAGGCCTAATGCTGCCCTCTAGTGGTCCAAAGGTAGAACCTATATTTCTGTTGTGTGGGGATGCTTAAGAGTATTATTATTTATTTTTTTAATTTGTGTATGTGTTTGTTTCATCATTTATATTCTTGATGAACAGACGCTCTGCCATGCACCCCTTTGATCTATAATACTGTTAGACCAGGGCCCCATAAAGGGAGGTGAAGAACTAAGAGAAGGTAAAAGACATACCACTGGCATTATGAAGCGGTTATTGCTCCATTGTAGTCATTGAGCCGTGAGGATAATGTCCCATTTTTTTCCTACTAACTAAACGGTATGAGAGACGCAAACTGCAGCTACATTTATCAGAGCTTTTTGGCTGAAAACATCTGCCTGCTAGTAACAGTGAGCAACAGAGCAGGACGAAACCTTACAATAAAACCAAACTCCTTTATTTTAATTAATTTACACGCTTTACAATTTTTTACCTTTATATTAATACATCTACAAGTTTAAAACGATATATGTTCATGAAGGAATGGACGGTAGCATCAGCTGAGAAGGGGCTGATGACGCATTTACAGTTAGATTTGGAACAAAAGAAGGCATGAGGTCGACCAGTTGTTCTGTAAAGACATCAAGTGGTTTTCCAAACTCTTTGGCCCTTTTTGAAGGTAAAAAAGTGTTTTTTTCAAAAATAAAAAATAATAAAATAAAAAATAAATAAAAAAATATATAAAATTTTAGAAAAGTTGTCACTTTACACTTCCGCTGCCCAATGCTTTCCGATCTGTTGTGAGACCTGGTGGCTGGTATTTGGGAGGACAAAGTGATGAACTTATAGCTGACACCTGTGTGTTACTGACACTTATTTATAGCTTTTCTCTAGAAGAGAAACGTAAGCTGCTTTAAGAAGGGGTTTAGGAAGTGAGAGCATCTTGGGCAGCTTTGACCTTTTCAAAATACATGCTTGACAGCCCACCATGTTTTCATCTCATGTCCTGTCTCTCCGCTCTGCTACAATCCTTTATGGTCCTCTTCTTCTGCAATACAAAAAGTCTGTCTATCTTCCTGTTTATTTGTTATTACCTCTTCTTGTGTCACTGGTCGACAGTCTGATGTTGGAGTAGTTGCCTGTGATTGGTCCTCGGCTCCTAGTTCCCTCCCTGTCTCCTCCTCGAGTGCCTGCAGAGCCTCTGTGTTGCTTTCTGACTGCTCCTGTGACTCATCAGTATTCAAAGAATCACCTTCTGTCTTGCATTCCTCTTTACTCTTAGTTTCTGACTCGGAGTTCCTGAGCGTGTCCCTGTCCCGACATGCCTGCCTGCGAATGGTCCGCCGATGATGGCTACGACGAGATTGGTTGCAGTGCAGGGTGCGCCTGCGATGCCATTGTTTGATAGACTGCTGGGCTTCCACGCTGAGCTGACGGGCAGCCAGACGTGGCCGAAAGCTGCTGATGTAATACAGTGAGGCGTATACAGTTGTAAGGTAGTATCCACCTGTTGACATGAAAATGCAGAATGGGTGACAGTCTATGAGATTCTATAATCAGTGGGAAAACAAACATTTAAATGAGCAAAACTATTAGCAAATCCTGGACTTTAGGGGCCAGGACCAAGTTAACCCAGTTAATCAAGTCCTACTTGGGTATTTAGTAACTTCTAGCTAGTTTCAAATGACATCTACTGCCCATTACAATGCGTTTAGGTTGTGATTTGGTTATATTAGTGTGAGAATGTGTTTGAGTCTGTTTGCCTTACCTTCTCCTTGTAACTGTGTCGGGTCCAGCAGCTCCATCATGTAGTCCGTGTCTATTTGTAAAGTGACCAAGTCGCTACGGAGCAGTACCCATGTCAAGCAGGGCAGAAAATCATCTGCTCCGAACACTGCACCTGCAAGAGAGGAGAGGTGAGATTGACTTCAGTGGGATATTAACAGACAACCAAGATTTCAGCCATGGACAGCAACAAGTAAATCGGGAAGTTAAGTATTGCCAGGCTACCTGAGCTAGAATTGGCACTCATGCTGTGGTAGATGCTCTTGCAGACTTTGAGCATGATCTGGACCTTCTTGTTTGGCGAGTAGGCCTCGTGCATACTAATCCACCTCTGCTGGATGCGCTCCACGGTGACGGCGTCTGGAACTCCAGCTCCCGCCGACCCCCCTAGTTCCTCCACCCCATTCTTTTCCAGCACACGCAGGTTACTTTGGAGATTCTCCAAAGTGCCGTCATCTGTGCGAGAGGTGTGAATGCATGTGTAGAGGTGGGTGGAGACAGGCTTCAGAGCCACTTTGTGGAGGGAAAGCTCAACAAGGGAGTCTACAGGAGAACCAGAAGTAAAGTGAAGAGAAATGAGCAGAGAACTAAATACAGATCCAGTCAGCTGTCCTGTCAGTTATGTTAGCAATCACCACAAATGTTCATCTGCATCTTGTCAAATGTCACTGTAAACTCACTCACCAATCTCTGGTTCATTAAGGTCAGTAATGCTGTCCAGTAATGCCTGGATTTCTGGATAGTCCAGTAGTGTCTCCCTCAGTGAGGTGAGTGATGACCTCACTTCCTGTAAGAACTCTGACCCCGTGGGCCCACTAGCATCAGTCCCTCTCTTCAGCGTCATCTCCACAAATCCTTTCACAGCCTCTGCAAAGGCATTGCCTTTCCGTTCACTCATCTCCTGCACACGGTTGGTCAGTCTTTTCTTCTGGCTTACCAGCCCTCCTAGCGCCTGGCCCACTGCAGAGAGTCGGTACAGGACCTTATCGGCCAGGCGGTGTGCTGAGACGTGGCACGGTGAAGTGTTTAGCATTTGGGATTCCTGCTCTTCCTCTATGCTGCTGATTGACAGCGAGTCAAGCTCCAGCGATGGTGGATGGAGCAAGGAGGAAGGCCTGGGTGGAGGCAGCCAGACTCCGTCTTCTATCCATGACACCCTGTGAGGAGACTGAGGCACGGGGCTGCCATGGCGCTGCAGCTCGGGTGTGCAGTTTCCAGGGGTGGAGGGGGTAGATGGAGACAAGCTCCCTGTGCTTGTCCTGTTTGGGAGGCTGGTGGTAGAATCTCGACTGGGCCTCCTGAGGACCACCCCTGTTGGTGTTTGTGGGCTTGGAGATGAATCAGCTGACCTGGCTCTGAAAAGACCTGGATAGGGAAGACATGAACTATGAGCATCAGTCTGGCAATGTATTCAACTGACTTATTAAAAACATTATGGAGCACAGACAACACTTTTTTTTTTTAAATTCATCATGTAGACAGATGTAATCTGCTACAGTGATAATAATGTCTTAGCTTTCTGAAAAAGTAACAAACATTTTCGACTGAAATATTAAGGCAAAGTGACTAGTACTGTATATACTGTATCTGTCATCAGCGTGTTACAATAAATTCTATGAATTTTCTTGATCGGTCACGTTGCTGCTTTTTAAACTAGTTTTTACGTGCTCATATCACTACTGAGAACTGAGAAAGCATGTCTACATTTCTAAATAAATTCTCAGTTCATGTACAGAGGTATGAAGCTGTGACCTGGGTTCTCGCAGGTCGCAGGTTCCTGGTCCAGTGAGATGGCTCGTTTACTTTGTAACCCCGCCCCTGCCCATTGTCGGGTGGTGCTCAGGCGCCGCACTGTTTTGAAATTTGATGGCTGTGCAGCACCCTGCGCCCTGTGGGTCAGCCAGTCGTCTCCATGCTCATGGAGGTAGAGGGGATTGATGATACACAGTGCCCCGTTGGTGGATGTCAGCTGAAGCGAAAAGAACATACACACAGACGAAGATAAATAAAGTCGGTAATAGAATAGTCGGGAAATCTGAAAGGCACGATGTATCTGAAAATAAAACTTTATTCGACTTTATGGAGATGACACAGTTATCTATTGCTCACTGTATAAACCCTTGAATATCAGTCTCGGCCTTTAATCTTGTTCAGTTCCATTTAACTCAACCTCATGCCGCTGGCAAAGATTTCACACCTAATCTTCCAAAGATCGCAACTGCTCAAGAGGTTGAAATTTATAAAAATCTCTCCATAGGTTGGTTCCTCTTTCTCTGAGCAGACAGGAAGTTGTTGTGGGAACAGAAAAACAGCGGCCCTTTGTCCTGGTATAAAAGAACAATAGGTATCTGAAACTGTCTGGACTAGTTACTTAGGATAAATTTCAGTCGTCGTCAAAGGATTGCACAAGATGATTAAAATGGACACTTATAGTTTTGTTCTTTGTGATTGCTCCGATATTTGTGCAACAGGCAGTACGTTTTGTTCTGATCTCTTATTGCCACAAAGTGCGTTTTAAGTTCACTCAGGTGTAGCGTGTCACATTCTAGTTTGCCTGTTTGAATTTGTTTTGCAGTAACTATGGTTTCAGCTTTGTTGCCACAGCCAAAAAGATGGAGGTCCCACCGATGGCTTCTCCAGGTTAAGTATATATGCAGCATATCATGAACTAGTGTCTATGGAGAACAAGTTTGTCCTCTAGAATTTCAGCCCAATATTGCCTCTGGTCGGCTGATGTGATCTGTTGTGCTCTCCTCCTACCACACACATAAAAGATCTGACTTCAAACGTCTTCACAGTCTCCCACAAACACACACGCGCACAAAGCAACATACCTGTATGGAACACATCAAGCTGCTGGGCTGCATGCTCATCTTTTCATCAGTGTGATGCTCGGGCGGTGTGCAAAGCCAAGTTTCTGCAAGAGAGACATAAATGAGATGAGACAGTTCATGAAAATGTCTCTCTGGCTTTGGAGACTTAGACGGGACAGCCAGGACTCACTGGGCTCAAGCTGAGAGAGACGATCTTTGTTTGTGTCGGTTACATTGTAGATCCAGCGGGGAATGGACAGACAAACGGTCAACACATCCCTGATGCAGGGAAAGAAAAGACAGAGGTAAATTAGAAACTGGTCAAACTGTCCCATCATGAAGTAAAATGGTCAGTTAGGACAATGACAGTTCTGTCAGGGTCTAGGCTTTTTAGGATTTTAATTGATAATCAAAAAAGAGTAGCACTTGTTTAAGTGGAAATTCAGACTTACACACACATACATGAATTAAAAACACATCAGTGATGAAGCTGGTTCTTACCTTGTCAGAGAGTAGAAGAACACCAGCTGAGCCAAGTCAGAGAAGGAGAGACGAGACTCTGACAACTGGAAGACTGTCACAGACAAACAGAGAAAGAGTGGGCTGCATTAGTCTCAACCTACGATATTCTGTTGAAAATGAAAAAAATAAAATAAAACATTCCTGGAAACACACTGAAGCTTAAAGCAAGAAGGCCAAAAGGGGACTTCTATAGATAAGCATGAGCATGGAGGTCAGAAGACATCTCGTAGTGGGCTGCTGCTATGATTAAAACACAGTCCTTTTCTTTCTGTACCAAGTGACAATATTTGCTGTGAAAATGGTTTATTATCTACTCTTTGTAACAACTTTGCCAGGTTAGTCCTGCAAGTTTGCTGTGCACAAACCCAGCAACAGAGAGGGTGACTACTTGACACATTTACTATTTTCAGTCTAGTCTAGTTTGTCGCAAGACCGAAGTAATGAGTCATGCAGTGAAACAAGCTCTAAAAATGACACAAAGAACTCAATGACTGGTTCACACGCACAGAAACACAAACGGATCCGTGCTTGCCTGTGGTTAGTCCATACCTGTGCCGGTGCATTTGATATTATAATCAAGGACTTCTTCATTCTGTGCTCCAGCGGACACGCACAGCACGCTGGGCTGAGACGTCGCGGTGTCCCGTACAACCAGGAAACTCTGGGGGGAAACACAGTGACTCGTTACGAAAGCCTGTTGAGCAGGAAGATGTTTTCACACACATGGCGTGGCTGTGCAGAAATAGTGAGTGACGAAAGGAGGGCGAAAAAAAAAGACTAATAATTTCAGTTAGTCTTAGTTAGTGCGGTTGATAAAAAAAAAGAAAAAAAGAAAAACGTCATGCACAGCAAATTTCCTTACTCACTGCTGGTAAATGCAGCAGTTTGCCCACTCAAAAAGCTGATATGAATCTAGAGTCCGGTAAACTGGACCCAGTTTGGCTCATGACCTCCCACCTTTTCCTTAGTCTTTTCTGTTATTAGTGTTCCTAATAACAGAACACTAAAAGCAGAAACATAGGCCCACAGGAGGACTATAGCAATCCATTGATCTTCATTACACCTAAGTGAACTAAATACACTAAAGAGGAACAGCATGTGATATGACTGAAAACTATAGGAAACCACACATTTAGTCAAACTAGTATAAACTTTAAAGATTGCAATTTGATCAGTTCCCTCCATAGTCTTAAAATACTCTTAAATCATGTCTGATTGGGTGAAGTTTATGTTCATGCTCAGTTATGGCTCCCCTCAGTTTTGTTCAACATTAGCCAAAAATACCAATCGACCAGTTCTCACCTCTACCAAACATCTTCATAACAACTGCCAAATCCGTGTTTAGCTCTGAAAATGTGTCAAACTGTCTTTTGGACTAGATAGTGGCCACTGTCTTGCGATAGACTGTCCGGGTCTTGCGATAGCCTGTCCGGGGCGTACCCCATTTCTCGCTCGATGACAGCTGGGATAGACTCCAGGCCCCAAGATGTGACACTTCACAGGACAAGAGGTTGAAGATGAATGAATGAATGAAGGAATGCACGAATGATGATCCAGGCACTTGTATAACCGATATTCCACTCCTTGTTGTGCAATGAAAAAGATTTTAAATGATATGAAGGAGCAACCACAGTGAGCTGTTGGATGAAGAGCTGCAGGAATCAGGCTACACACCTCCAACTTCTCCACAAAGTAACCAACTCTTTTCACTGACCTGTTGTTCAAAGACTCTTGCGGTGTACTGAGCATAAAATTAGATCACATTTCGCTGCCCTCAGATTCCTTTCACTATTAAACTGCACTTGCTGTTACCACCAGTAACTACAGCTTTGACGAAACAATAAGGACTGTAATGTTCAAAATCGCCTCTTTGAAGTGGGAAGAGGAAGAGGTCTGCGGGGGGGTATGGGGCTTTCTGAGCACCAATCAGGTTTTAGTAACATTCAAAATCTACTGCGTCTCTATTTTCTTTTATCTCAAACACTCAACCATATTCTACATATTGCTCACAGTTTTCAAAAGGTTAAGTGGTGTGAATATCTCAGGCATCTGTTTGCTTCACATTTTCAGCTTCACTTCACACATGAAACATTTCTTTGACTGTACGCACTCTCTGTTTCAAGAGATCATGTTTGCCTTTTTTGGAAGAAGAGAATAGAGACGAATGAGGGCCAGACATACTTAAATGGTTGTGACACAAATAACTACACCAACTGATGTGCAGTCTCAGGTCACTTATTAACAATGTAGTTACATCATCACAGATGATCATCAACGGGATTCAGAGGTGCTCTCAAACTTGAGTGCACGTCTATAAGCACATGCAGAGGAAGTGGGTTTCAAGCTCAGTGTGCACAAAAATAAAGACAAGTTTACTACATGTCACTGAGCTCTGAACATGGGAACACACAGCAATGCAGCGGAAATTATGAACAAGAACTTCTCCAATGACTCTTAAAACAATTCATTCAAGAAACCAGTTAAGCTGAAAAAAGCAAATTATTGTTTTGTTTGACATCTGAATCAAGGAAACTAGTTTGACTACACCCTCCATAACACCTAGTGTTGCACATTAAGTGACTACTGCATGTTTCTACAAGCGTTCGCTTCCTTTGAGAGCTTATTTGCAAAAGAAGCAAAAAGTTCTTCTGCCACCAACAACTACTCATGGATCATTGACTTCTCATTGCCAGTAAAAGTTTTGCATCCCGTTCAAAAATAAAATAACCAATTCGTTCAACTTTTCTACTCACATTGTCTCTGTGCAGCAGACATGTCCGTTTTGTAATGTCATTTCCTTCATATGCACACGGTTTTATTCAGTGCTACTTCTGCATTCAGCCCATAAGGCAGTTTGTTGTGTTATCAGATGTCAAAAAGAAAAAGGAACTACACTTTCAGAGATATGAACGTCAGCATTTAGCAAAGAATACAGACTACTGTCACCAGAGATTTGAATGCAGCACCAAACGTCACTACAGCGCTTTGTTTTTTGCTTTTCTAGTTACAGTCTGAGCTCAAATCTACTTGGTCTCATATACTAACTTGTGGCTGCATGGATGAGCAGCAATCTTAACAAGATATTCAGTAATTCAAGCTGGTCAGCATGGAAATGATTGGAACAAGAAGAGGAAGCGAAAGAGGGGATAACAGAGAGCAGACACACAGAGAGATGGGAAATTCCTCTTTTTGCAGCTTAAAGAACCTTCATTTAAATGGATAGAGAAAGGACTGTCTACATAAAGCCCCAAATCTACCAATTCACATATTCGACCACTAATCACTTGGTTGGAGGTTCTATGTCTACATGCAGAAGTGTCCTGGGTCTGGACACCGAACATTAAGTTGTTAACGGACACCTTATATGTTAGCTCTGCCCCCATTGGTGTGCTAATGTGTGCGTGACAGTAGAGTGGATTTTGTGGGAAATTGCAAAGTGAAGCTACATATATGGTCTACGTGTATATGCAGTTTACAATATATGGTAAGGGATTTCAATTTACCATTTGTCAAAATATAAAAAGTGAATGAAAATCAAGTCCCTTGACATATTAAAAAAACTTCTGGCTATATTTGGGATAATATAGGTTTGGGATTTTCGCCATAACAATAAAGTATGTTTCAGGCAAATTCCCAAATCTGAGGCATTACTGCTAACCAGTATGGAGGCTGCAATTTTTTCTAAAAAGAGTAATTGTTCAGCAATGGCGGCCCTAAAATCCTGGAGGTCAAGATTCATATTCTAATCGTTAAGTGACTTGATAAATTAAAAATACGTTATTTCCTTGAACCGCTGACCGGACTTGGTTAAAGGAATTTTCTACACAGCAATTGTAGGTTGTAATAATTTGATATTAGACTGAAGACTTTAAGCTCCATCCTCAAGGAGAGACTACTTCACTGCACTTTTAGTCCTCCTCACATTTCAACGAGGAGAACAGCTTACCCCAGCAGGAGTCCCACTGATAGCAGTGTGGGCCTCTTCCCTGTCCCAAGGTTCCCCAGGGCACCAGGCCTCCTGACAGCCTCTCAGCTGCTCCAGGAACGAAAGTCTCCTCCTGCTGCTCCTCCACGGGATAGCTGTTGTCCCATTAACTGAACTATGGACTGCCCTGGACATAAGCATACGGACACATTAATACGCGTGTATACATCTGTAATAGTGCACACATACAACAACATAATGCACGTAATGCCTAATACCATATTGACATTTTTTTTTTGGGTGCAAGTTTTAAGATTCCTCTAAAATTCAACTTTTTGAACAATATTTAGACATTGTATTCAAAATAATTTCTAGAGGAAACTTACACAGAAGTTCCTGTGTGGTAAAAAGAAAGAAATAGTTGATACTCACATGTGTTGGGCTGAATCAGTTAGCTCATGTGTCTTCCCACTTGACACAATTAGCACTCTCAGTGCATAATGCAATCTTCTTTCTCTTGAACTCCTTTCTGCGCGAGGCAAAGTGTTGCTTAACAGCTCAAAATACCATAGAGGCTAAAATAGGAAGCCCACATGTTCCTCTGAAAGACACCATTTAGACGTTTCCTGGTGTAACGTACAGAATTTTCTGAATTTCAAAATGCACCTACTTGTCGCACTGTTGCCATGTTCGTCAGCCTCCGCCTCTGTCGCATGCTATCATTTGTCATAGAGTGTAGTTTCAGTTTTTATGCGAACATCTATGGCCCATTCTTTACCCTCCCCTCAAGTCTGCCTGTGGTTAACCCAGCACTGAGAGCTGTGTAGACTCTGCGTTCTGTACAGAGCTACCTGTTCCTATTTTTTTCTCTTTGCATCGCTCTCTGTCTTCTGCTCAGAAGTGATCAAACTTCAAAGCTGAGGCTTGAGAACTTTGTAGAATTTGCTTCACCACAGCTCTAAATGTGCTTAAGTGTTACAGATTTGATCGTGCATCTGTGAAAGTGAAAGATGGTAAAAGAAAAAATAGAATAAGCAGAAAGGTAGAAGAGGGGCCAAACCTCTCAACTGCAGTCTGTGGGGGGTGGGGAGGGTTGTGGCTATTTTTTGTCATGTACAGGTTTATTTGCTTGCTGTTCAGCAGTCCTTCCTATCACGGAAAACCACAGATATAGGTGTTGATGTTGGGTCAACATTTCCTTGGCAACCAGACTCATGGTCTTTCTATAAATAAAGAGACGCTGTCACATTTTCTGTGTAAACCTTGACAGCACTATGATTTGTAATGGTAATGATCAGTCACTTGTAATTGGCTCCAAAACCCCCAAAGCCGTATCCAAAACCACTAACAGTGACATGGGTCTCCACTATTTTTAAATTCTTTTTATTTTCCTATTTGTTCATTTTTTACATTCCTTTACAACTGCACTGCAGAAGTTGAAGAAAAATAAGACACCTTTGTCTCAGTTCTTATCCATGCCATGAACAGCAGTGGTCTTTCAGTTTGTGTATCTAGACTGAACTACCCCAATCATTAGATGGACTGCTAGATGAGCCTCCTTCTAGCGCCATCATCAGGACAAAATGAGTTTTCCTTGGGACTATTTACTGGCAAAAGTAATCATTCCCATCATCTGCAACATTAAGTGCATGTCAATACTTACTTAGCTAAGATAGTGAGCTAGAGAGCTACAAGCATACACTGTTAGCATTTAGCTTTGAGCACAAAAACACAGTTTCCTCCTAATTTAGCTAATTATTTTACACATTTGCAAATATGCTTTTCTACACAAATACAGTTACCTTTGCATGATCCATATACTGTATTAATCTACACATGTTAGTGTTAAATATTTACAGTAGTAAGAGAAACTGATGCTCACAGGTTAGGGTTACAGCTAATTCACTCCAATCGAACTCAACAAAAGTAAGTATATTCAGCTTAAAAATGTAAAATTTATTGCAGCATAGTATTAGTTTCCATAGCATTGTACAGATGTTAATGTTACTGCACCACCCCAGTATTTTTAATTGTTAATGCAACACCTCATACTCTTGCAGCTATCCCAAATAGTTCCCCATGAAACTGCCTGTTCTTATATTAAATTAAATAGAAAATTGTAAAACTGTACCCACCAGTGTCTGTTCATCCTTCTTGTATAATCTGTCCCCATAGATTTCTAAGGTAAAATCAACTGAGGGCCAACTAAGTTACTGGCTAGATAGAGAGAATGTTAAAGTTCCTGCATGGTGCTGCACATTCTTCATAAACGTCTTAGAGCATAGTGTTAAAAGAAATGACTGAAAACCAGAGAGACGCAGATGGTCAGCACGAAAAAACACAGCTAATTAAAGCCTGAAGGCATTTTAAGAGTTCCAAATAACCACTTGTTTTTTGTGATTTTCACCTACCACCGCCTAGACACCTTATGATACAGATTTTGAAAAGGCTGAAAAGAAATGAACTGGCTAAGATGTTTTTTAAAGTGTCCAAATCACTCCATCAGAAGTGTTCCAGAGCTGTTCAGGAGATGTCATTTCACATTTTTTGAGACGTCTTGAGCAAACAGCACCTAGTTAGTAACCACATGTCTACAAACATGTCTTGCTGCAATGTAAAAACTCAAACAAGGATCTGTACAGCAGCAAAATTAATGAGAAAAGACAGATGTGAGATAATGCAAAAATAAAAAATAGTTAAGTCAATAAAGTGCTAATGACGGAGTAAAGAGACGAGTAAATTTAGGAACAGGGTTTTTTTTTCCCCAGAGGAATTAAATGTCCGCATGTGTAAAAGCAGAGCGTGACGCCTGTCAAAGCTTTACGTTCAAACAAAAACACTGGAATCATAATCTCTCTCTTACGACCAAGCGCAACCTCTGACATCACTTCAGTAGCTTTAGTCAAATGGCAGCTTTTTACTTTTCATTACTACTCTCTGCTTTGGGTTCTGGTGCCACCGATGCAGAGCTAGCCGTGGCTGCAGCTCCTTTGCTCTCAGTGGCCTTTTCTTTCTTGTCCTGGCTGTCGATTCTGGCGTGCTCCTGCTTCACCAATTCTTCCAGCTCTGCCTAAAGAAAGGTGAAGACAAAGGAAGGGGTTTTACAAAACATAAAAAAAGCTTGAGCTTGAACTTGTAGTTTCCACACTGGTGACCCGCGACCACAGCTTCGCACAGGAACATTATAAAAAGATTACCATCACATTTCAACAGTTCTCACCTTTCTTTTTGCAGGTCAGCTTTACTTTATGACCAGTAACACTGCACTTAACATCTTAAAATCCGAATTACGTACATCATATTTAGTCAGAACCTTTTTCAACCCAATATCCCGTTGATGTATGTTTAAAAGCAGTATATTGTATGGCACTGTGACGGCTGCTATTTGGTCACACACAAGATAAGAATGACTTCAGCAGGACAGTGAGTTGCCATTCAGAGTCTGTCTGTGCTCTTGAATAGTAGCTGCTGTCTTTGTCTGCTCGGCCTATGATCCTACGCTTCTCTATGGTATTTTCAGCTGTTAAGCAACACTTTGCCTGAGTTCAAGAGAGAGAAGGTTGCCGTCTACAGAGATGGATGCTGGAAATAGGGTACAGTTTCCATCAAATATGGAATATCTTAAAAGCTTCTTTTTTGGCGAGTTCCATAAAAAGATCTTCCCGCCTCTAATGTTTTGAACAGTAAACATGAAATTGGTGCCAGTGGGCCATATTATTAGCTAAGCACAAAGACTGGAAACAGCTAGCCAGACTCTGTCCAAAGTAAAAACATTCACCTCCCTTAAAATATCATTTCACTGCAAAAGTTGTACCATCATAGTTTAATTTGCATATGTTTACCAAGCATTCTCTTCCTTTTTTGATTTCCATCAGAAAAAACAACTTGCACAAAAGTGTACTTAATGTGCCTGACCTGTAAATTTAAGAATACAATTTAAAAATAAAAAAATAAAAAAATAGGAAAGTAAAAATTTTGAATATGCAAATTTTAAACATTAGCTATTTTTGAAAATTAATTTTAACTGTATGATTCAAGAACGAAAATAATAATAGCAGCTAAACTCAAATGCCAGAGAGCGACTGAGGCATGAAGTCATTACTGACTGCACTGTGGGGCTGTTCCATTTAAAAGCACTGCGGTCAAGTACAAACCTTACATGAGTAAAGGATCTCTTCAAGACGACTGTGAACTCACCTTCCATCCCAACAGCTCAGCTAGAGCCAAACATCCGTCATCACACGTACTGATGTGAGCTACGTCTCTGAAGAAAGACAACACAGTCAAAAGTTGGCTTCATTGAGCATTTCCATCTCCAGTGACAATGAACAAGCTGATACTACAACAATACCAGTACTGACACTCACAAGCTGTTTATAAAGCAGCCATATGCACTTCAAGCGATCATGTTATAAATATGATTCAAATGTTGGCATTTCAGTGTTCAACATATTTCTTGTTCATGAAATAAAACACACATCTGTTGAACTCACTGCCACTAGTAAAACCTTCTCAGGGAAATATCTTTAGACATTAAAGAAACTATTAAGTGACTGGATGAGTAATGAGTGAGATACTGACCAACTACAATAGGCATCCATTTGTGCTAGTATACTAGTATGTAGTATACTTACTTACAGTATAGTGGCTAAGGCTTTGACACCCTCTGGTGGTGTAATAGTAAACTTTAGTATCTTTAAACTGGTACACATAAGGAAAATATGAGATCAGTTTTCATCACGGCCTGCTTTACTAAAAAATAAATCCACTAATATTTTATGCAGTATACTAAGATGGTACATCTAATTTATTCATCAAAATCAGAGGTGAACTCAGATCTGTGTTAATCTTAGGGCAAAGCTAATACAATAAAACAGTTGGAGAGAAGAAGTAGCAGCATCTCAGTATCACCTGTAAGCCTTGTCTGAGTCAAAGTCCATCCCTCCTCCAAAACCAAGCAGCCCAAACAGAGGATCAGCCTGAAGACAAAGACACAACATCCAAGTGATGAAGAGCAACTTCAAGAAATATACAGATGACAGAAAGTGAATCATGGGAGAAAGGGCTGATGTAGTGGCGGAGGCTCACCTGTCCTGCTTTCTCCATGTTAATTAGCAGTCTGGGGCAACTTTTTGAAACCCTGAATGACAAAGAAACACAATCTCTTCACTAGAGGCACTACAATAAGATGTAAGTGAAGCCTTCATTTTTCATAATACAGGACTACATCATGCTACCAGATTATTTGTGCAGCAGTGGCTGTGTTCAGACAGAAATATGAAACTTGATGAGTACTACCTGCTGACAAGGCTTGCAAATGGCTGGACCTGCAGAGACGTCCCCATGACAATCAGAAGGTCACAGCGAGGAAAATCCTAACAGGTTAATAAAGACATGACATTTATTTATTTTTGCAAACTGGTTGAATCGTGTCCAATGCCTAACTACTCCCAAACCTCCACCGTGTGCTCACCATCTTCATGGAAGTGAAAAATCGAACAGGCAGATTTTCTCCAAAGAAGACAATATCTGAAGAGAAGGACAAATACAAGAGAGGTGACAGTCATATGGTTATGTGCTGAAAAGTAAGTAGGTCTTACAGAACAAAAACAAACAATACAATAATTACAATGACACACAGAGACAAGAATCTACTGACCTGGTTTGACCAAATTGCTGCACTTGTCACATTTGGGAATGTCATCAGAAAAGATTTTTTCTGTGAGGTGAAAGGAGGAGGTTAAAATCCCAAAAGGCTGAAATCATAACATCTCAATAATTCCAAGCAATAGACACCTTTCATCCAGTCCAGGTTGTACTCCTTTCGGCAACAGAAGCTGACGCAGTGTGAAGTGTAGAATGTTCCGTGGGCTTCAATCAGATCCTCCCCTTCGAGCCCGGCGACCCGCTCCAAGGTGTCAATATTCTGAATAAATGCACACAGTAATGTAAACGCAGACACAACTACTTCGTTCATGTCTGAGGATTTGCTCTACCTGTGTGTAGCAGCGTTTTAGGAGCCCCTTGTCCTTCAGCATCTTCATAAAGTAGTGACAGACTGTTGGCTAAACACAGAAAAAATGTCAAACACAAGGGAAGAAACACATGTGAGGCAGTCCATCGTTGTTTTCTACAAGACTAGACAAATAATCAACAATTGTGTTGTACCTTAAACTGTCCTGGGTAAAGCTCTCTTGCCAAGGCAAAGAATGGCTCTGGATGTTTCTGTGATAGAGAAAATGTTTAGAAGTGATGGCAAGGATGGGAAAAGAAATCAGTCAAAACAAACAGTGGTAATTGTAATTACTGTCATAAGATGAAGGCCCAAAGGTATAATGAGCATCTAGCCATAACAGCCAAGGACCTAAAAGTATAGTTGTTTGATTCAAATATGAGCTATGGTTTAATAAGGAGGCCAATACAGACTACTGAGCAACATTTGTGTTTGTTGTTTTTTTTCTTAAAGAGGGACTAATACAAAAGACATTTGGATTCTTGAAAAGGGGATTATGAACCATGTCATCCTTCACACATGGCCAACACAATATTTAACAAACCTTAAAGTAATCTATCTGGAAGATAGCCTCCGGGTAAGGTAGGTTGTATTTTTGCAAATTTGCATATAGTCCTGTTCCTGGTGAGCGGAAATCTGGGATCCCAGCAGCTGTCAAGGGAGACGGTGTTTAAGAATTAAAAGAAAATATGAATACACTGACCAATGATCAGTTTAGAAGACCTTCAAATGTCCATTCTGTGACATTAAAGCTGCAATACTCACATGTGGATATTCCTGCTCCAACCATGCAGATGATGTTTTTACCTGTGAGGATAGAAACTTGTGAGTCAGTCAACAACTGCATTGTAGTAACAGACCTGTAAGGAGACAATCAATTCACTATGGTCAACCACAACGGATAGGCTGAGGGGAGGCAGCCGGAGACTCACATTTGCCGCTGTTTATGTATCTCGCCACTCCGTCCAGAGTCAGCTCATCCAGAACTTTGTCTGCTGAGCCGAGGCCCAGGGTGCTGGAGAAGAGGTTGCGCAGAAAGTCCACTGGTAGGGATACAACAGCATCACATGAGAGTGAAAATGAAGGGGAAGATGAATACAGGATTTGGCACTTTAGTTTATATATTAGTGTTACTTTGGCTCATTACAGCGAGCGATATGCTAATCACTGTCTGGTGTATTAAATACAAGCTGAAGGTTTGATAAACACCATAGTGCACTGCAGCATTACAGATCTAAATTGAACAAAAAATACAAACAATTATCAACTATCATAAAATGTATAAATAAAATCGACAATGAAAACTACAAGTGCAAGACATCACTAGTATGAACTAGTCCACAGTACTTCTGAATAAGACAACATGCGCTTAATTCCACATACTCTCAGTGTCTCCAGCAGCCTCTTCCTCACTGCTGTCGTCCGATTGGTCCTGCAGAGGAAACAATACTGACATTTAATGTTTTAAATCCGGCACCTGTAGTGTGAAGTGGCCGAGAGACAGCTAACAACCTAGCAGCTAACAGTAACTCGCCCCAGACTAACATTTTTTTATTTTTACTTATTTTTTTTAAACTCGCCTCTGGTTCGGGTGTAACCTCCTCCTCTTCGTCTGGTTTAGGAAGTTCTTAAAATGCAGAATTAAACACAGTGTCAGACCTCAGTAAAGACTCAACGTAAACGTTACAGCTAGCTGCAATGCTAGCTACAGCAGCGCAGTGAAACACAGTGAAACAACGAAATGTACGGAGCAGACAGCCATCTTACCTGGTGCATCAGACATTTATATTTCTACTGAAACCCTTAAATCACAAGGGTCCGGATGACAATCAAATGAAATCCCCAAATTTACGTTGTGACAAATGTACTGTGATACCGTGCTAGTAGTTGGCGTTCCCGTCTTGTTGTTGTCCGTCTTAAACACGGTCCGTGTTAGATGTGACCCAGTTCATGAAGCATGATTAGTTCCTACCGGGGATAAAACTACTTCATGTCCTTGAAAAATATGTCTAGAAAATCTGTTGTATTCTTCAAATCAGTTTTTAATTAACATAGATAAGGTAAGAAATGATCATACAATTTTTACTTCTGTAATGTAGTTTACAATGCCACCCATCACAAATGCAAAGTTGTTAGAGATTATTTAGCATGATCTGTTCTTATCAAACTCGGCTATCAGAAGTCTGTAGATGGTGTCTTTACATACAGAAGTAGCAATGGTTTCTTCAGCCTCATTCAGCCTTGTCTCCCAGTTTTACTGTTGTCTTCATCTGCTCACTGTGAAGAGGCTGCTGCAGAACAAGGCTCACACTGGATTACCAGCTTTAGTTTCCTCACATAAGCTTCAATAGTGAAGATTAGAAATAGATACAGCCGCACTATGATGTGTGCAACGTGGTTTGCACTGTCCATTAAACTTGTATTATGAGTTCACAGGCAAGGGATACAATGATCATGAAATCTTTATTACATTTACAATCACACTGACAGTGTAATAATAATAAATGAAATCAATGAAACCCAATCAATGAAATCATCAATCATCAATGAAAGTGTAATTTTCCCGAGAAAGATATCAATTTGCATACGTTGAGATTTACATCATAAATGCGTACACACTTGCCTACAAATTATGCAGATGTCTGCTGTGAATTTGAAATGTTTGTGTAGTCATCTTGTGATCAACTAAAACTGGGATCTGGGAGTGTTGTGATGAACTGATGCACAAACCAGACTGATTCTTCTCATTTGAGACCACACACCCACATAGAAGTTTTTCTGAGGATTTTGTCTTTTTCAAGGCGTGCTGGACCAGTTTAGGTGCTACCTCTGTCTTTGCATGAGTGCCTCTTCCTCCTCTCCTCCCTCCTGCGTCACATTGTAGTTGTAACCAGAAGCTATGATGTGGCAGTGTGGTAACATCTCCTCTAGCAGGATGATCACCAACCCTGGACTTGAAATTCCGGGAAGGAATGACACGTTCAGACGCTTCAGCCCCCTTCAGCACGATAAACACAGAGAAACATATTAGATAACAGAATAACAGATGGTGAGAGGTTATATTAACTAGACCATGTTGTGAGTTTTGGCTACTTACTTGAGATTTCTAAGAGCAGCCAAGCCACCTGTAGTGATGCGTGGACAGTGAGAGATGTCCAGCTCCTCCAGAGAATCCTGGAACACATGAAGTCTTGCCAGGAACCAGTCATCCACTTCAGGACACCCTTGTACTTTCAGAGTCCGCAAAAAACGCTGACTCTCTGAAAAGCACAAAATCAAATCAAAAACTGGGCTTACATGCTGAATACCACATGTTTTATAGAGTAAGACAAAATGATAAAGGGGAAAAATGAGTTGTTGACTGTAGAGGGAAAAAGAAACTGAAAAAGCCAGACTAGGAGGAGCTGAGTAGGAGCTCTGTACCCAGGTTCGCCAGTCCCCTGTCGTTGATGACTGTGAAGCTCATGTCCACTTCCTCTAGAGGTGTGCCTTTGTGCTTTAAGAGGTCCCAACTGAACCTGCCCCTCTGGTTGGCACGTAACCACTCTGACTGGCCAACAAACCTGAGGATGGAACAAGATCCAGACGTGCCAGGTGAATCACAGAAGCACGAGAAAAAAAACTCAACACAAACACTGCATATAAAAAACTGCGAGATACACAGGGGAGACGAGGCACTTACCTAAATCCTCCCCTCAGACTCAAGATAAAGAATGCTGATGCTATGTCTGGTCCATACCACCTCTCAGCGTAGCTATAGTAACTGTAAAATAACATGGGGAAAGTCAATGATGGCCAAATATCAAGCGTGAGATTAAAAAAATTGGATGTAAAACAGACTCACAGTGTTATTTCATACAGACCTAAAGAAATATGTAATTAAGGACAATAATTGAATCAATACATTTTTGTGATTTCACTTTTGACCCAAGTTTGACCCTTTCCTAAACTAACATAATGTGGACACACACCTCTTTTCTGGTTCCCTTCTGACAGACCCATTTCAAAAATGACATTTCTCAGACCACTATTACAAATTCGTCTACAATCCGTATGAGTGGCTGCTGAGACATTCTTAATTTCTTGGATATTGCAAGTCAAGCCTTATATCATTCTTGTGGCTTCACTGTTTTATTTGGTGGGAGATCAGTTTTCTTTTTTTCCACCCATTTCATCAAAACTGTTTATTTTTCTAGCACATACTGTCAGGAAAAGACCCTTTAAAAGTGTTGGTCACCATAAAGTAGCTACAAATATAGGCTCTATACCTTGGGATTACAATCAAATATGTAATTAAAACAAAAAGACAAAAACAAACTATTCCTATTATGTTCGCACCAGTATGGAAAACAAATCTACCCCTTTGCTTATGAGCTTATGAAATTGCGGTTGTAGTTTTTTTTTTGTTTAGTGCAGCAAACTTAAGCTGAAAAAAAAAAAAGCATTTGTGTTTTGGTACCCAACAACTGCTACGAGCTTGTCTCTATCACTTGAGGATTGCAGCCGTTTGATTTATTCCTTCTCCAGTCTACTCAACAAGTACCAGCATCAGCATCAGCAGTGTGGATGCATCTCTAGGTTCAAAACGTACACATTCTTCCTCTGAAGCCGATTCCTCTTAAACCGAATCATCCAGTTCAGGAGCATTTCCACATCATAGAAACGGTGGGTGAGGAAGATGAGGAGCCTCCTGTGCAGAGGAAGAGGAGACGCTGACCCGGAGCTCAACTGTCTCTTAGCAACATGGAGGAGAGCCAACCGGTGACAACATCTGTGTAGAGACTGTAGTGGAGACGAAGGAGACTGGATGTGACTGTGAGGAGGACATTAACAGTGACTATCCTCCAGCTCATGACACATTTAACCACTATGAGAAACACAGGACCACCAGCACATTTTTATGCTCATAAACTACAGTCTGTCTTCAGTCTGCGCAATGAATACAAATCGCCGAAACAAGTGGAGTTTAAGCACATTAACATGCGCACGTTATATTTCATCATGTTTAGCTAGTTTCGTACTTCAAAAAACTAACAGTTGCATACGCTGTCACCCTACGGCTAATGACCAAGGGTAGACAAACAGTAAATGTTTTAATTAGTCTGTTCAATGTAGTTATTTGTAGAAATTGAAAGGGTGACTTACTGTCAAGGAGGCCGACATGTTGACGCTGTTCGACAGGAAGTCGTAAGGGACAAATCTCGCTCCTTCGCATGTAGCAGGTATCAAGTAGTTGTTGTTTTTTATTTTCACCACGAGGCGTCGCTCAATGTACGTCTGTGATCCTGAGACATAACCCCAGAGGAAAAACGGGAGAAACTATTTTGTACTTTTATTATTCACTTAGTAAAAAATACTGGTAATACTGTAAATATATATTACATTTGTACACTAAAGCAAAAGTTTGCTAAAGTAAAACAAGTCATCTGGAAAGTCTACTTTTTAAAGTTTACATAAGAGGGTAAAAAGTGTATGTAGAATCTGCCTCTGTCACTGATTACTTTAAAGTAGCCTAAATTATACAATAAGATTAGTGTTATGTTTGAGGTGGCGTTAATTTAGATGACTGTGAATAGAAGTTACTTTCATAGTGGCTGAATGTCCTCATCATTTGATTAATGGATTCCACTGACAGAGGATACAACTAAAGATTGTTGTGCCCTTACAAATAAAAATGATTAATAAAATACTTTGCATATTAACTAATATTCCTCCTTGTAGTTGCTCAGCTATGCTAGCTACTAAATGGATGATTGTTGTGCTAAATTCCTGTTTGATCAGATTTGGTAGAGGATGTGACTATATGAACATTATAATTACAAGTTGATAATTTATTAGGAACTATCTGTCAGCTAAACAGTCGCTGAAACCCGTAACACATCTCTGTAGAGTACATTCAAGTAGTATTTTTGTGCAGCAGGTGAAACACTAGAGCAGGGGTTACCTTTTATACAAACATACTGAATAACATAATCACACAGTTCATCTTCACTAATAAGATTTGCAACAATAATAACTTAAATGTGTGATGAGGCTGTCTGCTCATGTTAGTGGTTACTGTTATGTCATATTGTTGTTAATGAATCCTCACAATAAATATTAGCAATAAGTTACATCGTAGAAACCTATTGATATAAGCATGCAACATTTTTCATTATTTATTTTTTGTTCCTATAATTCAATTTCAACATTTGAACCATCACGTCTCTCTCTCTGACTCATCTGTCTTTCCTGACTGCACTGAATGAGCACATTTGTAGCAAATTGTTTAAAGGCACCTGTTTTATTTTTGTGCAAATTAACACAACATTTTTGATCAAATCATGAACTTTGTCCGATGTTTGGACAAACTACCAGTAATGAGCAAGAAATGACAGGTGTTTTAATTTTTGAACAAATCATTGTTCACATTTTAGTTCAATATTTGAGTTTAACAACGCCATGGTGTTTCACTAAAAACATCTGTTTTGCTAAATGGAGCTTCACTTACATCTTTTGACTGCTTCACTGGCTTCATGTAAAAAGTCTGCCTTTAACTCATGGCCTTTTTACGCCCGTAGTGCGATGTCAGACAGATAGTTAGCATGGAAGCTAGTCTGTCACGTACTGAACTGAACACACATTGTGCGTTGCTGTTGCCACAGTAACCCCATAAATGAGACATACACACATTTATTTTACTGTGGTAAAAAAGAAGGCTTCTTCCCACTCACTGTGAAAATGGTACCTTTTCTTTTGCTTTTCATCCATGCATGAAATCCTTCTGAGGTAACGGTCATGCTAGTTAGTCCTCTACTCATGGCCATCAATATCATGCTTTCACCTTCGTTTGGCTTGTTTTATTTCATCATTTCCCACTGTACTCGTACCCAACATTACCTTTATTATTTATGATAACTGAAGAATTTTTACAATCCAGTGTAAATGTTAGATGCCTGTGCCCATGTTCTACGCTTATTCACACCTGCCTAACATTATGCAGAATAATAATTTTACAGACATTATTTTATGTGGTGGAATCGTGGTCTGTAAAATTACAAGAAATCTGTATTCTTAAAAAGAAATAACATCGTATGGTCTTTTAATTTCCAACAATGGCACACTGGAAGAGTTGTCGCTTGATTTAGCAAAAGAAATTTGTGGTTGGTCCATTTTTATTTTTCTTACAATGGAACAGTTCCAAAGAAACCTGCCACCTTAACTATATCATAAAATCAGTATTTTTCACAGTATTTTTTATTAATACAAAGTGGACCTGGACTCAATTTTCAACCCTACCATCACAAGATTAACTAAGAAAATATAAATGACACTAGATGCAGTGAAAACAGATGCGTTCTCTTGTCCACTGCACGTGAAGAGCGTGGGTAATAGGTTGCCTGTGGGCATCTTTGGTGATGGGCAGCTCTGTCTTGCCTTGCATTGATGGGCTTTTGGTACCTCGGATGGCGCTGCAGGGCCCCACCATGAGAGAAGTTGTGGTTATCCCAATTTCTTTGATGGCAGAGATTGAATCTGTGTGGCACCTTCACCACTTGTTGTGAAGTGGCCTTCCCAGTGATGGCATCTTCTTGACAATCCCCTGGATAGGAGATTCTGCGGTAGTGGGCAGAGAAGGCTGTTCTTGTATCCATCACTCTAGTGGTGGTGGTTCCTGGATCTTTGCCCTGAGCGTTTCCAGTACCAGCTTGTTTCATGGACATATCATCTTCATCTCGAAGGGAATCACAGATTCTGCGGTACTGGCCAAGAAGGTGGTACCTGCAATGTGCACGTAGTCCCCAGATACCAGAGGAATCTTTTGTAGAGAATGAAAATGGAGGTCTCGGATTTTGGGCAGTGATGGCTTTTGTTGCATTTGTCTCTGGCAGTCCAGCAGTGGTCCTGCCCAAATCATTGTCCTGACATGTTCCAACATGACCATGTACCATGGGTACATCATCAACTTCATCTGTTTGTTTGTGAGCTATGCCTTCAGACTACACGCTCTTAGCGTTTCTCAAAGATGAGGATACAGCATAATGTTTCACAAGTTTGAAGCCTAATTTCACACACTTGTTTTTTTTTTTGTTTTTTTTTTTTTTTTGTCTTTTAATATTTGAAATTTGCCTTGGTGTACTGTAGTTTTACTGAGCTTTTATAGGATGCACATACAAAGAAACCTACACTTGACACTACCAGGTACCTGACATTAGCCTGCTTTCAAATGAGTGTATACAAACTACTGCAAATATGTTATACAACTTTTGTTAAGAGAATAGCAAAGTAATAAGAAATGTGGTACACTGAAGAAATAAGTAAATAATATTCCAGTAGTTTTGATTAAAAAAATCTATTAAATATTATATTATATGCAACTCCATCAACAGACTGAAAATGAACACATTTACAGCATTTTGTTTTAAGTCACCTGTTTCATTTTTGTTCAGATTAACACCGTAGTGACATTTTTGTACGAATCATGAACTTTGTCCCATGTCCATACAAACTACCAGTAATATAATATAAAAAAAACATAACTTCTTTCACATATTTAAATTAATCATATCACAGTTGTACAAATCTGTAGCATTTTTTTTAAAAAATACATCTGTTATACTTTTTGAACAAATAATTTTCACATTTTAATTCAATATTTGAGTTTACCGGTGACATGGTGCTTCATTTAGCAAAACATCCATCTTGCTAAATGAGATAAAGAGTGTGGCTTCAACGCTGCAGGAGTTTGCAGCTTTCGTGGGAAGATGCTACAGCGGCTATGTGAAGAGAAGCCTGACATTCACAATGCAGAACACCGGGACATGAGGTACACCATGTACCAATGAAATACAGCAGCCACATTCTTATAAATACACAGTTGTGATTGTCTTTTCTGCCAGTAGTAGTTCAGTCACCTGTGTCTTGTGATCCAGACATTTCCTCAGTGTATGTGTACATAATCTACTGTCTTCCTCTTTTAATCTTGTAGTCTGGTCATCTGTGTACATTGTATGAGTTATTTTTCTGTATTCCCCCTGTGTTACTTGTGTTTGACTGTGTGTATGAAACTAACTGTTGTTATCTGTGTTTCTTCACAGACTGAAGGTCGGAACAGTCTGGTTAGTGTCATCAGTCATTTAGGTTACAGGGGAAACACAGGTAAGATAACATGAGAGGAGAACGTTTGTCTAAAAAGACACAAAACAAATATAAATTTCAAATGTCCATTTGTATTAACTGAACGTGGCATTTGGTGTTAGCTTTGGTCATTATGCATGCTATGAGGCATTCTGCTGTGCTGCCAGGAAGCCACATCAGGAATCTTCCTCCTGCAAAGCCACAGACGACAGAAATGTTACATAAACAGAAAACATTTCTCCTCAGTGATACTACAGACCATATTTGATGCCAAGGGTGAAATTTTGGATGTGTACATTGGCAATTCACTGTGATATGCTTGTCCAAGCAGATCACCACGTACCAACAAGCCCCATATCCACCAGCTGGGTACTTTCTATCAGGAGATGGGGGATAGCTGTGCCTGCAGCATGCTGCAGCTACACTATCCCTCCAGCCTGCAGTAAGAGTAAAAACATTCTCGCTATTGAACAAACAGACAAATAGTTTATTTGCTGAGTTTGAAATATGCCCTACATTTTCCTTTTTTTGTGAAGTGTGATGACTGGCCAAGTTGAACCCAAACGATCTGTTTTCTACCTGCTACATCTTTCACAACATTTGTGTGGCAGCAGATGATATCCTGGAGGATGAGAACGTCCTGGGACCAGATGTCAGCACTGATGACACAGGGAATGTAGAAATCAATAAGAGGGACCTGTTGGGAATGATGTCTGAAAAACACTTGCTTGGCAGCTTTCTTTCTTTCTTCTTTCCTGAAGAACATGTCTAGGTGAGTATGACTGGAATTAGCCCATAAATGTCTCCAGATGTTCATTTGATGTTTCAAAACATTTTAGATTAATACATGTTCACATAGCACAAGGTTATGAGTCTGTTTACATAATGACTTATTAGTGTTTGAGTTTTGGATTCCCCAGCTGGGAACTTCTTGGGTTCAGGTGTGCTGTACACAGCAATTGCACTTGGCAAACTACTGGACAATTCAAATGGTCAAATGAGCTTGGACAACGTATAGATTACCAAGGCTGAGAACACTCAAGCTTATTCTCCTTTTGAGAGGCAGACGCTGGCTCCAGTATAATGATGGTCAAGTTTTCGAGACGACTGGAGCCTTCATTTGCTCATCTCATCTGATAGATGTGTCACTGAAAAACAAGCATTCCAACACTGCACCCGCTTTGCCATGCGTGCACACATCTGCAAACACACATGCGTCGCCCTGCCAAGCTTTTGCACGTGCCATTAGTGTGATGTGACAGACGGCTCACACCTGCTGGTACACGCAATTAGCAAATGAGATCATGGCTAGCACTTCTCCTGTGTGTTTGCAGAGAACAGAAGCTACAGTTGATAATTATAAAATTGGAGAGTTTGGTATAACAGAGATCGAGTGTGTTTGCCAGTACTCTGGTCAGTATTTTTTTTGGAGTTTTTAAAAGGTAACAGCTAAATTGTTGAAGGAAGATGGTGGAATACGCAGTTACAAAGTCTGTGTGGAGCCTCAGCAAATCACATTACTGAATAGTTGGTTGAATGAACATATGGACCAATGAAGTAGAGTGACTGGCAGAGGGAATAAAAGAATTGACCGGAGGATGGAGGATAAATTAGATCAACTGTTTACTGGACCATACTTTCAGTGCTTTAATACTAGAGGTGGATAAACAATGCTGGCACTCCACTCATGTTGATGGTGCCTGCTGGACAACTACTGTGTCTTTTTGTGTGTATTCAGATGTGCCTTCCTTGACTTCACTGAAATTGATGACCACAGATTCTGATCTGTTGAGAACGTCTCTAAACCAGTCGATGTTTGGAAGGTTGAGAGGATTGTTCACTTATATATCAGCTACCAATTATATTTACGTGTTCAAAAGGCTTTTCACCTGACTGTATTATTGATGGAATGTCATATAGTTGTTCTAGTTTTTCATGCACTGTATTCATACATTCATATCCCAATATATTTGTTTGGCCTCATGAATTTTTGATTGGGCCTTAATGTACTTTTGAAAAACGAACCATGCACTAGCTTAGAGTTTGAGGCCAACAAAGCGAGTCCACATACCCTAATCAGGCATAACATTTAAACCACCTTCCTAATATTGTGTAGGTCTCCGTTTTGTATCCAAAACAGTTATGACTCATCAGGGATCAACGGACATGGGGGCCTTCTAGTCCTATGGTTTGAGATCTAGTGAATTTGGGGTCCAGGTCAACATCTTGTGCTGTTTTTCATATGTTTCAGTTGTTTCTAAGCCATTTTTGTGTGTGTGTCTGTGTCAGGCTGCATCCTGCTGGGGATGGCTGCTCCCACCAAGGATTGTCATTACTATGGGCTGGGGGTGCCTGGTCTGGTCTAGGTGGGTGGTACATGTCTAAGTAACATCCACATGAATGCCAAGTCCAAACGTTTCCCAGCAAAACATTAATGTTATTTATTTCACCTGTCAATGGTTTTAATGTTGTGGCTGATGTGTGTATACATACTGCTTGTCTCTGCAATAAAGAGAAAGAGCAGACTCTCAGATGCTGACAGCAAAAGGATTCAATGCTGTAGCTTTAGCAACTCGAATGTCATTTACAATATCATTCAAAGATCAAGAATGAGTTGTTATATCAATTATAGCTTTCCTATCCTTTTAAAAACAAAAATGTGTGCGCTGTATTAAAGTCTTTACAAGCCTTCTCCTAAAGCATCAGGTTTAAAATTGGAGAAAAAGGGAACACTGGACAAGGGCAAAGGTTATGTTCAAAAAGCTGAAAAAGCAGTGATCCATTTCCTCTAACTGGCCGTTCCGGTCTTTGTTATGAGGGTGATTGTGGCTTATTTCCACAAATGACTGCATTTTGTGCTCACATTATTTTCTCTTTTCTCCTTCATACTGAAACATAATTAGTTAGCTGGAAAATTTAATATCTTTGAGTATTGGACACTGGATCACTGGCTGCACATGACAAATTAAAAACTGCTTTCTGCTAGACAGGGGCAAAATCTATGAATTCATTGAAGCCAGACATACAGTTTATTCACCAATTTCATCCTGCTGAGCTGGTGCAATGACTATTTTTATACACGTCAGTTTTCTTTCAGCTCCCCAGCTGCTGACTGACAGGTGCCTCTGAGACGCAAGAGTCGATGGGGACCACTCTTGCTTTTAGTATGGATTATAATTAAGCCTAATCAAATCCCCAGATATTTATAAGAGACAACGCTTTGATATCATTATGTGTATTGATTTCAGGGAGGTGTGAATTATAAGAATGAAAGAAGCTTTGTCTTATTACAAATCAGTAAATGGACTACATGTACATGACTACATCACACAAAAATGGACCATTTAAGACTGCTATGGTACCCCACTATTCATTATGATGATTTCAGGCTGTCACTTGTTCTCTTATGTACCAGATAAATAACCACAAAACCAATCAAGAATTAATCAACACATTAGTACATGATTAATATTCACGAAGCTACTCTCCCCACCTTTGGGTACATCGATCTTAATAATTTATTGCCAACTTCTCACTTTCTAGACTGCCACTGAGTCCATGGCAGTTCACTGCATTCAGGCAGCATTCAGACTGCAGACTGTAGAAGGCTATCACAATTACAGCACAGAGCATTTTTACCCACTCTTGTCAGATGCTCATCACTGTGGCTGTTTTATTTCTCTTATACGGGAAGAGGCTGAGCTGTCTCCACAGTCTAGTTAGCAGACAAACTCTGAGGTTTCCTAATGGCTGCTCCCCCGTGGCTCCCCACTTTTTCGTTTGAGTCGCAGTAAGTGATGGCCCTGTGGGAAAGCTATTAGCCACTGGTTGTCTCTCTTGTTCTTCCTCTCTGCTCCCACCGCTTTCCTCTGTTTCTGCAGAGATGTAGTAGAGGCTCTCTCTCACACACACACACACACACACGACACGATCACATACACACAGCATTCTCAGGACCGTTAGCGGCTGTCAGGGTTATTTTGTTTTGACCAGCTCCCATAAGGCCAGCGGACTCTGTAAATCTCTGCAGTCTTGGCAGGAAAGCCATTAGTGGGCACTTGTACTGAGCCAGTTGCTTAATGCTCACATTGAGGGTCAGTCACTTGGAGGGCAACTTGAGGGCAAAAAGGGCATAAACAGCATCTGGCTAAATCAGTGTTTAAAATTGAGATATTAACAGATTTTTGTTTTATTGACTTTGTGCAAATATTCCATATGCCAAATCTAATTTAACATCTAATTTGATATCAAATTTATACGATTTAATTGGATTAGGAGGTACAGTGGTGTAGTAGACAAACCAATTTTATTTTGCTGCATCTTAAATTACTCACAATACATCCTCATTGGATTACCCACACATGCACATCTTTTGCAGTGTGTATCCCACTGCTGGACTATTAATGTCATGTATGTCTTCTTAATCTTTTTGTACACTTGCTCATCGCTCAAACTACTCGGTATACTGTGTGCATATGTGCCTGCACAAGTGCACGTAATCATCATCTTGTTATCTCTCTTTGCCACACTAATTTCCATTGACAGAATTAATTACCATGGTGACGAACAGCATGGAGACCCAGCCCGTAGTTGGCAATAATACACAGCACCATTATCTTGTCAGGAGATGTTACTCGGAATAGCACACCATCCAAAAATAGCGCAAACTGAGCAGAGCATGTCGTTCGATAGAGGCCGTATTGAAAGTGCTGATACGTCTAAAGTCACGTCTGTTCACTCACACTGTCATGAGGCATTGAGCACACATGCACCGTGCCGCACTGACACAAAATCCAGCTTGTGCACGTGCAGGAACAGATGCAAACACCGTCAAATGCCTCCGTTTGGAGGTCAGTACTCTCCAGTGTGCACGACCCTGAGTGAGCAGCTCCTGCGTGGATTTGGACTATTAAAAACTGGAGCGAGGCTAGGGTTGGATTTCCCCCAGAGACTTCACATCAGGAATAAAAATAACTCCTTTCTTCTTCAAATCCTTTGCACATGCTGACTCATAGACTCATGAAACCCCCTGTAAATTTGGTATGGCAATAATACAGATTCATGAATCTCCAACAGCTTCTTAAATATGTCTCTGTGCCTCATCTCTCTGTAAAACAGTACATACTGCCTGAGTATTCCCATTAGGATGGAGAGAGTTTTCAAAGTGTCAGCTACATAGCAGCAGATGAATAATGCAAAGGGAATAAAGGGCTTTTTATGCACGCCATCTACCAGAGCTATGATACATGAAATGTAAAGACATAAACTGACGCTAACCTCAGAACTCCTGCTTGCCTTGGCATCTCTCTGTGTGACTTCTGACTGACTTCTTGCATCCACAACAACAACACTGTGAAAAGCTAATGTGTTACGTGTGTTGCTAATTGTCACGGTGAATCATTTCACTTAATAGAAGCAAATAAAGCCTGCACATATGCAAGATTGTCGTTGAAAGAAGAACATTAAAAATGTACAAACCTTAACATAAGCGCTTTATATGGCACACTAATTTACTGTCAGAAATTATTTAATTTCTTTTACATCAAGCATTTAAATAGATGTAGCTAAATTAGGAACAATGTATTATACATCTCAGTCATTTGATATCATGTCACAATTATAGATTCCAGTTTGTCTTTGCTTCTTCTTCATTTCTTCTTCTTGCACCTTGCACACAAAGCCATCATTTCCTCCTTCACAGGCTTCCATAAATCAGTGCATGCAGGTCAGGATTTTTAATATATAAACTCTGGCCATGCGTTATCATTTCAGCTCACATTCTGCTCTAATTTCTCCCTCCTTTTGTCTACGTCAGCATATTGAATTGTGCCTGTAGTAGTGCATAATGAACACTCATACTATACACACACACACATATAAGTGAAAAGAACAAAAAGAGACTGACAGATGATTCTAAATGAATTCGATCAAGCGGCAAGTAATGAATAACCAACAGCACGCTCCTCTTCTGGATGTTGGTTCTTGGTGTCATCAATCATGGCCCTGTCTCCTAACTCCGCTATGGCTTGATTTGGCTGATAATGGACTCTGGCCTGCATGTCAACGAGGCAATATCTGCTTCTGTTCAAACTATGATTAAATAACCTCCTTGAGCGGCCAAGCTGACTTCGAAGGTGTATTTGCCCCCACATTATCTAGCAGATAAATGCCTTTCATTGCTAACAGGGAGTTTACTGTTCACCGCTGCTTCAAGCTTCACCTCTATACCAGGCTATTCATAATATATACATTGTATTTATGAGATTAACTGTCTTTTAAACTTATTGCTACAAATCTTTGACTGTGTTAACTTTGTAGGCTAGAGCAGAACAAAGTAGGAAATAACAAAACCATTTATTTATGTTGCTTACTTAAACATTGTAGAGGCAAAAATTACCACATCAGCAAGTCAACAAAATTGGGCAGTCGAAACCACTTCTGAAATGCTCCCAATGGGTTATGGAGCTGTGTAGAAGACAGAGTAAAACCATGTCATTGCCTCAATACAGTACAGTTTCCCCCGGTGGTATCCCCCTATAACCAGGGCTGTAAATTAGACTACATGCACATGAATGGCATTTACCCATCTCTCAAGTTTCGACTTTACACTTTTTAGTGACACTCGGTGACAGATAAGTACTCTGTGATAGAATCACACAGTTATTTGAATGCGTTCTGATCACAAGAAACCAACCAGCAGGATGTTGCTTCTTAAAATGCATCTCAAGATCCAATCTCAGATTTGCGCTCTGTGTGCAAACAAACATGACATCACTGGGCCAGAAGAATAGGAGAATATTTTTAAAGCTGTATCGCTGTATCAGAACAACAAACCGCTGCTTGTGTGTACATCACAACATGAGATGAGACACAACCTATGAAGTCTCTGTCCAGATTCAAATGTGGACTGAGATCAGATCACTCAAACGCGTCGTCAGTGCGTCTTGTGTGTGGTCCTACTTGCACTTAAAGCAAACACATTGAGATCCGATTTCTCAGTTAACCAGCTCTGAACAGGCGCTTAGTTGGAAGTGGACTCTCAATCTAGCCTCACACTCTCACTTGGAATCTAATGTTCACAACAGTTCGCCCTGGAACCAGAGGCCATCTTTCCATTTTTTCCATTTCTAGGATCACCGTGTTTAATTTTCAGCTCACATATTTCTCATGTCACTGCATCCTGTTAACACAAAGCAACTATCAGTCAACCGCCCACCTGAGCTGTACGGGATTTAAAACAACGGCACACTATATTCTAAATCCATTTGACTGTACAGCTGCCTTTATTAGGCAGAGTGTGGGCCAGAGTTCAGAGATAAGACATAAGAAGTGCTAACTGGAAATAGAAACCTGTCAAATGAAAGAATTAAATAAAGAAGTAAAGAAGAAGTAAATAAGGAAAGTCGTTTTGAGCTTTTAAATGGGCCAAATGCTGTCTTTACAGTAATGGTGTTTTGCTGTATCTTTTAGCAGTTTTGTTGCTGGAGTGGATCTTAGCTTAAACATATGTCAGAATCTATTTACATCACATTAAGCTGATAATCCACAACCACTGTAATTAAAAGCACTGCTTGTTGAAATATAACATTTTTCTTTTAAACAACAAAGGTTTTGTACTGAGGGGATGAAAAAGGAGAAGACCGAAGAGAAGGTGCAATACTGAAAACAGGAACATGGACAGTGAAAAGACAGAACAAAGAATGCAATATCTAAATAGGCCAAAAATGAAAAGAGACATAAACAGAAACTGATCCAACAAAAAATCCTGTCGAGTTCATGTTTGTCAGTGTCATACATGTAATATATAGAAACCGCTCCTGATAGATGTATCAATCTTGTCATGGCTTGTAAGCTTGTTGTAACCAAACCAATCGTTCTCTCTCCACCCATGACCCCCTACCCCTCATCTAAATCAGGACCCCTTGCTCTTTCAGGTGATAAGCTGATTACTGGGATGACAGCCTCCTGTCGCAGACCGGCACGCAGCAGGAGATCTGATGAAGCTGAGCCAAACTCCTGTCTGAAATACTGATTGACTGTGCTGTCAACCGTAAACAAATCTGAAAATTGAGATTAAGATTATCCCACTTTTTTAGAGATTCTGATTCCAAATGCTGTTTTTATGAAGATACTGTATTACATGTACAAAATATGACACGTGAAACTATTGTTCAAAGACTTATTATTTAAATCTTTTTGTTGGTCAGAACTAACAATCAGAGCTGTAGCTGTCTAAAGTCCAAAACTGCTGGAGCCAGCACAGCTTGGATGTTTGTGATCACCATTTTCTGTCGCTTATAATGTGACTGTCACATCAGTTCCCTAGAAAATTCCCAAAATAGACTGCAAAAAGCAGCAAAATATTTGCTCACTGGCTGGAACTGACATGAGCAGGAATCCTCTGAGACAAACCTGTGATTTGGGGCTTTTATAAATAACACTGATTTGATTTGTTGGTAGGCTCCTGAGGTGTTGGGAGGTTTGAGTGCTTTGCGCTGTGCACATTTCAGACCACAGAGTGCAGGTTGTTAAAACAAAACAGTATGGAAATAATAAAATGTACGTGGCTTGATAAGAGATTTTTAGCTACAGAACTGTATGTCTGATGATCACCAGGGACTGTCCATCACCTGCTTACACCATCTTTAGAGTGGAGCATGGTGGTGGCAGGAAAAATGGGATAAACTCTTTGCCAAGAATATCTTAAAGGTGCTGAATATGTTTGAAAACTTCAGAGATTTCAGTTTTTGATTTTTAATATGTTTACAAGAACACACATTTAAAAACAGCATTTTAATTTTCACTTTCATTTCACGTTATGAGTTATGGTGTGTAGGCTGATGGGGAAAATGTCAGCTTCACAATTTTAAAATTCAAAAGAAGGGGTCCATATAGCTTCTGAAAGGAAGTATACTTTCTGACATAATGTAAGACCCCTCTACCCGCTGGGCTCATGTAGCGATCCATGTGCAAAGAATGGGTAGGAACTTGTTGTGACCATGCTCTGTACCCTAACAGTGACCCTTCAACAAGCAGGCAGTAGAAATGTACACTGGATTTACTTATTTTAAAACATATGCTTCAACTTTTTCATACAACTGGTTCAGTCTGCAGCAGGGATGCTTTATAGCAGGGTTCAGTGGCCTTGGTAACTCAGGAACTGATGGTGTATTTATCAGTGGTCGAACATCAACACACTGTAATGGATCAGTTAAGTATGTTTACCATATCTTGCTAGTTTTCCATGGCTACACCAATTAATGGGTATTCTGTACATTCCGTAAAAGAACATGACACATACGCCATCACAGATGTGTTCTAGAACCCTTCAGACCCATGAGAGGAGGAATCTGCTCATTTCTCTCAACTGGACTGACCAAAGTGCAAAACTTAGAGAAGACCAAAGAGCAAAACTGAGATATCCATACAAAGGACATCCAACTTTAGACCAAATCCATCATTTTGAGAAGTAAGTAACTCCACTGTTGTATTTCATGCAGCAGGCATTTTGGAGCTTTAGGTAGACAACCACATAAGGTCAGAGGAAACAAGTACCTGGTATTTTGTTACAGTACTGTGAGATAAGCATAGAAAAACATTAGTCATTATACATATTGCTCAGTTTAACAGTTGTCTTATGACTTGTTAAGTGTAGATTAAACTTTTTACAGAAAACTGTAATCACAACTGTGTGGCTGGTGTCAGTGTGCCCCTGTTTGATGCTGGCTAGATAACAACTAAACAACAAAAAACAACCTGTACTCCTGTAACACAAAGTGATTGTAGCCGTTTAATTGTAGCCGTGTTTTAGTTTTTATCCTGCAAGCTGTTGGAGGTCAGACAGAGGATTAGGAAACAGCTCAAATTGTGACAAAAGCAAATTTCAGACATTTAGAAGTTCAGAGGTTTAACTTTATCTAGTTTTACTGTTGTTAATTATTACTGTTAATTAATTGATGGTCTTAGAAGTATAATCTATATGTATATATCCGTCATAATATGTATGGGGTATGGAGTATTAGTAGTGCATGTTCCTAAACAAATCTTGTTGACATACACTATATTACCAAAAGTATTCGCTCACCCATTCAAATGATCAGAATCAGGTGTTCTAATCACTTGGCCTGGCCCCAGGTGTATAAATTCAAGCACTCAGGCATGCAGACTGTGAAACAAGACATTTGTGAAAGAATGGGCCGCTCTCAGGAGCTCAGTGAATTCCAGCGTGGAACTGTCATAGGATGCCACTTGTGCAACAAATCCAGTCGTGAAATTTCCTCGCTCCTAAATATTCCACAGTCAACTGTCAGCTCTATTATAACAAAATGGAAGCGTTTGGGAACAACAGCAACTCAGCCACGAAGTGGTAGGCCACGTAAAGTGACGGAGAGGGGTCAGCGGATGCTGAAGCGCATAGTGCAAAGAGGTCGCCGACTTTCTGCACAGTCAATTGCTACAGAGCTACAAACTTCATGTGACCTTCAGATTAGCCCAAGTACAGTACGCAGAGAACTTCATGGAATGGGTTTCCATGGCCGAGCAGCTGCAGCCAAGCCACACATCACCAAGTGCAATGCAAGGCGTCGGATGCAATGGTGTAAAGCACGCCGCCACTGGCCTCTAGAGCAGTGGAGACGCGTTCTCTGGAGTGATGAATCACGCTTTTCCATCTGGCAATCTGATGGACGAGTCTGGGTTTGGAGGTTGCCAGGAGAACGGTACATTTCAGATTGCATTGTGCCAACTGTGAAATTTGGTGGAGGAGGAATTATGGTATGGGGTTGTTTTTCAGGAGCTGGGCTTGGCCCCTTAGTTCCAGTGAAAGGAACATTGAATGCTTCAGGATACCAAAACATTTTGGACAATTCCATGCTCCCAACCTTGTGGGAACAGTTTGGAGCGGGCCCCTTCCTCTTCCAACATGACTGTGCACCAGTGCACAAAGCAAGGTCCATAAAGACGTGGATGACAGAGTCTGGTGTGGATGAACTAGACTGGCCTGCACAGAGTCCTGACCTGAACCCGATAGAACACCTTTGGGATGAATTAGAGCGGAGACTGAGAGCCAGGCCTTCTCGACCAACATCAGTGTGTGACCTCACCAATGCGCTTTTGGAAGAATGGTCAAAAATTCCTATAAACACTCTCCTCAACCTTGTGGACAGTCTTCCTAGAAGAGTTGAAGCTGTAATAGCTGCAAAAGGTGGACCGACATCATATTGAATTCTATGAGTTAGGAATGGGATGGCACTTCAGTTTATAGAATGAGTAAAGGCAGGTGAGCGAATACTTTTGGTAATATAGTGTATGTCTAACAGCAGTTGCACCGTTTAAAGGGAATGAACTCATCTGTTTTCTTTGTCACTTTCAGGAGTCTGCAAAAAGGAAACATGTATTCCTCAAGTTCATCAGACTCTTTCTTTGAGACATACGTCAACGACTTGTTCACAATCCCAGTAAACTACACCTTTTTGAAATTCCTGGGACGAGGCGGTTATGGGATAGTGATCAAGTGTGCAAAGCAGGGAACTTGCCAGAACGTGGCCATAAAGGTTTCCAACAATAACCACACTGCGAAGTGGGAGGTAAGACACTTTTAAAAGGGCACGTGTGGTATAATCTGCAGGTTATCCTTAATCCTCTTGTAGTTATGTGTAACATTTGATGGTTGATTGGCTTCCATCTAAACTAGGCCGCTAAATCACATTTCAAACATGCACCAATACAGTTTTCCTCTGTATAATTGTGGAGCATGCAATATGCATCAGTTTTTTGTTATTCATTTCCTTTATGTGATGTGAATCAGTTAACTTCTCGCTTTCTCCATAGGCTTCCATCATGGAAACCCTCATGCAGAACAACCTGGATGAATCCAACATTATCAAGTTTGAGGAGTCAATTGCCGACGGATCCAGAACGTCCCTTATCTTTGAAATATTGGACATCAGCCTGCAGGACTACTTGATAGATTTACGGCAGGCGATGCGTCTGGACCATATCCGCACCGTCATTCAACAGGTATCACATCAGCTACAAAGCAAATGTTTACAGATGGCTTAGGCTCCTTGGTAACTTTTAACTTCTGAAGGTTTCTCTAAAAATGTTTCTAAGAACAAAGCTTAGCATCAATAATATCTTTGTTTTGTAACTTGCAGATGGCCACAGCTTTTGACGCCCTCAAGACCCTTGGCATAATGCATACTGATGTGAAGCCGGACAACATCATGCTGGTGGATCGCGTGAGATGGCCCTTGAGGGTCAAACTTATTGATTTTGGCTTGTCTATTTTCCCGTCTCAGGCCAAGCAGGGAATGACTTTACAGACGCCTTCGTATAGGTAAGATACATGGATGAGATTAAAACAAAGGAATAACTGGTACTTATTCAGTTTTTTTATTCATATTTTCTTTCTTTGGTATTTTTTAATATTCTTTAACTTGTGACAGTGACACTTTGTTTATTTTCTCCACCTTCAGAGCACCAGAAATCATTCTTGGGCTGCCATTCACTGAAGCCATCGACATCTGGTCTTTGGGTTGTGTAATGGCAATCATGGTATTTGGTGTCATGCTCTTTCCAGCGAGGATGGAATACGATGTAGTAAGTATCGTACCAAAGCTGGAACATAGTGCTAGCCCATGCACTTACAGTAGCAAGGACAGAACTTGTTATTAATTAGAAGATGAGCTTCTCTGTAACACTTCACAATACTCAAAGATGACATCATGACTCACTGATTAGCGACCACATAGTTTTGTCTACTGAATTTTAAAATGCTACCACCTTTTCCAGCTTGGACGACAAACTAGACTAACCCAACCACATATATGTTTAATTAATAATTTTTTCTTAAAACACAATTTCATCAGCTGGATTTTAGTTCGTTAGAGTTAGTACATGTTATGGAATTAGCTGTTTCAAGCTATTATTATGATTTTGACCTTGTGACTGGAACAAAGTTTGATGACTGACTTGATGCTGTGCTTTATCTGCAGTTAAGATTTATCACCGATCTCCTGGGTCCTCCACCGGAGCACCTACTCAACGCTGGGAAGAAGTCACTAGTGTATTTTAATAGAAAAGATTGTGATCAATGGCAGCTCAAGGTACAATATCCATTCATTTTTTTTTTTTTTTTTATCACTGAGCATACTTTGGTAAATTAAATAAAGGATTGACTGTTAAATATAGTTTCTGTAACATATAATAATCTTCTTTTAGACCCCTGAGGAGTATTGGTTGGAATGGGGTGGTAGTTTCGATTTGGTGGACAACAGGTGTTACAAATTCCGCTCCCTGGATGAAATGACAATGGTAGGTGGTTAAGGAAGCCAAAGCTATCTGCTAAAAAAGGAACATACAGTAATTATGTCCACAATTCTTGGTTTAGAAATATAACTTGACTGCAATTTTCCAAATGTTTTCTAAACCAGATACGCCTGGAGACAGACAATGCGACAGAGGCCGAAGAGAGGAAGGAATGCATTGAGCTGCTGAAGGCAATGCTCCAGTGGGATGAGAAGGATAGGATCACCCCTAGTGGCATCCTCAACCATCCATTCATCACCAAGAGCTACTTCAACAGCAGCCCCTACCTTAATCCATGGTAAGTGTGTGCGTGTTTTATCTGTTATAGGTTACTAGATAATAGTAAGCAGGGCAGTTGATATTTAGATGTTGGCTGATTTGTATATTTGCATGTTGTGTTTGTCAGCCATAAACCTAACGCCATGGGTTTTTGTAGTAATGAGCCTGAAGCCACCACCTGTCAGGACCAGACAGTGTCCAAAGAGAGCAAACCGATGACCCAGGTTGAAGAGAGGTAGGCATTTTGGTTCTGTTCTCACCAACATCACATGTCACTTATAAGAAAAACACAGGATGCCCGTAGATGTCAGTTGCATGTAGTGCAAACGATTAAACATGTCTTCATTCAACAGCACAAGTGAGGCACTGCCACCGAGTGTTATACTGGTCCGACCTGCAGACCCTGAGAACAGGATCCACTTGGGAGACACACCTCATGAGGACACCGACCTCAGGTAAAAGGGTTTCTTCTAATGCTTTACACACATGTATGCCTCCTTCAGAGAAGAGAAGCTCAGCCCTGAACAGAAGACAGAGACACTAACTCAGTGTGCATTTATGTATTAGTCCACACCCTAGTGCTGCTCCTGCTCCCTCTGTGCACACCACCAGCAACCACCTGGAGACAGAGCTCCCTACCATCCCCTTAGGTAAGAACAGTTTGTCTTCATTCATTACTAAATTATTGAGAGCTTCTGCACTGTTGTTGCTTTTCATTCTGCGGATGGCTGAAGTAAGGTCCACTGATTTTCAGATGACAGCGAAGGTCAGAAGAAGAAGAAGAAGAAGAAGAAGAAGAACTGCTTCAAACGCCTCTCCTCGTGGATAAAGAGGACCTTCTGCTGTTGCATGAATCAGGTGATGGATTGAAGAAGACTATGATTTGTTTTATGGCAGAAACCCTGAGAGCACATTATTGTGTCTTCTGCTATAAGAAAAATATCTCATAGATCTTCTGACGGGCAGCATGGTGGCCAAATGCGCAGCACTGTGGCCTCACAGCAGATCAGAAGATCTTGACTTGAGTTGTAGCCCTGGTCTTGTCTGTGTGGAGTTTGCATGTTCTCCCCATGTCTGCATGGGTTTTCTCTGGGTACTCCGGTTTCCTCCCATATTTCAAAGACATGCACATAAATAAATAAGAGCCAACCTGACTTTAGGGTAAGGGTTATATCCCTGCCTGTTTGGCATGCAAGTTTTTTAAGACTGTGGATGTGGGTTTTTAGTTTAAAACAGGACTGGAAGCCATTTTAAACAAGTAACCACATCATCTTTCATATTAATTAAAGATACTAATTTTAATATGGAATATATCATCTGAAAATACAATAAATCTAAAATCAAATCTTTATGTTTCTTGTCTGATTTGTCTTGCTATAGTGACAACTGTTGGATTTAAGAGAAATGTCTTGTGATTCAAGAAGAATCCTGCTCCTGAAACACAAATTCAAAGTGATCTCAACACTCAAGGAGAGTATTTACACATACAGTTTGGTGCCCAGATGTCCAGGAAGTTATGACGAGACCAAGTGTTACTTGGTTATGGAGATACTAGTACTTAACGTTACATTGTGAGATTAAATCGTAAGTAATGACATAATTAAAATTTTAATTTTCAAAAGACAATCAAAAGTGTTGATAAACTAGAATTTTATTGTTTCAAAATGCACCTCTGTATGTGAATCAAGGTCCTTTCAAAGAGGAAGCCTGTTTCTTCATTACTTCAGTGATGTTAAATATAATGTAATTTAGGTCTGAAACTACTCCATTCATATTAATACAGCTCCATGCAGACAACAGAGGGTTCAAGAGGTGAATTTCTAATGACACCGGGGAGGCCATTCCCCCTGCTGGTCTGTGAGGTCTGTGAATCATCAAAACTGACACTTTGAGTATTTGTCAGCTCTGTACGAACCAGATGCCATCTCCTGCTTTTCTCTCTCTCTCTCTCTCTCTCTCTCTTTTTTTGAAATACTGTGTTCATACAAAGAGTGACAAAATGGCCTTGTTGCAGAGTCAGTGTTGAAGTGTTGCTGAAGCACTTGCTGACGTCATTATTCGTCATCCATTAAAAAAAAAATTAAAAAAAAAATGTGTTACATCTGGTTCCTTCACTCAGTATTTTTTAGTTAAAATAGCACTGTGAACTAGTTAATGGCAAGAATACATTTTTCTTCCATTTGTTGATACAAAGTGAACAAAAGGAAGTGAAACATTTTACCATGTTGTTGGAGTGCATCTTGTTTTTTGGGCTATGCACAAGAAATCCAATCATTGCATTTTATTGGTATAATGATATATTCAGATATTCAATAGCTACAATAACCAATGTGCTTCCCCTCAGGTTTTACCTTTCAGGGGCTCTATAGTCTCTCTATAGCCAGTTGTGGGTATTCAATTCATTAAAAATCCAGTACATCCACATAAACCAATACAACCAAAAATCAGTTGAGTAGAATAAGAATTCAGTTTGGTAAATTATAAATCCCAAGGAATAGGAGAAGGCGAGGGGTTATGTCATGTCCAAACTCTGCATATAACATATGACTGTTTCCTGAAGGCAGTAGTAGAGAGTTGTTAGTGGACTGCAATATGTTCCCAAAATCCAATCCAGTTTTATCTTGCAGTAGAACAGAAGTGTGTAACTAAAATTTAAAGCCTAAAAAAATGGCTAGGTTTAAATAGGTACACTGACCTATGATTAGTCTAAAAACAAAATAAAAAATAAATCACATCTGCCTACTATACTGTATGGCAATAGTTTCATTAAAACACTTCTATACTGTAATATTCAAGTTCATATTAGATTAATATCATTGCGGTGCCCTTTTCCATTTGCTAATGTCACCCTTTTGATTTTTGTTTTATATTTTCTCCTGTGAACCACTTTCTAACTTTTGAAAAGTAATAAAGATCATTGTGTTTTGACACAAAAGGAAGTTGCCTGCATCGTGTTTGGCTATACACAAAGGGAAGTATTAGCTAAGAGGAAAGCGATTTGTTATTTATACTCCTCAAGAAGTGTTATATGTCATTTTCATGATTCACTGATTCTCCGTGCGACAGTTGGATGAACTCCACACAAAACACAATACATCAAATTAATGTTCTTGGATCACAGTCAATCTTATACGTTGTGACACGAAAAACAGCTCTGCTCTGCAGCATTACTCATTATGATGGTTGCAAGATATGATTGGCTTCATGCAAACAGATAGCAATGTAAACAAAGTCAGTCCTCATTTACAGCACACACTCTGTCTCTCCCAGTATCGTTATGAGTCTGTCGCTCCTCGTCCTTCATACGCCTCCTTCACAGTTTTATCTTCGTCCTTTCCTTCTCTTCCTCTGCTCATTTATTTCCCCATACGTAGCCACAGTGCCTCTTCAATTTCCTCTTTCACCCTTCACCCATCCGTGCACCCATCTATCCCTACAGCTCAACCTTACTCATATGCCTCACCCTCCTCATCACTCAGACCCTCTTGTGCTTTCTTATCATTGGAGCTGGGTTCGTTTGAAGTTTCATAATAAGCAGTGCAGTGCTACAATAGGCTGTTTTAGAAAATAACACAGAAATTTGCCTGCACTTGCGAATTCAACATCCCCCCTCAGCTTCTCCTTCTCTCCTCTTTCCTCTCCACAGCACACTCTCTCTCTCATCATCATCAACCCACTGCTGCTCCACGCATGCATGCCATCAGTGCCTCCTTTATCAAGTTGAAGCACAGAGGTTGAAAGCTAATTAATGAGGCCAGGGCTTAATATGTGCTCAGCCATGATTTTTATGTCATACGAGCGCCAGGCGGGAGCTGGACAGTGGAACAGAGGAAGCACGTATTGCAGCAATCAGTCTTTTTACTCATCTTTCTCCTCTTCTTCCATGGTTCCTCGTGATATTCTGTCACCTCTGTCCGTCCTTCACGACTTGTCCACCTCTCAAAGTTGCATCAGCTTTACTTGTACTTCTGCTGTACTATCTGATCAGTTTAGGATCTAGTGAATTTAGAGGCCAGACACCTGCATCCAGCTGGGAATGGTTGCTCATTACCCATCAAGGAGTGTCATTGCTATGGGGTGGAGGTATCTGGTCTGGTCTAGGTGGGTGGTACATGTCTTGGTAACATCCACATGAATGCCAGGTCCTAAGGTTTCCCGGAGGAACACTGAATTGTCACAAGATGGTCAGTGTTATTTACTTTTACAGTCAGTTGTTGTAATGTTATGGCTGATCGGTGTATTTCACTCTGGATAATAACTGTTATGGCCTCTGACATGCAGCTTTTATCTTTATTGGGAAAGGAGTCAGATGCACTTTGATTGACAAGCATGGAAAAATGTTTGGAGCCTTGCTGCATAAATAACCAAGGGCATTTTTACAATCTAAAATTTGCAACAAAATCAGAATTAAGTACGCCCACACATACAACGCATTTGTTGTGGTATTTCGAGCAGCAACAAGAGCAAAGTAAAATATATAAAATAAAGAAAGACTGCACAAAAAGCCTGGACTCCAACAGCACTGTACAGTGCATTAATAAACAATGTGAAGCATACACACAGGTTGTTTGTGAGACTTACTTTAATATAGAGTCACTAAAGGGGGTGAATGAGAGTGTTTTAGTTGCAACCCTGATGCAACATACGAAAGACAACTGATGGGTGTTAAAGCTTCTCCTGACTGAAATGAAGAGGAAACAAAGAGACAGGGTTTGAAGATACTGAAGTCAAAGATAAAAAAACAAAAACAAACAAAAAACAGAAACGGATCTACTGGCAAAGCTAAAGAAACAAGCAAGCACATATGAGCTAACTATGAACTTAAATATGATCTTTCTGGACAGAATTTTATGACACAGTTGTAGAGGAAGAAGGTGTTTGTGGACTACAGAATTCACTCTCTGCTCTTTTCTGATCCTGAGGTTCTGCTGGTTTTGGCAGACCATCACCTGCAGCAGAGGTTTTCAGCTGGAAAAGCTGTGATTAGAGTCACCACCTCCAACTGCTCTCCTGGAAAAATGGTTGTTTGCTTCTTCTCTGAGCTGTTGCCCCAGGATTTCAAGTAACCTGGGGTCTTGGTAATGAGTCATAGCAAAATTGAGTTAGAGCGATGGGCATATTGGTGTGGTATTGTGTACTGGACCACTGTGGTAAAAAAGGGAGCTCAAAGGGAAGGCTTTGGTTCATAGCTCCGTCTACGTCCCAGCCTTCACCCATAATCATGAGCTTTGGGTAGTGGCACACAGAATAAGATTATAAATACAAGAAGTCGAAATGAGTTTCCAAAGAGAACACGGAATAGAGGTGCTGCTCTTTCGTTTCAAATTTAGCCAGTTTATTGGGTTTCAGGCATTTGATCAGGATGCCTTCAGAGGTACACCCAGAATAATTTAGATGAGCAGCAGAAAATGGCTGGATGGATGATGGGATATTAGGAAATAGAACCAGATTTATATTATCAGCATAGTATGATTTCTATGGTAACATACATTTCTCTTGCTGGGGTTGCTGACCTAGTTAAGATCAAAGTGGGTGAACATTTTTTTCAATAAGCTAAAAATATTCTATAGAAAGCAGATATGTAGCACATCAAGAAACAAAAGCTTTTACAGAAATGTTGTAAAAGAGAAATCAACTTATATCTCCCTGGTTAGCACTGATGCCTCGCAGGAGGTCCTGGGTTTGAATCCATTGGCCGACTGGGCCTCTCTGTGTGGAGTTTGCGTGGGTTCCTCCCACCAACCAAAGACATGCTCATTAGGTTCACTGGTGATTCTAAAGTGGCCGTAGGTGTGAATGTGAGTCTGAATGGTTGTATGTCTCTCTGTGTTAGCCCTGTGATAGACTGGAGACATTCCAGGTTGTACCCCGCCTCTCACCTGATGACAGCTGGGATAGGCTCCAGCAGATCCTGCGACCCTTAACAGGAATAAGCAGTTACAGAAGATGAATGAACGAAGCCTCAACTTATTTTCAGATAAAACTGTGAAACAATGTGAAAATGCTGAAGGTGTTTGTTCCCCCTTACTTTTCTTCATGCAACCAACTAAAGGTCAAAGGTTAATTTGAATGATAACCTTTTACCATCACTCCCTGTTTGTCATTCATTACTTCCCTTCCCCCCACACAGGGTCAATCCCTCAGCGAAGGGATTGTTTGGGCAGTTGAGCTGAATTATTCATCCCGTGTGTACACTCTCCTTACATTCTATGTTGAGGAAATCAGATTTTTGTGACAGGCCCTTTCATTCATCTCACTCACACCTTCCTCTACTCTCTATCATCTCGCAGGTCCGTCCTTACTCTCGCTACCTGTGCAGTTGCATTTTGTCCCCTTAATTTCCATTTATCATGTCTTTCTCCATCAGTTATGTCTGTGGGATAATGACATAAAGCAAATAAAGTCGACTGACTTCATAGAAAACAACAATTTTTTTTTCCATTAAAGACGTTCATTTAGCTACTCCACTGTTCTCAGACACAAAGAGTTGGTAGAAAGAAAAAGACTAAATCCTAGTTATTTAAAATGGTGGCTGCTTCTTGTAAATTAATTTTGCATGATGTAAATTTGTATAACATTTGCATTGCTTTTTGTCCGAGCTGGCCTGTTTTCTGTGACCCCACAATTGTCGAAACATGCTGTGCATAGGCTGTACGTGAATGTCTGGATTTAATTGCAGTGGAATATTACAATGTACAAAGGGAGGCACAGCATGAGCCCTTTGCAGCTGTTTTTTGAACAGGTTTTTACTGGTTCATTCATTCTTCATTTCATTCTTTGCTTTCTTATTGGTCTCCATAACTCTTTTTACTGTGGCTAACCTTCAGTGCTGCCACCCTCATCTCGATAGGTCACCACACAGCTATAGCCATATGCTTATGTACATCACTCAAAAACAAATTTCATCCACCCCTCTGTGGAAGAAAGAAGAACTAAATAGTCTTCACTGTACACTCACCCCACATATGATTTACTGTCCCTGTTCAGTTTTGTATATCTCTCTGTGTCAAACAAAGATGTGCAAAACACAGTGACTTCAAGATGCACCAGTCTAAATCCTAACAAAATCAGCTCAATTAATAATGCACGATGAGAGGATATTTAACTCTGAAATCTTATGTAAATGTCTAAAATATTCATGGTAAAATGATAATATAAGTAGTAGAGCAACAGTAGCACTTTAAACAAAGAGACAGATAGAACATTTTCGTGTATGCGTGCAAACCTACATCTCCAGGCTCCATCTCCATTCACGCACCATCTGCTGGATGAGCAGAGGCGGGCTAAAGGTGTACACCAGTGACTGACATCAGAGTCAGACCATGGTGCTGCACTGTCTTTGCTGATGGTCCACAGAACGTCCTCAGTGATTCAGAAGAGGCTGGAAGGCTGGCATATGCTGGAACAGACTGCCCTTAAATAACACTGTTAACACATTTATATAATGCACACATACATACATACATACATACAGCTTTAATGCAGATGATGTCAATTTATTTAATTTACTCTCAGACTGAAAAACATTTTAAAGTGAATATGTATTGGTGCACATTCTATTTTGACTCTAGATTGATAAGAGTAATCTACATGAACTCATTTGACCTTTATCTCAGAGGTCCATGCACTATGCAAATCTCATCAGCTCTTCCAGTTCTTTATGACATTCAGGCTTTCTCTGCTGAAGAGAGAGATCACTCATGTGTCTACCCTTCTGCCTACCGAGCTTTCTGTCCCATAAAGTGAAAGAATTATTGATGATACTTTGGCTTATACATCTACATCCAAGGTCAAACGACTAATTGCTGATGCTGGCAGACTCACGGAAAGGGAAAGTGTCAGCTAGGACTTGTCTTGTTGCTTTTTGATTTTTTTTTTTTTTTTTCAGGCTGACATCATCGCTAGGGAGCATTTTAAAGGAACAAAACTATATGAATGAATCATGTACAGCCCTGTACAATTTTGGATTACATAAGCATTATTTCAGAACAATTCAAACAGCCAAGATATAATTAAGTGTACTTTTTTCTGCGATATGATATGAACAACCGTGCAGTAGTTGCATATGATTACACATAGCAGCTAATGCATTACTTTCCTTTGGGCATTTTCAAATAGTTGTGGTTCAGTAAAGCATCTGAATTCCTCTTCCCCTACCCCTTCTCTCTTTTCAGCTCTCTAGTGGGTCCTAACTAATGAAGAGAGAACATGGCACAGACAAAAAAATCCTGATTGGTCTGATGGGTTGCTATAATGAGCCATTACCCTTCAGGTTTTGGTCTCTTTGTTCTTTCTCCGGGTCACCGTGTATTGGACTGCAACATGTGAGTGACCTCACGAGAACAACTTTCCTGGCACGAATCATAGCACCAGCTTCCAAGATCTTTTTTGCTGGTGCCACATCGCTCAGCTTACCCTAAACAAAGTGGCAGGAGCTCGAGATGCAGTTAAAGTGACGGATTGGAGCTTTAAAGCCCCTCTAATGATCTCTAGTGGCGAGGATTATATAAGGAGAGTGTGTCGTGTAGATGGACGGTGGATCTCTCTGGTTTGTGTACGCGCAGAGGCGGGGACAGAGGAGTGGAAGTTCAAAGGCGACAGGGATGGGTGCATGCACGTGTACTTGTGTACAGATATTTATATATATGTATGTGAATACGCTTGTATATATGTCCTTGTCAGCCTAAGTCACCCTGCCTCTGTCTCCCTGAAAGCATTCACCAGACACAGTCCAGCAGCCCAGTAAAGAGCTCCTGTCTAATGTCCACTGTCCCTCTGTTCCTGGGCATTATGTAAGGAAACACTGGGGCCTCATTTATAAAACATGCTCTTTGACTTTATCCCGGATTTCAATGCACAGTCATTTTAACAACTGTAATGAGAGAAAAGTATTGTTGCAGACATTTACCACGGACAAGACTAGAATTTACATTTAGATTTTAATAGTGGATAAATTTGAAAAATTAGATGAATCCTAAACAAAGCAACTTAAGGTATATAAGAGCTCTTTGGAAATGCTCCTGTGGTAACAGTACAGGGAGACATGAAAGGAAAGACATTACAAAAATAGTATTCTTTGTAATTTGTCAATATAACTTAACTGTAACTTTAGTTAGCTATGTGCTTCATGTTAGGAACTTGTAATATTTAACCGAATCAAAACTGTGGATAAATTAAAGTATTAAACACAAATTACACATTTTGGTCTTTGAGATCTCGTGTGTAGAGCCTGCTAAAGAGGAGAAATAATGTTAAACTTTAGCTAAGACAACAGGTCAATACTTCTAGGATACATTAAAGGATGGAACAGTTTAAGGACATGGACAAAAGACCTCCTGAATGTCACACTGTGAACAACCATAATTATAGCTAATGTCACATATCTATGGCCTGTGGATGTCTATAGATTGTATAGTTTTTGTCAAATATTGTTTAACCTAAGTGTAGTGCTTTTTCTTCTCATAAATCACTGGAATCCTTTCATATTCACGACTTAAACAGTATGCCGCGTAAGTGCCTGTTGGAGACATTTAGAATCAGGCTATTTTAAAGGGCATGTCAGGTTGAATATGCCATGTATGTGCAACGCGTAACAACCTGCCATTTGAAGCCTATATAACACCATGAAGGTCACATAAGAGAATTTAATCAGATAAGCAGGCATAGTGGCCACGTTCATTCCTGATGTAAACGTTGTGTGTCACTATATTTTTATTAAGTTCACAGATAAATTGAAAAGTCAGTCAAGTTGAATGAAAATATCCAATATTAGAGTCACGAGGCCTCCACGTGATCACAGAAGGTACAGTATGTCTGATGGGAACGCGATGTTTAAAAAGTGTTGTGGGTCCTGGCACATTGTTCCGTTTACATTAAGGTTCCTGGACGGTGATGAACCGGCTGTGTACTGCAGACTGATGTTTATGACCATTTGTAGAAGTGGAATTTTTGTTATTCCATTAGAAATGATTACATTTTGTCACTGTCTTCGCCAACTTTCTTCAGTTTAGTCTTTGCTCTCCAGCATCTTCTTTGCTGTCAAGTCCTCATTAAAAACAAAAACGTTATTAACTGCCACGTGCTTCTCAGTGCATGACATAATCTCAACATTATTATGTACACATTACATGAAATACCACAGTGGTTATGCTTTGTTTAACTTTTCAGATGTTGTAGTATTTCTCACAGTGAAGCTTTGCTGCTACTTTCATGCTTTTTTCCTTCTCTATTTGACTGGTCATTAGAAAGATTTCTAGAAAACACCAGAGATCTAGAAAGAAGAATGAGTTCAAATAAAATCAAAATCCCCTACACCCACGACGTATCTAATATATAAACATATAATGTTTGAAAGCACAGTGGGGAGGTGGTTAGCACAGATGCCTCACAGTGAGAAAGTCCCAGGTTTGAATCCATGCGTTCTCCCTGTGTCTGCGTGGGTTCTGTCCGTGTACTCCAACTTCCTCCCACCATCCAAAGACATGCTGGTTAGGTTCATTGGTGATTCGAAATTGACCGTAGGCGTGAATGTGAGTGTGAATGGTTGCCTTTCTCTCTGTGATAGACTGGCAACCTGTCCAGGGTGTACCCCGCCTCGATGACAGCTGGGATAGGCTCCAGACCCTGCAACCCTTAACAGGAATAAGTGGGTACAGAAGATGAATGAATGAATGAATGAATGATTCAAAGCAACAGAAATTTGTATTTGTGCTTGGACACAATTTAGTCCTGTTAGTTAAACTACTGGATTTACAGCATTGAGTTGATTCTGTATTCATTTGAGTGATGTATGTTGTGGGACAGTATAAATAATATACTATAAATACATTATGTGTATTTAGGACATGGTATAAGAAATGGACTTGTAGACTTTCTTGAAGCAGTTGTGAGGGAACCATTCACTGGAGAAAGAAAACAGGACCAAAACAGCTTCCTCCAGCTACAGGTAAGTATCTGGTTGTTCAGATCCCTAGTCATCTGTGTTTCTGATGAGCATCACCCTCCCAATAGACGTTTCTATTTAAACCCCAACTCTCCACTATAGTCTTTTAGAACAGAAGAAGCTACTTGGATGAGTGGCAAAACATCTTCAAGAAACCCTGCAATGTCGCTGCTTCAGTGTAGTTATTAAAGCTAATGTGTGAGCCCTGTCCTCCTTTTTTTATACGTCTGACTAAAAACAGCCACACGGGGTGTCTGCTGTGAGTGTGTTTTACAGTGTGCTAAATTTGCCCTGACTTGCTAAGATCACTTCCCACTGCCTTGTTTATCTTATCTGAGCTCATGGGTTGAGAGCAGCTAGCAAGATTTTCTGAACTGAAGAGGACATTTTTTTTAAAAAAGCAATTTTATTCCATATTAACATGATGTTAAAATATCCATCTACTGTATGTCAGTCTCTTCTGGGCAGCTGGTAGAAAAAGGTTATGATGCTGTCAATTACGCAGCCTTTGGGTGTGCAGTTGCTGTTATTATGTATTTTCACATATTAAACTTTGTGAACAAAAGTGCAAAGGGTTTCACCCCAAATCCAGCACCCTGACACTGTACACTAAGCGGAAAGAGGGAGGCCGAGGACTAGTGAGCATCAAGGCCACTATCCAGGATGAAACATCAAAAATCCAAGAGTACATCAGAAAGATGGCCACTAAGGATGAACTGCTAAGTGAATGTCTCAGGCAACTGAAACCCGATAAGGGTGCAGAGGAAGAGGAGCAGATCACCTGGAGGGACAAGCCCCTACATGGCATGTACCACTGCCAAATTGAAGAAGTGGCTGATATTGAGAAGACTTACCAATGGCTGGAAAAGGCTGGACTCAGAGACAGCACAGAGGCACTGATTATGGCAGCACAAGAACAGGCCCTAGCTACAAGAGCCATAGAGGCCAAGATCTACAAGAGTAGATCAGATCCAAGGTGCAGACTATGCAAAGATGCCCCTGAGACAGTCCAGCACATAATAGCAGGGTGTAAGATGCTAGCCGGGCCAGCGTACATGGAGAGACACAACCAAGTGGCTGGAATAGTGTACAGGAACATCTGTACCCAGTATGGAATAGAAGTATCCAAGTCCCAATGGGCCACACCACAGAAGGTGGCTGAGAACAACAGGGCCAAGGTGCTGTGGGACTTCAGCTTCCAGACTGACAAACAGGTCCTGGCCAACCAACCGGGCATAGTGATGGTAGACAAAGGGCAAAAGAAGGCGGTGGTGACAGATGTGGCAATACCAGCAGATGCCAACATCAGGAAGAAGGAACATGAAAAGGTTGAAAAGTACTAAGGGTTGAAAGAACAGCTGGAGCAGATGTAGCAGGTCAAGGCTAGCATGGTCCCCGTGGTAGCAGGAGCACTTGGGGCAGTGACCGTCAAACTGGGGGAATGGCTCCAACAGATCTCAGGAACAACATCAGAAGCCTCAGTCCAGAAGAGCGCAGTCCTAGGAACAGCTAAGATACTGCACAAAACCCTCAAACTCCCAGGCCTCTGGTAGAGGACCCGAACTTGCGGATGACACAGATACCACCCCACAGTTGTTTTTAACCGTAGTTAGGAGTGGGTTACCAATAGGTAATTAAAGCTGGCATGGTGACTGACATCAACACAATTTATTTCAATTTTGAGACCAATATAGAGACCTGTGTGTATTCTGAGAAAAAGTGCTACTTTGAGTGTGTGAAGTGTGAGACAGGTTGTTTTGTAGATTTCATTCAAGCCTGTGGTGCACAAGTTTCAAGTTTTAGTGATTGCGCTTCAGTTTCTAATTTTAGAGTGTGAACAGTTGTTAAAAGCTGTAAATTAAACATCCCGCTCTCCCACTCAGAGACACGTTTTCTGTTGCGTGACTAATGAAAGGATTTACAGGTTTTTGCTTCGGAAAAAATCCTGCCGGAATCCTGAAAAACATTTTATAGGACAATAATTTATGCATATAGGATTAAAAAAAAGTCACCCTCCAGAACCGTGGAGTCTCCATAATTTAACATGCTGCATAATGAATACTTCGATATTTTCGGTACATTTTGCTGGTAGTGCAGTTAAGTAAGATTTGCTGCAGTTTTTTTACTACTAGTACAGGATCTGAGTACTTCTACTTCTGGGTACCTGATGGAAGCTGTGAAAACAAAGGAATTTAAGGTACATATAACGATTCATTTCACAGTACTTCATTGCACGGTTGAATGCTGTATTAACTGCAGGGGTACGCTTTCTTTACTGCTTAATACACATCTCGTGTAATGCCTATATGCTTATTTATGATGTGTCTGAGGATGAAGTGACAGGGACTGAGACTGGTGCTTGAGGAAATGGTCAGACATTGCCTGGACATCGTGTCATGCCTCTGAGGTCCTGCCAACTGACCTGTTTGTGTGAGAGAAAGCCAATCCTTTGCGTGTTCATATTACATTTCTGTTACAGTGCACACTTCAGTGCATCGTACTGTATGTGTGTGTGCTTGTAATATATATATATATATATGTGTCTGTGCTGGCGGTCAAGGAGGGCGCCTGGGAGGACTGGTGTTTGATTGGCGCATGCCGCCGAGATCTGCTCCTTCCTTTTAGCGCACGCATCACTTCCTCTCACCCTGCCCAGAGCTACTGCCTCGCCGTCTCACAATCACTCTGACACGATTCCTTCCCTCCTCCTTATTTTTTCCTCTCCTTCTTTCCTCTCCTTTCCTTTCCTCCCGTGACGTACAGTCGTCACTCGTCGTTTTTCCGTTCAGCCTTTCTTTCAGCCTCCTCACTCCCCGCTCCCATTGCGCTCGTTTGCCCTCTCACTACTTCCACTTTTCTACATTTCGTTTTTGTTTTATTCCCACTATCATAGTGCTCCTTTCCCCCCCAGTGTTTCTCATTTTTTCTCTCTCTCTCCTCTCTCTCTTAACTCTCACGGGGCCACTTTTGTTTAACAACATGACAGCCAGTTCATCATCCTCAATGAAGCATCTCTTTTCATCTTGATACCCCCCCACCCTCCCCAGACCCTCCAGTTTCTCCCTCTCCTTCCCTAACCTCTTTCTCTTCCCATATCTGCTCTTTATTCAGTCCTAAAGCATTCTCCATCCTCCTCCTCCCCTTCTTCCTCACCCTCTTCGTCTCCTCCTCCTCAGCTGCCCTCCCTGAAGACAGAGCGGAGGCAGCCAGGCAGAACAGCCAGCATGTTCCCATGGTCTCTTACTCCAGATTCAGCAGCCCTCCTAAATCTCTCTGTTTCTCTCTCCATCACTCCCCTTTTCCCATAGATACTTCCTCAGCACAAATCGTAATTTGTCTTTATCCTCATTTTCTTTTCATCGCTTATCTCTCTCCTCATTGCACCGTGCCTGTCTTCTTCTTCCTTTTCCCCTGTGGCCTTCATCCTTGGTCCTTGATCTATATTCTCCCACTCTCCTAAGCATTCCTGGAGCCAGGCTTGCCCCCTTCTTCATCAAACCCCTTCTTCATCAAACCCTCTTCTCCACACTCCTCTCGTCTCCTCTCCTCAGGTTCAGCCATCACCAGTATGGTGTCCGTGTTCCTTCTTCCCCGTCTTTCTCACCATCTGGGCTTTCAACCAACTCTCTGCCACTCACACCCTCAGTTTTTATTTACTCTTTGATTCTCATCGTCTCCTTCTACCTTTACTGTACACTTATTTTATTTTTTTTATTTTTTTATCCACGACATACATGGATTCATGGTTCATGTTTATGGTAATGACTTTCTTGCTTTTCTTACTCTGCCTGCAGCCCTGTCACATAACTTACAGTAGAATTTTGAAAAGCAATGGCTTATTTCAAAAAAGAAAAGGACAAGACACGCTCATTGAAAAAACACACAAGCCCACATACAAATCCAGAGATGAAAGCAATTGTTGGAGTTGTAAGAACTGACAGCTCGATATCTCGGTCATAATGATTCAGCTGTTGCCCAACTGCTGTTTTTGATACCAGCTTCCTTCAGTTGCCTCTCAGCGACTCAACATTAATCTCAGCTAACAGCAGTCAAGAATCAGTGAGCCGCACTCTTTCATTATTAGTTTCCATGTATGAAACCCATTTTTTTCTTATAATGTAGGCAATAAAATTGGACAATTGGAAAAAGCAGTGAAGCAAAATTTGCATGTACTTGAGTTTGATGACTGAGCTGCATGCACATTTTTCCTTGTCTGAATCAAAGGTCTGAGGAAAGATGCCATTTGCTGTAAAGACTGTAAAACTCCTTAAGGTATTCTTCTTATGCTGGGCTATATAACATAACGGCATGGTACAACCACTCACTCTATTTCGGATCAACCAGTTCTCTTCAGCTGGCCAGAGGCATAAATCTATATGACCAAAATTGTACTCTACACCCCAAATTTACCCCAGTTTTCCTCACAGCAGGTTGATCCTGAATGGAAAAAGCTGGTGTATTTCTGCGCGCCGTTGGTCTGTTCTCATTCAGTGTGCCTCCAGTTCAAAGACGAGCGGATGAGATTCACGGTTGTCTGCCATTATGTGTCAGCCTTATGATTGACTAACTGAGGAACTTCACCTCCCGCTCAATGTCAGCCGGAATTAGGCTCCTGTGAGTCTCAAATGGATGGAGTGGTGGGTGGAGATCCGGAGCATACACTGTAGTTATCCCTCCGTATTGTGTCGCGTAGACGTGTGCCCTTACACAAGCTGCTTGATAGCTGAGTTTTGAGTATGACTGATTTAAATTTTTTAAATCCTTTCCCAATGAGCCCTGAGATATACAGTAGCTACAGTAGCTGGGATGGACTCCAGCAGACCCTCAACCCTTAACAGGAACAAGTGGTTACAGAAGATGAATGAATGAATGAATGACTGTTACAATGACAATAAAAACATTCAATTTTATATGAACTTGAACAGGATTCTCAGTGAAGTAGGGGACAGTGAAGCACTTTAAAGGAACAACATTTGCATTTTAATAGAATCACAGTGGAATAAGGAGGCGATGTAGAAATACTGACAAAGAAACTTGACAGAGTGCACAGATTACTATTTGTTGAACAATGACCAGACACTAAGACTCACCTTAGACCTGACTACAGTCTGCACACAGGTTCAACACAGTATCCTTTCAGCATTCACGCTACATTGTTCTCGCCTCTACAGTTTTCAGGAAAGTAAATCAAGAACTATTTGCCTAGATGAGGCGTAGACCCCCTGAACCATGACGTAAGGTCCTGCTTCTATTATCATGAAGCCGTGGTGATGAATGGAGTGGCACGCGGGGTGATTTAGCAGCTGCCTGGCGTATTGATCCTCTTGGGAAGGAGGCAGTTTAAGATAATGGCCACGGCGCTTCTGATGATAGTGGTGGTAATGGATATGATGATCAGGGGACGGAGAGTGGTGGGTCATGATGAGGATGATGGTGGATGGATTTGATCTTGATGCTGGCAGGAGGAAGACGATAATGTCCTCTGTATGACTTCATGCCAGTGGAAGTGAAGGTGATGTGAAAGGATGAGGGGACAATAATGGTGAGGATGATGATGGTGAATATGAATCCCGTGTATGCATGTGTGCGTGTGTTTCAGGAAGTGACGCTGAGCAGCCAGCCATCTGTCGGCAGATTAATCCTGGCTGTGCTTAGAGATATTACCGGCTGGCTTATCGCCGTGGCAACAAGCCTTCAATCCCAGTCCAGCACAGCCACCATGTGACCTTGCCGAGGAAGGTGGATGGGGGTTGGACGCACACAAACACACACATGCATGGATGTACACACGCACACAAACAGGTTCAGGGTGCATACATACATACATGTGCTGCTTTTTGTGAATGCACTCGTGCTATTGTATATGATGTATATGAATTCAATGAGAGGTGGAGTTATGACAAACTACACACACATCCTCTCATCAGTGCCATGGTCTAAAGGTTTTAATCCTGCTGAAAGGTTTCAGTGTCACCTATTGAGTTTAGAAATGTCATTACACCAACCAGCTGTGCAGCACACAGCTCTCTGCAAATATTGTTTTTTGGCCTGCTATATTTGGAGCTGTATCGATGCAAACCTTTGTTCACTTTCCATCTTTTTTATTCCCTAAATCCCGTCAATCCCACGTGGTCCCAATTCCTCCCACTCACGTTTTCTAAACGCACACATTGCATTGCAGAGGAATCAACGCAATCTCGAGCGCACGAACGCATGCACGCACGAGCTCACTCGCTCGCTTATAGGTCATAAATCAGCAGGCACGAAGCCAGTTCAGGCTCGATGTAACATTCAAGGTTTTATTCAGTCTTTACATACAGTACACCAGTCAGAAATATACAGTGAACCTTCAAAGGTCCGTCACGTACATCATTAAATCTGCTGTGAGAAATGACAGATTTTCTGATGGAGGTTACAAAGCGTGAGAGTGTTTCAGCGTGTGGTCCATCATTCCTGTTTTCAGTCCATGTTTTTACATCAGAAGCCACAGATACCTGTAGAAGCTATGCTGTGGAGTGACACGTTCCTAGGGCTAAAATCGTTTACTCTTTTCTCTTCCAGAGCATTTAAATAGTGATTGCCACTACAGGATGCCAAATATTGGCCATGATTTCTCATTGCTCCCTCACCCCCCTGACAAACCACCGTTCAGGGTTCATCCCTCTCGCTGCAACATCTGGCTTCTCAAACAGTCTCACACAAGACGCCAGTCATGACATAAAGTCATGTGGTGCTGATCTTGGATGAGAAGTGGAATGGTTGGGGCAGACTTGTTAATCATCCATCAGAAACTATAAATCTGCTCTTGAGTTTTCCAGCAAACAAACTGAAGCTATACCAGGTTATAATTGGTTGAGTGAGAGAGAGAGAGAGAGAGATGCACGGCGGCTATTTGTTCAAATCCGGGTGGTGGTTTAAATTCCCCTCTGCCTGGATCTGCCACTCAGTGTAATTAGATGAAGTAATCACAACTGATATCATGACAGATTAGTGAGAAGATGAAAGGTCTGTTCCTGAACCCTGAAATGGTTCTAGTCTAGCCCGCAGGACAGCAACAGCAGCACCAGCACCTGGCGGGGCTGAAGGGGAGAGGAGGGAGCATTTTATATCACAACAAAATGAATAGTTTAACTGATCGCTAGGGAGCCTTATAACATTTCTCTCATTCAGTACAACGGTTTTTCATTTGAAACAGGACGTCTAATTTTCAATTCAAATGGCTTGATTTTAGTTTGATTTGAATGCATAAATTAATCTTGGCCCATGGGTGCACATTGCACTCTTTCAAAATTATTTTGCATGCCAAGTTTTTTATTATTAAATCTATGGCTTTTCAGTTTATAAGAAGCCCTTGAATATACAAGAGGGTGTTATTCATGACTTGCTCAGGGGCCACCGACTGGCCCTTAGGATTGGCTACATAATGTGATTACTAAGTTAATCTAAGGTCCTTCTGGCAGCAGAATGAAGAGTAATGTAGTAGTTCAGTGAGCTCTGTGTTAATGAATAAAACAGCTCCACTGCTTTCCTGAGGAGTCAAATTGTTTGCTACTGTTCTGCAATAAAATGTTACTGAAGAGTTTTATAAAAATTACATCATCACCTGCTGTAGGCTTCTGCAGACATGTCCGTTTGTTAATAACAGTCGAGTAACGGCTAAGTTTATAAAGACCTGCATTGCTACGTGACGTGTATGTGGGCAGTAGTGTGCTGGAGAGAAGGGAATGTATCTGAATAAGTTTCTCTTTTTCTTTTTCTTTTCTTTTTTGGTTCATTCTCATTAGCACCAACAGGTAAATGATCAGACTCGAGGACAGTTTTCTTGGTTGGGTTCTTGTGGTTAGATGGTAAATGGAAAGTATGCTGACCGTTTCTATAAAAGCGTTCTTGTGTGTTGACGTAGAAACAGCGTTTTTTTCTTTTTACTAGAAAAGATTGGTGTAAAAGATCAGCGTTGGTTTCTTTCCTGAGTCTGCTGTCATTTTACTGTACCCCAATAAGTGTCCTACGGGGAGCTTCGCTGAGGATTTAAACATATCACACTAAAACTTTGTAAATTGTAGGCTCATTAAACGTTGTGCTGGAGACTAAATCCTGGAATGTTCTGGCTTTTACCTGTATGCTTATATTTCCTGTGTACCCTGTGTTGTACAGTAGATCCTTTAAACGATCATAAAGATATATATTTATGAACAAATTTCTTAAAGTAGGAGGTTTACGCTATATAGTAGTTTTCTAACTCTTTAGGGAACTGAAACTGAAATGTAATAGGTAGCTTTAACATCACTGAGTTGGTATTATCTGCCTGGCTCTGTACTGTCTTTAAAACCTGGGTAATAAATATACACACTTGGCATCAAGACGTAATAGCTTCACTCCATAGTTTGGACTAAAAAAAGTCTTTTTTTTTTTTTTAAGAGTCTGTTGAAGAAAACATAGAAACATGCTTATTCTAGCCATTACGCATGCAGTTAGAAAATCTTTGAAAATGAATTAAATTTTGCATATCACTTTGGCAAGGGAGGAAATATAACATGTTTTTTTTTTTCTTCTAGTCTCGTATTTCAATACTCTACCCTTGATTTTACACATTAAAAAAATTGTTCCTTTACATAGAAAAAAAAATCTTTCTTTTTTTTTGATATGTCACTGCACAGACAACAAAATGAATCCACAAGTCAAAAAATGAAATAAAAATTTAAAACAAAGAAAAAGCAAATGAGAAAAGAAAAGTTGCATAATCCATTTCACATTGACAAATTTAGAAAAACAGAAGGTGGAGAGCAGCGGACTGTTGGAAAAGCTGGGGCCTGCTTTTGTTTTGGAGGACGGCGTTAAACCAGCGACTGTGACACCGCCAGAGCGCCGAGTCATAAATGAATGATGGATAAATGTAAATCGGAGAAAACCAGGGCACGTTTACGGCTCTCGAGGCCCTCACGCTGTGTGTGGATGTGTTTCTCGACCTGAATGAAACCAGACATGACGACAGAATCCAAGAACAGGGAGCTGAACTCAGACTGCTGTTACTATGTCCCGATTTGCATTTTTCCTCGGAATGAGCGTGGGTTGAACATGTGTGTACGCGTCATTCAGTAAAAATAGTGCTCACACCAGCATCGACCTGTGCCCTGTGGAGATTAAATGAGCCCCATACTATACGGTGACTACTCAATAGGAGCTGCATATAGCACAGGACATTGGCTTGGCTTTTAAGCTCAAGGTCAGCATTTAAGCTTTTGCTAGAAGCACACGATCATGGTAAGTAAGGGGTACTTCAACTTCTATAATTAGTCGTTGTGGCATACCCTGTCAGCATACACTAGACTGCACCGATCCCGCTGAGCCCCATCGACAGCCTCAGAGGAGACTAAATCTGGGGATAATCACCTGTAAGAATCACAGAGATTATGACAGTGGGAGTGAATGGAGAAACAGAGTTGGGGGCATTACTTCCGCTACATTAACTGTGAGTTATGTCAGGGTATTTCCAGAGCTGCTTCACTGAGGATAATTCTTTTTTTCAAGTAATCAAGTGTAACATTATTAATGTCTTCCAGGAGAGCCTCTATCCCCTCCGTGTATAAACACTGTCTGTTTGGATCGTGTGTAAACACTTTTGATTTACAATATGGACAGAAAACTAATCGTGTAAACCTCTTCTTTTAATTTAACCTTAAAGATACCAGCTCCACTTCTGTGCAACGGATGCTGCTGTCTAGTAGTGGACACACTTTGGTGTCTGCCATTAATTTGCTTTTTAAATCTATCACACGAATAGAGAGAGAAAGGAGCATGGGTTAGTGGAACCAGCCACCCAAATATGGCAGTGCAAAGCTGCTAGAGTGTTGAGATGCTTAAGGCCATTCAGATGGTGAACCTAAAGCACAAAGCAGATTTAAAAATTCTATTTATCAGTCAGCGGACAAAATGTGAGCTTGGCATGAAATGCTTTGTGCTTGTGTCTGCTTGTTTCAAGCTGTTTTCACATATGCAGGGCAGCCGTAAACCTCTCTACCCAGAGAGCTGTGTGTGTGAATTCAAATGCTGCATCAGTGGAACCGGACAATAAAGTGACTTATCATGCCAGTTTTTTGGTACAAAGTTCATGTAAAGTGTGAAAAGTCACTGGAGGTTTACAGCAAGCGAGTGTGCATGATGGTGTGTGTTATGTGCTGCCTCCTGCAACCTCTGTTTGGGTGCCTCACCTAAACTCTGAGTGTTTCCAGTGGCGAGAATGTGTGTAACATGAACAGTCGTCCTGTCGTCTACTACGTGTGTGTACTAACCTCCATACTAAACAGAACTGTCCCTATATCATGGCTTCATAGGCTCACAGTGTTAGCTCCCCATTTTTGGTTTTGCATTCACGTCTGTGTGTGTCCAGCTTTTATCCCAGCATGGTTTCCACCAGCCTGCCACCCCTCCACTCATCTGCATTAATCAAGGTGCAACAACACTCCCTGTCGTCTTTTTCTGTTTCTTTCATGTCATTCGTTTACATTTCTCTTACAGTGCATGCATGCTGAAATCCAGTCAGGAAAGAAAATGCAAAATGAAAGCCACTGAGATTCAAAAACAACTGTCCCTAGAGAGTAACTACTCATCAGTTACACAGCATGATCATTCAAGAAACATCGCATCGTGTAAACATGCCTTTATCAAATGGCTCACAGGCCTTAACTGCCTGAAGCTGTGCAGCTGATTTTCACGAAAACCAACGCTGCTCTCGGTAGAAAACATCTACAGTCTTTGTGTTCAACAGCCTCTGCATTTTCAATGCAGTTACAGTTGCATTTAGGTTTTCCCTAAAGAGTTCCAAGCAAAGAAAAAAAAAAAAAAAAAAAAAAATCAGCTGCACATCCTCAAAACATTTTCTATCAAAGCTCACAAACCAGTCCCTTCCCACCCATACATGTTATAAATCAGCTCTATCAGTGAGAAGTGCTTTAAACTAAAGAAAAATGAAATCAAAAGACAGACAGTTTATACATAAAAAAAAGCAATATGATTTCCCGACCAACCCGCCCGCATAGATAAATAAATCTATTTGGATATACTCTAAATGGATAAATAATATTACCATGATATATGCTATGTAAGTTTTCAACAATATTTAAATATCTCAAGGATGGCACCATCGCTTTCTCTCAAAAAAAAGTCATGATACATTTTGTAAAATTTGTTTAAAGTTGTAATAAGGTGATCTGTTCCTCTTCTTCTACAAACTTGCTCTTCTCTTTCTGTTCCTCCTTCATTTCGTGCCACACAAAACTCAGGAAGGAGTGAAGTTCGGTTTTGTCCTTTAGGAGAGACTGATGTTAACCGGCTGCTCGTCCGTTTGTTCATTAGTTCCTTTCCAAAGTTTACGCAGCAGGAGAGCAGCGACAGTCATTACTGTCATTTGAAGCCCCCGGGCTCCGTATAGCTGCCAACTGGGGAGCAGAGGAGCAGAGAGAGCGAGAGATGGGGAGAGGAAAGAAAGAAAAAAAAAGTGTTTATGGGACTCGCTGTGTTTGTGTTAAAATAATCTTTGCCAAGAGACAAAACATAAACATCGTCAGTCTTGGGTTTGGCTTGTGACGACGTTCCAGCAGAGGCAAGACACGCTGTTCGGAGGCGGCCCTTTCTCTCTCTCGGCTTTGGCGTACCTCGATTTCTCCGGCGAAATAGAGAAAGAAGGGAAAAATGTTCCCTCATATTCATATGTTTTCCCCACTCCCACTCTCCCTCACTCCCTGACCCGTCTGTCACGGCTTTGACAGTTCTTCCGTTCCTCTTTTAATGATGTTGCTGCTCATTCTCCCCGTCCCGTCCCTCATCCTGTCCACCCTTTTTTTTTTTTTCACAGAGTCTGACACAGTCCAGAAGAAAAGCACCATGGGATGCATCAAACATCACCGTTGTCTTCCAACATTCACAAGAACACGTAACAGTCTGTTCTCCTCACTCTTCTCCTCTCCTTGTCATCTTTAGTCCTTCCCTGTCCAGCCCCGTGAGGATTTAATTCTTCCCATTCTAAGAAATAAGGGGCCAGAGGAGAAGGTAAGTAGTTTAAAAAAAAAAAGACAAAAGTATAAAATGGCAGTTGGAATATCTCCCAGTGAGATCAAAATGTTTTAATAAAGGTGGTTTGCAGAACAAAACCTTGGTAATTTTCTTCTTTCTTGTCCCTCTCGTGCTCTCAAAGTTGCAGAGCTGGAGGTTTGGTCTTTTTACATTCTGTTTCATTCCATCAGCACAGCAAAAAGGTCATCGTCTGACCTCCACGTCATCTTCAGTAAATTAAATCATAAGTAATTAATTCTCTCTCTCTCTCTCTCTTGCACATTCATCCCACTCTTCGTCTTTTTCTTCGTTTCATCTTCAGACGTAGGCTGATTCGCTGGACTGTGTGCGTCCCAGGTTGGGCGGCTGGGAAAGATGGGCCATGTCCTTCTTCCTGATCTCGCAGATAGACTTCCTGCGGGCCTGGACGCCCCTGATGGCGGCCTTGATCTTACGCCAGCCCAGGTGGTTGAGCTCGGCCAGATTGAGCACCACGCAGATGCCGCTCACGGCGAACATGAACACCAAGAAAACCGTTTTTTCTGTGGGCCGGGACACGTAGCACTCCACCTCCTTGAGACATGGGTAGCGGTCGCACTCGAAAATCCCAGGCACGCTGAAGCCGTAAAGGAAGTACTGGCCTGCCAAGAAGCCAATCTCCAGCGCGTTTCTGAACACCACCTGTATGATGTAGAAGCGGGAGATCCCTTCTTGCCGCCGAACCTTGGAGCTCTTTCCATGGGTGAGGCCCCGCGGGGCGTTGGGGATCTCCTTCACTTCCAGGCAGTCGGGCTCTTCCTTCCCTCCTCCGCCATCGCCGCCGTGCTGAACGAGAATTCCGTTTATGTTGCGGAGCTTCCGCGTCCCGTCCCTTCCCCCGTAGTCTCTTTCCATTATAGGATAGAGGAAAGAGTAGCGCCGGTCTTTCTGCTTGGCCGACTGGTGGACAGAGTAAGTGATGAAGCAGAGGCTGGGGGTGCACACCAGTATTATCTGGAAGACCCAGTAGCGGATATGAGAAATAGGGAAGGCTTTATCATAGCAGGCCTGGTTGCAGCCGGGCTGCAGAGTGTTGCAGATGAACATGGTCTGCTCGTCCTCGTACACGGTCTCACCAACAATAGCCACGATCAGGATACGGAAGATCACCACTACTGTCAGCAGGATCCTACAGGAGAAACAGAGAGATAAACGGGGTTAACGCAGTCAAAGGCATACAGCAGTTTACTGTGTTTAAAGGGATGAGATGTCCTGAGATGTCCTTCCCACAGAGGCTCTGCAGATGTGCTCAGTTGGAGCACATTACGAGAAAGCAGAAAAGAAGATTAAATTATCATCAGCTTAGAAAAGAGAGAATCAATGGGGGAAAAAAATGCAGTGATTAAAAATACCAGCGTGTAACAATACTCTACGCTGTTAATGTTCTAAAAAGAGACGTCACACTTACAAGTGCAGTGCATCTCTGAAGAATAGCACATATTAGTGAACTGGTTTGAAGGGAGGAGGTAGATCTTTTTATGTCCAACTTTTGTGACTTGCAGCAGAAATTTCTACGAGCCATCTCATATATAAATAAATATAATGCAGAAGCTTCGTCTGTCTGTCACTGGACTGTAAGACATCATCGGTGGCTTCACAGTGACCAGATATGAGTAGCTGTGGTGGTACTAAACAAATTACTGATCTTATATTCTGGGCGGCTTTGTGTGTGATTTAGGAAATTTTGAAGAGCTTTTGAGGTGGAAACCATCAGCTGTGTGTGGCAACACTGACGAAAGTTCAGTTAGTAGAGTTGTAGTAGAAGTAGAAGTTAGACAAATGCTGTAAACCTGTAAACTTTGAAACTCGTTATTGTGAAAGGAAAAAAACGTACAGTTGACAAGTGTTGCAGAAGAGGAAATGACTTTATAATGAGAATATCACCAACGGAACAAACTGACTAGTTGTGAAAAAGACACAAAACTATTAAGGCTGTATGTAACTGGACTGTACTAAGAATAAAAATTTTCAAAAATTTAGGAAGGAAATACAAGATAAAACTAACAAAGGACACAAACACATAAAAAAATAAACGAGGGGGTGTGAACTCCTTAATGAGAAAAAGAAGCGAGGGAAAGTCACAGGGTTAGACAGGAGTGGGAAACTAACGAGAGAGAGGGACATTGTATCACCGTTAAGTCACTGTTCTTCCTGACATGAACCAGAGAAGAAGAGTGCTCCAAGTCTCATTTATCAGCCAGAGTAAACCCTCCAGAAGAAGAACAGTTATGTGGATCCCCGTTGTGTTGTCAGTGCTCATTACGGTCACCTGTGTTTTGACATCACATGTGTGCCCGCGGCGCGCGCATGTGTGTGTTCTGCAAAGGTGTTTACAAGTACGAGGTGAAGTCTAATTTTAGCGTCTTCTGCATCATTAGGCCCGGTTAGCATGGCAACCGCAGTTTGGACTCCCTCAAGTTGAAGCCGTGATTGATTGAAGCAGGCGCGCACACGCACAAAACACAGCATAATCCCCCAGTTGTTGGCTTTGTTATAAACAATACACACACACTTTCTCTCTCTGCTGTCAGGTCCCCTAGCAACAGGTGAGACTGAGGTGAACTTTGTTTGGAGATTAGATGCTATTTCTGTGTGGGGTGGGATGAGACATGGCGAGAGATTATAAGTGCTGAAATCGGTTCACTTCTATTCCTTCCATGTGCGTCCATCCGAGCATATGCTTACATGTGCTGACTTGGCATATGCAGTCACTGAGTGTGCTTCCATTAATACACACACACGCAGAGGAGATTGACAACACATTCCTCCCCCTGTTCTGTTTCCTTTCTCGCAGACATCTTTCTCTTTGTTCTTTCCTTACTTTATTCATCCCTCATTTATTTTTCAGATCTCAGACCTAGCAAGCACTTTACGTAGCAGGCTTTTTGCAGCCCGTACGAGCCTGCTGGCTGTCTCGCGCTGCGACTAAACCGAGTCTGGGACAGGGCGGCAGACTGCAGACAGACTCGACGTGCTGACGCGTTGATAGATGGTTGCCTTGCAGCTCAGTCCCGCAGAAGTGATGGGGTCCTCTTTTGCCCAAGATCCGCTCTCTCTAATCACCACTATTTATATTAATGATAATCTCATAAATGACACAGTGATAAATCTCTGTCATTACTTCACGTGAACCCAGAGGACACGCCATTAACAGCAAGCCCATCATAACCTGACCTCATTACATTTATCATGGATTTATGGCTTTTGTGTGCATACAAGTCAATGGACTGTGACATATAAAAATAATTATGAAGACGAAGGTGCTGGGCAGTGCAGTAAGACGCAGGAAATGCAGGAAACGCAAGATGTTTTTAAATGTTTCGATGCTTCATAGTTTTGTAAGTATATTTAAGACATTATCTGTGCTTTGTACCCTGGCATGCTGGCATTGTCTGAAAACTCTCCGTGCAATGTGTCTACAAAGCTCAAGCGAGAGGTCTTTTAGCAACAAAATCATGCACAAGCTTTTACTATTCTGATGTTACTGCGCAAACCAATGACAAGATGCAAAGACGTGACAGTTAAGTGCCGCCACTTGATCACAGAAGTTGCTTCAAAGCGGGAGCTAAACTCTAACGTGAGATTTCTGCTAGTTTCACAAGCCTCTCTAGTTTTGTAGGGCTGTGGATGGGATGCCTCACCCTCTGACTTCAGACGTAACAAGAAACCTTAGAGGCCTGCTGCAGAACACAAACTGACATCTTCTTCATTATGCACAACTTCCAAATGGCAAATATCACCACAGCGTTTCAGCTCCAGACACAACAGCCCAGGCAGGTTTGAAGAGCGAACAACAGATGCAGTGTGTGTAAAATTCAGCGCGATTCTAAAAGGGGAAACTGTTACAGAGCAGATGATGCCACTGATGTTGAGTATGCATGCATACACATTTAGAAGCACAAATCTTTCATCCAGTGATTCTACCTTTTACAGCGAAGCCCTTGTTAATAAAGCAGTGTTGTCATGGTTCATTGCAGCACTAGCTCGTTCTGTAGATGGTGTATTTTTAGATTTTCATTCGGTAAAAGGTTAGATAAAGACTGAAGTTGACATGTAGGGCTTCTCAGATTTGCCAAATCATTTAGAGGATTTGTTTATCTGGCCACTGTTAGGGCTGGACAGTGAATCAAGGGGGAGGCCCACACCACCGCACCTTAGACACTGCCAGATAATCATTAGATGGCATTTGGCTGTGTGAAGGGTAATCTACCAATCGCACGGTGGCTTTGCCAGCGTTGTGTGGCGCAGATGTGGAGTCAAAGGGCAGAGTTAATCCTTTCCAGAGTCTGACGGCGTGCGGTGCACATGTACCGCTCATCAAAACGGCAGGTCACCAGTGATGGCCTTCAAAATGAGAAATAAAGGACTTATTGCCAATCCGCCCACCTCCGATCAGCTGGTGTGTGGGTTGGGGGTGGGGGCAGAGGAGGGAGGGTGAAAAGAATAATTGCAAAAAATGCTTTTGCCCTTGTAGTGACTCCATTAAGGAGCTTAGTGAGCAGAGAATTCACAATACCAGAGTGTATCGCGCTAAATGTGCGCACGTGCACACAACCACACCAGCGTGTGCGTGCGTGTACCCATGCAACAAAGCACTGTTCAGACAGTGACAGGAAACTGTTTACAACTGAGTGCTAAGAGAACACATCAAACCGCTGATGAAGATGAATTAGTTCCAGACACGGATAAAAAGATTATAAAGTCACCAAAAACGCAGTGTGGCTCAGACGTCTTCTCCTTAAATTAAAAGAGAAACCTGCCAGTGCTGGGAAGGAGTAGTGCGAGAGATAGAGGGGGTTAGTAAGGAAAACCAGCAACGGAGGAAAATCTCATCATGGAGAATGAATTATATAATAGCTTCCACACGCAAACCCAGTTCTGTAATCTGTGGCTGGGCCAGGGGAGGATTCTTGCATTAGTTTTTTTTTTTTTTTTTGTTAATGCCAACGAATAGCCATAGATTATTGTTCCCCACTGAGCAACCCCCACCTGTTTTTTCTCTTCTGTCTGAAGCATCTTTCTTTTTTTTTTTGTTGTTGTTGATTTCATCAAGGCCCTTCCTCTCTTTCTCTCTCTCTCCCTCTCTCTCTTTGACCCCCACCCCTTCTGTCAGGAATAATCTCCAGATTGTGACTTTAGTTTTCTATGAAGAGCTGTATTTCTCTACAAACTGCCACAGGAGGATTTCAAATTGTGAGTGGCTGCCCACAATACATAAAAAGACCTAAGTCCAATACGCTTATTGTCTCTGAAGACCTCCTGTCCAGACCATTTTACAACCAACTGAAGCAAAAATGCCAAAACGCTGCATGCTGTGGCTCTTCAAATGTGTGTTCAGTGTTACTGTTAAATAAATGCTTAACCACTATGCATATTTATACACCGCAGAAACCCTAAAATGTGTAAATATGGAGCATATTATAGACATATTTAGCGCATATCTCATGGTGCTCGCACCCTCTGTTCCCAGCAGACAGTGTTTGTTGCTCACTTTCACTAATATGTTACCACACAGGGAGTGGTGATTATGCAAAAACATTATGCCAACTCCAAAACGCCTCCTCTCCTCCAGCAATTGTGAGTCCCTGACCCGCCATCATTCGCTCGTTCTCTTCCTCATTATCTGACAAAGGAGATCTTGCGCTGAGGCGGTCGTTGTCACACTCCAAGCGCTCATTACAGCCGTGCAGTTAATTGTGAGAAACTAAACATGTACAGTAACGCAAAATAGTAATCATAGTTTCGGCATCTGACGGGAGAAATCCAGTTCCATCTGCTCCCTCCATATGCACGCGTGGACGGACGCACGCACACACAGAAGCACACACGCGCAAAATGCTGTTGCTGCCCCAGCGGTCTGCATTATTAAACTTCCAGAGAAATTAAAATGCAATTCCCAGTGCAGCTCCCTTACTATTATTGCAGATCTCCCTTTATGTTTAATGTCTTTTTCACTGAAACTTTGACTGCTCTTTGCTTGGAAAGTGGTGCGGGTGAGATGAATGAATATGGAAAAAGAAGAGGTGAAGATCCTGGGATACTGGAACAGTGTTCTAGGGGTTAATGAGGTTCATGTAGATTGGAAAGGTACAGAGAGTGTTGTTTTCTTCTTGCAGATGTGGCTAGAGAAAACGCAAAAAGGTTAAGATGATCAGAGCTAGTAAAAAAATTGTCGACAGCCGAGAAAACAAGAGAGCCAAATAAGAAATGGATTCTAAAAATGTGTGGGTATAATGAGGACGAGGAGGCAAAGGAAGGGTGCTGCTGTAATTGGCTTCAGGGATCGATGAGGAGCAAAAGGTTGAAGATTGGAAGATGTGGCGGTGGAGATAAAATAACAGAAACAAGGAGGAAAAAGAAGATGGAGAAAGAAATGCAGCCGCGGTTCCTTTACCCAGAAACCCAGCGCACACTAACCTCCCCCCCTACTTCTCATCTCCTCTCCCTCTCTCCCCTCAATCTCCCCTCAACTCAACTTCCCTCTGCTAGTTACCACGGCAACAGGCGAGGGGCAGAAAACGAAGGGGAGATGAGGAGAGAGAGAAGTGTGCCGTCTAGAAGCTAAGTCAACTGAAGAACAGCATGTTTCTGCCGAGGAGGGGAGCAGATTTGTTGCACCAGCGATAGCGTGGCTTAGGTGCCTCGAAGAGCTTGATGCTTCCCTCATGCAAGAAGCCCGAAGAGTTCACTGAGACAGCAAATTATGCCTGTGAGGCAATCTAAATAATGCTGTCATGAAGTTAATAAGAAAATAATTCCATTAGGAAAACCAGAACATATTGGCCCACTTTTAGGGGGAAAACAAACTGCAAGAGAAACGATGAAGGAAAATATTCAAAAATCAGACAAAAGAGGTGAAGCAGGCAGGTCTGAAGTCCAGCTGCGCAGGTTCAGGTGTCAGTTAGCTGTTCTGTTGTGATGTAAACAAGCTCAGTGTCACGCCTGACCTGCTAATCCTTTCTAGAGCCTCACCTTTGCTTTCCATCAATACTTGTTCCATCAATGCTTAGCTGGGCTTTTCTCTGCAGCCCCCTACACACCCTACACACACACACACACACACACACACATCCTCACTGCTGCTGCTCTGTTTCTCCTATTAATTAGGCTACATCTCTATTAATTACCTAGCACTGAGTGCTAAATAAGTGAGAAACGGTATCTATGCTTAGAAAGCTTTAATGCTAGGACAAGAGAGTATGAGAAACCTACTGCGTTATCCTAACTCTATATGTCCTTTTAATTATTTTTTTTTACAATTTTACTTAATTTTATTTGCATAGTCTCAGTACTTATCAAGATGCATTACAGAAGCTAGAGACTAAAACTCCCAGAGCAAGTCCCAGTGTGATGTCAGCAAGGAAAATGTTGTAATCCCGTAAGTTTTACAGGTTGTTTAGGTAAAAGAATTGTTAAAAGAATCATACAAATACTCTGCAGATTTGTTTTTTATATGTACCAGTTATCTCATACATTGAATCTGTATCTCTTCTCATTTTTTGTATCTGTATTTCACTCCCTCTGTTTTGACATTCTGTCTCTCCTGTGTGTCTTAGGGGTGCCAGTTGGTGCAACCTCCATGCAACGAACCAGTAGCACTGACAAATCTAATCCTGTCACATCAAATATGGATGGACACTTGTCTCACTCTCTCTCTCTCTCTCTCTCTCTCAGTCTGTGTGTTCCTTTGCCAGAGTTTATCAATAGCTCATAGTTCACGGCAGGTCACTTGGCACTGAGCTGGATCAAACTTCACACAGGAGTCTTCAGACGCACACATACCCCCAGAAGGGATGTTCCGGTGCTTCAGGCCAGTGACAGAAGGAGTGAAGGGGTTGCACTCTCCCCTGCTGACAGACCTTTATCCTGCATGACCACCTGCCTCCCAACACGCACACACACAAACATGCAGCATGTACAAGGACATTCACTATCAAACTCAAATGACCGATGTAACAAATACACCGTGAGTACGCTGGTCACTCAGAGTAGGAATTCTTTCACTGAACACACGCACAGATAAAGCCACCTCTCTATGCACATGCACACACACGCATTTTAATCAGACACACACTCTTCTCCAGCTGTTGCGGGCTGTCACAAAGCCGATTGTGTCTGACATTGTCGGGTCCATCATCTCAGGAGAAGATGAAGATGAACTCCAACCAGAGATAATGGTTTTACCTTCGCCTTGTCAGGGACCCTTTGCTCAACAGTCGGCTGGCTTCAGACACTCTCGGGTTCACCGAGTTTGGCTCAGCTCAGGAAAAATGAAAACATCAAGCATCAGGAAACTGAAGTAGAGGAAGCAGGGCTGCATCTATGAATATGAGTATGTGTGAGGACATATGCATAAGACATGTGGTTAAATGCTGACAGTGATAATTACCAGTGCTTCATTCATGTGGGTAAGGTGTCCTTTTTTCAGTTTTATTGTACTAGGAGGACTAGAGGAAAAGAGGTGATAAAAGTACATGCACACAGTTAGATAGCGCCTTTATGCAGACCCTGGGTCTGTACGCTGGCTTAAATGAACGACTATTCCCTTGTCCATGCATCTCCCTCTCTTTGTATATCCCTCACACACGCACACAGACAATGTAATTTAAGTGTTTGGGTTTTTTTGATCTGGGGACAATAATTCTATTGAAATTGGATGTAGTTCACATACACATGCTCATAAACAGGTCAAGCAAATGTCCAGTGTGGTTGTATTAATCAAAACATACCAGTGCATGTTTTTTATTTATATATTTACTTATTTATTTGCATTTATCTTACCACTCACTCTTTTTTCCTTCTGGTGCACAGGTGCGTAAGTGCACTGTATACAAAGGTCCCCATGACAATAATGACGGCGGCAGTTACCTTGGCAACAGATAACGCGATCAAGTGCGAGTTAAACGGGTGAACGTGGAGATAAAAATTGACTTTCTAAATTCTGCTCTGAGTGATTATTCACAATGCATCAATGGCACGAATGAGAGGGGGCTAAAAAAGTAAGTGGTCACCATGGAAACAGACCTACCGGGAGGGTGGGGCAGTGGTTTGGGGGGGTAGGTTGCAAGGTTGTGGCATGAGCAGGGGAAAGAGCAGCAGGAGAGAGGAAGAGTGCGAATGCGTGGGCAGGAAAGCGGGAAGGGAGGGGGGGGGGGGGGTCAATGGAGGGAAATACAGGAAGAAAGAGAGAGAAATGATGGCCGTAATCCGGATTAAATCTGTGGGTTTTGGACAATCCCCGAGCTAGGGCCGTCACGTCCATGCCAACTCCCCACCCACCACGGCTTTCCCATGCCAAGCCGCAACCCAAATCAGCTGCTCTGGCACATGCAGGGAGCCTCCACGACACACAAGCAGGCAGCACACGGCCACGAAGGGAACATCCCAAACGCACTTGATCAACAAAAAAACGCTCTTATACCTAGTTTTACACAGTGTTTCTAACCAACCATCACGGTTCTGGGGGGAATTAATCTCACATAATTAACATTCATGTCTGCTACCTATACAGTTGTTGCATAAGCATGTCAATATTGTACTGAAGAAAATTTAATTAGTGTTTTTCATGGATGACTGGAATCTTCAGTCAGTGCTTTCAAGATTAATGTGCTCATTGATTTAATGAATTTTAGTTGTGATGAGACCCCTGCATGATGAAAATGTTTTTAATTATTCATCATTTATTTGTTTTTACATCGTGGATGTGAATTGTCCTAACTCATAATTTCAAAAGATCATCAGTCGTTTTAAAAGAACACTTGCCAATACTTGGGACTCCCAACCAGTCACCGTACAATGGACCAAAAATAAAGGAGTTAGTTTTATTAAATATTCAAAAGATGACGTTGGACTATTAATCGTCTTTACAGTTTGAGGTTTGATTTCGTGCCTTTTTGACCACTCAGAGCCACTGTACATCCGAACATCATCATCCAAAATGGCGTTTGATAAATTGTCTCCAGCTACCGCTTAGGATTAACTGGATCCTGGAAATTGGTGGCACTTTTAATGTGTGCTTCCAGTATTGTAATCAGCGTACCATACTGACATCCTGAACTAGACGCAATCGAGATTATTCTGCTGCTCCTTTATGAGCAGGTGAAACTCTCCTTGCACTTGATGCCTTTTCGTGTCTTGTATTGCGAATTTTTGTGATTTTTTTACGAACAAGACCCTGGGTTATGTGGAGACAGCCAACAGATATGCAAATACCGTGACAGCCCAAACTGTCTCACAGTTTACACGATAGCGTTGCATGTCAGACCATTTCAGCACACATTTAAGATGAGCTCATATGGCCCTTAAATAAATCAAAAAGAACATTTAGTATTCCACGACAACTGGCCAACTGCTGGAGTAAATCATGTGATGTGATCAAAAGCTCCAGAACAACAAGCAGGCCTCTTTTCCCAACATGTTTTAGTACGGCCAAACAGATTTCTGTGAAAATATGTTGTTTTCTTTCAAAGTGATTTAAATACCAGTTCCCTGTAATTTCACAAACAGTATCAAGCTCATTGAACCATGGGATATTTGAGCTATATAGTGTCTGAAGGTTTGAAGTGAAAGGTGTTTTTATTAGCAACTCGAGTTCTGCTATCACCGCTGATTTTGATGTGAATGCAGCCTCTCATTCTCAAAATGTCACACTGATGCCTGATGGGAGGTGCAGCTTTCTCCAGTAAACACAGCCAGCGGAGGTTCTTCTGCAGGTTGTGAAGTCTAAATTTATCCTAAGAGAGCTGTCTACCAAGTAGCTTTTTTAAAACTGGCTACAAGAGTTCAGCGCGGATGTCACATATTGCACTTCGCTGCTTAATTGTGGAATCTGCAAATGGGATCGTGTGTGTGGTGAGGCGTGAATGCATTATCACACTATATACGGTCGCTCAAATGATCAGGTGCAAACGCGGGGACTGTGGCAGTTTTGGCAACATGCGTGCATGTGTGAGGAAGCGTGTCTATGTGTATGTCTCTGCCCCTGAGTAATGAGTAAATATAGCAACCACGGCGCTCGCTCGCTTACGCACATGTTTGTATATTTGGATGACCATCTGGTTGAGAGCGTGAGCCTGTGTGTGTGTGAGGCTGCATTTGTGTGAAGAGGGAGTGAATCAGATGGCTTCATACAGTATGTTAGTGCTGGCGGAGATGGCGTGTGTTTTAGCAAGGTGTAAGGTGTGCGTCTGGTGTGTGGCGCTAATTTATTATTCATGTTGACTCAGTGTCAGCTGATACTGCATCTGATTACCAGTCATCACAAAATACTCAGCCACTTTAACGTACTGAAGGAGATGCTTGTTCGTACCACAGCGTTACACTCTCACCTTGGGTTAAGATAGGGCCAGTGATGGGAGTTGTGGCAGGAGATCAGTGGCAGGAGAGCAACCTTTTCATCTTCAAAGAGAGAGATGGAGTGAGATAAAGTGTGAAGGCAGAATAATGAATAGTGGGAGTTACGAGCGGTTTTATCCGAACATCAGCAGACAAACCCAGCGATCAATCAAAGAAAACGAGAAGATCACAGATTTCTGAATGCTTGCATAAAAATCCTGTTAGTCATGTATAAGGAAAACGGATTCTATTAAGACAACGGTCTCAAAGCCACAAGCTCACACAAATAGACCCGACTGAGAAAACTTCAAAAGCAGCATCATTGCTTTGTACCAAGCAAAGATCAAAGTTGGTTATTTGTTTTAATGGTACTGCTCATGTTTTATGTAACTTGGTTTATCCTGTTTGATACACTCAGTGCACACAGTCAGCCCACTGTGTGTTTCAGTGACATTACCTCACTGTTAAAACCACAGCCTCACTGCTCAATATGCTAGTTGTACAATTAAAGATTTTTCTGCCATGGCCACACAGAATTCTTTGTGGCCATTCTTTATATCTGCATCTATATGGTACAGCAGCTATGAAAGCTACTCTGTTTAAAGGGCTTGTAAGATCCCTGTTGGATTTTTTGACAAAATGCATTTAAAGAGAGCATGAGCAAGATACTCTCATTTGAAGAACTGTTCCTTGTCAGCTGGTCAGTGTCATCCCTATGGTAAAGCATGATGGTGGCAGCAGCATGCCGTGGGGGTGATCCTACCAAAACAAGAAGATTCACGAGAGAACTGAGGATGGATGAGATGGATGGGATAAACTGTCCAGTCAAGGTTTGCGAAGTTCGTACGTACGTATCAACCGTATCTAAGTGTTGAATAAAAGGTCTGAATACAGTCATTCAGTTCCAGATTGGAAATGAAAGGTGTTTATTGTCATATGCACAGTAAAAACAGCAGTTTAGACCTACAATGAGATTCTTATGTCTATGCACTTCCTGGCATTTGAAAGATATATTATGTATTTGGGTTCCATGTATGTTACGTGCACAGTTTATATTAGATATTCATGTCCCATTGCCTCAGACTAATTTTGGTTCCTGTTGTTTTATTGTGAGTATAATAAACCAACACATTAAACCTGATTACTCTGAGACGGTTTCCAATCATTACCATTGAGAAAATTCAATCAGTCGCCCTTTTTAATAATTCAGCATCATGACAAGTTTGACTGGTCCGCACGCAGCTCATTCCAGTAAAGAATGGGAGCCAACATGTGGAGATGTAAATTGTGTCTGATATAAATTATTCATCAGATCACTGTTAGCATCATGTGGTAATGCAGAGGAGCACGGGGATTGCTTTTCGTGTTTTCAGGATGTTCTAGTACTGATTTTCTGACAACATGCGGGGGATCCTGGCAGGTGATTCAGCAGGGACGCTTTTTCTCACTTGGTTCTGCTTTCAGCTGCATTTCGGAAAAAATAAAAAATTAAGTCACAACTGCAAGCCAGATTCAGTTATTCAGCCAAGATGATTTTCACTGAGCTGTTCTCAGGTGAGATGGCCGGGAAATGGATCAGCTTTAAACCTATGTGCTAACAAGGGCTTGTAGTATCTGTGATTCTAGGTCACATAAGATAAAAGACAAAAAGTCTACTAGTCATTTTGATCATTTCACTTATGGTTTTCAGGGGTGCTTTACTAGGAGGCAAACTTTGATACAATGACAAGACAAAATGAACCATTGTAGCACGTGGTAAGAGGATTGGGAGCATGGTTTTAACTAAAAATACAGACCAACAAGGATATCAAAAGAGAAGTCAGTTGCAAAACAATCCTAAAAATATAGACACGGGTATTTTTGAAGAGGGCGCGAGAAAGGCATTATCAGAGGACAGGAGAGCACTGCTGCCTGATGATAAAGAAACTGCAGTCGTAGTATATAAAGGTACCATGTTGAACCCATGATGAACCTTGGTGAGGTTCTTGGTTCAAACTTCCATGTGTAAGACTAAACGGCCGTGTCAGGTGACTGTTTCTGCTGAGTTGTTTTCTCATAGGTTGCCGTTTGTGTGTGTCAGGTAATGTCCGAGTTAAACTAACCTCACAGTATCATTCTAACACTGGCCTGCTGTGTCCTCCAGTGAGGTGCTAACACTAAATCTATAAGCCTTGCTGAGTCACCCTGACAGAGACAGCTTCGCCCTGAGGCCCTGCAAGGTGAAATCTGTGTGAACTCTGAACCCTTCGGCCTACTCTAATCTCTCTAGCTCTATCTTCATCTTTATCCATTCATCCTATTCTCACTCTCTCCTATGGCCGTCCATGTTTGTGTATTCTGGCTACGCCTCACCTGAGATTTCTCATCTGCTGGTGCTTCCCTTACTGTGGGAAATGATATCCCCATTATGAGCGAAAGAGATACTAAGAGAGAGACGATTGGCCTCAGCACACAGCTTAAATGATGAATATGGAGGTTTATCTTCCAACGTTATGTCTGATGAACACGCGCACACTTAGGAGCTTAATCGATTAATCCATCAGCATGTAAACACCACGTCAACCCTGACCTCAGCATATGTGGCCTGTGAGGACGGATGGAGAGACAGAGAAATTAAGCATCTGAGACACAGTGGGAGGATGGGGAGGAAGATGGCATGAGGTGTAAGCAGAAAGAAATGAGAACACAAGCTGCATAATTATGTGCAGTTGCTCTCTTCTTCTCCCCCAGCTACAACTGCGCTTCTCCAGCAGTCCCTGTGGAGGCTGGTTGTAGTACTCCAATCATGAAAGGCTGAACGCAGCTAGAGCAGAGCAGCTCGTTCCAGCTCCCAGGGCTCATTTCCAGGATCTTTGTATCTCTTCTTGTACACCCCTTGTAGATAAACCCTGGATCAGTAGAGACATGAACTCTGACGCACTCTTGTGAGGCACGTTCAGTCATAAACTTTAACATTACAGTTGTGCTGTCAGATGCTATACATAGTTTAGGTTTTATCAGCAGGTGGCTGCTATATATTAGTTCTTAAAGTCTAAGCTGCAGCTGGGATGGCACGCATCAACCTCACATCAGTGATTCATAATCTCCCTGTGGAACATGTGAGGTCATTTTAATAACCGTCATCTTATGGCAGCGCTGGGAAGGCATTGACATTACAGCCGGCAGCATCTCAGGGGTCATTATAAATGGATGGAGGGAGTGTGAAAGCAGAGACAGGGAGGGATGAGCGAATAGATGTTGGAAGTCTGGCTTGGTAAGAGCGTCTTTTTAACAGTCTCACAGGGGAATCAGCCAAGTGAGACGATACCACAGCCTCTTTTTCCTTGTCTGCAACACAGCACGCATTCATTGGAAGAGCCTAATTCCGTACAAACAAAATTACCCATCACCCCCATGGGGGGTTGTGAGGGCTCCACTGGGAAAGATCTAAAGGTCATGTGATGAGGGAGCTGTAACCTGTCACCAAAAACAGGCACAGTGAGTCTCAGGGCAAACGCAGCTCACTACTAAACACTGGTTCTGGCTTGCGCTGTGTAGAAATGTGGCATACACAGATACACACACACACGTTTCTGGACAGACAAGCTGTTGGGTTCTGAGTGACAACAATCATTTGACTCAAAGGGTCGATGCTGAGGAGCTACAGTCAGCGACTCTGGTTTATGTCAAGAATGAGGTGTAGAGCTTCCGTGGTAACTTACCACACACAATCATCACCTGCTGAAAAAAAGTGTCCATAAGCAGAGACAAGCTGAGACACAAGCAAACAAAGGTTTTCTTCCAGTTTTCCCATATGAAGAACAGCTGCAAGGACTACAGCTAAATGCACAGCTAAGTGCTCTTAATCAGTTTTAAGGCCTCAGTGTGTTTCAAACACAGTGTTCGCTATAAAAAGCACTGGAGATCTAAGGGTGCAGTTAGAGAGGCTTAAATCTGTTTTGCAATTAAATATTTTCCTAATATTAGAATCTGTGCTTCTTCATTTTCTGTGTGTATATCTAAGTCATAAATCATGATGTATAAACTGAATGTAAAAATTCCTGTTTGTAAATTTGAACATAGCGAGACTAAAGACACATACAAAAGACTTTACCCTCTCTCCAAATGTGGCCATTCAGACGAGAAACACTTTTTCCTTTAGACATGGCTGGACAAAAGGTTGAATGAAGCACACCGAGACCTTTGTAGGACTGCACTGGCCCAAATATGAGACCACATTTATTTTTTTGTAAACTGAAAAGATGAGAGTCATATTGCATTTAAGCGCCAGGCCTTTATGTCGACAGCGGTGCGCTCTGACTGCAGTATGGAGCCTTATTTGTAGCCCTGCTGGTGATTAGATAACAACCTTTTGAAGTCTGTTTTTCTGCCATAGAAGAAGTAAATTTCTGATGAGTGAAAGTCTAAAGCGTCTCTTTACTGCAAAAATACACCAAGGACCAAATCACCTGTCAAGCGTCCAAAAATAAGCAGCATCATAAAAAAAGGATAGAAAAAAGCCAGAGAAATGTATTGTGATGAGTCATGAGAGCTTCACAGAAGAGTGTGTAAAAAAACAACATGAGATTTATGTTTTAACTTCTGTTACTTAACTGTTTTGTATCTGTCTTCTCTTATTGTTCATGGGTGTCTCCTCTAAGCAGTGGCAATGATTATTAAGAGTCACCACAACGTTATCTCATTGTTCTCTGGGTGTTTAACCACTGTCTTTTTCACATAAAGAGCTACTGCAAGAACAAATATTTGGTCTGCTAATTAGTATCAAGGTTTATTTTTATCAGCAACAAAGTCAATGAGGTACTTACAGCTTTAATTACTCACTTAACATTCCGGTCAGTGCAACCCACGAGTCCATTTGTTTTGCAAATGGCCAGTCCTAAAGACTGTTTCATTAAGTGCCCTGTCTTCTATCAAGCTCCGCTTCCTTTTGCATTATTGGAAATCAATACCAGGGAAATGGCAGGATGGACTTGCATGTTTAGCAGTCCCACTCTGACCAGTGACAGCTCCCAGATAGGACTGTGGCCTATGGGAGGAGGAACGCAGAGACAGTGCGAGCGATGTGTTGACAGCCGTTAGGTGGAAAGTACTTCATCAAGGTTTATCCTCGGAGGCTGTGTGTACAAACGGGCCCGGCAGTGCCACAGTCCTTCAGGTGGTCCCAGCAAATTGATTTACACCTGGCCCGCTGCTCGTAATGGCAGAAATAAATCAATGGCAGCAGGTATATACACAAAAACACACACACATATACAGGCCTGAAGTCCATCCGAGCACATGTGACATGGCCACCATAGCTTACAAGTGTTTCTGTGTGCACACAAACTGACTGTACGGAGGGAATCTCTGGAGCCGCCTGTAATCTTGTACAAACAAGTGTCACATTCTCCGCTAATGTGACTCATGTATGACGAATCGACTCAGGCATGCAGGCTGCTGTCATGGTGGGCTCATGGGAGCACACGCTGGCATCGCCTCAGGGCCGGCAACCTGTCCAGCACCACTTCCTGCAGGACTGCATCTAACAATGAGGTGATGATGATGCTAAGGCTAAAAAGCTGATTGTCCTTGTTCATATTTTTAAATGACCTAAATTTAAAATATGACAATAAGCTGTCTGACATTTTTCTGACTGGATAAGTTGGTAAAAGATTCCAATGTGTAAATGAGATTTCCTCTGCCAACTGTGGTGCATACCTCGGGATGAACGGTGACGCTAACATCTATGGAATGATTTCGACGTGAAAGCAACAAAAATTGTTAGTTCAGGAGAGAAAACCAAGCCTGTACTCAACCAACTTGTTGACTGGAAAACAAAATCTGACACTTTCACAGCACAGATACTGTGTGAGGCATCATGCTTCATGGTAATGACTGCACATCTTCGACTGCACCAGCACGGTGGTCTAATTGGCTAATATCCTTTCCAACCATTGTGAAAGAGAAATAAACACTTTGCAGTTGCTGTACAGATATTCAGATGATACAAAGCCGCTCACAAACGATTATCCATCTTGGTCACGGCAAACCGATAAATAGTTGCCTGCTACTTAAGATCTGCTGGTATTATTATAATCTCTGTACTTCATGTACCCAGAGAAACTTTTTAGCATTGTTAAAACACTTGGAAACACTTCAGAACATGCATTTCAATGGTTTTATGCTTTGCAGCATAAAATATTAAACTCTAAGTGAAACTGCTGCTATTTTAAAAACTTTTGTTCGGTTCCTCCTGTCATCTGAACATTTCAGCTACTGAGATATATCGGCGCAAAGCTGATCTGAGGCTTTTTTGCCTTCTGGGAGTCCTGGTTGCCACGCTTAGGTCATGACATGCAGCACCATCTCGTGACGAGACAGTCCTCTTGGCTTCGCACCAACGCCCCGCAGACTGAGGCCATGTGTCTGCTCGCTTGTCTGTGAATAACCCCTGCTCGATGCCTTTGCCTTCACTCAGTTCAGTCTTTTTACCCTTTCTTCTGCTTCACATCATCTCACACTCTTGATTGTGGATTCTGCACGTCTCCTTTCTACTTTGCAACCAAGCTGTCTCACTTTGCATGTTCCTATTCCCCGACGGTCTCTGTGGAGTCCAGTCTTCTTCTGTGATTCTCCTGAGCAGCCCTCCCTTTCTGTCTCTTTTCCTTTGCGCTCCCGCTGAGACCCTGCAGCCAGTATGACTGGCCTGGTTGATGAGCGACAGTGCCCTTCCAGTGTCTCATGAATGAGGGGAAGCAAAGGCTGACCAGTCATTTATTATAACACCAAAGGATATAACTCTGACTAACCAGTCAACCGACTGACTGCTCTCAGAATCTCAAAATCACTTCGGTGTCGTAACTCTGCACAACAAATGTAACACTCACAGCAGAGAAGACTCATCATTTGCCCCCAAAAAAGTAATTTTTCCACACATCATTTACTTCACAAACTGCCCGACATTTATTCACTCAATAATTCAAGAGTCAGAGTGAGTCGGTAGCTTGAGGGGATTGGTTTGAACTGCAAATTCAGACTGTTTCTAGTGAACTCGTGCTGAACTTGTGGTTTCAAACTAGAAAACCTTCAAACTCAGGAGTTTGTTCTTTACTAGATGTGAAATCATTTTTAATACTGTTTACACAGTTGAAGTGCCTCTGTGGTAAAAGCGCTCATGAATAATTGTTCACTATGCGGCCGACGAGGGCCGGTTATTCAAACGAAAATACAAGACATCTCGACATGCAGCAGAATGTATTAAATCATAACTGCCCTGACCTGCACTGCTGACTTATTGTTTTTTAGGTGGTGAAAATGACTTCAAACGTGACAGAGAAAGATGAAAAGGGTTTGGACATGATGGTAATGCTTAAATGTACATACACGTGAAATAGGGTGGATTCTGAAGCAGGTCTGATTTTAAAGCAGGAGGAAAACACGCAGGGAGTGGTGCAGTGGAAAGCTGTGAATGAAAGCATTGTGGACTTTTAAGGTGACAATGCTCCTCCACAACGCTCTGAATCCTCTAATGTCCAAAGCCTCTGTAGGGACTAATAGCGTCCCTCACGACTGCCTAAAACCCTCCCATCATGTCACTCAGAGGGATTAAAGAAGCTAAAGCCCCCCTCGGCTCGCAATCAGCCACTTTGGACCAGGAACCACCGAATGGAAGCAGAGAGAGATTCATATTTAGCATGCTTGTGTTACACAAAAATTTAAATACCGCACATATTCATAGACATTTAGTAGGAATATGCACGGATGAAGACAAGTGCACATCTGATAGCAGAGGGGAGTGGGAACTGTTTGTTCTTTTGTCTTAAATGAGGCAAATTTAAATGAAATTCCCCAATTCCCCAAATGATGCATGCATCATTATGGAGACCATATCAACTCCCTGAACGCTGTGAACAGCTCACCTGCCAATCATAGTGGAGTGCTGCTGCACGGCGGCCTCCAGGAGGCGCTCTAGGATGGTCCATTCTCCCATGGCTGGAGTTAAGAGGCATCCACTGGACACAGGAAATCAGGTCTGACCCCACTTCTGGTGGGCTTCCCCGTCCGCAGGAGAACCAGCGCTGGTGTTGAAGTCCTTTAACTGAGTCTTCAAGTCCACTTGTTGGTTTGAGATGAGGTAGGGAGTGGCTTCACGTGGCTAGTTTGGTGTGAAAGAGGAGTCAGAATGAACCCTGAAGATGTTCAGTGACACCTCGCTGTGATCCCGCTCTCTTCTTTGTAAGGTGTACCACTAAACACACACCCCTCACTCTGAGATGTTTGGACTGATGCTTGTGTGTAATCCTCTGTCCATGCACTTCCACACGTGAGCGTGTCTTCCCACTTTCCTCCTTGTTTTTCTCCCCTGGGTGCCCCTGACCCCGTTTACCTCCCAAACAGCTGGTCTGTCATATGTCCTCACACTAACACTCACACACACCTGGTCTGCTGAGTTTCAAGTAGCAGCCGTGGTTTGTGCAAACAGACATCCATCACCCGCACACTAACACTGCGCTCTTGCACACTCGTTCTTTGACAGCATCTTGTAGTGACTGTGGCTCAGGTCCATACACTCATGTGTGCCTGAGCAACCAGTTGTCTGTGCCTCTGCTCGTTCTCCTGTCCTCCATCCTCTTCATTTCTTCCTCTCTCTGTCCCCTCTTTCTCTGTCCTCTCTTCCAGTTATTTTGTCAAGAGATTCCTTCTCCTCCTCCCTTTATTGCTTCTTCCTTCTCTCCTGGTTTGGTTCAAGCAGAGCAGGGCTGGAGCATCGCACTCTTCCTCCTCCTCCTCCTCCGCCGTCTCCTTCTCTCTGCCAGAAACCGTGTGAGAGTCTCTGGTTTCTCCAGTCCTCCTGCCTCGCTTTCTCTCTCTCTGTTTCTCTCAGCGTGCTTTACGAGAGGCAGCTTTCCTTTCTTCTCTTCCCTTCATCTTGTTTTTGCTCCTTCCCACTTGGTTTCTCTGTGTGCGCCCTCCACCTGCCTCCGTCTCTCTCTCCCTCTTTGAGCCAGTAGGCAGCCAGACCGAGCGTGTGTCTAGAGGATTAGAGAGAGGAATCATCTCTCTGCTCCTCCCCCCTCTCGCTCCCTCTCACTCACTCTCCATCACCGTGTTTATCCCCACTACTCCTCCTCCTCCTCCTCTTTCTCCCCCCTTCATCTCTCACTGCTCCACCATCGCCAGCACCACCACACAAACCATTTTTCACTCTTCCCTCACACGACACATGACGATTTCCATTTCCATTTATGCTGTCATCATCCTCTATCCTTGCCTTCGTGCACTGATACCTACTGGAACTGCAGGGGTGATTTGGCTGCTTGCAGACAAACGAACACACGCTCTGGCAGGGACACGAGAGGCATGCCGAGGCTATGCAAGGATAGAGAGCCAACACAGGGGAAGTGTGTGACTGAGCCAGAACGTGACGGGCTCGGAGTGCCAGTGTACGCGAAGGAAAGTAAATTAGTGACTGCCATCAAGATTTAGAGTCATTTACGCAGACAAGCAATCTATAATTCATGCATGACCAAACAGACAGGTGCTTTCAATATCAGCTCATCTTCATGAATCCATTAATCATTTAGTTGATAAAATGCCACAACATGGTGGAAAATGCTCTTCACAACCTGTAGCTTATGGTCGGACGCTGTATTAATCAGGAAATCTGGACCTGTGAAGAGTCATGAAGGTGGTATATTGGTGCAAAAAAACAAGCTGAGACAAAAGCTGCAGGACTTGGAGGGTTTCTTGAAGATGTCAACCCCGGTCCAGGTTCTTAATTTCTTTTAGTCCATCAAGCATAAACAACGTCATTTTCAAGTCATATTTTTCCACGTGTTACTGTTGTTAACGTTTTGGAATACCGTCCTGTCAGAAGTGTTTGGGAAAAGATACCAAAATCCGCTGGAAGTTTATATACAAAATATGGAGAATTTCAGCCGTTTTGCCAGCAAGTCAGCTGATTCATAGAAGGGACGATTGTTACTAAGGTCTTCTGTACTTCTGAAAAAAATAAATAATAATTCAGTCTCTGGCACTAATGGCAACGTCTCCCCTTGTTTTGTGCAAACAACCCCAGAGACAGTCAGTTTATAGTGATATTTAAAACTACAAAAGTAGCAAATGTTTGACATATTTGGTCCATGACCGACTGAATATTTATTTTTAAAACTATATTTGAAGTTCCCCTCAACTCTTAAGGATGAGAATTTGTTTTTTTGGCTTGCAACTTTAGTGGCCACAGACAGCATTTTTTAGATGTAAACTAAAATAAATACATTTGAAAAAAGCCTATACACAACCTACCCAGCAGTCATTGACACACACCCACACAGTTAGCACCTAGCTAGTGAAAGTAGTATTAACATTTAGCAGCTAAAAAGCTGTAGATGTGAATAGATTGGGAGATCATAAGGCATCAGGGAGCATCAAGGAGATCTACACTCTACAGCAATATTACAGAGCCTCTCCATAGGTATGTTTATATTAATATATATGCACATTCTTCTATTTTAAGGTATTAATATGGTTTTACAGGGCAAATAGGTAAAATCAGTTTCATCGCATGCAGCTTTATGGAAAACAAAATAATTTCTGAGTGTAGGAATTCTACTTAGCGCAGAAATAACTGATTTTACTCTTCGGCCTACTATAAGTCTTGAAACACGTCATTACAGAAAAAGTCAGAGAAGTTGTAGTTAGTAGTTGTAGTTAGGCTAGGCCCCCGCCAAATAATGGAAAGAATATTTATGAAGGTTAATATATCCCCTGCATCCCACTTAGGATGACTGCTGCCATCAAGAAGTGTCATTGCTGCAGGGTAGGGGTGCCTGGTCTGGTCTGGTCTGGTCTAGGTGGGTGCTATGTCTAAGTAACATCCACACGAATGCCAGATCCAAAAGTTTCCCAGCGGAACATTGTAGTGTCACAAGATGGTGAATGTTATTTACTTCTTCAGTCAGTGGTTTTAATCTTATGGCTGGTTGATGTACAGTGATCAGGTGTTTTACCCCCAAAATAACATTTAAGATGCAGTCTATAATGTTTTCCAAAAGACGACAATTTTCGGCCGTCAGATGAATCAACTAAAAAACTAATGATTTCAGACATACTTCCATGTATGAATTATATTGTGGAGCACTTATCTTACAGCCCAGAGCTCTGTGTGCCCACGGGCCTTCGCGTGAGCCCAGCTACAGTATCTGAGAGTGGAGAGGTGGGACAGGCACTGGGCCGCCACGCAAATAACTGTCACTTTGCAGCAAACAAGCTTGGGATCACATTCGCTGACACACATGCGCACAGGGACATCTCAGTGCAGCGAGTAGCCGAGTGTTTTAGTGGTTTCCTACCCGGCCCCAGACCAGAGGAATAGTAATCTATTCTGAAGGAGGTAATGAGTGAGTGCACACACACACGTAATCCACCCTACCCCATACCAAGACAATCTGGCAGAACCACGACTCACACGTGAAGAGAAAAGCAGAAAGGATGGGGGGAGAAGAAAAAGAAAAACAAACAACTTGGCCGCAATCTGTCTCGGGCACGAATGTAAAAGAAGACAACAGGATCGAACCCTCTAATATCCCTGTACGGAGCTAAGCTCTAAGTACTATTTTATACTGTTAAAAAACATGATACATGGTCCTTGGTGTGGCTGGAAAGCTTTGGCCCCAAGTGAAATATTTCTAGTCCAAAGCATTCACTTCCATAAACATTCATGGTTCTCAGAGGCGGAATTCTCCTCCTACAAATACAAATAAGATTTACATCTTCTCAGGACAAACTCTAACCCCGGTTTAAGGCAAAGAATCTGAAAACTAATGACAAAATTGCCATTATTCATTCATTCTATACTGGTTTAGTCCTGCTGAGGGTTACGGGGGTCTGCTGGAGCCTATCCCAGCTGTCATCGGGCGAGAGGCAGGGGTACACCCTGGACAGGTTGCCAGTCCATCGCAGGGCCAACACAGAGAGACAGACAACCAGTCACACTCACACACACACCTACGCCCAATGTAGAATCACCAGTTAACCTAAAGAGCATGTCTTTGGTTGGTGGGAGGAAACCAGAGTACCTGGAGAGAACCCACGCAGACACAGGGAGAACATGCAAACTGCCATTATTCTTAGCTTTATTTTATGTTTAGTGCTTATTAGCTTATGGTGCTAAACAATCCATAGATCTTAAGAAAGCTGCTAGCATGGCTGCATGTCCTTCTGCTTAAATGTCCCCTGTGGGACTCCATAGATTTGCTATTGCATGGCAAATTCCCACTAAATCTTGAGTTTATATTTACCTCTTTGTACAAAGCCTACTGGACTCAGATAAAGATGTGAGAAGACAAATATTGAGATCATTTTATGTCAGCATCATCCACGGTGTAATGTATTTACTGGTAGCAGTACGCGCTGCAGCTGCTGCTTGTATCTTAGTGCATTTGCAGTAAATCCTACAAGTAATGGACGACTCATGAGGCAAGGAGGAATTATGAGTCAGCAGGTAATTGCTTTAAAACCACTGATAAGCCAGTGAAATCGGAGGAAGTCTAAAGCCCACTTTGTCTTGTGGTGGTGGGGGTAGCTATGTGGGTGGGGGGCCTTTTGCGGACTCTGAAGGTAAAAGATTACATTTTCACACTGATTAACGGATAAGAAGCTTTGGCGTAGCTCCAGGCACCATGGGACATGGCGTGTGCATGAGCGTCCCTGTTCAGTCCAGCAGGACACTGAAGGCAATTATGGTTTTAAGCCAGCGGGCTAGAATCAATTATCACATGCCAACTTCCTCAAGACCATCTGTCTGAGCAGGTTTTTCACCTAAGATGAAGAAAAAACATCAATCTACTTCAATTAAACTCCAAATAGAATTATGGTGAATAAGATGAAACTACATCAGCACGTGCACCAATCAGGCATAACATTATGACCACTTTCCTAATATTGTGTAGGTCTCCATTTTTCCTCTGAAACAGTTGTGACTCATCAGAGAATGGACATGGTCCTTGTGAGGGTGTCTGGCAAACGAATGTTGTTAGTGGGGGGCTTTTGGGTCCTATGGGTTGAGGGGAGGGTCCTCTGTGGATCATCCCACAGATACTTGATCAGTTTGGGATCTAGGAAATTTGGACGCCAGGTCAACACCTTGTGCTGTTTTTCATGTTTTTTTTAGTTGTTCCTCAACAATTTTTGTGTGTCTGTGTCAGGCTGCATCATGCTGGGGATGTCTGATGTCATCAAGGAGTGTCTTCGCTGTGGTGTGGGGGTGCCTGGTCTGTCTAGGTGGGTGCTACATGTCTAAGTAACATCCACACAAATACCAGATCCAACAGGCCTGCAGTGTATAGTAACACATGATGTGTCTGCTGACCCCATTATTATCCTCAGCTGTGGGTCTCTACTCATCTATGAGCAGAGTAGTGACACACTGACACTTGGCCTCAGCTGTATGGTATTAAACCCTTTGATGACCACATCCCGATAGCATTCACATTACATAACACACAATAATCAATGGGAAGAAGTGAAATTAAAACCTCAAGACACGTAGCCATCTATACAATAACTACACAACACTCATACTGAAATGATTAGCACAATTTATATATCACTCTTGTAGGTGACATTATACTTTGTTAGCAGTTGTAAATGTTTTCAAGGGTCAGGCAGGCCCTCAAGAGTCATTATGTCGTATGTACACAGTTCCATTATGGTGCACTTGTGGTTTTAAATGTTCCCCAGCTTCTCCTGAGCTCCTGTGATCTGTGGGTTGGCATTAAGTGATCTCCTTAAAGGCCCTCTTCTCCACATACTTCAGCTTGAGCCTCCTCTTGAACCTAAAAAAAATGGGGGAGGGAGGAAAGAAACGTTTCATTTAATATACACCTTGTGAATTTGTACAATTTGTACCGTAGGCTCTTGATGAGACATTATGTAACAGTAAAGCGAAAGTCCTTACTTGGCTCTTTCTCTGGGTTCGATGAGGTTCCTCTTCTGCAGACTCTTGAAGCGGTCTTTGAGGACGCTGCCCTCTGGCTGCAGAGTCATAGTATTACAAGAGATGAGAGGTGAGCGACAAGTCCAGACAAATTTATGACAATGGTCACTCTGTTCTGACTGCATACACAGTTCCCACCTAAGCTATAAAACCTATTCACACCTCAGAGACTCAGACAAGTATTATTTAAAGACATAATGGCAGGAGGAAAGAGAGAAGAACTGGACATTTTCCACCAATTAGATCAAATAAAACCGTAATGTGGAGAAAGTGGGTCGTCACAGTATTAGAGAATAGGATAAAGCTTAGACTAAGACAATACAGAGTGCTGAAGATAATTCACCCCCTGAACGAATCAAAAGTCATTACAGATAAACTGTGCCATTGCAGGCTTAAGGTCAAAGTGGATGAGTAAGCCCAAATTCCAATTGTCAGTGAAGTACCTTGAGTCTTCGTAGGGAGCCAGCCAGCTCGTCACTCAGCTGAACCTCCAGGTCCTGAGGCTGGAACCTGACAGTGAATAAAACAAACAAGCATTTATAATGTGGAGAAAAGTTTGTTAGTGCAGTGAACACATGTCCATGCTGCCTATAAAACTCAGGAATAATTTCAGTCTATTCAGAAGTCATCATTCATGTTGCTGAAGAAAAATAAAACATAGATCAGCTAGAACCGACACAAAACTGATTTAGAAATCTGTAAAGCATGTACACAGGCGTAACATTATGACTAGGTTTCTAATATTGTGTTGATCACAAATCAGCCCTGACCCATCGAGGCATAGACCCCAACAGACCTCTGAAGGTGCGCTGTGATATCTGGCACCAAGATGTCTGCAGCAGATCCTCTAAGTCCTTTGTTGTGAGGTTTGGCCTCTATAGATCCGATTTGTTTGTCCACCACAGAGACTCGATTGGATTAAGAACTCGGGAATTTGGAGACCAAGTCAAACCTTCAAACTAGTGTTCCTCAAACCATTCCTGAACCATTTTTACTTTGTGGCAGCGTGCATTATTCTGCTGAAAGAGGCCACAGCCATCAGGAAATACCATCTCCTCAAGGATGAACGTGTTTTGTAGCAATGCTTAGGTATGTGGTATGTGTCAAAGTAACAGCCACATGGATGGCATAGCCTAAGACTTCACAGCAGAAGATTGCCCAAAGCATCAGACTGCCTGCCAGCTTGACTTATTCCCACAGTGCATCCTGGTGCCATGTGTTCCCAAGTAAGAGACACACATGCACCCGGTCATCAACGTGATGTCAAATTTGTTGCATACTCCGTGAGAAGAGAAATATTTGTACTCCTAGGGCCGCAAGAACAGAATGACATCACTCTGTTCTCCGTTTTGTTTAGGATTTCTTGCTCTCCACACATCAAAAGGGCAGAACATTTCTTGCGTGGTGTCCCCCAACTGTTCTGTGATTGGTCAGAAATTGGAAGCGGGCGTGATTAATGTGGAAAAGCAGAAATGCTAGCGGCCACTCTGTGAGCTCCCAGACGCCAATATTTGTGACAGCTAACCTTTCCTGGGTAGACATCAGCATACTGTGTGTGGGTGCATGCTGAATGAATGCATGATTCGACGGACACGGACCACATGGGCAAAGCTTTGCTCCACACATGCAGCAATCAGCTGTGGCCGCCTTGACTTTGCCGCCAGCTCACCACCGTTCCTTCCTTGGACCAACTTTGACAGACCAGGAAAACCCCACAAGAGCTGAAGTTTTGGAGATGCTCTAAATCGGTCGTCTACAATCACAATTTGACTGTTGTCAAACTTGCTCAAATCCTTACACTTTTTCCTGCTTCTGATACATGAACTATGTGGACAAAATGTGTACTTACAGCCCATTATATCCTACCCAATGACAGGTGCCATGATGAAGAGATAATCAGTGTTATTCATTTCACCTCTCAGTGGTCATAAATGTCAAGCCTGAATGTTGTAAATGTTAACCATTTATCGGCATTATTCAAAACTTTATAATAAAATATCATCATCCTGTGCAAGAGAATATCCACCAGCTTTCCACAACAAAGTGTATAAAATGCATGTGGAGTTCTGAGGCAATACCAGGACAGGAGAATCTAACAGAAGACATTCTGAATTTAAATAATTATATTCTTGTAGCTTTACCCGTACTGGGGACACTAAATCACAACAAGCTTTTAACAAACCCATTTAACAAACAGGAACAAGTATAAAAAGATGTGTACTTGAGTTTGCCGAGGCGTCTGGGCTGAGACTTCTCTGCCTCCTGCTTGGCCTTGCGTTGTATCTGTTTGCTCTCTGTCTTCTGCTCCTGCTGTTTGATAGACGATTTTATGGAGCGAAGCTGGAAGAGCTGCTGCTGATGGTCAATTTGCTTTCTCTGAGCAAGCCGCCGTTGGACCTGGAATGGGGTTTTAAAAGAAAACAAAAAAAACAAAACAAAAACAGAGTGAGGTGATGTTTAGATGATGAGCAAAACAAGGCTGTAATAAACCTAACAACCAGGACAGATAGAGTGTCACCTCGTGTTACCTGTATCTGGAGCAAATTGATTTTATCAAATGAAACATACCCAATAATGAAAATTAAACTGAGCATTACAAGACTCCTCAGGCTATGAAGGCTAGAAAGAATTATAAACCATGGATGTCTGGATGACTACCTAAACAGAGTGATCACTCTCTGAACGACGTCGGCTAATCGTTCTAAAGCAGCATGTTGAATCGGATGAAAAGCCTGTGTTAGGCATCCGACAAGTGCCCCCATTTGTGCTGCAGACATCAACATAACTACGGCTGCAAACACTCAGACATTACGACTCTGGAACTAGTTCATTTGTGTACTTACCTTAATTCTGTCTGCCTTCTCCTTCTTTCTCTGTCTCTCGGTCTTCTTCTCCGCCACTGAGATTGCGCCGAATGCTGCGTCCTCCTCATTTTCACTGGCAGCTGCTTCCTCCTCCTCTTCATCATTCTCCTCCTCTACCAAACCTTCCACCAGCTCACGAAGGATCACCTCCTGAAAAATACAAAAAAACACATGTCAGATCAAAACCTAAATCCAGCTGTCAGCTGCAGCAGAGGATAAGAGCTGGAATAAACGTCTGTACCTCTGTAGCTTTGTTTTCTTTCTTGACAGCCAGCTGCCTCTCGATTTTGTCCTCCTCCTTTTTTTTCTTGACCTCTACTTCGTGGGCCTCCTTAAGCAACGCCTAGGTTCACAGAGTGAGCAAAAAAGCAGAGGAATGAACAGACAGGCAGTGCAGTTAAGCATTTACATACTAGACTATGAAGCAGAAAACAGGACTGCATGAACAGACTTCCCTGTACTCCCCTAAACAAAGGGTTTTCTTGAAGATGTTTCACCACTCATCCAAGTGGCTTTAGCGAAAACTCAAGCCGCTGACTTTGTTTTAGCAGCTTCACTAAACCCTGGATGAAGGACACCCTTTTCAACATACCTGGTGAGAGAAGAAGTCTGGGTTGTATGATCCTCCAGGAGCGATCACCTCCACGGCGGGGAGCACAGACGGCTTCTCATTCAACTTCCCTGGACGCTGATGAATCAATCATGCAGTTGCATTAGTTTAACTCCAACACCCCAACTCTAAGTGTCTAACGTCGAATGGCTGCGACAGACTTTGTTTAAATTATTAAATTAACAGTTGGTTTTTAATCATGTTAAAACTGTTATTCTCACCTTAACCCGTTTCTTGCCCGTCTGTTGAAGATACCAAGGATCAGCTGATTCTTTGGCTGTGATGGAGGAAACAAAAGGTTTTATGCATGCATAATAAATGTCATTGCAAAACTACAACGTCAAGTCAGATCCCTGTAGCAGCCTTCCAAGATGTTTAGTAGACCCAGCTGCAAAGGAAGATGAGCTCTGAGAAAGCAGGCCAGGTGGCACTACTGACAAATCACACTCCTGCACCTGCTTGGTCTGGCCTGAACTTGGTCTAGGCAGGGGTTCATCGATACTTGCACATTTCAGCCAATGTTTTAAGTAGGCTGACATTCCCCCACTTCATCAAGTAAAATAAAACTAGATGGCCCTTTGGTTTGGAGTCCCCCAGATTACATCAGATGACAAAACTGATGCTTCAAAAGTTTAAGATAAAAAACTGTGCAACAGCTGCTCAAAGCTTAAGACAATGATAGTCAAAGTAGGGGAAATGTACACGTGAATGTGTTCTTATCCCCCACTTGGATATTTTATAAAAAACCTTACTCAAACTATCAGTGGACAAAGCAATCAGAAGTTTGCCATTTACGATCAGAGCTCCGTGTGATGGCATCGTGTCTGACCAGCTTTTAAAGCCTGCATGCAATTGGCAAAAGACAACAACTGGAGCAGTGCCAGATTTAATTTTTTATTGCATCCAAGTATAAATAGACTTCTGGCAGTAACTGTTTAGATCACAGAGCGTGTCAAACTGAAGAAGTCTCTCCCTAAGCCGACACTGTGGGGCTAGTAGATAAAATAAAATTACACGTGTATCCTCAGATCCCAGAAAACTGTTCACACAACAGTTATCTGAGCTCCATACTGATCTTCACATTCCCATGAAGGAAATACTGGGAGCGCAAGGATGGAATCATCACTGGACAAACACACACGTACATAAATACGTAGACACACACACACTCTCTCCACTCACGTGCTTGTCCCCATATGTCATAATAGTCTCTGTTTGGGTTGTTGTTGGCCTCTGTCACTGCTTTCTTGGCTGTCCTGTCTACAGGCCGTCTGTTCAGCAGCTGTTTCTGCCGCCGTGGCACAACACCTTTGGCTGCCAGCTGCTCTGCCTTCTGGGCAATGCGCCGAAGCTTCTTGGCATTTGGTTTCTGGTAGGACAGCACACTGGTGGGGGAGGAAGAGGAGATGATTAGTTGATTGCATGAGAAGCAATGAGATAATGGTAATTATTAAAATCAAATATAATGTTATCTTGCAGTGAAACCCACAATTATGACCCTAGATATTAAATGTACACTATGGTGTGCGTTTCTATATCCTCAGATCCCAGGATACTGTTCACATAACAGTTTCCTGAGCTCCTGTGTGTTGTCTTCACATTCCCATGAAGGAAATACTGGGAGCGCAAGGATGAGATCATCACTGGACACGCAACCAAAACTTTAAACATTAAATAAATGCAAGACTGATGTTTTAATCCATTACACCTTTCGTAAAGTTACTTCATGCATGAACTGTTGTAGAACCGCTACAGTCAAATCAGACTTCAGATACAATACAATGTGATGAAACCAGCTAAACTAATCATATACATATCCATTCATAGTTCATATTAACAATGGGTTCAGCGAACATTTTGTGTAATATTGTATTAAATACCAAAATCCACCATATTTTCAGGCAGTTGTGCATAAAACTTTAACTCATCTTCCCATACCATTCCCTCACACTGAAATAATTAACTACAACTTCAGTTATTGGTACAGTACAGAGGATAATCGAGGATAAAACACAGATACTGACTCTTTAGGTGGTGGTACTTGTGAGTCGTGCTGGAGGATCAGGTCTATCCTCAGGGGACGCTGTGCTTTTCCTTTCCTCGTCTTCCCTGCGACTGGCTCTGGTGCTTCACAGAAAAAAAAAATATATTAACCATCAAGCAAACCTTGAAATAACCATTTTTCTCAAAAGGGAGCAATCATTGACTGGAAAGTTCTGAACAGATGGACTCTAACTTAAAATTAACTTGTGATGCCAATGGCACCGACTTTTGCAAATCATAGAACATGTAGATCACTTTTGAATAAACAAATGCACAAGTATAATATTTCTGTTTCAGTCGAGTTCTCTTTGTGAACTGTGTGTGTACATGTGAAAAAGTAATTTTTAAGAAGAAATGTAGAAACTCCTTATGCAGAATTTAACTGTGGTTTGCTCAATGATAACATATACATAAATCACACATTTACCTTTCTGTTCAGGTTTCTCTGGTTGTCCAATATCCAAAAAGAACAAACTGTCATCGGTCTTCTCAGACAGTAGACCTCTGAAAAAAATAAATTAAAAAAATTGACGTCATCCAGTTAAAAAAAAGCTTTTATAAAATTTTATTCACTTCATTTGTCACTTTGTTGAGTAATAAACAGTAATTTGTTAACAGTAAAAATGCCCTGTCCTGAGACTATTGTGACGTCTCGTGTTTTTGTTCAGCTAATAAAATTATCCAACTGAGGAATTTAGTGGGAAGCACCGTATAATATCAAACCCAACAAAAGTCCTGACCTGACTAGACAAGGGTCCAGTTCAGTCATATGCGACTGGAACCGTTTTTCAGTGAAGCTTGTCCCAGTGTGAACCAGTGAACTAATGGGAATTTATCGATTTAAATTGATTAAAAACAGAGAGAGGGAGCTATGTCGCAATAACCTAAAAGGAACAAGCAATGTTCTGGATACCTCCAATACAGGTGCCAGCATAAGAGGCGACATAGATATTACTCCTAATGTGTCCTCTATTGTGATATTACAAGTATTAGTGGGAGTATTAAGAGTTTAACGTTAAATCGTTTTAGCCCTCACCACATACGGGAAAACTTACCCTGTGGCCCTCTCTTGAAGCCTGACATCTTCTAAAAACTCCTCGACATCGTTTATATCGCTGTGTTTGCCCCAGTTCTTTTTCTTGTTTTTGTTGACGCGTTTTCTTCGAGTGCTGGCCAAACCTGATGGGTCTGAGGAGCCCTTTAAAGCCAAAAAGCCTGGCTGCGAGGCTACCACGCGTTTCAACCTCCTGGCAGGCGCCATGTTGGAGGAGTAGAGAAAGAAAACAGTGCTGGGTTTCTTCTTCTTATTTAGCGCCGTGGTGAGGGCGGTGGCGCCACCCGCAGGACTGATACAGAAAATGCTGTTAAAAGTGGTTTTGTTAGTAACTTGTACTGTATTAAATATGTGTTTTTTTTTTTTTCTCCTCATCATATTTTACATGGTAATCAATATTTTTATTTATAACGGAGTCATGTCTGGGTGTCGATGTAAAGGGAGCACATCGAAGAGACGTACTGTGTTGGTTTTAAATTATATATATTTTAAATTGCATACATATAAATTTGGATAAAACTAAAAATATAGTATTAAAAAGGCTGAAAACTGAATGACACTCCCTCTTTCTTCGACCACTGTTTGTGTCTGTGCTGCTCTTTTTCTTCTGTAAAATACATTTGATTAAATAAATCTTCTCATAATTTCTTAAACTAACAAAAAGGTCAATAATTAGAACAGAGAAAAACTTGAGCCACATTGCCACTGAGTTTGGCTGTGTATGTTTATCATGTAGCAGTCTGTAAGTAATGTGTTTGTTCCAAATGCATCATGGGAAACGTGTCTCCTCTTGCTTTCCTATGTTCTTTTTCCTTTTTTTTCCTCCCTTCATTTTATAGCGAGAACAACGCTTTAGACACTCAAGAATAAATTCCAATTTTAAGCTGCAATCTTTGACTAAGTTTTGAAAGGTAAGTATTGTTACTTGGATAAAACTCCAAACTATCATTTAATGTCATGTTAGTTTCGTATTGATGTGTTTTTTCGTTTATTTTCGGTGTAAAGGAAAACGCAGAGCAGTCGAGCTATTATGTGCCTGCTCGGGGAGTCGGGGACCTAAAAAGCTCCGGTGAACTGGTCGAATTTGACTCGAAAATGCGCCTAAAGTGAGGGGTCATCTGACAAAATATTGTTCATCAGTTGATCCCTTGACATGTCTAGTGTCGTCTTCAAAAACTATATCCCACTTTCATGTCGAGGTTTTTATATTCTTCCGTCGTTTTTATCGTCAACCTCTTCGTTTGGTATAACGAGTTTTCCTTCCCGTTTACATTCTTCATGCCTGTAGCCAGCCATCGTCTTTGGGTGCGTTAGATTTTGGACACGTGGCAGCCGGTGTGGGCGGGATCGCACGGTTTTCCTTTAAAATAGCTCATTCTGAATAAAAAAACAAGAATTGTTTGTAACCGGGCAGCCCATGACGAAGAAACGAACGTATCCTTGCTCAATGCGCATCGGGCGGGGCTTATCAGGCAAATACTGTGCTGTGAGTGGTCGAACGGTTCATAACATCCCGCCCCACAGGCCCGTATACAGAATGTGATTGGTGTACTCGATAAAGAGCTCGACGATGATTGGATATTTTTGCTGTCCTTTTTCTTTCTTTTTTAACAGCTATTGCATAAGCCGCCTCAGGGTATAAATTGAAAGCTGCAGTTTTCTTTTCACAACGCACTCTAACCGAAAAATTGAGTTTGTTATGTTAGTGTAAAGTTTAAAATGACCGTTTCTACCATCCGAAATTAAATTTCCCTTATCACATCTTTTACCCATCACCTATTACACTGAACGGAATAGTTTAAAATTATTTCTGTTACCGAAACAAATGTAAAACGTCTGTTGTATAGAATGTCTAAAACACATTAAACAAAGTTTTTTTTTTTTAATTATCTTCAGGTAATCAGTAGAAGCCATGGCCCGTACCAAGCAGACTGCCCGTAAATCCACTGGAGGCAAAGCCCCACGTAAGCAGCTGGCCACAAAGGCTGCTCGTAAGAGTGCCCCTTCCACTGGTGGTGTCAAGAAGCCCCATCGTTACAGGTGAGGAGGCTTCAGAAGCCGCTATTTTATTACCCACTTGTATAGTAAAACCTGACGCAGGTGGATATATCAGTTTTCATTAAGTTTTTCATTAAAAAACTTTTGAAAATATTTTAATTTGCTCAGTAGTGCACTTCATACTAGATATAATCAGGTTTTTAATGTGGAGGACTTTTCTGAAAGAACTCAGTGACTCAAATAGACAGAGGTGTAACAGCTGTTATTGTGCAGCATGTGTATTTATAATAACGTTAAAATATTGAGAAAATATCAGAAAAGTACAAAATAATTCTTACTAATCTGACTTAACTAGCTGCAGGTGGTTTGTGTAGCTTGATATCACTTTTTTTCCTCCCCCCATGTACTATGAAGGCCCGGTACTGTGGCTCTGCGTGAGATCCGTCGTTACCAGAAGTCCACTGAGCTGCTGATCCGCAAGCTGCCATTCCAGCGTCTGGTGAGAGAAATTGCCCAGGACTTCAAGACTGACCTGCGTTTCCAGAGTGCAGCCATCGGAGCTCTGCAGGTCAGTACAGTCCCTGTAGAGAGTTATTTATATAGGACCACGCTGAAAACATGATGAAACGTTCCACCAAAATGCTTATTTATTCTCCCATCTGCAGGAGGCCAGCGAAGCCTACCTGGTGGGTCTGTTTGAGGACACCAACCTGTGCGCCATCCACGCCAAACGTGTCACCATCATGCCCAAAGACATCCAGCTGGCACGTCGTATTCGTGGAGAGCGTGCTTAAAGTCTTTTCTGATTAATGTGCTCTCCCCTTGTCCCTTCACCACTCCTTTCTCCCTTTTCTTCCTCTATACTTAGTAGTTTGGTTTGAGGTTCTATATATATATCATATGATTGTGATAACCGTAAGTGTGTGATCATGTCTTCTTTGGTGCTACTAGTAGCAGATTTTACTTAGAGGGATCTTCACGTATGTTTCAAACTTCGAATCACAGTTACACTCATCAGTCCTAATTAGTAAGCGCACGGGAATGCCTTGTTACCTCTGTGAATAAGGTATTTTTGCAAGCCAAGAATAGTGTATGATCTGAAACGGGCATAGGAATTAGCATTAAGGTTGAGACATTTGCATCTTCAGGCGGATACACACGTTGATATAATGGGTCTTCGGATTTGTTCTTCTTTTCTTTTCTTTTAATAGAAATTTGTTGTAAAAGTAGTGTTTCTTTTTTGTTTTTTACAATAATGGTGTATTTCTACTGTTAATGTTTAATGTATCAAAATACAAAAGATTGATTCTGGTTGTCGATTAGAAACGTCATTGTGCTATGATGACACTGCATGGTTTGACAGACTACAAGCGGCATATATGTAGCAGACCTATGTTGATCATACTTTGATTTTCAGCCACGTTGTTAAGTCCAGGTAATGTTATTACTTTTTGTTCCTCTCTCAGGTTGGTATGATAACCCTTTTTTTCTACTGTGTTTTTGATTTATGTTTCAGTCATTTTTAAGGGCAAAATATTTGTACTCTGAAATTCACATACAAACATAATAAACAGATTCTTGTGGTTAAATGAGCTGTGTGAATGGATATTTGCAATTGGGATGTTACTCATATTTGTGCAGATAAAAAATGATATTGGACAGAAAATTGATCTCATGTCATGTATTGACATTTTTCAAGCAGGTGAGTGAAGTGCTTTTTTGTTGCGGTCACAAACAGCATCGTTGGACTGTTGGTTACACAAAACTAGCGATTGTCATATTTCATATTTTCAAAACTAAATTATTGAAAATTACAGTGCAAAATTAAAATGTGTTGTCAAAAATGTTAGTAATCTGGAATAACATTGATATGTTCATCGTGCAGCTTATGAAATAACTACATTAACAAGAAATAAAATCCAGACAAAACTTTTTATTGTTTCTTCTGGCAAAAATACCCGTAAAAATTGTCAATGAGTGGAAGAAAATTTTCGTTCTTTTTTTTTTGAATATATTTTGAATAATTGAATATATTTTGAATAATTCTTATCAAACAACTAACTTTTAAACGCCTTGTCAGTTTGACCAGTGGACACATTCATTTCAAATACACTAAAAACACAGCAGCACGTCTGTGCCTTGTCCCCTCATCATAAAATAAAGCGTCGATAAATGCTAACAAGGCACAGGAAAAACTATTAACCCTCTTCTAACCCGCATGTGTCCAACTATCAGAGAAGTAACCACTGAAATGTTGTGTGAACACTGTTGCATTGTGGGACAGATGATTGACGCGGCGGCCATTTTCCCGCTGGACGCTGCTTCCCATTGTGGATACGAAGAAGAAAATAGACACAAGCGAAACATTTCTCACGACTTCAACTCACTTTCCCCCTAGGTAAGCCACTCTCAATGTGTCACCGTGCTGTTAAATAAACTTTGAATTTTTTAAAGTTATATTATTTTTCATGAATGATGGCATTTAAACCAGAAAACCCTGTAATTTTGTCGTGTGGTAAAATAACACAGGCGGCTGTCGAAACGACGGTAAAATGCAGTCTTGTCTGCAGCCGTTGAGATGAGGGGAAATGCTGTTTCAAATTATGCGCCGGTTCAGCTCGGTTCTACGAAGCCGTAAGAGACCGTTCAGCCTCCCCGCGCCTATCTATGAGTTCCTTGAAATGTCTTCTGTGTTGTTCTGTTATTTTCTGATACGCGGGAACAGCGATTATTTCTAAATTTGAAGTTGTTTATGTGCTACTCCGTTGCTCTTCTGCCCTGGGTCTTTATCCCGTTTGCGCATCAAACCGCCGCCATCATCAGAGCGGGGTGGGCGGACCTAGCAACAGTGGAAGGCAGACCGTCAAAGCCCGCCCCCTTTTTAGATTCTGTATGCCCATTGGCTCACATGTTGTATTTTTAGACACGTTTAGGTTTACCAGCCAATAATATTGTCGTCCATCGTTGATTGATGTGTGTCATTCCGATTGTGAAAGTGAATGTAACTTTACGCACTAAAAAAGTTATTTCAAGTTGCCTGTTTCACTTTAAAAGCTTATCTATTTATCTTTATACATATGTACCCTGGAGGAATTTGATCATATTATATAGAAAGTGACCACCAAATTAGTAACATTACACTGGTGAAGTAAAAACCCAAAGCAATGACAAAATATTGATTATTGACGATTGTATTCATGTGTTTGTTGTTGCCATTGAAGCACTCTTTTTTCAGTCAACAAAATACAGACATTGAAGGAAAAACAGAAGTCTACTTTCTGACACCAACCCGTCAAAATGATTTTCTTTTTTCCCCCATCTTCTTCAGGTAACCAGTAGAAGCCATGGCCCGTACCAAGCAGACTGCCCGTAAATCCACTGGAGGCAAGGCCCCACGTAAGCAGCTGGCCACAAAGGCTGCTCGTAAGAGTGCCCCTTCCACTGGTGGTGTCAAGAAGCCCCATCGTTACAGGTGAGGAGGCTTCAGAGGCTGCTATTTTATTCCCATGTTTCAATATGTTCAGCATGTTACAACAAGTAAAAAGTGTTTTAGAATATGAAAAGCACTTACTAATCTCTGACTTAACTAGCTGCAGGTGGTTTGTGTAGCTTGATATCACTTTTTTTCCTCCCCCCATGTACTATGAAGGCCCGGTACTGTGGCTCTGCGTGAGATCCGTCGTTACCAGAAGTCCACTGAGCTGCTGATCCGCAAGCTGCCCTTCCAGCGTCTGGTGAGAGAAATTGCCCAGGACTTCAAGACTGACCTGCGTTTCCAGAGTGCAGCCATCGGAGCTCTGCAGGTCAGTACAGTGCCTGTATAGAGTTATTTACCTAGGACCATGTTTCATCATTCTACCAAAATGCTTAAACGGTTTATTCTGCCATCTGCAGGAGGCCAGTGAAGCCTACCTGGTGGGTCTGTTTGAGGACACCAACCTGTGCGCCATCCACGCCAAGCGTGTCACCATCATGCCCAAAGACATCCAGCTGGCACGTCGTATTCGTGGAGAGCGTGCTTAAAATGTTTTCTCTTCCTCTTGACCTTTCTCCTTCTCACCTCTTCCTGTCTTTCCTTCACCAATCTGTCTTTCCGTCCCTCTGCCCCTCACTTGCCCTTCCCTCTCTCCCTGTGTTAGTAGTGTGTAGAAGAAAACTGATTATATTATAATTAAAGTGTATAGTTGTGTTTTTCTTAGTGCTCTCGGCAGCAGACTTCTAGGGTACTCTCTTTTTGTGCATGTACTGATTGTTTGGTGATGAGATCTCCTCAAGCACACATTTCCCTGTTTGCACTGTTTCTGACTTGTGAGAGAGGGAATAATTAATGGATACAATAAGGAGTAAAACAATGCAAATTCGGAAGGGACAAACAGGAGGAGAGGATGGGTATTTAGCTGCTGGAGAGACTCTCTTTTCTGCAGCAGGGTGCTAGAAGAACTTTCCTGGTTCTCTTCTCCTGTTTCCAGTCCTCTTCAAACTTCCTCTCCAAATCGAGAACAAACCATGTTGGTCTGTGCTCATGAAAGCCCAGGCTGGATCTTTGGTCCCTGCATGTGTCTGCATGAGTGTCAGTTCTGATCACCACAGCAACATCGTATACAGTCTATCAGCATTTTTGGAGGAGTTGACTTATGATTACCATATTGATCATTACTCTTATTTGTCATGTTGGATTTTGTTTTCCTTCCAAATCAGTCTCACATGGGATTTTTTTTTTTTTTTTTTTTTAAATTAAACCATTTGTGGATGATAGAGAGTTGGGGGGATGAATCAGATTAAAACACAGAGAACAAAAAAAGCGGATTTGAAATATATTTTCTACTAGAATGTGATGCTACTGACTCCGTCTGACACCAAAGTTTGATTTTCTGTAGGCGCTTGAAGAGTTTAACCTCACCTGTTTTTGTGGTGTTCAAATTGGTTTCATCGGATTATTTAAAGCCAAAGCTTGAGAGCTCAAGAACGGTGTCAGAAACTTTTTTAGCAGTTTTTTAATAAAGGACCTGTTTATAGCAAAGGTTCATCAAGGTTTGTAATGTTCTCTAAAACCAAAAGTCCTCAGAGTGTAAAAAGATTTTTTTAAAAACAAAGTAACAGATTAAAATGTGAAGATGTATTCTAAATCAGTGTTACGTGACTAATAATACTAGTCATGTTTTCTGTATACGTCCCCCCTGTGCTTCTTTTGTTTTTCTCTGGATCCAGTGATCATCTGTACACCTTTTCTCAGGTTGTCTTGTCACCCTTTTAACTTAATTTTAATTTTTTCTTTTTTTTTCTTTTTGCTCTGTTTGATTTTCTTTTATTTTTTTGAAATGTTGAGGAAATGTTTCAATTAAACAATGTTTGTAATTTCCAGATTTGTCATATAAGGTGGTAATAAATGGATGTTACACACACACTGTGTTAGTGGTACATTTACTATATAACTTATTTTAGGCCCACATTTGGGTTTACACCCTTCATATTAAAACCTGGTCTAAGTTCTTCATGATAAACATTAAAAAACAATATAGAAGCACTGATGACATGAAGGACTGCATCCTTAGCACTGGCTTTGATTCTATCTGGGCCTTTCTGTGTGGAGTTTGCATGTTCTCCCTGTGTCAGCGTGGGTTCTCTCTCCCACCATCCAAACACATGCTCATTAGGTTAACTGGTGATTGTAAATCGGCCGTAGGTGTGTATGTGAGTGTGAATGGTTGTCTGTCTGTGTTAGCCCTGCTATAAACTGGTGACCTGTCCAGGGTGTACCCTGTCCAGGGTGTACCCTGCCTCTCCCCTGATGAGAGCTGGTGTAAGCACCAGCACCCCTGCAACCCTTCAGAGGACATGCGGTTACAGAAGATGAATGAATGAATGATTGGTTCCAGTTTACACAGATGTTGACCGTCTCACGTTGATTGCAGGTTTGCTGGTTTCACCACTAGATGGCAATAAAACACAGTGTAACTAACTCACACTGTGGCTCCTTAAACTGAGGAATATTCTTGCTGGCGTTGCAATGTGCAGTAATTAAGAATGAAGTCAGTATTATATGATGAAATGATTATAAAAGAAAGTCTATGCTGTATTATTAGATATAGCTTTACTTTCTTCCATACAAACCTAGATGTTTAATTAAAGGAACACGATTAACGTCTACATTTAAACTGAACTTCTTTAACCGTTTTTTTTTGTGTGTGTGTGTGTCTACCTCTCTTAAACCAGCGCACAAACTCCACAATCACACATAGAGATGTGAGATGCTAGCATTAATATCCCTGTCTGGGTGGACATCATTCCCCTCATCACTGTTTCATTTCATCCTTCTACTTCCTTGATTAAAAGGGATCAAGCCTTGCCCTCAGCCATATTCATTACAATGAAACACACACACATGCACACACACATTTCCCATGTCAGTGTGGCCTCAGCTACACTCATTACAATGAAACACACATAGACAAACAAACATCTAATCAAACACCAGCCTTTAATCCTGTTGTTTTGAATGGACATCACAGCTACAGTGGTGTGGACTTACAAACACACATGTACACCCACAAAGGAGTATTCAGTGGCGAAGTGTATCAGGGCTCAATCTGGTGTCACTTTCGATTGACAGTTCAAATAATTTTAATACCCACGCATTTTGAGACATTACTTGTCTTCAGGGTTGGTGTATCCCCCATATTTTCTTGATTTTTCCCATGAGGTTTGCATTTGAGCAACTAAAGGTCAAAACTTCATAAAATTTAAAAATATTAACTTAGTACGTATGTATTCATCCTCAGTGCATTGTGACAACTGTCAATTTCAAAGTATTTGTCCCTCAAAGAGCAATTCAAGGCGAAGCACACAAAAACAGATAATATCCACACAAGTTCACACAAAGGAAAAGACTCTAGACTCTAAACAACACGACAGTATCACAAAGTCTGAGCACACAGACCAAAGGCAGTGGCAATCAACATCCACAAGACACACACACACAAGCATTTTTATTTTAATATCATTCCGTACACAAGCAAACGGACGATTTCTTCTAGCATGATAAAACACAGAACACATTCCTGATGGCTGAATGTTGTTTCAATGCATCTTACTGTGTCTGGAATATTTTGTCTTTAGACTGTGTGTGTCATGTTTCTATAGATGGCCATCAGCATCCATTATTCTCCATCTTCTGCGTTACACTTTCTTTGGGAATCACTGGAATAAAATATAGAGATTAGCTGAAATGTTTCAATCCTGTCCTATTTTCTTCTGTATTCAGAAATTTTTCCCTCAATCCATAGTGAGAGTGTTGGTCCGGCCAGACAATCAACTGATATATGGCTGGTGTATCATTAGCTCGTGCAAAATGAATCACTGTCAAAAAAATTCGTATGTATGAAAAAAAAAAGAACATCCACATCGGTGTAAACTGTCTTGATTTAGTCTGAAAACCAGTTTCCCACAATTAACCAGTTAATTATAAATGCATTCATTCTATTCTTTGGATTAAAAGGAACAAACAGCTAACTCCTAGCTAATCTAACAGCAGGATTACATGGCAGCATATCAAAAGAACCACTTCTTTCAGGATTTGGATCTGAACACTGGCATGTGGGACTAGAGGAGCCGGGCGTTTGTTGTTCTAAATAGGTCTTCATGAGTTTTTATGAATTCTGAATACTAGGTTGTTGATGCACAATGTGCAGTCAGTAAGTGCACCCTGAAAATGAGTAAAACAGATCTGTGGTTCCTTAGTCACTGATGTGCCTGCCTTGCTTTTACTGAGAGTGTTGTATCTTTGTTGATGAGATACATTGAGTCTAGAGGGCAGCTGTGGCTCAGCAGGTAGAGAGGGTTGTTCATGAAGCAGAGGGTTAGTGGTTTGATCCCAGGAATGTGCCACATGCCGCAGAGTCCTTGAGCAAGACCACAGTGTGCGTGGCACTGGTGTGTGAATGTGTGTGTGTGCTTGTGAGAGCGAATGGGTTGATGCGTCTGTGACTGTAAAGAGCTTTGAGTACAAATAGGTAGAAAAGCGCTATATAAAAAACAAGGCCATTTACCAGAGTGCTTTTAAAGTGAAGGAGCATCACGTGAGACTGTGACCACAGATAAGCAGCATGCTGCCCTAATTGCTGAGCACGTAATGGATTCTGCATCCAAAGAGTTGCGTGGATGTTTTTTTTCTAATTGTATGTCTTTGTTCACGTGTGTTTCCGTGTGTGTGTGTGTGTGTGTGTGTTTGCTCACAACTGTGCGTTCACCTTCTCCAAGGTCTGCGTAGTGCCGCTCCATCTGTGGCACTCAGGGGATTACAGCCAATCTGTCTGTCTACCGCTCAAAGTGCTGACCGTCAGACCAGCACCAGATTAACACAGTGTCGGGATTGGGAGGGGTTGGGGGGTGTGGGGGTGTAGGCTGGCGGGTGGAGCGTGGGTGAGGAGAGATGGGGGGGTGGGCAGAGGATAGAGGTGGATGGATGCTGAGGAAGAGAGAGAGAGATGTGTGTGTGTGTGTGTGCGCGTACGTTGGGGGAGGTGGCAAGTGGTGAGGCGCAGGGGCAGGTTGAGAGGTCGACCCCAGATTAGTACACAACTGGTGTGTTTGTGTGCGTCTTGTGGGGGCTGAGTGGGTTATAGACATACAGTGTAGAGGGACAGAAGGGGAAGAAGGAAGAGGGACAGATGTACAGTATGCGGCGGGTGGATGGGTGGGGGTCATGGTTGACACACAGCTCAGTCCAGTGAGGGGCTGCTGATCCAGTTTCTTTATCATATGTAGCAGTTAAGGTATCCAGTAAATCTCAGATGATCACCTGTGAACACTTAAATAATCTCAATGTGGGAACAAGAGTTGGAATTAGATACAGACTTATATTATTATATTTACAAAAATACTGCATCATGAAGGCCTCATTCAGATTGGCCTTCAAACAAATGAGTATGTGTATCACATGCAAGTGAAAATATGTATAGATCAGTTATATAGACAAAAAGTAGTGAACGTAGCATGAGGAAGAAGCCTCAACCTCCTCTGCATATCTCAAAACTATTGTGGTAAAGGGTATTGACTGTGGGCTTAGGGGAGTGTGAGGTATGCTTAAAGCAAAAAGTGTGCTGTCATTAGATGCCATGAATCATATAAATGAGGATTTAACAGTCTGTCGTCAAAGCATTTGGTTTGTTGCAGTCAAATGCACACATAGCAAGCAGTGGTAGACATTAGTTAAAGGATCGGAAGAAAAGGACCAATGGTTGTCTGTCTCTCTGTGTTAGCGAGAGAGGAGGAGCAATCCGCAAGACAGCCCTTTTTGATGATGGTATTTTGCTTTTCACAAAAAATCCACTTCTTGCCATTTTTGTCAATATGTTGGATAAACTTCAAATTTTTAAAACTGTTCTGCTACCAAAGTTTAAATGTTATTATTGGGCTGCACAGTTAAATGAAGTAGTGGCCTTGATTAGAAATGATCAGGAGTGATCTTTATTAACACAGCCCTTTATCAACATGAAATCTGTTATTAGTGCTAAAATTGAAAATGAATGAATAGAACATACTCTGAAGGTTTGGACTATGGTTAGAGAAAAGCTCGGAGGCCCATTATCTTTGCCGAGGGCCGTGCCAATGGTGGGTAAACACAGAACTTCCTTAAATACCTTAAAAATAAGATATTTCAATACATCTCATAATTGCAATGTATATGAAAGAACCTAATGTGGAATTGTGTAGGAGAAAATCTGGAAAACTGGAGATCATTCACATATTTTTGGGACTGCCCAGTAAACCAAGAATCCTGGAAGAGAGTGAAGGGAAATCTTACAAGTGAACTCCCCATTAGACCAACTGATATTCCTACTGGGAGCTATACCAGTAGGAAGATCAGTGTGTCAGATCAAAGACAAATGTTACGAACACTTTTACTGATTGCAAGGAAAATGATGACTGTCCGTCATCTCAGTGGGTGCAGAGACTGGAAAGGGTCTACACAATGGAGCGAATGACTGCAAGTCTGCCAAGATTGTTGTGTTTCTCTCTGATTGATATTGTATTGCTGTAATTCCCAATACAAATATCTATTTTAAATGTGAGTTCAAATGTGACTTTATGGTATTTCTATTCCATTCTATTTACTTGTATAATTGTTAACTTGTTAATTCATAGGGTCAGTGAATGTTTTGTGGAAAAATGAAAACATCTAAAGAAAAAAGAAAGAAAAAAGAAAACTAAGCCCATTTCTACTGCAGTAGTTTAAAGTTTGTCATCCCTTGGGACTATCTCTGTTGCACTTGAACACACCACAAAGACCACAGCCAGCAACCAACCAGCAGGTACATTGTGCTTCCACATCATAAGCATTTTCTCTCACCAGTGCAATCCACCACCAGTTTAGCATGGCCAACCAAAGTCCAGCATTCAACAAACCAGACAGGGTGCCCCAGGCCAATGAGGCAATACAGCAGTCTGCAGTCTTGTTTAGCTCTTTGAGAATACACTACTTAACAATACAGTATACTTTCTAAATAAACAGAAAGTATACTGTACAGAATGAATAAAAAGCACAATGACTTTAGTGCAGGATTATTTTTTCTTGTCCCTGTGGAGTGAGGACACTAAATCCACGTGGGATGACTAGCTGAGACTAGGAAGACACAGTGGTATTTATTTATTTTTTCTGTGCGCACTGGGAATTGTAGTCATTTCGGGAAGGTGGTACGTGAGTGGACAACTGAGACTGCTGTAGGCTGCTAGTGCAGCACAGAAAGATGCGGAGACGACAGGGTTGAGGAACCCGAGGTGGGGTGTGTGTGTGTATGTTGGGGGTAGGGGGGTTTCTTCTAGGGATTAACTTTTCAGACATTAACACAACCTGGTAGTTAGCGAGCAACACAGCAGGGTACTACTGAAGCATACACACTGCTTAACAACAACTGTAGCTACTGATGGGAGGTGTAAAACAAAGAGTTGCTGAGAGCTGGCTGCTACATGCAGGGCTAGCATGACAAATTACTTTTTTACACTGTGTAGTCATCATATTTATGCCAGGATGTGACCCCATTTGCCTCTTTTGCTGTCAAAATGAATAAATCGTCTTGATCTGTCTCACGCTATAAGGATCTGAAATACAAACCTCAAAAACAACTTACTGTTTAAATGCTCCTCTGGACTTCTGTCAACTATGGCTATTACCAACATGCTAGCAAGTTTCTCCACCCCTTCATTCCTGTATCTGAGTGGTGTCAGGACCCAGAGTGAAAAGGCCCAGTTATCCGGCTGATGGTGTCAAGGCTTTAAGGAAAAGATATGACGAATCACACAGTTAAACTTCATTTAATGCACTAATGTTGGTTGAAACTAGTGTGTCACAAAAACACTCTGGAAGTGAACCTGGAAAACCTCCTTTCAGCAGGTGGGCTTCAGCTGGGAAGCTCCAAGTGAAAAAACAACAAAACACACAGCTGAACGGCTTTAAATGCGCCTGTAAGAGCAACACTGGACCCGTTCCGTGCATTATACCTTCTTGTTCATGGCTGTGAGTTTAGCTGCTGTGCAGTAACAATGCATCGTGTGTGTGTGTGTGTCTGTGTGTGTGCTTGCCTGTGCCTCCCTGGCCATGTGCTTCTGTAGTCACACTGCTACCAGACACAAGAGGGGCGGGTGAGGAGAACGCACGCCGCCCTCCGCAGACACATGGTTACGGGGGGGGGGGGGGGCTCTCCACAGCTCCCTCCGACGACCAGTCATGGCATAACAATATGATGAGGGCAAAAACACGAGTAGAGAGTCACCTTGGTGTTGCGGGGGTTAAGGTACTTTCCCATCGCTCTCAAATCAGGACCAACTGCCTCTTTATCTGACTTACATTAGGTAGGCAACCACAAACAATGAAAAGTGAGGATCTGAAATGCTGTAAAGGAGACACTGAGTCACTGAAAACACAAGCCAACAATAAAAGTGAAAAGAATTTTCTTTAAGGGGTGCGTTTGACTTTGTCCGTATGTTAAACACTAGTTATAGAAATTAAAAAAAGGTTTGGTATTGAATGAAAGCAAGAAAATGCTTCCGATCCAAACTGCATGAGAATGACTTTCTTTCTTTCTTTTTTACCATTTAAAGGACAAAATCTTCCATCTTATTATGTATGTTCGTTACTGAGATATAATTTAAAGATTATATCTACAGATTTCTATTTTTTACGTGATTTTGAGTGATTTTTTTAGACAATGAGCCACGGGGCCACCATGTTCAAAGATAAGACACAGACGTCAAGCTTGATCCTGGTGTTTTGGCACGCTGGAGATTATGTTTCTTACTCTATAAATTCTATAAAGTGTACATACATACAAGAGAGACATGGTAAACATTAGTATGATTGCAGGGCTGCGTGTCACTCACAAACAGACTGGTTGTTGATGTGTTTTTGGCAGACAAACTGACGTGTAAATAGCCACTGAGTCACAAACATGTTGACTTGTTGTTTCCAGAAGGGTTGTGAGTGTGTGTGCGTGCTGTGTGTGTGCATCTGACTAATATTTTGTAACTTAATGGCGGCACCCCTGACCCCCCCACCCCCTCCCCACCCCCCACCCCATCCCATCAGTTTGTGATTGGTCTGTGGCTCCAGCATCGGGGATTAGGCCATGTTTCCCCACTTTACGTCCCCGGTTCCTCTCGCTCGCTTCTCTTTTCTATTTCTCTCTGCCTTTCTCCCCGCATCACATCACATGATCCGTTACATCACGGGATTGGGGTCAGAGCTGGATTAGGGCGAGCTACGCCAGCGAGCGAGCGAGAGAGAAAGAGGCAACGCTGGAATTACTGAAAGTGAAGGAGGAGAAATGGGTGGGTGGGCGGCGGAGGCTTCACAAACGAAAAGAGAAAGAGATGAGAGGGACGCGGGAAAGATGGGAGAAAGTGAGGGATTGATACAGAAAGGGAGGAAGAAGCACTGGATGGAGGGGATGGAGATATGTGGGATAGGGGGTTTACACTAAAAGCAGGATTGAACAATACAAAGGTCCTGTGGTGTCGTGTGTGTGATGCTCTAATGCAGTGGGGGAAGCTCCAAAAGAATAAAACGTTTGTAAAGTGTTCCAGAAGATGAAGCATGTAATAAGTCCGATAAAGAAAACAGCAGGGAGCGTAAATGTGGTGGAGTGACAAGGGCAAAGGTCAACAGCTCAGACACAAACTCACAGGCTGCACTGAAAGTCTGTCCTCAGCCACTGAGGAGTAAAGGGAACATAAATATGAACACAGTGTGTATGGCTCTTTAGATGATTCTTTTTGTATTATTACCAGGACAAGCATCCATATTGTGTAATGGATGAGTGTAATGTGTAATGATTATTGTCATATTTATTTAAACAGTGACTAAATGGGCCTCACCATAATAACAACACACATAGTTTACAACTGTATAAAGGCCATTCCAAGGCTGATTAATCATTTCACGCTGGCATCAGTTTCTCATTGTACATCGTTTTCATTGAGTGAAGAATCATAACAACGTATGCACGTGAAAACAATTGACTGAACAAACGATTGCGATGCACAGGCAATGGGTGCACGTTAACATTTGTGTTTCATACCCTACACAGAAGTTCTTTATCCTTTTTGTTTCCACCGCAGGGACAGAGCTAAAGAGTAGCCTGTCAGGTTGTTCTCATTGGCTGTATATAAAGATTCCTCAGGGACATCACCAGAGTTTCCTGAAGAATGCTTTTGAAGCTCATTTGGGTGTCTTTGGTAATCACCATCTTGGCAGTGCCTGAGTCCTTCAAACTCATCTCTGTTTCATAAATGTCATGTGTGATGCCACCTGCCTGTCACTCAAATCAGCCAAACCCTTAACCATTAGGCCTTAATATAGTTTAAACATGTTATATGTAATTGATATAATGAATATGTGCAGGCTCTTAGCTTTAATTTGAAGGTAATCACATCCAAACTGTAAGAAGATTGTAGGAATTGCAGCATTTTTATCCACAGTCCTCTATTTTCAGGTGGTCCGAATTTTATGCAGCAATGTCTGACTGAGGTGGAACACATGAACATCCTAAGAATGGGATCCCTGCTTTGACATTTGAGCTTTGCAAGGCCTCTACTGCTGCTGTCTTCAGTTGTTAGTTTGTGGGTCTTTCAGTCTTTTGCTTTGTCTTCACCAGGTGAAATATAGCTTGACTGGATTGAGATCAGGTGACTGACCACATCTGTACCTTCAAAAACTGCTTGCTATCACGGTATGTTCTGGGTCGTTCTCCATCTGTACCGTGAACACCGCAGAATTCATCTGACTGCTTCTTTCACTTCATCTGTCAGCTCTTGTGATCCAGTGCCGTCGGAAGTTGTCACTGGCCTTCTCCAAACATATATGGACTGTACAAATATCTGTGTAGATACGATAAGGTGTACTTGTTACATTTGTCAATTTATTTTATTCAAATCGGTCAATCAAGACATTAGCTGTGTCATCTCATGGCATACCTAAAGTAAAATAACTCATACGGAAATGACATGAGAAATGTGAGCCTGGGTGATGTATGCATGCTAATGTGCTCTGGGTGATGATCCAGAGCACAATTCTGAAGGTATCTGACACAGGCCAGTTGCATCACAGTGTTTTTGTTCTGGTAAATAGGACCTAAATTGACCTGCACTTGCACAGCAGAGGACAGGGTGAAGCTGGGAGAGCCAGACTACAGATTAGACTACATCACACTGGCATCAAACTGGAACTAGATCTGGGGTTTGTCCAGCTTTCTGGGCCTTCTGAGGGTGTCCTGTGGTGCCTGGCAACATAATGCTGCATGTCACACAAGAAAGGAATTGCAGTTACAATCTTGCTTCTTTTGGGGTATTTGTAGTTGTAGGGTGAAAAAAGATGCATTCATTCAGTGTTTTCTTCACAATTTCCTCCCTGTAGTAGTAGTTGTACATGCTGATGTTTGGAGGACTTCATCAGTGTTATGTCAGGGTTTTTTTCTATTTTTATTTGTAAGAGGTCAAAGTTTAATTAATGATACTTTATGTCCCATGATGGACTGGGCCTACGAGAGCATCTGTCACTGAGGAGGGCGCATTGGAACCAATTTGTCATCTGGAGAGGGAGACGACTTTAATCCCGCCGATGAAAAGAGAAATGTCCAGAGAAAGATGGACATACAAGTGGAGAGATGATGAGTTGAGAGTGACGGCCAGGAGCAAGAAGAAGAGGAGGGTGAGAAGGAGGAGGAAGAGGAGGAAGAGGGAGACAGTAATCCTGTCTAATTCACTTAGTGTTGCGCTGAGGGAGCAGGACACTAAGAGGATTTGGGACATTCTCTAAATTAGATCAGCAAGAATAACAAACTGCAAGGAGAGGTGGAGTGGAGGGAACAAGGGGGCACACTGCGAGAGTTGGCATGGAGGAGGGAAGGTGGCATGAAGCAGGGACCATGTGAGGAGGAGGTACGAAGGGAGAGCAGAAGAGTTAAGTTACATGCATCAAGATAAAACTCAAATGAAAGCTGCTGATGTAAGGTTTAAAGCTGAAAAGGTTTGACAGTTTAAATCTTTTTTGAGCAGCCTAATGTTTGTAGTAGCTGCCTTCATTCAGTTCATTCATAAGTCAGGAAAACCACAAACAAAAAGGCATCAAATCGGTACTTGAATGGATGAAAACACAGTCATGGATAATACACCGAAGCACCTTAGCGTCAGTGATTCTGACTAAAAATCATGCTCATTGGAACTTAAACTCAACGCCAAGCTCTCCTGTAATCCAAACCCCTGTTTCACTCAAACATATCATTAATCTGTGGCTCTAAACTCTGACTTTTACTGTTAGTGATATTAACTAGGTGTTAAGTTGTAATCTGCAGTAAAGCCCTTAGCAGAAGTGTATGCTGAGGTTGACAGTGGCTGGTTGATCCATTCATAGTGTAATACTGATCCTGTTACCACTGCTAGCCGCAGATCACTCGCACCTACTTACACTGCAGTACTGTGTGATTTAGCAGCATTAACGCACAATTACAAATCTTATTTAACTGATGAGCGATGCACATTTTTACACCATTACATCTAATCCAAATGATGACAGTTTAAATGAATGTCGACTGATATAGATTTGTCTGGTTGCAGTGTGTGTTGGGTGGTGACAAAAGACAACTGATACTAATAATACAAGACAGACAACAACAAATGAGTGCTTTAACTACCAAATGCGTATTTCATAGTTTGTAGAATAATGTTTTTGTGTAATGGCTGTGCTATCTTTAGCATATTCTAATATGGAAAGTGGTTTCTCCTGTATGGTTTTCCAATCATTAAGCTGAGTGAGGCCTGCACAAACAATAATAAAGCTGCAAAACCTTTTCATCAAGTTTTCCCTTCATTAGGTCTTAGGATTGAAAAAACGTACTGACTGAGGTCATGTGCTGCCTTAATGGCTTACATCCATAGGTCTCTCACACATAACAAGGCACAATAGAAACCAGTAGTTCAGCATCAATTGTATACTAAGATTGTTTTTTTTGCATTATTGATGAGCTGCAGTTATTTGGATGAATGCAGTATCATCTTGGGACGCCTGTTAAGGTCTCAGTCTAACTTTAACGGATACGGACTTATATTTTATTCACACAATATATTTACATTTATTTAAACAATTTACATAATATCTTCTTTTGTCTCTCTTCAACTCTGTTTCATTATATTTCAGTCTTCATTTTATTCGATTCTAAACAGAGAAGAGTTACACCTGTGTTTATGGGCCCGTGAGTTTGTGCATCTCGCTGTTTGCGAAAACGAATTATACTGTATGTGAGTGAGTGGTGCTGGCTGGTGTGATGAGTGCGACTGCATGCGTGTACATGTTTGTGTTTGCGCGCGTGCTCGGCGCGTGCATGCTCGGCGGCGTTGGGATTAGGAATCGATTAAGAGGAAATTGGGCTGAAGGCAGGCAGGGGGGAGGGAGGAAGAAGGGAGGAAAGGATGAAGGGAGGGAGATGGGGAGGGAGGGATGATGGGGAGGCCGGTCAGTTCTAGCAGCAGCAGCAGCAGCAGCCTGTGCCATGATTACAGTGTGCCTCCAGAGCAGGCCGGCCACCAGCTTGTTTGTAGGGGATTAGAGAGAGGAAAGAAATGAATCATATTTCTAAGTCCTGAGTGTATCTGTGTCTGTGTCTCTGCGCTTCACAGTCCATATGCTGCTGCTGGGGGATTATAGGAGCACACCGCCTGCATCATCTATCTATCTATCTATCTATCTATCTATCTATCTATCTATCTATCTATCTATCTATCTATCTATCTATCTATCTATCTATCTATCTATCTATCTATCTATCTATCTAGTTTTCTTCGCCAACAACAACAAATACATAGGCCTAAAAAGCTCAATATATTGTATCTGCAGTATGCTGTATACCACACACTAAAGTCTTTTCATTCCAAGTGTAACTGGGTAAATGAACATTAAAGCTTGTTAGTGAATGTAGTCTACTGCACTCTGTTAATGAGCTTTTGGGCTAGCCAGTGTTATGCTGTGTCACCACGAGGCTGAACCCAACACTGTGTTCTCAGGCTAAATCCCAGTCAGAAGTCTCTCTGTTACTGGGCAGCCTGAGCAATAAAGTGCAACACACCGGGGCCGAGACAAATAACACTGATTATGGCCCAGTGTAAGATGTAATAATCCGAATATCTGTCGGCAACTTAACCCTATTGCTACATTTGAGGTCTCTGGGACCCCAAGTGAATGGACAGACAGATAGAGAGCATGCAGGAGGGTAGCACGAGGTTAACATGCAGTTCATTAATGAGACAAAGGCTGAACTACAATAAATCTACATCTTTGCAAGCAACACTGTGACAGTGTACACCCTCATTTGGTTAGTTGGGTTTGCTCAAACCCAAAAGCCTGGTAGTGGTATTGGTTGAAAAGTAAGGTGAGTCTGAGAGTCATTAGATTCACCTTCTGGGGAACATGAATGACATAAATGTCTGCAGACTACTATATACAGCAATCCGTTTTGCTAACGCTACAGTCGAGTCCAAAGTGCCACCGCCAACAAGGGCAGCATGCTGGTATGCAAACTTGAAAAAAAGCAGAAGGAACTGTGAAGCCTGTCATTAAAATATCTAATTTTATCAAAATCACACATCAACAATGAAGCAACACATGGAGGGTCTATGAATACAGGGAAGAGTATAAAAAGAATCAATGCAAGGAGGCAAATGTAAATATAAAGAAAGATCAGTCGAGTTTATTATACAGAGACAGCACCTCGTGACTGCTCCTATTCTGGATACTTTGTACTAGTTTTTATGATATTACAGTCCCACCAATTTAAACTTATTGTGTATATGTTTGCGGAATTATACTGAGTCACTTTACGGCGCTTTAATTTGCACAGCAGGGAGGAATGTTTCATTTGAGAGTCATGGAGCTTAAAGATTTTCTTCCCATATGTCCATTGTATCACTGAGAGAGAAAAAAAAAAAGCAGCCTTGTGTCAAGATATATAAGCTAATAGCGCTCCTAAAACCTTTCATCCAGCACTTCTCACAACCCCCGCGGTGCTGACCCTTTGGCCTATCTGCGGCAGGAACGCAGCAACATTCAGCAATCCAAAATAATCTGCCCATCTCTCATACTTCAGTTTGGGACTGATGAAGCAGTGGGACTCAGTATTATGGTTAGCTCTAATCTGTTTTCTGTCCTCTCTGCCCTACTACTCCCTCTCATCTTCGCTTCATACCCATTGAACCTCGTGTATAGATTAGTGGAACACTCCCAGAAACGGACTCCCAATTTTCTCTCTAGATGTCGGACACTTCCTTTTAGCAAAATGACGGAAAACACATGTCACAGGGCAACACTCCCTTGATTCGACACTTCAGTGATTAAATAGTCAAATGACTTAAGGAACACTATGAGCCCGGAGTTTAATGAAGTCGTTTAATGTCTCAGAAACATCATAGCTATCTAGCATGGTAGTGGTGAGACCGGTCAAACACGGGAGACAAATGAAATATACAAAATAATTCAGAAAATAATGTCAGAAAAAAAAAAGCAGAGAAAGCAATAGATAAAAGTACAGTAAATAATTAAGAAGCATAAATAGCCTTGTGTCCTATTACTGCTACTTTTATTGGATAAACCCCTGAGTTTGAAAAAAAGAAGAAGCAGAAAACCAGAAAAATATAAACAGAAAAAATAAAAAGTTGGCAGTTTTCTAGAAATTAAGAAAGAGAGAGAGAGAGTCTGTTGGGTGGAGCGCCTGCATAACATCACACTGCTGATACCAGACATGATTGCATTTCAAGTTTTAATATTTACAAAAGAAACATCAAAAAAAGTATATTAGCAACGTCCATGTCAGCTGAAGACATAATATTAATGATAATACTGATAATAATATCAACTTCAAAACAAATTACCACAATTTTTTTACTTCAACGAATTCACAAATTTTAAAAGTAACATAATGTTGTTTAAGTCTAATACAAAAAAATAAAATAAAAATCAAACGAAACATCAAACACATAAAGTGGTACCCATCACTCATATCACATCTTTACAGGTTGGAATCAAGAGAGGCACCGACATCTCTGTGTAAAGGAGGGGTGGGGGGCTGCATGGCGGCCCTGTCCCTTCCCTTTCTCTGGTGCAGTTTCTCCCATCACATACCTCACTGGAGCAGTTCATAAACAGAAAAAAGTTTATGATGAAGCCATCTGTAGATTCACGAACTGCTTCAACAGTCTGCTTACCTCATCCAAAAACGGTAAGATGAAGTGGAAGAAGCGTTACTCGGCTGCCAATAGCCACAATATGACCATTGTTGGACAAATTGTGTGGAAGTGATCCTATTAAACTAACAATGAGCAAGCCATTCCGCTAATGATTACAACCATGCTCAAAGGCAACGGGTTTGTACTGCAGTCACTGGAGTGACCAGCTCTACGCACAGGCTGCAGAGGGTCAGTATAATACAAGGCTATTGGAAAGCATCAGCTTGTGTCTGCTAGAAATGTTTCACGTGCTAATGAATTAGTGGCCAACCCATGAAGACACCGCCTTTAGATGTCTGTTTGAGTATCAAAGCTTTTTTCTTTTCTTTTTTTTTTGAGTCAGAGTGCTGATTAGGAAAAAGCAGCTTTGTAAAAGAAATACATCACAAAATATACAAGACAAAATCTAGAAGGAAGAAATATTGTAATCTTGGACTCTCATCTGTTCTTGTGCTTGAACAAGTCGATTTCCAACCTTATCTAAGTTAGTCTTGCAGACAACTGTCCCTGTGCTGTGGCTAAAGGAATACGATCTAGCTCAAATCAAGCCAATGCCAATCAAACTATCAATTAAACCAAATGTACAAAATTTCTATGCAGTGGCCTCCGTTGCATGTTCTCTTGGTTGATCCTTGATTTCAAGGTAGATTTTCTTGTTGCTTAAAGTAAAAACACTACTGTTGTCCTTTGTAACAATCACTGAGCCAAGCATCAGCAGTTTACTTCCACACATATATTTGAGAAACCAGATTATTTCGGCTGATTAGTTCTTCAGCTGGTATGATTCATAGATTGTCCCGAGTTCTTGTCCTTTTTCTAAAACACAAAACAGTAATCTTAGGTTATCACCCTACTTTGATTTTGTTCGATTTCTCACTTCTTTCCCCACCACCCTCCCTCTCTCCTTGTATCCCACTTTCTGTTATTTACAAGACCTGGAACTTCCAGGAGTTCTGGTCTTTGTAGTCCAGACAGTCAGCGGCATTGAAATTCAGCTTCCAGGCAGCTTGGTCTTTGTAGTCTAGACAGTCGACTGCCCCAAAGCCCAATGATGCGGCTGTGTAGCCCTGGGAGGAGAGTGAGGCGGGAGACTGGCTGAGGGGCCCACCCATTGAGGAGGCTGTGATGGGGCTCAGCGCTCCTCCGGTGCCTGACAGCTGCGGGTGCATTGGAGACAGGTAGGAGCTACAGTCCAGGCCAGTGAAGTAGGAGGAGGAGCCTGCATAGCTCTGACTGTAGGCTGGGGCCTGGGTGTAGGTCATGGGGTAGGTGGTGGTGCGCTGCATGCAGGGGGTGGTGGAGGCTGACAGTGGGTCTGGCAGCGGAGAGATGGAGGCTGGGCTCCAGATGGACACGGTGGCACTGGCAGAGCTGGAACTGGGGGTGATGGCGGTGCCTGGAGGAGGGGGTGGAGGGCTGTAGGGTCCGTTGCTGGGGTTGGCACTGGCCTCTGCGTTGCCTTCACGAGCAGGAGATGCCTTCTTCTTAGGGGGCCGTGGTTTCGACTGGCCTGTGCTCTGCTGCTGCTGCTGGCGGCACTTGGCACGACGGTTCTTGAACCAGACCTTTTGGGTGAAGGATGCATCAGTGAGGATGAGGTTAATTATCACTATTTCAAATTTAAGACTGAAATAGCAAAACTACCAAACTACCAAAACTGTTGTAAAAGATGCTGTTCTAAGGTCACATGTCATTACTTTCTCTTTCTGAATCTCTTTCTGTTGTTTCAGTTTTTCTTTGAGCATGTCAGAAGTAAAATAACACAATGTCAGTATATAATATATAAAACATTGTAGCATGTTACCTGGACTCTAGACTCAGGCAGATTGATCTTGAGGGCCACCTCCTCCCTCATGAAGATGTCTGGGTAGCGGGTTTTGGCAAACAGAGCCTCCAGGATGTCCAGCTGTGCCCGTGTGAAGGTTGTGCGTTCCCGACGCTGTTTACGCGGGGTGCCTATATAAAAAAATATTATTATTATTATTACTTTGTTATTATTATTAGCATGCCTTGTGTTAAGTATATTATAAAAGTATATTACAAAATATCTATAGCTGTGTAAGTCATGTATCACACATAAACACATAGGCTAAATAACAACTCGAACAATAGACGATAAAATATAATTAATGTCCTTCAACAAAAACGCCACAAACAAATAATACATAATTACATACTCTTTTTTTTTTTTTTTTTTTTAGCTTTTTAGCTTTTTCTCTTTAATTCCCAGCATAAATAATAAACATTTTCCGATTATTAGTCGTCTCTGGTTCCAGAGAACATAGGCCCATTTTGTCTGTTTGTGTGCTTGTTATTATCAGCAGCCCGTATTTTCATCCGGAGAAAACTTAATGCTGAACGAATAATTATTTTTCTCTGGCTGGAATAAATTAATTCAAATCTCGCGGTTTTATTTTTGAGAAATGGGACCGTTCCGATCGAAATGATCTTAAGAAACCGACGTGCACTCACGTTACATCACAGATACCGACTTTTAAAAATGGCTTTTAAACTTAGTTGATTGAAACTCTTAATCTGCAACAAGAAGGCCGAGCTCTGCAACGCCTTCTGTCATCGCTCATTGAGAATCTCTTCTCGAGGATGACAGATGTTGATGTTGAACATGTAGCCCATCACAACAATGTAGCAAGACTTTGGTCATGTAAAAAATCACCATGGCACACAGTAAAATACAATGAGTGCGTTTTTGTAAGTAGGTTACATGATAAGAGTAGCAGATTGGAGTGTGTTTAATTCCGTGTGAGAACAGGCTGTGATTCCATTCACACACATTTTCATTGTTTTTTGACTCTATAATCCGCTGAACTTATAGGTCAAATGAACACATGTTCTGATAGCTGAGAAATCAGAAACTTAAATTCAGACATTGAGCAAAAACGTAGAGCTACATTTTAACAAGCGCCACGAATAAATCATCCTCTTTTTGTTGAACAGCTTTTACGCAAAATAATTGAACTTCTTCGTTCGCGTTTCAGAGTGTATTGATACTTTTTAAAAACTTGAAACAATAATGGGATGGCAGATTTAAATATTCATTTAAATATACTGCAAATATACAGTTTTAAATCATGTGTTATTACTTACTGGGGTATCCAACGGCGGCGGTGTGGAGCAGATCCATCCCGGGGCCGGACAGCGTTAACCCGTTCACGGCGTAATGGGGTTGCTTAATGTAGGACATCATGCCTCCTGCCGGTTTTAAAACACTCCCTCACTCCCTCACTCTCTCACTTCTTCTCTCAGACCGGGGGCCGGGTCTCCTAACTAGTCTCCAGGGGGTGTCTCTCTCTTTCTCTCTCTCTCTTTCTTTCTCTCTCTCTCTCTTACCCCTCTCTCTCTCTCTCGTTTATTTTTATCTGTCACACCCCTTTCTGTTTTTCTTTTTCCTGGGTTGTTTGTCAGTAAGTTGTTGTTTTTGATTTTCCTATAGCAGGCTACTCTGACTTAGTGCCGTCGAGCCAGACACCTGTGGTCCTAATTGCAGAATTAACCTGTTCTACCACTTTACGCGTAAAAACCCCAGCAGACTACGGACTGGTGTGGTTTATGCTTCTTCTGTTCAAATAAAAGTGACAGCAACTCAAATCAACCGAAGGCTATGAATTATAAGTCCTCGCCAAAAAACACCCTGCCCATTAAACTAGACCTGCTATCTGCTGTTTCATCTTCAGAATCGTGCGTAATTGCGGTGGGCACCAGTGTCTCAAGGTGCCAAAAACGGAGATGAGCCACAGCAGTTCGTCGTCTGCGGTCTAAAGGCAGGCGAAAGGTGTACGGGCCCCTGGCGGTCCCTGGTCCCTGAGTAGAGGATGCGGATCTGCCGGGTGGACGAGTGAGGCGAGCGAGAAGAGACTGGCTAATTAGAAGTAACTTCTTACCCAAGTAGACACCCTGAGCCCTCCCTTCTTCTCTCTCTCTCTCTCTCTCTCTCTCTCTCTCTCTCTCTCTCTCTCGCTGCTTCGCTCCCTCTCTCTCTCTCTCTCTCGGCCGCGCCCACACATATTTGCATATTTTTTTTATTATTCATGGCGCAGTTATGTTGGCCATGAAGTGTTCAGAGAGAAAATGCGGCACAAATTGAGTTTCTTCAAAAGTTGATTATTTTATATCTTTATATGGAGACTACAACTGTTTAGACCGTAATTCAGCGTAATTCCGTCGCTGCAGGAGACACTTGTTGATATGCAACCTGCATAACATTTGTTTGAAACATTTGTTTCTTTAAAAAAACAAAAAACAAAAACAAAAAACAAACAAATAATATGGTGTTCACAGAGGCAGCTGAGACGGTTACTGGAAAACATTTAAACCAAAAAGCGCCTGATAGCGTTATGAAAAGTTTTTGAAAATGCCCCTTCTCCTGAAATAATTGGCCGACTCCGTCTAAGTGTGGAGGCAGAGGTAGAGCAACAGAGAGGTGGAGAAGGGGGTACAGGGCGGATTAAAAGCAGCACAAAGACCGCGTTGTTCTGCTATTAAATCCCCTTGTGATCCCCAACATGCTCCCTCAGGCCCATTCATCAATGCATTTGCTACAGCCAATAATAATAATAATAATAATAATAATAATAATAATAATAATAATAATAATAATAATAATTTACAATCGATACAATATTAAAATAAATTTGTATTATGAACATTATACTATTAGGTCACTTAATAGGCTACATTAGAACTTAAAAAGGCTATTCTAGTGTTAAGAAATAGGAAAAATCAGGCATCTTATGTAAAATATTAAATAACTGACCACTACATTGTATTATCTTATCTTAAGGACACGACTTAATATGTTATATAATCTATATATGGTTTATATTCCTAAATTCATCTTTAAGGTTATTTTGTTAAGTTTTGTGTACATCGTTGTACACAAATTATACGCCTCGTTTTTGTTTGTTTTTAGTTTTAGTTTCGTCCAATTATTATTATTAATAATAATAACGCTGAGCTGTGTGTCTCTCTGGTTTGGCCTGTGCCATCCTCCGCAGCGAGACAATTTCACAGTGTCCAAAGCCGATTCTCTGCGCTTGTTAATTGAATCGGATTTCTTATAGTTTAAAATCCACACACACACACACACCCATGTAGCTACAGCCCAAACTGTATAAGGGGTTTATCTAGCTCTGTAAAGCCAAAGCGGAGATATAAAGACACACACGGAGCGACAGGGAGACTTTACCGGCGTGTTTGAACGTTTCCAAATCTCGAATAAAATGTCTTCACCTGCTGAGGTGTGTTTCACTGCAGCGGGGCCTCCGCGCGTGTGTGTTTGTGTGTGTGTGAGCTGTGGACATTTGGATACCTTGTGTCTTCAATGGACGCCTCACTACTCTCTCCAGGTACGCCTTATTTGTTTGCTTGTTTTGTTGCGTTAACTCGGACTGTGTGAGCTAAGCTATCAGGAGACAGTGCATCTAGCTACCTGTGGGGCGTCTCGAGACCTCCAACTGTAAGAAAGAAAAAAAAACGGCGGGAATGGAGAGACCTCAGATATGCCTAAGAGCGCGCGCGCTGACGTTCACGCGCACCCTGCACGCACCTGCTCCCCGCAGACTCTTCTTCTAATTCTGTAGCACCCCTCAGAAATATAGCTTTTTTATTTAACAGTCCTTTTTACCGCAGTGTTTAACGATATTTTCAGTTAAAATGCAGGATATTTTTTATTTATTTATTTATCAAAATTAACTTTTAGAAAGAAAATTCACCAGCAGCCATTTTGCATTTTATAATAAGCAAATAGGAGGCTGAATAAGTTAGCAGCGCTAGCCTTATATTCAGTTAAATAAAACAGCATGGCAGTGTAAATTGTCACAAAAACAAGAGATCTGAAAATGATAAATCATTTAAAATAATATCTAGCTCTCTGTGTGACAATTAAAGTGTTGTAAAATACTGATAAAATGCAATGTGAATGCTGCTTAAATTAATTACAATGAAAGTAATTAATAATTTTAGTTTGGCCCACTGTGCAAATAATCATAAATCACACATTTATATATCAATTATACTGAAAGAAACACTGTAGTCTGTTTATATAGATCATCCCTAGACCATTTGCAGCCAAGTATATTTATCTGACCAAAATCCCTAATATTTTACTTGTACAGTGTTCCTTTTATGGATTAAATAATTGGTGGTCTAATTTATTTGGAATTATTTATTTCAGTCATTCATTTTCACTCTGAGTAATTTGGTTTGTAAAAACTAATCTTTGTGTTTGTGTACAATGACATAGCCAGGACCTAAGATTAGTATAAATTAATGCTCTTGAATAAGATAGTATATTATATTGTTGCATGACAAGGGATGCTTTCTGGGTTGTTTGCGTGGAAACGCTGATGAAGGGCTGCTGGTAGTTTGGACGCGCTAGGACCCAGAGCAGAAGCAAATTAAGGACAACCATCACATAAGAGGCTTAGTACATCTAATCTTTACCCATGCACACACAAACACACACAACCACACACAGGGACACACACACACACAGTATTTCATAAACATCCCATTTTGAAACAAGCACGCATGCATGTCCCACAGGCAAACACTGCCATTGTATTTTCATTTAGTTTTCATTTTCTCCAAACTCTTTTATTGCTCCTGCTGACCTTTACTTCCATCCCACTTTGTTGAAGAACATTTCCCCATATGCTCCTCTATTTCTCTCAGCCTATTTCATTAGCAAACGTCCTTCAATGAACTAAGGAGCTGCATGAACTCATTTATTCCAGACAGTTATAGTAAAAAAAAAAAACAATACTAGGACAGACATATTTGCGTGATACTAAATGCTTCATCAGCCTGTTGTACAATCAAATGAAAAAGGATTTCAAACTGGTATAGAAATGAAGTTGGACTCTGTCGTGGCTTCTGGACAATCATGCTAATGAAATTTTCCCGAGGCCTTTCACTGAGAAAAATAAATGCAGTTCCCAAACTCCTCCTCTGCTGACATGGTTGGAAAACCAGTATTAGTTGTGGGATACCAATCCTTTATGTGTGTGTGTGTGATGCTGATGATGAAAACATTAGAAGATGGAGGATCATTCATGTCCGTGATTTGTGACGAGACCATCACGTCCCAAAACACACACCCATGCATTATTCACACACACAAACCCTCGACACACACACTTTCCCAGCTGTTAAGTACCTCTGACATAATGTTGTTCGATACACACAGTGTATTTTTGTATGTCTGTGTGCGCAGTCTCTGTTTATAGTGTGTATGTGTGAGTGTGTGACAGTTACACACTCGCACATACACACACACACGCACAGAGTTCAGCCGATTTATCATAATATGCTTTATCTGAAAAGTAAGTATCTTACCTCGGGATAAAGGGAGGAAAGAGGGGTTTGTGGCCAGATTGACAGAGGAAGGGTGGATGGAGAGAACCGAGCGCTCACTACACTGGAGCAGAGAGCAGAACCTTCAGTTCTGTGACGGGATCGATCACTATTGATAAGGTAACTGCTCTAACTGTACCATGGGACAAGACGGTGGTGCATTGCATGAGAGGGCCACGGTGGTGCGTGTGAGAGAGAGAGAAGGCGCGATAGAAAGACAGATGAAAAGGAAGGAGCTGTTTGTGAGGATCTGGTGCAGGTCATCATTAAACTGGAAGAAACTGGGTGGAAAGTTAGGGCGGATGGGGAGGGGTAGACGGAAGGTAGAGTAGAGGAGCGTGATGACAAAACAGCAGAAATAAGTGAAGAAGAGAGAGAGAGAAGCAGATGGGGAAGGGCGAGTATGGGAGGGGCGTTGGTTTCAGTCTGGGCTTCCTGAGGGTCTCCATCTCAATGTTGTGCTGGTTTTTAGATCTAGAGGTCAAACTACAGGATGTCATTTACAATTGTTATTGTAAGTTGTTATTTTTCTGTCCTGCTATTTTCTGATTATGTATAAAAATTCCGGTGTGTGTGTGTGTATTGAGGTCAGAGTGTGTTAGCTCCTCATTTAGGCGATGTGAGGATTACTCTGCGTGAGTCCAGGCCAGACCATGTGTCTCTCTGCATAACGCTTACATCTCTTGTATCTAAAGCAACTATATGAAATTAAGACCCCATGCTGTGTATAGGTTGCAGTGCAGGGTCCTGCTGTTATAGTACCATTACATGCCATTAGTGTACGTGCATACGCAAATGCATGACATTGTGTGTGCGCGCGTCCATGTAGAAGGATTTAGGTTGTCGGCAGTCTGTCACGGGGTCCAGGTTAACGATACATTCAGGCTGTGGTTGCTTATATAATGATGAACTACATACTGTATAAGTAAAGAAATATATATGTACGTGTTATATATACTACTTATGTAAAACCTTGTTGCTAAGATTGTTTGGTAATGTTAGTTTACATTTCATTATGATTATATATAGTGAGGAATTTATACTCTATATAATGTAGATATATTTTTAAAAAGCCAATCTCACCCCTGTGGACAGTCTTTGTTCCCTTCAAGCTCAGGTCCAGGTCCTGAAGAGAGGAAGAAGATAAAGAGAATATGCGTACTCTATAGTTTTTCTATAGCTGTTATCCACCGTATACTTATGGAAGTTAGTTGTAATGCCTGAATCAATGTACTAATATGAGGTATATATTTAAGTATTATACTACTAATAATAATACAGCATCTCCATTTATGCATAATTGCCATTTAAATAATCTAAATCATGCATTATGTTAGCCCTGCGATGGACTGGCGACCTGTCCAGGGTGTCGCCAGGGCGCCAGTCCATCGCAGGGTTCTCTCACCCGATGACAGTAGACAGAAGATGAGTGAATGAATGACTGAATGTTATTTTAGTTTTTGTACACCCTTTTCAGCAGAATATTTAAGTTTGATACATGAACACGCAGGTTGGCACGGTGGCGAGGTGGTTCGAATCCATGGCTCGACTGGGCCTTTCTGTTTGGAGGTTGCATGTTGTCCCTGTGTCTGCGTGGGTTTTCTCCAGCTTCCTCCCACATGCTCGTTAGGTTCATTGGTGATTCTAAATTGGCTGCAGGTGTGAATGAGTGCGTGAATGGTTGTCTGTCTCCGGGATAGACTGGCGACCTGTCCAGGGTGTACCCCACCTCTCACCCGATGACAGTCGGGATAGGCTCCAGCAGACCCCATGACCTTTGACGGGAATAAGCAGTTATACATTGCTTTTCTACCTATTGGTATTTAACCCTAGCCTGGCATTGACTCAGTTATTAACAGAATGTGAATCTGGTAATACACCTCCCATTTGGATTTCAATATGGATTTCAACCGATATACAGAAAAAAATACTGTACCTCTTCACACAGCTAGTCACAGATAGCCCTACAACCAATCAGATATGGGCTGGCTTCAAGCTAATTCAAAGTACATTACATCACAAAGACATATCTTCCCAATTGTTCACATAAACTCATAATGAGGTACAGTGCCTTGCAGTTTACTGAGCCACACCCTTGTGTTTGAACAGAGAATCTTTTAGTGACTGCTGTGGAATAGTCCACGTCATGAGGTGTTTAGATGTGCTAAATTTAATCTCAGCACAATTCAGGCTCTTCAAAAAGAAAAATGAAGCGAGCTTCTACAGGGTGCAGGCCCTTTGAGTGTATGTATCAGCCTGACCATGAGTTCATCTGTAAATAATGTCTGGCAAGCATCTTGATCAATTTCACAGACTGCAGACCCCCTGATGCGTGCATGCATGTGTCCTGCTGTCTTCTCAAAGTCGACAGATCTCTAATCTACTGGAGACAGCAGCAGGTGGGGTCTGCATGCTGAGTGTGTGGGTGTGTGTGTGTGTGTGTTAACTGTCATCATTTAGCCCCCTGCTTGACCAGTGTCTGGGGTTTTAGCGTGCGTACACCTGTTCATGCCCTCATACTCATACACTTGTCGTAATGACATAAGCTGAGAAACTGCAGTTGCATCTGTATATCCAGATTGTTCTCAGTCATGGAGAATTGTTTAATAAAGTGCATTAAACGTTTGTGCACATAGCAACTCTGAAAGAGCCTGCAGCTCCAAGTTCATCTGAAGGAAAAAGAATTTACAATAAGTGAGAAATTATTTGGATGATTTTAATCAGTTCAGATGAAAAATATATAAAGCATAGAGCAGCATTTATGACATGAATTTATGTGTTCATGCAGGACTTTGTGGTCAAGACTAAGGTTTCTGAATGGCAGATGATTGTGCAGACATTAGATGCAGCCCTGTGTGCAGAAAATCGTTTTCTTAGGTCACAATTTAGACAAACAAGCTAACAAGGTGCATTAATGTTCCCATAGCTTTCATCCTAAAATATAATGATTTATATTTAACTACACATTTTTTTAAGGCATTGCATATGATACCATCTTAGCTTTATTTTAACAAGTTGAGGACTGTGTCAGTGTGTGTGTGTAAACGCCCCCAGGCCATGTGTTTTGGGAGCATGTGTGTGGTGGGGAAGGGGGGGTGCATTATTGGTGAGGCGATGAGGGTACTGGTGTGTGTGTAAGTGTAGCATTGTACAGTAGCCCTCCCCCCATTGCCCCCCACCAAAGCCAACATTGCCACCCACCCCCACCTGCAACCCCACCACCCCATATGGCAGTAGACAGCAGTAGTAATCATGGAAGTGGAGCAACAGGCCCTGAGCCTCACTAATCCTCGGCCACACTCCGACACGTGCCACGCTGATGCATACACCCACCCTATGCACACATGGACGCACGCACACAAAGCTATTGGAATGAAGATGCAATTTATATCCAAGTTCACACACAACAGTGCACGAAGACACTGCACACAAAGCATCAAACAATGCACATGAAGAAACAACATGATCACTGCGTTAATTATCTTCACAACTATGCACATCTATTAAGGCGAGGTGGACCTGCTGCTGGCGCCTGAACGGACCCAGGTTCACATGCACCGTGCCAAACACGTCCCTCACACTGACTTATTCCCACACAATTAGTTTTGCACAATTACGGTTTAATCTCATCCATAGCTATAGCTATGTTAAATTAAAACTTGTACCGTGTGGCAAAGAAGCGTACAACACCAACGCAGAAACACAAAGGGTCCTTTTTGATTAGCGAACAGCACCTTGCCTTAATGCACACACAAAAGCACATGCACTCGCACACACACAAACAGAGCTGCGACACGTACGCACACACACACACACAAAACCTTTTAACTGTGACGCACAAGGAGACAGGGCCACAATGGCTCTCTTATTGTTAATTGGCCGTTTAATCCTGAGGAATGTGCATGATTAGTACCCACCAGTGGGTCAGGATCTTGCTCAACACTCTTTTTCACAATGGACAGGCTGTAACGGAGACCGGGGAGTAAGCACACAAGCCGGAGCGCGCACACGGACGCACAAGTCTCGTCAGGAAAACACACAACCGAGTGTCGATACATGTGTGTGCGAAGGCCGCAGTGGCCTCATATACCCTTGCACAAGGTGACCACACATGCACAGCAGTATACCCAGAATGCAACTGAACTGTGGGGAGTAATCATAATGAGAATCTGAAATGTGCAGGGACTGAACAATAGTCAGGTGTTGTGACTGAAAATGTTATTTTCTGATATGTATCACTTGCTACATCACAGGGCTTTTGCATCACAATTTCTACGTTTGCCAATTTAGTATTTCATTAAATTGTGTGAGGGACTATGTGACTCTTCAAAGGTGTATGATAGGAATGCTAATTTGCATGTAAACGTTCACCCAAGATGCATTTTACTTCGCAGGGATGAACTGAATTCTGTGTAAAGAAATGCTGAAGTGACTGAGCCCTGGTGTTTATATGGGCGTCAATGTGTAGGTGATGCCTGGTGCATGCTACAGTAGTCTGCAGGCATCACAGAGTCCACTGAGCCTCAGCATGTTTAGAAAAGCTTATACTATGTTAATGGAAATTAGAGATGTTGCAGTAGGATGATAAGTAAGGGATGGATGGAGGAAATGCACTTGCAGAAAAGGTTAACAAGACTGGTTACAAGTGGGGTCTATATGTGTGCGTCTGTCTCCATGTGTGTGTTCCGTAGGAGGTCCAGGCAGGCTGCATCACTGCTGACACACTGCTGCTGGTAAATCCAGCTTAGTGTGTCTAAAACAGGCCTACGAAATCTGCCACAGGGCACCTAATGCTAGGGCCGCTGTCACCCTCAATCACTCACACACACCTAATCCCCATGCTGTGACCCAACACACACACACACGTGGCTCTGCTACCCAATGCTCTGGGCCCATTCAGCTTGGCAGCCAGTCCCAGTACCAGGAGACGCCAGACACGGGGTCAACATCTCATATGGCAGGGTGGAAGGTGGGGGGAGGGTGTTATGGGGGAGAGGAAGTAGTACGTGACGTGCCGGGGTATGAGGTGGAGAAGAGTTCAGGCCATGAGGTGGGTAACAGGTGGAGGAAGTGATCAAGGTGAGGCGAGAGCAGACAGAGGAAGAGAACGCCTGTGAATTAGGAAGGGTTAAAGAGGCAGAGCTAGAGGAGTCATTTAGAGAGAAGTTTGGAAGAACATCCAGTGGGTTTATGGAAGTGAGGGAGGAGAGGATGTACTTGGAGGTGAAATAAGAGAAGTGGGCAAGGGTTAGGGTTAGAGATATAAAACCAGTCAGCTGTTTATCAACCTGCTGAAGGAAATAAAGAATGTCAAAGCAGTCCAGATCATAAAGCTCCTAAAGCTACACAGTGATAAACATAATGCAAATTGTGTGACTATTAATTTCTTGTTTAAAGATGAAGTAATGTGGCTTTAAACTATTAGAGACTATTTAATTTAATAATAAAATATTAATGACTTTATGAATCTAAGGTCAACATAGTACAGACTGACATCTTATAACTTATATGTGGTGTTATGACCGCTGGAACGCTTGGAAATCTTAAATGATGTTCTATAATATCACAATTCAAAGGTACTCTGCAGTCATGGACTAAGACACTTCCAAAGGGAACTGAACTGTTAAATAATTATGAAAAGCACAATGTTAAATTTAAAATATGCACTTAATTTTATCAAAACAAACCCTCGCCTCCTCATCCTCCTTTCCACTGTGTGTCTCTGTGTTGGCTGAACTGCATTTAGTTGCCTGCTAAACCTATTTAGTGCCCTGCTATCGTGGTATACTGGTAAACATGCACACGTGCAGACTCACTGGAACACTAGAACGTCATTGAAGCTAATTAATGCTAACAGTAAGACCAGTGGTGGACACAGTTTTTGAGTATCTGTACTTTACTTGAGTATTATTTTTGGGGGATACTTTTACTTTTACTCCAATACATTTGAAGGACAAATATTGTACTTTTTACTCCATACATTTCTGTTTTTGCTCTCGTTACTCACTACTTTTGAGCTTACATCAGCTGATTTTTTTTTATTATTATTATTATTTTTCTCAAAATTCTGAGAAAATAAACTGTTTCTGCTGATTTGCTGATTCTCTACGTCATGCCATACAATCCATACAACGCAGGAAGAAACTGGAGAAACACCTGGTGAAGCAACGGTGGCCTTACGTCAAAACCATGTTTGAGATTTTTGTTGTGCTTACCGCGAACAAATGATATCACGGCCTAAAAGAACTCGTCGAATGAAAAAGCATGTCGCAGTATGTAATGTAGCTACTGACGTTAGCTAGCTTAACGTTTGTTAAATTGCTGATGAACATTTTAAACGTAACTGTATGAGCTTGTAGAGAGAGAGAGACTGTCTGCAAGAGAAAGAGTGGGGCTGTAGATTGTAGAGTGGATTGTATAATGACAATAAAAATACTTTCCTTTCCTGTATTTCCTGAAATACTTTTTAAATATTTTTACTTAAGTATTTTTTTAAGCAAATACTTTAGTACTTTACTTAAGTATTTTTTTGACTAAGCTACTTTTACTTGTATTGGAGTAACATTTGACAGGAGTATCTGTACTTGTACTCAAGTGGGGAAGGTGTGTACTCTGTCCACCTCTGAGTAAGACAGAGAGAACCGTCTATGTCACCTGTTGAAACATGTCAACATGTACCAGTGCTCCAGTTATTTGTCCAATGTGGATGCTTTGCTGCGTGTGAGGGGTATAAATACAACTTAATGGTGACATGGTGATGTGCACTGATTTCTGTGGATTTCATGATCACAAATCTAATTTACTCCTACAGTATCTTCCTCTCTTAATTCTGTACTCCTGTAAACTAAAGCCTGATGGTCCTAACAGTTTTTTTTCTTCTCTGTGTCCTTTGTTTCCAGGTTCCTGTGGATGCAGAAGATCAACCATCGGACTTAACAAGTAGCAACCTTCTCTTTAGCTGATGCCGTCAGGTGTGAAAATTAACTGACTCGTGTGTCAGTTGTTGAATTTGAGGCCCCCAAGATGGCTGTTGGCATGAAGTCAAAATAGGCCAGGGGATTTTAAACAGCATGAGTGGTGCCTTTAAACGCAACCTTGGTTTATCTAAGAAAGACGCAAAAGGCTCATGGCCGTAAGGTAAGTGGAGGGGAGACACTAAAACGATTTAAGAGGCCTATCGGTGTAACTTTGGAGTGTCTTTCACTTGTAGCTTTAACGAGACTAGCTGTTTACGGCTTTCACTGTGTCACTGATACAAGCCTCTCAGACTAAATCCTGACTGCGTCTGCAAACAAAATGAGGATCCACTCTTTGAAAATCCCTCTTCCCAGATGCAGGCGTGAGTAAATGTGACCGGTCAGATGGACCCAAGTGTAATAGTCTTACCTTGGAAATTATTTGGAGATTGCCACATTAAATCTGCCAAATTACAACGTGTATATCTATCATTAGGCTTCTAGAGATTACTAGCATAAAGAAATTGTTAATTGCAGTTATTATAAGTTTTATACAATACCATAATATGTGTTAAAGTCTGTTATTTTATATATATATTTTAAGTTATATTATTCTGTAAACTAATAGCCCTACTAATTGTCCCTATAATCTGTTACTGTGTCATTTTAATAAAGTAATAGCTATCTGACTGCTGTTCTCAGTCATTGTGTGTGTGTGTGTGTGTGTGCTAAGTAGTGAATGCGTACGTGCAGTACGCTCCAGTGTGCAGTTGCAGACTGTTAGGTGACATTCGGTAATTGAACAGGACAGTGAAACGTATCTTTAGATTGGTGGGTCACCGTGGCGGATAAACCCACAGGCACACATAACAAGATGCAACGCCAAAATTGGCTGTCTGACACACGCACACGCAATCTGAAAAGACGTGGAAGTGTAACCGGTAACAAGAGCCTGAGCAGGTTTCCTCAAATAGAAAAGAACAAATAGACACAGTGGACTCTGTTATGAAACAAGTACTGGTAGCAGACACAACAGTGCCATCTAGTGGTCACATGAAGTATCTCAGTGCAGCAGACAGCAATTGAAGCAGCCTGATAAATGATTACTGTTATTACAGCACAGTTTTAGAGCTGAAACAACAGGGTTTGGTCGTAGTTTTCATTCACCCCTGTCTGAACCCTGTCAGGATCACAATGATATGATCCGGAGGAGTCTGTTGCTGTTTAATCCTCTCTTAACCTGTCCTCTGGCGACGCTACCACACCACTGATGCCACCTGCTGATTAGCTAGGGTAAAGTTTCAGAGATTTAAAGAATCACAGGATCATATTTCTTTTTGTTGTGTTTTATTATGACAGCTGTTTAAAAAGGATTGAGTCCAAGGACAGTTTTATTGCAGGCGGTGTTACAAACATACAGTATTAAAACTAAAGCTGTATGATGACTATTAACCAGCATCTAACAATTGATGCTAGCCACACACAATGTATGAAGGAGGAATGTGTTGCGGTGTGTGTCATGGCATCGCTGCTGAATATCTAATTTTTTAACTGGCCCATTTAAGATGTCTGTAATATTACTATGACTCTAACCTATATCGATCCTTTACAACAGAGTTTCTTCTTCAGGTGTGCATGATTAGTCGTCCTAGATGAGCTGCTGGAAGGCTGTGTCCTAGTTTGTTGGTAACAGTGTTGCTAACAGGCATAAATCCAGCACACTGAAAACGAAATACTGTGAATTATGAATTATGGACCGACGTTCGTGAGGGCACCTCTACTCCCGCTCTGCTATGGCGACCAGATGGGCTTCAATCTCTCCCTCTGTCAACATCCTGCGGGGGGAGGAGAAGAAGAGATAAGAAAAGAAATACAACTGACACACAAAAGAAAACCAGCATGGATAAAGTTAGTGCATCATTTTAGGTTGCCATTTTAATAACTGGAGGGGGACGAATAATGACAATTAGCCTGTAGTGTTAACTGTCATTTGCAAGATCTTTTCTGTTTATCAGTGAGCACTGTCCCTGAAGAAACATGTGAAACTCGTCAAAATAAACTAATGAGCTTTCTTCAAAACACAAGTATCACTGAGAAGAATATACTGTATAAACGGAAGCATGAACTGAAGCAACAAATAAACTAAATCATGAAATAACATCAATGTAATAAGTTGGAATAACAAACAATTAAAGCCAATATTCAAAACTACAATAAAACCACATAACATGCACGATAAAGTGCTATTCCTGTCAGGCTTAGATAATAGTCCAGAGCAGGTCAAGCATATGAGTGAGGTTACCTGAATTTAGGCTTTTCTTTGGTGACTACGCCGATTTCCAGCTCAGTGGCCTTGAAGTCCAAAGACAGCACAGAGGACAGACAGGATATAGCCATCTAGGAAAACACAAGAGCTGAGGTGACGTGTTCGCCCAGACTTTAAAGATGTTTACAGTCAAGGTTACACTGAGCAGTGAACACATGGATATAAAAGCAAATACTCTTCTTAATGCATGCCTTCAGAAGAAAACCAGGTTTAAATGTCATTCTTCAAAAGCCCTTTCATCCCCTGTGACGGTTGTCAGCTCTTACAGACATAAAGTAGCAAGTGAGACAAAGCAACACTGACATGCAGATGCTTTGACAGTCATTCTAAAGGTTCAGCAGAAATACTGAAATAACAGGCTCTGCCTGGCATAGGCAAGAAAAGATCTCTGTTAAAAAACAACCTAAAATCAACTGTTCAGACACCGGTGCTCTGATGGCGATAAAAGGCAAATACATCAGAGGCTGGTTTCACTGCTGGAGTGTGTGTGAAGCTGCCTCAGCGCACCAGGGCCAGGTAGAGGTAAACAACCTAACCTAACCTAACCTTTATGTTGACTTATAACTGCAAAGGGCCTTGCAGCATCAAGAATACACAGGACACATGTCATTTAATGTAAGCCTGTAAAGGACCCAAGCAGTCTGTGACATAAAAGGCTATAGAGAGTGCAGAGAAGAAGAAGGATATAGGTTTAATAAATACTGTTCTTAACCTATTGTGTTTGAAGCCTGCAAAACAGACCTACATGCCTGAACACTAGGTAAGGTCAATAGTTCCCTGGTGTCTTTTATGGCTGCTGCCATCCTTTGACTTAACAATGTCCAGTACAGTAAATGGTACGCACGGTGAATGAGGATTGATTCAGGAAAACCATAGTTTTAAAGTAACAATAAACCTTTATAATAATATAATTACTCCTTGGGCTAAAATGGATGTACTGGATGGATGTAATGGAACAATAATTCACATTCTCATTGCCCTGTTTCATTGGCTTTTACTTTACCTGCACTGTCCTGTCGTGGGTCAGCTCGGGCTTCTTCTTCAGTTTCTTCTCCAGGTAGCTGTTGGCCTCCGTCTGTTTGGCTCCAACTGCCGTAGCTCTAAAGCCACAGTAGTAGCCAGCCGGGTCGCATTTATACAGGACAGGACCCTGCTGGGGGTCAATAGCCAGCATGAGCATACCTAGGTGCAGAGGTAGAAAAAGAGGGGTGAAAGAAAATGTTTAAATTATGTGTCAAAATGATGGTGCTTTGAAATACGCAACGTTCTTGGACGAACTGCAAGCCACTTCCTCTTGGATTTCAAGCCTCTGCTCAAAATCCACAGTGTACATGTACTGCAAATTAAATATGACCTATGTTGCCAGTAGCAAAACTTTCAATGGGAGCAAATGATGACGTGTTGGTTTACTCAAGCTCAGTGGAAAGGGGAAGAAGCTGAGAACGGAGAAATTTAGAAGGTGCAGCTTCATTATTACCCTTGCAAAAGGAAACTGATTGTGGGCACCGTCCAGATACTGAGCTGCTGAGTGCAAAGAGTAGAGCATTTTCTCAAATTGCTCCCTGATGCCAAAAGAAACTGAATTATTCTGCCCCACAGATTTAGATAAACTGGAGAAGACACAGACAAAAGGCTGAGAGGGCACCATTATGTTCTCCTATCTGCACACCTTGTTGTTACCCAGATGTAGTGTTCTCTAGTTTATGTTGTTTTTCTGTGTTTTAGTCAAACCGTATTTAGACACATCTTTACTTTTTGGACCCTTAAGCCAGCAGCACACTGGGTTTGAACTTCAGCTGATAACAACTACCATCAGCGGCTGTGGCTCAGTAGGTAGAGCGGGTTGTCCACGAACCACATGTCGAAGTGTCCTTGAGCAAGACACTGAACCCCCAGTTGCTCCCAGTGCGTGGCACTGGTGTGTGAATGTGTGCGTGAATGGGTAGATGTGTCTCTGACTGTAAAAACGCTTTGAGTACCAATAGGTAGAAAAGCGCTATATAAAAGCAAGGCCATTTACCATTTACCATCAGCACATCACATACATCAGCTGAGTATCCAATATTAATGCTGGTCCCTCAATGCTGCACCATAGGTACTCATACCCGACTGTCGTCAATTTATTATGTAAAACATAGCATTAATAATGTATAATGTAGTGTATCTCATTAATATGAGACAATAATGAAAGAAAGAAAGACAGGAGAATAAGTTAGCGTGACAGCAGACATGAGAATTCCCACTCACAGCAGCCTAGAGGTCTCATTTCAGCGTTTTGCGTGTAGACCTGGGAGATGTCAGCCAACCTACGACACAACACGTCTGCCGTGATGTCATAACCAAACTTATATTTCCATTCGCCAGCTTCCACTCGAGCCCGGTGAACCTGGGAACGACTGTCCGCTGCACAAGACAAAAGAGGAGAGCCATTAAACACAAAAGTTGTGTTGCTTTTTACAACACTAGGGCAAATAATAAGGGACAATTATAACTGTGTACAGTCCACCACTCTAATGACAAATCAAATGGACTTTTAGGAAATCACTGGAAGCTTTTGTCATGTTTATCCTTCTTGTTTAGTAAATCAGGAAATGCCAGGCTTCCTGGTAAGTCATCTTAACAATGCTAGTATTTGTTCATGGTTAATATATCAAAGTATCACAGTTACTTGGACTATGATTGTGGATGTGATGAATACACACCGTTGTGTCCGGTCATCACACAACCAATGCGAGGAGTCAGTTTGAACATGTTGGTCACGGTGGAAGAGTCCAGCAACTTGTCCTGCCATGGGGAAAAGGAGACTTAAAATCCAACGTAAGGAAACAGATACCGCGGCAACAAACAGCACATCACTGTTCTCCATGTGGCTGTGCACACTTCATTGAGGAACATGTGAATGTGAATAGTTGTCTGTGTATCCGTGTTGCCCCTGTGAGGGACTGCCGAGTGTCGACCAAGCGGTAGCCTAAAGGCCTGAAAAGCTGCAGCTTGTGAAATGTCCACTTGAGGATGGTTCCAAATGTGAGTCAATCTTTATAGACCTCCATGTTAAAAACACCAAAATTTACAGCAGAATTAAATATGTTTATAGTCTGATACAAAACTTGAGAGCTAATTTCTCCTGGCTATAGCAACAACTCACTTGCTAAAACTTTAGGTACACAAGTGCAAACAAATTCTAATGTAACAGTTCTGCACTAAATCCCCCACTGCGACTATTATAATGTTCAGTTTATGCTGGAACAGTGTAGGAAATGTGGTAACTCAAATGGATGATCACTTTGGAGGGTGTAGTTTGTGGTGCTGTTAATCTAGATTAAATTATATACTATAGTGTTGCTGTTATTTACCCTAGCCCACTGACTAAAATGGGGATGTAAAAATAGTAGAAAATAGTAGATGTGTCAGTACAACACAGCACAATTCAATAATGCTACAAATGAAAACGCAGTTGAATCAAAAGCTCTCTGTTATTTTGAACAAAAGCTGAATACCATAACCTTCATGAAACTGAGATCTAGTATAGGGTGGTTATAGTAGAAGGGATATGTGTTCACCAGTGTACCCAAACAGCTGGCAAGTGAGTGTGTATCAGTGATTAAATTTTAGTTTAATTAATGGCGATGCCGTTTTGAGCAACAGGTAGGTGCCATCACAGCTCACTCGCTGCACCAGACTGCTTCAGCTCCAGTCATGGCCCAGCTCTTTGCTTATTTTGGACTAGCCAGGGGTTAGCTGGAGTCACGCACTACCAGGATGGTAACAGCCCAAGCCACCGCACTGTGCTTCAAAATTACTCTTCAGGAAACCTAAGGATGACGTCAGCAGAGGGTTTGTACATCTTTATAGACAGTCAGTGGTAGCAACCCCTCTAGGGTTGAGATGGGATAGACTTGAACCCTCTGTGACCTTTTATAGCTGGGGTTTAGATTGAGATAAAATGTTTAGATTGTGATTGGAGTTCCCTGTGTGTTTTGATGAGGCTTCTGAATAAAGGTATGATGCCACATCTTGCTTTCAAATCCATTATGGCTTCAGATTTTTCTGATCAAATTAGGACTCACTAAGATTCATAGCTAATGACGACATTAAAGCTCAACAGTAAGTGAATGAGTAAATATATAGGAACACTTCACAATAAAAAGATTGTGTCCACATCTTCTGTGTATATTGTATGGTAATATGAGCGATGGCGTGTTTATAGCAGGATCCATTTCATATAATATCTTATTCCAGCTTTTTGCTGACATGAATCAACTCATGTGTGGCTTCACTGTTGGGATTCATGTCACATCATCCTCACCCTCCAAGCGAGATGTGTTTAAGTGTGTGTGTGTGTGTCATCTTACCGGCACTTTCTTTTGTGCGACCACCACAACGGTGTCTGTCCCCCGGACTCCCACTGATGTCAACCCACTCTGAGAGATGGCTTTGAAGGCATACTCTGCACACAGTACAAGAGAGAAAAAAGTTATTACTAGTATTAGTAGAGTATTGAAGAACTACAAGTTTGAACACTAACGAGTTTAAAAAGTCCATTCAAGGTTAATTATTGATAAAGAGGAACAATAGTTGTCGTTTTTTATGCTAGACACATTAAGCTGGCATGCTAACCATTATCATGCTAACGACATTAGCTTCCCGCTGTCTCTCCTATTGTTTAAAATAGCAGTAAATGGTGTACACCCAGTCATTTCTGTTTCTTCCTGTTGTCCAGTAAGCATGCTCTTAGCTTACTCTTAGCTAGAACACCGGTAAAATGTCTTTCGGTCTTACCGACTTGGTAGAGACGGCCCTCCGGGGAGAATATGGTGATGTGTCGGTCGAAACCTGCGTTAGAACCGCGGGACATTTTCCTCCTCGTGACCTCAGGTGAACTTCACGAGAACTCGGTGTATATCTGTATATGTACCCGAATAAACTATTGTTCTTTAGTTTTTGAGAGTCAGTAGGTATGAGACAGCATGCCTGCGCCCCTGCTGAACGATTACCAGTGAAATGGAGCGACTTCCCTGAGAGATATTTTACTTTCTCTTTCAGTTTTTCTCTCTCCGCTCCATGGAGCTGATTGTTATTGGACGGCAGCAACGAGGAAGCGCAGCCTGCTTTACCGGTTACACACTGCCACCCTCTGTTTTTACCTGTACACCGAAACGATCGTGACCCTGCTGTTAAGGGGACACCTTAAAAAAATAAATAAGGAGAGAGATCGGGGCTTGTCACGAGAAGTTGAGAGGGGGAGGGATGAATGGATGAGGGTGAGACCCTCTGTGTGAGTCTGCTGTCATTTGTCCGCAAACGCAGACAAATGTCCAGCCGCAGGGTGGGCTTCTGTCTCAGCGACAAGAAGCGCAGGAGGATGAACCTGGACGCTTTTGCGCAGTTCTGTGCGTAAGTTGATTTTTTAACTCGTTTTATAACCATTTTAACATTTCAACAGTTGAAGCTACCGTCGCCAGTATGGTGAGCACAGTACTGATCTCAAATAGAAAACGTGTAGTTAGAAGCAGCTGCCACAATATACACAGTTAGTGTGCAACCATTTATGGAGAGCAAACACACTCATATGTCAACAGATCACCTTTAAAACAACCTGTAAACCTTCCAACATTTTTCCTACAGGGGCCATGGAGTGGAAGTGTTGGAGGTGAGTGTATTTCCCCTCACATGAAATCAGCATAACTGTGTTTACATGAAAAAAGAAAAAGAAAAAAAGAGCTGGGTTAAAGGTGAAGGAGAGATTTTGGTGGTGTTACAACAGCTGTGGCTCAACAAACTCACTCAGTCCATGGTCAGATCATTCCAGAAATAAAATAAGTTTCTAGTGCATATGCCAAAGTTTACAAAGGTGCTAGGTATTTCCATATTGGTGGTACAATAAAAGAAAAAGTGCAGAAAGGTTATTTAAAGTAGAAGAACCGTGTCTGTGTAAAGCATTTCTCTCGGTATAAAGAGTTGGAACAAGCTGCTGTTGTTGCTATAGTCAGACTATGAGGAATAAGATGTTTTGACCAACCACAGAGCTTCTTGGGGGAAAACAAAAATTCATTTTTAAAGGAAGTGTTATTGTGTTAGTAATATGTTTGTCTTTGCATGTCTTTGTGTGTGAGTAATGATGTCGTCATGCTTTTTAAGAATGGCAGTAGTGCATCATGTCACGTACATATGTCCACAACTGCCACCTGCAGCCTCCTCTTGTTATCTGCCTGTAAACAATGGCTCACTGGTTGAAACTTCTCGGACATTTAATGGCATGTAAATATCTGTACGGGATCACTGAAATGAACCTGTGTACTAATAAAAAGCAGGAGCTTGGCACAATACAAACACTGAGATGTGTATTATGATGCTGATAAGAAATGAATGAAACACTATTCAAAGCAAAGCAAAATCAGTATAATTTTAAAAACAATTGCATAAATGGTGTCTTAAAAGTCTGCATATATTCCATGAAGTGGAATAAAACTTTATTATGAAATCTTCTCAGGGTTTACTGAGGGCAGGTTTGCTAATGACAGAGTACTGCTGTTGTGACTAAATGACGCAGAGGTATTATCAGTGTTACTGATTAGGCGTGCTCCCTGCTATGACCAATCAATATGTCAGTCATTAGAAAAGTCCACAGAGAATATGACAAAACAAATTTCTTTAAATTCTTTAAACTTACTGGCTCATTTAAAGTCTCCATTAACCATCAGACGGTCAGCAATCCAGGTAATTTACCACATGAAATACATTTTTGACAAAAATTACCCTTCCATAACACACATGTGCAGGTGCAACAGCACATGATAAGTCATTTACTGTTCATACATTCCCACAGGTGAAACATGCATTGTCTATGCATACGTGCTTTTATAGTGCTTTTATTTTTTTATTTCTGCGGAAGATTGACCTGACTCGGCCGCTGGAACCTCAGGGACCCTTTGACATCATCGTTCACAAGCTGTCTGATGTCATAGTGGAGGCAGAGCACGACACCCAGTCGCAGCAGCTCCTCGCCAACTTCCAGGTAATACTGCAAAGTAACATTTGTTCAAGATATTGCTGTCCAAATAAGATTGTGTTCACACTGTGCTGCTGGCACTATTGAGGATTATTTATTTAAATAAGTGTAAGCCGAGTGACTGAGCTTACAGTTTTATACTTTGCAAGACTTGCAAGTAAACAATACAGAACAAGTAAAGAAAAGACAAATTGTTATTATACTATTATACTACTGACGAGGTACAAACTGGGGTACAAAATTAATCTGCAATAACCCAAACAGACTTTAATCTAGAGTAATATTAAAATGATTGTGCTGTTGATGTTTGTTATTGAGCAGTCATTAAGCAAGTCCATCAGTAAGTATTCTGTCTTTCACATCACAGAGTTATGTGTCAGCTCACCCCAGTACCATCCTGCTGGACCCCCTGCCTGCCATGACTCAGCTACTAGACCGCTTTGCCTCCTACCAGATAATGAGCAGGCTGCACAACAAACTTCGAGGTGAACTGCAGCATCATGGTGCGAATACTAGTTTGCACAGCTGTTGATAGACATTAACACTGTTCTGTTCTGTTTGTCAGACTGGCGCATCTGCAGTCCTCCTTACCTGGAGGTCCACAGTGCCAGTGAGCGGCCGTCCATTCAGCAGGCCCTGTCAGCTCGGGACCTAAACTTTCCTCTCAGTCAGTTCACTCTCTGAAATCCATCATTCACTTATACTTTCTCCTTAAAAAGACATAAATGCTTATTTTTTTCTCTCTTGACCCCAGTTTGTAAGACCAGGGTGGCACATGGTTCACTTTCCCATGAGGTAAGTGGTTTCTCATGGAGTTTCATTTTCATCACTGTTATTTTTTTGCTCCATGTTCACTTCATGTTTGTGGGCTCCCTGTAGATGTCCCTGATCTTCAATGAAGGTGGCCTGGCTGATATCCATCCTCCCTGTGTGCTCCAAAGCTTTGTAAACCATGGAGCTGTTTTACATAAAGTTTTTGTGGTAGGAGACAAACACTACTGCGTGGAGAGACCTTCACTTAAGAACTTCCCGTCAGGTCCCTGTGGTCAGTCTTCATCCTGCCAACATTCTTCTTTCTCTTCCTCTTTTCTTTATCACATTTCTTGCCTTGTCCATTTATTTCCTTTTGCTCTGTTGTGTCTCTCCCTTCGCTGCCTTCAGCTATGGTATTTTTCTTAATTTCTCTCTGATTGCCCCCTGCCTCCAGACAGGAAAACCATCTTCTTCAACAGCCATCAGGTGTCTAAACCAGAGTCAAGCTCTGATCTCACAGCTGTGAGTAGCATCAAGTTAAACTGTCAAAGAAAAGCACACTGCTGCTTGTAATTGTCTATACATTTCTATTTGGACTCTCAATAGGCTGAAATTCATCTAAATTACATTTTCTTTTTTCAAGCTGGATGAGCAGATGCCATGCGTGCCTCCTCCCAGCTCGGAGGCCGTGGCCGCCCTGGTGAAGGAGCTCCAGGTTCAGTTGGGCATGGCCTTGTTTGGCGTGGACGTCATCATCAACATACACACGCACACGCTCACCGTCATCGACATCAACATCTTCCCAGGTACTGCAGGTGCACACAGTGACACACAGTGGCACTCAGACAGATACAGTGATATTCTGAAACACTTCTTTCTCTGTTAGGTTACGAGGGCGTGCCTCAGTTTTTCTCCTCTCTGCTCAGCCACATCCAGTCAGTGTTGGATGCCCCATCGGGACCTCTGGCTGCTGGATCTCCTTAGTCATCACAAACTGCACGTGGTAATGGGCTGCAGCAGCTAATCATTAAGGCACCTTCGGTGGAATTGGAGCTGACCGAAGATTGTTCAGTGTTTCCAACTACAACCAAGACTTCTTATGGACCAAAAAGTTATAAGACTTTTTTTTATTTGTAATTTGTGACTTATCCTTAAACTCTACTCCCTGTAAATCACACTATTGACATTGCACCGCTTATTGTTTCTGCTCCATGTCAACAAAAACAATCCAAACAAAAATCCTAAGTGTTGGATACACTCTCCGTTTATTGATTGACAAGTAGCATAGAAGAAGATACAGCAGGCACAAAATACAGCACTCTGATAGGCCAGTAATATTACAAATTATGTTTTTGTTATAATTTTTTCCTGTTGTTTGAAATGTCCTCTATGCCCCCGCCCCACAGACATTTCCTACAGCTTCCATGCTGGTTTGTAAGATACATTTTGCACTGCTATAGAAAAAGAAAACTACAATACATTCATTTTTCCTGTGTTCTCAAGTGAACGAACACCTCCTCTTTGGAATAGACCGTAATGAGCTCCTCAGTGTTGAGTTTTGTGTGTTACTATTGTTTACACGAGCTGAACGGCTACTTTGCCAGTGTTCAAATACGTATTGTAAATCTTGGAAGTGTAGAAAACAGATTATATTTGTATCGTGAGTACTATATGATGCATTTTGATTACATATTAAAAATAAATGAAAGTATTTATTATTTTTTGGCTACTTATTGCATTCACATGTGCTGTAGTCTATATTGTGTTATTGCGGTAAGTGGGCATCTAGTGGTAACCCTGTTAATCCTGCACCATGTGCACGTCTACCCAGTGTCCTCTTGGGGGCGCTGTTTCTTCATATTTAAAATGACCTTGGCTTACAGACCACGTATCTAATATTTACACAAATAACATGACAGCCATGAAAAGTGTGACGTAAGACTACAGAGCGGTTATCGATGTTATTGTCAGTGTTACCAAAAGACAACAAATGGCTTTAGTGTCTCCTTCCTCCTTCCTCTCAACTCCTCCTTGGCTTGTTAAGATAAGAGTGCAAAGCTGGCTGTGAACCTGAAGTGACACTTTTAGACCTTGTAAGCTCTAAGTACATCACAACCTGTCGCGCCACAACACCAACCACACAAAACATCTGATGTGTGTGTGTAGGTGCGTGCAGATTTCCAACCACTACCTCCCGTTTTTGCGTGTTTTGCTTGTGTCACCCCGGTTCGCCTCAAACAGTCTGGTTTTAACAGTGCGTGAGCCAAATGAAACACAATCCTTGGTTCTACTCTATCGCCAAAGAAATGAAGAGGAAATCATGACTTACTCCTGTGTACAAATATTAATAATACATATTGTTAACAGTCGGAACAGCAGGAACAGCTTACACGTCGATTATTGCACAATATATCTATTAAAATACACATATTACTTATAGTAGGGAATCTGTTGTTCCCAACAAGAACACGCCATCAAAGATGATTCCTTCCGAAAATAAAAGCACTGACTGCCAGTTATTGTGACTCTCTGTGGTTGGCAATCAAAACAAACATTTGAGTGAAAGTGCAGAATGCTTTGCATTCATGGCAGTTTACAACTGAAGTGAAATCACCTGTCTACCTTACAAACAGCATTTACAGGAACTCGGACATTAATAATGGACACAAGCTTTCAGGTTTTCTAGAAAACTGCGTCTCGTTTTCCTCAATTGTGCTCAAACGAGGAAAGAGTGAGAGCCTTTTCCGGTCCATCTAAAAGCAGAGATAAAATCCAAACCGTATGTACAGTTTCTACTAACGTCCATTTACAGATCCACATCTACGAAGCCATTTCTCTGAATGCTGAAGGGATCTGAAGGCTGTTAAGTGGGAAATGTGTGAGATGAATGTGTGACCATGAATGCAACAATGGGTTTTGTCAGTCTGCTGTACGTGTGTCTTATCCTCGGCGAAGCTCCCTCAGCTCTGCAGCAACTTTGCGCAACTCAGCTTCAATCTCCAGCAGCTCCTGCGAACAATAAAAGGGGGAATAAATGACACAGAAGGTTGTCACGATAACACCCTAACATTTATAAAGCCTGCCCTCAGTATAATGTGTTGTGAAATCTGGATCTCCTGATGGTTTTCATTCCCCTCATTTCATATACTCAATGTATCCTCTTACTAACTATTTGGTTTGTACGTTTATCGATCTCTGTCCTTGTTCTTGATGCAAGAAGCGTGACATCGTTTTCTTTGTTAAACATAGGTGTTAAACTGTTCATGTTCCTGTTAACCAGCATGAGTGAACAATAACGGGTATGTGTGCAGTCTGCTAGCACACTATACACCCTAGAAGACCACAGACTATAAAAAAAGTGTAGACCATGACAGCTCCCCAAAAGTGAACTCAAAGCATTTGGAGCTCCCCCTGGTGTCTGGCTGCAGTATAGGTCATAAGTCTTAAGTTAGTGGTTGTGACTTGGGTCAAACTAAAACACTAAAGTACACGTCAAATAAATTTTACTTTCGAGTGGTTTTGTTATAGTTAGCTATAAAAAGATGCTATAAAAACAGGATATAGCATCATAGACAGCTGTAATTGAGAGTTGCCACTGACAGCTGCTCCATGAAGTGGTCCTGAAAGCACATGCACACTCCTTTTCAGGATTTGTATTGAGAGTAGGAACATCAGAATAACTGTCTGTCTGAAAAGTACAAAATAAGTTGTTGTGAAACTGTGCTAATTACTCAAATGGACTGTCCGAGGGTACTGTCCTCCCTCAGACAGTACTGCACAGACTCCTGTATTAATTCTAGCCTCACTTTGTCAACTGGAAGTGTTGAGCATCTTCCATTTTTTTTTTTTTTTTTTACAATTTATGCTTAGTACTACAGGAGTTTCCTTTAATTCAATTCAATTTTATTTATATAGCGTCAATAACAATACAAATCATCTTAACCCTCGTGCTACCCTCCTGCATGCTGTCTATCTGTCTGTCCATTCACTTGGGGTCCCAGAGACCCCAAAGGTAGCACGAGGGTTAAGACGCTTTACAAAACCCGGCCTGAAACCCCCAGAAGCCTGAAGGCGAGGAAAAACTCCCTTTTAACAGGAAGAAACCTTGAGCAGAACCCAGCTCATATCTGCCTAAGGCCAGCCGGGTACAGACAGAAAAGAGAGAGATCCAATAACAATTAAATAATTCCTTAGATACTTTTTTTTTTAAATAAATAAATGCCATTTCCTGCATGCTCTCATTAGAAATCTTGTTGTGGTCTTGCAAGACTGGTTTCGCATGACAAATCTCTTGAGACCGTGCAATGAGATTAGTCCACATGTGAGGTTAGTCCACAACATGGCAGAAGCACCAGTTTAAAAGCTGATTGGATTTAAAAAGTGTGACGACAGAGAAGAGCTGCACAAAAATGAAGAAGTATCGTTAGTGTCATAGCATAATTGCTTAAGTCATAATTTAAGGTTTTCTGAAGACAAGAGGAAACACAATTTTTAGTTTTTTTATTGATTCTGTAATAGTAGCCAAAATTACTTAGGCAATTATGCTACGAGGCTAACGATATGCAAGATCTAAAACTAGAGGGATATTGTTGTGGAAATACCACAAACCTCTGGAAGCAATGACCACATTAGTTTTAGTTTTACTTTTTAAAAGTTAAAAGTTAAAAGTTAATTGATACTGAAAAGGTAGTAATGTATGATTCTTAAAGGTCGTTACTTGTTTGTCTTGGTGAATAACATTACCAGCGCTAACTTACCTCCCCTTCATCTTCTTCTGCATCACCCTCCTCATTGTCTTCCTCCTCCTGTCCGTCCTCGTCCTCTCTGACGTACTCATCTTCGTCCTCCTCCTCCTCTTCCTCTCCGTTCTCATCCTCCCCTTCCTCCTCATTCTTGTACCTCTCCCGCTCAAACTGCCTCGTGGCCTCATCGCTCGCCTTCTCCATCACTCTCTTCTGCTGCGGCTCCTTCACCTCCGCCGCCTCTACGTTCTTCTTGACTTCGTTCTCCGCTTTCTCATCGGGCTCCTTCTCTTCAACGCCCTCCATCTTCTCGCTCTTCTCCTCCACCACTTTTTCATCCACATCACCTTCCCTTGTCACACCCTGGGCCTCCTGTTCCTCTTCCTCCTGCACCCGTTTCATCTTTCGGACGAGTTCGTCCAGCTCTTCCTGCTTCTCCTTCCTCACCTTCTCCTGCTCTGGCTGGATCTTGCTGTCCTGCTCATTGAAAAGCTCCTTGAGCTCTTTCTCCACCTTCTCTTTCTCCACCATCAGCTCCACCTCATTCTTCCTCCTTTCCTCAATCCTCTGCTTCTCCTGGTCCTCCGCCGTTTCTCCTTCCTTCTCTCTGTCTTGCTTCTTTGTCTTTTCCTCCACTTCCTCCTCCTGCTCTGCTGCAGAGCCTTTCTGGATCTCCCTCTCCTTCACCGCCTCATATCGCTTCTTTTTCAGCTCTTTCAACAGCTCTTTGAGCTCTTCATCATTCCTCTCCTCCTTGCCTTTCTTGGTGATCTCTTCGGCTAGCAGCTCTTCGAGCTCCTTGGCTCTCTCCTCTTCATCTTCCCCCCCTTTGTCTTCAATCCGTGGCTCTTCCATGATCTTCTGCTTGGTATCATCGCTTTCTGTCTTGTCTTCTTTCTTTCCCTCCGTCTTTTGTCCAAGGTTGCTCACATCTGTTTCACCCTTCGCCTCCTCGTCCCCCTGCTCAGTGTTGCTCTCATCATCAGCCAGATTGTACTCATATCTTTCCCTTTCATCCCCGTGCTCCCTTTCTCTCTCTGCAAAAAGTCAGATTGTAATATATTAGAGTAAAGCCTACTGTGGATTCTTTTTTTTCTTAAAAAAAAAATAACATTATTAGTGTTTGCTAACTGGACTGTCAGTGTTAATTTGTGCGTACCATCATCGGCCAGTTTCTGCAGCTCCCTGAGGAGACCCTGATGTCTTTGCACTTCATCAAGTTCCTCTGTAAATATAATGACATGCAACAACTCAGAACAGTAGCACACCAAAAACAGTCGCAATCTTTGAGACATACGGGAAGATGAATGTACCAAAACAACCAGAATTACATTAGAGTGAATGTCAAATGCTGAAAATGACAAAAAAAGCCAAAAACATCTTAAAAAAGTCTTTTAAATGACAGTGATACATTTCTGCATCACTGAGCTTCACTTATTACAAACATATCAGTGAATAATTAAAACCCTGTTAGTTTCCAGCTCTAAACACAGACGAATAGACTTTGGATCTTACCTTCTAGCTGTGGGCCACACTCATGGTGTGACCCATCCTCATTCAGTGTCTCCTGAATAACACATTCAACCTACAGTGGCACAGTACAAAAAAACCCACACAATTAGCAGTGGAGTCACTGAAAAATGCACACATAGAGCCAAATGACAGTGAAAATAAAAGTGTCTGACCTTTGCATTGTTGAGGGGTGAGGTTACTGGCCGGCTTCCCACTAAGAAATAAACAAGACGGGTAGCAGCATTGGGAGAGATGGAGGGAGAACTGGATTAAAAATCAATATATTGTGCATATCTGCAGCAGCAGCAAAAACTGCGTCAGCACAGATGAGCACGCTTGTTTACCTCCTAATGGTTTGTCCTGCATGTGCATGGGAGAAGCTGTTCCCTCATTAAGGTAAGCACAGTTACCTTGGTGAAGTGACACAGCAAAGAAGCTTAACCCCATGTCCCTCTCTCTCTCTCTCTCCTGGATGCAGACGTTCCCAGGAGCTTTAGCTTACAGGTAGTGTCCCACCCAGGCTAAATCAGTCACCAATCCCACGCCTGGCAGTGTACATCATTAAAGGCACACTAAGCAGCTCCCTCAGAGCCTCTTCTCACAGAGATACTGTACATATAATGATCTGAATAGATCAGACCCATGTTCATCCTGCAGCCTGCAACATTTTCCATTATGTGCTCAGTGAGAAGACTTGCAAAAGCTCTGATGCTGTTCAATTACTGCGCATTGTTTAATCCACAAAACTCTGACAATTGATCTATAAAACTGTCTGTGTCAGAATGCAGCCAGATCAGTACAGGCTAGGATCGATGGGATGGATTGATACTTTTGGCCCGTAATGAACCCCACCACACACTGACACGTGACAAGCCTTTGGTTTGGCCTCATAATGCTCTGTGTGTCCATGTGAGGGAGCGTGTGTGAATGTGCACAGGCCTAAGCCGGGGCATCACGGGCCTACAGCCTGTTGGCTTGTCCTGATGCGCAAACCAAACTCCATGTTAAAAATCAAGAATTTATGAGTCCTTGTAGGGGACCGAAATCAGCTACAAAAAATGTTGCACTGACTAAAAACTAGACAAAAGTAAAAAAAAAAGACAGCACTATATCATAACAGTCTTAAATCTCAGTTTTATGATAGTCGGCATCAAAATAACAGAGATGTTGATTCAACTTTTTTCATTTACTGCGTTGCACTGACACGTTTCTATTACTAGTATAGTGTTTAATTCAATCCAGTTTAACAGCACACACCTCCAAAATGACCATGTAGTTTAATCACCACCTTCTTACATTGCTTCAACTTAAACATGAAGCCATAGGATTCAGTGCAGGACTCTTGGGTTAACTGGTGTACCTAATGAAGTGGCCGATGAGTGAACAGACTGCTACAGTAACTGAAGGATGTGTTACAGATCCTTTTGGTGTTTGACATCGAGATGCACAGAGTTAGGCTAGTTGTTTCTCGCTCACTGCGACACAACTTAAACCCACAAACAGCTGATGGTCGGATGGACCTAATATTAACCCTAGGCATGTGTGGGAGGCAGACTTCCCTGTGATCCTCGCTCCCTGCAGGCAGCCCACACTTGCTTTAATTGATTACAGGGGCTTTCACAGCGGCGGGCTCGTGTCTCCTCGCCGCGCGCACATGTGCGCAGTTCCGCTCACCTGTGCGCAGCTTAAAATGCGCGCCTGTGTTGTTGAGCTCGACGGGGGAAGCGGTTAAATACTACAATATTTTTACTGCGTATAAAATGTGTGTACCGGCGAACAGCAGCGCCGTCGATGTGGACAGACACAGAGAAGGTGGGCGCATCACAAATTATATAACACCTCTCTCTTTTAGCCTATTAGACTTAAACCCCGCGAGGCTTTAGCCATAAGGTTAGCGCACACCTTCACCGCGCTCCCTAAAAAATGATAACGCATTTGTTTTGTTGTTTTTTTAATCACAAGGCTTGGCCTGGCAAAAACAACATTATTATTATTATTATTATTATTATTATAAGCTGAGGCCGTAGTGACTAAAAGATGAGGCTTGTCCCCAGCGCAGCCTGCTGAGGTACCCGCATTTATACTGTCGGCTCACACACTAAGCGACCTATATATATATACACACACACAGAGAGAGAGACACACACAGTAGCTGTTCAATTAATGTGATGAATTCTTACCTCCGACGGCAGCCCAAAGAAAAATCGCGGCTATCAAAATTCCCATAGGATCCGAAAAGTGAGGCTCCTGCAGGAGATAACCTTGAAATAACGGGCTGGATCCTCTTCGCACACCCGCCGAGCGAGGTGGAGCCGAGCCGGAGGACAGCCCCTCTGTGTGTGTGTGTGTGTGTGTGTGTGTGTGTGTGTGTGTGTGTGTGTGTGTGTGTGTGTGTGTGTGTGTGTGTGTGTGTGTGTGTGTCAGGTGACTGAGAGGATCAAAGCCCAGACCAGAGCTACACAGACGGATGCTGTAGTTACAATACATAGGGCACTTGATTTGATACACCATTAAAAACAAATGCATTCTAATATAACAGTCCTGCACTAAGTCCTACTTCATCATTCTTACAATGTTTGTGCTGAAGCGATCTAAGAAAGGTGGAATCTCAGCTGGTCGTTTTGAAGGATGAAGTTTGTTTCACCTTTAGTGTTTCTCATATTTAGCCTAACCCACTGACTAAAATGGGGATGTCAAAATAATGGAAACATGTGTCCATACAATACACTTCTGTAGTAGCTACTAAATACAGAAACTACTGACTAAATATTTGAGTGTTATGTGCCGATCAGCCACTACATTAAAACTACTGACAGGAGAAGTAAATAACATTGACCATCTTCAATGTTCTGGCATTCACATGGATGTTACTAGACATGTAGCACCCACCTAGACCAGACCAGGCACCCCCACCCCATAGCAATGACACTCCTTGATGGCAGCAGCCACCCCCAGTAGGATGCTGGGGGTGGCTGCCTCAAGAAACATGAAGAACAGCACAAGGTGTTGACCTGGCCTCCAAATTCACTAGATCCCAAACTGATACAGTATCTGTGGGATGATCCACAACATTATTCCTGATCGGTGTATGTAGTAACAGATCAGAAATGTACGTACATCTTCTTTCATCAGAGCATGTAGTAAACTGCTCTCTCTTTAAATCCAAGTGCATATGATTCCGAAGGATATTATTTGCGGGATCTCTGTAAATACCATCACCTCCTCTAGCTGCTGGTTAATTACTTCTGAACACCCCTAATTGGTCCTGGTGGCTCATTAACATCAACAGATCTGTATGTCCCCTGTGGGAGCTGCTAAATATTTATGTTCTCATCAACCTCAATCAGTGTATATGCACGCTGATATAAAATCGGGGAGGGGGGGGGCACAAATCAAGACAACAAGGGTGAGATTTTCCTCCCTCATTATGAGTCCTCTAATTATCATCACCTACTCTGGTTTACATTCAATACTTCATAGCTTTTGACAAAAGAAGAGATAAATACGTATTTACAGTCTTTGTAAACAGCTGTGTTGTGAAACGGTTCTTCACTCCAAACAGTCCAAACTCAACTCAAAAAGTCTGATTGTGTTTAATTTAATCTGAAGGAAGAGATCGTTAGCAGCTTGTAAACGGACATGCTGTACAACAACTCAATTTTCTAACTATTATTTCTTCTTCTGACTTGTCATCTGGTCTTAGGGGCAGGCCTGGGTGGGCGACTGTGCTGGTTGGGTCCGATGTATTTAAGTGGAGTGTACTTTGGCTTCTCGATCACTTCCAGACCCAAGTACGGCTGCAGGGCTCGGGGGACACGCACTGTTCCTTCCTGGAGAGATGGAGAGAAAGAATGAGGGAGGACATGGACAAAAGAAGTGAGGTCAAGTAGGTTTAAAACGTCTAGACCAAATATTTGGAGAAAATAACACATCTAGTTGCTCCTCACAGTTTGTTAGGGTGCTCTGAAAAAAGTAAAGTATCGGGAGGTTATGGTGCAAAATAAATGCAAAGGAATATTTTAGTCATTTATCTTTAATTGCCCTTAAATTCTCTGTTGCTCACTCCTTCAGACCAATAGCCTAGTTGCTGTTTTGATCAGTCCAGTAAGCCTTTAGGGGAATATACTATGGAAAATAAAGAGGATGCCATTATTTACATGGTGCATTTATGTTCATTATTCTTTAATTAAAAGCCCAACCTGTATGCAGCAGCTGTGTCGGCAGCTGTTCTGTCTGACTGTGATGCTGAAGCTGATGTAGTTCAGTCTGTGTAGCTGTAGTAGTACTACTTAAACCTGCCGTTGTCTGACAGATGTCTTACTAACACACTTTAGGAGTTCATGTAAACAGTGCACGCAGTCAGTGCAACAAATAAATATGTCACAGCCATAATCAGAACAGCCAAGGACAGCCATGATCCCAAATCAATCATGTTTCCCTTCTAAATGCAATAATACGGTTGTGCCTGGGCAGCCATAACTCAGGGTGCACTCTCGCTGCAGGCGCAACCAGCACGAAAACAGTCGAGAAAAAATATCTTGCCGTCTTCTTTCTGGGGCCTCAACCTGCATTGTTTATATTATTGCTTTAGATTTTAGAGAAACAGCTCAATATCTGAAGGTTTTTAGGTATCCAAGTCACATATCAAAGTGTTAAAATGAAGGCAACTACAAAGAATTAGGTGTCTGTAAAACGTTTCATCTCTTATCCAACACCATCCAGGTTGATCAGAATAAATTCCTCCATTGACAGGACCCTTGTCACACAGGTAATTTGGAACTGAAGAAGCCACTTGGATGACCAGTGAAACATCTTCACGAAAACTCACACAAGTGCAGGTGCCTTTGTTTTAACTTTATTTTTGGACATACCATGATCTGGATGACTGAAGATCTGTATCTAAAAGACTTGGTTCTGTCTGATGGGATCACTGAGGGCACAGATGAGATGCTGACCGACCTGGCTTTCATGCAAGTCTTTTAAAGCAAGAAAGGGTCTATTTTTAGGTTTTGACATTTTACAGTGTCTTAAGAATTTCATCTCATCTCAGGGGTCACTGGTTGGATAAATCACTAAAAAACTACCAGGAAGCCTTAACCTTTGCTTATACAGAGCACCATATTCTGACCAAAATTACTTCTGGAGATCTTTCAAGTGTTTTAGACATCTGTAATTTTTGTGGATCTTTAATGAGTGGAAATGTCTTGTGTATTCCAGCTGTTTTTAGCCCATTATGAGTGTCATCTTACCTTGGTCTGGTGAGTCTCTAGGATAGCGATAATGGTTCGGGGTATGGCACAGGCAGTAGCATTCACCTGCAATGAGGAATGATAATAAAAAACATTATGCAGGTGGTATACTGGTATAAGGTAAAGCAGCAGTAATGTGTAGCAGTGCTGCCTTATCTCCAGTCTTACTGTGTGGGCATACTGCAGGCTGCCATCCTCTCTCTCATACAGGATGTTGAGGCGTCGGCTCTGGTAGTCTGTGCAGTTGGACCCACTGGAAATCTGATATATAAAGAGCATCTACTTTGAATGCATTCCATTATACATCTCGTTCATGTTCAGAGCACTTTAAGGGCAGTGACACATGCAATAAATAGTCTGTATGAAGAGAGAAAAAAGCAACCAAGCAAGCACACTGCAAATACTTTAAAGAAAACCACTGTAATGGCTTTAAAATAGTTAACTAAGATTTAACCGATATCATCACCTCTCCATTCTAACATCATTCTTTCGTCTCAATTTGCTAGCCAGACTGTATACTGTGACTGGCACATGGGTCAGGAAGTCTCGGGCTGGTCATCTGTTACCCTCATTCTACATTTAAGCCCTGTAACATCGGGTGTTGCCACAGGAGACACTGGACGACAGTAGAGAGGTTCCCAGACTGAGGAGAGGATCCCTGATAAGGATAAGGATGTAGGTAAGTGGGGATCACCTCTCCGTAGCTATTCCTCCCTGGCATCCAGGCTTCAATGTCGTACTTCCTGTATGCTGGAGGTCCCAGCTCCTGAGTCGGCATGTCCAGCACTCTGTAGGACAACACACACAAGCTAAGTACAAGCTGAAGATCAAATGGAGACATAAGAGAGCATTACTCTGTTCCTGCAACTGACATCAGCTCTGAAATTCTGGAAAGAGAGAAATTATTTTAATAGGTGTGAACATGCACTTAAATGCAGTGTTTAATGCAATTGGAAGCCTTAGAAGGCACGTTAATACCAGGTCTGGACAGGGACTAAGGGAGTCACGGTCAAGCATATGTTTACTTTATTTAGGTGCAGATGTTAAGCATTACACCTGAACAGAAGTATTAATACCAATGAACAGATTGGATTTTGATTCTGTGTTGAATAAGAAACATGTTTTACTGCTGTGCTGTTCTTCTACAGCGAGTGTTCATTAGGGGTTGTGTGAAACTTTAATGATTCACTGAGCCCTACAAGTGTTTCATTAGGAGTGATGTGCAATACTACTGTTTTTGTTTTTGTTTTTCAATGTGACACCAAGTAATACCGAAGGCTTGTACACCGATCAGCCATAACATTAAAACTACTGCCAGGAGAAGTAAATAAAATCATGAGACAATACAGCGTTCTGCTGGGAAACTTTTAGACCTGGCATTCGTGTGGATGTTACTTAGACATGTAGCACCCACCTAGACCAGACCAGGCACCCAAACCTCATAATAATGACACTCCTTGATGGCAGCAGCCATCAACTGCAGAATGCAGCCTGACACACGCACACAAAATACCTGGACATTACCTGCCACTCCCTCACTTTACTGCTACTCTTCCGACTGGTTTCAGTGGATTACGCCTTATAATAATTCGAATTAAATAATCATTTGAGATCTCACCCTGTTGAATGAACACATAAAAAAAACACGGTCACTGACATCATGTGTAGGTGTGTGTTTGTGTGCTGACCTGTAGTGTAGTTCCAGTGCAGAAAACATCTCTTTTTGCAAAGAGACAAACTCCTCCAACAGCTGAGAGCTTTCTTCTCCCGTCTCATCTGCCGTCACGCCAAACATCTCCACCTGAAAACACACACAGTCATAATCCGCAATAAATAAATATGATAAAGAATAATAACATAGTATAATTTCAAATAAGACCCTTTTTTTACATTGTTCAAAAGCAATTTGCAGCTAAACACAAAAGAGAGTAAATAAACAATGCCATGCGCATCATTTATAGATGGTGAACTAGAAATAAATGTGTGTGTTATCTTGACCTTATTGAAGTGATGAACTCTGTAGAGCCCCCATGTCTCCCTGCCTGTGTCTGTCTCTGCTCTGTAGCAGGTGCTGCTGCACACCGTCCTGCAGTGAAGAGGAGACAGCTCATGTCACTTGTAATTACTCCAATATAGATAGCACTTTATCCGCAGTGAACTATGAGAGAGGGGCGCTCCTAACCTGACAGGCAAGTCCTTCCAGTTTACTGCATGATCCATGAAGTAGCCTGAGGGGGAGAGACACAGAGGGACGCTTCTGTTTTACACAACATGCAATTCCCAGATTGAAAAGAACAGGACAGGACAGAACTAAACTTTATTCTTCTCTATTTTAACTATTTTTTTATTATAATATATTTGACAGTGAGATACATCAGTTGTTTTGCATAAGCAAACACTTCAGTAGGTGGGTGGAGGGTAGATGTTTTCATGGGTTCAAACACTGACCATAGACAGATCCATAAACCATTACTACTTGTTATTTACTATACTTTCTAAAGTGGCAGCAATGTAAAATAGTGCAGGTCCAATGCAGGTGTAGACTAATAAACAACCAGAATCATTTAATACTATGAGGAATTGGAGGCATGTTAAGACAGTGTAGTAGAGAAAGGAGCTTCACCTGCCACCCCGACCTCTCCAGTCCCAGCCAGGTTGAGGTCCTGGAAACGTTCTGGGTCAAGTGAGTAGACCTGGGAGCGATGAGCGTTGGGCTGCATCCCACAACCCTCCTGGAGGTGGAAACAAAGAGCAGAAAAAGACGCCAAGGGACATGGGATGGGATGTATGTGCACATTAAAATGTAAACAGTACTGTTTTATTTTATGCTTATTTTATAAACATTTAAACCATATTTTTTATTCGAAGCTGGGGGTAGCTGGATAACTGTGGGTCTTTTAAATATGGACCAGTGTCTGTAACATTCCAGCTTTTATTAAATGAGTTTAATCACTCCTCTGTTTCCTGATAAATTCAGTCAGCCGCAGGCAACCACTCTGCATTTTATAACAGCGTTTATAAATCTGGGGTGACTGGGACCAGTGTTTAACATCAACCAGCCACGATTTGTTTGCCAGTGCAGGAGATCCGAGCAATCATAGCTAGCGAGTAGGGTACCGCAGCTGGGAATACACCTAGAAACTTAGGTCCAAGAAACATTTCCGATGCTTCAGAGAGACTTGATGTTTGCAGGAAGGAGTAAAGAATCTTAAAAAGACAATGATGTTGCTTTGGTACTCAAAGAGCTTAAACATTTTTTTTGGTGCAAAATACTTGGAGTAAGCTATTTCGTGTACTCTACCAAAGTAACGTATTATTGGAATGGAGCAGCTGAAATTTCTGAGCACAAGCAGGGTACTTTTCAGCCCAAGTATATTTCTGCCTTAGCAAACTGGCATAGCTTGTACTATTGAGAAATTAGTTGGGATATCCTCATGCCAGACCAAATGCTTATGTTTGATACTCATTGATACCAATTCCTCAGATGTTTTAAAGGCTGGCTGAGCAGCACCTGAAGTCTTTCAGGTTTGGAGTAGACAGGATGTCTAAAATGTCCAGGTATTCTACATCCAACTGTCACCGCATCAGCAACACTTCTATGATCTAAAAGTCCCTCACCAGCTAACCAGTCTCCTTTTGGTTTCATGGCAGTTGACAAACCAACTTGATCTAACAATGATGTGTCCCAGATTCTTTGAGTACAGATGCAGTGCACTGTGTAGTACAATATGAGCTCTTCTACAAATTCATCTGATCAGATACTGATACTAGTAATGGTTCTGGGGCATCCTCAGATACTTTAACACCAACCCTGGGATGGAGCTATTGCATATTTAAAGTGTGTGCATCTACAGTGTAGCGTGTAACTACTTTCACTAGCAGAAGGTTTAAGCATTAGTTATTTTACTCACAAACACTGCCCCCTTCAGCATGTCAGGCACCACCATCGGAATGAAGCCCTGGAGGAGACAAAAGTAAAACTCAAGTTTGGCTCCTCTGCATGTTAAGAAAACAATAACGCACATTTATTTGGTATTATTTCCACATGTGTACCCTTCGCTGCAATGTGTCCAGGGCGAAGTTCTGGAGAGCAGTTTGAAGTCTGGCCCCTGCTCCCCTCAGATAGTAGGACCTGTGGCCTGAGACATGAGCTAAATGCCTACAACAGAGGACAGAGGAAACATGAGTCTTGTTTCAGTCATATAAACTGAACTGGACAACACCAAGAGGCATCCTCACCTCTGCCTGATGAGACCCAACTCCTCCCCCAGCTCTACATGTCCTCTGGGCTTGAAATCAAATTCTGCAAAGAGAGACACACGTTATTATACATGAATTGGGGTTTTTTTGCACATGTGGCAGAAGAGCATGTAAAGTCGGTTCACCGGTCACCTGGTTTCTGTCCCACAAGCTCCACCACCCTTGCCTGGCTCTCATCTCCAACTGGCTGGAAAAGGAAAGAGAAACTTCATAGCATAACTCCTTCATCAATCTTAAGACGAGCTGAGCGTGCAGTATGTCCTTACCACATCAGGGTGTGTGGCGTTGGGCAGTCTGAGCGCTCGCCTGTAATATTCCTGATCTAGCTCAGTGTCTTTGGCGTAGAGTTGATTCAGCCTGTTGCGGATCTCCCGACCCCTTTGCAGAGACTGAGTGTATTCTGGAAGCTGCAGGACAAACAACAAAGCCTCAGTAGTGGCCCCAAATGCGATGTATTGCAGAGACAAGAAAATGCCAAGATTGATGCAATAAGTTAAGTGAGCTGAACTTACACTGGCAAGGACTTTCTTGTCGTTCTTTTTCTGTGAGGAAAAGATTATTCATGTTATGATGCAGCTTCATACTCTGTGACCAGACAAAAAATGTAATAACCTTTACATCAGGGCCTATACATAAATGACCTATAGCTCTGTGACATTTACATTTCTGTGCTGGTGTGACAATGCTGCTCTCTAACTGCGCATCAAAAAAGCTTGTCTGCAGTGGGATCCCTGCACCACTGTGTAGAGTTTCTTTTAGTTTAGTGGTAGTTGAGCAGATCATGTGGGAGCTTGTGCTAATCCATGGTTTGTCATCAGTTATGTGCTTCATATTCAACGTGGTCTGTTCAGTTTAGCGGCTAGAAATGCTAATGAGATAATGCACTGCTACAAAGCAGACCAATCATAGTAGTTACTGTGGCATGAAGCTACATCTCAGGGAAATGCACATCAGGCTACTGCATAGCAGCTGGGAAACATATGACATAGATTTAATGCAAAAGTATAATTGAAGGTTAAATCTTTGTAATTCTCCAAGGAATCTGCTACTCTGTGGCTAGTCTGCTGACTCGAGTTTCTCTGCTTCAAACAATGTTCCTGCTGGAGCTGGAGCTAATAAATGTTGAGCAGTTAATGAAACAACTGCAACAGAAAAGAGGGGAGGTCTCTCAGTGGATGGTGTGACGGAGGCAAAGGATGGAGAATCTTCTGTGGTTGTCCTTGGCCACAAACAACAACAACAAACGAGCTTTGGACCAGTCACAGTTGTTGCGGTCAGTGTCACTGTAGGTACATTCCTGAGGAGGTCCACATCAGGCTATGGTGTAAATCTGACACTGTACCATAAATGTGTCTTTACTCACCACTAGTGATTTTACTGTGTTGCTAACACTTATCTTCTCCGTCTCCAGCTCAGAGATCTCGGTCCTTACTGTCTGAAGCTCCTGCCACACACATACCTGCAGCGTAGACACATTAACATACTGTGAGCATGATCAAATGAGAAGTATTGTTCCCAGTTTAGATTAGATACGGGGGTCTTTAATTAAAATGTAGTTCTGTCATATGGTTTTATGAAACAAGTTACACAACAATCATGTCATTCATCTTTATATGCAAAGTGTTTCAATAAAAAAGGCTTTGCTTCCGCAGGAGATAATAGTTTTGATGTCACAATCACTTACAATTTTCCTGACATCGTCCCCTCGCAGGTCTCCTTTCCTGTTCTCCACATTAGTGATGACTTTGTCGGTCTCCTCACACACTGCGCTCATGTCCAGCTCTGGCTTGTCGCTGTAGCCTTCACGGACATGCTCGTACAAAATGCTCCGGGCTCCATGAGCAAAGCGCTGCGGGATGTATATTCTAGTCTTCTGCCTGGGACATTGTCTGGCTGCCGGCTTCAGTACAGTCAGTGCAATGCCTCCAACTCTTGCGACCATGCCAATGCAGGTCGCCATGTTTGTCAAGTGATCGACGTTGCGTTTAGGGTGCATAGGATTATCTATCAGTGGACACTTTACCAGTTTCTGAGCCCATCTGAGCCTCCGTGCACTTATGCGTTTGAATAGAGTATGTGTATATTATATTTCAATAAAAATAAAACACATTACTACAGAAAAATATTTATACTCGTTAGCATTCTTTTCTTTTCAATTCGTTCTTGAAAACGGGGGGTATTATTTCTTCCCTAAAACGTCCGTAACTGCGATAAATGCAACACGAATGCGGAAATGGGTGTTGACGGAACTGGAATTAAAATAAAACATTATAAAAGCGTTGTTTTAAATATTTACTTTAAAATAACACACGCTTCATAAAATATATGTCAACTAATCCCAGAAGGGAAGCGGAGAATATTGTAATTTCCCAAATGTTATTAAAAACACTCAGCCCAAAACAATCGTCACGAGCCAAAGGTCAGCCAATCAGATGAGCGGAAGTTTAACGTTGCGGTAATCCGGTTCAGACATGACAAGTGCGGCCGACTGGACCTCAACTCAGTCCTAATTTCCAGCCTCACAGGGTACAAAACTACCCTATTCACCGTCTCTTCGCCAAAACCGGACCTGTGTGCACAATGCCATGGTGGACTGATGTGTGTTACGACGGGCGCGTCCGTAGAGGAGGAGAATAGTCCCTTGGTAAGCTAGTTTGGTCCGTCAGTTAGTGGTGATGGTGTGTACGGGGCTGGTGGAGCAGCCAGTACCCTGACGCGTCTTCACCATAGGCCGGGACGAGCCTTTCTGCTGAGCCCGGAGGACGAGGACATCCAAATGCTTCGAAGTTTCTGATAATTAACGGAGGACTTGGACACGGTTAACCTGCTCCAAACTGCCTCACCAGTTCCTCTTGAAACTGAGACCCAACCAGCTTTCACGGTGGAAACGAGAAGAAGAGCAAAGGTAGTGGGAGCTGTACCAGTAAACCACTGCTAACAGCCTGCCTTGTCTTCTGTTATAGCCAGCTTTGTAAGGTTGTTATTAGTAAAATGAAAAACATCAGAGCAGGTTAAATGTGTTTCAAAGTGTCATTAATCTGTACTAAGATGCTATTATAATCTTTGGCTGGAAAAGCAGTGGTTTTCACAGTGATATCTGGGTCACAAACCTCTATTTATAGCACATGGTATAAATGTATGCTTAAAAATTAATGTGTACAATTTTCAATGTAGTATGTAATCTTCTGCGTATGAACATCAGATGAATGCTGTGCGGGGGGGCACAGTCACCTGGCGTCCCCAGCCATGGCAGGACGGGGACGGGGGAGGTGGGGAGCCTCTGTCGGACAGTGACTCGGAGGAGGAAGACTTCCCAGATGACAGCACCACCCCGCTGGGCGACTACATTACACATGGTGAGACAGATAAATGATGAGGCTGGGCTTTCTCTATCCATGCTCTGTCTTCTCAGTCTAATTTTTATACATCCCTCGTTTCACCTTTGCCCTCCCTTTCACTTGTCCCTCCCATTTGTCCCATGTTTTTCAGGACTGAAGCAGCTACTGGATGCTCAGCAGCTGTGTGATGTTACTCTGCTGGTGGAGGGAAAGAAGTTCATGTGTCACAGGTATGATTGCAGCTGAAGCTGATGAAGACAAAACATTCATGACAGCGTTACATGTCAAAAACGGCTCACAATGACATGAAATTGAGAAAACGTACAGATATGAAAATAAATATGAATGAAAAGATTGAAGCATTTGATCTCGTCTCAGAGTCCTTTTAGCGGCTGTGAGTCCGTACTTCCGGGCCATGTTCACCAGCCCTCTGGTGGAGTCCCGCCTCACCGAGATTCGACTGGAGGAAGTGACGCCGTCTGTCATGGAGACCGTCATCCAGTTTGTGTACACCGGCGAGGCGGGTCTGTCTCTGGACACAGCTGAGGATTTGTTTGTGGCCGCCAACAGACTTCAAGTCATGCCCCTTCAAGATCTGTGCTCCAGGTAAAGTTTACAGCACGCAGAAAGGGACTGGACACCCTGCAATGTTAATGAAATTCAGTGAGGTGTGGTGATTGTAGGCAAAACAAAGTTTGCAAACAACATGTTGTGGGGTGGGTATCTGAACTTATCTCAACTTTGAGACAATGCAATTGAGGCAACGACCATTGCGAGCATCTGATGCGATCAGTTGGGTATAACCCAATCACAGATTACCCTCAATGTTTACAGCAAGAAAACATCATCCACGACTTTGGTTTCTACCACCAAGTTCACCATGCTGATAGCAGGCCTAGAGCATTGGATGAACCCAGACAAACCAGCAGCAACACTTGCAAATAGAGAATGGTTAAATCTACAAAAGCCACCAGCTGTTGGTTACAACAGGCAAGAAGCAAATTGCTTTCTATGTGAATGGGTCTTTAATTATTAGACTTCATTAGAGTTCAGTTGGCTATGTTTTAACTTCTAAACCAGCTTCTGTCTGGATCAATTTCATTTCTTTTCTCTTATCTCTCATCCGTCTTTCTCTCCACTTAAACCCTACAGGTTTTTATTTGAGCATCTGTCGGTGGAAAACTGCCTGGGGATGTACTCCTTGGCTCGTTCTCACCACGACCAGCTTCTGCTCCGTGCCTCCCTGCGACTTGTCGCCCAGCACTTCCCCCGAGTGGCCCGGCAGAAAGATTTCCTCCTGCTTGATCACGGCACCTTAGGCAGCCTCCTGAGCTCTGACCGTCTGGGGGTGGACTCCGAGGCAGAGGTCTATGACGCGGCACGCCGCTGGGCAGAACACCAGCCCTTGGACCGCTACGCCCACATGCCAGCGTTACTTCACCACCTGCGGCCAGGGCTGTTGTCCCAGGAAGAGAGCCGAAGACTGAGCCAGGAGTTGGGGCCTGCTGCGGCTGGAGAAGGCCTTGGGGGGCCTTTGAGACCACGGGAGGGCATGTTCGAGAAAAAGATTGTCTGTGTGGACCTGACACCTCGGGAGGATGAGAATTTAGCTTCAAGAGACTACACAGTGGACTGCTTTGATCCTCAAACAGGGAAGTGGAAGAAACTGGCAGCTCTAGGTTCACTTGTCAGTCCCGGCTGCACAGCTGTGGGAGACAGGCTGTTTGTAGCTGGTGGGATCCTGCGGACAGGCTCTGTGTCTGCAGCTGTTCATGAATATGATGCTGTGTTGGACCGCTGGATAGAACGGCCTTCAATGGTCCAGCCTCGGGCTATGCTTGGTCTTCTTGGCTGTGGAGAGTCGCTCTATGCCTTGGGTGGCAGTAATCGCTCCGCTCTGCTGGACTCCAGTGAGACCCTGGAGCTGGCGACACTACAGTGGGGTCCTGGGCCTCGCCTACCGCTCCCACTCCGCGCCTTCGCATGCGCGTCGCTACGGGGACGGCTATACCTTCTGGGTGGAACCACACTTGAACAGAACCGGGCTGTGGTCCACTCAGGCGTGCTTATTTATCACACCCTGACAGACTGTTGGACACGTGTGGCGCTGGACTCTGGGGCCACCTGTCTTGCTGGAGGAGTAGCTGTGCGAGGGGGAGTCTGCGCAATCGGTGGATACATGAGGGATACCACCAAGTTCTTGGACGGAAACTACACTAATTTGGAAACTCTAGATGCTACCGGGCGTGTGCTGTTTTTTAGAGAGGGCCGGGGGTCAGCAGGAGAGAGGGAGGTGACTGGGGGAGGAGTAATGGTCAGCGCAGAGCAGCGAGGGAGCGCAGGTGGAGGAAGCGACCGAGCCCCAAGCCCTGTTGTTTTTCCTGGTTTGCCACGGAGGATAGCAGCAGGGGGTGTGGCCAGGTGGAAAAGGAGGATTTATGTGTTGGGCGGAGAGAACGGCTCGCGGTTCTATGACAGTGTGTACGTTTGGAAACCTGGCTGGCGCAGCTGGGTCCAGAGACGGGAAAAACTCCCTGGAGACACTGGAGGTGTGAGCCAGTTTGGGTGTACCACTCTAAAATTCCCTAAGAAACACATACTGTCCAGACTGAGACTAGCCAAAGAAAACTGCAAGAAACCCATTGACTAGGTCGACAGGGACCAATATGTCTAAACTTAAGGCAGCCACTCATGTGACACAGAAAGAAGCCTGGAGCTCCTCTCTATGTCACATGACCTCATGTTTTGAAATGAAGTCATAAGGAAACACCATGTCAAGTAGACTGTGATGTGTGGATCCTGTGAAATGTATCATAATCTAAAGAGAAGCAAGCAGAGTAAGCACAGCCAGGTCCTGGTTAAAATCCAGTCCACATGCATCTGAATGTACTGTTATCCACTATTTGTCAGAACAGTGAAGGGCCTGTAGTGTTATCTTCAGCTTTACGCTCCTGTCCTCTTTTTAAGATCTTTTAGAAATCGTTTTAATGCTGTGAATTTTTCGTCAGCGTCTAGTTTAGACACAAGGATACTGGCACATTTCTGACCACGCTACTTCATTTGCCTAAACCTTGTTTTGTTTGGTCTGATGTGAGCTAGCAAAGCCCTTTGACTCTGCAACTAAAGGCTAAACAAAGAAAGCAGTTTCCCTTCCAGCATCAGTTAAAAATAACCTCATTTATGTAGCACCACTATCAAAACAAGTTAGTAAATGGTTTACAAAGTCACAAGTGAAAGAAAGAAACATGAATCATGTGATAGTAAATAAAAGTAGGCACATCACAGAATAGACCTCAGGCAGCATGTTGGGATCAGGGCCAGCCCCAAGCGTGCCTTAAAGGAAGTCATTCAAAATCAGCTGCAGATTGATCTGAAGGTCGTTGGATTTTGTGAGCAGTGTTGCTGCTGTAGTCTGGACCAGTTAGTCTGGACCAGTTAGTCTGGACAAATTAAGGGAGGCTTTCCTTTAAAGAGTGATCCAACCAGAATGTAATGAAAGCATGGAGAAGAGAATCTGGACCTGTGATAATAAATAGTTGAAATGAAGTAAACTTTGAAAAATTATATGAGAATCATTTTAAACATATATTTAACCGAACTCCCCTGAACTTGAAACATCAATTTGGGCTCTGGCTTTCAACAATTGTTGAAGTCATACAGTATATGCAGAAACATGGTGCCGAACTTAGATGAATGTTTGGTTGATGGTAAAAAAATTACTTGTGGTGCAAATCCTGTACTGTATATAAAGGTCTTGGTTGACATTTCGTTTGTACTGTGGTGTTAGGTCGTTTCATTTCCTTACTGTCCACGTAGAGTCACTGACATAAGTTAGAAACGTTATTCATCAGCTGTAACCCCGACATCAAGTCAGGTAACGTGGTCTCAGAGACTAGTACCTACTGGTGCAGCAGCATCTCTGGAACCAAATCACTAACATGCAGCTTCAAATTTGTTGCTTCCACATCACAACTTAAAAGCACACAAACACACCCATGCTGGAAAAACAACTTCCCAACTTGGGAAATTAGATGTTGGGAGGAGCATATGAATGCAGGAAAACATCTGTCAGACAATCCTGGATTTAGCCCGGTTGTGTTCTTGGTCCAGACTGTTGTTTTTGAGATGTGGTTGAACTATAGGCAGAGGAGTTAAAATCTTCAGATGAGAGCGGAATAGACAACTTATGTACAGTTTTTTTTTCAGTATTTGTTCTTGAACAGTTAGAGATCAATGGGGGAGATTGTGTTTGAGCATGTACTTCCATAAACAGAAGAAGAGCCTCCAGCTCTGTCTTTGAATCATGACTCCAGCCTCGGCACTGATCACAGTGGAGAAACGCTCGGTGTGTTGTGTGTACATTGTATCAGAGGCTCATTTACACAGGAAGGTCTGATCTATTTGTCCCAATGTACAAAATGGTATAAGGAGATTAGCCATGGCTAGTTTGAACTCCTTGTTCTCACTAAGCACGCAGTCACATCCCTCCAACTAAATGTGGAAAACATAGAACAAATGGTGTCTTTTTACTTGGCAGACATTGTTCTTACATTTCAGTGTTTTGAAATGAATGGAAACATCAGGCTGAAAAACAAAAAGAGCGTTTTGGAATGAAGCCGACCCCTCCAGTAAAAATCAGACTTTCTGGTTTTAGTTAGATATCACTGACAAGACGAACGATAAGCAGCCATCTGGGAATAGAGCTTACGCTGGGGAAGTTCTGGGGTTTTTCCTTATGGGCTGGTCTAGTGAAAGCAAGCTGCAACAACAAAACATGATTGAGATAATGGCTTTATGCAATCAGTCCGCAGGTGATGAGGAGGAGAGAGCAGCACTGAGCGTGTAAACACTTACAAGTGTGAACTACTGAAATGGACTAAACAAAACACTCTTAAGTCCTGTTTCAGGTTTGACATGTTAAGTCGAGATCAGTGCTCAAGTAGATTACTCCTCCATTCAAGACTTATAATATAATAATATACAAATATTTATTGTATTTGGTGTGGGATAAATAAAGGATCTAGATAAAGATAAGATTGTCTCTTATAAGATAAGAGACAATCTTATCTTATAAGAGATAATCTTATCTTTATCTAGAATAGTCTTAACACAGAGATTAACTACTGAATGTTACTGAGTGATTTGAAGCAAGTTAGAGCACAATCCATCAATCGTATCAACAGGTGCAGCTAATTCCTTCATTTTATTATTATATTGATGCATCACACAAAATAGAATGAGTCGCAGCCTATTGCATATTAGATCAGGGCGTTGTTACAAGCGAGATGAACAGATGAGTCAGACAGGGGCACTGTTAAAGTCTTTGCACGGATTATTCGTTGAGACACTTGTTATTTTTTATAAATCTGTGACTAGTGACTGGGGCCTTTTTTTGTCGCCTCTGACCTTCAGTATCCTTGTGTTTAGACTCTCACTCTTCTCGTTCCACTCGGCTGCACTGAACCAGCTGACTAATGCGATCCAAAATCAAACCACCCTCTCATCTCTCCAGATCAAAATGTTCTAGTGGCTCACCTAATGAACGGAAGAGTGGAATTTCCCCGTATTACCCAGCTAACAGCAGATGTCTTTGTCGCTTAACACCTCGATTAAAACACCGTGGTCTTTGCCGGTCTTCATATTATGTAAAACACAGTAGATGATGCATTATGTGCTTTAATTTATTCTGCTATATGTGCGTACAAGATAAAATCAAACTCCAGGATTCCTTCTTCAGTACCCACCTCCCGATTATCAGTTTAGTTGTGATGGTGAAAAGTGTAAGTGGTGGTGTAGCAGGTAGCAGACACATCGGGAGGGCTTTCTCTTCTCTTTGAGCTCATTGTGGTATAAACTCCTGGCAGGCCTGATAGGGGGGGGGGGGGCTGGGATCCTGAGAGACAGTATGGTCTCTTCATATTGTTTACAGTTCCAGGTATTTGATTTTAATACCTGAGTGTGGCTGACCAAAATGCATTTAAAGGAAGGTATAGGTAGCAAATAAGGTTCTTTATTTAAGTACACGCGATTTAAAAGTGACTTTGTTTTGTCGTGAGCTTCAGTTTGTGTTTCTAGAAAACGTCCTGCCTCGCAGCCAGCTTTATTTCCCACAGCGCGGTCTGAATTTCCACCCTGATGAGCTGGTTTCTTTTCCCTCGGCGTGCTTATGGCCTTCGCAGCACGTGAACAGTGATGGTGTAGCATGCATGTTTTCTGCGCTGAGGCGTGAACCTGCTCAACACAAGCTCTTTGCACACATCCACGGCAACATGCCGCGCGCCTGTCCACAGACTCAAAGCTGCCCTAACTCAAAGATTTGTACAACCTAATGATATTTTGTGAACTGAAAGGCAAAGGGATGCTTTGATAAAAGAAGTGCTATGGAACGATTAAAGGACTGTTTGCTTATATGTGTTTTGACTCTGACCTTTTTTACATGCATCTTGTCAGTGATCAGAAACAAACTTGTGTTTTTAAGTGTAATTATTCGCTGTTTATTTGTTCAGTGAAACATCCATCCGTTTATTATCTGTTACTGCTTATCCTCTGGAGCAGGGGTGTCAAATATACAGGCCGTGGGCCAAAATCGGCCTCGTCAGAGTGTCTAATCTGGTCATAGATTTTAACTTACTTTTCAATAAAAGTAGCTGCTGTTCCTATTATGTCCAGTATTAAACTGAACTAAACAGCAAACAACAATGTGCCAAAAGTTCACTTATTTCTCTAAAGAGATTTCAGCTTGTTTTTAAAATGATAGCTCATTAAATGTCACGTTTTCATAATGTACTTGTACGTCTTTACACTAAAACAAAGGAAAAATGTTTGAGTTGTTGTTATTTATAGCTTATTATGTGGTTATGTTACTGGCCCGGTCCACTTGAAATCAACCTGGGCTGCATGTGGCCCCTCAACTAAAATGACTTTGACACCCGCGCTCTGGAGGGTGAATGGGGCTATCCCAGCCATCACTGGTTGAGAGGCAGGGTACACCCTGGACAGGCTGCCAGTTCAGTACGGGGCTAACACAAAAAACAAATGTTCACACTCTCATCCACCTCCTTGGCTGATTTGGATCAATAAATGTAACAAACATGCATTTGAACTGTGGGAGCTCCCTCACACTTTCAGCAGGTTGAAACCCTTCTTGCTCTGAGGTGACAGTGCTGACCACAGTGAAAGCAGTAATGATTTTTACTTTAAGTCCATAGACAGAAGCTACGTGGGCATGAAGGACGAACACTTTGCCATTTCTGCAAGTATTGAAATCCAACTACAAAACTGAATGGCTGTTTTTCAGACTGGTGTTAATAATTACGGTAATAAATAATCTGCTGAATCTGCCTATTGTTCAAACTGACCAAAGTTCTCACTGGGAACGACCACCACGACTCTTTAGGATTCGGATTTTTGTAGATGAAGGTCATTTAGAAGCTGTAGACAAACCAGAGACTACTTGCCTTGTGTAGGAAGATAATTGGAGCAATGGACAATCTCTCTTCAGAAAAGGTGACCATCAAAAGCCCGGCAGACATCACCATCATTGTGGCATACTTCATCGTGGTTATTAGTGTTGGCATTTGGGTAAGTTCACCTGAGAGACTCTCACTGAGTAAAATATGCTTAAAAAATACTGTATTTGGGAATAATCAGATTTCTCTGTGTCCAGTCCATGCTACGGACCAAACGTGGGACAGTCGGGGGATATTTCCTTGCGGGGCGCACGATGACCTGGTGGCCGGTGAGTTAAATATAGACCTAGATGAGTAAATGTATAGTACCCGCTAGTTTGGGCTTGTATTCTACAAACTGCAGAACTGAAATGCCTGTTAATTTAGAAATAGTGTTGTTATTACACCATTTGTCCACCAGAGGTAGCGTTGACTCGTTTCATCCAACTGCCCTGCTGTGAAGCAATCAGGAAATGTTTTAATTAGCAAAAATGCTTGTTCACATATGTATAAAAGATACACGCGGGTATCATCATCATCATTCCTTAAATTCTCTTGTGGATGTTAAAACCTTTGCTTGTTTGTTGTGATCATTCCCTCCTGTTCATAATGAACATTAATCTAGTTTAAATGTAACCGCACGCTTGATGTACCTGCCTTTATAGGTCGAAATGCCCTCAGTCATACAAGGTCATGTGTATATGTGCATGGTGCACACTTGAAACACACACAACTAGAGTCTGTTAACAACCAGCCACCTGTAATTAGAGGATGTTGATCAGATGAAGCTGTGGCGTCCTGTTTCTTCACAGTCAGCGGGAACAACCTACTGTTTAACGGCCAGAAACTCCAGACTTGAGGTGTAAATGTGTGAGACGTCTTGGTGGACAGGTTTTAAGACTGTTACTATTCCTCCACTGTAGCTCGACCACTATCACACAAAGAATCTGTAACTTTCAAAGATATCCAGATGATTTGTTAAACTGCACAGTGTCTCGTACACTGGTACCATGTCAGGAAGTGTAACTGCTTGAATGAAAAGGACGAATGATTGTAGCAAAAAAAACCTGTTTTAGTGCCCATACAGACCTCTAACTGTTGTTCTCATCTTAATAAGCAGCAAAATCTTGTGGTTGCATCTAACCAAGCGGCTATATAAGCTGTTATAAACGTTCCCTGCTAATTTTTCTCTGCTTTGTGCAGTTATTCTCTATGTTACTGCAGTCAAATCCCTTGGTCGTGTTAGGATTTGCTGTTTCATGTTGTTTCTTGCAGGTTGGTGCGTCTCTGTTCGCCAGCAACATTGGTAGCGGTCACTTTGTGGGTTTGGCAGGGACCGGAGCAGCCAGTGGCATCGCCGTGGGAGGCTTTGAGTGGAATGTAAGTCGCCTTCAAATATTAAGTTTTAATTTAATCACATTGTAATGCCTGGGATGCAACGCTACACGGCCTGCTGCTTACTGGGACAGCTGTGTGTTGTCAACATGCCAGGCTCTGTTCATCGTGCTGCTGCTGGGCTGGCTGTTTGTGCCCGTCTACCTCACGGCGGGGGTAAGCAGTTCACTCTGTACGTTCGTTTCAGTCCATTAAAAAAGTGTATCATTCACTAACGGGGTGATATAACATGATGTGTCAGGTGATCACGATGCCGCAGTACCTGAAGAAGAGGTTTGGTGGGACCAGGATCAGCCTCTACCTCTCGGTCATCTCTCTGTTCATGTACATTTTCACCAAGATCTCAGTGAGTCATTGTGTCAAAGCACTCGGTTAGGAAAAAAAAAAAAAATACATATGTAGTGTTAAATCATTCCCTCTGTGACTCTCTCCAGGTGGATATGTTTTCAGGAGCTGTTTTCATCCAGCAGGCGTTGGGGTGGAACATCTATGTGGCCGTCATCGCCCTTCTTTTAATAACAGCTTTGTACACAGTGACAGGTGTGTATGCACATGGGCATTTAAAAATAAAACTGTGCATATAGTTACGTTTACCTTTTGTTCTCCTGAGGAGTAAATAAATGTAGCAGGACTCTGAAATAATAATCTAATCAGAAGTGACTTAGTTTGTGTGAGTGTGAAGTCAAAGAAAAAAAAGCCAGCAATATAAAACGGGGTTGTGAAGTTTGAAAGTTGAAGGCAATGACAGGGCAGTGAGCATTGTGGGAAATGTAGGATTAAGATATTTTGAGGTGTGTGTGTGTTCCCAGGTGGCCTGGCAGCGCTGATGTACACCGACACGGTGCAGACCTTTGTCATCATTGCTGGGGCCTTTTTTCTCACTGGCTACTGTAAGTACAAACTTACAAAGCTGCATTTAATTCACATTAATTCACATTTTGCACGACATACAGTTAACATTTTTGGCTTCTGCCAGGCCTGCATCCATGTCTCTCACAGAGCAGCTCCGCAACAGGAAAGATGTTAACCAGGGTTAGTAATCATTAATTTCACTGCAGAGGAGTACGGCATGCTGACACTGCAGAGGCTCACAACTGTCAACCTCCAGCTCCATGACAACAAGCTCCCCTTACAACTTTACTGAATTCTTTAAATAAAAAGTCCATATTTATCAGAGTCTAGTCCTGGGGTGGATTTTAGACAAAGTCCAAGAGGGGAAGCAGAAAAGATAAAAGTGGGAGGGAAACCAGCGTTCTGAGCGTTTGTACATTGGTGATGCATTGAGCAGTTAGCGCTGACTCAGCAGCTGTCACACATCTCCAGTTAGGACAAAACAAGACAACAAGATAGTTCTGGACTATTGATCCGAGAAATTTAAAAATACCATACATGGTTTTGGGAAATCATGTGTGAACTGTGAGTGTCATTCTACTGTATTCCAGTAGTCAACATGCCTTCTCTGTGATTTATCTCTGTGACCCTCTGAATGATCAGGACCCCTTTCTGCTCCTCACCTCTAGCCTTTGCTGAAGTGGGAGGCTACAACTCCCTGCTCGAAAAATACAGATCTGCTATACCAGCTAATGTCTCCTCCATGGACCCCCAGCGCTACAACATCTCGACTCACTGCTACACCCCCAGACAGGACGCCTTCAGCCTGCTGAGGGACCCGACCACAGGGGACATGCCCTGGCCTGGAGTGGTGTTCGGGATTGCGATAGTGGGAGGCTGGTACTGGTGTACAGACCAGGTGAATTCACCTCTCAGTCTAACCCTGATGGTTAAAGCGGTTTGCTGTTAGTGGGGAAACATATTACATAACAACACATTAACATATAAAATCTTAACTACACTGACAGGCCTGGTTACAACTAATTTGTTCACATTTCCCCACTGTTCCTTGGATTTGACGAGTTTTGTCACTCTAGCATCTTAATAATAGAAGTGTGACACGGTAACAATGATAAATAAATGACAAAAATGGCAGGCTAGAGGATGACATACTATATAGAGAAGGTGGAGATGGGTATATTTACAAGGATTAAGGGACTAAAACCAGGAGACTGATGTAGCAATGGCATGGAACCAAAGCCCATATTTGCCCTTAGACAGTACACAGTAAAGTACAGTGTATAAATACCATATAATGTAGTTCATTGCATGCATATGCATAAAAGCCTGTGTAGACGTGTGGCGTGTTCAATGATCATCTTAAAAAGAATAAAAATGAAGATTAGTATTGTTTCATACTTTAGGTTTAAACTGTTTACATGGATTCCTTTACTACATCTAAAACATGTCACATGGCTGTTCCTAGCAGCTTTGCCTATCCTGGAGGAGCAGGAAGCAGCGTAGCCACAAGACCCAGACTAACCAAATGATCTCAGCTCAGTCCCCTGACCGTAATAGCTGTATTCTCCGTGTCTTGTTTCTCCAGGTGATCGTGCAGCGCTGCCTCGCAGCTCGTAGCCTCACCCATGTGAAGGCGGGCTGCATCATGTGTGGCTACCTCAAGCTGCTGCCTATGTTCCTCATGGTGTTCCCCGGCATGATCAGCAGAGTGCTCTACCCAGGTGCATGGCTTACACTGTAGTCTTGTCAAGCCCCATTAAAGCAAGGCTGACAAAAAAAAACGTGTGTCCATCTTCCTGCAGAAGAGGTTGGCTGTGTGGTCCCTGAGATCTGCAAGAGGGTTTGTGGGACAGAGGTGGGCTGCTCCAACATTGCTTATCCTAAACTAGTGGTGTCAGTCATGCCCAATGGTAAGAGCACCCAACTGCTGAACATCCAAAATATGTTTTACCTCACGTGCCTTATCCTTCATAACCTCTAACCTCTTCCACTTTTCTCTTCCCACCACCTCTGCATGGAGGTTTGCGAGGTCTGATGCTGGCGGTGATGCTGGCTGCTCTCATGTCCTCTTTGGCCTCCATCTTTAACAGCAGCAGCACTCTGTTCACCATGGACATCTGGACACGCATCAGACCCCAGGCCACAGAGCGCGAGCTCATCGTTGTAGGCAGGTAATCAGAGGATGTTACCATAATCTTTCATTTATTAATTTTTAATAATGAGTAAAAATAAAAAAACATATACTGTTCATTTTGATATGAGTAGAAGCAAATCTGACTGCTCCCTCATACACTGATCAGCCACAACATCAAACGTGCCACTGATCATCATTTTAAAGTCTTTTCTGCTGCTAACGTCCTGGTGCCGTACACCTCCAGGATGAGTGAGAACTGTTCAGTGTTCACAATATTTTTGCAGGTGGTCTTAATGTTGTGGTTGATTTATGTATACTGCACAATGTGCACTGGAGAGACTCAGCTACTTTGGCTTTAAAGGTTAAGGGTAAGAAAAGTAGAATTTCTCAGCTGGATTCTTATTTTCATTTGAATGTAATTAATACAAGGGCTTCTGTTAAAAGCCATTCATTATGACTAATTGTGCACTTGTTAATACACACAGTGTGATTCCACTGCTATTGAACACTGTATGAAGGTGTGATATTATGAGCTGAAATGAACAGGTTCCTCCTTTGTTCCTCTCACCCACAGAGTCTGGGTTCTCTGCATTGTAGCCGTCAGTATCTGCTGGATCCCTGTGGTCCAGGCGGCTCAGAGCGGTCAGCTGTTCGATTACATCCAGTCGATCTCAAGCTACCTGGCTCCCCCCATCACCGCCGTCTTTTTCCTGGCTGTGTTTGTTAAGAGGGTCAATGAAAAGGTGAGGCAGCACCCATCAATGATGAGAACGTTATGATGTAAGGTCACATGGTGAGGTCACATCTACCTGATGTCTCATCTTCCAGGGGGCTTTCTGGGGCCTGGTAGGTGGTCTGGTGATGGGTCTGTGCCGGATGTTGCCTGAGTTCTGGTTCGGTACTGGCAGCTGTATTTTCCCATCTAACTGCCCTTTCCTTGTGTGTGGGATCCATTACCTCCACTTCGCCATCATACTCTTCTTCTGTACATCAGTGCTGGTGCTGCTGGTCAGTTACTGCACCGAGCCCATAGAGGACCAACATGTAAGTGATGCACACAAGTAGCCACATTAAAACCAAGTGAATTAAATAACGTTGACCATCTTGTGACAATTTATTGTTCTGTTGGGAAACACTTGGACCCGGCATTTGTGTGGATGTTACTTAGACATGTAGCACCCACTTAGACCAGACCAGGCACCCCCACCCCATAGCAATGACACTCCTTGATGACATCAGACATCCCCAGCAGGATGCAGCCTGACACAGACACACACACAAAAACAGTTTAGAGACAACTCGAAAGACACGAAAGACTGCACAAGGTGTGGACCTGGCATACAATTTCACTAGATCCCAAACTGATCAAGTATCTGTGGGATGATCCATAGAGGCCTCCTCCCCTCAACCCATACGACCCAAAGGCCTCCACTAACAACATTCTGTTACCAGACACCACAGGACACCCTCAGAAGGACCATGTCCATTCTTTAATGGGTCGCTCAACTGTTTCAGATGCACAAGGGAGACCTACACAATATTAGACAGGTGGTCATAATGTTATGCTTGACTGGTACACAGTACTTGCTCTATTCAAAGATTGACTGACCCCCTAAGACCTAATTTATTAAAGTCCATGGCATTCAATAGAACATTTACACATTTACCTAAGGGTACTCTGTCCCTGCTTCCAGCTCCATCGTCTGGTGTTCAGTCTTCGTCATTCCAAAGAGGAGAGGAAAGATTTGGACTGGGAGCAAGAGGAAAAAGGGAGAAGAGCCAGGAGAAAGGCCAAAGACAGGATGAAGGCCAATAGCGATACAGGTAAGACAGAAAGGAAATCAGTCACAAACCCACACTCGCAACGAGTACTTACCTTTTCTCCCTTTTCAGCGGTTCAGCAAGAGGAAAAGTCTGGTATCTGTCGCCTGATTGGCCGTTTGTTTGGCCAGGACGCAAGCTCCCAGGACTGCGAGGAAGATGCTCCTGAGGTGTCAGAGCTGATGCCTGACATCAGTGAGAAGCCAGTGTGGAAATATGCTGTGGATGTGAACGCTCTAGTCATGATGACTGTAGCAGTTTTCATGTGGGGATACTACGCTTGATGGGGTCTTCTCCCCCCCCCAAACTTAAAAATGTTAAATTGTTAGTTTGTATTTTGATGCGCTACAATTGGAACTAAATCAATTAAAGGAAATGAGCGCACCAGTGCTGCCATCTGTTGGTGATGACTTGTCACTGCAAAAATAGGTTCTTATTATCCAAAATAGTTCAGAAAGGTCAGTAGGTGATGCAATTATACTAGCAACAGTCTCACTAGAGGTTATAGTCCTTCACTGCATTTATACACTGTTTAAAAGTGTGTGTAATAAAACTCTATAGGCTAGTTCAATCACATTAAAATGCCATTACCATCTATGGTTACATTTTGATTCAATAAATCAGTCTTAAAAGGTGTGAGAATACAAAATGATTTACGTTAACTCAATAAAGCTTCAAGCAGCCCTGATTTTTGTTTCTGACTTCCTGTGAAACTATGGCTCAGAACAGTCCTAGAAGACAACTACAAAGCAGTGAACTGGATGTCAGACGCCGATAACACTGGAGTGTCTATCCTTTGGCCCTTTATGCATTGAATGGTTTGTATTTACTTTCGTTTGGTTATTTAAGCAGCTATAATGCTATCACATGTAGTATGAAAGCTGTTGATGTGGCTGTTAATCACATGGCGATAAGATAAGCATTAGTGCTGCCATTGTACAGAGCAAATAATTTAATCAACCGTTTACATACAGCTTAAAAGACTTGCAGACTCCGTGTTCAGACACCACACCAACCAGGTAGTGATTCAGATTTCCAGTTTTAATCATCACTTCTGTTTTTATTTAAGCAGATATTTCCCATTAGCATTGTACATGTCTGGAGTCCCATGACTACCCAACCATCTTCCCATCTCCATGCAGAGTTTCAGCATCATTCATCACATCTGTCCAGTCTGTCAGCTCGCAGGGTTCTGGGAGTGTAAAAGCAAGGGTGAGGGGAAAGGAGGGGGAGAAAGAGGGTTTTTTGTTTTTTTTTCCATGAATGAAGAGTCAGAGCCACCACCAGGCACTGTTCATCTTACACTCTCACGCTAAGAGTTCCGGGTGGATCCAGTAGAGCTGGATGAAGTCTGTCAAGCATCTGAAATCTAGCCACTTACAGGGTCCTGTGCAACTCCCAAAACTCTAGCTCATCTGTGAGGTATCTGACGCCTCAGTCTCCAGCAGGGTGGGAAAGAGGTAGGGGGCTTTTAAGGCTGGAAGCTGGTGTAGAGAGTTTCTGCGGTCTGTGGTAGTTGGTTTCACCCGCTTCGAAGCATGAATGACGGCTTTGGCAAACACTGCCCTCTGCCGAATCGGAGGACGGAGAGGTGGAGGAAAAGGAAGAGAGCTGGGGCTTAAAACAAAGATGGAGCATTCAAAAAAAATAATAATAATACATCTTTGCAAGATGAGTAGGGCGACAGACTGATACAGGGAGAACACAGTCCTCAAGAATAAAAGCAAATACAACAGCAAACATTCTCTGACACACACCCCAATAAAACAGCCAAACAAAAACAAAATGGCAAACAAGCAAGTCAATCAAACCATACAAAGTGACATCAGGCCTTTCCAAAGTGACATCAAGTTTCTCTTTTTAATCCCACTCTACCCCCCTGGTCTAAATCAAGTCCATCTCCCATAATTCTCTGTAAACCAGAAAGTAGTCAGTGGCTCCTCTTTATGGCTGGTCAGCAAGGTTAGGGTCCACTCTGAAACAATGACAGGGGTCTCGGATCTCAACAGGTCTCAGTGAGACTGGCTAGTACGCAGAGACTGTGCCCGTCTTAACCAATGGTATGGCTATTTCAGAATTAACATCAGTGACACAGGCAATGATTTCAGCAGCATCATCAGGGGACTGATCAACATAGTACAACATTACAGCACATTCAGAAAGAAAAGCATGGTGTGGGACAGGTACAAATGGCAATCTTGTACAACGGAAAGTCAAGTTTGCTTTATACAATCACATTTCTATAGTAATGCTGAACATTCCCCCACTGAAACGTTTTACATGTGTTGGACTCAGCACAGCTCATTCCTTGAAGCACCATTGTACAGCGAACATGGAAGTTGTGATACAACACAGAACATAGAACAAATACTGGGAATAGTAAGCAGGCTCTAGGGCATTACATTTCTATGCGTCACTTTATGAATGCTAATCTCAATCAAATACACTGCAAAGTTTTCACATGAATTACCTAACAACCATGTGCAGAGTTAGACAGAAACTCAAATGATTATGAGGCAGAAAATGGGCTGAATGACAGCAGCAGGAGGGGACCCCAACCCTGGTATGCAAACTTTTAAAAAGTAGCCACTCTGGAGCACAGTGGGGGGAGAGAAGGACTCTGGGGGTTTTGGAAAAAAAAAAAAAGGCAAGGAGAGTGACACACCCCTCTTCCTACTTTTAACATCTCAACCTTCCTCTGCTGAGAGCAAGTATGAGAGAGGAGTGCTGGAGCAAAGGAAAACAAAATAGTACTGGAGTGCTCGTTCCTCCTTGTACTCCTCTCTGTTCACCTGTTTATCTTCTGACCAGAGATGTGAAGGTGAAAGGAGGAGGTACACACAATGAGATGAGAGTTGGTATGTTTGAGGTGTACCCCTTCCTCTCTACCTGGCCTCCTCCCTCCTGTCCTCCCTCTTGGTGCGAATGGGCGTAGAGCCATCAGCTGGCTGCTGGACCCAGTTGTTGTCATGGAGCCCAACGCGACAGCCTGGTGTGTCCTTGTCTGTACGCCGGCAGCACATCCAGTAGGAACGTCCATAAGGCAGGTCATGGTGGTAAGGTTTGGGGTGCCAACGGCACAAAGAAACATCCCCGCGCTCATACTGTCGCTTACACTGCTTGCAGGGATCATCCCTGTACAGAGGGTCTTGATTCCAGCGTGAATCCACTGCCCGCACCCCATATGTCTCGATCAACACCTTAAAGTAGTGGCAGGTGCACTTGAGGGCTGCCAAGGAGCGCGTTGGCAGATAACTGAAAATATTGACCATGATGTGGTCAGGGAGCAGTAGCATGTATTGTCGTGGTTCAAGGAGCCGCTGGATCTGAAAGCGGATCTCCAGGAAGTCATGGGACACGTGACGATAGAGGCGACACAGTGAAGGGTCTGAACAGTCTTCCGCAACGCTGGGAGAGTCTGGTCGAGTTACGCGCTCCCCTGAGCCCACTGCCACCCCTGTCCCAGGACTGTTGTTGTTGGCACAGTCCAAAGAGCAAATTCCTGACCCACTGCCAGCACCCGTTCCTTTTACATCCTCCTCTGGGCCCCGAGGTGGTTGGAAGAAAAAGAGCTGTCCAGGTGGAGGATCATCCGATGACGGGTCAACAGAGCTTCCTACACCCGTACCACTCCCTCCTCCGCTAGGCATAGCAAAACACACCGTCTCCTCTTGCACATTCTCTGTACTGTCCTTGCCATAAAACACACATTGGTCCACAGCACCTGTCACCACCACCTCCACATGGAACCCAGTCACTCGCTCCCTTCCCACACCCACAGCTTTCTTCTCCCCAGAGGAGAGCTCCTGGGTTGTGTCCGGGCTGCCACAGGCCGACCTGTCCGGGTGATGAAGGTCTCCATCTGTTTTGGGGGCAGCAGTTGTGGCAGCAAGCAGCAGACTACTGGGATCTCTTGATGAGGGACTGACAAGCTGGTAGAGGTCACAGGTGATTTTCTCTTTGGCCCTTGCTGCTGCCTGATTACTCCCCCCACCACAACTCATAAACATACAACGGGACCGGCCAGCTGGCTCCAACTGAGAGCGTGGGTCAAGATTTGACACTCGGAAAGCTATCCTAACCTCACCATGACTGTGGCTGGGGGGTGGAGGTGGTGTTACAGTGCCAGACTCGACCCCTCTCCTACGCTCCCTTTCTCTGTCTCGACTAGAAGAGTCTAGTCCAGTGCCGGGGCCCAGATGGAGCCGATTCTCCAGGTTCTGGGACTCAAAATGTGCGATGGCTTGAGCTACCCTCAATGATTCCTGCTGCTCTTCAAACTCCTGGTCTGTTTGGATGGGAGATGATGACGACTCCCTGGCTTCTTTAGAGGGTTGGCCATCTGAACTGTCTGACACGAACACCATAGAAGAGGTGTCTGACACTGTGCCACGGAGAAGAGTGTGCTGGTGGGGGCTCAGGCCCTGACTGTGAGTGGTATTGGGAGGTTGGTGTTGGTTCCCATGAACAGCCACAATCCCCTGAAGGGCCATGGCAGTCCTCTGCTCAACCAACGCAACCATCTCTGCCACAGAAAGCAGGTCGGTCTCATTAACCCCATTAAGGGGCTCATCAGGGCTAGGAGGTGCAAGGGAGGAGTCATGGCTGTGTTGTGATTCTGAGGCTTGGGAGCGTGTTGGAGGGTCATAGGATGAGCATCGTCTTCGTCTTTTGGCTTTACTACAGTCAGTAGCCCAGTTACCTTTAACCTGTGAACAAGAGATAATCATGTTTAATTGAAAAATAACCAAATTCAAGAAAGAAAGACCCTGCTGCATGTATTATTTTTAGCTCCTTACCTTCATGGCGCTAGGTCTGGGCTGGCCTGCTCCGCTGAACTGGTGTGCAACGAAGAAGGCAATCTTCTCCTTGGTGTTGCCTGGCTTAATAACATACCAGGTGTCTAACAGTACACGGCCATCTTCCATCTGGGACCCTGAAGATGGTGGTGAAGGAGGGGCTGAAGGGGGCTGAGGGGTCTGGCTCTGTGTTTGGGAGCTTGACTCAAGCTCAGGTTCTGGTGGAGTGTTCTCTGAGCCCACATCCTCCTCTTCTCCATTCTCTTCCTGCACCCCCACTATCATCCCTACATCTTCACTTCCATCTGCTGTCCTTCTAGCATTTGGAGAGGGCTCAGCCTTGCAGAGGGAGGGGGACCCTGCCCCACCACCGCCGCCTCCTCCACCACTGCCCCCTGAGCCTGGGCTCCTAGCTTTGTTCTGGGAGTAGGTGCCAAAGGGACGTGGGCACCACAGCCGGATGTGGGAGAAGGTATCTCGGTCCATCAGGATGCGGACCACCGTGGCATATCGGCATCTATGCTGGGCAGCAGAAACCAACAGCTCTTTTCATTGTTGACTCTCTGTCCTGGTGCCAATTTGATAGGCACTATGACCAAGCTCACCAGCAAAATCTGCATCAGAAGATAAGAGGAAATGGTGGAGAATAGTGTTAATCAATGCAAACAGTGTTCAAATCTCTACAGTAACAATGCTCATCAGTGCTAGGATTCATTCAGATGATCAATGACCAGCTGAGGCTGTAGTGAATAGTTGCCTCAAGGTATTCAAATAGAGTATTATCAGACCAGCAGTCCAGCCAATAGACTGAAGAGAACTATCGTTGTTCTACTATCACAATTAATCACAACTGGCCTGCCTCCTACTTTGACTAAACTCGATTAGCAGTTACATTTGCTACTTTGTACCAAGACCATCTCCCCTGTATTGGAGCCTCAAAATCAAATTAAAGGGATTCAATTTCAGGTTTGGGATATGCAGCCTGCAAATTAACGGGATGAAAGATGGAACACAAAAGCACCAAATGGACTCTCCTCTCTCTCCCTCTGCATCCCGGTGCTTCAAAGAGGACTTGCTTAATAGGAGGCAACACAGGGAGGAGCAAGCGGGCATATGCTGGACCTATTTTTAGAAAACAGCAGGGGGGGGGAGTGGTATTGAAACTGCTGTGGCTGTCCTCACCCCCTTCTCCAGCCAAAAGAGCCTGTGCTACAGGCTAGGGGGGAAAGCCTCTAGTCTACCCAGAATGCTTTGCTTCAGCAGCTCTGCCAGCTGTAGGGACTGCCAGGAACGTGCCGGCACGCTTTAAGAGAGAAACAAGTGGCAATGGAGCTCTCTGCTGATTTCAAAGTCGCCTCTGCATGCAGGACCGATTCATGTCTTACTCCCATTTATAAAAAAAAATGTTTTTATAAGCACGTTACAGTTTGGTAGTTTCTGTCGACAAGCATAACATCCAGACGAAAAGATAATGTGACTGTATTACAAATTAATAGTTAAGAATCAGACTACCAACAGACTAGTGTCATGGGACACACAAAATCACAGAAGTTCAGCCCCATTTTCCTTCAGATGCAGTGTGTCCCTTCACACCTCCCAGTCAAAAGTTAGCTCCACTAAGAATTTTACGAAACACAGCTTTATGCATCTGTAATTAACTTGTGAAGTGAAGCAGTGTGTCACTTGGCATGTCTAGTCTTCAGTGCTGGAGCTGCTGGTGTACAGTTGCTGCACTGTGCTCTTGCAACTGAGTTCAGTATTTTGCTTCTGTGACTTTTTCATGACCCACTCTTGAATGAGACATACTGGACACATTTTAGTGTAAATTAAAATTTGACTCAACAAGCAGCAAAAACCCTGACAGGCAATCCCAGGTATCATAAGTTAGCACCTCGCCAAAAAATAGTTATCCATACAGAGACGTTGTTACTCAGCTTGCTATGGAATAATGCCAGTGTCAATGGACAATACAAGCTTTTATTGCAGCACTTGACAATCTCAGTGCTTCACATGCTTCCAACGACCTTGTTGCATAACACAGTTGATCAAAGACCTTATTTAGTAAATGCTTGTTATATTTATGACTGTTCTGTGCTTTCACGGTAGCCTGCTTTCAATATAATTCACTGGGCTTCTTCAATCCACATTCTTCAAAGCGGTTCATTTGTTGTACTTCTCGGTCTGACACAGTGGATGGGTGGTGTTCTGTACACTTGGACTAATGGAATGGCTGAGAGAGGTGCAAAAAGCAAACACCGCCCACACAGAATGGTGAACCAATTCAAATGCTTCCTCTGTAATCACGCAGCAACAACTCAGCTAAAAGCAGGCAGATTATACCGTTGTGAGAGAAAAAAATAAGCTAGTGAACCTTTTTACTTCCCATTCTCTATCTCTCTTTAAACACTTCTCTACCTCCTTTCCATCCACTCCTCTTTCCCCATTCTTATCGCTGCATCATGCAATCCATCTCATATCAGATGGATGGTATTATAAAAGAGGACTCATGAGAGGCCATCCACCCACAGCAGTGTTCTAATATACGTACAATAAAATGCAGCCAAAATCACCAACCTTTAACATGATTGTAAAATTCTGAAAGGTTGGAAAGAGATGCTATGTCCCCACTGGACCAGATTAAGCAAGTTAAAACTTAATACTGTCACTTTCTGATCTTTATATTTACTTACTGCATTTTGTGTTTTAGTAAAGCTTAACAGACTATTCCACTGTTATTGCACAGATTTCTTTCTTTGACGATTGTCACAATTCAGCCGAAGCAAGGCTGCTTCAATTAGGTTGTCAACAGTTTGACAGTTTAACCTTAACACCCGACAACATGTACATGCATAAAAAATGCATTATTTGGCTTAACTGGCATTAAAAATGAATGAGTGGTCAGAAAGGTATGGTGGTAACAGAATGTTGGCTTCATAACATCACTGCTGCACAGCATGCAGGCTCCTGTGGAGTGCATCTGTGGAAGGATGAATCCACATTTTGCTTTCTCTCTCACTATTACAGCCCAGTATTCCCAAAGTTCAGGTTTTAGGTGTAAAAAGTACTGTTTTGTTTGTCAAGATTTGTATTTACTTTTTGTTTTATGCTGACATTAAATAAGTGACATCAGCCGACAGTTGGTTTAAATGTATGACAAACAGGACTTTGAAATGAAGGATGAAAACACAGAACAAAATCAAAGCTTTTCAGATGCCTGTGAAAAGTGTTTTTCTACTATCTAGCTCCATCTCACATCCAAACACAGCTGGTTAGTCACCTCTCATTCAGTTTTCAATACTATTAATCCCTGCAGTCAATTCAGGTTAGTGCTAAACGACATTTACGTTTTTCCTCTCTTCACTTGAAACAGTTCCTGCAAATAAAAGGCTTGGGTTTGGTTTTAAGCTTTCGGCAACAACCTAATCCTGCAAATCCTGTCCAAGCGCAGAGGCAGCCAGTCCCACCAGTGCAGTACTAAAGAGCAGAGTTCAGTGTCTTTAGGTACGCACGCTGTCTGATAATTCAACGGTCAAAAGAAAATGATGCTTTGCCTTTTGTACTGATTTACTTTTTCCACACATGCACAAAAGTATCCTGCTCTAAATGTAGACAGTAGGTAAGACACAGGATGACACCATCTACTGTACCGTGATATATAGTGTCAGAGGTCAGCTCACACTACAGAGATAATGTACGCAATGAAAGAAGAAGTGTTAGATGGACCACAACAGGAAAAAAGGGGGTTCCTCTATTTCACCAACATACAGACTGCAGGTATAGGAGTCTAGCCCAGCAAAAGTAGCTGCAGATACAGGCTTATGCACAATAACAGTGATCACTCATTACATAGTTAAATTTTGTACTTCAATATGTACAATAAGTCAGTAATACAAAATACGTCATTGCTGATTACATATATCTGACATTGCTAAATCTAGATACGCTAATGGCTTACTCACTGTTCTGTCAGAGTGAATATCTGTGGATTACTGCGGCATTCAAAATGAGATAATACTCACTGCACAGATGCACACTGCAAACATACAGGAATATTAAAGGAACTATAAGTCTGTAATACCACTTTGTAGCCCATGAGGTAACAGTGAGTAACAGTGTCCAGTCTGCCATTTCGATGCACTACTGTATGCATTCAACCTAACTCTGAAAAGAGAATAATTTTAAGTAACTGAAGTGATGCAATACGCAAAGTTCGACCAAACTGATAAAACACTGAGAGCCATTCAAGTTCTGTATCACACTTGATTCCATTTCTCACCGAGGGCTGTCTTCAGCAGTGGACCACACTGGCTACGTTAACTTCAAATTCTAACCCTTTTATCAAACAGGTTTATTGCCAGCAGTGGGTGGTGGTGGTGATAATGGTCATTTACCAAGCATTTCAGCCATTCAGTTGCAGTTACTGTTCCGTTTACGGACTACTTCCAAACGTACCACCTTCAACATAATTAACAAGAAGTGGATGGACTTTGGGCAGGTTGGGCGCACCGAAACACGAGGTACAAAGCAGTAACACGAGAAGTGATGTGCCATGGATGTCAAAAACATTATTCCTTCAGATTCTTTTGATATGTTGTTAGAAATAAAATAGTTTCATGTACAATAGGTCCTTTTGTGTGATCACAAATTACTAATCAGCTGTTTGCATAGTTAGAGATTGACAGGTTTGTCCCATTACATTAAAATACTTCTTTTGCTAGAGGGTGTCATATCCCTAAACAAATCAAAAGCAGTTTGATACACACTTTCACTAGGTTTATGGTATACTTTATTCCCACTAAAATGCTAAAGTTGGACAACCAAACAGTATCTATCACCTCATAGTTCTAAGGATTCCCTAGCAAAAAGGGTGACCCTGATTATCAGCAGTGTAACTCTAATTCCTACTGTCCATCCAAGCTTTCCTGCACACTATTTCTCAGTGTTTTAGCCACACGGCCAAAAGCTGTAGTAAAAGCATGCCAAAATGTCTTAGCTCTGTCTCCCTCTCTGCATGCACGCCTGTGAAGACAATGCAACAGACGTGTGGCCAGCAGGCCAGCTTTGCAGCAAACTGTCAACAGAACAATAGAGCCGAGTGCATTACTCCAGCAGTCTGCCCAGGAACACTACACAAGAGCAATCCTTCTGTCAGGACACCTAGGAAGAGTCACTGATTGGCCTGCAGGACTGTATCTATGTTGTTTGTGTGTCGGCCTTTGCATGTCTGTGCTGTTAGTTTATCACAGGCCACTCTGATGCAAGTTTTGATTCCACAATCACAAAGACCACTGTGTCATCGAAGGCCATTATGCGATGAAAGGAGAACAATATCAAATCAAACTACATATCATGTATATGAACCAAATCAAACTCCACAAAACTAATAACTTTAAAGCAATGACAGTGGGAGATTTTATTCAGTTACTGTCACAACAACAGATATATTCTGTTCTTATCGATACAGGTTTATCTATTGGCTTATCCTACAAAAACAGTTGTGGCATGCAAGGGCCAACACGTTTGTTTACATTCACATTCAATAAAAAAAAACACCCACTGTTAAAATAAGATCACTTATTGTATAGTGTTTACTTGAATTGTAAGTTCTTAATCGAAAACGGAGGCCCATGGCCACTAAACGACACCTTTCCTGGTTGTGTTTTACGTAAGTTTATAACCCGAGTCAACAAGCTGAAATAATGCCAACTTCTCAAGTCAAATCCAACAAGTGGTGTGTCTAAAAACACTATAAATATAAAAAATAAACTCGTGATTTCTGAAAATTGAAGCAATAACACTGGGACGTCTTGGACCAACCAATGGTTGTTTTGCCTATTAGCAAAAGGTTAGCTTACATAGCGTCGTAGTAATGTGAAATGTCCAACACCTTATTTGATAAGAAGGACCTGTGTTCAGTCCATTAACATTTAACAACAGCTGACGTTATGTCGAAGCCAACTGCATTTCTATAAACTTTTATCCTTCATTTAGTGAGTTACACAGTAGAAACGCAGAGTAAACAGACTCGTCTTTAGCGAACGAGCTTGCTAACTGTATAGCACAACTTACCTGCATAATAACATGACAGAGCTTGCTAGCAAGCTAACATAAAAACCCTCAACGTTGTATTTTAGCAGTCGACTTACCTCAACGGTGTTAATTTCCAAAGACAGCCCCAAGGACCGGCTGATTGTCGTTAACAAGTGTTTCCGCGTTGTATTTCGCTCTAATAAAACCAGTCTGTCGGGTTAAATGCAGGTGACACGAGTTAACTATCCGTGTCCACGTAGCTAAGCTAGCTCACTCGCTGGCTAGCGTCGACATTAGCCAGCAGCTACTTTCTATTATCAACCTTGTCTAGTTGTGGCTGCTATCAAGGCTTGTGTGCCTGTCAGTTCTCTGAACACAGTCTGGCTGACTGTGCGCCTTGTTAGGACTCTCAGCAGTCGCTCTCTCACTATCTGTTTAGGAGGGACACAGGCTTTTACGGTATGTTCTCGGGGATACCAAAATAATCAGTGTCAAAACGGCAAGAGGAGGAAGGCCATCTTGTTGACAAGCAGCTGCATAAGGCCCACAGCCAATAGCGAGGCAGAGTCGGTGGTGTGCCCATATATGGCGTCTGCCCAGCTCCCTCCCTCTGCTGCCCCCTGCTCTCCCACATTGACTACACTGGACCACACTGTAAAATCTGCAACATCAGAAGGTCACTGTGTCAAAGACAGGTGGCGAAATCCATATAATGCACATATTGTCATAATAGACATGCTCATAGTGTAGGACCAATCTCCATTTATGTTATACGATGTCATACAGTATTTTTCATATTTAATGAAAACACTAACACATAATGTTACCCTTTTGTCACATTTTCATCATATACTCTGTGACATTGCTTAAATGAACAGGCTGTTAATAAGGGCAATTAAACATTCATCATGTCATTGCATAAACCGTCATTTAAGTAAATGAAACTCATATAAAATATGTAACATCATCTGCTGTTGACAACTATGTTTACACTACATGTACCTACCATATAGTGCACATTACATTTTGCCAAAAGACAGGAAGTGGAGGAGAAATATGGTATATGTATAAGACTCCACGGGTCAGGCTGGGAAAAAGCTTCAAGCAGCTCCATGTTAATCCAGCAGAGGGCCAGACACCACTGCATTATGTGTGCTACAGTCTGAGATGTGTGCAAATGTCGCACTGTCCTGCATGCAGTACTGGCTAAATAAACCTGTAGTATATTGCATTTCATGATCAGTAAAGATGATCATGCAAAACAGTTGACATAGTTTGACAGAAAAGATGCCTGAACTACAAAACATTGACAAAAATCTGGTAAATCTTTAGAGGGAAAACTAATTTCCCTCAAGAGAATACTATTATAGGCAGGGTAATTATTCAGTATTCTAGCATGAGGGCGATATGTAGGCATTTAATTAATGGATATACACTTGTCAGTCGTCACATATTATTCACATAAGTATACAGTGATTAGGTGGGGTTTCATTTCATTCATTTGAAAAGTACAGTCTATATAATTTACCCCCTATTTATCTGTGTTGGTGACTAAATCTCACAGTTCATAATTCACTCATCTCTACAATCTGACACTGCAACAGACGCTGAATAATTAGAAAGTTATTGCCTCTCTATTACAGCCTGGACAGTAAACATGCTGACTAACTTTATGTCAAGGAATGAGCAGCTTTATCTATCCGTTGTCATGGCAGCTCCACATGCTCAATAAGTGGCCTATTGTTTCAGTTTGTACACAGTTAAAATATTTATTAACGTCCAAAAAATAAATTTCTTTGCATTTTTCCTTCTCAGACATATCCAAATGCCGCTCATATATGACAGATATCTATTGTAGCTCAGTTGGAGTTATACTTCTCATCACTAGTTTGATAACTGTACCTTGTCGCACGTGCATGCAGGCATCCTTCAATATGATGACACCTCTTATATCTCATTGGACTATAACGGTCAGCATATTTGAATTTCTATTGGTTAAAAAATAAGCCCCTCCTTTTTTGTGCCGGAAAGCTCTGCCTACTTATTACTGTGATTGGTTGCTGGGCAAGTCACTCAAATTTCAACTTCCGGGTGGTGAATCGTTGCAAAACACTGTACAAGTGGATAACAGTGGCATGACAGTCATAGAGAAAAAACTGGAAAACATCGCTTTACGAAAAGTGAGTAACTTCATTTGTCTGGTCAGCAGAGTGTCTTCTGCAGAAAAAATATTTTTCTTTTTTTAATTTGGATGTTTGAAGCTAGCTTGTGATTCAAAGCGTTATTCTGTAGCTATTGAAGCTAAGTTACACAACATGGTTAACACTAGCATTGATTCAGAAGCTAACTACTGCCTATTGCAGAGGGAATATCCTTGTTGTTCTCTATACGTATGTACATTTCCTGTACATTTGTATTTCTCGACGTTGTCACTCACCGTACAAGCTACACGTGTTATTGAAACATTGGCATGTCTTGTAACGTGTGCAGCTAGATACCTCAAGGTTAAACCTATAGAAAGACGAAGAGACCATCATGGATTTTTGCCTGAATAATCTAAATATGTATCAGGGATGAATATTTATTTTTAACATTGTGGACTGAATATTTCCTTTGTTGTCTTAAACCACCATGTACTTCAACTCCTGTCTCTGTCTAACTGTCTTTGTGCAGTGATGCTGTCAGAAGTCCTGCAGGTGCTGCGTGGGGCTGGTAAGGTGGGGTCTGCGCTGGTCACCACTCAGGGAGAACAGCTCAGGTTAATGGCCTGTAACTCCTCCCTGGGAGCAGGAGTCAAAGTTGCTCAGGATGTGGTAGAAGGACTGGTGGGAACATTTATGGGTGGCAGTAACCAGGTAAGTTTAACAAATAAATAAGCTAATAAAAATCAATCTATCCCAAGTTGTACGGTACATACAGAGTGCAATTATTTGGCTAAATGACTCATCCAGTTTTTCTTTGTGTGTCTACTGTAGCAGCAGTCAATAAAGGAGGACATATTTCCGGATGCAGAGGGCTGGGAGAATATGGACCCCGATGAAGCAGCCAAATGGGCTGTGGGGTCTGAGTTCCCCTCTGCTGCAGACGCTGGGCCTACCGGAGAGACACACACAGGTATTGTCCAGCCAAGTTTTCCAACATGTACTGAAGTAGTGTGTCATGAGTCAGATTATTCACCTTAGGGGCATGTTTCAATACATACAGAGAAAAAAAGTTCAAGTCCACGGGCTGAGATGACAGTTGTGACTACGTTGCTGTTACTCTTTTATCCATCACTACATAAAGCCTTCCGAAATGATTTGACTGGCCCAGCAGGTCTTTGCAAGGGTATAGTCAGCCCCAATGAAGAGGTTCCCAACTAACTTTCCACCACAAAACATTTGTGGGTGGGAATGTCTTCAAGGCTAGTGAAGGTTTGCATTTTATAATGCAGTTGTTCTTTTTCCTGTGGGGAAGATACTTTCAAGTTTCAGGTCTAAAATTTGAATTTATATTTTCACGTAATTTAATAATTGTTTTAGTATTTGGCCTTTGAGTATTCAAGTGCTTGTAGTGTTCTGTCATAAATAGGCACAGTTAAAGTAATTGCTTTTTATTAGATACTATCCCTTATGTCACAGGAATCAGAGTTTTAACGTTTTTACTTGAAACTCAGGTTGAATAAGACATGAGCCTTTCTTATCTTTCCATAGGAGTACATCCTAATCCAGAGACGGTGACAGGAGGGTCAGGCTGGCCTGGACAGAGCGCTCGCTTCCTCCACACCACCCCCAGGATCCACCGGTACTACTACCAGACCAGATCTGTCCACAACACGGTGGTGGGCAGACTCACTCCAGAGGACATCAAGAAAGCCAGGGAGGCAAAGCAGGCCCTGGTCAAACCTGTCAGACAGAAGGTTTGTTTTACTCACTAATTACGGTAAAAAGCAGCAGTAAAACAATAGAGTGAATGTTTCAATTTTCAGTAAAATCCTAATTTTAATTATGGTACCTAACGAGATTTTGGTCCATATGAGTGGAGTTTGAGATTCATGATGGTCACAGATACCAAATAGATCCAGTCACAAAGGGTAACCAAAGCACATGAGCTAAATGGCTTCGAGAGAGTTCATCACCAATAAATAAATTCCAAATCACAAATAATATTAATTGCTTGTAATAATTGTTTTTGTCCACTTGCTTGACTTCCTTCAGCTGAGTGACCGTGCCAGAGAGAGGAAGGTGCCTGCATCAAGAATCAGCAGGCTGGTTAATTTTGGGGGTAAGAGTGGTGTGTTTTATTTTATTTTACGTGCTTGACAAAAAGCAGAAAGTAAGTAACAGTACAGAACAGTGGCGGCTGCTGGTCTTTCAAATAGGGGAAGCCCAGTTTTGTAAAATTGGCCAATTATTACATTATTAAATTTATGTCTGTGAAGGTTCTCAGTCATCCAGGTCATGGTAATCCAAAAAGTTTCAAAAAAGGCAACTGGTCTTTTTCGAGAAGACGTTTCGCCACTCATCCGAGCTTGTCACGTGCCGATCTGGGTTGATTTGGACGGGATCTGAGCCGGTCGGCCACGATGATAGGAGACGCAATCGGTTGCCAGGGGCAACGCCCTCAGAATTTAACGGAGGAGCGACGAAACATTAATTTTTGCGCGTTTATTATTTCGGCGGGACAGATACAAGACAAGAAAGTAAAGCAATGGAGAAAGTTAAGGGGAAAGAAAATGGACCTTACAGGGACAAGCTTACATAAAACAGCAAAACAGCGGTATTTGGAGAAGCTGTAGCATGACGACAACTCCTCACTCTCTAGTCTTAAAGCGCTGTCAATCACGACGAGTTCCAGCCACGTTAACAGTTCATCCAATCATCATACAGAAGCTCGGCGTCCAGGTACATCCCACTGCCCATTGACTCCCAGAGACGCCCGGCTTCCCTGGAAGTGACGATTTTGGAGCGTTTGTCCAATAAACGTCCAGCTTTTTTGTCCTGAGATCGGCCCATTCTGAAGCCCCATTGAAAGTCCATTGAAGCCGAGCCTCAGTGGGTTTTTAAACGGACCGTGCCATTACAGCAATATGAGAAAAAAATCACGATAGACGAACGGATAAAACTTATTAATGATTGTGTTATTATAAGAAGTAGCCATGAAGTCGATCATGTTCTAGCACATTTTAGTTTGAGTAGTAATGTAAATTTGTAGTATTTGACGAAATTGCCAGTGATATTTTAGGGGAGGCTGAGCTTCCCCTGTAGTCTTAGAGCAATCGCCTCTGGTACAGAAGTACAGAGCATAAGGAAAACTATCTGTAAATACATAACAAAGATATCATTTTATCCTTAATCCAACATTGCTAGCACATGGCCACACTACGTGAGGTTGCATAACTCAAAACTTATCACACAAGCTGTTAAATAGAAGAATCATACAGTGTAAACTTATCGAAAGGTATTGGTAAAACACATTTCTGCTGGAATCTACTATATGTAGTCATAATCTTGCAGTGTGTTTAAATATACATGCATTCTATTTTCAAACTGACAGCTGTTGACTGAGAGCTTTCAGTGTTTGTAGTAGAAAGGGAATGTTGTTTTCTCTTAGGATGAAGAGCTTTTTTAACTTTCAAAATGGCCAATGTTAAAACAGTTAACATTTAGTGAGAGATGCCAGACATTGGAATTAAATGACAACAGCATCTGTGCCAAGTCTTTGCTTCCCTCTAGCATCTGTTAAGTGACCCTAAATTACAAAAAAAATCTGTCCCTCTGCTTCAGGACTGGCTGTGGGATTGGGGATCGGTGCCATTGCAGAAGTGGCAAAACAGTCGATGGGGGGCAAACAGAAGGGAGGTAAATATACTTTCTCTTATTCCATCTCCACTTTGTTCTCTTCTTCCATTTTGTAAAATAACATTTGGTCCAACACATTTGGCTGATCAAAGTGACAGATGGACAGCTGGTCGACCCTGAGTAATTTCTAATGTCTCAGCACCTGCTCGGCACCGGAAAGGCTTTAAATCAAACATGCTGACAAGATTTTAAACGTGTTAAATGAGCAGTGTTTAATGATGTACCAGTGTCCCAGTTTTCCTGCTCCGCTGTTTAAAATTGGTTCAATTTAGAGTCAGAGCCGAGTAATTTCCATGCAGCAATTTGAAGATAATTGCTAAGATAAATTACTCTAGTCTCATCTACTCTGTCACTGCTAACGCTGCTGCTGTGTGGTGTGTTTTGTAGACATGAGTGCCCTGTTAGACTCGCCTCTGCTGTCGGAGGCCAATGCTGAAAGAATAGTCAACACACTGTGCAAGGTTCGTGGAGCTGCCCTCAAGATCGGCCAGATGCTCAGCATACAAGGTACAAACTGAAGCAGTGGCATTGCTACAAAATGCTGCCCAGATCCTCAGTTAGCTCAGTCAGTGCAGTATCTTTTTCTGACAACTTCTTTTTTTATTCAGACAACACCTTCATCAACCCCCAGCTGCAAAAGATCTTTGAGCGCGTCCGGCAGAGTGCGGACTTCATGCCCATATGGCAGATGAATGTAAGTTTGATTTTCTTGTTCCCCACCAGAGTAAATGTGTGACAGGATTGGTTCAGTCCTGAGGCAGAAAAGTCCCTGTTCGATCAGCATTCACACTTGCATTTTTGACATTGAATCAAATAATTGAAGGTTTATGATGGATATTTTGCAGCAGTGCTTATAAAACTTTCAAAACAATGTTGTGTGACGGTCTAAATGTTGTCGTTTGTGGTATTAATTATACCAGCTCACAGAGAGAGCTCAAAAAAAGAATAAAGGACATAAAGTTTCTTTATTGCAAACACAAAGATATGCTGTAAGTAATAATTAGCAGCATAGTTCCTTTAAGAAAACACAACTACTGTTCTCCTTTCAGTCAACTGGCACCAGAGTTTGTTTGGAAATGGAGCTCTGAGCTCTGAACAGGTGGCTGTGTTAGATGTGCGTGAAGGTTCATGTTCGAGTTTTCACACAACAGAACAACCGCACCAGAGCTTAATCAACTCAAACCTACCAAGTGTGAACGCACCCTCAGGCATCTGATGAGTCAAACTGCTGCAATGTGTGTTTCTGATTATGTAGAAAGTTCTGGAGGAAGAGCTGGGACCAGGATGGCGAGAGAAGCTCTCATCTTTTGAGGACAAACCATTTGCTGCAGCTTCCATTGGACAGGTCCACCATGGCGTTTTGAAAGATGGTAGAGAAATCGCCATGAAGATCCAGGTAAGAGGACATACACACGCGTACACACACACGCGCATACACACACACACACACACTCCACTTCTGGTTCCCTCAAAAGTTCTGTTTCACTTTGTGCAACGCTTTGATCTTGTGTTTTTCCTGTGTTCATCCCAGTACCCTGGAGTGGCAGAGAGCATCCACAGCGACATAAACAACCTGATGTCTGTACTGAAAATGAGCGTAGTCCTGCCAGAAGGTAACAACTACATGAACATCTCATTCAGAACAACTAACAGTAACTATTCATATGGCTAAAGACAAAGATATACAATTGCTAGTCACTGATGTTGTCATATTCTGTCATTTGAGATTCGATAAATATTTGAACATACATCAACGCTTGAAAAGTGTTACTGTTTAAAAGATTCAAGAAAATTAGTAGCAATAGCCATGGTAATTTTTTTTTTTTACATATGATATTCAGTAGTTTTATAATTGCAGTTCAGACCACAGGGTGGTGCTATAGCTGCAGGTAAGATCTAGCTGCTTGGTTAACTGATGGTTGACTGGAAGCAAGAATGCCTGCATCATTCAAAGCGGGGTTGCTGATTTCATTCTTACATAATGACACATTTTATTAATTGCAATTATTAATTGTAATTAACAGTAGTGTGTGGTTATCAAAGCAGTGTTCTTTTGAGGACTTTCCTCACAGTATGCTCAAAAACAAACTACACAAGTCAAAGTCACAGTTCCCCCTCTTTCAAATGTACAGAGCACTTGTTTGCAAAACTTCACATTAGTTGGCTGTTAAATCAGGTTGATTGGGCTGAAAACCAAAGAGCAGCTGTGTCAATAAATAAAGGAATGTCCCCAATTATAGTTTTCCTTAATGGGTCTAATTTCTACGTAATTATTTCATTTGTTTAAGTTGTACTTGTGGAAACAATTAATGGACTTGAGTCTATTGGTAATGAACTTTAAGGTTTCACATTAGTTTCATTTTTCAAACCCAGTTGCATTGTCCAATTCCGGCTTTATAGTTTACGGGTTACCAGCATGTGTGTGTGTGACCACGCTGGAGTTTGTGCATTTCAAGCCTTTATTTTGATAGTTGACCATAGAGAGATGGCAGGAAATGAGAGGAGAGGGTAAATAAGGCTGCAGGAAGGTGAGGTGACTGCCACCTCCTTTACCCCCTAGGCTACCGTGGTGACCTTTAATGCACTTCCTGTGATCTAATTTAACACAATATTGTTGTGTTTAAAGATTGCACTTCTTTTCCATGCGTTCTGCACTATTTATCTTTCCACAGGTCTGTTTGCAGACAGCAGCCTAGAGGTCCTTCAGAGGGAACTGGCATGGGAGTGCGACTATAAGAGGGAAGCAGAGTGTGCCAAGAAGTTCAGGTACGTTTGTATGGAGCATTGAACCATCAAGCTCCGTCTGCTGAAGCCAAAGGGTTGGCCACTACATACCATGTAACTGCACAAAATAGAAACCACACCAAGTCACTTTTTAGGTTATAGTAGTGGTACTCTGTAATTATGTAGTAAATGGTTGCTGCTGCTATGCACTGCATATATTGCACATGTACTGTAATATGGCCAGTTGTATGTCTTGTGGTTGTAGGTCTAGTATTTCTTCAGATCAAAGTCCCAGCGCGCTACTTTGATGTGTAGGTTTATGTGTTCTGCCTGCATTGTTCTGATTTCGTCTTTCCTATACACCAATCAGCCACAACATTATGACTGCCAGGAGAAGTAAAGAACACTGACTATCTTGTGACAATGCAGTGTTGATGGCATCCCCTGCAGGATGCAGCTTGACACAGACACACGGAGAAAAACAGTTTAGGAACAACTCATAAACAAAAACACAAAGTCCTGTTGAGAGACATCACAAGACACCGTCAGACTTACTCCCATGTCCATTCTCTGATGAGGTAGACGTGCTTTTGGAGGCACGAGGGAGATGCAATTTTAGGAAGGTGGTCATAATATTATGCCTGATCTGCCACTTTATGGCTCCACATTTTGATGTATTCTATCTAGCTTACTCTCACGCACACAGCAATGGGATGTTAAGTCACAGTATTTTCACACTTCTACTGCTACTGGTTTTACATAGTTTCTGCGCTGCAGATGAACTCATAATTAATCACGGGGGGGTGCTTTTCTTTTCCCTTGGCACACTTGTGTCTCGCCTCCAGGTCACTGCTGGAAGGAGATGAGTTTTTCCAGGTCCCTGAGGTGATTGATGAGCTGTCAGGGCGCAGGGTGCTGGCGATGGAACTGGTACAGGGAGTCCCACTGGACCGCTGCATAGACCTGGACCAGGAGACAAGAAACCAGGTACGGCAAGACTCAGCAGCCACATGGATCCAAATTTATCACACATTTCTAAGCACTTCTGTTTTGTAGTAATATATCCAAATGCTTTTGATAAGGTGATATTACGTTAACCAAAGTGACATCTCATTAGGGAACCACTTAGTTGATTCATTTGTGCCATGAGAAGTAAAGGTTGTCAGATTTTACAAAAGGCTCATAGTAAAAATAATACACAGGACAATATCTGGCTTAAAGGTCTATAGTTAGAGTCCATGACAGTCTGGAGATCTAATAGTATGAACCAATTAGAGCTGAAAGCCTGACAAGTAGAAGGAGCCAATTGGATTTCTCTGCTCCCTTAATGGGCTTTTGTTTAAGACCATTGTTAGTTTGACTGTTTAAAATATCCTGGCACCATTTTACTCTTACTTTATGGAGTTTCTGTGGGATATTCACCCCACTTTCAGCAGCACAGTTTATATGTTGAGTAAGACGTGCAGTAGTGTAACTTTTAGCCATAGCAGTGCAGTGGATCACAGAACCGTGAGACAGCCACCAAAATACATTTATGAGAGTAGAGTGAGCAGGGAAATGTCACACTGATAAGTAACGGCACGCCAGTAAACACAAGCCTCTTCACTCCGCTCCAGATCTGCTTCAACATCCTCCAGCTGTGTCTCAGGGAGCTGTTTGAGTTCAGGTTCATGCAGACCGATCCAAACTGGGCCAACTTCTTTTACAACTCAGACACCGACAAGGTGAGGAGAGACCAGTTTTCAAGTCATGAAGGAAATTACCAAATGTTTTTAGTTTTTTTTTGGCGATTTCACCACGTGCAGCAGATTGACAGCCTCCTAATTGTGTCTTTAGATTGTTCTGTTGGATTTTGGAGCGTGCAGGAGCTACCCAGAAACATTCACAGATGACTACGTCCAGGTATGAGGAGTCTAAAATTATAAGACGGACACATGTGAACCTCACAACATCATTTATGCAATGAGGTTTCAGTCAATAATTAAACATCGGTCTTTTGCTAAATTTTGCAACAGTGGAGGAAGACTTCTCTCAAACAGTGGGGTGCATGTATTCACATTAGAGCCATTTCAGCCTTGAAGTGGAGCTCTGTGAATAGACACTGTTACATAGAGCATGTGTGCTGTGTGTTCAGGTGGTTTATGCAGCTTCCGTGGGCGATCGAGCCACTGTTCTCTCCAAATCGAAGGACTTGAAATTCCTGACAGGCTTCGAGGCCAAGGTAGGATATTTTCGTCGCTGCTGCTGTGCTCATTTATTTTTCATATCCTTGATGCTTTTTTCCCTGAAGAGGATGATCCCATCCTTCTCCTCTTACTGCATCTATTTGTATGTTTGCCAAAGACATCATGCTTTCAGTCCTGTTCGCATTCATAAATGGATTTCTTTGAAATTGGGTGAAGGGCTCAGGTGAACAAGTGACTGTAAAGCTAATGTTTGATTTAAATTTTATTCACGTTGACAGTGTTTGAATTCTGTCTTTGTGTGAGGGCTGTTCTCAGCCATTTAATGCTCAGCAAACGATGCACTCTGCACTGCAAGTGGTCAGTCTAGTATTTATTTATCGTCTTTTCCTTATATGAAATACTTAAAATATTTCTTCCACTCTGAAATGAGCCTCATTAAGTTGGATCAGAAATTCCAACTGAACAATTTAAATGGACACTAAATAATATGATCCCATAAGATATATACTGTATGTGATAACATGCTCCAAGCAAACTAATTGAAATGATAGCTTTGTGGAATACTAGTGTCTATGTCAAAGTAGCAACTGTCCCCATTTTGTTCTAAAAATGAAATGTTACCATGAATCAAGAAAAATAGGAAAAAACACAAATTGTTAAGTTTCAGAAATTAAAATACCATAAATACCACTCTAATGGAATAACATAATATTACGATATCCCACATACTTAAGCTGATGGGGTTTCCTCAGGCTGCCTCGGAGTGTACACGCTACAATGCAGCTTAAAGTCTGTTTGTGTTTTGTAGGCCTACAGTTTATTATTCCACTTTGCTTCTACATTAAAATCCTAGCTCCGTTGTTATCCACCGTAACACCTCTTGCTGCTCTCCACCAGGCCTTCCAGGATGCCCACGTTGAGGCAGTGATGATCCTCGGTGAAGCCTTCGCATCAGCCGAGCCCTTCGACTTCGGCACCCAGAGCACCACCCAGCGCATCCAGAGCCTCATCCCCGTCATGCTGCGCCACCGCCTCACCCCTCCGCCCGAGGAGACGTACTCCCTCCACCGCAAGATGGCCGGCTCCTTCCTCATCTGCTCCAAACTGAATGCAAATATAGCCTGCAAGGATATGTTCATGGATGTGTACAATTCCTACAACCAGAGGAGGCAGGCTGAACAGGCAGCTAAGGCCAGTGCTTAGACACTCAGGACAAGGTGACTGCTTTAACATGTCAGAACATTTGCTGAGTTGGCTCGAGTACAAAGACGGATAAGATTCAGTCTTGAATTCAAAGGTGGAGTCACTGGATCAAATTTACTTACTCATTTCTATATGTAACTGACAATGTCAATGTGCTCAGTTGAGGACCATGACTGTTCTTGATGTTCTTTCAGTAGCCGCGTTTCCCCACCAGGAGCCTTTGGAGCCACTCCGTACCATCGCTTGGACCGGGGTATAAATTAAATTTGAGCGAAATTATTTTGCAACCCAATATTCAGCATTTTGTCTCACCGGAAAGCACTTGTAAAGTCGGTTTTCTTACTTGAGATCTAGCATTTTGTGACAGTTTGAATCTGTTTTTCTACTACTGCAGTGCCCCCATTTGCAGTACATCACATCACATACTACTGCATTACCACAGAAGCCTGTTACGCAAACATTAAAGTATTCTTCCTGGGCCTTTAGACCATGGTGTAAAAATAGACAATAAAAGGTCTGAAGAAACTTTTTTTTTTATCAACCAGGAAGATCTCATTGGGATGAATGTTTTGCAAGGCAGTCCTGGCATAAAGGTTGGTTCCAACATAAAGAGTTCCTGGGGCTAAAAGTTCTTGGTACTTGGGTGGAAATACGGCTAGTGCTACTATTTAAAGACGACAGTGTGAAGGTATATTTTGTGGTGTCCTTCCCCACCATGTTACTCTGCTGCTCACTGAGGAGTCACCATTTTTGTATATACATAAAAAAGATCGAAGGTTGAACTATTGATTAAATCTGTACATTTGATTCTTTCACAGGAAACGCACAAAATGCAAGGCTAAAGTCTCCCAAAAGACGAGACGTATATTTTAATTCGTGCTCCCATTTCTGAAATTGATGAATTCCAACTTCAGCCCTCTTGGCCAGCTATGTCTGCCATGAGAGAGAATGAGGACCTTGTGTCTTCAGGCCAGACAATAAGCCCTGCACTGACTAGCTGATGCTGCCAAGCGCTTTCATTTGTGAGTTGCCTGACGAGTTAGTGAATAATGGTTTCACCTAAATTTGATAGCCGCCAGACAAAAGGAGAAGATTACCAGAGGAATTAGAGAAGACAGTCTAATGGAGCCCCACCGAGTAATAATGGCCTTGCATTCTAAAGTGTACTTGATATAAAACTCCATGATGTGAAACATGATCAGTCCTTTGTAACACTTTGACACTTATTTATTACAGATGCAGATGTAAACTATACCATAAAGCAGTGTGCTGTGCATGATTTTTTTTTTTTTTAATAAATAAAATGTGTGAAAGGTGTGGTGTGTATCACAAATTTAGATTTACTGGCAAGTGTCAAGAGGCAACAAGCCAGGGCTTTCTTCCGCTCTGTATTGATCTTTCCATTTCACTTTTAGACCCGTCCGGAATAATGTCACGGACCGGGGGCCATGTTTGACCTCGCTGTTTTCCAACAATGTTCTTGAATTGACATCAAGAGTTGTTGAGCTCAAATAACTAATACGGCTAATGGTGGCATTGATGGGTTTGTGTTTTCAGGGACTATTTTTGTTTCAAGGCGCTGCTCTCTGATTGATTTACCGCTACCACTGGAACAGTACAAAACTATCTGCAGGCTTCTCACATAATGAAGGGAGGTGAGGTGTGAGGCTTTCACTGACATCATAAAACCCTGATGGAGAAATGCACATCGTTTTGCTGTTTGTCCATTAGTGCTCCACTGAGCTCTATTACTCTGTGTACAGTACAGCTGCTGAGCTGTTCCTCCAGTCAGGTTGGCTTTTCATGCACTACATCCAAATCACAGTTTATTTTTCTGAGTTTTGGGAATCGGCCACAGTTAATGACTGCAGCACATGTTGAGAGAAGAAAAAGCACATTCTTCTCTTGCGCTTTCACGCAACGGAAAGTTGGAGCGTTTGTCTGCGTGTAAGAAGCAGCTGGCTTCGGTTTACTACAGCTAGAATTGGCTCCTTTTTTTTTTTTTTTGGCCTAAGTCATTTGTGTGAGGTGATTTCAACCAGAACCAGTTCATTTATGAGGTTAAAACATGGCGCAGTAAAGGAAACACATACTGAAGGGGACATCTACATTTTGTTTGCAAAGAATAATTTCAGGATGTGGTGTTGTGTAATGAAAAAAGAATGTGATGTTGCAGTTAGAATACCACAATGAAGGCATGCAGGAATTGAACCACCTCTCCTACACCTACGGCAGTACCTCCTTCACAGTATATACAGTATATAATAGAATGTATATTACATACTAATAATTATATACAAGAATAAGGTATACCTTGATTACCTTCTAATGTAAAAATGTTCAGTTATAATAATCTATAAACATAGCATACACAGAAACACCACAGGTGCTTTAACAGCTGATACTTTGCTGCCAGTACCTAAATTATATTTTCAGTGCCTGAGTATTTAGTAATTACTTCTTATATTGAGTACTTTCTCCACTAGCAGCTGGCAATATTTAAAGTTTTTTGTCATTTTGTCATTTTTAGTAGAACATTTTATTTTATTTTTGTCACAGGGGAGGAACCATGGGTGAATTTGTACCACCGCTCTTCAAGAGGCCGTGCCCCAGCCTGACCCCTTCATCAAACATTTTCCAGACCTGCCCTGGTTTACGAAGAATACGAAGGCAACACAAAGGCCTTTGTGTGAGCTGTGCCCGTCTTCCCTCTTTTCGGGTGGCTGTTTGTTAGAGATGTGCCACACCTGAGCAGAGAGGCCTGCAAGATCTCCTTTCTCTCTCTGAGCTGGTCTTTGTGTATGTGTGGCACACGTGCATTCACATTTACCCTCATGCAGACAGACATAGTGACTGTGATGCCTCATTAACACTCAGTTTAGTTCATTTAAGTTAAAATGTGGTTTCAACTTAGATACCACCGTGTCTCTCGCCCGATGACAGCTGGGATGGGCTCCAGCCCCCCACGACGCTTGAAAGGACAAGCAGTTAGCAGAAGATGATGACGATACCATGTGTTTATCTTGCACTTAGCTAATTGTGACTAAAAGGGGAATACAAGATTCCAAAAAATATGTTAATTTTATTTATTTTATTTTCAGAATCCTGTCCAAATAAATCCTCTTTAGGTTATAAGGCAGGGTACTAGAACTAATGACTCAAGTATTTCTTCGATCCTTGCTACAGGCCTGTATATGAGGAAGAGTTTAACTTATCACAGTGTCTGAATGAAAACTGGGTGCTTTTAACCATTTGCAAATGTTATTTTCTTGCTCGCTGCAGTGACCTGAGATCAATTTCGTAAAAGCAACCTGCAAACAAGCAGACGCTGCAAATAAATGTCTGCCTCCCGGATCTGGACCGTTAGAGAAAATTGTTTCCCCACAGGGATGACTCGGGTAGCACCAACACAGCAGGGTTGCTGCCACGCGGTGGCGCTGTAGAGCAACTGAAACGGATCCCTGCGTTTTTTCTCTCTTTTCTGGAAAACATCAATGGGAAGAGTGGATTTGCATGTCCGGCCGTCTGTGCCAATGGGCGCACTGGGAAGGCTGGGTTAGCGGGTGGAGCCGGGGGAAGCAGCCCAGTAAGTGCACAGTCAACAACCAAAGCATCCGAGATTACTACAGACTGGCTGCACCAATTTTCTCCGAAACAGCCCTCGAATCCCCGACTCTGAGATTCCTTTTTTCCGCTTTTCCGTGAATGCATGAGTAAGACAAGATCGTTGTACACCTTTTTTTTATTATTATTGTTTTAGCCGTGCAGCGACCGGGTTGATTTGCGGATCCACGTCGCCTCCATACATCGCCTTTCACAGTGCGGATGAAGAAGATTTTGTGATATTACAGATCGTTCTTCTGGCTGACACATTTCTGCGCGGGGTCCTGGATTTACACAGAGGAGGAGCGGGGAGCCGATCATCCGTCGTTCTCTTGGGTGAGTTCACTGGATTCGCGTCCAAGCTGGCATCCCGATTTAATGACACTTCCAGGGTTATTTGCTAACGCATTTATAGGGACCCAATCCGCTATCAAGAAGTGACCGATCCACCCTGAGTGGCAGTGGTTTCCTGATCTGTGAGTTTTAAGAGTGATTCGCCTTTACTGTTTGGATGTGACTTGAACGCGTTTGGACGTGGATCTCGCAAGTGGGCCTTGTGTATGTGTGGAAATGAATGAAATGTGGCAGCTCCAGCCTTAATCATAGCGGTTTACAGCCAAATGAGTACAAACACCTACTAGCATCACTCATAGTGGATACTATATGCCAATGGAGTAACTGATTCCATGGAAATTAAAGCTCTATAACTTTGTGCCAATTGCTATTGGGACACAGCTCTTATCGTGAGCCTATTTCAGCCATTGTGGTCAGGAAATGATGATTATTGCGTCATTATTGGCGTGGGAATGAGATAATGTGAAATCGACTGAGCTGTTACGAGTCACGGCGATCATCGATCAATTATTGGCTGATGGCTTTCCTCTTAGTTGCTGCGTTTCTGTGCGTTTTCTCCAGGACAGCGTGGCCCCTGAAACACGCGCCCTGCGTTTGAATATGTAAGACCATAATTCTACCTGTCTGTCTCCGTGGTTTCCTCCTCCACCTCTCTCCATTGCGTCATGCTGTGTCGTGAAATGCCCTTTTTTGGGCTATGGCTGCATCGTTTTTCAAAGTTCTTCCCACACACCCACTCTTTCCCTGACACGACGGGGAGATTCGGGAAAAAGCATGAGGGGAAACGTGCCAAAGCGTGCCGTTCTAAGTGCCGGGAGTCCTAACGCGTCCACACACTTGGCGCATGCCTACATATATATGGCCTCGTAAATGCACACGGATCTATTGTCTGTGGGGCTCCATCTGTTCCACGACAAGGCATTCCTCAGACAACCCGTCATGCTGTTAAGGGGTGGTCTACCCTGACCCACTGGCTCAGAGTGAGGACAGAGTCACAAGGGTGGCATTAGGAGAGTGGGTGAAGGGTTCAGAGTGGCACAGCGCCCCGGTCCTAGACCACTACGGTGAAGTTCTCTTTCTCCTGATTTGTGTTAGAAGTAGTAGATCCATCAGAGGCTATGTCTAGTCAAAAGCGAGGCCAAGATTTGCTTCATAGTTTAGGCTAATTCTAAAGGTGCTAAAAGGAGACACATTTGGTCCAATGTTGGATCCAAAGTTTGAGTGTGAATGACAAAGAGAAACGTTACCTTCGGTCTGAGGCAGGACTAATTTTGTCCTGGACAGGAGCTCATGAAGATAACAAAATGCTGTTTCTCTGGAGTCAAGGTTAAAAGGCAGCTAGATTTGGCCTTTAGCTGGATAGTTAGGGACAGATGCAACATGGAGGTGGTAAAAGCAGAGGTCCAAATCAAATTGACTCTGATGTAGCTAATCGCTGCTGCAAATCAGTCATCACAACCACAACATACGTAATTACACTGCCCCCATCCACACACCAGCATGTACACACACACACACGCAAACACACACCACTTCCCCTTCGACCACTTCCCCTCTTCCACTACTCTGATTGCTGCATTAGGACTTGGCCGTCTTTTGTTGTCCACGCACACATGCACACGCAAGGGGGAGGGTGGGCCCAGCTGAGAACACAATACAGAGGGGATCAAAGGTCATCCAGCTGGCCAATCAGGGTGCTGTCTGGATTGGCAAGTGGCGGAGGAGGGCGTTGCCACCCCTCCCACCTCCCGCTTTGTGCTGGTCAGGGTGGGTCTGCTAAACAAGCAGCTCCGCTTCCAGCCCCGGCCCCGCTACTGCCGGCAGCCACACTGTGCTTCCTCAGGGCCTCACACACCAGCCTCTGGACACTTTATTAGAGGTACAGGTCAGGGGTTTGTCCACTTCAGGTTTTTTTTAAACCATCTGCTTCTGCTTGAACACTTGAATTGCCTTCACGGAGAAATACTATGAGCATAAAAGGTTATGGATAAACCATATACTATGGATACAACACGACAAGGATTGTGCTTAAAGGATTTGTGGAGTTTGGTTGGTACTACACTCATGAGTACGCTGCATTTGTAGTATGCGAATGCGTGGGTGTTAATGAATGAAACCAAACCTTGCAGCTAAACCCCATTAATTGAATAATACATTCTTTTTCTGCTGGTGGGATTAATGAGAGAAACAGAATAACTTAATGAGATTGGAAGTACTAGAGAGAGGAGAGTAGGGACAGAGCCAGGTGCTGAAGTGGAAAGGGCCAAGGAAGAGATGAGATAACAGAAACAGGGAGAGGCAGGGAACCAGACTGAGCCTGTGGAAGAACAGAGGGAAATAGAGAGTGACAGGCCAAACTGAGAGAGAGTGAAAAGTGGGAAACAGCCAACAGGGGAACTGGTTATCATTTGCTTCCCACAGGGTCTTTAATTTGAGACAGAAACTCGTCTTATTTTCACGTTGGCGCGTGCAGAACTTCCGACACATGACAATTAGGTCCCTCCTGCCCGTAACTTTCATTCTTTCACTTGCCTGCACACACTCTCTGCTGCCTAAGTGCCTGCATGTGCTGAGTGGAGTTATTTGATTTCTGCAGGCTAGTTAAATGCAACCACTCCTTTCTCCTATATAGTTCCATTACTGCACACACTAATGGCATGCTCACAGTACAGCGACTAAGGACTATTTTTTTGTCTGTCTGTCTGTTTGTGCCCCCTCTGATGTGGCGTATATTATTTTAGTCCGGATTGATGAATGATTGGAGTGATGGATTTTGAATGCCTGTCCAGTGGACACTCATGTGTGAAGGAAGCAATTTGTGTCTTCCTTGTGTTTGAGCATGCGTGTGCATAGAGGGACACTGGTTGGCTTGTGTGTGTGTGTGAAGAAGTGTGTGTACGCCTGTTTCCAGGCGATCAGCAGTTCATGTCTTTGCCTCGGCCGTGCTTTTCTCGGCAGATAACTGGAAAAGTAGAAATGGGTCTTTCACGGCAGCCACAACTCAAAGTGGAGCGCTCACTGCAACTAATAAATGTCACTCCAAGTTGCCAGGGTTACATTCTTTATCTCATTGGTCTCTTGATTTATGTTTTCATGATGACCTATTTTCGCTTGTTTAGCTGTTGAAACCCGGATGCAACGATGCATCTAAGACAAAATGCTAAAAAAAAACAATGACAAAAAAAGAAAACCCAAAACACACAAGCCTTGACAAACATCTCATCTGTCCCTCGGGGTCTGATTTGATCTATATCGTTTTCCAGGCTTTTAGCAAATGCTGTGCTGACTGCTTGTCAATTGTTTTCACATGGTTTGCACCCACAGAATTGATGCCCAGTGCAGACCGCTTTTAACCCCACACCTTTCTCTGCTGTTTGAATGCATTCATTGGCAATTCACTGTTTCTACGAGAAGGGGTAACAGCTGACAGAAGGAGATTGACACAGTCCCAGGATGAGATTCATGGCACCATTACCAAATAATTAATCTACTCCTTTCTTCCGTTACACTCCTGGTACATTTTTAAAGGGACAAACACTGACTTCGATTTAGGGTCAAAGAAATAGTTTGACATTTTTGGAAGTGTCCTTTTCTTGTCATGAAAAATGGATACCATGCACATCAATGTATGCAATATACACCAATCAGGCATACTATTATGACACTGGAGAAGTAAATAACATTGACTATTTTGTGACAGTCCAGTGTTCTGCTGGGAAACCTTTGGACCTGGTATTCATGTGGATGTTACTTAGACACGTACCACCCACCTAGACCAGACCAGGCACCCTCACTTCATAGCAATGACACTCCTTGATGGCAGCAGCCATCCCCAGTAGGATGCAGCCTGACACAGGCACACACACAATTAGGGACAACTAAAAAAACATGAAGAAGAATCAGCCCTGTCTCCCCTCAGAAGGAGGCAGAAAGACCATAGCTGTTATTAGTCATGTTAGATTACTCTTAATGTATGCCTGACTATCTGCAAAACGGTATACATGCTTTAAGCTTTCCTAGGATTAAAAAGAAATCATGATTGCATAATCAGGATTCTCCATGTGATGTATGCAGGATGGTAAATGAACCCAGATGGCCTGTCTGGATTGTAATGCATCAGAGGAACGCAAGCATTGTTTGTTTCTAATCTTTGTGTTATTTGCAGTACCTACAGCCTGTATATGATTACTTGTGCAGTATGCGTGCTACTGAGCTTTCAGGAAAAAAAAAAACACCATTAAAAATGACGCCGGCCTCTCTGCCGCACTATTTCAGAGTGACTCTGAGGGAGTGAGATTGTTAGCAACGGACAAGTTAAATGTTCCAGAGCACAGAGGGGCCTATTCACGACGCTATGTGGAGAGTGAAGAGGGAGAGAGAGTGGGGAAACTGTGAGAGAGGTGGCAGTGGGTGAGATGCGGGGTGACAACACTTAAAGTGGCGTGAATCTATGTTGTGCGTGTTCTACAGCCCCACAGATTTGTCTGAGCCACAGGGTGTTGTGGGAAAATCTTCTGCTGAAGGAGTCAGACTCTGTATGGAAGTCGATGTGCGTGTGTGTGTGTGACAGAGAGAAAAGAAGGGTCTTTTCCGTTTATGTGGGAAAATATCCACGAGGTACTTCCAGCTAAATAAAAGAATGAGTTAAAAGAGAAATGTGTCAGCACATCTGTTTCTGAGTACTGTACAGAGGCTGATTCTGTGTGCATATAGAGTATCCGTTATGCTCTGGTGCTCATGTGGCAAAGTTCAGTGCTGTAGATCAAAACAGTTTACACAGGGTGAATTATTTAGTTGTGCATTTTAACTAAATACATATAAAAAAAGAGGCGCTAGACTGAAAGAAAAATTACCAGACTGTTAAATCAGCTGATATCAGTTTATGGCAGATATGACAAAATCGCTTGAGGCAATTTATGACACTATGTGCAATTCTCCTTGAGTGTCATTCTTGAGCCAAAAAGGCTTTCAGTAATAATCCCCAAGAGTCATGAACATATCTGGATGTGTTATGTATATATATGCATATGTATTGTATATATACAATGCTGAGAAATGCAACAGTGAAGCTGAAAGCTGAGGTAGGTCAGGTTAAGTGAGTTTCTAGCTTTGTAAGTATTACTGGATGGTAAAGTAGTAATTTCTTTCATGTAGTATCCACTTTACACATTTTATTTCAACATTTGATGCCACAAACTGTAGTAAATGGGGGATTCCTTTTGCCTGTATTTCTGCAGTTAATTATAATCCCACAAATTGTAACAGATCCACCTGCTACAGTGACCAGCTCAGGGAGAGAAGACCTCACACAGGCTGCACTTACTCGTTATTTTCTGCATGATCCAGTTTGTGGCTCACCCCGTTGCTCCAGTATGTTTGTAAATTGTAGTGTGGTGCCACGGTGCGCGGGTCAGCGAGGCTTTTGGATTATAAAACCTTCTCTCTGTTTACCGGTGCCGTGACTCATGGTTGCCATGGCGAGGAGCTCTGACAGCAACACAGCTGATTAGGAGCATCTGACTCCACATGACTGTACTCCTTCATCTCTCTCTCTGCCTCCATCAGTCCATCTCGCCTGAGTTTGGCCTCTTTTCATTTTTTGCTCTCTTTTCCATCTTTCCTGGAATCTTTTAACAATTCCCCATTTGTTTTGCCTTTTCTGTGCTGAAATTGCAGGTGACGGCAAATATCGTTGTGCCTGTTTTTCCACCCCTTGTCTTCTTCTTTCTCCTTTCTATACTCTCTTTATTTCTTCAGCACTCACTTACACTTCCCTGTCTGTTTTTTTACCTCTTACTCTTCTCTCAGTGGCCTCCATCTGCCTGTATTTCTATGGTGGCCAGCTGCGTGCCAGATGTGGCCCACTCTCCCAGCTGTTTGCATCATGATCATGAACAAGATAGGAAAGAGATGGAAATGATCCCTCATGAAGGACAAGGCATCATAATCCTCGTGATACAGACGAGAAGGATAAATGTAAAAATATCACGAAGAATAGCCCACATAAAACCAACATCCAGAGCTAGCAACCATGCAGGAATGTCAGAGAAATATCCTGCCACATGAGATTAAAATAACTGATTGGCTATATGATATAAACACTCTACTGAGCATCACAGACTCACTGTAAATCCCTTTAGGGACGTTATAGCATTGCCACTGAAGATAAGTGGCCTATAGCCACTGTTGAGTACCATGCAGTAGCTTCACTCTAATACCAATGACATTAGAGGCTTGCATTTATTAAAGACCACATCACAGAGGTGTATGTGCTGCAGCATATGATAATATTTGCAGTTAAATTAACACTTTTGTGAAGGAGGTTTTGGTTATTATGATATGATAATGCTGTATGTACAGTTGATTGTATAGCTTTTGAATTGCTGTGGTTCACGGAAATGTTTCTGCTACAGAGAATCAGACTGCTGCAGCTAGCTAGCTAGTACAAAAAAACAACCAGACAGTAATCACTAATTAACATAACACATTTGTAAATCTGAACAAATGTACTAAACCAAAATCTAATACCGCAGTACGTTATGAACAGGGTCAGCTTTCCTAGCTTGTCTACCATCTGTTTCTCAGGCTCCAGTTTTTGTGGTTGTGGCTAAACTAAGCTAAGTTAACTGTCAAATGTCAATTTTACACCACAACCCAAATATTTGGCATAATTTATCCAGTTGTTCTACATTAGTACAATACATAGCCTAATGGGTACAGTCGGATTGTATTTATGCATCATACACGTAAAGATTGTATTAAGGATGTTATGTGCATTTTATTTTTGACTGAGGGTAGCATTTAATTGCCACTAGTTATCTATTGTTTTTTTAGCTAGAGATGTTGGAAGTGATTGTTGCACAAAATGTCCTCACATTCCGAGAAATTCAAAATAATATAATCTACTATGAATTACTTCTGCTTCAAAATCTGTTTTTAAAGGAGAATTGGACAAAATTGTAAGTCTAAAAAGAGGAACCGGTGAATTCAAATCTTCCAAACTGCCTTTGACGTGACAGCAGCTATTTGCAGGGGCAGATGGATGAGTCTGCAGGCCGAGAGGAAAGAGGTGAGGAGCCATTGTCGGTGCTGGAGACATGGGCATAGAGATGAAAGGAGGGCAACATGGAGGAGGTAGAGGTGTCTTGTTTCGCGGGCGAGCTGCAGCAAAATGCCACTGTGAAAGAAAGAAACAACCACACGGGAGATGGAGATTGCTGATAGTGTTAGCATTTAGAGGGGATTGTCCCCGCCGTGACTTCTTACAGGCTGTGAGACAAATACTTTGTGAAAAGGGCAATGAAAAGCGACATTTAGATCGGCTGTAGGTCATCACGCAAGGACCATATTGGACAATATACAGGTAATAGGCAGTGCCTGACCTGCAGACCTTTTCTCTGCACTCTATCTCTCTCTCTCTTTCCTCCTGTTATTTTTTTAGAAACTATCATGTTCTTTTCCTATTTTCTCGCAGCCCTCGGTTGTTAAACAAGACCTCTTCTTTTCTGTGCTTCATCTGTCTTAGCCTTATTTTGTCTCATTCCTTCATCCGTCTCACTTCCCCCTTTCTCCCTCAGCCTCTTTTGGTCAAGGGAAGTGGCAGCCTCTGCCTGCTGGCTCCCAGAGGAACAGACCTGCCTTTGTCTGTCTCCACTCGTAAGAAGAAGATGAGTAGCCGGTCCACCCAGTAAACCCAGTAGGGATTCAGGGTTTGTCTGTGGCAAGCCAGCCACCCAGAACGCCTGTAAATCAGCCAGCCACTCAAGCCAGGCCTTCGCGCTCAGTACAGTCAGTCAGGTATTATGTTAGGGTGCTCTTGACTGCTAGGAAGAATGGATGCGAAAGCTCAGTGCAGATGGAGACACTCAGACTGCAGACCTCAGTTAAATGTTTTCCAAGCGTAACCCAAACGTACAATGACTTTGAAATCTGAACACAGCCATTTACTTCCCTATTTGGATGAGTGCCAGAACAAGAAATTATTGCAGCCCAATTTATTACCTCATGCCATGAACTGAGAGCAAGCAGCGGGAACTGTCTGTTGATTTACAGCCCTACATGACATTATGCCACTCAAGCACTGACTACTTTTAAATTGATTTTACTTGGAGAATGTAATTAAATATGTTTTCTTTCGTGACATGCATCAATTCCACAAAGTAGTGTACTGATGCTTGTGTGTGCGTGGCAGAGAAAAGAAACACTCGATGGTGGTAGCAAGGGAATTTGTGAGTATTTTTTACCAGCAGAAACATTAAAACATTAATTGGAAGTCAATTTATTTAGTCAGTGAGTCCGTTTTAAATGAAACCACAAAATTAAAGAAAATATACTTAGCTTGGGAAAAAGCTTAGGAATGTGTAGTTCTTATTGAAAGTTAGATGCGAAGACTGATACCGGGAATGTTAGTCTGGAGTTGCTCCCTTGGGAACTGACTATGCTCCGACAAAGATCTGCCAGACCAATCAAAACGTTTGGGTGAGCTTTATGTAGTGATGGACAGAAGAGCAACTATCCAGTTGTGTGCAGAGGTATTTTTTTTCTCTGTATCGGCTGAAATACATAATGAAATCCAAATGGTGTGTTGCCAGAGTCATATTCTGATAAGCCAGAAGTTGGTGATCTTAGATGGGAAAGATGGGGAAAACAGCTAGTCTGCACTTTCTAAAGGGAACCACTACTGCTGCTAGGCAACTGTTAGCAAGGCTGTTAGCAAGCTAACAATTTGGTTACTGAATCAGGAAATCTAACGGCGTAATGTAAGGGTGAGAATATCAGTATTTTCCTGGGACAGGAAACTAAAAGAAAAAAAAACATTATTGCTAAAATATATTAAGATAAACCTTCATAACTTCCACTGTTACTGAAGATGACTGCTAACACATCACCACTCATGAAACACTCTTTGCACTAAGGGAAAAGCTAGCAGTCCTGTTTGAAGCTTAAGCTAAGCTTAGCTTAGCTTAGCTTAAGCGAAGTATCTGCTGACTGTAGTAATTAAAATGTTACATCCTGACAATAGTTAAAAAAGTTGTGTTTTGAAAGATGTTATGTAAGAGACTATGAAACCAGACTTCAGGAATGAAAGCGCAGCTAATTAAAGTAAACTAATAGTCTTCTAGTTGTTAGCTTCACATTAGCTCAAAGTGAAAGATACAACAGTGGCTCTGACTGTCTGATCTAATTCCTGGCAAGAGAGTGGAACTAGTGTATTTAGTGATTAAGCATCATTAGTGTACTTTCTTTGGCCCACAGTAATAAAAATATAATCCCAGATTACTTGTGGCACGTTTCCTTATCACTCTTTGTGCCAGCTAATACAATCTCACTTACAAACCTCTCTTCCCAACCACATTCAAGCCCCCTGTTGGAGTAGGAAACCCAAAACATCAAGTAACATTGATTTCCTATTGTATTTCAAAGCTGAGACGACTTTACATCATTAGGCATGATATGATCCTTCTGATATCTTTTTCACAGAGTTGACCACGCTCTGAATTTACTCTGAGATCGTGATGAAAACTAGTATAAAGCCATAGTGCTCTTTTTTTCAGTTATGTTTTAATGGATGAGGCTCCAGTCACCTCAGGCCTCAACAAGCCTTAACAAGGAGATCAATAGAGAGTATATAGACCGTCCTCCCACAGGCTGTGTCTGCTCTCGCCTCGGATCACAGAGGAATACTGTGGAGGTGCCAAGGCGACACCCAGCCAGGAAATGATTTGATGTAATGGGAACACTATGGTATGATTAGTGGAGCCTCTCTCCCTTCATCTCTCAACCCGCACTACCACTACGCTTTCTGTGAAAACACCATGTCAGGGGATGTGAGTATGTGTGTACTATTCTCTTTAAGCTTGCCTTCCCTCCCTTGACATCACTCCTTGACTTTCGTTTTTAGTTTCAAAGAATAGAAATGAAGGGAGCAGGATGGGGAATGCAATAAGCTGTTGGGAGGAGAAAATAAATGGCTGCAGGGCCGGACAACAGCCTGACTCAGTCGCATCCTGGACCGTCCAGTTCGCCAGATGGCTGCTTGATATGTGCAGAACAGACCAAGACGGCCCAGACTCTTTGTTCCTGTGTGTTGACGTGCTGTCCATCCTATGATGCTCACTGTGCTCCACATAGGGAATGTGTTATTGCTCTTGCTCCGCATTCCTGAGAGCCAGAGGAAAATCTCAACCCCTTTTAACCCCCCCTTCTCAGCTGTAGACCAGCTTTGAAGTTTTTTTTCCTCTTGCTCTTCCTTCACTCACACACACATGAGGACACATGAGCACGAACACACACACCCTGACACGCTCCACACGGCTCCTTTCCTCACATGGATTTTGTTTACATCCTGGCAGCCAACTCTTGCAGTTCATGGCTCCGGCTCGAACTATAGGGAAGACGTGCTTTAAGTATTGTCTCTTACGCAGGTGTTGCGCAGCCAAGCAACGATGCGTCTTCCTATTTTGACTCAAATGCATTTTGAGAGGTGTTTTTTGCTGCTTGTTAGGGCAAACATCTCCTCGCCCTGGAGATTTGTTTTGATGGACAGGTCTCCAACCCACAGAGCAGTTGCATGTACGGTTCCTGCGACGTGTAGAGTTGTTTATGCGTGTTGTGTGTGTAATTGTGTGTAATTGCTCTACAACAACACATCCACACCATTTCCCACTTTACCTTTACAATAATATATGGTAGCTCCTTCTGCTTCCGTGCCTTGTGAATGAAGACATTCAGAGACCTCGCGAGGCACATAGAAACCATGCATTATGTATACACTTTCATTTCCTGATTATAGTTCATTCTGCAGCGTTCTACACTCATTTATTTCGCTCCCAGTTTTCTCTACTAATCCCCCTGTGCTTATCTATTGCTTTTAAACCTTGCCTGAGATGAGAAACAACACTAACAACAACAACAAAAAAAAAAAAAAATGAAGTGTTTGCCTGAGGCCCCAGCTTTACAAAGTAAAGTTCGGATTGATTTGTTTGGGCTCCCATTGTGCTGTGTGGGCTCCTCCCGCCCATGTGCATCAGTGGGCTACTGTAGATATGAAACAGAAATATGCTTTGTTATGAAAATAAGGACCTGAAAGAACACTTCGTTCAATCTGAATTAAACGGCAAAATGTGTTTAATACCCTACGTTTCTCATAACTTTCCATTAGCATCCTCTAACACTCCCATTTAATTGAAAAATTAAAGTTTTTAAAAGAGGAACTTCTTAGCTAATGTTGATGAAGATTAATCAAATTAGAAAAAAAATGTGCATATTTGGGAAATGTGAGACCAGGTGTCATATACGATAATGCTATTAAGCTGTTATGAAGTTTTCTCCAAATACGCACTTTTTCACCATCTGTGGATGACTAAACCTCCCTGCATTTGTGGATCTCTGCATGTACGCTATCTATGTAGGTCTGTGTTATCTAATGCAATCTGTCCCTATCTAATATTCACACTGCTAACCCTTCAGGGTGAGGAGAGGAGAGGAGAGGATTTTGGCTTGCCAATAAACACAGCTCTTCTCCTGCCTTCACATGGAAATTTAATACACATGTTAAAAAAGTTCCAGACACACTGACAAAATCCACTCTGCTCAATTAACCATCAATGAGTGCAAGATGCCCATACTACGCTACACTTGAGCACTGGACAGACTTTTTTTTTCATCACGATGTGAACACGTTCATATCCACTGTAAAGTTGGACATTTTAGCATGAGGGTCTGTAGGTCTATGGGGACTGACTCGCTTCTGGAGCCAAGCTTTAAGTGATCATTTGTGGAACTGCAGCATTGGCTTCATTTTTTTGGTCCCCAAGGGATTGCTGCTTGGCTTCTCAGCGGTTTGAAGATGGCAGGGCTTAAAAGATACTTTCACATGTTGCTCTTTTACAACATTTCTATCAAGAATATGCTGGCCGCTGTGGAGCACTTCACAGATTTTGCCAATTCAAAACTCATCAACAGGCAGCCATGATTCTCATGAAACACGTGAACACATGAATAAATTAGAAGAAAAGAAACGTTTCCTCTCAGTAGTACTGTATTAATTTTAGCGAAGGCAGTCTTTTCAAAAGCTTGAAGGACATGTCTAGCCTGGGCTCCGTTCTTATCAGAACATAAGTCTTGTCATTTAATTTCAATATGGGGCCTGTTGCAAATGACACAAAAAAAAACAAAAGCCTCTGCAGACAACTGGATACTCTACAACCAATCAGAGACTTTTCATTATACAGAAATGCAACTCAGCAGTGCTAACAGAATTAATCTGTCTTGCACATATGATATTTCATATGTTATAGACTGTCAACCTGTTCAGATTGTACCCCATTGTCAGCAGGGATAGGCTCCTGCCTCCCCACAACCCTATAGATAAATAAAGGATCGATGAATAATGATTATTTCATTTACACCCGGGTATAGTTTACTGCTGTGTGTATTGTTGAAGATGTCACAATGTTGACGTCATGTATTATGGCAAAGAGCTGGTAAGACAAACTATAAAATATACCCATTATTTTATGAGCTATTTCTAATGAAAACAATGATGTCAAAATCCTGATGTCTTCGAAGAGACTCTTGACTCTGCAATGTTGCATGAAGCTCCTCCAGTGCCTGGGCCTGAACCCAAAAAAATCTTTTGTTGCTCTTTTTCCCTCGACAAATCAGTCTTTCTCTCTGCCTTCTCTCCACTTTCCTTTTTTCAAGTTGTTCTCACGTCAGATGCAGCAGACTCACCCCGCCAGCAAAACATGACGGAGTGAGAAACAAGAGCAGAGCTTGAATCAATTACTCTGTGGATGCGCTTGATTTAGTGGTGCTCTGAATAAGCACTTCTGAAGTGATGCTTCGTGCGTCAGGCGAGGCAACTTTTTCTTTATTGTATAAATCAGAGCTGAACGGCGCTGTCAGCCCAGATGCAGATCATGATGTAGGAGGTGGCAAACAGGGACTTGGTGATATTCATGAGTCAGCCTCTCTCCTCCAAGAGGTTTGATATGAGAAACTGTTTTGGAATAATAGCTTGTTTATTAGACAATGATTCTTCCACTGAGCTGTCACATTTATACCTTTTTAAAATGATTTTACATGCCTTTTATCAGTGATTGTTATAAGAGAATGTGTCAAGATTATTAATTATTTGATCATCAAAACCCTTTCTGTCTGATAAGGACATAAAAAAGGAATTAGAAAGTCTGCTGTTTCATTCCCAGTGCTGCTAATTTTGCCTCTCCGTGTTGTCTCACATCGTGTGTGAGTCACAGCCTTTGAGTCGTTCTGATCCATCTATCCAGGGACCCGTCCCTGGATCTGAGACGTCAGAGCAGGCTTGTTGGAAGACGTCTGGTTAAGAATAGTTCCATCTCTCCAGGGCTTTGGTTCGGGGCGTGGTGCTGTGTTTTACCAAGACTCCCTCAACACTGTTATGGAGCAATCAGAGAGACAACTGTCCTCCTACTGCCAGATGGTCGTGTGGTGTGTCTGTGTGTCTCTGCCTACATTTGGGTGAGGATTTTAGTTTGTTGGGGGAGGGTACGTGGAGTTTGGAGAGGAAGAGGAGGTGGGGAGAGGTCACTGGAGGCACAGCTGGTGAGACCCCCACTCCAACCAGCTGCTGCCTCAAAAGGTCCCGTCAGCAGCCCGGCTGCCTGCCTGGATCTACGTGCCTGCCCCTGTCCTTCTCTTTTTCTTTCTGTCCTGCCCCCAAGCTCTCCCACTGTTGTGTCCCACTGCAGACTCAGCCCAGCTGTTCCAAGCTTTCCTGCCCTGCCATAATGCACCCTGACCCCTACAAAAAAATGCACTTACAAACAAGCATGCACATTCTTGAGTGCACACACATAGACATGAGCACCTTTAGATTCCCCTCTGTTCCGGCTGTAATCCAATGAGTCACATCAAAGATGTCCCCCGAGTGGTGATGGGCCACCGTTGAGCCCAGTAAAAGCCTGAGGCTGGAGTTAATCCACCAGCTGGGTCTGTGCCCTCCAGGATGCACTTGGCTTCTGCTAAATGTTTGGTTTCGGGCGTAAGTTTTACCGTATGGCAAAGTCTCTCCATCCATATCAGACGCAACTTTAGGGAAGATATAACCTGACTTCACTGCTTCCAAATGTTTTTATTTCCAGTATGAAAATCAGTTGCAAAGACCCGATACGTGCCTGACAAAGTTAATTAATTACAGGTAGTGATTCATCGTTTACAGATCATCACTGTGTTGGCTAACAGGCTTAGAGTTGGAAAACTTGTGGGTGAGGGTGACATTAGAGATTTGAAAATGATCTAATGGAAAGCAGCAGTGAATGAACACTTTTATTCACATGTCAGTGCTTTGGCATGTAGACTAATAGTAGATCATCACGCTGCTAATTTCAGTCTGACAGAGATGTTCACAAGAAATTGAGTTTCTTTAATTCTAAAAGCATTTGCTTTGATCCATCAGCCAACATGCTCACATGTTGACAGATATTTAGCAGGTATGCTCTTGTTCACCATCCTTTGGGCATGACGACACATTTTCTAAATGCTGAGTAAATTTTTACCTGATGAAAAGAGTCGACATGTACGACATGTACTAAAATTATAAAATGTGCTGTTAAGCAGTGATGTCTGAGGTCATTCCTTAAAAGCACCGTTTTTAAGCTTTTGCTCTGTTGCTTTGTTACACAACCACAGACATCCTGCACATGACTATATTGTGACGGATGGTTTCTAAAAGTTGATCACTGTGCTGGCCTGAAATCTAATGAAACCAAAGGCTTCCTAAAAGGCAGAGAATCAGTGAAAGCATAGTCTTAGAAGCAGATATCCCTGAAACATGTACAGAAGATGTCATTAAAACATATTTGAATTAATAAGAAATTATTTGCCTCAATTCAAATGGGACACTCCGTCTTTCTTGAATGCACATTTAACATATGCTTATTAAATGTTTTTTCTGTTTATCTCCCCCCCCCCCCAATATAACTAAATCCTCCAAGTTCAAATCTGACCTTAGGGGCCACCCAGGCTGCACCCTATACCACATCAGCGCTGGGGTGCCACACCCTCTCTTTCCCTCTCACCCGGTGCTATTGTTCCCTCGATGACAAGGCCCACGTGCCCCCCTATTCAGCTTCCTGGTGGGGGGTAGGCGGGCTCTTTGTCTGGCAGCCATTGTCCCAGACACACGCTCCCATTTGACGGACACACGTGCTGACAAAAGAGAAAGGGAGCGGAGGAGGAGGGGCCACCGCTGGCCATTATCCGGGCCCATGGTGGCGGTGAAAAGACGAGACGCGCTGGCCATCTGTGGTGCGTGTCTGTCATCTGTAGTGACTGGGGCGACTGCACACGCACGCACATACGCACACTTCTCAGTTTCTAAAAGAATTCCTCTCTTTTGTCTCGCCACGCTTTTCTTGGGTATGATGCCTATTGAGGTGGCTTCCCTTTGCCTTTGACAGGGTTTTGTTTTGCTCTGAAGTGTGGTCTGGAGAGAGATAAAGAGAGTGAAAGTCACTACTGTTGAAGTCAGCCCACAGTCCTGGAGAGAAAGTGACTATAAACATGTTCTAATTCCTTTGCTTTTGTCTTTTCTCCGTGTCAGAGTGACTGTTCTTGAGTGCCCACTTTCAAGCAACAGGCCTCGACACCGGTTGACGTGTTTCTGGCCTCACCTCTGCATTGTCTATTCTGCATTAGCTTCCTTCTCTCTGTGTAGTTTTACGAAAAATCCATCACAATGTGTTGCAGTGCATGTCTTTCCTTCTATTTTCCTTTCTTCCTTTCTTTATGCGTTCATTCACTTCCTCACTGTACCCATCGCAGCTCTCTTCCCATCCCTCCTCAACTCATTTTTTCTTCCATTTCCCCCCCAAATCCTTTTAGGATTGTTTTATTCACATTTGTTTCTTCACCTGACACTTCTGTTTCCCCCAATCCCTGATTTATATCTGTCTTCTGCCTTCCTTCCCATCCCCGCCTGTTCTGTCAAAACTAGTTAAAGAGATGCATTTAAGGAATACCACAGGGCATGGCATGTCCTTTCCTGAAGTGATTATCCAGCCATCTTTTGCGCTGTGTTAGTTGAACTAAATGGGAAAGGAAAACAGAAAAGAGCACCAGAAACTCACTGAACAAGCTCAGAATTCATATGAAATTTTATTTAATAAAATTGATTAAAACTTAAACCCATCATAGACTAAACTCACCTTTACTTGAGTTTTCAACTATAATATTTAGGTCATATCAACAGCAAGTGATCCCTTTGTGTTGTTCCCAGGTATCATCAATATCCCTTACATGTACTGTTAGATATCTACCCAGAAATCAGATATGAGACATGTCAGTGTAAATATTCTGGTAGTGATATTACAGCTTGTATTGACCCTGCTGAAGCCGACATGAATACGAGCATGCTACAGCGCCACCTCAATGCGTGCCTGCCTGAATTTAGAAACCCATTTCCTCTGCCTGCGTTTCTGTGTGACCAGCTTAGGCTTTTAGTGCCGGTCGATAAGAGACGACCACCCTTCGAAGGTCATTGTTTCTCACCTCTCCACAGAATCCAAAAGTCTTAAAGCACTGTAAAGCAATGCAACCGCTGATAAGATAGTGGTAATGATAATGTTCTTTATTGTAAAAGAAAAAAATTTGGCCTGTGAGACACTGGATTAGCTCTTTTTTCTGTGCAGTGAGTTTCTGTGTCACCAGATGTTGCTGTAAGGTTTGTTTTCATGTAGACAAATAAGGAAGGACATGATGCTTCCTCGTGGCCCAGAAAATGCTGCGAGTCTCTGAGGACAGATTTGAGGGCAAGCAGGCAGATGGTGAATGTCACATAGGCAAACCGATAGATTGACAAACAGATGGAGGAACAGATAGACGCATAAATGATACATATACATAGAAAGCGAGCCTTTTCAAAATAAATGCAACATTTAAAAAAAAAGAATATAAAATAACTGTTTTGAATGTGCATTTCAAGCAAAAATGGGGCACAGACTACATTATGTCAATACAATTTGGGATATAAATTTTCTAGACAAGCAATTATATTCCCATTTAGCTGTCTTCTAAATGTTTCCTGTTTAGGAATGCACCGGGCGAAGACAGAGACATCAGACATGCAGCCAGAGAGTGATGATGCTGATGTTAAAAGGTTTAAAAGCTATATTGATTTTCGAGCTCCGGCCTTGTATTTTGTTGTTTTACATGCAAATACATGCATTATGCATGACTGCTTTGCATCAACGGTAAACGCAAGGCAGGAAGTAGAAGCACAATTTCATGTGATGTTCACAGGTGTTGTGTTGTTCATGTGTGTGTCAGCAAACCGGATCCCTGTCTGACGGTCAGAGGTTAGATGTTGTAGAAAGTGACCTGGATATTGACACACACACACAAGTAGACTTCATGAGCACAGGCAGCTGGTCCTTCAACATGACAGTGATACCCCCACTGGTCAGAAGGGGCGCTGTTGCACAGGCTACAAAGATCTCTCCTCTCCTCTCCTCTCCTCTCCTCTCCTCTCCTCTCCTCTCCTCTCCTCTCCTCTCCTCTCATCCAAGAGAGCATTGAGAGTAGACCATTAACGTGTGTGCTTTGTACATTAAAAAATGAAATACATAATCTTTAAAATGACAGTCTGCAAACAACTGTGACATTATTTTGTCTACAGAAGAAGTAACAGATCTGGAACACAATCAACTAGGCAGTAAAGAGGTAACAACTTTAGTTTATTAATGGATTTCATTTTGGGAAATAATTTCCCCTGCATATTGTTATGGCACAAGTGTTTACTTTTGAAATATGGGGACTCATTAATGTCATTTTGACCGATCTAGAGCTTTTAACTCCTGTCATATCACATTAACAACAATAAAGCAGCTGAATATTATTTAAAAATTATTGTGAATCGACTACTTTGGCATTTTACGTTTTTGCATGATGTGATTACTTGGATATAACTGAGTAATCTGCTTTTTATTTCACAGTAAAGTGTCAATGGTTAATGTCAGGGGTCATTAATACAACCTTTTAATTACAATCCAGGAAGTGTGAGCTAAGGCAGGAGCTGTTACTGGAAGGTGACAACACGCTGACATCAGGGCAAGGAAATGAAAAGGTGGTAAAAGGTTTCTTTACGACCCTGCGAGGACGAGGTTTGCATGCTGTGAAATGAAGCGGTTACCTCATTTTCAGTGTAATTAGTTCATCTGTGCATTTTTTTGATACCCGTTTGTACAAAGCATGTGCCCTGTAGGTTAGGAGATGATTAACTGAATGACTTTTCTGTCATTACATCTCCTCGTTTCTTTCTATTCTCCTCTCCTCTAGGAAGAGTTGTTGTGATCGGCGAGGAGGGCGGTCTCCTTTCACCCACAATGTTGTCACTGTCTGTCTCTCTCTCCTCACCCTCATCTGATCTCAGCGCAGTGAAAGAAATGTGTGTGTGTGAAAGCGTATTCATGCTGCTCCTCTCCCTCTTCTCCACTTCCCTTCTTTCTATTTTTGCTCTTTTCCAGAGTTTTTCTCCTAAGTATCTGTCACCCCCTTCTCCTCCTCCTTTCATTCCTCTTCCTCTCCCTCTCTCCCAGCCCACAAAAAAATAAAAAAATAAATAAAACCTCACTCTGTTGGTTGCCATGGGATCCGGTTGCCATGCAGCAGCCGGGTTTTCACATGGTCCCAACATGTGTGTCTACTGTAGTGTAACGGAGTTAGGATGCCATGTTGACTGGGAGCAGAGAGAGAAAGGTGCTATAGTTTGACCCATGCACACATGTCCTGGAGTACGGAAAGCTATTGATCATGTAATCTAATACCGTGGTTTATCAGTTCGCCAGCTCACTGTATGAGTGCGTGTCTAAAGCAACTTGAAGGCACCGTCAAACAGTCCTCCATCCTTTCACGGTTGGCTAATGAAGCTAGGCCTGTAACTACAGGCTTTGCATTGGTTCATGGAGAAAGACAAATCGAAGATAATGGAGACAGACGATGATGGAGCGTAAGAAGAGACGGATGAGGAGAAGGAGAGAAAGAAAGAGAGTGGTATTGACCAGAGGTAGAAATCGATTGAGTAGCTGGATAAGGCAGTGGATTTGGCCGTCACGGCTCGCTGTTGGACAGCCCGTCCATCTGGGTGCAGTTTTACAGATTGTGACAGGCAGACAAAGGGATTGGTTTTGGCGGATTCTTTGACAGAGCTGATTGTCTAATTAAAATGAATCAGGCTTTCTTATCAGCAGATGGTTGGCTGGCTTGTGTTTGTTTGAGCAGAAGCCGCTGAGGCGGCGAGATAACATAATGGTGAGCTGGTGCAGCTAAAATCTCCAATAACACGGCATGAAGAGTGAACCCTCTCCTCAGTGAGTGCGTCTTACGAGGTCGCAGGTATTTGCATATGCCACAATAAAGTTACTGTAGCATGAAGAGGGGCACGTGTTGTCAAACCCACAGCTCCCCTCAGCTGTGAAAGAGCTGCACTCTGATTTCACTGTCATTTAGCTAATAGTTTTGTTATTTCGCTAATACCTGCAACTTTGCTGTTTCAATTTGACTGATCTCACAACCTTGTTTCTTCCTCCGACAGGCAAAAAGCACAATCCTCCATACACTATATTTTAAACACCCAACAGCACATTGTCAAAGCTGTGGGCTAGCTCCTGAACAAACATGTATGGATAGTTCCTGGAGGTATGGTTGAATGTTGGACATTTATCATGTGCCAAAAAACATAAATCAAAGTGAATTCTAATGTTGCCTTGTGTCCGCCACATGTGAAAAATGTTAAATGTTACAACAATAGCTTTATGAGGCGATAATGCTGTTTGTCAGTGTGTGTAATGGGCATCATAGATTTGGTGCGCTCTGTTTATAAGTTTTCTGTTTGATAGGGATGAATTACAGACCAGTCATTCCATGTGTTGTGGATTCTTATTGAGGTCTGGGGTTCATGCTAGAAGCATGTGGTATGTTGAAGGAAATTATGTCATAGAAAACAGTTTGAATTTAATTTTATTCATTTGGCTAAGCTGCAATGAAGGAGAAAAAAGTTGTGTGTGGGGCAAGTGACGCCAGGAGACGAAGACTCATCGAAATATGTCATTCTGATTTTATGTTACAGCCAGATGTGAGCTTAGAACTTACCTCTTTTGCAATTATGCTGCAAAAAACATCGTAAAGTTTGTGTCCTTCAGGTTTCATGCAGGTTTCTTCTGATGTCGTGAATGCAGTCTAGCCTAATATCGTTTCACTATTTCAAAATGAATGACTCACACTTCATTTATTGTAATGTTATCACAGTTTCCAGTCAGCGTATAATAAGGTTACCGCTTGTTTCTCTATACAAGTCTGTGCTTGAGACCTTGCTACTCATTGCTACATTGGAAGATTACTTATTTGCACACACACTTAGATTATTGAGTGTTTGCAGCTCCACGCGTGATTAATTGCGGTTGTGTGTGTTTCTGTGTCTGTGTCAGGAGGAGCCTAATTTACATTCCGACAGTCTTGGTTAAAATAACAGGCTGTTATGGAGTCGCTGAGGCATGGCGGGTTGTAAAACCACACAGTCTCAAATTTAACATGTTTGCAGATACAAATATATCACACACCCGTACGCCCACAAACACACACACAGGCTGCACGAGTATGTATCTGTGTTTCTGCTCTAATTGGGGGAAAAGATCACTCCGAATACGTGCCGGACGGCAAGGAAGTGTGTGTGTGAGTGTGTGTGGGTGAGTGTGTGTGTGTGTGTTACCACCTGGCTGGTGAGGTCATCATGTTTCATAACTACACAGCAGTTTTAATAGGCTTATGTTAGTGTCTGTCCAGTAGACAGATATACACACTCAGACAGATGAATGTGCACAAGCAGATGCCTGCATTCACACAAGCATAGAACAATGACGCAGTACCTTACTAGAAAGACAATAGCCACCGTACCTTCCTCTGATTAAAAGGCTCTCCCTCTTTCTGTCTTCATCTGTGACTTTCTCGCTTATTTTTAGATTCTTTTCTTTCTCACCCTCCTCTTCTTTTTGTCTTTGCATCGCTCTCTCAGAAGAGTGCGGAAGAAAAGAATAGAGGAGGAGGACAAGTTAATGGCAGTCGAGATAAATCGTTAACTGAATACATGGTAAACGATGGGAATCAAAGGAGCCAACTTTGCATCATCTTTAACCTGAACCGCCAGAGGGTGCCTCAGACTTCAACAGTCTGCTTTTATTTTTCTGCATGAAAGCAAGCTTTAATATAACAATGTAGATCAATAAAATAATTGCTTGAAAATATTGGCATTTGCAAAATACTAGAAGAACAATAGTAGTAGTGCTGCAAACTGCAGTTCCTGCGGCTTCAAAAATGAGTCATTTTCCGTAGAGAACCATGTTAAAAACTAAACTTTACAGCAGAAATAAAACATCTACTGGGTCACATTCCCTTTACATAACTCAAACAGGCTTAAATGTATGTATGATTATAGGAGGCCACTTTGAGAGACAGGTGGGTGGCTTCACAGGTAACCGATGCCATTTGCCAAGGCATCCTTCACCTGCCCCCATTTCCCCTCATGCACCTCTTGGCCCACTTTTGAATTAGCCAGGAGTTTGTAAAATGGCGACAGCCGAAGCCACCACACAATACTTCAAAAATGTTCAGTACTACGGGGGGACATTGCAGAGCATTTGTCCACCTTTATAAACAGTCAATGGTTTTTAAATCTTGCTGGCCGCCTTTTAACATTAGAAAACACCTAACCATTCAGAAATAACGTGCTGAGTGCGACAGTATTATAATATGGGCCCACCAAAACAATATGGAGACTTCAGTGTGAAAAGATTTTGTGTTCATCTTCTATGTATGGATCCTAAAGGTGCAGCCCGTCCATATGCGTCTTCAATGCTTATGCAGAATGTACACGTGTTTGGGACATGAGTAGATGAGTGCATTACATTTGAATCGCTTGAGGTATGTACAAATGTTTGAATAAGCTGCACAGGGTATATACAGTGTAATTTGCGGTCCATCCAAATCACAGTGATGTAAGGCCTGTCAGCATTTAATGTCACTTCTGTCAGCAGACTGTGAAGTGGAGACAAACAAGCATAATGAGAGATTGTGCTGATTGTTTCCAGTTAGCCACAAATCTGCAGAGAGCTCTGTCTGAAAGAGACACGTGAACAAAGGCCGTTTTGATCCCTCTCAGTCTCATCCACTGTGATCTCTGGCTCGGGGTGTTGGAGGGTAAACAGCTTAGGGGATGAACTGGCATCATGGAAGCCTGGGAATGTATGAGAAGAAAGAGATACCACTGACACACAACACTACGGCCTCAGACTCACTCCCAGCTACTGAGTCTGAACCCTGCTTCAGCCTGAAACACAGGCTAAAATGTCTAGATCCAGTTTCAGGTCACAACTTTCCCTCCATCAAAAGGCGTGTCAGATGCCTCCTTGTGATCAGATTCTGCATCACAACATACAGATGATTTTATCACAGTAGAAACTGAGATAAAGTGGTCAAAGAGTTCATTTTGTGTCCTGTACATTCTCTGGGCATGAGATCCATAACATGATCCAGATACCTTAGATGAAGCAAGTTTATCAGCACTGTCACGGACAAATATACGTTCAAATGTGTGGCCTTACGTTCCCTTCCCATTTTCCCTCGTTAGCACTGGAATCCATTAAGTTTTATCTGCATTTAGAGCTGTGTTTGCAAGTCTATCCATGATAGCATGAGCAAGATCGCAAAGGTGTTTTATTCTCCTCCTTCACTTTACTCTAAACAAGCAACATTGCCTCGGCGCCCAAGAGCCAACAGCTTTTAAACCTCTAAACAGCTCTTTAAGCCCAGGAATGTAATATTTTTCAAGCTCTATAAAAACCTCCTACAGTCCCAAGGTCGGTGTTATCCCTTAATCCCCAACCTTCACACCTCAGGAAACAGCTCTGTGGCACACCTGTCCAAGCTCAGTTACCAGCCCTCTGTCTGCTTCGCTTGCCTCAGCTCCACCTATCCAGTAACCAACCAACACAGCCATGCTCCATAAAAATCCAAGGAAATCTGTTAGTGCGCTTTTCTGTATCATTGAGAAGGGAATGAATAGCTTGTTCCATCTTTGGCCTTGTAGTATCTAGTACATATAAAGTGCGGACACCTCTTGTGCTCAGTTGCGCACTGCATCCAGTTTGCCCAAGACAAGTGCTAACTTTGTGCTTTGTTCAATAGAGACAGCCACCAAAGCTACCTCACACAAGACTCAATCCAGAAAAATAATCCCAGGCAGCTGGTTTGAGACGGATCCATGAATCTGCTCAACATTTTGCAGTGTCGTGAGTAAGATCTACTGCTTTGGAAAGTTATCTCAACATCAATCTTTTTCATCCAACATAAATCCTATTTTGTGTTCAACAGTGGAAATGTGGCGATCTACCAAGGCAACGTGCAGCTATTTCATTAGTCCGTTTAGAGTGCACTGCGTACAACTATTTTGCTGGATGTAACCAAGTAATGCTACATATGTAAAAGCTTTGTACAAAAAGATGGAACTGCACAACATCTGATAATCATTGCCGATGTTTCTTGAGTCTTCACCCGTTTGGCTGACTACTATAAACCTGAAAATGAAAGCAATATGGTGCTTTGGAGAAAAAAAAAACTAACAGACCTCTGTTGCACTCTCATCTCTGGTTGAGGTTAGAAGCTCTAGATGCAACTGAATCTCCAGATGAATTGTCAGCAGTCGAGCTGTTGACATGTTAGTAATTCAGGTGCCAGGTCTTGACAAAGAGGAAGTTTTGCTTTTTTTTTAATTTTTTGAGTTTTGCTACATGAATTTTTGCCAGATGCTGAGCCTGTCAACATCCAAAAGAGATGCTAACTTGATGTAGCTCTTGTTACCGTGATGTTGGCTACGTTGCTGATTTTGCTCCACTTGCAGAATATGTACAGTATCTTGTCATCCACATTTATTACCCCTATCTAAGAGTCCATGCAATGAATTCTGGTAATGGCACTGCATACTTCAGGAAGCAGGGTGTTGCACTGACTGCAGCAAATTCCATAGAGTATAAAGTTGACCAAAGCCATATATAAAGTCATGGAGTTTCACACCATGACCCACAAACCTCATGAAACTGCGAAACTGCTTGTGAACTAAATCTGAAACCAGATTTACTGTAGCTGTAAATGAATTACTCCATTCACCGCCATTTTCACAGTTGTGGCCACGTATTCAGATGAACCATGTGTTTTCCAGGAAATGTTTTCTCAGCTAGACAACACAGAGTGGAAACCACAATACCCAAAGCATGTTTAACGTCTCTACAACAAGGTATTTGTTTGGGCCTCTTCTGTAGGTTTCACCATTTTGCAAAGACGGTAAAGAACCTCCTTTGCAAAATGGAGAACATGGTAAATCTGTGACCTGCCCTTCAGCATCCAGTAGAAGGGAGAGCGTACCCATATCCCATATGTCCACTAACACCCCTGTGGAAACATACCACCAGGCAGAGTCCTGGTGCTCTACCTAAAACACATCCTCCAGCTTTGGCCTTGTTCCCAGGCTCCAGCGCCAGTTCCTGTCCCCGGGCTCCATCCCCAGTTCTCGCCCTCTCCCCCAGTGCACTCTTGACCAGTGCACCCATAGCAGATGGAGAGCAAAGAAAACTGTGTCACCACCCGCCATGACTCGTTTAATCACCCCTCCCCTTTCCTCTTTCTCTATTACTCTCTATCCCTTTCTATCCTCCCACTCCCTTCTTTCCTCACTCCCAGGATCTGGAGCGCCAAACATTGATTTGTCTTTTATTTTTAGAGCAGCTGTGAGTGTACGTGCGTGTACTGTATTTGTTTGCCTGTATACCAGACGCTTGACCAAGCTGGGTCGTCTGGGCAGTTCGGCCGTGTTCGGGTGTACCATCGTGCGTGCATTTCAGAATGTGTCAGGGCTTCTTTTTTTTTTAAGTTAATCCCTTAAGAAGAGGTGTGGTTCTCTCTCTCTCTCTCTCTCTCTCTCTCTCCCACTCTCTCTCTCCACACTCGCTCTCCTCTCTGTCCCTCACTCTGAGCGCAATATCATCACATGTTCTCTCGCTCCTCTCCTCTGCTCTACTGTCCCTGTTGTTGTTGTCGTGGCCGCTAGTCTGAGGGAGTTCTTTTCTCTCAGCTTGTCATCTCTGCATCTTCTCGCTTCAGCTCTCGTTCCCGTGTGAGATGAGTTCTTGGGGCGAGATGGGGGAGGCCATTGAGCTCAGGTGAGTCAAATGCAGTGCATGGTCTGTCTGTCCAGGAACTGACAGCTGACATCCAGCATACATATGCATATTCACTTTGAGGGAATCTCCGCCTTTAGCATTTTCTTCTTCCTATGCGTGTTTAATTGTTCTTCTGGGTGTATTTTTGTTCTAACTGGGGCGAGCGTTACCGTAGCGATCAGTACCTTGGGCTATTTTTCCTCTGCCTCACCTTCTTTTCTGTCCATCATGATGACCCTGTTCCAGCAAGAAAGACATCTGCAAATGCTACAGATTTTCAAAAAATATCTTTGTGTCTTGCATGGTGATAGCTGTGTTGTTGTTGTTGTTAAGTTATTGGCTATGGGTTTTTTTCAATCACTGCCAAACTGATAATAGGTCTAGTCTAGCCTGTATCCACAGGGCTCATAGCGGCTAATAGCCTTAGCAGATGCATTAGTCCCCATGCCCATATGGAAGAGATTAAACCAGCTAAATTGAAACAAACACCCAACATTTTTTTTCTTGCACAACGCTAGTGCCTGCACATGTTTGGTGTGCACATATAGCTGTGCATGCTCATATGTGTGTATGTGTCTGGACACCTGCCATGCAATGTTTTTCCAGAGCAGAGTGTGTCTCTGAGCCTCCTCGAGCTGAATGGGAGGGTTCGCTTAAATTTCCTTCCGAATTCAATGCTTCCTCTCTTTTACTTGTTCCCTTTCTCTTCCTGCCCTTATGATTAGATAATTGAGGAGGCCTGCTCTCGTGTGTGTTGCACGAAAGAAAGAGAACAAGGCGGCGAGAGTGAGAGTGAGAGAAGACCGTGCGATGGAACTCGATTGAAATGAGGACAAATGAAGACTAGATAGATGGAGACTCATGAGGAGGTTAAAGATGACAGGAAGGGGAGTGAAAGTGAAAGTCGGGTCAGAGAGTGTGCACTTGTGAGGAAAAAGTCAAGGTTAAGTGGATTTATTGTGGAAAAAGTGAGAATTCACTCCCTTTTTTAGCAGAGGAAACAGGAGCTGAGGGGAAAAATACTATCAAAAAATGAGATAAAGGCTTGAGTAAATGGGCAGGATGGGACTGAAAACAAGAAGAAAGCAACGTGAAAGTAATACACGTGAACAGCGTTCGTGTTTCACGGACAACACTTAAAACCAAGGCACTGTTTCTGCTCAGTTTGTGTTCCGAGCTTCTGAATGCAGCCAGCAGAGCACACCAGGTCACTTGGCATTCTTCTCTGCTACGGGAGTATGACGTAAAATCTGCACAAGTCAAGCCTAAGGGTGGAGTCGTCAAGACACTGAGGCTCTAAAGCACCAACAATAGCCTCTTCCGCTTGGGAGCACTTGATTTAAGTCAAATGGTGTGTAGTCATGTCCTTGAGTTCACAAAACTAAAACTGTCTGAGGCTCAGATTGGTGATGTTTTCTGAGTCCCACATGTGTATAGAGTAAGAAGCGATGGTTTTAATTTTCTTCTGCTTTGAATAGACGTTATCTTCTACGTTGTTTGGTTTGTGAGTATCGTCTCTGATGCTTGAGATGCAGTTGTACTGGACAAGTTCATTTGTTCATTCCTGTGATCTAGGAAGCTGACAATATTTCTAAAAAAATGTAAGAAACACAGATCAAAGACAAAGGTTACAGGTTTTAAACATGGTCTCAGGTCAACTAGTCGTAGTTGGGGAAGAAAATAAAATGTCAGTTGTTAACATACTGCCCACACCTTCACCTGTAAACATCTTCACCATAAAATATTTACAACTTATAGACTTACTGTTTCTAAGACAAAGTCTTGTCAGCGTTCCTTGATTTGTGGGTTTTATCACCACTAGAGATGAAAGTGTGCCACATACTTTGCAGTCTTATCAGAAGTGTGGCACACATGATAAACCAGCCTGTGGCTCTCGGTCTAGGCTCTCGACAGATAGGAGCGAATGCAAAGTGGAAACACAGCACAACGACAATATGATGCTGGAGCGTATCGACTAGGCTGCTCTACTTCACGCCTGGCTGCACTGTGTTCAGATTAGCTTTACACACACTTTTCCTGTCACACTGGCATCCAAAAGTGAACACGCTTTGACAAAGATGCCAATGCATGCCAGTATACTCATCTGATCTGAGGAGCGCGCGCACACACAGCAACAAGCACACACAAAGCTAGCTTGTTCTGCACCCTCTTTCCCTGCTGTTCCAAGGGCAGAGGAGGATTTGGATATTGTTATGTTAATCTGCCTCTCTTTTGTGTCTTGGAACCCATTCAGACGCACACACTCACGCACAAGCACCAACACACAGGTATGAACACATTCAAGCATGCACAGACTTTTGTGTACAAACACACAGATGCAGCTCTATGTATACAGTAAAGGACATCAATTTTTTTCTTACAAAAAAAAGGTAGAAACAGCAAGTCATCCTTCAGAAACACACACAAACTCACACATGCACAAATCTTCTGCAAGCTTAACAAGGGTGTGTGTGTGTGGGGGGGGGGGGGGGGGGGGGGGGGGTATAATAGATGGTGTAATAGATGTGGGAGCTGTGTGTGCATCTCCTGGTGTTAAGGTGACAGTGCATGTATTGTCTGAGTGAACACACACACACACACACACACACATGTGTCTCTTAGGCTTCACAATCCCTCTGCAAAGCTAACAGAATGTAATTTTGAAGTTTCCCCATGCTTAATCCTATTTGCAGAAAAGACCTGGAAGCAGATCATTTTAATTGCAGGATGTTTTCTCTGACTCCCAGATTTGTCATACTAACCCGCTGCATTGATTGTTGACCTCCATTTGTTAAGGTTAGAGTCTACTTTTAGCTCGGATTTAAATCTTATTTTCTTTTCATGGGAGATTTACACCGATCAGCCATAACAATAAAACGACTGACTGGAGAACTGGCATTCATGTGGATGTTACTTAGACATGTACCACCCACTTAGACCAGACCAGACACCCCCATCCCATAGCTATGACACTCCTTGATGGCAGCAGCCATCCCCAGCAGGATGATGCCTGACACAGACACACACAAAAAACTCTTTAGGAACAGCACTAAAAGCATGAAGCACAGCACAAGGAGTTGACCTGGCCTCCAAAATCACTAGATCCCAAAGATCAAGTATCTGTGGGATGATCCACAGAGGCCCCTCCCCTCAATCCAAAGGCCCCCACTAACAACATTCTGCCAGACAACAGAGGACACCATGTCCATTCTCTGATGAGTCACAACAGTCCTACACCGTATTACACAGGTGGTCATAATGATATGCCTGACCAGTGTATCTTTCTAACTGAATCTAACTGATCTCAGGGTTATTAGCAGAAAGCAGGAAATGTGGTGTGCATAGTGTACAGGTTGCGGTTGTGGTTGTGTGATTACATAGTGTGTAATGTAATCATGTAGTCCGCTCTGGAAACCTGTGCTTCACTCTGAATTTGCTGGACAATTTATTTCATTCAGTGAAGAATATTTCATCAAGTTACAAGCACAGCATGTAAAGAGGAACTTTTATGTTTGTCTCTTTGTGCGTTTAACTTTGTCTACAGAGGACTCAACCTTAGGGACCAATTAAATGGAAAAAGAACAAAGTTACTGAAACAAACCTGGTTTTTGGATGTCACATATTATGTTTTCTGTCGAGCTTTAGGGGTCGGGCTCAGTAGCCTTGCACTCACACACTGCTGCCTCTGCAGTGATGTGTAATGCTTAGTCCAGCTCTGCCAGTCCTATGCAAGCTCGGTCCTAACTTTGTTTAGTTTTGGCCCTCAACGAAAATGCAGCGTGATTGCAGGAGATATTGCTGCTCATTCACGGCTGTTTGTATCTCAAAGCACTTAGAGGGAGATCATAAAAGTTTTGCAGAATTGTGTCTGTGGGGCTGACCACACTGTGGAAGTTTCCTTCCCTACCTTCCAGCACGAGTTGACTGTCTCTTAAGTTTCACTTTTCACTTTACAGCTTTTGACAAAAGTTAAATAGAAAAAAGGAGAGACCATGTTAAAGCTGTTTAATGAACAAATTGCACGTCCCCTCAATTCTCTGAGTGACTATTTTTCATAACACAGCCTCACTAATGTTTATCACACATGTTGTCCATGAGGCCGCCCCACAATGAACACGAGGTCTCTATTAAAACATATAAAGCTTAAATAAATAAATAATTATTCCATATTATTCATCCGTTTAATGACTAAAACGTTCTTAAATTGCATACCGGCCATCAAAACAATATGCACAAGAACTGACAATGTTATATTTTAGTAGAGAAAGAGATAACTGCTTTCCTGATTTTATCTTTTTGCAGTTTTTAACGTGACTTTCCTGCAGTGTTTATAAACTGATCAAGCACAGCACTAGACTATGTTGCGTAATTTGTCATTTTAGTGAAGCTCCAGTCGTTTTTACTGCGCTGCTTTAACAAGCGTCCCATTTTAACTGAACGTCCGAACTGTTCTCTCATAAATTAGGCTCGCGTTGCAAATAAAATCCAAACATCCAAACACAAGAGTCTCACCACAGGCTTAAGTTTGGAGCTCAGCTCATAAGAATAACACTTTGACGGCCCCTGCGCGCTCACATTAGCGTCATCACATTTTGTTATGGGGCACGGGAGCATATGGAAAAGTTAGCGGGAGATAACACACGATAATGTGATTTGGAAATGAATTCAAGCAATACTAAATATTTTTGTCAAATGTCCTGCACTACATAAAGAGATGAAAGATATGTCTGCGTAGCACATTCAAATGAAGTCTGTCGCGCCATGTATACAAGCGCAATAAAATCACATTTAAAAACCGGCAGCTTCAGAGAAATGTGCCTCCAGATTCCCTCAGATTTCCATTCATTTTTCAAATCATAAAAAAACATTCCTATAAAATCAACCACTGCAGAGACCACCAGGAGTAACCGGCATCATGACACCGATAGGCCTGACAAATCAGCTTTGGAACCGCATGTAAACCTGCAACCGTTTAGCTACGGCCAAAAAAAGAGGTCACATAGATTTAAATAAATAAATGAATAAATAAAGAGAAACAGAATGCTCCTGCAATCCCACTAATTATTGCCTACATACTCAGCTGTAAACATCACGGTTTGCAGACGTGGTTTGATGTGCTGCATTCAGAGTGCCTGTGTGCCTGTGTTTTGCTATGCAGTGAAAGATTATTGCAACATTTTCAAGGGCACTCACTCTGAATTCATCTGTGAATAATATGAGAGGGAAGTCTAGTCGGTATTTGTCCAAGTTACAAAGTTTTCTGTGCAGCATTGTTGAAGAGGTGAACCAGGACTCTACAAGCCTGAAGACAAATGTGCATCTTTGGTCAGATTGCTGCTGTGGACCTTCATCTTTTCCTTACATTAGGGGCACAATAGGAATGGATCTTCTCAAAGCCAGTGTATGGTACACGCTGTACAGGGCACCTGGCTACTGTCATACACCAAACTAACTGGATCAGCGGTAACAGCTTATCACTCAAGCTCCATTCACCTTTTTTCTACAGTGAAACGCAGAATGGGAAATTAGGTCACAGTGGCCCTTTTAGTCTCTTTATGCAAAATGACCACCAACTCACACAATGTTCCACACACACTTGCCCAGAAACCTCCTGAAAGATCATGTTGCATTAGAGGGTCAGTGAAAGGACAGGACGTGGCTTTGTGTCAATCTAATTGCTGTCTGTTAAGCATGCTGATACTGTGACACAGGATGAACACACAGTTAGCATTAGCTGCTAGCCTGAAAATATTACCAATTTGTTTTGGAAATTGAGTGTATTGAGAGAAAATAATGTTTGAGCTGGATTTTAGTGGTCTTATCTCAGCTGTGACAACTTTCTGTCTCTTTAGCAGCTTTTCTACTGATTTAAATGGACGGAGAAATATATGAATCGCTGAATTGCTGCTGGAGTTTAAAGTAATGAAGACAATGAAGTTAATGGGGTCTTTTCTATTGTGACCATCCTTTACTTTCTAGGAAATGACAATCCTGCACACATTAACACATCAGGAACTCTAACTGGAAGAGAGCTGTCTTCAGTATAGAAAATCATTCAAGGACGCTGGAGTGTTTTATATTATAGGGTGTTATGAGCGGCATTGACTGGGGTGCAGGTGCAAGAGCAGTGCATAAAAACTGCTGCTATGGATTGTGGATTGGCCTTGAATTTCAACCATATGCTGAAATATGAACTCACGTACCCCTTTTCTATAGTGTCCACCTGATCTGGGGAGCAGGCGGATGTGTGTGTGGGAGAGAAAGAGGCTGATTGAGACAATAGTCACAGTGGGTGCCAGGCTGATGATCAAACACATGGCTCTGCTTCAGCTGCCACTGTACATCAGTCTGTATACCACCCTGAGCTCAACAAAGTAGACAATTTTTTTTTTGACTGCGTATGGTCGTTTTTCCTCCTAATGTACATCAGCGCATGCTTCACAGACCACCTACACACTGTACTGTATACAGCACTGCACTGATCTGTGCTGTTGCTACAGAGGCTTTGCGTCTGCTCGCTCTTGCCCCCACACCTCAGGGTGTTTACGCTTCATATGGGCTCGGACATGACAGCATGAGCACAGTATGTACAGTATTTTTAGCTGTGATGTGTCCAGTGTTTCTGTGGAAATGACTTGTTTAATGATTTGTTGGATTGCGTTGTTTTGCATTCAGGATATTGACCTGGAAAATGTCAGCTCACCACCCGGGCTGTTCAGTGGCTCGCCTGACTGGCTGACGATCACGAGTGACGACGAGGCAACTCGCTCTTCATACGTTTTTGTTTGAGAGCAAATTTCATCATTTTATTTGCTAGCAATGTCAAGAAAAGATTAGCTCTTATGCTCTTTTATGTACAAGATACGTGTATATATGAAAGTTATAAATGAGTGTTTTGAGTAGTTCAGTAGGCTAAAAACACACTCCTGCTCCAGATCTCGGCAGAAATGAAACCATTGTACATATCACAATTCTGCAAGACCTCTCCAGCTGTGATTGGTCCAATATGCATTCCCTAATCCATCATCTTTCTTTTCTGCATTGCAGTAATTTAAGTACAACTGTTGCTCAACATTTATTAGCTCCAACTTCAACATGACCTGCTTCGTTACATTGCATGAAATACATGAAGAAACTCAACACAGTCGATTCAAAATCATGTCACCTAGCATTTAGGCGGTGTAACTGCAGAGCAATGCAGACCGACCAATATAAATGTTTCACCGGTGTATATCACTTGCATAGGCTACACTGTAGGCTTTGCTTACATTTTCAGAAGTCCAGCCAGCAGTCCTAGAGAAGCATTTGTCCTGGTATTTTTCTTACAAGACATTAAAAGGCATTAAAACTGGTATCAACCATGTCTGACGGTAGCAAGCTGAATGTTTCTTAAATGTGTAGTTGTGGTGACTGGATATTGTAGTTTTGTGTCGTTCATTTTTATTGCACACAAGGAACCGTTATTTTGTACAATGGTTTGTAGTTGACTCCGTCCAACACAAACTCTATAGAGGTTTATTTCCAGGAAGGAACACTGAGTTTATAGTAGCTCTGTGTCTGTGTCTCTCTCCCTCTCGCTCTCACTCCTACGCGGTCTTATAAACCACTGCAACGAATAAGGCCATCCTGTCCTGGGTCAGACTTCAGTCTAAACACAAGTGCCCTGGTTTATCTCGGCTACGTCACACTCCTTTATTTTTTAATCACACACACAGACACGCACCACCTTTCGCTTTCTATTTGTGTTTGAGAGAGGAAGAGAGGCGAAGGGTTTTGGATGATAGTAAGTGTCAGTGTCCCTATGTGGGTCACTCAGTGTCAGCTGGAGTCTGCAGGGCCCAGAAACTGGGTCAGTTTTTTTGGTGTGTGCGCACGTGCATATATGTGTGTTTATGTGTGTGTCAGCATAATGGGAGAGTGTGTAACATGTTTTTGATTAACTTGACATTTTTATGCTCCCTGGCTTCAGCCAAGTGATGTTTAGAGTGACATTAACCGCAAGCTATAAAATAATGGAGGAGACACACCTTTGTGTGTTGTGTATGTGCTCAGGATTTTAATCTTTGTAATTGTTTTTTTTGGTGATGGGTGCTGAGTGATCTACAGCACTTTTCTAGCCACTAATCAATTCATTAAGTTACAACTTAGAATGACTTTTTTTAAATAGATCCTTATTAGAATGTGACATCCACAATTAAAAACAGATGTGTGCTAAAACACGTGAAGTTATGAAAGCAGCAAGATCTGTTTTTTATTTGTTTGTTCTTCTTTCTTTTTTTAAGGTTTTCAGTAGAATGAAACTACACTCAGATACTGCAAATTCTAATATTCATCCGCATCAAAGAAGTGTGCTATGCACTGTAGGGTCTTAATAGGTTTGATGGAGTTACAGTTGTCAATGCAACTCTTGCCAAAAGGGAGCCACATAGGGAGCCTCTACATTTGAGCCCTGCTAGGTGCTTTCTAGACTTTGCTTTGACTGATAATGGCACATACAAGAGTGAACCAAGACACCCAAGTGGCAAGCTGAAAATCCGAAACAGTGAGCTGGAAGATGCTAAAATGCTCCATATGGAGAACTGTAGTTGGGAACTAATCCTCTGGTCATCAGCTGGAGAGTGGAGGTGTGGTACATCCCTGAGATTCTGTCTGGACAAAAACAAAAAAACAAAAACAAACCTCTAGTTGTGTTTCCATCAATAGTTTGCAGTTTATTTCTGTCAGACTGCTGCATGAATAATCTGACATATTCTGCATCCTGACACCTCACAATAAAGTCTTTGTATCATAAAACAACCCCAGCAATGCTGATCTTTTGGAATGTTTTTCTTCCAGTGTGACTTTAAATGTACTCCGAGTCGCTCTCAGAGCTTGGGCAAACTACATCGGTTGTACAGCCAAAAACGCACAACTTAAAATCGACCGAACAGAGAGGGGAAACATGGAGAGGTACACTGTGTCCATATAAAAAGGTCGGTTCAATGATGACTAAGCCAAGACAATCCCCTGTTACTACACACACACACACACACACACACTTTGATATTTACTCCCTCCATGTTTCTCCAGAACTGCACAGACATATGACTTACCGTAATGTGAGGTGGCAGTGACTCATACTGTGTGTTTGCAGTGTGTGTGTGTGTGTGCGTAACATCTCCCCCTCCTCCTCCGTCTCCCTCCTTGTATGAGGTGTGTTTTGTAAGCATCTGGTGGAGAAGAAGCGCGAGGGAGGAGTGTGTCCCGTTTTGCCAAAATCTCTGAGCCGCTGTTGAACACAGAACATCTGGATCAGGGAGGGACATTGTGTGTGTGAAAGAGAGGCAGAGGGCCAGCGAAATCAATCAGGCTCACATCTGGCAAGGACGAACCACAGCTGGACCCGCACGCGGTCTTAATGCAGATTATATGAAGTTAACATAGAGGTGACTCAGAGACACTCGCGTACGAAAATTGTAGCGCTTAAATCAAAATAAACGAAGACAAAAAAGCACCGTTAATAACAATCCTCCCAACCACCCAACAGTTAAAATACCAACTTAACAAGCTGGAGAAAAATGTACAACTTTTTTTCCAGCCACATTTTATTAGTCTGTACGTGTAGGCGTAACGTTTCACACTAAATTCATCCCTGTGAAATTCATTTCCTCGCGTTTCACATCAGCAGATAAGCAGACGTTCAGCTCCAGGCCCGTTCTTGCATCCGCCACTGCGCCCTCCTCAACAAAAACAGAGCAAAGAGGAGGTCTGCAGTGGAAACACCAGCGAAGAAGAAGAATAGCGGTAGGAAGGGGCGATGAAGGGAGGTCAGCCTGGGTGAGCAAATCTGAATGTCTCCAACATAACATCATGTGTGCGCAAGGCGTCCCTCTTGTCATCTCCTCTGCAACAATGCGTTCCAGATGGCTGAAAACTCAAACACTGGATGGGGAACAACTATGTGTTTCTTGGCACCAAGCCTCTTGTTTGTGTAGTCTACGCTGAAGTGCTTATGAGTTTTTGCGTGGGTTTAAGACAAGAGTGGGATTTCATTGGTTGCTGTTGATTTATAGGTTTATTTTGATGTTTTGGATCCTCGAGCTGCCTGCCAGCCCACCCCTTTTGCCTTCTTTCTTTTTTTCATGCAGATGGATCTTGTTGTGGAGGGTGAGGTCACAGCTATGCAAGGCCTTTGCATGTCATATGCTTGGTCATGTCTCCACCCTGATATGTCTTAACGTCGAGGAGTGTTTACTGCAACCTTTGTGTCATTTCACAATGTGGTGCTTCAGCAAAAAAAAAAAAAAACATATATAGAGGGGAATTTTCATAGGGAAACAGATTCAAGGGGTTCAGGCTAAGTTCACAGTACAGTCACTTTGTGAATCAGATCACAGTCAGGAAGACTTCTTAATAGTAAATGCAGTGATGCCTCCTTAAGTTGGTGAAACATTTGACCAAACTGACAAAGACTGAGGTCCATAACAAATCAAGCTGTCAGTCAGCATGTGTGAATGAGTGTGAATGGTCTCTCTGTGTTAGCCCTGCGATAAACCGGCGACCTGTCCAGGGTGTACCCCCCCTCTCGCACAATGACAGCTGGGACAGGCTCCAGGCCCTCGTGACCTTCTCGAGGACAAGCAGTAACAGAAAATGAATTAATGAATGTTTCGGTGTAATGGTTCTACCCTTTGTAATGCACTAGGTAGAACCAGCTACTACGGCTTCACTTCAGACCAGTTGCTTACCGCAGCGTCACTGCTGCACCGGGAGCTTTCTGCTTTTCAAAATGCACGCGCGCTAATTAAAAGAAATTGCGGCACTGAAAGGAATTCGCATTAATGCGTCATTATCTTGAAGTTTTGTGTAACTGTGAAGAAATCTGTGTACGTTAAAAAACAAAACTTAATTACTTTATTAACAAACTGACAAACCACTCAGCTCTCACAAATGTCCGTGTCAGACATATAAACTGTATGTCTGATGGATGATATACAAGGTCATTAAAGACCAATTTTCTCCCCACAGTTCATTCATTCTTCCATTTATTCCACTCATTTTTACTTGTCCCACACTCAGCTCTCATAATTTCATTTCTGCGTATCTCCCTTGTGGCCTGGCATCAGGTGCCAGTGTTATTCTCTTACTCACTCACTCACTCACTCACCCCCTCCCCCTCTCCCACTGCACTGGACACTGGACAGTTGCAGGGCATCCTGTATTCACTATCCAGCAATTCCTTTCTACCCCCCTGCTTTCACAGTTCCTCCTTCTACCTCCCTGGTGGGGTATTAGTCACCAGTTTGCATTTACCGCTTTGCGCACCCGCGTTCACACCTGATACAGCAGTGCTGGTGGCTGCCAGGTGCCAGTAAGTTGGCGCTTTGCCCAGAAATGACTGGCACAATCCTTGGCATGTGTGCGCGGTGAGCTGCAGAGGGGGCTTGTTGGTTTGACTTGTGTTTGTGTGTGTGTGTGTGTGTGTGCGCCTGTTCTTGGCAGAGGACACAAGCCTCACATGCCAGGAATGAGTAAAGCCACTTGAGCTGATGCATTTGAATATTCTGCATTGCATACACATCTTAGTGTGCGTATGTGTGTGTGTGATGTGTACGACACTTCCGGCACCCCATGCTTTGGCACGGTTACCAGCAGCACAGCAGTGATTATGAGAAGTGATGTGTCAGTTTGTGCATATATTTAAGTCTAAAACCTGACCCGCGTGGAAGAGCAGAGAGACGTTTTCATCCGTTCAGTGTTCAGATCACTGCTTTACAAAATGGACATCCCATGTTTTCAGTGTAAGATTAGTGCACCTTCACGCCCTGTAAAAGCCAAGATGCAGCGTTACGGAGCAACAAGATGGTGAGAAAAAGAATTACAAACTCTCTCTTTAGCCACATCAACCCAAGATCTATGGAAAGATTAAAGCAGGGAGGGACAGAGATACATTTCTCCTTAGTTGTTTTTTTTATTTACTCAAACTTTTTATTGACATCTTCTATGTCAGAAACTTCTGACAGAAAAAATATGGGTTGATTGTGTTGGTGATTGAGTCTTAATTGAGACAGAGGATGCACGCAAGAGCTGATGCTTTTGTTGTACCGCACGTCTTCTGTTGGAGGGCTTGTGACTGCAGGAATGAAAACCGTAATTATTATTTTTAAGCAGGTCATGTTTTGATGGTGTTACGTTTCATTATGCGGGGAAATTAACACCGCTGAACGGGCCAGCAGGCTGAATGGGCTAATTAGGCAGAGGAGGGAGGATCGCTCAGAGAAGGACTGGAGTGCGCATGTTTGTGTGTGTGAGCAGATCGGCATGGGTTCTTGACGTTTCTAGAGACATGAAAACCTGCCTTGTGCTTTGTGTTCGTTAGCGTCATACCTGTGTGATTTGCACGGCCTGAATGGAGAATCAATGGAGCATCTGGGCGGAAAGTGTTTATGGCACTGACTGCCTTGTTAGAGATGATTAAGGCATAATGAGCTTGAGCTAATCAATGAAATCCGTCCCACTTCACTCATAATCCTGTATACTGTACAAAGCTCCCTAGTGGCATTTGAATAGCTTTCACTGAACTTCACCATTAAACACAGTAAATTAATGTTATTATTTCTTCTATTATTTCATTGTCGTTCGTGTCACTTGGTTGTGTGTCATATATCTTGACCCTCTCAACTAAACTAGCGCCCCTCTCTGTGCCCACAGTACCAGGGAGCACGTGACCCCGGAGATGAACAAGCTTCGTCAGAGCCTGAGGAGGAAGAAGCCCACCTATGTGCCAGAAGCCAGCAGACCGCATCAGTGGCAGGCTGACGAGGAGGCTGTACGCAAGGGCAAATGTAACTTTGCAGTAAGGGTCAGTATCTGCGGTAAATGATCCAAGCCCAGTATGGTTCATATTAGTGAAAAGTCATCCACGCTTAAAAGCATCTGACAAATGAGTTGGGATTCTTTTTGTCACGGTTTCTGTCATCAAGAAGGAACGTCCACTCTTAGACCACACTGCATTCATCATAATTGAAGTCCGTTCTATATAAAGACACCCAGCAATGACAGGTGCATTGCTAAATGAGATCTTTGTCCTTGAACACTGCAGAAGAAGAGCAAACCTGGAATCATCTCGTGGACAGGGCTGTGTAATGGACTATTTGCAGTAGTACAGATGCAGGAGTTTGATATCACTCTCTTGTATGTGGGCTAATGATAAGCTTGATGCTAGAGACGGTCACATGCAGCTTAGCTTAGCATGAAGACTGAAGGCAGAGGGAAACGAGACCACCGAGCTGAAACACTGGACAGAGACTGGACAGTCTTTATCTAATCGTCTAGCTTCATTCAGGCACCATACGTATATCTGGCCATCCATGTATTAGCAATGAACGGCAGTTTCAAACGCACCTGTTTGATTGTAGAAACTGGCGCACTATGTTTCATGAACAGGCTGGATTTGGTGATTTAAATACATAATGCAGCCAAATACATAATAAGTAGGTGTTAGGTTTACTAGGAAAACGATGGCTTTGACCTTTTGACCTTAACTTTATGGGAACCTTGACCTCAGAACAAAACACAGACGCATGTGTCACGCTTCCTGTGCCACAAATACAGCAAGTAGCTTTATTAATGGCTCAATTTATTGATAGTTGGTCCTAGTCTGAGACTGTATACTGTATCTGAAGTGATTTGTTGAAAGGCCAGAGAGAAAATGGCAGTGAGAGATGGCGGGCTGAGAAAGAGGACTGACAGCGAGGTGGCGTTATAGATTACTGAGACCACAGGAAATGACAGGGTGACGGATGAGGGCACACAGAGGGGACGGAGAGACATTGTGAGATGTGAAATGAGAGAGCGAGAGAGATATAGGACTAGATAAGCGAGGGGAAAGGAAAGAAACGCTGCAGCCTGAATGGGGGAACCAGAGGAAAAATAAAATACAAGGCAGAAAGAGCAAGTACAAAAAAAGACAAGAGTGCAAAAAAAACTGTGTGAGTAGCTGAGGCATGCTAATGGAAAACGGTCCTGATGGTGCAGCACCATCGATGAGATGGGCACTGAAGTGGAGCTTGGAGTACAAGAAAAAAATCTGTCTTTTCATAAGTCATTTTTTTCCCACCACATTCTCTCTCTTTCTCACATCGCTGTCTTCTCTCCGTTTCAGTCTCTAAATGAATTTATGAGTCATGCAGTATTAATGCCTCTTCAAGAGCTGCTGAACTGCACCAAAGGAACAAAAACAAGGGAAAAGTTGTCTTTCAGAAAAGCAAAAAGATTTGGATGAAAATATTTGATGTCAATCATCGCTCAGCATCCACCCTGAAATCTGTTAATGGCAGTTTAACAAGAGTAATCTTCTGTTTTAATGAATGGGGAGGGAGCCATACGTCACAGGGACATAAAAACGGCACCTGTCGGAGAAGTTTGATTAATAAACAAGGAAGACTGCATAAAATACTGTTACATAATTGATGTTGCCAGAGCTGAAATAAAACCAGAGTATGCAGTTCCTTGAACGGCCACTGGATGCTTGCTCCAAAAGTGAGTCAATCCCGACGGAGCTCCATGTTAAAACAAAATTTACAACGGAAAAAAAAACAAAGTTTACAGTCTGGTACGATCTTTATAACAACTGTGCAGGCTTTTTTTTTTTATTTATTTATAAAACTCAGTTGTTTAGATTATGTAGAGTCTGCCTAAAGTTATGCATAATTAAGAGAGTGGTCACTTTAAGTCTCAGCTCCGTTGACACTCTCTATTGGCCCTTTTTGGGTTAGGTGGAGTCAGGCACTCCCATCATGGCGAGTCATATTGCTTTGTCCATTTGTTATGTGCAGTCTATTATCACTGCATGCCTGTAGCAACTCATGACATAAAAACATCTTTAAATGTTGATCATCAGCCCCTGGATGACCATTTACATTAAAAAAAATACAGCTGGATGTTGGATCACTTGACAACATATCGTTGACAACATGGTGCTTTAGTCCAGGGTCTAATTCTTCAAAGCTCAGAGCTCTCCTTGTAACGCATCTTCCTCTTTCCTCGCCACATGGCTTCTGACTCCAGCAGCGTCACTGAAGCTTTAATTGTGTCTCCTTGGGCTCTCTTTACACTACAGAGCAGACCTCTAGGGCTGGAGTGACAACAAAAGGGAATGTGAGACAATAAATGACTCCAGTCCTCTTGTCTCTTTCCTGTACTCATTATCAGCACCAACGTACGACTGAACATCCAGTACGGCTGCTTATTAGCTGCTTCCTTGCACTTTTCCACATACTGATAGGGACTAATGAGGTGCTTTGTCTGTTTCTCTTGTTTTGAGTTGTGCTAATGCCTCTGCTTTCTTTTCTCTCCAGTACCTGGGGTTGGTGGAGGTGGAGGAGTCGAGAGGGATGCATGTATGCGAGGAGGCGGTGAAGAAGCTAAAAGTTGTAAGTATCTCACGTCTCGTTGTTACAAGCACTCACCCCAAGGATCTACGAACTTTGCAGCTTTATTGGAGCTCATTACAGACCCAGTTGTGCAATGCTCATGCGCCGCCGCATCGACCACACACAGAAACACGCACTCATTCAATATTCTTCACAGTTACAGCTGTCTTGTTATTTTCTTCTTCTTCACTGCTTTAATCACTTGCTCTGCTGGGTTCTTACCCAATATCTGTCTGTCTGCTGATCAGGCTTTCTATCTCCCTGATGCCGCTGCGGAAAAGAGAGCAGAAAATAAAATCTGGGCTAGCGCTCACGCATATAAACACACTGACACACTCTCGGTTTTCACCCCCTGGCAGGCAGGATTCAGATAGGGAGCGTGTGAAAAGAGTGACACAGGCCGGCCAGTGTCAGACAGCCACGCACACACACTCGGTGGGAGAGTGGAAAGCAGGGCTGTGGGTTGCTTTGTTCACAGTCTTCACATCTGTGTCTCCACCGCTGCTTTTTTTTTTTTATGTCGCTACAATCAAACGATTATGAGAAAAGCAGCAGCAGCTTCTGTTTTCAGTGCACCGTGACTCTGAATCGTATCCCTAAGAGGTGACTTTAAATGAAAAATAGCACCACTTTGGAAGAAAATCTCCAATGGAAATCCTTTTAAAACGAACTGAATCACAGCCAGTTTAAAACACACAGAAGAAATGCTTCATGCAGTAATTTCGTCTCCATTTCCTTTCATTTGTGCCTATTTTCTTATTCTCTCTCTGCTGGATCAGCTCTGCTCTCTTCCATCCTCCATCTATGTCAGCATCTTTCTTTAGCAGCGTCCCTGCCTCTCCACGCGGACTGAAAACTTTCTTTTAGAGTTACCTCTTTCCTTTGATTCCCTGCGCCACCTGTTTCTCTACCGTTGCTCTCCCTCTCCACTACTTTCCCTCCACCATTCTCTGATTCCTCTCCATCAATCTGCGAGATTATGCACTGTGGGGTTCAAAGCCATTTCCTGCCGTGCCTCGACTTACTGTTTACCTTTCTCACGCAGGCTCATATGCAGACTCACATGCACACTCGCCCGAGCGCTTTCACATTCACACGGACTCGGTTTGGTTTTTTAGCTCGTGTATTTTTAGCACTGCTCATGCTGAGTGTGTTATTAGTGCTGCCTGGTGCCCTCCTCTGGAGAGATGACTCTTAGTGCCAGCTGGCACAGATTTTACATCTGCCCGCCTCGCCACTCTTCATCCTCCACTACCTCATTTCTTCTAAGGATGCTGTCACCACCTTACATAATCATGGATATGAATAAAAGTGTCTCTACCTGCTAAGTTGGTTACAGGTCACAGTTTTGCGATATTTCCTTGGAAAACGTGGTGGAATGAAGAGGTGATAGACTTTAAATAATTGAATCCTATTCTTTGTCTTTCCAGAGTGGGAAAAAGACAGTAAAAGCAGTATTGTGGGTTTCGGCTGATGGACTCAGGGTGGTGGATGACAAAACCAAGGTAAGAAAACACAGTTTTTGTTTTGTCCTCATCTCCTTCCTCCCTACCTTATCACTAAGTTGGAAAAAGGAGGAGCCAGATCATTTTTTTCTTGATGTCATGGACACGACACAGGTGTTTTATCTATGTCTTCGGCCTCTTCCTGTGTAGACAGAAGATAGTAACTGGTCAAAAGAAGAAAGAAATGTATCTGCAAGCCATCCCCAAACACACATCCATTTTTTTTATTTTTTATTTTATCATACCCGGTTAAGGCACAAATTTCCATCCTCAGACCACCAACAAAGTTATCATTCTGTCGCACTTTGACGACGCTGCCGTGAACAGCAGAACGGTCCGCTGTGCATCTACTGTACCGCTCCCAGGCCTATATGCATGTGTGTGTAGTTTCCTAACTGGCATATGTGACTCATGGTTGCTTGCTAAAGTTGCGTGGTGGGGGAGGGAAGATCAAGTAAACACATGCACTAGAGGAGAGTCTGGCAGCTCGGGGAGGCCTCCTACAGTGAGAGCAGCTAGCTGTGGCTCTATTGAAAGCAGTGCAGAATAAAGAGAGGCAGGGAATAGAGAAGAAAGTAATCCCAGTACAGCAGCCTCTTTCTCACTTTCCTTCTTTTTTTTGTTGTTTTCAAGGTCACACATATGACCTCAACTCCCTTAGGCCCCAGTCTCCCTCTCTCTCTCTTCTCTGTCTCTTAAATCACCTTCCTATTATTTCTTTTTCAGTCATACATCACATCTTAGCCTGGTATATTTAACTTCTCACATGGCCCCACATTTTTTGCTATTAAAAAAACTGTGGCACAAGGCGACATTATACTTTGTTGATATGAATACAAGTACTATACTTGGTATTTTGATCAATGCTACGGGGTAAAATAGTCCCAAACAAATGTATTTACTTCTGCTAAAATGTTTGCTAAAAGCAGCAGTGTTCAGCTATCGAAACGATACATTAGTAGTGCGAACCACAGCCAAACATTGTGAAGAAGTCAAAGTTGAAGATTTCATAGAATTTGCAACTAAGTATATAACAAACACCAAAATCAGCAAATGACAAGCATAAACTAGTTTTGCTGAATGAGATTAATTTGTCTTGCTCTCTATTCTTATCTAAATAACACTTACAATTTCTATCCAAACTAACTGTTCCTGGTCCGGTGCATTTATAAATATTTCAATGATTTTGCTGTGAGATCCAAATAGCTGCCCCTAATTGTAAGTGACTGAATGCAGTAGTAAATGTTTTGCTTTATCAGTGCTCTCATTACTTATGCAGTACCAGTGCATTTCTGTGGGTCTAAAACACTGCCAGTAAACATTGACGCTGAAGACAGAAGATGAATGGAGAAGTACTGGAATACATTTTACAGTTCTTTTGCATTTGAATGTGTTTTTCAGTGCCAGTTTCTTATTTTCAGTGTCTGCGTTTTAGCCTCATACATTTCTAAGTACAAATGCACCTTTTTCTGAACAGACTCCAAATCAGAATAAAATTACATCCCTGCTTTACCCTTCCTCTCTAAGTTAGTCCTAAAAGACAAGTTGAAACATACTATAACAATGAATTAAATGAATAGGATTGATATCATCATAGATAATTATTATCGAACTGTTTTTCCCACTTTTCTTGTACGATACGCTCCATGGAGCATTTTAGCTTTAGTGTTTTTTTACGGCCCGTTAACTTACCATTTTATTCAATCTTTGGAAACCAAAGTGGAGCTAAAAGAGGATAAATACAGTTTGATATTTCATGTGAGTGTGTGTGTCATGTGTATTATTATCTGTAACTCTAAAAAGTGATACACAACATGCTCCATAAGATATGTGCTGGAAATCAGTTAATGCAGAATTTAGATAACAAAATGCGGGTAGACACCTGACGTTATAGTCTTCCATCTTTCTTTCAGTGACTTTTCTTCATCAGCTCAGCGTCAGTGTATGAATCAGCGAGCGCACTCTTAGTCACACCCACACAGCCATCATTCAATCCGTTTCCCACAGTCTGTCAGTGTACAGCAAACGTGGATTTATGCGTTTGCATTAGACGCAGCTCTGCATGGCCTTGTGAAGCATCGTCAGTGGAAATACACAGTGGCGCCTTATTCCATTCAGCTGGTCATTTGTGCTCGGGGCAGAGGGGCTTCTCTGTGTGGATGACACATGCCTGAGTCACATATTGCAGGGCTGTATTCCTGCTTTCACTGATACAAGGACATGATCTGAGTCACCTCCCTTCCCCGCCGCAACCACTTCAACCAAAATATTTCTCAAAGCGGAATAGAGAATTATAAATCTCTAGAAAATAAATTCAACACATACACCTTATGTGTGGTTAGTAACACGGATCAACTTGCTACACCATGAAGAACCTCACACACACTGGTGTCTGCTCAGCCTTTCACCTCGGTACCAGCATCCTCCTACATTCACTAATTGGCCCGCGCTGAATGGACTGTTATTCTTCCACCTCTTTCTCCTCACATCCCTCCATCCTTGGCCACCCTCCCTCTTCCTCTCTCCTCATTCTCCCTTCTCTTTGTTTTCAGGCAGACTGAAAGAGAGGAAGGAAATGTGTGGATGAGTGTGTGAACCCTCATTCTCTTTCTTCCCTTTCTTAGTTTTCTTGCCTCTTGTTTTCCCTCTCTGTTCAGTTTTTGGTGAGTCAAAGAGGTGAGTCGGGGGCCCCTTAATGTACATAGAGAAAGACAGGGGCCCCTCTTAGGTTCTTGTATAGTGACTATAGACACTGAGGCCGCCCGAATAACCCTTTTATTGAAGGAAGGGCAAGTGGTGGAAACATCCCAGAGATTAAAAGGGGGTTCAGTGTCATTAGTCTGTTGTCACTTTCTTTTCTGTCATCGTGGATGAGTAAATAGGGAGGTGTAGAAGGAGGGCTCGTGGGGTTAAGTGCGGTTGAAAGCAATGTGTCAAGTATCGGCTCAGCCTTTGAGCTAATGTCCCCATTATTGAAGTGATATTTCTTGTTTGCCATCAGTTAAGCTCCAGCTGGAGAGACCAAGCCATGTCCGATGTGATCTGATGCGATCTACCTGCTGGAACACTTTGACTGGCTCCACTGTACTGATTCTCATCAATTCTCCTCTGACTCTGTCTCATTTCCTCTGTCTGCCCCTTCCAGGACCTCATTGTGGACCAGACCATAGAGAAGGTTTCATTCTGCGCCCCCGATCGTAACTATGACAAGGCCTTCTCCTACATCTGCAGAGATGGGACGACGAGACGGTGGATGTGCCACTGCTTCATGGCTCTAAAAGACTCGGTGAGGGGACAGGTTGCCTTTGACATGCCGTTAAGCATATAAAACCAGTCTAGACTCCTCATGTATTTCATCAGATATTGCAAAAGTGTTATTTAATTTGGGTCCCTGATGATTACAAAAACAAACTGGCATCCAGACGACTTGTTATTAATGTGGGTGTAGGGTTTAGGTTAGGTTACTCTGTTAGCAGAAATATAAGCAAGTGTTACAACAAATCTTTGTGTTTCCATCAGCTTTGAAAGAATCCTTCCCATCTACTCTAAGGGAACGGGTCCTCTTCTGTGCAGCACGCCATGTTGCGTCGTCTTGTTTCTACAGTTACCCAGAGCAACAAACCAAACACCAAACACTATAGAGAGGGCGTTTTCTTTCTTTTTCTTTTTTTTTTTTACTGTGAAGGGGTGGCCACTCTGGATTCACATACTGTACATGCTCGGAAAGGGAGGTGTATTCAACCAGCTGCAGTCTAAATCCTAAACACTAAGATACAAATGATTGGTTATCATTTAAAAAACAAAATATTCGCCAATATTCAGTTGTTTTAGCTTTGCTCTTTGCTATCTACGCCTATCTAGCTATCTAGCGCTCTAGCGAGAAGGAAAAACTTGCTACAAACAGAGATATTGAACAAACAATGAGCATTTACAGCTGAAACGCGCAGCATACTTGTGAGGCTGTGTTTCAATGCTGGGTTTGACGTCATTAACGTTGTTGCTGATGTTAGTGGGGTTTTGAATTAGGTTGTAAGTAAAAATCTGTCTAGAAATTTCTGTCACACCCTGTACTTTCAGTCAGTGAGTGTTGAGAACGTTCTACTTCCCACCGTTTCTCTATATTGTTTTAAATTGTACTCCTGTTTGTCAGATGTCACTGTGTACTCCTGATTGTGCATTAAGCTGATCAGTTCACTGAAATAATGAAACCAGTAATGAACAGACATTACAATCTGTCATGTATGTATTATTTAGACACGCTGTCTCTTTCTGTGGCACCAGAGTCATAATGTAGTCAATAGAATTGATTGGTGGCATTGTTCTTGAAGTTTCCCGAGTTGTTGCTAGAATAGCTGGTTTCAAACCTATTCTTGGGATGGACACGTTGAAATTTAGAGACACCTGCAAAAGAACCAGTGTTGTCACCGTGCATTGTGGTTTCAACCTCACAGTGGTTTCATCAGCTTAGACTGTGAGTTGGATTATTAATGTGGATGGAAGGGAATGCAGCACAGACCAGCAGGATTAGGAGAGGGGATTAGTCAGGAGCCTGTGGAGTTATCTGCCCATCTCTGTCTGTCTTTGTTTCCACCACGCCCTTCCCATATCTCTATCTGCTCATCTTTAAACGAACCATCTCTCCTATAGCTGTCAACGGCTGCCTTTGTAGAAAGAAGAAGCTAAGACAGACAGGCAGCACACCAGAGATCTGGTGTAAGAGAAGGATTAATTGCAGAACGTAGTCTGCATGTAGGATTGAATTAGTTGCATTCAGAGCCAGGGGCTCGAGCTCACGTTGGTGTTTGACAACATGAAAGATCTGAGGTTATTAACTTCATCCTGATCCTATTAGCTTTAGACAGAAATTATATAAATATGCCCAGTCACTGAAAAAATATTAGGCTATATTTTTTTTTGTGTGTGTTCGTTTTTAATATTTATTTGTGGATGTTTTTGATCAGGGGGAGAGACTGAGCCATGCAGTTGGCTGTGCCTTTGCCGCCTGTCTGGAGAGGAAGCAGCGTAGAGAGAAGGAGTGCGGCGTGACAGCTTCCTTTGACGCCAGTCGCACCTCATTTGTGCGTGAGGGCTCCTTCCGCGCCAACTCATCCTGCAGCCAGCATGTCAGCATCAACGAGCGAGATGATAAGCTGCAGGATAAGAAGAAAGGTAGGAGAGCTAACATGCTTAAAGTTATTTTATGAAATATGAATTATTAAATGTCATGCACATATGAGCAAACTTATTGCTTAAAGACGCTTTCAGTGTACCACATGAATAAATTCTGACCGTTGCTAACCCTTCTTCATCCAGACCAGCCCTCCGCTATCCCAGCCCTCCCACCTGGCACTGCCTCCCCACCCGAGGGTGCGGCGTCCCCCATGGAGCGACCAGAACCGGGCGGGCCTCATGCCATCCCCCGCCGCCACGCGCCCATTGAGCAGCTGGTGCGTCAAGGCTCGTTCCGCGGATTTCCGGCCCTCAGCCAGAAGAACTCCCCCTTCAAGAGGCAGCTGTCGCTCCGCCTCAACGACCTGCCATCCACACTGCAACGCAAGACAGACTTCGAGACCAAGAACCCTGGTGGGTTGATATGATTTTTTTCTTTCAAATGTTGGCAAATGGAGACACCTGTTGACCTACTGACCTCAGTGACTACTGCTCATGAGCTCCAGAAGATCCCTCGCTTTAAATCTGTGGGAGGACAAACGAAAATGGTGTCTATGCTTGTGAACAGTTCACTCATTTATAAACAGTGGTTATAAGACATGAGTCTATGTCCTAAGGGGCCACCGTCAATGTCATACCTGTCAGAGGGTAGATAAGACAGGAGCCCTGGGAGGTTGTGGAGTTTTGTCGATACGCTGAAAACCTTCACAGGTTTAACAGGGTTTGTAGATGTCATGGCAAAATATGCATCGCTTGGTTTAGTCTGTCGAAAATTCAGTTCAATTAAATTCATATAGCACCAGTAACAATCAAAGTTGTCTCTAGGCACTGAGCGCAGAGCCCCAGAGCAAGCGCTAAGGCAACAGTGGCAAGGAAACACTTAAGCAGAGCCCAGCTCTAGGGAGAAGAGAAAAGCGGATAAATTTAATGTGCACCTGGATCAAGCAACATATAAACATGAAACCAACGAGTTTACGTAATACTTATAAAGGGGTGCCTGATACGTGCTAGATTAACAGTGGATAGGAAGGATAGAGTCGCTATTGATTGTAAAATAAGGTCGTTTGATCATGAAATTACTGTAACGTAGGAAAAAAAGGGCTCCATTTGAAGTAGGATATGGTAGTCGTGTTAAAATAATTGTTCCCTATTATATTAGTTGCACCATTTAAAACAGGAGCAAATTTGTGCCACTCAGCTCAATAGCGGCGAACCGTTTTGACCTACTGCATCAAAGGGATGCCGAATAAAAAACTGAACTGAAAGACAAATACAGACTGGAACTATTTAGTCCTTCATGATAATCCACTTGTCAGATGTCTGATACAAAATAATAACAATAGAAAAATGAACTCGTGGTGCCAAAACTGTTTTCTGGTTTTCCAAAGGCGTCGAGGAACATTACCACCGCCTCTACACACAAACAGAAACTGCACACGGGGACTCTGCGTTCCACTTCAGTCATGGTTGTTTGTCGGAGCGTTATTGCATTTTCCATTTGGCTCCAGCGTGGCATCACTGACCCCTATCTGAATGGGTCAGAGATGTAATCATATTACCAAATGAACCTTCAGCACATCTCGCATGCGTCTATATTCACGTCTTCGTGCTGAAAATGTTTAATTCTGATGCTTGCCTTCCACTCTGGAGGTTTGGCAAGATAAAAATGAGTTATGTGAAGTGCTGTCATTATTGTGACAGTGCTTCAGTTAATAATAACTGACTTCACCCTGACAGGTTGACGTGTACAGTGCGCACACATGTAAAGTGAAAACACACCGCACCTACTCTGTGTGGTGCCACTGGATCCGATGCTCTGTGCTCGTGATTATAGTCATTAGGAGAGATGAGAGAGTTGCTCCTATGACTGGAATACTAAACCTCAACATTCAACAGCCAGCCGCGCTTTATTTCTCCATGACGTCCTGCTGGTTTCTCTCTTTCGTTCAGAGTGATGGTTAGCATATATCTAGTTAAGGTGGAACTGATGGAGTCTGAATTCTATGTACATGTGCCCTCTCTCTCTCCCTCTTGGTCTCTCACTCTCTCTCTCCCGCTCTTGCTCTCGCTCTCTATCTCACGTACACACACTAAATGGTAACAACCAATTCCACTGCCTCCCTCCTCCCTTGTGACTCCCAGAACAATGTGTGTATTGATTGTGCGGTCAATCAGCTGTCCTGGTTAGCCTTCAGCCAGTCTTCTACCTGCCCTTAAACTTGGTTCTGCACTGGTGTCTATGCACACAGTATAGACCCACATGAATGGCTTAGAGTGCCTCTGAACTCCCTGGAACATTGACGAAAGCAGAAAAAAAAAAAAAAGAGAAAGATCCCGGGGTCAGTCTGTGCAGAAGAAAGCACAGAGAAGTCTTTAATGGGGGACCTTACACATGCCTCCAGTGCCCTCTGCTCCCTCCAGCATAATTCAAGGCCTGGAGCCATACAATGCACACAGTTGAGAGAGATACACATGTATTAGAAGAGGTTTTGAATGGCACAGCAGTACAGTTAGCTTGACAATGGGCCCATCTGTGGTAAACATGAGTTTACACATATTCACTCATTCCACTATAATCCCTCTCTTATATGCTTTTATTCATATGCATGAGCAGGTTACAGTACTTTCCGGCTGTGTGAAAAAAGGTCGATGAAAGATGAGGATGCGGAGGATAGGAAGAAACAAATCTTGTATCTCCGAGGCCTCTGAGGTTGGGAAGGGAGGGACCAGGAGACAATGAACAGGGAATTAGATATTACATCTATTTATATCTGCAGTCTGTGCAGTAAAGGTTTAAAGCTGTAGTCCGAACCAGCGTCACACAGTAGCTTAATCTCTCGCCTGTCAGATCAGTTGCAGTTGGTTTGAAAACATAGTTAACGTAGTGAAATTCATGTTTATCTGAGTTGTCCCAGTGCACAAGACAAAACAGGCTGTGCATAATACAACATCCTTCTGATTAAATTTGAACCTCCTTATTTCCTGCAAGTGTATACTGATTAGCACAGTGCCTTGTTTGTCACTGGGGTTTTCATGCTTTTTAGGTCAGTACAGGCCCGTATGAAAGAATTCATCTGCTCCAGTTTTGCTGCTTTTTGATGCTAAGTGGGTCTGTTATACAATTTAATAACATTAATAACATATTTGACTCTTTTCCCACATCCCCTCTCCGTGTCTCCTTCTCATTTCTTACAGAGATGGACATGGGATTGCCAGATGAGGGAGACAGTAGTATTAATGCCCTGTGTTGCCAGATCAACACCTCCTTCACCAAGCCATCGGATGAGCTCTTCTCCAACCCCTCCATGTCTGCAAATGGCCCACCAACCTGCACTGTGCCTCCTGCTTTGCCTCCACCACCTGCGCCGATGCAGGGTAAGAAAGACTAGATTAACAACATCCATTTTTTCCCTTTCAAATTTTCACCACCGTCCTAAAACTTTTACTTTATCTTTTCTAGCCACGTCCTCCTGGGTGCAGCCGGAACCTGCACACCACTCTCCTCCTCCGGTTTCCGTGGCGATGCAGATGCAGATGCAAATGCAGAGCGGTCACAAGCGAACTCCCTCCGAGGCCGAGAGATGGCTAGAAGAGGTCTCCAAGGCTGTCAAGGCCCAACAGACCCCTCCCCCAGGACCCACCATCCCCCATCCCCATCATCCCCGGACCGCCCTCCGTGTCCAGTCATCAGATGTCCAGTCAAGCAGCCATGTCAGCTCCCCCAGTATCCACTGTCCCCATGTCCCTTGGCACCATGGCCAAACCTCTTATCTCAGGCCCCTGCGCTCTTTCGGGTCAGCCTCCAATGCCCCTCCCACCCATGTCGTTATCATCTGTCCCTCTAATACCAGGCCCCCCAGTGTCAGGTCCCCCTATGTCTCTTCCATCCATGTCCATCCCCACAATGTCAGGCCCGAGCATGTCCGGGGCCTCTATGATCCAACCCTCCCACCCTGGACCCCCCGGCTCCCTTCCAAGCTCCATGCAGCCTTTCCCTCTGGCTTTCGATACCACTCCAGCCCCAGTGGGAATGTTTGCCAACCAGCCGGTCCAACCTGCGTTTGTGCCCATGCAGACCTACATGCCAGGTCTGGCAAGCAGTATGACCTATCCCACCGCCAGCGTGCCTGTGGTAGGCATCACACCATCGCAAATGGTGGCCAACGTCTTCTGCACTGCGACGGGCTCATCAGGTGGTGCCAGCGCTTTGGGCTCTGCCGGAGGAGGCTCCAAAGTGACAGCGATCGGAGCAGTCGGGCAGCACCATTCCTATGCAGGAGCATCTGGAGTTGTTGGCCACGCTGGAGGATTTTCAACACCTCCGTTTTCTTCCACTCCACCATTATCAACAGCGATTAATGGTATCCCACCGCATAGCAGCGCTTCAGTGACCCTCCAAAACGGGACCTCCATCAGTGGAGGTAATGGTGGAGGCGGCAGCAGCTGGCCGCCAGAGGGAAGCCAGCTAACGGCTCCAGGGGTCGGCGATTCTCAAGATGATGACCGCTTTGAGGCTAAGTGGGCGGCACTGGAGACAAAAGCACCTCAGCAGCCAGGGAACAAGGCGCCAGCCGCTGCAGCAAACCCATTCTCCAACAATCTGCAGAAGACTTTTGAGATTGAGCTCTAAGCCAGACTTGGCCTCCCAAAGCTGTAGCACTAGTCCTGGAGTTAAAGCCTGAGGATGTCAGGCACTAATTCCAGCATCTTTGCTTAGAATGAGATGCAGGTCCCTAAAGTTAGCCCAGCATCCGCCATTCAGCAGCCTAGCAATCTGCTAAAAGCTCTCACTGGAAGTCAGTACTATAATGATCTTAATTGCTTTCTTTGCTCTCCCATGTGAGAAAGAGAAGAACTTAGCAGTTTGCTGGGCTGCATTCGGAGGATCAGGTGTCTACTCGCTAGACTTGATGGACTCAAACTTTCCACTCCACCCGCTTCCTGCTTCTCTTCCCTGCTTTCACTTCTCCACTCTGGCTTTACTTTACCTGCTGCAGGTCCCTGGATGTACCACGTGTGTCCCCTCTCAGGACTTTGTAGGAGGGACACAGTGTTTTCTTTCTTTGAAGGGGGACTCTGCTCAGATGCATTCCAATCCCAATGAGATGTTTTTGCTTGATTATTGCTGGAGACTATAGCAGATTCAGTTACATCACAAGGTATGCAGAGATGCAGAGAAGCAGAGAAGCCATTTGTGATGAACGGACCGATGCTAATCTTAGCCAAGCACGGCAGAAGTTTGGATAGCTGAAAGGACAAGCCAATGATGTGAGCCTCAACCCTACCAACCCAAAAAGACTTACTGACCAGTAGTAGAGATTTATGGCCAAAATTAATTTTATTTATTGTATTTTATTTTTTATTTTAACAAGTTATGTGTACTTAAAAATCACAGTTTTAAAGCAGTGTTTCAGGAGCATGTTGGATTATTATTATTTTTTTAATCCCCTATATTTATTTTTGTTGAATCGTAAAGAGTAGAGAAACTGCAGGTAGCAGACAGGTAACAGGTGTGACTGAGACAAGACTGAATCATGTAACAGGAACCAAATAGCCAGGGCTGGTTGGACAGCTGTGTAATCTGACATGGGTGACAAGTGTATATAGCGGCATGTTTCTTCCACCCGTTAGCCCTCACATACAGTTATCTATGCTCCACTGCCGCTGAGGCCAGTCCAGCGGCTTCTCTTTGACTGTGTAGCTCCATTTCAGTTGCTTATGCCCGACATCCAAGGCACTGGGACAAGAAAAATCACTTCAGGATATCTAGCACAGACACTCTGGACAGTAGAGCACAACAGTCCTTTGGACTCCATCTTCACCAGAAAACCCCAAGGAACTCTAACAACTCAGTGGAAATGAAAAAAAAAAAAACTCTGCAACACTGTGCAACTGGTTAAAAGAATAATGCACTACATTCCAACGTTCATAAATCCTTTTATGTGATCAAACACAGGGTATAGTCTCATCACATACAGTATGACTGTGCGTTCACCTCTACTGTGATACTGTAACATTTGCAGCGGTACAACAGTCAAGGCCATGAGAGGTGAAAAGAGAAGAGGAACGTGGGCAGATGTAGACTGAGGCATGGGGAAAGACCTGAGAGCAGCGAAGAATGTTCTGATGTCAAATGGTAAATGACAAGAAAGATTCGACAGAGAAAAAGGTGCAACAGAAGAAAGTTAGATTGCTAGAAGAGAAGAAAGAGGAAGGGAAAGCTGTATGTAAGAGACTGAAGGAGAGAACGGAGCTATACCTTTAAAGAACGAGATGGAGGAAGTCTGAAAGAAGGAATATTAGATAAGATGTGAGAAAATGAGAAAGATTGTGTGAAAATACAGAGAACAAAGACTTATTCATTACGTAGCACTGTCTTTTTCTCTCGAGGCTGTGCTGCTTTCATTTCAACTCTTAAAACCTCAAAAACAACCCTTCAGATCATACTTAAAAAAAAAAAAATTGCTTATTATATAATTGCAAAATCATAAACTGTTTTTTTCCTAACTACGTGCAACTCAGTTAAAACTCCAATACAGGCAACAAAGCTTTCTGTGTTTTGACTTGCGGGTCACATAAGTTTGTGTCTTTTCAGGAGGACGCTCCGTTTCTAAAAGCTCGAGCAGATATGTTCTTGACCGAAGGGCTTTTTCACGCGTTCTTTCTGTATGTTATATAAACAGCAGTCTGACCACAGATGCTCCTGTTAACGTTCCTTGGAAATTGAATTCTATGGATATGGACGGCCCCTGATTAGATTTCCTGCTCATTAAGTCCCCTCAGTTTAATTTGTTTGCTTAGCTACTTCCTGTGGCAGTGATTGACTCTGGCAGACTGGACTTTTCAGAGGACCTAAATTTACGTCCCACCTCGGACCCTCCCAGGGTTTAGTCCAAACTGCTCTCTCTATCTTCCTTTCTCTACAAAGCAGGACCGATTCACTCATGAAATGGATGCTTTTGTTTCCGCGAAAATATATATTTTAGCCCTCGACTCTCGTTTGCACGCACTCCAAATTCTAAATGTAGGTTAATTGTGTTCCGCGTTAAAGCAAACTAAATGACCTCATAAACTTGATTGTAAAACCATAGTTTAGTGATGGTAACAAAGCAAACCAGTGGAGTTTATTTTTAATCTTTATTTACAGAATTTTTGTATTTAAACCAACATATTTGTATTGTAATTACATTGTACAAAAGATAAATAAAGTAATATAATATTACGTCTGCTCATGTTGTGTAGGTGCCATTTTAAGTCTTTATTTCTCTTGTCTTTTCCTTTGATTTATATCCATTTACACACACCTTCATTTGTCTTTTTAATTTGTGGGGTCGACTGCTGTTTGCCATCTGACTCTTTATCTTTATCTTTGTCTTAAATCATTTGAAAAACGAGTGCCTTTGCATTAGCGAGTCAGACGCGACTTAACTTTTTTTCCTGAACACAATCGAGAGACGAGGCTCTGCCCTATCCAGTGGACAACATCGACCTCAGCAATTAAATCTCTATTTTACAAATTAATTACGATGTATTTATCCAACAATCTATAACAATCTTGCCTGGGTAACTTGTATAACTGACCTCTTATGTAGAGGTCAGTTACACAACTTTTTGCATACATAGTCTTTCTAATCTCTAATCTTTACAGTTTTATTTTCCATCAGTTTTGCACATAAGTGGATTAGTTTAACAGGATATAAATTTGTCTCTCTCTAATGACTACTATGCATGTTTTTTCCCCCAGTATAAGGTCTCATGTTGTCCACAAGAAGGGCAGCGACTTTACCTCTTTGTAAAACCTTGAAGCTAATTGTAGTAGTTAGACATGTTGTGTGTTTTGCTTGTTTTGTAGCTGTGAGACATAAGCAAGAATGTTAATGTTGTGACACAAACGTTCTATGTGTTTTTATGGTAGAAATAAGGTAGTTCCCTTTTATTTAAGTTATTTGTGCTACATAAGCCATGATCTAACAACTCTTGACTGTGGCATCATCTTTAATGGACTCATGTGAAAGAGTTATCACTCTTGGGGTAAAGTGTGATATCAAGAAAGAATGGCTACCCAGATAGTTACCCTTTTATTTATTTTTTCCCTACACAGTGCCTTCTATCTACTTTATGGGAGATTCCACTAGTTTGGATTTGCCCATGTTCAGTAAGTGTACTTTGAACCCAGGGTCCTTCCTCCACAATACTCATGTAACTCCAGCAAGAAAGCAAAGAAGTAAATTCCCAACAAACTTTTCCTTCAACCTTGTTTTTGCTCTTTACTGTCAAGCTTTATTATAGCCATATAGGGCTACGGTACTCCAAACAGAGAAGGAAATGTCTGTGGCTGCTGACAGGTTGAAATATTTGACATCTCATAACCAAAGCCACCTCATTCCTCCCCCGTTTGTACCTCGTCTCTTTCCTCTCTGACTGAACTCCGTGCTCCTGGATGCACTGCTGTCTAATCAGCGTCGTCCTCCTCCAGTCAGCTGGAGCTGAGTGGTGGTGCTGCTGCTGCAGCTCAGGTCACTAATGGAACCAGACAAGGCCTCTTTTCTTCTTAAGAGCCGTGAGAAAGGGAGTGAATGCTCACACACACACACAGTGACACACAGACCTCTTGAGCAGTGGTAGCAGAAACTCTCTTGGCCATTGTCCTCTGATTTGAGAGCAGAGAGTGTGTGCTGCAGTCGAGTGAACGAGGGGAGATCCGTCTACTGTATTCTTCTACTCATAAAATGAATAAAAAGCCAATGTAAATGTAAAAGAAACCTCAATCACTTACATCCATCCATCGTGTACTGTTTTATCTGTTTTGCTAGCCATGCACACAAAAACGTTTCCAGTCGCCACTTTGTCAGAATCATTTAAATGAACATAGTCATAGTCATATGAATCAAAGGAATTTTGAAGAATAAGGCCTTTCTGTATTTTCAGTAGCACCTGCTCTGTGTGCAGGCCTCTATGCCAAGTGTTAATCTTTCATTTTTCCAAAGAGCGTCACCAGACGTATCCTTAGAACAAATCAGTTCTAGTACATGCTCTGTGCATTGCACTGCACAGTAGAGTTGCTACATAGGACATCGGAGATGCTTGGTTGCCATAGGGATACAGTGAAAGACTGTTTAATTTATAACATGTGAAAAGTGCTGAAATCTGCAAAAAATGCTTGTGTTATATTACAGAGCCAGAAGACATGATAGCAGCTGAAAATACAAGATCATCGTAATGGGCCCTCAAGGCAGGTGGGACAAATGATGTGTGTCTGTGGTTGTGTTTTTATTATGTTTTTAGGCTAAATGTTTCATAGAATATTGATACCATGGGTGCCTTTTGTATGGCTCCCAAAAACTTTTTGATTTTGAACCAGTTAAGCTAAAACATGAGTTTGTGTGCGTTATTTTGGAGGAGTCCTGTTCTAAGTCTTCTAAGTCCTGTTTGCTGCAAACCTAGGAGTAGTGTTTGAACGAATTACTTCAAGCTGATCATACCAGACAATGTGTGTCACTTGTGCAGCGTGACTCTGTGAAACTGCTAAAAGACAGGCTGAGATCTTTGAGTGCGTAGATGGAAAATATTATGCTGCTGTTTCACACAACATGGCACAATTAGTGCACTCTCTGTATTCAGAGCTTTCACTGGAGGTTTTTGGAATGAAGGTTGTTGCCTCTTTCATCTCTTTGCATCACCTTGTATGTGTGTGTGTGTGTGTGTGTATATAATGAAACAGTGACGGAAAGGAAGGATGCATCAGAGTGTGTTGTATGTGTGCGTTTGTGTGTGTGTGTGATGTGATAGCAGCATAAGCACATACTCTGTAATGGTGTTTGTGTAATGGACTGTGGCTGCATTGTCAGATCAGCACTGGATAATGCATCTATGCTACATGCGCACAAACACATACACGCATCTATCTTTCCTATCACTGCTTCATCACACAGAAACGTACAGGCACACAGACATACAACGCATTGTGTAGAGAGAACTGCTCATATTATATGCAATTTCAGAAATGCATCAAGACTTCTCTTAGTCAAAGACTCTTATTCTGAATTGCACATTAACAAACTGGTCCAGTACCGCTAATTGCCATGGATATAGTGCCGGCAATGTGACCTCGCAGGCCTTGAAGCTAAAAGGAAGTAATTACATTGATTAATTGCATGTGTTTGCCATTGATTAGTGCAGCAGCTTGCCTATTGTTGAGTACACAGCTGGTTCCAACAGCCTGACACGGGCAGAGATGTAGATGTTAAGGATAACGCATGAACCAAGTAAACCAGTGATCCATTTTAATGTGTGTTTACCAGGCAAAGCAGCTGCGATAAGAGTCCATGAAGAGCTTGAAAGCACCGCGTGCACGTGTGTAGAAATGTGCACACGTCAAGGAACACTAACTTTAGCCTTCAGGGTCCGAGTCAACCTCAAGTGCCAAGGCAAGGACATGCAATCAGCATATACCCCATACACAATCAGATCCCCATCTGCACCTGACAAGGTGAATTTTAGGGCATTTACTGAACATTGCTGAATTTTTTATCACAATCGGGGGGGGGGGGGGGGGGTTACAGTTGTTGGTCCTACACAGCAGAAGACCTGAGGTTGGTTCAATATAACTCTAGTCTCTACACACACATAGAGATAGAGAGTCAGCTTCTACAACCCCCTGCCGGCAGCTGTCACTCAGCTCCGGGTGCCAGAGAGGAGCAGAGTCAGTGTGCTCTCACCCATCGTTTGCTTCCTCCAAATTATACAAGCACTGATGCAAATCGTCTATTTACTATGCCGCTGAATCACAGGGGATTCTCCTGTATGCTGTGTTGTAGCTAATAGGCCTAAGGGAGACAAAGATTACAAATCCTGAAAATGAAGTCCGTCTCCTCAGTGCTTAGTCACAAGCTTGATCACTGTTTGGCATCATGCAAATGAGAGATTGTCAATAATATGAGTCAATCATTAAACTTTATTTTTTTTTCATGCCTTTTATGGGTGAGCACAGTGAAGAGACGCAGGAAATGCGAGAGAGGGAGACGGGCAACAAATAGCCCGGCTGGTCGGGAATCGGACCCTGAGCATGGACCAGAAAGGCAGGCAGGCCTACGTACCCAGACCAACATCCCTGTAAATCATCTAATATTTATGCCATCCTTTTTAAATGACATGTCTATTATCATGCTAGAGGTGGACTCAGCTTACACTGTAATACAACACAGCTCAAATCTTATGTAACTGTGTAAATCTGTTTATGTGGTAGTGACAAAACGTTACGACTAATAACGTAATCATTGCACGTGTGTAATAGTACACTGATCATATGACCCTGCTGTGGATTTCTACAGCAGCTATACTGCACAAGTCCAAGCTCCACTAATTCTGCTAATGAAAGAGGGGAACGCTCTGAAAACATTAATAACTTACTGGCAGCGAAAATGCAAATTTCTGACTTCCAAATAGGACAGCTTCAGAGTAAAATCCCCTGCTGGGACCCACTCAGGACAGTTAGCAGTAGGTGGTCTCATGTAAAATTTACTACAATGCAGCTGCAGTATTTCTGTTCATCTAGCGCCCTCCTGTGTACATACAAGGCATCACAGTGTGAAGCCAATTACTCATTTTATGGTGGCAGAGGGAAGAGGGATGTCACCAGATGTGCTTGAGCCAGTACTGGGGAGCTCTGGTTTTAGTTCAGCTGCGCATGTGTGAGGGATTGCAGCAGCACCAGTAACCTTTACAGAACACTGTTGATAGACTCAATTTTAAAATCATAATATCATCATAAAAAACAAATGCATATCAACATGACCCACTCTGATCATGTAAACCAGTCATTCTTACTCTAGTAGGTTCTTTCCGACATTTTGACTTGTGATGTTAGGTAAAGAAATGTTAGGGCATTTACTGAATGTTGTGCGTCAACACCACAAACTTGAAACTGAAGCAGCCTAATGGAACCGAGTCATTATGGATTTGACTATTCTCATACTTCTCCCACTGTGCCATGTCAGTATGTCTTCTGTAGAAGCAGCGATTAGCTTAAACCACAGGAAAGATGAACATTAGATGAAAAAAGGAGAACAGCTCCGTAATCTTAAGCAGCAACTCAAAGCCTGACAAATGTAGACTACTGTGGCCTTATATAACACGCTCATATGTCATCTAGCCCTTCATTTTATTTTCACACTACAGTGCAAACTGCATTTCTTTTTGATGTGAGAGACGCGTGAGGATGCTACTAAACTGTGAATTACTCCCCTTCTGGATTTAAGAACAGGAGTAGCTTCTAAGTGGGGAGTTAAGGTTTAAATGGAAACATTTATGGGTGTAGCCAATCAGACCTTTGGACCTGGCATCCATGTGGATGTTACTTAGACAGGTAGCACCCACCAAGACCAGACCAGGCATCCCCACCACATAGCAATGACACTCCTTGATGGCAGCAGCCATCCCCAGCAGGATGCAGCCTGACACAGACACACACACAAAAACAGCACAAGGTGTTGACCTGGCCTCCAAATTCACTAGATCTCAAACTGATCAAGTATCTGTGGGATGATCCACAGAGGCCCCTCCCCTCAACCCATAGGACCTAAAGGCTCCCAGACACCACAGGACACCTTCAGAAGGCCCATGTCCATTCTCTGATGAGTCACAACTGTTTTGGAGGCACAAAGGAGACTTACACAATATTAGGTAGGTGGTCATAATGTTATGGCTGATCAGTGTATGCATCATCTATTCATCCATTATCCTCTGGTCCTCTAGAGGGCCGCTGTGGGACTGGAATCTATCCCAGCTGTCATTGTCAGGAGGCAGTGCGCTCCCTGGACAGGTTGACAGTCTGCCACAGGGTTCACGCAGAGAGACAAACACTCACATCCACACCTACGGCATATTTAGAATCACTAATTAACCTAACCAGCATGTCTTTGTCATGTGTGAGGAAGCCAGAGCGCTGGCAGGACATGCAAACTCTGCGCAGAAGGGCCTCAGCTAGGTGGAGAGGTTAAACTCAAAACGTCCTCGCTGTGAGGTGACAGCGCTGACCGCTGCATGATGAGTTTACAGATTAGTGTACAGTATGCAATTTCAATAACTGTAAAACGCTGAAGTTCTTACATATCTTTGAAACAAAGACAACTGATAATTCTAAATGGGCCAAAGGGATGGATGTGAGTGTGAACTGTTGTCGCTGTGTGTTATCCCTGTGATAGACTGGTGACAAGTCCAGGATGCTCCCGACAGCTAGGATAGCCCCTCCAGCCCCTTTTGACAATATAATAATATTAATAATAACAGACAGATGATGGAAAACCATAACATTTCTAGTAGTTTCTTAATCAGTACTGTTTGTTGAATCTAAAGTGAGCTCTTAATGATACAGTTCTGTGAGAATGTCTGGGATGCTTCTAATAGTGAGCACATAACATCACGTGTGAGTTTCCACCTGTCTCAGTAGCCACAGTCTGACTCCAGGCCTGGCACCGAGATTTGGAGCGAGAACAGAAGGGGCCAGTGGTTTTGTCATCACCAGCTGGACGTGTCTTCTTCAAACTAGCGCTGCATGATGGATTTTTTCACTGCGGTTTGGAGGAAAACACGGCGCAGACACGTGAGATAAATTTATCAGGCGCGCCAGAGACACTCAAAACCACTTTTCTACTGAGCAGTGATACACATGCTCTACTTCTCCAAATACAGGTTCACTCTAAGGCAGCTACACAACATGGATAGTTGAAACTCTGTTCTCACTGGGAGCCTGTGCCCACTGAAGTAAATAACATAAGAGACAATGATTCACAAATTTAAAGACAAGAACCGTTAAACGTAACTTTATTTTACATCTTTTTTTTTTCTTATTCATGCAGTGGTTATTCATTTGATTTGCAGCATGAAAGAGGACAGTGACGTCTATTCACAGATGTCCCTGCCCCCCTGCCTGGTGCCTCCACGCTGACACAGTGTGTAATTGGCTCTTGAAGGAAATGAGCGCTGCTTAATGGATATTAATCAGTGATACATTCGTGTACTGGACAGCAGGGCCGTGAACTTCCCATCACCTTGAGCTGGCGATTGCATTGCATGAGAAATTACCTGGAAATACTTCCATATTTACAGGAATATTCATGTGGTTTTGCACAAAAAAAAAAAAAAATGGCTGCGTTATGTTGATTGGCTGCCCTTTCAGATGCACAGAGGTAAATGAATGGCTGACTGATGAGTGTAAGTCATTCCCTGGTGTTTCCTTTTGCCCTTTTTTCAGTTCGTCTTTGCGCCTGGTGAGACTGCAGCTGGGGCTAGAAGGCAGTGGAGACTGGGACAGAAAAGCAATGAAAAGAGCTGTGCTGCATTACGAACCACAGCAGAGTGGAAAGTTTGGCAGAAAAAAGAAACCTCTGGTGAACTTCAGAGCAAACGCAGGACAGGTTGCACACTGAAAACAACTAGAGTGTCTTTTAAGAAGTTGTGAGTGTGAAAGTGTCACGAACCACAGAAGACATTGACAGCAGAACCTAAGAGGCCACACAGCAAGTAGATAGAAGCATAATGTTAGATTGGAAGTAGAAAAAAACACAAGCCCGGAAAGTTCTCTAGCAAAGTTTGTATTAAGGCTAAATAGTCCTGTGAACTACTAGGGATCCTGATGTGTAACAGCAGTTGGGACGGGTTCCTCTACAGAATAAATAGTTAATGGATAGGTGGATGAGACCAAGTAAACAAGTGACAGAAACCTATTCCTCCTCATCTCATTGGTCTGACCTTCATCCTGCAGCAATGCAGTGTGTCCTAATACTAACTGTCAACCAAAGCTTTCATCATTGTCAGAAACTGGTCACCAGGTTTAACCCAGTGTGTGTTTCACGTAAAAGACTGAAAGCTTCCATTAACCGTCATCCACTGCTTTGACAGCCTGGAAAAGCATTTGTAAAGATGTAAGTTTTCACTGTTGTCCGTGGCTCATAGACTTTATTGTTGCTGCAGCAGCGAACAAGTTACCACATGTTCCACTGACCACGTCTGCATACCTGGAAAAAATAAATCAAATGTACCTGAAAGAGACGGGGTGAAGGAAACACATCAGCTCATCTGGGCAGTCTGAAGGTCAAAAAGGAGCCTTGGTGCTATTAGGGAACAAAATATGATCCTCATCTACCAAACACACTTAAGAGAAAACCTTGCAGTTCAGTGAGCACTGAAATAAATTCTCTGTGAATGGAAAAAGGCTCCAGAGACAAAGACTCATTACCAGTTTATATACAAAAAGAGACTGAGTCACTCCAACAACAGCTGATCCACAAATGGACACTACAGATGTTTTATAAAGATGGCAGAATTGCATCTATTAACAGATGGTATTCTGAATAGAGTATGTTCAATGTTTCCCTGAACTGATCAGTTTAAAAAACGGAAATGCAAGCTTTGTCAAAAAGAGGAACATTTTTCTCTCGCTAAAAACATTTCAACAAGAAGAGATCATTCGGAAGTGAAGGGCAAACTTTTCTGAGAGCTCAGATGAGAGGGGTCTTCATAGAGCAGAGTCTCGGATGAAGGAGCCAGGGAAATATGCCTAGATGGAGGGAGGAGGAGGAGGAGGAGGAGGAGGGCTGCACCACGAAAGCTTTGAAGGACAGAGATGCAGTGAACTTAAAGAACGGGACTAGAGTAGTCACGATGAAATTGAGAATGAAGTGATTTTGACAGAGGGAGAGCTGAAGCGACCGGGAAAACGGAGCCGTGGTATGAACCCAGATTCAGCTACATTAAAATCACCAAAGTCACGAGTGAAGGTCTGCAGGTTTTACATACAGAAACACAAAGATCATCTTATGTTTATGGTTATTCCATTTTTTTAAAAAATGCTTTTTTTAGCCTGTCTCACTGCCTGTGCCTGAAATCCCTTTTTCTACATTTCTGACACACGTCATCAGCGTTAGAGTGAAAACTATTGAGCACCAGTTGTTTACACAGTAGTTAATGAATAACAGTGATTTCAGACACAACCCTTCATGTCACCTGATCTGCTCGCTGATGTTTAATTCCAGAGAAAGAAAGCCTCTGTAAAGATGACTGCTTGTTTTTTTATTTGATTTATTAACGAAATAAAATCAAGATTGTCAGTTGCTAGATTTGACTGAAAAAAAAAAAAAAACATCTTTAAAACCTAAGCGGTTATTTCTAAACAGGATAAACGGCAACGAAGCATCCAGTATGTTACAGAGAAACTCCCTGTGTGTCATTTCACATATACGTTTGTATAATCTTATTCTACTTTAAGTTGCCAAGTGCTTTAATAGAAGCGAATTTTCAAACATCAACCACCGTCCCTGCTAGCAGTAGGTGCATTTATTATTTTAAGAGCTTCCTGAAACTTCAGTGGTTCAATGCTTACCTCAGGAAGTTAAAACTGCATTAGTACGCAGGTACTTCCATACACTGGAATGTCTAAAAGTGTTGAGCTAAAGATTTTATTCCCCGCCCATTTCACCCTATTGTAGATACGACTGGATCAAGGCTGTAAATTATGCTGCTTTGCGATTAGGCACAAATAATCTCGTTAGTCCTTGCACATAACCACGAACCTCCCCCCAAAAACAACACTTAAGGGGCAACAGAAATGGGTGTTCAGGCTCCCATGAAGGCACACGCTGCTGCAGCTTGTGTTTCCCTAACTCTCTTTTTCTGCCCTGAGTAACGCAGGAACACATCAAGTTACATTTATCTGAAATGTGTTTTCATATTCCTCTATGCCAGGATCTGCAGGTGATATATCCAGAGGGGAGAGTGTGAGGAGGGTCAAAGTAAAACTCTTCCGACGGCTTTGCATATAAGACAAAATCCGGGACCATGGCTTGATGCTTTTTTGAAAGTCATTTAAAATCCCCTACTCCCCGTGCATCCCTTTTATTGGCTCTTTTAACAGTCTGAAATGAGAGTGGGCAGCCTGCTGCATGGATGAGCAAACAGAAACCTATGAATCAGGAAGACTACACCAGAGTGCAGTGAAGTATTCAAGCTGCTCCTATAATGAAAATTAGGGGGGCAAGAAGGTTTTAATTCTTAAAAGCAGTCGTTAAAAATAATGTCCAGCTTGCCGATTTGTGCAGTTATGAAAGCAGCTAGACTGTTCAAGTGACTGTGATCGATTATTGTTTTTCTGCCTCAGGAATGCTGCTGCTGCTGATGATGATCAAAGAAGGACGTTGAGAGGGAAAGCAGATACCGGTCAGATCTGACTGCAGAATGTGACTATTTTAAGCATCTGAGTAGCCTTTTCACACAAAAACACAGCGGTGAGCAGTTCTGCTATTTAGAGCTCGACCCTCCCTTGTCGTCTTGGAGCAGCAGCGCCAGGATTCACAGTGTTTTAAAAGACCGAGAGCACTTTGAGAAGTTTTCCTGGCTGAGGAGGTCACAGGCTGTCCGTGCGTGCGTGGCAGCTGTCACACACTCTGACCGGGTGGTCCCAGCCTCGAGAGGGCACAGGCTTGATGTGTGTGGAGCAGGGGCCGCACACACCCTGCCCACAGGCCCTGCAGTGGTGCTTGGACATGACTGGGGTGAAGGTTTTGGAGCACTGGTGGCACTGGGTGATGTCCTGGTCTGGCACCCAGTAGTCCGGTCGAGCCACATCCTTCACAAAACCTGGGGGGAACAGATCCGGCAGTCAGGACAGTATATATATATGCTTTTTATTGGAACATAAATACACACAGTGGAAAAAAAAAGAGCTGAGTCTGCATGTCCAATACAGAACACGACCACAGTCACTACATGTGAGTATAATTCCTCACATGGTTCTTTGCTGGAGGGGTTTTACTGCTTGACCTAACGCTATAACACACTCCACAGGAGCTTCGCTGCATTCAGGTCAGGAAATACACTTGGCCAGGACGTATTTTTTTCTTTTTTAAAAAGTCTTAACTAATGATAACAAGGGGTTTTCTTTTTAGCTCAAACATTAACTGTGTCACAGATATTATCCTCACTCCACTTTCTGTACTCATATCGGACCAATCTTTCTCTGTAGTTCACTGTTGACACTACACAGCTATCGTGGTGGTGCAAGCTGGACTACATCTCATCCAGACTTAGATATGTTTTAGTGTCATCTGACCATACAATGTGCAGCCAATACTCATCAGGTTTTCTGTCATGTTCTTTGGCTACGTCTCATCTTTCAGATTTGAGCCATTTTGCTTGAAGCATCATTAACAAAATGACTGGTCCCGGGCCACTTGATGCAGAGATAACGTGCGAACCAGCTGCGGTGCACTGACCGAATGTGTAGTGATAGAAATACAGCTGCACTCACAGATAGGGTAGTCCACAGCTGTGGTGACCATGTCCAGCGTGGACTGGGCCACCTCCGTCACCCTACGAGCAATCAGACCACGAGGCTCCACCTTACACACTGAAGAAAAGAGGTACATGTGTCAGAGGGACAGGATAATCAACAATATGACATGATGCCTCCTGTTATATGCACAATTCAAGTGACAAAAACCAAGTGTTTGCTTTCTGTATGCCTTGAATTCTCCAGGATGTTACTGCATAATTTTTGCCTTCTTAATTCATGCATAAAAATAAATTAAATGAAGGTAGCATAATTTAGCACAACTGAAAAATTAACAAACAGAAGCTAGAAATGCAGAGTACTGTAGCTAAGAGAAGAAGGATCTTGTTTATCCACAAGCTTCATTGATAGGCTGTACATGTCTTACCCTGGCTGCTAGTGTCAGGTGGGCCTCCCTGCCGGTAGCAGGCCTTGCACACCCTGACAGGACTGCTGCCCCAGCCCCTCTCTGGCACCGGCATTCTGTGGCTGGAGCAAGGGTGGCAGAACCCCTCACCACAGGATCGACAGTGATGTTTCCTTTCCGCCTCCTCGAACAACTTTTGACATCCATGACAGTTCTGAGAAGCAGGGGGAGGACGTCATAACATTGCTGAGTGTTAATAACTGTACTTTCACGGAGTATAATGATTAAGTATTTTGAAATAACACAAGAGAAACTATTTATGGAAATGAGAAAAATCAAATCAGTCTTTCTCCTCATTGTGTGCATTAAATGGTTGCAATTCTTTTGTTTCCTTTCTCTGGATAGCATGAAACGCTGCCACTACTTACTAACAGGAAAGAATAATTAACTCTTTTCTCACAAAGATGGAAACTGATTTAGATTCTTCTTCTTCTTCAAGGTTTTGTTTTGGGTTCATAACCACTACTTCTTCTAGTCTCTTTATTACAGCCACACATAAGCCTTAACCTATAACGCCACCTACTGACCACACTACACAGCCTAGGTCACACACTAAAACCACTTCACATCTTCTTTTCCAATATTTAAAGACAAGAGTAGGTCAGAAGTAGAGTAGAGCGAAAAATATCTTGCACTAGTTGTTACGTTTTCTTCTCAGCACTCACAGTGATCTCTGTGTTGGATCTCCAGTACGGAGGTGCCACCTGGTCAGTCAACCAGGCAGTGACAGCTTTGGTGGGGCCGGTGCTATACTCCGTCACGGACTGAATCACGCAGTTCATCCCATCAAGGACCCTCTGGGCGGCATTCTGGTGGTTGGTCAGGAAGGAGTCGGACTGAAAGAAGAGAAGGTGATAAATCAGCTAGTAGTTAGTTGTAGGGCTGAACAATAACATTTTATTTTATAATTGACTTTATTGCATAATAAGTAATAAATACACATTGGAGGCAGTTCATATCTTTAAGTTGTCAGTTGCCTTAAAATGTTTCAGTCATCTTTGAAATACACGCTTTTAAATGTTCTGATAGAAATGTGTGTAAACAGATCTGACCAAACAGAGAGAGGCAGGCTGGAGTACTCACCCCCTCCCAGACGTGCTTGACCTCTGATCTCACCACGCTGCTCTCAGGGTCCTGGTTTCCCATCCAGTACTGTCTGCTGCGGTAGATTACACCACAGCTAGCACACTCTAACACATATCTGATACAGAGAGACGGTTGAGGAGGAGAACCAAGAAACAGGCAGTGAGCATTAGATATCTGGCTGCTATAAGGAATGCCAGACTGTGGGTAAGCATGAGCATTAAACCTACCCCGACCAGGCGTACTTGGCCAGTCCGAACCATGGGTTATCAGTGGATGCTGAGGTTTTGGGAATGACGATCACCTCTCTGCCACCTTCATAGCACTCTGGACATGCAAGGCGCAGAAAATATAGAAAACAGGGACATGTAAGAAAGCATGTTGTAATAATCATAGAAAGGACAACAGAGCAGAGCCTGGAATAACAATAAGATCCTGTCTTACCTTACAGATGAGGACCTTGTTGTTGTACTGGTGTGCAAATTGGCACAGGCCATCCGCCATGTGGGGGACCCTGTCTCTCAGATGGTTCATTCCATTTTTACAGCGAATGCTGGTGGTTCAGATCAAGAAGACAGAGGTTAAGAGTCTGTGATGGGGGTGGTAAAAATATTCAAACTGTGTCCAGTCCACTAATGACAGACAGAATAGTTTCAGAATGAGAGCTATGATTTCTCTCACTCACACGCCTCTCAGGTTTCCATTAGAAGGAATAAAAATTGGGTCAGGAGTCAAGTAGGTCTTAGTTTTGTCCAAAAACATGGAAAAGACATCAACTTTTATGTATCCCACTACAGAGACAGTTTATGTCCAGAGGAAGGACAACATTCACTTTATAAAAATAAATTCCTGTACTGGGATTCAGCAAGAGACAAATAAATGAGTCTGCTCAAGTTCCCAGACAGAAAAGCTGAATTAACTGGTTACAGTACTGAAGGTAAGCGAGGGTCAGACGGAAAACTGTTTTGTCTCCATATCCTGAAGGGAGAATAAACTATACTTTGTTTCGGTGGGAAAGCACACAGAGCCAGAGCTCATTACGGTTTGAAGACATGATACAAACATCTTGCATATTTCAAACTTTCTGTAATTAATCTTTATATGACATGAAGGCTAAATTCATGTTTAATCTATGAAGTATTCACAATAGATTTAGAAAATGAGATCCTTTTATTTTTGAAGCAGGTAGAGTTAAATCTCGGATGTCTCAGGGAAGGGCTTGATTTACATAAGGGATTTACATGCGGACAAGATCAAACTTCTGGGCTTATTCCAAGCTACAGTACAGACTGTATGGTGTTGACTTACTTGCAGCTGAGGCAGACAGCAGAGCAGGTGAAGTACTCGTCGGGGAAGAAGGAGTACAGTGTCATCTTGTCGTCTGATAGTTCCCCGCAGAAACGCTCACTGAGAGCCTGGAGAACACACAAGGGGAAGGTGGATATGAAACCAGAATAAGAAAGACTACCCATGAGCCTCATTCAAAAAGATATGCTCTTACTTCATACTCCTATTAAAGCTGCCTAACAGTACTCCGCCACTTACTTCCAGAGCATGAAACACTATCCCGGGTTGGCGGGGGGATCGTGTGTGAGTGTTCTTCACTTGCTGCGTGACGGCCTCCAGCAGATTGCTGTAGTCAGTGGGAGGTGTGATGGTCTGGGTGCCTACATACTGCACCGAGCTGAAGGCCTCTGTCCCCAAACCAAGATCGTGAAAACGCTTCTGGAGCAGCGTGTCAGCATAGCCAGACACCTTCGAGTCTACAAGTGAAAGGAAATATGAAAGAATTTAGAAGAAGCATAAACCATGGAACATCCATACTGCTCATTTTACTTCTTCCTCCTACCTTGACCCAGCAGTTGGGTGTGCGTCGTTTCCTGGAAGACAATGGCAGCAGGGCCCAGAGAGGAGAGGGGCACATCCAGACCACACCGACTGGACAGCGCTCTCAGTTCTGGGGTGAAGTGCTTCAGGTAGGCCCCCGAGGCACTACTAAGAAACTGGAACATGTCGTTGTGGAGGCGCTCTGCACGTGTACGATAGACCACTATGTCAGACACCGCCAGTACCTGGTAAAGAGAAGAGATAATGAAAAAAAAAAGTAGTAAGACACAGGTAGCCTCTTTGGCTTTTATCAAACAAAAATGAAAAACTAGAACGATAAGTGGACAAGGATTTCCCTAATAGATCAGAGTGCTGGCACTGGGAAAGGAGGACTGAGAAGACAACAGAAACACTCATTATTCCGTTTAGTACAAAATACTCATTAACCCGAGCCTTCTACACGCACTATTTTACTAGAAAATCATATTTACACGGACACAGAGGCCAGAAGTCTCAAATTAAAGTGTGCACACTTCATCTCTGGGGGTGTTATTAAGTCATTAAGGGTCTATAAATGAATTAACCGAGACTGCAGTAGTTATTTAGAGCCTGCATCAATGTAAAAAAAAAATCTCCTGGCCACTGAAACAGCACACTATTTGTCACCATATGAATTATTAGTTTACTCCAACTAAACCAACATGCGACGACTAAAATTACCTTCAGCAGCAGCCGCATTCTCTGGTTCTGATGCGCTGCGGCTCCCAAGAGGCCTTCTGTATCCAGGGCGACCAGGCTGAGAGAGGGGTTGTAAGCGGCCCACACTCCCACCGTACAGGAGCTGGGGGATTTGGAGGTGAAGAACACACTCTCACCGCCAAAGAGGATGTGGTTGAGCGTGTGGGACTTGCCATCGCCAGTGTTGCCAAAGATGGAGATGACCTTCACACCCGCCACATCCGTACAGCCGAGACTGTCCAAAAACTCAGACTCGTCACGGACCTGCGGGAATAGGAGGGAAAACACAAAGCAGAGAGACGTTTCTGTAGAGAACACTGGTTTTACTCACTAGAGCTTCATCCAAACAGTGACGTTGCCACAGGGGTAGGCTGCTGTGGGGACGGTGCACTGAGCGCTTCTTTTACTCTTCCTCTCGCCACTACTGCACGTCATGAGCTCACTTTCTCTGCACCCCCTACCCTGTCTCTGGCCTGGAGCATCTGAGGCCTTGGCCCCAACAACCTGCCTACTGTTCATTGTTCACAGTTTTATATTCCCTCCCTTGTGCCTCAAAAATAGCTGTGACTCATCAGAGAATGGACATGAGCCTTCTGGGGGGTGTCTGGGAACAGGATGTTGTTACTGGGGGCCTTTGGGTCCTATAGGTTGAGGGGAGGGGCCTCTGTGTATCATCCCACAAATACTTGATCAGTCTGGGATCTAGTGAACTGGGACTTATGTGAAGATCTAGTGATGTTTTGAGTAATTTTTATGTAGAAATGAAGAAAATTCTGACAGGCGCAAAAGCCTTTAAACAGCAGTAGATATACTGTATGATCACCCAAACGCATGCAAGAATAAATCCTGCTTGTTCCTGATTTTCTTTTCTCCTTTCTTGTGTTGTGCTCCACTTCCTTATTTTTTGTCTCTCTACCTCAAGCAGAGGGGTCCATTTTTATGAGCTGGTCTCTGCCTAAGTTTTCATATTGTAATATGTAAATTGAATTGATTTGATGTGTCCTTGAATCTGTGTGAACAACACAGCCTTAGATGACAAGAAGCCGTAAGGTATGACAAAATGAGGAACTGTCTGTGTATGTTGCTGTGCTTGGTCCATAAATGAAAGTTGTATTAATTGACAGGGTGCTGCTCAGCCATAGCATCTTAAACTGCGGTGGAAAGTCTAAAAGTTATCATTGTCGTCTGCACTTTGTACAGCTGTTTGAACCATCCAGTGAGGGTGCCTCCCTGTGGATCAGCTGTGCTGTATGACTCACCAGGGACTTTCCCAATGAGAAAGAAATGTTCTGATCTGCCTGTTGGTTTGAGGTATAATGAGACTCTGTGATCAACAACACACCTAGAGGCTACACATCATGAACGCCCCAGGGAACTCTGTAATATGTTACGTTAGCAAAAAGCAAAAACAAAGAGTAAATATGTCACCAGCTTTCGGTGAAAAACAATAACCTCACTTTAGCTGGGCGTAAGGAAAGCTAGCTGGGCTCACAAATCCGCACTGTAGGGATCAATTAGTGACAACACACAGACAATGGCCTTCATTAGTAAGCGTGCAGTCTTCTTCGTCTTAGCCTAGCGGCTAACTGTTAGCAAGCGGTTACGTACCTGCAGGTTTTCCTGCTCGTCCACCAGCAGGAAGCTCCTGACACCGTCGGGACGTTTCTCTGGCTTCACTGGACTCACCGATAAACTCTCCATTTCTTTCATTAGTATTTCGGACATCGTTGTTCAATTTTTTAAATCATGTTTGTGAGGGCTGAAAGCAAAACGAAAGTTCAACATGACTCCTGCCTGCCTGCCTGTCAATCACAACAACATCGCGTGTGCTTGCTAACGCTGAGGGAGGAGCCAAGACGCACGCAACAGTGACGTATGACGCAGTTTGTATGCGTTTGCTCGGTACTTTTGCACCACCTTGTGGCCAAAATGCTGTATGACACAAAACCTGCCTTTCAGGAAACTTCTCAAGGAGTAAAGAAAATTCTGTGAGTGACAACATGTGTTTAACTGTGTGTTAGCCTGTAATACATTTTAGGTAATATTCAAGACTATTTATCAATAGTTATAATAATAATTTATATGTTCTACTACGTTAAGTTTAATAATATATATTATTTATTATTGAATCTGCAACTTGTCCCCAATTTCAACAACAGCCAAGTAAGGAAATCAGAATTTCCATTTAACTGTCAGAGAGTGTTTTATTGGAGCAGTGCTCCCATGTTAGAGCTGCTTGCTAATGTTCATTAAATATTTGTTAGCACAGATCTATAAATATCACATGTCACTGAATGGCTTCAGTGCGGCGCCACTGCTGCTAACATGACATGGTGAAAGAAACTCCAGCATAGCCGCTCTAGCAGTCCTGGCTGAGCTCTAGCCCTCCATCCATCCATCCATCCATCCATCCATCCATCCATCCATCCATCCATCCATCCATCCATCCATCCATCCATCCTTGTGTTCTTTCCAACGTGTAGCAAATAAGGGATGCCCTCATACTATTCACAGTCCAAAGAAATGTTAATATTAGTCATAGTCGACTACCTATGCAGAAGGATGATACAATAAAGGACAGGGTGGTAAGGGGTTTGGAGAGGGTCCCAGCTTTTCTCTAGGCTCGGCCATGAAAGACAAATGTCTGAAAGAATCAATTATAGGCCTACTCCCAACCCATCACCCCTGATTAATGAATAATTAAAGCTGCTCAGTGCAGGGCTACCCAGCATAGATAATATAAGATTAACCCCATCAACATGCCACCACTAATGTGAGATTAAGTAGTAACAACATCTCTTAAGTTTACCTACAGCAAATCACTGTAACCTCTATAGTTACATAAGCCAGTGCGATATAATCATTTATCTTATCCACCTTCCCTGTAAGAAACTACAGTTAAATACCTTCATATGTCATAAATTAGTTTTCTTCTTTGATATATGCAGTGTGTATTGAGTTGTGTTGCAATGTTTATCCCCATTACAAGCACAGAGGTAAGGTAATAGCTGACCTAACTGCACCCAACTATGTGCTGCGTCTATAAATACACAACGCCACAAACAAAATTAGTGTGAATAATTTATTCCCAACATTTTCAAGATAATTCATCAGCTGGCACCACTATGAGTCAGATTCAGACCTCACCCAATCATCATCCAGACATGGCAACAATGCTTAGGAGAAACTGCACCCTCACACTGACAGGCAGTCCTGCAACCCAACCTTGACATAACTGTAGACGTCTATTTTTTTTTCTATAAATTTGGATACGGGGGGATTGGCTTTGCCCTCACAGGTCCAAGGCGGGACTGTGGTCCACTTAAACCGCTACCCTCGCCGGTACTTGTAGTGCGCCCTTCCTCGGCATGTTTCATGTTAACATGCGTAAAAGACTACACTTCCCCAAAGCTGTCACAGAGCGCTCCCGCCTCCCATTGGCTGCTGGCTCCAGCCGCAGCCCCAGAGAATGAATGAAATTGAAATAGCTGCTACATTACATGTACAATACCGGGCTCTGCAGTGTTGCATTCTATCATACTATATCAAAATGGCCACAGCGGTACAGAACCCCCTCAAATCGTAAGTATAACACGTTTTCCTGAGCGTTCGCGCTTTTGTTGTATTTGTGCATGCTGTCAGTGCAATTTAAGACCCTTTCATTCCCAGATAATTCTCAGCATGATTACCAGCGGGTCTATACATGCAGCGCATACAGCAGAGACTGAGATAATGTCAGGGGATGCGAATCAGCCCTGAAGAAAAGTTATATTTACAGCTGACGGAGGTCTCTGCTTTCTCTGGCACGAGGGGGATTATTGTGCGCTCCGGTGCAATTCATATAATCATTTTCCCTGAGCCAAGAGCAGCGTGTGTGCAGGGATATGGAGGAATGCTGGAGGTAGATTTGGGTGACCCGGTATGTCCCTTGCCAGCGTTGCCAGCCAAGATCACGGTCATAGCCAGGCTGGAGTGGCAGGTTGGCCGGGAGGAAGGGTGCTTAGATGGCTTTACAGTACCTGTGTGCACATTTTATTTTTTTGTTTTTGGACAGACAGGGGGTAAACAGGTAGGCACATTGAAGCTCACTGCTCGGGTTTTGGGCTGCAGCGTTACCTGTACTCTCGGAAATGCATATTTGCCGATGTAAATATCCGAGACTTGCTTTCATCGCCCGTAATCAAGCCTATAATAAAAATCAGAATTGAACAGTGGACATTTGTTCCTATCAAGGGATTTTAAAGAGGCGGATTTCCCGTGAAGTTTCTGCTTTGATCATCCCTTTTGTGCAGTTTTTGGGGGATCTTTTTTTGTTGTTGTTGTTTTTCCGAGACTGGTTTCAGCGGAATGCAGACGCCTGCTGCCCGCCTCGGCTCCCGGCCAAAAAAAAAAAAAAAAAAAAGGTGGCTGATGTGCGTCTGTCAGCGGGTACTTGCACAGATCTTGCCAAAAAGGAAAAAAAAAATCACAATAGCTCCGATATAAACCTACAACCGTGGAGTGTTTGAGCTCACAAACGCTCCGGCTCAGGCAGTTTGAAACAAAGAAAAGTCAAAAGACCTATGTGGAAAAGCAGGGGCGCACATCGGATGCTGTGTGGGTTTTACCTGTGCAGGGATGTGGGATAAGGTCTGTCTGTCTGTCTGTCTGTCAGCTACTCTGAGATGCAGACTCAGGCGACATTTCGCGCAATTCCATGAATGACTGCCTTGTAGTGTACGTGCCTGCTTTGAAGAGCACTTCACAGGAAAGAGGAAACTGGATTGCAACGGTGCTGATTGGGCAACTGCCCTGATTGACTGTGATGGCATTTGGATGTTTTGGTTTAATGCATTTATATTTAATACAACGCAGTCACCATTAATAGGGAAGTAAAGTGTTTGGTGGTTAATTTTAAGATGCACTTTCACATAAGATGGTAGGAGGCTCATTTTGCATCACTATGGGACAGGAAGGGACAAGTGAACCAGATGGTTCATCTCCTCTCCCATTCTCTCCTCTCCTGTCCTCTCCTCCATGGGATGCTCATCCAAGCAGAGCAAAAGTGTGGCCAGATTGCTCCCAGAGGCCCTCCGTGACACCATGTCAAGGGATTAAATTGACTGATTTGCATGGACTATATACCAGTACAGCGAGGGAGCAGAGGTTGTGAGGAGGATCAGGGCGAGAAGAGGGAAGGGAAGAGTGTAGAGTGAATGGTTAGGAAGCGACAAATGAACTTGTGCCCACTTTTCTCCCACAGATGTTTTAAGTGCTCAAATTTAGACAAAAGGAAGTCACGTAACAAAAGACAGAGAGTACGAGCCATGCAGGGATGCAGGATCACTGTCCCTAAAGCTTCAGAGAAGAAATCCAGCCGAATGTGTTTTTTACACACAGCTATCAAAGCTGCCTTTAACATCTCACCAACTGCATAAATGCCATCGTTACGCAGTATGGGTTTAACTATGTTCCAGTTAGCGCACTGCGATGGGCTTTTAAACAAGATCTGGTAATTAGCATGTCGACAAACAAACTTGCTATTAGAGGCTTACAAATTAGAGGCCTATCCAGTAAAATGGGCCAAACAGCTAGCAACATTTGGTTCAAAGTCTGCCCTAATACGGTGGCTGGCTGTGAGCCTGAGAGGCAATACCTGTTGTGTCCTAAATTGTCCTTTAACCTTGCAGAATCTCAGCAATAAATTGCAATTAATTCAGTGCATGTAAGTAAATTCAATGAGAAGCAGCAGCAGTCGACTGAGTGTAAGCGGGCCTTGCGGTGTACAGTGCGGTGATGTCTGTGGAGGTACAGTGGAGGAGCCAGCTCCAATCTACTGGACATTTCCGTACCAGAAAACCTCGCTGTCTATCTCTCCGCAGGATTAAACACTCATTTAATCTGTCTTTCTCTCCTTTTCCTCTGCTCGCCTCTCCATCCCTCTGCCTCTTATTTCCTCTCTGTCCTCCTCTCACCCCTGCTGCGCCGTATTCCATTTTCCCTCTCTCCTTCTTCATCACTTTCTCCATCCATCACTTCTTTAGCTGTCTCCCTTTTGTTTCCTTCCCGTCTTGCTCCCCATTTTTTCCATTTTCCTTCTTTGTGGCCTCAAACCATTTGATCCCTCACCCCCACTTTCCACCACCATGCTTCTTTACATTGTGAATCCTAGACATCACGGTTACAATATTCAGCACAAACTTTAAAATGGGTGGCATTTTCTATGCATTTTCTTCATCCCTTTAAATCTGTGTTCGATACCTTATACCTCCGCTTCTTTAGAGGGATTTACTGTAGGTTTAGAGTAGTGTGAGAAAGGAGTCACAGTCCTCTGCTACCAAATCAAATTATCCTTCACATCTGTGACATTGCAAAGAGTTATGTTGTTTACAAAGAAGATATAAATATCCATTCTTTTAAAGTTTAAAATGAGTTTTGATGTTATAAAATCCATAACGATGAAACTATTTTTAAAATGTGACATTATGACATACACAGGTGCTGGAATTTCTCAAAATGGCAGTGGGCCTTGCAGATATTTCAGCATTATGGCTTGCCTACGCTGGTTAGAAGGGGAGATGTAGATAATGGTGTGCTGTGGCGTTGGCAGCGGTTGTGGCAGGGCCTATATAATAATATTTCTGCCCTGCCTGACTGAGCCGAGCTAAATGAGTTCCACGTAATAACCGGCTCTGTGTGCAAACAGCCCCGCGTGATGGCTGAAGCCACAGCCCGAGCATCCATTTCTGGATCTCTCTCTTTCTCTTTCAGTCTCTCCCCTTCATTCCCTCACTCACTCATTTGTATGTTATCACCCGTGTGTGTGGAGGCGCACGCGTACAAATGCCTAGATGGGGGGAAGCGCGCACACTGTTGCACTCTCTCATTTCCTCCCTTGCTTTCATTCTTTTTCTTTATTAGTATGAGACTAAGCCCGAGGTCTGATGTTTTTAAGGGTATTTCTTTTTCCGAGTTATTCCTTTCATCATCTCCTTATTTAGACTCTCTATCAGTTTAACTTTCGTTTTTTAAGGAGACACGATGAAGAGAGACTGAGAGAGAGAGAAACAGAGAGACATAGATAAGTATTTTTAGCTCTATGACCTATTTCTCCAGTGCTACCTAACTGACTGTCAGTCAGTTCCAGTGCTTTGGGACCTTGCGTGATATCCAGCCAGGAAATTTTGAATTTGTAGTTATGTTTGGTTGCAACTTGAAGTACAAACGGAATAGGTGTGGCAGGAAACAGAAAGGAATCAACCCAGATGTTTCCTCTCCTCTCCTCTCCTCTCCTCAGCATTATTTCTTCCCCACTGTCATTCTCCATTTTTATTATTCCTAGAGTCCGTGCATGTCCAGCGGATCCGTATCAGGAGTTGTCGAGGGTGGAGTCAACAAAAACCAATAGCTGCTTCCCTCTGCAGCACTTTAATAAGGATGCAGACCCGGGTAGGGAGGTGGTGGTGGTGGTGGTGGTAGTGGGTTTGGGAGACCACAGAAACACACACAGCCACACATGCACTCACACGTGCACACTCAGATACGGAGGTAGGGAATCCATCGCCATAATAAGAGGCCAAGTGCAGTGGTGATAAATCTCACCTGAAGGAGCTGTTCGGAGGCAGATTGCCTTACCCTGATGTACTGCCCTCCATACACACTGCACCTAGCTACCGGCTATATACACCCACACATAGATCAGGAACGCATGCACATACAAATACATAAAAAAGGTATGCACGAATGAGAACATGCATGCACCTACATGAGCACATGAGCATATAACATCCACAGAGAGGTCTAGGATTTTAGTGACTCTTAAATAGCCACACCCAGTGGACAATGAGGGACACACACGCAGGGGGGAGACACACGCAGGAACTGACACACAGCTCTTCATTAAAAATCACATACAGCAGGTAACACAAAGCCTCTGACAGAAATGACATGATCTGTTGCACAGCTCTGTCTACCTTCCCCACTCTGGCTTTCTCTGTCAGATCTGTCGGCATGTTTCAAATATGCAAACAGTCAGATCCACGCACACAAATACACGCACACACACCCATACACGCACGGGCAGACCCAGTGCTGTGACAGCGATTCGAGGAAACTGACGTTTTCCAGCTGGTAGTGTGGCAGACATCCGCTCCTGCACACACACACACACACACACACACAATACACACACACTCCTGTCTGTCCATCTGTCTGTCTGTCACTGTCAAAGCGAGTGTGTGGCCTCTTTGTCTTTGCTGACTGACTTGCATTCTGTCACACACACACAAATACGAAGGTATGTCTGCATCTGTTTCCCTTAAATCACACCGAAGCTGTACTGCATTAGTGTGTGCACCACGATGTGTGGGTGTGTAACGTTTCACACTTCTTCTGTAGAAGTAGACAACATCTCTCATATAACTCCATCGGAGTGCACGTACATGTGCATGCAACCTTCTCCCCATATTTGAGAACTCCACCCTATATATAGACAAATAAATATATATACATGCCTTCCTCTGCAGTCCAGCAATCTTCAGAAGAACAGTAAAAATGTGTGTGGTGTGCGCGGCACACACACACACACACACAGATTGGAAGAAGGGAGAAAAAAGAGAAATCATTTGAGTGAGAGAGAGGAGGAGAGTGGAGAAGAAATTGAATTGGGGTGGTGAGGGTGGGGGAGGGAGTTGGAGGGGGAGGAAAAGGAGGGGTGAATTGGTAAGGGTGATATTGCATAGTTTAATCTGTTGAGTTCAGCCTCAGAAGGTCTGTGGTGGGGGGAGGGGAGGTACAGAACAGTAGTAGGCCGCCTGATATTAGTTCACTGTGCACACGCACTCTCAAAGCTCTGTAGGCCGACGTGTGTGTGTGTGATTCAGTGAGCAACTGCACAGATGGACAATGCTGGATGGGACAGGTGTGTGGACCAGGTGTACAGACTTGAGTGTGTAGGCACAAGTGATTTTACAGGCTTAAAACTAACCCGAACGCACACACACACATACACACACACACAGACCCATGCACGGAACCACCAGCCACGGTGTCGGCGGCATTTGCTAACAAATCTAAAGAGCAAAACACAATCTGCCCTCAGCCCTCATGAAGCCATTTACATGTGAACTACTTCATTTCCTTCCAGTTTAATTACCTAATTTCACCCAGTCGGAAACCTCCATTGAAATGAAATCCTTTGTTGGCTTGGTCGTTTCTTGTAATTGTGAACTAATTTTTATGATTCCCTCATATTTCTCTTCAGCTTTTCCAATGATATGATTTTACCTCTAGGGGGAGCCCTCTGTTTCTCTATTGGTCGGAGAGCCAGCTAATTGGGGTTGTTAATTGCACCATAAACGCAAACTGCTCCTGGCAGCATGTGTGTGCGTGCGCGCGTGTGTTTTTTTAGCAGAGTGTGGACACTGGACTCAGACTCCGTATGTGCTGAAGTGGACTGCTTCTGTTGGATGGGACTTGAGGGATCACCCAGAGATTCAGACAATGGCTTACTGGGGTGGGCCTGGTGGGGTGGCTGTACTTTTTAGGATGGCTCTATATCTACTGCCTGTCAGCTGCACGAGTGCGTTTATTTGTGTGTGTGTGTGTGTGTGTGCCTATGCGCTCCCAGTGATACCAGTTTCTTTAGTGTTTTCACTAGGCCTCTCCCTCCCTGCTGTTTGCTCAGTGCAGGCTGAGGCAGACAGCTCAGTGTGGGCTTAGGATTCATACACACATATACACACAAACACACAGTCTGAATGCTCCAGGCACTCTCATTCTCTTCTCCCATCTAATCTTGAGTTGGTTTGTGCGTGTGTAGTTAAAAATTGATATTAGTGTCTACACTGTGTGTGTGCGCATGCATCCATGTTCTGTGCCTGCATGGATATATTGGTGTGCATACTATTTAATGCATCTAAAAGCAGATAGTACATATGCTTGTGTTAATTTGTATGTGTTCAAGGGCCTGCATGTGCAGGTGTGTCTTTTGTGTTTTTGTGCCCTTGCTCATTGCAGAGCTTCATGATTGTCATTTCTGTCATGTCTGCCTGGACATTTTTGGTAGGCAGCTCCAGTTTGTTGGAGAGCTGGCTGTACGCCAGTTCATTACTAAACCTGCTAGTATTTCTGTCTGTGCTTGTGAGTCTGTTTGTATCCATTAGTGTAATTTAAAGCTGAAATACACCAGAAATAGAAACAAACTGTTGCAAAATACCAGCAATGAAAATGACTGCAATTGCAAAATGAGTTTTCATACTGATTGAGGCGCACACTAAGTGCTTGTGCGTGTGTTGGTGTAGAATCAGGTTTCGGCTTTCCTTCATCGGCTGTGCGGTTTGATGATAGGCAGTTTGGTTTCTCTGTACTTCTCTCTGTGGTCTGTGTTTTCAGCAGATGCTTGGAAGCTATGACCACAGAGGCCACAAGCCCCATCAGTGCAGCTGTGATTGTTTGAAGGAATAAACTCTGTGTTAAACACCTGTCTCTTTGTCCACATTAAAAATAGTTCAACATTTTGGGACATGGCTCACTTTCTTGCTGAGAGAAAATATCGATAACATATCTTGTTACCTTTAGGCAGAGCCAGGCTAGCTGTTCCCCCTGTTTTCAGTCTCTGTGGTAAACTAAGCTTAGTAGAACAAAAACCTTTCTGTCACGAGTGTCCTTATAGCACTATCTGTGTCGCACCTGCACATCCACGAGGGAGCACACTGTGCCCCTTGCTGAAACTTTATTTCTTCGCTATTTAGATTTCCTATTTTTCTATTTAGCAGGCTGGGCAGCAGTGAAAGAATGTTTGCTGATCACACTCTTTGTGGCGCTGCCAGACAGAGCCGGCGATTATTATTTTTCAAATCTAGCGTATGCTGAAAGTGTGACAGACTCTCTCTTTCAAACTTTTTGTCCCCTTCTCTTTTCACTGCTTCCCACAGTGTCTCCCTGCCTTTCTGCCTTCCCCTCTGTAGATGTCACTTTCCTCTGTCTCCCTCTTCTCTCTTCCTCCCTCTGCTCCAAGTGTTGTCTCCCAGCGTTCTCCTCCTCTTTGGGTCTCTCCCTCTCAACCTCCGCTTCGAGTGCCTCCGCTCTTCTCGCCTCCAAACAGGCAAACAGTCATGCAGCTCTCCTATCACAATATAATGAGATTGGGAGCACCCAAATTGAAAGAAGCCATTTTCTCCAGCTGTCAACTTATTATCGAGGGGGGACCGACTTATTCCAGCACCACTAAAGGCAGCAGAGGAGAGAGGGATGGGGGTGATGGAGGGATGGAAGGGAGCAGGTTTGAAGTGAGAGAGGTGATGAGGGAGGGGGAGTATGGAGAGCTCAGGGGTGAGCTGTTTTACATTTTGAATATTTTCCTTTTTTTCCGCTGAGGCTCTCTCCGTCTGGTTTTTCAGTTTGGTCACCAGCACAGCCTTGAAGTCCGAGTCCTTTATTCACCATGTTCCTCTTAATATTTTAAAACGTTGCATGTAAGGCTCTCTGGGCCGGTGTATTTCTGACATATGTTGCTGTTTGAGCACCTCTCAGAGTGTGTGACTGTTTACTCTTCCCCCACTTCACTATTAATATACAAAATGTGGATACTGTGAATTTGTCACTAAAGCGAATGGATATCTCTATTTTGGCCAGGCCTCTGCTGGCTGTTTTGAATCCATGCATCTCCTCTTAGATGCCACTTTTATTCACAGCGCCTCATAATGGGCAAGCAGCGCCTGGCAGGCTGTGTGGATCTAACCTGCTATTGTTTGGACAGGCCACTATCCTGCTCCATTTTTTCATTTATTTAACCTAAAATGCAGGAAGGATCACTGGCACATCGCAGAAGCAAAGTGAAACGAGGTGAGGGAAAGTTCTCGTGATGCACTTCCAGCACGGGCATAAAATACTCTAATGGTCATATGTGCAGCCGACTGCAGGTGCTGAGCTGTGAAGAAGCAGAAGGCGAGCAGCTCATTCCCAGTGACACATTAACGGACACGAGCACAGTATGCCCCACATACTGATGCCCCGATCACATCCTTTAAATGTCACACGTCCAGCGATGGCCAGGGAGGTTGCACAACTGGTTTAGGAGGCTTTGGAGATGCCATGTGCAAGCTGTCAGACCTCAGCAGCATCTACTGGCTCCGAAGACGGCTGAATTTGTCCTTTTTTCCAACTGGGACAGCTGATTCAACTTGACATTGTCACAAGAGTGTCTTCCCTCCAAAAACTCGGCCTTTACTCATCCACTGATGATGATTATATGCTCTGTTTGTACCTTTATTGTGATGCAGTAATTATCTCTGCCAGTGAGTTTTTTAATGCCTGTGAGCTTGTTTGCTTTTTATCTGAACGTATTTAAGTAAAATTTGGCAGAAATTGTGGCTTTGGGCTAAAAGCGACTGATTAGATTTATGTGAATATTTGTTTTCTTCTGAATCACTTCACCTGGATTAAGACACACCCTTCAGCATTTTTGGTCCTTTGCAATTTATGCACTTATTTCTAGATTTTACGACAAAACTGTGCTTCCAGTCATTACCATACCTGTTATGTAGTGAATGAACCAACATTTTGACACACTGCACTGCACTGCACTGTTTGCAAGAATATTTTAGAAGTAGTAGATGTAGGGCTGGGCGATATGGGAAAAAGTCATATCACGATATTATTTTTTATATCAGTCGATATCGATATATATTGCGATATATAACAAATCACTATTTTGTGAATTTTTCCTGTTACTCTTAGTTGAGATATGATGATATCAGAAGATTAATTTTTAATTAAATATTTATTTTCAGTCAAAGTTGAACATGATGAGAACAGATAATATATAACAGATAATAATTTTGATTCGCTGGAAAAAGCAGACTCTATGGTCCTCTGTTGCTGCTGCACAGGCGCTGTTGCAGCAGGGGGAATAGAGCCACTTGTTTCGGGCTGTGTCTGTAAACGTTTGCATTCTCCGTGCTCAATCGGGTGGCGCTGCTTGAGGTGATGAAAGAGATTTGTAGTATTACCTGCCTTTGTCGGGACATGTGCCCGGCATAATTTGCAGTGTACACTTTTCTGCTTAGCGTCGGACTTCAAAAACCCGAAGTACCTCCACACCACCGAACTTTTCTGGCCCTTCTTATCAACAATGTCTTCCACGACGCCTTGTGCCGTGTCTTGCGTCGCTTCTTCCGCACTCATTTCTTTAATAAACGGCTGCAGCACTAGCAAAAACCAACCATCGATTGTGATGTAAGCTAGCGTAATAGAAACCAACACGCCCACTAGCTGCTGGCATGCTCTATTCCAGCCACGTCATTGGTTCAGCACGGCGCAACTCTCGTTGTCATTGGCTGTTTTGTATTGTCTGTCAAAAGATGGATGAATGCAATCTATCGAAAAGTCTATCGACATTGTTTCATATCGCTATCGAGGAAAGGTTATTGATCAATAGTTATTGTTATCGTTTTATCGCCCAGCCCTAAGTAGATGTTTTAATGGCCCCAGTAAAAGTGGTAGCATTACAAGCTAATGGTAACTGTGATGTTCAGTGGGGGATGGGAGACTGTCCTCCCAAGACAAATAATGTCAAATGTTTTCTCTCAATTGACTAATGTGTCTAGTGGCCGTAGATTTCCAGATTGGGAAAAAGAGGAAGTTTATGTGACTATTGTTAAAGAGCAGGGCAGCCCACACTTTTTTGGCTTGTGAACTACATTTTCAAAGACCAAGACAAAATGGTCTCCCTACATTAAACATACATATACATAAACACATATATAGTAATACACACATAGTATACAGTATATAGATATATTTCCACATGGACGTGGTAGGTTTTTGGTTTCTGACTGGATCCTGCACTCCTACACCCCTGCTTTAGTTGAAATTAGTAGGCTAACTAATTAGTTTGCTAGATTTTTGCAGCAGCATCTCACCCATTTGATTGTCCATGTGTGGGGAGATCTCAGACTGTCCGTGCTTCAATCCATCATTGTATTGCACGTCAACCAAGTGTCAAATGCCACAGCGAGGAAAGATGATAGATTAACATCTAAAACATTCTTGAAATGTCACGCAATCTGCCCTCACTATTTTTGTGATCTATTGGTCGTTCGTGATTGACGTACTGACGTACACCCCTGTTATAGAGCGACAAAGTTGCCATATAGAGGAGGTCGAGGCAGATGGATGGGTATGCAACATATCAAACATTAATAGAATGAATTGCTTTTTCGTTTCCACTCCAGTGTTGTTGTTTCACTCCTGCATTGGAAGGAGTGTTTATATCTATTACATAAATCAAATACGCACACCAATACAGCAAGGTAAATACATGCCACTACAAGTAAAAGTGCATGAAAAGTCTTAAGTACACAGAGAAAGCAAGTTTATTTTAAACTAATTCAGTTTTCAGTTTTTAGTGAGATATTAGATCACTTGAATGTATAGTGACATAAAAGCAGTTAAGAGAGGAAACATCTATTTCAGTTAGAACTATTAAAAACATATATCTGAACATTTATCCCAAGTTCAAACTGCCTTTATTGAGATGGTAGCCAAAATGAAACACAGGCCTGGATTTTACAAAAACTGATAACTAATTGTTGTACAGTTGAAATTGAATTAGTAGAAATATTTAGTAGCATAAAATGGAAATACTCAGGTAAGGTCCACAGAATTGAACTTCAATAATGAGAGATCAAGTGGGAGTGCATAATATTCTTTTTGTGGAAACATGACCATGCATAGTATTTTGGAGCTGCATCTCAGACAATGAATGAAGATAGGCACAAGACTCTCCGTAGTTCAGACACTGCTGCTGGTGGTGGTGGTAGTGGAGAAGCAGATGAAGTTAGCTGACAAAGACCTCTGATGATAGCTCCCAGGACAACGAGGAAGAGGTGGAGATGGGGAGGAGGAGGGTTGCACGACAGATGGCTTGAAAGCAGAGGGACAGATTCAAAATGCATTTACAGCATGGGGAATGGGAAATAATTGGCTCAGAATCCAGGTAAATAAACGACTGGACGAGAGTGGTGACATGGGTAGTGGCAGGAATAACCCAGACTCACCAGACGAAAGGAAACGGAAAGAGAGGCAACAGATCTTCCTTACACTTTCTCCTAAGCCTAGTTACACCTTCCACCACTGGATTGTTCTTCTTGATATTGTAGCAACGACGACAGTGGTCCTCATACCTTAAAGTAGTCTTTTTCAACGCAAACCAACAAATCGTAACGCTCAAAGTTTATTTACAGGTGTTAAAGCATGTTAAAGTTACCGGCCCTTTGTCAAGTTTTATCGTGCATAATGTAAAGTGGTCCCACAGTTTCATGAAACAGTATTATGTGAGGAATAAAAATACAATTTCTCTGGCTCTGCTGCATGTGTTTTTATAAATGGAGTTTTTTTCTGATGTAGTATTTAAAAAAAAAAAAAAAGAATACGACCATAATGCAGAAACACGTTGTTCAGCTGCAATCAAATTTTCCGCAACTCCTCTCAGCTTTCTTGCTACATGCAAAATGAATGGTTCAATTAATCAGTCACCTTTTAGTGGCTGCACAGAGAAGAAGAAGAAAAAAAAAAAATCAAACAAATTGTGACCGGCGGCTGCACTGTTTTTCTGGCCCTTCACTCTGGCTCAGTGTGTGCATGCGCCTGTGTGTAGTTTTGTGTGTCCTGTATCTACCGTCTGTACAGCAGCGTGACCTTGATGTCTGCACCCAGCAGGAAGACACTAGAGAGGAGTGATTAACAGGAGGGAGACAAAAAGAAGAGCGAGAGGGAGAGAGAGAGAGAAGTGTGGAAGCATGGAAATTTGAAACAAAAAAGAGAAGAGAAGTACAGCGAGAGAACAGGCAGAGTGTGAAATTTAAACACGCAAAAAGGAAACAGAAAAGCAGACAAGAGACATAGTTGGGAAATAAGTGGAAGGAGCGAGAGAGTGAAGGAAGCGTGTTGTACAAGAATGAAGAGTGGTGGAGAGGATAGGGTGGGGTGGAGGAGTGACTCACCACACATCTATTGTTTTTTCTTCTTCTCTTTCTTCTTCTTCTTCTTCTCCCTACAGGCAATCTGGAGGTGCAGTCATCAAGAACAGGTAAGGGTCTGGAGGGGGTGAGAGATGGGAGAGATGGGGGGTGGCGGGAGGGAGGGAGGGACAAAGAGAAGAATATTACACTGAATCTTAATCAAACTCACACTTGCACAGGTGAGAAAACACAGTGCATACATTGTTCTCACAGTGGAAAAATGTGTTAGAGTCTCCTTGTACGGCATGTGCGTACGTGTGCGTGAGTGTGTGTGTGCATGGGTGTGTGCGTGTGTGTTTTTTGCTGTGACCCAGGTTAATAGGACCTTGCATCTCAACGGTTTCGCCTACACACACACAGACACACACTGTAACTGCCCATGACTGTGCACCCGCTGCCCCCTTTGACTTACACACATGCACTGATAAGTGCGTCATGCTTGCACACACACAGAAAAAAAACTTGCCCTACACGCGTCCCCTGAAAGTCCACTTGAAGCCCTGACACGCGCGTCATCTTTAGGTTTTCCTGCTGCTGTTGTACTGTGTTCCCTCCTTGTCCTTCACCTTTGACCTCTTCACTTTCTCTCCCTCTTTTCTCTCCCCTCTTTGTTCGGTCTCAGTCTTGGTGAGGAGTTTTATAAGGAGGCCATTGAACACTGTCGCAGCTACAATGCCCGTCTGTGCGCAGAGCGCTCCATGCGTCTCCCCTTCCTGGACTCCCAGACCGGCGTCGCCCAGAGCAACTGTTACATCTGGATGGAGAAGAACCACCGTGGACCAGGTGTGTGTGTGTGTGTGTGTGTTTACCTGGGCACAATAACGTGGCTGGCTGTAACTTGAAAAGCAGTCAGGAGCATTCTTCATTGTGTGTGTGTGTCGGGTTTGCCAGCTGTTTTGCTTCACAGATTATTCTCCCCAGTTATTTGTCTCCCAGCTTCCCTCCGTCCTCTTCTTGTTTCTGCCTTGATTCCTTCCTCCCCCATTTCCGCCTTTTCCAGACCTCCTACCTTTCACGCCTCAACTTTTCTTTTTTTTTTTCTTCCAAGTTTCCCCAAAGGGTGTTTCCTCATTGCGTTTCCTTTCTGTGTAACATCAGTGCATGTTGGCAGTGAATCAGACACCCCTGTAGGCAATGGTGCGCCGCTGGCACCAACTATTCCAGAGAGAATGCTCTTATGTGTGCGTGTGTGTGTACTTGTGTGGTGCGTTACTGATTTTATTTTGCGAATTGTGCCTGGTGTCTGCCACCGTTATGTCTTGTAGTCACTGTTAGTTAAAACTTGATTTAATTGAACTGAATGTTGAATTGATTTGTATTTGTCTTTTAAATTTGAAGTTTGTTTTTAATCGATGCAGTCCATAGATTTTTTTAATGACCAACTTTTTATTAGAAACTTAATTGCCTAGTTTGAACAGTAATTTAAATGAAAAACCATTACGAGCACAGACATCCATATTTACCAGTCTAAAATAGTAGGCAGATTAAAATAAAGTTTTTGTACAGATGTTTGTGGTCTGAATTAGATGAATTTTGACTTATCTCTGCAGCACCTGCACACCGACATCGTGGTTCAGAACAATATCTCACTCTAAAAACCACTGGATGCATTAGCATTAGATTAGCATCAAGCCTGCAGCACCTTTCTGACTCTCTGGAGAAGGAGAAGACTCTCTGTTAATTATATAGAACACTAAACTTAGTTAATTAGTTAACTAACTATTATGTCACTTTGACATGCTGGAATTGGGATTATCATATCAAACTATTTTTGTTCATATAATTAATGTCTCAGTATGTCCTTCTATCAAGCTGTGCATCCATCTGTGTTTCAGGCCATGCTCCAGGTCAGTTGTACACATATCCCGCTCGCTGCTGGCGCAAGAAGAGGCGGCTAAACATCTTGGAGGACCCACGGCTTGTACCCATTGAGTTCAAGATCGGTAAACAGGAAATGGAACACTTGAAGAACTGATCAGTTAGAAATTGTACATTTTCACTGAGCACCCTAAAGTTAACTTGCTGTTTCCTTTTTAACTGTACCCCATATTCTATATCCTCTACAAATATTTGTCATGACTGACTTTGATTAATCTGCTAATTGTTTGTGTGTGTTGCTGACATTTGAGTTTGTCTAATAATTGTACAGGACAGTTTACTGTTGTGTAGACTTTAGCGTAAGAGATACAGTGCAGATTATCATCTTAGCCTCTGTACTGCACAGAGGTCCTTTTGGCTTCATGAACCAGACAATTTTGTCTTCCTCGAGGCACTGCCCACCCAACTGTGCATGGCAGCTTGACTTTGAGATCTCTGCTGTTTTCTGATTGTAATTGTCTCATTCTCCAGACTACGAGGCTTCTCTAAAGAAGGAGGGAGGGATCCCAGACGGCCCTGTGTTGGAGTCACTGCTCGCTGGGGAAACCCTGGACAAGAAGGTTGAAACCAAGGAAGAAGAGCCAATGAGCGAGTGTCAGGTGAGACTCTGGTTCCCCCTTCATTTCCCATTCTATCTCTTTAGTTTTGTGTTGTTCTCTGTGTCTTGTTGTTTTCATCTTATGTCAGACTGTCTGTCTCTTTTCATCTGTCTGTGTTACCCCATGTTTGTATTTCTTTGTCGCTGCCTTTGTCTCTCTCGGAGTGTGTGTTTTGGCGGTGACACAGGCTCCCGCAGCTCTGACAGCTCCCTCCTGGCACACAGAGTGTGCGCGCGCTTCCGATTGAGTGCGATTGTGCGGCAGCTTGTTGTTTTATAGGGATTCCACTCGTGTGTTTTACAAATCAACTTTGCAGTGTTTTTTTGTTTTTTTCTGCTGCTGTTGTTGTTGTTCTTTTGTACTTTATAGAGAAATGTACTTCTGAGGAAAAACTTTAAGCCTATTTGTCTGGAGTATTTCTCTAGCTAGAGGCTCTTGAACTCTGACGGACAGCTAATCAATCAGCAGTTGAGTGAATGATGCTCGCCATGGCCCTTCGAGAGCTGGACAAGAGTTTAGAAACTCTAATCCAGGGCTTCCCCTGACACTCTCTGCGACTCCATGTACACTCCGCCTCTGATTCTGAGACAATTATGTTATAATCACCCAAATGGCATTATTTTGCTGTTTCCCTAAACCAACCCAAGGAAAAAAAGTACTCCATAGATTTTGCAACAAGTGTTTAGGTCAGGGGTCACCAATTATATGGAAGCGGCCGCGGCTCAGTTGAGGAATTAGATGCGTCATAACAACAGAAAAACATGAAAGAAAAGCAAAACAAAGCGTACCATTTTCACAGCGAGTGGGAAGAAATGTTCTTTTTTATCACAGCAAAAGAAACTTGTGGGGTTACTAAAGGCAGACTTTTTACATGAGGCCGGCGAAGACGTCAAAAGATGGAAATGGAGCTTCATTTAGCAAAACGGCACCATTAAATTCAAATATTGAACTAAAATGTGAAAAATAATTAGTTCTAAAGTGTAACAGGTGTAAAAAAAAATTTAAATGCTTCAGATTTGTACAAATGTGATATCATTAATTTAAGTTATATTTTTTTAATATTTCCATACTGGTAGTTTGTGTAGACATGGGACAAAGCTCATGATTTGATCAAAAATGTCACAAAGGTGACATTTCAATAATACTAATTATTATATTATAATACAAATACGTTTTATATTTATACTAATAATTATAAAAATGCTACTAATAATAATATGAACAAAAATAATACAGGTGACTTTAAACAAAATGCTGTAAATGTGCTCATTGATACAGAGTACAATCAAGAAAGACAGATGAGTCAGAGAGAGATGTGATAGTTCAAATGTTGAAACTGAATTATAGGAACAAAAATGAATGAAAAATGTTTCATGTTTAAATCAATGGGATTTTACCATTTAACTTATTTCTAATATTTATTGTGAGGATTCATTAACAACAGTATGATACAACAAGAACCACTAACATGAGCAGACAGCCTCATTGCACATTTAAGTTACTATTACTATTCTTATTATTAAAGGTGAACTGTGCGACTGTGTTGTTCAGTAAGTTCGTAAAGCAGCCCTTCTTATTGCTCGGTACTCTTGAAGTAGCTCTCAGTTTCATAAAGGTTAGTGGCCATTGGTTTAGTCTACTTATCTAATAAAAGAAGCTGTTACATTGTATCATGGGAAATGCAAAATACGTGTCTTATAAGAAGTTTATAAAAGTACAATACTAAATTCCATTTATGCCTGTTTAACTGATGAAAATTATACATTTTTACACAATTTTATTTTTTGCAATGAAAGTAGGCTATGTTACATAGGTTATACAGTACTAAGTGTCATGCAAATGACCTGAAAACAGTGAAATAAAGCTGAGCCTTGGTGAGCAAACAGTAAGAGAAAAGTAAATTAAATGACCTGTCTGACAGTCCATTTGGCTCTTTTTCTATTTGTCATCCATAGAAGCTGCTTGTCGGGGATTTCCCTCATGAGCTGGAGGTGGACGAGATGGAAGAAGACGTCCCGAAGCGCAAGAACCGCACCAAAGCACGGGTATGACCTTTCATACTTAATTTCTCTTTATTCGGTTAGGCTTAAATAGCAGGTCAGGAGACAATCTGGTTGCTGTTAGTGTGGTAGAGCGAAGTCAGTATTACACAAATGAGCCAGACTGTGCTCAGAATGAAATGCACGGACTGAATTGAAAGTTCACGGTCTTGTCTTTCAACCATATTAAGACATAAATGGTTCTAATGAGACAGCTATAAGGTATTATAGATTATTATGGGAAAGTCTCTGATTTATTTATTGCATCCACATCTGTGAACACGTAGTCATAGGCAGTGAAATATCATACGCCGGGAATCATTTTGTGCTTTCTCTGTGAATCTTTCCCTGTAATGAAATGTCATCTTACAAACAAACACTTATTACAAATACATGCAAACGGATCCGGTGATTTAAATCATGCTGCGATGGCCTCTTTTTTACAACTCTGATTAGATCAGACGAGGCCTTCTTTCCACACTCTTTCAGGGCATCCTATGGGAAGATAATCAAGTGTTAACAATGTATTCTGCAAATCATCACACACACATGCAGTGCACACAGAGACAAACTCACACACGCACTTACACACAGACACCAGGGTTGCTAATTGGAACTGTTGCTCCCCTGCTAGGTGTCATCAGCCCCCTCCTGCTGGAAGTGGAGCTTTACGCTGAGAGCAGATGATTAGAATGCAAACGTGTGTGTGTGTGTGCGTGTAGACACGTGAACAGCCAAATGAGGACTGTATTTTTTATTGTGTTTGTGTGTACAGATAAAACTCATGTGGTGAGTGTGGAAGTTCAAACTTTTTTGTGTATCTTTCACGTGCAGTTTTGCATCTGTCTGAGTTCTTAAAAGTGTGCATGTGTGTGATCCCTGCAGGCCTACGGTGTCGGAGGCATGAGAAAGAGACAAGAGCTGCCTGCCATCGAAGACAGAGACAAGCCTTACGTCTGTGACAGTGAGCGTCTTTTATGTTTCTTGTTTTCATTTGTATTCATTTATTCTTCTTATCTTTCACATTCATAAAACTAATTCTATTCACTGTGTGTGTGTGTGTGTGTTCCAGTCTGCGGAAAGCGCTATAAGAACCGCCCAGGACTGAGTTACCATTACACTCACACACACCTGGCAGATGAAGAGGGCGAAGAAGACTCAGAGCGGCACACGCTACCCTTCCAGCGCAAGAACAACCACAAGCGTGAGTCCGTGTGTCCATGTTGTCCATCTGTCCATCACCTTCCATTATTTAATTCACGTGGAGTGTTTAGGTTGGCTGGACAGATTGATTCAGGGTCCTCGGTTAGAGAACGAATACGCAGTTTAGCTGTTAGCAGTCTCAGGATCATTAAAACAGTCCTTCAAAATCAGAATATTATCAGGGACTATTGATCGTCCTGGAGTTCCTCCCTGTTATAGGTAGGTACAGTGCTGACTGAGCCACATCTAAAATGTGCACCTGTGCACAAGAGGGATACGATTTCTCCCAGTGGACTTCTGGGTTTAGCTGCATTCTTCATCTCTCTCCAATTCCCTTTCATGCTGACACAGAAACACAAGTTTACTGTGTTTGCGGTTGCTCCAAATGGGTCACTATGAGTCATTCAACCTAGCTGTTTGGCCTGACTCTTGACCTGGGTTAAATAAGTGTTGGCTTTGGTGAATGGGTCTAACAGGAGTAGAAAAAGTATAAGGGACTGCACTATGCAATCCTCTGCAACTGTAGTCATTCAGCTCCTGTAGAGGCAAAATCAGTGACAACAGAATGTGTTAAAGAACACAAGACTGTTTGCACTGGTTTTATTCTGAGAAAGATTGTCACACTTTTGCCTATCCTCCAAGTCTACTAAAGGTGGCACATGACACCTCTGTATTTGCATGATTGCCCCAAGGCTATGTTAGCCCTCAGGGTAATTTTACTTTTTTCTTTTTATTCCAGTGTAGTGTTTAACCTTTCACTGGCCTGGGCCACCATAGCCCTGAGGTAATGTGGTTGTGAGACCTCGCTCAAACCTCCTGTATTACTCTATTAATCCTCAGAAACTTACTGTGTAATGTGGTATGGTAAAACGGTCACCTTAATGACAACGGCAAATGTTAATTTACTCAGAGTGTAAAGGTGAACACCATTTAGATTCATCTTAGTTAACATAACACTAGACAGTTTTTAGTAACTACTGCAAGGACATATGAGCTCAATTAGAGACCAGACAACTCTTCAGTCAACACTCATCAGCTCTAAAGTACTGCCAGTGAACAAACACCAGTCATACACTCAGGGAAATGTTCAGAGCACTCTTCACATTTTAATTTCTAGTATCTTTTAATTTACAGCACACAGTATGGCTGCGGCTATCAAAGGTTTAATGAGTGCCCATTAATGCACTGGGCCATACTATCATAATGAAGATGAATGATATTGCTCGCTACCACCATCCCTTGAAGACTGTGTAGATGTTTATGTCAACTGGTACATTGCAGAAGAATAGGTGCGTGGTCCTGTGACTTGTAATGTGTGTTGTTGTTGGGTTTAGTTCACCACTTTGATGCAGTTTGAAGTCTAAATTAACTAAACTACCATGAATTTCTTTTCCGTTTTTGGTGAACATAAGACAAATCTTTGAATTTCCCTCTAGTGCAACAATGCAGTATCTTGACATAGCCAGACTCAGAATCAGAATAATATTATGACTCATTCTATGAGTTGCAATTTAGATCTCATTATAGGGAGTATTTCAACCAGTACATTAAAAAAATACCTCTATTTGACAGTCTTATAACCAGTCAGAGCCATATTTTTCTAAAATGATTCAACATGGTGCTCAGATGACGTGTACCATATGACGATGTCATACTTCTGTCCACCGAATAAATCAGTTCCCAACAGGAAACGTCAGAACGTCATTTCCACCACCAAAAATTGTGGGTGAAGTTCACCTGGCTAACAATAACGTTTTGTGTGGAATTTTTCAGGAAACATTCAGGGAACACCAGCAGTAAATTAAAATCGCAGGTTTTCCAGTAGGCCAATGCTTACGACATTTCATCAGAAGTACTTTTTGTTACAAAAACTTTTTATCTGAACTAACGAATGTTAGCATTGTAACACTAAAGCAAATATGATAAACATCACGTACCACTGTGAGTATTTTAAACATGCTGACTTGGCTCAACACACTGGTGTACTTGAGTGCAGTCTCCCAGATGTATACTGGCTGGGCTTTAATCTCTAGTTCTGTTAATAATCGACCCGAGATTTGGAGGGATGCATGCTATCAGATAGTTTACTCATGGCATGTTGCAAGAATAAATCATTATTAGAATAGAGTATCACTGTTATTGCAGTCAGCAGTGTCATCATCCGTCAGTTTATCTGACGGCTTCAGCCCAGTATCTTGAGAATTGCATTTATATCGGAAAACTCCACACCTCACAAGTTATCTCCAAGTCAAGCTTTCAGTTCTAGTGCGGCGTGTAGTGTGTCCAGGAAACAGAAACTAAGGACTAGAGGTTCAAGTGTAGGGTTTTTGACATGCATGCAGGAGACAGGAGACTATAATTTTTGTTTCACTTTTTATGAGCATAAGAACTATTCATCACTGACCTTTAATACATGTTTTGTTGCTAACACTAACCCAACTTTGAAATGCCACAAGTGCAATCATCCTTAATATTACTTTGTCACGTGAACACGGGCAGCTATTGTGGAAAGCATGGTTTTTCAAATTTTTTGCATATTTACAATTACGTAATGTAATGAAAGGATTTGAAGGACTATAAGGCATCTATATTCGCTGTTGTTTGAACGCCCACAAGGAACGGGAACTGCCTTTTGATGGATGAGTGCATTTTGTAAAGTTACGTTTTTGCTCTAATATCACAGAAAACATATTTACTTTTAGCAGGGACGGAGCAGGTGTAATCAGCATTAACAATGGCTGTGTTTCAGTGTGCCTCTGATAAGCTACTTCTTTCGAAAAAAACAATTTAACTCTCTTCATTGTACTTACTGAAGATACTATTAATACTGAGATGCTTTTAGGAAATGGAGCCCATTGCTTTCACATGCTTTCTAATGCCCATTGTGAAAACAAAAAAAAGTCACATGCACATTACAGGGACATTTATTCTCTTTGAATATCACCTTGATTTCTCCTCATGCCACATTGTTCCCTGTGGTGCTAATACCTTACAGTATAATTAATAAGATGAACTGCTGAATGTGGGAAGTAATGGGAAGTAAGTGTGGGAGGTATTGAGTGATGGCAGGCTTCCAGTGGCCTTATGCAAAGTCTGGAGGGACACTGGTTTGTACAGGCATTTAAATAGTAGACCAAGATAGTCCAAACATCGTCTCTGCTATAAAAACACTGAATTGGTTTTGTAGTATATGCATAATAGCAATGAAGCTTGTTTGCATCTCAAGACTGTGCTTAGTACAAGGCCACAGAGGTTCTGCTAAATGTATCGTGGGTATAATAAGGAGCAATAAATGCCAGAGAACAGCAAGTACAACAAATATTTAGGTTTCTATGAAGAGGTCATGAATCAGACCTCAAACCTCCATCCTGCCAGCTGCAGCATCCAAATTGCTTGCCGTCTTTGTTTCTTTGTGGCTATTTATTTCCATCCCCAGGGCCAGCTTTCTATCACTGTGTGGTTTTTGTTCCGCGCGTTTTTCCGTCTGCGTGCTTTGTTTGTTTTTGAACACTTCTTTTAAGGACAATAGCATGCATTTATCCTACGGGAGATTGCGTTTTGGTCAGTAATCATCAGTAAAACGGCTACAGTTGTTCACACTCCAGAAAAAAAAGATAAATAAAAAAGCCATGAGAAATATGGACGTTTCGAGAAGGGAGCGCAAACGAATCATCCACTTTCTTTGTTCCTCCTGGTCTTAAAACAAGCAATTTGCTCAGAATAGAACACGGATACACACACAGAACACCCATATCCACATTATCTGTGTATGCTGCACTGCAACAATGTCCACACTGAAACTATGCTGCCTCTCAGTTAATTGGCAGTGTGTGGTTTTAAATTGGCCTGTCTGACAGAACAGACTGTCCCAGTATGTGTATATACGTATGTGCACGTGTGTGTGTCTGTGTGTGTGTGTGTGTGTCTGTGTGGCCGTGCTGCAGTCTTAGGTCTCTCCAGTGGGGGAGAGCAAGAGAGGCAGCATTTGAATCGTTTAATATCCCCCATCACTCCCTCCCATACAGTCAGTAATCACACACACACACACACTTTTGTGCGCGCGGACACACACACGCGCACACACTCACACACAGCCTCCGAAAATGCAATCTTCTCTGCTGAAATGAGAAAGGAAGCTTAGCCTCTTTGTACGGTGTGAGTCCACATGCACATGCTTTGGCAGGGCTCTGTGAGTGTGTTCATATGTGAGTGTGTGCATGCACTGATCGTGTGTGTGTGTGTGTGCGCGCTCGCCATTATAGGTTTCCCCAATCTGCTGAGTGTCACGGACAAGGCTCCACCTCTCGGTATACTGCCACATACAGTATGTAATAATATTAATATGGCTGCCTTGAATGAGAGCAACCCTGCATGCATAATTCATGCTATATTCTGGCTGTCTAGACGCTACAGTATGTTTGCAGCATCCGCACACAAGAACTTATCTCAAAAACTATACAAGTCTGTCTTTTCTGAGCCTCTCCCAGTTCCCTTCTCCCCTCCCTGTTTTTCCATCAGTGTGATAAATGGCAGATTATTCCACGAGGAGATGAGATTTCCCTTCCCTCTTGTTCTCTGAGTCCATCTTTCACCACTTCTTCTCATCTCGCTCTGCATCCTCACTTAACCCTCCTCTCCTTCCCCTCTCTGCCACCATTTTTTCCACTCTCTCTTAGTTTGCCTCATCCTTCAGCTTTTGGAATTAATGTGATTACCATCGCTAAAATCAACCCTCCACACATATCTGGATGCTGGCCGATGCACTGTTTACTCAAAATGAGCAGCGGCATTAAAATTCATGACTGCACCACATACTATGTTTCTTTTTCTTCCAAACAGGAGAAGAGGTTGGAGGTGTAGAGGGAGGGAGAGCAGGATGGATGGCGGAGGTGTAGGGGGCTCTTTTGGCATTGATGTGATGGTGGGGGTGGTGGGGGTAGAAGGCGCAAGAGTTGGAGGCTGCGGAGAAGTGGATGAATGGGGGGATGTTTACTTTAGAGGTCGGCCCTGCAGTGTCCACCTGAAAATTGGTTTTGTGGGTATGGATAGAGAAAGAGAGAGACAGAGAGACAGAGAGAGGGAGACAGAAAGAGAGAGAGATGGAAAAGTAAAATAATTGTGAAATAGCAGGAATAAGATAAACAGATTGCAAGCACGACACAAACTGAGAGAAACAACCGCTGTGAATGAATAAAGGAGAGAATGGAGGAAAAAATGGAGAGAGAGAAATAAAGGGACAGGCAGCGAGAGAGAGAGGGAGGAGGGGGGGTGTAGTTGTCATTAAATCCCCCCTCTCAAATCAGAACCGAGATTCAGAGGCCACTTTATCTGGACGGACAGACGGTCCTACGGTGTGGAGCAGCAGGGACGCTCAGACTGTGTGTGTTTCTATATGTGTGTTTTAAAAAATGCTATCAGTGCGCACACACACATGCACGCACATGCTTTTCTTTGTGTGTTTGTGCCCCTCTCTGCCACTGAGTTGTGTGAATGCACTGTATGGGCAATCATGCCCAACTTCAAGTGTGTACGTGCGTGAACGTGTGTGTGTGTCACATGTAATTGAGCCCTTTGAAGGTCAGCGTCCCTCTGTTCCTACTCACTATTGTTGTGGGGTTTTTTTTTGTCCCTTTCCATTTTTTTTCGCCCTGTGTTTCAAAATGGCCTCCCTGTCCTCCTCCTACTGTTGGCAGACAGAGGAGTGAAAGGATGAATTTTGATCAACCAACATCAAAATAAGACGTGTTTGAGAACCTAAAATGGCTTCTCCCCTCCCTGTGTCTATTGTCACTCCATATGTGCACCGCTCTCTCTTTTTTCCTTTTTCCTCATCTACATCTATCCGTCTTTTCCCCCTGAATAACAGCACAGGTGATTTGAAGTGTAGTTAAGATTCCAGCTTCGCCATTTATAGCAGTGTCACTGGGCAGATGTGTTTTTCTACAGGGAGTAGTCTTTGTCAGTTCTGCCTTTGTCAGTCTTGTAAGCTGTCATATCTTGGCGCTGCATGGTCTTTGCCACCGAACCTTACCAAACCTCATGATTCTGCCTGTGATTTCTAAGCGCAAATTGGCACAATAAGTAGGGACTTCATTAAAAGATTTCTGAATGCTTTATGCTGCATAATGCCAGGGCTTTGCAGAATTGCCTAAAATACTCCTGCTGCAAACCTCCTTTCAAGGAGTTCCAGTGGTGTGTGCACAGAGGTGTAATTGTATGCTAATTAACACATGTGTGGCTTCGGTGGCTATTATTTGTCTGTGTGTGCATGTGCACAGTGACAACAGCGAGACTGTTTTTTTTTTTACATGCAGAGCAAAATCCTTCTGTTTAATTACTTTTTCTACTGTGCATAACAACACATTGTTAATTTTAATTTGCAAAGCAAAGACTGATTGATTGGATGTATATTTATGCAATCTTTAAAAATGTCAAAACAGCACATGAGGAAATTAACAGCATTCAGTGCTTTCTATAGGTGTTCACAACTTTTCACGTACTCCGACATTCCTCCTCAGCTTTTCATTGGTTGATTGTTGCCGCTGCTGCACGGCGCAGGAAAGGAAGGGAGAAATGGCTGTTGCCTAGCAATCCGGTTGCCATAGATACCGCCAGGGCTCCCTCCTAAAGAGTACACTGTTATGTACATTGAAAAGAGAGAGAGAGAGAAATGGAGAAACTGAGAGAGAGAGAGATGTTAGAGGAGGTAGGGAGGAGAGTTTTGGAGAGAACAGAAAAGGGAGTGAAGGAACGAGGGAGGAGGGAGGAGGGTAAGGAGAGGGAAAAAAAGCAGAATGGAAGAAGTTGAAGTGGCGAGAAGGAGCGGAGGGGGCACAGAGGAGTTCATTAAAAATAACATAAAGAATGGGAGGAGAGAGAGAAAACAGACAAAGAGAAAAGCAGAGCGAGAAGCAGAGTTATACAGGCTGAGAGAAAGGGGGAAAAAAAAAATCTCTTCATGATTCATCATATAGATTCCCCCAGACAGTTGGAGTGGTGAAGGCAGGGTAATATTGGAGTCTGCTTCATTTGGTATTCTGTCTTAAGATGTGGTGCTGTGGCTTGCTGGCTGGTTGTTCTGTGGTCCCTCAGTTGTCTTGGCCATGTTTGGATAAGCCCCCACAATACCACAACCCTCCCCGCCACCGATACCACCCCCACCCCAAATCCATCCTCACCCTCTACTCATCTCATCTTGTCTATTTTTCTCTCTGAGCACAACTGAACACAACAGCAACTGTGAAACTCAGCAAGCAGAGGAGGAAATCAGCAATACAACAGTTAAAAAGTCACATCCCTGAATTATTTGTATTGCAGCAGAGATTTGATTGATGAGAACTTTTACACAAACTGAACTCAGACCACCAAACCTGGTGAACAAAAATAAAGAAACTTGCTATTGTGGTTTGTTTCTAATTCTAATTGGTAGTTAGCACAAACAGTGAGAGCCCCTACCCCTGAAAGCACAAATGAAATGGCACCATCTACAGAAACTCAAGCTCCCTCAAAATGTCACAAAATAGGATGCAGCAGCTTTCCACATTTTTTTTGTGATATTCTTCCTTTGTTGTTTCATTTCGACTGGTCATTTCTGACATTTCCACATGACAGTGCAGCGCTGACACACAGTATAGTGGACCGTGTGAGGCTGGGCACAGTTCAAACAGGATTTCACAGTCACATTCCCAGCCGGCTCTCTCCCTGGAACAAAATAGGATTAATAATTTGCATTTTAACTCTTCATCGACAGGGGCACAAGCCTGCGCTGGCTAAGTGGCTCTTTTTAAGAGTGTGCAAATTTAAGTACTGTTTGGTACAGGCTGTGTGCGTCTGTGCGTGATTTCTTTACATGCATGATTTATGGCGAGGCCAGTGTGTCTCTGCGCATGTATGTGATTTATTTGCATGCGTGCCTATTTCCTAAATGCGCACATATCAGCAGACTGCAGTGTCAGACTGATGGTGTGTGTGCGTGTCTTTGTTTCTGTGGGTCAGTGTGATTACAAAGCAGCCATAGATCAAGTTTTATTATGCACCAAAACTGCCTCTGTCCTCTTTACTTTGCAATGTCATCTCTGCACACAAGCTCACATTGCACGCTCTCATACACACACGAGCAAATGCATGCATCCAGTCCCACAATGCATTGGGAGTTACGCAACCTGCTGACTGGACGCGAGTGAAAGTAGTACTCGTGTATGTGTGGTTGTGTGCGTTTAAGGGCAAAGGGTGGGGTAGGTTTGGTGGGTGCAGAGACGGAAATGGGGGGAAAAGCAAGGAAATATCCGAGCATGGCACTGGTGCAGGCATTAGTGTGACAACAGATGGATTGCAGGAAAGAGTTCCAATTTCCTCTTTGGGAGTAAAGCAGAGGGAAGAAAAAAAAGAGAGAGAGACCAAATAAGGAAAGGCAAAAAAAAAAGAAAAAAGGAGCACAATGAAGCGCAGACAAGAGATCGAATCAGAGGCAGAGAGAGCAGCAGCAATAATGAGAACGCATGAAAGTGCAAAAGAGAAAGAGCGAGGAAGAGGATAGGAGAAAGAGTGAGAGGAGGAAGATGGAGAGAGAGAAGGAGAGAAGGAGGGAGGAAGGAAGCCAGTGACTTTTCATCTGTGACTGACGGTTTCCATCTGACTGCATCTCTGCCTCCTTGTCTGCATAAAAAAACCCTGAAAATGTCTCTTTGAGCATTTTGGATTCTGTGGGTGTGTGAATGTATGTGCTCTTGTTTGTGCCTTATATGGTGTCCATTTCTTTATCCCCATGTTGCGTGATAACATATGTATATTTGTGACTGTAATTATTTGTGCGCGTGTGTGTGTGGCTGCATGGGGGTTACAGGGACTCTCATTTATCACATTAAAGAGAGAGCAAAAGGGGGATGGGGCTGAAACTGGACGGCAAAAGTTATTATGCAAAGGCTTGGTTGTAAATCTTTGTGTGCCCGTGCGCACTCTACTGTATGTGTGCGGTTGCGGGTGTTTTCATCTGTGTGTGTGTGTGTGTGTGCGCGCTCTCGTGTGCTTCTCCTCAGAGGCTCTCCTCATTAAGCAGCGAGGCGACAGGAGTGCAGAGTGTGTGTTTTCACACACCGCTGCTCCGATACAACAGGAGTCACTTTTTTTTGCCTCCTCTCCTTCTCTCTCCTTTGTGCTTCCTCATCTTCCTCCTCCTTTTTCTTTTCCCCCCTTTCCTTCATCTGTTCTTGAAACCCCTTTCTGCCTCCTTATTTTTTCTCCTTCCAACACCTTTGCACCTCCTCATCTCCTTCCTATCTACACCTGCTGTACCCGAGTGTTTGTCACCGTCAGTAATTGTAAAAAAAAAAACAGATATTCGCATGCCACTTGTTAATTCCAGCCTAAAATGTAACCTTGATTAACCAACTCTTATATTTTTGTAATAATGGTATCCATGGAAACGCACATTTCTTTGTTAATGGCTGAGCTTACCTTCGTGTGCGTCCGCGCGACTGGATAGGAAGGAGTGTTTAAGAAGAATACTTCAAGCAAATGTCATGCAAATGTTATGCTTTAATATGCTAAATCAAGAGGCAGGCGGAGAGACGAAAAGGGAAGAAAAAGATGTGAGAGAATTAAAACAGGGGAGGCGGAAAAGAAAAGCTAAAAGTCAACAGGTAGGCCCGTTTGTGTGTTTGTGTGTCAACATGATGCACTAAATGGAGGAGGCTTCCACTGTGGCTGGTCAGAGGATGCAGTATCAACCAGTCGGGCTGTGGCTCTGGTTCCACGTCAGAGTGATGGAAAAGGGAGGAGGAAGAGGAGGAGGAGGAGGAAGAAAAGATATTGGAGGAGTAGGGAGAAGGAATGGCAGAAATGGAGGATGAATTTTAGTGGCCTAAAATTTTCAACATAGATACACAATGTCCACCATTTCACATTTAGCCATAAAACTGTCAAATAAACCCTTTCAAGACTCATAGTTACAGAGTTTAAATAATTTAGAAGAACTGACTCAAAAAGTCTGATTTTAATGTGTTCTCTTTTTGTGCAAGAACAAGAGTAATGGGCCATTGACGTCAACTCAAAATCTCAAAATTTGGGAATTTTCTTTCTCATACAAAGCCAAAGAATCCATCATATAGATAAATAAATTCATAAAAAAATATTAGAGAATACAGTTACTTTGTTACAGAGGCTTCTGTTGACAGAGCAGAAGGGCAGGTAGCTCTGAGGCCAACAACACACAATAATGAAGGAGCAGCATGGAGGGGAAAAGGAGAGAAAATGAGACGGGGGAGAGAGAAATTATTAGCAGAGGGAGGAAAAATGGGGAAGGGTGGGTGTTGTTGGGGGGGAAGGAGGTGGGGTGAGGAGCATTTGAGGATTCATCTCTTGCTGGATAATTCCCAGGAGGATCTCTCTCCAACACTTGAAAGCTGTGAAGTGTGCGGTTCTGCTCATACTCCTCTTGGTAATTGGAAGAGGAGAGGAGGGGAGGAAGGGAGGGAGGGGAGGGAGGGAGAAGAGAGGAGGGTCAGGTAAAGAAGGGATATATAGAAGGAAAAAATGAAAGAAGCGCAGAGGAGAAGCTGGCTAAGGCAAGAAAAATTTGGAGAAGGAGAAGAAGAAAAGAAACACCGAGACCATAGAAGGAGAAGGAAAAAAAAGGACGATACCTGATGATTGCCAGTCTTTATTTTCCTGCTTCAGTTTTTCATTTTCTTCTTTACTTGGCATACATCTCTTTTATTCTGGCTCATTAGCTCACTTTTCTTTATTCTCTCTCTCTCTCCATCATCTCTCTATCTCTCCCTCCCTCCCTCCTTCCCTTCCTCTGCTGGCAAAGGCACGTCTGTGGTTGCGGGCGGCTTCTGAAACATGGCCGCGGGCATTTAATCATTGATGGGGTTTTTTTTCCTCCACGCAGGCAGGCCAGCGGGCAGCCCCGACTCACTCATATGCGTCAGGACCTGCTGATTCACTCTCTGGGGCCTCCAAGCACACATACGCGCACACACGCGGCAGATATACAAAGGCAAACAAAGATATGAACGTGCACACATATCTATAGCACACAGACAGAAAGAAGCCTGAATGTGTTTCATTTATGCGCGTGTGCGGTGCTATCCACATGTGTGCCGCTCTAGTTCATCCCAACGGGGAACGTGAGGCCCAATCAGCAGCACTGAGCCCAAATAAAAGCAGAGAAGATAACAGAAATGTATTTGACCAGAAAAAGAAGAAGAAAAAAAAAAACGTGTTTGCTTTGGTTCCAGGCCTGAACACCAGCCTATATGCCTCTACAGCCTCCTGCCACATTCAGTACACAGCTGGACGTGTTGGGTGTCTTCAAAAGTAAATACACTAACAGTCTATACTGTATTCACTATCCTCTGTAGCCATGCTATCAGTGTAACAACTTCACTTAAATGATCCTCCACTTTGCTCTCACCTGTAATATCGCAGTAACTACTTCATAGGCCTCTTGTGCAGAAATTCATGGTTCCCAGGATGTTGCACTGATGATGAGCAGGTTGGAAAGTTGACACCAAGTTATCACAATATCATCACGTACTCACAAGTTTATGGTGAAAATGTAGTTGGCGCTATTTGTGTTGAAATATTATCTTGTGAATTCCGTATACTTTTGATTAGATGATACAGTGCCTTATCATCATCATCTGGCCATACCAAGGGCACAGCTCAGCGCTAAGTGCCATTTTAAAAAATATATATATTTTTTGCCTAGCGTTACTGATTCTGCAGCAGCAGGTACAGCTCATCACTTCCCTCCCCTCCCCTTCCTTGTTTGTTGTTTCTTGTCTCTCGTCCTGATCGGCAGAGTGGGTTTCGTTTTACTTTCTTTTTATTTCTCAGAGGAATAAAGTCAGACCCTGTCGAGTAATAACCCGATCTCTCTGCTCCCCTTTTCACCATCAAATTTCATCAAGTGCACCCTCTCCTCACTCTCCCTCCCCTTCCCACCGAGCAAGACTCCACCCTAAAATGAACTGATTAATAGCCTCTCATGTAAGCATACATGCCGTATCACCTGCAGCTGTGTCTCTTACCTGTGCATACCTACTTTTTTGTTTTTCAGCAGAATTAAATGTATTTTTTTTGTGGCCATATGTTGACGTGTGTGTACCTGTGTAATCCACTCTGTCCTATTCACTCCGTCCAGCCTGGTGATTCATTGCGCAGTGCCCATCCACTGCACTGCTTCTTAGAGAAGAAAGCGCACATACAAAATAGTCTGCAGTGGTTATGTGATTGCTTCCATTAAAGTGATTATGCAATCAACAGCAGTGAGACAGACAGGAGGCAGACTGGCAGGCAGACCAACAAGAGTCAGACAGACAGAGATGGGGGGTAGATGTGGAACACACTCACACATTAATGCACAGCACTCAGGCAGGCGGGGGGAATTTCTCTCTTGTTAATAATTATTATGAAACGACTTCACATGGAGCACTTGCCTCTCCATGCTCAGCAGGATGGCAGGTCTGTCCCGGCAACTTCCCATCACACTTACACAGACGCAGACACACACTCTTTAATACTTTTCTTTTTTCAATACCCCCTCCCCCCCTCTCCCTCCTCCTCCTCCTCCTTCACTTCTGACAATATTTACTAGACCCCAGGGGCTCCCAGTAGACGTCCCTCTCTTTGCGTCCCCCTCTCCCGCCCCTCACTTGGGAGAATTTGCTGAGTCCCAGCACAGGCCTACACCGGAGCTTGTTTTTAGCAAAGCAAACGGATACGGAGGGACAACTGGGACTTTTTCTCCTTCTTTGTTTTATATCCAAACATTTGATCCCTAATCACTCTCAATAACGCTACGCTTCTGAGCTCACCTCTATGATGGCTGCTTTGTTGAGCCGTTTGGGCTTTTATAGTTTTCCACTCTTCAATCTGTCTTACCGTTAAGAGCATCTTCACTTCGGGGCAACATTTCATAACTCTGACTTATGAGTTTACACTCTTCATCTTCATCCCTTTCCCCCAAGAGTTCAGTAGGGAGGAAGTTGTAGCTCCAGTTTGTCTTACCCTCTTCTCTTTTCTTTCTTTTCTCCCAGCTAAGAAAGCACCGGACGGCTCAGTCATCGCCAACGGCTACTGTGACTTCTGCCTTGGAGGCTCAAAGAAGACCGGCTGTCCTGAAGACCTCATCTCCTGTGCGGACTGTGGACGCTCAGGTAGGGCACCGCTGAAGGGGATGATTGGCAGGAGGAAGGCTGTCCTCTGTTGATGCACAGTTTTAAGATGTCCAACGTGCTGATTATAGCTTTCATATTGACTATATAAGTAAATGCAAGTTTTGATTCCTTTGGATAAAATGGATGGACCATACCAGTGTTTTCTTGTTTGAGCCCATCTAATGCACATCGTGTACAGTGAAACCTAACTTAAAAAGCCATTTGATGTCATGTTGCTCAATTTTTGGGATATTTTGTTAACTTTTTAGGCAGCCATAGGTTTTCTTTGACTCCACTTTGACTTGAAAATGAAAATATGCTCATAGAGAGTCGGCTTAAAACGGTTTGCTACAACAATAACATCATAAACCATTAACAGAAATCACATACAGCACATGCCAAAGTAGAAAATAATAATAGTAGTAACTCACTGTTAGCAAGTTATCACCGCACGCTGACTATACACAAAGATTTAAGTTTGAATAGGCAATTAGTGAACTCTTTTTTCTCCTGTAAGAGTTCCACTTAATGATTTTTACACATTGGTCCAATGAGTCTGCATTGCATCAATATATTTTTATAAAAACAGGATCAGAATGCTGATATTCATTGTGATCCAGCATCACATGATTCGGTAACACGCCCTTCCAAATTTTACACTGTGTGGAAATTTATGGAAAAATTATGGCTGCCTTTAAATCCGATTAAAACAAAACAGCTAAAACGATATAATGTGCTTTGGGAAATGATTACTGCAGTGTATCACGTTCTAAAAGATTTTCTCACTCTAATAATCTAATCAGGGGCTATTTGCATTTATATAATTTCAATTTAGTTGTTCAAGCATCAACACTCAGTAGGGCTTTATAAATAAAATCAGCCGTTCAGGAGCTGTAATGACTGGTAAATGTATTTTACTTAGAGAGCAGACTTGGACAAAGTTTTTATATAATGCCAAGAACATCCGAACATGAGCTTGAACAATAAGAAATAAACTTTTATATAACTGGACATTCATTGGACCAGAGGGGAACATTGTAACTGGCACTGAAGTATGAATGGTTCCAACTAAATGTCTTGGTGTGACCTTCTATTGTGGCAAAGACCACAGAATTGTTTCAGAATCTTGTCTGGTGCATGCATTTCAATCCTGGCTTCTTGTTCATCAGCCAGATTTGATATTATAAAACTGTATTTCTTCTTTTGAGGGGGTATCCTAATGTTACAAAGAACTTAGAAACATCTGTGAGAGACGATCTCCCCTTAGTGTGTATTTTGGTTTTGAATGGTAAGCAGTGTTTGCTTTATTAGAATGGTCTTTAAAGCTGTAGTGCGGGACTTTTGCATAGAAATGATCATCCGTTACATTAAAGCCCTCGGCTAAGGAGTGCGCACAATCAACACAGTTAAAGCTAATCGCCGCAGATGAATTGCTCTGTATTTTGTAGTGTATCAGAGTTTTAAATGGGCTGTCTGTGGCTACATTCACACACTGACCCATGTGTAACCAGCAACGGTTTGCTAAAGCTGAAGAAGGCAACAAAGACCAAGTAAGACTGCAGCTGCTGCAAGTATTGTTGAGTCTATGGCAGAAAAACAAGCATTTCTCATGTACGTAAGTAAATATCAATTCTGGACGAATGCAAGAGATCGTGTTTACCCGAGTCAAGAACAGAACCAAGGAAATGTCTATGAATTGTTCCAGATAAAAAAAAAATAAACATTGCTTTCAGAAAAAGTGTTAGACTAAATAGTATAGCCAATGACGCAGTGATTATTTCTAGACCCCTAGGTCAGACTCTAGGTCCTGTGCACATTTCATTGTAATTACTGCCACTGCCAGAAGAGGGAAGCAAACGTTCCTCACTGCAGCTTTAACTACTTTTTGTTTTGTTTACTTTTTTTAATATGGTTGTGCTATTTCTTTCCCTCATCATAATCTTCACTTTGTTTTGGTATGAGATGTGTTTGTACATTCTGGTTACATGTATAAATGCAGACATTGCAGTGTACATGGTGCAGAATTTATATTATGTGATTGCATGTACTGTAAATACATATATTTCCACACATTGTTTGTTTTCATTTGAAAAATAAAAAAAGAGAGAGAACGAAAAAGATTTTACGTGATTTGTAGTGAACGGGCTAATGCATGCAGAACATTGGTATGGTCCTCTTCTTTATAACCACTCACAAGGAAGACGAATGAAGGTCAGGAAGTGAGGATGATATAACATCTCCATTGTCATGACCACGTAATGGAAAGTACCAGTTAAAACTAAAATAACTCGCTAAGAGGAGAGAGAGATTATTTTTACATGGCAGAGACTGCAGCTGCTGTGGACAAGGACAATTCAATAACGTTTTATAGTGGCAAATTTGATGTTGCCAAATCAAAAACAAGCTGATGGCTCCTGCAGTGGTTCAATGAATTTACTTTACTTTTTCTAAATATGTTTTTCTTCTCAATTCTACGTTTTAATGTAGATTCAGGGGGGGGGAGGGAAATGTCAAGAAATTCAAAAGTCTTCTACAGTACCCTGATTGTACATTCCCCTTCAGATAAATATGAAGCAAAGAAATCGATGGATGGATATAATAGGTAGATGATGGATGACTGTCCTCAAAATACAGACAGCGACAGTGAAAAACGTGTGGCCATGTGCTTGTGTGTGTATGTGTGTGTGTTTGCGTGTGTGTGTGTGAACCCAGGCCACCCCTCCTGTCTGCAGTTCACAGTGAACATGACGGCTGCGGTGAGGACTTATCGCTGGCAGTGCATCGAGTGCAAGTCCTGCAGCCTGTGCGGCACCTCTGAGAACGACGTAGGATCTCACTTTATACTGCATGTTAGCCCCGAGCACACGTGGCTGCACACACACACATACACACACATGCATACTGAACGTACATAATAGTGAACAAAACTGTGATTTATGGCTTGAATGTAGTTTTTTAAAGCTGGAAAGCTTTTAAAGCAGATACCCAGCCTTGGAATCCAGGTTTCCAAGTATCTGGCTTGTATGATTATGTTCAACCACTGGGTAACACTGTTTCCCACCTAGTCCATCTGTGATGAATAAGATTTCTATAAGAATATTTCCAAAGAAATTCAATTCAGTAAACTGAATTACTTGATTCCTGTGTAAGCAGGAGTTTGTATTTACACAAAGCATACTGCAAATCATGAGCTCACAGTGCAGGTTAATAGAAATTTACAATGTTCCTAACATTTTTAACATATAGCCATGTGGTTTACAATGTTTTAAATAGTCACAATTCGCAATATTCAAATAAACACACACCCCAAATTCTTTTCTTTTTACTGATCGCAATTTCCCATTTTACTGACTACTCATAACCCTTTGCTGGTGTGTCCTCAGCTTTGATTTCAAATCTGTCCCCGCATATTAACATCTGTTACTCTCTTCTGTTACAGGACCAGCTGTTGTTCTGTGATGATTGTGACAGAGGCTACCACATGTACTGCCTGAGCCCTCCCATGTCTGAACCACCAGAGGGTATGTATAACAGTAATCACAGTATTACGAGACATGCTGCGTACCAGGAGTCCTCGTGTGTTCCGAACACACATGTGGTCAGACTGCGCAACCCAAACAACCTCATCATCTGAGAGCGTTTTTGGTTTGAGCACAGACTTTATGTAACTGTCTGTACAGTAGGTGGGGAGACAGTCACACTCAGGAGAGTGAAACCTGACGTCAGATGGGTCATATTTAAGTAACACTCACGACTCTGCGTCATTTTTTTTTGGAAAGTTTAATCAGAAAACGCCAGGCTGAAAGAGTTTAGATGTCGTGGCTGTGATTGCCAAAATGAAAGCAGGTACGTCTATTCAAATCAAACTGTCATTTTCCACATAAGATGGCTGCCTCGGGGTGTTTGATGGCGTTGCCATGGAGACGAGTAGTAGAAAGATAATCTGTTACCATGGTAAAAGTGTCACTTGGCTGAACATACAGTAGCAGTGCCACTTGTGTTCAACACTCACTAACAGTGTCAAGCTCTGCCCACACATGCGAACGCTTTGGATTTGCAAGTAACATTTTTGAAATTCCACAGCAGTCAGTTATTTTAGGTTTGCTTTCTGTAACACAGATGGTAAACTGTGTTATATATGTATATATATATATATATACATATATATACACAACATCTTCTGTGCCTGTGTTTAATGCTCCAACAACACCTTTAGGGAGGACATTCACTTTGAAGTACTGTGAGTGACTGAGAGGTGCATTTAAGGTTCTGTCTCAAGTCCATGTTTAATTAATGTCACAAATCCCACGCCAGGATCCAAACTGTAACTAGTTGTCAAATCCTCTGCTTCCACAAACCACAGGCACAGCATGTGGTGTTTCAACATGAAGCTTTAATTTACAGTGTTACTTAACGCTCTGTGTGAAATGAGGGATTAATCCACAAGGCTTTACAATAGCAGTGATTGAACTTCCGATCCTGATGTGCTCCATGTGTGTGTGTGTGTGTGTGTGTGTGTTTGTTCAGGGAGCTGGAGCTGTCATCTGTGTCTGAGACAACTGAAGGAGAAGGCCTCAGCCTACATCACCCTTACTTAATCTGCGGAGCTGCGCCTCATCCTCTTGGCCCTTCATCCTCTCCCGTACCACCTCTCCGTTACCCATCTCCGTGCCCCGGCGGCCCCCGCTCCTCCTCTGATCTGCTCGCCACCACTTTCTCTACAACCTCTCCCCGTGACCTTTGACACGACTGAGCACACAGCACCCGCGGCGCTGCACCCTTTCTCAAACGTCTCACCAGCGGCGAGCCGACCTCCTGTTCCTTTTTTTGTCACTCAGAATCCCAGTTGTGCTTGACCTGAAACTCCCCCCGATTCCTGCTCTGTCTTAACTGAGGAATTCATCAGCTGGCAATAAGTTTGCTAGCAAGACACACACTTCAGCCTGCCAAGGGCACTTCTGAGGCATAGTACTCCACAGGAACCCTCATAAGGGCCCTCGGATGAGCCCTAATGATCTTCAGCTGCAACTCAGTCAAGTAGTGAGTGAGAATTAATACGATGAATAGGTTAGACAGAGGACAGAACATTGAGGACCCTGGATAACCATGGAGCAGTATGTTTCGGTGTTTGCCAACTGTGAAATATACACCCAAACAAAATTCCATGTACTCCTCTATCATTTATTGTGTATGTCTAAAAAGCATACCATGTTTTTACCTTGTATGGCAGAGCCTCATCAGACGATGAACTGCGCTCTGTCATTTGTCTGCAGGGCTTCCTGCCCTGTGCAGTTTAAAACGGGGAGTGAATTGTACAGAATTAATTCTCTATCTACACACTCATAAAAAGTCCCCTTTACTGGAAAACAAGGAGCGTCTGGTCAGGAACTCGGACCATCTTTGACCTCACCCTGTCCTCACTCTCCTTGCATGGGGTTTCCACAAATTAATGATGCATTTTGGGATTGAAACTGAGGGTTTTTGTGTACGGACGTGATCCTCTGATGAAAGGAGAGAAGGATTTTTCTCTAATCAGCTATCTCTGATCAAACAGTGTATTTAAAAATGACAATTTAGGATTAGCATCTCTCACAAATCCTTTCCCTGACCTTTACTCGCCCTTTCCTTCGATGAAACAATGACTGTGAAGCCAGTGCGAGACTGAAACGCTCCCGGTGCTCGGTGTGTATTATCTGTGTGTTAAGAATGTAGGATTGATGTGTGGACAATGCAGATATTTGTCTGGCCCGTGCCGAGGCCAAAAAACTTATTTTTATGGTTCCTTTTTTTATTTATTTATTTATTGCATTTGCATGGAGTTATTTCAATTGTTTGTTTGTTTTTTAAACGATTGATTGAAATTGAAAGGAAAGCACACTTAATTCGCAATAATGTGTTTGTGATATGAACCCTCTTGGCCAAACTGGTTGTGTTTTAATCTCTGTGTGTGCTTGTGTGTCTGTGTGAGTTTATTTGAGTGCTACAGTAAGTGTAGCCAGCTCCATGATAGATGGAATCTGTGAGCAGCAGGACGGTAATGCGAATGTAAGGAAAGTCAGCATTTTCCAGTTCAGGCATTCTGGCAGAGGTGCGACAAATTTGAAATCCTGGCACTGAAGTCCCTCATGACAAACAAGCATTAAAGGAATAGTTTGAGAAGTTATGGTTTCACTGGGGGTTGTGTGCTGTGCTAAACTATTTCTTGGTCTCCAGGAAATAAATGTGTCCGGCAAAAAAATAGTCAGGAGAATAACTCACCAGTCTGGGTTTTACCTAACATGTTAATCTTTAAGCTTTAGAAGTCCTAGATCACGTTTGCTTAAGACAGAGCCATTCTAGCTGTTTTCCCAGCGTTTGGTCTTAATGTTAAGCTAAGCTAACCGTCTCATTACTGCAGAATCATATTAATCAAACACATATAGTAGTAACATCCTTTTTCTCATCTAACTCTCAGCAATATAGATAAATTGCCCCAAAAGTTTCAGACCTTAAATACTTTAACACACTTTGTAAGGAATGGAGTCCCAATGTGTGTACTTTATCATCTGAAAACCTCTGATTTTACTACACTCACTGAGATTATATCATATCACCACGGCGCAAGGTCATGGGTCACTGATTTTACGTTAGTATACGTGCTAAACATTTTCCTTTTAACATATAATACATTTTAAAAAGGTGGCTTTTGACAAACAGTAAACTTTTTCTTTAAGGTTGAAGATTTTCATTATAAATAAATGTCTGTAAAGTCACTGTCTACTGGAAATTCTAATTGAGACCGTGACCCACAGAGGAAATTATGTCAAAGTCCTTGCAGTTTTACAGACTGGCCGTATTGTGTATTGGTGCACAAAATAACAAGGCATGCACAGGCAGTGACGTGTGATCAATCCCCTAGCAGTCATTTTTTCTGCAATACTGGAAGGACTACTGAGCACACCTGCAATTAGGGCTTATCCCCATAGGTGCTGACATAGAGAATGAAACAGGGCTTTCTGATATTGCCATTTTAAATCAAAATGAACAGTGGTATGGTGTCACTAATGGCAATAAGTACTTGATTCTGTTTGATATTAGCTAACATCTAGACATTCAAGTGTCCTAAAGAAGCATTAGCTTTAATAAGGACTCCAAAGACTAAAGCATAAGTGAAGTCGCTTTGGTAAACGGCCACAGACCAAACCTGTTAAGTGAATGCAAAACAACTTTGAGAAGTTCTACTTTCTGCCAGTCTGCTCTGCACGTTAGAGGACAGTGTTTGAAACCTGGGTTTGTCATAATAGGATTAATATGCCAGCCTGCATGTATTTCTCTGAGCTTGCACTGAAAAAAGACAAACAAAACTTTTTGTTTCTTTTATCTCAAAGGCCCTTTATATTATCCTCAACATGATTAACTGGATTTCTTAGGACAACTTTAACGGGCACATTAGAAGATAGCTATGCCGAGTTAGGAGGACGCGTTCAAAATTTCAAAGCTGTTTGTTAGTATAGAGAAGGCACCCATTCATTGATCTGTGAGCTTTAAGCTGTAAATATGAGATTGAATCAAGGGCAACAAATTTCTATGTCAGACAGTATTCCACATTGGATTTGGTTTAATGAAAATCTTATTTTAATACTGCATCATGTATAAGAGGAAATTGGCCAAATCAGGTGGCTTATGAGAATGTACCTGAACTGTAACTGTGTTTGCCATCTGACAAAGAAGCTACAGATACTGTGTTACCCTGCAGTCTAACTCCACTGTTGCATGAATGATGCCTGAAATGTTTCAGATTACATATTTTGGATATCGTCAGTAATGCTTTTTTAAATGCCGAAAGAAAAATTAATTTCCTCTTTGTTTCCTCGTTTGATTTTGCGGTTTCATTTTTTCACATTTGCACAGTGCGGCTGCATTTGCTCTTCGAGTACGTTTACGCCTCTGTGTGCATGTGTGTGAGTCCGCGTACGTGTGTGCATGAGTCTGTGCGTGTAAAACCACTTACTGGAAGGTCAGCGAAAAGGATAACGGAACCAAAATGGTGAACGATAATTGTCATCGTGAAAACGTTCTGCAGACATGTTCTTCTCGGTGGAACCAGTTCCATGGCACCTCACTGCTGGAGGACTGTAACGTTGAGCAGCGATTACAACAAAAGTGTGCTGGAGTGTACGCTCTCCACATAATGCACTTGGCTTGTGCTGTTTCGTTTTATGGTGTGTTAAATTAATAGCACCCAATCAAATATTGTTTATTCCAATTAACTAATCAGCGCTGATGCCTAGACTTGAAGTGTGTATAAGTGGAAATAGTTTGATGATGAAGTGGAAATGTTTGATGATGATTGCTAGATTGAATTTAATGGAAATGTTTGTGATTTGGTAGACAATGACGATGATGATGATGTCAATGGTGACTGAATAGCCTTTATGTTGGGAGCTTTCCTGACACTTAGTAGGAGAAGCATGGTGGAGTCAAACTAATTTTGATTGTACTCTGTGGGAGGGGTTGGGAAGCCATGTTGGGGTTTTGGATGGGTGAGTATCAGTGTCATTTAATGAAACTTGAACCCTTTGTACAAATGGAAAAACCAAGGTGAAGGTGGTTTGGGGGTGAGTGGGTCTAGGAAAGTCACACCAGGAACCTCCGGGCCTCGGTTTGATGTCATCACCCCCATCTCACGCTGGTGGTGTGGCGCAGTCAGAGGGTTGAGACTTTGGGCCATTCCAGGCCTCTCTTGTAAATTGTCGTTCTGTGATCTTGCTTGCACTTTGTTTTTGTTTTTTGTTTTTTTTTTTTGTTTGTTTTTTCTTTTTCCTTTCCCAAAAATAAGAAACTAATTGTAAGTATGTGTGTGTGCGAGTGCGGGTGCACTTTTTATTTTAAATCTTTGCATTTTTTCAACGTGATTGTCTGCTGTAAACAACACCGGATAAAGATGAGTTTTTAATTTGTATTTTTTACCTCGAGAGGAAGATGAAGTCTTCTTGGACATTTTTTTAACCTCCCTCCCCATTTTCTCCTCCTCTCCTTCTCTTTCTCTTTCTCTGTCTGCTACCTGGGAATGCTTTGAAATGTGGACTGTGACCGCATTGCTGTCATCACTGCTGTCACTCATTCTCTGTGAATTCATTCGGCTTTCTCAAACTACCCAGTTTTTTCTCTCTTCCCTTGACTCATTTTTTTCCATTAAAAAGATGAGATCGAAAAATGAGCCCTACCTATGTGTTGTCATTGCGTATGCAGTGTGTGTGCGTGTGTGTGTATTATTTGCTCAGGTTGCTGTTGTGTAAATCGCTGAATATTTGTGAGTTTTTGGGCAGTAGTTAGTCTGTCTGCCTGCTCGTCTGTTCATCTGTATTGCTGCCAAGTAGAGCAGCTTACAAAGTCAGTTTAGCAATTTCATTCTCTTCAGGTGAGAAGGACTACGACTCACCTTCACTTATATTTGCAGGCTGGAAACTGGGGCCAACAACGACCATTTTACGCTCTTTTCAAACCCAGAATAACTAATTATCCTTTCCTATTTAAATTAAACACATTCCATCTAAAACATACAAGCAGAAAACCCTCTGTTTTCGTTTTTGCAACGCACTCGACAATAGATTAAGCTGCGGCATTGTTTTGCCTCTATAGGCGGCCTGAAAAACTGGAAACGAGGGACAAAAGAGTCCCATTGTCCACACTTGTTTTCAGGCACTGAAAGGCAACACTGCAGAAGAGAATACACGTTGCTATTCAGGGCAGGTACAGTTTTGCTATTTGTGATGTATTCCTAGAGATGAGACATTCATCATAGCTGCTGTGTTGGCCAGACCTGGCTGAGCAACAGCGGTGAGGTGAAGTCAAGCCGATCAACAGTTCCATTTTTTTTACCCCTTCCCCGCTTCCTTCCACAAGACAGAAAACCAAAAAACTAGTGCATACCAGGTTCCTTGAGGGAATATAGGTATTTTTAACGATATGCTCTGAAAAAAAAAATAACCAATTCCTCCATCCATGGCATTTTGGCAGAGCTCCAACCTTATCCAAAATCCTGCACACACCACCCCCAACCCCAGCCATCCTGCGAGTACGGAAACCCACACAATAAAAAAATCGAGCGCGCCACACACAAACTCAGACGTGTGTGCACACAAACACGCACTTTCACACACATACTGTACGCACACAGCCTAGAGCCCTCATCTTCTTATGAGCTTCATTACTCTGACCCCAGTCTCCCTTTCATATCTCTGAGGATGTTTATGCTGTGTGTGCGCCTTTTAAAACCCAACAAAATATGCGTATGTATATTTATTTAGGCCCACCGTAAGTTTAAATATGAGCATGTGTATTCCTGTGCATGTGTGAGTGTGTGTGTACTGTATGACCGTGTGTTAGTACTGTACCGTGTGTGTGTATGGAGTGTGTGCGTGCATGCATGTGTGTATGACTTCCCAGCCAATTACCACATCTCCCAGACAGACTGAGACTGCCTAGGCCCTGCCAGCCAATCGGAGAGGGGCTGCGCACTGCCGGGCCGGAGGTGGTTGCTATGGTAACCAGGAGGCCTGTTTGCATGGTGGCTGATGGAAGAGTGATGGATTACAGTAATGGGATGGAGGGAGAGAAGGAGGGAGGAAGATAGGGAATGAAGGTAGGAAGAAACGAGGAGGGAGTTATAGGGAGAGGTGAGGATGGGAGGAAGAGAATGAGCAAGGCAGAGAGGAAATGGGGGAGTGGGGAAGGGAAGGGAGGGGTGAGGGTAGGTGAGGTGAGGAGGGAGGGAGGGAGGGAGGGACGGACTCATACATAAAGATACTGGAAATGTATGAATGCATCTGAAATGAAGCGACTTAAAAAGATGGAAAAAGAATGAGAGAAAATGATAAAGGGGGTGTGGGGGGAGGAGATATTGGGAAATGGGGTAGTGGTGGTGGTGGGGCATCCGTGGTGTATGATTGAATTCCTCTCTTTAGTTCTTCTGTCTGGGCTGAGACGTGTGTCTGGCCATCTGTCCTTGAAGCAGACAGAGAGGTAAGTGTGTGGAAAGATGCAGTCTCACCTTTTTGCCTCCTCAGCAGCACTGCAGTCACTTTGTGTAGGAACCGCTTCAGTGTTTCCTCCCAGTCTCTTTAACCTGCTCCAACCAGAACTCCAATATGAAGGCCAAGATAATGCAAAACACTACATCTGACTGAATGTACTGTGCTTTCCATTGTTTGGTGTCCAAAGATCAAGTGTGTCTAACAAAATATAGAAATGACCATGAAGCAGGAGGATCACCTGCCCTGACCTACTTTCTGAGAAACTCCTTGTTTGGCTTTAAATTAAGGAACATAGCTCCAGTCCCAGAAATCAAGACAGATTTGTTTGGATTTGTGAAGCTAAAATCCAAACTATTACTTTAACTATTAGTAACTAGGTTACTATAAAGAATAATGTCAGTAAATATGCTTTGCATTTAACCATGTTTTACACCTCATAAACTCCAAACGTGTTCTACACTGACATCCAGCAACAACATGTTAGTGAGCAATTCTCATAAGAACAATAATAATAATGAAAAAAAAAAATCAAAAAAAAATCACAACTTCAGTTGAATATGAGCCATGTACAATGTAAATCTAAGCATGTTATTTCCTGAACTCCAGTCTATAGTTTGTAGCACATGCAGTTTTCCTGTTGAACCAGGCTCAGATTCTTCTCATTTACTGGCAGTACAGAAAGATGTTTTTGAGTCAAGGATTAGACCAAATCTGTGTTTGGGGAACCCAACTCTCTGTGATCTTTCCAAGTGACAAAGTGTTATTTAAGTCAATTAAAGATGCAGTCCGCTAAAATTAACTTCTGGGACAAATCAAAAACGTAAAAGACATCATTAAAATCCATCACAGGGGCTTCTGTTGTCATTCATGCTGTCATCTTTAATGATAATCTGCCACAAGATTCACTTTGAAGACGCTCTGAAGCAGTCTATTGAGACAAATCTGTAATTTACTTGTTTCGAGTGTTGATAACAGGGTCAATCAATGGCTGGATCATCAGTTTGCAGAATGAGTATTTTCCAGGTGGGTGAACACTTGAATAATGTGGACTGCAATCGTGCTCAAAAGACGAAACACGCTTCAAAGGTTCAACTTGAAATATTGATTCAACACTGCAACCTAGAGGCAGAGCTTCGCAACGACACGTGTGTTGCAGCAGCAGAAATGAAAGAAAGCAACATCAGTCATTCAATCATTAAACCCAGGCACTGAGGGATTGACTGATTCATTATCTGATAAGTGAAATAGCAATAATGGCCAAACTTTCAACTACGTCTTATTATTTCTTGCTGTTGTTGTTATAAATATATGTTACACCTATACCTGTATATACATCTACGTGTAAATGGGTTTTGTATGTATGGGTTTTGTTACTTGAATTTAATTTTGCACCCTTAGAGCTAAAGGTCAAGTCAAATGCTTTGGTGTCTGCCCCATTTCAGATCATTGTCTGAGTCCTTAGTTTAATAGCATCTTTTCTCTCTGGATATTTACACTACTTACATTAGAAATTAGATAGAAAACCAAACAGCATGGATCATTAATCTACATCCATTTATTTCCCTTAATAATAAAAGAATTACAGTGAACAAACCCAAAACATTGTGTACTGTCGTGTGCTGACTTACAGACACACACTGACAGTTTTACACTGATCTGAAAAAATGAATGTCAGCAGAGTAATGGGAAAATACAAGGCTGATTAAATAAGCCTCAGTCTCTTTATCTTATCCATAATGTTCTCCAACAGCGTCTGTGGCTTTATTCCAATTAAACTGCATTCAATTTTCAGCGGGCAGCTTTCACCTGAAACGTTTTTAAGGATTGACCAACAATAACTTAAAAATATATGTAAAAATATATTATTACCTGCAAGGAAAAAACATTAAATTACAGCTAAACAGAGATAGGAGGCTGACACGATACAGCATCTATTAACTGTAAAGGAAGAAACATATCTTTTAGTACGGGTGGAAACAAAATAAAACGACTATACTCCAAAAAGCATATATTGCAACAAGACAGATTGTTTCTTGATATTGTAAATGCTACAAAGAGTTTACGTTTATCCATCCAAAATGAACTTAAAAGTGAGCAATCATGTCTTTGAATATAAGTAATTTGCTAACAACAGTAGAATGTAATTATGTGCATTTTCTCCCTTATTGCCCCCCTCTCCACATTTAAAATCATGTATTTTTTTACTTCACTACATTTTTTTTTTAAGTCAGGTTAAGATCATACATAAAAATAGCATGCATCACATGGCATCATATTTCTTCATCTTCAAACCTCTCCACTAGTTTACTCATCTTCACGGGACAAATGATTCACAGTCATCACACTCACACAGAAATAGAGAACAAAGAACGCAGACAACAAATGTGCAGCAGAACCTTGTTTGTTCTTACTAAATAAAACAATGGTATGTTTTCTGGGGAACAAGTATGGAGACTTTTACTTGTTTACTTAGGTATTAGTTTGTATGAAGATGGTTTAATTGTAATTGTGTATTTTTAGATGGTAGAACTTTTACATGAGTCAAGTGAGTACTTTTTTTATTTTATTTATTCATTCATTTCGGGCAAGTCAATTCAAATCACACATCAACATCAACATGAGTACAAGTGACCTGGCCGAAAGGGAAAGCGGGAGAAGCCAAAGCTTATCTAGTCCCGCCCCCATTACCCACCAGTACAAAATTCAGATATATATTTTTTTTGAAGAAGAAGATGAACGCATAGCTGCAGTTCGGCTTAGGACAGTCAAAAACAGATTACATGTGTGTTTGCACAGAGTCCATATTCTTCCGTCATAAGTGAACAACAGTCTCTTCTAGTCGCCTGGCGTGTTATAGTCCATTATCCATGTCGTCCAATTGACAATTGTCATGTTTATATATTAGTTGAGATGGTGTCAGAGCCCGTTTTTTCCATTTAACCCTCCATGTCCGATTTGCTTGTCTCAGAGCTTATCTTCGCCAAATCCTCCCGAGCTTTGGCTCCGTCGGCTCGCATGCTTGCCATATCCTTGTAGATTTCATAGACGTAATCGCTCGTCTTTCTTACTTTCCGGTACAGCATGAACAATCCAAATCCCAATGCGAGCATTCCAACTGTTGTACTCACAAACAGGTACACATCCTCCACATCCTCCACATCCAGTACGGCAAGGCACGTGGCTTAATATCATCAGTCATACCCAAGGTTTTTTTTATTTTTTTTATTTTTTTAACTGACACTGACCTCGAACCCGCTTTTCTTTTCTCCCTTTTCACTGTTTGGGTACATTGAGTTTTTTATTTACTTTTCATACCGTCTCAACAAGGTGTCTGCTGACAGGTCTTTGACCTTTATCAGCACTAACTATGTATCGTTGTGTAATGGTCCATGGTTAATTTAACATATTTCTTTTTGAAGACACTCAGATTCACTAAATTCTTGACCTCATCATCCAAATCATTCCATTGCTTAACCCCTGCAACAGTTACAGAAAAGGATTTTAATGTAGTTCGTACAATTTTTTGCTTGAATATCAGTTTCCCCCTTAGATTATGTTTCGTCTCTCTCTCTTGGAATAGTAACTGCAAATTATGAGGGAGGCTATTCTTTGCAGCCTTATTTCTCCGTCAGTGTACAATGTACACCACAGCAATGTGACCAACTCTGGGTATTTTCACAGAATTAGAAAAATAATTTAGCTTCTGGTGTGTCTGTAAGGACGGCTTTGCCATCATCTTCCGGACTCCACCAACTCCACGTATTCACTGGGGCATCCCTGGACAGAGCTTTTTAAGGCCCTCAAGAGTACAACCTACACTCGCAGGACCTTCGTGTCCTCAGGAGATGCAGTCATTTGGTATACTGGTTGTAATACTGGATGTGTCTGTGTCGAAAAAGCGTGATAAAAAATAACACACACACACACACGGAGAGAAACAAAGAAAAGTTCTGATTACTATCCAGCTAATACCTCATGAAAAAACAATCCAGTGTCTATATTTGAACTATTTGATAAAATCCATGTGATGATGATATCACAAGCCAAAACTAATCAAGACTGGGTCAGAATAAAGAGAAACCCAAACCCCACTCAAAGAAATGAACTAAAAATCAATCAGACATTTTATTATTATACAGTATATGTAGTAGGAGTAGGAGTATTAGGTAGTAAGTGGTAGTAAGAGTATTCCCCTGAGTTTTAGTTGGCTAGAAATATGCTTATAGAATATTGTGAAAAGGAAAGATTCTCAGTTTACATCCACTGAAGTGGGCACTAAAACCCAGCACACAGACTTGCATTTTTTGTCAACAGAAATACATTTCGATTGAGATCAGTACTGAATTTAGGGCTGATAGTTTGAGGTCAGCATGTGGACAACACTGTGGAGACTGCGGGTCACATTTTAATTTTGTCCAGTGTCTCACTGAGAGCACAGCTCCAGTGTACTGATGCTTCCTTGAACATGATGCAGACATCTTTACAGGCACCAGAAACTTGACCTCCTGACCTCTCTGAGCACGTGAACCAAGTTCGAGGACCAAACTTTCCGGGCAGGGCTCCACATGGGAGGTTCAGCCGTAGCATGGGGTCGTGGGAAAACCATCATATGTGGAGCTATCTCACTGTTACATAACTGAGGACTGGTTTTGGGAGCTTGTGAGTGAATCTGTCTAAAGCACATGTTATGCTAAATGTTCCAGGATTTTCTGCAAATTCCCTGAATCAATAACTGTGTGAAAGTAGCTAAAAATAGACATTAAGCAAGAAATGTTGTTGTTTAAAAACAGTACCTTAACCTTTGTAATATTAAGACTATTAAAGACATCAAAGAAATGTAGAGGAAGTTCAAGTGTCTAAAGATTTGACGGTACTTGAATTAAACTGTAATTCAGATGAAACAGTGCAGTGTTTTTGGATGCTGTCATACATTATCTTTCATACTCCACTGGTGGTTCAGTGGTGCTAAATTTAGCATTTTCTTTATCACTGCACTCTCTTGGTCATCTATATCCACACCTGATTACGTTGCCAAAAAGTTGGTCATCCCACACAAATATCGCGTGTTGACTGATATGAGCTCTCTTCAAAGAAAGGGACAAACAAGGTGAAAGGTGGGGAGGTTGTGGAGTCACATATAAAAGCCACTTTCGTCAGGGAAAGACTGTGGCAGCGTCCAGGTGCAACAGCAGGTAAGTGGAAATACACACATACAAAAACACAGACTGATCAAAAAAAAAAAAAAACACACCTCCAGCTGAGTTGTTAAAGTAGACCTACATACATCATACCGCACACTGCCTGGTTGAATTAAACACTGTTATTTATGTTATTTTATATTTATTTTATTCTATTCAACCACAGGTTTTGTCCAGAATGCAAACTTTGGTTGCGTTTTGTGTTCTTCTCCCTCTCCTCTGTTACGTCCACGCAGATGTTGTGGAACGTTTTGAGGTTTGTGTTCTTATGCCTTTACTGTGTGGCTGTAGACCAACAATTACTTTTTTTCAGTTTTACCAAAAGACAGGTAGCTAGATTGACAGGTACAGATATATACGTAGCTCTATAGTATAGTACAAAATTTACAATGATGTTCTTGACATATTTTACAAACTACAAATCTATAATCTTACTAAGGAGACTGTGTTATGTTGTTACTTTGCTGCAGGATGAGCCTGAATGCGTAAAGTACTTTTACAAAGAGAAGGTTCCTGAGTGGGGGGCTTCCACGCCTGGTGTTGCCCGTCTCTGTCAGCGATATGTCAACAGGTAGTAAACAGGCAGAAGGAATTATTTAGACCTAACTGTGTGCAGCACTGCAGTGTGAACTTCTTCTGTATTTTTCCATTTACTTTTTCTTCAACATTTGAACGTTGCAATGTTTTTTTTCCATTAATTGGTCCTATGGTCACTATTTTCCATAGCAACGCTTTTATTGCCCCCACTCATTTTTATCAATCTTTGCACCATCAGGTTCCACTTTGCCACGCTGTATGACACCAACCATCGCATTGCTGTCTACTCTGCCTATCAATTCGGGCCCAGCAACGGAGGTGGCAGAGAGAGCAGGTGGTTTGTGGAGCCTCAGGTTAGACATGAGGGCACTGTTTAATGTTGTCAAAGAGGGTGTTATTCAAGTCAAGTCAAGTCAAGTGCTGCTGCATGTGTTGTGCTGTCTCCTTTATTTTATCCAATTTAGGGAATCAGGAACTTTACACATTTTTTCATATTAAAAGTTTTTACGTGCATTATAGCTGGTTGACATGTCTTGGCAAGCGGAGATGAAGGATGGCTACTGGCTGGGGAGAGACTACCCTGGGGTCTACCTGGGAGTGAGACAAGCCCTGAATGAAGACTTCACACATTCTGGCTTTGACCGTGGTCACCTCAACCCCAACGGACACCATGCAGGTACTAGAGATTGGACGTGGTAGTTTTTGGGGAGGGGAAACAGTAGGTGGCACCACAGGACCAGAGAACTGTGACACCGTTATTGTTTTAACTTTCTCTATAAAATACAATGAAGACACATCTATGCCTTCCAACTTAGCTTGCGGTTGAATAATGCAAAGTATACAGCTGCATCATGACTGGCCATCTAATCGATCACAAGCTTGACATGATGTGCACACATGGCATAACGCTATAAACCACAACACGTACATCTGTTACACAAAAGCACACAACATGCTACTTAACATGACAGTTGTTGTCATAGCAACCTTAAGGCTGCTTTCAAGGGTACAGCCAGAGAAATATCTGAACACTTTTAGATGAAAGATTTTATTATTGAATCTTAATTGCAAATTGAGAATGACTCATCCACCACTAGACACATGTTCCTTCTTTACTACTCTGTTCTGTCATCTCCCCGCCACACTTAGTGTAACTCTCTGTCATTCTCTGTTGCAGTCCCTAGTCGCAATGCCACATTCACCCTGACCAACGTGGTTCCTCAGAACCCCAAGCTGAATCAGAACGCTTGGAGGATCCACGAGTCCCAGCTCACTGACCTTTTCCTGAGCAAGTGCTCCAAGGCCTTTGTGCTGGTTGGTGCGATTCCCTCTGCAGACAACTGGATTATCAAAAACAACGAGAAGCGCGTCAACATCCCAGACTACCTGTGGAACGCCTACTGCTGTGTGGACAACAATGACATTCCCATCGATAGCGGCGCCGCCACTGCCAGGAACACAGAGGCCAACGTGGTGGAGAATCTTTCTGTGGACCAGCTGGGAGAGTTCCTGCAGCAGTTCTCCAATGAGCCAATCGGAGAACTTTTTTACAACAACTGCAGAGCATGAAAGCTTACCAGAAATGATAAATATTAAATAAAAATTAAGTAGCAGTGGGCTGTTGTGGCTGCTTCTTGGTGTCTTACTATCTATAAAAAAAACAATTACCAACTAACACAAGACCAATAAGCAATGATACTAACTTCCTTTTTTGTTGGCTAAATATAAGAATTATCTTCAAGGATAGAGTATAACATACCATAAAAGTAGCATGGAGGCTACAAACAAAGCATTCAATGAATCTGAAAACTCCTGTGCAGCAGTAAGTTAACTGTGATGACCACTTTTTTGGCAGCCTGGTACCAACTGCAGCCAAAGGAATAATGCAACATTCAAAAGGAGTTAGTAGCAAAGTTTGTGATTCATTTTTAACAGTATGCAAAGGTGTGAGCACGATTTTGTGCACTTTAGATGCACTTTCTAGAGTGCACACATCTGCTATGCGTTCTTTGTGAGGAAATTACATCGACATCGCGTCGATTTAGAGGGTTGCCACCTCCTTCAAATCTCAACAGACAACAGACTCTGCAACGGACAGTATGGTGAGGACAATGTTGTCTGAGTACATAGAGGCCTTTTTATCTTGCAGATGTCACCAAGGTTTGCCTCACATAGTTTTTTATGCATGCTTTTGTAGCTGTTTGACTTGTATTGAGTGCTTCTTTGAACTGAATAAGCTACTTGGATTAGTGGTGTTGGAGCCAGTATATATTTTGTATTTCTTTTTGGTTTGGATCACTGTGTTCATGTGTTTGCGTGCAATTCTGGGGTTTTACTTAAGGGGAGCACCAGTGTGGAAGTGCTTATAGATGAGTGACAGGCGTGGGAAGTCAGGTGTGTGTTTGGTGTAGAAGCACACATTTTTTTGACCGTGTGAACTGGAGAGCGTCAGAATGGCTTTAAGTATATGAATTTGGAACAGTGCTTTGGTATTTTCAACGTGGTGAGAATTTAATATGTGACTGAAAATAAATGGATTAAGAATCCAACTATAGAATGCACTGGACATTGTTCATTATTCATCATATTACACGCATCAGAACAAGTATACCTGCACGCCACCTCAGTGGCTTTTAAGTTAGTTTGGGTTTCTCTAGTCATTACAAGTGGTGATACGTCTTCTCAAAAAACTCTAAAAGTCCAGTTGCCTTTTTTAAACGCTTTTTTATTTTGGATATACCATGACCTGGAAGACTGAGAACCTTCACAGACATAGATGACTGTGTCTCTTTGTTTCCTTTGGAACCCACTAATAGGCTTAAACCGATTTCAAACACACAACTTTGAGAGCACAACACACCAGAAACAATAAGGAAGATGCGAAAATTGTAATAGTTATGTCTACATGCTATAAAAACATTTTTTGCGCTGCCAGTGTACATTTCTCCTATTTTTACAGTGTCCGTGAGCTAAACTAAAGAAAGATGCCGTGGAATCTTGCTTTATAGTCACAGACTCATCTACCCGTCCACTCACACAAGCACTCACACATTCACACACCGGTGCCACGCACAGGGAGCAACTGGGGGTTGAGTTTCTTGCTCGAACCGCTAACCCTCTGGTTCATGGACAACCCACTCGACCTACTGAGCCACAGCCGCCCATAGGGCTGAATCATGTATAAACGTTATTTACTGAGCCCTGGTTCAACCATAGAGACTCACAATGATGCTGACAATATAGAAAATATTTCACCGAAAAGTGATTTATATATATTATATTATTTATTTACATTTTGTTACAGTCATTTACATGCAGTCTTTCCTCAGAGAGCAGGTCAGTCATCCAACTCATCTCCATATTATGATGGTACAATGATTCAAGTGTAACATCAGGAATCTGTAGACAGAAAAGGAAAGAGCAGGGGAAAGAGGATTAATTCAGACTTGAGACACTGAATAAATCAGTATGAACGTTATTTACTGAGCCCTGGTTCAACCATTAAAAATCACAATGATACTTACAATATAGAACATATTTCACCAAAAAGTGATTTATATGTATTACATTTATTTACATTTTGTTGTAGTCACTTACATGCAGTCTTTCCTCAGAGTCAGTCCTCCAACTCATCTCCATGTTGTAATGGTACATATGTTACTTCCAGTCCAATCCAGTGACAAAACAATCTGACGGAAGTACAAGATGAGCAGTGACTTGGTGACGGACCTCCTGTTGCTCCAGGACACACGACGAGCTGCTGAACTGTCCGGAACCACCATCTTCACCATCTGCAGCACAAAACAGAGAATCCTCACATTTACCTGTGAAGTCTCCATGGCTGCTTACCTGACTGGATCCTCATCTACAGGCCAAGTCTCTGCTCTGTCAGCCTGTCACCCAGGCAGTCCAGCAGCCTCATTCAGTCCCACCATTACCAGACTGGTTTACATCTAACAACAGATATGAAAGCATTAGTAAGCGATATAAACAGCAACAATCTGCATGACGTGAGTTACAGTGTTGTACTCTCACCCTTCTTTGGTAAAAGAGGATGTATGCTGTTTTCTGGCGATTCTTGCAAAAGAAGGCTCCAGTTGTGTCCAACACCAGGGCATCGTTATAATGGAGCCAGCGGTCACCGGGGTCCTCAGGTGTGTGGTCAGGGTGAAGCCCATCGCTGATGTAGTGTCCTAAAAAGACAAGAATCATTGTTATACCAGGGCTACAAACATGTTATGAGACTTTACTGAGGAGGAGCAGAACAGTTTCCACCCAAATTCAAAACACATTTCAAATAATTACGGTGTAATTAAAAGAATGGTAGTCCAACTTTAAACACCAAATGCATGAATAAATAATGATAGAAATGTGACATTTATAGGTTTTCTTACCTGAGTTTCCTCCAGATCCAAAATGGCTGATGGCACTAACCAGACTGTACCGCCCCCCAGCCTGTGAAGAAACACAGATAACCACAGTTAGTTTTATACACACAGACACAGTCTTAACTCCAGCACACATAGTCCACATGTTTGCTCTGCGTTTATTGTCAGGTGTGTGATAGTCGTTTACCTGTGTGCCAGTTACCATCAGCTCCCTGAAGAGGTTGACGGGATCGTGCAGCTTCCTCATCAGTAGATTCTTTGTGAACGTGAACCTCTTCAGGTGTAACATCAGGAATCTGTAAACAAACAATGAAAGAGCAAGGGAAAGGAAATTAATCCAGACTTGAGACACTTAATATATCAATATTTAATTAACAAAACACTCGTTGCAGTGAGTAGAACAGACATTTGAAAATGGTTGGTAAAAGCAATCTGCACAGTTTGTGATGGTTTTGGTGACACTTACTTCGGCAGGGTCATAAATGTGGAGCACCGGCCTGATGTGTTTCCTCCACACTCACACCTGTAGTACAAGAGTGTCTCCTGCAGGGACAACATGCTGTCAGTTATACTGTGTAACACACCAACAAAACCTCCACACACATCTACAGCCATGTGTCAGTCAGTGCAGATGTGAATGAATGATAACTGGAGGTTCTTACCATCTGGTATTCCTGGAGCATGTACTGCACTGAAGCTCCAGGGACCAGGTCCAGGGAGAGGTTGGTGAACTCTTCCTCTCTGATGGACTGAGCCCCACAGCTGTGGGTTAAAGGGACAATACACATAAATATACATGTCAAGAACATGACATCATCAGTAATACAATACAGCCATTATGGCAGGTCACTTCATATATGAGATGCAATCATGACTAAAAGTTCATTAAAAAAAGTTTCTCTACTAAAATGACAATTCATTTCTGTCTGACATTTTTAATGCTTTGGGACAAATAGATTCAATCCAATTAAACTCTATTGCACTGAAGCAGATGTTTTACATGTAAAAATGTTAAGATCTAATCACATAGAAATTACTTTACCCACATAATACCTAAGCCAGAATGAGCATTTGATTAAAGTGGCCCTTGAATAGATTCACACAAAGAGAATACAACTGCAGAGAGCTGGTGAACTTTGGCTTGCCATCACAGACTTTGAGGTTTTACCTTTTACATGTCCTGGTGATCTGCATTTTGAACTCCAGGTTTCTCTTCACAGGACAGACGTAGCTTCTCTCCATTAAGGCTGCAAAGTCCTGCAGCGGTGAAGCCAGACTCCTTATCTGATCCATGACGGCTGTTAGGAACTCGTGAGCATCCTGAATACATAGACACGCACAAATACACAGATATTATGTGATGCAAAGATGAGAAAATGTGCAGCCAGCGAAACATTAAATCGCAATCTGACTCACTTTTTGATCACAGCCCTGAAATTCAGGAGCCTGGACCGAGAGGACCCTCTTGAACATGGCGAGGGCCCAGAGTTTGTGGCCGGCATTTTTGGAGCTGCAGCATCTTACAATGTTCATCAAACAGCTGGTGAGGAAGAAGGAAAATGATGGTTGGTGTTTCATGTTGGCCTCCACGTTTTTGTGTGTGTGTGTGTATTTGTGTGAAGATGTGTGTTGTACCTCATGATCTCAGTCCCTGGACTCAAGCTCCACACCTCCTCCTGGGAGCTGACGTCCATGATGAACTCTGTGAGTGTCAGTAGACTCTGGAGGCTGGAGTTCATGTAACATATCTGGCCTGGGTTGGGAAACCTGACACACAAAACAAGTCACATGACATGTCAACATGATGATCCTCAATGATTAATCACAGAAATAGACACTAGTTTATTTTCTATAAAACGGTCCAGCTGTTTGTTGGTTTCTTGTGTTTCTGTGTGACAGAATGTGTGTACAGATGTACTCACCCAAACCAGGAGTCCTGCTGAACCCTGCCACTCTGCGGGTAGGAGACCTGTCCAGCATCTCTGTAGCTGGGGTGACACTCCTTGGCACTACAGAGACATAGACTGACAGTCAGTAAACAGGATCTGTGGAAGCTATGAGTGTGTGGACCATGTTGTAAACGTACTTGCTGGTGGAAGAGTCTTCATCAGCTTGTCTCTGGCTCACAGCTCCAGTGACAGCTTCTTTCTTCTCTTTCGGCTCCTCTTTCTCAGCTTGGATGAAGCTGGCGGGCTGTTGGGTTCCATCCTCACTTTCATCAGCACTGGAACTTGGAGTGAGATCATTTTATTAACTATTTGGACAACTTCATGAATAAAATATGTGATGTAGCTCACGGTGAACAGTAACAGTCAGTCAGTACAGTGAAATGAGTCTGGTTACCTTGTGCAAAGAGTGCCATCATCAGAAACTGGAGAAACTCTATGTTGTCTCTGTTGGGCAAACAATAAAGTGGGATTTAATAAAAGAGTACAGCAGAAAGATGACGTTATAAGACAACATTCAAGTCCAGACTAGAAAGGAACAGGTAATATAAAAAACTGAAACTTTAAAAACATACTTTGCAGCAGTTTAAAAGTCTCCAGAAAGTCTTTCTCTTCTTCTTCTTCTTCTTCATCGTCGCCTTCTCCTCCTGCTGTTTTTCTTCTTCAGGCTGGGGCGCTGTGGATGAAGCTGGTCCATCTGAGAAAGCGACTCTGCAACCAAACAGTGTGGATAAATCATCTAAAATGATTTCAAGTGTTTTAAATGTTGAATCTCTTTGTCAGTAGATACTGAAACCTACCCCTGCTGCAGGTCAGAGCGCTCAGTCACAGTCTTTGAAGGACCCTCATCTTTTGTCTGTAGAGTAAAAACAAATATGATACTAAGAAAAAAACTACACCAAGAACCTTTTGTATCTAAACATTTGCTACACACTTCTAAAATGATGATTTATAGCTTCCTGCCACACATACCAGGGTTCGGCCAAAGAGTCTATACCACCAAGGAGTCCGTCCTTTGTTGTTTTCTGGAGTGGTCTTGGTGGCTGGAGCTTCCGACAAGGTGACTCTGGTGACGGACAGAAAGATTATTCTGTTGTGAACTCATGTTTGAACGTCATTCATAAACTATGGGACTTGTTTAAAGGTGTTAGTGACTCTGTCACTTTTAAAGCTAATGGTGGAAACTACACAAACACTCATACAAAGTAAAGAAACTCACTGCAGCAGTACTTTATAAATAATTAGAATAATATATTTCTGAATATTTCTGTTGTTGACTTTCAAGACTGGAGCTTTGGGCTTAATATGTGTTACAACACCTACATGAGCAGTCACGTCATATAAGTGTTTCTATTCTTCCTGTCACTATGTTTACTGTATTTGTAAGCAGCTTTCTTACCTCTCATTTGAACTGGAGCGCTCTTCGCTCTGATCCCCCTTGGGATGTACCTGTCAAGGTTAAATACAGGAGAGAAACATGAAATTTACTAAGAAAAATTAAATTATGGATCTTCTTGGTGATAGAAATCGTCCACAAAGACAACATCTTCTTCTGTCGGTTAAGGCAGAGATGTTACAGTTTTAGATGAAGAAGGTCTGAAATGTAAATATTTGTGAAACTAACCTTGTTTCGACGCTTGGACATCGTCGAATCTCTCTCTTTCAGTAAATAAAACGTGAAAGTGAAACTTAATGGGACTTGCTCAAAGTGTGTGTAGATCTTGAACTAGACAGTAGTAGTCAGGAAGTACTGGAAGGCAGTTTGGAAGCAGAAGTCTAACATCATAATACAACAGTTCCAGAATGGTAGTGATTTCCATGGACACGGTCAGAAACATTCTAACAATGCAGACCCAGCAGTAGATGCATTCTTGTTTCTGTTCAAATCTTCAGCACCTCCAAAGCACTCAAATGTATAAAATGTTAGTTGGGCCTTCTTTGGCTGACCAAGCTCATCTTCCACCCAGCCACGCTGTGCCACTACAGATGTTTGTAAATGTCTCTGTACAGACATGATTTGATCAAACCCACCATACTCACAGTCCATGAAGTTATTCCAGCTGGTAACTCATCATAAATCACGATCTGCTAGAATATTTCTGTTTATGTAAAAATAAAAAATGTTAATTTGGGTATGTTAATTTATAGGTTTAGAGGTTGGTAGGTCTTTTTGCACAATTTGCCCCAATCTACCCCAGCCCACAGCATTATTGCGGTGGAAAGTTGGTGTAGAGTCGCTTCTTTGGGAACTGATTACGTTCTAACAAAGATGCTCCAGACCAATCAAATCAATTGGACAAACTTTCTCCGTATCGGTTGAAAAACCTCCCATAATGGAATTCAAATGGTGCGTTATCCTGAACCTGGATTATGAGTCCAGTATTAATTGTATTTTGACTCTGTTCTCTACTACTTCCTGCTGGAAGTTTCTGGCTCTCTAGCTGCTAAACACTCTTAACATATTCTGCAGATAACTATCAACTCCACCGCTGCTTTTTGGATGGCATGCAGTGGGTTTAAAGATTTTTTTATTTATTTTTTTCCAATACTGCTGAAATAACAAAGTCACGGTGTAAAGATGGTCAAATAGTACAACATCCAAAACGAGCTCAACTGCTGTAAGGTGTTGTCTCAGGTAAACTGTTACACCTGAGGTGTTACAACTTTTAGATTTAAGGATCACAGAATTCCACTGTTTACAGTGGAAACAGTCTTGACAAGTGCGTTTAAACCCTTTACTCCTAAATTTGTAGTTGTGTATGTTTTTGTGTCTATGTTTTTTATTCTTTCATCCATGCTTAGTGCACTGATCTTGCTTACTGATTGTATTTTCTCGCACACTGCCAGTTAGCTTATTTCTCCCTCCCATATTAAACTCTGTTGCCAAAACTGTGATCTTATTTTTTTATTTACTGCAGTCCCAGTATCTGCAATTCTGCATCCCCATCTCTCATCTCTCCCAGTTCCATGGAAAACCATAAAAGTCACCAGTCAGCAGAAGCGTTAAATGGAGAAATCTTCCAGCAGTTTCAACCAGTTTTACAATAACTGAAGATCAGAATCAGAATTAACTTTATTGCCAAATATGTTCGTACATACAAGGAATTTGCATGGCCACCATTATCTGTGCCATTTTTAGGAAAATTGGGGGCAGGAAAGGGGAGAACAACAAGAGGAGAGAGCAGCTCCCAGACTACACTCTGAGGGAGTACAGTGTGGGACCAGGAAAAAACCTCAGCAACATAAGCAAATATGAGTACACTTTACAACATAAAAAGTCAAAACAACTTGTACCAGGGGAGGGGGGAAAGGGAGGTGAAGGTATTCCAGCTCAGACAGGCAGCCATCCGCGTCATCGGAACCCACCTGTTGCACCAACTTTATTAGTGATAGTAAAGGCAAATACTAACAAATGACAACCATAATTTATTAATAATGCACACAATTTATGTAACAGTAAATATGGTTTTTCTGTGCAATCACCAAATGTAAAAGGTGACAATAAATAACTTAAAAATATCCCACAATATCATTCAAGTAATTTATCCACCGAACAGAGCACTCTGGCCACAGTCTGGAGTTCAGTCGTACTGGACCATAGGGTGATCACTCCAGGGAGGCAGGCTGGAGAGTTTCTCCTCAGTGGATGTTTCGACGGGCCAGCCCCAGGCCTTGAAGAATCCAGTCAAGTTCATCCCCACAGTCTGGGAGAAAGTCTCAGCATACAGGTTCATCTTTCCTGTGTTGTCACTGGGGAAGTTGCTCATGTTGTGGTAAGCAGCAAACACATTCTTCAAGGCATCCCAGCCAAACCGTTCCTGAAGCTATGTGGAACAAGAGATAAGCAGAGGTAAATGTGAATAGAGGTTTACAATGAAAACAGAAAAACGTCAGTAAGTCAGTGTATATTACACAATGTATTGGATTATTTGGATGCCAAAAAAATGTGTGTGATATGACTAAATGGTAATCCAAGCTAGATAGCACTTACACCATCAATTAGCTTACAGTTAGGTTTTCCGACTCCTTTGGGTCACTTCTGGGCTCGTGTAATTGACATGGCCAAAATCTAAAACAGTCTTGGGGAGCCAAACACATACATGCACATCCAGAAGGCCTCCCGAGACCTCAAGACCTGGTAAACCAAAGAAACAAACAAATTTGGGCTTCCTGGCAGCTTTGAGGCTTGATTGCACCAGCATGACATCCCACCCAGGGTATTGTGGCCTTTGCTACTGTATGGCATCCCTATGTCAACTGTAGAGAACAGCAGCTACCTGCAAAGATGGCTTGGCCTGCCAAGAAGCTTATGCATTGCTCCCTGGCATACGCTTTAATGGACAACCAACACCCTACAGCTCCCCTTCAGAGGCCTCACAGAAAAGTTAGTGGCAACACGTACAAGGAAGCCATACAGTACGCCAAAGAAGACAATATGACCGGATTACCGGACAGAAGACTCTGATTGGACTCATTGTGACAGATCGTGCAGGGCTTCCTGTCCCCAGTGTATTGGGAGAGGTCTTGTGAAAAGCTATAAAGGGAAATTATCGAAGTTGTCCTACTGACCTCTATAAGGCCAACAAATGCTTGTAATTCAAGCTGTGTTTGGCCATAAGCTTACATCATTCACAAAGCTGTTAGTTGAGCAAGAGACGTCGAGTGCATTTACATTATGGAAGAGTTCTAAATGTTTTCATTTCTGAATGCCGATCCAGTGTCTGATATAGTTTCTGTCTCACCTGTATATATGTCTCCAGGGCCACAAATGTATTCCAGTTGTTGAGATTCCTGCCCCCTTTCACATACTCTTCTGCAAGAGCCTTCCTTTTTGTTGGAGTCAGCGGATTTTCAGTCTGCATTAAACACATTACATTCATCTTATTAAAAGAATGATTGGTGTGTTCTCAGTAAAAGGGTTCATTTCTACAGAAAGGATATACTCAACCTCTGTCCTGTCGATCCCCAGCACATCTTCATGCACGTACACTGACCACAGGTTGCATGTACACTCTGTGGTGTGTGGTGGGAACTCCCAGCAGCCTCTCTGTTGGTTGTGTCCCAGTTCATGGATGGGACCCCACAGGCCTTTACTCGTCATATACTGCACACTGACCACCTCAGCTGCTGTGGACCTGTGTGCCATGATAGGATAACCTGCATGCATCCAACCTGGATAGAGTAATATTTTACTATAGTAAAGTTAAATGGCATGTAAACAAATAATTTCAAAATTTCTTATTTAATAAAAATTTTCATTATGAAATTGCGTTTGGAGTAAATGATACATTCATATACAGTATGACAGCCAACACACTCACCATGAGAAATCTGCACATCAGTTACAAAACGCTCTTTGCGAGGAAATTTGTGGGGGATGACAGCAAGATCAGCAATACTCCTCATGATGTCATTCCAGAGCGTTGCCACCTCGTCAGGGCGTTCCAGGTCCCTAACAACATCTGATGGTACAGTGAGGATGATGTTGTCAAACTCCAGCTCTGCCCAGGGTGAAGGAGCTGTGCGCAGCAACGACCAATCAGCTGCTGTTGTCACACCTGCAGAAAGGAGACAGGTGTACATGTGTTTTCCAAACTGAAATTGTGGTGCTGCATATAAATGTAAATAATACATACACCTTCTCCACAAAGGCTCTGCACATTATGGATTCAGAAGTAAATACCCAGGGTTCCATTAGGGATATGATTCATACGTATTTCCAATTTCAGCCCCCACACACTCACCAGATTTATAGTATGGTGCAGGTACAGCCATCTGTACTATCACTTCTGGACCCCTCACTTGTGTTTTGGATGGAGCCACCAGGTAGATGAGTCCCCCCCACAGGTTCCACACCTGCATCATGTCTGAGGTAACAGGGAATCGCTCATGAACACATGGTGCTCTCTTCAACTCTGCAGCATTAAGTCGGTCTGTCTGACAGCCTATCTGCACCTGAAGGTCACATAAAAAGCATATGTAGATTGGTTTGATTTCTTTGAAGATTTTCATTTATTGAAGTAACCCAGTAGTTTTGCATCTACGATATCTCAAAGTAACTTTGTACCTTCCATCCCTGGTTGACAATCTGTGCTGGCATGGCCATGAAGGTCTTCATTCCAGGAGAGAGGTAGAGACCTGTACTGATCCACTCCTCCCCTCCTGCTGACACACAACAAATCAAAGAAACATGCTCACATTCTATATAAGTTTAACTCATAAAGAGTTCTGTATTTGTCCACAACAATGAGGTCTGACCTGCTGTATGAATGTCAATCTTGATCCTGTGGTTATAGACAACTGACATCAATGGGTTATGCTTGATGAGGTAGGGCAGGAGGGCATCAGGATCTGGACAAACCTTATACACCTCTGACCCCACACTGAGGAGCAGGTGGTCTCTGGGACTCTTCGCAGGACAGCTCTCACTCACCTTAAATTAAATATGTATAATGGGAATATTTGTAGTGTTGTTGCTGTGGTTCAGCTGTTTGTATTAGTGTGGCAGCGGACAAATAAACTGAAGAGAACTTTTGTTGTCTTCATAAGTGAAAGTCATTCACTGCCTACCTGTGGCATGCCAGACATCTTGAAGATGGTAGCCAGAGTGGACACCACCTGTGTATAAGAGGATGAGTCGTGAGCCTCCATGTGTAAATAGTTGGCACAGTCTCCACCCAGTTTTTTGAGACACTCCTCTTCATGTTCTGTAAGTTCCTCTCCCTCAGTCACATGACCAGCAAAGCGGTGTAGAAGGTGGCGGAAGTGGTAGGTATCCTTAATGGCCTGGCTAGGCTCAGGGGCTTTGTAGGAACCTTCCCAGATTATGTTTTCCAGCAGACTCAAGCCCATCCCATTTAGGATCTTGTTTCCTGAAAGACAGTTGAAAAAATCTAACTTGAAATTTGTTCTTTATGATTGTGATCCCTATGGCAAAAGATAAATTGTTCTTCTTTGTTGTTTTTGTATTCCTGCATCTCTTCTTTTACAGTCCATTCAGGACCTAGCGGAGTGAAAGAAGCCCGCATGTGCCACCTGAAGACTGTCCTGTGCTTTCTTTGACCTCCATGTAGTGAATCTGTCGAACCCAACCTGACCAGGATGAAGGACTGGGCCCTATCTTTCTGTGTATGAAATTGAAAATTCATCATACCTGAGAATTCTGTCAAGGTGTTTTGCCCCTGGTGTGTCTGAGCCCAGTACCAGGCATGTCCACCAATCAGCAGGCCTCCTCCTTCTGCTACAAAGTCTTGGATTTCCTCCAAATGCTCATCACTGTACGCTGTGCACACAAACACACTTAGGTCTTTCCTGAACTTTGTCTTCTCACAGTGAAAGTCTGAATTGGAGAAGAGTTTGAAGGCATCGTTGAGGTCTGGCACTACACCAACAACCCCATTCCGCCCTTCATCCAACCAGTGAATGGCATTGTTCCAAAATGGAGCCAGAGTCTGTAATGAAAGTTACAGTTTAGTTTAACAAGACAGTCAATAGTTTGTTGATAACATAAGGATATTCTGTAGATTAAGAACATTCAGTCATTCCTGTTAAGGGTCGCAGGGGGTCGGCTGGAGCCTATCCCAGCTGTCATTGGGAGAGAGGCGGGGGTACACCATGGACAGGTCACCAGTCCATCGCAGAGATTAAGAACACATTTTAGCAATTTCAATAATAATAATAATTAAGTGGCCAATACAACCACAACACATTTGCTTTGATGTAATGGAGTACCTTGGTAAGGATAATTTTATGTGCCATATTTACTCAAGTGAAATTCAATGAAATATACTACACGCAAGATATAGATGGAAGAGACATAAACAGCTGTGTGTACAACTGCACTGCAGGAATCAACCCCACCCTGTCCCTTCCTTGCTCCAAGATAGGCGTGGAACTGCAGTAAAATTTAATTGACGAAGCAGCCTCTGTTCTTACCTCAGCTATGGTTCCTGTAAATGAGTGGCTTCTTAAAACACAACTAAAACTGTTTATATGATGTTCACAAAGCAACCATTGGACATCAGACATTCAGGCATATTTTTGGGAGGACAGGAAATAGACATTGTTTCCGAATTCAAGTACCTTGGAGTGACACTTGATTCCACACTATGTTTCAAGAGTCACATTAAAATAATCTCTAATGCAGTGAAATTCAATTTGAAAATTTCTAAGCAAATACGACCTTTCACCAACACTTGGTGCTGCTAGAATGTTTTTACACTCAATTATCCTGTCACACATTGAATATTGTATTACATGTTGGTCACTGGCAGGTGTAAATACATGCAAAATCATTGAATCACTCTATAAAAAATCTTTAAAGGTATAGAAAACCAATGTCATTTCACATTTGTAACATCTTAAAAAAGCACAACTTACTGAGCGTTGAGCATTTTTAAATTTTTAAATTTGCTTGTTTGATGTACCAGGTTTTGCATGGACTTGCCCCACCTCCCATGTCTGACTTTCTTAAAAAAAGGTCTCATAGTGGTCTCAGGACCAGGGCCTCCTCTAGAGGAGACTGTGAGATCCCACACAGAAAAACAGCCTTTGGACAAAATGCTCTTTCTGTAAAGGCCAGTAAGATCTGGAATATGTCATAGGTCTTCCTCTCTCCATAAGAGAGTGTCCCACTTTACAAACCTTCAAACCTCACCTCAAGCAGTGGTTGAAATCAAACCAGTCTTGTAACCACTGACTTTTATCTTCTTAGTAATGTACTGCCATGTGATGTGCTCTTAATGTGTCTTAATGTAATGCCTGCCTTGGGACTGCGGATGCAAATTAGCATTATTGCTATAATCTGGCATATTTAGGTCTATGTCTGTCTGAATAGATGTTCATTAATGTGCACTGTCCCTATCAAATAAATAAAAATAATAAAAATAAAATGTTATGAACACTATAGTGATTCAGTCAGTGACTCCTGCCCTTTGTGGTATCACCAGCATTATTTCCAAACACACTAATTGCGGCTTGTCTTTTAATTTGACAACTCTGTGTATCACTACAGCACTATAAAAGCACATACCTGATAGAAGGTTTCATATTGGTCACCACTGCTAACAAACATGACTGTTTCTATGAACTGCTTAATTTAAAATACTGACAAGACAAGTCACTGATTCAGACCCCACCTCTCGTCTCAGAAGTCCTTCATGTGTGATCACAACAACACGTCCTAGCCCATAGTAGGCTCCAGCAAGAAATGCTCGTCTATCTTTGGTGGTACCGATGGGGAAAGCAAGAGGACCGTGGACCAGGACCTCAGAAGCTACTACGCCATTCAAGAGATCAAATTCTGAAATCCCCTCCAGTAAGAACTCTAAGTCGTCCTGAAAGTCCTTAGCGACTCTGCAGTATAAAAAGTGAATGGGAACAAGACAGAGGTTATTAAAAAGTTAAAAACAAAAATGTACATTTTAATGTTGTCCTGTTTATCAGTCTTGTGATTTACAGTCTTGATTCCGATTGTTAATTTATTAGTCTGATGTTTATTTTCAGCATGTTGTTAAAGAAAAACTGAAATAAAATTATTTTTACAGAAACATAAAAGTTTCTATTGACCTTAAGGTCATCCAGGAGGATGGAATCTGAGGGTAGATAGGAATGTCTTCTACTTTACAGTGATGCTCAGAGAAGTAGATCCCAGCAACACCAGACACCTTGTTTCCATCAAACAGCAGCAGTGTGTTCTCCTTAGGGTGACTTGCAGCCCAGCTCCATGCTTGCCCCCCTATCAGCACTCCTCCTCCAGCTTTCAGAAATGCCACCAGGTCTTTCGGGTCTGAACCCACGCTGTAGGCATCTGTCACATACACACCAACTCCTGGATTGTCACTCAAGGCCCCCACAACTTGTACTTGGAAACTGGATCTGCTGAGGTTATCAGCCACTGCCTTGATGTTTTTGTGCACCCCCACAGAGATGTTTTCAGATTCATCTCCTCTCAGCCAGGTCAGAGCGTTCTCTACCAGAGTAGGAAAGGTGGTCAGGTAGCCTTCATGACCCAGAACTACAATCCTTCCACGGCCGTACAGAGAAACCGCCATAATGACCTGACCTCGGCTGTTTATTGCTAGAGGGAAAGCATGGTCTCCGATCAGGACCAGGTCACTGGGAACACAGGGGCCCTGTAGGTTCAACTCTCTTAGACCTCTCATTAGTGAGATGTATGCCTCTTTGGGGTAGGACAGGATCGGCTGAGACATGCTGGGTAAAGAGAGTATGTTGATTATGGGTGTGCTGAGTCGCTGTGATGGTCAAACAGTTGTGCTATCCTGTAGGAACAGAAAGAGCAGATGTGTCATAAATCTATGCTATAACATTTGGGCCTCGTCCACATGTACGAAAACAATCTTTTTCCTATCCGTTTTCGCTGGCACGGTTTCAAAAATATCCGCGTCCAGACGGATCCGTCTTAACACGGCTCAAAACGCTACTTCATATCCCAGGTCTCTAGGCGGCGCTGTTTCAGTTTCAGAAATTCACCAAAAACGGAGAGGAAGAGGTGGCGCATGCGCATGAAGCTTGAGCGTTGTTTACAAATCGGCTTTAGAAGAAACCAAACTCAAGGAAAAATTAGATTTTTCCCTAGTAACCATAATAGGCTCAATATCTTCTCCAGTAGTAACGCAAGCATGTAGTCCGCCATTGTTGTTGATGTTGTTATGAGACGTTTCGCGAGATACAAGAGGTGGAAGGCTGCTCGAGGGGTGTGGCCTTGGTGGCGATGACATCATCGTTTTCCAAAATCTCCGGTTTCCCCTGTCCAGACGGACCCACAAGAAGTGCGTTTTTGAATTTATCCATCCTGGAACCCGGTTTCAAAAAAGTGCGTTTTAGGGCTATGCGTTTACGGGATTCATCTGGACAATCGGCCAAAATGTCAACAGTTCACTGTGCACATGAGCTCTCTGAAATAACTTATATTTCTGACTGTCACAGTACTTCCAGTCAGCACTGAAAACAACTTGAATATAATCATAGTATAATTAGGCAATACACACTGAAATAGACAGATTTCAGATATCAGGTCGTGATTTCATGAACATACTACTCCTTGATGGAAAAAACTGTTTGGATCTAACCAAACAAACCTTCTGGCTGCCTTTAACTGCATCTGTGGTTTACACAAAAAGCAGATCTCTGCATCAAGACCTCCCGCATGTCTGGACAGAGACTGGTTAAACCAGATGGACAGGTAAAAATGCCAAACAATTATCCAAAAAGGTTCAAAAAAGGCAACTGGACTTGTAGAGTTTTTTAAGAAAACCTTTTTAGATATACCATGACCTGGATGTCTGAGAACGTTCACAGACAAAGACAATTGTTTTGCATGTATAAAACCGGACAGCAGGAGTGAGACATTTCTCCTTTAATTAAAAAAAAAAAAGCAAACCAATTAACTGGTAGCCACAAAATTTGTAGATGGAATTAGCAATATATAATTGAATTCATTATGTTCTAAAAACTAAATAAATTAGAGGCAAATTACAGTACAGTCATTGGAAGAAATATTTACAATGTAAATTAAACAAATTAACATCTCTGCTGAAATGGAGCACAATTCTATTGTGAGTCAGAGAAATGTGGCTATACTCCACATATGTAATAAAAGCATAGAATGAAAGCTGAGCAGAACTTTTAAAAGCATCTCTAATGTGGTCAGGCTTACCTTATTTCTTGATTGGTGTGGTAAGCAATCACTTCACGTTTTAGTCCCTCCCCTAACACAAAAAGCAAAAACATACATATTTCATTAAGCACCATGTGATTAAAGCATTACTTAATAATTAAACAATTATTGAAATCCTGCAAGGAATAAAACACCATACTGTTTTTCTCTCAGGCGTTTCAGACCAGGAAGAAAGAGCCAGGTGAGCAAGAAAGAGCCAGGTGAGCTTCCAGCTCAGGTTGAGACGCTCCTCTTGACTGGGTCCTAGTGCTAGACCTTCTGATAAGCTTAACATAATGAACAAATTCACCATTGGAATTTGGCTCAATAAACAGTTTTGAGACCTTACCTCCTACAAATGTCAAATGTCTTGTATTTACAATAAAGACAATGTACAGCTTGAATGGACATCTTCAGCTTAAATGTACTGTATTTTACAGATAGCTACCAGGAGACTCCTTGAAGTTAATACAGATGTCCTGGTATTTACATTTAAGGACACTTAAGGACACTGAACCAGCTAGATGCTTTTACATGATGGCATGATGGATGGAAGTAAACTTTTTCAAGGCATCGTGTATGTTATATGGCAAGCAGAGTGCCGTTGGATAATTTAATTTCTTTAATATTTGATTAATTTCTCGTTTATTTTATTTTTTTGTTACGCTTTGTACTGTTATTTGTTTTAATATGGAAGTATTACAATATTTTCTTTGGTGGCTGACTCATTGGCTCACTCTCCATTGGGTTAACTCATGTCAGAGTTTAAAGTGAGGGCATCACTTACGTGTCCTGGCGCCAGTTGTAGGCGGACGCCTGTTGTTGCAGCTCCTGGGTGCGTGTGTGTCGCTTTTGTGTGTGTGTGTGTGTGTGTGTGCGCGCGTGTGTGTGTGTGTGTGTGTGTGTGTGTGTGTGTGTGTGTGTGTGTGTGTGTGCGCGCGCGTGTGTTTTATTTTTTTATTTATTTTGCCTGGAAAATAGTTTGGCAAATGTTCTTTTGTTTGCCACGAACATTTCTTTTACTTTTCTGCTACTTCGTTATTCTTTTGTAAAGGAAGGTTACGCACAGAGGGCATGGCCATTGTTGACACACGCGACCAGCTGTTAGCGCTGTGTAAACCTGTACTGCTGCCTGGAGCCAGGCCTGGAAAGAAAGTGAAAAGGCAAGGAAGAGGACACACAAGCCTGCCGTTCCTGCGATCATCATGGGGAACGTTCGCTCCCTCGCTAACAAGACGGACGAAGTGGCGGCGCTGATTTAACACCCAGGGAAGGGGGAAGTCCTTGAGTGCAGTTTATTGAGTTTTACGGAGACATGGCAGCACTCGCAGCATCGCAACACCCGGATTTGTGACGGTGCGGGCAGACAGAGACGTGAAGCTGTAAGAAGCATCTTTGGTAGGGATGTGGAGGTGGCTCATCATTTAAATGAATAGTGGAGAGAAGGACTCGTAACAAACTTGGATAACCTGACGACCCTCTCCACCACAAGATGGCGCACCTTCACCAGAAGGCTCATACAACTTTGCTGTCCCAAAGGACGCAGGGAATCCTCCCTGCCTCAAGCCATCAGTGTGTACAATTCCTTATCCGTGTGAGACAGATGACACTGGACTTTTGTTTTTCTTGCACATTTGCACATGGTTGTTTGGTTAATGGCTGTAAATTCACTACATTTCATTGCAATTTAATTTTTAATATTCACTTATTTTGGGATTCCAGTTTGGGATTAATAAAGCATCTATCTATCTATCTATCTATCTATCTATCTATCTATCTATCTATCTATCTATCTATCTATCTATCTATCTATCTATCTTGCCAGACAGTTATTTAAATGGAACTCTTCAAGACAACTTCTTTGGCATCAATTTCTGGCAGCAACAGGAATAATGTAACATCTAAGAATAATCAATAACCACAGATGTGTAGTATATTTTATTTAATTGGCACAGCAGCAAACACCAATTGTAAAAGAAAAAAAAAACAGGCTTTATTACAAAGTAGTAAGGTAAAGAAGACTGAATCATGAATCAGACATGTTTCTTACTGGTTTAATTCAAATATTGCTTCCTGTTGTGTTTCCTTTCACTAGCCTTTGTATTATATAAGAAGAGTCTTTTTCCAACATTAGCAATCAAATTTTAGAATTTTTTCAATCTTCCAGCATGTAACATGCAAAGATGTGTAACATTTTGTTAACCACTGTGTTAACACGTTTTATTTCTGATATCATTCGCTGCTGTATTACCTGTTGTGATCTGCATGATTTCAATTTCTAGACAGTTAGCTTGAGCTAAATCTAAATGTTTAGTTCAAGCTAAACTTAAGCTCAAGCTAAACATTTAGGGAGTTTGCTTAAGAAATAATTTCCTGCATTTCCGAAGACATTTGTGTCTGCTCAAAAATCTCTCCTCAACACCAAAGATCCCCCTTTCTCAGAATCATTCAGATTTATGATTTTGTTTTTCATTAACTTTATTCTAAAACTTGGAGTTGTGCCAAACAAAGCATATTTTTAATGAATAATGCACAGTTATATAGCCAGTTTGTTGCTGATTAACAACTAACATTGCTTGCTCTGCTCTAAATCACATTCAGTCTGGAGTTCAGTCGTACTGGACCATGGGGTGATCACTCCAGGGAGGCAGACGGGAGAGTTTCTCCTCAGTGGATGTTTCGATGGGCCAGCTCCAGGCCTTGAAGAATCCAGTCAGGTTCATCCCCACTTTCTGGGAAAAAGTCTCAGCATACAGGTTCATCTTTCCTGTGTTGTCATTGGGGAAGTTGCTCATGTTGTGGTAAGCAGCAAACACCTTCTTAAAGGCATCCCAGCCAAACCTTTCCTGAAGCTATGACATAAGAGAAAAGGGCAGAGAAATATGTGAAGAGAATGAGAGGAGGGAGGAGAAAAAAAATACATACTGCAACAAACTAGAAGTTGTAAGAGGGTATGTCGGCCACACAGAGATTGAGGATTTAGGTAGGAGAATTTAATGTTCTTTTGTGTTGATAGTGACTGAATGTCACTAGACACTGAGTGTAGTTTCAGAGTAAACGGGGAAAAGTTCCCTTAACCTCTAAGAGCAGACAGTCCTCATATGACCAACCAAAAAATGAGACGTGACATTGCGGTCTAAAACACAGAACAAGATCTGGTTATCCGCGACTGCTGGAGGACGACTTTAACGCTACTGATATTGTGTACGTCTCCCTTGTGCCTCCAAAACAGTTCTGACACATCAGAAAATGGGCATGGGCCTTCTGAGGGCAATTTGTATCTAGACCAGGAAGGAACTCAGATCTTAAGGTTCATTTCCTTTCTGAAAGTTTCATCACTCTTTTTTGGGAGGTTGAATATTATATGTTGACCATATTTTTGATTTGTAAATATAGATGCTAGTTTTGCTGGAGTCGCCCTTTAGCTGGGTTGTTTAGATTAGCTCATGCCCTTAGGTCAGCTAGTCAGGTCTGGACTAAAGAATCCTTTTTCTACACAATGTAATAAGCAGTCATTTTCTCTCACCTGCAAGTATGTCTCAAGAGCCACAAACACTTCCCAGCTGCTGAGTTTCCTGCCTCCCTTCACATACTCCTCTATACGACACTGGCGATTTGGTTCGGTCAGAGCTGGTTGGGCCTGCATTTATCATTGTGACATGGAAAAATAATGAGATGGAGAAACAATATGATTATACAGATGTAAATAAGTGTTCCAATGTGTAGTTACACACTACCATTACTATAGTAAATCACTCCACCTGTGCTCTGTTGACATGCAGCACCTCTTCATGCACGTACACTGACCACAGGTTGCATGTGGCCCCACTGGTGTGAGGTGGGAACTCCCAGCCGGCTCTCTGTTGGTTACATCCCAGTGCAAAGATTTCTCCCCAAAGACCTTTGGTCCTGGCATCATTTGGTTTGACCAGCTCAGCTGCTATAGATGAGTGCATCATGATAGGATAGCCTGAATGCATCCAACCTGGATGGATGAGACACAGCTCAATCTGGGTTGTCTGAATGTAATCGTGGTTAAAACTAGTAAATCACTATTTTTTGGACAGCACAATTAAAACATTTTCTTGAATGTGTGTGTGACATACCAGCAGAAATCTGAACATCTGCTACTATGCGCTCTTTACGGGGAAACTTCCGTGGGATGACAGCCAGATCAGCAATACCCTCCATGATGTCATTCCAGAGAGCTGCCACCTCATCAGGATGTTCCAGGTCTCTAACAACATCTGATGGTACAGTGAGGATGATGTTGTCAAACTCCAGCTCTGCCCAGGGTGAAGGAGCTGCGCGCAGCACCGACCAGTCAGCTGCTGTTGTCACACCTGAAGGGAAGCATGTGGATACTGTGGTATAATAAACTCAGAGCTTTGAAATATTCTAATTACTCATCAGTACTGTAGACAAATCATAAGGGAGGAGACAAGGAGCCAAAGCTTCCTTCTATGGTCTCCACATCTGATCTCATTTGTCCTATCCACTCAACACCTTTTTATCTTTCTGTTGGTTCCACTGACCCTTTAGCATCTAGTCAGGCTTACTTTCTGAACTTCACATTAACAAACTGCACATGACCAGAAAAAATAGTGACCAATAACATAGCAGATTCATAATATTATTAATATCTTTTCAGCATCAAAACCTCTCATGCAACGTGAACAGGCGGTGACTCAGACTTACCAGACTTGTAATAAGGTGCGCGCACAGCTATCTGCACTATGACCTCTGCCTCCTCCACATACGCGTCAGGTGGAGCCACCAGGTAGATGAGTCCGCCCCACAGGTTTTGCACCTGCATCACCTCTGAGGTAACAGGAAATCGCTCCACAACACTTGGTGCTCTCTTCAACTCTTCAGCCTTCAGGAAGTCACTTTGACAGCCTATCTGAACCTGAGGATGACATCGGAAATGTTAGTTAAAACCTGTATGATTCTACGGTGCGGTATGATTGATTGTCATAGATGCATTTATGTAATAAACTGTAGATGAGATGCATGAATGAATAGAGGAATGACGATAGAGGAACAGTAGTTGGCAAGACATGAATTTATAGAGGGTGCATTTTCCAGAACATTCACATTTTCAGTCACTATGAGACTACATTTTGAAAAGTATCCCTCTCTTTTCAAGTATCCTTTTCCTGTTTTTTTGAGGAAAGTACATTCAAAACTGTTCATGTTAAGGCCACAAAGAGATATTATTGACCTTCAGTTTGATATTTTGTGGACACTAAAGAACTCTGTGCAGTGTGAAGATGTAGGTCATAAAGTTAATATTGTAATATTCATAATATAACTACTATAAATATACAGTGCCATGCAAACATTTTAGGCACTTTCACATCTTGTTTTCCTGTCAGTCACACCACCATGAGGGAGGTGTGAGTTACAAGTGATTTTGCAAAATGACAATGACCCCCGAACATACAGCCAGAGGTGGTAAGTTGAGATGCATTTCAGTTTCATACAGTGGTCACCAAAATTATTAGAATACGTTAAAGATCTGAAAATACTGAACCTGTCTTGCCTCCAAAACATGATTTCATAATGTTCATGAAGCATGCAGATGATTGCACTGAGCACAACAAATATCAGATGAAGTGAGTCCTACTGTTAATGTCCACTTTTAACTTCAGCATTTGGTATGTCCACCTGTTGCAGCAGTTACAGCAGTACATCTCTCTGGCATAGTATCAGTATATTTTCTGGGAATTTCAACACAACTTGCAACTCACTGGGGTTGAGGTTCGAAATTTGAGGAGGCCAGACTTTCTTATCCATGATGCCTTAAACTTCCACCTCAAGCAATGATCACCTGAGGCTGAAATAGCACTCCACTCCATAATACTACTCCCTCTGTGTTGGCAAGAGACACTCATTTTATATCTCTCCTCCTCCTTCCTTTGAACATACACTCTTTGTTTGTTGTTAAACTGTTCAACTTGGACTAATCAGTCAACAACACCAGTCTTCCTTTGTCCATTTATTGTGTTTTTTTGCAAATTCCAGGCGGTTTCACTCTATTTTCACTCAGGCCACCTTAATTACGTTGTACCACAATGACAATAAAGACATTAATTCTATTCTATTCTATTCTATTCTATTCTATTCTATTTTCTGTTTTCTTCTTTTAATAATGGTTTCTGTGCTGCTATTACAATAAGTCTTTGTTCACCCAGTTTTGGGCACACAGTTCTTGCAAGACACTGTTGCACCATTAGTCATTGTGGTGTTGATAAGCAAGATAGGCCTGGTACATTCAAAGGAATCACACAGCAGTGTCACCATCAGTTTAACCATGATTAAAATGATTACACAAGTACTTTCTTCTTCTGTGAAGGAACATGCTGTTGTGACATTGACAGTAAATTAGGCCTGGGAAACTTACTTAAATCTTCATATGATGGTTTATAGAGCATAATAATGGCTTTCTAGCTTTGTCATCCATTGTATCTGTAGTTTAATGGCCAATTCAACAAAATCAACTGAAACTCACAAACATGCCAAGTGTTGTAATCATTTTGTCCATCACTACAGATTAATGGTCTTGACTTAATGTTCAGATTTAGCAGAAAGTAAACGTTGATTTAATGTACTGTACCGTCCATCTCTTGTTCACCATCTTTTCTGGTATGATTATGTAGGTCTTCATGCCAGGAGAGAGGTACAGACCAGTGCTGATCCACTCCTCATTTTCTGACACACAAACAGAGCAGCAAATGTTATACTGAGGTGTATGTAAATCAGATATAATAAAAGTGTTACCTTTCCTTATTAATGCAATGCAATGTCACTGTGGGGACAAATAATTCAGAAGTTATTTCACACAATTCTACACAACACTGTGGTCTGACCTGCTGTTTGTGCATTTATCCTGATCCTTTGGTTGTAGACAACAGCCCTCACAGGGATTTGCTTGACGATGTAGGGCAGTAGGGCATCTGGATCTGGACAAGCATTATATAGGTCTTTCACCAGAGAGAGGAGAAAGTGGTCCTGGGGACTCTTCACAGGGTTGTTCTCACTCACCTGGAAACAAACATATATCGTCATTTAGAAAACAACAGACAATGAAATCAAATGAGATGCAGGTTAGAGGAATTGAATGGAATGAATGCAGTAATGGCGCATAAATTATTCATCTCCTTGACCCTCCTAAAAGTCATTTACCTGCTCACAACTTCACATTTAATGCCACCCTTTCACCACCAAGGACATTCTTGTCCCTGGAGGCAAATTGTGGCCCTAAGAGAGAGGATCTAGTTGCCTATTTACCCTACAAGCAGTAAAATTTGTAAAACAACATATTGCCCACCTGTGGCATGCCACCGCACTTTAAGATGTCAATGAGGACATCTCGCACTTGTGTGTAGGAGAAACTATCAAAAGCCTTCATGGTCAAGAAGTGGGCACAATCCATCCCCAGTTTTTGAAGGTGCTTCTCCTCCTCCTCAGAAAGTCCCTCACCGTGGATAATGTGACCAGCAACACGTTGCAGACGATAGCGGAAGTGCTTGTTTCTCATGGCCTGGCTTTTCGCACAGGCCTTATAGTGACCCTTACCGAATGTGTCCACCAACAAGCTCAAGCCCAGTTTGTTCAGGATCCTGTTTCCTGAAACACAAGAGACACACAAATTTGACTTGATTTCTGTTCTGCGTAATTCAGGTCAAACTAACTCAGGTACCAGCATTTAAAAATGGCAAACAGACCAAATTGTGTTGGTATGAACTTTATTAGCAAACAGAACTACAAGACTGATTTAGGACATGTTTAGGGCTGTTATAGCTTATCCCAGATAATCTGTGAAAAAAACATCCCAACAAGTGACAGATTAATTCTTCTTTCTTTTTTTTTTTTTTAAAGAGAGGCCAACTGGTCAATTGATGTAAAGGAGAGAATATTTTTGAAAACAATACATCATGAATCGTGAATCAAATTCCCCGACGTTCATTATTTAGATGGACTGAGGTATTAGATATTACTGACACACAACATGCCACCCTACGCAGTCTAATCTGACACCACCAGTCGTTCTGCCGTCTTTGCGAGTGCAGTGTGACAGTTTTATAGGTGGTAGACACATTACCCATTGCAAATAAGTAATCTGCGCTCATATTTTGACCCTGGTTGTCGTTGACTGACTTGGTTGGGTGATATGATCTGCTAGCGACTGCAAAAATTAATGTCAGACATATTTTGGGTGAACAGGGTTTGGCAAAACTCTCTTCATGTCACTGCAGAGGTATAGGCTAACCACGTTCTCGTAGCTGCTTCAGAGATGCATTTTTAAGAAACTAATTTGTAAAAGATGATTTTGTGCCCATAGATAAACACACTGATTTCTAAATAGTTAGGTCCTATATGTTTGGACACTGACACATTTTTTTCTTATTCTGACAAAAACATAGTCACAGTTATATAATGAATGTGGACTTTAGGCACAGACTCCCAGCTTTAATTCAGCAAGTTAAAAGAAGTGGTTAAAAATCCAATGTTTCGAAACGTCCAACATTTTTATACATATTTTCAGGAGCTCAAATGGAATTGGACAATTTAACTTAATCAGAAACCACTAGCCTTCTCCGTGCAGCTGATGTGTTAACCACATTTATTTGAGCTAAGTATTCTTTCTATACATGTTATGAAGGTGTTGAAGGTATGGCCTTCAACAACTCACCCCACAACCACCATTGGATTAACCTTTACTAGTGTCTTTTTTTAAAACTGTTTATGTTTCAAGTTTTGATTGCTTCCCTATGACGGGAAGTCTAGTATAACATCATATACATACATAAACAACCTCACACATCATTTTATATTATTATGTCAGTGAACGTGCCAGACTGTTGGAACTCAACATCTTTTGGTGCATCATCATACCTGAGAAATCTGTAAATGGATTTTGCCACTTGTGTGTCTGAGCCCAGTGCCAGGAGTGTCCACCAATCAGCAGGCCTCCTCCCTCTGCCACAAAGTCTTGGATTTCCTCCACATGCTCATCGCTGTACGCCGTGCACACAAACACACTCAGGTCTTTCCTGAATTCTGTCTTCTCACACTTGAGACCAGAGTCGGTGAAAATCTTGACCGCTGGAGCAAAACCAACGACTCCATCCCGCCCTTGGTCCAGCCACTGAACAGCATTGTTCCAAAATGAAGACAATGTCTGGAATAAAAAGAGCTCATTTAAACCTGAGACCATGGTGAAATAAGTCATATGCAGCATTACTTAGCACAATGAAGGGAAACAACTGAAAGACACCTTACGTTAATATGTAGACTAACAAATAAGAAAATGAATCATATACTCTATGAGAGGTCATCTATGTATTTTAGAGATGATAGACAAATGTGTTTTTATTGTGTACTAGTTTGCAGTTAAGAGTTTGACTAATTCAAACTTCACCTCCATGTTAATGAAGCTCTCATGCGTTGCCACAATGACCCGTCCCCGCCCATAGTATGCTCCTGCCAGGAATGCCTGTCCATCTTCAGTGGTCCCAATGGGGAAGGACAGAGGACCATGAACTAGAACCTCAGAAGCTGCAAAATCTCCCTGGAGATCAAACTCTAAAATCCCTTTGAGTAAGAACTCCAAGTCCTCCTCAAAATTCTTACCAATACTGTATCAAGAAGAGAGAGAAAAGCCCATATGGGTGATAATGGTGAAAAAAGAAGGAGAACACAGTGCACGCTGTATTTAAACATAGCAGGGCCACACATATGGTACATTTTTCAGAGAACTTGAAAAACTGCAACTTTAAATAAAAGAGAAGTATACACTTACTCTATAGCCTTCCAATGGGATGGGATTTCTGGGTAAACAGGCAGGTTCTCTGCTGCTCCATAATTTGTTCCAAAGTAGATGCCAGCCACTCCTGCCACTTTATTCCCAGGAAACTGGAGAAATGGGTTCTCATTGTGGTGACATGAAGCCCAGTGCCACGCTTGCCCCCCTATCAGCACTCCTCCTCCAGCTTTCAGAAATGCCACCAGGTCTTTTGGGTCTGAACCCACGCTGTAGGCATCTGTCACATACACACCAACTCCTGGATTGTCACTAAAGGCCCCCACAACTTCTACCTGGAAGCTGGATCTACTGATGTGATCAGCGACCCACTCGATATTTTTGTGCACCCCTACAGAGATATTTTCAGATCCATCTCCTCTCAGCCAGGTCAGAGCGTTCTCTAGCAGAGCTGGAAAGGGGGTTAGATAGACTTCATGACCCAGGACCACAACCCTTCCACGGCCGTACAGAGAGGCAGCCATCAGGACCTGGCCTTTGCTGTTTATTGCTAAAGGGAAAGCATGGTCTCCAATGAGCACCAGGTTACAGGGAACAGAAGAGCCACGTAGGTCCAGCTCGCTGATACCACTCATTAGAGAGGCATAGGCCCCTTTGGGATAGGACTGCATAGACTGATTGGACATGGTGTGGAGATAAAATGCTCTGAAATTTGGGTGAAGAGGTGGAGGGCAGACAAAAGTGCCACTGACTGTAAGCTGTGTTAGTGAGTGAGGTTAAACCCTAGATGGCAGAACTTGTTAGGTTGTCCTGTGAAAACAGACACAACTTGTATAAATATTTTAAATAACAATAAAGATACAAAATTAAAATGCCAGTCTAAAACTGGTTTAGAGATTAACAGCAGTACACATCAAGTTTACAATTTTTATTGCCATCTAAACACTCCACAAAAAAACCAAATGGGTTTTTACCTTGAAATTAGTTTGGTCGTCCTTCGGTTGAAGTACAGCAGTTATCCAAACAACACTAATAGTGTATGTCTGACGAGGGAGAGAAGACAAATTGAATAGAGTGGAGAGCACTATTTAAAGAAAGAGAGAACATGAGGGACAGTCAACTCAACTCACTTTGACTAGATGATGGATAAGGTCACATTCAGGGGCTACTTCCAAATAGAGTAAAACTAGGACATTTACAGCTCTCAATTTGTTAGGCAAATTATTTTATCAAGACTGACAGAATGACTGGAGTTTTATTTGCAGCAAGGAGATGATACATGCCCTATAGCAAATATGGAAGGTTACATTTACTTTTATGCGGTAGGTCATGACTCATGACCCCGACACGTTTACAGAGAAACGGCCTTGTTCAAAGTCAGCTAGTCATAACAAAGCTGTGGACTGGGTGCATCAGTGCCTTATCTGTGGGACCTGTCATTTTCTATTTAAAGCAAGATGAGAGTGAATGTCTTTTTTAAGAGTTGAACTTTACATTGTTCCAACATTTCCCTCGAGCTTGTTTAAACTGTTAACATGGCGCATGAACATATAACACTTCAAGAGATTTTCATTATGTGTATCACGGGTATTTCACTTCACTGTCATTAATGTACAGGGTCCTCAGGCTTGGATTTCTTGTGCATCACCGATGGTCTCCAGCGCTGTAGGAGTCCTCTGATGCAAGGGACACAGCAGTATCCGCAGTTTGCCAGACAGAGCCATCAGTTCCTCCAAGGCTCTGGTGATGTTTCCATCCGGAGCTGTGTTTTGAGGGTGTTTGATTTAAACAAGAGCATCATCGCAGCTTTATCTCACACTTAACCTTTTAAACAGAACTAGTTTTTGTATTTTTCAACAGAACACTTCCCTTATCTTTTTCTTTTGTTTCTCAATATTTCACTTAAATTAACCTACCCAGCAGTTCAATGAGCCAGCTATGTTCTCTTTAGGATCCCGTCCTCCTCCCAGCAGGTACCAGCCTCTTTACGCAACAATTCAGTTGGAGGTCTTTCTGTAGGAGTCTCCCCTGTGCACAGTATCGGCCCCAAAACCTGGACAGAGGAAAGGCTGTTGGCATCGTTGAGGTCTGGTACTACACCAACGACCCCATTCCGCCCTTCATCCATCTAGTGAATGGCATCGTACCAGAATGGAGCCTGTAATAAATGTTAGTTTAACAAGACAGTCAGTAGTTTGTTGATAACACAAGAATATTCTGTAGATTAAGAACACATATCAGTAATTGGGATTCAGTATGTAAGTGGTCAGTACAACAACAGCACATTTGCTTTGATGTAATGGAGTACCTTGGTTATTAAGGATCATTTTATGTGCCATATTTACTCAAGTGAAATTCAATGAAATATACTCAGTGTTGGACAGTAACGAAGTAAATTTACTTGAGTACTGTACTTAAGTACAGTTCTTGAGTATTTGTACTTTACTTGAGTATTATTTTTGGGGGATACTTTTACCTTTACTCCAATACATTTGAAGGACAAATATTGTACTACTTTACTCCACTGCATTTCTGTTGATGCTCTTGTTACTCGCTACTTCTGAGCTTACGTCAGCTTTTTATTTATTTTATTTTATTTTTATTTATTTATTTTTTCAAAATTCTGAGATGCTGATTCATTACGTCATGCCATACAATCCATGCAATGCAGGAAGAAACTGAAGAAACACCTGGAGAAACTCCCACGGAGCACCCGTGGCCTTATCTCAAACCCACGTTTGAGATTTTTGCCACAAAAACTGATTCGTTTCAGTTTAAATCTTTGTTGTTGCTTGCCACGAAACAAATTATATCAAAGCCTACAAGAACTCGTCTTCCAACATGAAAAGCACGTTGCGGTATGTAAAGTACTTTACTTAAGTACATTTTTGACTAAGCTACTTTTACTTGTATTGGAGTAATATTTGACAAGGAGTATCTGTAGTTTTACTCCAGTAGTGAAGGTATGTACTCTGTCCACCTCTGAATATACTACACACAATATACAGATGGAAGAGACATAAACAACTGTGTGTACAACTACACTGCAGGAATCAACCCCACACTGTCCCTTCTTTGCTCCAAGATAGACATGGAACTGCAGTGAAATTTAATAGTTATGAACACTATAGTGATTCAGTCAGTGACAGTACACACCCTATGATAGAAGGTTTCATACTGGCCACCACTGCTAAACAAACATGACTGTTTCTAAGTTACTGATTCGGACTGTGTTGTACAGACAGGGGAGGTTGAGGTTAAAATGGTGTCCTGGTAGGACATTTATGGATGCTGAAATATTGAACCAGAAAGATGCTTGTACACTCAAGTCACATCATGGATAAATTAAACTTTTTCTAGGCATCGTGTATGCTCAATGGCAAGCAGAATCCTGTTGGGTAATTTAATTAGTACTGATTTTTTTATTATTATTTTTGGCTTATCATTGGCTCACTCCCCATTGGGATAACTCATGCTAGAGTATAACGTATAACAGACAGTTATTTAAATGGAACTCTTCAAGACAGCTTCTTTGGCATCAATTTCTGGCAGCAACAGGAATAATGTAACGTCTAAGAACCACAGATGTATAGTATATTTTATTTAATTGGCACAGCAGCAAACAACAATTGTAAAAGAAAAAAAAAACAGGCTTTATTACAAAGAAGTAAGGTAAAGAAGACTGAATCATGAATCAGACATGTTTCTTACTGGTTTAATTCAAATATTGCCTCCTGTTGTGTTTCTTCTCACTTGCCTTTTTATTATAGAAGAAGAGTCTTTTTCCAACATTAGCAATCAAATTTTAGACTTTTTTCAATCTTCCAGCATAACACGTTATCATTTGCTGCTATATCACCTGTTGTGATCTGCAGGATTTCAATTTCTAGACAATTAGCTTCAGCTAAATCTAAGTTTAGCTCGAACTAAACATTTAGGGAGTTATTTCTTGCATTTCCGAAGACATTTGTGTCTTCTCAAAAATCTCACCTCAACACCAAAGATCCCCCTTTCTCAGAATCATTCAGATTTTCGATTTTTTTTCCATTAACTTTATTCTAAAACTTGAAGTTGTGCCAAACAAAGCATATTTTTAATGAATAATGCACAGTTATATAGCCAGTTTGTTGCTGATTAACAACTAACATTGCTTGCTCTGCTCTAAATCACATTCAGTCTGCAGTTCAGTCATACTGGACCATGGGGTGATCACTCCAGGGAGGCAGACGGGAGAGTTTCTCCTCAGTGGATGTTTCGATGGGCCAGCCCCAGGCCTTGAAGAATCCAGTCAGGTTCATCCCCACTTTCTGGGAGAAAGTCTCAGCATACAGGTTCATCTTTCCTGTGTTGTCATTGGGGAAGTTGCTCATGTTGTGGTAAGCAGCAAACACCTTCTTAAAGGCATCCCAGCCAAACCTTTCCTGGAGCTATGAGATAAGAGAAAGGGCAGAGAAATATGTGAGGGGAGCATCCTATGACAGAAGGAGAAAAAAAATACTGCAACAAACTAGAAAAGTTGTAAGAAGGTATGTCGGCCACACAGAGATTGAGGTAGGAGAATTCATGTTCTTCTGTGTTGATAGTGACTGAATGTCACTAGACACTGAGTGTAGTTGCAGAGTAAACAGGGAAAAGTTCCCTTAACCTCTAAGAGCAGACAGTCCTCATATGTCCACCTGGCTTATGCCCTCCTCACTCAGCCGCTCACACATTTGGACCAAGTAATCACATCTTCACACCAAGATGGAGACACTCATCTCCCACCCCTGTCCTTTACCCTTGAGCTGAGAGTGGTACCACAGATTTGGAAGACCTCATGTGTGCCTAGAACATCGCACCCTTAAGACCTCAGTAGCTTCTCTCTCTCACCTGGAAGAGCCCGGCAGCACTGTGAGAATCACCTTTTTTGATTTTTCCAGTGCGTTCAACAACATCCAGACAGTGATTCTGAGGGACAAACTGGAGAGTATGGGTGTGGACCACCAGCTGTACACATGGATACCTCACAGACCGACCACAGTTTGTGAGAAACAGGAACTGTGTGTCTGACCTGCTCACCAGCAGCACAGGTGCCCCTCGGGGGACTATCCTGGCCCCCTTATTTTCACCCTCTACACAGCAGACTTCAGACACAACAACGACAGCCGTGTACTATTGAAGTTCTCTGACAACTCTGCAATTGTAGGCCTCATCAGAGACAATGACCACGCAGAGTACAGAGGACTGATGGGGAACTTTGTAGACTGGTCTCAGCGAAACCAAGGAGTCACCAGTGAACATCCAGGAAATGGACATTGAGCAAGTGGCCTCTTATAAGTACCTAGGTGTTCACCTCAACCCCAAATTGGACTGGTCTCACCACACTGACGCACTCTATAGGAAGTGACACAGTAGGCTCTAACCTCTGAAGAGACTGAGGTCTTTTGGAAAGGGGCACTCCTGAAGACCTTCTTTGACTCTGTAGTGGCATCAGCCATCTTGTATGGAGTGGGTTAGGGTTAGGGTCTGCTGGAGCAGTGACATCACAGAGATTGAGAGGACAAAGCTGGATAAGATAATCAGGAAGTCCAGCTTTGTCCTGGGCTGCCCCTTGGACTCAGTGAGGGAGGTGAGTGACAGGAGAGTTACGGCTTAACTGTCCTCCATGCTGGACAATGAGTCCCACCCCCTGTATGGTGACCTGACGGGACTGAGGAGCAGCTTCAGTGACTACTTGACCCTCAATGTGCGAAAGATACAGGAGATCTTTCCTTCCTGCTGCTGTTAGGCTCCACAATGAGAACTCCAAAAATGTGCGATATATCTGTAATATATTGTATCTTTGTCATCTCTGCATGCTGTTGCAAACGGCAATTTCCCCACTGTGAGATGATTAAAGGTTTTCTTATATTATCTTATCTTATGTTGAATGTAATATGCAGCCATTTTCTCTCACCTGCAAGTATGTCTCAAGAGCCACAAACACTTCCCAGCTGCTGAGTTTCCTGCCTCCCTTCACATACTCCTCTATACGACGCTGGCGATTTGGTTCGGTCAGAGATGGATGGGCCTGCATTTATCATTGTAACATGTTAACAAAGGAAAAATAATGAGATGTAGAAACAATATGATTATACATATGTAAATAATTACTAAATGGTTCCAATGTGTAGTTACACACCTAGAGACTGTTGTAATTTATTACTATTTACCATTACTGTAGTAAATTACTCCACCTGTGCTCTATTGACATGCAGCACCTCTTCATGCACGTACACTGACCACAAGTTACATGTGGCCTCAGTGGTGTGAGGTCGGAACTCCCAGCAGGCTCTCTGTTGGTTATGTCCCAGTTCATGAGTTTCTCCCCAAAGACCTTTGGTCCTGGCATCATTTGGTTTGACCAGCTCATCTGCTATAGATGAGTGCATCATGATAGGATAGCCTGAATGCATCCAACCTGGATGGATGAGACACAGCTCAATCTGGGTTGTCTGAATGTAATCGTGGTTAAAACTAGTAAATCACTATTTTTTGGACAGCACAATTAAAACATTTTCTTGAATGTGTGTGTGACATACCAGCAGAAATCTGAACATCTGCTACAATGCGCTCTTTACGGGGAAACTTCCGTGGGATGACAGCCAGATCAGCAATACCCTCCATGATGCCATTCCAGAGAGCTGCCACCTCATCAGGATGTTCCAGGTCCCTAACAACATCTGATGGTACAGTGAGGATGATGTTGTCAAACTCCAACTCTGCCCAGGGTGAAGAAGCTGCGCGCAGCACCGACCAGTCAGCTGCTGTTGTCACACCTGAAGGGAAGCATGTGGATACTGTGGTATAATAAACTCAGAGCTTTGAAATATTCTAATTACTCATCAGCCACTCAATTACCACTCAACACCTTTTTATCTTTCTGTTGGTTCCACTGACCCTTTAGCATCTAGTCAGGCTTACTTTCTGAACTTCACATTAACAAACTGCACATGACCAGAAAAAATAGTGACCAATAACATAGCAGATTCATAATATTATTAATATCTTTTCAGCATCAAAACTTCTTTCATGCAACGTGAACAGGCGGTGACTCAGACTTACCAGACTTGTAATAAGGTGCGCGCACAGCTATCTGCACTATGACCTCTGCCTCCTCCACATACGCGTCAGGTGGAGCCACCAGGTAGATGAGTCCGCCCCACAGGTTTTGCACCTGCATCACCTCTGAGGTAACAGGAAATCGCTCCACAACACTTGGTGCTCTCTTCAACTCTTCAGCCTTCAGGAAGTCACTTTGACAGCCTATCTGAACCTGAGGATGACGTCGGAAATGTTAGTTAAAACCTGTATGATTCTACGGTGCGGTATGATTGATTGTCATAGATGCATCTATGTAATAAACTGTAGATGAGATGCATGAATGAATAGAGGAATGACGATAGAGGAACAGTAGTTGGCAAGACATATGAATTTATAGAGGGTGCATTTTCCAGAACATTCACATTTTCAGTCAGTACGACTAAGTATGACCAGAGATACCTGGCTCCATTTTGAAAAGTATTCCTCTCTTTTCAAGTATTTGAGTAGCAGTGATTTTACAAAATGACAATGACCCCCGAACATACAGCCAGAGAAGGTAAGTTGAGATGCATTTCAGTTTCATACAGTGGTCACCAAAATTATTAGAACACGTGAAAGATCAGAAAATACTGAACCTGTCTTGCCTCCAAAACATGATTTCATAATGTTCATGAAGCATGCAGATGATTGCACTGAGCACAACAAATATCAGATGAAGTGAGTTCTACTGTTTATGTCCACTTTTAACTTCAGCATTTGGTATGTCCACCTGTTGCAGCAGTTACAGCAGTACATCTCTCTGGCATAGTGTCAATACATTTTCTGGGAATTTCAACACTAATGTTATCCCATGCCTTCTGCACCTCAAGCCAAAGGCTTTCCTTTGGATAATGGATCTGTTTTCTCCAACTTGCAACTCACTGGGGTTGTGGTTTGAACTTTGAGGAGGCCAGATTTTCTTATTCATGATGCCTTAAACTTCTACCTCAAGCAATGATCACCTGAGGCTGAAATAGCACTCCACTCCATAATACTACTCCCTCTGTGTTGGCAAGAGACACTCATTTTATATCTCTCCTCCTCCTTCCTTTGAACATACACTCTTTCTTTGTTATTAAACTGTTCAACTTGGACTAATCAGTCAACAACGCCAGTCTTCCTTTGTCCATTTATTGTGTTCTTTTGCAAATTTCAGGTTTCATTCTATTTTCACTCAGGTCACCTTAATTTTGTTGTACCACAACGACAATAAAGACATTAATTCTATTCTATTCTATTTTATTTTCTGTTTTCTTCTTTTAATAATGGTTTCTGTGCTGCTATTACAATAAGTCTTTGTTCACCCAGTTTTGGGCACACAGTTCTTGCAAGACACTGTTGCACCATTAGTCATTGTGGTGTTGATAAGCAAGATAGGCCTGGTACATTCAAAGGAATCACACAGCAGTGTCACCATCAGTTTAACCATGATTACACAAGTAATTTCTTCTTCTGTGAAGGAACATGCTGTTGTGACATTGACAGTAAATTAGGCCTGGGAAACTTACTTAAATCTTCATATGATGGCTTTCTTCTATGGTTTATAGAGAATAGTAATGGCTTTCTAGCTTTGTCATCCATTGTAACTGTAGTTTAATGGCCAATTCAACAAAATCAACTGAAAACTCACAAACATGCCAAGTGTTGTAATCATTTTGTCCATCACTTTAGATTAATGGTCTTGACTTAATGTTCAGATTTAGCAGAAAGTAAACGTTGATTTAATGTACTGTACCGTCCATCTCTTGTTCACCATCTTTTCTGGTATGATCATGTAGGTCTTCATGCCAGGAGAGAGGTACAGACCAGTGCTGATCCACTTCTCATTTTCTGACACACAAACAGAGCAGCAAATGTTATACTGAGGTGTATGTAAATCAGATATAATAAAAGTGTTACCTTACCATATTAATGCAATGCAATGTCACTGTGGAGGCAAATAATTCAGAAGTTATTTCACACAATTCTACACAACACTGTGGTCTGACCTGCTGTTTGTGCATTTATCCTGATCCTTTGGTTGTAGACAACAGCCCTCACAGGGATTTGCTTGACGATGTAGAACAGTAGGGCATCTGGATCTGGACAAGCATTATATAGGTCTTTCACCAGAGAGAGGAGAAAGTGGTCCTGGGGACTCTTCACAGGGTTGTTCTCACTCAGCTGGAAACAAACATATATTGTCATTTAGAAAACAACAGACAATGAAATCAAATGAGATGCAGGTTAGAGGAATTGAATGGAATGAATGCAGTAATGGTGCATAAATTATTCATCTCCTTGACCCTCCTAAAAGTCATTTACCTGCTCACAACTTCACATTTAATGCCACCCTTTCACCACCAAGGACATTCTTGCCCCTGGAGGCAAATTGTGGCCCTAAGAGAGGATCTAGTTGCCTATTTACCCTACAAGCAGTAAAATTTGTAAAACAACATATTGCCCACCTGTGGCACGCCACTGCACTTGAACATGTCAATGAGGACGTCTCGCACTTGTGTGTAGGAGAAACTATCAAAAGCCTTCATGGTCAAGAAGTGGGCACAATCCATCCTCAGTTTTTGAAGGTGCTTCTCCTCCTCCTCAGAAAGTCCCTCACCGTGGTTAATGTGACCAGCAACACGTTGCAGACGATAGCGGAAGTGCTTGTCTCTCATGGCCTGGCTTTTCGCACAGGCCTTATAGTGACCCTTACCGAATGTGTCCACCAACAAGCTCATGCCCAGTTTGTTCAGGATCCTGTTTCCTGAAACACAAGAGACACACAAATCTGACTTGATTTCTGTTCTGCATAACTGACTTGGTTGGTTGATATGATCTGCTAGCAACTACAAAAATGAGTGTCAGACATATTTTGGGTGAACAGGGTTTAGCAAAACTGTCTGATGTTCAGTTTTATTTTGCAATGAGTGCTGCTATGACAGAATGCATTATGATAAATTTGTAGGTGTGTTGCTTCTCTGTAAAATATTTTTTACTACATAAGCATTTTTTACAGAACTGTAATCACCTCTGCTGTTTCTCTGTATTCTTTATACATAAAGAGAATGCAGCAGGATGTCATTAGTGGCGAGAAAAGTAGACACTGCGAAACCAGCTATTCTTGTGAGATCACTTATACCAGAGGAAGTAGACTGCACCCTACTTGATGTCTTGATGGCTGTCTTCATGTCACTGCAGAGGTACAGTAGGCTAACCACGTTATTAGAGCTACTACAAAGATGCATTTTTAAGAAACTAATTTGTAAAAGATGATTGTGTGCCCGTAAAAGAAACGGTTAAAAATCAAATGTTTAGGAAATTCCAACATTTTTTTACATATTTTCAGGAGCTCAAATGGAATTGGACAGATAAACTAGCTTTCTCCGTGCAGCTGATGTGTTAACCACATTTATTTGTGGTTTCCCCCAGCTTGAGCAAGTATTCTTTCTATACATGGTATGTAGGTGTTGAAGGTATGGCCTTCAACAACCCACCCCACAACCACCATTGGATTAACCTTCACTAGTGTCTTTTTAAAACTGTTTATGTTTCAAGTTTTGTTTGCTTCCCTGTGACAGGTAAGTGTCTAGTATAACATCATATACACATGTGCTTTATATTATCATGCCAGTGAACCTGCCAGACTGTTGGAACTCAACATTGTATGTACCTCCATATACCAGTTTGGTAGAACACAGCCTGACCTAGATGAAGGACTGGGTCCTCACTTCGGCATCAGCATTCTATCATGACCTTTCTGTGTATGTTCAGAAATAAATTGGAAAATTCATCATACCTGAGAAATCTGTAAATGGATTTTGCCCCTTGTGTGTCTGAGCCCAGTGCCAGGAGTGTCCACCAATCAGCAGGCCTCCTCCCTCTGCCACAAAGTCTTGGATTTCCTCCACATGCTCATCGCTGTACGCCGTGCACACAAACACACTCAGGTCTTTCCTGAATTCTGTCTTCTCACACTTGAGACCAGAGTCGGTGAAAATCTTGACCGCTGGAGCAAAACCAACGACTCCATCCCGCCCTTGGTCCAGCCACTGAACAGCATTGTTCCAAAATGAAGACAGTGTCTGGAATAAAAAGAGCTCATTTAAACCTGAGACCATGGTGCAATAAGTCATATGCAGCATTACTTAGCACAATGAAGGGGAACAACTAAAAGACACCTTACGTTAATATGTAGACTAACAAATGAGAAAATGAATCATATATAATCATATAGGTCATCTATGTATTTTAGAGATGATAGACAAATGTGTTTTTATTGTGTACTGGTTTGCAGTTAAGAGTTTGACTAATTCAAACTTCACCTCCATGTTAATGAAGCTCTCATGCGTTGCCACAATGACCCGTCCCCGCCCATAGTATGCTCCTGCCAGGAATGCCTGTCCATCTTCAGTGGTCCCAATGGGGAAGGACAGAGGACCATGAACTAGAACCTCAGAAGCTGCAAAATCTCCCTGGAGATCAAACTCTAAAATCCCTTTGAGTAAGAACTCCAAGTCCTCCTCAAAATTCTTACCAATACTGTATGAAGAAGAGAGAGAAAAGCCCATATGGGTGATAATGGTGAAGAAAGAAGGAGAACACAGTGCACGCTGTATTTAAACATAGCAGGGCCACTCATATGGTACATTTTTCAGAGAACTTGAAAAACTGCAACTTTAAATAAAAGAGAAGTATACACTTACTCTATAGCCTTCCAATGGGATGGGATTTCTGGGTAAACAGGCAGGTTCTCTGCTGCTCCATAACCTGGTACAAAGTAGATGCCAGCCACTCCTGCCACTTTATTCCCAGGAAACTGGAGAAATGGGTTCTCATTGCGGTGACATGAAGCCCAGTGCCATGCTTGCCCCCCTATCAGCACTCCTCCTCCAGCTTTCAGAAATGCCACCAGGTCTTTTGGGTCTGAACCCACGCTGTAGGCATCTGTCACATACACACCAACTCCTGGATTGTCACTAAAGGCCCCCACAACTTCTACCTGGAAGCTGGATCTACTGATGTGATCAGCGACCCGCTCGATATTTTTGTGCACCCCTACAGAGATATTTTCAGATCCATCTCCTCTCAGCCAGGTCAGAGCGTTCTCTAGCAGAGCTGGAAAGGGGGTTAGATAGACTTCATGACCCAGGACCACAACCCTTCCACGGCCGTACAGAGAGGCAGCCATCAGGACCTGGCCTTGGCTGTTTATTGCTAAAGGGAAAGCATGGTCTCCAATGAGCACCAGGTTACAGGGAACAGCAGAGCCACGTAGGTCCAGCTCGCTGATACCTCTCATTAGAGAGGTGTAGGCCCCTTTGGGATAGGACTGCATAGACTGATTGGACATGGTGTGGAGATAAAATGCTCTGAAATTTGGGTGGAGAGGTGGAGGGCAGATAAAAGTGCCACTGAATGTAAGCTGTTAGTGAGTGAGCTTAAACCCTAGATGGCTGAACTTGTTAGGTTGTCCTGTGAAAACAGACACAACTTGTATAAATATTTTAAATAACAATAAAGGGTAACACTTTATATTAAGGTACACCTATTCAGCATTAACTAGTTGCTTATTAGCATGCAAATTAGTAACATATTGGCTCTTAAAGAGTCATTATTAAGAACGTTTTAATGCCTTATTCTGCATGGCCTTATTATACAACCAGTAAGCCATTAACTAAGAGTTTTCCCTCAGTAACCTCAGAATTATTGCTTATTAGCAGTTAGTTAAGAAGTTGTTGTATATGAATTATGATCTCAATATGCTTTGCTTAGTATAACCTTTATAACGTGGTAGTACCACATCAATAGTCATTCTCTCTTAATAACACTTGATGACTATGGTCTGTTTTTATATAACAAAAAATAAAACTACAAATGTTAATAGCACCCAGATATCTCCAAATTAAGTCTTTGTTACTTAGAATATGCTCCCCATACTAAAGTGACATCTTGATCATTATTAATTCACTAATAGTTGAACACTTATTAACCAACACATGTTCCCTAATCTAAAGTGGCCTCCTTTTAACACTTAGTTAATATATTATAGCACATAACTACTGCAATGAACAAGCGATGGGTTAAACCTTTGAAAAAAATGGATCAATCTAATAGGTGTACCTTAATATAAAGTGTTACCAATAAGGTTACAAAATTAAAATGTCAGTCTAAAACTGGTTTAGAGATCAACAGCAGTACACATCAAGTTTGCCACTTTTATTTTCTTCTAAACACTACATAAAAAGAAATGGATTTTTACCTGGAAATCAGTTTGGTCGTCAGGAGATAGACTTTCGATCAAAGTACCGCAGTTATCCAAACAACACTTTCAAAAAGTGTATTTCTGACGAGGGAGAGAAGACAAAGTGGATAGAGTGGAGAGCACTATTTAAAGAAAGAGAGAACATGAGGAGGGACTTTCATCAACTCAACCCACTTTGACTAGATGACAGATAAGATCACATTCAGAGGCTACTTTCAATAGAGTAAGACTAGGACGCGTACAACTGTCAACTGCTGTTTTTATTTTATTACTTTTACTTTTATTACTTTTTCTACTTTATATATACATACTGACTCCCTTCATTAGCTTCCATTATAACTTCTTCATGTCTTACTTTAGTTATTTCATGACATTCAGGTTTTTGTCACTGTTTTGTTACATAATAGGTCTTGTGTCATGAAAAGCCAGTTCCTACTTGTTCACCCTCATTTTTTTAAATGAGATAAAAAATCAACCATCTCAAGGACAAGTGTGGGCAAATTCTTGAGTGATGAAACGCTGATCAGTCACAACGTTAAAACCACTGACAGGAGAAGTAAATAACTTTAATCATCTTGACAATTCAATGTTCTGCCAGAAACTTTTGGACCTGGAATTCATGTGGATGTTACTTAGACATGTAGCACCCACTGGTGTCTAGTAAGAAATTTGTGCTGACATAAAAAACAATTTAAAATATTTTTTAAAATGCGGAAACATTTGTAGTTACATTAGCATCTCCCAAGCTCTTGAACCAGGAACACTGAAGCAAAATAGGAACATATTAAACAAGACGGCACAGCCTTAATCTGGATTGTAAATATGATAAGAGAAAAGATAATCCTTTCATTTATTTCATAATGTTTGTGCATGTATTGTTGGAGTCTGAAGTCCACGATAATCCCCTTGGCCTTCTTCACGTTGATGCAGAGGTTGTTTTCTCTGCACCAACCCTCCAGATGTTCTACTTCCTTCTTGTAGTTGGACTTGTCGTTGTTAGCGATGCGTCCAACCACAGTTGTGTCGTGCATAAACTTCACAGTCAGACAGCTCGGGTGTATCGCTGAGCAGTCATATGTGAGCAGGGTGAACAGGAGGGGGCTCAGCACACAGCCCTGGGGGAGCCGGTGCTGAGGGTGATGGAGGAGGAGGAGACGTTAATTCACTTTACCATTACAATTTTTTCAAGACTGTGGATCAGTCTTATCCCAGTGCATCCCACAGATACTTGATCAGTTTGGGATCTAGTAAATTTGGAGGCCAGGTCAACACCTTGTGCTGTTCTTCATGTATACTGAGTTGTTCCTAAACTTTTTTTGTGTGTGTCTGTGTCAACTAAAATAAAACTTCTCAGAAGAAATGACACTTGAACATACATTAGCATTATAATAATAACCTAAAAACCTAAAATTACAGTAACAATCGTTGAAAAAATAATTATTTCACATGTATTTTATAATAATAATAATAAATTGGACTTTTATAGCGCCTTTCAAGAAACCCAAGGTCGCTTTACAAGAGGTGGAGACTGGGGGGGGGGGGGGGGGGGGGGGGGGGATCAAAGGCCTCAGTGAACAGGTATGCCTTGAGGTGCTTTTTGAAAGACAGCAGTGTGGGAGCTTGACGTATGTGGAGAGGTAGTGTGTTCCAGAGGGTGGGGGCAGCCCAGTGTCTTCGTTTGGCCCAAGTCCGATCTACTTACACGGAGAGGGCAGGGCCTACACTGCAGCCAGACATCAGGATCCAGGAGCAGCTGTCCTGTCATTGATCTTTATCTAGCCTATCTATGGAGCAGAAGCAATCTTGTCAGGACAAGTTAAGGAACAGATATGACAGCCTTGTGAAAGAGAAAGCATCTAGGTGGCTCTGGATAAAGCGGTACGATCTGTGGTCAACTGCTGCTAGGGCACAAGCAGAGGCATGGTCATCCTCAGCTGGGTCACCTGAGCGAGGGTGTCTGATGTTCAAAAGACCCGAAACACCCAATGACCTCAGGTAACATAACTGATGATGTGCCCTAGCTTTGCATCAGAAGATGTATCACAACAACAGGCAGAGGAAGTGAGGGAGAGTCTCAGGTCAGGATGCATTATCCTAAGGAAATGTATTCATCTGTGAGCGCAGAAACATTAAAGAACATACTGAAGAACAGTTTCTGAACCACAAATACATTACAATTCAGAAATTGTCATTTAAGGCTATCTATTTTCATGACAGTTGGTACAAGCAGTAGCCAGACAGTAGGTACAAATATAGGCATGATATTAGTTAACATGAAATTACAACCAACGTTTCCAGGGGATCCCATTATGTACCCTCCAAAGTCCAAATCAAATCATACCTACGATCTTGGAAGAAGCTAGAAGATTGTTGGCAAAATGTCTTCAGGAAAGTCCTGCAACCCTTATTTTTTGCTTTCGTGGATATTCCCATTTACGAGAACCTTTACACACAGTCTGAAGTCAGACACTGTCAAACTGGACCATGGGGTGATCACACCAGTGAGGCAGGTTGGAAAGTTTCTGTTCTGTGTCTGTTTCTATGGGCCAGCCCCAGGCCTTGAAGAATCCAGCCAGGTTCATCCCCACAGTCTGGGAGAAAGTCTCAGCATACAGGTTCATCTTTCCTTTGTTGTCTTTGGGGAAGTTGCTCATGTTGTGGTAAGCAGCAAACACCTTCTTAAAGGCATCCCAGCCAAACTTATCTTGGAGCTATGTGGAAGGAGACAAAGGTAAACGAAGATGTATTGGATTATTTTATAATTAATAATAATAACACCAACAATTGACCTAGCGAAGGTTCTCTGTCTCCTTCAGTTCAGTTCAGTTCTTGTCTCACTTTGGTTAAATTGCCATATTCAAAAACTGTATTGAGAACATGTACAATGCCTCAAAACATCAACAGAATTTCACACACATTTCACACATTTTTCATACCGATAGTACAAATATTTGAGTTGTAAGTGTAAAAGTAAGGGTACGTCTAGGATTACAAGTTAATTTCAAGGCCAGTCCGTGTCCATATATTTAGATAAGTGTCTAATCAATGTAATGAGACTCGAGCAGCAATTTGTTTAAAAAATCTGGGATTTGTCACAGTGTGATCTTCACAACGCGTTTGTGGAAATGTATGATGGCACAGACAAATTACCTCAGAAAAAGAATTGCTGTTGCTCATCAGGCTGGAATAGGTTACAAAACCATCTCTAATGAGTTTGGAGTCCACAAATCCACAGTCGGACATATTGAAAATCCAGATTCTTTTGTCACTAATGTAATCAAAATATCTACATGACACCCAAACCTACCAGTCACAATCTCAGAAAACTGTTAGCAAAGCTACAGACATTTAGTTCATTACTACTGTGGAAAAGTTCTAAATGTTTAATGTCTGAATGTGTCTGAATCCAGTGTCTGATATAGTCTCTGTCTCACCTGTATATATGTCTCCAGAGCTACAAACGTATCCCAGCTTTTGAGATTCCTGCCCCCCTTCACATACTCTTCTGCGAGAGCCTTCCTTTTTGTTGGCGTCAGAGGATTTTCAGTCTGCATTAAACACATTACATTCATCTTATTGAAAGAATGATTGGTGTGTTCTCAGTGAAAGGGTTTATTTCTACAGAAAGGATATACTCCACCTTTGTCCTGTCGATCCCCAGCACATCTTCATGCACGTACACTGACCACAGGTTGCATGTACACTCTGTGGTGTGTGGTGGGAACTCCCAGCAGCCTCTCTGTTGGTTGTGTCCCAGTTCATGGATGGGACCCCACAGGCCTTTACTCTTAATATGCTTCACACTGAGCAGCTCAGCTGCTGTGGACCTGTGTGCCATGATAGGATAACCTGCATGCATCCAACCTGAATGGAGTAACATTGTTAAAAAATAGGTGGAATGTAAATAAATAATTTTAAAAAAGAAAAAAGAAATTGTGTGTTGTGCATTCAAATACAGCCAACACACTCACCATGAGAAATCTGCACATCAGTTACAAAACGCTCTTTGCGAGGAAATTTGTGCGGGATGACAGCAAGATCAGCAATACTCCTCATGATGTCATTCCAGAGCGTCGCCACCTCGTCAGGGCGTTCCAGGTCCCTAACAACATCTGATGGTACAGTGAGGATGATGTTGTCAAACTCCAGCTCTGCCCAGGGTGAAGGAGCTGTGCGCAGCAACGACCAATCAGCTGCTGTTGTCACACCTGCAGAAAGGAGACAAGTGTACATGTGTTTTTTTTTTAATTTGTGGTGCAAAACTTTATCTCTTCAGTGACTTACTGTCACTTTCACAGTCTTACAGCTAGAAACTGCATATACATATAAGTAATACATACACCTTCTGCACAAAGGTTCTACACATTACAGATTCAGAAGTAAATACCAATATGAACCTTTAACACTACAATTAACAAACAATGCTATATGCCCTCTGGGAAGAATGTCTGTCCAGTCCATCTCTTGGTCCAAATTCAAGGGTTCCCATTTCATGTCATGTTCCATCTGTCCACCAGATGTCCTCTTGCTGACTGTTTTGTCTTTGATGCTGCTCATACCCTTCGCTGATCTATAACTATTCTCCTTAAGCATCATAAACTCTTTCAATGTCAGCCACCACACACTCACCAGATTTATAGTATGGTGCAGGTACAGCCATCTGTACTATCACTTCTGGACCCCTCACTTGTGTTTTGGGTGGAGCCACCAGGTAGATGAGTCCCCCCCACAGGTTCCACACCTGCATCATGTCTGAGGTGACAGGGAATCGCTCATGAACACATGGTGCTCTCTTCAGCTCTTTTGCATTCAGTCGGTCTGTCTGACATCCTATCTGCACCTGAAGGTCACATAAAAAGCATATGAATATATGAAGTGTAGTAATATTACATGTTTGAGTCAAAGGGTGTAAAGCAGGCACAAGACATAGAAGAAGGTCTATTTATAAATTGTATAGGTGACAGTCATTATCAGCATGCATATAAGGGATAGTTGAGGCACATTTGGACCTTCCAACCCTTGTTGACAATCTCTGCTGGCATGGCCATGAAGGTCTTCATTCCAGGAGAGAGGTAGAGACCTGTACTGATCCACTCCTCCCCTCCTGCTGACACACACCCAATCACATTGTGGATACCAAACACGTTAATGAAACATGCTCATGTTCTGTATACCGTAAGGCCAACACAAGACTTCTGTATGTACAAAAATGAGGTCTGACCTGCTGTATGAACATCGATCTTGATCTTTTGGTTATAGACAACTGGCATCAATGGGTTATGCTTGATGAGGTAGGGCAGGAGGGCATCAGGATCTGGACAAACCTTATACACCTCTGATGCTACACTGAGGAGTAGGTGGTCTCTGGGACTCTTCACAGGACAGCTCTCACTCACCTTGAGACACATGAAATATGTATTATGGTTATAGAATTTCTGTGTTGATTGTGTGTCTTCATTGTCTTTCAAAACTCTGACCCATGGGAAATGAATCTAAGAGACCATTTGTACTAAAAAGTAATCACAGACTCAACCAATTCGCTGCCTACCTGTGGGATGCCAGACTTCTTTAAGATGTCAGTGAGTGTGGACAACACCTGTGTATAGGAGGCGCAGTCATGTGCTTTCATGTGTAAATAGTTGGCACAGTCTCCACCCAATTTTTTGAGACATTCTTCTTCATGTTCTGTAAGTTCCTCTCCCTCAGCTACATGACCAGCGAAGCGGTGTAGAAGGTGGCGGAAGTGGTAGGTATCTTTGATGGCCTGGCTAGGCTCAGGGGCTTTGTAGGAACCTTCCGTAATGTATTTTTCCAACAGACTCAAACCCATTTTGTTCAGGATCTTGTTTCCTGAAAAAATAGAAGACATTTTACTTGAAATTTGTTCTGTTTGGTAAAAATGATTTTGATCCCGAAGCCCAAAACTGTTGCTAACCATAACCTGACATGCTGTCTGACATATTTAGGCTGAGCAGGCCAGGTTCTTTGTACCTCCATATACCAGTTTGGTAGAACCCAACCTAAGTGAGGACTGGGCCCTCACTTAGGCATTGGCATTTTCTCATGACCTTTCTGTGTATGTTCAGAAGGAAATTGAAAATTCATCATACCTGAGAATTCTGTCAAGGTGTTTTGCCCCTGGTGTGTCTGAGCCCAGTACCAGGCATGTCCACCAATCAGCAGGCCTCCTCCTTCTGCTACAAAGTCTTGGATTTCCTCCAAATGCTCATCACTGTACGCTGTGCACACAAACACACTTAGGTCTTTCCTGAACTTTGTCTTCTCACAGTGAAAGTCTGACTTGGAGAAGAGTTTGAAGGCATCGTTGAGGTCTGGCACTACACCAATGACCCCGTTCCGCCCTTCATCCAACCAGTGAATGGCATTGTTCCAGAATGGAGCCAGGGTCTGTAATAAGTGTTGATTGTATAAAAAGAAAAAAAGTTTTGTTTGTTAATCGTGTATGTTTCTCCATTATTATTGAACACTGCATATGGCTCTTCTATAGGTAGACAAATGCTGGTTGTTATAGTGTAATGTGCAAGAAAGTTTTCTGGCATAAAATTCTGACTAAAATGTACTACAAGTGTTAAACAAATTAAATAAAAACGTTAGAGAGACTTAATAAGGTGTCTACAAGTCTCTGGTATCCTAGTGGAGGGATTATCACCACCATGTCACTTTGGTGTACAAGTAGAGTGACATCTAATGAAGAGATTTGTACTATCATCAAACCATTTTTTTATGGAGTGAAATTAGTCTCAAAATGCTCACATATGCATGTTCCATGATCCACACGTGAAACATGACATTCACAAATGCGTACAACGATTTGTGTGTGGTACTACGATTAGTGTGTGAATTCCGGGTGTCACAAATGCGTACTGAGCTATCTGAACGTGTGTGATTGTTTTGCAAATCACAAATCAGATCGTCCAACTTCACAAAGCTCATCCTTTTCCTTTTCAAAAGACTTCCTACGCTTACGAGAGTCTAACCCCACGCATACGGATCGGCAGATACGGACAGATCAGGCTGCGCACGCACACGGAGTTTTGAGACTATTTTCACGCTGCTCAGATCCGCAGATCAACAAATGCATGGTGCCTTTAAGTGTCATCGGGAAAATGGGAAATCTGGGCTTTGGGCGAAGTGATATATATCTTTCCTTTAGGGAAAATTAATCTTTACTAATATAACCTGCTTCTACTTAAGTTACAACACTAAACTCAACTGGATGAGATGATTTGGTCATATGTACAAGAAGAACTGGATCTTTAAAGTGAGAAAAACAACATGATGAAATCTATCTGTGAATGTTCTTAGTCATCCAGGTCTGGTCAAACCATTGGTCTTCTCTGGCTAAGATTTGGACGTTGTTATCCTCAGAGGAGTGTCCTTTGTCCTTCAGGTGTAGGTGGACCGCTGAATCATTACCTGATGAGCTGGCTCTCCTGTGCTGGTACATGCGTTTATGGATGGGTTGTTTAGTTTCCCTAATGTATAAGTCTGTACACTCCTCACTGCACTGAATAGTGTACACCACATTACTCTGTTTCTGCCTGGGTGTTTTATCCTTAGGGTGGACCCGTCTCTGTCTCTGTCTCTGGGTGTTTTGTCCTTAGGGTGGACCAGTCTCTGTCTCTGTCTCTGTGTGTTTTGTCCTTAGGGTGGACCAGTCTCTGTCTCTGTCTCTGTCTCTGGGTGTTTTGTCCTTAGGATGGACCAGTCTCTGTCTCTGTCTCTGGGTGTTTTGTCCTTAGGGTGGACCAGTCTCTGTCTCTGTCTGGGTGTTTTGTCCTCAGTGTGGACCAGTCTCTGTCTCTGTCTCTGTCTCTGGGTGTTTTGTCCTTAGGGTGGACCAGTCTCTGCCTAAGCGTGTTTCCTGGTTTGAAATAAACTGGAATACGGTGATTTCTGAAAATCCTCCTGAGTTTCTCGGACACTCCAGCCACGTAGGGGATGACGATGTTTTTCCTCTTGTCGTTCTCCTCCTCTCTGTCCCTTTTGGGGTATCTTTTTGAGCCTTTCACAAAGGCCCAATTAGGATACCCACATGTCTTGAGTGCCCGTTTTATGTGTTTCTGCTCCTTCTCCTGGCCATCCGGTTTTGTGGGTACCGTCCTTGCTGGCGCGTTCTGATGACCCCCAGTTTGTGCTCCAGGGGGTGGTGGGAGTCAAATAATGAGTGCTGATCAGTGTGGGTGGGTTTCCTATATACTTCAATGTTGAGGCTTCGGTCTTCTTCCACATGCACCAGGCAGTCCAGGAAAGCCAGACTACCCCCGCTGATGTCCTCCTGAGTGAACTTGATGTTGCCGTCCACTGGATTGATGTTCTCTGTGAAAGATCCCACTTCATCCGTCTTGATTTTAACCCAAGTATCATCCACATACCTGAACCAGTGGGTGGGGTTGTTTCCAGTAAACGAGTTCAGGGCTCTGGTCTCGACCTCCATAGAGAATGGCCACAATAGGTGACACTGGTAACCCCATAGCACAGCCGTGTTTTTGCCATTAAACTGGAAATAGGTGGTCGTCAGGCACAGATCGAGTAACCCGCAGAGTTGGTCTGGGGTGAGAGCGGTCCTACCAGCCAAGGAGTCATCCTTTAGTAGTCTTTCCCTTACTACTCTTGAGGCTTCTCTGGTGGGGATACACGTGAAGAGGGAAAACAAGGAAGTTTTTCAGGAGGAGTTCCCATTTAAACCTCAGACTTCCCACCAGTCCCCTAGAACTGAAGAAGTTACTCGGATAAGTGGTGAAATGTCTTCTCTAAAAGTCTACAAGTCCATATCCTTTCAAAACATATTTCTAGATTTCATCATGTTGTTTTTCTCACTTTAAAGATCCAGTTCTTCTTGTACATATGACCAAATCATCTCATCCAGTTGAGTTTAGTGTTGTAACTTAAGTAGAAGCAGGTTATATTAGTAAAGATTAATTTTCCCTAAAGGAAAGATATATATCACTTCGCCCAAAGCCCAGATTTCCCATTTTCCCGATGACACTTAAAGGCACCATGCATTTGTGGATCTGCGGATCTGAGCAGCGTGAAAATAGTCTCAAAACTCCGTGTGCGTGCGCAGCCTGATCTGTCCATATCTGCCGATCCGTATGCGTGGGGTTAGACTCTCGTAAGCGTAGGAAGTCTTTTGAAAAGGAAAAGGATGAGCTTTGTGAAGTTGGACGATCTGATTTGTGATTTGCAAAACAATCACACACGTTCAGATAGCTCAGTACGCATTTGTGACACCCGGAATTCACACACTAATCGTAGTACCACACACAAATCGTTGTACGCATTTGTGAATGTCATGTTTCACTTGTGGATCATGGGACACGCATTTGTGAGCATTTTGAGACTAATTTCACTCCATATTTTTTGGCCAAGATTTTGCTGTATTAAAAACAAGACAAACAAAAACACTGAAAGAACCATAACAATTTTCTGATTCAGACCCCACCTCTCGTCTCAGAAGTCCTTCATGTGTGATCACAACAACACGTCCTTGCCCATAGTAGGCTCCGGCCAGAAATACCCGTCCATCCTCAGTAGTACCGATGGGGAAGGCTAGAGGACCATGGACCATAACCTCAGAAGCCACTACCCCATTCAGGAGATCAAACTCTGAAATCCCCTCTAGTAAGAACTCTAAGTCGTCCTGAAAATCCTTACCAATACTGTGTTAAAGAGGTAAGAGAGACAGATGGGTTAGAAAAGGAATTTCCACTTTCAGGAGAGTACTTCTTATTTGTGCTAATGGCATTGTCTGTCTACTATTTTGATCCAGGCTGACAGCCTGCAATTCAGTCCACTAAGACTGAATTGCCATTAGCTCAAAGCACTGGATCACCTAATTTAAGACCTATGTTCCTAACAGAACTTTTGCCAGATTACAATAGTTACATAATAACCTTTTTTGACATACTACGCACAAATGCACAAGTTTGCATAGTTAACACAACTGTACAGAAGGGATCTGATATTTTTAGAAGTTTTATTAAGATAGTTGCTTTTATTTTACAGTTTACAAACTTTTCAAATGTCCAAAGAAAGAGAAAAATAAGGTACACTCACACTACAGCCATCCAGGAGGATGGGATCTGAGGATACACAGGTAGGTTCTCTGCCTCGGCCTGACGATCAGAGAAGTAGATCCCAGCAACACCAGACACCTTGTTTCCATCAAACAGCAGCAGTGTGTTCTCCTTAGGGTGACATTCAGCCCAGCTCCATGCTTGCCCCCCTATCAGCACTCCTCCTCCAGCTTTCAGAAATGCCACCAGGTCTTTTGGGTCTGAACCCACGCTGTAGGCATCTGTCACATACACACCAACTCCTGGATTGTCACTAAAGGCCCCCACAACTTGTACTTGGAAACTGGATCTGCTGAGGTTATCAGCCACTGCCCTGATGTTTCTATGCACCCCAACAGTGAGGTTGTTTGATCCATCTCCTCTCAGCCAGGTTAGAGCGTTCTCTACCAGAGTAGGAAAGGTGGTCAGGTAGCCTTCATGACCCAGAACTACAATCCTTCCACAGCCGTATAGAGAAGCCGCCATAATGACCTGGCCTCGGCTGTTCATTGCCAAAGGGAAAGCATGGTCTCCGGTCAGGACCAGGTCACTGGGAACACAGGGGCCCTGTAGGTCCAGCTCTTTCAAGCCTCTCACCAGACACTCATAGGCTACATGGTAGATCTGAGAGCGCTGACTGGACATGTTGAGAAGAAGCAGTGCTCCAAGGATTATCTTAAGGGTGGATAGGAAAAGGATAACGTGTTGAGTCAGAACTGTGTTGAGTTAGCACAAGATCCAACAGTTGTTCTTTGGACATTTGTGTCAGTCAGTCTTTCCTGTGTGAAAAGAAAGAGATGAAAATTAAAACAAAAGTCAGAACTCATACTGATGCCTTAGGCTACACATCTACATCAATAAAGTTTTAACAACTTCAGAGACACTTCATAGGGCAAGAGGACATGGATTAACAGTCCCCCCTCAACGACAGGTAAGTATCTAGGCATTTTGCAGCTGCATCGGTTTCTGGTTGTTTACACAAACAAGTAAGTTTCAGCAAAGGTTTCCCATTTAAACCTCAAACTTCCCACCAGTCCCTTAGAACTGAAGAAACTACCCGGGTGGGTGTTGAAACATCTTCTCAAAACAAGTTTACAAGTCCAGTTGCCTTTTTAAACGATTTTTTTTTTGGATATACCATAACCGGGATCACTGAGACAGCTTCAGAGACAACATGTAAATCTGGTAGTAAGATAAGAAAGGCCAGATATCACTGATATTCAACACAGATTACATTATTACCTGAAAGTTATGGTGGTTTCTGCTTCTGTTTTTTCACTTCAGCACAACAGAGTCCACACAGAATATGAGGGGAGTGGATATATAAGAGCACAAAGAGGAGGAGGTACTTCAGTGGAAAATGTAAGACAATAAGAGGACAGAGTTTAGAACAGCCCAGTGCCTGTGACTAATATTTGCTTAGGGAAGATATGTCACCGGACAGAATGAACCTCCAATCCCATTTGTTAGTACTTGTCAGCGCCCATGCTTGTTGTTTTAACAGCATGCACTTTATGCATTGTGGACAGAGTTACGCCCTAGCTGTGATTGTATAAGAAACTTGTTTATCCAGTTCACAAAAACAGCTGATTGCGTACTGTAACCCCAGATACTGTAAAAACAGGAGTAGCCTCCTTTTGGCACATCCTGTTGAGCGCATACTGACTTCAGAAAGTTTAAACAGATAAAACAACACAGAAAAGCTAAATTTGGAGGTGACATGAAACATGATTCAGAGGGCTAGAAACCAGATGTCTGCTTTCCACCTTAAAGAACTAGTTATCCCCCTAGTCTCCTGATGAGACTGACAACACACACTCACTAAAGTCACTAAATCTCTGAACTTCACTAAAGGCAAGTAGCAGTCATTTCTAACAGTCATATATGTGCTTCTACAATCCACAAGCGTGTAACTGCATTTTTTTTTTAATCATTGTTTAATCTTTTGTAAAGCACTTTGGTTAACCTGTGGGTCATTGTAAGGTGCTATATGAATAAAGTGCATTTACATTTACATTTTTAAGTGATAAATAAAATAATGAAAACTTTTATTTAGTTTGTGGGGCAATTATATTTAGTTGTTACTGTTGGGTCTAAACCTCTAGAGCAACATTCAAACACAAGAAAGACAAGAGCAATAAGCCAAACAGACCAAAAGTGTGAGAGTATACTTGCAAGGAGAGCAGAAGGGCCGTTACATCCCAAACCTACTCTAAAATCGTTCCTCTGCTCTCCTCTCTTTTTATTGAAGGACTCCGCCCTAGTTACAGAATGTGACTAGGCTCTAAAGGAACGGGGAACCCAGTCACATGCACGTCAACAGTTTCAAAGTAAAGAGATAAGCGTCAGTATCAGAGTTCAATGTGGCTATCAAGGTCAGGATGTGCTGATCCTCCTTCCAAGATGCGCTGCTCCCCACACACAGCTGCAGACTGTTGTTCTCTCCTTCTCAGGGTGTCTTTGAGCCACTTTCCTCTCAGGAGTTTTCCACTGCGTTCTGCAAAACAACTTACACAATAATGCATATGCAAGCTAACGTAAAGAAGAGGTTATACACAAGGTTTAGAAATATAAATGTGAGGTTATACAAAAGCCTAGAGTGAATATGCTGATAATAATAAAGTAACATTTCTTCCAACAGTTACGTTGGGCAATGCCCTCAACTAGTACTGCTAAGTACAGAATAGAACACCTGTGTTTAGACTGCGTGTACATATGCGTGTAAAAAAAAACGTAAAAAAAGGCACAACCTGTCCTGGCCTCCAAATTCACTAGATCCCATATTGATGAAGTATCTGTGGGATGATCCACAGAGGCCCCTCCCCTCAAGCCATAGGACCCAAAGGACCCAAAGACCCCCACTAACAACATTCTGTCAACAGACACCACAGAAGGACCATGTCCATTCTCTGATGAACTGTTTTGGAGCCACAAGGGAAATACAGGTTCAACTGCATTTAAACTGCATGGCATATTTTTCATGAAGTGAGTTTGTGAATTTGTTTCCTACACTGATGTATTCGATTACACTCTCTCATTCAAGAATTTGGTGAATAAAAACAAGTCCTTTGAGGAAAAGCTGTTTATTAGCAATGATTCCATGAACATTAATCAATTATCAGTGTACTGAAACTGAAGACACGTGATCTTCTTCTTAAACCTGTTACCCACTGTACCCACAGCAAATATAAATGATAGCATGATACTAAATAAAAAAAAAATCTTCATATCATGCCTTTTACCAAATCAGAGGTTTGATTCCCGTCAAATAAATGTTTTCCCTCTTCTCTTTTTCTGTCTCAATATATTATATCTGGCTCTTCACTATCAACTTTTCAACAAAGGCAAAAAGTAATTAAAAAAAGTAATCTTACAATCTTTAAATGTAGTGTCAGTCTCACATAGGTTGTGTTTGTTGAGTAGACTCTTAGCTTTGGTATTTTTGTGTCAAAATATTCTTTCGTCTTATTCAGCAGTTGTGTGTTGCTGCTACTGGGTGATCACTCCAGGGAGGCAGACTGGAGAGTTTCTCCTCAGTGGATGTTTCTATGGGCCAGCCCCAGGCCTTGAAGAATCCAGTCAGGTTCATCCCCACTTTCTGAGAGAAAGTCTCAGCATACAGGTTCATCTTTCCTGTGTTGTCATTGGGGAAGTTGCTCATGCTGTGGTAAGCAGCAAACACCTTCTTAAAGGCATCCCAGCCAAACCTTTCCTGGAGCTATGTGGAAGGAGACAGAGGTAAATATTATTTTTAGAATTTCATCCAACATTGTTAGTCTGCAAGTTACTGTATGAGCATCAACGTATTAAAGGAGTGAACAGCACTAAATTGGCATTTTCTTTGCCTATCAAGCTGCTGTTTGCTGACTTCAGTGTAGACCAAGCACGGTTTCTCTACAGAACTCACCTGCATATATGTCTCCAGGGCAACCCACATGCTCCAGCTGCTGAGATTTTTGCCACCCATAGCATAGTCTTTAGCCCTTTTGTTTCGGTTTTCTAAAGTCATAGCTGGGTGAGCCTGCAATGAACATTAAATATAGTGTAACAATACTGTAACGCTACTGAAAAGAAAAATAATGTCTCAGTACATGATAAAAAGGGATGCCGTTCTTTGTGTTGTCTACTGATATAAAACATATAACGCTAAAATATTAGACTTGACTTATCCAGCCATTTATCTAGAAGATGATACTGATGTACTCCACCTCTGTCCTGTTGATCCCCAGCAACTCTTCATGCACATACACTGACCACAGGTTGCATGTACACTCTGTGGTGTGTGGTGGGAACTCCCAGCAGCCTCTCTGTTGGTTGTGTCCCAGTTCATGGATGGGACCCCACAGGCCTTTACTCTTAATATGCTTCACACTGACCAACTCAGCTGCTGTGGACCTGTGTGCCATGATAGGATAACCTGCATGCATCCAACCTGGATAGAGTAACATTGTTAAGACATAGGTGGAATGCAAATAAATAATTTAAAAAAGAAAAAGAAAAAAGAAATTCTGTGTTGTGCATTCAAATACAGTATGACAGCCAACTCACTCACCATGAGAAATCTGCACATCAGTTACAAAACGCTCTTTGCGAGGAAATTTGTGCGGGATGACAGCAAGATCAGCAATACTCTTCATGATGTCATTCCAGAGCGTTGCCACCTCATCAGGGCGTTCCAGGTCCCTAACAACATCTGATGGTACAGTGAGGATGATGTTGTCAAACTCCAGCTCTGCCCAGGGTGAAGGAGCAGTGCGCAGCAACGACCAATCAGCTGCTGTTGTCACACCTTAAAGGAAAAAATGTACATATGGAAATATTAGTAACAGACCAATGGCTCAGTAGTATTTAAAAGCAAAGGTACATACAGCTGCTAAACAATTAACGATTAAGCAAACGCTGTGGGCACTGCCCACCTGAAATACACCAGAATACAGACCCTGTACACCATTCTGCAAACACATACAGCAGTTTCACCCATTACATACCAGATTTATAGTATGGTGCAGGTACAGCCATCTGTACTATCACTTCTGGACCCCTCACTTGTGTTTTGGGTGGAGCCACCAGGTAGATGAGTCCCCCCCACAGGTTCCACACCTGCATCATGTCTGAGGTAACAGGGAATCGCTCATGAACACATGGTGCTCTCTTCAACTCTGCAGCATTAAGTCGGTCTGTCTGACATCCTATCTGCACCTGAGGATGAAATGGGATATGTATTACTGCTCTGAAAGTATAGTTCATACTAAAAATTGACACATTTACATAACCAGAGTGACCTGAGATGATTGAATGGTATGTTACATCCTGTTAACCTAGACTCAGGTGATGGTTCAGCCTAGCACAGCTGTGTGACTAGGGTAGATATTGGAGGTTTGCTGGACCAACTCTAGATACTGCTGATGTTCTCCCCTATTACCTTTTCACTCGTGTGAACCTGGATGCTACATCTGGGCAGGAGGTAGTGCCAGACATCTGTATATATATATATCACTTTGCTGATCATTTGAACTTGACATGCATGCGGAAGCAGTGTGTACAGTACCTTCCATCCCTTGTTGACAATCTCTGCTGGCATGGCCATGAAGGTCTTCATTCCAGGAGAGAGGTAGAGACCTGTACTGATCCACTCCTCCCCTCCTGCTGACACACACCCAATCACATTGTGGATACCAAACACGTTAATGAAACATGCTCATGTTCTGTATACCGTAAGGCCAACACAAGACTTCTGTATGTACAACAAATGAGGTCTGACCTGCTGTATGAACATCGATCTTGATCTTTTGGTTATAGACAACTGGCATCAATGGGTTATGCTTGATGAGGTAGGGCAGGAGGGCATCAGGATCTGGACAAACCTTATACACCTCTGACCCCACACTGAGGAGCAGGTGGTCTCTGGGACTCTTCACAGGACAGCTCTCACTCACCTTGGAAGATAGTGCTCTATTATAACGGAGTGGTTAACAGTTATGTTTTTAGAACCACTGGTCATAAAAGAAACACTACAACCACCATAGTGAATTGGAATTGTGTGTATGTAAGTGTTCATTTTATTTTGTCTTCTCACCTGTGGGATGCCAGACTTCTTTAAGATGTCAGTAAGTGTGGACACCACCTGTGTATAGGAGGAGCAGTCATGTGCTTTCATCTGTAAATAGTTGGCGCAGTCTCCACCCAGTTGTTTAAGACACTCCTCTTCATGTTGTGTAAGTGTCTCCCCCTCAGTGACATGACCAGCGAAGCGGTGTAGAAGGTGGCGGAAGTGGTAGTTATCTTTGATGGCCTGGCTAGGCTCAGGGGCTTTGTAAGTACCTGCTGGAATTGTTGCTGCCAACAGGCTCAAGCCCATTTTGTTCAGGATCTTATTACCTGAAAGATTACAGGAAAGCTGACTTAATCTACTGTGTTATATCGTAAAAACAGGACTCATATGAGAGGCTTATACAAAACATGCCCATGTTTGTTTGAAACCAAAGTATACAGGTCTGGTATCACTCATTTTCTGTAACCACTTGGAGCTGGGGCAAGAGGTAGGGTACACCCTGGACAGATCGCCAGTCCATCACAGGGCTAACAGAGAGACAGACAACCATTCACACTCACACCTACAGCCAATTTAGAATCACCAGTTAACCTAACCAGCATGTATTTGGATGGTGGGAGGAAGCCGGGGTGCCCGAAGAGAATACAGGCAGACACAGGGAGAACATGCAAACTCCAAGTCCCAGTCGGCCCATGGATTCAAACCCAGAACCCTCTCGCTGTGAGGCATCACACCACCAAACTGCTGTACGTTATGTGTGCTTTTCATTTATATCGTATGTATTATTGCATTTCATATATTGTTGATATTTTTGTGTGTGTAAGGGTGTACTCTATTAGACATGCATTTACAGTATGTTCCCTGGAAATATCGCAGTACCTCTTCTTTAAGGAGGTGTGATTTTTTGAATGTTTTATTGTGTCTAAACATCTCAATTCTCCACTTCAACACTCAGTACCTGCCCAAACTTCTTAGCAGTTACTGTACACGCAGAGAAGATTGCAAGTCACTACAAGCCTCCATATCTTTACTCTTCATCAAAATGCTCTCTTATTGCTCTTGTTACATTTACTTTCAGTCATTTATATTGAAGCCAACTTAGCCAGTACCTGTTTTTCTCCTGAGAAAAGAATCTGTCTGTAGCCACAACCACCTGACTGACTTGCTCTACTTGTCGAGTAATGCTGTTCCGGGTGCATAAACAACTATGTCTCATATATTCCTCTTATAAATAGGCACTTTCATACTGCTAAATTTATTTCCTGTCCTGAGCAACACCAGATAAATCCAATCACATAGGTATAAGTCATATTTTCTGTGCCAGGACTCGTCAGATGTTTAAGTTTTCACTCTGTACGTTAACAAGCTCTTGTGGTGCATTACCATACCTGAGAAATCTGTTAATGGGTTTTGCCCATGGTGTGTCTGTGCCCAGTACCAGGCGTGTCCACCAATCAGCAGGCCTCCTCCCTCAGCCACAAAGTTTTGGATTTCCTCCAGATGTGCATCGCTGTAGGCATTGCACACAAACACGCTCAGGTCTTTCCGGAAGTTTGTCTTCTCACACTTCAACCCCGACTTGCTGAGAACTTTGTGGGCCGGATCCATCACTACGCCAACAACCCCTCTGCGACCTTCATCCAACCAGTGTATGGCATTGTTCCAAAATGGAGCCAGCGCCTGTAATAAAGGCAGTCACTTAAGTCATCAGCACATGTTTAATATTTAGGACACTGCAATGAGACAACAGCTGGTGTAGATGTGTTAAAGTGATCATATTCACTGACTAAATGAAATCTATTTGTGAATTAATACGTTTGCGCCAGTCCGATATGAGACTGTTCCATGTGTGTTTTTGACTTATGAGGTTTTAAAAACTCACACAAACAATTTAATGTTAACTCTACCTCTTGTCCCAGGAGTCCTTCATGTGTAACAACAATAACCCGTCCCTGCCCATAGTAGGCTCCTGCAAGGAATGCTCGTCCTTTGTCTGTGGTCCCGATAGGAAAGGTTAGCGGGCCGTGGACAAGAACCTCAGAGGCCAGCAAACCTTTCGGGATTTGAAACTCTGAAACTCCCTGGAGAAGGAACTGCAAGTCGTCTTCGAAATCCTTACCAATTCTGAATTACAAATGGGAGAGAGAGAGAGAGAGAGAGCGATGGTAAGAATGAGATGAGAGTAAACATAATCAAGAAATAAATGTGTGCATTAATTACATTTTTAATATATATTTTTAGTCGCGTTGTTTAACTAGTGGTATAAGTCAGAAGTTAACTTAATTCATTTAGCGTTTTAGAAATAGGAGTTTTACAAACAAACCTTCTTAGGTTGACTGGTTTTTGAATTACATAATTCTTGAAAATTACTTGAAAAATAGCCTCATGGACCAAATTATTTCAAGATTTTAAATATTGTCTTAAATACAAAGCCACAATGTGTAATGTTGTCATGTTATGGTAGCCTATCTACAAACCTTTCAAAATGTTCAAAGAAAGAGAAAAATAAGGTACACTCACACTACAGCCATCCAGGAGGATGGGATCTGAGGATAGACAGGTAGGCTCTCTGCCTCAACATGATGATCAGAGAAGTAGATCCCAGCAACACCAGACACCTTGTTTCCATCAAACAGCAGCAGTGTGTTCTCCTTAGGGTGACATTCAGCCCAGCTCCATGCTTGCCCTCCTATCAGCACTCCTCCTCCAGCTTTCAGAAATGCCACCAGGTCTTTTGGGTCTGAACCCACGCTGTAGGCATCTGTCACATACACACCAACTCCTGGATTGTCACTAAAGGCCCCCACAACTTGTACTTGGAAACTGGATCTGCTGAGGTTATCAGCCACTGCCCTGATGTTTCTATGCACCCCAACAGTGAGGTTGTTTGATCCATCTCCTCTCAGCCAGGTCAGAGCGTTCTCTACCAGAGTAGGAAAGGTGGTCAGGTAGCCTTCATGACCCAGAACTACAATCCTTCCACAGCCGTACAGAGAAGCCGCCATAATGACCTGGCCTCGGCTGTTCATTGCCAAAGGGAAAGCATGGTCTCCGATCAGGACCAGGTCACTGGGAACACAGGGGCCTCGTAGGTCCAGCTCTTTCAAGCCTCTCACCAGAGACTTGTAGGCTTCTTCAAGGTGATTTTGGAAGGGCTGGCTGGACATGATGTGAGGGATTTATTCTCTGAAAACTGGTGAAGAAGCGCAGATGTGTTAATACTTAATGTTTAACAGGTCAAAACAAAATATGATAGCATATTAATATCACTCACCAGTGAGGTAACACAATGGTGGCTGGCCTATAATGAAGTTACACCAAAGTAACTGCATTTACAGTACCAGGAACTAGGTGCCTGTGATTATATGTATGTGCAAGATCGCAAGGGGCCTACATTTATAATTACTACATCAAGTGTATACAAAGCGAAACAACGAACATGTTCTTCAACTCACCTGTGTGTGAAGCACGGAACAGTTTTTCCCCTTGCCAGAGTTAAAAGTAAATGTTACTACGCCACATACAGAAATAAATGAACACAATTACAGTTATGAAGGTGTAGTCCCAGTGGCAATTGCAACGTCACTGACATTGTCACACAAGCATCACTGTTTGGAACTCAGGAAAGTTGCCAATAACACACCTGCAATTACTGCTAAACAACAGAGCTGCTGGCAAAGAGAATGGAACGGAGATGTTTCACGTTTACTAAAACTGTGCCCTCTCTACTTGATGCTTCCAAACACTACATTAGCATGCAAAACACCGCTCTCAGCTTTGGCTGGGGCGGGGGGCGGCTATATAATATCAACTGAATTTAAAAAGCGTACACTCACACTTGTGCAATCACCATCAACATTTTTTACCTGAAGACAAAGTTGTCTGTATCAGGCTGCAGCAGTGTTCAAGAGAAGTGATAAACCAAGAACACTTCGTGATAAGGTGAGAGAGAACTGAGAACGTCCGTCAGAGATAAGAACACTGCGTCGGGCTCCTGGTGATAGTCAAAACCTGAAGGGCAAGAATGGGCCACACAAGCTATGTCAACATTCTCGCTAGGTAAATATTTTCATAAATAGACATGTGGATGTAGATATACCATGGCTGAGATAGGATGCAAACCAAGCTGTTGAGGTCATAGCAAGATATCACAGCTGTGAAATCAATAAATAACTACATACTGCATTCTCAAAAAGAGGCAACATACAGGGACATTCAATGCTACGGATGTCAGAATAACAAACAGTATAATTATAAGAAAAAATAATAAAATCTCACAATATTATGACAGAATTATTGCAGCCATCAGAGTGGCGTATCCTACATATGTATTGTACATATAGACTTTATCTGGATACATCACAGAACCTACAAACCACACCCTGCTATGTTGCTCTACAACATTAAATAATGAATTGATTTAATGAAAAGGCAAAGGTGTGATATGATGAGGTCGGTCAGTTGCAGCCATGCAGTTTAAGTTTAAGGTAACCTTCCTTTATATTACGCAGTCCTTCTGGATAGTTAACCAGATAACACCAATTGTGTGTGTGCCTTTGCATCGTCTCAAGAGGGTCTGTGTTATTTACTGACGGTTTTAATGTTGTGGCTGATCGGTGTACCTCAACTGCGTTTAAAACATTTGAATGTTAACAGCAGTCTACGCTGTCCAGGGATGTGTTTATGAGTGTTGCTAGTCTCTTAAATAAGAATAAGCGAGTGCACTTGACAATATAGTTTAGAACAAAACCATTACAGAGTTAAAACAAACTGCAGTCAACCCACTAGTAACTGATCAAAACACTTAATTTAAGTACAATTATAAGTAAATATGCCAGACAAACATCAGCTAAGTCCGGAAGAAACCTAAAATGTGTCTCGCTGTGCCCAACAGTACTATAAACTTTAAAGCAGAAGGTACACGAAATAACAATGTCGTACTATGAACAGTTAAGTAGATTAAAGTCTATTTACCAGCCCGTCGTCCTTTAAACCGCACATTAAAACAAAGAATAAAGACTATATTCGTACATTAAGGTGGAGTGCTCTTTGAGCCCGTTGCGGTATTAGTCATCACGGAACGATAGTGTGGAGTACGTTTCTAAACGAACATATTTTTCTGACGGACTTATTGGTCCACTGCAAACAAAAAAAACTACTCCGGTTTGGTTTTTGCACACAGACGCCAACTCCGTTACAATGGTTGCATTTCGATATTAAGAAACTAAAGAGGAAGTCATACATAAAATGTTTTAGCAGCGTCTCGCAGTATGCCCGCGTCGTATCTTTCTGCTCATATTGTGTAAAACTAGTTCCTAAACACGTCTACCTGTGGGGACTTTGCTAAACCGCTTAAAGTAACAGGATGTCGTGCACGCTGACTGGCTCGTCTGGAGCCCGGATTCCTCTGGAGGATGGACGAGCTGTGATTCTGGGCCGGGGCCCTGAAACCGGGGTCGCCGACAAGAAATGCTCCAGACACCAGGGTGAGGCTGAGTGGAGCAGGGGTGCTGCTTGTGACGCTGCAGCCGTGATTCGTTATACACCAAGACAGCCATAGTTTTAAACAAGCCGTGTGACTCGTCCCATACAAGAATTTATTTCACTGTTAGTACAACTGCCCTTAAAACGGACTTTTTGCTGTTGGGCTTTCAAACTGCTTAAATGTATGATGTATAAATAGGTTAAGCTCTACACAAACATTCGTACTGAAACATGTTCAAGAGTCCGTGAGAACAGATTTTAATCCTGTGTTTATTTCAGTGAAGGTGGTGGCTTGCTATGCAGACCAGGATGTGGTTGTTACTCAGGTATGTAAACAAACCTTTAACTCCAGCTCAACAATGCTATTAACCTCCATGTGACAGTAGAACTACTTCCAAACTATTTAAAAATAATAATAATGATGCTGATGAGCATACCTTTCTCTTCCCTGTATAGACATAAACCAAACATGTAAATTTATTTGGTTTATGGGCTGTGATATAACCAAGGTATGTCCATGCGTGTCTGATTTTCATCCACAGCTAGGTCCCAATCCCAGTTTCTTGGATGGTGAGAAGCTGGGCCGCGGCCAGTCTGGTAAACTCATCCATGGAGGCACCCTCTACCTGGTTAACCAGAGTCACCCATTTACACTCAACTACTCTCTGAACACCAACGGAGCAGCTTCCAGCTCTGCACAGAAAGGCCTGAAAGCCACGGATAAAACTAAAGCAGGGAGGAATGGGAAAGAAAAAGAGGCACGTTCAAGTCCATTACCCAAGCGCAATATAAAAGACTTCTTTTCTACCTCTCCCATCAAGGTAACACATTTGGCACAATCTGATTATTGAGTTGTAACCTGCATGGTATATTATTTTGTCTGACCTATTTGTTTATTCTTGTAATGTTAAAAAATATCTATATTTGTTAAGAGAGGCTAAAATGAGAGTATTATCATTTTCACCGTTCAGCCATCTAAAAGGCGACTGAGCCCAGAGAGGGGACACCCTGAGGTGAAGCGCCCAAAAAGGGACGAGAAGTCCTCAGAAATACGAATGAAAGAAGAAGAGGAGGATGAGGAGATGGAGGAGAGACTGGCAGAAAAAAAGCTCAAGCATCTGCAGGAACTTGCCGAAAAAGCAGTGAAGGGTGACGGCATCCAGTCTTCGTCTTCTGTGTTGTCTTCAAAGGCGTGTCTGAAGAGCAGCTGGCAGCAGATAGGCAACCTGATGTTTTATACTGCTGCTGGGGTCAGAGGGAGTGATAAGGTGGGGACGGTTTCAAATGAATGGATTTGATGGAAACATGTGATTTATTTACTGTGTTTGAGCATTCATGCAATCCTCGTTGTGGACAAAGCAGGACATGCAGCTTACGTGTCTCTTCTCTGCCTCCAGATTGCTGGGTTCGACATTGATGGCTGCATTATCACCACCAAGTCTGGGAAAGTCTTTCCCACTGCACCAGATGACTGGAAGTATGTCTGCACACGTGTCATAAATGACTGTTCCCGTTTTCTTTTTTCGTCTTTGCATTACCACCTCTTATATTTATTATTTTTTTAATCAAACTTTGTGTTTATTTACCAGGATTCTCTATCCTGAAATAAAACCGAGACTGGCCAGCTTGCTCAAAAAAGGATACAAGGTGAGGAGTAGCAAAATGGTTGTTGGTGTTGCTAATTTTGTAAATTGGCGAGATGGAAGCCAGTGAAATATTATGTGCTCTGGTTGTTTCTCACTGGATTTTCCTGCAGGTGGTTTTCTTCACAAACCAGATGGGAATTGCTAAAGGCAAACTGAGACCTGAAGTCTTTAAGTCTAAAGTGGAGGACATCCTTGCTACGCTGCAGCTGCCCGTGCAGGTTGGTCTTGTTGCGTGTCGAGTCTCTGTACTTATGTTGATGTTCGATGGAAAATATCACTTGGACTCCCTCCTTGTTTGTGTTTCAGGTGTTTGTAGCGTCAGGTCCTGGTATTTACAGGAAGCCGGTGATGGGAATGTGGAGTCATCTGTGTGAGAAGGTAAATGTCAGTAGAGATGCACACACCCATTTATCAACCACACCTCATACATGTGGTTATTGTACTAAAGAAGACTAACAAACAAACAACTGACAGAGAAATTTGCATTTAATTATTTCCCTTAACATTTACTGTTGTCACATTTTAACATTAAACAGTCTCTTCTAGTTTAACTTCATATATATAACTGTATATGCATTTGCATGTTTTTCTAGGCTAATGATAGTGTGGCTGTTGACAAGACACAGAGTTTTTATGTAGGAGGTAAGTACTCTTATGTGTGTGTGTGTTTGTCTGTGTGTGTGTAGTGATGTTTCCACAGTGATAAACAGCAATAGTCTTACAGGAACTATTACTTTGCTTTCTTTGTCTCTTAATATATATAAAAAAGAAACCCTCATCTCACATAAACATGCATGCACGGCATCTGACTTTATTTGTCTGTCCAGATGCTGCAGGACGGCCAGAGAACTGGGCTCCTGGGAAGAAGAAAAAGGACTTCTCTTGCAGTGACCGACTTGTAAGAGTTCTTTTTAGTTTGGTTAAAATTGCCACCCTTCACTTGCTGAGTGTGTATATATACCAATCAGCCACAGCATTAAAACCACTGACAGGAGAAATAAATGACATTGACCTTCTTGGCAATTCAATGTTCTGCTGGCAGTAGACGTGTACCACCAAACGAGACGCATCCACCTCAATGACACTCCTTGATGGCAGCAGTCATCCCCAGCAGGATGCAGCCTGACACAGACACACACAGTTTAGGAACAACTCAAAAAAACATGAAAAACAGCACAAGGTGTTAATCTGGACTCCAAATTCACTAGACCCTGAACTGATCAAGTGTCTATGGGATGATCCACAGAGGCCCCTCCCCTCAACTCATAGCCCAAAGGTCCCCTCTAACAACATTCTGTTACCAGACACCACAGGACACCCTCTGAAGGACCATGTCCATTCTCTGATGAGTCGCAACTGTTTTGTAGTCACAAGGGAGAGATACACAATATTAGGAAGGTGGTCATAATGTTATGCCTGATCAGTGAATCTTGTGTCATCTTAGATTGCTTAAGATTTGCTTCTTAGTGATACTTTAATGAGGAAATGTGCACAAAACTGTCCCCGTTCTTGTTGCTGCAGTTTGCTCTGAACATCGGGTTGTCCTTCTTCACCCCAGAGGAGTACTTTTTGGGCTGGAAGAGTGCCCCCTACAGCCTGCCTGAATTTGATCCTGTGAGTACACTGTGGTCAGTAGCATATGAAAACATGCAGGATTTGTAAGTGTTGCATGTGTCTTTTTTCTGTTAATGAGTTTTTTTTTATCTGAATGAATAGAGGAAACTTGACTCCAGCGCCAGGCTGTACGACCCACCCTCTGCTTCCCTCACCTCCAGCAAGACAGAAGTCATTGTTGCAGTGGGCTACCCTGCATGTAAGGAAAACATATATCACCGTTGTTGTTTCTTCTTCCATCAACTAGCATCTGATCTTGGTCCCTCTTTACTGTCCCCTACAGCGGGTAAATCCAGCTTCTTCCACACACACATTATTCCAAAGGGCTACGTGTACGTCAACAGGGTGAGTGGATTTTATTTATACTCAGTTATTTTGGACTTTTTCAACTACCAAACTTCAAAAATGACGACAATCATCAACATTATAAGGATAAGAATCAGAGTATATGCCATACATTTCCTTTGTGCTCAGGATACACTGGGCTCATGGCAGACGTGTGTGTCGGCATGTGAGCGTGCTCTGAAGGAGGGTCGCAGCGTCGCCGTAGATAACACTAACCCAGACCCGGAGTCCCGCAAACGGTAAGGAAGAGCTGCATCAGTACATGCATGGATACATGTGCGAGTGTGTGCTCTGGCAATATTCAGGATCTGGCTTCAGAAGACTGGGAGTCATGCAGGGATTAAAACTGTCATACACAGGTTTAATCCAGGAGAGTACGTTTGCTGGCAGGGCGGAGATGTTCAGGCACTGTTACACTGAAAATGAACTATGTTAAATGTTAAAAATAGCTCTTAATTTCTCGATTAGTCAAAACATATTTCACACTTTTATAGCAAAACATGTATGATGATAAATGACCTGTTTTGCAATTGCCAAATAAACTGTCATGTGAAACGTTGCATGTCACATATCTGTTTTTGTTCCTGCGACTTTGTTTTCATGTAACCCAATAATCCATGTGGACTGTGCAGATATGTGGACGTGGCCAAGGCAGCAGGCGTGGCTTGTCGCTGTTTCCACTTCTCCGCCTCACTGGAGCAGGCCAAACACAACAACAGAGTATGACTCACCTCTCCACTCTGCCTCTCTTTATGCTTTGTCAATGTTCGTGTTTAATCCTGGTGATGACAAGTGTTTTTTTTGTTTGTTTGTTTGTTTTTCTTCCTGTGCATAATTGCTGCTTCCAGTTCCGTGACATGGCCCCGTCAGACAGCAAACATGCCAAGGTCAATGACATGGTTTTCTACAGCTACAGGTAAATAAAACCAGATTGGAGGAAAAGCATTTTCTTCTCACACTCTCAACAGTTATAATAAATAAGTATAATAGCTCTGAGACTGACCTCTCTACTCTGTCTTGACAGGAAACAATTTGTGGCTCCTGCTCTCTCGGAGGGATTCGCTGAGATCCTCCAGATCCACTTTGTTCCAAACTTCAAAGACGGCAAATCAGAAACCCTGTTTAGACAGTTTTCTGAGGGCTGACTAAACATCTTTTGCTTTTTTTTGACAAGGAAAAAAACAGAGATGATGCCCGGTAAAGTCGCTCAGCAACATCCGTCTAGCCACTATCTATAGCAGATTACTCTATAGCTGGTTGCAGAGGGGGGCCATCCTGGACAGCCTGTCTCACAGCTAACAAAAAACGATCCACATTGACATGCACGCCTCCATAACAGCCATGGAAAACACAAACTCATTAGTACACAACAGGTGTTATTTTTTATTTTTTATTCAACTGATATCCTGTGCAGTGCCTGTCTGTCCTATTTTATATGTAATGAGTAATTACAAAGTGACACCAGAGACGCTAACTGGACTTACTGTGGCCACCTGGAAAACGAGTCTGTTGCACCACTGCTATAAAAGTCACTGTAACTCACTTCGAAAATAAAGTTTTGAAAAACTACTTGAGTATCAGTGCCAGTGATTGGTTCAAATCATTCATATTATATTGTGGAAAAATCCTACAAATCCCATTCCTGCCGACTGTCTGTGCATCCAGCTCACTCGGACAGGAACGGGATCTCATCCCCCAGATGCTCTTTCAGCCACGGCATCAACTGGAAGAGGTTGATGTGAAAGTCGCGAGCGTCAGGAGGGGGTCTGTCACTGGTGTAACGTCTTGCCAATGGGTTGGATAGGTCGCACACATCTATGGTGCCCCAGCTCACTACCCCCACCTGGTGATGAAAGCAGGAACAACATTTGAGAGTGAATACTCAAGCGTGTGATCAAGCTGGTATACTGTAAATATGGAGAAACTATAAGTGGGACCTGAAAGTAGCGCTTTCTCTTTTCCAGAAACAGAGATCCACCGGAGTCACCTTTACAAAAATAGAGATGTGACTGTCAGGTGAAGCCCATGCTGGTCAAAGCCTTTCATGCATTAACTGTTGAATCCCTACCTTGACAACTTATAGCGTCTTTATGTTCTTTGCTGCCCCCAGTGCAAAGGAATCTGTCAGGTACATACTCATCCAAAGTCACATCTGTGGGCTCTTTTAGAGTTAGCCTGGCCTTCTCCACGCAGCCAGGCCTCTGTAAAATGATGGTTCAACACTGTAACCTGATCCACTGCATTACTGACTAGAAGCATGCAAGCAGCACGCAGCTCTCACCTGACTCTCTGCGTGAATGTGCGTCTCTTTACGGTGTTTTTGCTGATGGATGAAAAGAGCAGGAGTCACCTGGCGTGTTAGAAGCTCCTTTCCTGTTTGCACACATTCATGAGAAGTTATTCGGAAAGTTTCCATGTCGTATCATTATCCATATGTTTACATGAAAAAAATGATATAATAGTCACAAGGCACGTTGTCTCATTTGTTACTGAGCGAGTAAAGGTCACACACTGTGCTGTTCACAGGTAGAGTTGATTATCTTCAGGGCTCGGGAGCCTGCTTTGGTACATGGCAAGCAGATAGGTCTGTTGTAAAATAGAAAACAAAGCACTGGGGAATATTTAATGTTTCTTTTTTAAACTACACAAAGATGAAATATAAGATTTCTTTTTGACCGAACACGTGTTTTTAAGGTATTGAAGCTAACATAGCTCTTTAGTTAGACGTATCTCTGATGACAGTCCTTTTTTTTTTGGCTTTTCTTACCTGGCTTTCCAGGACAGTGGGATGCTGCTGTTAGTCTGTACCAGAGCTATGTCATAGTCGTAGAACTCCGATACATTTCTGTGTTTAAGTGCGTAGACGTTGTAATTTGGGTGCATGATCACTTTTTTGATCTTCACAGTGCCCTCACCTGGAAACCAAAGAAACTGCTTGTTATTTCAATCAAAACTCTAATGGTTTATATATATATGCTTTGCTCCCTCTGTGACGTGAATGTGACTGTTAAAGCAAACGTTATTTGACAACACACTGCTCCCAACACTGAAACAAACTAGACTTGCATGCAGGCATAACACCCAAAACTGTCAGATAATCTCAGAGAGCATTTCTTCAACAGACCCCTCTCCCTCTTGTTTTACACCTCCAGCACATTTTCCAATAGTGACACTAACCATGTTTTACTTCCATTTCCTTTGGCTTCGCTGTGCTCACTCTGGCAAAGCAGTGAGCAGCCGTCAGCACCCAGTTCTGGCTTAGAATAGATCCGGAACAAGGATTTTGTATCTTTCCACCTTCAAGCTGCCAGGGAGGAATGAGGTAATGTGTTAAATTCAATTGATTTTAAGAAAAATCACCATTAACCTTTCAGTGAGAGTGAGAGTTAGAGTGCAAAGCGCTTACTGAAGTCAGCGTCACGTGCCAGGGCTTGGTGAAGGCATCCAATTCCTGTTCCTGAGCTAGCCCACACATGGTCACACCATGGTCACCTGTTTTACGTTAAAAGATCAGTCTAGTTTTGTGTATCAGTAACCATAATGCTGGTATTTTGTTCCACAGACTAATTTTTCCACTTACTGATGATGCTGTTGAACATATTTCCCAGAGCCGTATAGCTTTGCAGAGTGAAGAAGTGCTGCTCTTCACGTTTCTTTGAAGCTAAAGCGTTCAGCTCCTCTTTGTTCACCTGGTCCCCGACGCCAAAAACATACACGTCTGACAATGCAATCACAAATGTACACTGTAAATGGAGGCAAACACGCACTGAGCACACGACAACTTTGTGTGCAGACTTCATGATCGTTCTGTTGAAGTGGAAGTGTAGAGTATTTAAAGCTAAATCCATGTCGTGTATTATATTTATAATGTCATAATACCTAGCCTTCTCTCATCTGTGTGATCTTGGGCTGTTGGGTTGTAGCCCAGCAAGTTCCGGATTTGGGCCAGGGCCCTTTGAGGATTGACCCCTGTGTTAGAGTAACCTGGAGACGGAAAGTCAGCTCTGATCAGACTGTGAAAGATTCTTATTTAGCCTCAACAGCTGGTTTTGACCATGAGTTTGTGAGACTCTTTGTGTGATTCTTACCATCTGTTTCTATGATAATGATGTTCTGGGTCTCGTTGAAAAAGTTCTCGGCACTGTTTTGTATAAAGAAGTTCATCATCTCACTGACGCGGTATAGAGCAGAGTAGAGGTTGGTGCCTGTTTGACGGCCGTGGCCTGTAGATGGGTAAACACAAAAGACAGAATCTCTGAAAATGCCGATCGGATCCTGATCTAGGTAGGAAGAAAGACATTAAATGAAGGAAGGAATGATCCCAGCCCTACTAGCGTAGTTGAACTTCTCCAGAAACCATATGACGTCCTCAGCTTTGTCGCTTATCTCAGAGTCTGTGATGTTGACAATGTCTATGGCCTTGCTAGCAAATGACAACACATGGAACTTCATCTTCACCTCGTAGCTGTCGAGCTAGAAAGAAAATAAAGAGGATCAATCAAAAAGCGAATTCACGTCAATTAAGGTTTTTTGGTGGAGCTCACTTTGTACAGACCTTTCTGATCAGAGCAATGGTGGCGTCCCTGGCCAGATCAAAGTCCTGCTTTTTGATGCTTCCTGAGGTATCCAGCAAAATGTAGATATTCATGCGACTGCCTTCATCCACATGGAAGGTTCGGCCAAAGCCTATGTCGTCACCTTACATACGCAAAGAGGATCGCTGTTTGTTTTTGCAGTTGATTCTTGAGCATTTGTAGAACCACTTTATGTACATTTCATGTTGCACGCTCACTTTTCCTCTTCGAGTCTGGTGAGAGCACATCCATCACTCCTGCAAATGATCCTGCCATGGCTGCAGCTACACTGCTGGGGGAGTCAAAGGTATTTGGGCCTGAAATAAAACACAAAAACATTGACCATTTGTGGTTATGGCCCTAACCCTGATCAACGCTGTTAAAAAAAAACCCAAATCCAAAACACCTTGACACCGCGCCGTTGAGCCACTCCACTCTCTATTCTTCAGGCAAACCCTTTCAGCCGAGCCCAGCAGATCCAGACCGGCCTGACAGCGGTAAGTCACCTTCTCACCAGTGTAGAAATGGTTAGCTGTCCTAAGGGCCCCAGGTGGGATTCCTGGGTCATCGCAGTCACCATCTGAATTTAAATACAGCAGATAAAAATGTACGCTAGCTACATATTTTTGAGGTTGATTCCCATTATGAAAGTGGTATTTGTGTTTTGTCTCAAAAACGTATCACAGAAGAAGATTATGTAGTATGCTGAAATGATTTATGAGTAACATCAGAATGCTGAATCATACAGTTAAAGAGAGTAGATGTTTTGTGTCACATTGACATCCTGCTTTACGGTGTAAACCTCAGTAACTATGATGAACTTGTGTGAGTGAATATTCATTCATTCATCTTCTGTAACCACTTATTCCTGTTAAGGGTCACAGGAATAAGTGGGAACACTTACGGCCAGAGTACCTGGAGAGAACCCATGCAGACACAGAGAGAACATGCAAACCCGAATCCATGGAACCCAGGACGTTCTCGCTGTGAGGCACCTGTCCTAAACACCTCGCCACTGTCGTCTTTCCTCACCGTGGTTATCACAGACAGGAGTGTCTCCGGTCCACTCCCCGGTCAGAGTGCAGTTTCTCTCCGCTGATCCGTACAGGGTGAAGCCTTCCTGGCAAGAGAAGCTCTGGATCATCCCAACGCGGAACCACTGGTCCCTGGGCCAGAAATCGCCATTATCCAGCTGGAGCTGAGCCGGACACAACATGTCTGGGCACGGCAGAGAGAATCATGGTCAGGAGACAGAGGAAGAAAGCGGATGGAGTATCACAGATCACAGCAATAGGAATTATTTTGTGTTGAGTGCGTCGTCATCTAAAATGTAACCTTTGCACGAGGCCACCGTCACAAGCCTGCCAGTGGACGATCTCATAGGCGACCAGTCCCCATTGGCACCGCAGAGCCTGAAGTTCACCGGGTAGGGGTATTTCCCCGGGCCACAGTGATAGGTCAGCACACTGCCCTCCAGGCCTCCCTGTGGAGGAAACGCACGCTCACTTTTACAGTTAAATGAAGTTGCGTAAATATCTCCACTAAAGAGGTTTGCCCTCCAGTACCTTTTTGTCATGACTAGAAAATTAAATTTATTCATTTACCTAGTTTTGCATACACACTTTACACTGAACTCATTTAATTCACAATATTCGTATTGTTTGTTGTTTCTAATACATCACTTTAACTTCATTATTCCTGAATTTGTGGCTGTGTAATTTCTTTTATTAATATTTTTTATTACCCCGTTTAAACTGTTTTTATTGATATATATGTATTGACATAAATTAACAATTTACATGAGAACTAATCAGACATTAGAAGACATACACGTAGGCTATTTAATGTCCCGAACGTCTCTGGTGTGGTTCCCAATATTGTCCTCCTGAATAATGTAAATGAAAAGTGAAGGCTTAAAATGATGTTTACCTGTGAGTAGGTGACATGTCCACCTCTGATCTTCTCTTTGACCGAGCAGTTCACAGGCTGAACCTCATCGATGTTTTCATAGTCGTAATAGTCGTCGGACTCCTGCGGGGACGCTGGAGCACAAACAAGTGTTAAACCCTCATCTACCTGCACTCACTGACAAAAGGAAAACAAGCAAACACGCACTATGGAACTGATCCATGTTAATTTGCCAAATTAAATACACTTGAAACTGAAATGCTCACCCTCCAGGACGGAGACGAAGAGAAGGATCCACAGTGCATGTGTGGCGTACATGATCAGACTTCGTACCAGAGTGTTTCTGTCTTGAAGTGACAGACAGCACGATGAAAGTGTCTATATCGACCTGCAGTAAGCTGCTTTATTTGATGAATGATTACCCATTAACACAGCAGCTCCAAACTGGGAGGGAATGATTGAGCAATTTAGGGCAGAACACAGATTTATACTCACTTTCACTTTGGCTAGCCCAATCTCCAGCTCCAGCATTCTTGAGATGTTTAGAAAGCCTGGAGTGGACTATTATTTTTATTTTTAACATAAAAATCTGTTTCACTTAACCACAATGATATCAAGTGGCTTTGTAACTAATGTAGTTTCAAATATCTAACTGTTTTAGCACTTGCTTGCTAGTATTCACCACAGCAAACTTCAGTCCAGTGCTGTTTTGATGCCAAATCACACAGCATTATTCCCGGACTCAGACAGAGCAGCGTCTGTGCCAGAGTTCTTTGGTTTAAAATGCTGCTGGTGTTTATTTGCACTATTATGTTTGTGCACCTGCTCACTCTGGCCCGAGCTCCCAAGTGTTTCAATCATACATTTTAGGAGCTTTAAAGATCATTACGCGGATTATAGAGATTTAACAGGGACCCCCACCTTCACCTCCACCCCTCACCCCTCCTCGATCCCTACCTGTCCCCTGTCCTCCTCGGGGGCTCAGTCCTCTCAGCTGACTCGGCTTTGCTCAGCACTGTGAAGGAGTTTCTGAAACTCTTTAGAAGGCAGCCACACACACTCAACAAGCAAGGAATACGCATGTTAATATTTTTTTAAGATGAACCGAAGAAAAAGGGGCAGAGAACAGCAGCAAACACAGATATTTTAACATAAATCTGAAAAGTCTTTGACTGGAATTTTATTGTGTTTCTATTTCTCACTTTGACCTGGATTAAGTCGATGGATTTCCAACAAAGAAGTGCACTGTGCCGGAGGACTCAGGGCAGCGGGCTTTCACAACTACAGTGGAGGTTTATAGTCGAAGCAAGAAGTGAACAATGATAGGAAAACTCAGAAAAGTACCGTTAAAATTCTATCTCTTCAAGATTTCATCCTGGACGTTTTCACTACAGCATCAAGAGGAGCACTGATCAGAGTCCCTAGAGACGGGGCAGTCAACTAAAGATGTCTGACCTCAGTCAAGTTGCTGTGTACTCAGACACCTCAGATATTTACAAGGTGAGAGTGGAAGTTTAATACACTTTAGGTGAAGAACATATAAGTATACACATATACATATAAGTGACATTTTGAATTTGAGATGAAGTCGAATGCCAAGTTTCATGGAACTCTCCTACACCAGTCTCACTTGTATAGACCTTAACTTACGTATCAGGCCCTACAACCCCAAGGAAGGAAATACAAGTAGACAAGTGGATTATGATAATGTCCTGTTAATGTTAAAAGCATTTTATAAACAACCGGAAACATTTTAGGAAAGACATGTGGAATTTCAACACATTCTGGGTCTAAGTGTTGTGTTATGTTCACAACTCTTAGTGGACAATTTTACTGAAAAACTACAGTTACTGTTTTCTGAAATGCAGCCCGCGAGATTGGACCTTCTGGCTGGCTGGTTTTAGCCCACAGGCCAAAATGTTTGACACCCCTGCTCTTTGGGGAGTTGCGGAGGCTGGACTCTACTCCAGCTGCCACTGGGCAAGAAGCAGGGTACACCCTGGACAGGTTGCCAGTCTGTGGCAGACAAACAACCACTCACATCTACAGCCAATACAGTCTTTCTAATGTGGGAGGCACTAGCCAGCTGGCAGATTTGAACCCACAACCCTTCTTACTGTGAGGCGACAGTGCTGACATACAGACCTTTTTCACACTTCCACATTTTTCAGCCAGAAATAGATGAGGACCTGCAGCGGACGTTTCGGTGAAATGATGACAGCATGGTGATTTCTGCAAACTCTCTCAAAGCTATTTTCAGTCTGACATCTGGCATTTGCATGGCAACAGTGTGAAAACAAAGGGGTTGTTCATAGTGATAATCCAGTAAAGAATGAATGACTGAATCGGCAGCTTTCAGCTCTCGTAGCTGTCCTGCAACCCTCCTGTTTTGGTTCTCTCTCTTTGCTTCAGGCAACAGCACATAGCAAATACGAGAAGACCACACTCTCAGCACAAAAAACAAAAGACAAATGACCAATCAGGGAAGTGTTTAGCTACAAATGAGTCAGACCATTTTCCTAAGGAGTTGTGATAACACAAGAGATAGAAAAGAACCAAAACAGCAACTTAAAAGGTGATGAAATGTAGTATCATTAGGCTGCCTGAATGAGAGCGAGTGGACTGGGACCACAAACAATATATTTTGCACACTGACATGAATGTCTGCAATAGTCAAACTTAGCAACTACAAGTCATGGCCACCAAAGACAGAATAAAGCTGTGTGTGTTTAAATAAAAGAGACAAGACATTCCATTTTTGCTGTTAAATTGCTTTTCAATCAACAAGCTGATTGTTCGTCCCTCGACAGAATGTGTTCTGCAACCCCGCCTTTGAGCTCGAGGGGGAGCGAGAGGAGAGGGTGGAAGGGTTCAGGACGTCCTCATCAACTCCTGAACCAATCAAACCGCCAGCAGCCAGTGAGTCTTGGCATTTATTAGTGTGTATGTGTATAGATTTCAACTTTCTTTGTAAAAAAATAAGTGAGTGTAAATATGCTTATCATGATCAAATGTGATTGCATGAGGACTAAAGGTGCTGTAGTGTGTATATATTAGTCTTATTCAGGCTGTGAAAAGAGCATAATTCGTGAATTCCATATTTATAGTATGTATTTACGTTTTCAAATATCACAGCTTGGACTTGGAGTTTGACTTGTCAAACTTTTGTCTGGTTGCACAGCCAGTTAGTTTTTAGGTTTAGAGGAATGGATAATTCAGTGGTAGATTTTGTCCCAGCTTTGGATGGGACACGGATGTACGGTCATTAAAGCGGGTGAACGTCACACATGGTTGTGTTTCAATAGCAGCAAGTATGAAAAAACAACAACAACAACAACAACAAAAAACATCTTAAATGCAAAAAAGTCAATTATCCAGAGGGTTAAGGTCAGTAAGGTTTAGACATTTTGTTCAGCTACACTCCATAGGATAATAATATGTATGTGTTTTGTGATTCAGGCCTTGGCTGGGGTCTGTTTGGGGTCTGTGTGATGCGCCTGCGGGGACCGGGTTGTAGCTGGGGGGTGGTGGTGGTGGTCTCTGCCCTGCTCCTGCTTACAGCACTCGGACTCGCGCTGGCCATCATTCTCACACGTGAGTCTTGGCTATACCTCAAAACATACAACAATAAAGAAATAACACAAACTAAATGATTTTAGAAAGCCATATTCTATACTTATTGTTCCTGTGTGTACGGCCATTCTTAATGAAAACATGAAGTAGCATCATTTTACCAATGCAGATGTACTTTTACTGGGCAGGTTCATAAATATATAGGGGCAAACTATTCTAATCTCATTATGGATACCATCTATTGTACTCTAATAAAAAAAAAAATTCAGTGGGGAGAGAAGAGGTTTCTGTTATTTATTTTTTCCTCATTTAGAAATAAAAGGCCAAGCAGTGGAGGATCAGATGCTGTCCACCAGCACTCCAGACCCACAGAGTGCAGGAGATGGAACGTCCCATACTTTACCAACAGTCCTGACCAACAGAGGTCAAGCGTACAGTACAGCTGCACCCCAGCCTGCCAGAATCCCCCTGTCTGATACAAGTAGGTCAATCCTCACCAAGCAAAAATGGGGCTTTATCGTTTTCGTCAGTTTAAGGCATTCTGCTCTGCCTCTCAGGTTGTGGAGGCGTTTTGACCGACTCTGAAGGTAGTTTCAGTTCTCCGAACCACCCCGGCTCCTACCCCCCCAACTCGCTGTGTGTGTGGGTGATCCGGGTCCCACCCCCCTCCTTGGTCCAGATTCATATTTCCTCTTTGATGGTAGAGGGACCATCTCCTTGTCTGTTTGACTGGCTAGAGGTGCAAGAGCAGAAAGAGCAGACTTCTGTGGTCACCAGGTGAGTCAGGACCCGGCGATACTGACAAAATAGTTCCTTACAGTCCCACGCTACACTGACTCTCCTTAAAACGCAATGCTTCTGCCTGCATGTAGGACCTCTGTATTCCTACAAACATGTTCCATGTTCAGAAAAATGATGTTGTTGCCTCGGATTGTTGGTAGATGGCGCTAAAAGTCTGTGTATAATCGAAAAGCACTTCTGGGTATTGGAGGCTTCTGGGAAAAAGTTTCATTTCATGAGAAGAGTCTGACCTTTTTGCTTATTTACTTGCATTCTTGGAAAGTGTCGTAACGTGATTCATGAAATACTAAAAATAATACGTAAGTCCCTCTCTCAAATCCTGTTGAGAATTAATAGTTGCAGTGTTCAAAGTTCAGTCCAAAGCTGTAATGGAGAGAGGGAGAAAATATAAGATTACCTGAATTAATTTATCTCCCACAGGTTCTGTGGAAACGTGGCTCCCCCAACAGTCAACACAAACAGCAGCACGGTGTGGGTCACCTTCCGCTCCGATGGCAGCATCGCAGGCAACGGCTTCACAGCGCAGTACAGGGCCATACTGCCTGGACACAGTCAGTAGCAGTCTGTATGTGGACGTACAGGCATTGCCAGGTCCCTTTGCAGCCATACGCATGTGTCAGTCTGTATGTTTTCTCAGAGAGCTGCTCCAGAGAGGAGTTCATGTGTGACGGTGGTCGCTGTCTGCTGCCCGTGTCTTTGTGTGACGGTCATCCTAACTGCCACGACCAAACGGATGAGGCAAACTGCAGCCTGAAACATAACGGTGAGAATCTGAAAATGTAAATCAAATACACCGGAAAAGGCCCAAGGACACAAGAGTGGACTTTCCTCCTTATTTTACAGAATGTGGTGGGCAGAGGTTTGGGCCATACGGTTATGTGGAAAGTCCAAACCACCCCAGGCCTTATCCTCACCAGCAGGTACATTCAGAACCACTTGAACCTCCCAAACACTGTCCCACCCTGGTAATGACAGGACGGGGACACCTGTGTTTTTCATTTCATTAATTTTGCATTTTTCAGTTGTGTATTTGGCGCATATCTGTCGACGAGGGTCATGTCATCACACTGAGCTTCAGAAACTTCAGCCTGGAGACTCAGGACGTGTGTGAGTTTGACTATGTGGAGGTGCACGACAGCGCGAGCACAGGAGCGGGAAGAGTGCTGGGACGGTAAGACCTGAGGATAAATGGGTGCCTTCCTTTATGTGACTTATGTAACAACCAGTTTTCTGAAGCAACTTTTGTTTTGTTTTGTCAGGTTCTGTGGTACCACCTTCCCACCTGACCTGACCTCCTCTGGCCCCCACATGACTGTGGTGTTTGTGGCTGATGAGGGAGTGGCTGACAGCGGCTTCAACGCAACATACCAGGCTGTGTCTGTCCTGGATAGTGAGTTGTTGTCTTTGTAAAGCGAATCCATATTTAACCAATGTGCTGCAGCCTCCCTCCTTATCTCTTTTTGACCATCTTCCATCTTTTCTCCCTGCGTCTTTGGCCTAGATTTATTCTTTTCATGCCATTTTCCTTAAATTCCATTTATTTTTTATGTTTTCTTTCATCATGATCTCCTCTAAACTGCTATAAAACTCATACTTATGTCTTTAAAGGGACATGTGGTCCCAGCCAGTTTGCCTGCAGAACAGGTGAGTGTCTTCATCAGCAGTGGTTGTGCGATGGATGGAACGACTGTCCCGACGGAGAAGACGAACAGCACTGTGGCAACTCCACCTACCCTCCCTTCAGTGAGTGCATGTTATCTTTGACCTCGATCGGAGGCAGCAGTATTTTGTTTCCACTGCCACTGAGATGACACGGGAGGAAGTTTGTTGTTGAATTAGAGGTGTGGAAACAACTGCACGTTGCTTCTTAGAATAAAAGTACAGAATATAGAAACCTCACTGCTGTCTTTTCCAGTTCTTATCTGTGCATTCACTATCTTGAAAGCTATTCTAGTTTAATGGGAGTACATTAATGTTTTCCCCTCACCTTGAAACCAGCTTCATCCTGCGAGTTCATAGAGGAAGAGATGTGTCAGGGACTCAGCTACAACCTCACCTCCTTCCCCAACATCTGGCTATCCATTTCTGACCAGGGAGAAGCTGCCACCCTCCTACGACAGTATCGGGTAAAAGTTCCATTCATTCCATTCTACTTCAAAAAGTTCCACTGTTTTGAGCCAAACATTTTACCTCTCCGTTTGGTTCTCTAGGTGCTGATGGAGCTGGCGTGCTTTGAGCCTCTACAGCGGCTTGTGTGTGGGATGTTTTTTCCCCTGTGCAGTCCCCATGGAGGCGTCCTGCAGCCCTGCCGCTCGGTCTGCTCTCGGCCGAGCAGCAGTGCAGCCAAGCCCTGGATCTCTTCTCCTTCAGCTGGCCCTTCAACTGCCACCTTCTCCCTGACTCACAGGACCCCATGGAGTGTTCACTGCCTTAAAGCTTTAACAGCTGTGATGTTAGTGCATCAGATCCAGGACTGTTCCTCCAGAAAAACACTGATTTGCACCGACCGGAAGGACACATAATGCATGTGCTAAATACATTGGACTTGAAGTGACACCTTTGAAATAGATGTTAAGGATATAAAATGGGTTTAAATGGTCGTTTAAATGACTCTTTGCTGGCCTTCTAATTGGTCTGCTGACCATCAGGGGACTCCTATCCCTTGTCAAGTCCCAACTTCCTATGTTAGTGTTGCTAACTCAGACAAGCATTAGCCATGTGTGCGCCCATTCCTATAGAAAAAATATTAACACCTGTTGACCACGTAAGCATCAAACACACAAAAACGTACAGTCCACAATTATGGGTTCAGGAACTAAATATATATGAAAACTGAAAAACTAGAGACTGGACAAGTCATTTTTCCCGTGTCTGCCAACATCATCACAGCCGCTTACATTAGCACAGGATTAGCACAGCTGCTAACATTAGCACACATATATTCAATGGTTTTCAATGAGAATGGTGTGTTGCATTTGTATTTTATGTCTAACTTTGCAAAAGTATCATAAGACGTCATGACTTGACAAAGGGTAGGAGGCCTCTGGTTGGTGGTCAGAAGGGAAGCAAAATAAAATGCTTTTAATCTCCAATAGGAATCAAAATGTACTCTCAGTTGTGTTTTTCCATTATTTATTGGTTCAATGTCAATCATGTAAAATAGTAACTGATTTAACAATACAGAGAGAATACTTTCAACACAAACTTCATTGCATTGTTATTAACAATACAAACCTTCACAGTGTGCTTCTATTTTATCGTGTTTGTAACAGTCCAGATCTGTTCTAGTGTCAGACAACACAAGCAAAAATGCATGGGCTGAATCAAACTGAAAGTCATGGTTATGGCTGTGCTTTTCTGACCCGACATGATGAAATACAACAAACTCAAATCTCATGTGATAGCCGGATCTCAAGTAATCACTGACTTAACTTATTAAAAACCGAAAGGGCTAACTGTTGGTGAAAGAAAACTGAAAATTAAAAGATTTTTTATTTTAAAATTAAATAAGTGTTGAATGCGTATTCAAATGAGAATCAATCAGGTAGTATGAGCAATGGCTCAGCCATTAGATGTAGTTACTTTATTTGTCATCAGTGCAGCTGGTCTCCATCTTACACCTAAACTAGTCAATAGATTATTTAGCACCCGAAGCTCAGAAAGTGCACAAGAGGAGATAGATTTCTCATAATAAACCCGCAGAAGAAATATATAATAGATGGGTGAATGTTTTGTGATTCCTGGTTGGATTTTGCTACACAAAAGTTGAATGTGAACCTTAAAGTGCGTGAAGTGCGTGACTGAGCCGTTATGGAGGGACAATAAGTTTTAGGGTATGGTCGAGGGCGACAGCAGTCAGGCCCCACACTCGATGTTTTCCATTTCGAAACACTGGTAGTGTGTACCCATACTTGTCTCCGGTGCGGAAGTGTGTGTAGCCACGGTTCTGAGGGTTGCATAAGTGGGACAAGGACATGGTGAAGATCTCCTCCACCTGAGGGAGGGGCCAGACAAACAAAGCACTTATTATAATGGTAGATACATTTTTTTGTGGTTGTTAGTGTGTAAATTTACTTTGCTTGTTTACAAAGTTGTCAAAGACAAGTAGACAATAAAAGGAGCTTAAGTGCAATCAAATTTCTTAGACAATATAAAACTTCGGACAGATCATTTGGTCAAAGTAGGTAAAATGATCATAGAAAGCCTCTGTTGCATATGAGGGCATTAGTGACTCTAGCGAGATTTAACAAACATACAATCCCCAAGTACAAAACAATTTCAAGCAGATATACAACATAGGATGACGTTACCTCTCCGGGGTTTGGTTTGAAGGCCAAATCTTCAAGAGGGCCGAGGTTAGCCAGCACGGGAGCAATCATCATCCCTGACTGGAGAGTCACAGAGAACACCGCAGCATCAGAATGAGATTATATATAGCTATATATATATAAAAAAAAAAAAAAATATGATGTGAACAGTTCTGAAAATGTAAGGGCTCACCAGTTTATGTACGAGTTCCCATTCATTATTTTCATTAACATTTATGTACTAAATAATCAGTCCATAAACTGATGACTATAAACCCATTCTAAATGGATAATAATGAAATTTAATTTTGCAATCAAAACAAATAGCTAAATCAGTTCTTAAAATGCAGTACTGCTTCACCCCAGATACAAAAAGTCGAATGTCAAATTTGTTATAAAACCGATCAGTCACTCACCATGTCCCTGAGAGGCTTCAGGATGCCCCAGACCCTCTCTGTTGCCACATTAACACCCAGCTCCTCCCGGGCTTCCCGCAATGCTGTGGCCACTACATCTTTGTCTGATGGGTCACTCTTTCCTCCAGCAAAGCTACACAATAACAAAAAGGAGGGGGGTAAAAAGATGCCACATTCAGTACTCCAATATGCAATTTTAAAAACAGGATTCCATGTTTGTTGCTTTCCACTCACCTGACATCTCCCTTGTGTCTGCCCTTCAGGGTGCTGGAGCGGAGGGTGAAGAGGAAAGCAGGCTCCCCTTCAACAGAGCACAGAGAGACCAGGACTGATGCCCATCTCCCCTGGTTCGGACTTGCCTCTTTTTTCGCCCTTTCTGCCTCATACAGCTTCAAGTTTGGCACAAGCCTGTGTCGACACCTGTTTTCATTCTCAGGGGATAAGCAGTCTCTCCAGGTGTCTGCCACACGAGGGGCAGCCCGATGAACACTTCTGGTTTGGTGATAACAGTCGCTGTGTGGTGGTGATCTATTGTGAAAGTGTCTTAAAATTTGCAGTGTTGAGGAGCTAAAACGTCTAAGAAAGTGCTCCCTATGGTGTAAATGGCTTTGAAGAAGGTTACATTCAGTCTTACTGGTGCAGCTGCGAGAAGGCAGGCTAAAATCCCAAGGCGATCTCCAGCATTTACTGAAAGTTGTGTCGATTAAACAGTTCCAGTAACTGCTAACAGGATCAGACGCTTGTTTAGTTGCAGATTCTGAAGGCTGAAGATGGCTTAATAAAACGGCTTTGGATAGGATACACTTAAAAGAAGCTCCTCTCAGCTGATACCCGTCACAGTCCGCCCTATAAAGGGACAGCTGTGATGAACGGCAGACTGTCTCTGTGGGCAATAATGACCCATCTTTGCTCCTGTCATGAATTTCTTCATATCTCCTCCTTTCTTTCACATGATTTGCTCCCAGCCGTCCAACATCAATATGCTCGGAGATAGCAGCAAGGTGGGCCTCTCTCAGCAGCAGCAATGACCTTGTGGGACAGGACCAAAACAGGATCTGAGGACCCCTAAACATCCTGTAAAAGAAAACAGAAACATAAAATGAATTACTTGTCGTTTCCACTGGAATGATAACACGATAGTTGAACCAAAACTACGTATCACTACCTGCAGAGGTGGTGAGGAGTGATTACATCTAAGAAAGTGAACAGAAAGCAGGCAAGGCAGGTCGAAGCCCAGCTGATCTAAACTCAGATTCGAGTATTGGCCAGTGCTTTTAGGGATTTAGTAACTCTCCATTTCTCCACGTTCAGCTGTTACTCCCTAAGTAGGTGAAAGGTTATATGTCCCTTTAAGTCACTGTCCAACTTTAGCCCATTTACTGCTGCTGCGGTTAGTTAACTAGTTTGCTGTGCTGTAGTTACTTGTCAGCTATGTCGCTAATAAAAAAACTAATTGACATCATAGCTTCTCCGCCACTAAATAAAGCCATGAAACACAGGTACAAAAGCAGTCAACATCTTATCTGTATTTTAAAGAGAGTTGTGTGCGCGAGCGTATCCGGCTAACTGTTTCAGCTAGCATACATATAGCAAAACAAAAAGCTAACAAGCTAATGACATCAAATACCAAAGCTAGAATTACGATTTGGCCGATGCCAAGTAAGCGACATGTCCCACACCAACTCGTATGATACGGTAATACTCCAGTTTTAAAAGTAAAACGTTATTTAAAAGGGGATAAACACTCACCTCGAAAGTTGAATCAGCAGCAGCTGGCTCCCTCACCCAGCAACTAGCCGGCTACCATTGGGCAATATGGCGGCGGGTGGCTTCATAAGCGTCAGTGTTGCCCTCACTGCGCTGCGACGACGCCAAGAAGATTGTTTCACAAGTCTAACGTGAATTAGTTTTTTTGCGCATAAATGGAGGGAGGGGGCGAGACGGAACCGTTTATCCACATTATTTAGTTGTGAAATCACGAGGACCGTCCCAATCACATGTCCTTAGAGGCGAAAAACTAGTCTGTCTTGTTTGGCCTGCGAATCAGCTACTCATGGTTCCTTCCTAGACTAAATGATGAGTTTCAGTAGCTTTGGTTTCTAATAAGCCTATCATATAATTTGCCAGTGTAATTTTTTAAAACATTATAGCCTATGAAACCTTGAGGAGTTGAACAGTTACTTTAAGTAGTTTCCATTAGTTCAGAGACCTACCAAAGGATTTGACAAACTAGGAAACTGTGACATAATCATAAGAAACTCCCCGTCTCACCTGTTTGACCAGTCCCACGCCAAGCCTATGTTGTTTCAGCTATTTTAGCAGCCTGTGATTCATTTGAACTGGCATTTAGTCTTGACATCCTTGTGTCTTTGCTTTAAATTTTCTGCTCCACTACAAGTAATTCTGTATCTGTAACTTGTTCTTTCTCGATTGCACCGAGCACAACATGGCCTCAGCCTGGTCTGAAGAGGAGAGCTTTACCTGTCCAGTATGTTTGGATGTTCTGAAGGATCCAGCCACCCTACCATGTGGACACTCGTACTGCTTGGCTTGTATCCAGGGCCACTGGGACAAGAGAGATAGCAGGGGCCAGTACAGTTGCCCCCAGTGTAGGCAGGTCTTCAACCCACGACCCTCGCTGGCCAAGAGCACTTTGCTAGTGGAGGCTATGGAGAAGCTGAGAACCAGTAGCCTCAAGCTAAACGCCGCCACAGCTGCCACCTCGGCCCCACCATCGATGCCCATCTATCTGGAGGTCCTGCCACACAGAGAGCCGCGACAGGGCAGCGTATACCCACAGCTTCCGACAGAGGAAGCCAGACCCTGTCCTCAACACGTGCGACCCCTCAACCTTTTTTGCCATGATGACAAAGAGAGCGTCTGTGAGATATGTTGCCAGTATGGACACAAGGGACATCATGTGCTCAAACCACAAGAAGAGAGAAAAGAAAGACAGGTATGTCACTGAAAGGATACGATTATAGCAATATGAATTATTGAAGAGTAATGTTTTTAGTGTGGCTTTCCTGACACCCTTTGTCTCGTCAAAAATGAGATGCACGTAGATGAACAACCATGTTGGCGCAAGAGCAACATTTCCAAAATGTAGTTAAACTTGAAGGACTTGTAAATCAACCAACAGTTGATTTTCGTCTGTGTATTCTTGCCACTCATTTGAAATGGTCATCCTCTTTTTTTTTGTCTCTGCAAAAATATTTTGTATTATTTTGTTAAATCGTCACTGAATTATCCATCATGGTTTGGGTTTGTGTGTGTGTGTGCAGAAAGAGCTTCTGCAGATGAAGACAGAAGTAGAGTGGAGAGTCCAGGAGACTGAAAAGAAGCTTAAGACGCTCCCACATTCTGCCCGTCAACACAAAGTAAGTAGAAAGTATGAGTGGTCTAGAATCATTTTCTTTTAAGTCCCCATTCCTTCCTACTGGGCTGTAGTTTTGTTTGTGACATGTAAGTTTCTTCATTCTTGGTATCCTTGCCTTCCCCTCCACACTCCTAGGCCTTGGTCCAGGCTCTTGAGAAGGAGAGCACAGATTTATTCTCTGAGATAGTCAAGAACGTGGATCTAACCGGCACACAGGTTGGTGAGCTCCTAAGCAACCATGAGTCCTCCTTAGGCAGTCAGGTTGAAGGGCAGATTCACAGACTGGAGCAAGAGGTGGCCCAGCTCCACTGGAGGAATGAGGAGCTGAGCAGACTGGCTGACATTCAGGACAACGTCTGCTTCTTGAAGGTAACGAGTGATGGGCAGGGTCTTTCTGCAAGATCATTTCTACATTTACAAGACCAGCTGATTTTAACTATGAAACATTAACATTTGTACGTCTCCAGAATTTCTTCCTCTTGGAGCCACTGGGTGAGATGGGTTCCCCAGGAGAGTCTGCGCTGAGTAAGGAGGAGGCTGCGATAGCTTCCATCCGCTCAACCATGAAAGAACTGCAACAGTCAATTCAGGGACTTTGCAAAGCCACTCTGGACAAGATTGTTACATTAGGTTTGTGTTTCTCTTCTCTTCTCTTCTCTTCTCTTCTCTTCTCTTCTCTTCTCTTCTCTCCTTCAGATTGTCAAATATTGTCTGTTCCTTGCAGTGAATCTTGACCCTGTGGCTTCAACTTCCAATGGTGCAGCAGCAGCAGCAGCATCCTCAACACCAGTTGATAATTCTGGTCAGGCTCAAGATACAGGTAACTTTCTCCAGATCATACAGTGCAACACAAGCGCAGAATGCATTCAAGCTGAAAACCAAATGTGTTCTCATCATTGACACGTGTTTCTTTCAACTCCTCCTCTTTTCTGTAGTGTGTGAGTCAATAACAGACCCTCCACCATTGCCACCTCCACGATGGCAAGGTAATTTACTTTGTGGACGATATACAGTATTTTGGTGGCTGATCAAACAAATGCTCTTTGACCTGAAGACTGAAATGTGATGAAATATTTTATTGAACGTGTTTTTCTTTACTCAGGGCATGTGCCACCAGTTCCTATGGGTCCTGCGGGTCCTGTGGGTCCTGCGGGTCCTGCGGGTCCTGCGGGTCCTGCGGGTCCTGCGGGTCCTCAAGGTCCTGTGGGTCCTCAAGGTCCTGTGGGTCATCTGGGTCACCTCGGTCCTCAAGGTAAGAATAAGAAATTCTGCAAGAGTACATGATTTTGCTGATGTTAGATGGAGCCATGGAGTTGGGATGTTCTTTCATTTACCTGTTCCCTTTGTTCCCTTTCTTTCCATTGCTCTGGACATGAAGCCTCAGCCCCACCTCCACCCATCCTTCCTCGTCGTCAAGGTAAATGCATGAGTACAGAATGCCTTTATATGTCACTCCACCAATTTTATTCCATGAAATAAATCATGAGTGGGAGAAGACACTGCCTACAAGTAAACGAAGGACTTCCTTGTAATGTACTGATTATTTTGTTGTTGTTGTTTCTCATTTTGCTCTTAGCTTCTCATGTAACAACCGTGGAACATGTGAGTCCAGAACCAAAAACCAGACAGGAGATGCTAAAGTGTGAGTCTGTCGTACTCCATTATAAAAAGCAGAACACAGGCCACAGGCCAACTCTTGTTTTGTCGTCTTTACTAAAATCCATTCTCTTCCTTTAGTTCATTTTGAACCCACCATGGACCCAAACACGGTGTATCGTCATGTGATGCTGTCAGATGGCGGTCGTAAGGCCACCATGCGGTCTGAGAACCTGAACCCACCAGAGCATCCTGAACGCTTCCAGTTCTGGAGGCAGGTTCTCTGCAGAGAGGCCCTGGCAGGGAGCCCTTACTACTGGGAGGTGGAGTGGACTGGCCATAAGGTGAATTCATACACATTAGTCAAAAGAAAAGTATGGTTCAATAAATTAATAGAAATCTGTCAACTATATTTTCTAGAATGCTATGTAAAATTACATATACACCGATCAGCCACAACATTAAGACCCACTGATAGAAGTAAATAACACTGACCATCTTGTGACAATACAAAGAGAAGCTAAGAGCAAGTGTTGACCTGGCCTCCATAATCACTAGAACCCAAACGGATCAAGTATCTGTGGTGCACACTGGAAAAAAAGCCTGATCCACAGAGACCCCTCCTCTCAATCCATAGGACCGAAAGGCCCCCATTAACAATATTCTATTGCCAGACACCACAGGACACCCTCCGAAGGCCCATGTCCATTTGCTGATGAGTCAGAGCTGTTTTGGAAGCACAAGGGAGTCTTACACAGTATTATAAAGGTGGTCATAATGTTATGTCTGATTGGTGTATACTACCCTGGGATGGGATCTCCATCCATAAACGGAGACTTCTTTTTAATTTCAGAGCAAAATAGAAGTATCATGGTAATAGGCAGTCGATCCAAAGACAGCTTGTATCCATATTTCTATCCAATTGTGTTTTGTAATTTCTTCCATAATATACAGTATACAGAATCATATTTGGGGACCATCTTTTTGTTTTTTGCATTTAGTGGTAAATTACCAGATAGAAATATGTTAGTATAGTCGTCGTGAGAGTGTTAGCTGTTAGTTGTTAGCTAGGGCAGCTGTGCCTTAGTGAGTAGCACGGGTTGTCCATAAAACCAGAGGGTTTGCATGGACACTGAATACTGAGTTACTCCCAGTTCTTGGCACTGGTGTGTGAATGTGTGTGAGCTTGTGAGACTGGGTGAATATGATATTGCTTTGAGTGTGTTACCATCCACCAAAGTAGCCGATGTAAAAACAGTATGTCTAATCTCACACTCTTCTTGGTATGTGCAAGACAAGTATACATCCTTGAATATTACATACACCTGTTTACTGACATCCGCATTAGTTTAGGTACTGAAGATAACGCTTTACACTTACCACTCCATTTCATTATTGAGACAGCATGATTTGCTTATTTTCCTAACCCAGTTTTCTCTGTCTCACAATGTAGGTCACTGTCGGCGTTGCCTATAAGGAGATGGAACACAAAAGTTCTGATGACAAGAGCCGCTTGGGCCACAATGCTCAGTCCTGGAGCCTCTACTGGTCCGGAACTGGCTTCTCCTTCTGGCACAATGGCCAGGAAAAGCTGCTGGGTTCACCTAAGGCCAAACGGATTGGTATCTATTTGGACCAGCATGCTGGTGTTCTGGCCTTTTATGGCATTGCTAACAACCAGGCTAACCTCATTCACAAGCACCAGGAACAGTTTACTGGCCCCCTGTACCCAGGATTCAGGTTTTGGGGAGGAGCGGGGGCTACAGTGACTGTTTGCCAACTGGTCTGAGTTGTATATGATGAATAGGCTGCTGCTTTTTCACTCATTTGCCTGATTATTAGGCACACCAGTGAAAACTAATGCATTCTAATAAAGCAGCCCTGCACTAAATCCTCCTTATTGACTGAATGAATGTTCAGTTGACATTGAAACAGCATCAGAAAGATTTAACAGTAGGATCATTTTAGAGGATGTACTTTGTGGTGCTAAGATGTTAGGCAGGACTGCTGAATGTATTCATTTTCACGTAACCTACTGCTGGCAAGTGAGCGTATATGGCTTCCTTGTCTGGTTGGACACATCTGAAATTTGAATAGTGAAGTAAATCTGTTGTTGCCCTGTACCTATTCAGTAACGTCTGATTTGCAAAGTAGTTTAGTTTTTGATTCAAATTTTCTTAATATTTCTTTGAAAGTAAACGATTAATAAATGCTCATTTCATCTATAAGACTTGTTATTGTTTTTGTTTTACCATGTGTCAATTTGAATAGTTAATGATTCAGTATTTATTTAACATGTCAAATCTCTGGGCCTTCTTATGTGACTAAAGGAGTAACCCGTATACTGACAATCTTATCTTAGATCCCTATGGCTCAGTGACCTGGATGTGTAAAGCTCCCTCCATAGTTATCTCTGTAGTCATGCTCCCACACTGATTAGGAAGGAAACTATGTCAGCCTCTTTGGTTTTTTGTCAGCTTGGTCATGATTATATACCTTTCAATTAACCTGTGATGAAAAGTCACAATTTAATTAGACCCAAAAGCCTATTTCTCAGCCTGTTAGAAACTATTTTTTGAGTCTTCATAAAGTCTTCAAACATTCATAAATAAGCAACTTGCTTTGTGCCATTTGGTAATCCAACACTATTCACAGGAGGACAATGAGGCACTCATTTTACATGTGGAGACAACAGTTTGTAGTGTCCTGCCCTGATTAAAAAAGTTGGACATATTAGATAGATGGATGCAATAAACACTGGTGGCATGATGTCCTTCAATGCTACTGTGTGCAGAGCATCTGTCTTACATGAGGGATTAGGCAAATCTGCTTGTATATATAATAAAACAATGTCAGTGGTTTACATGTAGCTCAACACTGTAAGGCAATGCCACTTGTACGGTGCTGCACATCTCACTCTGTCTTTGCTTAACAATATAGTCTAACGTGTACTTGAAACACAGAGGAAAGATCTAAATGTGCTGATGAGAACCCCAACCATGTGGACATGTCTCAGAGGAGTGAGGATACCTGACCTACATTGACAACACAAAGACCTGTAGGCTATGTTTTTGTGTCTCTAAAGACCCTCAGTCAATGAAGAAAAGAGTGAAGGTACACAGGTATGAATGAATATAGGGGAAACAGGGAGGAGTCTTTGAAAGCCAAAAGAAAAGAATTGTTGGGAAACATATATATATAGCTGTAACTCTTGACTGTGCATTAGTCTACCTCGTCCTCTACCCTTCTGAAGCTATCGTCAGTTCCCACCATCACGATGCAAGGTGAGAGTTGATTTACTAAGCAAAAAGTTGTAAGAATTGACAGGTTGTAACTGTAGTGGGATTGCAGTGAATGTTTGAAATCTTGCTGGATTGCTGGATGTTACATGTACTGTAGGTGGAGAACTTTTACAAGATTTAGTGATTTTGAAAAGCTTCCTTCCAAGTTGAGTGCTACATATCTTTGCTCTTCTTCTCCCAGCTATTGTACTGCTGTGTCTGCTGGAAGCAGTGTTTGCCCAGGCTAATTATAACTGGGATGGACCCACAGGCAACACAGAAAACAGAGGCGTCGATCTCAACACAGAAGATGGTGAGAGATAATGTTAATCTAAAACTGTGTTGAAAAAAGTGTTTATGTATGTATTATATGCTTTCTTAAATGTGCTTATGTGACCGTGTCTGTTTGCCTTCAGTATGCCTTACGGACCAGGCGTCATGTGGCTGCTGTCTGATGCAGCAACAGATTCACAAGATGAAGATGTTCTTTAACATGACCCTCCATGACCTGGAGATAGAACTGATGAAAACACAAACCATCCTCAACAATGTCAGAGGTGAGACACATGCACAAACAACACAAACCAGAGGAGACTGGATAACACTTAACCTCCTCACTGCACATTTCACAAATATAATCCCTTATTTTTCCAACTGCAAGCTTATAATGCATCTGTTTCTTCCCTTGTGCAACTGCAGCCAGCCGCAGTGCGTTCTCTGTCGCCCTAACAAATGAGCCCAATTTGAAGTGCTTTGGTCCCTTCCGTGATGACATTCTTATTGCCTACAAACACGTCTTCATCAACCTGGGAGGTGGCTATAATGCAGAGACTGGCATCTTCATTGTTCCTCGTTCTGGCGTCTACAGCCTCGCCCTCACCGTCTACAGTGACGCCGGCTCACCTGGCAACACTCTGGCAGCGTGTGGTGCCCTGCAGGTTAATGGCAACGTGGTGGCAGGGCCCAAAGAAAAAAATATGCAAGACCAAGAGGACAGCGCCACTATTGTTGTAGCTCTTCAGCTGAACGCTGGAGATGAGGTGGCTGTCAACTTGCCCATTGGCTGTTTCCTCTGCGATGACAGCAGCCACTATAACACTTTCACTGGTTTCCTGTTGTATGCTACTGACTAAGTTAGGGAGGGGTAGCTGTCACCTGTAACTGTGCAAGATCTAATCTAGGATCAGTCTAATGCATGTAATCCTTCTGAGGTGACAGTCATGCTAATTAGTCCTGTACTCTTCATCATCATGCTTTCACCTTCATTTGGCTTGTTTTATTTCATCATTTCCCACCTTATGCATACCCAACATTACCTTTATTATTTATGATGACTGAAGATTTTCAAGCATAAAAAATCCTATGTAAATGTTATATGCCTGTGCCTATGTTCTATGCTTATTCATACCTGCCTAACATTATGCAAAATAATCTCTCTTTGTTCTCATATTTTTTTGCAGACATGATTTTATGTGTGGAAACATGTGGTCTGTAAACTTACAAGAAAATAAATCTGGATTTTGAGAAAATAATAATGGTATGGTAATTTCTTTTAATTTCCACAACTGAAAGTTTGTGGTATGCCCATTTCTTTACAATAGCACATTTAAAAAGTAACTGCTCAAACAAACATATGCTGACATACCTCAGGTAATTAGGTGGAATGATTGTGTGTGATTGTTATAAGAAACCTGTCACCTTAACTGTAACTATATCATAAAATTGTTATTTTTTTGCAGTTATTAATAGAAAGTGGAGCTGGACTCTATTTCCAATCCTACCATCACAAGATTAGCTGACACCTGGCACTTTAACGTAGTTTTAATTATATTATGAATGACAACCTAAGGAAATATAAATGACACTAAATTAAAACATTTGGTTAATTTTATGTATATTAATCACATAACATATGAATTTTCAGTTTTATTTCTGTTTATTGAACATTCATGAACATCAAATGTTCATACTGGAGTATGCCAGAATCAAGCTCGATATGTCATCAGGACTAGATGGCTTAGAGCTTGAAGCTGGAGAAGGATGGTCGTCCCTAGACAGTTTGTTTTCTTTCTGTCTTTGGGGGCCAGAGGCTTTGTTGATTTTGATGTTGTTGACATCAGTGTTGTGTCTTTGCTGGGTGTGATGCCCGCTAGGCCGAGGATGGTGAGGACGACTTCTCCAGCGTGGGCCATGGAATCTGCCTCTGTATTGTCTCTGTGGCCTCTGTGTTTGTTGGTAGTTAAAACTGTCGTACGACTGGGGCTGCCTCAGATGACTCTGGCAGTGACAACAGATGTGTTCTCTTGGCCACTGCTGTGCAACCTCTGCACGTGAAAAGCGTGGGTAATAGGTTGCCTGTGGGCGTCTTTGGTGATGGGCAGCTCTGTCATGCCTCGCATGGATGGGTGTTTGGTACCTGGGATGACGCTGCAGGGCCCCACCATGAGAGAAGTTGTGTCTATCCCAATTCCTCTGATGGCGGGGATTGAATCTGCGCGTTGCCTTCACCAATGGTTGTGAAGTGACCTTCCCAGCATCTTCTTGACAATCCCCTGGATAGGAGATTCTGCGGTAGCGGGCAGAGAAGGTTCTAGTTGTATCCATCACTCTAGTGGTGGCGGTTCCTGGATCTTTGCCCTGAGTGTTTCCAGTACTAGCTTGTGTCATGGACACATCATCTTCATCTCGAAGTGAATCAGAGATTCTGCGGTACTGGGCAAGAAGGTGGTACCTGCAATGTGCACGCAGTGCCCAGATACCAGAGGAATCCTTTGTGGAGAATGAAGATGGTGGTCTTCTTCTAGTGATGGTCCTGCCAAAGTCTTTATCCTGACATGTTCCAACATGATCATGTACCATGCGTTCATCATTAAGTGAATCAGAGATTCTCCGGTAGTGGGCAAGCAGTTGGTACCTGCGATGTTTACGGAATGCCCACATACCAGAGGAATCCTTGTTGAGAAGAGAACTGGAGTATCTTCGATGTGAAGTAGTAGTTCTTCTCTCCTCTTCTACCAGAGGTCCAGTGGTGGTGCAGCTGACCTCCATCTCTGGTGCAGTAGGGTTGGGGCTGCCAGAGTCTTTGCACTGTGATGTTCCAACGTCATCTTGTGCCGTGGATACATCATCAGTGGAATCCGAAATTCTTCGGTAGTGAGCAAGAAGTTGGTACCTGCGATTTTTACGCATTGCCAACATACCAGAAGAATTCTTCCTCGGAGCTGAATCCGGATTACGACGGTAGTTGGTGGTCTTCCTACTCGTCGCGTTCATCAACGGTGCTCCAGATGTCCCAGTGTCAGATTCACTAGGAATCATAGAGGAAATCCAGCGGTGGTGGGAAAGGAGTTGGTATCTGCGCAATTTGCGCAGTTCCCACAAACTGCAGGATTTTCCTAAATGCAGATAACTGCTGCGAGTTTGAACTTGTGTAGCTTCCATGTTGTCGAGGGTCAACCGTGCTCTAATGAGAAGTAGGCTTTCCAGACGATAAGAAATGATTTCTGACATTTCTGAAGTCCTATTTATAGTTTTCTGACATCAAAGACACTCCAATGGCTTTGATGTCAGAGTTTGTCCGGCTTTGATGACATCATGTCACAGAATGCCATGATACCATTGCAACAACAGAGCCATGGCAACAGTAAAGTCATATGACTTGAAATTCTAGATAAGCATTCCATGTAAATTGACAAATAAAACACAAAAATATACACTGATTAGGCATAACATTATAACCATTGCCAGGAGAAGTAAATGGCATTGACCATCTTTTGGCAATTCGATGTTCTCTTAGGAAACCTTTGGACCTGGCATTTGTGTGGATGTTTCATGTACCCCCCACATAGACCAGACCAGGCACCAACACCCCATAGTAATGACACTCCTTGAGGGCAGCAGCTATCACCAGCAGAATGCAGCCTGGATCAGGCACACACATGCACTGGAATAAGCCTGATCCACAGAAGCTCCTCCCTTTGGCATCAGTAACAAAACCCAGGAGAGTGTGTGCTGGCTCCTGTATGAATTTTAGACATGAGAGCCCCTAGCGATAAAGAATAAGTCTTCAGTTATAAAGTTGCTTATAAAGGCAAATGGGACAGACAAAACAAGGAGGAGCGACATTTTAAGAGGTGGAATAAAACTCAAAGGTTTTAGGGAGGGGCTTTGAGAAAATATATATCCACGACACTTGTCTCAAGATCAGTCTATACACATTTCATCCTTCAAGAGCACTGTCATCATTTATCAGCGCCAGCATGAGAGGTGAGACAAGATAGTGGCATCATCTTTGGAACAGAGATGGCTGGAGATCACAGATAGGAATGACTTTTAAACTTAAAAGTAGTGGATTTAGTCCAGGTTCGCTTGTTTGGTTTTGAAGCTCTTTCATTACCTTGTCACAGAAAACAGAAAAAGGGAAAGATAGTACCATTGTTCAAAGTCATCTTAATGCAACAGACTTTATTCTGACTTTAGTAGAACATGCTCTTTTATTCCTTCCAGCTCTTGTACTGCTGTGCCTGCTTCATGCAGTTTTTGGTCAGGTTACCAAATATTCCTGGCACGGCCCTGCCCAGGACGTACGGGCTTCAGACCCTGATCTAAGCGCAGGTGAGGAGTGGTTCAGCAATTGAATCTGCCCGTTCTGTCAACACCTTTCTGTCCGCCTGCTCAAATCTGCAACCTAATATATTAATGTGTGTGTAGCTGCGTGTCTTGCTGACCAGACGTCGTGTGGCTGCTGTCTAATGAAGGAAAACATGAACTACATAGAGATGTACTTTAACATGACCACTATAGAACTGAGACAGCAGCTGATGACAGCCCAGACAGGTCTCAACAATATGAGAGGTGAGTGAGTGACACAGGCCTGGAAACCAGTGCAGATCATCAACAGATCCACTTCTTATTTATTCCACTAATCTGACATTTTTTTTCTTCTTTGTACCTCCAGCCAGCCGCAGTGCCTTCTCCGTTGCTCTAAACAATCAGAATTCTTTGGCCTGCGTCGGACCCTTTAGTAGTGACATTGTCATCGCCTACAAACATGTCTTCCTTAACTTGGGAAATGGCTACAATGTGCAAACTGGCGTCTTCACTGTTCCCCGCTCTGGCGTCTACAGCCTCGCTGTCACCGTTTACGGCAATAAAGTCAACTTGGCTTCCTGTGCTAGTCTGCAGGTCAACAACAACATGGTGGCCAGACTCAATGAACAAAATGGTCTGGACTCTGAAGACAGCAACACCGTCGTTACGGCCATGCAGCTGAAGGCCAACGACAAGGTGACTGTGAACCTGCTCAAAGGGTGCAACATCTGCGACGACATCAACCACTATAACACTTTCACTGGCTTCCTTTTGTATGCTACTAACTAAGTTAGCTAAGTGAGGCTGATCTGTTTGAATCTGCTAGATGAAACTTTTCTGTTGTGACAGTCGTAATCTATGACACTGAACAAAATGCTCTCAGCCTTATTCTCTTTGCTGGATTCAACTTTTAAACTGAGTAAAGATAAAAAGATATATATACATAAAAATGTATGTTGCTTTTTTCTTTTACCATCTCTGTGGTCTTGTTTGCAACAGTGCTTGATCTTTAGCTGCTTAAATGATGTGATACTAATTGTCTGTAAAATCTCTCAAACAAAATAAACCAGATTTTTAAACAAACTGTCGGTATTGTGGGTTTCTTTTGTTTCACTGTGGTTTTAAATAAAGTGGGGATCCACTAATTACCCGGAGTTGGAATAAAAAACAGATCATGTCATAAAACTACAGACTGACTTATGTCATTAACTATCCTATGGACTATGAAGATAAACTGAAGTGGATACCATTCAGTCTATAATAAATAAACTGACTGACTCCAATAAGACGCACATTGTTTTGTAGTTCATATGTACAACAATAATTCAATTCTGGACACACTATGTCTGCAACTAAAGCACTGAAAGGGTTTAAAAAAGACGTTATCTGGTCCATGCAGTATATCTGTATATCTATATTTTATTGCTTTATTTTATAGATGTTTTAACACATTTTTCTAAACACTAAAAGAAAAATGATCAATAGATCAGTTCAATCAGCCAGTCTATCAAACTAAAAACTTTGATACGCCCAGATAAAAGTACTGCTTTGTAAGGCTGTCAAGCTCGTTTGTGTCTTAGTGTCCAAAAAAATCATCGGCATGGAATCTGAAGTGTCACACGGCTCTTCGAGCTTTGTTTGCAGGTGAGACAGCACTTACACCTGGCTCAGGACAATAGATGGTAACTGCAGCACCTTGACAACACGAAGGCGTGTCTGCGAGATTTTAGAAAGTGAGAGCGCCAGGTGATGGTGATAATACATCTCCAGTTATAGATAATATAAAGGCAAATGGGGCGGACGATTAAATAAAAAAAACAAGGTGGAGCGATGTCAGAAGAGGAGGAATAAAACTGATAGGTAACAAGGGAGGAGCTCACAGAAAAATATATATCCGTGAGTCTTCCTCTAGTGTTCATAAGCTTTGTCCTTCTGAAGCTGCAGTCATTTAGCGTCAGCATGAGAGGTGAGATTCAATATCTTTATACACCAAACATGGATGCCATGCGAAGCTCTTTCTGGTTTTACTCTTTGCTGGTCTTTTACTCTTTCCTCCCCAGCTGTTGTATTGCTGTGTCTGCTTCATGCAGCTCTTGGCTCCGAATATAACTGGGATGGACCCGTCCGCGTAGCTCCAGCACCTGATCCCAATGTGAACAATGGTGAGGAGCCGCTGGCGCACAGTGAGTGTGTCTGCGTTAATTCCCACCTGCAAGTGTATTCATGTGCCTTTGTGTTCAGCATGCGGCTCGGATGAGTTCACCTGTGGTTGCTGCGCGATGCTGCGAAAGGTGAACATGATGAAGACGTACTTTAGCACAACCCTGACTGAGCTGGAGAAGGAAGTTACAAAGACAAACCAAACTCTTAACAATATGGAAGGTGAGTGGTGCATCTTCACAAAGCAGGAAGCCACACAGTTCATGAGACAACACTTCTAACCCGCCTTCCTCCCTTTGCATTTCCAGCCAACCGCATTGCCTTCACCGTCTCTTTATACAGTGGTGAAAGCTTTATGTGCTACGGACCCTTCGGCTTCAACAATATCGTCACCTACAAACACGTCTTCCTTAACAAGGGTGGAGCCTACAACGTGAACACTGGCATCTTCACTGCTCCGCTCTCTGGAGTCTACAGCATCGCCCTCACCATCTACAGCGACGCAGGCTCTCCTGGTAACATGCTGGCAGCCTGCGCCACTCTGCAGGTTAACGGCCAAGTAGTGGCCGGAGCCAAAGAACAGAATACGATGGACCAAGAGGACAGTGCCACTATAGCTGTGGCGCTGCAGCTGAAGGCCGGAGACAAGGTGGCAGTCAACTTAACCAAAGGCTGCTTCCTTTGCGATGACAGCAACTATAATACTTTCAGTGCCTTTCTGCTTTATGCTACTCCATAAGTTAGGGTGGCTGTTTTCCTATTAACTCTTGTCCCGCTAACAAGGTTAGAGTCTGCTAGATGAAATCTTTTTCTGGTGCCTGGTAGTGACCTCATCTCTGCTCTTTTTGGGGGAAGCCCAGATATAAACCAATCACATGACAATTTAACTTGTGAAACTGGAAAGTAAACCCAACCTCATGAATATCATCTTTCTGTAACAACATATATGAGATTTGTAGGCTTAGCGCCCAAGCATCTTTAAAACTACAAGAACTCAAATCAAGAATTTAAACAAAGTATTTGACCTTACAGTTGATTTCAACTGAGAAGATGTGTGTCTACACTGTTGTCAAAATAAAAGTATTGAAACATTATCCTTATGGTGTTGAGCATTTTTATGTTATCTTGATACTTCATAAAACTCTCTGTATGAATGTCCTTACAGAATATTATGAGGTGCAATTAAACCATATCACCAGCCAGGTGACTATAATATAGAGATCTAATACGATGCATATGACACAATAGGATACATGTGTTAATATTTAATAAGATGGTAATTTTATGTTATGTTTACCACATGTAATTCAAAATAAAGTTTCTCTAAAAAGAAGTTGTTTTATGGGGTGGAGTTGTTAGCCCCTCGCACCACCCCCCACCTGGACGGCCAGGTGCTGCTTTTCGTCCGGCTTCAACTCTAGGAACCTGCCCGGCATGGTCAAACCTGTTGAGGGTATGAACCCTCTCTGATATAGCCTTCAGAGTCACAGAGGCGCAGTTGCCTGCCCACCACGGCAAGATAGCAGCACAGAGGGAAGAATGCTATGATTGCTTGATGAAATCTGATAAGCAGCCTCAAATAATGACATTGCTTATGTATTAAATATATAAATAAAATCTTGCTGTTGCTGGTTGCAGCTTGAGGCAACACTGGCTACTTCTGCACAACAGATTAGTAGCAATATGTGTAGTAGCTAGATAGTGACAGTATAAACAGTTTGAACAAACCAGATGAAATTAACAATGCACTGGATGGTTGACTTACAAGAAGATGAGAGGTCTTCTGGCTACTGCTGGCTATGCTGCTTTTTTGCTAGTATGTTAAAGGAGTCACTTGTATTACTTCATCATCTTAGCTTAGGTTGGCTAATGGGTGCATAAAGTCAAACAATTTTACTCCCATGAGGTCAGTATTTACTCCTGTAGCATAATAGCAGTTGTGTACATGCTAGTCAACTAGAGCACATATCCAAAACCACCTAAAATATCAGACTGATAATTTCTTTAGTACTTTAACCACCCACATCGTTGACACTAGAGTCGTCTGTCATAACAAAGCAAATCAGTGAAGGGTAGAAATCTTCCAGCAACACATGGCAGCAGCCAAATACCACGACTACTCACATCTGGCTACTGTGAAGACATTTAGATGGAGCATCTCCACTCTTAGCTGCAAAATTAAATTTAAAACTGCCCAATACTATTTGTGGAGCTGAAAAGCAAAACATTACACCAGTATTTTTTTTTTACCTGGCTACTAAAAATAGGTTATAGGTAAAAATCGATGTCAGCCATTTATTGGAGTTCATTGGTCGATGCTGGGAGACTCAAGGGACATGACTGAGGACGGATGAGTCAAACGTTTTCTACATATATTGCATGTTCTATTGCAGGCAAAGAGGACATGTGGGACATGATATTGTCTTTGAGTCTAAACTATTTATTTTATAAACCTAGGTTTATTAAGTCAACTAATTCTGTTATTCTTTTTTTTGTTCTATTAAAAGGTGTTCATGGCCTGCAACAATTATCAAAGATCACAGTGCCTCCTTACAACAACACACAACACAAGCACATGGCCATCCAAATGATGTCAAAAGAAAACGTGATTCATCAGAAAAGGCCACCTTCTTCCAGTGCACTTCTCACGTGGACTGGGGTCAGCATGGGCACCCTGCCTGTGCTGCAGCTACGCAGCCGAGGAACCACTTTCTCTTCCTTAATACTTGTGAAAAGTACCGAGTACCCTGTAATTGCTGCAGCTTTGGAGATACTCTGACACAGTTGCCTAGCCATCATAGTTTAGCCCTCATCAAAGTGCCTCAGATCTTTCTGCTTGCTCCTTTTAACTGCCTCTACTACCTCGACTGAGGACAAAATGTTTATTTACTGCCTAATATATCCCACCCACTGACAGGTGCCATGAAAACCAGTGGTCCTAATACTATATCACTGATCAGTATTTGGATACATGACGTAACATTATACACAGTAAATAAATTGACAGTAACCTTTTATTATTTTTCTTCATATAGAGTTGTAATAACATGTGCACAAACAGCAGTGGGATCTGTAAAACTAGCAACTAAGCTGGTGTATTACCCCGAAGAAAAGTTTAAACCTCAGAAAGCAGTCCTAACGCTGATTTTCTGTCTGGTCTCATCACTCTGAATGAGACATTTTCTCCTCCATAATCAAACAATCTCCAGACCATTAAGCAGTAATTCAAACCTCTGGCCTGAAATCACATCTGAGGTCAGGACACAGCACGTGACGTGTCAGTCCTCTCCTGGGCCATTTTGAAGGGATGTGTGCAAAGCAGCCATAAAACACCTGATACATTGTGGCCTCCATCTAGCAGATAAGAGAAGAGGAACAGAGACAATGCGAGAAGAACCAGGTTAGCTGACTGGAGACTCCGTACACGCAGGTGGCTAACATAATACCACAGACAATGGACTGTCCCAGGAGAGAGGACAACTTTAAAAGCAGCGGTCAGCACGGGAAACGCCCTGTTATCTAATAGGACCACAGAAACAACAATAAGCACATGTGTAATGTTCAGGTCATAAAAACCATTAGAGATGAATGACAGTGTTGTATTTGAGTTGACAAATGTATATGTGAATACAGTGCTAACGCTGCATTGTCCATTGTTCAAAATAACATTGTATGTAACATGTATCTGTATGAACCCTCCAGCCTATAAAAACAAACTGCAGTAGTAAGGGATGTCATTTTCTCTACAGAGTTGACATGCTTCCTCCATGTAGGCATCTTTCCCTGACTCCTTGTAACCATGTTTTAAACAATACAGTACAGTTGCGTTTCATCTTATTGACAATGGCAGCATTTAACCAGGTCGCAATGACACTGTCAACACACCAATGTGTTCCCATGTTCGTCACCTTTATTTAGTACGTTAACATGCTAACATATGCATAGAGTACAATTTAGCATCATCAGCTGGACAGTTCGCTACAAACCACCGCTTTAAACGAGACATTTCACTTACTAACTGCTGCTTTACAATATTTTTGATTTATTTATTTTTTTCTCCATAAAGGTTTTGTATTAATTAACACAACAGTGTGATGCCAATACGAAATGGCAGCAGGAGAGCCAATTGGACGTGCAGTTAGCTGCAGAATACCAAAGCAAATTCGGAAGCTAGAATACTTTTGTTGTCTGGCCCTTCGGATATATGCACAATTAGCACTTAAATAAGTCACTTGGTATCCTCCTTGATGCTGTTCATGGCAAAGAGTGATAAGGGTTGGTGTGTCTTTGAATCCCACTTCCATTGTCAGTCATTTGAACGTTTGCTCTGCCTTCTCCGTCTGGAACAGAAATCATTACTGGGGGATTGATTACACTCGACTACACCGGGAGTGTCTCCGCAGACACCCTGAAAATGTAATGCAAGTGGTGGTGAAGGATGGTGATTTGACAGTATTTATTTAAATGAAATTCATCTAGATGGCCACTTTTTTGCAAGCACACTGACACTGATGATAAAGTCATTAGTCTGTATGATACAACATTTGGTGATAAACCTCAAACGTTGGACATTCCCAGGACTTCCAGATGGCGATGGTTGAAAAGTCAAGAGATCAGCAAATATCTCTCAGAACATCCAATAACTACTAAAAAAAACTCAAAAAAGAGGGATTCAAGACAGACTCAACAGCAGTGCAAGGTCACCATCCTTAGCCGATGCTACTTGATGATGTACTTGATAAGTTCTATTAATAACAGATATTATTCTTCACTGTATAACCCATTTACACACTGGAACATGGAGGCAACAACAACACTGCTGTCCGCCAAGAAATGACCAAAGACCCACGAGCCAAAATGTATCAACCGGGTTATGGATGTCCCTGAGCTTCTTTGTTCAATTTATTCAAAAAGCCTGGATGTTTTTTTTTGTTTTTTTTGCTGACCGTATTGCTGAAAAATCAACAATAAATGAATAGATGAACGATAGTGACACCTATTCATTCTTGGAACCGGCTTTGAGACATATTACTGAATAGTTTTTGCCTCATAACACCTGATCGTTGATATTATTATGGAGTGTGTCTGGTAGCTATCACATATCTCAGTCCATGATAAGTCCTAATCAATATATCTTGGTTTCCAACAATATCTGAAGAGAGGGTGATTTTGGGAACACACAGTATCACTTCGCCTTTACTTCTTCCTCATGCTTGAGAACCAGGAGAGCTACGCCCTAATTGATGGATTGATAAAACTTCTTGCATTTCTGAGCAGACGGCGTCCTTTGGAAGGACGGCAACCAGACACTGCTGTCCCAATAAGCGGTATTGTATTATGGTCCACACAACAGAGTGGAAGGAGATCCCTTGCTGTCATTTCACACTAAATGAAGACAATCTCACTGCATCATATTACTGTGGACGTTCGTGGCTGTCTTTGTAGGGGAACTGAGTGTTTGGCTGGGAAACCCACGTGTGTGCGTCCGGATGTGGGGTGGAGCCGACCGCCACTCACCTCCTTGCGGGGTGGATCACCTGAAGTGTATCAATAAGAAGCTAAACCCATCCCCTGCTTTAAACTCTCAGTTTTACAAACTCACAAGGGCTTGACATAATCTTTCAGAGCAAGGAGAGGGAGGAACAAAAAACAGTAAGTTTTATGTTTCTATCCTTACACATGGCTCACAACTGAATTGTTCCAAAGTAATAACAAGATAGTGTAAGATGAACATTGGTCACACTGGCTTGTAACTGCTAACCAATGCCACTGCAAAGATAAAGACAGTGATGTACTCTGCAAAAGATTGTACTTGAACCAATATTACTAAAATTTCTTATTAAGAAACTGCATGTGGTTATGAGACAAAAGGTTATTGTAGAGCTTGAGATTATTGAAATGTAATGTGCTCAGTTACCTTTTAAGTGACTTTTGCACATGAATTCATTAAAGACGGTGCTGTTATCTACATGTTTTATTACTCTCTGTGATTGACTGATTAATTTATATTGTATGTTCTAATTTAAACCTGCATTATTATTACCACTAGGGCAACAAACTAACCTACATGTCGCTTAGAAATTAGCTTAAGCTCTGCTTTGGCCCAGGCAAATATCTAGAAACTAGATAACTTGGTATCTGGTTTAGCTAACTTGGTGCTGTGTCGCTGGGCAGCTAACGTACCTAAACTAGACCTGAACTGATGATATGTTATTATCAAAACAGGCTGCTAAACGTAGATGTTACACGTTACAGTTGTAAGCATTAAATCAGCAAAATGTTCCCCTGAATTTTAGATCAATACCAGGCTAAAGGCTACAGCTAAAGGCTAAACTGTAAAAAATAAATAAATAAATAAATAAAAGTATATCTAGGTCACGTAAACCCCTGATCCATTAGTATTAAGATGAATGCAGCATCATTTTAAACAGCTCACACGCTAAATCTAAGGCTGAAGGTTTTTTTTTGGTTTTTTTTTTAAATCTATGCTTACTGTGTTGTTGTTGGCTGCAAATACAAGTGCTCATCCTTAAAGGGTATTTACAGACAGAGACCCCAGAACAGTTGGCTAAAAGTGACTGAATAGTCTGAATTGAGTTCTGTTGAGTGTTAAAATGAGTGCAAGTCAAATGTGTCTGTGTTAAACGTGTCCTGCTCGGTCTCTGGCCTCACTTTGTGTATTTTTCAGATGGTTGTATTACCGGTTTTGTTCCTGTTGGGGTCCCTGTTTCTCTGCGGCCGCGTGGAGGCCCTGTCCTCCACCACCGCTGACATGCTGAAACAGGCTGCGCGTAAGCTGCACAAACTGTCACATTTCATTGCACAATAACATGCACATGTATTTAATTCTCGTGGACTGTGTTATGCTGCTGCGAATATTCTGGGAAGCCTCTGCAACCCAGATACGTGCTGTTTTAACTTTAACTCAGTGCGATGAGCCAGCTGGGCCAGCCTGCTCACAAGCTGACACAGATGAACCAATAATCCTTGTTCTTTTCTCACCTGTCTCCTCTTTCAGTTCAGTGGCAGGGGACGCTGACCTGTGACAAATGGGACTGCAATTGCACTTTCACCCGCCAGCGTGGCTGCTGCTGTGCCGCCCAAGAAATGCACCAAGTAGAAGAGGAAACCTTCATGAGGGTTAAGCATTTGTGGCACAATGTCATGTCGCTGAATAAAAGAGTAAAGATGCTCACAGGTGAACACACCGTTTTAGAAAATCTTTTCTGGACACTGAGCTTTTTTTGTAAAGTGCATGTCTTTACGTGCTTCTATTACTCTCAGATAACAGCAAGGTTGCCTTCAAGGCCACCATGAACCCAAGCATCGGCATCACTATTAGTGGATCTACCGAACGTTGCTTTGGCCCGTTCAACACTAACACACCAATCCCCTTTGGCATTGTCAGTCTTAATGATGGCAGTGGATATAACCCCTCCTTGGGTAGGAAACACACACACGCTCTTAAGTAGTAAACTAAGATGACTAATGAAAGCTGTGCCCACACCGCAGTCCGACTAACTCTTCACCTCCCTCTCCAGGTGTCTTCACCGCCATCCGTGCCGGTGTTTATGTCTTTTCTTTCACGACCTACTCAGCTGTGGAAGAGAATGGACGCCTCTACCATAAAGTAAACTGACCAGACAGAAACCAGAATTCGTCGCTTCGTCTACCTGCACGGCAACATTCGCATCACGGGGCTTTGTGTTTTGTTGTATGTGTAGGTGCAGCTGATGAAGAACGGGGTGCTGGCGGTCAGTGTGTGGGAGAACAACCGAGAGGACTGCGAAGACAGTGCGACTCAGGTAAGGCGTGAGAAAGATCGGGTAGCAGCTCAGATCCTGTGACGGCCGCATGGACCGTGCTCACTGCGTGTCTCTTTTCTCAGATTGTGACACTGGCGATGGAGAGAGGCGACCAGGTCTACCTGGAGCTGATGTCTGGGAGGAAGCTCTGCTCAGATCTGCAGTACAATATCTTTACTGGTTACATACTGTACCCCTACAATGAGGAGTAACACCCCAGCTGGATATCCACTTAAACCTTCCAGATCCAGGCCCTTCAATGAATCCATTTGTCCTCACACAACTAGTGGTGTCTGCTTCATGTTGGTTTGTGTGGGACAGGTCCTATAGCTTCAGAACCCCTGCAGTAGAAATATTGTCTGTTGTTCACATGTGATCATATGTAAAGAAACACACGCGTGCGTGTTTGGAAATATTTGCGTCACACCGACAGTGGCGGTCTGTGTCAAGAGAAGGTGTGAAATTGTTTTGATTTGGTCATAATAAAAGACAGGGGACGTGAGTGTTGTTTTTAAATGTCCACGCACACACACACACACACACACATGGTCCATGAATGGAAATAGGTAGCGGTAAAAGGAACGATGACGGATGGTCCCAACACTGCCGCTGCTTCTGCTGCTGCTGTTAATATTTGGCCGATGACCATGTGGCGTTACACTGTAAACAAGTGCCTTTCATGGAAGCTCATTACAAAAGAATATAAACCACTGCCAGTCAAGTAAATTCTTTCAGCTGGACAAACACATGTTGTAAGAGCGGGCGTACTCACTGTGAGAGTTTAGACATACCAGTCATTCCAGCAGAAAGCCTGAGGTAGCAGGAAGCCCTGGCTTGCGAGAATAGGTTGTTGCTTTAAAGGGACCGTTTGGCATCATGACGTTTGTTTGCTTCAGCTGAGACGCCGCTCAAACATTTGGATCCACACACAGTTTGGACATTCTTTTTGCTAATTTGGCTGTTTACTAAAACTTAACGAATATGGGCCAAACATGCAGATTTTTAGCTTTAGTTTGGAGGTATTCATAGCCAAATTTGATGAAAGATTAATCAACTACAGCAACTTGTTACGCAGCCCCCTATTTATAGGAGCTGAAAACAAACTATAATCAACTGTAGCTTTATCATGGACAGATGTTGGATGTTCCTTAAATATTTCTTCATCATTCAGGCGTTCATTATCATGAGCTGATTCCATGTTTGGCTTTAACATCTGGAAACCTCACTCTTAATGTGGTTGTAGTAGGTTTTCATCTGCAAAGTAGATGGATTTGTTTCAGTTAACTGTCCTTTTTTTTTTTTTTTGACAATTAGTGGTGCTGCACTGAAAGCTGGTGAAACAGTCCATCCTTTCTGTTTTGTTCCCCTCCAGGACGAGTCCTGGAGGGGACCGCTGTTTTAGCTGTAGGACATCTGCGGAAACAACAGACTGGGGCGCTCTGTTACATAAAAAGGACACGGACTGGGCTGTCATGTGTAGCTGTGCTCACCAACATTCAGGGAGAGGATGAATGTATTTCTCAATATGCAGACTTTCTGTCTCTCTTAAGACTAATCCCAACTCTGAGAGATTGTTTCGGTCTCTGTTAGCAGACAGTCCAAGGACTGAGCTTTGGGGCCAAAGGGTCACAGGTATGCATTCCCCAGCATCCTTGGCTGACGTGCTTAGAGCAAGTACATAACCACCAGACTGCACCCCAGGTGCTGCGCAGGCGGCAGCCCACTGCTCCAAGTGTACAGTACTAATGGATGGGCCAAATGCAAAATATGAAAAAGAGAAATTTGAGATAATAATAACTGCATGCAACTGATACTAAATTCATAATAAAGGTGAACACTGACACAGAAGATGGTCAGAAAGCAGATGATCCTGATGACACACGGTGATTTGGCACAATGTCCAAATATGATAAGAACAATTTCATTCAAAAGAAGTCTGTTTTTGTTCCACACCCAATAAAAGAGACGAGAGAACGCTCCACAGCAACATCTGGCTCTGCTCTTGTGCAGCCGATGGAGGCAGGATTAAATAGGATGACCACAGCTATAAAACTAGAATATCACAGAGCAAGAGATGCAGAGACAGATCAACCAGAATCTTAATTTAATTTCTTGTTTTTTGTGCTTGTTAGTTTCCATAATGTCGCATGAGTAGTTGTTTTATTTACTTCATGCACAACATAGAGTACGGAAGATTTACAAGCACACAGTGGATGTAGATGTTGTTGCTAAACAGTCAGGGAGACCTGCTCTGCAGTCAGATGATTTGTCTATGTGAGTTCCACTCGTGTGCGTAAGCACGGACGACAACATATACAAGAGTCCCTCATCTTGAGTGGGACCTGTCCAATTTTAGACTTTCCACGGAGGGACGCTTGTGAGCATACATCTGAAAACAGGAGTGTGGTGCCAAAAAGTGTTTGGAGTAGGTGTGATGGAAATGTCAGGAGTGGTGGCGGTGCCGGGGGACACATAGACTTACATGGAGTTCTCTGTCTGAATAATGATGACTTTGTTACACCTCCTCATTTCCATCTTCCTCTCCTCTCCTCTCCTCTCCTCTCCTCTCCTCTCCTCTCCTCTCCTCTCCTCCTCATTCACTCTCAGCTTCATTCTATCTCTATAGGACAGGACCAACGCCTTAATTCTCTTTCCTACAGCTCCTTTTTTCTCTCCAGCGCCATCTCCCTCCCTCCTTCCAGCCTCCATCCTCTCCCTTGCCATCTTTCAGCCACTTAGAACGAGGAGGGATGTGGTAAAAGTATTTGGAGAATTCCTGCTGACCAAACCGAAGCCGCCGTCTCCCTGCTCTGCATGGACCAGCTCTACCCAAATAAGGCTGGCCGTTTTAACTAGACGTGAGGGGAAAGAGAGGCAGCGGGCGGGGAGAGGGAGCTGCTGAAAGGCCATGCCCTTTTAAGGATGAAGTTTCCTTTTTTCCTCTCCCTCCTACTTCTCCCTCACACTCCCTCCCTCCCTCTCTCCGTCTCTCTCAGTAGACTATAGTGAAGTCATCTTGCCTCATTTGCTCCTTTTAAGCCGGCATTTTTGAGAGGGAGGTCCCTGCGAAGCATATACAAACACTCAGTCAACCATCCACATTCACCCCACACACTGCACCGGTGGCCGGCAGAGAACTCACCTAGTCCTTCACACAGTAAGTATACTTTTCTTTTATTACAGGCTAAAGCTCCCAGAAACTGGATCGCATAGTGAGGCAAAGTGACGTCATTCCTCGGTATCAGATCAGTCAGTTACGGGGCCTTCCTAAACTCCTCTTTAAAAAGTTTTTGAGTAATGTGGACATCCAGAAGTCACAGGAGGAAAATGTGTATTAATTAAACAGTGGTTACCATTTCTAAAAGTTTCTATGGATTGTATGGACATATAACATCTCCGTTGCCGTATCTTATTAATTTGTTTAGTGCGATAGAAATGATCTAAAAAGTCCAGATGGACATAAGCTGTGTGGCGTTCCTGTTATTACACGTATCCCAGGATTGTTCTCTTTGCAGACCTTTGACGTGGTTCATGTGTCATATATTTTCCATGGAAAGCGAAGCACAGTGTTGCATATCTCTGCCAGTGCAACACCTACATACCTTTCATTTGCTCAAGCAAATGATCCACTGCCATACATGGGCCTTGGACGCATCAGAAAGTCATGACGTGGGGACATACGGGAGGATGGAGATGCACAGAGCAATAAAGTCTCGTTTTATTCCTGAACTCTCCATCTGTTTTATGAGCACGTTAGGCAGCTACAGCCTGGAGGCTTTGTGCAGTGTTCGGGCTGGAGATAACTAGCAAATTATTAAAGATGGCAGCGCACCAGCGGTTCCAGTAAAAGCAGGCCAGCGGTAGCAGAGGGGAAGTGCCAGTGGCCAGTTTAGTTAGTGAACAGCAGCAACAGGAGCAGATAACGCTATCAACACTGTCAGTCCTGTGGCAGTGTATAAACACAGCAGAGTTACAGTGGATTAAAAAGCCGGGAGCCAACCACATCTGTGCGCAGGCTCTCCTCTGGGGCACAGCTCTATCAGCACATCAGGAAAAACACATCAGTTCAGACATGATAGTTTGTCAGAATAATCAGAACCAGGGTCTTGGCAGCGATTTCAGAATGCTTTCTGTTCTCATAAAAGTCTGCCAGGTCTGAGCAAGCAGATGTCTTTTTTTTTTCTGAGCAGCTGGTACAAACCTGGAACAAAAGGCTCTGAAGATTGAACCAACCAGCAGTACGTCAACTAGCCAAGACAACGTCCCTCTACTAGATTAGTCACCTCGACACCGCTGAGCTGCGCCTAATTACAGGTCTCATCACCCAACAATTTGTCTTCTTCACACTCTAACCCTGGCCTCGAACAAACTCACACTGAGGAATAAAGTGAGCACTATTTAGACAAGTCTTACACGGTTTATTCATACCAAACCATTATATGGTGGTTCGCTGGTTAACTGCAGAGGAGGCAGAGCTGCGTGACTCCACGTCCCCACAGACTGCCACAGTAGCCACAGCCCTCACAATGGTTTCCTGCTCTGGCATTAGGCAGCTTTACCATGGCAATGGGGAAACAGAGCAGGAAAAACACAAGTGACAGAGAGGGAGGAATGAAGGGACGGAGGTGATGAAGTCATGCTTGTGGGATATAGAACTTTGGGACTTCTGAGACAGGCCTTTGAGGCTTACTTTTACTCAATGTCTTTTGGTCTCTTGGCCTTTTCTGTTCATCGGTTTCATTTATTTTATTTCATTGTTCTCAAAACGAAACATTGGAACTATTTGAAGCTCTCTATTCTCCTACAGTACAGAGTTAGTAATAATAATAAGGACAATAGCAGTAGCGGGACACAGGCATCATTTCTTTGATAGATATGTGTTTCTCAAAGTTACATTAGAGAACTTGTAATAATGTGTTTTCCATATTGTAGATGAAGTGAGCCGCCTTAAATATTTAAGGAGACGTAGCCATACAGATAATCTTGAGTTATTGAGTCTGGGCTGGGTCCCAAGCATAACAACGGGTCCCTAGATACACATAAATACCCAAAATAGAGGCCAGGCCCTAACGGAGTTAGTTAACCAAAAAAAATATTATGTGATCTTTTCATGGTTGTCATGCAACGGACCTTCTCTTCTCTTCTCTTCTCTTCTCTTCTCTTCTCTTCTCTTCTCTTCTCTTCTCTTCTCTCACTTGAGAAAGGCCTCGAACACACAATGTGGTGAACAACAACTTCTATTTCTTCCCCTACAGAGAGTGTCATGTGCATGATTTGCAATTGTGGTCGACAGAGTAGTTTATGAGGCTGAAGAACTAGAGGCCAATGGAAAAATAAGACAAGTTAAGAGCATACCAGACAAACATTACTCTGTAATAATGATTATATAATGACGCATGTCAGCGAGTAGAACAAGAGGCACTGAGACGCTGAGTGTGTGCCAAAGAAGAAAGAAAGAGAGAGAGAGAGAGAGAGAGAGAGAGAGAGAGAGAGAGAGAGAGGAGGGGGAGGATGAAATATAGTATCTGAACTTGTGGTTGTATGTAAGTGAGCGTGTTGCCCAGCATGTGTGTTTGGTTTTTTGTGGTCTGGAAAAGCACCACCGGGAATGCAAAGAATATTAAACGGGTCTCGGTGGTAACACGCTGTGGACGCTCTGGGCAGGAATTAACTTCTCTGGCACTCTTACATGCAGTATATAAAGAGAACAGTACAACAAGGCAGTAAAGATGTGCACTACAGCGGAGCACATTTAACTGTCTACTAAGTGAAAAGTACATAAGTGGTAGCATCAAGTGTGTGTGGAAAAGTACCTAAAGGACACGTGGACAGCGTCTATAATCCACGTTTTTATTTTAGCAGTGGATCAAATTACTGTTATGTCACATGTATTTTTTCTCATTCTCAACACCGTCATCAAGTGGTTTCAAGCTACCTGTCTATCATTAAACTAAGCAAGGGAACATGGGGGAAGCATTCAGTGACGATACAACTACAGTTTTCCCACTGGACAAGGAAGAGTCCAAAAATGGAGCTAAAAGGATAACGAATATTGCACTTCAACAAAGCATGCAACAGAACGCAACTCCAAAGCTACCGAACGTGTAATCAGATATGCTAATGGTTCTCTAACACTCTCAAATCTGTTGAAAGGAAAAGGAAACAATTCAAGAAAAAAAGGAAAAGCAAATTACCTGAGCTCCACGTCTGTGTGCCCTATAGGTTAAATAGCCACCATTTGGATTTCTCTCAAACATAAACAAATCATGTGAGTCTTGGCCCAGCTTTATATTCTATCAGGTTATGAATTTAAAACTACGAGCAGCGACAGATGGAATAAGACTTGCGCAGTGTTCACAGCTTCCTGCTGCCCCAGGAAACAGCGTTCCTAAATCTCCTCCAGTCAGCTCCACGGGCTTCACCTTTAACATCTTAACTTTGAACCTCCCCAGGAACAGGAAGTTGACGTGACCTGACATCAAGATGGCAACAAAGGTTGGATGGTGCAGACAGCACTTTGATATGGGCTTTGCACTTGGCTGTTGGCCCAATGGCAATACAGAAGCATAACGAAAGCAGAAAGAAAAGAAAAAAAAGAAAAAAAAAAGTGCTGGCAAGTGTGTATGTGTCGACGGAGAACATAATCCAAGAGGGAGGCAATGAGTGTGTGTGTGCATAAGAGGGGAATATATGCAAAACTCCACTGGCTGATATAGAGCTCCCACTGTACACCATTTGGCCTCAGACACACAGTAATGTCCTGACAGGGCTTAATGGTGTGCACTAGGAGACACAATGCTGTTAATGCTACTGTTCTGAGAGAGGTATTTGAACTGAGAGCTGAGCTTAAGAACACGCTTCTGACTTGCATGTCATTAATGTTTGTACAGGTGTATATCGAATACAGTTTATATATACAGTATGGAAGAGTCTCTGTTTGTGTGTTCACGAGTAAAGCTTTATGTTTGTGCATATAGCGTAGGCTCTATCGCAATAAGAGCCAAATGTGACTGTGCTAGCTGCTGTTTGTATGAGCGATTTTGGATAGTGGTGTTCCACAGAACAAGTCTGACCAATTGAATATAAGATTTTTGTGAATATATACACTGATAGAAATAGTCAATTTGGCAGGTAAGGATATCACCAGTGAAAACTGACCCATAACCACATTAACTCTTTCAAAGATAATAGAGAAAACGTTTTGTTTCTAGAAATTGTTCAATTTTGTCTTTTTTCTCCACCCTTTTTGCCTATCCATCTTCTAGCAGGCAGTCGGCATGGCTAACAAGGGTCCATCCTACGGCATGAGCCGGCAGGTTCAGGATAAGATCGACAGCAAGTACGACCCTGAGCTGGAGATGATCCTGGTGGAGTGGATCAACCGTCAGTGTGGTTCTGGTGTGGGAAGGCCAGAGGCTGGCAAACTGGGCTTCCAGGCCTGGCTGAAAGATGGATGTGTAAGTGCACGGACTCTTTAAGATTAATGTTCTTGTCTGCGCTACTCCTGTTCTTCTCCTTCATTGCCTTATGTTCTATCTTCTCTTGCTTCATCTCGTCTCCCCAGGTCCTGAGTGAGCTAATCAACAGCCTGTTCCCTGGAGAGAAACCTGTGAAGAAGATCCAGAGCTCGCCCATGGCCTTCAAGCAGATGGAGCAGATCTCCCAGTTCCTCAACGCTGCAGAGAAGTATGGGGTCACCAAGACTGACATGTTCCAGACTGTGGACCTGTGGGAAGGTCAGAGAGGTTTTATGGTCTTCATTCCAACATCTAATGCTGAAGACTTGAGTTTAAACATTTTGGTTGTATGTGTTGAAACAGGTAAGGACCTGGCAGCGGTGCAGAGAACCCTGTCAGCTCTGGGAAGCCTTGCCATCACCAAGGAAGAAGGCACATACAATGGAGACCCTAACTGGTTCTTCAAGTGAGTCCTATAAAATACAGCCGGTGCCTCTTTACGCACTGACTCTAGCAAGAGTAAAACAATACAAACACTTATTATTCTCTTCCTACTTTATGACACTTTCAATGTTATGTTTCAGGAAAGCGCAGGAGAACAAGAGAGACTTCAGCGATGACCAGATAAAGGCGGGCAAAAACGTGATTGGGCTACAGATGGGCTCCAATAAGGGAGCCAGCCAGGAGGGCATGAGCTATGGAAGACCCAGACAGATCATGTAAAGTCACTGAGCCACCAGTACCCGAAAACTCTTTAGCTGCCCCTTCCACCCAAAACCTGGGGTGCCCCTTAAACCTGCTTGGAGCCTGTAAATGTTTAACTGGTCCACTACAACTCCCCTCTCTGCTTTTGAATTTAGGAGAGCTAACCCCCCCCCCCCAAGTTTTAACACTTGCCTATAACCCCTTCTCAACATGCTTGTACCGGTGCTTATTGCAGAGCTCACCATGCTTTGTCTTCTGCCTGCAGTTACGACCAGTACTAAATGATTGTTTTACTTATCATAAAAATGAGTTGCAGTGGAGGTAAACCAAACCAAAGCGATCACATGCTGAAAGCAGATCGATTCTTTCATTTTACCAAAGTTTAAGAAAACGCTCTCATTGTCACCAGTAACTGACCACAGTCAACTTTGAAGCATGACAGATGATTGAATAACAAAGTCTGTTTTGTAGTTTTCAGAAATTAGTTCTGGATTCAAATTTTGTTTACGCAAGTTGCAGAAGTGACATTCTTTCCAAATTGACAAGCACAGCTATTGTGTACCAACTGTCCTTATTTTTTACCGCTATGGCATTGTTCAGTACCTACCACTTCCCACAGTGCTATGCCTGCTGTATCAGCGCCAATATTTTTGTACATTGTCTTATTAAATGATGACTTTGAATTACACCTCTGAAATTACTTTGTGATTATGGGTATTTCAGTGTTCCAGTTTGGCAATGTTGAGAAACATGAAGGTTAAGATAAGTTGCTGAAGTGCGCATTGTCATGCAATATGCATCTATTTTGAGGAGTGTCTTAAACAAATTCTTACAGGAATGAACTATGGACATGTCAAATAAAATCATGGATGACCAACATTCTCAGTCTTCAATCTGTAGAGCTAAATCTTTACCGTCACACAAAGTCAGCCAAGGTCCAATGCAGTTACCGTTACCACATGTTGATGCATATGGGAATGTGAAATTTAACAGACAAAAATATGTGAACATTTCTTTAAAGTGGAAACCAACCATCTACCTTCTGGCAGTTGTCAGTTTGGGGATTTGATGTTTGCATTGAAATGGAACATTTGACGTTCACAGTACTGCAAAGAATGTACTTACCATTCAATGCTAACATCAGCCATATGTAGGAGATACATATGGCTGCAAAGCAACTGGTGGCGTCTCATAGATTAGTAAGCTAATGAGCAGCTAATTCAATAAGGGAAATGCAAAGGAGAAATGATGGATGAAGGAAGGACGACGCCATTGGGAGTATCACTATTTCCATTAAATTAAGAACTTAAAAAAACACCAACAAACATGTCACAACTTGTGAACCTGTAGACTGTACCAAAACTTTCTAGTCACCAGGCTGAGAATACCTCAAGAGGGGGCCATTCATATGGACCTTTCTCTTAAACACCAGTCAGTCAATATTAGCGTGTTAGATATGTTTAAAATTAGCAATTACATTATACATTATACCTGCAATACATTAGCATGGTTGTGTCACTGCTGTACGCAGGTCTCTCCATTAGCTTAAATTTTAGTTAATTTAGTCATTTAGCATTTATAACCAGAAGTGGACAGAGTACACACCTTCACCACTTGAGTAAAAGTACAGATACTCCTTGTCAAATATTACTCCAATACAAGTAAACGTAGCTTAGTCAAAAAAGTAAAGTACTAAAGTATTTGCTTAAAAAATACTTAAGTAAAAGTATTTAAAAAGTATCTCAGGAAATACAGGAAAGTAGCTTTATTGTCACTCTACAATCCATAGCCTCACTCTTTCTCTTGCAGCTTCTCTCTCTCTTTATACAAATACGTTTAAAATGTTCATCAGCAATTTATCAAACATTAAGCTAGCTAACGTCAGTAGCTACTTTACATACCGCGACGTGCTTTTTCATGTTGGAGGATGAGTTCTTGTAGGCTGTGATATCCACTGGTGTAGTCCAGGGTATACGCAGGTATACGTAGTATACCTACTTATTTTTCAGTCAGCATTGCGTATACCCACTTCTAACCCCCCCTGATGTGGCTAGTACTCACTTACTCACTGCCAGGGCCTTCACTGATTGACCTGGTCAGCTTCATTGTTGGTTTTCAGTGAATGTATAATCAACCCAGTTCATAAGAATTTCATACTAGACTGTAACATTAGCTGAAACTGTGATAAATGCCCAGAGATTATATCATTGTCCATGAAGCTCGTTTGTTATTGTAAATGTCTAAATGTCTAAATGTATAACGCCAAGTTAGTTCACCTGACTGACTGAGCTACATGATCTAGATTAAGTTTATAATCGCTAGACTGGTAGTTGATTTTAAAGTAGGTTAATGTACAAGAATGAAATAACGTTGTTAAACTTCACACTTAATCTCCGTCTCTCCTTTTGTTGCCATGGCTTACGGAGCCAGGTCATGACAAAAGGGAAAAATGAGAGTATACCCACTTCTCCATCGACGACTACACCACTGGTGATATCATTTGTTTGCGGTACGCACAAGCATTTAAACTGAAACGAATCACTTTTTGTGGCAAAAATCTCAAACATGGGTTTGAGATAAGGCCACGGGTGCTCGGTGGGAATTTCTCCAGTTTCTTCCTGCGTTGTGCGGATTGTGTAGCATAACGTAGCGAATTAGCGACTCACCAGAAACAGTTTATTTTCTCAGAATTTTGAAATAATAATAATAATAATAATAAAATAATCAGCTGACGTGAAATGTAGTGGAGTAAAAAGTACAATATTTGTCCTTCAAATGTATTGGAGTGAAAGTAAAAGTATCCCCCAAAAATAATACTCAAGTAAAGTACAGATACTCAAAAACTGTACTTAAGTACAGTACTCAAGTAAATTTACTTTGTTACTGTCCACCACTGTTTATAACATACTTTAACATTGAGTAAAGAGCAGTCTAAGACAAGGATATTCCATCAACAATGCCTTTTATTATCATTCACATCACCTGTGACTTGCACAGCAAAACACAGTCTCCAGCTTCACTCCAAACGATCCTTTACATAAAAAATTAGAGGTCTTTATTACATTCTTAAAAACACTGTAGAAATCCTTTAATACAGCCGACATATAATTGTTGAGCAGGCACACATTGTGTACAGCATATATATATTATACTTTTATTTATTCAACAAAAAAAAAAAAAAAAGAGCATTTACAAATCCCAAAATCCCACACTTGAAAATCCCTCTTCAAGTTTTTGTCAGTTATTCCTTGATAACCCAGATAGTAGCCCCCAGAGTTAAAAATGAAATGCATAAAATAACCCTTCAGAAAATACATCTATTATAAAATACATCAGTACCCTCCCGAAAGCTCACATTTAGGCCACTTTTTTTATGGAAGACCTTGCAAACACAACCACACGTCATCACACAGGGCACAAGCACACGCACACACACACACAGACACACACACTCACCTACAGTAGTTTCATAACTTCCTGTAGTACACATGATTCTTCTTCTGCAGTGCCTCACACCAGTTTGTAACCCCTTTCCTTCTTTGGGTGCAAATTTTATTCACACACATGTGCCTGGATGCAGTCTAACACATTCACATATGCAGTTTTTCAGGGGCATTAAACCCATTTAGGTCCCTATTGAGTGCAGGTCACACCTGACCCTTACCTAGAGCAAACAATTGTGAATTCTAACCTCACAGCATTTTTGAAAATGTCCCCTAGTTTTTGATTCCTTGTGCAGACATTCGTAAAGGGAAACAAGAACACACACTGTCACAGCGCAAACACACAAAAGGCCACTTATCTGGAGAATGCAGAGAAGGGTTGAACAATTCACTCTTCATTCAAGTTCATCTGCAGACCACTCTGTGATTCTCCACCGGGATCAGAAGTGGTATGGGTGTGTGATTGAGGATATGAGGGGGGGGAAAGCCTGAGATGTCTCATGAGCACAGACAGCGAGAGGGTTTTAACCCAGCGTCGCGCTCAGTGCTATGTCGCCAGCCGATCTCCATTGACGAGCGGCACTTTGGCCTCAAACTCAAGCACTGTCTGCAACTCCACCCCCGAGTCCCGCTCCTCGTCTTCACTGCCCACCTCCGCATCTAACGCAGTGTCCTGCATTTCTCTCCCGCGGCGTCCCCTCTTGGCCCTGTAATCACCCCGCCTATTAGACAGGCAGAAAAGGCGGCCGAGGTTTCGGTGGGCCAGCATGACCTCTAGTGTGTAGTAGAGGGACCAGAAGAGAGCGAAGCAGCCCATCAACAGCAGGAACTAGGACAGAATCAGAGAAACAGAGGAGGTAAATTGTAACAGATGAGGTATAAACAAGTGGTTGAGTTGGAGGAAATGCAAACAACTGCAGTTCATAAAATGGCCACTTGGGGTTGACCCAAAAAATGAGTCAATCCTCATGGACCTCCATGTTAAAATGTCATGAATGAGGATATTAGCTGAAGAGACACAACTGTTTATTTCTGCTGGACAACTATACAGAATGATGGATGACCTCACAAATCACTATACCTAGACATCTCCCATCGACCCAGCCTCCACTCATGATCCACCCTCTTCTCTAATTTTGAATTAGCAAGTTTTGTGGAGCAAGGATAGCCACGGACTGTTTTTCTTTTCTTTCTTTTTTTAATTTCAGGCTAGCTAAATGGGCCAAAGTGTCTGCAGGCTGAGAAGAAGCACTGCCCAGAAGATTGAAATCCCCCACTGGTGTCTAATTGTGCAATCATTAGTTACCAAGATGCTGACATTCTGGCACAGATACAGGGAAGCGAGACCGTGTTTACCTTGAGGTTGTTGGAGGTGAAGGGCTTGATGATGTCTGGTGGAATATCCAGGCCTGGGTGACAAGGCAGAGAGTAGTTGCTGTCCAGATACTTGCCACTCATAGCCTCCTCCACCAGCCTGTCAATCAATGCACAGCCAGTCAGGTTGCAGAACATCATTCAGCCAAAGCACTGATCCAGTCATAATCACTGCATCCATTTTACAGGAGGCTTGAATCAATCAGTATTTACCTCTGTCTTTCCTTGACCTCAGCTGAATGTCATAGATGAACCATACAGGGTCAACTTCCACTCCTTCAGCACTCCCACAGCAGCACACTGATCAATCGCTGACTCTTCTATAAAGACAGAGCAGAGTGGGAAACATAATCCATGAGGAAGCAACAAAAAGACAAACAATGGTTGCCAGAAAAGAGACGGACACTTCACAGAACTTGTCATGTAAGTCAGTTTGTGTGTGTGTGTGTGTGTGTGGCAGTATCTTACTGTGGTCAGATATCCTGAGTGTGTATTGGCCTTCGGCTCTCTCCCCCCAGCAGCGTACAGTGGAGAAAGTCCAATCCTGGTAGCCTGCAGAGTCTCTGCGTGCACAGCAGCATACACACAAACTTCATTTAACTGCAGTTTAAATTAAAATGTTCTAAATGATCAAAAAGCTCAAGTGGGATTTCAAAGACAAATGCAGGTTATAAGTTAATGATACTCCCTCTTGTCTGGCAGTCAACACTACGTTCAGTTTCACTGTAAAATACGTGTTCATACCTGTCAATGGCACGCCGAGCCCCGATGACTGATGTCATACCGCTGGGGCACTCCAGCACTATCTCCACATTGCCACGGCAAGGGTGGGTTATTGTCACGGTAACGGCCACGTGCTCCAGCGTCTCCATCCCAGACTGTTTCAGGTCAGCAGCCGAGACTGAGGGAGAGGAGGGAAACAAGGATCTGTGAATATGTGTGCAATCACTGTGATCTGAAATTTATATAAGCGAATCAGGGCTTGCCAAAAGTATTTTAAGAGTTTTTAAAACGTATTTAATACTACAGAAAACAGATTAAACGCAACTCTCTAAATTCAATCTTCCATCAGATTCAGGATCTTCACTTTCTCTAAAGTAAACTGTTATCAGCGAGTCTTCCTGACCACCGCACGCCCTCCCAGCGCGAGTGTCTGGTAATTTCTTGGCATTTCCTGGGGTCTGACTATTAATGAGCCGTGGTGCTCTCTGACCATGTAGGGCTGCACACAACCTCAGGGCAGGGAGAGATGCAAAGGAACCAGGGAATGAGACTGTAAACAGAGGTGTGGAAGGAGAGGCCGCGAGTTGGGGACAGACGTAGAGGAAGAGGGAGGGGACAGACGGCAGGGAGACGGAGGAGAGGCACAGAGAGTGAATGAAATTGTGAAAAGTGTGTAAAGTGGCGTTTGATTTAGGGTGACGCTCACAGGAATGATCTCTCTATACTCTCAGAAGTAGAAAAAGTCTTCTGTATCTCTGTCATCAGGTTTTACAAGAAAGAGCGATCCATCTGTAAGCTATGCCAGTTCACTGGAACTCTGTGATTGTGTTAAGTGTCTCTGAGATTGTTAAGACTTGTATCCACAGCTTGTCTGAGCTGACAGGCGGGTGTTTACCCCACAAGCTCTCTCTGCTGCCGCTCAATGACAGCTGTCTACAGTTGGACGAAAGGCAAAGCATGCTGGTGCTGCAGCGGTCTCACGGCCGCCGAAGACCTTTTAACAAGTAGCTGACATATTTCCATCACACTGCTCGAGCTGTCCACCGCCCAGATTAGGAAGGCAAGTCCTCCACGCGGTCAGATGGAGCAGTCAAAATAAAAACACAATTTCCACAAATGGGGAAACTCTGTGCATGTATAATTTACTCAATTTACCATTGCCAAGCAGTCTTGAGGAAAAGTCTGGAGGTGGAGCGCTGGATGCAGTGACGGACAAGGAAAGGGGATGAGTACATCTGGACTTGCAAAAGAAGCTTTGGACCCAAAAACTGAAGGAAGATAACCTCAAAATATACAAATACTGTGGTTCTGCTTTTATTTGTTTGCATGTCGTTCTATTGTGTACACATCTATATTATATTTGTATATCAAATAGTTGTATGTTGTGTTTATGTTACCTACCTCAGTTTAACTTTGTCTGAACAAAGATTTCAAGTACAATGGATCCAGAGTCAAATTCCTTGTATGCATAAACATACTTTTCCAAAAGAAGTTTCCATTGGGTTCTATTCAATCAATTCTCCGTGTGATTTTTAACTCTGAGCATGCTTTGCTTAAAATGAACTAGATTAAGTCCACTCAGTCTTTGTCTATACAGTCTTTCAGTTTTGCTAGAAACTCTGCGGTCTGTACTGTAGACACACAGGCACACACAGGCACACCCGTTTTATTACCAATAGTCATGCGCTGCTCTGCAACTGCTGCATCTTATCATAAAATAACTTCCCCAGCACACCTTGAACTGGACTGACAAAACAAAACCCGGGGGAAGTGACTAGTCATTACCAGGTCAAAGCCAGTCACACTGTGTAGGCTGTGGAGACGCATATGAGAGAACATGATGTTCACATGGGAGGCAGAAACTCTGAAACGGGGCGGTGCATTAACCGCTGAGGTCGCCAAAACACATAGAAACTAACACAACAAACAATGAGTAGCATGGCAGGCATCTGAACACTGTCTGTGACAAATAGCATGTCGGGGATTTGACCAAGAATGAATGAAGACAAAATGTGGACTGCAGCAGTCTTATGTAATTTATCTTTCTTTTGAGAAGAAGCCCAGACACACTCTGTCAGCAGCTCTTTGTCCTTGAGAAACTCCTGTTGTATTAAACTCCTCACATATACACACATACACACACACACACTTGTCTCTGGCTGTGTTTCTGACCACAACGAGGCCATAAAAGAGGGAAGATGCAGATTGAGGGAGGAGAGGAAAAGAAATGAGGGTGAAGGAAATGTTCCTGTTGGAATGAGGTCACCATGAGCATATGCGAAAATGTGTGTGTGTGACAGATTACATACGCAGACAGTGGCATATGAAGGATTCAGAGAGGTGAAAACTGAAAAGTAAAGAAGGAGCAAAAACTATGAGGGGAGTTGTAAAAGGCAGGAACGGATTAAGGGGGGAAATGAAGAAAAAAATGAGAAGGATCTGGAAAAATCTCAAACAGGGAACTCACTGACAGAAGAACATTGCCTAATATGGACAGGCAGACTGACTGAGGACCACGCAGGGAGGGAGGGAGGGAGGAAGGGAGGGAGGGAGGCAGACAGCTACATTAGTGCTGTGTTTAAACTCGACAAGCAACTGTCCAAGAGAGCTGAGAGTGGGAGAGGATACAAGCAGACAGAGTTACCATTCCAGGTACGGCTGAGCACATCAGGATAGGCCAGGATTGATGCTTCCTCCTTTATTACTGAGCTCTGATAGGACACGAGGAATGAAACTGATTCCCACACCTGAGACAGACAGCACACATATGTTTCAGCCAAACTGTGGTGGAAATTATGCTTCTGAGAGAGAACGATTGCTTTACACAAAAATGAAAAGTGGTTTAAATATTAGAGAAAATGCTGGCCTCTCTTTAAGCATTCACTACGTGTGTGTACCTTGGCGGCATTAACGAGTCTCCAGGCATTGAGAAGGCCGAAGCCATGCTGGTGGCTGTGATGAAAACCTGCTCCGTTCCTCTTCCAGTCTGCACCGTTGTCACACTGTTCAAACAAAACCCAGCCGTGGCGCACACGGTGCACAGTTTTTTTCAGCAACATAAATGAACAAATAAAGGAAAGAGATATACTGCAAGAGACTTGAGGTCTTAACAAGGATGTCAGATGAAGAAATATCACAAACAAAGAGTTCATTTGTAAGATTTAGAGGTGCTGGAAGGCTAATCTGTCAGAGACTGATTTTCCGTTGCCTTGTTTACGCCCTTTGTGTGGATTTAGCTATGGGATGTCAAAGCTTAGTGGTATCGATCTTCTCTTAGACACCCAAGAAGAACGGTACATCTCAAAACGTCAAGCGATTCAGTCTAATGTTTTTGTCGTGATGTTCAAAGTGTTACTCCCCCATCAATGACTGTCATTTGGGAACAAATACAAAACCATTAAGTGAACTAGTTATGAAGTTATCAGTATCATTAGCGTTGAAACTATTAGTTTCTAAAAAATATTGAAAACGGTAATGTAACAATCAAAAGTGGTGGATATTCAAAGTTTCCAGCTTCAGAAATGTGAGGATTTGTATTTATGAATATCACCAACATATTTATACATGATGGAAATAACTGTTGGTTTGAGCCACTGGAAGAAGTGGTTGATGGAGATAAACAATGGCCTGGCTCCACCAGACACAAAAACAGTCCAATTTCCAAAGAGCGCAGAATACAATATTCCTTTGGACACAATTTAACAGACCAACAAAATGTGTGATGAGGCTATCTTGGTTGTTTACAGAAATGCTTCAACACCACTCTTCTGCATGTTAGATGAATGGTTGGCACCTGCCTGGCATGGGTAAGCCTGGGTGGAAGTTAGTTTGAATGGGTAGGACGCCTAAATACATTCCGTCAGAGCTCTCAGGTGTGTCCTATCAAATATGAGCACCCACCTACACGTGTCTCTGTACGCTAATGACCGATGCAACGTGGAATCTCAAACGACTTACTTTGGTGGCGGTGAACGCGATGATGTGCTGGACGTCCCTCCAGGTGAGGCAGGGCCGGACCTGCAGCATGAGGGCTACCATTCCTGCCGCCAGGGGGGCCGCGGCAGATGTGCCGGTGTGGCCCTCTGTGCAGCCCGTAGCCTCCTGCATGGACCAGTCTGATGTCACCTACAAAAGCAGGCAGATGGGACTCAGTGTTGGAAATACAGCTAAGAGAAGGAGTCCAAATATAAACTGTAATCAATAGACTCATACTGCAGGTATACATGTGAGCACAAGCACAACCCCTAGAAGGGTTTATCCAAAACAAATGATAAGCCAGGAGCCCTGAGGATTGTTGCATGCATTGGCACTCTACTCAGGCGCCAGCGTCATGGAACCATGTTGACATATTTAATGTGGGAAGCCACGGTTCAGCCCGATTTTATGCAGTTAATGGACTATGGAGCCCTGAGAAGATTGAGCTTCAAGAACGTAAGAAAGTAAAGGGAGTGTAAAACGTAAAATGTATATACAGTTTGAAATCCTGACAGATTCTTGAGCAAACAAAAAAGACCACGATAACACTGTTTTTACAGCCATGTCTCTCACCTCCATGTATATGAGATCCAGTCGACAGTAACATACAGACATGGGTCATGTGCCCGTGTCTTCCGAGTACACAGTCGGCTGGTACGGTACACACATTAGTGGCAGCACGTCAGCCCTCTGTGTTTACATGTAAAGCGCACGTGAGTCTTTTCCAACAGCTGCTCCAAACATCTAGAAGGTTCCCAGATACTATACAGTGTTGGGCTTGTGCTTGGTTTCCAGGGAGGGCTAGTGATGCTCATTCATAGCAGCTGTGTGCAGTAGATGTGATCATTAGAGGGCATCATTAGAGGCTGTATTTAATTCAGACACCACATCTCTCTCATTAAGTAGCCGTCCCGGATAACTAAAAGCCCAAGTCATGTTTTAGTTAGCCACAGCTTTTAATTTAAGACATATCAGACGTCGTTATGGCTCACGGGCCTCTGAAAAACCTCCGACGCGCTGCCATCAAATATTCTATGTCTAATTTTCTTCTGTCTTTTCCCAGACGGCCTTACAACTCATACCATGCATTTGTGTAGACAGCTGTTCTGAAGGGCTTCTACACAACACTACACTACACTAACAGACAGTGTGCGGTGGGCACTTGGCCTGTAAGCGCACTGAGGTCAGTGGTGGTTCTGTCTCCTTCAGAGACTCCGTTCTGGCTAATCTCTCCTCCCCCAGGCGATGGCACCACCCAGTCCAAACTATGTTACCATGGTGATGTCCATAAACATCGGCAAATACAGCCCTTACAACTGTCATCATCAGTTAAGATGTGGAGCTGCTCTATCACAATCTTCCAAACAACTGTCATGACAAGTGAAGTTTTAAACTTCTTCAGGTTCAGAGTGACATGAAATATAGCATTTTACATGCAGTGTTGTGAGATGGTAATAGTTTGAATGGGTTAGGCACCTAAATCCATTATGTCATCGCTCTCAGATGTGTTAGATTGAGACAAATTCATCACCTATTACCTCAAGATAGAGTCTAGCTGAATGTGTCCATGCTGCACATTTGTACAATATGTGTTTCACTGTTTAACAAGATTTTGCATAATCTAAAATCTGCATCTACAGCTCGCTTATAGTATTGCTTTACTTGCCAGTTCACAAACACCAGATGCATCTCCTAGCGGTTTAGCTTTTGAATTCTTGCTATAATCACATTTCAACAATGACAGATCGCGGCGGTCAGTCTGCTTGCCTTCAATGCACAAACCACACCAGAGTCTGCTTGGAGGCAAACCAAGACCTTCAGCCAATTTCTGGCCAACCGTTTAGTCCGTACACTGTGTGAGTTATAGCGTTCAAGGTTCAAAAACACCCAAGATCTGGTTTGAAATCAACCAAAGAAGTTGAGTGTGAATGGACTAGCTGTAATTCGTTTTCCAGCTTCTAGCTCCCTGATTTCCTGCTTTCTTGCACCACTTTTCATGAATTTACTGGTCTGGTCACCCATTGAGGCTACGTGTGTGTATGAGTGTGTTTGTTTCCTTAACACCTACAATGCTTCTCAGCTTTGTGCCCCCGCTGCTGAAAGTGACAGCCAGCATGGACGCACACTCCTCAGCGTAGAATGGCATCCTGCCTTTCTCATCGACGGCTCCTGCATCAAGACAATGAGTATTTATGTGCACACCCGAAACACAAGTGGACTTGCAGACACAGACGCAAACACACCGGAGAGTCTCTGTGCCTTACCGATTGTAATGGTATAGATGGAGTTGGCATAGCCGTCGTAGTTGCAGTTGTCGTTGTATTGACCTCCGTTGCCACTTGCAACTACAAAGATGCTCCCAAAGCCTCGTCTGCCTGCGATCACCCCGTGTTGCAAGGCTGCCTGTGGAGAGGAAAATAAATAATGGAAAAATCCATCAAGGCACCAAGACCATCTCAACTGCACTCTTCCACTGAATGTAACAGATCTGTTGCAGTCTACTGCCCCCTGTAGGACAAATAGAGTGCTGCAAAGACACGCTTCTTCACCTTGCCTAGGGGGTGAGGTCCATCCACAGTGTGTCCATCATCATCTGGACCCCAACTACAAGACAAAACAGTCGAAATCAGAATCCAAAGAAGTCCTCTGAGGTGGTTTTATACCAGATTAATATGCTGAGTAAAATCACTCAGGTTTGTTACCTGCAGCTGTAGATGTCATTGACTTGGTAGTGCTTGTTGAAGGCTATTGCCTCCAGGCTGTCTGTCAGAGGGCCATCCAGGACTCTGATGCCTGCGTGGAAGGCAGAAAGTAAGAGATGTTTCATGGCACCAAGTTTTAAACAATGATATGAAAAATGAAATCTCTTGTCTGTACCTGCCACCTTGCTGCCGTAAGCCACCCCCACTGCACAGAAGCTGTTGTTTGGAACTGCTGCAATCTCGCCGGCACATCGAGTCCCGTGGTGATTGTCGCTGTGGACGTCTGGGTGAGGCATGGGGTCAGGGTCGTTAGAGTTTAGGTCATAGCTGCCCTCTGGACTCTAAAAGAAAAATCAGTCAAATGAGTATGTGGTTTATATTCCATAAACTCCACCCTAACTCCACCCTCAACTCGATTTTTTAAGTGTTGCAAAAAAACAGGTCTAGCCGGAAACGTTATGATCCTGTTGACACCTGAAACATTAGTGGTTTAATAAGACATTTAGTTTAAAAAACTGTTGCAAGAATTTCTCAGCTCATTCGCTGTGCTCATGGGAGAACTGAAAAATTAAAAACACAGTCTGCCTTTTCTGTCACTAATTTCTCTGCTCTATCTGTTGTAGCCAAAAACTCTAAGCTGTGTATTTGTAATTCTTTAAAACGTTCCCCTGCTCTAAAACATGTACAGTTCCGCCTCCAGTAAGGAAAGCCTCAGTACTTTTTCCCGAAGAATCACCGTTTTGACTTACATAGTTGGACTGAATGTCCTGGTGGGTGTGTTCTACTCCATCATCTACGACCACTACCGTGACTCCTCGACCAGTGATGTTGTGTTCCCACACACCTGTCACGTTTATATCCATACCTATCCTGACAGTGTTATTCTGCAAGAACAAGAACAATTTGCTGGTAAACCCCACTTGAAGCTTGATACAAAAACTGTTACTGGGAAAAATGTAACATTTTCCATCTCTAGTGAGTTTGCAAAATAACTAAGACAGACATTTACAGCCTTACCAAGTGCCACTGTTTAGGATAGTTGGGGTCGTTGAATGTCATCGCTCTCTTTGAGCGACTGAGCACTCTTTCCTGGGAGTACCACAGCACATGAGGGTGGGATGCTAGAATATCACTAGGGCGGAGCTCTCGTTTAAACAGACCTCCAACAGGCCCAGCACCAGGCTTGACAGAGCACAGCAAGTAGTGGCCTTCCAGCTGTCCAATCTGGCCCAGGTTCTGCAGCCCGGCCTGCTCTGCTACCTGTGATGGACACAATACTGATGATAATGCCTACAATTTAGATTAGGACAACGCAGATCAAACTGCTGTGATTCTTGCACAGAAATAAAATACAAGCTAAACCACCAGGTGGAGTGTACTTTTAATATTAAAGATGCAGAAACCATGTAATACTGAACAATCGTGTCTGATAATATGTATCAGCTGAATAAAAGTGGTAACCTTTATAGGGTTTTTTTTTTTTTTAGAACGTGATAGAACAAAATATATCAGAGAAAGTGTTGAATGTACCCTGTTGGCTATCACATCCAGGTGCAAAGAGACCTCTTCATCATCTTCCTCTTCATTATGTGTGCCAGTGTAGAGCCGCACAGCCCAGGACTGACCTGGACTGCAGGAGGGTGACAACCAAGGTGATGGTTGAGAGGATGATTTAAATGGAACTGAAGGAGAGACAGATGGCAGAAGAGCGAACAGCAAGAGGCCAAAGGAAGACAGAAAAATGAGGAGGAGGAATGTGGGAAAATAGGATGCCATGGCGAGGAAGGGGGCGAGACACGGGGGAAACCAGGCAAACCCTCTTCATCTGAATAGCAACCTGGGCTCGAGACAAAGACAGAGAGGGAGACATGAAGGTCTTGTTAGTGAGGACAGTCTGAGAATGAGTGGCTGGTTGGTTATCATCCATCTGCCGCATTCAGAGGCAAGTTATCAAATTCACAACATCACGCTAAATGGATGCCAGATGAGAAGTGTGGCCACGACATGTTTGATTCACCCTGTGGTTTCATCAAAGTTTCTGTTCACACAGCTGCAAAGAGGCTTTCAGCACTTCATGCTTTTTGTTTACACCAATAAATGCTTTGGGTTCCAAAGGAAAATTAATTTAAAGGCCCTGTCATAGCTCTGTGTTGACCTGAAAACCATGGGCACGCATGGCACTAAAGAGAGGACAATGTGGCCATCACATTATTTAAGATACTCTGTAAAGGAAACTCCCTGTCCAAAGGTTAAGGTCTCTCAGTTAATGGGATAGTTTAATAAAACACAGACACGATCACAGAGAACTAAATGCAGGAACAAGACTATTTTAGGGAACCGCTTTTCCTGAAAGTCATGTCTCATGACACCAAAACTGTGAACAGTAATTAGCAACAGCAACATTCCTAAAAGGTCTTCTAGCTGTCAGTCTCTACCTGAGCAAAACATATAGCACGTGCCAGCCATATTATAAAAGGATATAATCAAATCAAACACACATAACGTAAGCTGGAAATGTTGTCACAGTCTGTTGGTTGGGCTACATTAACACGAGCACCGGCTTAGATTCAAACACGTCTTCTATAAAACGGTTTCGCTCTCGTGTCAGCTAGCATAACGTTATCGTTAGCTCCGAGTTTAGCACATTTTCGGTTGTTGTTTTTATTTAGCCCGGAGCTCAACTAGCCAGCTGGACGACTAGCCGAGGTTTATCTTTCAACGGACCGCGTCTGTGAAATGACTTGTACATTCACAATAATCTTGTTAATTTATTGTTGGGTTGTTTAACAAAAAACAAACAAAAACAATAACCTGAAGTGGGACTCGAGTTTCACCCGAAGCGTCGTTGTTGTCATAGCGAGTTAGCTAGTGTCCTGAAGGTAACTGTTAAGATCGTTGCTTTTTTTTTTTCAAATAAAATGCGGATCAGCAGCAATGACAAATTAACGTGAATATACAGTTATATCTTACTTTTGTGCCGAACTGGTATTCCCCTCGCTTTCTCGAGAAATTTACGTTATCAATAACGCTGCGCTAAGCTCGTCATCTCATTTCCGTAATACACGAGCCACCACAACCAAGCCCAGGCGTATGACGTCATACAATCAGCGCGCAAACGTCGTGCGCGCCCCCCGGTTGGCCCAGACTGATACCATTATACAGGTACAGTAGCGGCCACAACACTGGCCTCATGTTCATTCATTCATTCATCTTCTGTAACCTCTTGTCCTGTAAACAACCGTCATCGGGTGAGAGGCGGGGTACACCCGTTTACACATACAGTAGTAGTATTACATTATTACGGTGTTAGTATATATAGTCAATGGGTACACCCTGGACAGGTCGCCAGTCTAACGCAACTGATCTACAATAATAGACATACAACATGTTTACTGTACACACAGGGCATAAGACACAGAAAAACAGCGTCCCACCTCATGTCCTCTCCTGCAGTGTCCCTGAAAATATTTTTTTGCCTGTCATCTTTGAGTCTGAATGTAGGAAAGATGTATTATAAATCAAATGTCTTATTGAACTGAATTAATTCAATTCTGTTAAATTTGAGTTATAGAGTCAATACCAAACCAAATCTCAAGACACTTAGTCACAAAGCTGTTTTCACTACTGTAAATGTGTGTATATATGAGCGTTTACATTTCAAGTTTACAGCCCATATTTTATATTACTGTCTGTATTTTATTTTCTGTTTTACATTTACACTTAAATTGTTTACCTTGTGTTATGTGCAATTACTACTGCAGTACTTTTTTTTTATTACTGGGTACAAAAATACATTTCACTGTGCATTTTACTATGTATAACTGTGCGCATGACAAATAAAACCATAAAACCATATTATATCTCTTATTATCTATTTATCTTTACAAAGGAAAACAACAGGGAGACTGAGACAGGGACACACAGCTATTAACCTATACTGGTACCTCAGCAGCCTAGGCCTATAGCAGCATAACTAAGGGTTGTAGATATACTTAATTAGAAAAATGTAAATAAAACAATGAAAGTGTTTTATCGTCACATGGGTCTGCACAGTTCATGCCATACTTATTCTTAAAAGGTTTATTAAAGATTCCCTCTTCTGTGGTCACAGTTAAACATAAAACATCTTTACAAAATTGTAATCAGGGTGTTTATGATGGGGTTTCTCCCATCCCTATTTTGAACTATACATTACAATTACCATTTTTTCATTAAATAAATAAGAAAAACAAAATTTGAAACACCTATAACAATTTAAAAATACTGAATGCGAGTCTACAGGTTAGTGTGATATTTTGCTGGAGGGAATGAAAAGCTGAACGCTTTACAGTTACAATAAGTACTTTATTGGTTCAACAGTGCTGCCAGCGCCTAACAGATAAATATACCGTTCTGAGTTGATCTATTTACAGCTTGTTCAGAGACAATACAAACTGCCCCACACAGACATACATAGTGATCTTTAGTGTATAACATACTTTGGGCTGGTTATCCAAGCAAATATGGTCCCCGTTGAAAGATGTGATGAGTTAGGCCGCTTGTGTGTGTCCGTGAAAGAAGCCCTGTTTAGTCGTGATTTGTTAACATGTAATGTGTTGTTTCAGTGCAACTCATCGGATGGTGCAGCCGTAGTTTGCAAAGATGAGAACTGTGTTTCGTCTGTGCAAATAAAACATCAGGAATGGACATTTTCTGTACAATAGATACATTTAAGCTATAAATATAAGAAGAAAAAGTGACATCTGCTTGTTCAGTAGTCTCAGTTTCACACAGGAAAAACTGATTTTATACTGTAAATGCTGACCCAATCTGATATTTCTTCAAATTAGCCTTCTTATGCAAACTGTATTTGCATTGCAGGAGTCTTTGCTGGCATATGCAACATAGTGCCATTTCATAGATGCTAGTATAATTTATTTTCATAAGTATAATCTTGAGTTTTATTAAACCTTTCTGTATACTCTTCACTTACAGTACAGCTGCGCACACATACGGTACAGGCATGCTCACACATATCCAACTTGTTTCATTCACTCATAAGCCACAAACAGAAGATCTATATAAACACACATGTATGTAAGCACACGTTCATATGTTCAGGTCATACTAAAACGATCCATGCTCAGCTACATGGATGACCATCCCGTATTCCCATCCAGACTGTGAGTTTCTTCATTTAGCCGTGTTTAAAAATGATCAGTTTTGTCTTTCTCTGAATTCTGAAGCAAAATCTCTGCAAAGTTAAGAGACGATCTTCCAAAATTCAAAATTTATCTGGTTTATTTATGAACTATTTATAACAAAGGAGAGTTTTTGTTTGTTTCAGATGTTTCCGTCATCTGTTCCTCCGGCTATGCTGATCTGCATAGGTAACTTAAACAGGCAAAGTGGATGCTGATGACAGCATCTTCCTCTTGTTTATCCATCTGGTAAATAATGGCTCTAGTTATCCTTACAAACAACTTGAGGGCAGCAAGACCCGTTGTGTGTTGTCAGCATTTTCTTCACTTTACATATTATATTCCTGAAAAACCCTTTCAAAACAGCACCAACTCTTTGTTACATTGTACAACCCTTTTACCACAATTCACCTCTGTCGTTTTAAGTCTAGGCCTCTGCAACTCCTATCCCAGACTTCTCCCCCTTCACTTTAGCAGTGATATGTCGTCTGCAAAGTCCCCGTGTGGGTGGAGGCAGCGGGCGAAGCGCCACTGGCACACCATGAGACACAGTGGCAGCATGAAGAGAGCGCAGATACCCGCCATGATGTAGGCGATGGTCATCAGAGTGGACTCGTCTGTCTGGGGGATGTTGTAGCCGCAGTCCTCCAGGTCGATGCCATGGAATGGGCCCTCCACAGAGGCTGTGCGAAACTTATCATGCACTACAAAAGGAAGAATAGTTGGTATGTGAAAAATACAAAAATCACTACTCAATTTTATTATTGAAGGTAATAAGTAAGTGTCTCAAAATAGGGCGACGTCTCTTCAGTCACTGTCTGTGGAGACATTCCTGTGTAAAGCTGTGAACAATATGTGTTTTTGGTTTTTTTCGACAAAGACAATAGGCAAAGCTAATGTTTAACTGATAATTAGAGCAGCGTATATCCATATAATGGGAGTGACTGGAGCACTAAAACGCAGCCTGTAAATAACGCATTATCTGCCGCGAAACTTGTTCATTTACAAATATTTTGTGATGCTAGTGCTATTCCCCTTTGAGTCCGGAGTTACCATCATCCGGGGTCTGTAGATTAACCTACAGACCCCGGATGATGTAGTCAGACCTGGACAATGTCGTCTCTGAGCAGCTTGTAATTTGCTACTGCAAAAAACAGTAGTTTCCCTTTAAGACTAGTGAAATCCGCAATCGCGTAGTAACTTCTATTTAAGTGTCTTTATTTCTTTTCCTTCTCCTCTGTTCTAACACCACAATCCTGACTGTCCTGCCTTTTCCTTCTACCCCTCATCCTCCCTCCTCATCCTCACCGTGGCATGTGCTAACAGCAAAGCCAATGCGTTTCTTTTCACGGTCAAAGACCACATAGAAGCCCTCCATGATGACGGCCCCCATCACCGTTCCAGTGCTGGATTGGGACACAGCAAACTTGTAGCAGTCCTCCTGAGCAGAGGCCACGTCCTCTACGGGCCGAAGGTATTGCTGCAGACACAAATAGAAAAAATAAAAATAAAAAATGAATAGACAGTACAAGGAGATTAAACGTTGATCAGGCATAACATGATACTGATAATAATTATATCTTGTCAGTCTCCCTGTGTCTCCAAAACAGGCTCATCAGAGAAAGGACATGGTCCTTATGAGAGTGTCCTGTGGTGTCTAGCAATAGAATGTTGTTAGTGGGGGCCTTTGGGTCCTGTTACAGTAGAGGAGGGGTCTCTGTGGATCATCCCACAGATACTTGATCAGTTTGGGATCTAGTGAAATGGGAGGCCAGGTCAACACCTTGTGCTGTTCTTCATGTTTTTTGAGTTGTTCCTAAACTGTTTTTGTGTGTGTGCCTGTGTCAGGCTGCATCCTGCACCGTTTCCTGATTTTCCCCACGTTAGGCAGGCACATTCTTGGGAAGAATTAGGACACTTTAAAACTTGCTTTGGTCTCCTTTATGTTTTATTGTGATGTTGACAAGTCGTATGCCTTGAAATTACATGGGCCCACAAATGAGTTATATAAACTGAATAGTAAAAAGTAAAGATCTTATTAATATGCTATTGCCTGACTCGTAAGTTGACGTAGCTGATAATATTGTGTCATTGTGTATGATGGTTAAATGTTATAAAAACAGTGATGCTATTACACAGTTGTCCACTAGAGGGCACCCACACATTTTCATCTGTAAAAAAGCCTTATTCAGAATTAGGATTCATCAACTGATGTATTATCAGATTATATCAACTTTCAAAGGGAGGGGGGGCTGAATTTATTCTAGTTTATTGATACATTTATTTCCTGTATATACATTGTATGCGTATAGTCTACACTCTACATTGTGATTTAGTGCTACTGAATAAGAGATTTTGCAAACATTTCAACTTGTTCTCAGCATCAAGGTCAGAGGCCTCACACAGATTTATATCACTTATTCATTCCACCCCCATCAAGAACTGTCTGAGTGGCTTTGAATGGAAACGTTGAATGACTTCACAGCTTTATGAATGTAGTCATTATTCTTGTTCCTCATTGTACCTAGCGATGCTTTCATCTGATCTGATAGCAGTCTGTGTAAGACTCCAGGATACCACAGATTGCTCCCAACATACCACATGCAAACTCACCTTACACTGAGCAACATTATTTGCACTTTTAGTAGATCAAATCTCATATGCTGAGAGGATAAATTACACGTCAGTCCCAACATCAGAATATGGCACGTTTTCATTTGGACAGAGTTTAAAGTTTCTGTCCATCCTTGATCTTAAGAGATATTAGTTCATGCAATAAATCAGACACATCACCACATACTGTAATTACCTGCGGCAGGATGGAGATTCTGAAGGACTGGTTGCGGTTTTCACTCATCAAGGAGAGGGAGATAACTGGAAAGATGTTCCAGGGTGTAGTGCCAGCCTGCCAACATACCAGCTGCTCGCCCAGCCAGAACCCAGAGGGAAACTGTTCTGTCTGAAAAACAGGGTCAGAAGGACGTTCATTTCTTCCTTTGTCATGCTCCCACAAGTCTCATTACAAGTCAGGGCCAGGAGTATAGGTTGGAGCTCAGTCAATAGGAGTAGAAGGAAAAGATCAGCACACAAAAAAACATTAATCTTATTTTCTGAGTCTGAATGGATTTTGGTGCATTGTTAATAACACCGTTGACAGACAGAAATAGGGAGAACTTTCAAAGTGCGTTCAATAGAAATATCTTTCATTTCACTCTCAGTGTCCAAAACATTTGGACACACAACGTAATAATAAGCTCCATAAGATAAAGGTGAAGTATTATGCTGTCACCTAATAACTGACTTAATACTAAAAATAAAAGCTGTTGATTAAGCTGTTAAGACCTGTGACTGTTATTATACTGCTTCTGACAGTATGGCAGGACTTCGACTATACACAATACTGGTTATTAGAATAATGTAGGGGAAATATAGTTCATGAAAAAAAGTCCCAATGCCCTCCAAACACAAAAGTACTAATATAACTGAGACTTTTAAATACGTTTTCATTGTAAATTACTTTTTCTTATGAACTGTTAGATGTCTCGTCTCCATCAGAACTATTTCTGGGAGTCTTTTGCTATATCCTTACCAAGCTGAAAGTAATCTCTCTGAAAAAGCTTTTCAGTGTGGGGCTAAATCTGCTATCAGCAGATATCTGAGGAGTTGGTTGATGACTGGAGCCACACAAAACAGACAGACACGGAGGATTAGAGTACACAAGGATACAGTATCTACTTTATGGTGAGGACTGACCGAAGAGGCTGCTTCAATAGCCTTGACTGCAGCCAGGAAGACTTTTCTAGGCAGCCGAAGGTTGGTGGTGCCGCTGTCCACAATGCTCTTATCGTAGTTGTACTGTAGAAGCCAGTGAAGAAGTCGCTCATTATAATCTCTTACATAGCTTTTATCAACCAATAAAACTTCATTTGTTTGTTTTTTCCAGCATCTTACCTCTTTACAGTCCATGTTGAGGTCCTGTCCATTCACCTCAATGCGTACAATAATAACCTCATAGTACCACTCCCTGCGGATTGGAGTGTACCAAAGCTCTCCCACGTAGAGCGATGGGTCCACTCCTCCGATGATCTAAGAGCAAATGGAAGAATATAATCCAGCGTTGGCTTAAAATGCAATATCAGATGAGTAGTTTTCGCCTACAGGTGTCTCACCATGCTGCCGCCGACAGTGGCGCTGCCCAAAGAGTAGTTTTGGGTGAAACCCGCACCACACAACTGGAGAGAGAAGAGGTCGGGGACGGAAGTCTGGCGAACCAAAGAGTCAAAGAAAGGCTCCAATGTCTCGTCAGGCTGGAGAGAAAGAGAGAGAGAGAGAGAGAGAGAGAGAGAGAGAGAGAGAGAGAGAGAGAGAGAGAGAGAGAGAGAGAGAGAGAGAGACCAAGCTGCTGTCTTTAGCTTCCAACTTCTAAAATAGACCCACTGTCAAATCACCTATTAATACTTTTCCCACATGCCAGTGAGCTGTAGAGAATTCAAATCAATTAAAACATGTGATCACGTATCCAAAAGAAAGGTGTTAACTTTTCTTATAACACCTAAATGTCAGGTTTAATTTTAATTATTCCAAAAATACAACGTATATACATTTCTAGGGTTTTTTCCACTCTCATTCTCTTATACTTGGCTCCTCCGATCATTCAAAGAGTTATCAGCATCACTACATGAGTGTAACAAAGCAACCACATTGATAGGAATATAAATAGTTGCAACTGGTCTACCGCTGTGAACAGAATACCTGGAACTGCAACTAACTTCTGCAGGGCAACTATTTATCGCTTGCTTGCTGCTACCACTGACAAGGCCCAGATTGATATTACAAGAGACTGACAACCTTATGGAAAGGATCCCTACAGAGATATTAAGTGAGTCAAATATGAAACAGGTGAAAGGAAGTTGGAAGTCAGCAGCGTAAACGTGGATGCGAGTCAGCGAGAGCGGTTTGAGCAACGTTACAGAGCTAGAGTACAGAGAGTCTAGCTTACAGTTATCAGAAAGATTAAAAAACTGATTCAGTTTGCGTTTACGCATTTTTGAATTACGGTAACCAAATAACACCCAGCCCTTACCTGAAGCTGAACCTTTTACCTTGTTGACGTGACATGAATAAACATGAAAGCTTGGCAGCATAACAGTAAAAACAATCGCTCAGTAAGCCGGCGCTGTCAGTTGAGCAAATCTGGGGCAAAAAACAAACAGGATTACATTGCAGCTGTTTAGCAGTTGCCTGGCATACCGTTGCTGCGCAATAGTAAACCATGTGGGAAAATATGGGCCAATTTCCCAAAGTTGTCCTTTAACCTTTATGAATGTCATTCCCCCAGGTGTACTGTCTGCCAACAGCTGGTGGTGTGATAGCTGACAAGCCGCTGAAGTGCCCTTGTTGTTTTAGACAGGAGCTAAATATTGATCTAAAATGTGATATCAAGCTCTCCTCCTCCTCTCCTCACACACCTTCCTTCGTTCTTTCTTGATGTTACTGTTATACTTTCCCTACCCGTGCTATATCAGCGTATGCAAGCCCCAGGATCCCCTCCCAGTTGGACCCATTGATGAAGAAGCGATCAGACTGAGTGATTGCAGCGATGTTGGCGCGCAGCGTGGCATTGGGGCCGTGGGGGACTGACACCAGGTCGGTGCCCAGCTCTCCTTCCCAGCGACCCTGGGTGTAGGGAACGTACACACTCCTACCCAGGTCACGGTAGGAACTGGAGCTGCAGACACAGAAGGGGACAATGTGTTTGTAGCGTTTTTTGTTTTTTTAAGCGCCTGTTCAATAAACTAGACTCCATATTTGACAGCTCATCGCGTCTCTACTCACAGTGAACGATGGTAGTATCTGCGCAGGAAAGGATGAGCAGCTGCCCCGACAGCAAAGTTACTGCTTCCTGTATCCACCAGGATATTCAACTAATGTGAGAGAGAAAAAAGTGAGTTGTTAAAAATATACAGTGTGCAGAAATTAATGTTTTAGAAAAGTGGCGCTTAGTAGAAGGATTTTGACCAATCTGTTAAGAGCTTTATTTGTATCCTCACTTACTTTGGGGAGATATGTGCGTTCATGTCTGTTTCTACATTTTCTTTTTTGCTAACATTCTCAGTTGCAGAAAGTTTGCTTCACCTCTTACGTTTTTCACCACACAGGCATTCTCTGCACCCACTTCTCTTTCATTGTAGTGTCCCGCGGTGCTTCCTCTTGACCTTAACGTCCTTGTCCGTCCCCTCTCTGTCTCCAGTCTAACCCTCCCCTCCTCTCAGGTTGCCCATTCAACTCCCCCTCTCTCCCATCTGCTCCTCTTCTGTCTGCATCTCTATGCGAGTATCAAATTTTGCACAATCAGTCAAAACAGTAAAGTGAATGTGTGAATGGAGCGCCGCGGCAGACGGTGATGAGGACAGAAATATACGATACCGGCTGTACATTCATCCTGTCATACATTATGCATGAGGATTTACTATATCTAACCTGCTGTGTGCCATTTTTCCTGGGTATCATTCATTAAATTCATCTTTATTTATATAGCATACAGCATCACATGCGTCCTTTTTGACGAGAACTAACTCTGAGCAGAAGCAAGTTCGTGTGGTGAGCCCGGCCTGCTGGAGGGAGGAGAGGAGGAATCATTTAGAAGAAAAGACACTAGGTAGAAAAGACTGGGTGGCAAAGAAAGAGCCAAACAGCGCAGGCAGCCACAGAGCCACAGCAGGCTGTTCAATAATGGATCGGCTCTTTAAATATCCAGAGTAGTGCTACTGTCTCAGGGGCCGGGCCTGAAAGCCCAGAATAAATCCTTGCTTTGCCTACCTTATTTTATTTATTTATTTTTTGCCTAACAAACACCCGCTCATCACTGAAATACACAAGGGCTGCGTGAACTTTCCCTCCAAACACCTCTACTATCAGCCAAAATGCTGTACGTGCGCCGTCTTCCTTCCTTAGATAGAAATTTGCTGATTGCCCAGGGATGAATCTGTTTCTTTCACACACACACATCCAGAGTCACCAGGCTCGGCGCATACAGGCACTATCTCACTAAAGGCTGCATCCTGACACAGAGACCTCACGTCTTTCCTCGCACTCTCTCTCTCTCTCTCTCTGTCTGTCTTCCTCTCCTCTCTGGCAGAGTGCCTCTCTGCTCCAGCCATTATATTGGCCCTTCCCCCATCACTACAGAGGATAAGTCATCTAGTGGTTACCAGAATGGAAACACGTCTGAAAGTTACTGTAAATGACTCCAGGTCATTTCCACAACATTGCATCTACCAAATACATGCGAGGCATTGTATGCAGTCATTAAGGTTCAAGACCATCGCTGACCCACTTAATCATACAGTACTTAGTGCCACGCTCAACCCATTGCACATAGAGACTGATAATTACTAAAAAGCTTTATACACAGTATAATTTATATTATAAATTTATTATGGAGATAATCTGATTCAAAATATTGAATGCCTTGTTATGGTCCATCAAAATGAGACATACTTTTCATTCCATTATCAGATTTTAGAGGGCATTACACATGTGCACACGTTTCACATTCCATAATAAAGGAATATTGCATTTTCTGTGGCTCTGTTGGAAATGATTGCACACTTCCCTGCAAATAGTTACGATTAATGATTCGTTTTTTTTACCCTGTTAAAGCGTATTAAGTCATGTATCTTCCTTAAATCAGTAGGTATGCACCCCTAGATAATCAGTTAGTGGCACAGCACTAATTCATGTAGGTCCACTCAGGCACCACTGAACTGTAGCAGATAACGAGGCGCAGCATGATGACATGATCCTTAATAGGCGCCAGTCACACTTCGAACAAAGGGAAAGTATATGTATATGGGCAGTGATTTATGTATGAAATGTTTATTTCAACCAGCGATTTTAAACAGCTGAATGGAAAGCCCTCTAACAGTCAGGTAGGATGATCCATTCAACAATAAAGGCTCTAATGATGAGGCTCTAACGCAGATCTCTGTAGGTTTTCTCCATCTGGTTTAGCGCTATGAGGGACTTGTAACCTGTCCTACCTCTTGCCCAATGTAAGCTGGGACAAGGCTTGGCTGCCCGTGACCGTTTAATGTAAAAAACAGTATAATGGATGGTTGCGATATCTGTCCTTGGCAGTGTTATATCACACATCACTTCTTTTTAGTTATGACCAAAATGTCAGTATGTATGTGGCACATTGTACTTTTTAATCAGTGACTTATTTTGTGCAAACCTGCTTGTGTTCCTACTTGATTTAACATCTGAGATCTGCAGTTTCTTCTCAAAGAACTCGAAAACCACTAGTAGAAGGACACTCAGTCTAGCCACCTAAACAAAGTGTCGTCTGTTAGTGCTGTTCTCTACCAGACGGATATCTCTCTTGCTCTTTCCATTTCATGATGTAGGAAGCATCAGTGTCTCTCAGTGGCAGAGTGACACCTCCACTTGGTACCTCAGGGCCCTCCAGTTCCCTCATCATCTCCATACAGTCATTCCTTTAGTTCCTTGAAGCTGCCTGTCTAACTCCCACATCCTCCCTCTGTCACATGTACGTCCTTTTCCCCAAACACCGACTTTCTTTCACACTTCTGTTCTCCCGAACTTCTTCTCTCACTTATTACCCTACTGCATCGAGGCCTCCCTCTGCTGTCATTCATTAATTTGTTTCACTCTCCGTCACCTTCTCCTCGTGCCTCTCCCTCTACCGTCGCCCTCTGTGTGCCAGCCTGTACATCGCAGCTGCACCCAGCTGGCAGTCCTCACTCTGCAGAATTAATGGTTCCATTATCTGTGTGTATCATTCGGTCCTTTCTCTCACTTTCAAATAGACACACACACAGGCCATCTGTCATTTCAGGGCCATCCTCTTTAATGGAATACCACACAGCGTATTTGAAGCACTTTTCCATCACTTGACGGAAATGTAGGAATCTTAAATCGGGGGTGAGAGGATAGGATGTTAGAATTGAATTAGAAGTGATATCACCTCCTAATCTAATTAATTATCTCATCTGATGCCACATCTTATACACTGAATTGATCATTAACATTTCAGAAGGTCTTAAAGAGACGTTCTAACCTGTTGTATAGATATTCAAAGTATATAAAAACGTTTTATAGGTTATTTGACAATATTTTTATATTATCACAGTATAGTGCCAATAGAAGAGTGGATTAAATTAATATTTTGTGGCTGCGTGAACCAGAGAGAATAAAGCCGGAAAGAACAGAGTTAATTACCCCGGTTAGACAAAAAAATAAAAATAAAAAATAAAATATAACAGATTAAATCCAATTTAGTGAGATCAGAAGGAAGCTCAGAGAGGAAATTGCAAGAGCAGCCAGACTCATTAAAGACTAATGACATAGTACTGACTTGTCTGAATACTGAATTCCACAGGTTATGTGATTTTTTAGGCTGCATCTTGTTTTAATTGGTTAGATTTTGTTATTAAAACAGATATGACTTTATAATGTAGGCAGATCAGAGAGATGGTAACACAGCTGGGGGATCCCACACATTCAGAAGTGTGACAATATTTCAACTCCGCCTCGTGAATTAAACATTTACCTTCTGCGGAGGAGAGCCCACGGCCATCTCCACGTAGTATCCCTGGCCGGACTTCCCTCGCAGGTTATCAATCATGTCCACGAAGCTAATGCCGCCCGCTGCCGCTCCTCTCCGCCTCCGCGCGGGATACCGACCCGCGCTGCCGCGTTCGCGGTTGGCGGCAGGTGGCAGCGGCGGAGGCTGCTCACCGCGAGCGCCTTGCCGCAGTGGCACGCGGATGGCTAGAGGCAGGCCCGAGGAGTCAGGGGCGGACTGACCGCTGCTGAGCAGGCAAAGGGCCGTCCACATGAAAACACCTGTCAACCAGCGAGGCCGTAACGTCGACGCCTCCATGTTGAAACACGGTGCAGTTATGTTTTTGGTACGTTTGGTTTAGACTTTGAGGCGCTCCGTTCAGTTTGACATCCAGTCTGCGGCGGCACAAGGGAAGAGATCAGGTGGTGATGATGCTAAGATGACGGCTAAGACCATGACGGCAGTTGAACCACAAACACAAACAGGGACGGGGTCACTTGATTTCACTCTTGTTTTCTTGATATCAATTGCACGGAAGATACCAATTTTAGGCGCCTGGCTAGGTGCAAAGCAGCCAACAGGAGAAATCAGACCGCGCTCACAATTAAGCCAGGAAATCCTCGGTGTCACGGATAATTTGAGGCGACGCGTAAATTACAAGCTCTCCGTCCGTGCTCCGTGTATCAACAAACCGCAGGCCTAAGTCGTTTTCTCCGCGCGTCCTCATGTCAAACGACCGAAACCACTGTCGGCAGGCAGGCTGGCTGGCCGGCAGGCTACCGTAATCCGCATCCTTGCCCTTATCCGACCGGTTCATTCAGTTCTCCGCCTTCCAGTCTTTCACCTCCTCCTCCTCCTCCATCTAGCCACCCCGCCGCATCCTTCAGAGAGCTGCGAGACCGCGAGCATCACCAGCGTCAAGATGAATTCACCAGACCACACGATTTCCGGTTAAGTTTTTCAAAATAAGACAGCACTATGCGCCAAAACGCAAAACAAATGCCTATCGAGATGACTTATGCAGCATGCTGTCTACATATAGGGATATGTATTACGGCCTCGTTAGTTGAAAACTTCTCTTCACATGACAAGCTCTCGTGTAGCTTACAAAGGATATATTGCAAACCAGTACATTAACACATCTTTTAATTTGAAGGCGTAATCTCGTCCCTTTATCCGGAAATAACCCAAGAAACATCGCGTCCTCGGCAATGGATTTTTTTTTTCTTTTTCTTTTTTCCACTAAAACGCCTCTGCAGAGATTTCATATATGGGCCCCTTCTATTTTGTCAAGTCGGTAATATTTTTATTTTATAAACACTTTTTGTAACTTAAATGTAGTGAAAATAGTGACTTACATTTCTGCAAATCGCAAAAAAACATTCATAAATGATTTTATTTATAACGCCATTAGACTAACAATACTTATTTTTTGTCTTGTAATTTTTGTGATATCATCCTATTGATTCTATAAACAATTACAGTTCATACTTTAGTGTCCCGATAAATATATGCTATGGTGTTATTTATAGTTCAGGGTGAAATACAGTGCAGTACATTTATCATGAAGTCAGACATTGTAGCTTCTATGGTACACTTTATGGCACACAGTACAAATTTATTGTACTGTCAGATTAACTTAGTTTTGAGGCTACAAACTACAGTGTACACATTTGCTGTGATCGCACGGTAAAGTCATATAAACAAGCATTCAGTCAAATTTTATTCAAAGTGCTGTCTCTTGGATTTGCTTGCCCAATGAAAGGTCAGCTCTCTCTTAAGACGATCCTGCACAGTCCCAGTATGAAGGGAGATGGAAAAAGGAGGCAGGTGCTAACAAACTGGTCCCATCTTCCCTCTCTGTGGCGTGTCGTACCAAACCTTTACTGTGGTGGAGGAGTTCACAGTGGTCCACCAGCAGTGTCGCTGTGCCCTCTGAGACTGGACCTGAGGGAGCAGAAGGAAATGTTTGGATGAGCATTTTTAGTTGTTGTGTCTTGTAATCTGCCCATTAACCAACCTAAAGTCATAACACTTGAGTATTAAGACTGATGAATACAGCTGGAAGTCAAAGCACTACTGGATAAACCACTAAGAAGGCTTTGATTTGTCTTTAATCCTTTCTCTAATCAAGAAGCTGGAGGAGATTTTTATTTCAATGGGAAATCAAAATGCCAGATGACTTTATGCGATCAAAGTGTGAAAAGTGGGAAATGGATGAAAGAATATTCATTCATTCATCTTCTGTAACCGCTTGTTCTTCTTAAGGGTCACGGGTGAAAGAAAATTGAAGTGTGAAATACAGAGAGATACTCACTGACTGAAGTCTTTGGGTCACAACTTCTCTGCTCTCTAGGTTTGGTGTTGAGGGGCTCAGCTCTGCCATCTGGTGGACACCACGCTGCCAGGGGGTTGGTGTTACCCACCCTGCACACATACACAGGTAAATACTCGCCATACAAATACCGTGTATAGTCAGATGCGCATGGTAGACAGAGCTATACATATCTATACAAACACGTACTGTATATGCAGTCATCACGTCTCGCACAGTTTTACCATAAATGAGCTCTCGCCTCCAACGTATGAACTGCCATACAAAGGTCAGAGTTTAGCTATCATCGAAACTGCTGCTTAATCACATTTTAGCACCTGATAACAGATGATTATTTTAATCAGACCATACAGAGAGCGCTGATTATTTAATAAGAAAACTATGACCTGAATAAATGACTGACACTTACCAGGTCTGGGGGTCTGTATTCCTGAAGCCTTTAGCAAATGGGTTGCTTGCAATTTTTAGCTGAGTGATCTGAGACAGAGATAGATAGGGAGATAGAGATAGAGAGAGCGTTAGTAAACAAGATAAAAAGCAAAGAAATGGCCTCTAGTACTAATACTAGTACTTGTGACAATATATTATTTAATGAACAACGAAAAATATCAAACTGTCTGGATAATTCTTGGTCTGTTGAACCTCTGTCTCCTACCCTGTGGTTCTGATAAGCAGTGACGGCCATGAATCGTGTCTCAGGGAAGGAGAAAGTGCAGAAGTTCCTGTACGCATTTAAGTGGCTGTCAGGAGCTGGGTCCGCATACACCACATGGAAGCGGGGCTGGTAGCGATGCATGGAGTTGAGTATCATCTGGAAACAGGGAAACTGATTAAATGAAGCAATTTACTTTGTATATTAAGTCTGACACTCTTTGTTCCATGAGAAGTAAAAGCATATGGTAATCAGTTTAAAGACATTGACTAACATGTCCGTTGTCATCCAGCAGGTTGTTGGTGAGCTTGAGAGTGTCGAAGGAAACGGTCTGCTTCATCCACTGGGCTCCACGGGCAGGTGAGTCTGGGTGGAAATGCATCCTGCTCGGGGCTGCAACATCTGCCCGCCCTGCCACCAACCAGGATGAGCTGTGGAAGGCGTATCTGACACACAGACACACTCATGTAAAATTATTCAAGTTGGGCCAGTAAAAAAATTTGAACCTTTCAGAGGTTCAGCTGTCTACCTGTATCTTTTGTCGTCGACAGGGATAAAGTCCATGAGCAGCACATATTCAGCAGAAGGCTCCATCCCAGAGATTCGCACTTGGAACGTCGGAAACATCCTCCTGTTTGAATTAACATGGAAAAGAATATAAAGTAGTTAAGAGACGCCACAGAATGACGCCAGAGGAGAAGTGTGAGTTAGATATTTAAGGAATAGGTGTTAATAGATGTGATTTATCACCTTCCAGCTTTGGTAACAATCATCTCTGTGCCCAGCTGGTCGAACTGCTGCCAGAGGGCCTGCATCTCCAGCTGAACTCTGACCCCGCTGACTTGGGGGGCCTTGGTGCTCAACAGTGACCCCCCGTCTGCGCAGCAGGGCAGGGACAGTTCACAGCTCTGAGACAGCTGAAGACCTGAGGACAGAACAGGAGAGACGCACGGTACGCTTGTCTTCATATTTGTACAAATGATTTTGCATCAGGTTAATTCATATGTTTGTAGAGCTCAAATAATTTTGAACATAAAAACACTTACCATTCATGTTTTCAGTGTCCTCAGGTGACTGTATGGAATAGTGATTATATTATTTGAGTTGCTGTTTTGTTTCCTGCGCTTATATTTCTTCCACTTCCAACCGCAAGTAACAACTCCTGTGATTACACCAACACCAGCAGCTTTACTGAGCAACACAAAAATGTTTCTCTCGATTCAGTGGCAGGTGCTGCAGTAGACCTCCATCCAAGCCTTGGGAGTGTCCGTTTGTGGCCGAGAACAAGCTGGTTTTATATACTATGAGAGACTCACTGGGGACCTCCGTGTCGGCCTCATCCATTACAATACCCTTAGTGCCATTGACACATAAACACACACACACGCAATGTTTTTGTAGCATCTAGAAGTCTCTGCTGTGTTGCACATAGTTCCTCGTAGCCTGAAGCCACCATGAGTGGAGCTTGTCTTGACCAACCTTTAGCACATTAATAACATCCTAATCAGCCTGGTGTTACTGGGTGTAGATAGATGAGGACGGCAACAAAGTGCTTTCATTATTCATAGACTAATTTCTGAGAGCTGGTTTTCAACACCACACTAATTGGATAATCAGTTATTTTCCTAAGAGGCAGGTAGATGTTTGTGGGGTGGTTGTTAAGCTTGATTCTGACATATTTCATTACATTGTCAGAGATGCAATGATAACATTTAGATGTGTTGTCCATTGTTGTCATTTCTGTGAAGTTTAGATATAGAAAGTGTGTGTGGGTGTGTGTGAGGGGTTGTGGAGCAACCCGTACAATAAGTAATACCACTTATAGCAAAAATCAAATGGTATGATGTAATTACAATCATTTAACGTGGTCTGTTTGGTCTGTGTATGTGTGTGTGAGTGTAACCCCATGTGGCTCTAGGATGGGACAGTGTTGAAGGGCTCTAGCCCGAGGGGCAGAAAAGAATCCTATTCTCTAATAACGCCGCAACAGGACTAAAGTTTGTCAATAGGCCTATTCACTCCCTGATAATTAATCACAGCTTTCAGTACCACTGACAGAAATACCTCACATGCTATTGTATGCCAGTTTTAAGTAGAAGTGATTGTATTAATATTGTTCTTTTCCAATAGACCTGTTTGATCAATGATGACCTCTCAAAATGCTGTGTGTCTATGGGATATGACCTTAAAGCTAGACTGAGGTCAAAACCAACAAGCTGAATGTGTCCCTTCAAGGGTGTTTTTTGTTCTTAAACCGCATTATGTATTTGTGAAATGTGGCGTTTTATCATATAGTAATCCTCAAAAAAGAAGATGATTTCACAGACCAAAGTAGTAGAAACAGTCAGATGTTTATTGAGCTGTATTTCAATGCACAGTTTTCATCAGACAAGCATCATTACACAGAGATTCAAGCACTTGTGATAGTGTACGCACAATTCCTACACAAAATGTTAGCATATGGCCATCCCACGAGGAGAGTAAAGCCTGTGTGTGCCGAGTATGTTTGTGTCTGTGTGTGTCTGCTTGCATGTGCTTGAGAATGTGCGCGTGAAGCAAGTTGTTTGCGTGGGAGAGGGAGTCCCGCCGGTGTGTTCATCGGTTAGACATTCGCTTCATTTTGGGAGGTGGACTGTTGAAGGAAAGAAGGAATGGAGAGAAAGATGGAATGGATCTAGGGAAGGAGAGGTTAGTTACAGAAACAAGGTAGAGAGGATTTAGCTCTTGGTGAAGGTTTCAGCCACGATGCCGAAGATGGCCTGGAACTTAACCTTGATGTCTTCAACTAAAGGTGCAAGCTTCTCCCTCATGGCGGTGAGGTCTTGGGAATCGATGGACTGGGCCTGGCTGTAGGCCTGCCTCAGCTGCTCCTTGTATTCCTCTACGTAGGGAGTAGCCATCTCCTTCAGACTTTCCAGACGCTCAACAAGCTTGGTGCGCACAGACTCCACAATGGGCATGAGTGCGGCCCTGGTCTCGTCCACGTTGGTAGCCACCTTCTGACGCAGCTCTGCCACAACAGGCTCCAGCTTGGTCCTCAGGGCTTCCATGTCAGCGGTGTGCTTGGCATAGTACTCTCTGACGATGGGCTCCATCTGGACACGGTACTCTTCCAGGTGCTTCTCGATGACCTCCCTCAGCTTGGCGCGCTTGGGCTCAAGATCGGCCTTCAGGGCATCAATGTCAGCGATGATGGAGGTACGGAGGTCAGCAGTGACATCAGAAAGGGTAGAAACAACGCTGTCAGTCATGGGAGAAACGGAAGTCTGCAGAGCCTTGATCTGAGTGTGGAGGCCCTCCAGGCGCTGAGCAAGGGTGGCCCTGGAGAAAACAGAGATGAGAGAGAGAAGCCAGTTTAGCAAAAGTTAAATCAACACACTAAATGGTGACCAGAGAAGTGTGAAAAAAATGGAAGTATCAGTATCAGTAACAGAAAGGAGGACTGCTTGGTGAGTCTTACTTAAACTCCTGGTATGGAGTGTCATCGAGCTGATCCAGAGCTTTGATGGCACTTTCCTTCGCCTGAGTCATGTAGAGATCCGCAGCGGCCCTGATGTGGGCCAGCTGGGAAGGAGCATCAGCCTGCAGGGAAGCGGCCTGAGAGCCTGATATGAGAGAGGACAAACCAGTTGAGTAAAACAGATCTACGAATTAGGCAAAGCTTTATAAGAAACAGTGCATTCAGTACTCACCGACAGCCAGCAGAAGAACGAGAGCCAGAAATTTCATGGTGGTGGTCTATAATGAAAAAAGAGAGGCAACAGATTATTGTGATTGAGTAGACCTGTTACACTCAGTTTAAATGAAATTCAGTAAAATATGCTGAGAAACACAAAAAAAGCATAATAATCGTTTAAATAAAGCAGTATATTAATCCAAACAGTCTTGAATCTTCCGTCTAAAGCAGGTTTAAAATCTTAAAACTAAGGATGCATTAACACAGTGTTAAAACGCACTCATCCCTGAATTGGCCCCAGCGAGTTTGCACTAAACATACAGCTGTCTCTTAAAAGAACTTGTAATCTGGTTGGATTAGAGCGGCAGTTTAAGACGATGAGCTCTGAACTCCTACATAATCCTGTTTCAGGTTTTACAGTGTTACACAGTCATAGAATTAGTAAATCAGCTGTGATGACACGGAGACAGCCTCAATCCAGAGGCATTTGAGTTCAGAGACATCTCCTTAATATGAGGTGAACTGTTCTAAAAACACCTGAGGCTCAACAGAATCATTCAAAAGTTACAAAAAAATTAAAGAAATATCTTAAAAGTTGACTTTTTCAACTTTTCGACCTTCTAGAGAAACTTCTTGCGCTAGTTTCCAACTTCGTCAAAGCTTACAGAGAACAGAGAGTTCAGCTTGGCAGTTAAAAAAAAAAAAAGTAGTCAAAAACTTCTTTTCTGACGTCCTGTTCTATACCCCAAGTTCCAGCTATAGCCAAAGCAGTTGCTTGTCTTACCTGGTGGAGTTCTTGACGAGACTGAGGAACTTCAGCAGGAGCAGACTTTTTATAGTCCCCCGGGTGCAGGAGGAATCAGGGAGGGGAGGGGGGAAGGGGAGTGGAGATGTGAGGGCCGTTGTGTCTCCGTGGAAGTGGACCTCACCCCCCAGCCATCTCCCTCAGCAGGGAGACTGGGTTGAGAGTTCAATGGTCGCCTGCTGGGAGGAGATCGCACAGCAATGCAGATTCAGCAACACATTACTATCATAAATTAACTTTTACAAAAGCCCTTCAAAGCACGTATCCTTCACAAAGTTTAGGACTCTTTTGTGAAGGTGGCTCGTACTGGGACAACTCTTAACCTTACTTTCCTGTTACCAAGCGTCTCCTATTGTAGCAACATGAAAGGGAGAGTTCAGAGAAGTCAGCTTGGTGTGAAATTGGTATGAAGTTGATGGGACAACGGGGAATAAACTGAGGTTGAGCAGATCATAAAATCATGAAGAAAACGTTTGCAAAATTGCTTCAGCATTTCCTGAGTAAAGATATTTATCTGTTTTATTTCTGCATTTTTTCAGTATGCACTTTGAACATCAGCTTTAAATTGACAACTGTGGAGTGGTTTGGTTGTACACCATCTGTTGCAGAAGAGTGTGCTGGGCGGGAAAGCCACATTATTTACAGTTCCAGTCCTTCCTTGGAAAAGCTTCCAAGAAAAACAAACGAGAGTAAACAGAACGCTTGATGAAATCAACTCTGAAATGCAATCCAGTCAGATCAGAAGTCATCACATTGTGGATAATAACTATGTGCTCGTGTTAAGACAGTCAGCAATGCTGTGAAACAAAGCACAGCAATCTATAAAGTAAGGAGACGGACTTATCTCAGCGCACGGATAAAACAATCTGTCAGTGGTATGTGTGATGATTAATGGGTCAAAGTGTGGTGTGTGCCATCCTGTTGTTTGTTGTCCTATCACCACTGGACTTTGCTTCATGAAGTGGAGTCTGGATTTCTGGCGCAACTTCACGTACTTCCACAGACGAGAGAGAGAAAGAGAGGGGTATGAAGTGGTCAAAACTCACTCCAGCAATACTTGATCTGAAATTGAACAACTTTTGTATTTGACCAGCATTTTGACCAGCTTGTCATCATCTTGTTGGAGGCCACAAGCTGAAAAACACTGGCCTGGTAATTGAGTTGTTCTGCTTTAGTTGTACTAAGCACTTAATCACTTTTGACTTATGTCATTTTAGGAAAAGGGATGATTATAGTGTATAAGCTAGCACCACCTACCTAAAACTGCTACCCACATGATGAGCTATTTTCCTTTGAGGTTTGAAAAAAGTAAGATTTTAGAATAAATGATAACCAGACATGGTGACAGTCACATTTAGTCTTTTATGCACTTTTACACTTCATATTACCATATCACCGTTTTGCACAACTTGCACTACACACTCTGCACTACTTGCACAACGTACTGATTCACCTACTTACTACAGTCATACTATATGATTCATACTATATGAGTATGTATGTATGAGTATATATATAATGGTACACATCTTGTAGTTTTCAGTTTCACGTTACCTGTGTTCTAATTCTATGTCAGATGAAAAATATTTCCTTCAATATCCCAGATCATATGGAAGGTAACAGCTGTAGTGTAATAGTGCAGGGTTATTAGGTGCAGGGTTAATCATTGTTATCAATGTTCAGTGGCAACCGACTGCTATCGCTGGTCTGCGCCTCTTGCCTGATGGAATTCCTGAAGCCCGTATGATCAATGCATGTTTCTCCGAATGCCGCTGCTCCTGAATTCTTGTACTATCAGCATTCGCTCCATGTGATTGCAGCATATGAAGTGTTACGCAATACGTTGCAAGATCCGAATGACAAAAACTGTTAAATGTCCCTTTAAATGGGAGGCAGCAACATGATCCCCAACATCATTCAGAAAAATGTCAAAATGTCGAGAAATTCAACAGGCTGGATGAAGGCTATGGTCAGAGTTTCTAATATTTTACCATTCGATAGAAACAGGGGGGCTCACACAAGTGTTATTGTATAATTCACCAATAGTCACTCTTTTTATTTGTATCATTATCTAGAGAGCTTTTGTGGTGAAGTTGTATCTCAAATTATCATGAATGAAACGTGGGCCACTTATGGTTTGTGAGTGTTGTGGTGTTGCATTTGTTGCAGAGGTTTCTCCTTTAGCACAAAAAAGATATTTGCAGATATTGTCAGTGTCGGCAACAACCCTCTGTGCTTATTTAAAAGTCCAGACGCATTTTATGGTACCTTACCTTTCCCCCTTCCATTTGCCTTTGTTTTTTGTTATCTGACACCATGGTGTCTGTCTTCTATCCCTTGATGACATTCCCTTCATACAGACAGGAGTCAAGCCGAGCCTGATGACTCTGTGAAGACAGAGGAATCACCCACTCCTGCCACATTCACAGTGGTCTTATCAGCCCCAGCCATTTGTCTGACACCAATAGAGCAGATGAAGGGAGAAAAGTAAAATGGAAGAAGCATATGTGACTTGTGGTTCATTGGAAAACATCAGCAAGGGAAAAGAGAAATGCATTACGTAAAAGAGCACTATAGTAGTACAACAACTTTTTAGTGATTCTACAAATTAAGTTAGTAGTTGATTTCTCAACTAAAAGGCTCAGTTTATTGATTCCTGCCTGTGTGCAATGTGATAATCTGCTGCTTTTCATTGTTTAATATGTAACAAACTGGGTTTTGAAAGCTGTGCCCCACTAAAGAAGCAACTTGAAGATGCTCCTGCAGACTCTAACCCCTCTGACCCACACTCAGTTCATCCATAATTTCACTTATCACTTATCATTACAGTGCATGGACCCTCTTGTCACTGTACAGTAGTCTTTGGGGCTTTTGCCTTGGCCCACGAGATAAGAGTGTTCCACATGACCAGGAGTAAAACAGACCTCGTCAGAAGAATGGCTCTTATCTGGAACCTTTGAGACTGCTTGCATTGCACCACACTGATCCAGCATCCACACGGAGTCGCCTATCTAGATCACTGTCATCATACCTGTTATCAACAGCAGCTCCTTGCGGGCAAGACGGTCGCTGAGGCTGAAGGTTTCACAATAGCACTCAATAGGTCTGACAGGCAGGGAAGAATGTTTGCAACAAGCAAAAATGAGCTGAAGATGCTCATCAATGGAAACACGTAAATTAGAGACATTTTCAAATAAATGAAGCTAATATTATGAGGTCACATCACAAAAGGTTATATCTTATTTGCCCCCTCAGAGCCCTTCACAGGACAAGCGGTTACAGAAGAATTGAATGAATGAATGAATAATTGCTAAACAGACCAGTTTCTCCTACAGTTCAGCAAAGCCAGCCGACATCCACATGTGACGAGATTTATTGATACTTGACTAAGAAAAGTAACTTCTCTGCTGATCACCAAGAACCAGTTTTACAATTGCCTGGAGATGATAAATATTTAATCAGCAAATCCACCACTTGATCAGGCCCTGGCTGAGGTTCAAAGGTCACGTCACTGTTCCAGCTGCCTCCATGATGGAGCACTGTTCTCAAACCAGCAGGGGAGGTTATCTCAGCTGTGAGCAGCAGTGTAGAGCTCTCACTCATTTTCTCCGAGACACACAGCACCGCTTCAGACTGCCATACCCGCGTCGGCTTAAATCGCGGCCATGTGGTTTTGCAATGTCACATCTGCTGAGGTCACTTCTGCTTTAATACAGATATTTGGACCGGAGCTCTGGTCACTGTAGGTTGCATCGCCGTGAGGGCTGTGCAGCTTGACAGCAAAACTAGAGAATCCACCCTGAACTCAGTTAACCTAGAGGAGCCTTCTTTGGAGACATATACAGTCACCGAGAGCTGTTACTTAATCATTAAATAATACACACTCTCTTGGCACACTTTCATGTAGGCTGATGAACACGTAAGCACTGAATAATGAGGACACACGGAGGCGCAGCCAACTTACAGTGAGATGAAAACTGATATGAAACTTAATCATATCTGTTTATGAGATTCTGAAGTGATTTGCTGTTCTTAAGCGTGTCACAGATAACGCAGCTTAGTAAAGTGCACGGCTACATGTTGACTGAGTACAAACCGTGTTGAGTGTTTAAAAAATCAAAAAGGTTACAGGGGACGCTGTGCACTGTCCACTCCGGAAGGACAAAAATATAAAAGGCGTTTTTGGAATAAGAGGGCCTGGTACAAAGATTTGACATGACTCTTACACTGTGCGTAGCTCATTGACAAAGTATCAAGGGCATACAAACATGTTTTGGATCACCTGGATTGCATTGCTTGCAACCATCTCATATTAGACCTGTGTAATGTGTAGTTTGGTGCGTAGGTGTTGAGTTGATCATCCGAGTTCCAAGGCCTGTTTGTAATTCTAAAGCTACCATTGCCCAAGATGCAGAGGACTTTCACCCTGATACTAGAACCAAACCACCCACACCATGGACAAAACAAACACAGGATGGGGGACAGAAATCGTTTTTTACCCCTGAACCCCTGTTGATACCTATTACATAATGGATATTGTATTTGGTTTATCAAGTGATATTTAGCAAACACAAAATGCAGCATGTCTTCTGAAAATAGAATCTTGTGTAGAGGTGGGGAAATTTAGGTGGATGTATGTCGGATATTAGACCAGAGATTGATTCAATTCAATGCAGCAGTACAGACAATCTTTGTCAGAGAGAAGACGAGAGAATACCGTGCACTGATGCACACATTCCCTGGTCTGCCCTCTCGTGGCTAAAACTCTGAGTAAACAGATTATGGCAGACAGTAGTCCTCAGTGCAGATGCTATTATGGATACAAACTTAAAAAAGAGCTGGCTGACAGGAAACTTGCTCTGCTTTGTTGGAGACGACTGTCAGCAAGGGATTAAATGTGAAAGGTGTCAGCAATCTGATATCACACCCAGACTCCAGGACAGGACATAGGGATCATTTAGCAACACACTGCTAATGCGGCCCCCAGGTGTGGTAGAGAGGCTCAGGGGCAGAAAGTGCCATTTGACGCACCACAGGGATCCTTACATTTAACCTCCCCTACAATAACACATGCAAATGACTGTCATCCCTGACCACTGTAAAAATAAACCTGCTCAGACTAATGCTGTTTTAACAACCCCCTTTAAAAAAAAAGAGAGAAGAGAGCAGTCCTTTGAATCATGAGTCACAATAAAGTGCTAATTTGTGTTTCTTTATCTGATTTTTGAAGTCTTTATAAAATGAATCTGCTGCAGGGAACTCAGATAAAGAAAGTGTACGTTTTGTTATTTCTCGGTCACTCGCTTACTCGTTTCTATACAGAGAAACGCTTCTGTCTCAAAGACAATGTGCCCAGCAAGTGAGACAGACTAACTGATGCCTAAAAATGTTTGAACTAAAGAAAGACATGATCAAAATAGTCAGAAAATTATTTCAAACAAATCTTTCCCAATGTTGATATGGAAGAAAAATCTGTGACACAAATATATTTCTCTCTGCAAGTGGATTAGTGGATTAACAGCAATGGTACTGAAGTCCTATTTTTAATTATTCAAAAAAAAAAAAAAGAGCTGAGAATGGTTATGGTAGCCAGGGCTGTCTAAATATTGACAAAATGTAAACCTGGATCTCTAATGGGTCTCCTACAGTTTGGAGGCTCCCTTGAAAGCTCATACTGTACTGCGCATCCATGAACTGCAGCTGCTGCTTTCAGGTGAAATACAAATTATTAAGCACATTAACAATTCATTCAGCTGCAAGACAAAAAGCTCAAATGGAGAGTAAAAGTCAACAACACAGAAAATGCATTTCATCATTAGTCACTTTTATTCAATCTAAGTAAGAAGTGCTTCTACGTTTAAATGGAAAATACTGTTGAATTCAAATAGATTAGATTAGATAGATACATTATTTATGGGAAGTTTACTGAGAAACTTCTACGTGGTTCCGTGTCGTATTTGAATCAAAGCAAATAACTTAATAACACAGTGGTTACTTAAATGATTAATTTCGGCGTGACAACCGGTACAGATACGATAGATATGTTAATGAACTAGCATCTTCCGAGGCCACTTGAAAGCCTCATGCGTCTCAGCCAGTCAGAGTCTATCGTCAACAGGAAGTGAGGGAAGCGTCCTTGGAGATGTTGTTAGTAGTGTAACTTTCGCATCTTTCTCCTGTCTGCGTGCACAATGTCCAAATTAACGAACTAAAAGCCAGCCGTTACTGGCATCGAGGCTAATGAGAAAAGTAATAAAAGTTGATAAGGTAAATCAGTCGTTACGAATAAGCTATTTTCTAACTAGTTAGCTTGCTGAGCTAACGTTAAGCTAATGTTGAAGTTAGCCGAGATGCTAATAATTAGCTTAGCTCACCCCTTTCCATTTAGTCCTGCGCAACACTGTTCTTAAAATGATTTCTTTCGCTTATCTAAATGGTAGTGTGGCTTTTGTGAAGTACCAGTATCTCGTGTGCTGCATAATAACATCCATAAGAAGTCGCCGCGTTTCTTAATACAGCGAATATGCAAAAGATAATCTTTAAGAAGATAATGTTTTAATCTCATCAACCTATCTTAATTTGAAGAAAACAAATCCTCATGTACAATTGCTTATATTGCACATTGGCACTGAAATTGTGAATCGAGCGTGGCTACCTTGTTTTGTCATCGCCACAGTGATATAATATCCAGATAAAGTAAATCTTAAGCATAGTCATTCTGTTTTGCTCTCGTCCACTTGTCTCTGCAGTAACCATGACTACAGCTGCTCTCATAGGAGACCAGCTGATCCTTGAAGAGGACTACGATGAGAACTATATACCCACTGAACAAGGTACATCCATGCTCTTAGTAAGGGAACGGTTGCTGGCAGGGGTGTGACTGAGTCACTGTACATAGATTATCACATAGTAGTGAAGTGATTGGTAACTCTTTGTCCCTGTCAAATTCGTCATTGTTTTCTGTATATATATATATTTGGAAAATTCCCATACGTGGGATTAATAAACAAGTCTTAAATTAATAAATCAACATCTGAAATAATCAGCTTTATTATAAAATGTTGATAACTGATGATTCTTTCATTAATCAGTAGTGTATCAGGTCATGTACTTTATGCAGTGGAGTACTGTGTAATTTGCCATAATTGCATTCAGCTCTTTTCATATCAGTTCTACTCCTTCTCTGATCAGAGATCCACGAATATGCAAAAGAGATTGGCATTGATCCCGACAACGAGCCCGAGCTCCTGTGGCTGGCCAGGGAGGGCATCGTTGCCCCTTTGCCTCCCGAGTGGAAGCCTTGGTAAGTTTCAATTCAGTTTGATTTTTATAGCACCAATAACACAGTTGTCTCAAGACACTTTATTGAACCCAGAGCCCCAAGCCCCAGATCAAGCAGTAAGGTGACAGTTTAATATTTTTATCTGCTTGAGGTTGGCTGCATATAGACAGGAAAAGAGAGTAATGAGACGGGTGAAGAGGAGGTAAGGAGAGCAGCAGCTTAATTCATACATGCATCTGGATAAAGTATACAGCATATAACCAGTGCAGGTGATCCTGTTACATGAGAGATTGTCAGTGAATTCAAGTATTAACTGTAAAAACACTTAGTGGGTATAGCACACTCCACGGACTATGCCATTACCATCTGGATTTCAGCCATGCCACCCCAGCCACTTTGAAGAGGTTTGATGATGTTGCAGTGAAGCAGTGATTTTTTTTTGTCTGTGCAATGTAGCGTGGATGAGAGTGTGCTCGAGACACATGAATTATAAAGAGGGTGACATCTTTACCTGAACCTACCCTGGGAGATATCACCTGTAGAGCAATTGTTGAATAATGTTTGTAAGCTTAAAACACACGGCCAATATTTATGGATAGATCTTCTGGACTAAATACTTTCAGCTTTGTACATATCGTATTTGTAGGTTTAGTATATTTCTTTATATTGGTCCTTTGGTTTAGTAGTTAGTTTAATGTGACATCTCTCCATTCATTCACCCACCCATCCATCCATCCATCCATTTAACCATCACCTGTCCTTCCCTCCTCTGGGCTGTGTTTGAGGTGCTGAAGTGACCCCCCTTCCCTCTTCCCTCCTCCTCCCTCATAGCCAGGACGTGACAGGCGAAATCTACTACTTCAACTTCTCCACTGGCCAGTCCACGTGGGACCACCCCTGTGACGAACAATACCGCCGCCTAGTGGGACAGGAGCGTGAGCGCGCCCAGCTCACGGCCACTGCTGGGGGCGCAGGGCCGAAAAAGGAGAAGAAGAAGAAGAAAGAAAAGAAGGAGAAGAAAGAGAAGAAGAAGAAAGAGCCTCTCAAGACTGGAGTGAGTGTTTGTTACATTTTTCTTTCAGGTTTATGTTGTGGTCTTTGTTTTTTTGCATTACTCTAACCGTATCTCTTTTCTTGTAGGCACTAAGTTCAACTTTGGCACCATTACCATCCCCACTTTCTAGTTTGGCTCCTCTGCGAGGTCTGGATGCCCCTGGCCAAGGGCCTCTCTCTGCACCTACCCCAGCTCTCCGAGGGTCCCTTGGCAGCTCGGGGGGGCTGGAGCCCCTCAAGACATCCCTTCGGGTAAGATCAGTTTGCTAAAAGAAGGACCATACAGTATTACAAACCCTTACAGTATCATTAACTCACGCTTTCTTTTTCAGGGTCCCCGAAGCAGTGGGGCATCTAGTGTTTTAGGCAGCAGACAAGAAGAGAGGGTCTCACTTACTTTGCCTGGTTTTGATGATGAAGATGATGATGATGATGACATAGATGAAGACAAAATCTCAGACAATGAGGTTAGTTCAGGTTCCTGCAGCTCTCAAACATACATTGTGTCCTTAAACAACCAGACATTTTCCTTTTTTCAGCCAAGCCCTCGTGGTTCAGACCGACTACTCAAGAACCTCCACTTAGACCTGGATGCTCTTGGAGGAGGCTTACAATATGAGGTAATAATTTGATCACTGCAACATTATTTCCACAAAAATGTATGAGTGATGTATGTTAAGCTGATAATTGTATGGAACTGGAACTGTTATGCCCATTATGTGTCTTCTGACTTCTGTAAGATTAATTTAGATTCAGTTTGATGATTCTATTAATCCCAGAAACGTAACATGCGTTTCACACATGAAAATGTGACTACAAGGTTAATGTTGTTTATCAACTCCAATGAACAGTATTAGCATCTAGTGTGACTATTTACTTCAGGACAGTGAACCGAGTGGTGCAGCTCCTGCTGAGGAGAGGACAGAGCCAGAGTTGCAGGACTTGGCCCTGTCTGGAGACCACAGCCCTGAGCCACCATCCCAACAGGTAAAAACATACAAATACATGCTGACTGATCAGCTACAACAGGCTTCTCCTGTCAGGAGAACCATCCACCTAGACCAGACCAGGCACACTCACCCCATAGCAATGACTCCTCCTTGATGGCAGCAGCCATCCCCAGCAGGATGCAGCCTGGCACAGACACACACATGAAAACGGTTTAGGTTTACTCAAAAAATTATCCACTGGAACAAGCCTGATCCACAGGCCCCTATCCTCAATCTATAGGACCCAAAGGCCCTGGGAGACCTACACAATATTAGGAAAGTGGTCATAATGTTATGCGTGGTCCATTCACATTTTTAAGTTTTAGTTAAACAATCATTAAATGCAGCTTGTTAATCATGGGTTTCCAGTGAGCGTGAGCTTGTCCACAGTAACCCACTAGGTGCCCACTCTGCCATATGGGTCCCATGTGTAGTTCTTACATGACACAAAATTCACACTACATGCAGGGCCCACAGTGGGTTAGTCCGAGGACATCAGCTGAATGGCAACATACAATTTGCCACAACACTATAACACTTTCACTGGTTTCCTGTTGTATGCTACTGACTAAGTTAGGGAGGGGTATTTGAATCAACTGTTACCCTACTGGCAAGATTTCAGTCATGAAATCCTTCTGAGGTGACAGTCATGCTAGTTAGTCCTGTACTCTTAGTCATCAACATCATGTGTTCACCTTCATTTGGCTTGTTTTATTTCATCATTTCCTACTGTACTCGTACCCAACATTACCTTTATTATTTATGATGAATTTTCAAGCATCAGAAGTAAAATGTAAATGTTACACGGGTGTGCTCATGTTCTGTGTTTATTCACACCTGCCTAATGTTGTGCAGAATAATTTATTTGTTCTCATAATTTTTTACAGACATGATTTTATGTGTGGAAACGTGGTCTGTAAAATTATAAGAACAAAATACAGTTTGAGAAAATAATAATATTCTGTGGTACTTTCTTTCAGTTTTCCTCATGGCACACTGAAAGGTTAAGAATTGTCACTTGATTTAGGAAAAAAACATCGTGGTCCGTCCATTTGTTGTGAAGGAGCAATTTGTTAAACTATACCTCAAGCAATTAGGTTTTCTATCTATTTTCCATAGTTATGGATAGATAGTAAATCGGCTGGACTGCATTTCCAACCCTACCATCACAGGATTAGTCGAAACTTTACTTAATTCTTATGTATATTTAATCACATAACATGAAAGATGAATTTTCAGTTTTATTTCTGTTTATTGAACATTCATGAACATCAAATGTTCATACTGGAGTATGCCGCAATCAAGCTCAATATGTCATCAGGGCTGGATGGCTTAGAGCTTGAAGCTGGAGAAGGATGGTCGTCCCTAGACAGTTTGTTTTCTTTCTGTCTTTGGGGTCCAGAGACTTTGTTGATTTTGATGTTGTTGACATCAGTGGTGTGTCTTTGCTGGGTGTGATGCCCGCTAGACCGAGGATGGTGAGGACGACATCTCCAGCGTGGGCCATGGAATCTGTCTCTGTATTGTCTCTGTGGCCTCGGTGTTTGTTGGTAGTTGAAACTGTCGTACGACTGGGGCTGCCTCAGATGACTCTGACAGTGACAACAGATGTGTTCTCTTGGCCACTGCTGTGCAACCTCTGCACGTGAAGAGCGTGGGTAATAGGTTGCCTGTGGGCGTCTTTGGTGATGGGCAGCTCTGTCATGCCTCGCATGGATGGGCCTTTGGTACCTCGGATGACGCTGCAGGGCCCCACCATGAGAGAAGTTGTGGTTATCCCAATTTCTCCGATGGCGGGGATTGAATCTGCGCGTCGCCTTCACCAATGGTTGTGAAGTGACCTTCCCAGCGTTGGCATCTTCTTGGCATTCCCCTGGATAGGAGATTCTGCGGTAGCGGGCAGAGAAGGTTCTAGTTGTATCCATCACTCTAGTGGTGGCGGTTCCTGGATCTTTGCCCTGAGTGTTTCCAGTACCAGCTTGTGTCATTGACATGTCATCTTCATCTCGAAGTGAATCAGAGATTCTGCGGTACTGGGCAAGAAGGTGGTACCTGCAATGTGCACGCAGTGCCCAGATACCAGAGGAATCCTTTGTGGAGAATGAAGATGGTGGTCTTCTTCTAGTGATGGTCCTGCCAAAGTCTTTATCCTGACATGTTCCAACATGATCATGTATCATGGGTACATCATCAAGTGAAGCAGAGATTCTCCGGTAGTGTGCAAGCAGTTGGTACCTGCGATGTTTACGGAATGCCCACATACCAGAGGAATCTTTGTGGAGAAGAGAACTGGAGTATCTTCGATGTGAAGTAGTAGTCCTTCTCTCCTCTTCTACCAGAGGTCCTGTGGTGGTGCAGCTGACCTCCATCTCTGGTGCAGTAGGGTTGGGGCTGCCAGAGTCTTTGCACTGTGATGTTCCAACGTCATCTTGTGCCGTGGATACGTCATCAGTGGAATCCGAAATTCTTCGGTAGTGAGCAAGAAGTTGGTACCTGCGATTTTTACGCATTGCCAACATACCAGAAGAATTCTTCTTGGGAGCTGAATCCGGATTACGACGGTAGTTGGTGGTCTTCCTACTCGTCGCGTTCATCAACGGTGCTCCAGATGTCCCAGTGTCAGAGTCACTAGGAATCAAAGAGGAAATCCAGCGGTGGTGGGAAAGGAGTTGGTATCTGCGCAACTTGCGCAGTTCCCACAAACTGCAGGATTTTCCTAGATGCATATAACTGCTGTGAGTTTGAACTCGTGTAGCTTCCATGTTGTCGAGGGTCAACCGTGCTCTAATGAGAAGTAGGCTTTCCAGACGATATGAAATAATTTCTGACGTTTCTGAAGTCCTATTTATACTTTTCTGACATCAAAGACACTCCAATGGCTTTGATGTCAGACCTAGTTGACCAAGTGTCTGGCTTTGATGACATCATGTGACGGAATGCCATGATATCATGGCAACAACAGAGCCATGGCAACAGGAAAGTCATGTGACATGAAAGATAAGCATTCCATGCAAAATGGCAAATAAAAAGACATACTCAATAAAACACAAAAATATACACTGATTAGGCATAACATAATTTAACACAACACTGAATTGTCACTTCACCTGTTGTGAAGTGTTCTGCTGGGAATATTTTGGACCTGGCATTCATGTGGATGTTACTTAGACCTGTACCACCCACCTAGGCACCCCCACCCCATAGGAATGACATTCCTTGATGCCAGCAGCCATCCCAAGCGGGATGACAGGCACACACACAAAAAATATGAAAAACAGGACAAGGTGTTGACCTGGCCTACAAATTCAAACTGATCAAGTATCTGTGGGATGCACTGGAACAAGCCTGATCCACAGAAGCCCCTCCCCCAACATAGAGACCTACCTGTATGGTATTAAGTGGTCATAATGTTATGCCTGATCCATGTACATTTGTATAAAAACTCAACATGTGTACATACTGCTGAGTATAGAAATGCACATTACACAGAACAACACTGAATATACTGCGTGAACACAGATCTGTGTAGGCTTCTGTTTATGAATTAATTTGTCGAAATGGCAAACACATGCAAAACCCTATACATAAAACACGCATATTTTAAAGTATTCTCTATTAAAAAAAATAGTTTTCCATAATATTGTTATGATTAAATGTGTGTTTCTCTCAATCATCTGTTCCTTCTCTTGTGTCTCTAAACCTCACTGTGTGTGTCCATGCAGCTGCTGTGCTGCTCGGACTTGTCCTATGGACACTATGTCTTCCTCTTTGTCCTGCTGTCCTCCTACTGTCACTGTCACTGCTTTGCTGTCTGAATCAAAATAACCCTGAGCATGTGCTGTAATCATCACAACAATGAATAGTAGGGTTTTAAAGAGATTAGGTATTGTATTTTTTTCATGTTAGGGGTGAACAGTACAACTCTCAAGAATAGTAGAAGGAGAGTAGAATTACTTTCCACGGAAATACCTGAGTACCAATTCAATGCAAAAAAAATGAAATCCATTCGTAAAACAAATCTGCCACTCATGTGTCCCAAAGTTAGTCTGTGCATATTTGCATGTTTATATTTGTTGACTTTTTTGTGTTAGTTGACTAAGATGATTTATTAATGCATGATCTGTTTGATTTGCATGGAGCTACTCCGAGTATGTCACACCGTCACAATCTTTTTGTCTGCCCCCTTCCCTCACCTGCCCTCCTCTGTTCTCCCTTGTCTCCCTTGTGTTTCTGCACGCCTTCCTTTGTGCCTCTGTTGGGGACGGATGGACTGTTGCCCTGCTCCAAGGACTCTTTGAGGGGACGCCGCGTCCACCTGTCTCCCCAGACGGGCAGTGGGGACCGTGTCAGTGAGGAGGGGGCCGCTGTTGCCACCCCTGAACCTGAACACTCAGAGGAGGAGGTCGCAGAGGAGGAGGGTGGGGAGTTGGAAGATGTTCACGAAGAGAAGGGAGAGGAAAAGGAAGGAGACAAAGCAGAGGAGGGAGGGAAGAAGGCTGAAGGAGAGGTAGGAAATGAGCCGGAAGATGGAGAGGATGCAGATGAGAAGGATAGAAAAAGCCAAGAGGAAGGTGATCGGATGGAGAAAGATCAGAGAGGAAGTAAAGTGGCTGTAGAGAGCAAGAAGGAGGAAGAAGAGAGCGATGAAATAGAGGAAGAAGAAAAATATGAAGAAGCAGATTCAGAAAATGTAACGCATAGCAACAGACAGGAGAGTAAGGAACTGGAAGAAAGTGACAGTGATGAGGAATTGGAAAGGTGTGATGAAAGCCAGCATGATGAAACCAAAGACAGAGCAGGAACTGTGAAGAGTGATGAGGCTGGGAAGAATGTTACTGAGGAGGTGGAGGACGCACAAGAAGTAGAAGAAGAGGAATTAGAGGGAAGTAGCGATGAAGCTGTGGAGAAATGCTTCCGAAATGAGCAAGACGGAGGGACCGAGGAGCAAAATGAAACTGACAAAGACAACGATGAGCTTGGGATAAACATAAGTGATGGAGGGCAGATGGAGAGCGAGGAAGGGGAGGTAGAGATAAATAGCAACTTAGGGCAAGAGAAGAATGAGAGCGATGAGGCTTTGGAAAGATGCTCCTTAAGCCAGAGGATCCTGACGGAGAGTGATGAGGACGTGCTAGAAAGATGCATGCCGAGCGAAGGGGAGGAAACTGACAGGCAGGGAGTGGAGATAGAGCATGAATCAGATGGCCATGAGCCCCGAAGAGCGTCGGAGAGTGAGGAGGAAGTCGTGGAGGTTTTCAAAGAGCAAGCAGCTCATGTCGAACCGGCCAAGCTAGGCCAGAAGGGGCTTTACCGAAAGAGAAAAGGTCTTGCTGAAGAGATGAAGAGTGTGACAAAAAAATCCCCCCTTCCTGCAGAGGTAGGGTTTGGTGTTGGCTCTGTGTGTCCTCACCCCCTCCCCTTGTGCACTACCCAACCCTGGCCCTGCCTGATCTTTGCAAGCAGGTGCATGCAGCTCCCAGAATCCAACTCCACTGCCTTAGGGGCTGTGTCCTCCTCACTGGACTATACATTGGTCAGAGGATGATGCATTTGAGCCCCTGAGGACTGGATTGGAACCTTCTGATCCCTCATCTCATTTACAGTGCAGACCTTTGGGAGCCTGTTTCCTTTTAGGTTGGCGGTTGATTTTGAGCAGTCAGTTCAGACATAGGACTTTCATCTCCCACCATCACCTCCCCCACTTTCACAGTCTGCTTGCTGCAGTTACATATTCCTGAGTGTCTGATTTAACAGTATACCTGCCTGTGGCTGCTGTGTTTGCATGTAGGCTTTGCCTTGGTCGTACACTGTTCCCTGTGTCTCTTTGGTATAGGCGGCAGTGCTTCCATGTTCAGCGTAGTTGCCACGCAGAACCATTACCTTATGACTGAGTGGGTTTGTGTGTTTTTTATTGCAGGCGTCTGAGGCCAGTAAGAACTTTGAAGAGGCTTCATCCTCCATAGATGTCAAGGTACAGTGATTTTGCGGCGTGACACTCAGCATGCATTCATTTAACGGTCCACCAGACTTGTGATGGTTCTGGTTTTGTATCTTTCAGCTGTCGGAGAAGGTTCTGGACATCAACGACCTGTCTGGCACACTCAGTCCACTTGAGAAAGACGACAGGGGGGAAACGCAAGACGAAGACGGGAATGAGGAAGGAGGGAAGACACAGGAGACAGATAAGAGGTTGATTGCTGAAAAAAGCTACTGGGCTCATCCCTTGTGTATCCCTTGCAGGCCTCTACACTTGCATATTGGATGTATTTTTAGGAAGTGTTCACAACTTGTCCATTAATACAGTAAAGTTGTGTGTAGCCACAATGTTTTAAACACTGTATTCATGGTGGCATCAAACAAACCCCTCTTTCTTTCTTTTAGGCAGACGTCGGCCAAAGACAACCCTCCAGTCTATAATGTTGACCGACTTGTCCTTCACCAGTCCAGCCCTTCTCCCTCTTTCTCCAGCTCCTCCCACTCAGAACGTGGTGTCAACCGCCATCAAAAAGCCCAAGACTTTGGCATGCCTCTGGTTCTACAGAGGCCTGAAACCTCCAGGGGTCGCCTCGTCCGAGCCTCGAACACCCAACTTGAAGATGCCGAACTCCCCTTAAAGATCCACGAGGGTCCACATGGAGTAGAGGCAAACTTGAAAATCGGGAGAGATGGGGAAAAGAAAGTAAGGGAGAAAGAGGAGGAGAAGGAGAGGAAGAAGGCAGAGAAAGAGGACATGAGTCAGACAGAAAGTGAGGAGGAGAAAAGGAGGAATGCTGATCAAGAGATGGAGGAGGAGATCAAGAAGGCAGAGAGAGAGGATATGAGCCAGATGGAAAGGGAGGAGAAGAAGAAAAGGAGTAATGCTGATCAAGAGATGGAGGAGGAGATCAAGAAGGCAGAGAGAGAGGATATGAGCCAGAGGGAAAGGGAGGAGAAGAAGAAAAGGAGTAATGCTGATCAAGAGATGGAGGAGGAGAGGGAGCATATGTTAAAGGAAAAAGAGATGAGGATGCGCCTCCTCAAGGAAGAGCTGAAGAGAGAAGAGGAGGAGGAGGAGAGGAAGCTGAAGGAGGAGAGTGAGGAGAGACTGAGGTGTGTGTTCCTCATCAGGCTTTGATGACTCACAATCTTCTATGAAGTCACAGGAGTCTATTAAATGCAAATACGCCTACTCAGCTTGTGGATGTGTGTGCGTCTCCTCAGGGCCCTACGGCAGCATCTCCTGTCTAAGAGGAGAGAGGAGGAGGCCAGGCTGAATGAGGAGGCTGATGGAAAGCTGGAGGAACTCAGAGAGTCTGTTAAGAAGGAGAGAGAGAAGCAACAACAGAAACTCAGGTCAAACTCCTTTAAACAAAGTTCTTTAGAGCAGAAGTAAAGAGTCACTTTGCAGTATAATCTCTGTATTAATGCCGGGTGTCTGTGTCGTGTGCCCAGGGAGGAGAGCGAAGTCATGCTGAAGGAGTTGCAAAGCACTCTAGAGGAAGAACGGGCAGCGGCGCGCGACAGACTGGAAGCCCAGAAGAGGGAGGACATTGAACGTCTGAGGGCGGAGTCAGAAGAGGAGCTGCAGGCTGAGAGGAGGCGGCTCCAGAGAGACAGGGAGGAGAAACTGATCTCTATAAAGGACGAGGTGATTTAGGGTCATACTTAGGTCTGCCTAATTTTTTATTTCTACATTATTCAGTCACATCAAATCATTTGGTTGGATTTTATGAGAAGGGGACAGAAGGGGTAACAGTTGGACTATCCAGCAGCAGAGGTATTGTGTCCCTCTGTATTCCCATGTCCCATGATAACATCCCAGTTGTGTGTTACCAGATATATACTTTCTGATAAGAACTGAGTCTGGCTGCACCGGGCTGCCTTGAGACAGCTTGTATATACAATTAATGAGGGATGTCTCCTTCCAAATGGACTGAAGACAAAGTACAAAGAACAACAAAGAAAGGTTCACATATCTCAGCAGGTATCTCTTACTGCTGTAGACTCCTTAGACAAAAATAAATCTAAATTTCACCAGTATTATTAAGCAGTGGTCTAGACTGAAAAACAAATGTCTGGCCCAACTAGACTAGATTTTTGCAGGTTGAATAGTTATCCAGTTTCCCTTTTAGGGGAAAGGACTGCTGAAGCCTTTTTTGTGGGTGGCTGCTTGAATTTACATACCAGGGACACACAGTCCTGTTGGCGCGCTTCAGTACATTGTTAGCAAACAGCAAGCGTAAGAAGTCTGGGTTATAATGGTGCTATGGCGTTGCACCAACATGTGAGTGGCAAAAGTTAAATCCAGCTAAAAACGGGACAAGAACCAAAAGTCTGTGTTTGTTTTGATGGTACACCATGGCAATGGACCAGAGGAACACAGATTAATGATCTGTCTGTGTGTTTACACTGTTCTGTCTGTGTAAAGTTAAAAAACACGGAGAGGAGGAGGGATCTGATGATGAGTCCGCGACCCGAGCAGAAACTGGCAGAGTACCACCGAGAGGTTAGAGGACAAACACACGCGTCATCATGTACATCGTTATCGTGAGTACTTTGGGAAAACTTTCTTTGGATTAAAACCTTTTTTTTTCTTTTTCTTTTTTTTTTGCTGTAAACTGTCCAGCTGGGTGATGTGCTGCAGGAGGTGAGGGAGGAAGTGCAGCGTGAGCATGAGAGGAAGCTGGAGCAGCTCAAGGACGACCACAGGAGGGAGATGAACAACATCAGAGAGAAATACCATGACGAGGTCAGAGCTGGGGCACGCCCTCATCCTGTACACTTTACAACTCTGTACAAACATGGCAATACTTAGAATACTGTTTTATTTTCCAGTATGCTCGGGCTCAACATTAGGCTAAATTATCATGGAGATAGATAGATAGATAGATAGATAGATAGATAGATAGATAGATAGATAGATAGATAGATAGATAGATAGATAGATAGATAGATAGATAGATAGATAGATAGATAGCCAGCAAGGTAGGATCTATCAAAACATACACTCTCGCATAAGAGATTCTTTTAGTCTATCTATCTATCTATCTATCTATCTATCTATCTATCTATCTATCTATCTATCTATCTATCTATCTATCTATCTATCTATCTATCTATCTATCTATCTATCTATCTATCTTTATACAAATCTTACATAGTTGCATATAATAGGAAATGCCTGAAGAAGACAGTGTCTGTGTTTCAGGAGGCTGCTCAGAGGGAACGCCTGCTGTCCACTCTACAGGAGGACAGAGTGCATCTCCAGGCCTCGCATTCGGTCCAGCTGGAGAAACTCCGCTTGCAGCTCAACGCACAGATACAAAAGACTCAGCTGGCACACTCCCGCAAGGTGAGACGGACGCACGGCCTTGTCGAGCCCTAGAGTGAAACCAGATGATGCTCTTAAGTAAAAGCATCTACTTTCTTCCTGTAGGAGTCAGAACTGCAGGATCTAGCAGATCAGTTGGAGTTGAGAGCCAAAGAACTGAAGAGCCAGGAGACCCTGCTGCAGGCCAAGGTCTCTCTAACCGTACAGTATGTCCCGTTAACACCAACCTAAACCACACAGTCTAATCATTTCTGTGCCCGACCAGGCAGAAGATTTGAGGAGGAGGAGGAAGAAGCTTGGCGAGGAAGAAGAGGAAGTGGACAGACAAATAGAGGTGCGAACTCCGTCTTTCTCCTCATGAACGGCTTTCATCCATCCCCTCTGCCGCCTCTCAGCCTTCTGTTTCCCCTCCTGTGCGTTCAGACCTTACCTCGGCTGATGCACGAGAGAGACCAGCTGAAGGAGGAGCTGGAGAGAGTGAGAGTGGAGAAAACGCAAGCCCGAGAACTCCACCATAGAGCCAGGGGGGAGGTTATTGAGGCCAAGGAGCAGGAGCAGAGGCTGAGGGAGGAGAGAGACAAAGCCAGGGAAGAGAGCAGGAGAGCCAGGGAGGACAAGGAGCGACTGGAGCGCAAGGTGGAGGTGCTGCAGGAGAGATGCGACCGTCTCAGTTGCAGAGTCAGGTACAGTTTACTCTCACTAAACAGTGACACAGTACAAGAACCGTCTCCACAATAAAAGATCTGACTTGCTTTCATCAATTCCTCAAAGTAGTCAGTTTAAACTTACAGAAAGAGGCAATTCACGAGTGTTTCCATTTTAAAGGGCTCTTGTTTCTTGTTTTATCAGTGAGCTGGAACAAAGCGAGGGAGGGGCCACCTCCTCTAGACCAGAGGACGACAAAAAAAAGACAGAAAAGGTGATGGCGCCCCCCAGTGACACGAGGGACACACCACTACATGTAGAGGACCTGGACGAGCCGCCTCTCTCCCCTCTGCCCGACAGCCACAGCAGCATGGACGAGTAAGGAGACACAGACACAGAATAGGACTTTGTGTATTATTTTGTACATTTTGTTTGCAGTAAAGCTCATACTAGATTAATGGTCTGTCTGTCATGGTAGTCTCTTCCTAATACGACAGCAAATAATTCTAAAATATCAGATGTATATTGAGATGTTCAGCTCTTATTTATCTTCATAGCTTTGTAGCAGAAAGAACTCAGTGCCAACTAGTGTCTACATACACTGCCTGGCCCCAAAAAAAGTCACTACCTGGATTTAACGAAGCAAATGGGTACAAGCCTCCCATTGGATAATTACTGCATGGTTATCTTTCAGCTGTCAACAAGTTACTTAACCCCAGCTGATGCAATGAGTAGCGTGTCATTCCTTAAACAACCATGTCTAAAGACACATCCAGTGATCATGGGAAAGATGTTTTGAGGGTCTACTCATCAAGCAGAGAAAACATCTAAGGAGACTACTAAAATAGGGTTAAGAGCTGTCCAACGCATGATTAAAAACTGAAAGGATAGTGGGGAACCATCATCTTTGAGGAAGAAATGTGGTCAGAAAAAAATCCTGATTGAACTAAGAGCATTTCTACCCGTATAATGTGAAGAGAACTCAAGGGATTGGGACTGAACAGCTGTGTAGCCTTAAGAAAACCACTAATCAGTGAGACTAACTAGAAAAAAAAGGCTTCAATTTGCTAGGGAGCATAAAGACTGGACTCTGGAGCAATGGAAGAAGGTCATGTGGTCTGATGAGTCCAGATTTACCCTGTTCCAGAGTGATGGGGGCATCAGGGTAAGAAGAGAGGCAGATGAAGTGCTGTCTAACATTGCTGACATTGCTTTCCAGTAAAATGATTAAATGACATCAATGCATGGTTTGGATGCGTTTTTAGAGTGTCTCCTAACATCTCTAATGTCCAGGTTCCGGCGGTACCTCTCCGCACACGGTGCCTCCGTCCAGAAGAGCAAACTCATCCTGGAGAGGGAGAGCAGCCGGCTGATGGAGAGACAGGCAGCTCTGCAGGCAGCCCAGACCAGCTCCGCTCAGCTCCCTGGTCATGGAGGAGGAGTGACAGAGGAGACGATACGAAACCTCCAGCAGGTAGGACGGAGCACGACCCCGGCCTCTTGTGCAGTATTAAATGGGCTGGTGGCGACGAGGCGGGGCTGATTTAAAACAAGTGTCGTCGTTGTTCTGTCAGGAGGCCAGAAATGTGGCGGAGCTGCAGCGGGCGGTTCAGAGAGGAAACACTCTCCTGCGGAGGAAAGCGGAGCAGCTTCAGCAGATAGAGAGCTCTATAGCTGCTGAGGAGGTCAGGAGAGAGCGTGAGCCTGTATGTGTCATCATCTAGTTCAAGTGATTCTTAATAGCTCTTTGCAGACGATCACATCCACAGTACTTACACCAAATCTGTGAACAAGAGAAACTATGAAAGACAACCAGGACCTGAATTTGCTTTAAATGAAACATGATGTGTACACCGATCAGGCATAACATTATAACCACTGACATTTTCTCCTCAAAGCTGATGTGTTAGAAACAGGAAACTTCAGCTCTTGTGTGTGTTCTCGGTCTACTGTGCTTATCCCATCAAAAATGGTTCTTTCACATCACATGGATGGCCGAGCGCATGAGTGTCTCTTACGTAGGGAACACACGGCACCAGGATGCACTATGGGAACAAGTCAAGACAGCGGTGGCAATGTTCTGTTGGAAAACCTTTTGTCGTGCCATCCACGTGGATGTTACTTTGAGTATTCTTTCACTTTCATGCAACCTCCCTAAGCATTGTGACAGACCATGTACACCCTTTCATGGAAATGGTATTTCCTTATGGCTGTGGCCTCTTTCAGCAGAATAATGCAAGCTGCCACAAAGTAAAAATGGTTCAGGAATGGTTTGAGGAACACAAAAACAAGTCTGAGAGGTTGATTTGTCCTCCATATTCCCCAGATCTTAAAGGAGATGTGTGGGATGTGCTGGACAAAACAAATCTGATCTACAGAGGCCAAAACTCACAATTTAAAGGATGTCCTGCAGACATCTTGGTGCCAGATGCCACAGCACACCTTCAGGGGTCTAGTGGAGGCCATGCCTCGATGGGTCAGGGCTGATTTGGCAGCAAATGAATGACCAACACAATATTAGGAAGGTGGTCATAATGTTATGCGTGGTCGGTACATTTCAGTGTATTGGCAGCATGACCTGAGATTAGTATAGTGAGTTCTTACTTTTGTCTTAACTTCTGTGTATAACAGGAATTTTAACATACTGATTTGAACACTTGTGTTCACTGTATCCAACCGCATTTTATTTGAATGTCATTAAATACAGTCTGCCTTGATGCTTTGTTCATTCAGCCGCTGTTTGAGGATTTGTCTCGGCTGGCAGGAGAGAGGAAGGTGACCTTTGATGTGACAGAGTCTGACCTGAGCAGCACCGTGGATCCACCGGATGGGACAGGTAACCTGGACGCTCACTGAGTGTACACACATCAGCCACCACTACGTGTCCGTGTATCTTTTTGGATAGCTCCCCGTGTTTCCAACACAGACACACGTGTGAACTACGCTGCTGGAATAAGATAAGGTCAAAGATAGATAAGATTTATTTATCCATGTGGGGAAACTAGGGTGTTAATAGCGGCAACTATTGCGCAAAAAAGACATGAGGTAGTGACGAGGAAGAAAGAAATGCTGATGTTAAAGAGAATGACTGCTGAGGGGACAAAAGACCTCTGGAAGCCTTCCTTCTTTCACTGTGGGTGCAGTAGTCTTTGGCTAAAGGAGCTACCTAAAGTCCCAGCTATCTCATGCAGGGGTGAGAGCGGTTGTTCCTGATGTTTGGCAGTTCAGCCAACATCCTCCTCTCCTCCACTGAGTCCAGAGGACAGCCCTGTATAGGATGTTAGTGTCTGACCAGCCCAGTTTATTGTTCAGCTGTTTACTGGTGTGGGTATGGTTTCACACAGGTCTAATATTATGAAAATATATATAGTGTAGCATGAAAAGGCTAATATAAATGTGTTGTGTCTCTCCAATCATTATTCTTGCTTTAATTTAGAAGAAGTAGGAAATAATATGTCGTCATGGAGTCAGTGAGTTGGTCAAGGCCCATTAAAAGTATTCTGAATTTACATCCACGGGACGTTTGTGTTTTTCTTCTCCACCTTTCTCCTTCTGCAGGAGCTCCACCTGTTCCAGCCAAAGTCCAGGAATTAGCAGAGTCCCTGCAGCAGATCTCAGGACAGCTCAACACTGTCCTGAGCGCACTGGGCTCACTGGCCCAGAGACAGGCCGTCCCTCCTTACACAGCTTTCCCTCCACCTCAGCTGCACTCCGCGCCCTCCACCTCCTCAACGGCCTTTCCCCAGACGCACAACCTGGGTGCCGGCTCTTTAGCCCCGCCCCCTTCAGTGAGGCTCTCAGAGCCAGCCTGGGCCTGGGCTCCTCACGCCAGCTCTGCAGCGACCCCTCTCTTCAGCACCCCCATCAGCGGCGGGCTAAGGGGCTCCGAGGACCTCATCAACAGCCGATGGAGCCAGATATTTCCTGGTACGTCGGTGAATTTGGGAAGCACTGGTATGCTTACAACTTTTTTTTTTTTTTCTGTTTTAATCGCTGTCGTTCTGTTCTCCAGGAGCAGCTATTGACCCAATCTTTTCCAGCACCACAAGGACCACCACCGCTCATTCATCATACACTCCTGCCAGGTACCACGGCCTGCAATACACCCACAGTTATTCTATTATAGTGCACTTAACTCGCTGTCCTAAATGCACTTAAAACAATCCCAACACTGTGTTTACCTGTGTGTCTAAGCGATCATGGCCACAGCCTGCGCTCCATGCAGAAATCAACGGAGATGGATGGCCAGAGGCTGCAGGGGCTGATAGACGGCAACAAGAGGTGGCTGGAGATGCGCAAGAAAGACAGCAGCATGTATCCTTCTATCACACATCGTCTCAACGGGCATGTTAGAGTCTGGCATAATATTATATGGACAAACTGGTAACTACAGCCATGGAAGCCCTGATAAGTCTGATAAACTTTTATTATATTATTATCAGTTTTGTAAAGTACACCATTAGCTTTCAGAGCACGTCTTTAACCCTGCCTTCCAGACCTCTGTTCACCCGCTATCGGGCTCCCTCCTCCAAGAGCGGCCTGGTCCAGCTGGGCCTGGACGATAACAACCAGATCAGAGTCTACCATTACTGAGGACATGACGCACAGTTTCGCTCCCGGTGCACTCTGACTGCCACTGAGGACTTTTGACTGTGACAGGGCAGCACTGCGATGTTTACATTCCTCTTTGAATCGGCTCGGTGCAAAGGTTTCCAGGGATCGTCCCGTCCCCTCCGCTGCGATTAGAGGAGGATCAGGGAGCCGCGTGTCACAGAGGGCTGAGGACTCTTATCCTCCAACATCAGAAATATGACTTTTCAGAAAACTCTTCCAGTTTGACGCTCGGATCAAAGAGGTTTTAATGGTTTACTCTGACAGAAGGCAGTCTGTAACAAGTGTAAGACAATCACAGAGAAGTGTCTTGAGGCCTTTTTTAAAACACTCCACCAGATTTGACTGAAAGCTTTGTGCTTTACGACTGTGCAGAGCTCGCTTTAAGTCTCACGACAGGTTACATTTGTATTTATGCCACTGGTTTTATAACACACTTAATGTCACATTTGATATTTTAGGAGAAATCTTTTAATGTTTTTATAAGGAGTGTTATTTTGCCTTTATAGTAATAGTGAGCCGTTGATGAGTGTAACTTTGAACACACCAGAGAAAAACTGATGTTTTGTGCAGGTATCTTTGTGTAAATAATGCTGTATTTTTCTATTACATATTTTAATAAATGATTTTTTTAAATATATTCTTGTTACAGAGGAACTTCGTGGCCTGTGACAAACTGAAAAAGCAGGTTTTACATTTCTGAAAAGGAGACCTTTATTCAGTAACAGCTCATTGCAAGGTTTGACATTAAAATCCGTTTTCCCGTACAGTACAGTGCAAAAGACGTTAGCAGTCATACTCAAGGGCAGTCAAGAAGTAAATACAATCATCATCAGGGTTCTCCAATGAGAAGGATGGCTGGCTTGAGGATCTGACCAATCAGAGCACAGTATGTGACTAAGATGATAAGAACACTGAAGGCCACCGACAGACTGAACGTGATTCCTGTTCTCACGTTTGTAAACACACACGCACACACACACACCTGTCCAAACACCCACACAGCATACAAACAGTAATCCCAACACACACCATTGACTCGCTGGCCAAATGTAATGCAGGAAATATAAAATAAGTTATTTCAGACCTTTTTTCTTTTTTTTTATAAAGTGTATACACGGCTATTTTCATCGTCAGCAGTAAGTAAACATCGATTACAATGGTTACATCGATGATGGCAGCGAGAGGACAAAACACGTCAGTATTTCACTTCGTTACTGGCACATTAGTGTCCGTACAGGTGGAGGGAGGGGCCGCCGCCCTTCCCTGATTGGCTGTTAGAGGGAGAGATGCACTCCTCGACAGGCAGAGAAACAAACAGGCTACTGGCTGTGCTTTTTCAAAACACGGGAGGGGACGCAAACGGAGACAAGGGCGATAAGGCAGAGATGAAGAGCTGAGCTCCTCGCGAAAGGATCTGACAAATCTAGAAGACGTAGATTTTGTCTCTCTGGGTGGTGTCCAGGTCGTCGTCCATGGTCAGGAGGACCTGAGAACAAAGGAGGTGAAGGCTGGTAACAGTTTCCTATTTCTTGCGTGTATAAATAAACCGAAGCAGACATAATAAACAAGATCGTCGTACCAGGAAGGACCCAAACATGGCAATGGAGGAGAGGAAATGCCAGATGTCATGGTCGTCAAAGAAAGACAGCAGGATGCAGTCCCTGTTGTGCTCACGGGACTCCGCTGGCGTTTTCTGTGTCAGGGCCGAGAAAGACAAAGACTCAGAACATGAAAATATAAAAGTACAAGCCAAAGAGTGAGAGGTGATTGTGTGGCGCTGACCTGCCAGGTGCTGAGACCCTGGAAGAAGAAATAGAGTGCAAAGCCCCACACCACAGCCGTGAAGAGAATACACACCAACGGCAGACACTTGATCCTCTCCCCACTCCTCAGCTGGGGACACACAAGACACAGTTAGACTGGACCGTGGAAAACTGTCTGGATCTAAATGCATGTATGGGCACGCTGAAAACACGGACCTTCATGATGATGTAAAAGGCAAAGTAGAGCAGCAGGTTGCAGATGGCGATGGCCAACAGGTAGGAGGCAAAGTCATTAGGTCTCTCTATGAGGCCGTAGGCGGCGCTGCAGAGACACGGCAGGACAGACAGGGAGGAAGGTGAACATGGCATAAATTCTGCAAGCTGATGTCTATGTAGGAGCACGAGAGACACTTTACTTACAGAGACCAGTTGACTATGTTCCCCATCACCAGAAGAACCATACGGTCCTAAGACAGCAGGAAAAAAACTGATTTAAAAGCAAGTAACATCTGTTTAAGATACTTATTCTGGATTAATGTAGGAGCGTATGAGTAACGAGTCTAAACTAACTACAGGCAGGTAACCAGATGATTTATGAATCATCCAGGTTAGGGTTTATGTACAATAAATAACAATATCCAGTTCTTCCTACTGCACATTAACTAAGCCGAAGCCTGATTTGCTGTGCAGCTGGATTCCTAGATAGTCTCAGAATGTGAAACTGGGACACAAAGACTTTGACCTCTGGCATTAAGCTGTAGCGACATTAACCGTATCCAGCTAACCATGTGATCCTACCCACTCAACTAATTCTCTGCAGAAGTTCGACCCAAATGTTTACTCACAATGTACATAGGTCCACTGCACTGTCTGATGGAGTCAGTGTAGATGATGTACACCATCCTGCGCAGGATCCCAGTGTCTGACACACAGGAAGGAGATGAGAGGAAAGCAGTGAGCAGTTAATACAACCAACACGTGACGACACACTGTTATCATATGCAGCAGTTAATAATTTACTGTGGTCTTACCGAACCTCCATCGGCCCATGTAGTAGAGCTGTGTGCTGAGGAGGAGCGTGGCCAGAATGTGGATGACTGAGAAAATGATCCAGAAGACCATGTTTCCTTTCCCAAACACCTGAGAGAACACGGCGACGTGATCGTTACTAAAAGTGTGTGTTTCTCCACGCTGCACATGTTCAGTGTGTGTGTGTGTGTTAGTGTACGCACCACCCCCAGCACAGAAAAGAAGATGACGGCAGCCAGGCAGGCGTAGGCTGTGTAAGCGCTTGCGTTGATGTCTGGGTGTCTCTTCTGATAGAGCTTTAGCATGCACAGTCCAGCAATCATGTACATGAAGGAGGTGTCTGTCAAAGAGGACCACGACATCATGTCAAAACAATACGAGAAGAACAAGGAAGTTACATCTATAAAGTTTCCAGCAGAGCGTTTCATATCATCCTGAACACATAGAGAGGGCCGATCATTTTCAGGAAACCATGCTCTGTGTCTTCAGAGACGGCTCATTCAAACTGAACACGTGAACTTGCATCTTCCTTTGAAGTGACAGCTGTTCATGTCTGGCACTCAGGTCTTACCAAACTGGAAGTTGGTGTAGTTGGGGCAGACATGGTAGCAGGCGCTGAGCAGGCCCTCCATCATCAGAGCAGTTCCCATGGCGTAAAACAAACCAAAGTGTTTTGGGATGCCGCACTCCTGGAGGAAAAATGAGTGGGAGAGGAAGACAGAGACAAGAGAGGGCCCATTGTGTGTCAATGACCTGAGGACTGATCCATTAGGTTTAATAAACTGTCAGACACATAAGAAGACATTCTCGTCACTGTCCTTGCTGCTTCTTATTTTCTTTTAACAGCAGACAACGTTAATTTCATGTTTAAAGATCCAATCCTGCGCCTCACCAGCGCGTTGATATCGTTGCGCTCCATGGCTCGTTTGTGGACGATTTCTCTCTTGAGGACGATGAGGAGGAAGAGGAGCCCCAGCATCACGTAACCAAGGTTACTGAGGATATTGTTGAATGCACTGTGTTGGGCGGACAGCAGGTAAGAGTTAATCATCCTGTAATAAATAAAACATAAAGTGTTTGAAAGAAAAAGCACGTGCTGACGCACCTTAAAGCTCCGAGAGGGTGTGCACACAGGAAGTTATAGTAGCAGATGTCTTGGTTTCCTGTCACGTTAACAACCTAAAAAAAAAAGACGCCCAGGTGTTGTGTTAAAGCATGGATATCTTCTTGACACCAAATAATGAGGACAAATCAGATCACAGTTTGTACCGTCTGATAGGTGATGACCAGCTGGATGACAGGCAGGGCGTAGAACACAGCAATAGTAGCAATGTTCCTGTGGAGAGGACAATCAGTTAGACCAATGAGGTTACGAGACATTTAGCTGGAAGCAAGGTGGATGTGACTTCAGCACAGAACCGTAATCAAAGGAATCAGTTACTGAATAAACAGCTGATTAATGCTTATGTGTCATTCACGGAGCAATCTGGTTCCACAGATACAGACTGGATTTAACAGCCTGACTTGGTATAAAGCAAGGCGACCGGATACGGTTAAGAAAAAGTCCTTGAGAAGACTCAGACAAGCCCAAGGCCTGCATAACTAATAATCTGCACAGACGCTCAAGATTTAAAGAGCTACATATATCTGTAATGTACTCATGTTAGCCACTGAATACAGCAGGACTCATTTCATTTTATGGGGTAAATGAAGCTTAGTAACACACATTTGGATTTCACTGTGGAGTGTTTCAATCAACACAAAGAAAAAAATATATAATAGCCCTACAACCAATCAGAGCCACTTTATAGTAAACAAATTCAACTCTATGAATCATGACTTTTTTCAAACTAAAACATATGACTGATCTTCACTCCAGAGGTTTAACAGTTATATTAATTTAATTAAAATTTTTTAGTGGATTCATGAGTAAGAAAAATTACAATTACCAGCAAACCACCAATGTATTTTGATATTTCCCCCTTTTTATCACAAGGTGTCACAAAGAGTTACCATGGGAGCACACTTCACACACGTTTTGGTCAAAAGTCACACTGCAGGCGTCTAAAATGAACCCGTGTCCTCACCAGAAGTAGATTTGGTATTTCTTGCTGAGGATCCTCTTGTCTTTGCGGGACAGGTCGGACACACATAGATATCTCTGCAATAAGAAAAGAACATTGCTATCGTGATTACTGTATCATCAGAGGAAAGCCTACTCGTAACCCATGAGGAAATGACTGATGTGCTCTCAGAGAGATGAGGCTCACCTTGGTGCGAACAATGTTTTTGTCCGAGTTGATGTCGTCCAGCGTGTCGTAGTCATCCTCCTCCACGGAGCTCAAAGACTCCTGCCTGCTCCGTCCGACACTGTCCAGCGATTGCTCTGATGGGGGCGAGAGAAGAGAGCAGAGAGGCTTTCAGTTGACTGGAGGAACCGTGTGAGCAACCGGACGGACGTCTGGATTTAAGCTGATTATGAGATGATGCATCTCGGACCGATTAGAACCAATTTGAAAATTAAACTGAAGATTTGAAGGACTGTTGGAGCTCTGATCATTCCACCATCAAAATCATTTTGCAGATGAGAGATCTGGCCACTTCCTGGAACCTAAGTTTCATTGATGAGTGATTAATATAGTGCTGATTGGTTTGGAATAAATCTGGGGGCTGATTCGGCCAATTTTGAGGCAGCGTGTCACCGATGCGGACGGCTATGTGTTGCGGCTGATTGAGGATTGTGCGCCGTTTGAAAGGCTCCTGTCCTAATGAACAAAGACACACAGAAAACTGGTGAGGGGCTCGCAGAGGAGCCCGGTGTAAGCCAGGCTGCCGTGGAGACAAACTGCAGAGTGACAGTGGTGGGCTACAGGCAACGTGCGTGCTTGTTCATACCCAAGTATCCGTAGTTGTTGTCAGTGGATGTGGCGCTGTCGGTAATGGCCTCTGAACTCAGTGGGCTGCTGTTGTCAGCTGCAGGGGTGGGGGGTGGGGGGGGGGGATAGTTAACTCAATCACCACTCAAACACAAAATCTTAACAAAAGCTGTCCCAAACTCACCAAAGGAGCCATATTCATACGGTGAGGCTGGAGTCTTGCCTATAGAGAAAAGGATGCATGTTAGAAAATCCAATCACCTGCACTAACAGGCAACACTAGCACCAACACCTGTTAGTACAGCAGCCTACAACTTCACTACTGCGGGGAAATTGTTAGTCCATTAACACAGAGATGAGGGAAGTAACAACTCATGCAGGGATCCAGTCAGAGAAGTTGTTTTTTTGTGTTTGTTTTTCTTCTCGGGTTGGACGCACCTAAAAAAACAAAATAAGGAACTGAGAAACGTGCAGAGCGGTGACTGCTGCAGTGAAAGACAGCGTTTTCGAAAGTGTCTTTGTGGTTTAAAATGAAACCGCGTCATCAAACACTGCAGTGAACGGATACAGATACACACTGAGAGGCAGCCTTGAGCCAAAGAAGCACGTCTGCAGCACTTTTCTCCATTACTGTCAATTTGTCTGCGTGCATTTGTTGGTCTATCACGCTGTTAGGATTGCTGCTGATAATATAATGCGCTTATGTGATGCTTCAGCCGACGAACTGCGAGGGCAAGTGGACGCTACAGCACTGTGATAAACACGGGCAATAAAACAACACCATCATCCCAGCGTGCATCTGTATCAGCCTGAAGCTAAGAAGCTCAGATAACACTCTTTATCTTGGTTTTATTGGACAGGTTTTACAAGGAGAGAGAGTCAGAGTATGCTGACTAATGCGTGCACGGTGTCTGCAGACAAGCAACACAGTGTGAGAAAGGGGCATTAAGTTCACAAGAGGAGTGACTGTGTCATTATACCATCTCCGTTCTTCCCAAGCAGAGAGGCTGAACCACACATTTGCATGAGGGAGAGAGAGAGAGTGAAAGACACATTTAGTACACACACGTAAATGGTAAATACTACATAAAAACCTAATGACAATACTGCATGTCAGCTGTAATTTAACATCACATATTTTTGTGTTCATTTATTTAAGAGAACGCGTGATGTGATTTACTAAATGGTCTAGTCCACACACCCTCCCTAAGCCCCTAATGGGTCAGCCCATCAGAGCTAGTTGCTGGGTTACCTGTCTCAGCGGGCGACGTGTCTGCAGGAATCGGAAACACCTCTCTCTTCTTTATTCTGCAGAAACACGGAGGAAAAGATTCAAATGAGCATCATTTGTATGCGGTATAGTGCAGTGCAGTAGTTTTACTTTAGATCCTGAGTTGAACTGTAACTCATGATTTACAGCGCGGAAATCTGAAACATTGTGAACTTGTTGCTGCAGTTTTTAACATTATACATAAATACATACCTTTATTAGTACGCTTTATCAGCCTGTATTTATTAACAGGAACATCAAATTTGTTCTGGCTTTATAAGATAATCTGTAATAAAGGGTAATAAAGTCCTTTTCAAAGGTGAAAGACTAAGTCTAAGCCAGACACTGACTCTTTCATAATGAGTACAAGGTACTAATTCCAAACACTCAGCAGTGAGACAAGCCTGTGGTATGTGTACTGGATGCACAAACTAATGGATAACCGTTTTAAAGTCTTACTGCTTGTTTTCCACACAGGCAACCAGCAAGGTCAGCAGGTAGAAGGAGAGGAAGATACCCAGACAGAACAGCATGCCCATCACATACACCTCCGCTGTGGAGACAGGTACATCTCTTATGAATCCAACTAGACTGCACAATGCAGCAACACAAGGACAACATCATCATATACACTCACTGGCCACTTCATTAGGTACACCAGTGAACTCTAATGTATTCTAATGAAGCAGTCCTGCACTAAGCCCCACCTTCATGACTGTTCTAATGTTCAGAAAGGTGGTAATTCAACAGTATGGTCACTTTGGAGGATGTAGTTTGTGGTGCTGTTTAAATGTATTGAATTTAACACTCAAGTGTTTCTATTATTTAACCTAGCCCACTGACTAAAATGGAAATGTCAAAAAAACCCTCCAAACTTAAAACCCAGTTGAATCAACTTCTGTATCAATTATCTGAAGTAAATGCTGAATACCATAACCTCATGAAGCCAAGTTTTAGTGCAGAGCTAGTATAGGAGAATGCATTAGTTCTTACTAGTTACACACTAATAGCTTATCTAGTGAGGAAATCTGTCAACATTTCGTATTTGTGCATTTGCGACTTACAGTTGATGGCGGGAGAGACTATCACATCAAGGACCTTGCTGCGGTTCCCAGCATCAATGAGCTCATCGGGTCGTAACGGGTAGAAGCGCAGCGGACCTCCGCACGCCTCATCCTCTGTTTTTACCACTACCACCACATAGAAACTGTTGCTGGGGAAATCTTTCCTCTGGATGAAAAAAAGACACAAGAATATATATGATACGACACTGGGTTTGGTAGAGGCATCTATAATAAACTTTATGGCCAGTCACAATTCTTAGTATTATTTCAGCAGTAATGGGGGAGAAATTACCTGCACAGTGATGGCGCCTTTTTTTGTCATGGTCTGGTACATCCCAATGAAGGCCACATTGTTGTCGAGGTCGTAGACTGGGCACTGAAAAGAAAGCGAAACAGGGAAAAGATCCCCATGTTCAGTTTATTCTTGATGAAAAGCACACACAGTGATATGAAAGGGCATAAAAGAGCAAAATAGCAGGTGAATCTTCTAGACCAGGGGTGTCAAACACACGGCCTGTGGGCCAAAACCGGCCCGCCGGAGGACCTAATCCGGCCCGCAGCGTGAATTTGCAAAGTGCAAAATGCGGAAGATTACTGGTATTTGGGACAGTTTATTAAGAATATGGAATGTCCTATATTCAACATGGTTCCCGAGCGCACCATTTTTCTTGTGCCGTTAATGGTGTATGGACAGGTGTCAATCTGTTTGATTAACCAATTAGTGATGTTCAAGCTAACCTAACGGGTAACAGGTGGGTGGGGCCGAGAGGAAAAAGACCAAGCTTAGTAAAACTTAGTTCAATAAGCTATATTTAAGTTAGTCTGATTTAATTATGTGCCTGTCTGCACATCTGGACACTCACTGGGAACATTTTTTCCGTTGGGAATTGTACCTAATTGATGCTAAACCGTGACCACACTGTGAACTGTAGCTAGTTAGCTCCTTGTGCTAGCAGTATCTTGGGGAACACTTGCTGGACCAAGCTGCTGAGAACCTACTGGATGAACATGGACGGAGCCTGAGAACGTGTTTCTTTACCACAGAGACAGGACACTGCTGAAGAAAGGGTTTGCCATCACAGTTATATCTAACAGCATTCTGCTTCCCAGGAACTGTAAGTACTGTTAAGATGCTATGAACAGGATTCAAATGAGCTCAAACATGTGCGCCAAATCTAACACGATTAAATTCATCGCCTGGTCAACAATAAATGTTATGTGCTTCTAGAAGTACCTCTGTGATAATGTATTTCCTGCTAACGAGTAGGGGCATATGGGGCTACATGGGAGGCTGAGCTCTCATGGGCAGCATAACTGTATATGAAGCTAACCAGGTCTGTCTGCACCATAGAAAGAGTCAGACATTCTAACCGCTGCTATACACACGTCCCAAATTTAATACTTTAGTAGACCCGTCATCCGTTCATCTCCCATGCAAAGAGTGATTACTCAGACTAGCTTTGACCCTCCTGTAAAATAAGAGAACAGAGCGCTACAAAAGTAACTGCTATTGCTAATTTAGCCACTATTTTAGTACAAGTAGCAAACAGGGCACAACATCCATAAATGAGTTTGACACCTCTGTTCTAGAAACTGTTGGTTTTGTTAAAAAAATATACAGTGTGGCTGCCATGATGCCCTCGTGTGGCCCAAGAATGTTACTGCATGCTGACCACAAACCAAGGACAAGAGGCCACTTCAGGTCAGCATGCAGTCTAGTTTGAAAGCACGGGTGGGGGTAGCTGTACCAGAATGTCCTGGATGGACATTACGGAGCAGGGGAAGTTCATCTCTGAGTTGGTCTTGACGATCACAGTATCCACCCCTTCTGGGAAGACATACTTGAAATACTAAGAGAAAGAACAAGAGAGAAGAGAACAAGAATGTCAGAGAAGCAGTTATTAAGAATGAACATTGTAGTTGGTCAACAACACGACTGGTGGTTGTAGTTGATGACTACATGATTGAAAACGTGATTTCACAGTCACAGACGCAAACAATAGGTTTAATAAGTCTTTCATCGCTATCTTCTATGACAAAAATAACATCTGTGACAAAAAAACACAATCGATTACTTTACTTATAAGTAAAGGGTGATGACCATGACTGACTTCATGGATTACAGGTTTTTTTAAAAGTACTATCAAAGGTCACAAAGAAAACAGAAGTGGTGAAAAACAGAACTTGTGTAAAATCATTCCCTCAAATCACATCATCCTCTTCCACACATGTACATTTTTTTTCTATTTATGGAGTAATTTACAGAGTGATATGATCCATTCATTTTCTTTAAACGCTTGTCCTCAAGAGGGTTGCCTACCCCTGCTGTCATTAGTCGAGAGGCGGGGTACACCCTGGACAGGTCTCCATTCTATCTCAGGGCTAACACACAGAGACAGACAACCATTTACACTCACATGCACACCTACGGCCAGTTTAGAATCACCAATGAACCTAACAAGGACGTCTTTGAGCAATGAGAGGAAGCTGGAGGACCCGGAGAGAACCCACGCAGACAAAGTGATTTGAACTGTGAGGCATCAGTGCTAAGCAAGCACCACACTACTGTACACTTGTCTGCAAACATTCTTGTCTGTGACTAAAATATCCTTCCTGTAAAGCAGCAAGTACTCTCATAAACACCTAAAGTTATGCTGTCAGGCTAGTTACCTGAGGTTGAGATGGTGAAGCAGTGAAGGTGAATTTCTTGTCTGTCCTGCAAACAAATAGAACAAAACATGTCAGCTATACCAACAAGTCATTGTTTTGTTCAGTTGAAATACCTGCCAGCTTAGCCAAGGATTCAGAAAGCGATTGCACAGAGTGTTTCTGTTAGATGCCACTCACTGCAAGGTGAAACTTTCAACACGGCTGACTTTGAGCTGGTAGTTTGTACCCAGGCTGGATAGGGTAGACACATCAACAAAGAAGTACTGGGTCTCTGAGGCGGCCCGCGTTGGAGGTTGGCACAGTGTTCGGCCCACATGATAGTAAGGGTACTTCCTCTGGTAGCTGGAGACACAGACACACACACAGCAGATAGAGCATAACAAACAGAGAAAGAGGCAGAATGAGAGCTTAACCTTACGTTTAAAAGGTTTGAGTTGAGAATAAATTGCATTAAATAATTTACTGAATGCTCTGTTCTATTGTTCAACATGTGCAGACACTTTGGATGAACTAACAGGTGACTGTGTGAAGAAAGAACTCACGGCAGAATGTTTGCCCTCCTACATAAGAGGGATTTTATTTGTCCAAGATTATTTAATACACTGGGAATCTGGTAAATTCCCATAAGATAATTGATCTTCAAGCACAACTTAGCATATTCAGTTACAATGGAAATGTATCCAAATTAGCATGGCTCTGTGTGGCTAAGGCAGCATGTGACACAAGCTATATGATACTGAACTGTCCTCTGGTGATCTTGCTACAGCTCATTTATGGTAATGGTTTGTAAAAACGAAAGTCTTCCCTGGTTGATGTCAGAGGGGGAAGTGAAAGTCCGAGGTTCAACAGTGATCTGCTAAAACATGCCTAGCCATGAGACCCAAGACTACAGTGAGGTGTTACACAACAACACTGAGTACCTCAGAACTGAGGGGCACAGTTGAACTCAAGTGAGCTAAGAAAAAGATGTGCATCCTATAAGCACTGGTTATAATCCAGAGCATATTAAATATATGACACATATGGCAGCCATTTGGCAGCTGCATCCCACAATCCAGATGAAATCCCAACATTCTGATTGCACTACTACTTTGGCACGTCTGTCTACCTCTGCTACATGTGGTTGACTGTGATTTCCATTCATTTTGTCCCATTTTGTAGCTGTCATATTTATAAAAATGTTTACTGGTCACTATATATATACATATATATATATATACAGTATATATATATATATATATTTGAACACGTCACTTTATATTTTTAACATAGTTTACAGCTGTATAAAACATTTTATTCTAGTCACTTTCTGTTTTTTATATAGTTTTTGTATTGTATGTTCAATGTATGTTACTGGTACTGGATGCTTTGAATTTCCCCCGGGATTAATAAAGTATCTATCTATCTATCTATCTATCTATCTATCTATCTATCTATCTATCTATCTATCATTTCTGAGGAGAAATAATGATTGCAATTATTGTTTAGCTGTCCAAAGACAAGCCTCATCATATTTCTCCACAATGTTCTACTAAAAGCATGTAGCTTCACTGTGTGACCTGAGTCAAACACAGTAAATGTGTGTGCAGTTAAATACAAGGATGTCAATAAAGGCCTAGGACAAGCCTAGTTGTAAAACCCTGTTGTGTGTTCCGAAAACTTGCCTTACAATTGATTTGTTCCGCTTAGCTATTGTGAATAAATGCAGCGACAGTATCGGTATCTGAAGCTGGTGTTCACTTTTCTTTCCAATCCTCTGTGGACATGCATGCAGCTCAAATTCCATTCGCAGGTGTCGTGACTCAATCTGACATAACCCAGACAATGTCAATCCTGAACGTATGTGACGGGAAATGGCTGCGAAACATACAGTACATGTATGCCATATTTAAGTGCATACTGGAATGTACTGGAAACTGTCTGCGATGCTTTCTCTTAAAAGTAGACAGGAAAAACAGCAGCAGGCAGATCATATGACAAGAAAAGCAGTAATTGAGCAATATACTGGTCATTGGGTAGGCTCAACCAATACCGTTGTCGTTAGCTCAGATAGTGATTTTGTGGGACAAGAGGAAGACAAGTGTGAGACAAAATGCTGAATATGATTCAAGGAAACAGGAATCACAATACAATCTGAATGGGTCTCTCTGGAGGTGATTTTGAAAGAAAGGACAAGATCATGATTGTAGTTTACATTTAAAGTGAGGCTACACTACTCACAGGCCTCTTAAGATGAGAGGGACTTGGAAGGACACCACAGCTTGCTTCTGTCGCACTACAAACAGGATGGGACTCTCCAAACTCTGCGACAACACATCCACAGACACACGCACTCCCTCCGTCTATTAAAAAATAAAAAATAAATCAGAATAAAGAAAAAAGAAGTTATCGACATTGCTTGATATCTTTACGTGAAATACAAATAAGCCACTGCTGACGAGGCAAACTCACCTTATTCCTAGAGATCGTGTGATTAAACGCATAGATGGTCTGGTTTTCACTTGTAACCGTGTCATTATACAGGACATCAAACTCCGCATCTTTCTGGACCACAGCCCCAGTGCCGCAAGCTAACTGGGCCACACATAACAGGAACAGGACTGCCAGTCCTGGTCGGGTCCACCGAGGAGCAGGTCCAGAGCAGTTTTTATGTCGAGATTTCCAGCAGTTCCGCAACACCATTTTGTCTAACTCCGTCTTCCTACACTGGGAACTGATACCTGAATGTTATCCTCGCCTGAAGCCAATAAAAACTCCACCCCATTCAGAAACAATTACACAGAGCGATTAAGCAGCAGTTGCCAAATGGCAAACTAAAGAGACAAGGAGGGAGGTGTTTACATTTACCGCAGACGTATTCTTTGTCCTGTTGACATCCGTAACGAAGTCGAGGCTGTCAGCTAATCTCCCAGCGACACAAGTTTCAGGACAACGACACAATGATATTCAATTCCTCTATTTGCAACGTCTTAATCTGGCAGGCTCCTTATTAGCTCTGCTAGCATTAGCATTGCAGTTGTGGACGCTAGTAACGCAGCCCCATGTTTTCATATCGGAGTTCAGTTCCACTGTCGCGGACGGCGTCGAAAACAAAACCGCATAAAGTGCCGTGTTAGTTCTGTCCAACGTAAACGGTTGTCAGCGGATATTTTCACGGTCCCGCGGCATTGTGCAAGACAAGAGGGCAAAAAGATTCAGCGTGTTTACAGTAGGCTATAAAAAAATCTGGGCCATTAGCGCCCCCTCCACGCTCAGACAGTAAACAAACGGGACGTGCGACGTAATGACGTATGCATTTTCCTTCAAGGTTTTCAGTGAATGGTCTTATTTTGATTTAATACTAATTTACATAACGTTTCGGGGTCTAGTTGCCTAAAACGGAAAACTCAAGCAAACATTTTACTGCAAAATAAAACCGGACTTGAGCAAAGAATGAAAAGAAAAGGAAAAAAATGAAACCTGCGAGAGCAGCGTTGAACGGGCCTCAGGAGAAATTCACTGAAGTAACACTGTGCAGTTGAATATTTTTTCAGAACACATCACCTGTGACAGATGTAAGTCCTGGCTGTTTTGAAATTCTCTCTGTGGCATAAAAGTGTGTCAAAAAAGTTTCGCAGTAAGTCATCATGACAAGCTTAAGGCTGTCCGCGCAACATTTGAAGTGAATCCAATCACCCTGACAGTAACAGCAGGTCACACTACAAACACACTATACAATAAGACATTTCCTGTACTCAATAGGTGGTGCACTGACATATGGATGTGTGCAGTTAGAGACCATTAACAATACTGTAAAGTTTGATGCAGTTTGGACAAAGTATGGCTGAATTACAGCACGTGTAATGCAACCTCCTGTTTCATGGCGGGTCATGGAACTTTTAGAGGCCAGAACAGCCACACACCTTCAACAAAAGTCACAATATTTTGTTATTTTCCTTGTCTTAATAACTTATTTCCAACTTTTGAAGTCAGTCTGATAAGCCATCAAGCCTGGAAGCATAAAAACACAAAATATGTCCAATTTTCTCAGTTCCATCAAAATAACAGACTGGAGTTTTATTGCATATTTAGGCACTAATGCACAGTAGGGTCGACCCCTGCTACTTTGTTGCTCGGGCCCTAAAAATGCAATGTACCTAAAATACATACAAAACGATGCGTTAGATTCGTCATTACATTGTATTGACTATTGGATTAGTCTGATCAAAGGGTGCTGTGACAGAGCTGTTCCTACTTTACTGTCTTTCTATGCATTGTCTCTGCATCTGACAGTCCCTCTTCACAAACAGAACACATACAGACAGGAAAATAGCATCTTTATTATGCTTTTGCTCCAGTGATGCAGTGTACCTCCTGACTCCAAATTCGCTGTGTTTCCATTTTCCTGTCTGAAATGAAGAATAGAAGAATATGAACTATGCTTGATCCAAGCTTCATTTTGTCACAGTCCTCATGTAAACAGAAATTAAATTAGATTAGATGAGATATGTACTTTATTAATTCATGGGAAATTCTGTGTCCAGTAGCCAGTTGTTTCCTTAAAGGGAGGTGTCCTTAGATACATACAAATTCACTTGATGGTCTTTCATTGAAAATACCAAAACATATTTTTTGTTAATTCAAATTTCTCATACTCGAACCTTCTCCTTACTTTGCTTATTGGTAATCCAGTTGGTTGCAGTAACTCATCTCTACCATTAAGTGGAGCTGTCTACAACCTTGTACTAGAGCTGCAAGATGATGAATTCACTCCTTTTTCTGATTTATGTCCTTTAATGACTGAAGTTTATATCCTGTAGCATGAAGACTACAGGCTATCCATTTTCTCCAAGGCACGCAAATATGATATGATATGATATGATATGATGATAATCTGAAGGTCAGAGGCCATATCCCAGCTAACAACTGGTATTTAGATTAAAGCAGAAATAGGTTATAGGTATTAAAGACATAACATTTGAGTTTGCAGGTAGTTGACAATATTTAGCTTTGTCATAAGACGTGCAGACGCCATAATGGCCGTGATTTGCCACTTCAGCGTCGACAGCTAGAAGCTGTTAACGTCTGTCCAAACGTTTATGCAATTATCCAAGTTATGTATTTCCAGTACTGTAATGGAGAGACATAACAACAGTTTCCCTCAGCTCGATGAGCATTTCAGAGTAATGATAAAGCGGTGTACCTTTAAAGACCCATGAAGCTGTTCATACATAGCGCAGCAGTTTACAAGGAATCACTGAATCATGGGAACCACAGTGATAATGCGCACTTCTTTGTCACCAAGGCAACCACAATACGTTACTGTGGATGAAGTCATTTGTTACGCTGATCGTTGCCATGGTTACAACCTAGAGAGGGCGCTGCGGAGGAGCGTTCCACGTAAAATGACGCAGGGCGGGGGCGTGCCCGAGATGCGCGCTGCGCAAGGCTGCTTGTTGTTCCCGCAGAGAGGCGAGAAGATGGCGGCCGTGTCAAGCGGAGGTGCAGCTGGGTCCGCTGCGGCCGGGATTACGCACTCTGCCCGACCGACCCACGCAGGCATGGGCTCCCAGAACCGAGCCCAGCCATCCTCCGGAATCAGCCACCCCAGTCGTACCAGCACGGCCACTGGGTGCATCACTAATCCTGGCCACACTTCGGCCACCAGGCCCCCCCCAGCCCGAGTGGGCCACTACGAAATCGAGCGGACCATTGGCAAGGGAAATTTCGCGGTTGTTAAACTAGCCACACACATCATTACTAAAGCAAAGGTAAGACGACTGGTGTTCGGGCGTTGGAGACGAACAATTATAAGTTGTCATTGTTTTATTTTAAGCCTTTTCGACCATGTACTCAGGATGAAGCTGGGGCCTTCAGGCTCCGTAGACACAACGGCCAGCAGCCCGCCTTAGTGACACCGCTGGTCGGTGTAGTCCCGTTCGACACGGGACATCACCTTTACCTACTGGATAGACATTTATTTACCGCAACATACATCTCATTTCACGTACACCTACTGGTAGCATTTTACGGAAAGCTAGAAAGGCCCGAGGTTAATGTGTGGCAAAGCGCAGAGGACGGAGAGAAGGGTATTGACGAAGATGAAAAAGAGGAGACAGAACGATAGTCGCTAGCTTAGCTTACTAGCTAATTAGCAGTTTGCCAGGATTCATGTACTGTTGAGACATATACCAAGGCGGAAGGCTAAAAAAGTTCGGGGCACTCCACCGAATAACTAAAAGTTAACAATGAACTTTCAAAGCTGATTGGTGTAGGCAGCACAAGTATTCATAGGTCTCTTGGAAATTCACAACAAAAAGTACCACCGAAATCTGGTCAAACTGGCCAAAGACTGTAACTTTTTAATTTAGCAAGTTTGACGGGGAATGGCATGAGAAGTAGTTAGCAGTTGCGATTTCACTGTGGGGAAAGTTTTTATGTCTTCGTAATGAAACCTAATCAGTTGTTCAGAGCGTATCCTCGCTAACCAGTTTTGTGTGGTATTTACATCTGCCGGCTGATGGCTAGATGACATTTTAATGAATCTTCTCATCGATTTAAAGCACAAAGAGATCAAACATCGACATCTCAAATTAGTGGTTTCAAAACTGCCACCACACGCTACGACTGTATGCTGATGTTTCTGTGAAGAATGAGCACAGATTAACAGTCTACTGGGTGACTGACTAGCAGATGTTATTGTCAACAAATGGTATTCATGCAAAACAAATTCGCTCCTCATGATTGCATACATTACAGTAAATTTGGCAAGTCACTTGAGCAAGGGGTCCTGTGCTTTAAAAAAACATATATGGATCTGTTAGTGGCAAACAAATTGTGGATCTTGGGGAAGTCTTACACAAGTGGTCGCTCAAATGTTTCTGAGTAGTGTTTGTTTTATTTGTGTTTACCTGGATCAGGTTCATCAGTGTTTCAAGGCTTTACTTGCTTCTACGGAGACTTATTGTCATTAGATCATCAATTGGCGTGTTGGAAAACAGAAGCAAGATTGCTGCCTGTTTCAGAACCTCTACCCACCACAGTGACGCTAGCATCTTTTATCTCATGATCTGACTTTTGTGATCAGTGTGCCCAGTTGAACACTCATAAACAATAGGGGCAACTGAAGCCTACACTTTCGTGCCGGCTCTTCATAATAGTTGTCTTTTACCCTGATGAAGAGCCTTTAATTCAGATGAGATTATAAATAAAGGTGAGTCACCTTAGCTGATTGTGTAGTTTTACCTTTATGCCCTTGTTGACATAAATACAGACAGGAAGACACGGGTCATTTGGATGCTTTGCACCACATACCCTGTGCCTTAGTTTCCTGAGGCCAAAATAAACTTGCGTCATAGAGCTGAGGAGTGGTTTTCAGCAGTGGAGAATATGTTTAAAGGGCTTGAAAAGACCATAAGCCAAATGGGAGAGGTGTTCTCAATCACTTATATGACCAGTACAAAGAAAGGGGGCGATATGATATTGAGATCTTGCTGAGGGGGTTATGGGGTGTGAGCCTGTTTTTGCTTGGCTAGATGTGTGTCTATGTGAGACTGAGACATAGAGGACAAAATGATAGAATGAAAGAGAGGCATTGTTAGTCGTCTGTTGATGGCCACAGACAGATCCTGTGAGCTCATGATTTTCATCAGAAAGCATAGCATCTCTGGGTGCTCATGAATATCAGAAGAATAGGAGTGTGCTTTTACATTCCTGTGGATATCATGAATATGGATAGGATGGTCAGTCATCAGATGAAATGTGCCATGGAGCCTTGTTTTATGGCCTAGGATTTATAACGATCTGATGAAAATTGCTGACTAGTCAAAAATAGCCCAACAACTCTCTCTGTTGTTAGATGGAGCTGGATGATATCCTGCAGTGCAGCTACACAGAGTAGACCTGGGTATTTATTCTTGGTAGCTTATAAGCCTAGAAAGAAATGGTCCTTTTCTATGTCTCATATCCCCTTTGTTGTTTGTAAAAACCTAAAAAGTTCAACAGGCAAATTGAAGTTAACTGTTTGTTTTTTGGATGAATCTGTCAAGTCAATGTATGCTTTACTTACCATACCAATAAATAGTAACCATAACTTCTACCATCGATCTTCACCTTTTATTCTCTCGTTATAACATGTTGTCCCAATAATTCTAAGAATGAAAGAATCATTTCAAACCTGAACTTTTACCTAATGAACCTACTTCTCACAAAAGTTAGGATTTATGTCAGGTAGACTGAATAAGAAAGACATACCAGATCTTGCCATTAATTATCATGGATTCTGTTAAGTTTGATTTAACTGAAATAACTAGTGCCAGGTGTTGTTTGAAATACACCTGTATTAATAACTGCAAAATGTTGTTTACACAGATTTAGAATGCTACATTAACTGAAATCTACATTTTACTTAGTTTTAGAAGACTATATGTGCTTAAACAAACATCTTACATCTTGGAAATGTGCTTGAATACACAGTTGGTATATGAGCCATTACCGTCTGTTCTAGGCAGCTTTCTTTGATTTCTTAACTGAAAGACAACAGATAACGTTAGAGATGATTGGCTGCCATCCAGAAATTGGACAAAATACTTACACTGTCTTGTTGTTTTGGGATCGGAGAGCTCCGGGATGTTTTCTTTTGAGTTGCTCATGTGTCTCGCTTACAGCATGACCACGAGTGGGAGCCACCATGATTGATGGATGAACATTGTGATGTATCAACACCGTACATGCAAATCAGTGCATTTGCATTTGGACATTCAACGTCATTGATTACGTCAGTGCGTTGTTCCAGCTTTAATGCTTTCTAACACAGAGGCATTCATGTAACACAAACCTTCATTGGCACATACTAACTAGTGTGCTGCAAATGGATGTAGTAATAGTGAAAGTTTATTTTGTCCAGACAAAGATCAGTTAGTGAAGTGGAAGCCAAAACAAGAGTTTTGATGCTCTCACTCAGACGCTATGGCAGAGGTAGTGTTGCCGCACTTTGATGCTATCTTGATAAATCTGGGTTTCAGTGTTCATGCTACACATAAACATTTCTGCTGGTCATGGCATAACAAACACATTTTGTATGAGGTCTGGTCAACAGGGACCAGACCTTTGTCGTGTTTGAGGTTTTAGTTGTTTTCCATCATTGTAGCAGTAGTAAGAGCCAAGGTGTTTTTCTGAAGCGCTACCGTCAACAGAGACAGTTAATAAGTGACACCTCCCTCCCACCTTCTGCACTGTAACTGTCTTTTTCATCACACCAAAAATATGGTTTAGTGATATTTTAGACTTTGGTGTTCACAATCAATTTTGTTATAACCAGTGTAAATTTTCACTGCTGATAATCCACCTCATACGTGGTTAATATAATAAATGTAATCTTTGATCCTGGCAGGTCTCTAAATGGTCAATGTTAATATTCACAGATGATGATGCAAAGATGTGTGATGCACCCAGAGTGCTGCACAGTCCTCTTTACAATAAGTAAATACCCAATACTATTACTTTTCTGCAGTACAGTAACAAACATTTTGTTTTTACTACTAGTTAGTGAACACAGATTTATTTGCCTACATATTTAAAAATGGTACCTGCAGTTTAGATTTAATATTAATAATAACAAAATAATTACTCATAGTCTATTTCTGCTATATTAAGCTGTTGCTGTTTACATTTTTATAGGTGATGTTTGTCATGTAAATGTGCTGGACTGCCATTGTACGTCTGTGTAGTCGCATACTCTGACACAGGAGGCATGGTCAGTCTGTGCCCTTGTATGACCTCTGGGAAGTGAAGACACACGTTTGAAAATCCTTCTGTCTTTTTGTTCCTGCGGTAAGGAGAGCTGTGGGCACAGGGAGACTGTGGCAGTTAAAAATCACATCTCTGTGCCATCATCATCATCATCCACAGCGCTGCTTGTTGTCAGAGGCGACTGCGTGTTGCCAAGGCTTCTAGTTGGAGAAAGGTCGCTCCATTGAAGTCTTACTGGTTTCCATGGTTTCTGTAGTGATGATGGTGGTGCCGGACTGCAGCAACCATTTTTGAATGGAAGTGACTTGCCATTGGCTGAGCTCTTTGTCTGTCATGAACACAGTGTGCTTTTTTTGTCAAGTGCACTGAAGTTTCCTACTTTCCCTGAGACATGCTGTGACCCTGGCTTCTCTTTGTTCTTTAAATCGTAAATGTTATGATGGGTAAATGGCATGGTATGGCATGTCCTGACCTCTATGTTGGTAGGGAAGCAGGGTTTTCCACTCTTCTGTCCTGTTTTTCCTGTGTTCTTCGCTTTCCTCCCTAGTGTTTTTGGTAAGAAAAGGACAAGCAGGAGGAAGAGGGCAGACAGGATGGCAAGCATTAGGTAACAGGCCTAATGTACTGTGTAATAGTTCACTCACTCCCTCAGACACACATTTACACAGCTCTCAAAAATGCAGCCCCTTTTTGTGTCTCAAAGACGCACATGCCTAAATATGATTTCATTTGGGTGAGTAATATGACAAAGGCTGGGTTTCTGCTTGAGTTGTCTTCATGCCCTCTAGATATCGTCTTCTGCATTAGTAGTTTGCGTCTAAAGCCATCTGGTTCAAAATGGGGAAGAAGTTTGTATCTGTTACATGACATGGTAGAGAGCAGTGAAGACTTTCTCAGTATGATAGTATGTTCCTCATAAATCATATTTGCACCTATGTCTCTGTCCCAGGCTTTGCCAGTTGTATGTTTTTTTTGTAGGTAACTCCCCTAACTTCCTGTTATGTTTGTACAGTGCATGACATCAAGGTGTGCAGTAGCTAAAATCACAACTTTGTGCCATCATCAGTTATAGTGCTGCTTGTTGCAACTGATGTTTCTAGCTTAAGAAAGGTCACTCTATTCAAGTCGTAATGGTTTCCATGGTTTCCTTAGCAAAGCAGGTAGTACTTTAAACTCATGCACCAGATGGTTTATTACACAGAACCATCTGAAAAGTTGTCCTTGGAAACTGTTTGGAGAAGGGAAGGTACTGTCATCGGGAAGAAAAAAAACTAAATAAATGCAAGGCATATGATTGGATGTGCCATCTGTCTATCATCATATGTCACAGGTTAACTTCAGCTGCTGGGATCAATGAGTTACACGATGTAGTTTGTTAGATGTGGCACTGAAGAGGAAACACAACAAGCCGTAGTCTGAGGAGGTTTTGGACCCCATCGCATAGTCATAGTTGCTAGCTCTGCAATCACCGTGATTTTTGCTAGCTTTGGTATTTAAAATGCACATAAGTGGAACACATATTTAGTCTCCAGTAGCGCCTGCTTGCTGTTAGCACCTTACTTTTGTCAATTTTGAAATCTGAATGTAGTAGCTAGAAGTTCCTACAGTGCTGAGCCTATCTGCAGATGTTCGTTTAAGTGTTCTAATGTCTTAACACAAATTTCTACACCAGTGTGGCACATCCAAAAAGCACATAGCTTAAAGCCTGACGAGCTGGATTTCCAACTCTTGTACAACTTCTTATTGGGCTCCCTCTGAATTCTCACAGCTGACTACTTGACATACGGATTAAGTTTTTGCCTCGCCCACTAATGATTTGAATGCTTGACATTGACAAGATTCACAAGCAAGCTCTATGTTCGTGCAATTGAACTGCCTCATTTATTTGTCCAATTGAGCAGCCTAGCTGTTCCGGTGCTCAGGGTTTAGTCTGTCGAATAACCCGAGGTTGTGTTTATGGCAATAAAACTGAACTGAAATAAACGGACAGTGACAAAACATTGCCACAGGCCCTGACACAAACCAATAAAGGACATTCCTATAGCAGCTGTAGAGAAAGTTTCCTTAAGTTCTTGTTTCATATGTCGTGAGTTCCACAAGAAAAATCCTTGGGGCTGCTCACAGTATTACAAGATTTAATACAGTTATTGCTTAATTTATTGTTTCAAATGTTAAAAATTAGTAAACCGCAACTTTCTAGAGCCAAAAGGGGAACCTTTAAATTGCGTATTGAAGGTCACAAATATACATCAGCAGCATATCTTCACAAAAGAGCTTATAATGAGTTATGACACTGCAGCTTTTTGCATAACAATGGGGAAAAATGTTGTCCAATCATTCTCTTTTGTTTGACTAATTGAACAGCAGTTTTTATCTGTCAAAGAGACCTGATGTTGTTTAGACATCAGAAGATTGTATGATAGCAACTCCACCTTTAAGTAAACAATGTTATGCACCGGTACAAAGGTATATCCTTGTAGCATGTCTTCAAAGAAAGCTTGGTTATGTGCCAAGCTTTTTTCCTCAACAATATATGGATACATTTGTCCCGTTTTCAAGGCAGTGCCAAACTGGAACTGCTGGTTTCTTGTTTGTAATAGTCAGGATGGGAATGTGATCCATGCAGAGTGATGTTGTGTTATGTAGCACATGTGATACTAGTTTCTGCTTCCTTCTTGGGATCTGTTGAGGTCTGCTTATTATAGGGACATGAGTGCAAGTTCTAGCATAATCCCCTATGCATGGGGGGTTGAAGTCGACTTCGACTAGTCGATGACGTCACACATGAAAACATATTAGAAAGTAATGCTTTGCACCTGAATACACATTGTAGCGTCTCACACAAAGGAAGCTACGGGGGCTTTCACTTGTAATACGTGGCGCTCTCAACTCTACCATAACTACTGTCTCTTGCGTGGTGCATAAATTGACCTGCGACAAAAAACACATTCTACTATCACAGCAACAATATCAAATAATAGAACACAACAGAACTACATGTGCTTATCAATACTGTGTGCTGCAGATATGTATAGCCTGTATAAAGCGGCACCGCCAATAGCTTTTACTTGTAGTTCACAGCGTGTTGTAAGATAGGATAATGTATAAAAAATGTGGTATACCTCTGAAGCCTTTTCTATGTATAACAACTGAAGGTTTAATCATTTTCGACAATGAAATAGTAAATTTGTTGTATTTCGGGACTGACTTGCGTATTCTGCGTGTCACGGCAGAATGGGCTTAATCACTTCAAGTGAAGCATTTCCACACATTTGATGAACTGTCTGCGTCATTATTTTCACGTGATCGGCGACTAGTCGACGTCCCACTTAAACCATCATGATGCAGTAGTAAACTCGACTATTTGGTCCAACCCCTACTATGCACCCAGCTCTTGTGAGAGTTGAGTTCATCATAACTAGTTGCCAGATACTATCTGTGGTTAGGTCTACATATGTGCTATATAGGGGAATGGGGAAAAAAAACGTACAGCGAAACTGGCAGATGAATGGGTGATGTCCAGTTATTCCGTACTGTAGAATGTCCCCAGTCTTGTACTTTCAGCGTGACACACACAACTGAGTCATTTCCACACATTAACTCATACAAGTGCACAGCACACAAACCCAACGCCTCTGAAAGGCTTTGTGCTGACTCATAGTGCTTCTGCCATCATTGTGTGTGTGCACGTGTAAGGTACAGTCATAGAGTGGTACAATTTATGCTGACCTGATGTGACCTTAACATGTGCACGACACTGCATGAAGTCTTTGTCTTTAAACATACACTAAGTTTACTGACAGCTATGGATGATATGTTTTCAAGCTTACCAGAGCTGTTAGTGAGCTGTACTTGTGTGTGAGTTAAACTCCCTCACATACTGGTATGGGTTAAGCCTGAGCATTACACCATCTGTGGGTGTTGTAATCTGTGTCTCTTGTTGATGAAGGTTAACCTCATATATTATATCACCACTCCTCTGTGCCTGTCTCTTTGTGTGTGAACACAGATGAGCATGCAAGATGCACTTTCCCCAGTTTCCCGCTGTAGATATTATGCTATAGATGCAGTCCTCTGTTTAAAATCATACTTGAGTCAAGGTGGATTTTTTTCTAGGTGACTATATGAGTCTTAAATGGTGTGGGGGAAATATTTAGATTTCACATACAAAGTATAACTTTAAATGCACTAAATCGAAACCTCTAGAATAAATGCAAGGCAAAATGTGAGTGCCTCTTCTGAGAGTATTATAACAGATATGTTTTTCTTTTTTAGTATTTTTATTATTACTTTGTTAATATCAAGATAAAAAATACATTATATTTCTATTTTCTATTACATAGGACTATACAACTACTACTACAACATATTTTTTTTTTTATCAGTTATCTATTCAATTTCCATCCATATCCATTATTTGTCAGTTATCCATTAAATTTCTTTTTTCTGTGTATTTCTATTGTGAATCTACACTGTCACTTTACTAGCTGGCCTGTTTATGTTTTTTTTTTTTTAATAGCATTGCATTGAAATGTGTTTTATTATTTGTTTTATTCCATTCATATAGATAGGAAGAGCTGCCTTTACTTCAAAGCATATTTAGCCAGATTCAGTCAGAAACACATTGAAGACTTGCTTTGTGTGTATTGGAACAGCAGATAGTACAGTAAGGGTTATGAGATCTCAGAACTAGTTCTTAACTTGTGTTGTTTGGGCTTGTGCAAAATCCTCAAGTGTTTATAGTTCTGAAGGCAGAATGAAATTGTAATACCACTGAAAAATCTTGCAATATCGCACATTTTTCCAGTGTTTTCCTTAATGTAGAGCTGTAGCACTGGAGGTGAAGCACAAATTTGTTTTTATGCACTGGCCCTGCCAGGGTGTTTCTGTGTATCTGCAGACAGATGAAGGGCTCTTGAAGTACATATAGTACATTTGTGCACAGTAATGAATAGGGGAAATTTGCTGGAAACATTACTGGCAGACATCTGAGAAACCCTGCATACTTTACAGAACTAACTTAATCTTAATCACTACTGGGATCGCTTCCCTTTCTTCTCTTGACCTGCCAGTCTTCTAAACTCATTAAAAAGTAGCTTATGTGCGAGCCATGTTGTCCTCAGGGTGACCATTTATGTCTACAGGCTGTAAGCTAGCAGCTAGCTTGTTTCTTCATTGTCAAAGTTGCTGTGTCTTTAATCGAACCCTATGCAAATGTAGTAATGTTTCTGTGAGATACGTCATTCATAGTTGAGACTGCCATCTTTCAGTTCACGTGTCCCGTGTGCATAGAAAAGTTGACTTCCTGAAAGAAGAAAACAATCGGTATATGTGAAATCATACAAGCTTTGTGTCAAGGATGTATCTTCAAAATGTTGTATGACAGACACATGTTGGGCAAAGCTATCACATCCCCACATTCAGTTCAGACAGATAATACATTTTAGCAGATGACAAATTACTAAGGTTGTCAAGAAACATGGAAGGACTGTGTTCTTAAGTCTAAACATATACAATCGATGTAGGACAAACAATGTAAATAACTTTTATCAGACTATAACTATGTGCTTTGCTATGTAAACAACTTTCAAGAAATATGTGGTTTGGAATAGGCCATGCCCTTATCTGACATATAGAGATGTTGGTATTTTTCTTTCCAGCAGTAGTGCCAACAAGTGACAGCAAAAAATTCCCCCTCACAGAACAACAAACGCAAGGGCAGATGTGCCGCACAATAAAGAATATCTCAGTGCATCCTGAGATGCACTGAGATATTCTTTATAAAACAGCGATAAATCGGTTGTGGTATGTTGATAAAGCATCATCAGGTAACGTTGTCCTTTTTGTTCCAAGTTTAACATGTTTATGCAGGTTGACCCATACTGGTGTTTCTCTCTTTTACTTTCAAGTCATCCTAGTCTTACGTAGCCTATGTATGTTGTTGTACACCTTGTAATAAAACATCCCATAAAAATGTCCTAGTGATCAGAGGGACCTATAGATGCTGTGTAGACAGTGCATGTAGATTTTCTTTCATACTGCAGGATTTCTGACAGTGCACTAATAACATTACTATTGCTGCATCAACTAGGGCTGTATTAAACAGTTATTTCTTTTAGTCGATTAATCTGTCGATTATTTTCTAGATTAATCTGTCAGCTATTTTTGTTGATTAATCCTTTGGTTAACCACTATTTAAAAAACGGAACTAAGAAGCTTTCATTCATTTATAATAGTGAATGATGGCTCTATTTCAAACCTGAACTTTTATGTAATGATAAAGTTAATGACAGAGGTTCAGAATTCTGTAATTAGGAATTACTATATTCAGTAATTAATTAGCATACACCATATGTACAGTTTCTCTTCAGTGACTTGTGGTGGTTGCACTTGTCCAATCGGGCAATCAGACTTGAAATGCAGCTTCATTATCCTATCATTATTACTCTCCTTTGCCAACTTATGACCAATTCAGGGTTGCCGCTGAACCTCGTAAGAGGAAACAAGCAGGCACATGGAGAACATGTAAACTCTGGCGCCAGCAGGTTCAAACCCAGAATGCTAATCTAATGGTTTCTTACATGCTCTTAGAGAATAGAGATAATGGAAATGTACGTAGTTTAGTCCAAATACACAGGAGTGTCAGCCACAGTTGGGGAGCGCTTTCAGTTTTAGTTTTTGGACCACTGGCCATATTACTGCCCTCTGCAGAAAAAAAGAGTTGTATAATGACCTGTGTCTATGCACGGTCAAGGTATATGTTTAATGAATTGATTGCCTTGTAGGTTTTCTTTGCATTATTTAGTAAAACGTGACAATGTCAGCAAAAAGTATTGGTGCCAAGCTGTGCAGCTTCCCATTACATTCCTTAATGTCCTGCTTAAGACTGTGTGAAGTCTTTCATTTTAAACACTGTTTTTGTTCAGCCACTGTGAAGCTGTGTCGGTGTGTACGTGTTTGTATTGTATATTGTACAGTAAATGTCCAGGTCCAGACCCCTTTGCTGGGCGCCAGCTGCTCTGACATGGTGATGAGGTCACTGTCTTGTGATCGGAGGGGCTATGTGACACTTCATCTAATTGCAGCAGGCCTCTCAGGAGTGTGTGTGTGTGTGTGTGTGTGTGTGGGTTTGAACTCGGAGCATTTGATGGAAAATTCCACAGTCATGGAAGCTATTTCAAAATAGATTGCGCTCCACGAGATTCCCAAGGTGTACACATTCCTGTCCCAACACATTTACAGTACCCTGACTGAATCTCAAGCTAGAAGCCCACCTTCTGAGACACACACACACATACGTCACGCGCATGTTAGCATCGCCACTGATCTAGGCAGAGCTATTCCTGTTATTGTAACAAAGATTGTCCAATATCTGTGAAAGGAAAAACACAGCAGTTGACCGACCATAAACAACATTGCCATTTAGCCACTGAATATTCTCCTTCTCGTGAGGTTTTATATCCAGACATGTGTGAAGCCTCACTATAATTTTCACAAGGTCTCCCTGCCCCCAAAGTGAACATAATGTGTATGTGAGAATGTCAGCATCCTGTTGAGTGTGGGAGTGTTTCTGTGATCCAGATGTCCTGTTGGTACCCTCCAGAAGATGCAGAGGGGAGCAATTACGTCAACAAAACTGGATGGCGGCCATTTCCAAGAATAGATTCCAAGGCCTTAAAATACCCCGTGCTTTCCAAACAGAAGACTACATAAATGGCAAAGGTTGCCTTTTTTTTGACGATGTTAAGTATCCATACTTTTGGTTGCAGCTTGTTTGCAACATATTAACTCACAGGGAGTATTGTCACTCTTGCAAATTTACTTATCCTCTGAAGAGTTTGTTGAATAAACGTTGACATTTTTTCTTTTTTCATTACTTCATTTAAGACGTCAGCTCTACCAGTTCACATATATTCCATAATATGTACAATATGCTTGAAGGGGAACTACACGCACAGGATTAATGTTGCTGTTTCTGGAGCTCCCTGTTTGCTCATCCTCACTTCCCCTTCCTGCCTGCAACAGGAAGCTGGCATTGTCTGACTTCAGATGGCCTCGTCGTCTTCTAGTCTGTTATTAGGAAAAGAAGAGCTCGGGATGGCACTCATGCATGCATGTCTCAATGCTGCATGCTTTTCATTTTTTTTGACCTTGTCTATTTTTGGCAGAAGCTGTGTTTTGGGGCTTTCCCATTAGCTTCGCTTGATTAAGTCATTAAAGTCGTCTACCCACTACTAAGTGGCAGAGCAAAGCTCCTGTCACACGCCATCACAGTCCACACTGCTGGAGCTATTGTCGCAGGCTCAACAGTTACGCAAGAGTTGTGCTCGCAGTCGAAGGTTATGGTTTAGGTCAGGTTACCCAAACAAGCCGGAATTCAGAGAAAACAGTGTTTGACAACACACAGTTTAGCTAATCATCACCTTTACTGTCTTTTTCTCTCAGGGATATGGCAAGTTTGTATTTTTGTGTTAATTGATGAGCCCTCACAGGTCACATTAGACCATTAGACTTAGTTTTACAGACTCGCATTCTCTCCAGCTAAAGGAAGGAAGCCTTCTTTTTACTCTTCTGATGTTACTGTGTAATCCCGGCAATATTGCGATGGCACCGGGACCATGCCCTAGATTTGTTGCCTGTAATTTAAGTGTCTCTAAAGACAAGATATGTGAGTGTATTGTGTGTATTTTTGAGACTTAAGAGCTGGTAAACATATTGTATGGTTTAGGACAAATTCTATGTTTTGTGTTCTCACTCTCTTTGGCTTTCCTTTTTTCCTTTTTGCTTCTTCCTCTTTGTCTTCTCTGCACCATCCTCCCCTCGCTGTTTTCTTCACGATCTCGCCTTCCCTCTTCACCCTCTCACCTGCCCCACTTCTTGCACCATTCATCCTCATCTCTCCATCCATCCTTTCTTGTCTCTCTGTCTCAAGGTGGCTATAAAAATAGTGGATAAGACCCAGCTGGACGATGAGAACCTGAAAAAGATCTTCAGGGAAGTCCAAATCATGAAGCTGCTGAAGCACCCCCACATCATCCGCCTCTACCAGGTACACACTGGCACTCACCCACAGAGCCGATTATATTGTGCTCACAACTTTTACCTTAGACTTACAGCCCAGTAGGAGTCGAACAAAAAAATGCGTTGGCAGAATCTGATGTTAACCCAAAATGGGCATTTTCTGGCCACACCGTTCTGGTTTCTGGTCTGTACAACTATGACAGACTTCCAGTGGTCAACAAGTGTCTGCTGTGTGCGTATGTGTTGGCCTGGAAGACAGCCCAAACTTGCCCCACACAAATGATTTTATGAGGGGAGAAAGTTGGTGTGGAGTTGCTCCATTGGGAACTGATCTGTTCTGATCACAGGTCCGTCGGGCTGGTCAAATCATTTAGACCAGCTTCATGTGGTGATGTGCAGAAGAGTAACAGAGACATTATACACTTATACACATCATCTGAGCATTATTGAGTTGGAATTCATTTACAACAAAATGGCTTTGATTGGCTGTAGGACCATCAAATTGCATGCAGAACCATTTTTTTTCTTTTTCAGTTAAAAACGCCCTATAATGAGATCCAAATGGTGTGTTACCAGACTCTCAATTGAGTCTGGTAATTGAGTCTATGCCAGACTACCAAGGTGTTGCCAGGCTACCAGTTGACATGTCATAATATGTACCTGGGGGAAAAGAGTCCGTTTGTAAATCTGAAGGGCTCCCCAGCACATGCTCATTATTTTTTTTTCCTTGGCGACACATGGTGGTAGAAATTGAAAAGTTAGATTTTCTTCTTTGCTTGCATCACCCAAACTTTTCCAGGTTTATATGGCTTCTAACACCATACACATATCAGGTCTGAAACAACCCCCCACAGTTTGATCTCACACATACATAAACTGACACTACACTGAGGTATAATACAGTTGTTTTATTTTAATCGTCCTCATTTATTTGCCGAACAAAGCTTAGTCATGCTGTTGTGTAACTGGTGAACTTGCTAGATGTTGTCGTGTCAGAATTTCTATAGGTCCTGGTTGTTATCTTTTCTTTGCTATTCTTTAGGTGATGGAGACGGAGAGGATGATCTATCTGGTAACAGAGTACGCTAGCGGTGGAGAGATATTCGGTAAGAGACTTCCCCAGCTTAAATTTTAATGTCTGTTGTCATTATCTCTGCTTTTTACTTAGTTTGCCTTTCTTTTCTTTTTTTGACTTTGGTCAAAATTCACTGGGCAACTTTTTCTTTTGAAATGCATAAATCAAATTAGTTCTTTATAATAGGGATTAAGTTGTATTTTCATCTTTTACGATTGGATTATTTACATGTTCATTCTGGTATTAAAAAAGTCCTTTTGTCTGTTTTGCAAACGCAGCATGGTTCCTTGTTTTATTTAAAATTGGTTACTTTTTTCCTCTCAAGTCAAATCTCTGGGTTGTTCTTAAAGATTAGAAGTACCCTATTTCTTTCTTATGATGAATGAAGGGATTTATGTGTCAAAGTGAAAAACTCAACTAATTATATAATAAGACAGTTGGTCTTTTGAGAATAGCAGGGTTTCTGTGAATATAGCCGGTGGCACAAGATTTTGTGTCTGAACAGGTATCTGTTCTATCTCTAAACTCTGTGTGTTTGTGTGTGTTTGTGTGTGTAGACCACCTGGTAGCTCATGGGCGTATGGCAGAAAAGGACGCCAGGAAGAAGTTCAAGCAGATTGTGGCAGCAGTCCATTTCTGTCACTGCCGCAACATCGTCCACAGAGACCTGAAGGCTGAGAATCTGCTACTGGACCACAACCTCAACATCAAAATCGCAGGTGTGTACGTGTGTGTGGAACTAAGGAGCGCATGGGTGGGTAACTTAATTTATTGGTTTTGGGCTGTCTTGGTGAGTGGGTGTAGGCAAGTGTCGGCATGTCCTTTTGGAACATTATCCTGGTTTGAATGAGTTTACTCTGTCAGGGAAGTGATAAATAAGATTAAATCAAATTCTTCTCTCCTCCCTGTCAGATTTTGGCTTCAGCAACCTGTTTTCTCGAGGCCAGCTGTTGAAAACATGGTGTGGCAGTCCTCCTTATGCTGCACCAGAACTTTTTGAGGGCAAGGAGTATGATGGACCTAAAGTAGATATATGGGTGAGTACTGGAGTCGGTATGCATGAGGCAACACGCCCATAACACAGTTGACTATTCTGACCACATTTTCTTTCTCCGAATAGAGTTTTTGTTTTAAATTTCAGAGTAATGTTGTTTGACGCCTTATTCAACAATGATATAGTCATAGTTTCTGTCTTTTTTTTGTATAGAGCTTAGGTGTGGTGTTATACGTGCTGGTGTGCGGCGCCCTTCCCTTTGATGGCAGCACTCTACAAAATTTGCGGGCGCGTGTCCTCAGTGGAAAGTTCCGCATCCCTTTCTTTATGTCCACAGGTACGATTACAGTCATCCCTGGCTCATCTCTATACCCTGAGTCAAAAATTGTTAAATTGTTGAGTCAAAATGTTAAAATACATTCTCATTGCAATTGTGAAACACAGTTCCATGTGATGAACACACAACTTTCAATACCTGCTGTTTGATCCTTAAACAGGAGTTTGAAGCATTTGTTGTATATATACAGTGCAAAGTCAATTATAGATTGCGGTGGTCCTGTTTAGGTTCAGGAAGTGTAAAAAATAGAACAGGACTAGCCTAGTTTCAACTTTTGAAGTCCCTTATGAGAATGCACATGAAACACCCATGTTTGTGTTTGACTGCAGACTGTGAGTACTTGATCAGACACATGTTGGTTCTGGAGCCCAGTAGACGATTGAGCATGGAGCAGATCTGTAAGAACAAGTGGATGAGACAAGGGGATCCAGACCCAGAGTTCGACAGGGTGAGACGTTTTTAAAACATAACACACAAATTGTGCATTTGATGCCAGGTAGTTCTCTGCCCATTTCATGTGTTTTTACTCCAATTAGTGCATTATGCTATTTTCTCATGATAGCATTGGTTTATAATTAGTGGCTGCTGTATGGGTAACATCAACAGAATATGTTTCATACCATGTAATTCAGTTATAACTAAATGTTGAAAATGAATTCATGAGTTTGACAAAAGTGTGTATTTTTTCTGGCTAACGGATAAGAAGATCAATATCTCTCTTGTGTGTCATGTTAAATATATTGCAACTGCCTGCCATTTAGCTTAGCATTGAGAAATGGCTAGCTTTGATCTAATTTATTTAACAACTGTATATAAAAAATATATGTAATTCATTTACATGAATAATTTGAAAGAAATCTCATGATTCCCTAAAATGTTAAACTATTGCTTTAACATCATTTCTTCTCGTTCAGTTGATAGCAGAGTGTGAGCAGGTGAAGACGGAGAGGGACATCGAGCTCATCAATGAGCAGATTCTGATAGCCATGTCAGACATGGGCTTGGACAGGGAACGCACACTTCAGGTAAGTCCACATATTTGTTGAAGTTTTACGTGGTTACGCCTTTTGTCCAAACATATCAGTCCAGCTAATGTTTATCTTGCTTTTCCATCCCTAGTCGCTACAAACAGATGCATACGATCACTACAGTGCCATCTACAGTCTGCTCGCTGACCGCCTCAAGAAACAGAAGTCTCTCCGCGTTGCCCCGCCAACACCACGCCCCATTAGCTATCCCCTAAATGCTGTGCAGGTGATTTCATCGTCCACTGTTTTTGCCATGATATACGAGTGCTTTTACAGCCAGTGTCATATTTAACAGTTTCATAGCACTGCAGAGTGTTTGATCTGTTCTGTCATTTTAATAACGACAAGCACAGTTTATAGAGCCACTAGATCACAACATTATCTCAGAATTGCTTGCTGAAAAATGATACCATTACTTCATTTTATATCTTTGTTGATGCCTTTATGTCTAAACCTTACTTGGCATAGAAGTAAAGGCTGATTGTGGGAGCATGAAGAGTAGTGGATTTGTTGAAGGGACCTAAAGGGATTTGTTCTCCACTTCTGCCAATCTCACTGCTCTAAGGAGATTGTTACAAAAGTAGTGCAATCCTCTCATGTGACCTGTGTCTTGTGTGTTCGCCCACCAGACGGACCCACAAGGTAATCCCGTTAGCATGACCGTTCCCCACGTCCAGCTCATCAACCCAGAGAACCAGATAGTGGAGGTGAGTCAACACAGTGGAGTCCTCTTGGTTGCATCAGCCTGGCAGTGAGCAGCTAGGGTCATTACACTTGATAAACAACATAAAAGAGTTGGAGTTAGACCAGTAAGAATGTTGTTAGTCCTGTACATGAATCCCATAACCCAGAGAGGAATTGCCACAACACTTCTTTGTTGCATAAATCAGCCAAGACAGCTACAAAAAAATATTTTTTAATATTGGGCTGCTGTCCAGTATTTATAGTTTATTACTATTTCTTACCACTTCAGTGTAGCCTGGGGTTCATCTCATAGACTTTTATTACTCCCAATCAATCAAACACACACTCAAATATAACACACAGCCTAGGCTCTGACTCACAAACGCTGTGAAACACTAGAATGTGTCAGATCAACTGCACTGCAGCAGGGCTTGAACTTTGAAATGGGAATACATTTAAAATATGAATTATTCTTTTTATTGTGCTACAAGTGTTCTTCAAGCATGCTACACACACCCAGCAGGCATTTGTAATGACCAAATGTGTGTGTGTGTGTTATTATTGTTTAGCCTGACGGCAACATGGCCCTGGACAGTGATGAAGGGGAGGAACCGTCTCCTGAAGCCATGGCTCGCTATCTTTCAATGAGGCGGCACACTGTGGGGGTACCAGACCAAAGGTAACACACAGGCAACTCTTCTGCTATGTCATTTTATTATTGTTGAAGAAAACCTTAGAAATGTCCCCTTAAATAAACACATTGTCTCAATCAACTGGCTGTATAGTGTCATCAGAAGGAGGATGTATTAGCTAAACTATGTACAGCTTTATTCAAATTAAGCCCCAAACAACAAAGAAAATGTAAGCCAGTCACCTCGGCTATCACTAGAAGCGATTCTGGACTTTTGTTGTAATCATTCTTTAATGTCAGCTCACATTGTTTCATGCGGTCCATAGAAGAAGACACAAAATTTTGTAATGCCCATAGCAAGAACCGTACAATATATAGGAATGCTATACACGTGGGAGGCACTCTCCTTCTTTGGAAGCTTAAACATTTGTCAGAGTAAGTCTTGAAGTGTGCCGACGAGCTATGCCAGAACTTATTTGGAAAAGGCGTTTCCAGTGTGTGACCAACAAATGAGCCAAAAAACTATTTTGGTGCAATTGAGGGAGTTCTTTGAATTTTGTCACTAGCCTCTGTTAGCTTTTTTACTTGGAAGTCTGTATCTTTCCCCATTGGATTTTTTCACGAGTGGTGTTTTTTGTTCATTATCAGATACTTGGATAAAGACTACAAGAGTTATGTTGTTATGCTCATTTAATGCACTTTCCAAAGAAATGCTGTTTATACTAACTACTGATAAAGTGGTAGCTGCCAGCTGATAATGGCTTATCAACAAATCACTATTTATTTGAGGGTGTGTTATTTATGTTGTATTTTAAGTAATCTATCCCACATTAAACCCATTAACCATTTAATATCCACTGACCCTTTGCTTCATTTTTTTTTCTTCTCCTGCCACAGGACAGAGATGCAGGAGGATCTCCAGAAACTTCCACCGGGGTTCCCTCGTGGTGCTTTACCCCAGCCTCCCTTCCCCCCACTTGCACCCACTATGGGTCAAATGCACACTCTCATGCCCACACAGAGCCTGCAGCCCACGCAGCAGCTGGAGTACAAGGTATATGCCGTTGGGTTAGACTGTATTTTAGCTGATATTAGAAGCATTCAAGTCATTTCACTTTAATGTGACTTCCTGATCATAATAATGTGGCTACTGATCCTCCAGGAGCAATCATTGCTGCAGCCCCCCACCCTGCAGCTGCTCAATGGCATGGGGCCATTGGGTCGAAGAGCTTCCGATGGTGGGGCCAACATTCAGCTACATGCTCAGCTCCTGAAGAGGCCTCGAGGGCCCTCACCACTTGTCGCCAGTCCGGTGAGGACCTGGATTTCTGAATGTGTACAGCTTGTATGTTCTCCCCTTTCATGCTGAACTGAAGTGTTGACCAGTAAACTCTTTGCCTCTCTTAGCATCCTATCCCTGCAGTAGCTCCGGTGGATGAGGAAGGTTCAGATGGAGAGCCAGACCAAGAGGCAGTGCAGAGGTAACCCACGGTGACAGTTTTGGTGATGGGTTATTCTGTACAGAGGTGCTGTCTGAATAAAATACCATGGAAGTCCAATAGCCTGCGACAGCCTTGGGTACCGGATCAAGTTGAGTCAAACAAGCTCTCTGTCACCTTTTACCAGAACATTAGTAGGCAAAGGTTATAGTGTGTTAGATGCATTTGATTTAAAAACGTACTCTTATACAGCAAATCTCAGTCTCACGCAGATGGAGATTTTTAGATATGTCGATGAAGGAATTTCAAACTTAGTGATGTGACACAGGAGTTGAAATAAGGCCATGGCAAGGATATGCACTGGTTTGGCATACGGAAATGTGGTGTTAGATTCAAAGGTCCAGGTTAGGGCTTCCCAGCTGGTCCTCTTCAGACAGCACATTCTGTTGACTTCGCGGGTGTCCTGGGTTGCTGGGAGTGAGTGCCTTTAGGCTGCTCTGCTTTTTCCCCACGGGAGGTGGCCACTCTGCTGTGGTGCTTATCCCATCTTTTCTCCTTTCTCCATCGCGCAAGTGCCTTCTGCCACAGTTCCCAACTGAATCTGCCAAAAACAGCCCACCTGTCTCTCAAACTCTTTGGCCCAGAGCTTCATAATCTCTTTCATTTCAATAAGTGCCAAATTATTCTCTGGACCTTTTCACTCTTTCTCACACAGCTTTGCTAACTCTGAAGCTTGCAAAACAAATCACACGAACCAGTCCAATCCTTGAATTGGAAGCTGGTGGATTGTGGGATGCCCATAAGCTGTAACATCCATCAATGATGTAAATATATGTGATGTTTTCTGATTGGCTAAGATGATATGAATGATGGCACCTATTGGCAGAGGTGGGAAGGGGCGGGCCTTCCCCCCCATTTCCATTAGCCAATGAGGACAGAGAGCTGACCAGCGCTGCTTCCTGTCTCCCATCCTCCTTCCCGTCCTCCCCCTCCCTGCGGCCCAGGTACCTGGCGAACCGCTCCAAGCGGCACACGACGCACGCGCCTATGAGCACATCGCATGGCGAACCCTCGGCAGAATCACAGCGGCCCCAGGTCCCCCGCCAGAGGGCGGGCTGGGCCCCCGACATACACACCCGGTGAGGGGACACGCCCGCTCCGAGCTGTATCTGCACAAACACACTCACTCACACACAAACACTCATGCGCTAGTTGAGGGGCATATCACCCCTGACTCCACCTTACCGCTCTCTCATACACATATCCGCACACAGCGCTTCTCACACGCACACACATTGCTGATGAAGAACTTGCATAAGGTGAAGGTTGTGTACCCTCCAGTGAGGAAGGATATTTTTTGTCAGGGTTGATTGTAGGGTTTGTGATGCAGGGAACATATTTCCACATGACCAGGATTCTAAATAACAGTTTCTTTCCCTCAAACCTGGAAAAAGCAGGTATGTGCCAGGTTTACTCTGGATATTGAGCAGATTAGCAAATCCTAAATCTGAATGTGTACCTCCTCCCTGATAGCAGCCATACGTTTGTGTTTTACAGTTGTTACCAGAGTCATTTTAGCTTTTGTCCCCCTAAGTGTCTCTTTCCACTACCTCAGTTTAGAAAGTCTTTTGACTGCCTGGGTGCATTGAGTGTTTGTGCTTGGATTCACAAGGCAGCCTGAACCTGTAGTTCCAAATGGGGCTTGAGATGGGTTAAATTTCTGTCTGTTGTCAAAGAGAGGATGTTCTGCTGAGCTGAAGTTCATGAGTAAAGCTAGAAACTGTCTCTTTGTTCATGTGGTAGTTTTTAGCAAGTCCAGGCTGTGATCAGATTTTTTGATGAAAAACGCATTTCTTGATGAAAATGACACCTGCATCATCCAGTCCTGTCAAATATCCACTCCGTCCAAGAAGTTAGTTTTGTGTGAAGCATGATAAAGTAGTTGTTTGTGAGCCCCTTATGTCGTAAAACGTTGCTTATCTCTTAAGCTCTGCAAAGAGATCGTTTCTATCATCAGTGGTAAGTTGTGGAAAGATTTTAATTGTAAAAGAAATTCTGGCTTTACTGGCTTGTTTTACAGGTTGGATGAAATCATTTAAATGATTTTTGTGGATTTCACATATCTGTAGATTCTCGGGTCCTAATGTTTTGTTTGATTTTTCAGTGTCGCTGTCAATATTTGATTAGCTCATGCTTCTCGTGTGTCTGTTTCTGTGTCTCACCCGTCTCTGTATGACTGACTGAATGTGTGTGAATGTGTCAATGTACCCATGTCGTCTGTCCCGCGCGTGTGTGTGTGTGTATTTGTGTGCACACATGTTTGTGTCTGCTACCTGTCGTCCCCTTTTCAGATCCAGCTATAAGGACTGTAACACCCTTCATCTCCCCATGGAGCGTTTCTCTCCTGTCAGACGGTTCTCTGACGGCGCCGCTACTATTCAGGCCTTCAAGGCTCACCTAGAGAACAGCAGCCTCATTAAGCAACTCAAGCAGGTACATCACTCGGCTCAATAGCAAATGCAAACATTAATAAGGAGTAAACACACACTTTGTTGGTAAAGATCAATCAATCTCACTCTTCGCCTTGGAAAACACTTCAGAACAATGCGGTGATGCATTCTCAGGGAGGAAATTTATTAATAATCCTAATATTGTTACATATGTTTGTGGTATGGTGTGAACAGTGGGAGACATTACCATTTGTTTTGGAAACATGCATAGTTTTAGGTATGAAGTCAGTGGGAGAAAAAAAAATAGAAAGTGAAACAAGTTATTGCTGGTCCTCCTAAAGCAGGCATGGGCAATCTGTTCCACAAAGGGCCGGTGTGGCTGCAGGTTTCCTTTCCAACCAAGCAGCAGCACACCAGACTTGACTCATTTAATCAACTGATCTCAGTCTTTAGCTGATTGGTCAAACTGTGTGCTCGTGGTTGGTTTGAACAAAAACCTGCAGCCACACCGGCCCTTTGTGGAACAGATTGCCCATGCCTGTCCTAAAGCAAACTAAACAAAAACAAACAAATACCCGCTTTGCCTCTGTCTTTTCAACTGCCCATCGAATTTGCAAAAGCTGTGATACGACACAGGCGTCAAAGCAAACACTTTGAACTCTGTAGCAGCAAATCTGTGCTTTACAAGCTGAGGATTCTCTCAGCTACTGATGCAGTAGTAGTTGACGTTGGTTGGCTTTTCGATTCAGCTTCCCCACACACACTTCTCTGTCCCAACCACCACTGCTCTACAACAGAAACCGACAAGATACCTTAAGAAACTACTGTAGTTGAAGTTGTTCTTAGGAAGCCATGGGTCATTATTCATCTCTGACTAACTGTCAGGCCATCAGGGGTTTCTGATACCCTAGCATCACATATAAGGTCTTATCCTGTGAACAGCTTGGGGATGATGCACAAAAGCTAGAGCTGGGAATAACAAAGTGAGAAATGACAAAGGGTCATGGCATCAAAGGAAACTGTTTCATGTGTTGTAGCAGCCATGCTGGTGCAGAACAGTCACTGACAGTAGCAGTGAAGTGAGACAAACTTTTCCTAAATGCACAAGAACTTAAATTTGGCAGATACGCTACATAGTTTGGGGTTTACGCATCAGGATGCTACAAAAAACCCTACTTGCCAAAACCAAAGTTTTATGTAACCTTTCCCTTCAGATATTGCTGCTCTTATATCTGCACTTACATTCATTCTGCCTGGTTTGTTAACAATAATTGGATGATATCCAAGTTGCAAATTGACTGGAGCAGTTTGTATGTTATTATTAAACACTGAGACACTGACTTGCACACTGCTACTTGAGACATCACATCATCTGCAGTGACCCTGCAATCTCACCCAGTAGGAGGCGTAGGTAGGGAAAGGGATAATCGTCATGTTCGCAGTGGGTGCTTCTCTTTGGACTGCAGTGACCTGCTGGGATTATCATTATTCTCAAGTGTTAAGTGGGTTAATAAGTTTAGAGGACACGCTAACACACACATGACCTGTGTCCAGGGAAGCACCATTGAAATGATAACTACTTGGAGTGTACACTTTATTCAGCTGGAGAAGAGGATGTATCAGAATGTCATGTGTATGTGTGTAGCTGGTCCTGCCAATATGACAGTCTTACTTTTTTGCGTTACTTCAAACTTCATTAAAAATACATTTTTATGCCTCACATGAAGGAGGAGGAAATCTGTAATAAACATTTATTCTGTGAAAACGGGTTTTATTAACATATGTTCTTGTGTTGTTCATTGCATTTGATGCGCTCTACATGATGCCACACTTTCAATGGGAATAGGGTTAGGGTTAGAATGACATGAAGTAGTTAAATTAAAAAAAGAATTTAAATAGAAACGGTTTAGATGAGTTTTCTCTTGCAATTACATTTCTTGTTAAGATTTTTACTTAATATGTGCGGTACACATTTGTGCTTCACCAGGAGTGTGAGCAGCTCCAGAAAATGTATGCTGCCCAGCAGGATAAGCAACTCCTGGAGCACACCCAGCAGCAGCATATCCTGTACCAGCAAGAGCAACAAATCCTCCACCAGCAAATCCAGGTATTTGAAGCTTACAGGCAGCTTTTAGAAAGTGGACACCAAAGGGCCAAAACTGCACACCTGTTGTTTTGTTTAATGGAGCTGTGTGATTTGAATTTGTAAAGCATCATGACACATTACACAGACATTATCTGATTCTGAATTCAAAACCATACTCCATCCAGTGAAAAGGGAGTACCGTGTTATGGGAGTTATTGCAGTGCACCTTGTGCTAAAATACTGGTGCTCTGTTGACATATAATGACTGGTCTTGATGAGGGCTGTTGTCTGACAGCAGTGTGTGTGTGAGAGTGTTTTTAGTTTAGATAAGTCATGTTGCATAACTGGATTAACTCGATTCCTTTTTTCCACATGAGAAAAATGAAGTAGTTGTTATTTACTGAGCAACATTTCTGCTCAATAGAAGTCAATGTATGTGTTCTTGAGCACATATGAACTACAAGACAACTTAATTGTGTTTGCGCTGTCGGGATGCTGCATATTAACAACGACAAATTTTGGCTTTTGGGAATTGATTTAGAAATCTATAAGATGAGAATTGCTGTAGCAACCTGTCAGAATTTTCCACTTTCCCCTACACAAGCCTCACTGAAAGTAGTAACGGCGTTGTTAACCCGAGGCTTGGATATTCAGACTTTATTTTTTGTCTTGATCACTAAATATTAGTGTAAATAGGATCTTGCTTAGTCATAATAATGTTATATTCACACAAATTGAATTTGTCTTTACCTGCAGGGTCTGTCCTTAGGCCATGGAGAGAGCCAGCCCAGTCACCTAACCCACCAGCTTCAGAGGTGAACAAACACACACACACACACGCACACATACATTACTCATCAGCTATTGAACCGTGAACAGTGGACCTGATACTGTGGTGCAGCATTATCGACTAAAGTGTTACATCACTGTCGTATCTCTCTCTTCTCCTCTCCTACTCTGTCCTGTCCTCCCTCAGGTTGCGTATCCAGCCCTCCAGCCCTCCGCCAACACATCCCAGCAACCACCTCTTCAGACAGCCCAATCAGAGTCCTCCGCCTGGCTCTGCAGGCATAATGCAAGGGCACGGTTAGTAATACCATTTCTGGAGTGCCTAAATGCTTTGTACATGGTTGTTGGTGTAGGTGCAGTGACTAAGCAGAAATGCGATGATCAGTGGTCCTGATCAGCTGACAAACAGAATTCAGCTCAGCTTTAAGTGTCTAGTCACATTTTAGCACTGCATCTGTTTTATGGGTAATTGCCTCTTTCATGCCTATTTTCATTTATATGAAATAGAACTAGCTGTTTGTAAGCTGGTTACAAGATATGTTTTATGTGTAGTAAGATTCAAAGTGTTTTGCTGTTTCTTAAACGCCTTTAATTAACCTTTACAAATACACTCAACACGTGTTTTTCTGGCATGGTGTAATGAATAATGTACACAAAGCCACAGCTTTTACTGACTGGGTGAAAATGTTGTTTTTACTACTAGTGAAGCTGGTGAGGTGAGTTAATGCCTCTGTTGTTGAAAAACATCATAATTCACTATGTTGAGAAAGCAGGTTTTCTGTCTTTACTCATTGTAACGGCAATTACTTGAAGTGTCAGTCAGGCCTAAGTCTTCACAAGTAGTAATTGATATTGAGATGGCACAAAGACCTTCTGAAGTTATGGATTAGCATGGATTAGTGTGTGCATTTCTGTACAACTGAGCAAAAAGTTCTACCCTGGACCTGTTGCATGGACCCCATATTTGATCATGTGTTTACTCAAGGATAGAAGGACATTCACTGTTTTTCTACTCGCTGACTTTTAACACCATTATCTCTGTGTGTTTGTATCTTGCGACCTTTGAACTGACATTATTGTACTCTGTCAGAGCGCTCGTGCATTAAGTGAAGCTGAACATGATTTAACTTCATGCGGATTAATACAAAATTCCATCCCAGTCCCCATGACGTCTGAACGACCAGTCGGCAAAACAATGCTTGAATACAAGACAAGTTGCATTTGTGCAAGGATTGAGAGCTTAAGAAAAGGTGCACGAGGCAATTGTAGTTGGAACTAGTTATAGCTAATACAACAATAATACATCACAGTTTAGAGATATTACAATTTCAGACGTAGAGATTTGTCGTATTTCTCCAATGTTTTCCCTGTAGTCGGGACATTTTGCACCAGTCCAGCTCCTCTCTGTCGTCACACTTTTAAAATCTAAAATGCTGCCACACACCAGCGTTCAGGCCGAACTGTGCTGTCACAGTCGGAGCTACTGTCATGTTTGTGATCTCCCTGACATGTGGAATGATTTGTAAGATTAGTCATACAAAGATTTCTATACAGAGGATGCAGAAAGAAAAAAAAAGAAATTATGCAAAGATATTGAGAATCAGTACCGGATCTTTCAAATGAAGGTGATTTTAAATTGAGGAATCTGTTGTTTTTTTTGTTGTTGTTGTTTTGTTTTTTTCAAACTAAGCTTTGGTGCTGATGCGCTTTGCAAAAGCAATTAGCTTTAAGAGCAGGGTCTTGCAGGAATACTGTCACTTCACAAACAAACAGAAAACCACAATCATAACAACACAGTGTTGCAAAGCTCCTCAGAATGAAGCCCCACCAAAGCTCTAAGCCACCCACCCAGTATGTGTGATCGTGTTTCCATTGCATAGGTGACTACCTTCTTGCTTGTGTTAATTTTAGCATTCAGCAGACCTGTCACGTGTTTATAGGATGTGTTGAAATGCTCTTGCATGTTTTTTCCTCATTTGGGGTTTGGGCTCTGTTTTTGTCACCATGCGTGTGTCTGCATCCATATAAAACAATGTCAGTTTTACAAGTCAGCAATTTTGCTCTCGTGACTCCTTATCTCTCCTAGGAGGTCAGTCATCAGTGCAGTACCAGCATGGTGTTCCAGCGATGTACCAGGGCCAGAGTGGCAGCCCACCGCCCACGGGCCTGTCTCGAGTCTCTATGCCAACCAATCCACAAGCAGCATCTGCCCGCCCTGCTGTCCCACTGGCACAGGGTGTACCTCAACAACAGCAGGTGACTGCAAAGAGCCAATCAGATTTATTTTGGTCTCTGCTAATGCAAATAGTCTGTGTTGACATTATGTTCAAACGATGTTCCCATAAGCCCTGTAAATTATTAATTTGCTATTAGGAGCATGATGCTTTGATGAATAATCGCTGCCAACGTTGATTGCACAGGTGACCATTCAGGTGCAGGAAGTGGAACTTGGAGGTGGGGCACAGAGACAGGGCAGCTTTTTGTCCACGCCAGGGGGACACAGAGTCTTGGGGAAGCAGCTCAGCGCAGACAATGCAGAGACTCACAGGTGACCCTCCCTGACCCATCCTGCCACCTCACCCCCTGATGCCTGACAACAATACCAATGGACTGTTACGTGTCTTCTTCTGCCACCTTTTAGTTTTATTTTTGCTTTATTACTCCCCATAATTACCGACATATTCATGTTATTAGTTGTTTTTTTTTGTTGATCATCTTTGTTTTTCATTGTTTGTTCTTGTTCACATTTCTGCCATATTTACATAACCAGAAATTTATATTGTGAAAATGAAGACTATAATAGTATTAAGATCTTAATACTCAGACAACAGTTTTTTTTATTTTTGGGAGAACAGAATAAGAGTATGTTGCTTGTTACCTTGAGCTGAAAATTAATTTAAATGCCTCATCGCTTTGCTGAGATGAACATCCCCAACAAGTTCTCCACCTCAGTGTATCTGGGTGAGTGCCTCCATATAAATGTTCCAACAGCTTGAGTAGGAGATCACACATCCTGTGACCCATGAGATCATATTCATAAATGAACAGGCCCTTGTAGCCAGGAGTGGCTTCACTGAGAGATGATGTAAAAATCTTACATATATGTTTTAGTGATGGCTTTACATCTCTCAGTGAACACTTGAACCTGGACCAGCCTGAAGTGTTTGCTAGGTTGTCTGTGTGGGCCTTTACGTAGGTTGTTGAAAGCTAAGTGTTTGCACTGTGCAAAGAGGGATTAGGAGCAGTGCTGACGTTAGACACCAGGTAGCTAATGATGCTCTGTGTTCACTCTTATTCAGTCGCAGCCTCGGCCGCTTCACATCGGGCTACGACGGAGCCCAGTTCAATCCCCATCTCTTCTCTGGCGACCCAGCCTCCAGGGGAGCATCCGGAGTGATCGGCTCCTACAGCCCCTACCTGCAGGGAGCATCATTGAACGTCCCTGGACTGGATGGTTACCAGAGCGGGGCAGTGGGGACTGGCAGCTATGGCGCCCCCTCTACACTACAGCAGGCCCTACTCTCCCCAACTCCTTTGGACTACCGCCCCCCACAACAGCACGTCACTCCCACCCTGCAGGGCCTCCTGTCTCCCCGCCACTCTTTAACAGGCCATGCAGATCCCCGCTTGCCCCCACAAGACCTGGCTGCCCTGCTGAAGAGGCAGAGTCCCCGGCCATGCCCAGCACCCCCTACGCCACCCAGCGGTGCACCACAGGAGTATGGAGAAATGCTGCTTCTCCGCCAGCTGAGCCAAGGGGAGAGCTTGGAACCACAAGCGCCTCAGAGTGCCTCTGGGGGGCAGCACTACCACCATCTCCTCCAAATCCGACCCCCGGAGGTTCAGCCACAGCAACACCCAGCCCAGGCACCATGCCCCAGCTTACCTCACTCAGAAAGCATGGAGGAGGATGAGGTACCAACTGGCTACCACCACCCACACGAGGGCTTGCTGGTAAAAGCCGGGGAAGGCCATGAGCTTCTGGGGCCTCCCCGAGGAGGCACCCCGCCCTACAACTCCCCCACACACAGGCATGGTGGCTACATGCGGAGTCCTCCATCAACAAGAGGTGTGACCAGTTTTTACTGCTGTTATAAATCTAGATAAAGTGATTAGACTCCTGACATTAAGTGCAGTTAATTCTGATGTATCTTGGTTGTTGAATACACAGTGTGTACATGTACAGGATCTTTTCTTTCAGAATCAGAGCATGTGGAGTGCAGGCCTCCAGGACAGGCCATGGAGGTTCCTGATCATAATGGTGTGAGCTATTCGCGAGGTCCCCAGGGTGAAGCCTATAGGTCCAGAGGACAGCTACAACGCCACCACACCATCCAGACCTGTGATGATGCCTACGTGAGTGTTTGATTAGTTTATACCAACAACATTGTTCCAAAAGCTGGTTACATTTTAGATCCAGTTCCAAGTAGGTGAACCATCTGGATTTGTTTGCGCCCAGCCACTAAATCCCTCATCAGATCTGTTTAATTAGTCTACTTAGCCTGTAAGTCTCAGCCTGTGACACTGCACAAACTGACATGTGTTAACTTAGCAGTGTTTAAAAAAAACATGGTGGACCAGCTTAAACACCCACAAGACAACAGCAGTGCATCTCCTACAAACAATATAAAAAAAAATCAGTGGGTGAGTTCAAGTGTTCAGATGCAATAAGGCTCAGTTTTGGTAAAATGCTATCAAACCCTAGCCTTGACTTAGCGTGCTTAAAGCATGAAATAATACTAATGAAACTGGGATGTTCGGGAATCTGGCAGGATCCATCATTAGCTCTCGCATCATATTTCTCCAAGTACACCAAGCCAATCTTAACACACTGTACAAAAGCGTCGGCTTATCCTTCTTGCCAGTGGAGAGTTGCAGTGAGCCTCCTTAGTGGGATGATATCTGATGCAAATATTGACTGAATGAGCCAAACAGCTATATTCATTTAGATGTTGACACATTGTAGGAATACTCTGTAATCCAAAGTTCAAACACCTTGTAAGCCCTAGAAGCTCTTCATTAAGTATGAACAATTGCGCTGCGTCTAAAGTCATTGTTTACCTCCTGCTCAGGATCAGGCAGACCCCATGTCTGGGATGAGCCTATTGGCCGGGAAAGCACTAAGCTCTGCTCGCATGTCGGACATTCTCAGCCAGACGTCACTGACGGGAAGCCAGCAGCTGCGCCAGCGGGAAGAGTCGGGTCAGCACGACGCACCTAATACTTAATGCAAATACTCCTGTTTCTTACTTTTGACCTCAGCGGTAATAGACGTGTGTTTCTCATACAGTGTGTGACGTTGAAGGGGAGCTCCATGCTGCAGCTTGCTACCCCTCCTCTTGCACCAGTGACATGCTCCTCAGCTACAAGCCCCCTGACCTGCAGTATAGCATGGAGCAGGCCGGGGTCTAGCACAGGTACGCACACAGTGCAGAGTTCATTTTACTAGAAACAGAAATCGTTTCAACTATGCATAGTTGAAGTCTGAAGTTTACATACACCACAGTGCAGACTGAAAATGTTTCTCCTGTCCCTCTGTCCCCCTGCAGGAAGAGATGCATCCTGTGTACATCGGTCCATATCAGCCATCCTGAGTTGTGTTGACTTGAGTTGAGCAGCATCACGCCAAACCACCATCGTCTGCCCAAACGGGGGCGCTCTGTATCCATCTGTCTGTCTCCATCTGTCCCTGGGAGGGCAGTTTGCGCGAGAGAGTGGTGGGTGGGGTGGGTACAGACATTACAGGGGTGGGGGTCACAGGTGGGGCCTAGGGGTTCAAAGGTCAAAGTGCCAGCATTTTCTGCACGGACATCCAGCATTCATTGCCGCAGGTCGTGTCCTCTTTTCACCTCCCATCGTGGGTAGATTGGGGTTCCACTCCTCCCTCTTTTGACTCGACCCCCCTCACCGCCTCCACCCTACAAACCTGGCCCATCCCTCCCACCTCACGCCCACCTGCAAGCCCCGTCCCTAAACCTCCCCTTTCTACCCTAACTGTTGGCATACTTCATTACGTGCCTCACAGGCCTCATTGAAACAGTAATACTTGCAAGAACACGGAGTCCAACAACACAAAGAAGCATACATACTGCTGCCACAAACCCAAAGTATTCACATTAGGTGCGAGTGTGTGTGCGTGTCTGCGTGCATGACCGAGGAAGAAGGGGCGAGCCGAGGGGGACTGTGTCTATGAAGTTCAGTCTGCTCCTCCCTCTGTCCCCCCTCCTGCTGTCCTGCAGCAGGTCATTCCGGAGCAGACTGAAATCTCAGCAGCGGTGGCCCCTTTCGGCCGGGTGGCAGGTTACTTACTTTTTTTTTTTTGGGTCAGGCTCCAACCGAGCAACGAAACCGCTCTATCCAAAGATGGAGCTTAGTGACATCGCACAGGACAAACCAGCTCTCTTATTATTTTGTTCTGGCATTCATTTTACTTTGTTTTTATTTTATTTTAAAAGTCATTTTTACGGCTAATGTCCATGTAGGCATTATGGTCAATATTGTTACTTGTTATTACTGTTTTCTGTAAAAGAAGTTTTATTATAATGAATAATATTATTATTATTATTAAAGGAAAACAACTCTGTGTTGCAAGGAAGACGACATTGTTCTTTAATGACTTAAGTAATTCTGCACTTTCGGTTCAAGCTATCCCGTCTGTTACCACCCCTCCTTGCAGTTCTCCCCTCTCTTTCATACTGTCACCCTGCTTTTCAGTTCCTCCCTCCACACCTCCTCCAACCCTAGATTTCCCCACCCTTTGTTCTCCATCCTCTTTTCCCATGTCAGTGACATTGTATTGCATTGTGGGTAGTTTTACCAGACATTTGCTCCTTTCCTTGTACAGTGATGCCATGTATAGAACGCTATTGCAATTTCTGTATCAAAAATTTACTTTCTTTTTTTTTTTATTTTTTTTTTTAGATGTTGTTGGGGAGGCTTTTTTATATTTGGTATTGTTTATCATTTGTATTTTTGGACGTCTTCAACTGTTTCTTCTTTTTTTTTTGGTTGGTTTTCTTTTATGAATCTTGAGATTTCTAGCCAAAAGAGGACAGAGAGAAGAGAGGCGGCGCTCTTCCTGTGTCGTACAAAAACGATTGTTCTTATTTGTTTTAATATTATTACGTCGAGACACTTGAATAAGAGGAGCGTAATTATTTTGTGTTGCTTTTTAAAGTATCATTTCAATTGATGTTGTGACTGTCATTCATGTTGATGTCGGGCCCGTTTTCTGTTGATGGGGTCGTTGTGGCAGGCTATACAGGGTCAGGCTTCGGGATTTGTCTGGGTTGGTTCGGGTGCTACAAAGACTTGAGACTCAAAAAAAAGAAAAAGGACAAAAAACGAGGGAATAACTTGTAAAATAGCTGACATATCATCCTAAACATCACAAGTGTGGAGACGGACGACAGACCCACTTCTTCTTTCTCCCACTTGCTGCCCTACCTGTCTGCTGTGATCTTCCCGTCATCTTTAACTGCGCCTGCCTCTGATCAGGTGGCGCCTTACGGACGCGGCCCCTCCTCCCAGGCTAACCTTGATACTACAGCATCACTCCCCTCCCCCCCGCTCTCCTTCTCTTGCTTTTCGTTAACTCACTTCCGGCTCGTTTTTATTTCACCCTGAACCCAGAAGGGAAGATGGGAGCAGGTGACGGTTGGATTCACCTCGGACACACCTGTAAAAGGGAAACATTTCAGGAAGTGACCATAGGAATTGATTATCAAAATATACTTCAGGAACAAAGGAATACAAGTTGTGGTCAGAGCAGGGCAGGGTGTGCCCACCATAAACATGCCCCCCCCCCATCCCCCCCAGGCTGCTGAGTCAGGCCAAAGCACAGCCAGATGGAGGCTACGACACACTGGGGACCACAGCAGAGGACTGGCCCTCCAATTTCCTCCTTTTCTTTTACATTTAGTTCATTGTTCGACCTCTATTTATCCTCCTGTATACAATAATCCTGGATATTGAATCAATATTGGGCCACCAAGAGACTGTGGTGCAAAGCTCCACTTGTATGTGTTTGTACAAGCCAGATAATCACAATACCTGGCTGCACGGTCAACATACTGTATGCTATATACACCCGAGAGCTGTAGATGGTGTCATGCAGCACTCGTGCTTTCCATTTGCGGCATGCCACTTCCTGTTTACCAACATTCACTCTCATTCCAGCTCAGCGTGGTTAGTTCTTGGCAGTGAACCTGATTCTCTTAAAGAAGAGTACATACAGGTGTAAACAGTGAAGTGGATCTGATGTGTAAAGCCTTCCTTCCCAAATCTGAGTCGACGTCTTATTGGACAGACGAAGCTTTACTCCATTCCAAGTCAGCGTTCCCTCCAGCTCTCATTCGTTCCTCTTTCAGATCTGTCCTCCTGTTTTTTTTTTCTCATTGTTTACACCAAGCTTAAACTAAGAACTGGAAGAGAAAGGACTGAGGACTCGCTGAGTGTAAAGGAGGGAGGTGAATGGAATGGAAGACACTGCATGTTTCTTGTCCCGTATCAGGACAGAAGCTCAAAAGATTAAAACTCCACCTTGTCTAATGTAATGTTGTGGCCAGTACCAGAGGTGATGTGCACGGTTGGAAGGAGCAGATGCACATAGGAAGGGATTACTTCGAGATAATGGAAAGCACTGCACATGATTCAGAAGTAACGGAGAGAGCTGCTTCACACACATCTGCCTGATCAGATTGACCCTTCTTTCCTCTAACTTTTTACTTTTTTGTTTGTTTTTTCATTTTTTTCTCCTGTCTTAAAACTTCCATCCTTTACTTCTGTCTCTTCTCTCCATCCCAGCTCTCTGCTCCACTCCGGTTCTTAGGTTCATTTTGTTTTATATTTGTTCCTCTTTTTATTTTGTTTGTCTTTTTTTTTGTTGTTGTTGTTTTTATGTTCATTTCTGTTGAGTACAAAAATACTAAAGTGCAACAACAATTAAAAAGAATATCAACCAAACTGAGATGAATAAATAAATATATATAAATAAAGAAATAATTTAAAAGATTGACTTGTGTCTCTTTGTGTTACCCGCTACAGTGGTATTCAAGCTCCTTTGTTGTGATACACATAATAATTTAATGGGTTCAGTCGTGAGATTATCAATCTACATGATTATGTCGAAATTATTTCAAATGAATTGCAGTCTGTTGTAGATTGGACCCTGAATTCGGGTTCTTCCCAGTGAGTCCAGTCTTGTCTGTGAACTGCCATCTTCTGCTCTGTCCACAGGTCTGGGGTCTGGGTCTGGACCACAGTCGGTGACTCGCTCTGAAGCCACTCCAGTGTCATCTTGACTGCATGTTTCTGCTTACTGTGGTGCTGAAAGGTGAACTGTTAACATGATTTCAGGTTTGCTCCAAAGACCCCTCTCTATTTGACATCAGTGCTCGTCCACATTCTTCTGACCAGTCTCCCCATCACTGTTCCTGAGACGCACCCCATTGACACGATGCTACTGCCGCCATGCTTCGCTGTAGGGACGTTGTTAACCTGATGATGAGCACCACCTGGTGTTCACCTGCCGCATTGCAGACCAGAAACTCTCATCCTTCCTGTTCAGAGTTCTCTAAATGGTGTTTGATGGATTCCACATATTATATGGGGCGGCACAGTGCCGAGGTGGTTAGCACTGATGCCTCACAGCAAGAAGGTCACTGGTTCGAATCCATGGGCCGGCTGGCCTTTCTGTGTGTTGGAGTTTGCATGTTCTCCCTGTGTCTGCGTGGGTTCTCTCCGGGTACTCCGGCTTCCTCCCACCATCCAAAGACATGCTCATTAGGTTAAGTGGTGATTCTAAATTGCCCGTAGGTGTGCATGTGAGTGTGAATGTTGGCCCTGCGATGGACTGGCGACCTGTCCAGGGTGTATCCCGCCTCTCGCCCGATGACAGCTGGGATAGGCTCCAGCAGACCCCCATGACCCCAAACAGGACTGAACGGGTATAGAAAATGAAATGACATATTATATGCATTTTACTCAGGGTAACTTCTGCTAGCTGCTCTCCCATGAAGGCCTGATTAATGGAGTGCTGTCCCGCCAGTCTTCCATCATTACAGCAGAGAACTTACAAAGCTCTATCAGAGTTGCTGCTGGGTTCACTTTCATACCGTTTAGTTCCTTGGACATCCTGGCTTAGTTTATGTCCTTGTATGCCACGTGTATTCATGACCTAAAAAATACTGATATCTGATATTTAAGTCTTTTGAACAACAACAATACAAAGTCCAAGCTACTGTGTTTAATGAACTGCGTCTTCAGCTACTCAGTGATGACCTTTATCTGTATCAGTTTGCACAGTTGCTTGTGCACACTGCAATGCCGTGCTTGAAGTCTTGAACTCCCAACTTTCTGCTGACGTTGTTCCAGAGTTGTTCTGATTAAGTTGAGGTAAAGCTTTTGCTAGATGATCAGCTTTTCCATAGAAAGATGAAGAACTTGGGCCAGTGTTGTCAGGCTTATTCTTATGGTCTTAACTGAAACGTCTTGTCCCTTTAAATCACCACGCAGAGACGAATCTGTTCTGTGAGCTCGTTTCTTTTGTCTGCCTTCTCCCTGCAGTGCTCTGCACACTGCTGCTCTGGTCTGTACAGCTGCACTGCAGAGGCTTTTCAGACTGAAGTAATTGAGCCCTGATAGTGTTAAACCTTTAACCGTAGATCATGTGCTCATGGGAATGATGGATGACGGGGAAAGATGTGTTTATCCCTCTGACCTGAGTTCACTCCTCACACTCAATACTAGGTTGTTAAAGATTGATGTTCTGCATGAAGCTCCTCTCCTCTCCACCCCCACACAGTATCTTTTTCCTTCCCTCACGACTCTCTGCCCACTCTCCTCTTCCTTACTTCCTTCTCTTTCTACATCCTCTGCTCCTTTCCTTGCCCCCTCCCCTTACTTTCCATCTCATCAGCTGCTTGATCCTTTTGTCTCTCCCTCCCTCCTCCCCTCCTCCCCTCCTCATTCTCAACTCCTCAGAGTGGCGACACGGCGACTGCCTGCGTCAGCCAGCCTTTGCCAGCCCCTGCCAGCTAGTGAATGCTGCTACTGGAGGTTACCGTATCCTGCAGAGAGCCTTGTGCTTGTGTGTGTGTGTGTGTGTAAGTGTATGAGCGTACGCAGATGGGAAAGGAACTGAGTCAGGGAGGGCTGCCTCTCATCTCTCCGCTGTCATCACCATCCTTCACGCTGCCTCTTCTCATCCTCCTCTCCTCCTCTGCTGCCATGGAGCTCCAGCGGGCTGAATCACAGCGGCGTCTGCAGAAAGGGCTGAGGTAATACTCTGCGTGTTGTAGTGGATTTTCTTTTGCACACATCTGCATGCAGCCACACAAGGTGCATTATGTGTTTTTGTGTAGAAGACACACTGTGATGCATATAGCCCTTTGCCTTTTGCATTGTCAGTGCATCAAGCATCCTCAGCCTGATTGCAAAGAGCTGCCTGACCCTTTTTTCGTGCGTGCATGCATTAAAATAATCTTCCTGGTTGTTGCCATCGGTGTGGAATTAGTGCTGTTTGTGTTTCCTCAACGGTTCAGTTCCTGCTTTCATCCAAGGTGCACATACACATCACATGACCCCCACAGCAAACACAGCACTAGACATTACAGGGTCCCTGCTACTGCTGCATGTTTGCGAGCATCGACCCGAGCGGGCCTGTCGGTGTTTAGTGTTGTGGTGATGGGATGAGTCTGCAGAGCTAGACAGATTTAGTGGAGCGCGAGACGTGTGTCACCGTCTGCATGAAGAGTCTTGTGTAAGCCTTGTTTTTGTTTTTATTGCACTGAAGCTGTGCCTGCCGCTTCAGGCCTGCATCTCAACCTCAAGCAGAATTCACCCAGAATCACAAACCAAGACCTACATCCACACACACACATACACACACAGCATTCACTGAGTCTATTTTTTGAACCTGTCAAAGCATCAGACAGAGAAACATTGTTTATTTCACGCATACATCTTCCTTCTCCAAACGTATCAACCTGCAATGTAAGTTGACCACAAAGTGTTGGAGTTGTGATATGTGATGCCGGTAGCTTCTTTTGTTGGCTTGAGGCTGCTGCCCCAGTGAGTGATGAGACTAGAGAAGATCTTCTTCTTCGTCCCCAAATGCTGATTCAAGTGACATCACTTTACTGGGAAGTATTTATGCTCCAGGAAAGATCTGCCCACGTCAGTCATATCGTTGGCGCAGGCTTCATGTGATGATGAACAGAAGAGTAACAGCATATGTGCACCGAGGAGTTTAATTTGTTTAAATGACTCATTGGTGAATATCCAGTCACGTGCAGAGGTATTATTTTCTCTGTATTAGTTGAAATACGCCCTTTAATGAAATCCAGATGACATGTTACCAGACTCATATGCTGACACAGACTGATAAAACTACTTTCTACCTGGCCTTGTATTGGATTAGGGCTCGCTTATTTTGGTGGAATACCCCTTTAACCCTGTTCTGCCATACATTGCATTAAGTGTGTGAAACTCTTGTCCAAGCAGGTAGTTGAACGTGCGTGTGTGTGGTGCTCTGCTGAGCCGGTATGGAGGGCGCGTGTCCGAGGAGGTGGATAACTGGCTCTGCTGTAGTGTTCCTTCACACACTGGCCCTGTCCTGGACAGGTAAGACGAAGAGCAACTCCAGCCTGTTACAGCCTATGAATCTATCTATCTATCCATCTATAACAAGCTAAATGTTAGCTGCTGTTCTTTTCAGAGCAAAAACCATGCTTCCTAACACTGTGCAGGTCTCCCTTGTGCCTCCAGGACAGCTGTGACTCATCAGAGACACAACTGGTAACAGAATGTTGTTAGTGGGGGCCTTTGGGTTGTTAGGTGGCAGTGGTCAGTAGTCATAATGTTATGCCTGATCGGCGTATGTTTTTGTGCATGTAAAATACCTGCAAAGTTACAAAGTCCAAAGGTGCACGTCAAAAGGAGTTACCCATTACACCATAAGTCACTGCTCCTGATCTTCCTGAAATGCGTTGTTTGCCGTTCGTCCTTCTCGGCCGTTATTTTTCAAAGTCAGTTTATTTGCGTAACGTCTGGCTAGCAGTCGGCTTGGCAAGACGCTTGTTCTAAATAGTTTAAATGAAACAACAGAGTGGGCCAGCTGAGCAACTACAGCAGAGTGGAGTTTTTGTGAGGGAGGTCTTAAAGAGGCAGGACTAAAAAATGGAGCGAATGACAAGAGAGTCTGCAGCAATGTTAAAGCACAAACCTGTTCTGTCTGACCGCCAAAATAAAATTACATACCTATACACAGGTATGGCATATTTAGATGCTGGTTACCCTGCATTAAATAGTCATAAAATATTTTTTTTGCCACTTCTGTTCTTTATTTATTTCTGTTGTTATTTATTATTTATTCTTATATACTTATTACATGTGGCCTGTTAATCAATGAGCCAGAGCTTTAATTAGCCTGAGCCAGGCTAGCTGTTTCCCACTGTGCCAACACTTCTTTTGCACCCACAGGTGCAATTGAGCCCGTCCCCAAGATAGATGGACGGCACCAGGCAGCTCTGACACTGCAGGAGAACATGACTCACAGGTTCAGCTGCCAGTCAGACGGCTGGGACCCCCGTGCTCCTCCCCTTCTGACCTGGTACCTGAACGGGCAGCAGCAGGGAGAGCCAGTACCAGACCGCGGGCGTTTGGTGATGACGCCACAAGGAGACTCTGACGTGGTGAGACCGGGGACCCATCCCAACAGCTCCTTCTCACTGAGAGCCAAGAAGTGGGACAGGGAGCTGGTGTGTGTCGCATCAAACCCCAGGACAGGAGAGAGCTACAATGCCACGGTCACGCTCAATGTCCAGTGTGAGTCTGTGTGATAATTCGAGAAACTTAAAGGGACCATTTTCAGTTGATGTGATAAACAGAGTGCTGCTTCTCTCGTCGTTGTTTCAGTCCAGCCAGAGATCCTCAGAGTGAACGCCCACTACAGTGAAACCTCAGACCCGGGCCTCTCCCTCGTCCTCTTCGCCTTGGTGCGGTCCAATCCTCCTGCCACTATCACCTTTGTGGACCAGTTCGGCCAACCGGTTGCCAACACCTCTGACTTCCTCATCCTGGACTCGCGAAGCTACCCCTGGCTGACCAATCACACGCTGAAGGTCATGCTGAGCAGCCTTTCAGGGAACATCTCGCTGAACGCCAGCAACAGTGTGGGAGCGGTGCAAAGCAACCTCACACTTGCAGGTCAGCGAGAAGCGAAAAACGATCCTTTAAAATGTGCCAATGCTGGCATTTTAGGTAATATGAGTGTTAACCTGTTAAAACAAAAAATTTTATTAGGTCAGGACTATTTCTTGGCCTGGGGCGCTGACTGAGTTTAGACTTACCTGCACAGTCAGGTTGCAGGGCAATAATAGAGACGCTGATAACTTAATGGAACATTTCAAGAAACAAAACCGTACATAACATGGTAAATAAAGTTGATTTGAATTGACTGAAATCTTCTTCTGCCCCTAGAGTTTCTGCAGTCCCGTGTGGAGGTGCCCATGCTGGGAATAGTGACTGGAGGAGCCATGGCCTTCATGGCCCTCCTCATCCTCAGTCTGATAGTCCTCTGCCTCATGCAAAAAAATAAGAGCAAGTCCATCGGTGGGTGTGTTTATGTGTCGCGAGCAAGTCAGCTGATCACTGTCGCATGGATCGTCGTACACGCTTCAACACTCTGATGCTCTTCTTTGTATTACGTTACAGACGAGCCAGTGGAGATTCTGATGACCAAGAAAAGGTGAATAAAGCCGTCACTGGATGTTGGAGAGCAAATGAGGCAGGAAGAAAGGAAATGTAGTCAGGCAAATATGCTAGATGAATGCTCTGATACTGCCAGACTGACTTATAAAAGAAATACATTCGATTAGCTCAGAAAATGTCTCTTTTTTTGTTCTCTACAAGTGACAGGAAGACAGATTTATGACAGTGTGGCTCATTTAAAGGAACAGATCAGCACTTTCAGATATAAGGTTATTTGCGTTCGTCCTGAGAGTTAGATCAGAAGATTGATACATCTCTCAAGTTTGTGCAGTAAATCCATAGCTAGTGCCTTGTAATTTGTTTAAATATTGTGAGCATAGTCAACTGTTTCCCAGATTTCCTCCATCTTTCAATTCCGTATATTATGCTTTTGGGACTGGCTTCATATTTAGCATCTGAACACAGGATCTTCTCAACAAAGTATAATTCTTCATTTTTCGCTCCAACTAAACTTATTTAAATTGTTTAAATCTATTGAAAAAAGTAAGCTGCTAACCGGCTTTGACCGTGATGATGATTGTGTTATAAAAAACGGAGGAGAGAGTGAAAGAGGGTAAACAGTGCTGCAAATATTCAAAAATTCAGTAAGAAAGAACGAGATTTATTCCTCCAAAACGTCCACCTACACCCTGTAGTATCAAATAACACATGAATCATTCTGCACTAATGATTCTGCACTTCATCTCATGCAGTAAACATTGAACATTTCTGCAACTTAGTGTGGAAATCCTTAACTTACTTTGTGCAGTCTAAATGTTCTCCCTGTACCTGCATGCTTTATATCTGGTGGTGATCAGGAGAAACTAGACAACCTTGTTGTAACTTGTAGACAACTGCTTTGATATTGTATAGAAATTGGTCAATAAATCAGGTATTAGTCGTTTTTTAACAACAGGACATCACCAAACTCCCCTTTCATCAACAATATCTTACCACTGATACTGCACCATACGGCACCATCTCTGCAGTCCAGCACACCCTCATGCCACATTTCACCCAGTCAGTTTCCTTTCAGCACATTAGCAGATAGAATGGGAACAAATGGCAATAACAACTTTCTGCTCTCAGGAAGATTTTATGCCCATCCTACAGATCAATAACACCTCTAATCCAAGTCTGATACCCATCCATAATGTCCACACAGTGACTCAGCCAATCTGAAGACGGTAAAACCTGATAAGACCTACATCCCCAGAGAGATGTCGCTTCCTTCCAACATGCAGCTCAACGACCTCAGCACTTTGAGAAAAGGTAAGAGGCCCTTGCAGCATAATGCAATCCATGCATATTCTGCAAAGAGAAGGTGTAGTATGTGACTATTTAGTGTGGCAAACATCTACACAGACCACACGTAACACCGACAACTTGGAAATCCAAATGTAATCATTGCTGTCAATAAATGCAATGTGTGAAAATGCGATTCCATGAAATGTTACACTATGAATTTGAAATTTCTGATTTTTGCTTTGTGACAAAGACATGGAGCCTCTTGCACTTTCATGCTAAAACCTAAAATAAATTGTGGTTTTTGGTGTGAAATATGATTAGCTTTGACCTAGCAGTCCATTGAATACTGTGGATACTCTGGAATTACATTTTCTCTCCCTGTGTTGAAAAGCTGCAAATTGAGGGTAATGACCAGCGTTGCATTTTGGACTTTTTGCACTTTTAGACCAGAAATGTTGGCTGTTCTATTGATTGCTTTTACGTAGATGGTTTTTTTGCACAGTTCACTATCATTTCATTAAAGTAAAAAAAAAAAACCAAAAAATCTATGAAGATTCCAGACATTCGCCTGCTTGACAACAGCTGTAAGACCTCATATTTCAACGTCAGAAGTCCAAATATTTTAGTCTTATCCTGAAAGGGATCACAAGGAGGCAGGGAGGGATGTATGGGGGTTACCTCTGGAACTACTTCAGAAATGCACTTAGCTGACGAGTACACTGTATATAATATGTCATGTGTTGGTTAAATATGAAGGTGCTGCAAGCATCCCGTTAGCTGAGCTCAGCATAAACTGCACAGCACACTAAACTTTACAAAAGCATAAAGTTGTGTCATTGCACTGCTCTGCTGGTCTATTAAACGTGGGTTTTGTATTCTCATTGGTTAACTTCACAGTTATCATCAGTTTTGATGTGTTTTATAACTATCTTTCCCAATACAGCACATTGTCAAAGTTGTTTTGTGGGTATTTTATTGGTATATGTAAAGGTGAAGGTATAATTTCCTGCAAGATGATTAAAAACTGTTAATGATTTTTGCATCCAATTGAATGCTTACTCAAATTGTTTCTGCTCTTGGCTTCAACATATATGGATGGGCATCATATATGTTGCATATATGCATCAACATTATATTAATTACCTAAAATAACTGAAACCCCCCCTTTAAAAAATAAAAGAAAAATTATGTCTACTTTCATGTTTTAATTTGGCCCAAGTCCCATCTCCTAACATGGAGGAGGTGGAGCTTATGACCTATACTACAGCCAGCCACCAGGGGGTACCACCAAACCTCTACTTGCTTTAACTTCATTTTTGAGGAGCTGTCATGGTATCCACTTTTTATACAGGCTACGATCTGAGCAGACTGGGTTTTTGGGGAGGAGGACGACCTCCCTAGCTATGTTTTAACAGGAAACATGTATTTATGCAGAAACAAACAGCGCTCTACTGATCATTTCATGGGGACTTTAATGGTGACAGTGGTGGTATAAGTGATGTCCAGGTTAGCAGTTTCTCCTCTACTCCCATTTTCTCTTACCTGGTTAGCTACAGCCAGTAATATGACATACTGCTGTAAAAGTTGACTCTCATTTAATAGAAACACGTAATAGATAAAATTATTTCCTTAAAACTGTGCTGCAAGAAACTCATCATTACATCTGCATCTTTCCTGCATCATGTCTCGTAGCTCGAGAGGCTGCCCAGCAGAACAGAGTGGGAGAGCAGAAGAAAGAGGAAGAGGAGGAGGAAGATCTGTCTTTAGCCTACGCCGCCAGAGGTCAGGGAAATACGCTCTGATCCCGTTGCATTTTTCATTATTTATACTTTCATTTTGGTGCAGAGAAGAACAGCAGCGAGTATTTATTGCCTTATTCTCTCCCCCAACGGTTTCTAGGTTTTGCCAGATACCCGATGGTGGGCTACATCTATAAGGTGAACAGCACAAGCAGCGAGGAGATCTGGCTCTGACGGACCTCATGAGTAATACACACACTGCAGGTGCATGCAAAAGTACTTCAAACCGTGCAGCTGTCCAAGGAAGAAACCCAGAACAACTGCCATTCAACCAATCATCAGTTACCTTCAAGCTGGACCAGGATGAACTTGATCCAAAAGCTATCTTGCTGTGGAGACCTCATCTGGTTCTGGATGACACCAACGGGCCTGTTTCTCTGACTCAAACATAAACATCGATTTTACAAAATAAGACAATGCTTTTGTCATTAAGTATTTACACCACTGACGTGTGAACTCCAGATAAAGATGCTCATATTCTGTATGTCTGACATGATTTCCTGTAACCACATGCTCATAATGTCCTCCTCCTTGTCGCATTATTGGAATGCATTCATTATTCTATGCTAACACCAGAATGTTAATGTGATATTTTACAGTATGAGCAGTAATATCTGCATAGGATAAGAATATGTAACTGTTTATGGACATGTAACATGCCATGTACTGTATATTTGTATGCATATGTATATGTGTATAAAAGAGAATGTCTAATAAAGATGATATGGAAGCGACATGGTGGCCATGCTGTTTGCCACTCACCAGGGGGCGCTCTGAAGTGGTTTATGGATTTTCTGTTTGTCACAAGGGTGACGTGGTTTTGACACATGAGGGTGATGGTGAAGTCACTGTTGCATCGGGCGAGGGAGCTATTAGATGATCTGCCTTCTTCTCATGCGATAGCAGGTGCACGAGAAGAAAAAAACGCACGAGTGTGTGCGCGCCAGGTGTGAGCTCTGGGTCGTGGGTTAGTGTGGCTTTTCTTCAAACAGGAAGCAGAATGGTGTTGTGGGAGCACCTTATTGCTTTCCTCTGTCTTTTCCTCTGCTTGAACGAGGAATTCAGTCTGTCAGCGCGCAGAGGGAAATGCATTTTCAGCAGCCAGGGAATTAGAATATTTAAAACATTCATCCGAGCGCACTCGCTCGGGCCTTTGTTTTACTAGATGCTGCTCCTCATCAGCACTCATGTCCCAGAGCAACTGCACAGCACGTAGCATTTAGTGCCCACAGACTGATCAGTCAGTTTATTTCCATCTTTTTTTTTTCTCTGATTGTTGTTGGTTTGGAAAATGCATGAGCTCCTTTGACAAAATGAATAACACCATGTGGGCGTAAGAAAGAGCTGAGTAGCAATGCTTTGGCTACAAATAAAAAAAAAACACAATTGTCTATACCACGTAGCATTCAGTTTTGACTGAACAGAGGCTTAAAAAGGCAGATGTACTAAATATCACATGCCCAGATTAATTTCAATACACAAACCTAAGTACTAACATCACACTGTATAAAATACAACGCGGACAAATGCATGGCACATTTCACTGGTGTTGTCAAAAGTTAAAGTCAGAGTCCTCCGTATGTAGAAATCAACAAAACCTGCTGAGATGGAACATGAACCAATCACATTCACTTCCTTCTCTCACTCTCTGTCACTCCTTCTCTCTTTCTCTGACACACACACACACACACACACAGACTCTTTGGCAAACAAAGACTGGATGCTCTGAAAGCTGAACCCACGGCACCACTTTATTTCCAGGTCAGTACACATTATTTATTTATTTATTTATTTTATTTCAAAGATAAAATATTGATTGTGTCTATGATATTATATGTTCCATTCAGTCTAGATTCTGTATTTGGTTACGCATAGATATCATTTATTATTTTTATTTGTAGAAATCAAATAAGCCAAAACCCAAAAGCCAGAGTTTGTATTACTGATTAGCTCTAATAGTTGTCTTAGCTCTCTAAAACATTGACTGTCATCGTCGGTTACCTCTTAAAGTAAGTGTAACAAAATGGTTGACTTGGAGCAGAAAATGGCGTCCTTCCTGTTTGCTGTCGTACGCTCGCTCTTGCTCTCGGTGAACTCAGGTGTTTCTCTCTGTCATCCGCAGAACTCAGAGGAGCAAGCTCACGATGAAATGCCAGTTAGTTTTACTGCTTTGGACACTGACAGGTAGGCCGCCCTCATCATTTTGTCCTAAAGACAAAAGAAAAGAGGACAAACCTCTCATATCACGTTTGATTGTTTCAACTTGTCTGTTTCATGAAATGTTTTCATGTTTCTGTGCTAATCTCTCCTGCAGCATTTGTCAGCTATGCTGCAGAAGGTAAGAAGACTATTTGATTATTTACATATGGGGTTACGTGGTAATAAATGTGTCTGTCACCATATAAATCCAATGGGTTTTGCAAGAAGTAGCTCATCCAGCAGTACATGGTGCGTGTTTATTGTCTTTAATTTTCCGGCTTCTTTTTCCATAGATACAAAAAAAACGGAAATAGTGGTGACCGAGCTCTCTGATGGAATAAAGCTGAAATGTACTACTGGAGATATTATTGCTCCAAATCAAACAACTGAAGTAGAACTGAGGCTGCCATTCAACGATGATAACACAGGGGAGTATAAATGCGATAAAGATGACACAGCAAAAATCTACGTGCAATTTCGGAGTAAGTTTTACTGGAAAACTCTTGTCTTCTAAATTGTTATTTGTGGTTTTACATGTACTTCTTTACTCTGTATGTCAGTGTAAGTAGCAATGACATAACAATGCTGTTAAAACGGACACCGGCGTTTATCTGAGTGCTTGTTTGTATATGTGTGTCTGTGTGTGTCCAGGCTGCGACAACTGTGTAGAGCTTGACGAGGCTTCGATAGCAGGCATCGTGGTGGGAGACGTGGTGGCTACGATTGTTATTGGAGTAGCTGTCTATCTCATTGCTTCTAAAGCTGGGACTGGAGCTGTCGCCTCTGACAAGAAACGTAAAGTCTTTCTACTCTATCCACCCATCCATCCATCCATTATTTCCAGGCACATTATCTTTGAAATGTTTCCCTCATATTTATTTCAGACAAGAAAGGAAAAAAACTACTTTACTTACTTACTTACTCTCCATAATGAATTACAGATAGACGGTCGACCCGATGTAAGGTAACTGACGAGAGTCCTTGCGGCACACATTTTGTCTCCAAAGGACACAAGCAGCGCAGTTACGAAATGACTTATGTAGTTAATGAAAATGTATTTATAATATCAAAACACTTTTATTAGTTTGAACAAGTGACTCATATATTATCTACTGTCACTGTGTTTGCTGAAGTAGTATGCCAATTATTAATGATGCATCGCGTTGGTAAATGTACTTTTGCACAAAGACTAACAGTCAGGAAAATACTGGAGTCAACCAAAACATCACATTGGGAATTTGTTTTCTAAAGAAGTCCTTCAAAGTTATTTCATGCAAATATTAGACCAATAAATTACCCTAGACGGCTATTTAGGGTTCTATTAGACTTAGACTGTGCAGAATGATTATTTAACATGTTCTGTATAAACTGCTCACACCGATGTAGGCTAAGTGCGTAGGTTATAGCGTCCATGTTTCGCAGAGATATAAACCACGTTTAAGACCCAGACAATCCAAACTGACATCAGAGAATGAGTTGTGACCAAGGCCCACTATGTCGACTCACATCTCCTGTGTCTGGACCAAGAATGGACATTTGAATACACGGCTAAGACAACAGCCAGCTGTCAAGTAACCTGTACATTCTGAATGAGAGACAAATAACCTTTTATACCAGGTCGCAGTAGTCAGTATTATCCTGATCATATTTAAGGAGAGAAATCGTAAGAGGTAGGACTGCAGCATATTGGGATATTTAGATGACGAGGAAAAATTTGCTAGTCTCTTTATTTGTACGTTGGTTGGTCCATAGACTATTCAGCCAATGAGAATCTGTCTCATGCTTTCAATCACCTAAAAAGCTGCAACAACAGGGGTTCAACTGGCATCAATGATGCAGAGCACACTGCAAAAGCTGGGGCCACATGTGACTAACTCACAGCTGTGACCGATGGTTGCTACTCTCTGATTGGAGACTCTTCCCACCAGTCAGTCAAAATATGGATTTCCTTCAGAAATGACACGTGTCACAGCCATGGCAGAACAAAACAGTCAGGATGCTTAGAGCTTGAGCTGCAGTCTTAGTAGAGACGTCCACTCACTGACCTCCACTAGTGTTCAGTCTTTACATTAGTTCCAGTGATGCACACGTGAGCCTCTTAAATACATTAGAGTAACTGGAAATCCCAGTGCAAGAATGTAGCATTCAACATTTTTGTAGCATTCTGACTTAACTCTCTGAGAAGTGAAGGTTTGTATTTTCCCCGATGACAAATAATTTCTTTAAAAGAGAAAAAGTTATTTTAGTAAACTAAATAGTAAACAAATAAGCATGGGGGGGATCACATACAACATTTAATTACATAACAAATTGAATAATTCTGATGAATATGTATATAAATACTAATAATAGAACTGATCTTAGTATGAATGTGATTAAAATAGATTATATATTGTTTCTATTTTAATATCATCATCTGTCCTCAGGCTCTGACAAACGGCCTCTGGTTCCCAATGAGGAGAGCAGCAGAGGGACCAATGAACATTACCAGGTGAGCTAAAGCATGTGATAATCAAATAAACAATAAATCACTCCTTCTCTAAACCTTTTATTTCCCATATGTCCTTTCTCAGCCTCTGAGACCCAAAGTTCAGAAAGACACGTATGACGTACTCCACAAGAGATAAAGTAGTGGGCGATCACTACCCGGGAACCCCACCCCCACCTCCATGCTGATAACATACTGCATCTCAGACATCTTCAGGAAGTCTGTAAACTCTCAGGGTCAACGTGGTGCCCCAACAGTTGTTGATGTGTACCATGGATGCCCCTCATCCCTAATGTAATTTGCTTTGTATGATATCGATTTAGTTTAGGATCTTGTGTCACTTATAATTCACCATGCCTGTAAGATCATGCTGTGCAGAGATTATTTCAGCTACTATTTAGGTGCCATTTTGATGTGTTCACTTTCTTACTTGTTAAATAACCAAACTGTAATGTTGCAAAATTAAATAAAAATAATATGGTTTACTGTCCGTATTATCATTCTCTTATCATTCAGTGGCTACTTACAGTTCTGAGGTACTTGTGTTTGTATATGTCTACCACAGTACATTTAGCTAAAAGCTAATGTTATGCTTTTTATGCAGTTAGTTTATTACATGTTACTACTAGGGTTAAGGGTTTAAACTAAAAGCCCCATATGAAGCATATAATGCAGTGTCTGACACTGTTTAACCAGTGGTTCTGTGGTGTTGAATTTCTATAATGAGGATGAGGGTGTTGCTTGAGATGATGCACTGTACAGACTTTATATCATCTATACGAGGGGTCTCAAACTGATCCATGAAAGGGCCATGTGGCTGCAGGTTTTCATTCCAACCATGCAGCACCCATGCAGTGGGTGTGGCTGGCAGGTCTTTGTTCCAATCAAGCAAGAGGACGCCTGAAATGACTCCGTGAAGGGAGTTCAGTTGATTGATTGAGCCAAGTCAGGTATCCTGCTGCATGGTTGGAATGAAAACCTGCAGCCACAGTGACCCTTTCACAGATCAGCTTGACACCTGTGATGTATGCGAATGTGCATTTCCTCACACATCAACAAGACTCATACAACTCAACAAGAGCTTACAGACAGATTGTGACTCTTTGGAATGGGTAAGACATCTAAGCTGTGTAACTGAGAAATTAAAAATGAACTCCCCTACAACAATACATCTACTACTACTTATGCCCTGTTGCACAGTGGCAGATCATGTGTGCAAGATTAGATTATATTAGACTGAACTTTATTGTTGTGTTCTACCACCCATGACTATGGTATTAAGTAAAAAAAAAAAAGTAATATCATACAGTACATATATACCTATACAAATGCAGATGAATGCAGCCAATCAAATTGTTTGGGGTAGCTTTATGCTGTGATGATTATGTAAAAGCACTAGCGATATATATTTTTACACGTTATACGTCTGAGCTCATGATACAACAAGTGTGTAGACATATTTTTTCTCTGTTGCCTCATAATGAAATCCAAATGCCATGTTACTTGACTCATATTCTTATATGAAGTGAGTCTAGATATACAGGAAACAAAAATATTCCATTACAAGAAAAGGTCCTCAGATGTAAATCTATAAGCAAAAAGGCCACATATTTATGCTTTGTAAGTACATTTTATCATTGAAATTATGAAAACACCACAGACAGTATAACTGCTCCTCAAAAGTGAAACCAAAGCAAGTAGAGCTGAGTGCAGTATTAATCAAACGAAAACACCAGTGAGTCCAGGGGCCCTGTGGTTGGGTCATCGATATCTGACCACACAGCTCCACTCTCAGACTGTGCTGCTCAGATTCTTGCCCTAAAGTCACAAGTTGGTGGCCCCTTTATCCCCAGGAAAAGAGCGTCAGTTTGCCTAGTGCAAGGCAGTGGAGACACATTGTCCATATAGTCTGTGGAAAATACAGATACCAATACTAGTATACTTTATGTGCAGTACAGTATTCTATATACTGTATATACTGTATATACTATGCGATGTTGCTGACGTTTAAAAAAAAAAAATGTTTCTAGAACTTGTGATACGTTTGTTTGTTCTGGTCCATTTGTAGACCGAGTGCTGTTGACCAGTCACATTTTGGCGGCATGCAGGAAAAAGACCAATGTAAAGAATAAAAGAGACAGAACACCACGTCAGCAAGCAATCTTACGTGGCGCGTTTATCAAGCAGTACCTTAAACTGTGTCAAATGGCGACTTGAAGAACAGTCCGGCTCCATCCTCGCATCTCATTGGCTTTGGTTTTCCGACTGTAAACAATGACCAGTGAACAGAGCAGGCGGTCTTGGCTCGGATGTCCATTTACATCACTGGAAGCACCGATACACCGGCCGTTTCCCCCAGAGGAGAGACACATCAGACGGTAGCTGATGGATGTTTCCACGTTGACCGGGTAATACACAGAAATAGTAAAGGTTTTAGTTTTACTGCTAACTGACTTTTGAGTTAAAATGTAACAAAATAATCAGATAATACATCAGCAATATTTATTTCAGTAAGAGTTACATACAGCAAATAGTATATGCCCACTGTTTTTTTATGATCTGTAATGATACTTCTTTAACCATTTGCCGTTGTTGCTGCATTTCACTAACGGGTGATGATCTGTCAGAGGTCTTATTCACTCTGCTGCACAGATAAATAGATAAAAATGCAATAAAACCCTGAATAGCATAGGTTATACAATAAGGGTTATAGACAAGAGCAGAGAAAAGGTTTCAAAAGACAGAAAGGTCAAAATAGTAACAAAGAATAGATGCAGGAAGCAGATAAGAGGTGAAGGTGGAGGAGGAAGATGACAAAATGTAGCTAATATCAGAGGAAGCCTCCCCCTGTCAGATAATCTGATATCTTTAATTCTTTGATTTGTATTCGTGTTGTTGATGCCTACAAACTGCACTTCGGAGTCGAGGAAGAGAAGAAAGATCAAACAATGGAGCTTTTGACAGCTCCTCGCAGAAACACCACACACGCGCGCACACACACACACACACACACACAACTTCTGACTCAGTGCATGTTCATGCGCTTTCATGCACACGCACAGGGTTGTGTGTATGCCCGTGCGCGGATGTTCACTCAGTCAAGCAGATGAGCAGATGTAGGTCTCTGTGTGGGAGCGGTTTGACTTAACACACTCTGAAAGGAGAACGTATACAAACCCCACCACCACCACCACCTTGTTTGCTCCTCACTCTCACAACAGTACGACAGAACAGATGTAAATGAAGATAACTGAGCAGTAAGTGTGGGAGTGTTTCCACCAAACACTACATTTCTTTTCTACTGCACATACAGTATGGTAGACTAATCAATCATTAGCAGTCTGCCTGAAGAAGAAATATAACGTCATTGATCCCGCTTTCGTTTCCATTGGTACATCTGTGCTCAGTCACTGCTGGTAAAAACAGAAGGCCCAAACATGGCGTGACACAACATTTCCACTCTTTGTAACTGTAAAAAGTCAGTGCATTGAGAAATGTTTCAGAGAGATGTCACATGTTTCCAAAGGCAGCATGGGAAGTCAGTCACAAAAGAGACGTGAAGAGCTTCGAAGGCACGCTGGTGGGGCTCGGTGTGCACTGCGGATATGAGCTGCGGCTTTGAGGCCGCGTCATGAATCGCACATAGCTAGAGCTCTCAGCCATCTCAGTACTGTTTCCAACCATGAACAAGAAGAGAGAATGAGATCAGCGTTGACTGCGGTTTATTTTATTAGTGACACATGTTGTAGCCATTACAGTGAAGAGAAGATTGACACCTCAGATTAGAATGAAAAAGCAGCATAGCAAGTGAGCATGTGCATGTAATGAGCACGATAAGCTTATGCAGGCACATTTCACATCTGACAAAAAAGGAACAATGTAACTATGTACAGCAAACAGGTATATAGGACTGTAGGACTTGATCATGCATTATTAAGCACAGCTCTACACTCTAAAGTGATCTGATGGAGAACAATACAGAAACTTTCACATGGAGCTTACCCTATTAGGTGAAAAAGAAGTCAATTGAAAAACATATTTATTGTAGGGCGGCACAGTGGGGTGATGGTTAGCACTGATGCCTCACGCCGAGGAGGTTCTGCATTCGACAGGCCTTGTGTAGTTTTCTTATTACTCCGGGTTCCTCCCACCATCCAAAGACAGGCTCGTTCGGTTAATTCTGTGACTCTAAATTGGACGTAGGTGTGCATGTGAGTGTGAATGGTTGTCTGTCTCTGTGTGTTAGCCCTGCCGTTGACTGGCGACCTGTCCAGGGTGTACCCGAATGAATTTATTTACTGAACAACAACACGGAGACTATGAGCTAAATGCCAAAACATGTTCTGTTACTGATTTCACGTCTTTATGGCAGAAGCAAAAGAAACAACCAAAAATATATCATAAAAAAACACACACATATATATATATATATATACAGTATATCCATTGCAAAAGCAGACTTTATGACGGAACTGCTGCACTTAAAAGGAAACTACCATTTTCTTTTACAATCTTGACCTTATTTCTAGCATAAAATGCTATCGTTTACTCACCCATATAACTTTGGTGTCATTTGGAGTCGTTCAGACATGATGAGAGTGACTGGGGCACCGAAATGCTCTAAATAACCCGTTATCTGCCACTGCCCTTGTTCATTTCACCAATATTTTGTTATCGTACACTAGTGCTATTCCCTGTTGAGTCCAGAGTTACCTGTTATCATCTTCTGGGGTCTGTAGATTGCCCTATTAACCTCTGACCTGGATGATGTCATCTCTGAGGGCCGGGTACACCTCGCACAGCTTGTTGACGGCTAAATATTCTTCAGATTCTGAGGCTGTGGACAACGACTTTGCTTATGATGGACGTCCTTATTGTTTTGAGTCAGAGTATACGGGACAAGGAGCTTTTTGAAAGGAGGATGCGGAAGCAGAGAGAGCAAACCACTGCACATCCACAAATAGACAACAGCTAACTCTGGACTCAACGGGGAATATCATACCAATATATTGGTGAAATGAACAAATTTCGTGGGAGATAATGCGTTCTTTAGAGGCTGTGTCGCAGTGCCCTCTAAATGACACCAAAGTTATATGGGTGGGTAAACAACGTATTTTATGCTACAAATAAGGTCCAGGTTGTAAAAAAACAGTAGTTACCCTTTAACTGTCTATTGACCCAATGAACTGCCTCCTCACTGCATATCACAATAAAAACAAAAGCACATTTTCTCTCTCCACCATGTAGATAATTTTGGTTTTATTTGACCGGATGACCAGGTAGCTGTGTCTGACATTTGTTAATCACAGATTTCATGTAAATAGTCACCCACTTCCCGTACTTGTCTACCTATCAGATATGTGTTGGCTTTACAGAATGGATCTTAGGTTTAATTTGGCTTCATTAGAAATCAGGCAGGCTAAGATAGATTCATCTAAAAAACACATCTCAGCAATTCAGAATCTTCTTCCATAGATGTGTTATGAGCAGCAGATGCTACAGCCCATGTTGGTAACAGAATGTCTACTCAAAGAAAAGCTACTAAACACACTACAGCTCCATAATGGCAAGGGTAAAATCATTTTTTCTGGTTAAGCAAAAGCAAATGCTGACTTCAAACAAGTGACCCTGGTGCCTTCAGATGACTTCTTCTGTCTATCAGGTCCTTTTCACCACAGAGTAGGTATCCTGGGTGCGGGTGTTGAGGTTCAGTTGCTGCCAAAACACAACCAAAAGATTGTAAGATGGTTAGATCACAGTGAACATTAACAAATGGGTGTGGGAGGGTTGGATTTTTTGTTCTGTTTTTGCTGTTTTTAGCCTGTGATGCACTTTGTGTGGTTTTTAAAAGGCATGAGAAGTGCCATATAAATAAATTTGATTTGATTTGACAAATCACAGACACATCAGTCTGATAACCAAGTTATTTTTATATGAACCAAGGTGAAGCATGTCAGAAGAGCATTTAGTGACCAACCATGGTGGCCTCTGATTTTGATCTATACTCATAAGTAAGTATAATATAGATAAATTAAATATTACCTGACTAAACTAGCCTAAACCTAGACATTTTGGTAAATGTGCTTATTAACTTGACTATTTCTTGACCTGCCACAGTTTTAAAATATCTGAATTTGTAGTTTTTACGCCTTCATTCAGTTCCACCAGTTTTGCTAAACTACATTAACAGGAACTGGAGCTTCAATACAGAAGTGAATTTTATGTATATATTTATCACTGAGTTACATTATTTTGTTGTTTTTAAATCCAGTTATTTTCACTCTGATCCCTTTGGGTTATTTTGATCTCCTCGTGCTTTGATTATTGAAATATATTTATCTGCTGTACAGGTTCGAGGTCAGTCAGTGAGGACTATCAGTCGAATTCAACATATTCTGACTTCATAAACTGAAGCAGTCTGTTTGCAAAGCTGTGTTTTTAACTACAGTACTTACCTCATACTGAACAGATTGTCCAGGTGGAGGTCGGCCTCTTGGACGAGCGGGTGCTAGAACATGATGACAGAATAAATGTGACCAAGTGCTCATACAGTCACTGAGAAAATAAGGATTGCTAAGAGTAAACCACTAGAAGTTGTAGAATTACTTCATGCAGGTCTTCTACCTCTGAGATCCTTCTCACCTTTAGGCGCAGAGGGAGTAGGTGCTGGTGGGATTTTCTTCTTGGTGTTGCTGTAGATTGCTATTATTACAATGGATGTAAAGACCAAGTCAAGAATGATGACCATGCCAAATAAAGACGCATCCACTTCAAAGCAGTCCTTACAAGCTGAGGGACGGAGACAAGGAAGTGTCAGCTCAGTAGAGACACCAACACAGAGGGTATACCATGATGAGAAAGTAGAAGATGATTTTACTCACCCTTTCCCTCCACATAGAATTCATATTTTACACGAGCGTCATCATCATCTTCATAAACACAGCTGTACCTTTCTTTGCCATTATACTGAAATTCATACGTCAGGGAGATATTTTTCTTCAATTGGTCTTTCTTGAACCATTCCCCTTCTTTTGGACAGGTCAATATGACTTTATCCCTCCAGAATGTCACTCCTCCTTAAAATACAAGGACAGATTCAGTGTTCCGTTACTTCAGTACACCGCGGTAAGTCGACTACATCGCCCTTTTTCCCATTTACTCTCAGAAAAAGAATAAGGATCTGAAAGCCGAGGTTCGTTATTTGACGGTTGAGCTCAACTTACACACATCAGTCATTTTTTTTCTCTTGGCAGCTTCTTATATAGATAAAAAGCATTTCCATTAAGAGCTTAAAAATAAATGTCAAGAGCGCATCCACTTATCAGTAGTGATGAAATACAGGAAACTGAATAATGTCTTTGAAAATGCTCTTGAATATTGGATTATTTTGACAGAACAGACATTGTTCTAACAGAAACAGAAATGTTAGCACATTGAATCAAATAAGATAATGTTTAGATATTTACCTTTCTGCGCCGCTACGGGTCCTATGAACAGGAGGAAGACGACGAGCACCAAACAAGCAGCCACGCTGTGCATTGTTTAAGCTGACCACTGTGGTTTTTTTTTAGTTGTCTGTATTAGCACAAATTTTTTTCTTGTTTATATAAAATTTGCAAATGTCTCCTTCAGACGATTAAAAGGTTACATCAAGCTGCCTGTTCAGTAAGACACAACAGATTCAGGGAAGCAGACCTGGCACTTTCTACCACGCTGACATCCAACCTCCCTCTCTTTAATTCTAGTCTAATAAGTACACACACACACACACACACACGCACGCACATACACACACACACACATACTGTAATAAGTTTGGGCGGGAATATTTCACATCTGACAAAAAAAACAGCTCCTCCTTTAGAAGGTAAGTAGTTTGAATTTTAATGGCAAACATATACCATGTACAGCAAACAGTGGAGAACGATACACAGCAACTTTCCCGTGAATGTTACCCTTATAGAGCTTTTACATTTAGTTTGACAGTTTTGGCGATACTCAATAACATAATACACTACAACTATGCGCTAACTATGAGCTAAATGCTAAAACATATTCTGTTACCGATTTATCATCTTTACAGCAGAATCAACCAAACAACCAAAAATACATCGTAAAAAATATAATAATAAAATTCAAAAAACATGTTCATGATAAAAGCACACTTAAGGAAAGAATAGTTTCAATGAATTATATCAGACCACCGACCTAGTAAACAGGATCATCGGTGCATATTGCAATAAAAACAAAATAAAGCAGTTTGACTCTCCACCATGTAGATAGTTTGATCAGATGAAAAGGTAGCTGTGTCTGAAACAATTTTTTTTTTTTTAGATTACATGTGAATAGTTTGATAGTCTGGTTCCCATACTGTACCTGTCTGCTATTTTAGTTGGGCTCAAGTATCCATCCTTCAACAGGGACAGATGATTTGGCTTTACAGAGTGGGTAGGGACGAAAACCCGGTGCTCATGGTGATCCCAGACTTGCCAGTGCTTTTTGTTACTTACGTTTATGTTCTCTCGCTTTTTGATAGCTAGTTTGAATTCAAACACGCACTCATTTGACAGATGAACTGAAAATCAGCATCTCATCCAATCAAATTGTAATCTGTGCATGAATCTATTGTTTTCCCCTTAACAGTAATGAAATATGGAGGTACTGTGAGCTTCAACGACTAGGCACCGCATTTTCTTCATTAGCCACTGGTTAAAAAAAAAAAAAAAAAGTCAACATAACACACAGCCGCCCGCGTGCTAACTATGAGCTCAATGCTAATGCCTGATTTGTCATCTTTACAGCAGAAGCAAAACAACAACCAGAAATGTATCATAGAAAACTAAACCAAAAAAACATTGTATTCATGATGAAAGACTTTATGGCATGACAGTTGCAGTGATGTAGATTAGACTATGCTGCAAAACCCTGCGTGTGCATGCTACTGGGAGCGTGCTGAAACTGTGACTTCTTTGAATGTTTGCCTTCATCAGAGCCGACTTTAAACCAGCGACCCCGGTGCCTTCAGGTGACTTGTTTCTATCCGGTCCTGTTCACCATAGAGTAGGTGTCCTGGGAGCGAGTGTTTGGGTTCAGTGGCTGCCAAAACACAACCAAAAGATTTCAAGATGGTTAGATCACAGGGAACATTAACAAATCACAGACACACCAAGCTTCCAGTTAGTGACACTTTCAGTTTCACATATTATTTTTTTTGGGGCACTTTGTTTCTGAAAGTCTTTGTCTTCAAAAACAAATGGAAAATGTTGTTTAGCAGGAAACAACAGCTTAGCTTCTAGAGGCGACCGAGAGAGAGAGAGAGAGAACTCCTTTCAAAGAGTGTTTCACTAGATCTTAAAAAGTCTGGAACAGGTCCTAAATGTGTTGTTTGACGTACATTTTCAGGGCTCTCAAGTTCTGAACTGATTTCAGAGTGAGATTTTAGTGGCGATGGCAGGAATTTGGGTGGGTTGGGGACGGGGCTTTGATCTGATAAATGACACATAAATTTGCACAAATAAAAATATTTATTTAATTCAGCATTTCTTAGTGCATGTGTGTGTGTCTGATAATGTCTGAGCTTATCAATAAAATTGTATTACATAATTTAGCCCCCTGGGAAAGATATTTCTGCAACTGAGTCAAATATGCAGCACTCATCAGTCCATCACAGAGCGAGGTGAATGCTAGCTAGCGCCTGCATGAGCCTTCAAGCAAAGCAGAGCTTTTTTTTTCAAATCTCTGATCTTAAATTGGTAATGTCTTTCCTAGAAGTTGGTCTCAACTGCTTTGTGAATAACGTTAAAGAAAAAACGAAGCAGTGGCCTAAGAGAAAAGCTATGTGAATAAAGTGTCCTGAACTAAGACTAAAAAAACAAGTGTCAGAATATCCACTGAAACTAGCCGGGATTAAACTGGCTAGCTAGGCTAGTTCACGCACTGGTCAACTGCTAACATTACGGATTATCAGCTGCCTGGACACAATATTCCCCTGCAACAAAAATCAAATGATGAGATGATTTACAATTGGTGTATCAGTCCTTCTTTCTATTTTCAAATGGAAATCAAAACTCAAAAAGTGACTGGTTATTTGTTTCTAAAAAAAAAAAAAAAAAAAAAAAACAGTTTTAGATCAAAATGGGAAAACAAGACACAGGACTGTTTTTAAGATTTAATTGGTTGGGTTTACGTGACCCAGAAGTTTTGTAATGAGTGAGATATGACTGGATCGATGTGACGGTCCTTTTGTCAGTGAGCGTCTGAAGCGGGAAAATCTAAATCTTGCCCGCATACAGCAATCCTATTTTATTTTTGGTTGATCAGTAGCTATAATCTTTTTATTTGATTGGCTGGTGTGTGAAAGGCGCCTTTGAACTCTACGGGAACGTGTTTGATTCAAACCTATTCCACTACCTTGGTGCGCATTATCGTGGTAATTTCTCTGCAAGAGAAATGAAAGGTGTGGCGTGTGACCGTGTGAACGGGTTGAAACACGTGAGACTTGAGAGCCCTGCATTTTTATTAGTATACTACTAATTTATTAATTAGCTAGCAAGCTCACATGGGGTTCACACTGAGGACTATGGAAGTGCATGTTCTGTTCACACTGATGAGGAATGGACCTGGTTCAGAACTGGAGGTACCGTCATCCAGTTTAAATTTTAGGTCCCATTTCCAAATGTTGTGTATAAGCAGGACGCTGCCTTGCTTGGTTCTATTTGGTAGATGAGGGAGATGAACTAGATTAGTTTGAACACAGCTGGAAATTAAACCGCACCTGCTACGAGATTATGGTTAATTTCCATTTCAGCTGGGTGAAGGAGTCAAAAGCGTTGATCTTTAAGCTGACTAAGGGGTACCATGTTGTTTTTATATGAACTGGAGTATGTCAGATGAGCAGATAGTGAAGATGCTTTACAAAGTTCGACTTTAGAGTCCGACCATGATGATCTTTGTTGCTGATGTATACTCATAAATAAATATTATTATTTTAATCCAATTAAATTGTTTTAATTATGTCTGTTTTGGAATATTTTTTTATTCCTTGTATTTGATTACTTAAAATTTTTTACCGACACAAAATTAAAATTTCTGCCGTACTGATTCTTAGTCAGTGAAGCATCTAAGTAAATCAGTTGAATTCTAACTTTATAAATTGAAGCTTACCTCGTAGTCAGCAGATGGGACAGGTGGAGGTCGGGCTCCTGGACGAGTGGGTGCTAGAACATGATGACAGAATAAATGTGACCAAGTGCTCATACAAGAGTAAACAACGACTATAAGTTGTAGAAGTACTTCATCCAGGTATTCTACCCCTGAGATCCTTCTCACCTTTGTTTGCAGAGTGACTAGGTGCTGCTGGGTTGTTCTTCTTGGTGCACTTGTAGATTACTATCATCAGAACTGATGTAAAGGTCAAGTCGATAATGATGGCCACCCCAAATATTAACGCATCCAGCTCAAAGCAGTTCTTACAAACTGGGGGATGGAGACAAGGAAGTGTCAGCTCAGTAATGACACCAACACAGAAGGTATACCATGATGAGAAAGTAGAAGATGATTTTACTCACCCTTTGCCTCCACGTAGAATTTATATCTATATTTAGGGTCATCAGTCTCTGGGTAAACACAGCTGTAAGTGCCCTTACTGGTATACTGGTATTGATATGTTTCTCCTGTTGCATTTAGCTCCGTATTGCCTTTGTCAAACCATTCCCCACGTTGTGGACAGGTCAGTGTCACTGTCTCTCTCCAGAATGTTACTCCTCCTTTAACTAAATGAACAAATACAGTATTGAGTAAGTTTACTGTATCTCCCCTCTTTCTCATTGACTCTCATAGTTAAAGACGGAAGGATCAGAAAGCTAAAGTGGTTCATGAGACATTCAATGTATGCACATCTAGCATTTTTCTTCTCTTGGCAGCGTCTCAGATAGATTAAAAACATTTCCATTAATAACTAAAAATACTGACAAGAAAACAACCACTGATCAACATAAATGTGACTAATGGCAGAGTATATGCAGTTATTCACAGCAGACAGGGTACATTGAGGAAGTACAAGAAACTGACAATGCTTTTAAATATCAGATTATTTTGACAGAATAGATGTTTTCCCCAACTCAGAACACAAAAAGAAACAGTTTCACTTTAAAATAATAAATCAAATATTACAGGACACTTAGATATTTACCGTCTTCTGCCTTTACGGTTCCTGCGAACATGAGGAGGACGACGAGCACGCACTGAACACCCATCTTTTTTGAGACAGCCACTGTGTTGTCGTGTTCTCCGTGTCTCTAGATCTTTCTATTGCATGTATCAGAATCGTAAAAGTGACCTCTTGACGATAAATAAATTACATCAAACTGTCCGTTCAATAAGACAAAAAAAGATTCAGGGAAGCAGAACCAGTGCTCTCTCTCACTCTGACACACAGTCTCCCTCTCTCTAACTCTCTCGAGCACACACACACACACACACACACACACATTGTACCCCACAGGAAATGTTTTTTTTTTCAAGATGAGTTCACAGTTAAACCTCAAAATGTAGTTGACGAGAAGAGTTTATACTATATATTGTTTTGATCGAAAATTGAAGAAGACGCTTGTTATGACAACACGTACCACATCACAATTGTGTATTATAATTTGATGTTTTGATGCTCACTGGTTTGTAGAAAATGTATGATAATGCATATACGTACACTGGCACTTTTTTACTTAGCACTAAAACCACTTTGTGCTGTTTTGATCATTCTTATGCGCTTATATGCTTTATGTGTATTGCCTCATACCTCCACACTGCAGTAGGCAATATGCGATGTTTGGGATGATCAGCTACACAGGTCTTACTCCGATCTTTTTATTTTTTAGTTTAATTACTCATTCCGTCATTTCATCATTCGTATACAAGCACGATAAATGATCCAGTAATACTGGTGAGAGTTTACCACTATGCTAACAGTGTTTAAATCCTCATTTTAACCCTAACCCTTTATAAATGCTGACTTGCATATAACCAGTATAATATTTTAGCAACGCTCCACAGGTGTGTTACAAACCATGGATAAAGAATTCATGTTGCGTTCCCGGGTTGTGAAAAATCTCTCTGGCTCAAGCAGCTCAGTTGCTTTTACAGGCCACGCAAGGTTAGATGTTGTCGAACATGAACAACAAGCAACATGAGCACATGATCAACAGACCCCGATTTGAGTTTCGCTAAGAAGCTCACACATACACACCAACTGCTTTTGTCTCTCTACTATTAAATCATAGTCAAGTCATTTATAAAGGCACAAGAGTTTTACTTATTAGTATTACTCTATTACCAATTATAATAAAAAGTATAATGAAAGGTTCTCAGAGGTAAATGTTTCTGCAAGATGAACATCCACTCCAGAAGGTCAGAGGTCCATAATAGTCCATAATAACAAACTGGAGAGCAAGTCAAATCCTCCACCAGGTTTCCTGAAGCTTATGTGATATAGGAAACTGTGACTAAACTTAACACTAATTTAAACTAGTTTAAACGCGTTATTATTATTTTTCAAAGGTGGCACCCTTGATCATGTTACTGATTCTCTGGTTCGTCAAACTTATCATTATGCAAACTGGTATGCCATAGTTCACCTGGTATCTATAAATCCTAAAAGATTTCAACATTTCTGTGAGGGCAGCCCTTTTCTCTGCACGATCTAAACCCCAGCATCCATGAAATATGTCAACCATGTGAAGTGGAGATTTAACTGCCAATATACAGTATTCTTCTAACTGGAGCTCCAGAGGTGGTGCACATCAAAGTGCAGCTCTGCCCCCAAGTGGTTCAACCCAGTAAGGGTAACACAGTGAATGAACTGTGTATCCTTCTGCTAGTCTCAAGAAATACCTCCACATTCATATGCTTCAGTCCAGTCGTGTATCAGCTATACAGTATTTAAGTTATTTGTGCATGTGAGGAAGTCATTGTGCAATTACTCAGTTTCAAGGGACTAGTACAACTTGTTGAACCAGTGAAGTGGAATTTTCCTTTCCATCTGAATTGACTGAATTTAAAAGTTTTAACATGACTAACATTGAAATATATGAGGTTTTTAATTCAGTGGGAAAATTTTGCACACGTCTCCGCCATGTCATGACCATGAAATCATTGAGAGCCTTAAATGTCTCGTGTCCTGTGGCTCACACTAGGTCTACAGTATTTCATGATGATTTATTTTTAAATGATAGCTCAGATCATATAAGATCGAATCATAATCATGTTGAACACATCATAATGTTCAGCCTTCCAGGTACATGCGTTTGCGCAACAGTTTTGGTATGACACCTCACATGTAGAAGCAGAACAGGTTGAGTAACCTTCTAAAAAAAAATTCACCGGCCCTGGGTTTAAGAGGGAGATAAGAGGGCGGCGAGGAAAGTGGTTGTCTTTGTTACTCCGCCCGAAAATGTGGTGGGAGGGCGCTGAAATGAAGTGTATGAGGGCAGCGGCGAGTTGGGACGCGTCTTAGGGAGAAACAACAAGGTGGTGGTGAGGACTCGCCGTGACTTAATGTTTTCATCCCTCTCCAAAGGGGATCCACAGACGTGTCGGCCGAGGTTCCTGTCTCTGTGAATCGGCGGAGGAGTCTCAGTGGGTTAGCTGACTCCCGGTCTCTTGCTGCTCAGCGGACACCCAGCCGTCCATCCAATGTGCGTAAAGGGGCTCTACTTCCTCACGGTCCTGTCTGGACTCGCAGCTACAGGTGAGACACCGGTGTAGTGTGAGCGGGTAATACGAGTAAAACCACGACGTTTTTAACAATGAAATGTTTTTTTAGACGTGAGCCAGTCGTTTGGGTTGTTGCTTGTTATCCAGGGATACATTAACTCCTATTCCAACCATGTAAAACTGATATTCTTTAAGTATATACTGTTATACATCAGGACATCTGTGTGTAGTTTTGAGTCTGGGTTTTCCAGAAGTTTACATAGACTCGTGGTAGATCCCAGGAGTGATCTTAAGACATAACAGGATGACCATTAAGCCTTCAAATGATCGAGTTTCAGAGTCAAGCAGAGAGCCCTGATTGTCCGTCCATTAGTGAAAGCTCCACAGGGACCCCTAACCTCCATCTCAAAGCGCTCCCGTGCGTCATTGGGAAGTGGAGAACTTGGCAAACTGGCACCGGGTGGGTCGCTGAAAAATTCCACTGAACTCTATAAAACACGCAAAGTGTTGGCCACTTTTGACAAGATAAAGACTTTACTGTAATTACCGGCGTCAAATACGGGCAGGCATTGTGTTTTCGTTTTATTCAGCCCCCTTTCCTGGCTATTAATGTGGCATCCGTGCTTACGCTCAAGGAGACTGTGAAGTGGCCCTCTGGACGCAGATAAGTCCACCTGCTTCCCGTTCAAGGGGCGTTCAGGATATGTCATTTGGGTCATAACAACTTGCGAGAAACATATGAAAATAAACAGTAATACATCATTGAGTTTGTTACAGCCTCCCACGTATGAATGCCGCTGTGGCACGGCTAATGGAACATGTTTTAATATCAGGGACTGGCGTATCAATGGCAATTCATTCAGAAGAGCCAGGTTGTTTAACCTTGAAGTAATCTCTCTGTCCATCCACTTAAGTGGATTATATTGATTGAACGTGTCCATCCACTGCAAAAGCGCCATGGAGGGATTCACTGTAGTAGCAAGCTGATTATGTTTACAATGTGCATGTGCCTGAGGATCAGTCACAACACAGTCAAAGGCTCAGGCACAGACAGCGCAGGAGGATGACTAAATAAACCGTGTGGATATAGCGGGATGCATGATCAAATAGCAGCATGTGGATGAAGGACAGTGTGTAGGAACTGATTGCAGCTCAGCAGCATCTCGGTTCTCATGTAATCACACCATTTGCCTTCGGCTTTATTGTCGGCGAAGCGGCAGTGCGTGATGGAACAGGCCAGCGCACACACACAACTGATTTACATGACACATGCATGGCACAAAACTGCAGAAACAGGTTGTTCTTTTCCCGTCTCTCGCTCCCATCAGGCAGACAGACACACAACGCTAACACATGCACGCACCCCTGTTTTGACACGCGTCCAAAGACAGTTTGCAGTATTCAATTTGCTCCGAACAGACTATTTTGAAGGAGATATAACAAACAGAATAATTTTCCTCTGCCCCCACTGCTCTAAATATAATAACAGCAAGCGTTTGCAGTGGTAAAAATCCATCATCGTTCTCAAAGATAAATGCTCCTTTGTGTATTTTGTGTTTGACGAGAGTTTTTATTTTTATTTTTTTCAATTGCTATTTGTGTCAAGATACTGTTGGGAGCAACGTTTTCGCTCTTCACACGAAACAGCGTTCTGCATCTGATGTGATTATTACCAAATCTGGATTCCTCTTTTAATTGAGTGTTTGTGCATCGCGATAGATGTTAGATGACTCTTGTGCTCCATGGCTGTGGTAGAGGTGGAGGACCAGTGCAGTCAGACACCCTAAGAGGCAGAATTAAAAGCAGAACATTTTTCAGCAAAGATGCTTTCTGAAAGGCTGACTCTTTTCTACCAGTTGCCCAATCCAAATGTCAGTTTATACACACAGAGTTAATAGTATTTCCGGCATGGTCTTGGTCTTCTACCAAAGTGGACAGAGGGAAAAGAAAATATATATAAAATGGTCAAGACTTGTGGTATATGCACCGACGTTAGTAGACCGACAGGTTTCAGCTCTTCAGCGTCCTCATGGGGGTCATTCAAATACATAAAAGTGATTGAAACCACAGCCAGAAAGACCTGTTAAGTGGATCCTGGGCAAACGTTACTCATGGGACTCAGCTGAGTCTGCGAGTGGTCTGAGTTTGTGTTTTCTTCAAGTTCCTATCTAACACAGTAGAGAAAAAAGAAAAAAGAAATGATCAGTTCTCTGGTGCTGGAATGATACGCGACACATTTACAAGATGGACATACGTGATTGCACAAATAAATTGCATGATGAAATGACTAAACTAAGTGAGACGCTCTGGGTGCACCTAGTACTCTCAGGGGTAATCCAACCTTGACATGAACACATTCAACACAGGAAGGTGTAATAGTTAATCGGTCAGAAAAAACCCACTTAACCTCTATTTATTTATTTATTTATTTATTTATTTATTAACCTTCTATGAGTGTGATGGAAATATTAAAAAGTGAAAGTATATGTTACAACAAACAGATGTAAGTCTGTTTCCTGTTCTAGTACAAGTACTGATACTCGTCATACAGATTCTGTGACAATGCACTGTGGACAATGGACTCCAAATACTTCTCTACATCCAATCTCAGCGTTGCACTCTGTATGCAAATAAAGCCAGATATCATTGGGGACGCAGTAGAAAATTGTAACAGCGGCTCCCTCCAATGGACCTCTACCCCTGCTCCAGTACTGAGAGCAGCTCTGTTTCACATGTGCGTGCCATTACTTTGACACAAACGTTTAGGTATTTATTGATCTCCACCCTGATATTTCGTTGGACCTGCTCAAAACTTTGTTTTTAACACCAACCCTAGGAGCGGGATCACCCCTGTTGAGCATAGGCGTCTTTAAATGTGACACAGGGCGCGTTGTGTTCACACTACCAAAGGAATGCGGACACATGCAACCCAGACCTCCTTTCAAATGCGATCTCAAATGCGATCCTCGAGGTGTTCACAGCTGTCTTTCACGTGATCGGATCGCCCAGATCGGATCTTAATACAAGGTCTAGGCACACACCCTTGGTCACATTTTGTTCTGTGTTTAACCACTTAAAAAAGCACACTCCTAACACACACCTAAGAAATGAGGACAAAAGCTAACTGAAAACACTAAAAATAGACTGACCAGTTTACTCCTTTGCCTTTTTCAAACACACAAAGCAGTTGCAAAGTCTTTTTTAAACACTTTTTCTCCCCTTCTGTTGACAGTAACTGTGTTGTCTTTGTCTCTGTCTTCACGTTAATTCCTCTTCTTCCTTCCTCTAACCCTTTTCCAGAGGCATGACGGGCTTATGTCAGGCTGACGTGTGCCAACCTGTCCTGACTTACAGGTTTAGCACACACATGCACATGTGAACTCCTGGGCGCTGGTGACTTCAGGCACTAACAACGGCTGTTTAGGCTTTAGTCTAACTCTATCAGGTTTACAGAAGAACCGCAGCTACTAATATCTGTTTACTGGAATATAACAGTTATCTCTCTGCCTCAGCTTCTCTAATCTTGCCACAATAATTGGTCAGTGTAACAAAGCCCGGCTGTGGTTTTTGACATGCTGTACTGTGTTGACACACCTAGAAGGACGCCTGGCTTTTGTGTCTAGCTTGATGGGATTGCCTGGGGGTGTGCCGAGCTGACAATGATCTGTTCATACGCAAGAACACAGAGGCGCATCTGGGACGTGTTTGAGAACTAAGTCAAGACACTCCTCATGTGGTGTTTAAATTTTGAGGCCGTGCTCAGCTCTCCAAATGTAAGCAGGGATTAGGCATTAATTCATCACTGAAAAGGAAGCATTCGGGTTCACAGGTTCATCTGAGTTTCGAGGGTCTGAGCATCCAAAGCGAATGCTGCATATTTGTGAGCATGTGTTTGTGTTGTTCTTATGTGCTCTCCGTTGGCTGGTCACTGGCTCTCAAAGCTGTGTAGAGTTATGGTAAACAAGTGGATCCACAAGTTTAAACAGATCCTGCAGCTTTACTGCATGTGGCATGACTCGCTAGTTTCCACTTTCCACAGAACATCAGCCATTCTTTCAGAGTCATCTCCCTCCAGAGGGCCGCGGCAGATTTTGATTTTCACTGTGCATTAGGTGAATAATTTGTGACTGAAAACAGAGCAGTCATGATGATAGAATTTCCTGGGCCTGTGACGTGTGGGCCTGTGACGTCTCTTGATTTCCTTTTCTTTGTTTAGTATCTGAACTTCATGTACTCCAGTATATCCAGCTATTGTTATTTATTGTGGTGCCATTGTGGACCAACTATTTGACACCGTACTCAGCAGTTGAGATGACTGAGCGCGTATGCGATGGAGTGAAGGGCAAGGATTCATGGAGCAGGTGAAGGACAAGCTGCAAAGGTTCCATCACCCTTGTACAGGTATCCCGACCTCCGTCCACAGTATGGGTTCATCTTCAGAAGCATAACACTTTAATTCTCATTCTCTGATCAGACGCCCCTCTTACGTCTTTGAAACAAAACACAAACCATGTCTTAAAATATCTGTATTTGCAGTAGAGCTCGATACACACTCTCCACCACCACCACCACCGCTGCCGCCACCACTGTAATCTAACGCCACCAGGAGTACATTTTTAGATTGCCTGTAAGTAAAACAAAAAGAAGGAAGTTTGTTTTTCATCTCAGAAGCCCTTATAGTGGTGAATTTCCACGGCAGACGAAATGCTCAGTTTGTGTGTTTACAGACTGATAACTCATAAATCATTCACTCGCCCTTTTTGTGCCTTGTGGATGTTGTTTGCCGTCCGCAGCGTGGCCTCGGCCAGTCTGTTCTTGTGTGCTTTAGCATTTTTGATACTGACCTTTAAAAAAAAAAGCAACTTGGGTAAGTGTACTTCTTTGCAACACGCTCGCCACACAAGCGCACCTCAAGGGATAAATACGATATTACGAATTATATTCAGTAAAATTGTCTCAAGTCTAAAGCTTTGTTTTACTGAAGCCAAAACAGAGACAAGTCCTGTTTCGAAGAAAGACTCTTCCAGGAAAAAATAACAGCTATAAGATGTTGCTTAAATCTTTTTGTAAGAGTAGCCAAAGTGGAGTAATTGATCAGTTACACAGCTATGCACCAAAGCACTATAAGGCACATACTACACAAGTACGTCAGCAGAAGCCAAATCCCTGATTCTATGGAGTTGAACAAGAGACTCTTTAATTGCTTATTAATTTAGCTATTCACCTCCTCACAGTCGTTCTCTTTGTATCTTTGTTTGCAAAATGGGTGCGTGGCCCTTGAAGACGGAAAGCAAAGAGCAGAGGACTGTGCCTCCTCCACAGCGCGCATTGTGATCTCTGTATATATTGTCGCTGGCTCGCCTATTCATCTGCGGAGGAGCAGAGGTGGGAGCCACCGCGGGTCTGGATCGTCTCTGACTCATAGCGCGGCGGCTGCACACGAAATACACCTCGTAGTAAATATGCGAAACTGAGGGTTGTCTGTCCGGCAGACGCCTGTGGTCTGTGCGGGAGCTGGATCGAAGAATACGCTCTGAAAACTCCCCCCTTAGGAGTTTGTAATCCCAAGGAGAATTTGTTGAGTCAGCCGCGTGGTGGGAGTGGAAGAGGTTTGATGGATTAAACTCTTATCCTCACTCACCTACTCCATGTTTCCTCTGAACGCAGTCGCCTGATGAATTACAGTTGACCTGAAGGAAGCAGGAGGAGGGGAACAGAAAGGAGAGGAGGAAAGTCTCCAAAAAAGAGTGTGATGCTTGGTCTTAGACTGACCTTATGATTTAGAGACACTAGTCTGACAGTAAATGCATAATCTAAGGAGCTTTTTGTGACATTTTCATGTAAACAAGACACAAATCATCTTAAATCAAATTAATGAAATCGCTTGGATCTGCTGTTCCAAACACTCAGTGTTTGGTATGTCTTTCTGATGTCTCTCAGCTTTACTTGGAGAAACTGGCAAGCGCAAGCAACCGTAGTATTGTACACAATGGATGAAAAAGCACAGCACCACCTGCAGAAAGTCAAACTCCCCCGAGTGAGCTTTTACATCATTTACACGTTGTTCCAAAATCATGATCATATATCACATCAGCGATATTCACTCTTCGGTGCAGGCTTTTCAGGAGATGTTGGAACCCGGCTGCAGAGGGACCCGTTCCCAACACAGCCTTAATGAGGTCGGCGAGTGATGTTGAGCGATGAGGCCTGGCTCACAGTCAGCCGCTACATTCATCCCAGAAGCTGCTTGATGGAGCTGAGGTCAACTTCTTCTCGTCAAAACTCAGAAAAACATTTTTTCAACAAACTGGCTTTGTGTCCACTGTCATGCTGGAAAAATAACTTTTTATTACTAGTTTTAGAGATTAGCCTTTAACTGAGCAACAGGCCACGAACCACTGAAACATCTCCAGAACATTTGTACGTAAAGTATTTGAACACCTTTGGGCACACAATTCACTTGATTTGCCAAAATGTCCCGTTCATGAATGAGTGGGAACCAGTATCTATGTAACATTTAGTGTGTTACACACAGTTGTGTTCATCCCATTACGCCACTCAACACTCCCCCTCTCCCTCAGCTCTGTATCGTCCCCCTCTGTGGGCACACTGTTACCTGAACCTCCATTCCCAGCCATTGGTCCAGCCCCTCATGAAAGACAAGCCTTGTTAAAAACAGAGAAAACTAACCTGGCCTTGTGAAACCTCTCACAAAGCAGAGAAGAGGCTCTTTGTAATCCACTGGGCGTTTTGTGTGTTTGGCCCCATCCTAAGTGTTTCCTCCAAAACCGGCGCAACAGAGAATCGGGTTTCCTCCCGTGGTCCCTTTGTTTTTGAGCCATAATGAAGACAGGAAAGGCACAAACATACACCGTCTAGGAAATAATGTAATGAAACCAATTTCCTGGTGTAGAGCGTTGCACCAGCTGCTCGATTCCTCCTGCAGTGTTTCCTTGTCTCTCTTAAAGTCTAGGAGGACTGTTTGCTCTCATTAAGACAAGGCCTACACTGCACAGTGGATGGAGAACTTAAACAGTGACTGATGGTGTTTGCAGATATCATCTATTTACTATCTGCTGTACTTCTAACCAAAAACAGATCTGTACCCCGAAGCCAATGGGCAACACTGTTAGTTCAGTGTGTGGACTCGTTTTATGGACATTCAAAGAAGATTTTTAGAATACCATGGAGTGTTTGCTGAGCAGTTATGAAGGGAGTCCAACATGCAAAGCATGCTTCGCTGCAGTGTGAAACACACCCACCATGACCTGAAAATGATTAGGTTTTGGAAAGGCCGCCCTCAGAGACAGCTAGGACTGAAAGTAGGACGACTCAAAGTGAGGAGAGCGCCTGCCTGTTTGTCAGCGGAAGTTTAGTGAGGTGTGGTGGAAAGGTAATGACGAAAGACAGGTAGTAAACAGCTTTTGGTGCAGGGCGACTTGGAGTGCATTGTTTAATTAGATGTCAAAAGTAGAGTCTAACGTAGGAGCAGTGACGACAGAGAGCTTAAGACCAATCAAAACTGCTGGGTACCCCTTCCAGAAATAAGAAATTAACTCACTGACGCCTGTTACTGTGCTAGTAATTAAATGCCAGCCTTGATACATAACTTTCCTTAACAATTTATCAGGTGGTTCACTTGATGTGTTTAACCAATAAGAGTATTTTATTCAGTATTTTTGACATTCACATTCTTTAACACACACAAGGAGTCTCACACTGATCATTCTGAGGGGGAAAGGCATAACAGACTAAATATAAGTATGTCTGTGATGGTTCTCAGTCGTTCAGGTCTTAGTATATCCAAAGAAAGCTAAAAACAGCTCTGTGTGTTTAGGTTAGCTATAACACATGTGGCAACATTTACTAGGGAGGGTGGTGGGTATTAGTTGACAATCAGTTCTGTAAATATCCAAAAAAGAAAGAGTATTTTTTACTAAGAGCAGAATAAAAATGACTTATGCCAGTGGTTTCCTTGGCACCAAGATAGAAATCCGACTAAAGTCTTGAAACGCCATAAAGCGTCTTTGGAAGGGGTCGTGAATTTAAAACCTTCCTTTAACACCGGGTGAAATATTATACGGGCAGGTCACAGACGACTTGATCATTTTTCTGCTTCTTTGGAAGGCTTTTACACAGTCGCGGGATCGCGGCCAAGCCAAGCAAACCCAATCACACTTGAGTGGGCCTGCTTTGATTATTCTGCAGCAGATGAAAGTATTTGCACTGTTTGTCTTCAGACTGGCCGGTGGACCAACGCAGTTTGTGCCGAGCAGCGATGACAGGAGGAATAAAGTTTGTTAACGGGTCAGCAAGTTCACTTTATTGTGATATATTGGTCTTATTGATAGACCTTATGGACTGACGCCAACACCGGTACGTCTAGTGGGCCTTGTGTGTATGTGTGTGTGGACTTGTGTGAACAGTGAGACCTCTGTGAGACTTCATACACACACACACACAACAATGAGCAATCATATTTTATGACCTATTTCTGATACTATATCCGTTCATACAAACATCTGGAGTTTACATTGACTAACGCGTGTGCAAACACACACATGAACATGCACTTTCTCCATATGTTTGTTAAATATGCACATACGCTCTAGTTGTGCCTTTTATTTACCAGTGAAGTGTGAAAGATCTCCTTCAGATGTTTCAGTAACTTTAATGAATGAAATTTAGAGCAGAGACAAAGCTGCCATGGGCTTTAACTGATGCCTATTATATTTTGTCTTTTGTTGCCAATTAGTGAGACGTTTCGTTCTCGATCTACCATTATTATTATTCACGTTAATGCATTTTCCAGCTGTTTTTAAATCAAATTTGTGTCTTTATAATGAAACCTAAGAAAACCCTTTTTATTTTATTTATTTTTTTAGCCTGGAAGAGGCTGCACAGATTGCAGGAATGGATAAATAAGGATAAATGCATACACTTTCCTGCCATTCCCTTCTGTGCACGCTACATAACTCCAACTTAATAAGCTGTGAAAGCTCTCTCTCTCTGTCTTTGGGTGTGGTCAGCACCGGCCGGACAGGATGTTCAGACATAAACAAGACAGCCACTTGCACTGGACAGAGAGATATGCCGGAGTAGAAGAATGGGCCAGCAAACAAGCAAACAAACACGTAGTATTGTCTTATCTCATCCTTACAGACTGCAATTATGCACATAGAAAAGGACATTTTCCATCACTTAGCCATCCCCTAGCTCCATCCATGCGCTCACTCATCTACTCAGTCATCAGACTTTTAAGCCTTCTCCTTATTTATCTACCATCTCCTTCTCTAAATGAGTCAAAATCTGTGCTCACAATATCTCATGTAACGGCATCCATCCTCCGCGGCAATTTGAGCTTGCTAACAACCGATTAAATACCGATCTTGTACTTTTAACCTCAGGGACAAATTAGTAATTGAGGCACTGTACATAGCGCTAACGGTGTTGTCGTTCTGCTAATATCCATTCTGGCTTCAAAAAGGCCTAATTAACGTTAATTCTTATCAGCTCAGCCTGCGTCAAAGGACGGGGAAGCTGACAGCATTTTACTTATTTTTTTTGTGCTGTTGTTGTTCAAAGGAGATTAGCGACGCTTGTTTAAATTCATGTACTGTAAATAGATTTGGTTATGGGTAGAAATGTGAAATGAGGTGTTATGGCCTGGAGGACCTGCATTTTCCTGAGATACTTGAAGCATGATGAATCATTTAAGCTTGAGCCTTTAAACAAATTGGAGGAGGAGGATAGGCACTGCTCCACGCTATATCTCTGAAGTAAGGTTGCCGAATTGAAGCAGTTTGACTGTGGATGCTGAGTTCTGAGCTGTGAATGGTATTACAGAGAGTACCCAGTTTTCCTTTTCAGTGCTACCAGGCTGCAGGCTGTGCTACAGCTATGCTAGTGGCTCTATGAGGCCTTCCAACAGTGGGACTCAGGGCTTAGTGCTAACCCTCTCATGGTGGTGTTAATAGGATGATGTCTATCAAGTACGTCATTTACCCTGTCCACTATCCTCTTTTGCTTAAGCTAACATTTGCTCAGTGGCGCTAAAAATATTTGCAGATATTTTGTCTTAAACATAAGTATCAAGGCTACACTGTGGAAATGATTTCCTCCCCCTTCTGGCACTGAGAGTAACTGCATGCTGTTGGTGGATGTCTATGATGTACAGTACATCTACAGGCTACAGCCCCTCGGGCCTGTCTATTTTTAAAGCATTTCCTACCAAGGAAACGCAAAAACAACAGTTTGTATTCTGTGCTTGCGGACCACTTTATTTTTTAGGCTGTAAATTTAGTTTTGAAGAGTCAGACACTTGAGCTGGACACTTCCTAGATTCTATTTAATACTTCTTGACTGCCAGAGAGGATACATTCACAGAGGATTGATTTCAGCTGTAACTAGTTTCTCCTCCAGTGGCTCTGTAACTCCTTCTGGCTATAGCCTTCTTTGTTTCCGTTGCTGTGTTTGCTGCCATCGTTATCTCTTACTTCATGATGTGAACAGCATTGCCACCAGTGTGCCAGCCTTGGAAGGTTTCATACTGTATTTTTCATTATGTGAAATGCTGATTAGCTTAGGTCAGCATTGTGTCTGTGAAGATTGACAGTTGTCTAATACCCCCCCAAAAAATATACAAACTGAAAACAAGGGCTATTGTATGCCTTTTGGCTCATTTATTTGTAAAAGTCCCACACTATAACGTTAAACTAATAGAAATCCTAATCTGAGAAGGTAAAGGATCATCAACAACCACACACCACAACAAGACATTTCTCACTGATGCACTGTGCAAACAGTGTCTAGAATTCACTGTCTGGGGACGTTAAGTGTCAGAGTGCTTCATAGGACTGGATGTCATAATCCTCTGATGACCAGCACAGTACTTGCCCTCTAGGGTGGGGTTGGATTGCGAGATGATTCCTTGGGTGGAGTCGGGTCTGGCCGGGAGGTGACCGCACGGCTCCGCCAGCGCGACACATCATCAGATGTACCTTGGCGTAGTCAGGTGTTTCTTGCCTTTTAGCCACAAGACACACAAATGGAGGCAGGCCCACCAGCAGGCCAGCCTGATGAAATTGTTTAGTCTGGGCCAAAGTGACGAACCTGCTGATCTAGCGGTGTGAAGACAACATTCAGTCAGTGAGACATGCCGTTTGATCTTGAACGTTTCTTTGTCTTAACCTCTTGGCCAACCTTGACATGGAGGATGGTTTATGAGACCTAGACCTGGTGGCTCTGACTCATCTGCCAGGATTGAGGATACTCACACAAACACACACCTGCAGACGAGTCAGGGAAGGAGTCATTACTGTTTAGTGATACTGCAGATAATGTTGCTATCTGCCTAATGAATATTCTAACACAGGCGGTTAAGGATCTCTGTGCACACAGCTAAGAAGAAGAACATATGAGAGACAAGCAGAGCAGAGGAGGCTTGTTCCCTCCGTATATACAACAACGCATTACACAGTTTGCAAAGACAGACATTTCTTGCAGTGTGTCCTCTGGCCGTATTGCTTACTCGCACACACTACTCCCAGGTTTCATCGGGCTCATTTAAAACACATTAGGCTGTTAGAGCGCTGTCAGGGCCCGGAGATGAGAGAGAAGCCCGTCTGTTAAATGCTGTGAGGGGGCCGTCTGGCCGCCTCGCTCTCTCATCCCAGCCCACAGGAAACTCTCTCCAGCCTGATAAGGAACAGAATACGCCGCCCAAGGAGCTGAGCCCCCGCTGACATTTTCCCAGCTAGCTTCTGCCTTACAGCTCCCTCCGATCATAACGGGGGATAACAATATGGCTGGAAATGACCGTCTTCCCTGGACTTTTCTCATCCCTGTGCCTGTAGCCTGATATTGACATTTAACATTGCGACACACACCTCGAATGACTTTATCTACATTTTTAAACTGCAAAGTGAAGCTCAATCAACCTTTCTTGGAAGTCGTTGCTTGCTCTGGGCGTTTCAAGCTCTGGCTTCTGTGACATATCTCTAGACAATTTGGATATTTTGTTTTCACTATACAAAAAAAAAAAAAAGAATTGAAAAATTGAATTAAAAAGTGCTGATGCAGACTACACCCACAAAAACTCTTGTGTTTAAAGCAGGGCCTGGTATGACACATGCACTCAGGTGGTCTATTAGGATACAGATGGCACTTCTGTTAGACGTGAAGTGTCTCCATACTGTCAACGAGTCTCTCTCATAGTCAGAGCTATGTGTTTGGCTTGTTCTGCTCCTCATATGGAGTGTGCAAACGGCACTCAAGTCTTGGCTACACTGAGCTCACCCTGGTTGCTAGCTCCGGAGATGGACGTCTGCTGTGGGCCTGAACGTCAACTTTAATAAGGCTAGCCCTGTCTCGCGATATTATTAGACTACATAAGGCTCTCTCTATTAATAGCCCGGGCGATTTCTACAAGCCAGTTTGCACATAAATGTCCACTGAGACACTCTCTCTCACATACACACACACAGACTCAGAGGGCCGGTTTAATAAAAGCTGTCTTGATATGGAAGACTTTGTGATCTCGAGGAGCGTCAGATCTGATCATCTTGTTCCTAGCGTCATGGTGACCTGCAGCCAGACAGGAAGTCAGCTTTAAACATGTCTCCTCCCGGGACAGTGCGATGTGTATGTGTGTGGGCTTCTGTGTGTGTGTGCAACAGCGTGAACTATACTCTGGGGAGCTCCATCCATCATTATAGTGGAGAGCCATATCGTTGCCAATATCCCTCTTCGCTCGTCCGATCCATTCATTTTACATCTAATAGGTCTACTGTGCTGTAGAGATTGATATAGTCCATAGCTGTGTAATATACAGCAGGCTCTCAGTTTCAGCCCTGTCTCAGCAGCAGTGAGGGAAGCCAAAGAAGCTATTATTCCTAAAGCGTCTGCTGATCTGAAATCAGACTTTCGGGATAAAATGAAGCAATTTTTTGGAGGAAGTTAACTGACAGAATGCTAATGTACGTTTTACATTTATCATTTGGAGTAGTCTGCAGGATTTCAGCAGTGTATGTAATATAGGCCACTCTGAATCTAATACAGTTATACTGAAGACTTAGTTGAAGTTTCTTGCAGCAGCTCTTGTGTAGGCAGAGTGAGGTCAATGGGTACACCGCATGCATTCTGGGAGGAGGGATTCAGTGATGAGGGTGAATTCACACTGCATTGATTGTGTTGTATTTATATGCATGTATGTGTTTCTTCTGCAAACCGTATTGATTGTACTCCGTATGTCCTTAACTACCTTTGAAGTAAACTCTGCTGCTGCACTTTCTGCTTGCATGATCCAGGGGTGCTGCAGGTCAGCGGGATGCGTATATACACATCTGGGAATATGGAAGCGGTGAATGGGACAGATGCTCGTCTGAAGTGCACATTCCAGAGTTCGGCTCCAATCAACCCGAGTCTTGTCACCATCTCCTGGACCTTCAGACCCCTTGGACAAGGCAAAGAGGAGACGGTGAGCATGTGTGTATATCTGTGTGTGTTTGCAAAAACAGTGCAAACCTCGCTCACTGTGTTAGGGCTCATCCACCCCCTCAGTCAACCGAGAGAGGAGTCGGTGAGTCATCAGGCTCTCTGTGGAGCATCCGAGACAGCCTGTGAGGTTTACTTGTGTGTATGCATGCTGAGGAAAGACAGAATAAGAAGCAGCAGGTCTAGTTAAGTCTAAGCCTGTATCTTTCCTGCCATAATAAAATGTCTTCCTTTCCTGGCAGGAGCACACTCAGATTAATCTGTAACAATCCAAGCCATCTCCAACCAAATCTACCAATCAAATTCCACATGCAGGTCTTCCACTACCAGCAGCGCCCGTATCCACCTTTGGAGGGCATCTTCAGGAAGCGCATCGCTTGGGACGGTGATGTCATGGGCCGTGACGCCTCCATCATTATTCGCGAGGTCAAGTTCAGCTACAATGGCACTTACGTCTGCCAGGTCAAGAACCCACCCGATGTCCACGGCACAGTTGGAGAGATTCGACTCCGTGTCGTCGCCACAGGTCAGCAGACAAAATATCCACCCTGAATATTTCTTATCTGTGTCTTTGAATCCATTTGCATTTCATCTATTGTTGAAAAATCAGACAGCACAAGTACGTGAAACCCAGGACCATATGATTACATGCCAGAGAAAGTACTCCAGTTTCAGTGTAGATTATTCTCATTTTAGGGATTTTATGTGATAGCGTAGACCCAGTTTAATTAAACGGGGCTGCATATGTTGCAGACACTCGTACAACATATACTAAAAGTACATCTAATGGTTGTTTTGTGAATTCACCTACTGACCAACCTTGCTAGCCCTGAAGCCACGCTGCTGGCATGGCTAACAACAGAAATACTGTGTGTTCACATATTATAAACACACAGTGAACACTGAGCAGATATCATCTGTATTCCTTTGTTTCCTTGTCACCCACAGCCTCTTTCTCCGAACTTCTCCTTCTGGCGTTGGCCATTGGTGGCGGTGTTGCTGCTGTGGTCATAGTCCTCATCATCATCATGTCCTGCAGGAGGTGCAGGAAGAGGAGACAGAGACAGCTTGAAGGGAATGAAGAGGCTCCCCGCAAAGAGAGAAAAGACCCCACTGCGTGGTAAGACCGACAGAAAGACAGAGGAAGAGGAAAAGGGGGATAGAGAGAGGAATAAAAGAATCACACACTTTCTCTCTCATTCGCCGTCTCACTCTGGGGATAAGGGCGTGCGGTGCTCCTGCTTGGGGCCTGGGGCTCTTTTTCTACTGGACACTTCACTTTCTTTCTTCCTCTCCAAATGCAGTCTTTGGATCCCAGATTTGGACCGGTAAAGGGCAGCTGTCATTAAGCAGAAATACACTGAGACCGTGCCTTTTGTTAGAGAGCAATAGATGCTGAACTTTAGCCAGACTGTTGTGTAGATCCTATGATATCGCCATGTGCCTTTCATTTCTGTAAAGGAACAACTGTTTTATCAGTTCATCTTTTCCTGTTCAGCTAAATGCTCTTGCAAACACATTTCCTGTTTAGAGTTAATGTTTTGATGATGTAGAGGTTGAACAATGGTGTATTCCTGCTGTTTACTTCCCTGCTAATACATTTCAACCCCCAGCATGCTGATGCACTTCAAGACACACGTTTGATATGTGATTTCAGCCAACAATAGAAACAGTGGAACAATGATTGAGCAGTATCCAAGCTTCCACTGATTTATTTAATCGCCACATAATGGGAAACATTTTAAAGCCCCATACAAAGCTCTTATCAGTGCTCATTTCAGCGATTGTATGCGTTGGCTGATCCAATTTACTGCGGTTCATCTGAATCTGCATGAGGATGCTGGTTTACATTTCTGTTTTGTTTCACTACTGAAGTAACATTACTGTATTTTTCTTTCTTTTTTATGTTTTTTAATAGACAGATTTTGTGACTGAAATAATCAAGGTGCTATGAAATAATCCAAACCTGCTCTTGTTGGAAACAGACATTTCATGCAGTACTTCTTTCTTCAATTTAGCACCACAAGCAAATATATAGATTCAATTCACAGATTGACATTTCTATTTTTTTTGTTAGTTTGTTCTTTGTGTATTGTCTGTTTCAAACAAGGAGCTACGTTTGTCAAAAAGTATATTTTTCCTGGGCTGGTGACACTTCTCTCTCTTGGGTTTTCAGATCTCTCTGTAAAAGGTGTAGCAAATGATTACCATAAAAAGCAAAAACTGTTGTGATAGCGCTTGCATCAGACTTCTAAAAGCTGGGTCTCTGAAGGAAAAAAGTCATCTGTCATCTTGGTTGATCAGATTCAGACTTCAAACTGAATCTCAATTAAAAAAAAACTTGTTGAAGGAAGGAACTCATTTCACCAAATCAGATGCAGATGAGTAAACAGAGATTTTAAACCTCTGCTATCAGCTTGGGACAACTTAACCCTGTCTGATGCTCACCCAGCTCCCTGCTGCTGTGTGCCTGTGTCTTCCCGCCTCTGTCTTTTCCCCACTGTGTGTGTGACTTATACTTATGTGTGTACATCAATGATTCATGCATATGCTGTGGATGAATGCATATCCTGGTGTGTATGTGTGCTACTTTGCTCTTACCTCCCCCTGGTGGATGTCTCCCTTTCCCCCTGTGTGCGTGTCTCAGCCACCCAGCGAGGGCCATCCACCTCTACATGTCAGAGACGTCCATAGAGATTGACAGTTCAGACGGCATGATCTCAGAAGCCAGCACCAAAGACCCGAGCTCATCAGAGGATGAGGGGCCGAGCTCAGACGACGACGACGATGGAGGCGACTCCGACTGAGGGGGTGGGGGCAGAACGGAGAAACGGAAACGCTGATGTTAAGTCGGCTGGGAAGCTTGGTGGAGGGATGCCCTGGTGGAACCCATGGATCCCACTATTCGGCCGAGTGTTGCTGAGTGGAGATGAAGAGAGGGCTGCTGCTGTGACTGAAACAAGCACATTGTTAAATAATGTGAAGAAATCTGAAAGTTTAAAACCTTCCAGACAAGCACAAAGGGATCAGAGCGATGCCTTAGATGAAGAGCAAGGCTTTGGAATTGGACCAAAAGAGAGAAGTGAGAGAGATGTGAAGAAATACACATATGAGGGAAGCTGCAGAGCTTAAGATAGGAGAGGCTGGTTTGGTCGCTGTCCTTTAGGATGGGGCGAGGGGGGGTCAATAACTGTCTATTGGGTTACACATGGACCTTGTTAAGTGTAAGATGTCAATAGCGAAATCAGTGACAAGCAATTGATTGTATTGAAGACATTAGCATGTATGCAGGCAGTAAAAGGAAGATGTTTGTTGCTGAGTCATACGCAGACCTTTACATTTCTTCGGGTGTCTACAGCTTTTGCCGACAATTTTCTCACAGACTTAATGGACAATATCTTGTAGAAGCCGTGGGATCGTCTTTCATGCAGCAAAAGTCGATACAAATAATGTAGGTCTCGCATTTCAGTCAGTTATACATGCCATCGAGATACCTGCCAGTACTCCGAATACGTTAAAGCCGTTTTATGCGGTGAGTGTAGGCCGAGGCGCCTACAAAGTGTCAGATTCCTGTGATGAAAAAGCATAAATGTGATGTTGCTGTCATTAAATGTGAAAGCCAAACACTTGAGAAAGTGGGCGCACCTGCCACACATGTTGGAGCACACAGTCAGATCTGAAAACCCTTTGATTGCAAAACGTCCTTGATGTCCTCCCTGCAGCCTGTGAATGCACCACCTCTACTAACAAACGACTGCCATGCCTGTCTTTCTTCTTCCTTGCACGACCGAATTTTTATTCGTGCTTTAATATCGAGCAATATGTTTATAGATTTTCTTTTGTTTATAGATAATGATGAAATTGTCACCGTATATATATTTGTTATAGAGCTTTTATAAAAGTAAAAGTTTTTCTAATAAAAATGCCTTTGAATCATTGCCTCACCTACATTTACTACACAAAGTTGACGTAGACGGGCGGTAGGAGACAATAATCACACAGCTTGGAATGATTTGGAGTCATCTATTATGTAATAGAGTGATCTTGTTATTCATCATTTATTATGGATCATTATCTTTAATGCACTACCTCCAGTTGTGTGTTTATGGTGCGTCTGCCTGTTGAGCCCTTCTCTTGTTTACCTGCAAGTGTTGCTGCAGTGAATCTTTTAATTTGCTGCAGGTTCAATATGCTTAAACTTGCCTGTGTGACTCCAGTCTGGGTTTGTTTGTTGAATGCTGATTGTTCATGACTATGAATATGTTACTCAATACATTTGTGTGTTTGTGTGTCTGCGTGCTCGTGCATTTGTGGGCCTCTTTATGTGCATTGATCAAAGTCTGCCTTTCTGGGAGAAGCTTTAGTTACTGACTGACAGACCTCGAGCATGTGTGTTGCGAGTGCGGGCAGAAGAGGGTCGGCTAATAGAGGGACGGGTTGTTTAAGTTGGCTAAATAACTGCAGTTCGCTGTCGACAAATGATAAACGAATGACGTCTAATAGCCAGCAGTGAATGCGGAAATGAACGTACTCTACATGTTTAATAATTTCAAGACATTGCAAATATTCAGAAACAGCGTTCTAAAACTTTTTATATACTTAATCCAGTGCTTAGAATACCTTCATTGTTCAAAAAGCAGATGGTGACTGCATTCTTAATAGTCCAGAATGATTCACATTTCCAGCGAAAGTTATGATTTAAGTTTTTTTTACTGTTACATCTCTATCATATCAGCTATTAGTCTCCCCAGCCAAACAAACAAAAACACAGCTGTGTGTGACAGGAATAAAAACAGACTGAAAGGACATATTTCTGTGTAACCTCCTCCTTATGATTTAAAGAAACTCGCTGAGGATGATTAACTTTTGTGTATCCGCCTTTGTGTCTCTGCCTACCTCCCAACTCTAAAGATAATGCCAACTAAAATCCCTGTAGAGGTGTTCTTTGCCATTCCTTGTTCATGACTCATTTAACAAGCCTAGATTGAACAATACATTCATTATTGCGACACATGTGAAACATTTCTGTAAAGAACATAATAACCTGGGCTGGGTTTAACTGTGGAAATTATTGAAACACTGTGTGTAAAGAAGGATTTCAGTTTGTCTGCGCTGTAACAAGCGCTCCTTCCTACTTGTTTTCGGTTTGACTCCATATCTGTGTCTCATTTCAGGCTGCATTCCACACCTTAGGGTGGGTGGTACCTGGCACAGTTATACGGAGAGATACTAAATTCCTTCACACATGTTTTTACACACACTGTTGTGCTTTAGCACACACAAAAACTTGAGCTTGGCAGGTAAAGCTGCTAAAACTAAAGTGGGTTTGCTGGTATGTATCTGGTTTTGGCTGTAGTTGTCCACACATAATATGTACTCAGACACACTAGTCATTAATATGTATTCATTCTAAAGCCGAATAGTCAGCTTTATAATCAGTGCACTGCAAAGACGTCCTCCTACAGCTACTGAGAAATGTTGCTGTACTTGTTTGTGACAGCCCTGGGAAATGAAATGAAGCAAATATGAGTTTTCATCAACTATTCAGTGCATTTAAACTGATAAAAAGACGGCAGAACTCTCACGTTTTTGGTTGACGGATAATGGTTACATACTCCATCTGGCCTCAACAGTTGAAATCACCTTTATTAGTCCCCTTCGGTGTTGACAACAGAAGAACGGGTCCCTTGTTGAGCAGAGACGCCAGGAAGCCAGCGAGGGGGGAGGAGAGCCTTTATTGTGACTGTGAAGATTTCAGCTGAAACTGAGACCAATGCTACTGTAACCAGACAGAGCCCAATTGTGTTCACACACACAATACATAACACAATGTAATGGTGTGTGTGACCATGTCCAGGTAAGAGGCACAAGACTGCACACAGACAGAGGACTTTAGCCGTGAACAGAAGACCTGCTACTCAGCATCTAATAAAAAAAAGGTAATCTGTCCCTGCCTCAGTGCGGACACTGTTACATAATATTCTTAACAGATACAGTACAGACTCTGTACTTGTGAATGGAGGCCAGAAGAATCCCGGAGCTTGTGCCTCGCTCATTTCATATCTGAGAAACAAACAACTGCACTGAATTTTGACTTTGCAATGAAACTAATATAAACATGAAAGTATAGCCAGGCGAGAGCATGAGACAGATATATATACAATGCTCATTACTCTAACCAAACCTTATTGTCCTTGTTTCTTAAATTATTTTGACATGATCTTAGTCAATAGTTAGTCAGACAATGGAAGATCACATTGTTGTATGAAACCTCTACTTTTCTCGTGTGTGTATTTGTGAAACGTGCGTTAATTTGAACAACAATGGGGAGAAATACAAACTTTTATCTTTCAACAACTCTTGCACATCACTGAATGACAATGTAAAACACTGAATCACATTATGGCCACAAAGCTGATACACGTAGAAAACATTTCATAGCTCACAGTAATAGATCCTCTAGCTCCATGTCCTCTGATGTATCATGAAATTAAGTTATGCAACCGCATCATCTCTGTAGTCAGATTGGAGGAAACGCTCCTAGCAGGGCTGGACCTAAGAATGGAGCTGGAGCAGTTGAGACCAAATAAAGACAGAAATAAACTTCAAAAGAGCTCTGTACAAACATGAAGTCACAAGATAAAGCACTATACCCTAACAAAACCTAACCAGCAAAGGCTAGAAAAACAAATACCTTCTCCCAATAGAGATAATTACAACAGTAAAGACAGCAGATCTGGGACAGGGATAGTGAAGGAATATGCCTAGAAATTCCAGGGGCGTCCCAATAGAGCATCAGTGGTTATACAAAAACTGGCAGGGGAGATAAGGCCTCTGCACATATGAGGGGGATGAAGACGGGTGAAAGAAGTTTAATAATTTCTTATTTTTTAATTAATTCCTGTTTTAGCCAACGAGGTTCAGCATCCTTATATAGAAATGACACCGCAACCATAAACCAAAAATAACTGAATACTGTATTTTCTTGCATTCCTGGCTTGTTATTGATGGCGCACCTCTGCCATAAGCTTTTGGGTTCTTATTAAAGTGCGATATTTGATTGATTATTATAATTTCATTTATGTTTACTCACACCGCTACTGTGCTACTGCATCGGGGTGTTTCCAAACTATCGAAATCAAACTTTTAAAAGCGCGTCACACCCACTTCCTGATACACCTGTTTGGCAGGTACGGTCCTGGAGGACAGACGCAACGGAGGGACTGAGTCATCTCGAAAATAGACTATGGTCGTAAATTAACGGAAGTTTTGTCACACCCCGGATCTTTTTTCCTTTTACACTAAAGTTAACCCGTTTTTACACATTAAAATGCGTCGACTGCTGCGTGGAAATGTCGCCCTGAATGTGTTTTTGTTGCTGTACTTGGCCGTCTGTTTCGGTGAGTGAACTGGGAGCACACAGCTCCGCTTTCATGTCGCGATGTTTCAGCAGAAACTTCCTTACAGAGAGCGCGTCTCGATATTAGCAGGGTAACACAGCTACTGGCACTAGCATTAGTCGTATTTAACGATAGATGTACTTTCTTTTAAATGTAACATCAGTTCACGACATTATCTTGTCTAAGTAGGTGTAGGCTACAACAGCTTTCATTTTAGAAGTAAATAAAAGTGCAAGGGAACTCGTAATGCGTACCGGGAATTAAGTAACTCCTGTGAGAAATATCTGACGCCATCTTTTATTTTTTTAATTAAGGAACTTCTTATTCTTTCATTAAATACAAAACATAATCATAACGTTTTATTGAACTCAACCACAGACACATTTTAAGCTTCTATATCGGTTTCATGTTGTGGGAATAAGATAAAGTATCCCGTACAAAGGTCAGCTGGCTACCATTGTAAATATAGGAACAGCTACTAGTGACAGGCCTGTGTAAAAAGCCAGGCTTGGAAGAATTCTGACAAAGGGTATGCACTAATTTAAGACTGACTGACTGTCTGCCAAGTACACTACAAACATGGCTGTGAACTGTGGGCAGATGTTTCTGTGAGCATCAGGCTGAATTAATAAAAATATGACTAACTTACTCTCGGTTCAGTCAGAACAGGGACAACACTGAAACACTGGGAAGTTTAGCACCATCAGTTTGCCTTTGTTTTGTAAGGCAAACACTGATAAGGCAAACACTGATCAGGCATAACATTGTGATAATATTCTAACGTAGTGTAAGTCTCCCTTGTGCCTCTAAAACAGTTGGGACTCATCAAAGAATGGACGTGGGCGTTCTGAGGTTGTCCTGTGGTGTCTGGCAACAGAGTGTTATCAGTCGGGGCCTTTGGGTCCTATGGGCTGAGAAGAGGCGCCTCTATGGATCATCCCACAGATACATGATCAGTTTATGATCTAGTGAATCTGGAGCCCAGGTCGACACCTTGTGCAGTTTTTTCATGTTTTTTGTAGTGTCATTGCTATAGGATGGGGGTGCGTGGTCTGGTTTAATTGAGTGGTACATGTCTAAATAACAGGCTTCAGCACCCCCTGCAACTCTTCACAGGAAAAAGTGATTACAGAAGATGAATGAATGAATGAATCTCTAAGTAACAGCCCCAGGCTATGTATGGGAAAATGCCACAGTGTCTTCCAAACAAATGGAGTGCTTTTGCTTTCCTGTTTGGGTCACATGAGGACAGATACTATTACAGCGTGATGTTGTTGTCCTCCTCACCTTTTCCCCCCTCAGATAAATATCCAGAGAACAGGTGTCAACATGGCCACAAATGATCTGCCAGCTTTCTTTTCCTATCAGCGCTAATTACTAGATTGTTGATATCAATCGTTTCCTCAAGTTCAAGAGAGGTTCAAGAAGCTTTCAAAGCTTTTGCTTGATTTCCTCCTTTAAGAAGAGATAGCTTTGTTCACGTTGTCGCCTCGCTCACCCCGAGGTCTTTGTAGATGAATCGAGCTGATCGTGCGAGATCTCATATGCTGTTTTGGGGAAGATAAACTTTGTTCTTATAACAGCAATTGGAGTCTCTGAAGGAACCAGTGGTGTCGGTGTAAGATCAGTTATGTCCTCTGATTGCCCTGATTTATTTTTTGCTTGGAGAAAAGGCTGTTTGAAGCTTTTGCAAGGGATCTGTAATTTATGCCCCAATACAGCAGTATATTAATGCCGGCGATGGTTGATTTGCAGATGTAGCAAGTTTTGCACTATAATTTGATCTTAACGGCCAAGGGTACAGTGATACATTGGGACAATGGCTTTGTATTGATTTGCCATGATGAGTGTTGTAGTAATGTGGTCTAATCTGAATTATCCCAACAAATATCACACGGCCAGGCAGTTGTGATCTCCAAGTGACGAAACATGCAGATTCTTCCCCTAACTTTTCCTAACACCACCATGAGTTTAACATTAATATTTGAGAGTGAAATCATTTGACAATTATTGCTTTACCTGGTGCCACAAACAGGTCAAAGCTTTGAGACACCGAGTGAAACAGCTTGACATCTATTGGATAGATCCGTGTTTCCAGAGGATAACTCCTTTAAACATAGATGAGCCTGTGTTCTGTCATTGGCACCATAAAGTGCATATGCGTGAATTATCTTGACAGCTGTTGGGTAGACTGGTGTGAAATTTGCCAAAGAAGGTAAAGGTCCCATTATGATATACTGAACTGATTTTGGTGATATTGGCACTGTTATCTAGCACCACATCGAAAAACTCATCACCTTGGCCATAGTTTTTGTTTAATCTACAACAGTTAACAGTAATAATAATACAAAAACAACAACAGATAGAGCGACACTGGGATAATGTGTGGTGTGCTTTTCAAGGATCTGGCAGACAGATGTGTAGTGTGTCTGTCAAACTCTACAAGAGAGGCTGGTAAGAAACTCATATTTGAGTGTCACTCACTTTTTGTGTCTACCAGTGTGCTGACACTGCCAGCCGGGTGTGAGCATATTTGTAGATGTCAGGAGAAAAATGTCACTCACAGTGTGCACAGTGTTGCTTATTTCCATTTCCACTCCCCTTCTCTTTCCTGCTTCACACCAATCAAATATTTTTGCTTGCTTTCCTGACATTATTTTTTCTTCTCTTTCTTATAATATTTCACTTCTAGGCCTCTCCCTAGTCTCCTGCATCACAGTGAATACTCCAGCAGAGCTCAATGCATCTAAGGGGGACTCCGTCACATTGTCCTGCTCATTTTCTTCCACGAGTAGGCCAACGAGTAAGATGACTGTCTACTGGTCTTACAGGCCCCAGAGTGGAGGTCCACCACAGTCAGTGAGTATACATTTATCAGTATTATGTGCTGTCAGAACAAGGCTGTATTATAAACATTTTTGCAATTGCTGTTCAAATGATCGCATGTGACTTATTTGATGCTGTAACTGCACTACATTTAAAATATAAAGATGTACTTATATTGGCAAGTTGTCAACTTAAATAAAAGGAAACAAATGAACATATACTGTGCAAGTTAACATGTTAGCTTGTATTAGGCAGACTAACTATATCTATGTAGTTTGAAAATTATAGGACCATTACTGTAACTTGGTTTTTAGATAAATTGCATTATTTGCATTCTTCACAGGGTAATTACATTACTCTTGTGCCAAAATCTGTTTCCTTTTTTTTTGTTGCAAAATATAAGTCTGCACAGGGTAGTTTTTTTCCCCCTAGCAAGACAGTTATGAGAGGATTTTTGTATTGCTGGTCAGATAGAGTTATGATGTGAGTGGCTATAAGTCATGGTGAAGATTCTTAATACTTTTCTCATATTCTTTCCATCCTTTCCTGGTTCTGTGAGACAAACAAAACCATGATCGATAAAGAACAAAAAAAGAAATCGTCACATAAGAGACTTTCTAAGCATACACATGCGTATACACACACATACATAATCTTATATTATGCCTATTGAACTAGTAGTCACCACTGTGTTGTTTGCATTTTGTTTATACAGCTGGTGCTCATTGGACATACACGTGACTCCTATGTGGCTACTATGAACCAACACGACTTGTTTGAATATCTGCTTACATTCATGACAAGCTTTACAGCTCTTGAATTCTTCTCATGATTATTCTCCTCCTGTGATAGTAATAATGGCCTGGGGCATATAATGTAGAGGAGACACTGTCAATAGCTAACTAATTTAGTTAATGGTAATATAGAGGTTTTACCCATTTGCGTTCAAGCCCATCCTTTGCTTGTTTCCAAGGCTTTAGCAGTAAAGCCTGGATGTCCGATACCTAAGTACCACTTCTTGTGTGATGGTATTGTGGGCTTGTTCGAAATGCGTTCAGCCGTATCCTTCCTAACCCATAACTGCACTCAGTCCCCTAACCCAGCACACTCTCGGTTGAGTTTCACCGACCCAATCCACTACAAACACACCACATAATTCAAGCAGTTCCATTTGTACTTGAAGATAGCCATCAAGTGTGGTTCTGTGTAATTGCATTTGGACCTGGGAATCCATAGTGTGGTAGCTGCAACCCTATATGCAACCATTTCCTATAGGAGCACTCAGAGTGAAGTGGAGGCTAATGTTTTGTGGCTCTGCAGATATGGAGTGCTGTTGGTTTGGTCATTAAGATGTAGTAGTTGCTCAGTCTCAAAGTGTGTTGTGGGAGGAGGAGAAAGGACTTGCAAGTTATATTGATATCGTGTTAAAACATGCATGCACGTGCGTGAGCTGATAGCACGAGATTATCTCACGGCTATTCGTAAATAGGTACGTCGGCTGATAACACACCAGTCTCCACATTTCCTTCAAATTAGCCCAACTAGCTTGGTTGCTTCATCTCAGATAAATAGTGAGTGGCAGTTTCCTGATATGACCCATAGATGGAACCAAGTCGGGAAGTTTCTCATTTCTATTTCCAAGCCTTCATTTACTCCCCGTCCAATTTCATTAGCAGTTTGGGCTGGTTTATTGGCTCGTGTGTCCCCGGTCGTATATCACACTGAGAAAGACCATTAATAAGCATGTGAAAACCTCTATCAGAAAATATAATTTTGCTGCCAAAGCTTTAGTGTCAATCTGAAATGCTGCAGTGCTTCAGTGGCTTGCATAATTACCTCAGTCCTGATGAGAATTATTTTTTAGATTGGAGAAGAGAGGATGTTTAATCGAATAACAGCCATGGCTGGTGTTAATTAGAGGATTTACCAATTGAATTGTGCTGAATAAAGTTACATTTAACTCTATTGTGATGATCTAAAAGCTTAGTCACTGTTTATTTTGTCTAAAATGTCTCAGATGTGTAGTGTAGGTGGTCCCAGTTGAAAATAGTCCCCCATCTCTGGTCATGATGCAGCACTTCTCGTGAATGTAAAAGAACCATCGGGTGTAAAGTCTGTTTCCAGTCTGAGCAGACTCTTAGGTAGCACCACTTCAAGCTGCTCTCATGTGGGCAGAGCTGTGCCAAGTCCTGAAATGATCAGCCATGGAGAAACTGTGCACAGAAACGACGAGCTCCTCTGCCAGGGCTGCTATCAGTCTCTGAGAAAAATATAGACACAGTTGTAAAACCATAAAACTGTTATCTGTGTCTGTGATTGTTTAGGGGACTCTGTGTTTGCATTCTATTGGGAAGCCACACGCTGTAAACCTTGATGACATTGTTCCTAGTGTTTTACACACGTGGGGCAGTAAAATTGTAGACTTCAAACACATTTTTGCATGATCTTAATTTAAGATGTAAGTATTGCTTTTCGTGATGCTCTATAATTAAGATGCAACTCTGCTCTCTTTCACTTTTCACTACTCGCATACAGAACATTCTTAAGTATCCTGTCCAATCAAGGCATATTTAAAATGTCTGAACTGAGCGCCTATCCAAGGCCGATCTCTCATATCTGTTTTAGGTCTGCTGTAAACCAATACCAAAAGTTTAAGAACATGACTCCACATGTCTACTATGTTGAAATGCGTTCCATAACTGAGATCATACTTCTTTTGTATTGTTTCATAATACACGTCTATGGCAAATTGTGATTAAAGTTACTCTGTACACCACTATTTCTGTTGATATTTAGGTTTGTTATACATTTTGTTAAAACTATTCAGTGTTGTTGTTTTGTGATAAGAGCCAATATACTGTTGTTATTTATTCTGCACCACCAAGATAGCTCTACTGTTGTTTTGCAAAAAGCCCTTAAGGACTAGCGTGGAGGCAGGTATTTTTTCCCTAATGCATTGCAGAGCTATTCAACTGTCAAGCATTGGTTTCATTTTGAAGTTTATTGCACATAATGCAGTTGCACAGCGAACACATGACCTAGGAGAATACAAGTAAGATAACAAAAGTCATTTTTAGTCACCAGGGAAGCAAATGTTGTGTATTTACAAAACATGCAACAAAAACAAATTTTGTACATTTTCAGTAATGGTTCAAATGTATCAGACATGGTGCTCAGAGGGTGCAGGTTTTACACTGGAGTCCACTAATTGTCTTCATTTTGGTGTGCTGGCAGAATTTTTTTATTCTTGCATACCTACCTATGTAATATTTGTGAAGAGTAACAAAGCTTCAGTGGTGAGTTACTGAGATGAAAGTAAAGGCATCGCCATTAATACAGTTTTTTTTGTTTGTTCCCTATTCAGTTCAAGTCAATTTTATTTATATTGCATCAATAACAATGCAAATAGTCTGAAGAAGCTTTACAACACTCCTGACACCCACAGAGCAAACATAAAGCCGATGCGCACAAAGGTTCTCTATGTGTGGTGAGTTGGAATAGACACTGTGCCGAATTGGGTTATGCCAGTGTAATTATTTATACCCATGGCTCATTATCGCTGTGTAATTACACCTACAAAATGCTAGTCGGCACCTACAGCAACTGACAACAATTTTATTTTCAGTGGAAGGCGGCGATGGTGGGTGTCACGCTAACGCCTGACTCTTTTGCCTCATGACAGGCGAGATACACATGATACCAAAGTTAAGCTGTAGCTCACAGTGTGAACGCTGCAAATCCATTTTAAAAGCTCAGGTTGGTGTAGTTTCTAAACACCTGCCCTGTTCATATAAAAGCTTCCATTGTGTTTGCCTTTGCTGCAGTCTGTGGTTACTGGTGCATCATAAAACTTAGTGAAACATAAATTCTACGCTTTTAGTTGACTCTCTGCGGAAAACATCTACTGCAACGTTTCCACATTTTCATCCCCCCGTGCTCAACCCACACAAACACTCACACTCCGGATGTTGTATTTTGGAGAGGTCTGGATCAGCTTGACGTGGGAGTAATGGAGGGAGGGAGTTTGTTGTTGAAAACAAACTCCTGTAAATGTTAAACCCAGAAGTAAAATCAGTGTGCATGCAGGACAGTTCTCTGGTTGCTACTTGATCACTTTTTTTTAGTTTATGTTTCTTTGATTAGATTTCTTCTTCTTCACTCAGCCATCAGCGATATTGCCAAAGTAAAATGGTCCACCATCTGTTGCTTTGGACAAGTGAGATTCAGAAGTAATGAGTCTGATGTGCTTTCTGATTGAGAAAACTTATTATCATTTAATTTCTGATAATGGGTTAAATGCACAATGTATGACTTCACTGGCATCACTTTACATTTCTTTGCAACAACATTCTGGTTGTGTCAGTCATTAGAGTCATGTATTTTTTCTTCTGTGCAAGTGACATGCATTTTAAGAATCCTGCTAAGGCCACATTTTATATTACCACAACCATCTGTTTTAAACGTATAAACATACATTTTTTCACCCTCTCTTCTGTGCCTCTAGTTTTTCCACTTCTCCTCACGGGCCTTCCCTCCATCTGAAGGACAGTTTGGGAACCGTATCCGGTGGCAGGGCATCCCAGCACGTGGGGACGCCTCCATCACTCTGATCAACGCCACGCTGAACGATAATGGGACCTATACATGTTCAGTCAGAAACCCTCCCGATGTCTATGGCTCCCCCACATCACACACCGTGCTCACTGTGACACCAAAACGTAAGATGATGCATACACGTACGCAAAATAATTCAACGTCAAAGCTCTTTATGTGCACATTTAGTCATACACTTCTTCCTGCATGCACGTATGCGACATGTGACATAACAGTAGTCAGATCTGCCAGTCACACATTTTTATAGACAAAACACTAATCTTAACATTTGTGTTTGTGTCAGCCTGTCCTGTTGTAAACATTTTGACTCATGCATGCCTCAGCTGTGAGCTGAAAGCACATGTTGACAATGACTGGGGATAAGTCATCAGATTTGTTAACCACTAAATATAGGTTAGATGGAAAGATTGACACCGTTTTTATTAATGCGATAAGTAGTGACATACTTATCAGGGCTGAACAACATTTAAGCTCACTCACTAACATGTTTGTTATTATTTACTATTTAGTAGCAGTTGCCAGGAAACCAGGAACTCTCTGGTTTAAGCCAAGGAAGAGTCTGGCATGTAGACTTAAATAATGAACATTTTTGTACTTGTTTTTAAAAAAAAAAAGGAAAAAAAAAAAAAGAATAGAAAACAACACATAGGACCTTGCATTAAGATCCAGTCTGGATCGCATCATAAGCAGCCAGCTTTAAGTGAGTGTGTTCAGATCTGGTACAACATGCGTTTTTCCAAATGCGTCTCCAGATCTGATCCCACTTTGGTGCTCTGTAAACATACGCCATAGCTTTGGCTCCACACGTTAAATTCTTATTTACTTATCTCCCTTTTGATCTTAATTAGATCTGCACAAAACTCAGATTGTAACTCCAACCCTCGAGGTTTCTCTGGTAATAAAGGGAAATAAAGACAGTGGAGATTGAAGAAATATTTAACTTTATCACACACGGCTCCTCAGACATCAGCATGTACGCATCAATAATTAACCCAGAATCACACTCCTGTACTCGTTAAATACTCTCCTCTGTTAATTCTTGTTTAGTTTTATTGGTTATTTAGGATAATTAGACAAGTTTAGACTGGAATTGTAATTTGAAATAGGAGTTTGATTTCAGTGGGGTCTGCTTGGTGTAGACAGGTGCTATGAATCAGCACAGAGACTGAGTATTGTAGATCTACAACAAGATCTACAACATTACTCCCTGTGGTTAAAGGTCCCACGGGACTTGACTGGAATCACACCGCAATATAAACGTTATGTAAGCCTACCAGCAGTGAATTTAGTAATTCGGTTGGTCCTTTTATCTTTCTTTTATTGCTTCGAGCTGCATTATTAGCATCCCTCTTTGGCTTGCTTTCCATTCTCCTCTTTACTTGGAATTCCCAAGCTCATGATGTGTTCCTGTAAACTACACTCATCTATCTTCATGTTGCAGGAAATATTTTTAGAGAATACTGGAGCATTATGGAAGCTTGTTTGCATCTAAGCTGAGATTCAGTTTGATGCCACTGTTCTGTATATTATGCAGTTAGCTGGTTAGTTTAGCTTACATTTAAGTTTAGTGATTCTAATGTGACTCAGGATGCATTGTGTTCACACTACTAATACTACTAAGGAGTGCGGATATTTGTGACCCAGACCACCTCCAAGAGATCGGATCACTCAAATGTGATCTCGCTGCGTTCTGCCGATGCTCACACCTGTCTTTTATGCTGGCTACTTGCAATAGGATGGATCAAATTGAGAATTAATTTAAGGTCTGATCTGAACCATAGTTGGTGGGCTTTAAATATAAGATAAGAAGGGAAATATTTTTTCCTGAATAAACCATATCTGGCTTGAGTGAATGAATGCGGGGAGTGATACTGTGTGTTCAGTGTGTGTGCTCTGTGTGTACACTGTGCTGTATATTTGTAATGAATGTGAAGTGTAGATGGTATGACATCCTGTACATGTGCGCCTGATGACCTCACATTTTCCTCCTCCTCCTCAGCGCCCACCATTCGCTTCTCTGATGTTGCGGTCCTCCTCGCTTTCGTCCTGATCCCCTCTGCTATCGTCACCATCATTCTGATTGGACGGATGCTCTGTCCCAAGAAACGGAATAACCAATCAAAGTCCTACAGGTCACCCATAGAGGTCACAGAGGGGTGAGTAGATTCATTCTACCAATCGGTGCCGAGGGTCTCCTGGGGATAATGGTGGCCACAACAGGCTATGATGGTTATAGATGTGTCTTTGGATTGCTCATTAGATGAAGGTTAAACAAGAATTTAAGTTTGAATTAAGGGTTTGATTTCAGTGGGGTCTGCTTGGTGTAGAGAGGTGTCATGAATCAGTGCAGAGTCTGAAGCTGGCTCAAATACAGGTTGGTTCATAATGCAGTAATATTACTCCCTGTGGTTAAAGGTCCCACAGGAGCTGGTATTTAGTCTTGACTGGAGTCGCACCGCAATATAAATGTTAAACAAGCCTATCACCAGTGACTCAACTAACTGAATTTACTTCAGGCATCCAGCTAGTCCTTTTATAAATAAAAGATATGCTCTTATTTTATTACTTCCAGCTGCCATATCTGCTGCATTATCAACAATCCTTTTTTGTTTGCTTTCCATTCTCTTCCTTACTTGGACTTACCAAGCAGGAGATGTTTTTTTTTTTTTTTTTTTTGTTTTTACTGTGAGCTACACTCATGTATCTTCATCTGGCAGGAGATATGTTTAAGAGATTATTGTAGCATTGTAGAAGCTTATTTGCTTCCAAGCTGAGATTCAGTTTAATGCCACTGTTATGTTTGTTACACGTTGCAATTAGCTGATTAGCTTAGCTTAAAGTACAGATCTGACAAGAGACAATGTAATGGGTTTGTTCTTTTTCTTCATGCTATGCTCAGCTAAGTGACAGCTGCCTCCTGCATCGTCATCCATCGATGGGGGGTATCAATCATTTCATTTAACAGCAAAATCATGCTATGGCAATATTTTCAAAAATGTGAAACTATTGCATTGATAGTTTAACAAATTCAGTATTGAAATGTATTTTATGTGGAAGTGGAAGAGCCTTTTAGGGTCTGATGAATACATGTAAATACTGTGTCAAAACAACACTTACAGGCTCTTACATGGTAATTGCGAGTGTGATTATCGCCATTTCTAACCATCTTTGCTGTCCCTTCTGCATTCATCAGAGAGGAGTATGGCCTCCACCCACCAGCAGCTGAAGTAAAGAGGGCCACATGCTGTGACCTATATCTGACGGTACAGTACAGAACGTTTCTCTGTCATAAATAACTTAATGAGACATGTCTCGGATACGTTTCACATGATTAATTTTACATGGTCTGTATGTCTCACAACAGGATTTGATGATTTATGAAATATTGATCTTGTTCGAATGCAGCTGTTTATGTGTCTGGGTTTACATTATGTCTCCTCTGACTGTCTCCTTTTCTGATCTCTTCCAGGACTCAGAGGATGAGGCTGAGTACTACGAACTAAAAAAGATGCCTCCCACGGATGAATATTATGCTGAATCTCAGCGCTAGAGAACCCTGGTGGTTAGTAGACGTAACTGCAACCTCTGGACCTACCGTTGTCATATAATAGGAAAAATCAATGCAGGACTCGTGTCTTCTTTGCCACAATCGAACTCTCTCCCAGTTTTTTTGGTGATGGAGTTTACTTTTTTGTGGTGACCCCTTCTGGAAATACTCCAGCATTACATTTAACACAGAAAGATGAGCAGATTTACTTTTTAGCCTACAAGTTCATCCAATAAAGAGCATACTGTTGTGATACCAGTGAGCTTGGGAGGAAAAAAAGAGAAATCTAAATTCCTGAGGCTGTGTGGCTATTTTCTGTTTATCCTGTCTGCACAATAGCACCAAGGTTGGTACTATTCAGTCAGGCACAGAATGAACTTGTTCATGCGAGCACTGTGTATATTTTTATATCTCGATGATATACGTGTGTCACTTTCTTATTGTGAACAAGATGGATACATTTTGTGTAATTTATTTGCTATGTCAGAGTATTATGTCTGTCTTCGCTGAGCTGTAGTGGAACATTTCTGTTAACATTTGGAGAAAAAATAAACAGTTTGATTTTCAACATTATCTTTGACCCCTTTATGCTATTTATAGAGAGCCCTGTTTATAGTGTATTTTCAGTCCTCTGTGTATTACAGCTCCATGTCAGCTGTGTTTTCCCCCATCTTATAAGTCAGCATGTTTAAGGGATGTTTGTGTTTTCAGGCTTTCATCAGTTTTGGTTTTGGATGCTCAGCTTTCTTTATGTTGCATTTTTCAGCAACATTTTACCTAAATAAATAGTTTATGAGACTGATTCTTTGGGCTTTGTGAGACGAATGCAGGTTCCAGTTAATTAAAAAAAAAAATGTAGGTTGTTCTTTGTTAACAAGCAGAGACAGCTTGTTGATAAAGTTAAATTGAAAATGTAAAGCCATCATTTTTTTCAATCTGCTGTTTTAGTCTCCTGTACTATTCATGAATGTTTTTGAATATTCTTTTAGGATTCACTTGCAAACGTCTGTAGCGCCTTCTCATCTGCATAGTCATGGGCCTGAAGACTCATGAAAAGACCTATTAAACAGTCTCCAATGAAACACACTCAAAATGATAAGTCCTCATTGTGTCTCGCTCCTTTTCTGCTTCTCAGTCTGCTCATTCATGCCCTCTAGTTTTTAATAATTCACACGCCGCTATGGTGAAACAATTATCATTCCTGCTTCATCTGAACTACCATGGCAACAGCTTACTCATGCCAGGCAGAAAAAAAATGGAAAAATTGATTGTAGAAAGAAAAATACTCGGCTGGCCGCCGCCTGGACTCGATTTTCTGGATAAACCTGGTTTGGGAGGAGGTCATTCAGTTTTCTGATATCTGGGCTGAAGAGATAGTGGGTTATTACTGTCCAATATTATCACTTAGATGGAAAATTTATGTTGTATATCTATGTTTCTAAATGCCCATTTAGGCAAAACATCTGTTTTATCAAACTACATTCTACATTTGAACTTAGCAGAGAGGATGATCTGATTCTCCCCCAGTGGAGGCGCTGCAGATTTGCCTTATTTATCCAAATTTATCTCAGCTGTTGGGTATTGTTAAATCACAGGAAGTGTTGGAACAGCAATACAAAACACTCATAAACAGCAGCATCCAGAGGAAGCTAGGCCCAACAATGATGGCTGAGCTTCAAACCCGCTCTCTCCCCAGCAGAGGAAGTTCACGACCAATGAGTGAACAGATTGTGCGCGTAGTAATCTTGTGTGTAAGTTTTGTGTGTGTGTTACACAGATAATTGAGAAATATATTCCTTTATCATTAGAAACCTGTTTTCCAGTGTCACTAATTGACACTAATTAGAACAGAAAAAGGCATCAAGGCATCCAGTGTGGTGGACAAATGACTGATTGCAAACTGAGGCTCCCCTGTGTGGACGTGATGTTTAATATTTGCGATGAAGATTCAAGACAAATATGCACTGCTAACTTTGTTAGAGCACATTTTAAGAACCGGGTGAACTTTCACATTTTATAAGTTTCTCTCCAAGTCAGCCCACTTTCTCCTGGCTCGTTTCCCACTGAAGGACACCTGTGTGACATTGTGAGAGTGCAGGTCTGTCAGATGTTGGAGCCCCCGGTTCAACAGTGTACACCTGGTCCACTTTTATTTTGTTGTGACCCCTTGCCCTCCGTCTGGTTTAGATCATAGAGAGAAAGAGAGAGCATGGGAGGAAAGAGAGGAGATAGTGAGCAAAAAACACATTCATTGAAGGCACAGGCAGAAGCTTTCTAATCTTGTTTCAGAACTAAACACTGAAGTGTATTACAATTTATGCAAGTACTAACATTGTACAGTACACACGATACAATGAATCTACACAGAGAATGGACATGGTCCTTCTGAGGGTGTCCTGTGGTGTCTGGCAACAGAATGTTGTTAGTGGATGCCTTTGGGTCCTATGGGTTGAGGGGAGGGGTCTCTGTGGATCATCCCACAGATCCTTGATCAGTTTGGGATCTAGTGAATTTGGAGGCCAGGTCAACACCTTGTGCTGTTCTTCATGTTTTTTTAGTTGTCCCTAAACTGTTTGTGTGTGTGTCTGTGTCAGGCTGCATCCTCCTGGGGATGGCTGCTGCCAACAAGGAGTGTCATTGCTATGGGGTGGGGGTGCCTCAAAGTGAATATATAGCAACCCATCTACACGGGGGTTAGATAGTTCATGCATCCATTACCCATTTGTCTTATTTTAGTAGTTTATATATATATATATTTTTTTTTCCACATGGCCTAAGAAGTGAAATTGGATTGAATCTACAATATGTGTTGTGTCTGTGATCGATATCATCTTCATTATAATTAGAAAGTACAAGGAAAAGAATAAAGTTTAAAATAAAAAATAAAAATGGACAGAAGGACGATCCAACTGTTTTTCTGTAAACAATACATTATTTTATTTTTGTCTCTTTGCCTTTGGCCACTGGAGGATTTCTGCTTGAGTCTCGTTTTGTAATTTATATGCAACACGTATCTTGAATATTTGGAGCAACGGACAAATTATTAAAAAAAAAAACTATGGCTACATAACGACACAGTTTAGGCCCCATTGAATGAAGACTGTCAGCTTGTCTTGTCAATGTTCTGTAGCATACAACGTGTAGCAAAGAGAAAAGCTGATGGTGGTGCTATTTAACTGAAAGCGTTGGCAAATTCTTTCCCAGTATTAGTAATTTTTAGAGAATAGTAGAGTTCTAATTTTACATTAAAAAATGTTTTTGTATATCAGCAGGCATATTACTAGCTTATATGTTTTACTCTTTCAAGGTCGGGAAAACCAACTATTTTAACATAATTTCAGACTAAACAAATTGACACTGTTCGACCTCGCCTGGTGTTACCACATTTGCATCAGTGTGATGCTTTCTTTCGACATTTGGCCTCATCCCGTCTCACTCTCATTGATTGTCAGTTGTGGTTTCTCCAGTGATGCTCAATAAAATCCGCTCAACGGTGAATTATTTGCTGCTGTGTGACATTTTGGCTGCTTCCGCTCACATGCTTTTCCTTCTGGCGTTTTAGCTATAGTGACACGCATAATGTGCCGCTTGCCAGAAAAAAAGACATTAGTGTCACTCTGCGTGGTGATAATACTGCTTAGTGCGCTCGGGTCATTTATGTTCTTGGCAGTAACATGACAATCTCTGTAATCTACTAGTCAGGAGACAGACTTTTGAACTACAGGCGGAGGTAGTTTGCTACTCTCTACTGGCAGTTATAGGGTGACGCGATCTGTGTTAAAGATCGTTGATGTTTCTGCAGTTATTTGCCAACAAAAAGATTATTCCATTGCCCTTTAAAGACCATTCATTTTAAACACATCCACATTTATATGGAGGGATGCTTCCTGCTCTGATTCAAATCAAATCACTGCCTGAAAATAAGTTGTAGTGCTGCTGGTATGCCACTTAGCAATTTAACAAAGCTTGTATGTATTAAGCTTAATATTGCAGTAACGCGATATGCTCATTTGTACACTTGTACTGCCTGAGTTTAGACATTTGGCATTCTGCAGGAAATTAAATGATTACAATAGTTTCGGTCAATTTGATGTAACCAGCTTTGGCTTTAATATTCCCGTGTATCGCGCGGTCGGTAGATTGCCCGTGAAACTCATTGTCTCTCTCGGATACAGTGACCTTTCATACTGCAAATGAGGAGCTTCATCACCGTCAGTCTGAAAGGACATGCTGCACTGTTGATGCACAATGCCACAAACAACAGACTACAAAGGTGCAGTGCATGGCTTAAAATACAAAAACGGACCTGCTGCATGTGCACAAGCACCTAATGATTGAAACCAATGGTAATCTGACGGGCAGTGCGTTAATGGCACCATCACAAATTCTCTGTGGCATTCTGCTGCAGCTACAGCTTCATTTAAATCATTAGTTGAATAGACTGATAAGCAAATAACCTGGGATTGGCTAATGGTTTGAAAAAGTCTCGTGGGCAGACTTCAAATCGAAAAGCGACAACACATTGTAAACTGATTATCCCATTTTTGATGCTTCATGTTTAATAATAATCTACACTAATCACCAAAATGACTCCGTAATTGCAGTCAGCAGCTAGCTGCGCCCTGCAGTAATGTGTTGCCAGGACATAGCATTTGACTGTTTCTCAATACTGGCAGGACAGTGTGATGTTATTGATCTCTGTGGCCTGCACAGCAGCAGATTCAGCTGCTTAACAGGACACACTGGACATGCATTAGCATACCGAGATGCTCAGAGAAGGAGAAGCTACTTTAGGCAGCGTTAGTTTCCAGTCAACCGCTGGCCAATCTGTTGCAAGTTGCATATGGATTGTTTTCAAAGTCCATCCCACACACTTTCTCTCTCTCTCTCTTTGTATCTCAGTTTCTTTAGCTACCATCGCTCAGACCTCAGCCTGATTTGCCCCTTGGGGATTTGAGTGTTTGGATTTTCATTTTCCATTTAGACAACCCCAGTCCTTTCCAACAGGAGGTTGCGTTTTGTATTCCACCCTTAAATGATTCGTGGCGGTGTCTCTACTGATACGGGGATTTGATCCGAAGTAATTTGCCCCTTGATATTTAAATGTTGATGCTGGAAAACTGTTGCATCGGTGTGCGTCAAATAGAATTAGTTTAAACTGGGTGGATGCCTTTGGAAGAAAATCTGAAGGTAAAACAGTGCAATGCAGATAAAATGCAGTCAGCGGTTAAGGTTACAGTTAAATATTATGTCAAGAGAGTGTACTGACTCTGTTATAATAGAAGATTAAGGAAATCAGCAGTTATTAGACAAGAGAAGATGCATTTGCAGCATTGCAGTAGCAGACATTTTAATGCACACCTGAGATAAAAGTTAAAACTTCCCCCTTCAGTTCTAAAATGATGACAAGTGAAGGCTGTAGCATGCGATTTTTCACATTCTTCACCGCTTTGTTCAGATTTTTCCTTCATTTTTCACAAGTTTTTCTTTCCGAAGCTTCCATTGTTACACATTTGTGAAACAATAAAATGTGGACAGAAAAAAAAAAGTTCCTTTCAGCAAAAGACACTCATCTGTTTGCAGTTACTCCAGTGGAAAATCACCGTGGCGGGGAGGGGGACAGTAAACTGCTCAGTGCGAATGTGCATAACCGTACGAAAAGTAAAGCAGGCCAGTGCTGGGAAAGATCGTGCATGCTCAGCAGAAACCGGCATGATTACAGCGCCTGTGTCACGCGGCCCGATGTGGACCGTGATGACACACGGTGATGATGTAGAGCAGCCGAGTAATGCTGCGAGATTTTGCCTGTGTGACGGCAGCGACCGCCGGGAAGGCTGTGGCCCAGTGGTGCGGGGTAATGATTTCCCCTCAGTGAACTGGATGTGGAATAATCCTGTAAGAGAGAAGAATAGCAGAGCACCAGGCCTCAGGTCTTTGCCCTGCTCTCCCCTCTACCCGTCCCTCGCGCCGTCTATCCCCCCCAGTTCTCCATCCCTCCATCCTCATTGTGTCTGTAGCATCTGCTGGTGCTCGCTGGTGTCAGAGCGGGGGTGGGGACTCTTCTGACACCACAGTGTGTGTGTGTGTATTATGAAAGACAAATACAGAGTGTGGGTGTTTGCATGAGCATGCGCCTGAGCCTCACTGTATGTTAATGGTGATAAATGCAGTTATGGGGATAATGCATGCCTAGTGCCTGCCCATTAAACCATGTGTGCAAATGTGGACACAGAGGGAGAAAAAAAGGGGGAAGGAGGGAGAAAGAGAAGCAGTTTGCCTCGCCTGCCAGTCTGCCACACCCGGCCTTCTTGCTTTCACCTCCTACCTTCTCTCTCTCTCTCTCTCTCTCTCTCTCTCTCTCTCTCACACACACACACACACACACACACACTCCTCCTCCTCCTTTGCTCTTCTAGTCTATCTGCTGGTGTTTCCATGAGAACAGAGAGCGCTGGGTATGGGGGGAGTTGAGGGGGCTTGGCGGTGAGGGTGACGTGTCCTAAAAGCACAGAGTGTGTGTGTGTGCGCACATGCAAGAATGTGCGATCATCACTGCTCTCTTTCACACATCTCTCCTGGCAAGAGCTGCTCCCGCGGCCGTGCCAGAAAACATGCTTTTGGCATCGCCATGGTAATTTGGACGCTGAGCTCACAGGCTCATAATCCTGATCTGAGATCCAGAGAGTCTGTAGCACACAGTCTGAGAGGGAGCCTGAGCAATCAGAGGAGGCGACTTCCATTTGGGAAACACTTTTTCTAAAAAAAAGAAAAAAAAAAAAGAACACCTCCATATGTGTGTGGAAGGGGAGGGAATAAACCAGTGGGATTGGGATGGTGCTGAGAGAAACTAATAAAAAGCATGATAATAACAAAAAATTATTATAATGGAAAAAAATTGACTGGAGGTATCCAGTCAGTTATTAAGGCAGAGGCTTTTTTAGGGTGGGGCCGCAGCTTTTGCTGGAGCCAGGCTGAAAGGGAAGAGGAGGAGGAGGAGGGTGAGAAGATGTAGAAGAGAGGAGTGCTGATCTAAAAGAGGTGGGGGGGTTCATCACTATGAGGGAGAAGTGGAGGAGGAGGATGAGGAGGAGGAGGAGGAGGAGGAGGGGGATAGTGTGAAGGGAAGAGAGGAGGAGAGAGCGATGGAGGGAGTGAGGGGAAGGGAGGGGTTTAAAGGGTGGGCTCGTAGTCATTGTCAGGCAGCGAGTAAGAGAGAGTGAGGGAGTTGCACCCAGGCAGACCGACTGAAGAGCGCGTGTGTGCAAACTGGGATGAGTAAATGTGCTGGGCGGCTTAGCTGTTGATACAGCCAGAGAGAAAGAGAGAGAGAGAGAGAGAGAGAGAGAGGGAGTGTGTGTGCACGAAAGCGAGCGAGAGAGAGAGAGAGAGAGAGGGTGAGAGAGAAGAAGTGAAAGGAAGAAAGAAGCAGAGAAGAAAAAGGGAGGATACTACAACTACAACTATGCTGTGCTGCATAAGAAGAACCAAACCGGTAAACTGCTCTGATTTGCTTCTTTCTCAATATTTTCAGCTCTTGTGGCAAAATCCCAACTCTGAACTTTGGGGCTGAGGGTTGGTAGTCAGATTAGGGGGCTGGAGGAGAGATTAGAGGAAACGTTGGTGTAATTTCCTTTGACTCTGGGCCTGGTGTGTCTTCATAGAAATGTATCCACAGAGCCCAGACACGCCTAGTTAATGTGATTATCCTGCATGAATGGATGTTGCCACAATGCCTCTCAGACCTCACACTGTACTCGCACAGAGGCACGAGACTGTAACTCGATCCTGGGCAGCCGGCATCCCCTCTTATTGATCAAGCACTTGAAAGGCACTTGATAGATTTGGAATTGTCTCTAATATCAAAGCTGAAATACTCCTTGATTAATTCTGGAGCGCCACCGAACTCGGCACAATAGACAATTGTTAATGACGCTTTGTATAATTAGACCGTGGTCTAATTAACAGTGGTAAATGTGCTAGTCCTAATTGATGCCTTAAATGTGCTTTTGGTGTCTTTTGTAGTCGTGTTATCTTGAGCAGAAACGGGTGACACAGGAAAGTAAATTTCCACAGTGAGGAGGGAGAAAAAAAAAGGGTGGGGTACGGATTGAGTGAACAGCACCATCATGTCAGTGGCCTCGGGGGAATACAATGGGAATAAATGAGTATAAATGGATTATCATAGCCCTCCAGCTTTATAAGTGGAAGCTGTCAATGGAGGGTACTATGAAGTGTGCACTCATTTAAAGGGTGTGAAAGGGTGGTGCTGGGTAGTTTACAATAACCCATGGCCATTCTCTCTGGTGGAGATTAATAACTAAAAAAATAATTTAAAAAAAAGTGAGAAGCCGCTGCGTGGAGCGTAAGGTGGGCTCACTGATTCCAGCAGAAATCACAGTGGCTCTGCGTGTGTGTGATCAGGGCCAGGTTTCTGCCGCTATCTCAAACTGATTTTATCAGACTTATAACGCGCTGAATGCCGATGGCACTTGATTGCTTTTTAAATGTCAGCCTGGATGAGTCATATTAGCTCTGGCAAGAGGGAAAGAGAGAGAGAGAGAGAGAGAGGAGAGAAAGAAAGGAAGCAAGGCTTGCCAGCTGAAAGACATGCAGGAAGAGCAGGATGCAGAGAGGCAGGCGAGAGAACGAGCAGCGGGGTGAAACGTGGCCGGGGCGCATGGAGGTGGATGGGCAGAAAAGGATGCGAGAGAAAGAGAGAGCGGAGGCACTGAAATAGAGGTGAAACGAGGATGGAGACGGGGAGGGGAGGCTACAAGGTATGGGGGAAGGTAAGGGAGAGGCAGGCATGCAGCAAAGCAGAAAAGGTAAAAGAGGGAATGGAGCTGGACGGTGGCTGCAGCCAGCAGGAAATGTGTTGGGGACAGAGCGAGGGATGACGGTTGCAGGAGGCGAGCAGGCGCAAAGGTGAGGAAGCCTAAAGGGGGGGGGGGAGGAAGCGCGGAGGACTGGAAGCCGGTTTGCTGCACACTGCAGCCATGTGGGTGAGGCACTGGCTTTTCCCACAGAACGCTGTCGCCGCCTCAAGCGCGCACGTCTCACCACGGGGGGGAAAATATCCAGCCGGCCTACGAGCACCTCTCCTCCTGCTCCTGCCTTGGAGCATAAGTGAATCCAGATAGATTCTGCGGTCTTCATGGATGGATGAGCAAAGAGCATGATTTTCTGCTTTAAAACGTGGCAGTATTGCTGTGGGTCCTGCCATTGCGGAGTGTTAAGTGCTGCTCCGACGTCTTCGTGATAGGGGAGTGGCTCGTAACACCTAATCTCCTCTGTAGCCCCTTCTTTTAGCTTTATCTCTTGGCAGAGCAGTATTCACCACATTTTAATTGGCCCTCTGTTCTTTCTTCAGTTTTTGGCACAAAAAAAAAGTCAAGTTCTTAATTCCTAAGTCTTCCTCTGCCACCAGGCCTACCCAGATCTGATATTATTCTTATTAGGCAGAACTTATTAAATACCACCCATATCTACCCTTGTTCAACTCCAGCCCTACTTCTCATCTTACCCCATTACCTCCACTTTCAACTTGAGCAATAATATTTCTAATCTATAATTTCAAGACCCACCCTACAACCTGAAAGATGTGAATTTCCTCTAGAACCGTGGCTCCCATTGCACTTAAAGCCTAGCTTCAGCCACAGCGCACATTTCCAGTTCCTGTTTCCACCCCCCCATCCAAACCCCCAGCAGCAGTCTAGCCCTTACCCCTTTCCTCCAACATCTCTCACCCTCTTCCACTACCCCTCTCTCCACATCCTCACCGCCAGCCCCTATGAGATCAGCGGCGATTGCAGAGCCTTTGTTCAGACAGAGTGCCGGTGTAATTGAATTAAAGGCTGCTCCAGAGCCTGGCATATGGCCGCTTATTAGTTGCTGCCGAGCATCTTTTTTTTTTTTTTTTTTTTTTCTCGGGCCGTCGTAAAAAAGAAACAGAGCATCCTTTAACGTCGCTCTTCATTCAAAGGGGAGAATGGGGGAGAGAAAGAGATGGAGGCGAGCGGAGGCTGTGGCAGTCACCACCTGAGCCCCCCTCTCCTCATCTGCAGGAGGTAGCCGGCTAAAAGGGTGTGGTGCTCCGCCGTGGCTGTATGTGTGTGTGAGAGAGAGCGAGAGGGAGAGAGAGAGGGAGAGAGAGAGAGAGAGAATGAGTGGGTGGCAGTATGAAAAATAGAGTGAAAGAGGACAGGAGGAGAAATATTCAGCAGTTGCAGACAGCAGTCAAGTCGTTGCTCCTTGCTGTCTGGATGGATCTTGCAGAAAAGCAGACAGCCATTGAAATCATGTCATGGCAGGAAGTATGTGTGCCACCAGCAGGGTGGCTCATATTGTCTCTCTGACTGCTTGGAAGCCGAGGTAACATGCTTATATGTAAGAGTAGTTTCATCTTAATTAATGAATCCACAGCACGAAATATTTTATTACCTATACAAATCATCCATTATAAGACTTTAAAGCAGCTTAAGATAAAATAAATTCAGCAGCTGCACCTGTTGGATCTGTGATAAGGGGGCTTCTGCCAAGCAGCGTTCCGTAACACCATCATCATTATAAATGCTAATGATACCTTTAATATTTCTCTCCCCTCCTGCTAGAAGGCATTCGATTCAAGCCTGGGCGGAGCAGGGAGGTGAAAAAGAGAGTCTCCCACTTGAATGCATCAGAATAATAATAATAATTTAAAAAAAAAAAGAAATCCATGATTATATGTACGCCTTGTGTATGCATTAGCCTGAGCTGTGGTTCTGTGGTAATTCAACCAGCATTAACCTCACCTCTCCGCTGTGTCTTCCCTCATTTCTCCCTCCTCCTCCTCCTCCTCCTCCTCCTCCACCCCCTCTTCCTGAAACAAGTCCCTAATGGCCCTCTCAATGAGGCAGTGGGAAGGTGGCGGATTGTTACCGCGTGTCACCGTTGGGGGATGGTAATTCTAAGTGTGCATGTGTGTGTGTGTGGTTATGGATAAGTCGGTAAAGCCATTGACTCTGGGGTGTGGTTCTCACGACAGCCGGTGCCCACCCAAGGACAGAAGCAGGCAGGGAGAGAGACACAGACACAGAGAGAGAGAGAGAGAGAGAGCGCAGGCTGCAGCCAATAGGCAAAGCTTTAACAGACACATAATGCACTGAGCACATCTCAGCTCGGCCATTTATCACCTTCATAGGCAAAACAGACAGAGGGGCTTGTGTTCTGGTGGATGACACCCTTTTATTTAGAGGACCTGTGAGCTATTTAGATTCTGAGCATGAAAGCTGGTGCTGGATAATGGTCACTTCCATACAGCATAATGTCAGTGTGCCCTGCAGCAAACATTTGTTATATCATACTACTAAAACTGCAAAAGGCTCGTATAATTAGTTTTACAACCATGCAAGAACAGCACTATTATACTGGAAACATTCCACATTTTGTGGCACAATACAGAAACACTTATCAGCAGCAAATGTACTGTATCTATGGCAACCAGAAAGACCGCGTTCGGAGAGGAAACACTACGGGCTAATTAGACTAAGTCGCTTGATTAACCTGATAATGCAAATGTGAAGAGTTGAAAGAGTCGCCGAGTCTCGGTGTGAAGACTTAAATGTGGCGTACCTTGTGGTGTGCTGCACCTTTGGGATGAGCTGCTGTATTTATGAATGAAAATGTGTGCCGCACAGACACCGAGCGGAACAGCGCCCGCAGGAGGGTACGTGACCAGGGTTCAATTAACAGTCAAGAGTCCTCAAGCAGCGATTCTTAAAGGATTCGCAGGGATGTCTCTGTTTGGATGGTACGGGATTTTAATACATAGTAGCCGACAAATGTCAGCCATTAACCGCCGCTGCGTTGTATATTACAGCAGATTAAGTTTGATATGACAGGTCAAGTGTCTCAGTAGTGAATCCAATGGCCCGTGAAGAAAATCACAGCCCAGCACTTTTGAAGGGTGATGCACAGACAAATATCAATAATTCAAACGGTGATGCCACAGTTGTGGTCAAACCGTGATGGCGATGATTCCTCCTGGCTCCGTACCCCGATATGAGATCATTTGGCACTCGGGTGAATTTTATTACATTTCCACTCATACGCGTCCCGACGTCTAATGTAAATGACATCCCCTCTGTTCCAATAATGATGTCATACCCCCATATTCCCAAACACCCTCATCCATCGCTTTCTCTTTCTCTGCGTGTCTGACTCACTGAATGCAGCCAGTAAGTAATTCTATTTAGAGTTAAGTGGTTGGGTCAAATTTTTGGCAAATGTAAGCACCCATGAGATCAGACATAATAAAAGCCCAATAAGTCACCGGAGACATGCATATTATTAAGAGCAGAGGGTGCGGCAGTGCTGCTTTGTCCGTCTCCATGCTGTCTGCTCTGGAACGAGAACTTTAGCTGAAGTTTATTTCCTCATTCCAGCATCTCTAGTTCAGGTTTTAAAAACAAATCATATATTTGAGAGGCAGTCTTTCGCTCCCACATCTTTCTCATAACCGGTAGCATCTTTCTTTTTTTTTATTATTACATTTTTGTATTTTATATCTTTAATATTATGTTGCACAAAATTGCTTTGGGAAGGTGGTGTATATTAAGAACTGCTGGAAGGCCTGGGGCAGGATTTACACCCTAAACCCTGGGGAATAAAGATGGAGGAGGTGAATATACCAATACAGCTGCACCTTGGCCTCTCTGCTCCAATATTGCACTGACACACTGACCCTGAAGAAGACATGTTGGTTTAGGGCCTCGGGCTCTTAAATCATGCCACAGCGATGTGATTCCTCACACAGGCAGCTGTCCAAGTCCAGCCTCATGTCCAATATAATGACACTATTAGAAGGCGGGAGGTATCAGGAAATAGACCCGACGCATGTAGCAGAAACCATTTCCACTCAGACTCACTGACCTTAAACAAGATGCTGCCGCTCGGCGACGCCGGCAACATTAACGCACGCACAAACACATAACCCCTTTGGCCCCCCCCCTGGCCCCGCCGCCACACCCTGCCGCTGCATCACAACCCCTCCCTCCTCAGCCATGCTGATTGCTCCGCCTGATTTATGAGTTCCTATTGGCCCTCTCCCCTGAGGGGTCAGGTGCACTGCCAATCACGGTGACATATAGTCTTTCATAGCACCAACCAGCAGACTGGCCTGTGATGAGTTAGCACTCTGGTTGTCAAGGTAACCTTTGATGGTTGGGAGGGGTATGGCAGTGAATGCAGAGGAGATTCTCTCAGGCAGCTCGTTCCCTAGCAGCCAGACAAGGAGCTGCTACTGTACCCAGAGAACGGAGATTGGCTCATTATTCTGGAGGAAGAGTCTCGATTTTTAACACATGCTGCACATCATTTTGAAGATATTAATGGACGCCACGGAGAGGTTCAACATTTAAGTTTAATTATTCACTCAATCTGTTTCAGTGCTATTATCAGGAGTACAATATCGAGCTTATGCCAAGACTGAGTAACAGCAATAAATGCCCAGAGTCATTTGTTGTCCCCCAAATCCCAGTGTATTCAGTTCATTTTATGGAGACAGTAAACCCCCACGCACATCTGTTATTTTCACGCTCCGCAATGGCACTAAATCTCTTCTGTCCATCTAGTAATGATAAAATGCCGTAGATTTATTCAGCTGTCCAGCAAGTCGCTGACAGAGCCTCGATACCTGGAAGGACAAACACACTCCAAACCATTTGGATTCTTCTGTTTTCCCACATCTTTATCATTTGGAATAACTGATTTTGACAATTTGTGTTTGCTTCATTGCGCTTGTTCACATTCATTTCGGGTGCACATTTAAAGCTTTTGATTAGCTGGACCTTGGCTGAAGAATGTTTTACCTTGATTTGCTTGCCTATTCCTTTTTTTGGATGTGATGATTCATTTTGTTTGCCACGTTCATTCATTCCTTTATTTGATTTGATTTCTTTTCATTAGATTTATATGACTCATAGCACAACCCACTATTTGATGGACAGCTATGGATCCAGTAACCGAAGGTAATATCATGGAACGCCTTTCAATATTACACTGTGTCCTGTCCTTTTCCTAACCGTGTTCCTCATCCCTTCCACAATCTCACTCCTTTCTAAACATATCCTGTACCCCTAACCTATCCCAGTATGTGGCTCTCCTGCAGTGGTCCAAGATACATTAGTTAATGAGTTGACTATTAAATCGTGTCTCATGGCATTCCTTTGTCTTTTTCTAACTGCTGACCTTTCAGTTCATTACACATTTGTAATGAACTTTTCTGGGATTCTAAGCCCAAATAAAAATGTGCCAGCATGACTGTCTTTGAATGATCATCCTTAAGTAGGGGGATACTTAGCAAGATTTTAACAACACTTGGTGGATTCCAGTGGACCTTCACCATTGCTTACAGTACATATTAACATCATGTATCGTGTCTTACTTTCAGGTGGAGAAGAATGAGGAGGCAGACCAGAAGATTGAACAGGATGGCACCCCCAACAAACCCGAGGACAAGGCCCACAAGGCTGCGACCAAAATACAGGCCAGCTTCCGTGGACACATAACTCGGAAAAAGATGAAAGATGGAGAGGAAGAGAAGGACGGAGACAGTCCTGCTGCTGCAGAGGAGGCGACAGAGGGAGGAGAGGAGACCAAGAAAGCGGAGGGAGAGGAGGCACCTGCTAAACAGGAGGAAGCTGCAGGAGAGGAGGCCAAGAAGGAGGAGGAGACAAGCCAAGCCAAAAGCCCAGTGGCAGACAAGCCAGCTAACTCTCCTGCGGTCGCAGCGACGTCTCCCGTAGCAGCAGCCCCAGCTGCTGCCTCTCCCACGGCCAACACGGCGCCCTCCGAACCCCAGAAAGAGGAGCCTAAGGCGGAGGAGAAAGCTGAAGAGAAGCCCAAAGAGGTGGAGGCTCCAGCAGCTGCGGCCAAGAGTCCCACCACAGCCACAGCTGAGGAGAAGAAGGAGGAGGAGAAGAGTGAGGAGAAAAAAGAGGAGGCCAGACAAGCCGATGTGCCTGCTGCTGTCAGTCCGACAGCTGAGAAGGAGGAGCCTAACCAAACAAAAGATAAAGGTATGCAGATAATAGCGGAGCTCTGTTTGGCTGCGGATGGAAGAAATACAGACACGTTCTCCAGATCTCTAAATCAAACACACATATGTTTGTGAGGGCACTGAGTTCAGAGATAAAAATAATTCCACACACACCCACCAATCACAAAGTAATTACTTACTGTAAAAATCTAATAAAACAAAATAGGTAAGCTTCCCTGTAGTCTCCTTGGCAGGCAACACAAGACATTAGTGCTTGTTGAGTCTTTGGGATTTAAGGATCTTTGGCTGTGCTCCACTGGTTAACACAGACACACGGCTCAATATTAGATTAGACCGCCTTGTATATCAGCCTTTGTGAGATGGAAACTCCATACTGATGAGGCAGAGATTGAGCCAGAAACACAGGCATGGAAGTGATTAGCACTGTCAAGAATGTTGTACAATGTGATAACGTCACCTTGGGAATAATCGTTGTTATTGCATTGTTTGCTTAATGAGAAAGCAGCATGTACTGTAAACCATTAAGCTTCATGAATATCTCTGATGACTTCGTATGAATTTCATGATAGCAAAGCTGACAGGAAGTCCTGGCTTCTAAAATAATTTTTTAAAGAGTAAAAAAATCAGTCAATAACATTCTTACTGTCTGGACCTCCAATGCCAGTTACTAGATTTCAAAGTAAACCACTGTTTGATGTCCAATTATAGCAGAAACATGCAGATGAAGGAAACCTGAAACCATGAAATTATATTACAGTCGTGATACAACACGCTCTCACAACATACACTTGACATGAACTCTTATTTCTGGTCCAAGGACTCTGAGACTGGGTCAGACAGGTAGTTAATGGAGCATGCTCAGTCAGGAGTCAGTGGGGGTGTGAGGTGGGAAACGCACACACACACACACACATATATTGGAGAACTCCACAGAAACTAGGTCACCTAGGCAGCACTGTCTCCCTGTTGTCATAGTTACCACCTCGATGGAATAGCTGGCCTGCACGGAGCACGGAGTATAACAGGTGCTCTGATTTAGATGAATGATTAATGATCCCTACTGGTCACGATCCCACACAGGGGAGGTCTGTCATGAACAAACACTACTTGACAAAGAACTGCTAATTAAGAATCCACTGCCGGCCACAATCTGCTTGCTTAACTGAATTTACTCAGAGAGCAAATGAATATTCAAAGTCACAAAAGTCACCTGGTTAAGTATTGTTTGCGCACAATTGTGATCTGTATGAAACATTTATGAGGTCCAGATCCTCCACAGAGAATTGTCTATGCATATCCCTGGTTTCATTGAAAAGCAACTAAAATGACAGTGTTGAATAAAGAAGCGAGCTGAATGTCTGAACACAAATTAACGTTTAAAATACACTAAAAAGTTAGAAAAATAATGAATAACTAAACATTGATACAGTAGAAAAATGTCTGTTGAGTAGTGAGAACTGATTCAGTTTCCTACAGAACAGGACAGTAGAAAACAATTTAACCCTTTATTCTAGTTCCTGGTAGAAGCGGCTTCAGTGAGCAGTGACATCTGAGTGGGAACCAGATCAGAGAGTTTGGAACATCTGTGATATGAGCTCTTTTATGTGTAGCAAGTGAAACTCCAGCAACAGAGCTGCAATCTTCTCTGTATGTCTGATAGAGCCCATGCACGGATAAAGAGCAAGATTAGAGTCAATGTAAACACCTGGAGGTTTTTCCCAAGGTGTGAAATGCTGAAATAATGCTGTAAACTGCAGGCACAACGACTGATTGCATTTTTTGACCAGCAGTTTTGTCCTGATTTAGACAGATAGATTTTTGTGTAACCCACAGTAAGTAATTCAAAGAAAGCTCAAGACACTAACTTCTATATAGAGTTGAGTATCATCTGCATAGTGGTGAAATTTACCATAATACTATAACATCAACTGTATAACAGTTGTAATATATGACTGACATAACAGTAAGTCCAAGACATAGCCATGAATAATTCTTTGCACTGAGAACAAAGGTACATTCTTCACTTCAACTCAGATTTACTTAATGTTCATTTATTTAATGTATCATGGTCTCACAGATATTACCTAAAAATGGTAGGAGAGAAAATTGGACTGAAATTTCTTTTGTGGCAGAAAGTTGGTCAGGAACCTCTCAGTTGGGAACTTCTTATGCTCTGGCACTGATCTGCCTGACCAGTCAAACTGTCTGAGCAACACCCATCATCTAATTGCCATGTACAGTAGTTGAATTTGTTTACAACAAAATCTCTGACTGGCACTATCTATTTGGATTTTGCCAGGATAATCTTTATACGCAAATTTAACAAGAGCGCTAAACTGGCATCTGAGTCGGAAGCATCTCTGCCTCAGAAAAGTGAGGTGCCACCGATGTCACGGCGTCAGAAATGACAGGGATCGGCTCTGTAAATTGGATTAAATTGGATTCGCATCACACGGTCGGGTGGCTGCAGAGAGGCACATTCTTAAATCTTTCATACCAGCTAACAAGCTAATTACCTCTTACCTGGAAGGTCTGCCGTGACTCACGCCGTCTTGAGTCAACACTCACACATCAGTACAAGCGCTAACACAGACGTGATCGCCTCACTTCTCTCTGTCTCACCTTCTCCCTCTCTCTCCCTTCTCTCACACACACACACGCAGACACACCCACTCACATGCACTCTGTCACCCCAGTCTCCAATGCAATGATGTCATTCTTTGATGTCTCCTCTTTCTATTAAAAGAGTATGAGCTCATCGGGGTGTGACATCACCGCGCTGAGAGCACTTGGATGATAAGTTCAGTCAGAATTAATAAAATTAAGATTCCCAGATCAATGAGGTGCATGAGGTCTCATCCAGTGTAAGGACTGTTTAATGGTTTCTATTTTTTAAATTGCAAAACTGCATGCAGCACAGGAGTTAAAGAGCAGACAACAATGATCTCAAGGCACATGTAGAGCATCAGAGTAGAAGCTCGCTTACAAATTGCTTTGTGATTTATCATTGGATCGTTATTCAGCAATGTTCACCTCTTAGTAAGCCACCTCTGGAGTGCAGTACACCATGGGCATCACGCAGCATCAGATGTGACAGGCCAAGATGCTGCTGTTAGCGTTGTGATGTCAGTTCAAATGCTTCACGGGTCCATTAGGAGCACTCCCTTCCTTTATTATTTACACAGTCAATGTGGGATTTCAGACATTAGGTAGCATCTTCTGAATGACAGGCTCTCAGTCTGAGCGGGGTTAACGTCTTGGGAACAACGCGGAATTACACAGCTCATTTTGTGTGTTTTGCATTTTTACTTTTTTTTTTTAACACCATAAAAACATCTTTGTATTTCTGAATGTCTTCCAGTACGCTTGTGGGTTTTTTGTTTTTTTTTGTTGAGCCAAGGTAACATTTTTAAAACATCAGAAGTTGAAGCTGCAGAATATTTGATGATCTGTGTCTCAAAAGCCCCAGATAGCTTTATTATTCCAAGCATACAATGTAAAACCTCTCCACAGGCTAATTTTCTCTCTTCATTCCTCTACAACCCACCTTTTATCTATCACCCCCCCATTCCTCCACCCTTACCTCTCATTTTTCCTCTCCTTGCTTCTCCTTTTCCTTTCTCTCTGCCCCTCTCCTTCCTTCCTCTCAGATGCTGCTGAGGAGTCTAAAGCAGAGGAGGCCACCCCGGCAGACGCAGCAGCCGAAGCCACCGAGTCCAAGGATGACTAATGCAAAGTCTCACCTAATGAAAGCAGAATTAAGAGTATGAAGAATAACACAAAAACAAAAATCTAAAAAGGTTGCTCTTTGCCTTCCCAATGTGAAGGCAGTCCGTTTCTATTTGTTTGTCATTTTTTGTGTGGCAAGGATTTTCTCATGTTGGGGGAGTTTCCAGCGTGAAGTTTTTTGGCTCAAGCTAATACTTTGAGGAAGTGATGATGGTGTTGATGATTATGAAGTACCGATTGTTACCTTGACGAGGAGGATGGCGATGGTGCCGAGGTGGAAGATTTGATTTGTTACATCCTCACTGTTTAATGTAAGCGTAACAACAGCTCCCAACTGGATAGTCACACATTTAAGGTGCATGGTAATGCACCTTCCTTAAACACTTTGCAAATGAAATCTGTTCTGCAAATGAGCACGCACAAAAACAACCAGGTTTTAAAATGCAACTCTAGTTTTCAACACGGTACAAGTGTATTGAGAACACAGCAAATGGGTAAAGTACTAACACATCGGATGGATAATAGAATGTATAATTAAATGTGTGACATATCCAGTTGGGCAGTTTTATCCTGAATCCAAAAACAACATGTAGGATAATACTATTACTCTCTCTATTCTGCTTGAGTCAGTCAAGCTCGGTTTACACCCCTTTTACAAACTCTGTTTACTCACATTTACAGTAAAGGACCTATTCCCATTTAGATGACATGATCCTGTAATAAACTATAGAAATCCTCTATTGATGTAACTGGCTTTTACATATAACGATTTGTGTTCTGCCAACCAAACGTTAAGAACAGTAGCATGAACCATCGAACCAGATGCATGATGGGAACTCTCCCTCTGAGAGGAACTTTTTTCGCAGTCACAAAAACTTAAGAGGTGTGGCGGCTTCTTTTTGATGTCTTTGGTGTTGTTATGACAGTTTATATGAATTGGATTCAAATACTCTTGCACTGATGTTACAAAAAAAAAGGGAAAAAAAAGAAAAAATCAAGCAAACGGGCAAAATACGACGAAAAATACTTTTCCTATGTTCCAGTGAGTGCAATGTCCAGTTTCAACCTTATCAAGGAGTTCAAACTTGTGAGAAAAAAATATGAAAAAATAAAAATGGTTTCAATGTCTGTTTTCAAAATAAAGCAAATGTGCCAATTACCATCATAAACTGTGGAGTTTGTTTAAAGCTGGAATTTGCTGTTACTTTCAATGGAATGAAATATTTGCTCTCTCCATTCATCTGCAATTGCTCCTCTGTGGCATCCCATCGAGTTATGAGATTGTATGGTGTGCTTTATACAACAAAACCCACACTATACTGTAAAGCTCAGTCTGCATGTACTGTATGAATTAAGTGTATCTTTCACATTAAACAGTGAAAGAGAGTATCATGCACCAAACTTCGACAAAACTACAATAATATTGTTTCAGACATACATACATACATACATACATACATACATACATACATACATACATACATACATACATACATACATACATATTTTTGGTTAGGAACAGACAATACTCGGCATCTGTAAAGGAAGCAACAATTCTTCTTATTCTAGGAAAGACACTGTTATAAAACATGATCTATAGAATATAGTTATACCTGGATCCCAGTCACTTATTTATGTACAGGATCCTAACACTAAACCATACATACCTGAGTATCACAGTTTCTATTCAAGTACTTCAGCTACTGTGTTTCTTAAATCTGACATACGGTTTTCACATGTACTAGAACTTTAAATACCTGATTAAATGCTGTAATACTAATGTGCTGGGTTCCTACTGGATTTTACTGATGTCTCTGCAGTAATATCAGAATAATAAAACTGTCATATAACACGGTGCATGTGAATACTGGAACTTTCTACAGGGCTTATGCTGAGATGATCATTGTTCAGGGTGAATGTAAAAAAAAAAAAATTATTATAACCCTCAAGGTTTACATAAATGCCAACCTGAGGCTCACAAAAGCTGAATGACCTTCTCACTAATGAAGCTGCTTTGCTGAATAAGTACTCCTGAGAAGAGCACTGAAACTTTCTTTTATCACCCTCTCTCTTCTGAGTCATACTCCAGACCACACTTTCCTCCTTACGTACATCAAACATTGTCCGGTCAAAAGGTCTTTTTAAATGGATCTATTTTAGGCAGTAAACTTGGTTTCGGGCGACACAGTGGCGAGGTGGTTAGCACTGGTGCCTCACAGCAAGAAGGTCACCGGTTCGAAACCATGGGCCGGCTGGCCTTTCTGTGTGGAGTTTGCATGTTCTCCCTGTGTCTGCGTGGGTTCTCTCCGGGTACTCTGGCTTCCTCCCACCATCCAAAGACATGCTCATTAGGTTCATTGGTGATTCTAAATTGCCCGTAGGTGTGCATGTGAGTGTGAGTGTTGGCCCTGCGATGGACTGGCAACCTGTCCGGGGTGTACCCCTGCCCCGATGACAGCTGGGATAGGCTCAAGCAGACCCCCAAACAGGACTAAATGGGTATAGAAAATGACTGACTAAACTTGGTTTCTTTATTCCTTAAAAATTTAAAGTTATTACACTTATTTATTAGATAGTCACTGGTGCAGAGAGACAGGAAGTAATGGGGCGAGAAAGAGGTGAAGACACAGGCTGGAAATGAACCTTTGCCACAAGCACTGTGCACCCACCTGTGCAAGTGATCCACAAGTGATCCACAAATGCATTCTTCACACCTTGATTTTTACTATTTTTGTGCAACAACAACAAAAGGTTAAAAATATTTAATGTCTACAGACCTTACTTCCTGTCTGTAGAGACAGAAAGTAATGGGGCGAGAAAAGGAGGAAGACATGCAGAAAAGGGCACAGGCTGGAATTAAAGCTTTGCCACTGCAGTGTCCAACCACCTGTGCAAACAAGTGATCCATGAACACATTCTTCACACCTTCATTTGTACTATTTGTGTGCAACAAAAAAAGGTTTGAAAGTTTTTTTTTTCAGGTTGAAAATATACAGAATACGACTATGGTCAACTTTCAGACCCTCATAAACATATTTATGAATACTGCAGGAAAGTCATTTGCTTTTCTTATACAGTATACATTTTCACAGTTGGCTCCAAGAGACTCAGCTGAAATCAGCGTGTTATTCTAACATTTGAATATCTTAAAACCTTTTCCTCAATTTCCTGTTCATCTTTAGATCTAGAGGATAATATTGATGCAGAGCCACAGTATGTGTTTATGGCCTGATTCTTTTTACCCCAGTGGGAGCATAACTTGGTTTGTTCTGCCACCTAGAGGTGAAGCTGTTTTACTGCAGCTTCCCAAGTCTGCACATGGATGTAAGAGCCTGGGCCCCATTGCACATTCATTCACTCACTCTGTCATTGGGTGAGAGGTGGGCTACACCCTGGACAGGTCGCCGGTCTATCGCAGGGCTAAGAGACAACCAGAAAGACTATTCCCATGGGTAATTTGGGTAAAAAAGGACAAAAATGTTTTCCAGAGAGAACATACCAATACATATATTATTTTATTTGCATGTTACATGGTGATCAACACAACAGTACCATTAAGATCCCGTGTGTTCCAAGCTATCTCCAAAAAAAAAGGAAAGGTTACTTGCCCCGACATCTCAAGTCACATTCAAATACAGAACACTGAATTCAAACAACTTTATTTTGTTAACATGTTCTCATATACCTTTTATTACATTTCATTTTTTAGAAACGGACTGCAATCACCTTATGCCATAATAAAGTAAAATAGGAAAAACAAAAACAAAAAAAAAAACAGGACATTGCGGCTTCATAATCCATCACTGATTCTTAGTGTTCCCATGACAAAGGGAAGTACAAACATGATAGCAGTTGAAATTTTTAAGTGTGGACTCGTATAAACACGATTCTTATGGAGTTGCTGACTTTACAACATTCTACTGTAGAAACTTAATACTGTATATACACACAGAGGAGGGAAATATTCAACTCATAGTAAAGGGTTAGCACTGTAGTCGTATACAGTAGCTCAACAGAGAGCGGACGGTTTGCTGTTGGGCCAGCTCATCGTTTATCTGCATTTCATTTTTCAGGCTGTATTTCGTTAATCAGATGAATACACGCACGCACATATATGCCAGTTTACAGTGAAGCGATGTATTGAGGCAATGCTCAGTAGTAAACTATCTGTAGTCTTCTATTGGTATCCAGCTCTGTCCACAGGGGGATGGTGAAGCGTCTGCAGGCTGGTTGTTGGCAGATCTTATGCCTTTCTGCTTTATGGATAAGACAGAGCTCAATGGCTTTTACATCAGTGGTCCTAATATTCAAGTTAAGCTTGTTAACTGGTTTTAACCTGCATGAATGCATTTGGGCATCCACATACATGAGCTTAGCCTCATCTGAAAAATCACCCAGATGGTTGAAAGTGTCAAAATCCATTAATCCATTAACATAAGTATCCATACACTGTTTGCCACTATGCGGCGGATTCTACCGCTCATGCATCCCAAGCAACTTGAACTAAATGCTGAGCACAATCTGGTAGTCTGTCAGGGTCTCCTCCAAGCGAGAAAGGCAAGCAAACAAATATAATCGAGTCTAAGTCTGTCTGCCTGTGTGCCCAAGGCCAGCCTTGCTCTGCCCTGAGGTTATCTTTTTTTTTATTTATTGTGTCAACACACAGTGAGACAGAAAGACTATCTGGAACAGACACGTAGCTCAGACTGCTCTCATGCAAACCGAGCCTCCAGATCTTTTACTTCTTGTTACAGTAGGAAGATAACTGTTGCTGATAATCTACAGTAGCATCCTCCCGTGGGCTTCCCACTGGCTATGAAGCAGTATGGAAGGGAGTAGAAGAGAATCTGCAGAAGTACCAGTGTAGTACAAAAACATCAGGAGTCATGAGTTGAGTTGTAAAAAAACAAAAAAGAACACACGATGAAAGCATAGACAGAGAAATCTGACTGTAAGATATAGTTCTTGTTGTGACCAGATAAAGCTGAAGCTTCAGTTTGATTGAGTAGTTTTGTGGGCTTCAGGTTTTTATCTTTGCTTCCATACCTTTCCCACTGGTGAAAACAAGATCAGATGGCGTTACAAACACGGCAATGTCACACAGCCACGGCTTCAGAAGCATTTACAATGAAAACACTGGGAACAAGTCTTTTAATGCATGACAAGGATGACATTAATTACATGTGTGTTTTACAGTACTAGTTCAATCTCGGCCTGGTTGTCAGAAGAGAGGAGACGTGAACACGCATCCAGGCGGGGGAGCTGAGCCGGGCACTCGGGTCCATTTGCTATTAGTCACCTTACAGTGGGCTGAAATGAATGGCCAAAAAAATAAAAAAAAGAAAAACTGACAAATGAAACAAGGCAGCTATAGTACACCAGTGTCAATATATCTCATCAACAGCTGTGGCCTCTGGGCCTTGCCTTGTAAGAACTGCACTCTTTAAAAGTGAGTTTCACAAAATATCAGCACACCGTCACACTCTGGACTTTACTCTTGTAATTGTTTTGTTTAAAAAGAAATAAATTCTGAACTCATTATAAGCCTCTGCAAAGGTGTGCTGAGGAAAGTTTGCAGTTGGACAGAGTTAAAGTGGGCTGTCAGCTCAGTGGCCTTGATGGCCATTGAGTTGAATTGCATTCAGCATTCCTTTGAGTCCTCTTCTCTTAATGAACTCCATCTAGAGTACGTGGAAGAGCATTACAAGCTAAACATAATATTCCATTCTGTATAACATCAGCCTCAACTCAAGGATAGATACAATAATAACTGCACAAAACTATCTTCTTCTTATGCCTTTAAATGGGTTTCTGTTGACAAAGTAGAGCAGATTCGCCAGTTCAATAGATCTACAAGTCATTAATCCTCAGCAAATTGCTACCCTATTTAGAAACATGGACACATCATTTTTCCTTTTCATATATAAGGACATTGGATTCAAATATATATATATATATACACACACACAACTAAAATGAATGAGGTAAAGACAGAAAAAAAATAACCTCAATATCACTATATTATGAACTTTTCAGTATCATTTTCATATTAAAACACACAAACTTTTTGAGAAAAACGAAAAAAAAAAGTAAGTCATTCATTGGTGTCATACATTTTTATCCAAATTCCAGCAGTATAGAGGAATGATCCTAAAACTAAAAGCCGACACTGCTTGTGGTACAGTGCGCTGTATGTGGCGGCGCAGCCTGCCAAGGAGCAGAAGCAAACCGCGCGGTATGATGATTGGTCGTCACACAAGCAACTTACACTGCAAAAATGTCCTCTGTTACCCCGTTGTTACAGTGGCAGAACAAGCTGTCCTATTATAGAGAAATACAAAATTTTTTACTATGTACAGTACGCATTATTACAACCTACTGTGTGTTCTTTTATTTTTTTGTAAGTGAGAGTCCATTTGCAAAAGAAAGAGAGGAGAGGATTTTCATTTATTTGTTTGTTTTTTTCTGAATAAAGGCGAGTGGTTGCAAAGCCACTGAATGAGGATGTAGATATCCTTCAGCAGATAAACTAACTTCCTCAGGTTTGCACTCCGCATGGTTTAGCTCAGTAGGATCAAGTCGATTCTATTCACTGCGTCCTCGATTTCTGGGCTTGGCTGCAACAACCCAGTTGACTGCTGCATCTCGACACAATGTCATTGATTGGAGAGATATCTGGCTAATGCTCTATATCTGTGTTTCAGTCTAGAAGCTTCCCCTTACGCTAGCACAGACTTTAAAACTAAGGTCTAATCGCGTCACAAAATCAGCTGCGGTAGTTTCCCATTGATTTTTGTATATGTTAGTTTCAAATCTACACGTATGTATATTTGGCAGGTACGTTGCATGTTGCTGATTAATGCACTGGTTAAACACTTGGTTAAATCTACATTTCAAGTTAACATAACGTATCTATGGGAGTTAGAAGACATATGCCTCCTGTCTTCAGTACCTCTAGGGATAAATGATTGTTGGTTTCATTCCCATAAAGACAAAAAAAAAAAAATACAACAAATCCCAAGCCCCGACCCAGACCCAAGAGGGGACAAGATATAGCAGAAACAAAGAAGTGCATACAAATTAAAAAGAACAATGTGATTCTTTAAAAGAGCACTGTTTGCTTGTTCTGTCCTTCTTTTCACTGTTTTTTTTTTCTTTTTTTGTAGTTGTTCCTATAACACTCATCGTTTTTCATTATAACTGTAAGCAGTGCCCGAGAGCACGTAAGGTTTTTGTACCGTGATGCAAACAGTCTGGGGAGGGAGGCGGAGGGGTGGTAGAGTTGGTAATAAGGTAGCAATAAGGATGTCGGTGAGCTGGAGAGGAAGGAGGAGGACGGGAAAGGAGGACGGGAGGCTAGGGAGGGGGAGGAAGAGGAGGAGGAGGACAGCGGTATTAACACTTGAAGAAAAGGCAGGCGAAGGAGGCCAGCAGGAGCCACAGTGATTGAGATACGCAGGCAGAACCGTTGATATCTCGACCGGTCCCGGGTCCTGCACAGAGAAAAAGAGAGAGAGGGGAGTGTTAGTGGCAGCTCACTCACGTTTCAAAACCTACAATTATTTGAATTTTAAAAAGAAAAGGGTTGATAAATATGTAGACAGCTACTGATAATCCACACAGATCCACATCTTTTTTTTGCTGAGTTACAAAGAGTAATACTGGGGTAAATTATCCTCCATTTGCGCCTCCTATCATTCAGCAAATACATAAAATTTAAAGCAAGTGACTTATTTAAATGATCAAGTTGTGGCCTGCCCAAGGATGTGACTGAGTGCAGAGGTTGTTTGGTGACATCTGGTGGCCAAGTTGTGGTAATGACTACTCTTAGTGTGATGGAATTCAATACATGCTGCACACTGATGCGGCAAAACATTGTGACCACCTGTCTCCCTTGTGCCTCCAAAATAGTTCTGACTCAGGAAAGGGACTTCTGAAGGTGTCCTGTGTTGCCTGGCAACAGAATAGGGGCCTTTGGGTCATATGGGTTGGGGGGAGGGGGACTGGATCAGGCTTGTTTAGATCAGTTTAGGATCTAGTGAATTCGGACGCCAGGTGGATGGTACATGTCTAAGGGACATCCACACAAATGTCAGGTTTCCAAGCAGAACATTAAATTGTTACAAGATGGTCAATGGTATTGATTTCACTTGTCACCTTGGTGTATATTTTTGGGTTTGTGACAGTATGTCTTTTTATTTGTCAATTTGCATGAAATGCTAATCTAGAATTTCAAGTCACATGACTTTCCTGTTGCCATGGCTGTGTTGCTATGCTGTTGATGACATCATGGCATTCCGTCACATGATGTCATCAAAGCCAGACACTTGGTCAACTAGGTCTGACATCAAAGCCATTAGAGTGTCTTTGATGTCAGAAAACTATAAATAGGACTTCAGAAACGTCAGAAATTATTTCATATCGTCTGGAAAGCCTACTTCTCATTAGAGCACGGTTGACCCTCGACAACATGGAAGCTACACGAGTTCAAACTCACAGCAGTTATCTGCATCTAGGAAAATCCTGCAGTTTGTGGGAACTGCGCAAGTTGCGCAGATACCAACTCCTTTCCCACCACCGCTGGATTTCCTCTATGATTCCCAGTGACTCTGACACTGGGACATCTGGAGCACCGTTGATGAACGCGACGAGTAGGAAGACCACCAACTACCGTCGTAATCCGGCTTCAGCTCCCAAGAAGAATTCTTCTGGTATGTTGGCAATGCGTAAAAATCACAGGTACCAACTTCTTGCTCACTACCGAAGAATTTCGGATTCCACTGATGACGTATCCACGGCACAAGATGACGCTGGAACATCACAGTGCAAAGACTCTGGCAGCCCCAACCCTACTGCACCAGAGATGGAGGTCAGCTGCACCACCACTGGACCTCTGGTAGAAGAGGAGAGAAGAACTACTACTTCACATCGAAGATACTCCAGTTCTCTTCTCCACAAGGATTCCTCTGGTATGTGGGCATTCCGTAAACATCGCAGGTACCAACTGCTTGCCCACTACCGGAGAATCTCTGCTTCACTTGATGATGAACCCATGGTACATGATCATGTTGGAACATGTCAGGATAAAGACTTTGGCAGGACCATCACTAGAAGAAGACCACCATCTTCATTCTCTACAAAGGATTCCTCTGGTATCTGGGCACTGCGTGCACATTGCAGGTACCACCTTCTTGCCCAGTACCGCAGAATCTTTGATTCACTTCGAGATGAAGATGATGTGTCCATGAAAAAAGCCAGTACTGGAACCACTCAGGGCAAAGATCCAGGAACCGCCACCACTAGAGTGATGGAAACAACTAGAACCTTCTCTGCCCGCTACCGCAGAATCTCCTATCCAGGGGATTGTCAAGAAGATGCCAACGCTGGGAAGGCCACTTCACAACAAGTGGTTAAGATGTCGCGCAGATTCAAGCCCTGCCGTCAGAGGAATTGGAATAACCACAACTTCTCTCATGGTGGGGCCCTGCAGCGTCATCCCAGGTACCGAACACCCATCCATGCGAGGCATGACAGAGCTGCCCATCACCAAAGACGCCCACAGGCAACCTATTACCCACGCTTTTCACGTGCAGAGGTTGCACAGCAGTGGCCAAGAGAACACATCTGTTGTCCCTGCCAGAGTCATCTGAGGCAGCCCCAGTGGTACGACAGTTTCAACTACCAACAAACACCGAGGCCACAGAGACAACACAGAGGCAGATTCCATGGCCCACGCTGGAGATGTCGTCCTCACCATCCTCGGCCTAGACACAACACTGATGTCAACAACATCAAAATCAACAAAGTCTCTGGTCCACAAAGAGAGAAAGAAAACAAACCGTCTAGGGATGACCCTCCTTCTCCAGCTTCAAGCTCTATGCCATCTAGTCCTGATGACATATTGAGCTTGATTTCAGCATACTCAAGAATGAACATTTGATGTTCATGAATATTGGAATATGCTTCAATAAAAAGAAATGAAACTGAAAATGTTTTCTACTAATGTTTTCATTTACTGTCATTTATATTTCCTTAGGTTGTGAGTTTCATATCATATCTGAAAGAAAATAATGAAAACTATTTTAAAGTGCTAGGTGTTATCCAATCATGTGATGGTAGGGTTGGTGATGGTAGCTTTGAAAAATAACGATTTTTTGATGTAGTTATGGTAAAGTGGTGGGTTTCTTATAACAATCTCACACAATCATCCCCCCAAAGTTCTTGAGGTATTTCAGCATATGTATGGCTGAGGAAATACAGTAACTGTAACTGGGGAAATACACGGGAGCCATGAAAGCTTAATCTTCTGCAGGTGACAAAAGAAACATGCAAATGAAGAAAAACCCCTTCATCAAATCACCAGCATGTTTGCAACATTATAAAATGAATGCTATAATGGAAGAAAACAGTCAAATACAGAAACATCAGATTTGTTACCATTTGAGCTCATGAAGCTACAAGCAAACAGTGATATTATTGCATGTTAGCATTGGCGCTTTGCTGGTTACTAGGCTACACTCTGAAATAAGGGTACATACTGTAGTATCTGATGTTTAACCAAAACAATGAATATTTACACTTCTTAATGCTAATTCTAATTTCCATTAAGCAAAATAACACTGTGGGTGTTCTGACCAGCTATCTGTGTGTGTGTGTGTGTGTGTGTGTTTTTTTGTATTAACTCACTGTGCCAGGTTTTCCCCCAAATGCATCACATTAACAAACTAATAGAATCTCAAATTGCTCCATTATATTGGTGAATTGCAGCATGTTAAACTCTCAGGGCAGAAAAAAATGAACCTTATGCGACAGAAAAAGAGACTGCACTGCTCTTCACACCTTCAAGTGTGTTCAACTTTTTGGTCAAACCTCGATGATGTCACAGCAGATGTTCTGCTTTGAGAACTCCATTTGGCCATGCCACATTTTTAATTTTTTTGTAGCATTTCACAGCTTTTAAGCATTGGCAGAGATGTTTTCATTTGAGTTCAGTCTCTGCCAGCTATGGGAAATATGTGTTTATTGGTCTGCATTGTTTATGGTGCAGTAGGTACTCGTGGTATGTTGTTTGTGTGTCGCACAGAACCAACAACTGTTGTCTGTACGATCAGCATGTGGTGTTCTGAGTGCAGTGAACTGATATCAAATTTAGATGTTGGGGACTCCACGCCCCTCTATCTCAGACCAGCACTGTGCCAGTTAAGCTTTGGAGTGCAACATGATCATTGAAAGCAGTTCAATCAGGCTTTTTTTTGTTGTTGTGATTCTGTGAAATAACAGTGTGTAGATGTCTGACAGGTGTGTGTCTGAAAAAGATTAAAACTGAATCAAATAAGAATCCAATTATCTCCTGAATCTCTGAAGAGCTTTCAGCTTCTTCTGGTTTTTACAAGCACCGCTCAGTCCTGGATGTTGTCGGCAATTTCCATATGTGCTCATAAACAAGACAGCTCTGGTAACAGCTAGGGAGACTTGTGGATTTGCAAAGTGGAGATCAAATGGAGATCCACAATGTGTGTTTGCTAAAATGTGTCTCTGTTAAAATTTTGTCCTCAAGTGGCCTGTGACGCAACCAGAGATACCACAAATATTAATATGCTTATCAGTGTGGCTCAGTTATTACAGACATTCAGATCTCTGATCTATTTTTCACTTCAGTGAATTGGAATACGCTACTATGTACATTTTCTATCATTATTGGGAATTTTTATTTTTTAGTTTGTGGTATATTTCCACCAAGCTGGATGTGCAGCTTACGATGAAAATTAACCATTGTACCAATTCTGTCAAAGAGGATTAGGACAATCTAAGAATTATTCAAAGTGTTCCTTTGTTACTCCTTAAGCAGGAGAACTAGGTTCTCCTCTTGTCCCCTGTTCGTGCCTCGTTCTTGCCTCTCTTTTTCTATGTCTGTTTCTCCCTCTCTTTGATGTGTGCTGCAGTTTTGTGTTTGGATAGTCTGTCATCTTTTCAGGTCTATGTGGCAATGATGACGCCGTGTTCCAGATAATAGTCTTCAGATATATGATTTAGTCTCCTTGATTGTCCGTCTGGTCTGCTATGATGCTTTTCTGTAGACACTACATCTATTGCATGCCTGTCTGTCTTTCTACTGAAGGGTTTTTTTTTGAACAAAGCTGTAACCGTATCCTATATTGGATATATCATTTTCTGGGACCTCTGCACCACCTACATCAATCTACATCTACAGTCAACACTTACCTGAAAACCTGTTGTATACAATCTGTGCCCCCATGAATTTAACCATGCCAAAATCAGGGAAGGAATTTTGAAAAGGCTACGGTAAAAATATCATCTACGTGGTTATGATACAAAATGGAAAACAAAACCAAAAGAAATGGAGAAAGGAATTATTAGAATACAATGCTATTTTTGGTTCTATAAGAAGAAAGTGAATTCATTATCAATAAACTGGCATACATACTGATGTATCAAATATGACACAAAACAAAAATCATATGTGTATATGGTTATCTTTTTTTTGGTATTATTTCTTCGATATTATTATTAAATAATAATAATAAATTAAAACTAGACTTTTTCTACTACTTTCCATGTCAGACTTCAGATGGCTCAGACAAATTCACACCTCAGATTATAAAATCCCCTATGGCAAATATGTGATATTGGTCTTCATAAATAGAACGTTCTTTTACATGACTTTGACTAAAGTTAAAACTCTGAAACGGTTTCTTACTCCCCCGATCTACAAGATGTCACCTTCCCTTTTGAGCCATATTCCGACATGACGGTCATGCAGAGCTTAGGATTCATCAAATGACTAAAACCTAATACACAGCAAGAGTCTTCTCCTCCTACTAGCTTCCAATTGCTCAGCAGTACTCAAAGCCCAAGCTTTAAGCTGCTGTGAGTCTACTCTCTGTGGATTTTTCAGTGATTCTGAAGGAAATTAGGTTGATAGAATTAAAACTACAAAGTCCGTCAGTTTCCCCTTGAAACTGATTTGAGCGATGGCATGTCCAAAAAATGCCGTGAAGGTTATTCCATAACCTTGCTGTGATGTTTGGTGTAACAAAAACACATTTAACATTTTTAATATCCCTAGCAAATAGAAGAAATGTGTCTACTCACTATAGAGGAAAAGGCTGGCATTCTGGATGCCCAGTCGGTTTGAGGCCACACAGGTGTAGTTTCCATAATCCTCTTCAGTAACATTGGCAATCATGAGAATAGTGGTGGAGCCAAGAATCTGAATATTGATGCCCTGGGCATTGGACAGCCTGGAGAGGAGAGACAGACAGACATTTTAAGCAAGCTTCAAAAAGTAATGAAAATAAGAGGAGTAAAAACCAGAGGGGAGTTAGTGACATTTCAGGTAAAATAAAAAACCCTGCAGTCTTTGAGCAGGTAAATGTGAATGAAAACTTTACAAGAGCACCATATTAGTCAATATTTTATCAAAGTGTGCACGCTTTTCTGATTAATTAGCCACCTCCTTCTAATATTAGAACTGATTATGAGCGTTTCAGCGACACTTTTCCTCAGTGTGTTGTATAGTTGTTATCTGGATGAGGTGTAACATCCCACAGACACACTCATCTGCTTCTCGACACTATACTGTCACACCAAACACAATCTCTTCCCAAAATACACACTGATAATGTGTTATTTTCAACAAAACATGTGCACTTTTGGTTTTATTTCTTCATGTATAAATTATATTTTAATAGAAATCTGGAAAAAAAAGTAAATAGTGGTGGGTTTGTTATTTCCGCTGCGACTGAGGGCAAAGGTCTTCAGATAACAGAAATCACACAACTAACGTTAATTATATTCCATAATGAGTTATGATTTCGTGCTGGCAATCACTTCTCAACAGCGCGGGGTCAGTGTCAAGCCAGTAAACTTCCCGAGTGTAGGCGGGATTGCTCGGAGGGGGAGATAAGCCTCTCTCATTTTGGAACAAACCTCTTTCATTAACGGTTTGACACAATGCTGCAGGAAGCTTTCCTCGACCTTTGGATTACCCGCAGAGCGAAGACAACAGGATGTGTCCCTGTCTGTGCCATGGATTTTTGCGTTCATTAAGACTTGTAGTAGCAACTTGCACGGATGTCAAAAAGACTGAAACTGAGAGAAAATGTAATTAAAAATGTCGCTTGGGGAATGTTTCTCTTTGGAAACGTACAGTACGCAGCAAGTGCAGTATTTGTAGAAATGATTGTTGTTTTTTGTCACTACCAACTAAAAGTGATCCCGCTTTTGGATGAAAGATTTAGTATGCTGCTGAGGTCCGGCCCTACACTTTTGGGAGCGCTAATGAGCATCAAACTTCTGACAATCAATTGTGTCAACCTTGAACACTGAAATTAATCAATACAGTTTGCTGACTCAGGCTGTATACCTCCCTGAGGAACTGCTCCTCACATCATTGCAACCAAATAAAACCAACACACATAAAGGCACCCTGCTTGTTCCCGGCTGATTGAGCCCTTTCATACCACGAATGGGTTGGAGTTCATTTAAGGCACCTCAATTTAATCCTGCTTAAGCCGGGCTAATGTGGCAATCGGAATTTGAGCTGGGGAGCGAGAAGTTTTTGCTGACACACACTTAGCCGATAGAAAGTATTAACATAAAAAGGAAAACGCACATCATGGCACAGCATAATTTGGCTCGGTGGGGTGGTGTGGAACTTGATAAAGTGCTGAGGTCCTTCCCGCGGGGACACCTTGGAGAGGCCGTGTGTGTTTGGGTATGAAACGAGAGACCTAAGAGAGGGCGAGTGCACCGACAGTGTCCCCACTCCATCTAATAGCAACCCCCCACACTCCAACGATAAGGCCGGCAGATGATATATTCTCCGGTGTGTCTTCATGAGAAGTGATTGCACTATTAAAAAGGCCTGCCTAGGCACAGAGCATGCTGAGAGACCCAGATAATACACAACACTGCAGGGAGCAAAGAAAGAAGAATGCGAAGATCTACTGTTACAAAAGATTATAGCGAATACGTGATTGAAAGGGAGTAAAGTGACCTAAACAGGCTAAAAGACAAAGAACTCTTAAGGTTTCACTGTTAAAGTTTCATGTTGGCCTTAAAGGGGAACTACTGTTTTTTTTACAACCTGGACCTTATTTCTAGCATAAAATACATTTGTTTACTCACCCATAAAACGTTTGTGTCATTTGCACTCGTTTAGGAAATAATTACATCAACGTATATCCATATAGTATATAGAGTGACTGGGGCACCGAGACCCAGCCTCTAAATAACGCATTATCTGCCATATAACAGGTAACTAGAAATAAGGTACAGGATGTAAAAAACAGTAGTTCTCCTTTAATAGTGTAAGTTGTGAGTTCAAATACTATGTAATCTGGATCCATGACCCCTCAATGTATACATACATTCTATATATTCACTCTATATATTTAATATAGTTTATATATTAGCATTTATTTCTGCTGCCCATTTTAGCTTTAAAAGCGTTGGCACACGCAGATCTGTAGCCTGTAACTTCCCTCATTTCTGATTTCAAGTTCATCTTCCTCCTTCCTGCCAGCTCCGTCATCTGGTATAATAGACTGGAATATATTATCAGAAAAGTTGGCAGAAACTGTGCACGTCTACCTTGTTCCTTAAGGAGTTTCTTTTTTAAGCGCTCTCATCGTTAGTGCGTCAAGCCTGATGTCTCTCCTCACAGGCAGAGGGCAGCAGTGCTCCTCTGGCTATCTCAACAACAATTGTTTCTTGATGCACAGAGCCACTGTGCTACATTAAACCCTTGATTGAAACGATCTGACCCCTCCATTTGGCGGAGGGCAGGCAGCGAGCGTGCTCGGCTGCAGTCTCGGGCCGGTTCAGATGAAAGACCTGAGCAAATCATCAGATGGACAGATTTGATTCTACAGCGTGTGGGAGCATCTAAAGTAGGTTATCACTGCCAGAGAAAAAGTGACAGGCCTGTTATGACTCAGGGCCGGTGATAAATGAAATCAAGTGGAGAGTCCTGCTGAGACTTGTAACCCGCAGATGATTGAAAACGGTCTGGTGGTTGTGACAGCCATGAATCAGCTGACAAAACAGTAAACATATCTGTCAGTCACATTAGCTGACAGCTCACTTTGGATTTTCTCATGTCAATGGAAGCATGGATGGAGTGATTCACTGCGGAACACACAACCTGCTTTCAAAGATGCTCCAATGTTCAGCAGCTCGTTTTTACCAACACATTTGGGAGGATTTAACTGCTGCAGTGAAATATGGAGTTAATAAAAGCCGACAGTATTTTCTCTGTGCACAACCAGATTTGTTGCATCTCCTTCAGCGTCCGTATAAAAAAATCATGTGCAAAAAGCAAGGTGGCAGCAGCTCCCTCTGTATGACCGATGGCTTGATTGAAGTTCCATCGCGTTCCGCCGGAGAGATAAGACAAAAAGAGCAGGGAGGCTGATGACATCCAGGTATTAAAAAGTTATCACTTACGGCCTGCTGCTTTAAGATCATATCAGTCTCTTCTGAAGCTAATTGGGTCTCTGTGTGCCGTGGAGACTCTCAGATCCAGTCAAAGCAAGAGATGCTCTGAAGTTATGTTTCATTTATGTTTCAGAGCAGGAGCTGCGTTTCATCACCTGAGGAGGTCCACAGTTTTATGTGGATATTGAGACTGACGGGAGATGGATACGAGCGCAGTTAGGCCTCTCTGCTCAGAGTGCTGCTGCCCGGTACGTGTTCACCAGCTCGTGCCAAGCAGTCAGTTTGAACTCTGGAGAGGTCACTCCTTTAGTTTATATTGTTTGGTCAGGTGAGAAAAAGCCGTTTGGAACCTGAAGTTTTGAAAATAACTTTCCAAATCCCAATTTTTTAGCATGTCCAGCCTAAATAAAGTAGCAGCCAGTGCTTTCACAAGTTTCCTGTGTTCTGAATAGGCCATTTCCTGCTCACCTCCATTACCTGTGCGAGCAGGCTGTGCCAGTGAATCAGCATGCACAAAAGCAAAAATAACCCCAAGTGCAAAAAAGCAGTTATTAATTAGCACATGTGTGCGTTCCCTAGTGTGACAATTCAAAATGCTGTGAAAAAGGCTGCCTTCTAAACAGAACCCTTCTAAGCAGCTATGCCATGAGAAGAGGTGTGCAAGCCTGTAAACTTTTGACGTCAATCAAAAATGTCCACTCCACAAGAGAGGGCCGCTCATATGGAGTTTGCTTGTGAACATGGTAAAAACAACGTCGCTCGACTGCAGCACAAGGGGTATTGGAGTTGAATAAGTAAGCACAAATCTCCAGCTACGTGTTAACAGAGTTAGTTAGTGTGCATTCTTGCAGACTATGAAACGTGAATGTGTTTGAAAACATGAAGCAATACAGCTAGACAACCATACAGGATGGTCTTATTCATGGGGCGTCGGCTGGTGAGGGGCCTTGCTGCTTTCAAATGAGCTCAGGTTTACTGGGTTCTTGAGAAAAAAAAAATATGAATTGGAAGGTCCAAGATCACAAGCTGTGATGTGACTGCTGGCGTTTTCATAAAGGTGGATGGTGAGTTAATATTAATAGTATTGTAATTTAGTCATATAGAGCTTTCTTCATAATTGTATAACATCCCAGAGGAAAATGTTAACATTCCCGATGGCCTCATTCTTTCACTGGGTCTTTACACTTCCTTCAGTATGTTACCCAGTCCTTAACATGCAGTTGCATAGCACACTCTCAAGCTGATGTTATCACTCGAACGGCGAACATTTTGTGTACATGTCTTCCCAAGTCTTAACCACAAACTCAGGAATTCTCTTTGAAGGCAGCCAGTGAAACGGCAAGTGAGACAAAGTAAAACGTAGCCAACATCCCTGCTTGAAAAAGTCTGAAGGGGAATAATCTCCTGCAACCCAAGCCACAAAACACACTATTCCCATAGGTACAGTCCTGTATTTGTTTGTCATCTACACAGATCCTAAACCGGTGAGGACACTGACTTTTTGTCTGGGCCGTGCACTTTTAGCATCACTCTTTTTTGCACAGGATTATGTGCAGTACCATGAAGCACACGTCAGACTCACTTGTTTTCAACTAACAGATAAACCCGCACCTGAATAATTGTTATTTCACCTCATATAATGAGTAGTTTTCATCAAGAAATGAGAAAACTGCAGTTGAACATCAGGATATAATTACAATATTTAATATTAAATCAGGCTCCTTTAACTGCATATGTGCGTGCCACAGTCAAAAGCTTGGTAGCAACCGCAGTATAATTTGTAAGTGATTTAAATGGAGATGTGAGGGTGGCCACTGGTAACCTGTGTGGTGATGAGGTTAAACTAATTAAGAGGGAAACAGCGCAGGAGCAAGACCTCACCTTAAGAATCAGGTAAATAGGAAACAACAGGCTACACTGCATTAGCTTTGATTCTCGGGGAGAGGGGCTATAAAATTAACTAGCCAACCGAGGATAAATGATATTATTATGGTCTGTTAACATCATCATCCAAGGAGAAAGAACATTAACATTTTCCACTGGCACAGAGGGAGAGGGGCGCCGCGAACAGGAACATAGCCAAAATCCTCCAGGGGACAAAACAACAGAGATAGATGGAGGTTGGAAACAACAGATAATGCAAAAATATTTCAACGACCATAAATCTTTCTTTTCGAGCGCTGGCATGATAGGCCTATTACTTCCGAGACCGTATCTGTGATAACACTTCTGACAACCCTCCAATATTTTCCACCCAGCTTTCCGTGAACTTTTGCCGTTGTGGTTTGGGCATGAGTGAAATTGCACATCATGTTTGCATGTTTTTCTTTTTTTTTTTTTTTTATCCTTTTGCAATTTTTCAATCATTAGCTATTTCCGTCGAGGCCCATCCATTCCCACACTGTCTCAGGCGGTGAGTTTGCTGCAGAGGCGGGGACCTCTGGGGTTAAATCGAGGGACTTGGTTGTCATTGCCTTAGAATGTCATTACACTTCGATGCTCTTCAAGTGTTTTTCAGACACATGCCTGACACTTAAATTGATAGCGTTCCAGTGAACAGCTGAGTCCGGTCGCACAATTTGCAGTTTCACAGGAGACAGTACAGTTGCGGGAAGCCTGATTTCCATTTTAGCGGAATTACTTGTGGTATGAGAAAGGGGTTACTGAGATTTTCAGTGACTACAGTAGTTAAATTGCACACAGGAGGACGGCCAATCTGTTCTCCTTTTTCTCTCCACAAAGGGATGTGACAGAATCCACTGCTGTCTTATATAGTAATGTTCAGTTAACAATGAAATAACAGCCCAGTGAGAGATTAAGTGGGTGATTAGTCAGTATCAAACTGCACAGATGATGTCATGAAAATAACACTGGGATGTGTCAATGGGACCAGTGGGTCAGATGGGGCAGATTTTTTCAAAGGAATCAAAGAGCTCCATTATATCCACTGGGTAAAATGATACAGAGCAAGCCTGGCACAAAGAACAAAGTGATGAAACTCCTGCACAACCTCAGTGCAGCCCAGTTGTTTAAAGGCAGCTCATATTCACCAAAGGTTACATAAGTTTTTTTATTTTATTTTATTTTTTAATTTAGAAAGTCTCGTTATTCATTAATTGTGCCTTAATTGTGCAATGAACAGTAAACATAAATATCTCTTTACAGCGATCATGGTCACGTCTGAGTACATTCTACGTAAATCTCCTTATCTTGCATTTTTTTGTAACAGGCAACAACATAAATCACATGTGCTTACGTGCCTCGGGGCAAGCCATCTCGAATCATCTCAGATCAAGTTATTTAAAATTTTCTTCATCACATCCCTGTCACCCAGAGCTCTTTGTAATTGTGACTTATTATTATTCATCACAAATTTCAGGACAAAACTGTTGTAATGCTTATCGAATGAAGCTAAGCTCGGGCTTCAGGCGTTTTTATAAATCCGACCCAACTTTGAAATCAAGTTGCGTCATAAACTTCCCAGATATTCTGCTCTCTAATCTCAAACTTGCACACACGCTTAGATTACCGTGCCAGATCGTGGCACATTGAGCAAATCGCTCAATGTGTTCTGAGAGGGAATGCTGTAAATTTACTGAGCTACACTTGAGTCCAGTAGGTGGCAGTAATGCACCTGCAAGCTGGTTTGCAAACCATCAATCAAACGAAAACAAGATGAAGAAAAAACAGAAGAAGAAGTACAGCAACGACAACAACAACTCGCTGAGTGTTTCTGGAATTGTAAAATATAACCAGTAGCTGAACGGAAGATGTCATTTTCAATTTAAATATCCGTCTAGAATCTAGTTTCCAATTTCTCTCTTTGGTCTTTGTGAAAGTACTGACAAAAAAGCTCAGATTTTAAATCTTACACATAAATAACAGTTTTGATTTTAATCTGGGTGGCCCCAATAACTGCACTATCAGTTCAGGACGTTTAAGCTTATCTGTAAATCCTCACATTACCAGATAATCTGGGTCGGACCTCACTACTTCACCACGGGAGGTGGCTGTCCATGAACCAGGGGGTTAGCGGTTAGTGGACGGCTATCCAGAGGGCTAGTGGTTCCATCACACAATTCAGACATACATACGCCTGGCGTACGGTGATCAAACCACCTGGCATGTAGTGGACATGTGGTGGATAAACTCAAGACGTACATTTCCTGTGGTTTCAGACCTTCATTAGAGCATTTCAAAGTGTTCCTCTCCAACACTGCTCCCATTTAACATTTAAAGGGCTGAAGATGTACCATCCAGCAAACAATTACAGGAGATCATTATAATACGCATCAGTCCTGCAGCTGATGTGCTTATTTAGTGATGAGGGACGCTAATGGCTTGTGCTCTATAATGAGTACAAGGCACTAGCTTGCAGCGTGCTTCACTGTAATTTCTCTTTTGATGTAGATCTGGTGCATACAGCTCTGTACAGTTGTATATTCAGTGTAAAAAAAAAAAAAAATCTGAGTTTTACCTTTTTTCATCTCTGTACCATTCAAACTCTGGTGTGGGCACAGCGGTGGCGTCACACTGCAGCGTCCCCATGCGGCCCACCGGAGTCTCCGAGCTCTGGGTTCTCTTTATTGTTGGAGGGTCTGTGGAGTCACATTGACACAAGTGATGTCTCAATACCACGAATAAAAGCAACTCTCATGTATGGGCAATGGGTATGTAAGTCTTAAACTGACAAATCCTTTTCTTTTCAGATGCTAAGATTTTGTTTTCAGAAAAGCCAACAATTGCTCTGTATTGAGAGTGAAACGGATAAGCAGAATGAACTGAGTTTCACTATGTGCCTCATTTAAAATGTCAAATTATATCCCAGTTCTAGCCCTGCCAGCTTCAAGCATCGTTGTAAAATAGATTATTTACTGCACAGCTCAAAAATGTATTGTTGCAAAAGGTTCATCAAGTATATTAGCATTCATTATACTCACATAATGATTTCTGCAAAAATCCCAAAGGCCAGAAATATGTCCCAAGTGGATTAATGTCCATTTTCCATTTGGGATTAAACACTAAAGAATGTTTAGTATTGAAATCTTTATCAATTTTACTCAAGCACTCAGACTTGGCTTAAGTATGGTTTGGGCACACAGCCATACGTGATTGTTCAGATTAAAGAGAATTCTATAACTCCTCTGGGAGGAGCTGGTTTGTGATGTCTCACGAGCTGTTCATCAATCCTAAGAAGTACTACACTCATCAGATCTAGCATGGACCCCTGAAAAGTAATGAAAAGATATAATTAGGTGCTCTTGTTTTGAAATTCTAAGTGTCTCTCAGATGCTAATGTGGTATGTGAGAATTACCATGAATATGACAGCTGCAATCAAAGCTGCAGGTTTTCTTTCTTTCTCTTTCTACCTGGATTCATATCAAGAACTCTGAAGAGCACTCCAAAACTTTCAGGACACGGCCTTCACTCTCAACCACGGTATATTCTACATGCTTCTACGCTTAACTCCAATCTTGACTTTTACAGGCTTTCATCTGTTGAGTGGTTCGTCTTGTGGAACGCCTGACATTAAATGCAGCTGGAATATTGATCAGAATTCATTTCTAAATGCGCTGCAATCTGTTGTTACTTACAGTTGACGACCACGTTGACATATTTGACATCAGGCGTGGCGACGTCATTGCTGGCCTTGCATTCATAACGACCCGCTTGGTTTCGCATGATACCTATAATGTCCAGGTACTCCTCTCCGTCTAATGGCTCCGCTGGAAAGATAGAGACAAAGGAGTTGAAGAACAAAGGTGGTGATTGTAAAAGACACTGAAAGAGAAACTGATTAAATCAGGATTTCTTGGATGTGTGGAATGACACTAAACCATGAAGATCATTTCAACTGTGGCAATTGTTGGTGATGGGTATTATAGGAGGCCCTAGTTTTGGCAGTGTGTTCGGCACCACTGGCACTAGTTTTTTGGTGGATTTTCAGCCAGTTCCGCCTGAATCGGCAACAAGTCAGAGAGAGACACACTCCGATTGACTGATCAGTTTTGCAAACCAGTGCACCAGAACAGAAACGGAAGTGACAAAAGTAAGCAATGTAACAGCTCAGTGGGTCTGCACAGAAGGCTTTTCTTGTCATCTATATCAAATCTGAAGATTCAAATGCACAAATATTTTCCCAACTGATCAGCATGATTCGAGAGAGGACAACTCTGTACGGCAGTTTGTTTGCGTTATGCAACTCTTTGGCCCAGAAACAGGGGACATGAGGTGATATATGTTCGCCTTGACTTTTTTCACTTAAGACAGTCAGCTCAACTTAGCACGAAGACCGGAAACAGCCAGCTTTTGTTCAAATGACATGGAGTCCACAGAAAACCAAAGTATTTGTGACTTCTTTTCAAGATCACTGAAATGTCAAAGTAATAAAGTGAAAAATGAAATTGAAAAGGAGAGCTTGAGAAACAGGTTTAATCCCCTTGCTTGCATTGTTCCCATGTGCCACTTTGTGCTTGTGGGATTGTTAATTTTAGGAAAGTTTCAAACATTCACAGTCCCTAATGCCAGTGGTAAGTAGGTGTGTGTGTGCTCTTGTAATGCAGTGTTTCTGGGGACCAGTTTTTACACCATCAGAGTGAGGACATTTCTGCAAAGTGAGGACATGTTGACTGGTCCCCGCTTATTTGCAATACTGTTTGAGGGTTAAGACTTGGTTTTAGGGTAAAGGTTAGACTCAGGTTAGGGTTAGGATGTGTGTGGCTCTCAGCTGGGATGGTTGGGATTAATGCATTACGCCACAAAGAAAGCCATACTAATTACATTGTATGTGTTTGTTTGTGTGAGGTGGTTCTGTCACTGTTCAACCATCAAACAAACACCGTAACATAAATTCTTGAGCAACTTGCTTTTGATAAAGTGATGAATAATTAAAGCAACACTATGAACAGCAGCCTACGTATAGCCTCAAATTGCAGTTGAACAGTTTAAATTTCAATTCAGGTCATGCTGTACCACTATGACTGACTTAGATTGACTCTATAACTGAAGGCGCAGTTAATATTTAACAACTTGCTAAGCTGACTTATATTAGAAGCTTTGTCTGAAAGCTGCAATTAACAGAGGAACGACATCTGCAAATGTCAGACAAAACATGTGAACAAGAAAACCGCAGAGACTATCAAACTGATATTTGACTAATTGTTTAATGAGAAGTCAGGCTAATTACCCATGTCAAGAACACGGTGGCTCGATGTCTCATTAGGAAATTTCTGCCAAGACTTATTAGAGATCTATGGGTCGGTCAAGAGGAGAAAACAGACTTTGATGTGCACCCATATTAATTGTAGATGATATTTCATCACATCTGGAAATAGGAACTAGGGGTTTGGTGTGAGGAACTATACCATTATTTGTGAAATTACAATTTACCATTGTTAAATGCGTATAATTGCAATTAATTTGATTGAGATATGATAACTTGGCATACCGTACAAAGATGAACCGCAGCCATTTGACTTGAACATCCATTCCACACAGATTTCAATCTAATAGATTTCTTTCTATCTTTTTTTTTAACTTGCACAAAGTTAATAAGGAATCATCTCCTCAGCGTGCCAGCAGTGCAGATCTCATGATATTTCTCAAAAAGACAATTATCTGCACTAAATGAATGGAGTCTCTGGGGACATGGGAAATGTAATAACTACTATAACATCGACTGATACTTCCCTTAATCTAAGAAAATAAGGAATGATGGAATCTTGGCAGTCGAAATAAATTGCACAGAGGAAAATCTCTGGGGTGAGTGGGGAAAATGCGCTGTTTGTAAGAACAGTAAATGTCAGTAGTCTTTGCTGTGGGCAAGTTCACGCTCCTGTTTCAAATAAGGCGCTGCAAGCTCTGTGAAACCAAAACGCTGCAACCTGAGAAATGAACCGGCAACTTCGGAGACTCCGATATGGGAGGTTATTTGAAAAGAGGGGTTTTGGTTTGGTGAACACGCATACAGTAAATGCCGTTTTAAGCCATAAAGCTCACAGAAACTATGAGTAATACAGAAATGCACTTTGATATTCTTGGCTTTTATATATGCCGTCAGATAGCTATAAATTTGGATTTAGTCTCAGTGGCTGAAAGAGATAAAAGAGCAAAAACTATGCTACACCAAATTGATTTCATAATGGAGATGGAGGTCAGCTGATACAGCATTATTCCATGTTGATTCAAAGATCAGTGAGATCACGATCAAAGTCTACAGCACATCATACTCAGCTCTCCCTGGACAAACTGCCCGACCTGATTGGAGACGTATGATTGAAAATTGGCTGCCATGGAAATTCTATTGAAGCTCTCTCCTTCAGCACTGTGGTGCAGGATGAAGAGGGAGAAAACCAGGTGACTGCAAAGATCAAAGAACAGAGAGTGGAGAGGAGAGGAGAGGAGTGAATTCAAATGAGCGACTAGAGGAAGTGGCTCGACATGTAGAGGCGCAGCAATTAACTGTCAGTAGCCTAACATGGTGGGTATAAAGAGCAATTCAGTCATGAAGGATGAATGTGACAGGGTGCATTGTGTAAAGAAACAATTACAATACAACATTTCACGCAGCTTTGTCTATGCACACAAGAGAATACAGCTTCCTGCACGCAAAGTGTGCGCTTCACATGCTATCTATTTAATGCAGCGTAATTAAGATAGATTGGCTAATCGCATCCGAAGGGAATTGATATGAGCTTGTGTACAGTACTGGTGCGTGCATACGCGCATTTGCCTTGCGTGCGCGTGGGGGCGTAATGTCTCCACAGTGAGCAGGAAGCCTGCGTGTATGAATTGGAGTGAAGACGGATTTCTTTGAAGGATTTTCAGGGAGCACAGAGCGCAGTGACTGAATCAAAGTGTGCCCATTAGAAAAGCCCCATGAATCCTGACATTACACTATATTATATCATCACATTTCTATGCTAATCTGGGTAGAGGAGGGGGAGCGGGTGGGTGGGAGTGGGAGGGAAAGACTGCATTAAGTAAGGCAAGGGCGAGGAGAGAGCATGGTTTTTCCAAATGAAGCATTTCTCCTTTAGTAGACTACATCTGGAAAAAAGTTAAAATTTTAACCGTCTTAATTAGCACAGAAGCCCTAATGAGAATTTGGTCATGTGTAGGAAGTATGGTGTGTAACGGCCATAGATGGCGACCAAAGTCATTAAGATCCATCCTCTGCGCACCATGAATGTCCACACAAAATTAGTTTACAATCGATCCAGTATTTGCTGCGATATTACAGCTATTTATGAGCTTAAGGAGTCTGCACACCAAGTCTGTTTTTGTTACATGAGACTGTAACATGTACTTTTGATGAGTCAGTCCTGTTTATGACACGTCTACGACTCGCAGCTTAGACCGATAGACAAATAACAAAGGTTTGGTTCAGAGTCACCTTTCCCAGCTCTAACTTTAAGCTTAATCAAAAAGGAAAGCTTTCAGACATAAAAGCGGAAGGGGTGCATGCAGCTTTCCAGATTAGGTGGCATTGACCTGTTACATCTAGGGTCTGCCTTTTCTTTTGATACGAAAGTGTGAAATTATGCCAAGCTACAAATAGCTCTTTATGGCCTTCAGAAAACAAAAGAGTTGTGGATGTCTATTCACATTTTTATTATTATTTTTAAATAAACTGTTCTGCTGTAAGGAATATTATCTACAACGGACGTTAATGTCGACTGACTGCCACTTTGTCCAGCCCTGGCCACGCAGCAACAACTTCAACCTAAAGCTGACTGTTAGATTGAGAAAGAAGCATCCCAAAACTTTCTTCACAGGATCTGGAGGTAACTCTCGCAACTGCTGGTGACAAATTCCATGAGTCAGAAAGAGATTAGAGAATATTAGAACAAAGTTTTCCAGTGAACACAGAGGCAGAGACTAAGCCTTTTGGAAGAAGGTGCTGTGGACAGATGAATCAAAGATAGAGTAGTCTGGCCAAAGAAAGAGTAAATGTGTTTGGCACAGACTAAAGAAGCTCATTCTGACTGTGAAGCATGGTAGTGGAAATGTTATGGTTTGGGGCTGCTTCGCTGCCTCAGGGACTGGGCAGCTTGCATTCATTGACTCAACCATTAATTCAGCATCATCTCAAAGACTGTGTGAAGATAATGTGAGGCCGTCTGTCTCACACTAGCAAACCCACCAAGGAATTGCTCAAAAACAAGAAACAGAAGATTATGAAACGGCCTTGACAAAGTTTAGATTTGAACCCTATTGAAATTTTGAGGTGGGCCAAGAAAACAACGAAACATAATATTATTTCTCCTTAGGCTGCAATGGAGACTTCTGAGACTTTGGGAATACTACTTTCTCCACCAAGTAATATTACATGTACAGAAGAGTGTTTTGTTGTTGAATAAATTATTGGACGACTGTCCTTACCTTTATCTTAAGGCACTGTTTTAAAGAGGATCAAATGTTTGCTCTTCCAATTACAGCATGTCAAAAAAGGCAACGAGTCCCTACTGATAAGTTTTTACATGTCTGTACATAATAAGTACTCATTTTTTACTTTGGAAACTCTGCTTGAGTGAAGGCTTTTTTTGGCACCACATCCTCTCTATGTTCTCAGTCACACGTGCACAGATGTACACACCAGCCACCTTCCACCTGTAGACCTAGAGACGCAGGTCTGTGTTTGAACCCCTGCCAAGCCACAGCGCGATCGGCGCACATCTATTGATTACATTTCCACCGTGTTTCAAAGCGATTCTCTCCAGCTTTCACCTGGTAAACTTGGAGTGGGGGGCATTTAAGTGTCAGCAGCCTTGAACCGCTTTAAGAATAGAATTCACAATGAGCAACGCAGAGGGAAATGTGTGGCGGAAAGCATTGTCTGTTTTCCACTTTGAAGGAGTAGCATTGCCTGGAATAGAAACGTGTGGTCGTACGAGGGGTTTTAGAGCTCTGAACTGTGGAGTTTTGCCAGATAAAGCATCCTCCCGTCAAAAATATACACTGAGTGTCATTTTCCTATAAAATATAACGGTTCTACTTTACATTGAGATGCAGCTTTCATTTTTGGTCTTTGTAATGAGATATTCCATTTTAGATTTTGCACATCTACCTATAAAATGAAAATATTTAAAGATTATCAGAGGGAACTTTACACCATACCTGCTAATATCTAAGCTGCTTTTATTATTATATTCTTTTAGGAGCTGTTAAAAAATAATGCCTGTGTTGTTTGAACTACTTTAAGTGTATCCCCTTGTCTGAGATACATGGAAAAATGTGATTACTGTGTACAGAGCCCGTGTAGTAGCTGAGAATTACAGGAAACATCTGCGACTGATTAAGTTATGCTGTCGACTGCATTACGGCTCCCTGCAGCGGAGAAGTGATGGTCTAAGTGATGCACTTGAGCCAGCTTGTCGAGCAAGCCATTACCATTTGAAAGCATATAACATTTTCTGGAATACCAATTGAAAAAGTAAAAAAGTGTGCAAAACCTTTAGTGGTTGTGCTTGAATGGCTGAGCAGTGAATGTCCATCACTTGTTGTTTTTAATGAGTAGAAATTCAATTTGATCTTTCAACTGCTATTTAACCCCGTTTTGGAAATCAAAATTGTTTTTCTGCCATTTTCTTATTCGCTATGCAGACTAGTCCTGGCCGCTCTGAAAAGACAATGCATATAATTGCCCACACATTACACTGCTGAAAGCCCAGCGGCCTTTGGAATATGCAACAGCGGGCTTTTGGAAGCTGAGCTGAGCAGTCTGGAAGAAGTTCTGAATTCTACGTGCCTGCTGGATACTGATTTGCATTGCACTGGCAACTTTTAAGTTTGTGTGGAACAACTACAACTTTTCCATGTCAATTAAAACACTCTGTAGGAGCGAGGGACGGCAGTTGTATGAACGCATCAGGTCGCATCCTGCAGGTCCATACATCCTCACGTTCCTCCCTCCTCCCAAAGCAAGAGAGGAGAGGGAGGGACAGATGGAGGAATGTGAAGCACAGACCAGCAACTTCAACTGGATTGTGCTCATTAGCATATTCTCATGCATGATTCACCAGCATCACTTTACCACAGTGCGAAACACTACATTTATGTTCCAAATGCTAATTTATGTTAAGGAGCTGGTTTGGGAAACTTCAGAGTCAAGTAGCATAAAAGACCCCGCGACATTGTTTTTCTTTTGTCTGCATGAGTGTGCTGCTGTATATACGTACGTGCACACACCCATCAACGCTGATTGGAGTTTCAATGACGTGTATGTGTGTGCGTGTGTGAGCATGTGCGCATTTGTGTTTGGGCAGTTGGTGCTGGCTTTATCTAACACCCTCACACACACTTGCCAACTATCTTTCCATCAGGAAATGCAGTGATTTAAATGAGAGGTCAACGCATAATTACTAAACAACTCTCCTCATCAACACGCCCCTCGCGGTGCAGATAATTAAAACATGACTGGGCTCGGAAACTGAACGAATCTTAAGCTCACTTATGACTTTATTGACGATGTGCTGCCAAAACGAAACACACCGTGAAATGCAAATATCTATCTGCGGGGCAACACAGTGCAACACACATCTTAAAAGGACTCGCTCAAAGATCAAGTGATTTTTATGTGTCAAACGTCGCTTTTAAATAACAGATATCCTTTGATGACAATAAATATCTTGCACTTTTCTCCTCTCTGTTAAGGTGAAATATCTCTAGCAAGCTGCAGTGTCTCAGATCCTTTGAAATAAAAGTACCAAAATATCCTAGTGGGTCTCCCATTGTTAATGTGCTGCGTTTTATCACCTGAATTTTAAAGTGTTATTTTGCTTGACAGCGGTACTGCTTATCAATTCAGTTCAGTTCAATTCAGTTTTATTTATACAGTGTCAATAACAATACAAACTGTCTCTAGGCGCTGAACAGAACCCAGGCTGAAACCCCCAGAGCAAACACTGAGGCAATGGTTGCCTTAGAAAGACGGCAAAAGAAACAAAACAAAGGAAAACCTGCATGAACGATATCTTTTCTGCAGCCTGAGGAGAAAAGAAGAACTTCCACTTCCATTCACAAGCCATTGGCTGCCACCGCTGTCAGCAGTGCAGAAATAACACAGGTGTTGGAGCCAGAAACAAGACGGCTGTTTATTTGCCGCTTCTTGAGCCGCAGAAATGATGCGCACAGCGAAGCGGTGCAGCCGTCTGCTTCTCTGAACGCTGTCGCTCCTTACTCTGTCTCATTTTCCCACTCCCTCCTTCCTCTCCGACTCCTCGCAGCTTCGGTGGGGTACCACTCCTTGTGGCCTGCCGCGTGGTCGCTTGCCCTATCCAAGTCTGAGGCTTTAAATGAGATTAATTGTTGTTAAAATAACAGAATAGGGTTTAGCGATTGAATTCCCATGAAGGGGGAGTTGGGTTGTCCGCTTTTTCTTATACAAGGCTGATAAACGGATCAAGCCTATTGTTGTGGGAAGACTTCTCATTACTGTCTGGGTAGATTCAATAGGCTTGTGTTTGCTGTGGGAGAGGAGGCTTTGTGCTGAGCAAAGAGAGCAAGGTCAGGCGCGGCGTATCACCGCTTACTCGTCTATCGCTGTTTTTATCTGGCCTCTCTCCCTTCCCTCGTCTGTCACGCACAAAGAAAATGTTGTCGCGTGTACACCCATAAGACTCTTAACTACGGTGCTGTGTCTCATATGCAATGCTGGAGGTTCGGCTTTAGGCATAACTGTCGTCGGGGGGTACACGTGGGCCAAGGATCTACCCTTGTCATGTGCACATATCACTCCACACGACCATGACTCTATCATGTTTATATTCCTGCTGAATGTAACACCAGCGCAACGAATACGCCAGTAAATCACTTCACTCGTGCAATGCGCGTCTTAGTTTTCATCCACTGTATGACAGATGCCATGGCACACGGGTAGAACTATTTTACAGTGTCCTATTTTCATAGACATTTAATTGCCTTTTCAGGGCATTAAGACTATTCCTGCCGACAGCGGTTGTGAGAAGAAAGTAGTAACATGTTGAGCCTGACTCCTGATGTAACAAATTTGCAGAACACTTTACTGGCAGATCAACCTACAGACAGATAAAAACTGTGAGGCCAAACTGAAGACCAACAAGAGGTGTCTTAACCAGTTCCACAGTCTCTAATTTGAGAACTCACAGCTTGTCTTGATCCTTTCACGTTGTAATAAACGTATTACTGTTGGTTTACAGCCCCTCCGTGTGAATGCTGTCATTACTGGTTAACATTCAGACTCTGTTTTTGGTATTTTTAATTGGTGCCCCATCTTTACTTGTAGCACACACACAGCCAATGGCACACGAAAGTCAGTGGCACAGTTTGGGGTGGAAGTTCAACAGACCATCGACTAGGCTTCAGAGCAGACGTGCTGCGGCACAGCTCTCAGTCCATAATAATGTGAAGCCTCTTGAAAGCCCTAATCCTCTTTGGAATAGTGGAGAGATGAACGTCTTTCTTCCACAGGACGCAGCGCGCCCTCATTTGCGGAGTGCAATCTACATCACATCTCATCACTTCACATGCAGTCTTTCATCGGCGGCACTTATAATTAGGTTGAGTGCTGGCGACTGCAAAGGCTGTAGTATATGACTGCTGTCATTTTTATCCTCATTATTTTATGGATTAAGTAGCTTTTGCTGTTTCTCTGCTCACTTATTTAGATTGTTGCTTATATTTGTCAGGTGTCTCCTTCCTACGAGTAAACCTCCTTCATCGACATCCTCACTGTAGCAACAGGTGCTATGTTGGCTTTTAGCAGCGAATAGAGGGTAAATCAGGGGCAACAGAGACACAGCCCTTGTCTCCTCTATCTCCATTCTCCTCTGCTCTTGTTTCCTTAGCTTGTGCACGGATTCAAACCTGAAACCTTCAAAATCACGAGTTCAGTTCTACTTCAGGCTACTGCCTCCCTGAGGGGCTGTGCGACTCGGGGCTTTCGAAAAAGTGCTTATGGCCAGGGAAAAAAAAGTGCTGACTTTCTGTACAGTTGTGACTTTAAACAAGTGTGAGCTCCAGTGTTCAGCCAGCCCTGCAGTCACTGCACCTAATGAGGGTAGGCAGACGAGGGGCAAGCTGTGCTCATGATGTTCTGCGCACGGCGTGACAGCAGACTGATTTCAGACCAGCTGCTGATGATGCTGATTGTAAACAAACAAGTGAACAGTGACAGTCAGCAGATCTGAGACCTGCTGAGAGACGGATGAGCAGCTGTCTTCTCGTGCTTTTCCAAAGGGCTGGTGGTAAACTGATTGTGCGTGTGTGCGTGGCCAACCACCCACGCAAACACACCCACCCACGCACACACCCGCACACATTCTTGCACACAGCTGGAGATGTGGAGCTGGAGGTTTGACCCGGGTTGCTCTGACAAGGACCTGTCACCACCTTACACTTCACTCCCACAATCAGCAGGCTTGTCAGCTACACTCTGTCACTGACAGCTTGGGACACAATGATGTGTGCGCGCGCGTGTGTGTGTGTGTGTGTGAGTGACTCCCACCTAATCTGCTCACCCACTCCTACTATACAAGACTTGCAGTTACTAGGGCACCTATGTATCTGCACTCTTGCCTGCTCCACTCCTCCCTCCTGAGAGTCACAGATGTGTGTGTGTGTGTGCGTGTGTGCGCACACACGTGAGTGTGTTACGCCGTTCCATGTCTCTCCGCAGAGAGTGAGTTGAGGTGCAGAGAGGACTATTGAAGTGACTGTCACACTCTGCCGAAAGAATAGATGGGAGGATGATGGAAAGTGAAGGAGACAGTGAGGGTGAAAATGAGGGAGAGGAAGACAGACAGACAGCTGAAGATAGATAGACAAATAGTTGCCGAGAGGAAATGGGAGAGAGCTTTCCAGACAAGGTGACAGACCTGGGCAAATTTTCCCGAGCCCGTGTCTTGGAGCACGGACGATGTTGGCGAGGCCGGCGTGGAGGGATGTCAAGGGCACTCAGCATCAAATCTCTAAATGGCTGCCCTGCCAAGCACTGTAATAAAAGGGTTATGACTTCAATATTCAGCGGGATCACATAGCGTAGGAACGTGGGCTGCGGTCCAAATCAATTCATTTGGACAGATGTCTTTGTTGCAATGAAACTGTTGGGGTAGATTCATAGCTAAGCATTTACAGTTAGCCGGTGCTATTATCCAGAACCCCTTAAGAATGTGTTGCTCAAGGACACGGCGGCGGTAAACAAGACTGCTGATGGACAGGTAATAGGTGTTGAGGAGCTTAAACTGATGATATTTTGGTTACAGGATGCTCTTTATAGCCACTTGTCCATTTTGCCGCCAGGGTGCTATCGTAAAAAAGTCAATGCTTCTTTATGACTCGAATTTAAATCACGAGGGTCTCTCTTTCTTTCCTCACTGAAAACTCCTCAGATGTCCAGATGTGTGTGTCTTTGCTTGAGTAGATACGAGGTTCAATGTGGTTGTCCTCCCTGCAGCGCCGAGTGACTGACAAACCCTATTACACCAGAGAGGTGAGAGGATCTTGAATGCATAATTGAACATTAATTACCTACTAGAGTTACTATAACTAATGACAAGAATGACTGCAAGTCTAATGAAACTGGCCATTTGCATACTAAAGAACCATTACGTTCTTTTTTTTCTCCATCCACTGGCTTTTTCTCCCCCTTCCCTTAGGACAGCATAACTTCTACAGCTTCCTCGTCTCTCCAGCACTGTGTGGGTCCTCCTTGTGTCATGGAAAACCAGAGCCAGCCAGAGGGCATGCATTTTTCATACTTGTCTGACTTCTATTTTGGTGGTCTGGGAGGCGTGCGGGGAAGAATTCCTTGCTTGACCAGCGGTTCCATTTCTTCCCTCATCATGCTCGATGGGGCGCCGCCATTCTACCAGCCTCCCACCACCAAGGGGTTCCAGCCAGCCTACAACCTTTAGCCACGATCGTGGGAGACTTAAAATAAAACACACGCTTGGAATCAGCCAGCCAGAGCCACCAACATCAACATACCCGCAGGCTGAAGGACACACATGTGGCAGGAAGGGTCTGGGGTCTAGACCACAGATGTGCACTCAGCCTCTTTCTTACACAAGGATACTGTGCTTCTCCTCGCTCTTTTCTTTCATCGCCTTCGGTTCCTTCCATTCCAATAAATATCTCATCACTTCTCCTTACCTTTCCCACCCCCCAAGTTCAGGCTATTCAATCAATATTTACAGCAGCGCCCACACAGAAGCAAAACAAAATTGATTTGATAAAAAGTAAAAGATCGCATTCTAGCTTCCGCATACCCACTGTCTAATACAGGTGAAATCTACGCCACACTGCCTCTGCAGACCATATTATATGCTGTCTGCACCCCAGATCTTCCGTCTCCCTTTGTGGCTTCAGTAACTGTGGTCAGCAGAAGAAGTTTAATGAGCCACCTGACGGATGTGTTGCTTATGTTTGCCCTGTGGTCTCTAGTAATCTTAAACTGAGCTGATTGCAGTAAATATTTTTACTTTTCCATACAGCGCAGTGAAAGCATAAAACTTTAACAGCGCACATTAGCCGGATGAAGTCGGTAATGCTATTCATTTAAGAAAGATTTACGTGCCAGAGGGCTTTCAAGCACAGCAATACAGGCAAATGATATGACAAATAACACCCTTCTCTTTTTTTCAAAACTGTCACTTTTGTAAGACACATGGCAGAGCTGGTGTTCTGATCTGACTGACATCCCTGTCAGCAGGATGGCATCATTTGGCGCTGCTGGCCAGCACTACTGCAAATCACTGTTGAAAAATAAACCTGCCACAGTGTTCTAGTTGTGGATAGTTTTGGTTTAAGCACAAAATGAACTTGGTGAAGTTTTGGGAAATATAGCCATTGAAAACACTTGTTGCAATCTAAATTTTCATTTAAATAACTGTTAAGTCGCTATCTGTCAACAAATGAGGTAACGTAATGGTGACGGGCCATATGGCCCACTGATTTCTATACTAATATTATTTAGAACTGGTTGACATTCTCAGATAAATGCTGTATTAAATTACTGCTAATGGAATATCTATCTATCTATCTATCTATCTATCTATCTATCTATCTATCTATCTATCTATCTATCTATCTATCTATCTATCTATCTATCTATCTATCTATCTATCTATCTATCTATCTAGTCTACTGAACAGGTCATTGTAGCAGTCTAATGAGTACTTTGTTTGTAAAGTCCACATCCTTACTTATAATTAAGGATCTCCTGCCTCATTGTCATCTCAGATCATGCTCAGAGGGCTGTAATATTTACCAAGCCGCGGTATTCCTCATTGAATCTGATAGCTCTCTGCAGTCTCCACACAGCGTGTCCAAAACTCTCTGCTTCAGACCTGCTCCAGGAAAGTATTTTAAGAGCGCAGGAAAATTCGTTCAGCTCAGTCCCACAATGACTTAATTACAAATGTGGCTCTGTGATGTGCAAGCAATAACCTGCCTGACTTCTTGTCTCAATGACAAACATGAGCAGTTTCGCTGATGGAGTCTAATTATGTATGTATATACACTCATATCCTCAGCACTCAAACTGCTCTTTCTGTTTTTCGCTCAGTCTACCAAGGATGCCATTAAGAAACCAAACACGTCAGTTGTAATCTAATTAGCCTTATGATAACCAAGGAAAAGAGGCTACGAGAGAGAGAAATACAATTGCGGAGCGCTTTGTTTCAGCCTGGATGGTCCCGTAGAAACAGATGATACCCATAATCAATGTAGACACCCTGAGAAATATTGCCATCAACTATCACATAAACAAACCCTAGGCTGGAATATGAGTTTAAAACATTTGGCAGAAAACCCTCCCTTGCAGCATTAGAGGCGTCATTTCTCACTCAGGTTGTTTAAATAGTATGGGATTGGGTTTTATTATTAGGCCCCGAAAAAAAAAAGAAGAAAGTTTTACAGGCAAAACTTTATTACAGACATAATCCAGAGCCGACTGTTTATTGGCTTCCCAGGATATTATATTCAGTTTGGTTACAGACTTTTATAGTTTTGTCATTTTGATTTAAAACTGACTGTTGTTTTTTTTGTGAGTTTTGAGATAACATGGTCCAGACTTCAGGAGTATTCCATACAAGTTTGAGAGCTATCCATATCCGGCACACTGTTGTGGAATAGTACATAATGTAAATTGGCCTCTAAATGTGAAAGCATGTCTCTCCAGGCCATGCAAATTGATGCTCTTTAATAATTTATAAACAGCACAATAATAATTTCTATTCTACATTGTTTCATCTATCTGCCAGACCAACATTTCTAGGTGTTACCTTGTGGATTTAAGACTATACAAGAATGACTTTGTGAGTGATCTCGTCAGTGTTTGGGGTCATGACAGTTTTTCCAGACTGAGTGATATTGGTGATATATTAGTATTAGGGTTGTGATTTGACTGAGCCTGGGGATATGCATGGTCAGGAATAAAGAATATTATAGTTTTATCTTGCGTGTGTAAGAATGCCACTGAGTTTTCACACATCCGTGCACAGCAACATGCGCATAAATTCATCGGTCCGATTGTGAATATTCATGCGGTTATGCAAGCACGAGCTTCAGCCAGGCTTTGGCACTGGTGCAAGTGAATCACGGTTGACTCACAGTCTAGACACTCAATTTGACTTTTAAAAAAATGGACTTTAACTTATAATAATAAAATAACTGGGAGATAATAAGAGATTCTGGGCGGCACAGTGGCGTGGTGATATTAAATTGGCTGTAGGTGTGCAAGTGTGAGTGGTTGTCTGTCTCTCTGTGTTAGCCCTGTGAAAGACTGGTGACTTGTCCAGGGTGTACCTGGCCTCTCGTGCAGGGACAGCTGGGATAGTCTCCAGCCCTTATAAGGTTTATACATATTGTGTGCCTTTGCTTGCTTATTTAAAACATACCTTGCACTTATAATCTCAGTGTAGGTTCCATTATATACGTGAAAATGTGCTTGAACTGGATCTTACTCATACTGTAGAATTAAGGGTTGACTCCAGTTCAGACTTGAGTTCTTACTTTGGCTGGCACTTTTTACTCATGAACATCTGTGGCCCCAGCAAATAATTGTGAGCCTCTCTAACTAAGCGAAGCGGCATTACCGCCCAGGCAGCCAAAGCCGTGAAGCTGTAAGAACGCGGGCTGCCAGACATTATTATCTCTCTCAGCGGTGCCCCACACACTCCTGAACCGGGTTATACTCATGAATTCCAGGTAGAACATCGCTCCAAAACAACAACGCAAATGTAACAACACTGCCAGTGTTTGCAAATGTCGTCAGGCCCCCATCTCAGGAGCTACATGTCCGTGTGAACATTTACACGATCTGATCCTGCTAGGACGGCGACAGGATTTTTCTTCTATCACACTGTTTCAGTAAAGAATACAGACTTGTCAAAGGTGGCCCTGCCTACAGCTTCCTCAGTAAAATATAGACAAAGTGAATAATGAAAAGAAAAGCTACCTTATAGGAATATACAGCACTTGCAGAGGCGCGGTTATTAAGGCTCTAGCCTGAGAAATCTGCTATTGGATATTGCTTTTTCCTTCCCTCTAACCACGTTTTCTCTAAACAAAAGTTGTCTAAACTTACAAAAGACCTTTACCGCCAGTAACTTTGTCAGCCACCTGAACTTTGAAGGCGTGCGTTCAGCTTTTGCAGAAAGAAAATAAAAAGGAGCTTTCCGCTTTCACCACAGTTCAGCAAAGCAGCCAGTCAGATCCACATGGCACGCCGAATTAGGCTGAGCAAATCACTCCGCTCTAATGCAAATAGACTTCAATGGCAAGTGCACCGAGTTGTTCGGTTTCCAGGTGCAGGAAACAGATGTATTTGATAAAAAATGTCTGGAGTGCTGACAAAGTGACGCAGTAATTGATAAAGACACCGAAAACAGAATGGTTTTCAAACAGTGCGAGGCTGTTATCGAACTGAGATGTTGTCAACTCAAGCATCTTCATCCATCACACCAGAAACTTATCAGCAGTTGGGGACATTTATCTTGTCTCTGAAATTGGATTAAATCCCAGAGCAATATAAGTGATATTGTTGTCAATATCTGAAGAAAGCACGTATATGGAGAGATGTGGCTGTGTGACAACTGTGTGTGCTACGTCTGTGCTTTAAGGCAAAGCTTGTGCTGAATTATGCGCTTGTTGTAAGAAGGAGAGCTTTCTGAGTCACAATGTTGACATTTGGATGATGTGAAAATCTGGCCCACCGCTGGTCAGACGCCTATACTGATGCATGATAATGGGTCCTGATTGCACGGGTCTTACCTGAGGGGTTGAGCAGCCGCCAGGTGATTGCTGGGTCCGGCCTGCCGCTGGCCAAACAGCTGAGGGTCACGTTACTGCCCTCATTCACTGTGATGTCTTCTGACACCTTGTAGATGTTGGCTGGAACTGAAAACACAAGAGATGAAAACAAGGTTAAGTATAAGGAGATGAACATTCCTAATCTCAGACAAACTGCGGCCCAGATTTGTGGAAGTTTTATCCATCCTTCTCTAAAAGACAGTTTCACTAAAAAAAAAAAAAAAAAAACTCTAGTCGGCCACAATTGATACTTTGCAGCCATAACAGCTTTTGCCCTATCTTTACAGACACGATTGGTATAAACATTGTTAAATGGAAACACAAGCTGACCTTGATTGTCTCGGCTAAAAGGTAGAATTCTGCAGAACTGCTATAGCCCTCAAAGGTTCTTACAGTAAACTTTCTCAACCCAAGATCCAACTAAGCAATTTAATCTCCTGCCCCGGGACCAGAGCTCATGAAAACAGATTGCCTCTCTTGTCATGTGGGACCCCACCAGATGCTTGGCACAGACGCATAGCTTCAAGAAAGCGGGATTTAATATATGATTCGAAATGCAAAGGTGAAAGACAAGATCCTGTCCATGTGCATGCGAGCGTGGCACCAGTGTTTCCTTTCAACATACAGCATGTAGTGCTTAGCGATCACGCTTCCTTGCAATCCCCCTCTGCTCCTTCCTCCCATCGCTCCCACACAAACAAACATGGGGAGGAGGGGGAGATGGAGGGAGAGGCTGTAACTGTGGCAAAAACATAAAAACAACAGCTCAGATGAATTAAGAGGGTACAGTCAGCTTTAAAGTCAGAGTCAGCAGCTAAGATGCAATCAGTCATGAAAGATGCAGGGGGCATACATCACTGTTTTCACAAACCGTGGATGAAGTGGTTGGGATATTGTATATGCAAATATGAGGCCAGAAACACAAATAATGATCAATGACTTAGAGCATGATGAATGTGCCATCATGCGTCATGCGGGCAAACAAAGAGGAGTACTTTGTGTTTTTCTCTAAAACTGCGATGTCTACTGTTCTGTGATAAGCTATCTTCTCATCCGGAATTATAACAAATGCCTGTAGAGTGAGATTTTGTAGAAAAGTGGGGAAAACGAGAAATGTTCAGATCGGATAGATGAACACTGAGTTCTCAATAAATGAATGTGAGACTTCAGCAAGTAAGATGTAGGTCGGGGCGGTGCAGGGGACCATGGCAGTAAGCCTAGTCGGTATGAACGTCTGAGCTCATGGTATGTGGATGTGCTGTTAAAATGAATCTGTGCATGGATATGATCAGATCTTACTAGACAGCTTGGCTACACCACTGCAGGATGAGTCAGTGACGGTGAAGCATGATTCCCATTAGTTAATGCAAGTGTAATTTTAGTGCTCCCAATGGAAAAATATCCTCATGTCTGACACCTGGAAATTTGTCTCTAATAGAAATGGCCCTTCATTTTCAAAAAGCCCTGGTTATTGTAAAAAATGAAAAGGGTGCTACTTGTGAGTCCTACTTTACATGTAAGAAGAGACACGGCATTCTTGAGCCTGTGTCATTTCACACTGGTGCATGCGAACGTGGGCATGATCTCACGTCGCATTTAGAAAGAGCAACATTGTATTTGACCCGCCTAACCTCTAGGTTTACTTTCCTGGACTTAACTGATGTGTTTGTTTCGAGGTCAGCCATTGTTCATGCAGCCAGATTTATAGTCCAATCTCGACCTGCATCCAGCTCTGGCTGTGAACCAAACGCATTGATACCAGCTAGTCATTCAAAGTCAATCTGTGAATTATACACAAACGTCCATGAGTGGACAAAAGGCTTGCTAGACCACCTGCCCTTTTGTGACCCTGCCTGAACAAATTCATGAAAAGCTCTAGGAAGCGATTCAAACTTTGCACCAAAACTTAAACAACTCAGTTGTTCATGGTTTATTTAGGGTTTTCAATATTTTACCTATCTATCATGCATTATATTTTGGTGTGCTCAAAAAGAGTGTCATGAACCCTCTCTTAGGCCATGTTCTAATATTGTACAGTATTAACATCCATCCTGGGGATAAGATGACGTGAACACACACGTGATCATGTTGATGTAGGATGAGTCACGTGGAGTTAGGTTGACTGTTTCTTCAATCACTTGACTGTGTATTGATTTACCTTTATTACTGGAGATAATGGTGCGTATGGAAGCTTCCAGAGGTGGAGTTATAACTTGTCTAGGCAGAGATCAATAAATAATCATAACTCGTGTACCCAAGTCATGTCGCACATGCAAAAAACGGCGCTATTAGAGACAAACGGTGTTAAAATATTCTACTGCGCGCCAAATAAGATTATGTACATAGAGAGCACAAAACTGAGATCGGATCTTAAGAGCTGAGTGGAGACGCATGTTAATGGTGTGAACACAGGTGCTAAAACCACTCCTACCTGATTGAACAATTCTCCAACCTGCCTATGGTTCCTCTTACACTCTCAAACTGTAACATCATCAGCTGTATGTTGTATTTGCATCATCATCGTTCCTCCTGCTGTTCTCTTCTCTCTTTTCTGTCTCTACCCGGCTGGCCATAGGCAGATGGGTCCCTCCATATGAGTTGGGTTCTGCTCAAGGTTTCTTCCTGTTTTTTCTTGCTACCGCTGCCTCAGACTTGCTCTAAAGCGTCTCGAGACAATTGTATTGTTATTGACGCTATATAAATAAAATTAAATTGAACTGAGTATATGTGTATGTGAGTGTGAATGGTTGTCAGTCTCTGTGTTGGCCCTGCGATGGACTGGCGACCTGTCTCGCCCGATGACAGCTGGGATAGGCTCCAGCAGACCCCCGTGACCCTTAACAGGACTAAACAGATATAGAAGATGAGTGAGAGTGAGTGAACTGAATTGAATTTCCCAGGATAAACCTTAATGCAATGTCTGAACAGGACCTTAGAGTGTACTGACCAATTGGGTTTCACTAGTGTGGTTGCTCAGTTCCTGTCTCGAGCACAAGTCAGTCTATTTTGCCTTGGCCTGCTTTAAGAGGTGGGTACAGACACCGTTTAGTAGGACACAACATACATCTCATCTGAATGTTAACGCATTGTTCTGCTTAAGATTGCTTTAATTCAGCACAAAAAAATCTTGAACCTGAACACAGAACAGTGTGACAGGGGAACTGTGTGAGTGTTGCGAGGCACAACACGAGACAACAATGCCTAGTATGAATAGCCTAGAGCTCATTCTCCAACAGACTGATCCAGCTTCGCTCCCACAGTGAACGCTATGGGACCTTCATACCCTACTCAGTCCAGCTGTGCAACAACTCACCCATGTGTACTGGACAACTCCAACTTATTAATGTTAATGCACATTATTGCACCTTATTAATCCTTCCAATGTATAGAATGTATATTTACTTCCGTCTCTATTTCTTGTAGAGTTGTTCATATGCAAAGTTTGCACATTTGTTTTGTTTATACTTGTTTATTTTGTTTTACTAGATTTTTACTTTATTTTTTCTTTTTACTTGTCGTTCTCAAGAGTATTTTTAATGTGCAACTGAGCTACTGGGACCAAGAAATTTCTCTTGTGGATGAATAAAGTAAGTCTAATATGACCCTAATTGCTACATTATGAAAAAGAAACAGTGACACATGTAGCAGGGGGTGATTTTCAGTATTCAGTATTGTTTTGCAAATGAAATCATCTGTCTTAAACCCACAATGGTTAATTAGGCTGAACAGTCACAGTTTTATATTTTCTAAACTGCATACTAAATTACTTTTGTTCCCTGAACATTTATGAATAACTATTACTAATTTGAAAGTCTATTTTGTTTGGCCTCAACACATCCATTTGTAAACTAAATTTACTATTGTAGACACAGAAATCCTTGTTTAAGTTAAATATAATCCTGCAGATTCTTTGATGCAGTAAATTAGCCTTGAATCTTTTTAAGATGGATGACGTACTTTGAAGACCACACTGGTGTCTACGTCATCATGCGTCCTCACAGAAAGAGAGCCCTCTTTCAGAGAGCATGTATAGACGTATGTATACTGTAAGTGTGGATTTTTTTTTTTTGGGGGGGGGGGGGGGGGGGGGGGGTTGCAAAACAGTTAAGGCTGTGTAGGTTTAATCTGCAGTGCAATAAAACTTAATTGGCAGATTAGAAATAACAATCTGCAATCAATGCACATCAGGTTCATAATTACACCCACCTGCCACAGCATTAGGTACAATAGTGAAGACTAATGCATTCTAACAGGCTCCAAATCCCTCTTTATGAGTGTTCAGTTCAGTTCAGTTTATGCTGAAACTGAGCCAGAAAGGTGGTAATTCAACTGGATGCTCATTTTGGAGGATGTGGTTTGTGGTGCTGTTAACCTGGGTTGAATTAAAACACAAGTGTGTTATTTAGCCATGCTCACTGACTAAAATGGGGTTGCCAAAACATGTGTTGGTGCAATAAATTTATTTCAATGATAGTACAAACGACAGTCTCTAAAATCACAGCAAGAAGGTTCTGGCTGACTGAGTGGGGTGTCCAATGACAGCTGGGATAGGCTCCAGCCCCCTCGCGACTCTCCAGAAGACAAATGGTTAGAGAAAATGAATGAATGTTAATTAGTGTACCTAATGACCTGGCAAGTGTATTTAACCATCTCAGTCACTTAGTGATACGTGACCATCAAGGTTTATGCATTACCTGGTTAACTCTGTCAGCAGCAGGACAATCAGTTGTAAAGAGCCACTGTAAACGGTAACAGACTCTTCTCGCTCAACACAACTGTTGTCAATTACAGGGCATTTAAACCCCAACTGCTTCATTAAGTTACTTTGTGGCCCACGCGGTAAAGATTGTGCTGTAGCCGTGCTCCTGTTGTGGGTGTTACCCCTGCCAGCAGGCTGTTTGGCTTCCTCTTGCAGCGAGGCATATTTCCAGTTTTACACCTTCAATTTAGACTCCTATCTAAAGCCGATTTAAAGACTTAATTTGGTTTCCAAGAAAGAAAAAAAAAATTACTGAGGTTTTTGCGTTGACCTCACTGGCTACACAGTGAACGGAAACACATGGAAAATCTATGCTGAAAGCATCCCAGGAAGCCAGGCGGCAAACACATTTGCAAAGCATACGTCGAGCAGGGATTCATATGCTATTTAACTCTAATAGGACTTGCTGTGTTGAACTGAAATATAGCTGGCCCGTTCCTCCACATCGACCGAGTTTTCCAAGACACGATATTTCAATGTTTGTCTCTTTCAGATTGTTTTTCCAGCACGGGTATTATTGAAGCTTTGTCTCTGTACAGCATCGCTAACAGTTTTCCCCCAACAAACATGTCTCTCCCGGTCTCTCTCCCTCCCTCTCTCTCACACACACACACACACACCCACACACACACATAACATATCCCCTAGTAACCCATCTCTCTAATACCAACTGACAAGCCAGTCACAATTGTGCCAAACAGCATTTTAAATGAAGTCATACAGAGTTATTGCTGCAGTCAAATGACCAGGCCAAAATGAAGATGAGTTTTCCAGATATTGCAAGACAGAACAGGGAGACGGCGGCGCGAAGGCACTCGATTGAGGTGACAAAGAACCCAATTGGCTTTTCCTTTTTTTTTTATCTTTTCCTCCACCTCAAAAACAACCAATGTGAGGAGTTGATTGGCTGAGTCGAATGTGTGACTGGAGAATTAATCCTCGGCAGCACCGATATAAATGGATCGGGGTGGAAACAACCGCTCATACTCTGATAACCCTGACACCTCTATAAGTGGGGGGGAGAAGGGGAGATGGGGTGAGAAAAGGAGAACGCGATGAACAAAGCAAGACAATAGTGAAGGAAAGAAGTGTGAAAGACATTTCGGCTCTTGCCACCATACAGTGCCTGGTGTCCAGCTGTCAGAAGTGGAGGGAGAGGAGGGAGAAAAAAGGAGTGAATTGTAATCTTAGTCATAGGTCAGCCTTCAAGGAACAATGGTGGAAAGGGCAGCTTTTTGAAAAGTACTTTAGCACTGCATCAGCAGGCTGGATTGGTTCTATAGAGGCACACTGTAAATTCTGCTGTTTCCTCTTTAACCAGGACTGGGCAATTTATAGCGAAGGCACAGGCTTTCACACGTACATGTACACTCCTAGCATTACACCTTGGAGAATTTACACTTATCATTTCTTTTAACATTCTCCTTTTTCATCCAAGGTTATTTCCATTCATAATCAAACCCCACACTGCAGTTTACAGGGACACTCAGGCCACTTCAGGTTTCACAGGTTCTTCTTATAAACAACAACAACAACACCAGGCTCTCTGCGGCTAACGGTCTCCTATCTGGTTCGGCTTTTCAAGCCCTCAAAAATTAATAGACGTCTCATGAAAACGGCATAAATACACTGCCCTTGCTTTCAACTCCAGTTTCAAACTTCAAAGAATGAAAGACAGACGCGAGAGCTAAAGACAGAGAGTGAGACGGAGCAGAGAGCGGCAGTAATTAGGAGGGAGTGTGATTGTGTTTGCAGGTTTTTGCGCATTAACTGTGAGCCTGCATATTGGAGAGAGAGAGAGCGAGGGAGAGAGAGAGACATAGAACCACAGGCAGTTATTTAATCCATGTGACAAGCTATTCACAAAGGTGCGAAAGGAAGGCAATGAACTTGTACCTTTGTATGATTAATAATTCACTTTCCTTTTATCGCTGGCTAGATTTACAGAGACCTATTATTTGCAACTAGTGTCTGTTTCAGCTATCAATGCAATAATGTGCTCAGTCTTCAAAATGATAATATGAGGTGAAAAGCGCCACATATTGGCCTTGTGCATGGCTGCAATAAGGGGCTACGTGTTAGGACCAGCTATTATGAATACACACAAGCAGCCATTGAGAAGCTATCATATTATATATCATCATATATGAAAGGACGGTGGTTAGGGATGCCTGTATGGCTCTGGGTGCCTATGGCTACCCTATCCTCAACAAATGGATGGGTTAAGCAGAGAATAAATGACTTGTATTTGTTAGATTTGTTCACACATCTACTAGTTATGCTGAAAATCCAGCCCAGTGTCTCTGGGAGTCACTATGGTTCTCGATAGCCTTGAACCTTTCAAATATTAATATCACTGCATGCTCTTTTTGTAAATAGGTTGGTAGAGGAGAATGGTAGTGTGCATCCAGTTCTCAACTGTCACAGGCTTTTCATTTTTCATTTGCACTGAATTTGTACCATAACATTAACTATGTCGTATTAGCAGTGTCCCTGTGCACATGAAAAAACCTCAAGATTTTGCAACGTTGATTGAAACCAACCAACTTTTCCTCCCCCAAATGGTCTAGAACCCATTTGTTGGGAACTGATTAAGTTCGGGCAAAGATCTGCCGGACATATCAAATCGTTTGGGGCGGGCTTTAATTGCTGATGGACAGAAGAGTGTCAGATACGTGGTCACACACATCACCTAAGTGCCACTGGGTTGAATATGGCTTGTGTTGGAGAAGCGAGTTGTTTATGGTCCTCTATCGCGTCCATTGTAAAAGATATTGGCATCAAAAGACGACAAACAATTAACTGCGATTAAGCCTTTTGTCAAGAGTGCCTTTAATCGCTTAATGTTGCGTGCGTCATTGCACTGACTGGCCGTGGGTGTACAGTTGCGTGCAGATGAATTTCTTTCTGTGTACTGGTTGAAACACACTCCATAATGAAATCCCGAAGGAGTGGTACCAGACTCATATTCTAATAAAAACTGAGACTGGTATTCTGATGAGAGCTGAGACCAGCTTAGCCAGGCAATAAGGCTGATGTTGATGTCTGTCAAGATTTAAAGAGGAAAGCATCAATAGATATGTTGAAAATATATGCTGCTCCACACTTCCATGAGCACAAATATGGTCATTTATCTTTGCTTAGTTTGTTTGCCATATACTGTATGGTAAACAAGGTGCTTATATAAGGCACTCAGAGCCAAAATGTAGGACAACACGTTTTGCAAATGAGCAAACAAATAAATAAATAAATAATGGAGAAAGAAGTTACGATACTGCTAAATGTGATTCACTTGTGACTCACAACCACTGTGTTTGATTTGGGACTTTCAAAAGAGCCTTGTTCAGTTTAACAACAGCCACAGCATGGGGGGAGACGATAAATGCTGCAAACACTCATAATGGAAAAGGTAAAAAAAAAAAAAAAAAGTTTTGAGACCAGTTTGACAGTTGCAGTGTAGCAGAAGAATTGCTGGACAGAAATGCAGCAAGCTGATGAATTGTGTTTCAATTCACAATAACTGAGTTGTTGTATTGCTGCTTACATCTGCCAGGGCCCTGCAGTATATCTCTCTCGAGAATGTAATATTCAGAAGTACTTTTTTCCATCTCCCACGCTGCAATTCTCTCGCTCTGTACTCCCTTTCTTACAATCACAGTTGTTATATTCTCTAACGTATCAAAAATACACCAACATGCTTCCTTGGTCCAGCTCAAATACAGGCGTATTGGGCATGAAATTAGCCTCTGAACAGAAGCAGGGAAGGCAGCACGTAATACAGGATGCAACCTCGCCCACCTGGATTCTGTCAGATTGCTTTATAGTCAAGCTAAACTGTTCATTACGATTCAAGGATTACTGCAGCAAACTCTGTTCCACTCCCTGGGACACATGCAGGAAAGAGTAAACAACAGAACAGCTTTGGGCTTTGACTGTGAAATTCATTCTGTTACCTCACTACATCACAGGCCATTGGTTAAAACACACAAACACATGTGAATTTATGGTTTTTATGAAAGAAGACTTTGCACATATATACACTGTATGTTATAATGATATATACAGAGAGCATAAAAATACTAGGGTGTAAGAATAATAGGTATTCAATACCAATCATTCATTCATTCATTCATCTTCTGTAACCGCTTATTACGGTTAAGGGTCATGGGGGTCTGCTGGAGCCTATCCCAGCTGTCATCAGGCGAGAGGCGGGGTACACCCTGGACAGGTTGCCAGTCTAGCGCAGGGCTAACACAGAGAGAAAGGCAACCATTTACACTCACATACACATACAGCCAATTTAGAATCACCAATGAACCTAACCAGCATGTCTTTGGATGGTGGGAGGAATCCGGAGGCCCTGGAGAGAACCCACACAGACACAGGGAGAACATGCAAACTCCAACCTTCTTGATGGGAGGCATCACTGCTAACCACCACGTCTCTGTGACGTCCAATACAATTCAATAGTACTACAATCCACAGCCTTCCAATTGAAGACACAGTTGAATCAATGGCTCTCACAGTTATTCTAAACAAATGCTGAACACCATAACCTTCATGAAACTAAGAACTGGCAAGTAACTGTGCGTTTATATGTATATACATATATACCATATTTAGAAGCAGTTTACAATTCAGTCCCTTTATATGATGTTAAAATCTTGTTCAGCGACAGTCATTTTTACTGTCAGAGGTTCTGTGTATACCATTTTACATGTTTTCCATTTTGCCCCTTGGGCTCATTTCGCTCTCCTCCGACATTTCCCCCCCGCTGGCTCTCATTGTGACATTTGGAGGAGTGATGTGGCAGCCAGTGCAGAAGAGGCGTGCGATTATGCTCAGCTAATTTGAAACCGTTAAAAGATAATCAGGAGAAAGCAGCTCTTTAGCTTTCAGTGCCTGAAAAGGTTTACTGACAATTACCTGCTCTCTATAAACAAGGTCAGCTTAAAAACCTCTGTTCCACGGGCCCCAGAGAAAGGACAATGTAACCAACCAGTTTGTTAAACAAGCACCTGCTTCACCTCAATGCCACTTCATTTTTTTCAGCGCACACTTATGTGTGTTTAAGTGTTATCGTTTCCTGCATCTTGGCACTTTGACCTCACGAGCAAATCTGTTATTGCACAAACAGGAGCAACAATCAGGGAAATTTGAGCATTCAGGTGCTGAAAAGGAGAAACTATTATCTTTTTCTCCAGATTTGGCTATTTGAAGCCAGAGAAAGAGGAGAAGTACACAAAGCCCAAGCTCACACAGATATAATTGACAAATCTCCCACACAAAAATGTTGCACCCTTACACATAATATGGCTTTGTAAGGGAGTTTTGTGAGAGTAAAAAAAAAAGGCCAAAGGGAAGCGAAGCAACCAGAGGAGAGAAAGGCGGAAAGTACAATCGGCGTGCTGCATCTCCAAATGTCTGCAATGTGCTTGTGTTGATAAAGAATATATCTCTTTAACACTGAGCCTTGCGGCTGAGCTGAAGCTTCTAGTCTACTGAGTCACCCCAACACACTGGTATACTTACATACAAATACTGTAACAAACACATACTTTGTTCTCCATAGCTGATGCGCCACGTTCCCGTGCAGTGTGACTCATTGTTAAAATCCACAGTTGATCTCTTAATTTATTCATGTTGACATTGATACTCAATGTAATGACAAGATGCATCTGCAATGCATGAGTGGCACACACGCAAACCCGAACGCAAACATTCGCCCGTACGCTCCACCACATGCAAAACACAGAGGAGCACCGATCTCGTTTGATCCGAGACCTCGGGGTGTGTTTCCTGCAGCGACACACTCACTAACTCCTCTCTGCCTGGCTCTTTGGGATCAAAATAGAGAGAATACATAGGTCTGGGAATAGGGGTAACGCTGCTGTTAGGAGGAGGAGGAGAAGCTCAAGTGACCCCGGCAGTGCCGGTGGGCCTCCCCTCTGCTTATACAGTCTTGCGTATTGGAAATTCTGAGGGGAAGAAGAAAAGGCTGATGAGAGCAGCGATGACAGAGAAGAAGACACCTCCAGTCCCTCATCTCCACTGTAGCCGTCAGCAGCAGCAGCAGTGCTTAAAAACCCAAGATGCCTGTGAAACTTTCAAAGGAAGCACCGGATGTGAGACAGATGCAATGGCCTGCTGGAGGCGACGGAGGAGTCGTTCTTTTTTTCTCCTGAAAGAGGAGGATTTTCTTCATTTCAGATATGTAGACATCCCATTACTTGGGGACACCAAGGTGATTAATTAAGAAGATGGTTTTGTACTCTGTGCTGAAAGGGTTTTTCTTCAACAAGAGTTCCGCTAGGGCATCAACTCATTAAATCACACCAACATGTAATTGGTGTTTGCACTGAGTGAGGGAAAACAGGAGGCTAAAGAACAGTGTAGGAGCAGTTTTGCTAACAAGATCTACACAGGCAGCCAAGGAGGGTCAAAGAAATATCTACAAAAAGTATTTTTTCCTCCTAAAACCAACTGGTGGCAGCTTCTGCCCTTATGAAATATATCTATGATTATATATTCCATATGAGGTGTAATTCTTATCTCTGCCTAACGGATGTGCCTTTGTAAATCCTTTGCCTCCTTGAGAGCAACAGCTTTTCGCTTTAAGCTTGGCATTCACAAAGTGTGCAGGACTTGCCAAAAAAAAAAAATAGAAAATTAAAAGAAGGAAAGCAGATTTTGCGTTCAAGCCATCACATGATTTAGAGGCTTACAATATCATACTGTTCATGATAATGAGAAAAAAAAAAAAACAAAGATGGCGAGACAAGCGAAACCCAAGGTTAGAGAATCTTGGCTGCAGCGGCTCCTTTCCCTCCACAGGTACCATTTCTTCAGCCGTTTCAATACCTATCCCTGCCCTTTTGCTACCTCACTTCCAAACACCATCCCTCATTATGTCACTTCGTCCACACAAGGGTTACTGGAGTTCACGAGCCCTCCTGCAACTGAAAGACCTATGCAGAGCTAATGCAGTTTCATTTAATACACACCTCTTTCTATTTTCTTCCCAATGGGAAACCACCATCATCTCTACTTTCTCATTCCAAAGCCATTTCCTGTGTTTTATGATGCAGCTGGTTCAGCAAATACGTGGATCTGGAGAGTCAAAGGTTGCTGTGCAATTCAGATTTTTCATTTTTATGTGTCTGTCACAACTTTTCCATTAAGAAAAATCTAATTTCCATGATTGCGTTCACTTTTATTTTACTTTTAAAACTAAAGGGTAATAATAATTTCATTTTAATTTCAGTCAAGTCATCCAAAGTTTTTAACAGAATTAGCTGTACTGCACCAATCCAAAAAAAGTTTGTTTTATGACTTTATATGAAATGAAGTGTTAAAAAACGATCATAGTTCATCGTTAGTGGCAAAAACCACAGACAGTATCGTATTGATTTATGCAAACTAAAAGTAAAAGTGGAAATTTAAAGCTACAACATACTGTCTCTTTGTTCACTCAGACTTTAAAAAGGGGTCTATCAAATTGCAGCTTGAGGTCTTGTGGCATTCAGATGGCCTTTCAGCATCATTCCCCAGATTCCCTGCCGGTCCTCGAGGAGGTTCTGTGGAAGTCACACCAGCAATCAGCTCTGACTAATCAATACTACCTGATTTGTCCCCATTTGCTACAATACACTGAATTAAAGTGCACCTCCAAACGTGTATAGCAGGAGAGTGAATGTGTGTGTGTGTGTGCGTGTGTCCATCACCAATTCAGACCCCTCCCCAGACTAGAGGCCTCCAGAATCCTTTGTTAGGAACCATTAACTTTTAACCCGAGTCTGAGTCTATACGTTCTTTATTTCAGTCTGCAGCCTCGATGGACTCTCAGCACAGTAACGATAAACGAGCAATTAGATGGAAGCGCACAAGACACTACACATAATTGTATTTAAAGAGATTCCCATACCCAAATGCACTCACTAGACACAATAAAAAGCATGCATTTTAGGCGTTGCCAACTGAGGCACATACGTAACACACTGCAGATTATATGAGTAAGTAAATTTAACTTAAATAAATCACTGCTAATAGTTAATAATAATTTCATAGAGAAAAACAAATATTAAACTTTGAGTTTTTAGGAGGTTTCTTGGAAATTAAAGCCCTGTCCATGTATAAAACAATTCACTTGGTCCATATTCTCTTGAACGTAACAGTTCAGATCAAAAGTGGACTTTTCAGGCTCTGGTTGCCGAGGTAACCCTCTTGAATATTTCTTTAGCCAAATGTGCCCGAAGGAAACAAGCAGAACATAAACACATCTGTTAGATGTAATGCATGATGATGGTGTAATTGATAAGTCAGATATTTCTAAGAATTTGCAGGATACTGTTGACAGAGACCTTGAGACACACAACAGACAGCTGTATCGAGCAGTAGAGGACATTTTCAACAGAGAAAGAGCAACACTTCCCCCCATGCCGTTCTATTATAAATCACTTTTAAATGCAGACCACAAAACCAGGAAGTTGATTATTAGATGACCCCAGAGAACCAGGAGATGAGACATCACGGCTCCTCCTGATGATGATAAGCATCCAAGTGGGGATTCCACACAGAGAAATAGATACCGTAAAGCTTGAGATTCTATCCTCACTGGAGGAATCAGCTGAAATCCTGAATTAACAGCTCCGGTTTGTAAGACCCCTGAGGAGACAGTGGGCGCGACTGCTGTATTTACACTCCAAAGGTAAAATGAAAGACAGCAGGAGACGACGTCTGGCTCACAGGACGCTGACTCCAAGTGTCATCTCTGAGCCTCCACAAACTCCTTCACAACAAGCGACTGGGCTCCTTGGCGGGGCCAGAATGTCACCTCTAGCATTTTCTTTTCCATACATGGCATTACATAGAAATGAATGAAGCAGCTTTAAACCTGAGATGTAAGACACGTGGTGAGGAAACATCCTTCACCCAATAATTGCGGATAAACTGTCACTCGACGAATAGGGCGATTGTGTGGGTGGGGGCAGGCACATGGCACGACACAGAGACACTAAGTCTCTGACAAGACAAAACACTGTGACCGTGTCCACATAATGTGCTGCTGTGGAAGCATAAATCTAGCTTAACACTGGCATTAAGCTAGATTTATGCTTCTGTTCTGGATCTACAACATAGCCTGACGTTCACCTCCCCAGAAATGTAACTACACGTCATGGCGATGCAGACTGCAACAACTTGTCCTAAATGCGTTTTCCTCCCACACAACATCTACTCAGAAGGCTGTTCTCTTTCTGTGCACTGCAGAGATTTCAGTAAGCGGAAATGTTTTCATAACTTGTATTTATTGCTCAGCCTGATCATTTTTAAAATGAGTCGATCGACCCAGGTACTGAGCAGTATGATCAGTTTGTGACATCCCTAATAAATGCTTACAACAGTATGGGCCACCCAGGCTCTGCACGGACCCATAGCAGAATAATAAACCAAGATTCAATCCGATCCACTCTCTGGCCACAACGACTGACACCTGGCATGGACTCATATAAATATACACCAATCAGCCACACAACATTAAAAACACCTAGGTAGCAGCAGCCATCAAGTATCTGTGGGATGATCCACAGAGGCCCCTCCCCTCAACCTATAGGACCCAAAGGCCTCCACTAACAACATTCTGTTACCAGACACCACAGGACACCCTCAGAAGGACCATGTCCATTCTCTGATGAGTCACAACTGTTTTGGAGGAACAAAGGAGACCTACACAATATTAGGTCATAATGTTATGCCTGATCAGTGTATATTATAGCAGGGTAATCAATGTTATTTCACTTTCTCTGTATTCATATCAAAATGCTAATAAAGAATCATTTAACTTTTCACCATTTCACTCCTCTTTTTCTTTAATACTGGCTTCTCTCTTTCCGTTTTCTTCCAAATAGACGAGATCACAGAAATAAATTGCCCCCAGAGTGACATTCCAATGTGACTTTAATTTGGTCTAATAATATAATATGTCACATTATGATCACGGCAGTCACCAGTCAGCCTCTGGACCTCTTCCAGTGAGCTCGATAGTGGTTTAATGGCTGAGAATATACCTGCGGCTCTCCGTGATGTGATACTGCAATAACCAGCTCACAGCACTCCTTCCTCCTGATCCATGCAACACAGTAAGCACTTTAACGGTTTAGTGCCTGTGTGAGCACTATACCGGCGTACAGTCACAACGCAGCACAAGTCTAGCCCGGGCTGTCACAGGATATTTCATGAGCTGGTTCTTTTCCCTCCTCAGTGAGGCCGAGAGCTGAGGGCAGATTGCTTGTTGGTAAATATCAGCCCAGCAAAGTAAATTGATCCAGACCAAAAAGTCAGAAATGATGTGTTTTTATGAAGCACAGCAAGGAGGGATTGTTTGGTTTCCTGGCTTCCAAGTGTAAAATAGGTTGTAGGAAAAAAAATATTTATTAAATTCCTTACATGCAGATGTTTAAGTTAAGTTATAGTGCATGCAGTGGACAACAAATAATTAGTCTCTAGGGGCTAGGGGCTTCTTAATGCAACTGAAAAGTTATAAAGGACTGGAAAAAAACTGATTTGGAAAGTCTGTGGCGGACAGAGTTTGGACACCTTGCGGAGAAGCGTCAGTGGCTCGGAAAAGCGAAAACGAAGTGCTGCCATTGTGTTGATTGGGCTCCAGATCTGTACACTCTCAACCAGATTGCTGGTTCTCGCTGTGTGAAGAGCTGTGAACAGCTGGCAGAGTGGAGAGCACCTGACACACTCAGCTGGAGACCACCCCACAGTGTTTCAACATACTGCACACACACACACACACACACACACGCACGCACGCACACATGCACAAAGCCTGTAACTGGGCTCACAGCTGCTGCTGCTGCTGATATACCAGCTGATGGTAGGTGTCAGTCCACCACTGCACTCTCTCTCCTGCATCCCTGTTGCTGCCTCCGAACCTGCTCCTATATCAACATGTGTTCTTTTTGTATGCATATATTCATTTTGTATACAAACCTTACATATGCATAACCTCTATGTCTCTGCGACTCCTTCTCACCCTGCCCTTCCTTACGTTTCTGCTGCTGTCCTTGCTTGCTGCCATTCTGTCGCCCCGGCTCTTGCCTCATCAGTGTCACTTTTTCGTCTCCTTCCCTTGCTATTTCCTCGCATCTCTCCGTTGCTGCGCTTTTGCCTTGAGCTGCAGTCTAATGAGCGGGTGGCTGGAGTGTTTTCTAGCTTTGAGGAGAGATAACAAGCCCATATGTTATTTACCACGGTGGCCGCCGCAGCAGCCGACCTGTGCCAACTCTCAAACACCCTCCCATCGAATGCTGCCCATCGAATCCGTAGCTGCGCCATCAAAGCGCTGGGAAGAAGCACATACTTGACAACACTCAGCCACCGGAGCCGTGAGACGCCTCTGCATTAGAGAGCAGCATATTGTAATGAAGAGTCATAAATATTTTCCCTCCCTAAGTGGTGAGCTATTTTTTCACATCAGTGAGATGTATTTCTAGATCCTCTGAGGGCCTCTGGTTTAGATTACAGCATATGTGCTTGCTTCTAAAGAAAAAATCTCAAGATGGTTTTAAGTTGCTTTTTAAATATTTAATTGCTCATTTTATACAAAAAAAGAGAGTCCGATGAGAAGATTTCAAACAAGGCTTCAAAGGTTTTTAAATCCCCTTGTCTTTACCTCTGCACTTTTTGCGAAGCAGCCCTCGGTCAAAAAGATTCCCTGAAAGACATATGCTCCGTCACCAGTGTTTAGCACACTCCCGCCACACTGAAGACTTGGTAGGTAAAGCAGTTCATCAGCGCTGGTTACCATATGGTCCAGCTAAATAACACGCCAGACATCTGGTGGGGCAGTGTGCGCTGGGAGATGTAGCGGCCAAGTACTCTCGCTAGAAGGCACTGAGGATGTGCGTGAGTTTGTAATCCGAGCAAAGCACATGGCAGATGTCGGCTGATTAGAAGTTTGAGTCTCTTTGACATATTCCTGACAGCAACAATGGTTTGAAAAAAATGTCTCCTTCATTATTTGGCTCTGCTCAGTTACTTGAGGGCTGGCTCCAGGGTAGAGAGTGTGCAGGAGGAAGACGCATTGGTAACAAAGGTGGTTTATGGGTTGCTATCAATACTACGTGTATTTATATGTCATATCAGCAATATTAACAAAAGACTGGAAAGTTGGCATGCGGAGAAGTGTACGCAGCTACACTCTGTCCGTCCCCGTCCGTCCGCCTGACTGCAGCGAACTCTAACCCAAATGCAGCTCCTCTGGTTGATGTCAGGGCTAATGCGAAAGTGAGGATATCATTAGGGACAGGATCGTTCTCAAGCTAACATGCTCCATGACAGTTTCCCCAACTTAGATTAGCACGTCAGCACCACTTAAAAATTAGCATCAAACACAAATTACATCTGCGGCTAATGGATTCCCCTCTCGCCATCTCACTTGTCATTGTCAGTTACCGCCGTCTCCTTGCCGTTCCAAGTCAGCTGATTCCCCACACTCACCAGCTCAGCCGTTTCCCGTTCCTGAATCAGCGCCTCATTACGTCACAGACCTCAAAGTAGTCAAACTCAGACTAAGATTTCACTTCCAAATCCCTGTTTGTGCCCGTCTCCTGCCGTCTCAAGGAGTCCGCCTTGCTGTCTTGCTTTTGACCATTATTATTGCGTATGAGTCCTGTCTGCTTTTTCTGAGCCGTGACAGACCTACAAAACAACGCTTGCATGGCTAAAAAGAGACTGCACGGTTCATGCCCTTACTGAAGAAGACTTGTCCTTTTTCTGACAGCAGAGAGAAGTATGGTAACAAAGCGGTGCTGCTTTTCGTGCAGACATTAGGAGGCCTCTGAAATCTAGTCCTGCGCTTATAAATGCCTCTGCAGCTAATACTTGTCAAGCGCAGACAAGGACAACTCCTTCTCATGCTGTTTCTGCCCTTCATGAGTCTAGATATATTAAGTAGATGGAAGTCATTAAGGGACCTCCGCAATTATCAGTCGGCCATGTCCAGTCTAGTAGTCGTGTCTCTGACTACAACCACTACATGATTCCACCTCTGCTCTGATCCGGCCCATGCTGAAAAAAGTGAGGTCAAGGCCTAGCAGTTGGATTGACCTGAACAACAGTGAGGTTGAGAAAGTTCATGCGCAAATACACACTCGTACCCACATTGACCCTGAGTAACACAGGGCTCGGACATTTAAGAATTATTTATTTTTTTAACAGAAATTCTATTAAGTCACGTCAGGGGTGAAGTGTTAAAAAGCACATAGTTGCCACAGTTGAAGGCAGCAGCTGAGGATGACATTCATAAAAAGCGGTCACGGGCCCATATATTTACCTGTGCGAGACCACTGTGCTGCACGGTGTGACACGCCAGACACACACACTGTCTCAACCTCTGCACACACCTCACCTCATCTTTTCCCCTCAGAGAAAGTAAGTGAGGTCAGGTTTAACTGTGCCACTCAATCTCACTTGCAGTGGCGTTCACCGAGAGAGGAGCCCCGTGCCAAAGGGCTGTCCATCTATTTGACAAGCCCAGGTCACGGGGAGGATGGAAAGAAAAGATGGAGGGAAAAGATACCGGCGGTCTCATACAAGTAATGGGGATGCGTGCGTGGAGCGGAGGCAATAGAAAAGAAATAGCAGCCCTCTATATCAGAGATAAGGCCGAGGAGACGCTGGCCGGAAACCGATGGCCACTGGCTCTCCTGGTTAGTCTGTGAAATATGGCGCCGCTGCCTCACCTGCAGCCCCTGTCAATACCCTTGCTGTCATGTGTGTGCATGGGATGGCCCCATTTAAATGCATGAGAGCACCTCTCGCAGACAGCATAAAGAAGATTAAAGGAGACTGCAGCTTTATTTATTTTTTTATTTTTTATTTTTAGAGATTCAGGCAAAGCAACACAAGACTGAGAAGCCCGGGGAGAAAAAGGGAATGGTAAATTGTTGCTTTCATTAAAACTTCAAGGAGTCAGTTTCATTATGAGGGTTCAAAGGAAGAAATATGTGTGGCTGCTTTCTCCCTCTCTTCTTTCTCTGCCTTGTTCCTCTGCTTCTTCCAGCTGGGCTGCTACGTAGAATAATGGTCAATGCGACGACTGCTTGTAATCTTGTCCCTGAAGAGCTTGTGTATATGGGTGTGTGTCGAGTCGCCGGCATGCCGTCATGCTCCCAGCAGGCATAATGAGGCATGGCAGGGCTTACAGGGGGCCTTAAACGAGACAGTGACTCTGCAGGGTTTACTGTGGGCTTTTCAAGTGCTCCAACGCTGGACTTCGATTTCCCCTTATTACGAGGAACATTTATAAGCTAAAAATAACTGGAGATAATGGCTCCTAAAAAATCATTTGCTCCAACTGCCGTTGTTTTTTGTATCATTAAAGTCTCACTCATAAATATACCTGCACTCTTGGCACAATATAGTTAAAACAGCAAATCTAAATACATGCGGGGACTGGCAGGTGTTTCTAGTAAGTTTGCTCATTCACGGCTGTTTGCACTCCTCGGCACCAAAAAAATAAATGAAAAAATAGATGACACTGGCATGAGCTGCAACTTTGGACTTCAAACAGGTCCATCTTTACACTGGTATGTCTATAGTGATGGTAACCAGGCCAGCTGACAGTCGTGCCTGGGCCCGGGATGAGATAATCTTTTATGCCCCCCCCCCCCCCCCCACCCCCCAACAGAGCTATCAAACTCAACTGTTTCTGTTAAAGTTAACGTGTCGCGTCAAGCTTTTATACAAGCGAACTGACGTTAACATTACAGCTACGTTACGTTACAAGGCTGGTAAACGTTGGCTGCGCTGTTTCTTACATTGCTCTACGTTCACTTTACTCGTCTCAGCTTCACCGTCACCACCTTTTTTAAATAGTCATTTTCTTTTTCTCTTCTCTTTTCTTTCCTTTTCTGAGCATCGGACTTGGGCTGACCGGACATTTTGAGCTTACGGAACTTCCAATCAAACGGCAACATCAAATTTTGATCAGTGGCCAAACCATTTTTGTGTTGGGGGTTCTTTCACCAGTATTTCAAAGACATTTAGGAAGAAAACAAATAAAAAGCTTTTATGTAACTCAAATATTACGTATTTTTTCTACAAAAAGGGGCCTATTTTAATTTATATTATTTTTTTTATTATTATTCCATAATTTAATCAGGGCCCAGTTCTGGGCCCCCCTCTATCCTGGGCCCGGGACAGCCGACCCGTTTGTCCCCCCCATTGGCAGGCATGATGGTAACTTATCTGCAGGTTCAGCAGCTCCACAGAGAATTTAAGTGTCTTTCAGCTCATTGTTTGTTTTTTACAGCCTTCCATATTATGGCTTTGGTCTACTCTCACCATATTTAATGCAACATTTTAGGCCAGAGACCCAGTTTTTTCCAGTTAGTGGTTAGAACATGAAAGTACTGGAGCATTTAGACGTTAGCAACCAAGAAGGTCAAATATTGGACTTCATCAGGTGGCCAGAAGCACTATGCAAAAGGATTCTAACTCTGCTGCTTCACGGCAGCTAGATGTGAAAATTAAACTAAACTAAATTATTATTGTCAATTGAAATGTTAGCACTGAACAACAATGTGCAGTAGTAAATGGACAATATTACCTTTACAGGAAGAATTACACCAAAGCTAAAGGTGTAAAGATAAAAAATAAATTATAGTGAGGAAAAGGGCGTTTCATTCAAAAAGTATTTAAAATGTTTGAGTGTGTGTGACTCTCTGACTAATGGGTCCACCTAAATTAAACTGAAACACACATGTACCATGAATCTAGTTCACCAATGAAACCATACCAATGTCTTGCTGTATACTGCAAATCATAGTGTAGATATCATCAGGGTTGCTGAAAGTTATACATTTGACAGAATCTAAATTGTGGCGAAGGCTTCAAGGGGCATACTCCATGTGCTCCTGGGTGGCTGGAAATCTATCAATCTATGAGCTGTGCTCGCTTTGCCTTTGCTCGGTGAGAAGCCGCTAATGGCTGTGGTGCTTGGTGAGGAAGAACATTTTGTTGATGTGTTTGCTTTTTTCCTTTAGTGAGGGGGAAGCTTCATTGATCTTTCTTAACATGCTTTTTTTTTTTCCAGACAGGTAAGGGGGCATCATTCAGCTCAAAGAATGTAGTCTGAACTCGATGGCTGGCGGCAGTACAAGCAGTAATGTGTGTATGGGTGTGATCATGGGCCTGTAACAGTAGAGCCAGACAGACTGCCGATTTCTAGAATTAATGAACGCCATACAGTATCTAATCCACTCTTACCCACAGCGTCTCTTTCAATTCCTCAGCCATACTCTGTCTTTTTATCTCCCTTCCTGTCCATATTACCCCATGCTTAGCGTGAGAGGAGGTAACAAAACACCATGGCAACAACGCAGATAACGGGTGGTCAAAGATGCACGAGTGAGACGGGTGGAGGAAGGAGGAGTCGAGATGGGAAGAGGTGGGCAGGAAGATTGCGGGTAGATGGCTTCACAGGCACCACTGAAAGGTTCTGATTGTCCCGTGATAATTGTAAAAAGGTCAGTCCTCCTTCATGGCCAGACTGTAGAGCAGAAGATCTGCACAAACACAGATACACACTTATGTGTGTGAACACACATCTGTCCTCTTCTGCTAGGGTGCTTTTTAGAGTGACACGGAGAGCTCTGCGGATTAGCTCCTTAAATACCACAGCATTGTGATACAAAGATACAAGAAAGGATGGATGAGAGTGGAAGGCGGGCATTTGATGGTTCCTATCCTTTTAGTTCTAGAAATTCAATGATGCCTAGCAGGGATAAAAGTTGTTCCCTAAGGCTGAGTCAGTCAATAACAAGGTTAAAGCTCATGCTGTTCAAAAAAAAAAAAAAAAAAAAAAAAAAAGGGCTTTTGCCAAAATAAAGGTTAAAACAATAAACATGCTGGAGGGGAATGCAGTTACAAGGGGAAATAAACAAGGTTTTCCAGGTTCAGCCGCGTAAATAAGACTATAACGTCGCACTAGAATGTGATTGTATGCGACTGATTTCATGCTGCGACCAAAACAACACACATGCTGTCAGATTACTTTTAGTCAAGTCTCCATGCACCACAGCAAGTGTCTGCAGTATGTGAACATCTGCCACTTCTCAATGGATACAACATATTGAATTGGGGTCTTGTGGGACAACTCAATTTGTCCACTTCTTTGTAGTCATTCTGCTTCTGTGACATTCATGAATGGCTAACGCAGGGAAAGCAAGCAGGGTTTGAGGAACAGGTGGCAGGTTTAAGAGTTAATCCAGATTGCATATCTAGCGGAGCTTTAGTCTTCAACAATACAAAGATTTAGGATGTTGCCGTGACAAATAAGCAGTAATACACAGTATATAATGTGTTTTTCATATCTGTGCTGCATCAAATCAAAGACTAATACTTTCGAGGTAAACTATCAACCAGGTGGAGATCAGATGAATTACACAAAGAACAAGGCAAATAAAAGACCGTGGGCTTTCAATCGTAAACAGCAGCATCAGATCAATGGCGATTTGAATCACCTGATTAAGCACTGTCATCACTGGAGTGAAAAAAGGAAGCAGCCGATTGCAGATGAAGACCACCACAGGATCGATAATATTGACAGGCTTCAAGTAATATGAAAAATAACCAAGAAATCCATGTTTGCACACGGGGCACACGCACATTCATTGCTTAATGACCAACAGCAAACCAATGTACATCAAAATCCATCCAGCAGTCATGGCTCATCTAGTTTGGGATGCACGACTCAACAGAGCGATTTTCTCTTGGCTAGTGATTAGGCCAGCGATGTGATGCACTGCAAGTCGAATCACTTACTGGTGGCGCCTACTATTATTTCTTAACCTGTGAGACAGTCACGTCAACCGAACACTGAATGTTGGATATGTTAGTGGAAATTCAACAAGCTGCAACATTTCTGATTGGGGTCAGCAGTCTGCTGGCAGACAGTGAGAGCTAAACGATCTGAAAATTCCACTCCTGTGGGACGAGTATTACAAGAGGACCTCCTGAGATGAATGAATCACTCCCTGGCCTCTGCACTTTATGAAACACATTTGCATACCATATTGAGATTTGCTGAATTTGCTGAAACACTGCTGATGTAGATGTGGCTGTATGAAAGACTATATGAAAATTATTGCGGTGGGAATTTAGCCCATATATTGAGTTTATGTTTCTTTCCAAAGTGAGGCCCTCCCCAACATTACTTATATATTACTGCATGTCCTCGTTAAACTTGACTCAAAACATTCCCTGCTTACGTACTCCTATGAAAATGATAGATCTAAGAGGGGCTGCTGTGGCTCAGTAGGTAGAGTAGCTTGTCGACGAAGTAGAGGGTTAGCGATTTGATTGCTCAAACAAGGACCACATGCCAGAGTGTCGTTGAGCAACACATTGGACCCTCGGTGGTTCCCAGTGTGAATGTGTGTTTGTGTGAATGAATTAGCGGTTTTGTCACTGTAACTGTAAAAACTGGTATATAAATGTAAAACCAGATATCATTTACAAGACCCACGGCCACTTGAACAATGTTGTGAGTCTGTACTCAGTGACAGCTAGTACTACATGATAAATGGCCACATGACAGTCTATGTACTTGGTATCACTACAATGTAAGCATTAGCACTAAACTGAACATACTCTTGATTTAGTTCTCCTCAGTATTTGATCACCACCCTAATGCCTTTGGTCATAAAGTATTTAACACATCAATTTGAACAATGATGGTTATGATACTTCATCCTGCCCAGAGCTATCACAATCTATCCACTAGCTGACATTTGACAACCACAGTTTTCACAGTTATGTTGGCACTAATTAGCCACAACATTAGTACCACCACCATGTGCTGGCGTGAATAAGATTGCTGATGCAATGTTCTTTTGGGAAATCCGAGTCCTGGCATTTATATGGATGTCTCTTGGATACATACCACATCCTAAACACTGGCAATGGCAAGGTAGCGTTCCTATCATCTTGCAGCCAATAAGCAACGCACCTGGGCACGTGCGTGATGTAAAAGAAAACATGTGTCATGTGTGACAGGGCAACGAGGCTACATTCTTGCATTTCTCTGTGGTCCACCAGCGTTAATCAGTGTTAATCGCGACCAGGGATTATGACCAGGTGGTTGTAATGTTTTGACTGATCGGTGTGGTTAGGAATCCCAGGGGTCACTACTCAGATAAAAGCATATCTGGGCCAAAATCAAAGCAACTTCTGGCACTTATTGATGAGTTACGCCGCTGGGAAATGGTGTGCCGCAATGACTGAACATCGGCCCTGAACATGATGTAACGTCATCTCTGTACAATGGCTGTCCATGCTAAACTGAGACCCAGGACTTCTGAAAGATGTTGAAACATCACTGCATGCGTTAATGTTTATCAGAAAGAAATCAGCTTGCTTTCATTCTGATAAAAAAACTAATCTTTGGCCTCTACATTTAATTTCCCCTTTCGTGACAACTGTACGCAGTAAATATTTACATAAAATTGACAAAATATGCGGTGCACAGACGCAGCGCAGGTCCCATCTGATAATGCTTCCCAAAGTGTCATATCGGTATGTGGTCACTGAATTGTCTTTATCTTTTCCAACTGTGCTCTTGTATTTCACCGGAAAAGCCAGACAGAAATTATCTTTTCTCAAGAACAAGAGAAATAAATTGCATTTGAGTCACCCGGGATTATTTTTATCAGGATCTTTGTCTTCACCAAAGTGCTGCGTATTGTTCACCAATCACAGACGCGGCAGATGTGATTTTACATTGTCACATACGTGTAACACCCAGTGATTGCTATGATGTAAACTACAATGTTCAGTCAACTACAAAATGGAAATCCTCGCAGGACATTCTGATACTGCATTCTGTATTAGGCGAGGGTTTCATATCGCATCTGTTATTGTTATGTGACTGTGTCCTGCTCCCGCTCTTCTTCTCCTGTTCTTCTACTGACACAAAATAGCAGGAAAATTATAAAAATGTCTGCAGTTACTATACATGACTAAATTAGCAATTAGCCCAAATGGGACATGTGCGGGAAAGCTTGGGCCCATTCAGTAAAATAGCAATAATAAAGGAAAACACTAGTAAACTTCTACATTTTTCCTTTTACACTAGGTATCATTCCTGGCAGCCAAGCAGTTCATATGGGCTACAGACAGGATTTAACACAGTAGATATAAGCTTGAAAGCACAGGCTGTTCACTCTCACTGGGATTTCTGTCAGATGCAGTAGAGTATACTTTTTCCAAGTTGATCAAATAGTAGAATATTTAGCTTGAACTTCATGCAAACTCCAGAGTCCCGTGAAATGGAAGCAAAGTTATAATTTAACGGGATGATATTTGATTCAGGTTTAAGCGTGTCAGCTGTAGATTATTCTGTAATACCTCTTAACTGGCTGTGACAAAGCTGAAACAGATAGGCTTACCGAGGTTACAATTAAAACAACAACCACCACCATCCATGGAAATGCACACTCATACACGCGTTCCCACACACTTATACATTTTTTAATAGCCTTGGCAAAACATCAAAGTCAAACCATCACAACACTGGCCTTAACTTGCCCGTCAGCTAAACTTCTGCGTCTGTGTTTCATGAAAATCAAATTGGATTTGGGTGAAAAGCCTGCCATTATATCGGGATTCTTGTCATGTGCAGTGACCCCGCCGCTTGGTACCACTCGTCTGAGCCCCGCGAGCCCGCCACTTTTTCATCCACCGCAAATTTGCTTTGTCTGATCGTTTGTTTTCCAATTACGTCCCTGTCCCTGCTAGCAGGAAATTGTCAGCTTTGGTTATGCGAACCCGCTCTTGGGTCTGTAACCAGGGGCAGTGTTTGATGCTTGGAACATTTTCATACCCATTAAAAGATGAAGGCAGGGTGAATTATTATCCCGCACAGTTGATTGGGTTTTGCGGCGGGTTGGTTCAGGTTGTTGCATGTGATTTTGATACTACACACAAGACACTTTCTTATCATCTCTAAGAAAAAGACTAGAACCAGAGCAGAAACAAGACCAAAGCCCAAGCAGAAGTTAAATGAGTGGTGGGTTGTTCATAAGATCTTTGTTCAATATTTGACCAAAGGTTTAAGTAAATAAAAAGTCATTCTATTTGGCCACAGTCTCACAGTGAGTGCCACAGACCCATGCCTTCGGCACTGCGAGGCAATTCAGTTGAAAGATGCCAAACTGAACCTAAAGGAGAAGATTGCACTCATACAGCGGGGAAATACGAATGATGAGCATAACAATGGCAGCAAAAATTGAATGGGACTTTGAGAGGCAGAGCAGGGGACAAAGTAGCCGGGAAAGAAAGCAACAGAATCAATGTTTGGCCGTAGCTGTCGCATTAGCGGTGATAAACGAGGCCGCCGTCAGAAACTCTGGAAGTCGGCGCAGGACATTCCAATGATCAAGCACTGAATAAACGGGCACAATGGATTCTGGGAAGGAGAGGCAATTTGCTGCCATGGATCCCAGAAGAGCAGCATCAATTCACATATTGACCTTTAAAAAGGCTATTAATGGATGATATCTTCAGTTCATAGCAGGATGAGACGTTCTATAGTAGACTGTTGGGTGTGGTGAATTTCTGTTGTGGCACATTTCCTCCACTGGCAGCCTGTAATATTTACCCGGGTTTGGGTTTTACGTCAGACGGTCACTACGTTTAAAATGGAAAGGGCAGTTAAAACAAAACAATACCCAGATTGATGACAGAATGATCACTGGTCCAATGCATCGAGCCGAAGCATTAGATCTGTCACTGCGCATAGGCCTGCACATCACTCCATGCCACCTTTCACTGAGATTTTCTGGACGACGGACAGATGACAGCTGAAGCATTCTCGGCTGAAAGCAAGGCACACAATGATACGCACTCCCACATACGTCCAGACAAACAAGCCATAGGCGATCTAATTTGTGAGAACTCAGATGTTGCACACATCTCTGCAAGACAGTTTCTGACAGTTTAAGAGCAATTTCTGTCAACTAGCTGTGGCCTTGGAATTCAAAGCTGAGTGACTGGGCAATGACATCCTGGCGCATAATAAACTGTTCAGTCCTTGATGCACAGCTCAGTGTTTTGATTGCTCTTATTCTTTCATGGTCCTAAGTGGGTGCTAGCAGGTGAATAATAAATGTAAGCAAAGATTTAAAGAACCAAAAGGACAGAGTAGTCTGATAAATCTATAGGCAGCGCCGCAAGCGTCGTTCAGGCACGACAGAAGACCAAAATATGTGTTTTTATGTCACTGCTGTAGCCACGATTATATGTTGGCTAGGTTTGAGTCAAGACATATATAAATGAATATATGAAGAAATGGTAAAGGGCATATTAAGAGCCAGGGAGCTGTTACAAAGGAGTACACAGATATTGTGCAGTACGCTATATAACAGGTCAGTTATAAGTTTTGAAAATCTGCTCAAATGTTTTATTTTATTTTAGTTTCTTTGGCACATTTAATTTCTGTACTGAAGCCTGCCTATAAAGCAACGTCTTGTCAGCAGCTTGCTAACCTAGCTTAGCCCAAAGCTTTGCTCTGTTGAAAGGTTACAAAATCTGCCAACCAGCATTTCTGAAGCTCACAAATAACCAAAACCTTGGAGAAGCTTGCCTTTTAACCCGTGTTTAACATTACGGTTCTTTTTTTAACTGAACTCACATCTTTTTCTGGACATAACCTAGCATAGCCATACATAGCTATGGCGCCTAAAAATAACCAAACAGCACCAATGTAAATATGAAGCATAACAATAATAATTATGTCAGTCACTGGCAATCCACCTATTCTACTTTTCAAGTATGAAGACTATTAAATAGCTGGATTGGTTTGTAGTCATTAGCATTGTGGATATAATGTTTACAGTGATGTTTAATCATTCCTTCTTGACAGCAAAAACTGTTTCTGCTTTATCTTTGTTTAATTTGACAAGAATCTGGCAAGTTATTGATTTCTCTGAAGCTCTATGGCTTCCATAGCTGCAGTGTAAATCTGTGTGTCGGCCACATAATTGCACTAAGCTATTCTGCGTTCAGATAAATAGTCAGTCCTTAGAAGGCTCCTTTAAAATGGGCTGACTTTGTTGTTGAGCCTGGCTGTCAGCAGATTTTTATCTTCAGCATTTATAGAGAACAACATGAAGAAGGACACACACACATACACATTTGTACCTTTTTGTCAAGACTCTCGGCTACAAAAAGTTGACGCTGTTAACAGAATAGTTCCCTCTTTAATCTCAGGAGCTTTCCAAAAGCTAACTTGTGAAATACATTTTAGTGATAAAAAAACAACAAAAAAACACTTTTCACCCTCCAGGCCTTGGATCACATCCTGGAGCACATTCTATCACTCTCCTGATCATCTCTCACCTTCATCTTTCCTGCCATCTCCACTGAATGGAAAGGAAATAACTGCCTGTTCTTTGAAACAGAAAAGTGCCACTGAACACTTTTTGGTGCACTCTAGATTGATCTGAACTGGAACAAGATGTTCTGTAGCTATAGGCAGGCATTTGTGACGTAGCCTACAGCTTTTATATTTTCTCAATACAAAATTTACTTATATTGTCCTTGCTGACTTTCCGCATTCAGGGAGTTGAATGTGTACAATGGAACAATGATATCTTGACTTGAGGAATAGGATTTAAAATAACGATTTGCATCTGATAAATTGCACCAAGTATGTTTCGTTTTTTGATCCATTCTGAGTTTCTCTCTATGTATTTCTCTTGGTTCAGCTTACCTTGTACAATGAGGTACACTTGTGAGGCCTTGGGCTTCTCCTTAGTCTGTATAGAGCAGGTGTATGAGCCCTCATCATACACGTCCACCTAAACACAATAAAAAAAAACAATATTAGTGTCAAACTACAGATATTATCTATCTATCTATCTATCTATCTATCTATCTATCTATCTATCTATCTATCTATCTATCTATCTATCTATCTATCTATCTATCTATCTATCTTACAGGTCTGGCAAACTCCTTAGCATAAAGTATTTGCCTGTAGCAACGAACTTGACTGCAGTCTTGCTGAAGTGACTTGAAAAACAACAGAGGACGTGTTCACTTCATTAACTTTCATACAACATTGCCTTCGTCACCCAAGCCTAAAACTAAAGGGCTGTTTTGCTATTTTGAGGGCACAGAATGTACATTACGCTCTTAAATGTACACCTTTAATGCTCCGCCCTTGCCTGGCGCTAAAATAATAACATTAAGAAAAAGAAAAGTTTCAAATAAACACACCTAGTCCCGCTCCAATATGTCAGCTATTCTTTTAAGTATTCATTTATGCCAGCATCCTGTCTCCTCCTATGTTCATACTTGGGAAAGCACGCACACAAAGCCATGAATCAAAAATTTCAGACCGAAGTTGGTGGAAAAAAAGTCCTTTTGACTGAACCTGCTGCATAAATAAATGAGTAAATGAATGGATAAATATTTAAACAACACAGCTAGTGCTCCTAAATGGAATACATTTAAGTCAAAATGTGTATTTAGAGAGGTCATATTTAATGATTTTTGAATAACATCTGGTCTCATCCACTTTTAAAATTCAAGTGTCATCTCAACTCAGCTGTGGATGAATCAAATTGGTAGAGACAGGAGGTTCAGTCCCGTCCAGTTCTTAACCTCTGTGGTCAACGTTACCTTTTGTATGCGTAGGCTGTACTCCAGCTGTCCTTTAGTGACCAGATCTACTCTGGGGTCCAGGGACCACTTGTCCTGGCCGGCAAAGATGATGTTGGATCGATTGAGCCAGGCCACCCTGGACACTTTGTCATCAACGTAACACCTAAGGGCACAACAAGAGCAAGTGAGGTGAGTTTATTGCTTGGTGATGTGGTAAGAAAAGTTGTGAAGAGAAGATGCATCTAACTTTTTTTTTCCATTTCATGCCGTGCAATCTTGTTAGGGTTTTGTGCATGGGAAACAACTTAATAACAGCAATTACACAATCCCGCAGAGCAGACGAGAAGTATGGAAGTCAGAGGTGCTGTAAGTAAAACAACAAACCAAACTGGATATAATGCAGCCATTCAGCAGTGCTATGTTTGATACTTGTGTCCAAGAGAAAAGGCATTAAACCTAATCAGTCACCTCAGCGCTCCACTTATCCCAAGGCCTGGAAACAAAACTCAAAGCTGAAATAAATTCTCTTCCACCCACACGTTCCCTGCGATTGTTTCCGTTCACCGCCCTCCCTCCTTCTTTGAATCTGCCTCCCTTCCTCCGTCTGATAAATACATCTCCTCTAACAGTGAGCCCATTCCTGTGGATGAGAAAGGACAGCGGTATCCTCTCGTTTACTTCTCGTTGCATGCTGTCAGAGCATTACGCCAAGTAAGCTCGAGCGAAGGCATCTCGCGCGGGAGGGAAGGGAGCCGCGCATCGTCCTAATGAATAAATGTAAATGTGAGAAGACTTCGGAATCAATGAGAAAGGATGCCAGCCGTAATGCAAGCCGACAGTGGATGCGCCTCACATGCAAAGTGGGGCAACTCCCCGAGCCTTCGGCTGTGCACGCCGCCTTGAATTGTGTTCGGGAACAAGAGAGTAGATTAGCGAGGCAGTGGAGTGAGCCTGTCTTTGGCAGGTGACCCCGGGTGTTGCTCAAAAGTGGTGGTGCAGTCACCCCCACCTGGTACCCAGTGGGAGCCGGATGCTGGGAGTTGTTGGAGGGTTGTACTCACAGCTTGACGCCATGCTCCTTCACTCTGAGCGAAACAACAATATCTCAGAGCATCTCCGATACCTGCCATTTCCCTCACTCTGAAGTGTTTTGTTTGCTTCAACAATCTTTAGGGGACTCATTACAGGAGATGATTCAAACGCCTGCTAAACTAATTCAAACACATTTTCCTATAATCACAGAAAGCTACGTGAAGAACTCTCTCCTCAAAACTGTAATCCAGAGGAAGCATCCTGAGAACTAAGTCGGAGCCTGATTCACTTATTCAGATCTGTATAACATGCATCATTTTAATGCTCAGAGCCAAATCCTTTAGCCAAATCCTCCATGAATGTTGCAGTCCTGTGGTGCAGGATATAACTTTGTATTTAGACCTCGGTGCTTTGAAAGATACAGAAATGCATACAAATATGTACAAAGCTCGAATATTTCTCACCGAGCAGGACTGCGCTACTGTATTGTGTACCATACTATACAAACTTTGACTGCATTCAAATGCAAATAAGAATTTATAAGCCTTTTATAGTGGTCTTTCAGAAATGTCAACATTCCTATTAAGCTGTTGGCATGGCTAATATAAATGAATATTCCACTAACATGTTTATGTGCAGCAGAAGTTATTTATTTAATTTAGTTTTTTAACCATTTTTTTTTTCACTGGTGGTGTACTTGTTCCACTGTGCAAATACTCCCTCCTCCTTTCCTTCAACTCCCTCCTAGAAAAGATCTTAGATATATATTTTTGCATATCTACAAAATGTTTGGTAGCGAAGTCACTGTTTAAAAGCAGGGTGCGTACCAAAACTTTTCTTTTTGGGCACGCATCTCTACACAGGCTATTGGCAAGGTTAGTGAAAAACACACAAACAGAATAAAACACTGAGACCGAGACGCGTACTCCACGTGTGCTGCATATGGATCCAGGTATTGCTGCTAAAACGTGACTAATGTCAGTACATCCCACGCGCCTCCTTCTGAAAATGCTACATTCAAAATATTCAAACAGAGCGTGATCCTTACATCACCTGCCTCAAATTCGGACCAGTTCAGAACAATAGCGCAATATTAAAATGCATGTATTGTGTTGTAGAGGTAGGAGGTTAAAAAAAAACAATTGAGAGAACACTGTATCTTTTTGACAGTGTGTAATGTGTGCCTTTGTTCAACTCCTTTCATTTGTCCTGCAGTTATATAAACTCTATTGTATAGAAATGCCAGTATTTTCTCTTGCAGCACTTTCCTTTCATACAGACATGTGTTTTTGATCAAATGCACTTAAGCCCTATTGTGAGATGGCACAAATGTGCAAAATAAGGCTGTGACTGACAGCTCAACAATCCTTACATTTTCTTAGCACTGTTGCGTAACTGTAGCACATTAGCACTTCTTAGTGCTAACATGCTACATGCACTCTACATTACTGAAGTCTATAGACACACACTGACAAATTGAAGACTTTTCAAAGGTTTTTGGTGAAGTAATAAACTGCCCTGATTGAAAGGTTACTTTCACGGGGGCTTCTTTCCTCCCTTGTTGGGCACTACAGTAAACTAACAGTGAGGAGGTGAAAAACAAAATGATATCATTGCGTAAGGCAGAAACAGGAATAGAACCATGACACGACTTCACTTCTCTCCTTCAAAAACATGTACTGTGTTAAGGAGACTGATTCTTGAAGTTGAAGTTCTTCTAGAAAACAATTGTGACCTCTCAGTTCATCAAGGTTATCATACTACATCAAGTATGTTGACTTGTATTGAAAACTGCACATTTGAGCTCATGTTCAAATGTAAAATACTGTAAACACTTCTTCTCAAGACTTTTTGTTCCTTGGGATTTTTGTATCAAATGTGTACATATAAGGATTAGCCATGTCAGTAGAATTCAGCAGAGACTGAATTAACAAATCGATATTTCTAACAATTAGAGTAATTTGATACAAAAAAAAAAGATTTCACAGTGCTGGTAATATGAATTGCATACATATTAAGTTAATACATTATTTCCATTCATATAATTCTGTCGTGAGAAAAGCAGTATTATAATGCTTTTATCATATGCATTATAAAGCACTAAATGGGAAATGCATTTTTTTTTTTTTCATTGGTCCTGCCTTTCCTGCTTTGGACAACATGAGTCTGCTAAAATGAGAGTGTGATGGCATTGCCGTTTGAACAGCTTGCAGATTCTGGGATGGGATGTTATTGTGTTAAATGACATGCAGTGTCAAGAGGTAGACAGCACTGCGTTGTGATTAAATGAAGATAAACAAATGAAAAAACTGCACTAATTGCACGTAACACCAATTGGCATGTTAATCATACACTTTAACATGAAACCAGGCTGCGACAGTCTAGCATTTTGGATTGGATTGGTTTGAATTGTAATGTCTCTCTTTCGGATTTGTTATTGCCTCCCTATTGATTTTTGCCTGGAGTAATTACACAAACACTTACTAGGCATGTACCACCCATCTAGACCAGACCAGACATGCCCATCCCATAACAATGACACTTCTCGATGGCAGCAGCCATCCCTAGCAGGATGCAGCCTGACACAGACACACACACAAAAAAAAATCTTTACAACAACTAAAAAAACATGAAAAATAGCACAAGGTGTTGACCTGGCCTCCAAATTCACCAGATCCCAAACCGATGAAGTATCTGTGGGATGCACTGGAACAAAGCTGACCCACAGGCCCCTCCTCTCAACCCATAGGGCCCAAAGTTCCCCCACTAACAACATTCTGTTGCCAGACACCACAGGACACCCTCAGAAGGACCATGTCCAATCTCCGATGTGTCAGCTTTGTTTTGGAGGCACAAGGGAGAACTACGCGGTCATCCAGTGATAGACAGGTCTGTCCTTTTCCAAAAGCTCTCTATGGATGAGTTCCCAAATGGGTCTGCCATCGAGCAGGACAGAATAAAGTTCCTAAGAGCCTTCTCTCAGTGTCAACAAAAAAAAAGTCACCCCGATGGTAGTGTTTGTTTGTCCGTGCAGTTGATTATTTCTTGCTTAGACTATAATCCTTTCTCTGAAGTTTCGTCTTTATCTCTAGTTATGTTTTTCCAGCATACTCCTAGTTGCTGTAGGCTACTCCATCTACATCACAACAGGCGCTTCTATCTTCAGCTCTGGCCAATCAATCATTGCTGGCAGATGTAAAACACATCACTGCTGATGCACCTTTGCGGGAATGTCCCAACATACGCCAGATTTAAAACTCTGGTAAACTGATAAACACAGAGCTTTAATCGGCTGCTTAATAGCTTAATCAACATCGTGTCACCTTGTTTGGCAATGACTCGAATGGAACCGCTGTTATGAGGCTGTGTTACTGGCGCTAATGACTTATGTAGCAATGAGAAAATGTTTGTGCTGTTGCTTTGTCTTTTAATTTTAACTACGGTAGAAGTGGTGAGGAGGTATTGTGTAGTTTGACATCTGCTTCATTAGCACCTTCCATCTGACTTTTAACAATTTCCTGACTGGACTGCAATTGTAAAGTGGTGGGACAAACTTCGACTGGTCTCTATAGTAGCCACAAAAATAGCAGTTAATTACACTATGCCACATAGCTCAGTTTTCCATGACACAAGTTCATTACTGAGTAACAAACTGAGTATTAAACATGCTTAAAATATTATATATCAAATACAGCCGGGTCAAAGATGCATTTAACTCAGTAGGTAGAGCGGGTTGTCCACGAACCAGAGGGTTAGCGGTTCGATCCCTGGGATGTGCCACATGCCCGTGTCCTTGAGCAAGACAGTGAACCACAGTGGCACTGGTGTATGAATGTGTGTGTGCTTGTGTGAGTGAATGGGTAGATGTGTCTGTGACTGTAAAGCGCTTTGAGTACCAATAGGTAGAAAAGCGCTACATAAAAGCAAGGCCATTTACCATTTACTTAACCTTCATTGTTGAAATCTGTCTTTCACAAGGGAAGTAGCTGCTGCAACATACACCATAATCTTCGAGGTAGTAGCCACTAAGCTAGTTAACGGCAGAAATCTGGCTCCATTTATGTGTAAAAGCTTTGGTGCCATGATGCTTATCACCGTAGCTCATTGTGATTTCCTGTTCCTGGCATAGCTGTAAAGATCTCAAACCCAGCATCCGTTTCCAGATCACAGAAGAAGCAGGGAATAAAAGAGGAAGTGTGGTGTAGCAGGATGCACGGCCAATTATACGTGCTGTCTTAGTGAGGCAAGTGTTAACTCAGTCATACTGTGAGTGTGGCTTCTCCAAAGCAAGCTCTTGGATAAACATAGGTGACTGGGGCTATTAATCATCCCAGTGTTTCCCATTGTATTACCTCCTTTAGTTAGCGGTCACCATATGCTACTCCAGATGGGTCAAAGAAAAACTGGAGATGAATAAATACGCAACACATGTGCAGTACATGCCACCACACTCAGATCACCATCAGAAACATACACCGATTGGGCATAACATTACGACCACCTCCTTAATATTGTGTAGGTCTCTCTTGTGCCTCCACAACTGTTGTGACTCATCGTCGTCATTTACTTCTCCTCTCAGGGGTTTTAATGTTGTGGGTGATTTGGTCAGACTATCATATGGCTAACTCCTGTCCTTCTCTTGGTCTTGCTATCCCTATTTTCAACCCTGCCCCTCACTCCTTTCCCTACGTTTCTTCTCAGTCCTCTGGAGCACAAGTGGACAGCATGGAACAGAAATCAAAGGACACATCCATTGATCTGCGCTACAGATCTGGGTTCTCCGCTGCCTCTTGCCCTTTGCTTTTCCTGTCTTCCCTGGCACTGCCTAAGCCTCCAGAGGGTCCGACAACCCTTGGCGCAAGCTGTAGCGCATGCTCGGTAGCAGCTCATTTCTGTTTGCACTAATGAGCGACTGCTAAGGAAGCACAGAACTTCCTATCCCTTGTCAGAGCAGTTATCTGCCTGTAGCTATTGTCTCTTACTAACAGAGTAGCTGTCAAGGTGTGTCTACGCAGGGCTGGGTTTCAGGGCCTGCGCCGAGGCCCGGCTTGACTTGAATAAAAAACAGGTGCATGGCTGTCTTCATTTGGTCTGATCTCAGACACATTCAATAGTTCACTTGCAGGGAACCTCGATTTGATTGGAATAGCCACGGTTGAATGATTTGTAATGAAAATCCATTCCATTAACTGGCTGCAGCCCACACAATGATGCAGTATCTCAGCTGTGGTATTTAGTCAGTGTGACTTTATTTATTTGAATGTTTGGCAAAAACCCAGTCCTTTTTAATCACAGCAGCATCACCAAGTTCACATTCCTCTGCAGACCATCGTCTACGCCCCAAATCCCCTGCAGAATACACAGACTCTGCTAAACGCAAGCAAATATTTGCTGCTGTTTGTTAACACACACCTTGTTAAATGCAGTTTCCTTCTTTAAAAAACAATGGATTGCCGTTTATCAGTCCCTTCAGAGACCATGGCTTACGTGGGGGTCTGCTTGTGATGGATGCCTACGTGGACGTCCTGCGCTGTTTTAGCCTGAGCTTAGTTGATGGATGCTCTGCTGTGCTATATTATACTCCTTTTCTGCCCCGCTGTGCTGTGCCAATATGGACTGGCCAATAGGCTATAGCTGACAGGGGACTGTGTGGGCTGACAGATGCCTGGGCCAGAGCTGCTGAGCTGGGCTTGTGCTGACAGGAGGGCTGGGCTGGATGGATCCCTGCTCCAGGGCTAGCCGTGGGGGAGGACCAAAGAGCAGGCTCGAGCCGGGGAGTGAAACTGTAATGAGAGGAGCGATGTGCCAAGACTGACAGAAAAGCCACACCACCCGCTATTCCCGTCAATACCCAGTTCTCCTCATCTCACCTCGACTTTTCTCTCCCTTTTTCTTTTGCCTCCCTAACACTTCTAAACCCTTAACAAAACATTTTGCGCCTCCCTCCCCTTATTTACTCTTTGTGGTGATTCTCTCTTGTTCTGCCATCCACCTTTTTCAACCTTCTGTCTGCAAACTTCTTTCTTCGCCCTCACCTTCTTTCCCCTTTATTCTTGTATCGACTGGGTAGCGTGAGGCACCAAAGTGCATCTGTGTGCATGCATGTGTTAGTACAGATTTCAGCAAATACCCTACCTACCATTTGGAGAGAATCTAAAATCTTTTCTTCTGAAAGAGTCAAACTACCTGTTTGGGCAATCAATAGGGATTAAAGGTGGCGCACCGGCTGCTTGATCGAAATCAGCCTCGCTTCGGCCTGGTGGGCAAGAGCTGTCCTCTAACTTCTGTGAATTTGCTTCCCATGTTCATGGGGCAGGAGGCATAACAGACAGGAGAGGGGAGAGAAAGGGACAGATTTCCATTCAGGCCAGCGAACAGAAAAGCTGGCAAAAGAAAGGATGGGCCACACAAGAACGCTACACAAGAAAAGAGCTATGGGACGGAAGCAAGGCTGAAGCTGCATATCAAATCAAAGTCAGGTCATTTCTTTATAGCCCTCAAAGCACTTTCTTGCCCCAGATATTCCCTGCAAAGCAGGTTAAATGTATTTCCGGTAAGGTAAGTTCATCCCATAGGAGCAGGCTTAGCAGAACAAAGCATTTATTGAAACACCTACTCCAATGCTGTGCAGCTTTGGTATTTACCTTCTAGGTTATTGTAATTGACAACAACTAAATCTCTCCTTTTTTATTTTTGAACAATTAACACTTCATAACAAATGAAGTGATTATAGTGTTATATCATTTGGCATGCAAGCTAATACAAACAGGACATTTTTAAAGTGAACATATGCTGCCTCTAGCTGTGCGTGTGACTGTGGGTGTTGCGCTAACTAATGATCAGCAGGTAAAATCTTACTTATAAATTGGTGTTGAGTCCTGTGGCAGACAGGTCACATTAATTATTACTATTTCAAAAGGCAGGTGCAAAGATTTTGAAGCGTGTTTGTGAAAATTTTCTTTGGGAAGTTTAATGAAGCATTTAAATTGCAGGATGGTGATGGAGGTGATACGCCAAGGAAGATAAACTGTCTGCTTTCATTAACTGGGATTTCAAACAAAACCGGGTAACCCCTTAGTGATCTAACTGCATACAAACGTATGACGAGCAGCCACAACATTAAAACCACATACAGGAGAGCTGAATAACACTGAAACTTTTGGACTTGGCATTCATGTGGATGTTGACATGTACTATCCACCTAGACCAGACCAGGCACCCCCAACCCTTAGCAATGACACTCTTTAACAGCCCTCCCCAGCAGGATGCAGCCTGACACAGACACACACAAATGGAATGGACTCAAACAACATGATCAGCAGCACAAGGTGTTGACCTGGCCTCCAAACTCACTAGATCCCAAACTGATCAAGCATCTGTGGGATGTTCCATAGAGGCCCCTCCCCTCAACCCATAGGACCTAAAGGCCCCCACTAACAACATTCTCGTACCACAGGACACCCTGAGAAGGACCATGTCCATTCTCTGACGAGTCACAACTGTTTCAGAGGCACAAGGGAGACATACACAATAATAGGAAGGTGGTCATAATGTTACACCTGATCTGTATAGTTGGAGTAACATTTGCTTCTTGGTTGATTTTTCTTCCCTCCTTCAAAGTCCCCAGATAGCTCCAGATTCTCATATACAGTTCTTCCGTCATGAAGCCCCTCCATGTATTGGCGTGCCTCAGTGCTCGGCGTCAGCCATTAATCAGGGAAGAAATGATTGTTTTGAGACTTGGCCAGGCGACCCAGCGGGAGAAAATTATTAACCAAAAATTGCTACCAACAAGTCAAGAATTTGTATGTCTGCTTGATTCAAATTTGCCTGACACAGGTGTAATTTCACCTCTGTGGCTTTTCGAGTGCCAGGCAGTTAAAGTTCTGCGTGTGTCGTGTGTAATTTATTTACTTATGTTTAAAGTTTCTAGTTCCTAACAGGTGCTGCGCTCGGGGTTTGCGCTACTGTTAGCAAGCGCGCATGCAAAACATGCGCCGGTGCAAAGCAAAATCTTACTGCTGATCAGAGTTCATCCTGTACATGTCAGCGGTGCGGGAACCCTGACACCGCTCTTGTCAGTCCAGCTCCCTTGAACCTATTCATCCTCATTTTAAAGTCGATGCGACAACTTCTCCATGCAGTCTCACCCTCCCCTCCCTCCCGTGTTGTGTTCTTTAGCAGGGTGTGGGGTGTGAGGGAGAAGTGGCTGGATGTAACAAGCCCGTGACAGATGGTGCTTCGTTGAGACGTAGGCAGGAGGATCTATGGTGAGGGCAGGATGCTCCTATTAAATCTCAGGAGATGTGCTGTGCTTCCTCTCTCTGTCACATCGGCCCCTTTTTGTCATTCCCATTTTCCGTCCTTATCTCCCTGCTGTTTTGCACCCTTTCTGTATATTTTTGCCATTCTCCCTCTGCCTCCCATATCCATTCGTTCCCATTATTTCTCTCTCTTTTGCCCCCCATGTTATCCACTACCCCTTTCCTTCCCATTATTTGCAAACTCTCCTTTTTTCTGCCTTGCATTACTCCTCTGTTCAGCAACTCTATATTGCAATGAACCTAAATGGTAATGTAGTATAGCATCAGGATTCCCCTGTATCTGTGTGTATGCTGGTGTATTTTTGAAGTTTCGGGATGATGGATGTGTGTAAGTACAGGGCAGAAAGATATTATTTCCAATGTAAGCCACTTGCCTCGTAAAGCTGCAAATTATACTCATGACTCCACAATTACTGGCAGCAGAGTACCAGCCTTTTCCAACCCGGTGCTGTCTTTCCCCTGCATTCCCCTCTTATTATTATTATTATTACAAGATGTCACATAAGGCCTTGTCTCCAAGTGTGACAGCCGCGGAACTGCTACCTCATTTCTCCGCTCTCCACATTCACCTTCCTGCGCGATCCATCACCGCGTTCTGCTTTGGTGCATTAGGGCTAGAAAAAGGTGAATCAGTTGATGATGCAGTGGCACGAGGGAGAGCAGAGGCAAGAGAGGAGAGGGGGGTAGAAAAGATGTTCGTACAAGTGCTAAAATTCTCCAGAACTGGCTGCCTCTTTTTAGGCAGCGGAATGAAATACAGCATCATAAATTCTGTCTGAAATGAAATAGGCTGATTTGAATGTGTTGGCCCAGTGCACTATTTATGTTTCTTGGGGGAGCTTCTGATAATGTACAGAAGTACAACTACCAAGGCCTGAAATACATCTTCAACAAGATTCCATGCACATCCACAAGCAAAGCTCCGAAAATCAAAGAAATACAAGCCAAATACAAGCTGTGCTACCTTTTCTTGCTTGTGGCCCCTCTCTTATCTCACAGGTAACACTTTGAACTCAAGATGCGTCTTAAATAATTATGGATTAATGATAGCTCGGGGCGCAGGTTGTTTCACCATCATTTCCTATGTGAGAATCGACTTTTTATACACTCTCGGCGCACTAATCAGAATCTCTCCCCCGTGGGCTAATTTTTCGAAAGTGCAGGCATATAAAGTGGATTGGGAGGGACATCATTTGATGCTGCATCCGCAATGAACAGCCTTAGTGGAAACAGTTAAAAGGTTAGCCCGCGGTCCTGCGGGATTCGGAATATCAAACTGTATGAATGACAGGTGCCACGTCAAATGAGAAGGTCAGGAAGGTCTTCTGTGATTTGCTGCCGGGGATGGAGCAGCTAATTCACACGCCGATGCAGGGGGGGGGCGAAAGGCTGACATTTCTTCATATTCGTGTGAAATCTTATGGAGCACAGAGGAAACTGCATTATCCTTTAAACACACAAATGTTCACTCTGACTAATGCACTTCACTTGATGGAGCGGACTTGAAAAAGTAATTACTTAGCTTGTCTCTCACACGGCAGAAATTAACATTGACAGAGAGTCTGCTGAATTAATAATTCGACTTTTGATTACGCTGACTCGCCTCAGGCCCTGAACAATGGAGTAATACGACAAGTGTAAGAAATATCTAACATGTGGATTACTTTTATGGTTTCTTTTACTATGACGTCAGTGGAAACTTTAGTATTTAAGTATTTAACACGACACGCACAAATATAAATAAAGCTTAGCGCTGTGGTCAACAGGGCTAATCTGCTTCATGTGCATTGTGGGGAAGTGGGTTGATTGCAGCCCATGAAATGTCATTAGATTCTGATTCAGAATCTTCTTCTAAATCAGAATTTTAGAACCAGCCCTGTCCTCTTCTGACGTTCACACTAGTGTCCATAGAGTCATGTTGTTGTCATTGCTCCACTGACACAATGATGCACCAACCAGTCCCATGCTACCTCGCTGAGAGCTTATAAGGAAAGTACTGTTTTTTTAAACAACCTGGACCTTATTTCTGGGATAAAATATGACTGTTTACTCACCCATATAAGTTTTGTGTAATTTGCAGACATTCGGGAGATAATTAGATCAGCGTATATCCATATACCGAAACACAGGCTTTAAATAACGCATTATCCACCTGCAAACACGTTCATTTCACCAATATTTTGTTATCGTACGCTAGTGCTATTCTCCGTTGAGTCCGGAGTTACCTGTTATCAACATCCGGGGTCTGCAGATGACTGACGCTGGACAAACCACAGCAGTAGCAAATTACAGGTAAACAAGCCGACTGTCGAGATGACATCATCCAAGTCAGAGGACATCATCTGGGGTCTGTAGGTCAACAGACCCCAGATGATGGTAACTCCAGACTCAAAGGGGAATAGCACTAGCATACGATAACAAAATATTGGTGAAATGAACGAACGTCGCGGCAGATAATGCATCATTTGCATTTCGGTGCCCCAGTCACTCCCACTATACAGATATACGCTGATCTACAAATGACACAGAAGTTACAGTATATGGGGGAGTAAATGATTGTATTTTATGCCAGAAATAAGGTCCAGGTTATAAAAAATAGTAGTTAGTAGATTTTGACGCTCATAATGTCAATGTGCTGAATGCGCTTAACAAAGGAGAGCGTAGAGGGAATACAACAAAAGCAGATGCCAGAGACGAGAAAAGCTGTGCTAACTTTACAGACAACAGCGTGATCATGAAAGACCCAGTGTCAAGAAACACACTGAGGACATGAGGGCTTTTTATGGTGTTATTCTACAATAGTCTCAGTGAATTCACTCCATGTTTCCTAAAATGTGAAGGATGTCTGGATGAATTAAAGCGACTTTGCTTTAAGGAGCCACTTTGGGACTGTATATGCAACCGTTGTAATATTCTGAGGAGAGAGTTGTTGGTAAACCACAGCCCTAAAGGCTCACAGTAAAAAGAAAGAACGAGAAAAGCACAGGCCCATATGTGTGTTTTATTTCAGCCGTCACACAAAATTGCCTGTTCAGAAGAACCTCCTGTTGTTCAATTACAACATCAAACGGCAGTGTTGCCATGGCAACAAAAGAATATGCCATAAGCCAACATGTGTTACTATAGTTATATTATATTGTCCTTTCTGTGGAGTATAATCATAATTAGTCTTGAACATCGCCGGTTCAGATTGTGCTACGGGAACTCAGCGTGAATCTCACTGCTGTTACTAAGGGTTTTCATAACACTTAGGACCATGAATAACTCACCGCTTCAAGTAGTCCCCTGAGCCCGCACAAGGCTAAATAATGTTAACAGCCACTGAATACCACACAAGGCTTTCTTGTAAAAGGGTTTTTGACTCTGTCACTTCAAAGGTATTTCCTTAAAATGATCTTTAATTAGTGACTTTATGCTGAGCTGACATCTGTCTTAACGATCAAAGAGCGAGGAAACCACGAGCCTGATATAGTCTGACATGAAGTTGATGTTGATCTCGGTATCCACGGTGTCGTAGCATAATCTTTCATAACACGGAAGGCTGTCTCAGAGCATCTCAGGCTTTTAGACAGGGGTCTCAGATCACAATGCACGATGATAATGAAATGTAAATCTATTAATTCATTGATTCGTTCATGAGATTATCAACGCGCTAAGACGCAGCCCCAGTAGTGCTATTAGGCTCCGCAAGTAAAACTCATTGCCACATAATAATGATACTTTAACTCCATCATTTAGGCTCAGCAGGGGACTCATAAGCGAATGCAAACAAATGATCTTATATTTGAAATTACAGTTTAATCGCAGAGCAGAGGCCTTAGAGACAAAAAAACAAGTGAGATGCTTGTCTTTTTAGCACACTGTCACTTACTGTAAACACACGAAGGCACAATGCCAGAGAGAGAGGTGTTATGAAAAGACACAATTCATGCTGCGGCAATATACTTAAACATTAAATGCATAAGTGAGAAAATGAAGATAGGAGCACTCAGTGCATAAAAATGTCTCTATTATTATGTCGTAAAATGTTACTCACTTCAGGTTATTGTCATTAAAGATTCATCCGATGATGATTTTCTTAATTAATCCATTGTAAAAAAATCGGCAATTATTAGAGCTTGAAAGAACAGATCATAACTTTAAATATATTTATAAAAAGATTAAAGGGAAAGATGCAAATCTTCACATAGTGGAATGTAATACTTGTGTTAGCATGTGACGTTCCAAGCCTTTTATAAGTTTTGTATGCAAAATGGATTTGTAAAGTAATTAAATCTGTCAAACAGTAGACAGCAGTAGACTGCTTTTCAATGGTCATAATTAGTGAATAATAGTACACATTTGCCCACAATTGCAAATTCATCTGAACTGTTTCTCACAAAAAAATAAAAGAAGAAAGAGAGAAAGCAGAGAGGACCTAAAGACAGCAAAGATTTATAATATGCACAATATCTGTGGCTGAGAATAAAAGGGCTCATGCTCTCAAGCCCCGTCATCTGTGGCAGCCGGTGCGCCACCACTCAGACGGCCTCATCTGCACACTGAGAGATAGGAACGAGTAGCACCAAGATTCTGGGTAATGATCCAGCAATGCGTTATTATCATAACAGCCTGGAAACCATCTACGAGATAGCATAAACACAGACAATCTAGCAGATTCCTTTTTAATTGCTTTCTCTTCTGTTGCGGGGCAAAGAGAAAGGACGGGTAGCGGTTGCCTTGTTCCTCGGAGCAACTGTTCCAGCAGATAGTGCCAAGCAATCCTGACAGGGAAAAAGGGGGATGAGGAGGAGCGGGAGGAAAAAGGAGGCACGAGAATGTGGTTTTCTCAACTTGAAATCATCACTAGATTTTGTCCTCGTCTTGCTCATATCTGAGAGTAAAAGCTCACAACTAATGATCATGTTAAAATGGACAACTTTCACTATAAAATAAACAAGCAGAAGGATGTACTTTCATCACAGCGGTGGTTTAATAAAAAAGGAAACTGTTGTAAAAATCTGTGCAGGAGGAAACTAGCCTCTGGCGCAAAAAAAAGGGTTAGGAGGGATTTTAGAACATTAAAGCAAAATGCCACACACGGTTTTCACATAGTACTACTTAGCGCAAGAACACAGCAGCTAAAAATCACTAGCAAACACAATGGATAGTTGCTGCTGGCCCATAGGTATTGCCAAAGGCACAGCTCACCAAACCTGTAATCAAGGCCTTAAAAAGACAACTGATCATCGTGCACTACTGCTGGCCATTTTACACATAGTTTCCTTCTTATTAAACGCTGGGCTTCATTAATTCCTGCTTCTGGAGAGTATGCTATACGTCACACTGATGTTTTTTTTTTAACCACATGTAGATGTAAACCGTTTATTCTGAAGCCTGTTGCGACAGAGCGGCAGCCCTTATTAATGGAAGGAATTTAAAAAACAGAGGTCGGCGCTTCCACAAACATATGAGTGCAATATTTCATTCTATATTGTGCCTATATTATTGTAAACTCTTTCCCTACATTACATTTCATATTCCCATATTGCCTTATATATTTATATTGCCTACATTTCCTTTTATTGGTAAATGGTCTTGTATTTATATAGCGGTTTTCTGCCTGTGGGTAATCAAAGTGCTTTACAGGCACAATGACACATCTACCCATTTGATCGCGGGGTTAACACACATTCATACACAGGTGCCATTTGGGTACAATGTCTTGCTGAAGGACACTTCTGCATGTGGTCCTTATGCTGGGCATTTAGCGCTAACTCTCTGGTTTGTGGACAACCCACTTTACCTACCAAACAAAGCAGCTTAAAATAAATATTTTTATTACCTTGTATATTATCATATTGCTTTATATTTTCAATTACATTTACTGGCTTATATACTCTCAAACAAGGAGAGTCATATGAAACATTTCCCAAACATTTAGTTTGTTAGAAGAGGCCATAAAAGACTCAACCCTATACTAGAAGCTCCTACAGTCTAAGTCAGGTGACACTGCAGACACACAATTTGCCAAACTGCAGGATGTTAGAGGTTCTCATGGACTGGGAGGAGATAATGAACTTATCTTTCCAGATCCGTAACATCACCTGCATCCGTTGATTGTATCGCTACAATCCAACAGGATGTACCCACAAGGCACTGGACCACCACCACTGTTTGAAGCAATCTAAACTCCTACAGTTTTGATTTCCCTCCAAGTCACTTGCTTTGGTGCTCGCGCTCACATCAACTGGAAAACCCATTTTGCGGGGCCTCAGCTCGGCCAATTTCTATCTGTCACAGGTAGCGGGGAATTGACTGTGCGACATGCAGCATATCACTTTAAAGTGACGGTAAAACGGGAAATCACTTTGTGCCAGCCACATGCTCTTGTCGCCTTCCATAAGAACTTTGTTCAGTCAGAGCAAAAAGTCCTTAAGGCTAAACGGTTGGAGAGGGGAAGAGATAGCAAGTCAGTGCCATGTCCTGTCTCCTTGCACCCACGGAGGGCACGCAGTGGAAGAACCAACTGGGTTACAGAATACTTGAAATTGACAAACGCACACAAGGCATAATCCAAAGCATGCACACGCTCACACAAACCTGAACGAATGTCTGCAACCTCAAATACGGAAATAAAAGAAACTAAAATGGAAACGTAAATGTAGATTAACGCAGCAGCAAACAATATGTAGACTCACTCACAGTCTCTCACACACGTTTGTATCGCTATCTTTGTGAGGACATTCATTGACATAATGCATATCCTAACCTCTAACTCTAACCTTTACCCTAAAACCAAGTCTTAACCCTCAAACCTTAAGGATCGGCCAAAATGTCCTCAAACCTCAAAACTCAAACTGGTCCTCAGAAAGATAGCTGCACTGGAGCACACACACACTTTCAGGCCAGACAAAGGAGCTTTCCATTTTGATTACCCGTTTACACATCCAAGACAATTGGAGCTCAAATTCAGGAACGTTTTTACAGCTTCATAACCACTGACAGACTATAGAATTGAATCCAGAGAAACGAGACAGGGGCAGCCTTCTCAGCCACAAGCGATAGCAGTCCAGCTACATTCATGCATGACCTAATGCCAGCAAGGTGATTTCTTGGGTTCTTAGCTTGTCATAGAAGATTTGACGGCAAATGGAGCTTGAAACGTGTCTGTAGAAAGGTGAAAAACTAATCCGTGATCCGTGGAAACATTTCCATGACCTCAATTACTAGAGGCACCTTAAAAAAATCAGCACTCCAGACTATTCAAAGCATGTTTGCTTCTTCGGTCGCAAAAGGCTGCAAAAGCACACAAACGGAATTTTCAAGTGTCACACGATTTGAGAAATGAAAAGGCCTTATTATTTTTAACATTTATATAGCTGCAGTCTCTTAGCATCGCATACATTTTTGATGAGCACCGTTTATGACTGCGCAGGCATGCCGATTTAACATTGATGGCGATAAAAGTGGTCGGGGCACAGTGGTCAACGCTGAAAAAAGTTAAATAGAATAAAATCAAAGGGGCTGAATTTACAGTGTGCAGCTGAAGGACTGAAGAAAGGGCAATTTGTCATGATGTGTTCGCTGCTTGCGTGTTTATGGGCATTTTGATGTTTCGTTAAAATGCTGATGCTAGGTTTATCATGTCGAGTATCAGCCGGCATGTGTGCGTATGTGTGACAGATTGCAGCGGCATTGTTACTGCAGGAACTGATAAGTGTTTATGCAGTGTATTTGCATGTAAAACGTGGCTGGCACATGTTTCAGTGTGTATGTCCGTGTTACTATGCATGTGCGCCAGCTGTGATAACTTTGTAGTGTGGGATGCTAATCTGCGCCATAGAGAGGGACACGGGAATTTAAGGTGAAGCGTCTGTGGTGTATCTAATCGAGGGTGACGCTCTCCTGCGCTGCTCCGTGTTAGCGTCAGCATGCGAGTCGTTAATCACTTGAACAGAGCTCTGCTTCCACTTCAAGCGTCAGAGAGGAGGAAGGAATTCACACCAGAAAAAAAAATATACCGAACAGAAACAGTGGGAGGTGTCAGTTTATGGATCTTCATGCAGTTCTCCTGATGGGTGTTGGGGAAGGTGAGAGCTAAACAAAATCGAGTTTTGAGCAGTATTGTTTCGCAGAAAAACTTCTCTGTGATGAACTAGCTGTGTCTGCGATGTGAATAGAGCTTCAGTTTATGAAGCTCTCTTGATTTATGAGGCTTTTCCTGCAGCCGGTGCGCTAGTGTTTTAGTGAGAAATAGCACAGTTCCTACCAAGCTTCAGGGTCAGATCAAGATCTTCTGGGGCGCTAAACTCAATTTGGTCGAACTTTGTTGTTTCCTTGTATTTTGGTGAACATTATCAAAACTTAACCCGACTTTGCAGGGGCAATATCTTCATTTAATTTCTGAATATGTCCGTTAAATCTGTATTGTTTAACACAGTGGTGGCTGAGCCTTTGACCCACTGATGAAATTAAATGAACGGTTTGTGGTGACATTCAAGGAAATTGCAAATCCGGGGACACATTTAGTAACGCATGTTTGATCATCTAGCAGTTATCATACTGCCAGAGAGGGCAAGCGGAACTAACGTTATAATGCGACACTGTTTAGACACGGCGACACTGTTTAGATCTCTAACAAGTCAGGAATAAAAACACTCTGGCATTTACAACTAAATGTTACTGGTGTCACCAAAGAGAATAAGGCTGAGATCTTTGAGAGTGCCACTTGAATGTAATTGTTATGATATTCGTTTGGGTTCTGCCAATTTTCATTTTCAGATACATCAATCGGCCACAACATTAAAACTACCTTCTTTATATTATGTAGGTCTCACTTGTGCCTCAAAAACAGCCTCCAAAATGTGACTCATCAGACAATGGACATGGGCTTTATGAGGGTGTCCTGTGATTGCTGGCAATAGAATGTTATTATGGGGGCATTGGGTCCAATGGGTTGAGGGGAGGGGCCTCTGTTGATCATCCCACAGATACTTGATCAGTTTAAGATCTAGTGAATTTGGAGGCCATGCCAACACTTTGTGCTGTTCTTCATGTTTTTTGTTCCTAAACCCTTTTTTTTGTGTGTGTGTGCGTGAATGTGTTAGACTGCATCCTGCTGGGGATGGCTGCTGCCATCAAGGAGTGTCATTGCTATGGGGTGGGGGTGCCTGGTCTGGTCTAGGTGGGTGCTACATGTCTAAGTAACATTCTACATGAATGCTAGATCCAAATGTTTCCCAGCAGAACATTGCATTGTCACAAGATGATCCATGTTGTTCACTGGTTTTAATGTTGTGGCTGATCAGTGGAAATGTGCCCAATTTTCCATTCAGCTGTTGAGTCCTATAATACCAAAACATAGTCTAATTGTAGATTTTCGTCTAAAGCTATGGAGCTGTGTTTTGACACTCTGCCTGTCCTAGCGTAGTACCACCTTGTATTCCTGTTCACTGAGTATGGAAATGTATCACTACAGGAATGATAATTACACATGATCGGCATGTTGTGCCCTGGGGTCATCTCGGGGTTTCATCTGTTGCCATCGAGTATCTCTGTTTGCTCTGTAGGTGTGTGATTAGCTTGATCCGAAACACTTGTGGCTCTCAGTGTGTTCCTAGGTTACCAAGTCCTCTGCATCCATTCACTGTGTCAGCTCCTCTCCCTGGGCACCACACATTCTGGTTTGGTTATGTTGCCCTAGTTTATGTGTTGTCGCACCGCTGACTTTACTGGCTTTGACACCTCCATGTTGTGAATATTTAAATCGGCACTTCATTTTAGCAATCTTTGTTAACCACGACCTTCGGTGTGTCTCCCTGTTATTGAGGCCAGGTCTTAACAATAGCTGTTTTCAGTGAAACATGTGTTTGTTTGTTTTCTTCGTGTCATTTTTTAACAATTTTAACAATTGTGCACCTTTACTTGAATTTCTGAACATGTACACTGCATTTCTCAGGATTTTTTATTTTTTTATGTTTAAATGCAGTGTATATTAATTTATGTTCACATGTTATTTTTACTTTTGCTGCCTTCACATGGAAGCTTGCGGTTACAATGTGGGAAGTAGATGTAAATGTCGGCGTTCGAGTGGTAACATCCGCTGTACCGTAGGTGTCGAGAACATGGCTGCTAGGTAAGTGTTGGGACCTAGAAGTCACTGAGTGTGTTCACACTAAGGCGAAATGTATAGCAGTGCACAACTCAAGACCATGCGCCGTACAATGAGGTTGTCCTTGTTCAAAAGTTCTCCCTTTTGACAAGAGCTTCAATGACACTCACAGTGCTGACCGAGTTGTACCCAACATTATAAGTCAGCGAGCTGATGACCAAGTCACTGAATGCAGATGCAAAGAGATAATGAAAGCATGAGGCTCTTTAGAATATGAGCCTTGTCAAAATAAGACTAAACTACAATACTGACTCACCATTCACCTCTGTCCTTTCTGAAAACACATCACAACTTGTAACTGACCTCACCAAAAATGTTACAAGTTCATAAATACCACAAGACAGGGTCATGTGTTCTACATGACCCTGTCTGAAAGCAGCATAAACCTTGAATTCTGGATTTAAATGTGCACTCTGCCTTAAGAGCCTTTTGCTGCACTTCCATCTTTCAAAAGGCTTTTTATAACATCCACCATTTTTATTATTTATGGTTTGAAAAGTGTAGGTGTTACTTATGACATAAACAATGCTTTTGTGCTATTGAGGTGTCCGTTTAAAACATGACAGTGTGACAGTGAGCTAGCAAGCACATTGACAATAATCCTGAGATGGAAGCAGCTAAAAAAACGTTAGAATACCCTGAGTTTCCAAATTCCTCTCTGCTCAAACCACCAATGATAGCTTAAGTGCTTGATGAGTGTTTTTCTGTGGTCACTTCTTCCAAGACAGGGGAGCGGACAACAGACAAACACAAAGTAAACAAATAAGGTGGCGACACATAGACCCTTCAAACAAAAGTAAACAGCCTCCCGGCTCCCTGGCTGTATTAACTAAGAGGTCATGATGAGTTACAAGGGTCTTGACACCGGCCAGCACAACGTTGCTGCCGACTGCCTTGTTAGTGTTTTGTTGCTCAAAGATGCAGCAGCTAAGCTACAGGGCCAGCCAAACATCAGTCCTTTTGTCTGGCATGTCTTGTAGTTTGGGACTCAATAAACTGTTTGCACAGTGGCAGACCAACTCGAGCACTCTATGAAAGGGATTTCAAAGGGAATTCTCGGCAGTTGGTGCTGGCAGCAAACTAATGACCAAGTCGGATCAGTGAAGTCAGAAATCCATCCAACGCCGCAGGAAATAGCTGACGGGAGCCAGCAAAGAGGGCACATTCTCAGAGCAGCTCTGGCAACTTAAGGTGCCCTAATAAACAGATGAATAAAACACACCCAGTATATAAATAATCTAACCGTGTTTCCGCGTAATACCCTGAATCTGACTGTCGTTTAATTAGCACATTTATGATATTGATAGGTATTTCCCTTTGCTTCTACAGTAATCAGTGCTGAAAACATATGGCACAGTACATTAATAAATTAGTCACCGAAGTGTCAGAAACTCTAAGCAGCTCGACTCTATGCTCACATCTGGAGACGCCTCTGGCTGTTGGCCCTTTCTCCCACAAAGAGAATATCAAAGGCCTTACCCTATTTTATTATTACATTTTTTCTTTCCTACTACACCTCTATGCTTGAAAGAGAAATGTAGTGTCAGCCTCTTCTCTGTTCCTCTCTGCACTTTTACACATTCACATGAGGCCACAAGAAGAGAAACTCAAATCAAAAAGTTTTTTTTTTTTTTTTTAAGTACAGAACTTCTACTATCTTCACTATTTATAATTATAGTTGCATGACATCCATGTCTTACTGATATTCACATTTATTATTTTTCTTCAACTGTAATGACAGGACCATGTATTAAGAGATTAATAGTTTAAAACCATTCCTTCTATTTATTAATTAAATATGACAACATCCAGAAAATGACTGTCGTTTCAGGTAGTTTTCAGCCAGCTAAATAAAGACCAGCTGCATGTATTACTTAATTAATTACAAAAAAATTAAAGGTTTAAAAAAATGAATGCATTTAATCGCAGTTTGCAAACAACACAGAACTTTTGTCAGTGCACGATTTCCTGGTACGCCGATTACACTGATGAACACGTCAGAGCTCGGCTAACGGCTACCAAAATGGAGGAATTGGAAGTCAGCATGTTGCTAGGATGGAGGGAAGGCAAGTTTTACTTATAAAAAATACCTGATGGAAGTTTTGCATGTTGCATGTTGCAGTGAGCACAGAAAGCGCCGGAGCTGTTAGCGCTAACAGTCCCAGTCAAGTATGGACATGTTGGCAGCCCAAACGTTTTTTGTTTTATGTATTTTTACTATTTAAAGTCAATACTGTTGTGAAAAAGATGTGTTAAAGTATTTAAAATAGGTCTGTTCAGCCAGGGATATTTTCTTTCTTTCTCGAATGTTTTGAATTGAAATTCAATTAAATGCATTTTTCCAGACATTAAAAGAGCTTGAGTTTACAATATTCATGTCTGTGTCGATGTTTTGTCCACCAAAATCCATATAAATTAAAAAATTTTGCTTTTGGGGGTGAATATTGTTATTCGATTAAAATAAATGTGATTAATTGAGATTAATTAATCACAAAGCCTCTAATTAATTTGATAAAAAGACATTAATCAAGTCCCACCCCTAGTAATAATAAATAAATATGAATGGCTGTGGTTCTGTCTTTATGTACTTTGCATGTTATCCATGTGCCTGTGTGAGTTTCTTCTACAGACCAATTGTAGTGATTCTAAATTGGCTATAAATGTGCATATGGGCATGAATGATTTTTTGTCTCTGTGTGCCCTGTGGTAGGCCTGTGGCAACCTGTCCTGGATGTATCCCGGCTCTTGACAAAAACCAGATGGGATAGGCTCCAGCCCCTGCAAGTATAATAAGTATAATGCAGTTTAATTGCAGCCCTCTACTTGTCATGTAGACAGCTTGCAATTATACTGTAAGTATCTCTGTTTGGATTTCAGTCAGCTCTTGCGGGACGTATTTAGTTGTTTAGCGGCTAAATGTTCTACTATGTTCAGCAGCTGATTGCTAATTGTGTCTGTCTGCTATGAGAGTAGTGGGAGAGAAGCAAAACGAACAGCAACTCACCATAAAGCTCTGCAGAGCTGAGTGGGGTAAATGTGCTAATTCTCAGTGGGTCACTCTGAGCAAACGCTTTCACGTTACACACTAGTTGTTTAACCAGTTTGTGATATTCATCATTAATGACCATACTGTAGCTGAAACCAAATTGCATGTTAAAGTTGAAAACTAGCTGTGTCACATTAGTGTGACCATGTACACAAGTATGTACATAAACTCAGAGGGAGATGGATAGTTCACCAGCACTTAAGGTTTTGTCATGCACACACAAAAAGCCCATACAGTCAAACATTATTAAATCAGTAAGGATACAGTGCATATTGACATAGCTTCACACCTCAGCCTGACAGAATGAGGTAGCGTCTCGGTCATATGGTGATTGCTGCTGATGCTGTAAACTCTCTGTAGTTGGTGTTCGGCTGGGGCTGATGTGATTTACTTCTCCGCCTTTGCATTTGGCTTGCTTTGAATCATGCATCTCAGGAACCAACAACATAAGGCATAAAAGAAAAGCAATACTCTGCCTCTCTAAATTCTATCAATACCAGAAATAAAGCAGACTTAAGTTAGATTTATGTCTGTTTGTCAGAACTGCCTCATATTTCATGGCTCCATACCCCTGACGGCGCTCTAACAGCACATCGTGGCGATGCAGGTTGCAACAACTCTGATTAGTCCAAAACGCTTTTCCCCATCCTTGTATTTCAGCGGCTGAACAAGCACAGAAAAGTCTGCATCTTTCTGCCTCTTGCCTTCTGACGAACCAGCACACAAGGATTAACACATAGGCCATCCATACAGTCTACAATGTGCTTTACTGTACATAGCCTGAAAGCTAGACAAACCTCCCCAACCACAAATATTTTGTCATGGAAAGTTAGCCTGGAATCATTCTGTTGGGCTCTGATTATTCTCCTGCAAAGATCTGCTTAGGAACTCAAATCATGTGGATGGGCTGTAATCGATTTTTCTCTCTGTGTCAGTTGAAACCCTCCTCATATTGAAATCTAGATGAAGTCTTGACCAGACCCATTCTCTGATAGGAACTGAGTCTGGCTATGGCTGGCTAAGCTTTACACAGATCCCATGTTGAATATAAATCAAGCTTTAGTTTAAAATCACTGATACATCAGCTCAGCTGCGTCTTGGCTTCACATACCGAGTGGGCTGGTTAAGATGTTATCCTTTCTGCTCTTGCCCTGCTGCTACTACATATGCATCTCACACTACAGAACCGTAACAGCGGCAATTGATCTGTTGTTTGCTCTCACTTGTAGCTGCCTTTAAATTACACTTCATGGGAGTGATATGAAACAGTCTGGACCGCAAACTAAAATCTTTTTCTACCCAATTTTCTACCTGACCATAAAGTTAACAGGACAATTGTTCAGAATGGGATTCTTTTTAGGGATGTCCTTTTGTTGTAGAAGCGACCTTTAATGACTGTAAGGTCAGTCTGAGGAAGTTAAAAACCTGCTACCACATGACCATTGAGGCAATTAAATTCGCAGCAGCTCGACAATCGCTATCATTCTCCAAAACATATCATGTGGATTTACTATTTCACTTTTTTACTTTTCAAATATAAAATGATCGTCGTTATTCTTGTGCATGTGCAGACGTAATGCACTTCTACTGCATGACAATAATACTGCAGCGGGATAAACAATAGGTTTTACATTCTCATCTGCTCCTAATGTAAAAACCTTAAACACATACGTAACTTACATGAACTGATCGCTTTGTTGTTGTTTTATTCAACATGACTGACACGGCGTGTTTAAGAGACTGCAGGTGCTGATGCCATGGGTCATAGAAAATGAATGGCACAGAAAAATAAGCTTATTTGTCTGTCCCAGCCTTGGCCTCTGTCAGTTTGTTTTTTACCTTCTCATTTCCACAAGCCCACAAGTTATCAAGGACACTGATTCTGTCTCGACGAAACAAGAAAACTCTGGATTTACAGGAGAATATCTGATGGATTTTGTTGAACGAGCTGTAAATTCTGCATAAAGGCACAGATAGCTCACAGCCTCTCCTCACTTCTGGATGTCTTTTATTTCCATACCACCTATTACTTAGCTACACTATGGAAAAAGGAAAAACAAGCTTCTTCTTTTTTTCTGAGTCATTAATTTTCTATGACCTGGTATGTTCAGCAGCTCCTCTGAATGTTTTACATAATTGCAAAATCCCATTTACGCTTGTGCTTAAAATTTGCCACATTTTATCATATTGACACATCACTCTGACACGGTGAAACGCACAAAAAGCAGAAAGTGTTAGACTTGTTTTAAATGGATAATGAAAAGGGTGAAAAGAAAGTGGTTCCACATTCTAATGCAATGTCTTATATTAGATTTATGTGTGCACTCATCAATTTGTCATGACATAAAACCAACCACTAAAGCAGCAAACTGGTCAGAGGTAGTGATCTTATATAACAGGGCAAAGCAGTGCAATAAGTTCCCTTAAATAACCTGACGTAACATTTTCCTTGTGCTGAACTCATTTTATTATCAAGGAGGACTTTTATCTGGCAATATTTATTAAGATCAAGTATTCATTAGTTTACAAACTACAACTTTCTTTGAGGATAACTTGAAATTAACAGCTTTCTAAAGCTTTTAAAATTCTTTCAGTCACATCATTTTCTATATTGGCAGTTCAAGATGCAGAAGCAGTGTCAACACAGTACCTAGCTAAAGATTTGTAATTACTGTGTTTAATTAAAGAAACACAATTATATATCTTTGTCTCAAGCTGTCACCATTTATACATTCCGTGTTTCCCAGAATGCCTTTCAACAAACTCAAGGGTCTGAAGCTGTTCCATTAAAAAAGCTTTTGCCTCATATTAGTTAAGGATAGCATGTGTTGAAATCTTTCGCTTTCATTTTCTGAGTTTCAGTGTACTCCTCAGACCATTCTGTACAATTAAATTATTTGTATAATTATATGTATTATAACATATTATTAATATTAACTAGGGGTGGGACTTTAACTAGTTAATTACTATTAATTAATAAAAAAAAATGAACGCATTTAATCACAGTTTGCTTTCCAAACAACGCGGAACTTTTGCCAGCGCCTGGTTTCCTGGCACACCGATTACACTGATGCACACGTCAGAGCTCGACTAATGGCTACCAAAATGGAGGAATCGGATGAAAGCTAGGACTGATGTAAGGTACATTATATATATGTATTTTTTTTAAAAACTACCTGATGAAGCCTTGATAAAAGCAGAGTTTTGTGCAAGAAAAAAAAAAAAGAGTGTTGCCATACGAGCACAGAAACCGCCGGACCTGTAAGCGCTAGCTGTCCCAGTCCGAGTACGGACAAGACGTGTTGGCAGCCAAAAAGAGCTTGAGTTTACAATATTCATGTCTGTGTCTATTATTTAAGATAGTCGTCCACTAAAATCCATTACGATTAAAAATTGTTAAATGTTATATGGCAAATATTGTTATGCGATTAAAATGTGATTAATCGAGATTGATTAATCACAAAGCATCTAATTATTATTTTTTTTATTGAGTTCCACCCCTAATATTAACATATAATGTCTACCCTAACCCTTAAGATGAACATGTTTCTTCTGTCACATTTCACTCAGTTTGTTCACAATTGCACGAGAGAGTCTCAATGTGACTTCATAGTTTCTCAGTTATCCGCTGAATAAAAGTTTATGAATGCCCTCTGGAGTGTAGAGATAAAATTCAAAGACATATCTGACTGCGATTCAAATAAAGCTTGTGTGACATTCAACTATGTCTTTATCACTATTTTGATCACGGCGACATCAAGGCAAGAGAAACAGTGATCATGAGCGACCCCAAGATTCTCATCTCAAGCTCTGATCCTCAGTCGATACACCGTGGGATCAGGGCGTCTTCTGATGTGACTTGGGGTGTGAGGGTTCATCTTTAATGTTGTCTGGAAGCCTGAGCTTGGGCTGTGTGGCACCCTGCCAGGATGTCATCGGGAATCAGAAGCACTGATCCGTCAGAGTGGGATGACGACTGATGGTTGTAATCTCCTCCCAAGCACACTGTCACTTGATCTAGCCATTAAAGGGAAATTTATCCAAAGTCGCAGTGGAGTGGTTTTATTTCTGTGTTGGCGGAAAGTTTGAAGGGAAATATGTCGTGAACCAAAACAGTCAACTGGGTGTGAGTAATGATGTCTAATTTGTCAGAGAGTGGGTAGCAGAATATTTTGTTGAGATGGATGATGTGACTGGTAAATACTTGTTTGTTGTTTGCTACAGTAAGTAGCAAGAAAGTTCACGGAGATTCAGTCGAAGAGAAGGAAATGCTGTAGTCGCACATTAACATACCAGTTAAAATGAAAACAAAAAGGCTTTCACAAATTAGATAAAACAGGTCAGGCACAACAGCACAGATGTGTTCTCACGGCTTACTGCGGAAGCTACCACTGGATGATACGACTTTTGTGAACAAGACCACCAAGCCTGTGAGTTCCATTTGTACGTTGTGATTTTATTTTCTGACTACAAATTGTCTGGAATGTGTGCAGCTTGAAGGATCAATGCAAACACTAAATTCCCAAAGACCAGATTTAATTCTTCAGAGCTGAAAAACTTTTCAGTAAGACATGAGACAAGAACAGCTCCTAAATGTTTGTTCCCTGCAGAGCTCCTAAGCACTGGGTTACAAAGGATTTGTTGTTTTCGTCACTCTTGGATCTTTTAAAACATTGTTGGACGATTTAACCAGTGTTCTTGAATGCTTATGTTTTACATTCTGATTCTGATCGTCTGAAGGGTTTGTAATTAGCGGACACTTGATGTTCTGTTGTATATTCAGTTTCTACATAACATGTAAACTTCAAGAAATCCTATCAGTTTTATTTATGGGTTTAAATGACACTGAATGACAATCAGTCTACACTGTATAAAGTGTGTGTGTATAATCCTTTTCAGAGTGCCTGTAAGTTCTCAGACCATTCCTTTTCCTGGTTGGTTTTCTCTTAGGTTTGACCTTTTGCCTGTTCTGTGTCATGAGTAGCTTGGCTCAGTATTTCTTACCTGTCCCTGATCCTGCCTTGTGTCTGCTCTTGAGTCCTGTATTGCTTGCACTGCTGACTGACCCACAATGCATGACCTCTGACAGATAAGGATTCTGATTTTGAACCGTTACCCAGTCTCAAGTCATCCCCGCATTTGAAATCATTGCCCCAGCTGCTTCACAATTACAAACCAAGCTATGACCAATACTGTATCAATGACCAGTTCCTAAAAATGGATGGAAAGAAGATGTGTGATGTAAAATGTATCCCCAGCATAGGCACTTATTATCCAATACCACTATTTTCATCAGTTCTACACAGTGCACAGTGTCTTCCCTCCCTGGTTTTGGGCCCTGAAACCTTAATTCCTGCTGCAGCATGCCGTTATGTTATTGTCGAGTAAAAAAAGTCGGATTTGTGAGCTACATTTATCAGCTGGGGCATGTGATATTTAGCAGCTAAAGAGCAATATATTTCCCTTGGGTTGGTGTAGATCAAAATAGATCTGCAAGAAGGGTGAAAAGGTTGTTCTGAAGCACAAATGAACGCTCTTCCAGTTTTGTAGGATAAAACATTAATTAAAATATGTATTCCACGTCCACCATGTGGCAAAATGTCAGCTAACGGAGCTTTAACCCTACCTCTCTGATGCTTTACTGACATTCAGCTAAACTATGCTGTTGCCCCAGCAGTTAGCTTCATGACTCACTCAACATTTTTACTATGCAACAATATAATTAATTAGTCTTAGACATTGTTCCTAAGTATATAACTAAATTACATTTAAAGAATATGTGAGGCAACAGAATGACCTCTTTTATAATCTTTTGTAGTGATTGCAAATTCAATTTTCTTACATGCAGCTTAAATTATCAATTAAAACATTACAAAAACAAAAAATAAATACCAGGGGACCCAAGCACTAGATATATATTTCTTCAGAACAGGAAAACCAACAAACAAAAAAATGTTTTCTTTAATTCTCTTAAATGCTTGCTTTAAAACTCCATCCGTGGCTGCGAGTGATATACCACTTACTCTTTCTCTTCGCTCTTGGATCTTTTAAAACATTGTTTGCAGGTTTAACCTGTTCTTGTAAATGCTTAATTGTATTTATTGCATTCAGATTTTAAAGGAATTGCCCACGGGGTCTGTTGTTAGCAGCCATTCATGGTTCTGTTGTGTATTCAGCTGAACTTGGAGATTTTATGACTGTAAAGTTGCCTTTTAATGAGCTTAATGATTATTTTATGGGGTTGATTTTCTGAGCAGAGCTCATGAATATAACACTCCACAGAGCCCACAGACACGGCTGCAAATACAGAATCACCTGTGCTGTACCTTGGAGGATTATCTTGGAAGATCCAAATGTGATATGCTTAGCTCTTCTAAAATATGCTGTAGTCTGGTTAATAAGTAAGTAACAAAGCACACTCCATAAGTTTATTTATTTTTATTTTTTTAGTTGATGTGCTACACAAAATATTAGGTTATTACAAAGGCACATTTGAAACCAGTGTAGAATAGGATTTAGCCCAATATTTGGTCTGGTAGCCACAAATGTAAAGTCTCTCTGGCTGTCGTTAATGTAGTAAAGCTCAGTCAGATTTTTAAATTTAGCCCAATCAAATTCATTCATTCATTCATTCATTCATTCATTTTCCACAATCACTTGTCTTTGAGTGGTATGTGGGGGACTGGAGCCTGTTCCAGCTGTCACACGGCTGGAGGTGCAGTACACCCCGGACAGGTCGCCAGCCTACCACAGGGCTAACACAAAGAGACAAACAAGTGAGTGGTAGTGGAGGCATCGGTGCTTTCCACCACACCACTATGACGCCAAAACATTTTACCCCAATGTGTTGGAGAATAAATTCACCCAGAAGTATCAGAGGACACATGCATGTTATACATCCTTAATTCTATTTATCTGAGAAGGATTCTTTGGTTTTGCTTTAACTTATGTCAACTTTTAAAATGGTCTACCGGCGAGAGAAGAAAAAAGGGAGGTATGGAGAAATGTAATAGCAATTACAAAGAACAAAGTTCTACCATAAAAAGGTAGCAGTTGGAAAGGTAGAGAGGTGGAAGGAGACTGGCAATTATCCCTTGGGTGCCTTTCTAAGGTGAGCGACAAAAACACCCTTTCTCTGTGTGGGGAGCCATTCCCTGGCAATTGGAGTAGTTCGAGTTGCGATGCCACTTTCAGCTTTCTGTGCTGCTGTCCACAAACTGAATTGCTAATACTGGTTTGTTGTGTGCACGTGCTTTTGAGCGTGGCCGTGTAAGCAGCACCTCTGGAGTCAGGAATACGAGAGCTTATTACCCAGAGGGCAAACTTGCTGGGCATTTTTGACATTCAGGTCCTTGGCTAATGAAGTGTCCTGTCAGAATGTATGCATGCATGTGCGGAGGTGTGTGGAGTTCTCCTGCGACGTATCATAGACTGTAGTTTTAGCAAACATTGGACTGAAAGGCGCATAGCTTTTAAACGGCCGAGACACACGAGGATAGTCACAGTCAGCCTCTCGTCACTTTATTGTCAAGTAAATAATATCACCGCGTTCCTCGACACAACTGAATGCTTCACTTCTGACAGTAACAAAGACAATGATAAATGACTGTAATCAGAGATGCCATATTACCCTACATAACACCCACAACATTTTGAGGGACACTCAATTATTGAAGCAGTCATTAAAATGAACTCTTAGAATAGGTGACAGCATAATTTCCATGCTGTCTCAGGATTGCAGGATAGTTACATCACTGGATTTGTATTATGCCATATTTGTTCTCTTGTCAAGCCCACACCAGACAGCGTATTCGCAGATTTTAGGGCTAAGGTAAAAACCTGTCTATCCTGCTGTGCAGCTCTTGGCAAAAATTGCTTTTATTTCTCAAAAAAAGACTGACAGATGGAACACCCGTCTCTAAATGCCTACGAAGACGTCCTGAAGCGACGGTGCAAGCACAGCCCTCCCTATACAAAGCATAGCGAGCATAAAAGTGATTTACATTTACTGAAGTGTTTACATTCTCCACTCTGTTCTTACACATGGGAGGGACGTGAAGCAGCGGTGGTCTGCAAAATGAATAACTTGCCCAAGGCCTGCTCGGAGATAGCAGTGATCCCGGGCTCGCCGGTGTTGCAGCTACAAACGTGTGTACTTGGTGTCTGTGCGTGGCTGTGATGTGTTTTAGAGCTTCGAGGCTTGTTATTCTGTCAGCGCAGACAGGAACTTGAAAATGTCAGGATGTCTCCCAAAAGTACACCGAATGTATGGTTGTGATTTTACCGCAACTGAATGCATGTAGAAAAATCACTAAACAGGAAGAGCTGACAAGTACGCCTTGAGGGTCTGCGGGGAGTTTGATGGTACGAGGGAGAAGAGCGATGCGAGCAAGCCGCACCCGCCTCGTTCTTTTTTTTTTTAATTTTAGGCAACAACTTTTATGATGATCTAGCTGCTGGACGCTGACGAGGGAACCGCTCGGACTGGATCCGTGTTGCTATGTTTACGTCCATGGATGAACAGACGGAATGAATGATGGGCAGATTTACGGTGAGAGAAACGATGGGCTGATGATGGATATCTCGGTTGCGTTACATTTGCACTGTAAGTGTGCTAGCAGATTGTGCTGCAACGCCGGTCCGCTACACCTGGCATCCGTGCTGCGCCGACAGCTGTTCGTTCACCCATCATCTGCACCTGACAAAGACGTACGAGCTGCAGCTAGCCCCTCATTATTATATACTTAACTGAGTTAGAAGCCACTTTATCTGAACAGTCCTGCTTGGCTCTAATCAATAACGTTAGATTACGGTGCTGACAACACAGGCGCAACAGGTTGCATGAAAATAAATGGAGCTTATGTTTCTGCATATCTGGCAGGTATTAAAACAAACACATTATAATGTTTTTATTACAGCACTCCCCTCCCGATCTCTCAATCACGCTGCCGAAGTGAGGGAGCTTTTGTGTGAGTGCACATGATGGTGTGCGAATGTTTGATGAGAGAAAAAACTTTATCGACCCCTATGGGGAAATTGCAGCTGCAGAGCTGAATCAAAAATCAGCCAAGTGATAGATTTAAAAATCTAAAAAAAAACAATAATATAAATAAACAACAGCAGACCGTGGATCAAAAATAGACTAAAATAAAGGGGCAGGCATAATATTAGCATTTGTGTGTTTTTAATATATACCTGTGAATACATGTTGCAATACAGTATACAGTGAAAAGAAATGGAAGTGTGTTTCAGTGCAAACTATACACAGAGTTACCATGGTATCACAGTATTGCATCCACACTAAACTCATTGTTTAATGTTCTCCACCAGTTTAGCAGTGCATGTTTTTTTTTTTTTTTTAGCATTGCGGCACTCAGCGAACAAACCCCTTCATCCAACAACGTCATTTTTCTTCAACATATATTAAAGTGATCAGAAAAGTGTTATTAACTGTAACATTTAAAAACGGGTACGGTTCTAGTTGAAGGTGGAGCAGAATGAAGAGATACAGGAGGAAAGGTGAAGAACCTGCAGCTGTTACTTTTTGATGTAGTATTTCCCTAAATCTCGCCGCAGACCAGACGGATGTGTGCTGCGTTTTGCTCAACGGAGGCAAAGGACGGCTGTTGAATTAGTCTTTCATCCCTAGCTCAATGATAGTGTTTCAGAACGCATCAGTCTCGCCTATCCTTTCACCTCAAATCTGCATTTAGATTTAGGGAGTTATTACATAAAAGGGCAGCAGCAGCAGCAGTAAAAGCGTTTTAAAAAAGAAAAGGTTTCACACTATGATGGTTACATTTTCCAATTAATCTGCAGTTCACATGCGGGCTGACCTGTGTTTGTGTGTAGGCGGTCTGCACGGACCACCACTGTTACACAACTAGGTCCATATATTTATCTTTCCTGATTTCCTTTTCCTGATCTTCCTAATCCCTTATCGAGCCTTCCTCTTCTCCTTAGCAAGACCATCAGACCAGCATGCAGATCATCGCCCTTTTGAATGCTGTAGGTTTCTCTGTGTACTATTGCTTGATGAAAATATCTTCCAGAAAGTGAAAGTACGTTTAGGAGTTAACCCAGAAGAGTCACCAGTACACAGCCACCATGCTGGCACCTGTCTCTCTCATTTAATCTGTCTTCAGGTATTTCCTGCCTCAATCTTGATGCCTCAATTTGTGAATCTTACTCTGGCTCTGGTGCTCCAGCCTTTTTTTTTATATATATATATATATATCCTCACCATGTCTCTGCGCATTTGGCAACTTGTGAATCTGTCATGACTCCTTTGACTATTTGATTCAAAGCTTTGGACTGTCTGGTGGTCTCACCTCAGTAGCTTAGCTATTTTTTGAGTGTTGCATCCATCAGAAAGCCGTTTTACAGGTTTGGCTAGTGTCAGGTAAGTCTCTATATCTGCGAAACACCAAGATCAAAAAGTGGCTCACAGCATGGCACGGCATACTTATGGTATGCCATCAATATGTGCCGCACCATTCCATCAGTGTAAAAGTAAATCCAGCAAACTGTTACTAATGGTAAATTGTGAGTCTGTATGGTAAATAACTAATAAAATACACTGTGCATGCCTGGTTACAGTTCAGGGTGTTTTGACATCTTTTATTGCGTTACACTAAAAGGCTACATTCAACAAACAAGAAATAACACAAGTTTGAAACAGGTGACTTAACTGTTCTCTCTCTTTTTTGGCTCATTTCATCTGTCATAAGCTGCTAATCACTGTCACACAAATACTTGTCACTTCAAATGAATTAAATCTAATATGCACCCCGGTTTAATTTAGATTGGAGTTGCAAAAATGAGTATAGAAATAATGATGATATCAGGATACCAATTTCCCTAATATTATCAAATGAAGTGCTGTAGTGAAGTCATAAACAAGGTCGTCTTAACTGCCTTGACCTCACACAGACTTCACATAACTCCCTTTATTGTTATCATAGACCAGTCATCAAGCTATAACTGGCGGCTCGCATGGTAGCTTACAGTATCACACTGCTACTTGCCTTTAATTGCAAATTGCAATCCACAATTTACCGGCAATGCTACTTAAACTGCCATCTTGTGGCGATAAGTTGTAATACATTTCACGCAGCTGAATCACGGAAAGCGCGAATGAAGGTGGCCATGTGGCATTGTTTGCGGGCAGGCGACGTAAGCTCCGCTAGCTAGCGTAAAACACAAAATGGACCGGTTTTTAATAAAAAAAAAAAAGAGACAGAAACAGGCTCATTATAGTAAATCTGGTCTTAAATGAAAATGTATTGGCCGTGTTATTTATTTTTTGTGGGATGTCCAATTTATATGTAGAAATGCACAAAGGTGACTTCACGCCCGTCGATGGGGGGGGGGGGGGCAAACGGGTCTGCTGTCCCGGGCCCAGGATAGAGAGGGCCCCAGAACTGGGCCCTCATTAAATTATGGAATAATTAAAAAAAAAAATGATAATAAAATAGGAATATTTGTGGGGAAAAACAATATGTAATATCTGAGTTACATAAAAGCTTTTTATTTGTTTTCTTCCTAATTGTCCTTGAAATAGTGGTTAAGAACCCCCCCATCCCCAACACAAAAATGGTTTGGCCACTGATCAAAATGTGATGTTCCTGTTAGCACAAGTGGTGCTCAGAAAAGGAAATAAAAGAGAAGAAGAAAATAGAGGCTTCAAGATTTTCTAAATAAATATTTAATAAAGCTCCGTGGGGGGGGGGGGGGGGGGGGGGGTTGTGTCGTAAAAAGTGGCTCGCCTTTTGATTTTGCACTGCCAATGTGGCTCATGTGAAAAAAATAGTGAGGATCACTGTCATAGACAGTGTAAAGATGGACGGTGGACCTGCTTCTGAAAAGTGAAGCAAAAGCGAGTAGAGCTCCCCATGTGGCCGGCTGGCCTTTCTGTGTGGAGTCTGCATGTTCTCCCTGTATCTGTGTGGGTTCTCTCCGGGTCTCAAGGGTGACACGTTGTCCATATTCATACAGTCTATGGTTGCTACTGAAACGTTCATACTTTTTCAGTCTTTTTTTTTAAGCCATGCAGCACTTGACTTGAAACTATGACCAGCTAGTGCAACATGGAAACTGTAATTGTATAAACACGCAGCAAAGCAATGATATTACTTTGTACAGTGTTAAAAGCTTAGTACTCTTGTAACCCAAAACAAGACCAATACAGTGACGAATGTAATCCTGTATACTTCTGTTGGAAACAAAACTAAAGTGGAAATCCTAAACTGTAACAGCGCTGAGTTCTGCAAGAAAAAACATAAAGCTTGTTAAGCTAGTTTTAATGCCAGTTCAGTTTCAATTTCAGACTATTTTCATTCCAAAGTAAGCTTAAAGATTAAAAGAAAAAAAAAATACTGTATGCATCTCTGCAAACACGGGAGTTCTCATTAGAGGAGCAAAGCAAAAAAATAAAATCCTCCATCGTTTTAAGGCTCCTAACAACCAGACCTCAAAAGGAACAATCATCTACGTCACACTTACTTCTGATGGGCTCCATCTACAATTGCTTTCTGTGTACAACGAGGCTCTCACAATAAAAATGTCGCAGGATCCCATACACAGTCCTGGTTCTCCTGTTTCTCACAAGCTCTATCCAAAGTGAACAAACATTACCTACAGAGGAAGTCATTGTTACAGCCCTGATCCTCACTTCTCCTGTAGACAGGACAAACATGAGAAACATTGATTTTGTTTAGGTATGCTTAGGTCAAGGCTTCTCTCATGCATCATGCTTGCAAGATTTAAGAATAGCCAACTGTCCAGCCATGTCACTGTGCTAAATGAATATTGAGATTTTAATTGCCATGTGTACTATCAGCAGCCTGAATCAGCCGAATGAGTTGAATAGAAGTGTGAGGTGTTTGCCTGCGCCACAAACACTCAATAAGTTAAGAGGGAGGGGGGTGGGTGGGGGGCAGCCCACATCTTGCAGCTTGTGTGGATGAGGCGATGGAGGACTAAGTCTAATTAGCCGTTAGCTCGTTAACGCGCTGCAAATATTGCAAACAGAGGCTTTGACTTCATCCTTGTTGCTGTGTTTCACTCAGACTGAGCCAGGGCATTAATTCTGGTTTCACTGGAACTACTCAGAGGTGTTCTTCATTGGAAAATTAATGGGCACCCTGCAGCCAATCAGAATCAAGTATTGATACCCAGGCCGCGGTGTAAAACCAAATTATGCATTAATTAAGTCTACCGCTTGTAAAATAATCATGTTTTCAGCTAATCTGTGTTCATACAGTGTACCAATTAAAGTGTGCTGCACAGAAAATGTGGAAATAAATCTCCTCTTCAGCAGTCCTTTTTGTAATACCTAATCGCCGGATATTTACTTAGCTGTCTTGTTGCATCTTTGCTTAGATGTCCAAAACCATTCCATTTACTACAAGTCTCTCATCTTCAAACTTTCATTTTTACATCCGATGTGACAAATCTGAAGAAATCAAACCATACTCCGGCTGTATGGAGAAACTGTCACATGCATTGTTCAGGTGTGAGCTTCAGCTACACAAACAGTCTTCAAATCTTGAAGGCTCAGTGGGCCTCTTCCACGATCTCTAATCTTTGGTTAGTTTTTCCATTGGCTGGGTCATTCTGACAACTTTATTTTTATTTGTCTGAAACCAGAGTCTGTGTGTTTGGGGTCATAGTCTTGCTGAAATGTCCACCCTCGTTTCATCTTCATCATCCTGGTAGAGGGCAGCAGATACGTTTTTCCATCCTTCCTTCAGTCACATGACTTTGCCAGTGCTATGCTGAAAAACAGCCCCGCACCATGATGTCCCTACCTCTAAACTTCACTGTTGGTACGATGTTTTTGGAATGATGTGCCATTTAAGCTCTGAACATGTTGTGTATTAAGGGATCCAAAGAGCAATTTTGGTCTCATCTAACCAGACTATATTTTGCCAATATTTCACAAGCTTGTCTAAATGTTGTGATGCTTTTTTTTTGTTGCTGTTGTTTTTCTCTTGAGTAGTGAGCGTGTATACAGGGCACTTTTTGCTTTTACCCGTCATGAGATGTTTCCTGTGTGACACCTTGGTAATGAGACATCTTTTTATAGGCCATCAGTTGGGACTGAACCAGCTGATATTAATTCGCACTGACAAGGGTCAGGATAGCTTTCTAATTACTGATTTCAGGTTTCGGCTTGTGTCTTGGCTTTCCAAGCCTTTTTCCGCCTGCCTTTCTTCGTGTGCACAATACTTTTTCCCTGTGCCATTTCACATTATTACACATAACCTTAATTTATTGATGTCTATTCATTTATAGATGTCTGTGGTTTAATTTCTTGGCTATTACCGACATCTGGTGAAAATTTCACATTAATAGTGTCTTTATAAATATATATACTGGGAAAAAGTGTGCGTGCACTTGTACAGCTGTCTTTATGAAAATCAGTTTGAGTTTGACACCGTCAGATTGAAGACATTTCTGCAAAGTCAGGACATTTTGGCTGGTTTTCACTTTTTTACAGGGCTGTTTGAAGGTTAAGACTTGGTTTTAGGGTAAAGGTAACAATTGGGTTATGGTTAAAGTTACAGTAAGAGTTAGGGTACCAGGGTACAGTTGAGATGGTCAAGGTAAGGGGCTAGGGAATGCATGATGTCAATGAATGTTCTCTCTAAGATAGCTGTAGCTGTGCAAACATGCGTGTGTATGTGTGTTTTAATCTGGATGAGGCTGTGCATTCATCAACAATAAAACTTGCAGTGTGAGCTGGGCCGAACTGATGCTGATAAACCCACACAGTCACCTCTGGGAGTTGTCCTTTCTAAGGGTCAGGAATCTGACCACTGTGGATGGGAGGGCCTCAAGCATGCATATGTGGGCTTTCAACAACACAGAGAGACCTCTTGACAGAGTCTTTGTCTCTCCGCCGTTCCCCATTGCTGTCTCCATCGTGACTTTCCCTGGCATGCTTCTCTCTTCCTAGTAATCACCACTGTTCCCACTTCCCTTTGTTGTCTTAATCACCGCACTTCTCTGGTGAATTCCTCTCCTTTCCTCCAACACCCTCCCACCCTCTTGCTGTGATGTCGGGGCTATAGCCTGTGGCCCAGTCGGAATAAACACAACATCCTTCTTTCCATGTTGCCACAGGCCATTCCCTTATCCCCATTAGACAGGGGAAAGATGCCGCCAACAAACAAATGTTCCACCCGCCCACGGACGCCGCAGCACATTTGCATGGACACACTCACAAGAGCTTAAGTAGATACAAAACTTTTCAGCAGCACACAGAGTAAACTTTTGTTTTTAAATTGAACATAAAGCTAAAGCATTCACCTGATGAGCTCCTAGTGCTCCCATTCGATAATTTGTTTGATTGTCTAATATAGGCTGCGCATTGTGCTGTGATCGTTAATGATCCACTATTAGTTATCCCTTTGGATTCAATTTGAGGGTGCAATGAGCCGTAAAGGTAAATCCGACGAGTGGACATTTTAATGTGCATTTGTGTTGTTTATCGTAAAAAAGCATCATGCTAGTTTTGCAGTAATTGTGCTCTGCTGAGCATGACTTTCCTCATGTAGCCAGAGGTTCACACCTTTCACCGAGAGCTGCTTTTTCATGTTTCTGCTCCCTTTAACTTTCCGAATATGTTCATACAAAAGGTGAAAAAGCCCCGAAAAATGTTGCTGCCCTTGCTAACAATACAAGCCTCTGCAGACGAGCACATATAATGACCCACAGAAGCGAATGTCTAACATGAATAACTCATCCGATTCTGACTACGGCCTTTGTTATCTCTTCTTTTTTCTTTCTCTCTCTTTTTGGCTGAACATTTGACATCAATCAGACTTTTGGCAGGCTCATTTCAAAAAGGCTGTGTGGGAATAGAGCTATAGTTTCTTCTGCTCTTTTTGGGATGAGGAGGGGGCAGGGGGTCGTCCGCTCTCTACATCGCTACCTCTCTCTCCCTCGCGCTCGCACACACACAAACAGACAAGAGATTAAAGGGTTTCCAGCTCTGTGTACCAGCCTCAGAACACGACGATCTTTTTTGTTCTCAGAAAATGCCAAAAAGCCTTCACCACATCAGAAAGAATAGAATCGCCTTTGTTTGTCTCCTCTGCTAATGTTCTTCGATGTTTTTTTCACCTGCCACCGCCCATCAAAACACCAACCCTAATGGTACACAAGAACGTCGGGATTGGCTTTTTTCCTGTCGTGGGCTTAAGCTAGTTTGACAGTTGATTGCAGGTCTGTGACAGCCTGTAACTCAGATCTCGCGCATAAAAGTCTAACACGCTAGACGCCACAACACCTTCACTTTGTGCTTCGCTGCACACGGCAGAGCGCACACTAATCCACCCATTAGTTCTGAATGTCAGCAACGGATGTAAATTATGCCAGGCAGCATCATCTAATGTGGATATAATTCTGACTAAACAGTCCCTTTCCTGACCTCCAAAGATTTGTGAAACTTCCTTGTATCTCCATCCATCCTCGCTCCTTCTCCTTCAAGCCCTTATCACTTTATGATGCATTTAAATGGCTTTGTTGCTGGCCATCATGACACCGTGGTGAGCTATTTTACATTCAGCGGCCTTGCTCCTAAGTTGTATCATTCCTTCTTTTTTCTCGTTCGCACATCCCACCCTCCTCCAGACATGCAACGTTTGCTTTAAGCGTAGTGCAACTCACTGTGTAAGACAGAGAAAATGAGACTGTTCTCAAAAGAGACTGCGAAGTGTTATCGGCCTGGGACCAGCGATGACAAGGGGAGGAGGTGACGAAGATGGGGTTGGAGGGCGGGGGTTGCTGTTATAATCTCAATTTGCCACTCAGCCTTGAGGCAGGGTAAGCGATGGAGCAAGAAATGTGATGGACTGGTTAAAAAAGAAGTAAGGTGAAAGCAAGAGACGGAAGAATAAAGTTCAAAGGAAGGGAGAGGTAAATAAAGAAAGACAAGGGGATCGAAATAAGTTAGGTGAAAGGCAACAAACAAAAGAGGGATTTCATTACACAGGATTGTTGCCAAGCATGTAGGTGACTGCATGTGACTTTGTATGGACCAAGGAAGCCCACTTGACCGGACAGAACAAAGCAGCAGACAAAACTCCTGTTGTTGGTGACCGAGTCAACTCCTCCCAAAAACAGTGGTGGGCTAAACACTGAACAAATCAGTTTGTGTATGTGTTCGTGGGATGCCTGTGTGCAAGTTCCAAACACACATCTCCAATTCACAAGTGGGCCAAATCTTTATTCCCCCTTGAAGGCATTAGTGAACTGATGCTGTAACGCTGTTGTTTTTCCCAAGTAGTGTTTACTGAGACCGTTTCCTGGATAAATACACTACTCACGCATTTAGGACACTATGCTTCATTTTCAACAAACAGATGGGAACTGTGTTTGATAAAAGACAATAGGCACAACGGATACCCCAACTCCCTAGTGTCCAGGATTGCGCACATTTAGTTGGGTGGAAGCATTCAGTGGCATGAAACATTAACGCATTGCATTCCAAAATGTGGACTAGCGATGGAGTCATTTGACCACATGGACATCTCTAATGAGAGTGGGGTAAAGAGAGACAGAGAGAGAGAGGATGAAGCTGAATCCAGTGACCTACTCTCTCCACCCCTATCATTTCACAGACCAGCCATGCCAAGAGCTGAGCAAAGATCAAAGTCTCGTTTCCATCTGGTATCAAATCCCATCTGGCGTCACCAAATTACTGCAACTCAGGAACCCAAAAACAGACACACAGAGGGGAAAAGGCTTCTGTTTGACTCAGGAGACGACGGTCTAGGCCGGGCACCGCGGCCTAAGCTTATCTACATACAGTATACACACTGCCTTTCAAAAAAAACAAGTTGCCACCTGGATTTAACTAAGCAAATAGGTACGAGCCTCCTATTGGATAATTACTGCATGGGTGATTATCTTTCAACTGTCAACGAGTTAAATCCCAAATGATGCAATGAGTAGCTTCTCATTTCTTAAACAACCATGTTGAAAGACACATCCAGTGATCGTAGGAAAGATGTTAGTCTGTTTGAGAAGGGCCAAATCATTGGCATGCATCAAGCAGAGAAAACATCTAAGCAGATTGAAGAAACTACCAAAATTGGGTTAAGAGCTGTCCAACGCATGATTAAAAAAATTGGAAGGATAGGAACCATCGTCTTCGAGAAAGAAATGTGATCAAGAAACTTACTTAAATGTTTGGTGAGTCAAATCAAAGAAAAAGAACAGTAGAACTCAGGGCTATGTTTAATAGTGAAAGTAAGAGCATTTCTACCCGTATAATGTGAAGGGAACTCAAGGGATTGGGACTGAACAGCTGTGTAGCCTTAAGAAAACCACTAATCAGTGAAACTAACTGGGAAAAAAGGCTTCAATGTGCTAGGGAGCATAAAGATTGGACTCTGGAGCAATGGAAGAAGGTCATGTGGTCTGATGAGTCCAGATTTACTCTGTTCCAGAGTGATGGGGGCATCAGGGTAAGAAGAGAGGCAGATGAAGTGATGCACCCATCATGCCTAGTGTTTACTGTACCAGCCTGTGGGGGCAGTGCTATGATCTGGGGTTGCTGCAGTTGCTCAGGTCTAGGTTCAGCAACATTATGTCTCCAAAGAATGAGGTCAGCAGACTACCTGAATATACTGCTCCTACTACAAAGAAATTACTCCACCATCGTGACACACTTGAGCCATGTGTCTAATCAAAATTCTTGGAACTTTGAGTCCCAGGAATTAAAAGGTTCCTTCAGACTGGGAAAATACCCAGGACGATTAGGTAATCAGTCCACTGACACATAAAAGACAAACTGTCTTTTTGCTGTGATATTGTTCAAATGCCTTTTCTCCTCCAGTCCAGCTTCCAGTGTCCAAGCGAATGCACTGCCTGGCTGCTGCTGGTCGTGATTTACTGTTTTGAAAATGGGATGGGCACTAGGAGCAAAGCAGACACAAACTGCCTGAAATGCAAGATTTGGAATCAAAAAATGATTTTATTGCAGAAATACAATGTGAGATATTTGAGGAAATGACTGCAATAGAATGCGGTGAGTTTGTTACTGCTCAGAGGTTTTTTTTCCCTGTATTTTTGAAAAGTACTACCGCATAAGCACATACTTTTTTAGGGTAAAATAATTGCCCTGGAACTAAATGTAGTGCACCCTCGCCAGTAACTAGCTATTGTAGACTTGGCTGCATGTGACTTTTGAGTCAGCATTATTACTTTCTCCTTATCTATAAGCTAATATCTGTTTATATATGTATTAAGAATAAGTATTATATATTTTTTTCTACGTGTTCATTGAACTTTTATTAAAGGGCATTTTAAAAAGACCACCTGTCATCTCTGTCTGAGTAAATTAAACAAAATTGGGTTTTGTGTATTTAATAATTCTATTCCATTTTATTCATAAAGTGTCAATAGCAATCAAAACTCAGAAAAATGAGTCTGAAATCCCCTGTGTCAGAGGACAGACAAAGCCTTATACAGTATTATGTCCAATATGCATCCCAGTAAGTGTGAAACACCCTCTCTGTCATGCCATGACAACGGGTTGACACTGGCTTTAAAGCCTGCAGTTAAATTTCACAGACTTGAGTGGAGGACAGAGCGCCTTGCTCTCGTTTGGTTTTGTTCATTCAGAACTAGGGCAGCCAATGTCATGGTGCCAGTTCATGTGATTGCACAGAATCAAGGATTAGTGTATAGGGCAAGGGATTAGGGGCTGATCTGAGACCTGATGTTCCGGTGCCCCGCGAGACTGATTCTCAACAATACCTGCCAGAAAACAGATGTTCAGAAGAGAAAATGTCAACTTCTTAAGCCTCCAAAAAAAAACCTGTCTTCACAGTCAAATTATGAATGTGAACATCTGCGCTGTTTTATCTGTGTCTTCCTAGTAGAAAGTGGACTGGACACAGTTGGGGGGAAGTGTATCTGTCTAGCCTTAATGAATAAAACCTGACTTAACTTCAATTTTGGCTCATTGAGATAACATCAAGTAGTCTTAATAGGATACATGCATTGATCAGCCACAACATTAAAACCACTTTCTTAATATTGTGTAGGTCTTCCTTGTGCCTCATCAGAGAATGGACACGGTGCTTCTGAGGGTGTCCTGTGGTGTCTGGGGACAGAATGTTGTTAGTGGGGGCCTTTGGGTCCTATGGGTTGAGAGGAGGGGCCTCTGTGGATCATCCCACAGATACTTGATCAGTTTGGGATCTAGTGAATTTGGAGGCCAGGACCTTGTGCTGTTCTTCATGTTTTTCTGAGTTGTTCCTAAACCATTTTTGTGTGTGTGTCTGTGTCAGGCTGCATCCTGCTGGGAATGACTGCTGCCATCAAGGAACGTTATAACGTATATATAATGTTACTGTTATAATACAATGTTTAGACTGCAACTGAACAGTATGACGACTTTGGAGGAAGCAGTTTGCAGTTCTGTTAAACTGTATTGAATTAAACACAAAAGTGTTTCTATTTTTTCTGTTCTGTTTAGCCCAGCCCATCTACTGCAATGGGGTTGCCAATACAACTCAATAGTTCTACAAACCGCAGCCTCTACAATGAAAACACGGTTAAATCAACAGCTCTCTCAGTTGTTTAAAACAAATGCAGAATACCATAACCTCCCTGGAGCTAAGATTCAGTGCAGGGCCATTTTATTAGAATGCATTCGTACATTCTCTAGTGTATCTAAGGACGTTGCCGGGCATTCAAGGCATGTCTTCAAAGTAAGATGTCTCTATCCTAGCCAGAGAAAACGTGCCTTTTCTCGTATTGATCCTGAATTGCAAGAAAACCTTTAGCTGTTTTTATATTGTTTTTATTTGGCCATCTAAATAAATTAAAATAAATAAAATTTACAAATTGTAGAAACTGAGGCTATTTCTGTGATTATCTTTGATTCCATATTTACCATTTTATCTCCCACGGATTTCCGTAATTCAGGTTTTCCAACAGCATTTTGGGAACCTGTTACTGTCTATCCATGTCCAACGTATTTAGATGAAAGCACGAGGATCAGTGTGCCCCGTGGCAACTGCAGAAACGCTCATGCAGCGTGGAGCCTCCATGCCTTGCTGAATTAAACTGCACACATAAATTAAAAAAAAAAAAGCACGGGTTCCAGCTGATGCTAACATCCTCTGCGCGGTTGCTCTGCCGCACGAGCCGGTGGCGGCCTTTGGTATGCATGCATGTGTGTGTGTGTGGGTACACAACACTCACGGCTAGCTCAAACATTATTAGCTGCATCCTGCTGGGAATGACTCAGTCCTGCTCCACAAACAGACTTAAAAACTCTTTCGTCCCCCTGGCCATCAGACTGTACAACAGCTCTCAGTGATGGCAGGAGACACAATAGACAATGGACACATCATCTGATCTCATTCATTCTGTAGCTTTCATATTTATATAACTTCTACTGGTCACTTTATATTTTTTAACTGTCACTTTATATTTTTAACATAATTTGTAACATAGTTTATACCTGTACAAAACATTCTATATAGCTGTACAAAACATTTTATATAGCTGAACAAAACATTTTATTCCTAGTCACTTTTCTATTTTTATTTTTTATTTTTTTATATATAGTTTTTATATAGTTTTTGTTTTGTATATTTCAATGTATGTCACTGCTACTGGATGCTTGAATTTCCCCAGGGATTAATAAAGTATCTATCTATCTATCTATCTATCTATCTATCTATCTATCTATCTATCTATCTATCTATCTATCTATCTATCTATCTATCAAGTGTTGGCGGGATGGGAGGCACGTCAGCAAGATGATGGAAAACAGCTGTTCAATTTCACACGTCTTCTCGCTCTCTCTCTACCTATCCTCTCACCTCCCACCACCAGCAGCACCACCTCCGTATCTGTCCAAACCTTATGCCCCCTCTCCCCGCTGCATATAAAACGATGCCGTTCAGAGAGCAGCCTCTTAGTTTTTTCAACACACAAGCACACGTATACACACACACACACACTAAGCGCAAATACAGCTTGTTCTGACCCAGACCACTGGGCTGAGTCGACATTTCAATTATTTATCACAAATCTCCTACAGAGGCCGTCCGGCGGAGGGATTGGGCGCGTTGTCGCCACAATAACAACAGTGATGAGTTCTTGTTACTCGGCTCAGCATTTTTCTACTAATACAACAAATAGCACTTTCAATACCATAGGGCTGGAAATCATTACTTGTCGTCATCCAGTAGAGCGCTATCCCCTCCCTTTCCTGGTTCCTCCGTCTTTTTTTTTTTTCCTGTCACACACAAGCCTTGTCCTAAGCTCAACACTGACATTCAGTCAACTTCTGGTTCTGGTATTGTTTTTATATCTTTTTACAAACGCTTTTCCGCAGCACAAACAGAAACACAAATTACGCCACCGTCCATGTGCTTTACTTGTGTTCCCAATTTGAAAAAGAGGCAAACAATAACATAAGTACGGCAAAGCCAAACGCAACAAAGTGCAGTAATAAAACAGAGAAAACAGAAACTCGGCAGGAGGGCGAAAAAATCAGGATGCAAAAAGAGATAAAAAAAAAAAACATCTGTGTGGACGGACGAGGAGGCTGATTTACAGACATTCATTTACATTTTACACGAACCTGGCTCCAGCTTATTATTGCCTGGATGAAACAAAACGCCCACAAAGATTTCTTTCTTTCTGTCTTTCTTTTTTGCCAGTGGAAATTTGTAAAAACGTCTCTTTTCTACCGTCTAACCAAACTGTCTCTCTCTCTCTCTCTCACACACACACACACACGCACACAGGTGTTATCTGAAGAGGGAGGAAGCAGAGGAGAGCAGCTTACGCCGCAGTTACGGGCAGATGACCCCATTTACCTCATCGTGACCTCCCTTCAATTGCCGCTCTCGGCGCTTGATGCGACAGATAAGCAACAACACGCACACGTGTGCCTATAAAGACAGAGGCCCGGGCACATTGACACCTGGGCCTCGGCTAAATTGTATCAATCTAAAGGGATTAAAAAAAAAAACACTTTCGCCTTAGAGGCAGCGGCAGTAAGTTCAACCTGCTCAGAGACTGACCAGGTTATATATATATTCTGTGTGGAGTCGTCTGCATGTTCTCCCTGTGTCTGGGTCCGTTCTCTCCAGGTTATCCAGCTTCCTCCCACCATCCAAAGACATCCTCATTAGGTTAATTGGTGATTCTGAAATGGCCGTAGGTGTGATTGTAAATGCATGTGACTGTGTTTCAACCGATACAGACGAAAAAGAAAAAAAAAACCTCTGCACACAGTTAAATAGTCTTGCCTGCAACCAATCGGACTCATGTTATTCCAAACTAATTTAAACCAATTTAACTCAACCTCGCTCAGATGTGTCGAGACGATGTCGCTGTCACTCCTCTCCTTATCGCTGCATTAAGGTCCCCCAAACTATTTGATTGTCTCGGCAGATCTTTGCTATAATGAGAGCTACGTCCCACCAACTTTCCCTTGCAAACATTTTGTAGTCAGGGGAAGTTGGGGCGGGCTTCTAAGCTATAGCTGATGCGTATTGCGCCTCTCTAATCTCATAAAGTATTCCTTTCAGTTGAGACAAAGCCCCGCTTCCGAGATAGCATGAGCTCAAATTTTGAGTCCAATTATCCGACTGAAAGGCTGATTGAGGCTCCATTCAGTCTTGGCTCAAAAGTCTCCTTATGACGTAAATATCATGTAGAGTTCACTGTTATTGATTGGGCTGGACTATTACAGTGGCACCAGTGCTGTCCATTAGACGGGCCCTAAGAGCCACACCAACGCATTTAAAGTGTTTCTCACACTGATAACTGAGAACACAAGCCCTGTCAATACCAGCATCAGAATAGAGATTTACAGTTTGTAGTCATAAAAGCAAGAAATGAGTCTGCACTGCAGAGCCCTGGGTTCCCCCTCAGGGTTTGTGTTAAAGCAAAGCGGTTAATACGGAGAATACTGGAAGAGCTGAACTTTTTTCCTTTTTCTTTTCAAATAAATTATGTTATCGCTTCAAGTGCATTCAAGATTATTGCCTTCCAACATAAAACCAGTGTCTCTAGGAGTTTTAATTCCACCCAAAGGAGATAGCATCTTTCCTCTGCACCTCCTAGACATATTTAGGTTTCCTCTTCGGGGATTTGAACTGATCTGAACTCTTCATTATAGAACTGTCAAGAGGCAACAGCAGGGAGTGAAGCTTGTTTCAAAGGAATAAGAGAAGTGGATTTGACTGGTTGCCCCTAACACACACTCGGTGATGATTATTCCCCCTGATCTCACAAAGTTTTGCACTTGAGTTACAGATACGTCACAGAAGCATGCGGCGGTTCACAGAAGCATGACATGCGCGCAACGCATAGTTCTTTTCATCTGCGAAGTGAGGTGAGGATAAAGGCTTTGCAGTGATCGTCATGCTGCGTTCACAGCTCTCACTCTCCCTCTCTCTCCGTGTGCATCTGCATGACTGCGCATGAATCTTTGATCCACTGTTAATTGAGACAGTTCCATTACATTGCGACCGCTGTGCCTCTCAGACGCCTCCCAGACAATACGGTCACACCTCGAGACATTTTCAAGACTCCGAGACGCAACGTCGCACCCAGACTTCAACCCAACTTTCCCCCAGCAGAGGCGTTAAAAATATGCCATCCATGACAGCCGCCTTACATCAGGGTCTCTTTGTTATGTCTCTAGTAAGTGGCTGCTCTTTTTTTTTTTCATATGACTTATTCACTTTTATCTTTCTTTTATTTGTGTGAAAGCACAGAAACGTAACCTTGCCAAGAAGACAAAAGGGAGCCTAACTTCAGAGTCTGACCTCTTGAGCAGAGCCTGCAACACCACATCTCAGTGTGTGATGTGGTGTTGGCAGTACTTGATCTTCTAGATTGGTTCTGTTTAGAAATGAGCAAGACATTCTATACGAGATAAAATTACTATTATTTTTTTTCAGGCAGATTCACTGGAGGAAGAAATAGAAACTCTAAATGTTCCTGCTCTCTCTCACTTTGTCTAGTTCACGTCTTCACACTGGATGGATAATAATGGGAGCTAAAGGTGAGAAATAAGACAATCACTGGGAGACGTCATCAGCACTGTGTGTGAGTCACTGTAACACTTTCAGAGAGCTGATTAGGTTAAAATCATTTATTGCTAACCATGTTGGTAAATAAAAAATAAAATGAATACATATTTGGGCGTTAGTATCAATTTATTGAGCTTGAATCCTGGAATACTAGAAGACACCAGAGGTCCTTATAACCCCACTCAAGGTGGGATGTAAATAAATCTCCCATAAAGGGGGTCAGTGCAAAAAAAGAAAAAAAAAACTATATATAACCATAATGATGCACATTTCATAAAGTCTATGAAAAGAAATCTACTGTTGCACCTGTTTGATCACCTGAAAGAGCGAGCGTAATTGTGCTTTGTTTTGAAAGGTTTTCTTCCTCAAATGGAGGCTGAATTAAAGGAGGAAAGTGAGTTCAACTTCAATCATTTACTAAAACGGAAATCATGAATGCAAACTGTGGCACATAAAAGACAGGGTGACATCAAAGGAGCAGACGCATTAAAATGTGCCAAGCATCCAACTGATAGCATTGTGTTGCTGGAATTTGACTGTGGTACCAAAATGACCTCATGCAAAACGCATGATGCACTCACGCTGGCACCGTCTTGTTTGGTAGCCCTAAAAGATGAAAAAAAATAACTTTGTATTTCATATTTCATGAAGAGCATATCAATTTCACAACATGGGTAGTGAGTACACTGTGTATTGCATATGTGGTGTGGCCTTTTGGCTGCCTAAGGATAGAAAGGAATACAAAATAACTCTGTTGTTGTTCCCTACTGTATCAAAGGCACATCCTTGGACTCCTTCTGAGCACAACAAAGAAAAACATCTTTTGTCTTCTGCCTCTTTTTGTTCTAAAGACATACAATTAGTGTAAGTTTGTCGATTTTGCAGCATGACAGAACGCGGCACATCTCCAGTCCACGGCAGATGGCTCCAAAGTGTGTTTAGACGTGTTTATGGTTGGCACATAATAAACCATGGGACTCTTTTTTTCCCTTTGTTTTCTTTCAAGAAACCTTCCTGGTCTGTGGCACCAAGGAATCAAATGCAGGACTGCAATTATGCTGAATTAAATGGGCATGCACATCACATCTAGAATGTCAAGCATCCACCCCGCTTTACAGTTGGTCATTATCGCTCATGCCCTCCAGGCACATCGCTCGGCTGGCAACGAGATCCAGTAACACCATCGGCACAAAACATGTCAGCCTGGCAGAAAGATACCTGCACACTACCTGCGCACTTGTTGGCTCAAAGTACAATAGTGGACTGAGGTTTCAATAATTTAGACAGGCCAAAGCAGCAACTCTCAAAATCACTCACAGTGATGGGCATGCAAAGACACACAACACGCACATAATTATCCCGGCTCTCTGTAGCGCTCTAGCCCTCATCTGTCAAAATGACAGGAAACAAGTCAGTTGTTTCAGAGCTTAGCTGCCTCACAAACCATTCCTTCACCACACATCCAAATGTGCTGCTGCGTGGTTCTTAACAGGGGCCATATGGACACGAGGGCTTGGCCAGCAGGATGGCTTCACATCTGTCCCCTAGCTGCATTCAACCCCCTTGCTGGAAGGCTACCGTCACTGATACCGTCACTAATCGAAGTGAAGGGTAGGATCTCTCCAACACTAGGGTCTGTAATGTCCATGGCCTGACAGAAAGATCACATTCTGGAGGGCAGAGGATGCAGAGAGAGAGAGAGAGAAACGCAGGGGCAAACACACAAATATCCAGACAAATGTATTCCATCACCAGCAGAGTTGTGAAAACCGTCAGATTTTATGTATGTCCAGGTGCACGATGCTAGCTCACCCTTCGTAAGTCACAGCCTGATCTACACCGAACTTATATTCAGACTACATTTTACAGTGTTTAAGGAAACAACATCATATGCATAATACATCTTAGCTCTATCGACGATGCAGTTGGATTGTCCAAACTTGTTTTCGTATGTCAATACAAAAACTATTAGCGCAGCCAGGTAGCGGAGCACTACCCACATTAGTTCCACATTTCTAGTTGCGACTAGAACACAGGCAGTCATTACTGAGGAGCTTTACTAATGGAATCCTATCCTGGTAAGCCACCAGCCCCCATTAAAGTTTCCCTGGACAGGAACCGAATCTCCCATGCCTCAATAAAGAGCGCTCATCGCAAATGAACACACTGACATATTATGTTTAAATACCACAGTGTCTAAGGTATCATTTTTAGTTCTTTGGTCATTTAAATGTAAGTCAGCCAAATGGTGATACATAAGCCTCCATCAAGAGTATCTCTCATTTCCTGTTTTCTGGATAATAATTGCTTAAAAGCAGATCAACATTGCGTGGTTATTTTCAACCAGTGCGCCATTCTCTGTTTTTTTTTTTTTTTTTTTCCCAATAAAATAGGAATGCTGTTTCCCTTGTGCAAGCAAATCATAATTTAATGTTCCCCAGTTTGCATATCTACAGTCTTCATTGGTTTGCCGTGGCTCCTTGTACTCTACCAGACGGTTCTGGGGAAGAAGGCGAAGACACAAGTTACAACCAACCATCTGGGCTCTGACCCTCAGGGGAGAACTTTGCCACTTGTCAACCTTGTTTCCATGAATTAGTCATAGGGTTGTCATGTCTGTAACATCCACAGCGTGCGCTAGTGTTCTTTGTATCACTGCAGACTGGTTTACTTCTGCAGGAACTGATTCCAAAACACGAGCAGAGCCTTGAAGAACTACAGGGAGAGTTTGACTAAGGTAAGTCTTTGTTTTTCCCTTCTCTGCACACAGGGAAACATCTTACCCTTCAAGCAGCTGTTGGGTTTGAGAATGATCATTTGGACAGACTAAATCCCTTCCATGTATATACTCAGGTTAGGGCCATGATAAGTCATTCAATATTTCATATGATGCCGCCGGAGACCCGGGGCAGGGTGAGCCCGGAGGTCCGACCAATTTGCAATTTCTGATTTCATTTCATTCAGGTACCGGCTTTGCTAATCTTTAAATAACATCCCAGCAAAATTAACTAGATGCCATTCAGCCATTCATTTCATGTTATCCAGTACAGTACAATGACTCAGTACAATACAATGAGAGATAAGCCTAATAAAAGCAACATAATAGCAGCACAGTGGGAGGAGGCCTTCAGTGTTCACTTTATGAAGGAATAGATATATTTTGTGGGTCTATTCAAACGTTGAATAACTGCCTGACCAGCGCCTTAGAATCCTTTTAAAAATGATTAGCGAGAACAATGGAGCAGTACAGTGTAATAAACGAGATATTGAAAACGGGACTGCCAGCCCACTCGTGGCTTGGCATTGTACTGTAAATTATACAATATTTGACAGCCATCTTTCAGAGGACGGCGGTCATTTCAGAGGAATGTCCACTGAACTGTGGCAATGCATTCTTTTTATCAAGAGGGAACAAAGTCGGTGAGATTGTCATTTTTATTCTTATTCTTTTTGGTCAGGAGAGAGAAAACTGTTCTGGGAGAATGATTGAGTTTTAAGAGCAGAAAGTTCAGTACTTAGAACTGGAGCTAAGGTGGGTTAATACTGCACAGATGCAGTAGTGGGTTCCCTTTACCCAGAGTCTTATCTAAATGTTACTGATGGGGTAGCCTTGATTCTGGTTGGTTCTTTCAACCAAAGTAGCAATTATTTGCTTTAAAACATGTGTTAATAAAAAACAATTAACTTCCTCAGATATGAGTATGTGATGTTTTTATCTGCATTACACAGTAATGGGAGATTAGAAGAAGAACGTTTCACATGTTTATGAGAATTTACACAGCGAAAGATTAATACTAATACCAGACGCAAAGAAAAGAGCACCAGCGATATGAGCAGTGTTGTTATGCAAACAGAAAAACAACAGAAAAACCAATAAAACTTATGTCAGGCAGGGGAAATAAAAGTAAAATGGTGAATTAAAAAGACACAATAAACAGTTATGTAACTGCTGCTAAGCAAATTCACAGCTTTGCTTTATATTTGAATAAACAGACAATAATAAATGATATAGTGCCTATCTTTTCCCACTTCAGGCACAATAACATGACAATTATGAGGAAATCTTCCATAAGATCTGCCATAACATTATGACCACTAACATGAGAGGTGACTAGCATTGACCTTGACCATCTTGTGACAGAGTACAATGTTCTGCTGGGAAACTTTTAAACCTGGCATTCATGTAGATGGTACTTAGACATGTAGCACCCACCTAGACCAGACCAGACACCACCACCCCATAGCAATGACACTCCTTGATGCCAGCAGCCATCCCCAGCAGGATGCAGACTGACACAGGGACATACACAAAAATACTGTAGGAATAACTCAGAAAAACATGAAGATCTGCAAAAGATGTTGACCTGGCCTCCAACTTCAAATTATATCGTTGCGACGGTCAACAGAGGCCCCTCCCCGCAACCAGTAGGACCCAAAGGCCTCTACTAACTACATTCCGTTGCCAGACACCACCCTCAGAAGGCCCATTTCCTTTCACTGATGAGTGACAACTGTTTTGGAGGCACAAGGGAGATCTACACAATATTAGGAAGGTGGTTTTAATGTTGTGGCTTTTCGGTGAAGATATTGTGACTTAGACAGGGTGGAAGACAGAGAGGTGCGTAATTGGGAGGGTAGCATTCAAATTTTGCCATCATCCATAATTAATTTGGAGAATTTACACAGACACATATAATCCCTCCACAACCTCCGCACACACACACACTCTCTCTTCCTTGTTTTTTTCTACACCAGTTCGAGGTCAGGCAGTTTGGCAGTCAATGTGCATTATCGTTCGGCTGAAATGATGCCGCTGCGTTTGCAAGGGAGTGATTCAGCAGCATTGTTTTTAGGAATAAGACGTGATTTCACCAAACAAAACAGAGTAATTACAGCAGCAGAGCATTGTAATTTCCTGCTAATCTTCTGCAATTTTTCAGGTCAGAATCAAGCTAATGGGGCCAAATGGAAGGTGTGTCTGGGCGTATGTTTCTCCGTGCGTTGGTTTGCTTAGAGGGAAAGACTGTGCGTGCCTGTGAATTTCACAAATTAATTATGAACACTGACTTCACCTTCACGGCGGCGGTATTTGAGCGCTTCTATCTTATTTCTGTCAGTCTGTCTTGTTTCCAGGGCGGAGACAATGAATACAGCTTTACCACAATTATAACTCCAAATTAGCGGGTGTTTGGAGAGAGGCCCAACTTGTGTTGATCCTCCATCTATTTAGCGTGATGACAGATAGCTCAGGCAGGGTCGGCCATCTTCACTCCGTCTGAATGTAACAGCTACGTGTGGGTGTTTGCTGCCGTCTAATGCATTAGAGTGTGAGATTATTTGTTCAACAGAATGTAGTTGTTTGTTTTTTTAAACAATTCTAATATGCTGGAAAAAATGATAAACATTATTCACGAGAATGGCAGTGAAGCATCCACCCAAAGCCTTCCAATCAACAGCAAGAACAGCAAAATAAATAAGATTGCTCTCTTGCTCCCTCTGTCTCTCATTATCTGGGGGAGTCTGTGGTTTTTGTACACACCTAACAAAGCACCTGTAAAACAACGTAACATGTACTGGGTGTAAAGTCACATCACCGTGAGGTTACATCAAGAGCAAGATGGAGTCTAGATTCCTACATTTTCCGGGAAGGTTTCTTTTCCAGTTGGCACCATGAAACTATCTGACTGAGCATTAAGAGTCTGATTCAGTGTTTTCTAAAACAAGATCTCACGGCAGCCCTTAAGACTTTAAGATGGGGGTGTCAAATTCATTTTAGTTCAGGGGCCACATGCAGCCCAGTTTGACTTCAAGCAGGCCGGACCAGTAACATAATGGATAAACAACAGCTCCAAATGTTTCTCTTTGAAAAACACTAAAGAAGTACAAGTACGTTATGAAAAACATTTAATGAACTATATTTAGGGACACTGCTGTCTGCTGTTCAGTCCTGGGTGTTGTATTGTGTCTGCTGCTCTGACTAAAACACTGGTCAAATTGGGAACAGTATTTACTTTTTTCAACTTGTAGTTGAAGTCCTCTATGTAATTTTTGCACTTTTCAAATTAATGCCGCAGGCCAGATCAGAGCCTGTGGCCGGCCGGCTTTGCTACCCTGACACCCCAGCCTTAAGAGAAAGCGATGGCACCGAGCTGCGTTGCACGGTGAACACTATGCAGCTGAGTGATGGGCCAGCTGAATGACAGTCCGTCTGTTTGATTGACCGGCCGTCTGACCGCCCCAACTGAGGAGCGAGCTGACTCGCCTCTGACTGGCAGATTAACTAACTGATATGCTGACTTGGCTGACCGACTAACTGGTCACTGACACAGGGCCGACGTCACGTCAGTCAGTGGGTGACCCTCGCGGGAGGGCGGGGAGAGGATGTCGGTGTTTGAGGGATGTGCGGCTGAAGACAGCGGGGAAGAAAAAGAGGAGGAGGCGGAGAGTTAGGATCAGAAACTGAGAGAGCACCGTGTTTTGCTGTGATGCAGAAACAACCCTTGAATTTGTTTGTCTGGGATGCAGGCATCCTGGGCGGGCAGACTGCAATAATAACCTCTGGCTGTCAGCACGACACTGCGAGCTGCAGAGGAATGCCAGCAGGCACAAGTGGACTGTGTGTGTACTTGAGTGTAATCCTTATAGAACTGTAAGCATGCACACGTATTTTTATGTGTTTCTCTGAACTCAGTTTGTACTGTCTTTGTAGTCTCTTTAACAGTGCACACCTCCCTGAGCAGTTCCATCTGAACAGTTCACAACAGTCCCAGCTGCATTTCGTGCCAGATACTGGGGTATGTGTGACTGAGGCAAACTGGGCTCAGCTGGCCCTAACTGGCATTTTGACGGCCAGACCTCCCAAACGGAATAACATTGCACTAGCTTGGCATGTGTGAAAATAGCATCTCCTCTCTTCCTGTGATACCTGTGGCAGCTTGTGCCCCGCTAGCTAAATCCCCGCAAGCTCACCTCGGGTGTATTGGGAATTGAAATTATATTCTGTTTTACTGGCAGCGGTGGACAGAGGTGTCTATGAAGTTCATCTCAAGAAAACTGGAGAAAGAGTACATGTCAAACTATTTTAACCCAGCGTTGGCGTACATGGCGACACCGAGGGGGGATTCGGTTCAGGTTGGCATGTTTGCAACCATGAAATTGCTGGAGGTTCAAACGGTTCACTGCGAAATGTCCATGAAGTCGGAGCTGACTGGGAGGAAGAATGACTTTTAAGACATGAACAGAACAGATGCAACTGACCTACAAATGTCAACACAGTTAACTTTGAAACATAACCACAGTATATGTATTTGAAAGTAATGTACGACATCTTTTGACAAGACAGTCGTACTTAAAATACTGAAATAAAATGAGCAAAATACAGGATTAAGCTTTTGACTTTATGGATGTATTTACTGTCATAATGATGATGGTTGTTATTTGAATTTTCACTGCGCCATCAAACTCTAATTAAAAAAAATGCAGACAAAGAGACGAGGTACGTCACTGTACGCCACGTCAGTGGTAGTGTTTTCATTTAACTGTCAACTGAATTTAAAGAGAACTGTTGAAATGTTGAAGAGAATTTATCAAAATCACTGACTTACATTTTAATATTTCCCCATTAATCTTATTAAACTATTCCTGATTGCTTATTCATTTTATGGCTTGTCTGTCTCTTAGCTGCAGTGATTCCTGCAGTGTAACTTGTAGCATTAGAGCTCTTATCCAATCATATTTCAGTCATCTTGTATTGCCGGAGTCAAAGAAATCTCTCTGGGCCTTCAATTAAAACTGCAGGTGGCTGAATCTTGAAATACATTGTAGTGATGCTGTTCCTTTAACCCTGTTTTTTGTTGTGCCTGATCGCTGTATCTGGAAAAGGTGTTTCCATTGCCTGATAAGCACTTAAAATGTTTTCACACATGGCAAAAACAACAAAAAAAAGAATATATATTGCACTATTTAAGATGTCCATTGCATCAAACCTTCTAATATGACATATTAAAACCTGTATCCAAATTCACTGTGCACAGACTGCTCATTCTCAACACTTGTCATTAAGTTTGATGATGAAGTAGAGGTATTCCCTGCTCCATTTCCTCTTTAAGATGGAAATACATTATCAGTGATGGCAAATATGACAGACAGCCTTTTACACAAAGAGCTTCCTGTGTGCTCGCTGGCCAGAGGGACATTAATGTTGACTGTAAATGATTGACTGTCTGCAGTTTTAAGAGATGTCTTGTGCTGTAGGAATCAATCAGACACTTATGCTCTGTTTGGAAGAGATTAGCATTAGCAGGGCAGATGGAGAATTAATTATTCACTGTTCTCTTAGGTAATTCGGCTTATCGTTCTAGATGGCATGTTAGCCATTAATAAATGACATGATATCCATTGTAATAATTGTGGACAATCTATAAGGAAAAGGCAAAACGCTTTAGCAGAGTGGAGGAGAAAAGTCAATGGGAAAGTTTTAAAATGTTAGTTTTCTTGGGGTCATGACTATATCTGGCTACAATTGAATAAAATGGGAATTTGTTTGGTCTTTTTTTTTGACTTACCATACTGTCACACAAAATAGTTTCAAAATTATTAAATAAGTATATAAGTATAGCAGCTGCAATTGGATTTAAATGGAAGATGTCAATTGGGTCAATGAAAGACGTCTGTCATTATTGCTGGAGGAAGTGTTGCCGCAACGTATTAAATCGATAATTAGTTAGTACTTTAACCTTCCAGACTGCTCACACGATAGCATAGTCATCATAAACACCAATGCAGCTGATGTATAGACATCCAGCAACAAACTGCATCAGAAAACTACCACTTCTACTCACATCTAGCTACCAGGAAGTCATTCGATGATGTCACGTAGTCCACTGACAGACAGATTAGTGGTAGTTCTAACATCTGAACCAAAAAATAATGCAACAGATATCTTCCTCTTTGTATGAGCAGCGCACATTCAGTGTACACACACACACACGTGTGGTCTTGGAAGGAGTAAAAGCACTCTGGTCTTTTTTCAAAGTAGCATTAAAAAGTAATTAGAAAAAACATCTAAATGATCCCAAACCAGCCCCAGTTTTGCAGTAAAATTCAAAACTGCTCAACTGGGCGTGAAAAACGCCTGATCTGTGAACACTGGCTAGGGTTGAGACTTCAGCCACAAATGCATTAGAGTCTCATTTGGACACAAATTAGTGATTGTTAGCTACTGTTAGCTTGTGACTGCATAAATGGAGGGCAAAGTTATTTTAATTTCTATTAGATGATGGTTGATAGTGTGCAGATTTGATTTAAATATGCCATGAAAAACGTGTGACAATAAAATACAAATCATTCAGTAATTGATCATATTTCCGTGTGACAGTGAGTTAATGTAAATATTAAATGCACATATAATTTTACATTTTATATACAGTATGTTTAGATTTTTGTCCAACTTGTTTTCATGTACATATAAAAACGCAGTATTACCACATTAGTGTATTTATGTGGCAATAGCCGGTGAATGTGAATTCCGCTCTCTATACGTGTAACCATTCTTTTCTAAGTTCAATAACAGACAATAAACAGTAACAATGGATTCAGCTGGATGTGAGATTGTTTGTTACAGCACGGAAATGCATCACCGAGACAGAGTTTACATTTGTTAGACATCCATTTAACTTCAACTAGCAGTAGTGCCTGCAATTTGTTGCCATTCTGCTTCATTGTGAAAACTTAATGAAAACCATCCATCTCCTCACAAGCATTTGCCTGATCGCTGTTGCAGACTATAGATCCCCATGGCAGCTAATTTCAGGGGTTCCCTGCAAAAAAAGTGATAATGTTCAATGTGCAGGCATGAAAAAGACGTGACAATATTTCTCCTAAAGGAAATGTTGTTTTATATGAAAGAGGAATTCAGGAAAGACGGTTTGCTAAAAGCTCATGGGTGTTTATAAAGTTAATGTCATTGAGGCAATCAATGAGTTTTCTCTTTTCATCCTTTAGGCTGCCTCCATATGGTACTAGAGTGACTTTCACAATTCATACTTCACACATCTTACTTCATCTTCTTGTAATGGCTCTCCGGGAGCAAAGCTGCACTGATGATTATCTTGCCAGATGGCATAAGCGTTAAAACAGTGGAGGCAGCTTCTTGGCTTCATTTATATTTCACTTTCTCGATAGGGAGTATAGCTGTGGATTGGGGAATCTGGGCAAAAATGTAAAAGCAAAGTGACAACTTCTGTGGGAGCTATTCTTCCGTGTCATGTAACACATATGCTGCAATTCAAACAAATGAGAATGAAAAAACAACAGCTTGGATTTAATCTCTCAAGAATGTTTGGAGTTATGTAATTTAGCTTGATGGCAAGTCAATACAAATGTGTATCCATCTTTGAAAACCATTTCCCAAAGCATTCACCTGGCTTATCCAGGCTACAGAGCGAAAGAAATAAGATGTGAAACATCAGTGTTTTAATAAATGTCATCCCACACAACATTTCATCCTTGAATAAGCCTTTCAGACTTAATGTCTGATCTCTTCTTAGAATAACAGATAGGTCAAAGCAGGCCTGCCCAGCAGGCACCAGCATTAAAATTAACTTGTTATGTCTCAGGAAGAAAAACCTTGGCTAGGCACATTATTTATGAGAATATGTCTTCATAAATGATCCCATCACATTAACATTAATATAAACCATGCTAGTGGCAGAGAGATGTTCACCGTAGAATTTGGTATCAGGCTAAATGACACTGGTATAGAAGGAATTAAGACAAAATGCATGCACTTTGCGGCAAAGACTAGAGTTAATGGACAACAATTTGCCAGTGGAAAAGAAAATTCATGAGCAAACACCTTGCATTATTATTATTATTTCCTTTTTTTCACTTGCCGTACTTACACTGACAATGTCCCTACTGTATCAGGGAGTGTGCAGTCTACAGGGATTAACTAAGTCAGTATGAATGACTATTCATAAAAACATCATGAGGTCAGTCGCAAACACTGTGGTACTACATTATCCTGGTGCATGAACGACAATAACTTGGTTTGTTGCCATGGGAATCTAGCATGCCATGGCAACACACATTACTTGGAATGACAATTAGGTATCTTTAAGCCGTCGTCTCTGACAATAGCATTTTTAAGGACTCTGGCACAAAAGAAATTAAATTCAGCTTTGGCTCTTCTGTAGTGTGACAAAGAACGCGTATCCACAAAACCAAGGCAAGAGGAGGAAGTTTTATAAGGACTAATAAGTAACTGACGCATTCACTGTGTCACTCCCGGGAGGAATAGAAGTTTAAGTCCAACTGTTTAAGCAGACCACAAAATCACAAACACAGGCTTGTTTTCCAAACACCCCTCTATTGCTCCAAAATGCCTCTTTCCTAATAGAAATCAGTCACTACGCTTCCCAGGGACAACCTCATTAGAAGAGAGGAGCAGACTTCCATCTGTCTCCAAGTTTACTAGTTTAATGAGCTTTTACTTGGGTGCACCACCAATGGCAAGGCTTTATTATTCATTCAACGGGACAACATCTCCAAGAGGCAAGTCTTCTTATAGCACAAATTCTCACAAAGAAGGTATGCGTCAGCTACAATATACACTAGATGTATGCCTGTGACAAGGTGCATCAGCTCATGGTATAAAGGTTTGACACGAAACACATCCGAGGACAAACATGGACACTTTCGTCAAGGATAGTCCTTCTTCCTTTTGGTGTCTGTAAATCTGAGGTGCTGAGCAGGACTAACAGAGATCATATTACCCCCGTTTTGACATCCCTACGGTACATTTGCCCTTCAGGTTTAGAGATAATTTCAAGGGCTTCCTTCTGGATTTATCTCAGCTCTCGAAACAATAAATTAGACTCACTCAGAATTTTGGCCACCCGCTTGAACAGGTGAGGATTCAGAGACACTAAATTAAATGTCAGCTCTCGCAGACATGACTTTAGTGACTTTTTGATACCGAAGAAGGTCCAAAGGCCTAAATCTCCTCATTCGTTTGGTGCTGAGAGATGTGCTGAATGAAGAGGCGGTGATATACGAGACTATAAATTATCCTGCACTGTCCTGTGGACAGATACTGACTTAAAAATATATGATTTAGAAAGCAGTGAGGATGAATGGGACACTGTCACGGAAAAGTCACCTTCCTACTGCTTTCCTACTCGTATTTGTTGTGGTGATAACTGCTAAAGTCACTCCAAACTTTTTGAAAACTGTCTTCCAATGATTGCATATTTATTCTAAATATGTGTCTGTGAAGGTTCTCTGTTATCCAGGTCATGGTACCATGATCAGGCATAACATTATGACAATTGTGTATGTCTCCCTTGTGCCTCCAAAACAGTTGCAACTCATCAGAGAATGGACATGGTTCTTCTGAGGGTGTCCTGTGGTGTCTGGCAATATAATGTTGTTAGTGGGGGCCTTTGGGTCCTATGGGTTGAGGGGAGGGGCCTCTATGGATCAGACTTCTTCCAGCGTATCTCTTAGATACTTGATCAGTTTGGGTTAGAGTAAATTTGTAGGCCAGGTCAACATCCTGTGCTGCTTTTCATATTTTTTTGAGTGTTAAACCATTCTTGTGTGTGTGTCTGTGTCATTGGATTGTCACAGTAGTTTTAGTATTTACTTCTCGTGTCAGTGGCTTTAATATTGTGGCTTAGTTGCTATATCCAAGCAACTAAAGAAAAGCAACTGAGCTTGTGGAGTTTCTGAAGACATCTGTGGGTCAAGATACTTACCTGAGACTGTTTCACCTCCATGCATGCAAGGTTTCTAAAGGGTACCAAGCACGGATGCTCCTACTTAAATCCAAACTCTCCACCAGTCCCTTAGAACTAAAGAAGCTACTTGAAGTAACATTTTTGGATAGATTGAATATGTTCTTATGATATGGAGAATTTATTTTGACAGACTGAACCTACCTTTTTTTTCTGACTTGCAGGTTCCCCTTATTCAAAGGGCAACATTAGCATTTCATTTGGAGATGACTTATTGTCTATGCACTGAGCCCAAATGTTAAGCCCCCTTTCACTGTCTTCCACATCTAACAATCAGCATCTAATCCTAGGTCAGGTCAACTAACACTACAATAGTCACAGGTATTTTTCTGATCTGGCTATGATTAGCAGTGATTCAACATGATGCGTGTGTAGACATGCACATTTTTGCCTATTTCCCGACGTGACACCATGAAGCTGTAAAGGGTTGTTGCCTTTGCCTCTGACTCCTACAACTCTTTGCCATTTCATCCACAGATTCCATCAGTCTCTGTTTGATCCTATAGCTGAGGTAAAAGTATTTGCTCGTGATCTATTTTGCGCTATTTACAAGTCCTGCAAGAACATGACACACCAAAAGAAATAATTGAAAGGCAAACTTGTTTACATGCAATAGGAAAGGAATCAATCATCTTTTTAGGAAGTTTTAATGAAATTATCCAGACCACCCCCATGTCATTCCTTCTCTGTTCATCTAGGCTCTCATCCTCCACTTTCCCCATCCCTCTCTACACAGCAAAACTTCTTGAGATGCTCCCCCACCCCGAGTGTCGCTCACTGGGTTCTTCTGCATTTGAAACCTCGTCATCCATCCATACAATCATTCCACCCAATCATCCCATATCTATCTCATCTCTTCATTTCCCTCATGTCCTGTCTACAATAAACGTCTTTGAATCAATTAAGGCATGGCCTTGTTGCATTTATATAACCTGCATATTAATTTTGGTGGAACAGGGTATAAGAGGGGTATATTTAAGACATAACATGGTACCTTTCCCCTTTTATTTGTTAGTGGATGATTGATTGTTCTCTGTATATACTGACAAAAACATAAAGGGACATTCATTTTTGCCTTCCTTACCATTGCCATTTTACCCTCGATCATCCCACCATTTTCAGCACCAGCCAGAGCTGTGCTTAACAAAATTCAAATCCAAGCCAGTCAGGAGTCCTCAAGCTGTAAGCAATAGGGGAATAAACCCACAAATTCAAGTTCATTTAAAAATCAATCAGGTCGTTCCCTCAACAGCTTCCCCGCGACAGCTCCCTCCATCTTCCTTTTGGTCCCTCTCTCGCTCCACCACATCGCTGCCTCAATCCCAAATGATCAGAGCCGCTGAGCCATGCAAGTGTTAAAGGGAAATAGGAAGGTGAGACATGCATGAAATAAGTAAACGTATGAAAAAAAAAAATGTTCTGGTGTTTGTATTTCGGCTAGCAAAGGGGATGGCACCGTGACTTAAGGAACGAATGGTATTTCCTTCTGTTGGTGGAAATGGTCTGAAATCCATTTCACAGGCTGCTGGGTGGAGTGGGGCCGATACAGCACATACTTAATCTTTGCTCATTCTCAATTAAACCCTTCATTTTGCAAAGTAGCACGAAGTGATGAACCCACGCTCAGTGTCACCACGATGAGCAACGGGTGCATTTATTAGGGTCGGGTGCAGCAGATCTTTCATATGTCTGATGATGATGAAATTCACCGTCGGTGCGTGTGTGAGGGGTTACTCCTATAGTCGATACGAGTACAAATGCATGGGCAAGCAAGTGCGCATTCATATGTGAGCTGCCACAGATGCTTTGTTTCATTCTGCTGACTGTAAAACATTTGACAAGCAAAATCTTCCTTTCTGCCACCGAGGCAGCCAGCAAAGTGGTTCCAGGGGTTTGTTATCAGTATTGCGCAGTGCTGTACTCAGTTAAGTTGAATATGCTTGTGCCTCTCTCGGCTGGCACTTTATCAGTTATTACACAGAATGAATGTGAAGAACTGCAGAGGGAAGTATTTAGACAATCAACAACAAAAAAAAAGAAATTAGGTGACAGTTTTAATCCCAAATTGGATGTGTATTCTTTCACTTAAGTCATCCATAAAGCCTGAAACAAAACTGCAAATTAGATGTGATTCAATTTGCAGATATTCAAGATTTGTTGATTTTTCTGGCACATTCTCGTAGTATATTTTCTACAACTCAGCGTGGGCACCTGGTATGCCTCCTCTCTCACAGTGAATCTGGGTTTACATGTTTACATAACCTGCATATAAACACTGATATTGGTGGAAAAGCGCATGAGGAGGATAAATTTAAGACATAGCCTGTTGCCTTTTAGATGAAATGAGGGAACACCTGTGCAGGTGAGTGTGTACATGCACACATATCAAAATAAAAACATCATGTTCCATGCAAATAAACAGGCGTGTGAACTATACACATACACAGCTACCCTCCATGCAGCTTTTAATAAAGGTTTTCCTATAGCTTCTCTGTTTCTTCTCTTTGCAAACGTGATATATATATTGTCCCCTTTTTTGACACAGAGGTACACATCCGTCAGGTTAGATTAGGTACATACATCAGCCAGAGAAACCCCAAGAGACCATCAGTATAGAGTGAATTATAGCAAACCAGAGCCTGGCCAAATAGCTTCTCTGACTTATGCACTCAAGGTGTGCTTGATTCATACCCTCATATACTGTACAACTAAGTGAAACAAAACAAACATTCCAGCGAGGACAGAAGTTTCAGTTGAGTAAAGTAAGAACCAAGGGCACCTGACTGCACCTGACTTTGCATATTAGTATTTATTGGATGCCTGATTCAGGTCAACTGATCTTGACTATAAACAGAAACATAGAAAAAAAAAAACGCAATATGAAGCTGGACGACTTCCCCTTGCATTACTCATATCCTTCATCCATTCATTTTCTTTAACTGCCTGTCCTCTGGACGGTCGCGAGGCGGCCTCTCCCAGCAGTCATTGGACCACCCTGGTCACTAATCTATTGCAGGGCTAACGCAGAGAGACAGACAACCATTCACACTCATATGCACACCTACGGCCAATTTAGAACAGTTAACTTATAGAGATTAATTAATGAGTGGGTACCCATAGCACAGAGAGAACATGCAACCACCACACCACTGTGCCGCCTTACTCATATCCTGGTTTTACAAATTAAGATATGGCCATAGATAACTTTTTCTATACTATGCTATGCACTCCAAGGATGAACAAACCATTTTATTACAGAAAGGACAAATGACGGGCTGACTGAGAGTTTGATCTTGAAGCTTTTTTTATACTATTGACGATATGGAGATGTCATCGCAACGACTTATGGACGTTATTTGAAAAAGTGCAGGGACCAGTATTTTACGGAAGGAATGTCACCCACAGTCTACATCGCGCACAGTTGCGTGCGGTTCCTGCCGCCTGAAGATGAAATTCATTCAGTTCAGCATCACTTCCTGCTGTCACTGAAAGCGACAAGGGGGGGTGGAAGTGGTAAAATCATGTTCTTTGCAAGCGTCTGTCAAACCAAGCCAATCTCCAGCCTGCATAGCCGATGTGTGAAATATGCATTGAGCCTGGCCTGGCTTTCTACACCACCAGCTGCAGAAGCGAAGAGCACACTCTAAAGTGTCCCCCCCCAGTTTTTGCATTTTACAACTGTTTTAGATTCAGTCACGGTCAGACGCACTTCTAGGCATTCCTCCACCTCCACGATTCTGTGGTGCATTAGATTATACCTATTTACACTACAGCCCCTGAGAGACTATGATAAAAAAAAAAAAACGTCTTCCTCGAGCCCTGAAGTGCCTCTTGGATCTGAATCCCTGTTTTCTGTGGATGTATCAAGTCTGTAAGTATATGTATCTTATGTGTGAACAACAGTGGCACTGTTAACCTCCCCTCTGCTATGATTCCATCTTTTTGTTATAACTCCTTCACCATATTTCCCCCCCACCCCACCCCCTGCTTCTATCCTTTCTACCTCATCCATAATACATGGAGTACACCCTCACTCGCCAGTTGCGATTTAGGGGGACGCAGATGTACAATTCACGGCGGGTGACTCAGAGGGAATAGCTGTATGGTCGTCCCTTCTGGTCTCTTACTATGACATGGACATTTCCATTATCAGGGCCGTTTTAAAGCATGCTTGTAACCCCAACAATGAATATGTAGGCTTCAATAGTGGAGGGTAAAGTTAAGTCTGAGTCAAATGATGTTTTATTAGTTTCTGCTCAAACATGGCGTGCCTTTGAATGCACTGTGTATGCAGGTCAGAGCCTCAGGAACTAATTTACTGTTAAGCCAAGCAGAATGAACAAATTCATGTTTATGCAACATGTAGGTGTACAGAAGGCCGAAGGCATTATGAATTTTCGACGGCCGCGCTGGTGTTCCAGGCCATGTAATGCTTCCTCTGTAGGGGGCCTTTCAAGGCTCTGGGAAGCACCCTTGAAAGTAACTGTGTTAACCATAAATTACCGTAAAATGGATTTCTTGGCATGTCCCTATTTGACAAACACCCATGTGAACATAATAGCAGAGGGGGTAGTGCAGAAGACTGAGCAGGAGAGTTGGCTCTGGTGCAGTAAATGCCGGTAAGTGTCTAGTCCAAGGACAAGTCAGAATAGGCGGACACTGAGAGCCGCCCTCTGAAAATAAATGTTTTCCCACATTATGTAGTGAAAGGAATTGAAAGCATTAGCACGTGGATTCTGCCTTAACTCATTATACACAGAAATCATATTCCATTATGTCAGACATCAGCCATCATCCATAAAGGCGCAGCTTCAAAACTCCTTTACAACGCGACTTCTGTTGACGATTAAAGGAACCCGACAGAGGACCGTGCATAACACATTCTCCTCAACCATTTGCGCGTTCTTGTCTTCATCCTGTCGTACGAGAGGACAAAGTCACACAAAAACACAGCAGCATTAATGTCAAAAATAATTGCCCACACTAACTTTCATGTAGCCTCATCAGTCAAGTCGCGGGGAAACAATTAATTCCATCTGTCCGCTATCGAAAGTGGTTTACATATTTGATATGCGGGCTTCAGGAGTAGAGCCTGAGCCCGGGAGAGAGTCAGGCTCGACAAGCCCCAGCTCCACATGGCTGCATTTAATTAGGAGGGATGCTGGAGAGGATGTGGGGGTGGTGCTTATGTTAACTGATTTCCCTCTTTAATCAGTGCTAATCTCCAGTCATTTTCACAGCACAATGCCAGCTCATTCATGAAGTCAAATTAATAAGTGAGGAATATAGTGCTGGCTGGCTCGGCCCGGCTTGATGTTGGAGTCCTATCTCGTCCTGTCTTTCTTTTCTCAACTATTTTATCTGCACCTCAGGGGGACGGAAAGTTCTGTACAAGAAACGGGGAAAGAGAGAGAGTGTGTGTGTGTGTGTGTTTGTGTGTTTGTGTGTTTGTGTGCATGACAGAGACAAACAACGAGAGGATGTGAATGAAAGTGAAAGAGAGGGAGAATTTATTGCTTTCTCTGGTGTTGGAGAGTGCGCCGTGGGAGTATAATTATGTGGACCCGATGTCCTGTCTTGTCTTCGTCCCGTGGAGATGCTCATAGCATCCTGTGTTGATATGGCAATTATGTTTTGAAATGGATCTTGAATTTTAAAAGATCAGACAGTGCATTCACAAGATAAAGAAGCAGAGACGTTAATTGAGAGAAAGTCTCTTTGAAATTAGAGGTAGTTTCTGAAAAATAAGTCTACTACTTACTCTGAACTACTATCATTACAGCCAGCGATGGCTTGATTGAAAGCTATGCCTATCCCTGAGGCCCTGGAATTAAATTTAATTGGACAGCTGAAGGAGATGAAATTAAGTGGAGGCAGACATGCTGTAGGTTCTTAAATAAGGCTGCTGTTGGTGACTTCTAGATCCCAGCTATCAGACTGGTTAGTTCTGGTCCAGGTTTGTCTAAAGGGTTCCAGTGGATGGGAGAGCTTCTGTAGAGATGCAATTTTGGTCTGGAAATGCTTCGTAGGTGATTTAATTGGCCTGGAGAAGATCTGGATGTTGAATTAGTTTACAACTAAATGGCTGCCACTGGAGAAGAGATATGTTTAGATCTTGTTATAGTGTCTGTTGTTAAAGAAATCCTCAAAGACAAAATAACTTTAAAGGATGAATAGTTAACAGCCAATAAGGCATTTGTCAAGAGGCGTATATCACAAAATTGGTTGCTATGATTGTGTGCAACTGCTTGCAGAGATATTTGTTATTTTCCTCTGCATCGATTAAAACACGCCTTATAATGAAATCCAAATGGTTTGCTAGTGTACCCTGGCTGGAGTCTGGCTAGACCAGGCTGCAAAATAAAAAATAAATGCAACTATTGTTGGTGAAGGTCAGGGAGCCAGCAAAGACCATAGCAGAAGGTAATGAGAGCCAGAGACAGAGAGGCTCTCATCTGAAACCAGATTTGCAGATTTGGACGTAGAAGGGGAAGGAGAAATGGAGTGTGGAGGTGTGTGGGTCGGGGTGTGTGTGCGTGCGTGCGTGTGTGAATGAGACAGAGACGGAGAAAGTAGATGTGGCCATCTGCAGGATTATTACTGGATGCTCTGCCAGGTTAAATGAGACAGACGGAGGAGACATTTGGTGGCACATCTTAGGTAATAATGTGCACATATGAGGTGTGCAAGTGGCTGGATTTGTGTGTGTGCACATACTTAGTCATGTTATAACACAGAATATTACCTCCGAGACATTTGCTCTGGTCTATGACCTTTTGCTGTTCTCTGACATAAACCAGTATGAAAAATGAACTGATCCAAAGATTAAAAGATCCATTTAAGCCCTCGGCTAGAGTCTACCCTGTACATTAATGACACTTTATGAAGACGGTGCTACACATTTTTGATGATACAGTCATGTGCCATCTCTAAACCTAGCAAATGATTTCAGCTTGATTCAAGCAATCCTGTTTACATGATGACAGCACCACTGGATTTTGCTAAGTTATAAAGCTCTAGGAAATAGTTTCTACTTACATTGACATTATAAATAAAATAATTTCTTCAGTTGACTAGATTACAACAATATAGACAAGCATGGGACATCTGCACTGAGATGGACAGCCTGAAGATTGTGGACTACTATAATACTGAACATCCTAATGCGGGAAACTAGCCGTGGCTAGAAGCATTTCAGTCCCAGGTTGTTCATCCTTACCATCCATCCTGTTCCTGTGAACTCGATATCTCAGGCACGTTGAGGGAATTTATTTATATTTGCCATAAACGCCCACGTAGTCTCAAGGGCAAACTGATGAGAACGCTGTGATCTTTGACCGTAACTCAAGCATTCATGCCCAGATGTCTAATGGGATAAAATGACTACATTTTATAAGCAATACATCTAAGGTCAGCGTGAAGGCAACATTGTACTGCAATGCAAAATAATAAGGAACAGGACGGGAGATTGTGGCTGTATTCCACATTTGGTTGGGTACTGAATGTCGGAACTCTCGTGCGTTGATGGGTTGGAGATGGTTGTGAAGCATCCACGTTTCCTTTGCTGCAACATTCAGACTACAACTAAAACATTTTGTTTTTCTCAGTGAGACATTACTACACAAACGCAAGTCGGTCCATTCTGATTCATGTCCCAGTATCATAAAAAATTGGCTCAATGAGCTTATTAGATCCCCTCAAAGGCCGACAGTATATTATATGGGCCTGCACACACACGAATGCTTACTGCAGCTTGACTGACTGTGGGAGACGTACAACCGGTGGTAATTCTAGTTTAAGCCTAGGGTGTCTTTAGGATGGTTTCAAAGACCTCATTACAAGAGCATTAATCTGAACTGTAAATGTTTTTATTAAAGTTGATACGGTATTTCTGTTTGCATTGCCCTCCTTTGTACTGTGATCCATTTGCTTAACATCTTTGCCCTTCTCTGTTTGTTTTATTCCATTTCATGTGCTGCATTTTTTTTTTTTTGCCTGTAAACGTCCTCCTCAGTGTGTCTTTCCGGGTTTACATAAGGTTTGATATTTACACACAACTCATCTGTGGATCTATTTATTTTTTATTTTTTGTGGCTGTGGGGAAGCTAGGAACAGCTTTTCCTGCACAATCAGGTGATGTGCTTTTGCAGAGCAGGTCCCACATGTTTATAATATTATTATTCAGTTCTTATCAGAATGTGAGTCTGGTAACGCTCCACTGGGACTTCATTATGGGGCTTGTTTCAACCCATACAGAGAAAAAAATAATGCCTCAGCATGCAATTGGATAGCCCCACAACCAATCAGAGCAATGAAATATGTGACATTAGTCAATTGAGACATTCTCAACAAACGGTTCGTACTTTAACGCTATTTCACTGTCAGTATCATTTACCACAGATGTGATGGAACACTCTAAAGAGCTCGCTTCTCAGACGACAGCCGTTTCATTGTAAATAAAATCAACTCCACGGTGAATGGATGACGTGTACGACTATGTTGTTGCTGTATAAACGATTAGATTTTCCAGGCAAGTCTTTTGCCAGATCATAATCAGCTCCCAAAAAATTGCATTATTGTTCTTTTACATTTCTTTGCAAGTAACAACACATCAATTTTGCAGTTACAAAAAAACACAGGTAAAATGTAGTTTACCCATTGTATCAAAGAGTGCGCTTTAATCAAAAAGCAGAGTCAGATGACCAATCTCTCTCTCAAGCCAAAAACACCAGGACACAACCACTATTGCAGGGTTTTCATGATACACAACATGCAGTTTCCAAGAACTTTTAGGTCATAATGACCTGTGCTCCAGTGTCAAGACCGAAGGATACCTTTAAAATGTAACAGACTGAATGCCATTAAATGTGCAGCAGCTCTTAGATGACTGCCTTTGAATTTCCAACCGGGGCACTTTCATGCAGCAGATAGATTTAATTTAATAACATCTGTGGGAAAGAACATCTGCAACTTTTTCTTCTCATCTTCCAAACTCCACACATCCAGTTTATAATATAGACTTTCTATTTCATTACTGTGCATATTCATGTGTAAAACTGGTGGATGCTTTCTGAATAAAAAGTAATGATTAAGTATGGCAAAAAGACGGAAAGGCAGCCAAAAGTCGAGATTGTTCCTTTATACTGACCTGACCTTGTTGCAGAATTAAAAAGACTAGACAGAGCATTTGTGAATGAGAGTGTTTACTGTTGTCTTCAAAAAGCAACAGAGAATAGAGGCTCAGACCTTCTCTCATCTCTCATGGCTCGCTTTGAATGAATGAATAAGCATGTAATGCAATATCCACACTCAGCACGTGCCAGTGTGTGTGCGTCCGTGCATGTGCGTGCTAACTGAAGGTCAGTTATGCTCCCCTGTCCTCATCAATCCCCCAGCACTCCTCACATACCCTCACCAAAAACACAACACTGCATGAACACGCAGACGCTTACCGACCAGTACATATCTCTTCCTCCTTACTGCCAAGACTGTGTCTATGTTGATGCTGACAACACAGCAGGCCTTAATCCCTCTACCTGTGACTTTTTACAAACAGGATTAGTCCCAGTTTCCCCACTAAGTTCCCCCTGAAATACCGGTAAATCCTTGGCTGCTGGCTGATCCACCGGGCCGTGGCTTTAACCCTCTGTTTCACATTCAGAATATGCTGCCGCTCTTATCTAAATGAACAGCTCTGCTCTGGCTGTGCAGCATCTCCATTCCCCACTAGTTTCCTCTTCAGCTTGCTGCCACGTGGACGGAAAAGCGAAGCCGAATGAGTGCATGGCGAGAGGCCTCGCATCAGTCAATGACCAGCATTGATACGCCGGGACAAACACGCGATCCGGCCCATTTCACCACATCTGCTAGAAGCATGACGCCTACTATGCACCAAAGGGTGCGCGAAGCAGACTGGCAACCAGTGAACATCAGCTTGAGGTGGACAATAATTTACTAATGAGGCTGAACACCTACAATTTACATGCAGAGTAACTGGTATAGCCTGCATACTGTGTACAGTATATGCAACAAAGAGGGCTGTGTGCTAACACGTATGGCATTGCGAGGGAGGCAAATGTCCACAACACTGCTGGACTGACGTGTCTGTCATATGGTAAAATGAATTTGATAGACTGAGTAATTTATTATTTGTATAGAGTGACTCATACAGATTCTTGTCACTACAACAAAAGAAGCCTAAGCAACCACTTTAGACAGAGCTTTCTAGATTGCTATAGTGTCATGATTCAGTTTTCCATTATACTGAAATGTTCCAGTGTAGATAATGTTGCAGGGAAGCAACACAGACATTTAGATATTATTCTATTATTGTCTCTAACATGGTGGGTTTTTTTTTTAACACAAACCATGTTTACCATCTCAGTACATTGTGGTGCAATTGCAATGATGACTAATGCAAGTATTTGGTTATAAACCAAAGGATCAAACTAATTTTGACCTGATGATGGTGCTGGATGAAAACAAAATGAATGAATTATTACAGTACATCCTGAGGGAAGCCTTCATAATTAAATGCAGTCCCTTTTGTCCGTCCTTCTTCCTTCTCCTATTTTATTTGAAACTGTGTTTTACCAATTTTGGTCTATTTTTGTGTTTGTGTGCAGATACACTATATTACCAAAAGTATTCGCTCACCTGCCTTTACTCATTCTATGAACTGAAGTGCCATCCCATTCCTAACTCATAGAATTCAATATGATGTCGGTCCACCTTTTGCAGCTATTACAGCTTCAACTCTTCTGGGAAGACTGTCCACAAGGTTGAGGAGAGTGTTTATAGGAATTTTTGACCATTCTTCCAAAAGCGCATTGGTGAGGTCACACACTGATGTTGGTCGAGAAGGCCTGGCTCTCAGTCTCTGCTCTAATTCATCCCAAAGGTGTTCTATCGGGTTCAGGTCAGGACTCTGTGCAGGCCAGTCAAGTTCATCCACACCAGACTCTGTCATCCACGTCTTTATGGACCTTGCTTTGTGCACTGGTGCACAGTCATGTTGGAAGAGGAAGGGGCCCGCTCCAAACTGTTCCCACAAGGTTGGGAGCATGGAATTGTCCAAAATGTTTTGGTATCCTGAAGCATTCAATGTTCCTTTCACTGGAACTAAGGGGCCAAGCCCAGCTCCTGAAAAACAACCCCATACCATAATTCCTCCTCCACCAAATTTCACAGTTGGCACAATGCAATCTGAAATGTACCGTTCTCCTGGCAACCTCCAAACCCAGACTCGTCCATCAGATTGCCAGATGGAAAAGCGTGATTCATCACTCCAGAGAACGCGTCTCCACTGCTCTAGAGGCCAGTGGCGGCGTGCTTTACACCATTGCATCCGACGCCTTGCTTTGCACTTGGTGATGTGTGGCTTGGCTGCAGCTGCTCGGCCATGGAAACCCATTCCATGAAGCTCTCTGCGTACTGTACTTGGGCTAATCTGAAGGTCACATGAAGTTTGTAGCTCTGTAGCAATTGACTGTGCAGAAAGTCGGCGACCTCTTTGCACTATGCGCTTCAGCATCCGCTGACCCCTCTCCGTCACTTTACGTGGCCTACCACTTCGTGGCTGAGTTGCTGTTGTTCCCAAACGCTTCCATTTTGTTATAATAGAGCTGACAGTTGACTGTGGAATATTTAGGAGCGAGGAAATTTCACGACTGGATTTGTTGCACAAGTGGCATCCTATGACAGTTCCACGCTGGAATTCACTGAGCTCCTGAGAGCGGCCCATTCTTTCACAAATGTCTTGTTTCACAGTCTGCATGCCTGAGTGCTTGAATTTATACACCTGGGGCCAGGCCAAGTGATTAGAACACCTGATTCTGATCATTTGAATGGGTGAGCGAATACTTTTGGTAATATAGTGTATCTATTGAGCTCTTTGTTATTAATATTACCTCATCACTGTGTTACAGTGTTTGATTCGTGTGTGCTTTTAAAGAAAATGTGATCGATGGATTGAGTGACTGATAAACGTATGCAGCGAATTTTATGGCAGTAGTTGTTGAGGGCCTTGCACTCTGGTACGAGTTTCAGTGACTCCTACATTTGTTGTGGCTAATCCTAATCCCAATACTTTGGACTTTATGTTGCTAATCTCAATTTCACACGAGCTTTATCTTGTATATAGTTCTGTACACATCACCTCTTTTTTTAATCTTTTTTAGTACACTGAGAGCAATGTGTAACCACATTCAAATTCCTTTTATGTACATAAGCTAAGCTAAGCTAAGCTAAGCTAAGCTAAGCTAAGCTAAGCTAATCAAGCTACTCCTTTAATTTATCCAACAGTGTGGGTTCTGGTATATGAACAGTATGCTGTGAAATGACATTATTAATTTAGTACTGTTTAGCATCACAGCGTCAAGGTTCTGCGTTGAAACCTGCCGACCAGCTGGTCTTTAAATGTTCTCTCTGTGTCTTCAGACCTGTCTCCTGAACACCAAAGGGAAACACTGGGACCACATTTGGAGAGTGGTCTAGGTTGTAGACCATGAGTTTTGCCTCATTCATTCAGGAAAAACAAAACAAACAAACAAAAAACCAAACAGCGCAATTATGAATGATCAAATGAAAAAGAACAAATCACCTTAAGTGATGTCTGTTCATTAGTAGCCTACTGAGAGCCTTTTAAAATATTCTGCCCTTGTAGTTGTTAAATTACTAAATGCTGAATGACTAAATCCAAGCAAGTGAAATTATTGGATATGTGTACACGTGTGATTTTGTCATGGTCATGCTCATCTGTCAGGTTAATTATGCAGGGGGTTATGTTGATGTGTGAAGAGCTGTGAGTGGTTGTTAAGTGGTGTCTTCATTTACCAGAGATTACAGTGTGTGTTGAGTTATAAGGGGTTGGAGTTATAATCTCAGTTTTGTGCAGGTCAAACTAATGTCAGCACAGCTCAATAAATTATAACTTACTGCATGAAGCCAAAGTCATGACATACACATAAACCAGCGCTGTCCTTGGTTCTGGAGCAGGGGTAGAGATCCATTAGATTCAGCTGCTGTCACGTTCTACTGCGCAACAGTGAGCGCTAAACAGAGATCAGATCTGGAGAGCTGGCTGGAGACGCATGTTAAAGCCAGGTCTGGACATACGTACCTAAAGGTGGCCACTTGCAGTTGGAATGCCCAGTTCGGATCTTAATGCAAGGCCTCTCAATTAGTCTCTGAAAGAACATCTGCAGGTCTTTTTCCTGTTACTCAGACAGGTCATGAGCATTTTCCTCCATTAACAAGAAGCGACACAACTCCCAACACAACCTGATAGGCAAGGGGAATCCTGGCAGCACAATGACATTGTCTAATCCTTCCCTCTTTCCCCAAGTTTTGTACTACGGCTATTGGTTTTGGGAGATAAACTCGGCTTTGAAGAATCTCTTAGTCACTTCTGAGAGTTAGTTGAGGGGACTATTCGGATGGATGCAGCATGACACTCCAAGCTTGTAGCTGTCCACTGGGTTTATTAGGTCTGCCCCTTAGAAGAGCGATTTGAGAGGACTGCAAGTGAAGTGATAGCGTGTGACACATCAAGCAACATACCCTTCACTGGGCTTTTCTTTAAAACTGTCTCCTGGTTTAAAGGAGACATCAGCGATATGAAGTGGACATAGTATGGGCTCGTGCGTGCGTGCGCATGTGCGGACGCGTGCACATTTCTGTCTTTGTGAGTGCGCGTGAGGGATGACAGCAGGCAGTGCTGATTACAGAGCCTTCTACAACTGAAATTGCTCCGTGATTCAGGGGCTATGACAGCAATTTCTGTCTCAAACTCTGAGAGTTGTTTTCAGCTGCGTATGAATATTCAATGTGATCCAGGAGTTACACACTGATTATGCAAACGCAAGTTCCCAGTCATTATTTAGATATATGTTCATGTCAGGGCTGAAAACCTTGATTCAAATGATGGATCATCATCACTAGATTGTTCCTGGATGGCACGTTAAAAAAAAAAAGAAAAAAGGAATGAATGGTTCTCTTACCTGTAGCAAGGTGTGTGTGTGACATGAAACATTCAGGGAGGTGACAAAGACACAAGGCGTTCCCAGGAGGCCATAGGAGAACAAAAAAAAGACAGATAAAAGTTTGTTAGCAGAAAGCAAAGTTAGTCTGCGTCACTATCCAATGGAAATACACAGATGTAATCCAGCAGGAATCTGAGGCGAATTTGATCTTTATGCTCACACAACAGCACATATTTAAAATCTAAGATCTAAGAAATTATTATGTGGCAAGGGGGGAAAAAAAAGAGTTTAGCTCAGCCCCATCATCACCATTTTCATCACAGTGAGAGCAGCATCTGCATCACCACCACCTCCCCAACTATCATTAGCCACCCTACCAACGTCAGCAACACCATTATCGATACACAAAACAGTTTCCGCGGAACTATAATCATCATCAATCTCAAAATCTTAACATCCCTTGGAGTAAAAAGAAAAAAAAGAAACAAGAGAAAACTCTTTTTATCTGCCAAGAGTAGAAAACTCATTTTAGATTAAGCTGGGGAAAGTACTCCATGTACTTTTAAAGTTGTATCCAAGAATTTTAAGGTTCCTTGTTCCTCTGACTCACAGAGGTTGCCTCTGTGGGTCCTACTTCTATGAGGACATGCACAGACACAGTAGCACATTATAATAAACTATTCACTGTGTTGTCACAGTACAGAGGTTAGATTGCCTTGCTTGCAGACATTTCCTCTCGGAACAACGAGGGAAGTTATTTCACACCTTTTGCTGTGAAGTCATTTTTAAGCTTCTGGAGAAATTCACCTGGTGCAAAGTTGAAGCAATTCCCAGAACTATATCTGACATGCTAGGTCATGATGAACAACCCGTCAGATTGGGTCGGTTCCATTTCCTGTTCCGGACGGAGCCCAAATCCCTGTCTGGTCTGATCGCTCCGCAGATGTAACCTTTCAACTTCCCTCACTTCTCATTGCAGCTTCCCCATGGGGCTTTACTAAGGATAGACAATTGTTATAAATGGCAGCATCACTCCTCTGCTGCTGCCGCTGCTGCTGCTGCTTCCTCTGCTGCTGGTGATTTCATGTTTCAGTGGGGAAAGGTCTGTGACAGATCTCTGCCATTGCAGAGACAGGTGTTGAGTTGTGGCGCACGCTCTGTCTCTGCGCAATGGAGGTAAAATGGCAGCGTATCGATTGGGAAGATAAAAGACTTTAAAAAGCGGGACTGTCCTTGGGCAGGGTCGCATTCCCTTCTTTCAGCTATTATAACCAACGCCTACTCAAAGCAGGACACACTCTTTATGTGTTGACAAGTGGAAACATCCAAGGACTTGATGCACACACACACACACTCAGCAGCTGCATTATGAGGAATTAGCAATCACCTAAGGCTTTTTTCCGCCAATAATAACAATCTCTTAACAATAACCGCATAGAACTGCAAGACGATATTCTCCATGGTGACATGTAATCTGTTTGGTACCCCTGAGTTGTGGGAAAATAGCTCCGAGTACACAAGCGAAATTGATTGTTGATTTGATCATAGGGCGCCTGCAGTTGCCTCTGAGATATGAATTCATAAAGTGTTAGCAATGGAAGCGTCTTACAGAACGGTGTGAATTGCGATCGTGGAAGTTAGGGGGAAAAAAACAACTTTAATTAAGAGTTACGTGTCTTGATAAGAGATCGTCCTGTCAAATCGGGGTAAGAATACCCTTCCCTTAATGCATGCCTTCCATGCCCGCACATATTTCAGTAAGTTGACACGCCCTAACATAAGTTAACAGGCCGGTGTGTTTTAATGAGGTAAGTCTTGCCACGGGGCTACTTTCAAATCGAGGCATGATAAAATTATCCATGCAAACTACAGAATATCAGAGGAATAATAAATGCACAGCGATGGGAGAGTGCCTCGCCTTATTCACATCTGAAAACAGTTGTCTCAGGACCATGAGTGAGTTGTGAAAAGGTTACTCCCCCTGACATATTGAATGGGGAAGGTTAATGAGCAGGCCAGAGCCAAGCTGTGCCACATAGCTGGCATTTAATTAACTGTGCGTTTATATTGAGAGGTATGGACATCCAGTACCTCCACTGTGATGTATGACGGCAGCTTTGAAGGTAACACTTTCCTTTGATTGCCTACGAACTGTAGAGAAACCCTGGATGTGCTAAAGGTTTATGACAGTACCACTTTTCCTTCTACTGTTTGTTCGAGGACTGTTGCTTTTAAACACACCATCGCAGAGTTAGAAGACTGATCAAACATTCATACCCGTGTTTTGAACTGCGGCTAGATGAAGATTGGCTGTGCAAGGAACTGCATGACTCCCAAGAATACAGGTTGCACTCATATGTTCCCCCCAAAAAAAACTATGGAATTATAAAACCAATATCCACCTTTTCTCTCACTGTGACATCCAGAGTTGCAAAATGACTTGAATGAAGTTCTTGATTCCTTACATACATAAGCAAGGTTAATCCCAGAAGAGAAGAAAATGTCATTTAATTTAAAATCACTTTATAAGGTCTTCTTCAGATGGTTATGTCTTCTTGCGTAGCACCCTGCTAACCTTCATCTCAGTATCATAGCGTTTGTATTTGGTCCCAGGGACCGAAAAAGATTTTTCATCTACAGCCAGTCTTAGATGGTCATCTCACAGAAATGAAGAAACACCTTTCTCTGAACAGAGTGAATAAGGTATGGGCAGGAATGAGTCCAAAATGAGACAATGTTAGAGAGAACATGCCGTCGTTAGAGCCTTGGAGAGCGCAGTGAGCTTTGGCACACTGGGATTCCAGAAATGCGCTTTCTGTAAATGGATGGCAGTGGATGAGCAGAAAAATGAAACATTTCAATCACATGCGATTTTTCTTTTTCACGGCAAAGAAGTTCAACTATTTTTCAGGATTGCTTTAGTTTCTATTCAAAGCCCAAATGTACCATGTCACTAAAATCCCATGCTATTCAGCCGCCTGACCTATTTCGTCAGGGTCTGTCTTATCTCTTTGTTTGCGCCTTAGAACACCATGTTTGATTTCTATCCGAGTATGTCCCTCCTGGGTGGGAGCCGGCTGACAACTGGTGTTTGTATTTGGTCTACAGTATGTATACTGGATTCTGTCATTGATTGTTTGTGGCATTTTCTTCAACGGTCCGAAGGGGACGACAAGTGCTCAAATTGCACATTTCAGTCAACGTGGAACGATGATGCAGAGTGATCTTCAGCACACCAGTACAAAAGCACACAAACACACACACTATTCCAATCAATCTGTCTGACAACCTCTGCTGGGCATTATTGGAGAGAGGGAAAAAAACAGATGAGAAAATCAATAGGCCAGTGGCCACCCTGAAATAGCTGCTTCTGTACCGGCACACGTCGTTTCTACATGTGCACCTCCTCCGTCTTGGACAGAGAGAAAGTGGAAAGAAACAGCAGAACGTACAGGCAAGGGTGTCCGGAAAATAAGGAAAGGCCAGGAGCGCTTGTTATTACAAAGTCAAGAGAGGACGTTATAAGATGAGTTCGCAGGTCATTCAAAAAATTTGTGAAACATGCATTTGAGTGCTTTTGGAAATTGCTGGAAATATGACTCAGAAACAGACACGAGCCTTCCTCCACGCAGCAGAGCACACGGGCCTGGATGTAAGAGAAATGGAAGTGTGAAGCGAGCAATTACTGTATGTGGTCCCCTGAAGGCCAAACGCCCACTTGAAGATGTTTTGTCTGAAGCCATGATCCATTTGCTGAGTGTAATTCCTACGCGGGTGCCAGAACAGTGGGCACAGAAAGAGCTTTAAAGAACACGGGCAGCGCTATTCACGAGGCAGTTTGTTTACAGACACTAAAGTCTTGCAAAATAATTTGAACAGCTATACATAGTTTTGCCTTTTGATGTGGTTGAATAACACATTGCTGCTAAGTAGCTCCTTTCCAGCATACGTTGATGCTAAGAGAGTGAGAATAGCTACATGATTTCAAGGCATCGCAAAGAAGTAGCACGACTCTTCAGGCACATTTCACATGTTAAGGCAAAACATTTTATGCTTTGTTGGAGTTAAGTCTAAGAACTTTTCATCAAGATTCCACCATTCCAGCACCATAGAAGGTATTCTAAGGATGGTTTGAACATTCAGTGTCGATATTTTACACTGCCTTTATGGAACGACTACACATTACAAAGGAGGAATGTTAGAGTGAAATAAAGGTGGTTACAACAGATACTTAACTTCCTCTTTACGTGCTCCATATACACTGATCAGGCATTACATTATGACCACTTCCTAATATTGTGTAGGTCTCTTTGTGCCTCATCTGAGAATGGACATGGTTCTTCTGAGGGTGTCCCGTGGTGTCTGGTAGCAGAATGTAAGAATGTAAGTGGGGGCCTTTGGGTCCTATGGGTTGAGGGGAGGGGCCTCTGTTTTTTTTTTGGTTTTTTTTTAGTTGTTCCTAAACCGTTTTTGTGTGTGTGCCTGTGTCAGGCTGCATCCTACTGGGGATGGCTGCTGGCTGGTGGGTGCTACATGTCTAAGTAACATTCACATGAATGCCAGGTCCAAAAGTTTGTGTATCTCAGATTAATGTTCATATCAAACAAAAACGAACTAATGCATTATTTACATATGAATGAGTGAATGTTCTGCGGCACAGTGGAGAGGTGGTTAGCACTGATGCCTCACAGCAAGAAGGTCACCAGTTTGAATCCATGGGCCGGCTGGCCTTTCTGTGTGGAGTTTGCATGTTCTCCCTGTGTCTGCGTGGGTTCTCTCCAGGTACTCCAGCTTCCTGGTACTGGCGACCTGTCCAGGGTGTAACCCTGCCTCTCGCCCGATGACAGCTGGGATAGGCTCTAGCAGACCCCCGTGACCCCCAACAGGACTAAACGGGTATAGAAAATGACTTACTGAGTGAATGTTCTACAAGACTCCAATTGAACGGTTTTGGTTAAAATGTAATCTTCATACAGAAAGGATGTCAGAATATATGTTTTGGTTGCAGGGTAATAAAATTAGTAATTATGGATAGAAGGATAAAGTTTATGTGTATAACTGTAATATGTATAATGCTCCATTCCATTGTGACAAGTGGCAGGAGAGAAAGAACAGTACGGTTTGGGTGTTTAGCCTGGAGGAGCACAAAAAAAGCAGCATCTAAAAGGTTATAACCAGACCAGTTGTTTGGTTTCCCCCTGACACCCGTCTTCTTCCTTATCTCCACCCGTGTGTCTCATAGAACCCCCCTCCCTCCCCCCGATCCTTCCCACTCTGACCTCCTCAAGCCCAGATTGAAAGATAGAGAGAACAGAAGAAACCCATTTGATTGTGGGAAAGAAAAGTAAAGAGGAGTCTGAGTAGGACACAGCAGATCACACAAATACTCACAATACTTCACAGTGTTTGGTTGTTTGAATGCGCGACAGCAAACAAGGAACAACCTGTACACGACTCAGTATGGTTACTCCTGCCCGTTCTCTACACAGAGACTGTGAGAGGATTATATTAGTGTGTGGTTGTGTGTTTGTGTGTATGTGTGCGCCTGAGAGTGTAGAGGATGGTGAGTGAGTGAGGAGGAAGAAAGTGAGGAGATGAAGAAGTTCATGCGTGCATGCAGTGTTATCTCTGTTCCTGCTCTGGAGGGAAGATGAGTGGAGAGGTTGAATATGGGGAATGAGGGATAGAAAGACATCAGGGATTTGTAGATCAAGTCCACAGGGGTCCGCAGGACCTGGGAGACTGGGAGAAGTGAGAGGAAGAAATGAAAGGCGAGAAGGAGAGCATGAAGGCATGTCCACTCGAGCCGGCTTATCAGCTGGCTTTTCTCAGGAGAGGCGGGGAAGGGGGAGGAGAGGGGCGGGAGAAAAAGCGCAAAGAGAGACAGAAAGAAAGAGAGATGGAGGATGAGTCAGAACGCAGGAAGGGAGTGGAGCAAAAGTGAATAGCAAGTAGAGGAGCGTGTGGGCCACATCTGAGTTAATTACTTGCAAAGAAGTAAGATATCGGGATAATTCGTGGCCGTGATGGAAAAGGGGGAAACGGAAGCGTGGCAGTTGTGAGCTTGAGTCGAAGAATGTGAAAAGATGATTAAAAAGGAATGAGCGGGTGATGAGGAGCTATTAAGAGGATGAATGGAATCGAGGAGAACGGGAGCGGAGGCTATGAACATGACTGTGCATTGGTAAAATACGGAGCAAAATGCCAAAAGAAAGAGGCATTACCAAAAGTGAGGGACAGCAGCCTCTCTGACACTCTCAATCTCCCTGTCCTCACCTCTGTTTAATAAAACATCACCCTGCCGCCATCAACACACACACACGGTGCACACACAGAGGTATGCAGAGGCTCGTGCCCTCTTTACATTCTACTCCATCACTGGACTGAAAGGCTGAAGAGAAAAGTGAGAAAACGTGTCATCTATCAATCCATTCATCCACCCCTCCTCATTCCCACTCCTCCCTTGCAGCCCTTTGTCTTTCATTATAACACTTCATGTGTTGCAGACATCACATGCAAACCGTGGTGATTATTTTTGCAGAAAGGCTCATACTTGGGGTACTTAGATTAGACCGTTTTATGGACCAATTTACAAGCCATCACTGCAGAATTCGTTGCAGCATGTGTACCTGCTACTACCCTCCCACGCATACGGGGGTCAGATGGAGAGCAGATTGGAATTTGTGTTGTACAAACACTTGTGGGAGGCAGAGCTTTTCTTTGAAGTCAGGATTTATCTCAATGGAGAGATCCTAGAACATTTTTTTATAATTACTTTTTCTTTTGTCGGCTATGTCATGTAAGATTGAAGGCGATGTAACTGAAGAGCAGAAGACGGACGGAGAGCTGCAGTACAGAAGAAACATCAAACTAACCAACTGTGAATCCCTTAATAGTCACAAGTCGAGAGTTGATTAAAGTGGGATGAATACTAATGCAATGATTTAAGGGGTTTTATAGGAAGGCTGACAACAGTAGTGTTGCAATCCATATCCACAGCTTGTGAATTGCAATTACAACTAAATGGTTTTTAATAAAGACTTAGACCTGATTTGAACACTGCTTCCAGTGGCTTTTACTTTAAATCAGATGTGAAAGTATTAGAAATCCAGCCTGCTGTGGGTCTGGAAGGAGCAAGAAGATGCACAAGACTTGCCACACAGTGACCACATGTATTACAACTACAGCAGTTGTAACAGGAGCAAGTAGATGGTCTGAGGGGCCTCTACTATCTGCCTGTATGCTATTCTTTGGGATCCTTGCTAGATCTTGTACTTTTATTATACAAAAGAAAAAAAAAAAAAGTGTCGCTGAAATATCGGTCTAAAAAATTGGTCTAACAACTACATTACATTGTCATCCTTCCTATAAAACCTGTTAAATCAGTGCATTTAACAGGTTTCTGCTTTCTCACTCTACACTGGTGCCCACTTCTAAACAAAAAGTAATTCCATTATTAAGAACGTCTCTGACATGGATCGTCTTCTGTTGTGGGCCACATAAATGTTTGACTCTGGACCAGCATTCCCCTGCTGTAGTTAAGAGTCGATATGATGAAACAGCTTCTGACAGCTTCTCATGTTTGTTAAGCTTTGACTCCAAGCATTATGTCTCCATCCAAACCGATCCACCGACGGTCAGTCACCCTCCAGTTTTCTCCAATTATTCTCTAATCCTTCTATAGCAGCTTGGAAGTTGTTTCTGCCTTTCTCACCTCTGCTGTTCAACAGGCATTGAGAACCACAGTGTTTCTTTAAGTACACCATGCAGTACTACCAGTATTTAACAGCGTTACAGCGGCCTACAGTTACTTTAAATCACTCACATCCAAACTCCATTTGTTTTATTATTAATGATCCGTAGTCAAACCTAATGTTCTCTACACTGAACGGGAGCTACCATAGAGTCATTGCCCCAGTCACTAACACAATCCTCTGTAGAGATAACCCCAATTACTGCTTCTAAAGACTTGCACACATGCACACACGGCTATGAAATAATGTATGATGTACTGTAGGACTGAGAGCTGAGAATCAGCAAGAAGATAAGAATGTGAAGATTAAGATGGAGAAGGACACAAAGGCAGGCGGCGAGAAAGCTATGAGTTGTCCATTTGAGTTATAGTGAGGTCAAAGGTCGGAGTGCAGGGGACGCTGATAATGCCACTGGAGGCCTGAACTCAAGCGCAACCTCTGTCCGCCGCTCTCTCCTTCCTTCTCCCTCTTTTCTTTTTTCTCCGAGTGTGTGTCAATACTTAGTTCAAACTTTATTTCCCTTTGCTCCTCTCGCTCTCACTCTCTCTTCTTGGCTTTTACTTCAGTGTGATATCATGCCCTATGTTCAAAATACCCTCCCCGCCCTCCCACCTCTCGCTCTGCAAACACCCTCGCTGTTCAAAACCCAAATCAATTGTTAAGGCTCTTTAAGTGTGAGATGCACAAGGGCTCTGTGACCGGCAGACATGCACTCCAACCCGCAGAGAGGAGATTCATGTCTTCTGGCCCCTGTTGTGTATTTGTCAAAGCTCAGCGGTGGTAACTTCAGTCCAGTTACACAGCAAAGCACATATTATCAAAAGTCCACGGATTATCTTGGATGTGGTTTTTGAAAAAGGCTAAAACCAGCTTTATAGTAGGTCAAGGCTCAGCGCTTCGTGGGTCTTCGCGTGTGTCTGTCAGTAGATGCAGTCAAAGGAGGCTGAGAAAACAGACACGCACAACAGTTTATGGTCTAGATAGATTTACACCTTCACCCTCTGTCGAATAAAATTGCAACACAGTGATATAGATTGGGGCATATAAGTTAAATACATAGGTAACCATCCAGTATATTGGATGTAATGTCTTTTCTCTTTATTAGATATCCTAACCACTACTGGACATTCACCCTAAGGACTCCACTGATCCCTTTATGTCCAATACATTTATAGGATAGATTGCCATTAAACCTGGTACAAATATTTGTGTTTTGCGGAGGAAGACCGATAAGAACTTTGGTAAACCCGTGACTTTTCCTCTAGCGCCGCCATCAGGTCACAGTATAACTGTCAGATACTTTCATCTGTGGCCTCCAAAATTAAATATATTCCCATTGGCTGTAATTTGTATTTAGCACTAATTAGCAAACATTACAACGCTAATGCACTAAACTGACACGGCCATGATGCAAACATTACAACTGCTTTGCATCAGCCTCTTAACATTCAGCCCAAATCCGGTAACACAGTAATATGTGTGTGTGCATGCATGTGTGTGCGAAATACTAATATACATGTACAAGAAGTGGCTGTAACTGCTGCTGTAGAATAAAGGCTCCCACTTACACATTAGGTCAGTTCAGGACAGGGATGTATGGGCTTCAACTTTACATCTGTTAATGTTAACAGTTAACACTACAAAGGTGATGCTAGCTTTAATGCTACTGGATAAAATGGAGAGAATCCTGCTTGCGATGTACCTTCAGTCTAAAGGTTAAACTGTCTGCTTGCTAAAGCATGACGGTACTTCTGGTAATGGCTACAATTATTTTTGTGTATTACAAAGGTTGCTGTTAGTGGGTTGGAAAGAGCTCTTTGATTTGGCAAAGATCAGACACCGTGTCTGTGCATGTGCTAATGTCTTCAGACTCTAAATGGTTTTCTCATACCAGGGGACAAGCAGTTCACCTTCACATACGCAGACATGCTGCGGGAGACGGAAAGCTTTGATTACTGTATGTTTGTGTTTCCATCCGACCAAAACACACAAATTGCATCAGTGAATGCAAACTGTAGCGTCATATAATCAGTCACTTTTGGAGTCCAACTGCTATGAGTCATTAAAAAAAAAAAAAAAAACATCAGGGTCTCTGATAGCAGCATGTTTGCAATGCCTTTTTGAAATTCAGGATTTTACAATTTTGGCATATTGCAGCATGCTGTCGCGTGGTGTGATGTAGTATCTGTGGCAGAGCAGCTGTAGCTGTACAATAAGCCATTATGCTAATGGCTGTTACATTTTAGAAATAGACAAAATATATCGTATATGATCGTATTACTGAAAGTCGGAAGGATAAGATAAATTAGTACAAACGTTTGAAGACAATTGTGTCAGTGCTGAGAAATCCCTAAAGCATCGCCATTAATTGATTGGAAGCAACACAACAAGCTGTAAACACAACACTGATAAATTATCACCTCTTGCAGTAGATCCAGTCAGTGAACGTGTTAGCGAGCAGTTGCCTACACAGTGAACACGATGCAAACTTTGCATTCATTTAGAGTAATGCTTGGCAAGTTTTCAAGTCCCCTATCAGCACTCACACTTTTGTGCTGTACAGACAGTGCTTAGGAGCTTGCTCAAGGCACCTCTGCCATGGATATTAGAGGGGATCAAAGCACTGACTGTCAGTGACACAGTCCCAAAGCTGTTTCTCTAACCACTAGAACACAGCTTTCACAATTTTTTACTTTCATAAAAATACATAAACTCACTTCAGCTGTGTAGCAACTTCAACATTTCCTTAACCTATAACAAAAACACATCCGTATCTTTATATTAGAAAACTAGCCAGCAAGGCCTGAGATGAAAAAATGAGTGGATTCAGCCAATCAATATTCTCCACCCAGTTTGATCACTGGTGACAAGGGCCATTCTGTGACTACGCTATAAATCAGTTTGAGACCTGAATTTATTTCTGTGACCCATCACGTTAGCTTGCAGTAAGTGCATGCTAAACCGTTTGCATGGACTTCTGAACAGCTCCTATTTATTTATTTTTCCTCTGGAAAAAAAGTGTGAGGAAGCTGAAAAAAACAACAATTCTTTCCCAAAACTAGACATGAGCTTCACTGGCTTCGTGCCATGCCAACAAATCAAAGCTTTAGCCACTGAACTGTGTAAGTTTGTTTTTGAAATGACTTGTGCAGCCTATATGCTTGGGGCGGGAACGTTTTTTATTTCTTCGCATGAAGGTACACAAATTGAACTTCCTCAAATTATGAAAGCGCAGGCTGCTGAAAATCTGATGTATTCAAATGCAGTGAATCTTTACTGCTTCTCTCGCCTCCGATTTTGAGTCTTGATGGAAGTTGCATAACAGGATTAAAGGCTGAGACAGTTTCTAAAGGTACATCTGTGGTAAAAGACCAGCCACGATTAGGAGCCTCCTGTGCTGCCGCTGCCACCAGACCCTGAGGCTTGTGAGTGCTTCCTGACAAACTGGCCTGTCTTTATTGATGACAGAGATGGATGACAGCCTCCGGGACCTATGAGCAATAGTTATTTCTAATTGAAAGTTCACCGCTGGCGCAGTCTTTACGCACGCGCACAGTCTCGTAGGACCTCCCGAGAGGTCCCACAGGCACAAAAACCAACATTAGGTATGGTACACATAGATTTAGACTCCGTTAATGTGTGCACATCGAGCCAGATGCCGGCAGGCAGCTAAACACGCTTGGCTGACATAATCAATAAGGAGAGGAGAGTCATAGTGGATGCACAGCCATGTCTAGCCAGCCCTCCCTAGTGTGGCATGACCAACATACCAGATAGTCTCTGTCCTCAGACCCACGTAGCACCCTTGCTCTGTTCCTTTAATTATATTTTTCTGTGCCGTGTCCTCTGTTTACACATTTGTTTTCTTTCTCTCCAGCTGTGACTCTCTCCCTCTGCCTCTCTGTCTTGTTCTACCTAAAAGACAAATCTTGTTTTCTGTCCTCTCCAGACTACTTAATTTTCTGGCTGCTACCCCAGCCTCCAGCTACCCACCACCCATCTGCCCCTTTCCCACCTGCTCCGTTCCCCTCCCTCTATACTTAATAGATGTTTGCAAGTGTTCTGGTCTGGCTAAACTACTAATGAAGTATGTGCGAAAATGTGCTTGTGTGTGTGTGTGTACAGTATGCCAGTGTTTATGAGATAGATGAATTGCATCAAGACTCACAGGCAGATATTGAGAAGGTGCAGTGCAATTATGCAAAACACACTGGTGTGGATGATAACAAGAATTATGTGGCATCTGTGCTTATACGTACTCTCTCTCTCTCACACACACTCGCACACCGTCACACACGCGCACACACAGACACATAAACTAACGAAGAGGATGATTTATTTTGTATGCGAAAATAAATCCACCTCTCAGGTTGCTTCTCTGGTCACTAGAAACTGTATATCTCTGGCTGTTTGACAGTGGATCAAACTCTGGCCCATTAAGAACACCTTTAGCCACTGTGTCTGGTGTGTGTGTGAGAAAGAGAGAGACAGAGAGAGAGAGAGAGAGAGAGAGAGCTCATGGTGCAGCCGAGAGCCAACTCAGTCTAAATGGCTCCTTAGGGAATCACTAAAGCGGAACAATCGATTTCAACAATGGATGGCTTAAAGAATGGAAAAAAAAGGGCCATAGTGTCCCTTCCTCTCTCCAACTTCAGAGAGAAGTCGTTTCCTTCTAAACTATTAACCGATACCCCTTACTTATTAACTGATTCCTTTGCTAAGAGGAAGGTAATGAGAGAGGTGTCCTTGGAGAGGTAATGACTGCCACCAAAAGTGCTGCGTTAATGCAATGTGCTCACCTGCCCACTGTTTGTCTGCTTCCACTTTAATAATGGAGACCATGATTGGATTATTCGCTGAAACCCATTTAAAGAGGTTATATGAAGGGGATTAGGTGAATAGCTGTTTACATGTAATTGGTCTGCTTTTCTCATGCTCGGTTACGTCTCCTGCTTTTCATGCTAATTGGTTGGTTTAGAAGAGCAAATATGTCAAGGTGGCGCACGTGTTAGGTATTTTCCTCGGTTGTATTTATGTAACGGCAGTCTAGATCATATACAGTCTGGATTCCTTGGTCTCACACGAACAGTCCTTTTTCAATAGGCCTAGACGCCATCATCACAGCCATCTGGTATTTTGATGAAACGCGCTGAATTTTGCCATTTGTATCAAACTATCAAATCAAAAGGGAAGCCCACGTCCTTCTGGACTGAAATGTCAGCGTGGCTGACAGTAGTCGGGTATACTCAACCATCTGTCACCGTCGCATATACCATTTCTTGGGCTCCAACGTAAAATATTAAGTTTTCAAGGAGAATACCGTTATCAAATTGATCAGAAGATGGGATAAGGTTAAGCCTTTCTTTCATCTGGATAATGCACCTTACATATTTGCTACCCTGTGATGAATACGCCACACTAGTCTCTATCAATAATGGATATGTGAAGTCTGAACTGGAGAGGTGCTGGTGTGTCTAATATTTTAAACCTTCATGTAATGGTACCAAGTATTTCCAACTAATTGAAGTTGAACGTGTTTTGCCTCACACCCATTATTTATTTATTCATTTGCACGTTTACTTGAGCACAGTTTAACTCATAACCAATGCATTTTTAATATATATGTTTTTTCCACTGGACACACACGTTAACGTAAGATGGTCCCAAGTACAGTAAATGTTTTGGATTGAGTCTGCATCATTTGTACTATTGTAAAACTTAAGGACATAGACTTGAGCATATAATTTACTCCTGAACCGTGATTTACAGAAATATAAAAAGTCATCCAAGTCGTCCTCTGGATGGATAAAAGGCACCAATGCTGCTGCACTGTGTTATTATGCTTTACGACTTATTCACTACATGGCAAATTCAATTTGGCGCAGGATTCATTTAATCGATTACAAATATGACTGCCTTTCATGATTTGTATATAGTGTGTTATTGTTACTCTTCTCTTCATTGTTAACGGTTCGAGAAGTGAATAACATGATTCAGACAGTTAATGATGATATTGTAAGTTAAGAGCAAAGGCTTTTAAAACGGCAATATCTTTTTTAGTTCTTTGTATTTCTCCCATTTACTTGTGTCCATTAAGACTATCGTTGATTAATAAAGTAAAATCGAGATATTCTGTTTGGTTCCATCTTCTGTTCTTAGCTTTTTCCTAAGGGAATATTAGGCTGCTGTAACTATGTTTGGTTGTGTGTGGGTCTTTCTTTGTTGTAGTCCCACTTGCCATATTACAGTATTCTTACTCCCTTGTCTGGATTAAACATGCTATGTTACCCCCTGTTGTTCTCCTATGCTGCCTTCAACTGGAACTTGAGTACTCTACAAACTGGAAATCAAAATACTTAGCATTCAGGAGGCAACACCAGCCATAAGTCATGAGAACACCACTGCCAATCAGCTTTTGGCATCTGCAATCCACCGAAACAGTTGCTGGTAGAAAATGCAGGGTAGAAAATGCAAAGGTACAACAAAAGGGATTTGCCCTTGGGAACGTCAACATTTTCCTCAAACACAAAGTAAACCTTAAAAGAAAACTATGTGACTGAATTCAAGTATATCAACTTTATGTCAAAACAGGTGAACTCAGACCATTCTGAAGAGTCCTAGCTACATGGTTGTGAATACAACCAGAGGGCATCATTCATACTGAGCTTTTTCCTCAACACAGTAAACATGACCCCTAGAGACAACCAGACATTGATGGCTGTAACAGCCGGTATGCCAACAAGTAAGCAAACACATCCCAAGCAGAGATGAACAGAGGTGCTTACTGGACTGCACTTAACATCATTAGCACTCAGCTGCAATTAAGATAATCTGATAATATTTGCATGACAGCTCATACACTGAAGCATCCGTGCTGCTTAATTAGTGTTATTTGGAATTGACTTTTTTGTCACTTGGTCACAGACACACTGTTCCTAAAACATGGTCACATTTTGTCCCTATAAGAGTAACTAGACTTTAAAGTTGGTGAGTCTGACATGGGACTTATTACAACAACTGCTTCCTCTATACAGTGTTTTTTTTTACTAACGTCACACATCAGCCATGCGTATATCTAAGCAGCTTTGGGCTCTACTCATGCGTAAAGCCAACCCCAGTCAATTATGTAGTTATTTCTGCTTGGTCAAGCAATTTGGATTTTAATCTCATGGCTGTTATCTCAAAATCCACTTTATGAAGTGCGGAGCGAGCCAGCCAGCGGAACGCACATTCTCCTCGGCAGATGTTCCAGCAGCGAACGCACCGGAGCAACCTCTGAGACAATAACAGCCACGGGTCAGGGAAGGGCAGGGGAGATTATCTTATGATCATTTGCTAAAAATAAATAAATATGTGAATGAATAAACACATGACAGAAAGCGTCAGCGTGTCATCAGTCAGCTCGCTATCAGCTGTCTCCGCCTCCCTCCGCCCTCTCCCCACCGCGGGCCTCATTACGGGGAGCTTTAGAGATCGACAAAGGCGCCGCCGCTCAAGATGAAAGAACAATTAGTGTCAGAAAGCATCACTCTTTGCATTCTCTGACACTCTGCGAGGCCCATTATCCCACATCATTTTGGCGCGTACGGATGAACAAGGGAGGATCTGGCGCTGTAAATACAGCGGAGGTAAACGGAAGGAGCATGTCAGCCTCTCGGTTTGGGTGCACTGTACCCATCTGTGTCTGTTTAACAGGCTCCATAAAGGCTGGATTGATGTGCATGCCAGTGTTTGCATATGTTTACCCCACTCTGTGGTTCAGAGTGAAATGCGCACTTTATACAAACTGATTGTTGATGAGCTCGTTGAGACCGCTGGAACGAGGGGCTGTCATCGCTGCGCCGCTGCCTTGATATTTGCGTCTGTGAGGAGATGTATGAGGGAAAATGCCCTTGAAGTGCACTTACCGCACGCAAGGAAGAAAACTGGACAAAACTGCTTTCTCTCTATATAACATACCTGAATTATAAAGCACCATGCCTATAGCTGTGACAGCACAGAGCAGGAGGAACTGTGCTAACTCTAACGGCGCCATTAACTATTGATAATATTTGTATTGATTTAAAAGGGTAACTGAAAGTTTCTAAAACAGAGTCTCAAGAGGAAACGAGAGGATAAGGAGTCCAATGACTACCATGGGTTATGGTGATCATTACCTCTAATATATTGGAGACATCCCAGCTTGTATTCATTTGAGTTCATATTTCAATCGATATATTTTCTTTCTTTAAACCTTCCACGCCACCCTAGGTAATTAAAAAGATTGGTCCATTTGGCAGAAAATTCTTTTTAATCAGTTCACTTTCAATGAAACGTTGAAAAAAAAAAATGGAATCATACCAGACAGAGAGAGGGTTTTCTCGACTCTCGGCTGCGGATGTCCATTTGGCATTCTGTTTGTTCACTTGCCTTGTATTGCCACGCTCAAGCCATGCCGAGCTCTCTATTCACACGGGGAAACAGACGGATAAAAAGGTTTCTTGCTGCTGAAAGGTCGGTTCGGAATTGCGGTGAATGAGGATGTAGGGGTATCGCTGTGAGCATTGCCAGTGACGTACTGTCACATCTGCCTTCAAGTGAAGTCCCAAAGGTCTCGTATGTAAATGATTGCTGGAGGTGCTTTCCTTGTGCTTCCTGTAATGAGGATTACTTTGGAATAAGCGTTTGTCTGTTGCCAGCATTTTCAACATGTATTAAGTGGAAAAATCAGCTAATTAAGAGCTACTCTAGGTGTTACACATATTTTATTTGCTGTGTAACCTTCTGAGGAAATTAACTGACAGTATGGCTCGCTAGCTTGCCAGATTTCCTGTCTTATCTTGTTTTCCCTGCAATTTGGGAAATCAAATCTCTGCGCTCTGGAGTCCTTGTCACTGCTGGTTTTACTGTTGACCTTATACATATCGGGAGAAGCCACGCGTTTCCTGTGACACACAAATTTGCATGTGCCAAGACTTACAGTGTCCCAACCAGGTTCACCTGTCCCTTTCAGCTGAGCATAAATTTTGCTCGCAACAACATGACCATGATCCTGCACAAGCTTCCTGAATGCAAGCAGAGGCGATCGTGAATAACTGTAGCAGCAGTGCCACCACAGGGCTTCAAAATGAGAACTTCACCACTGCACGGTCATGCCCTGTACACCGCCCATATCGATCCTGCTTACAGTCGATTTAAGTATGCCGTCTTCACTGTTTCCAAGTAAAGGTGTAAAAGCATGCAGAAAATCAAAGAACAAAATAAAGTAGTGATATTTAATAAGGAGAGCATGTTAATTTATCATTCTCAGCTACGATGGCAGCGGTTTCCACAAACAGAAGAAGAATGACTTCCTGTATTTAGGAGACTAAGAAAAATACTGTAGAATGTCTGCTGGCCTGTGAGAAGCCCTTGGTGCTGACCACCCACAGTGCAATGATGTGGCAAGATGTTTGAGCATAAACTAATTTAATAGTAACCTTAAATCTAAATCTTAAATCACTCTTGCCAGTAAAAGTCCCTTGGCATGGGTGGGTGGGGGTTGGTGGTGTTTGCTTGGCTTACAGGCAGTGGAATAATTCCTCTGTTTTATATATGAGTTCATAAAACTTTGATTTTCCTTTTTCTTTGACTGGGATGGTTATGTGTCATTTTGTGTATTTTGTGTCATGGTGTTCTGTATAGATTCACGAAGCAGCCTCGGGCATCCTGTTGTTGTGAGCACCTATACAGCCGTGAAGTCAAACACACAAAGAAGCCCATCCCATGTCGTCTGAACGCTGTCACAAGAAAAAATGGAGAAAGAGCAGTCTTGACACTGATGTCTGCAACTGTCTTGAATTTCATTTGATGAGATGATGTTTGTTAGCAGTGTTTGACCCCTCTCCCCGCCCTCCCAATTCAGTAGTGCCTGTATGCCAACACAGAGCGCTACTGTATCTATAGGCAGTGGCGGAAGTCGTAAACAGTGAGCCATCTGAATGTACAGAAACGTGCAGAATAATAGTATCATTCAGAGCTGAGCAACTGTATTTGCTTGATAAAGAGACAACTCAGTGGTCACGGTTCAGCAGAATAGGGACTGACAGTGATAAAGTGACTGTCCTTCCCTCAGCTCACTACATAGCCAAGACAAAAATGCGCTCTGCGAGTGTGAATCAGAAGGAGGGAGGAAGAAAGAGTGCATTTACAGTGCCTGGCTAATTCCTGACTCCCTGTCCATGAACTTGGGCTCAGCTCTCTGCATGGTTAGCTCCTGCAGAAAAAAGCAATCTCCTGCATAATTAGAGCTGAGGTGGTTTACAGCCTCACATCTACAAAATTCTTCACCTGACTGAGAGACTGTTGTCAAACTGAGGCAGCAAAACCTTGTAATGTTGTTCAATTAGACCGCGTTCATGAGCCCATGTGCAACCTTGAAAATCTTGTCTGTCTGTATTTAGTTTGATTTTATATTCACTCCATTTTATTTTACAATGAAAACGAGATCAAGGATCACTAGTTGTTGCCAGAGCTGAGGTAAAGGAAGAAGGGGACTCTTCTTTTTAACTAAATAATTGCATAGATGAAATTATTTACCCAGATGAGAGCCTCGTGTCTGAAACGAAAGACGTTTCTGCTGTGACGGATGATAGACAGCATCAGTAGAGTGTCTTGTTAACATTCTGTACATACTGTTCTTCTACGCCGTGGCTCATCAGAGAATGGACATGGGTCTTCTGAGGTTGTCCTGTGTTGTCTAGCAACAGAAGTCCGTTGTTAGTAGGGGACTTTTAGGTCCTATGGGTTGAGGGGAGGGACCTCTGTGGATCATCCTACAGACACTTGATCAGTTTGGGATCTAGTGGTCAACACCTTGTGCCTTTTTCATGTTTTTTAAGTTGTTCCTTGAGTGAACGGGGTGGGAGTGCCTGGTCTGGTCTAGGTGGGTGGAGCAAGTAACATCCACAGGTCCAAAAGTTTCCCAGCAACAGAACATTGTATTGTCACAAGATGGCCAATGACATTCACTTCACCTCATAATGTTATGTCTGATCGGTGTGTTATTACCAGTAAGCGTATTATTAAATGAAGCTGCGGGCTCAAACTGGATAAGCAAGGATTTTAGATGGTAATATAGTACTAGTCTAATCTTTATATCTGGGAGCAGAAAGAAGTCCGCCGCTTATTAAAAGGTTATCTCTCCGTCAAATTATGTGCCGTTAAAATCCCCATGGAAGTAGTGCATTGATGGGACCATTTTAGAACATGTTGTGAACTGCAAAGCTGATTTTAACCCAGAGTCAATTTCCACCTCGTGGGCTCATTACATTCCCATATCAGTTAGCATCATACAGTTTAAGCCTGAAGAAAGCCTTTCAGTTCTCTGCTGTTGTTGTGAGTCAGTGTCAACTCTTCTCGAGCTACCACAGAGGCGCCCTTTGTGCCTCCGAGGCCTATTTGCCGCGCTCTCTTTCTCTGGCTCCTCCTCAACGCAGTCACACACACACACCCATCCACACACATGCACGTGCGCGCTCTCAGCCCCCGCGAATGAACCTCTGCTATTCCTTCCCAGCTTTGCGCAGGGAGGACATTCCATTCCCTGCATATTAATCACCTCATTCATCCACCAACGCAGTGTCCACAGTCAAGCCAACAATTAATGCCCTCCTTCGCTGCTCCTTCCCCAATCCTGTTCCCAGAGGAGAGGCACCAGTAGCCAGGGTCAAGCAGCCTATAATAAGCTAGCCACTAATTATGGAGGGGAATCACTGCGCTGATGGCAGAGGCTCAACCCTGAAACACTTACACTTGGAGATTATTTTTGAAGGTTGACACAGATAGGTGGTAATTTCTTCTTTTTATTTTTTTTGGGTCCCCTCTTGTGTGAACTGCCGTATTTAAAGGTATTCGGGAGATTCCTTTGAATATGAAGAGTGACACGCAAGGCTGAGATTGAAGCCATCATTCATGACTAAGATAATAGATGGAACTTGGCGGGAAGCTGCAAGTTGAGGCATCAAAGGGTGGACTGTCTGCAGAAGTAGAGGAAGCTATTTTTGTTTTACTTGGTTGGCATCCTCTTAATCCTCTCAGCTGCAAGCAGAGGCGAGAACAAAGAGCCAATGATACAGCGGCAATAAATGTGATTGAACGCGGACCCAAATTGTCCCTCAGTGGTATGGCCTTTTATTTCACAGCTGGGAGAGGGGACATTAATGACTTGGGTGGAGGCCAGCTAGGCGCTAAGATGGTCAGACAGTGGAACCAGCGTGGCACCACTTAGCCTCTGTCAGTAATGGCACGGACACCCCCATCCTTCTCCACCAAAGCCTCTGCCATTCCTCACGCCACGCCTTTGTGTCTCCTGCTCCTCTGTCCCACACTCACAAACACAGACACACAACACAGTCCATGCACAGTAGTACCAAAGAGGGCGGATGATGAGCAGAAGAGAGAGCGATAGACTGGGGTGAAAGGGTAAATGGAGGGAAAATAGAGACGTACAGTTAATGGCGAGGGTGGACAGTGAAAGCACCATCAAAGAAGGGGAAAGTAGAAAGAGGTGGAGAGTCGGAGAGCAGACAGGAAAAAAAAACCATTGTTAATAAAAAAAAAACTCATGGTTCTAGATGAGATGAACTAGTCATAATTCTTCCTCCCCTGACAAAGGGGCCCATTAATGCCTGGGGGGACGCCGGGGCCAAATAATGAGAGAGTGCATCCAATCCTCGACTCACCACAACAGCACAGGGGTGACTTTTGAAGCACCCCTGTAAAATCACCACTCACGGAAACAGTTACGAAAACGGTTGTCCTTTTCAAGCGCGGGGCTTTCATTTTTTCTTATCTATATGAGCAGCCGGTCTCCGCGAAACACGAACTGCACGCATTTCTGCTCGCCAGGCCAGCGCTGTCCACGAGCAGCCCATTTTCACATTATTCTGTGTAATATGCACACAAAACTCTTTCTGATTATTTGTCAGTGCTGCGAAGACTCAGTGGGATGAGCACCGAAGTTCACTGAGACGAAGAGGGCAAGGCTTGTCACTTCGAAGGACAGGCTCCGTTCTACAGCACTGTCCCTTAAGATTCTCTCTGAGACCAAACAATTTTCATAACTAGTTTTTTTTTTTTATTCTATTTTGCTCTCGCTATTTATCATTCTCTCTCTTCTGCTCTTTTTCTCTGAGTTCTCAGAGCTTTCTTAAATGGAGATCAGAGTCGGTATGTGGGCTGACTCGAGGGCTCCACTCGTCCCCACAAAATGTAATAAAACCAGAAAACAATAACTAATAATTAATAATGTTCTTTAAAAAAAAATAAGGCCATCCAAAGCCACAGTGTAAGAGCAAACAGCAGAAGGAATGAGTTTGGGGATAAGAGGAAAAGGAAAATGTTTTCTTTGATTAAAAATTACTAAGAAATATAATACAATCTAACAAGGGTAACACTCACACATGGACTTCCTGTCCTAGCCTGGCAGTATTTATACAGTGAGGAAATGGGGTGAGAGAAAGTGGATGACACACGGCAAAGATCACAGGCTGGAAATGAACTACTGCCGATGTATAGCCTCACTTCAGTGTTGCCAGATATTTATTTATATATATATAGTTCAGGGCCTATACGACACAGGAGAATTTCATCACCAGAAACTGATGCCCGCTCATGCCCGAACAGCTCATACCTGTCCGGCTCCTCCTCGCTGCCAATCACATCGGTGTCATTCAGCTCATGTTTGTTTGCGCAGCTGCACTGGCACCGCAACAAACTTAAAAAAAAAAATGAGTGAACACGAGTTCGGACTTGGAGGAAAAAAGTACTAAGAGAAGAGTCCGGCAGCACAGACACGGACACCAGGAAGAAAACAGTTCAGTTTCTCCTGTTGAGGCAGTCCTGTATGCAGCGTGTAGCTCCCATGCTTTTATTATTTTATTATCTCTTTTTCTGTCCGGTCCCTCCATATGAGCTGGGTTCTGCTCAGGGTTTCTCTGTATTTTTGCCTTGCTCTGGGGATTTCAGACCAGGTTCTGTGAAGCGTCTTGAGAGAATTCATATTGTTATTGACGCTATATAAATAAAATCGAATTGAACAGAATTTTGACAGGTAAGGATGGAGGCAGTGGTTGTGCAAAGAGGTGCAACAGACTTTGTGGGTGGGTGTGTTAAAGTGTGACAATGCATAAAACAATTCCTTCATTCAAATGGTCAAGCCTCTGTGTTTATTTCAGTACTGCAGTTTTAGTAAATACGATAGTTTGGATCCAAATACGATCATTTTAAATAGACATTACAATAATTCTTTAATTCCCACCCCAACACTGCCTCAGTTCATTGGGGGGAGGCCCGTTTAATCAAGTTGTGCAACCAGGACGCCCTTTGGACATTATCTCACAATAACACCATGCAACAAGTGCAGTTACGCCTTCACCTCTCTTTAAATCACACACTTTGCTGATAATGTTAGACTCCGGGCATGACTGACGTCTGCCTTTGGTCGCTGAATATAATACCAGTTCTGTGCTATAGTTTGCTAATTAGGTCAGCCGATGAACTGACCCAGTGCACCAGCCAACTGTATTCCCCAACAAGCCAGCCTTTGATCTACTTCGGCTAATGATAGGTCTGTCTAATCAATAATAGCCTCATTGAGTGTCACAGAATTCCTCGCACACATATGCGCACACACACATGAACAAACACAAAACCAGTCTCTCTCTCTCTCTCATCCTCATGTGGCGCTCTTCCTCAGCGTGTCCTAATTCGGGAGTCCGCTCTGCCTGCGGGTCAGCAATCTGTCTGTCTCTCATTAGAGATGTGTCATATTAATTCAGAAAGCCATTTCTGGGCAAACTGTGAGAAGCAGGAATTCGGTGCCACATTTTACACGTTTAATTGAGGGAGGAGGGACACTGAGAGCGGGCCAGATAATTCACTTCCTACATTTATATTCACTTTCTTATTAGTTAACAGTGAACCGTCCTGTACACCCCGGTGAAGTCAATTTCCCGGTATTTTTTTCTTTATTGGTTCGGTGAGAAGAGACGGAGAGACAGCATACGCGTTAACGCAGGAAGCCAGACCAGGATTTTGCCTCTTTAATTCCCCACCAATAAAGCATTATCTTGCCTTTATAACCTGTCACAGTTCTCCAGTGTTCATGCATGTGTTCAGTTTAATTAAACCTAATCCACGGGGAAAGAAAACAATAATACCAACAGGTATTATTCAGACCTCTCTCGGGCTTGCATGCAAAACAAGGGCATGGTAATAATTAATTTGAGCCTGGAGGTCGAAGGCCCAGGCCTATAGCATGAGGTCAATACAGCGGCAGGGGCCACGCCTGTCCTGTAATAAGCTGACATAGTTACGGCCGTAATTGGCTGGGGCAGCCAAGCGACAAGGGCAGGCCGGATGGAAGCGCTGACCGTGGAAAATTAGAGAGGATGGTTTAAGATTGATCACCAAAAACCTCTCCACCGGGCTCCTCCGCTCATAATAACCCACAAGGATTACAGAACGGCAGGCAGACTAATCTGAGGAGAGGGAGTATAATTGCAGGAGTCCTATCTCTCAGAGTGTTAGCCTTTTTAAGCCTCGTCATCCTTTTGTGGAAAAAATGATGCTTTGTGAAAAAAAAGAAAAGAAAAAAGTAGACGAGGAACAAAGAAAAGTTCATCTTGCATAACTGCTAATTTATCCCCCAGTCTAATATTCTCTTTGATTCTTACGTGTTAACTCATAGTCTCGCGGCACATTGTCCTTGATAGGGAAGTGCTCCGTGGCTATACCCTCAATCACTCCAGGCTCAACATGGGCGGTGATAAAAAAAGACGTCAGGAACCAGGGCGACTGCAGTGAATGAAGACATAAAGCTCCCCCCGCAGGACTCTGCCTGGATGACAGTATTGACAGCCAAGGCTGTTTGCTGCTTAGCCTAATTGGGATAGTGATTTCCATATAAACAAGCTACAAATTGTTACAAATGACGTGTTAAGTAGGAGCGCATAATGCAAGGTGGCGGACTGCGCAAAACAAATTGGGAGCTGGAACCGGCACCTAAATACAAATTGTTCTCAGTGGACCGGATGCTAAAGGGGCTGAAGGAATGGCACAATTAGGCAGAAGAGAAAGATGATGGCTGGGGAGGGATTGGGGGAACGAGCTGACGACGGCATGGCTCTGCAAACTTGAGGAAGGAAAGGGGAGGGAGAGAAGAGAAAGAGAGACGACTTCAACACACCTTCGTGTTCTGGTTTCCTTGCCTCTGAACCCAGGAAGGATCGGCTCTGACATGCATGAATGCCTGTCCAATAAAGCGCCAACCGCATGCTGCTCCCATCCCGTGCTGGTGTGGAACTTCACTCATCTCACCAGCGGCCACATCTACTCATTTAAATACCCGTTGTTTCCGTAATGTGTCAAATGGAGCACCACAGAGAATCAAGAGTATATGTCCTAAATACTAAGTAATTGGCCTTGCTGTCAGTTTGTACTGGATGGAATTACATGCACAGTAATGCTTCTATAATGCATGCAGTGTAAGGTCCGTTTCCCATAAACCCCTCATACATCATCATCTGCATGGATGACATTCATGTCAGGGCACTGGCTGAATGTAAAATTCATGATTTGAACATAAATATATTGACTCTGTGACAGGGCTGGGTGACATTTCCAGACGGACATTTATAGACGGCACACTGGCAATGGCCACTGTGTGTGTATATATATAACTTGACAAATAGATGGAAGCTTTGTGAATTCTATTCAGCTCTTACCGCAGGATGCGTGCATTTTCCAGGGTTGTGAAAAAGTCTCGATATCTCCTGCCGACATCCAGGGATCAACCGCTACATTTAAGGTAGAGCGAATACTCCAGCACTGACACAGTGTTTTGTGTTTTTTCCACTAATAGCTCTATTTTTCACTTCCCATATATCAAATTAATTTGGCGCCTGATATGCAGTCCCGGGCTATTCTGATTTAAATAACTAATGAAGCGCTACTCGCTGCCAACCAGAAGCATCTGCTCAAAGAGATGCAGAGTCAATTTTCATAAAATCGAAACACCCTCTAGGGAACCGCAGCGAGAACAAGAGAGAGGAAGAATGGGAGAATGTGGAGGAGGAAGAGTGGGATAAACAAGGTTAATCTGTACATTAATGTACAGCTCTAGACGGCTACAGATCTAATGCCATGAAATAATCCAGATATATTACACCAGTGATACGTTATTCCAGTTGATTAAGCCTTATATGGTATGTCAGGCTTTGAATGTATAGAGATTAGTGCATAAGCAGGCAATTGTACACATGATACCAATAACAGTAGTACTTCTCTTAAATATTATGCTAACCGACAAGTGAACACAATGTGGCTTTATAAGATGTTCTGTATGTTTTGTGTTGGACTCGATCAGGATACATAATCACCACTGAATAACTGCTAATTGTCTTCATGTGGACCACAGCCATGTGAAGCAACTGCTCTTTAGGAGGAGCAGCAACATGTGAATATGTAACACATCCTGCAATAAAGAAGATCATTCATTGTTTTAATCGGTGGCAGTCATTAGCACTGTTGCCAATGGAGCCCTTCTGCTTGCATGTTCTCCCTGTGCCTGAGTTTTCCTCGGGCGCTCTGGCTTCCTCCCACAAACCAAAGACATGCTTGTGAGGTGAACTGGTGATTTTAAATTAGAATTACGAGTGTAAATGGTTGTTTGTCTCTTTGCGTCGGCCCTTTGACAGACTGGCAACCTGTGCAGGTGTACCTCACCTCTACACCAGCGTAAGGCGCATTTTCACCTCGCCAGAAATGTAACTACGCATCACGGCAACGTAGACGGCAAGAGCTGTGATTGGCCCACCTGATTCTTGTTTTCGCTTGAGTACTTCTGACCGTTTCTCCATCTCCGCAATTTTCGTAATGATTGTTTTGGATCAATAACAATGGAACAAATCAAGGAAAGGTTAACTGAGGAGGTTTGGAGATACAAACATAGTCGCTGTTGTTGAAAGTGAAGTAGGATGTAGAAAGTGAAGCAGGAAGTAGAAACAAAAATGAACCCGTCTGGCAAAAAAGACACAGCACTGACCTGTTTGCGTGTTTGGGTGGAGTTTTTACAGAGCAACCCCGAATGACAAGCGCACAAGTACAAATGGCTAGCTCCAGCGTAAGCTACGTGTGTAGGTTACGCTGTCTACGCCTCGCAGATTTATACGTTGTGCTTAAGTTTGAGTGGCCTCCAGCCAAACCTTAACCTTTAAAGACAACCGGCCATGGGTAATGAATGAAAGTCTTATCTGCTCTCTCTTTGACAGCCCGCTTTTGCTTTTCTTGCTGCTGTCAGTCATTACTGTTGTACCCTAATCAACCGAGCTTCCACTTCAGCGTCCAGGTGGGCTCTGCCTGTGGGGGACATCTCAGCGCCTACGTATCTGGCTCACTTCCATTAACTGTCCCAGTAAGCCGTGACAGCGAAGCAGCATGCACATGGACAGGACCTGTCAAACTGCCTACTGCGAGAACGGCATATCATTGTCAATAAATTACCCACTGGGGATGTTTCATTGAAAGAAATGCAAACTACTCCAGCATCTATTTTTCCCATTTGAACTTTATGTTCATTTGAATTTCATTAATTATACAACAGCATCTCAATCAGAGATATTTAGATGGCCCTAAGATATGTTTTTATCTGGAAGATTATTTTATTTATTTATTTTTGCCGGAAAGCTTTTGCCCACTCCCTTCTCAAAGTATCAAAGAGCCACTCTGCAGAGAGTTGGCTAATGTACCACATTCAATCACTAAATCTCTAACATACATACGCAGTCAACATGTTTGCAAACCCTGCTTATTATACAATCATGTATCAAGCAGAAGCCAGTACATTAAGTCTTATGTGGGTTCCCGTTGCTGAATTAATGTATGAAGTTACGGTTAATTCTGGGATGCATCACTAACAATATTACAGTATACTGTATGACAGCATTATCAGTACTGTGCTGCTGAAGTTCCTGGCTTGAATAAAATAAAATAAGCTACCGGTAGACAGCCACATGTGGAAAACAAGACAAACAAATAAGCCACTACCTTGAAAAAAGCTTTTTCCATCTCAGAGAGTGGTCTAACTGTGGCCCGAGGTTACGTATTTACACATAATTCCACAATATCCTGCATGCAGGGTGCATTAGTGAAAAGCACATTATGGTAGATTATGGAAGGACATGTTGTGAAACTATAAAATGTGGATCAATAACGTCACATTTCACCCCATATTAGTGATGGAAGACCTTGATAAAATACAAGGGCACAGCTGTACATGGAATGTGTTGATTGTACTTGCGGGCTCCCGACTAGTTTGCAATGTAAACAGCAGATAATAGTGCAGCATTACAGTACGGTGTCCATGGTAGAACTCACACAGTAGTAAAAGCACTGACAGGTGAAGTGACAACATGAGGTTACAAATCAATGAGCTGCTGGGAAGTCTTGAATTCTATCACGGGGCTGCACCAACAACCTTGTTCTTGCAAATCAAGCATACCCCACACTCATAGAGGCATTCCCAGGTAGCAGACTCTAAGACAAAACCATTATGTTTATATAGCATCAATAACAATTAAAATGGTCTCTAGACACTTCACAGAACCCACAATCTGAAATGCCCATAGCAAATAATGTTCGGCACACTGCAAAAACTCAAGGTGCCCATAGTGTAGACCCATCCTCCAAACTCCCCAGAACACAATCTGACTGAGCATGTGCAGGAAGTGCCAGGTCTGACTGGACCACAGAGGCCTCAACCTTTAACCCACAAGACCAGTGGATCCTGCTGCTGCCAACATCCCGGTGCCAGACACCACAGTACACCCTCCAGAGGTCCCGTGTCCATGCTGCGGTGAGTCTGAGCTATTTCAGGGGCAGAGGCCAAAACCATGGATGTCAAATCCAAAAAAATGTCACAAGAAATAATGAAGAAAACAAAACAGCCCCGTCAACAGAAACTTGGATGCTTCAGGCTCACATGTCAGAGCGTTCTAACGCTGCATCCAGTTTACTCCGGTTCAAGCTCAGTTCAGCCCACTTCAGATTCATGCACACAACCTCCACGCAACGCAAAAATTCATTTCACGCAAGTCCGTTAAGAGACACAGCGTGTTCTCAAAGCTGAAACAAATGTCAGCTCTGTCGGCAGTGCGCGTGAGGGATACACTGAGGGTTTACTGTATATGTGTATGAGCGCGTAGCCAATCAGCGGGATGGAGTCAATTTTCAATGACACCATTAGATGTGTCGCCGTCTAATTCATCTCCCATCTCCCCAAAAGCCGTTCCATTACCACCGCCAGCGTCAGCGTTCGCACACCCTTCACAACCACTCACATCTCAATTGATTAGCTGTGTGGCATCTTGAGCAGTGAATCATTTTCTCTTCAATCTGAAGAGCGTAAATGTATCAAACAGAGTAGCTATAGACGCACGCTGGAGGACCTCTTAACAATGTGGATTAGTCATTTAATCATGAGAAACGTTCATGCTGGAATATACATTTACTGTACTGTGCAAGCTATTTTTTAATCGATAGCGGTATAGTGTATGCATTTTTCAGGTGAAGAGAGAGCTCACTGAAGCAGACTGTTGTGTTTGTATTAAGAATAGAAAGCCAAAACTTAAACCAAATACTGACACAAAAAAATACACTCCACATAAAATGTTATTTCCTTCTTTTTCTGTTGAACTTAATCCCCCAGAGTTGTGATTTGCATCAGTTCCACGGAGCAGCAAGCATGAGGTAAGACCACAAAACTTAGCAGGTACTTTAACACCTGCACATATGCTTAGAAGGAGAGGGGACGCATTAACGCTGCAGCTATTTTTTCGCAGATCTTCTGAAGCGCTGAACTCTGTCTCGGCAGCAAGACGTTCCAGGTTGGGTTTTTTTTTTCCCCCCTGAAGATCAACGTGAGCCACATCACACGGTGCACACTCACAGAAGGAGGATGTAAAACACGGAGCCTGAAATGAAAGGAAGCGGCGCGCATTTACAACGGCGGCTAATTAGGGTTTCTCTTGGAAGGCGCGTCTCACGTTGCCACCCAGCATGGCGCCCCGATGTACAGAGGTTGAGAGGCACTGCAGTAAAAAAAGATCATCAGAAGCTATTTGTTTCTTTGCCAGCCCTATAGTTTCAAATAAGATGCATTTTTCATTACCACTTCATCTGCCTGTTTACGGTAAATTATCACACTGTAATGAGATTATTTATCTCTTCTTCAAAGTACCTCCTCTCGGCCCGACAACAACTTAACAGTATGTGCTTACGGGGCAACCTCTGCTCCACCTACTGATGCTTTAGAAAAGAAGTTCATGCAGTAATTACAGGAGGTGGGTGGTTAAAGTTTCAGCGTGCAGGTCTCATGCGTGAGCGTATGTCTGCGTTTGAGGATTTCAACAGTGTTCCAGCTGAAGAGTTTGTGTGCGTGGGTGCACGCGTATTAAATAAGTGTTTGTGAAGTCTACGGTGGTACATTCCCCTGTGCCCTGCAAAAATTGAAATGGAAGTTCCCCCCTAATTATTGTTTATTTTTAAACTTGAATTAATAAAACCCCATTTCCCCACAGACCCCAGGTTACGCCACACTTTGGAGAGAAAAAGACAAACACACTTGAAAGCTCCCTGCACATTCTGCAACGAGGAGGAGGTGTGCTCTCTAAGAGAAATAAAGATCATATATGCTCAGTTCTTATTTGCTTATATGTGTCCCACACACAAAGAATCTTATGGTGAATCTCTCAGCACCAGAAACTTAGGATCTCATCTTCATCTATGTGTATTTCTACAGGTTATTTATATGCATAGTGTGTATAAAGGTAAATATACTAACACAGCTTCATTTTCTGTACAAATGTATTTCATCTGTGTGCTCATGTGGGTGTGGCCCTTTCTTTTATATCTTTGTGCATCATCTAGTGCACATACACTACTGTATACACACCTTCTAGGTGAGTAATCCTCTTATTAAGCGAGCCTTTACCATGAGATTAGTGCCACGTTTGAAACTATCTCCAGGGGAGATATAGCAGTAGGGCTGAACACTTTGTTCTGCACCAGTCGCGGCACATCCTAAGACATTTAAGGCGCACGCGAGATGAAAATGTCTGGCGCTTGACAAAAAGGAAAGGAATAATCATCACTGATTTGCGCCCGTGAAAGCCTCTAAGATTTAAAGAAATTAAATTATGGGGATGGAAATGCAAAACAGATAATTTGCTGGACGCCGCATTAGCCTCTAATGTGAAAGATTGCTGGGCTGCGCGCTCTTGAATAAACACGGAACCGCCGGTGATTGTGGAAAGGAGGAGAGGCACTCCACAGGTCTCAGAAAGAGCCGGTTTATTCTGTTTGACAAGCTGGATTGCATTTTAAACTGTTCATTGGATTGTAATTTGGATTTGAACTCAGGTAATCAGCTATATCCGCTTTGCATTCTCATTTGCATGTTTATTGCCTGTCAAACATACACAGCGGCGTATGAGTTAAAAGGGTGAATGGGTTGTGTTCAGGCATGTTGAGCCAGGAGAAATGGCAACGTCAAAGGAAGACAGAAAGAAAAGGGGCAAAGTGAATTCATCAGAACCAGAGATGTCATCCATATTAATTCCAGTTCTTTTTCCGTAATTGGTCCCTACAAAACTTGGGCATTTGATACAACCATGTGTGCGACAAAGAAGTTTGCAGAACTTCTCTTCTCTCAAGACCTGTAAACAGATTTCTCTTTATAGTTAGTTACATTTTACACACACGCTACGTGGTCAAAAATTTTCACCAATTCCATTCAGTTTGTCAAAAGTAAGAAGGTGAACTTTTCAAACGATAATTAAAAGAAAACCAGGTGTTTATCTACATGTAGCACATTGTAATTTCCTTGCATGAATCAATAAGTTTTTAGTCGTTTACCTGTTTTTCCTGCAGCTTTATTTTAATTTTTATGTATGCACGTATAATGCTCCATCTGGTTGTTATATAGGCCTGCTGTAGCAGTAAAAATGTGTCTAGCCCAGCAGCGCTAAATCACAAGACACTAATTTTCCAAGTAGTAAAAGAGACGATGACAAGCCCTGGTAACTGGATGTCTCCTTCATTAAAAAGAGTAACAATACTGACTTATGACACTTGTGACTGACTGTCTAAAGCGCGAGGCCTGCCCGGGGATGCCGCAGCCTCGCGTCGCTTTCAGGCGACTTAATGAAGGTAAACACAGCAAGCGGCGGCGCATAACAGCACCGCGAGTTTGGCGTGGCGCATCTCGGAGGCTGATTTAACATATCCGTCCAGCTGCCTTCAGATGATGCAGGGATTTAATGAACTGAAGGAGAAGCTTTTCATAGAGTATAAAGCAGCTACATGCGGCAAATAGCACAAGAATCGTCCACGTTCATTCATAGATCAGCGCCGACTGATTCACCGACTTTCATGTTTCAAACGCATTAAATGTTACTTCCTGTGCTGTTTTTGATTGGATTAGCGCTACAGTGAAATAAATTATTCATATGTTAGGCATCAATCTTTTGTTGCAGCATGGCTCCAGACAATATTTAGGTTGAAACACAGGCACCAGATGAAACACACACACGCACACGCGTACAGCTAAGACGGGTTCAAATAGTTTTCACTCAGAACTGATTTCTTTGTAATTCAAAGTAAGCCAGTGCTTTCAATGAATCTACAAACTCAGAGAGAGTGAGGGAATAAAAAACACCACCCGGCAATCAGGAGGAAAACAGGGGTCTGAAAAGACTCGACAGCCCCGCCATCATATGTTCTGTCTTTATTACTGCTTCTGCACGCACCACATTCCATCTCTCCAAAGCGCAATACTGCAATATTTCCATATGCAATTCATGTTTATCATTGCAGAGAACCACTCTGTCATACAACCACAATGTCAAAACAATTACAGCTCACGGAAAACAAGATTCAGGGTGTGAAGGGGCCCTGCAATTCAGCCGAGCAGCAGAAGACCATTAGCGATTCATTAGTGGAAAATGGCACAGAGTTGGAGGGAATGCATCTTAAATTGTATCAGCACAGTATGATAGAAATGCAAGGTTTGAATGTGCCTGTCAAACCTCGCCACTCTGGTGGCAGTCAAGGTTATTGAGCTGTTGACTGTGGGAGGCATCAGCCCTCACCCATCCCAACTCTCTGATGAAAAAAATCGGGAAAAGTTTTTGTATTCGTGCATCTGGTGGCTTCTTTCTCTATGGGTACTTCCTGTACATTCAAGTTTGTACGCCACAGACCTGCATTCGCATGCGTGAGCGTGCTGAGCTTAAAAGTGTCTGTGACGTGGAAAAGTGTAAATGTGAATATCTAGGACGGCAGTAATGAGTTTTCAGTCTCCACAACCACAGTCCCGCTGTGATCCGTTTCTATTTTGCCACCGGAGCTTCTCTGAGCCACATCATACAATGTACTCCACATACTACACGTACAACACATGATGTTTGAGTGTACAACGCAGCAATGCTGACTTTATGGCAGAAAATCCTGCTGCTCCTCTGTTTTTTAGTATCTTCCTCATTAGCTACAGCTAGTTTTACACCAATCAGGCATAGCACTGTGACCACCTTCCTCATATTTTGTAGGTCTCCCTTGTGCCTCCAAAACAGTTTTGACTCATCAGAGAATGGACAGGGTGTCTGGCAACAGAATGTTGTTAATGGAGCACCTTGGGTCCTATGGTTGAGGAGAGGGGTCTCTGTGGATCAGACTTGTTCCAGTGCATCCCACAGATACTTGATCAGTTTGGGATCTAGTGAATTTGGAGGCCAGGTCAACACTTGCTATTTTCATGTTTTTTTTGTGTGTTTTTTGTGTTGTTTTTAAACCGTTTTGTGTGTGTGTCTGTGTCAGGCTGCATCCTGCTGGGGGATGTCTGATGTCATCAAAGACTGTCATTGCTATGGGGTGGGGGTGCCTGGTCTGATCTTGGTGGGTGGTACATGTCTAAGTAACATCCACACAGATGCCAGATCCAAAAATTTCCCAGCAGAACACTGAATTGCCACAAGATGGTCAGTGTTGTTCACTACTCCTTTTAATTTTTTAATGTTGTGGCTGGTCGGTGTATAGTGCAGTGCAATGACACTGTGCCGGTAATTTAAAAGAAACATGTGCAATAATGCACCAACAAAGGGAACCAATCAATACTCAATCAATCTCATCTGATTTGCACAAACCCATACACACTCATACAGTGCTTATGGACACTCAGTTGATTACCAGTAACCCAGTTCAATAATATCCACCATATGTGGGTCACTGTAATGTGGGGCCAATGTGGTGGTGGTGGCGGTGTTGGTGGTGGTGTGAGTGAGAGAGAAGGATAATAGAGCAGCAGTAAACCTGCTGGACTACAAACAGCAGCAGGTCTGCCGGGACTCTAGCTGGGGCTCAGCTTGTAGCTACCAAATGTCATTTATATGAATACAAAACCTTTACATAGCCACAAAAAGCAACGCAGAATTGGATTCAACGCTAAATATAAGAAGCAGCTCATGTTGCACAAGTTTAGGTTGCAGAAGTGATAGCACAGGCAAAGTTTAACCCGAGTAACACATAAGAGGGTGATTTCTCAGTTGTATTTTTGGCTGGGTTTTCTGTTTCAGCTCACCTGCTATGAAGGGAAAAACCTTCCCTTCATAGCAGGTGAGCTGAAGGAACTACACGATCTAGCAGTCTGATCTGACAACATCTCACGCCGCAGACACTTTCAATTCTCACTGAGTATACTTCAGCATGGCCAAGTGGGGTTTTGCCAGATGGCCAGTACACGATGTTTACGGATCAAAAAACACCATTAGTTTATTTGAAGCTGCGGGCCAGCTGGATGTTAATTTTTGCTGGCAACAAGATGTTAAAGAACGAGAGAAATCTGATGTTGGGGACAGGGGAACTGGGTTTAACTCATGGTTAAATTATGAATAAGCCCTGGCAGGCGTTGGTTGGCCCTGTAGTTACAACATGAACTGCACAACATGCGACACTCTGTGGTGCACAATAGTTTCACAAAGTTCAGCTGAGGTTTTGAGACAATGGTCATTGGAGTTTAATTTCCTTGGCGCTTCATGTCTCTCTGGTTGCAGGGTACATTGTCCACTCAATTTGTTTCTGCTATATCCTGAGCTGGCCTCAGTTCACTGAGGCGGCAGCACTCAATTAAGAAGAGATATCAAGGGGATTGATATAAAAAGAAAAAAAGAAATTTGATGAATTGGTGAACTTCCTGCTCGCCTTACAGTGACGCACGGTAGTTGAGCTATACAGCAAAAGATGAAAGAACAATTTGTAGCCGAACCTAGGCGTGCTTAGAAATATGAGTTAGCTTAATGAGATTGCCTAAAAATTATCTCCCAGGGCAGGATAAAGATGAACTGCTCTCCAATTGGAATCAATTAGACCAGAGAGGATTCCTGGCCCAAAACAGCTTTTTATTGTGATGTGCAATTTTTTTATTTTAAATATATATATATTTAAAATATAAATGTAATCAAAGGGGAGTGTTAAAAGCAATGTCTTGGCCAAGTTTGTATCAGGGGTGATCATTTATTTGGTCTTAAATAGATGTAATACTAAATCCATGTCCACTAATGCACACGCTTACAGAAATACACTGACCCTATTAGAAAGACTCCACGGCATCGTCTTAGTGGTTTGATTAAAAACCTGCAACCACTAAAGTGTGTCTGTCTTGAAGGTAAACTTGAGGTAAATCATTCAAACACCCAAAAAGCATGCAATGTCCACAGAGGAGGCCACTGCTGGAAATGAAGCCCAGGAACCTGTTGCTTTGCTAATGACTAAGATACTGCCTTGTCCCTCTTCTCTATTCTCCAGTGCACACCACAGGGGACATATAAAAAACACAAATGCATGCGGCACTCACAAGCACAGCTGGTAGCACAGAAACGTCCAAGCGTGCTCTGTGCTGTTTTGAGAAAAATAATGGAAATATCGGAGAACATGCCGAGGGAGACGCACATACACACCCGGACAACATCATATATTCACTGAGAGAGCTCCAGATAAGCTGCATGTTGATGGCACTTCACCTTGGGTGAGATGGTTCTCCTGCGATGATACAGTTACAATTACATTGCCGCCAGTTTGCATTTGCCGGGATGGCCAACACTAAAAACTGAAATCCCTTTCCAGCAGTCTCTTTGTGATTTAAAGACTTGCTAACATGTCCTTGGAAGTTAGCGATAACATCTCATGTTTGATCTAAGCTCTGTTTCAGACTCCATGTTTCTTTTTATACTGACACAGATCCAGCCTAAGCACCAGATCTAACATGGAAACATTCTAGCCTACTAACATCATAGCATTAGTCCAAATGAATGTGCAAATGCAATTAAATACAGACTGAACTGCCCTACACATGCTTTGACGTTGACTATGAACTTGCAGGCACAAACATAGGCTTTGATGTAATACATTATCACTTATAGAGTGTGTACATAGAGAAATCATCAATCAGGCATGCGTACACATTCCTAATTACGTACTCGAAATCCTCAACATACTTCACAGATCTCTAATCAGTGAGAGTCATAGCCAAAACCCACACACTGTAGTGAAAAATGTCACTGCACAAATACAGTACATACGATGTAGTTTGCGGCTAGATTAGGAGGATTGTCATAGAGGCCGGTGCATCTGGCACTAAGCTTGGCCTACAGGCATGCAGTGCTCTCACAGTAAAAAATGTATAAATAGGTTTTGTCTGCAACCTGCCAGCTCGGTAATCACAGTGGAGACGAGAAATCTTCTGCATGAGTGTGTCCTCTTATTGAGTTCTTTTTGAACGACCAAAATAAAAGATGATGCAAGAAGCACTTGCATAATAGCTTTTTCTTCATGCAAGGCTTGAGGCTTCTTCCTGGCAACGAACTAATGAGGATGCAGGGCTGCGTGGTTTGATCATTACGCTATTAAATGTGGCAAAACCTGGGCTCAGTTATGCCAGGGTTTAATGGAAATATGTCAGATAAACAGAGCATTGTGGCATGTGGATGTGTAATGATGGGCATTGTGTTTCAGTGGTACATGACACGCATACGATGAAAGATTTGGGATCTGAATCCATGTCATGAAGTATGCAGGTTTTTCTGAACCCAAACCAGGGAGCCTACCTCGCGTCCACCGAGGTCTGAGTAGAAGAATAAACCCCATGTCTCCAGCAGCGTTAGCTGTGCACTATATGTGTCGCATTCGGGTAATTGCTGGCTGAAGCGCAGAGGATCCCGCTCTCAACAATGCTACAGAGATGAGCGTATTGAGAGCTGAACTGAGGGGTCTTAATTGGCAAGCTCCTGTGCTGCTTAGCAGGAGGGCGTTTGAGGCAGAAACTCCTGCGTGTCTCAGAAGTGGCTTTGCCTTATGATTGATTATAATTACGGACTTCTCTGCAAATCCTGGCTTTCCTGGGTGGGCGAGCTAACGTTCCTGGCGGAGGTGCAGATGACAGGGTAAAGCACAATAATATACTATGAGTACACACAAGCCTGCAAGCACACGTGGGGAAGCGACAGTGAACAAGTGACTTGCACGTACAGACTTCCTCTCCACGTGCTTGAATGGTGAATATGACAAAACCAGACAATTAAGGAGAGGCACTAGCTTCCTGGAGGAGCAGAAATACAAAAAGAGGAGGAGAGGAAGCAAAATGTGATGTAGGCAGGGTGGTGGTGGGGATGAAAGGAGGGAACCAGCAATGTAACTGGAAAAAGGGTGTATCACCAGGTAAAAGACACAAAATATTACCCATTCTGTATACAGCAGATCATCATTGAATTGGCTCAATAGATTATTTGAGGTTGCTGATAAATGTGGACAAATCCGTTCTTCCACACAAAAAGATAAAAAAGGTAAAGTCACTGTGAAGCAGTAAAAGGTAATGTAAGTCCACGTAGGAACAGAGTCTACTTTGCAGTATCAGCGGGTGATACAAAGTCCTAGAAAACCATCTAAACCGGGTGAATATATTGACTCTACATGAGAACAAAGGACAAAACCATGAAGCCTGGAAGACAGAAGTGTTTGCCAGGTGAATATGAGAAAGCCTTAGACAGAAGTGTGAAAAAGAGCACAAATGGCGGCTTCCACATGTGGAAAAAGCATAGCCTGGAGCACACTGACATTTCCACCCACTCAGTGATCAATCTCTCGCTCTCCCGTCCGCTGTCTGTCTCTCCTCCCTCTGCCTCTCATTCCTCTCTCGTTGCCAAATCATATGAGGCTGATTTCCTTTTCAAGTGCCGGCATGTGTGTCACAGACGACGCTGGCATCATGCCTCTTTGTTTTCCGTAATGAGGTGGAAACGGAGGTTAAGTGTATACATGATGTTTTCAAAAGGCTGTTGCGTTGGGTGGGTGAGGGGTTTTTCGGCGTCCTTGTCGCAAACCAAACCAAGACACCTGGCAGATTTTGGCAAGAAGGAGGCCGGCTATTCTTCTCACTTGTTAGCTCCTTCCTGTAGCTAATAGGATTTTCTGTTGTGTTGTAGTGTCGCTGACAGTAACACGCCAACATTAACATCTAACTGTTTTTAAATCAGAAATTGTTTTAAGCTGCCATCTGTCATACATGTATTGCTCTGCTTAAGAGCACTGACTGTACATAAATATCCATAACCTCACGCAGCTCAGCGCAATATCTCTGGCTGTCACCATCTTGACAAAAGCACGACTCCGCCTAACTTCTTGCTAATCCAAAAATGGGCAAAGAGGAGCCTTAGTAGAGCTGGGGTGGATGGTGATGTTGAGGCAGGCACGTAGCAATCTGTAAAATCCACCCATCCATTATCAATTAAATCACACACTCACATGCACATCTATGGCCAATTTAGAATCACCAATTAACTTAACAAGCATATATTTGGAGCTTAGATCAGGTGAGGTTGATCTGTGACATTAAAGCTTTAATTCAATTTAAAAACAGCTACAGCTCTCACGAATGTGGAAATAAAGTGTAGTAGACTAAATCGTTCTTATGTATCAGGCAGTAAACCTTTATAACTACTGTCCCTTTTGGAGACAGCCTTGGGTGGCGATTAGGAGGCTTCATTCGAAATCAGCAGCGCTTGTGGCTTGGTTAAAGAGAGACACAGTGGCCACACTTTAGGTGACTCTCAAAAACATCAGGTTGGAAAATGAAATAGGCCGAGCTGAGCACATATTCATCAGGACCATCAAAAGCAGCAGACGTGCACTAGGAAACACGTCCCTCCGGTTTTGTCTCGGCTGTGATAGTGTGCCTCGGTTCTTGTGTTCTGTGATCTCTCAAACGCGTTTATCGCTTCCTCACTGTGCACCGTACACCGGATTAACCAGCCCCGAATCAAGAGATAAGTCGAGCAGGATGGGAGCTGTAGATCTTGCACTGTGTCAAAATGCTTAAAGACTTGTGAAATCAATGGACTTCCCAAGAAAGAAGAGTTTGCTCAAAAGTATTTTCCCCCACAACACTGGATGAGGAGACCCAATCAATTGTGGCGTGGTAAATACTAAAACGCTCTACTGATACATTTCTGCCTGAGTGTCAGTATACTATTGTGGAATTACAATGTCAGACATTGGACTTTTTATGATACAGCTCTTGCATAAACCAAACAATGATCTATTAATTGTGAAGGGAGGAACCACCAAGTGATTATGAAATTATGGTTTTTAGACAACTTGCCATCACTGCTTCCGTCATTTAGTTGATCATGTCTGTGCTTGGTTTTGGTTAAAATACTGGGGTTCACTTCTGCCTTTGTTTTTACCTCCTGCTTCACCAGATTTGATATATGTCGTTATATAAAACAAAAAAAACTTCAAGTGATGAATGGTTGCAACAAAGATTTTGAGCAAGTCTATCCTAGTAAAAAAAAAAAAAAACGATGTAAATAAAGCAGTCAGGCAATAAAAAATAGCATTACTGACAGCCTCCCACTGCTAATGATAATTGGAAAGTTCATTACCATAATAAAAATGTGAATATTCTCCGGGATGACAGTTTATTAGCATCAGCTCCAGTCCTCCTACTCATGCATATGATCATTATTTTTATTGTTGTGTTCCCCACTGCTAATGTCATCATCATCATCACAAGATTCTTCCTGTGTCCTTTGCTTTGCCGCATAGAGTCAAAGTCTCGGGAATTATGACAGCATTGCACTGCCAGAAAGGCCGCACAGAACTTTCAGGGAGGTTTCTTCTGCAGCTTGCCATCAGAACAACTTTCAAAAGCTTTCCATCGGAGGTAGCGCATGATGAATACATGGCAGGGTTGCAACTTTTCATCACTGCCTGTGTTTGTAATGTTTCCATGTGACATCATTTTGGATATCCCTGATTTTAATGCCTTCCTCGTAGCGGCTGTCTTCAGTATGTGTCAAAGAAATGGCACAGATATGGTGCAATGGACCATAACTCTAAGCTAAGGACAAAGAGCAACGCAAGCCTACCCGAGGAATAGCACTTTGCTCACTCAGAAGGAAAGAGAGAATAAAACACCCGGCTGGCAAGTATCCTGTATGTCTTTGGCCCTATGCAACCTTCATGCAGAGAAGCAGTCCAGTTTGGGTAGCAAAACACACTTCACTAATTGAAGTTGGAAGTCTGGCAGAACGGCAAAGCTAAATATGAAAGGCAAACTACGGAAAAAACATAAACAGAAGCAGCATTTAATTGGACAAACAGTCTCCAAGTGTTTTCAGCATTACCCAAGAGCCAGAAGTTTCACGAAGCCTTTTACAAGAGCACGAGATTGAAAGTTTCAAAGTTGGCTTCACTTGGTGAAAAGTGAGACCTCGTAAATAACCGGAGAGGAGAGGAGAGGAGAGCGGAGGAGATGAGACGAACGAATTATGGATCAAGTAAGAGAAGATGTCGCGTCAAGCAGAGAGCACAGCGGGACTCTGCAGGACTGTTTTTGGAAGTGCTCACTGTGAAGGCGGTGGAAGCGAGAGTGTTGTTGTACAAACGTGGCGCTTGTCGTGGCTGACATATCACCTGGTGAACAAATTTACTAGGAGGGGGCAACTTGGGGAGAACTGCACATATTCTGCATATGTTTATATGTTCTGCGACTCTACTTGACTTTACCTCGTCCCATTTATCAGCCATGTTGTGCACAAAATCAGAAATTATGACCACTGATAAGAGGCAAAGGGGAGACCTACACAATATTAGAAGACTGGTCATAATGTTATGCTTTATCAGCATATTCAGTTTAGGGCTTATCTACCAAGACTAGATTTCCTATGGCATACAGGATTTGAATTTTAAATGTAAATTAAATATAAATATATGACCTCCAGGCAGCAGTCAATCTATATTGCTAAACTCTCTGCACAATGTCTTCATAACACCTGTAATAATTTGGGGGAAGTTGGTGCCAAGTGTGGCATCACCTTCAAACGAATATTAGGTCTGCACAACAGGGACATTTGCATGCTGTGCCATTCTATTATGCAAGGCTGTGACAGGTACTGTTAGTTAGGAGCACCTTCCACTCACTGTGTGCAGCCAGTGAATAGCATACCTGTCTTGCATTGTCACTTTGGCAGGAGTCTTTAGCAAATACAGGCCCCAGTCTGAATCTCAATAAAAATAGAGGAGATTTGAGCCTGGACCAGCCAGCTGCAGGAAAGGGGTGACATTGTGCATTGAAATTCTTTGGTTTCTATAAAGCAGGACCAAACCAGAACGGTTGGGTCTCAAGCAAAGAATTATTAACAATAGAAATTTTAAAGCTGCAGTCCCTGATGTAACAAGATGAAATTACACAGTATCTGAGATTATTTTAAATATCAACATTATTATTATTTCGACTTAATGTTGTTTTATTTGTTTATTAGCAATTTGTGTTATGTTGACCTGACAAAAATCTTTACACAGTTTCATTATTAATGAATGGATCAAAGGTGGAAGGTAATGATGTTATGGTACATAGTATACCTACATCAGGGAGGAGGTCGAGGTGGATGGATGGGTTAACAATGACCACAATGTTTCCCTCAAACTACCTAAGTTGTTTGTTCTTTTGTTTTTCATATCATCTTGTCCTGTGAAGGGTGACGGGGGGGCTGGCAATTCAGAATCACCAGTGAACCTAATGAGCATGTCTTTGGAAGAATGGAGGAAGCCGGAGTACCTGGAGAAAACTCACGCAGACAAAGGGAGAAGACTTAGACTTGGATAAACTTTATTGATCCACTTGCAAACTCCACACAGTCAGCCCGTGGATTCGAACTTAGAAAACTGGTATATGTTCACATTTTAACTGTGATTTGGATTTGTTTTGTAAATCATAGTCACAGTTGTAAATCCTGCCAGAACGGGGGTAAAATCATTAATGATACGATGCAAGATTTTGAGATCTCACCAACCAGACTGTGACAACTGGACCACAAATGATTTCATGTGGACCACTGACTGCATCATCCTGCAAACGTAACATACTGTTCACGTATTGAACTTGCTTTTCAGTGTTACAGCAAATCACTGAAGTGCATACCAGAAAACGTATTATTCCCTGACCTTAGTATTTTTTGGACAATTGGTTTCAGTTGACCTGTGATTGACAGGAATGCTCAGCCAGCTCAGGCGTCTGAAGATTGGTGAACAAAACACGCCACCGGCCCCGCCACCACTCCACTTTTCCAACATCCATCTCGGACGTGCTTCCATTTATTTCCGCAGGTTTCCCTGTAGAATAGTGAAGTGGTACCAATGTCTCACAGGTACTGGAGGTTGGCGAGCATTGCTGTTGCTGTGCATTGGCCATGACACATTGTACAGATGCAGGGATGCGGACTTCGTCTAAAAGCTTGTCTTCAAAACTTTTCCATTATTCACATCCCCATACCGCCCCAGAACCGTCCCTTGAGCTTACTGCGTCTACTGCAGCTCGCACATGAAGTTAATTTCTGAGTACAGACACAACTGAGGCTGCAAACTGACACATTTCAAGGCTCCTGCTTGAGGTTTTGACAGTTTGTCCAAACTGACAAACACAAAAAGTAGAGACACTTCTGGGATACCTTTATTCGATTTTTCTAACTTTTGTTTGTCTAAAGTCCAATATCCAGTGTAATTTTGGCTTATTCTTATTTAAATATAATAATCTTTGCATATAATGTATATAATGAGTCACTGAGGTGCTTCCACTGGACCTAAAAGAGAGACTTGGTTTGCAGATTACATAACAACAGCTTTAAAATCAAATCGTGCACAAGCATCAGGTGTTGTCTGTAGCCCCTGGTGGTTCTTTGCAGAGACTTTAGAGGCAATTTTAAGGAAATCTTCAAATAAGGTCCATAACGGTGGGTTTTTAAAGCGTATCAGAGTGTTGGCGTTTAATTATGCAGGGATTACAGAATTGGGCCTGCACTAAAAATACCAAGAAAAAAAAAATGCAATTCAAAATGCAATATGAAGATGCATGATAAAAAGGAAAATCAATGTTTTAAAAGTTAATCAGGCAGAGCTCACTGAGGCATGGCGGAGTATCTCAGACCTCTGCATCTCAGTGGAAGCCAAATGCTTAGTAATGCAGGTTTAGCAGAATATCTGTTAAATATGTTATGCCAGTCTCATTAACGTAAGCCAAACAGTCAAATCACTTGGTTACACGGTGCATCCCCTCTGATAACATGATCTAAAAGATGAGCAAGGTTCGTGGAGCAGTGAATAGGGTGTCCACCAACACCTTTTGCTGGATAACTATAGTGGTTTAGAATCCTTTTCACCCTGATACAGTATGCTTCTCATTTAGCGACTCTCAGTGAAAATGGGCACACTCTCAGATATCCTCTACACTATAATAACTTGCTTTCCTCCAAATGTGCCAAACATATCACACAACGCACTGGTGTGTACGATTTATTTTTGACAGCGTCAGTTGCGGGAGAATAAAACTGAATGTAAATACCCTAAAGAAATGAAACGTTATTTTTAAAGAGCGGCTTAAGCGACCATGGCTACACAGACTGAGCGCTTTTATCCCTCCTTTGTTTCCCTTCTGTTTCAACACACAAAGGAAGACAGCCGTTTCTCTGTGGTATTGGTATCTGGTAAGGGACTGTGTATTTGTGCCTGGCCACCTGTTCTTAGGAGTTTTCAAGTACAGTGTTTACTTCAGGCACACCACACCACGTCCTGTCCTTCAGCTTCGTGAAACAAACCAATAAGATGCAAATGGCTCCATTTAGGAGCTATAGCAGTTAAGCCGACTGGAAACTTAATGAACTTTTGAGGCACTTAAATGCTTTATTTGCATATAAACTGGAAAGTACAGGTCAAACTGCAATTTTGAAGGGTTACGTCGAATAACAATGAAAAACTGACGTTCATGAACAAACATGGCGTGCATGTTGGAGCAGTCCTTTAAAGCTGGGAGCACATAAACTGGAAAAAGCAAAACACTAAATGATCTTGAAATGACATGCGAAAGCACGCACTTAGAAAATGATTCTCTCTCAGTTTAGTTTTCAAATACATCAAATCTTCCTGAAGTATAATAGTATTTGGCTCTAGTTTTATTGATCCCTCATGGGGGAGTTCTTCTCTGAATTTAACCCATCCATCTTTTCACACGGCTATGTGTAGATTAGGAGCAGAGGACTGCCACCTGTGCACCACCCGGGAAGCAGTTTTGGGGGCTTGCTCAAAGCCTCTCAGCCATAAACATATTAATAAATCTTGGAATGACAACTAGTTATGTCAAGGCCTTTAATGTATCAATGTATATGCTTGAATATATCTGAAATGCCAGCCTATATTACCATATGCATTAATGCCAAAAATATATCTAGTACTTAATCGGGATGAGTGGTTCAGAGAGATTATTTAAAACCCCTGATATGACTCCAATATGAGTAGCGCAGTGATCCGGGGTCTTAAGTTGCAGCAGTAATAACTCACCGTATCCATGGCAGCGCTTATACTTCCAAAATTATGGAGGCTTTAGTTCTAAGACGGAAAGATAAACATTATATAAATAAAAGTAAGACAAAGTAACACCTATTTTAGTGTGAGCTGGCCTCATTACAGCGGTTTAATATTCACAGCGGATGTGCAGAATGAATGCTGATGTATATGACAGAACATTTTACACTGCATAGCACATCAGGCGCAATTCTACAAAAAGCAGAAATTCCTCTAGTACGCTTGGCTGGGACTCTATGCTATAAAAACCCATAGGTCACCAACCATCATTTTATTTTTCTATTTACATTCTCCTCTCTCGCTGATGTGCAGTCAGGCAGACGCCGGCGAACGCGGCCCCTTGTCCTCAGGTGACGGGAGAGCCTTTGTATGCAAACAGCTTTTTAAATGTGAGTGCACCGCAGCGCTTTGGCTAATACAGTTTAAGTGCTGAACATCAGGTAATAATGAATTAGTCAAGCCTGCAATGTACTCCTGGGTAAGATCAAGCTCTCTACAAGCCCATTGGTGGCAGCTGACAAGAAGGCTTTGTTGAGGGTCAATGGCACATTAAAAAAAGGTGGAGGAGGTTTTATGAATGGGGGGGGGGGGGGGGCTGGAAGAATCAATATCTGAGCTGCTCAGTTGGGGACCTGATTTAATTGGAGGTAAAAGTATATCATGCAGAGACAGAAGAGACAGAAGTTCCATTAACTGAAAACAAGCTTAGTCCACCAGTTAGAGGATTAAATTGAACTGAACAAGAATAATTAAAGGTAAACGTTACAAGCAATGCCCCATGTTTTTGCTTTCCTTCTTAATGAAAATTATTGAATATTAAATCCATTTGCACCATGCTACATTACATGAAAAGGTACTAAAAGTGTATTTTTTTTAACATCTGACACATTTCTGCTCTGCAAATCAGAGGGGGATGTAGAGCAAGTAGGCCACGGAGTCATCCGCATTTCCTCAAATGCCAAATGCTCAAGAGAGAAACACTAATTAATCTTCAACACCTTTACCTCGGTGGCCTTTTCATGTGATTTTCTTCTGAAGTGGAAAGTAAAACTCAGTAGGATATGCAGATCAAAACACGGCGCCATTAAGGCCATTTAGAGCGTGACTTTGAAACAAATCCACAGTTTTCCTGGTGGGGAAACACAACAGTTTTCAGGCATTAGTAGCGCCACGGAATATGGATATGCACCGTCATGCTCGACACTCATCCTCAGCACAGAAATGAAAGTAGGGAAGAGTTGTTTTTCTTTTTGTGGCGATTGAAACAACCTGTGTATACGCAGCTACACACACACACAAGAACTATTTTAAGACAGATGTCAGAATGTTGCGCTTTTGCAAAACATGCACTACGATGTGGTAAACCGTCAATGGGTAAACCGCACACAAATAAGCTGTCGAAATAAGATGTTGTTCCTTTCTTTAGGAAAGAATCCAATTTGTATCCAAGTTGTTGTTGTTTTTTGTTTCCTTGCACAGTATTCGCTTCATAAGATATTTCCTCACAATCTGTCTTATAAAACAAACCGCATCTTCTAATATCAACCTGTTCTGTGTTTCTTTTTAAAATCTTATGCAAAACTTACATTAGATATTATAAACCATGAGGGTTTAGTGCTATACTGCTGCGCACCATGTATGTAGAAACATCAAGAAATCAGTATAAGATTAGCCACTGGCTTCACGAATTGAGTATTCACTGAACCGTAGTATCTGCCCACTGTTACTTTTTGATTAATTGTAAGAACACCTTCAGAATGAATGATACTAAAGCCTGCGAATCAATCTTCCCGGGGATAATTAACACCTCGCTATCAAATTAGATGAATCTTAGTAATGAGTAGCAGCGGGAGATTTCTCAGTTTAAAACTATCAAATTATTAGTATCAGGCTAATGACTTTTATCATCAATAACATTGCCTCCACTAGGCATTGAGAAAAACGATGTGACCTCACAGTGATTAACAAAGCTTACGTTCCACAATTACACTGGAAATCGAGTAAGCGCTGCATCGGTTTTTAACGCCTCTGTGAATGGGTGGAAAGGCACGCCAATAATAAACAAATATTGCTCTGCGTTGCCAATCCACTGTACTCAGCCGGCATCACTGCATTTGATTCATGCACTGCGGATTAGTAAGAGTTTGAGACAAAGTGGAGCCTTTAGCAGGGTGGGGTGTACATGTGGTCAGACTCTCAGTGTTAGTATTGATGCACAGTACAGTCTGACCGGTACTTTGCCTTTATGGCTAAACAAATAATTGCATTTGGAGGAATGACAAGACATTACTTTCCTTGTTCTGCTTTTATTGTGCTGCTGGTGCTCGTTTTTTGGTATTTGACCTCTACCCTAAAACTCCAGTGCTGGATTGCAGGCATACACGAAGCTGTTAAGCAGTTAGCATAGATGCGGTATACAGTATACAGTGTTTGTTTAATGCCAGTGATGTGATGCAGCCTGAGTTGAGCAGACATACAAGGACAACACTGTTGCTCTCACTGTGACATATAGAGAACTGGATCACTAGCCAGCACTTATGTATGTAAATGAGTCATGCACTGATCAGGCATAACATTATGACCGCCTTCCTAATATTGTGTAGGTCTCCCTTGTGCCTGAAAAACAGTTGTGACTCATCATTGAATAGACATGGGCCTTCTGAGGGTGTCCTGTGGTGTCTGTTCTATGGTTTGAAGGGAGGGGCCTCTGTGGCCTGATACTTGATCAGTTTCGGATCTAGTGAATTTGGAGACCAGTGCTGTTTTTCACGCTTTTTTTTTTAGTTGTTCCTAAACTGTTTTGTGTGTGTGTCTGTGTCAGGCTGCATCCTGCTGGGGATGGCTGCTGCCGTCAAGGAGTGTCATTGCTGGGCCTGGTCTGGTCTGGTCTGGTCTAAGTGGGTGCTCCATGTTTAAGTAACATCAGCATGAATGCCAGGTCCAAAAGTTTCCCAGCAGAATACTGGATTGTTACTAGATGGTCAGATTATTTACTTCTCTTGTGTAGTATTTACAATGACAAACACAAACCAACCGCATTCAGTGTTTGGACCTCTAAATATTTGTGAATATGAATATGTAATGTGTACTGTTTCATATATTCCATGTTTTATCTCATATGAAGCTGCTCAAAGTCCACCACTGTAGTTTCTCAGAGAGCCATTATCAAATCAAAATTACTCAGCACTGTAATATAATAATCTAGCAGTCACACGCACACGTTCGTGGTTACTGCAACAATTTTTTACATAACTCATGGACTGTTCCATTGTTTTGCTGTCAAGCACAGATGGACTAACCAGACATTTACTGCATAATTGTGGGATTTTTTTTCCCACTGATTAAACTCTGATTCTGGGCAAACTACATATTTTTAGTTCATCCACCAGCTTTCGATAACACAAACAGTGCAGGCTGGTGAGATCTTCTGGCTCTAATTGGAAATTTGGCTTATGCGCCAACAATACGAGATTCCCTCATTAGTCCCAACCTCTCTTGTGAAGACTAATGTGATGTATTTTGACCATTGTGCCATTCAGAGTTTAGCATCTGATAAGCAATCTGAAAGCTTTTGAGAATTTTCATGCCCTGGTTCTACTTTTAAATTGTCTGACTGGCGTAAAAATGGATTCCTCATGAGGCTCGGGTGGATCTTTATATACAGTTGTCATGAAAATACTGATTATACCTAACTGCACGGCTATTGTGGCGCTATGATAAAAAGCCAACGAGAGACACTTCTGCATCACGGAGCATTCATCAATATGAGCTCCTGTGGACTTGTGAAGCGCTGAAATACTGTTCCAATTCAAAGTATGCATCTAACCAAGTACGGTCCTATTGCCTGGAATTGTTCTTGACCTGTTTTATCTGAAGGTAATTGTGGGCTTTGGACAGATACAGATAATGATTTCCACCCCAAAAGCTGAAAAATAAATAAATAAGACTGAAGCACAGAAATCATCCAGGAACAAACTGCTAAACTCAACCACCACAACTACTCACATCTGACTACTGTAACACCTTTTAATGCTGCCATGTAGTCCACTGATAGACAGATAAAGCACCTCTGTTCTTTAGAAAAAGAAATAAAATTCTATTCACCCACCCAATGCAATATTTGAAACCATACTAGTGGCCGTGAAAATGACCGATCTGGCAACGCTGGCTTGAGACGGCCATGTATCCCAGAATGCATACTTCGGGTTTCAATGTGTCCACTAGTGTTCCAGTTACAGAATGACTGCTCCATCTGTTAACTTGTTAAGTCTGAATTAGACGTTCAAGCTGTAGCAGTGAGACAACACTGCCACGGTCCCTATTAAACTGGAAAGTTCAACATTGTCTTGCATATCACAATAAAACAAATAATAATAATAATAAAAAAACATGTATGCATTTTAGGGTTTAAGATATGAACATACTGTAACTTACTAATGTCAATGCAAAATCCATCAGATCCACTGACTATGCACGACATGTCTAAGAGTGAAGTCTGTTAGTGAAATACACACATTTTTGTCAGTATTATTAACTGGTAAATAAACAAATGAGTGTTTTAATTAAACAGTCGGTTATAACTCCATGTAATTGCACACCTAATAAAATGAAACATTAAGTCACGTATGAGTCAAAAACTGCATGAAGGGATAAGTATAATGCCAGGATAAAAATAACACTCAACTGACGCGAGTACATTTGCAATTAAACCATCCACCCTAAACCACAGCACTGAGCTCCAGCCAACTGAGGCTCACAATTCTAAGAGGGACAAAAAATAAAAACAGTTGTCTGTTGTTAGTGACGGGGAAAGAATACTCTCACATCAAATGGAGTTTTTAAGTACATATCATCAGGCATTGGCTATAGTGATCCTAGAGCGTCCTGTGCCACAAAATAAATAAGTAAACGCACACATACATAAATAAATCATATACACAGCGTTCTATTGTCTTGTCTTCAGGCTTTTTCCTTTGCTACTGACTAAGAGTGACTAGGTATAACCTCCACACTCTGTACATAATGTCATTATGAAAGTGTAGTTTGACTAAACACTATATTTTCCTGTTGAGGTATTTACAATATGCTGGTGCACAATATGTGCCAGTGTGCTGGTGAGCAGAATTTTTTGCTGATTTCAGAAGACACAGGAGGTAAACAATGTGTACGCTCATCCAGGACTATACTTAACTGCAGACCACTAATCTGCTTTAAAGCCGTGTGGATTTGCAGCAGGGACGCGAGTCATCACGGCGCAAATCCAGCATGTTTCAGCTTTAATTTGAGTTCACCCTGACTGATGGAAAGATTTAAATGTGTTTAACCTGCCTCAACTGTTGACGCGCGGCCCATTTGGTCTACTTGTTTGTCTCATTTTATGTCACGGGTGCTCGTGAACTCTTTCTGTTTTGTTTTTTTCTTTCTTCCTTTTTTTTGTGCTTTTACAGTTTAGACAAAAGTTAAATCGCTGCTAACTGGCAGAAAAGACTGACGCTTCTTTAAGATGAAAATGCCTTTACAGTGACAAAGTCGAGGTGAACAGGAGAGACAGTAATAAAGTAAGGGAAGGATACACTGATCCTGCATAACATTATGACCACCTTACTAATATTGAGTAAATCTACCTTGTGTCTCTAAAACAGTTGTGACTCATCAGAGAATGGAGATGGGCCTTCTGATGGTGTCCTGTGGTGTCTGGCAACAGAATACAGTTACTTAATCAGTTTGAGATCTAATGAATTAGGAGACCAGGTCAGAACCTTTTCCATATTTTTTAGTTGCTCCTAAAGCATTATGTGTGTGTGTCTGTGTCAGGCTACATTCTGCTGTTAATGGCTGCTGCCATCAAGGAGCGTCATTGCTATGGGGTGGAGGAGCCCGGTCTGGTCTAGGTGGGTGCTACATGTCTAAGTAACATCTACATGAATGCCAGGTTCAAAAGTTTCCCACCAGAACGCTGTACTGTCACAAGATGGTCAATGTTATTTACTTCTCCTGTCACTGGTTTTAATGTTATGTCTGATCAGTGTATACACAGGGTGTTTCTATTTAGAACACACCATAGTGCCTCAGCATGGATAGTAATTACTGGAAACATACCCTTTATGTCTGTACCTTCTACTGCAGCTCTCTAGCACTCTGACATTTGGAAGTTGTCTGAGAGCAATAAGAATACTCTTCCACTCCACTTCAACTGCCAATGTCTATAGGTAGCCAGAGGCTCTGAGAAATTGCTGAGTAGTTTAAATATGCACTTAGAGACCGTCTCGTCTGCCCAACAAAAGCCTAGGTAAAGAGAGAAATGGAGTGGAATTGCTTTTAGGGAGAAGCACTGCTTTAATATTCAGTTGTATCAAGAAACATTTCAGTTCTGGATTCCCTGGTTGAGTTATTCACAGGAGCATGTTGAAAGCACATAATAAAGAGCTCAGAGTGTCCTCGTATGTTTTCTGAGGGTGAATCTGCAAACATCTAGCTATAGGCTCAAAGTCTATCTGGTTGGCAGTCTTTGAAAGAGGCCCAAACTGCCCACTGAACTGCACTGGACTGTGGGCTTCACATGGGAGCTTTAGAACTCTGCTCATCTGCAGTGTCAAAAGACGCCACACTGTCTCTGCAGGCCATTATTCAGATCCCACTGACCAAGATGAAAGCCTCTGGAACTTGTGTGGACTCAAAGTCGCTCCAAAGGACTTCAGAAAACTTTGCGAAATTGGCCAAATATCAACCAAAACCCGTGCCCCTGTGCCGCTGGAGCTTTCCCTGTCACCTCTGCTCTCTCCCAAAATGGGGACAAGACGATAATGACCCAACTGGCAGCCACTCAGCTCTCCCACTGTCGCATCATGAGTGAAAATGAAATTGATTTGAAAATCCTCCGTCGGCCTGGGCTGGAACAGAAGGGATTATTGTGCTGATTGTACTAATGCTGTGTCCCCACCCTCCTCCCTCCCTCCCACACTAATTCTTCCCATCATACCCCCTCTCTTTTCCCTCTGCTTGTGTCTCTCTTTCGTTGTGAGCCCTCTCCGGTCATCATTCTTCCCCTTGACTATTTTTTTTTTTTTTTTTATCATCCTCGTAAAGAAACTCCCCTTTCCACTTGTCTGACTTCGTGTTCACTCTGTGAATCAGGTTAAGTCAGCACAGCTGGACAATGCAGGGCTGACAGGGAGAGAGAAAAAAGGAGATGGGGGGAGTGATGAAGAGATAGAGGGACAGATAGATGCCTAGGGAGGCTCTAAACTGGAGAAAAAAAAGAAGCAGCACTCCAGTCCAATCTGATGAGCTGCAGACAGAAATGTAGAGGCCCCCTGCCCCAGGGCAGAACATCCCAAATTATGTTGCACTGTTGCCCTCTGCCCGGAAATCAAGAAATTGATCTGTTATTCTTTTGTTTCTCCCCCTCTCCTCTTGGAATAGAGCCTGGATTGCATTGCCTGAGTTTCACTTTACAAAAGCTCTGTACTGCCTCTGAAAATTAATATTTGCACCATGTCCCTACCATAATTTTAGGTGACAGAAATGTGGATCGCAGGCTACATTTACAGAACTGATATCACCTGCATGTACACCGATCAGCCACAACATTAAAACCACCTTCAGGAGAACTAAATAACAATGACCATGTTGTGACAATGCAGTGTTCTGCTGGGGAAACTTGTGGACATGGAATTCATGTGGATGTTACTTAGACTTTCGCCACCCCTTGATGCCCTTACTCGACCTGCAAGCAATACATCTTCGTGCATGTGCAATGAATGTTGCACAGGACATGACCTGTGCACTGCCTAATTGTCAAACATAATTCCTGGGTAATGCAGGAGCACTTGTCTGCGCTGCAAGCCCAATAGCAGGAAGCTTTCAGGCTGAGTAAATGCAACAGAGCAAGGACTTTAGAAATATAAAGTAACTGTCAATACCTGTCCACGACAGTTGGTGCAAAGATTTAGGGCACTTCCAGATTATGTTCTAATGATTTATACCATGCCCAAATAAGATTGCCCCGACCCAAATACTCCACTGGCTCTGGTTCATATTTGTGCTCTGTACCCAAGTATGGTTAAATTATCAGCAATGCCAGACACATCAAAAATGTGCAGAAAAATCCAAATGATACATTCGCTACAGCTAACTCTACAATGACGGGCTACTGTGTTGACTTGCGTGCGCAGATGGCACTCTGACCTGCCTTCCACCCTCATCTGTCAGTCCAATACTTTTTTTTTAACATCTGAAAAAAGTGACTTGAGTAATGCTGACGTCAAACCCTCATCAGGCAAACACTTACTGACTTCTGTACAGTTCACTTTCACACGTTTCCCGTCAGGATCCTATGTCTTCCTGACACAGGCACAGATTGTCAAACTGCGCCCTGGTATGGAACATTCACACTTAACAAACGCACTGGACATGTGGCTAAAACATTCTCAACGGGGCACAGACTCACAAGTATGGAAGCAGCCGCAGAGTCAGAGACAGTAAGCGTTCGTTGGTTATATACTGGACAGGGCCTGCTGGTCAATAACAGTAGCACTGTATTGATTTGGCCATGTGGTATCATAGTTTTGGAATCAATTAAAAAAAAGATTGTTCTGTCATAATTACTCTCTACATACACTGATCAGGCATAACATTACGACCACCTTCCTTATATTGTGTAGGTCTCCCTTGTGCCTCCAAAACAGTTGTGATATGTGTGTCCTATGGGTTGAGAGGAGGGGTCTCTGTGGATCAAGCTTGTTCCAGTGCATCCTACAGATATTAAATCAGTTTGGGATCTAGTGAATTTGGAGGCCAGGTCAACACCTTGTACTGTACTTCATGTTTTTTTGAGCTGATCCTAAAGCATTTTTGTGTGTGTCTGTGTGAGGCTGCATCCTACTGGGGATGGCTGCTGCCATCAAGGAGTGGGGTGGGGGTGCCTGGTCTGGTCTAGGTGGATGGTACATGTCTAAGTAACATCCACCTCAACACCAGGTCCAAAGTTTTCCCAGCAGAACACTGGATTGTCACAAGACGGTCGATGTTGTTTACTTCTCCTGTCAGTGGTTTTAATGTTGTGGCTGATCGGTGTAATCAGACATTTAATATAAAGAAGAGAGAGCCTGTTTGCTTTTAAAAAGCAAGGTTGATTTAAATGGAAATTTTGCCTTTGAGGATTCTGCATCACATTACTGTCACCACCACCTCCACAAAGATTTACAGTTTGCTTTTCATACACATGCTATACTGGTTGCAGCTGTGGCTACGGAAACATGCTATAGGATCGGCTTTCCTCACAGAGGGATATGCTGGGAATGTCAGCCAAATTGCAGCATATGGAAAGTCTTTCAGCGCTGGAAAAGTGCAGATCTTTTACAGAGTGACTAATGCACACATCAGCACTCAGAGATGCATAAACCATCAGAGTTCAATAGTTGAGGTTTTAATAATGCAAATGAAAATAAGCGCATTCAGTATTCTCTGGGATTGTGAATGATATTAGAGTTTATATTACACTAACATCATGTCTTATGTAGTGTCATGGCCTCCGGCACGTTTCACACGCATAATATCTGGTTGACTAAAATAAAAGGTTGCGTTCTGCGGTAAGTTATACCGACAATCCTTTGATGCAAAGCGCTAGCGCAGAATTATTTTCCCTGAAAGTAACAAGCAAAGCAGAGGGCATTGTCAAAGTGCAGATAATTGACCAAATGGAGAGCAATCGCAGAGACTCTGCCATCAGTGCTTTAATAAGCAATTGTCAATTATCAGGGCTTTGTCTGACACCGCCACCTCTCCCTTAAGGCCACGGCATAAAGAGGAGTCGGAAAACAAAAGCAATTAAAAGTAAACTATATTGTGTCACAGAAATGGCTTCCAGAAATGCGGAGAACCGTTTCTTTCTCTTCTCCTCGGATGTACACTCACCGGCCACTTTATTAGGTACACCATGCTAGTAACGGGTTGGACCCCCTTTTGCCTTCAGAACTGCCTCAATTCTTCGTGGCATAGATTCAACAAGGTGCTGGAAGCATTCCTCAGAGAGTTTGGTCCATATTGACATGATGGCATCACACAGTTGGCGCAGATTTGTCGGCTGCACATCCATGATGCGAATCTCCCGTTCCACCACATCCCAAAGATGCTCTATTGGATTGAGATCTGGTGACTGTGGAGGCCATTTGAGTACAGTGAACTCATTGTCATGTTCAAGAAACCAGTCTGAGATGATTACAGCTTTATGACATGGCGCATTATCCTGCTGAAAGTAGCCATCAGAAGTTGGGTACATTGTGGTCATAAAGGGATGGACATGGTCAGCAACAATACTCAGGTAGGCTGTGGCGTTGCAACGATGCTCAATTGGTACCAAGGGGCCCAAAGAGTGCCAAGAAAATATTCCCCACATCATTACACCACCACCACCAGCCTGAACCGTTGATACAAGGCAGGATGGATCCATGCTTTCATGTTGTTGACGCCAAATTCTGACCCTACCATCCGAATGTCGCAGCAGAAATCGAGACTCATCAGACCAGGCAACGTTTTTCCAATCTTCTATTGTCCAATTTCGATGAGCTTGTGCAAATTGTAGCCTCAGTTTCCTGTTCTTAGCTGAAAAGAGTGGCACCCGGCGTGGTCTTCTGCTGCTGTAGCCCATCTGCCTTAAAGTTCGACGTACTGTGCATTCAGAGATGCTCTTCTGCCTACCTTCGTTGTAACGGGTGGTTATTTGAGTCACTGTTGCCTTTCTATCAGCTCAAACCAGTCTGGCCATTCTCCTCTGACCTCTGACATCAACAAGGCATTTCCGCCCACAAAACTGCCGCTCACTGGATATTTTTTCTTTTTCGGACCATTCTCTGTAAACCCTAGTTGTGCGTGAAAATCCCAGTAGATCAGCAGTTTCTGAAATACTCAGACCAGCCCTTCTGGCACCAACAACCATGCCACGTTCAAAGTCACTCAAATCACCTTTCTTCCCCATACTGATGCTCGGTTTGAACTGCAGGAGATTGTCTTGACCATGTCTACATGCCTAAATGCACTGAGTTGCTGCCATGTGATTGGCTGATTAGAAATTAAGTGTTAACGAGCAGTTGGACAGGTGTACCTAATAAAGTGGCCGGTGTGTGTATATTGTGAGTCACTAAGGATGAGAGGAGTTTGATTTCACTTGTTGGCATCATCTTTGGAAAAGAAAAAAAAAGAAAAGTTACCATGAAAGAGGCCTCTGAAACACATGGTGTTTTTTAGTGACCCAAATCTTACAGGTCTGAAACACGACTGCTGGGATGCAGGCCTAGATTTAATATACTGGGACTTATGTTCATGCTTTCCAGGGGCAAATGTCACTTCAAGCGGATACAAATTTGTGTGCCCCCTTTTAGAGAGAAGACGACAGCAAGAAGACAGCTTGGGGACAAATGCAAGGCTCAGATAGTCTGTGATCTCTGAACCCAACGCAGTCACCAGACCATTAAAAAGAAGAAAACCTGGGATGCTTACATTCTTATTTCTGAGTAAAAGATCTTAAACAGGAACTACATAACTAAAGCTTACTACTAACAAGGCTGTGGTTACTAGAGTTCAATTCCACAGACTACCGGACATAAATCTCTGACTCGCTTCACACAACCAATGATGAGGAAATGTTTATTTGTGCCAGCCGATGTAGGGACTGACTTTAAAAGAATAATCTCTTTGAGATTAACCCCCTGATGTTCTGCACAAGAAAAGAGGTACAAAGGTTAAGAGTGTCTTAATCTCTACATGTGACTAAAGGAGAACAGGCTACTGAATGTCCGTCTTGGGAAATCAATCTACATTGCCAAGTTATTTAAGCCCAACCGATGCAATGAGTAGCTTCTCATTTCTTAAACAACCATGCTGAAAAACACATCCCCATGGTCATGGAATAGATGTTAGTAAGATTGTCATGCATCAAGCAGAGAAAACATCTAAGGAGATTGTAGAAACTACTAAAATTGGGTTTAGAACTGTCCAATGCATTATTAAAAACTGGAAGGATAGTGAGGAACCTTCACCTTCGAGGAAGAAAAGCGGTCGAAAACAATCCAGCTTGATCGTGATCAGTGATCACTTAAACATTTGGTGAAATCAAATTGCAGAAACACAGCAGTAGAACTCAGGGCTATGTTTAATAGATAGACTAAGAGCATTTCCACACGTACAATGTGAAGGGAACTCAAGGGATTGGGACCGAACAGCTGTGTAGCCTTAAGAAAACCACTAATCAGTGAAACCAGGCGGAAAAAAAGGCTTCAATTTGCTAGGGAGCATAAAGATTGGACTCTGGAGCAATGGAAGAAGATCATGTGGTCTGATGAGTCCAGATTTACCCTGTTCTAGAGTGATGGGGGCATCAGGGTAAGACAAGAGGCAGATGAAGTGATGCAGCCATCATGCCTAGTGTCTACTGTACCAGCCTGTGGGGGCAGTGCTATGATCTGGGGTTGCTGCAGTTGCTCAGGTCTAGGTTCAGCAACATTATTTGTCCAAAGAATGAGGTCAGCAGACCTGAATATACTGAATGACCAGGTTATTCCATCAATGGATTTTTTCTTTCCTGATGACACGGGCATATTCCAGGATGACAATGCCAGGATTCATTGGGCTCAGATTGTGAAAGAGTGGTTCAGGGAGCATGAGACATCATTTTCACACATGGATTTGTCACCACAGAGTCCAGACCTTAACCCCACTGAGAATCTTTGGGATGTGCTGGAGAAGGCTTTGCAACACTGGATGGAAATAAATCTTGTGACACTGCAGAAGCTTATCGAAACAATGCCACGGCGAATGTGCTGTAATCAAAGCTAAAGGCGGTCCAACGAGCGTGTGACCTTTTCTTTTTTTTTTGGCCAGGCAGTGTATATTCACTGCTGTTTCCGAGCTGTCTCTTTCTCTCTGAGAAAGAGTGAGATTCCACAGGTGAAGTTTGGTGTCACAGCTGAGGCTATTACACGAGTGCATGTCACATGTATTTGAAGGAATTTTAAAAAAATTTAAAGCACCTTGAAATGAAACAGTGTTCTGCATGGGAAAAAAGAAACACATTAAATAGTCTTGTGACTTTAATTAATCAGTCCCCATTATAAAGCATAAATAAACACTTCACCTCATTCTTGGTGCTGCATATGTGACTTTGCTTATTTATGCAGCAGGACATAGCTGTGGTCCCCTGGTAAAAATAAATTCTTTCTCATTTCAGCAGCGGGGCCTGCAGCTGTGTGTCCCGGCACAGCGGTTGCTTGACCACATACTGTTTCCTGACTCCTGCATCTCTCCTCCTGTGCCATGAATGTCACGACGGCAGCCACAAGCTCCACTAAAGGAGCGCAGGCCTTGTTTTGCCCCCAGGTCACCAATATCCCCTCAGCCATCACAAAACCCGGCTTACGGAATCAGATACATTGTGTAGTTCGACAAATTACTAGCCGAGAGCCTCCCGCCACAGCTCAAAGTTCTTGCATTTTATCCTTCGTGGTTTTTCTTCTCTCTCCTTTTTTCTTTTTTAACATCCCCCCGTATCCAATTTGTCAGGTGGAAACTGGGTGTGAAAAATGGTTGTGTTTTTCAACTGAGCCACAGGGGTCTGAGTTGCAGTTTATCGCTGCCTGACTGACAATAAATAAAACTGATCATCAATCCCAACAAGAAGCATTGCGGACATCAAATTAATTATGACGCTCTGTGAGTCATCACCCACGATTATAAATCCAGCGCTGTTTATCAGGGATAAATGGTAAATAAAACAGTCGACTTGAGATGCAAGCGTTTTCTTGGAAAAGAGAATCTAATTTGGGCCGAGGCTTAAAGTGTAGCCTGCCCTCACCTTTAAAAGGAAGCGCGCTGACTGGGTGACTAAGCGGCTGAATATAGCAAAGACGCAATCAATTGGATTTAGAGAGGGAAACAAATAGCTGTGACCCTCGGTGAGTTCAACAGTAACTGAGTCAATTGACTAATCTGATCAGCAGATACCTGAATGGATGGCACCTGCTTGCAAGGAGGCATCCATTAAAGGGATTCACTCTTTGTGTGTGTGCGCGCGTATTTGTTTGTATTCAAGCTCAGAGCATGTGAGGGAATGTGAGGTTGGATGCTTGTTGTTTTGCTCTTTCTTTCTTTCTTTTGTTTTTGGCTGTGTATGCAGAGTTTCTGACAGGCTGTGTTAAAGGTCTATCCCATAATTGCATTTTATATTCTCGTGCTCATTAGGGAAGAGTGTGACTGTAAATACAGCATGCAAGTGAGCAGAGAGACATGAGGTGGCGAGAGGAAAATCAATGTGATTGAGTGTCCTCTCTGGTGCCTGTTATACCACTGGATTTCCCAACAGTACAGTGCATCCCCTGTTAGGGGTGGGACAAGGGTAGGGTGGCAGTGTGGGGGACAAAGCTCATTGTTTACAATGAAACCATCTAAATCCCCATGCATTTCTAGCCTGTCACAAACACATGGCTCGGATCACGTGGTCGCCGACATCTGCCCAGCACGGTCACAAAACAGACAGATCTGACAGCTTGCATTGTCTAGGAAGTGATTAAGTGGGATGTGAGGCTGCAACGGACACAGAAACTGACTCCGCGTAAAACGCCAAGCAAGATTTGGAGAGTGACGCTTCACGTGGGGACAGCAAGGCAAAGCAAGAGTTTGATTTATTTGTTGTTGTTGTTTTTTTACGCACATTGTACCCGGTTCGCCATGCAGACTGCAGTTAATCTTTTCCAAACACCCCGCAGGGATTCTAAACCAAACTGCATAGTTATCTGCTCTGGTCCCCTCGCGTCACCATCCTCATCTGCGTACAGAATCACCGTCTTTGCCGTTAAACCACACACACACACATGAGTGAAAATGTGCAGAGATATGTCCCTGGACACCGTCACGCACTTATACCATATCAAGAGATTTTTGAGATTTTTATTATCATTGTTGTTGTTGTTATTGTTAATGTTAATATATAAAAAAGGAGAGCCTCTGCAGTGTTCTGTGCGTCATGTGAGGTAAGGCGTGTGAGCTTAAATGCTCCCCCAAAAATGACATCCCTTCAAAACCTAAGTCCATGTAGGACGGGGACACATGAAATTAAATTGTAAACTCGTTGCTTGCAACTCGAAACGCGAAGATCATTGATACACGATGAGGGCGAGGGTTGTTGTCAGGACCGGTTAGTGCGATAAAAGTTGGAAACGTGCGCGCATCAACTGACATCAAAATAAACATTTCTCATGCCCGTTTACTTCTGCTGATCTTCGTCAACAATCTCGGTCCGTGAAATGATCACGTTGGGCTCTGGGCTCGGCAGCACGCAGCTGCCTGCCCGCAGGGAGGATGTTGCTGTGCCCCCAGAGGGACGCGGGAGGAGAGGAAAGTTGGAAGATGAGTCCTACCTTATAATCGCCGTGTCGCCCTGGCGGATGGTGATGTTGTCGGTGGGACGCTGCATATCCACACTCCGGACGGGGAATCCTGTGGGGATAAGACACAGCAGTCTGAAAAAAGAAGCCTGCAGTTGCCTCCAACACGATTTGCGCCCGACTTGCATCTTTAAGCACAGAAGCGCGCGCGTCTATAGATCCAAGGGTGAAAAAAAAAGGGGAGAGTAGTTGTCCAGACTTCTGGTAAACGCGGGACGTTTTAGGTCCAGACCAGTGAGGAACTGGCGGGTGATAAGGCTCTTCCTAAAATACTTTTGCGGCGCCCTCGCTCTTTACTCCAGTGATGCGTAATGCTCTCTGCGTAAAGGGACAGCACAGCCAGCAGCGGCGATGAAGAGAGGCAGGCTTCTGTTCGGAGTCTGGGAAAATCAGCACCCCCCCCACCAGCACCACCACCGCCGCCGCCTCCTCATCCTCCCCCCTCTCTCGCTCCATCCCTCTCTCTCTCTCTCTCTCTCTCTCTCTCTCTCAGATTATCCAGCCTTCTGACTGTGATGCTCCCCTTATTGGTTGTCAGGACAACAGCACCACCTGAGGTCCCTTTGAGTGAGACACAACTAAGCGAGGACCGAGGATCAGATTAAAATGAGTTTAAAAAAAAATAATATATATAAATAAAACATTATTTTATTTATTTATTTTAACAAAAGAAGTAACGCTGCTTCTTGAATATTTGGACTGGTCTCTACGTCGGAGATCTGAGACTCTTGGGGGAATTAATAATAAAAACCGTCCCAGTCATTTCTATAAAAGTACGTCCTACACAGAATACTGTTTTTTTCCTTGTGGAGATCACTTCAGTATAATTAACAATAGTCTTCAAACCAGCAATGTGCTCACAGGCATCAGCAGCCCCAGCTCACATTACATTTTGAAGCAGATTTGCAATGGGCCGTGAACTCTCTAGTGAACACTTTCTGTACTTAATTATGATTTGGAGTGGGGAAATTATATAACTCCAACTCTGTGTTAGGTAGGGAGCAGTGAAACCCGTCATTACAAACACACGTATTGCTTACGCGTGACATTTTTATTTAGTTCAAATATGAAGAAATAAAAAAAAAAAAGGCTCGACACTTGAGAGGAAATGATGTGATATTTATGCTGTTGCCACCCAGGAGGACTGAACTTCATATAAACATTATACATGGAGAAAAATATATTACAGCCTGTTCTGTTTACTCTGACCCTGTTCAGTCTTAGGACTAGAATGTTGGTGCGGAGACAGCGAGGACAGAGACAGAGAGAGAGATCTAATAGCATGCACACTCCGTTGATCATGAACAGGGTGAACAGCTTAACCAGATGTAATCACCTCTTGTCTAGACTATCATTCCTGTCATGAGGCTGCGGCCAGGATAGGCAATTACATCCACTTTCAACCTAAGCGAGGGCACAAGTTTTGAAACGGTGCGTCTCTTGATTATACAAAAACTAGGAATGCAGAATGAGCTTCTAATTTCACCGCTTGCCAATCAAGCCCCAGCTTAATAGGCCATGATCTAATGCTCATTCGAGGATGTGCTTAATGAACTGCAGAGTAACAATTTGGGGAGTGCATTTAGCATTTGATTTGATTCAGAAAATATATTAATACTGATGCGAATCATTGTCATTCGCCGCACGGCGCGTACCCATTTTTTGTTTTATCTATATCTATTGAGTTAGAACTAGTTTTTAAGTATTCTAAACTCACATGGATACAAGTGTGGGTCAGGAGAAGGATAAGTGTGTAGTGATTACATATGATGTTAACACTGCAATCACCTCGCTGAACAGTGCTTCCAGTGCACATACAGCGGTGAGTAATCCTGTTCAGAGCACCACCAGTCTGACTGAACCAGTATGGGTGGGTGTGGCTAAGCCTTCTCTCTGCGCATCAGCAGATTTTAAGCACCAGATCAGACACAAACCGCCGTTTTACAGCAGCCTGTCTAGCGGCTGTAGTCTACGGTGACATGCAGGCTTTGCAGAGAGATTAGCAAACATGGAATGGCAGATACAGGTACTTCTGAAAAGGATTGTTATCAGTGAACGTATGGAGGTGATGATGTTAGTGTTTTAGTTAATAAGCGCTACAGTGTTTTCAGCAAAGGGATGCTTTCAGAGCTCCTCCCTACGTGGCCCTTAATAATCAGTGACTCTTACCGTTTTCTTGAGCTTCTGGAGGTTTTAGCTATCTTGGAGATTACGCAGTCTATGTAGTGGCATGAGACCACTTAAAACGGGACTAGTGGGTTCTGAAGAGGAGAGGAGAGTCGCAGCTTTGCATACAGATTTGTTAAGGAACGACTCCCACATGCCTTTTAGCTGCATTTTTAAGTTAGAAATTCTCAAAAAATCTGTCAGGGATCTGAAAGATGGTGTGTATTGGTAGTAAGTAGAAATCTGCCTTGTATGCCAGAGAGATGGAGGAGGGTAAGGCCAACGACAGAGCAGCTTCAACTTGTTCCTGACAAAAGGCCAGTGATCCCTCGCTCTACCTCGCGCTGAAGGACTCGCAAGCACACACTCGCAGGCGAACTGAGCGCTGGCTTATTATCATGCTGGTGGGATGCTCTTGGTTGGGCGGTGTAAACAGCAGAAGTGGTCATACATTCGTCTGCCGTGTAGACGGCATGAATTGCGCATAATACACTGTGGGTTAATGCAAGAAATGATGTGCAGAGACATTTGGACAATGGTTAGACGCTGCAGATGAAAACTTTTCTGTCCCTTCCATTTCCAGCCAGTTGACAGCCAAATGAAAAGATGATGCCGGAGTAAGCAGCGTTACTGAATGCGTTTCACTGGTGAAACTCAAAGCACATTTCCCTCCTTGAACCATCTCATAGTTAGTCTTTGTCACACAGGATTTATAGCCAATGAGTTATGAATATGTTTTTTGTAGGTACAGATCAAAGATTTCCAACTCTGGATCAGCTCCAGACACTACAACACAACGCCCAAGAGAATTTTTCAGGACAGTTGCAGCGCTAATTCATGATATAGTGAGGAGAACTACATGATCACGGGTATTTTCTATGATAAGCACCGCCGTCTCTCACAGACAAATGACAAAACAACGGCAGCATTAGGGGAACTAACTGTGTTTGGGGAAAAGCAGAACATCATTTATTATTCAACCACGTAGCTCAGCTTGAAAACGTGACAGCAAGGGTTTTTTTTTTAAATACACCAGGGACTAATATAATGTAACTAGAAATCATGTCGCTGCTTCTTCACATTTGGCTAAGGGGCAATCACACGGCATTGCACAGTAAGTTGTGGCTTACAGTAGAGGGTGCCTTAAATGCCGGATTCAAACGCACAAATGCTTCTGATACCCATTAGCAATACATGACCCGGCCTTTTGTATTTTTCTGACACCGGGTCCGCATCAAAAGGCAGCCACTATAAAGGGATTTTATTAATGCACATTATGAGGTGCCCTGACTTTCTCCCCATCTCATTAGTCGTAACGACTCTGGCAGAGCGACTCTGCATGGCCCTGCCGATCAGAGAATAACTAAGAACGGAAGAACGAAAGAAACACAGAAGTACAACTCTCATGTACAGACAGAAAAAAAAATCCAATCTTAACAGTTCTGAGTTCACATCATGCATATGATTCAGTACCTGTAAATATTAAAATAAACACACCAAAGGAGCAAAGCTCCAGGCTGTGACATGAAATGACATGTCACTTAGACCCGCTCTGTGATTCAAAACCTAAATGACTACTTGACTTTGATCATTTCTAAATAGCTCAGCTCTGTATATAAGCAGTCAAAGAAACAGCATAGCATTTCACAGTTTGAATGCATGAACCAACTATCATTATAATCAAAATGTGACTCTATTCCACAGAAACTTTAGAAAGGAAAGGCCAAAATACTTTCTTTCTGGGGTAATGGCAATGCCAATCAGTATAATAAATGGTCTCATGATCCACTTTCATACTGTGTTAAAATACAGAGCATGGTAACTGGCCACAAGAATTTGCCGATAACCTCAAGTTACCTGTAGTTTATATCCACTGCTCTGGAATGCACCAAGGCTTAGTGCAGCTTTTCCTCTGGGAGTCAGAAAAACAAAAAGAGCCACATATTGGCAATATGAACGTGATTAAACATTATTTTGTGGCATCGCTTCATGATATTTTATGAGTATTTATTGGATCCATCGTTGCTGTCTAGGTCTCCTCCTTTCCCCTTTGTGTATGTAACATTTCCTGACTTACAGACAGTACGTTATGTACTGTGATCTGAAAAGAATGTTCTTCACAGATAAATACAGTACTCTATACTTACATCAAAGCTTTCTTGGTGGACTGCATTGACTATTTAAAGGGGCACAGACTGAAGGATGTATAAAGCCTGTCTGAATCAGCAAGGCCCATATAAACACTGAACAGTTCGTTCCTTCTGGTCTTAAAGATCCCCTTCACAAACACAGTTTATTAAATGAGACTTCCCCTGTCTTAGTTAAAACAAGTCATTACCTTACAGAGTTGCAGTTTGATTTAGATGCCGTCCATTTCCTAAAGAGAAGAGTTTGAGAGTTTGTTTCTAGAGACAATCTACAGTAAGGCATTAAAAAAAGGCTGAAGACTCCCACAGACAACGAGTAGCGGACACCTGGAGCGTGTGTCAAGGCATCAGAGGTCTCAGTGCCTACCTCCACTCTGAGGCTGACCAGCAAGCTCAACAGCTAATTTGCTTGGTTTGACAACAGAGACAGAGGGCTGAGGACCATGATCCCAGTCACAGAGGAGAGCTTCCGACACTGAGCACAAGTGATGCACAGCGAACGTTGAGCAGGGTTGAGCACTCAGTGATTGTGCAGGACAGCCGGCTGTGGTCTTCACAGATCATTTCAATCTGTCTCTGGCAACAGTCCCAAAGTGCCTGAAATCTGCCATCATCATGCCAGCGCCAAAGAAGTCAAACATCACCTCGCTGAATTACTTCTGGCCAGTAGCCCTCACTCCAACCGTGATGAAGTGTTTTGAGAGACTGGTCCTCTCACACATCAAGGATTTCATCCAAGCCACACTAGACCCACAACGGTTGCCTACAGAGCAAATAGATCCACAGAGGATGCCATCTCCCTCGCTCTTACTCACCTGGAGAGACAGGCCAAATGTGTGAGGATGTTATTTATGTACTATAGAGCTGCGCTCAGCACAGTCATCTCTGGATATTCATCAGCAAACTCCACTGACCCCACTGCTCTGTAACTGTATCCAGGTCTTTGTCACAGAGCGTCCTCAGGCTCCGAGACTAGGAGATCCTAGGTTGAGGACTGCACTCTGGTCTTCTTCTTCAGAAGAGAGTGGGATATACACCACAGCACAGATGAAACAGGGACAGCAGCAGTTGTTTTTCCAGAGGACACAGGAGACAGCCGGGGCTACCAGAAGAGATGCTGGTGACCTTCTACCGCTGCGCCATAGAGACCATTTCTAACATGCTGCATCTTAACGTGGTATCGCAGCTGGTCAACAGCAGACTGGAAGGCACGTCAGCACGTTGCGTCAAGAGCCCAAAGGATAATCAGGACTCCATTTCCCGCGCTGGAGGAGATCTCCACCACCAGGTGCCTCCCTCAGGAAGGCGACCAGTATCTGCAAGGACCCTACACATCTCAACTGTTTGAACTGCTGCCATCAGGCAGACACTATAAAGCCCTCCACACCCACACAACCAGAATGAAGAACAGATTCTTGCCCAGAGCTGTGGCTGCTCTAAATCAGAACAAGAAACCCTGACAACCAAGAGACAAGCACGTCAACAGTTTACACTGTAACCATGCTGCTGCTATGTAAATAACCTAACCCTAACCGGGTGACAGTTTGCACAATGCTGTACACAATATCTGTATATGTCGATTTCTATTTCTGTTTATATTCATATGTTTAATTATAATTATATTATGTTCCCCTATGATTCAGATTTGATTAGACACGATTCTGTCTTTGACTGTTTATACTGGGTATCTTACAGAGCCGTAACAAAATCTCGTTACACTATTGAACTTGTCCTCTGTGATGACAATAAAACCTATTCTTATTCTTATTCTTCTTGATACTGACAGATATACTTTTTACTGTGACTTCGCCATTGTGATTACACCTACTGTACAGAGCCATTATCCATTGCACATTAGATATTACAACATCAAAAGAACCCTGTCCTAAGGTGAGATGAGGGCAGCTTGATGACCCATGTCTAACTGGTTGTTATTATAAACCCAGTATTACATATACTGACTGAAAGCAAGTGTTTATGCCTGTGTAACAACTGCACAAAGAAGATATGGAATTTGTGTCAAATGAATGAGACAATATACAATACATTGCCAATTTTAGGTGTTCTGACACCAGCAACACCAAGAAAAATAGGTGATGGAACAAGAAGTTTGAAAACTTGGTAAAATAAAATAAATAAAAATCATAAAACTTGACAGTATATGCACCAAAAATAGTCATTTCACAAAGAAAGTCAAACTTCTGTCAAATACCACACTGGGTGCAAATGGCAGTCTATTCAACTAATGGTGTCCACAGATGGAAGTCACAGCAGGAGGAGACAAAAGTGGAGGAGAAAGGGGAGTAAAATGTCAACACACACTGAAATTGTTCATGGGCACAAAAAAAAAAAAAAAAAAAATCAACCAATACTGCAGGCAGGTACTGGAAAATATGGGACAATGTGTAATGAGGCTGTGCAAAAACCACAGCAAGCACACATGACTGCATAAAAGCCAAACGTTTCACTTCGTTTTCGGTCGCAAACCTAACATTTTGCCAGTGAGAGCATGCAGAATTTGATTTCAAGTAATGCGCCAGTGGAAAGGTCAACAAGCAAAGCCCACAAGTGAGGCAAACGCACTTCCAGTGGCTCAGTCATTGTTGTCAGAGCCAGCATGAGCGGCTGCCTGGCCACGACAGCAGCAGCATCTCTACCTCGCTTGCCTCTGTCATGGCCACCGGCTCATAAAGTACTCATCCACTTTAACAACAATCGGCATTCTCCCTGTTTTTCTTTTTTGGTACTTGACAATGGATGGTGAAAACAAATGCTAGAGATGGAAATGTGCACAGCGTGATGGACAATATTTGGAAAATGATGTTTTCCTTCCACTGTCGATTTTTTTTTTTTTGTCCGTCAGTCATTCTGAATGTGTGTTTGAGTGTTTTCTTTCCCACTAAATGTTATGATTTTGGAATAAACCTCCTTATAAGTGGATTGTGTTCCAAGATGCATTCTCCATCTTTGGGTTCCAAATCAATAGCAGCTTATGAAACACAAACAACAGAACAGTTTCAACAAGAGGAGGATCTATAATGGGATTCTGATTCTTCATCCACCTCCATCTAACCTCTGCTTGAAAACAAATGGCAGTCGGCTCTGTCGTGAGCCACAGAAGATCAATGAGCCAGAGTTTCTCCTCCGATCCCTTTTCTGTGTCAAATAAGAGCGGGCTGCATTAGCAAATCATACCCACACACTTTTTACTCTAAGAGTGTATACAGGACCAAAAAGAAAAGAGACAAGAGATAAAAAGAGAACAAGTTTTCTTCTCTTTAAAAAAAAAAACAAAAAAACAAGGGCATGCATAATTTGCTCTGGCTTTCCTATCAAAACCTTGGGTCTTGGCAGCAAAATGCATGATACACTGGAAAAACGATACCCGGCAACATACTCAGCAGTACAGTATCACCACGCACAAACACACACAGACTAACGCTGCACAACACACCTTGGCCTGAAGCCTCTTGCTCTCCATCTCACTTTCTCTCTGTCAGCAGAAATACAAATAAGCCAAAACTTTGGCTCAGAGCTTGCTGCATTGTAGACGAGGTGCTAAAGAGGTAGCTCTAATTTAAGAAGGGAAACCAAATTGTGAAGACTTCAGCAAATATTTACCTCTGTATATTTAATACAGGTGCTAAATGTACAAATATTAACTCCAAAAGAAAGAGCAAACTAAATGCGATGCAGTGGAAGTTATTTTATTGGAATGCACACCCATCAGGCATAACATTATGACCTAGATATTGTGTAGGTCTCCCTTGGGCCTCCAAAACTGTTGTGACTCATCAGAGAATGGACATGGGCCTTCTGAGGGTGTTGTTAGTGGGGGCCTTTGGGTCCTATGAAGTTAAGAGGGGCCTCTGTGGATCATCCCACAGATACTTGATCAGTTTGGATCTAGTGAATTTGGAGGCCAGGTCAACACCTTGTGCTGTTCTTCATGTTTCTTGAGTTGTTCCTAAACCATTTTTGTGTGTGTGCCTGTGTCAGGCTGCATCCTGCTGTGGATGGCTATTCATCAAGGAGTGTCATTACTATGGGATGGGGGTGTCTGGTCTGGTCTAAGTGGGTGGTACATGTCTAAGTAACATCCACATAAATGCCAGGTCCAAAAGTTTCCCAACAGAACACTGACTAGTTACAAGATAAATGTTGTTCATGTCTCCTGTCAGTGGTTTTAATGCTATGGCTGTTCAGTGCATCGCCTCCATAGTGGAGGCTCTTTACCCACCTTCTTTCTTTCTTGTTTCACTCCCAGAGAAATAATTTTCATTCATTTTAACCACTGTCATACTGCTACTTTACAGAGGCATGTAGCAGGATTGAGTGTGCATGGTTGCATCAGGTGACGGACGCTTAGAGAAGTCTTTTACTGTCACTGAACACTTAGCACACTGCCACTGCTGTAGTTTAAAGTTTGTCAGTGCTCAGGGGGCCCAAGCAGTTGCCCGCCTCACCTTTTGACAAGCCGTGCCTTTTCAAAGAGCACCAACTTTCCAGCGCGCCGACAGATACGTTGATGATCAATTTCTGGCTGAACATTTATTCAACACAGCAGGTGCACACCGCATGGATAATAACTTTTTGGAAAAAGAGGAAAGTGACAAATGAGCACCAGTGTTTTAAAAAAGAAAAATCATTTTCTTCATGCTCTTGCTGAGATTAACGTCTGAGTAATGTGCTCTGCATCCCCAAAGAAGCTTGTTTATACTGGCACAACGCCTACAGTACCCGCAGAAGTCGCCAACACCTAGTTGCATAAGACGGCATACGCAAAACACTCCTCTAAGAAAACATTCAGGCATCAAACAGAGCACCATAGAAGCCATCTTCCGGGGATTCCTTTGCATAAACAAGTAACCTTGACAAAGTTTCAGCTGGCCTGCGAGCAATTATGTGTATAAGTGAATGTCTAACAGAGCAGCATTTCTGATGTTGCTTTCTTTGTGCAAGCCAGCCTATTGATTTTATTGACCACACATTAAATAGTGCATTCTGTGTTTTTCTGAGCTCGAACTAACTTCTACACCTATGCCTTGTGATGTAATCATATCTAAATAGCTGTTCTCCCTCCTGTTTGAATATTGCTGCAGGTGTTTCTGTGAATGTGCGCTGTTGGCATTGTCCCACAAACAGCAATGCGTTTTCAATGTTCCTCTGGGTTTTCCTGTTCGCCTCAAACATGCGCTTTGCCAAAACCTGTTATGGTCTCACGCTACACTTCAAATATTTCATGCAACCTCCCAAAAAGCAAGGACCACTAACTTGGATCTGAAGAGGTGACGCCACAAACATTACCTTGATGGCCGTGGAGTTTTTTTTTCTCTCCAGTGGGAATGGGGATTTTTGTTTTGGTTATGACCAAGATGTAATTGCACGGGGGTTCCTAACTGACGCCATTATCCTGAGTTATACTGGGCAGTGCAGTGCATCAGGCGACTCGCATTGTTTCCAGCTCATTCACACAAAGCAATAGCTCCTGACTTTGAGCTGGTTCATTTCATTCAGAGCTGCAGTACAAAACGTAATGGTCAGCAAAAACTACTGAATAACATTCCTAGATGAGGTTGCATCGCACATGCACCGTGGATTTATATTAAAGTATGTGACGAAAAGTACAACTGCATGATGGCAGTTCTATAAGCATACTCTGTACCCTGTGTTTTGTGTCTATATACTATTTAATATCAACTTTTATATGCATATCAGAAAACATCTCAGGCACTGATATTTTCATCTCTTCTAGTCCGTGATAAAAGAAAGAGCAATTGCACACATATGCTATGGGTCAATTGGCAATGCAAATGCTCCAGGGTTTTGCGGTTAGGAAAGTCAAATAAAGTGTGAGTCACACATCTGTAAATTGCCGAAGTCTGACCTCAGCTTTCAGCGCCAGTACATTATCCATCTCGCCTACTGGAGATGACCGTTCTCTGCTTATTCCCCCTCCACACAACTCCTCAATCTTCTTGCAAAAGAATTACTTTGAGTTGGCCCCAGAGGGTCATCCTTCCTCTTGCTATTCAGTTCTATTAGAGAGTTCAGGCGCTGCGAGACCTTGCAGAGGACGATGGGTTTAGCTGCAGATGTAGTGTTCAAGGTGAAAACCTACAGGGTAACAAGATGAATTTTTTTTGCAGCAGCAGTGCAAGGATGTACACTCTGATAGATCGAAGATATTTGTCCTTGTGAGCACAAAGCAATTCCGGGATTGCAAGTGCATGCAAACCATCACGTAACCACCTTTTACGTAGTTATTTTTTCTCAGTATCACTCATTAGCTAAATTAAGGGATGCATTTCAAGAAGTGACAGATGACTAATTAAGACATCCAGACTATGCGCTGTGCACCAAATGACTTCAAGGACTGTATACATAAATTAAAAGCAGTGGTGTGAAACTGACTCATTTAAGCAAAGATTCATTGTTTTTTTTATTTACTATTTGTTTTTAAATTTGTGGGCTAAAGGTGTATTTCAGGCATTTTGACACACGCTCGTTTGTGTCACCACTGGTAAAGATGCTAATGCCATATGACTCACAACAGAAACCTGAATTGCTGAATTGCATCCACACTGGTGCTTTCAAGCAATAAATAGATGTAAATGAAACATCAAGTGCTGCATACTTGCATTTTGCGAAACGTTCTGTGAGAATAATACTTCTGTGGTCAGGAATAAAACTAAGCCTTAAGTGTTGTCAAGTATAGTGTTAAAGGCTAGGGTTGAGTAAAGAAGAACAAAATGCGCCAGTCTCTCACAATGTGAGAATCATGTATCTGATGTTTTAGTTTAGTTGTCATTAAGTCATTAAGGTGTATAACATATAGCATTTAAACATTTAAACGGACGTTGTGCCAACAACCCAACCTGTCTGCCTCAACCACAAGTGAATGTATCTAGATGTAAAATGATCAGCAGAGGTGATGTTATAAAAATACACGTAATCCACCAGATTTATTTATCACCAGTATCATGTTACCACAGACTTCTCGTAGTTCTTCCTTTCGTTCTCTTTTCTTCCATCTTATCTGTTGTTAAGAACTGCCTCAGGTGACCATGCAAACCACGATAAAAGGGGAAACCCACTTACATTTGTCCACGTCTTGCTGCGCATGTGAATTATGGATGCAATATCAGTTGTTATTGACTTGAATTCAACAGGAACCCATTTTTTTTTCAAAGCCTAACACACACACACGCAAACATGCACACACAGCCACAGTCAAACAAGACCTCACACAAGCCTTACTTAAAACCTAACCACTTAGCAATCCTTGACTCATTTCTCAGACCCCTCATTACAAAGCAACAGGTGTTACACCTGACTGCTGCAATTTAATAAAGTGATAAACATGATTTTATTCCATCCTTGAGTTTATTTTTTATTATTCATTTATTTAATTATTTTTTCGGAGCGCAATGTGTTGTTAAGCAATCAGGGAAATACACAACTATCAAATATGACTTACAAAGCTTAACACCATGTGAACTCATTTGTAGTGTGAATCTCAGTAAATTCTACTTTCCTTTTTACAGGACCCCCCTGCTGAGACGCATGCATCGATTCCCACGGTAGCCAGAGGCACAACTGGAGAAGGCAGTTAATGTGACTCTAACAGGTTGGTGCTTCCTCTGCAGATAGAAGAAGGTAGGAGGAGCATCCAACGTCTTAACGGGACAAATACCACACACATGCCTCACATCTTTATCTTTAGCCAGTCACTGATAAAGGTGTTGATGGCAAGAATAAAGTATGTGTACAAATACATACATTGATTCAGATTAATAACGTGTGCAGTGCCAGAGACCATTCCAGATGCGAGGGAATATAACACCTTGTGGAAGCGAGCAGGTTTTCACACCACTGTTAATTCACGCTAAGCTGTAGCAGCACTGCAGCCCCATTAGAAGCTAAAAGGTTTGGTAAACTGCATGTGATTGTTAGTCGGACAGTCTGAGCTGAGAAGGCTTTTACCCATGAGCAAGTAGGTAAAATTGCTGAAAACCCACTCAATAAGGATTACTCCATAAGCCTAACCAAAAAACGGGAATGTAAAACACAGCAAGCACAGGCGCACACACAGACACAGAGACGAAATCTAAATTGCTCTTTTCCCAAGTAGTTTGGCGTGCCTCCACATCTTATCTTTCCACCCTGAGTCCCGCTTCACTCCATCGTTTTCTCTCTGTGGCTCACTTCCGGAAGATGAATAATGTAGTCGCCCTCATTGTTTTGTATGAACAGAGCGACTCCCTGGATGAGGTTCTCTCGGTGGACTGTAGAGCCACAGGCCTATCTCCAGGCCCTCCCCTCTAATCTGCATTCTCCCTCTGTTCTCTTAATTAGGAGGCTACGGACTTGAAGGCACGGTAATTGCACTCAGTTGTTGCAGATTTCTCATTTTACTCCTCCCTTGTGACAAATCCTTATCTTCCTGCCTACATTCTGTGCACCCCATACATACATATATATATTTTTTGTATCTTTTCATCGCCATCATTTTCATCACTTTCCCATCCCAGCCCATCATCGCCTTCATCATCATAAATGCATGTTTTAACTACATAGTTTATAGTCGGAAAGAGAGGCAGTGGCGGGTGGGCTAAAGGGCAGAGTAAATAATTAAGGGAGAAAGAAATGCCACAAGCCACAAAAGTCAATAACAACCCAACATAACAACCCTGAATGTCTCATTACTTATTAGGTGTTAGAGGGAAACTACAAGAGCTTCGTATCTTCGGATGATAGCTTTGTTTCATATCTAATTATATAGACTGAAGCAGAATCCCCCTCTAAACCTGCCTTGACAAAAATTAATCTCTCTCCCTTTCTCTCTGGTGAATTACGGGGTAAATGAGTACAGCAAAGGAATGACAAGCCCGCGGCCTCTGGGTACAGCACCAATATAGCACCCAAGGGAGCAACATCACCTTCATATATCAGCGGCTGTAATGCAGATTTACAATCTAAGAAGCTCAAACAGGACTTTTTTTTGTGTTTACATTACGCCTCAGGCAGCACAGGGGTACTGCGCTCACAGAAAACAACTTACTGCGCCACCATCCTGCGCACCGCTTGATCAGAAAGTCAAATTTCAGGGCTGCAAAGTAAAATGCGACTTAATTAAAAAAGAATCTAGCCGTAAAAAAGGGAAGTCGTGGATCTTGCATCTTTCATGTAATAATGCGAGGAAGGTTACAGTCTCCTCATCTCTCTCTCCCTCCACACAGACCCGATGCTTTTATCTGTTCAGCGGACATTTCAGTGGACGTCACGTGATGCGTGAGTGAGTCATGATTTATTTGGTAAGCCTGCTTTATTTATTATTGTTATGTCACTTTTTTTTTTTTTTTTCATTTTCTGGCATCTCCATTCAATATGCTTCAACACACACACACACACACACACACTATGCTGCTTACCATATTAAAATTTTATATTATTTAAAAAGGCATGAATCTCTACATAAGAAATAACTTTCACTATTACAACAATGTGTGACCGCAAAAGCTGGATTAGAATCCATGGACCGACTGGGCCTTTCTTTTGGAGTTTGCATGTTCTCCCAGTGTCTGAATGAATGAATGAACTCCTGTCCATTAATACACTGAATAAACTGAGATTTTTGCTCTCACGCTATCCAAAAATTTGTTGATGTTCAAGTCTTGTGTGGTGTGTTTTGTTCATCTGACCAGAAACTCAGGCTTTTCTTTCCAACGTACATCTTTACCCCTGGAAACTGTTGACTAGATGGTTTGGGTACAACACAGAGCCGACCTTAGACAAGAAGCCAAACTTCAAATTTCAGACACATGTTCCGAATTGCTCCTCAAATCTGACCAATATGTAATGCTTTGCAACAATGAAATCTATGTTCTTGACCTGAACACATACTCTATCTAGCGCCTCACACAAAGGAAGCTACGGAGGCTTTTCTGCTCCGTAGCTTTTTTTTAGTTTATTGAAGCTTGAACACAGGCTACTGTCCACGGCAACACCATAAACACCGTCAGCGCTTGTAGTACGTGGCGCTAGCTAAGCAAACTCTCAACTCTAGCATAACTTCCATCTCTCACATGGTGTATTCGCTGACATCAAGGACAAAAACAAACATGCTGTTCAACCACAGCAACAATGTCAACGAATAGGACACAACACTGAACATGAATGCATGAGCTTATCAATACTGTGCACTGCACTTGTGTTTAGTCTATACAACTCAGCACCATCAATAGCGTTTAATAGTACTTCACAGCGTGTTGTAAGATAGGATAATGTAGCCGGGATTTAAAAACCGTTTATAGCAGCTAAAGGTCTAACTTTAGACAACGAAATTCACCAGCAAACAGTTGATTTGCAGCGTCTTTTTCTCTATTACCTCTGGGCTTTTGGTAAAGTCTGCTGTCGAGAGGATTTGGACCGTTCCTCTGCTAGCGTTAGCAGATACGTTTTCAGCAGAGTGTGCATTGCAGCAGTACTTTTGTTGTATTTCAGGACTGACTTACATATTCTGCATGTCACAGCAGAATGGGCTTCATCTTTAGTGAAGTATTTCCACTCACATGATAAACCTGATAAAGTGCCATGGCACTTTGTGACACGAGCTCAGGGGTTCAGTGGGTGTTGACTAGTCGGTACAGCCATTAGCATACACCAAATGTCTTAATCAAAAAAACCTACAGGAGCAATTCAAAATATCTAAACAAAGTACTGTACATATGTTGTGTGTTTTGGTTTTTTTGGTTTCAGTTTTATTTAAATAATGACATTTCTGTTTCAAATAGCTTTTTTTCTTTAAGTTGTACGTTTGCTGAAGTTTGACTCTGTGACCAGTGAGCTGAAGGCAGCATGCTGCTCACTTGTTAGGTTCACATTTTCACAAATTTATACAGGACCCTGTCAGCTCAGCATTCAGCGTGAAGAGCGGAAGGCACCAAAGCAGAAGTGGCTATGGGTGAAGAGACAAACTGGGATGTGACAAACTGGTGGCCCCACATGAGCCTACACACACACAGACGCACAACCACACACACAGACGCACACAGGCGAGGTGTCAGCCAACCAGTGCGCAGCAGAAATACAAAACAGCATTGAGTTGTTTTATGTTTTTTTTTTTCCTTTTCATATCAGTGCTGACCAGCCCACCAGGCAACTACCCACGGTTCCAGTTGGCCAGTCTGCCCCTGATGCCTGATGTAGCCATGCGTAAGTTTCTACTGTTTTTGTCATAAATATAAATGACAAGAATAACACCGGGGTGTGGCATTTCCACGGTTCTTTCTTCTGTCCACTTACTCGGCTCAGTATTTGTCACAGATGTTTCGAGATGGCCCATTCAACTGAGACTCCTCTCAGCTGCCTGCTGAGTCCTTATCATGCCACCTGCCTGAGTTCACTTAACCAAACACCTCTCACCACAAAGAGTCTCAAGGATGCTGTTAGGTCTTGTAATAATAAAACCTCTCAGGCATACAGATATGTAAATACAGCCATCACCTGCGGTAAGGCAATGCAATGCAAGGCAATGCAATGCAAGGCAAGGCAGTTGCGACTCCTGAGATCCTCAAAAGAATGGGAGGGTGGATGCAAAGCGGGATCTCAGGTCTGGACAGTGGTTACAGAAGGTTTTATATGCCATACAGCAGATTTCTAAATTCTATACTCTAGCTAACACAGGAGACGATGTCGGTAAATGCTTGTTTACCTTGTTAAGACCTTTGACATAGCATTATGAACCAGCTAGACAGGATGAAAGAGACTAACAGAATATCAAAATTGAAAGAGATTATGTAATCAGGGTGAAAGGAAATAGCAGCATGGATGATTTTCTTCAATGCGGAACTGAATAAATGGTGCTCAGAAGGAGAATACTTTCTTCCACTGATTTTGCCTCTCAGACAATCGGCCTGTGAGGGCGCAGACATTCAGCGTGCATAGACGGATAATACTGGAATCGGACCAAGCACAGAGCTTTGCAGGACCTCATGTAATGTAAATGACGAAACACCCTGCTTTTGTTACCATTTAACAGCTTTTCAGACAGCTTTTTGGAGCAAACAACTGAATGTCAGCCAAATGCTGAACATTGAATCAGAATCCAATGTCATGTCAAAGTGGTCCGCTCACAGATTAGTTCGACTCATAATGATGACAGCAGTGACCGGTGACCCACTTGCATTTCCACAAACAGACGGAAACAAAGGCAGATTTAGATCAGCAATCTACCCGCACAGCTTTGGTACACACTGCTTATCACTGAAGAAAAATATACTGAAAAGATAACAGCATGTTCCAGTATCTTCTCCCACACTTTATTACAAACCACAGTGTTTTTGTCAGGTACACTGTAATTGAAAAAAGTAATTGGCACACTATAGAGTCTCTTCTCTCAGGAGTTTTTGTAATTTAGCTTTGTACTATTTAATATTAAAACAGTGGCACAAGTGTGCTCAGCTATGGAAACATGTTTAGTGTTTTAGACTCGCTCAACACGTGTCCAAACGTGTGCTGTGTGTGTTCAGCCGGGTCTTGACTATAAAAGAGTTGTGGCTTCTCATGCTGGGATAATAACCTTTGCGGAGAGATACTGCTGAGAATGAGGGAAGGAGGGATAGAGAGAAGAAGAGAGAAGGTGTGGAGGAAAGTAGGGGAGGTCAGGAGGGAGTAGAGGTGACCTGATTCACATCGACAAATGCGTGTACACACACACACACACACACACACACACACACACACACACACGCGCACGGGCATTTACACCAGCTATAATCCATCACTGCATTACCCGGCATTGCTGGACCTGCCATAATGACCCAGAGCCGTCTGTTATGGCTGGAGCCAGAGGTGAGTACTGGGGTAGTAGTGCACACACACACACACACATGCACGGACGCACACATGCAACATTGCTCATGCACATGACCAGAGGTCTTGTGGTGCAGCACAGCACTGCAGGTCCATCTGCTGCTGCAATATCTCTAGTTAGGTCGCTAGCAAAGGGCATGTAGAGCAGGGTCCAGCCAGCGTGATGGTTTCAAGTTTCATCCAGACCTTAACTCCCCGTCAGTCTGCACCCACAGCTTCAGCAGACATGACCTGCACTTTCAGTTGCTTCTAAAAAGGAGAGTGAACCTTAGGAAATACAACTTATTCGTGAGCTAATTCACCCAGCTGTCCTGATGCAAGTATACTGTAACTGAGTGCTAGATTGAACTAATTTGGGAGTTACACTGGTTTGCATAAAAAGCGGCCTCATCAGCTTGATACCGCCAGGTTGTGTTTGTCTTTCGGTGACAGCTCCAGGAGCCAGGTCTCCTTACAGTTGACAGCAGCTCGAGTAAAGAATTTTAGATTACATTATTAGACCAAATAACAAAATGATGCAACGGAGTTCAAGATCCAGTTATCCCAAATTGATGCAGTGCTGCTCTGTTTGGCTAAATCAAATACAGTGCCCCTACAAAGAAGCCAGCCAGTGGACAACGGATGAACTTAATACCAATAACTTCAAGTATTTCCAACATTATGCTCCACCGGGGAACAACACTGAGCCACTCATATCACATTGAATACAGCGCAGTCCTTAAGTATTAGGACAGCGGTGCATTTTTATTGTTTTGCCTGTAATCCACTATAAAAGACGAAAACCAATTAAAGTGCAGACTGTTGAACTCCGGGGATGTTTGGAGGTGTTTGAATCCATACTCAGTGAACCATGTATAGGACTCCTGGGGAACATAAAAGACTCGCACTCCCACCCGGAGCCCTACTCTTCATTGGATGTGGAAGCAAACACCTAGAGGTAAACCTGTGAGTCAACACTTTAATCTCAGAGTTATTGTTTCATTCCAGTTCCAGCGTGTTGGAGCGCGGAGTCAAACTGACTGAGTTGTGAAGTTTGTCTCTATAGAAGTTAAGAAGCAGGCACCACGACAGGCTCGATCTAAAGCAAGATGTTTCATGCAAACACTCTCGTCTAGTAATATCACAGATGATGTATTCATTACTTTTAGATTAACCGTTTTAGTCCTCAGTATTGATGGGATTACACCGCAATTACGTCGACTACACTATGTGTACAAACACTTCAAAAGACCATTCTGCTGACTGGAGTTTTGTTGTTCATGTCTCTCTCAGGGGATGGAAATTGGTTATTTAAATTCATTTTCAAAGCTGGAGATCGAGCTTATTTTGATATTTTCATTTAACTCAGTGCGGATCCTGGAAGTATATTGCTTTGGTTTAATCTTGTGGGCTGTAATTGACAGACTGTCCTAAGTGAATTGCACAAAGTACTGAAAGTTCATTGTTTCACAAACAGACATTTGAGAAGTAAAAAAGCAAAAGTTTGATAAAGAGATGCAGATAAGACTGAAACATCTGCAAAACAGTTTATAGTGCAAAAATATATTTTGTCATGTTTTATGCATGTTTTATTTGCTCTGTTGGTCTACTTGAGTGTCCCAAAGAGAAGAAAATGCCCTGCACACAGTTATAACAAATGTGACATTTATCCTGCAGAGGATAGAAAATTAAAAAGCAAAACTCTAATCAACCAGAAGAGGCCAAATGTAATTCATTTAAATGAATCAGTTCTTTTTTCTCTGTTTTGTTTGAATGTGTGTGTTAAGTTACCTGAAACACACACATATCTTACAATCCTTGCAGCACAGTTCTTCCTGTAATGTTGTTTCGCTAATTCACAGTCAGTTCAGCAACTTCACGGCTGTCACTCAATCTCTGCACACACTGGACGTCTTCGCCTGGTCTGAAACAAAAGCCTCCGCATCGACACACACACACAGATGAAGGCGCACGCGCACACATGCGGGTGTGCACGTCCACACACACCATGCCACTACTTCCCCCGGCCTTTGTTGTTTTTGTCTGAGACTGAAGAAATTAATATTTTATGATCCAATCAGAACGTTCCAGAACTAAAGCAAACACGGAGCACGAAATGTTATACAGACTCTTTTATGACGTCTGATTTTGATGGAAGTAAATTCAGGTAAATTCGGGTATTGTACCTTAAAGTTCACAGGTGCATTGCTGGCAGTATAACCAGATTTTTACTTTGCAAGCAACACGATCTATCAAGAACAGAGGACTAGCCCCCCCCCCCCCCCCAAAAAAAAAAAGATTATTTAAAAATCCAGTATGCACTATTGGTCAAAAAAAAAAAAAAAACCTGCAGCAACAAAACATGGTTCACTCAAAACATGGTGCCTGGTCTCTGTAGAAAATTACAGTAAAACTACAAGGGTTTATATTATGCACCCTCTTGCAGCCATGTGAAAAAGTGCATTTAAAGTCTTGGATGTCAAGCAAGGAGCATCGCCATGGTATCCTTGTGAATAGTAGCTACCTAACCAAGATGTTAAGTTGCCTTGATTAAACTGAACACAAAAAAACAAAAAACAAAATACCAACCACTTCCATAAACAAGGTCTAAAAAAAAAAAAAGCCTTTGTCCAGCTACCTTGCCTGCCCACAATTTTCTAAATGGTCATATATGTAATTTCTGCGAACAATCAATGTCATTTTTGGTTGTTTAGGGCGTGTTGAAAAAGTGCATTTAGCACATTTTATAACACAGTGTCACATGCCACATAAGGTGATTATGTTAAGTTATAAGTGTTCAACTCTGGTATTCAAATTGCACACCTCCTCTACAAAGGAGTTAGTTATCTCTCACAGAAACATGACTCTCTAATGCACACTGCTGTTTGACAACTTTAACATGACAGGGAGGTTGTTCTGGAGGGACATGAGATCGGGTGGAGACAAGCTCCTGCCGCGTAGTACGCTCTGCTCTTGAGCACTTGTGTGGACTCACTAGACGTGTGCGCAGTGGGAGGAGGACAGTACAGCTGATGGACTGTAACTACTTTACAATTAATAATATATAAGCAGTGCTCTGGTGCCCCTAGCCAGCTGCCAACCAACAGCCAGTAAACTGCCTATCATCTTCTATAAGCCACTGACTTTAATGTTTTAACACACACAAAAAAAATGGTTCAGCGGGATCACAGGAATGGTCCCGATACAGTTGTTGTTCTACCTTTACAGCCTGACACCACTCAGCTTTGGCTGAATCTCAGTGTTTAAAAGGTATTCAAACGGTACATGTGTCAGAGCTAATTTCACAACCCATTATCACAAAATGACATTACAGTGTTCTCAGCAGGAACTATCTGGCTGTTAGTATTTTATCAGTGAATGTAGAAAATATTTAAAGGTTAACATAAAAAGAAGATAAAAGAGAGGTAAAGAATTCATTGTTTTTTAAATCGATATGAGGTCTGTAAAATGATTCATAAAAAGAGTTGCTTTAATCATTTACAATATTTCAGTCCAGCATACTTCTTTACATGGACACTGAATAAAACATTCTGATTAGCTATATGCCTACAAGATCACCAGAATAGAACAGCTGCAACGTTAAAACCACTGACAGCTGAAGTAAATAACACTGACCATCTTGTGACAATAAAATGTTCTGGAAACCTTTAGACCTGGCATTCATGTGGATGTCCATGTCCATTCTATGATGTGTCAGAACAGTTTTGGAGGCACAAGGGAGACTAACACAATATTAGAAAGCACAACACAGGTGTACTCTATGTATTCGTACACAGTTTGCTACAAGCACTATTCTTTGAATCTTGAAACCACACCTAGTACGCAAGCACAATACTTTTCACAACAGAATCCTGTCATAGAACAACTGTGGTCATTTGTTGGATTTTTGTAATGCACACTGGAGTGTGAAAGACATCAGTGGCAAAGTATGTTCACATCAAGCATTGTTTAAACGGTATAAGCAGAGATTTCATTGTTAGCATCCGTAATAATCAAACTCTTTCATGTAGAGATATCAGCTTCTGCTGTGTTTCTTTATGTCTTCCTGTTACATCTCACAGCACCATAGCTGAGCCCTAATTAAGCCAATCTTCAAACGTGCAAAGCGTGAAACTGTCCTGAGAGGTATGGGTTTCCTGTGTCACCACTATTCATGGAGGGCTGGTTATTAAGCTGGCAGGCTTAATTGCACTGACTGTCTCTCTGATGCGCAGAGGGGCAGAAATGCACTTCTTCAGAACCCTATTTCTGAAGACAAAAAGGAACAGATCAAAAATGCAAAACCAGCAGTCTCCGAAAGCCATGCATATTCCACATGTAATCATCGTAATCACAGTTGGAAGTGTGGAAGTGAGAAAAAAAGAGAGATCCTAAAAATCTGATGGGGAACATTTTCATCTGCTGCCCACTCACTGCGAGCTGAGCAGGGCTCCTTTACATCTTGAGGCAAAGCAACGCTGAGCATCAATTTTACATGGCAAATTAGATTCTTTAAAGCAGTTAATTCGTTCAAAGAAATATATTTAAATATCATCTAATAATCAGGTTTATTGCATTCATTAGAAGGAAGGATACGCCGTTACACTCCCCCCTCCCCACCATAGATCAATTTTAGTTACTATAGATAGATAAGTCTCAGGGTGGTGACATCAGGGTGAATATGGAACACTGTACAGCCTGTTTTACCCAGTGGTACAATAATTGATCCCAAAATGGAAAGTTCTACACAGCTCAGTTTAGAACATGTTTCATTTTGTAGGGATCAGGCTTTGAGATTGCAGCTGACACTGCAGTCTCCGACATGAATGCCCATTGTTCCATGATGGCACTCTTTGAAAAAGAAAAAAGAAAAGAAGAAGAAACGTCTCCAGCTCACGTCGACAGAGGGGTACTGTCAGTGCTTTTTACCATATGAGACTCTTCCTCTGTTTCTTATCATTTTAATAAAGCCCTGGCCGTCTCTCATCAAAAGATGAATCATAAGCAATAGTCTGGAATGCATGTTAAATCAAAACGAGCTTTTCAAACTTCAACGCTATAAAACGGACCGCTCTAGGTGTGGATGATCGGTAATGGTTTGTTAAAAGAGAATGACGGCGCTAGGGTATGAAAGACGGAAACTTTGATGGTCTGTGGGGATATGCGTGAAGGTGTCACAAAAGACCCGAAAGAAAAGACACAAATTTGTAGCTATTTCCATCTCAATGACGTTTTAAAGCCAAGAGTCCTCTTAAGCGTTTTTTTTTCCCCACCGGGTGGGGGTGGGTGGGTGGTTGATAGCGTTGTGAAGCAGATTTTCAGATAAGGCAAATTATGACACACCGCTCAAAGAGAGAGAGGCATTTTTTAAAAGCACGACACAGAACTGTCAAGCTTTCAAGTCAAAACTAGGTCCTGAGATCAAAAGAAAAATCCATCCATCAACCACAAAACAGTAGAAATGAGACAGTATTATGAGCCGTATAGAAATCGTATAATGTGGTGCAATAGTAACGTAATGAATTATAAGACATTACCGCTCTACACTGCTCTGCTCATTTCTTGAAATCACTGGTGTTGCATTAAAATTCGAGTCAGACTGATTTACCGACTCCAAATCCAACACAAATCCTTGCTGGGGAAGAGAGCAGCCATCTATCATTAGTGCCTGCTGCATTCTGCTCCACTGCGATTAGGAAATCTTCCAGCGGTGATTCATTTTATGTTGGGTATGTGCTCTTTTGATGGCCGCTTGATTGATTGCTTTGTTGCTACAAAGCCGGGAGTTGTCTGACTTCGCCAGCATCTGTGTTTGACTTGACTTGGCTGGTAGTAAAAACTAAATAAATAAAAATAATCGCATCAAAGAGATAGATGGGCGACAGTCCACATTATTGACCAATTTCTGGTAATAATGTCTCTGGTGGAACACTTGAAAATAACTCATTTCATCTCACATACCACGGCACAGCACAAGGACTGAGCAATTATGAAGAAGTGAACACTCAGCTAAATCAGGGCTGCATTCATCAGCAAGTCATTCTAGCTCCGAACAGTCAGATCAGTGGCTCTCCAATTATCTTCTTCCACAAGTTATTTAAATACAAAATTAAGATCACAACAAACAAAATTACCTTAAACACAGCTGTGCCAAACTTTTTCCTCAACCTGCATATCTTCAATGTCCATTTCTATCTAAATAGGAACTCTGATACAAGTCATAGTCTTGTGTTAGGCAAGTTAAGTTGGGTGCTAATGCATATTTAATGGTTTTGGTTACTTCCCTTCTTGTAATCTCGACGAAGGAACACCTACCCACTTAGCCCTAACCCTTAACATGTACCATGCCATGACGCTCATCATGCACCAGAAGAGATGAGCTGTTCCTCGATATCATGCAGGATGATGTTTAAAAGAAGTGATCTTGGCAGACCTCTGTGACTCCCTCCTCGTCTGTGGCTATGGCTTTGCAGTTCGATCCATGCTACATGGGCCGCATGTTGAAGTGTCCTGAAGCAGAACGCTGAAGCCCAAGTTGTTCCCAGTGCTTGCCGTGTGTGTGCTTCTTGAATAAATTATAGCCAAAAGCCAAAGCCAAAGCATGTCAAGGTCCCCCTGGTGGTTGGCTGCAGTATGGGTCCTAAGTCCCACCCCGTCCAAGTTACAGGATGGGACTTAGGTTAACCACTGCAACCATTGCATAGACTCTGGCTCCAAATTCGCAAGATAGCACTGCCTGTATCCCCAGAATTCGAGCGTCACTTTGACCAGTGGGTGGAAGTGGAGACGTGCCATCTATTTTTGTTCTACAGTCTATGGAATGAATGGGTAGATGTGTCACTGTGACTGTAAAGTGCTTTTTCAACAGGCAGGACAGCACTACATAAAAACAAGACCATTACCATTTTATCTCCTGCAGCACAAGACAAATATAGCCTCAAATACAATTAGTGATGCTGCTAAATATACACTGATCAGTCACAATATTAAAACCACTGACAGGTTAGGTAAATAAAATTGACAATCTTGGGGCGATTCATTCAACTTTCAGACCTGGCATTCATGTGGATGTTACTTAGAAACCCAATTAGACCAGAGCACGCACCCCCACCCCAGGATGCAACCCGACAAAAACAACAACTCAAAAAAACGTGAAAAACAGCACGAGGTGTTGACCTGGCCTCCAAATTCACTAGATCCCAAACTGATCAAGTGTCTGTGGATCACAGTGATCCACAGAGGCCCCTCCCCTCAACCCATAGGACCCGACCACTAACAACATTCTGTTGCCAGACACAAGGGACCAAGGACCATGTTTTGGAGGCACATGGGAGACCTACACAATATTAGGAAGGTGGTCATAATGTTATGCCTGGTCGGTGTACAGCAAGTCTTTAGAATGCAGCTGGACACTGCATTAAAAATATTAAGAAGCTGGTTGTAATGTTATGTCCGGGACCCTTCACAGGACAAGCAGTTACACAAGATGAATGAAATAGATGCATATCTCAAGGCATCCAAATGTTTGTTTCCTTGTTCATTTTCAGTAGATATGATACGTTAACCACGAATCAAATAATGTTATGCTTGATCAGTGTTTGATTTGTCTGTCAATTCCCAGCTGCAGAGAGCTGAAACTTGCCCACAGGTAGCCTTATATGTCAGTTTTAGAGGCTTTAAGATGTTAGTTTATCCTTTTAAGATGGTTGGTGAATATGAGTAAAAACACTGGAACAAGTAAACACACTGATGTCATGGAAAACCCTCAACACACAGGCTGAAACAATGAAAATGGAATTCCACCGTACAACTACTGTAAATAATCGAATAACTTCATTACCATTATTCTTTACTACAACCTTTAAAACAGGACTATGCAGAAACAGCGGCGATTGCAGCTGAAATAACCCGAGCAGTAGCTCAATAAAAAAAAAGAACCATTTCAAGGTTTTAGCTTCTCCTTTCATCCATCCCAGGCAGGGGGGGAAAAAAAAAGAAAAAAAAGAAGAAAAGGAGTTTAAGTTGTCATGTAACAAAGGAAAGCAATGATAACAAGCAAGGGAAGATGAGCAGTTAACAACACAGAGCACAAGGAGGATATGGTAGATAATACCTGGTCTCCGGGGAGAGCTCAATCATTATATAAAGCATGTCTTTCTTCAGAATTGGTCTCAGGGTCCTAAATTTAAAAAGACATAAAGCCAAGCAATTTTCTCCCCAAAATTGACTTCCTCACCAGATTGCCAATCTACTCGGAGCAAAAACAGACTTAATCCCCTCACAAGTTAACAAATCCACTTCTCTTCAAACAGCCCGAACACTTTGAGGAACACCCAAAGAGAACGCAGTTAAAGGACGCTCAAAACTATCTACCAAAGAAATGTTGTGGGGATTATTTTTTGGGGTCTTTTTTTTTTTTTTTTTGTTTCTTTGGTTTGTTTTCTTCCTCCCTCTAGTAAACACGGTTGAATTAACAAAGTGAGCTCAATTAAATTAGTAAAAAGGAAAACGTTCCAACTAAACACAGTATGAATCAAACAAGCTTTCTGGTAATTTAATTAATGCGCTGTGTGGCATTTCTTCGCCTGACTTTGTTCTCTTCATATTTGGCAAACACGCCACTCATATTTAATTCTCTTTGTTACGGTCATCATAACTATTCTGGAGAGAAACGAGGAACGGGAACAAAAGAGAACAAAGGCATTTGCTGGTCCAAAAATAATATCAGTGAAAGTTACTGAGCTGCACATTGAGCCTGCATGAAGTTGAACTTTCCCCCAAGAATGGCGGATATTTTAGAACAGTTGGTCTCTCTTCAAAAACGGCAAAGCGCTTCTGGAATAGTCTCACTCCTTGAGCTACAAAGGTATGTAAAGCACCATTGGATTACATGAAACCTCACTGCAACCACAGATTCAAAACAAAGTAGTGTTCAGCATGTGTAATTTAGCAGCCTGTGCATTAACTTTTGTTTTTTTTAATCACAAGTGTTTGATTACAGCTGACTGCACTCATGCTGCAGTTGGCCAAACTGAAGAGACAAGATTTCTTGCTTGTCAGTCTATATGCTCCATCATCTTTGTCTTGTCATCATTATCCTAAGTACTGACCCCCGTCGCTGAAACAGATGGAGACAAGAACCTCTTGTCTCTAACATAACGGGATCTGAAACTCAGCGTTCCCATGTGCATTTGCATTTTTCAGGACCAGATGCTTTCACATCCAGGGTGGAAATCTGTCTTACATCAGTTGTAATGGCTTTATTTTAATTTTGCAGCATCTACAGTCTACAGTGCAGTTTTCTCTATACTATTTACTGTTGCATTTGCATGACGCTGCAAGCCCTAGAAGCATAACATAATGTTATGATTTTAAAACAATTTAAAGGTATTTAATTTCAGGATTTGTCCCAGGCAAGAAGACATTAAATTAACTGGGTTAAGAGACAGGCTAGTTTAGCAGCCATGCTGGGAGATAAATGCCACAACCCAACCACTCTTGGGAACTGACATCAGATAAAAACCTGAAACTGAATTGTCTTTGGAGCCCTGGTGATTCTGAGGCGACGGCGATCCGCGCTCATTTCTGGCTACGTGTGAGGCCAAATCGCAGGCCGCTGGAGTGGGAGAAATTGACGGCACAATTTTTCATCTCGTGGCTGACCAAAACAAACCATCTGTTACCCATGTAGACGCGGGAGCTTTTTGGGGGTTGTGTGTGCACATTTCTTTGATGAGTCATCTGTTCCTGTTCTAAACTGGCCTCCTGTGAGTGTGTGACAGTGTCAGCTATATGGCATTTAGATTGATCTGGAGCTGTTATTGCTTTATGTTTTCACCTGACTAGCAACTGTACTTAGATTTCAACAATATCTTCCAGCTTTACTGGAAATATGTTTGTTACCATGCATGCATGTGCAGGTACACATCCATAGGGTCTGTTATTTTCACGTGCATCTACTACTCTGTCTATCTGAGAAGGAATAGTATACCTTCAAATGCAAATCAGGGGTTCAGCATGCCTCACCATCTTTTAAATGAACCACTGTTGATCTAAAATAACATGATTCAGCAACTGCATGTCTTATTTCTCATGAGTTTTTTGGTAGTAAAAGAAAAAGTTTCCAAACTGACTTGGTTTGACATCGGGGGCAGACAGCTCACCAGTGAAAGTGTTCAGCCTGTCAGATGCAACCAGGACACGTTTGCGTGGTTGTAGGGGGTGTGAGTCTGCATGTTTTCTTTGTTGGTCAGTGGTTATGGAAGACAATTTGACAACCGCTGTGTCACCCTTCTCTTGTGACACAAGCTAGTGCCACACTGGGATCAGCATTGCGTCCCCTCGTGTCCAAAACTCCCCTGTAGCAATGTCATAGTTTAAAAAAAAAAAAGAAGGTTAAAAGAGGAAACAGGAAGAACTCCTGACATTCACACTAAAGCCTGATATAGTCATTTCAAGGTTGCATTTGCAGAATTTAATGTAGTGCCAATTAATGCCAAGAGTGGAAAAAGTAGAGCCTTAAAGGGTTGCATGTCTTATTCTTGCAACACAATTCAAGGACGGAACAGAATGTGCTACATATAAGGATTTCTCAGTAAACACACCGTCCTAAGTTGGTCATGAAAACTATTATGCCAGTAAACCTTTTGAATAAGAGTCGTTTAAGTCCATCAATTTCGCTTGTGTCAGCATAAGTCTACAAATGATGTGAAGTGAAATTGAAATGGATGGGAGTGAGGAATTTGGTGGAAGGACCTTGGCATGTGGCGCCGATCAACACACACAGTGGTTAAAGATTCATTTTTTGCTCTTAGTCGATCTTACCAGAAATGTCAGAATCAATTTGGTAAAGGTCTCTCTAAAAATGACTCGCATAAAGTCACTACCTCTGCTTTTTCAACTGAAGCAAGTGCTGATCTGCTGGGAGGGTGAATTTCCATCTTCAGCTGCTGCACCAAACCAGACAGGCCTGGAAAATGGACATTAGGCGTCTTCCTGGAATTGTCCTGCAATCAAGCTAAGTTATAGATCAGACAGCCAGGATCATCAGACTATAGATCAGACAGCCAGTATCATCAGAGGTAGACCATTATGTCAGAAAAGGCCCTTACTGTCGTGATGCCTAGACGCATAATCATATCCGTATGTTTCTAATTGGTTTAGAGCAATAACAATTTATGATACCACCATTAGAGTGGTTTCTTAGTGGAAGGCCTGAGTTTGCCGTCTAAACGTGGATGAAAAATGGGTAACCATAATGACTGTGTTGCTCAGACCTATTGCTGAAGAGACTGGGGGCTATCAAGAGCTGGCTGCTAATCTTCTGCAGAAATTTCATTAACTTCAGTCGCACAGCAAACACAAGCGACGGATGCAAATAAAGCTGTAAATAATCTATAGGCCAGTATGTTTCATGAATTCAGCCTCCACCAGGGATTTATACATTACTGAATAGCTTCCAGTACTATTGTGAAAAAGAAAGTGTACTTATCACTAGTCAGCCATTTCAAAGATGTAACTGGTCCTAAGTGGATTTGTTTGTGTGATTCATGGTTAATGTATCATATCTATTGAAAATGAACAAGGAAACATAAACACATGGATGCCCTGAGGTATTCATCTACTTCATTCATTCATTGTTAAGGGTTGTGGACACAACATTATAACCACCTTCCTGATACTGTGTATGTCTTCCTTGTGCCTCCAAAACAGCTGTGTCATCAGAGAGCGGTCATTGGCCTTCTGAGGATGTCCTCAGATGGCATTCATGTCTAAGTAACATCCATAAGAATGCCAGGACCAAAAGTCTCCCAGCAGAATATCGTATTGCCACAAAATGGTCAACGTTATTCATGTGTCCTGTGAGTGGTCATAATGATGTGGCTGATAAGTGTGTGTTGCACATTAAGCAATGATTTACAAAAAGACGTCATCTAAAACCATCCTAGTGTTTTATATATTGACGCAATTACAGCTGACATCTTTCTGATCGTGAATATCAGAAAAACCCGTCACTGTCACTATTAGTCCTGGAAAAGGCACACTTGTTGCTGTAGCAACGGCTGTGTGGGTGGATGTACATTAACAGATGTGGCAATGGACGGGAAAGAGAAGTACTTGTCAAATTAGTTAAAGACGGTTTGATCGACATGGATTGCATAAAATAGAGAAAGAAAATAAAACAGCATCCTGAGCTGGCTGAATAATTGAGTGTGTCTCACTTCGCACAGGTTCATGTCGTATTTAAGAGCTCTTGCGATTGCAGCAGTAAAAATGTTTGGAAGTTTCAGTCACACAGAGCTTGTTATGTCCATGGAGCATTGGACAGGAGCACACTAAGTTCCCAAATGAGAATCACCATTACCAATATCCTGCTACATCTGCAAGCTGTACGTCTAGTTGCCCTTGTTTTAGCTCATTTGGGTATATCATGATCTGGATGACTGACACAGACACTATGGTATTATTTAAAGGATTAGAGGATTTGCAGAAATGACAAATAGCATTCATAATTTTCAAATTTTCATTTGCTTAGTGTGAGCCTTTCATATCTGCAGAGGGAGTGGGTCTTTGGGTCTTTCAAAAAGCCTGCCATTTTTCACCATTATATTTCTCAACGATGGGTTGATGTGTTTTTAACACTGTGTTGTGCCAGTCAATGTATATTCCCCTGCACTGTGCCTCGAAAGGCAGTGGTATTCAGTTAGTTGCTGTCTGTCATGGCGCCACTAGATGGCACTAAATCCCACACACAGGCCCTTTAAATCAAAATAAACAAAATAAATAAAATGCTTCCCTTTCGGAGATCTCATCTGCAATCTCATCTGGTGAATTATCTCCCGGAACGTGTTTTAAAAATGCAGACTAGAGCTTCTTGTTCATTCTTTGGTTGGTTGAAAGAACAGTCAGAAAGACAAAGTGGCGCCACAGAGGAAGACTTTTGTCAGACACTTGTGGACTTTCATAAAGTAACATTTGTTTCTTGTTGTTTCTTGCTCTCTCACACACTCATTTAGTTTATTTATTTATTTATTTTTACCTGTTTTCTGCCCAGTTCCATCTCAAGAAACAAATTCTGTCTCCTGGGTTCCATGAGAGTAAATAAAAAATAAAAAATCATAATTAGCTCATTGGGGAAGCAGCATGCATGCATTCAGGGGATCTTTCTGATTTCAAATGGGTTTATAGTCCATGAAATTGCATATAATGGGAATTTGTCAATGGCTTATGCTCCGATTGTAGTTCCCTGAGCAGAAGTGGAGACAGACAAAATTAGAGTCAGAGCAATAGCAGGGTATTGGTGCCTGGAAAGGAAGTACGGTGGTGGGGTGGGTACATTCAAGCACCATTTGTGTCTGCCATGTTATTATGTCCCCCATTCCTAATCACAATGGAGGGAGAGGATGTCGAGAGGAGGGCGGAGTACTGCGTCATTTACAAACCAAATGAGTGTTCTCCCAAAGCGAGACACATGATTAGCGGTGAGCATATCAGATTGTAGCAATTTAAATACTGAAGCAACAACCAGTGCTCCTGATCACCCATGAATATTGAACGCCACACGATCACCGGGACCTGTAAACTCCACCATCCATATATTAAAAGGATTTACCTTGTTCCACTTCCACAAAGTTAAATTCTCCTTTAATTCTACTACCTGTCAGCTTAAGAGATGTAAAGCCTCACGACTGCGCCACGGCCACCCACTCAGCTCCTCCCTCCCTGCAGCCAAACATCCAGGCTTCAGCCAGTTCAGTGGCCGGCCTCATTTATTTATGGCTCGCCCCTGAGGTTCGGCGCTGCTCTGTTCTGATCCCAAATGCGTGCCACCTCCCCATCCCTCTCGAGCCGTCAACGCTGAGCTATTTCCCTGGCTCTTTAAAAGTTCACCCTATCTGAAAGACAGCATCAAGCCCTGGCTTAGCCACAGTCCTCGCAGATGCTCTCTGCATTTCAAAGCGGTTGGTTGGTTGGGGTGATGGAGAGAGAGAGAGCCAGAGACACAGAAACAGAAAGACTGAGAGGCAGAAAGAGAGAAAGCCTTTGGGGATTCTCAACACAGGGGTGGCTAATATATTCTCCTACACAAACTGGTGTAATGCATACCGTTACACAGAGTACACATTAAAACATGCAGTACACACAAGCTTTTTACACACAAATACATGCAAGCACACTCTCCTCTCTCTGCTGGATTAAGTTGGCCTCTATTGTATCAACACTATCTAAGCAGCAGTGACACCACAGTGAGCTGTCACTGTTCTGGGAAAGGCTCTATAACCCCGTTGCCCCTCCTGCATTTCAAACGCACACACACACGCATACACCTAGGGTCATAAAGCAACACACTTCAAGGGGACACATTAAGGAGGAAGAACTACTGCTCAGAGCACCTGGTGTTCTCATAATGTCAGAGTCAGGTACAGACTGGCAACTAGTTTCACACAGTAGGTAGGGGGAACAGCTTGTTTGTGTATCTGTGTGTGAGCGTGTGGGTGTGTTTGTGTGTGTCGAGCCTTTCAATCATGACCACAAATTTGACAACAGCTAACACAGGTCTCATATCAGTGAGTCCGTGAGTCATTTTCTAAAGAGCCTAAAGACACGGACGTTAACTGTGTCATCTCTCTGGCAGATACAAAGGGAGGATATGCACAAAACTTACATCCGTTTTCTTTTGTTTTCATAATCGTGGTTTGATTGTAGAGCATTACCCATCACAGATATGCAATCTTTAGAATGTACTCTGTATGTGCCATACTTGTTCAAACAAGTCTTGTAGTGTCTTCCCGACTAGTATCTGGAAAACTAGGCCTTTGTATTTCAGACCAAGATAGGCACACAAAGAGCTTGTTCTTCTTTGCTGTCATTGAAACTGTGTTCACTTCACATCACTTGTTCTCAGAGAATGTCCCATCCATAGCACAGATTCCTGATAAATTCTATTCTCAAGTCTGTTTAAAGACCAAATAACATCCACAGAAAAACTTCCCCCGTTTAGCTGAGTGTGTTACAGACATTCATACGGCCAGTGCTTTCTTGTTTGGCTATTGTCCTATAACAGTCTTTCCAGTGTGGTTTGACCTCTGTCCTTTATGCAGTCTGCTGTTAATACAAACTAAATCATGATGGCTGAAGATAGAAGCAACTTAAATTTGAGTTATTGATTTTGCTGCTTTTTACTCTGCCTTCATAAAATAAAAACAGCATTAGTAATCATCTTAAGTGCATTAAAATACCTAATGCCCAATGGCTACGCAAATTGTGACCCTTTGGCGACATAGCAAAGGGAAGGGTAGCATGGCACTGTTATTTGTGTAGCTTATGCTGAGGGTTGGGGCAGATGGATGGGTCAACAAAGCATCTGACTGAGACAGTTATACAGAAACACATTATTTTCTGGCTAAAATGCACAAAAAATATGACCTAACTATGACCTGGGTTCATTTAAACTGGACAAAAAAAAAGTGACTGCATTGTTTATGCAATTTAGTGGACAATGTCTGACAGCAGTGTCAGACAATAACTGTAATCATTTGGAAGACTACACTAAATTCCAATGCAACATTTTGCATGTGAGTGTGAGAGAACATCCAAATGGACCTTCATTAGACTGGGCGTAACTTAAATGCCTCATTAAATACCTCTTGAGATGTCACAAGCACAATCACAAGTTGAGCCAAATGTGTGACACTGGTCTGTCCTCAGGAGAAACCTAGCAGGAGTGGAAAGCATTGCTGCTTTGGAAATCATTTTTATGCCTTTCTGCTTTATTGGCAACACGCTGCGTTTAGTAATGAGAACCAGCAGAGAAAGAATGATGAAGTGTGCGATAAACCCCTGAGGTTCACTCATATTGAGAGCAAATGCTGTGCACAACAGTGTCTGTAGTTTTGTGCATAAGAAGTGCATGACACCAGCCTGAACCTGAGCGGTTCTCACATGCTTTAACATGTGAGAATGAAACCTCAGTGAATGCTGCTTCTGTCTCTATCCGTATCCAGCTCAGTATTCACAGAATTAAGCATTGGGCGTACACATACATTCGCATGGACTGATTCCAGCGGTTTAATATTACGAGACCTTTGATTTATCATTTACCATCAATTTGGAAATGAAGACTAGCCATGTTTGAAACTGCTACAGCTGATTAGAATAGCCATCAGCCTTGGGGGCCTCGATGGGGAATGAAAGAGACAGAGGGAGAGACGGAGGCATGGGTGGAAGACGTAAGCAGAGCAGGAAGAGAAGTAAAAAGAAAAAAAAGAGGGATAAATGATTCAAGTAGATGGATAATGACAGTCACAGGTAGAGACGATGGGTGGATGAAAGGACGTAAGATAGTGAGAGTTGCAACACGGGCTAAGGAAGAGAGATAACTGGCTACGTAGAAAACGAATGACTGACAGAGAGTGAGAGCGAGTCAACAAAGAAATAGAGGCGGGGAAGAGATAAAGTGGGATATAGTATAGCATGTAGAGGAGGACAGCAGATGAGAGGAAGAACAAGGGGAAAGAGAAAGACAGACGGCGGGAGATAGCGAGAAAAGAGAGGCGTGATGCAGTCTGACACGAGCTAACCCTCTGGATCCAATCCCACCCCCATCACTCAGAAAAGCAGAGTGCTCGTCTTTGATCCTGAGCACTTTGAACATTCTGTCAGCCTTGTACTTTTATACCAATGAAGAAGAAGAAGAACGAAAGGGGAAAAAAATAAAATAAATCTCCAGATGGGTTGCTTATAAGTCACTGTACTAACACTCCTCTTTTTACCTTCATTCTTCCCATGTTTAGATTTTTCAGTATGTGATGTAAGGGAGAAGAAACTTGAGTGGAGCTGCTGAACGGGGGGATCAGGGTGAAAAAACAGAAGCTTAAGAGATATATGTTTAAAATGGAAGGAACAGGACATCGGGGAAGAAAAACAATTAAACATATATATAAATATATATATATATAAATATATATGTTTTACCAAAAAAACAAAACTGAGGCATCGTTGAGAACAAGAGTTCCTTCCAGCATCCCCAGTGGACTAAATGGCCTCTCTCCCTGTACGCCTTTTATCTTTCTTCCTAGTTTTATCGCCCGTCTCCTGCAACAATGAAACTGTGTCTTTACAGGCAGCAATAAGGAGCTGATGATTACATGACTGCTTGCAGCCACCGTGGGCATAATCACAGCCTGGTAGACGCTCCTCCGCCTGCAGTGCGCCAGAACACAGACAGACAGACAGACAGAGAGACAGTCGAGAAAGGAAGACAGATATTTATGAGCCTGAACACACAGAGGCCCTTTCACTCATCATTAGGCAGGTCTTGGTCATGGGGAGACCTGTTCTGGTCCAGTGTGGCTCCCTCACGGGCAGCGGGGAGGAATACAAAGCACTGGAACCTTGTTAAGCAGACAATGCAAAATGCTAATGCGAGGGTATTGTTTGAAGGAGGACTACTGCAGTGAAGTCGTGTAGAGAGTGACTGCAATAAACTTCAAGATAATAAGGGCTAATTAGAAAATGCTTGGCCTTGGCTGTTTTGTCAAACACATAAAGCTGTGGTGGAGTGGTTACTAATGGCTGACATCAAAGGAAGATAAAACTATAAGCACATTACCACGGCAGTTATAAATCTGCCGTGAGTCACTTTATTTATGGCTCGGGAATTAATATGAGGAAGTGTGAAATCAGAGCTGATCCTCTGGGACGTATGTAGTGAGTTCATTGTCATCTCCATGTAGTTCTGCAGTCACAATGCGTTGTACTGCGTAAACAAGTAAATATCGATGCTAGTGTAAACTAGTGTAATTGTGTTGTGATACTTTTCGTTTGGTTGCATTTACCTCCATCAGATCTGAAAACTAAATAGGAACCAATGAACTTGGATGAGTTTTCAGGCACGTATACCTCGGTGTGTAGTAAAATTAAGAGTGTACACTGATCAGGCATAACATTATGACCACCATCCTAACATTGTCTAGGTCTCCCTTGTGCCTCCAAAACAGTTGTGACTCATCAGGGAAAGGACATGGGTCTTCTGCAAATACAATATCCTTCCTAGGATGTTTTTGATAGGTATGATGGTGTCATATGAACATACTTTAAATGTTTGTACGAAATCGAATTGTCACAACATTTCAATAGAAAATATAAACGTCGTGAACTGAAAATCCACGAGGGATCTGGGAATCATGAACTCCGATAAGTGTTTAGATATTTCACCAAACCAAAGTAGTGGACCAATGCTGCCAGCTTAACACATCAGGAACTTCAGTATATTTCAGGTGACTCCAAAAACGTGCAGCCTAGTTCATTTGCTTCTGTAGCTGATCTTAGATGTGACACATCCAAATCGTGATATTCACTCTTTTACAGATACTGAAAATGCGGTGTTCCTGACAGACTCTAAAACACGACCCTTTGGTTCTTTGCTTGCCCACTTCCCCCTGCGAGAGTCTATGTGTGCGATTTTAAGGCCATCTATCTATCAAGCCTGGCTCTATACAGTGGGGTTCAGCCAGCCATGGGGCAGATTGAGTTGCTGATAAATTGTGAGAAACAACATGTCATGGTGCTGGTGCTGGTGGATCCACGGAGAGGGCTCGGAGCCCAGAAACTGAGGAGAGAGCAAGATGGATGTGTGGATGATGGATAGAGTGAAGGGAAGTTGGTCACAGTTTCCACAAAAACAGGATGTGCAAGAAAGAAAGGAGAGAAGAAAATGCTATAAATGGCTAAAAAAAGCCTTTTAACACACTGTAGATAACTGCATCACTGTAACATGAGGTCGTGTATAATGTTACATGGACAGGGCTAACAAACACTATTAAACCCAATCTATGGGTGGTTGAGTCACAACTTGAGTCTGAGGATAAACATGGAGGAGAATCTATTAGAAAGTGCTTATTTAAAGTATCACAGCACGCTGAACATGAGGTGAGGCTGGAGGAGACCAGTCACATGTCCAAGCCACGGAGTCCAAGAGATTCATACATGGTTTCTAACATGCTCACAACCACATGCTTCTCACACAGATTATATGTTAAGTCGGCTTTATGGACGCTGTAAAGCATGTGAGCGTCATAAAAAGAAGTCACAGTGTGTGAGGTCTCAAATTTGTCCAATGAAAAACTGATAACTAACTTACATGAACAACAGCAACATGAAAGTGACCAATTTCCCACAAATCCCAAGTACTGTTCTGATAGTTGCGTTCATTTTTGACATGTTTACACGTCTAGGAAGGGAATTATTGCAGGCTGGTCCAATATGGCAAACTTACAAATCACCCTTCCTCCCTGTCTAGCATAGACTGGCCCACCCTACAGATTCCTAGGAAAGCCATTCATGTGGTAAAAACAACGGGTGGACACACTATTTTGACCTCTGACTGGTGGGGGAAGGAGGGAGAAATGTAGTTCCCATGCATCACGGCAGCGACGACATCTTTGCTCTTTGTGTTGTTGACGCTTGTCAGTAATGAACCGATCATCCATAAGCCCGCAGTTGTTCCACCAATGATTGCCTCCAATTAGCGTTCACGCACGGAATAATATGGCTGCTGCAAAATATTCACACATTCCTACGATTTATGTCAATATTTACATGAAAACAAGGTGGCAGTTCTTATCAAATGATCCCTTACACTCTACTCCCTTATACTTTCTTCATGAGAAGCTCATTGAACGCCCACTCAGGAAGCTTGCAGGTAATTATCATACACAGGTATATGATTGTAAACATTGTCAAATCAGCTGCGGCATAATAGGGCTATGCAGAACTGACAGCAAGTGAGTGTGGCTGACGAGGTGCGCAGGCCTCTAAAACAAACATGTCAGTTTCAAGTGTGTCTTCTAGGAAATCCCTTGTCTATAGAGGGGAGTGGTCACTCACCAGCCCCCCCCCCCCAAAAAAAAAATAATAATAAAATAAAATAAAATAAATAATAATAAAAATTTGGGAGATTTCCACTGTAAATGGATGACGATGCAGTTAGTGTGTGGAAGTGTGCTTGTGCACATGAGTTACTGAGACACAGGAAATGTCCTCGGGGAATGCAGAGATGCAATCACACAACACAGCAGTATGCAGGGGGTGCAAGTGAAGCTAATTGTTTTTCTCTACAACGCCACAGTGTGAGCACCCGCTCAGTGGAAGCAGTGACTCCAAAGTCGATAAGTAAGTTCATATGATAAAAATACAGATATATGTGATCAGCCACAACAATAAAACCACAGGAGAAGTAACGTTGACCATCTTGGTTGGGACAATACAGCGTTCTTGCTTTTTGACCTGGCATTCACGTGGATGTTAAGAACACAAAGAAGACCTACACAATATTAGGAAGGTGGTCATAATGTTATGCCTGGTAGGCGTACAGCAAGTCTTTTTAATAGAGCTGAACACTGTGAGAAATTGCATATACTGTGTGCTCATTAGCAAGCTTACAAGCAGGTCGCTGGGGAAAGATGAGCTTGCTATCAACAAGACAGTTTGTTTATCCTGTATCTGGTAAACTTTTAAAGTGTGGCTTGTTTCCTTCGGGTACACAGAGCACTATTAAGTTCATTGAGCCAGCTCACTTTGCTGCAAGGAAAGGTTCTGGTACACTGGTGGTGACACAGTTGATTAATGTAAAGTCAAATGCTTAGAACTGTCTGTCTCCAGTTTTATCCACGGTCTGTATTGCTAATCACTATGGCGGGCCTTTTTACAAATGAAGCATTTTGTTTTATCTGTAACAAGTATGCTGATAGCGGCAGAGCATTTAATCCAGGTAGCGTTAGATGGCACTTTTAATTATGCAGCGCTTTGAAAATGCACATCCCAGTCTTCAAATTAGAAACTGCAAATGAAATAAACGCAGTGGTTCGGGTGTCCTCATGTGGCTGTGGGTATTTATTCAACCATACAGGCTGGAGGCAGTGACGGGAGCTTAACAATGTAAGCTTTTATGCATTAAGTTTTAAGAGTTTCTGTCTAATCACATTATAGTTTAACAGAATGTAAATGAGATGCAGTGTAAAGGGATAGCCAGATGGACCCAAACAAGCGGCGTTTTCGGAGGAGTTTGTTTCGCCCACGCTATAAGATGGGGTCAAATTGTGAAGCGGACTTAAATTCTGATAGTAAATAAAACTTGCGTTACAGCCTTGTTAAGCCCATTAGTGTGCCAATTTCTGAAAACTACAGAACAGATGCTAAGGAGAAAACATCTGCTTGCTTGTATTAAAATAAAAAAATGCACTAGTTGGCAGAGAGAATTAAAAAAATAAAATACGGTCCAGGTTGCGCAAGCGGAGGTTTAAGTTTGTTCAGATTAGGGTTAAAACAAAATTTAAAGAACAGTGATGCGCAACAAATGTCGGACAGCTGCAAAACTTTCTAAAATTGTAACATATTATTTGATATAAATGGCTTTGGAACCGCATGCTCAATGAGACCACAAGGTCCCCTAACCAGAAATGTAACTAATTACATATCTAAACCAAAAGTCAAGTTGGCCCCACTTATTTTCTGGGTTAAAATGTGGGATTATACCCGGCAGTATTATACTGAAATTCTATGATCTGGTGGATAGGATTCATTCAGTGTCTTGTAAGTTTAAGATGGCTGCTGCTGCTGCTGCTGCTGCTCTTACAGAACTTTTCGTCATCCTTAAAGTCAGCACTCTGCCAAAAAGAGATTCATCACCTTTCTCAGCTCACGCATTTCAATGACACACAGCATATCATCATTCTTACTATTGTTCCTTTCCTTCCCAGTGGCAGATACAACAAAATAGAAAGTCACTAACTACGGTCAACCTGGTCCAAATCAGACTAGCGGGATAATTTCATCGTCAATGACAATGAAATTATGGCTTATTTGCTCATTTGGCTGCGAAAGAGCCTCTCCTGTGAATTAGGAATGCGCAGGCTGTTGTGCACAGAGCGACTGCTTGCATCAATCATTATTTGGCCTCGTTGGAAAGCTCTGGCCCATCCATATGCCTGCCTGTCCATGGTCACTGTCTCCCAGTGGAGAGGATTTGGCTTTCTGTTGCTCAACAGATGTTCTCTGGCTGAGTTTGCCTCTCCCGCTGATTGCATTACACTGCTGAGTGTATGCTTCCATGTGAGAGTGTGACTCTTTCGGAGACGCAGACACTGTGACATGGGGGTGACAGCGACTATCTGTGTGTCTCTCTCTCTCGTTCTCCCACACACACACACACACACACACACACACACACACACACACATCATCGGCACTATAAGCCCATCTGGTGTGCTGTCTGCCAAAGGAGGACTTGCGAGGCCTCCTTTTAACATCGTGTTTGCGGTGTGAAACAAAGACCAAGCTACGCGGCTGCTGTGTTAAGTGGCTTCACTCATTCCGTCACTTCTGTGATCAAAGTCTAACAAGGGATCACCTTTGATACGTGGCAAAAAAAGTGAGCAGCTGACTCGCCGGAAAGCTGTGATTAGAACCACAAGCTACAAAATGGTTGTAACATGGTGCGCTGTGCTTTGAAGGTTACTGGTGGGAAGCCACTAATAAGTTGGGAAGTGTGAAAGCGGTGCTGCGGTCGCCGCCAGAAAACATTGTTGATGAAGGGTTCTCTGCAGGAACTAGCAGGAGACAATACCGCTCATTTAAACACTTTAGTCACTGATACTGTGCATCAAGAACGAAGACCATTCATAGCAGTTATAGTTTAATTTGAAAGGAAGCAACCGTAACCCTGTGATTTGCAATGTGAAGCTTTTCCTAAGCAATGCACTGATCGGCCACATCTTGTGATAATACAATGTTCTGCTGGGAAACGTTTGGGCCTGGCATTCATGTGGAGTTTACTTCGACATGTAGCACCCACTTAGACCAGACCAGGCACCCCATAGTAATGACACTCCTTGATGGCAGCCTTGATGCAGCCTGACACAACTCAAGAAACATGAAAAGCAGCACAATGTGTTGACCTGGCCTCCAAATTCACTACACTACAAACTGATCAAGTATCTGTTGGATGATCCACAGAGGCCCCTCAACTCATAGTACCCGAAGGCCCCCACTAACAACATTATGTTGCCAGACAGGAATTGAATGTGGAAGGTGGTCATAATGTTGTGCCTGATGGGTGTAAATGTGCAGAGAGGTGCAAACAACGTGTCCCTCTGTGTGTGACCAACACAAACAGCCTCTGATGAAAACTCCATTACAGGCTTAACGGAGGGCATGCGAAGGTCACTCAGCCGTACACGTGCTCCCGCTATTGTGAGGAAAGTCTGCATTTTCCTTCAAGACGGCTCAGCAGTAATCAGTTCCTTCCTGCTGCTGGGACTGGCCCTCACAGGTGGCTTCCACACTTTGGTATGCTGGCCAGCTATGCCTCCTCAAACAAAGACATAATGTTGGATGGATATTTGCATCCCAAGTGCGTGTGTGCGTTCACTCCGACTTGCGGGGAAGGCAGAGCGAAGAAGCGAGGAAGGTGTAGGAAGAGGGAGGAGGGAAAAGGGTCCGGGAGGAGATGAAAGAGAAAGAGCCTCGAAAGAAAAGCAAGGGAACACAAAGGAAGAGAGAGCGCAGAGCTCCATCCTCCAGGCACCAAAGAGAAAAATGCAAAGGGAGGGAAAAGGAAGGAAGAGAGGAGAGCTTGAACTCAAGACACCCTTCCCCTCAACACACACTGATTCATGTTCAAACAGTCAAGCCTCTTCTTGTTTTTCAAGTTTCTCTATGTTTAGAATAAGCTGACATTTTTACAGCCACACGGATTTCTACATCACTGAGATATGATTTCGAGGCATAGGCTATGATTATGATTTTCCTCGAGGGAAAGCTCTGTGACGACGCTAACCAGATAACTTATAGAATGGTTCCCTGTCACCAGCTATAGAGAGATTCTTTTGCATGAATAAGAAAAGAGGCTTAGGTGCTCCAGGCCCTCCTACCTATTCAGTGTCTCAGAGGAAATGTTTTTTTTCATCAGAAACAAATCTTCGACAGCCTTCTGAATGTAAGATTTAAAACATGAAAAATCCCTTCCACATTAGTTTGTGAAAGGGGTATTCATAGTTATTGTTCTGAGATCTCAAAGGTTTCTCGTCAGCATGGTTTGAAATTCATTTGACATACTGCGGCGAGATACAGTTTATTATAGCTCTGTCACCGGGACAATGCTCCTGCCCTAAGGCACCTTTTGTGACTCGACTTTTGTGATCGCATTGAACGTGCGATCCAGTCCGCGCCGCAGCCGCATCGCGTCTCCTTCCAAATCTCGATGGGAATTTGTTTCTAGTTCATTTCATTAACATCGTCTCAAGCAGCGGAAAAAGGCTGACAGGTCACGGTGGCTGCTCAGCCGCTCATCACATCAGTCACTCTCTGTGCTTAAGACCTATTCCCATGTGTATGCTTCACAGGTGAAAACAGAGCGTGAGCCAAACAAGTGGAGGGGGAGTGATGATGTCTTTGGCAAATGCTGGTAGTAGTGCTATGAAGCGGCAGCATTATAATGTCAGTAGGTGCAAATTTACTATTTTCTCTCTCTCCATCAGCAATGCCACGCCTCGCAAAGTGGAAAGTTGCCCTTTTAGCAGAACCTTTAGCTGCTCTGCTGAGCTCTCACTTACATAGGTATCCACACACACGCACACACGCACAAATGCATAATAGTGCTGTAGCATTAGAGGAACCTTTAGTGATTGTCATGTCTCTTATAATCCTCAGAAGGATACTGACACCGGTCTTGTGTCTCTGTTAGACATTAAACTGAAAGCAATAGACAGTTGATTTAGGAGAGCATTAAGGAAATATAACCCAGCTAGCATAGCTGGATCAAAGCTGGACTATTCTTTAAACATGAGGAGTACCTTTACAGAGTCTCTCTTGGTTGCCTATCAATTTCATGGTGACAACGAGACCAACACGGCTTGACTGTACATATCTTTTTCCGGTGTTTTCTGTCCTTGTGTGGAGCTAAGCTAACATACTTGTAGCTGCAACTTCAAATGTTGCAAACACAGCAGTGTTTCCCCAAAAAATGATATTAGACGGACACCCCGCCTCCCATCACGGTCAAGTTCATTTTATTTTCTGTACAGTGACTGATCACGATTCCACTTATATGCACACACAGGCATAGTGCTGTCTGTGATGTTTGTGTGATGCTTGTATGTCTTTATGCCACTACCAAAGACAAGTTTTATGGACATTAAAGAAGTCTCAGTCTAAGTCACATGCTCAAAGCTGTAAACCTTTGGAAAATGGGCAGACTGCTGGACTGCAAATGTGAGCACGTGACCTTTGTCTGGAGTTTATATTATTCCCAATCTCTTCAGCACTCTCTGACAAGAAAGAGCCACACCAGTGGTAATCTGCATTTGTCCCTGTCATAAACCGCTTTCTAATTTTGACTGTAATCCCTTGTAACAAGCAAAAGTTTCTTTCTTTATCTGGATCATCAAACACCTCTCTTGGACGTTGCCATAGTCCTGTTTCATTCTTCAACACCGCCAGATACACTGACTTCGTAGGGCCCAGGTTACATTCATCACTTTTGTTTTCCTCCGTACTCCTTGTTGCCGTAGGCTACTCAATCTCCATCCCCTCCTGAGCTCTGGTGAGCTAGCTGTTGCTAGTTGATATAAAATGCACCAGTGCAGGAATGACACCAGCACATATAAAAGTCTGGTACATCGGCCGAGTCTGCTTTATCAACATTGTGTGGACTTGGTGGAAAGGACTTGAATGTGAGAGTTGTTCATTCACATGGAAAGGTCTAGTATTTCAGCTTCATCATTTACCCTTAAACTGAAATTCTAACCTATATCAAGCTAATTAAAGAAGTTAGGAGTTTGTCATTCTGATTCTGTCTTTGCATCATTGATAAAAAGAACTTAAAGCTAAACAGCACTCCACTGACTTTTGTTCCTTGACATATTCTGTTATCTCATGTCCAATTAGAAATGTGCAGTTGTTTACACTAAAGACCGAAACTCAACATGGAAGCTTAGACAACAATCTCCTCTCTATCATGTATATGAAAGTCAAGTTCTGTGTCCAGTTGCCCAGGAAAGAAAAAATAGCAACACACACACGTGTTCTGATACACAGAAACAGATATGCATGCATACACTTGCACACACACACGCACAACCATTCACAGCTCGAGCTCTTTAACTCCAAAGTGTATTTAACTCCAAAGTAATTTTGTTCCAGGGCAGGACCGTGCAGTGGGGAAGGATGCTATCAGAGAGCTGCAGACCTGCTCTCAAACTGACTAATCACACAACCAAACAGAAAGGCACAGAAGGAGCCAGAGAAGAGGAGAAGAAATAGCGGAAAATGGTCAGGGCTGATCAGAATGTAAGTGCTACAACAGAGGCGGTAAGAAAAATGAGGAAGAACGGCAGGTAGTGGGGGAAAAATGGAGAAAAATGTTGCAGTTTCTTTATGGCCACATAATATATTAAAGTTAGTGAAGTTTGTGTTGAAAGTTCAGAACTGAAGCGGCCTTGAGTCAGCGGCTTGTTGCAAGCGATGCCGGCGGTGAGTGCTAGTGGGCGAGACATGAGGAGATTAATCCGTTTAGGCTGCGCCGCGCGTGTCATCAGATTCCATTAAGGCTGCATTGTGTTACATGCAATATTCAGCAGTAATAAAGACTCCCCGTGAAAACACTTCCCAGGTAGCTCTGATTCAGAGGCTCAGACTTCAAATGGTTCAATGACTTTTAAGAGCGCATTCGCATGTAATTTATCCACAACTTTCCTGAGGGATTTGATGAGCGCACACCATACTTTTGCTGCCTGGGCTAATTTTGCAAAACTTCACAATCGTTTTTAACTGAAATTTCAGTACAAATCTACAAGGTACCACAAATGTTCTCTGACTTTTTTTCATGAACATTCTGACTACTGGATTATCTCGGTGCTATTATACACTGGAAAATCTACTAGAATGCTAACGCAGATAGTGTTACAGACGATTTAGATTTACTACAGTAAAAAGCTTGAGGGCCGGGAAGTAAAATTCTGTTACTCAGAAATAGTCTTCACAATTTAACACAGGAGAAAAAGAACAGTGAATGTCTATTTATGCTCCCAGGCCCAGAATATCTTAACGTGGGGGGAAAAGCAAGAGGAGGTTGGATTTCAGATTTTTTTGGACACAGTGTACACACCTAAAGTAATGTATCCTTGTATCACTGTCTACAAATATTAACTGTGGAAAATAGTACTAACCCACTGAAGTTAAGAGGTATCGTCTCTTTTATAACGGTGATGCACGGAAAAATCTGTGTTTTCACTGCAATACTGTGAGAAGACACTGGGATCAATTAGCAGCAACGTGAGTGGCGCCACCGTCCGTGGCTCTCTTATATACATTTATGATCTCCACATCCAGTATGGCGTAGACCCTGGGAACAAAAATGCAGTGATGACAAATGGTACTAACACCGTCTCGCCCTCAAAGGGGAAGCGCGATACATCTGTTCTGTTGGTAGAATTTATGAATAACTACAGTACTTACACCTACGCTATAAATACTGAAGATATAAACACTTTAATTGCATTGCAAGGGCTGTGGCAAAATGATTTATCATATAAAATGATGACATAATTCCTGAGAAAGATAAGCGTTCAGCGAAGAGCAGCTGAATTATGGACTTGATGCTTAATCTTGGCAGCTTCTTGGAAGCAATTAAGTACTTATAGTCCTCATTTTTACTGCAGTAAACATACAGATGCTACTCACACCATACACGTGTACAACACATATAAGGTCCGTTGTTCTTCTTTGCCCCTGCATTCTTTGTGTTTGTGTCCTTTGCTTTTACTTGGCGTTATTTTGTTTAAAAGGAGTGCTCAGATTTAATTAAAGCAGACTGTGACCTCTATCTAGGCTGCAGCTCTGTCCTAATTATTTAATTTATTATCTTCAAGTGCCAAAAAGTGGATGTCGCCCCTTTGATGTTCTCTGCAAGGGGAAAAATTAATTATGCCATCAAAACCAAAACCAGGAAACATCCAAATTTAATCTCCTATCATTTGATTAATCTGATAGAAGCATTAGTTTATCATTAAACTTTAATCTCGAAGTTCACTTCGAATGTGAAAGTGGATGGGTTTCTTCTCAATTAGGATGGGCTAACTTGCACCGAATGGCTGCTGCAAGTCCTGTGCAAGGAGACCCTGATTGCATCGTAAAATTTTAAATAGTGACTCATGCATACTTTGCTCGGCCACGTCTCCTCCTCTTGCCCCGGAGATGCCGTTACAGCCCTGACCTTGACGGAGTGGGTGTTATGAGAGGTTGCTCGGGGTTGAAGGTGATCCCTAAATCTATTTTCATTTTATTATTGCGTCGTGGAGAGCTCAACTTCTCTTGACATTGTAAAGGGATTTTTGGATCGCATTAAAGAAGAGTCGGAGGAGATTAAAAGTTGCTTTATGGGCAGTCCACAAGAGCTCAATTATCCTCTTGCCTAGCATGAGTAGATCCTGACTCTTCACATTAACCTTGGCCACCTCTCATCTCTGCACGGGTCTTATCTTATGCTTTTAAAGACACTGGGTTTGGCCTTATCGCCCAGTGAGAGTGTTTTTTTGTTGTGTCGCCAAGAGCTGTAATTGAATGTGGATGTAAAGGCACTACGGACAGGGTTCAACGGAAACAGTGATCTTTGAAGTAGAGTATTTGCTTAAAGCAGCACTATGGTAGTTCTAATGATGGAACACAGCATTTTTTGCGTTATGCATGATCGCGCCTCTGGTGTATAATCATGATCTGGATCCTTTGAGGAAGTAAAGTGCAACAAAAAGACTAAGCCCATTAATTCAAGTTATTTTACTGCTCGTGTGGAGAAGCCAGCAGTCTATTGCCATTTTACTTCCAGGGTCCACATGAAAAAAAAAAGGCCTAATCTGTAAACTTCCAATTTAAAACAATGGACCAATGGTCTTAATTAAAGGTGCATAATGATCTAGAGGTAGCCTCTATATCTCCTTCTCTGCACAAAGATCAGGGCACATCAATAAAAAGGACACACACAAAGTCCTTCTTACACAAAAAGACACATAGCCTCGCAGGCACAAAGACAAGTGTAGTCACTCATGTACACAATCAGAGCCTCTTTATCTTGATCTATGTAAGTACACGACCTCTATTGGCACAGCAGTCAGGAGCATGTACTCCTGTGTCATTAGATTAGCGAACCGTACCATCCTACAAACCAGGGTAACATATAATGAATTCCTAACAGCAGAGCGCCTCAATGAGAAAGATGACGAGAAGGAGGAATGAGGTGAGGAGGAGTTAAGGAACGCTACCGACGACAACATCAGCCTGAGTTATGGTGGATAATGCTTAAAACCATGATGCCAGATGACTATACCTATGGTATAAGATAAGATAAGATAAGATAATACTTTATTGTCTGTTACAGAAATTTGTCTTTGACAAGGCTCCAGTCACAAGAAAAACATTCACACAGACATATACAAACAGGACATGGGGTGTTGAGGTATCAGCTGACTGTGGTGTTCATTTTGTGCTGTTCAGTATGGCTATTGCAGAGGGGATAAAGGGGATAGCCACTTCCTTGCGTGATGCCTTCAGTGTTTCCAGATCTGGCGGTTTCACACCCAACTGGGCAGTTTCAAACTATATTTTGGGGGAAGTTTAGCAAGTGAACAATTGTGTGTGCGCGTGAATGTAAGTCGTTTGTGCTGATTTCTAAGGAGCAGTGCATCACTATGTCTGCCTTGTAAATGGCCTTGTAGTAGCTACGTGTGAGTAGTTGTGGTGGCTGCTTTCTGCAGTTTGTTGCTGGATGATTTCTATGCTTTGATGATTTGCTATGTATGATAGGCTACACTACACACTGTATATAAATATGAACAGTGTGTCCCCACCTCCTTGCATTGGGTCAACTGACGCATTTTTTATGATGGTACGGGCTTGTGAGTTTGAAACCAGAGTCTGAACAGTGCAGTCCGAGGGTGGAGCTGTGCTACTGAAGACCCCATCACACCTCCTCCACACTCACACTCGCATTTTCATTGGATTAATACTGCGCTCTGCTCTACCTCCACAAGTTGCAAAAACTCATTGAATTATTCACTGTATTTATTTATTTTTACAACTCTCACGTTTACACGAGGCCACTTTACAGAGTGGTTGGCATGGCAACTGGTAGCCACCATTATGTCACATCCCGTTTCTATAGCGTCAGATAACTAACTAAAATGCATCTTATAAAAAAAACAACAACACTGGACAACAACATATGAACTTTTCCCCTTCTTTCTCCTCCTTACTCTGCCCCTTCCCTTTTCTTCCTCCTTCCTTCTTCTTCTGAGTTTCCTTTGCAAATTTATCTCACAGGGCCGGACTGGATCCTCTGGCGGTCTGGTTTTGGCCTCTGGGCCGCATTTTAGACACCCCTCCGCTAGAGTAAACAATCTGGGTGGTTCAAGTATGAAATAAAATATCAATCTAATATTCTGGGTGGTTTTGTGTTTTCTGTCTTCAGGTGTTGCAGGTCACCTGTTATCTCAAGAGTTCAGAACCCAGTCCACAGCCACTGCAGTCATGTAATTAAACGCAGGAAAATTTACTTAATTTGATATCAAACATTAACATAAAGTATAACTTGGCGTATAAGAGCTTAGTGTGAGTAAAATGCAAACTGTTGCACTGCCAGTGCAGACAGCGAGGCTGATTAGAAGGGGAACCTATCTGTTCTATCACACGCCTGAGATGGAAAACTGATAAACAAAGCTTTCTGTGTAGACACAGCTTCACCCACAAATGTGCTGCCAAAAGCATACTAATTTGAAAATTATATAACGCCAAAAGCAGCAAGTCATCCCATTTGATAAATAGGATGGAAGGAGATACTTGATATTTTTGCTTGATTACTTGATGATTAAAACTGTTGCAGACTCATCGATTAATTGACTAATTCGCTTTGCTTTATTGCTCTAATACATTTTAACCATAATGCAGCTCAACACACTGTACTGCACAAAGCTCATAATGGCCTTAATGGTCTTTCCACGCACTTCCAATGTTCATTTTTCTTTTTTTATCCTTCCGTATGTAGGGCAGCTTTTCTTTCGATCTTCTGAGTTTGCAAAGAAATGATCAAAACACTGGATGGACATGCACTATATCATGTGGCCATATGCACACACATGCACAATGCTGCTTTACATCCCCATCTGATTTTATATTCATAGTAAGGCTGGGTTACGCAGGAACCCAATGGAGAGGAACAAAGAGATTTCTGAATACAGCTCAAATGGAGACATTTCCACAGCTCATCTCATGTGAATGTTTGCAGGGCGTAGCTGAAGGGGAATTAACTGCAGAGAAAAGAAACGCTACTTAGAATTTGTTATCACAGATGCAGCTCATGAATAGATAGTAACATGTGGTCGTGTATGAAACCAACAGGCTTCGGCACCTCCAGTATATTTATGTACATCAATCCTGACAAAAAGCGCGATTGTCCCAGGTGCGTGCGATTCTTTCCCATAAAATGCGATGCAGGCTCTCCCTTCTTCTAGTCTCCCCTGCCATTCTCCACTGCCACAAGAAGAAAACAATGCCTCTAACACTTATCTCTTAAAAATGATCAAAACTGTGTCTTCTGCAGTGTAGGGGCAAAAAGATTTCTTGTCGCACAGCCAAACAGTGATGTATCTTAAACGCAGCGTGTGAGCTGCTCAGAATCTTTGTTGGGCTGGCTTCCATCTTTTTTTCTGTTCTTTTTTCACTTGACTCCCATGACTCATCTCGTGTTAAACTGTGCTTCCTTGCTAGAGCCAGTTGTCGACCGAGCAGAGACAGAAACAGCCCTCATCAGCACCATGAGCCATTATCCTCTCAAGACCCAGCAGTACTTACCCCGCAATCAAAGTGTCTGTGTAAAATAGGGGGGGAAACGCTTTTAAAATCTATTTAAAGTGATTATATGAAAATGACACGTAACACCCACCATGCATGAAAGTTATTCTCATATTTTATTAAATTTGAAAGCTAATTCTATCTGGTTGGATCGTCATTTTAGCCATGAGAGCCATCATTTTAGGGGGTCAGTTTGCTGTAATACTAAGACAGAGAGGATGACTGAAGGCAAAATCCTGAGGCATCGGGTAAGCTTCATTTCAGAAGTTTATTTTCAGTATTTTTTTTTTTTTCTCAGCTTATTATTATTACATTAGGTGTCACTGCCGCGAGACAGGAATAAATTGTGACTGTTAAAATTGTGATGATTTCATGGTTTGCCAGCTGAGTGGACGAAATGTTCGACGACAGTGGCGTAAAATTGAGGGAACAATATACAGCTCTGGCATCCACCCGTGTGCACCAATTTAAGCGAGCCTCCGCGCACTCGTGAGTTCATATTTAGCCGCACGAGTGCGAGCTCCCTCACTCTAAAGATCCGAGGGAGTACACACAAAAGCAATTACTGAAGATCTTGTAGTCACAAAGAAGAGAAAAAAAATGATCTGAAGCCTGATGACGGTTGTTAGTGTGCGCACCTGAAGTATTTGCCTGTTTATTTGTGCTGATGAAAGCATTGATTCGCAGTAATGCAATGTCATTTGGCTCTGATGAGCCCGACTTCTAGACGGGCCACACGCTGGCTAACGTGTGGTCTCAGCACGCTAATGTCAAGGAAAATTACTGGTTGTAATGCAGCCGCTTTGTAAGGCAGCAATAATAACCCTGGTGAAACAGCAGGGCAAATCAAGCAATTAATCAGCCCTACATATGTTCTTAACACCAACAGGGGGTAATCTAGTATGTAAGGCGACGTTTGAAAGCATAACCTAAATTTAAGAATTCCTGCTGTTATCTTGGTTCTCATAGTGATCTATTGCTCCTAGGTTAAAACAGAATTAGTTAATAATACAGCAATAAATATCGAAGTTTGGGGTAAAATACACATTGCCAGCTGTACTTATGGACTGGCAATAAACTGTGCGCACAGGGTCGATTATACAGACAGTCTGGACATGACAGTGCATTGTTAATGGTGGATTAACATAAAAATGACTGGACATAACTAATAAATGACTCTGACCTAAGGTGGCAGATTGTGAAAATGCAAATCGCAGCGAGGCAATACATCTTGATACTTAATCAATATCCAAGCCTTTCACAGATCCCTTCCTCTTCTCATTGATGAGCTGCTCAGGCTGTGCCAGTGTGTTGCCCGCCGTAATATGTGGGCTTGTTCCCATAGTTACTGGTGATTGGAGCCTCATTTATTTCACTAACAAGACCTAACTCGGGTCGAAGAATTCCGCCGGATCCTTCAATAGGGGATAAATTAGCATAGAGATTGAAGGCAGACACAGGCAGAGCAGGTATAGGCTCAAATCTCCTCAGTCTCAGTTCAACCGGCAACGTTGCTACGAAGCACTGAAAAAGGTGTTTAATTTTCAACTGTCTGTTCCGGAACCGGGAAATGATTGGCTGGCGAGAAAAATCCCAGAACAGAAGGCAAATGTGTGGAAGCCCATTTCTGCCACTTGAAAAAGAAATTGAGTCACGTGTTATTTCATAATAATGAGAAAGCTTGTCATTATTATGAAATCTAAATTCGTATTCAGGCGACACTCTGGCTGTGTGTAGCAATTATCATTTAGCGGTCTACATTTAGTAGCGGGAATGTAAATATGATGTTTGTTTCTCTTTACGGACTGATTATAAGCATCTGTTAGCACTTTTAAATAGCGATTTTAACATAACTGTGCAAAAGATAACATACGAGCTAATTTGCCTTGACTATCACAGCAGCTGGACTACAGATCGCAACTGGGGAGCTGAACTATGTATGAACTTGCGTATTGACAAATAATGAATTAATACGTTAAGATTTCATCTGTGAGTTATAATTAGTAGGAAAAAAAGATATGGCTTTACACGAAAACTAATGCCAGTCGTCAAACATATGGCCTGCGGTCCAAAAGTGGCCCACCAGAGGGTCTAACCTGGCTGAAGCATGAATTTGCAAAGGGTGAAAATGACATAGAGGACTGCAATATTTCAGTGAAAACAACTGTTATTCTTAATTTGTCCACTGTTTTAGTAAGAGAAGTGGACAGAACACAACACTGAGACCCAGGACTAAACAGCAGACAGCAATGTGCCCAAATTGCACTTATTTTTCTTTAGAAATTTCATTTTAAAGTATAGGAGAGGGCAAAGGATAGTTAATTAAATGCAGACATTCTTCTAATTTACTTGTTTTTCTTTGCACTAAAACAAATGGAAAAATTCTGGAGTTGTCTTAGTCATAGGTTATTATTCTGTTATGTAACTGGCGCGGCCCGCTTGAGATCAAATTGGGTTGTATGTGGCCCCCAAACTAAAATGAGTTTGACACCACACTTTTTTAGTCTGTAACACAACAAAAAAAAGAGGACTGCAAGAGAAAATATGAATGAAGCAAAGGGTCCCAGTTAAAAATTCAATACGTGCAAGGGTTAAGTAAGCATCCTTTCCACATGTCCTTTCATTAAAACTCATTATAAAATCTAATACAGCTGTTAGATTCATTTGAGTGCTTTGTGCCTGTATGGTGTGTTGTATAAAAGAAAGGCGTGCGTTCTTTAATAGAGAGTCATCAAAACCCTGCCTTGCTGCACCTTGGGGGAGGCACTGATACATTTCTATTTAGCATCCTTCCAGCAGGGCTCTTCTAAATGGATGTGCCTGTTCTTTCTGTTTGTTTAAGCACTCCTGTGAAGTCTAACTCCTCACCTAGCAAACACAAAATGAATGGAAATAACTTTCCATAAAGCGCCATCTGAAAGAAGAGAAAGTGCAAGATAAGAAAGAAAGCCCAGAACCGTCTCTATCATGCTGATCAAAAGTGACAGCTCTGTATTGAGTTTGACTACGTTCAGCCAGCCCCACTGGCACACGAATAGAAACAGGGAATATCAGTCCTTGGCTCCAGTCCTTCAATGAAGACCATAAATGGGCCAACCGCAATGGAGGAGATGAAGGGTGAGAGTGATACGATGTGGCATTAATTTTCCCCAGCGGCAGCGTTTACCACGTTTTATTTAATAATGCTAAGTCTTTTAGGGGACACTGCCGGACTAGTCAGCCATTTAGAAAAGATCTTAGGGGATTATCGAGGCACTGAACAGGCTCTGTTTAGGCTAGACATAGGGAACGGTGGAGGAGGGGAGAGGAGGAGAGAGGAGGAGAGAGGAGATGAGAGAAGCAGAGAGCGATGGCTGCAACAGGGTTGATGGAGAGATAGCAGAGAGGATGGTCGTGAGAGTGAAGGGATGGATGAGACGTCATCAGCGGATAGCAACAGAGATATGGGGAAAGTCGAGAGTGGGAAAGCTGGTGGGGTGAGGGTGAATTTATTCAAGTGGGGCCATGCAAGCCAGGAGATTTAAAATCCTCCCCTGTCTCCCTCCATGCTAATGGAAAGGCATCAGTCATGAGTAGGGAGCTGGAGATAAATACATCACGCTGACTTTAGTCATCATAGCAGCACTTTCTCTGAGAGTCAGAGAAGAAAAGTGGTGTGGTGGCCTGGGTGGCTGCTGGCAATTCTAAACGCCTACATCTTTACACAGCAGATTTTAGTCTTTGATTCTTAAATGTTTTGTGATAAACGTGCTATGACTCTGAGTCTCACTCCTTCCTATCCCTTCAACTACTACTATCAACCCTTGGTTCACTTGCCCTAGGAATCTGTCAATTTATAAACTTCATGAGCCTGGAAGATTGAACCTAACTTAATCCGCCCATTAAATTGTTGTTGGGGAAATTGTTGGTCTGGAGTCACTCTGTTGGGAAATTATCCTGGCAAATTGCTGCTGGGTGAATCAAATCTTACGGGCAGGCTTTATGTGATAATCAGATGTACTGCAGTCATACACATAACCTGAGCACCATAGTGTTGAATCTGTTTACAAATTTAACAAACAAACTAACTCTGATTGAGTAATCTAAGACATGACATTTTTTTTTCACTCAACAAACAAAATTGCTCTGATTAGCTGTAGGACAACCACAATACTGCGTGTACAATTGTACTGGCTGAAAGATGCCACATAATGAAATTCCAAGTCTGTGTTACCAGACTCAAATTCTAATAAGCATTGAGTCGGACTAAATTAGAATAAAACATTAACGTCACATTAACATTAACCGTATTGTCTCTCTTTTTAGCTTTGTTTTGTTCTCCACCAGCTTTTGCTACGTTTATCTGCTGCTGTTTGTTGCTGGCCAGCTATTGTTAAATTGGACTTTTTGTTGCAAAAAAAAAAAAAATGCTTCCTGCCACTGAAACACAGAGCGGTGAGAATGAACCAAAATATTAAAGCTGCAGGCTGAACGAGCTAGGAGGCTGAACGATGCAAGAAATGTTATGGTAAGCTAAAGAAATGTACTCCTTGTGAGAAGGATTGTTTATGAAATGCCAAGCCTAGCATACAACCAGTTTCAGCTGCACGTCTAATATATATTTTTTTTCCCTCGGACGTATTTTTTTTTCTCATGAGTTAGTGCCAACTCTCAGTTGAGATACAAGTGAGTGGATTTTAGGTTTACCGCCAATCAGGTGACCAGCATGTCACGAGCAGGATTATCATGTTGCTCTGTGCCTGTCAGGTGTATAAGGAGCCAATTGTTTGTTAACAGGTTGCTGATGATGATAAGCTGACAGTATGTCCAAGCTTTGTAAGCTCCCTGGACAGACTGAACATGGTACATATTCATGTTATTGTATTGTATTCATTCACATGTTGTCATTTCAAAACAGGATTACAAATAAAATAGACACTTGAATTTGTAAAATACGACCGTCATATTACATTTACTACTACAGTATAGACATTAATAGTGATGACTTTTTATTTAAGACAAGTCTGTTTTTGTTGGCTTTAGTTTGAGTGACTGTTGAAGTGTATTAATATACTGTATATGGAGTGGATGATCACAGTTCCCAGCCATGCACACTGGTATTTTCAGCCGGGTGTTATGATGAAAAACATGCAAGGTTACCAAAGATCACGTTGTAAAGAAAACGATTACGGTGTAAATTGTGTTGCACTTTCAAGTGAAACACAGCTAACGCCCGGGTCAGTGACCTATCAATCAAGTTTAATCCGTACCCACCTACGCAGCCTTGAAGGGAGCTTGATCAGGAAAAATAAGTGGAAACGCATGCGTGGGTGGACCATGAGTCAGTGCGGCTCTTAAATGGATCTGGTCAACTTGCTGATCTTGGGTCGGAGAAAAGCTCAGTCCCAACTTTACAGTGTCTGAGCAGAATCATAGCGCGCATCAGCCTACGAGGGGATGAAAACTAGGACCTGCAGGTTTCTTTTGGCCCATTAAGCAGAGCACAGCTATAAAGGGGCCAGGTCGGGCGGATAAATACTGAACGACCCTGGCAGGGCAGTGAGGAGAAGTTTCAGAGGAAGGAGCCTGGCAGGCTGATGCTGTCCTCCATATATCAATTACCCAGTGCTGGACATTTGTCATCTGAATGGTTTTCTATGATGGCTTTCTATTGCTTAAGCTGTTTGGCCAGGAATCATAGGTTAATCGGCCTCTACTCTGGACATTTCAGACATGTTTATGGTAAACTGTAAAACCACATTTATGTTTATCTATGAGGACCTAATAGATTGTTGTAATTCAGTGGGATTGAATGGAACAATGGTTCATCCCTGTCTACCCTGGCATGTCTGACATAAGACAGAGCAGCGTTTAAAAGGAAGGCAGGGATCTGACAGCATATCCAGGGCAAAAGGAAAGAAGATAAGAAGGACACATGAATGAAAGGAAACACAAACAAATGAATGAACAGAGTAATATTAATCCATGTCTTAATTATGCGGCAAGAGCTCCAATTACTCCAGTGCAGCATACATGTCGAAGCATTCAGCAGTTAATAAATGCATCTTCCCGTACAGCTCTTTAAAGCCTGGTCTGCACTGCTGACAATCAGGTCACGCAATCAGTGAGAATTTGTTGTTGTTTAGGCTGGGAACAGCTGGAACATCGAGTACCTGAAAACAATTGAATGCACCATCTGCACAGAGGCTGGGTTCACTCATGACTAAACACATAGGCAGCTGCCATGCTTACATAAACAACCACCAGGTTACATAAAAGGCAAACAGGGACCATATTAACTGAGTTGACTCTTAGGATTAACGAGATTTGCTTATCAGTTATGCAATTAATCTGTCTGATGCACGCACACACGCATGCACACAAGGTCTTGAAAGTCCAAATGGCTGAAAATTTAAACCTTGAAACCTTTATTTAAACAGGGGAGTTGACAAAGTGAACCCACATAAACAGCAGCTCTCGGGATTGTGAGGGATTACACAGGGGCATTCAGAAGTCGCACACTCGCGTGCAGCCGACCTTTGCTTCGCATGATCAACCAGAAAGTCGATTATCTGACCAAATTATAGCAACCTTTATATCTGTAACTAGGTGTTATGCAAGCTAAAAAGTGACACACATCAGTGGAGCTGGGAAAGTAAATGTGTTGCTGCTTAATCAGGTGGTTATGTGGAATCGGCGCACATCATTCTGTGATCCGTGGCTAGCATGCATTTTAGTCCTCTGCCGCCCTTTCACCCACGTGGCAGTAAACAGCTAAAAGAAGATGCCAAACCCACGGCAGTCGAATGACTTTTACGGCAGATGATAATTAATAGTAAATGATGATTTAAATCTACCGACAGAAACGTATAGGGCCATGAAAGGTGTTTTCACAGTTACTAGGCTACCTGCTGGCATATTTTGGTAGTTACTTTAATGATTAGAGAGGTCATGTGCTTCATACAGCAATGGAAAGCACCCTTGCGCACTGCAATGCCACTGCTGCAAATATCCTGCTGTGATCGCTATAATAATAACTTGACATGAAAGAAAAATAGTTTGGACTTCAGTAATCTGACATTTGTAAACAGTAAAATAAAAAAAGAATAAAAAACATATCCCGACAGTGTTGATGGTGTGCGACAGCTTAACGGTGTGAAGAATTTGCAGTTACATCCTGCCCTTCATGTCAGGGATAATTTAGAGCAGTAAGTAGAGTAATTAATGAAGTTACCACAGTCGTGCCACATGCATAAATGCACACATCTCTCGTTTCTGACAGGCGCATATGGATCCTGCTTTCATACGAAACCGCTGGTATTTAATAATCTCACAATTCACCTACAAACAGATGGAAGAAACAAACTAAACTTCAGCTATAGTTAATGTTCCGTCGAAATCTGGACTACATTCATTACTGCTGAGTCTCATGCCCTTTTCTTGCAGTAAAGCTGTGGTTTATAGCCATTTCAGCATGTAATATATGTGAAATATTAGAGCAGAGTGAGTTAGGCAAAATACAACTTACAGTACATAAAAAGAGTTTCCTGGGAGGTCTTTTGTGCAAACCTCTGGAGCCGGTTGCATCAGCTGGACATAAAAAAGTTGGCTGGCTTAGTTAGTCCAGCTTTGTAATAAATATTTCTACTGGTGGCAACATCTGAAACTATTACTAGGTGTAGCTAAGTCAAGTGTAGTAAATGTCCACATCGACACATTCTACCTTATCTTACCCTTGCGGCGAGAATTAATAATGACTGCCGTGATGAAGAAACAAAATTTAAATTACTGAAATTATTCAACTCTAAGGTGAGAATATGCGCTGTGACCATTCCTCCTAGCACACTCTGTATGCCCTCTCTTATGATTTCTGCGTCAAGTGCAGATTCATACCACCACAGTGCCATATCACTTAGTTTAAGTCTGCACACAACTTGAACCCTTGCTGAACTTTCATGTGTACTTGCTGTACTTGCTGCTTAAAAGTATTTGCACTCAGAATGTGCTGCATGTCTGCATAAAACAATTTTAATGGAAGAGATTTAAGACAACTGATACCCTCCACAGGAGTGGTAGACCAACACAGATCGCCCCCGAAGCAAGATGCTTAGTAGCCTGAGAGGTCACAAACAGGGTAACTTCTAAGCAGCTAACGGCCTCTCTCATATCGACTAATATTAATGTTCATGAATCCACTGAACAACCATAATGTGCATGTCAGAGTGGCATGGCTAATGATACTGCTCCCAAAAAACATCTCTGCCCATATGCAGTTTGCTATACATCATGTGAATAATTAAAGATATGGCCAAGTCAAAGTCCCGATTTTAAACCAATAGAAATATTGTGGAAGGACAAGAAGCAGGACGCTTCTTGGATGCTGGACTCTCTCACAGGGAGGCCACAAACCGTGCGGGTTGGCAGCAACACCTCTAAGACCATCACGTTGAGCACCGGAGCTCCACAAGGGTGTGTGCTCAGCCCACTGCTCTTCACAGTCATGGGTTATCAGAAAGGACGGATTTCAGATTCACACTTAAACTAAACATTTGAGTGGTCTCACATTACTCTCTAATGCCTCAGTGCCTGCTCAACATCTATCATGTATGATAAATTCACCATTGAATCAATTTTTTTTATTTTAACCATGAAACAGGGAGACTCCACACCTAGCAAGGACATGGCATTAGATCTAAAGACCAGGTGCATGTCCAGCTGGTGCAACCAGCCCGATGTGCCAAATTGGTCCCCTTTCTGTTAGCATTGATCATGGCAATTAATGAACTGTGTCTCTTGTGCTCTCTGGTTTTCAGACTAGACATGAAAGAAAAATAGTTTGGACTTCAGTAATCTGACATTTGAAAACAGTAAAATAAAAAATAAATAAAAAAAAACATATCCCGACAGCGTTGATGGTGTGCGACAGCTTAACGGTGTGAAGAATTTGCAGTTACATCCTGCCCTTCATGTCAGGGATAATTTAGAGCAGTAAGTAGAGTAATTAATGAAGTTACCACAGTTGTGCCACATGCATAAATGCACACATCTCTCGTTTCTGACAGGCGCATATGGATCCTGCTTTCATACGAAACCACTGGTATTTAATAATCTCAGAATTCACCTACAAACAGATGGAAGAAACAAACTAAACTTCAGCTATAGTTAATGTTCCGTCGAAATCATAAAAAAGTTGGCTGGCTTAGTTACGTCCAGCCTTGTAATAAATATTTCTACTGGTCGCAACATCTGAAACTATGACTAGGTGTAGCTAAGTCAAGCATAGTAAATGTCCACAATGATGGGAATGGGAAAGCCTATTTAAGAAAAAGAAGAAAAATGTAAAAGATTTTCCTTCTTCCACCTAACCCTACATAAGATTTATTTGGGCAGCGAGAGATTGAGAGACACTGAGAGCCTGAGCCTGAAAGCATGTGACTCATGCCAAAAGTGTGAGCTTGGCAACCCTGCTCTAACCCAAAAACTGTTTCAACTAAATTGCTCTTTGGCGTGTGCCTTGTGCATCAGTGTATGTGCATGTGTATGACCACATGTGCGTGCATGTCCGTGAAAGAAAGTCCAGATCAAAGCGCCCCGTGCTGCCGATGTCCAGCCAACTTGGCAGCCTGATTATTTCACTCCCATCAGAGCTGCAATTCAAAAGGACAAAAAAGGAAGCTAAGGGGGGGTTGTGGAGAGGGGACGGGGATGGTGAGACAGGAAGAGGAAAAGAAAGAAAGGAATAAAGGAAAGCAAGAGAAAAAGAGATTGCCTATACATAGAAAAGGCAGATTGTTCCTCGTTTGAGAGCTGAGCTATTTCAGTGTCTTTTTGGTTGTTGTGGGGCTGTGATCTGAGTGGCAGATGACAGTCGCTGGAGAATTGTGGTGCTGAATGAGGAGTCGGGTTGAGTTACAGTGAATATCTCTGCTGCTCCCATCATGTTGCAACCTGAGTGGAATAGATTAAATAATTACAGCTATGACAGAACGCCATCAAAGCTGTGACACTCAAAGAGAGATTAATATTAAACATGGTGGACAAGAAACTGCAATTAAATAGATGTGTAGAAAACAAGCAAGCCCTGCACACACACTCTTGTGTAAGACAGAGGGAGGAACTGTTTCCCTGAAATAAGTCCAATCACATGAACCCATTGGTCATGATACCCAGAACAAAAGATCTAATCTAATCTAATAATTTAAAATATCAAGTCAAATATTGCGATATATCGATACTCCATCGACCAGCAATGATGAATGCTTTAAAAGACTGTCGTCAAATTAAACAAATCTACATCAAAAAAGTCTTTTTAAGGTGCTGCTTGCGTACAAGCATCCATAACAGCTTCAGTCCTCCTCGTCACAGACCAATGTCCGTGCAGACTCTCCTGGATGGATGAAAGGCACACTTGTGCATGATACCGCATTCCATAATATTTTGATGTGTTCAAGGTGGTGTTCTCTCACTCAAAAGCTGTTATCTGCCAGGCAAGTCTTTCTGACAGCTGATTAAAAGCTTCATCTGACAAAGACAGGCCGAGTCAAAGTGATGACACAGTCAGAAACCAAAAATATCACAATGCGATTGCTGATGTGGCTCATATTTACAAAGCAAAGCACGGGAATGAGTGAAGGAAGGAATGATACAGAATGGAAGGGTGAGCTAACTCTGCTGTAAAGACCATTCTATTTGTATGATGGTATACATTCTAGGACAAACCACTAAGCCTATGTCACACTGGGTAACATGTAGTTCACCTGTAGGGGCCACTGCCTTCTGTGTCCTCAGTGCATCTATCTTAAATTGTCTTTGCTGGGATCTCTTGGATTCTCTCTAGGTCAGGGATGGGCAACCTTGGGACTGCACACTTAACCAGATGTGATAAAACTGCCATTATTTTTGTGGCCGTGTGTGGCCCGTGGGCCGCCAGTTGTTACATTAGCCACAAAACAGCTGAGATGTTAACAGTTCAGGCAAATGAATATTTATTATTTTCTTAACAGGACCAGTGAAACACAGTGAAGTCATACTGTTAATGTAACACGGAAGTGAAGAGATTAATTATTGTGAAAGAGAGGCAGAGAAAGAGGCGAGAAAGAAGGAAGAGAGAAAGAAAGCCTTGCTCCTTGACTTCAATCAGTGCCTGTTGTTTGCCAACAGCTACACTCTCCACCTCTCTCCACACCCGAGGTCGACGGGGTCACTTCAATTGCAGCTCAGGCTCTAGTCTCTTTCACAGTCCCCTTTTTGTACAGGAGATGTGTGTATGGTGGAGATCTACTGAATGTGCAAGTTCAAAGTACGCTTGACCCCATTCATATGAGACTCCAAGTCAGTCTCAACAGAGATCCCAGAATGCAGCTGTAGTTAAAGGCATATCTGCACACCCTAGACTTAATTACAGTTGCATTATGGAGTACCAAATACAGGTACCAAATACTGTTTCAGTTCTCTCCTCATACTTGGGTCGGCCTTTTTCAGAATAGTCAGGTTGCTGGTTAAAAGTAAGTCTAGAACAGCGGTTCTCAACTGGTCTGGCTTCGGGACCTACCATCACCCCCTAATGACAACCCACAACCCAAATCAAAGAAAAACTTCTGCCTCTTAAATTTATTGAATGAAAAGATTGTGCAGTTTGAGATAGTAGAGTGTAACAGTGTGAAAACAGGAATAAAACAAATGTAATGATAAACCAAAACAACCAGCAAGTGGCGACGCTAGAGAGGGAACAACTCATTTAGCTGCATTTTAATTAAAACCAAAACTCTTCACTTCAGTAACTTCTGCCTTTTTAACAGACTCAGTGCAGTGCTTTCATGCACAAAAAAGCCCGACTACTGAGAAGTAGTTTAAAAAAGCAGAATATCCACTCATTGAATATATAACAATGTCCTATTAAAACTATTCAGACACTTATTCAAGCATTAATGACAAGGCTGACATGACAATCAGAACATTTCAATAACAGCCATTTTCAAAAGACTCAAAATACATGAAATAAAAAAAAATGGAACTACAGAGAAATATAAAAAATCAAATCCATCTTATGTAACTTCATCTTTGAGATAATGGTGGTTTTGACGGCTTCATGCTTTCATGTGCAAAGACCTCACTGTACAAAACACACTGAGGTTTTTGTCCTCATCTGTCCTCAGTAGTAAGAAAATCTATACCTCATATAATCTGCATCACACCTGCGTCTCAATTAGCATACGTTAATACAAATTTTGCGGCTCTTCTTCTATGGTGTGAAATGGCGGGTGTCACTTGCCACCTACTGCCACCTACTGTTAAAGAGTGTGAATCGATGACACTTTTTTTTTCTTTTTTTTTTGCCGCGACGCATCGAAAACAGGTCTGCAACCCACTTTTGGGTCACGACCCACCAGCTGAGAACCACTGGTCTAGAATACCCTTTTCAGCCAGTGTATAGGATGTAGGACAGGATACATGAATGTATAGAGGCCAAACAACCATTATCCTTTCTGGTAAGTGCAAAGGCACAAAAAAACACAACTGCAGATCAGGCTTATTGCTTTGAGTGCACGGTAATAGCTGAAGGGGACTCAGAAAAGTAAATCAATACACTTGTCGACACTTGGTGAGATTACACTGTTCACAAATTTAAAAAATACCCACACAAAGAATCTTAAAATGAGGCAAGTAATGCATTTGCTCTGAATCCCCAGGAATCAACTACCACCAAGGGTCCCTACGTACCAGGCCAGAGCTATGAAGCATTTTCTATCAGACCATGAGGAAACGGTACACTTTGGCAAAATACCCAAAGACCACTTCCCATGAAATGCTTAGAAAAGCTGAAAAATGGCAAGATGGCACACAGGTTCCTCTTTCCGCTACAGCAGTTTCAAGGAGACATAATGGACCTGAAAGGCACGCACAGCTGTTGGAGCAGCCTAATACGTCAGCACTGGCAGATGCCGACTTTGACATGCTGGTATATATTTCAAGGGGTTGAGAATATTTTGCATGGCAACCAACACAACTATTTAGGTCTTGGAATGAGTATGTACCAGGCAAACAGGACTGGTCACAGTCTCGTTGCAGAAACTTTCCCCAAGTCTTAATATGTTTAAGGAGAACAACTCAAAAAAACATGAAAAACAGCACAAGGTGTTGACCTGGCCTCCAAATTTCCTCGATCCTAAACTGATCAAGTATCTGTGGGCTGATCCATAGAGGCCCCTCCCCTCAACCCATAGGACCCAAAGGCCCCCACTAACAACATTCTGTTGCCAGACACCACAGGATACCCTCAGAAGGACCATGTCCATTCTCTGATGAGTCTCAACTGGCACAAGGGAGACCTACACTATATTAGGAAGATGGTCGTTATGTTTTGCCTGACCAATGCCTGTATATATGAGGACCATCTTGTTATAGGGTGGACTTGAATATATATATGTGCTTATATATAAGTTAAGTTAGAGTAAGTTTGTGCACATACAGTGAGGATATTTTCAACTCAGTGCTTGTAGATAATAGAGAGTGGGATTACTGAGGATTCTTCAGGGACAGCACTGAGGTGGAACACTTGACTCTTACATCTTGACAGGACAGTGTCAGCCATAACCCACAACACACAATGAAATGAGGCGACCAGCCAAGTGCATCCATGTAGCTAAAGTGTCACAGCTAAAGCACTGACACGTCCATGTGTCTCTGTCTGTCCCTCAGTGAGCTGTACGCCCCTTCTACCCAATACTTTACTGTCTGGATTGTTTTTGTTTTTTTTGTAATATTTGTGTGGTGGTCATTGTACCGTTTCCTTTGAATCATTAAATTTTTATTTTCATTTATCCGTCGGAGCTTAACATAAGCTGTGTCCCCACGACTCCAGCCTCCTGACCACTTCCTGTGTTGCGCTCTGAATCCTGTGCCGAAACAGATTTAGACATTTTGCAGTCAGAAACTGGCGGAAGCCCATTCCTGCATCGGCACTTGCTTCTTTTTATAGACAACCTGAGAACATCATTCAGCCACTTTCTCCTGCAAAGCTTTACCCAGAGGCAAGCCTCCGCCCAACAAGTGCACCTCGGGGCAGAGTCGGTTTAAAGCCCACAGAAGATTCTGAGGAGAAGAGACTATGTTTCAGAGGAAAGTGGATAAACAGTGGGAGGGTGTAGCCTGGAGCAGATCCACTCTGCCGATGCTGATTGTCCAGTGAAGGGGTCACTCCATCAATACACTCCTCAGTTTGTTGTGTATACTGTATACTAACACACACACACTGTAGACAAAACCACATTCTCTAAGATACTCCATTTACCCCCTGAAGTTAAGCTGAGGCAGCAGTGAGAATGCCTTCTTTTGCTTGTCAACTTTGAAAAGCCGTCCTCTGAGGCTCTGTCGGCAAGCCGTGATGGATAACGGCTGGGTATTATGTGTTTGTGCCTTAAAGGAAGCACAGACAGACATAAGACACCTGTGCAGTCGAGGTTTATAAATGAAATACTACCGCAGCTCGGTACTAAGAAGTGATAGTTTGGACTGTTTTTTAAGATGGAATGCATGATATAAGAGGCAAACAAAAAAGGAAATTGCTTTCAGATGTTGTTCATAAAAGATTTAAGATCAGCAATAAGAATTCCGTCAAAAGCGGGAAAACCTGCCGGCATGCCGTTTGTGCGTCCTGCATTACCACAAATCTGTCAGCCTTTGGAGCGCCGGAAAAAAGGGAGGTTTCCAATAGCAGTGGATCCTCTCAGGAGACCTTTGAGCCTCTGCGCATTCAACCGAGTTTTTGCCTTCAGTAGCAATGAAAATGGAGCGCGCAGACACATCTGCTTTTACCCGCTGTCGCCGGCGTTCATTCATTTTATGTAACAAGGAGCAACACAACCCATTTATCAATTTGTGGCTTCAGAGATGTTGAGGCAGACACACTGCGGTGTGCGGGCGGAGAGAACAGACTGCGGCCTGCTACAGAGAAAAGGGACATTGATGTTGTCCGGCTGTGAGTTGCCAAATCCTTAAAATCCACCTACAGTGGCTCGGTAGGTGCACTCATCTATAACACTGGGTTAACAGCTCTAATCAGGCATTGACTTATTTCTTGCCGCTTGCCGTGTCTTTAAGGATATCGATAGGTCTTATTGATAAGTTTCTTGGGGTCACACTACTGTAAAACCACAGAGCAAGGCAGAGATATGCAGTGGTGAAACACTCAGCAGTGGGATAATAGATCTAAATTAGCTTTTAGAAGACACAGAACGGTGGTTTGGAATAGGATTTTGCTGGGTGAACTGTGTGAACGTGTATCCTTTTTCCAGTATTACAGAAAACATTGTGCAAAACTGCATCATCAATGTTTTTTATTTATTTATTTTCCCCGTGGGTTGTTAAAACTGACTGGGACTGTGTCTGAACGTCAAAACAATATTTCCTAATTTGTAATATTTTGACAGGAGCACCTATTCAGAAATTCAGCAGCTAAGCACCGAAACAACAGAATTATGCAAAAGAGCCGAGACACAAAAACTGTTGTGGTGTGTTTAACTTGTTGAGTGGCACCTCTCCTTCTGGGAGAGAAGTCCTACAGGAACCAGCAGGTGAGAGCAATGTCATAAAAAAAAAAAAAAACGATTAAACGTCTTGTGAGTGTCTTTTTTTTTAAATTTTAGGCTATGCAGATTGACTCATTAATAAATGCAAATAATCTGAGATAAATGAAAGAAGCTGATGCAAATGAGGTGCAATTCCCCCCCGAAAGACTGCAAGAATGTGGTAATGATGGTTTACTTTCCACGTCTGCCCTTTTTGTTGGTCGGAGCCGCTAGACGTGCGCATTGTGATTTCTCAAGGGGAGAGGAGGGGGGGGGACCAACTGAAGCCGAAGCAGCGCTTGCAACACCTTGCATTCAAAACGTAGATTTAGAAATGATTATACAACAGGCAAATACATTCAAGTCTTCCTCTAGCACGCCCTGCTGCTAATCATCGGAATGCCTGTCAAACAAATCAAATCAAAGTTAATGAGCGGCGCGATTGTTTGGATAACTCGGGATGGCTCAACAAGTGTATGATGACAATGATTAGGTGGAGAAAACGTAGCCGGACCTGTTGTATCCAGTCAATAATCTAATGAAAAATTTATCTGGTGAGTGTACATGTAAAAACAGGTATTATTGACTTATACTGAGCCAGGAGAGGAGGCAAACAATCCCTCCAGTCAGTTAGCCCACCAGTGAAAGCATCTACAGTTTGCGATGTCTAAGGTTACAGAGTAGAGCTCTGGACAGAATATTTATGTCCAGAGCTAATTGCTATTCACCATTCACATTACGGTGAATAAACAACAGGTTGGCAATGCACTGGGCGTTCTGATTTACACTAATCTAAATGTATCTCTTCTGAGTTAAATGAGAGATTTTTACAAGGAGACATGCTTGAAATTTTAAAACATGCCGTTGAGTGTCTAGACCACCAATCCATCCGTCAATCCGCACAGTATATTTACACAAACTGCACATGTCTGTTTTATTCATTTGAAGGACCACGGCGTTTCCACGGCCGATACTTCGCTCCTCTCTGTCAGCTGCCAAGCCTTTGTTTTCACCACACAGAGCCGCTCAGGCATGACCACCTCCCGTCCTCCAGTTTCCACCTAATCATCACTTCACTGGATGACAAGGACGCTCATAAAAGCGTTGAATTATTTGACTAGGGTCAAATTGAGCTTTTCATCACGTCATCGCTGAAGGATATTTCACAAATCCAAACGATGACTGATTCGGTGTGTTGGTCGACATTGACCTGGAGGAAGGGTTTTTCCACCGTCATTTTGATTCGAGGTGAAGGAAACGATCAACAAGGATAAAAAAATAAATAAAAAAAAGGCTGATGGATGGATTAGTGGTCTTAGTGCATTAGCACATCTCAAGAGCCTTTCTGTGTTTTCCTGAGCTGCTTCTACGTGAGATGAATTCAACGGACAGCAAACAATGGATGAAATTGTTACGCTTGAGGAAGATTTTTATTTTTGACCTCCTCAGCCTGTGAGAACACTTGTGATCTCTTTACTTCAAAGTATTCTGTAATAAAAATTAAACCAGAGAAGATGGATACTGCGACTTTAGGTTCCACTGAAAGTGCCTTCAGCTGTTCTATTGATGGGATTGGACATAGTATTTATTCCACAGCCAAAAAAACAGATGTGAGAAATATCTATTTTTGAGGCCAGCCAGAATGTGTGACTTACATCCCCAATGTTTTTTATACTGATATCTAAATTGGAGGATTCAAAAAAACGCTGGGGGCCATAAACATTGTACTTATCTTTGTACAAAAAACCCTTCAGTTTGAGGAGAGACGAAAAAGTGCCCAATACTGAACTGAGATCTGCTGGGAACTTTTAATTGACTCAAAGAGAGAGTTTAATAGAAAGAGTTTCAAATGAATTTGTAAAATGTTTCAACTTTAAACAAAGTTCATTAATGAGAAACTTTTTTTCAAGGGTGCTTGAGTGCTTCCATGCGTATGTGTGGGAGTGTGCTTGTGTGTTTATGCTCACTACAGTCATTACCGCGTTCCCTCCACCCTGCCTGGTTTCTTATGAGCTAAGTGGCTTCAAACGCAGCGTGCATATTTAACTGTGGTTATTGATGATAATAATAATAATAATGAAGAAGAAGAAAAATAACAGCGAGCTCAAGTCAGAGATATGGCACCACGGTTTGTTTACCATGCTTTAAACAGCTTTCATGTCCTTACTGTAATTACTAAAAATTCAGAATTTGGAAAGAGAGAAGTGATGTGTACTCAACCCCCTGCTATGAGTCCCACGCATGGTCCAGAGTGTAAAAAAAAAATAATAATAAAAAAAAATGCATCAGATAAAAATTAACCAACACGTTCAGATCTACAAAGAGATGGAAACGGTGGCAGAAACTAGCTGTGACACAAAATACAGAAATAAATCAGTTGGACATCAGCTGCTGGACTTTAACGGTCCATATTAATGACAGTGAATTAGTGAAGGCAAAAAATAACCTTCCAATTTAGTGCATTAAGACATGTTGAGCCTAACTCCTGGCATACGTTTGTCGAAAGCAAAACTTGGCAATAGTTTAAAAAAAAACAAATACAAAAAGGCTACTTTCAGGAGCCACAGAAGAAACAAACTTTGTTCCTTCTCTCATCACTCATCAGCCTCTGTTTGGTGCTACTCAGCAGCCGTGCAGCTTATGGGCTCTGTTCTGAGCAGAGCGAACATAAAGGCAACACTGAGATCACAAGCTCTGAACCAAGGATAAAACAGAATACAGGAGAGCGCAAAGTGGCAGGAGTGACGATCAGAGGGACTGTTTGACACGAGCGCCGCACTATGAGGTTTGTTTTAGAAATACAGAAAAAGTATCGATTATTCCAGCTCGCACTGGCTGAGATGCATAGCATGTATGAACAGGTTGCTGGTGTGGTTCCTGATGTCGGACAGAACTGTCAACTTGTCTTTACTGCTTGACAGTGGTCCACAGTGACAGTGCTAAGAGATCTTAAAATAAAAGGGTTAGAAATATATATGAATGTATAAATACTTCTCAACGGAGTGATTGTGCCATTGAGAGATAATATGTTATGTACAGTATGTATCTAGGCATGGCCAATATTAAGATGACTAGTAGATATGCACCGATCAGGCATAACATTCCTAATATTGTGCAGGTCTCCCTTGTGCCTCATCAGAGAATGGTTCATCCTATGGGTTGAGGGGAGGGGCCTCTGTGGATCATCCCACAGATACATGATCAGTTTGGGATCTAGTGAATTTGGCTAAATAGTTTTTATGTGTGTGTCTGTGTCAGCCTGCATCCTCCTGGAGAGGGCTGCTGCCATCAAGGACTGTGCCTGGTCTGGTCTAGGTGGGCAGAACAGTGACTTGTCCTGCATGTGTTTCGAAATTGCATTTGGCAACTTGGATAACGTCAAAGAAAAATACAGAAGTTTCTCAGGAGATACACCGAAATGGCAAGGGATATTGAGAATGCCCTGAAGTACAGGAGAAACCCAGGAAAAATGGGATTGTTCGTAAGTATGCATCGGCCCATTGGCTTACAGTCCTCCCATGGTGCTCACTGGAACAATTGCTTTTTCAAATGAGGAGCACTCTTTCATGTCATAATGGCAGACACTTAGATGAGCTCTGAAGGCTTTCAATGGCTGGAGCCCAGCAGTCACACATAACTGTATGACTTCAAGGCTCCATTTAAACAAATCAGACTAATATTTAAAAATCACACACATGATCTTACACTGAATGTTATTTAAAGGTGTTAAATAACAAAAGATAACATTAGAAGCACCTCTTAGTGATTGAAACATTGTATAATAAATGTGCTGCTTTTATTTATTTTATTACTTCAGGTGAGTTTCAGGTAGGGCTTGTGCTTCTTTTTGATGATTGACTATATCATCCAAGTCATTACCGGGGCTCCGCATGAACACATTCAATGAAAGTGCCTCTGGCAACGCAGAAAAAAAAATAAAAAATACAAAATAATGGAAAAAAATAAATGAATGTCTAAGTTCAAAATGAAAAAAAAAAGTGAAAGTGAAATGAACCTTGAACTAGTTCTTGTTTAGTGTGAACTTGCACAGTAGTGGTCAGTACTGACGACACACATGAATTGTTATCTTGTCATATTGTATATACTAAATATCTTCTCATAAAACAAATTGATATGAATTGTTATAGAGATGAATTGTTAAGCTTTTCACAGTTGGGTTCCATATACACAAATCAGCCACAACATTAAAACCGCTGACAGAAGAAGTAAATATCATTGATCATCTTATAACAATTCAGTGTTCTGCTGGGAAACCTTTGGGCCTGGCGTTTATGTGGATGTTACTTAGACACGTTACAGCAAACACTCCTTGATGGCAGCAGCCACCCCCAGCAGGATGCAGCCAGACTATGTTGCCAGACACCACAGGACACCCTGAGAAGGACCATGTATCTGTCCATGGTCACTTGAAGTCAATTTAACTGCACATAGAGCCAACAAGTTTATAGAAATACGAGTGTTTTAAACCTGCATCAAATCGAGAATCACACAATCAAGAAAAATACACAGGACTGCTTTACACCCTACAATAAAATAAATTGATCCGTCAAACATGTGCTGCCATGGCCGTCCACTGATGTACTTCCTATGGCTATTCCATTCTTCAAGCAATTTTGTGAAGATGTCAGTGAAATCCTGACAAGCATTCTTGACAAACAAAAGAACACTGCTGACAATGTGGAAACGGATGAAGTGCTGTAAAATTGAACCCACAGTTCCAGGGGAGGGCGACAGGGGGGTCAAATCCCAAATGTACTTCTGTAATTAACTTCACTCCGGCCTAAAAAAAGGCAAGGGAAAGACATATTTTCTCATTAGATTTACCTGGTGGATCATAATGGATCAGATAGGGACATGGAGGACCTGATTAGCAATTCTACTACCACTCTCGTTCATGAAAAGATGTGTGATAAGCCCCATCCATCAAACTTGACTGCCTTATTCAAAGTGATGGGGGAAGTGAGCGTATCAGTTTATCAGCTATACGTCTTTCAGATAAGCCTATACACTCTGACGACACGGGAGAAGTCCTGAAATTAAACATGGGAGCCTCTGTTGTGAATAGTAATGGGTTCCCCAGTGTAGCAGAGACATCTGCTGGCTACCAGCTGTCTTACAGCTCTATACAGGCCTCTCTGTATGTGATCAGTGAAAGCTCTAGGGAATGTTGTGCGATGGAAAATCTGAACCTCCTCTGATGTTGCAGAGTTTTACATACAAATGTCAGAGCCCCGAATAAATCAACAATGAAAAGCTTGCTTTGGAGTAAAAATGGATCTACTTTTACAGTAATTATTAAGCTACTGAACGACAGGGAAACAAGCTGTTCAAGTAGAAACGATTACATTCAAAAGACGCAGCCTCCGTAAATAAATTGTCAGCAGCTTTTATTGTCTGAGAAGCAAAACCCCAAACAAAACAAAAACAACAACAACAACAACTAATTATGTAAATGCAGTGAATTTTGGCAGTCAGCACGGACATCCCAGATGTCGGATTTCTCCAGCACCACAAAATGTCCTGGCTATAAAATGACAATTGTCAGAATGGCCAGAATCCCAGATTTGGATCACTGCAAAATCTAGCCAAGGGTGATATGTCCACTGAAACACAGCCAAACGCTTTAGTTTTCATGGTAACAAATAAATAAGTAATAAATAATGATATAAAATGAATTAGATACAAAAAAACAGCAAAGCAATGCTTCGTTGTTACAACTTGTGACAACTTTCATTTTCCGTTGCTGCAGCTTAACATCGTTTAACTGATAAATGAAGCTGAATTTAAATACTAAATAGAGACAACTGTGTCTGCCTACTACTGTAAAATATCTACATGTATCTCGGACAGCTGTTATTTTTGTCACCTTTTGTCAGCAGATCTTGGAACAAGAAGGAGAAACTGCAGTGAGCTATAGGTAAAGAGCTGCGGGTGAACTGGACTGAAATCTCCTACACCTTAGAGATTTTAAATATCACTGTCTTGCTCATTATAGTTATAATAATTTGATAATAAAATGAGTGTTAATTTCTATTCAATAAAACAGTTTGATGCAAAAATACCAGTGTCACCCTTCACTTCAGCTCCAACAAATACGTCCCCAAAGTACAATGGTCATGAATGCCTAATTGCTTCAGTGCACGCAGTAAATGTACAGAAAACAGCAATTATTTGCTCCTTACTGTTATTTGTGGAGAATGAGTCACAAATATATTTGTTCACTCATGCTGAATCGTAGTGGGTCAGTCCAATCATTTGAGGTGCAGTGAAACAGAACAAATTCAAATGACACATGGTAACAGACAAAGGCGTGTTGTTCGCTAAAGTTAGGTGAACTGGGACATGCTTCGCAAAGACTCTAATGGAATGGGAGGCAGACGAGGACGACACTTGTTTACTACCTCCAAAAGAAAATGTCATGGGCAACCCTGCAGAGATAACTGATTTCTACAGGGAGTGAGCAAACTAGCCAATTACAGAATTACGGGCCCAAAAAATGTGTTGGCAGACCCCAACTGCGCTCGCCTGCGTGTGTATGTCCGCGTGCGACCGTGCGTCGGTGTGTGCGTGCACGGAAGCATGTGCTGTTCATTTTGCAGTATTTGCACAGACAGATCCACAAACGATATGAGCAAACTTCTCTCATTATTGATTAATTTAGCTCATAAACACATTTAATCAACACAGCCGTATTTATCTCCAGCTGCTTACTGTTGCTGTGATGCTGCAGTTATATGAGTAGTAATCTCCAATTCACACCCATATGCTGCCGGATGAATTCTTGATTCCCCGTGTCTAAAATGACGGAGTGCTGGGGCTGCCAAGTCCGCTCTGAACGGAATTAATTAAAAGTACTATAGCTTCCCATCTGCCCTGTCCATGCTGGCGATCCAAACACTTTATACATTTGGGAGATCAGAAAGTAAGTTGGATAAATGCGATCGTCTGCTAGAGACGCTTGTGCGCCAGAGTAGTTGGTAAGCTCAGGGTGTTACAGCAACAATCCGGCTGCCCTAAAACGCAGCAGATGCTGAATATGGACAAGGCCAAGCGGTTCAGGATGTGCTTTATTGCCTCTGACAGTCCGACACTTGAGACCAGCCAAGTAATATACCACAGGTCAATCTAATACCATTATTTACTTTGCTATACTTTTTTGGGGGACAAGTAGGGGAGAAGTTGGAGCTGAATAACAGCACTGCTATATATACACTAGGCTATTTCACAAACTTCACCAACTTTATCCATACAGTATCCTTATTGAGCTTGTTGGTTGGCGTGCTAATTTCCCAAGGCACAATTTATTTGTTTTTCTCCAGCTTATCCCCACCTTAAGCAAACTAATCAGCCAAATCGGTAAAACAATTATTTCACATTCTCAAAAGTGTCACAAAAGTGTCAGCTTGCGTGGGCTGCAGTCTCACTTTAGTCTGAAAGATTCCCGCACTAATCTGTGTCCTCGGGCTGTGCTGTCCAGGCGACCTGGCTGCTGGCATTAATGAGCAGGTGCTCCCAATAAAGTGTCCACTGAGTTTATGTTGCGCGCTACGCCTATTAGCTCTATGCATTTTTAATTGCATTTGCTTTAATGAACCATCACGGCATCGATTCCCAGAGATTTTGCGATACAGCGGGGGTAAATGGAGGCGTAGTCAAACTTCTGACTGGCATTGTATGCAGATTTGCCCGGGTGTTTAATTGGCTGCGGGGTTCTGGATGCAACCGATTCCCTGTTCCCTCTTCTGAGCCTGCCTTTTGTTGCCATAGAAACGAGAGAGAGGGAGAGAGAGAGGGAGAGAGGCACTGGTTTGTAGGATGTGTGTGTGCTTGTCTGTGCATGCATGCGTTTGTGTGTGTTCGTGGGTATGACTGTGACAGAGGGAGATTTCAAAGAAGACTGTTGAGCTGTGTCTAATGAGTAGAGTATATACTCTCATCTGTGCACTGAATACGGAAGCATGTAGCAGGTCACAACTGACTGGAAGTCAGAGCTCTCTGCGTCTACACACACACACAGACACAGACACACGGCCTCTCTCTCTCTCTCTCTCTCTCTCCCTCTGACATTTGGCCACCATGGAAGAATGGAAGTCCAAACACTTGGAGCAAACACAGCTTGACATTTCAAAAACACCTCAAAGTCACTCGGTTTAACAATATCCAGGTCTTTGTGCCCCTGTACACAGAGATTTAATCATGTTTATCTTCCAAAATTATCCTTAGACCAGGAGTCCAGTGTTTAGAAAGTAAAGCAAATTCGGTTAAATGGCACACTACACACCATTTCAAGTTAACTGAAGAGGCCGGCCGTAAAGCTGATTAGTGTCTCATCTCTGCCTGGCTGGCACTTGACTGGTACATGATCCCATCTGGATTAAGTAAGTGAGTGAAGCGCGGCTTCAGATGTGCCCTTAAGCCGGTTGTGTTGATGCGATGCCTTTTTTTTTTTGTCTAGCAAGAGGAGCGGTGATGTTTGAGGTTCAAACAGATGTGACCAGAAGACAGCCTTAAAACCGGACAATTTCTGCTCGCTGGTCCCGACCGAGTCACGCTCAGACTTAATCCATGCACACAGACATAAAAACAAAGCCAGGGCACTCTGGAATATAAAGGGGTTACTTCTGAACATCCACGCTGTCTAGAGGACATTGAGCAAGTCACAAAGAACATGAACTGCCCTATATAGTACTTACATTATAACCACAGAATAAAACACCACAAAGAGATAAAGGAACAAAGAGAAAGAATAGAGAGAGACGATTGTGCCCGAGGGATGAATGACGTTTGGGTGTGGAATGATAAGATGGCAAGTGCTGCAGCATTGTACATTGTTGGTTGTTTTGCCCTTGTAAGAACTAAGCTCATAATGTTTAGAAGGGATTATACTATCCAAGTGCAGTCAAAGTAAAAAGGGAGCCTTGCATGCATCTCTTCTACAAGAAAATGGGAACAATTTCTGATTTACAAGGGGTTTGTTAGGATTCCCAACACGTGTCTATATGAGACTGTGTAACAGGCTCTTAGTATAATGCAGCAACAACAGGTAGGTCCTCTGTGTTTTTAGGACTGGTGTCTAATGACAGTGGTTTGCTCATAATTTAGTCTGAGAATTGCAGTGTTACATCCACTTAACATCAAGGCTACAATTAGACTGCCAAGCACCTAAGAGAGGGTGGATACATTCTGAGTTTGCACACACAGACGCGACAGAACAAAAAGAATTAAATAAAACCTGCACACAAACACCGTTGCATCTATGTGTTTAAGCAATCTGGCAAGAAGCACTATTCTCCCGCCACATGTACAGACACCCACCTTGGTTTTGGCTAAATCAACTGTGTCAAAGAAGAGACAGATTAAGTAATTTAGAGACACACACAGTTCAGAATATGCGCATGTAACTTCCATTTTCATTGCTGATTCCAAGACACGACACATGCTGAATGCTTCCGCTGCGCTGAAGATCTGACAAAGGGCACAACAAAGTTAAAGATCTAAACCTGTAAGATGTGTTCCGCTGATACATAAAGCATCCATCTGACTTTGAAAGTCTCTGCTGGAAATGTTTACCGTTTACTTTTTAATGAGGGCTGCAAGGTCACTGGGTGGTGTTTTTCTTCCCCGTTATTAATTCAAACTAGTCAAACTCCTGACTCCGTGATCTGAGGCCTCAGACTTCCTTATTGTCAAACTTCCAAACTTCTCTCTCCCCTGGCGCGATCCGATTTGAAACAACTGAACTTATGAATTATTTCATGTCATTTGCATACATTAAAAGATTTAAAAAGGCATTTCTTCTTTTTTTTTGTGAAATCTCCATCTGATCACAAGCTGACCTCAAACGAAGCAGCGATGGCAAAGGCGGAGTGGGGCGCTTTGAGCTGCCTTGTGTCGCCTCATCTGAAGAGGAGAACTTCAAACAGCGCGCTGACCACTGACGTGCACACGGGTTCTGTGAATAAGTCTCGGTCTTGTAATCCAAAGAATAAAACAGACATTCAGTGGAAACTATGATACAACAAACATCTGAGTGGTGAGATGTTCCACAGCATAAAGTCAAATATTGTATAGCTGGAGACATTCAAGTTTCTGTGGTCTACTATAGTATATTTCTTCATTGTCCCAATGCCCAGCATGATGTAGTAACTGGTCTTAGCCCAATCAGCATTAGTGCCTCAAATCCATCTTCATAAGAAAGTTTGTAGACGTTTTGTAGAATTAAAATGTATCATATATTATTTAACTAACTAACATTAGAGGAACCTATAATTAATTGAAATGCATTACGATTTAATGTGCTTGACATCTCACTATTGGATTGTGCAGTGATAAATAATGGCCACTAGATGTCAGCAGATCCTCATAATTGATGTATTTGCCCTGTGGTGCATTATTACTGTAACTTACAGTAAGAAAGCATTATGTACTCATAATTGTGTCTCTCTGTGTGCGTGTGTCTGCGTGTCTACATGTGTGCCAGTGTATTTTTATGTTTGTGCCTAATGTGTCACGTTTTAGTTTGATGAATGGGACCCGCGCTGACTTTTTTTTTTACGACTGTGTGTGAGTAAAAGAAAATAAGGCAGAGGGGAAAAGAAGCGGAGACGGAGAGACAGAGATAAATAGATAGTGACTCGCTCCATTATTCATGGAAGACATCCTTATTACCAAACCTCAACATCATTAACATATTCAACCAGCAACACCCAAGAGTTTACAGTCTGCGCCCGCCACCACACGAGTCCAACCTCCCGGATACTTAAAACATTTCCTTGAGGAGCGCGATTCCAAATAAGATTCACATCGTGGGAGTGCATGCATATGTCTGTGACGGAGAGAGGGAGAGGGAGAGAGAGAGAGAGAGAGAGAGAGAGAGCTCATGTGTGACAAAAACAGCTTTAACAGAAGACTGATGAGCAGCACCTAATGTGTTGAGTGTTTGCATACTCACACACTCATCTGGGGGTTGAATGAGAGAGCCCCCAGGCAGACACACAAGAGGACACACACACCCACAAAACACACATATTCTCAGTCCACGGTGATGGATATATCAGAGCAGTGTATGTGTCGTTCTAATTACATGCTGCATCCATCCTGCTCTCCTCTCATTAAATAATGACGTTTAATCTATGTCCCAGAGCCTCGTCTACAATACTGCTGTGATAAGGGCAAATGAAACAATGTGCACCTCTCAGCTCCACTGATAGCGAAGGTGAATCTGATTGAAGTGATGCGCACGGCTATGTATGTATGCATGCCTTTGCACTATGCATGCACATGAATACGAGTCAAACGGAGAGTCTTTACAGCCCTTGAACGCGGCAGTCGATCAATTTTAACCTTGAGCTCAAGGTTGCGCAAAGGGGAAGCGTTCTTTCATTCCAGGTGCAGAAAAACAAACTATTGTCAATTTAATAAACAGTTCAGGTAATATCTGTTTTTTGTTTTTTTTTTGTTTCATCATTCAGTGAGCAACTGTGATTGGAGTTTATGCTTCACATGGCACGAACAGCAGGGCACATGGAAACGAGATGGTTACCTCACTGAGAAGTTGGAGGTATGGCAGTGGTGTTAACAGTTTGTTTCACAGTGTTTTACACTGACAAAGCAAACTGCATTTGCTTTGACTACTTCATAATAAGAGTCAACTCCTACCGTCTCCCTGCAGTGCTCTTCATGCAAAGATGCAGAAGTAGGAATTGCTTTGCACGTGCTGCAGTCTCTGAACTGGTGGTAAATAACATTGGCCATCTTGTGACAATGCAGTGTCCTGCTGATGATGTGGATGGGATGATGCACTGGGACAAGCCTGATCCACAGAGGCCCCTGCCCTCAGCCCATAGGACCCAAAGGCCCCCACTAACAACATTCTGTTGCCAGACACCACAGGACACCCTCAGAAGACCCATGTCCATTTTCCGATGAGTCAGAAGTGTTTCGGAGGCACAAGGCAGACCTACATAATATTAGGAATTGTCAACGTACTACGTTAAGTACAGTTTGCTAATAATACTTAAATATTACTAATAGAAATATAAAAAGTAGTAACGGATTGTCTGTTATCATTTGGACATTTCAGTTTGAGTCAAACACACATTCCATCTTATTTCTAGAGACAGGTTGCTGGCATTTGTAAAAAAAAAAGACAAAGAGAGAATCAAATATTGTGAAGCAACAGCAACAATATCTGAATTTGTTTGCATATTCATAAGTGACTTCAGTCTGTCCGAGGACATGTGCCTATATTGTGTGTGTGTGTTCCTTTGCTTGCACCGTGCAGCTCCAACCGTCACATGGACAGCCTCCTTAATTATATTGGAAACAACTTAATTTACACCCACTGCTATTAGCGTACAGAAAGAACATTATATGCATGAGCAGGTGTGCAGGACTGCAGGTGTACATTGGTGTGACTAAATGTCTGACAAATGTTCTTGGTTGTCATTTGGCAGACAGAAGATTGTGCATAGATGAATAGATAACTAGACGCCGCGGATAGATATGCATCTTTCCTGCCTGTTTGTGTGCCGCGCTACAGCCTTAAAACCTGCGGCTGCCATACATAACATATGGCACGGGGAAGTGACAAGATTAACAATGAAGATGCCTTAGTTAAAACTAAACCAGAGCGGTTTAATGATGGAGTGTGAGGCGGTAAAAAGAAAAAGAAAGAAAAAAAAAAGAGGCAAGTTCTGTTGAGTGCTGCAGGGTGCTGCCAAGATGAGTGTGGTCATCAAGCTGAACCGCCCACACACACGCCCACACGCATACTGTAATACATATGGCGTTGCATGACCCTTCAGTGAGAGGAGAGCGATTACAGACACATTAAAGCTTTGATGAAAAGATCATAAATGCATATATAAGTATTGTAAATCCACAAACCCAGGCCACTTGCTGTGCATCCAGCAGACATATGTACATATTATTATTTCTCTTGCTCCTTTCTCTCCTCACACACACACACACACACTCTAGATTACACACTGTGTAGCGCCCGATGAGTGGTTTTGCAATTCGAATGAGCTTCCTTAGGAGCTTGGAGAAGCCTGACTGCAGAGGACAGTCTGAATACGTGGATTCTACCCACTGTGTTGCATCAGCTCAGCGCCGACATGCCGAGACAGAAAACTGTGTTTGCTGTCATGGCTGAACACGGACTGAATTCATACAACATACACCGCAGTGACAGAGAAATTGACAGAGTGAAACACGCTGCTCGGATTCATTCACTAGTAGGTTTAATATTGCGGGAGGGTGAAAGTGTGGGAAGAGTATCAGTGTGACCTCGCCGTTTCTAGGTAAGGCTGCTACTGTAGTGACATTTCTAAAAGTGTGCGGAGAGAATGGAAACAGAATCATGATTAAAATGCAAGTCACGCGTTTGCTCGTGTGTGCAGGGAATTGATGTGCTCCAAAATCTCTTAGATCTTCAAAACGAAACGTTTTTCCCTGGGGCAGTGAATATACTGTACACCCACCAGCCGTAACATTCAAACTACTGCCAGGAGAAGTGAATAACATTGACCATCTTGTGACAATTCAATGTTCTGCTGGGAAACTTTTGGACCTGGCATTCATGTGGATCATACATAGACATGTACCACCCACCTAGACCAGACCAGGCACCACCCCATAGCAATGACAGCCCTTGATGCAGCCTGAAGAAGGCACACACAGAAACGGTTCAGGAACAACTCAAAAAACGTGAAAAACAGCACAAGGTGACCTGGCCTCCAAATTTACTAGATCCCAAACTGATCAATGATTCTTGTGCCTCCAAGTCATGACTCATTAGCGTCACAACTGTTTTGGAGGCACCAGAGTGACCTACACAATATAAGGAATGTGGTCATAATGTTATGCCTGATCAGTGCATAGGGTATCACAGTTCATATATTAAGCATTGGGGCAAAGGAGCACAGACTGCACATGTGCCGTTGACAGGAGTGAGTCCAGATGCAATAGCTGATCTGCATGTCTGTAACCTTGCGATGAGTGAGCAAACCAACTTTCTCTGTCTTAACCTCCTCCCACATATGCTGAGTGCTCATTGTTCACTGCTCAGAAACTCTGAAAATAACCCAACTAAAGGTTATTACGCGACAAAGGTGACTATGTGACAAACATACTGACCATATGGCTGTCACTGAGAGAGTTGCAGTAACATTGGCAAGTACACAAACTAGACACAGCTGAAAGAAAAGAAAAAAAAAAAAAAAAGAGGCCCAGGATGGCATATAGACTGTACCTAGAGCATGTGTTTGTGTTGCAGTACATATAATAAAGCTGAAAAAGCACTTGGCTTGTCTAATTCAGTATGTTGACATGCACATTACTGCTTCAAATATGATACAGGTCAAGCACGGTCATATCCTACAGACTCATCCACAAGCTGTCTACACCTGGACTGCACCCTACACTCTGGCTCCTGGACTTTCTGACGGGCAGGCCCCAGTCTGTCAGGATTAGGAACAGGATCTCCGCTAACACTGGCATCCCGCAGGGTTGTGTCAACCCCATCCTATACACTCTGTTCGCCTACGACTGTGTGGCCTCCCACAAGGATAACCTGATGTTTGCAGACGACACCGCAAGTGATAGGATGTGGCCAGTCTGTGGCCAGTCTGTTTGGATGGTGTGAGGACAACAACCTCGCCCTCAACACGGACAATACCAAGGAGGTGATAGTGGACATGACGAAAAAGAGGAGTCCTCATCATCCATTGTTTATCCGGGAACTTGAAGTGGAAAGGGTGAGCAGCTTCAAGTACCGTAACTTCCGGACTATAAGCCGCTACTTTTGTCACTTGCTTTGGACCCTGCGGCTTATACAAGGGTGCGGCTTATTTTTACACCTAACGGTCACCAGGGGGCGCACTAACGTGGAAGCGCAAGAGCGAGGCAGACAGTTTGCGCCAGGTAACGAGAGCAAAACAAACCAAGTGAGCCCAAATACAGTACGAGAGGCAGAACAAGAGCAAGACAGTTTGCGCCAAGGAAGTTTTCATGCACACACCCTCATTATGGAAAACAAACGGAGCATATGATGCTGCTTTTAAGTTAAAGGCGATCGATCTGGCTGACTTTTCTGGTATAGTAGTTATTTTGATACAGTAAACGGCCGTGTAACTGCACCTTTACTGCCGTGTTACAGGCAAGTACTTTTAAAAACTAATTAAATTAAATTTAACGTTATTGCCTCGTCAAACGTTGTAAGCTTTGTTTTTGTTATACTGCACTACTACGGTACTATGACTGCAGGAAGTGCGCTAGGAGCACACCGTTGTACTGTTTGTGCACTGCATGAATGCTGTTTGTAATGTCAAAGATGTGAAGGTTTAATCGATTGATTGATTGATTGATTGATTGATTGAAAGATTTATTGTGTTTCTCAGATGTAAATAGCGCCTTGCGTTTCCAAACAGTCATTTCTGTCCCGACAATCACCTACACGGTAGAGGAGGGGATTGTCACCAGCGGTTTATAGTCGGCTTATATATGGAACAATCTGTATTTTCCCCAAAATTTAGCTGGTGCGGCTTATATTCCGGAAATTACGGTCCACATTACCGAAGACCTGAACTGGACAATGAACACCACACAGCTGGTCAAGAAGGCTCAACAGTGGATGTATCCTTGGCAACTTCTACGATGGCATCACACAGAGCATCTTGACCAGCTATTTGTGAAAATAGAATATGGTAGTCATAGGTATGGTTCCATAAGAGTATAATCAACAGAAAACAGATTGTTTTTGATAGCTTAGGGGAAATGTGGGATATGTCAATATTGTTTTTGGAGTCTTCATAGGACTGGCAACCTCACTGCTTTCTGAATATGTGTCTCAGTTGGGGTTCACAGTAAGACGGCCAATATCCAGCACTTTGCAAAGCCGAGAGAGATGCATGCATTTTTAAATATTATGAAAGACTTGGATATCAACAGGTTTCTGAAAATACTGCAATGAATAACTTTTTCAGAGAGGGTTGGAGGAATAACTGAACAGAGAAGGAAAAAAAGGCTGTGGAAAAGAGGTAGTATTCACACATGAAATAACAATAAAAAAAACAAATCAGATGCATATGAATAGGAATATATGTGAAATATAAATTTTGTGTAGCTATACAAACATGTTAGTATGAGTATTTGATTTTTCAGATTAAAGACAAAAACCTAAATGTGATGTACATTTCTGAATTTCTGCAAAATAGCATACACAGCACAAGAGTCAAAGGTAACCTCAGTGCCCTTTACATACATAGCATGATTTTATCTTGAGTAGCCCCTCATTTGCAATGGCTGTTTTTGTTATGTGTTTGAAGTTGGGTATCTTTGAATTGTGATATACTTACTGATATCTATTTTAGGACTTCCTCTCTGCAGACACTCACCCACACAAAGTTTTCTGCTTTCTCAGTCTGAATCACAGTGGTGCAGTGGGAGGCTCGTCTTCCTCTTTTTAATAATTGCAGCAATACTATAGTCTGATAAAACCATAGCCTCAGTGGAAAGAAAAGCTGTAAGCCAATAACAGTGCCAGCCCCTTAGTGCAGGTCCATTGATTTTAAAAAAGTGCCACGTTTGTTGTATTCAATGCAAGTCAGAGCTCTTCATTCTGCTTACTGGAGAGCATGTAAACAAGACACCTTATCCTACAATTTTATTTTGCTACTTGTTCTATAAGTGCTGCTCTGGGACTGAATTGATTTCAGTGGCGAAAAAGAAACGGGCTCATGTAATCACTGCAAAGAAAGAGATTTTTTACAAAAGGCAGAGAGAACCGTCAGATTGAAATTCAATTGTTGTTGTGAACAATGCCTGTGATCAGGAAGCATCAAACAGATTAAATAAGAAAAGCAAAAGAGTAGATGGCAGAAAGCTTAACTTGTCTGGGACTTTATTTGACGTCAGAAGAGAAGTCATTACTGAACCATTTGGACAGTTTGGAGGCTTCATCAGCCATCTGAGTGCTGAGCTTCCAGTCAGTTTGCCCTTTTCTGTCCTCTGTCTGCATCGATTGGGATCTTTTCACTGCCAAATACTTACGGTTAACAACTGGGAAACATTTACATACACATGAAAACTGCTCTAAAGTCAGCGCCATGCAGAATTTCCACCATGTTTCATAGTCATAGGGAGAATATGTGAGGCTATGGCCCGTTTCTCTAAAGAACGTGTCAAGCAATCACAAGCTTGACATGAACGTGGTCATGGCACAATAAGAAAAAAATTGACTCTCAATGTGACTCTCATGTATGACAAACACACCATTGTAGTACTATCAGTTAAGATTACGTTACATTGACATACTCACTGAAACTGATCTGACCAAATAGTTGAAGTGATCTGATCATTAGATATCAACACTTAACTTTCCTTTAGTTGTGAATCTTAAATATACAGAGCAAAACGTTAAAGAAAAGGTCACTAGACACAGGATAATGAATCATTTTGTGACTTTTTTTGTGCAGTGCCACTAGAGGGGTCCCACTTGCAGTTCTGGAAGTATTGCAGAATGAAATTTGGTTCAGATATCCTTATCCCCCTCAGGAAGATTTAAAGTCACCAGAAAATACACTCTGCTTTCACACCAAAACATTAGGGTCATCAGTGAAAAAAAATGTCTTCTGATATATCAGTCCTGCACAAAGTCATCTTTTATGACTGTTATAATGTTCAATTTATGTTCAGCAGCAATCAGAAAGGTAATAGTAATAGTTAACTGTGTGATTATTTTGGATGTAGGATGTAGTTAGTGGTGCTGTTTTACAGGACTGAATTAAACACTAAATTGTTTCTGTTATTTAGCCTAGCCTAGCCTAGACCTAAAAAAAGTCTTTGTTAGAAGTATTGCAGATGGCTTCAAATGAATATTTTTGAAAGTCGTCATAATATATGTATATAACATTATTTTGTGTTTCTGAATTCTTTGTTAAGCCATAAGAAACTAAGAAACAGCCAACTGAAGCCATTTTTCAACTTAATAGCGCATGGACTGGAGGACTCCATTCATTTTCACAAACACTCTAACCATATGGTCCCAGCACGGGGTGGACAAACACTGGCAAGCAAACAGGTTGGGAACAAGTGAAGCATAATTCAGTGTAAGACAATTGTGGTCAAGTTAGATAAATTCAGTAATGAAAAATATCCTATAGCGTGCACTGATGTCACTGTGCCTAAAAATACAAATGAAACACAGCACACATGGCAGTCAGTCTACCAGTATATCAATACAGCCTCACCACCCCTTCTGCTCCAGATCCTTTCTAAATTATACATATACATCAGATCAGTCTACAGAAAAAGGAGTAAGGAGTTGTATTTTCATTATACAATTTGAATAATGTATACCTCATCATTACATTGCAGGCATGATAATAATGTATAGACAGACAGACAGGTAGACGGATAGACAGATAGACAGATAGACAGATAGACAGATAGATAGATAGATAGATAGATAGATAGATAGATAGATAGATAGATAGATAGATAGATAGATAGATAGATAGAATACTGACAGCAGTCAATAAACGACTTCACCGTACGGCCTGCGGTAACAGAGGAGGAGGCTGCAAATCAACAATTTACTAGTGAATTTCATTGTCAGAGTTATTAGAATCCAGCTACCTTACTCCATCTAATAACTTATGTGGAGTACTATTAAAAGCTACCGATAATGCTGAGTTGTCAAGAATATAGATTTCACTGTTGCAAAGCATTATTTTCTATGTTGACTTGACTTTCATCACATAACAGTAAAAGATCTGAAGTTATGCAACCCCCAGCTAACATTTAATCTGTAAAGGTGGGTTTTTTAACATGCATTTAAGGAACTGTGTACATTTAGCACTGTCTAATATTTTAGCTGCTTGGTAATGAAAAGCATGGTGATCTGTGAAACCTTATTCAGCATGTGAATGCACCACATTGCATATCATATATGACCATCTTATGACAATGCAATGTTCTGCAGGAAAATGTCACAGTTATTAATAGAAAGTGGATCAGCTGGACTCTGTTTCCAACCCTTTAAGATTAGCACACAACCAAAGGAAATATAAATTACACTACATGAAATTAATTAGTTTTATTTTATAGTATTATATTATTTTATGTACATGAATAATGCATGAATGATGAATTAATTAATTTTCAGTATTGAAGCAGATTCTAATATTCATCAACAGCATAAAATGTTCATACTGGAGTATGCCAAAATCAAGCTCAGTATGTCATCAGGACTAGATGGCTTAGAGCTTGAAGCTGGAGAAGGATGGTTGTCTTCTTTCTGTCTTTGGGGGCCAGAGACTTTGTTGATTTTGATGTTGTTGACATCAGTGGTGTGTCTTTGCTGGGTGTGATGCCCGCTAGACCGAGGATGGTGAGGACGACGTCTCCAGCGTGGGCCATGGAATCTGCCTCTGTGTTGTCTCTGTGGCCTCGGTGTTTGTTGGTAGTTGAAACTGTCGTACCACTGGGGCTGCCTCAGATGACTCTGGCAGTGACAACAGATGTGTTCTCTTGGCCACTGCTGTGCAACCTCTGCATGTGAAGGGCGTGGGTAGTAGGTTGCCTGTGGGCGTCTTTGGTGATGGGCAGCTCTGTTATGCCTCGCATGGATGGGTGTTTGGTACCTCGGATGGCGCTGCAGGGCCCCACCATGAGAGAAGTTGTGGTTATCCCAATTCCTCTGACGGCAGGGCTTGAATCTGCGCGTCGCCTTCACCACTTGTTGTGAAGTGGCCTTCCCAGCGTTGGGATCTTCTTGAGAATCCCCTGGATAGGAGATTCTGCGGTAGTGGGCAGAGAAGGTTCTAGTTGTATCCATCACCTTAGTAGTGGTGCTTCCTGGAACTTTGCCCTGAGTGTTTCTAGTACTAGCTTGTGTCATGGACACATCATCTTCATCTCGAAGTGAATCAAAGATTCTGCGGTACTGGGCAAGAAGGTGGTACCTGCAATGTGCACGCAGTGCCCAGATACCAGAGGAATCCTTTGTGGAGAATGAAGATGGTGGTCTTCTTCTAGTGATGGTCATGCCCAAGTTTTTATCTTGACATGTTCCAACATGATCATGTATCATGGGTTCATCATCAAGTGAAGCAGAGATTCTCCGGTAGTGGGCAAGCAGTTGGTACCTGCGATGTTTACGGAATGCCCACATACCAGAGGAATCCTTGTTGAGAAGAGAACTGGAGTATCTTCGATGTGAAGTAGTAGTTCTTCTCTCCTCTTCTACCAGAGGTCCAGTGGTGGTGCAGCTGACCTCCAGCTCTGGTGCAGTAGGGTTGGTGCTGCCAGAGTCTTTGCACTGTGATGTTCCAGCATCATCTTGTGTCGTGGATACGTCATCAGTGAAATCCAAAATTCTTCGGTAGTGGGCAAGAAGTTGGTACCTGCGATTTTTACGCATTGCCAACATACCAGAATTCTTCTTCTTGGGAGCTGAATCCGGATTACGACGGTAGTTGGTGGTCTTCCTACTCGTCGCGTTCATCAACGGTGCTCCAGATGTCCCAGTGTCAGACAGTGTTGTATAGTAACGAAGTAAAAATACTTCGTTACTATACTTAAGTAGTTTTTTTTTATATTTGTACTTTACTTTACTACTTTTATTTCTGACGACTTTTACTTTTACTTCACTACATTTTCCGAAAAAAATCAATACTTTTACTCCATTACATTTACCTGAGCATCCTCGTTACTCGTTACAAAATAAGAAGGAACGTGATAGCCAATGGACAATCTTCGTTTTGTTGTAGTGGGACCAGTAGCCAATGATGTTGGAGATACAGACCGCAAGACGTTATCGTTGGTTTACCCCGTTGTGCGGCGGAGGAAATCAGCGGCCAGCGGGTACATTTCAAATTAATGGTCGCATTATCATGTCAGTAGTCTCAGACAAGTCGGGTCTCTAATGTTATTTGAAGAGAAGGAGGAAGACAGAGAAGCCTAAAATGTCAGAGATGGAGGTGACTGAATCGGCGACTGAACCTGAACCTGCTGCTGAAACAACCAGCATAGACGACAACGACGACGACGATGAACACCCGTGGCCATACCTGCGGGGAATGTTCAGCTACATGATTGAACATTCCCCGCAGACCCGGTCTGTAAGGATATGTTTGTGTATTTTTGTATATGGTTGGGTTTATGTAAGGAGGCGTTGAAGCTCCTTTAAGTGTCATGTGACACTTTGCAAATTAAACAAAACTTAAAAACTAAATTAAACAGGAATAAAGAAAATGTTACAACTCAAATTTCTGATTGCATTTTATTAACAGTACTTTTTACTTTTGATACTTAAGTACAGTAAATACTAGCTACTTTTTTACTTTTACTCAAGTAATATTCTAGCAGGCTACTTTCACTTTTACTTGAGTAATTTTCCAGTAAGGTACTTTTACTTTTACTCAAGTATGGCTTTTGGGTACTTTATACAACACTGGTGTCAGAGTCACTGGGAATCATAGAGGAAATCCAGCGGTGGTGGGAAAGGAGTTGGTATCTGCGCAATTTGCGCAGTTCCCACAAACTGCAGGATTTTCCTAAATACAGAGTACTGCTGCGAGTTTGAACTTGTGTAGCTTCCATGTTGTCGAGGGTCAACCGTGCTCTAATGAGAAGTAGGCTTTCCAGACGATACGAAATGATTTCTGATATTTCTTAAGTCCTATTTATACTTTTCTGACATCAAAGACACTCTAGTGGCTTTGATGTCAGACCAAGTTGTCTGGCTTTGATGTTGCCATGACATCATGGCATTCCGTGCCACAGCAACAGGAAAGTCATGTGACTTGAAATTCTAGATTAGCAATCTGTGAAAAATGACAAATAAAAAGACATACATTGTAACAATACAATGTTGTACTGGGACATTTTTGGACCCGGCATTTGTGTGGATGCTACTTAGACATGACCCACCCACCTTGACACGGGACCCCCACTCTATAGCAATGACACTCCTTGATAGCAGCAGTCATCATCCCCAAATATCCGTGGGATATATGACAGGCCTGATCCACAGAGGCCCTTCCCCTTAACCTACTGGACCCAAAGGCCCCCACACACCACAGGACACCCTCAGAAGGTCCATGTCCATTCTTTGATGAGTCACAACTGTTTGGAAAGCGCAAGGGACACCTGCACCATATTAGGAAGGTGGTCATAATGTTATGTCTGATCACTGTTCATCACTACTCTGGGTCAACACCACTGATTGATGTCAGATACTTCTGTATCCATGAGTGTAAAGAAGAAGCAGTTAGCACAGAAATAACTGCAAACTAGACACTTTAATGAGGAGCTCTGATGATGATTTCTATAGAATAACTGCCATACGAAATCAGCATGAGGATAGTTTATGAGAGACATGGAATATGCAAAAAGACAGGATGCCGAGTAGTTTCGCTGCCATTAAATGGAGCAAGTTGCAGGATTCACAGGGAAGTAACAATTGATTAATTAATTGATCTTGTGTGACAACCCCTTATTTAGCTCTCTACTGGAAGTACACAATCAAGCTGATTTCTAGGAATAATGTTTTAAGAAAGGAGGTATGCTTCACATTTTAGTAGTCCAAAAAAAAAAAAAAAAAAAAAAAATTATACAACACTTTACGAAGCAGATGCTATGCACATGACTACCACGGGAATTAATCAGATGATGAAAGACAATTTTATGAGCACAATTATAATCTCTGCAAGTTCTAAAAGCTAACATTTAGAACTGTATCAACCAGGTGCAGAACTGCACAGGTGGAAGCATTTCATTTTGCCACGCAGTTCAACCCAATATTAAAAAAGCTAAAATATGGATGCATATCTAAACAACACAGCTGGACATGGCAACCTCATAAACCAGACACAGGAAGACACAAGTGCTTCTAGATCAGCTGGATGCAACTTCTATGAAACACAGTATGGGTCCTACCAATAATTTTACCTGAATTTCAAGATCCACAAGTACAGCAGGCCCAGGGTGGAGGACATCAGGAGACGACATGACAAAAAGCAAAGCAAAGAGACAATTAGCATATGAACAACAAGTAATAGCATTTTAAAACTGCTGAACCAAACCTAATAAAATATTTTGTGCGAATTATTACATATGATTAAACTGAGGGCATAAAACAGACAAGAGGATGACATAGGAGCTGGTTTTCTTTCAATCCAACCAGTCCAGCTGCTGAAAGCCCTTTGTCTCCTCTGTTTCAGACTAATTAGCTGATTTCTCCTGTAGGAACAGAGGCTGACAGGGTCTGGTCCATGCCAGGGTGAGATAATGCCTGTGCCAGATCATTCTGGCATGGCAGCATGAGAGAGCCTGGCCTGTGGTCAGACCCGCGATGAGGTGAAAAGGGCTTTGTTTTATTAGCAGATAGAGTGTGAACATCTTCATGCACGATGACTAGGAAAATACACAACTAATTATTTTAAAAAAACTTGGAAAAGTAATATTACATAGATGTGGGGATGGTACAAAAGCATAAAAAACAGGGGCCGTAAGATGAGGCGAACTGTAGCCAATTTCATCAATGATTTGTTTATCGTCAACACCTGCTTGTGTGTATCTTCGTGTGTGGGCAGAATGAGTAATGAAAGTCAGGCTCCACACAGGATCCCCTCCCTCCTTAGCAAGGGATGAAAAGCAACAACAAAAAAAATACACAAAACAATTCTTTCAGAGTGAAGGTGAATATAAAACTCTGGAGACTGAATGACTTTGCGCGGAACGTGGAAAAGAGACGCCGTGGGAGGAGGAGGAGGACAAAGAGAGAAAGGGTAGAGCGCTGGTATTAAGACCCACTGGTGGCTTTGCATTCATGGAGCTTGAAAAGAAAAGGGCTGTTTTTGGAACTTGTCAGGTAAAGACAGTGCAGAGGAGACAACAGAGCACAACTATAAACACCCACTGGCAGTTCAGCGTGAATAGCAAACACATCTACTTTGAGACCTGTCAAGAGCTAAGAAACTACTCTCGCCTGAAAGCCTCTAATTCCTCCTCTTAACTTCACGCCTTAGCAGGTGGTTGTCTTTCCATGGTGTGTGATACCAGTGCAGAAATACATTTATGTATCTTTGCAAATGTGGGACTATTAAGCGGCGTGGGGAGTCTCAACCCTTAGCCGCATGCTGCCGCTGGAGTTTAAGCATGTCTTAGAAGCTCAGAGGAGAAATCTATGTTATCAACTGATTTAGAAAGAATAATTTGTCTTCATTTTGTTGCAATCCAAAGTCCACACACTCTAAAAAGCAGAGGCTTTAGTGAGGCGAGCTGAAATCCCAGCATGCAAACAAACAGTGAGAAATGGTTTTGGTGTCCTCCAGAAGCCGGGTCAGAAGTTGCACGCAAACACACACATGGTGGCTGTCCTCGTGAAAAGGAAAAAAGAAAAAAAGAAACACACACAATGTGATTAACAGTCAGTGCTCTCCTCTGTCTGGTGGGACAGCACAGCATGGCCTCTCTCCTGCTGTTTGTCTCTAATCTGTTTTTTATCTCTCTGAGCTGTGTTTCTGTGTCTATCCTCGGTTTAAGTCCCTGTTTCCCTGCCATGTCCTCTATCCATCCTTAACTCTCCTCTCTGTTCTCTCTCTTTGTGTGTGTCACACTCCAAATTGCACTGACTATAGATTGCCTCATTTCTTAATAATACAGTGGGTTGTTTTATTCATTGTATTTATGGGCTGTTCCATCCTTCGACCTCGAACGTCTTAGACCCTGCCCACATACATCTCAGTTCGAATGTTGTGATTGAATCTTTCTTGGTGAATGGGCCAACTATAGCCACTTGAGACTGGAATGAATCCAATTCACCCACAGTCAATAGCAGACAAAACCTTAACTGAGTGAGCCTCTCCTCTTCTCCTCCCCTCTCTTTTCCCTCTTTGTCCCTTTTCTTTTCACCTGGCTCTGTAGCAGTCGAGATCGTCTGTCGTAGTCAGGTGTAGCGGGGGTTTGTGCACGGCCTTGACTTTGTGAGCTTTACCCAACTACTGCTCGTGGTGTTGCATTCAATTCAGTTCAATTCAATTCAATTCAGTTCGAGCACTTTATATATCCCTGCGGGGCAATTTAAAAAGAAACAAACAAACAAACAATCAAAAAAAACAACAACAGACAAATGAGATCAAAGTGCAAATGACCATGAGTAGTGTCCACATTAACAACAGATGTGCTTCGAACCGAGCATCAGTTCGAAGCAAGGAGGGGTCAGAGTTCAGGAGCTAGACTACTGTGGGGACATACATATTACGTCCTTTGTTTGAGTGGCTTCCTTCAGGAAACAAACAAATAATATGTGTAATATGTGTGATTGCTCTTACGGGATCCTTTGAGCGGTTCTGATTGCTGTTCACAAAAAGTGGACAGAACTCCTAACAGGATGTTCAATGATTTTGCCGCATTTTGTGCGTGTGTGTTATGTTGCAGTGACCGGTTTTGCAGGCTAATGGAATAAAACCAACAGATAAAAGAGAACGTGAACGCACTTTTATTAAAAGAATGATAAAAGGTCATGAGAATATGTGTGCTCACTTCAAAGGATCTCAACTTCCTGAGAAGATATTGTCTCTGATGACATCTTCTAAGGATCTCATCGATGTTGGGGAGAACTTCAGAGAGCTATCGGAAATGGATGCCAGATACTTTTAGTATACTTGTGTTCTTCCGCAGTCTCCACCGGCTGCCCTTGTATGGTGGTGGTGACTGCCTCTGCCAACTTTGTTTTGTTTGCACTGAGCAGGGGACGGGTGTCCTCACACCAGGTAACAAAATCCTGTAAAATACTGCTGTGATGGCGTGTTGGGGCAGAGAGTAGAGAAAGAAGGACTGTGTCATCTGCAAATTTCACCAAATGGCTATTTGGCAATTTGTAGACCCGCAGTCGCCAGTGTAAAGGACAAAGGTTTGAGTAAGAGCAAGTGTTTTAAGGCCTAACAACCTGCCTACCACGATTCATAAAAAAATACTGGAGTGGAAAATAAAGGAGCAGGTGGCAGGAGAAATGAGGGAATGATGTGGAAAAGAGGGAAAGGAATTGTCCTCAAGATAAATTGCCTGGCAGTGTCAAAAAATCAAAGGAAATCCATTCATTGAAGCAACTAGATTAAACATAATAACCCATCTGCGCACAGAGTTCAGAAAAAACAAAACAATGAATAATGAATGAATTTGATCAGGATGCGGAAAAAATAACCAGTAAGCTTTGAATACAGTGAACGTTTAGATGGATAGCGATCCCGCAAACTGGTTGTCACAAGAAAAAGAAAAAAATCAGCAAAAGCAGAGAGCTTTAGTGGCTGAAGGACATGTGAAGTTCTGTCCCAGTTTGAAGGACAGAAGATGGGGGTCAGCCTGTGTGTTGTCGCTCTGTCTAGGGAGGACGGTGGAAAAGGCAGCGGCAGAGAGATCGAACCACTGATGGGACACCAGAGAGCGGCGCCGGCCCTTAGGCCCTGACAGAAGAAGGGCTGGGAGGGAGGACAGCTGTCCAGTTTTAGATCAGCTATAAGAGGACATGAGTAGAATTGAGGGAACAGGACCAAGGGCTGGACACAGAGGTATTAGGTTTGCATAAAATCCATTTGAAAAGAGCTGCTTTGCAGTATGTGCAGACTTCTAATATTCAAACTGTAAACCTTGTTTAAACTGTAATTTATTTTGTGCAGTGTCAGCTCAGTGTGCTGTTTGAATGTCAGTGTCAGCTGAATGTACATAAGTGAAACTCACTAATAAAATGTGACTCATTTACAGAGTAAGCCCATTACACACACAGAGAAACTCATTTTAATTGATCAGCTGGAATGGTTAGGATTTGCACCTCCAAAGTCATTATAGGCCAGCCTTGCCACTTATGCAGTCATCTTAGTACCGTGGCAAGTTATTTTAAGAGTAGAAGACCAGACTAAAACTAAATGAACCAGGAGGGAGCCATTAGCGCAGGTTCAGTGTTTATCAGGTCATACAATAGAAGCTGAATGTATAGAGTCAATAGCCAAAAAAAGTTCAGTCACACCGCAAAATAAAGAATAATTTAATTTTACCATCTATTTCCTCTCTCCTCTCTAATGTCCATAGTACCACCAGTGTTAATTCTGTTAATGAAGACGATAACGGAAAATATTCATCAACAAACATTTTTTCAGAAGTTGACAAGCTAAAACTAATATCTGATGATGAGAACCATGACAAAACGCGTGCCTTTTTCTGTTAACGAGACGAGACGGCACCAGAATGTTGTTTGTCGTGATAAAATGAATATCGGACATTCAAAATACATGATCTCTCTGTACGCATTGACTGTCTTTCAAAATGTGCGCCCCAGTCATTTGATCTGATCTCAGGCAGTCTATAGTAGCTTACCAAAACTAGCAAGCTACCATAGACTGTATAAAGATTATGATATCTGGAGGTGCATCACTCTGTTTATGCGGCCTCCATTGCTGAAAGAAGCTAACGATGAAGTTAAATAAGTCTCATCTAAGTAATTTTCAAGTTGCTTATTTATAAGCCCAAATCCAATGGAATACAGTAAACCATTCAAGCTGCAAGTCTCCAATTAATTGTTTCAGATTTGAAATGTTATTTTGCTTCAGAGTGTGCACGATCTTAATGGGTTCACCTCATTATGTTTGTATTTGCATTACCATAACAATAGTACTATGCTCTCAAATGCACCGTTATCTCAGGAATATGTGTTCAGCCTTAGCACTGCTTTAATTTGAAGTTTCAGAGAAAAACAAAAACATTTTCTATTTTTTTTTCTAAAGACGACACATAAAATAGCTGCCAAAATGAATGCCGTTAGTCACAGTTTGACTAAATCTACAACTAAAAGTTGACAATGCAATGACGTTTAGTCAACAAAAACTAGACTAAAGCTGAAAAATGAGACTAAATCAGAAATGTCTGTCAAATGTACAGTTCACATGGACAGTGATACTGCAGACAGTAACATACATAGACCACGGTTTGGTTAACCTCACCCATTTAGGCATCATCCCAACAAATCAAATGCCTGGTTCCATCATAGAGGGAACACACGGGGAGTCACCACTCTCAGTCAATGAAATACAAAGCCCATAGAGAAACTAACCTACCTGGAACTACAAAACGCAAGTACTGCATTTGGGAAGGTTGTCATGCTAACTCCTATTCAGCTTGGAAAATAATAAGCTGTTTGAGGAAATTATAGTTGACGTAAATCTTGATTAAAAAAAAAAAATTCAATTTAATTTCAGCTTCTAACGATGCCATTTGCCACATTTGACTGGTTGACTATGATTCACTGACGTGCGTGCTAACTGACAGGCCGCCGTCGATAATCACCCAACTGTGTGCAGTCTAGATGGGTATTAAGATTCAGCGCTGATGGTGGCTGCTCATCATAATTTGTCAGATAAATAACTTTCTTTGAAATTACAGCAGAAGCTCAGTATTAATATTCTTTGGAAAGAAAAAAAAACACACAAAAAAAGCAGCATGACACCGAAAGTTTGGAAACAGGATGTCAACGCTTTCATCACTCAATCTTAATTTACTGCTGTCAGACTTTTTGAAATGGCCCCGTTTCATCAAAACATATTAAATGTCATTTGAAAGTCAGTTTTCATAATTATATCTGATTGTTCATATGCATATCAAGATCTAAGGAGCGCATTAGAATATTACCTGTCATCCAATTGACAGTATTAAAAATAGATTTTAAATGTGACAGTGAGAAGGAATAATGAACTCAATTTGTCAGACAATAGGCATATCACTCGCGCTGCATGAATGTAATGTGACACGAAAATTTATAGTCATGTACATGCATAGTATTTAAAGTCTCTGTGTGCAAAAGTCTTCATCTACCAGTATTTATAAAGAGATCCGACTTCAGCTCCTCCCAACGTTCTCTCGTGCATTACATTTGCACTAAAAGCAAAAGGTTGCGGCTAAGTTTCAGTGCAGGGTCACAAGTAAAGGAAGCACGAGACACAATGAGGGTGCTTTTAAGGATTCAATATCTGCACTTTTACCCATTTTCATCACCTTACTGACAGCCCAGATGTCAGCCATAACATATTCACGGTGACAAAGTTGTGAAAGCAGCTATCTCAATGACTGACTTCTCTTCACTGTTTGCCTGTCACCGACTCTTCATGGGGGAAAAGAAAAAAAAAAAGTGTTGGAGGTTAGAGATCTGTTTACTGAAGCCGGAGCCTTAATAGTTCACATTATGACGGTGACGGTGTGAGCTGTGCAGAAGATGATGGAGAATGTCAACAAGCTGAGCAATACGACGAGTTATCAGACTGAGCTAAACACATCAGCAGGCTGAGTGATGAAGCTCTGTTCCACTTGAATGTGTGTCCTTCAAAAAGTTCCATTTGGAGGCTTAAGTGAATGTAAGAGGACTTATTATGGAGTGACGAAACGCACTTCACAGTCTTTTCCACCAGCAGACAAGCACTCATCACGAGGCCCCTTCTCATCGCTCTGACAAAGAGAAGCAGACCGGTTCAGCCCCAGTTTCAGGCGTGAGAACTTTCACTCTGCTTGCTATCCACGTATCTACTCTTTTTTTCAAATGAACAATGCGAGTAAGTAAACTTTCAGTGGTAAAAAGTGGACTGAGAGTGGACCCAGTAGCATTACAGAATTACTCACATACTTTACAAAAGTGACAGAAATCACTAACCCATGGGGTCGTTTTAAAATATCTGAACTGAAAACCATTTTGTTAACTTTCCAACGCACAGTGTACAATCAGTTCCTCTAACTGTCACAAATAGAGGCTCACAAATATTAGCATCTAAATTAAAACTTCAGATTGTGGCAGTGAATGACGCTCCTCTAAAGTCACTGACTTGTCACCATGTTGTTCATTGCAGACGGAAACATGGATTGTGTTACTTAGATCCTACTTATTTCACTCCGTGTTTCCAATCCGTGCACTCCTTCACCTACAATTTCAAATGAATACTGCAGGTAAGGAAATTTACAGAGGTGTGAATTAACTCAGACCCTAAATGTAAAAAAGCAGCCCAGTTGAGCCTAAGTTTCAAATATGGGCAGCTTGGTGGGAGAAATTACCTTGTAGAATGAGAGTGGACCCACTGGCATTGCAAAATTACTCACATACTTTAAAATGACAGACAAATCACTAAAGTTTTAGTATTTTTTCAAAAATAAAAATATATATATATATATATATATATATCTGAACTGAATACCATTTTGTTAAGTTTCCAAAGCACAGAGTCCTGTTGGCATGTGATTCATTACCAAGCAAGAATGTTGACTGTGCTGGACAAAGCGGATAAATCTGATTCCACTCGTCGTGTTTTCTATTAATGTATCGTTAACTGGCATGAGTAAATCATCCAGTAAAAGTATATCGGAGGATCTGCTGGCAAAAATGCAATATCCAATTCTTATTCGTGTTTTCATATCCCCCTGACACTTTGCTTTTTCTTCTGTGTTAACTCAGAATGATCCCTTCACATCTCCAGACGGAGCAGGTCCTCCTCCACTGGGCCTGTCATGTCGAGCTGCCACGTTTCTACAGCAACCCCAGATCAGACAGACTCAGCTCTGACACTGACAAATCCTCCGCACTGGTCCTTTGAATGCGATTCTAATAAAGCTATGTAATTGGTTACGTTTATTTCAAGTTTTATTTATCACCTTTAAAGTTATGAATCTGGTTGATGTAGTGTCCAGTGGGCTTTTAAAAGGGCACATTATGGACGTCATTTAACTTTTTCTAATGGCGCTAGTGCCGCCTAGAATGAAGACGCTACGAACAGATACTAGTTGTACTTGGAATTTGAAGTAAGTAAATTAAAAGAAATCGGAAACTGATTAACTTAGGTCCTAGCAATAAAATAAAATAATATAACATAAAGTAGGAAAGAATCGAACACATAATTTAACAGCCTCTTTTTCTGCAGAAAGACTGGTGTGTGTTATGGTGTAAGTAAAAATCTTTATTTCTTCACATAGCATTTGAAAGCTGAGCTGGTCCAAATGGTAAAAAGGAGATTTTTTACCAGTATGATACTATCTGCCTGAAAGCAGGCCTTGAAATGTTTTGCATTGGAAGGCTGTGGAAACTACATAGCTGTGACTAGTTGCAGGGCTATGTAACCTCATCCAGTATTTTTTGTGCATTTGTTCCCCCCTGCATCAGTTGAAACATCCCACATTATGAAATCCAAATGCCGTGTTATGCTGATTACAACTGAGCCTGGCTACGTCAGGCTACATATCATCAGCACCTCACAGGCTTTTAAAGGTGCGAACACAAATGCATGCACCTGCACACAACAGGCAGATGATCCTTTCAAGCAGTAAAAACGCGCTTACGTGATCAAATTTTACAGCACACAATCCCGTGTGCCACCAGTCAGTTCGATAAAGCGGTACTTTCACACCATTTCACAGGTTATGTTCAATGGGACATAACAATTGCAATTCCCAAACTGCAAATTGCAGTTTACGGCTAATCTGAATATTACGCATATTACAAAGCCACCGACGAATGTCCAAGTTAATCTTCCTTGAACTCAACAGCGAGGGGCGTTAAGTTCAAATCTGACTGCTGCAGCACAAAATCTAGGAAGTGGCAAGTGTGGTTTTAAAATGCATGGGTCAAAACCTAACATCTTAGCCATTCTCTGTCCTGATGTGATATGTCATTGTCAAATCTTCTTTATTTTTATAGGCCTAACCACTATTTGAGGGCAAACCAATGATGCAAGATGACACTTTTGCTTGGATTCCCGCTGTTCTTCAGGAGTCTGTTGTCTATATATTTAGAACAGCCACAAATGTGAAACCCTACCATTGTTGAAAGTAAAAATAATATTGTGACACAGTGAGTATTATGAAGTATGAACTGTTAAGGAAACCAGTTGGCAGTGCAGCTAAAGAAGAATGTGTACTTGTGTCTCATTATTCTTATCATCGCTGGCTGGTTGTTGTTTTGCCTTGGCCCTTTTGCTCCTTTATATTAATTATTCCCGGCGAATATTTAGAAAGAGCAGAAAACCTTCTGGAATAGCAGATGCTCTGTATTCATTCGTTTCTTTTCCTCCGTCTCTGCTGGCGGAGGGCACAGGCAGCACTTACCTACAAGAGAGAGAAAAGAGAGCAGAAGGAAAAGAAACATGAGATTCAGATGAATTCATTTGTCAGAATTTCTTACAAACATCATCCACACAGTGATATCGTCAACATATTAACATCAAAGTCGGCAGTATCACCGGCGCCGAAGTTTTAAAAGAGACACCTCTTAATGTCTGTGTTTATGAGTCAGCCTGACTATTCTTTTATAGAGAGGCAAGTGACAGAGGCAGTGGCTTTCAAAAGACGAGCAAGAAAAGCCTTTGGGGGACAGAGAAAATCTAATCTCATCATGGCTGCTGATCTATATCTAAGAGCAGGAAAGGAAAAGATAAGGATATAATTTAGCTCCAACAAAGTTCACATAATGACTGTGGCCCAGTGAGGAAGTCGGTGAATCTCAATAATCTGAACCGTGCCTGATAAATGAGTAATTTTATATAATTTTTTAGCCCAGTGCGCAGGGAAAATGGCAGACAAAGCATTCATTTCACACTTCATACGCCATATATTCTTTTATCACTTTCGGGCGATGGTTCATCAGATGCAGACGGAGCGGTTAGGCTGGCAGAGATACTTTGATCTGCTCATCAAAATACTTCAGAGCCCATCATTAAGTATGCGCATTCAGTTTATCACCGCAGTGTACTCGGTAAATAAAGAATGATGAGAGGTGTCAGGTTTATTTTTTTTTTCTTTTTAATTCAAAGCGTAAGAAGACGGAAAAAAGGTGAAATGTCATTCTTATATACCTCTGATAAATTATTTACTGTGGATCAATAGTGGCACCACTCAAATAACTTGAACAAGCAATTAAGTTTTTTTGAATAAAACTAGAGCATTAATAGAATATTTGTCTTTCGGTTTTTAATCACCGCCATCTCTCCTTTCAGTCCTGCTCTCCAAGCAAGGACCTCCGTTCTCCTGGAAGAGCTGTTCAGTGCTAAGGATGATTGAGGATCTGCAGGAGTTGATGACATTCGCCCAGAACCTGCACTTTCCGCAGTCCCCACCCACCATGACAGCCTCTCAGTGTAGTGCCAATGTTCGGTCAGTGCGGCACATAAAAGCCCGGCTTCACATTTGCATTTAGAGAGCAGTGTGGCTGATTTCCTTTGGAGGATGGAAGAAGTGAAAAAGCCAGAAAGTCATTTTACCTCGTGAACTCTGTCACCGAGTGCCCCGCTCCCCTCCTCGACCGAGCAAGCGTCGGCCCACAGGATTTCACCGGGATGGCAGACGCCCAGCCCCTGACAACTAAACCCATGTCGAGCCTGTCAACAGCCCTGACATGGAGGAATCAGTTTTCACCTCACATACACTCCAAGATAATTGCACATCATTAACCAGGTAGAGGGCTTTAAATGTGCCGAGATGAAAAGAGGTTGCCGTCCAAAGAGGGAGGGAGTTGAGATCGAGGTTGAGGGTCGAGGCAGATAAACACGTTGCGGTGAGTTTGTACTTGGCGAAGCAAAAGGGCTTTTGTCAAGAAAGATTTATGCTTCTTTAGAATTTACCACGATCCCAACCTTTAACTGACAATTACAAAAAGTATATTAGCTTGACAAAGTAACCAAACTGTGGACTTTCATTCAGATTCAGCTGAAGCATGAAATTGCAAGACAAGGTTAAAGTAGATGATAAAAGAAGGCATTTTGACTGACTTAAAATTGGTAAAGACTTAATATAAAGGAGAAAGCTGACATTCCCTGCATGAGTTGCAACAGCTAATGTGATTTTTTAGCCACGGACGACTATATATAAATGATGCAGACACTGGGTCTAAGAAGTGGAGTAATGCAGAAGTAGCTTAATGTGCCGTACCACCGATCATCGCTAGGTTCTGGCTCCAGTACATGTTAATTCTTAACATCTCTCATGAAATACTGGGTCAGTAAACTGTTCTACAAGTCATTAGCTCAGTTTATTCCTTCTGATCAGTGTACTCATCCATTTTTAAATAGATATAGATATCCAGTTTTACTGTATATTTACCATCAGCTACAACATTATGACGGGAGAATCTTGTGACAGTATAATGTTCTGCTGGGAAACCTAGAATTCATGTGGATACTGTTTAAACATGTAGCACCCACCTAGACCAGAGCAGGCACCCCCACCCCATAGCAATGACACTCTTTGATGGCAGCAGCCATCCCCAGCAGGATCAAACACAGAAAATCAGTTTAGGAGCAACTCAAAAAACAGGACAAGGTGTTGACCTGGCCTCCAAATCATAAACAGATCCAGTGTCTGTGGGATGCACTGGGATAAGACTGAGCCACAGAGGCCCCTCGCCTGAACTCATAGGACCCAAAGGCCCCCACTAACAACATCCTGTTGTCAGACACCACAGGACACCCTCAGAAGGCCCATGTCCATTCTCTGATGTGTCACAACTGTTTTGGAGGAACAAGGGAGACCTACACAATATTAGGTGATACCCAGTGAGGTTTGACTGTTGTTCCCCATATCTCCCTTGTCCCTTGTGTTTCTAATCCTTTTGTTTTGTGGATTTTTGGATTACCCTGCCTCAGATCTGCAGTGTTTGTCTCATTAAACTAAACCTTATTTTTTTAATCAGCTTTGCCTCGTTGTGTGTGTTCTGCAGTTGGGTCTTTCCCCCCTTTTTACCCCAATCCTGATATTGTGATTTGGGTCAAATACCAGACTTGAGGTAATAACCAATAACTAACTGATGTTTTCAACTAGAGAAAGTATTTTATGGGCGGCACAGTGGGAATAGTTGTTTGCACTGATCCCTCACAGCAAGAAGTCAAATCCAGGCCAACTGGGCTCTCTGTGTGGAGTTTGCATGTTCTCCCTGTGCCTGCATGGGTTCTCTCCAGGTACGCCGGCTCCCTCCCACCATCCAAAGACATGTTGGTTAGGTTAACTGGTGATTCTAATTTGGCTGTAGGTGTGAATGATTGTCTGCCTCTCTGTGTCAGCCCTGTGATAGACTGGAGACCTGTCCATGGTGTCCCCCGCCTCTCAGGACAAGCGGAAGAGTAATGAACGAATGAATGAAAGTATTTTATGGTCAAACACACACAAAAACAAAATGCATTCCCATCAGCATCAGCTGTGTTTTTGTTCAGTGCTTAGTGCAGGCATGCCTAACTAATAATCATGCAAAACCCCACACCTGCAACATGTCTGTTTTCATATGTTATTGAGATATAATGCTGTGTAACTGAACCAGTGAAATACCTTTGAGTTGCACACTGTTGCCTGTTAATTAAATACCTCAAATAGCAGCGTACAGTCTAATACATCAGTCAGGAAACTCATTAAGGTTAATACAAAGTGTTATCAAAACTGTCCAAGAGAAACGCTGATGCAACTACAGGTAAGCGTTCATTGCTGAGGACGTGACTTGAAACAAGCCTTATTGGTCTGTGCCCACTAACTGTGTCAGTAGCGCATACATTCTCTTTTAAGCTCTATAGTCACACGGCCATATGTCCTTAGCTTGCCAACATTGGGAGGCACGCACCTCCAAGCTTTTACTTAATTCTTGGTGTTCTATAGGATTGTGAATATTATTTTCCTTGAAATATTAATAATTGAGGAGCACAGTTATTTGGTCTGCAGCATCTGGCAACACTGTTTACTGTGAACAATAAACGCGATGACTCCAGGTGATCCAGACTGCAGGTCAAAGCTCATTGCCAACAGCCCCCCACACTGACCAAATGCTGTTATCTGACCTTGAAAAATCTCCTCAGATTTGTTCAACTTGACATTGAATGACAGATGACACGTTTCTCAGCAGAACACCAGAATACTGAAGAATATTTATGGACCAAAATATTAACTCAAGTCACCTTACATGAGCTCCCCTGGCAGTAGTACCATACCCACGCTGAGCGACATACCTACAGGCATCCCGCCTAGTGATGAGATACACATGATGAAACTTGGATCCTTTAAAAGGTTTAACTTGCTTACATTCTGCAAATTAGTCCTGTACAGCTGAATATGCAACCTACCATTAAGTCACGATAATAACATACAAGCGGTTCTAATCTCTCTTGCCTTTAAGGGCACACCAACATGAAACATTCGTAGAGACGGTGGAAGATGTGAGTAATTTCATGAATGATCCAACCTCCTCTGGCAGCAATAACCTAACAAATGAGCAGGAATGCAGAACATTCAGGAGGAATGTTAAATCATTCTTTCTTACAAAAGCTCTTCAGCTCAAAGGTATTCTTAAGATGTCTGGTGTGAATAGCTCTCTTGAGGTCATTCCGCGGCATCTCTATTAATGTGTGTGCCTGGCTGAAGACTCCAAAAGGTGTTTTTCTTTCTTCATTTGAAGTCCTTCTATAGTAGATTTACTTTGATGTTTAGGGTCGCTGTCTCTCTCTGAAACACAGCTTCTTCTGAACTTCAGCTGACAGAGAGCCACCCTGGTATTTCCCTGAGAGATACCTAAGCGAATTTAGATATTAATTTTTCCCCTCAGTGAATGCAAGGTGCCCAGACCCTCTGCTGTACTTCACATTTGGCGTCAAATTTTCATGTTTGTATGCTGTGCCCTTTTCGCAGTAGTGTTGTGAAATGTCAGGGTACTCTTTGGCATACTCCCTGCACTGTGATTTGCATTTCTACCTTATTGAAAGTTCTGCCTTGTGCTCTAAGAGTACTCCTTGCTATGTGAACACTTCTAGGGATGGTTGTCACAGAAATAAATGATCTTCACTTATATCAGTTGCACTAACTAGTGATCAATGACCAAATAACTAAACTCTTAGAAACTGCTTCATTCAGCTTTATGTAAATCTTAATTCTGTATTTTTTGGTGTACTTTTGGTTTTGTATGTCTTGCGGTTAGCTTTTGCTAAATTCATTAATCTAGTTGTTCGTATACTTTTCCCAATCTACACTGTGAATTATTCAAGACTTCATCTTGAATAACAACAATACAATAATTATGGGTATTAGCTACAATATACTGTGGTTTTAGATGGAGATCTGGTTATTTTAAGACAAACTTACCCACAAATGCAGGACAGGTTTAAAATGTTGACTTGTTTAGTTGTTGTCTGCCATTTTTGTGTCATTCATGTCTTCATTAAAATAAATGTGCAACAAATTCCAAGGCTCAAAAGAAAGCCAAGCCAAGTGACAGTGACTCCCATGACCCCTGTGTTAAAATGCAAACTGTATCAAATGTGTTTTTAGAGCAGTGGAAAGATACCTTTTGGCTCTATAGCTAATTTTATATATCATGAACGGGGAGGTTAGCTTTAAACACAGCAAGCATCAGAATGGCTTTCAGAAAACCTATCGCTAAAGACTGGCACTTGTTGACTGTCTTTCTTTGTAATATGCAGAGAATGTTATGCCATTGTGAGTTTAGTATGTGTGTTTATTATGTGTGAGTGTGTGTGTGCCAAAAAAAGTATGTAACTTTCTTAATATCCAGTGTTTATCTCAAGGGCATTTAAAAAGGTATAATGTGGTGCAATCAGGATACTGTGAGTTAAAAATGTTCCTGGCACATTTTTATAGCCATATATTGTAAATGTAATATTGTAATAAGGAACTGTTGGGCCAGGACAATTTCTGTGAATATGGCCTATTAGCCTTATTGCTCCTTTTTTTAATTACTGAAATGATGCCTACTTGGCTTTAAATATAGAGAGCAAAGCCTGCAGTACACTCACAGCTGGCAAGTAATCGGAACTCGTAAACCATAAACACACCCTTCAGACATTTTCAGGAATATTATTCCTCACCACAGATGATCTGTGTGTTCACGTATTAACAAAGTTAATATACCTTAATTCAACACCAACTGTTGCAGAGAGCTGTAAGGAACTGAAGGCCCATTTGAGTAGTTTCAGGACCTTGATGTTCCGATCTAGAAGGTCTTTGATATTAATTAAATAGACTTCACATAAACTGAGAGGCTTGCTGGAAATGCTGATTCCACAAGAGTCCCAGTCTTTAGCTATAGTCATGTTTAGCGCTTGTAAGCAGCTGCTATAATGAAAAAAATAAAACAAAACACATCACTCTCAGGTGGATGAATTATGTAATAATTTCTTGTCTTTAATAGTAATTCAAATACGAATACTAGGCCATTGTATTTAAATAAGTACATATAAGCCGTAAATAATGTGCACACACACGTTATTATCATAATCACAGCCATGTACAATATTCTTTCTCTTCTAAAGTATACATTTCTACAAGTGGCACAACAAATCATCCAAACAGCAGAGGAACATTTTCCTTTGATTTACAATGGTTTTAATAAACTGCAACAAGAGGAGTAATTGCTGACATCATTACCTCCTTAAAAAGGATGGGGAGCGACCGAGAGAGCAAGGAATAACCCAGAGAATTGATATTCAAGTGGAGCCTCTTTTGCGAAACCAATGTAGGAAATGTTGGCAGACTGAAAAAAGATGTCGGTCCTCCAAGGTGAAAGCCAAATGGAAAATGACAACTAAAGCAGAAGAGGAATGGGTAACAAGGCTTTTATGTGGGCAGACTGCTGAGAGTCTTCCCTCTGCTTAGGGAAGACACTAACCTGATGCATGGTTTCCTTCTCCATCGCTCTCCACCTTCATTTAATACCTCAGCCACAATGTCAGAGGGCCTTCCTCCCCCCCAACACAGACACTGATTGATGGATGATTTGCCCACAGATTTAAAGTGCCATAGAGGAAATGCAGCAGTTTAGGAATGACAAAGGATTTATGTGTTGTAGTCGGTCACTGTTTAACAGTGAACCTCATTTCTTAGGTTTACACATGTGCACACACATACAGCAAGAGAGAAAAGCCACTCTTTATACACCAACCAGACATAACATTATAACCACCTTCCTAATATTGGGTAAGTCTCCCTTGTGCCTCTAAAACATGTGTGACTCATCAGATAATGGACATGGTCCTTCTGAGTTGAGGGGAGAGACCTCTGTGGATCAGACTTGTTCCAGTACATCTGCCAGATACTTGATCAGTTTGGGATCTAGGGAATTTGGAGGCCAGGTCAACACCTCATGCTGTTTTTGTGTCCGTGTCTGTGTCAGGCTGCTGTGGGTGGTTGCTGCCATCAAGGAGTGTCATTGCTATGAGGTGGGGGTGCCTGGTCTGGTCTAGGTGGGTGGTACATGTCGAAGTCCCCCTGTCATAATGTTGTGGCTGATCGGTGTACGATGACATTTGGAGGTCTAAAGTGGCAGTGATGAAAATGCCTTGTTGTTGTCTGAGTAAGGTGCAGGAGAAGAATATGAAGTAAAATCCTCATTAATTTACTATGACTCAGTGGCAGTTTGCAGGAGGCTATACATAGCACAGTCAGTCTGTCATTGTCAGCTCAGCGTATAAAAGGTAGCGGGTACCAAAATAAAGCTGGCAGGGGAAGAAAGATGGACTCATGAGATGAGATGAATGTACTATGTTACACAAACATCTGAGGACAATTTTAGATAGGCCCATAATGCATTGCTTCACAAGTCTCTTCCTCTGACAGAAGGCTAACTCGACCTCAAACTCAATTTCGTTCAAAACCACAAGATTAGTTGGTGTTCAGTGCACTTCTGTAACAAAATACAATGGCCAAATTCCAACAGTTAAAGCTGCTGTAACGCTTTTATTCATAGCAGTAAGATGACACACGCATGAACGGGTTAACTGGCTCCTTTGTATGGCAGTTTACAACGATCAGACATAACATTACGACCACTGATAGGTGAAGTGAACAACAATGACAATTCAATGTTCTGCTGGGAAACTTTTGGACCTGGCATTCATGTGGATGTTACTTAGACATGTAGCACCCACCTAGACCAGACCAGACGCCCCGATCCCATTGCAATGACACTCCTTGATGGCAGCAGCCTGACACAGACACACACTAAAACGGTTTAGGAACAACTCAAAAATCATGAAGGTGTTGATCTGGTCTCCAAATTCCCTAGATCCCAAACTGATCAAGTATCTGTAGGAAGCACTGGAACAAGCCTGATCCACTTTGGTTCACTATTGCGGTTCTGATTGGTTCTGGTTAATTTATAGATGCAGTATTCAGCTGGTTTAAGCCAAATGTCTTATACCCCAGTGTAAGCTAACTGCCTAGCACCAATCAGGCAGATATAGTTAGCAATAGCTGGTGAGGAAAAGGGAGAGTGATGACATGACTCACGTTCACTTGGTAAACTCAGATGCACTGTTCCTTCAAATCTACTACATGGGTAAAAATGCCATCATTACTTTATTGAGTGTACTGTAAAGCAGGTATTCTAAGTGTTATTGCATGTAAGAATTAATTAAATATGATCACAGGTAGACTGCAGCAGCCATACTGATAACTAGAGTGGTTATTTACAGAGCCTTGATTAGGCTACAACCTACTTTTACCACTGATCTTCTCATCTAAGTTTGACGAAAACGTAAAGCTCAACTTGCAGGCCAGTGTTGATATCTGTGTGGCTAGCTGTTAGATTAAATGTTTACCAAATGAATACAAAGAATGCTGATGACGTATGCAGAGCACTAGAGTTTTAAAACTATCATTTGTTGGGAGATTCCCATGCTGGCGATGCTACAAGTTACGGCCCAGAGTGTGTCTGCCCCCCTGTGCGTGTTTCTTGTCTGTTTATGGCAACAGACCTGGGCAACTTCCTGCTCCAGATTGGTTTACACTGACTTCCTGGTCAGAGTAATAGTATGGTGGAGTCTATTATGGACAGTGCATAACAAGCATGAAAGAAAAAATTATAATGACAAAAGAGGAAGACTACAGTCCAGATAGGAAAGGATCAATAGTGAGTTTGAGGTGGCCTTCAATGGGGAAAGCTAAAAACAGAGTTTAAACTATACGTCATACACATACATTGACACCGACTGTTTTTTCCTCACTATTGCCAGAAGGGCAGAATCCTTACCTTTGGTGAAGCAATGCTCCTTTTCTGTTATATTTCAGGTATAACTGACAACTGACAAAAGGGAGCCAGCACACAAGTTCATGCAGTCAGTACGGCATGCTACCACCCTGCTGACTTCCAGTGAATGTCGAATAATATTTCTAAAACATGTCCTTTTACGTTTTCAGAATACGTGCTACTCAGATGCATTCATCCCCATTACAGGATCAGCATTTCTGTGTATGCAGGGCTCGGCACATTGACCCTTTTTTCCACCATCAGTGCATCCAGATGCAAAAGGTATGAAGAAAGTCAAGCAGTTTTTCTGAATTTCCTCTAGACTGAGGGGATATTACTTCATATAATGTAGTGCTGGAGTTGTGGAGTAAAACGGTAGTGCTCAGTAAAAGAAGCTTTGTTTACCTGGATACTGTAGGACATGGTGAAACAATCCATTTCATGCAGAGAAACATATGAGTATGGAGCAACATTGCTTCCAGAAATAACACAAAGGTTGTTTTTGCAATATTATGCACAGCATTAAGGAAAGACAAGTGAATACAAATTCAAATGTCAGACACACAGGAGTGAGGATGCTGATCATCTTGTCTCTTGACATTTAATTTTTTTAAATGCTCGTTTGCCAAATTGTTACGCATTTCTTCTTGAATGTGAGTGAAATCAGGACATGCTACAGAACTCTGGCTGACTCACCTTTGGTTAATACCTGTGGTGACGAATAAGATGTTCTGAGAAGAAGAAAGGACACTCAAATGTATCGGTAGGTTGGCAATTTAAGCCCAAAGGGCACAGAGCTATTGTTCCTCTTCATATCCCACCTGCATTTTCTCTCAACATCTTCCTTCTCTTCCTTCACTCAGTCTTGTTTTGTTTTTCTTGCCTCGTTTCACGTTTTCTTTAATCACTCTTTATCTTCCTTTCTCAACCCAGTGTCTCCATCTACCTTCCCTCTGGCATCCCTTTATCAGGTCCGAAGCACATTTTCACCACGGTTCTTATTCGGGGAGACCGCTTTCTCTACAGACGCCAAGCTTTTGTCGAATAAAAGCACTTGTTCAAAATCAATTTCCACTACTATCTATGATGTTTTTCTCCCTCTATCGCCTATTCTTTCAGGTCTTTTCTCTCAACTCATTGTTTTGTGCTCGGCGTGATAAGGAAACTAGATTCAGCTCCTTTCAGAAGACTGCTGCAAGGACAGGGTTGTGCTCAATGTGATGAGGATCTAAATAACTCATTATGCAAATTGCTTTGAAGCGTAGGTGTACATTTTGAATCGACAAAAAGAACTAGCGAACACTATTGCAGGTGACAGAATGCTTAGCTAAGCTTAGTGGAAGTAGCTGAGTACACTTGAGTAATGTAACCATCATCTATGTACTAAGGACATGTAGTAATAACTGGTAAAAGAAACGTGTAACACAACTTAAAACCACTGACTAAATAACACTGACCATCTTGTGACAATCCAATGTTCTGCTGGGAAACCTTTGGACCTGGCATTAATGTAGATGTTACTTAGACATGTACCACCCACCTAGTCCAGACCAGGCACCCCTACCCCATAGCGATGACACTCCTTGATGGCAGAAACCATCCCCAGCAGGATGCAGCCTGACACAGGCAGATACACATGGCCTCCAAATTCACTAGATCCCAAACTGATCAAGTATCTGTGGGATGTACTGGAGCAAGGCTGATCCACAGAGGCCTCCTCCCCTCATCCCATAGGACCCAAAGGTGCCCACTAACAACATTGTGTTGCCAGACACCACAGGACACCTTCAGAAGGGCCACGTCCAGTCTCTGATGAGTCACGACTGTTTTGGAGGTCTTCACAATACATGGCAGGTGGTTTTAATGTTGTGGCTGATCGGCGTACTAGCTGGGTTGATGCTTCACCATCATCCAAGTTGCTTCTTTAGTTCTAAATGACTGCTGGGGAGTTCATGTTTTTAGTAGGGACATCTGTGTGTGGTGCACGCTTGAAACTCACATGACTAGAGTCTCCAACTGAATTATAATATAAGATTTTACAATTCCAGTGATGTAATTTTGAGCAAACTTAATTGACTGATGAGAACTGTAAATATTTAACTGTAATTTAATGACTAAAACAAGATATCCATTGTGAAATTACTCAGCTTACTCATTTTGCTGTATTTTCTTAGACAGAGGTGCGGCAGGTTCTAAAACTCACATCTCTGAGAGTTTAAGTCACCCTCCTTAAAAGACTGTATTTCTTGTTCCAGGAACATCAGGTGCTCTCTCCCTGTGGGAGGCATCAAGGCAACCCTGTCACCTGCACAACTTGAGAATCAACTTCTGTTGCCTATCAGATTCACACAGGCTGCAGCAGCGCACCACACACACACACACACACTCACACACCGAGACCACACACACATCCTTCCCTCCTCACATTTTCCCTCTCCAGAGACACTGTCCTCACCTCACTCCCTCTGTGCTCGCCTTCATCTCGTTCTTTATCTTCCATGCCTTCTTCTCTCTCTGAGAGCAACACTCACCTTCTTACAAGCAGCTAATCTCATTCCCTCTTCTCTTTTCCTGAGAGACTGTCACTTCCATACCCCATTTACCAACAGCCCCTCCCCCCACCGCCTTTTGTCATCAGTTGCTTTGTACGCAACAGCCTCTTTTGTTCCAGTGACAACCTTCATAGAGCAGCGTGGAACATCATCCTTAAATACTTGCACATGGGCTGCGCGACTTCAGTGTAATTACTGTCAATAACGGCTGTGTCAAAATATCTGTCACACATAATAAATCATACCACGATCACGTCTGAGATTCTGATCTCTTTTTTCTGAGCGTAGCAGGTATGATGAGCACTCATCCCATTATTTATTTGCACCTCCCGTGTTTCAAAGGCTCAACCCCTGGATATGCATTTCCTGAGTGGAAGACTCTTCCACCTCTGCGTCTTCCCATTCCTCACCTTCCTGCTATTTCTACACTTCACTTCTCAAAATGATATTTTGTCATTTCAATTCACATTATTCAAATGGCGTCATAAATATGTATGGTGGGTTCTGAGATATGAAGGAGGGAGAGGAGTGTGAGGGAGGCCAGTGGAGGCTTTCTACTCCCACGTTCCTGGTCATGGAAATTATTCAATGCAACATCTGAATAGCAATCATTTGCTGCAAATGAGAGAGCCATGGTGACAGGGAGAGAGAAAGAAGCAGGGAGAGTTTTAATTAGCGGACGCCCACATTTACTAAACCAAACTCCAAATGCTCATCCAAAATTATTGCAGTCAGTTTAAACTCTGCGTGAAACAATATGCGCGAGTGCGCGCCAGTTCTGCATTAGTGTTCTCTGACACATATTGTTTCCCGGGACAGGAGACAGCAGACAAATACAGTAAAAAAAAAAACCTAACATTCAGTGCTAGAAAGCCTCCCTGCTGAGAGGGGAGCTTTGAGCACAGTCCCTATCAGATCACATCATACCACATACAGAATAAAATATGTCTTAACAATAGGGAGATTCCTGTTGACACACTACTGTTCTGTGCTCTTACTATGGCTCATCACCTTTTCCAACTCATTTCTACCAACGTAGACAAGGCCCTTACACATTTCTTTAAATAAAAAGAGGTTTCACAGTGGGTGCAGAGACATGCTGACATTTTAACAGCTCAAACTTTTAAATAGCAGAGGTACATTTATCACTGGTGAGACCAGGGTTCATTAGTGTGATTTCTGTTGTGCAGAGGATCTTAACAGACAAAGTAATGCTTTTGCATTTGCATAACCTGCAGGTCAAATTGGATTGCTAGGAAATTTGGGGCGACACATTAATGGACCACGGAGAATAAATTCTAATAATGCTGATACTCACTGAGTCTTTCTCATTGTTACTTGTCAGAAATTCGAATACCTCTACACCATCTGACAGGATTGGTTTTACACGGCCATTTAAAACGCAATAATTCCCAGACAATGTGTTGTACTTGCTTAATTCCCGGACCTCTTCTGTCACAACACAACGAGGCCAAGATGCTTCTTATTACAGTTTTTCTCAGTTGCTAAAACACAAAAATCCATTGGCTGAAGAAAGTTCTCAGTTGCTTGAACTCATTAAGCTAACTGTTCAGTCTGTTGTCAATACCTTAAACCATTTCACATGGTTTAGCAAAACTCTAAACACATTCTCATTCTTAAAACACATTCTGCACTCTAATGCGCATGTCATCCATACTGGTAAACACAAGTGGCAACAATTACATATAAAGAGAGCAGAAATGTCATTGATTGAACACAGTCAGTCAAAATAGATTTTACTTGTTTCAAATGATGCGACAACCAATATAAGCCAGTTCAGAGAGCAAACAGGTTGTTGAAGGTGGGAATGAGAAAGTGTGAGAATGGATAGAAGAATTTATGTGAGAGGACGAGGACGAGTGCGTATGCGAGGTGGGGGATGAGGAGAAAGAGGAAGAGGAAGACAAAGAGTGGAAATATCTGATGAAATTCGAGCAACAATCATAGACCATGTTGTTGTCCATGGAAAGGACTTAGAGTGCAGCCCAATTTGAGCCGATTTTCTGTGTCCACCATAGTAAGGACATTCAGAGAAGAGAACAGGTACAGTATGCTACTGTATTTTTGTAATTATAAATTTACTATACTACAGTATATGCAGCTGTTCCAATAGACAAAATGCATCACTGTATTGCACTGCATGATTTTTTTTTTTTTGTAACTGCCTATCTACTTTTTATAGAATTGCAAGGCTGCCATGTGCAGGTGGAAGGACAGCTATATTCACTCAGGAGCAAGAGACCATTATAGTGGACATGGTCCTTCAAAATAACACAATACGACTCAGAGAAATCTAGGAACGAGTGATAAAAAGCAACACACACTTCCAGGGAATCGACCGTGTGAGCATTTCTACAATTGACCGTTGAAATAAGGGTACAAAAAGGAGGAAGAACAAAACAAAAAAATGCAAAGAGCAAAACAGTAATTTCTGATCAATTTTGGGCTTTTTATATAATGACAAAAACATTTGTTTTGAAATTAAAAATGTACGTCTCCCTGAGAACTATGTGTTTTGAACAATGTGTTTTCTATGTTTTGGTGTATTGTTTACTGACTGCTTGATAGTCTATGTCATTTTGAGCAATTTGTTATTATTTGGGAGCAGTGTTTGATTTTGAGCACAGGTAAAACTGTTTTGAGGCCAAAGTTTCATTTTGGGCATAGTTAAAACTGTGTTGAGGTGAAAGTTTGATTTTGCAAGAGGAGTCAGAGGTTCTGTAAATCGTGCTTGAAGCTGAGGTTTTTGTGTTTAACGTTTTGAGAAAATGGAGCAAGGTTTCAGAAATTGTGTTTTAGCAATTGAGAAAAACTGTAAAACATCATGGCTTGACATGACTAGTCTCTTCTTTATTCTGTTTTTGTTCTGTTTTTATTTTGCATTAAAGACATCTAGGGGTTACTGGTGGCATTGCAACCAGAATTGAACGGCAAAAAGTAATTACTCTATTCACTGTGAAGCTTCATTTGACTTCACTTTGAGGAGCTGTCCCATTGATCATATTTATACAATCTATGGTTTTGCCATACAGTTATTTTAATAACATCCCCCATAGCCTGCTCTAAACTAAACCTGCAGTGGTACAGAACTTGATCATGTAAAGGTTCCAAGCAAAGTCTTGCCAGCCCAGGTCTGAGAAATAGGTCAAAGGTAGAACTGTTTCCTTGTTCCAATCCCTGCTTGTTTCTACAGGCATGTGTTCGAGTGACTTTCACCTTACGTTAGTGTACGTGTATTAAATCAGACGATCGTTATAACTTGCAGACGGATTTTGATGGCAACACACCGTGCAAAGCTGTCGTTCTGTCACAGTCTTGGATAATCTGGCATGCCAACAGGTGAATAAACCATTACCAAAGGTAGTTTACTTTAGCAATTGCTAGCTATGCATATTTATTCTTTGATACTAGAGCTAGCTAAGTGGTCCTGGAATTTGCATGTAATTCTTATTTAGTGTAATCCTTATGAAAATTATAATTTAGCGCTAATTTTCAAGATAATTAATATGGTCAAAAACATTTTTATAGTCAGCGTGCCAATTTTATCCTCTCTCCTCTCTTGGCTGTAGGTGTGAGAATGAATGTTTGTCTGCCTGTGATGGACTGGTGACCCATGCGACCCTACACAGGACAGGACGGTTACAGACGATGAATAAATAAATGTTGTACTTTATTATATATTTTAGTGAGAAGTATTCTTTATCAGGTGAAATACACCCGGCATTGATGATGGTGTTACTAACTATAACGTTAGTGTTCCTAAAATGCCTGGTGACGTGGACACAGAGCAAAACAAATTAGTGCCATTTATTTGGCAGCATCTTTTGTGTCTGCTTCGCTTCTTTTCCTAAAGCCAACAGATTGTTTTTGTAGCCCAAACTTCACCAAGTAGTCTGAAAACAAGAAAAGAGAAACGGGAAGGAAAGAAAACTACACGAGAAAATGAAACCAAAAGAGTGAAGGTTCCACATTTGCCTCAAGCCCCAGTCTCCTGGGTGACAGTCCTGTGTGCGGTCATGGACACAGCTCAAGTTTCTTATTCTTTTTTTCCCCTCAAACTGCTGTGAGACTGTTTATGTAAACCTTCAACATGAGCAGTCTGAGACCTAAAATAATCATCAAAATGAAAAGGATCGCAGTTAATTGGTTATTATTTCATTAGGTGATTAATGCAATCACAGTTGATTAAATAATGATAATAATCATGTCAGGGACAAACAGTTCTATTGCGTCAAATCCCCATTAATCTCCCCCACGCAGATTTCAAGGCACAGCTGCAGCCATGTTAATGAGAGGAGTGTGTGTGTGTGTGTGTGTGGGTGTGTGTGGTGTTACAAGTGGATCACCGCTAACAGTTCCCACTACCCAAACACACACAGGGAGTTTGTGCTGCTCTCTGAATATTTCTCCATTTCCTTGATGTTTGTTTCCAAACAGAAATGCAGCATGAAATTAGTCAGAGTGGAACCAGTGAATCAGACTGTTTGCCAGAATTAACCTCCTGAAAGGCTTGGAAAGGGAAATGTTGCTGTCACTGAGAGGCCCACACTTATGTGTGTACTGATTTAGGGATGAATGTATGTCTGCTGAAATATGTCTGCATCGCTGGTGTTTTCTCAGTGGGGAACAAGAAACTAATAGAGAATGAAACAAAGTCACCAGAGGCAGAAGCCTGCGGGAGGCTTGGCTGTTTGTTCCAGTTTAACCTCCTTAAGCATTCATAAGCCTGCTGTGAAAATGACAGGCTCTTGGCTTCTCTAGAGGCCAAACATTTTAAATTGAGCCCTGTTCCTTATCAAACATTGTATACCGTGTTAACTTAAAAGATATCAACAAAACAAAACATTTATTTTGTGATCAAATCCCAGTTTTTCAGCGATACATAACACGCACATAAAAGATCGATTTCACTCAGCACCATTTTTATTAACCGTTAAATTGTATGCCGTCTCATATTGCAATATCCTATCGCATTGACACCGGACTGCCAGATAACTACTGTATCATAGCCTCTGCCCAAGTGATATAATAGACTGCTATGCCCACAGACTGAGCCTTTGAATCATCTATCTGACTCCTGTGGCATTGCCTTCGTGAGGATCAATATTCCTGTAATAGCTCATGTGCTTTGTGTGTCCTGCTTCTAGGCACAATGCCAGCTCAGTAACAGAACTGTGCAGCAAACTGGACGACAGGGATGACAGCACAAACTTCCTGTTGGAAAATTTCAGCATGTTTTGGGGATGGTTGTTTTTCGAGGACCTGTTCAATAACTCTATATCAGCAAGGTGGTCATAATGTAATGCCTGATATGTGTGTGCTTTTATTCAATTTGGCTCAAATTTGCCTTTTAAGTTTTGGATTAACTAGCCTCTAATCCATTTTGGATTGGCTGTAAAAGTTATCTTGGTCTAGTGATTATGGTATCAGCTGGTATCCTTTTGTAAGATCCAGATGTCGATTTTATACATAGACTGTATATAAATATGGACAATGCGTCCCTGCTTCTTTGCATTGGCCAAGGTGAAACTATTTTCCCGGAGATACGGGCATCTTGCATCTTTGGAGCTTGATATGTTGGATATATTGATGACCTACCCACGCTTCCACCAGACTCACTCGCATTTTCATTTAATTAAAACCGCGCTCTGCTCTACCTCCACCGGTTACAAAGAAATGTTGGATTATACACTGTACTTATTTATCCCAACTCTCACAGTTCTACGGGACAGCTTCACTGAGTGGCACAGCATCGAATAACTAATTAAAATAAGACTTCTCTGAGAAATGGATACTTGAGTATGCATCAGCATTATATCAACAACATAAAATGACAGGCAAAAAAATATATATATATTTGACATGTACTTTTGGCCCAAGTCCCATCCACTAAGATAAAGAGGGGATGACGCTTATGACCTATACTACAGCCAGTCCTGGAGCACGTTACTTGGTTTGATTTCAAGTTTGAGGAGCAGTTGCTGTCCATTTTTATACAGGCAATGGTTTTACATCAGCAACAACAGAACAATTACAAAATCACGACTACCTGTATTGTTGCTTGTATATATTGTTCTGCACTTTTGGATTTAGTGGTCGAGTCTCCATATTGTTCAGCTGGGTGTGATTTGCATTTATAGGCCGTGTGACTTGCTAGACTGATGTCATGTTTGCTTTAATTACCTTGGTTGATATATACTGAGCAATTAGCTTTAAGCACTCCTGCAGAGCAGAATGTCTGCTGCACACACATGCTATCAGCATGAAGCTGACTTTAGCTCCGTATCTTGCATTCATCTCTTGCTAGTCTGGCTTATGCCATCTGCATTGTGTAGTGAGCTATGGCCATTTGGTTTGAAAGCTTTTATGTTTTTTTGTTTTTTTAAAGCAGTCAGCAGCTGTGAAATAGTTCCTTCATTCTAAAGCAACTTCACTAGCTTACCAATTAATTTTAACCACAAACAGAAATAGATGAACAGCATGTGGATGGTTCATTATTTAGCGTGCTACACTCAAAATGAGGATATCCAACCAGTGAGAGCGCAACCCGTTTTGTCTGCATGGTAAGTCGTGACAAGATCTAATACCTGGACAATGTTATTGCTCAGTGTGCTCAGCAGACTACTGTGGTTGCCATGGTTGTACATCTTTGACACTCACCATCCTGTAATCCCCCAATATATTTCCATACACGTCCATGTTCAAATGAATGGGCCACATAACTTCACATGCAAATTGTGCCGTCGGTGGATATTCACCAGCAAATGGTAACATAATGGTCAGTTAATAGGGCTGGATCCTCACACCCACACACTTTTTCTCCCTGTGCAGCCATGCATGGAGGCAATCTGTCAGGTAGCTTTATGAATCCGGTCCACCAGACTGGCCTGGTATTGCTTTGCATTATTTTAGGCCTTTGCTATTGTCTGGAGTTTTTTTAGCTGTCTAGCAGTACGCTGCTCTGTCTCGGCATCCTGGGAGGTCTTACATGTCACACTGCTACCAAACTGTTTGCTTTCTTAGCAGTCTGTGGTTAAATGCCATTGAGGAATCTATCTTTGACTTCAGTAATTCCAGTTAGTGTGTCCTGTGTGTCATTCACTCATTAAAGCAACAATTGAGTGCAGCTAATTACCAATCAAGTTTTCTCTCCTTGGGCACAAATACAAATGTTAATTGTGGCTGAGTTCATTAGTGAACTTCCTCTAAATGATTGCTAGAGTTTCCTATATTTGAGTTTGCGAGCATGACGCCTCTGTGGAATCTGCTACATACTTTCAAGAAAGCAAATTTGAGATTGAGCCAAAGCATGGCAGTTCAGTTAATTATGAGCTGGATGTAAATCACAAGACCTCGAAGAGCAGCACCAAGAAAGCACAGAAATGACCCAAAGAACTGCCATTCATCTTGACATGAATCTGACCAAAAACAAATATTTGACAGCTTAATATTTTCGCATTTTCCCCATTTCATTTCACCAAAGACAATAAAGCGAGAAATAAATATATATGTATAAATGGTTTGATATTTTTGCTCGATTAGTTGTCTGTCAGTCAACACATCCATTGCTTGATCATGCCAGCAATCTCCTCTGCACAAATGTCAAAAGAGAGATAAGAAGGAGGAGGGCGGACGTAGTGGACGGCGAAGGGGAGGGAAGGAGCAGAATGAAAAGCAGGAACGATAACAGATGAGAAAAGTGTCCTTGCTCACGCTGTGCTCCACTTTAATTTGAAGTTCCTTGTCCAATCAAGTTCTCTCGCCTGACCTACAAATCTGCTACCTCCGTCACAAACATCACCACCGACACACACGACACATCCATAAGCAAACAAGCACGTCACTTTCATCGCACCCGTGAGAGCGCAAACTGCAATCTGTTGTTGATTATCTGATACTGCCAGCCAATATTACAAAGTTCAACTCTCCAGCGATCTGTGACATCCATCTCAAATTGAGTTATGCGGACAGGAAAATGACTTCACCTGCTGATCAGCCACCAGATTTCCTAATTAAATTGCACAAAGAATTGATGCGGCTCTCGGTTCAGCTCTGCTTGGGTGACAGGGATCAGTTGGGTTTTGTCAACAATTAGGCTCGGTGAACTTTTATACGGGAGAGCATATCACAGTCTTCACTTACTCAGTGTTGTAGCAAACAAACAAGACACATTAGACTTTAGACTGATATTCATTATACTATATCTTAATACTTTTGTAAGAGCATTACAATGGCTCATACACCATTTATGCAACATTATGACCACCTTCCTAGTGTAGGTCTCCCTTGTGCCTCCAGAAGAGACAGTTCTGACTTATCAGAGGATGGACATGGGCCTTCTGAGGGTGTCTGGCAACAGAATGTTGTTAGTGGGGGCCTTTGGGTCCTGTGGATTGAGGGGAGGGGGCCTCTGTGGATCAGGCGGATCTGTGAATGTCAGGTCTAAAGGTAGAACATTGTATGGTCAAAAGATGGTCAATGTTATTTACTTCTCCTGCCAGTGGTCATAATGATGTGGGTCATCAGTGTAATGTACTATCTTTATTAAGTACTTGTGCAACAGATGGCATGACTCTAAGAGTCAACCTGAGTCTGAGAGAAACTGTGGAAAGTGAACCCAAGACAGCCGGTTGGCATTTTCATGGCAAATGTGGCACACATGAAGAGGACTCTTAATTCACTTTCAGCAGCTCCACTTTAGCAAAGTACAGTGCCCTTAATTAGTTTCCCCATGGCCTTCATGACAGACAACACAAACCCTGACATGTTTTTCTCAAGGTGCACTAGCCAACAAAACAAATTTAAAAAAAAAAAGAAAAATAAGTAAATAAGTGTAAGTAGGACATAACAGGCACAAGTCTGCAGAACACCCACTTAGTATGTCTCTTTTCAAGCTTTTAACCACTCTAATTATAACGCCTGTCTATAGGAGGCCACTCATTTAGTAAAGTGGGTTGAATCAACATACCGTATTGATTATCTGTGTTGATGGCTAGTTTCGACTGCTGCATGGACAGTCTAAAAGGCTTTTCTTTGCCCTTTTCACCTGGGAGAGGCAGGGGAGACAAAAAAGATCCCTGAGGGTACAGTGATTGACTTGGTTTTGGTTCATAAAACACTCACACACACAGTAAGGGGAGAGTGCTTCATGTCGGCAACATTGCTTTCAGCCTCAGCGGAATGACCAGCTTTTAGTACCTACAGGAGGTACACAGGAGGAGCACTGAATGAGAATGATGATTATTGGTGTGTATTTACGCTGATCAGCCACAAGATTATGATTATGACCTAATATTGTGTAGGTCTCCCTTGTGCCTCCAAAACAGTGACTCATCAGAGAATGGACATGGTCCTTCTGAGGGTGTCCTGTGGTGTCTGGCAACAGAATGTTGTTAGTGGGGGCCTTTGGGTCCTATGGGTTGAGGGGAGGGGCGTCTGTGGATCATCCCACAGATACTTGATCAGTTTGGGATCTAGTGAATTTGGAGGCCAGGTCAACACCTTGTGCTGTTCTTCATGTTTTTTTGAGTTGTTCCTAAACCGTTCCGTGTCAGGCTGCATCCTGCTGGGGATGGCTGCTGCCATCAAAGAGTGTCATTACTATGGGGTGGGGGTGCTTGGTCTGGTCTAGGTGGGTGCTACATGTCTAAGTAACATATGAATGCCAGATTCAAAAGTTTCCCAGCAGAACACTGGATCACCATCGCAAGATCAAGGTCAGTGTTATTCACGTCTCCTGTCAGTGGTCATAACGTTATGCCCGGGATCCAATCAGATCATCAACAGTCTACAACATGACAAGTTATACTGCTGGAATTGACAGAAAAGAAAAAAAAAGAACACAAAAACTTAGTTGAAATCCACAAGAGCCACAGACTGCAACACTTAATGTACTGTGTGTGACTAATGCTTCAGTTCATGCATCATCGTAAATTCCAGAGGCGTTCCACCCAGATGAATATTGTGCACACAATCCGACGTACAAGATTCTGCATGAACAACTGACTTCAGCAGATAATTATTCCTCCTCTATTTGAACATTGATCTTTTATTAAAATAAGAAAAATATTATTTGGGTCCACTTGTTTTTGACTCACATTGAATCACAGCTCATGTGCCTCTAGAAGCAGACTCCACCACTCCATCCTTCGAGGCCTTCCTACAACTTAGCTGGCACGTGAGATACTTTGGCTCTATCTACGCAAGTGAAATCCACCTCCATTCTTCATAAAACACAGAGCCGTCTTTGGCATGCTCCTTCATCTCTTTCATTACAGCCTGATCCATTTTAGATAAGACACATCCTCTGTTTACCCGAGAGGCCTACACCCCTCAACCCGCCTAATATATTCTCGCCCCAGCTCAGGAAAATGCAGAGAATCTCAGACATTCCGCCACTAACTCTGAAGCACAAAGAACTCCTACATTAGCTGATCAATTATACAGTAGGTGGGTGATCCATGTGTTTTATCTAAGCTTTCTCTTTGCCGTCTCTTACAGAGTGAAAATGGTCCTAAAGGACACCAGACACTCATGTTCTCCTGGAAACTACAATAACATAAAAGTAACTTCATGAATACATTCAGTAGATTTCAGAGTAATACACGCTGGGTTCACCGGATTCTATTATTTTCACTGTACTCTCCTGGTTAGTTCAAATATGCACTGAACTTTAAGAATTGAACTTTTGACCGTGGCTTGTTTCTGTTAAACCCAACATTTCTCTCTTTAAACTTGTCAGATTGGTCCACACAGACCAATTTTTGGCATTCAAAGACGTAGAAAGTCAAATTCAACTATGAAGAACTGCTCACAGAAAATGAAGTAAATCTATTTAACAATTAGTCCCAAGGTTATAATTCTCCTATACTCCAACAAGCAAGTTTAAACTTTACTCATATTAGCGGTCAGCCCTCAGAGGTGGGTTTGAATATAATCAAAAGAGACAGAATGACAACCAGAACTTATTAGTTATGTTTCATCTCTTTTTTTTTCTCAAGAGTTTTCTCTGGATTGCTGGACTGAGCAAAGCAGAACAGGATATTCAAGGATTCTCAAATATAATGGCCTATAAAATTTAATTAGTAATGAGGCAGTGTTGTGCCTCAATGAAATGAACTAGGATTGCAAAAGCATTCACCTGCAAAAGAAATTTTCAGAATCCATCTTTCACGCAGCCTGAGCAAGGACTGGGAGCGGTCACTCACGTCATCTTCATGCTAATGCTTCTCTTATTTCTCGTCTTGCTTCCGTCCTCCAGCAGCGGCGCCACCCGCGGCGAGCAGCAAAAGCAAATTTACCCAGAACTGCCATGTCATTGGAGAAGAAACTTAATGTTGAATGACTGACTGCGTCCTCACGGGGGGATGTGTGAAGACGACACGCCTGTCCAAATCCCACCGTATTTCAGGAACGAGTGAGCCTGGTAATGTGCGGGTTGCATGTGTGAAAAGGCTTTTGTCTCTGAGATTACACCCGTGCCGCTCCCTGTATTTCATTGTTCCCCATGGATGAGTGTGACTTTGAGCTCTGCCATCGAAGGCAAACGGCATTTAGAATGAGCAGATGGTTCAAGGTGAGACTGTCCTCTTAAAAGCATAAAGCTCTGAGTCAATATACACAAGCACACGATCGTAATACTCTTATTTGTGGGTTTAGGTGTAGTTCTATTAAACAATATTTTATTTGATAGCATTTAGTATTTAATAAATAGACAGTCTTTCAGTGGAAAAGCTAATGCTTTCTTCTTTAGACAGAAAAGAAGAAATGCCAAAGTATTGACATAAAAATGCTATTTCTTATTTAAACATCAAACTTGTGTTATTCATTTACCAGAGCGACGACACAACACAGCTTTCATCTTAGGCGAGCCCACTCACTCAAAGACTTATCTGAGAATCACTTTCATGGAATGCACGAAATAATAAATGCTTAATGAAAAGTGGGGCTCAACTTTGAAGTTGCCGACTCCCTAGCTATATTCAAGAAAGTAGGTTATAATAAGTTCCATTCCAATGAGCAACATTTGTCCATCACATTACGTTGGGGGTGTTATTTTTCTTTTCCATTATTTTTTACAACGGGCCCCTCTGGGTGCACATGTTTTGACTTTTAACACGGCGTGACGCCTGAGCGCTGCGACTAGCACATGGAGACGGGCCACAGCCGTTCACAGCACATTCCAGCCTCGTAAAGAGTCCTAATAAAGCATGTGGAAGGGTTAAGGCTCATCTGGAAATGGTTTGGCAATGATCGGTATTCATGAAACGGAATATCTTAGTCATGGCTTAAATATTTCCTTTAGTATGGCATTCAGTCTATCCCACATGCACACATTCACAGTTAGAAATCTACACACATGAGTATCTATAGAAAGAGAAATCCTTCACGCTGTTAAACCAACTTTAATTAGTTTTTCATTTTTGTTAGATTTTTATTAAAGGTCAAACTATTTTGAACATCCGCTCTACATTGTCTGTCTTGTGTACATGCCCCAAAGATCTTTACTAGCAGCTGTAATGAAAAAAAAAACCTGAGACTGAAACCCTTTCTAGCAGCCTGTCTTGCTGCCTTACCTTGAACCAGACTACAGCCAGACCCAATGCATCTAAGCACGTGTATGTAAATCTATTCTGCCGGCGTGTTCAGTGTCGCCGTGCCTCTCTCTCCTGACCTTCCGCCTGCTGTGTTTCTTTTAACCTCCTCGCGCGTCTCATCCACTTCCCGAAGCCTCTCCTGACACCGGCCGAACCCGCTACACGGCCAGCTTGACCCTTATCATCACAGCGGCAGACTCTGCCCACATCTGTGGAACAACATATGCTTCGGCGTGCCTCTGAGTGGGGAACTTTTTCTCAGCGTAGAGTACCACTGATCCAACAAGCAAATGCATTACCGTCAGCGGCACTTCGATCTGACAGGAGCGAGGCAAGACAAACACACGGTGCCAGCTGCACATCTGCTGCAGCAATATAGTGCTCTGCTCTTACACTGGCCTTGTTTATGGGTTTTATGGACATAATGGTATGTGCAGGGCCTTATTACCCAAAATATAAGCCATGTAAAGTGATCACCTCTGCTCGTTTTTCGACACAATTTGGCGTGTTTTGCTGAAATCACTGTGTCTCACATCAGTCGTGGTCCAGGATCATTATATAGCAGCCAACCAGTGTGGAAATGTGGAGGTAGAAGAAAACATTTTAGGACAGGTGGTGGCCCTGCAGGCTCAAATCTTTGGCCTCTACCTCATTGCAACACTGACTTTAGCAGCTGCGTTACAACAAAAATCAAGCAGACCGCTACTAAATAAAAAGCTGTAAGATTTGGTGGATTGTGACAGATAACTGAATAGCGCCTGGTGCTGTTGGAGAAGAGGACAGTTAAAACCAGTTCTGTTCTTAGAATAGTTCATCTTAAATATGGATGAGTCTTAATGCTGGCAGTTCTGTAAAGGTATTCCTAGGCACAACAGTGTTTTGAGCTAAGTGATAAGCTCAGCATACGTGTTAGCTATGCCAATGTAATGACAGTGGTAATACACTAAACAGGTACAACGTTTACCCTGTTGACCATGGACAGCAGCATGCCAGCATGCCAGCATATGCTAATAGCGATAAACATTACAGCTCAGGCTGATGGGAACAAACCTTGCAAGTTATAAACCAACAGACACATTAAAGGTTAGCAACCATTTTACAATTTATCCTGAGGGGGTTCTGAACATCTGCACCACGGAAATCCATCCAATAGTTGTTATTTCGTTCAAAACCACAAATGTCAGCCTCGCTGATGGTGTCACAGAAACGTCAGGGAATCAACAGTCATTAGGATTCATCATCAGAAGGCAGGGGTGCACAGGGAACAAAATTCTGCTCTGGGCTTATCTGCTGGGAACGGCCCAGGCCTGGGGGTTGGGGTCAGTAAGGGTTGATTATATGTATAATGGCCAGCGAGGCTCCGCAGAATGACAGGCACCCAGAGAGAGTCACTGAAGAGACAGACAGGGTTGGGGAAAAACTTTATGGATTCTTTCATGGTCCACCGGCCGACCAATGTGGCGCCCATCGGGATTTATCCCGGAATGCTCGATGGCCGGCGCACGGCTGTGTACAAATGTGTGAGCAATTATTTTTGTGCCAATCCATCCAGTAAATGTTGACATATTTCACAGGGTAAGTGAGTACTTGTTCACACAAGAGATTCGGTCAGCCAATCAGGAAAGTAATTAGGATTTGTCATTTGGGGACTATAAATGTCTGCACAGAATTTTTATTACAATCTTTCCAACTGTTGTTCAAATATGTCAGTCTGGTAGAGTGGTAGAGCAACTGTCTGAATGACAGATAACACTGACATCCCTAGAGCATGTCGCAAGTATGGATGCAAGAATACTTGCATAAGATGCTGGACTAAAATCAAATGCTATGACATCTTGGGTTTAGGGGTTAGAGTATGACACAAAAAAATGGTATACAGTATGTGTGCACATATAATTCCCTGTACATTTGCAAATGATTCCATAATGATAACTCTGTTGTTTGCAAGGATCATTATTTTGCTCTGAATCAATAGTTGTTGTTTTTTTTGTGCGATGAAATGGTTTCATAATGATTTAGTAAGCCGGAATCTTGTCTTTCAACTACTGCTGCATAAGGACTAATTAATAATTAAATTGCTGATTAGATTTGGATTTTGAACCTTAAGGTTAATGCCATATTCAATTATACTGTACATGCCTTTAGGGGTCACTTAAAACTCACAGGGCTCTACTGTGCAGTGCAATCTAATATGACCAACATCAGACTTGCTCTCAGAGTAGCACAAAAAAGCCACTTCCACAATTGCAGCCCTAGGCCATTATATAATTTCACTTTAATGAATAAGAGAAACGTCTTCTGTAGCAAAACCCTCCTGCTTGTTAGGCTGAGAGGTCAGATCACATGCACGCTAAGTGAATTACTAGATTGACGGCGCCCTGGCACATATTTTAGGCTTACTGCCGGTCCTCAAAAACAACTGCTTCTTTAGAATTCATCCTCGCTGTGTGACAGATTACTGGTGTTCCGATGCAGATGCCTTTTCTATGTTTATAGCACATGCCTCTACATCTTTCTGTACAATATGGATTCATTAATGTTAAGAGCTCAGCCGCCTTTATAAAATCGGACTCGCAGTCCACCAGAGAGTGCCTACTCAGCTGTTGCTTGTTTTCTTCCTTCGCTTTGAGCATTTTGTTAACATTTCATCAGGCCGGGATGGACTTTCTGTTTCTGCAGAATCAATAGCGGAACAATAGCTGCATCCTGTTACTCACTGACAGCCTGCTCCAATCTGGCCGGAGCCCATCAGAATGAGAAATGAGTCTCAATAGACTGCTCCTGCTCTTACATTCAGAGAAACAAATAACTAGAAATCATGTCTTCCTCCTGCCTTTGCCTTTTTTTTCTCCTTTTTTTGTAAAGAAGCATTTCAGGGAAATTGTCCATGGAAGCAAGACTTGGACTCATTCCTCCAGAAATAAAGCAGACCCAGAGTTCACTGATGAACCTGAATGGTTAGGCATACATGTACTGGCACACATACACTCTCACGCATTTTCATAAAGAAACATAGGCCAGCAACCCTGACTGATGTCCACCTTTCACACAGGGTTCATTATATTCGACAAAGAAACTGAACATGTAAACACAAAATGAGCTGGTATTAAATGTTTCTTCATGTCTTTAAAAAATGTAAACTTAAAAATATATCTTACAGTTGACTTAGTTACTCAACTGCCTGCATTCATGTCCTACACCTATAATAATAATAATAATAATAATACATTTTATTTAGAGGCGCCTTTCTTGGCACTCAAGGACACCGTACATAGATTCATAAAACAGCATAAGAATAAAATATATACATATATAAAAAACAACAAGAAGAAGAAAAAAAGAGCAGCGCAATTGTGATCAGATGGAATAGGCAGTTTTAAACAGACATATGTTGTGATTTGAAGTGGGGAAATGAATCAGTATTTCTGAGTTGGGGTGGTAGTGTATTCCAGAGACGGGGAGCAGAGCGGCTGAATGCCCTGCTCCCCATGGTGGTAAGACGGGCAGTAGGGACAGACAGATGTAAGGAGGAAGAGGATCGTAGAGAGCGGGAGGGAGTGGGAACATGGAGGAGATCAGACAAATATGGGGGGGGGGGGGGGAGGTTGTGAATGGCCTTGAAGGTAAACAGGAGGACTTTGAATTGGATGCGGAATTGAACCGGGAGCCAATGAAGCTCTTGAAGAACAGGAGTGATGTGGTGAATGGAGGGGGTTCGAGTTATGATACGGGCAGCTGAATTCTGGACTAGTTGGAGTTTATGGAGGGATTTGTGTGGAAGGCCAGAGAGGAGAGAGTTGTAATAATCCAGACGGGAAGTGACAAGACTGTGAACAAGGATGGCGGCAGTGTGGGGGGTAAGGGATACCAGACCTTGGTATAGTGCTTTGGTTCAATGTATATGGATTTCAATCAAATATATATATATGTGTGCACTGCATATATAGTTTACTCAGACGTTACAAGGTTAGCAGCTGAAGTTGACTGGAGTCAACAGCGAGCCACATTTGATGGACATTTTATGCACTTCTGTGACGTAATCCCCTGTTAGGACCATTCCTGGTGGCTTTACGTGGTTTTTGGTCCCCAGCTCAACAAAAATGTAGCAAACAGGAGTTGACAGAAAAGCTTCCAAGCACATTCTAGGACTGTGTTCAGGCACGAGAATATATGCTACACAGGGGCTTTGCAGACACCAAAGGCTTAACATTGCTATTGTGATGAAAATGTGCCTATAGACAAAGGGTACAACTGTGCTTCCATGTGAGTGTGAGCGTTTCCATGCACATACCTAACTGTCAGGACAGACTAAATAAGAGGAATAGATTAACAGCTAATAACGATGTCTAGTGAAAAAACTTCCTTTATATGGTACTGTTGGTACAGCTTACTGAACCTTCCTCTTGTTTCGATAACCCTAAAGCACTGCTGATGCTGTGTATCAGACAGAGATGCAGCAGGCTCCAAGGGCCCGTTCATACCTTGCCTTAAGATCCGATCTGGGCTATCCGATTGCAAAGCAGGTCTGAACAACTCCAGGACGCACTGAGATCATGTTTGAGAGACTGCATGTTCACATTCTATTGTTAGTCACACTAAAGTCCACTTGTAGGCAATAGGGGTGCTCCTGCATCAGGGGAGTTTTGCCTCATTCATTCAGAACAGAACACACCACTATTATCAACAAGAAAAAAAGCACTGTAAGGGACGTCTGTTCATTACTGATGAGAGCCTTTTAAAAGATTCTGTCCTTGCAGCTGTTAAAAAGATAATAAATAAATAAATAAATAAAACCAAGAATTATCAAATCAAATACATGATTTTGTCATTAAATAATGCATGTGGCATGTGGTTAATTATTGATGGGGTCATGTTAATGTATAATGAGCCACTTGGAGTCAGGTTGACTATTTCCTCAATTAATCCGTGCCTTTATTTCCCTTTATTACCAAAGATTATGGTGGGAATGGAAACTTTCGGGGTTGGAGTTCTAATTTAGTGCAACTAATGTCAATAAAAAATAATGTGTGTACCAAAGTAGCACACACACACACAAAACAAAAAAACAGTACTGTTCTCAGATCCATTAGAGACAGACGGAAATATTCGACCTGAGGATGCAAGGTCTGAACAGGTTCCTTCCCGCAATAAAACCCTAAAAGACATTGAATGCATCCAGTCTCTTTGTTTGTGAACTAAAGTCTATTTGTATTGAAGGATGTTTTGAAGAAGAATGAAGTTTCCACAACACTATCTAAAGCCTTTTCGTAGCGGAAAGCCCATTTTGACCTTTGTTTCATACTCACTTTAATACTCAGGCGGTTGTTTCGTAGCTTATGTTTGGTTTAAGTGAGTATGTGAATAATAATTGGAACACAGAGGCTACTCTGTATATCGCTCTCTGCTTTTATGTGTAGCCTCGTGCAGTTGCATGTGCTATGACTTGTGTATTCCTTGTGAGCGTTTGAAGTGTATCCATAGCCACAGGTATAGCTATGGGTACACTTCAAACACTCACACGGTGTACACTCATGGTGAAAACTCCATATTCAGACAAGTTACTTTTTGGTCTCACAACTTTTACTAAATTGTTGTCATTATAGATAAAACTATCTATAAGTGTCTCCTGAATGGAGTCAAATGATGATTCCATGTTCTTTTCATTCATTTCATTTACAGAACAGGAAATCTAAAGTTCAGCTTTATCGTAGAGTTTAAATCAGTTGTGGATGTAACTGCTCAAACTGCAGCATCTTAAAAACAGAAGCCATTGTGTGATTCCTTCATTCCTCAGAGTAGTCAACTCATTAAATCTGGAGCCTTTTAATTCACCAACCCTTGCTCTGCTCTTCAGGGAGGGCTTTCCACCAGTTCAGTATGCAGGTCAGTGAAATCCATCCACACCAAACAGGGATCCTAGTTAAAACTAACTAAGATGCCTACAGCTCACAGACCCACTGCTTCATGAAAACTCCATGGCACCTTTTCTGTCTGCTTCTTCCCATTAGCCCTCCTCTCCATCTTTTCTTCCCCCGTTTCTCTTTTCAGGCAGAGCACCTGAAACTTCCTCTTTGTGCTGCCTCTCCCCATATCCTAGGAGGAGAACTGGCTCCTTTAGAGCTTTGTTGTCCTCCTTCTGAGAGATTATCTATTTGATGTAAGAGTGGAGGGCATCTCTCAGGCCTGCACAGCTGAGAAGCTGTGCTTCTTCATCCCTGCAGCCAGGCTGTACAGATTCGGGCCACATAAAGATGCACCAAACTGCAGAAAAACACAACCTGTACAGTTATTTATTTAATTTTTTAAAACAGATGAAAGTAAAGTTTCCTAAGGCCTTGACCAGCTCCTCAACTTAAAATCTTAGATGTTTTATGAAAATTAGAAATTCACCTACGCTATCTGGAAATGCACTTTTGTTGATGTGAGTTAGTTTGAGTTACCATATGTAATTATATCTGTCATATACTACAAACTAGAAAATCGAGTGTAGTGAAGCAAAACATGGAGAAATAACACACACACATTTTCCAAACATCTCTTCAAAGAGAACATATTACTAGGTTTCTTGATATAGTCATGGCTGGAGTATGAGACTTGTTTTTTGAGTTTTTTTTTTTTTTTGATACTGAAAAAAGAAACATGCTACAGATCAACATGAGACATCACAAATGATGGTACTATTTCTTAATTACGTACTTACTGCTCTTCTGGCTGACATACACCAATCAGGCATATCATTATGACCACTGACAGGTAAAGTAAATAACATTGACTGTCCTGTGAAAATTCAGTGTTCTGCGTGTAATGTTTTGGACCTGCTATTCATGAGAATGTTACTTAGACATGTAGCACCCACTTAGACCAGACCAGGTACCCCCGCCCCATAGCAATGACACTCCTTGATGGCAGCAGCCACCCCCAGCAGGATGCAGCCTGACACAGACACACACACGAAAACAGTTTGGGAACAACTCAAGAAAAACATAAAGAACAGCACAAGGTGTTGACCTGGCCTCCAAATTCACTAGATCCCAAACTGATCAAGTGTCTGTGGGATGCACTGGACCAGGTCTGATCCACAGAGACCCCTTCTGTCAACCCACTGGCCTCACTAACAACATCTGTTTTCTGATGAATCATGACTTGGAGGCACAAGGGAGACCTAAACAATATTAGGAAGGTGGTCATAATGTTATGCCTGATTGGTGTATACACAGCCATCATTTACATATTCATATATTTAGAAGCAGTAGGTGCATATGCAATTTTAAACAACATTAAATAGTATTATACTTTTAGTGATGCATTTTACAGTGGCATTAAATGTGTAACCATATAATCAGAGCAGTTGTTAAACCCCATGTCTAATGTGGATTGTTTTATCGCATGTTACCGTCTCAAAGCCCAGAGAGTCACAGGAAGGCTAATGGAGCGACTAAAAGAAGAATCTAAATGACAAAGTAAATCAGCAAATCGGAAAAGCGGTGTGGTAAGAGAAAATGCAAATGAGACAGGGAACAGTCCTTTTATATGTCTAATCAACCTAACACTGTCAGAGGAAAGAGTAGACTGATCGCAGCACAAAGGGTTCACCCTCTGATGAGCATGACATGGATTGAAGATTTACAGGGCAAATCAAGTGATTAAATGACTTAATATGCAGTGAAAATATCAACCGTTGAGTGGGACTGCAGTAAAGGTCAAGCTGTATGCTGAATTACAGATAAGGACCTATCCTTTGGGAAGCAGGATTTTTACATGTTTTGACAGTCTGTCTGAGATATTCAGCGTGCAAGGCTGATGATGTGGCCTGAGAGAACCAAGCGGTCATCGCACTCACATTCTTTTTCGCGGTATAAATGTTGACACGCTATGACATGCAGGTGTAACTGTTAACACAAATAACGGCTGATTTCCATTTATGTTACATATAGGACCCTGGGGTTGAGCATGCTTCTAACATCAGAACCACCAACAAGTAATACTCATCAGCAGTTGTGTTTCAAAAATATGTAACTTTGTTTCAATGGTATATCCAAGTCCCCAAGTTTTCAACTTTTTCTAAAGGTGTGCTATGCAGAACCTCTGAATTTAAAATGCCCATTCATAGCTACCTAAAGTGCCAGCAGTTAAAATATAGCCTCATAGAAAAGAGACTCACATTGGTCCCATATCTCATCTATTGTATAGGTGTTCAGCCTGGTTGAGGTCTGGTGGCTGCAAAGGCCACAGTAAATGGTTCACATCATTTCCATCCTCATTAAAACCTCTAGTGAACCCTCGCGCTCTATGGATGGGCGCATTGTGATCCTTGAAGACGCCGCCCTCCACAGGACAGAAATGTTTCATCGCCGGATAAATCGCTTTCAACGATTTGTATTGATTTGCAGCGACCCGTCCCTCAAGTGGACCCAAACCATGGCAGCAAACTGACCTCGCCAGCGTAACAGAGCCATCAGAGCCCCTCACTGAAGGGGTCAAGCATTCAGGCTGGTGCTGCTGCCTTGAGGTCCACTGCACATGCACTTCCCGACTCGTTGAGAATATGGTCACGGAGGATTCTTGTGAGCATATCGCTTTTCTGAGGGGTTAACGGACTGCATCCCCACTATAAATATCCTCTCTATGTAACTTGCTGACAGACTGATCACATCCTGCTTTGACATTCTCAGTCACCTGAGTTGCTCCTTTGTTTCTCCTCAATTTAACAGACATTTGACTGAAGTGTACGCTGAGATGAGGAGCTGGATGGTGCCCCGAAATTTTGACAAGGGCAAATCTGTATCCAAAGTGTAGATGTGCTATATTACGGCACAATAGTGCAATTTCCAGCGCTGTTTTCTGGCGTCTTTGCTATGCATCTAAATGCAGAAGTCAGAGCAAATGGAGCTGTCTTTGTAACCAAACCTTCTGCTATTCATGGCCCAACAATAAACCCTCTTTAAATTCACTCAGATCTTTTCTTTGCACCATTTTAATGCAAAACAGGTAAAACCTGACCTTACTGGAGAGCATTTTATTTCTAATGTGATACTTTTTGTTTTCCTTTTTGTTCTTTTAGTTTTTCTATTATTTCCCTAGCTTCTGTGCAGCCCTTGATTTTTTGATGTAATGTGAAATTTGAAACTAGTTAGGGCATCCGCAAAAAGCTGAGCCTTTTACTTTTTGTTAAAAAGATTAAATTAAATTGTGTTTGAAGAGACTGGCCCTTTCAGTGAGTTGCCTGTTAAACAATCGCAAAGCCTCCCTGGGGCAGCAAGTCATTCAAACAATAGAGGAGCGTGTATAAGCGGTGTGTGGTGTGTGTGTGGTGTGTGTGCGTGCGTGTGCGTGCGTGCGTGAGTGAGTCTGCGCGTGTGCATGCGCGTGCGTGGGTCGTATAAATCCCTGCTCCAGCCTCAAAAGGCACTGCTGAGTATGAGTCAACACCGACACACCTGCCAGTCCCCTCCTGGCCAATTTTTAAAATAATTTCACCGCAGGGTATTAGACATGATTTTAGCATGATTTAAAGCAGAACCAAGAGGTGGCAGGAAAAATGTCTCCTGCTGGACACGCCAACACACGCACACACAGTTTCCTTTGAATTTAAAGTTTATAACTAATGATGCCAAGTTGGAAAGTGGGTAAGGCAGGCTGTAGAAAGACACTGACACACTTCCTGGCTTCAAGCCCGTATTAATAACCAAGACACACACGAGCACACACCTCAGGCAAACTCAATATTAATGCAATGCTGAGGCCCTTTTCTCACCATGATTTCTGTATTTTATTGGCATATTACCCATTCTGGAGAAGAAGATGAGCAAAATGTCTAATGTAGTTAAACATTTGGGTGAATGCTGAGACCTGGTAATTACAGCTACAGTACAACCACGTACTGTCAATATGACTTAGTACAATTCATTACAGTGACATCTAATGACATCTTGACTTTAAGTTTAACCTACAGTGATGTCACTGGTTCCCTCCAGCGCTTTGTAGCGTGTGACCTGACGCCAGTAAAACCCATTCTTCTGTGTTAACAGGTCTGCAGCTGCAGAGCTTATTGTTTTATTGGTTCTTATCGGCCTTAAACCAAAGCCGCAGGAGTCAAACATCATCTCGCAGATCTGATGCTTATCCACATAAAGCCAAGAAGTGAATACACCGGGGTGCAGTGCTAAGATTAGTGACATTCTCTAGGAAGGGCTGGAAATGTATGACTTTTGGTTTTGGGTTTTAGCCCAAAGACAACTGGGGAATTGTGGGGTTGAATAGTTTTGAAGAGAAGGCTTTTGTTTCAGTTTAATCTGAGCAATCAGATGGGTGAATAAATGCCATCACTATTTGATTTTTCCATTTTAACTTAGCTGCATCTCATGGCAGCTTTCTATTAAAGAAATACTGTGTTTTAAAGTGACTTGGCTGTTTAATGATATCCTTATATTTTTATTGATATTCTGAGGTGGAGGAACTGAGGGGAAAACAAATACTGTTGGCACCACCAACAACACTGATCACTCAGCTGGGAAGCCCCGACAGTAGTGCAGTTGTGATGACGAATTAAACAGACGAGAGAATCCAAGACTGCACCAAATACAAGCAGACAGGGAGCATGATTTAGTTTGTTGTGTAGTGATAGGCCGTTGATGCACATTCATTAATCTTCCTGACATCCACCCTCAACCATGTCAGATCATAAAACAACTTTATTTTTCCAGTATAGGGAAATGGAGGCACTCAAACAACGCCTGTCGATTGTGGCTTTAATTCAAAATTGACTCAATGTGTCATTGTGGAGGACACAGACAAATGTCTTCTGTCATGTTTTGCAGATTTTAAGAAGTCATGGCATAGCTAGATTAAAAGATTCCAACCATTTGATCATCTATCTCCTTCCACTGTCAGATATTATTGAGTCGTATTAGTCATGTTATATAAAGTTCAAAGCAATATATCAAATAGTTGTGGAGATTCCACTAAAACTAGGGCTGCAACTAGCAATTATTTCTTCAGTCAATCTACTGATTATTTTATGAGCAGGCATACTTTGGTTGACTTATCACAAAATAATAACCATCACTTTGATGCAATTTTAAATATAAAAACTACATGCACCTGCACTATTATTATTCTGCAAAAGGTTGCTTACACCAACAATATATCATTTTAATTACAAATGCGCAAGAAAGCAGCTTTACCTTGCAACTTCACTGAGAGGCTTCCTGTGGAAAACACAGAAGGGAAGCACGCAACAACAGATCCCACATATTGAACACCAACCAAGTCCCACGAATCGGTCGCATAGCTTTGAAACTGGAAAGCCCTGGGAAGTTTGATCTCGACACATTTGTGTATAGTGGCGGCGGCGCTCTGGTTTCCATTTACCTGGGCGTCTGTGTAAAGAATTCCTTGATTATGTTGACACAGTGTTGCAGCACTATAAACACTGTATAGTTGCTTTTGCAGTTTGGATCAAAGTGCTGAATTAATAAGTGACTGGGTACCACCATAGACAGCTGAGGAATGACACCACCAAAGTGACACCACTGATGAAGTGTGTTTCCTGCAAACCCTCTCATGGAATGGACACATTAATCAACAACTGTGTACCTGATGGAAACACACAAATGCATGTTTATTACCATCAGTGACTAATGACAACTTACTTAACCTATGCCAATAGCCGATACCCTCCCATGCCATTTAATTATGTTGCTTAGCAACACACTGGGCCTTTGATTAACCCGTGTGGGGATGTGCTTGTAGCCATCAAACAGTGGACTATTAGTATACTATCAAATGAGACTGGGAAATTATTGATTCAATACACGTACAGACAGCATAAAAAATGAACTTGGAATCTTCCTAGCCATGATGCTCTAGCTTCCCACGTTTGAAGTATGACGATCCTCATGTATGTGATTAGTATGTGTAATTACAAGAAGACAGAATAAAACACGGCTGTGGGCATCGAGCAGTTTAGGAATAACAAGTTTTAAATCTTCAATCTCAACTGGAATGAAATGTGAGTGCTAATTCCATGTTCCCTGATTCGAAATTCCCTGAGCTGATCTCTGAAGGAAACAAGGAAGTGATGTCATGCTACCAAGTCTGACTAAGATTAATATAAAGTCAGATGATGACAGACAAATAAGCTTTAACCAAGCATCACTCTCTCTGTGAGTCTCTTTTCTATGAGGCTGGTAAACTCGCCGCTACCGTCTCACCTTTCAGACTGAAAATGTCTTTATTTCACTCGACTGGGTAAGTGAAAGGAGACTTGATGAGATCTGAGGGGGGCTGAAGGGCACGCTCGTGTCACCGCTATTAATCTGCAGTTCACAATGGCTTCCTACAGGCCACTGGAGTGGATCATTGTAACCGAGCAGCTTCATGCTCCAGAAAGGCCTGACACATCTATGCACCAACACACACAAGGTGATTTAAAATACCTGGGCTTATCGTAGCTCAGTGAAATATGACATACAGTATATCATTACAAGACTTGATTAAAAGAAGTAGTAAGGTGGAATAGAAAAGGAGGGGAAACGACGAGGAGCGGAATGCTGAACGGGTGAGATGAGATAATGCATTAGTGCGTACATTTGGATGCTTGTGCAATAGACCTGCACATGTGATCTCTGATCCATTTGATGTGACAAATTAAAAAAAAACAAAAAACAATAAATGGTCGGCATGTTGCACTTTTCTAACCTCAGTGGTACAAAGCGTTTTACAAATGTTTCTCATTAACACACTTGCACAGCAGAAGTGTCAGAGAAGGCACGAGTCTTCCATCAAGCGCAACTTGGGATTCAGTGTTTTGCTCAAGGATATTTCCGGATGTGAAGGGGCGGGGGTCCAAATCACTAACCCTGGAGGACAACCACAACCTGAGCCACACTCAGCCCCTGAGCCACAGGAGCCTTGTGATAAGGAAATAACACAAATGACTATTGACTAAAGCCCTCTAGGAGCAGAATCTACATGCTGCAGATCATTTTGTGCAGCTTTATGATTTTGGCAGTAGAGGTGCTAAAACAGCTTTTCCTTAAGGTAAAATTAAAGGAAGTGTCCAACGAATTCCAACATCTCCGCTATCAGAGAAATTATGTGTGAGGTTAAATTTTAATGCTAGCGTGGTCAGTACCTGTGAGCCTCCAAAAGCATAAAAATTACAGCTGTCTTGGGTTAGAGAAAAGGATTGGGGGATATAAATTCACAGAGGCCTTAATATTCACATAATTACATAATTGTGTTACAATTCTGACAGCTGTGGTTCAAATCCATGCAATTAAATCTTTTTTTTTTTTTTCTCTCTTCCTAATGCAACACTACTGGATGGATACATCCTCTGACAGCTCACCATCACCCTCCATTGGCCCCACCTGGAGTGCAAAAAGCACAAGAGCACCTCCTGGGGTGATGTAACAGCCTTGAGAATGGTGGGAAAAGAGAGCTGCATATATCCCAGAATTTAAGATGAAGTCGAGGGCCATACAGCTGGAGCTCAGCAGTCGTCCTCAGAGGCAGAGATAACCCGCAGTGAGCTGGAATGACACCCTGCTGAAGATGCACAGCTTTACCCCCCCCATACTATCATGGGATTATCAATTCAGCTGCTTTGAATAAGAATCATATTATCTGTCAGGGTCTGAAGAGATGTTTCAACAAAGGCAAAAGAGGGGCAGAGTATTAAAAGCTGCTCCAACAGAGGCTAATAATCTGACGGACAATATGGATGTTGCCAAAAATAACGTGCTACAAATTCACTTTTGACTCACCATACATATTCATGAGGCCGCCGCTTCTCTCTTCTTCTTGTTATTATTATGATCTTACATTATTTCGATGGCATGACTGAACTTGTATTGGCTCTGATATACAGCCAAAATCCAGCATTGCAAAGTTCTGCCATCGCCTCTGTGGAACATTGCAAAGAAAATATGCCATGATGTACAATCAATATATGTAGCCTCATCCTTTTAATCCATACAGCTCTATTTATTTATTTATTACGCAGTTTTTGTTTCCAGAGTTGCGATCTATGTCATGCATTCTGCAAAGACATCAGTACGCTGCAGGTAAGTGATATCAAAATCAAATTCCTCCAACTGTTTGAAATTACAACCAAATAAAACACTGAATAGGACGGTTAATTTACTGCCCTGTAATACATCTAAATATCTTATAATTTGTTCAACACACACACACAAAATATCTGATGGGATTTATCAAAGCCATTAATAGATCAGGAACATTAACGCCATTTGATTCTGGTACATTTTCTACTGGAGAACCTCTGGCACCACTCTTGGCTGAAGCTTTATATATAATAGGTTTCATTATTATTTACTTTGACGCAGTGAGGAAAAAAACGAGTCCTAAATTGCTGACAATGGAAACATCCAATTTTCCACTAGCACCTTAGAGTCCCTCTCTTAAAAACTTCCATCCTTAAAGGCTCAGTGTGGTGGTCAGCTGTTCTCAGGACCTAACTCAGGACCAACTACACTGTTAGGTAAAGTGAACCTACTTCCACATAGCAAAGCTAAACGGCACACTGAACATCTCAATCTTTTGTTGGGATGGGTCCGTCTGACCTCTTGTCAGCAGTACTCTGAAAGAAGAACTGTGGTTCAGACCACATTAAACCAACTTAACTAGGACTGTAGCCGACGTCTACAGTGGGTTGCTGCTGTGATGCCACAGCTCCAATCCACTGACAGACATAACAACATAACAACTAATGCTACCTTGAAATGGGCAGTGTTCTCAAGAAGAGACCCTCTGAAGGTAAAAGGCCACGTTCACAAACAGTGCAGTGCTCACTGATGTTTTTACAAATGGCAGAAGTGGATGGCAAGGCTGTTCTATTGTCTTCTGTAATGTCTGAGGCAAATGCTGATCTTCCAGATGGCTCCATCCTTATTGCATTTCATCCATTCAGTCACTGTTAACTTGCATAATTCTTAGCTTTGGTGGCTTCCAGATGCAAACAGTTGACTAGCTGTGGCAAGCGAATGACTTCCGTTTAGTGTTATCACTTGAGCTCCCAGAATTTTGTGTACTTTAATTCCTATATGACTGCCGTATTAAGGCAGCAATAATTAACTTCCACACTTTCTGCATACAATAGCATTAGCAAGCAAATCTGTCTGTTATCTGTCTAAGAAAGGCTGGATTAAACACTGTGTGACAAGCAGTTAAAAATTGTGTTTCTGGCTCATATGGTATGCAGCCTAACCATTACATCAGGTTTGCCCCCTCAGATAATAAACAGCTAACTAGACAACCTGCTGAACAGCTGACCAAAGACAGGCACAGTTAGTTAGTGGTTACTGATCACTTTGGTTAAATTTGGTATCTTAACAACCTGACATTTCCTTAAGGAGCTGATTGAGCCCAAAGCCAGAGTATATACTGGACTTATATTCTACAGATGACCAGAAATGTCAATGATAAGACCTGCAACTGTTGGAAAAATATCCATACATGAGCCACTGTTTGCCAACCATAATATCTCCACATGCAATCACATGTAAATGTTGTGTTCATAAATTGCTATTGGCTGACTGTTGTAAATTCAGACGACCACGATGACACGCTTCAATGCCATTCAGTACTGTTCTGTTTTATTATTATATGGATGCCTGTTAAACCCATGGCCTATTAGCAGAAATAATAATTATCATATTAATAATTGTCTTGTTGTGGTGGTACCATCTCAGACAGAATAATGGGAAGCCATGAGCAGCACCACAGGGCTAATGCAAACCTATTAAACAAAGCCATTACTAATGTTATTAGTTGGACCTGTCTAGCACACCAGGAAGTCCATTAGGAAAAAAAGTCCATAAACATGAGTAAAGAATTGCAGGTGCTAACAGCTGGAAAAATATTTCCTTTGCTTGTGTGAAATAAGTCCATACATTATACTATCTACTACGTGGTGGAAATATGTGACCTTTTCACTCTAAAATAGAAGGTAACAGAAAAGGAAAAATAGCCATTAATCCCAAGGCCACCAAACATGTTATTAGTGTGAAGGCCACATTTACAGTTCTTTCTTTCTTTTCTATAAAAAGTAGACGTATACACTTTGTGTGATGAGAGCCCAGTAGAAGTAAACTGGTGAGTCACCGCTCCTTTATTGTACCGACAGATTACTCTGGCAAATGCAGAACTTGGGTTCACGACCAGACAGCAAGTCAGAGCATCAGGGAAGAGAAGCCAGGGAAACAACGTTGTCATGATGCTAATCAAGAAGCATTTCACGAGAATGCCTTAAGAGAGCTATGAACATTATGGTCTTAGTGAATCATCCCCTCTTTGCGACTGATGTTTGGAGTGCTCAGCCTGAGAAATAATCATTTAGAATCTATGATTTCCATATGTTGTTTATATCCTGCTGGTATTTTTACATCGTTTATTCCCTTCAGCCCCTTGTTTATTAATAATTTCTTCTTTACGTCCTCCTTTATCATCTCCAGCAACACATGAATGCCATTCTAAGGAAATGTCAGTTTCAGCATGTACATTTCTTTATTTCTTTATTTCAGTCCTTTGAATAGAGTGCAGCTTCAGATATAATCCGCAGGAGCCAACTTTGAAAAGCACCAATGTCCAGAATTAGATTAAAAAAAGGACTTCAAACAGCATTTGTCTGTAAAAGGCATCTTTTTTTCTCCCTCTTTTAGTCGCAGCAGGTGAAAGAGGGGATGCCGCAGATGGAAAAACACAGGGAAAACTGGAGGAAGCTGAGTGCCACAAGCTTCTGACATTAACTCTCACCTTTAAGTCTACAGAGAAAGAATATATGCTTAGTTACGCACGGTGCCATGGCTGCATACTAGTACAGATTTTAGGGAAAAATCATATACAGTGATTGGGAATACTATTGAAAAGATGCCTAGAAAATGTATGGTAGCAATGAGGTGCTGGGAAATGACACAGTAATGGTTTGTCACTGATATTTTCCCGGTTTTATTTTTATATCTATAAGAACATCTGTGCCTGGAGCTTTAAGTTTACCTCATTAGAGCCGCTCACAAATATCACTGTGTTGAGCTGTCCCATGACCGAAGCGCTTTATCCACCTTATCCAAAAAGAAAGTAGAAACAAGTAGAAAGTAGTACTTGCTTTGTCAGACTCGTCAGAACAGGAAAAACACACTTGTAACTAATGGCATTACTCATGCATCTGTTCCGCCTAAATCTTCCTCTAAGCCTCGCAACACATAAATGCAGAGTCATGTAAATGAAACAACTAAATGGATTGCCACCCACAACTAATGCTATTAGTGCCACAGCCATGCTGCTGAAGTGACTCATGTTATTATCAGAATCCAGTTGAGCCCAGTAAGACCTGGAGAGTCCAGAAGAACAGTACAAATAAATTCTGTACCTCTTTCAGAGCGTGAAAGCCAGCAGAAAGTCAGCAGACTCAGGCAGCAGTAGTCTCAGCATGCTATAAACCAGCTTCAACAGTTAGGCACTGTAGTGTGGATGTTCTATTGCAAAGGCCCCCACTAACACAGACCTACAAAGTATGAGGAAAGTGGTCATAATGTTATGACTAGTGGTGTATGTACCTTATAGGGATACTTTTAAAATGAGAGTGAACAAATATGCTTCCCTCATGGAAATGTATGATGTTATTATTTTTGTCCAAACAGTCCAAACCAACAACCGATAACCCAGCCACCCATTTAGCTACTGAATGTTTGTTTGTAGATTTGTCCAGGCATCTCCAGTCGCAATTTATCAAAGCCCGGTCTACCATGGATGAGGGCGAGAGAGGCTCTGCGCTCTCAGCTCTGTGCTTGACCAGAGAGCTTTGAAGCTGAACTTGATACTCAAAAGACTCCATCCCTTTCTGCTCATTTGATTCTGCTTGCTCTCTTCTTTTTCTTCTTCTTTTGGCAGATTTTGCACTGCAGGGCGTGTTGCGGCCCCACCGCAGAGTGAAATTATTTACTACACTGTTGCTTTGATCACGTCCTGATTCCCCAAACTACAGTGCGGGGGCGGCGGTCATAATAATTGAACGTGCGTACGTTAATGGGGCGTTAAAAAAGAATTAGTGACTGAAAGGAATTTGCATTAACATGTTATTAACGCGATCATTTTGACAGCTCTTTAGCTGAAGTCTTTATCAGTCTGGCCAAATACAAGCACTCTGAGGAGGCTGGTGGCAGACTAGGATTTGTATGCAACAGTGATTACCAAGTCTGAACATCTTGAATCTTCCTCCCACATTATGGTAAAAGTCTTGAACTGATGAAAACTAATGAAAACTCAACTTAAGTAATCAAGCTTATTCTGAGAATTAATTGGGCCTAAAATGAAAGCAACAGAAAAATGAAGGAAAACTAAAAAAGGAAATACAAAACTAAAAGAACTGCTATTGTCTCACCAATGGAGGAATGTTATCCACAAAGGTTACAAATAAACCACACCTATGTATGCACGCGCCTGTTGCCATCCCCATCCACACAGTGGGTTGTGTCTTTTTTTTTTTTTTTTTTTTTTTTTTTTTTTGACTTCTTTTTTTCCCCCACCCCCCCCCCCCAATTGTGGTTCTAATGCTTTCATCTTTGTTGGGAAATGAATAATTTGCTTAAACACTTAAACCATATTTTAGATACAACATGTCTGCAGACCAAATAGATGGTTGGGTATTAAAACTATTCAAACGTTTAGCATTTAAAAATCAGTTTTTCTTTTTATTATTTATTTTTTAATTGAAACCAGCATGCGTTGAATCAATTGTTTGACTGAAGGTGATAAACTTAAGAAGAGAAATGTCGTTCCACGCGATTCCAAAATTCATACTTCAATTTCGGGATAATTGTTTCTAGACAGATGGCAAAAGCTTCCTACGCAGAGTTTCTTTCTTTCTTTGCTGTTGCTCACATTCTCAGACACTGGTTTGATTTCTGCAACGCTCAATACATCCCCTCAAGGTGAATTCAAAATTGTCAAAGACCAAGGGTATCCTCAGCGGTCTGACCGGGGCACGGTCCATCCTTGGGTTTTGTAATTACTGTAACACTGTCATAATACATTTAAAGTACAAGAGCAATAATACAGCAAGCGCTTGTTCCCTGCTGCTCATAATTCTATTGGTTTTGTGGCACGATTTCATATAGCCAATCAAATAAGTCAGTAGTGGATTGAGGAAGGGGAACTAAGCAAAGATAAGAGACCCTAGAGGCAAAGCAGAGGAGAAGAAATAACACAGCAGGAAGGACAGAACTGGGAATGTGTTCAAAGCAGGCAGAGAGCGAGAGACTGGACTCTCACTGCGAGCATTATCCAAGCCCTGAGAGAACATGAATGTCCTGTTTTGTCAAACGTGAAAGGGGATGAATCGTCAGTAGTGGGGAGAATTTGGTTTTTAATACGTAGCAGAGGTGTAGAGGGGGCTGGGAACGCAAAACAGACCGTCGGTTTAGGTGGCAGATTGCAGGAACGTCGGCTCTGAAGCAGACGGAAAGAAAGAGGGGGAAAAAAAGGAAAATGAACACCGAGATGGAAAAGTGGAAGATAAAAAAAGGAGGGATGAAAATGAGGAGCCGAATGACAAAGTGACAGATGGAAACCCTCACTGCTTCGCAGCATGTCTCCATCGTGGTACAGAGAATGGTTGGCCCTCTGAGATTCCCCCTCCGGCGAAGCAGATCACAGCTGAAGATGAGTGACTACACTGAGCCCTAAACACAGTATACTCTATGAGTTACTGTAAATGCAGACTGAAATGGAAGAGATCCCTATTTTTAATGCATTCACTGGCAAGAAATTTACCCTGTCTTTCACAAATTACGTAAGAATAACAGGGAGTTCTGATAAAAACACAGGACGCAGTGTTAGTCATTCTTACTGTATGACCTAAGGGCTTCTAACTCAAAGTGAGTAAACTGTCCACTTTTGCTGAACTGGGTCAGGACCTAAAACAAAATAGCACATATGTGGATACCACAAAGAGAAGTTTAAAAGCTCCATATCCTTCAAATGTCAAGACTACTGTCTACATTTCCATCTTAATGGCCTTTTTTCCACATACTGTATTTCCTCTACAGTCAGAACGTGAAATACATATTCATCAGAAGCCATCCACATTGCTGTCACATTTCTGCCTTCAGACTGTGAACATTCACCCTGAACCGCATGTACACTACTCCCCTCCATTGCAATGCCGTGCACACACGCGTTTTTTGAAGACATAAAGTGAGTTTCCTGGACTGTAATTCATTGTGTTTGTATTATTTGTAATCTCTAGTCGAAGCTGTCGAATAGAAGACAAAACATCACAAAGTATGATCCTGAACAGACGCACTCAGGAGCAGCTTCTTCCCTGAAGCCATTAAGAGTCATAAACTTCGCCATCCAATAACTCTTTCATGTGCAATATCTCTCTTAATTGCGCTGCTGTTTTATCCTTGCTTTTCTTTTTCAGATTGTCTTATTTAGTTTTATTGATCTTTGTTGGATTTATTATTTATCCTTGAGTTTCTGCTGCGCCCAGCCTGGACCTCAGTACTTAGTTCCGTTGCCTTTCATGTTTCACGACAATTAAAAAAAAAAACCTTGAAAACTTGAAAATGGCCAGATTTGAATCCACACAAACTTAGTCTCCAAGTAGTCAAAGGCTGCTCAGGGAAAATGAATTACACAGCACATCTTGTAACATCTGCATGTTCTACACCATTCCTGGAACTTCTGAATAGGAAAAAACAAAAAAACTTTCCAACCGAACATGATTACAAGAGCTTTGATTTTCTTCCCATCCTGCTGATTTAATTAGAAATCCTAATCAAACAACTTGGAATGACACAAACTGAAGCTGAAATCAAATCAAAGAGCCATCAGGATGGAAGATGAGTAGGCAGGAAGCAGCCTTAACAAGCTCTTTGTGTGCGCGTGTGCGTGTTTGTGTGTGCGCGTGTACAGTGAAATCTTACTTTCTCTTCCCAACTCAGTGCTGGCATTGCACCACTGGGAGACGGGAACACGGACCGGGAAACACACACCAAGACACACTCACACACAGCATCCACAGGTTCAAAGATTGTCCTCTTACCTGGAAAAACACGAGAGAAGATTGACTGTAAATGGACAAGCACAGACATCAAGCAGAAATATTCATTTTACATCATATAGTAGAATATACAAATGGGCTCAACACAACCATGATAAACATAAAAGTTACACCGATCAGGTATAACATTATGACCACCCTCCTAATATTGTGTAGGTCTCCCTTGTGCATCCAAAACAGTTGTGACTCATCAGAGAATGGACATGGTCCTTCTGAGGGTGTCCTGTGGTGTCTGGCAACAGAATGTTGTTGGTGGGGGTCTTTGGGTCCTATGGGTTGAGGGGAGGGGCCTCTATGGATCATCCCACAGATACTTGATCAGTTTGGGATCTAGTGAATTTGGAGGCCAGGTCAACACATTGTGCTGTTCTTCATGTTTACTGAGTTGTTCCTAAACTGTTTGTGTGTGAGTCTGTGTCAGGCTGCATCCTGCTGGGGATGGCTGCTGCCATCAAGGAGTGTCATTGCTATGGGGTGGGGGTGTCTGGTCTGGTCTAGGTGGGTGCTACATGTCTAAGTAACATCCACATGAATGGCAGGCCCAGAATTTACCCAGCAGAACACTGGGTTGTTTCATTGTGTCTGCAGATTCTGAAATAGTCAAAAAAACATTCTATCAACTGTCTTGTGTCTTAAATTTAGTTCTTCAACACCAAGTGAAATCCCCTAGTTCTATTTACTTTAGATTAAATATGTATGACACATAAATTGTGAGCGTCCTCATTCTGACACACCCCGTATGTCATTACCATCTTGATACAAACTTCTAAATGCTTAAATTATTGATTAACGGGGAATGGGCCTGGTGGAATGATCTACTGACGTGATCTGCAGCAGACAAGACTTATCAGTGTACTGGAATGAGTCAGTGCAGTGGGATTTGTACTGTGGGGTTAAGGAGCTGAGGTTCTTCCCTCACTTTTACTTGCAGAGAAAAGTTCAATCTTGGCCTGTTATAAAGTGACTTCTTATTCAATGGCCTTCCTTAACTGACATGAACGATCTCCTGCATTTTGAGTCAGATTAATTTTAGTTTATACCTGGATTAGCTGAGACAGAAGAAAGATGATCAATTAAGGACATCACTTATCACCTCAGCATTGATTTGTTTTAAAAGAAATAAAGGGTTGACATTTTGGTTGCAGACCTTTACCCTGCCGTAAGGTGACACAGCTCTTACATTTCTGATCAATGACAATGCTGTTTGCCAAAACATATTCAAGCATCTAATCAATATGGGCTTAAAGTGCAGTCCCTCGGCTTTAATTTGACGGTGCAGACACCCAAATTGGAGGATGGGTTAAGGCATTACAGCTCTTCAATATTTAATCCCTTCTTTTTCGAGGAACCAAATGTAATTGTACAATTGATTCAGAAGGCGTGTGATGGGCAAGTGTGGCTCCTTCATTATTTCTTCATCAAGAAGCTGATTCCAAGTGTGGCAATTGCATTTGGAAATAGTTGCTCCAGACCAACAACAGGCACTCAATGCAAGCGAAAGAGAAGAGTGCGGGACTTAGGGATAGTTAGGGAGTTAGAGCAAGCATAGCGGGTTCAACGCTAGATGCTAACCATTCATCAGGAATGGTTCATCTGGCATCTACAAAAGCCAGAATATTTCTGAAAGAGCATTCTTTTAAAAGATGAAACAAAATAAAAAAATAAAAAAAATATGGCAACGACTTGGAACTGATCTGAAGCGTACCGCGTCATCTGTAAAACACAATGTAGGAAGTGTAATGCAAGAGCGTGCTTTGCTTCAAATCACACAGGTTCACTGGTGTTTGGTGAGGGTGTGACAGACAACAGAAGCAGCTGAATGGATTCCGAAGTGTACGAGGATATACGGTCTGCTCAGCATCAGCTACACAAGGCAAACTCGACTGGATGGTGCTGCACAGTACAGAATCAAATCAGAACCAAAACATTTTATTAAAGTAACTGGGGAGTTTGGGGGCGGTGGAAAAGTGTGATATTGTGAAGGAAGGAACAAAGGAAATGAAGAATAATACCACAAAATGTTCCATTCAGAAACATCAATACCAAGGTGCCATATCCACTTATGTTATATAAAGAGCTAGGTAAATATTCTACCATTGATGAGGCTGAACAGAAAATCTAGTCCCTCATGGAAGGATCTAGGTGAGCCACTTGTCTCTGTGGGTATTTTCCAAAGTACAGTACAGTCATCCCTCAGGGATTCATTTTTAAACAGGCAGCTTCCACATGATACTCTACTATGAGATTTCTGGGAGCAAAGAAATCTGCAAACCCCTAGATACAATAATCCTTGCTACGGTATGTACTGTAGCATGTGACACCTTGACACAGATTCAAAATTACCCTTTCTATTAACAGCACTCCCAAAGAGTGTTAGGAACATCCAGGGATGTTACAATATGTCCCTGTATATTCCTAATCTTTGACAGAGTTCTGTTTTTTCGCCTTTCCATGCTTCACCAAACCTCCAATACAATCCAGAGCAGGAGCCTTGAAGGCTGATGTCTGTTTCTCTGCTTGATTTGTCATCATCAAGTGGCAAAATTGGATGAAACCTGCTTTCTGCAGACTGTACTGCAGGGTGGCAGATGCGGACGTCCTTGTCATGTTGAAAGAGCTGTAATAACATGGCTCTGCACACAGTGAAATCCCCAGCAATCACCGCCTGGCTGGGATAATAGTTTAGGATGGAAATGTCTTTTAACCCGGGACTGAATATTCAAAACAGTTCACTGATGATTGCCAGCACTTTGCAGGCCGTGCATTGCTTCAGTTATTACAGTTCTCCAAAAAAATGATGGTTAAAGTGATGCAGGACACTCACACACTTGGAATAGTAGTGCAATTATCTGCACATTAGAACTTTGCTAGACTATAAATTGCTACTTAATCGTACATGGAATAAACTGACGTACTCCATTATATTTGTCAAAGTTCTTCTTATAAACCTAATGTATGTGCACAGAAATTCACTTTAATTAATTAATTGTGTAAAACCTCTAATGATGTGCAGGAGCTGAACGATGGCACAAATCAACACAGATAAACTGAATCTCCAGATGCAGGGGATCATTCAATCATTCAAAGCCGGAGACAAGACGATCGTCATAGTCTCTCTACAAAGCAAACCGTATTGTGAACGACCCCACACACCCTCTTCAGTCGCCTTTCAACCTGCTCCCGTCTGGAAAAAAAGGTACCAAAGCATTTGGACCCTCACAAACGGACGGTTTCTTCCCCCTAGCTGTCAGATTCCTGGCGACTCTGACGGACTGCACTGAACCACACACAAACACGCCCATAAAGCACACCCATAAACAAATGACTGCCGTAACTTGCCTCCATTAGGTTTACTACTCATTAGCAGCCAACCAAATCATTACTTCAACAGCAATTGTGTTTACAACATGTTAATCGTCTGCTATATGGTCCCATGTTTACATTCTAGTCTATCCTGCACCTTACCTACCATAGTGTAGTCTAGGATTACTGTATTGCACTGCCTGTCTCATCGTACTGTACTGCATTGCACTGTTTTGTGCTGTATTTGTTTCGCATGTGCATTTTATGTAGAGGTCTCTCCGTTCTGTTTTTTTTTTATTTTTTTTTTCTCTTCTGTTTGAGTGTTGTGCGTTTGAGTTTTGTTGAACTTTGGAGAGCATCAACTGCGTAGGGATGGAAAGGCCACTAAAAAGCTATTGACCACATGGCAGTCACTGCCTAAAAACACACGGATCTTACTTTCCAATAAAATAGTTCTACAACAAATCAAAATTCTGTTGCTACACTATATTTTATTTAGACTGCCTGCAGTTTATTGAAATATGATTCTCAATCCCTCTTGCGTGGGGCAGCATTATAAAACGAATAGCTCCTACATCAATACATTCATACAGAAAAACAACACTTGTTTACCAGGCTGCTGCCATAATAACCTCAATTACCAAGTACTACACCACAGAGATAAATGTCCTTCAGTGGAAAGAGGTTTGAGAGAGTGTTAATGGGAATGATGTTCACAAGGGAGGCAGGCAGTACGCAGTGCTCAAGCAGCCTAACTTGGTGGTAGTTGTTCTCTCTAATGTACTCCAGGAACTGATTTACTGCTTCAGAGAGTTCTCACTGTGTGAAAATGAACTGAGGGGAATTGACTGAGAATCTGACCCTTTGAGGTCAATAAATTGATCCTGTCACCTTTCTTCTCACTGCTTTCCTCCAAGATGTTTCTGTAAACAACATCAGACGTCCCTATGTTTTGATTTCATTTTTAATTTTCTTTCGTTGAGTAAATTCAGCCGCAAGGAAGAAAGGAACTGCAGCAGGCACTACATTACACAGCCCATAAACCACATGTTACGAGGAATGTACTACATCTGTGCTAATTAAAAAAAGGTTTAAGTTGTAATTCAGGAATGTATTAGCATGCACAATTGCATGCTGACAATTGCAAATTGAGCATGCATGCTTAATTTCCAATTGTATATATATATTTATAAATCCCTCAACATTTAGTGGTTACTCTTGCTCCTGTGCTTCCATTCCCCCTGAAGTCTTCATTAACCCATCAACACTGATATACACTTAGACGAACAAAAACTGAGAAACAGGTCAGTCTCCTTGACTACCATCTTGTTGGAGGTGGCTCTGAGACGACACAGCAGAATCAATGGGCACAGTTTCTTTTCTCTCTGTATACGCCGAGGTGTATCTGTCACGTTGTAGGTGAGGTGCATTGAACACAACACTGTCTGTATCAAATGAACCAACTCGGAAGGCTTTCACACAGTCTGATCGGCAGAAGCAGCTTAACATCAGCTTATACTGGCCTTTGCTATTCACACACAGTGAGCAACATCACTGGCCAGGATGTCCTAAGAACATGAAACAGACACCATTCATACAGTATTTATAATAATTAAAATGATCAGATAAGATATATTTGCAGAGACGGAGCAAAGCAGATTAGAAAAATACATGTCAGTTAGAATGATATATGGACAGATCTTTACAAATCACAAACTTATAAATTACAAAACTGTTGTAAAATTATAAAGACAACTCAACCCAGCTTTGTTGACAGCATTAAATTCATTCTGGTGCCTTGTACTAATGTGCTATGTCTGTTTTTCCTTTAGGAATTCAACACGGGAGTCAAACGTGCAGAAAGAATGTTTATGTCTGTAGAAAATAATCTATGATTCACATAGTTACTGGATGCTAACGTAGCCCAGTTGAACTGAATATAGACTTTATAAAAATAAAGTGATTGAAGATTCACACCCCCCTCAGACCAATTAAAAGTTCCAACTGGGGCCAGATCGAACCAGTCTGTTGTTGTTTGAGGTTATTACATGAGGCATTTGTATTCCAGCGGGGCTTTTTCTGATCATTAGTGGAACGCCAGCATCCGTATAAAAGCAGCAAGTGTCTATAATGATCACCAATCCCTAAATCTTCCACACTCAACACTTCAACAGTGACAGTTTTCAACAGTTTGAGGAAACAGATTCTGTGCACAGAGATCAAATCTGCAATATCAAAATCATAGTTTGGATGGACATTACTATTCAGCTGAAAGCCAAACACCCACTGAATGAGCCGCACCGTGATTGTGAAGCATGAATGATGCAGCTAATGCAAGTGCCACTTCAGTGCTCTGCTGAAACCCCCGAGGAAGCAGAGCCACTGCTCTGACACGAGGCCCAGCAAACAGGTAGAAAGGCTGTTTTATATTGACTGTTATTACTGTCATCCGTTTACTGACAAGATCTGCCACCGTGGTAATGTGATATCAGATAAAGCACTGTTGCTCACCCGTCCCAGATGATTAATATCACCTAGCCGAGGAAGCCGCAGTCGTCCTAGAGTGTGTGTATTTTAATCTGAGCAGCACAGAGCGAAAAACTAATGAGGACAGTCCCAGAGAGGCAGGGTACACGCACCTACGGGTGCAAATGCGTATAAACCACCAGCGCTATAGGTTGTTGTTTGCTGGCTTGAGTATATTTTACAATCTGATAGAGCAGCAGTTCTGGAATCACCTCAGTCGGCCCTCAGTCATCCATACACACACAATAAAAGCTATCATTACTGCGACACTAGCAAGCCTAGGAGGTTTACTTTGGACGTGAAGACATTAAGGAACCTCCCTGATGCCTTGCTGTGATTGTTATAATCAACAAGAGAAAAGAAGAGAAGAAAGAGGAAAGAAGAGATAAATTAGCATACACGATGTTCTGCTTTCCAAAATCAAAGTCCCTTCTGATTTGTAATTTATGTGCTTGACAAATTAGACAACTGGGACAGAGGAGAGTCAACTGGCCTCAATTGATTATCTCTCTCATTTCCCTCTTTTCCCCTTGGTCCATGTCTTTGTCTCTTTCTCGTTCACCACATTGCCAGATCGACACTTGTGACTTTGGCTAAAACTTCACATGCGCCACAGTCTCCCGCAATCAGTTGGTCCAGTTTGTCGTGTAGAAGCAAACTTGGTAAAGACGGAGAAAGCATAAGAGGAAGGGAAGGAAAAAAAACAAACATGAGAGTAGTAGCTCATGTGGCGTGATGCTCGCATTCCCCCCGAAACAGCACAATTAAAGTTTATCACGTTCACTTTGTCTCCCCAGCCCTTTTTCCTCGAAGAAAAAATGTCAGCCGAGACCAAATTTGTTTGCAGAGACCGTCTCATGGCTATACAAATTAATTTCACACAAAGCTCATGCAAATATTAGTGCGCATATTTGTGCAGGAAGGAAGGGAATTCAAAAAAAAGAAAGAAAGAAAGGAACAATCACACTAATCACTATGTTAGTTGAGGCAAATCTTTTCAAACAAGACCGTCTAGTAGAATTCCAACTCCCCGATCATGTGCCACTGAGAATAGTTTTGAAATGCTGGTTTTTGTTCTAGTCAACCACAACAGAACATGATTTAACTAATTACTTTCTCCCCTCTGACTGAAGGAGTGCTAATCACTGGGATTCACGGTGTTTAGAGGGAATTGCAGTGAAGCCACAATCTGGTATTAACATAGTAAACGCAGTACAGATGAGAATTATAAATATTTAATATCTATATATGCTGTATTTTACCTACCTGCAGTATGATCATTGTCCTTATGTCTCTCATTATCTGATGTTCTCCCTATGGTTGCTGAAAATGAATTAAAACCCTCAAAAGCAAGCCTCATCACGTGGCAGTCATCTTGACAACGCCCTCTGGAGTTGTTTCTGGACCAGGTCGCTGTCTAAATGAACGAGGAGGGAGCCATATCTCAAAAACATTTTAATGACCAGCAAGACATAAAAACTGCAGGACCAGTATACAATCACCCTTCGTCAAATCTCACCAGATCTGACGGGTGGCCCAAAATACAATATAAAATGCCTTTTTTTCCACTGGTTATATTATGGAGCTTCATTTATGACTTAATCCAGAGGCACAGCATCTCCGGGAAACCGTAGCAAATCCAAGTGGCAAGAACCGAGGCTGAAAATGAAGCCAATGCCGAAGCGCCAAAAACTTTATTACTTCGAATGACCACCTGAGGCTGGCTCCAACAAGCAAGCCAGTCCCCACAGAACTCTATGTGAATATGTCCAACTAAACATGTTGTGCAAATAAACATGTTTACAGCCTGGTCTCTATAGCCTGTTTCTCCATTCATGACAACTATACATTTAATTAAAAACAAACAAAACACAAAGCCTGAAAACTGCCCTTCAGGATTCCTATGGGTGCCATCATGGAGGGACCATGCATCTTTACATACAACTGGAATTAGATCAAATAGCCGCCATATCTGCTTTGGAATTTGTCCATTAATTTTTATTCATGAGTTCAAATGGTATTAATGTACCATTTAAATGGACAATTCTTTTAAGTTGTGATGGAGAGAAGGAACAGAACTACTTTTCAGTCCTAAACTACACTTTAAAATATAAATTTTAAATTTAAATTTCTCCCAAGTGAAATTCCCAAATGCTGTGATATGCAGAAACAGGTGGAAAAGGTGGAGGTTGAGTCCATTGTTTACGGTCTTTGTGTCCATATCACAAACGAACCACCTGCAGTTAACTTGGAACACGGCTGTGCTTGTTTTCTACGCAGCTGGAATGGTGTTTCTCTCGCCCACCAGTATAAATTAAGCAAACGGGGGGAGGCATTCAAATAAACTAGGTGTGAGCATGTTGTAAGTCTATCATACCGCTACAGTCAACACCGGTTTTTAATTTGGCATATTTTCAGCCAGATGTTAGCCTTCAATTTAGTAAGCTGCGAGTAGGTGGAGGAGCTGGGCTGAACCTCCAGAGGGTTTTCCATCCACTCCGTCTATGATTTTAACCATCTGCTTGAACGGAATACTAATGATGAAGAGTACGAAATTAAAATAAAAGTGGCAGTGTGGTAGCACCATCCTAAAGCTTGTGAAAACTACATTCAGTAACTCTTCATATGACAACATAACACTACTTTATTTAGGCATGATTCAGAAAAAGAGATAATATAGTGATATGCCAACATTACTATACTATGCAATGTAAAAGATAAAAAAATAAATCAATCAATCAAAAGGAGCATCATGTTGTGATATGACAGCATGGGAAGTTGCGTAACCTTTGCAGCAATGTTATATGTATGCTAATTTAGCTAGGTTAATATATGTCATTTATTCTCATTTGATTCTTGTGTATTGCTGCTAGGGACTTACCTCTGTTATTCGTGGTTGAAATTAAGCCCAAGATGAATCACGTGCCAATGGTGGTCAGCTATGTTAATGCTGATGGCAGGGGATACATTAATGATAAAGAGCTGGTTGGAGCTTTGAGGCTACGAGGCTGCAGAGGCTGGATGAAGCTGTTTGATATTAATTCATTATGCTAATGTAGCTGCTGTATTCCCAGAACTAAAACCCAAGTAAGGGGGTTTGATGTCAACTGCGTGCATGTATGATACACGGAGCAAACTTGATGTATTTGTCTTTGCTTGCAGTGATATGTGTTGGATATAATTTTTGTTTCGGTTTTAATGAGTACATTGATTCTCCAGAGAGAGAAAAAAAAATAACAAGTTTGAGAAGAAAGATGTGCCTGGAAGAGCAAATTTTTTATATTTCGTGGGGATTATTGTGCATAAAGGTGGAAGGACAGTCAAAGATAAAAATACATGAAAAAAAAATAAATAATTCCGGGTTTAAGAGAATCTAGTTCCAGTCTTCATTATGCGTTGAAAGAAATAAAAGAAAATGCCCCTGATAGTATCATGACGTGTCACTACTTGTATATTACATGATACATTCTGCATCATACTGTGTTTTACAGCTAAAGGCATGAAGTTTGTGGAACTGGATAGATGAAAGTAATTTTGCGGACTGACAGCTCATATGAAACCCTGCTTTAGAAATGGCCAGGGGAACCGTCAAGCCCTCTGAACCCCACTTCGGTGTGCCACTGTCCACAGACCGCATCGACTAATTATTCACAGCAAGCAACAAGGTTGTCATTTAGCTGATATTGAAAAGTCGCTCCGTTCATTATGTGACACCGGCAGTTCATTACGGCAAAACAACAACGTCACCGGAGTTGTCGATGATGCATCGTGTTAGCAAACAGCAGCTTTGACCGCCATTGACATTGCTCTAATGTTACACTGATGATTTTCATAATAGACTGAATGATAAATATGTCATTACAACAACCTGCTCTAAGGTAATTAGTTGTGATGGCTTGGCTTTTGGAAAAGGCAGAAAGATCATGTTGGAGCCACCATTCTGTAATGCAACATTTCCACATCACGGTTATGGACATGAACACTTCATAGTTTAGGCATCATGGCAACACTTTCTGTGTGTCGTTTAATGCTGTCATGGTAAATCCAAAAACATAAATGAAAGGCAACTGGACAAGTGGAGTTAGACCTGAAGACCTTTTCGCCACTTATCCTTCTTCTGTCCTAAAGGACTGGTGGGGAGTCGGGGTTTACATAGGAATATCTGTAGGTGTCACCTATCAGAAATTCGCTTGACTGGTCTAGTTCAGAACTGATGACACTACTTTGATGAGTGGCAAAACGTCTTCAGGAAACTCTACAAGTCCAGTTCTTCAACGTTTCTGGATAGATGTGACTTAATGTGTTTCTTATTTGCTGCTAGATGACACTGAGCTGAATATATTCATTTTGGTAGGGGGACATTTCAAACACTATGCATACCAGTTTAAATAAACATGTATTAAGGCTGGCTTTGGAGATAAAATCCCATACATTTTTTCATACACAATTTCACTTCCCCTCAGTTGGAGCGCTTAGGCTCGGATCAGTATGAAACCTGCTACAACATCTACAACTGGGTCACAAAAACTTGAAGGTACAAGTTCGAGTACGGACAAGTAGTCAAATCACAGGAGAACGCAATAAACCCAAAAGCTTTATTAAAATAATTAAAAAAGCTTATCATAATTGTGAGGGAAATCCTTAAATGTCCCTTATTATTTTAATATTATATATGAAAGCTAACATATTTGGATGCAACATTAGATTGTATGTAGGGTGGAAGCGTGTGGTGTGGTCAGAAGCTCTGCCTTATGATACTCATATGGTTGCAAGGTATGAATGGATATGTTGTTGTATGCTCCATTGTGTAATGTGTTATGTGAATTAACATAAGGAACTCACTTTAAGGAGTTCAGCCTGAAGGGGAAATTGAGGTCACTGTGACAAAGGTCACTGTATATCACAGAATGATGGGGAAAGTGAAGGAGAAGTGTTATGTGTGTCATGAGATGTATGCTGAGATGTTAGTACAATGAGTCGTGTCAAGTCATATGTGATCTTATGATGTGACTACAGATGTGAACATTGTTTAGGATAGTATAAAGATTGTCTCTCTTCAGTCGTCATCCGTCGCTAATGAGTGGCTCTTGCTTGCAAGCAATAAAGGTTTTAAAGTATTGTGTCATAACTTGGTATTTTGACCAACTCTCATCTTCACTAGACAAGTGGCTGATTTTCAGTTGCCACGACATAATGCCCAAGTAGAACATTACCTGAGGAATGTACTGTGTAATATCTACAGATTTAAGAAACAAGTTGAATGAGACTGCAGGAAGAGGAAACATGCTTAGCCATTCAGTAAAGTAATTAATACTCCTGTTGAATTTTGTCATATTGCAGGTGTTGATCTTTAGCAAAGCTGCGTGCATTTCCCATTGCGTTACGTTACACTGTAGCGTGAATGGAGCCTGAACAGCTCGGTGGACTTGAACACAGCGAAGATCTCCACATGAGAACGACTTTCTAAATAGGGATTACAGCAGCCGAACCTCACCACAACCATGTCTGACAGTGCAAGTACACAGCTTGAGATCAATGGAGCAAAAAAGAAAATATTGTTATTCAGTGACGGGAACAGCATATCTCCAGAGCCCGAAACACAACCGCTCTATGGATAATTTGTGACTGAATGAAATACCATGCGTTTGTACTGAGTTTGAGATGCTGCTTTTGTGTGCGACAGTGTAAACAATTACCATTTAGATTGCATTTTGACAATAAAGCAACTGATTATACCGTATTTCTCTTTGTAATTAAAGCTAGGAGAACAAGATGGCGTTTTTGAAGCATATACTGTAGAATTAATTGTGTCTCATTAATAGTGTAGTACTAATTGCGGAGTCATCACTGCTTTTTGTTTAGAAGAAAAAAAAAACTGTGGTAGAGCCAAAGAGGAGACATAATGGGATTTTGAAAACAAAACAACAAAAAACTAAGTCAGTCCAGCTGAGCCCCCAGCACTTTAATCACATAAGAACGTTCTCATAAGGACACTCATTTCGAGGGGACAATAATGAGCGCTAATTAGATTTTTGAGCGGCAACCATTGAAAGAACATTAACTGAAGCTGATGCTCTTACTTAAAAACGCAAATTCAGCCTCATAATACTGCCCGAGTTGACTGAACTATCTTCCTTTATGAGTCACTAGAAAGATTTGATTTATGTAAAGATGCTCCTGAAAGGTTTATTTCATAAAAGAAAAAAAAAACTGGTGAATCCAGAACATGTATCAGCATTCAACTGACCAAACAGAGAGCATAGAAGAGAAAGGGAGACAGAAATGTAGCTGCACGAGCGCCGAGGTTATGAACCTGTCAACAACACGCACCCTGTCAGTGGATGTCCTTTTGAACTGTAAAAGACCTTTTTGTTTCTTAGCAACTACAAAGGTAAAGCTATAGTGTCCCTATATGAGAGCTGAGCTCCTGACAGCAGCATTCTCCATTCTGATGTGACTGCTATGGGAATTCTTGTCTTTTTAGCCTCGCTAGCAGAAAGGCCCTGGGAGCGCAGATGTCAGCCTGTCCATTCTGGTGCGGACTGAAATCTCACAACAACTACAAGATGGACTGTTTTGAAATTTTGAGGAGACAGTAATGTACCCCCACTCCTGAATCCTATAAAGTTTGTTGAGTTCTTTAAGTTTTCATACTTCACCTCTAGTCACACCCAAGGGATGACAGATTTTTGTTTTTACCAATAAAGCATGTTGACGATTTTAAGAAGTACTGTCATGAAAACAGATTTGGAGTCTGGAGAATGAAGCCTCTGCTTTTTGACTCTGTTGATCCCCTGACTTTCTTCCTGGCACCACAAAAACAAACAATCTGAACACTACTCTATAAGTAATGAAGGGCATGACAGAAGTACCCATATTATCTCTTGCAGGGTGTACACAAGCACTACCCCTTAGGCTTTGGGTCCTGTGGGTTTAAGGGAGAGGCCTCTGTGGATCATCTCACAGATACTTGATCAGTCTGGGATCTAGTGAAATTGAAGGCCAGTTGTTCCTGAACCGTTCTTGTGTGTGCGTCTGTGTCAGGCTGCATCCTGCTGGGGATGGCTGCTGCCATCAAGAAGTGTCATTACTATGGGGTGGGGGTGTCTGGTCTGGTCTAGGTGGGTGCTACAAGTCTAAGTAACATCCACATGAATGCTACTTAAATATTATGAAAAGATCCCAACTGAGAATGATATTATAGAAGCTACTGCTATGCAGGGGATCTCACAGGCTGAATAAAAGGATGTGATGAACAACCCAGGTAAAGAAGCTTGCATCCTCCTTTTGAGCTGGGCCATTTTTCTACATGGTTTACTGTACATTTTGCTCCAGATTTAGGCCCTGGCTATTTAGTGGGGGATTTTATTCTGGAGTGTTAAATAAGTATTTAGCCTTTTGTTGTGTTTGAGAGCATCCCTGGGGGGGGGGCGCCGTGCAATGCCTGAGGGGGCGCGAGTGCTCGCTCTTGTTGTATTCGTTTAAAGTGTAATTGCACATCCAGAACGTAGGTGGCAGTGGCGCTCTCATTGTGCGCACTATCAGCTCTATGGTGTTTTTTAACAGAGTCGGCGGTAAGAGATGTAAACAAACAGAGGAACATGGAAAAATATTTGACAGGGATGGAAAGAAAGGCCGTAAAAGAGGAAGATAATAAGACAAAGGAAAGTCACTCAAAACCCAAGACAAGGAAATATGACGAAACGTCGAAACGTATGTAGCGCTTGGCTTCACTGTAACTACGGTCGGGGACGAGGAAAGACCGTACCGGTATGTTTTTTTCAGAGAAAACGCTCCGAATATTCCCAGCAATCATCCCGTTTTGTGACTACTACGTCAGTTAACCAGCGAGCACTGTTGGCATCATATAAGTTTAAATAATAGATAAATTTAATACCTAAAATAGTTTAAATAAGGATTTATGTGTGGACATCAGAAAAGGGTAAGTCTTAAAAGTAAAAGTATCCTGCTATTTGATGAATGAAAATTTTAAAAAAGGTTTAAAACAACCCTACAAACGCAGAACTATCGCAGATGCAGTGTACGTTTATTATGATACAAACCGTTTTGTCATATTTGGCAAACAAAATCTGGCTACAAAGATTTCCGAATCTGTGCAAGACACGCTTCATCAGAAGGATTGCTACGGTGACTGAGCAGCCTGACTGTACACCATGAAAAGGCTACCCTTCTGGGGTCTCGGAGGCCACATGCCAAGGTGTCAGTACTATCGGGTTGTTCACACACAATCTCTGAATGACACCTTGGAGATCAATTTCTTCCACTAAGCCAGAGTGGAGCCAACAGAGTGTAACCAACTTCTCAGCACTTCCAGGCTGAGCCGCGGCAAGCTCCCAAGAGTTCCAGCCGGTCCACACCTACTGCTTATCTTATTAGTCCCTTCCACGGTGCCTTTTTTTTTCTTCTGTCCTTTAGCAGGAGAGTGAATAAGGTATCAACACCAAAAAGGTGAATCTTTGCATTCAGATAGGAACATGTGCGTCAGCAGTTTTCAGAAAAAAACACATCACATACTGAACGTACTGTAGTTCACAGGAAATAGGAAACAGAAGAATATATCGGCTGAACATTAGAGAAATTACATAATGAAATGTGTTGGCTTAGTAATTATGTGACATGTTACCTTTATGCTTTTTACTCGAGTTCCATGTTTTTGCGTGAATGGCCACGTTTTGCATGATAAATCAAGTGTTACACATTATGATTTGTTGTGCTAATTACTCCTCGTGTTTTGAGAGCCGGAATAGTGGCTTCAAGCGATTGAGCGAGAAGTATGCAAATTTGTGCTTAACCTCAGCTGGATGCTATCCGTTTTTCTATTTTATAACATTATTGATGAGTACGGTAGACTAGCTCATAATTCACTTCTCCACATATCTGCAGCAAAATGAGTCATGGTGCTGAGAGGTAGTGATTACTTTGGCCATGCACCCACTACATTTATTTGTTTTTAATATTAACCATTTTTGTGTAAACCTTTTTTTAATTAAAGCTTGTTGTATTAACGTGATCACAGGAAATCAGATTCCCTCAAAGCGATATCATAGATAGTTTTCATACTACTGCATCATACTTTACAGAGGAGCAGACTGTCTCTGCTCAGGAGGGGGCTATGGTTGGAGAAAGACTGCACCCTGCCAACCCTCAAAAGCTTTTTGTGGGAAAAGGGTCCATTTAAATCCAAAATGTGATCTTTTCCTAAATCTGACAACCAAGTGTTTGTGTTCCCTAAAGCCAGAGAGCAACTGAAAGCTGAGGAAAGAGTGACAGAAAACTGCGGCATAAAACAAAAGTAAATAGCCAAGAGGGAGGGGAAAAAAACAACGTAAGTGTAAATAAGTGAGATAGTCTCTCTCAGAACATTTTAACCTCAGTTTTCTGGGTGAAAATCGTTTGTTCTTACGCCTAAACTCCAACATCTTGTGTGGACTTTTATCAGTGTTTGCCTGGTAGGACTTGTCAGGTTCTTGTCAGAATATGAGTCTGGTAAGACACCATATGGATTTCATTATGGGGAGTGTTTCCACCAGTATGGGAAAAACATATCCCTGTTACAGCCCCCAGTGATCCTCATGATTTCTACTTAAAATGACAACAGTACAGTCCTACAGCCAATCAGAGCCATTTTATTGTATACACATTCAACTCAGTGTCCCTCAGATGACCTGGATGACTACATTGCTGCTATACTTCAGTCCAACAATGCATAAAGCCTGTCCATACGATTTGATTGGCTCAGCAGATCTTTACCAGGGCTTAATCAGTTCCTAATGGAGAACTCGAATACAATAACTTCATGCCACAAAAATTTCGTGGGCGGGGGAAGTCGCTCTGGCTTCCAGACTAGCACATTCATGCACAAGTGTACTTATACCCGGGCCAGGCAAAACATAATACACTATGGACAGTAATGAGTATGATCAAAGCAGTTATCCTTAGCGCTCATTCAGAGGTGGACCTTGCAGAAAACATTTGACTCCGATTGTCACCGGAGGATGTCTGGCTGGACGAAAAACAACTTGCTTCTCAACTTCACTGAGAGGCACAGGGATGCAATTTAATATGTGCGTGGAAGTTCCCATTTATGGTTCCTTGCCCCATAAAGGGTTAAACAGGGGGCTCTGAATTATCACTTAAAATATCTCACCTTTCTGCCTGTGCTACACAATCATAACACATTCGGGCATTTTCAACAGCCTCTTGTCTCAGCGATGCCTCCTCTTTCCCACATCCCTCCCACAAACATGATGTACAGTGTTGTATGGACAATCTATTTACTTAATGTATAGCCAGTCAGATAATGCTGTGCGTGGGACACCGAGCCAGACTGCAACTAGGGACATTTTAGTGAGAGAGGAGGCTGCAGGAGAATTGGAGAATCATATTTTTAATGTATCTATTAAATCTACAATCAGACAAAACAATATATCTGACAAGTGAAATAAATGATGCATTATGGAACCAACGGTCATTGTCCCTCTACCTCCTCTATTGGCTGCATAGGAAATTGCAACATGGGGTAAAAACTTGGCCTAAAGACTGAATTGCTTTAGAATGGTGTGCTTTTTAAGGGTGCATAGATTTATGTCGAGGATCTGAATCCCAAAGGCTATAGACTAGGAGGCTTTGCAGATTAGATTTAGAGGAGAAATGGCTCCACTGCTGAGCTGCCTGATTAATATGCCAGACTGCAGGCTTACCGAGTGGCGTTCCCTAAGTAAAGTGATGTAGTATTGAGTTAAAATTTAATATTTTATTAAAATAAACAACAAATATAGATGCATTTTGTGTAGCTAGAAAAGGGAATATGGCTTGTTGTTGTTATTAGAAATAAGCTGTTGTTTCTTGTTAGGAGCATTTGAAATGCTACAATGACTGAAGGAAATTTCCAGTTCCAAAGCTTGGAAAAAGTACACTATTTAAACATATATAGGAGTTTAAATTATGTATGCGATTCTGTTTGTGTTTCACACTATTGCACTGAGGGGGAATTATTGCATTTAATTTGTTTAAGTTTGAGACCTTCAAAGAACTAGAATGTTTCTTTTGTAAACCAAGGATTTAATTTAGTTGGATTTACGATATTTTCCACCGGTAATGGTGGAGTACAATTTTATTCAGCAATTTTAAAAAGAGCTTAATGAGAAATCCTGTCACACAGTTTACCATTAAACTGTACTGGCTAATGCTGTTGGGGCAAAACATTGGGCAGATTATATTTTTTATCACTGTAATGAATATGAGAGCAGGGTTATTAGAGCTGAATATAGAGGGCAACGCCCCCTAAATAATCAGATGCATTATTTCCCATTATCTAAATCCTTATTTGAAGTAAACCATGGATGAAAGTACTTAAAATGGAAATTATAACACCATGCTGCTTTGCTGAACTAGGGGAAAGCATCTTTGTGCTGGCATAGAAATCCATTGAGATGTTTCGATGATTTGCTGTCTATTCTAACCTACAGCAGGCGCTTCTAGCAATCACATATTTTAATCTGTACTTAGGCGAGTTCCTGTCAGCTATTAAACTCACTGCCTTGATCACTGCTGAGGCAGTGTTCAGCTATGGACGGAACAATAATCCTTTCATCTTCCTATTAAGAGGAAGCACAGCTTGAAAAAAAAAAAAAAGAGTCGTAATGAATAATACGGTCCCTGTCAAAAGTACAGAGCAATTACAGTTTGACCTTAGGTGAAGCTTGCTGCTTATTAATGAGTGTAGTCCAATTATGGAAATGAGTCAATCAGTATTCTTAGATTAGACGGATTACACCTTTGACTAAATGTACTCTAGAAGTAACATAATAAAAGATGAGACTGCGCATAGTCTATCAACATTTTACATAAACTGTAATAAGCTGTCTAAGCCCATATCCTAACGTAAAGCATCTCCAGACAGAAGAAGTAGGTTATAGGACTACCTACTAAATATTTGTCTCATTGTATAACTGGATAACAGGACTAGGTTTCAGGACAAGGCGGATATCTCTGGCTGAGGTGAATACAAATATTGTGCTTTTGCGCATCAGAAGTGTCACCCTGCGATAATGCCTCACACAGGCTTTTCTCACAAAGCTCATACTCTGACTGCTTCGGTGTTTCGCCAATTCAAGCCTTTTAAACCTTTTAGAGTCAGTACTTAGCATTTTGCTGAGCTATGTCTTAAGGTGGCTTCATAATGTCCTCTGATCTGTATGAAAAATAAATCAAATGGAAACCAATTTCCAGTGACTCACTATGTTGCACTGCATACCAAATACGGTGTATGCAATGCAAGTGAGTCGGAGATTGCTAGTCTAAACTTGCACTACAGTATGTGCAAAACCTGAAGCAATGTTATCTGAAAATTGAAGGCAAAAACTGTAATTGTAGCTCCATAAGCAAGTTAACTGTCACTGACCCCCATGTTAAAACACTCAACTTTACAGCAGAAATACAGCTTGGTACAAAAAAAACTACAATTTTGATCTCCGTAGTTAATTTTCCCCCATTATGACATTTTTATGTGGGAGGATTTTTTTAAATTATATTACATCAATGCTTAAGGTTGCGTTTAATTAAAGGATGTTCGCTTTGAGCATCAGATTGGTCTGCCTAGGTGTCATCACCCACTTTAGCTCCACTCACACTCAACCTTTTTTGACCACTTTTGAAGTAGCCGGGAGTTGGTTCTCACCAAGAAGATGATGGCCAAAGCACCCCGACACTGAGCTGGAAAAACTGCTCTTCAGAAAGCCTATGTGTGATGTCATGGATGGTTCACCCATCTTTACATACAGCTGATGGCTGTGGAGAGCTTCTCAGCGTTCAAGTGCGTCCACACATGATCAATAGGGCGAGGGTCATGTGAGTGCAGAGGAAGGTCAATGACGGTCAGCTCTGAGGTGAGATATGGCTCATTATCCTGCTGCTGCAAGAATCGCTATCTGCAAAAAAAGCCAACCAGAAGATGTAGCATATGTCTGAAGAACGGACTGCTACTTCTCCTTGGTCGGTGTGTGTCACTGAGTGTTTGATATACGTCAGTGTCTTTCTACCTCCATTTCGTTTTTTAAAAATGTCACCTGTTACTGCCATAAATCTCGAACCTGATTGAGTATAAAAACATTTTTTCCAGACATCTACTGTGAAATGCTGGTATGTTTTATTCCGACCCAAGCATCTGGCAGTGTTCCCCTCCTGAGCAGTGGTTTGGAGATGCTACACAACCTCTCAGACACTACCAGAGCTGTGAATTCTTTATTTGGTCTTGGTTTCTTAATTTGCTAAGCCAATTAGCTTTTATTTCTCTTTCTCTCTCTTTCTCTCTTTCTCTCGCTCTTGTTAAAGATCAGTGTACAAACATCCAGGGAGCAGCTCCTTACTTCAGTCAGCAGTGATCCTCACCATTTCTGCTTAAAATGACAAGTGTTGTTGGAAGCTGGCCAAAGCGGCAGTTGTTAATTAACAGTAATTCTATGATTAACTCGATGACAGTAAAATTAAAAAAAGAAGAACAATTGCTGAACTGCCCTCTGCTAAAGATTGTTTATGAGCTAAAAGGAACTTCAATTTCACTGCTGCACAACCGGTACACAGCTTCTGAAGACACAGCCTAGACGTTGCTTCAAAATTATAAATTTCTTATGCAGCAGCACGTAATACACACCATCAATACACAACAACCACTTAGAATTAACCATCCACTTACATTAGGTTTTACAGCTGAAGAGATTTTTCCACTTGTCCAAACTAGCAAACCTTTTCGTGACTGAAACCAGAACTAGAACAGGACTGAGATGTTACAAATCTGTACCATTTTCACCAAGTTCAGTCAAAATGTCCTTGTCTGGTGCATTTCCATGAGCTGGAATAACCTTATCATACACTCTGCTGAATTGTCTCCATACATCACAGAGAATGACTCACTAAACAGTGATTAGTTGACTCTCCGTGTTGGCTATGACTTCCAAATGGCAGGATCAGGGCCATTACACTTTATCTTCTCTAAAGGTAACACTGGGAACTGATGGGGCAAGACTCTCTATTCACCTTCATTTTTTCAATGGTTTGAGATTATGAGTGTACTGTATAGGTTTGCAAATTAGTTTTTTACTTCACTTCAAATTACACCAACTATTCACAACATTAGAAACACTGACAGGAGAAGTAAATAACATTGACCATCTTTTGACAAGTCAGTGATCTGCTGGGAAACTTTTGCTGCTGGCATTCATGTGGATGCTACTTAGACATGTACTACCCATCTAGATTAGATCAGGCACCCCCACCCCATAGCAATCCACAGCACAGGGGGCTGACCTGGCCTCCAAATTCACTAGATCCCAAACTGACCAAGTATCTATAGGATGATCCATAGAGGCCCCTCCCCTCACCACATATAACCCAGAGGCCCCATTAACAATATTCTGTTGCTTGACACCACAGGACACCCTCAGAAGGCCCATGTCCATCCTCTGATGAGTCACATATTTTGGAGACACAAAAGAGACTTACACAATATTAGGAAGGTGGTCATAATGGCATGCATGATCGATGTATATTATGATGGATACATCCTACTGGCAGTTCATTATTGTAAAACAAATGCAACTTCTGATAGAACTGCAATTATGTGTTGGATTGTTAAAAAGAAAATCTCAAATCCCACCTTACGCTGATTAGTTAAACATTAGTGATAGAGCACACTTTCAAGTTCACACATTTTCATATTTTCGGCACATTATTCATTCAGTATTGTACCTATGCCTTTTAAATCTACTGAATGTACAAAAGCATAGATATATAAACATGCAGCAGGTGCAGGTTCCATTCAGGCCTGTTTCCTTAATGTCAGTTCATAGTGAATAAATGATTGAACATTAAATATGCTTCTTAAAATGCATCTTTTTCTTTTTTTAAATGTTCTGCCCTTTTCTCCCTCTTTATCTCTCTCCGTTAGGGATCACATGGTTAAAACTGTGCAGACTTGTGTTGGTCATGTATTATGCATTACAGTCTGCTGAAGGTCAGATTCATCAGATCTCTAAATGTTTGGACATACCATACTACAGGTGGATGCAAAGCAAGACAGACAGACGCCACCTACGTATGACTCTATGGACGCTGTGTGCAGTGCTTTGTTCCTGCACAGGAAAGCTGACACTGCTGCGTACTTAGGGGATGTCTGAATATTTTACACACACAGGACCTTATTAAAGGATGTTAACAAGATTATAGCCTGTCTGTATCACAAGTGAGGCCACAATTACATGATACATTCAGATGGTTGACATTTCTATGTTAAAGCCCTCCCATACTTCTGCTAGACTCACTAGTTTACTACGGTAAACACAGTAATCTGTTCTACCCCTGCCAATTACAAAGAGATGTTTTTTCATGGAGCGGTTGTCAATGACAGCTGTCAATCACATTGCATCAAATAACTAACTAACTAGAACTAACAAAAACAATTACAGTCAAACATACATCAGCATAATATTAACTACCTAAATGACAGAAACTATCCTTGAATAAAATGAATGAGATGTACATTTTAGTTATTTTACAGTCTAAGGTTGCACCTGAAATTACAGCCAGACAGTCACAAACAGCAGAAATAACAGAATCATTATAAAATACAATATGTTAAAACAGTTTTTACTATGTTGTCTCAATCACCGACTCCAATTTTCAGAACATGTTTCCATATCTGTTATCCGAAATGCCTACTGTTACACCGCTCTCTGATTTGTTGTTTGCTTAATCTAAAAATATTCCATCAAGTTTTGATGGGAGTGCTTGCTGGCTAAACTCACCTAATATTATTTATTTTAATCTTATGATTAGATTATAAATCTATGGGTGGGGTCCTTTTCTTCTTTCGTGGGCTCTGCTACGACATCCTGGGCATTTTTTAGCACCTACAGCTTTTCCGTTAAGTGAGAGTGTTTTAAACAAGTCGCCGGGGCAAAGACAAAGACAATGATGAGTATAATGCCTTAACATGCCAGCCAATGTTCCAAGAGGCCTTTGTTATTGTGGGCATACTTGGAAGTTCAGGACATTCTGCTGTCTGTCCATGGTTTCTCCAGGGTGTTGAACCACAGCGGGTAGTGACGGGGCCTGCTGAGTGTTTCATTACTGTGAACTGGTTTGGACATGCTGGGTTTGGCTCTGCTGGGCACCAAGCTTGCTCCTCCGTGGCTGGCTGAGCATTTTGTTTACCTCACTAAACCAGACTTCCTTTGTTACAGTGTATGCACGTGATTTCTCGTTTTAGTCATATCCTGGATGCGATTATTAAAGGAAGCAAGCTGGTAGATGATATCTTGGCAATTGGTAATGACGATCCAAATTTATTTTTGAAAGCTAAAGGTCATACCATTTGAGTTTATGGCGGTGTGAGCACTGCTGCACTTTAATAGTTCCTGATGAATTTGACCTCTCTATGTGCTCTACGTTAATGGAGTGACGCATAATAAACTAATATACAAACTTACCCTCCATGTCACGACTTCACTTTCATTTCTACACACAAATCATCATTATATGGTATATCATTACATTTGGTTCTTTTTTGAAGTCTTTAACCAAGCCAAAGTCAATTCCCCAGCTTTTAGAGGGCAACGAGAACGTTCTAAATGAAGGATCCGCTGTGTGAAACCCCCTGCGATGAGTTTCTGTCTGAAAACTAAAGTGTTTGTGTCCTACATCACTGCTCCAAGATCTTAAAGGGGTATTATCCATAGTCATTGTATTACCTACATACAGCAGACAGTCCCCAATTTGAAAAACAGGGGTACCAGCACGGAAGCAAAGCAATGAACTGTTGTGGTTGAGGTCAGTAAAAAAGCATACCTAAAAGCCACCTAAAACAAGGCCCACCTGAAGAAAACACTATATTTAGAATATTATAACCACTCCACTTTGCCATCAGACAATCTTTTTTGACAGGGAACTGAAGGACTTATATGATTTGTCAGTGTGTGGTATGGATCTGTGCCAAATGGGCTCTCAGGGTTAAGACCACAGTAAAACTAAAGACAAATCAGCCAGACGGATTCCAAACTATGGTGCCAGAAATTCATTAAAACATAAGCTATGTTTGGACTAACTAAACCTCTGTTTAGTTAAAAGAGGAGAAATTATCTAAGGCCTTTCTAATAACTACAGATGACACAGAATCCCATTCTACTTGGTTGATAACACAATTTTTTACTGTGTTTCTGATGGTGGACGTCATATGCACCTTATCTGCATTGCCGCAATGAACTGCCTCCATTTCAGCAAACAGTTATTTCACTGTGCATTGTTTTCTCCTGATAACAGTGCTTTGCGTTTTATACAATCTAATGTTTTATGTTCAGAGATTATGATGGAAATCAAAGTAAAAACTGCTCACCAACTTCTACACCAACAATGAAGTCAAACTGAGAAAAATACTTCAGGCTAAAACTGCCCAATATGAAGACAATTTAATATGGTGTCTGGCAGAGCAATATATCTCTAAATTGGTTTTGCATTTAAAGCGAAAGATACATGAATGAAGGAGAAAAGAAAGGGAGGCGGTGAGAGGTTAAAGAGTGGGGCTCAGCCTGTGACTGACTGATTAAAATGACATTCAAGGTGTCAGATGTGGTGCTGTAGGGAGGATTTCATATCCTTTCCTCTCACACACTGTTGCTAATGGACACGATTTATAAGCCTAATATAGTCCAGTGGACCTCTGAAATGGCATTTTAGATGGCTCAGCTAAAGTCCATGTTAAGTAGAATGAAGGAAGGAATGGGGCTGAAATACTTTGTTACATCTACACCCAAGAGGTTGAATCTATTTTGGTCAAAGCATACGTTTAAAATTGATATGAACGTATGGGAGGATTAACACTCAATATGCTTGGATCAAGGTAACAAGGAGAGTTATCTCCCTATTAAAAAAAAAGCAGTACATGGATGCCAGATTTGTGCTGTTAAGATGTGCAGCTTATTAAAAACAATCCTTTGACCGAGTGAAGCTTACTTCAGTACATTCTGTTAATAATGCAAGGTAAAGCACACAACAGGTAGGTAGGTAGAGATCACAGTAAGAATGAGCAACAACAACTCTTTAGGTTACTGCAGACTACGCACAGTCAGTGTTTTAAAACCATCACCATACAGTCATAGTAGCGACCCATGCTATCCACAGAGCAGTTTGCACATTGGGCAAAAACCAACATGCAAACTAGCTTTGTGTATAAAGCTAATGCTGCTGCGCACCATCCTCTCCTACAATGTGTGGTCTAAGCTCTGGGGCTAGTTTAACTTTTTTGTTAGCATGCTAACCTAGCTAGCAAACATTTCTGGTGATTTCATTTTACTTAGTGTGCACACTGTCATCAGCTGTATGTTACAGAAATAACTTCTCAATGATCCCACACACCCAAATTCATTTAAAATCCTTCTCTCTGTGTTTCATTTTGTGTTGCTGAAATGTGTGTACGTACTCCATTCCGTGTCACCACCAGGTCCTAGCTCCAGCTTGGCAAAAGGGGAAATGGAGGATTCCAAATCTCTTTATAGCAGGGGGGGTAACCATTATGGCCTAGAGAACTTTGTGTTTCTATTAAATGCCATATGTAACCTGTACTGTGTGGGGATAATAGCAATAAAATGAGAATGTGCTGGCTTTACTGACAAAGACAATATATGGACTGGTCCTGTGTGAGGAGGGGTTTCAGGTATACAACACCTGGGATAAATGCAGCCGTATACTTTTTAAAACCATTCAAAACTAACATGCATTGTCTTCTTTTCTCTGGTGAGCACTGTAAGTAAAGCACACGCGACCTTTATTTATTTATACATACTGTACGTCCTCGACCACTCAGCCAGTCCTTATAAATAATGTGTTTGGGTGACTGAAAACTATGTGCAGCGAATGCTTTTATCATGACTGTTCCCTCATTATTTTATGCTAATTTACAGTACTTCCACAGCCATGCCTTTAACACAGAAATATATGGTAAATGGTAAACTGTCTTGTATTTATATAGCACTTTTCTACCTATTGGTATTCAAAGTCAAAGTCACAAGGACACACCCATTCTCTCACAGAATCACACACCAGTGCCAAACAATGGGGGGAACTGCGGGTTCAGTGTCTTGTTCAAGGACATTTTAGCATGTTGCACCCTCTAACCTATAATGTTAGGTAAACAATATATACATATACTCCAAACAGACAAAACATTATGACCACCTTCCTAATGTTTTGTAGGCCTTCCTTGTGCCTCCAAAACAGATACCTGATCAGTTTGGGGTCTAGTGGATTTGGAGGCCAGGTCAACACCTTGTGCAGTTTTTTCATGTAAACCGTTGTTGTGTGTGTACCTGTGTCAGGCTGGGGATGGCTGCTGCCATCAAGGAGAGTCACTGCTATGAGGTAGGAGTGCCTGGTCTGGTCTAGGTGGGTGGCACACATCCACATTAATGCCAGGTCCAAAAGTTTCCCAGCAGACTCAGGAATCACTCAATGAAAATAAAACCATCTCCTCCACAACCAGCTACAGCAGAATGATACTAACACACTTACACATAAGCAATAATAATCACCTAATATGATGATATATCAGTTATGTATAAGTCAATTTTTAATATTATAATACTATAATTGTCTGTTTTTTACTCTAATCTTAATTATATAGCTGATGATCCTTTTTACTTAACTTGTACTAAAATGGGAATTTAAGTGTGTATCTTATACAGTGCAGGACTGGTACTCTTGCTTAAATAATCCAGGTCTCCATAGTCCACAACTGTCAATAGCAGCAAAAGTGAAGCTTCATTGCAGGGCTGCTGCATCTGCCTTCCAAAATCTGGCTTACACAAAACATGACAAATACAGTAGGCAAACAAAGGCATGCAATATCAGTGGAGAATAATACAGTTTATAGGAGTTGCATGACTTATTTTAAACCAAAAAAAAAAATAACATTTCATGTTTTCATTATATGTCAGACAGAGGAAAATGTGGATCGTTGGAGTGGGTGGTGTGTGAGAGGACAAACACGCACGCGCACACACACACACAGTGCGGTTAATCCCGAGCTGTGTGTCAGATGGCATTTTCTATTCTAGAGGGAAATGGTCTGTGACAGACATTACTGCAGCACACACACTCTGAATAAGAAAGTAGTCCCTGCTTCTATGCTGGAGACACAATTTTTCTAGCATGGGCAAACCCAAATTTGTACACCCTTCCACATGCCCTGACACGCGCATGCCAGATGTGGTATAATAAAAGCATATAAAGCTGTGTAAATGTATAAATGTCACTCATAATAACACCCTCTTGGTATAATTATGCATACCCCGCAGAATAAAAATTTCGTCTCGGATAAATTGAGATAAATCCTTCATTTCTATCCAGATCTGTACATCTGCCACATATTTAAATTTAACTATCTAGCAGCTGTCCCAGTGTTGCCACTATGATTATATCCATCAGCTGAACACTGAAGAATATGGGAAATTGTTGCAAAGTAAAGAACATTAAAACATTATGTGGTGACAAACGTTTTTTTTAGCGTGTGCATCAACCACCATCTAATGAATTCAGGGTATTTACCGTAAATGATTTAAACGCTTATTGAACAGGATGCTATACCTCAGAGTCCTGTTGGCTCTACATCGATTTGTTACGCATCCTAACTCGGAAAACAAGCAGCACCTCACAATTTGAAACCCGCATATGTCTGTAACAAAGTGAGACTGTCCTCAGCTGGTTGTGAAAAGCAGGTTGACTGCAGATTAAAAGAAGCAGGAATTGTTTTTGTGGCTGGATACCCAAACTCTCTGCAGGGGTTTGATTAGCCAATCGAATCAGTTAAATTAAAGACTTTAACTCAAACAAACTTTGTTCCCATTCAATTTGTTTAAGGTAAGGAAGTCTCATGGAGCATCGTCTGGCAAAGACAAATGAGAGCCTTCCATCAAACTGTGATAAATGGCTCACTTAATGAGATGTTGAAGGATGACTTGTTTGTGTTGTTTTGTTGGACTCAAAGTAATGCGCTTGTTCCAATAATTCAACCCCAATTCAGAGCCAGTTGTCCTTATAAAAGAGCGAAGGCTAGGGTGAAAATGGGTGAATACATTGCCATTTCTACTCCGTGATCATTTATCACAGAGGGCCTTGCTGCATTAAGGAGGGTTTGATAAGATTTCCAGGAATTCGTTGATGTGTAACAGAGGCTGTTTGGTTTCACATGCCACTAACGGGGTTTGCAGATGAGTTTGAGCTTTTAGCAATATTAGGATCAAAGTTCCAATCAACACAACTAGTTTTTATCACTCCATTTAAGCACGAACACATATATGCAATGTCTTCTTTTAAAATACTGTAAGAATAAAGTGGGGAACAATTGGTGTCTCTTTGAACATATAATCTAATTGGGTAAAAAGCTGCGTATGTGATTATGTGATATATTGAACAGGGAAGCTGCTTGTTTAAGCTGTTTTCCAAAGTTACCCCAGTTGCTATTCTTGTAGACATACTGTATACTGAATATTGTCAACTTAGCTACTTACTCTATAATATGCTGTTTACCAAGTGACAAGAGATACAAGCAGTGTACAGTATAGTTTTTGTTAAATGAACTGAATTCATTCTGTTGGGATTGTTATTGATTTTCGTGTAGCTGTATTTAGAGATGGGCTTTTTGCAGTCATGTTTAAAGCAGTGTGTCAGCAGCCCTGTAGCCATTACAAATCTCTGATATCTCCAACAAGGATAAACACCTGGGAGGCTGATGCAGATGACTTTGCCCCACTCTGTTGCTCATAACCACAAGTTTCGATCATTGATTGGCATTGCCATTGTTGACCAAAATAGCAGCAAAAGATTTTTTTATATAACAACAGCAGTATTTTAGGTGTTCCAGCTCACCCTAAATGGAGTGTGGCCACAATTACTGCATGCATTCTATTTATTATATCTTTATTAAGCTATCAATAATGTTGTTAATTTCAATATTAATAGACAGCAAATGGGCTCCTGCTAAGAAATGTGTGCCACTTTTACTATTGACATACAGCTACCCACTGAGACAACCGACCATTTCCATGTCTCACTTCCTACTTCTAATTCGCCATATTTTGCAGCACCAAAAATGGATTAACATTATGCAGACACTTGAACAGCCCTTTGTGCATGCTGATTAGTGGAACTGTCTATACAATGCCATTTCCTGCTTTAATTGCTCAGCATTTAATAAGTGAGCATGTGTTAGAGAGCATTCTGACCAGACAACAAAGGTCTCCACCCAAATGTGGTTGCCTGCGTCGATGACTGGGTCACTACGGACACTGGTTTCAAAGTGAATGTGAAGCTAATACTAAATTTAACACTACACATCTTTGTGTTTGAATGTCCACCAGCCACTATTTGTACTTCCACATTTAAGCCAGGCTTACCTTTAAATCCAGCCTTTGAGTCTACAGAATTGCATGTATTTCATGTTTACTTAAGGACATGTCCTGACACAATAGCCGCCTCAGGTGGTTTCTGCAGAGGCTTTTGAGCTTTTACTGACTTAATCCAGGTTGAGGTTATATTGTTTCACACTTGTCATTGCCCTGTGGTCTTCATCAGAATGTCAACACGTCGCATGAGTTGATTCTGTTTGAGGAATCAAAGAAATACACATATAGACAGAGTTCTCTCTCTGAGGCATCTCTCAGCACCTCACAACGCAGTTACAAAAAAATCAACTGTACAGCACAGCAGACATTTTGTCCCATGTAGAGGAAATATCACTGGGGCTCCATGTAACACCAATGATGAAGTGTGGCATTAAGCCATGAACAAAACCAATCATTCTTTTTACTATTTTTACTATAGTCTTCCTCTAAAAGATGTCTAAATACTCCTGTTAGTTACCTTCCACATAGCACATGGTGTACACTATGTAAAGACACTCATAGTGCATTGATTGTTGTTTGAGACTGAAACTGAACTGTTTTCAATGGAACACTTAGCAGAAATGACAACAGCAACATCTGACATCTGGCTTGATCTGCTAAACTAAAGCTTTCAGCCCCACTTTGCAGTACTGGATCAAATGACTTAACAAATATTCAGATGGCTTCTGGCAACAGTATAGTGCCACTCAGTGAAACAGAATACTTTGTGAGGATGCCTGTAACTTCACATTCATTCACAGTTCCAACCGCAGTGGCTGGAGCTTCCTCATTGCCAGAAACACTTTGACATTGGTTGGTGGTCTCTCCCGTTTAGCCATGAAGCCAACATGGCAACCATATTAAGGACCATTTTCCACTCAACCTCTTGGCGGTTACGAGTACACTATACTGATAATCATAGTGACCTCATGCTGCCATGCTTGGCAGTGTAAAAGCACCTCAAATGTGCCCACTCAAACTGGCACAGGAAAGCATGAAAGAATGCAGTTTGAGACGCATGCTCTATGTAAAGGCTTGGTAGGTGTAGCTGTTCACACAGGGTTAGTTTTACCTGGAGACCTAGTTATTTTTAATAATAATAATAATAATGATAATGATTATAAGAGGTCGTCTGTGACCTTCATGTCAGTTGGATGTAATTTGTGTAGAAGGTGAAGGTGTCGCTTCAGAGCATGCAGACCCATTCACGCGGAAAAAAGCTAGCTCAGTCATCAGAAGAATGTGTTCATTGCATCAGTAAAGGCAGATTGATTTAAATACTGTCAGGTTAGTTCGTAAATTCTCCACTGGGATCAATACATCACATTTTATTTTTAAAAATGTGTATTTAACTATCAATCTGAATCAAGAACGGAAAGTAAATCTGTCACAAACTCTAATATTTCGTCGGACCGCCTTTAGCTTTGATTACAGCACTCATTCACTGTGGCATTGTTTCCATAAGCTTCTCCGATGTCACAAGATTTATTTCCATCCAGTGTTGCATTCATTTTTCACCCAGATCGTGTACTGATGATGGGAGAGTCTGACCACTGCACAAGGCCTTTAGCACATCCCAAGGATACTCAATGGGGTTAAGGTCTCTTTGGACACATAATGTTGCTGAACCTAGACCTGACCAATTACAGCAACCCCAGATCATAGCCTTGCCTCAACAGGCTTGCACAGTAGACACTAGGCATGATGGGTGCATCACTTCATCTGCCTCTCTTCTTACCCTGATGCACTGGTTCCCCACTATGCTTCCAGTTTTTAATAATGCATTGGACAGTTCTTAATCCACTTTCAGTAGTTTCTTCAATCTCCTTAGATGTTTACTCTGCTTGATGCATGCCAATGATTTGACCCTTCTCAAACAGACTAACATCTTTCCCACGACCACAGGATGTGTCTTTCAACATGGTTGTTTAAGAAATGAGAAGCTACTCATTGCATCATTTGGGGTTAAGTAACTCGTTGACAGCTGAAAGATAATCATCCATGCAGTAATTATCCAATAGGAGGCTCGTACCTATTTGCTTAGTTAAATCCAGTTGGCAATTTTTTTTTATTTTTTTTTGGCCGGGCAATGTATTAACAAATAATGTTAATTATGCAGAGACATTATAGCCAGCCATTGATGTCATTAAATAAATGAAATGAAATGAATGTAGGCCATTTTCACTTGTGAAGCATAATTGAACCTAATAACATTAATAATGTCTTCATTCTTTCTTGGTGTGCCACTTCCAGAGACCCAGTATCACGCACACTGGCTCATCAAGAAGCTAAAATAGAACAGAGGGGCCATTAGTGTTATGGATTACACCTGTGCTTTTGTTATTTCAAGTCAAAGGGTCTGTTAAGAAAGTGTAAGAAACATCTATATTAAGATGCACACAAGACTAATGAGGGGCGAGTGTAGATATACAAAGAAATAAAACCAAACCACGACACTCGTGGAAACAGTCTGGGAGTCAGAGAGGGAGCATCACCATGAGAAAGAAACTGGCCTGACACCACCATAAATCATGAAATCCAATGACCCGCTGAGCTAACGAAAACACAAACATTGACATACCCAGTGTATAAAAGACAGTCAGGTGGGGTCGTTAATAAATCATAAGGAGAAAGGCTTGTGGATTCTGCACGTCTCCAGTTTATTTGCTGGACATGTGTGATATAATACAGTTCAATAAAACAGTCCAGCAGTAAATCTAGTGACCATGAGGCTTTTGCTGTTTTTGCAGATATTTTATCAGGGGAGGTGTTCAAGTATGTTCTCATTTATGAGACTATATTACGTAGTAACAGTGCATTTGATAGAGACGAAGTGTTTGTGATATATAATACACAATAGATAGAAAATAAAACATGCTAGAAGTGTTTTGTCTGAAGCTTTAGAAGTGCCAAATGTGTTTTGACTACAAAAATGAATTTTGGCTGTGATGGTTTTCAGAGCTTTGGGGTACCAGAGACGTTTGTGTGAATGGTTTCTTTTTGATATGAGGTAGCAGTGAGGCTCCAACAGCACAACTAAAACCACATATCCAGAGAACACTTGACGGTACCTAAATTAAATAAATAAATACATTATACCGCTTAAGTTGACCTCATTATGCAAGAATGTAGCACATTAAGTAAAGAAGTGGCATAAATCCCTCAAGGGATGCAAGTGGATGCAAATAAATGGCAGCACCCCATCGCGAAACAATTCCATTGTCACAAGTTTATATTTTGATGTGCAGCAGCATGCATATTTACTCCAAGCAGTGCACTGGCATTGTCATGGAAAACACTAAAATATTAAAGGTTCAATTATAAGTTATTTAAAAAGCAAAAAAAAAAAATTAAATGTGACATCAAACTTTAACATAGTGAAACGCCACATTGACAATTTCGAGGTCACTTTTTTGGAATACAATACATTTTCTTGCATCACACAAGTCGAGGCTAATTTTGTTTTGTTGGAAGTGAGATTCTTGTGTGATGGAAATTTGTATGTGACTGGGCCCAGCTTGTCTATCAGTCGCACTGCATGTAAACTCCGGTTATGCCCAGAGCTCATGGGGGGAAAACATGCATCATTATGCTGCCTGACAGCATCTACCTGTGATGATGGGGCAGTAGGAGATGACAGGGAAGTGCTAAAAAAAGATATATACACCTCGACACAGTGGTGCGTCACCTAAATATACTGTTGTCTCCACCGCAAATCATATCGTCAAGGGAATAAGGGACACATATTGTAAATAAACACAGGAAACCGGAAGAAAATGTGCATTGGCAAGAATGCAAGAATGAATCTTTTCCTCACTTCCCTGACAGACAATGGGAGAGCCCTTACTTTGACATTAGTTCTCTCCCTCTTCACTTTTTTTTTTTGCCCTACAGGAGACTGAGCCAATAGCTGTGCGTTTATCCCAGTAGAGGCCATCTATCCCCTGAAAACACAGGACTGCTGGCCTGACTCTGGTCCACTGAGCTCTGAACAAATCTCTGTCTCTTTCACCCCATAGAGAAATCAAGGACCCAACCTGGATCAGAGATACTAAGTTTAATTTTAGCTATTTTTATCTGTGCTTTTGTGATCCTTCATCCAGACCACTGTTTGCCTTCTAATAATCCTTACATTATCCCTCTATCACTGACTCTTAGATGGAATACACAAGTAGCAAAGCAATATTGATTTTAAGGTAATGCCATAAAAGACTTGTGTCTGTAATCAAATGTAGCAGATAAACTGTATAACTCTTCTTCTTCTTCCTCTTAGGCCTCTGAATTCCTTTCTGAACATAGGTCATTGATGACTCGCCTCCACCCATGCCTATCATGGGCCATCTTCTCCATCTGTTGCCAAGTCAGCCCCTCCTTCTTGAACTCTTGCTCTGTGCTTCATCTTCTTGGGGCAGCCCCTCTGCCGTTTGCCCTGTGGGTCCATGTCAGTGCCTGCCTTTGGTTATTGCTGAGTTGTTTCTTCTCAGTGTGTGACCAATCCAGATTCTCATTTTCCTCTGTACTATTGGTTCCTGCTTGGTGTGTTCCCACAAAGGATGTTGTTTATTGTGTTTAGACAGAAGATCCCAAGGAGAGGTCTCAGGCAGTGGTTCATGAATATCTGCATCTTGCTTATGATGGTGTTCTTCTGTGTTTCAGATCCGTACAGCAGTAGGGATCCGACGTTGAAGGTGAAGATTTTGAGCTTGTGGAAGTGTGATAGCTGTGGATGGAGGGCCAGAGGAGGACGTAAAGGCATGAAGTGGAAAGCTACAGCAACATTCAACATCTTAACCAAGATCTGAGAAAAAACAAAAAACAAAAAAAAAAAACCAGGTCGAATGAATCGAACTGTTTTACTTTTCACTGTGTTCCAAAACACCCCAGATGCAGCTGGATTTTTGGACGTATTGGCAAACGAAACATCTCAGTTCAGTGTGTGATTTATTGAGAAGATATTCATCAGATATCAGATTTAGTTTTTCACTTTTATGTGGAATTTATTATTTTAATATTAGTTTACCCATGACCATGAAGTATGTAGTATGCTTTTAAGCATTGTTAGCCACATATTAGGCACGTGGCCGTTATGGTCCAAGGTATTATTTGCTCCATTTTGGATCACACTGAAATATCTAAGTTCCTAGTGCTGCAACCTTCTAGACAGAGACGTCAGATGTTGTTCCTGGATCTGCAGGAGCCACTCTCCCAGTTTGTGGGTAACTGTCCCAAGTGTCTCATCATCAGAGGGATAGGAACACGTGGGGAAAGTAGACTTTCAGAAGGGCTTTCACTTAGTCTTAGGAACCGGCCTCGAAGATTTCAGATGTCCATCTTACGTGTGATCTTCAGTCTCAGGTCAGCTGCCATTGTGTTAATCTGACAGGCATCCTGGCTCCCCCTTGTCGTAGCATCTGTGTGGTACCTTGACAGTCTCTAGTTGTAAAAGCATGTGAGAAAGACCTTTAGGTACTCAGAAGTAACCTTTGGTTCTTTTTGATCTCTGGGTCTATTGTGCGTCTTTGTTTGTCGACCACTTCTGTGAAGTGTAACATTCATCTTAAATCCCCTCAGTTTGTTCTCAGACTCTTTGACCGTGGATTTATGGATTCCAAACTCTTTAAAGATGATACTTTAGCACCTCAAAGATATGTAATATTGTCTCATTTTCAACAAACAAACTTAAAAGAATATTTTCTCTGTTTCATTTGTTTGATCGGGTTCTTCTAGTCTACTGTCAAAACGTGTGTGAAAATCTGCTGATGTTTCGAGTCATTATTATGCAAAAAATGATTTTTGAGCTGCACGTATATACAGTATACACTGATCAGGCATAACATTATGACCACCTTCCTAAGGTAAAGGTAAAAAGTGGCTTCAGATTCCAGGAACAGCATCTCAGATCTCTGTCCAGAAAAGTGCAGTCCTAGGAGCAGCTAAGATACTGCGCAGGACCTTCAAGCTACGCAACAGCCTATGTCGTAGTTACGAGTTCAGGGTTCTAGTTGAAGGCAGCATTAGTAACACAATTGTTGGCTATAAACTCCTAGGCCTGACCATGTGAGCCCTCTGATTCAAACAGATGTGTTTACTCCATTTCTTTATTCGTTCAACCTTGAGGGATATAGCAGAAATACACTCCGATAAAACAGAATAAGTACAACATCCAAATTGTGGACTGAAGGCTGTGTTTCTTTTTCTAAATGCATGTTGAGTGTCTTAGAAATTCCAGCTTATTTCACATCACCCTGTGCTTATCTGAAAAGCCCGGCAGACGACTGAACCGGCTTCGCATGCACAATCACAGCCACGCCTCTGTTAAATATACATATGTGAAGGATGACCTCGACACTTACCAAGGGCAATAACGGAGAGGACAATTCTTCCTAATCATCAAAGTTGATTACAGAAATTGCTTGGTACTGCAGTCTGGCTAAGTGGAGAGTTGGACCAAAAAGTCCGAATACAAAAAAAAAAAAAAAAACACATTCATAAATCAAACACTCTCAGCAGAGTCACAGATAATCAGCTGGGGGTCTAATGTGATGAGAACCACTGGGATGGAGTCATTAGAAAAAGACATAAAAAAGTGCTTTATTCAGGACAGAGACTAACAGCAAGGGAAACCACAGCTCCAGAAGTCATTAGCAGCAGAGTTCAGCAGCCGCACAGTATCTGCTGTAAATGAGACTGTTCTGCATCGCAACATCAAGAGGGAAGTCAGCTGAGTATATAAGATGCATTGGTAGAATTAGATCAATTTTGCTCCACTCCGTAATCTATCCTCAGACATTACGGAGCGTTAAGTGGCTAGGCGTTCACCCATAAAGAAAAAATAAGTAGAAGCAATTCTCTGTATGCTTAACTGCATGCTGCACAACATGTTATTCATACTAAAACCAAAGCTCAACTCTAAAGCAGCTCAGAAATAACCTGCAGACCCGCATCTGTTACCGTGAAGATTGGGTCATGAACTCATTACCTGAGTCCTAATTGAGGATGGAAAATGGAAAGTGCATAAGACAAATGACGAGGCAGAGATGGAGGGTGAGGGAGTCTTTTCACCACCACTGCAAATCTTGCATCACAGTCAAAGGGGAAGTAGGGAGGATGTGGATGTTTCATCTTATTGTACAGCAAACTGAAACTCCAGCGTGGTATATGTTTTCAGAGACACACGCTCTAAAAAATAGATCTGAAAGGGACTCTTTGTGCATCACTAACTGCTCATGAGCTGTAGGATTCCACTGGACATGGTGTTGGTGGAAGGATGAGAGACAGAAATTTTTATGCGCCCAATAAATAAAATAAATATCTGTAATAAAGTTGCACTGCAGAAAGTGACAGCTTTTTTTCCCCCCTATTACCACAGGCACAGAGCTGGATAGACACTAAGCTCACAGTGCCAAACCCACAGTGACTGATTGCAGATATGCAAACTACAGCCCAATAACAATGACTCATGTTCGTCATGACAAGGTCAATGAGGACACAGCGTCCTCTATCTCTCTGGGAGAACCATGCTGTGGGCTCTGAATGTCTCCATCTGTCACTTTGCTTATTGTTCCTTTGTTTCTTGTGTACTACTTTCCACCTCGCTATCCTTTGCTGTTCTCTCTGCCTGGCTTCTCTCTCTCCATTTCAGGGTGGTTTAAGATATAACAAAGCTAAAACAAAGGGAGCTGGACTCGAGTGTTGTTGAAGATGTTCCGCCACTCATCTGACAATGCCACTTGTCTTTGTCACTTCTGGACTGAACAGAGGAACTCATATAGAGCCCAGTTGCATTTGCTTAAGCTTGGTTTTAGAGATTCCGTGGACTGGGTGACTCAGAATCAGCGCATACAGTTAAGGAGGCTTCAGCAACAAAGCAATCCACTTCAGTTTCAATCATTTTATCAACTATTACATGCATTGTACAGTAAATTGAATGAATTGTACAATATTTGAAAGTGTATGAATAACTGTAAATCTAGCAACCAAAAGTGGTCTTCAGTGGAACAGGTCTGTGTTATGCTACATATTGTAACAAGTACCCAAAGTGTGTTTTGAAATGTCTTTTATGCAACAACTGTATGCATTGTATGAATGCAATTAAAATGCATTACTGCTTAAGATTTTTAACGGAATTAACGGGAAAACAAAAGTGTGTGAACAAAGATATATACTGTACATATCTAATTATAGATATTCTATATAAGTTTTCCTTTGTTGCCAGACCTTGCTTTGTGCCTCGCTTTGATTGTAGCAAAAAAACAAACAGCTTGTTAAGAACTCGCCTTTTTACAAGTTTCATTAAAGCAAATCCTCTTGTGCAGCGGTTTTATTTTTGGACCAAAACCGATTGAAACAACTACACATCAAACGCAGGGCAGGCCATCTTACCACACTGAATTTGTAGCTCTATATGTTTGTGCAAATGTGCCTTCTCTAAATGAAAGGGATTTCTGATCTCAGCTCCGCTTTGATGGAATGTGAGCTCTACAGGGTCCACAGCCCCGAGAGCCGAGCAACGACTGACACACTTTCTGCTTCTGAGAGCTCATTTGGCTCCATGGAACAAGCATGTCCCAACGGAGTAGTGTCCTCTGGGGCATCCCGGTGTGTGTGTGCGCATGGGTGTGTGTGTGTGTGTGTGTGTGTGAGAGAGAGAGAGAGAGAGAGAGAGAGAGAGAGAGAGAGAGAGAGAGAGAGAGAGAGAGAGAGAGAGAGAGCAAATGAATGAGATACTCAAAAACGAAAATCATCCTGTTTGAAATTGAAGCCCATACTTTTCTATTTTCTGACATCTGACAGAGCAACTCTCTAAATCTCTCATCCCTTAAACAAACAGAAGGATGCTGAGTTATTGCAAAAGTGTCACAAAGAAGAAAAATGGATTAGCATTTGATGAGAGGGTAAATCCACTGCAGATTTGTGTACCAAAATGATATAGCCGTGTAATACGTTATTAAATGAGACAGCATGTTTTTCACATTCAAGGTTGTGATAAATAATTGTTTGGATATTATATCAGTGAGGCTTATTTAGCGTTTCACTTTAGACTTTAAATTACATTAGCATGCTAGCTAGCTAGCATCAGTCTCGTCAGTCCTCTTGTCAGACACACTGAAGTTACTGCCCTCTCATTGAATGGATCCGTAAATCCAAGCAACCACTGTGACGACCGCCACGGACTGGTCCTTGCAAAAACTCTCGGTCAAAGAAGAAATGTAGTAACAGAAAAACAAAACAAGACATGATAAATAAAGGTCAAAGGTTAATAAAGGAATGGGGGTTTGATGAGGTTTGACTGGAATGTTAAAGGGGAACTGCTGTTTAATTACCCTGGACCTTATTTCTAGCATAAAATACTATTATTTACTCACTAGGGATGAGCGATATGGACTAAAACATTTATCACAGTAACGATAAAAATGACAATAAATAAACACCAATTCAGTCTAATCTTTTTGACTATAATGCATCGGCAAGTTTTATCTGAGTTGTTTTTTTAACGGACTCTTTGGATGAAGTCGCCGCTGCTTCTGCATCCTTGCACATTTTCTGCTTTTCTTCATATTCTGATTTGTGCTTGTGTTTGAGGTGGTGAAACAAATTAGTGGTGTTACTGTCCTTTTTATGCACTATTTGATTGCAAACCTTGCATGTTGTAATTTGCTGCTCCGCGTCAGACTGTTTAATACCTTCATGCATAGTGTCGCGAATTCGCAACGCACTCTTTCCGCTCAGACTGCAGCCGAAATAACCCATGTAATAATCCAATGTCAGTTTGTGCACATTCAAAAAATCCTGGCAACCTTTTGCAAGCACTAGTTTCTCATAGGACCGGACGGAGTAGTAAGCAAAAAAACAAATATTTAATTTCTTTATATCATTGAAAAATCAATTCAGGCGTTAAAACCAAACCCATTCCAGATAATGGAGGTGGAGTCTCTTTTAGGAATGAGCTCCTCACTGCCCATCATATCTGCTCCGCCTTCACCATTGTCAATTTGTCAATATTCCACAGATGTTGGGCTGCCAGTGGATCACGCACCTATATACGTCATCAGTAGGAATTTATCGTTTTTGGATGAAGTCGCCGCTGCTTCTGACATATTCTTACCGTGGGGAATGTTTCTGACGATATATCGAAAACAATAAAATATCGCACATCCCTATTCCTCACCTCTATAACTTTTGTGTCATCTGGAGTCGTTCAGACGATATTTACATCCACGTACATCCATATAGTGACTGGGGTTCCGAAACGCTCTAAATAACGCATCATCTGCCACGAAACTTGTTCATTTCTCCAATATATTGTTATGATACGCTAGTGCTATTCCCTGTTGAGTTACCTGTTATCATCATCTGGGGTCTGTAGATTGACTTATTAACCTCTGACCTGGATGATGCACACCCCACACGGCTCATTTACCTGCTATTTTTTTTGCAACATGGCTGAATATTTTTCTGATTCTGAGGCTGTGGACAACGACTTTGTTTATGATGGATGTACCTACTGTGTTGAGCCAGAGTATACAGATGAGGAGCTTGTTGAAAGGAGGATGCAGAGGCAGAGAGAGGAACAGCTGGCTAAAGAACAACAAATCGCTTCACATCCGTGAATAGATAACAGGTAACTCTGGTCCCAAACCAGTCCAAATTGTGTTCACTTGCCCAACAAACTAAATTCAAAACCACCCAACTTGGTGTAAAAACACCTGACCTGGCAACACTGATTACAGTGCGTTTCTGGCTACTATGGTTTTAGAGTAAACTGAGCTAAACAAGCTACAAATTAGCCAAGACTATAGGCTATAGGCCACCTGTGAAGCTGATAAGATAACAGTGCTATTTTGTCCAGAAAAAGGGACCAAAGCTGTTTGCTGGCCCCCGTGTATGCTGTTCATATATTATTCTACTTTTCTAAATGTCAGGCTAACTCATCTGCCTCTTAAAAAAGAATAAAAATAACATATGGAAAATGCTGCCGGAACTTTTAACACCAAATAATTAAAACACAAGGGCTGGCTGTCAATTAGTCTGTAAAGAAAGAACAAGCTGCTGATCAAAGGTGTTGGTGAAGTCACATTAATTCACAGAGTTTCTCTGATTCTCATTTCAGATCTCAGGGTCTGACAGTTCTGGTGTCAAGGCCATAAAACCATCATTCCTCTCTCCAAACATCAGAATAAATTATTCAGCATCCAGCTGCGAGTTCATATAAAAACACCCTGTGGAAACTTTGAAATTATTTTTGCGCCAGAAAAGAAAATGTCAGCAGACAGGGTAGATCAGGGTCTGTGATCATCTAATTTGAACTCACAAGAGGAATTCTTCTCCTTTAGTGGAGTGAGCAAATCGATCACTTTGACTCGTCCAATCTCAGAGCAGAAGAGGAAAGCAACCCCTTAATCAAAGAAGTCTAGAAGACAAGGAGACTGTTTTAAAGAGTTAATAACAACATCATAAATTACTTTATGAAAACATCAAATGGTCAATTTTGACCATAATAATTCATCTGAAGAGTTCTTTTAAGAGGAAAATATGCAACCTTGTATGGAAGTAGACTGAAAATGGCCTTTTTACAACATCCTTTAATGGAAGTACTAATGCAAAGAAGCCCTCGTTACAGTGAATACTGTTGTGCCTCAATATGTAGGGCCTCTGAATGGTAATACTGCGCTTCTTTTCTCAGAAAATCTTCTGCATTCCCTCACAATAAATACTTGCATTGAAATAGCTTTAGGAATTTGCCTGATCCACACAGTTTTTATGTTGTACTTTGCTTTAGTATTATACTGCATACTGTGGGTGATGCAGGTAAATAGATGGAAACATAAATCAACACACACGGTTCCAGAGATCTCACATCTCTGTAGACGTGAGGTGAGCTAGTTGGTATGATTTAACCCAACACACACAAGGGTTGTGGTGAAGAGCAGCTTAAAGGCGGACTGAAGCTACCAAGTCAACACATACAATTCAATCACTGTCCAACTACCACAGATATATTTATAGCACCATCAACATAACCACTGCAGCAGTAGTCTGAGAAATAACCATCTCACATCCACAGCCAGGCGAAGCAGCTGTAGCTGTGCTCATAGCCAGCGGCTGTATAATGTCACAGCTCAGCATTTTGTAAGGAGGAGAGCGTAATAAATGCATAATGTGAAATGTCACATCATCTAAGTGTACTATCTGCACAGGGCTTTCCTAAACTGGCAAAGGAATGACACTACAAATATTCATATGAGCTGGGGTGGAATGCAAAACATACTGCAAGACATTGGAAACCTAATGTAATAGAAAGTGACCCTTCAAGGCTTTATAGCAGTACTTTGCAGGTCATTTTAATGCACTAATCTACGGTTACATGTCACTTCCTACATATGATAAAAGAATAAAAGCACTGTAATGGTGAAACTTTACGGTCAAATTGTGGTGACAATGATCTATGATTTAACTCTGATTCTTAAAGCATTTGTTTATGAGCATGATTATATGTGACACAGTTGTGGTCAGCTGATGCTGGAACCTGAAACCAAAAGTGTTACGGGAAATGAGCCACTGTAGTGTGTATAAAGAAATGTTACCAGCACGTAGCCACAGCCACTGTGAATACATGTCAGCAGGGGTAATTCAATTACTGAACAGCTGTCTAAATCCATAGGGCAGCCCCCTCAATCCATGTCGGGAAAAAAATAAAACAATTAAGAATCCACATCATGTGGACACACAGTGAACAGCTAGATCTGATTGTTTAATTTCCTAAAATGTTTAACAGAGAATGAAATCAGAGCAGCTCAGAAACGCAGGACCAGGGTTAACACTCTGTTTTTAATCCCTTTGCTGGAGTTTCTGCTGTTGCATCCTGTTTCATTATTTTATTTTTTCTGTCACTCTTGCTTTCCCATGCTCTCCAAGTCCCTATATTCAGAATTCTGACATCTGACCCATGTTCCTTTTGCACACATACCCCGAGCTAATCAGTCTTTGGATTATGTCGTGTGATGTTGCAATTCTGAGTTTTATATTTTGGACCCTTTGCTCTGCAATGTTGCAGAAAAATCAGTCACTATTTCCTGATACATGTAGTTGCAATGAACCTATGTGGTGAGTTTCAGCCCTAAACCTTTTTTTACACATGTGTTTTACACATTTTTGTTCAAATGTAGGGAATAGATGATATAAAATTCTTACAGTGTTGAGTTTAGCTTTGGTTTGGTTCGTGTTCACAGAGCAATTGAACCAAAGTTCTGTTTCAGGACAACTATCCGTGTGCAATGGCACCCTCAGCGCCATAAAGGACGAATTCTACCCTTGTGAGGTGAATGTAATTTCACAGGGACATTGGGTTTTCAATCAGATTTCTGTACTGGATTGTGCTTTTAATTGCCTCACTTTTTATATGACAAAGCACAGAGTGCGCCTCTATGAATAAAAATGACGAGCAAATGACGTCATGGCTTTTAAGGATAGGAACCTGTCACGACACTGAAAATAGTGGTTAAGTGAACACCAGTAGTGCTGTAAATCACATCGTGAGGCAGGTTACATTAGTACAGCTCTAATCTGTATTCACAAGCTGCCTCGGACAGCTTTATCTGGCTCATCCAATCAGCGGCAAACATTCAGAGTTTCCAAGTAAACAGCGATAAACAAAATGCAGTGGCTTCACACAGACCTTAAGGCATTTAGAGCAGACACATAATTACATTCATCAAAAGGCGAATGCAGATTGTGATTGTTTCATCCTTTAGCGTGGCCGCGGGGCGTACACATCTAAACAAGGACGATGTGTCCTACTTTACTAAAACGTAGCAGTCCAAACATTAGCGCTTTGGGCCCGTGATTACAAAATGTCTGACATGATAGTGTTTTTAAGGAAAATTACAAGCTTACTGAAATCACTTTTGTGATTATCATATAATGAGCGTGTGTTTTTTTTCTCAATAGTAATCTGAAAGGAGCTCAATGAAGATATGCAGCACAATCAGAGAAAACGGTCTCATTTCAAATGGCTGTTTTACTTTTTTTTTAACTTTGGTTTCTTTAAAACCTTTCAAGAGGTTTTTAAAACTGAATAAAATAATGTAAATCATCTTTTTGGTTACTCCCTATTTTTTAAGTTCTAAACATGTTCGACCTAAGTCACAAATCTCTCTGAGGAAGCACCATTTTCACCTCATTGTTTATCATTTTTTCTGACTGGTCCATTTTTATCTGGCAACTTTCTACTGCTCCAGTAGTTGCAGGCATACAAACAAAATGAGTCCCTTCTGTATAAGCACAGCAGAGAACCAATTATACAGCAAAGTGTCAGGTGAGACAGCATCTTTTTTTTTTTTTTGAAGGATTATATGTGCTGGATTGTACATAGTGCAACTGTGGAGGATGTACGCAGGACAACGGATTCAAGAAGGCAAATGAAGCACATGTAATTGCCGCCAGCGTCCCTATTTCATGATAGATGGTTACTCCTAAATAAATGGATTAAACCTTGACCGGAAAGACCGCATAATAATCATTGAAATTGCCCGCCTCACCTTAGCAACAGCTTGCAAGTCAAATCTTTAAATCAGGATTTAGCAAGGGCAGGGCCAGGAAAAATCTAAAGTCATTATCATCACATAATCATCCCGCTGTGAAACATCTGGGACCTCAAATTGGCCGAGATTACACGCAATTAATATGTGAGATGAAAGTGTTAGTCTCTAAATCAGAAAGTTCTACTTTTCTATCACCTTAAAGAGAAGCCTAACATTAAATCCCTTTTTCTTTTTTGGTCTGGGCTTCTTTTATGGTGCTTGTTACAGTGGAAGATGTATTACTGATGTATTACTGGTTGCAGATAACTTTAAATTGTTTTGCCCTCAGTGAAATTTTGAAAAAAAGAAAAATTCAACCTCTGCTACATCTACAAAGCCTGCCTAAGCTAACCCTTCCGCCCTTGGAACCAGTGTATTGTTCAAATATGATCGGAAATAGGAAGCTGAAAGGACAAAAGTAACAGTGAATTCTTTCCTTTTCATCTAGTAAGACTCTCTGGCTCACCACACCTGATTCATAGTGCCAGGACTTAGCTTGTAGACATTTGTCATTTTCGACACGCTTGTGGTAACCACTGCTTAAAAAAAGGTTATTTGACTACAAATGATCTTTAGCCCTGTCACAGCAGGTAAAGCAGAACTCCGCTTCACCTTCACATGCACCTAAAATCCTTTCCCACACCATCTCTCTCAGCTGCTGTCACCTCCGAGCCGCTGTCACAGGCAGCCTGCCAGGCTGGACAGGTGCCACATTCAGGTCAAACCCTTACAAGCTGAGTAGAGCCACCACTGGTTTATTTATAAATCAAATAGGTTCAAGCTGCCACTTTAAGGGACAATTCAGGTTAGATGTGGCTTCAGACTGATCGATACCCTCCCCGCTCCAGCGCTAACTGGCACCATCAGGGGCGAGGATGGTGCCAATTCTTACTGCGCCTTGAGAGATGAGGAATCTATTCATTTTATCGTTGATGCATGAATGATCATTTGAACGCTTTCCAGATGTGAGAATCTAAAGTACTGGAATGTGCATTGTTTTATTCCACAGTATGTAATGAAAGAGCAGCCTTGGATGCTGAATCCTTGGCAGCAAACAATAAAGCACAACTCCCATACCATGCAGCCAGGGGAAATATCACAAGTAAGTAAGTGATATTCGCATTTATTAGGAGACGATGAATATGTCTTCTTAGAGCGGAGCGAGACGCTAGTATAAGCTGGCACAGTGAAGCTACCGTACAGTCCCTCGGTGTGTTTTAACATGGTGGAAATCCTTACAAGGCAAACTCCTGGCTGCAGAAACCCACATACCAGATGCACCAAATATGTTTTACTTCGACTGTGATGAGATGGATACCATTTGATACAGTTAAAAAAATTAAATCACTACTTATTAGGGCTGGGCATCGCTACTGAGTTGATTCGACTCTGATTCACAAGGTCCCAACTCAGTTCAAGGCTTTTCAGTTTCGAAGCAATTTCACTTTAAGAGATTTGTGATATTACTGTGATATTTTTCCTCTACATTTACATCTTGCATTTGGCTTTGTGTTTGTGAAACTCTTCCCTATCATCATACCTTTTAAATCCAATCAGCTTTAAGGTTGACTGACTGCTTTCTGAGGGTTGGGTTTTAGATCTCCCTCACTCGTGGATTAACCTTGGCGGTCTGGAGGGTATTTGTCGCGTGAGAGCGCAGCTAGAGGATACAGAGAATAGCCTGTATTTTTTAAAAAAATGCAAAACACAGCCCTTCTGCTTAATTTCCAGCAGAGTCTGGTTAGGTAAAATGACCACTTGCCCAGATTTGCTTTGAAAATATTAAACCTGAGAAAGATCTGGCTCACTTGAGCATTTAATATCATTAATGATTAATGATTATAAAGAAGAAGAAGAAGGAAGAAGGGTAAGTGAATCCACAGACACTAAATGAATAGTTGAGCATGCTGCCTGCGCCAGAACCAAGCCCTCTGACCAGTTTCTGTTTCACACATGCCATTGTATGCTATAATTTACAGTACTTTCACATCACAGTTCAGTCAGGATAAGCCTACTCGACCATATGGTGCAACTCCTGCTGCACCCTTTAGGAGTCAAGTCAGATAACATGGCAGATTCCTGACTGACTGCAGAACGGTTCAAATTCTGGTTGACTCAACATCACAGATGTATAAAATATGATTGATTTATACAGTGTGGAGATGCATATGCTGTTTGACACAGTTCTAAAATGTGTTTCTTCCTTTTGGCTAAAATCGTTCACACTCACTAACTCAAGCTGCGCGAAAAGTTTCACTTGGCGAAATTAATTATTTTCAGCCGACGCAGTAGACACAAACTGGATGAGAGTAAAAACAGTTACCATCACTGCAGGGCTTTAGACCTCTCAACTTCTGGCAGCATTTCATTCTGCCCTAACAGTCCACCAGGTGCAGAGCTTTTAATAAACAGCTGAATCCTGAGTACCTGAGTGGGTGGGTGGACTAGACAGTGGCTGCCGTGAAATTAAATATACACAAAAAACTTCTCTTATGGATAATTTACGCATTTGTCTTACTTTCTTCGTGGACCATGTTAGTGTGTATTGGTTATGGAGACAAATTGATTTGTGTTTCCCTAAAGGAGGGTTTCTCATTTATTTCCCCCTAATTAGTGTGCACTTAAAAACCTCTTCCCAAAAACAAGTGATGATGAATTAGCAGCCAGCCTTGTTAGAAGAAGACAGAGTAGGTGGAACCCGCTACCTGTGTGCTCGCAATGCTGCTCGAGAAAAAAACTGCATTCAGCGGCTCAAAGAAACAACAACATGTAATCCACTTAAAGGCAAACAGATCTGAGTTAAGCTGAATCACAGAGACTGAAACAGATGCCTCTCACATCACAGACAGGCACTTCCTTGCACACTTGGTTGAGCTTATAAGTAAGGCACAGTTTGCAATAAAATAATTAAATATATATCCCTTCATCCAAGTTTTTTTTTTTTTCCCTTTGGCAGGTAGCAGTGCTTTATATAAAAATGTGAAACTGTTTGTAGTTCGTTTAAAGCTGCACTTCGATTCCGACAGTGGAGACATGTTGCTACACTGAACATGTAAAAATCTGCTGTAAATGCAGCCTTCATTTGAGAGGGGCTATGTTCACGTTGCAGGTCTTGATGATTAATTACGATTTTTAAGGTCAGATATAGTCCCTTTGATTTGAAGTTGATATTTATATCTGTAATTAATGCAAAGTATATGCAGCTCTGGTAAGCAGACCTTAGCATGCTGTAATTTAAAGCACTTGCAGTTTAGTCAGAGTAAGCCTACTCGACGGTATGGCCCAACTCCTGCTTAGTTTGTAGCAGCCTGCTGTGGTCAACAAAATATGAGTGTAATTGTCTAGTTACTTAGGAAAAATACTGCTAAACAGTGGTGAATGATATGCTCAGAGAAATCTCTGTGTCAACATTTCAAGTGCTATAACTAAAGTAATCACGCTTCCACAAATAATACCATGAGTGTTTTGTCGTGAAAAAAAATCCTTCATGTTGCAATACACGGAAGAACACTTGGTGTGAAGATTCTGTGCCTTTAAAAGTGCACCAGTTCCACGCAGCTCAAGTTTATTGGCAGGAAAACCTGCAGCAAGCATCTTGGAGAGCTTGCTGCAGGTTTTCTGTGAATTATGTCTGTCTCGGCTGCTTCTGTATATTCAGGTGATTCTGATTCTGTTGGAAACTGTGCCCATTCGTGAAGCAAATACACTACAATAAAATAAAATTTTAATTGTGCAGTAATTATTCAAAACATAGCAGTCACACCATCTCATCCATAAATGATTACACATGAATGACATGAATCAGGGGTATTAGATTATGTGTCAGTGATTAGAACCTCCTCAGAGAGTGAAGGCCAAGTTCTAAAGAGCTCCCTAAAGTCTTTAGAGTAAAGATTGTGGTCTGGGCATGGGATTACAAATGTAATTTGAATTAAATCTCTCCACAGTAAGGCAAATGATTTCAGTTTTTCAATTTGCAGGTACCTCTTGTAAATGTGTCTACAAGATATGAGTCAATGCATCAGCTTTTGAAGTCAGAAAAGAAGATTTAAAAAAATAAAATAATAATAATACAGCTAACCAGTAGATTTTTGGAATAATGTGCTCTGGACAGATGAATTAAGTGTTGCCCATGGCCACTCAGAAACCACTTCTTAAGAGAAGCCCCTCACTCAAACTGTGAAGCACGGCAGTGGAACTGTTATGGCTTGTGGTTATTTCACTGCCTCTGGGACTGTTCTACATGTAGTCATTGATTCAACACGAACTCCAAATCACTCTGAACTGTGCTTAAATCAGAGACCATCTGTCTGTCAAATTCAAATTCAAATTCAAAATGGGCTTTATTGACATGACAGGTTTTTTTTTAAAAAAAACAATATTGCCAAAGCAGAGCATCAAAGTACAATATAATAAATGGGACGTCTACATCCCACTGTAAAACTGTAAATGTTGTGGTTGAATATATATATATATATTTATTTTATCTTATTCTATTTTATTTAATGCGTAATGCATGCAACAACACCAAAGCAAATTCCTTGTATGTAAGAACGTGCTTGGCAATAAAGTCTTTTCTGATTCTGATTCTTAATTCTGAAGTTGATCTTAAAGAAGACCTTTTTGCAAAGTAATCCTAGCACGATGGAGAATTCACCAAAGAATGTCTTGAAAGAGGAAATCTAACGTACTTCATACTAACGTACAATAAACGCAAACATCTTGCAACTGAGAGAGGTTATTCCTGACAAAGAAGGTAATACCCAATACCAGCCAAGGCTGTACTTTCATTTTCCAAAGAAGAATATCAGATCTACTAATATATCTGTTGAAGAAATAACTGAAAAAGCCTCTCATTGTGGCGTTGTTCTGTTATATCTGTATAAGAGCACTGTATCAAAGAGAATCAAATCTTAGCTTCTCTGTAGTCTTCACAACGCTGGCTGCAGTATTAGGGGCCATTGTCAGGCTACACAATGAATCTGGAGATGATCAAATGACTTTCTGGCGGCGCCAGTTGATAGATATCTAAATCTAAACATCAGAACTGACTTTGGATAGGAAGGAAGACATGTAAACGAGACTCAAGCACAAGCCAGCCTTTGCGTCACCGTCCAGTACTAAATGCTGCAAACCGTTTTATGAATGCACACGCAGAGTGCATGTGGTGCAGCGTTTACACTCCAGAGGATGGAAGATAGTCACAATCACAGTCATTTGGAGAAGGGGGAGCAGCTCAGTGAGGCTCACAGTCACAGGCAGAAAATCCCCAGTTTGCTACGCTCCTCTAATAATCTCAGATGGATCTCTCAGCGTCGCTGGCATCACCGTGAGAGCTAAATTCATTGGCCATGGCTGTTGTGTGAATTTTGCCTGCAGTTTGATTTTAGAGAGCTGACGGAATAAGAATCAAGTCGAAATCTGTCCGCCTCAGTCTGAGAGAGAAATCAGCACAGAATTTAATACAAAAATGAAAGCAGAGATTAAATGCTTAATAAGTTTTGTCTTGTCAAGAGTACGCTCTGGGGTGAAATTTAAAACGGTGTGGGTAAGTCACCGTGAGGCGGTAAACATCTAAAAAGACAACATCCCTTTCCATCCCCACTGTCTGGACTGAGCGGAGTTTCAGCCGTTCACGTAAGTATGGGGTCCATAACTGCTGATATGAGGGCAATCACAGCAACTAACTATAATTTCCTGACCTGTGTTGATGGTGGCGGAGTGTTGCTGAGCTAACAAGGTCGCTGGCGGGGAACGAGAGGAAGGGGGGAGGGAGGCGAGCGCTTCTATTCCGCTCCACTGTCTCTTGGTCCAAATCTGTGGCTCAGCGCGCATGAACTCGTGTCCCCACTCTCCAGATTTTAATTCCCTGTTGTGTTTAAAAAAAAAAAAAAAAAACCTAATCCACTTAGCACATTTTTGCCACAAGTGAGGTCCTCTTTTAGTATTAGCGATAACTTAGACTCACAGTCTTAATATTTGTGTATTTGCATGCTGTGAGACTTTTCATTTTGCTCCAACACATCAAGAAGAAATGTTATTTTCTTACTCTTCTTGGGATTGAATTCTACGAACTTAGCTTCAGGGGACATCATCAATGTTTTAGGGCTTCTGATGTAACCATCAGCTATCCGGATAACCAGTAATGGGTATCTGAACATGTTGTGCCCGAGTAATTTTTTTGCATCTGACTAGAAACTTGAGACACGAGAATAGAATTGGAGCACTTGTTTGCATTTTTTTTTTTTAGTTTAAAACCACTACAGCTGCTTTGTTAAATTTATTTGTGTTTAACTTGCATGAAATCATAGCCCCCAGACATGACTGGTCAATACCACTTGCTCTAGAAACACGTACCGGAAAATTCCAGGCACCAAAATCTTACCTTCAGATTTTGCATATTTATATTCACACGTCTGTTTGAAGGAAATTAGTCTAGTCAGATAGTGATTTTAAAATGTAAAACATACTAGGAGCTTATTATTATAGTATATTATTGATACAGCCAACTTCAAACATTGAATATAAAGTGAAGATATCTGTCAAAAAACGCTCTGGATCCTCCCTGATTCCTGAAACCTGACCCAAGGGAATGTTCTGTGAATGAAGTCCACGCAGTGTAGAGAAAGAAACAGTCAGTCCAAGTCAACATATATAGATTTATTTTTGTCTGTAATTCTAAACACCGACCAAACCAATTGTCACTTCAATCACAGTAATTGAGAACAATCCCTGTTCTCAATTACTGCGTTTATATGAGGCCTTTTGCCTGGTACGTGGCGTAACCGTGTGCGTGGAAGTTCAAAGCGAAAAAGGAGGTTGGCTGTTCTCACTGGAGAGAAGGACCTATCTGTGCGCATATAAATGCAGTGTTTTACGCCAGGAAATCCTGACAGCAGATTTATTACGCCGTTGGCAGAGCCAGAGAAGATGTTGCTTTTACTTTTTTTTAAACATTTTTTCACTCCAGTCTGGTGATCTGTTTGGGCAATGTGCAAGTGTGCTGATTGAGAAAATTGAAGTGTAATGGGAAAGTCAATGTACTGACCACTGTAATAACTGCTCTCCTACTGTACTGAGCCCCACTTGATTTATATGTTGATACCAGATCATAACATTCTTTAGAGAGTTAAACTTAACTTTCCCTCTGTCCACTGACCTATTGAGCCATTAGCTGAGTCGGGGCTCAATTTTCATCAGACTGTATAATAATGTACACTCATTCATTCATTCATTCATCTTCTGTAACAGCTTGTCCTGTTAAGGGTCGCGGTGGGGCTGGAGCAGGGGCGGATCTAGGATCCTAGGAGATCAGGGGCTTAGCCCTTACGGTGCAGATACCGATTAATTTTTTACATCTTTTTTTGGTGCACACAAAACTACAATTTGTTGTACTTCAACCTGGAACATCAGCACGCTTTGCAGCGGCTGTTGCCGGTGTCGATGGTGGTGAAGCTGTCCGCTTTTTGAAAAAGCTTCTGATGTCCATTGATGCGAAGCGATATCCGATGCTGTTTCAAATTTGCCGCGGGGGCGCTCGATTCGGGGACGCTGGCACCAACGAGATCGAGAAACACTTCTTCTTCTGGACAGGTAGGCTACAGGCTGCTTTCCTGCGCATGCTGCCACTCTGGTGAATTCCGGCTGGAGCCTATCCCAGCTGTCATCAGGGGAGAGGCGGGGTACACCCTGGACAGGTTGCCAGTCTGTCGTAGGGCATAATGATATTATTAGCAGTTCTGACAAACAGAATCACAACTGCACATTTTACACTCCTATCCCACATAGGTAATTAATTTTACCTAATTTACCCATCTATCCACCAACCTAGTATGCACATGGACACATTAAGGGACAGAGGGTTATTGGTGGTTTCATGTCCAATTTCACTTGCTTTGCAGCCTCTATTTTACCTTTGACAAAGAACAAATGTGATTCTAGAAAACGGAGAATGAACTGAGAGAGTGCACCCAAACAATCAAACACTTTCTTTTGAACTGAGAAGTTTTAGAATTAAGTATGCCCTCTTAAGTATTGCCTCCAGGAACTAGCCATTGCCTCACCCTCTTAATTGCCCCTCTCCAGTCTCCTCTCAAAACTATTTCTTGACAAATTGCCACAGATCAAAATGAATGCAATCTTAATGTGTGTTACAAAGTGTAACCTTGTCACGAGGGAGGTGACATACAGAAAGACATATTTTTTCATTGGGGCGTTATCGGTGGGATCTCCTTGCCAGACAGTGTGGAGAAACTCAAACCTGGACTCAATCTACTGATCTTGCTTGATGACTGACATGTCCCATACATGCTGAACTGCAGTCTATAGGCAGAAGACAGTCTGGAGAATTTGTGAAGTATTTGTTTGTGTGCTGTTCGACAGAAAACAACAGTCTGTGGATAATATACCTGGCTATTTATGGCTACTGGTGAGACTCACTGCTACAGTTTGAGTCATACTACCTAAGTGACTGTTAATATGATGTGAAAATTGTCTTCAATCTCTTCCACAGTAATGGCACAATACAGCACGCATGTAACAATTATTACAATGTCACATTGTCACAGGTTATGGGCTTTATACAGCTTATAGCCAAAGGATAATGAGACATAAATTTAACAACTTACAACGGACAGTTTTATATTGTGTGCCAGAAAACTTCAACGTATTCATTTTACTAAGAAATATCACTGAAAGAGCTGAACCAAGGGCAAACAGATTTGTAGAACTTCCTTGTAGACATTTTGTCACTCATCAAAGTAGCGTCTTTTGTTCTAACAGGGTGTAGTAGGGCTAAAAGCTGTTTGCCCCGAAGACAAAACACCAGAAACTCCAAAAACAGAGCCATGCACTTTATGCTGTTCAGTGGATTGAGGAATGTACGGACTTGTACTTTGGAGAAACAAAACAACCCATCCACAAACATCAGGAAGCAATCGAGTTGTCCACCTGCACCACAAGGACAAAGGACACTCCTTTGAGGACAACGGCGTCCAAATATTAGACAGAGAAGACAGGAGGTTGGAAGGAGGAGTAAAGGAAGCCATCTATGTCAGACTGGAAAAACCTTCTCTGAACAGGAGAGGTGGACTGAGATATAATCTGCCATCAGTTTACAATATAGTGCTGACATCTGCCTGCATGAAGTTTCACCCCATTCACAGATAGAGACTGGAGCTTCTGACTGATAATGTGTCATTAAAGCACTACTCATTGGAGAAAGAGGACAGGAACGAACAGTATCTAACCATTAACAGACACACTTTCTGATGCCTTATACAAATGTCCCTATTTAAACCTCCTTTAGAACCAAAGAAGCTGCTTGGAAAAGTGGTGAAATGTGTTCAAGAAACTCTACAAGTCCAGTCGCTCTTGTTTCGGCTCTTTATGTACATATCAGGACCTGGATGACTGAGAACTTTGACATAGGTTCACCATGACAAAGTTATGGTTTTTGCAGAAACAGAAATAAAGCCAATTGAATATTCTGCACTCCAGCCCCTTCACATCAGTTAAGACCCTTTCTGTAAGTGTAAAGAAATACCTGACCCTGAACCACCCGTCTCCACCCAACCGGGTAACGTAATGCAGGAAAATGCAAAGGCATAATGAAAGGATGAGTCTGCTGGGAATATCCACATTTGCCTCAGAAAGAAGAAAGCTCTATAAGACTTCATTAAAATATTACCACCTCATCCTTTTCTGGACCTTTTTGCTCATACCTTAGTGAAAATATACACTTACAAAGTTGTGAATACCCCAAGAGGGCACACACCAGGAAAAAGAACAAGAACTAAGTTTTTATAAGCTGAAAAACAGCCCATGATTGTACACTGTCACCTCAACCGTTTTCAAAGTATGACACAGTTGGATTGTCTCTATAGTGGTACTTTTTTTTGGTTGATGTGCATTTCACCCCAGAGGGTACTCTCATGCAAATTCAATTCCACCTTTCGTGATATGGGTACTTTGATTTCTACTGGGGAAGATGGAAGCACCATTAAACCAGATGTTAATGGTCTTAGTGGAAGGTTTTATTGTTCTAATGACCAAGTGGAATAAACAGAAAACACTACAGGAGAATGATGTCATTCCCCCATTTGGGAGTTGTCGCAGCTTGTTCTCAACACATCATCCGGGGAGAACTTTTTTTTCATGTGGTGCCTGACAACTAATCTATGATTGGTCAGGAACAGGAAGTGGGCGTGGTTAATGCAGAAATGTAGCCCGAACGTTGTACACGGGAACCCATCCAAAAAATTCAGGAAGCAATGAAGCTGTCCACCTACACCTGAAGGAAGAGTGAAAATGTGTAAATGAGAGGCAATAAGTCGAGTACTTGCTGGTTCCTAAACAGTCACTTTGCAAATGAAGTTACTGCTTAAACAGCTACTAGCATATATCACGAAACGTTCAGAGCTCAACACATAGGTACTAAGGAGAAACACTCACTTACACCAAATCATCACCACAGAATGACATCAGAGCGATGTTTTAATAGCGTGTCTGGGGCAAAATGATGCCTCTGACTGGATGGCACAGAATCAATCAGTGTTAAGGCTTAATCACATATGATGCTTCTGAATATCTGCATACACAGAACTTGATCAGTGATCATAAAAAAGGCAATAACAGCAGGGGACAGTGAGTTTAATTCACAAGTAAATGAAAAGAACTCCATAGAGCAAGAGAGAAAGCACACACAAATACGCACACAATAGATGATTTGTCTTAATAATTCAACCTGGATTTGTTTGCATTTTCCTGAGTTTTGATTGTTTTGTTTTGTTCTTTTTTTTATTCACACAGGTAGGCCTTGTTCGTAAAGGTAATTCAAATTCACCTTGTTTTTTCATCAACCTGTTCATTTGTATTTTAGGCCCAGAGAAAAAGAACAAAGTGTTTATTGCAATTTGCTCGCAGAAAATACAAAAGCAGAAACAAAGTAAAGGTTAGATGGAATCCAATCAAAACAATGGAGTAAAAAAAAAATATATTGTTTGCAGTCAAAGTCAGAGCAGATGAGACTGTCGAGGCTTGTTTTCACGTTGAAGTGGAACCAGCAATGGGCACTGGTCGCATGGATGAAATGTAAATGATTCCTGTCTGCTTTCATGCATTATTCATGGCACAGCAGGTGCCTTTAGGGACCGCATTCAAGGCTACTTTTACACATTCAGGGATTCACAGCTTCAAGAATAATGCCATCTGACTGGATTGATGTCAGGCTACTGTTTGGAATGAGTAGTTTTGTTGTGGGGAAATGACGAATCCTTTTATTTCCACTGCGAGAAGCAGTTAATGAACAGAAGAGGAAATACTTTTGTTCAGATAATCTAAAGAAGGCTGCAACACGCAAACACAAAGAAGCAGAGAATTAATTGTATAAAACAAGAACATGAGACTCAGTGAAGACAATCTGCACACAAGGGCACATCCACAACCTTGTGTCAGTTTCTGATTCACCCCTTCTTGGATGGAAAGTCCCAAGACAAGACTGTTTCTCTACCCTGCTCCAGGCGTTTCATCTCACAACCACCCACCATGGCTGCCACCAGGCTTCTCCACTCGGCGTTCAATTAAACCTATACAGTATGTGCTCTGAAATGGGATTTACGACTGACTTTTATTTATTTATTTTTGCCTGGTTTCCTCAGGCTGTTTGTTTCAGAGCCCAGGGGCCAGGATGACAAAGACTCCAGCGATGTAAGAATACAGCTGCGAGCACACTATAGGCCATGAGCTTCCCGTGGATTTATCAACAAAGATGTTCTCTCTTCCTTCAACTACAGCACACACCCTGTTCGGCAATATCGCCTTGAATATAGGAGCCTGTATAAGTGGAATTCTTGATCGCATTGGCCGTTCAATCTCCACCATATCACAGGAGAATAAAGCCACCTGTCCATTTAATTACAACTCATCACTGATGGTTCCATTTTTTTTTATTTCTTTCTTTCTTGCCTGCCTTGCGGAAGGCCCGGATTTGATCCCCGGCCAGATTTCAAGTCTGGCTGGAAAACTGAAGAACGCAGCCAAGTGCAGTCTGAATAGCCGAGTGGCAGGCAGGGTTGGCTGGCTGTGATTTCTCATTTGTTGCCGCTTCAAATGCCTTTTAGCTTACTTCTGTTCTGCCTACATGCTCTGAGGCAGGCTCTCACACCCTATGATGCAGGTTCTTGCAGTATATGTGTATGCTGCCTGCTTGAGCTGGAGCACCCCTTTGAAGCAGACTCTCTCAGCTCAGCTAAGTCCTCTGTAATATTTAATATGGGAAGTACATAATGTATACATGACTTACAGCATACCTTACTTCCCTGTGTGCTTTTTCTATTAAAGTGTCCCCATCCATTTGCCTGCACTACTTCTCAACATGCAAACAGCCGGAGAATGCAGCTTCTGATTCTGAATGCAGGCTGTAGATGGTGGGTTTCCACATAAGCCACGGTCAGGCTTATCCAAAAGCAGCTTATTTTGTAGGTTAGTTGGTTGCTGTCATTGGTTCAGTTTGAATTACACCGAAGTTGACTGGCACATACACTACACTGCCGAAAGTATATGTTCATCTGCCTTTACACGCGTATGAACTTAAGTCACATCCCATTCTTAATCCATAGGGTTTAATATGATGTCAGCCCACCATTTGAAGCTTCTCTTCACTCGTCTGTGAAGGCTTCCCACAAACGGAGTGTGTTTATGGGAATCGTTAACCATTTTTCCAGAAGCACATTTATGCGGTCAGACACAGATGTTGGACGAGAAGGAATGGCTCACAATCTTCACTCTAATCAGGTTGAGGTCTGGACTCCGTGCAGGTCAGTCAAGTTCTTCCACACCAAACTCGCTCATCCATGTCTTTATAGACCTTGCTTTGTCCCCTGGTGTGCAGTCACGTTGGAACAGGAAGGGGCCATCCCCAAACTGTTCACACAAAGTTGGGAGCATGGAATTATCCAAAATCTCTTGGTATGCTGAAGCATTCAAAGTTCCTTTCACTGGAACTAAGGCCCAGTCCACACACATCAAAACGTATCTTTTCCCAGAGGTGGAAAGCTGCTTGAGGGGTGAACTAATCTGAAGGCTACATGATGTTTGGAGGTCTGTAGCGATTGACTCTGCAGAAAGTTGGCGACCTCAGCATCCGCTGACCCTGCTCTGCCATTTAACGCTGTCGTTACCCAATCGCTTCCACTAGCGAGGAAATATCACGACTGGACTTGTTGCACAGGATGAATTGTTGTTTGCTGATTCTTTCGACGCTTTTCACCTAATGCAGGAATCATGTCAAGTTGAGTTTATTAATTCATAGCCAAAAACCTGTCAAATCTAATGATACATCCATCAGCGCCCGCCCGTACTTTGTTTATTAATAATTAACAAATGTAAGCTTGGATGTCTCAATGGTGAAATATTATCCCTGCTAAAGTTTAGCCTGCTAGCATTGTCCATGAGAGCATTTCAGTGCGCCACTCTGTCCAAATGCAGCCTCACCCATCTTGGCAGGAGACTCACTCTTGAAATATTAATAATTCTCCTGCCCCCAAACTTTCTCCGTGTTGTCCACCACCTCTCAACACTCTTTTTTCATGGAGATCACTTTAAGGCTGAAATACACTACTGCAAAAACCACGCGTCAAAACAGCCACCCTTATTATTTTCTATGCCCCTACAACGAACGGCGGCCGGTGAAACTTCACGCCAGGCTCACACATCCTTGCTTCCTGGCTTCTTCTCTGCTCCCGTGGCACCATTCCTCTGCTCACCTCTTGCCCCCAGCATCTCTCGTGTGCGTAGATCAACGGACGAGGAGAGACAAGTTGTTGAGGTCGATAAATGTCCCGATCTTTATGACACGCAGCTTTAGAGACACGAGCCTCTGACACAGACACACAGATCTCTTTGGACACACAGATCTCCTTCTGCCTATGGTACTGACCCAGCACTGGTTAAAGCCTTGGTTAACTTGAAGCTGTCTCTGACCTCCACGACTCCAATTATGCTTAACAGCACATGTGGTATGTGTGCCAGTGATAGTGTAGTTTTAGAATGCTTGGTTCAGCGCTTGAGACTAAACTATAAGATGGCTTTGATAACGACTGCACTATTATTTACTGTATATGTAATGTCTGCTGAACATTTTAATGTTAGGTTCCAGTGTTGTTCTATACCCACTCCTTTGAAAGACTTCTGTCCCTCAACGGATATCTCATAACAATGTGCCCTAACAAAGCTAATGAATGCTGCAGGCATAAAACTAACACAAACACTCTTCTACAGCAGCAAGCAGACCATAGAGAAACCGTACATGTCTAGAGTTCAAAGTTTATAGCTACAGAAAGACTTTATAAGGTTATTCAAAGTATAACACGTTATTTTATGTGCACGCGTCTCCTATGCAGCTTTTATGCCAAAGACTACAAGGGCACTTGAAGTGTATTGTAAGAGCAGTTTTTAAAATTCAGCCTTGAAAATGTGTAAAACATACAAGCTGAAAACAGAAAAGCAGTCAAATTTGCATAAATATGTTGTATAAAGGAGATTTTCCCTGCAATTTTATTCAACAAAATGAAAAAAACAAACAACAAAAAAACATGCTATTGCATTGTTCTAACTTCTCCCAGAAAGAGAATGAAAAAGCTGCGAAGGAGCATTTGATTCGTGACTTTGTTAACGGCGTCTGATCTTTCCGAGGCACCGAACTCTTGCTCGTCATCGACGGCTACAAAACGACGAGTTGTTAAGTTTTCAGCAATTTCAAAAATGTAACAGATGACATTAAAGGAGATCAGATTCTGTAAGAGAAACAAAGACAAAAGCTTAGAAAGGCGAAGAAGAATGTCCTGTCACCAGCATCAGTTAGATTCATCAATACGGCCTACAACAGTAATAAAAAAAAAGAGAGAGAGAGAGAGAGAGAGAAAAAACGAGTGAAGACTTGCCTGGGGGAGAAATATATTTGTTTTCATGGCCTCTTAAATGTTCATGTCTGGCAGAAGCTTAGCCATCAAACATTATTATGTCTTAGGGTTTTCTCTTTCAGAATGCCATGAAAATGCACAAATGACGCTGAATCAGACGAGACAAAAAAATCATCAATCTTTTGCATAACATAATTGACTTGATTAAAATGGCATGCATCTGTGTTTTTATATTAAAAAGTGAAATAGGTTTCGGATAAGTGCTAGAATTGTCTTTTGTTATTATTATTATTATTATTACAACATTACATTCAGCTTTTTGAGAAGACTTTTTAAGACCCTCAGGATTTGGTGAAGACCACCACAGAATGAAAAGGGTAGTTTATGTCAAACCTAAATAAATAAATGCCCGGGTTCTGCTGAATGTGTAAATATGTAACTGTTGACACATCATTGACTGGTATGTCAGTGATGTGTTAACAGCTTACTTAACTGCTCCCACGTGGCCGGTGATTTTTTTTTAAACCAATACATCTGTAGTAACTGGATCGGGTCTTTGAAAGAGATGTGGCACATGACCTGTTCACCCACTGCCTTAGTGTACTTGGTGGCAACACAGAAGATACTGCCATCCCTAGAGTCGCCACTGAGTTGAATCTTTTTCGCTGCCTCAGTAAATATTCCTGGTAAATTTTATTAAAAGCAGCTGTTAGCAAACAAATCAGAGTGAGGCGAGCAGTACATGTCGGGAGAAGTCAGGACAGGAGGCCGTTAAATAAACGGCACCATAAATGAAACAGTGAGGTTCCCAACTGATGATTTGCTGGGATTTTTTGTTATCCGCTGAATTTGTGAATTTATTATTTGGAGAAGCTACCAGACACAAATCAACCTGCACGATTCCACCTTTATCTCCTATTACAATACAGTCGTAGACTCAGATGAGCTCATTTACATTTCCCTCTCTCTCTGTCTCTCTCTCTACCTGGAAGGTTTGATCAATTTTTGACATTGTCAAGGCACAAATCCTCCACGTCTTCATGAGTGTGGCCCTCCTATATATCAGTTCAACATCTAAGAGATTAGATCATGTTCATTCTTAATTCAGCAGTGCTGTCAATCCTCTCTATATTCATGAAATCCACATACATATATACTGCGAGGCTCTGTGCAACGATAAAGCCAGAATTTTGTTTGAAGAAGCTCATGGTTCAGATGAAAGACTTGTTTCGATTGGCGAAGAAACTCCATTTAAATTTCAGCGCGTGTGTGCGTGTGTTCACGTTGACTTTCTTACTCTTTCTTCACGACATCCAATTACTACCCCTGAAGACGCGGAAAAAACTGTGATCAATCCTCAGTGAGTAGGAAAGAGACTAAAATGTGAGACGCCAACGCTTCATTGGTCAAATGCAGTCGGAACATGGGGAAGAGGAAGTTTGAATTGCTGCATTATACACTAACAATATGCTGCACACACAGCGCCTTACTGTCAGGAATCAACAGACACCACGCCGCTAATTAACAGTCTTTCGGCAGCTGGGTGACTGGCGTAAAAGCAAAGAAAACCCTGTGTGCCAGTGTGTGTTTGTACAATGCTGATGCTCCTCCGCCGGTACACGCCTCACACCGTCTCTGTCTGTTTAGAATTCACAGTTTTGTCAGTTTAAATTCAAAAATAAGACCGACAAGCATTCTCTTATTAATATGATAATGAATATATACATATGCAGTCTGCTACAGTTTTTTTTGTTGATTTCCAGGATGTCGGCGTGCCCTTTCCATGCCAATTAGTGTTTTGTTTCACAAAGTTCCTGTGCGACTCATTAAGGCTGCTTGGTAGGGAAGGTGCAAACCGGTTAAAACGTTTACAAAATTACGATTATATCCCGGGCTGATGCGCAAGTGCTCAAACGGTTTTAAATATTTTATTAGCTGTGTCTCCAATTTTACACTGAACACCATGTGAAATAATGACTTCTTAAGTGTATTGCATCTGGTATCACATATATTCAGGGTATAGTCAGTGTGGGTAATACCGCAATCCCCATTATTTATATACTTTGCATTAAAGTGATTATTCAATATTAATGTCATTTAAAGTAATTTCAGCACCACAAAAGTGTATATTATGCCAAAACACTGGTGTCCTAAAGTTATGCCAACCAAGGACCAGTCATTTTGAAGCGACAGCGGTATGTGTGTAATGTGGGAAATTATTAGAACCGTTGCATCACTGAAAGGAAAGGTTAGCTGGGGCCCTTCTGTGAGGGATTTGCATTTTTTTGCATTCTTGCCCTACGTGGGTTTTCTCTTGGCGCTCTGACCAAAGACCTGCATGTTAGGGGCTGGGTGTAGCTACTGATTCGCTAAATCAATTTGATTGCAATCCACAGGTTACCCTGTTCCACAAGATTACTAATGCAAAACCACCGCTGCAAGATTTTTAAAGACAGAATGCAGGAAAAGTAATTTAAAATGTAATTTAAAAATACTAACTAAATAAATCAATCAGGGGGATTTAGAAATCGATACTCGATCTTTCAAATCAGGACTGACTTGATTCGGCCCTGCTTAATTGGCCGTAGGTGTGGATGCGATGTAAATGGTTGTTTCTGTGTTAGTCCTGTGATAGACTGGTGACCTGTCTGGGTGTACCCCGTCTATCACCAAACAACAGCTGGGACATATAGGCCACAACCCTAGAGGATAAGTGGTATGAATGAATGAATAATCTGAGAAATTATGATCACTGAGTACATTACTCTTCCTTTTTATATTAAGGGCTGCTCTTCTTTGTCCTTTCAAAATCTGCTTAACATCTGATTTGTAGGGAATGTGCCGTTTACGATATATTAGATGCACTAAAGTGTGGAGAATGGGGGGGTGGGGTGCATTAAGCAAGAACTGTCCTTTATCATGTGCAAGGACCCTGCCTGCAGCATAGAAATGCTTCCTTTCATGTAACGTCAGGATCAGTGAGTCATTATAGATGACACACATGGAGAGAGACAATCAAATCGCATGTATACACGCACGTCTTTTTCTTCCTGTGACAGCTTTCTGTTTCCAGTTGTGCATTAATCAGGACTGAGGTTATGGCCTGATCTTCATGCTAACAGGTGCGTAGCGGAAGCCTTCGCTCTCGATGCTGTGCCCAGAAATGACATAATTTCCAGTACAATGCCAGGTACTCTGATGTAGTATACTCGTATGATAATGTGTCTTTGAAACCTTTTGTTGATCTCTGTCCTGAATAAAGAACTACTTTACTTCCTCCACTCGATCTATTTTTAGGGGGATCCACTCCAGCGGCTACATCATACCACCAGCTGATTGTCTGCGACTCCGCTGAGAACATTTGATTTATGGCCCCTTTGTTTGTGTAGTTCTTGGACACTCTGGTCTCTCCCAACAGTGAGTTCAGCACGGATCTGTTTCTGTAGTCCGTGCATGCTCAGAGGTTCTCAAGCCCATGGTTGCTTGGTAACCTGGTCTCATTTGCAGGGTAGTTTGGCTCTTTTTATTGCTGATTGCATGTGGAATAGTTCAATCTAGTTACTTTTCTGCCAATTTGACCTTTATCTCTATTAAAGAGCTACTGTACATACTGTAAATCCATACACTGATATGGCCTGTTCTGACAACAAATACACTGTAATTCATTCAGCTCAGTTCAATTTGATTTAAACACAGCTTTAATAACAATACAAATTGTCTCAAGGGGCTTTAGAAAACCCGGTTTGAAACCCCGTGTCTAGATACAATGCAGCTTCATCTAACAACACATAGCGGTGGTTAAATGAATGCACTGCCATCAAGATTTCTTTCTTTCCTAAGCGGCTGCCTTATTGTTTCCACTGTGAAGGCTGTGAAAGAGAATAAGAATATTGTTGCCATGATACTCTCCGTAGTTGCAAATTCCTTTGTCACAGAATTATAAACCACTGTGCAGTATTTTGGCATCTGAACAGGCTTGAGCACTGATGAATTAATTGCAGTACTTAATCCAGACCTCCCGGATCTAATTTCTTATCATCCAATACAGTGTAATTTTCATTTGGATCCCCCAGCTATACTGAAGCCCCTTCATGCCGCGCATGCGATCATCTCCACAATACAGCCGCTTGCCGCAACAGGGCTTGTGTGTGTGCTCGGGGGTGGGGGGGGTGAGGAGACAAAAATCAAGACTGGAAAAACACTGTTACACACTATGAACGTTGCACTGAAACTATTAGGACCAAAAGCGTTTGTTAGCACTAATAAACACATACATTAGAGACCGAGCAGACAACCACTTCCCCTTTAATGCATTAAATAGGTCCAGCCTTTTTAAACTGACTAAAAAGTGCAACTGTGGGTCATCAGCATGAACCGATAAAAATCACACATTTAAATAATGTACGGATTAGATGAAACAGGCATTCTGAGGAGGAAATTCCAATTTTTAATGCCACCAAAAGTATGTCGCTGATATTAATCAACTGCAGTCAGGGAAATGCAAAAAAAATCCTCTTTGTGTGCATTTCAGTGGCTTTTTCTTCAAGCTCATTATTATAAATAAATATTGGTTACTGTCATTTTATAGTTAGAAATCTAAAAGCCAGCCTATTAGTCAGAAGTCAACGGGGAAAAAACTTCACCAGAGATCGCTCCATACACTAGTAAATGGATCTCCATAGCGACAAATGTATATTATTATGATATTATTTGTCTGTTTATTTGACTCTTTTATTTTCATTTATGCTTTGCCACATATTGAATTAGCCGCATTTCTGTTTGAAATAATAAAAAATGCACTGAAAGCCATAAATAATGTAAATCTAATCTGTAAAAACAATGACATGCCTGCACTGTTAGAAGCTAATAGAAGAAATGGATGAGCTCAGACAAGCATGATGGTTTGTATTCAATTCAGATAACTCATTGAGCATCACAAAAATAAATAAATAAACTTTTTAATAAATAACTGAAATACCACAAGGTCTTGCATGTTCTCTGAGTTGTCTCAGTGTTTCATGTGTAACTCCCGATGCGTATGGAAGTATTTCTCCACCGCTGAGAGAAATCTGACATATTAAGTATCAAGGGTAAAAAGTGTCACACTCATTAGTCTGACTATTCCTCCTACTATTCCTCCTCGTCGTCCTCCTCCTCAACCTCCTCTCTGTGTTGTGTAGCTTTGATAGATGTCTGACCATGACAGCCTAAAGTGTAGATCTGAAGCCCCACACCAGAAACCTTTTAACTTTATTAAACTGTCACACCACCATTCTTCATGCAGCTTGCAGACATCAAGGGTCTTAACATGGAGGTTGGGGAATGAGAGGGGGCTGCACAGAGTATTACACTTCTCCCACTCCCTATCCCGGTTCACCTTGTCTCCCTTTCTATGTCATACAATCTCTCTTCTGTGGCTTGTTAGAAATTATTGCTGGTATTAAACACCACAATGACATTAAATTGCCTCTTCAAAATAATTTAACACAATTTCAAAACTAATCCCATTAAAATACCAATCTGTGGCTCTTGAATTAATTTTGCTGTGCTTTGGCTTTTCAGTAGTAAAGAGCTACTGTTCATACTGTAAATCATTATAACTAAACTGATGTGTCCTGGTCCAAGGGTACTGGTTGATTAAATTAATTTATTTTTGCCTGTGACAACTGTAATCATTTTATTGGTTGTTTGTCCATCCTATTCTTTTGAATGCAATATCTCAGGAATGCCTTGGGGACAGGCCTTTATTTGGACTCAAAGATGAAGTGATTTTGTTGGTCAAAGATGACCTCGAAATGACATGTTTCTGACCATAACCGAACAAATTATCGTCTATGAGAAATGTCACAAAAATGTCTAACTACATAATTAGATGAATAATCATTTTATATATCTGAAAGTCAAGGTCAACGTCACTGTAACAAGAACACCCTCGATGTTTACATCAAAGTCTGGACAAAGTCATATCAACAGTAGTTTGACCAGCGGGGATTCTCAACCTTTTCAGGGTCCTGGACCCCCTGCATATTTTTGATCAACGCTGAGGACCTGGTCTGGTCAATGTGGGTGGCACACATCTAAATACTGTAGCATCCACACAGATGCTATGTCCAAAACTTTCCCAGCACAACATTGTATTGTTACAATGTATGTCTTTTTATTTTTTTCATTTTGCACGGAATGCTAATCTAGAATTTCAAGTCACATGACTTTCCTGTTGCCGCGGCAGTGCTGACATCACAGGGAATGCCATGATGTCATGGCAACATCAAAGCCAGACAACTAGGTCTGACATCAAAGCCACTAGAGTGTCTTTGATGTCAGAAAAGTATAAATAGGACTTAAGAAACATCAGAAATCATTTCATTTTGTCTAGAAAGCCTACTTCTCATTAGAGCACAGTTGACCCTCGACAACATGGAAGCTACACGAGTTCAAACTCACAGCAGTACTCTGCATCTAGGAAAATCCTGCAGTTTGTGGGAACTGCGCAAGTTGCGCAGATACCAACTCCTTTCCCACCACCGCTGGATTTCCTCTATGATTCCCAGTGACTCTGACACTGGGACATCTGGAGCACCGTTGATGAACACGACGAGTAGGAAGACCACCAACTACCGTCGTAATCCGGATTCAGCTCCCAAGAAGAATTCTTCTGGTATGTTGGCAATGCGTAAAAATCGCAGGTACCAACTTCTTGCTCACTACCGAAGAATTTCGGATTCCACTGATGACGTATCCACGGCACAAGATGCTGCTGGAACATCACAGTGCAAAGACTCTGGCAGCACCAACCCTACTGCACCAGAGATGGAGGTCAGCTGCACCACCACAGGACCTCTGGTAGAAGAGGAGAGAAGAACTACTACTTCACATCGAAGATACTCCAGTTCTCTTCTCCACAAAGATTCCTCTGGTATGTGGGCATTCCGTAAACATCGCAGGTACCAACTGCTTGCCCACTACCGGAGAATCTCTGCTTCACTTGATGATGAACCCATGATACATGATCATGTTGGAGCATGTCAAGCTAAAAAGTCAGGCATGACCATCACTACAAGAAGACCACCATCTTCATTCAAAGGATCAAAGGATTCCTCTGGTATCTGGGCACTGCGTGCACATTGCAGGTACCACCTTCTTGCCCAGTACCGCAGAATCTCTGATTCACTTCGAGATGAAGATGATGTGTCCATGACACAAGCTAGTACTGGAAACACTCAGGGCAAAGATCCAGGAACCGCCAACACTAGAGTGATGGATACAACTAGAACCTTCTCTGCCTGCTACCGCAGAATCTCCTATCCAGGGGAATGTCAAGAAGATGCCAACGCTGGGAAGGTCACTTCACAACAAGTGGTGAAGGTGCCGCGTAGATTCAGTCCCCGCCATCAGAGGAATTGGGATAAACACAACTTCTCTCATGGTGGGGCCCTGCAGCGTCATCCCAGGTACCAAAGGCCCAACCATGCGAGGCATAACAGAGCTGCCCATCACCAAAGACGCCCACAGGCAACCTATTACCCACGCTTTTCACGTGCAGAGGTTACACAGCAGTGGCCAAGAGAACACATCTGTTGTCACTGCCAGAGTCATCTGAGGCAGCCCAAGTGGTACGACAGTTTCAACTACCAACAAACACCGAGGCCACAGAGACAACACAGAGGCAGATTCCATGGCCCACGCTGGAGAAGTCGTCCTCACCATCCTCGGCCTAGCGGGCATCACATCCAGCAAAGACACACCACTGATGTCAACAACATCAAAATCAACAAAGTCTCTGGCCCCCAAAGACAGAAAGAAAACAAACTGTCTAGGGACGACCATCCTTCTCCAGCTTCAAGCTCTAAGCCATCCAGCCCTGATGACATATTGAGCTTGATTTTGGCATACTCAAGTATGAACATTTGATGTTCATGAATATTACAATATGCTTCAATAAACAGAAATAAAACTAAAAACTCATTCATTCTTCATTCATTTGTTATGTGATTAAATATACATGAAATTAACCAAATGTTTTCTACTATCTTCCCTCTGCACCAAGCTCCTATCCTCCACTTTATTTTCTCTGGCACCGAGCACTTATCCTCTAATTTCTTATATATTACTAGTCATGCAATATTGTGCTATGTTAACTGCTGTGTGTTCTGAAATTTAATTAACTAAAGCCTAATTTGCATGGGACTAGTTTTACCTGGGGACCTCCGGTAATTTGCAATAATAGCGGAGGTCGTCTGTGATCTTAATCCCGTGTGAATCGGCCATGTCCGTAATTCGCAGAGATGGACAGAGTACTGGATCCCAGTACTTGAGTAAGAGTACAAATACTCTTGGTCAAAATTTACTCCGCTACAAGTAAGAGTAGCCCAGTCAATACATTACTTGAGTAAGAGTAAGAAAGTACTTGCTTTTAAATGTACTTAAGTATTCAAGAGTAAATGCTTTTAAATGTACTTAGAGTAAAAGTAAGAGTAAATTCCTATTTTGCTTGCGGCCGCGAAGCAAAAAAAAATAAAAAATCAGCGATCGCTGACATGTCTTTTTCACTCCGACAAAGTCGAACATAGCTTTAAGATAAGGCCATGGGTTTTCTTCCTCCGCCTCATAAAACTCCGCCTCATCATGTTCAGACTTGGATTCATCGGAGATTTCTTCGGCAGTCGCCATTGCCACCGCGGTCTTATTTTGAGCTGCTTGGGTAGGGGATGACGTATTTCCGCTTTGACGTAAATCCCAGTTGAGAAGGTGTACTGTGATAGGTTTCCTTCTTTGATCGACACTGCGTGTGGCCAATCGCATTTTAGGGGGAAAAGATGTTATCGTACAACGTCAGGATGTCTGACCCATTCACCCATTTAGACAAAGGAAATCATTAAATCAAGCATTATTGCACTGACAAAGGTGGAGCTGATTCAAATATTGACAGGTTGTTCGTAATTTCTTTCCCAGGGTCAATAGTCTCATCATGCTTATATGTTTTTATTATCAATTAGAATTTGCAAATTAACTAAATGTGTAAAGCGTAAAATGTCCCCTGACATGTAGTAGAATAAAGCGGCAGTAGCAGAGACATAAATATGGATAGTAAATTAGAGTAAAACACAAAGTTTGCTTATCCCATGAGAGTCCACCACAAGCTAAACACTCACTGGAAACCCATCTAAAGGTGCAGTATACTGATGGGCATAGTATGTGTAGTATTTTCCAGCCTTTTTGCTGATCAGAACTATCAAGCTGCTCATGATTTATATTTAGCTAACTGGAATAAATACAATATTTATTGATTCCTCAGTGTTTTGTGTCCACAAACATGCAAAAAATGGAATGCAGTGGCAACTAAGTTATCCTTTTACTAAACAAATGTCACAACTTCCAAACAATTTCTCCATATGCATGGCATTCCTCAGTGCTTGGTGTCTACAGTAAATGCATCCGTTAAAAGCTAAGTAAAGCTACAGTACATGTTAGCCACAAGCCATATCTGAATTATTTAAAAACCAAAGAAAACAGTGTGTGAAATTAGATTTCAAATTAGTGAAAAATAAATTGTTTTTGTGTGTGTGCCTGTCAGGCTGTGTCCTGCTGGGGATGGGTGCTGTCATCAAGGAGTGTCATTGGTATGGGGTGGGGGTGTCTGGTCTGGTCTATTTGGGTGGAACACATCTAAGTAGCATCCACACGAATGTCAAGTCCAAAGGTTTTCCAGCAGAACACTGAGTTGTTGTATAAGTCTGGTAACACGTCATTTAGATTTCATTATGGGACATGCCAATCAAAACTGGGAAAATTATATATCTACACACAATTAGATAGTGCTACAAACAATCAGAACCATTGTTGTAAAGAAATTCAACTAACATTTGGTGCTCAGATGACGTTGCTGTTAGTCAGCCCGAACGATATGCTTTGCCAGAGCATATTCAGCTCGTAATTCAATTCTCGTTCCACATTCACATACAAATTCATCAAATAAAATCAAAATCAAATACCTCATCACATATTTAATGTTAGTTGCTTAATCATTTTTGAGCAGTTCTTAATATTTGAAACTTGAATTTAAAAACCTTCCCACAAGGCCAACCTTCAAAAACAGTGAGGACCTAATAAATAATTAATAAATAAAAAATAATGGGTAAAAAATGATCAACATATCATGCCTGAATACAGGCAAAGTTTCTATGGTTTAATGATGTGATAACTGTTCTGCAGCCAAGTACTTCAGGAAGAAAGAAAAAGAGCCATAGAGGAGATTCAATTAATTCTACTGCATGTACGAATTAGGTGACCAAAGAGCACAGGTCTCTATTTGCCAAGTGACATTTCCTTTTCCTGATAGTACCCCATATACCTTGCCGGAACTCGTGGAAACAGCAATTGAAGAAGATCTGGCTTACAGGTTTCAGATTCTAACCAAAAAAATAAAAAAATAAATATTTTTTGACATTCAGAACCACTTGGCTCATCTAGTCCTGCTTTAACTTGACAGCAAAGCTGCCATGGCATCTGCTAATGCTAGTGTGTGTCTGGCAATATTTACAGTGGAGAGGAAGAGCTGGAGCTTGCCATCACATTCAGAGAGTCTAATTGGTGTGAGTGTTTTCCGAGAGCCTGGAAGAAAACCTTTGATGAGGCTGCTTTTAATGTCACAGGGTACAACATCTCTGGGCTGCAGGGCACATAAGGTCTGACATTTAACAAAAGAGTTTTGTTGGTTTTTCAATGCATCCATCAATAAGATCCACAGTCTCCTTTACTCACATAGTATACTGTATGTTGCGAATGTGGATCTGTCAGGCTAGTCAGTGAGGCATAAAAAACACGCTGCATAGCATGACCTGAGGATCACGACCTGAAGAAAACTGACAAATGTAACTTATTCAGTTCTTTTATCTGTTCCAACAAAACCTTCACAAACATCAAACCACAGTTCAGCCTTTTAGAACATTACACTCCACCTACACACTTTGTCCAACTCGCCTTCCTCGCTCGGCTGGACTGAGCTGCATTTCCTGAACTGACTGAAAAAAAAGCAGAGATCTCCGTTGTTCTCTTGAGGATATTCCTGCCAATTCTCTACAGACTTGTTAGCTTGTTCACTTCAACACGTCCTGTCTGAGCAAGTCCTCCCTCCAGATTAAGACCACTGACCATGCTGGACATGTCAGCCATGTCTAACTGTGTTTCTGATAGGAGTCTTCTCTGCTTTAGCTGGCTTTGTAAAATACTGATATCGCTTCAACTCTCAAACCATGCAGATTTTTGCATGGTGGTTATGTACATACAGTAAAGCAGAGTAAAGAAATCATTTGGTGTACCGTTATAAAATCCCTGTTATTATATTGGGTAGGACCATAATCACACAATGGACTGTACCTCAGTGCAGATGCAGTGTGAGAGAAACTACTGTCAGACAACCAGTGTTTTTGAGCTCTCTCAGCTGTAAACTGACACATTTCTGTGTATCCGTCTGTGAAGATTTCTTTAGGAAGTGCGTGCAAACCTTCATTCCGTTACAGTAAATATAACCTGCAATGTTTTAAATGTGAATATTGCATATTCAACATACAAAGGAAGAGCAGGCTTAACATGCAGGCAAATAGGAGCATCCCCACATTTGGAAGCTCTCCCATCTCACTGCAGTGTTTTAGCGTGAACCTGATTAAGGCTGAGCAACAATGTGAGCATGGCAGAAACATACATCACTTCTTGTCCATTAGATTACCTCTCCCACTACAGCTTCCTGTGCATTTATACACCAGCTTGTTATGCATTAAATTGGCTGTTTGACCAACACTTAAAAAATCACTGCAGAGCTAAATCTGACTTCTCATGAATAATGACAAGCTGCTGCCTATATGTCATTTGACTACGAGCCACCTACACCAGGAAACACAGGCGCCTACACACAAATGTTTTTGGCATTTTGAAAATGAGGTCTGCGCTGCAGCCTTTATTATCATCTTTGTGTTTGGGATATGAGCTGTTCTGCCACAAAGGCAGCTGAACCTGATGAATGCAATTCATCACACAAACGCGAACTAACCATATGGCTGTCACTGCATGAGGTGAAATAACACAAACAAGCTGCAACCGGTCAAAGTCGACACAAGGCAATGTTGGAGAAAGCTTGGAGGATTCATGGATTCATGTTTATCAAAACAAGTACAGCAGTGAAGCCAACTCTGCCCATAGCCAGCGGTGGTAGACAACAAACTGCATACACACGCGTGTGCACCCTCAAACGCACCCTATGCCTCAGTGCATCTTTTACATAGAACTGGTTGTGTTTTACCTGCATTGCAAGATCCACAGTTGATCCACAGTCCAGGATGGAGCAGATCAGGAGGCACCAACCCAAAAAAACAGAGAGAGGAATAAAATTAGCAATCAGTCACCACTATAACCCGTGACATGTTACAGTTAGCACTCAAATATATCACATTTCACAGAGTGAAAGAGTAGAAGGTCAAAGTTTTTAATATAAATGCTAAGAAATGGCAGAATAAACATCCAAACAGCCAAATGGTTTCTTAAGGAAAAAAAGGAAAAGTATGACTTTGTTTAATAGGTAGCAGCACAGCAAAACAGGCCTGAGGAAATAGACAAAGTATGCATCATATTTAAGATGATGTGACTAAAGTGCATTAACCATAGGCAGAACAAAGCGATCCATTCCACTTTTTCGTTTTCACTGCTTGTAACACAGTTGAAACAAAATGAGCTATAAAACATGAAAGCCCTTTGGGCATTAAACAGCGCTGACACAATATCTTCACAGGCGGCCTCTGTTATAAAAATATATATGTGAAACTGAGTGGTATAGTAGTTTGATCGAATGGAATCAAAATTATTAAATTTAAATTGGATATAATATCAGATTGCGGCAACCGTGATTAAAACTACAAATCTAAAGATCAGGTTGACCGAACAAGAAGAAAAAGGAACGAGGCCAGAAATGGTGAGTAAAAATCAAAGCAAAAAAACTACTTTCTTCTCCTATCTCTTTCTTCACCCCACAGGGGGGAGTTGATCTGTGCGGTGTGTTACATAGTTCCACGGGACTTTTGTTCGTATGTGTGTTTAAGGCACAGCATGGATTCTCCACTGTTGTTTGTATTCTCATATTTGTGTCTGAACCTGCTCTGTCTGAGTCTTCTCTACCTTCTGCTGCTTTTTTTTTTTTTTGTCATTTCAGTGCTTTATCTATTTCCTTCACAGTCTATTCTCTAGATTTTCTAAATACAAAGTACCCCAAACGTCCTCAAAACCGATGCAATCCTGCTATCTCCACAATTATGGCCAAGAAAACTGCTTTTACCACTGACATGGTAATGTTATGCAAAATAACTCTACAGAGATAAATTGTGTCTACTATCTATCAGAAGTCATTCTCTGGAATTAGTGACATTGACAATTAAAGACAATAATTAAATACGGTTATCTAACAGATTAAATAACCAACAGTGGTTTGTGATTTCAGTATTGTGACAACATAATGTCACTCAACACTCACAAGAACTTTTGACAGGCCTTCTTTTTGGGGACAGGCTGAAGTTGTAGATAGTTGTGCTACAAATGGATGGAAACGGTCCTGTCTATACACTGGGCTGAGGCTTGATTTCTGTGGTTCTGTCCCTCAACACTGGCATTAGTCAGGCCGCTGCTCAATGCTTTTCAGCTGTTCAGATTATTCATGCTGTATGTGGGTAGAGGTCACTCAGAAGGCCATTCTTTTTCTTTTTGTTTACTCATCTGAACATTTCAATTTGTGGAATATTTTCACAACAAAAGAGGATACTAAAGACCGGAGTGAATCGTGAGAAGCCAGGTTTGTATGACGCTTTGTGTCTTCTGCGATTTCCCTATTTGGATGCTTTCCCTGTTTGGATGACAAAGAAGTAAATCCAACACCAAAGTGCTTCCGCCCTGAAGAAGAACATTGCTGCTAATGCAGACAGAGCGGAGGTAAGGTAAAGCTATTAGTTAAAGTCAATTTGTTCACCTTGCATGAATGCACATGCCAGGATGGCAGGGTAAGGTCAGCGTCAATCACTCAATAAGTCAAGAGTACAGACAATGGATCGATCGAGTCGATCCGTGGCCAAAACAAGCAGTTTGGGTGACGACACAGATGCCCCCCACCCCGGGAATACATTGTGACCATTTTGCATTTGCTGGCCGTACCGTTCTTGCTCAAAAGCGGATCTTTAGCAATGACTTTTTATCCCAATCAATCATTTCAAATTCAAGGTGAAACAAGACAAAGGCTCAAAAAATCCTTATCCTTTAACAGACACTTGTTGATTTACAATACCAGCCAGTTGAGTCTGGGCCGAGTGTCCTCCCTTCCTCCCCTCTATTTTCTTTCTTTGTCCTCCATTCTGCTGTGCAGCACTACAATCAGTGGACTAAGTGCAGACACCTAGAGAAAACAGTCACTGTAAGTCTGTTATTAAGCACAATGGCTGACTAATGGCAAGTCTCTACACTGATGGACGGATCTCAGAGCACTTCTGAGATCCATTCTGAAGAACAACAACATGCTGGGTTTATAAAGAGACAAATGGAAATGAGAACGAGCTGCACCAACCCAGACAATATAACATAATCAGTTATCATTCATCATGCTTCCATCCTCACATCCCATCAGTGAGTTACATAACCTGTTATATTGTTTGCCTATTTTAGGACGGAAAATGAGGCTAGTGACAGATTAGAATGAAATCTTGGTAAACAGCCTAAATACAAAGATGACAAATGAAGCTCTCACAAAATGCCAAAGCTGACAATGACACAGGTTTTTCATTTCTAGTACAGAACTTGTGCGTGAGTGCTGGGAATTTTTTTATTACCTTGAAATGTCAGATTACAGAGGAACTTCTTAATATTATCATCTAGTCATCAACCTGCTGAAACGTTGGGCCAGATCCACATCATACATGCACACAATGCAACCAACTAGCAAAAGACAAGGAAGTCCTTGTAAAATCCACACCTTAAATACCTTTATACGGACAAAGTCTGCATCGTAGTCATTACTCAAGTCAAGATTGGGTACACACTTATCCAAGTCTCTGAATAACAAGGGAAAGCCACTTGGAAGCTTGACCAAGCTGGGAAGCTGTTCAGTCTCTAAGCAGTTTCACTAAGAAACTCAGCTGCTAATTATTTTGATGTTCATGTAAATCTAATTTCTGCTTTCATGGCCAAAAACATCAAATCTTTATCACACTGCACATTTACTTTCACAAGTGCACATCTACAATCAGTTATATGTTTGAGTAAAATCTGTATTTATCAGAGAGAAAAGGGACTAGAGTGAGTCATTTCCACCGGCTGTATTTTACGAGATAGTGGTTGTACAACTGCCAACCACTAGCTCTGGTCCACCTTAGTACTATTAATTGCAACATCCATCCCTGTTCCAGATGAAAAGTATCCACAAATATGATATTTTAAGCTAAGGCGGAATAGCTGGCAAGGGATGCTATCTTTTCTCACTACATATAAAGCTTCTCATGGGCCACTGAGCCACGGTGACATCATAATCAAACACCTTCATCTTGGTCATTCGCAATGAAGGATCAGGGTGGACATAAGAAGCTCTCCTTTTCTTATCATCACCTCTATAATCCGACTTTTTCCCTTCTTTATCTTAGAAACCGCCTCTTCAGACGCTCTTTACTTTACCAATACTTCAATGCATTTTATATTATTTGACATTTATATGCCTTATGATAGAATGAGGGCCTATAAATCTGGCTTGAATGTTCAGTCAAAGGCAAATATCGAGTTGACCGGTAATGTGATTGTTGAAATGTCAGACATGCCCGCTAAGCCGCAACAGAAATCTGAGAGATCTCAGGCTTGCTTCTGTGTGCTTCTTGTCTATTCTCATCGCTCATCAACTTCCCAAAAGATGTATGTTTTGGCTTTTATGCTACAGATGCAGCTTAATACTGGTTGTGGCCATTTGAGAAAAGGGACTGTACTATATTTGCCATGACTTAAGTGGAATCTACAGCAATCACCCACACTAGAAACTTCTCACCACGGTGGAGACCACTTTTCATATCCAGCGTGAGGTTTTTAATCATCACTTTCTCATTTCATTGGCTCACGAAGACCTAATAAACGTGATAAAGTACAGTAGTAAAATTTTGTGTTTTACTTCAAGAGTGAGTGAATGTTTTTGTATGTATGGCACAAATGTAAGATAAGATTTAGTTTATCACATTGTGGGATAAACTAATAGCTCCAAAAACTCAATCTCCCCAAAACTACCTCCACTCTGTCTGCATCAGCAGCACCGTTTTCTTAGGGTCGAAACACTTGGGTGTTGGATTTTCTTCTTTGTCATTCAAATAGGTAAAACCAGAAGAGCTAGGACTGCAGATAATATAAACTGTCATTCAAAGTTGGCCTCTCCAGATTCACTCTGGTCTTCAGTACCCTCCTTGGTTGGGAAAATAATTCACACATTGAACTGTTCAGTTGAGAAAAAAAGCAAAACAAAAAACATTCCCTTCTGTGTCTTGAGTTCATTATTTATTTGCTGTGTGCTGCACAGACAGCAGTATTAAAAACTACCTTCAAGAGCTTTCAGTATAGCCAATCGTTTTGGCAGCTTTTATGTCAACCCTTTAATGGTTGAAAACGCCAACCTACAACAAATATTAGAACTGAATTTGGAAACACCCATCTCCCAATATACACAATGAGTTTTGGTGGTCATATGAAAAATGCCCATTTTATGATCTTCTCTAGATTGTGAAGATTGTGACAGATTTAAAATTTGATCTGTTTTAGCCATAAAAGACAGGCCTCAGAGAGGGTTTTAACAGCTGCTATTGGACCCAGTTATCTAAGTCACTCATTTGGAAGTGTAAACCAGTATGAATATTGAGAGTTATTACCCACAACATCCAACACGACAGTCCACTTCACTGCAAAGCCATTTGCTTATTTTATTCCCAGGAATGTCCTGTCATACTTATCATTTCCATACGTGCTCACGATTTAGTCACGGGATGAAGCACTACTGCAAGAGCTACTGCATTAAATCCTACTCCCAAGGCAGAGGCTCAATATTTGTGTAGATGTACATTTAAACGATTCTGTCTTGAGATAAACAACTGTTCGCACATGCCTCAGCACAGCGCAGCAAGTTTTTTCTGATTAAACAGCCAACATTAAAAAGAAATTCAATCAAACAACTTCCTAACAATCTCAGGACAGCCTGCTTTACACATCCGTCTAAGGAGAGAGGCATAAGAGAGATGGATGCAGATGATGTTTGAGTAACTTCCTCCTTTTCATGGGTTTTGACGTGATCTCCTGCTAATATCAGTCAAAACAGAACAGGTTTTCTGTCAGTAAAGGACTGAACCAATAAAAGGGAAAGATGAGGGGATAAACAGTGTGATTGACTTGAGTAATATCAGGGCTGTCACTCTGTCAGTTGCTGCAAAGCTCTTCCTGCAACATTCAAGCCACCCAGTGGCGCTCATCTGAGTTCAGTTAAATAACTGAACGATACAGGGTGAACTCAACTGAGTGCATATCCTCGACCCAGCACTGTTTGTCTGGGTTTTATGCATACATCTACTGAATGTCTACCTTTTCATCCACTCTGCCTTTCTTCTCACTGTATTGTATACGCAATTAGTAGGGGTGATAAATGCAAAAAAGAAAAAAGAAAAAAACTGTTAAGATAGTAGAGGAGACCAGAGCAATGTCAGGAGAGGAGAGTCGGAGCTCAATCAGCAGTGAAGGATAAGCAGGCCCTATGGGGACTTTTAAAAGCACCCAGACTTTCCCATTCACTTCTATGTTTAATTGATTCCAAGGCTACCACCACAGCACGGAGAGCACACTGACTGGACAGCACATAAAAGGTAGGCTGGTAACTGAAAGACGCCAAAGCAGAACACATGGATCATACAACACATCCTGCGGGGGAAATGGATGCCTGAAGCAACATTAAAGTGTAATCATTTTGGTCTACAAAATCCCTACCTAAGCTCTGCAAAAAGTATGTAAGTGTGATACATTGCTGGCTTTATTTTCAAATCACCTTTAAGTTTGGACACGAGGATGAGATCCCCCGCAGTGCTTCACTGATGATGTTTTTTGATGTGAATATTTTATGGCTTGTGCTAAATAGTTATGAAGCTTAACTTGTTGGATGAAATATGGCAATAAATTAGAGGGGACACAAAGGATAAAGCTCTCAGGGACAACAAACACCCTGGGAATTCTTTCAAGCTGATTCTGCTTTAAATAGTTGCCCCTAAAAAATGTGTCGTACCTGAACTCAGGTTGAACAGTTGGTTAAGCGCCACTGTATGTGTGGTAAATTTAAATTGTGAATTCAACAAACTAAACATCATCAAGGTTCAGTGTGTTTTCATTATAACACAAGGTCAACAGCAAGTTTCCTATCAAGAATATTTGCTAGATTTTCTAAATCAAAGAACCATAAAAACAGACCTATCACTCAATTCAGGGAAGTCTCTGAATATGCTGATCATGTTTCTGTGAGATTAATTGGCATTAAAGGAAGCCTCTGCAATTCTTTTAACTCATCATTTCAATTCAACGTAACATCTTTTTTTTTAAGCTAGAAATATGTGTTGAATTATTGTGAATAAGTATTGTCAGTAATAAAAGATTAGTTTTTACACTGGCATTCATGTGGATTATCTCAATTCTAATCTGGTTTCTGATGTATCCTGTTTTTGTAAGCACATGTAAATATCATATACCGTCATATTCCAAAAGAAACCAATATACTGTTACATATGAAAATATCTTATCCTGGCGTCTGGAGGCTGCCAACTACCAACAAGGGTGCTGCTTCAGCCAAGTGATGTGATAGAAACACAACCCATGGTTGTTGGAGAAACTGAGAACAAAGAATTTGTCTTCTGCACTAAAATCAACACGTTGCTACAGGTTGCTGCCTGGTTACTCAAAAAGTACAATAAAGCAAGTCAGGTCTCAGTGGAAAAATATATATATATAAATATAAACACAAAAACCATTAATACATGGCCAAACATCAAACCCAAAGAAGCTACTATGACTCCATCCATGGGCCACTGCAGAAGGAGATGGTGTCAACAGCAACTGCCTCCACAAGGCCAGCAGACTAGTTTTTACCCATGCATATGTGTATATGAATAACCAAACGTCTCTATGTTTAAAACCAGGACGAGCCAACTGTGATAGTGGTACATATATAAACACCATGAACTGTAAATAAAGATGGACTACCTGATCTCATTGATACGTTTCCCAAAGAGCCGTTTCTAATCCAATAAATAGGCAAAGAGGTGGAGCTTGAGTATGGTTGAAGCAGACGTGTGACGCCTAAGCAAACAACGAGCAACCTATGATGGCACCCACCTGTCACTCAAAGCCACCAGAACCTTGTCAGGTGTAAGCATGTTGAAATAAGTTGTAAAGATCAGCCTGACTAGCATGGAAGCAGGGCAACAGCCCCGCCTGCAATATTTCTGGGGGCGGAAAGTTGGTCAGGAACCGCTTCGCTGGGAGCTGAATATCCTCCAGTAAAGATATGCTGGGTCAGTCTAGTCATTAGGGTGGGCTTTATGTGGTGGTGGACAGAAGAGTAACTGTGATGTAGTCATCCATCTGAAAGCTGAGGAGTGAAATTTGTTTGCAACCAGAGCTCTGCTGTTTGGGAGGAGTGAGCTGATTGGAGTCTGCTACGCATCTGTTGCAAAAGACACTGACAGTGAAATAACTTTAAAGGATGAACAGTGATTAAGGCATTGTTTTTAGAGAGGGTCTATGGCACAGGTCACGAACATGCAGAATGTGGCCCAGATCCAGAAGCCGTCCCATACGGACCTGGACCTACAGCCAAAAGAGAAGGTTACGTTTTAAAACCTGACAGGGTGCTTTATTTATTTTTACTGGCACAGCTTTTGTAGTCTTTAGCGGTTTAGTGGAGGAGGATTGCTTGAGAGTTAAGCCATCCCACGTGATACCATTCAGCCAATCAAGTCTGTGCATTCCACGTGGTAAACACTGTGAGACTACAGTGCAGACAGACAGATGAGAGTTAGAGGCAAGTTAAACATGAAAAGACGGTAGAAAGAAAAAGGAAGATAGCCATGCATGAAGAGAAAACAAATGAAAGTTAAAATAAAGTTAAGGTTTATTATCTGTAAAACTGGTACTGGAACTGTTCAGTAAAGATGTGAAACAGAAAAGGGGAAATTTAATCTTTATCTCCCTTATTTTGTTTTTCCAAAGTTAAGCATTTTATTTGAACGTGCATCATTTTCACATTATTTGTCTATTTTTATATTAAGCTAAATGTTATTTAGATAATGGGAGAACATTATACTCATCTGCAGTCCTATGTTAAGTTCTATGTTACGGTAAAATAAATATTGTCAAAATGTCTTTGTATTGTCCTGAATTAATTTGATTTGACAGTCAGTTATTCATTACAGGCAGGTGTCGATACAACTACTAGGCTAACAAAATATATATCACACTAAATATCAGGTATTATGATCTTCTGGAGCTTTGCTTCAAGAAATATTCACCAACATGGACTAAATTGTAGTCAAATACCCCTGGTCTATGAAGATATGATCACTCTTGAAGCCAGCCTCAAGAGGCCAATGGTGGAACAACAGTTTTTTGTTTTGTCGTGTTTCAGCCCTGGACGTTGCTGCTTGATAAACACAACTACTGTGGAGATGAAATTTCTGACTTCAGCCCAAAACACAGTTTCCTAGTCTTTATAATTATGTTCCCCTTTGTGGTTATCATACATGCAGCCCCACAAAGCTCTTCCTTCTCACTGCGGCACTGTTAAGTAGCATCTCGGAGATCTCAGAAGGCTGTCATCACCCAGCTGACTGGGACCAGATCATAGCCGGAGTTTCAACATCATCACAATCTACAATTAGTAGAGACTCAGTCTGACTGGAAAACAAAGCAGACAGCGATCGGCAGCACAGCAGCTCATTAGCGATGAAGGTACTGCACCCAGAGGTAGAAAATGAAGAAGGTTAACCAATCAATACCTCTGATGGAAAGATACTTAACTATCCACATGCTGCAGTGTTATGTTATTTAATGAGAAGAAGACAATTACAAAGCTGCTCTGTGAGGAGAAAATCCAGATGCTGGAGAGGGGATAGGAAACACCAGAGTGTTTAGAACAGGAGATGAACAGAATCCACCAGGGTAAAGAGAAGACCAGCAGCTGATCTGTCAGTCAGCCAAGACGCTTTCTCCAACAACCCACTACACAGCGGCTGATACAGACACATACTCATACACAGAAAACAAACAGAGAGAGCGCCGCTTGTGTGTATCGTATTATCAGTGGTTCTCATTAAGCACATGGAGCTTTCTCTAAAGTCCAGCATATTCCAGTGTTCCAGCCTGAGGGTTTTTATGTAAGATATGACCACTGGGTGTCTACTGCAGCCTGAGCAGCACAGGCTTAAAGCCAACGTGGCAACAAGAAAACACAGGTATTTGATGGGTTCAGCTGTAAGGGGGACTGGGGAAGCTAACAACCGACAAGGTCACTACACTCAAACGAAAATTCCTTCGAACATAGCTGACTTTATTCTTCAACAGCCACTCCAACGTCTCAAGTTCTCAAGCTTCAAAGAGTCCGAACCTGGATTTCCCAGAGAAAAGTTAATAACACACTGAGAGCCAGCCGGGTACTTCTTTCTACTAGGAGTCTCCTTGGTTGTTTGAAGCAACAGAGAAGACATACCAGTAAAGGAGGTGGTGTCCTCTTCATGCAGATACGTAGTATGTGTAGAGAATAAAGAACCCACAGAGTTATGAATGCTCTCTGCGCCTTTCAAGGCTCATGCAAGGGACGCACGTCAAGCAACTCCTTGACAAGTGTAACTGCCAGAAAATCCTTTCCTGCACTTCACTCTGTGTCCTGCACAAATTAAAACGCTTGCATCATATGGTTAAAAATGTTCACCTCTCTTATTTTAAACACACAACTGAATCACATAACAGGGTTGCCCTCTGGACAAGCTATCACACACACAGATGGAGGCTTTGCTGCAGCTGTCGTCTTTGACAGGATTCGGTCTCCTCATAATACCACACTACTGAGCGTGATGTCATCACAAAAACATAATTATTAATTCAACTTAAATAAAAGGACTTTGGGAGATAGACTGACCAAACAAAAAAGGCTCAAAGCTAAAATCAGGTGGAGAAGCCACAAGTTTCTTTGCTCTTGATCTGCCTGCCTAGCTGAGCAGTATTATTTTTTTCTTTTTCAGAATGAAGGAGTCTTTACTGGCAAGGTTGAAAATTAATTTTCAGCAATGCAGCGAGGGAAAACGGCAAATGCAAATACACTGCTCTGTATTATTCTAAACCTACAACCAATACCTTGTTAACATTGACTTATTGCTGATTTGATCAAAAGTGGCACGGTTAGACGAAGAAACATGTCTTCTCTGCACAACAGTGGTCGCAGTCAAACTTCACCAGACCCGCTGAGAAACAATTATTTCAGACGAATGGACGCCCAGGCTGCTCAGAGAGCTGGATCGGACCCGCTATTGATTGAGGTACTACACGAGTAGATAACATCCATCCCCGTAACTAGATTTCAACATCCGTCAGCCTGCCATGTCTCATATACAATATGCTTCTGATCACTGGAGAGGGCGCAGTCAGTGAAGGACAAGAAAAAGAAATTTGCATTTAGAGGACAGCTGAAGCCGGTTTTCCTTTGAGAGAAGTAAATGTTTCTAAGTCACTTCTTAAACCTCTCGACAGCTCACAAAGACAATTCTCTTCACCCCAGAGTTCAGGGTATTATCAAAGCAGACGGCGGAAGTGGAGAAGACGTAGCTTTAAGGGAAGAGTCAAGAGTAAAGCTGATGCTCAGAAATCATTTATCAACAAAATCCCTTTGAAATGTTACACAACTCATGAAAGTCGACAAAGACAAGCTCTGGTCAGTGTGATGTAAAACAGCAGTGAAGACTAATGCAAAGATGTAGGAAAACACATTTACAGGCAACAGTCAGCCATTAGGAGACATCATCTGTATCAGATTTAATTAGTCTCCACTAAAGAGCAGATTAGTTTATCTAGGACGGGGAAATATGATTTAACATTTCCCCAGGAGAAGACAAATCAGACATGCATAAGTCTGCCTAATGAATACATCAATGATGCATACAAATCTAGAAAAATAAAGCGCTCACGCAAACAGTTGCTTTTCTTTAAATTACACAATTTAGAGTGATTATCTGAGTGTCAACTAATCTGCTCGGTCTATCTGCTGAAATGTGTCACCGCTCAACAAAGCACTCACAGTTTATACATTACGATGCCAGGGCTGCTGAACACTAGTGGATGCAGATGGGAGATAAAAAGCCTTTTCACCCCAGTCACACTAAGGATACCCGGTTGTGAGAGTTGAGAATTGACAGTATCCGCAGACAAACTTTCATTCAACATCCAAAAGCTAAAGTCAAACAGAAGATGAATAGATAGCAAAAGCTTTTGTGTGACCAAACTATGGAGTCTCTTTGTGGAAAAGACAATAACCTGAAGCATATGAAGCGCACGCACACATTTCGCCAGCACTCCCCGCCTCTATTTAATGCTTCGAGAATCCCAAAAGAGTCTGAAATGTAAATTAGTCCAAGAAGAAAACACTTTTGGCAGTTTCTATAAACCATTTATTCCCAAGGAGAGAAAAAGGACAACTTTTATCAACATGAAGAGAAAAGCAACAACACTGAGTATGTGTCTCTCTTTGTCTCATATAACGTCCACAACTGAAAGGAAAATACAAAACATCGTACCGGCAATAAATAATTAAACGGTTAATACTGTTCATGAGCAGTAGATATGTTAAGGTATGATTCTGTCAGTCCTTTTTACTTTTATCTTTAAACTCAAATGCTGGTTACTCATCCTTCTTCACTATCTCCAGACTAACTTTGCCCTGTGGCCCTGAACACAAAATCTAAAGAGCAAAAGCAAAAATTTTAGGTGCAGGAATTAAATCGACATGCAGCGTTAATAGTCTCATTTCGCCCCATGTTTCAAGTTCACATGGATATATTGACCATCTTGTGACAATTCAATATTCTGCTGGGAAACTTTTGGACCTGGCCTTCATGTGGACATGTAGCACCTACCTAGATGGCAGCAGCCATCCCCAGCAGGATGCAGCCTGACACACACATACAAAAACGGTTTAAGGACAATTTAAAAAAGACCCCACTAACAGTATTCTGCTGCCAGATACCACAGGACACCCTCAGAAGGCCCATGTCCATTCTCTGATGAGTCACAACCGTTTAGAAGGCACAAGGGAGTCCTACACAATATTAGGAAGGTCATAATGTTATGCTTGATCAGGGGAACTTCTCTTTACTAAAGAATAGAGAAGATCCACAGGCCTGTCAGTGGGCAACATGACACCATCAAATGGCTTCGTAGTACCTAGATTAGCATCACTGTGGTGTGTGGCTGCAGCAGTTTGTTGCTGGATGATTTCTGTGCTTTGACTACTTTGCTTTTTATGATCGGCTACACTCGTGTATTTTGGGTGGCTTTGTGCATGTTTTAGACAGCATCAGAGGCAACTCTTCTCATCAGTGTCTCGAGCTTTGTGGGGGAATGTCACTACTACGCTATTGGTATGTGTGTAGCTATTGACCCTGCATCTCTCAATGCAGAAGATTCTCCCTCCCTCTGCCTTCTTAACCCTTTACGGGGCAAGGAACCATATGTGGTAACTTCAGAACACATTTTAAATTTTACAGTAGCTCTGTGCCTCTCAGTGAGGTTAAGGAGCATGTGGTTTTCACCCAGCCAACCAGCCAAGATCAAGGCAACGTCTTTGGGTCAAATGTGGTTTGCAAGGTGCACCTTGTTCTCAAAAGGAAAAAAGTCTTCTTATGACCTACAGTAACAATCTACAGTTGTAGTAGTATTTCAATGAGTGCCCTTTAAAGGGTTAAAAGCATCTACTCGGGCGTCTCCTTCATCCTCCGTCTTGGAGTGATTTAAAAGTTAAAGTAACTGCTGATCAACATTTAGTAATTATTCTCTTTAGCAAATGTCCTGGCGTTGTTCTGTACTCATGAATTTATACTGCTGGTTTATGGAAGTTGAGTTTCTTTATAAGAACAAACAATCAATCAAACAATGGCGACTGGAACTGAGCAGCTAAGGACAGAAAGAGAAGAACACATACTATCTTGGGAAGAGTTAATGCACTTTGGTTTTGTTTCAAACCAGATAGAAAATGTACTAAAATTATCCCAAACCAGTGCAAATTCCATTCACCCACCCAACACTACTTTTACCTGCAAAAAAAATGCAGTTCATTCATTTTTAAATCTTTAAAGGGCATGAAGTAGCTAAAAATAGGCACAGTTACAAAAAAATCTGAATCATTTATCAAGTGTTTAAATTAAAACACGCATTTGTGCATTTTTAAAAAAACATTTTTAAAATGTTAAATCTGTGCCTGTAAGTGCGTCAGTGTTCAGTGTGCATTTAAGAGCTGGACCACCCTGGGGATGGAGGTAATCTTCCTTCTCTGTGTTTGAGTTTGAGTGTCTCTGTGTCCTGTATCCTCAAACTCAGGCATTAGAATATTTGTGTGTTAAACCCAATGCGGCCGTCAGCTACAGCACAGTCGATCGGTTTAAGCTCATTGGCTTTAAACTGTTTGGAGGAAGTGATAAATTAGAGCCACAAGAGTCAAGCCTCCCCTCTACGCAGGGTGATGAGTTACAATAAGATAAATGTTGAGCAGACTCAACACTAGAGGCTTTTTGACATCACATACTGCTCTGCGCATATTCTGCTCTCATCTACAAATGCAAGTGGCTAATTCAACCATGGTCTTTTAACAGGAAAGAGAAATACAACCGGAGGTTATGACACATGTTCCATTAATTGGAAAACACATATTGCACATAATACTCAAATTGCACGTGCAGCTACTGTACATTTCCTCATTACATGGTATACTGACCTTGATCTGCAATAGCCAAGGGTCTTATTTTTTTTTTAACAACACTCTTTTTGGTTTTCATTCTCCATTTCAATCTACAGTGCTGGCAGAACACCAGTGATTGGTATTGATTAGCTAGATACGCCTCTCTGCTGGACCACAACAACAGCCATTTTTACACTAAGTAACAACGTGGCTACAAGCATGACAGAGATGTTGGAGGAGAAGGAAAATAAAATGTCTCACAGAAAGTGGCAAAGTCATGCTGGGAAAAATGCACCATTGAGTTCACCTACTGATACATGTGTAACAGTAACACAATAGGTAAAGCCTTCTCTAGAAATTGTAAACATCAATGTAAAAGCCCATCAAGGACTTCGCTATTAAGCCATGCAGTATATGGCGAAAAAAAGAAATTTCTCTCTTTCTCCCACATCTAGCCAGCTTCCCAGCTGTTGTCGACGCTACAGTGCCAGGCTGACTTTCAACAAGCATCACTTCCTGTGCCAGTCTTGCATTTCACCTCTGGGACAGATTATGGCCCTGTGTTCCCACACTGCTTTCATCCTGGCCTCTCCCGCTGTGGCAGGCTGCTCCTTGTCCTTGGCCATGGCTACAGGCTGGTGATGGAAGTTAGCTGGTTTAGTGGTTGGAATCTTTATGCCAGCCAGATGAGTAACCTTTGGCAGCATGGTAGTGTGTGTGTGTGTGTGTGTGTTGTACGTGTAGGTGTGTGTGTGTGTGTGTGTGTGTGTGTGTGTGTGTGTGTGTGTGTGTGTGTGTGTGTGTGTTGTACGTGTAGGTGTGTAACCTTGGCATGGCAATGGGATTTTGTTATGTTGTTCTCTCCTGGCTGCCTGCCTGCTGTGTCTCTCTTAACCTCTTTGTGGGTCACATCCACTCTTGGAGTCTCTCCTGACACTCTGCAGCATGACACATACTATTAAAACAACAGACCCTGACGACACACATCATGTGGAGAGTGAACCTTTGGTGGACCCAGCCACAGGTCTAGCTGTGGCTGGTCACTCTTTTGCTTGAAAAAAATATAGCAGCACTTCACCAAAAGCTCGTTAGGTTCACTGGTGATTCGAAACTGGCCGTAGGTGTGAATGTGAATGGTTGTCTGTCTCTCTTGGCCAGTGATAGACTCCAGGCCCCCTGCAACCCTTCAGAGAACAAGCAGCTACAGAAAATGAATGAATGAATGAATGAATGAATGCTGAGTATAGTAGGAAAGACACTGTATTTAATTTGACTATAAAACATCAGATGCCATTTCCAACAGCGAATGCAGAGGAGAAAAAGCATATGCAGAATGTAAATTTTGGCAGAAATAGCTTTAGGTTTATGGATTTTTTCAGCACCCTTTGTGGAGATGGCAAATGTAAAATCAGAAGCCTTTATGTTTAAACATTTTCACTCTTCATTGCTGGAGCAACAATATGTGAAGCCCTCGGGCTGCCAGTGAGTCAGGAACAATAGGGAGCTAGATGTCTCTCGCTGTGAGTGTATTTCACATTAAGCTGTTTCTTCTCCTCCCACCTCTCATCCCTCCATTGTTCATGTGAACTCCTACCTCCCACAATCCCTCTCTCCACCGCCGCTCACTCTCCATTAGGGACCCGACAGCCCTGATCAGGTGATGCTGTACTTGACTCATTTCCTGTGGGAATCAATGGCCACATTTAATCAAATGGCTGGAAGCTAATGGCTTTAGTGGAGCTTGGGGTGGAGCCAGAGTGCACTGACTCGGGTGAGTATCAGACAGCAAAGATAAGTGAGTGTGGACCTTCCTTCTGGTAATAACACTTGAAGGACACACTTACAGAGAAAATGCCCAGAACTGGTGACAAATGCAAGATTAGGAGAAATTTATGTTAAAATTCTCCTGTGCTCAGGAAGATACGTCACAGGCATCTCAGTATGCCATTTTCATGTCAACTAGATAACCAGAGAGTAGCACTAATGCATTATTAAAGAGGTATTTCAGATAGTTTTTTAGGTAGCAGTGACAACATCTGTGACATGGGTCACTGGGTCAGTGCTATCCCAACTATTAAGAACTATTTATACAGTATATGACACATAAAATAAGGGCATGAGTTTGGTATGAGTCTTTTTTTTAATTTATTTCTTCAAATACTTTGAGACGTAGAGAAAACTGTTAACTTTCAGTCAAACTTTACCAGAAATATTTTCAATTACGGAGTAAATTAGACCCTGATGGCTCGCCGTAGTATTAACACTGTATGGGAAACCATGAGACATTGTGACAGTGGGTGATTGCGCCACTTTGCCATTTAATTTGGCGATACACAACAAAAATACAGAATACAGAATGTTGGGGACGGCTGCTGCCATCAAGGAGTGTCATTGCTATGGGGTGGGGGTGTCTGGTCTGATCTAGGTGGGTGCTACATGTCTAAGTAACATCCACACGAATGCCAGGTGCAAAGGTTTTCCAACAGAACACTGTATTGTCCCAAGATAGTCGATGTTATTCACTTCTCCTGTCAGTGGTGTTAATGTTTAATCAGAGCAGACTGCTTAAAAAGCTCATGGCCTTTGCTCTTGCAACATCACAGTACAATCATGTTGTATGTGAAATACATCACTTGAAACAGGAACAAAGAAAACAGTCAGTCTCCAACATTATGATGCTTGCCTCGTCCTTTACCCGAAACTGATTTTTCGATGTCAGAGTAAACAAAAGAACCTGCCCTCTTGCTGCCCTCTTGCACACAAGCTGAGCTGGTCTGTGTGGAAGTCATTATTTATACTGTTACACTTCTCTGCTCCCTCAGTTCCGCCCACATCTTGCCACTGGCAGGAGCGGAATTAAGAAGTCAAGGAATATTTTCTCTGAATGACATGACTAAATGTTTAATATTCGGAATAAAATAGCAGCAGGCTGTTAGCTAATGTAAACCAAAAACACCCTCTGGGATATTCTGCATGTTTCCTCAGTGTCTGAATTTAAAAAATAAAATAAATAAATCATTGTATTGGGTAATGGGAGGAAGATTAGGATTTCAGAACCATTATTTGTTCATTCAAATATGCAGCAGCATGGCGCTCTTCAGTCTGTATATAAATTAGATTTGAATTTTGAAGTAGCCAATGAGTGTTGTACTGTAAGTTAAAATAGACTGAATAAATCAGATGACCGTTGTATTGCTTTTAAAGGTTCTCAGTTTCTTTCCAGGCATTTGTCGCACATCTTATTTTAAGCACAAGCTCTCTGATGTGTTTTGCCACATTCTCTTTCAGGCTAGAGTAATGCGTAATTAGAGAGAATGGCCAGAGGGAGCCTGCAGGGTAGTCAGATGGGATATTAAGTCATATGGTGGAAGCGTCTCTGTGTTCTCACAACATAACACATCAGAGTTTGCGGTCGGCTCGTGTGATGGTGTAACAGGCAGCTCGTCTAGCACAAGTGTACTCTGAGGGAGACGAACCCCTATCCAGCTCATGTCCGTGTCTGGTCAAGATAAAGCTCGAATGCAGAATGCATGAGGGGCAGAGCAGTGAATGAATTCATCACTGCACAGGCTTGAGGTCTTTGAGAGCAGGCAGGACTCGCAGCCAGAAGCTTTGATGTGCAGACAAGCCAGGAGGAGGAAGATGAGAAGACAAGATCAAACAGTGAACAACACAACTCTCCAAATGCTAACTGATAGTCACGCTGCTGCAGGATTAATGATGGATGGATTAATGATGGATGGATTAATGATGGATGGATGGATGAAAGAACCACATAAGAAGAGAAGCTAAGATTCAATAGAGAAGTACCAAATTAAAGTATCAAATTACTGTTTCTTAAGACTCGTATTGAAGACAAATTCAGATTTAGTCGTTGAATGGAACAAAATATGAACTTTGAGGCCATCAGCATGAGACTGAGCTTTTAAATGACGGCACTGACTCTCCAAAAAGGAAACAAACAGTACTTCACTCGCCTCTGCAGACGGATGATATCGCTGCTGTCAATCATTAGGTGTGAGCTGAGACCTCCTAAACACAAATGTCAGAAGACAGGCGAGACTGACAGAGGAAGTGGAAAGCAGAGAAGAAGGCGAGACAGTAATAATATCTGATAAAGTCTCCCTGATCACGCTGATCCACTAAAGGATTCTGGTGCAGTCAATTTTGAATTCTACACATTTGTCAGTCATCCTGCACCACCCCGAAAGCTCAAACCATAAAAGGTCCCAATTATCCAAAATTGCCAGCCATTATGTGTTATTGCTACACTGAACTTTATAATGTCAAATGTGGCTACACAAAGAGCGATTGTGCAGGAGAACTGCTTAAAGCTAATTAAACGGGACTTGAGAGGTCTACACTGCCGCGGGTCAGCGACTGCTGTGAGACATCCCACGGCCCCACATCAACATCCTTGGATCAAATGTAAGCATTCAGGTGGAGACACGTTTAAATAGCTTTCAGAAGTGTTTTCACGCGATGCTTCAACCTCAATTGCTCTCTGTACTTACGTTGCAGTATTCAGCCATTAAAGGCCTTGATCGGCTCGCTGTATTGAACGGATTGACTGTCTGTGCAGTTTTCTGACTTAAACTGTAAAAAGCATGCTTTACCCCCTTGTTTAACCTAATTACTGGACTAAAGAGGCAGCCAGGACAGTGAGAGTGGACAGCGATCCGGATGTGATTTTAAAGAAGATCAATGAATGTGAAAGGTACTTTGCACATGTTAGGTTCAGGCGAGCCCTCAACATAAAAGTGTTTTCCCACTTAGATGCTTGAAGAGTGCCATGCACCGCACATGATGATAACACAGAGAATCTCTAAATGCTCCTCTTCGTAACCCGTGACACCAGGTTGTTTACAGGCTCAACTCAAAAAAAAAATCCAAGTTGAGCACATTATTAACTGCAGACGACTCTGAATCCAAGATCCTCCGTATTAATATAAATCAGTGTTAATTATCACTGAATGGAGGTCTGGTTGAGCTCATTGACTTTCTTCTGCTGACTGATCTAGTTGTTATCGACTCCAATAACTGAAAGCAGAACAGGGCTGCCCTGTCAGCATCTTCTGTTTGCTCACAAGCAATACGTCTTCTCCTCCGTTGTGCTTCACTCCTTTTATTCATCAAACCTCAGAAAAAGCCACAGACACTACAAAGGCTCTTTTACAGTGAGAATAATTAAATTAGCTTTAAAGAGAAAAAAAACAACAACATCAGGTTTATAAAGGTAAAATCAGAAGAATGCTGCAGGAATGCATCAACACCAGGCAGTGTTTGATATGTTACGTACGTTTAAATGAACGGAGGAGTCAATTAGCCAGCCTGTCACATCAGTTAAATGCGAAAAAGAACGAGGCAGAGGCGGCAATGAACAATCGGTTGTGAAGGATATGCTGATGAACATCACAGAAGCTGAACACCTGGTGATAGTGCTACCTGTGACGTGTATGAAAGTGCAGAGGAAGAAATTTCTGTTAACTCAATGTTCGACTGATCCAGATGAACTGGCGGCTTCTCTGGATTTCTGTTTGCTGCCTTTACGATGAAGGGAGTAAATATGGTACTCTTGACTGTTCGACAAAAGAACAGTAGAGCAATAGGAGAGATGAAGAAAATTTGAGTCGTCACCCATGCAGACATGTATTCCCACCACATTCAAGAAAAATAAATGACAGGATTTGCACCAGGGTTTCCACCAGCCTTTTTTCTTGCCAAATACCTGGTCTGCAAGGTAAAAAAGAATTTTACTGGACGAATCTGAAACTCGCTGGTCACGTTTCAATAACAGCCAGGTCCACTTTTTTCTTTTTTTTTGATTGCAGAAAAGTCCTCTACTGCCAACTTCAAATCAAACCTGTCCAGAGTGTCTTTGCAGCTTGTAATGTGTATAAGCTGTGTCACTCTCCTCCTCCTCCTGACAACTTCAAAGTACGGTCTTCATCTTAATTTGATTCTGCAGGGAGAAGCCTGTCTCTGCTGGCACGCTTGACGTGAGCAGAACACAGACAGTTTTAGCCAGTGTTGCCCAGTCTGGATAGAGCTCGCAGCAATATGAATAACTAAGCAATTGGCCATCTGCAGCAAAATTTAAGCCTTCATGAGCATCAAGCACCCTCATCACTATTGTTACGGCTACAAATAAACATGCAGATATCTTACACGATTCTGTTTTGTAATGTGCCTTGCATGAACCATGACAGGGCTCCAGACTGTGACCAAATGTTCACATTGTCAAGCATTTTTTATAGCTCGTTGAGCATGTACAGCTAGCTGTAGGTACGCTGTAGGCCCAGATCCTTTCAGCAGCCATCAAGCACCATCTAGTCAGACGTCTTCTCAATTTTCCATGTTGCAGTTAAAAGTAGCTCTTGTTCAACATTTATTAGCTGCAGCGTGAGCCACTCATTTCAAGCCACCACTGTTTGAAGTACAGAGAGAAACTCGACCCAGCTGACTAGCCGCCGACTAGCAGCTTGGCAGCAGAGTTACTGAACAATGTGGACATGTGTTCTCGGGGAAAGTTAGATGCTTGATCAAACTGAACATGTTGTTCATTTACAAAACACTGATACATGAAGCACAGAACAACAATAAATGCCAGTGCCCACACTCGCTGCTGATGCTCCACTTTTCTTTTTGATTATTCCCTTGTTTCTTGAAATCCACTCCAATCACAGAACTGTTTGGAAGGACGCAGTGTAAGACTGCTTTGTCTGAGCCAAGACAACTGTGCAACAATATTGTTTTAATTTATCCCTGAATTAAAACAAAAAACTGGATGTGAAAACACTCTCAAACGGTTACTGTCTAACCTCATGCTTTGATTTAACATAGAAACTGACCACATACTTACGTGGTTACAGAAGATGAATGAATGAATGATGTACAAGTGGTTCTTGCAGTAATGACACCACTGACCATATCCCTGTAAACTGGTCAATTTAAGGTGTGCCCATAAATGTTCTGCTTGCGCTCTCATAATTTTCAGTGAAGGGCTCCAGTGCTCCAAGTAATAAAAGTTAGTCTGGAACCCTGCTTGATTGTGCTTTGGCTGCATCCTGTTAAATTATCTGTGTAGAAAGCAGAACTCCATGTCATCCAGATTTAACAGTGAAACTGATGTCGTCCCACAACTCTAACTCTATTCTCACATCAAGCGGCTTGTCAGACAGTAAACAATGGAACAATACACCAGCCCTTGGGTTGTCTAAGTCCAGTACACTATTGGGATATCCACTGGCTACATCAGAAGTTCAGAATCATTGTCCATTTCCCCATTAGTCAATCGTTATTTGATGAGACTCAAGTCGACGCCAACTAGTTGCTGATAATGTCACTAATAAAAACACACTATAAAGTAATGCTTGGCATCAATGGGATCTATATTCTTGATCTGAGTACGCATGCTGAGAACAGATAGCTCATGTGCTACATACTGTGTGCTGCAGATATGTATAGTCTGTATAAAAACAGGCTGCGACTCAGCACCATCAATATCATTTAATAGTACTTCACAGCGTGTTGTAAGATAAGTTTGATAAGGTTAGTAAGTGATAACGTAGACGGGTTAAGAAAAGTAGAGTATTTCTCTGAAGCCTTTCCCATATACTGCAGCTAAGGATCTAATAACTTTACCAATGAACTTCACCAGCAAATTGTTGATGTGCAGTCTCCTTCTCTCTGTTACCGCAGGGGGCTTGGTTGTTAACTGACTGCTCTCGAGAGGATTTGGACCGTTCCTCTGCTATCGTTAGCGGATTTTTCAGATGAATGTGCATTGCAGTAGTACCTTTGTTGTATTTCAGGACTGACTTACGTATTTACTCTATTCATTGTATATTTCTTTTGCATCTTTAAAAAAATATACAATTAAGCAATATTCAACAACATCTTCGTACTGAACTACTGGACAAAACCAGATGACCAACAGTGGTCTAACCAATCCCTGCTGTGTGTGAGTACACTTGATGGCAAAACGAGCACATTGCATGGCATTTCATCATCTCACACTCCATACAGCTCTGCTTCCTCCTCATCTTCTTATCTTCCATCACTTTTTTCATCTCCTCATCAAAACAGTTTACCAGAGTCTCATTTTACTTTTGCCTGTAACCAATGTTTACTCATAAAAGACAAACTGAGCAGCAACGCTGAGCAGCATAATGGATGTGACAAATGAGACAGCTCCTCTGCAAACCTGAGGAAAGTAATGAAGGCCTGATGCATCCATCTATCACTGGAGGGAGGACGATGGGCCACGTGGATGACCAGACTGAGAGGAACATTAACATTTTCCCTGCAACTGTCTCCCAGCTATTCCTCGGTGGCTCTTTGGTTTTGCATTGTTTCTAGCTAATCCCTGTCTGTTGTGGATTTTCACCAGCCATTTTCCAAGTGATAAGCTCCTCGTAAGAGCCACACTTATGCATTTCGCTCTGCAACACACCACATGGGAATACATGAAAATGAAACATGGGACAGCCCATTATAAACACTCAACAAAAAAGGAAAGAAAAAAGACGCAAATTAGAGTAACACTGAAAACTAACTTTGTATTTCTTAAACGTGGTCATTTGTTCTTACTTTTTGCTCCCCTGTTCAATTATGTTTTCATTATATTCAGTCCGTGGTCTTCAGTCTTTATTATCATGGGAGCCTCTTGTGTGAGGAAAGTAAGACTATCAGTCTTCACTGACATCTAAAATGTCAGAGTGGTTACTGAGACTAGTGTCAAAATAAATGGAGCTAATGTGCTCATTAATCTTTGATTGCTTGGAGGGTCGTCGTTATGAACAGGGCAGAAATGTCAGCCTAACTGTGTTACATAAGTCACATCATTCACTCCAGATTGTCTTTAGTACAGACATTAAAGGCAACACCAGAGCCGCTGCCATTGTAGTAGAAAACACTGTTCACCCAAAATCAGTTTCCTGCTGAAGGCAAACCACGTTTCCCTTTCTACACACCCAAACTGTTTACTCAGTTACACCACATCATTAAACACTGGCTGGATTTATTCATAACGTCACATGTATGACCTACAGAGCCATAAAAAAAAATAAAAATAAAAATAAAAAAAAACCTTTGACATCAGGGTTCACATCCAGTCTCATCAGTGATTAGGAAAGGATCATGGTCTACGTTAAATTTAAAGATATGAATCTCGAGTCATTATGAAGTTGAGATGTCAATATATTCTTTATAAGGTTGATAATGGAGTCACTTATATAACACTCTTAGTGTATTCGTTGCTACACTTTAACCGTATAGAAACTAGGTTTCTGGGAGACATGCTTGTAGGCAGGAATGAAACAAACACAATATTAGCATGCGCTAGTTTTGGTGTGCTAAAACTCTACTCTACGTGAGTACTGCAGTATGGTGATGATCTGTTTTCTCTCTCTCCGTTTGTGATTCAAATCTCACTTATCATAAAAGGCAGCTTTCCATGGACAATTACAGCATGCCATTTAGTGTCAAGTTATCACTTACCAAATCTTGTCTTCTGTGAAACCCCACAATTTTCTTTGCTCAACACTGTTCTCAATTCTAATGGATTTGATTATACTTATTTATGTTTTTTGTTTGTTTGTTTGTTTTTTAATTCCAGCCCTATGCTGCTAAACCACAAGCCAGACACTGGATAGAGGTTGCCCGAACAGACTGGCATTTCATACCATTTCATTGTCTTATGTCTTTTATCGTTTTAAAATTAGACTGCCTTTATTTGAAAGAAATGAAAAGTCATCAGAGCTGAACTGAGACTGAATGTTCGACAGAGACCAAGGACAACATATATTCACAAGCAAATCTGTCGATTGATACTCTGTGGGTAATGAGTCACTGCCCTCTCTAAATACAGAGAACACATACCATGAGACCTAACATCCCTATCTGATATTCTCCTTACAAGAAAAGGGTCAAAAAGGCCATGCAGGCGGAGACATCAAGAGACACTGAGCAGTTTTCTATGATTTGACCTTGAAAAACACACTGAAGGAGGAACTGGAGCGTGCATTTAATCAAACTTCCTGAGAAAACCTACAAAATAAAGCCCTTTCATAGTGAATATGAGCTCTAGCTGCATGTGAAGGAGTTTAACCAACTGTAAAAAACTAAAATTGTGCCCATGTTTGCTGCTGTAGTTCCCTAATTTTGAAAAATCAATAGTAATAGTAGTTAATATTAAATTTAGGCTGTTAACATCGTTTTGATTTCACCATAGACGTTGCATTGTAAATTGCAATACATAAAACAAAGAAATCAATATGTGAGGATCAATACTGGCATACTTGTATACCACAATGAAGTGCGAAACCAAGCAAACGGCTTGGCATTTCTTTTCTTTACGACTTAAATGCATCTCAAATGCAAATGCAGGTCCTGTGCATTTGCTCCACTTTCTGGCACAGTATTGAAACTAACAAGTAAGTACTAAGGTGTTGCTGCACAGACCAGCCCAGATCACTACATCAGCCCTCAGCCTATTCGGACAAAGAGCTGAGTGGGTGAAGTTCATTTTTAATGGCAACGTCCCAGCTACAGTCAGCAAAAAACCTGTACACGGGCGTGTACCACTTTCAGTCAGTAAAACGCACAACTGGCCACAACATTTCTCAAGGAGAAGTATCAATGGAAGCGGTCTAAGAAAATGCAGATGAAAGAAGAGGACTAAGGTTAGGCATTCGTTTACGCTAACAGCTGAGAATGGTTGGACTGTAGATGTCTGTATAATGTTATTGTTCCACATTTTATATGAGCACTTTATGGCTTGTTGTGTATAAAGGAAGTAATTTCACCCCCATCTCAGTCCTGCATATATGTTAAAATTATATATCCCTTACAAGTGATCTGCTGTTAGTGACAGTAAGCGTGTTGGGCCAGGGAACAATCGTCCTTTTTGTCCATCTGCAGGGGCAGATGGGCACACTTTGCAATATGTAGGTATAAAGGTTAATATCTCAATCTATGTCTGATGTGTGCTGCTAGAATGAGCAGAGTCCAGGCCTCATAGCAAACGTTAGCGTGCCATAGCTGCAATGCAATCTCTGATTTAATTCGGATCAAGAGGCACGTATCGCCCGCTATGCTGCCAGGTGAAGTGTAGAATGGAATAGATTTTTTCTGTATTCATTGCAATAGCTTTATAGCTCAGATATAAAGACCTCATGATAATAGCTGTTGGAGCCAGCAAGACCACATGACTTTATCTAATGGACATACACTGATCAACCACAACATTAAAACCACCGACAGGAGAAGTAAATGACATTGACCATCTTGTGACAATACATTGTTCTGCTGAGAAACTTTTGGACCTGGCATTCATGTGGATGTTACTTAGACATGTAGCACCCACCTAGACCAGACCAGACACCCCCACTCCATAGCAGTGACATGGACCGAACACACACACACACACACACAAAATATACGGAAAAACAGCACAAGGTGTTAAACTGGCCTCCAAATTCACTAGATCTCAAACTGATCATGTAACTACTCACATGGGTGGAAGACGAAGTGTGGTAAAATGAGCAGTGGCCCCGTCATCTAAAGGAAAACGCAAAGACCAGCCACTCTCAAAGGAGCTGTTTAGATGCCCTGAGAAGGGTGCTGCCGTGCCTTATCCTTATGGTAAAGCATGACGTGGACATTTCATTCAGAGGACTGTGAAACGTTGCAGGTAAAGGGCATGATATGTCACCTTCGATTCTAATTCTAACCTCCTCATAAAGTAGCTTTGTTCTTCTTACAATATCCGAGACAACTTTCATTCAATGCCAACTCTCTTTTTGACTATTACGGCAGAATAATCTATTCATAGAGGCAAGGGATGCAGATCCAACTGTAAATAATAAAATACAACTCAATATCATTATCAAGAGTGAAGAAACTTTAAATGTGTCTGACAACTGTAATCAACAGAATATCTGCAGGTTTTTGAATTTAGAAACACCAGGTGTGGGTCAAAAGTTTAGTTGGGTATGAGCTGGGCTGAACCTCCAGAAAACTTGCAGCCACCTACTGTGCATTAGCCATCTGCTACACCTGAGCACATATGGCAAGAAATGGTGATATAAAAAAAGAACACAATCAAATCAGGATATATATATAGCAAGAAAGGCAATTTCAATGCCCAGTCCTACAACTACGACTGGTTGCTATCTGCTGAATACTACGTTTCATTTGGCTTGAAAACAATGCCAAGTTGAATTGCGTTATGTTTAGAGTGGTCAGCCGTGTTAATGCCGACATCTAGGGACCCATTAAGGATAAAGAGTTGGTAGGAGCTTTGTTGCTGAGAGGCTGAACGGGCTGGATAAATATGTTGGATATTAATTTATTATGTTAATTCAGCTGCTGTATTCCCAGAACTAAAGCCCAAGTGAGGGGGAGTGATATGAAGAAGTGTGTGTGTGTGAATATACTGCAGGACTCGGTGAGTAATGACCTTAATAATTTTCTTATTACTTGAAAGATGAAGGGAGTGCAGCTGTATAATGAGAAGTAAACAGGTAAGTGCCAGACTGTGGACAGACAGCTAATATTATTATTACTGGACATTTCCTAAGTGTCAAACACAGGCATTAGACAGCTGAAGACGTCATGAGTGGAAGCGTGTGAGAGACGACTGACAAACTGGACAGATGAAAATCAGGTGGTGGACTGGCAGCTTGGATGAAAACGTGTCTAAGAAGAAGCTACATCAATCCACTGAGCTCTACTTGAAGGAGCCACTAGCATGAAGCACGCAGCTAGTTCTCTACAGTCCCAGTCATTCAGCTGATCTTCATTCCAGTATGTGACCAGTGAGTCAACAACAATGCCGTCACTGCAGTCAGCACTGATGCATCACGTTAGCAAACAGCAGCTCTGACCGTCGTTGACATTGCTCTAATGTTCCACTGATGATTTCTAAGCACATTAGACCAAGTGTGATGAATGAGACGCTGCTAATACTTAAGTGTACAGCTTTGGTTCTGAGACACCACAATAACACCGTTCAAGTCTGAGAGTCAAACCGGCAAATGGAGCCTGTCCTTCTGTGAAGTCCACATTAATTACGTCCTCAGTCTAAACTATGTCTAATTACTGCCTTCTATGCTGATCATTAAAGACCGACCAGTTCTTTTGGTGACTGGTTTTTAATTATAAGATATAAATTATAGATCACCTTCTGTGGAAAATAAACAAATAAACAAATCACAGTCAGAGAAACACGTCCCAGGAGACTGAACTATTTCTAGGAACTAAAGGTTACACAGTTGAGTGATGAAGCTCTGCGCTCTGGGAACCTTCTAAATGAATCAAAGCAGCATCTGATAGAAGCTGTCAGGGCCAATAAGTCTCTACCTCAGGTGAATAGAAGAGAACGCAGCACACTGATAAATGATACACATTCTGCAATGCAAACAGTAAAAGATGCCAAAATTTAAAAGAGCTTTGCGAGGAAAATCATAACTGAACGGCAACAGTGGTAGCGGCATGGATGCACTGCCAGTAGGGGATGAGTCCTGCTCTGTGGTGGGACTGCACCACAAAGACACACACTCAAACACACGGAAACATGGCAATTTCTGGCACGGAGCCATTTAAATCTCCCTCCCGGTGCTTCTACACTGACCTGTGAAGCAGATGTTATGCACACACATACACCCACAAACATAAGGCAGCGCTGATGAGCACATGAGTGAACTATTATTGCGATAAACTTGAGCCCAGAGTGTGTCTGCATTCATGTAATCTGATAATCTCATGCTGTAATTTAGGAAGCAGTCTTAATTTACATAATTGTGCTTGTGCGTCATATGTTTTGGTAAAAGAAAATTAGACTGTCTGATTCTAAAAAAAGGCTGTGTAAGGCTGCTATCCTGTCCACATTACAGCGGACCGTCATTTAACAGAAAACAAAACTTGAGTTCCAGTGAACCAATTTGGTGGACTTGACGACAGCAGCAGCTGATAAATGGAGCAGAAGTGACAAGATTAATAATCATATTAGGCTACCATAAGGCCAGCCACGTCTAACAGCGGATGTACCAAGTTTAAAAAGTTAGTGAGGCAAAAAAATCTTCAGATGTCTCCAGAGCCTGACACGCAAGCGCTCTGTGGAGAATAAGAGACTGTGTTAAACATTGTTCCATTAATTACAAGAGAGCTAGAGTTGACGCTAACACTACTGTGTCTTATAGTTTATTATTTGTGTGAAAATAATAATCAGCTTTTTCTCGTGAGGAGACTTTGGGTTAGGGTAATCAAGGCAACAACAGTAAAAGCCGTGTTCGGTGTCAGTGCTGTAGTACTGACATAAAAACGAGCAGTCTCTTCAGCGAATGTCATGCTGCAGAGCTTAATTGTTCTGTCACATTAAAGACGTTTTCACACATGAACCTTGGATTATATCCAGAGACTCAGGTCCTGTCATTGTCCAGGGTTACATTCGGCAGACAACAGGAGACTGTCTGTGTCAGGCACACTCTCTCCTACTGTTAATAATCACAAGGCGAGGGATGGTGTCCGAGCAGAGCGTGCAGGGAGATGAGAGGAAGCACTGATGCTTAATCATGACCTCTTGTGCATGGATCAATACTACATGTATCTGGACATAGGCGGGCTATAAATGAAAGAGCGGGACGTAATATGAGGGCAGGGAAGCTACAGGCATCATCAGAACAACTCGCTCCCTGTGCATTCTCCGAACAGCGACCCGCTCTATTCACACACTGGCATTACATCAGCCTTACACAGACAATGGAGCAGGGAGATAAATAAGTTACTTCATGTCCTGTGTGACTGATTAATACATTTGTTTTTTCTGATATAAGCGCATCTACTGTGGAAAGTGTAGTAACTGGCTATCACAGCTGCTATTGATTCTCCTATGCACCCTCAGTCAAACATTGTCTTTCCGCTGTTTTTTTCCCCAAGTTCCACTCAGAGAAATTACAAGCACATCTATTCAAAGAATCCTGAGAATCCTCTATGCCTGTAACACCACAGGGGGTGATTGTGAGACACATATTCCGCCCCTCCCTCTGTTGTAAACCGTGATGCAAACACATAGTTAAGGTTCATAACAGTCTCAGTGATGTAGTGAAATGAGCAGGTGCCGACGGAAGTCCCACGGTGTTAAGTGTACTTTTTTTCTTGGCTTATTGTATCTATAGCATATCATTAGTATAGCATCAAGTGCTCCGCTGGGGGGGACAGGAATGGTGGTAATGTCACATCACTGTGAATTAAGCTGCAAAGGAAGTTATGGTGCATTCACACTATCGGCGAGAAAGCAACAAGCTGCAACACATTTTTAATGGAAGGAAGCAACATGAAGACAAGGTGGCATACCGCATTTGCTGTTAGGCGTGTTTTTTATTTCATGGGTGACATGAAAGTTGAGCTGCTTTCAACATTTCTGTTATTCCTCTGACGAGACAACCAATCATATTTGTTTGCTTCAGCCATTATTGTGTAACATACACAGGCAAAGCCTCCCTGTCGATAATGCCACTGAACGCATGAGTGACACTCCAGTGGCGTATAACCGGGAAAAAACAAAGTCACTGAACCTTTCAGGTGTTTTAATCCGGTTTGATTGTTGACTTTGTACATGTAGTTCATGTCCCTGTGAGCACTGAATGTGCAGTTGGCTCCCTCCCCATTCACAGAGATGGAGACCTGGTTTTGTTAGCTGAAAATGTCTTCCCATGGGTGTTACCAGGACGGCTGCCAAGTGGGGAGACTTGTGTATGGGGGCTACGTGTCAGTGAAGCAGCAAAAGGCAGAGAGCTGGTCCGCCCAGACAAACAGCACATCGGAAAACACACTCGACAAAAACAACAACTCTCATCTGAGGCTAAAAGCAGCGTTTCTGTCACAAACCAAGTCTGTGCCATCAAACACAGAGGCACACAAAGAGGATGAGATGGACTCTGCACCATTCCTGTACATCAAGCTGCCATGACTGTCTAATTAGAGAGCAGTCAGTGGATCCCTAATCTAATTCTGTAGCGTATTTCTCATTGGAGTGCATTAGGGGATAGATCTAATGGTAGTGGAGACTCGTGGCCAAAAGAGACCGAAGAATGAAAGTGCTGTGGGAGGGAGAGATTCTCTAAAACATCGGGGGCAGGTTTAATGAAGACAGATTTTCGTCGACAGGAGTATCAAAGATATTGAAAAAGGATACCAAATTATGGAGACACAATCATGTGAAAAGAATATTCAACATCGAACATAAAAAGAGTAGAGCACTGCAGAGAAAAGGTTAGAGATATTACAGAAATAGTGCTGAAGAAAAACAGTACAGAGAACGGTGAATTTTATTCTGGGCTTGAAAGGGTAGATCGAAAAGCAGAGTTCTGGGGTTTATTAGTGAAGCATCTAGCAGACGTCCTCCACCCATGTCGCAGAGTATGGGCACCGTCTGTCAATAGCGGAATATGAGTAATACTTGGCAAAAGGCTTCTTTTATAGCTGCAATTAACATAATAACGATGTATAAGATGTATAAATATAATATTGTCTGATGTGCTGCTCCCAAGATTTTCTCAAGGTTTAGTGTTCCCCTCTGTTCTGGCTCGTGGCGAGCTCAAGCTTTGTGTAATGTACGGTATGATTTGGGAGAACTGCCAGTTTGGTTTGACACAGTTGTTCATGTTTTTGGGCAGCTTACTTGTCATTTCTTTTTGCCCCATTTTGGATTTTCTGGCAGTTTTATTTCTATTCAGCGTTATGTTAATTGTTGCGGTATGCCTCTTTTCAAAAGGGATCTCCACACATCCTCCATCGAGGACGATGCTGCAACGCTAGCTGCCTATTGCTTTGCAGCTGAAATTTGGTTGCAAGAGGACATTCGAGGAACTGGTTGCCCAGGTAACCCTCTTGACAGCTCACGCACGAAAACCGCACCGTCACAACGGGTAGCGGGGAATAGGATTTTCAGACCCGGATGCAGGACTAGAGGCAGAGGCAGGAGTAGGCGAAAGGATCTTTTTTAATTAACAAAAGAGACACACTTACAAAAAAACCAAGGGCGCTGATAACCGAGCAGGAAATCCAAAAAAAATCAACTCTCATACTATGACTTACCATGGCAAAAACTATGGCATGGTAACAGGCAAGGCCAGGCAAAAAAAACAAGACATACAGACACTTTGACATGAAATATGACGTGACAAGGAACAAAGGGCAGGGCTATAAATACACACGAGGAACAGAGGGATGACGAGACACAGGTGAAGCAAATCAACAGACGAGACCAGGTGACACCAATTAACTAATCAAAGGGAACACACAGACATGACAAACAGGAAATCAAGGAACTTAACAAAATAAAACAGGAAACTGAAAAACTAAACCATGACTAAGAAAAAAAACAAGAACTAAAGATACAACATAAACACAAGACTGTGAAAAAAGACAAGACAAAAAAGACGAAAGACAAGACTGAAGACATGACTATACATCCTGTATAGATAGATAGATAGATACTTTATTTATCTAGAGGGATAAAAATAAATCACATTAAAAAAAAAACAGATATGGAATAATAACAATAGAAAGAGAGAGAGCACAGATCTTAAATCATCTGGGATAGGGCAGTACAATTCTTAGATTTAAAATAAGTCAGTATTTTACTTCCTGTCTAACTATACGCAATATATGAGAGATAAATCTAACCTGGTCCAAAACTATACATCAGTCTAAAAATTTCCTTGTGAAACCAGCCCAAGGGTTCCATCTCAGTGTCTCCATGGTGTGTGATCAGCTCAGGCAAAGCAGCCACTGTGTCATTAAAATAAATGTAGCGTTTGTCTGGAGACGGGAGGAGAGAAGCTAGGATTTTATCACTTTTGCACACATCAGCAGAAACCTCCTCAACTGAAGCACCGTGCCAAACCCTACCTCTTTAAGTAGGGTGTATTATTTTGTATTACACACAGCAGTTTAAAGCACCTGGAAACAATGACCAGATCATAGGGCGATATAGGACACACTCCTCTCTCTGAGCTCTGGAGTGCAGCTATAAAATAAGGAGGTTCAGATCTCCGTGACCTGACTCACAGAAAGAGTTTTAAAGAAGGCATGAGCTCTGTGTGGAGAAATGATAGAGCTGTTTTCAGTGCTGCTGAATGTGGAGTCTTACTGTCTTTTTTGAAGTCCAGTGTACAGGTCAGAAGGTCCTCTCCTCATCACTACACTCAGTCTCTCTATCTCTCACACACACAGATATTCAGGGCAGCGTACAACAGCTCACTCTTACCTGAAACAGAGAAGAACAGAAGAGCACAAATTGGAAATGAAGAATGAATGTTTTATGCATTTCCCACAAAGATTCACCTGATATATAATTTATTTGTCAGCTATAAAATACGTTCGGTGTTATCACTTTACATTTTTGCTGAACGGAGCCTTTACGTTGCCCCGAGAAGGAATACAGGAAGGTAACATTTTTAAAGTTTGCTGATCCGGATGAAAAACGCAGCAGTGCATTTACGGCTCCGCTTGAATGTATAGTAGATTCACTGAACAAAATATATTTACTGCTCCAAAACACAGCGAAAGGCGTCAGAGCTCTCACAGGAGTCTTTGTAAACAGCAGCTATTTAATGTAAGCGCCACAGGCGAAATGAAAACGAGGCAACGTTAATAACTACTAAAAGGAGACAATGATTGTTTGTTTAAATTGTTCTCAACAAATGAGACCATTAAAGGAAAATCAGCCAAGTGTTACTCCTCCCAGTGTGGGTACATTTCATTTGGTAACAATTTATGTAGCATCATATACTACCAAACTGAGTGACCACAAAGGAGTTATGTTTAATGCACGACATTCATGAGATCCAATTTTCCTCTGAGAATAATGTTGGTGATAAACTCTTTCAAATGAACAGACTGTATCCTCATCTGTAACATTAGGGTCATTGTGTGAAACTATTCTACTGAAACAAAGAAAGTGCAATGTGTTTTTCGTGCCAAAGTAATTCCCGTTTCAACTGGCTCCTTGAGTTTCTCCACCATCTGTTTTTAATCACAAAAAAAACCTTTGTCAGCCAGTCTGGAGCTGCCATGCTGACCATTCTGCAAACATACCGATCAGCCACAACATTAAAACCACCAACCATCTTGTGACAATCCAATGTTCTGCTGGGAAACTCTTGGACCTGGCATTCATGGATGTTACGTAGACATGTACCACCCACCTAGACCAGACCAGACCAGACCAGCCCCCCCCCCATAGCAATGACACTCCTTGATGGCAGCAGGATGCAGCCTGACACAAACTCACACAGTGTTGACCTGGCCTCCAAATTCACTAGATCCCAAACTGATCATGTATCTGTGGGATGATCACCAGAGGCCCCTCTCCTCAACCTATAGGACCCAAAGGCATCCACTAACAACATTCTGTTACCAGACGCCACAGGACACCCTCAGAAGGACCATGTCCATTCTCTGAGGGGTCACAACTGTTTTGGAGGCACAAAAACACTACATTAGTCATAATGTTATGCCTGATCAGTGTACTAGTTCTGTTTAATTCATATGTGCTTCTTCTTAATAAACTACTTTTACGTCATAAATTAAACATTATGCACAGATAAAAGGCCAGCCTCTCTTGATTCTCTCAAGTTTTTTTCCACCACAGATTATTATCAGGTGTATTAATAGCCCAACTCCTTTTGCAAAATATGTGTTTAAGGGTGTCGTGGCGTACTGTGAACATGTGATCATGATTGGAATCACAAAAACTTAACACCTTTATTGATCCACTGTAAGGGAAATTCAATTATGTGCTGCTGGTTATGGTTATTTGACCTCTCAGGGGCAGTGATCTTAAATTGAGTTGTCATGCACGTAACACACTGCAAAATATGAAATACTACTTCTGCTTCAGTGTGTCCTCATCCACCTATACACACACACTGTTTGTGATGGTATGGAAGCTGGGTATTTAGAGCGGTAAGCTCAAAGATCCCACTTCATTCTCTTTGAACCAGTATAAATAAGGAGTACCTACGTGTTTGCTGTTGGAAGTTGCTTAATACAGACCCAAACAGTGGTGTCTGTGTGACATTCTCAGTCAGTTAAACATTAGCTCTGTCTGCTGCGGTACAAAGCTGCACGATGGATCACGCATCACTAACCGTGCCTGGCTTGTGATTAAGTAAGGGGATATGTCCACAGACGGCCAAGTCCACTGCAAATGCAAGGACGTTGTTTCATCAATGGGCACCGTTGGGTTACACAAAACCCTTTGTTACCTTATTTGGTGAGACAGACACTACTTTAAATAACACTATTTCAAGATGCAGCAGCATGGCTTCAGCTGTCATTAAAGGACATAGGTGAGGAGATGTGAAAGGCATCTTTTAATAATCAGGACAAACCCCTGAGGACAGAGTAATGGAAAATAAGACACAGTTTGGCCAAATTATGATCATCACCTCTCCGCACCTTATCGTTTTGAATTACCCACAGTCGTTTCACAAACCTCTGTGGGGCGGCAAAACAGCTTTCAAAGAAACCACTTCACCACAGACGGCGTCTTTTAAGTGAGAAATTTCACCGTTGTGTAAGACGAACTGAGACCACACTGTCTGCTACAAACCCTTTGTCATAACCAATGTCATCTTTTATCAGATAAGATAAAGACGCTTTTTTTTTTATTGTCAATAAGAAGCTGTTAGCAGCTGGCCATATTTGCAAACATTACTAACAGTGATGAGTAACTTCTACCTGGCAGGAATCAGGAGCATTAAAGCTCCCTTTATTACGTCTGAAGAACTCTAATTTATGTGTATGAAGATGATAGAGACTGGGTGAAATGATTTAAATACCGCTTGAGGGGGGGCAAGACGAATGACAAACTGGCATGTGTATGATAATCTCCCGCACAGGCAGTATTTACCATTAGAGCCTGATTCATTTATAGAAGCCGCCACTGACACCTGCAGTGACATGGTAATACACACCAATATTTATAATGAACACATTCAAAAATAATATCAGCTTTTCAGAAAAGAACCCTGTAATTATTTTATCCATGCGCCGCAATGGGAAGCAGATCATGGGATCAGGAGAGGAAGGGAGCATTATAAAGAGAAGAACATCTAACTGACAGCTGTAACAGGTGAAAGAAGCAGAGGGAGGACAAAAATGTGGTTTCAATGAAGTCCTCCCTGAGGCTGTTTGGCTACGCACACTCGGTCATGTCTCCAAACCCGGACATGGTCTTCCTGCTGTCTGTCTCCATCCATCCCTTCCTCCCTCTTCTGTTATCTCATACCTCTGCTTCAGTATGTGGGATGTTAAAGCCTCCAGCCAAACGGCCTCAAAAGACGGAGCCCCGTTTACATCAGCTGAGGCATTGTTCTCGGTCGATACAGAAAGCGTTCACGTAAAGCCGGTAGCCACAGACGAGCTGCAGCATGCGTCTGATGCTAAGATGTTTAACATCAAAGATTCACAATGCTGCACAAAGAAAATGAATCAGAAAATACGTCTGGTGATGTTTTCAGAGCCTGTGATGGAAATTAGAGGTGAACTGGCCGAACCAAGCCCAAACACAGAGCTCAGAGCAAACTAGTCAGGGAGTATTACTGGACTGAGAGCGAGTTAAAAACAGTTCAAACTTAAGATGATTTCCTCCAGGGTCATATGTCACAATATGTACTTATTCATTTATTTACTTATAAGTGGTTCATGGAGTAGAGAAAGAGAAGCTCTTTTAGACTGTGGAGATGGATATTTAAGGTGTCAGGCGACGTGTTACAGAGTTAGCTCAGCTTAAACTTATGACGAGCTACTAACTGGCTGTCATGCTTTTCCACACAGACATTACATGATAGATTTTTGAATACGCGCATACAAACGCGCCATTTTCCTTTTTAAAGATATTGCTTAAGCACTGACAAGGCTCAGAATTCCAGTCAAATCATTCCTTGCTATCCTTCCTATTGGTAACACGTCAGAGCATCTTCTACATGCACTTCAGAGAGACTGAAGTTCCATGCTGCACTTAAAAGCTGCTCATTAACTACCAAGGTAATCCGTTTTTCCTGCAAATGCACCACAGGTAGATCTGAGAGGCCCCGTCGCCTCAGCCACCCAAATCACAAGGATTTTATTTATCCTGCCTTAGAGCAGAAGGCAGCTTAACCGTGTTGTGCACGCTACCATGAAAATTAAAATCATACTGAATGCAACCATTTTAGCTCGGTTTAATAACTCTATTTACAAGTTGCATCGTAGCACATTAATGTCAATCAACCCTGAATCCAAATCTGTCCCACGCAGCACCGCAGTTGGCAGCTGTGAATTAATTTAAATGTTGTCAGTATTTTGCACTGAAAGCACGGTTGGAAAATATACTCTCAATAATGTGTATTATGTTGCATTGTCATGTGATGTTACAGCCTCCCTACACATGTTGCAAAAGGCCCCAAAAATTACATAGTGGCACGGAGTGGACATGAATGTTTGAAAAACTTAGAACTATGGATTGGGGCAGGGATCTTTTTCTTCTTTGTTATCAAAAATCAAAGAAGAAGAAGAGGAACCAAAAAATTAAACATGTCTGCTGTGTGGAGGTACTTTACTCTGGAATATGAAGTCTGTCAAACTCCACCAAGAAACAGAAAAAGGTTCTAAAGTCAGTACCATGATGTCATGTCTTGTCTTCTGTCTTGTCTTTCGTCTTTTTTGTCTTGTCTTTTTTCAGTCTTGTGTTTATGTTGTATCTTTAGTTCTTGGTATTTTTCTTAGTCGTGGTTTAGTTTTTTAAGTTTCCTGTTTTATTTTGTTAAGTTCCTTGATTTCCTGTTTGTCATGTCTGTGTGTTCCTTTTGATTAGTTAATTTGTGTCACCTGGTCTCGTTTGTTGATTTGCTTCACCTGTGTCTCGTCATCCCTCTGTTCCTCATGTGTATTTATAGCCCTGCCTTCCCCTTTGTTCCTTGTCGCGTCATACTTGTTACTTTTGCTACCGTGTGTTTCTTGCCAAGTTCAGGTCATAGAATTATTGCCAGGCCATAGTTGTGAAAGTGTTTTTGTTTTTTTTCCTTGGAACCCTGTAACCTAAGCTGTGCTCTAGGTTTTTTGTAAGTTAGTTTCTTTTGTTTATTAAAGAATCTCTTTGCCTACTCCTGCCTCAGCCTCCTTTTGAGTCCTGCATTTGGGTCTGAAAATTGGTTATGGATAGAGGGAAAGGTGTTGATTCGACAACACCTGTAGTTAGTGGTGGTAGGGCAGGAAAATATATTAATGTCCTTTTAAACAAAAAAGTCAGCCAATTATTGGTCTTTTATATTATTCTGTGAGAAACTATGATCTGATTTTATGCTGCACACACAAGATGTAAGCAGCAGGACACAGTGAAAGGAGATGGCGGGCTCGCTGAGATTTTGAAGGGGTGCAGGCTGCGGATGTGCTTCGCATTCCATTACTCCGTGCAGCGATTTAAACGGATCTGCTGACAAATAACGGCATCAGTACTCCTGTGTGGAGGATGCATTTTTTTAATGATCGATAGCCCACTGACAAACACTCACGCATTTGCTGTGACTACTTCAAAATGAAAGTCAACTGACTGTTCAGCCAGTTAAATGCTGTTAATGTACAGCTGCAGCAGCAGAAAATGTCAATTTCTGAACCCACCTGACGATGTGAGGGAATGCATTCATATCTAGATGCAGTTTCTGATTTGTTTGTGACAGACACTATGTTCATAATACTGACCATATAAATCAGTTTGACACAACATTATGACAGGTGACGTGGATAACATTGAGCATCTTGTAACAATTCAATGTTCTGCTGGGAATCTTTTGGACCTGGTAGTCATGTGGATGTTACTTAGGCATGTAGCACCCACCTAGACCAGAGCAGGCACTCTGACTCCATAGTAATGACAGTCTTTGATGTTGATGTTGATAATGTTGATTAGCATACAGTGCTCCCTCGTTTATCGCGGGAGTTACGTTCTAAAAATAACCAGCGATAGGCGAAATCCATGAAGTCGTCAGCTTTATTTTTTACAATGATTATAAATGCTTTAAGGTCGCAAACACCTCACTACACACTTTATACACTTTTCTCAATAACTTACTGCACTCACAGTCACACTGCCAGTGATCAAAGATACTGTATATGTAAATTTGGCAAGCTGAACGCATTCTGTACTGTACAAGAGACACCGTACAAGGAGATTGATTGACAATGGTCTACAGTCCCTTAGCCAATCAGGAAGCAAAAGACGACATGTGGGCTCTCCCTTCGCCAATCAGGGTGCAGAAAACAATGCGCTGTTTAAAAAAAAAAATAAACATGGATACACATCTATCAGCAAATGTCTATCATGCATTCAGCCAAGCGACAATGTAAATAGTAAATTATATTTAGTTGTTATTAATATCTCGACTGTTCTGATCTTTTTCAAGTAGAATTGAAAATATTATAAATATGGTTTATCTATACTTCATTTGGTTCTGTAGAGGTCTGTTTATTTTCTGACTGACAGATGGAGAAAACCACTTCAAAGAAGGGAAGATTAAAGTGGGAGAACTGGTGTCGGGAGTAACTGTGTGGTAATAGCAAACAAATTGCATGGCTCACGGGTCAGGCAAGAGGTCACCTAACGGAATTTTACTTAGTGCACCAGGGCGGTCTGAACCAGCTGAGTACTTCCAGATTTCCACTCTGTGCCTGAAGATGAGTACATGTATCCAAAGGACATACTGAGACAGTAGATCAGACTTAATCAACCGATTGGTGTGTGCCCATGTATGTCTCAATATATCACAGAATATAAATATAAATGTGGCTGGGTACGGCTACTGATTCTGAAGGTCAAATTCCTATCGATTTGATCCATTTAGAGATATTTCAGTTTCGATACAGCTGGTTTCAGAGATTTGTCGTATTTCCCTGATATGTGTTGGCACACCTCATGTCTGGCTTTGCCAACTCTTCTCTGTCGTCACACTTTTTAAATCCACAATGCTTCCATTCGTCAGCTTTCAGGCCTGACGGTGCTCTCAGAGTCACAGCTTCTGTCAGGTTTTTCATCTCTCTCAAACGTGGACTAATCTCACTGCACCGTCTCGCTAGACTAGTCATGCAAAACCAGTCTTCTGAGACCCCGGTGAGATTTTTAATGAGAGGATGCAGGGAATGGTATGTACTTTTTTTTAAAAAAATAAACAGATCCAAGGATTTTATGAATCGATATTGGATCTTTGAGAGGAAGATCAATTATAAATCCGAAAAGCTTTTTGCACTCCAGAAGAAACTAACCCTGAACACAGATGTAGAAAGACAAAGATAAAGAAAGCCACATGTTATATCACATTCATGGTTTATCTTCACGTCTTCTGCATAATGCAACCGTAGCACAGCACTCATTGAACTCACAGTGGGAGGCAGAAATGCAGTGCAAGTAAAAGAAAAAAATACATTCTGGACAAACAAGAGGCCTATTTACACAAAACCATGAGGTTTATTTTCATTCTGATAAGTGCTTTGGTCTCAGCCACTTTTTCTTTCAGCTCTGCATATGAAAGATGTAGTTTACATTACATCCAGTAGCTGAGAGTCAGATTTTACTGCTGTTTAAAACCTTTAAGCATTCTTGGTGGAGGCAACTGCATACAATAGTACATGATCCAGATCCAGTTCCTTACTTTTACTCGCAATGAGGAAATCACCCGTTAGTGATTAGTGAGTCCACACTGAGAAAGTACTGGGTTAGATAAAGAAAAAAGAGATTTCAGTTTATATTGATCTTAATTTGAAAGATACTATATTGATTCATAGAATCCATTTCCTGCATCCTCTCATTACAAATCTTGCTGCGCAATGAGATTAGTCCACGTATGAGGGAGATCTAAAACACGATGGAAGAAGCAACCCTTAGAGCATCAGGTCAGAAAGCTGACTGGGTTTAAGAAGTATGACGACTGCTCCGAAGAAGCTCTTCTCTCCTGCTTTAAAGGTCAAATATTGGAGAAAACCCACAAATCTCTGAAACCAATGACAATGTTTGTTTTGTGAAAATCTCCTTCATAACTGAGCGAAATTGTTTTGAAACTCAAATGTCTCCATACAAACAGAATCTAATCAAATTGAGACCTGTCAACCAGATCAGTTCAGGGAACCAGTAGTGGTGGCCAGCCCTACATTGAGTTATTAGTATTAGTGGCATGATGCAACCTTAACTTCATTCTTCTGTCTTACACAGAGGTGCGTGTGTGTGTGTGTCGCTGTGTGTGTTTGTTTCTCAGCATGCAGGCTGCTGCTCAGGCAGACAGACATCATTAAGCTGCCTGACAGCATCAATCTGGACTGATGGGACACCCATAGTGGATGTAGGAGGGCTATAAAAGACATCTTTTAACTCGCACACACACACACACACAGCCTTTCACTCTTCTGTGACACAGTCTATGATCCTGTCCTCTCCACTGACTGACAATCATTTTCCCCTCGCCCTCCTCTCCATCCACAGTTCTCAGTGTCCTGCCAGCGCTGTTGAAATATTAGTTTGAAAGCTAACTTGGTTCTCGGGGGACTCATCAAATGTGTGTGTTCCAGCGAAGATCCTCTCACTTTGGCTCGACTACGGTCCTGCAGATCGAGACTGAGCCACAGTAAAATCTCTGCCTCTGCCCGGTACCGTTGCCACCGCACTCCAAACAAATCAAATCTGGCACGTTTGCGCGAAAAAGTCAGTCCTGCGAGTGAAACTAATCACCGCATTTGGCTCTGATCACAACGGTCTGTGCAGACAGAATCCTACAGCAGTGTTCACACAGACTCACAAGCATGTGACCAATTTATGTCCAGCTCTGAGTCTGACAGTATTTTTGCACTGCAACTCGCGAGCATCATTAAATAAAAAAACCTCCAGTTATTTCAGTGCATGCTCAACAGCAGCTCACCAGAATTTGTGATTATGCCAAAATTCTATTTCACTTGAAAAACAGCGCTGGCCTCAGTCCCTGGACTCTTTTGTAAACATCTTCCTCGACTCATCAGCCAAAAGAGTGAAATAATCTTCAGTGTAAGAAATTTACTGAATGTGAATCCACCGGCATGACACGGTAACAGAGGCTTTTTTTTCCCTCACAACAGGATTACCTGTTTGAATGAAGGATTAATAGAAACTGGATATGTGGATGTATTTAATGGGTAAACACTTAAGCCAACCAAACAGCTTTAATCCTGTAATCCTGTAATACAGCCTCACCTCAGATTTCTTATTGACTCGTAAGTACAGAAACAAACACAGAAATGCATCGGGTCATTGCTATGGAAAGAAGCAGTGTCGGCATGTCCCTGTTTGCTGACAAAGGCAATCTAAAAGCCATTACAATGCCGATATATGCTTAAAATGGTATACTCTGTTATACATGTGTGTAAATTTAAACAATATGCCCAGTCCGTTTTACAGATTCTAGCCAATGTCTTTTCTTATGTCGTTTCTTACTTAGAGCTACATACTCAGACACTGCAGGGAAAGTAGCTTAAATATTATCAGACCTTTTACATTATGAGTTGATGTCAGTCGAGAAGCACCTGAAAACGTTCACAGGGGAAGTGATGATGCCGCTCAATCTGTTTTTGCACCGTTTATTTATACCCTCAGTCACTCATCACAACCTGTTTGTGTTGCATGCACAAATGTGACAAAAGAAGAAAAATGCAAGTCAAATATGAATATTAGTGGGACACCACTTTACTGAACTGAACGAGTAGTTGGTCGATGGAGTTTCACTTATAGAGTAAATACATTTTATAATATATGCTTCTCTGCGGAGTACGGATAAGTAGTAGCAGCAGTGCTGGTAAATATATACAGTATCAGTCACGCCTGTCTAACTCAATACTGCTGATCAAGTGAATCAAGTGTGCATCACATTACAGAAACACTATAATACATTTTAAAATGTGCAGAGATGTTTTTTGTACTAACTCCAATAGATAGAAACTTTTGATTATTTACCCAGCAAACTTCTAGCAGCAGACGATCTTTAACTGCTTTTCATCGTCCAAATAGGGGTTATGTTGACCAAAATGTTTCAGTTCAGTCTGAAGGCTGACTGATGTGTTAACGGATTACAGTGAGGCCGATCTATCATAACATGAACTATTGGTATTATAGAATCCTCCCTCCACATAATTACATAGTTACCCACTGCTACCTTTTGGCCACACTGTCAATAAAACTGAGCAACTCACACATTGCTGGTCTTTTGATTGATATGCTGACCATCAACCAGAGAGTTACTGTCACTATGGTCAACAAACATTCAGTTTGTTAAAAAAAAAAAAAAAAAATAATGGAGTGGACTAATAGTGTTCATATTTATAAGGTGGCTGCTGCCAATGCTAAATAGGAAAACAAGTGGCAACAAGATCAGAAAGTACAGGATTCAGTGGAAGCAGGAGCTGACATATGGACGAGTTCACAGGTGTTTACTGATTCATAATGGGGCGCTCACACTGAAAGCGACAAAATCGCCTGTGGTCGCTCAGTTCGCTCAATTCGCGTCGCTTGTGTCAGTTTGTGCAGGCGATTTGGAAGCGACTGCGGGGCGGTGCTTCAAGCTGCGGCCCAGATGTGTCTGCCCAGGCATGACAGTAGTGACATGCATGTGTCATCCATACGGTCTATGGTGTCATCCTTGTTTTCACAAGGCCTACTAATTCGTGTAAATTGTATCATGACATTGATTAAATGAAAAACCACTCATAAGCACATCAGACTTGGTGCTTTCTGACAAGCGGGATTTTAGGGGGGGGTTCCCTCTTTCACCATGGATCGCACTTTGGGAAACCTTCTTTCTTTGTGTTGCGTCGGCATATTTGCTTAACAAAAGAAGAAACCGGGGCCGTAGGTCCATCTGGGTCCATAAAATCCTCAGAGCCCGGAGTCACCACGAGGTTTCACCGGCTGGTTCAGGAGCTCCGTTTCGATAATGCCTGGTTTCAGCGTTATTTCAGGCTGGATAAAAGTCAGTTTGATGTCGCCGCGGTCGCGCCGCTTCTCATTTGCATAAAGTTGAGATATTATCAACTTTTCTCGTCGCTCAATTCGCTCATTCCGCGTCGCTCGCCGCCCTCGTCGCCCCAAACACCCCTCGTCGCCTGTGTACATTGAAAATGAATGGTCGCTCGTCGCTCAGATCGCCTCTGTCGCTTTCAGTGTGAGTGCACGGTTAGTCAGCCATCAACTGAATCACTAACACTGTTCTGTGATGTATTGCATATCAATTCTTATTGTATGAACGTTCTGAACATTTAATGGTATATGTCATTAAGATGGAAAAAGACAGGTAACATTACATAATGGCTGAAGGCTTACGACCACGTGAGGAAGCTGAACGCAACCTATTCTACAAAAGACCTCTAAAGTAGGTGACAACGTTATTAAGCGTAGGCCAAAGGTCAATAAGGACGATATGTTCACACATTCTGACCGTTTTCCTCAACGGTTAATTTGTTTCTGCTGCGCCGTTATCTTCATCGCTTCCACTTTCCCACGCTGTCAAGACCACTCCATTCTCAATGTCAGCATCTCTACTCTTGTCCAATGTTCTGTTTACCCGCATTCTCTGAGACAATCAGTCCCAAGTGTCCATTCTAATAATTCATTGCAGTTCTGTCATTCTGCCCTTCAGACTGTCCGTCGCACAGCCCTCCTCCTCCTCCCCATCTCCACCTCATCGTCATTGTCCCAGGGGGTCTCAACCAGAGTCTCCAGGCTCTGAGTGCAGCTGCAAATTGGATGGTGCTTTCCCCATCTACTACCCTGGATCATCTGGAACTCAGCTCTATGATATCTCATCGGACTCCTACCCACAAAATATTTGACCTCACAACCTCCTCTTTCTTCCAAATGATCTCCTTATAATTTCCATTCAAGGGACCAAAAACAAGCTCACATCGCTCACAGCAGCACAATGCAATGCACAGTTCATCACTTTGTAACTGTGGAACGCACTAAACAAAACGCGGTTCAATAATTCATGGCATAATCATAATTCATATGCTAAAATTATGTTGTACTCCTACGAGCGGCTCATTTATCCAATTAACTAATGCACCACAGAAAACTGTATGTATGGTATGAGCTGCTCCACACGGCTTCCACTGCGTCATTACACAGTACATCAAGAAATACTTATTACAGGATACACCGCTTCAGGACACTGTAAAAGGCCAGTGTGAGAAGTTAAAGAGGACGTACAGATTATCAACCAGCCTACATGCATAATGTGTTCAAATTATCCCTTTGGGGTCTTGGCTACTGCTTTCATTTTACTGGCACGTTGGATGTCTTGCTGTATGAAAACATATATTATTTTAGCGCTTAGAGATACAACAAAAACATGGTACTAAAAGGGTGAGCATAATTTGATTTCAAGACATTTCAAACATTCATTTTCCAACACAGGAGGAATAACTACGTAGATGTGTTTGGTTTGTTAAATCTTGCAATCCAAATGTGCAGGTATCTGGAGTATGCCTGCTGGAATGACTTTCCAGATCTAGCAGATTTGTGAGAACCAAGACCTGTCTCAGTAACTTTGCCGGAACAGAACATTAGGACTGGTCACAAGGTGGCCAAGGAATTAACATATTTACAGAATAAGGGCTGTCAGAAAGTCCGCAGACTACATTTACTGTATCAACAGTGATTAACGATGCCAAGAGGAGCTGAGAATGTGAGAAAAGAACTAGCTCACTTTCCTCTGGTAGTTTGTTTCTGATAGTAGGAGAAAAAGGGAACAGTAGAAGTGCCTGGAACTCAGTAGTCACAACAATTTTATCTGACAACCGCCGGCCGAGTAGTGGAGCGTGCAGTCTTCAGCTCCAATGACAGACACACTTCTCTCTCCTGAATCAACCATCAAGTCCTCTGCTGCCAAACAAAACACTTCCTTGTTTGCTTGATTTGATTTTCAGCGATTCCCAACTCACCAAGGAGTAGCAGAGCAGCTATCACCAAAAGATGGAAGAATCACTGAAGTAAAACATTTACAGCAAATGATCTGTTCAAACCCGGAACCAAGGGGAGGAGGAGGAGGAGGATTTTCTCCAAATGAGAATGGAGAAACTAGGAAAACATGACAAAACATCACCGTCGGGCACCCCTCACTGTAGGAGCGCAAACACATCATGATCTCTGGCGCTGGCACTAAAATAATAAACCAATACTATCTTGTTCACCTTGTCAGGGACTGTGCTGTAAAACAAAGAGGCAAACCCTTTTACTTAAATGTTCCTCTATAAAAGATGACCTGCTCCCAAGCATCATTAAAGCCTCTAAAATCCAGTTACTTGTTTTAATAATGGAGAGTAATGAATGAGGTGAGCTCACTTTATTAAACAGAATCACTTACAGAAACACCAGCGGCACCCGGGATTGGACAGAGACAGCAATGTTTGGGATTTTTATAAAGGGAGCTTAGTTTTTTAATTTACCTACTCAACTTGGTGGAGAAAATAAATGAGAAACTAGCAGTGACAAATTATATCTCGCACTTTAGCAGCTGGCCTTGTTAGAAGGAGAAAGAGTAGGTGGAACAGCGATCTACCTGTGTGATTAAAGGTGATGCTCAGCCAGAGATAAATACTTGTTTAGTGAAGACAGTAGCAGAGCCGATTGCATAATGAAATAAGCACATCAAATGCAGAGTCTGCGTTTGCCACACACAGTCAAACTGCTACCCAGTTTTTTTTAAATCAGTTTTTCTAACTCTAACTCTGCTGGCTGCAATTTAAAAGGCAGCCAACAAACAGGGTTAACATCCAAATCAATTGAAGTCTAAGCAGATGACAAGTTTAAAGTACCTCTGCAGCGAGATGGACGTCACCGCTCCCTCTCGGAGGAAACAATGGCTCAGCCAGCAGATAACGATTTTACTGTCTGTCATGTGCACACAGCACCGGGAAAACGATTTCAGGATAGACAAAGACAAGAAAAAAAAACCTTCAAATCACTAGAGCCATGAAATGTGAGGTAATGGAGGACAAAGTAAAGAAGAAGTAAAGGGGACAGGGAGAAGCTCTTAAGTAGGTGGAGTGGGAGATAGAGAGGGGGGTTTGTGTCTGTGAACTAATGAGAGGAAAGTTAAGAGGGGAGTGAAAAGGCTTCAACAACTCACCAAGAAATGATTTAACGTGAGAGGCAGCGATAAGAATCTTAACTATGGATCTTTTATCCGATTTTATTTTATTCCCTCTGTCCCAGCTCAGATTTTCCAGCAGAAGAAAGCCATTATTTTGTATAACTAAGAATAAAAAATAAAAAAAATACTTAAAAAGAATTGGATTTCACTTCTACTCTGTTGCTGGTGCATTGCCATAGTTACTCCTTCAAATCTTCCCTTTGTCCACCCTTACTGGTATGCGACAGCATGGGTACTGTGCTTTTATGTGGAATGCCACTGTGAAGTAGTGAAAACTGTCATCTGCTAAACAGCGCGGCATTCAAGAGCCTCGGTGTGTCACAAATACAACCTTGGAAAATTCCAAAATAAAGACTCAGCAGCTGATGCAAAACTTCCTTGGAAGTAAGCTGTTGCTTCAGCCCAATACAGAACGATCGACGTCACCTGGCATAGGCAGACTCACTTCTTATCAGAATATAGATCTGGTTACAGGTCATGGGTTTCAGTATGGGACATGTTTTAACCAACACAGGGGGAAACAAAATACCTCTGCTCGCAATAGGATAGCCTTACATCCAATTCTAACATTTTATTGTGAACAAAATCAACTCCACAGCGGATATATCATTATGTTGCTGTCGCTCATGAAGCCTGACCAAACTGTTTATTTGTGGCTGGCTCTGAAGATCTTTGAAGGAGCATAATCTGTTCCCAACAGAACCACTTCAGATCAACTTCCCTCACGGCCAAAACATTTTTGCGGTGTGAAGTCAGATGTACTTTTCCAGGCCATAATCCAGGTTGCAACTACGCGTTTTCCTGTCCAAACTCAAAGTTACATTTCTCAAAATATGTCAAAAGCTCTGTTGGATGATCACGTGACAGAACCTGTGCATTTAGTTTTTTTTTTTTTTTATGTAACAAAAAAGATTTGTGATTTAATGAGGGGTTATGCAAAGGTGACTAGATAGAAACTTTGTTTCCGTATCAAAACTCATCATCACTGGAGTACACCGTAACAGGCATGAATCCAAGCTGACTGCTGTTATTGATTAAAAAAAATTATCTTTAGAGCCATGGTGCAATTGCATTAAGTGATATAAATGTGCTGCCTACAGCTCTAAATCCACACCAATAATTTTCTAGCAAATACAGTTTATATTTTATAGTCTTTTGTGCTGAAATACTGTAATTCAACAGCATGTATGGTCAAGTCGAGGAGAATTCATGAAGTAAATGGGCGCAAGGCCAGTCTTGAGCTTGAAAATTGAGAGCTAGGAGATGAGCGTCTCTCTTCAGAGTATAATTGTGTGAAACCTTGAGGTTTTCAACAGAGCAGAGGAATACTTTAACTCCTCTGTCTCACTTATAACTCCAGCACTCGCCCTCGGGCGTTTGGCGGTGGCGTTTCTTTCCCCCAAACTGATTTCCTGCTGAACCCAAAGTGAGCAGCCTGTGTCACAAATCCATAGCCAAACATTCACAACTCCCCTTAGAGTCAATCTCCTTCCAGTCTGGAGAGCATCATTACTTACCGCTGACATTTAATTACTAAAGTAGACAGGAGAGAAGACATGCAACCAATCCGCCCTTTCCTGCTGCCATCATCCCTCTTCATCACAAACGTTGGTTCTCAAATCGGTCCCTTACCAGCTACATATATATATATATATTTTTTTTCCTCTTCTTCAGCAATTCACGTGAATCTTATCCACTCTACACACGCTCCACATGCATGGGGCCCAGCTTGAGAGCAGCACCGAGGAGAATCAGCATATCAGAGCTTATTGATCCACAGTATGATGCGTAGTGATAGTAGAAGTGAACAGAGATGTTCTTTTGTGTGGCTGTGCATCAAGCAGACGTAGAAAACAGAGGGAGAGATCATTTCACTCACACATTTGACCAGAATTGTAAAATAACAACTGTTGAGCTGCCAGTCCAACAGCCTCCACACATTTCTGACTACTCCACTACTCTGCTGAGAGGAGACTCTGTCATCTGCTCTCTTCGCTCTCCCACACTGCTACTGTACAGGGACACTGCTGTCAGCTCGGCTCATCACTAACTTTATTCACGCCGAACAGATCTAGTGGAACAGCAGGGGCTTCACGGCGGGGGGGTGACTGCACACCTCTCTCCAGTGTCAGGTGGTCTCAGGAGGGGGAGTCACTCTACTTACCTTCACAACTCGAGTCAGCCTCAAGACCGGACAGACGCACATTAAACATTCCCCCCGTATAGGTGCAGCACTCTCTCAACTCCGCAGCTTTCCTAGTGGGAAACGTCAGGACAAAAACATGAAAAGAATTAAACGACCCCTTGCCTTGAAATCCAAAGAAGAAAGCGACGCCGGTGATCCACACGGTGTGTATCCAGAAGTAAGGCATGGTGTCCTTCAGTCGGGTGCAAAAGCTCCGCGCTCTCCCGGACGAAGCTGCGTCTCCGGCGGTTAGTTTCCAGAGGAGAAAGAAGCTGCGGATGGAGAAATCCCGAACGGAGCTGATGAACACGAGAGCTGGAGACTCTGCTGCTGCTGCTGCTGCTGCTGCTTCTTCTGCTGCTGCTGCGTTCACACGGACATTAGCGACCCCTACAGGAACTCTCACCGACGGACACGGGGTAGGTGCGTAGGAGTGTGTGGTGTCCTCTCTTTCTTTCTCTGTGTGTGTGGTCAGTGTTTCCACTACAGCTGCCTGACAGCGGAACTAATCTGAAATGCATTTTATTCAACACAACAACCAGGATTAAAAAAAAAAAAAAGAAAGAAAAAGAAGAAGAAGAAGTTTTTGCTGTACACACTTGGCTCTTTTCATACACCGATGAGCCACAACATTAAAACCACTGATAGGAGAAGTAAATAACATTGACCATCTGGTGACAATTCAGTGTTCTGCTGGGAAACTTTTGGACCTGGCATTCATCATTCATGTGAGTGTTACTTAGACATGTAGCACCCACCTAGATCAGACCAGGCACCCCCACCCCATAGCAATGACACTCCTTGATGGCAGCAGCCATCCCCAGCAGGATGCAGCCTGACACAGGCAGATACACAAAAACGCTTTAGGAACAACTCAAAAAAACATGAAGAACAGCACAATGTGTTGACCTGGCCTCCAAATTCACTAGATCCCAAACTGATCAAGTATCTGTGGGATGATCCACAGACGCCCCTCCCCTCAACCCATAGGACCCAAAGGCTCCCACTAACAACATTATGTTGCCAGACACCACAGGACACCCTCAGAAGACCCATGTCCATTCTCTAATGAGTCAAAACTGTTTTCGAGACACAATGGAGACCTACACAATATTAGGAAGGTGGTCATAATGTTACACCTGATCTGTGTACAATCAGCCCTACTCTCATGTCTTTATCTTTAGAACAACATGAATTGATTATATTAAACAGATTCAAATGGTACATATTTCTACACTTGATTTGTAGTTAAAATATTAAGTCTTCTCAGTACAAAATAAAAATTCTGTTGTGTTGAGTATTTCCACATTAAATGTGTACTGTACACTAAAGTTAAAAATGAGAGTCTACCCAGTCCCTCGGGACAAAGGCAGTTATCTGGCTTTAACCGTGGTGGTTTAAACCCTGACAGCAGATTTATTACTACAAGCGGTTCTCACGGAGCCACGGAAGCTTTCGTTTTTATTACTCACTCTTGCTCGTTCAATTTTGCTTAAACTAATGTAGTACCTCAGATACTGAGAAGTCCACTGTGAAGTTTTAGCAAATTTCACATTCAGAAAATATTCTCACTTGTATTTTAAAGTCCATTGCTGTAACATTATAAACTGCTGTAGACACTGATATCATACAATCATATAACACAGAAAGACAAGTGATGGTCCCAGAAGCAAAGAATCTGAGTCAGTTGTTTTGTATTATCTTTACAATGCCCCTCTGTGACTGAATTACAGGCTCAAATGACTGCTGTTCCATACAGAATGTAATGACCCGTGAATCAATTCTAAATCAAATAACTTGCGTGTGTGATGATATAAAGCCAGCATTTACAGACTGCTCTGATAAGTTGACGTCTGCATTTATTCATAGCACTGGTCATAATACAGAGTACTGAATACAGAGCATTTCATTTGGCATTCTGCATGTTTGTCTACCTGGTAAATTCCAAAATGTGACATTATCAAGGGCTTAACTTTGTTTTTTGGATCTTTGCCCCCACGCAGAAGAATCCATTTTCGCTCAGAGCTGCAGTTTGTATTTGCATTTTTGTGTATTCATAATCCTCAGTTTTGTTCCCATCTGCGAAGCTTCCGCCCACAAGATCTCATGGCACAAGTTGACTGTGTGGGAAAGTTTATTTACATTGTCCGCCTGTTCCTATCCCCCTGTTCATTTGTGCTTTGGACTGAGAAGTGAGGAGAACTGTTTTTATTCCAACGTGCCAACAGCAAGACAAACAAGGTAAATGTCAATCCTATCAAAAAACACAGTAAAACACAGTAAATAAATAAATAAATACAATTAGCTGTCAGAGAAGTGAGAGAGTTTATTGTCAGGGACGAGTCAAGTCATGCTTCAATTTGTCATAATTTCTGTGGACTTTCCCAACTTCGAACCATATACACTTGAATGCTCAAATATATTTGTGTAATGAGTATGTGTAGTATCAGTTTACCTGACACAAAAAAAGCAGTCGTAGATTTTACAATATCTTTCACAGTGGATGCAGCCATCCAAACTGTTGGGACATGACCACCAGACAGTTAAATCATTTCATTGCAAATAGTCAACCAAGAAGCAAAACATTATCTGAAGTACGGAGGTGTCAAGTGCTCAGAAACGTAGCCAAGGTGAAGAAACTTTAAACACAACCAGCACTGAATAAGACTGACAAGCTGTAACATCAAGATTGGTCCAAGAAATACCTGAAGACAGGCTGACAGTAAGAGTGGCTCTGGATTGATCTTGATAGGTCAGTTTGGTACATTCTGCAAAGACACTGGTGAGCTCAGCAACAAAAAAAAGACAGGATGTTCACAGAAGTCAACAGCGGTAATAAAAAAACCCAAAAAATCCCAATGGTCGGTCACATAAAGAACACTCTCCAGAACTTTGACATATTACTATCAAAGTGAAACATGAAGTAAAGACTTTACAAATCCAAACACAGAGGGTTCAACAAATGGTGACAACCATTCATGAGCTTCAAGGCTAGCTTTGACTGCGCAAGAAACATCCACTGTGTATGTGCAGATATGTGCATATACATGATTGGTTGTTTTAATTTAAAATTCTACACCTGTTTTACTTCATACATTATTTAAAAAGTCCTTTGCAGTATGCTTCTTGATGACCCAGATGAAAGCCAGTAAAATTATTCCATATACAAGTGCTGCTGGAGTCTTGACCTTTCAAAAACATTTAGAAAAAGCCAAGCCAGCTCTGCAACATCATTGATGAAATGAAGCTCAACCTATACCAAAATGAAGTATGGGGAGTTGTTAGAAAGGCTCACGATCCATAGCATATAACACCTGTAAAACATAGTGGATGCAGTGTGACAGCATAGACATGCATGGCTTCCAAAGGCACTGGGTCATTAGTGTTTATTGATGTGACAGAAGACAGAAGCATCTGTCAGCTGGCTCACATTCAGCCAAATGAAGCGAAGCTGATTGGATGGCACCTCACAGCACAGATGGACGATGACACAAGAGTCTTCTTTTTTGATGATGAAGATATGCAACACTCTGCAATGACCGAGTCAGTCACCTGGTTTCAGCCCAATTGAGCATGCATTCCCCCTGCTAAAGATGAAACTAAAGGCACAAGGGCTAACAAAGCTGAAGACCTGGTAACGCCTTACGTAGGAGGAAACCCACTTTATAATCCGTGGCTGTGATGTTTTATTTAGGGTTATGCTCATTTGTCCAACCACATATGAGCCCTGGAAAATGACAACAATGGTTGTATTTACTGAACCCTTCCTCCAACATGAATACCCTCAAATTTAGTGAGTTGTTAAAGAGCCATTTTGATCTTTCTGGGTTGAAGGTGGACTGAAAATGAACTGACAAACCAATTGCCAGTGTAATGAAAAAAGCACGAGTGGTGGTATGGGACTAAATCCACAAAGAAGACCATGATCTATATGCACACCATTGCTCCATTACATGCATCCAAGTCCTCCACCACTTGGCTGGCCAACAAAGGCTTCAAAGCTGATCAAATAATGACCTGGCCCCCTACCTTCCCAAACTAACATCCCTTTGGGAACTTGTGGAAATTTTAGAAGCAGGATAAGTGTAGACAACCCACCTCTTTGATCAGCATTTGAGATGCTGTTGTTGCTGCTTTTAGAAAAATTGACACTGGACAGATTAAGCAACTGACAGATTCTAGGTAGTCATGGTGGCTGCATTGGTCAGTGACTATTCCTGAGAGCCCAAAAAGGTTTTTTGCCATGTTGTGTTACTTATTTGATGAACTTCCTTCTATTGACTAAAGCAAATTAGTTATTTGCTTGATATTTGTTTGACAGTAACATTAATACTGAGGATTTCTACCAATCTAACAATTTGTTGATCAAAGCCTAGAAACAGACTCATCATGTCAATCTTCAGAATAAGCCACATTTTTCAACGCTGTATACAAAGACCATCTTTCACCCTGTTGTGCGAATTATATGACGTAGGAAGAAAGAAAAATCTTTTCCAACAATGACTCCAAGCAACTAAATTTATAAATATGCAAGTTTTCCCACAGATGACTGTTAGTAATGAGTAACTGCATGACAGATGGTAGAAAATGATTTCAGCGAGCGCCATTCATATCTTTGCAAAGGACAGTGTTGTCAATGTTGGAAGAAGACTTTAACATCGCATGATGCATGGAACAAGGCAAATATACCAGTTAGGTTTTAACTACAATTTCCAGCTACTACAGCTGTGCAATCAGAGAAATCACTGCTGTAGGTAAAGAATTCCTCTTCATTACATTCTAATCATTACAGAGGAAAATTCAAATTCATTAAACAGAGTGCAGTCCACTCATGTCTTCTACTGAACACTGAGGTCAAAGCTCCTGACCTCCAAGTGTCTAGATTCATAATTAATTTCTAGCCCACAGTGTTTCTGTCCTCCGGCAAAACCCGGGATGTCAGCGTGAAAGCATCAAAGCTAATGTCTGCAACAAGAAGCTGCGTGGTCCCTCCAAGGAGGAAATATGAGACCATGTGGAGATTCGGGACTGTGGGGGAGGTGGGGGATTGGCAAGGATACACTTTCAGATGATGAGCCAGGCTTAAGTTTTCTATTCCCTCAATAAGGGAAATGACACAAAGAGGGAAATTTAATGAAAAAGTAGTGATAAAAAAATAAAAATAAAGACTGGTAAATGAACCAGCTATTTAATTATTAATTGATTTGTTATAGCTCACAACAAGTCATCCTGCATCACTCCCACTGCAGACTCTCAGCTTTGATTCATTCTCGGACTGACTTGATGGACAGCCCACAGACAAAAGCCTGCCTTCCACCCTGCTGTATCTCATTTGACAGGCAGCTGTCATCTTGAGGTGTTGCCAGTGGCTTCTATACGAAGACATGTTGCTCAGTAGGTTTTGATTGTGGGAGTGGTAACAGACACTGAGTGTAAGGGTGTCTATCCATTATTTCTGTTAAAATCTCTGGTTAAAAAAAACTGTGGGGAAAAACACAGATCAAAGACTTCATCCCTTCAAGGCCATGGCCAGGTTCTTGGAAACACTTGAGCTTGACAACACATCAATCAAGTATCAGGATACAGTTCAGAGAAGATCTGCATTGATTTGTCCTCTAAATATGACACCACATTACACAGCACTCTCTCCACTCTGAGCTGTGACCTCCAGAAATGCTTCGTTTCCAGTCAACTTACAGGAGTTCTGTATTAGCTGCGCTCTGACGCTAATGACTCTTGGAGCTCTAGTTTCTAGTCTCTGTCCTGAATAAAGAGCTCCTCTGTCTATTTCTAGTGACTCCATCCCAGTGGTTTCCATCACAGCAGACCCCAGCTGATTACCTGGGACTCTGCTGAGAGCGTATGATTTATGGTTGTTTGTGTCTGATTATACTTGAGCTCTCTGTTGTAACTCTGCAGCTCTCAGCTGACATGGGAAACCTTTCAGAGGTTCCCTAAAGACTTTGAGGTTTTATAACACTTTGCTTCTGACAGAGAGCCAAATGGCTGCAGAGCAAAGCAACACTTTCTGGTTCAGATCTAGTTAAAGTGTGTTGAACTGTTGCTGGGTCTTTGCCCCTCGGACAGAGTTAAATCTCTGTTCTAACAGATGTTTTCTGTATCTGACACAGAGAGACGACAATAGACTACAGCGGCGAAAGTAAAACAAGGAAGGAAAAACAGTGATTAAGAGGATTCTCATCTCTTCCTCTCCATTAGCCCATTAAAGCGTTGCTTTGAACAGAATCATGAGCAGTGGTGTGTTTATGTTGTGTTCATAATATTATATTTGATTAATGCTGTGGAACAATATGTAAATGCTTGGCCCACCTCTATTTCCTATTTGAAAAGAAAAGAGTTCTGGGCCTTGTTTTCAAACTTTTGAGATCATTCGCCCTCATTCATGTCAGACACCACATGCGTCACCACACCTACCTCTAACATGCATCGATCAACCACAACATTAAAACCAGTCATAGGAGAAGTAAATGACATTGATCATCTTGTGTGAATTTAATGTTCTGCTGGGAAACTCTTGGAACTGGCATTCATGTGGCTGTCCAGACAACCCCACCCCATAGCACTGATGCTCCTTGGTGGCGTTCTCCAACAGGATGCAGCCTGACACAGGCACACACACTAAACGGAACAACGAAACAAAAACATGAAAAACAGCACAAGGTGTTGACCTGACCTCCAGATTGCCATGATCCCAAACTGATCAAGTATGTGTTGCATTGTAGCATTAATGGACTACATGTGACAGATATTCATCATGACCTGCCTTTCTAAAACAGCTAGTCCCAACACATTCTTGATATTTTAGCACACAGAAAGACTATAACCAGAGCTGACATGTGTATTTCAGAACAATACAAATCAGTCGCAGCTGGTTAAATTAACATCATCTTTACAATGGACACATAAATACAAAGATGGAAAATGCCAGAATAGAGGCAGCAACGGAGCAGAAGGGGAGAGGACCCGGCTAAGGAGGGGATGGTGATCACCTGTTTCTTGTCATAGCAACCACAGATGTTCCATGCTAATTGCAGGCTAATTGTTTTCTCACTTAACTCCACTAATTGCTTCACATATTTTCCGTTAATGTAGCAGTTTCTCAGTAACCAAACGATCTGATCAACTCCCTTGTGCACAAGGCTGCTGGTCAGGCTTGATAATTCCGACTTTGCCATGAATTCATTGTAAAATATGCCTGAGGTGGGTTCTCTATGATCAGTTCAGCAAGTAGATCCAAGTCAGAGTCACTGAGGACTAGTGTGAAGTCGCCTTCCCTGATCTAGCGTGGCTGTCTGATTCACATCCTATACGACCTTGTGCTGATCAATAACTCGACTATCAAAAACGATTACCCTTCCTCTCTGAGCATCAGAGCAAGAGCTACTGTGAGGTTCAGGAGTTTAATGCAGTCACTGTAAAAACTGCTCATTTTGTTACTGGGTTCACAGGCTTTAATGAGAACAAACTACTCAGTGGAAAATTAATAATGTTATGTGTTTGTTCTAGGTGATGTGATAACAAGTGTTTCTATGACGAATCAAATAAAATAAAAAACAGCCAGCAGAGCATGAAAAGCACTGATGGACATAAACTTCCACCAACACCAACCTGTTGATTGTTAACCTATGCAGCATAGCAGTGTCCCGGCATGTATTTATACCATACTGTATAAAGATGGCTTCCCCAAAAGTCAAGTGAAAGCAAGCAGAGCTCCCCCTAGTGACCCAAACTGAAACACAAAAATACGTGAGGATACACGTCAAATATATATATTTTTTTACCCAAGGATTAGGTAGTTGAAATAATTTTGAGAAATTTAGTTTTAGTTAGTTATTTGATGCTACAGAAACAGCATGTGACATCATTATCACTACAAGTTGCCATGTCAACTGGCTACGAAGCGTTGGAAAAAATAAATAAGTACGGTGTATAATCCAGCATTTCTTTGTAACTGGTGCTGGTAGAGCAGAGCGCAGTATTAATTAAACAAAAACGCAAGCGAGTCTGGCAGAAGTGTGGGCAGGTCATCGATAACGCGCCTCTGTGGCTCCATTCTCTGACTCTATTGAGCAGACTCTGGTTCCAAACTAGCACGATGGCATCACCCGTATATATAAAATAGTGTGAGTTTAGCCAGTGCAAGGCAGTGAGGACATGTCCGTATTTATCTACCGTGTAAGATTTATACCCTCAAAAACACAGGTAACAGCAGAATATCAAGGCGGCTGTGGGAGAGCAGGTTGTCCACTTATTCCACACTTCACTCCCTGGCCCCTCCACTTGCTAAAGTGTCCTTGGGCAAGACACTGAACTTGAAGTTACTCCCAGCGATGCAAGCAAATTGCATGGCATTTCTGCTTACACTGGTGTGTGAATGTGTGAATAGCCGGCATGAGAAACACTGTAAAGCACCCGAGACCATTTATACCATAAGAACTGGTCGTGTCTTAGCTGCATTTTAAATCTGCTTGTGGATTCAGAATGTAACAGATCAGGTGACAGTAGAGGAGAGAAAAGACAGAGAAACAATCAGACACTATGGACTCATTCATCTTATATAGTAATCAGGAAAGTGGTTATAAATATGAAAGCATTATTGATTATAAATGGAGAGGCAGAGGAAACAGTTCAGCCTCAGTCCAGCAGCTTAAAACTGTTTACAGAGACGCTCTATTCCCAATGGACTCCAATTAGGATGAACAAGGGTGAACTGTGTAGGAGGGTAAAAAAAGAACTTTACTTCTAACAGATGGAAGCTTAATACTTTACACTCCAAAAGTAAAGATAAAATTGGGACTTTTTTTAAAACTAAACCTCACCGATTATTCAAAAAACCTGGATGGAAAACTTCAAAAACACAATGGTGATTCAATGTGATTACTACAAACTTTAATGCTTTCCTTTAATCTTAATAAATATCTGAAAAGTGCCTTTCAAAGAGTGTTATAATCCGTCTAAAACTCAAAAGGAAATAAGCATTGCTACATCACACGAGAATTTACCCATCAGTCATCTAAATGAACAGGACTAGGCCCATGTCAGAAATAGCACAAATACAATTAATATGCTGAAGGAAATTACATTTGTGTGTGGTAGAATAAAAAAATATACTTCTTTACCTATCATTTAAGCTCCAATATCCAGGGCATATCTAGATGGCTTCCTCTCTTCTCTTTCATACCCTGCACTGCGTGTCTAAATTGCCTGAACCTGCTATTTTCTCAAACATGCCCAGTAATGGACAGGCTGACCAAATAGCCAACAAATCTAATTCCACACATCCTTCCGGCAAACATTGCCTCTGACTCTGGCCATTTACCATACGTGCAGTTAAGAGTTAAGTCTGGACTCAGTCCAGTTCGCACAGTCAATATAGGACAAAACCCTGCCTAACAGAGCCTGTCCTCCCCTCTCTCTGTCCCCCTCTGTTCTCAGTCAATTGACAAGGGTGGACAGCCTTGTTTGTAATGCCCCTGATTGACCAGTGATGTTTCTGCATTCAGCTCTCATGAACTGATCCCACAACCTGCCTCTGGTATATTCTGGAGAAAGAAAACAATCACTATGGGTTTAGATAAGCCGGCAGGGCGAATTACCATAACTCATACAAACACATCCTGTTGTTGTTTTCGTTGTATTATCATTCCAAAACGGGAAACATAGTATAATATTGAAGATGTAAATTCAGTTGGAAATAGGATTTTTTTTAATGTGTTGCCCTATATTTTACAGACCTCCCAGAAAGAAAGGAATAAGAAGGCATGATAATGAAGGCTACGAGTGAAAGCCAGTGAAGAATGTGTACAGAGTCTCTCCTTCACATAACCAAACAGTGTCTGTGCTGGTGAGTAGAGGGAATCTGGATTATAAACATTTGACATTTTAAAATAATCCAATGCTATAAGATGATGTAGTAAAATTAAAATCAGTAATGAGTAAGCTAATTTAACCTTTGGTCTGTTCAGCCTTTGCTGAGGTGAACGGCAAGCTGCGGCATAAATCCGGCTCATTACCACGCTGTATCCTTCACAACTGACGAAGCATTGGCTAATCCTTGTTTTCATTATTTCTCTAACTGTTGAGCTAGGAAGAGTACAGAAAGGAGCAGGTGGTAGAAGAAAGACTAGAAAGAGGAGGAAATGATGGAGAGATAAAGATGAACAATCTGCGACTTCAGCGGAAGCTTAGTGATGCTGAAAGAAATTATGACTCCTTTTTTTTGATAGATGCACAAAGTAGAACAACTAGCCTAACCACCGTATAATCACCGTAAAAGCAAACAAGATCCAAATGAATAATGCATGATTTGATTCTCGACGAGGAAGAAAGATTTGAAATAATCTTTTCACATTCAAATTCAGAGATCCGCTGATCAATGTAATAATCAGTGATAGCCACAATATAAATGTTTTCAACAAAATACCATCGAAACCACAGGCAACCAGACAGTGATGAGGACACGAGATTTTTCCCGCGGTTTGAGAAACAGGAGGTGGAGGTCAGATTGACATGAGGATGTAAGATAGATTTATACAAAACAACTTCATATCAGTGTTTCCACCAGTGTTCTGCAAGTCCAGCCACCTGCTGACTCTACGTTGAACTCCAGTTACAACCTCAGTGGGTCAAGTCATTTGGAAACAATTGCTTTTTACTGTAACTACGAGTGTAGATCAAACCCTCTAAGTGTTGTTGCTATTGGATTTAGCACTCAGTGGATGCACAATCCTGTAGGTGTGTGTCATGCATCAATGAGAGCGTGGATGTGTGGATGCACATGGCCGAGTTCTGCTCTCAGTGTTCTCCAGCTCACACTGGTGGGATGGCGAGCCCTGCAGTTTAAAAGGCTATGCATACATTCATAGAAACCATGGTTACAATATGTGATCAACAGTCAGTTTTAACCAAAGTCGCAAGCAGATTCTGTACTCCACATGAAGGCCATGGCTGCAAAATGCAATAAGGCTGGGGAGGAAATCTATGGGCATTTGTGCGAAGAGTGAATTTTACATTTTCTTCACACAATACACCTGCTGCTACGGGAGAGTGGGATATTAAACACCACAATGGTCCTCATGCCGCTCACAAAATGTGTGATGCGATTAGAGGAAAACCTAAGTGCTGACAACAATCAGCTGTCGAGCACGCTTAAATCTCATGGATGAATCAGATACATCTCAAAGATAGGAGCAGATAAAGCTGCGTGGAGGGGCACAGGATTTCACTGTGCAGATGCCTGCCACCATCATAACTCTGAGGCAGGGGCTGTTGCCAAGGATGAAGCCCCTGTGGAGTGCACACTGACCGAATGTGGAACATCCCACCGTGCCACAGTGCAGGCTTGTATGACAGTGTCACACTGACACTGCCTTGACCTGACTTGTGAGCGTCCTCTGTAGTGAATGGACAATTGTTCCATCTGTCCGACGTTAACCATGTGAATAACATAATTAGACAGAGCATGCTCTGGGGAATAGCTGGTGAGACGCTTCTGCCGCTCCACTGTTAACCTGCCAAAGAGATAAGCGTCCTCCTAAAGGAACTAGTCATGCTCTTCAATATAAAAGAAGGATTTGTCTGTAAAGTAGCCACGCTCTCATCTTTCCTGAGAGTAAGACGAGCAGCTGAGAGTGACAACGCGCATAAGTCGCTTACTCTCTGAGCTCAACTTATGCTGAAATTGAGCAGCGTTATTATAGACAGCATCTTGAGAGAGATTTGAGCTATATGCTCGAATGGGGAGGTTTCCCCTCACACCAGTGATAAATCTCACTAAGGTGCCAGAGAGCATGTGACAAATTCCTACCTCTTGCCTCATTTCAGGAAGCACTTAACCAAGGCATGTTTAAAAACAGGCTTCTTTAATGGGAACAGGTCATTTCAAAGGCCAGAGGACATATCATAAGGTTTGAGCATCTCTCTGTGCACCAGTGCTGAAAAGCAGACCACAACTGTACTCTCTACCCTAATTGGCAGTAACCCTCCGTATTAAAAAGCATTAAGCGCAGACCTCAAACACCTCGACGCGGTCACATAGTAGCACCCAGTTAATTTCTATTACCAGCTGATTTAATGCTCATTTTCTCCATTATGGATGGTCATCAGCTCACTCTCTGCTGGGCTGCAGTGTTGATCGGCTCAGCGGACGTGTTGTGGCCTAATAGGATCAGACAGGTACGGAAACACAGAATAAAAAGAGCTGTGCTCCAATGAGAGCAGCTGAACTGGAACCAGAACATACAGATGCCTGCTGACTGGATGTCACAAACACTAATAGAGAAACACACTGACAGCTGCAGTAGCTGCAAGGTAACTTGTTGTTCAAATCTATCTTGGCTCAAAGGCTTCCTTCTTCCATGGGCTGTGACAAACTGTTATTTATAAAATGAATCTAATTAAATAATAAATGGAGCTTTTAATCATTTAATGTCCAACCTTATTCACACATTTACTCTTAATAACATATTTTAACATTAAGTCTATGAATGCAGTAACCCTTAACCTTTACTCTAACCTTCTCTTAATGATACTGTTCATTATAAAAGCTGTAGTGCAGAGCAGACCTAATTAGGAAAGGTGCTGTTTACCCTGGCTAGTCTTAATTGTAAAGGAAATTGTATTATTGTATTGTGTTCTGTGCCTGGGAATAGCTGTTGTAACCTCCACTGAAACACAACAGATGAGGATAAATGCCCAGGCACAGAACACCACCTACAAAACGAAATGTAATTTAACAGTCCAAACTCTGACGCCGCTGTCTTGTTTGTATTTTTTTTATTATTATTATTATTTTGAGGTCTGAAAGCCAGAGGATGTGCTTTGATGAGGTCCTTGTGCATTGCAGTTGTGCTGCTGTGGTACATCGTGTCATATTTTTACAGTCTCCACTTTGTCTGTTAAAATACTTTTCATATTTGTGGATGAATGTAAGAACTGTGTCAACATATTCCTCTCAAACAGATGAACTTGCTCATAATTGATTGACATTTCGTGCGCTCCCTCTTTCATCTGTCCCAAAGCAAATTCATTCCTTCTATAGTAATGAACATCAAGTTATTCCACCCGCTTTCCCTTCAGCCTCAGTTTCCTCTTCCGTGTGAGTACAGGAAACCAGCATATGTGTTTTATAAATGCACACGCAGTATTTAACGAGGACGCACACATTAAAGGATGCACACATTAAAGGATGCGCAGGGCTTCCCCCCCCTGCATGCTGTTAAAATCAATCATATCTTCACTCATAAAATGACTCTCCTACACTGTCATCAGCAAACACATGCACACTCTCCTACAGACACTGCTGGGTCCCTGTGAAATCAGCCAGTTCCTAATAGTGAAACAGAAATATAACAACATAACAGTGACAGTTAATTTCTATGAAGCCATTTGTCAGTGAATTGGTATGCAGACACACAAACACGTCTCCACCTTCTTTGCTGCGGCGTAAGGATGAAGTGTGTTAAATGTGGAGGCGACTGTCACAATGACTCTGCTCGGTTCATCTCAGCTGCCTGTCAGCGGCTCTTCATGCTGAAGGTTAGAGATGTATTTACTGAAGCTGGAGCTTTTGACAGTCCATATTATGACAAACAGTGTGAACCTTTTACAGATGAGGAAGAGTGTCAACAATGTGACTCTTTCGGAGTCTTCAAGCCACTCAGAACCGCTGAAGCTTCTGTCCCACTTGAATCTGTGTCCTTCAGGAAGGTTTAGAGGTTTCAGTGAAAGTGAGAGGACTCATTATGGACTGTTGGGGATGCAAAGATTCTTCACAGCCATTTCTAAGAGCAACCATCAGAAAATCAAACGCATTTCAAGCCGAAATCAGTGTCGCTGAATATTTTAGTATAATTTCAGCCTCTTTGCTGCAACACAATAGCAGCGAATGCACATAAAGAGGCAGGCAAGGAAGAATAGGCTCTCATAATACAAAACCCCGCCAACACACAAACACGCCGACAGATACATGCTGAAGCACACACGCAGTTATCTAAACCATGAAATGATCTCCTCTGTTCGCCACCGTGACAAATCAAACTGTATCCATCTGGTGTCTCTGTGGAACATCAAGAGTTGAAACGTGTAGGAGTCTGGCGTTGTTGGCCGAGTCACACATGTTATAGAAACAGAACAAATGTTTGATTTGGGCCTGTGTGCATGTGTGTTTGGCCAATATGGTCGAGATTGAATTGTTCATCCTTGAGTCCATGTAACATACAGTACTTATTTATAGTGCTTACTTGTTTTATAACCTAACCCCATTCTTTTCAGTGCCATCAATATGACATACACTAGTAGCTAGTGTATATAGTTTACCATAATGATAGTCACATAAAGTTAAAGCAATTTCAGTTTAATTTCTATCTGCATTTCTGTCAGCTGGTTTGGACTGAATAAATTGGACTGCGTAGTGTCATCAGAAGGTGACACTACAGAATATATTATGCACGGCTGTAATAAACTTACAGGCCAAGAACTGGAAACAAAACAAAACCTCAAAGAAAAAAAAAGAACAAAACCAGTCACCTTGGCCAATGCAAAAATATGGAAAGAAAATGGAAAAAGGGCTTCAGGTATATCTGCGTTCTGCTTGTTTGTCTGTTGAAAAGTTGTAATTATTCTTTATGCTGTCCTGAGACGAGGTCAGAAAAAAATGCAGCAAGGAGCATAGAACACACGGGAGAGAATATTTTCCTCTTTTGTTGATAATAAGGTGAGAACTTATTTGGAAAAAGATGATTCCATTTCCCATTATGCGTGTTCTTGTGCAACTGAGGACATTTTTTGAATTATGTTGTTATAGTGTGATTCTTCATTACAAGCATGACGTTTCTGTAAACACAACTATTGTCTGAGATGCGAAATATACATATACCTATGCTGTATTTGTTATTGTTGGTTAAAATGCTTGATTGTGGTTTTAGTCAGCCTGTTCCTCAGCCACTTTGAAAGAAAGAAGAAGCCAAAGGAAAGCATATTGCAGCCCAGCATTCATGCTAACGAGCTGAGCATCTCAGAGCACCAAAGAGAGCCCTGGAGGACAGTGACCCATCTACCCTGTGGCATATTAATTGATTTCTGCAATAGTGAACAATCTGTTTCACAATATTTGCTGTGTCCTCACAGTGTGGAACATACTACATAACAGGAAAGTGATTCATATTCATAAATAAACACCAGGGGCCTCATGTACATGTATGTAACAGTTGCATAGATTTCCTACTAAATCATGACGTAAGCTCAGATTTTCAAGCATTTCGAAGCACATTTCCTTTGTACATCCCAATCGAACGTACCGGACTCCTCCCCGTCCACGCCCCTTTTAAATATGCAACTCCGTGTCCACGCCTCTTTTAAATATGCAAATTATATTTCAATTGACCCTGCACCTGAGATTCCCCTGTCTGCGCGATCAGAAAACGAAAATATAAGAATGAGCCACAATGTTTACTTGCATTTGCGCATTACGTATTACAAATTCATGCGATGGCGCTTTTATAGAAATGTGTGTGCAGTCGACAGCTCCGATTACATTCAGAAAACCGCCTCTCGCTGCAGATTGCTCTTAATGTTGAACTGTTCAGATTGTATGGGAATTTGATATACCTGGCTGACATGCGTATAATTCCGTCCCACGCGGCTTGTATGGTCCTGCACAGCGCCGGCACAGTCCCGATCGGTCGGCCAGCTCCCTCTGGAATGCCCCAGTTGCGAAGAACCGGACACAGGTAACGCATGGCTCTGCCGTGTAGCGCTCCAATGCTGGCCGAAGCTCTGCGCACAGTTCCAGAAGGATTGCCCTCGGGAACCTAAAGCGGCTGATGAGCCAGTTGTCGTTAGGAAATCATCTCTGTCTCTGAATGCACGCTCTCTTATTCACCGTTTGCGACATCTTCTAATAATGCTAAGGCTGCCGTTGTTGTTAACGACATTTTCTGCACCTCTTTGCGCATGCTTTTATATCCACTCACATAATTACGGACACCTGGGTGTGTTAATTGTTCATCAGTGCAAATTTGTCGTGTTTCTCTGATGTGCGCATCACAATAGTTTTCACAGTTTTATGATGACAGTTTCCCGGCATGACCTCTAAGTGTCACCAAAGGCTCCACATCTGTAGAATCATACGTACGCCAGCCACGTCGTTGCCGTTGGCACGTACAAAATTCATGGACATTTCTCTCTTGATACATCTGAACTTTTACGTGAGGGAGTACGTACGGAACGTTTTTGTACGTACGCAACGTTAGTACATGAGGCCCCAGGTGTCTAGTTTCAGGACTGTACAGAATAAGTTTATGGACAGGACTCAGTGAATAAGTGACATGAGACTGGCAACCTCTGCAACAACATTACCGATCATCAGCACTGGAGGAGCAACAATAGAAGGACCAATGAAAGAAAGAAAACACTGAAGGGAAGACTAATCAAAGCACCACCTAGTGCTGCACGCTGTTAAGGTTTTCCAATCAAATGGCAGAGCCTTCTCCAATCTTTTTAGTGCTCTGCAGGTTAAGGGTCAAGCAATTACCTCAGTCAGTTTGTCCACCTGCAGAGCATCCTGCTAACACAGATTGTGATAAAGCTCCCCTTTTACAAAGCCATCTCACACACAGACGAAAAATGATTGAGGAGCGCCACCGCTCTTGACACCGTGCAGGAGAAATCCCTGCGAGGCTGAATCAGCTTGCCATGGTTAAGCATTAGCATGCAGATTGCCGTGAGCTGAGCTGACAGGATGAGCAGCTAAGCCAATGAAGTCTTGCTTGAGAGCAAACACCGTGTGAAACGGCAATGTAGAGGAACAAATTGATGGCAGTGTCATAATATATACATTCTGAAAATGATTGGAGAGGATTAAAATTGTCTGTAATGGAATGGAATTTAATAGATAAAGACAAAACTGTTCACTTAATCTGTGACTGCATTTACAGATGTTTGAACTATTGATTACCAGACAAATGTCAGATTAGCTGACAGTGTGTTAATCATGACATTTTAGACACTTTTTTGTAATACAAAAGCATGGCAAAGCATACCATGTCTATTATTTTTCTCTGTAAGGTTTTTAGTGCTATCATGAGGCTTTGGAGTAATGAAAAAGCTGATGGATGGCGCAATGGTGGCAATGGTGGCGATGTCTGATGAACTGGTGTAGAGAAAGTCATGTACTCCTGTAACTTGTGGCTCCGAATAATGTTTTATTGCAATAAAACCAGGATCATTTTATACATTTTATAACCATTTTGATTTCACACATAACTCATGTTCTCTATGCCCTACATGGGTATCACTTCTTTTACAATATAAATTAGATTTTTTTTTGCCTGAATCAGGATGCCTTGAGGAGAGAAAACCACAGAAGATAAAAAGTCTGAATGAGAACGTACCATACGTCATGCAGGACAGGTTTTAATGTCATATGGCATGGTGAAGTTCTGCAGCACCGTCAGACAAATTTCCTAATCAGCATGCATCATGGTAAGTCAGAATGAGCCTACTGTGTGGCATATTGGATCACTTAAACTGGGCACCGTCATCGTCATAGTGGTAGCAGCTCCACCTGTGCTTTCCTGTTTCATGGACATGGGGGGTGAATATTAGCATTGTGGGGACATGTTGTCCTTGTGGCCACACTTTGTGAGGGTTAAAACATGTGAAGACTTGGTTTCTAGGGTAAAGCTCACAAATAGGTTACGGTTAGGGAAGGGGAAGTAAACAGCCAGGTTTTATATTTAGTAATGTTTGAATCTGTGTTTATTTTATGTCATGATTAAATTTAAGATCATGAAATGTGGAAGAGGATTTTGATTCGAACTAAAACCAAGAGAACTAAATATAATGATGTTTAAAATGTAATTTTAATGATGAAGTAAATGGAAGTTTTGAATCTAATTATTTTGTACTTTCAATTTTGATAAGGACTGTAGCTGTTTAGCAGATAAAAATAATTATGAATGAGTTTAATTGAATTTAAATGATATGAATTGGGGTTACAGTTTATAAAAGATGTTTACACTGTGAAAGGACTCATCTCTGGCAGGAATGAAGTGGAGGGATGTGGCCAGTCTGGATGCATGGTGTGAGGACAACAACCTCACCTTCAACACGGACAATACCAAGGAGATCACAGTGGACATGAGGAAGGATGGGAGCCCTCATCATCCATCGTTTATCCGGGACCTAGGAGTCCACATTACCGAAGACCTCACCTGGACACTGAACACCACACAGCTGGTCAAGAAGGCTCAACTGCAACTGTACTTCTTCCTGAGGAAGCTGACGAAGTTCAGCATGTCGCCCAAGATCCTTGGCAATTTCAGCACTACAGCCATGGACTGAAAACCTCTACAGAGAGTGGTGAAGGTTATATGTATCTTTTATATTCTATTTGTAAGATTTTTTATATATATTAGGCATTTGGGTGGATGGAAATAAATAAGCATGCAGCACCCATGCGGTGGGTGTGGCTGGCAAGTTTTTGTTCCAATCGAGCAAGAGGATGCCTGAAATGACTATGTGAAGGCAGTTCAGTTGATTGATTGAGCCAAGTCAGGTGTGCTGCTGCATAGTTGGAATGAAAACCTGCAGCCACATGGCCCTTTCACGGATCAGTTTGACACCTATGTATTATGTCAATGAACGTCCTCACAAAGATAGTCATACAAACTTGCGTGTGTGTGTGTGTATAAGCTGGTGTCTTCGCTGTTGCTCCACCTGTGGCTGGCACATTTGAGGTAAGTATGTCAGTCCTGGTCTCTCTCTCAGTCTTTGCATATCATTAAGTCATTCCCAAGGATAGCTAAATGCTTCAGGCCACAATTCTTCCACTCTAGTTTCTGGTCTGTATTCTAATTGTGTTCTCTCTGTATTCCTTTCCCTTGTGGGTGCCAAGCCTCGGCCTGCCTTCAGCCAGCCCCCTGCCTGCCCACTCACCAACGCTAAACCAGCCTTAACCTTGAGCCAGCTCACTTTCGGCACCAACCTTATCCCTTATTCTTCTGTGCGCTGCAATACAATAAACCTTTTGAACTTTCTTTCCAGTCTGTGCCTGCATTTGGGTCCTCTGCAGTCAAACTTGACAATATGTGAAAAATGTCTGAATTGGGAAATACTCAAGTGGTTTCCAATGGTAAAACTTTCTAAAGGCACAAACACTAGTTGTCTCAAGTGCCAGCTACCCAGATAAACAATTTCTATTCTCCTTCACTCTGTAATTCTAGCTCTTCCTGTGTTTTTCTGTATCACATGTCATTTTACTCAAACACCATGACCCTTTCCCTGCAGCTCTGTCCTTGAAACTTCACAAGAGTACAGCCTGTCAGAGACGTCAGACACTCCAGTGTATAACTGCACATGTATAACTGATAGCACACAGAAAAAAAAAAAAATACTTTGCACCATTTAGTTTCATTGTCCTGGTATTGTGCATGCAGTCTCACTGTCCTGCGCTTGGTGGAAGTGAGTCATCATTAAGAAAATTTATATCACTTTTGCTTTTCTTGGTATGACAAGTCAAATCTGTTATGCAGGATCCAGGATCCATATTAAAACTCAGACCAGCACATCAACCTAAACTGTACTCAAGGCTACAGTTAGAACAAATAGGTGCCAGTTAGTTAGGTACAGAAATAAATGAATTCCAATAACAGTCCTGCATTAAATTATAGCTTCATGAAAGTATTTGTCTCAAATAACTGAGAAAGCTGTTGAATCAACTGTCATTTTGGAGGCTGTGGTATTGTGTCGACATGTTTCTATTGTTTAAAATATCACTAGACATTATTAGGCAGTTTTCTAGGAGGAGTAACAGAAACACTTTAAATTCAGGTTGACAGCATCACAAACTTTGTCCTCCAAAATGTTTAGATTCTGGGGCTCACAGCGTTTTGTTAAAACCTGTTATGACTAGGATAAAGGTCACATTTAGCTTTTGCTAGCACACTTGAGGTTCATCAACACATGAACCCCCTTTATCAGTGTCTCTCCATCACTCTTTACATTTCATTAAGTCATTCCCGTGGTAAGCTTGATACTGCAGACCATGACCCTTACATTCCAGTTTGTAGTGATACTTCTTTGTGTTCCCACATGAAAATAAAGTGAAATAACAGCGCTTTTCACAGACAAAAGCCTCAATTTGCTTTACAACAAAAGAGCTGGAAAAGAGCAATTTATAAAAACAAAATAAAACTGTAATTATGAGCTATGCCACGATAAACAAATGAAAAATTAAAACCAATACAAACGTAAAAAATAAAATAAAGCTTTAGCATACATCAGCCACAACAGTAAAACCACTGACAGGAGAAGTAAATAACACTGACTGTCATGTGACAATCCAATGTTCTGCTGGGAATCCTTTGGACCTGGCACGTTACTTAGACATGTACCACCCACCTGGACCAGACCAGGCACCTCCATCACCTTGAGTGATTCCTTAGGTAGGTGCATGCGACAGACAGTAAAACAAAGCACATTTGAGCTAAGTGAGCACACAAGTGACAGTGAGGGTGAAGAACATCAGCCATGTACACAGAAGCACAGCAGTATAATGCTCCCTACTTAACAGTGGAGATTTTAAAATGGATCTCGGATCTCACAAGTAAATGGTGCTCATATATAGTTTGCCAGTAAGTGAAAGAGAGCTGCCTCACTCAGTCATGAAAAAAGACATTACAGCAATCAATATGAGATGAGATAATGGCATGTGTAAGCATCTGTATAGCTTTACATTTAAAACTGTACCTCTTGATTTACTGATGTGTCTAGAGCGCCGCATAAAAATCTCAAAGACTGATGACAAATAAGCCCCTAAGTAAAGAAGGCCAGAATGAGCAGGCAGAGGAAAAGAGAGCAAAGACTTTTTTTTTTTTTATGTCATAGAAACACAACTTGTCTCACTTTCATCTGCAGAGATCATTGCCTGAGCTCATCTAGAACATTAACAAGAATCTTTGCCGCCGACCGTGTTTTTACAATCCATTGACTCCTTCTGTAATGTCAGAGAAAAAGGTTATCAAACAGAGGCGGAATACTTCACCTACGTAAAAAGGTTACAGTTTGGCGTCACTGATTTCACAGTTTGCAGAGATTCTGCCACAGTGAGGGATGCTATTTAAACTACATGCTGTATTTGCGTAACACTTCATTAGCCCACAAAAAGTTTTCATGGATTCCATCTGTGTATGACTGTACTTTTTTTTTTCACGCCATAAAATTACTCCCATTAGAGAAAAGCACAGATTTAATCAATAACAACAGTATTTAATTAAGGAGTTATTTTGCATATGCTGGTTCGCAGATTAATATGGTTAATTTTCTGCTAAACCACAGGGAAATTATTGATAAATGATTATTTATCCGGGCGATTTAGGTTGAAATGGTGTGTGTAGATTGTGCCTCTCATTTTCTATCGTGTTGATAGAGGAACAACCTGAAGCGCCACTGTAATCAAACGTCAGGTTTATAGGAACAAGACGTTATGAACCTAACGCTGTGGCAGCATGCTTTGAAAATGAACGCTTGTTAAAAATAGCAAGCCCCAAAAACCTGTAGAAGGTGGAGCAATGGAAATTTATTGTCAAGTGACAATTAGACGATCATTAATAGATTCAGACTGACAGATTCGGCTCTCAGCCTTCCCCAGTGTTCCCCAAATGTAAAACGGAACCTAATGGTGCCAGCTCAGATCTTGAGGAAGATATTTTTAGCATTAGCGGCATGAAAAAGCAGGACATTTGGAAATCAGTGGCTGTAGACTCAGATGAAGCAGAGCAGGCAGGGCGGCATGGTTTCAGTAAGAGAATAATAAGAGAAGCTACTTGATATCAAGGAATTCTGTACAGATAGCTCAGTGCTTCACACATATTTTGTCGCGTTTTAAGGCTTTTTTTTGTGTCATTTTAGGTGTTAATTGACATGCAAGATGCACACCAAAATCACAAAATGCATGTCAGTATGCAACATGACTTGGTGTTGTTCATGGGACTCTTACACTTGGTTACTCACAGGCTGTTAGATGACACCAGACATATGGTGTCACAAGGGAACACAGAGAGTGCTTATATGTGTATGAAACTGCATAAGAGGTCTTCCATTGCACAGGACAACTGTTTTAAAAATCTATCTGATCTAACAGAATCACAGTTTGCTGGTAAATTAGGGAAAAGCTGATGGTAAACATCACCCAACTTCATCAACATTAATTTGAAACACACCGCTAACTGGAAAGCAAACAAGATTGGCATCAAATCCCACACCAGGGAGAGAGCTGGCATTCAGTGAAGCACTGCAGGTGTTCAGCAGCTCTGTGGAGAACACAGCAGGGAGGTGGAAACAATCCCTCCACGGAGGAACAGGTCCAGTGGAGGCTGCACTCCTCTGCTTTGCGGCCATCACTGAAATGATTGTGCTGTAAAACATTATCATCTGGGCAAGGCTGTCTTGCATGATTGAGAGACAGGAAAGAAGAAATAGAGAGGGGCATTAGAAGGACACGTGAGACACTGCTTCAGTTAAAAATCAATGTGTTAGGATTTAAAAATACAAAAAAGGCAAAACATGAAGGACTGTCCATGTATAATCCCTCTCAGGGAACACATAAAAAATCAGGACTTGAGATGCTGGTCAAAAGTCCAAGTAACATTTTGAGCTCTCTATAAAATAAGGCAAATCTGAGGTCATCTGGTCAGCTGTTCCAGAGACTTTAACATTAAACATGAAAGAGGCCTCTCCGGATTTCACTCTAATCCCTAAAACAGACCTATGTGTGATGACCTGAGAGACCCGTTTGGCGCTCCACTTAAGCACTCCAAGCAGGTGTGAGAGGTGCTGTGGCGGGAAGCGTTTAGAGCTGTATAAACAAGCACCGGAGTCTTGGAGTCAACTCCAAAGTCTTAAAGAAGCTTATAAAGTGATCTGATAACGCTGACCCCCTTCTGACCTTCTGACTCATGGGAAATCTTGTGAAAAGGCACTGTGGTAATAGAACCGACCAGACTCTTGCTTCCAGCTGATTTGGATTTGGCCCCAGAAGCTGAGCAAAGGATTGAAGCAGAGGCACAGACGGAACCAATCACATGTAATCATTACTGGAGCTTGTAATGTTTGTTCAAGAGCTCTGGGCTTCATCGATGAATGTCCAGTTCCTAGAGCAGAGAGTGTTCAGTCACTGCAAAGCTAGAGCCTCTTTAGCCTTTTAGTGTTGGGCCAGCAGTCAAATAGTCACCCTTTTCTGGAAGCAACAGGGAGCCTCCCTGCCTTCAGCATAATATTGATCTCCAGAAAGGCCAACATGCTGTCAGATTAGATGATTTTTGCTTCTTTTCCCTTAAACCTCTGAAGATTTGAAATCAAAATAAATGTTGTAAAATACCCTAAGAGAAGAGTTAGTGCAAAAGGAGAAATTGTAGCAACAACTAAGTGTGTATACCACTGAGAGTCTCTTCTGTGCTGTGAAAGACAATAATTTGATACACAATTCCCTCCTCCATCACTCTCCACCTCTTTATAAACAATGTCAGAGAGCCTTTTTCCTCCACACAGGATTTGACAGGGTAGGACATGGGGCAATGTAAGAAATATCTGCATTTTACAAATGAAAATAAGAGGTTTTTTAAATAGATGAGCTCAAAATGCCACTCTATATGCTCAGCGTGCTCATACTGGTCTCATGAGCTAAAGCTAAGTCATTAAATGAGCCATAAAGGAATTGTCTATCACAGAGCTTGAGAGAATGAAGCTATTACAAATCAGTCTCAGCAATAGATGCCTCCCTGAAGGAGCCTATTCCAGCCCCACTGGGCGAGAGGCGGGCTACTCCACGGACAGGTCGCCAGTCTGTTACACTGCTAACATAGAAAGACAGACTATTCACACTCACATCCCCCCTACGGCCAATTTAGAATCACCAATTAACCTAACAAGCATGTCTTTGAACGGTGTGAGGAAGCTGGAGTACCTGGAGAGAACCCACGCAGGCAAGCAGAGAACCTGCAATCTCCACGCGGAAAGGCCTCAGGTCAAAGTCAGTGACATCCGTAATTGCTGTGCAAACCACATCTACTATACCACTGTGCGAACTGGCATGGAGTTTCAGAGCTGGTGTGTCTAGATTTTGGATGTGTGATCAAGTTTGGAGGCGTTGTTCTGCTGGCTGGATTTAAAATGGAAATGCTCATTGAGCACTAAATACATGGAATCTACCAGAACCCTGGGGTGGCAGCATTAGAGATGAAACCCTCCCTGAATGAAGAGTCTGCACCAGACTGACTGCACTCAGTCACACACTAATGTATGCAAACACAATACCTTTATTCCAAAATGTGCCTTTTTGCTCGAGCCCCATCGAGCCCACGTAGCATAGACAGCATCTTCCCCTGACATCATGCTCTGGCTAGGGTGCTAAAATGCTGCTGTTGGCAGGATTATGCACTGCTGTGTTCCAGTCTGCAACAAGACAATGTAGGGAACCTGGCAAGTTGTTTTAATTTTAGCACTTTTGGTTTGAACAGCAACAGAAACCACAACACAAGGGGACATTGGACCCAAAAACAACAGTCATATTTGACTATATACTGTAGTTACCATTAGATGCCAACTAACATTTACATTCAGCCACTTCTTGCTCACATTACCATCATTCTGTGTTACATAATATGATGAGAAATACATAAAATTAATAATTTATCAGTTTTGTCAAAGGAAAGTGATTGTAGTCTAGCAGCTTTTTGACCAGCTAACCATTATTTTGCCTCTGTGTATATAGAGCCTGCTGCTTTAATCACAAACTGTCTTATAACCATGTCTTATATATCACTTTAATCAAGACATTATATATTATTCATTTTATATTAATTAAACGCTGGTACGTAGCTCTGCACACATATCAAAGTTTCACAGAGAAGAGGAACGCCAAGTTATTGTAATGGTATTACCGCCCTTAATGTTCCCATCTAACCATTATATTTTCTCTTTGTTTACTTTTATCAAGAATAAAACACATTTCATCCACAGCACTTTGCAAGAACAGTTTCTCCTCAGAGGCTTTTGTCGAACGAAAAACTGTCACAATCAATTTTCATATTTCCAATTTTACTGTGTTTCTGTTATTTCAGTTCTTTTCTTCCTCCTACATTTGTTTTCTTTTCTTTTCCGCTCTGGGCAACCATGAAGGTCGATTGAGCTGCTTTCAGAAGTCGGAGGGAGAGCAGCATTTCTGAGACTACACACCACGGTGAAGCCGATGAGTTTCTGAAAAGACAAATGTTGCCGTTGTATCTGGGTTTTGACAAAAAAAAAAGAAAAAAAAAGACAGAGGCTGTTAGTCTTTTGAGGTGCGTGTTGGCTTTATTGCAGCAAACTGCAAATCCTCAAAGCTCTGATTCGACAAGAGGTTTGATAAACAACCGAATGTTTAAGTTAGGTTGAAGCAAAAGTCATGAGGACTGTCCAGAGTTCAGATCCTCATGAGACGAGGAGACATTCCTTTTGCTGTCGTCATTTGAAAATCTAAAATCTGTACTTCAGCTGTGCATTCATTGCCTCGTACACATTTCCATTCGAAGCGGTCACCATGTTGATGTGTGACGCTGCCTGAGTGCTTTTATGCGAGTGGATCATGCTTCATCCCTACGCCCAGTTTGTAACATCCAAACATACCTTGAGTATCTGCAGGTTTGGGTTTTTTTCCAGGCCCATTTTCCCTTGATGTTGGCTTCCAAATAGAAATGCAGCATCAAATTATTCAGAGTGGAGCCACTGAATCAGTCTATTTTCAAAATGATTACCTGAAAGGCTGAACAGGGAATGGCTGCACTCACAGAAAGACCTGCATTTATTTAAGAGAACAAACACTGGCTGAGACACTGCTTCAGAGTTAACGCTGTTCCAGCACACCTCCGTCATATTTGCTGCATTTGTACGTCCATGTGTGCACCCTGTTTGTCTGGTTACACTTGATTACATGAGATTTGCAGTATTTGCAGTGTCTAGGAGATAGTGAATGGGGTAATTCTGCATCGGTCAGTAGCAGAGCGCAGCAAACGAGAATGGCTTCTGTGGATTTCACACACACACAAAAACAACAACTTTGAAACAAGAGTAACATATTGTTTGTCACAGCTGAGCAGACGGATTTAACGTTAGGGCTTTCAGGCACCAGCGAGGACAGCCACAATTTATCAGTTAATTCGGTTATCCTTGGGAATTCAGTGTCAAACATCTGTACCCACTGAGTTAAAAAAATACTGTTAACAGCTGTGGCTAAACTTTCAGCACATTTAAGTGAGATGCTGCCTTTCATTTAGTTTTTTCGTCTGTATTGTGAAGTTGCCATGCAGCTACAACCACAGCCCAACTTGAGGTAATTTAGTTGAGCAAAGGTCACTGTCAGCTGAAGGCTCTCCTCTCATTTAGCAGTGTGCTTCAGCTGTAAATGTTCACACGTATGCTTAGAGAATTAGTTTCCAAGGTGTTGTGGAGCCTGCCACTGCCGTTCAGCTCTCTCTCCTCATAGACCGACTCAGGGCCACAATGCCCTCTCGTCATTTTAAACCTTCATTACTGCCCGTGCCAGTTTCGCATCTTATCTTTGGGACAGATTACAACTTTATTTTTTGCTCCCCCACTGTTTCCATCCTGACCTCTCCTGGTGCGACAGGCTGCTCCTTGTACTTGGCCATAGCTACAGGCTGTTAACGGTCGTCTCTTGGCTCAGTGGTGGACATTTTTATGGCAGGCAGCTGAATAACCTCTGGCAATATTGAAGTATTGAAGTGTGTGACTATGCAGATATCTGACTTTGGCAGTGGCTCAAACAAATATAGAAGAATACCTATTCACCCATCTTTAAAGACTGTCAGCATTGATGTACCCAGAGCTCATGTCCAATTACTGCAGATTAGGACAGTGAAGATCACTTCACATTTAACAAAATCTTATTTAAAGTCATGACTAAAATCGAGGAAAGCAAACCTTCTAGATATTATAAAAAATAGCTAATCCAACGACAAAACACTCACCACCGAAATTAGAGGGGAGATGGCTCTTTCTCTCACACCAACCAATTCAATTTTCTCTTCTGTCTTGATTTCTACCATCTTGTTCTTCCAACTTTGTTGTTTTTCACGGATGACTGTGACCTTCTGGTGTCCAATAAAAGGAGCCAAAATTAAGAGGCAGCAGACGGCTCACACCGAGACCTTTATCCATTTATTCTGCACCATGGTTTTTATACACACACACACAGGTGTCACAGTATATTTTTTATTTGACAAAAAACTATGAATATAGTAAACCATGTTAGACTGGAATCAACGCCTTGCGGTTGTATGCTTCCACCAACCATCCAGCTGTGGTTTGCCGGTGCACAGTATATCTATAACTACTATAGACAGAGACAAAGAAAGAGAGAAGCCAAACTCCCTATCATGGGCTGACATGTTAGGCCAATAAAGCCGACTCTGACAGAACACAAAGTTATAGGAATAGTGGACAATGCAAATATGAATGTTGCTGCTTAAAAGCTACAGTTCCAACACATGAATGCTTCACACACATCTCCAGCACTGCAGAAGATTTAGTAAATGGCCAAAAGACAGAAACCAAGGGTTTGTCATCAGCTCATTATCTGATCAAATGCGAAATATGATTACAATCTCCTCTTGTGTTTCTGAATTGATGTGTTGAATAATAACCAGGAATCTTTTTTTTTTTTTCACTGAGCAATATCTCAGTGATGCTGACCTTTGACCTTTTGGATCAGCTCCAAGCACAGGTGAGAACGCCCCCCCAGATGCATTGAGTTCCAATTGCTTAGACACCATTTGGAGGTGTTGTAGCCAACATACAGTAGGACCAAATTCTTCAGAAGTGTGAACACACAGTGCACCCTGGCCACACTGACTGACTAAATAAACAGACTTCCTGCTGTGACGCCTACACAACTGACCTTGAGTTTTTCCTCTTTCATTTAAGAACAAAATACTGTAAATGTTTCATCAGTGGGTAGTGGGTGATAAAATGAATATGAGAAATTCTGTCATAACAACGGCATTCATCAAAGTAAGCAAAGTAGCCACGTGGATTTAAGGATCATATTTCAATACTGTATTTCTCCCTACTGTAAAGGTCTAATCTGCCATGTCAAAATATCCCTCCAAAATCTACGTGTAGATAGATAGATAGATAGATAGATAGATAGATAGATAGATAGATAGATAGATAGATAGATAGATAGATAGATAGATAGATAGATGCGTGATACAAGTGTGTATAACCATTGATGTGAGGCTCAGCTATAAGAAATAAAGTGAAGAATTAACAGATGAAAGTATTTTAAAAAGTGTGCGAATCCGTGTTAATTATTGATGCGTTCATGCTGATGTATAAGGAGCCGTGTGTGATTAAGCCACATCTTTCCTCCATCTCCACTGTCTTTATTTCCCTTTATTACCAGAGATTACAGTACATTTGGAAACTTTGAGGGTTACAATCTGAGTTTTGTGCAGGTCTAACTAACGTCAGAGGGGAGATCAATAAATAAGAACTTAACCTGTGGAGCCAAAGTCATGACGCAAACACATAAAACAACAGGGTTCTCGGTTCTGGAGCAGCAGTAGTGATCCATTATAAACAACCACTGTTACAATATTCTATAGCACCCCAGATGATGTCGGTGTTTAATGCCAGGTATCTGGACACATGTATCTAAAGCTGGTCAGTGGTGATCAGATAGCCCGGATGGGCTCTGAATGCAAGATCTGAAAAGGTCCTAAGATGCAACCAAGAGGTCACTTGTAAGGCTGGTCAGTGCGCTTCCTAATGCCAGGTGTGACTGGACACAAATTGAGCTGTTCACTACTGACTGAATCACCCTAGACATGTTATTGCTAGGCATGAACGTGCAATGTGGAGGGTTTCTCTTGCTTTCATCAAAAACACAGCTGTCTAGCCAGATTTGTTAGTTCTCTGGCCCTGGAGTGAGTGTTCCTGTGGAGCTCCATACTACATCTGTTGTCGTGGTCTCATCAGGCCTGCCCGTCTCCATGGAACCTGCTTGTTATCCACTCCCTACCTGAATGAACACTCTCCAACCTGCCTTATGATTCCTCTTACATTTTCAAACTGTCATGTAACATCATTAGTTTGAATCATAGCATCCCACTTGTATGCTTAGTCAGCTATGTGTATGTTTATCTGGCTGTTCTCTTTCTCTGCTTGTACCCGGCTGGCCTTAGGCCAGTAGGGTCCCTCCATATGAGCTGGTTCTGCTCAAGGTTTCTTCCTGTTAAAGGGGAGTTTTTCCTGCCACCGTCGCCTTCAGGCTTGCTCTGGGGGTTTCAGGCCGGGTCTTGTAAAGCGTCTTGAGACGATTTGTATTGTTATTGACGCTATATAAATAAAACTGAATTGAATTGAATTGAATTGAATTGAATCACCCTAGACAACATTTATAAGTGAAGGTAATTATTTTGAATGATTTAGAGCATGAGAAGTACGATTTAGGATTTAAGTCATGTAAGCTGCTACACTGGAAAAGATGGGAATTTGATATTTGGTTCACTAATTCCATATATAGCATCCTATACTGTGACTCTCTGGACTACCTGTGATGTTCAGTTTGGGAGTAGAGTAGAGTAGTAAAATGCCTTTTGCTGCAGCCTCTGTAGTAACACTGTAGAAAACAGGCATCAAATTGGACCATGACTCCTTCTCTGTGAAAAGTACAGCCTGTTTGAAAAACCTAATAATGTCTTGACACATGGTTTTACCTACATCACTAAGCCTCTAAGATGGAGGGCAAGATGGCCACAAACAAACAGGATGTAGTGGGCAACAAAAACAACAAACGCAATCCCGCTGTCAGGCACAGCGCACAAACACGGACAACAACAGCTGCAAGTGCTCCATCTCTCTCTGTCTTACATTATTCCATTACACCGTGAACAAATCCAGTTTTAAGCTCGGAAATTCAAATCAATCTACAGCATTTGTGATAATGTGAAACTCAGCACAAACACAAGCACAGCGGTGAGCGGTCTATCAGCAGGTGATGTAGTTCTGTGTCCCTCTCCCGGCTTCCAACTGTGTTTCTGTTAACCTCTTTGTGCATCAGATCCAGTCGCAAAGTCTCTCGTGACAACATGGCCAAATCCACAACACAGCCAGCATGACCTTTATCATTACTGCGGCAGACCCTGTCCACATCTGTGGCTCGGCAGTGTGTGTGGGAAAGGGAGAGGGGGAGAGGGGAGAGGGGAGGGGGAGAGAGAGAGAGAAAGCGGGTGTTTTTTGTTTTTTTACGTGAGTCTAATTAAAGTTTCATTCAGTGTAGAGTACTACAGAACAATTCATGTACACAACACCAAGCATTATTTACAAGCTCTCTGGCAGCAGAGAGGAAAGGCACAGACACAGAAAGCTCCATCAATGCTGCATGAAAAACACTCAGTGAAAGTTTCACCATCACTTTTTTGTTGGTGTTCATTAATGACGCCCCTCTGTTATTGGTCTTTATTTCAATCTGAGGCAATTTCCTCAATTACAATTCACAGGCTCCCGATTCAGTTCGATTCACCATCAACTTATTTAAAGGTATTCCAATATTGAAACAATTACACTCAAAACTGCAAGCTGCTGGTTGCTGGTTCCAGAGATCTGTGGTATTTTCCTTTTAGTTGACACATGTTGCCTTTGCTTTGCGTCTCTGTCATCCTACACGTCGTGGACCGCCCTCTCCCGTGGACTTATCTCGTTGCGTGGTGCCACGGGACTTGTCAGGCAAAACCTTTTTCTTTTTTTAAATTGATCCGGGGATTTTATGTTTTTTTTTTTTTTTTTTTACACATAGCCATGCTGTGTAGACATCACAAATAACCTTGTCTTCATCATCCACTGATGCAAAGAAGACAGAGGTGAACCTTGAGTTTTCTTAAATACAGTGACACTGATTGACTTCCTCTAAGTGCTGCTGAACTGGACCTGCTGTTTAAATCAACTGTCAAACGGATTTGTTTTAGACCAATCAGAGCCGTAGCATGAGCTGCCTGGAACAGTCAGACTGAAAGACTCTTGCAGCAGCTCAGAGGAAATGAAGGGAGGTTGGACTGAGAAATAAGAGCTCCTGGAGGAGTTCATCTGTTTGTTCAAGAGGCTTTAACTCTACTGGTAGTTTATAATAAGGTCAAAGGTCATTCTGGAGGGTGATGACCCTTCAAAGTGGGAGATGATGAAAGTGTTACAGAGCTGGAGAAAGACGTCACTAGAGGGATCATTACTTACTTGCTGTGAGAAGAGAAAAAGTTTAGTCTGACAGAGTGATGTGAAGAACTGACACTGGCAACTGGAAGAATAGGACATATCATACCACATAACCAGGTTGTAATAAGGAGACTCTCAACTAATCAGCAAGGAGAAAAGGCTGGAAAAGGTTTTAGCTTCACTGCCATCAAGTGTTACAAGGCTTCAAGGTAACATTCCCACAGAATTATTTTCCACTTTGCAGTGTTAGTCGTTAAACCGATGTTTTGAAAAATCTAATCATGACTTTGATTACAGCAGTTGTTCCGTAAGCTGCTATTATGTCTGATGGTGCCTCCATATTCAATCTATTCCAGCGCAGAAAATAAATAATCCTTCATTGCTTTGCAGTGACAGGGGAGCGGAAAACAACAAGCCAACAACAAAGTACATGTCACTCAATTACACTGTGTTCACAAGGTTATTACAGCAGATCATTATTATTCAAACACACAAACGCTGATGTTCTCTTCACTGGCCACCATTGGTTTTGACTATCAAAACACAATAACAATAGCTTGGATTTTTCAAGCTCCCTTCAAGAGGTCAGCTTTTATTTCAGCAAACATTCAGCTATGGAAACCTTTCACACAACAGGTTGCGAGAACGCACGAGTGCGATGAATGACATTAATCAATTGTGTATGAATTCAGAGTTCTAGTGTTATGCAGGGATATTATCATAGCTTACTGGGGCAGTTAAACAGAACTGAGCCATTGTTTCTGACAATGTGTAATGGTGAAAAAAAAAAGTCTTTCTGTGCCACTCTTACAAGCCGGCCCTTTTCTTATCCTGCTTTGAGTTTCACATTTCATTTATCATTCAGCCCTGTTTGTCGTCCTTGTAAACAACATGACAACAAAGGAGGACACTGTGTGTTCAGTCTTTGTAGCTCGAACATCTGATAGGGGGTTCTCTTTATCTCTGAGTGTCTGGCAAGGATATTCCTATCCAACAGCTGTGAAATTGTGTGTGTGGCGTCGGGGTCGAGAAGTTATCTGAGTAGTTACAACCGGGGTTGCTGATAAACCGCCCTTCATTGTCTCTGTTGTCCTGTCAAGTCAAACCTGATAATCTGCAACAGTGACAGTGAAGTAACCACAGCGCGCAGTGGATGTGTGGATGAAATTTTAAGTGAGCATGGCCTGTCCAGTGATGAGGCACAACAGGTTTTACAACATCAGCAACAACTGCATGGAGTGTCCAAAAAAGGTTCAAAAAGCCAACTGGACTGTAGTTTTTTTGAGAAGACGTTTCCCACTCATCTGAGTAGCTTCTTAAGTTCTAAGGGACTGGTGGGAAGTCTGAGGTTTAAATAGAAAAAGGAAAAGTTCCTATTTAAACCCTTAGAACTGAAGAAGCTACTTGGATGACCATGATCTGGATGACTGAGAACCCTCACAGACAACTGCGTGGAGTAGATGACAAAAATAAAACCAAAGCCACTTTGACTTTAAGTCTGAGATGAACGGCAGCCATCACTGTTGGGTCGGCCTGTCGATCAGATGATGCCACACCGAGATGAGCTAAACCAAATGTGTGACATAAAGTATGTCTGTTCATGTACAAATCAGTTGAATTCACCAAAAGGTGTTTATGGAGATTATTGATCTTATCTGACAACCAATGGTGGGCTCACCCATTGCTGTGTGAGTGTCTCTGACAAAAGAGAAAAACAGATAGACACACACCTCAAACACCTTTCATGAGTGGAAACGTCAATGGCTGCATATTTCAAACACACAGCCCTTTTGTTCAAACACAGTGAGCAAAGATAATACATTTCTGCATGGCGTCCACAGGGGACACAATGAACCAACTATTCTGTTCTCGCACACAACATTTATATTTACTCAAATGTCAGTGACTATGATGCTGTTGCATCCAAATGTATTGTTTCAGTAAAAAGCAGTATGCTGTAAGTGGGACTTAATGATTTTGTTGCTTTGCATTGTTTAGGAATGTCTCCATGTCGCACATGTCCAGACAACTCAGGTCATCATAGGCTTTGGGTCAAAGATGAGTTCAGCACTGAGAAAGGTAAGAGGGCTTATACTAAAAAGTCTGAGGATGTCGTTTGCCATATGAATTTGTACTGCTTTTGATTTGTTCTCTCTTGATTACAGGTTACCGTGCAACCCCTTTTCTGCCAATCAAATCAATGCGCATTATTCCAAGAAGCCATACCTGCAACAAATGCTGGGTGCCGGGCAGAAATTTAACAGTTTTTTGGGATTACTTTAAAGTATACAACAAAAATGTTGCTCATAGTCTCTGATAAATTTTGTGTCAGAAAATGGACTTGGGCCTTCTGAAGGTGCCCTGTGGTGTTTGGCAGCAGACTGTTGTTAGTGGGGGCCTTTAGGTCCTACGGGTTGAGAGGAGGGGCCTCTGTGGATCAGGCTTGTTCCAGTGCATCCCACAGATACTTGATCAGTATGTGATCTAGCAAATTTGTATACCAGGTCAACACCTTGTGTTGTTTTTCAGGTTTTTTTGAGTTCTCACTAGAGCACGGTTGACTCTCAAGACGACATGGAAGCTACACAAGTTCAAACTCACAGCAGTACTCTGCATCTAGGAAGATCCTGCAGTTGGTGGGAATTGCGCAAGTTGCGCAGATATCAACTCCTTTCCCACCACTGCTGGATTTCCTCTATCTGACACTGGGACATCTGGAGCACCGTTGATGAATGGACGAGTAGGAAGACCACCAACTACCGTCGTAACCCGGATTCAGCTCCCAAGAAGAATTTTTCTGGTATGTTGGCAATGCATAAAAATCACAGGTACCAACTTCTTGCTCACTACCGAAGAATTTCTGATCGTACTGATGATGTATCCACGACACAAGATGATGCTGGAACATCACAGAGCAAAGACTCTGGCAGCACCAACCCTACTGCACCAGAGATGGAGGTCAGCACCACCACTGGAGCAGTGCAAATACTGACCAGCACCACCACTGTAGAGATGCCAGAGATGGAGGTCAGCTGCACCACCACTGAACCGCTGGTAGAAGAGGAGAGAAGAACTACTACTTCACACCATCGAAGATACACTGGTTCTCTTCTCAACAAGGATTCCTCTGGTATGTGGGCATTCCGTAAACATAGCAGGTATCGAGAGTTTGGTTATGTTATGTTGTTTATGCCATCTGAATAACTGTTAATATGTTACGTTAACATACCAGACACCTATTCAGCTTGCTGCTCTCTATTCTACTGTTTTTGCTATAACTTGCCTTTCAAGATGAAATGTCTATTCTTGGTCTCTGATTTTATAAAACAAATTTCCCCCAAAAAATGCAACTTATGGTCCAGTGCGAGAATGTTTTTTTCTTCTTCATTATGCATGTTTTAGTTGGTGCGACACAGCGATTTATAGTCCGGAAAATACAGTAATTAAAACTATGATAAAGGCTAATCTTTTGATGGGAGGGTTGGGAATAGAGTACTGCTGCTCCATTTTCTATAAATAAGTGTGAAAAATATCGATTTTGTGATTATGAAAGTGAGGGAGGTGGGTTTCTTAAAACAATCACGCACAATCATCCCACATAATTACTTGAGATATTTCAGCATATGCATAGTTTCACAAACTGCCCTTTCATAACAAATGGACGAATCACAAAATTCTTTTCCTAAATTAAGTGACAACTCTTTTAACCTTCCAGTATGCCGTTGGAGAATGAAAAGAAAATATGTTAAAATATTTTTTTTTTTTTTAATCAAAATGTATTTTCTGTCTGTAAACAAATATGAGAACAAACATTATGTGCATAACGTTAGGCAGGTGTGAAGAAGCACAGAGCATTGGCACAGGCATGTAATACAAGTGTAATCTGAAATAATTCAATTTAAAAGAAAAAGGTAAAAGCATGGTGTTGATGACTAAGAGTGCAGGACTAACTAGTATGACTGTCACCTCAGAAGGATTTCATGCATTAGATTCAAATCTTGTCAGTAGTTGATTCAACTACCCTACCCTAACTTAGTCAATAGCATACAACAGATAAAAAGTGAGAGTGTTATAGTCCCCAGCTGTTGCCCTGGGACTAACCCACTGTGGGCCCTGCATGTAGTGTGAATTTTGGGTCATGTATGAGCTACACATGGGCCGTATATGGCAGAGTGGTGTATCCAGTAGATTACTGTGGACAAGCCAAACGCTTACTGGAAACTCACCTAGAGATACAGTACACTAATGGGCATAGTACATGCCTACATTTCCGGCCTTTTTGCTGATGAAATTTAGCTAGATGCTAAGCTGGAATAAATACAGTATTTATTGATTAGTTGGTGTCCACAAACATGCAAAAAACATGTACCAGCAATTATTAAACCGCTTATTTTATCATTTTACAGTATATGCATCTTTTAAACACTGAGTAAAGCTACTTCTCATCTTTGAGGAACGGTGAAGACATGTACTCTGAAGTGTCATTGCTATGGGGTGGTGGGGGTGCCTGGTCTGGTCTAGGTGGGTGGTACGTGTCTAAGTAGCCACATGACTGCCAGGTCCATAGGTTTCATTGACAGGACATTGCAGTGTCACAAGATGATCAATGTTATTTCCTTCACCTGTCAGTAGTTTCAATGTTGTGGCTGATTGGTGTAAATCTTGTTCGTCACTGGTGATAATGCTGTCAACATTTAAATGGCCAGTCTCAAACCTAAGGAAACACATACAAGTAATTTAGTGTAGCTGCAATAAAACACCTCCCGCCCAACTGTATTATTTATATGTGTTTAAGATGTAATTTAGCAGCATAGTTCGCTGTGGGTGGGTCCAGCAGGTCATATATTTACACTTGATCTCTGTTCATGAAAAATGAATAGCTTGCAAGCTAACAGACACACAGGTGAGCCTCCATTCATCAACCTCTGGCTAAAATGTTCATTAAATATTAACTTTAAGGGGCTCATTATGTTGTGATATTTTCACAGAAGCCAATGAGACAACCTCACTGCTTTAAACAGTTTAAAACATTTGTGGGAAAAAGGCAATCAGATTGCTAACATCACTAACAAAACATTTCACAAGGTTACTTATTATCTTTAATGAACTACATTTTAAATGCAACCTTTGCTTCATAACCACTGCTTTGTGATAAATGATATAATTGTGTGATGCAGAGAGATTAGCGCTGCAGTGGCTTGTGATATGGAACATCATATCACAAGCCACACATGGAAATACTCCAGTAAACAATGTGCACCAACACACACAATGTAACATCTTATAGAACTTATTCATAAAACTCTACATATCCCTGTACATTATGATTTTCCATACAATATATGCTACAGTACATACAACCTTCCAATAGGACCAATCACACTGATCTGGGTTTACCATGGACACTATAAACTTAGGTATGGCTAACTCTTGGCATTCACTCTGATGTATGTGCAATTCCAATCACCCACGTACCCAGACCTTTGCTCTCTTTTTGCCGATAAGACTGACACCCTCCAAATGAGACAGAAAGATGGATTTTTCACTGCTGTGGGCTTCAATTACATATAAAGTGAAGCTTGAGATGCAGAGAGTGAAGCCCTAAATTATTTTTTGCCATGGTCAATTCCTGTTTTAATGAAATGTCTGTCACCTTGGGAAATGCTACTCAATACAGGTCTATCTGATAGTTCTTGACATTTGTAATTTGTAAGAAATATAATAAGTTGCCTATTTATTTAAAGAATTATACACATCCAAGTCATTTAGTATCATAAGTTTAGCAAATGTCAAATGCATTTGTCTTCAGACTGTGTGTGTGCATGTGTGTGTGTTTGTGAAGAAAGTGGATTAGCATATGATGATATGTACACAATAGCATGCAGAAGTAATCCCCAACATTTGCTTGGAGGCATTGGATTTGCGTTCGTCTGGACCCAGACAACCCCTCCAGCTTATACACTGACAGGGAAAGTTGTCATTGCATTGAGAATAATAATACAGACGACCTGTGGACATTGTACTGCTCATGAACAACAGTAAGGCTGACAAAGGGTGATAAGCTGTAAACTGCCAAACGTCACACATACTGTATCTACATGTAGTTACTGGCACGTTAATAAAGATGCGCTCACTCTTTCACTGAGTCACTTTTTCTTTTCATAAGTAATATTAATTTATAACTAAAGCCGATTTGATGACAGGGTTGCTCTCATAATAAATCTCCTGCCTGAGACACTTTATCTTCACAGCTTTGTATACCTATTTAAATGCAAATTCCCAGTGGCCGAGTTGAGGATTTGTTACAGAAATGCCCTTTAACACTTAATAAACAAAAATCACAAAGACAGGAAAAAAGAATGAAGATCTGAACTCCTGAATCTCTTTTCGGTCTTTACTTTTTTTTTACTTTGACTATGGATGGTTATTGATTGCCTTTAAATTTCTCATTAGATGTGGAAGTAAATGAAACGATTGGGGACAGAAGCCATTGCTAGTCACAGACAAATAACACCTGTAGATGGAGAAAACCAATTTCACAGCGAAGAGCAGATAAGCAAGTCCAGAGAAAACATTTGTCCCTTTCTTGTTCAGTGAGCCTCAAAGCCCCTGCTGACCATTTTCATTCAACTTAATGCAACAATTTACCAGGAAGGGAGCAGCTGTGAAGAGGAAATCAAGATGGACGCACTTGAAGTAAGCGGGAAAATCGATCCAGTATTCTATACCTACGCACTAACAAACTTTTTCAGCTGCTCTATTTCACAGTAGCTACAGTGTAAATTCACAACTTTGTACTTGCTGCATCTTAAGGCACAGACACGCAGAGCTGACATCAAACGGCCAGCGGTGACAAAGGTGTGTGGTGTCGCCTCACATCACCTGTGTGTGGGCCAGGAAGTTGCACCTGAACACTCCACAATGACCAAAGCTTGAAGCAGCAAATAACTCCCCATTCCAGCAGGTTTAAATAGTTTGTATTCATCATTTAAAAAGCACTGGGACTAGCTGAGAAGAGTCTTCTGTGTGAGCCTTCTTTTCAATTTGTTGTTGCATTATTACTAATCTGATGCAGTTCGAATGAGACACAAGCAAAGTTTTGAGTAAATGGTATAGCTACTTTACTTGAACAGTAAAAACCATTTGTTTGTAATGTGACAGTGTCTAGTCCTGCTGTTAATTACCACATCTTAGCCATCGTAGCTGTAGTTCCCTCCCTGAGAGATTTTGTCGGAACCATCACTGCAGGTTCAACTATTTCCAACAATGAGCAACACACCACAAATGTTAACAGCCAGCCAGGGGTCTCATTAACCAAATATTTTTCGTCATTGACCATTAGATGACCGAAGAATCTGTCATTTTGAAAGATTGTAATTCATACTCCCGACCACTTGGTGGCGAGTGACTTTATTAATTGGCTCTTGTCTTTAATTGCAGTTTGCGTTCCAAACATTGCGGAAGTTTTGTCAGTGCACGATTTCCTGGTACACCAATTACACTGATCCACATCAGAGGTCGGCTAACCATAGACATATATAGACATATACTGTATATACATATATACATATATATGTCTATGTGGCTAATGGCTACCAAAAGAATTTGCATACCACCGAAGAGCAATTTGCGCTAGCAGTCCCGGTCCGAGTACGGACAAGATGTGTCGACAGCCCATACTTTTTCTTTTGTAACCATTTATAGTCAATACTGTTCTAAAAAAAATTACTTAAAGTTAATGAAAATCGCATGCAAATTAAATGCTATTGAATATGTCTTTATTACTTTATTATCATTTAAAAAAAAAAAAAAAATAATTAAGTGACCGGATATTTATGACCCTGGTAGTCAATGGCAGCCAGCCATCAGCTTGGTGTGTCACAGCCCCTGTGTGTTTAGGTGACACATAAAAGCATCTCAATAAATTTCTATGAATCATGTTTCACCAGCAGAAGTTCTATAAAACACATTAATCAGGCGCATATTCACAACTCTAATCAAAACCTAACCTTGTAGCTACTAGTACTAGCACAACATGAATACTAAATGTCTGCTGTTGCACATATTGATGGTGATAACCTTTAGTTTCTAGCTTCATCTTTAAACTCAAATTCAAGCCACAAAATAGTCTGTTTTCTAAATGTGTTAAAAGGATACAGGTCTGCACCCAAACATCCAAACATTAGCGTTTCTTTATGAATAGTTTCATTTGATTTATCCATGTTGTTCCTAAAGAAATGATTTAGCACTTCAGACTTCTCCCTCAGGAAAGGTGGAATTAAATATAAACCCGACTCCCTTAACAACAGAAATTATTACTTTGCTCTCCTCCCTGTGAAAGGTTTCTCTTCGTGTTTAATGCCTCCGACCTTAGGTAAACAAATCTCTACAGAGACAGGACTGTCAGAAAGCGTGCCCTGCAAATGTGTGAACACTGTGTAGGCATTAAAACAAACAGGAGTGTGAAGATATCTTGCCACAGTTTGCCAAGTAGGTTGCAGAGATGGGAACGGAACATCACAAGATAAAGTAAACTTGCCGTGAAAAAACTTAGAAGATTAAACTTCCTCCATTCAGAAAGCCTGTACGTAACACATTTCTGTTCCACTGCAAAAGATTAACGCTAATTTGTTAGCATCACTGGACTAATTGCTGTAATTGGTGGTACAGACGGGGGCATGAAATATCACTATGAGTCTAGACACACCTATTCATTAAGGTTTTCCCCCCCTACTATGCAGAAAAAAATCTCAATGTTTTTCATAGATTTAGATTTGCTGTGTGTAATAAGCAACACACGTGTAAATAAAGAAAAATGTGTTATTCTTAGAGAGCACACTTTTCATTCTCTTAACCAGTTTCATGAGTTTTACACTGGGGACTTTTCCCAATGTTCCCGGAGAAGAAAGAAAGCCCTCACAGAGAGCCTGGGTGTTTGGACTGCAAATCATGTCACTGGAACATGTTGTGAATTATTACTGTTGAACTGTTGTAATGAAGAATTCTCTATAGTGCCTCCAGCAAAGCCCCACCATGCCCTCACAGCTCCACACCTCACACTCACGTTCTGTCAGACTCTCACAAACACCACAGCTGCAACCAAAACTCTTAAATCTGGACTCATCAGACCACAGTCCATGCTGCTGCAGGTAAGGCTCCTCTCAATACAGGTTGGCCCTAGCATGCATGAATCAGACTGGGTCTACCACTTGAGCTCTGGGGGTGGGCTCTGATCTGAGGTGCATGCAGCTGGTGATTTCTGAGGATGTTAATTCCAATAAACCTGTCCTCAGCAGCAGAGGGTAGTCCTCACAAGAACACATCATGGTTTCTGTTTCTGCACTTGAAGAATGTCTCATCTTTACTGACATTTTCTGATTGGGCTTACTTTCATGTCAAGCAATAATGAATTGTTTGTCTTTATATTGTTGAGCAGTTCCTGTCATATAATGCACTACTACAGTAGATATGTAGGGTTACCTCAACACAACTCAACCAATGCAATAAATACCAAGCTATGTTAAATGGTCCCCAAAACTGTCATTAGGACAAATATAACAGCATTATTTACAGTAAACAGGATCGTGCTTGGCTGGTGCTGAAGTCTGCTTCATAGAGGTATCCCAAGAAGGAATTAAATAAAAATAAAAAAAACTCATCCTGCATCTGTGTATCAGAGCCTGCTGTACCCACACAAGGGGGCTCTGCTGATCTCTGTGACTCATTTGTCAAGTTAATTAACACCTTTATCTAAAAGTACCTCGGCTAATTATGAAGCATTGTGTCTGGTTCATTTAAAGGTCTTCGATTTATCACCGTCACTGTGCTGCTAAGAATAAGAGGAAATAAAGACTGAACATTTAAAATGGATCTTCTTTTCAAGTAAAAGTAAAGCAAATGTATAGGATTTCTTTTTTCTCCAAACCTCTTCATCACGTGGCTATCAGGCATCCTCAATGATTCCGTTCAGACATTTGTGAATTATCTTTTCTGTTTGTCTGACTGAAATAGACTTGGCAGGTATTAATACAATCATTTTTAGGAGCACCTGATTAACAGATGATGGTTGGTCCAAGGGTTCAAAGCAAACTACCTTCTGATAGAAAACCCCGGCTTATAACTCATCATTTTTATTCCATCATCCTTCTCTCTCCACATCTTTCAACAATCCTTGAGGTGTGGAGAAAATACAAAGAGAGTGAGAGACTGTAGTTCAGATAAATAAATACTATACATGAATAATAGATAACCTGTGGAAAGAGGTTTATCTGTATCGCTCTTCCATAATCAGACATTTCTCTTTATTCCCTGGTGGGAGGCTCAGTAGCAAAGCAGCGGAATCAATGAGCAAGATTTCTTTTCTTTCTGTAAATGCCAGGTCCATATCAGTGAGGCTGTAGGTCAGGCCCGTTGAACACAGTGTTGAATGAACCAACTGTGGAGGTTTTCACGCGGCTGCTGACTGGAAGAAGCAGATTAACTGGAGAGGTTGTTCATGTTATTCATGAGCTTCAGCTACAGGCTGATTATTTCAGTTTCCCACAACCCCTGGCACTCAACTAGAATGACGTGGTTTCGTGTTCATATTGCCGTCACCTTATTACCATAGGAAGATTTAACGACTTATCTCAACTCTTGCATATCTCCTTTGTTGTCTCTCGAAATGCAAAGTGTCAGCAATCAACCCGTGGTACATTCTGCTGTGTAAGGTATTTGTATGTATTTGTTAGGGTCGACAAAGGAATAAAAGAATGAGGGAAAAAGGGGGTGGGAGGGGAGCTGTGCTTTGAACCTCTGGGCTCAATTAATCTGTATTGTTTGTTACCACCTCAGTAAAAGCAACTGCTATGTGAGTAGAGGAAATGTGTAGAGCAGAAATTACAAAAGAATGTAATTTGTTATGCACATCAGCCCATTCAGGAGATTTAAGTGTCAGCGTACTGCCATCAGAAACGTGGCAACAAGTAGTAATCACAATTAAGGAATAACACACCTAATGGACTGTTGTAGTTTTTGTGAATAAAACCTAAAAAATAATAATGGAACCGATTTCTCAGGGAACTGACTTTGAATTCATCAACTGTGGTATTTTGTTGGGCCACATCAGTGTTGTTGTGTACAGTATGCGTCAGGAAAGGTCGTCCTTTTAACATCGCACAGTGCTACATTATGTTCTCTGCCACACATTCAAACCATTACAATTCTAAAACCTTGCACTTTGCTTAACTTTTGAAATTCCTCCAGAAGCGACAGACATCTGTAACCTGGTGATCTGTATAGAAAATTTGAGCAAGTACAGACAAACTAGATCAGCAGATTCGGGACTCCACCTGAACTCACAAAGTCCTCCATGAGGTTTAATACGTTAACATGGTGACATGCAGAGATTATCCATAGTGGCACATGCAAGGAAGCTTCAGTACAACATGAACAGCAAAGACACGCAAAAACAACAACTACTGCAATCAAGTGTCCATTGTGTTACATAAATACATTTCTGTTTTAGTGTGCTCAGGGAATGCCATTCAGCGCAATAAGAAGATAAATGTCACAGCAATATTTATTCAAATCTGATGTTTCAGTTCAATTCAATTTCACTGTAAACAAAACAATCAAATTTGCCATAAGATGAATAGGAACCCAGAGGCTGAAACCATGACGAGGCGAGGCTGTCAAGGAAAAACTGCCCCATGTGAGCAGAACCCAGCTCATATGGGGAGGACATCCATAAAAAAGGAGAGAGAAATGGGACCAAAGCCAAAGGGAGGAAAGGGGGAGAAAGCAAGTACATAAATGCATACATGCATCTGGATGAAGCACATAGGCAGCATATGTTACGTGATGCTACGTATGTGATAAAGGACTCAGTGACTCATGGAGACTGAAAGACTGATGATGGATAACAAGGATGGTCAGAGCCATCAAGGATTCACCTCAGAGCAGCTTAGTGAGCTTATAATATAACTGTTTAAAGCAAGCAGTGAATATGGCTGTTGCACGTGTCAAGCCGGGCATGAAGTAGAAGCAGAAAATGATCCACGACAGTTTGGTAGGAACGGGTAACACTGGGCAGGTGTCAGATCACATCTGCTCTGGAGCCAGATATAATCACAGAAAGGCATATTTTTAAACCAACAAGAAAATACAGTTAGGTCCATACAGAGCATTGTGCTACTCTTATTACTGGACGCAGCGGGGCAGCATCACTGCTTACAGGGACATGGAACTGATGAGCTGGTCTCCCGCCCACATTGTGATTCATTAACACAAAAACATGTCCACACACACACACACACACACACTGAGACACCTACGGGGTAAAATCAAACAAAGCTCTTAATCCACTGGCTTCCAAAGAGTTGACGAAGGTCAACATGGAAAATGAAGGAGGAGGTTCCAAAATCAGCAAACACACAAAGCATTCCTCTTCTACAGCGCACACGTATTAATAACATCTGCTGCATGTGTCATCCAGGGAGCTGGCCTACACCGCCACACACACACACACACCGCTATCAGCCCGCTGGAAGCTGAATGTAAAATGTAAAAACAGCTAAACCTCATGTACCAAAAGAAAGCAAAACATAAACGATTTAACAAAGAAAAAAAAAGCATGTATCATGCAGCGGCAGCAGACTGCAGAAACACACAGTGGCAATATTTTACTACTGGGCGAATGGATGGGTTGCAACATTATTTGTTAGTGTACAATTATGGAGACATATTTCTAATTAGATTACAAAAATATAAACTCACTGTCTATAATAGGAAGACCACAAGAGAACCCAAATGATGCATGTTGCCTTTTTAACATGTGGATACAACCTTGGACAATGAAATAGAAAAGAAATGCACAAGGCTGCTGAGCCTGACAGTCTCATTAGAGACATCAGTGATCAAATGATTTCAGACTACAAGGATCAGGTCAGGGGTGAAGAAGTTTTCTTTCTGGTGAAATTTAATTGTTCTATTTTTGGTCGGCGAGCAAAATGTGCATCCTACTGCTCATTAAGAAAAAGGAAAGACAATGCGAAAACAAAACAAAACACCAAATGTGCTATAACTGGAAATGGAAGAGGGGTGAGAGATTCGGGGAACGTGGAGAAGATGCAATTGTGTGTTTTAAATGACTGTAATAAAAGTATCCAGTGACCGTAAGAGTCGGGCAGCACAGTTTGTTACTGTCCACTCACTTCTATATTTGGAGTCTCGCAGTCTGACACTGAAAGCCTGAGCCACAAACACTGACAGCTTCAGGGAAAAATTACACAGCTGTTCAGCACCGAGTGAAACAGGAGAAGCGGTGAAAAGTCAGGACGGGAGCAGCGGGAGCCTGTGAGGATGGCAGATGCATGGTCAGCCCTGAGTCCACACACTGCTGCAGGTGCATTAGGTAAAAAAAATAAAATAATAAATAATAGGCTGGCTGCCGGGTGCAAAGTTTCGTATATTTTATGGTAAAAACCACAAAGTCAGATCCAAAGAGGACATCAGCAAACAAGACCCTGGCGGAGTAAGAATTCTGAACGAGTGAACTATCTGTCATCCTTCACCTGAGTAATAACACGCAATTATTCCAGTTCAGAAATCGTAATGAGTAGATTATCATATTATTGGGTTCATCTAATCAGCCAAAACAGCACAAAAGACAGGAAGGCTTCACAATGGTTGGTTCACACTAAACTGATCTGAAAATATACTTCTGAATACATTTAGAGCAATTGTACACCTCCCACTACAATACTGTTTAAAAGTGCAATTTATGTTCTGATAAACACAGGGATTGACAAGTCTAAAAAGAATCACCATCACATCAGTTAACTGTTAACTTTTCCACCACTAGAAAATACAAGATGTCATTTTCTTTTGATTTTATTCTGAGAATGAAATACATCTGAATCCCCCGACAAGACTTTGCTTCACCTGTTTCTGTGAGGTTGAATCCTTGACAGCGAAAAGATGTCACGCTCAGTGAAGCAAAGCCTTTACAGCACTTCACGTGTTTAAAAGTCCACCCAGGAGAAGAAGACAAGGACACGTTTATCCTCTGGAGATGTACACACTAAAACATGGGACTAAATCTCACTTTGCTTCTCGCCTCAGCAGTGGAAGTGCAGAATGATCTCGTTTTCCCCGGTGGTGGGCCGTGTGAGCCAAGTTCCCATCCAGACTCGGGCCTATGAAATATGCAACAGCCAGGAGCGCCATCACAGGGTCAAAGGTTTGAATCAGATCAGGTAACAGAAAAGATGGCTGTCTGGCAGCATTACAGGGCGGACACAGTGAAGGAAGAAGACGGGACGTCTGCTGGGAGTTCTGTTAAAACACGCAAAATTAAAAGGGCAAAAACAAAACAATGCAGAAAAATAGTGTTCAGTTCCTGCACCTTGAGATTCTCTGAACACGAGGTAACACTGATTGATGATGCCTTCTTGCAGCTCCATTAAGCTACCTAAATAAACCGAATCTCATTTAGAGGTAGAAAAGGCAAGGGAAAGGGAGAGGAATGGATGTCTTCCTCATTTGTCTTTTTTCAAAACGATATATGGAGATAATGAACTTTCACATTCCCGGCTTTTGCTTATCCAGAAAAAAAAAAAAAAACTTTAACTTCGCCTCATTTTCTTTTCCTTACGAACTGACTTTGATAAAGCCTCTTAAGGTTTCGCTAGACCTGCTGAGAACAGCGAGTCACTTTTTTTGTGTGAGTGCAATGCAGATAAAGAACTTTTAAAAAGTGAAGTAGTAGGTGAATTATCCACGAGAAAGAGACTTGAGGTGAGCTTTGTTGAGGAGACAAAAGCAATGCTGGGTCCCTAATCACAAAAATAATAACTAAACTGCGTGTTGCCATTATTTAAATGAATATTTTAGTTCAAAACAAATCAAAAAATAATTAAAAAATATTGCCAAAAACTGGCAACACAGGCTCACGGCGTTCCTGTGTGAAACTGTTTAAAAACATGACCAGTTATTTTTTCTCTTCCCTTTTTCATGACTGAACTGACTTGAATAAAGGTGCGACACAGGCAGGTAGACAGACCACAAACAGGAGTCAGTGTTACGTCACAAATTTGACAAAGTGAAATGAAACTGCGAGTCCATAAGGCTGGAATGTCAAAAATGTATACAGCATGTTCAGAGTTTTAGAGATTTCTACTTCAGTCAGCAGCAGTCAGAAACATCTGGAAATAAGTTGAACTCACGTTTCTGATTTCCCAACTCCACAATCTTTTTTTTTATTAGAAGAGCTCAACAAACTTGCTGTGATATTCATAATTCACAGGCTACATAAATGGGAGGTCTCATAATAAACTGCATTAGGGCCTGATAATCAGCAGTCAAGAGCAATCTTTTTTTTAAAACATGCGGAAACACGCGGACAACTGCATGACACACACTCACAGTGAATTATACATAAACTCTCGACACAGGGCTGTAAACAACATTACTGATCATTACAGCATAATGTATCGCAATCAAATAAAAACGAAGCCTTCTGTTAATAATTAAGCTGACCGTGTCGAAGCGGCTATGAGATATGGTAATTTTTTGAGGGCACATTTAAATGTGGTGTAGTGTTTGATTGTGTTTATTAAGAATTGTCTTTGACATTCTGTGCCTCTCATGTATGTAAATGTGTGTGATAAAAACACCTCTTAGCATAATGACATCAAGCTGCTTCTGTATTTTTTTTTTTTTTTTTTTTACTACTTGGCTGAATAATCAGCAACAGCGTATAATTTCACACTGATATTTCAGTTCCTTCATTGTGGCTCCAGACAAGACTCAGTGAATTTCCTCACCTTTGCAGAAAAGAGACCTGAAATGTCATTTTGCCCTTGGAAAATAAAACACCAGATCTCAAGTTAAAGCTGCGCATTAATGTGAAAATCATTATTCACACGCCATTTTCTAAAAGACCCAGTTAATGCTCTGCGAAATGTGTCTTCCTCTCTACAGTGCAGCTCATAATCTCTGTGTCATCAGAAGATATGTGCAAATGACTCCCTTCACTGGTGGGTGAGGCCATTACCCACAGCAAGGCATTAAGAAGTAAAAACTTTTACCTGCAGGCTTATGGTGTTAATGAAAGTCAGAACCTATCACACTTTAAGTTCATCAGTGCAGATTTCAACTTTTTGCATGTCCATAAAAACAAAAGATAATGCACTGAATGTTAGCAGATCAGCACTGTGGATAACCTCTTCACCCTCAGATCTGTCTGCTCCTCAGCTCCTCATTCCTACTTGCAGTTCACATGTTTGTGTTATCAGTTAAGCTTCTCTATAACCCAAAGCCAGCATGAGGGGAAGTCATCTTTGACAGCCTGCACACATGCCTCTACAAGCTCTGATCATATATCCCATACTTGTCAATCCCTCCACATTACTCTACTTTCAACACATTCATGTCTGTTCAGCATCTCCTGACAACACGTTGTATGTTGGCAACTGTGCAGCACTTTAACAGACTGTCAGCAAAGTTGGGCATCACGGGTTGAGCTACAGTGCATCTTTAAACAAAAAACTACCGCGAAGCCCCTTAAGGACTCCCTCAGATCAGAGCAAGGTGTGCTCCCCTCTGCTGTCAAACAAACAGTGAGCAGATTGTTTTGGTTGAATCACAGTTAACGTGGCACCAGCTGTTGCTCGCCAAGACGCCAGCCTCCACAGCATGAGGCACTCCACGTCCATCTGGCACTGTGCTACTACGGCAATGACTCAGTCAAACACTTGACACTCACATGTCAATATGTCCAGTCCAGCATGGCGTTGCTTGAGCCGAAAGTGGATTTTCATTTGCATTGCACACAACTCACGCTGTCTACAGTACCCCTATTCTACCTATCTGACACAATAATACTGGAACAAGTCCGTCAAAAATATTTGATTTTTTTGCACATACATTATATATATCACCACTTTTAAATATAACAGATAAAGGTAACATTTGATGGTTTATTGCACAGAATAATCTCGGAAGACACTCTTGGAAACTGGTAAAGTCGAGGTAGACTGACAAATGTCTGGATGAACCATCAGTCTAACATCATCTGTGACAGGCTAAACATGTAAAAATTAGGTGTTTAGAAGTTGTCAGCCATCTTCAAACACATAAAACATAGCTTCTATTAAATCCTCACAGATGCTGATTGGTTACATTGCTTTGCTTCGGCTACAAGCACATAGCTTGAAGTCTGGTGAGATGGATCGTCCTGAGTTGTGAACTGATCTCATAAAAATATACTGCATTGCATGGTATCCAAAAAAAAATAAAAAATCACAACTCTTAACTAGAATAGGCTAGCTAGACCTGATGTTGCTTTTGCAGCTGCTGCTGATCGATCTTATGTTACCACTCCATTACTGGCACACATTCAAGGTTGAGCTACTTACAGTCTGAAGAGTACCATTAAAGCTGACATTCAGTTACAGGAGTAGACAGGAAAAGTGTAATCAGCTCAACAGGATGTTTCCTACTTTGTTATCACTGTCTTTGTCTTCTCTTACATGTCTTTTTGTCTTTTCTCTTTCCTGATTTATTTATTTATTTTGGTCAGTTTTATTCCTTCCTTTCCTTTCTGCTCTCCAGCTCCACAGCACGTCTGAAATAAAGACAGTGACGGCTCGGCCTCAAATAAGATGAGTTGCAGAGCGGACCCAACCAGGCAAACCTCAACTTTTACATCAAATATTTGAAAAATCAATGTTACCGCACTGGACAAAATATTCCATAATTATAGTTGAACCAAACCTATGACGAGTTTAAATGCGCCAGCTGCAAAACCACATAAATGCACAGTCCATACAGGCACAGACATAGAAATTCAAGTAATTAGGGATCTTGCAGGCAGATGCATATGGCATGTGTCGTTTGGGATGCATTAGTGACCTTATATACCAGTTTTTCAGTGAGGGTCAGTTGTTTTTTTTGTTTGTTTTTTTTACTTACACTTTCCGGTAAGTATGACATAAGGCAGCACAGCAGATGGAGCCACAGCCTGCTGACTGGGGATACTGATTACAGAAATAGAACAAATCAAATATATGATTGATAACGTTGAATAACAAAAGACACGTGATATTAGACAGAGCTATCCTAACAGTCCTGAAAAAAGTGGCCTGAATATCAAGAGTGGTTAATCACATATTCTTCTCATCAGCTGCTTTGGTGTTCATGCTGAAACACAGATGACTGGAAAGGTTAAGACCAACTAGACAGAACACATCTGTATAGCAGCTCTGTGTTGTATCAATAGGCTTTTTGTATCATACAGTTTGTTGTGGACAGCTGATGGCATTAAAGTCCACCTTTTGTGCCTCATATCACAGAGAGAATGTCATTTGGTGTCATCTGGAGCTCCCATGGGCTCTGGCATTAATATCAGAGAATGAATAGTAAAGGTTAACTATGTGTTCACCCTAAAACAAACACAAAGTATTAGCCATTGTTGTGAACAATGCAGTCTTTTTCAGATGGAGATACAACACAAACAACAGAGGAGCTGTTCTCTAACTACCTTCCTCCCCCTGGTCGTCTGTTCTCTTTGCTTCTCCCCACACACTCCTATCCCTCCTGCTTTCTTTATGTCTCGTCTCCTGCTTATCTCTCTGCATCCCCCATGTTTTATCTTCCCGTTGCGTCCTACGATATTTAAGGTCCCATACTGATTTTGAAGTCGGGCTGCAACACACCCTTCAGGACGTTCCTCACTCTAATCTCAAGTTTCACACAAAATAATAGCTCAACAAATTCCACTGCATATTATTTAGATATAATGCCAGATCAGGGAGCATTAAATGTAGCACCCATATGCGGTATCACAGGGAAATTGACGTAAACAAAATGAAGACCGCGCCGCAACCATTTACTGTAAATCTACTCCAGCCTGGTGGGTGGAAGTAATGCACCTCTATGCTCAAGAGTTACAGAAAGTGCAAAAAGAATAAAATACATTTTTAAATGTCTGTCAGCTGGCAACTTAAGAGCTCATTAACGTGTAGCTGCTGGTACATGGTTAGATAAAGAATGAGAGGCATGGCTTTTCGTTTGACTCGGGTTCTGTTAGGTATAACTCTGAGCTATTGTTTAACACTTCCATTTTTTGGTTTTATTTGATTCAAATCTTAATTAGGTTTTAAATTAAATGCAATTTAAAAAGTAAAAGATGAGCAGCCTCTGGATAGAAAAGTGACGGAGGTAATGAAGTCTGTTCATCTGTTGAATAAGCTATTACTAATCCTGATAACTTAACATTAGGGACTGGAGATGTGCTGCAAGTGAAATAACTTTACTGTCTGTGAAGGTTCTCAGTCATCCAGGTCAAGGTAAATCCAAAAAAGGTTCAAAAAGGCAACTAGACTTGTAGAGTTTGAGAAGACATCTCACTACTCATTCAAGTAGCTTCTTCAGTTCTAGGGGACTGGATGGCAAGAAGAAGGAACAGGAAGACATCAAACAAACACTCAATACATGTTGATATCTCAACTGGGAACTTTGTCAAAGGCTCAAAAAGATACCTCAAAAAGGACAGAAGAGGAGGCGCACAACAAAAGGAAGAACATCATCATCCCCTATGTGTCTGGGGTGTCGGAAAAACTCAGAGTTTTCAGAAAACACCACATTCCAGTTTAAATCAAAGTAAGGACTGGTCCACCTTAAAGACCAAAGACAAAAACAGACTAATGTGGTGCACGCTGTTCAGTGCAATGAGGACAACGTCCAAAAAGCCAGAGAAGGCTGATGGTTTGAAAGAGGAGTAAAGGAAGGCATCAATGTCAGACTGGAAAAACCTTCTCCAAACAGAGGAGGTGGACTGAGATTTAATCTGCCATCTATTTACAATACAGATTTCACTTCTGTCTCCAAGAGGTTTCACCCCCATTCACACCTTGACACCGGAGCCTCTGATGGACAAGGGTCGTTAGAGCATCATTCATAGGGAAGAGGACGGCGATTATTAACGGTTGGGTACTTACCTGTCGTTGAGGGGGACTGTTTTTGTCCCCATCCTCTTCCCTATGAATGGTGCTCTAACAACTCTTGTCCATCAGAGGCTCCAGTGTCAAGGTGTGAATGGGGTTGACTGGTTCCCACCAGTCCCATAGAACTGAAGAAGCTACTTGGATGAGTGGTGAAACGTCTTCTCAAAAAACTCTACAAGGCCAGTTGCCTTTACCAACCTTTGCAGAATTCACATTCTCATAATGATTTCATGCTTTTGTTTAATGCAAGATAAAAATGTACAAATAAATATGTGAAAGAAGAATGAGGTTTAACCATAAATTGTATTTCACAGAAATGGATGATTCAGTGAGACAGGTTAAATAACAATACAACTGTTTAAGGACCGTACAGAATGTATTGCACAAACCCACCTAGCCTGGTTTAGACAGACGAAGACCACAACAAAGAAGGTACAAGATGGTTACATATACTACGTCTGTTAACAGATTTGCTTTGAAGGGTTGGCTCTGAAGTGTCCTTCAGAATTGTTTGCATGTCTGCATAGTTATAGCACATGTAACAACAAACAATTTCAAAGTTCTGGTGCGTAGGATTAGTGACACCTAATGGTAAGGTTATAGATTGCAAATAAGTCAATGGCCCTACCTCCTTATTCCCTTTCCAAGCATGTAGAAGAACCTACAGTGCTTTCATTTTTCCTCAGAGATCCCTCTAAATTCTACACACTGACTATTGAGTTTGCCTCGATCCACTCCAAAGAAATCCAGCTGATGAGTATTCTACTGCTTCCAGCACTATAGTCCTAGCAAGGCACGCACCTTTAAGCACATTGGCATCTCTTCATACAGTCTAAAGAAAAACATGTTATTGTGAGCTTCAGAAAGATTGCCAATAATGATGGAGTTGTTTTTTAGTGCTTTTTCTCTTGCATGCAAGGGATGCTTTTACAGAGAAGTGAGTAATCCGCCTATTGTTTCTTGCAGTACTGAAGGATAAAAATTTAACTGTAGGCTACCGGAATACCTGGAGGTGCACAGATCTCATTGTGGCATATTGTTGGCTTTGAAGCCTGTATCAAGCACCTGTGTTAGATATATCGAGTGTTTGACAAGAAGTTCCCCTGTGGTAGAGTGGTAGACTGAAGAGGAAGAAAAAAAATAAAAAAACACACGTCTGTGTTCAATAGAGAGAAGCCTTTTCCAGTATCATGGAGTCTGCAAAGAAACACCGGTAAGAAGAAAATGTTCTGCAGGATTATTAAGCACTTTGATCCACATCAAGAAGGATTTACTACTGTATACTGGCATCTTTACATACAATATTTATGATGCCCACAGGTGTGACAAAACACACACGGTAAATTAATTGTTTTTGCAACAAACAGCTGAAACATTCGACCGAAAAGCAGACACGCAATTACAGCAGAGACGTAATTACATTCATCACATTGTAGGTGAGGGTCTCAGGTTTTGTAGAGTAGCTGAAGCCTCAGCCACATCTAAACAATAATGTGTGTCACATTTCAGCTCAACGCTGCAGTCAAAACATCTCATTAGCGCTGTGGGACTGTGTGACTCATTAAGGAGAGGCGGAGATGTACCGAGATTAGGGAAACAGAGCTCACTGACAATAAGTCTTCTCCTCGCCGTCTCACCATCTCCGTGCCTCTCACTGTGAACTGAAGAAACAGACAAATCACTCATTAACATGACAAAGTTTAATTTGTTCTAATTAATTGGACGACTACTTTAGAAAAGGGCATCCATGTTTCCCTGATGAGAAGTGAAACAACAGGTTATAATCGGCTGTCTGCTTGGAGAGAAGCAGCATGAAAGCCACGTGTGCAAAAAAAACAAACAAACAAAAAAAAACAGCCACATGCATGCTGGAAAAAAACAACAACTTCGTACTAACAACAAGGTTTCTTTCCTCCGCCCACTCCACTCTCAGGTGACCCAAGCTGACCTTTGTGATTTTTGTGAAAAATCATTCCTCAGCATCTTCTTTTACAACGCTTTCTTTGAGAAACTGCTCCTAGGTAAGCAGATTTAAAATAAGCAGGCAAAGCTTCACATTTTGTTGAGGCAGTAAACTTTAATGAGGGATAGGGCGCACACAAAAATGAAATACAGTGAAAATACAGGGGACCAGGGAGATATGTGATTGAGTGCAGAATGAGAAATAATGAATGGGATGTGAGCAGCGGGTGAAAACTTTTTTACTTCTTTCAGGCCAAACAGAAAGAGAAGGAATCACAGCTGTTAATCTCTGCTTTTGTTTGCTTAGTACTTGCTACTGATACAGCCGTGCTCCAAAAGATAATTATGAAGTTTCTATATCAGAACAGATTTATAAATACGGGCAGGGGCTACATTGTACAAGGACACACGGAAAGCAACAAAGGAAATTAAACGAGCTGAGCAGCTGATCAATCACTGCGTTGCCTCAGTCACCATTCCATTACCAAACATTTACAATTCCTCTCAGGGCTGATCTTGTTACAGTCTGCAGAGCACCATTATTTACTGTTGACATTTAATTAGAAAAGTAGACATGAGAAAAGACATAGAAACAAATATTATTTTTCTCTTAGTCTGATTCTTTCTGCTCGTTTTTCATCAGCAGTCCTTGCGCGTCCTCTCACCAGCAGTGTCAAAGTGCCAAAATGTCACATCCTGACCATTATGTTTGACATTCTAGTGCATCTGGCCTCTGATGCGTTCCTTCTGGAAGGATGGACAGTAAGCATGACAAAGGCTGAGGTGACCTTCAATACAACCCCTTTGGCCTGTTAATGGATTAATGTGCCTGCTGAGTGTTTTTGAGTGCTGCCTGTCCATTGTCATGAAATAAAACTCAGCTTTCAGACAAAGAGCACACAAGGACAGACAATGTGAAAAAATGCAACACACCTTCCTTTGAAATGTGACAGAATACCTGCCATACATGTGTAAGAGCAGCTGAGTTCAGGTTGAGAGAAGGAAGTGTGAAGCTGAGCTGTTTTTACTGAAGCTGTCAATATTAAAGCAGACAGAGTCAAACTGAGGATCCAGTCTGTCTCAGGCACGATGATGAAATATGTTTGAGGTAGAGAACAGAAATCTCTCTGGGATTTAACAGAAGTACCGGCAGGTGTGTGTGAAAGAGAGAGGCGCTTATCTTAACAGGATTACTTCCCGTCTTGTTAGTGTCTTGTGAAGAGTGGCGATGACAGGAAAGAACACATTCATATTAGTCAGGTCATTTCCTCCGAGTCTCCATCTCTAAACACCATCATGTTGAACATGTTATTCTGATTGTGTTGACTTGACTCACTGACTAATCAGCTCTAACTTAACTCTACTCCAGTATGGCTGCCAGTTGAAGCGGCAGCTCATTAGCAGACAAGCTTCTGATGTGAGAAGACACCAGAGCAGAGTGTACGCTGATGAAGAAATTAATGCTTCCTTGTTAAACAACACTCAGCACTGTCACTGTTTTAAATATAAGGGTTGTGCTGTCATTTTATTCTTCATTATGTTCTGGGTTCACTTGTTTTCTTCTCAGTTTACCTTAGTGAGCACTGAGCACATGAGCCCTCATGACACAGATTGACTGTTCATTTCCATTCTCCTTCTGTTTCATACTCATTGCTATTGTAGTCTTAGACATCGCTACCTATGACTATTGTATTAAGCAAGTGTTTTACAACAACGGTATATTAAAGTGTAATACTAGTATACACTGAACAGCCACAACATTAAAAGCAGTGATAAGAGAAGTAAATAACATTGACCAGCTTGTGAGAATTCAGTGTTCTGCTGGGAAACCTGCCATTCATGTGGATGTCACAGACACTTGAGACACCTAGACCAGACCAGACACCCCCACCCCATAGCAACTCCTTGATGGCAGCAGCCATCCCCAGCAGGATGCAGCCTGACACAGACTCTCACACACACAAAAACACTTTAGGAACAATTTAAAAAACATGAAGAACAGCACAAGGTGTTGACCTGGCCTCCAAATTCTCTAGATCCCAAACTGATCAAGTATCTGTGGGATGATCCACAGAGGCCCCTCCCCTCAACTCATAGGATTTCCCTTTTTAAGTTTTACAAGCATATATTGGCTAGTTTCTACTTGGGTGACAATTCCTCGTACGTTTTTAAATGAAATGGGGAAGCCTGGGACTTTGCCGACCCTCTCCCCTCTCTGCTACTTTCTCTCCATTTCTTTCTCCTGTCCTGACTTTTCCTTTAAGGATTCTATTCTACATTACACAAGGTTATCATACATATCATACTATAGCAAGTACAAGTGTCCAACACAGTATATGTTGGAGGTTGTTTGTGTTTACTTGTGCAAATAACTATACGACAAGTTATATTGTCATTTAGGTTCACTCATCACAATAACATCCAGTATAGATATCATTCATTCATTCATCCTGAACAGGTCTCCAGTCTAACGCAGGGCTAACACAGAGAGACAGACAACCATTCAAACACACATGCACACCATGTCTTTGGACAATGGGAGGAAGCTGGAATACCCGAAGATAGAACCTGGAGAACATGCGAACTCCACACAGCCAGCCCACAGATTTGAATCCAGAGCGTTGTTGCTGTGAGGCATCAGTGCTAACCACCACTCCGCTGTTCTGCCACGTATTGACTCATCACTTACAATAAAAATAACATTGCCATCTGCGTCACAGAAGTTGGATTTTTTGTACAGTATCCATGATGGGCATGCTTAAATTGTGAGATTAGAACACCATTATACAAGCCAGTGTAGTAGTAGTAGTAGTACCAAGTAGTCACATATACTGATAATGTCCTTCTGATGCTGCATAGTATTTTACATATTTCCTTTAAGCCAAACATCAGTACTAAGAGATGGTGTGCTGTGAAGTCATCCTGAACCAACACACTTGAACAGATGGAGTCTTTTGGAGCTAATAGCCTCTCTCACTGCCACACCAGGACCAGATTTACCACAGTCAGAATGGTTTCATTGTGAGGAAAGTCAAGGACCAAACATATGTGGCTCACATGATGCAGGCTCTTTTCACGTTTGTTAGCTATGGTGGAGGATTAATAGGTAAAGACATGGCCAAAGCTAGTTGTGGTACTCTGGAGAAGCTATGAGATCACATAGCCTCTCATCCTGCTCTTCTGCTGCCACCAAATAACTTGTAAAATCCTCTCTCCTCTGTATTGTCAAGGTTTTTGTTTTGTCAATATCCAGATTGTCAGAACGCCTCTGGGCCTAACACCATAACAGACCTGCTCTCAGACTCTGCATATACTTAACATCCCCTTTAACCATGTGTGAATAATATTCAGTCTAATTCATTCAGATACATATGGAGCAGAACACTGAAAGCTCATGACATCTGTTTCTAACTCTGAACCTGTGCATTAAACTGTATAAGTTTGCAGAAAAATGCTGTGGACATATAGCAGCTCCTTTAAACTGGGAAAAAAACAAAAAAAACATTAGCATAATGTACACAGAATTAAACAAACTGTTGACTCATCATCTGGGAACAAAATGCAGTCCAGTTCACTCGTCATTTAAGGAGAACAGGTTCAGTACTTCTGACCGCTCTGATTAAATTCAGAATTACTTCCCCGGCCCTCAGTGTTTCTGTATTCAACCTAATCGTTGCATAACAAAATGACAAACTTCAATCCTTGACTGTTTATACTGGGCTTTGCATTGCATTTAACAGAGTATGTATCTAACATCACATAATACTAGTTTTTACAAAAATGATCAGCAGAAAAAAAATTATTTGGATTGCTTATCCCTGAACCAACTTGCGGGTCAAATGAAGAAAAAAGAATCAGGAAAAAGGAGATACAAGATTAACTACACAAAGGAAGAGTTAAACAAATCTGAATGAGTCAGTGAAGGAGAGAATTGTGTAACTCATCTCTGATCTACGTATGTGACTGCAGTGACTCTGTGTCATTTTGTTTCTGGAGACTTGCAGCTTTTTAAAAAAATAAAAAATAAAAAAACATAATAGAAAATTCCAGCACAAGATAGCTCAGTTCTGTATTTCACTCAAGGCAAATGCTTGTTGAAGTCTTTTAGAAACTGTCAGAAGAATCCAGTCATCATACATGTCTTTTTCTCTGGTCAATGAGAGTTCAGGGGTTTGTCATTGTAATTACATGGTGTGGTGGTTAGTACTGATGACTCTTGAAGCTGGGATAGGCTCCAGCCCCCGACAACCCTTCTCAGGGAAGGCAGTCACAGAAGATGAATGAATGAATGTTATATAGCCAAGGCTAACTGGTTAAAGTGTTTCATATTGAAATGAAATGTTCATTAGGCTGGTAAAGATGTGCCAAGGATGGCTCCAATGAAAACAAAATATACAGCACTGGATAAAAGACAGATGGAGCCAATGCTAGTCCTTCTGCTTTACATCAGCCTTTGGACAGTGAACCAGAAATTGGTGCGTTGTAATGTTGCATAAGAAAAAAAAAAAGTAAAGCAACGCATGTGCAGCAGCACTAACCGAAGTGATATCTTGCTCAGTGATTAATGAATACACTTTCCAGGCACATCGCTCTTCTCACAGCTTTGAAGAAGCACCGAAATTACAGATTACACTAGACTTTATATGTTGTTGAATTCATATTTCTGTCTAGATGGTCCAGTGCATTGCAACGAGAAAACACAAGCCACAGCCATTTGTTATATTAAGACATAGCTCTACTTTCTCCAGCAATGTAAATGGCCACATCATATTGTAATTGATGACACAATGTTTCGCTTGAAATCAGTAAACTGGCCAGAGGTAAAAACAGTAATGTCAGGGTTGACTGAACAATCTGTTTCTCCTCTTCCCCCTGCACTCGTCTTCATTCTGTTGTCTAAATGTGACTGGTCGACTTTGAAGTCGTTTTCCCTTAAGGGAGCAAGAATGTGGTGATAGCGGAGAGAAGCTGGTGGGTGTAACACAAACCTTCACTTTAATTTTCTCCCCCAAATGGATTTCATTAAAAATGTGTTATTGCAGTTAGAGGGAGTTTTCTCTTCCGCAACAACAGATGGTGAAGCTGTTGAAGGAAAAAGTGTTTTATGAGTCTGCTGAGTATTGTTTCTCATAACATGACTTTAGCTAACTTTGTAACTGTCAAAGTGACACGAAATGTATGGAGGAAATATCATGCTCTGTTCTCTAAAAATGTATTTGTGCTGTGCAGCCAAGTCGCACATGTGAACAAATATTTTTCAGTGTTTTACACCTGCTGGATCCACAAAGAAAATAATCGGTATTACAGTAGAACGTACAAATGTTTGTGTCTGGTGACCCAGAGACAGCACTAGAACTAGTATGAACTGAGTTTAGCAGCAGTAGTAGTAATCAAGTAAAACATGTGCTGTGAGCAATTCCATACTTCCACCAAACCATTCATGGTGCCTTTGTGTTCGAGTACTTATTACCCCTCCAAGATATATTATCAGTCCTGATGTGAACAAAGTAAGGACAACAAGCATTAGTGGTTTTCATGTCTGTAACAGACCGGAAGCAGTCAGCGCTGGAAAAGGTTTCCACCACCCAGACCGTGCTGTCTACTACTTTATTACTTTGCTTCATCAGATCAAGCCCAAGAAACAACTGTGTTATATCAGCCTGGAAACCAGCTGGACTTCACTCAAGCAACGTTTTGTAGGTGCAAAGATTTGCCAAGCCAGTCCAATCATTTGGGTGTTTTTTATGAGGTGACGGAAGGGAAAGTAACAACAATGTAGTTTTACATGTCATCTGAGCGCCATGGGGTTGAATACAAATTCCTCTGAAGTTCTACTGTATATATGCCCCCATCCACCATAGCAGCATAGGTTTCCTTGTTGGAGGAGGCTAAAGCATGACCAGCTGTTGCATGTGTGTCAAAGACGACCTGAACAGTTGATTTGAGAGTCGAGTACGAGTAATCTCATTGTTTCCCACAAGATTTTGTGAGATCCAGGCATTTTTTTTCTGTCACCCTGTGTTGAAATTACCATAAGATGTTGGATTAAGTGACAAACAGCAACAGATTCAGTAGTTCATCAGTTCATCTACAGGAAAACTAAACATAAGCTGTTGAGATGTGGCATTCTATGGGCAGATGCATGGAAGTTGAAATAAAGTATCAGAGAATAAATCTAATTTATAGAAAACAGTTGACTTTTAATCTACCTTTGCTAGCTAGCGCTTATAAAGTTAAGCTGGTTCGTGTTACGTCTGGACTGAAAAAGTTAAGGACAGCTATTGTGCAGCCATTAAGAAGCACTAATAAGATAGAACTAGTGATTAACAAACTACTACTTCAGAGCTCCTGTGCCAATTATTGTCCCCCATCTGTGCGCACAATGCAGTTCACAAACGAATAAATGAAGTGTGTCTTTTGATTAAGATGAGGGGGGAAAATGCATTTATTTATTATTTTTTCACATCACCATCTGGGTCAGTGTTTGCATAAGATAAACTGAGGATTTGTGATTATAAATCCATTTCCATATCAGCTATAGGTAAACATGAGAAAACAGGACTGGACAGTGATGGATTACAGATCATCCTTCTGGACATTTGTTATTTTGGACAGCGACCAAAAACAAACACTAAAATCAAAATAGTGCACAATGGCCTTCACTAAACAGAGGGCTACAGATTGCTGGTGGACCTAAGACACAATTCATTTGAATAGGACTGCTATAATCAAGTGAATCCAATTCCAAACTGCAAATACGATACCCCCAGGGCAGAGACCGAAGACTCCCTGAGTGAAAATAAAAGCCAATTCCAATTTCTATTATCAGGTGATTTAATGTTCATTTTCTCCATTATGAACAATCATCAAATTACCATCTGCTGGGGCACAGTGATGATCAGCTCAGCAGATGTGTGGTGATCTAATGCAATGAGGAAGTGTGGAGACATACAACAAAAACAGCTCTGCGACCACCACCGCAGCCAGACTGAAGTCAAAAAGACTGCTGCAACAACAGTGTGATCAGAATAAATAATTGTCATTGATCAGCACCCTGCACAGACACGTGGATGCCCAGGTGCAGACGCTGGATGCTTTACAGCATTACAATTTCTTCCTGTTAAGTCACGATGTACCTGTCAAGTCATATCTGCAGAGTGTGAGACTGTTCCGTCTCTGAGAGGTTTTTAGTCTCCAGAGAAGTGTCAGCAGAGCTCATCTAGTTAGCTTTGAAGTTTAATAGGAGCCTCATCTCAGCTCTTTTGGGCAAAAACATTTCATAAAGCAGACTGACAGAGAAAGAGGAACGTGCATACATGCATACAGCACAGGGATAAAAAAAAAAAAAAAAAGCAGTGGGTATGCATAGCTACTTACGTGCTGATTAACATGGCAGCACTGTTGGAAACAGTCACCATTTCTGTTGAATAAATTCTGTGTTCTTGTTCTGTTAGATTTGACAGACCATAGCGAGCAGAGACTTTGGGCCATCTCTAAGCATACACGTGTCCCTCAGCGTCCATGAAAAGAAATTATTTCAGTCAGGTTGAAGAAATATTTTAAAATATCTGTAAAATAGTGACAATGTAAATACGGAAAAATGAATGACAGACGGATGATTGTTGGAATGGAAGCTGATAATGTTACTCAAACTGAAAAGCATCAGTATGAAATCCCGAAACACAAAAGGACACTGTAACTTGACAGGAGGTTGTAATATTAATTTAGGGCCAGCACACAGCCCCTTGAAACACATTTGTTAATGTTTCAGGACGTCAATGTGCATGCCTTTACTGAAGTTCTTATTATTTTATCAATCAGGCCTGAGGCAGATGTCTCGGTGTGAACAGAGCAGTGTAGTAATGTTTACAGCCAAAAACTTTCCTAAGTACCATGACTCACTTCCATTACTCACCCAGCTAAAGGTACAATATTTGTACAGATCATAGATAAATATGCTGGAGTTGCAATCACGGTTACTTTACTGACCAGCATGTTTTGCATCAGCGTTCACACTGAAATCAGTCACAGCAGAGAGAGCACTCGGAGACACTTTTCTACGCAGTAACAGAAAAGCAGATAGGCTCGTATACAAGTCTGTAAACACGCAAACACTCCGTTTCTGTAACCTTGAGATCTGCAGAACCATGAAATCACACTGCTGTGATCTAGGGTCACAGTGGAGCAACAAATCTTGTCAGATTGAGTCTGTTGGCGTCTGCGATGTAAACAAACCAGATATAAACTTTGGATGCTTTTTTTTTGTACTTTTCACAAGGAAGGTAAGAGTTTAACAGTGAGATAAAGCAGCAGAGTTCTTTGAAAGAAGTTAGTAAATTATATAGTGAATTGTTCTTTACACGTGTTGATTAAATTATCCACCAAATGCTAACTAACAGGCACCCACCAGGGCTGAGAATTATTCACTTGAGATCAGCAAGAATATTTATATAACTTAATTTGTAATAAGTCTTAAAGTTCTGCATAATTAAGGGCATGGCTGCTGTGGTTGATATTGTAGCTGTCCTTTGAAGCAATTAGCTATCAACCTAGGCGTTATTTGTCCTGCCATAGCTCCACCCAAGCTTTAGTCCCGTCTTTGCTGGGAGTTAGATGAGGTCAAGCACAGCCAAGGTGGTAAGTACCAGAGCGACTATACTGACTTCTTATTAGAGTATGAGTCTGGTAAGATGCCATTGGGTTTTCATTATAGTGTGGGTTTTCACCAATGCGGAGGGGAAAAAAAAATAGCTGCATTCAACTGGATAGTCCAACCAATCTATGCCATTTTATATTAAACAAATTCAACTCTGCGATGCTCAAAGTACAGCACTGTTACTCTGTCCATCACTGCATAAAGCCCACCCAATTTGATTGGCCTGACAGATTTCTGCATGGGCGTAACCAACTCCCCACAGAGAGACTCAAATCAACATTCCCCCAAAATATTTTAACCACTACTTTATAAACCACTTCTCAGGACACCTATGGGTGGTATCATTGACACACACACATTCTTTCTGCTGTAATGTGTTTAATAATAATAAAGTGTTGTTATAATCAACTAAATCACATTCTGGGGCAGGAAGTGATCAAAGCAGCAGAAGCACTTTGGAAATCAAGCAGAGTCTGATGTGTAGTTGTACTAAATAATGTTACCCTTCAAAGAAAGTAGTGTCAAAACTGATTAAAAAATCCCCAGAGAAGCAGAAGAAGAAAGCAAGCCGAAACAAACAAGCAGAAATGTATAAAGATACACGTCTTTTGAACGGCAAGTTCAGCCTCATATGTACCATGGTGCTATGGAAAACATAGTCATGAATGACTTCACAATGATTCTCTAAGGACAAAGCAGACAAAGTTGCAAACAGATTAGTGCAATTGATTTGTATATAGAAATCATGCAATTAATATAAACTACACAACTTCTGGCAAGAACCGATACAATGATGTTGTTTTTAATACATGACACATGGACTTCTCAGCCTCAGGATCACAAGAGATTTTTATTTTTATTTTTTCTTTGCACAAGCTGGGGCAGAAGGTCCTCAAGAGGAAGCTGACAATGTTAGAAAGCACATAAAAAATCAAGCCAGAGCTCCCCCCTCAACTGCTGACACGGAACAGGCCTGTCAACTCAATCAAGTTCGGGTTCACGGCAGACACGTCCCTGTTGTCCTATATTCCAGGAAAAGACAGAAATGTGGTGCTCATGAGTAAGAGCTGGACAGGACATAAAAACTTTGGCCATTTGTGGACTGGAGTTTCATTAATGAGACTTTATCTCAAGGATAAAATATGGACAAGGAGAAAATCTCACTCCACATAAGGACTAAAGAAAAGACAATCTGCATCTTTTTATCAGGCTCATCATACATCAGCACTATTCCTTCTCTACCTATCTATCACACATTCAAAAACTGCTGTTTCACTGTTTTGAACGTTTCACACTTATTGACAGCTTACACTGTGGACTGCATGAAGGTGTTAATTGAACTTAGTAACACGGCACACACACTATAATCACATTATGATTATAGGTTTATAAACTCTGCATCTCACTGACACATTATTACAGCAGAAACACATTGGGCCCATTGTTTCACAACAGGTTGACTAGGTTACATTAAGTAGAGTAATGGCTACCACTCTTACCTCTAGGTTGGGACTGGTTATTGAGAAAACTGCTGACATTCAAGTAGCCACTTATGATGTGAAATAAAGAAGGAATGGCAGTCCTCTAACTTGAAAAGGCAAATGGAAAATGTCAAGAAGAAGAATGTGTCACAAGATGCCGATGTGTGCTGACTGCTGAGAGTCTCCTCTCAACCTGGTAAAGACCATAACCTGAATCCCAATTATCTCCTCTCCTCAGGTCTTCATTTCAAGGGTTTGCCACAACTACAATGTCAGTGTGACACTGATTTAAAGTGAGATGGCAGAGCAGTGTCTAGAAACCAGACGTCATTATTCACAACCCATTAACAAAATCATTACATGAGATGCACACATTAGATTGTCACTAATGCAAATCTAGAAGCCAGTCTGTTCAGTTCATTTACATCATTTGGCGTTGTCTTAGAGTGAATACTAAACTGACTATTAAACACAGTGTCAACCCAGTGAGTAGTCCAATGAAAAGGTTGCAAAAGCATATTACACAAAAGGAGTTTAGTATGTTGTTTAAGTTTTGTATATCTGATGGTTGTGAAGAGTGAAGAGTGTAATTATTCATTTACAGAAGCATGTAATCCATCAGAGTCCTGGAGCAGTGAATGATTCTCACTTTTCCAATCACAATCTTTTTTTTCTTTTGTTTCTTTATTGCCTCTCTTTGCATTTCCTTTTATCCATCTTTGTCTTTCTTTCCTCGTTCAGCCTCCACAATACTACCTCTACTATCAGCTCTTTATCACTGCGTTCCCAGCGTTTCCACGGCACTGTTTGCTCAGAAGGACCACTTAGTCTCTAGGTGCCAAGCTTTTGTCAAATAAAAGCACTTGCTCAAATCTATTGCAACAACTTCCTCATCTTTTATGTATGTCTCTTTCCATTCATTCACGTCTGCTCATTCTCCAGACTTTGTGTCTGGCTGATAAGGAAAATAGATTCAGCTCCAGTGACCACCACTGCTGAAATCTGATTAGTATCTGGAAAAGAGAACATTTCTCTTGAATTGGGCTCATGACTGAAAGATGCGGAAGAGTGCTTTTTGGAATCACATTTTTATACCGCCCATGAATAGCCTGTATACCATTATGATAGTCCTGAAGGTAGACAAAAAGAAGCTAATCAAACAAAAATATTATAGTTATGGGTTTATATATTCAAGGATATTAATCATTTGTACATGTCTGTGAGTTGCATAGTATCTGAACCCTTGTTGTCAGTGTCTGGTGTGGGCCCCATCCGCAGTAACAGCAACTAAATATTTCCAGAACGGCTTTAGTTTTGAGATGTTGGTGGGTTTTCTCACATGAACTTCTTTCTTAAGGTCCTTCCACAACATTGCTATTGGATTGAGGTCAGGACTTTGATTTTGTTCTTCTTTAATCACCATTTCGTAAAACGACTTGTGTACTTGGGGTCTTTGTCTTGCTGAATGACCCAGTTTCTCTTAAGATTTGGCTCACATACCCGTGTCCTCGCATTTTCTTTTAGAATTTGCTGGTATAATTGATTTGTTAAGCTCCACAGGACTGGTTTACCAACAAAGTTTACTGCTAATGCAGGACGCATGGTAGTCCGATGGGTCACACAGGAACCCAGGGTTTTATGCACAAATGTGGAAAAAAAAATGACAAAGGGTGCTAAAACTGATGCACTAAATCTGACTTACTCAAATGTTTGGATGTGTGCAGCACAAAATAACAAAACAAAAAAGAAAACCATAGTTGAAAATAAGCTATAACTGAGAGTGCTGTAGTTCACGTTTGCCACTGACTGACCAGATTTGCACGATTACAGTCAGTGTCTCCTGTAAATATGGAAGAAAATGGCTTTGTCCTAGGGGGCCGGTGGTGGTGCTGTTGGGGCAAATCAGCGAGGACACTTTCTTTTAAGTTGCTAAAACTGCGGAACATAAAGAAACTGGAAAAATATTGACAACCAGATAAAATACATGTGTTATGCTATTACCATTTAGCCCACCGTTAGTACCTGTGATTGGCCGTTTGTAGTTCCCCACTGAGAAAAAGACAACACTGCAACACTTTAAAAAGTCTTTAAAGGTCCCAGCAATGTGTCAGTGGCAACAAAGAGAGGACTTGAAAAAGCAAAGAGAGGACTTGCATCCTTGAGCGATCTCTACCTGCCAAACAGTGGACCTCCCATTACTACAGTGAAACTGTCTACAGCCAGTCTGTCAGCTAATGAGTGTCTGTTTACTGCCAAACCTTTCTTTGATTCAACAATCACGGCCACTGGAATTATAAGAATAAAAAATGTTTATTTTCAAATTAGAAGTAACTTTGCTGTATGCATTAATCTCAAGTATTGCGGTAATTTTGACTTTTATCTGGGATTCATAATTAAATATAAATCTCAAACTTACATTTTGATAAAGGATTACATGAGTGAACATCAGTGTTTTCATTTTCACTTCAGGGAATTCATATTCTTCTGTCTATCTTAATCTTAATAGCATTTCATTCAAACATTTCTTTATCTCATGCATGTTTTGAATCATGTGTCAACTATTTCGTGTGTCGGTGAAGGGCATTCATTGTAAAGTCATTCATGACTATGTTTTCCATAGCACCGGTATTCTTTCCAGCTTCAGACTCAGGTTGAAGATGAAGTGCAGGATGCCAGACAGCTGTGAAGTGTAAGTCCTAAAGATCCGGGGGTTGACACGATCTGGGCCTGCTGTCTTGCCTTGCTTGACTCTCACCAGCTGTCTTCTCACCTGGCCAGGCGTCACAACCATGGGACTGGTCTTCTAAGGCCTTGTCCACACGTATGAAAACGATCTTTTCCCCCTCCGTTTTCGCTGGCACGGTTTCAAAAATACCCGCATTCAGACAGATCCGTCTTTACACGACTCAAAACGCTACTTCATATCCCAGGTCTATAGGCGGCGCTGTTTCAGTTTCAGAAATTCACCAAAAACGGAGAGGAAGAGGTGGCGCATGAAGCTTGAGCGCTGTTTACAAATCGGCTTTAGAAGAAACCAAACTCAAGGAAAATTTTGATTTTGCCTTAGTAACCATAATAGGCTCAATATCTTCTCCAGTAGTAACGCAGGCATGTAGTCCGCCATTGTTGTTGATGTTGTTGATGTTGTTATGAGACGTTTCGCGGGATATAAGAGGTGGAAGGCTGCTCGAGGGGTGTGGCGATGGTGGCAATGACGTCATCGTTTTCCAAAATCTCCGGTTTCCCCTGTCCAGACGGACCCACAAGAAGTGCGTTTTTGAATTTATCTATCCTGGGACCCGGTTTCAAAAAAGTGCGTTTTAGGGCTATGCGTTTACGGGATTAGTCTGGACGATAGGCCAAAACGATTAAAAACGCACTTTTTTGAAACCGGGCAATCTGGCATAAATTGTAGTTGCATGGAAGTTGTGTTTCCTCTAACATGAGCAAAAAAAGAGAAACAAACCGTGGGGCAGGGGACATTAGGTATGCCTGTCTGACAATATTCAAATACTTTCAATTACTTGTATACTGAAAATGAGTAATTTCCTTCTGTCAATGTCATTTCTTTTAGAAAACCACTGGTTCGTCCTCCAATGAGCACATGGAAAAAAGGGTAAAGATATATGGAGGTTTTGTCTTTGTATAGTCAAATTTATATAGTCAGATTATAGTTATCCAAGAAAATAGAATTGAGATTAACTGGCTGAAGTTGTAAAGCCAGTTAAAGCCCAGTAGCTCTAGATACAGTTTCTTTGAACATATGGGGGTTTCTTTATCCATTTTTACTAAAGATACTTCTGACTCTCAGCATATTACTGTATTGTTTGTGTGTTTTATTTTGAATTTGCATTATCTCATTTAATCTTGTGTATTTTCAGAAATCCCGATGGAAGAATACACTTGAAAATATTGACTCCAAGCCTGGCATGATGGAAATCGATGACCTTGTTTTCACCACAGAAACCAGGATTGCAAATTTATGCAATATTCATGAAGTATTACCAGGACTCTTCCGCAGCTGCCCAGTGGCAACGAACTGGAAATGGCTTATTTCCTGCGTTCAGAAAATTTACAAACGAAACATCTTCTGCAACCCATTGCTGTCTTGGAAGACCTACATCTTGCATATTTTGTCTCCCATCTCTGTGAATACAATCTGGTGGATTTGATTGAAAACAAGTATTTCCCTGAGAGACAAAGCCTGACTGAGGATCGAAGACTGGGAATTTGCCAGGAGTTATTGCTGGGACTTCAGGAACTCCACTCTCATGGAATCTTGAACAGAAACCTGAAGCCTGAAAACACTTTGTTTGGTAACCCATAATATGCATTTTGAGAATTTTATGTTGAAATATTGTGAAGGTTGAACATGATTAAAGCTATTTCTTACTTTTCTGCAGATCTCAACAATAAACTGTACATCGCAGACTTTGGAGCAAGCAGTAAACGTCTTCTTTGGTCCAGTTATGAGGATGTGAGAGGCCCCACAATCAAGTACAAGAAGGAATCGGACATCCAAGTAAGTTTAGCTTGAAAATATTGATAGTTCAATAGCCTGCGTTACATATAAGTGGTAGTTTGGGCTGTTTGGTCTCCTTACATGAGACTAGTGGATATAAACACTACATATTATTATCATGAATTCTGTACAGTTTGGCTGCTTAATCATGACTGAAGAACGCTTGTAATGCATTACATTTTAGGTAGCAGGGTGCTTGCTTCTTTACATCCTAACTGATGGGCACCATCCCTACCAAACCACAACACCCTACTCCAGTGATCCAGTGGGGCTGGCTATAAATGTCAGAACAGACAACTTCACTCTTCAGTTAGAAAAAAGATGGACACGGCAAGAAGGTGTCATTGCCAAAATGCTGAGCAGATCATCAGAAGGATGTTCTACCATCGAAGAATGCCTTCAGGCTGTCACATGTAAGTGCCAAGACTAAGACCCTTTAACTCATAGATTAAAGGTATTCTAAAGTTTTTATGTGCTAACATAATATTTTATGGATTGGAAAATTGCTGTCCATAAATCTTTTATCTATGTATTTACAGGTTTCACACATCAGTCAGATTACACTGAACCACAACCAATGCTGGCATTGAATGTGGAAATAGAGTAAGCACTTTAGTTTTTGCAAGTAGGGTTAGGTAAGATAAAAGGCACATCTAGATATTTATCTATATCGCTGAACAGTGATTGAATAGATTTTCCCGAAACAGTTTTATGTCCCCGAGGTAAAGTCGTAGTGTCATATGTGATTTTTTTGACCCAATCTGAAAGACAACAGGATAATTTAGAACAATAACAGGAAGGAAACAGTCACTTGATGTGTGGATTATTTGTTGGTGTTGCTTTTTTTTTTTTTTTTTTTTTGGTAGTTTACTATGTCTTACTTATTTTTGTTGCAGGACAGAACCGACACAGAAAGTTTCTGTCATCATACACCATCTGAAATGGTAAACTCGGAGAGTACTGGCAGTGACCTGTTGGATTCATCTACCTCCAATGAAGAAGAATCATCTGTGTGTGAAAATGTAGGTAGGCATTTGATTACATGACCAGAGGTGTTGAAAAATGCATACAATAATTTTACTAAAATTAAAGTAGTGTGGGTATAAATTAACTCCTATTATTTGCAAATAACTAATTATTTTACTTTTCATTGTTTCAGAACACTGAACAGCAGATGTCTCTTTCCCTGGATATGTCAGATGACGAAGAACAGCACATGGTAAATGTGTATTTCATTACATAGAAATGGTGAAAAATGCATATCATAAGCATGGAAAATAATTAATGCTATACTTATGTATATAAACATGTTACTTTTCTTTATTCCAGACCCCTGTGCGACAGGCGTTCCAGGAAATGACAGATGACGAGGAAGAGCAAGAGCAACAGACAGAGGCAGAAGAATTTGCTGAAAAGGATGGATCTCAAGGAAAATCACCCTCAAATATGGATCAAAGTGCCCGTGGCAGTGATGCTCAACCAAGTGATGTCAAAGTCAAGATGTCCTCTAACACTGCAGATCAGCAAATATACGACAAGAAGAATTTTTGTCTGTACTGTAAGAAGCCTTTTGCCAAGATTTCAAGACGTCTGAGGCAAAAGCATTCCAACAAAGCTGAGGTGGCCAAGGCACTCGTCCACAGGCAAGGATCAGTCATGCGGGATCTGCTTCTGAGCAAAATCAGAAACATGGGCAATTACAATCATAACTGTTCAGTCTTGTCTTCTGGACAAGGACAAATAATACCAAAAAGACAAGCAACCCGCAATACAACAGCAACAGATTATTCGCCTTGCAGGTTTTGCTTTGCCATGTACCTGAAAACAGACCTCAGGAGACACCATAAGCGCTGCAGACTGCAGGATGAAGCGGATCGGCCTTCAGAGAGAAGAGTCCAAGCCAGCTGTTCCCTGATGTTGCCTATGGACACGACAGTTTCAAATGGACTTGAAAAAATTTATGGATATGACCCATGGTGCTGTCACTCGTCTGGTGAAATCTGATGCGCTCATCATTTCACTGGGAGAGAGGATGTTCCTCAAAAACGGAGCGGTTGGACGACAACAGGCTGACATCGGGAACAAGATGAGGGAACTTGCCAGACTTGTTTTGATGGCAAGAACAATCGACCAAGACATCGTCTATTTAAGGGATTTGATCAACCCGAGGAAGTTTGACACTGTCCTGGGGGCTGTTAAAAAGATGACCGCGTTTGATGAATGTACAAATCGATTTTCATCTCCCATGACAGCTCTTAAACTGAGCCACTCCCTTGTAAAAGTGACGCATATTTTGCAAGGAGAGGGTCCGCGGCAAGGGGACAAGGCCTTGAATGGAACTGCAGAGGATTTCCTTAAACTAACTGAACTGGAATGGACAACACATGTGTCAGCTAATGCACTGAAGACATTATATGAAAAGACATGGAACCGTCCCCAGATGCTGCCTCAAGATGAGGATGTTAAGCCCCTGACGCTGAGTGTTGTAAATTCACGACACACTGCTCCTGCTCAGACTGCAACCGAAATAATGCATGAAATCCTCCAATGTCAGTTTGTGCATATTGGCATAAATATCTATGAGCCTTTTGCAAACATTAGTTTCTCGTAGGACCAGTCGGAGTAGGAACTACATCCGGTTACTGGAAGCCAATGAATAGGAAGTTCATTTGTGAATAAACAGTTTAAAGTTAAGAAGTTTAGAGTAAAGCAGTTCAGAAAAACTTGAACTCCGCTTCAAATTAGAAAAGGTTAAAAAAATGTTTTACCATGTTTTTTTTATATAACTGTAAACCAAATCAGTTGGCAAGGGGTTGTGAGACTGTACATGATGAAATCAAGAAGAGCCCGACTGAAAATCGAAAAACACATCCATATAGAAGTCAGGGGGAAAAAGGGCCTGAAAGTGTCTGTGATGTCCCCAACAAATGAAATGTAGTCAATCGATCTTCTGATTAAAACCAGGGATGCAGTTGGGATGTGGAAGCATGTTGCCACGTTGTCGCAGATCCTCAACCTGCCAATGAACTGAACCAGCGGGCAATATTCATGGGTCATGATATTGAGGTCCATCAGGAATTCTAGTGACTCCCCACACACACACACACAAACACACACAGAGTCATCAAGTTATCTTATTCCATTCTACTGAATCCAACCTGTTGCTTTGGTGAATTACCATATAAATAACTGCCACAGTTCATCAAGCTTTATTTAAGAAGCCTCAACATAGTGACCATGCCAACAACTGAGAGGAGATAGTGAAGGGAAAAAATATCTTTGCTAACTTTAGTAAGTCTTACTAAAACGCATAATATCTTAGATTTTTTTTTTCCTTGTACACACTGTAACAGACTTCAGACTTAATATCTGGTGCAACGGCCAAAGTTTCAGGGTTTCCAGTGCAGCCAGCAGACAATTAAGGTATTTGAGGACAAATGTTACAGGTTATCTTGGCCTTCCTCCTATTTTACTTCCTGCTGTTTACCTTCATGTCACCAAGGCCTGTTCCGATAAAGTCGTTCCAATACGACTCAAACTACAAACAGAAACCTGAAAGCTTTTGGTAAATGTATTTCCTTGCGTACAGACAATGCATATTTTATTTTAAATGTGGGTGTGAACCTATGCCACTTCTTGTGTTTATTCATGGACGAAGTGGCTTCTCTGAGCGGCAGAGCACGCTGCCTGCTGGAGACCTGAGGGAGGCTATAGAGGCTACACGGAGCAAAGAAAAGGATAGACTCATAAAGCTGAAGAATGTCCTTGTGATCAAAACAAGGCTACATGCCCAAGGCAAAGAAGAACCTGGATTTCAAATGTTGTTTATTAAGTCCTGATTGGTTGGGCTGCTGCTGCACCAGCCTCATTTATACTAACCTTGTCTTTGTGTAGTTGCAAAAAGTAAGAAGTGAAAAAAAGATTGCACAACCACATCCAACCCAATTTAATATTCCTTGTCTTTTCAAGTTCAGAAATGTCCATATTTTGTTTGGACCATATTTTTATTTATTTTTTACTTCTACTATGAAATGGATAAAAAGAAACCAACTTAGAAAATTTTTTATAGTGTTCATTATACTGAATCCTGACTTTGAAGGTTCCTGCTTTAGGACAGCCTCAGTGATAACAGTCCAAGGCTTCTGTTTTGATACAGATGCCAAAGGATGAACAGAAACACAAGCGGGTTGGCAATGGAAATACACTAGAAAAGTATTGTAACACAGCTGACCTCTGACAACTTGCGTTACACATGTGCAGGTTACAACGAAACTGTCCAAAGCATTTGTGGTGCTTTAAAATGCAAGTTCCAAAGCACCAAAAACTCTTCCTAACTTTTCAGCTTTTATTTGTGTTATTGATCATGTTGTTTTGTGTAAATTAACTAAATCTTGCGCGAGTAAGCAAAACTCATTAAGCAGCTTTTAACTTTAATCAAGCCGGCTGATTATAACAATATAACTGCCAAGGAAATTAAGTGAAGTGTGTTTACTGAAGATGCTTTGGCTTCATGGAATTTTTAGTAAGATAAAGACTTAGATAAAGACGTGTGTACTATGCCCCCAGACTACTAAAATCTGTCTCAAGGTAGACAGAAAGGGGCCTCAGGGCGTGCTGTGGAGCCGATGTACAGTAGGGTCTTCATAGGTGGTTTATAGTTGTCACTGTAAATATAACAAAATGTAGCCAATGTAGGAGCCCCTTCTTCTTTTTCCCCACAGGGGGCAAACAGTTGCTTGCTTTGCCTGATAACGTGCCTCTACTAATGACATAATAAGGCCATGATGTTGCCTTGGTAATTCAGAATTTTTTAGCTGGTGATTAAATCTTTAATGAATAAATAACAAAAATGTGTTAATTGTGCACGTACATAGGTGTGGACCAAGAAATGAGTTGGGGTACAGTTAAGCAAAACGCGTAATAGTTTGTAGTTATTTCAATTATTCTGAAATTAAAACCTCCTCGCTGACAAAGACAGTAATCTCCCATAAGACTGCAAGCCAGAGGAACTCAAATATCAGTTTGAAGTTCATTTCTCAACAACACAGCCCATGAATTTTAACATTCAGAATTAATGAGCACTGAAGTGCTTAAACATAAAAAGCTAATGTGGGTTTCCTTTTTAAGCCTCCCAGTGAGCTGTTATATCTTTTCAGATCAGACGTTTAATTAATGTTCCTACGTCTGATTATATACACATGATGACAGCAGGTGAAGAATATAGTTTGGATACAGTTTTCTTCATAGTGTAAGCCAGCATGCCCACTGTCTGAGCAACAGCTGACTGTTTGAGCCATGATGAGTGAACCAGGATGTAGTGCTTAGCCTCTAACAGTCCTAACTCTGAACAGCAGCAGTCGATAACAGGGACAATTATAACAAAGAACAACAACACCCTATTTCCCACATCAATCGGATGTGGGAAATAATTTCCAATTGCCTTGTTTCACCTGCCTGCTCCAAAATACCACACCAGGGTTTTTTCCAGCAGTAATATACATTATAACCTATTCCAGGTGATAGATGACAGCGAGGGGGCCATTAAAGCCAGTGAACAGGATGAAACCTCAAACAGTAGGAGACACTAAGGTCCTGAATATAAAGCTGGTTAACAAGGATACAATTCACTAATGGAAATGTAAAGGGTTAACACATTTTTGTTCAGGTTATTTGGTAGTAGGCAAATATGCTGTAGTGCTTAAAAAAAGGAAAAATTCTGTCAAAAAGATTCAAAAAGACAGAGCATTTACAGGAGGATCCCTAAAGTTCTCAATGGAGACATCTTCTCACATCATCTGTGGTGTCACATGATATTGTGTTTTAGAGAGAGGTTCCTTTGGGAAAATGGACTCAAGAAAATCAATGCTGACCCTGTGAAGTGCAGAAATAAATCTCTGTCAAGAGGAGGACTAGCCAGGCATTTTGCCCTTTGTCCTGGCTGCTGACTTCTGTAATTTTCTTGCTTTCTTTTTCTTTCTTGCTCTTTCTTCCAACCTAGATGTACAAAGTACGTCAACACCCCGAGGTCGTAAACAAAACCAGAGAGAACACTGTAATCTAGCAAATGGTATTTACAATATTTATAGGCCTCTGCATCTACAACAGCCATGCGCGGGGGCATTATGTTTACTGGTGGGTTGACCTCATACTTTCAGGTCAAAGGTCACAGTCAACTCTCACCATTACTGGAGAATTCACTAACTGAACATTTTTCTGTCATAACCAGGAAGAGAAGTGGAGATTATGATTTCACACATGGTTGGATGCTAAATCAATGACACTAAATGTGCGTTTCCATTTTGAATCTATGGTGATTGAATGGATCTTCTGTGTGAAGTATCCACATTATAGAATCAGCAAAACAAGCTATGCAAATTAAATTGTCTCAATTCAAACGGCTTAGTCTGAACTTTGGCACATGCATTTATGAACTGTGCTATTTTCTATAAAGAGTTTCTTTTACTGTGATTTATCCGTTAATAAATAATGTGGGATTTAAAAATGAGCTGGAAAATGGGAGGAAAAATAAACAGAGGTAATATTCCAATGAATATTCATCAAATACTTTTGTATTTGGTGAAATGAATGTGTGCATGTGGTGGATGTGGTGAAACCTGGAGGAGGGTCTTCTTCTAATCTCTCTGCCACACTTCATTTACTCTCTAATTAACTCTTAATCCAAAGGCTAAAAGGACCTCAGAACCAAATGAAACATTTAGTGAGGCTCATTTAAAGTCATCTCTAGGAGGGCAAAAGTGCTAGATATGAAGTAACCCCAACTTCTTCTTATTATTACATTTGTTTGCTCTGTCTAATATCCCTAGAAAAAGAATCAAGTCATAGAGATGATAACTGGGTTTAGTATCAAAAATAATTATATGTGTACTGTATATTTTAACATTTTAACAGAAAAACTGTTATTTGATCAGCAACGCCCATATTGCCAAGCATGTAGTCCAGTTACAATCCATTCTATATTTTCATTATAACCTATTTCAAAAGGTTTCCGACACCTATTCCCACAAGCTCCCAGGTAGAAGGTTGGCACCCTAACATTTTGTCAGGTTTTCAGACATGAAGTTGTCAATAGGTTCGAGCTTGTTCACTCACTGAATAATGGATAATGTTGGATATTTTTAAGGGCCAAATGTATACACACTATATTGGCTATTCCTTGCAAAAATGCATGCTCTGCCAGTCTGCAGGGAGTTAAAGCCAACTCTTCTCTCTGCTCTGATGCAAACAGCCAGGCTGCTTCCTGACGACTGTGACAGGACCAGATGCTCCAACTTTACTTGATCTGTCCTACCACTCATGCCAAATATCAAGCTGGGAGGGGCAGAGCCTGTGTGTCAGTGTGTGAGCCTTCACATCTGTGCTCATCCATGTCAGCATGTCGACTTCTGTCAGTGTTCTGTCCTGTGTAGACTGAAATGAGATACACGTGAAATGAAGGCTTAGTGTTAGGCGTGGTTAAGTCCTGTCTATTAGTGCTGTATATTATGATAGTGCTGTTGTGTCCTATTTGTGTGTGCTTGTGTTTAGTTGAACTGATCAATTTATAGGTGATTCTATCAGCTCAGATCAGGGTTCATGATGCCACGTCTATATTTTCTGTGCTTGTGTTGGATCCTGTGTTTGGTCATTCAGTGTGTAGAACAATGACCATAAAGGTCTTTGTCACTGAGGAGCCTGACATAAAGACCAAAGGGACAATGTCACGCTGTACCACTTCATGGCATAATTGCTCCATCAATCACAAAGAGCAAAGCATCAGTAAGAACAACAGCGGAGGAACTGGTCTTCCTTGACACACCACAGGACTTCTCCGGCTTCTCAAACAGCGTCCTTGTGTGAGTGCTCATTGAAAATGTGAGACGCATTTGATGCCCCTTGAGACCATAAACCTTCCCTGTAGTATTTTAGCACAATCTATCACTGGGAACAATTAGGAGCTAATTAATGTCAAGATTAAAGTGCGGCTGTTCAGGGATCTTATTAAAATGGTGGGAGAATAAATTAAATCTGCTTTGTTGAAGGAATTCGAGATCACAGGCTGGGGGCAAATAAAACTCTGAACAAATGAGTAGATCATTTCAGAAACTTCAGCAACAAGGCATCATGTAATTAACAAACTGCCAGGTTGTGTACAACGTGTATTGTCACACACACAAATGTAACCTGGAGTGATCCTTAACATAATATAATAATATCATAATCAATAGAAAATATACAAACTGACAATATCAAATTGATTTCTTGCTCTGTTGCTGTTTAACTAGCTTTACTGCCAAAGCATGCACACATACATCTACAAGTACATGCGAGTGGTAGAGGCATTCCAGAGCAGAGGATAAGACTGGCTTTTCAAGAAGTCAAACTGTCATTTCTGACAATTCACACACTAACCTGGGATCAGAGTCCCAGGTTAGTGTGTGTGTGTGTTTTGGAGCTATCGTGCAACATGGTTGAACACTGAGACTGTTCAGCTTTGTAAATATAATTGTAAATATAATTAATTAATTATGACATGAAAAATTTGTGAATGTTATGAAAAATTATGAATTTTATGAAAATTTCCCAAATGATGCAATAACATGTTATAAGGATACATTAGTCAATCAAACATGCAAATGCTGCTCCAAACGTTGCAATGTCATATCGTTTCCCCAAAGGACAGGCATTACAGGGATAAAAGTCTGCATGTGTGTGTGTAGGCTTTTGGCTCCAGCGCCCTTTTAATCCACACTGCATGGAGAGAAAACTAATGAGGAGAACGAAAGATTCTCACAGAGACACATAAAAGTGCGCCAACACACAGAATGAATATAAACATTATCATCACAGCGACGATTCCCCTCATAGGGAGAGATTTGTTTTAGAGCGGAATGCATAAAAGAGCCTCCCTGCTGCTGCCCTATGATTGTTGTTATAACGTTAATCAACAGGAGAGGAGAGGAGAGGAGAGGAGAGGAGAGGAGAGGAGAGGAGAGGAACAATATATTAATTATTAGATTCGAAAGAATTTTAAATCTCAATTGAAATGTAGATTCTCAGGAGTTTGATTCTTTTTTCGAAAGATGTATGTTTTTTGAATATTTGTATCTTTAATTCACTGGCTGACCTCCTTAAACCTTATGTCTGCTTGTCAGCTCTGCAAGTGTATGTGATCTTTGACTGAGCTTGAGACAGAAAAAAAGACAGAGACAGATTGCCAATATTCTAGTGCTGGTGGACATGAGAAACTATGCTGAGAGCTTTTCTGTCTACTGACTCTGACTTATTTCACCTTTCCCTCTCTGCATCTCTCATTCTCTCTCTTCCTGTCTCTCCAGTGACAGGTAGATGAATCCAGGTTTCATTTCTTCAGTCTCGCTGCAGTTCCATCTCATTTGTCACATTGTGTCTTTTATAGGTAAAATAAATGCAAAAAGAAAAGTGAGATCTGATCATTGCAATTTGTTTGAGGAGTACAAATAAAATGCTTCAAACAGAAGAAATAAAAGGAAAAAAAACAAGTTTTCTGAGGTTGAAGAAGCTGTGCATAGAGCACATATACAAACATGCTAGTGAGATTTTGTACTGGGCCTTTTTGACAAAACTAAAAATATCAAAACACAATTTGCTTCATTTGGAGCATTCTGACGTTCCTTCATACTGATTCTCCGTCTGCTTCTCTCATGTCAGCACCCATGCACTAGGAAAACAGAGCACATCACGTCTCCTTTGCTCTGTCGTCATCCCTTATTTTTAGTTCAACTCTGACCACTTCGCTCTCTGCTTTTAGCTCATTTACTTTATTCATATTCTCTCTATTAATACATTATTGTCATATTACATTGTTGCATTGTGATGAATGTACAGATGAATAGATTTGTTTCCTCTTCTAACTAACAGCCTACAATACAGCAGTGGTGTTGTATTTTAGGGGAAACCCTGACAAGTTCCTAACCACAGAATCATCAGTCAGTGCAAGCCTGCCGGACCAATGTGTGACTGAACTGAATGAGAAACATTTCATCCACTCTCGGCCAAAAGCGCAGAGTGATTACTGTCTGGCAAGATGAGGCTTGACACGAGTGAGCGCAGTTTATGAGATGACATGACCAACACACCTGAATTTAATATAATGAGCTGTGCAAAGCAAAATGCAAAGCATTTGCTCGGGGTTGTAAGGAAATAGAATGATTCAATAAATATTCCTGAATATTAGACATACTTTCCAACATCTGTCTGTGCTGTACCTTCCATCACCACATGGGGGAAATCATTGACCAGTGTTTTCAACCATTACAAAGATTTCTTTCAGAGACAAAGTCACCACAAGCAGACACCTGTGTGGAATCTTGGAGTTGTTCATGGAGCTTAATTTGTCACTTCAAGGGAGAAAGACGACTGTATTTGAGCCCATAAGTACGAAAGTGCATTCAGGAAGAGTGTTCCTCACAGTCACCAATACCTGAAGCATGTCTTTCCATACACAGGAAAACAACCAAGATAGAGAGCAGAGCAGGTCAGCTTCACACACAAACACGGCAAGCGGAGCAGAGGGACTTTTTAAAGTTACATCAATCAGTTAAAAAGAATAATTTCATAGTTTTTTTTTTGTTTGTTTTTTAACTCCCCAAGAAGAAGTACTTGTGTTGTTGTGAAGAAGAGAGAGAGAAGAAGCATCACATGTAGGAAGTTAAGACTGAGGGTAGAGAGATAACAGAACAGACAAAATGAGCCAATGCATGCAGCCAACTACATCCATGCGCATCACATCAGTTAATCATCAGCTCATCCAGGATAATGATATGACGCCTTTTAACCCTCAGAACCTGACAAATGCAATTAACATTCAAACTGACATCCTTTATTCTGAGTTAAATGGCACGACTGCACCTTTCCACTATGGCTCGACTGTGCGATGCAATGCTAATGAGAACATTTATTTTCAACTTCCATCAAATTTAATCATAGCTTTAATCGGCACACAGCTCTACCTCCATCTTGGTTAAAGTACTTGTGAAGTCGTCATTGCACAGACAAAGGACACATATCGTGAGAATAGTTGGAGCTTTGTAATAATGTTGTTCACATTTTATTAAACTGATCAGGCATAACATTATGACCTAATATTGTTCCTAAAGCATTTTTGTGTGTGTGCCTGTGTCAGCAGGCTGCAGCCATCAAGGAGTATCATCATTGCTATGGGGTGGGCATGTCTGGTCTGGTCTGGTCTGGTCTGGTCTGGGTGTGTAGTACATGTCTACATCCACATGAATGCCAGGTCCAAAAGTTTCCCAGCAGAACATTACACTGTCACAAGATGGTGAATTGTTATTTACTTTTTCTGTCAGTGGACATAATGTTTTGGATGATTGGTGTATATAAAAGTAGTTACATGGAGACTGATCTTACTTCTGCAGATTAATCTTGACTCCTTCCTTAACTCGGTTTTACCCTTGTGTTTCATGGCTCGATAAGTCACGAGCTCCCCGTTAGGGACAGCTCTCTGCTGTTTAACATATCAAATTAAACAGCAGAATCCTTCCCAATGATGCTAGTTGTTTCTCTGCACATCAAAGCTTTATTGAGTAACCCAGTTTAAAAATTACCTCAATTTCATCTCCATCATACAGCTGGCATTAAATTCACATTGTAAATATAAGCACAAATAACGCTGTTTAATTATAGGCAATAAGTACATTAGATTGTTTAAAGTTATACATTATTCCACTACACAATTGATAGCTGCATTTCATGGCTTGATATATGTAAATAAATGCCATAATACACATTTCCTATTTTTGCCTAATACAAAATTATAGAAGATTTGGATCGTTGAGACAGTTCCGGAAGACAAGCTAGGCAGTGAAATTATGACAACCAAGAGCTATGGAAGAGAAATTGAGGTCTGTACAGTAAAATGTTGATCTTTTAGAGAATTTACAGTGTAATGTTTTGCTGTATTTAGCTGCAACTATAATTCACATTGTGGGCCAGTCACATCTTAAGAATCACTCTTGTAAGGAGACATTGATCGCCACGCTCCAGTGATCTGGAAAACTGAAAACTGGAACCAACCCTTTGGAGAGTAGAGAACAATAGGATCTAAGCATGTGGACGAAACTGATCTAACCTAGTGATACTGGTAGCCCATATATATCCAGAGAGGACCCAAACACCTTTTAATTCTACTGCCTCACGTGGGGAATCCAGTCAAAGGGTACACAGAGGGCTGGCAGAGCATATTAAAGAAAACACCAGACTAATAGCTTCACATTCCCTCCAGACACTATTCCCCATCCTGAGTAATTACCACATTTCCACAGTAATTCTGGTCCTAGCAGCATGACATGTGATATGCCCACCGCTGGAAGACCAACATATGTTTGACAATTCCCTAAGAGGGGAATGAAAGGTTTAAAAGCAGCAAAATGATTTTGTCGTAGATTAATCACTCTTGTAGATGTGACTCTCTTGAAAGAGGGTGTGGCTCTGCAATTACGGGGCAGAGGATAAAGATGAGAGTGATGTGCACTGGACCGATTGTGTTGTTAGACCGTCAAGGTTCAATCTCTAAAAGTCATTTACCAATAATAATAAAAAAACATTAGAGGACATATCTGTATAACAAACAATAAAACACACAGTCTATGTAGTACCAAATAAACAAAACATATTTGTTAGTATTTCATCACTGTTTACAAGTGTTGTTCACATGTGAATTTCAACTGAATGCGCGCATAACGTAACATTCCCGTTTACATTACTTGACTAGTAGAGAGATCCCTCTGCGACATTATAGGACATTATAGGACATTATAACCATTACGTCTTTTTGTTTACAGTCTATGGACTTTGCGGTTTAGGTAAATTTAGCGTTCAGCTGAACGCTAACGCTAAAGTTAGCTTAAACTGCCTGCTAACTCCATAGCCTTTAAGTACTTACAACTGCAGTCAACAGACTATTACGTTAGTTGTATTTCCTCCAGTTTTCTTGTCACTAATTCTAAACAACTATGATGTTAGGTTTGACTATTGTATCTTAACTAATGTAACTAGCTGCTATGACATGGTGGTGTGTTCTTTGCTTACACCTGCTGCTAAATGGATAATTTGAAGAGGTCCCTGTTCAGCCAAAGAAAAGAAAGCCAATCAAATATTCCCCCAAGAAGAAAAGTACGTTTATTTTTTTCCTTCTTTTGCCAGTCGGCTTGGAAATTTACCTTTTATTTATACTAATATATATAGTAGTTGGCTGATTGAGACACATATTTCCATTTTTGCCTGTCTTCTCAATAAATAATACGCACAAAAATACTGGGAATTTTGTTGGTGTACTCAATACAATGCACTCCAGTACACCACCACCATTCACTGACCTCAGTAATCCATTTGAAATACTTCCTTTCAGTGTCTTCAACAGGGACATTGAAGTTGGCCATACTGAAGGAACAAACTAAGATGGATCAACCGAAGATTGAACACATTGGGCAGCGTGTTAATTACCTGGAGGAGGCCAACAGGGACCTGAAAGCTGACAAGGACTGGATAAAACAAAATGCTTTGGATAACATCACAATAAAATGTTTTGTGTTGAAATACATTAAGGAAACACTACCTCTTGACTTGTCTGTTGCTTTGGTTAAGGTATTCATATCATCTGACAGTGTAATTACACTTAATGACATTTTAACGAAACATTCAAATCTTTCCACTACTTGAATTCAGAGAAAATGGTAATGACACTGTTATAAAGTGCTTTGACTATGTAATTACACTTAATGATATCTTAATGGAAAGTCAAAATCATTCCACTTTACTTGAATTCAGAGAAAACAGTCACGACACAGTTATAAATTAATTTGGTCATTAATTATACATATTGACATCTTAATGGAAAGTCAAAATATTTCCACTGATATTTTTTTCCCTCTCTCTTGTCACATTACCAGAATGTACAGCTACATTCCCAACATAGTTAGTCTGATTCACATTTTCTCTTTCTTCTCAAGTTCAGTTAAAACTACACATTAACCAGCAGTTACTCCTAAGTAATATCCAAGCTGCAGCACTGCTAAAACCCTGATCTTATACCTGCAACAAAATCTCCATACACATAAGTCAAAGTCAGTGGCTTCAATGTGATTTTGGATGTATTTACCTGTAGAAGGCTCATACAGAACATTACAAGAGACCGAACATGTCACCTCTCTGCGCCTCACTGAACAGCATACATGCAGAGAGTGTCTCCTACCCAACAGGCACTGGAGGGTGGACATAGAAACAGCTGACTTCCAACAAGGCTAAAAGCATTGATATGCAGGCATGGTAGGATGAATGATCTTTGTGGTATTTTGAGCTGAAACTTGAAAGACACATTCTGGAACTTACGTTTAACATTCTATAATATTACTTTATTTCTTTTACCAAAAAAAAAAAAAAAAGGATCAAAGCTGGCTGAGTTGAGAGAACACAAATGGCTGTCAGGAGTACTGGATGTAATGCCCATACAGCCTAAAAAAAGCAATTAATGATCTTGTCATAACTTACAATAGCAGTTCTCTGGAAGTTATAAAAATCTGAACTGACAAAACCTATAAATCATACTTTTTACAGAGCACTAAAATTAACAATGTGATGCTGATTGTTTACCACAAATGATGGGAGCTTCTGCTCAAATCCGTTCTGGTTCCACTAAACATTGTTGGATCAGTGTTCTGTGTTACCAATTTACTCTTCAGGCCGCAGCAGCTAATATAACATACTTCACCTACACTCAGCATCCCCTGACACCCAATAAATGTACTCCCAGCTACTCCAAACACCCTGAACTTCACAGTGACCTCTACTTGGCTGACTTTACAGTTTCATACTCAGTAACGAAGTAACGAAGCATGTCTTTAACAGGAGTAATTAACAGCAGTTCACATGTTTTAAATGTTACATATTCCAACATGAGACTTGTGATTACTTTAACTATTAGTTTAACCTATTATTTTCAAAAATGTGTTTGACAAAAAAATAGATACTAAATGATGGAAAACTGTAACAGTGTTCTACAAAGTACAGTTTTGTTCATACATATTTTTCAAACCCATCTGTTGCTCTTCATCTTTATTCTTCTTAATTTTCTGGGGGAGTTTAATCAATATTTCCTCCTTGTCATTTAAGAATAGACTAATATTTGTTTTATGAACTATTAAAAGCTTCTGGTGCATTTAAGTACAGTTTGAGTTTCAGTCGATTGAATAAATATATCAATACTGCAGCTGTAATGATGCAGGAGCTGATGAAAAGGTCAGCTAATCATTTTACTATTCATGTATGAAACTTACAGTTGTTCAGTTTTTGCTTTGGCTTCATCTAAAAACAGTAAAAGGCCCAGCTGGAGTTGTTTTGTATGGAGTCCGTACTGGGCCTCCCACTGAGATTGAGATGGAGGGTATACACATAACTATAATTAGGAGGAAACAGCTCAATAAGTGAGAAATGCTTCCCCTCCCTTGCTTTGGCTATGTTATAATTGGAGGTAAATGGCCCAAATTATGGCTTGAAATAAAATCCTTTAAACGACAAATTATTAAATAAAGAGCTAATGTTTCCAGTGTTTCCTCTGTGATGTGTAGTTTGCTTCAGTTGCTGTAACAGAGTTAAGGTCAGTTCTAGAAGGTTTTGCTCAGTAATAAACATAAATATTTCAACTATTTCTTAAAAAACAGAGGGCATGGGAGCAGACTTGTGGAAAAGGGAAGAAATCATTGCAAACTGAAGAAAGATTAATGTCAAACTGCTGGTCTCACCCTCTCTCTTCTGAGAGGTCACAGGGACCTTGTAATCACCGTGTGCTGGACAGGGTTGCACAAGTATTGCGTGTCTAACTGTTATTACCTACAACGAAAAAGAGCGGCAGAAGTCGGACGAATGAAAGTCAAGCCTGTCATGGGCTTTCGCTACGCATCCAGATGACAGAGAAATAAGCACACAGCACTTCCTTCGGAGAAACACTGAATGCAAAGATTAAATAGTGAATGACTTGAAAAGAAATGACAAAAAGAGAGAGGTGAACATCACGGAAAAAATGGCTGACTCTACCAAAATACATAAAAGACAATGAAAACAGCAGAGGCAGAGATTTGCAAAGTCAGAAGTAGTGAAAGAGTTGACTCACTGTCACAAGTAAAGCTACTTTTTGATGCCATCAGCAAAAACACTTCTTTACTCACACTAAACCAATGGGTACAAAACTGGTTGTTATTAATATTTTATAGAGCACTGTTCCCTTGTTTATATATTTAACACCCCATATTCCCACCAGCATTTCCATTTGCTCAAACAATATCAGTACAGAGTACACAGCAGTGTACAGCGTGTTGTCCCCAGTAAGGAAGGGTTACTTCTGAGTTCACGTGATTCAGCTGATTATACTGTATAGTTGTACTTTATCTAGTGGAGCTTGATGTGTTTATGTGGCTGAAGTCTTAGTTCAGACTGAACACAAGGGGTCAGACTTTGCCAGTCTATTCACCAATCACAACTCAAAACAAACACAATCCTCAACAGCCAGTGCACTAAATCAACCTCTTATCATCCCTCCTCCCCCTACACTGGCACACACACACGTTTTTAAGTGAAAGGAGGTGTATATGACTTGATAAGTAATGAGTGATATTCATATCCTTGATACTGACAAACGATAAACTATTGTTTGCTCATCTGAACCCATCCTTATAATATTTATTTTTTTCTTTTGCTCAGGCAGACTGAAGCAACCAACTCTGGAGAAGCCAGAGAAAATGACCATAGACAACCCCTGTAGAAATACCTAAAGCTCTTACTCAGTATTCAGGTGTTAGATAATACACTGACATTCAGTCTTGTGTAGTGGACTGGTGAGGCACAGTTTTCCATACAAACCAGTTCGGAGGTTTGCACACAAACCAAGTAAAAGCAGATGTGCTCAAGATGTGGGACATTTAAGAAATTTCTGCTCACATTGTGCTCCGGGACAATGCCAAAAACAAATCCAGCATGTCACTACTTGGTAATGGCAACTACTCTTATGTACACTAAATACTTTGTCTTGTAGTCAGCATGACTAAAGTGATTCTGCTACACTAACCACTAACCATAGACTGCCAATGCAGTCTATACCCTGCAAAAAAAAAAAAAATCATAACAAGCAGACAGCCTGATGAGTGGCTGTTTGTGAGGCAAGCAGCTGTTGACTCGATGTCACTGAAACAACATCAACACACTGCTGTTGATCCCATTGATCATTTCTCCTGAAGGACTTACCTCACAAGATGTATTTTCCATGTCTGCCGGTCTGTATACCCACAGAGAAGCAGTGTTGTGGGTAAGAGAACTACAAGTACTTTTTTTGTGTAACTTGTAACATGACGCATTAGTTTTGTGTGTTAAGTAATCAGTAACTTAGTTATTTTTTAATTTATTTATTTTTTTAAGTAATCCGTTACTTTAAGAATTTCTCCAGATAAGGAAAGAAAAATTCCGAATACAGCAGCTTTTTGTCAGACAGTACTGTGCCTGCTGAGGATGTGTCAGCGGAGGCGCAGCGCTGTGATGATTCGTCTGTCCCCTGCTGACCTACGTTACCTTTATGTGTGTGTGCGAGTGTTTTCAAACCACCGGCAAGATGGCAGAGAGGACAGCATTTGAATCAAGGAATTAAGGACAAGAACAACGTAACAGTAAAATGCACACTGCGTTGGTGAAAAGCTTCTGTCGACTGCAAAAGAATCCACTTCCAATTTAAAATCTTTTTCCAAGAAGCACCGCTCTATCACCCTGGTATTGTTATCCTGCAGAGTTAATTGGGTTGGATGAATGATGTTATTCATTGTCAAGACTTCTCTGTGCATTTAAAGGAGGCTGTGTGTCGCTGAGCTGCAGCAAGTGCGAGGCGCTGCAAACAGCTTTTCATTTTTGGTAACGCATGAGTACTCTAACACGTTACTTTTATTCATAGGTAACGCTGTAATGTAACGGATTACTTTTAATTGATGGCAACGTAGTAACCTAACTAACTACTTTCCAAAGTAACTACACCCAACACTGCAGAGAAGCACACTCCTGCTACAGAGAGGTTACTCATGTTACCCTCTTAGATCCAGACGAGTGGTCAGCTTCCTTGATCTGCAGAGAGGCACAGATAAAACATCACATTCTTCTTGAGTCTATTTTTGAAGGCTTCGCTGGATAATACTGAGACAGTCATGCTGTGCATTGGGTTAGGTAAAGACCTCTACAAGAGGTACAGTACATGATTCCCAATTTTTCAGTCCTATGTCACAGTTCTTCTTTGTGGTAGTGGATTATATATTTATAATATGTATTGCATATACGTATGAGCTCTGCACTGTATAATTATGATATACTGACCATGTAACTATGTAAAGTTATATTTTAGCAATACTTTGAATTTATTTTATTTTTTCCTTAATTTTACACAGGTTTGGATATATTTAAGTACTTTTCAATGGCTTTTCACTTTGGAAGCCATGACATTCACTTGTTTAAGTAGAATGTCACCACTGAAGCACTGAGTAACCTCCGACATCTGAACCTCAGCCCATATTTAATCACATTTTGAAAAACCAAGAAAGTTTCTTTTTGACACACACCATTGGATGTATTCAAGTACCATCAAACTTGATAAAATGTAAAACTCTGATGATCCTCAGGCAAATTGTAAGTAGGTTTATGTATGATGGACATCAGTCGATAATGTGACAGAAAGTTAGAGACTACAAATATGTATAATGGTTAATACTACAGTTTGTGATACTAAAAGTCACTTCCCAGCAGTACTGTTGTTTTTATAAACAGTACACATGCCTGTCCCCATCTGACATGTCTGAATGCCTGTCCCTCCATGCCTTCATTACTGTTTGAAATCCGCTGGAATATAGCCCAGTCGTCATAGGTAAAGAAACCGGTACAAAAAGCAATCCAAAGCATAACAATTCTCCTCCTCAGTTTTCTTCTTTGATGACTGCTTTCCACTTCTGTACTTCTTAAATAGGTCGGTGTGTACACCATCCAGTCAGTCACTCCATACCAATCAACAAAGTGCCGCACTGACTTTCCATCAGTTAAAGCCGTTAATTTGCATTTAGAGAGAATCTGCGCCTTCATGGCTTCAATTTCTCCCCTGAACTGTGTAATGAGGGTCATAGACAAATCTAGAGTCATCACAGGAAGGTTTCAGCTGGATGACAGATTGTCAGCTTTAGATAACAAACCTAATGACATGAGTGACTCATTGTTCATCTCCTACACACTCCAAGATAATCGCACGTAATTAACTAATGACATCAGATATCAAATAATAAAATGAGATTGCAAAGTGAAGCACTGGGTCCTAGAATTTAGTATCTTTATATCAACTCTGACAGAGATGTCCGCTAGATGTTACTTTTGAATTTGAATCATACGTTTCCATTGGTTTAGATTAAAAGCTACAAGTGACAATGAAATAAACTGATTTTCTATGATACAGGCAATGCATCATTTCATTGTTATTAGTGCACAGCATCCACACAGACATTCAGCCACACAAATACAATAAATGACTTCTTTGCTTATCACTTGTTGTGCACAGTTAGACAAATACAATTAAGTGTTGTCTTTCCACACTTCATATCTTGCCTATCTGATGGGGGTTATGGTCCTCATACACAGAAAAGGCAGGGAGATGCTGTTTCTGAAACGCCATCAAAACTGAAGAGATGCATACTCAGAGATTTAATCTCAGAGTGCATTTGCGTGCCTCAGAGATGATAAGGTCTCTTATGTTCACTGCAGTGACTCTACAACAGGACATGTTCCTCTCTGTTCTTAGATCAGAGTCCCTCTAAACATTATGCTGCTTTTACTGACAAAGTCAAACTGAGGCGATGCTGTTTTTTCATGTTTACTGAACCCTAAATATCTGCTGCCCTTCACTATAAAGAAATGTGTGTTTAATGCAGAGAGTGCAGATATCTCTTTTAAAAATGTGCTATATCTATTCATTCATTATCGATGGGTGGGCCTGGAGCCTGTTCTAGCTGGCCTTGGGTGAGACGCAGGGTAAACCCTGAGCAGGTCGCCAGACCATCTGGCACGCCTATGGCTAATTTAGAATTACCAATTAACCTTCCATGTTAGTCTTTGGGTTGTGGGAGGGAGGCAGAGCATCTGGACAAAACCCACGCAGGCACAGAGAGAGCATGCACACAGAAGGGCCCCAGATGTCCAGCCAACTAAAAAACTATGTTGCTTGAGCTAATAATGTAAACCACCAACCTCCAAATTTAGGAGAATAGAATAAAACATTATCCTTATTTTACAGAATATTTAATACATTTTTTTCATAAAACATGGTGGCTTTTGGGGGGATCATTATATGTTTAATCATTTAACATGTGCAATGAAATACAATAAGCATTCTGGAGTCATTCTGTATACATGCTTACGTCCATATATATGTGTGTGTGTGTGTGTGTGGTAATCCAGCTGTGTTATGTGTTCCCTTAAAATGTACAGAACAAAGGAACAAGATCCAAACAGTCCAACTAAGAAGTGATTCAACAGAAGTTAGTCCAATCCAAGGAACCAAGACAGAACAACAGACAAACTGACCAAGACAAAGGGAAATGATCTCCACACACATACAGTCGAGGCCAAAATTATTAGCCCCCCCAGGAATTATGGAACATTTTGCTAAAATTCTTCCAAATGTTTGCAGCATTGATAAAACTTGATATAATCAAACATTCACCTGTGCTATTTAGTAGCTTTTGGTACATTTTGGATATGAAATACATTTTAAGGCTTGTTTTATATCAAATATAGTGAAAAATGAGTGGTCAAAAATATTAGCCCCCATGTGAATTGTTGTTTCCAAAACACACCTAATTAACAAATCAGGTTTCAAACCACACCTGTGCAGTCAACTGGCTTCCTGACAACACCTGAGCATTCAATCAGCCTACAATGAATCCAAGGAACAGGGCACCTGTGCACATTGAGAGGGATTGCTTTTACTCATCATGCCAAAGACAAAGGAAATCAGTCTTGAGCTCAGTGGAGGCTCAGGAGAAGGAGGAAGATTATACTGCCATTTCCAAGCGTTTCACAGTGTCTAGAACCGCTTTACGTTGCATCATTCCCAAGTACAAGGAGACAAATTCACATAATAGAAGTTCAATGTTTTTTCCATGCAGCTTGTACAATCAGGTTCTGCTTTAAATGCTTTCCAGCTCAAAAAAACAAAAACTGTGCGATATTTTAAATCCTTTGACTCAGCTCCATCTCAAATTGCACGACTAGATTGCTGAGTTCAACAGTTCACAGCCTACGATTCATGTTCTCACACTATACAGCCCGATGCTCTGATGCGACTTGACTACTCACACTGTACGTCCACAAACCACGCGTCGGACTTTTGTTTGGAACTGCAACAGCAAAAAGAAGTAGAAGAGGAAGAGGAACCCGGAAGTAACTTCAGCAATCCAGCATGCTCTGTGCGAAAGGTTGAGGCAAATCGTCCCATGGCACTGCTTCTACTGTGCGATACCTTCACGAGAAGCGACCAGGATTTCAAACAAGTTTGACTTTCTTGCGAGCACACGATTTGTGATCAGGAGGTCATCGTGAGGTGTTAATCTCTCCTCCTGCCCCACGTATACTGCACGAAGCACGACACGTGATTGAGACGAAATTCGGCCTGATTCAAAAAATAGTCGCACGAGTGGCAAATCGTCTCAAAATGAGCCGACAATCGCACAGTGTATGCCCGGCTTAAACAAAGTCCAAACAAACTATTGTGATTTATCATCACCCAGGAGCTCATGACAACAAAGCAGTTTGTGATACACTTTGAAGCTGAACACAAATAAGTTATGCAGCTCGCAACATATACTGCACAATATACATAATGGCACAAGGCAATATGTCTGACTACTGTACATTTCCTCATTACATGGTCCACAGACTTCAGCAGAGCACCATCTTACTTAATGGGTCCTCATAAATGGCTCCCAGCCACACAAAATGATTTGTCAAGATGAAAGTGTGGAAATGGCAGAATACACCAAGTAAAATCTAATATTTGAAAAGATTACCGGGATCCAAACATGCCAGCATATTCCCTGCAATCGAATGTCCTCAATATTTTTCTATATTCCAAATGTGTGACACTCCTATTAGTTAAACACACCCATAAATACTGATTGAGAAAAGCAGTGATCACGAGGGAGGACAGCATTTGATAAAAAGCTGACAATAATAAAGACAACAGGGACAGTTAAAAGATTAGCATTCACCACATTAGAAATCGAATGCCTCATTTGACTGTAGGCCCCCAGTAAAGTAATTCAGATTTCAGAAGTCATTCAATTTTTATGTGCACTCATACAGAACTCTGCTGGGAGAGAGATAACAAACCAAATTAACAATTTAAATCATGACGGCCCTACAGCGCCTGTTTAGCTGGCTGCTATGACCTGTGTAGCTCACACATATGCATGCAAACAGACAAATGTGGTGCTTCTCACACAGTGTTGTTCTGACTGTTAGTGCTTTCATCAAATCAAACATAAAACATTTTTGTTCTCAGTGACCTGTTAAAATTTTTTTATTTTTTTCAAGAAATCAACAAATGTGTACAGCCACTAAATTCATGGTGGGGCATAAATGACTGACCTGACAATCACTGTTGTAGTGTCAGACAACGTGCCAAGAAACAATCTCATATAGCCGGATTGTCAGAGAGAAACCTTAATGAATTGCTTCACAATCAGCCTCTAATTTACACATTAATAAATAGTGTGATTTCCTGAATTGAGGTTCCGTGACACTTGTGTGTGATAGAACTGCCAATCAAGCAGGGAAATGAACAATATCCACAAGCTTCCTGGTTTAGTTCTCATTGTAAAGTATTTTGTGTCTCGTCCCGTTTTCTGATTTGAACCCTGTCAGTCTGCTCTGCAGCCACAGCAGCCCGTTCTCCTGATGCAGCTGGAGGTGATGTTACCTCACTGGGAGCTGTCTGTCCTTCTCTTTCCTCTCAGTTTTAACCTCTAGCAGAGAACTAGAGCTGTGCTGTGCTTAAAGACTGGGTTATTATCCATTCAGAGAAGATTCAGTGGGAGGTCTCGGGGAAAACTGCCACTGTGGAAATATTCAGGTGGTTTTTCTGTGTGTGTGACAGCTCAACTGAAAAATGAAACACAGCATTGAAAGTGTTTTAAAATAAAGGTTGTTAAAGGAAACTGTTCATGATAATGGTGATTAAACTGGTCAATCACTGAGCCAGACATTCAGTCATGATTCTCTGATCACTTGATACTGATGGAAGGTCAAAGGTCATTCTGCTTAACATCATGACACATTGGTGCGACTATAGAGACCATGAGTGAGATCATCATGAGATGAATACAGTGTCAAGTTTGGAGAAGCAGGAAGCAAACCAAAAATCCATAGACGGTTTAACTGGATTTCATGGAACCCAGTCTTTTCTCCCTGAATCACGCAATTCTGGTGTCTCATTATACAGCATGAATGCAGCCCTCTCATAAACACCCAGTGTCAATTACTGCCTTAATATTGAATAGATTCCATTCAAAAGAGAAAATCAACTTTCATTACCAGGTGACGAACAAAGCTGCAGCTGCTTGATTCAACTACAAATGCAATAGTAAATTACCACCAGTTTTTGAAGGTAAAGAAGTGAAATATCCCAAGCAAACAGTCAGTTGCTACATACAAAAAACCCATGATCCAAATTGCAAAAACAACCAAAAAAAAAAAACTGTTGTTCACAACTGTAAATAGTATACCAAATTTATGAGTGTGAGAATCAGTGTGTCTGTTGACGGGTGCATGATCATGTATGTGTAGTGTTGAAAGGTGTTAACAAAACAAACAAGCTGAAGCCAACAGAACCAAAAACCCAGGTTGGAGTCCAGGTGGCAGATGAGAGAGAGAGAATGAGGACTGTGACTTCCTGGTTTTAACTAGTGATGTTACGAGACGTGCCGAGGCTTCGAAGCGTGTGTCGAGTAATGAGGCGGGGTTTCCGCGAAGCACGTATCGAAGCTTGCTTCATTTAGGGGAGGAGCTAAAAATAATGATGTCCGAAGCTTCGCTGCCCGGCTGTACCACGTGACTGGTTCGAGAAGCGGTTCAGATGTTCCGCGAGGTTTGAAAGCAATATGAACACCTCGGGTTCCGTTCAAAATGTGTTAAGATAGATAACAGGAAGAAGCCAGCTAAGAGGAGGATGATTTCCCCTGTGTGGGAACATTTTGGTTTGATAACTCCTAATAAAGTAAGCTCAATCTAACATTAGGTTTGCTTATCAAGAACTGTATTTTTCAGTTTCTTATTTTATTCAAAGGTGAGATGTTTATTGTGTTCCAAGGAGTTGGGGTACAGTAACACCTAATCCATGCTAAGGCATTATCATACCTTTCCTGAGAATAAGGATGCAACTGGAGCAAAAGAAAAAATAAACATTAATGCAAGTTAGCGGCAGGCCATAGAGTGTAGTAGTGACGTAATCAAAATGGTCCAACGAGGACAAAGTGACCCAAATGCGTTTGGTGGTACACCATAGAATCACCGGTCTTTCGTTAGTGAAGTATTGGTTCGATTCCCCTTGGTTCTCATTTTATTTATTGTTATATGTATATAATTCTCTTATAATCAACTTTAAACCACATATTCATGTAGCGTAGTTGAATAGGAATGCGCATGGCAAATCAAGTCCCATACAAGCATGAAACAGTAAGACACGTTTCCATTGCACTACATATTGTCCATTAGATGCAAAAAAAAAAAACAGAGAACTGTGTCACTGAAGCTTTGAGTACTAATTAACCTTTTTTTGAATCACGTCATCTGCCCATCACTTACTACAGACACAAAAAAACAATGCATCACACATTATGAGGTTAAGAGCCTTTGTAAGAGCGACAGCTGCCTGTGATTATACACTTGGCCAGTAGGTGGTATCGCGTGCACATGAAGCTTCGAGAGATGAACCCTTTCTCGAACCAGTTGGCTGAAGTGGTTCGATGCCTCATGAGGCTTCATCTCACCATCACTAGTTTTAACAGCTCAGGGAGACTGTCCAGGTGCTCCCAATTGCTCCAAATTAGACCCGCCCACTGATGTACCTGCAGGAACACACAAAACAAGACAAGGGGGAAAACACAAAAGCAGGCCCTAGTGGCAGGTGGCTGTCACACCATTAATGGACAATAGTCAAACAAATTCTGATGGGTGATGCCAGGGCACGACAGTGGGGAGAGGGCTGTCTGGGATTCCCTTCTGAAGCTGTTGCCCCCGCGACCCAGACCCGGATAAGCAGAAGACAACGGGTACAAGTTGTACAGACCTCAATGATATCCATGATTGTGTGCTGACTATTTATTCATCAGAGGCTGAACATTAGTTTTTTGGTCTTACACCTCTAAAGAACACAGTCTCCTCTGCAACTAGCTTGATGTTAAACTTGGAGTCTTTAGTATATTAAAAAATAAAAGTGGAGATTTGAACATGAAGTTTTCAAAACCACCTACAGTTTACTGTTGACCAGATTCTAACAATCTTCTCCAGGTAAGGAAAGTTTCAGTTCATTTATGTTTTAGTGAATGTGAGGAAACTATTCATGTTTTCCTTTTCCTGAGGAAAATTCAGCTGAAACAAAGTCCGAATTTCTACATTCTGAGATGATGAATCCTCACTGTAATGTGGAGATACTGCATCCTTTGTCTGTCAGTTGTCTTTGATCTTGACTCTTTAGAGTTGACATTTTACGTTTTAAGGATGACAATCTTAAACCTTATGTGCAGGAGATCTGTCTCTTCTACTCAGACCCAGATCTCCTGTGAGATTAGTCAATGGTAAGTTACTGTTCTCAGTCTACATGTTTCTCTTTTAGCACAAAATTACACTACAGAGTAAGAGCTCAGAGAACTTGACAGCAACAAAGCTCTCCATATGAAAATGACTTTGTAACAGGGATTGGTGGAGTCAACGTTCACCACAGTCTTGTTTGATAGGGCAAGTACACAGCTAGAGATCAATGGAACATGGATCTGTATTGCCTACAGAAAACAGACCATTATGATACAAAGCAGCACAGCACAGGATTTTCTGGAGTTACTGTTTCATTTGACAAGAAATAAATGTATTCACATTCAGATATCAATATTTATCATCCAAGTGATCCAATAACATGTGAGCTTTAACCAGAGGGAAGTGACAGAATGAAAAACTAAACTTAGTCCAGGCCATTCTAAGCCCAGCAGCACTTCAATCACATCAGCTCATTCTTCAGAGTACAATCATTTGAACAGGACCACATTAAGCCCTAATTAGATTTTCCAACAAACACTATAGAAACCACAAATATAATCCTGCTTTAGTTGATTAGAGACTGTTTTCTCTTTGTGAGACTGTCATACACAATGGTTTAACCTAAAAGCTTCTGCAGTCACTAGAGATATTTGTCTGTTTTCTGCAGAGCTTTAGAGAAGCCTGTGGTTTGTATTGAACCATATTAGTCACAAACTTAACAGCGAAGTAAAACACTGAATACAAATATTGTTAAACAACAGTGAGACCAACTACATAGAGCAGAGATTATTTCTAATTCCAGAGGCATGAGCATGAGATGACAACATGCTAAAATGTTTAATCCAGTTTCATGGCTCTTTCACATTGACCTACATTAGAAATCAGCTGTGACAACCAATAAAATAGTAATAAAAAAATGATTTGCCTTGATCGCTGTACACACCTGGCATTAACACCTAGGATGATCATAAGTGGACAGCTTTCAACTTTTTCACACTACCTAAACTACAATTTATGGATTTCAGATGTGTTTACATTTTCATTCAACTGCAAAATACCTGTGTCTTTATTTCTATTATATATCACATCCCTTCAAATTTCTTACAAATCAATTTCACTAAATTGTAAAAGTGGTAAAACATAAATATGTTGGGTCAGTCTACAGAACACTGAGCATCAGATGTGTTTTTACTCTTTGTCCTCGACTTTGAAAATAAGAGTCACTGGAAATCTTACATTTGCCAACACACACATCTGACCCACACTAACAACAACACTGTAGTTCTCCAGCTCCTTTAACACTGCTGCTACTCTGAGAGATACACAAAGTCCCAGCCTGCCTTTAACAATGTGAAAGTTGTCAGTCAATATTGAAAACAGCATGAAAGTAAGTGAAAAGGTAAGTGTTTAATGTCGCTATGTGTACTATCAATGTGTTATATGGTTAGGCCATGTAGGCCCAGGTGGATGTCGATGTCCTTCAAAAACTACAGGAGGCCATTAGTCGACAAGGACTTACTGTCCAACACTGGACATCCCCAAGATCCACAATGTGCTGGCCTGCTATGATACAGACTAACAAAACTGCCTGCATCCTGCTGCTCCTAATGTCGTACTTAAGAGAGCTGAAGGAGAATGTGATGCTTGAAGTTATTTTTTATTAAAATATTTAAAATGCAAAAGGAGTGATTACATTATACACCATTTATTACCTTGTATGATTTACCTCTGACCAATACTTATCCTTTATGTTAACTCTATGCCATTGAGTGTTACTATGTGACAGCCATGTGTCAGTACCCCCTGCTTGATCATTCAAGGTGATGTTATTTGGACAACAATGAACCCTCATGTGAGCACCCTTTTGAGGAAACTTATTGACTCTGAGTGGGCATCATCGTTTTTTGCAGCAGCAATTGTCAGGCTCAGTTTCAGGTAGTTTTTTTTTGTACTTTTTTTGAAGACAACTTTGCACTACAAGATTTATGCACAATGCTGTTGCGTGTGGACTTATTATAGAATGTTTGAGACTGAGAGGACCTACAGCAAAATGTTGTAATTCCCTAGTAATGTACTGTAATATCACAGTAACGGCTTTGTCATTGAAGCTTAAAGTTACAGTTTACAGTTGTTCTTTTACAACAATGCATTGCAATATCACAGATGTGAAATTACAGCAAAGAGTACTGAAACACTGCTGTCTGAAACACAGTGGACGTGGAGAACAACCTAATTGTGTCCTGCTTTTCTCTGATGTATCTTTGAATGAATGACTCACTGTACAAATATAGGATGATGCAATTTACGGGTCCTGGTCATGACAACACGTCGACACATGTCCATAAAAACAAGTCTTATTTTTAATGGATACTCAGTCAGATTGTTTCTGTTTAGAGATGTCTATCAATGGACTTATTCATGTGAGTCTTGAAAGAAGGAAGATCCATTTCTGTCACCACACACACACGCAGACACACACGCGCACACACACACCCACGCACACACACACGCACACACACACACACACACACACACACACACACACACACACACACACACACACGCACACACACACATACACACACACAACTACACTCAAATTCCTCTATACACCAGACACTGATGCCTTCCTCTTGACTGACAGCCCATTTCCTCCTCCTACACTCTCTTCCATATTAACCATCCAGCATCAAATTTATCTGTCTCCTTGTTGATCTGTTATTCCATCATACATCAGTCTACCTATTTTTTTTTCTACATTCACAGCCAGCAGAGCAGCAGAGTCATTGTTTACAGGTGGATGCTGACCAGAAATAAACTCATCTTTTACGCAATATTAACTGTCCCCAGCAGCATGTTACCATCTTGTAGCTGCACAATAAATGAAACCAGCTACATCTGGCCGCAATAAGTACATTCAGATAACAAAGAACACTTTAATAGCCTCTTACTCTGCTCACTCCTTATTACAAGAATCTATGAAGCAGCACAAATCAGCTCTGATCCCCGTACCACAGCAGTCGGCCATCTCAGTGAAAAAACTAGTGTAGAGCAGCCAGACCAACAGAAACCCTCAAGTGACCTGAGTTTGTACTACATACATTTCTTAGCTCTAACAAGACACTGAGCATCTGGAGAAAAACTGTACACTCTGATGTTAGAGTCTAGGGGACACTTAGTGCTACTGGGGGAGACCGTAAAACCCAGCAGAGAAATCAAAGAGGGGTGGAGGTTTTATGTTCCTCTGGAATGAACTGGCACTTCATGGATGAATAAACATTACTGATACTGAATGGAGAGTTTGCATGACACCCAGAAACAGAGTTAAAGCACTGGTCCACCAGTTTACTACAATACATGACTGTTGTATCTCTACAGAGGTCAGTTCTGTTGAGTGACTTATCTTCAAGAAACACACATTTATTCATTTCAAACCTGGTTACACACTGAGGCAGAAACTTGTTCACCCCAAAGACAAAACACCCAGTTGAAAACAGAGCAATGCAGTTTATGCTGTTCAGTGCAGTGAGAAATGCATGTACACTGGAGAAACACTGAGGTGTCCAGTCCAGTTGGCTTTCTTTAATGTTTTTGGATATTCCTATATTTTCTTTCAAGTTTCCAGACTTATTACTCCAAGGTGTGTTTTGACTTTATGCAGCTGTCTGATGGTATTATTAAATGAAGCAACATCATCATGCACCAAAAGACAGGAAGTGACAGTGTTCATTTCAGCTGAACCATTTGACGAAAATCTGATAAAATGCTGGTGACAGCATGGAAGCCAGGGACAATAACATCTAGAGGAAATCAGGACTAGAAAGCAAATGAACTTTCCACATGGATACCTCTGTCAGGGGAGAGTCATCTTTAAAATGAGCATTTGGCAGCACATTAGATGTGTATAAACCTGACAGGGCTGCTGGTTGAACTCAGACAGACCAGCTGCTGAAAACTCATCAGTGTTTATTGTTACTGACTAATCAGCTAATGTCTCTGTAGGAACAGAGGCTCACAGGATCTGGTCCATGCCCGGCTAAGGCAGTGTCTGTGCCCTGGTTAGTAAGAGAAAGGATTCAAACTGTACGTTTCAAGATACATCCACAATTATGAAGGTAAGTTACAGCAGTGTAAAGTTAGCTTAGAATGTTTGTCCAGCGTAAGTTTCATCTCCTTTTCAAAGATTTACATGCATCCATTGCAAAGCACAACTTCCTTTACCTGCGAGTACTGTTTGCACTAAAAGGACACAGTCATTTTTATCATGCATTCACTGTCCGACTGTGAGAAATGTATCTTTCAATGGAGTGTTGACCACTCCACTGACTCAACAATTGTCCTAGTGAGACACTGTACAGAAGCTGGCCTTTGAAGACATGCTGCTTTGCAGAGCCCCTCATCAGTACAGTATGTAATATTTATATGTAGTAAGACACTCAGCCCACACTTTGGGATGTTCCATCAGTTGGAAATAGGACTGAGTGATAAAATGCTAACGATATATATCGCAATAGACACGTGGACGATATCAATACAAAAAAACGTTCAATAGAATGTTCGATAATTTCACTTGAACTCCGTTAGAGAAAAATAGGAAGAAAACCCCAAGCCACAAGTGCAAGTCATTCTGGGAGATGTAGGCAAAGGAAGGGCTTTAGCCTCTCGACCTATCACTGCCCAGCTAAGCCAACAACAACAACAACAACAACAATAAAAGAACGGTGTGGAGTGAAAGCAGAATATGAGTGCGACAGTGCGAGAGGAAATTGTAGATAAAGAGGAAAGGAAAGATCATGTTACCAGTTTGGCAATATTTTGGTTATTTTAAGTCAGACATGACTCAGACCGATGTTGTCTGCAAACTTGGTGGCGAGTGAGAATATTAATTGGCTCTCGTCTCTCTTGATTAGTAGTGTAAGAGTCGGTTAATTTTCGTTTATCTGCCGGGCAAGTGAGTGGCTACATCCACAGTTAAGCAGGGATCTACGAGCAGCGGTTGAGAGTTGGTTAAGTTTCGTTTCTCAGCGTATTGTTTGCTGATCAAGTCAGGTAGTACGTTTTGTTTCTCTGTGTGGTAGGACTCAACTGAGCCAGTTAAATAAACTCTAGATTTATGATTCTCGAATCGTCTTTGATGGCCGGTTGTATGAACCAAATCTTTTTTTCCACTGCTACTGAATTAATTAAAAATGAATGAAAATTAAATGCTATTGAATATGTCATTGTTATCATTTTTAAAAAAAATAAATGAATGACGGATAAAAATGATGGGATTTTTATGACCATGTCAGTCAAAATGACAGACAATGAAAAAGTCTAGTGCATGGCAGCAGTACCACATGACAAAACATCAAAGCAATAAAAAGAAATAACGGATGCAGCTTAGCACTTGAGAAGTCTGGGAAGAATAGGTTAAAACGATAATTATCGATATCGATTGATATGAAACAATCGATATCGCGATACATTTTTCAGCCATATCACCCAGCCGCAGTTGGAAGCAAACACCAAGCAGTATTACTTTCCTCACACCAACTGAGGATAAAGCTGCTGCAGGATTAAGTGCTGATATCATCAACTCACACACAGGCACCTCAGTCAGTTATGTCAATTAATGACAACTCAGTCATTAAACAGCTCTCTTTTCATCTCTGCTTTCAAAAGATATCAGAATATTTCCAGCATTTTACAAAACACAGGCTGCAATATACACAGCAAACCCCTTTACAAGCACTGTAAAGGCAACATTAAAACATTAGTAAGCACAGATCATACTTTCACTATGTGATGGGCTTCTGATAAACACCCTTAGATTTGTTCCAACCAGTAGCGTAACTATTCTGATGATGTGTTTTACAATTACTACTACAGTTACTACAATGCCAAAATAACAGGAACATGTGTCAGTACAACACAATACAGTTCAAAGTACTACAAACCTACGGGAGCCGAGAACAGCCATGGATGTTTTTTTTTATTATTATTATTTATTTGTAAGCACTGTTATATCATGCAAACGACTTATTAAGCATTAAGTGTTTTCTCGAGATGAATTAATTCATAATGTGTTTGTCTTGACTTGACAACCTGCCACAAACTGCTTCCTACCGGTAAGTTACACTTTGTTAGTTGATTTGGTTTAATTAGGGGCTACCAGTTAGCAGATGTAAGTTCAAGACGAACACATTATGAATTAATTTGTTATCTCGAGATAACAATCTTTGTTATCTCGAGGTAACGAAATAATTAATTCTTTATCTCGAGATAACGAATTAATTCGTCCACAAATCAAATTATTATTATAAAAGCAAATTATTGGACAACAAGTTTACTGTTTTCCCCTTGTTGGAAATGTAACCAAAAAAAATGTACTTGTACTTGCGTACATATTTGTATGTTTGTGTATGTTTGAGCATGGTTACATCGTAGCTGCTAAATTAAAGCCATAGAAATGTACTATACTTAGTTTTACTTGGAAAAAGTACACAATTGGCTACAGTTTCATCCCTCCCTGTGAGGGCTCCTCCAAAGATAGGTTTTAGAAATCCTAAAAGGTAACCCTCGCAGCATATGTATTAAGAAGGCACTGAATATCACTAAGGCTCTGGGTTTTGTTGGCCTACCTTGGTTAAAGATGTCTGCTGTGAGAAATGAAAGATGTCAAGATGAATGATGGACTCAGCTTCACAAATGAGGTCGGAACCTGATGATGTAGGGGCCTTGTTCTCTAGGTAAGAGAAAATACACAAGCAAATTCAGCTGTGCTTATAATTCCATGGTGAAAGATAAGACAGGACATTTTTTTTTAATCCATGTGGGGAAATTAAGGTGTCACAGTGGCAGGGAACAACAGCGCAAAGTTATAGAATAGAATAAGGTAAAACAAGAGAAATATAACAGTAAACATGTTAAGGTGCCAGAAATACTTACATATTGCATCAGGTTTAAGTAGCTAACCAAGAAGTTGATAGTGGTAATGAGGCTGAAAGTATGTTATGTAACGAGTCAAAATGTATTTAGTGCATCAATAAATGATTTTACAACAAGCAATATGAAAAGTAGACTGTTTAATAAAATGTGTTGACCTAATAATATGAAAACATAGTAGAGATGAACTGCGCATGATCAAACGGTACAAGTTTCGGCGGGAAGATTCCCAGAGAAAAAATATTAAACACTGGCTTGATTAAGAAAACTAATGATATGACTTGAACATGGTTGCAAATGTAGAGTAGCGATACAAATTAATTATTTTATATGTTATATGATAAGGTATATCGATCTAAACGTGTGCGTGTCTCATTTTGGCTGTATACTTGCTAGCCTGAGTGAATTAGCTGGTGTCTTCAGTTGGCTAGCATCTTGTCACTGCATTCATCATTCATGGACTGTAAACAACTGTAAATAAATTAAACAATGTCCATAAATAGACGCACTTTCGTGGTCCCATAATATTATGGCTGATGTAAAGCTAATGTGTACTGTTGCTTCTGAATGTCAAGGCTAACAGGCTATAGGTTAGAATGTAAACTTTATATAGCTAGAACATGCTAACATGACTTTAGTAGCTAATGTCTCGTCTGGTGGCTGCTTTTTGTTAAGTTACAAGGTAAGTTTATATAATGTACTAGTGTCACATTTAGTAACATGCTAACGTAAAGCTAAAGTTACCGGTTCACTTTACCCCTACTAGCCAATGCTAACTATAGCAGTACCTAGATTTGATAGTTTCTTTAAATATGTGGCAGCAATAGACTACTCTTTCTAACGCCAGGAAGTAAATTGCTTCTACAAACAGCAGCGTAAGTGTAAAAACCTACCATGGTCCTATCGGCGACAATCCCAATGAACCCGGTCGTCTTCTTTTAAAAGTGTTGTCCTGTAGCCTCGGAGCTAATGTTCATCATGTTAATCCACAAGACTACGAAGTACAGACTACGGCTGTAATACAGCAAGTGGAAAACAGTGTGGCACCGAGTAGCTGCAGTATTACAGTTGCTTGGTTAACTGTCGGTGAACAACTGATAAGTCCATTTATGCACACCAACTCGTTTGTTCAGAATCAGTTCATTACTGCAGGTTAAAAGTTAATTCAGCTTGCTCTTCGGGACGCAAAGATGGCTGCCGGGTCGTAACCATAGCAACCGTCTCAAGTACAAATCAGACCGTCGACGTTTGTTCATCGTTGCATTTTTCACTTTTCTCGATTTTTTATTTTTTTATTTTTTTTTGGGTGTCACCATATATTGGAATTGGTTTATTTTTTACATGAAAAACTAATGACTTCCATTGACTGAAAAGTGTTATCTAAGGCTGGCTGTTTAATAATCAAAAACTGATTTAATCAAAATTCTCCCTTCCTCGATGTTTAGGATTTTCATAGAAAAGGTTTTAAAGATCTATTTTTTACCTTCAATGTTATGTCCTGCTAGCCTGAGAACTAAGTCTTTGAAAATCATCATAGAGGTCACTCAGAATTCAAAAGAATTCGTATGGGCATGGTCACACAATTTGTGCTAGACATGTTGTTTGCCTTGTACTATGCTTAGTTTTACTTGGAAGATGGTCAACGTTTGGGTCGAGATGGACCTAAAATACAGACTTGGCTCCCATAAGCTCAATGCCATCTCAAATAAACTTTTAGCAAAGTATGCCAACTCCCTTACACTGTTCGGGATGGGGTTGAAGAGATGGTATACAATGTCTCCTGTCTGCGTCATCTGGCTGATGATGTAGGAAGGTTTGGTCTGTTTGATCGTGTGTCTGTATTTCCTTTTAAAAACATCCTGTGCCAAATTAAAAGAAATGTCAAAATCACAAAACATCATGCCCAAAATAACAAATGTGGTAAACAGACAGTCCACACAGAAGAAATCTACTTGACTAAATGATGAGTACTAGTAGAAGTGCACAATGCTGACTGGGCGGCTCATGGTGGAGTTTGTTGTTAAATGTGAATCAGCAGTTCAACTAACTAAAATAACTGCAGCACGTAACATAGAGAAAACATCTGAGTACAAATGAGAGAACAAATGGAGAACAAACAGAACGTTCTGTGCCTGTCCAGCAGCTGAGTTCAAGTTTAAGGAAATGCACAATCATCACAGTCCATGTCACCATGCCAGTTACATTTCTGGGGAGATGCACATTAGGTTTTGGAGCTACGTGCCGCAGTATAAATTACACTTTACCAAGCTCCGCTTGTTCCTGCTCCCTCAAAATTTTATATTGGTTTCTACATCTTAACATTTTCCTCCTTCACTTCCTGGTGGGCATTTCCCTCTTTCAGCCAGAAAATACCCCTGAGCTTCATTACTTCCTCCAGCTCTACTGTCTCATTTGTTGCAGCTGCATTCAGAGTCCCTTGGGAGGAAAAGCAGAAGAAAACATGAAAAATTAGACTGTCACTGGTAATTAGTTTGTGGAGAATGAGCAGCAATGAGAGACAGTGGGTCTGTTTCTCTTTAGGAGACACTCTGGAAGTGTTAAATGATTTAATGTGCTTTGGAAACTCGTCAAAGAATTCACAATTCCCCTGAGATTTAAACAATTACTTATCCAGTGAACCAAAGGACATTAGTTTAAAGTGAATTACTGGTAACAAAATAATAATCAGCTATGGACTGTGGTGTTGCTGCATGTGTTTAAAGCTTGTTTGTAGTGAATCACTGAACCACTGAGACACAAGAGTGAAGCCAAAACTGACTGAGACCTCTTGATTATTCTCCAGAGGGTTGACTGTAGCAGAGCTATCAGGATACACTGGATAACTTTCAGCTTCTTGATTGAGTCCTGCTCTGATTTTGACCAAGGAACCTTCTGAGATATAAAGAGATACATTTAATACAGCTGACATCGATCAGGTCCATCCACTCTTTACTGCTTCACCTCTAAACTCAAGAAAAACATTTATCTTTTCATTCATCTTCTTCAGATTTATTTATCCAATATTTAAAGTTTTCTAGATTAAAATAAATTAAATGGATATACAACTAAAGTTAAGTTAAGTTAAAGTAAAGTTAAGAGCAACTGATAACTTCCTTCCATTCAATTATTAAAATGTGCCACAGGCTGTGGATTCACATTTACAAAATATTCTAAATTGTTTTCTACAGTTTGAACGAGCTGAAAGCACAGCTCCAATGTATGCTCTCTACATAGTTATAATATAGTTATAAATACAAAAAAACAAGATGTTTTCCTAGTTCTACAAAGGTCACTGTTATTGCATGCTCCTTGGATATAATACTCTCACACTGTTTCAAAAACAAGGGAAAGGAAATACAAGATCAGTTAAATCTAAGCCACTGAAATCCATTACAGCGTGGTGTGGCTGTGAAGTTTCTATCAGGAAAAGTTAGCAAGAGTTGAAGAAAGCTGTGCTGTAGATTTGCCTCTAACAGAAACCATTCAAACTACAGACACACCGAGAATAAAGACTTGGGTTTCAAAGAAAAAAAAAAGCCTTCTTGCCATCTCATAAAGTCTTGTAACACTCCAAAGCACATAAATAGACATTCATGTTCAAAAAAGACCAGTTTAGTTCCAGCTGGTCATGCATGAAGGAAGATCAGGATATCTGCAGTGAAACACTGAGAAGAGTCTGAGGTGAATTTTTCTCCAGTTTGACAGACTTTGACTAAACTAAGCTCCACTCCAAATGAAACACGGTATTTAAAGGACAGAACTAATACACGGACACAGCCAGTAGACAGACATATCTAGAGGTAGATTAGGTTATATAGTCATCAACAGAAGGAAAAGGGAGAAGGAAGAAATTCACACAGGTCAACGACAGACTCAACCTCATCTAAACATGTGTCAGTCCAGCACAGCAGTCAGATCGGTGTTTTAGGTTTGTGTTCTTCATTCAGGGAGATGTGACAAGATTAAGACTCAAATAGAAACAGAGCTTCCTGACAGTAAGTCTTCTCTTATCCACCTCCTTAGCTTTGTCGCACTGTGAAACAAATCAGTCATTAAAATGACAAAGTTTCATTTGTTCCAATTCATTGGATGAGTCCTTTAGAAAAGAGCTTGGTCCATGTTCTGATGATCAGTGAAACCACAGGTTATAGGCTGCAGTCACTTTGAAGAGAAGCAGCATGAAGGTATCAATGCTTACTATTACTTAAACATGCATCTTATATAAATACATACATTAACATTCATTTGATCGGCTTTACACTGATTTCGGAAATCTTACATCAGAAGGAATCAATCAGCTGCTGAAGATGAAAATAACTGTGTTTGGGGAACATCGACAAGGAAACATTCAAAGAGGGAAGTGCTACCAATGATTAAAAACACGTAATTTATGTCTTACTGCTGAGAGAACAGACAAAATATTGTGAACTTTTTAAAGAGTATTCATACATGCAGCACCTGCTCCAGTGAAAAGTGGTAACTGATCAGTCCTCCAGATAAGGAAGTGTGAAGCTGAGCTGTTTTAACTGAGGCTGTCAATATTAAAACTGAAGATCCAGTCTGTCTCAGGCACAATGAAGAAACATCTCTGAGGTGGAAATCCGAAATGTCTGTGGAGAAACAAGGACAGGACAAAGGCCTGCATATACCGTAAGTCAGGTCATTTCCTCTGAGTATCCATCTCTAAACATCTTCATTTTATTCTGTTTCCTGAAGAAAAGTGGCATCAATCAGACTGTTAGTGATTTCTACCTTGGCACAGACACTGCACTTAATAAAACATGTAACCTTTAATCCCTCTGTTCATTCAGGCTGCTAAAGTTAATCCAGCTTTACTTCACAGTGTAGATTAGCACCATGGACAGAGACAGAGCAGCACCACAACTGTTGAAGGTTCCTCCAACAACTTAAATCACACAGGAGCAACATGTTGGTGAAGCAGTTTCAGTCTCCATGAAGATGTAGCGCTCTAAGCCTGACTAGAACAAACGCTACTGATAACTACACTCTTTGTAGGCTGGGAATGATGGACTGCTAAATTAGTCAAATGAGAGAACATGAAGCTGATTTATGACACTGTATAAGAAAATACTAATATATATACTTGAAAAAATTAAGATAAAAATTAAATAAAAGTGCCCATTCTCCTTTATTAGAAGTTGCGAGTTCTATTCAGTGGTGTGTGTGTAATGTTCTGTTCATATGACTACTACTACTACCCCACTACTAGTACTAGATATTTGTATTATTCTCTTATCGGTGTTAACGAGTGAATCAAAATGATGTCTGGGGCTCTCCAGAGTGGATCCCATGGTTGGCTGCATGTGCTCCGTTCCATCCGATCTGCTTGTCCTTCCTGGCTCGCCACCGAACCTCTGTGTGTTCTGAATTGATCTGAATCAATTCCTAATCCGTCATAAAAACAAATCAGTCAGAGGGCAGAAAACATAACCATTACTATCTGTTCAATCACATGACATCATTATACTTTCACTTTTCACTCTTCCATACCTATACCCAAATTACTGTAAATACACATTTGAAGTACAGTATTTTTTCACCATGACAATTATTATTATAACTGTAGCATATATCTCTTTAACTCTTTCAACCGTAAATGAACAGTATTAAATTACTTTACCAATTATTCAACCAAAATCAGCATTTCCCCAACCATTATAAAGGGAGCCCGCACCACCCTGAAGGTCACTTTAATTTCATTTATATCACCAAATCCCAACAGAAGTAATTTCAGGTAACTTTTCCTATAGAACATGTCTGGACCATGTTCTTTTAATAAATAATGCTGTTACTGATCTCAGTGAAGAGATTTCATTTAATTTTCTTCATCGTCGCGTATCTACACCTCTCCCACTGCTCTGTTTTACACAAACAACCATGTGGACACACCGGTAGCTAGACAGAGAGAGGACATGTCACATCGACCCCCACTGCCTGAAACACAGGCGAAAATATACACTTTTTTAAGCGCACCGTGATTGTGGTGAGGCGAACGTTAGCTCTGCTAGTAGTAATGGCCAGTAGTAGTAGATCTGCCAGCGCTGGTTCAACCACAGAGCAGAGCAGGAGCCCACCTGTTGCACCCCCAATAGACATATACTGTATACATGTCTATAGGGGCTGCATATGCATATGTCTATGGCACCCCCTCCCCCTGACAACCAGGACAAGTCCAGTCATCATAGAGTAACAGGGTTCGACCCAACTTGGCTGTCAGAGAGGAATTATGCTCCTGGCTGTACAAAACTGATATTGATAAGTACAAAAAAGAAAGAAAGAAAGAAAGAAAGAAGAAGAAATAGTTTCACAGAAACACTAAATCAACCGCAAAGAATATAATCAAATGAATGTTCAACAGATACTTTTGTATACGGACAGACTGCAGTCAGTCCAGATTGGCAGCAGGTTCTCAGCCACCACCATCCTGAAGACTGGACCCACAGGGCTGCATGCTCAGCCCACTGCTGTTCACCCTGATGACCCACCACTGTGCTACAAGGTCCAGCACCAACCACATCATTAATCGCCGATGACACAACTGTTGTTGGCCTCGTCAGCAACAGGAAACACCCCAGCACTCACCAAGAGGTCTTAGCAGCAAAGCCTCTACTTCCTGAAGACGCTAAGGACAGCAAGTGCCCCCCCACCCAGTAGTCGAGTTGAGGGGGGATGAGGGGGGATGGGGGGGGATGGCATCCCCCCTGAAATAAAAACGATCAAAATCATCCCCCACTCTCCATCTCTCCCATTTTTACAGTAAATGTTGGACATATAACTTATAATTATATTATATAGCCTAATTATTTCATCATTAGGGAGTATGCGTGTTGAGTAAAATAAATAAAATCTGAGGGCACAACTGCGCACGCAAACATGCAATGACGCAACATGACTGTTATTTTCAATTGGTTGATGCCTGATGCCAGAAGGAGCGGCATAAGATGCAGCAAGAGCCATAGACATATTATACATGTATATATGTCTATGGCAAGAGCGACATCTTGAGGAGTAACTGTACTACAATGTCAGGATGAAACGAGCGGATGGACAACGCGATGTCAGAGAAATGTTTAAAAAGAAGACAATTACAGGTGAGCTATAAATCAAGACTCAGGAATCTCATTACTTTTTATTACTCTACAAAAGTCGACAGACTCGCCACAGGATGCATGCACAATAACAACACAGCTAACGTTAGTGTTCCAAACTAGCCGTGTAGCCTCCAAGCTAGTTGAGATTAACTCACGTTAACGTTTAACAAAATCAGGCAACAAAAACAAGTGAAGATGTTCTTGTGCTTTTAATCATTTGTAAAACTAATTAGCATAACATGTCTGCTCATTTTTATCAAACCCTATAGGCTACTGTTTATTTCTTCACATAGAGGAAAGCCAGGGAAGGATTTAGCATTTTTAGGTTTATTTTATTGTGTTATTGGTTGTTATTTTTTCAACTTGTTCTTGTTTTTCCATGTCTGAAGCCAGTCCTCATGATTTTTGATAGTTTTTGTGTTCTTGTGCGGTTATATTTATTTTTATTGTTCTGTGGAGCGGCCGTTGTGTCTGTTGGTCGGTGTGTTCCACAGATGCTCGATTCCCTGTTGCTAAGCAACCGACCAAACATCTGCATCACCTTGGACACCATTTTGCCAACTACATCTGTTCATAATTTTAAATCTGTTTATTTTATTTTACTATATAGTATTTATTTTATTTTATTTTCAACTAGTCATATTTTATTTTTATCTTTGTGATTTTTAAGAGTGTTACTTTTAGGCTAATTCTTTACTTTGTTGTTTTTTTGTAGTGGAAAGACAGAATGAGGGGGTAGCGGCAGGATGAGACAGTGCACAAGAAATGAGCATCTGAGAATCTGACAACCCATGTGAGAAGGGAAAGAGCAGTGACGACCAGGAAGCAGCAGATGGAAAGATGGAGCGCAGGAGGGCAAAGAGGAAGAGAAGGGACAGGTTTGATTATTCTTTATGTTGAGTTTAGACAAGTTTTTTTTTAAAATTGATACATAGGCCTGCCACCTACTATAGCTCATTATGTCAGTGGAAATGAGGAAAATGTATCCATTCTTTATTTTTTTGTTTTTTGTAGTAAAAAGACAGAGAGGAGAGGTAGCAGCAGGGCAAGACAGTGCACAAGAAATCTGAACAAATACGTGATGAGAGCACTAAAGGAACTGACAGTTTTCATCTTGCTGTATTCCTCAGGTGTATTAGTTTGCAGTGAGTGAAGAGCTGCTTAATCTGATAGAGAAAACTACAGCCAAGATTAGATTTCATCAGACACAGTGAGGAGGTCAGATTTCTGAGGTTTCACATGAGTATGTGGAGGAGCAGTCAGCTAATAAGAGGCTGTTAGTGAGGCAAGCAGCTGTTGAAACACACTGCTGCTACAGTGGAGAGGAGACTGATATGATGTGACACACCTTGATCACATCTTCCAGATGTGAAGCTGATGAGTCTCCAGATGTTTGTCGGATACATGACAAGCTGATTAAAAGCACTGTTCTAATGTCCAACATTAGTGAAACTATCTGTATCACACATCCAACCTCACTGTTCACCACCGACACACAATCTAACAGAAGCTGACTGACAATAATAGAGTCATAACCCAGCATGCAGTTGGGTGGTCAGCCTGTAAATCCTCTTGATTAGAACAATTATCTGATTACCCACAATCCCCTGGTTTCATCAGACAAGCAGTTATCCTGTCACTGATCTGTGGACGTCACATCTAGAGGACAGAGAAAACACAGCATCTGAAACCTGAGATTAGAGGACAGCAGCCGTGGACAGAGGAGGACATTGAGACATCTCTTGTGTGACACACCACCCTTTCACTCCTCTGTCAGTCAGGCACTAGCTTGTCTTTCTTTCCACTGAGACGCTTGATGGGACCATTTTCTCTGCTGTTATTGCTCCTCCTCTCTCTTCAGTCATCTTCTTCAACCAGGTCTATTATCAGCTTTCTCTGCAGCTCTGTTGATGTATTAGCTGATAGATAACTCTCCTCCAGAGAGCCTGGACTACAACTGTGTGTGTGTTTGTCTCAGTGATGTGTGTCCATTGAATTGTGGACGCTCTGGGACACAGAGAAAAGAATAACAGAGATATATTTCTATCACTGAAGATGGAGATGATGCATTTATCTCTGACTGTGCTTTAATCCTTCCTCTTCATGTTCAGTCTTTGTCTCTTCACATATTAATGCTCATCAAGTACAACGTGGAGGTTAAATAGATCACAAAGGTGATGATAAAACAACTCAAATCTTTTAAAATGTAGACTGACTCTGACTGCTCATAGCAAAAACACCATCTTATACAACACATGACACCAACATCACCTGAAGACAAGAGACACAGTTACCTAAACCATGAAATGATTTCTAAACACCACTAAGACAAATCAAAGTGTCTCCATCAGGTGTCTCAACATCTACTGTGGACATCTGGACTCACATGTTATAAAAACATGCTGCGAGAAACCGTGTCCTGGAAATACAAATACTCCTTTCTCCTGGGTCTTCATCCTGCTCCCACTTTCACCAGTCCACCTCACCAACATGTATTTGTTCAGGACCCAGAAACACAAACAGCTGCTGCATTTAACTGTGACTGATTCTTTGTATTTTACTGCTGTGATTATGAACTGTGAAAGTCAAACTAAATGTTGTTGAGACGTGTAGAAGTAGAAAATAAAGATGCTGTGTAGCAGGATGTTTTCTTTCACTGTGTTTAATGGATAACTGCATCAGTTCATTATCAGTATTACGCAGCAGCTTTAATGTTTAAATTATTCACAAGATTTAAATGAGCACCGTGGACCGTGCTGGTTCCCAGATAAAACTACCATCCAACATGTTCCTTTTAAATCATTCATTATGTGTATTTGTCTATTAAATGTTGTTGTGTAAAGTAGAACAGGAACAACCAGCAGTCTCACTTCACTGCTAGAATGAATCTAATACTTCATCCAGTGATTCACTTTGTCACCAAAGAACAACAGCACATCATTTACTCCATTGATCATGTTTAAGGCCTTGAAGTTTGTATCTCTGACAGTTTAGAGTTCCAGATGTGAAACACATTCAAACAGAGAACAAAAAGAGATGCTACCAGACACAAGACTCAGTAGAGGAGGACACACCAAGAGACAAGTAACAAAGTTAGAGGCTGAAGCCCTTTCACTTTTCCACAAACACTAAAATGAAATCAGTGTGGCTGCTGATCTGTCTCACTTGTTCTCTCTCCCCTGAAATCACACGGGGTCTGAGCTTTTGTTGAATGAATAAACTGTGATTACATTTCTCCAGAGACACCATACCACTGTGATTGTTGTTTAGCAGTTACAGTAACTAAAGATGTACAATATGCTGTCACATAATATTTCAGTACATTTGTTGTAACAGTGACACGGTGTGAAAATGTGTCACCATGGAGACTGAAATCATCCTGAAATAAATCAGCAGTTTCATATATTTCATCTGTCTCAGTCATCATTCCCTGAAGATCGAGGTAAATGTTTGGAAGATTCATCCTCTGCTTGTTGACATCCTTCACCTTCCTGCTCTTTTCTCCAAATGATATTTTGTTGGAACTAAATCACATTATTCAAATGCCTTCATAAATATTTATGGCAAGCTATGAGGGAGACCGGTCCAGGTTTCCTGCCTCCAACTTTCTGCTTGTTGTAATTATACAGCTGAATGTGTCTATGTGATGGATTGAATAAATGCCTAATGTGTTGTTCAGAAACAACATATAATGAAAAAAGGTCTGCACACTGAATATGCTCCAAGTGAAATTTATTTATAAAGACAGACGACGTTTCGATCCCATGGGATCTTCATCAGGCAACATAACCATCTGTTATATTTCATAGTTTAAGATTAATATTTAGTTTGTTATAATAGTCAGTACAGTATTTTGTGTTCTTTAGTTTTTATGTTTATTCTTTACGCCACTCCAGCGGTACTGGTAGTGTGCATTCATTGTAATAACAAGAGGGAGACAGCAGGGGGAGCATGACGTTGACGAGCTATGTGCAGGTCACACGCTCCTCTTCTGGTCAATATAAAAATAGCCTGAAGAGAAGTAACCGCGCATCCTCTGTACACTTCTCCCCTTTTCAGGTATTTGCTCTGAGTTATAATACTTGTTGCTTGCTCCAGTGTGGGTTACATATGTAGACATGTTTATGGAAGGGTTTTGTATCGCGGGTGTGTCCGACATCGCAAGATAGTTGAGAAAAGTGCTTGGTGACGAGTGAGCGAGTAGCCACACAAGCTAACTGCTGGCGATGCTAACTGTGCCGATTGTCGCGCCAATTGTTGTATTTGAGGGTCATGATATGGATTTTGTGGTAAAATACTACACAGCCTGCTGATGTTTTGTTCTTTTATCAAATGTAAGAATAATAAGTGATGCTGTACTGATGTTTGTTGTTCTTCCGGTCAATATAAAAATAGCCTGAAGAGAAGTAACCGTGTCTGCGCATCGTCTGTACACTTCTCCCCTTTTCAGGGCTTTTACATTTACAGCCACATTCATCGACTAAAACATCTGCGTTTTCTGTTTAAACATAAACTTTTCTGCCTCTGTTCTCTCCTGTCTTGGACAGAATCAGCCATGTCTCATATGTCCATCTTCAGTCGTCTCATCATCCTCATCCTCATCCTCATCCTCCTACAGCTAGGATGATCTAGGACATAGGTCATTAACTGGCGGACCGCAGTCCGAGTCCGGACCCAGAGATAATCCTGTACGGACCCGGAGCTATAATCTATTTTATACGGTAGATGCATTTTACGGGATAGTTTTAACAAGCGAGCGCAGCTTTTTTTTATTTATTTATTTTTTTTTACTACCAATGCCGTTGTAAACACTAGGAAATGAATTGACCAATCGCGTACAAGTTAAGTCATCCCACGTGATGCTTCTCAGCCAATCAACTCTCGGCATTCCCGGCCGTTGACAGCGGCAAAGTAAAAAAAAAAAAAGAGGCGAATGACAGATGACAGGACAATAGAGAGACAGAAAGAACGATAAAGAAAGCAATACACAGAGAGAAGACGATCAGAGGAGTGATTTGGAGACAGGGAGAGGAACAAAGACGATTAACACACGGTTGGAAGAGTCTGGACCAGGGAGAGAAACAGCCGCTCAGGGAGTGAGACGGGGGGAGAGAGACGAAGACGATGAGATAAGTGAGTCGGGATCAGGGAGAGAAACAGCCGCGCAGAGAGTGAGACGGGGGGAGAGAGACGAAGACGGTCAGAGTTGGGGACGACGGAAAAAAAAAAACACACACACACAAATGGCCCTGTCAAAGAAAAGAAAAGTTGATACCGAAAATAGAGCTTTCAATCCGGAATGGACGGACTCGTTTCTGTTCATTCTTCCCTCAGGCAGCACAAAACCGCTGTGTCTGATATGCTCAGAGACTGTAGCGCTAATTAAAAGTGGCAATGTGAAGCGCCACTATGATACTAAACACAAAGATTTCGACAGAGCATATCCTCTTAAGTCTGACCTGAGGTCGCAGAAAATAAACAATCTCAGAGCCCAGTATGACCAGTCCACCAGGATCTTGACCCATTCATTCACTGCCCAACAACGTGCTCATGAATGTTCCCTCAGAGTTGCTTGGATTTTAGGTCAACACAAAAAACCATTTACTGATGGGGGGGTTGTCAAAGAGTGCATGAGTGCAGTGGCTGAAACCTTATATGAAGGAAAACAAAAAGAAGAGCTGTGTAACAAAATAAAGCAAATACCTATGTCAGCATCATCAGCCACAAAGAAAAGTGAAGTATTAACCCCGGAATGTAGTAGCCCAGCTGAATGAAGCCATCCATGAGGCACCATGTGTAGGCCTGGCTGTAGATGAGTCCACTGATGTGTCTGACAATGCTCAGTTGTTAGTTTATGTCAGGTTCTTCAGCAAAGACCAGAACACATTCTGTGAGGACTTGTTAGGTGTTACTTCCCTTCAGACCAGTACACGAGGAGAGGACATCTACCACGCCATTAAGGAGATGTTGAGAGAGCGAGGAATAGAGCCAAAACAAGTGGTTTCCATAACCACAGATGGAGCCCCTGCCATGACAGGGAGAGAGAGAGGAGCTGTAGCAAGACTGAGAGAAGACAATCCTGAGCTCATTGCATACCACTGCATAATCCACCAGTCTGTCCTCTGTTCCACCCTGTCAGATGAGCATGCTGAGGTGATGAACACAATCATGAAAATGATCAATTTTCTCAGGGCATCCTCCTCCTATCAGCATCGCATGCTCAGGGAATTCCTCAGAGAGGTTGAAGCAAATGCTGATGATCTTTTGCTGCACAATAATGTGAGATGGCTCAGCAAAGGCAGAGTTCTGGAGCGGTTTTGGTCCATCAGAAGGGAGGTAGCAGATTTCTTGGAAGGGCTGAAGAGTCAGAAGGCAACACAGTTTTCTCTCTTTTTAAAAGATGAGAAACAGATGGATAATGTGGCATTTTTGGTTGATATCACTTCACATCTGAATGAACTGAATAAGAAGCTACAGGGCAAGAACAATTCTATTTGTGACCTGATAACAGCTGTGCGCTCCTTTCAGAGGAAACTTGAGTTGTTCAGTGAAGATCTGCAGGGAGACTGTGCCCACTTCCCAGCAGTGCAGGACCAGGTTCAGGGACAGAGAGATGTGTCTGCTTTTGTTGACTTTGTTGATAAGCTGATTATTAACTTCAGCAAACGTTTTGACAGCTTCTGCTTTGGACAGCAGCTCACCATCTTCATTCAGAACCCATTTCTCATCACAGATGTCAGGGGGTTCTCAAAGGAAGCCACACAGCTCTTCAAATGGGCAAATGCTGCACCTCTTCAAATGGAACTGGTTGACCTCCAGGCAGATGTTGCCCTGAAAGAGCAGTTCAGAGGAGCTGACCCTGCCACTTTCTGGTTCCAAATGGTTTCTGAGTCAGCTTTCCCAGGTCTGAGGAAAGTAGCCCTGTACATCATGACCATGTTTGGCTCCACATACAGTTGTGAAGCGGCTTTCTCCACAATGAACATAATTAAGACAAAATATAGGTCCAGGCTCACCAATGAACACCTCCAGATGTGCATGAGAATGGCCCTGACACCATTTAAGCCCAGATTTAAAATCCTGGCAGGAAAAGCTACAGCTCAGTTCTCTCACTGAGTAACAGAAAGAAGAGAAGTGGAATATAAGAGGGAAAGACAAAGAAACTGAAGTGTTTAATTGTTAGGATTTGTATTGTTAAAGTGGTTGACATTGTTCTGTCAAGGTGTGAGACAGTTAAAGAAAAATGATAAAAGCTGCTGCTACACTTTATTTCTCTTAAGTTAAGAGCTCTATGTGAAGATTCAAATTTTTCCAGAGCCATTTTATTTATTTTTTCTCTTTTTTTTTAAATGCAGCACTTGAGAGGGATACTGTATCTCTGCAATGACAAATATTGTCAAAATGTTAATGTTTTATAAAATGTTTATTTCTCTGTTATTTACACGCAGATATTGATACACACTAATGCAAGGACATGATGTTCCGGACCTTTGCTTGAATAAATTTTTTCTGACTGGACCTCTTTGCGTTTTAGTTGAAGTGGATAGCTTTCAGCATTTTCACACTACCTGAGCTACAATTTATGGATTTTCAGATGCATTTACAGCATCCACTCAATAACTATAAAACCCTGTGTCTTTATTTCTATTATTCATTTTATTACAGGCTTTCAAATATCTTACAAAAATATGTAAATGCATTGTGAAAGTGGTAAAACATTAATATGCTGGGTCACTGAGCATTAGATGTGTTTTTACACTTTGTCCTGCTTGACTTAGAAAATAAGAGTCATTGGAAATCCCACATCCCTGCAATGGACTGGTGACCTGCCCAGGGTGTACCCCCGCCTTTCGACCCTTAACAGGATTAAGCGGGTACAGAAGATGATAACACTGTAGCTCTCCAGCTCCTTTAATACTGCTGCTACTCTGACAGACACACAATCTCCCACTGTGCCCATAACAGTGTGAAAGTTGTCATTCAATATTGAATTCATGTCTTCCTGACTAAACTGGTTAGTCCTCAGCATGTATGTGCATCTTCCTGCTCAGTTCATTTCTGTCTCAGTCGTTTCCAGTCAGTAACCTACATACAGTAAGAGTACAGCTATTGGTTTAGCTTTTTAGTTCAGTCTATTGTATTTCGTGTGCTAGAGATGAGGTGATGGGTGACCGTGTGGGTTTACGGTGAGGGACATGCTGGAGGAGCGTAGGGTGAACCTCATCATTCCAACATTCACACGCAAAGGGCACCAGGAAAAAAAAGCTGTACTTGAACAGAAATAAAAAAAAATGCATCTTTTCAGAGCTACATTTGTTGTTAGACTGCTTACTTAGTAAAAGAAAAATCTGTTATTCCTTCTTTTAATGCAGAGGTCAACTAATGTGACTCTAAAATGTACAGTATGGATGGGATATTTTATGTTGTTTTATTTTTGTAACATACCAAAATACTGTAAATGTAATGGGAAAAAGTAGTCAGTGAAACCAAGATGGCCGACAGACAGGGAGGAAGACAAAACTCATTGGTTATTTCAGTTTCTAGCTTCTATAAAAAGACACCGTTACAGGTAAAATATATATATATATATATATATACACAATTACATCAACTAACATCTAAAGTGACATTATGTAAAGATCTGATTTTATATAAATACAGATTAATCATCTGTCCACTCAATTGTACATCATGCATCGCTAGCTATGTTTTAACTTCAATGCATGTGTCAATTACTACCAACGTTGTTCTTGAAAGTAATTCATATCCCATATATTCTTTGGCTGTAAATCAACTTCTTTATGTTTTCATAATGTAATTGTACTTTTCTACATATCCTTATATTTTGTAGAGCTCAAAAAGACAGGCATATAGGGTAATAAAGGGGTTTCCAGACTCAAGTGAGGAAGACTGTTCTTCTGATAGCAGTGATGAGGAATGGCTGCCAGTACAGACAGGTGCAAGCAGAGAAGTAGAATCAAGCGACTGACTGTGACTCTGGAAATGTTGCTGAGGCAATTGAGGCTCAGGAATGAGATGAAGCTGATGAAGGAGATGAGGCTGTTGAACCTGAGGGACCACCACCTTTCAGAGCTCAGGAGAAAAAAGCAAAAGAAAAGAGTGTCAGAAATGTCTGGAAAGCTAAGGATAACCAGTTTGAGGGAGACCTGCCTCCTTTCTTAGGAGAGAGCAAGATGAATGTTGAGGGAGCAGATGCAATAGATTTCTTCATGCATCTTTTCACCCAGGATATGATTGATGACATTGTATACAATACAAACGTGTACGCTGTCCAGAAAGGAAAAGACAAGCTGGCACTGACCTCAGAGGAGTTCAAAAAAATGTCAGATGTCCTAGATCCAGAACGTACTGGTCATCAGAGACAGGACTTTGTCTTGAACTGATAGCCGATGCAATGCCAGTGAACAGATTCAAGCAAATTCTTAGCTACATGCACTTTGTTGACAACTACTCACTGGACCGCAAAAATGTTGACATGTTTGTCAAAATCAGACCAGTCTTGGATGCACTCAAGGAAACCTGCCGCTCAGCACTTGATCCAGAAGAATTTCAGGCGGTCGATGAGATGATGATTCCCTACAAAAGACGCCTGTCTAAACAATATGTCCCCAAAAAACCCACGTCCTGTGGAATTAAAGTGTGGGTCTGAGCAGGATCCTCTTGGTACATGTACAACTTTGAACCCTATCAACGCCCAGCTGGGGAACGAGGTGAGGTCAGTCAGTTGGGAATGGCTGGAGACATAGTCATGCGCCTTTGCAAAGACATTCAGGACAAGAATCACAAGGTGTTTTGACAATTTCTTTTGCACCATTCCCCTCCTTCAGGCACTAGCAATAGGCTCCATAGAGCACAAGAAAAGCTGAAAAGAGAAAAGCAAATCAAGCAAGAAGGAAGAGGTTCTGTCTCTGTTGTGACCAATGCGCTGGTTTGATAGTTCAGTGATTCACATGGCCTCTTCCTGCACCAGCCCGTCCCCAACAGACGTGGCACAGAGACGGAGCAAGAAAAAGAAGCAAATGTTCAACATCCAAAGGCCATTTTCCATGAAGATGTACAGTCAGCATATGGGTGGAGTAGATCTCATGGATCAATGTGTTGCCATGCATCCCCACCGACGCAGAAACAAACGGTGGTACAGGAGAGTGTTCTTTCACTTCCTTGATGTCACAACTGTGAATGCCTGGCTCCTTAATAGAATATCTGGGAACGAAGCAAAGGATCTGCTGCACTTCAAGGTGTCAATAGCTCATGCTCTCATCAATGCAGGATCCATGAAGATACACACCAGAGGCAGACCCAGTGCTACTCCACCACTGGCAAAACGGAGAGCAGTGTCCCCCCCGGGATCCGGTATGCCCCCAGAAACCACTGGCCCCAGCTCAAGGAAGCAAAAAAACGCCAGCAGTTGCCAAGATGCTGCGTGCACACGAAGAACCACGTACATCTGCATGCAGTGTCTTGTAGCTTTGTGCCCCAGATGCTTTGGCAACCAGGGCATGAAATTGGCATTCCCTCCCGCCAAATGCGGGTAACTTTTGTGATTGGCGGGTGAAACTGTCAATCTACCCTCCACGTTGGCGGGTAGCCAATACGACAATACAACACTGAGCAAGTGTTGTGTTGTTGACCAATCACGTAGGTAGCCTAAGTTTAAGTAAGCCCCGGCATTTTCTGGGGCATTCGAAACAAAATGTGGCGTCACATAGCGGGCGTGAAGAGGCTGCCGGCTGTAGAGCAACAGAAAGAGGATAAGGAGGAGGATTCAAAAAATAAAAACAAAAAAAGACGTTTTAATAGTAAGTGGAAAGTGGAAACAAATGGAAAGGTTCGCGACTGGCTGGTATACAATGACACAACCGAGGAGATGTACTGTCAAGATTGCCGTGTCTGGCTCGGAGAAGGCGAGGTTGACCCCGTTTGTAATAGGGACTGAAAACTTAAAATTAGAAGCAATTAAGGACCACGAGTCCTCTAAAAGCCATTTGCGAACTTTAAGCTGTAAAATGGGGAAGACGGCTCCCCCGGAACAGACAGTTGCGGTCATGGCACGGACATCAATGAAAACAGAGCAGTTGGAGAGGATGAAGCTCCTGTTTAGGAACGTCCACGCAATTGGAAAGAAGATGAGACCTTTCTCCGACTACGTGTGGATGTGCGAGTAAGTACCAACCTGCTTTAACGCTAGTAGATAACTAAAGTACAGCACAGTGCAATGACTGCTCTGTTATCGTTACAACTTAGCTGTGTGTGTCTATGGTACAGTGTACTAGCCTACGTGTGTGATATATAGATATTTTCCCTGTGATGGTATTGTGATATAGAATTATAAATTCTTGATGTAAAAAAAAACTTTAAAATAAATGTAAACTACAACTTAATTTTGTATTACAGACCTGGACCTATGCTGAGCAAAGTGTTGGATTCCAACAGCTACCAGGGTGTCAGGCTTAGCGATAGTGACACCAGCCAAATGATGGCTAACAAAGACAAACTTCTGGACAAGCTGTCAGAAAGCATGGACAACAGGTTTAGTGATGTCGGGTCAGGAATCCTGAGCAATACGAAGATCGTGAGCTTCCAACAATGGCCTAATGAAAATACAGGTAGTAAGCATCTTAAATAAAAAAAATAAAATAAAAATAGAACAAGTATTACTGTATATGCACAACAAAATCAGAGCTTTAGAACTGTTGCAATAAAATCAGAACTATCAAGCTGTAAACATTTCAGTCAAAATGGTCAAATAGTCAAAATATTAGATCCTTGTCTTGAAACATAAACAAAAACGTATCGTACAAACTTCCCCTTTTCATATAATTTCAGACTTCGGCAATTCAGAGGTGGAGAGGCTCATACATCACTTCAGCACAGTACTGATCTCTGCTGGAGTTGATGTTGATCTGATACCAGATCAGTGGACCATTGTCAAGTCCTATCTCTACAAGGAGCCAACGACCTTGGAGAGACTCACCTGGTCTAAAGCAAACCAGAAGCTGAGAGGATCGTGCCCTGACATCCTGGACCTTGTGGATCTGGTGTTATGCATGCCAGCATCAACAGCAGACTGTGAGCGTGGGTTTAATGTGATGAAGATGGTGAAGACTGACTGGCGGTCTAGTCTCAAGTGTGAGACACTGTCTGACCTGCTCATGGTCCATCTGTCCTCTCCCATCAATAAAAGATTTTGACCCAAGCCCAGCGGTCAATCGGTGGCATGCTAGCAGCTTGAGGTCACGGAGACCAGACTTCATGAAAGACCCAGCTGCTGCAGTGGTGGAGGAAGTGGAGGAAGCAGAGGGGAATGTCTGCTCCTCCTCCTCTTTTGAGGACTCAGAGCCCTCAGTCTATGAGCTGTGAAAGGGTTTTTCAATTGCTGCCTGTCCTGACTGATTGTTATTGTTTATCTAAATGTTCAATGTTATTCAGTAAAAATATTAGACTCTTGTCTTTAAAAAGCAACATGAACGTATATGTACAAACTTAAAAATAATGTGATTAAAATCTCAAATGTAAAAACATAAATAAATTAAACTGAATACACCACAGTGACTAATGGATTGCATCAGTGAGATGATTGGCTGTTTGTATTTAAGTTATTTTTTATTCTAAATGCCTGCCACGACACCAGGTTAGATACAGTTGTAATCATTATGTAGGTCTAGTCATAAATGAGATTTATTAAGTTGGTTAATAACCAGACAGCACTTTAATGAGTATTCTGTACAAGTTCAAGAACCATTCTTATGCAGTCGTTCACCTTTATTTTAGGTAAGAAATTTTGGCTGGTAAAAAACTACCAGCCACTGTGGCAGGTGGATTTTGAAATCCACCTGCCACAGTGGCTGGTGGCCAAAAAAGTTAACTTCAGGTCCTGTTGGCAACTATCATAGAGAATGGTCTCAAAATGAGCAACAAGCATGATTTGACAGGAAATATGATACATGCTATAAGATACTATGAGAGAATATGCTCAGTTCAACGACTTAACAGTTCAGAGACTTGACAAGAATACAGTATGATAAACACCAGAGATTCTATGAGGATCAACAGTTCAGAGACTTGTTACTTGTGTCACACTATCCTCCTCAGTTTGGAGAGAATATATATTTTGTAACCTTGTTTTACATCCCTAAAGATAAATAAAAATGTTAATGTAGTGGAGGAATCATCATTCCAACAGAATACCATATTACAACTGCATAACTAAATTACAGCTATACCTATATAACTACCATGTTATTACATTGATTTTTTCTTTACAGTACAAAATGCATGAAGTACACTTGAGTGGACAGATAAATATTTCTTTATAGAATAAAGATTGATTTTTTTTTTCCAAACCTTGTTTTACATCCCTAAGGATGTATAAAAACACTTAGTAAAAAAAATCCTGACTGAGTTTATCATGATCCATGCATGAGAGGGTTAAATGTAAATAAGATTGTGTCCCATGATCTCTTAACAAAACACATCCAACATTATTACTGTGCAGGTACTGATACACCTCAGAGCTTTTTAGATTATTCATTGCCTCCCCGTCTGAAGTAGCAGAGTTAAGAAAGTAGTTAAATATGTCACTTCTTCATGTCATCCTCCTACACCTCTATATTGTTAGGCAGTGGGATTGTAATGTTGTCTTGTTTGAGCTGTGACAGCTGTTATCCCACAGGGTTTACGTCTCATAATAGTCGGAGAAAGTGAATTGGCGTTGACAGATGGCATGTAAAAACACAGATTCTTGTTCATACCAGGAGACTCAGCAATAATTCATGCAAGGGCTCATTGGAGTTGGGTATATCGTGGATAGAAGCCTTCAAGATGATATCACAAATGTGACAAACTTTTATTAATGTTTGGCCACCATGTTACTTGCATGTCTTATAGAAGACACCACGTAGTGCTGAAGTTTGCTATCTGCTCTTCTGCTGTTTCATTTTACTAGTGATTTACAGTTAAGATGTTGTTGTTGTCTAACCAAAGCACCAAGTCTATGAGCTAGCAATCATCTTGATGAAGAGATGTATAACTGGATTTAAATTCAGGCTGTGGTGAATAGACTCAAGTAAACATGATGGGAAAACAAGGTGTGATGTCATTAGAGAAAAGCTGAAAAACAACCAACAAAATTCTTCAGATATCAGAAAATATTTTTTAGCTTGAAAAAATAAAAATGAATACAATCCATACAAATAAGTTGTTCAAAATCTTGTTCTATGAACAAAGCAACAGAGTGAATCCAAATATTAAATCAAAGCATGTTTGCAGAGTGACATGAATGGAGTTTATAATGGTTTCATTGTGTGTTTTCATTCATAACCACAGCCTGTATTAAAGCTCTCAGTTCATTCACTGGTTTCAGCCAAAGAGTCCAACAGAAACTACAAGGACTGAAGAAGTAAACATGGTTCTTCTCTACACTCTTACACACAGTATGTCACTGGTTTGAGTGATGTTCATCACACTACTACACTTACATTCCCCTACACACCTGACACTGATGCTTTCCTCTCGACTGACAGCCCATTTCCTCCTCCTACACTCTCCTCCATCTAGCATCAAATTTCTGTCTCCTTGTTGATCTGTTATTCCATCATACATCAGTCTACCTCGTTTCTACATTCACAGCCAGCAGAGCAGCAGAGTCACTGCTTTCATCTTTAACACAATATCAAATATTCCCATTAGCTGCACTATAAATGAAACCAGCTACATCAGGCAGCAATAAGGACATTCAGATAACAAAGAACACTTTACAGTTTTTCTCAGTCGCTTTGGTGGATTTCTCACATCACTATTAACATTTGCACAACAGTTAGTGATTTTTGTAGAACAATTAGTACAAACTGCAAATCCTAGTGGATAACCTGCAAAAGTCTGTCATTTGCTCAAAATTAATAGTTGATTCCTCAAAAGCAAGTATTCATGTCAATGAAACTGTCTGTGTCATCAAAATAATAAGTCCTGACACCAGTGTTTATGAACAAGACAGTCAAATGGCTTTGTCATGTTTTCATTGTGACATACTCACTGCATAATGCTCTTTGCAATTCTACAGCATTATTGGATTAAGGAATGGGGAGTAGGGGGAGAGATATTCAACCACCATCCTGCCATGTTGCGTGTTGTAAGGACCGCAACATGGTTTCCAGAAACTGAATGATGGAATTCACAGTGGTTCTCCCTACATTTGGTTGCAGTCGTCGAGCAGCCTCAGCCATAGTGAGGCCGTGATTCACAACATGGTCCACAACTCTCACCCATCCTCCACGACGCTGACGTTCTATTTTTGTGTCACAGAATTGTAGAAATGGTACACACTACCTGCTTGGTTCATATATGGTTGCCAAGTGAGGGTTCATGGGATTCAGCTCTGAATGGCTGTGGACAAGTGTCTTGTCACTGTTTACAACTAATGCTTCACACACCTCCTCATGAGTGAAAGCTGAAGTTCATCTGAGAGCAATTGTTCAATTTAGGAGACATTTTCAGAAAAAAAAAAAATGATAAAGGAATGTATGAAATTAGCTTGACAGATTTTGACAACTAGTTCAACAATTTTGTATGTAATGACTCAAGCAATGAAATGAGGACTATTAGTTTTATAGGGAATGACTATTCAGCATTCATAAGTATGCTTCATTTTGACATGACATAAGCAAATGATAATGTTATAAAACAGCAGAGAATTGTATGAAAGTAACTGATACATGACCAAAAGCATTTGCAATTTGTTCAAATGAATGAGAAACTGCTACGATGATGTGCACGAATGACTCAATGTTGTGGAGGTTGAACTAATAGTTGTGAGAACTTTAATTCTGATCTGAGAAAAGCACAATAGCGACTGAGAAAAACTGTAATAGCCGCTTACTCTGTTCACTCCTTATTACAAGAATCTATGAAGCAGCACAAATCAGCTCTGATCCTCGTACCACAGCAGTCAGCCAGGAAGAGCATAGAGCAGCCAGACCAACAGAAACCCCTCAAGTGACCTGTGGGTTTGTACTACATACATTTCTTAGCTCTAACAAGAGAAAACTGTAGACCCTGATGACTTGTCTCACTAATACAGCTATATTTCTATTTCTATTACAGTTGTTATTAATAATGTGACATTGTATTCATTGTACTCATTGTATTTCCCTACAGTGTGCAGAGTTCATATTCCATGCTGATCATGTGGAAGAGTTTAACCTGCATGTTAACATCACTGACTCCACTGTCTACATCAGCACTTCACTGGCCTGTCAGGAGAGCAGACTGTCTGCTTCATCAACTGATGGAGCTCAGTGTGTGTTTCTGATGCTGCAGTGTGTCTGCTGGGAAAAGACTGACTGAACCACTAATAGAGTCCATCATACAGATGCTCCACTCACTCTGAATGTCTCAGCAGAGTTAATGTTTGTGTTCAGCAGAAAATGATGAATCCAGTCACAGTCAACCATGAACTGACTTTATCAACACATATCCAAAATAAACTTCCTACAGATCAGTCATTTCACTGCAGCAAGTAATTCCACTGATGTAAGTGATCTCTGTCACAGAAGATACTTCTGCCAGAAGAACTCTTATAGATGAAACCAGGTCACGATGGTAGATGGTGTTTTTTACTACATATCACGTTTATCCCCAGTGCTCCAGTATTCTGAGATGTCCCAGTATCAGATTCACTAACTGTGAAAGAGGAAATCCAACCATGGCGGGAAAGAAGTTGGCATCTGTGCAACGGGAGCAGTTCCTACAAACTGGATGTTCTCGAAGATTACTGCTGTGAGTTTGGACTCATGTAGCTTCCATGTTGTTGTAATAAAATGATTTCTGATGTTTCTCAAGTCCTTCTTAAACTCTTCAGACAGCAAAGACATTCTAATGGCTTTGATGCCAGATGTCTTTGATGACATCATGGCGCCATTGTCAACAGCATACATCCCACAGTGACAAAATCTAGAAGCCTTCTAGATGATGTCACAAATGTGATAAACGTATTTACTGTTAGCCACAGTCATGTTACTTTAAACATATCTTCTATATGCTGTGATTAGTCAGGAAGGATTTATTCTACTAGCTGCCCACATTCTCTGCTCTCTACATGAGGTTCAAATGCTCAGCTGCTTTTTCTACTGTATCTTACTGAACAGTCAAACTGAAATATACAATGAAATACAAAACAAATAGTTCAGTCACTGAGTTTCTTTGAGTTTGAGGATTCCTGTGGAGCACTGTCTGAAAGAGACAAATGACAACGCTCCATCAAGCTGCGATAAATGGATCACTTATTGAAATCAATCATGACTTTGTTTGTGTTAGCCCCATTTCAGATATAAAAACCACTAAGTTAGTAAGTTTTATCTGTCTCTCTCTATTTGCTTCTTAATTTTTAAAATGTTGATTAAAACTGGTAAAATAACTTCAAACTAAACACACCAGTTCTTAAAGAAAACAACAAGTAATGCCATTTCACTGCAGCAAGTAATTCCACTGATGAAAGTAACTCCGTCACAGTCTGTGTGTTTAAATGACCTTCATTCTCTGGACCACTGATGCATCATGAATTCACAATGCTTCACACCATCAACAGTGGTTATGAGGACAAGTCTTTATGAGAGATCATCCAACAATCCAACAGCTCATTGGAGTCCATTTGTTCTCACCAACAGATGATGAACATTCACAAACACATCTCATGTCTATAACTCAACAACACTGTGACACAAAGAATACACACAAACTAGATAAAAAAAACTGTCACAGCTCTTTAGCATTAGCATAAGAATTAGTTATGTTTTACCTTCATTTCAGGATCCATAGAAGAAGATTCAGGTAAGAGAAGATCAGGAGACAGGAGCCAAAACAAGAGAGAGAAAAAGAATACAATTAAAAAAACAAATGTACACAAACAAACATAATCGGATTAAACTTGCTGAAATAAAAAAACAAGCAGTATTTATAAAAATTATACTGTGAGACGGTTTACAGTGTGAATGTGGGGAAATGTTCTTCTTCCACACTGGTTGTTTTTATCGATTTAGGTCTAATATTTTGACTTTCTCTGTATTCTTTATTATCCTATTATCATTTAATATTATACACTCACATGCAGACCACTGTTTTTTGACTTTCTGTAATTGTCTGATGGTATCATTAAATGAAGCAACAACATCATGCCAAAAGCGACAGGAAGCGACAGTGTTCATCTCAGCTGAACTATTGATGAAAATCTGATAAAATGCTGGTGACAGCATGGAAGCCTGGGAGAAAAAGATCTAGAGAAGATCAGGACTAGAAAGCAGATGAACTTTCCACATGTAGATGAACTTCCAACTTTACTGACAAACTCCTTAGAGAAATTTGGCTGAATAAAAATTAAATCTTTATTTAAACTATTTTAATATTAAATTATTTATTATTTAAACTATTTTACCTTGTATGATGTCAACAGTGCTCGCTGGTTAACTGACGTAGCAGTCACAAAACGGGATGATTGCTGCCAATAAGTGACGGCTTAATGCTGTCCGCTGCCAATATTTTAAGACACAATAAACATGCCGGTCTTTCCTCGTCCCCGACCGTAGTTACACGCGCTCTGAAATTCATATGCGGACCAATAAAAGCTCAGCCACAAGCATTAGAGCACTAAATATTAAAATATGTTAACGTCGATTCTGACACAAAGACGTAGTAACGTTGTACCAGTTAACAGCGTTAACGGTCTAAACTGTTCCACGGTAGCACACACGGCAAACAGAAAACGTATTATAAATGACAACACCAGCAGCTAAACCCCAGTCTGTTAACATATATGCTAACATGCAGACACACTGTCCGTTAGCCAAATAACAGCAGCATGTTCAACACGGAATTAGCATGCTAACTTAGCACCGTGGTTAGCTCCCCTGATTGAATTTGTCACTACTGTCCTAAACAATCAAACCATTTTTTGGTGTGTCTCAAAACTGTAGATGATGATGATGATGAAACCACTAAAATCTTCATGTGTCTCACTCTTTCTTCCTCTCCTTCAGTGGTCATCATGATGTGGCTCAGAGCTCAGCTCATATCTGGAGGAGCTGATCATGAAGCCCCATCAAACCTGAAGAAATGGAGTCCAGCAAAGCAGCATTTCACACTGCAGTGACCACACAAGAGGAACAGGGACACAGCTCTGTTCACTGCTGCTTCTGCGGCACAGCAACAGACAAACTCTGACGCCAGTAAATCCCAGCTCTGAATGGCATGTTACATTTAGGAGGATTAGTTGAACATATACTGTAACATGCACTTGGCCTTTAGAGTCTTCACATTAATCTGGCTCATTTTAAATCAGCTTAAAAACTTAATACTTCAATCCTCCTCTGTGTTTTGTCTCTGAGGGACATTCAGCAAGTAAATGTAAATGTAATGGATGACTGTGTATTCATTATTATCCAGTCACTTGATGATTCAACTTATTCTGCTCACTTGATAACACTATCTACCAAACTGCTGTCTTCATCAGAAGAGATGCAGACTGTGTTTGTCTACTAAATGTGCAAAGCTTGCAGAAGAACTGGCAGGAACAGAAAACTAATTAGAGATTAATTCACAGCTTCCAACAAAGCAAAACAAAAATACTTTTCTCATCAAAAGTTTTATTTGTTGACACTGAAACAACATCAGTGTTGTTGTACAGACCTACTGTACAAGTGATGTACCAGAAGAGCAAACATGACACAATAAAGGTGACAGTGACAGAAGGAGATAACTGAGGTAGAGTTTGGTAAAGACAGGACTGGAAGGAGAATCTGAGGAACACCTGAGGCTACGTATCAAGACTCAACATCAAACACTAGAAAACAGGGTTTTCAAACTTAACAGTTCATGTTAAAGTCTCACAGAAAACTCCACAGAGTAGATCAGAGTTCACTGGACAGATGGATTTTATATGATACTGATGAGAGAGGATGCTAGTGTTAGCATAGCATGTAGCAACAGTGATGAGAGAGATGTGAATAAACCATCACCTGTACTTCCATTCACTGACTCTACACTATCCAGACAGAGACCGAGTCAGATCCTCAGAGCCAGTCATCATTTTAAACCTCCATCACTGTCTGGGTCAGTCTGGTCTTTTACCTGTGGGACAGGTTTACACGAAACCGCATTTTTGCGTAAACGCAGATGTTTTTAATCGTTTTGGCCTATCGTCCAGACCAGTGGCGGCTGCTGGTCTTTCAAATAGGGGAAGCCCAGTTTTGTAAAATTGGCCAATTATTACATCATTAAATTTATGTCTGTGAAGGTTCTCAGTCATCCAGGTCATGGTAATCCAAAAAGTTTCAAAAAAGGCAACTGGACTTGTAGATTTTTCGAGAAGACGTTTCGCCACTCATCCGAGCTTGTCACGTGCCGATCTGGGTTGATTTGGACGGGGTCTGAGCCGGTCGGCCACGATGATAGGAGACGCTATCGGTTGCCAGGGGCAACGCCCTCAGAATTTAACGGAGGAGCGACGAAACATTAATTTTTGCGCGTTTATTATTTCGGCGGGACAGATACAAGAAAAGTAAGAAAGTAAAGCAATGGAGAAAGTTAAGGGGAAAGAAAATGGACCTTACAGGAACAAGCTTACATAAAACAGCAAAACAGCGGTATTTGGAGAAGCTGTAGCATGACGACAACTCCTCACTCTCTAGTCTTAAAGCGCTGTCAATCACGACGAGTTCCAGCCACGTTAACAGTTCATCCAATCATCATAGAGAAGCTCGGCGTCCAGGTACATCCCACTGCCCATTGACTCCCAGAGACGCCCGGCCTCCCTGGAAGTGACGATTTTGGAGCGTTTATCCAATAAACGTCCAGCTTTTTTGTCCTGAGATCGGCCCATTCTGAAGCCCCATTGAAAGTCCATTGAGGCCGAGCCTCAGTGGGTTTTTAAACGGGCCGTGCCATTACAGCAATATGAGAAAAACAATCACGATAGACGAACGGATAAAACTTATTAATGATTGTGTTATTATAAGAAGTAGCCATGAAGTCGATCGTGTTCTAGCACATTTTAGTTTGAGTAGTAATGTAAATTCGTAGTATTTGACGAAATTGCCAGCGATATTTTAGGGGAGGCTGAGCCTCCCCTGTAGTCTTAGAGCAATCGCCTCTGGTCCAGACGAATCCCGTTAACGCATAGCCCATAGCACTTTTTTGAAACCGGATCCCAGGGTGGATAAATTTGAAAAGGTCCAGACGGATCTTGTGGATCCGTCTGGACAGGGGAAACCGGAGATTTTGGAAAACGATGACGCCATTGCCACCATGGCCACACCCCTCGAGCAGCCTTCCACCTCTTATATCCCGCAGAACGTCTCATAACAAGATCAACAACAATGGTGGACTACATGCTTGCGTTACTACTGGAGAAGATATTGAGCCTATTATGGTTACTAGGGCAAAATCAAATTTTTCCTTGAGTTTGGTTTCTTCTAAAGCCGATTTGTAAACAGCGCTCAAGCTTCATGCGCATGCGCCACCTCTTCCTCTCCGTTTTTGGTGAATTTCTGAAACTGAAACAGCGCCGCCTATAGACCTGGGATATGAAGTAGCGTTTTGAGTCGTGTAAAGACGGATCCGTCTGGACGCGGATATTTTTGAAACCGTGCCAGCGAAAACGGAGGGGGAAAAGATCTTTTCGTACGTGTGGACGAGGCCGTAGTCTCTTTGCTCCCCTACTGCTTCCATCCTGACCTCTCCTGCTGTGACACACTGCTCCTTGTCCTGGTTAAAGGCTCTTGATGCCAGTCAGCTGCTGCAGTTCTGTGAATCTCTCTCATTCAGCTGGGAGTGTGTGTTGGTGGGGGTGTGGAACCTTGGCATATGATTGTGTTGTGTTGCTCTCTCTCCTTTAAACTCTTTGTGGGTCACTCTCCTGTTGGCAGATGGCAGACAGCCTGTGGAGAGTGAACCGGGAGTCAGTGTGTCTACAGACCTGTCACTGTGTCTACTCTCAACTCACTGCAGTGACATAGCTGACAACACACTGACAGAAACTACAACACAACAAAACATTCAGCTATTCTTCATACCAGGACAAGTCCTGATTTACAAGCATATTGAGAATGAGGAGTTGTCATGGTACAGAGCCCCTCCCCTTGATTTGGGCGGGGTCTGAGCCGGTCGGCCATTAAGGGAGGAGACGCTATCGGTTGCCAGGGGCAACGCCTTCAGAACTTAACGGAGGTGCGACGAAACATTCCAGAACTCTTTCATTTGTAGGCGTTTCTGGCGGGACAGATACAAGAAAAGAAAGTAAAGCAAAGTAAGAGTTCTGGGTTGGCTAGTTGGTTTCAGACGAGGCTGCAGACAGATCTAATGTGTAGACTGTCTACACATTAGATCTGTTTGCAGCCTCGTCTGAATCTCATACACCTTGCACTCACACTGTTAATGACTTTAATCTAACCAGGACATTTACATCTTGCAATCACACATTTAACTACCCTAGCCAACCCAGAACTGGTTTGGCACTTTGCAGCCCCCCCAACCCAAAAAAACTGGTACCATATATACAGTTCAATATATACAGTCTATGCCTGGTACAGTATGTGTCATTGGGCTAAAATCAAATTACAAATACCTAAACATACAGTACACAGCTTTAGCCTACATCAAAACATGTTGGAAACGTTTCTGTACATTGAACATCTCGTCACAATCTAGTGTTTACGAAGCAGTCGCAGTGAATTACTTTGACATTTGGGTCAAGAAGTGTCTGCTAAATGCAATGTAATTACGACACACCAAAACTTCTGTACCATTCCGCTGCAGGGAGCTCGTATGGGTCTATGTGTTTAATGTCTGAGAGCTTCTCCAAATACCGCTGTTTTGCGGTAGGTGTAGGCTTTTCCCTGTAAGGTCCATTTTCTTTCGCCTTAACTTTATCCATTGCTTTACTTTCTTACGTCTTCTTACTTGCCTTGTATCTGTCCCGGCGAAATAATAAACGCGCAACAATTAAAGAGTTCTGGAATGTTTTGTCGCGCCTCCGTTAAGTTCTGAAGGCGTTGCCCCTGGCAACAGATAGCGTCTCCTACCATCATGGCCGACGGGCTCAGACCCCGCAAAATCTACCCAAATCGGCACGTGACTCCTCACTCAATAGAGAAATGTTTGTAGCATTAGTTCAGCTCTACCACAGACGACTGGAACAGAACCAGGAATATCACCGGGCCTTGTCTTTCACATTAGATGTTTATTGTCCTCCTATAAATGGAAATGTTTTCTTCTCTCCTCTTATTAGAAAGCCAGCAACTCTGATCAGATGATGTTGTACTGGATTCGTTTGAAGTGGAAATCAACGTCCTTAGATCAGCATCAGACAGCAGAGATAAGTGTTTAAGGCCAGCCCTCTGACCTCCAAACACAGATCATGTCCATGACTGGGGACAAATAACAAAAAAGACACAGACAAAAGAGGAAACTGAGTTCTTAAAGCCTCTTTTAAACTTCTAATCTCTCAGTCCTGTTCACCCACTGTACATTTTATAATTAGTGACAAGCAGCTTGGAGCTCCAAGTCATCTCTGACTCATCTCTCCAGCACCGACTCCAGGAGGTTTATGGAAAAATGATTTAACATCCCCCTTAATCTTCTCTGCTCTCTAAATATTTCTGAAGTCTCTTGCAGTATTTGGATCTATGAGATGTGCTACATTAAAGAGAATGGACTGGATGGATTTCTTTTCAAAAGAGAAAGTGTAAAAAGGTTGAGTAGAGAGAAGAACTGATAGAATACAAATAGAACTGATAGAACTAATAAGACAAAGATCACTAACAGACTGATCCATACTGTGACATGAGGTAAAAACTCCTCTGTGATGGAAAACAGAAACCAGATATTTAACAGTATACAGTAGAGACTACTGTACTGACACTGTACTTCTGTTTCTCAGGGTGAGAAACTCCTGCAGTCAATTACATGTATAAGATTTTTCTACTAAAAGCCACATGTCCACAGAGACTCAGTGATCTGAAGTGAGACAACACTGATGGACAGTCCTAAGTTTAGCCAAGTGTGAGGACAAAGACTGTGCTGTTAAACTGCCAGTGAAGCTGTTTAAAAGTCATCAAGTCTTGATCTGGCATGTTAAACTAAGAACTTGTAAAATGTTGCATTTTCAAATTAAAAAGCAGCAAATGTACAACAATAAACAGTTGAGGACAGAACAGTGAGGCATATTTCTTTTAATCATGATGCTGTAGTTCATCTGTAGAGCTCTGCTGACTCATGGACATTTTACCAACCAGTCTGTCAGTGTGCTCCTCAGCATTTGCATTACATCTGCTTTATATTCATGTCTGCTCACTTCTCATCCACTCTGATTTTTATTGAAGTCAAGAGGAAATAAGTGTGAAAATAAGAACAGTAAAGATAGTAGAGAATACACCAATAGTTCTTTACTGGATGGATTAACACTGAGAAACACAAAGAGAACCAGGAGACACACAGCAGATATTAGTAATCACACACAGCTTCACAGCCTCTTAACTTCTAGTAAGAGTCGCCCTCTTCATCATTTCCTTCCACTCTCTGATCCTGACCAGCTCCTGCAGCTCTCCTTAACTCAGCTGCTGAACAACTGGCAGACTGTCTTTTCATTTCTCTGAGCTCCCAATGAGACGTCATCATGAATCAGTCAGACCATCAGATCTGTCCTGCTGACAACCTGCTGATTTGGCTCAAATCACTCAAACAAAGCCAGGAGGAGGAAGATGAGAAGTGAAGATCAGCTCTTCATGTACAAAGTGATACTGGAGGAATGGAACAAACAGAAAATGAATGAATGTGTTATCAATTCATTTTGAATTGATCTCAAACTATTGACTGTGAAGACGCTGATTATCCAAAACTACAAAACATTTCACCATCAAATGTCTACACAATAAACTGAGACTCCAGAGGTCTAAGGTTCAGCTCATCATGCTGACAGGAGTCAGAATCACCTGTTGACTGACAGATTACTTTGTTACTATCTATTTATTAATTCAATGCTTCTTTTGATTTTTAGTGTTAATTGGTACAAACCCTCAGAAACAGATGATGGCTGGAATCAAACTGATCATATCACTGAGCGTGGTAAATCTCTAAATGCTCCTCTTTATAACCCGTCATTGCTTCCATGTCATTTACTGATTGACAAACTCTCAGATACGGAACAGCACAACCACAGTGGAGTCAGGAAATAAACTGCAGCTGAGGCTGAATCATGAGCCTCTGTGTGAACATGAATCACTGCTGCTTAGTACTGAATGGAGGTCTGGTTGAGCTCATTGATCTAGTTGTTACTGACAGCAGAGCAGAGCTGCCCTGTCAGCATCTTCTGTTTGATGACACAGAGAGGCTGAATGGACCGAATCTAACCAGAAATGATCATGGAGATTATTTTCACATTTTAGTTCTAGCCAAGTCAAAATTATCTGAAATAACAAAACTGAAGCTCTTTCCATCCCTGATGACTTCTTAACCATGAACTCTGCAACATCTCAGCAGTGATCCAAACATTATGTAAATCACTGTCAATTTGAAGAGCTGACCTGGAGGTACTGGTAGAGTAGAAACCACCCTGAATGTGTCTCTGTGTGATTGATTTCAGTCTCTGCTCCTCAGGGTTTTCTAGAGTAAAGGAGGCATCAGAGGGCAGAGAGTTTCACCTTTATCTACAACCTGAAAGAACTAAAGAGCCTCTTCATGGACAGTTGAAACAACATCAGAGAGAAGAGCTGTTGATAGCCACTGACTGGATTTAATGTTCTTCACTATTCACTTCAGGTCAATGTGTTCACTCTGCTGCCAGCGGTCATACAGGGTCAACATGTACTCAGCTGATGGACACATGCACTCATTTTACATCCAGCACATTCAGTTCTTCTCCTGTTACTGCACACACACTTCGTAGTGTCTGATACTATCTCCAAGCTAACACTAACCCTCTGAACACACAGAGACCCGCTCTCAGCATGTTATCAGACTGAAGTCTGGGAACTCTTGTTCTTCCATCACCTGAATTCCCTCCACTCTTTGTTCCAGAGAGAAAACATCTGAGGTTCAGCTCTCTGTACTGTAGGACCACGAAGCCGTAACATCTCCGGACAGATTATCACTTCAACATTACAGCTTTAAGTTTAAGCTGAATTTATCTTTGGAAGATGGAGACCTGAGATGTTGCACATCCTATAAAAGCTGATAAGACTTAGAACTGATGTTTGTTTTTTTCTCTCGGAGATCTCATCTCCAGTGAAACTGGTCAAATGTCAGAGGTTGACTGAGGCTGAGCTCAGAGAAACAACTTTGTCCCACATGGCTGAGAGCACAGAGACCTGGCATATGGAGGAGACAGCTAATTGGACATTCTGCAGTGTTGATATTAATAATGGAGGATTTTAGGAGCTGTAGGGCTGCAGAGGAGGCAGTGATACTGCAGACCTGAACATGCAGCTGTTTCACAGAGACCAGATTAGGACAGTGGAGGTGGTCAGTCTGGATGTCTGGATTCACTAACTCAAAATAAACCTCGCTCTCATCTCTACTTATCTTCATCCTCATGTGTTCAGACTCATCTGCTGTGTTTGGATAATGAGTCCTCCTGTCAGTTGGCTCCAGAGGTAACCCTCCATCAACCCCTCTGCTCTCATGACATGAGGAACCCTAGTGAGGACGCTCTGTTTGTAAAGCCTCTACTCTCCATGTACTGATCCTTCTCAGCAACCAGCCGTTTCCAGCGGTCACCATTCTTTCACCATCATCCTGCCTGTTTCTGCTCAGTTCTGAAACTTTTACTGCTTTAACTGACCAAACAAAGATATGTTAATTATGGTGACTGGTTATGTAACAGAGCTGTTGATAACCTGGAGGAGGAACCTCAAGAACCAGAGGCTGAAAACCCCATGATGCATTTCACTGCCTCCTCTAATACTTGAATTGCACACAACAACATGAAGTCTGCACCAACCTCAGCCCCAATTTTTACTTTCTACTATCATCTTTAGTTTGGTGTCATAAAGAGCGATAGCCTCTTCCAGCAGAGTCACAAAGATTACACAGCTACAGACACATTTTCTGGATTTTATTCAGTCAGTGGAGATGAAGAGTTACTATCTCAATGATATCTGTATGAAGCTGTTGGAAATCACATAAAATACATAACCCAACAATAATTCTTCTCATAGAAATGACCACCACAACAAAGTTCAACATACTAGAAATCAGCATGAATCACTTCTGTCATCTCTGACTCAAGAAAATCATTCTGACCATTTATTCTTCCTTCTCTTTCCCTCTGATCTCTTATGTTTTCATCATATTCTCCTCTTGTTCTTTGGTTTTATTAACAGCTGGAGTTCTAGTGTGAGGAATGAAAACCTCATCAGTCTTCACTGACATCTAAAAATGGGACTAGTGTCAGAATAAATGGAGCTAATGTGTTCATTAATCTTTGATTGCTTGGAGGCTCTCAGTTATGAGACTAAGGGCTCACATAAATCCCACCATTCACTCCAGATTATCTTTAGTACAGACATTAAAGTCAACACCTGCATGAAATCAACCAAGGCTGTGCAAGCAGAGCTGTTGATGGAGAACAAGGAGAAGTAGGAGCTGAGATGTGTTTCAAGTGAAAAGCAAGAGAAGCAGCTTCATCTCAGAGTAGAGCTGTCAATGTGAACAGAAAGAGCTGACTGAGATTTGAAGTCGATCAGACAAAGTGGTCAATACACCAGCTTTAGGTCTTTAATTAGAAACAAGTCAAAGAAAATCAGTTGTTGGTCTGAACGTTATGTTTGATATCTAAAACATTACTCATAGAGTGGTCAACTGTGTTAATGCAGATATCAGGGGACCTGTTAAAGATAAAGAGTTGGTTGGAGCTTTGTTGCCGAGATGCTGAATAAATAATATTCATTGATTATGTTAATTTAGCTGCTGTATTCCTAGAACTAAAGCCCAGCAGAGGGTTATGTCTATGTTCACTGGACTCGGTGAGTAATGACCTTAATAATTCAAGTAAACAGGTATGTTCCAGGCTGTGGACTGACAGCTAAAATTATTATTAGTGGACAGGGTCAAACACCGGGATTAGACAGCTGAAGACGTCATGAATGGAAGTGTGTGTGAAAAGACTGACAGACTGGACAGATGAAAATCAGGTGGTGGACTGGCAGCTTGGATGAAAACGTGTCTAAGAAGAAGCTTCATCAATCCACTGAGCTCTACTTGAAGGAGCCACTAGCATGAAGCATGCAGCTCGTTCTCTACAGTCCCAGTCATTCAGCTGATCTTCAGTCCAGAATGTGACCAGTGAGTCAACAACAATGTCGTCACTGCAGTCAGCACTGATGCATCATCATGTTAGCAAGGAGTTGACACTGCTCTAAAGTTCACATTAAATAAACTGATGAATGCAGCATCACAAACAAAAAATTCTGTGTTTGTCTCGTTTGCCAATCACTTTGTGAAGTCCACATGAATGATGTCCTCAGTCTAGATTATGTCTAATTAAATCTTCTATGTTTATTAATCAGCTGATCAACACGCAGACCAGTTTAGTGTTTGGTGTCACTTATTTGATAGAAAAGAAATAAATCACAGGAGACTGAACTATTTCTAGGAACTAAAGGTTCCAGAGCTGTATTTGACTGATAAAGCTCTGACCTCTGGAAGTGAATCAAAGCAGCATCTGAGGGAAGCTGTCAGAGGCAAGTCTCTTTTGTGGGTTTAAAAGAGACAACGGAGATCTGATATGAGACGTGTGACACACACAACAAAAAGATGCCATCCAAACTCTAATAATAATTTAAAGAGGCTTGTAAACACAGAACCAAAGAGAAAGAGCAGACAAAATCAAGAAGAGTGGTGGTGACCTGAACAGACTGACAGCAGGTGTTGTGTGCTGCTCTGTGCTGATGAGAGAGACACAGGGACAGACATGTCTGGCAGGAGGCCATTAAAATCCCAGCATCCCAGCTGCTGCTGAGATGCTAAATACACACATTCACAGATCGTTCATTATGAGACTGACTAAGGCTTCCTACACAGAGAGAGTTCAATAATCACATTGAGGTACAATAAAAGCAGGAACTGTGTTCTCTGCATTTCTAACACCCTGAATGATTCTAGTAATGTCACCAAGATTGATTTTGATCTTGATCTTCATCTCCGAGTCTCCATGTAAGAGAGAAACAAGGATTTCAGAAACTTCAACTGAGGCAAGTCTCTATCCTCCTTCATTTATCATCTCAAGGACATTCTGGTCGTGAATCATTCTGAACTGAGTTGTCCTTACGTTGCAGAGTTTACTTTGATCTGTCAAGAGTTCATCAGAGGACCTGAGCAGCCAGTGAAAGTCCAGCCAGGACTGACACAGGAGGCTGCAGGAGGATCAGTTCACCTCCTCTGACACTAACTGTGCTTCCTCATCACTGCTCTCAGCTTAGTTTCAGCTGTTCTAAAAAGACACTGTTCATGACCTGCACTGCAACAAACAGAGAACTGCTGAACACGGTGGAGCATTCAGCAGCTGAGTAGACAGATATTTCCCTCAGGAGATGACTAGAAACACAGCTAAAATGTTCAACATCGAAACTCACCACATCAGTTAAAAAGCTGCTGACTTGTCAGTGCTGTCATCTTGTTTCTTTATTTACTATTACTTTTAAAACTTATTGAATACAAATATGTTCCAGATCATTACAACTGGGAAAAACTAATTAATGTTTGTTTGCTATTTAATAGCTAGTGGCAGTAAAATGTGTTCATAAACACCGACGTTAAAAGAAGCCTCTCCTCATCCATCACAGAGATTTTTTTTGCCTATTTTCAACAAGTCCGTGCCTTGCTGAAATGGTACTCTTTAGGCAATTGTCTCTTATATTAAGTGTAATGAGACATTTTGACCAGAAATGAGACAAATATTCTTGGTAAGATTTTGTTTTTTTGCAGTGAGCTGCTGATCAGTAGACAGAAACTTGGATCATCTGAGGTCTGATAACCATGCTGGATGACTCTCTCTCTGTCAGTTCACTGACACACCGTGTCCCGCGACAATTCATCTTCTGATGTACATCCTTCAATAAACAGAGCAAAAAACAGCCAGAGTCTTAAGTCTAAGAAATTCACTGAAAGAGAATCTATCAGCTTGATTCAATATCAGAGGACTTTTACCTGTTTGAGTGAAGGATTCATAGAAACTGGACATGTAGATATATTTAATGGTAAACAGTAAAGCCAAGCAAACAGCTTTGATCCTTTAACACAGTCTCTCCTCTGTTATTGGCTTAACCGAGTCTAAAATAAATAAAACTAACATCCAGTGATTCATGAGGTCAGTTTACTGACAGATATGCTCTAATGATGCTTTTCAAATGTTCTTCATATGCTAGATTAATCATTTTTTTTTATTAAATAATAAACCAACCAACTCACAGAAGTTATCTCCAAAATCAATCCCTTCCTTGTTTGTTTGATTCTATTGTCAGTGATTCCCAACTCAAAGATTGAGCAGTGATCACCACAAGATGTCAGAATCACTGGAGTTAAAAATTTACAGCAAATGATTTGTTCAAACCTGGAACCAAGGGGAGGAAGAGGAGGAACTGAAAAACTGACACACTTGACTGAATATCACTGCTTCAAATGTCAAATCACTCATCTATTTATTTATCCTGTAAATATGACACCACATTACACAGCACTCTCTCCACTCTGAGCTGTGACCTCCAGTAGTGAATCGTTTCCAGTCAATTTCCAGGAGTTCTGTATTTGCTGCACTCTGATGCTCATGACTCTGGAAGCTCTAGTTTTTAGTCTCTGTCCTAAATAAAGCCTTCCTCTGTCTATTTCTAGTGACTCCATCCCAGTGGTTTCCATCACAGCAGACCCCAGCTGATTACCTGGGACTCTGCTGAGAGCGTTTGATTTATGGCCGTTTGTGTCTGATTACACTAGAGCTCTCTGTTGTAACTCTGCAGCTCTCAGCTGACATGGGAAACTTTTCACAGCTTCCCTAAAGACTTAGAGGTTTTAAAGGGGATATCTGTTATACGGAATGAAGTTGTCATTGGTTTTAAACACAACAAGCTACTCAGGTTTGCATCCTATTAGGCTTGATCCTGGGAAATAGCTGCATCAACCTGGGCCTTTAAAGGGAACCCGTTTGTGAAGGTATAAAATAACTATTCAATTAGTTTGGAAACTGGGGACGGATGAGTGGAAAGAGGTTCAGCTGGAGAAAATCAGCTCAGAAAAGATGAATGTGAACTAGTTTATCTGAAATGGTTTATTTAAAAGCTGCATCATTAAACCCATGAACCAGTCTTTTCATCAGTGAACTGAACTCTGAGCTAACTCTATGAAGTGTGAACTTCATATCCATTAAAAGAAGTCCTGACACCTCACTGAAACACAAAAACAGGAGACCCCTGCAGAAAGAAGAGTGAGCTTCTGATCGGTGCGGTAGATGGTAGGATGCGTTCTCTGCTTTTAGTTGAACATTCAACAGTTGAAGGAAACTCTGACATGAGACAGGTCTCAGCAGGAATGAGAAGCTCAGCTGGAATGAATGTCATCAACAATGACAGCAGTCCATGTTTAGTGGATACTGAATAGAACAGGACTCTCCATACTCCATATTGTCATTAGTCCCACCTGGAGATCTTGTGCGGTCAACATGGAGTGAGAGGAACAACTAGAGATTGTGTCCAGTAGTGGTGGGCAGACCCATCCAAATATCAATAAAATCGATAACAACATCGGTATCTAGATTGATCGATACCAATGTAATGAAATCGATACTGAAGTTTCAGTTTCTCTTGTTTCATTAAGAGGCGAACTGACTCGGTTTGTCTAAATGCCGCTGCTGTCACAGAGCAGAGTAGGCTCATTTTGCTCCTCCTCCCCCTCGCGTGGGTTTGTTGTACCGTCACGTGACTCCACCGTGCCAGGTGACCGAACACCTGAACAAAAACTTTTATTGTGATAATAAAAGTATTTTCTATTTACTTATAAACTTTACCCAAATTATGTGCTGGATCTTAATGCTGGTTAATAATCCAAAAGGCAAATCACAATAACACGTAAATGTCATGAAACTTCATTCAGATTTAAATTGATCATACACAGGCACTCCAGTGCTGGCTGTCCATTGAATCAAGTTCAAGTGTATGTCTGGTGTCTATGCAATGTTTGCAGTGTATCCAGTATTTATGAATTGTCCCCAGTGTCTGTCGAGTGTATCTTCACTGTATAGCCAGTGTATGCCCAGTGTGTTGTTGTCTAGTGTCTCTCCAGTGTATATCCAGTGTCTCCAGTGTGTATCCATTGACTGTCCAGTGTGTCTCCAGTGTCGGCTCAGTGTGTATCCAGTGTATGTCTGCTGGCTGACCAGTGTATGCACAGTAATGACACCAGTGAGTCTGTCAAATAAATCTAGTTTCTCCAGTGTGAGTCCTGTGCATATCCTGTGTATACAGTGTATGTACACTGTATTCCATTCATCCAGTGTATCTGTGCCTGTGCCTGTCCAGTGCGTCTCCACTGTCTAGCCAGTGTATGTCCAGTGCGTCTCCACTGTCTAGCCAGTGTATGTCCAGTGCGTCTCCACTGTCTAGCCAGTGTATGTCCAGTGCGTCTCCACTGTCTAGCCAGTGTATGTCCAGTGCGTCTCCACTGTCTAGCCAGTGTATGTCCAGTGCGTCTCCACTGTCTAGCCAGTGTATGTCCAGTGCGTCTCCACTGTCTAGCCAGTGTATGTCCAGTGCGTCTCCACTGTCTAGCCAGTGTATGTCCAGTGCGTCTCCACCAGTGCCATCGAGTGAGAGTTACGACACTCCCATAGACCTCCGTTGTAAAAAATGGCGGCGCTTTTAAACGCCTACTTCCGGATTTGAAGATCGGATTAGTTCCAAACACCGTCATTTGGGCGTTGGACCCCATTCACTTACATTGCTGCGCATTGAATTGTTCCAGGAGTTAAGTTGCTGAAATATCGACCTCTTTTGAATTGTCAACTGTCTATATTGTATCAGAGGCCCTTTGCGATGCTTATACTGGTCTTCATTTGTATATGCACAGCGTAATTATTTATATTTTATCTTGGTTGTTTCAACCTGTTTTCTAGCATTGCCTGCTAGCTAATTAGCTAGCGCGACTTCCCCTGCTGTGAAGGTAGTTCGGTGATGAGTCGCTATCACCTTTATAGCAACTTTTATTTAGTAGAATTTTGTGATATACTAACTTTTCATTATGTGACGTGTTGGCTGTACTTAATTTGTTGTACTGTCCCTGTTCACTGATATCCAGCGCTACTTGCTGATGCTTGATGAGATGCTGATAGATTGCTATCCCATGCCATGAGCTCGTGATCAGGGTATGTCAAGGCATTGTCGCGACTCGTGATTTGAGCGAAGGTTATTTAATTAGGAATGACGGGGATTTTAGAAGTGAGCTAGCTTTATAGGCGAATTCTGAACGGACCGCCATGGCAGACCTCTTTGCGTTATCACAGAGGTAGGCTAATCCCTCAATCGGAATTTATAAGCAAAATCACGGGAATCAATAGCCTAATACAGCCCAGTTGTGCTCAATTTAATATCATGAGACGTCTACCATCAGATGAATCAATGATATGGAAAAGTTAAGTTACAGCAGCTAAAGCCAGTGCTACTACCCATGCGAACATGAACACTAAGCTTTTTCCTCCAAAAATTAAGTTTTTGTTGTCACCCTGCCTCTCAAATGCAAAACTGACATTAACAAAAATGCAATAATGTAATAACAGCTGAAAAGGTACTTGGGTGTGTGTTTTATTTTATATTTACCGTTCAATAATGCAATCGCTGCCGTCTGTCCCATAGAAGAACATGACAGCCAGCGTATGTTTGGAACGTCCAGTGCATCTCCACTGTCTAGCCAGTGTGCCTGTCCAGTATATCTAGTGAGTCCAGTGTATGTCTCCAGTGTATGTCCAGTGTGTCTCCACTGTATAGCCAGTGTATGTCCAGTGTGTCTCCACTGTATAGCCAGTGTATGTCCAGCATCCCTGTCCAGTATATCCAGTGTCTCTCATGTCTGTCCTCTTTCTCCAGTGTGTCTCCAGTGTCAGGAGACTTATAACACTACTCTCACACTCTGTGTCCAGTCTCTGAGACTCAGTCCTTCTTCCTGCTGTTGAAGTGTCTCTAACTTCACAGAAACAATGAAAACTAACACACTAATCCAAAGAACTGAGAATAAACATGGTTATTCCACTCCTAAAATATATCCAACATTTTCTCCAGCTTGAAATTCTGCTCCCTTGGTTTTATATTTTGAAACCTCCAACTGACTGATGAGTGAGTGTTTCTGTCAAAGCCTTTCAGTGTCTGGTGTTCATCATCAGCCTCATCAAAGTTAACTGAATACACAGTGAACTGGACATCATACAAGACGGAACAAATCCCAGAAGCACCCGCAGGCAGACAGTTGACAGTGAAGCACTGCAGGTGTTGAGTTGTTCTATGGAGAACACAACAGGGAGCTGGAAACAATCCCTCCATGGAGGAACAAGTCCAGTGGAGGCTGGACTTCTCTGAACAGTCATCAGTGAAATGATGACTCTGCAGAACATTCACATGACAGCAACAACATTTCTGTTCAGTGAAGTTAAATCTTGTTATTAAAGTGTTATTAAAAAAACAAGTCTTTCTGATTTCACTTTAGTCTTTCTCTAAACCTCCACAGATGACACATCAAATAAATGTAAACTATCAGAGGATTAGTTTTATTCCAAAAGCTGTTATATTATTAGACTGGTGAGAGTCTCCTCTGTGCAGTTAAAGACAATAACCTGATCCATGAGTCCCTCCTCCATCACTATCTGCCTCTTTAAAACGTCACAGAGCCTCTCTCCTCCACACAGGATCTGGCAGAGAATAAAAATGGAAACTTTCTACAGTTCACAGACAAAAGAACAAGAGATGCACCTTGTTTCGCTGGTTTATTGAATTATTATCTTCACACAACTATGAACTATCATCTGATGTGCCAGTCCTCTACTCTCCATCATAACAGCTCCACCTACAGTACTGGACCACTGGAGAACATGGAGGCAGGTTCAGAGTCAGTGTGTCTAAATATTGGAGGCGACGTTCTGCTGGCTGGAATTAAAGGGTGAATGTTCACTGAGAATCTCTAAATACATGGACTTCACTAAAACCATGTGGTGGGGATGAAACGCTCCCTGAATAAAGAGTCTGCATCAGACTGACTGCACTCAGTCAGACACGAATGTATGCAAACACTAAATAACACTGAAGAGTTATATGTTGGTCTGTGAACACACCCTGGAGTTCAGTTAAATCCATCCTGAAGAAATGGAAGGAACATTACACATGTGTAAATCTGCCTAGAGCAGCTGTCCTCACAAACTGAGTGACTGTGCAAGAAGGAGACTAGTGAGGGAGGCCACCAAGACACCTAGGACTACTCTGAAGGACTTAAACCTACAGCAGATGAGATGGGAGAGACTCTGCATACAACAACTGTGACACAGTTTGTTCACCAGTCAAAGCTTAAAAGGGAGAGTGGCAAAGCTCCAGTGAAATCTGGACAAGAGTTTGATGAGAGCCAGCCATCACACACAAACTTGCTCTTGATGCAGTGCAGCTTCATGTGACCGATTCAGAACTGATCAAATGCTATCATCCCTGATCACCTGCTCTGAAACTGTACCTGAAATGTAGCCATGAAAGGATTAGGGATGCATCTCCAAACTAATGCTGTTAAAAGCCACCAGCCCTGCAACTGTTAAACTTAACATCCTGTAAATACAACTGTCATCCATCAGGGTGACATTACGTTTGTGTCAGGGCTCAAAGTGACTCCTGACTGAGCCGCAGATCCATCTGTGTGTGAGGAATGAAGGTATGTACGGTGGGGAAACTGAGGAACTTGATGATCCATCTGATTTTGTAATTGTGGACCTTTCGCTTATCAAGTCACAGAGGGGATGTCATTTGGTTTCAGTTAATGTCAGCAGAAGCTCCCAGAGTCAGTGAGTGTTTAATATTAAAGACCGATCAAAGGTCACTTCTTCACCTTTCAAACACTATACACTCCTATTTCACAGAGACACACTTCCACTTGATTTACTGACAACATTTATTCTATTTAGTCTGTCAGCAGGTCAGTTCAGTTATTAAAATTAATTATAATGTTTAACAGGAGTCGGGTTTAATTGTCAGTCCTTCTTAGTGAACTCAGTTTGTTCCTTCTCTCTCTAATGTTTATTTCTGTTTCTACGTCTCAAAATGTTCCTCCTTCACTTTGAGTCATAAAATACCCCTGAGCTTCATTACCTCCTCCAGCTCTACTGACTGTGTCTCATTTGTCACAGCTATTCTGCTGCATTCAGAGTCTTTTGGGACGAAAAGCAGAAGAAAACATGAAAAATTAGACTGTCACTGGTAATTAGTTTGTGGAGGGTGAGGGGCAATGAGAGACACAGAGTCTGTTTCTCTTTAGGAGACTCTGGAAGTGTTCAGTGATTTAATGTGCTTTTGAAACTGGACAACGAATTCACAATTCCCCTGAGATTTAAACAATTAGTTATCTAATGAACCACAAGAGCACAATGAATATTAGTCATCAGTTACTGTCACCGTCTGAAATGAGACCACTGTGTCATAGAAAAACTAAATCAACCACCAAGAATACGATTCAAATGAATGTTCATCAGATACTTTTGTATCTGGACAAACTGCAGTCAGTTCAGATCAGCAACAGATTCTCAGGCACCACCATCCAGGGCTGCATGCTCAACCCACCACTGTGCTACGAGGTCCAGCTCCAACCAAATCATTAAGTTAACTGATGACACAACTGTTGTTGGCCTCACCTGCGACAACAATGAAACTCCTCAGAGAGCAAAGGTGCCATACCTGAAGAGATGGTGCAACAACCTCTTCCTAAATGTAGGAAAAACAAAGGAAGTCGCTATCAACTTCAGGAGAGCCCCCCAACAACATCAACAACTCTGTAGTCAAGAGGGTCAATACTAAGTTCCTATGTATCACAGAGGACTTCTCCTGGACAGTAAACACTCCAGCACTCACCAAGAGGCCGCAGCAAAACCTCTACTTCCTGAAGAACCCCCCCACCCATCATGACAACATTCTACGGAGGCACCAATGAGAGCATTCTGACGAGCAGCATCGATGTCTGATGTGGAGACTGTACAGTTTCTGATAGAAAGACCCTGCAGAGAGGCACAGCAGAGAGGATCATGGGCGTCTATGTCTTGAATCTTGAATATTTGGTGAGATTATTGTGTGTGTGCGCAGTGGAGATGGTGAAACCTGAAGGGGGGTCTTCTTCTAATCTCTCTGACACACTTCATTTACACTCTAATTAACTCTTGATCTAGAGGCTGAAAGGAACTCAGATCCAAATGGAACATTTAGTTAAGCTCATTTAAAGTCATCTGATGGCAAAAGCTCAGGATATTAAAGACCTCACAATGAAACAGTTCAAGTATCATATCATCAGATGTGCTGAACAGATTCGTCAGATTGTTGTAAGAATCATTCATGTTGTGGACGATAAAAACTAGTCAAAAGGAACTAAAGGGAAAGTGAGTTTAGTTTCATTCTCAGATAATAACCAGTACTGATGTAATAGCTGACAGTGTGTAGTGACCATACAGCCAAGTGAGAAGCAGAGAATATCACAGACCGAAGACTTTTCAGTCAGAAAGAAACTACACTATATTACCAAAAGTATTCGCTCACCCATTCAAATGATCAGAATCAGGTGTTCTAATCACTTGGCCTGGCCCCAGGTGTATAAATTCAAGCACTCAGGCATGCAGACTGTGAAACAAGACATTTGTGAAAGAATGGGCCGCTCTCAGGAGCTCAGTGAATTCCAGCGTGGAACTGTCATAGGATGCCACTTGTGCAACAAATCCAGTCGTGAAATTTCCTCGCTCCTAAATATTCCACAGTCAACTGTCAGCTCTATTATAACAAAATGGAAGCGTTTGGGAACAACAGCAACTCAGCCACGAAGTGGTAGGCCACGTAAAGTGACGGAGAGGGGTCAGCGGATGCTGAAGCGCATAGTGCAAAGAGGTCGGCGACTTTCTGCACAGTCAATTGCTACAGAGCTACAAACTTCATGTGACCTTCAGATTAGCCCAAGTACAGTACGCAGAGAGCTTCATGGAATGGGTTTCCATGGCCGAGCAGCTGCAGCCAAGCCACACATCACCAAGTGCAATGCAAGGCGTCGGATGCAATGGTGTAAAGCACGCCGCCACTGGCCTCTAGAGCAGTGGAGACGCGTTCTCTGGAGTGATGAATCACGCTTTTCCATCTGGCAATCTGATGGACGAGTCTGGGTTTGGAGGTTGCCAGGAGAACGGTACATTTCAGATTGCATTGTGCCAACTGTGAAATTTGGTGGAGGAGGAATTATGGTATGGGGTTGTTTTTCAGGAGCTGGGCTTGGCCCCTTAGTTCCAGTGAAAGGAACATTGAATGCTTCAGGATACCAAAACATTTTGGACAATTCCATGCTCCCAACCTTGTGGGAACAGTTTGGAGCGGGCCCCTTCCTCTTCCAACATGACTGTGCACCAGTGCACAAAGCAAGGTCCATAAAGACGTGGATGACAGAGTCTGGTGTGGATGAACTTGACTGGCCTGCACAGAGTCCTGACCTGAACCCGATAGAACACCTTTGGGATGAATTAGAGCGGAGACTGAGAGCCAGGCCTTCTCGACCAACATCAGTGTGTGACCTCACCAATGCGCTTTTGGAAGAATGGTCAAAAATTCCTATAAACACTCTCCTCAACCTTGTGGACAGTCTTCCCAGAAGAGTTGAAGCTGTAATAGCTGCAAAAGGTGGACCGACATCATATTGAATTCTATGAGTTAGGAATGGGATGGCACTTCAGTTCATAGAATGAGTAAAGGCAGGTGAGCGAATACTTTTGGTAATATAGTGTATGTTCAAATAAGCTTTCACTGATGAGGTCAACTGCCAGTCACATGCCATGACACTAAACCATGAGTTTAGTCTCTGAAACATTAAAGCCAAAAAAAATATTTTCAGATGGTACATCACTGACCTAGTCTTAGATATCTGAGAAGAGTACTGAGGACAAAAAGTAAATAGAGAGTTGTGTTTAGTGTCTACAGTGTAGATCTCACACATTTGAGCAGCAGAACCAATCAGCAGCTTTAAATTTGTACTAAATATAGGATGTTTGAACTGTGATGCCAACAACTGGAGATCAAGTTTCTCATATTGATCTTTGTGTTGACTGAAGAAATCTGATTTAAATCTGATTTAAAGATTGGAGTTTTCCAGGAAGATAACCTAAGGTGATGACTTTGTGCCTCACTGTATTTCTATAAGAGGAGGAGAAAGCCGAGTTTGGAAGCTGTAGAAAAATGGACTAAAATATTTTTAAATTCTAGACAGATCACGTGATGTGATGCCAACAAACAACCACAGTTCAGTGAAGATACTGCTGATGTTAAAAGTCACATCCTGTCAAACACTACATCTGTCCAGTGACTCCAAACTGGAAATGTACGAGATACAATGTACTGAATGAGCAAAGAAAAAAGAACAAACAGCAGCAGAAGCTTTTCAAACACTGACAACTGCATCCAAAGCACCACAGATTGTGCTGCAATAGAGCAGTGGCCATCTTGTTTCTGGTTTCATGTTGGAGAAAATTTGTTCCACACAAACTATCCCGTGTCCAGATGAATTCCAATTCAACATATCTGACCACTGATGCACAAATCTAATTGTCTTCTGACTCCTAGTGAGACTAAATCCTCCAAACGTCATGATTTAATTCACTCATACTCAAAGTAGCAAAGAAGGACAAACCTCCTTTCAACCAGAGGACCCACAACTGTGTTCTCCATAGTTCTCACCTCAATAATAGCTTTCATTTGGAACATTAGTGACACTTTTAGAAATATTTTCTTAGGAGACATTTTAGTCACATCAGGAAGAGCACAGGTTTAGTTGATTATATTAATCAATTACGCTGTTAGTGTGTGATTTACATTTACCAAAATCTTTCTCCAATAAAATAGAAATCTCACCTTTGAGCAGCTTGTCCACTGGTAACAGGTGTTTCTTCATGTTGTCCTCCAGTCAACTCTCCACACACAGCGTCCAAACCACACAACAACCTTCTCTTGGCTGTTAGCCTTTCTTATTTTCTCTCCATTTTCTCCATAACACTCCATCAAAGTGTTCTTCTTTGTGCTCCACTGAGCTTCAGTCTGGTCAGGCTCTGTAGAGTCAAACACCTCCCACTAATTTATTTCTTCTCTGTTTTACTAACTAATGGACGTTGACTAAGTCAGCTTTGCTAACTGTCCACTTGTGTCTCTGGCTGAACTGTAGCAGACTCTATTCCAGTTCAACCCTCAACTGTTGAGGCAGTCACTTTGCTAGCTGAAGAACAGCAGACTACAAACATCCCAACATGCATCACTCTCTTAAAGTGACAGGTTCACTTCAAACATCACAACAAATAAAATAGTATTAGTTTCTTATCACTGACTTCTTAACATTTATGAGTAGAGATATGATTTTTATTCTGGGAAAGTTCTTTAAAATAGAAATAGATTAAATAAACCAGTGTTCATCTCCAACTTTGTGAGCTGGACCTTCTCCACAGCAGCCATTTTGTCCTGAACTAACAGGTAAACACAGGTGTTACTAATGACATTAATGAAGGTTCAGAGTCTTCATTGTGGAGATTGGGAACACCTGAGTTTACCCACTATTTCATGTCAGAGTATCGGCTGTGATAAAGGTCCATCTGGTTCCTTCTGGGTTCTACTTAAGGTTTCTTCTGTCACCTCAGACCTTGAATTTAACTAGGATTTTAATATCTTCAAGTTTGTCTGAAACTAAAGTTCAAAGTGAGTGAACAACCCAGCTACAGTCTTTATGTGCTGCGTCCAGTTTCATGACATTCCCAAGTCACCACTGATCTTTTCCCAACACCATAAGGAAACAGATCAGTTAAACGGATGCTGTCTTACCTTTAGGAAGTTTCGGTGAAGGTTAAATGGGAAAATATAACGACTTGATGTTTCAAAATAAGAGTCATTGACAAAGCTCGTGCTACCTTTGGGGTCTCTGGGAGGCCAAGCGAATGGGCAGACAGAGAGAGATTATACAAGAGGGTAGGGTAATATCTGAGACACTGGGATCCACAAAGAGGAAAGAGACAATTTAAATGATGATGAGTCTCACTTCACTGCTAGAATGAATCTAATACTTCATCCAGTGATTCACTTTGTCACCAAAGAACAACAGCACATCATTTACTCCATTGATCATGTTTAAGGCCTTGAAGTTTGTATCTCTGACAGTTTAGAGTTGCAGATGTGAAACACATTCAAACAGAGAACAAAAAGAAATGCTTGTTGACAGTCTTCACCTTCCTGCTCTTTTCTCCAAATGATATTTTGTTGGAACTAAATCACATTATTCAAATGGCTTCATAAATATTTATGGGAAGCTATGAGGGAGGCCGGTACAGGTTTCCTGCCTCCAACTTTCTGCTTGTTGTAATTATACAACTGAATGTAAGAGATACAGAGAGAGACAGATGAATTGTTTCATTGGCCTACAGCCACATTCATCAACTAAAACATCTGCGTTTTCTGTTTAAACATAAACTTTTCTGCCTCTGTTCTCTCCTGTCTTGTTTGTATTGGACGGAATCAGCCATGTCTCATCTGTCCATCTTCAGTCGTCTCATCATCCTCATCCTCATCATCCTCCAGCACCTGCCTCCACAGCTGCACATTCTTAAGTCCTTTCACACTAAGCATTAACATCTAGGATGATCATAAGTGGACAGCTTTTTAGCTTTTTCACACTACCTAAGCTACAATTCATTAGATTTATTGGGGGGCTGGCTAACAGCGCAAGTAAGGCACCACGCACCACGTTTAACTGTCGGTAACGGCGTTGTAACAGAGGGAATAGTAATTAGTTAGGTTACTCGTTACTGAAAAAAAATAACGCCGTTATTCCCATCATGGGTCATATTACAGGAAGTATACACACAAGTATAAATGTTACTCATCAGAATTTGATCATTGGTACTGGCGAAGCATCCACTGGTATCATTCTCTTTGTTTAAAGGTTCAGATGCTAAACTTACCTTGAGAGTCTTTGGACCGAGCTGCTCCAACATCATCATGTGGCGTGGATTCATCATCAGTGGAATCAGAGATTCTACAGTAGTAGACAAGGAGTTGGTCGTTTTACTGCAAGTTGCGTTTATCTCCGGCACTCCAGTATTCTGAGATGTCCCAGTATCAGATTCACTGGACATCAAAGAGGAAATCCAGCCGTGGTGGGAAAGAAGTTGGTATCTGCACAACTTGCGCAGTTCCCACAAACCAGATGTTCTCAAAGATTACTGCTGTGAGTTTAGACTCATGTAGCTTCCATGTTGTAGTGATTGTCAAACCTGCTCTAAATAGAAGTGAGTTTTGAGGACAATGTGAAATGATTTCTGATGTTTCTGAAGTCCTACTTAAACTCTTCTGACATCAGAGACACTAGCTTTGATGTCAGATGGCTTTGATGACATCATGGCATGGTGCCATTGTCACGGTAACAGAACAACATTCCACACAGTGACAAAAAAACTATAAGTAAAACTAAACTAAACCTATAGAAGCCTTCCAGATGATGTCACAAATGTGACAAACATGTATTTACTGTTGGCCACCATCATATTGGAAACCAGGTTGGAGCCTCTTAAATGTCTTCTATATGCTGTGATTATTCAGGAAGGATTTATTTTCTTTTTCTGCTGTATCTTACTGTACAGTCAAAGTGAAACATTCATTCATTCATTCATTCATTCATTCATTCATTCATTTTCTGTAACCGTTTGTTGCTGTGAAGGGTCACAGGGTCTGCTGGAGCCTATCCCAGCTGTCATCGGAGTACCCGGAGAGAACCCACGCAGATACAGGGAGAACATGCAAACTCCTCACAGAAAGGACCAGTTGGCCACTGAAATATACAATGAAATATAAAACAAACAGTTCTGTCATTGAGTTTCTTAGAGTTTGAGGACTCCTGTGGAGCACCGTCTGGGAGAGACAAATAAGGACGATCCATCAAGCTGTGATAAATGGATCACTTATTGAAATCAATCATGACTTTGTGTTTGCCCCATTTCAAATATAAAAATCAGTATAAAAAATGGTGAGTTTTATCTGTCTCTCTATTTGCTTTTTAATTCTTAAAATGTTGATTAAAACTGGTAAAATAATCTCAAACCAAACACACCAGTCCACCACCAGGTGGCACAGTGACGAGGTGGTTAGCACTGATGCCTTACAGCAAGAAGGTCACTGGTTCGAATCCAGGGGCCGGCAGGCCTTTCTGGGTGGAGTTTGCATGTTCTCCCTGTGTCTGCGTGGGTTCTCTCCGGGTACTCCGGCTTCCTCCCACCATCCAAAGACATGCTCATTAGGTTAACTGGTGATTCTAAATTGCCCGTAGGTGTGCGTGTGTGTGTGAATGGTTGTCTGTCTCTGTGTTGGCGAGAGGCAGGGTGGACCTCTCGCCCAATGACAGCTGGGATAGGCTCCCGTGACCCCTAACAGGACTAAACGGGTATAGAAAATGACTGACTGACTGACACACCAGTTCTTATAGAAGACAACAAGTAGTTTGAAGTTTGCTATCTGCTCGTCTGTTGTTTAATTTTACTAGTGATTTACAGTTAAGACTCATGTTGTTATTGTCTCACCAAAGTACCATGTCTATAAGCTAGCAATTATCTTAATCAATAACTGGATTTAAATTCAGACTGTGGTGAGTAGACTTAATGCAAGACTCAGATGCAAATGTGGTGGGAATACAGGTGTCATTAGAGAAAACTGAAACAACCAACAGTTCATTGTAAGTTGTTCAAAATCTCATTCTATGAACAAAGCAACAGCATCAATCTAACATTCATTCTATTCATTCATGAACTTTCCACATGGATACCCCTCTTAGAGGAGAGTCATCTTTAAAATGAGCACTTTTCAGGAAATTAGATGTGTATAAACCTGACAGGGCTGCTGGTTGAGCTCAGACAGACCAGCTGCTGAAAACTCATCAGTGTTTATTGTTACTGACTAACCAGCTAATGTCTCTGTAGGAACAGCGGCTTACAGGATGTAATCATACACCTTGTTAAACTGCCATTTGAAAACTGGACCCTATCGGTTCAGCTTCAGTGACCTTAAAGCATGAAAAACACTTAGGTCTGTTTAAGTCTTTCTGATTATGTTACATGCTGTGTTCACATGCTTTGTGCAACAACGGTCAATGAATGTATTCCTATCCAAATATGAGATTACCAAAAACACAAGGTGAAAAAAAATGTCATTCTTTAGTTTGTAAATGGTAGTAATGAAAACATTACAGCAAGCTATAGAAATGTTCTAATATAAACCTGAACCCCTCTAACATACACACTATAAACATATATTAATCTAAGTAACCCCATAAAACAACCGATTTCTCAAAAATACAGAATTACCTGAATACCCTGAATTCAAAGGCTGCTTGAAGTCATTTATTGGAGATGGTACATGGGCATACTGCCTGAATTGTAAGGCTGATTCCTAAACCAAATCTGTGATATACTGTATATGTTAAAAAAAAAATACATGACAACTTAAAAGCATACTCAAAAGGCGAAGGCGGATAACAGTTCCACCCAAAGCAAGCTGCCATTAATGAGTAAAAAAAAACCTGACTCTATATTTTATGAAAAAGTGAGTCACAGATGTAGGTAACCAGAGTTTTAGCCTCCTCTTGATGAGTCCACAGATGTAAGTGTTTCAAAGTACCTGGGGGTTGTGATAAGGTACTTTAGTGACACCCAACACACAACTATCTCAACATTTCTGGGGAGTTGGAGGGCAGAAATGCCAGATCTATAGCTCGAGCTGTTGTGGCTTTCCTGGAGAAATGCTGTCTTAAAAAAGAGAAACTCCTTTGGATAGGGACTGACAATCCCTCTAACAATGGGGTCCATAAAGTGCTGGAGCTCTTATTTGCTGTGTGTGTCACTCTCTTTGTTTTAAACAGCACATGTATATAGAAATATGACGTGGTTACCGAAATACCACACGTGTCTTTTTATATAGTTTGTCAGCCTGACTTTATTTACAATACCAACACTGTAGCAGAAGGAACATCGCATTCAATTCTATACTCACCTTCCAAACTCACATCTATCTCACCAAGAGATTTTCCTTAGTACACATCGAATCCAAGTTTGACTGCCATCAGCAGTTTGCTCATAATTGCCAGTTGCAGTGTGTTTTCCGTTAGTCTATAATCTCCGCGATGAACTCAAATGTCAGGTCCCCTGAACTTGGTGGACTGGTCCAGCTCATTTTCTTTTAAGTTCATGATTTGTCTCAGCGTCACCACGTGCTTCCTTAGTCAGTGTTTCAGGCCTCCTTACTCCACTTACTTTATTATTATTAAGTAACATTATTATTATTTGCAATTCTTTCTTGTTACTCTCCAAAATACTGTTGGCCTGACCCTTATTTTTGATGAGAAAGTCAAATGATTTGGTCATTTCCTTCACAAAAAGCACCCAATAAGGTTCCCAACCACAGGGGACAAAAAGTTTACTGTTCTGTGATTCAAATTTTGTGCACGTACAGTAGTCCCTTGCTATAATGTGGTTCACCTTTTGCGGCCTATGGCAGTTTCTCAGATTTTTTCTTTTGGTGACGATAACTTGGTTGAAAACTTTGATACGCTATCCTTGTCTCGTCACACAGTGACTCGCAGAATGTTTGACATTCAACATCATGTCAAGGGGAAGCTGAAACAAGTTATGCAAGACTGCAAGTACCTTTCCTTGGCCTTGGATGAAAGTACAGATGTGATGGATGTCAGCCAGCTGCTGATTTTTACCAAAACTGTTGACAGATCATTCAGTCATAGGAAATTTATAGCATTTTTGGACGAAGTATAGCATTTTGAATGAAGTAATCAGTGTCCATATGCACATAGACCCCTCAACCTTTGCCAATCAGCAACGATATTGAGTGAAAATCAAATTTCTGTCACCAGTGGGCCATAGCAGTGCATTCATTTTGAGGCTGTGAGGTTTTATATGGTTAAAGTATCTGGAGGAGTACTAAAATAGATGGGTGTAGTATACTGGTCTGAAAGTGGAGTACCTTGTTCTAAAGAACTCAAGCTTCACTACATGAGATCTATAAAGTAACACTCTCCTGCACCATGAGGTCTAATCCACTGAGGAGCTTTCTGCAGCAGACAAATGGAAACTAATCCATCTGGTAGTGAGAGAGGAGAGAGCTGTAAAACTGATGAACTGTGACAGAGAACTGAACTGACCCTCTTTGTCCACTACAATAAATCCACTCTGCAGCATGAAAAGCTTCATTCAACACAACAAGCATGTTTCAATCAATAGAGTCTACACACTATCTCCCACATCTTTGTTAACCTGTTCATATAGATGTAGTGAGGTTTGATAAGGAAAATAAATACATGTTTTCTGTTTACTTTTATTTTACTGTTTCATTTATTTCAGTTCCAGAGTTACAGGACATTTCCAAACTTTTCCCACTGTTATTTCCCTGCAACACATCTCAAATGTACTTCAGATATTATAAAAAGAGAGAGATGCTTTCCAGTTGTACAATCCTGCTGTGAACTCAACAGAGGAAACTGCATATAAAGAGGTCTGATCAGCTGCTACAGAAAGACATGGCTCATATTTACTCTGGGTGCTCATTCTGTTCTCAGCTTCATTATTCAGCTCCTGAACTGCAGAACAAGTCCTGAGTGAGCACAACGTTCAGAGTCTGAACTGGAGGATTAGTTAAGGCATGCCAAATGTAAAGGGAGGGTTTTCCATTTAACATCATTAAAATATCTCTGTTAAACCCCCTCCTGCCTTTCTGTACCATCTCTACTTCTCACAGGAGATTAGCAGATGATTAAAACAAACTAGGTATAGCTGACTGTGAAAGGTCTGGCTTTCTTTTTTATCACCATGTCTCAAGAGCCACATCTGAAAACAGACAAGGACTAGAGTTTCCTCAGAAAAAAAAATACATATTTGCTTGTTGATTGTTCACTTTGAATGTCTGTGGTAAACTTTGTTTTATTCACTGTATCTCATCATTATCTCATTTCCAGCTGCAGACCACAGCTGTTTTCAGATTAAAAGCTGTCAAAACATCTTATCAGATAGATATCCGTTGAGTTCTACAGCTGCTTCAGTGAGGAACAACAAGTATGTGTTGTCAGATAGAGGTTCAGAGAAGTGGATCATGTGCAGCTGTCTTCTCCTCAGATAAACACAATCTGAACTCTGAGAGTAGAACAACAACAGAGGTTAAACAGTGTTTACTACGGTTTATTGTGACTGCAGAGAAAATCAGTCTCATCTTTTAATTTCCAAGACAGAGCTCCAACTGAGAATAAGAATCTGGAAAACAGCAGGGAGGAACTAATGACTACTACATTTTCTACTGTTAGTGTTTGATATCTTAAAGTGTTGAGGCATTGCTTGTTTTCTCTTTTAACAATGAACCAGTTTTTCTCCAGTAATTCCTGGAGTCATCACATCTGAAACCATGCTGCTGCATAGAAACTATTTTAGCCACTGTCCAGTTGTAGGACATATATTGATACCCTTGGATTCTGGATGAACTGATCAGACCTTTCAGTCATCGCTAAATCACTTTACAATATCTAATAGGGTCTCAACGTTTTGGTCTGGAGCTCTGAGGCAGCTGAGCCTGACTAACACAATTCATCAACACAAACACAACTAAGCTCACGACCGTCTCTGAAGACAAACAAGCCGCAACTGATCACACTCAACTGGAAACATGCAGATAAATTAGCTGTGAATCAACTCATCTGCAAAATGTCAAAAACTCTTCACCAAACAGTTTTAGAACATATTTTAAGTTTGTATTTTAAGAGTTAGCTTTCTTTATTTTTTTAAGCATACAGCTAGGCCATAGACTTTCAAGCGCCTCACACCAGAGATCCGACGCAGTGCTGGCAAATATTAAGCCCTGATAGCATGTGACAAAAGATGTACTTTTCATTCACTCCTAAATCTGAAGAGAAGCTGTTCTCATTTTACCTGTCACTCTCTGGAAGCACAGCATGACGGGATCATTAGAGTGTCACAGAGCAGAACAGAGATAAGTTTTCACTGAGAACTAATGATTCCTTCATTGTAGGAGAATAATGCAGGATCTTCCTCTCTGTGTCTCTCAGGGACTGTCACCATCAGATTTACTCTGAGCTTTTATTGTCATGAAACTAATTCCTGTACTTGTCACTGAATATCTCTGTTTTATCTCCAACCTCTTCATTAATCTTTCATGCTGTCTGATGCAGTGCTGTTAATCTGTGGTGTAACCTCCCAGATCACCCAGCAGGATGTTCTCAGCATCATTTATCCTGATCACAGTCACACCAGCACAAACTGTCCTGTTCTCCCTGGATTGGTCAAACCCTGTTTAGTCTCTGGGGTGAATTCAGTGTATGTTTAATGGATGACTGCGCCTGGACATTATCTAGTCACATATCTGTGCTCTTCCCATGTTAACGCTGTCTGCCAAATGGCTCTCTTTAGTACAGAACTGATGCATATTACATAGATAGATAGATAGATAGATAGATAGATAGATAGATAGATAGATAGATAGATAGATAGATAGATAGATAGATAGATAGATAGATAGATAGATAGATAGATAGATAGATAGATAGATAGATAGATAGATAGATAGATAGATAGATAGATAGATAGATAGATGTCTAAAAAGTGCAAGGCTTGCAGATCAGGAACCTGGGTTATTACTCATTCAGAGAAGATTCAGTGGGAGGTCTCAGGGAAAACTGCCACTGTGGAAATATTCATGTGGTTTCTCTGTGTGTGACAGCTCAACTGGAAAATGAAACACAGCATTGAAAGTGTTTTAAAATAGAGGTTGTTAAACTAAACTGTGCATGATAATGGTGATAAAACTGGTCAATCATGATTCTCTGATCACTTGATACTGATGGAAGGTCAAAGGTCATTCTGCTCAACATCATGACACATTGGTGCGACTATAGAGACCATGAGTGAGATCATCATGAGATGAATACAGTGTCATGTTTGGAAAAGCAATTTTCCCTCCATTAGTTCTACCTGTTTATCCTTTAAAGGTCACATACAGAGTAATTTAATTCTGCATACTCTATCAAGATTATGTTAATGGAACAATAGATGATGAAAGACTGTCAGATGTTGAATAACTGAAATAATCTGTATAAAACCTATTTTTAATAGAATCACTTGAAGACTTAACTAGATTTCATTCAACCATGACATTTCTCACTCAACAGTTTTAATCATTTCACAGCATGAATACAGCCCTCTCATAAACACCTAGTGTCAATTACTGCCTTCATATTCAATAGTTTCCATTCAACAGAGAAAATCATTCATTATCTTATAACAAACTTAGCTGCAGAGAACAATCTCACCTTATTTGTTTCAGCTACGTAAATAAACCTCCATTTTTCTAACATCATTAGAGGAGGAGAAATAATGAGCTTCAGATGATCCCAGTCTGACGACATTTACATTTGAGCTCAATGGGACTTTTCCTGGTTAAATAAAGGTTTAAGAAAAAAAAAGAAAAAAAAAGGAAGAATAAAACAGAATATGTTTCTTCAAAGTCCTGCTAAAGAAATCCACTGACTGCTGGATTTACAGTGTTAAAGCTCAGCAACCTGACCACAAACTCACACTCACTGATCAACTGACTCAATACTGTAACATAAATGAACACCAGAGTTCAGTTTATCATATTTACAGAGCCACTATCACTGATCTGAGAAGAGAAGTAGATCAGAGGAGATCAGATAACAACAATCAGAGGACATTTACTCTCCCATAGCACTAATGAGTGGACAGACCAAAGCTGATTTATGGGACAACAGACTCCAACTAAAACACTGCAGTGTTTCCTGGAGAGAAGATTATGACAAATGAACAGACAGAAGAGAATCAGGTTTAACAGAGAGAGGAGGAAGAAGAGAAGGACATGAAGTCTGTGATAAACATTTCTGAAGTCTTCAGTTTAATTTTCCATTAAGATCTGTGATTCACTGAGACAGCTCTGCTACAACAACCTGATAGGAAGTGACTCTGAATGTGTTTGAGGTTTATTATCAACCTGCAGAAAATGACATTTACCACATGCACAGACCTCAGTGATATCCATGATTGTGAGCTGAATATTTATTCAGAGGCTAAACATCAGTTTGGTCTAACACCTCTAAAGAACACAGTCTCTTCTACTTCATGTGTCAAAAGACTTTCATATTTTCAGTCAGCACAGTGTGATCACACTGTCTGTCCTGTCACGTAAGTGCCTTTCTGCTGAAGGAAATCAAAGAATGATAATGAAGTAATGAAGAGCAACACTTATTAATAAGCTTGTTCATGTTAAAGCAGGAGCAGGTTGGGAGTGAGCTCTAGTAAAGTTCATGCTGAGTCAAAGACTTTCTGCTGCAGTATTGTGTTGCTGTTGTATCAGACAGCTAAACACTGAAACCAACGGTCCAGAGAAATCCCCTCTATTCTCCTTTAACTGCAGATCAATCATCTCCCTCTTCTTCCCACTCATGTGTGGATAAAGATTCCAGCTGCTGGCTGACTGCTCACTGCAGCAACACAATGTCCATAATCCAACCATGGACCATCCAGCATTACATGCAAGAAAATTCAAATTGATTGATAATGAAAAGCAACATAATTTAACAGATATCACTTAAATAACTAGTTCTAAACGACCAACATTTGATGCAGACATGTGAAGCTTTCCTATCATGATAACTGAATCTAAATCCACTGACATGCATCAGCCTGGACACAATGACTTCTGGGATATCTACATTTCACGCACTTATGGTGAACTGAGTGAACTCCTAGAGGATCAGCTCAGAGAGGAAAGCACACTTCCACCTTTAATTTTTAATTCTTCTTTTCTCTGCTGTGTTGTTCTGTAGAAATAAAACCACACTGCTCCACTGAGACGGACTCGTAGAACAAAACTCAGACTAAATGTTAAAATTCTGTTTTATAAGCAGAATCTCTGTGAGTAGCCAGAACAGTTTTCTTTTTTCTTTCTGTGAGCTGAATGGATGAATGCATCCAAGTATTATCCAGCAGCGTCAGTAATTAAAATTATTTAAATCACTAAAATGACTATCAGAGTCTCTCTCTCCATGATAAGACTATCACCCCTTTAATACATAAATCACGTATATGTGTCTGTAAAATGTGCAAAGCTTGCAGAACAAGGAAGAAACTGTCTGAACCTCAGATGAATATAAATGACACAAGACTGCTCTTCATTCTACAATAAATACATCTACAATAAGAAAAGAAATCCTTTTAAAATGTCTCACATCACTTAATTGTGCATTAAATACAGATTCAATTATACAGCTGTGACTGAGGATTTTAAAGTTTAGGTGTCACTCCCAGATTCCTGAGTTCCAGATGTGAAGCAGATGTGTAAAATACATCCAGAAAACCAGATACTGAACAAACTACTAGACATCACACTCAGTAGACGATACAGTACAACGTCTGTAGCAGAGAGAGTGCGAGAGGAATAAATGTCTGACAGACTCTGTCAAGAACAATATCAAACCTGATGTGTTTGCAACGCCACCTGTTGGGGTTCTGCTGTTTCTAAACACAACACAGTGAAAACCATCAGAGAACCATGGTTACATCTGATGTTGATAGTAGTTTATCACAATAACATTTACACTACATTGAGCTTTGACAGGTTTTCATCTTTGGAGCCATCAGTCAGTGTAGTCTTTAACTTATAATGGAGAAGAAGTGGAGATCTGTAAGAACAAGGAAGACTGTAAAGATCAGATAAGTTGGGTTCTCTCAAAGATCCCAGTGTGTCGTCATGGAGACTAAAATCATCCTAGTACAAGTCTGTAGTTTCATATCGATCATCAGTCTCATTCATCAGCCAGAGAAGATCCGGATATAACTGAGGGAGATTCTTCTTCCTCTGCTCATTGACATTCTTCACCTTCCTGCTCTTTTCTCCAAATGATATTTTGTTGGAACTAAATCACATTATTCAAATGCCTTCATAAATATTTATGGTGAGCTATGAGGGTGGTTACTGACGACTGAATAGGAACGATACACAGAGAGAAAGCAGGATGCTGTCAGTCTGTCTGTCTCAGTCTCTGTTTGACAGACTCTGCATGTCTCAGCTGTCTATCAGGACGCTCTCCACACCTGGAGGATGTGCTGCAAAGATTGTTTAAGTAACTGTGTTTCTCTTTGAGTTAGCCCTGTGATAGACTGACGACCTGTCCAGGGTGGGATATAGGTTAAAGCCATACCAGAGACACTTCTCAAGCAGTTACAGAAGATGAATGAATGAATGAATGAATGAATGAATGAATGAAGTCTTGAGTCTTGAAAGCAGCACTTCCTGAGAGGTCTGGCAGACTCTGCTTCAGTAAGTCTAACTGTTCTGCCAACTGTTGTTACTGCTACCACAGTTACTGCTACTGGTCCTACCACTGTTACTGCTATTACTATTACTACTGTTACCAATACTATTACTCATATATTACCACAACTATTACTACTGTTTCCACTATTATCACTACTACTTCTACTACTGTGACTAAAGTTTGACCTTAGTAACTTTCATCTCTCTGTTCACTTTGTCATTTCATTCCAACCATAACTACAGAGTAAAATAACATGTTTAATAGTAGGCTACTACTGTTACTACTACATTTATGTCCATTCCTACTACTGTTACTGAGACAGCAGCATGAACCCAAGCAGAAGCATGTGCAGTACATGTTGGACAGACAGATGGATTCTTTCCTTCCTGACAGCAGCTCTGAGATTTTCAAATGGAGCTGGACACATTTAGATCTTATTTGGAGACACAGTGACAGACGTCTGGAAGTGGAAGAAATCAGTCAATTTACCAGCAGATGAGAAAACTGACCGAAAGCCCAGAGGGGACACTGTAGCCTACAGGTTGAAAGACAGAAATGCACCTGTGATCCAGACAGCTTCAGTTCCAGCTGATCTTATTACAGTCATTTCAATTTCATGAGGAACATCCATCCACACATGATAAACCATGCACACTGGGTGTTTCAGCTGTTCCTCCTCATCAAACACTGATGAGAGCCCTCAACCTCTCATCAGAGTCTGATTACAGAGAAATCACTGACCTGTGACCAATGGCGCCACCAGGTGGTGGTCAGGGGTGGCCAGGGCTGGCTACCCCACTCGCCAGTAGATTCTACCGTCAATTATGCGTTTCAACCCAAATAACTTGGGACAAATGCACAGCCAGCTAGGCCCAGGAAGCCGCTCTTGACATAGCCCCGCCCCCTGGCAGCTGTTGCGCGCTCCGACCATAGGCTCCGACAGCAACGGCTCAGCGCGAGCGCGTGACCCGTCACCGATTTCAAAAGGAGTTAAGAGAGAAGACGGACAAGACTAGTGAGTAAGTAAGTCATACATTTCTTTAGTAAAATAAGAGGGGGAAGTATGCGTCGTGAAATGTGCTTTTTAAGTGTCAAATGGTGCTGTTTACACCTGCACCTGTTACAGAAGCTTTTTATTTATTTTTTTACATTTGGAACTGAGTTAAGTAGCTAACGTTAGCTGCTGCTTGTTATGTAAATTTGCAGACAATGAAGAGAAAGTCCACAGAAATCTCTTCTTATTTGAAGCAGAAAATTAGTACAATAGGAGAGAGAGAGCTGACAGTGGAGCAGCAGAGACCTAATGAGGAGGAGAAAGAGGAGGATGGAGGAGAGGAACAGACAGAGCAGCATGATAAGGTCACACAGGCTCAGCTAGCATCAGTAAGAGAGCCAGTGTTGCCAGATGTACAATAATTATCGTATTTGTGCGATAATTTTGACCTCTGTACGATGTACGATCAATAATGAAAAAAAATCCCATAATGTACGATAATTTCAGAATTTTCAGTCGTTCGTCCAAACATACATCCTACCGCTTCTCTCTGACCCCGAATCATTTCGCAGGCTCGTCTGTCTGCACCGCACGCAAGCACGTACAGTAGGCCTGCCCTACACACACACACACACGGTGTCGCCCGCACGTCAACACACTACAGTTTTGCGGATGAAGAAAGTTCAGTCTTGACAGAGCCTGTGTTTACAAACCACACCGGCATCGTTAGCTGTATCTTTTACTGTAACTTAACAGAAGGGCAGACAGAACCGAAGAGTGGAAGGAAAATGTGGTGGCATAAGGTAAGCGACTTGGACTTGTAGTTCGTTTAATTGCGTATTTTCCATAGCGTTACTACTTAACTATCTTGCGACAAACTGTGACATTCTTGACATGTAAAATCATTTTTTATTCTTAAAAACAATATATGTATAATCCAAGGCACAAGTCGATCAGGACCAGAAAATAATTTATCTTTCGCCATAGACTGCCGTTCATATTTTTTCGAAAGATAGGTCACGCCTTCAAACTGACCAACACTATGCTGCTCTCCATGACGGCATCCAATCTGTACCATAAAAGGATTCCCCAACCAACAACATCTGCCAACACAGCACAAGTGGATGTGGCATCCGATGATGACAGCGACTTAGAGATACAATTTGAATCATTCTAGTGTTAATTGTTCACTGTTTTCTCTCTGTAGGCCTATTATAGTTTAATTAATTATGGTCTAGTTCAAAATGGACTTTCGGCATTTTTGCACTTTGGCAAAGAAAAGTTACTTCCTCCAGTTAGTGTGAGCGTATTGCAGCATGTTTAAATTAGCTGTAAAATCATTTGGAAAATAAAATTGTTTGAAAATAGCTTTATTGTATGCGTTTGGTTCGTGTACAATAATTTTTCTCAAAAAACGGTACGATACTTTAATATTTCTAATCTGGCAACACTGAAGAGAGCACAGTGACGAGGAAGAGCATCATAAAGCAGCAGACCAGGGACACTCAGCACCAACAATGGTCACAGAAGCGAGGCAGGAATCAGCAAAAGCAGGTGTTTGACCTGTACCTGGACCAACAGGTGAAGTTATTACATTAAAATTGTTGGAGACACCCTGCTCCTCACAGCTACACAGAACATTGCACAGAGAGCACATAAAGACTCAGAAGGTGAGAATAAAGGAAATTCTCTCTCTATTATGGAACTGTGAGCCAAACAGAAGAAATGACAAGTCAAAAAATGCAACATACCTTGGACATGATATACAAAATGAAATAATTGATTGTCTAGCTGAGATGGTTGATGAGACTAAAGACCTAAGCAAGAAGAAACAGATGTCCTTTGTAATTAGATACTATTACAACGGGTCAGTATGTGAAAAGCTTCCTTGCCTTTGGGGCAGCACAGCACCTGGATGCTTCAGCATTTTCACAGAAAATAGTACAAATTTTGCAGAAGCATGGTCTTGACTACAAAAACCACCTTGTAGGGCAAGCATATGACAGAGCCTCAGTCATGAGCGGAAAGAACACAGGTGTGCACGCATTAAATCAGAGGCCCCATTAGCTTTTTATGCGCACTGCAATGTGCATTGTTTAAATTTAGTATTAGTTGACAGTGTGAAATGCATCCCTGAAGCTAATTGCTTCTTTTCTATGTTGCATGGGTCATATGTGCACCAAAGATGGCTTAGGTACAGAGATAGATGTTTCAATGGGCCCAAAGAGAGTTACAAAGGCTGAGTGTAGAATCAGGAAGGGCTGCACACTTAAAATGAACAAGCTTTTCTAACTCACTAATCTTAAGATTACTTTGCTTAATTTGCTGAAATTGACAATTACCATTTATTATTTATCTATGTATTATTCATATTTGACCAATAATAATGAAGTGTAACAACAGGAATGGCTCTCAACATTGTCCTAAAAGTAATAAAAGAATAGTAATAGTATTAATAGCGGGGGTTGCGTTAACCGAATATTTTCTGTCATTGACCGTTTCTTTAACACTGACAGAAAAATCTGAAGGCCATCAGTCATTTTGACAGATTGCACTTCACACCGCTGACCACTTGGTGGCGACTGACCTTATTAATTGACTCTCTAATCCCAGTTTTCATTCCAAACATCACGGAACTTGTGCACGATTTCCTGGTACACTGATTACACTGATGCCTGTCAGCTAACCAGCTAAAAATTATATACATGTATATATGTCTATGTATATGCGGCTAGCGCTACCAAAATGATCGTGATCGGCTACCGTAATTACTGTTGTTCTAGTATGCGCGTACCGTGCTTACTCGTGTCTCCTACCTGGCTATAGTGATAACAGTTGTTCTAGTCTACATGCATTTTTTTTTCCTCATTCATAAAACGCTAAATCGGGGACATTTTCGGGGACAGCTTTAGCCAGGGACAGGTTGCCAGGTAACCTGTACCTGGCTAAAGCCATCGGGGATGTCTGGTCACCCTACTGTACTGTTATTACTCTATGCACATTAGATCATTAGTAACATTAAATGTAACACAATACACCCAAGTATATCAGTAGGCGTTTCCTTAAGTATTTCTGATAGTTTTCTAGTAGCTTGTATACTACAACAGTTTCTGGAGGCGCCCCTTCCTCTGACCTCACTATAAACTCTCTCTTATTGGACTCTACTGTGTAGGTTGAGTTTAGAAATCCAGTGTATTATAAAATGAGTACTATTATAGCTCACTTGTAAGTAAATGAGTATATTTTAATGGAACTGTTATTTTGGGATTGCAGTATAAAAATTGTTAAAGCTGACAAAGCACCAAACCTAATAAGTAGAAAACATCCAGCTGAGGAGATGAAGACTGTATTTAAAGTCAGACTGTGGTGGGCAGCCTCAGGTAAGGACATCTTAATAATAAACCCACCTGTCATGTGAACACATCACCTGCTCCGTTCCTTGGAAACATGCCAACATTAATTTACCTCCTCAAACATTATCACTGATTACCACAGACTGGAACAAAGCTCTCTGTATCCACCAGCTTCAGTTAAAGAGTCCAACACACTGAATGAGAAAACACACAACCATCCCTTCCTTTTCTTTTTGTGACAAGATAAATATCAGAGCTTCAGTCTTTTTCTTCCATCTTCACAATCATGTTCATGAGGAGATCACCAAGTGTTTGTCCTAGGGCCTATTTTATTTTATCTTTATGTTACAATTGGGATTTTTATTTTGTTATTTTCATATATCTTTTCCTTTTTAGAGCTCCATTAGGTTTTACGTGTTTGGTTTAACTGCAGAGAAGAACAAACACCTTCAGCAGTCATTAGCTGACAGATTGTCCTCATGAGAACAGATGTGGAGGTTGTTCACATTTAAAAGGTCAGTACAGGATCAAGGATGAGTGCACATTGAATTAATATTATCTAATTAGCACCATTTAAACTCCTTCCTCATTGCTGTCTTGATTTTTATGTTGCTGTTGTCTCCTGATAATTATTCTCAGATTTCATGTCCAAGGCAACATTGAATACAAATCCTTGAACAGATAGTAGAGGTATATTATTGATGGTGAGTTTTTCAGGTTACAGCAGTGATAGAAAACTATATCAGCTTCACCTTCAAACGAACCTCTTCTCTCTGTCCTTTGAAACCACATGGATGAAAGTGAAAGTCTAGAAACTGAGGTTAGAGCCTCTGTGAGATCTTCACATCATTTATTCATCATTATGTGTGGCTTTGTTGGTCTGTGCAGCCGCGTTTGTTTTCCCTGAGGTCATTTTAAATACGTCTCAGTAGAAAGACAGCATCCAGTGACCAGTTCATTCAGCTCTGTTTAGTGCAGCTGTAATCCATCTGTTGTGTATTTTCAGTCTGTGACATTGAGAGGATCTGCTGCATGAGACACAGAGACGAGAACTGAATGTGAAACAGATGCATTTATGTTCTATATATGAATAACATCCAGGAAGGTTAACTGGTTTTTAACCTCCACAGTGAATAGTTTTATCATCAACATCATAATCTATTTAAATTTATTAAGTCTAGGTATCAGAGGTGGAACCAAGTTCCAAGAAAGTCTCAAGTCTTTACACTTAAGTCCAAACTCAACTCACTTTTTCATGTAGCCATTTCATACCTCCATAGTTTCTCTGCAGTGTAGATTTTCTGGTTTTCTGTTTCCAGATGACCATGGACACTTTAACAGTCTCTTCCTCTGCTCACACATTATTCCAGAGTCTGAAGCAGCTCCAATCACCTCTGATCCTGGTTCATAGCATTCAGACAGGAAGAAACCACAGCAGCAAGGCCAGCTGGACTACTGAACAATTAAAGTCAACCTGTGACCTCTGGGTTTAGACTCCAGACATCCCTCAGCTCCAAGAAGACACTGAGCATCTGAACTAAGGACACTGATGTTGGACACTGGAGACACTTGGTGACTGCAGGTTTGATCGTCCACCGAAAAGAATCAGTGATTCATGGTTTACAGTGAGAATCACAGTTTCTGATTTAACAAGTATTATGTTTTCACATCGTAAGATCCTCAGTAGACTCCAGTGAAATCTTTAAGTGTAAACTTGTCTTTTCATCTCAGTGTAGAGAAAACACGTCCACCTCATTAAATACGCTCATTAAGTGGAGGTTCAGATTCATTAACAGAGGTCAGTCCTCTAACATCTTATCATGGACACAAAGTCAGATGGCCCTGACCTCCAGGTGTCTTGATTTCTAATTAATGTCCAGCTCACTTTGGAGAAGATGAAGTTCACATTAAAACTTTGATTTCAGGAGAGAATATCTGAGAGGAAAGTGGCTGGAGAAGCTCTATATAACATTTGGTAGATGAGCTTCTCAGGTACAGAGTACAAGGTCTGACCAAGAAACACTGACATCAGGCTCAAAGTCAGAGACTAAAGTCACAGGTGACAGCTTTTAGTCCAGTCATGGTTCATCCTTCAAATCCTATTCCTTTGGGACTTGAATTGATCCAAAAACAAACATGTGTGATTCACATCATCACTGACCATGTAGGTAGTGAACAGTGAACACAAATATTACGATTCAACGTACACATGCGATAGTGTGAACTCCAAGATCAGCTTTAAGGTTTGTTGAACGTAAATAGCTCCATGTTGAAGCTGATCCTGAGTCTGCAGTGTTTCATTTGGAGAGAGTGTGGAGGGACTGTGATGATGTTTTAACAAGATGAGAATACATCAGATGAGTTATTAAACAAGTTGTCTCAGCAGAAATGATTTCATGTAGAAATCTGTCCACTGACTGTCCTTTCACAAAGTAACTGTAACACACACTCCTCTCTAGCCCCGTGGCTTCCTGTTCTTCAGCATGTAAAGTCCATATTACAGAATCCTATTAACAGACTGAGCATGTTTCCTTCTGATCCTCCATCACAGTCTGGAGAAAGTTTAAGCTGCATGTTACCATCACTGAGTCCACTGTCTCCATCAGCTCTTCACTAACATTTCAGGAGAACAGACTGTGTTTGTTGTCACCACTAAGCTCAACTGAAATTCACACAATACACACATCTGTATGTGGATCAAAAAGCACAAATCACAGAAGTCTCCTCCGTGGTCTCCTCCTCCACTCTGACTAGTTTTTACTTGAGTCTCCACAACAACATTATAAACATCAGTGTATGTTGACTGGTGGCTTACGGACTCAGAGTCTCTCAATGAAACAGCCAGACTGCTCCTAATAGTGTAAATGTGGTCATGACAATAAAATGAAACAGCTGCTGCAGTGAGAGCTTTTCCTGAAGACTTTACTCCAATAAGACGACGAAAGAGCTCCAACACAGAGCAGCATTAAATACACGACTAACAAATAAAACATGGAAATGAGAGCGTATCTTTAGAAAACAATCAACTAGAGGTCTTCGGAAAAAACCGACAACCCGAAAACCCAAGGTTCCGACCCGACCCGGCTCGGGTTTTGGTCCACTCACAAGAAGTGACGCCGGGGCCGGGTCGGAACCGGTGGAGTTTGTCTCGGGTCTCGGGTCTCTTATTGTGAAAGGCCGGGTCCTACAGTACCCGAGAGGACCCGGCGATTGGCGGTCACAGCTGTCAATCTCCGCCGCCCTCCCCTTTCCCCCCTTCCCGACTCCAATGCGAGGCTACGATTGGCTACGACCAGCCCGCGTGACTTACGTCACGTGATATTAGCAAGGAAGTCAGAACAACCACATGATACAGACAAAAAAAAGAAAGAAAGAAAGAAAGCATGGAGCGGGAGACTTTCAAAGATTTGAAAAGAAAACTGCAAGACGGAGTATACCATGAGGAGAAGGCGAACGGAAACAGTTCAGTGTGGACCTCGTTCATGTTGATAGTAGACTCTGACGGGAATAAGGTTGGTGTCGTTAAATGTGTAGAATGTAATGCTTTCCTGAAATACGACACAATCAAGACAGGGACCTCTGCACTCCTCAAGCACCAACGTGGATGCCAGAAAAAAAGGCCGGATCAGTTGCCGTTGGCCGCGTATCTGAAGTCCGGAATCTCTTCCAAAGCAAAAAAGACAGTTTTGGAAAAATGCATTAAGGTCTGTGCAAAAGATATGCGAGCTTTTCAAGCTTTTGAGTCGCCAGCATTTACCGAGTTGGCGCAAGTATTAGTGGATACGGGGGCTACATACGGTAAATGCGACGCTAAAGAGCTGCTGCCTTCAGGCGTGACTGTCTCCCGACACACACGGGAGCAATGTGCCGACATAAAAGCCAAGCTTTTGCCACAAATTCAGAAGGCCATATCCGAAGCACAAGCCTGTGGAGCTGCAACTGACATGTGGACGGACGACTACAGAAAAGTGAGTTATACATGTATAACGCTGCACTTCATTGATGCTAATTGGAAATTCCAGAGCCGTGTGATCTGTACGTGTGCTTTCCCAAATCAACCAAAAACAGGAGCAAACATAAAGACTGAAATAATCAAACAACTAAAAGATTTCGGCCTGACACAGTTGGAAATTGACAAGCTGGTTTTCGTCAGTGACCAGGGTCGGAATGTCCAGTCAGCTCTGTCAAGCTGGACCCACAACAGCTGCATTGCCCATGTGTTAAATATTGTGCTCAAGCACACTTTTAAAAAGGGTGAAGATGAGGATGAGGATATTCTTGAGGATGTGAGGTTTTGCTTGGATGAGTGCAAGTCCCTGACAACCTTTTTCAAACACTCTGGGCTGCAACTTCTACTGTCCCGCTCTCTCAAGCAAGACTGTGAAACCCGCTGGAACACCAAGCTGGAAATGCTGGAATCTGTATTGTTCTCGTACGATACTATACAAAACATTCTGCAGACCAGGGGAGAATGGCAGAGAATGCGTAACACCACTAAAGACACACTCCAGATGCTGGTGACATTCCTTCAACCATTCAAGAAGGCGACAGAGGAGATGAGTGGATCCAAGTACCCAACCATGAATCTGGTGGTACTATGGAAGTCCACTCTCATGAACCACTGCAGACAGACGGCATCTGACCCCCCTGCACTGGAAGTCCTAAAAAGAAGATGCCTACAGCTACTGGATGACCGTATTGAACTGAACAACCATGCAAAACTTGCTGTAATGCTGTGGCCAAAATTTAAACAGCTACGTATGTTTAGCAGACTAGAAAAGGAGGCCATATATGACTTGGCACGGGCGGAACTGTCCACTTTTCCACCACCAGAGGCTGAGGAACAAGAAGACCTGATGGAGGTCCCCGCCACAATGACTGAGGGAGATGAGCCAGAGCTGGAAGCACAGTTCAGCCAGTGGGAGGATCTGGAAGATCCTGTGACTGTTGATGGTGATGAAGTTGAAAAGTACTTGCAACAAAAGATCCCCCCAGGGACAGAGGGCAAGGAACTGGTGCTAACCTTCTGGGAAAAGAATGCTAACAAGTTTCCAATGATGGCCAGGCTGGCGAGGAAGATACTCTGTGTGCCAGCGACAAGTGTAAGCTGTGAATCGGCGTTCAGCATATCAGGACGCACACTGGAGAACCGGCGTACTAACCTTGGAACAGCCAGTGTCAATGCTTTGCTTTTCCTCAACAGCAACATGTGATAGGGTAAGTTATGATCTGCTTAGTTGGTAATAAAGTTATTTTATATATCCTGTTCAATGTGAAGTGAATCTTGAAAATGTAAACAAATATGTCTGCAGAAAATTGCACTGAATAGATATTTTTTTACAGTTATGTTGTCTGTTTATTAGCCCATATTTTATTTTATATGTGCAATAGCACCAAGGAATGACTTTCCTCAACTAGTATCATTACACTTTGAGTGTAGCCCGTAGGCTACTTTTTTTGTTTTATAGTTTTGTATCTATTATTTATTTTACATGTAAAGAATGTAGGCTACATATTACAATGTAAGCCGCACACAGGGTTGTAGACATGCCTAAATATGTTCTGAATTGCAAAATAGAGAAGAGATGTTCTGAATTGCACTATGTTTTGAAGAAGTGAATGTTGTAAACAAAAGCTTCAATTCAAATATCTTTCCAGATATTGCACACAAAGCACTGCAATATTTTATCTTGTTATGTTATATTTTATTTTCTGTGCTGAACTGTGTTCTGTACTGTTGTATATTTTCTGTACTGAACTGTTAATATTTTATTAACATTTTGCACATAGTACAGCAAGGTACATAAATACAAAAAAAATGTTAAAAGGATGAACACAAAAAGCCAGATGGCTTGTTTCAATTATGGTCCTAGGTTGTACTATTAGGCTACACTGTGTAGACTGTAGTTTGTTCAATAAAAATACATTTGAACTAGACTGTTGTGTTATCCCCTGATGATGGATAATTGTATGTCATTTTTACAACTCTCGCCACAAGATGGCACTAAATGATTGACTCATGTCATGACTGTCACATTCTGATGATTACGTCAAAGGTGAAGGTTCACGCTAAAGTAGAGAGGTACTCGGGGCAGTTTAAAAAGTTTGTTTATTAACGTTATGGTTAATGGTTCAAAATGGTTAAACAATCGAGTTGCCGTAGCGTGTTGCTACCGTGGTAACGTTATGCTCCGCAAAGCACATGGAAACTCCAAAATTATAATGTTAAATTAAACAAGAAGAAATGTTCTACTGGATTAGCGTTAGCAATGGCTAAGAAGAAGGATTACAGTGCATGACCATCTAAACAAGAACATGACGACGTGGATTTATTTATGTTTACATCACGTTATGGCCAGGGGTGGGGGCTGGCAGCGGCCGCAGCCGCAGCCGGAACCAGGTAGAAGAAGACTACGTTTAGGTAAGAAACAGAAAGTAATAGCTTATAAAAACAAGTCTTAAGACAACTTGTATTAAATCATAAAGCAACTCGGGCATTTCGGGTCCACGGGTTTTTAAGGGTTCGGTTCGGTTTCGGAACTCGTATTTACAATAATGGCTCGGGGCCAGTCGGGTCCGGTTCCAATTTTCACGGGTCCATTTCGGCTCGGAACTCATATTTACAATAATAGCTCGGGGCCAGTCGGCTCCGGGTCGAATTTTCACGGGTCTATTTGGGTTCGGGTCCGTCAAATTGGACCCGTGAAGACCTCTACAATCAACTCCTGAAACTGGTCAGAAAGAACAAACTGAAACTCCCTGTAGAGGACTGAGTGTGTGTGGGCGTCTTCAAATAGAAAGCCATTTAAATATCAGTCTATGGACAGGGCTTTCATCTATCTCCACAAACTCCTTTTGTGTCCCATGCATCATGCCATCTGAAAATATTCACAGTAAACATCCAGAACACAGAGCTGGAGGCATTTGGAGCAGGCACATAATTAAATTCATCAGAGGCCAGATGCACTGTCTGATCGTCTCATGACTGAGAGTTCTGCATCATCTAAACAGTCAGATCAGTTCACCAGGGTTAAAATAGAGTGATAGTTTTGAAGAAACTGGAGAGCTTCCAGAAACGATTCTTCCCTGAAAACTTTTGTCAAAAGTCAGGAAGAGAAAACCTGTGAACAGGAACATCCATCTCTCCAACAGCTGTTCTACAGAGAACAAGGACATTTTCAGGGTTGACTCTACAATACAACTGCCCTGAAACAGCATGCAGTCTCCTATCGACAGTTCCTCAGATACTGCCCTTTTTATGTCACTCAAGCGAAAGAGTCCGACCGAAACACCTGTAGCTGTTTTGACCATGACAACTTAAAAATGATTGTTGACAGGCTCTGTCAGAAAGGCATTCTGTTGCCTAACAGCATTTCAGAGCTCCTGGAAGCCATTGTTTGTGACCCGACCAACCAGAAGTGTATGTACCGGTTATGTACTAAGTGGTGTTACAATGAGGTGGAGTTTGAGGGCCCACTAGATAATAGCATCATCACATGGGAGCAGTGGGAGAGGATAGTTGTTACAGTAGAGGAGAAAACATCTGCAAAATATCACAAGATTGAAGAGTGGCAGAACGGCAGACCTTCTCAGTCTCCCGAACAAGAAGCTAGACGCCTTCACACACCTTCAGTTTAACTGGCTGTACCAGACCCGGGTCCCTAAGAGAATTAAAACATTCTCTGCTTAGAGATGAACTGTGTGTTCATATTGATTTCTCAGAAAATTATGGTTGCAAACTAAATCGTGAGATCCAGCCATTTCACTTTGGTAGCAGCCGAAAACAGGCCACCATCCACACCTGTGTGGCATACACTGATAATGCCACTCGCACATACGTCTTGCTGATACAGCAGTACAGAGAGGAAAAGATCTGCAGACCCCTGAGGATGTTTATGACTTCCCGATTAAACAGAAGTCTACTGTTAACTTCTACTGGATATCTGAGGAGGATGTTCAAAAGTTTGATGAAAAAGTGCCAGAGATTGCGCCAGCTGTAAAGGGCACCATGAAGCTGCATCAAGTCATCTCCACATTTCATGCTTCTGTTCTAGACCAGCAGCCATTTGCAAATGTTACAATCCATCGACAGTAGACTTCAGAAATCTGTCAGAAGTCCCAGGACCACCCAGCCTGAATCAGAAAGGCAAATTCATTGTTGTAAATTATGAGGGTAAGCCTTTTGTGGGGCAGATCATTCAGGTTGTGGGTGATGAGATAGAGGTGAGCTGCATGAAACAGCTGAGTGCAAAGAACGTCTTCACCTGGCCTCACCCACCCGACCATCTCTTCTACTATGAAGCTGATGTGCTCTTCATGATCTCTGAGCCAGAGCCTGTCAACTCCCGTCATTCTAAACTTACTACAGAAGACTGGAAAAAATTCCAGTCCTGCTAGAATGTGTAATACTTTTCGAAATGAAATGTGAATGTTTAGGATGAATATAGCCTCTGCATTTTAAGAGCTTCTGTGCATGTTCTACAGCCAGTGAGTTTGCTGCCAGTGTTTGTTAAGTGTGTTGTGTTCTGTGTGTGTGTTTATTTTAATTTATTTTTATTCTCATCCATATGCTCTCTCCATATGATATGTGTTTGATTGAAAATGAAAAAGCATAATCAAAAAAAATTGTTGACATGATTGTTTTTTGTGATGTAATACGATTGCTTTTATGTGTTATGAAAAAAAAATCTGTTAGAGTGTACATCACATTTATTAAAATACCTAAATCATTTTACTCCATGACTTTTTGTTCAATTTCATGTGTCAATTGGTTGTCGTTGATAGTATGGTCAGTTGGTGTAACCGATAAATGTCAAATGGCGTAACCAGTGTTTCTTATAAAAATATGATATTGTGCAAAAAAGTTACTATGAACATGATTTTAGCAGTCTACTACAATGTAAAAATGAAATTTAAAATATTTTTAAACCAACTGACCCAAGAATAGAGAGAAAACAGTAATGTCTACGGCATACTGACTTGCTCAGTACAACAAAAACCCATATTATCCAAGTTTAGAAATAAGATATTTTAAATATACTTTAAGATGACATTTCATAATAAATAACTTATTTTCATCAGTACACTTGCTTAACTTCTAGGTGGGTGAATTATTTAATACTTGTCATGCTTTTGTGGTTACACCAGTTGACAATTTAATGGCACTGTGATTCTTTAATTGGTTAAAAACGTTAGAAATGTCATATAAAATACTATGACACCAACATAAATGGAAACTATACATTTAAACAAACATCTAACATGTTGTTTCAACAAGCTTAAAGCATATTTTTGATTTGGACGTCATACCAACCCTTATTTGTCACTGACCCTTTTGCAGTTCAAACCTATGCTACTACATAACCACATCATCTGCTTTAGTCTTTTGTGAGTGTATCCCACATTCAATAACTGAAAATCTTATGAACATCAAGCCATCTGTTATATCTCCATCAAAATGAGACGAACACCAACAATATAGTCAGTCTTCATCAACAGAGTTAAAAGCACTTCAGTGTTTTTCTGAAAAGAGACCGAGGAGGAGAAGGTGAGTAAAGAGGACAGATTAAGATTCTAAAACAAAAGAAGGACACACTGCTCTCAGGTGGAGAAAAGGCCAGCAGCTGATCTAACAATGAGCAGCCATGATGCTCATTGTACACAAACTGCATCAGACAACAGTCACACAAACACATCAAGACAACAGTTCCTTTACATGAACAAACACAAGCAGCTCTCTGCAGAGTTCAACCTGCTCCACTGTTTCAGCTGGAGGCTTTCTCTGACATGTGACTATCCAGTGTCTACTACAGTCTGATAACACAAAGCTTCACCTGTCAGCTACAACACAAGCTCAACACTCTGATGCTAACAAGGCTAGCACAGTTATCTGGAAGCTTGAACAGAGACTGTGTTTTGTGAAGGACTCATAATCTGCATCTCCCACAAAGAACTGCTGAAGTTGTGACTGAGCAGAGCTGCTGCTGCTTCTCATTAGGATTCTCCTTGAAAGAACAGAGGAAACTCATCTGTAAGGAAGCCTGTGTCCTTTAACATCCATCTGAAAACACGGAGCAGCCCTCTGGACACAGTTCTCTCTTCTTTAAAGGAACAAAGAGTAACAAACTCGCTGAGACATGAATGGAGCTGGAGATGTAGAGAGGGATCTGGTTCAATCTGCCTCCCTTGTTCTTCTGGACAAAGCCAGTGGCAACACTTACCTGGAATCAAAGAGACAAACACAGAAGACATAGGTCCAGTTAACATATGCACAGTCACATGCTTACAGCAATAATCATTAATGATCTTTAAGAGAAACCTGCTCACAATAATATCACCTCGTAGTATGAAGCAAAGTAGCACTGAACTCAGTGAAAAATAATACAGATTTAAAAAAGACTGAAAGGTTGAAGACATGTTGACATTATTATTATTAAATGACTGTGACACAGAGAAACTAGTTGAACATCAGTGATCTGAACTCAGGCTGCTAGTTGAGTCATTCTAGACATTTGTAGCCCAAAGCACAAAGAACATGACAGACAGGGATTTCATTTCACAGTTCAGACTCCAAATCTATTTCTTCCTCTTTGAGGTAAAGAACAGAGTCAGACACAAAGAGCCATCAGACGGAGACATTACAGCCATACATAACCTTTCTCTACTGTGTCTGCTGATTATTACAGCTACACAGCAGTCACCACATCTGGAATCCGTTCATTCAAAGCTCACCTCAACCACCTGCTGGTGAGCTCTTCCTCTGCTGTAGTGACCATGACCTGACTGAAGGAGACAGAACGTTTAGTCCTGCTTTGAAGGACAGAAGATGGAGGTTATACTGTGTGTGCTTACTCTGTGTGGGGAGTCATGCAGAGAAGAGACACAGAGATGACACAGGAGAGCAGCTCCAGCCCTCTGGCTCTGACAGAGGACGGACTGGGAGGAGGACAGCTGTCCAGCTTTAGATCAGATATGAGAGGACAGGACAATGACTGTCACTGAGGAGACTCTTCTCCTCCCTCTGGCTGACTGAGAGAACAAACTCCAACTTCACTTCATGTGAGGCTGTGGTCTTGATTTAATGTGAGGGCTGCAGGGTAGTGACCTGGATAAGGTTCATTAGCATAGAACTGATTTGTAATTCATCAGTGTTAAATCTGACTACCCAGGTATTAAAGGTAACTATCAACTATTAGACAAGGCTGTCAGTTTATGGGCCTGAGTGGACATGTCTCCAGTCTCCAGTTAATACAGTGGCTATGGAGGAGTGAACATCCCTGTTGAATCAGCAGGTTCTAGGTTCACTTCCTGATGTCTGTCAGTCAGTCTGAAGAACTGTTTGGAGGTTTGGTGAATAAGAGAGAGCTCATCATGGACTGAAGGATGGACACACACTTAAACATCACATCACATTTGTAGAGAGCACAGACCCTCCAGACATCAGGATTGTTCTATTTAGGTTGATGCTCCAATTGTGGTACCTTCACACTTTGATGTCAGATAAAGTGAGAACAGATGCTACATTTAATAGCTTGGAAAGCTGCAACAAGTATTTAACCGAGTGTCAGAATCTGATTGACACATTTACACACTGGACACACACACTTGTCTCTGGCTGTCTGATGGTGGCAGGATGCCTGTGGAGCCAGTAAATCTCTCAGGGGAGAAACAGACACTGTGAAACTACAACACAACATAAACATGTTTAACATGACAGCTCTGAAAGTCAATAGAAACAGCAGGATGCCTGTGTGTGTGTGCGTGCGTGCGTATGTCTTACTGCTGATAATTGGTTAATCTCACATTTACCCTCCAAGTGGGTTTACTTGGACAGTTTCTGCAAGAGGTCCTGAACTTTGTGCTCCATGATGCTGAATTGCTGGACATCAAAGGACATAAGTCACATGACATAAAAGAGAGTCCTGTCATGGCTGGCTAGATTAAAAGGTGATGGCATGGTGATGTCACGGTGACATCACATCTAACGCCACCTACATTCTACCCAGTTCACAGTGTGGTGTCATAGGAACATCACAGTTGATTGACAGGTTGTTTAGATCAGCTGAATCACATGACGTCACAAAAGTGTGTATTAGAAAGATGCAAAGTAAGAAAAGCAAAGAATGAATTTTATATTTTACAATGCAGACCCAATTCCCTGTATAATTGGTCATATTTGAGGACAAAAACATGCTTTGACTCATATTCTGATTAGAACTCAGTCTAGTTACACCCGTAACACTCAATCCAGATTTCATTACAGACCCTTTTAAGGGGTACGTTATGACTATGTCACAGCGGTTGACTGGAGACAAAAACCACAGAAACAGAGGCTTGTCCCTTGCTGTGATGTAGGGTGCCAGGTTCATAGCGCCAAACTGAAATAATTTTTTTATACCACATGCCACTCTGTGTCAAAAAGACTGGAGCTACCTGTGGTTAAACGTGGTAAAACGAAAGGACTGGACCGAGGAGAAAAAAGCTACTGTGCACAGCAACAATAAAAAATAGCACTGTCTTAAGTTTGTTTACACTTCTAAACACCAGTCATGCCCAGCTAATCACAAATTGGCATATTCATATTAGATAAGCTAACATCCTGTGACAAACACAGTATTCAGAAATGTCCCAGAACATTTAGAAAGAAGAAATCACAGCTGGAAGAAGATCTCTGCAGACACACACTACTAATCAGTAACAAGATCACTTTACATTCAGAAATGTTTACTGTTCAAAAAGATCGTCTTTGATGTATATTTGATGAACATGGAAATCATTTCAGTTCCAACTCTAACTTAAAGCGTTGAAAGCCTTAATGGTTACTGTAGTTGATGAAATCATCCAACATTAAGGCTCAATACGGAGAAATGTCTCAGAAACTGTCAGAGAGGAGATCAACACATCATCTTAGTGAGGTACATACCATGTGACTGTTCCTGTATCATGTATATTAGCTTAAAACAGAATCTCAGTGATGGAGGGATGCTGAAGATTTTAACTCACCATAAACATACTATATTATACTTAAAAGAAGGAGTGTCCAAAAGAAGGCCACAAATGGAAAAAAAATAAAATATGAAAGGCCACTCAGGTGAGATACATCAGCAAATTCCTTGTGATTTATAACATGTTGTACTCACTGTGAACAGTAATGGTTTGGACTAAGAGATGGACAGGACAGGAGGAACAGAGATAGAAAAGCCAACAGAGAACCAGAATGACCAGCAACTGTTTGTTAAATTAGTTGTGGGAGTGGCAGCGGCAAAATAGAGAAAGATAGCGATATTTTAGATTCATGAAATTTAGCATGTTTGGAGTATAGTTAGTTAGTATATAGTATTGTGAAGTCAGGTTTTTTGTTTATTTATTATTTATATATTCATAAAAATGAGGCGATTATTGTATGTGGAGCAGGCATTGCAGCTCTTCTTTACGATGGATGGACCTGAGGGAGACAGAGTCAGAGAGTGAGGACTTTGACGATGAAGTGGATGATCCATCATTTGTTTTGGAAGAGGAGAGAGAGGAAGAGCATCCTCCAGTCCTCCATCCTCTGAGTTCTTCTCAGAAATCCACACGGAGGAAGGGGCGGTGTGGCACACACACCAGGTCCCAATCTCCGCTAGCTCACGGAGCAGAGCCACGCCTCTGCCCGGCGGATGCCTATACTGCCCCAGCGGTAAGCAGGTTCCAGCCACGGAGAACACCGGGAGTCCAGGTCGAGACAATTTATCCGCTCAGTCCAAAAGACCTTTATCTATTGTTTTTTGCCACTGACACAGTCAAAACAATTTGCAGAAACACCAATAAAAATGCTTCTAAAAACCAAGAATTAGGAAAGAAATACCGATGGACTGATATAGACACAGAAGATCTGTTCAAGTTTTTTGGTCTCCTGATTTACATGTCATTGGTCTCGCTGCCAAGTCTCCAGGACTACTGGAGACAGAATTATGTTTTGTCTGTTCCACTTCCAGCGAAAGTGATGACAAGAGACAGGTTCAGATCCATATTTTGGAACATCCACCTCAATGATCCAGAGGAGGATGAACAAAATGACAGAAAGAAGGGAACACCAGCCCATGACAAACTGTTTAGAGTGAGGCCCCTTTACGATGACATCCGCAGTGCCTGCCTGGCTTATTATCACCCAAGGAGGGAGCTAGCAGTTGACGAAAGGATGGTGGCGACTAAGGGTAAAATGGGGATGACACAGTACATGAAAGAGAAGCCAACTTAATGGGGTATGAAATTTTTGTATTTGTAGTGGCTATACAATCAGGTTTGACATATACACTGGCAAAACAGCAACTGCAAGTGAGCATGGACTTAGTGATGATGTTGTCATGAACCTTGTTCAGCCATCCTGTCTTGGCACTGGGTACCATATTTATATGGATAACTATTATTCCAGTCCCAAACTGTTGATGGACCTGGCCAATGTGAAGTTTGGACCATGTAGCACCTACAGGCAGACCAGAAAAGGATGCCCTAGAGGAAGGGCAAATGCTCTTACTAAAAAATGTACAAGAGGGTCTGTAAGATGGATCAGATAGGGCCCACTTGCTTTTGTGAACTGGATGGACACAAGGGAGGTGTCTGTGTGCTCTACTATCCATCCTGCATTTTCAGGGGAGACAGTGAAGAGAAGGGTGAAGAACAGCGATGGACACTGGACTGTGAGGGACATTCCCTGTCCTACACCAGTCACAGTCTATAACAAGAATATGGGTGGTGTTGACTTGTCGGACCAGCTCATTCAGTACTACTCCACCCACAGAAAAACTGCTCTCTGGTACAAGACTCTGTTGCTGCACTTCTTGGACATTGCAACGACAAATGCCTTCATCGTGCACTGTGAGATGAACAATGTCAGGAAGGTGCATCCCATGGTACACAAAGACTTCGAGGTGGAGCTGGTGTGCCAGTTTTGTGGGGTGGACAAGACAGGTGCTATCCAGAGCAGGACAGTGGCGCATGTACCTGTCCCCATTGTGACAACCACAGATCCTGGCCAAAAGGCTACCAAAGGCAGACAAAAATTTAAACGCTGCATCCAGGTGGACAACAAAAGGAGTGACACACCCTGGAAGTGCCAGGCCTGTGATGTGCCCCTCTGTCATTTGGTGGACAGGAACTGCTTTTTGGAGTGGCACAAATAATTTGTGTGGCCTGTTATATGACACCTGCTTGTTTTGTAAATAGTCGTACAAAAAACGCCTGAGACACTGCCTGCTTTTTAATGTAAATAGTTGAAAATAAGTTTTGAAGTTTACAGTTTATACTGTATTTGTATTCTAATGTATAAAAATGCTTCATCGAACATGTTTGTGGTTTTCACAGTAAAAAAACGTTTTTTCTACTCGGATTTTATGTTTTTTGTGTGGTTTTAGGTCCAGTGTGTTAATACAGTGTGTCAAAATGAAAAAAAATAACGGTAAATTCTCACAAGTGAGGTTGTGCTGAAAATAATGACACCAAACAAAGCATGGAACACAATTTTTAAGATGAAATATAAAGATTAAATCAAAAGTAGTCAAAAACGGCCAAATATACCCAGGACCCCAAAGGGCTAAACACTTTTTAGCAGCCTGAACCTTTTTGATGACATCAGGCTGGCAACTTGAGGGACCCTGGTCTCCATGGCCCACTAACCGTCAACAGATGGGAGCTGCGCAATCCCCATGATGATGGCCAGAAAGATCATTTCATCCTCAGTGGTGGTGAGAGTCCATCTGAGTGGCGTACAAGTTGGTTTGATAATCATATCACCTGTTACTATTGATACTCCGTCAGGTCAAGTAGCGTGACAGGATAGCGACGGTAATTAGAGGGGGCGGGGCTTTTCAATCCAACCAATTCAACCAACGAATGAAGGCAATGTGCTAGCCAATTGACAGAGGGGAGCCGGTCGCAGAGTCATTCATCCATAGTCACCGTTGCTGATGCGATAACGTTATTATGGATATCTGGAATTATTTCCAAAAAAACAGGACAAGAAATGACAGTAAACTTTCATACTAGGAGGATTAGCTACGGCAACAAGGGAGGATTACTGAGCAGTGTAACTCAGCTGCATAGAAGACATGTGATTGATGACATCAACAACCACAACAATGCCGAGGTTCAGAGTAACATTACAGCTGCAAGGAACAGCAACAGGCCATTGCAGCCTAGTGACCATGTCACAGAGAAGCACCAAAGACTACTTATGCAGAGCTTTCCTGAAGCCTTTTCTCTGGGGAAAAAAAGGTCATTCTGCAGTTCCTGGTATGAATGCTTTCCCTGGTTGGAGTATTTAGTTCAAGCAGACGCTGCATACTGCTACCCATGCAGAATGTTTAAGGGACCAGGACCCAGACACAGTGATCCAACTTTCAGTGTAACTGGTTTTCACGACTGGAAGCATGCAGTAGGAACTGGAAAGGGACTAAACAAGCACACTGCATCCAGAGAGCACCTGACTTGTGAGGCCTTTTGGAGGGACAAATTCACACAAACAAGGAAATCTCAACATTAATTAACACAGTTCAACTGCAGCGCAGCAGATATTAAATGTCTGCAATTATTGATGTTATGGAGTTCCTTGCTGTGAACCAGCTGCCCTTTAGAGGTGACCACGATGCATACGGTGACATGAATAAGGATGGTTGTGGGCTATTTTTGTCTTTATTTGAGTTTGTATTAAGGAAAGATGCTGAATTAGCAAGGATAGCAAAAACTGCAAAGTCACTACATTCAAAATAACTTAATAGACGTGATGAGTGTGTTAGTAAGAGAGCACATAGTGAAAGAAGTTGGTGAATCATTCTACACATTAAAAGTGAACGGAACCGGAGACCCAACAGGGAGATAGAATATGTCCATAGTTCTCGGCTTTTTGAATGAACTGTATGAACCAACTGAGCGCCTCCTAACAATAGCCACTGCTGACCAGGCAGATGGAGTTACACTGACTGACACCATCATAGGAGAACTGACCACAGCTGGCCTGAGCCCTGAGAAAATCCTCAGTCAGGTGTATGATGGTGCCTCACTCATGTCAGGGAAAACATGGAGGGGTACAGAAACTGCTGCAGCAAAAACAGGACCGAGAGATACCGTATGTCCACTGTTATAATCATCAGCTGCATTTGGTGGTCACCCATGCCCTGGCAGTTGAAAAGACTGTGATGCACTTCTTCTTCTCTTTTCTTACCTTTTCTGAGCACCGGACATTTTGAATGTACTGAACTTCAAATGAAATGGCAACATCGAATTTTGATCAGTGGCCAAACCATTTTGTGTTGGGGGTACTTTTTCTCTGGGTCTTTTCATGCAATGCTGCATTTTAAATTTTGCTGTATTCTGTACAGTAACAATAAGGAGGCTTGTATGTTCTTCTTCTAGGTTTGGAGCTCATCAGCAGTGCATGCACCTGTCTTGAGAATATTCGCACTGAGACACAATTCCAGGTAATCCTAGCGCATTGTGATAGTGTCACAAAAAGGCCATCAAAGAGAAGACGCTCACAAAACTCTGCCTTTGCGGTCTATGTTGTTTAAGAAATCAGGACAGACGTAGACCGTAATGATGAAACAGAACTACGCAGAATTTATTATAGTTGCATTGACTCAGTATGTGGAGAAATGAAAAATCGTTTCAGGAAACATAATTGTGACCTGATGGAGGCACTCAATGCCCTGGATCCTATGCAAGCCACATTCTTGGATGTCACCAAGGTGAAGCCTTTGACCTCACCTCCTCAGGACACAAATAACGGAGGCTTCTCCACCAGATGAGGAGAAGTGGACAATGAAATGGGTGATTAAGGCAAGAGAAATGTTCAGTAAACTGATATTTTTCAGCATCAAGCCTTCATCAGGCAGTCAAACAGATCACACATCACACCTAACATGACTAGTTCAATGAGATGAGAAGTTATTTGATTGTTGAACATGATATTGCATACAATTTATATTGTTATCTGGGGAATCATTATGGTTGTAATGATATTGATTTGAGTATTTCACTTATTTCTTACTCCTTACAGATTTCTAAAGAGTTCCAGAGACTGCTGAAAGCAATGCCTACTGTCCTGACAGCACTTAAACATGGTCTGAATTTCGGAGCCACACTGCGTCCTGTGAAAATTCATTTTACACTCTTAAAAATGTCTTCACAGAGCTGCAGGCTTGCTTTCAACTTCCAATAGAAACTTACATAGCAAAAGAATTTCCTGTTGTGGAACCTGTTAAGTTTGTCACTGATAAACAGTGTCAAAATGTAGTTTACGTTTCACTGATTTGGCACTGTTGAGTAAAGACGATGTTTTAGACAAGGCTGTCACCACCACCAGCTCTAAAGGAAGTCAGTACAGTAACTATAGGGATGGTTCTCACTTTAGTGAGAAGTATCTATTGCGATACCTACTTGTATTTGTCTGCTGTGTTTCGCATTTCAGATTGGAAAGCATAAAAAAGTGCCATCAGTGCAGGTGTTCGGTGAGTAAAAACTGTTGAAAAAGAGCATATCGTATGTTTAGTATTAGAGTGCAGTGTGCGTCTGTGACACATGTTGAATATATATAATAGTTGACTTACATTTTGTTTTTTTGAAGGTGTATGTACAATAACAAAAATCGTCATATGCCCAGTACTATTATTCACATTACAATATATGTATGTACATTTTTGATAGAGGTCAAATTTGGTAAACCCCATTTAAGTATATGTGGTGCTAAAGAGATATGACCTTTTATTTATCTATCCCCTCAAATGGTCAGCCAAACTCAACCTTTAATGATCTCTTTCCAAGTTTCCAAATGAACAGCATGTTGATTATTATTGTATCACAGGATCACTGTCCGCTCCGTCCTTAAAGGAGCCTGTGGAGTCTCTATATAATGGAGCTTTACTGCCACATGTACACAGATGGGAAAAAAGGACAACTTTGATTGTCCATCTGGTACAGATGTTAAAAAATAAATAAATAAATAAAATAAAATAAAACTAATAAGACAGAGATCCTCTCAACAAAAAGACTGATTAATTGTGTGACAAGAGGTAAAAACTCCTCTGTGATGGAAAACAGAAACCAGATATTTAGCAGTAGAGACTATTTATACTAAAAGCCACATGTCTCACTTCAGATCACTGAGTCTCAGTGAACACTGATGGACAGTCCTAAGTTTAGCCAAGTGTGAGGACAAAGACTGTGCTGTTAAACTGCCAGTGAAGCTCTTTAAATAATAATTTAAAAAAGTCATCAAGTCTTGATCTGGCATGTCCAACTAAAAACTTGTAAAATGTTGCATATTCAAATTAAAAAGCAGCAAATGTACAACAATAAACAGTTGAGGACAGAACAGTGAGGCATATTTCTTTTAATCATGATGCTGTAGTTCATCTGTAGAGCTCTGCTGACTTGTTGCTGCCACACTGCTCAGATCTCTACAGAATAATGCTACTGGGACTTTTCTCAGCTGCAGCTCATGTTTTTCTTGGAGCATGTTCTCTGCAGAATACAGATGTTACAGCTCTGCTTCTTCATTATGAGCTCAGGGAAGATTCATGACCATTTAATGGAGGTCATCTCCACCATCCAAAAGACCTCTGTCACTCCTATGGAGCTGGAATAAATACTACAACTATTAACTTCATAGTGTGACACACAGCTATCATTATTCTCTCTGTTCAGCTCTGCTACAGATCACAGTCTGCTGCTTGTAGAGCAACTTGAAATATCAACATCTTTTTTTTAGGTCACACTGTGTTTGTTAGTTTTTAACCCTCTCAGCTCCGTGAGAGGAGCTGTTTGGTGTGAGTATAAAACACAATAACATACTTTTCATTATTATTGTGTCACAGTGACAGAACTCACACTGTATTTATTATTTATACGTGTTAGTGTATTAGTAAATCAAAGCATTGCTGTGGTCCATGCTGAACATCTTGGTAATATTTCCCATCGATAAGTTCAACATTTGTATCATCAAATATTCATTCATGACTACCAAATGATTTGTAGCTCATCAATAATGAACTCAGTTGACTCCCTGACAGTCCTACGTGCTGTGAATGTGCAGACACATCAGTTAACAACACCACAACAGAAAACAATGTAAAGTAGGATATGAAAAGAGCACATGACAATGAATATGGTCATTCTATGGTAATGATTATTGATTATTTAAACGACGTCATCCTGATGCTAACAGTCAGCCTGATTGGTGTACTGTACACATGTCTGAGGAGCGAGACATCAAGTTTAAATGATTTCCTCCTTTCATGAGTGTTGATGCGATCTCCTGACTGTATGAGAGGAATGAGAGGATGAACTCTCAGAGTAATACCACTGCTGTCACTCTGTCACTCACTGCAAAGATCAAGTCATTCAGCAGCACTGATCTGAGTTCACCTGATGCAGACTATAGGTGAACACTGCTACCTGAACTGAACTCATGTGTTTCTCCTGGACCAACACTGTGTGTCTGGGTTCCTTGTCTTTATTTCTCCTTACATTTTACCAACCAGTCTGTCAGTGTGCTCCTCAGCATTTACATTACATCTGCTTTATATTCCTGTCTGCTTACTTCTCATCCACTCTGATTTTTATCACCAACCTCAGCCCCAGTTTTAACTTCTGTCATCTTTAGTTTGGTGTCATAAAGAGCGATATCCTCTTCAAGCAGAGTCACAAAGATTACACAGCTACAGACACATTTTCTGAATTTCATTCAGTCAGTGGAGAGAAAGAGTTACTATCTCAGTGATGACTGTATGAAGCTGTTGGGAATCCTGATGATTCATCCAGACAAACACATAACCCAACAATAATTCTTCTTATAAAAATGACCAACACAACAAAGTTCAACATACTAGAAATCAGCATGAATCACTCCCGTCATCTCTGACTCAAGAAAATCATTCTGACCATTTATTTTTCCTTCTCTTTCCCTCTGATCTGTTATGTTTTCATCATATTCTCCTCTTGTTCTTTGGTTTTATTTAGGCGCAAGAAAGGTCTTCACTCCTGTCCCAAACAACATACAGTGGCACGATTTCTTCACTCACAAACATTCACCACTGCGGCAAGTGAAACAATCGTTAAAACATCGTTATGGATTTTAATGTTTGACGTTAACACACGAATAAACGCCATTCATTTCAAAACATTGATGTGACGGAAGTCACTTACAGTCATCCTACTAAAACGTGAAATTAATGCAATTTACAGAGCAACTATGAGTAAGAGAAAAGGGACGGTTCCAGACATCAGGGATTTTTTTGATGGTAAAGTGACGGAGAGGGGTCAGCGGATGCTGAAGCGCATAGTGCAAAGAGGTCGCCGACTTTCTGCACAGTCAATTGCTACAGAGCTACAAACTTCATGTGACCTTCAGATTAGCCCAAGTACAGTACGCAGAGAGCTTCATGGAATGGGTTTCCATGGCCGAGCAGCTGCAGCCAAGCCACACATCACCAAGTGCAATGCAAGGCGTCGGATGCAATGGTGTAAAGCACGCCGCCACTGGCCTCTAGAGCAGTGGAGACGCGTTCTCTGGAGTGATGAATCACGCTTTTCCATCTGGCAATCTGATGGACGAGTCTGGGTTTGGAGGTTGCCAGGAGAACGGTACATTTCAGATTGCATTGTGCCAACTGTGAAATTTGGTGGAGGAGGAATTATGGTATGGGGTTGTTTTTCAGGAGCTGGGCTTGGCCCCTTAGTTCCAGTGAAAGGAACATTGAATGCTTCAGGATACCAAAACATTTTGGACAATTCCATGCTCCCAACCTTGTGGGAACAGTTTGGAGCGGGCCCCTTCCTCTTCCAACATGACTGTGCACCAGTGCACAAAGCAAGGTCCATAAAGACGTGGATGACAGAGTCTGGTGTGGATGAACTTGACTGGCCTGCACAGAGTCCTGACCTGAACCCGATAGAACACCTTTGGGATGAATTAGAGCGGAGACTGAGAGCCAGGCCTTCTCGACCAACATCAGTGTGTGACCTCACCAATGCGCTTTTGGAAGAATGGTCAAAAATTCCTATAAACACTCTCCTCAACCTTGTGGACAGTCTTCCCAGAAGAGTTGAAGCTGTAATAGCTGCAAAAGGTGGACCGACATCATATTGAATTCTATGAGTTAGGAATGGGATGGCACTTCAGTTCATAGAATGAGTAAAGGCAGGTGAGCGAATACTTTTGGTAATATAGTGTAGTTCACTAAGCGATCTCATACAAAACCTAATGTTGTTCAGCTTATTTACGCCAAATAAGTTATCTCTTGACGTGAAAAATTATCTTTTAAATTCACACACATCATATGTGAAATTCATGCCACAATTCGAACGGGACCAAAAAATAATTATGATCTCTCCATAGACTGCCGTTCATATTTTTTCGAAAGATAGGTCCCATGACCCAGAAGTAGAGGGGCGGGACTTCGGCTCTCAATATAAAATGGAGAGTGACGTCACCAGTCAAAATAGCGGTACCCCCCGAAGCTCATGTTAAACTGAGGAAGATTCTTCTTCCTCTGCTCGTTGACATTCTTCACCTTCCTGCTCTTTTCTCCAAATGATATTTTGTTGAAACTAAATCACATTATTCAAATGCCTTCATACATATTTATGGTGAGCTATGAGGGAGGTGACTGACGACTGAACGGGAACGATACACAGAGAGAAAGCAGGATGCTGTCAGTCTTTCTGTCTCAGTCTCTCTGTCTGGGTTGGACAGAATACTTCATGTCTCAGCTGTCCATCAGGGCGACCTGTCCAGGGTGTGATAGGGTCCAGGCCCCGCATGAACCTTCACAGGACAAGCAGTTACAGAAGGTGAATGAATGAATGAATGAGTCTTGGAGAGGAAAGGCAGCACTTCCTGAGAGGTCTGTGCTAATAACTTACTCTAATGTACCTCAGTGTGTTTCTGTCTGTATTGCTGAGTGTTTCTCAGTGGGACAGAAGAATCACCATGTCATCAATTATACTAAACATGTGTATAATGTGTACATCTTCTGTGTTAGCTTAATGAACTCAGGACCTAATCAACATCATGGGAAACATTCATATGGTAAACTATCACAAGTTAAAAATGCATCAAATCAAGTTTTATAAAACAGAGTTTTATATCAAGTTTTAGCTGCTAGTTGGACTGACAATGGAAACTGTTGCCCTGTTATAAGATGACAACGAGCAAGCAAAATAGCAACAGGCCAACATAGTTCTACAATCCATCCTATTTCATTCTTGAATGCATGATATCACCATAATACTCAAAAATAGATGACAGCATACTTTTATCACTTGCCATGCGTCCTCATCTTCTTTTCTCTTTTTTCTAAAGTGGGCACCTAATGCCTTTGATGTCTTTGATCTCACCTAGTGACAGATACAACATAGGATTTTAGCAGTGGAGGATTTTTTGTGATGCAACAAAGACCACTGTGCTGTACAAGCATGCAGTCCATCCAGAACCGGTGACCTTTTTGCTGTGAGGTATCAGTGCTAATTCCAACTCCTCGTCACGTGACTTTTTGACACACTGAACACTGCGGGTGGGTGTACGAAAGGGAGAGTTTGTCAGTCAGCTGAGTTTTAGAAGTCATGGAAGATCACAAATGCTCTGTGAATAATACTAAAAATCAACCTGGCCTCGAATAATGTGCAGTTCTTAATGTTTGCCTCATGTCAGGCATCATTGCCTTTTATATGTTAGCCTATACGTAGTAACATAAATCAAAGGAAGATGATAACATCCCATGAGGAGAGCGTGAATGGTGTTTTGTGTCCCCAATGGAGCCTTCAAGGCAGCGCAGGGTTGAGGTTAGGCATTCAGTTGTGATGGTTAAGGTTAGGCTAAGGGGCTAGGAGATGCATTAATTTAATGAGTCTCCTCACTGCGGTAGAAATGTGACCACCACGCACTCCTGCCTTGAAGTCTACGTTTGGGGCACAAACACAAACAGAGCTACCGGGAGACACGTGGATTTTTACTTTGTCCCGTCCCAATCCCATGACAGAATAAAACAATTAATCTGCTCCACTGGATGATGTGATATACACAGTAAAGCAGGAGCTTTAGAGGCAGTTCAGAGGTGAAGAACAAAAAACCAGCAGTGACATCCTTATGTTATTGCACAGTCTCACTTAATACTGTTCATTCAGCTGCAGGTGAGTTTGATTAGCACACCTGCATCTTGTTGAGCTGATCACTCTCTCCTTTTAATACAGTAGCGTGTTGGAGACCAGACACGACACAGTGGAAGACAGTCTTGGCGCTCTAAAATGTGCCAAGTTGAGATTACTTAAAAGAATCTATTAAACCGACTGCACTAAAAAAGGTAAGTAAATATAACTAATAGCCTCAATTTAAGTTTACTTTAAATCTAGTTGCATTTACTTCATTTTGTGAAATTACTTAAACATATAAATGGCAAGTACAATAAACTTGATCTTAAGTGTTACTGACTTAAGTAAGCCAAGTTAGTTTGACTTACAGCTGAGGACAAAATAGCCCCCCAATGAAATTAAAAATTTCCATTTTTTAGTAGAGTACTGAATTTTTAACATAGCATTTCTAAACATACTAGTTTTCTTTAGAAAGCATAAATTACTTAAATTTGCACACAATAACAGAAGTGTTCAAAAAAAATACCACAGTCAATATTATTAGTTGACTGTGATTTTAATCACAATTTACACACAGTATAAATCCTCCAGTAAGGGTTTTGGCTAGCACTTGAGGAAGCATCATGCCAAAACCAAAAGAAATCAGTTTATACTTGCCAAAGAGAATTGTTGATGCTCACAAAGCAGGAGAAAGATACACTGAGTTTAAAACTCAAATCAAGTATATATGCTTCAGGATCCCTTGTTAGTTTAAGGATCTGCTGGCAGTACACCCACCTACTGCAAAAGAGCATTTTTCAAGCTCTGAAGTTTTGGTCTCAGGTTACCTACACCCAGGTTGAACATCACCCTCTGAATTATTTAGTCTTCTTGGATAGTCCATATGAAAAGCGTATATTAGTCCAAATGTAACACAAAAAGCTAGTGCATGGCTTCCAATGCCATCCATGACGATATTACCTTCCAGTATGATGGCAATGCTGGATGGTTCAAGGTGCAGGGCATGTGGACCTGGTTGCTGTCTGTCTTCTGGTATAACGGTCAATACCCCAACAGGAACTTGTGTGACATCTGCAATGGTATCACAGTCCTGCAAATATAAAGGAAGGTTAAAAACTAATTTGAAAAATTTGACTTCATAGTGCAAAACCTTCAACATACCAAATTATGCCAATTATGCAATACTTACTAAACAGACTTTGAAAAAACTCACTTCCATCATCCCAAAGGGAAACTGGGAGACATTACAGGACAGCAGTCCTCATGGCTCTGACATCATCTGTCTACAAAACAGTGGGAAAAACAGTGAAATGTGCGCGACACCTGGGCACATATGAGCACAACCTCTTATCTAGTAATTTTTCTTCAAATTAGCATGTGCGCCATGTTCATGTATGTACAATAGCTTACAGTGTGAATTATGTGAATGACATGACAATGGCGGTTTTAGTTAGCTGCCTTGGCTACTGCTAGCTAATAACAGCATTAGCCTAGTTATCTCCACAGATGTTTATAATTACTATGTTGAGAAAAAAAAATGTCATGCCAAAAATTCAGTTCCAAGTAATGAAATTACAGTTGAAAGACTTAGTGAAACTGAATAACTTACCAAGAAAATGTTGTTTTCTTCCAACGTTTTTGTCCATGCAGTTTCTGGAAACTTTTCTTGTGCTGCTCTACTGCGCATGTGCAGCGCTGAGTCTTCACATTCACTCCCGGAACAGAAAGTTACAAGTCCAGTTTACTCAGATGACCTTAGTTTAACAGCTCTAGACACGTTACACCATTTATCTTTGGGATATACTTAAAAGAAATTAATCACTGGACCTTGGTGTTCCTTTTGTTGTAGACTGTTAATATTATGTTCTCTCCAGTCTTTAATGATGCCATGACATGTTACCTCAAACATTTGTGATCACCATAACATGTTCCAGTCCTTGTATCTTGAGTCCTAGAATCTGATTCTCAAACACCACTGGTGATCCTGTCCAAGATGTATTACACAAAACGGTCCTGTTATCCATTATGTGGTGAAAGAGATTCAAAGCAAAACATATTTTTTAAAGTCTATAAAAAATTAAAAACCTTAACAATTCTTTGTGAAACAGACTTTCCCAAAGTGACAGCACTTCGTTGAATTTACAAAAGTGAGGTTAGCAAAAGCAACACAATGTTTGTGAACGTGGTTTAATCAAGTACACTTATGTTGTTTATAAAGAATGCTGAACTAACTAGTTTCTTGCAAGTTTACTGAAATTAATCAAATTAAAAAAACAAACTCATTGTAATCGAGTTTAGTCCCTGCCGTTTTAATGCCGCCAGACACTGTTATCTCTTCGGAACAGAAGGTGGCATATACGCACTGGTAGATGCCAAAAACAGGCAAAGACGAAGACCTCTCAGAAAGAAAGGCCGCGACCTGTAAGGATCCATACCGAAAGTTTTGGGAAGTCTCCATGCTTTGCAGCAATAAATCAACAGTCGACTTGAGCTAACAAGCCTGTTAGCTCTGTGTACTTATAGCCTATTTCCATTATTTCCTTATTTCCATAACATATTGGGAAACTTATAGTTAAGTTACTGTAGACAATAAGCACATAAGTAATGTAAGTGGTGCAGGCCTCCTACAGTCCTAGAAATGTTTTTAAAGAATGTTTTTTTTTTGTTGTTGTTTTTTTTTAAACACCAATTGATGTTAAGGCACATGAATTAAGACACTAGTGTAGAAAACGCACTTTCAGTGTGAAGATGTAGATGCTGGACGAGAGAGGCTCATTAAAGGAGTCTGTGTCTACAGTGTCACTGTTTTATGTTTATCATTTTCTTGATGGAGCCTGGTGAATAGTTTTGATTTGGCTAACCTTGGTTTACTTACCTTTTGTCTGTTTTGTACAGAGCCTGGATAGCAACACCATCAATGAGGCCATTGAAGACACCACTGTTGGGATCTATGTTGTCAAAGAACATGCTTCAAGTGATGAAGTAGAGGACATTGGCATCGTTCTTGAAGGCATCAAGGTGTTACAAGATCTTGATAATGTAGCATTAGCTGTTGCTATGCTGTTTGGACTGGTGTATGTGCTCAACCTTAGCTACCCTGCCGACCTCTGCTACACCTTCTAGGTTATTCAAAAGATTTGGATGGAACTGGATGGAGGTAAGCTTTCCAACAAAGCACTTGCTCTGAAAAACAGGCTCTTTCAGTGAACTGGTCACACTAATATCACTGCACCCTTTATTTTTATTTGTGTTATTTCTCCATGATGAGTCGATGCAGGGTTTATTACTTTTTGTTTGCAAATCTACTTTGATTTGTCATCATGTAAATTGGTGTTCACAGGGTTAAACGTCATGGTTATTTTTTTTTAACATTAACACTTGTTTAAATACAGATTTTGGCATATTGTGTATTGTTTATGATAAAAATACTTTTATTACTGTATTTTGTATTTGCTGTTGAGGATGCACTTGCATGCAATAATAACTGTTGTGAATGTACTGCAATAAGTGATTTGTATTTTCATTACTTGTGTTTTGAATCTACTGGTATTACAGCTTTGTATTTCTACACTGAAGTAACTGTATCTGTGTAATTTGTATGTGTGACAGTCAAAAACAGAAGGAGATAACGTGCGCAGTACCCACCACATCACGAAACACATGGCCATGGTTAATGTGGTTGAAAAGCCCGGGTTCATCAACACACTTGAAGAGAAAGCGCTGCCTGAGTTGTACATTAAAGTGAGGGAAGAGCTGGCCAGTCAGCTTGTAAATGTGACCCACTTCTCAACAACTGCCGACATATGGAGCAGCTGAACTATACCTCAGTTTGACAGTCCACTACATAGACAATTGGGAGTTGAAAAGCAAGTACCTTCAGATGAGCTTTCTTCATGAGGATCACACTGGCAGGATCACTGCACAAGGCCTGCAAGATGCTCTCATGTCACGGAACTTAAGTGAAGCTCGTCAGGTGTGCATCACCACCGATAGCGGCGTTAATCATCAAAGCTGTGAACCTGAACCACTGGACACGTCTACAGTGTTTTGGCCATCGCCTGCATCTTGCAATTGGTGAGTGTTTACCACTGTGATAAAATAGTAATTATCTTTATTAATATATGAGCAATGTTATAATAGCCTACTGCGTGGTCATAACACATAACTTAATCTTATATCTATGCAATTAATGTGTGAAAGATCTTCTCTTTTACACACTACTATAAATAATAATACAAATAATTACCAAGTATTAGTTTGGTGTTAGGCTGACTGGATTTCTTCACAATTACTATACCCTTTGAAATTATTGTAACATTTTAAATGTTTGTTTTAATTCTCAGAGAGAAGCATGAAGGACTGTGACGGGCTATTGACCGTGCTGTTGCTGTGTACAAGAAGGTAGTGAGCAGCTTCCCTTTCAGTTGGAAGAGGAGGAGAGACCTGGCCACAGCTGAATCTCCCTGCACACCAGCTCATCAGTGAGTCTCCTACCAGGTGGGGATCCCGAGAGAAGATGATTGAGTGGGTACTGGAGCAGGAGCAAGCCATTTCTCAAGTCTAGCTGCAGACAAGAAAACCCGGCATCTCATTCTCACCTGGCAAGACCTGGAAGTTCTAGAGTCAGTGCACAAGGCTCCCAAGCCTCCCCTGGAATTCACCAACGCTCTATCTGGTGAGAGCTATGTCACAGTGTCCTGTGTCAAGCCTGTGCTATGTCAAGCCATCTCTTCCAGTCCAACCTCTTGGCACGTCAGGAGGATGACACCCCACTGACCCAGTCTATCAAAGCCTCCATCCTGGATTACCTGAGGTAGAAGTAGTCTGATCCTTTCAATAACGACCTGCTGGACATGGCAGGCTTAGTGGATCCCAGGTTCAAGATAACATACTGCACAGAAGAAAAGGTGGAGGACATCAAGAGCAGAGCCATAACTGAGATGGAGGCAATGCTCTAGGAGACTTACCAGGGCACAGCTGAGTTGGCTGCTTCACTGCCTCAAGATGCAACAATGGCATCACAGCCAGCAGAGCCACTAAGGAAGAAATCCCTGGGTAGCTTCTTTAAACCTGCAGCAACATCTTCTGCCACACTGTCGCAGAGAGAGCGTATTGAAAAAGAGTTGTCTGCCTACTTGCAGTCTGTTAGTGTTGACAGTGAAGCAAATCCATTGCAGTGGTAGAACGACTATAAGGAAATGTTCCCAAACCTGAAAAATGTGGCAAAAAATTATCTGTGTCCTTGCCCTTTCCAGTTCCCGGAACTGGAAAGGGCATTCAGTACCAGTGGTAATATAGTTACATGCCATTGAGCATCTCTCAAACCAGACGCCGTTATAGGCTTGTGTTTTTGGCACAAAACCTCTAAACAACCTGGTATTCACTGGTACAACATTTTATTTGTGCCATATATTTCATACAGAAGAAACCAAAACTAAAGCTGCAAACTTTTCCATAGTGGATTGTTGTTTTATGTTACTGTGTTTGAAACCATAGGATCGTAAAATTAAAAAACTAAAGGGAGGGTCCTTTTATAAATACACTTTCTTTTTCACCATTTGATTTCCTATAATGCAGCTATTTTTATTTTATTTTATCCTGCACAAAAGTGCATTTTATATATAGTAGTGGCACTAGGCAGGTGCACTTATGCAGCTGCACTTTAATTTAGTGTTGTTTTGAAATGTAAGCTTAATTACAACATGCACAAAAGGGCACTTTATTTGTTTTAAAATATTGTAGTGGCATGTACAAAAAGTGCACTTTAATTTTGTGTTTTGAAATGCCGTGAATTACAGCATGCACAAACGTGCACTAATGTCTTGTTTTGAAATGTTGTTGCACTTTCTATTGCATCAAAGTTTAAACTTGGCATATATTAATGCAGTATGAACAAGAATGTTTTAATGTAGACATATAGAATCATCATATTGGTGTGATTGTATGCATCAAAGTGTTAATTTAAGGCTAAGGCAAAATATCGAGATATATATTGTGTATCGTGACATGGCCTAAAAATATTGCGGTATTAATAAAAGGCCACATCTCCCAGCCCTAGCCTGGATCCACATTTGTTGCCACTGCCAGATATCGGTTCTCTCCGGTGCCTAGAGGAACAGCTTCAGAGTAGCCCCAACCTTCATAAACAGTTGGTATGTTGGCATATCATATGACCACATTTTATCGAGCTGACACAGCTTCCATAAATGCACTTTTCTGTCTTAAAACTACTTTGTCAGTGGGTGGCAACAAATATGAATATGAGAGGTATCAACGGGAAAATTGGATTCCAAAGCTTGCGGTTAAGAACTGTTGTTATTGGTAAGTTGGCCTTGATACATGTAGTGTCATACCCGTGTTTAAAGAGTCTTATAGTCTCATTACCTAATGACACAGAAATTGTAATTTCCAATCATTTGCGTGTGTACGTTTTAGCTGCTGTTTCATCTGGGGCCACGGACCAAGAGGTGGATGTGACCAAACGATGGTTGCATTTGGCACCTGACAGAAACAGTGGCAGACTGGACAGGTTGAGAAGATGTGGAATGGACAACAGTCAACTTTAAACTTGTGCTGAGAGCCAACATGTACAGTATTGTAATTTGTAAATATGCAAGTGTGTACTATATGTATTATTTTGAAACATTATTTTTCAGGCAAGAATAAACATTATACTACTGTACTTGTTTGTTTTCATTCTGTGTGTGTGTGTGTGTGATGTTTATATATATATATAAACATATCACACTCTGGTTGCAGCCTGGTTGAGATGTGGCACACATGCAAATGGGAGGTGTAGTTTTGCTATGTGGGTAGCTTAGTGGATTTTACATGGCCGTTTTAGCACTGGTTAGTTTAGCTAACTACACTCAGCTATTTCATGTTGCTAACCTATTTACTAATTTCATCCTATCTTCCACTGTGTATTTTGACCATTTTGCCTCAACGATATATTATGCTACGTTCTCAAAGAGTTATTAATTTTATCGAACGTATTAATATCTTAGCCCACCATTTTACTCACGTAGCGTATGTGCGGCAACGTTGACACCTTTTAATCAGGAGCACGTCCAATGGCTTTGTTTTTACCCTCGCTGCAAACATTCTACAGTTATTGAGTTAATTACAGCCTACCTTTGGAAAAACCTTTAACAGGCAGTCAGCATTACGAGCGCTCTCTGTAGCGCATAGACTTAAATTCACAGAGCACGTACCAACTACTTCTTCATGCTCTAGCGTCAGCTCCTGATGTGAGACTCAGAGCGCCCTCTATTGACAAACATCTGTTCAACAGGGTAACTGACTTAAAACACTCATTTAAAACATCTTCTAATACAGTAGTATCAGCCATTTCCTAGTTTTCAGACGTTGGCTTTAACTCAATATAAAATGTAAAGGGGTGTCTGTCTATTCAAACACACAGTGACACAGAAACACTGAAAGCCTAGAATAACAAAATCTAGAGGTGCCAAACAGGAGACAGCTAACGTTAGCAAATATGCTAACAACGTACACTAAAAACATTTTGAGACATTTCACCAGTTTTATGGTTATTTCTTCTACTTCACCTACACATATTGACTGTAAGTTTGAGGGGGTTTTTTTCTACGGGAATGGATGCCTGCATTACTATTTTTTGTGTAACCTAGCAACAGTAACATGATGTTGGGACTAGGGTTGCCACTTACACCATACAGGTAAGTTAACTGTTTATGATTATTACATTTAAGGTCATATACTTTATCTACTATAGAGCGTATTAAAGTTTTGAGTAACCATTTGCATTGATTGAGTAAGTTGAATATAATATTTAGAATTTTCAGGTTGTCTATTAGCTTCAAATAAATAATTAATTCTATCATGTAATACAATTTGTCCTCCTTTGTCAGCTGGTTTAATAACAATATTATCTAAATTCTTCAACCTTGTTAAAGCCTGACGTTGATTTCTCGTAATATTATCTTTGATGTTAGTTTGAGGGACTCTAAAAGTACAGTATGCAGCGACATCCTTATTAATTAATGTTTGAAGTATTGATGAAATTAAATTAAGTTTTGGTTCCCATGTCGAGGGATTTTTAAATGGCAAAAAAAGTTAAAGTGATCCAAAATGTTCAATCTCTGATATGCAAATCTCTTCTCAATTGGATTTTATTTAAAGACCAATGCATAGTAATGAAGTTCAAATCCTTCTCTAAAATCTCCTGCTCTGCTAAACTCAACCTGAAAGAGGAACAGGAACCATTATATTTGTAGTCCTGGAATGGGACAATGCCCACAAGTTTAATTGATCCAGACAGTGTTCTAAAATTAGTTTAATTCTGTTTATTAGACCTAACATGGAGGGAGGGGTTGAAGCTCTCTCTGAGCAGGTCTTGGGTCTCATGATGTTGTAGTTTAGTTTAGGGTTAGGGTAGGGATAGGGATTAACCCTAACTTAACGTATTATTGAAAATTAATATAAAAATAAAAGGTAAAAAAGAGTGTATCCTCTCCTCCAAAGTGTCTCCATCTGCTGTCTCAGTGGAGCACAAAGTGTTGCTGTGTTCATCTGTGCAGGTAAATATTGTTGTTAATGGAGTATCAGTATCATCATTAGTTTGTCCAGATGAGGTCAGAGTTCAAGTAACTAGACATTAACAGATTTATTCTTGTCTTAAACTGAAGGACTTGGTTTGATATCTGGACACACTGAGGAGTCAGAGTGTGTGAGTCCTGGTGAGAGGTGGTTTGAAGGTTCTTTCACAGAAGATTGGTGCTTTGAAAAACATGACACTGTGGGATCCATGTAATCATGTAACTGAACTGAACACTGACTGGTGAACTACTGATGGTTCAGTGAACGTTAAAACTCTACGATTGACAACTATGCCAGCTCCTGCTGTTGACTGCACCACGCAACTAAATTAGACAGATTCTGTTGTAACTGAACATTTACTGTTTTCATTGGTCTCTGTCAAATGTCTCCTATTCTGGTCTATAGTTGGTTCAGTTTGTTTTTGCAGTTCAAACCTATGCTACTACATAATCACATCATCTGCTTTAGTCTTTTGTGAGTGTATCACCTCCCACATTCAATAACTGAAAACCTTATAAACATCAAACCATCCATTATATCTCCATCAAAATGAGACGAACACCAACAATATAGTCAGTCTTCATCTACAGATTTAAAAGCACTTCAGAGTTTTTCTGAAAAGAGACTGAGAAGGAGAAGGTGAGTAAAGAGGACAGATTAAGATTCTAAAACAGACGAAGGACACACTGCTCTCAGGTGGAGAAAAGGCCAGCAGCTGATCTAACAATGAGCAGCCATGATGCAGCCATGATGCTCATTGTTAGAGCATCATGACATAGGTCCAGTTAACATGTGACATAGGTCCAGTTAACATGTGCACAGTCACATGCTGACAGTAATAATCATTAGTGATCTATAAGAGAAACCTGCTCACAATAATATCACCTCGTAGTATGAAGCAAAGTAGACACTGAACTCAGTGAAAAATAATATGGATTTAAAAAAGACTAAAAAGTTGAAGACATGTTGACATTATTATTAAATGAAATGGCATTACAGCCATACATAACCTTTCTCTACTGTGTCTGCTGATTATTACAGCTACACAGCAGTCACCACGTCTGGAACAGAGTGGAGCAACTTAGAGAAAAGCTCTACGACAGTGAACGGAGAAAAGATCATAGCTGTGGTCTTTCTAATCAAATGCCAAAGATAATTAAAGAACTCTTTTTCAGTGATATTTCCAGAAAATCCCAATTATCAGACATACAAAAACTTCTCATTTCAGAGAAGATTCAAACACTAACTCTCCATGTTCCTCCAACAACTGACTGGTTGATGTTTGCTAGAGCAGTGTTTTTCAACCGTGCCATGGCACACTAGTGTGCTATGAGAGATCGTCAGGTGTGCTGTGGGAAATTATCCAATTTCACCTAATTGGTCTAAAAACATTTTTTTTTTTGAAAACGAATTAAGTCTGGGAAGAGCCATGAGCTTCACCAAGCTTTCTTCCTTGTTGTGTGTGAGAAACTTAACTGAACAACATAATCTGGAGTCAGAGATAATGAGCTTCTAAATGACACTGAACAATTGAATTCAATCCAGATGACAATAAAGAGGTGGATATGTGTGGAACAGTTTGTTAGTGTCTGTCTGTTGCTGTCCTCATTTTTATTCATCGTAGAACAAAAGAAAAGGACATGTCTGAACATTGCATAGAGATGATCCAGTGAAAAACATGCTGTCTCCACTTAGAGGCGACCATTAGTGTCTGAATCTAAAGAAACTCCTGAGATACTGTGAGACAGATGGACTTGAGCCACAGCTGCTGCCAGCGTGGAGGCATAGAAAGCAGAAAGTATCGGTTCATGTGGTGAAGCTGATCATGTCGACTGTGTTCCTTGATGATGGAGTCTCATAAGTCAGCCTGTTTGCTCCAAACCAGACATGCTCTCCCGCCTGATAGAAGAGTGTGGATGTGGATACTAAATATACTGAGTGATCAATGGGATTTAACTACTTAATTTTAAAGTCTTCCATTTATTTCTGCCTTCAGCAAAGGGAATACCTCCATGCAGTCCTGCAGGTGGATGCAGTGTCAGCAGAACTACAATAGAAGAGTCTGTAGCAGCAGAGCATTGATGACTACTGCAGACTAACACACATTAGAATCATTACAGTAAAGTGGAGTGATCATTATTAAGAGATAAAGAAATGAAGACTGCTGATGAAGGTAAAACTCCTCATCCCCTGGTTTTCAGGAACTCTTCCCTGAGACAGTCTGGATGAATATTCTCGTTCATGTTCTCAAACTCTGCTGGGTTCGGTGAATTCAGACATGATGAGAGTCACTAAAAGCTTTTACACAAGCCCAGAGACACTACATGATGAATCAGACTGCCAACAAGCCTCACAGAGAATAAACACCTGAAATGAAGCTGAAAGGTCACACGTCTAAATAGCTCTATTCCAACATGGCAGCAAACGCATGGATGAGTGAGGACATGATGGAAACGGAACCGAATCTTAATTGAGTCTCAAAATGTAATTCTACTTGAAGAGACAACCAGGAGGAGACGAGAGGCAGCTGCTGGACAAATGTCAATAGAGTTATTTTCCTGAGAGTCCTGCTGATGTGCCTCCAAGCAAGGCACTCAAGCTGATCACTTCAGTGAACATTCAGCTGAGGAGATGAAGAGCTTGATTCAAACTGTGAGGAGCAGCCTCAAGTAAAGAAAATCTGAGACACAATGTAGCAGAGAAACACACACACTGACTGTCTGCACTTTCAGTTTAAAACCTCTGAGTTGTTAAATGTGTCTCTAAACAACAACAACAGTCTCTCTAAATCAACTGTGTTTAGGCTCATTACTGAGAACAAGTGATTTGAAAAGGAGTTTTTCTCCTTTAATTCCTGGAGTCAGTTCAGTGTCATTAAAGCCTCTCAGTGATGATCAGTTAGAAAACAGCCTTGTTAGAGAAAGACAGTCTGGAGGTACAGATATCAACAGTGATAATGATTCTGAACCACAGTGATTATCACTGATTCACAACTAAAACTGACAAGTTACTGCCACCATGAAAACTGTTTACTGTTTATTTAAGAAAGGGACAGTGCAATTTCATAGAACACATGATTACCCATGGTTAAAAAAGCCAGAATTAGCCAGAAGGCTAGTTTTCATCTGTAGTCCCCTGGTAAAAAAGGCAATAAGAAGCATACAATACATGTACAATATAATACAAAATACATATACAAACACTTACTGTACAATTAAAAAAACAATCAAAACACTGCATGGATTCACCTCTCTGTCTAAAGAGCAGAGGTCACTGTTGAGCTCTGACGTCCTCTCTACATGTTTTCAGACATTCTTCACAACACTAGAACATGATATCAGATAATTGAATTGAGTATTTTAGGGTCTCTCTGTGTTGACTTGTAACACTGACTACTGTTCTGTTTTGGATCTTCCACACAGTAAACACAACTAAAGTCTCTGCTTTGACACTAAATTACCACATCAGTCAGATTCATCAACTCAACCAGCACATTTCTAGATTAACAGTCCATTTTAAACATGTTTACATTCTGACGGAAAACTGTTCAGGGTTCTTCATACAGCACCAACATAAAAACTCAGACTACAACTTTAGAATCAGCCTGAAACCAAACTCCTTCACATTCAACTGAAAACCTCACACTGGTACAAGTGAAATGTTTTGACATTTAAACCTCCAAAATGTGCATCTAAAATATTGAGGAATTAATCATTGATTTTCCTCCATCTCTAGTGCTGTAGTGACCATGACCTGACTGAAGGAGACAGAACGTTTAGTCCTGCTTTGAAGGACAGAGGATGGAGGTTATACTGTGTGTGCTTACTCTGTGTGGGGAGTCATGCAGAGAAGAGACACAGAGAGGACACAAGAGAGCAGCTCCAGCCCTCTGGCTTTGACAGAGGACGGACTGGGAGGAGGACAGCTGTCCAGCTTTAGATCAGATATGAGAGGACAGGACACTGACTGTCACTGAGGAGACTCTTCTCCTCCCTCTGGCTGACTGAGAGAACAAACTCCAACTTCACTTCATGTGAGGCTGTGGTCTTGATTTAAAGTGAGGGCTGCAGGGTAGTGACCTGGATAAGGTTCATTAGCATAGAACTGATTTGTAATTCATCAGTGTTAAATCTGACTACCCAGGTATTAAAGGTAACTATCAACTATTAGACAAGGCTGTCAGTTTATGGGCCTGAGTGGACATGTCTCCAGTCTCCAGTGAATACAGTGGCTATGGAGGAGTGAACATCCCTGTTGAATCAGCAGGTTCTAGGTTCACTTCCTGATGTCTGTCAGTCAGTCTGAAGAACTGTTTGGAGGTTTGGTGAATAAGAGAGAGCTCATCATGGACTGAAGGATGGACACACACTTAATCACATCACATTTGTAGAGAGCACAGACCCTCCAGACATCAGGATTGTTCTATTTAGGTTGATGCTCCAATTGTTGTACCTTCACACTTTGATGTCAGATAAAGTGAGAACAGATGCTACATTTAATAGCTTGGAAAGCTGCAACAAGTATTTAACAGAGTGTCAGAATCTGATTGGCACATTTACACAGTGGACACACACACTTGTCTCTGGCTGTCTGATGGTGGCAGGATGCCTGTGGAGCCAGTAAATCTCTCAGGGGAGAAACAGACACTGAAACTGCAACACAACATAAACGTGTTTAACATGACAGCTCTAAAAGTCAATAGAAACAGCAGGATGCCTGTGTGTGTGTATGCGTGCGTGTGTGTGTGCGTGTGTCTTACTACTGACCATTGCTGCTTCTTACATTTACCCTACAAGTGGGTTCGCTTGGAAAATTTCAGCAAAAGGTCCTGAACTTTCTGCTCCGGGATGTTGTTTTACTATTCCAGGGTTGTGTTCTCCATTTTCAATCTCCTTTATTCACCCTCCAGTTCTTTGATATTCTTGAATTTCGAGTTTATATCCGCAATCTTTTGCTGAGAATGGAGCTGTTCTGGAGTCATTTTTGATTTTCCTCCTCTGCAGACCTACATTTTCCTTCCAAGGCAATTTGAACTTGAAGTTAGTGTTTTTATTTTAGTGATGCTCCTTCATGGTTTCTTTATTGATTTTGAATTTTGAATTTATTTTGTTTTTATATATAAAAGATTTGAACAGATTCCTAACAAGATTAGAATTAGATTAGAATCAAATCCCAGCAAACATCTGTGAGAGAATAGTGCATGTGTGCCTGCCCACTGCTCTGAGTGTGCTGGGAGGTCAGAGGGTGGTCATAACTGGAACAGCAGGGTACTTCATGATGTCTGCAAAATGCATTCTGGGATAGCTGGTTGTAGTCCACACAAGTTACATCCTAATGCATCTAGGTCTGCACAGGGCCTAATTCCCTGTATAACTGGTCACCTGGTCATACAAAGCCCTGCTTTGACTCATATTCTGATAAGAACTCAGCCTAGCTACACCTGATTCGAATTTCATTATAGACCCTTTTAAGGCGTACAACATCAACCACAAATCAGAAACTGTGGCCTTCTTGCCATATTGTAGGGTGCCAGAATCAGAGGAGTAAGGTTAATAGCTCCAGACTGAAATTATTCTGTATACCAGATGCCAGTCAAAAAGATTGGAGCAACCTGTGGTTAAATGTGTCCCAGAACATTTAGAAAGTGGAAATCCCAGTTGGAGGAAGATCTCTGCAGACACACAGTAGTAATCAGCAACAAGATCATTTTACATTCATAAAATGTTTACTGTTCAAAAAGATCGTCTTTGATGTATGTTTGATGAACACGGAAATCATTTCAGTTTCAACTCTAATTTAAAACACTGAAAGCCTTCATGGTTTCTGTAGTTGATGAAATCATCCAGCATTAAGGTTCATTACAGAGAAATGTCTCAGAAAATGTCAGTGAGGAGGAGATGAACACAACATCTTAGTGAGGTACACAGCATATCAAACCTCATTTGGGATGTGGCTGTGGTTTCCCTGGATAGGCTTGGGGACATCAGCAACGATGCTCAGGCTGTCAACAGATGAAGCTGAGCTTAAAATTTGCAATGTATGTTTAGAATTGCTGCAGACCAATTAAAAATGAACCACGGGCCACAGCTGGTCTAGGGGTCGTAGTTTGGACACTCCTGCCTTAAAGAGTTTCCTGATGGGAAACAGACATTTTTTAGTTTGGTTGGTTGGATGAGTTGGTTTTATTTTTTGGTGTGTTTCAAATTTTTCATGAAGGATGATGACAACATGTCAGTGTGTTGTCATCATCCTTCATGAAAAATTTGAATAGTGACTTAGACCAAGCAGACTGTATACTGAGCTGTAGCATCAACAGATTTGAACCCAGTCAGGAGGAAACAGAAGCAGCTGCTGAATCCAACATGTCATGAAGCTCTGAGTGACAGAACACATCTCCATCCATCATCCTCTCATCATGTTGGATGGATCAACCAGTAATGAAGCTCAATCCTGACTGTGTTGGTGATGCTGTCTAGGAAAGTAAGCAGCCATTTCCACCATGTGAAATAATTCACAGTTTTAGAAAGTAATCTCTCTGCTCTGAGAGCTAATATCCCAGCAGCACTTGAGCATTCAGGACAGGCAGCAAACTCTACATTCAACTCTACTCTATGACACGTTAACTATTTCTCCATTTATCAGCCTTCATTTAAAATGATCATGTTCAGTAAACTGTAAAGATTCAGTCACACATCTGGACATCCTCCCATCATCTCTGCAGTGACTAAAACTTGGTAAACATCCAACATGAGAACAGCAGAAACACACATCTGTCCGTTTCTACCACCAGCTGCTCTGCATTGATACTCCAGCTTGTTGTGCAGCAGCTCCATGGCAGAATCACAGTGGATGTATACTGTATATTTAAAAAGTCACAGCAGAGCTAAGCCTGACTTCTGCTCATGAATAAAGACCAGCTTCTGCCTACACCGCCTCCTCTGTGGAGCACCTAGAGCAGGAAACACAGGAACCTCCACACAGATGTATTTAGGATTCTCAACATGATTCTTGTGATCTTTGGTCTATGAGCTGTTCTGTCAGTGAGGCAGCTGAACCTGATGAACCAAAGGCAGAGAAATAGTTCATGAGGAATATTCTAGGTTTTCATGGGACACTGAGCCACAGTAACACCATCATTAAACATCATAATCATGACCAAAAGCTCACATTTTTGCACACAGCAAGATCATATCATAAAAACATTTTAATTTTGACTCCATTTTCAAAGAACTGGCATATTTTCATGTATGTCAGCCTGGATTACCTCTTTGTCTTGGCCATGACCTTTCTGAGGGTATCATCTCTACATATTTGGCATTGTACCTCAACCACCTTGTTTCAAAAGAAAAAGAGTTTACTCATGTTGAACTGATCTGGCCCATTAACCAGTTTAAATATCTTGGTAATGACGCCAACAACAAACCTTGTGAGGTGAACCCAGGGGCTGGAAAACTCTCTGGACATGCAAAATTGGTGTTCCTGATGTTTATGTTGCCATTATTAATTAGTGATAAAATAAAAAGCCATGGAGGGAGTGAGGTATGGCAGCTTATTTTACAGCTGAGAACATATAGAGCAACATGTTTGTTGTTGAAGGTCTCCCTTGTGAATCTGTTAAATTCAAGCATAAAATAATAAAAACATCTAAAAAGGATGATGAATAATCTACAAAGCTTCCATGCGACCAAACCACAGAGACACACTCAGCTGGGAAAGACAATGTCAAGCTGCACTTGTACAACTCTGGAACTCAAAGAGAGGCAGAAATGTAAATGAGATGAAGAAATAATACTTTCTGTGAAGCATTTATTCTAAAGGACAGAAAACTCTCCTCAATGTGACTCAAACGGGCAAGACGATTTTCACAGAGAACATCAGGGTCTAACAATGGTGTTTAATGTTTCAGTAGACAGTCATCCGTCATCTGAATGAACATGACTGTACAACTGTTGTAAATTCAGTTATTGTTAAAGTTCAGCCTGCATCTTTATTGACTTTATTAAGTTGTTTCACCTTCCTCTCTAACGGTGTCACCTCAGGACTGGATATTCATTCATTAACCACACTGTAGGAAGACTCTGTTGATGCTGCTGATACAACACAGCTGCAGGTACAGGAATGTTTTCACTGTTGACTCAGTGCAGATATACAATCTAACCAAATGTCACTGACTCAGAAGTAAAATCAGACTTTCTATCTTTCATGTTAGAGAGCAGAGAGATTCAGCATCTAAATCTGACTATAAAGAGGTATAAGGTGACATTTCAAACAGTGGAAGCATCAATGAACATCTTAAAAGATGAGGTTTATGAGTTTTCAGAGATGACTGATGAAAAATTAGAAACCTTTCTGTTTAAACATTTTCAACTTGTGAAGCCCTCAGGCTGCTGGAATCTGCCACTCAATCAGACCAATAGAGAGAGTGTTTCTCACGAAGAGGTTTCCCCTCCTCCCACCTGTCACTAACTTCAGGTTGGTTCTTTACCGTTTTCAGAAAGTTTTCAGTGTCAAACCAGAAATCTGCCCTCTCACTTAAATGCTGACATGCTCTCAAAGATGTCAGTCAAGTATTCTTTGTAATGTTTAGTCTGGAAATAAATAAAGAAGTCTAAATCAGTCTTCTCCCGGATGATTGAACTTAATGTTTAATATTCAGAATAAAATGGAAGCAGTAAATTTCAGCACCACAGAAATGTTTGGCTCAACTCAATCAAAAACAGTCAGGAGAAAGAAGATGAGATCTACAAAGTGATACTGGTGGAGGATTGATGGACGGATGGACGGAGTAATGGAACAAACAGAAAACTAATGAATGTGTTATCAATTCATTTTAAAGACAAAAACACTGATTAGTAAATAAGTTTTGTTAAAACATGAACTTTCTCCAGGATCATTAGTTTGAAGTCACTCTGGAGTCAACGCTTTTAAATGTGCAGAAAGGAAACAAAAATCTGCAGACTGATGAGATGAGTGCAGTTAATCATGAGGTGACAACAGAGAGACCAGACTCTCAGATACTGAACAGCACAACCACAGTGGAGTCAGGAAATAAACTGCAGCTGAGGCTGAATCATGAGCCTCTGTGTGAACATGAATCACTGCTGCTTAGTACTGAATGGAGGTCTGGTTGAGCTCATTGATCTAGTTGTTACTGACAGCAGAGCAGAGCTGCCCTGTCAGCATCTTCTGTTTGATGACACAGAGAGGCTGAATGGACCGAATCTAACCAGAAATGATCATGGAGATTATTTTCACATTTTAGTTCTAGCCAAGTCAAAAATATTTGAAATAACAGAACTGAAACTCTTTCCATCCCTGATGACTTCTTAACCATGAACTCTGCAACATCTCAGCAGTGATCCAAACATTATGTAAATCACTGTCAATTAGAAGAGCTGACCTGGAGGTCCTGGTAGAGTAGAAACCACCCTGAATGTGTCTCTGTGTGATTGATTTCAGCCTCTGCTCCTCAGGGTCTTCTAGAGTAAAGGAGGCATCAGAGGGTAGAGAGTTTCACCTTTATCTACAACCTGAAAGAACTAAAGAGCCTCTTCATGGACAGTTGAAACAACATCAGAGAGAAGAGCTGTTGACAGCCACTGACTGGATTTAATGTTCTTCACTATTCACTTCAGGTCAAGGTCTTCACTCTGCTGCCAGCAGTCATACAGGGTCAACATGTACTCAGCTGATGGACACATGCACTCATTTTACATCCAGCACATTCAGTTCTTCTCCTGTTACTGCACACACACTCTGTCTGATGATACTATCTCCAAGCTAACACTAACCCTCTGAACACACAGAGACCTGCTCTCAGCATGTTATCAGACTGAAGTCTGGGACCTCTTGTTCCTCCATCACCTGAATTCACTCCAGCTCTTTGTTCCAGAGAGAAAACATCTGAGGTTCAGCTCTCTGTACTGTAGGACCATGAAAGGCTCACTTCAACATTACAGCTTTAAACTTAAGCTGAATTTATCTTTGAATTTAAAGAGGAAACAGAAATGTCCCCCATCACTATAAAAAGTGGAACATGAGTCTTAAGATGTTGGACATCTTCTAAAAGCTGATGAGACTTAAAGCTTATGTTTTTTGTGTCAGAGGTTGACTGAGGCTGAGCTCAGAGAAACTACTTTGTCCCACATGACTGAGAGCACAGAGACCTGGCATATGGAGGAGACATTCTTAGTGAATGTCAAATATTGATCCTCACAGGAGACTGAATGAGATTCTAGAGGAGCAATCATTTACCTGACAGCACAGACCTAACACAACACACAAACATGAAGCCAGTTCTAATTACCAACCATTAACTGATGGGAGTGATGGTTTAGGTATCCATTAGTGAGAGAGAACACACATGAAAGAGAACCATCAAACAACATATTAATTATTCACATGATAACAAACAACAAAACTCTGAGGTGATCAGTCACTTGAAAAGCTTCATGTGTTCAGACTCATCTGCTGTGTTTGGATAATGAGTCCTCCTGTCAGTTGGCTCCAGAGGTAACCCTCCATCAACCCCTCTGCTCTCATGACATGAGGAACCCTAGTGAGGACACGCCTCTGTTTGTAAAGCCTCTACTCTCCATGTACTGATCCTTCTCAGCAACCAGCCGTTTCCAGCGGTCACCATTCTTTCACCATCATCCTGCCTGTTTCTGCTCAGTTCTGAAACTTTGCTGATTCAATTGACTAAACAAAGATTTATTAATTATGGTGACTGGTTATGTAACAGAACTGTTGATAACCTGGAGGAGGAACCTCAAGAACCAGAGGCTGAAACCCCCATGATGCATTTCACTGCCTCTCCTCTAATACTTCATGAACCACACATGACAAGATGAACATGAACCTCAGCCCCAGTTTTAACTTCTATCATCATTGTTCCTCTTCCAGCAGAGTCAGTGGAGAGGAAGAGTAATTATGCAGTTTGTAAGAGTAATCATTCAATGGGGACTGAAGCTGTTGGAAATCCTGATTCATCCTGACAAACACATAAATCATCAATAATTCTTCTTATAAAAATGACCACCACAACAAAGTTCAACATAGAAATCAGCATGAATCACTCCTGTCATCTCTGACTCAAGAAAATCATTCTGACCATTTGTTCTTCCTTCTCTTTCCCTCTGATCTCATGTTTTCATCATATTCTCCTCTTGTTCTTTGGTTTTATTAACAGCTGGAGTTCTAGTGTGAGGAATGAAAACCTCATCAGTCTTCACTGACATCTAAAATGGGACTAGTGTCAGAATAAATGGAGCTAATGTGTTCATTAATCTTTGATTGCTTGGAGGCTCTCAGTTATGAGACTAAGGGCTCACATAAATCCCACCATTCACTCCAGATTATCTTTAGTACAGACATTAAAGTCAACACCTGCATGAAATCAACCAAGGCTGTGCAAGCAGCGCAAAGAGTAGCAGGAGCTGAGATGTGTTCTGACAATATGAATGGGATTATGTTAGATATTTAAAACGTTATCCATAGAGTGGTCAACTGTGTTAATGCTGGAAGGAAGGGAGGGAGGAATAGGACAGCGATCTCTGGGGGTGGCTGTTCCAGCAGCGGCCTTGGCCAAGGCTGGTGCTGCTGAGGGCCGCAGCGCAGATTAGATTTTGATTGTTTGGGTTAGGGCGAGTAGTCGTGTTTCAATAGACTCATTTTACTCTGTTTGTCCATTCTGGTCTTCAAATTAATTCATTCGCCCTTGCAAAGCTGAAAGCTTCTCCAAGATGTTTTCCATGTTGCAGTTTATACCCACAGTCTGAGCGCTAACAGCTCTGCGCACTCCATCAATCATGTCGGGCAGCTTCATGGGGCTTTGGACTGCTGACATCGTCATCCGAATTTTCTGATACATCAGGGCAGTGCCTAATCCAGTCATCAGATATCCTGTTATCATGGTTCTGAATATGTAAAGATCCTCGATGCACTCAATGGAAAGAATCGCCAGACACACAACCCTCCACTTCTCCCAGGAGTCCATGGTGTATCCAGCGGCAAACGTTCCATCAAAGCAGACAGGTTCCCTCGAACCTGGGCTTCTCGATGAGAAGATTACCCATTCCATGATTATAAATTTGGAGAGCAATGCGGAGAGAGGCTCCCAAAGTTTAAGACAAGACAGGACGAGATGTGAGAAGAGGGGAGAGAGAGAGAGAGAGAGAGTCTGCAGCTCTCAGCTGACATGGGAAACTTTTCAGAGCTTTCCTAAAGACTTTGAGGTAAAGAGGATATGTGTTATAGGGAATGAAGTTTTCACTGGTTTTCCCACACAACAAGCTACACAACTATTCAATTAGTTTGGAAACTGGGATACGGGTAAGTGGAAAGAGGTTTAGCTGGAGAAAATCAGATCAGAAGAGATGAATGTGAACTAGTCACACTGAAACAGTTTATTTCAAAGCTGCATCATTAAAGCTAAACCAGTTTATTTTCAAAAGCGAACTGAACTCTGAGCTAACTCTATGAAGCGTGAACTTGACTGCAGTTACCAACAAACCCAAAAGAAGAATGAGAAGCTGAGGAAGCCTCTACTGTCCACAATGTAGCACCGCCATTAAAAGAAGTCCTGTAGGAGGATGGTAGGATGTGTTCTCTTCTTTCAGACGAACATGCAACAGTTGAGGGAAGCTCTGAAATTAGACAAATCCCAGCAGGAGAAGCACCGCTGGAACGAATAACAGCAACAATGACAGCAGTCCATGTTTAGTGGACAGTGAATAGAACAGGACTCTCTTTTTTTTTTTATTAGTGGTATTGGCCATGTATACTTGTGTATACATGGAATGTGATTTCTGCATTTAACCCATCCGTGAAATTAGTGAACACACAGTGAGGTGAAGCACACACTAACCCGGAGCTGCCATGCTACAGCGGCGCTCGGGGAGCAGTGAGGGGTTAGGTGCCTTGCTCAAGGGCACTTCAGCCGCTTTCTACTGGTCGGGGGTTCGAACCGGCAACCCTTCAGCCACAAGCCCAAAGCACTAACCAGTAGGCCACGGCTGCCCTCTCCATAGTGTCATTAGTCCCACCTGTGATCTTGTGCCGTCAACATGGAGTGAGAGGAACAACTAGAGCAGGCATGTCAAACATACGGCCCGCGGGCTGGACCCGGCCCGTTGGATGATTTAATCCGGCCCGGCAAACATTTCTGAGTATGTCAAAAAAAAGAAGCGAGTTCTAGCTCATTTCTATCAAAAGTTATGATTTTTTTAAATAAATACAAACCAAATGCTCCCTCGGCCGCTAGAGGGCAGTAAATGTGTAAAAGAGCTCACGTCCAGCATGCGGCACTGACACGAGTTAGTCACAGGAAATAAACATTCGCAACGTGATGTGTCCAGGTAAAAATAAACCGGCAATCTTGCTTCACCATTCACCACAACTAAACAAGTTATCGGTCAACACACCCTTCCCAAAATGGCACTGTCAAAAAAAAGAAAAGTGGACACGGAGTGCAGAGTTTTCCAGGAAAAATTGACTGAGAATTATTTATTCACAGAAGTGAATGCAAAACCAGTGTGCTTGGTATGTAATCAGCAAGTTGCAGTGTTCAAAGAGTTTAATATTAGGCGCCACTATGAGACTCATCATAAAGACAATTATGACCACCTGAAAGGACAAATAAGGAAAGACGAGATAAACAAATTGGACTCAGTCCTTCTTCCTGTTGTCTCTAACTTCACAGTGTCTCTAACTTCACAGAAACAATGAAAACACTCTAATCCAAAGAACTGAGAATAAACAAGATCATTCCACTCCTTCTGAAATATATCCAACATTTTCTCCAGCTTGAAATTCTGCTCCCTTGGTTTTATATTTTGAAACCTCCAACTGACTGATGAGTGAGTGTTTCTGTCAAAGCCTTTCAGTGTCTGGTGTTCATCATCAGCCTCATCAAAGTTAACTGAATACACAGTGAACTGGACATCATACAGAACAAATCCCACAGCAGGCAGGCAGCTAAAACTCAGTGAAACACTGCAGGTGTTGAGTTGTTCTATGGAGAACACAACAGGGAGCTGGAAACAATCTCTCCATGGAGGAACAAGTCCAGTGGAGGCTGCACTTCTCTGAGCAGTCATTAGTGAAATGATGACTCTGCAGAACATTCACATGACAGAAACAACATTTCTGTTCAGTGAAGTCAAGTCTGTGACACACCAGGGCTCATCTGGCCAGCTGTCCTAGAGACTAGAATGTTATTGGAAAACAAGTCTTTCTAATTTCACTTTAGTCTTTCTCTAAACCTCCACAGATGACACATCAAATAAATGTAAACTATCAGAGGATTAGTTTTATTCCAAAAGAAGTAACAGCTGTTATATTATTAGACTGGTGAGAGTCTCCTCTGTGCAGTTAAAGACAATAACCTGATCCATGAGTCCCTCCTCCATCACTATCCACCTCTTTAAAACGTCACAGAGCCTCTCTCCTCCACACGGGATCTGGCAGAGAATAAAAATGGAAACTTTCTACAGTTCACAGACAAAAGAACAAGAGATGCACCTTGTTTCGATGGTTTATTGAATTATTATCCTCACACAACTATGAACTATCATCTGATGTGCCAGTCCTCTACTCTCCATTATAACAGCTCCACCTACAGTACTGGACCACTGGAGAACATGGAGGCAGGTTCATAGTCAGTGTGTCTAAATATTGGAGGCGACGTTCTGCTGGCTAGAATTAAAGGGTGAATGTTCACTGAGAATCTCTAAATACATGGACTTCACTAAAACCATGTGGTGGCAGGTGGGGATGAAACCCTTTCTAGATGAAGAGTCTGCATCAGACTGACTGCACTCAGTCAGACACTAATGCATGCAAACACTAAATAACACCGAAGAGACACCATGACTGTCTGTTCTTTATTTCAATATCTGAATATGTTCATCTGAATATTTAACATAAACATGGTTTTTAATCTCAGCATGAGATGTGTTAAACTGAAGTGTCACATTTAGAGGATGCACAGGACTGAGGTTTGGGGCCTCATTACTTCCTGGAACCTCACATACCAGTCAGAGATGTCCACCACAGTATGTAGAATAGTTGCTACAAATGTGTCAAAATCAATTTCCAGTGAGAAGGAAGAAGACATTATAACTGGCAGCCTTTAAACAACACTGACTCTAAATCTGACCAACACAAAGAAACAACAGACAAACCAAAAGAAAAATATATGAGACAACCCAGTCTGACAGGAGACCTAACTGGACAGAGATGTCAGATCACATGACCTTGATCTTCACCTCAGAATATAGATAGTTAGACAGTAAACACAAGGAAGGAACAAAGTGGAGGATACACACATTTGTGAGAGAGATGCACATGTATGCAGGTGGTATTTTAACTCCTGGAACCAAGTCCGTCCTGTACTTTGAGTATCAATGATATTAAAAGCCTGAGAGACACTGACAACGTCAAAGAAACTTGAAACTGCGGTTCAACTGCTCAACTTCAGACATGAAGAGAAGATGTAGCAGTCAAAAGTCAGGATGGGAGAGACGGAGTCAGATAAAATGTCAAGTGTTTGGTTTCTGCTGGATTCAACTACACATTTGAAGGTTTTATTTCAAATGAGAAACTCTTGACATCATGTGTCAACTCCCAGGGCAATGTGGAGATACTGATAGATTTGTTTTTTCTTTTCTGAAGGGTGAATAAACACATTTACTTCAGATTTCCTCCACAGAGATGATTTTCATAAAGCCTCTGAGCAGACCTTGCAGGATGAAGACAGTAGGAGGGACAGTGAGACAGTTCTTTTGTTACCTCCCCCATATCAGCAAAGTGAGTGAATCTACTTCCAGTCTGAAGAGCGCCATTAATGTTCACATTCAACTGTAAAGGTAGATTGGACTATCTCTACCACTTCACCTTCTCTTTGTTCTTCCTTTCTGTTCACATGTTCTCTCCTCGCGTACAAGGCTGTCCCACAGCACCACACAGGCTAATGCAAAAGTAAATGCAAAATGTTGTGGAACAGTTCACTGTTTACTTTTCTATGAAGCATTGCTCTGTGACACACAACAAGAGGAAAGCAGTGAAAGGAAGAGGAGGAAAAGCCCAGTCTGAACTTCAACAAGTCCTCAGTTCCTCCTGAACAATCTGGATGACTTTACTAGATTTCTGTCTGATAACATTTTAAGATCTTGCTGAAGTTCCTCACCTAAAACTGCCACGAATGAAGGTGTGTACGGTGGTGAAACTGTAGGAACTTGATGATCCATCTGATTTTGTAATTGTGGACCTTTCGCTTCTCAAGTCACAGAGGGGATGTCATTTAATTTTAGTTAATGTCAGCAGAAGCTCCCAGAGTCAGTGAGTGTTTAATATTAAAGACCGATCAAAGGTCACTTCTTCACCTTTCAAACACTATACACTCCTATTTCACAGAGACACACTTCCACTTGATTTACTGACAACATTTGTTCTATTTAGTCTGTCAGCAGGTCAGTTCAGTTATTAAAATAAATTATAATGTTTAACAGGAGTCGGGTTTAATTGTCAGTCCTTCTTAGTGAACTCAGTTTGTTCCTTCTCTCTCTAATGTTTATTTCTGTTTCTACGTCTCAAAATGTTCCTCCTTCACTTTGAGTCATAAAATACCCCTGAGCTTCATTACCTCCTCCAGCTCTACTGACTGTGTCTCATTTGTCACAGCTATTCTGCTGCATTCAGAGTCTTTTGGGAGGAAAAGCAGAAGAAAACATGAAAAATTAGACTGTCACTGGTAATTAGTTTGTGGAGGGTGAGGGGCAATGAGAGACACAGAGTCTGTTTCTCTTTAGGAGACTCTGGAAGTGTTCAATGATTTAATGTGCTTTTGAAACTGGACAAATTCACAATTCCCCTGAGATTTAAACAATTAGTTATCTAATGAACCACAAGAGCACAATGAATATTAGTCATCAGTTACTGTCACCGTCTGAAATGAGACCAAAGATTTGTGATGTTGTTGATGTTTCATTTTATTCTGCTTCCTAAAGAAAAGTCTCATCAGTCAGACTATTAGTGATTTCTACCTTGGCGTACACACTGCATTTAACATTGAAATGAAGCCCTCTGTTCATTCATCTTAACTAACTATAGGTCATTCAGCTTTACTACATGTAGATGAACACCATGGACAGAGACAGAGCAGCTCCACAACTGTTGAAGGTTCCTCAAAGGACCAGTCCCTATGAAGATTTTATATTTCTGACTGGTCTCTCACTCTAAACAGTCATATGATTCTGTAACTGATGTGTTGTGTTGTGTTTAATCTTCAGAGTCTGAGATCTCCACTGTTTCATAGAAACACTAAATCAACCACCAAGAATACGATTCAAATGAATGTTCATCAGATACTTTTGTATCTGGACAAACTGCAGTCAGTTCAGATCAGCAACAGATTATCAGGCACCACCATCCAGGGCTGCATGCTCAACCCACCACTGTGCTACGAGGTCCAGCTCCAACCACGTCATTAAGTTCACTGATGACACAACTGTTGTTGGCCTCACCAGCAACAACAATGAAACACCTCAGAGAGCAAAGGTGCCATACCTGAAGAGATGGTGCAACAACCTCTTCCTAAATGTAGGAAAAACAACGGAAGTTGCTATCAACTTCAGGAGAGCCCCCCAACAACATCAACAACTCTGTAGTCAAGAGGGTCAATACTAAGTTCCTATGTATCACAGAGGACTTCTCCTGGACAGTAAACACTCCAGCACTCACCAAGAGGCCACAGCAAAACCTCTACTTCCTGAAGAACCCCCCCACCCATCATGACAACATTCTACGGAGGCACCAATGAGAGCATTCTGACGAGCAGCATCGATGTCTGATGTGGAGACTGTACAGTTTCTGATAGAAAGACCCTGCAGAGAGGCACAGCAGAGAGGATCATGGGCGTCTATGTCTTGAATCTTGAATATTTGGTGAGATTATTGTGTGTGTGTGCGCAGTAGAGATGGTGAAACCTGAAGGGGGGTCTTCTTCTAATCTCTCTGACACACTTCATTTACACTCTAATTAACTCTAGAGGCTGAAAGGAACTCAGATCCAAATGGAACATTTAGTTAAGCTCATTTAAAGTCATCTGATGGCAAAAGCTCAGGATATTAAAGACCTCACAATGAAACAGTTCAAGTATCATATCATCACATAACTGTCAGTGAAGACGTCACATGTGCTGAACAGATTGATCAGATTGTGTTGTGAGAATCGTTCATGCTTTAAACTGATGGATCATGTATGTGATGAGGTCTAGTGAAACAGAATCTGATGTCTCAGAGGTTACACATGAAATAAATACACTGAAGTAGGAATGCTCGATATTGGCTTTTCTGCCGATTCCGATACTGTCCAACTCTTAATTTCCGATACTGATATCACCAGATACCGATATATGCAGTCTTTTTACACCAAAATTTTTTAGGTAACAAACTCAATATCGGCCGATAATATCATCCCTCCGATATTATCGGACATCCCTACTCATAAGCCTGAACTTTTTTCTGGGGGGTGGGAGCGCAGTTAGTCTGACGAATACGCTAGCAATTTTGCAAACAACTTTTTGGCATTGTGCTAAACAGGGTACAAGATGCCCTACGATCTAAAATACGAATTTTAGAAATGAAAGGTCTGTGAAAATGGAGAGAAGGGCCTTAAGCAGCTTACACAGGGTGAGATACCTCACACCTCTCTCTGGATTTTTCAGAGATGCAACACGGCTCCACCAGTGATCTAAATGACTTAGAAATTAAAGGTCATAATGTTATAAGAACATGTGAAATTCTATCAGGCTAATTAATTTGAGGAATTATTCAATTAACAATCATTTCAATCAGTAGGACAATTTATATAAAAAGCTGTTAAAACAGCTGTTACAGCTGTAACTGATTATAAATAGGGTTAGGGTGAACTGTAGATAATATTGTAATTCTAAATTGCAACATTTCTATCAGTTTTTTGTTCAAATCAAACACACCTCTGAGTAGAATACTGGTTTCTTGTTTCCACTCACGACCATAACACTGCGGGACATGTTTGAGTTCCAGCATAAGTGCTGAAGCATTGCTAATACTAACTTCTCTACTTACAAGATTTTGTGTTATTACTCTGACCGCATTATCATCAAAGAAGTGAACAAGTACATCTGGTTCATGGCGGTCACTACAGGGGACAGCTACTGCAACGTCGTTTTCTCTATAATGCCATTTGTATCATATTTGATACATGAGTTTCTGAGACCTCTATCTCATCAACATCAACAATACTTGCCTTAAAAACCCGTTGTATGTAATCTGATACATGTGTTCTGCCCCCTGCTGGACTATCATGTCACTACAGGCAGCTTAAGTCTTGTTTTGGTCATTTCCAACATGGCCGCCCCCGGTAAACTGACCTCTCGCTTTTTTTAGGAAAATCATTGCTAATTTTTGAGAAGTCACGGAAAGAATAACATCAAAATTCTAAGTAATTTTTTAAAATAAGTAGTTTATTCATTGAAAGAATGCATATTTATTAAGTAACTCATTCTTTATATTACAATTTAATCGTGTTAAAATGTCTGTATCAAATTTGATACAGCAGGTATAAAATGTATTTTTTCTCCAAACTGTCATTTCTCGTTTTTTTTGTAATTTAATCTACGTAATGCTTACTAAAATACAAACACACACTATTTTGATGACTTCATTAACCTAATTAATCACTGAAATGCCATCTTTAAATACATTTTGAGTATTTACAATAACAATTCCTCTGAAATAATGTCTATGCTATATCCCTCTATGGCATGGTGTTGCCCTCAGGCAACGCACCACTTTTTTGGTTACAGTGGCCCTTTAAACTTTATTTCATTTTTAAAAAAATACAATGTCACATGACATGTATCTGTCCAACAAAATCATGAGCAGAAGTGGACTTGGCCTTTGTCCAGGGGGCGGGTCAAGTCTTTCAGGAAGCAAAGCCGCATGGAGCGCTGCACCCACAAGAGGTAAGATAAAAGCTTTTTTTTAACTTATTTTATATGAAATAATTTAATAAACAAAAATGTATGCATGTGCATGAACATATAAATAACCATATTTAGTTGTTTTAATACAAAATTAGTATGTATTTATTTACTAAAACAGACCTTTTTTGTACGTTGCCTGAGGGCAACATTGTGCAGTTAGGTCACTTTGCTAAAGGCAATAATGATAAAGCAGTGCTTCTCAACTCTGGTCTTTGGGACCACATATTCTGCATGTTTGAGTCCTCCCTGCTACAAAATACTGACACAAATAATTAAATTCTTATGAAACAGTGGCAGAATGTTATAACTATATCGATAAGGTGTAGAACAGGTAAAAATGGACCCCACCAGAGTTGAGAACCACTGGAATTTTAGTACCATGATTGTTCATTGAGTGATTGTGACAATAGTGCAGAAAAACTATGCATGTAATAAGAACTTGTATAAACTTACAGGAAATGGATGCGAGAACTTTTTATGGGAGGATTGAGCATGAAGTGAGAGTGACAAGGAGTGGACGCCAGATACTGCACTTGAGCAGAATGAGAATGAATGTGAGATTGATGAGGAGATGACTCCAGAAACAGGTTTGAGAATCATTTAGCAGGTCAAGGGTCAGGGGTCAGTCAGTCAGTGATGTGTACAGTATGCGTATGCAGGAAGGTGCGTGTCTGCTTTATGGATTTGTGTGTGTGTTCATGTGTGTGCGTGCGTGTGTACAGAGGGGGCACGTTATAATGCATTTCAGTATGTGTGTGTGTGTGTGTGTGTGCGTGCATGAATGCGTGTCACTATGTGTTCTTCTGTTTGGGGAAAGGGGTGTCTGTCAAGTGCATGAAATCAGCTATTTTCAAATTGCATCCTTTTCGTTGTTGCTCAAAAGGGGAAGACCTTGATACTGTGCCAGAGCCTGCGATTGAGGAAGAAATGGAGCTTGAGTGTCGTCCAGGCCTACCCCGTTGGAGAAGATCCTACAATGACACTACTACTTACCCAGAATGGCTGGGCAGCCTCCCGAGATTAAGTGATGTCTTTTCCCCCCACCAATACTTCAAATTGTTTTTTTCTGAGGACATCCTTGAAGTTATCACAGAGCAATCAAATCTCTATGCCATTCAATGTGACCCAAACAAGCCTCTCAACCTGAAAATTCCTGAACTGGAGCAGTTCTTCGGAATTGTTTTGTACATGTCCTTGTTTGGATTGCCAGCTACCCGAATGTATTAGAAAAGGGCAACAAGGGTGCCCCAAGTGGCAGACACCATGTCACTTAACAGATGGGAGGCAATTAAAAAGATGATACATTTCAGCAACAATGAGAACCAGCAGCAGGGAAAGGATGATCCGCTGTGCAAAATCCGTCCACTTGTCAGTCATCTTACCACAAAGTTCAGTGAAATCCCTATGGCTGAGAAGCTGGCGGTAGATGAGCAAATGATTCCTTTCAAAGGAAAAAGCAGGCTGAAGGTGTACCTCCCAAGTAAGCCAAAAAAATGGGGGTACAAGATTTTAGTTTTGGCAGGATCAGATGGTGTCCCCCATAATCTGGAAGTATGTACAGGGAAGGTCGTACAGCCGCGTGGCATGCAAGATGTGGGGGCAAGTGGCAATGTTGTCCTCCGTCTGTGCCAACCTGTGCCATGCCACCAGCACTACAAATTATTCTTTGACAACTGGTTCACAGGGGTTCCTCTGGTTCTGGCTTTGGCTGAACAGGGCATTGATTGCACTGACACAATCCGTGCAAACAGGTTGCCTGGAGCCAACCTGAAAACTGACCTTGAGTTGAAGAGGGAAGGGCGTGGTTCCTTTGACCAGCAAGCAGCCACGGTCAGAGAAACTACTCTGCGGGTGGTGTGATGGCATGATAACAGGTCAGTCACCCTTATCAGCAGCTACATGGGATCATCTCCAGTAACAGAGGTCAACCGATGGGACCGCACGAAAAAGGTCTATGTCCGAGTGAAACGCCCTGCTATCGTCGAAGAGTACAACAGAAATATGGGTGGGGTGGATTTACTTGATTCCCTGATCGCTCTGTACCGGTGCAGAATTAGGTCCAAGAAGTGGTACCATCGCATCATGTTCCACATGCTGGACATGACCATAGTGACGGCATGGCTGCTTTACAGGAGAGACTGCGTGAGCTGTGACATGAGGGCCGACGAACAGATGAGACTCTACTCGTTCAAGTCTTACGTAGCTGAATGCCTCTGCAAAAGCGGAAAAAAACTAGAACGGAAGAAAGGTCGCCCCAGTTCCACGGTTTCCATGGAGTTTGAGGCAAAGAAGAAAAGAGTACAAACAGCACCAATCCCTGTCAATGATGTGCGCTTGGATGCCACAGCACATTGGCCGATGATGACCGAAAAAAAAGGAAGATGCAGGCTTCCAGGGTGCAACGGTACACCTAAAGTTGTGTGCAGGAAATGCAATGTTCATTTGTGTTTCACAGCCACCAGCAACTGTTCCCTTCAGTTCCACACAGATAATTGTTCTTGGAAAAAAATGAAGATAAATAACATTCAGACAAACTAAAACAGTTAAAGATACACAAATATACATGTAAACGGTATCAATTTAGATTTTTTTTATAACCGATATGTATGGAAATGAACTTGATAGCACAAAATAAACATTGTTGATATACATCTTGCATAATTTCCCTTTTTTTGTACCATTTTCATTACAAAACTGAACATAGAAAACCTTAATGTTTTACTACCCTTGTTGCGCATTGTTGCCCTGAGGCAACGTACTGATTTCTGGTTTGGGGGGGTCGGGGTGTCAATTTTTTTTTTTGATATGTCATCAGGGACCCACAAGCTCTCAAAAGGTGGGGCAAAACATTTTTTCCCACAAAAAATAAAAAGTCATGCCATAGAGGGATATGATATGTCTATTTTTAGATGTCAAAAAGGCTAGAGGAAGAAGAGAGAACGAGAAAGCACATGGAAAATGTCATCAACATGATAATGGATGGTGATACAAGTGACATAGAGCAGTTGGCAGAAGATGATGAGGATGAGGATGAGGAATGGACTCCTCAGGACAGGCAGGAAAGTTCAGATAGCAGTGATGAGGAAGACAAACAAGAGGAAAGTGTAGCCCAGACAAGCACAGACGAGGTTCCAACAACACAGGACACAATCAGAAAGGAGTCAGTGAAGAGCAATTAAAAAAGGAGAGAATACAGATGGAAAAAAAATAGAATATCAAGCTCCATCTGTTGATTTTGTTGCATGTGTTAATGAAGAGACAGAGGACAGGTATGGCTGGACACCATACATGTATTTTAAACAGTTTGTCACTGATGAAATGTTACAGGAAACTGCAGGGCAAACAAACCTGTACAGTGTGCAAAAACAGGGCAAGTCAGTAAACACAGGTGCCAAAGAGATAGAGCAGGTTCTAGGCATGTACATGCATATGGGGTTAGTGCAGATGTCCAGTGTGAGAGCCTACTGGGAGATGGAGACAAAGCTCCCCACAATTTGTGATGTGATGTCTTGAGATCGATTTCAGAAATTGCTGACACTGTTGCACTTTCAGGACAACTCCACTGTCTCTGACGAGGCAAAGAAAGATAAACTGTGGAAGCTCAGGCCATGGTTACAAAAACTGCGTGAAAATTTTCTTTGTGTACCTCCTAAAGAGTGCCATGCAGTTGATGAAATTATGGTGCCATTCAAGGGAAAGTCTCATTTGCGTGTTTACATTCCTGCAAAACCTCACAAATGGGGTTTCAAGATGTGGGGACGTGCTGGACAAAGTGGCTTCCTTTATGACTTTGATGTCAAGGTGCAGAAAATCCACAGAGAGAAAAGTCTGAAGTTGGTGTTACAGGAGAAGTTGTGCTGAAAATGACATCAACACTTCCAGCAGGAAAAAATCACAAGGTCTTTGCAGACAACTACTTTTCATCAGTTCCCCTGGTGCAACGCCTAAAAGAGAGAGGAATCCACTACATTGGTCCTATCCGGATGAACAGGGTGAAAGACTGCAACATGATGGATGAAAAAGAACTGAAGAAAAGTGGAAGAGGGTCAGTGGACTTCAGAGTGAACCAGGACAGCAACATCATTGTAAGATGGTACGACAACAAAGAAGTGAACCTGATTTCCTCTTTTGTTGGCATTGAACCTGTGGGGAATGTGAAACGCTGGGATCGCAAATCCAAAACTTACATAGTGGTTCCCAGGCCAGCCATTGTTGAAACTTACAACAAGTTCATGGGAGGTGTCGATCTCCTTGATATGCTGTCTGCACTTTACAAGTTCAGCTTCAGATCTCGAAGATGGTACATGTATATCTGGTGGCACACTGTCACAGTTGCAGTCATCAATGCATGGAACCTCTACAGAAGAGACCAGAAGAAGCTTGAGCCCCAGAAGAAACCCATGGCTCTGCGAAGGTTTCAGGCTTTGGTTGGTACGTCTCTCACAAGCGCAGGAAAGGCCAAGTGTGGCAGACCACTATCCTCCCCTGAGGCGACTCCAACTCCACCCCGTAAAAGGCCAGGCTGCACTGTGCCTCTTGATGTAAGAAAGGATGGCACTGACCATTTTCCTACATGGGAAACCCGTCAGAGATGCAAGCACTGCATGGGCAATGACTTTTCATATGTCTACTGTGGGAAGTGTAAGGTGCATCTTTGCCTGAACAAGGACAGAAACTGTTTTTCCGCCTACCACAAAATGAAATAAAAAGGTGTTAAAAGGTGTTGAAAGTGTTATGTGAAAAAGAAAAAAAAAGGAAATGTTCATGTTCTATAATTTCAAAATGTTATTGACCAAACTCTTTTTTTTGGGCTAAAATTAACATTGTTGTAAACAAAAATTTGCAAAAAACGCCCACTGTATCAAATATGATATCTCATAAACAACATGATATAGCAAAAAAAAAAAGACAGTTCAATCGTCCACATGGTCTCGTCCTGTGCTGGCCAGTCCCCTGAAGATGTTGCCAACAGATGGGTCAAGAAGGAAAAAAACATGGTCAGTGTTCAAAAACCCTTCTGTGTGGGCCTTTACTATCAACACATGGGTGGAGTTGATCTTGTTGACCAGTGTCTGGCAATGTACCCCCACAGACGGCGAAACAAGAGGTGGTACATCCGAGTGTTTTTTCATTTTTTGGATGTGACCATTGTAAATGCATGGCGCCTCTACCTGATGTCTGGACTGGAAAAGATGAGACTCCTCCTCTTCAAAGCTTCTGTGGCTCGTGCACTGATAAATAGTGGCACCCTCCAGCATAGCAAAAGAGGAAGACCCAGTGGGACCCCACCCCCCGTGAAGCGGAGAGCAGTGACCAAAGTGCCCCGTGAGGTCAGGTTTGGCAAAGGACATCACTGGCCCCACCTCACCGAGGTGAAAAATGCAAACAGATGCCATGACGCTGCATGCACGCAAAAAACCAAATACATCTGCATGCAATGCTGTGTGCCACTGTGCCCTGGATGCTTTGCAAACTTCCACACGGACTAGGTATGATGAACACAGAAGGTGTTCTTGTTGCCAAAAACCAGTTCTTGTTGCCAAAAACAACATGCTGGTATAACGGCATGGTAATCAGTCCTGCATCCTTTTAGAACTGTGGAGACTCACAATAATACCTCTCCTGTTGGAGATGGTTTGACAAGTTCAGGTGTAAGATTCACAGCTATGAGTTTTATTGTTTTTCTTATTTAAGTCTAAACATTGCGCCTATTCAGAGTTGAAAGTTCCAAAAATTTGTTGAAATGTTTTCAAAGCATAAAAAGAGTTTGTTTGTATATTTAGAATAAAACACACGTTTATGAATTTTAACAATAACTTCACAATGTTTTATATTGAGTTCTCAGGCGCATGTAGTCCACTGTATTGGACATATCTGTATCTCTATGAATAAACCATATTTTTGGAGAAAAAAAAAATAGATTTTTTTTTTCATGCCCTGAGAAGAATAAAAACACTTCAAAACATTTTTTTGACAAAGGCTTTCATAATTCATGCATCAGAGGGTTAAGAACTTCGTCCATGCTGTGGCAAGTGATTTCACCAACATTAAGTGAAAACATACACAGGACATCTTACCCTGGCGTCATGAATTTATTCTCCATCTCCAGTTTCATACAGGTTAATTTTCCAGGACCCGCCCACACCCTACTTATGATTGGCTAGTAATATTAGTTTGGTTAGGAGCGACAGCTGGTTTCCTCTGATTCCATTGGTCAGCAAACTCAACTGACTCCAACCTGACAATAACCCATATCAACAAGTTATAAAAGTTATAAATGTTGTAAAAGCATGCTGCTAGAAACCGTGTCCTGGAAATACAAATACTCCATTCTCCTTTCTCCTGGGTCTTCATCCTGCTCCCACTTTCACCAGTCCACCTCACCAACATGTATTTGTTCAGGACCCAGAAACACAAACAGCTGCTGCATTTAACTGTGACAGCTTTAATATTTAAATTATTCACAAGATTTAAATGAGCACCGTGGACCGTGCTGGTTCCCAGATAAAACTACCATCCAACATGTTCCTTTTAAATCATTCATTATGTGTATTTGTCTATTAAATGTTGTTGTGTAAAGTAGAACAGGAACAACCAGCAGTCTCACTTCACTGCTAGAATGAATCTAATACTTCATCCAGTGATTCACTTTGTCACCAAAGAACAACAGCACATCATTTACTCCACTGATCATGTTTAAGGGCTTAAAGTTTGTATCTCTGACAGTTTAGAGTTCCAGATGTGAAGCACATTAAAACAGAGAACAAAAAGAGATGCTGCCAGACACAAGACTCAGTAGAGGAGGACACACCAAGATACAAGTAACACAGTTAGAGGCTGAAGCCAGTGTGGAAGTGACTCCCACAAAATCACCTTTCACTTTTCCACAAACACTAAAATGAAATCAGTGTGGCTGCTGATTGACAGCTTTAACTGACAGTTGTCTCACTTGTTCTTCTCTCTCCTGAACTTATACCAGGTCTGGGCTTTTGTTGAATGAATAAACTGTGATTACATTTCTACAGAGACACCATACCACTGTGATTGTTGTTTAGCAGTTACAGTAACTAAAGATGTACAATATGATGTCCCATGATATTTCAGTACATTTGTTGTAACAGTGACACGGTATGAAAATGTGTGTCACCATGGAGACTGAAATCATCCTGAAATAAATCAGTAGTTTCATATATTTCATCTGTCTCAGTCATCATTCCCTGAAGATCAAGGTAAATGTTTGGAAGATTCATCCTCTGCTTGTTGACATTCTTCACCTTCCTGCTCTTTTCTCCAAATGATATTTTGTTGGAACTAAATCACATTATTCAAATGGCTTCATAAATATTTATGGGGAGCCATGAGGGAGGCCGGTCCAGGTTTCCTGCCTCCAACTTTCTGCTTGTTGTAATTATACAACTGAACGTGAGAGATACAGAGAGAGAAAGACAGACGAATTGTTTCATTGGCCTACAGCCACATTCATCAACTAAAACATCTGTGTTTCCTGTTTAAACATAAAATGTTCTGCCTCTGCTGCCTCCTGTCTTGTTTTATTGGACAGAATCTGATGTGTTTTTACACTTTGTCCTTCTTGACTTAGAAAATAAGAGTCATTGGAAATCCCACATTTGCCAACACACACATCTGACCTGCACTAAAAGCAACACAGTAGTTCCTTTAATACTGCTGCTACTCTGACAGACACACAAACGTCCAGCCTGCCTATAACAGTGTGAAAGTTGTCATTCAATATTGAATTCATGTCTTCCTGACTAAACTGGTTAGTCCTCAGCGTGTATGTGCATCTTACTGCTCAGCTTATTTCTGTCACAGTCATTTCCAGTCAGTAACCTACATACATAAGAGTACAGCTCTTGGTTTAACTTTTTAGTTCAGTCTATTGTATTTATGCCATTGCAGGAATCTAACCTGTGTTATAAAGGCGCTTTCTACTGGTCGGGGGTTCGAACCGGCAACCCTTCAGCCACAAGCCCAAAGCACTAACCAGTAGGCCACGGCTGCCCCCACAGTAGGCCACGGCTGCCCCCACCAGTAGGCCACGGCTGCCCCCACCAGTAGGCCACGGCTGCCCCCGCCACATTTTCTACTGCAACTAATGTTCACTAAACCCAAGTTCATTTCGCAACTTACCTTGTGGGTCTGTCTCTTTCATTGAGGCTACTTCAGTGTGTGAGCTCTATTCGGACCTAGCCTATTTAATACGTGTACTACTCCAGCATTGGGTTACAGTAACAGCACAACATTCCACACAGTGACAAAAAGCCAACTATAAAAGCCTTATCTAGATGATGTCACAAATGTGACAAACATGTACTAACTGCTGGCTACCATCACATCGGGAACCAGGTTGGAGTCCCTTAAATATATCTTCTATATGCTGTGATTATTCAGGAAGGTTTTATTTTACTAGCTGCCCACATTCTCTGCTTTCTACATAGGTTCAAATGCTTAGCTGCATCTTACTGTACAGTGAAACTGAAATATAAATTCATTCATTCATTCATTTATCTTCTATAAGATTCATCTTGGTAAGGCATTAAGTAATACTGAAGTTTGCTAACTGCTCTTCTACTGTTCATTTTACTAGTGATTTACAGTTAAGACTCATGTTGTTGTTGTCTCACCAAAGCACCAAGTCTATGAGCTAACAAGGGGGCGACTGTGGCTTAGTTGAGCGGGTTGTCCACGAGCCAGAGGGTTAGCGGTTCTATCCCCGGAACATGCCACATGTCGAAGTGTCCTTGAGCAAGCCACTAAGCCCCCAATTGCCCCCAGTGCGAGGCACTGGTGTGTGAATGTGTGCGTGCTTGTGTGAGTAGATGTGTCTCTAACTGTAAAAGCGCTTTGAGTACCAACAGGTAGAAAAGCGCTATATAAAAGCCATTCCATAACAATCATCCTGCTGAAGAAATGTATAACTTGATTTAAATTCAGACTGTAGTGAGTAGACTCAAGTAAATGTGGTGGGATTACAGGTGCCATTAGAGTAAGCTGAGTAAGAACAACTTCAACAACCAACAAACCAACAAAATTATTCAATGATTAGCAGAAAATATTTTCAATGAACAAAGCAACAGAATGAATCCAAATACTAAATCAAAGCATGTTTGCAGAGTGACACGAATCGGGTTTATAATGGTTTCATTTTCATTTCAAGGTCAATGCTTAAGATGAGAATATAACAAGAAATACAAAACCAACATTAACACTCCTACTCTTGTAAACATATATTTGACCTGCTTTGTTTTCTTTAGTCATTCACCTCCTCAAACGCTACCGCAGGTCCTTCATCCCAGCTGCCATCATGCTGTTCAACACCAGCCTGAGTCAATAGTTTTTTTATCCATGAACAAATAAATCTGCTCATTACACTGCTTTCTTTTGCACTAAATCACTAGTTCTCCATTTCATAGTTTAAGTATTTATTTGTAGAGTTTTTTATTCCACTGTACCATAACTGTATATACAGAAGGCCTCTATATTTCTGCACATCTTTTCTCTGTATATTTTTCAGAACATTCTTACTTTTGTATATATTCTTTCAAAATGTGTATTTGGGTAACTCTTTTTTTCTTATTTTAACCATGTCAAGTCGTCGTTGCTGTCTGTACATATATTTGCAAAACTCCATGCTACTGCGACAAGGAAATTTCTCATTCGTGGGATTAATAAAAACATATCTTATCTTATCTTATCTTAAACACTTTCATTCATAACCACAGCCTGTATTAAAGCTCTCAGTTCATTCACTGGTCTCAGCCAAAGAGTCCAACAGAAACTACACGGACTGAAGAAGTAAACATGGTTCTTCTCGTTTGAGCGATGGTCATCTGAAGGGAAAGTGCAGAGATTACTGGTGGTGCTGACAGCTGATCCACTGAGCAGCACCAGAAACTCAAGTCACTTTAGATGGAACTTGACAGTGATGGATTTCTTCACTCTACGTGAACATGGTAGAAAAACTCATGCATGCATCAGCCACAACTTCATGTTTTTATCCACTTGTGTCCAGGTCAGTGTGCATGTATATTGGTGAACATAAGATGAAGTTGAACCATCTATAAATGTGTGTGCCCCAACACTGATCAACAGCACATGCATCCCTGCTGAGACTGGATCATCTGTTCTAAATTTTCCCGAATTGATAGTTACTTCTTAAGAAGTGTGTTAAGTCAGTCGGTTGAAGTCCAGCGAAACCTCTGTGGAGCAAGGCATCAGCAATAGAAAGGAGAAAGATGGTAGTGGAAGAAGTACAGAAACAAGAGGAAGAAGTAAGATGCACTAAGGCAGTGTCGCAGGCTAAGCAGGGTCAATGGGTGAACTGGGACAGTGTGGAGAAAAGGAAGCTGCAGTGGAGAGAGCTTTGGAGCATGGAGGCCAGCAGGATTAGATTTATGATAGGGGCGACTTATGATGTGCTGCCAACTCCCCATAACTTAAAACAGTGGGTAGGTGAGGATGCTGCCTGCCCACTGTGCACTTGTGTATGCACGCTTAGTCATATTCTGACAGGTTGTAAGGTTAGTCTTTCCCAAGGACGTTACACCTGGCGTCACAACCAGGTACTGAAATGTTTAGCAGCTGTAATTGAGGAAAAATGGGTGAATGTAAATTCCATGGGCGTTAACAGAGAGAAAAGATGTATTAAGTTTATACGAGAGGGAGAAAAAGTTAGACCAGCAGGCATCAGGCATAACATGGGACAGCTAAGAGTAGGAGGAGCCTGGGAGATGAGGGCGGACTTAAATGGCCAACTGGTTATTCCAACCGAGAAAGCTAGCACTCCAGATCTGCTGTTGTGGTCTGAGCCAGAGAAAGTAGTCTATTTCATTGAGCTGACTGTCCTGTGGGAAGAGTCGAGGAGGCTAATGAGCGTAAGAGAGCTAAGTATGCAGTGTTAGGAGCAGATGCAGATCAGAATGGATGGAAGGTTTATCTCCGCCCGGTAGAAGTGGGATGCCATGGATTTGTAGCAAAATCGGTGACTGCTCTTCTGATCGACCTAAGTATACGGGGAAAAGCCAGAGGACTGGGGTATGTAACATGTCTCGGGCAGCAGAGAGAGCGAGCGAGTGGCTATAGGTACGTAGGAAGCATGCTAGCTGGGGAGCTAGCCAAAGGTAAGGATGATTGCGTAACGTTAGAGTGCTTGCAAATCATTATAGATGTTGTCGATTGGTTCATGTTTCATTTGTTTGTTTGTTTCGAGTTTCAGCCCGCATCAATGGAGCAATTCCAGGTATATTTGTTTGTTTCGAGTTTCAACCCGCATCAACGGGGCAAACCATGGTTGACTCGTTTGTTTCGTGATTCAGGGGGGTGATTCCAGGACGCTGACTTAACGAAACATCGGTGAAGGGAGGTGCTCACTTGAAAACCGCAAAGACATGCTGCATACTGCTGTGGTTTAGGCAAGGTTTGAGTTAGCGTCTGCTGCTGAGCGGGCCATACAAGCCAGCACCATTTACTTAGCTGATTTAAATTGCAGGTTAATTATCATATCACATGACTGTAGATTTGTTAGGATTTCTAAGCTGGACAGGGCCTCTAAATGGGATTTTGGCACAAAATATTGTTACATCTAATCCTGTGTATTAATGAATGTCAGTCTCATTGGGGCATTAAGAGAAGCTGCTGTCTGAAACACAGTGGGTGAGGAGAACAAACTGAATGTGTCCTGCTTTTCTCTGATGTATTAATACAGGATGATGCAGTTTACAGGTACTGGTCATGACAACACATCAACACATGTCCATAAAAACAAGTCTTATTTCTAATGGATACTCAGTCAGATTGTCTCTGTTGAGAGGTGTCCATCAGTGGAGTTGTTCATGTAAATCTGGAAAGCCTGGACATACTGTAGCTACTGGATGAAGAAGGGATGTAAAATAGATCTATTTCTGTGTCCACATACACACTACTACACTTAAATGTCTCTACACCAGACACTGATGCTTTCCTCTCGAATGACAGCCCATTTCCTCCTCCTACACTCTCCTCCATCTTCTCCATCCAGCATCAAATTTATCTGTCTCCTTGTTGATCTGTTATTCCATCATACATCAGTCTACCTCGTTTCTACATTCACAGCCAGCAGAGCAGTAGAGTCATTACCTACAGGTGGAAAGCAGACGAGAAACAAACTCATCTTTTACACAGTATCAAATATTCCCAGCAGCATGTTACCGTCTTGTAGTTGTACAATAAATTAAACCAGCTACATCTGGCGGCAGTAAAGACATTCAGATAATAAAGAACACTGTAATAGCCTCTTACTCTGCTCACTCCTTATTACAAGAATCTATGAAGCAGCACAAATCAGCTCTGATCCTCGTACCACAGCAGTCAGCCAGGAAGAGCATAGAGCAGCCAGACCAACAGAAAACCCTCAAGTGACCTGTGGGTTTGTACTACATATATTTCTTAGCTCCAACAAGACACTGAGCATCTGGAGAAAAACCATACACTCTGATGACTTGTCTCACTAATACAGCTATATTTCTATTTATATTACAGCTGTTATTAATAATGTGACATTGTGTTCAGTGTACTCATTGTATTTCCCTACAGTGTGCAGAGTTCATATTCCATGCTGATCATGTGGAAGAGTATAACCTGCATGTTAACATCACTGACTCCACTGTCTACATCAGCACTTCACTGGCCTGTCAGGAGAGCAGACTGTCTGCTTCATCAACTGATGGAGCTCAGTGTGTGTTTCTGATGCTGCAGTGTGTCTGCTGGGAAAAGACTGACTGAACCACTAACAGAGTCCATCACACAGATGCTCCACTCACTCTGAATGTCTCAGCAGAGTTAATGTTTGTGTTCAGCAGAAAATGATGAATCCAGTCGCAGTCAACCATGAACTGACTTTATCAACACATATCCAAAATAAACTTCCTACAGATCAGTCATTTCACTGCAGCAAGTAATTCCACTGATGAAAGTGACTGTCACAGTCTGTGTGTTTAAATGATCTTCATTCTCTGGTACACTGACACTTCATGAATTCATGATGCTTCACACCATCAACAGTGGTTATGAGGACAAGTCTGACCAACAAACAAATTCACAAACAAAACCCATGTCTATAACACTGTGACATAAAGAATACACACAAACTAGATGCCGACTGTTGCAGCTCTTCAGCATTAGCATAAGAATTAGTCATGTCTTACCTTCATTTCATATGCACATAAACCCCTCAACCTTTGCCAATCAGCAGCGATATTAAGTAAAAGTCTATTTTCTGTCACTGGTGTGCCATAGCAGTGCATTCATGTGTAAAGAGAAAAGTTTCAGTGGCAGTTCTTCAGTTAGCTTTCCCAGTCAGAACTCATGGTGTTAGTGAAGCTGACTGGTTCACATTGTTTTGAGGCTGTGAGGTTTTATGTGGTTAAAATATCTAAAGTAGTACTAAAATAGATGGGTGTAGTATACTGGTCTGAAAGTGGAGTACCTTGTTCTAAAGAACTCAAGCTTCACTACAGAGATCTATAAAGTAACACTCTCCTGCACCATGAGGTCTAATCCACTGAGGAGCTTTCTGCAGCAGACAAATGGAAACTAATCCATCTGGTAGTGAGAGAGGAGAGAGCTGTAAAACTGATGAACTGTGACAGAGAACTGAACTGACCCTCTTTGTCCACTACAATAAATCCACTCTGCAGCAGGAAAAGCTTCATTCAACACAACAAGCATGTTTCAATCAATGGACACAAACAAGTTATCCTCCACTCTATGATCTTTGTTTACCTGATCATATTTGCACTGCAAATTATTTGGTTCTTACCAAGAAAAAAAACCTTAGATTTAGAAGAGTTAGATAATTTGTCTTGTTTTAAGAGTTAATTTCTTATTTTAAGTGTTCAACTTTACACTATAATCTTATATCAAGCAAAAATCATCTTTTTTGTCTCAACTAGGCAGGGAATCTTAAAATTAGGTAAATAACTCTTAAAACAAGATATATTACGTCTCTCCCCCAAAGTCTCATCAAAATAAATCTTGTTTTAAGATTCAGTAACAAACTCAACTTGCTTGATTCAAGAGTGACAAAACAAACTGAGAGTGACGGTTACCGTTTTCAATTGTCTTCCACTGGGGTACTTGCTTAGCAAGCTAGCTGGTGTTGGCTCATGCTAACGAACTCTGTTTGGCTGTGTGGTTTTGCTCGGTAGCCTAGCACTTGTTAATTGCTCGGGAGCGGATCAACTCAGAATGGATATTTTTGACGATGCTACTCTGTCGGTCTTGGAGGGTAAGTCACAAATAAAGTTTATATTCTATGTAGGGCTGCGTGGTATGCACGGGATATGCGGTAGACGGTAGAGATTTGTGCTCTACGGTCCTACCGTGCACCCCGCTGCAAGCACAGAGACAGCGGAGCAGGAGGAGCTCGTTAGAAAAACGGTACGTCCGTGATCCATTTAGCTATTTAGCAGAAACAATTCCATTATAATTTTTGTACATACTTTTATACGGTGATTTATACTTCATAGCACAGAATATTAAATAAACAGTTTAGAAATGTACGACGGAGTATTAGGGCCACACATGAAGAAAAAAAATATTTTGTCATGACGAGATTAAACTCGACATGTCGAGAATAAAGTTGAAATATCATGTCGACTTTAATCTCGACATGTCGACTTTAAACTCGACAAACTTTTCTTCATGTGTGGCCCTAATACTCCGTTGTACAAATGCGTTGGAGCTCTGAGGGACAAATGGCACCTCTTTATGTTGCTTGGTACTGTAGTTTGGCATTGCCTTATCTAAAGATATTAATTTGTCATATACAGCTGCCAGTGTTGATGAGGAGGCTTTGAAAGGCCTTAGTCGAGATGACCTGAAGGATCTTTTTCCTGGCCCTGGAAATTTTCTCAGAAGAAAGAAACTTTGGGAATTCATCAATCAAAATGTAAACACAAATTGGACTAAGTAATAATTATTGAAATTAAGTTGTACCATATTTTTGATTGTCCTAATGCATTTTGTTTTCATCCTACATGATTCTAATAGTGTGAAAATTCCACGGGCCAGGTATATGTATTGATATTTACACCACATTCAGACCATTCTGTTCATCTTTCTATTCTTTAGTGGACTTCAAACTTGCCCTTTTCAATGCACTCCGATCCCTCTTCCCCTCACCAACTTCACCACCAAAGAAGCTTGGAAGTAGCTGTGAGGCACTTCTTCATATCCTGAAGGTAAGAAAATGATAAGGGGAAAACAGAAGTGCCTCAAGTGTCCCTCAAATGGTGTTCCCAGAAAGGAATACCAAAACCTTTTTTGCGAAACCTTTAATTCATTCATTTACGTATTCATTCATTCATGAAACAATAAAAATATACCACTTTGCATCAGCTTGTGTCAGGTATTAATCCATCCTAAATACGTTCCCCCCTGCCCCATTGTAAAGTAACTCCTGTTTATTTCTTACTGATAATAATGAGTGAATTTTTAAACGTGATTTTAATTTAAGAGTGCTCAAGGCATTGATTGCAAGCTGATAATTTAATCTGAAAATGATCATACACTTTCAATACATTTTATGTCTTCTCACTCTCTACACATTGTTCTTTTTTTCTGTTCCAGTCAGGCGAAGACCCCGCCCTGTACCTGGAGAAGCGTCCTCTCTCCTGCCCAGTTCTGCTTTTTGATGGATCAACCACCATCGTGGCTGTTGGTAATGTGCCTGTGACCACCCTCCCACAGGAAGACTTCTCAGAGGGGATGTTGGTTTTAACATACCCTAAATGTGTTGCAACACTCCTCTCTGTTATTCAAACAGAGGTAATTGGTGACACAATCCATGATCAGGATGCCACTAGTGCAAGAAAGCAATGGCTGATTGGAAATCTTTCATTGAGAAGTAGGTGAATGTTAAGCAGTATTTTGACATTGTCAAAATTTGTCAGTTGCTCATGTTATTGTTAGCTGTGCCACAAGTTTGTTGCAGTGACACCTAGTTATTTGCTTAAAGGGGTCCCAGTAGATCTTGAGTCTAAGTTTTACCTAATTGAAGCCTGTATTTCAGGATATGTTCATGGAAAAATGCTGCTACATAAGGTCTGAGAATTATTTTTTTCTTCTTTGTGGAATGTGAAAAAATTATATTCAGATGTCACTGCTCATGATGTTGACTGTTAAATAAATGATGAATGGTTTTATAAGTCATTCCGGTTGTTATTTCTGTAAGATGTAAATTCTAAAAATAAGGACAGTGTTTAGGTTTTAAGGTTTAGTTTTAAGATGAAGTCAGCCTTGTTTCAAGATAAACCTGCTTGGATTAAGACAGCTTAGTCATTCTTCACTAATACTATAGCATTTTTTCTCTAAATTTAATATTTTTCTTAACTAATCTTAAGCTTAATTTGCTAAAAGTAAGAAAAAAATGTGATTGTAATTGCTTATATTTAGTATATTTCAGTTATTTTGAGGCTGTAAAAGATACTTTTTTTAAGTAATCTCATTTTAAAACCAGCATTTTATGCTTATGTTTAGCACATTTCACTTATTTTGAGGCTGCAAAAAGTTACTTTTTAAGTAATCTCATCTTAAAACCAGCATGTGTGGCTTATTTTAAGCCTTGCAAATACCTCCGTAGACATGCTTATTTCTAGATTTAACAATCTCGATTTAAGAAATCTTGTCAAGTTAAATTATCTTGCTGCATGGACAGATAATTTCACTTGTTTTGAGTACCTTTTACCTCAGATTTAGTGTTTTTATCTTGTTTTTAGACCCCCCTCTTTTGCAGTGTGTGTAGTGAGGTTTGATAAGGAACATAAATAAATATTTTCTGTTTATCTTTATTTTACTGTTTCATTCATTTCAGTTCCAGGATTACAGGACATTGGAATGTACTCATGTTAAATCATCACTCACTCAAACACACTATGTCTTCTATTTCAGACTTAATTTTCAACAGATACTTACATAGTGTAGAAAACTTGTGACATATAATAGCCTCATAGATGATGAAGCTGGAAACAATAGAACTATCTATTTATATAAAATATATAAAAACTATGTAATAGATATGGACAGGCAGTGATATTTGGAAGGAGGATGAAATCGTTTAGAAGAATATTGGACTGAGAAGTCTATTTCCTTCCATTTCCTCTCTATATTCTAACTTCCTCATGGACCATTGAACCTTTGTAATAACCAACACTGGAGGTATCATCATGGTTAACAGCTGCAGCTGGTGGGACAGTATTTCATATTTTTACCAACACTTTTACCACATGATAGAAGAGACCAGAGATCAACACTGAACTGAGACAGAGATGCTCTCTATTCTCAGCTTTAATCAGGTCCACCAGTATAACACAGAGTAGTCTGTGATTGTTGCTGAGCACCTCCCAGTAAAGACAGCAGCTCAATGAACATTACAGCTCTGTTGAATCGTCCGCCATAAACCAGAGTTTTTAGAATTGTTAATCATTTAAGGATCTTTTCCAAGAAGTTCAATGTTATAAAAAAGAGAGAGATGCTTTCCAGTTGTACAATCCTGCTGTGAACTCAACAGAGGAAACTGCATATAAAGAGGTCTGATCAGCTGCTACAGAAAGACATGGCTCATATTTACTCTGGGTGCTCATTCTGTTCTCAGCTTCATTATTCAGCTCCTGAACTGCAGAACAAGTCCTGAGTTAGCACAACGTTCAGAGTCAATCAATACAAAGACTGAGCTGGAGGATTAGTTAAGGCGTGCCAAATGTAAAGGGAGGGTTTTCCATTTAACATCATTAAAATGTCTTCATCTCTCTGTTAAACCTCCTCCCGCCTTTCTGTACCATCTCTACTTCTCACAGGAGATTAGCAGATGATTAAAACAAACTAGGTATAGCTGACTGTGAAAGGTCTGGCTTTCTTTTTTATCACCATGTCTCAAGAGCCACATCTGAAAACAGTCAAGGACTAGAGTTTCCTCAGAAAAATGATATATATTAGAGATGCACCGGTCAATCGGCCGCCGATTAAAAACGCCGGTTTTCTATCCAATCGGCCCAATCGGTCACCGGCCGATCACTGTCGTAATTTCCGGTTTTTGGCCGGTCACGCTGACACGCATGCGCAGCAGCTCAACGCGGACAGATCAAAACTGAACCAAAGCAGCCGAAAAGATGTCGTTGATCTGGACATATTTTACCGTGTGCCAGGACGAACCGAAACAGGCTATTTGTAATGGTTGTAAGTCTAAAGCACATGTGTCAATCGCAAGGCCCGCGGGCCAAGTGTGGCCCGCCATATCATTTTATGTGGCCCGCGAGAGCTTAAAAAGAGTGCTTTGACCAAAAACTACATTTCCCATAATAATGCCTGTCGACTATGATTACCGCCAAGTGACGGCGCAGCGCCACTACCTCATACAGTCTATGGCCACTACACGGCAGTGTTTCCATGTCAATGTCAAGGAGTTTAATTGAAGGTGAATGAATTATCCCAAAATGTCCAAGAAGAGGAAAGTTGATGCAGACGGGAGACTATTTCAAGAACGATGGGAAGGCGAGTACTTGTTTGTGCTTCAGGGTGAAAAACCGGTGTGTCTTTTGTGTCACGAGGCGGTGTCGGTTATCAAGGAATACAACCTACGTCGGCATTTTGACACGAAACACGGAGCTAAGTACGGCAAAACAAGAACTTTCTCAAGAATTAAAAGGCAAACTGCAGTTGCAGCAGAGTCTGTTCACGAAAGCCACTGCCAAAAACAATGCAGCATTGAAAGCTAGCTTTATTGTGGCTGAAGAAATCGCCAAAGCTTCCAAGTCCTTTTCGGAAGGAGCGTTTCTGAAGGAGTGCATGCTGAAGGTCTGTGAGCAGGTGTGTCCCGACCAGTTACAGATTTTTAAAAATATCAGTTTGTCAAGAAACACCATCGCGGACCGAGTTAAGGAACTATCAGAAAATCTTGCAACACAGCTGGCCGAGGAGCTAGCAGCTACACTGCCTTTTCATTAGCTGTTGATGAAAGCAATGATAACACGGATACAGCACAGTTATCAATTTTTATTAGAGGCGTGATATCGGATCTCTCTGTCACTGAGGAGCTGTTGGATGTAGCTGCAATGCATGGGACCACGACCGGACAGGACATTTATGATGCGGTGGAGAAGTCTGTAAGTAAAAATGCATTACCATGGGAAAACTTGGTGGGATTAACTACAGACGGAGCACCGGCAATGTGTGGAAGAAAAGGGGGCTTGGTTGGACTAATGAAGAGCAAAATGCAAAAAATGAACTGTCACACGCCTCTGATAGCGTATCATTGCATTATCCATCAGGAAACTTTGTGTGGGAAGGTGCTGGGGATGGATGACATACTGACCACAGTCACAAAAGCAGTGAACTTCATACGTGCGCGAGGTCTGAATCACCGACAGTTCCAGCTGTTTTTGCAGGAGATGGGCTCGGAGCACGGGGATGTGCCGTATCACACAGAAGTGCGGTGGCTGAGTAGGAGCAAAGTCTTAAAGCGATTTTTTGAGCTCAGGGAGGACATTGCTCTTTTTATGGAGAGTAAAGGAAAGCCCTTGTCTGAACTGTCGGATCCGAAGTGGCTGTGCGACTTCGCCGTGTTGTGTGACATAACCGAGCATCTCGCCCAACTGAATCAGAAGCTGCAGGGACGCAAACAAGTCATCACGCAGATGTCCGACACGATCACAGCTTTCCAGCGTAAACTGGATCTATGGGTGTTGCAAGTGAAAGAGGATAATCTTGCCCACTTTCATGTTTGTCAGAGCATGTCTGCCTCATTTCCCGAGACTTTTTCATGTGCCCAGTTGGCTACCAAACTGAGCCGGTTACAGACCGAGTTTGAACGGCGCTTCTCTGACTTCAGAGCACAGCAGTCTGACTTTGAAATGTTTGCCAATTCTTTCACCACTGACGTCTGCACTGCACCCCACCATCTTCAGATGGAGTTAATTGAGCTCCAGAGTGACAGTGGCCTGAGATCGAAGTTTCAGGATGCAACAATCCAGGACTTTTACCGTCTGCTGCCCCCTGCTTCGATGCCACAGCTTCGACTTCATGCTGCCCGTGTTCTGTCCATGTTTGGGAGCACCTATCTCTGTGAACAGATGTTTTCGATAATGAATCTGAACAAAAACAAGTACAGATCACGCATCACTGATGACAACCTCCATGCTGTTCTGCGGATTGCCTCAGCACAGGACTTAAAACCAGACATTGACACGCTGGTAACCGGAAAACGGTCTCAGACATCTGGTCAGAAAACACGCAGGTAAGCATTCATTAAAAACATCATTAGAATATAAGTAAATGTAACTCAACCAAGAAGAAGAATAGTTAAGATCTGTGTGCAATTTATTAATTATTAGGGATGAGCGAGTACAGCATTATCTGTATCTGTATCTGTATCTGTTAACCATATGAATTATCTGTATCTGTATCTGTACTCGGAGTGGGCGGGGCCTAACCCGGAAGTGGGCGGGGTTTAACCCGGAAGTGGGTCTGGTTGTCTTGAAATGAGCGAGGTTTTAACTGGTATGTTATTTTAAGCATGCAATTGATATGGGCTGATCAGAAATAGTTATTTATTGCTGATTAGAAAACTGTTTACAGGACAGCATCAGCATTGAGCTTCAGAGATCAATGGTTTTGATCACGATAGCAAACGAACTATTTACAGAACAAGTTTTGCAACAATGCGGTTGCAATTATCAAGTAAAATGTAATGAACAAGAGTTTTCATGCTCAACAATAACTTTCTTATTTTAACTTTAATTTTTTTTATGATCAGTGTGATCTTTTTTTATATATATATATATTTTTGTTTTTTTTTGTTTTTATTTTTTCCCACACCAGGTGTGTGTGTGTGTGTGTGTGTGTGTGTGTGTGTGTGTGTGTAGCTTGATTTCCAATATTTATACCACTACTAGCTTTGTTTTTTCACGAAATACAGCAAGAAAGTGTTAGAGCCAGGCAGCCAGATGACGGTTAAAAAAAGAAAAAGAAAAAAAAAATCTCCGACAGGCAGAGACGCAACGCGAGTCGGCACCACGTCTGAACGAAGTACCAGAACTCTACTAGTTCATAAGTAAGTACCAACCTAAGTAATATAACCTGAAGCTGAAGAAAGAAACCCTAAACATTAACGGAAAACGTCCCGCGAATCCGAGTGACTGAGGGAGAGACAGAGAGCTGTTCTGTGTGTGAGTGATCAGAGCGGACACAACACATCTGCGAGTGTGTAGGGGAGGGGCTGTAGTCTATCACAGAACGCAGACACAGTCAGCTACCCAATGAGGATTTTTATTTAATCCGAGCACAGATATTGACTCGTATTACTCGTATAATACTCGTACTCGGCAAAAGTGCTTTATCCGTACCGGATACTCGTTTCAGCCGAGTATCCGGCTCAACTCTATTAATTATCCTTGTATTTTGTGTTATTTTCAGAACATGAACAAAGGATGGTAGAGAGGGGATCCACTTGTGTTCAAGGACAGTCAGCATCTCCTCTTCAAAAACCTAAAAACTTGACCAATATAGTAGTGAACTGAGTCAACTTTTATTTTGTTTCAGGTTTAATGTGTGTATGCAGACAAATAATTGTAATCAAACTGACCTAACACCACATTAAAACTCCTAATGCCCGGCGTCTGGCTTGGCCTGATATTTCCTCTGTGGATCACAGCACTGAGCAAAGATTGGAGCCATTAGTCTCACACATGGTTTTTGTTATATTTAGCTCATTACATATTTTTTCTGTGTAGCTTCTGCTGCAATTATTTAGTATTTGCAGGTTTAATGTGTGTATGCAGACAAATTATTATAATCAAACTACTTGTTGGATGCAAGGCTATGTGCAGCCTTTTTTGAATGCAACATGTCATACACTTACAGTTGTTGATTTTACAACAGCCCATTTTAATGGGTATTTATTGTGTTATTTTTCTGAGTTATGAATATGTTAATTTCTCTTAATTCACTTGGATATTCACCCTGATATTTGATCCATGATTGAAGGAGTTATGTGGGTTTCATATGCTGACAAATTATAAGGATATATGTTATAACAGAGTAACAAGCAAACATTTTTTTCAATGTAACTGTAATACTTGTGACTTGAATAAGTAATAAATTCAGAGTTATTTACCATGAAGGAGTAGTTACATTTTTTTTACATTATTTTACATTTATAAGTTACATCTGGCCCTTTGAGGACAGCCATTATGCTGATGTGGCCCTCTGTGAAAATGAGTTTGACACCCCTGGTCTAAAGTAAGCCGTGGAGGATCAACGCCTAAGATGTTTGGAACAACGAACTTAATACGCCACTTGGAAAAGAAGCACCCGGGCTTGTTTAGCAAGTATAAAGAAGACACGGAGATGTCAAGAGAGGTCAAATGCAAATGTTAAAAATATGTTATGAGAACCAGTTTCAATTGACAAGAACATATAATGCACTTCATTTTATCCTAGGCCTATATGAAATCCTGCACTTTTATTTTGAAATGTGAAAAGAAATCAAAGGCCTGTGATGTATTTACTTAGAGAACCAGTTTTCAAGTACGTATGGTGCACTTTATCTTTTGTTTGTATTAATATTTTAGTTTTTTCCTATATTATTTGAACTGACTGTTTGAATGTAAGTTAAGTGATTGACCTGTAAACTGGACTGAATGTTATGCTCAGTGTTCAAAATAAATCTGCTCAGGGGGCACTGTTGAAACTCACTATTTCTTATTTTTGATGTTTTATTCTCAAGCCAAGCAAATATGGTGTCTATTGTATGATTATAATGATTTCTTAGATAGAAAATCGGTATCGTAAAAAACGGTTTTGACAGGTCAGACCCCCTCTAAAACCGGAAATCGGTATCGGCCAAGAATTTTGCAATCGGTGCATCTCTAATATATATTTGCTGATTGTTCACTTTGAATGTCTGTGGTAAACTTTGTTTTATTCGCTGTATCTCATCATTATCTCATTTACAGCTGCAGACCACAGCTGTTTTCAGATTAAAAGCTGTAAAAAGCTACCCAGCTGCTGAACATTTTATCAGATAGATTGAGTTCTACAGTTGCTTCAGTGAGGAACAACAAGTATGTGTTGTCAGATAGAGGTTCAGAGAAGTGGATCATGTGCAGCTGTCTTCTCCACAGATAAACACAATCTGAACTCTGAGAGTAGAACAACAACAGAGGTTAAACAGTGTTTACTACGGTTTAGTGTGACTGCAGAGAAAATCAGTCTCGTCTTTTAATTTCCAGGACAGAGCTCCAACTGAGAATAAGAATCTGGAAAACAGCAGGGAGGAACTAATGACTACTACATTTTCTACTGTTATTGTTTGATATCTTAAAGTGTTGAGGCATTGCTTGTTTTCTCTTTTAACTTCTAACAATGAACCAGTTTTTCTCCAGTAATTCCTGGAGTCAGCTCAGTGTCATTAAAGCTTCTCAGTGATAACCAGTTAGAAAACAACCCGAAGTACAAATACTTTACTTAAGTAGATTTTTCAGTATCTGTACTCTACTTGAGTAATTCTTTTTCTGACGATCTTTTACTTTTACTCCCTACTTTTGTACACAAATATTGTACTTTCACTTCTTACATTGGGAAAAACAGGCCCATTACTTTTTTAACCTCCACGGATGACATTACGTAAAAGATGTGACATGACCAGACATGACTAGAGCACTGGACTACAGAAAGAAAGTCGAAGAAGAAGAGGGGCAGTTAAATATGGGAAGGTGTCAAGTGTGTGTGTGGAGTCAAAGAGACGCAGCAAGGAGGAGGGAAGTCAGCCGGGGTGTAGTTACATTCCCCATCCATGGACTTATCTTAAAGAACTGTTCAGTGTTGTCAGCTCCAAGAAAGGTTCATGGCGAATGCGTTGTATCTTGTGCCAACCTAAGTCGAACCTAATTTTTTTTGGAAGCCAGTGTACATCCTTAACAATGCTATGAGAACACATTGTTTTGATAGTATATTGCTAACACTAGCTAGCTTTCGGTCTAAAAAACATCAAAAGAGATACAAAAACCTCCCTGCATCTACCTTGAAGTAAGTTCATTAGTACCACTACAGATTGCTGGACAGCACACAGACGAAGTTTCCTCTGAGTCACAGCTCACTGGATGGAGCCTGTAACAATGGGCAGATGCTCTGCTGCATTAGCGTGTAAACAGCTCAAAGGATCACACACATTTTCCACACTTGCTGGTAGGGATGGGAAAAAACAAAACAAAAAATGATGGATTACGATTCTATCTTGAACAATTCTGTCTCGATTCCAATAAGTTCTCGATTCAAATAAGTTCATAATCTGAATTTTTCGGAATCGCAATATTCGCGATAACATGGCTGCAATGGCTCATACGACCTGCACTGACTTCTATAAAACCGGTCGTATGGCAGCATTTTGGATTCTATGAGGTTGGAGGCAAGATGGACAAGACACCGTTTGTAAGGTCTGTGGAATTCAAATCAAATACTTCAGAAATACAACGAATTTGCGAAGCCACATTTTGCAATACCATCCAAAGTTGACAGAAAAAAGGGGACCGGTTCCTGATGCCAGCCAGGGGACAATTGATCAGGCAGTACACTGCCCTGGGTGTCAAGTGCATCAACGCCGTACGACCAAACCGCACCGATGGAGCTTCCTTAATGGCAGACAAAGACCTGATGAAGAAGGGGCGTGGGTCCTGATTACAGGGCCGCTGAGGGGGTTATTGCAGTAAAATGATTCAATAACAAATGTGTCAACCTACTAAGTAATGACTGTGGGATCATGCCTTTTTCAACAGTGAAACGGTGGAGCAAAGAATCCAGCACAAAGATTGCCGTGTTCATCTCTCATCACTGCCTATAATGAGCATATTGGAGAAATCCATCTGACTGACATGCTTATACAGCTGTACAAAACCCCAGCCAAATCAAGGAGATGGTAGATTCCCCTGTTCGGACACATCTGCATCACAAATTCCTGGCTGGCCTACAAAAGGGACAATGGCCTCCTGAACGAGAAGCCAATGTCGTTTGCACGGCAGCCTGGCAGCCGCCCACAGCTTGAACCAGTTCAATAAGACAGCATCCAAAGTTGGCCGACCATCATCCAGCTGTCCAGCACCAGAGACCCTCACGACCAAAACCACAACCAGCTCTGCACTACAACAACATGGGACACTGGACTGCAACCTTTGTCCAAAGGGAGTGTCTAGGTGGAAATGTAGCAAATACAATGTTTTTCTGTGTTTGAAAGCAAGCCAAAAATGTTTTGCAGTGTATCACCATACACAGCAAATTTCTGGAGGTCAAAAATCGGGAGTTAAACAAAAAAGTTAACAACAGTTTGTGTTTAGGGTAACTTTTGGTGGTGTAATATTCCAGTGTTAATTTATTGGGTGTTGAGGAGCCTGATTCAACAAAACACCTGAGTTCAGCTTTGTTGCCACGCTCCGCTCATCAGTTTTTCACTTGGACTTCACCGTGCCAGGTAAAAGGGTGATTTTACTTCTTACTTCTAATATTGCTATACTTACTTCACTATACGTTTACTTCTAATGTTATATTAGGCTGTGCAGGACTTTAAGATGATAATAGGACGTATAATAACGGTAGGCCTACATTTGTATATTTTGTCAGACTGTGATGGCCAAACTTGCTAGCAACTAATGTTAGCTGCTGAAATTTGCCACAAACCTGTTGGGACTAGTGATGCAGTATAAAAGAGCCATCTTACGCCTCAAACTTACGTTATATTACACTTCTAACAGTATATAACGGCACATTGTCATGTTTAGTCGAAGATTTTTGCGAGGCCAAATTCGCTAGCTAGCCAGCAGCTTAAGTTAAAATGTTACCTGTCATTACCATAGACTGTAAAAAAATAGGTCATTACTGATATTTCTTTGTGTGTTTATGTCAACATTAACTGTTAGCCTACGCTGTTTCTTGTCATATCAACGTATACTGAACAGTATACTGCTGTTTCCTTAGTTGACCCCCAGCATGGCTAGGACCGTAGCTGACTGCTCACACCCAACAGAGTTTGCGGACTACTCCAACCTGATGGAATTTGTGACACTCACAGCTTGTGGTAGGAAGGCTTATAGTAAATGTTTATTATGAAATAGAAAATGGCTCTCTCATCTAGTGGGGCAAGTTGCGATTTAAGTAAACTAAACCTTGGTGTTCTTTGGTGTAAAGCGATCTTTTGGAATGAAAACATGCTAGTTCTTAATCTTCCTTGGCACCCTACTGTATATGGCAATTTTGTGTTTGTTAATTTATGGTTGTATGTGCCCTGTAACCTCAAATGTCTTATGGATGTGATTCACATTTGTATGTTGTGTCAGAGGGTTGTATTTTTTAATGTATCAACATTGCTGGCTTAATATAAGCTATATGGAATTTTTGTACATGTCTACCTCATGTTAATTCATTAATGCTTTTATTATATTAGAGCTCGACTGATATTATCGGCCGGCCGATATTAGGCATTTTCCAAACCATCGGTATTGGCATTTATAATGGCCGATAAATGAATATTTCAATAAAAACGAAACCATGTCATGAGTGTTGGCGTTGTATAGTTTGTCCACCAGAGGGCACTCTACACCGTCCCTGTTGGCAACAATCGTGTATAACGCTCCACACATCCTGCAACCTGCTGATCGAGGTCGGGCACAGAGAACCAGTTATCCGAGTATCGATGAAGCGTGCTCATGGTGAGTTGGTCACAAGACCAGTGGCAGCTTTCAAATAGGGCCCAGCTAGCAATTAGAATCGCTTCCATAAAACCTGCGGCACTGTCGGCTGAGTCGCAACTTCGGCTGAGTTGTGGCAACCACAGTTATGCCAAGTCATTTTGCCACCTGCAGGTGGCAGGCATTCTACCCCCATGATTCTACCGCACATAGATCTAACTTTGTTAATTTTTGTCTCGTCTACCAATGGTGGGTTACACAAACAAAATGCCGGCCAAAATATTTTTCTACTGGCCAACACCATTTTTAAAATGTAACTGTCGGATTTTTATTATTATTATAATCCTGTGTTTATATGAGTTGGGATGGGTAGCCTACATGTGCAACGTCTTGTTAGCAACATAAGTCTGCATCTGCAATTCATTTTACTGGCCAATTCAATTTTTAAACACGGGGCGCTCGGCTCAGACCCTTTTACCAGTAGCCTATATGGGGTGCTCGGCTTAGACACTTTTTACCAGCACCGCGCGGATTTCAACGGTAATGGCACAGCTCGTGGAGTGACGTGTTTACAACTTGGTTGATAAAACTCAACGCCTGACTAGAATCATCCCTTTTCGATCCTGCGTGAAGTGGTGAACTTGAGGTAAGTCTTGTGTTCCATTTCCTTAAAAAGCAGTTTCAGTCGAGTTCCTTTAATACTAATTCTACTCATTTCGAACTGATGCTGATTAAATGGTACCATTTTATAATATCGATCCGTTTAAACTTTGTTCTGTGTACGTTAACTAACGTTAACATTATTAGTTCCTTCCACATGTCCTTCCCTCCAGATGAAACGAAAAGAAAGAATTATGAACTCAAATTCAATTAAGAATTAGAATTTAAATCTGACAACAACAGATTCTTTATCATGTCTAAGTAATGTAGTCTAAGTTTGGGGTAATTTATTAAAAAGTGCCACCGACTTTTATGGCGCGAACGAAGCTAGCTAACATTAACACTATTTAGCACAAGATAGCTTCTAGCTAACATAGACTAGCTGGGCTGTTAGCTCATGGTTTCATAGGCTAGACGCCATCAGTACCTTTGCTTTTGATATTCAGTACAACTTGTTGATTTTTTTCCACATATGCTGTGAATGCAGGAGTTTAGGGACTGTATGAAATTATCGGTAGGGGGCGGCTGTGGCTCCATAGGTAGAGCGGGTTGTCCACGAACTACGGTTCGTGCCACATGTCGAAGTGTCCTTGCATACCTGCAAACTTGTCGCTTTTCGGCGACAATCACCGGTTTCTTGGTGAATTGTAGGATAGGAAATTCATTCCATAAATTGGGTTATTCACATGAATCGCGTAGAACCGGAGATTTATTTTCGTTGGGGGGGGGGGGGGGGGGGTTCTGGGGCAGCGGCTGCGGCTGCCCTTCATCTGCGTGCCAGGCCAGAATTGTGAAAACATTGAATCATTCTTCGATTGACATTTCTCTGGGCCAATCGGAATCTTAGCACTTGCTTCAGCATCTTGACGCACAGCTTGCCAACTGAGCTCGCCTCGAGACGCCTGGCTGCTGCGCGAGTCTGCTTGATTCAATTAACGTTAGCTACCGCTTTTTATGTGATGTAATTTACTATAACATTGTATTTTTAGGACAGAGTCAACGCCGAGTACTGCAGGAAGACCTTGCATAAAGTTAGCCTATGCTTCGAGCTAAATGGCTAATTTTAGCTAGCAAGACAAGCGGAGGTTGTAACCTCAACTTTAGTAACTTTAGCTCGGCTTATTGTTAGCCGGGTACTCGCTGAATGACTTCTGGTCGTTTTCGCATATTATATTTTTATTTGTATTTATGTACACAGGTGTTTGTGTGTATATGGGATGTCACCATAATGTTGAAAACCTTGTGGTGAAAAGCGTTCTTATAAAAAGTAAATTACACACGTCTGGATGGATGTATTTATGCACAGTTATGGTGGTAGTGGAGTAATGTCGTTGGACTAAAAAGGAGAAATCGTAATGCTTTAGTAAACTAAGACATTATGGATGGTTTTCACCTGATTTGTGACTTTGCATTTTGTGTTATATGTGTTTTCTGCTATGTGATTCATTGCTGATCAATGGCAGGTCGCATCAAAAATTATTTTGTGAATTTTAAATTTCACATCTGCCTTCTTCCTCTCAGATAGGGCCTTGAGGTCTGGGAGAAGGCTCTCCAGGAACAGCCTGTCTGGGTCAGGGGGTGCTGTCTGGGTTGCAGCTTTAATGGCACCCATCAGCTGATTTTCAAAGGGAGAGAGGGAGTCATCGTGTGGCCTCTTCTGTCCCCTCGGCCTTGCTCTGGAGGTAGATGGTGTGGGTGTGGGTGTAGGTGTGGGTGATGGAGATTCTGGCTGTGGGGGTACGGGTTCCAGGAAGAGGGTGAACATTTCATCCTCTGCCTGACTGCTGGCCTGGCTGCAGATCCTCCCCCCTCTCATCCTCTCCTGCATCTCCCTGCCACTGACTTCCACTTGCAGGTAAGATGGTGCTGGTGGCCCGGTCTTCAATAAAGGGATTCAAAAATCCCATAACCTGGCTATAACGCCATGGCCTGTGGGTGGATGCCCCTGCCCCACTCCTGCAGCTGTCCTTCTCTTTCTTTCTCTCCCTCCTGTAAGTGTCCCTCAAAATTTTCCACTTCTTCCTGCAATCATCAACTACAAACAACACACAAAATCACTACCTCTCCTTCTGTAGAGAAAGCTAAAATGGTAGCCTAGCTTGTTAAAGTACAGAAATAACACTCATTACATTACAGTTAACATACACCATTATCACATAAATGCACCCTTATAAAGGCAATCATAATCTAGAAATGCAATAAATATGCAAATTAACCCATACAAAACAAATGAAGCTCAACACTGAATTAAATTAGCCAAAGCAGCCTAACTAGCATCTTGCTAACGGTTAGCTTCGCGATTAACGTTAGCATAGTTAGCATGGTTTTCGTAACTTAAAATAAATGCCTCAAACACCTCCTTAAAGATTACAGTGCTGTGAAACAACTAAAATAAACCAAGTGCGTTTTACTCACTGTTGGTTCCACTGCAAGGCTCTGAAAATTAACACTCTGTGGTATGGAGTACGTGTTACCGATGCATTCACGATGGCTCTGGTACTTAAACTGCAGTAACTCAAAATCACCACCAGGGGGACACTTAACCTTTTTTTACTGACAGGAGTCAGAACAGCAACTGATAGAAGAAAAGTAAGAAAGTAAAGCAATGGAGAGTCAAAGGCAAAAGAAAATGGATCTTACAGGGACAAGCTTACACTGTAAAACAGCGGTATTTAGAGAAGCTCTCAGACATTAAACACATAGACCCATACGAGTTCCCTGCAGCAGAATGGCACGGAAACCCGGACCATTTACCTCCGTGCACGTATATGGATATTATAAATTACCTTGTTTTTTGTGTGAGTTACTACACGATGCAGGAATTTAAAAGTCTTTGGAAAGTTACGAGGCTTTCTGCTGTGGCTGGCATTTTCGGTAACCTAAAAATTCCATTGTTGTATTCCATTGTTCCTATGTTTTCCATATGTATCGTGTGAGGTACTGGAGCAGTTTTAACGCAGCAGTCAGTTCCAGGCAAGGTATTACAGTGCGGAATTGCGAGAACCTCCTCTACTACCGAGTTAACAACACACGTAAACAATCATGTTTTGCCACTGTAATCCTGCCAACATGGCGAAGAGGGGGAGGATCCCGCGATATCGAGGGGAGAGGCTCTGTAGCATGACGACAACTCCTCACTCTCTATAGTCTTAAAGCGCTGTCAATCACGACGAGTTCCAGCCACGTTAACAGTTCAGACAATCATCATACAGAAGCTCGGCGTCCTGGTACATCCCATAGCATTTCACAAAAGGCCCATCAGGCACAGTCACATGCAACATCTGTACAGCCTCTGTGAGCCGGGGATCTGGCAGCCTCAAATTTAAAAATACATCCAACTTGTGGGAACACCTTAAATCAAAACACAAAGAGATCTACGAGAATATGCAAAAAGAAGCACAGCCTCAAGTTCCAACCACATCATTGACACAGCCAGAGAATGCAGAGAAACTTTGCTTCTTGTACTACAACCTGCCTCTGCTGGACTGGAGCTATTGAGGATTGACTGATTCAGTACACTACCTCATATACTGTTAGCAATTTATATTTTGCTGTTGTTGTTATTTATCAGAACTTAACAGAATTTGTCTCCATTCCTATTCAAAGTTATATTTATGAAGCTTACCAAGTCTTTTAAAACTGTGATTTGGTTGTTCTTGTTTTTGTGTTTTTGTTCAAAGGACTTTACGTTTTGTATCTTAAGTTTTTATTTTTATACATTTTAATTATCAGAACTTTAATATATTTTGATGTTCCTCTATTCTGCTGTGACAATAAAATGCATTATCATATTATTTTAGTTAAAACTCATAAAAAAACTACAAATAACTAATATTAGGTAAATCCGTTAATGTTTTGTTGCACGTTTCTGAAATCAAAAAAAAAAAAAATATCGGCTGATATATCGTATTTTAAAACCAACAAATATTTGTATTGGTATCAGCCTTCAAAATCCTTTATCGGCCGGGCTCTAGCTTTTATACAATGTTTGCACTTTTGAAATATCCTGCTTGTCATTGTTAAACATGAATTTAAAATAAAAATGTGTGATAATAAATGTTTTCTGTAGTAATTTTTGCCTAAAATATTTTTTGTATTTTAATTATTAACTCTGAAAAGTGTTAAATAAAACACATGTTTAAGTGTTAACTGTTAACACCATGAAAGACTTCACATTAAAATTAACTCCAGGTGAGAGTTATTTTACCCCACATGGGATTAGTATTTTAACTCCCACAAGTGTTCAGTTTCAATTCCAGAAAAGAGTTTAAAAATTAACTCCAGGAAAATAGTTACTTTAACTTTTCTCTGGAGTACATTCGATGGTCTCACATGTACACTCAAATGTAGTTGATATGAACTCCCAGAGAGTTTATTTCAAAATTCAGAATTTGCTGTGTAGGTGAAGTGGATTCAATGCCCAAAAAGCATTTGTGCTGCTGCACAATCACATAGATGAGGTTTGTGGAGGTGAAAAGGCCACAAATGTGATGTTTTAATATGTTTGCAATGTTTTTTCAAAGTTAAAATTTTAGCATTCAGCATTTTAATTGAATTTTCTACCGTTTTTGGTATTTGTATGAAATTCCGTACCATTTGGTAGAGATCAATATTTTAAAAACCACGGGATCTATTGGGAAAAAAATATTGATTGTGCTTATGACTCACCCAAGAATAAAAGAAAAGCAAAGAAATTTTATTTTCACTTTTTTTTCTTGGTGGGGTTGTTAAAGGGTTAAGACTGTTTAGGTCAGGGTTAGGCACTCTTGCGATAGTGAAAGTGAAAATGGATAGTTGGTGGAAGGGGCTTTGTCTTTTTATGTCTTTTTCCTGACTGGTTCAACTGTCTCTTACTGAGATGTTTGTGTTGCTCACTCATCACGTCTGAAACCATGCTGCTGCACAGAAACTATTTTAACCACTGTCCAGTTCTAGGGTGCATACCCTTGGATTCTGGATGAACTGATCAGACCTTTCAGTCACTGCTAAATGACTCTACAGTTTCTAATAGGATCTATACTCTGAGGCAGCTGAGCCTGACTAACACAATTCATCAACACAAACACAACTAAGCTCACGACCGTCTCTGAAGACAAACAAGCCGCAACTGATCACACTCAACTGGAAACATGCAGATAAATTAGCTGAATCAACTCATCTCCAAAATGTCAAAAACTCTTCACTCCTAACATTATTAGGACATATTTTACGTTTGTATTTTTGAGTCAGCTTTCTTTGTAGCATGTGACAAAAGAATATGAAATATTCATAGAGATGAAAATGTGGAAGACAAGAAACGCTGAATGAGCCAGATTATTGCAGCGTTACCTAAAGTACCAAAGAAGAAGAAAATGGAGGACAATGTGTTGGACAGTTTGACGTGGATTCCTTCATTAAAGAATAATAATGCAGGATCTTCCTCTCTGTGTCTCTCAGGGACTGTCACTATCAGATGCTGTCTGATGCAGTGCTGTTAATCTGTGGTGTAACCTCCCAGATCACCCAGCAGGATGTTCTCAGCATCATTTATCCTGATCACAGTCACACCAGCACAAACTGTCCTGTTCTCCCTGGATTGGTCAAACCCTGTTTAGTCTCTGGGGTGAATTCAGTGTATGTTTAATGGATGACTGCGTCTGGACATTATCTAGTCACATTACTAATTTAAATGATTCAAATGACTCAGTATCTGTGCTCTTCCCATGTTAACGCTGTCTGCCAAATGGCTCTACAGAACTGATGCATATTTACTGTGTCTAAAAAGTGCAAAGCTTGCAGATCAGGAACCAGAGACCCTCAAGGAATCTGTATGATCATGAAACTAAGAAATAATGAATTCAAATGCAATAAACCAAAGCCCTGAACACATACTTTCTCTAAACCCTTTCTCCTCAGCAGTTTGAGAAATCTGGGATTCAGTGACTTAAAGATGACTCTTCAACATCTGGAGGATATTGAAGTGATTGAATATATGTAGAAGAAAAGTAAAAATGAACAATATCCACAAGCTTCCTGGTTAAGTTCTCATTGTAAACTACTTTGTGTCACGTCCTGTTTTCTGATTTGAACCCTGTCAGTCTGCTCTGCAGCCACAGCAGCCTGTTCTCCTGATGCAGCTGGAGGTGATGTTAACTCACTGGGAGCTGTCTATCCTTCTCTTTCCTCTCAGTTTTAACCTCTAGCAGAGAACTAGAGCTGTGCTGTGCTTAAAGACTGGGTTATTATCCATTCAGAGAAGATTCAGTGGGAGGTCTCAGCGAAAACTGCCACTGTGGAAATATTCAGGTGGTTTCTCTGTGTGTGACAGCTCAACTGGAAAATGAAACACAGCATTGAAAGTGTTTTAAAATAAAGGTTGTTAAAGGAAACTGTGCATTATAATGGTGATAAAACTGGTCAATCACTGAGCCAGACATTCAGTCATGATTCTCTGATCACTTGATACTGATGGAAGGTCAAAGGTCATTCTGCTCAACATCATGACACATTGGTGCGACTATAGAGACCATGAGTGAGATCATCATGAGATGAATACAGTGTCAAATTTGGAAAAGCAATTTTCCCTCCATTAGTTCTACCTGTTTATCCTTTAAAGGTCACATAGAGAGTAATTTAATTCTGCATACTCTATCAAGATTATGTTAATGGAACAATAGATGATGAAAGACTGTCAGATGTTGAAGGAATTGAATATAATCTGTATTTCACAGCATGAATACAGCCCTCTCATAAACACCTAGTGTCAATTACTGCCTTCATATTCAATAGTTTCCATTCAACAGAGAAAATCAACTTTCATTATCTGGTAACAAACTAAGCTGCAGAGAACAATCTCACCTTATTTGATTCGCCTACGTAAATAAACCTCCATTTTTCTAACATCATTAGACGAGGAGAAATAATGAGCTTCAGATGATCCCAGTCTGACGACGTTTACATTTGAGGAAGAATAGAACAGAATATGTTTCTTCAAAGTCCTGCTAAAGAAATCCACTGACTGCTGGATTTACAGTGTTAAAGCTCAGCAACCTGACCACAAACTCACACTCACTGATCAACTGACTCAATACTGTAACATAAATGAACACCAGAGTTCAGTTTATCATATTTACAGAGCCACTATCACTGATCTGAGAAGAGGAAGTAGATCAGAGGAGATCAGATAACAACAATCAGAGGACATTTACTCTCCCATAGCACTAATGAGTGGACAGACCAAAGCTGATTTATGGGACAACAGACTCCAACTAAAACACTGCAGTGTTTCCTGGAGAGAAGATTATGACAAATGAACAGACAGAAGAGAATCAGGTTGAACAGAGAGAGGAGGAAGAAGAGAAGGACATGAAGCCCGTGATAAACATTTCTGAAGTCTTCAGTTAAATTTTCCATTAAGATCTGTGATTCACTGAGACAGCTCTGCTACAACAACCTGATAGGAAGTGACTCTGAATGTGTTTGAGGTTTATTATCAACCTGCAGAAAATGACATTTACCACATGCACAGACCTCAGTGATATCCATGATTGTGAGCTGAATATTTATTCAGAGGCTAAACATCAGTTTGGTCTAACACCTCTAAAGAACACAGTCTCTTCTACTTCATGTGTCAAAAGACTTTCATATTTTCAGTCAGCACAGTGTGATCACTCTGTCTGTCCTGTCACGTAAGTGCCTTTCTGCTGAAGGAAATCAAAGAATGATAATTAAGTAATGAAGAATAAAAATAAATAAATAAGACGAACGTCTGTCTTGCTGATTGTTTTGGAGGTGCAACAGATAAATGTTTTAGACTAACATCTAAAAAATATTTTTCAATGGCATGCAACCCATACTGCCTTTGCAATCTACCGGTCGATCGCAATCAACGTAATGAGCACCCCTGATGTAGACAGTACTCCAGCTGGTTGTTCAACCTCCAGTCATCAGTAGTTTACATAAAGGAATGAAAATAAAAAAACGGATTCCTAGAGAGACTGGATTAAGGGACCATGTGTAACTGATGGTAGTTGAAGCTCAGATCAATAAATACTAATAAAGGTTGCTTTGACAGCTCTGAACACAGAACCATGATCTGCTGCTAAACAGAGAATGACTTCAAGCTGTATTTCACTTCAGTTGAGTTATTTAATGCTGAAGTCTGACAGTGTACATGATGGAACAGAAACCACTTCCTGAGTCCATCTTTAAACGAATGAACTGATATGCTGTTGTTAATGTGTTGTTGTTGTATCAGACAGCTAAACACTGAAACCAACGGTCCAGAGAAATCCCCTCTATTCTCCTTTAACTGCAGATCAATCATCTCCCTCTTCTTCCCACTCATGTGTGAATAAAGATTCCAGCTGCTGGCTGACTGCTCACTGCAGCAACACAATGTCCATAATCCAACCATGGACCATCCAACATTACATGCAGGGAAATGCAAACGGATTCATAATTAAAAGTAACACAATTCAAAAGATAACATACAAATAACTATTTTTAAAAGACACAAGCTTTCCTATCATGACGACTGAATCTAAATCCACTGACATGCATCAGCCTGGACACAATGACTTCTGGGATATCTACGTTTCACGCACTTATGGTGAACTGAGTGAACTCCTAGAGGATCAGCTCAGAGAGTAAAGCACACTTCCACCTTTAATTTTTAATTCTTCTTTTCTCTGCTGTGTGTTCTGTAGAAATAAAACCACACTGCTCCACTGAGACGGACTCGTAGAACAAAACTCAGACTAAATGTTACATTTCTGTTTTATAAGCAGAATTTCTCTGAGTAGTCTAGTTTTCTTTTTTCTTTCTGTGGGAATTTCTGTGAGCTGAATGGATGAATGCATCCAAGTATTATCCAGCAGCGTCAGTAATTAAAATTATTTAAATCACTGAAATGACTATCAGAGTCTCTCTCTCCATGATAAGACTATCACCCCTTTAATACATAAATCATGTATATGTCTGTAAAATGTGCAAAGCTTGCGGAACAAGGAAGAAACTGTCAGTCTGAACATCAGATGAATATAAATGACACAAGACTGCTCTTCATTCTACAATAAATACAACTACAATAACACTAAAAGAAAAGAAATCCTCTTAAAATGTCTCACATTGCTTAATTGTGCATTAAACAACAGATTCAATTATACAGCTGTGACTGAGGATTTAAAGTTTAGATGTCACTCCCAGATTCCCGAGTTCCAGATGGGAAACACGTGTAAAATACATCCAGAAAACCAGATGCTGAACAAACTACTAGATATCACATTCAGTGTGTTTCTGTCTGTGTTTCTGGGTGTTTCTCAGTCAGACAGAAGAATTTCATCAGTTATACTAAATATTTGTATAATATGTACATCTTCTGTGTTAGCTTAATGAACTCAGGACCTAATCAACCTCATGGGAAACATTCATGGTGAAAAAATATCACAAGTTAAAAATGCATCAAATCAAAGTGTTAGCTTTATAAAAACAGTTTCATATCAAGCTTTAGCTGCTAGTTGGACTGACAATGGAAACTGTTGCCCTGTTATTAGAGGACAGCGAGCAAGCAACATAGCAACAGGCCAACATAGTTGTACTATCCATCTATTGAATGCATGATACGCCATATACTCAGTAATAGATGACGCGACCTTTATCTCTTGGTCCTCATCTCTTTTCTTTTTTCTAAAGTGGGCACCTGATGTCTTTGATCTCACCTACTGACAGATACTGCAACAGAGGATTTTAGCAGCGGAGGATTTTTTGTGATGCTACAAAGACCACTGTGCTGTACAAGCATGCAGCCCATCCAGATTTCATCAAGACACCAACTCTGAGTGAAAACAACACAAATCCTCAACGTGACATAAAACATAACATAAAATACTTCCTACCCAAAACACCACCCATTTATTTTTTATCTGATTCTATTCTATTTTCTACTTGAATCATCCACTGAACGTTCTGCTGGTGATTACTGACTCCTAAATGTGAACAATGATGTGATCCTGCTTCAGTAATTCTGACTGGTCTGCCAGCTGTTACTACTGTTACAACTCCTGTTACCACTGTTCCTTCCACTGGTACGGTTTCTACTAATGTTCCCATTCCACTGTCACAACTATTTCTACCATTACAACTACTATTCCTACTGTTACTACCACTGTTACGACTACTGTTACCAGTGTTACTAATAGCAGGGGGTCACCAACCTTTTTGAAACTGAGAGCTACTTCAAGGGTACCGAGTAATCTTATTGAATAATGTAGTCGCAAAGTTCACTTTTAATAATAACAGTAATTATAATAATAATAATGACAAGGCTGTCTGCTCATGTTAGGTTGCTGTTATATCATATTGTTGTTAATGAATCCTCACAAAAACTATTAGTAATGATTTACACGGTAGAAACCTTTTTCATTATTTTTGTTCCTATAATTCATTTTCAACATTTGGGCTATCATGTCTCTTTGACTCATCTATTTTTCTTGACTGCACTCAATGAATGAGCACATTTGCAGCACTTCATTTAAAGTCACCTGTTTTTTAGTTCAAATGAACATCTTGATGAAATCATGAACGTTGTCGCATGTCTGTACAAACTACCAGAAATGTAATATTGAAAAAAAAAACTCATTCTTTCACACATTTAAATTAATCATATCACATTTGTACAAATATGTAGCATTTTAACAACGAATTACATCTGTTAGACTTTTAACAAGGAGCACGGGTACGGGCTATTGTTGCTCAGGATTTTGCCTCTATAGTTGCTTTTTTTTGCTGTTATGTCTACATCAATACAATGAGCACATATTTGGTAAAGTAGAAGTGTTAAAACAAATCACTATATAATTCATTCAGGGAAGGTTTGTCAGTCAGGTGAGTTTAAGAAGTCATGGAGCTCAAATACTTTGTGAATAATGCAAAAAAGTATCCACCTAGCCTCAAATAATGTGCAGTTCTTAACGTTAGCCTCACATTACGCAACATTGCCTTTTATTAACGTTAGCTTATATGTTAGAAACATGAACCAAAGGAAGCTGATAACATGAGCAGAGCCTGAATGGTGTTTTGTGTCCCCAATGGAGCCTTAAAGGCAGCGCGGGGTTGAGGTTAGGCATTCAGTTGTGATGATTAAGGTTGGGACATGACAGAATAAAACAATGAATCTGCTCCATTGGATGATGTGATATAAACAGTAAGGTAGGAGCTTTAGAGGCAGTTCAGAGGTGAAGGATAAACCAGCAGTGACATCCTTATGTCACTGCACAGTCTCACTGACCCAACTGAGTGGAAAAACCATGGTCACGGTCTTAATACTGTTCATTCACTGTGTCAGCACTCAAAAGTCTTCCACGCAACAAACCAATGTCCAAAGAGGGCTGCCAAGGAGATGAGCAACAGTGGAATGCACTTTTTCAAAGCCGAAGCGGTTGAAAGCAAGGCTGAGAAATCCATGTTGTCAAGAGCGTCTCTCTGATCTCCTCCTACTTGCTGTTGAAAGGAAGGTACCTATTGATAACAGCGAGGTCCTGAAGATTTTTGGAAGAGTTTTCCAGGTTAGAGCTATGGTGAATCAGCACCAGCGTCATTAGCTTTTTGCTACTGTGGAGGGGGCGTCAGCTGCAGGAGAGAGGTGTGGAGAGGACTCATGAGACCAGCACCAGGTGAGAGTGATTGGCACACCTGCATGCTGTTAATCTAATCACGCTCTCCTTTTAAATACAGTAGCGTGCTGGACCTGAGAGAGGAGTCACAGCCAACACGCACGCACGAATGTTGGCAGCGAGAACCCCAGAGAGGACGCCTGCGAACGGATCTGTGAAATGTACATATAGGGTTGTGACATAAAATAAACGAGATACAAGTCATCACTGTCCGAGTGTTTGTTGAACATACCCACAGTGGCATCGGAGCACGCCACAGCTACGTACATATTACTTCAAGAGATTTGAATTTGGTTGTATACCAATGAAAACAGTTGATGGCTTAGGAGAATGGGAAGTATTGAGTCAGATATTTCAGTTGGTCACATGCCCAGATGTTACCACTAGCAGTTGGGTAAGAAATGATGGCGCTGGATAGCAGGTAGATTTGTTTTATATGCACTGGAACATCCCTTGATCTAGCCGTGTTCCAAAACATCCACAATATTTGAATCTATGAACAGCGTGTTTTGATCGTAGCTTGTACTGTTAATACACTGTAATTCATGCATTTTGTAGAGAGGAGCAAAATAATGAATCTGCTGTCATTTGAGCTGACCAGGTCCTTATTTTAGAGCCTTTGATAAACAATACTTTACACATTTCAGTGTAAATATGAACACATATTATATTACTACTTACAGCTACCACTGTTACTACTGTTACCACTACTATTACTTCTATTGCTACTACTGTTCATATCACTGTAGCTGTTACTACTGTTACCACTACTGTCAGTGAGTAAATTAAACTTAATCATCATATTTAGCAGTACTACTGTTTCTAATGCAGCTACTACTGTTAATATTTTTATGTCCATTCCTACTACTGTTACTGAGACAGCAGCATGAACCCAAGCAGAAGCATGTGCAGTACATGTTGGACAGACAGGTGGATTCTTTCCTTCCTGACAGCAGCTCTGGGATTTCAAATGGAGCTGGACACATTTAGATCTTATTTGGAGACACAGTGACAGACGTCTGGAAGTGGAAGAAATCAGTCAATTTACCAGCAGATCAGAAAACTGACTGAAAGCCCAGAATGGACACTGTACAGGTTGAAAGACAGAAATGCACCTGTGATCCAAATAAAACAGACTTTCACAAAGTGACAGCTTCAGTTCCAGCTGATCTTATTACAGACATTTCAATTTCATGAGGAACATCCATCCACATGATAAACCACACTGGGTGTTTCAGCTGTTCTGACCCAGACATGTTCCTCCTCATCAAACACTGAGCCAAGAGGAGGAGAGAGGCCTCAACCTCTCATCAGAGTCTGATTACAGAGAAATCACTGACCTCTGACCTCACTATTAACTCTCTCTTATTAGACTCCACTGTGTAGGTTGAGTTTAGAAATCCAGTGTATTATAAAATGAGTACTATTATATATCACTTGTAAGTAAATTAGTATATTTTAATGGAACTGTTATTTTGGGATTGCAGTATAAAAAAATGTTAAAGCTGACAAAGCACCAAACCTAATAAGTAGAAAACATCCAGCTGAGGAAATGAAGAACTGTATTCAAAGTCAGACTGTGGTGGACAGCCTCAGGTAAGGACATCTTAGTAATAAACCCACCTGTCATGTGAACACATCACCTGCTCTGTTCCTTGGAAACATGGCAACATTAATTTACCTCCTCAAACATTATCACTGATAACCACAGACTAACTGAAGCTGGTGGATACAGAGAGCTTTGTTCCAAAGAGTCCAACTATAAACACTGAATGAGAAAACACAACCATCCCTTCCTTTTCTTTTTGTGACAAGATAAATATCATCAGAGCTTCAGTCTTTTTCCTCCATCTTCACAATCATGTTCATGAGGAGATCACCAAGTGTTTGTCCTAGGGCCTATTTTATTTTATCTTTATGTTACAATTGGGATTTTTATTTTGTTATTTTCATATATCTTATCATTTTTAGAGCTCCATTAGGTTTTAAGTGTTTGGTTTAACTGCAGAGAAGAACAAACACCTTCAGCAGTCATTAGCTGACAGATTGTCCTCATGAGAACAGATGTGGAGGTTGTTCACATTTAAAAGGTCAGTACAAGATCAAGGATGAGTGCACATTGAATTAATATTATCTAATTAGCACCATTTAAACTCCTTCCTCATTGCCGTCTTGATTTGTATGTTGCTGTTGTCTCCTGATAATTATTCTCAGATTTCATGTCCGAGGCACATGTCCAAGGCAATATTAAATACAAATCCTTGAACAGATAGTAGAGGTATATTATTGATGCTGAGTTTTTCAGGTTACAGCAGTGATAGAAAACTATATCAGCTTCACCTTCAAACGAACCTCTTCTCTCTGTCCTTTGAAACCACATGGATGAAAGTGAAAGTCTAGAAACTGAGGTTAGAGCCTCTGTGAGATCTTCACATCATTAATTCATCATTATGTGTGGCTTTGTTGGTCTGTGCAGCCGCGTTTGTTTTCCCTGAGGTCATTTTAAATACGTCTCAGTAGAAAGACAGCATCCAGTGACCAGTTCATTCAGCTCTGTTTAGTGCAGCTGTAATCCATCTGTTGTGTATTTTCAGTCTGTGACATTGAGAGGATCTGCTGCATGAAACACAGAGACGAGAACTGAATGTGAAACAGTCAGATGCATTTATGTTCTATATATGAATAACATCCAGGAAGGTTAACTAGTTTTTAACCTCCACAGTGAATAGTTTTATCATCAACATCATAATCTATTTACATTTATCAAGTCTAGGTATCAGAGGTGGAACCAAGTTCCAAGAAAGTCTCAAGTCTTTACACTTAAGTCCAAACTCAACTCACTTTTTCATGTAGCCATTTCATACCTCCATAGTTTCTCTACAGTGTAGATTTTCTGGTTTTCTGTTTCCAGATGACCAAGGACACTTTAACAGTCTCTTCCTCTGCTCACACATTATTCCAGAGTCTGAAGCAGCTCCAATCACCTCTGATCCTTGTTCATAGCATTCAGACAGGAAGAGTCCACAGCAGCAAGGCCAGCTGGACTACTGAACAATTAAAGTCAACCTGTGACCTCTGGGTTTAGACTCCAGACATCCCTCAGCTCCAAGGAGACACTGAGCATCTGAACTAAGGACACTGATGTTGGACACTGGAGACACTTGGTGACTGCAGGTTTGATCGTCCACCGAAAAGAATCAGTGATTCATGATTTACAGTGAGAATCACAGTTTCTGATTTAACAAGTATTATGTTTTCACATCGTAAGATCCTCAGTAGACTCCAGTGAAATCTTTAAGTATAAACTTGTCTTTTCATCTCAGTGTAGAGAAAACATGTCCACCTCATTAAAGACGCTCATTAAGTGGAGGTTCAGATTCATTAACAGAGGTCAGTCCTCTAACATCTTATCGTGGACACAAAGTCAGATGGCCCTGACCTCCAGGTGTCTTGATTTCTAATTAATGTCCAGCTCACTTTGTCTCTGCTTCAGTCAAACTTTGGAGAAGATGGAAGTTCATATTAAAACTTTGAACATCAATATCAGCTTTAACGTTTATTGAAGGTAAAGATCCTGAGTCTGCAGTGTTTCATTATAGGAAGCGTGGAGGGACTGATGTTTTAACAAGATGAGAATAAATTAGATGAGTTATTAAACAAGTTGTCTCAGCATACTGGCCTCAAGTCTGTTAACATCGTGTCCTTTCGCAAACTGTAACACACACACTCCTATTAACAGACTGACCATGTTTCCTTCTGATCCTCCATCACAGTCCGGAGAAAGTTTAAGCTGCATGTTACCATCACTGAGTCCACTGTCTCCATCAGCTCTTCACTAACATTTCAGGAGAACAGACTGTGTTTGTTGTCACCACTGAGCTCAGCTGAAATTCATACAACACAAAAAACAGTCAGCAAAGAAGTAAAACAGCAAGACGACCATGAACTGAGACACTATGTCTCTATCAACACGAATCAAGAACCAAATCTCTCTTCATGTTTGTCATTCTGGGATAATATTCATTGTCTCTCTGTATGATGAGCTTTGACATGAGTTGAACCAACAATCTTCAGTCAAACACTTGAAAGATGTATTTCCTTCTATGTCCACATGATTATAAAAATCTCTTTTAGAAAATGTTTGATTTCATGAGACGGGATTATCAATCAATGGAGCTTATTCTCTATTTGTATCCACAAACAGATTCAGAAACATAATGAAGGAACACTGAAAGCAAAGAATAACGAAGTCTAGGGGTAACAAGGAGGATACAGCTAATGAAGCAACCATGCTAACAACAAACACTGAAAACATAAGACATTTGACCAGTTTTATGGTTATTTCTTCTACTTATTTCTAATGTCAAAGGATAAATGATGGAGCAGCATCTTTTGTTCAAAGCATCAAAGAAAGAGTTGAGTGGATCAAAAAGCACAGATCACAGAAGTCTCCTCAAATCCAGTTTGGCTTTAAATGCCAAGAGGGAGATGAACAAAAGAAAGGGTTAAGATGGACTGATCTGTTCAGCATCATCTACCAGACAAACAACACATCTTTATAGGAAAACAGAAATTCACTGAGTCACTATGAATGAAGAGACTCTCGACTTCTTTTCTTACTGTATGGATTCATTAACACCACTGATGAATCTCACACATAGACATCATCAGAGTGTGTCCTCTCCTCCAAAGTGTCTCTATCTGCTGTCTCAGTGGAGCACAAAGTGTTGCTGTATTCATCTGTCCAGGTGAATATTGTTGTTGATGGTGTCAATTGGTGTTATGGCTGTAGGTTTTCATTAACTAAAATGCTATTTCGGCATTTAGGGCAGACAACAGATGCAAGAAGTACGCTCACGTGATGTACATACTGTGAATGCCTGTTTCTGAATGTCAATGAAAAAATAAATTACAAAAAAAAGAAAGTGCAATTCTCGCTGATTTTATAGAGAAACAAATGGTTTGCCCTAATTCCATTACTGTCCAAATACTTTTCCCATTAAATAAAACATAGCTTTCTGAAAATATACATTTTATAATCACTATGTAATTACAATGTATTTATTCTACTTTGAAATTGTCCATGACAGGGTTGACATATTTTGCTGTTTGCATGTACATTGTCTGCTTGCAGTTCATTTATAAAAAGTGTGGGAGCTTGACCAACATGCATTTCTAACAGCATAACATCCACTTAATACAGTAAATGTGGCGTTAAATGGAAAATCTCAGCTTTTTTTGGGTGGGGTGGGGGGATTGGGAAGTCTCAAAGGCACCGGTGATATTGACTCAAAGCAGAAAGTATTGGTTCATGTGGTGAAGCTGATCATGTCGACCGTGTTCCTTGATGATGGAGTCTCATAGCTCAGCCTGTTTGCTCCAAACCAGACATGTTCTCTCCCCTGATAGAAGAGGGTGGATACTAAATATACTGAGTGATCAGTGGGATTTAACTACTTCATTTTAAAGTCTTTCATTTATTCTAAGAGTCATTTATTTCTGCCTCCAACAAAGGGAATACGTTCAACCTCCATGCAGTCCTGCAGCTGGATGCAGTGTCAGCAGAAGAGTCTGTAGCTCCAGCAGCTCCAGCAGAGCATTCATGACTTCTGCAGACCCATTAGAGTAAAGTGGAGTGATCATTATTAAGAGATAAAGAAATGAAGGCTGCTGATGAAGGTAAAACTCCTCATCCCCTGGTTTTCAGGAACTCTTCCCTGAGGCAGTCTGGATGAATATTCTCGTTCATGTTCTCAAACTCTGCTGCGTTCGGTGAATTCAGACATGATGAGAGTCACTAAAAGCTTTTACACAAGCCCAGAGACACTACATGATGAAGCAGACTGCCAACAAGCCTCACAGAGAATAAACACCTGAAATGAAGCTGAAAGGTCACACGTCTAAATAGCTCTATTCCAACATGGCAGCAAACACATGGATGAGTGAGGACATGATGGAAACGGAACCGAATCTTAATTGAGTCTCAAAATGTAATTCTACTTGAAGAGACAACCAGGAGGAGACGAGAGGCAGCTGCTGAACTGGACAAATGTCAATAGAGTTATTTTCCTGAGAGTCCTGCTGACGTGCCTTCAAGCAAGGCACTCAAGCTGATCACTTCAGTGAACATCCAGCTGAGGAGATGAAGAGCTTGATTCAAACTGTGAGGAGCAGCCTCAGGTAAAGAAAATCTATGAGACACAATGAAGCAGAGAAACACACACACTGGCTTTTGTCTGTTCACTTTCAGTTTAAAACCTCTGAGTTGTTAAATGTGTCTCTAAACAACAACAACAGTCTCTCTAAATCAACTGTGTTTAGGCTCATAACTGAGAACAAGTGATTTGAAAAGGAGTTTTTCTCCTTTAATTCCTGGAGTCAGTTCAGTGTCATTAAAGCCTCTCAGTGATGATCAGTTAGAAAACAGCCTTGTTAGAGAAAGACAGTCTGGAAGTAAAGATATCAACAGTGATAATGATTCTGAACCACAGTGATTATCACTGATTCACAACTAAAACTGACAAGTTACTGCCACCATTAAAACACTGCATGGATTCACCTCCGTCTAAAGAGCAGAGGTCATTGTTGAGCTCTGACGTCCTCTCTACATGTTTTCAGACATTCTTCATGACACTAGAACATGATATCAGATAATTGAATCCATTGAGTATTTTAGGGTCTCTCTGTGTTGACTTCTGACTACTGTTCTGTTTTGGATCTTCCACACAGTAAACACAACTAAAGTCTCTGCTTTGACACTAAATTACCACATCAGTCAGATTCATCAACTCAACCAGCACATTTCTAGATTAACAGTCCATTTTAAACATGTTTACATTCTGACGGAAAACTGTTCAGGGTTCCTCATACAGCACCAACATAAAAACTCAGACTACAACTTTAGAATCAGCCTGAAACCAAACTCCTTCACATTCAACTGAAAACCTCACACTGGTACAAGTGAAATGTTTTAAAATTTAAACCTCCAACATGATGTGCATAACTACTAATCTGAAATACTGTTGAATTAATCATTGGTCTTCCTCCATCTCTAGTCACATGCTGGATCACTCACTGTGATGGTCAGTACTCTGGACTTAGAATCCAGTGATCCAGTGAGTTTAAATCTGCAGCTAGTACTCATATGTTGTCAACTGTATAAAGGTCCTTAAAGGTTATTGCATAGACTCAACATCAGGGCTGATTTTACAAAGCTGGTTCCGTCAAACATCCTGAAGGCAGACTGAGACTGACAACTGTTGATCTCCATTAATTTGACCCTCCTCTAAGTCTACAGAGAGCTGTAGATTTATAAGAGGGTCAAGTCACTTCTGACATATCAATTAATATAAATAATAGATAAATACTATTTTATTCATGAAAAATGTGATACTCCCGATGCACTTGTTGATTAGCTGTTATCTGGCATCACTGAACTGACTGAGAGCTGGGTCTCATTTATGCTGCGTTCCAACACGAGTCTCCAGTATTATATATTAATGTTAAGTTGTATTACGACAACTATTTGACACTGAAGTGTCACCCTGTACATCAACCATCATCCTGTCATTTCAGTTAAAACTACATTAATGATGATGGAAACACTCTGACTCAAGTCAGCTTTTAGTTGCACTAGCCAGATACCACAAATCATGAACTGGATTTAAAGGTTTTAAAAAAAACAACAAAACATTCTTACACCATGAAATTAAAATCAATGCTCTGTCAACAGTGATCATCTTCCATTAGAAATCATGCAGGGATTTTTGAATGTGTGAACAAGAGGCTGATGTGATTTACACAACAATAATTAACATTTATGACTATAAATGGTCAGTGTTATCTGAGAGTTAACAGACTGATAGAGAGACATGATCATTGGAGATTACAAGGTGCTCAATGACACTAAAGTGATCAAATCAGTGTACTGCTGTTAAACATCTGTCGGCCTGTGTAAAGCAGCTGAAGCATGAAGTAGAAATACCTCCACCGAGCAAACTGTCCATCAACACAGTCACTAACAGCTGAACAAGACTCTGCTAACTATCATTAACTTTGAACTGACTTTGTTTTCATGATGCTCAACTGGAAACACAGATGAGAGCAGTAGTGTCTTTACTGATCTGAACGTTGTCTCTCTCCTTCAGAGAGAATCAATTCATTCAAAGCTCACCTCAACCACCTGCTGGTGAGCTCTTCCTCTGCTGTAGTGACCATGACCTGACTGAAGGAGACAGAACGTTTAGTCCTGCTTTGAAGGACAGAAGATGGAGGTTATACTGTGTGCTTACTCTGTGTGGGGAGTCATGCAGAGAAGAGACACAAGAGAGCAGCTCCAGCCCTCTGGCTCTGACAGAAGACGGACTGGGAGGAGGACAGCTGTCCAGCTTTAGATCAGATATGAGAGGACAGGACAATGACTGTCACTGAGGAGACTCTTCTCCTCCCTCTGGCTGACTGAGAGAACAAACTCCAACTTCACTTCATGTGAGGCTGTGGTCTTCATTTAAAGTGAGGGCTGCAGGGTAGTGACCTGGATAAGGTTCATTAGCATAGAACTGATTTGTAATTCATCAGTGTTAAATCTGACTACCCAGGTATTAAAGGTAACTATCAACTATTAGACAAGGCTGTCAGTTTATGGGCCTGAGTGGACATGTCTCCAGTCTCCAGTGAATACAGTGGCTATGGAGGAGTGAACATCCCTGTTGAATCAGCAGGTTCTAGGTTCACTTCCTGATGTCTGTCAGTCAGTCTGAAGAACTGTTTGGAGGTTTGGTGAATGAGAGAGAGCTCATCATGGACTGAAGGATGGACACACACTTAATCACATTACATTTGTAGAGAGCACAGACCCTCCAGACATCAGGATTGTTCTATTTAGGTTGATGCTCCAATTGTTGTACCTTCACACTTTGATGTCAGATAAAGTGAGAACAGACGCTACATTTAATAGCTTGGAAAGCTGCAACAAGTATTTAACCAAGTGTCAGAATCTGATTAACACATTTACACAGTGGACACACACACTTGTCTCTGGCTGTCTGATGGTGGCAGGATGCCTGTGGAGCCAGTAAATCTCTCAGGGGAGAAACAGACACTGTGAAACTGCAACACAACATAAACGTGTTTAACATGACAGCTCTAAAAGTCAATAGAAACAGCAGGATGCCTCTGTGTGTGTGTGTGTGTGTGCGTGTGTGTGTGTGTGTGTGTGTGCCTACTACTGATCATTGGTTGAGCTCACATTTACCCTGAGTGAGTTTGCCTGGACAGTTTCTGCAAGAAGTCCTGAACTTTCTTCTCCATGATGTTGATTAGCTGGACCAGGGTTGTCATCAAAAGGTCCAGTTCTTCTGTACTCTTGAATTTCAAGTTTATATCCGTAATCTCTTGCTGAGAGTTCTATCCCTTTTAAACTAGGGATGGTGGTGGTGGAAGCAATTGTCTGTGCTAAGTAGTTATGAAACTGCTAAGAATCTGATTCATTTCCAGAACATAAATGTAATGATGCCCAAATGATGTCATGTTGACAATATATAGTTTTACATCAAAGGATGGTGGACATCAAAGGACATAAGTCACACGACATAAAAGAGAGTCCTCTCATGGCTGGCTAGATCAAAAGCTGATGGCATGGTGATGTCGTGGTGACATCACATCTAACTCCGCCCACATTCTACCCAGCTCACAGTGTGGTGTCATGGGAACATCACAGTTAACCGACAGGTTTTTTGGATCAGCTGATTCCCATAATGTTATGGGTTACTCATTATGCGGCTCGTCAATCTATAACTGGCGGCTCACATGGTAGCTACAGTATCACACTGCCACTTGCCTTTGAATGCAATCCGCTCCGGCAATGCTACAGCGGACTTAAACTGCCATCTCGTGGCGATAAGTTACATTTCACGCAGCTGAATCACGGATAGCGCGAATGAAAGTGGCCATGTGGCATTGTCTAGCGTAAAACACAAAAGAAACGAGCTCAAAAACCACACGGACATACACAGTGTTGTAACGAATAGTGGAGTGGATGAGGAAAATGAGTCTGAGGAAACAGCAAACAAAAATTAGCACAAAGACACCAGAGAGGAGAAGACAAACAACGGGTGTAACATTACCCAGCAAGAAACGAAAAATACGAAGCATACAAGATGAGCACAGAAAGGTGGACAGACGAATTCGTATTTGTTCTGCATGAACCCTCTGTGCTCAATTTGCAAACAAACCCGTGTCGGTTTCAAACAAAGCATCTTGGAGCGCCATTTCAAAACGGCGCACCCACAATTCAATGAAAGTTACCCGTCTTTTGTGTTTGTGATATGTCCAGTTTATATGTAGAAATGCACGTTTGCAAAAGTCACTTAGTATGTTGTCGTAAAAGTGGCTCGCCTTTTGATTCTGCACTGTCAGTGTGGCTCGTGTGAAAAAAATAGTAAGGATCACTGACATATCACAAAAATGTGTATTAGAAAGATGCAAAGTAAGAAAAGCAAAGAATGAATGTTATATTCTACATATACTGTATACGTCTTCCAAAAAAAGAATATACTCTAACGTATTCCCTTTATAATTTGATAAGTAACAGCAATTTACCTTGTAACAGGATTAGAATTGGATTAGAATCAAATCCCATTCCCAGCAAACATCTGTAAGAATTGTGTACAAATCATAAATATCATCATAAATATTGACATTATGTTTTTTTGTGTCCTGGGGATACAAGCGGTGTTATCTTGCAAATTTGAGCCAGTCTGCAGAACTTTGGACTGGAGAAGATTGATTCTACCCACTCTGAAGGCTGGGAGAACACCGGGTGGTCATAATTGGTACAGCAGAGATGATGTCTGCAAAATGCATTCTGGGAAAACTGGCTGTACCAAGTCCAGGCAAGTGACATCCTGATGCATCCAGGTCTGGATAGGCCCCAATTCCCGGTATAATTGGTAATATTTTAGAACAAAGTCATGCCTTGACTCATATTCTGATAAGAACTCAGTCTGGCTACACCTCTAACACTGCATTCAGATTTCATTATTGACCCTTTGAAGGAGTACGTCATAGCAGTTGGCTGGAGGCAAAAACCACAGATCAGAAACGGAGGCCATCTTGCTGCAATGTAGGGTGCCAGGTTAATAGCGCCAAACTGATATTATTTTGTATACCACATGCCACTCTGTGTCAAAAAGACTGGAGCTACCTGTGGTTAAATGTGATAAAATGAAAGGACTGGACCGAGGAGATCATCAAAAATGCTAGTGTGCACAGCGACAAAAACACCACTGTCTTTCTTTTTTAAGTTTGTTTACACTTCTAAACACCAGTCATGCTTATTAGATAAGCTAACTTCCTGTGACAAACACAGTATTCAGAAATGTCCCAGAACATTTAGAAAGAAGAAATCACAGCTGGAAGAAGATCTCTGCAGACACACTACTAATCAGCAACAAGATCACTTTACATTCAGAAATGTTTACTGTTCAAAAAGATTGTCTCTGATGTATATTTGATGAACATGGAAATCATTTCAGTTCCAACTCTAACTTAAAGCGTTGAAAGCCTTAATGGTTACTGTAGTTGATGAAATCATCCAACATTAAGGCTCAATACGGAGAAATGTCTCAGAAACTGTCAGAGAGGCGATCAACACAACATCTTGTATCATGTATATTAGCTTAAAACAGAGTCTAAGTGATGGAGGGATGCTGAAGATTTTAACTCACTATCAACATACTATTATACTTTAAAGCAGGACTGTCCAAAAGAAGGCCACAAATGGGGGAAAAAAAAATATTAAATGCCACTTGGGTGAGATACATCAGCAAATAAACTTTTGAACTCATTGAACAGTAATGGTCATCATGTTAATTATACTGAAAACACTGTTCAAACACAGATAACACTCCTACATGTCTCACTCTTTCTTCCTCTCCTTCAGTGGTCATCATGATGAGGCTCAGAGCTCAGCTCATATCTGAAGGAGCTGATCATGAAGCCCCATCAAACCTGAATAGATGGAGTCCAGCAAAGCAGCATTTCACACTGCAGTGACCACACAAGAGGAACAAGGACACAGCTCTGTTCACTGCTGCTTCTGCGGCACAGCAACAAACTGGGACTCCAGTGAATCCCAGCTCTGAATGGCATGTTACATTTAGGAGGATTAGTTGAACATATACTGTAACATGCACTTGGCCTTTAGAGTCTTCACATTAATCTGGCTCATTTTAAATCAGCTTAATAACATAATACTTCAATCCTCCTCTGTGTTTTGTCTCTGAGGGACATTCAGCAAGTAAATGTAAATGTAATGGATGACTGTGTATTCATTATTATCCAGTCACTTGATGATTCAACTTATTCTGCTCACTTGATAACACTATCTACCAAACTGCTGTCTTCATCAGAAGAGATGCAGACTGTGTTTGTCTACTAAATGTGCAAAGCTTGCAGAAGAACTGGCAGGAACAGAAAACTAATTAGAGATTAATACAAAGCAAAAACAAAGCAAGTAACTTTTTTCAAACCTTTTCATCATAAATTTTATTTGTTCACTCTGAGACACCATCAGTGTTGTTTCAGACCTACTGTACAAGTGATGTACCAGAAGAGCAAACATGACACGATGAAAGTGACAGTGACAGAAGGAGATAACTGAGGTAAAATCTGAGGAACACCTGAGGCTACGTATCAAGACTCAACATCAAACACTAGAAAACAGGGTTTTCAAACTTAACAGTTCATGTTAAAGTCTCACAGAAAACTCCACAGAGTAGATCAGAGTTCACTGGACAGATGGTTTTTATATGATACTGATGAGAGAGGATGCTAGTGTTAGCATAGCATGTAGCAACAGTGATGAGAGAGATGTGAATAAACCATCTCCTGTACTTCCATTCACTGACTCTACACTATCCAGACAGAGACCGAGTCAGATCCTCAGAGCCAGTCATCATTTTAAACCTCCACCAGTGTCTGGGTCAGTCTGGTCTTTTACCTCTGGGACAGGTTTAGTCTCTTTGCTCCCCTACTGCTTCCATCCTGACCTCTCCTGCTGTGACACACTGCTCCTTGTCCTGGTTAAAGGCTCTTGATGCCAGTCAGCTGCTTCAGTTCTGTGAATCTCTCTCATTCAGCTGGGAGTGTGTGTTGGTGGGGGTGTGGAACCTTGGCATATGATTGTGTTGTGTTGCTCTCTCCTTTAAACTCTTTGTGGGTCACTCTCCTGTTGGCAGATGGCAGACAGCCTGCGGAGAGTGAACCTGGAGTCAGTGTGTCTACAAACCTGTCACTGTGTCTAATGTCTGCTCTCAACTCACTGCAGTGACACAGCTGACAACACACTGACAGAAAGTACAACACAACAAAACATTCAGCTATTCTTCATACCAGGACAAGTCCTGATTTACAAGCATATAGAGAAATGTTTGTGGTAGAGCTGAACTAATGCTACAGAGGACTGGAACAGAACCAGGAACATCACTGGGGCTTGTCTTTCACATTTCACAGATAATCAAGTAACAGGAAGCTGATAGCTCTAATGGGTCCTTTGGGTGAGTCACAGTGAACCTCCTTAGATCAGCATCAGAGATAAGTGTTTAAGGCCAGCCCTCTGACATTATCTCCATTAGGACGCTCAAGCTGATGGACGTCCAAATACAGTTAATGTCCACGACTGGGGACAAATTACAAAAACACTAGCAACTAGAGCCACAGACAAAAGAGGAAACTGAGTTCTTAAAGCCTCTTTTATACGTCTAATCTCTCAGTCCTGTTGTACATTTTATAATTAGTGACGAGCAGCTTGGAGCTCCCAGTCATCTCTGACTCATCTCTCCAGCACCGACTCCAGGAGGTTTATGGACAAACAGATTTACCATCCCCTTTAATCTCTTCCGCTCTCTAAATATTTCTGAAGTCTCTTGCACAGTATTTGGATCTATGAGATGTGCTACATTAAAGAGAATGGACTGGATGGATTTCTTTTCAAAAGAGAAAAAAGGTTGAGCAGAGAGAAGATGGAGGGAGAACTGTGAGGAGCTGATCATTTTAATACGATCAGTGTGAATATTTATGTGGCTCTAAGTTGCTGTTCAGCTGTACGTACGCAAACAGATTTTATTTCTGAGACAGACGGACTGACGGACAGACACTTAACGTTCAAGAAAATCACTTTCTGACATCTGATTACAAACTGAAGAAGCTAAATAAAACTTCTTGCTTCTAGTCTTTCACTTCACTCCAATTTCATTCTTTTTCCCTCTCTCACTCACTCCATCCAGTCTGCTCGGCAGCATCAGCTCAGTGCTAAAGTGAATCCAATCTTTTCTACGCGGTATGGTCCTGATTGATTCAGCTCTCAGATCCCTGAGAGGAGCTGTTTGGTGTGAGTCTAAAACACATTAATATGCTTTATTATTGTGTCACAGTGGTAGAAATCTCACACTGTATTTATTATTTATACGTGTTAGTGTATTAGTAAATCAAAGCATTGCTGTGGTCCATGCTGAACATCTTGGTAATATTTCCCATCGATGAGTTCAACATTTGTATCATCAAATATTCATTCATGACTACCAAATGATTTGTAGCTCATCAATAATGAACTCAGTTGACTCCCTGACAGTCCTACGTGCTGTGAATGTGCAGACACATCAGTTAACAACACCACAACAGAAAACAATGTAAAGTAGGATATGAAAAGAGCACATGACAATGAATATGGTCATTCTATGACACGTTAACTATGTCTCCATTTATCAGCCTTCATTTAAAATGATCATGTTCAGTAAACTGTAAAGATTCAGTCACACATCTGGACATCCTCCCATCATCTCTGCAGTGACTAAAACTTGGTAAACATCCAACATGAGAACAGCAGAAACACACATCTGTCTGTTTCTACCACCAGCTGCTCTGCATTGATACTCCAGCTTGTTGTGCAGCAGCTCCACGGCAGAATCACAGTGGATGTATACTGTATATTTAAAAAGTCACAGCAGAGCCAAGTCTGACTTCTGCTCATGAATAAAGACCAGCTGCTGCCTACACCACCTCCTCTGTGGAGCACCTAGAGCAGGAAACACAGGAACCTCCACACAGATGTATTTAGGATTCTCAACATGATTCTTGTGATCTTTGGTCTATGAGCTGTTCTGTCAGTGAGGCAGCTGAACCTGATGAACCAAAGGCAGAGAAATAGTCCATGAGGAATATTCTAGGTTTTCATGGGACACTGAGCCACAGTAACACCATCATTAAACATCATAATCATGACCAGTCGCTATAAAGTGAGACACAAGGTCCTCTCCATTCTCTACCACAGATTCTCTTTTTTCTCCAGACACTAGAACAGAATTTTACATTGACACGAGAGGTTTTTCTACATCTATACTGTAGGAATTAGCCTGGACAAGAATCTGTCTTTGATGCATTTACACTCCCTTTCATTAAGAAGTATAAATCAACAAAACTGTAAAGAGTTATCACCACCTTCAGTAAATTAGATTACAGACTGAAATTATTTAAAAGCCAGTAAAATTATTTAAACTGACGTCATCCTGTTGCTAACAGTCAGCCTGATACCCATGTGTCTGAGGAGTGAGAGCTCAAGTTTGTATGATTTCCTCCTTTCATGTATTAAGATAAGATAAGATAAGATGTGTTTATTAGTCCCACGTATGAGAAATTTCCTTGTTACAGTAGCATGTAGTTTGTCAAAAAAAGATATATGTATATATACAGAAAGACACTGACAACTGACAACTTAGACAGGGAAGGTTTCCTAAAAAACCGAGTACAGAGTTTGTAAAAAAAAATATGTACCAAAAAAAGATATACAAGAAAAATACAGTACTCTGAAAAATACAATACTCTGAAAAAGAAATATATATATATATATATATATATAGAAAGGACTAGAAGTATGGAGACATTCTGTATATACAGTATGGTGGCGAGTTAACTTAACAAATAAATAAATTTGTGCAAATAAGTCAGTGCAAAAAAGCAGAATCGTTTATGCAAAGGTTACAGATGTTACAGACTCAGGCTGGTGTTGAAGAGCCTGATGGCAGCTGGAATGAATGACCTGCGGTACCGTTCCTTCTTGCATCGTGGATGCAGCAGTCTGCCACTGAAGGAGCTGCTGAGGTCCCCTACAGTCTGATGCAGTGGGTGAGAGGGGCTGTCCATGATTGATGTCAGCTTGGCTAACATCCTCCTCTCACCCACCACCTCGATGGAGTCCAGAGGGCAGTCCAGGACAGAGCCGGCCCGTCTGACCAGCTTGTTTAGTCTCTTCCTGTCCCTCTCTGAGCTTCCACTGCTCCAGCAGACCACTGCATAAAGGATGGCAGAAGCCACCACAGAGTCATAAAAAGTCCTGAGCAGTGCCCTGCACACTCCAAAGGACCTCAGTCGTCTGAGCAGGTGGAGACGACTTTGTCCCTTCTTGTACAGGGCGTTAGTGTTGTGTGTCCAGTCCAGTTTATTGTTTAGGTGAACACCCAGGTACTTGTAATCCTCCACGACCTCGATGTCCAAGCCCTGGATGTTCACCGGTGCAGTCAGTTGTGGTTTCCGGCTGAAGTCGATCACCACCTCCTTCGTTTTGCTGGCGTTGATGTGCAGGTGGTTCAGAGCACACCAGTCCACAAAGTCGGCGATGACTTCCAAGTACTCCAGATCGTTTCCCTGAGATACACGCCCGACAATGGCTGTATCATCAGAGAACTTCTGGAGGTGGCAGCTGTCCGTGTTGTGTCTGAAATCCGATGTATACAGGGTGAAGAGGAAAGGAGAGAGCACAGTACCCTGCGGCGCCCCCGTGCTGCAGACTACCACATCAGACACACAGTCATGAAGCCTCACATACTGCGGCCTGTTGGAGAGGTAGTCGATTGTCCATGCAGCCAGGCTACTGTTGACTCCAGCTCCCTCCAGCTTCCCCCTGAGCAGTGATGGTTGAATGGTGTTGAAAGCACTGGAGAAGTCGAAGAACATGACCCTCACAGTGCTACCGGTGTTCTCTAGGTGGGAAAAGCATCTGTGCAGCAGGTAGATGACAGCGTCTTCCACACCTATTCCTGGACGATAGGCAAACTGCAGCGGGTCCATGTTGTCCTTCACCAGATGACGGAGGTGGCCCAGGATGATCCTCTCCATGGTCTTCATCAGGTGAGAAGTCAGGACTACTGGCCTGAAGTGGTTCGGCTCACTGGGACGTGCAGTCTTGGGAACTGGAACCACGCAGGATGTTTTCCACAGGAGCGGAACTCTCTCCAGACTGATGCTCATGTTGAAGATGTGCAGAAAAATCCCGCAGAGTTGATCTGCACAGTCCTTGAGAAGTCTGGAGCTGATGCCATCAGGGCCAGTAGCCTTCCTTGGTTTAATCCTCCTCAGCTCCCTCCTATTGATCCTTCTGCTGTCACCATTCATTCACCATCATCATCCTGCCTGTTTCTGCTCAGTACTGAACCTTTACAGATTCAACCAAACAAGGATGTGTTAACCCTTAAATGGGCAAGCACATGTACACATTTTGGAAATAATTGCTGTTTTCTAATGTATCTAGGCTAAAATAACACGATTTCATTTTTGCAAAATATGACCTTTATTTTTAATTTTACAGTTTGTGTCTCCCAGGACACATAACCCATTTAGGGTATAAATTTACCATTTTCCAATTATTCAAATAGTTCATTTTTAAACTTTTAAAACCTATTGTAAGTAATTCATTAGAATAGAATAGAATAGAACTTTATTGTCCACCAAGGTGGAAATTTGGCCACCAACACAAAGAACAGTACTAAAATACAAAAGTTGACAAATGCAGACAAACAACATTACATTGACGACATAATTAATACAATAAGACAGTGGATGGCAGTTCAAGTCACTACATGCGAATTGGTTACTTGGTTGTTTTAAGAGTGCCGATGGCATTCGGGATAAAAGGCTTTTTAAAACCTCCTTGGCCAGAGGGGCTCTATAGTGCCTCCCAGATTTCAAAAGTTCGAAGTGATTAAAAAGAGGGTGGGATTAGCTTCCCTCCCCGTCCTCTCAGTATAGATGTGGGTCAAAGACTTTTGAGGTTTTCCCACAATTTTGCTCACCATTGCTACAATCCCGTTTAGTTTATTCTTGCACTTACTGCTTAAGTGTCCCAACCAAGCAGAGCTAGAGCGGTTTCTTTTACATTTGGGTACCCTCCAGATGTTTTACATGACCTTCTTGAAGGCATCATTCCATTGGAATTGGTATTGTCTTTTGATGTCGTCACCCAGAAGTAGTTTTCTCTCATTGAACTAAATGATGTCATCCATCAGTTCCCTTACAAGTGGAGTGATAAGACAAATCGTCCTCATCTGGTCCCTGGCAACTTTTCAAACCGTAAATCGGTGGGAGGCAATGCTCATGAAAATTGTCTGCTACGTCTGCTGCCTCTCATGATATGTTTGAAAGTACCTGAAGATGAACCTGTGTGGCAGATGCTAATAACTTTGAAAAGCATTGTGGAGCGTGTTATGTCACCAAGTCACACAGAGGAAAGCATTTGCTATCTTGACAGTTTAATATCTGAACATCACAGCAGACTTGAAGCTTTTCCTCATCAGAAGCTCATCCCCTAAGCACCATTTTCTTGAGCACTATCCCCAGCTTATCCAAGAATTTGGTCCTGTAGCTGCTCTGTGGACCATGGGATTTGAAACAAAACATAGCTTCTTTAAGAGAGTTGTCAGACGCACAGGATGTTTCAAGAATATCTTTCTCTTGCAAACAAGCACCAGCTCATGATTGCAAACCATCTCCACGAATCAAATGCAGTCAAATCACTCTTGGTTACAAAAACAACAGAGGTTTCTTTGGATATTCTGGAGGATGACATTAAAGACGCACTGAAGTGCAGATTTCCAGGTGTCACAAGAGTACATAGTGCCAACTCTGAACTGTTCAGGGACAACCTAGCTGCTGGAATGGTGGTGTGCCATGGCATTACTGCTGGGTGCCAGACTTTGCAGAAGTGCTACAAATTATGGTAGTTCATAACACAGCAGTGCTTGTTATCAGACTGAAAATCACATGGTACAATGAGCACCTTAGAAGTTATGAGATGGAGAACACAAGCAATAAGTAAGTAATTGAGCTAAAGGATCCTACAGATTTTTACCCTTTGGCAGCCTACACTCTGGCAGGAAGACGTGTGGTAACCTTGAAGCATCACATTTGTCTCCCTTATTGGTGGTCACAAATGCCAGATGTTTGTTGAAATTCAAGTTGAAACATTTTTCTCCAGACATTAAACACCCCATCCTGTCTCCATCCACAGATGCATTCATAGGGGTTTTCAAGACGAAAGCCTTAGGTGCTGCACAGATTATTCATCACATCTAATCATATTTGTAACAAGCAGCATTTGTTTCTGGTCACAAGTGCCTTAAATGACTTAAGGCTTAAATGAAAAACTGCAGATGAGTTAGGCAACTTCACATCAGAAAGAATCTCTCAAACAATTTTTTGTGTTTCTGTTGCAGTTTTCTCTACCAGGATGGGCACTCCAGCAAAGCTCATCATTTTTTGAGACAACTCATTCTACCTGCAGGCACACCAGGCAGCCTCACAGACCATACTTGTGTCTTCAGATATTCTTTTGATATGTCTGAGGATTTTTCTGTGCTTTACTAGGACATTTCAAGGGTCCACCTTTTCATTCCAACCTGAAAGCAGAGGTAAACTACCTGCCTCCACTGCCAACTGGGGACACAGAAGCCACTTTAGAGAAGGAGAGGGTAGACATGCTGAAAGTAAGAAGAAAAACAAAGAGAGTAATACCTGAAAAAATAGAAATCTCTCTAATTCCGAAGACGAAGTTGTAAAGCAGTGCCCCACCGCCCAAGATTTCTGGGAGAGATGGCCTGCTCTTTTCTCTGAAGCTCAGATAAAACCAGTGTGTGTTGCATTTATAAATCCATTAAGAAATATTAATTTATTCATTTTCTATACCCGCTTATTCCTGGACAGGTCGGCAGTCTAACGCAGCAGAATCACAATGGTTCCATTGGAAAGAACTTTTCTCACTAAGTTGGACTTCTACACTCAAAAAATACAGGAGATATTCAGCAAAAAAGGCGGAGTAGCTGGGACCAAAATAGGACCACATCTGGATTCGCTCAGCCAGGTAAAGCAGGGGTTCCCAAACATTTGCAGCTCAAGTTTGATATCTTGCTCTTACCCAAACCTGATCTTTCCTTAACTTTTGGTATTTCTATGTGTTGAACGTAGTAAATAATTATCTTGATATGTAAAACATAGAAATTCAGATTGTATTTCAAGAGAGAGTGGAGCCAAGAGAAGCAGCTTCATCTCAGAGCTGTCAATGCGAACAGAAAGAACTGACTTAAGATTTGAAGTTGATCAAAGCGGTCAACACACCAGCTTTAGGTTTTTCATTAGAAGAAAAACAAAACAAACAGATGCCATCCAAACTCTAATATTAATTTAAAGAGGCTTGTAAACACAGAACCAAAGAGAAAGAGCAGACAAAATCAAGAAGAGTGGTGGTGACCTGAACAGACTGACAGCAGGTGTTGTGTGCTGCTCTGTGCTGATGAGAGAGACACAGGGACAGACATGTCTGGCAGGAGGCCATTAAAATCCTCCTGCAGCTGCTGCTGAGATGCTAAATACACACATTCACAGATCGTTCATTATGAGACTGACTAAGGCTTCCTACACAGAGAGAGTTCAATAATCACATTGAGGTACAATAAAAGCAGGAACTGTGTTCTCTGAATTTCTAACACCCTGAATGATTCTAGTAATGTCGCCAAGATTGATTTTGATCTTGATCTTGTTCTTCATCTCTGAGTCTCCATGGAAGAGAGAAACAAGGATTTCAGAAACTTCAACTGAGGCAAGTCTCTATCCTCCACCTCATATAGTGTATTAGGTCAACACACAGAAACTGTCTTTAACTACAGTACTGAATATACTGAGGATGTACTCAGTCATCTTGATGAACTGTTAAGACTCCAAGTTACATCAATCCATCAAGTCTGTTTAAAGAGTCGTCTGCAGAGCAACCAGACTTGTCAGGTTTGGGTGTCATCTTAAAAGATGAAATGACAGTCACCATATGTACAAACATCAGCACCAAAGACTAACTGAAGAGAGCTTCCTGATCTCCACCTGGCAGCAGTCTGATCAATCTGATTTTCATTTATCATCTCAAGGACATTCTGGTCGTGAATCATTCTGAACTGCGTTGTCATTACGTTGCAGAGTTTACTTTGATCTGTCAAGAGTTCATCAGAGGAGCTGAGCAGCCAGTGAAAGTCCAGCCAGGACTGACACAGGAGGCTGCAGGAGGATCAGTTCACCTCCTCTGACACTAACTGTGCTTCCTCATCACTGCTCTCAGCTTAGTTTCAGCTGTTCTAAAAAGACACTGTTCATGACCTACACTGCAACAAATAGAGAACTGCTGAACACAGTGGAGCATTCAGCAGCTGAGTAGACAGATATTTCCCTCAGGAGATGACTAGAAACACAGCTAAAATGTTCAACATCGAAACTCACCACGTCAGTTAAAAAGCTGCTGACTTGTCAGTGTTGTCATCTTGTTTCTTTATTTACTATTACTATTAAAACTTATTGAATACAAATATGTTCCAGATCATTACAACTGGGAAAAACTAATTAATGTTTGTTTGCTATTTAATAGCTAGTGGCAGTAAAATGTTTTCATAACCACAGACGTTAAGGCCTTGTCCACACGTACGAAAACGATCTTTTCCCACTCCGTTTTCCCTGGCATCGTTTCAAGAATATCTGCATACACACAGATCCGCCTCAGTGCAACTCAAAACGCTACTTTATATTCCAGGCCTATAGGTAGCGCTGTTTCAGTTTCAGAAATTCACCAAAGAGGAGGAGCTTGAGCATAAAGTGTATTTTAGGGCTATGCGTTTACAGGATTCGTGTGTACGATCGGCCAAAACGATGCAAAACATCTGCATTTACACCAAAAAGCGTTTGTGTGGACGGCCCATAAAAGAAGACTCTCTTCACCCATTACTGAGATAAACTGACTGAATGAGTCAACACAATATTCCTCTCCTCATTCATCATATCTTCACAGCTTTAAAACTGAGAGGCTACGGTTCATACACACAGGAGAGCAATCAAAGATTTAATTGTAAACAGTTAAGCCAAGCAAACAGCTTAAACCCTGACTCAGTCTCTCCTCCGTTTATGATTTCACCGAGTCTAAAATAAATACAATTAACATCCAGTGATTCATGAGGTCAGTGGAACAAAAAGAGAAACATCAAACAGTTTGCTGACAGATATGCTCTAATAACGCTTTTCAAATGTTCTTCATATGCAACGTGTTATTTCAGATTAATCTATTTTCTATAAAATAATAAAGACGTCACAGAAGTCCTATGCTGCCAAACAAAATATTTTCTTGTTTGCTTGATTTTATTGTCAGTGACTCCCAACTCACCAAGAATGGAGCAGCGATCACTTTTAAAGCAGATGATCCGTTCAAACCTGGAACCAAAGGAAGGAAGACGAACTGAAAAACTGACACACTTGACTGGATATCACTGTTCCTCAGTTCCTCACCCCTCCACTAAAAATACATCTGACATTGAGACATTTATTTATATGTCCCTGAGCAACAATGTTTCTTACAAACAAACATTTCACCGCCTGAACATTTGGATATAAACTTTACCTTGTGTTTAAAACCAGAGAAGAGGACAAAGTGAGAGAGAAACACTAGAGAGTATTGGATGAAAACTGACATTAGACACATCAGTGAGTTTAGATCAGCTGTAGTTACTGTTTAACTAGTATCATTTAGTCATTAACGTTGCATTCATCACCGTTACTGAGACAGTTACACTGCTCTGATTCACTGGGAGCTCCTTCCAACTGTCGAACTGTAAATCTACAGTATGGCTACAAGTCTCAGACTGGGCTCAACTGGATTTACAGAAATGCTGCTTGTTTTTTTGTTTAATCTATTTAGTGCAGACAGAAATAGAAACCAACCACAGCCGAATTCGAATTCAGTTGATAGGTCACTGTTAGACCTACAGTGACCTATCAACCAAAAAGAGATACTGGAGGAAGCTGAGCCGACTACCTGCTTCAAATGTGAAATCAGTCTGAAGGCTGCACTTTGTAAGCACACATCTATTTATTTGTACTGTCTGTGAAGGTTCTCAGTCATCCAGGTCATGGTAATCCAAAAAGACTTGTAGATTTTTAGAGAAGACGTTCCACCACTCATCCGAGTAGCTTCTTCGGACGAAAGTCGAGTTGCCTTTTTTTTGAAACTTTTTGGATTATTCATTTGTCCTCTAAATATGACACCACATTACACAGCACTCTCTCCACTCTGAGCTGTGACCTCCAGTAGTGAATCATTTCCAGTCAATTTCCAGAAGTTCTGTATTTGCTGCACTCTGATGCTCATGACTCTGGAAGCTCTAGTTTTTAGTCTCTGTCCTAAATAAAGACTTCCTCTGTCTATTTCTAGTGACTCCATCCCAGTGGTTTCCATCACAGCAGACCCCAGCTGATTACCTGGGACTCTGCTGAGAGCGTATGATTTATGGCCGTTTGTGTCTGATTACACTAGAGCTCTCTGTTGTAACTCTGCAGCTCTCAGCTGACATGGGAAACTTTTTACAGCTTCCCCTGAAGACTTTGAAGTTTTAAAGGAGATATGTGTTATACGGAATGAAGTTTTCATTGGTTTTAAACACAACAAGCTACCCAGGTTTGCATCCTATTAGGACGTCATGTCACATCAAGTCGAAATATCCCACTGATCCTGGGAAATAGCTGCATCAACTTTTCCAGTGCATTTCCAGTGAACATCCAGTGTCAGGCTCCAGTGTAGCTCCAATGAATATCCAGTGTCAGGCTCCAGTGTATTGTGTAATGCCAGTGCATTTCCAGTGAACATCCAGTGCATTTCCAGTGAACACCCAGTGTCACGCTCCAGTGCGTTTCCAGTGAACACCCACTGTCACGCTCCAGTGCGTATCCAGTGAACACCCAGTGCCACACTCCAGTGAATATCCAGTGTCAGGCTCCAGTGTATTTCCACTGGATTTCCAGTGTATTTCCACTGGATTTCCAGTGTAGTTCCAATGGATATCCAGTATCAGGCTCCAGTGTCTTGTGTACATCCAGTGCATTTCCAGTGTCACCCACCAGTGTGTTTCCACTGCATTTCCAGTGTCAGGCTCCAGTGTGTATTCAGTGGACCTGTCCACTGTATTCAGTGTATCCAGTATATGTGCTGTGTGTCTCCACTGTATAGCCAATGTATATCCAGTGTGTCTGTACTACTACTACTACTACATTTTATTTATAGGCACCTTTCAAAACACCCAAGGTCACTGTGGAAGTAAAACAGGGTTTAAAATCATAACAGACACCAAAAGCATTTAATTAAACTACAAGTATTACACACTAAAACATAAGATAAAAACATTTAAGATTTGGTTTAAAAAAAATAAAAATCTGGAGAGAATGACAGTCAGGGAGGGTATGCTTGCTGGAAAAGGTGGGTGTGTCAAAGTTATGGATGTTTGGTGGAAGGGAATTCCAGAGGCGGGGGGTGGAACGGCTGAAGGCTCTGGACACCATGGTGGTCATGCGGACAGGAGGGATAGTGAGGCTGATGGTCGATGATGATCTAAGAGTTCGGCTGGGTGTGTTGATGTGGAGAAGTTTAGTCAGATAAGGAGGGGCGAGGTTGTGGAGGGCTCTGAATATTAAAAGCAGGATTTTATAAATGATGCGGCATGTGACGGGGAGCCAGTGAAGCTGCTGGAGAACAGGGGTAATGTGATGAGAAGAAGGGGCCCTGGAGATAATCTGGGCAGCAGCATTTTGAACAAGCTGTAGTTTACAGAGGAACTTGAGGGGGAGACCTTAGAGGAAAGGTAGAGCTGGGTGTTTGTCTGCATAGCAGTGAAAGTGAATATTGTATTTATGGAATATGTGACCAAGGGGAGGAGGTAAATGATGAAGAGGACTGGACCGAGGACAGAACCTTCCGGTAGGATGGGAGATGGCTGGGATGCAAACGTTTTTAACTGAATGAACCAAGTTGAGCCAGTGAGATTTGAGTGGAACCAGTCCAGAGGTCTGGACTGGTTGAAAGCTGCAGTAAGGTCATGGAGGATGAGAATAGATAGGAGTCCAGAGTCTGCTGCCAGGAGGAGATTATTGGTTATTTTGAGTAGAGCTGTTTCAGTGCTGTGATGGGGATGAAAACTGGACTGGAACTGTTCATAAAGGTTATTGTTGGAAAGATGAGAGTGGAATTGGGACGCAACAGTTTTTTCTAGGATTTTAAAAGGAATGACAAATGGGAACAGGTCAGAGGTTATTGAAATTGCTGGGGTCTGAGCCAGGTTTCTTGAGAATAGCTTTTGGCAGATGGCGAGTTGTGGACCAAATGGAGGTGATGGCAGATGAGTGGTTGATGTGGAGTCTCAAGTGAGACCTGCGGTGGATGTATTTCCGACGGGGGGAAGCGAGCAATGTCTGGGTAAAGACGTAGCACTGGTGGAGGATCTGACAGGTGCATCTGCAGCTGGAGGAGCTCGGCAGCTGTGTACTGGTGAAGTGCTGTCGATGAACCTAGTAACTGGATAGGACATTCCAGACTACGATAAACCATACCGCCAATCTGTTATTCCATATGATGGACGAGTGGAGGTGGTAGCTAGCAGGTAGCAGCAGCCAGGTGAGGAGTGGGAGTCCAGCAACACGCCACGCATAGCGTAGTTAATATTAAGTCTGTTTGGGCAAAATGGGCAGATCAGACTGTTTCAAAACCACTGCAAGACCGTTCAAAATAAAAAAGTTAAAAAGTGAACACGAGCAGCAGCAAGTTCACTCGTCTAGTATATCCAGTGTCTCTTGTGTCTTTCCACTGTCTCCAGTGTCTCTCCAGCGTCAGGAGACTTTCCTCTCATACTCATACAGGGACTGAGAATGGTGTCTCTGGCTTCACAGACACAATGAAAAGTAACAATGAAATTTTGAAACCTCCAACTGACTGATAGTGTTTCTGTCAAAGCCTTCCAGTGAACTGGACGTCATACAGAACAAATCCCACAGCAGGCAGGCAGCTGACACTCGGTAAATCACAGTAGGTGTTCAGCAAATCTGTGGAGAACACAACAGGGAGCTGGAAACAATCCCTCCATGGAGGAACAAGTCCAGTGGAGGCTGGACTTCTCTAAGCAGTCATTAGTGAAATGATGACTCTGCAGAACATTCACATGACAGCAACAACATTTCTGTTCACTGAAGTCAAGTCTGTGACACACCAGGGCTCATCTGACCAGCTGTCCTAGAGACTAGAATGTTATTGGAAAACAAGTCTTTCTGATTTCACTTTAGTCTTTCTCTAAACCTCCACAGATGACACATCAAATAAATGTAAACTATCAGAGGATTAGTTTTATTCCAAAAGAAGTAACAGCTGTTATATTATTAGACTGGTGAGAGTCTCCTCTGTGCAGTTAAAGACAATAACCTGATCCATGAGTCCCTCCTCCATCACTATCCACCTCTTTAAAACGTCACAGAGCCTCTCTCCTCCACACAGAATCTGGCAGAGAATAAAAATGGAAACTTTCTACAGTTCACAGACAAAAGAAGAGATGAGATATCAGTCTGATGTCCCAGTCCGCTACTCTCCAGGCGAACATTAGAACTACATTAGTAGCTACTTTCAGTTAATCAAACTGCATGCCAAGTCAATGCAATTTTAGTGATCAAACTGTCAGTCAGATAAAGGCTAAAATATGATTTATTCATTGAACCAATAGCCCGATACACAAAAAAATATAGCAATGAGCCTGAATAGGAGTTTAGTTTACAAATTAACATTGTATTTTCATTACAAATTAACATTCTAATTGTATTTTCCTAAGAACTGTTATTTAACTTTAATTTAACTGAATTGCTATATTTCAGCAAGAATGCCCTCTGAAATTGTAAATAAAATACAGTAAGTAAATAAAAAAACATGATAGCAATGAGCCGTGTGTTCGAACGTGTGTGTTCGAGGTCGTTGACATCGACGGGAAATTTTTCTTTGGGTTCATGTTGCACTTAAAATATATTTCTTTTCACTGGTCTCCACTAAAGTGACATACTTTTGAAGGTATGGCCACGGTGTATGCTCATGGTCTCCCACGGATCTTGGGCTCTCTGCCATTCTCTTTTCTCTCCGGTGTGCGTGTCGCTTGTCTATGTCGTCACCATGAACATTCTGTAGGCCTACGCATGCGCTTGTACCTGGCGTGTTTTTGTCGACACAGAAACATCCTGTTTTCCTAATTTATGTGTTTGATGGCTTCAGGGAAATGCTGTTGTGTGTGAAATGTCAGAAATGTCCAGGAGAAATTAGTTTTCGAGGACGCTACCACGCTACTTGATCAATAAAAGAGCTTAGCTGCTGAAAAGTTTGGAGATGCATCCCTATTCTGAGTCAATCTACTACCAGCCAGAAGAGCGCCATTAACGTTCACATTCAACTGTAAGGGTAGATTGGAACATCTCCATCATTTCACCTTCACTTTGTTCTTCCTTTCTGTTCACATGTTCTCTCCTCGCGTACAAGGCTGTCCCACAGCACCACACAGGCTCAGAGTAAATGCAAAATGCTGTGGAACAGTTCACTGTTTACTTTTCTATGAAGCATTGCTCTGTGACACACAACAAGAGGAAAGCAGTGAAAGGAAGAGGAGGAAAAGCCCAGTCTGAACTTCAACAAGTCCTCAGTTCCTCCTGAACAGTCTGGATGACTTTACTAGATTTCTGTCTGATAACATTTTAAGATCTTGCTGAAGTTCCTCACCTAAAACTGCCACGAATGAAGGTGTGTACGGTGGTGAAACTCATCATTTTAGTTAATGTCAGCAGAAGCAACTGGAGTCAGTGTTCAACATTAAAGACTGATCAAAGGTCAGTTCTACACCTTTCAAACACTACACACTCCACACAACAGCAAGCAAACCCTGACACCTGCATCCAAAGCACCACAGTTCCTGCTGCAGTTGTACAGCAGCAGCCATTTTGTTTCTGGATTCATGCTAAAGAAAACTTATTCTACACAAACTGTCCCATGTCCAGATGAATTCCACTTGAACACATCTGACCACTGATGCAGACAGTTTTAACAAACCTTCTGCTGCCTAAATCTGTCTTCTGACTCCTAGTGAGACTAAATCCTCCAAAACGCCCTGATTTAATTCACCCATACTCAAAGTAGCAAAGAAGGACAAACCTCCTTTTCAACCAGAGGACCCACAACTGTGTTCTCCATAGTTCTCACCTCAATAATAGCTTTCATTTGGAACATTAGTGACACATTCTAAATATTTTCATAGGAGACATTTTAGTCACATCGGGAAGAGCACAGGTTTGGTTGATTACATTAATCAATCACGCTGTTAGTGTGATTTACATTTACCAAACTCTGAAATCTTTCTCCAATAAAATAGAAATCTCACCTTTGAGGAGCTTGTCCACTGGTAACAGGTGTTTCTTCATGTTGTCCTCCAGTCAACTCTCCACACACAGCATCCAAACCACACAACAACCTTCTCTTGGCTGTTAGCAATTCTTATTTTCTCTCCATTTCTTATTTTGTGTCTCTGGCTAAACTGTAGCAGACTCCGTTCCAACTCAACCCTCAACTGTTGAGGCAGTCACTTTGCTAGCTGAAGAACAGCAGACTACAAACATCCCAACATGCATCACTCTCTTAAAGTGACAGGTTCACTTCAAACATCACTACAAATAAAATAGTATTAGGTAACATTTATGAGTAGAGATATGATTTTTATTCTGGGAAAGTTCTTTAAAATAGAAATAGATTAAATAAACCAGTGTTCATCTCCAACTTTGTGAGCTGGACCTTCTCCACAGCAGCCATTTTGTCCTGAACTAACAGGTAAACACAGGTGTTACTAATAACATTAATGAAGGTTCAGAGTCTTCATTGTGGAGATTAGGAACACCTGAGTTTACCCACTATTTCATGTCAGAGTATCGGCTGTGATAAAGGTCCATCTGGTTCCTTCTGGGTTCTACTCAAGGTTTCTTCTGTCACAGCAGAGCTTGAATTTCACTAGGATTTTAACATCTTCGAGTTTGTCTGAAACTAAAGTTCAAAGTGAGTGAAGAACCCAGTTACAGTCTTTTTGTGCTGAGTCCAGTTTCACAGTGTTCCCAAGTCACCACTGAGCCACAAATGGAGGGTATTCCCAACACCATAAGGAAACAGATCAGTTAAATGGATGCCGTCTCTGTACCCTCGGAAAGTTTCAGTTAAGGTTAAATGGGAAAATAACGACTTGATTAAAAAATCATTCAAAATGAGAGTCATTAACAAAGGTCTAACATTTCTAGAACATCACCTGTCCTCCCATCTTCCTCATTTGTCCCAGATATCGCTGACTAAAGCCAAAACCAAAGGACTGAGTACAAAAAGAGGAGCTGTAATCTGTCATGACAACTGGTCATTTACATGGGACAAAATCTACATTAATACAACTGACAGACATTTTATTGTGAACATACCACTTCATCCACTGTGGATGCATGAACCTGGAGACATTGCCAGTTGAAAACAAATTCTAAAATATACAGTAGAACAAATCACTTCAACACTGCTGGGAATAAAGTGGGCCATTCAGAAAAAACAACAACTAAGAATGTGAACATGGACATCATTTAATTTACAATTTAACATGTTCTGCAGATTTAGCAGCATGCTAAATACAATAGAGAGGAAAGAAGACAGAGAAAACCACAACTAATTTTAGATTGCACCAGTTCTGTGACTCAGCTGAACAATCTGTCATGAGACAAACTGGTTGGAGTAACCACAGATGCTGGTTCACTAACATCAGAGAGGAAAACTGGACAATAGTCATCATGATGCAGTAAGTATCTGAATATTCAACAAGTCATGTCAGTCCTCCTTAAATATATAATGTCTTTCATTCCTTGAAGGAAACTAAAGCAGTAAATGATGTCCTGCTTCAGAGTCACACTCCAGAGAGAAGAAATTATTTTACTTAATCTGAAGCTGCTGAACCCAAAGCAACTCACCAGAGTAACCTGAAATGGGCTACAGAGAAATCTGGACTCAGTCTTCTTGACACAGTGAGGAGGTCAGATTTCTGAGGTTTCATGTGAGTATGTGGAGGAGCAGTCAGCTAATAAGAGGCTGTTAGTGAGGCAAGCAGCTGTTGAAACACACTGCTGCTACAGTGGAGAGGAGACTGATATGATGTGACACACCTTGATCACATCTTCCAGATGTGAAGCTGATGAGTCTCCAGATGTTTGTCGGATACATGACAAGCTGATTAAAAGCACTGTTCTAATGTCCAACATTAGTGAAACTATCTGTATCACACATCCATCCTCACTGTTCACCACCGACACACAATCTAACAAAAGCTGACTGACAATAATAGAGTCATAACCCAGCATGCAGTTGGGTGGTCAGCCTGTAAATCCTCTTGATTAGAACAATTATCTGATTACCCACAATCCCCTGGTTTCATCAGACAAGCAGTTATCCTGTCACTGATCTAGACGTCACATCTAGAGGACAGAGAAAACACAGTGTCTGAAACCTGAGATTAGAGGACAGCAGCCGTGGACAGAGGAGGACATTGAGACATCTCTTGTGTGACACACCACCCTTTCACTCCTCTTTCAGTCAGGCACTAGCTTGTCTTTCTTTCCACTGAGACGCTTGATGGGACCATTTTCTCTGCTGTTATTGCTCCTCCTCTCTCTTCAGTCATCTTCTTCAACCAGGTCTATTATCAGCTTTCTCTGCAGCTCTGTTGATGTATTAGCTGATAGATAACTCTCCTCCAGAGAGCCTGGACTACAACTGTGTGTGTGTTTGTCTCAGTGATGTGTGTCCATTGAATTGTGGACGCTCTGGGACACAGAGAAAAGAATAACAGAGATATATTTCTATCACTGATGATGGAGATGATGCATTTATCTCTGACTGTGCTTTAATCCTTCCTCTTCATGTTCAGTCTTTGTCTCTTGTCTGTTGTGCTTCACATATTAATGCTCATCAAGTAGAACGTGAAGGTTAAACAGATCAAGAAGAGGTGAAGATAAAACAACTCAAATTTACTAAATCTACACAGACAGGAGAGATGATCACTTTAAACGTGCATGTTTACACAAATACAATCCATCAGTTATTGTCTTTCAAGTCATTTCCATGACTACACTGGTAAAACTACAAGCCACTCATACCATGTATGTGATGAGGTCTAGTGAAACAGAATCTGATGTCTGAGAGGTTACACTCCTCCTCTATTTTCCTTTAACTCTCCATCAGTCAGCTCTCTCTTCCTCCTCTTCATCTGTAAACAGAGTACAGCTGCTGACTGCTCATAGCAAAGAACACTGTTTTATACAACACATGACACCAACATCACCTGAAGACAAACGAGACACAGTTACCTAAACCATGAAATGATTTCTAAACACCACTAAGACAAATCAAAGTGTCTCCATCAGGTGTCTCAACATCTACTGTGGACATCTGGACTCACATGTTATAAAAGCATGCTGCTAGAAACCGTGTCCTGGAAATACAAATACTCCATTCTCCTTTCTCCTGGGTCTTCATCCTGCTCCCAGTTTCACCAGTCCACCTCACCAACATGTATTTGTTCAGGACCCAGAAACACAAACAGCTGCTGCATTTAACTGTGACTGATTCTTTGTATTTTACTGCTGTGATTTTGAACTGTTAAAGTCAAACTAAATGTTGTTGAGACGTGTAGAAGTAGAAAATAAAGATGCTGTGTAGCAGGATGTTTTCTTTCACTGGGTTTAATGGATAACTGCATCAGTTCATTATTAGTATTACGCAGCATTTTTAATGTTTAAATTATTCACAAGATTTAAATGAGCACCGTGGACCGTGCTGGTTCCCAGATAAAACTACCATCCAACATGTTCCTTTAAATCATTCATTATGTGTATTTGTCTATTAAATGTTGTTGTGTAAAGTAGAACAGGAACAACCAGCAGTCTCACTTCACTGCTAGAATGAATCTAATACTTCATCCAGTGATTCACTTTGTCACCAAAGAACAACAGCACATCATTTACTCCATTGATCATGTTTAAAGCCTTGAAGTTTGTATCTCTGACAGTTTAAATTCTAAACAGAGAACAAAAAGAGATGCTACCAGACACAAGACTCAGTAGAGGAGGACACACCAAGACACAAGTAACACAGTTAGAGGCTGAAGCCCTTTCACTTTTCCACAAACACTAAAATGAAATCAGTGTGGCTGCTGATCTGTCTCACTTGTTCTCTCTCTCCTGAACTTATACCAGGTCTGAGCTTTTGTTGAATGAATAAACTGTGATTACATTTCTCCAGAGACACCATACCACTGTGATTGTTGTTTAGCAGTTACAGTAACTAAAGATGTACAATATGCTGTCACATGATATTTCAGTACATTTGTTGTAACAGTGACACGGTGTGAAAATGTGTCACCATGGACACTGCAATCATCCTGAAATAAATCAGCAGTTTCATATATTTCATCTGTCTCAGTCATCATTCCCTGAAGATCAAGGTAAATGTTTGGAAGATTCATCCTCTGCTTGTTGACAGTCTTCACCTTCCTGCTATTTTCTCCAAATGACATTTTGTTGGAACTAAATCACATTATTCAAATGCCTTCATAAATATTTATGGCGAGCTATGAGGGAGACCGGTACAGGTTTCCTGCCTCCAACTTTCTGCTTGTTGTAATTATACAGCTGAATGTGTCTACAGCCACATTCATCGACTAAAACATCTGCGTTTCCTGTTTAAACATAACTTTTCTGCCTCTGTTCTCTCCTGTCTTGTTTGTGTTGGACAGAATCAGCCATGTCTCATCTGTCCATCTTCAGTCGTCTCATCATCCTCATCATCCTCATCCTCCTACAGCTAGGATGATCTAGGATGATCATAAGTGGACAGTTTTCAGCATTTTCACACTACCTGAGCTACAATTTATGGATTTTCAGATGCATTTACAGCATCCACTCAATAACTATAAAACCTGTGTCTTTATTTCTATTATTCCTTATATTACATCCTTTCAAATTTCTTACAGAACTGTTTCAATACATTGTGAAAGTGGTAAAACATTAATATGCTGGGTCACTCTGCAGAACACTGAGCATCAGATGTGTTCTTACATTTTGTCCTTCTTGACTTAATAAGAGTCATTGGAAATCCCACATTTGCCAACACACACATCTGACCTGCACTAACAACAACATTGTAGCTCTCCAGCTCCTTTAATACTGCTGCTGCTCTGACAGACACACAAACCTGCCCATAACAATGTGAAAGTTGTCAGTCAATACTGAATTCATGTCTTCCTGAGTACACTGGTTAGTCCTCAGTTTGCATGTGCATCGTCCGGCTGAGTTTACAGTCAGTAACCTACATACAGTAAGACTACAGCTCATGGTTTAGCTTTTTAGTTTAATCTATTGTATTTATGTATTTTATGCAGGAATCAACCCTGTGTTATAAATGTCAGCATGTGTGATGTAGCATAACACTGGTCACTGATAAGAGGAGGACGCATGTGCAGTACATACTGTATTATTCATCAGAATTTGATCATTAGTACTAGCAAAGCATCCACTGGTATCATTCTGTTTGTTTAAAGGTTCAGATGCTAAACTTACCTTGAGAGTCTTTGCACCGAGCTGCTCCAGCATCATCATGTGGCGTGGATTCATCATCAGTGGAATCAGAGATTCTACGGTGGGCAAGAAGTTTGTGGTCTTACTACAAGTCGCGTTTATCCCTGGTACTCCAGTATTCTGAGATGTCCCAGTATCAGATTCACTGGACATCAAAGAGGAAATGCAGGCATGGTGAGGAGGATGTTGGTATCTGTGCAACTTCTCAATGTAGCTTCCATGTTGTAGTGATTGTCAAACCTGCTCTAATGAGAAGTGGCTTTTCAGGAAGATATGCAATGATTTCTGATGTTTCTAAAGTCCTACTTAAACTCCTCTGACATCATCACACTCTAGTAGTTTTGATGTCAGGTGGCTTTGATGACGTCATGGCATGGTGCCATTGTCATGGTAACAGCACAACATTCCACACGGTGACAAAAAAAACTATAACTAAAACTAAACTAAACCTATAGAAGATGATGTCACAAATGTGACAAACATGTATTAACTGCTTGGAACCAGGTTGGAGCTTCTTCATCATGTCTTCTATGTGCTGTGATTATTCAGGAAGGACTTATTCTACTAGCTGCACATTCTCTGCTCTCTACATGAGGTTGTGAGAGCAACAACCAACAACATTCTTCAGATATCAGCAGGAAATATTTTGAAAAACAACAACAATTCATTGTTGTTCAAAATCTTTTTCTACGAACGAAGCAAATAATGGTTTCATTGTGTTTTCACGTTCACCTGTTAAAATGAGAATATAACAAGAAATACAAAACTAACATTAAAACCTCCTACTCTTGTAAACATTTATTTGACCAGCTTTGTTGTCTTTAGTCAGTCACCTCCTCAAACACTTTCATTTATAACCACAGCCTGTATTAAAGCTCTCAGTTCATTCACTGGTTTCAGCCAAAGAGTCCAACAGAAACTACAAGGACTGAAGAAGTAAACATGGTTCTTCTCTACACACTTACACACAGTATGTCACTGGTTTGAGTGATGTTGATCTGAAGGGAAAGTGCAGACATTACTGGTTGCGCTGACAGCTGATCCACTGAGCAGCATCAGAAACTCAAGTCACTTTAGATGAAACTTGACAGTGAGGGATTTCCTCACTCTACGTGAACACTCTCCCTACACTCTCCTCCATCTTCTCCATCCAGCATCAAATTTATCTGTCTCCTTGTTGCTCTGTTATTCCATCATACATCAGTCTAGAAGAAGAAGAATATTTCGTTTCTTGTTAAATTATTACACAAATGTATTCAATAGGGAGACAAAATTGAGTTACAGAACCGCTATCCTGTGTCCACTGTGGATAACATTTGCTTACTCTGCTATATATTGTAATTTTCTGAGGAAAGAACATGCCTGAAGGACGCCACTATGCCAACCATCTTCTCTCTCTGCAATGGCAAAGTCCAGAAAGAGAAGAAAACCTGGTAAATAGCGAGAATGTAAGTGGGATTGTAAATAGCAATGTAGACGTTGCACATGTAGACAACGGAAGTAGTTCCATCAGTTTTGCTGCCGATCACAGCAATGTCATAAATATGGATGACACACCTGAACAGGCCTTTGCTGCTACAGATGTCAAGCATGATGACATTGCTCTGACAGAAAAAGTGTATGACGATGTTGGTTTGGGTTGTGACGGTCAAAAAATAAATCTGAACTCTGGAAAAAGTTGTAGAAACACAAGCATTGATTCTCATGGAATGAAGCTTGGACATCATCTGAGAGAGCCATGTTAGGCTTCCTGCAATCAGAGGTTAAGGTTGTCTCCTTGACATGTGATGGACCCTCCCAAAACTTCACAATGATGATGGAGCTTGGTGCTAACCAGGATATTGCTTTCTCCATCCTGAGGGTCCCACTCACAAATTCCATGTACTTCTGGATCTATGTCACATACTCAAGCTTCAACAAAATGTCTACTCAACAGTTAAGATCTAACTAGAAAAGATGGCCAGCAGATAAGGTGGCGGCACATTTTGGAAGAAACATAGTCACTTCTCGGTGGGGTCAAAATGAAATACAATAAACTTCTGCACGCGCGTTTAACACAGAAAAAGACACAACTCTATGGTTTCATAGTTTGTTGCAGTAGTATGATGGGTATCTATTGCTCTACAAACTCAGTCAGATCCCTTGGAGCAATTCTTCTCTGATTAGATTACATGGAAGTTACGACAACAACCCCAATGTAAGGCAGTCCCAAAGGGCATACAAGCGCCTCCTTGCAGGACATCAGGTGAAAAAAGGCACGGGCAATTGTATCCTTCATGATAATACATGATCATCATCATCAAGCAGGGTGGATGTGGCGTCTGTGAAAGTGCTTGTGTCAGAGGATGACCACTTTTCTTACCTACCAGATGTTGACCATTCGTCTGAGTACAAGGAAGCAACCATTTCTCACAGACTTCACTGTGAAAAAGTCACTTAGATGTCTTGCTCACGGGAACTGACCGGAAATCATCAATTCCTGAGTTTAAATGACAGAGGTGGTCTTCAGAATTATTACCTGGCATTATTGCAGTTTGCAGGCTTCGTAATTCATTAATTAATCGTATAACAACATTTGGCCCAAAAAGCAACATTTGTTCATTTTAAATAGAATTTAATGTACGGCTGAATCAAATAATAGACACAGACATGAATATCACAAACTCTGTTTAAATATTGTAGAGGCTCTTTTTAATACGAAATGCATTTAACTACATTTTAGTTCAACAGTAGAAAAATTAAAAGAAAATATCTCTGGCCAATATTAAACAGACCTACGCTGATGGCAGATTCTGCTCTGTACAAATTCAGGGCCCTGTTATTGTCTGAAGACAATGAAGAAAGAAGGGTCTTTTTCTTTGCTGGCTTCTGTGTGGTGGTATCTTTACACTGTTCCTGCAGTCGGCCCATCTGTGTCCACGCAGCACTACAAAGGAAGTAAAGCAGAGCAAATAAAGCCAAAACACAATTTTGTTATGTTTTTTTCAAAACATCTAGGAACGTGTAAGCTGCCGGACACTTGGGAGTACTTCAGATGAGCAGTATGGAGACATTTTTTTTAATCAGTCCCTGTATCGGCATCGGGGTGAGTAGTTGATGGCAGAAATTTCATCTAAGGGCGGCTAAAATGGGTCTGAAGTAGCTTGTTAAAGGCACAAAAAACAAGTTCAAGAACTGTTTGTATAGAGCATACGTGGTTTTCGGATCCTTTTTAACCTTAAACTCTCAAAAAAACATGTGACATGCTTCAGGAACCATCAGTGCATATTAAGACATGCTTATTATTTGAACATTTCATCTTAAAGAGCAGTGTTTTGCCCTGAGGTTCTAAATGAGTGTTTCTGTAGCCTACAAAAAGCAGAGCATCTTGACACTTAAAAGTGCGATATTTCACCCCTCCCTCTTTTCATGCCCACACTCACATCCATGACCCATAGAAAATGGCCAAATGACCCACCAGTTGAGAGCCTCTGGTTTAACTTGAAAATGCTGATCTAACTTCCCTTCCGTTCTCCTTTCTCTTTCTCCGTTCTCTTTCCTTCTTTATCTCCCTTCTTGCCTTCCTGCTTCCTTGACACGAAGACAGCACAATGGTTAATACTGTGCAACAAGTTGAAATAAAAATGACATCATTAAAACTAGAGAAAAAGAAAAAAATAGACAAATAGTCACATAAACAACCGTGCTGTTTTTCTTTTTTCTTTTAGCGGCCTCTTTTAAAGGACAACTCTTGGGTCAAACATGTGCACTCAAGCTATAAGCTTGTTTCACAGAGACAGAACATCAAGCTCTAGAAGAAGTTACACTTTAAAAGTGTACTTTACTTTTGGTGGGTAACTTAAGTTCATGGCATAAATGATGCCCATCAGGAAGAGACAGGCCTTTGCAACACTTCCACAGTTGTCAAGTACCTCTTCAACAGCAATTGACACAACAGCGTCAGATGCACCTTCATCTTCTTCACTTGTGTGGAAGATACAGATCCTCAGGACTTGCTCAGCCTGGTCATCTGGTGCTGCCTCTCTGCTGATATCCTGTAAAATATATGTGAATCCATGTGCAGGTGCATAGTACAGCTTAATTGTTTAAGGAAGTTATAAAAGTTATAGGAAGTTATCGTTTAGTGACCATAGTAAAATTAAGCTACAGTGATACCTGATTTTAACTTCATTACATATGCAGGAAAAAAACCTGAATGACTTACCTTCAAAACGATTTAGCCACTCCTGCCTCCATTAAACCTGACCGCTGTCATCGTCTTCTTGCATTTTGGCGGACAACGAAGCTCATGTGTGCTATATGCGTGTCAAAAGGCACAAGCACGGATTCAAAACACACAACACTATTAATAAAACTTACTTAGTATTTCGATGTTCATGTGCTATGAATGACACCCCAGGGAACATTTTTTTGCCATACTTGAATACAGTGTAATTGCACATCCACTACAGTAGGTGGCAGTGGTGCTCTCATCGTGACAGTGTGGGCAGGAAGTATTAGCTTTATGGTGTATGTAGTCTGCTACAGAGAGAAACTGATTAGCAGTTTTCAGCGTAGTGTCTGGTGTTTGTCTTTTGCACAGTCAGGGCAAAAGTAGATGCCGTGTCCCGTCTGTGACATCTGTGCAATGACATCGATGTAATTAGAATTACTAACAGAGGTCCAATGATCCCCAGTCACAGCCACAAATCAGCTTTCTGCAATGTATCCATTATTGCTTTTCAGCATTAAAAAGCAGTGGGATTTTGCTTGAAATAGTCTTTCTGCACGGCCATTGAAAAGTTGGATCACATGTTGATATCTGTAGCACATTTTCTAAATCCTTATACTACTAATAGTGGTCTACAGTCCAGAGAAATCTATTTCATTTTGTGAGTGAATCAGCAGGTTTGTCCAATGTTGACTTAATAATTTTGGCTCCTAAATCAGTCATTTCATCGAGTTTGGGCTACGGACACCTCTTGTTCATACTTCAGTGGTTTCGGCGCTCACGGCAACATGTTTTGCATTTGGTACTGTAGGGTTAACGTGCTTCGGTGGTATGCAAACTCTTTTTTTTGCACAATTTGCACATTTTACTTTCCATCAGGTAGTTTTTTGAAAACTAAATTTGCCTTCCATGACTCCTAGCACCACATTTTCATCGGACTGGAAGTGATGTGCAGTCAGGGGAGGACCTGTCATCACGGGAAAAAAAATAAAATGAAATGAAAAAAATAATTTAATGGTTATATTTATCCAGTGGTTTATACTATACAGTTATTTCCCATTTATCTTCACCACTTTTAGATATTTTTTTATTGGAAATTGCTGAGTTTTTACACACCATACTGCTGTCTCTCTGTATGTCGCTATTAAAATCTTAAAACACTTTCGCTAAATTTCCATAGTCAGGGCATTTCCAGTTAAACTAATGCACTTTTCAGAATGCTGCAAAACAAAGCGATGATCATTGAATACTGTCTTGTACGCATTTGTGACACCGTTGCAGTGACATTCTGGATAACTATGAATAGCTGGCTAGCTATGAAATGAAGGCTAGGTTTGATCAAAATATGCCAAATTCTTTAATTTTGTGAAACTAAAGGCGGACCTTGTTGGACTGTATAGCTCACAAATGGTGAGAGATGAATGTAAATCTCCTAGACAGCATCTCAGCTATTTGACCCAGAAGGATCTCATTCATTCAAACTGTTCCTGAGGCAACAAAATTACTCCAGCTAGTGCTCACAGTTCCAGCTACTACAGCATCAGTGGAGCGATCATTCTCAGCACTGAAAAGAATCAAAACATACAGTCAGAACGGGACTGATCAAGGATGACTATCTTCCCTGGCAGTGATCCCCACAGACTAACATTACCTTTTCAAGTAACTCATCTTCATCTGGGGAGTACAAAACAGATGTAAAATAACCTTCCCTGTGTAGCTAACATTATGAACAAGACTGTATGGCACAGACCTACAGTTTTGAGAAAACACTTGAAATGTATTGTCCATGCTGTGGCCTCACATTTGAGGACTTGCCCATATTTTGCAGTTCCTGTGGGCGAGATATGAGCTTGAGGAGGGATGCCAGAATACTGAGCTACTGGCAGGATTATCTGCTCTATGTGGACAGTCTAAATGTGCAGAATTATCAGTTTTAAACAATGAGATATAAAGTATGAATTTCAACATATTCTAAGACATTCATTTAATAACAACTCTTATTTAGGAGTACACTCTAATACACCCACGGTGCCTACAATAACAACATTAAGAACATGTTATCAACAAAGAGATGAATAAAAGATTGCATACTGTGTGGTAGTCTACATTTGTACCACACGTGATTTGGCAGAAACAGTAAAAGCTCCTACATCCAACATATCGGTACCGTGTTCACAGTCTTGACCACGCTGATCTGCAAGTAGCCAACAGTAACAAAGTTTAAACCCTTAGACATAATGTCCAACATTTTGCACATACATACACACACACACACACACACGTGTTAATTAATAATAAATATCTCAACCTTTAATTGTCCCACAGTGGGGAAATTGCAGTTCCTGCTGTTTGTCCCATTGTTGAGTTGAGAACAAATAAACATGTCCTTTGAAATGTATGAAATTTCTTGTTATGCAATTAAAATAAATAAATAATAATAATAATGGACTCAAATGTTGCAGGACTTCCTGGGACATAGACAACCCATATGCCCTTCCACAGTCAGACGTCGAAAACCTTCAACACGTAAGACAAAAATGATTCATACAGTATCACAACCAATTTAATTACCAATATGTACACTGTTCAGTCTTCACTACAGAGGTATCCTGCACCATGAGGTCTAATCCACTGAGGAGCTTTCTGCAGCAGACAAATGGAAACTAATCCATCTGGTAGTGAGAGAGGAGAGAGCTGTAAAACTGATGAACTGTGACAGAGAACTGAACTGACCCTCTTTGTCCACTACAATAAATCCACTCTGCAGCATGAAAAGCTTCATTCAACACAACAAGCATGTTTCAATCAATGGACACAAACAAGTTATCCTCCACTCTATGATCTTTGTTTTCCTTGTTCATATAGATGTAGTGAGGTTTGATAAGGAACATAAATAAATGTTTTCTGTTTACTTTTATTTTACTGTTTCATTTGTTTCAGTTCCAGAGTTACAGGAGGACATTTCCAAACTTTTACCACTGTTCTTTTCCTGCAACACATCCCAAATGTACTGATGTTAAATCATCACTCACTCAAACACACTATGTCTCCTAATTCATTTTCACTTCATTTTCAATAAATATTTACACTGTATAAACTTAAGCCACATAATCATGCAGTAAACCTGTACACATTTATGTACATCTAGTTTTAAAGTTTCACAGAGGAACTGTTTAATAGCTTCTTAAATAATGAAGCTGGAAACAATAGAATCAATCTATTTATATAAAATATATAAAAACTATGTAATAGATATGGACAGGCAGTGATATTTGGAAGGAGGATGAAATCGTTTAGAAGAATATTGGACTGAGAAGTCTATTTCCTTCCATTTCCTCTCTATATTCTAACTTCCTCATGGACCATTGAACCTTTGTAATAACCAACACTGGAGGTATCATCATGGTTAACAGCTGCAGCTGATGGGACAGTATTTCATATTTTTACCAACACTTCACAGTACATGATAGAAGAGACCAGAGCTCCTCCACAAGACTCAACACTGAACTGAGGCAGAGATGCTCTCGATTCTCAGCTTTAATCAGGTCCACCAGTCTAACACAGAGCAGTCTGTGATTGTTGCTGAGGAGCTCCCAGTAAGTTCACAATTAAATTTTTTTTCAAGTTTTACCTCACTTGAACAAATGCAGTAAAATTATTCTCTAATCACAGTCCAAGACACAGACAGCATGTGAGTGTTGTTCTCACTGTTGTCCTGTCCCTCTCCTGGCCTCTTGCCTGCTGCGTCTCTCTTAACCTGTCTCTCATCACTCCTAAAGCCTCTCCTGACTATGAGGCCAAAGCCACTACACAGCCAGCTTGACTCTTATCATCACAGCAGCAGACCCTGTCCACATCTGTGGCACAACAAGCTTTGTACGGCATGATTTCAGTGTCTCCTTCAGTGTAGAATATCACAGCACAATCCACCACGCAAGGACATGAAGGGTGAGCAGCACCAACCTCTCCTCTCTGACAGGAGGAGAAAAGACAACACAGTAAAACACTGACAGCTTCTTATATTAGAGCAGAAATCACCTGAAAAGACTATGAATACTCCCTTTAGTCTTTTTATGTCTCTTCTGTTCTTTGTTGAATAAATGTGATTAGACTATTATTTTAAAAAGATTTTGTCGTGAACAGACATCATCTGCTCTATTTACAGTATCTGTCTTTACTGGCATTCAGCCTCAAACGCCTTCACAGTGACAGTTCAACTGATTAATCCTTCCTAATTGTGTAATTTCAGAAATCTTAAATGATTGTTTTGAACCCTTGAAAAAATATGGTTGAACTGGCCATGGTCACTGTTGCCAGTGGAACATACACAAACATATTGTCCTATGTAGTAAAGAGAAAACATCCTGGCACAATAGAGGAGATATTATTACCAAGTGAGAAGCGTACAGCCTCCCCAGTGAATGAAGATAGCCCTGAACTTATAATACTTTACATGGTACTGTTTAGTATTTAGGATCCGTGGAACTATAAATATTGTGATGGATGATAATTTGATAATTCACTGCATCCTTTATTTCTATTAAAATTCTACATTTCTAACGGCAATAACAGGGATTTGATCATCTGCTATAGAAAGACGTATCTCATATTTACTCTGGGTGCTCATTCTGTTCTCAGCTTCATTATTCACCTCCTGAACTGCAGAACAAGTCCTGATTGAGCACAACGTTCAGAGCCCTGTTTGCATTTGGCATCAAACTAATTCAGTGATGCAAAGGAGTGTTTTCCTTTTAACATTATTAAATGTCTTCATCGGTCAGTTACACAGTCTCATGTCTTTAGCTGATCATCAAATCAAACTGGATGCAGCCGAGAGGAGAAAGGAGCTGACTGTAGTATGTCTGTCTTTTATAAACACTGTGTCCATCTTAAGGATCAAGTCACAAACAGACAAGGAATGGAGTTTCCTCAGCAAAAAGGAGAATACAATGCCGAAATCAGATGTCATTTTTTTGCTGAATGTTCATTTTGAAGGCCTGCGATGAACTCTTTTTTGCATTCACTGTTCTCATGAACCTCATTTCCAGCTGCAGACAACAGCTGTTTTCAGATTAAAAGTTGTCAAAAACTCACAGCCGCTGAACATCTTACCAGATAGATATGTTACTGCAGCTGCTTCAGTGAGGAACAAACGACAGAAACCAGTACAGGCTACGTAAACAAGTAATATATGATTATTAGGAGAAGTCATGATTGTTATGAGCTTTTAGATGCAAATTTAGACTAAAAGAATCTGCTGATGAGACTAAAACTCCATCTTCTAGCTTCCAGGAACTGTTCCCTGAGGATGTGTGGATATGTTTATTCTTGTTCATGCTCCTTTAAGGCGGATGGTGTCTAGAGGAAATGGTGGATTAATGACAAATAGCTGTGGGGTTGACAGCATGAACACATCCAGTTTTCTGCAGCTTTAATGGTTTATGTGTCTTTAAAACACACTGATCTGAGGAATATATGAGGTGCTGAACTAGGCGGCTAAACGCTTGGCTCTACTCACTGAACTGTCCACCTTTAATTACACATATGTTAAACTGTGTTAAAGGTATTCATTTATTCAGAACAATAACAACAGTGTTTACTACTGTTTACTGTGACTGCAGAGCAAATCAGTCTCGTCTTTTAATTTCCAGGACAGAGCTCCAACTGAGAATAAGAATCTGGAAAACAGCAGGGAGGAACTAATGACTACTACATTTTCTTCTGTTATTGTTTGATATCTGAAAGAATGGAGGCTTTGCTTGTTTTCTTTTTTAACTTCTAACCTGATAATGAGGTTGACTCTCATTAAAGCCTCTCTGCCAAATAACAACAATGATGATCGGTTAGAAAACAACCTTGTTAGAGAAAGACAGTCTGGAGGTAAAGATACCAGCTGTGGTGATAATGATATAGAACAGTGATTATCACTGATTCACAACTAAAAACTGACGTGCCATTTGTATTTTAGACCAAGATAAGAGGAAAGTTATTTTTATTATAACACGACAGAAACAAAGCAAAGCTTAGATGACAGCATGTCAAAACAATACAATGTAATTCTGTCTCATGTTTCATGTTGCAGTCAGACGGCAGAGGTCATTGCTGAGGTGGTGAATTGTAAATCATTTCTGCTCTGACATCCTCGCTACATGTATTCATACATTATTCAGGACACTAGCACATGATATCAGATCTATTTGAGTACAGAAACTGGCAGGTAGCTTATAAAACCTGTTTTGAATTAAGGTCAGAGGAATGCTAAGTATTAATAGTAAATGTTTCAACAGAGGACTGTAAGTATAATATGATTTCATGTTCTGATTTTAGATACAGTGTTGGTGACAAGTGCAACAAAAACACAAACATATACTCTTTGCAAGAAATTAGTTTCTGAATGAAACATACGGTCACTCAGAGCAGTATATTGCAGCTCAGAGAAAAGACATGCTAACCCTCTGGCATTTTTGTACATTTTGTTTCAACTTTTCGTGTTCATTCAGCATTTAAGCTTGTGGCAGGAGCTCTTCTCCTTAGTCACATTTTTGACTTTTACTCTCACATTATTTGAAACTCTCGTGGTACATTTTGCATTTGTCCCTCTGGACACCTTTGTAGCATAAATGTACATGTTTTTTTTTTTCATAAATGACTTAAACAACTGCAAATATGCTCAAAACTACCAACATTTGAATGGTTGTCAGGATTTTAACCCTTTAAATGCCAGTCTGATATAATTGACATACTGAATACAAATTGAAAAAGTGGCTGATATTGAGAAGACTTACCAATGGCTAGAAAAGGCTGGACTCAGAGACAGCACAGAGCCACTGATCATGGCAGCACAAGAACAGGCCCTAGGTACAAGAGCCATAGAGGCCAAGATCTACAAGAGTGGATCAGATCCAAGGTGCAGACTATGCAAAGATGCCCCTGAGACAGTCCAGCACATAATAGCCGTATATGGAGAGACACAACCAAGTAGCTGGAATAGTGTACAGCAACATCTGTACCCAGTATGGAATAGAAGTACACAAGTCCCAATGGGCTGCGCCACAGAAGGTGGCTGAGGACAACAGGACCAAGGTGCTGTGGGACTTCAGCTTCCAGACTGACAAACAGGTCCTGGCTAATCAACCGGACATAGTGGTGGTAGACAAGGAGCAGAAGAAGGCGGTGGTGATAGATGTGGCAATACCAGCAGATGCCAACATCAGAAAGAAGGAACACGAAAAGGTTGAAAAGTACCAAGGGTTGAAAGAACAGCTGGAGCAGATGTGGAAGGTCAAGGCTAGCGTGGTCCCCGTGGTAGTAGGAGCACTCGGGGCAGCGACGCCCAAACTGGGGGAGTGGCTCCCAGATCAGACATCCCAGATCCCAGGAACAACATCAGAAGACTCAGTCCAGAAGAGCGCAGTCCTAGGAACAGCTAAGATACTGCATAGAACCTTAAAACTCCCAGGCCTCTGGTAGAGGACCCGAGCTTGAGGATGACACAGATACCACCCGAGGAGGGTGAGAGGGACGTTTTTTTTTTTTTAATATATATATTGATGTATGATGATTTTATGGCAGTTTCTTTGTGCGTGTACATTTTTGCTACAAAGGTGTCCAGAGGGATGTAAATTTGAGGAAAGCATAAGGGATAAAGCAAACAGATCATGCATCACAGTGTTGGGCCATGGTACTAGCTCAAGTTGGAGGGGTGGCTGAAAATGCAACTATTCTGTCTGCAACTGAGGTTGTGAAAGTTTGTTGGTAGTTGTGTCAGAAATAGAGAACTCGGTGTTCTACTTTGGCAAAATACATGCCCCCCCCAAAATAGTAAAATGGTAAATAGTAGGCGTCTTCAACAAGGTACAAAATGAACTACATATCATCATCATGGCGATGTTATCCTCAAACCCAGCTATTCCAGAGATCAACTGTCTTATATCATGAATAAGTAATGATAAAGACAATATTTAATTTTAACAAGAATACATTCATGTGGTGAGATTCCTGTGTTTTAGAAGATAATGTAACTATTCAATTATTCAAGGTGTTCCTGCTATCCCCAGGCTGCTCTGGCAAAAGATTAAATCCATTTGTAAAAGTCAAGAGTTTCTCTCACTGCTGAATCTAAAGGTATTTGATATTTGTACCTCTGTGCAGGCTGACAGAAACAGAGGGAGAAAGAGTAACGGTGTCTGAATCCTAACAATCTTTTATTATTATTATTATTATTATTATTATTAATATTTCATGAAATCTAAATCAAAGCATCTTCTGCAAATACCACTGTTTCTACAGCTGTTTCATTTCTGATTAGACAGTAAGGCTTAAACTGAATAACAAGAAAACAAAGATAAATGCGATGAAGGAAGTACCCAGACATGATCTTTCCCCTGAGGATCATTATATTCTAAATGAGTCAACTGAGTCTATAACTTTTCAAGTAATTCATTGTCTGGAGCACTGAGGCAGCTGAACCTGATAACATGCAATTCTTCACTCTAACATAAAGTAAGCTCATGACTGTCTCTGAAGACAAACAACCTGCAACTGTTCACACTCAACTGGACGTATACCTCATAAAATGTTTCATCTGACATATTCATGCTCAAAACATTCAAAAATCAAACAAAATGTATTGTCATTCAACTATCAACTACCCTCTAGACACGCGACTTTGTTTTGTTGACGCCACCATATTGGCAGGAAAACTGAGGAAAAATGAATGGATGGCCAGGGGTGATTTTGTAATATGAGACCTGGCTTTATGCGGTTCTGTTTAATAAATGTATTGTACGGAAATCCCTCCACTTCGTCTCCTGACTTGCTACTTCATGTTGAAGCATACTACCAGCAAACGTGGCTAAGCTTCTCTCCAACTCTACGTTGCCCATTTCCCAAGTTGACAACGAGATTCATGTGACAGAAGAAGTTTTGAAATCCAAAAGGAGACATAAATCCATAAGCTAACAAACGTAAGGTGACGTACCATGCCTGATGCAGCAACATTTATTTGTGGTTTTATTTCTGCGTGATGCTAATAGTTATTTGAGAAAGAACTACACAGAACACACGGAACTGTAAATGTCATTGTTGCACTGAATTAAATGCGAATGAAGCGGTTAATGGATTTAAGGATTTCAGACTTGACTAAATGTAATTTAATAATTAAGGCCTTAAATTCGCATTATTAAATTTCAGACTTTTTAAGACTGCGGAAATTAAATCACAACTGATCAATGGCAAAATATTAAAATGACTGTTCTGCTGTGAAACATTTGGTAGACTGTTTGTACAGTGGGTAAAGCATGAAGGGGGATCACCTAAAAACATCCCTCAGTCCAAAATGGTAGAAATATTCATTCATCTTCTGTACCCGCTTATTCCAGTTAAGGGTCGCAGGGGTCTGCTGGAGCCTATCCCAGCTGTCATTGTGCGAGAGGCAGGGGTACACCCGGGACAGGTCGCCAGTCTATCGCAGGGCCAACACAGAGACAAAGACAACCATTCTGGTAGAAATATAGATGTTCTATATATTTAGCCTCGCCTCACAGCAAGAAGGTCACCAGTTTGAGTCCATGGGCTGGCTGGCATTTCTGTGTAGAGTCTGCATGTTCTGTGTCTGCGTAGGTTCTCTCCAGGTACTCCAGCTTCCTCCCACCATCCAAAGACATGCTCATTAGGTTAACTGGTGATTCTAAATTGCCCATAGGTGTGCATGTGAGTGTGAATGTTGGCCCTGCGATGGACTGGCGACCTGTCCAGGGTGTACCCCTGCCTCTTGCCCGATGACAGCTGGGATAGGCTCCAGCAGACGCCCGCGACCCTTAACAGGACTAAAAGGGTATAGAAGATGAATGAATGAACCTTGTGACACACATAATGCAGCTGGAAAGAAAACAGATTTCCACATTCCTGTTTCGCTCTGAGAAATGCAGTTCATGCATGTAACAAATGTAACAAAAATCTCATGTGGTAGAAACGTGCTCAGAACCTCAGATAATAAACCCGCTTGCAGTATGCGGGCAGTAAAATGTCTATCGCTTGTTTTTTAGACTGAGCTGAATAAATCTGAATAAATGTGGGCAAAAGCAAACACAGCATGACGGGATCATTAGAGTGTCACAGAGCAGAACAGAGAGAAGTTTTCACTGAGAACTAATGATTCCTTCATTAAAGGAGAATAATGCAGGATCTTTCTGTGTGTCTCTCAGGGACTGTCGCTATCAGATTTACTGAGACTTTAGTGACATAACGTTAATTCCAACACATGTCTCCGTTTTATCTCCAACCTCTTCATTAATCTTTCATGCTGTCTGATGCAGTGCTGTTAATCTGTGGTGTAACCTCCCAGATCTCCCAGCAGGACGTTCTCAGCATCATTTATCCTGATCACAGTCACACCAGCACAAACTGTCCTGCTGACAGCAACTACAGCTGGAAGCTACAAGTTATGAGGTGATACAGACGAAAAGACTAAATGGTGAGGAAAAAGAAATTTCTTTGCTGAGAAACACTCAGATTTTCAGCAACATACACTGGCCACTTACTGCACATCTGGACTCATTAATAGACACAGACACGATCATTCATAGTCCTCTTTCTCAGCCTCAGACTTACCGCAGCGGAAAACAACAAGCGCATTAACACATTTAAATGGTTTTCCTTGTCCTTGACCTTCTCTTTTTTCCACTCTTCCTCTTCTTCAGTGGTCATCATCATGTGGCTCAGATCATGTCTGAAGGAGCTGCTGATCATGAAGCTCCATCAAACCTGAAGAGATGGAGTCCAGCGACCACACAAGAGGAACAAGGGCACAGCTCTCTGTTCACTGCTGCTTCTCCTGCACAGCAACCGTTTTAAATTACCTTGTTAAATCTTTGACATTAGTGCTGTAAACTGTTGGTTAATTTAACCAACAGAATACCACAAAGTTTGTCTCTACAGCATCTAGATTTAAGAACTTCACAGCTTCTCTCTTACAGGCAGAACTTCGGTGTATTAGACAAACCCTGTTTAGTCTCTGGGGTGAATTCAGTGTATGAATTTAATGGATGACTGCGTCTGGACATTATCTAGTCACATTCCTAATTTAAATTATTCAAATGACTCAGTATCTGTGCTTCTCACATGATAACACTGTCTGCCAAATGGCTCTCTTTATTACAGAAATTACACTGAACGTGTCTAAAAAGTGCAAGGCTCGCAGATCAGGAACCAGAGACCCTCAAGGAATCTGTATGAGCAGAAAACTAAGAAATAATGAATTCAAACGCAATAAACCAAAGCCCTGAACACATACTTTCTCTAAACCCTTTCTCCTCAGCAGTTTGCATCAGTTTCTGCCACTTAGCGTCAACATAAAGCTCCCAAGCACGAGTGAAAAACATAAATGACTAAAACAGTGCAAGGGTAACTCTTGTTGTGTTTATCTGTATAGCAGAATTTACAGTGGAACATATAGGGCGGTTTCTTGCACAGAAATAAATATGTCTTTGTTAAATAAGAACACACAGTAAAAAGAGAAACAATGACAAAACCATACGGGAGAAGATGGCCAGGACCTTCGAGTTTAGGAGGCAAGAGGTTGTAGATCAGAACCCTTCCATCGAGAACCTCATGGAAAGATGGCCAGCTCTATTTCAGGTGGAAGAGGTATACCTTTCTTAACCTCTTTCATACTAATTATAACAAACATTTTTTCAGAAATAATACATCCACAGGGCTTTGTGAAGACTAGTAATAGTATTGCTTTTTCATCAAAAATTATATTTAGTTTGAAATTACTACTAAGTGTGTAAGTGTTGTTGTTGTTGTTGTTGTCCTGCTTGTTGTTTTTATGAGACCAAAAACAAATTTCCACACCGTGGACAATAAATGAAACTAACTAACTAAATTTTGACAGAAGTAACAATGAACAACAACAAATCATAACAAATCATAACCAAAACACAACCAAATGGGGAACAATTGTTACATGATTGTTATAGACCATACATTCTAGTGGGACCTAAATGATCATTGAGGGGTATTTGTGTATGAAGAATTATACATTTTGATAATTGACAATTTAGTAAAGGAGAGACTACATAAAACTCATACTTTGGAGGTGGGAAATGAATGCTTGTGCGAAGTTTGTCTTCAATAAAAATGATTAAAATATATATATATATATATATTGTGCACTGCTTCCTCATGTACAGATCAATGCAGAGTTTCTGCGGGTTACTGCAGTTCCCCTGCTGCCGAGATTTATGGCCGAGCTGGACAAGTACTCCACGCAGCTACTGAAGATCATCAAAAAGAGAGGAGGGGCAACCAAAGCAAAAACTGCCATGATCCTGGAGTTTCTTGATCAGGTATGATGTATATAATGAACCACTAACAACAGTTAGCATTTTAACCCTTGTCTGATGGGGATAGGTATCCTTTTCCATTTTTCCATTTTTATTTCAGTGATTATGGTTATAGTCATTTGAAAAATGCTGTATCTTTTTAAACTGTTGGTATGAAGTGTGTGTGTCAAGCAAGGATGTGTGGGCTTTGCAAATGTTCTTTAACTGACTTGTATTTCTTAAAGATCTGTGCTGAAAATGTTGTAGCAGATTCTAAGTTTAGATACAATATTGATAAAGACTGCCCAGTTCAAAGGGAGATTCCAGTTGCCAGAGGGTGATAAAACAGCATGTTTTCTCAAAAACAATTCACTGTTATTCCTGTGTGTTAACAGTATATCCTCCCCTGCCCTCATGGCCCTGTCCTGCTCTCTCTCCTCCTCTCTCCTGCCTCTCATCCTTTCCTCTGTTCCCCTCTCCATATCTTCTCCTGGCCTGACTAACCCAAGAAATCAAAGGTAGTCTTAGTTTCAATTAATGATTGGCATGAAAAATAAAAGAGATCAGTACCTGAAAATTGTATTCTTACATGGCTATACAAGTTGTAATGATTTCACATACAAATAAAAAATAAGTAACTTTATGTCTGGATGTTTAATCCCAGGCATTACAGGGAAATGACAACAATATCACCCTTTGTTGAAGCATCTGTGTTTTATTTAATTTTCAATTGGCTCCACATCACCCTCTCCAGCCTTTCTCCTCTTCTCTCCACCGTCTCCTCCCCTTGCCACCTTGCAGTGCCTTTAGGGATGCTATACAGTGTATCATTTTAGTCAGCATCCAGGTTTAGTCATAGTCCAGGGTTACACACATATCTGCCCTCTTTTAGATTTAAAAAAATGAAGGCCGATTGCATAATGTTAATGTTGCATATGGTTAATATGTTTAAGATTAATAAATACATTTAATGTAATCTGTTGGCGAAGTGTCTTTTTTTATAGAGTTTATAAGGTGGGAAACAAATTATTTTTGGGTCAAATAAAATGTAAAAAATATAGTTTGGATATATGTAAATTAATTAACTAGTGTCAATGCAAACAATTCAAGTTAAATCAGTTAAAAGTGAATACATTAGGTTGGTTCAATTTCAATTTATTAGTTTGGTTCAATAACTAAAAGTGAAGAAAATAATTTGGATCAAGGCAAAAAATTAAGGTTGAGTCAAGTGCAGTATTATTGTTTACGCCAACATAAAATAATTAGCTCATATGAAGTTACTCAATTTAGATTCTGTGAAGTCAAATATTTTAGATGTGATATCTGGACATCATTTTTTTTAGTTTGAGCAAGGTTATACTTTTTTCAGTGCACTGGACTGTACATAAAAACTGAAGGAATGGACTGAAGACAAGATCAGCATTTCCGTAACAGCTGCCTGGTCTGTGTGTCACTCCTCTCGGCAGGCTGCCAGAGGGACATTAGAGCTTGTGGTAAAATGGATGACAGAGATCACAGCACAGCAGTCTGTGAGACTACTCCAAAGAGCTGAATACATCATTCTGCATCACCTGAACATATGTACCCATCTCCCTCTGCTCTGTCTCTTGTCCAGTCTGTGTGTCTCCGCTGAGACTGAGCCACGTCCACAGTGCCAGGTTGTCATTTTAAACCTCCATCTCTGTGCCAGTCTTTGCTTCTACCTTTGGGAACAGACCCATCCTGCCCTCTCCTGCTGCAACAGGCAGCTCCTTGACAGTCAGTTTGTTCAGTTGTAGAAATATTAGTATCCTTATTACAGGATTTAGAAGATTTAAATTTGAAAGACTGTAGTGTAGCGTTAGACTTAATGCATTTTGAGAAAGACTGTGCCACATCTAATGTGTACATTTGAATATTTCAGAGAGTTACACCCACGAGCTTCTTGTACATTTAGATTTGACAGAGCAGCCTGGTCTTGTCTATTGTTAACATGGATCTATCAAGTCTAATCTGAATTGCGGAGTGTGGAAAAATGACTGACATAAAAACGCCTTTTCTTTTACTCTTCTCAAATTCTGAATATAGTTAGTGCTGTGAAGATCCTTCAGTAAAGCAAGATGTCGTCAAAGACACTGGGTCTCAGTTTCATGTGTCCTGAACCCAGCTGGATTTCTGTAAAAGGGGAACTGCAGCTATTCTCCCAAAAGTGAGTGAGACTGATGTCTAGCACCACAGACAGCTCTTGTATAGGACAGAGGACAGCAGAAGTCCTCCAAGGTGAGAAGTTAGTTTTTTTCTCTTTCTCTTTTGCAGATCATCCCTTTTCTTTTTTGCTGGGGTTAACATATGTTTGGGCAAATCCAATTCACGCAGAGAAACATTAATGAAATTGAGTTAACATGTTTCTTTTCTATCATAAATATAATATGAAAATGGATAGATAGAACAGTGCAGTAATGCTTCACAGTAGATAAATAAATACATTTTATGAAAACAAACAAAGCCCACGTAATTGTGTCTAGGGGCCAATATTAGAGCACACACCCACACTTTCACACACAGAATATCTCAATTCCAGTCCACACTGTGGGTGTTCTAATGTGTGACGTGTTTCTTTGGTAAATTAGCATATAAATAACTTTCACTGCTTATCAAGGTTCATTGTAAAAAGCCCGTGCTAAGGACGGAATTGTAAACTGAGCGTCAGAGAAAGATTGAGAAAGAGTATACCTGGCTCACTTTACAGGGTGATAGTCAAATTCTATTTCTCTTCATCTGATTAAAAAGTCTTTCCTTCTTTATCTGCCTTTGTGCGTCTGTCCTCCTCTCAGACACTTTCGCCTGGACTCTGAATGCAACACAACAGCGCAAGAGTGTGTCACCTCGTGACATCATTACCTGGATACAAGAGACTAGACAATGTGGACGACCCTGGCAATGACAAGAGGGACAAAAAGGAAGGATGGGAGGGAACATGGTGAGAAAAAGGAACAAGGTAAAATAAATTACTTATGCAGTCGGATCACTGGTATCTATAGCCTCTGTTTTCTGGAATCATCACAAGATGTACTCAGACCTCTGTGGCGTTCAAAACATACATACACTATATGCTGAGTTTTGCTAAACAAATGCAGTTATTGTGATTATATCACTGTATACTCTTTTTCTTCTGTAAATCTGTGTAACCGTATAATCAAACTTTGTCCAACCAAACTCATTTATAGCAAGCAGGTACATATTTGTCATATTATAATTATATGTTACAAACTTCCACCAGCCCCTCAAAACCTCCATCTATTCAGCACAATCGTCCTTCTTTACTTCCGTTTCCTCTGAAACAGACCATTTGCTTTCTCGAATGACAAGAAGGCAACACCAGTTTCTTCCAACTCTGTCAAAATACCTGAAAATGATCTGTCAACGAAAACAACCGCATTTCCACTTTTATTTGATTCATTTTAAGTGCCCAATTTTGTTTGACAGAGAGACACTCTCACACTGAGTATCAGAGTGTTCAGTACTATCACTGTGGCAAACAGCGATGTTGTGTTGCTCTCTGCTGGTCTTCTGCCTGCTGTGCTGCTGTTAACCTGTTTGTGAGTCCCATCCACTCCTGAAGCCTCTCCTGACTCTGAGGCCAAACCAACTACACAGCCAGCATGACCCTATCATCACAGCAGCAGACCCTGCACACAGAATAGGTGTGAGTGCAATGATTATCAGTTAGCTTTATGAGTATGCATGCAGGAGCATGCCACACACTAACCTCTTTAACTTTTAAGGCAATGCTAAGTCTATAAGGATCAAGCGCTCAGTGGGATGTGACTGGACTCATTCTTCTCTCTTTACAGGTTTATACAGCTGACAGAGTTTTAGTGGTTCTTATCAGCCTCAGCCCTGCAGCAGGACACACACATCTCTCACATCTGATGCCACTTGTCCACAGAAAGTCTAAACATACATATGTGTAATGTTCTTTCATGAAAAGCTTGATGTTCTCTGAGAGTGGATGTTTAACAGATAACAGATTTAATTCAAGCACTTTCTAAGCAGCCATTTGTTTATACAGTATTTTTTTTATATGGTGACCAACAATGGAATCATGGTGTCTTATCTTATCTAAACCAGTCGATTCTTAGAGGTGCAATTTAGATACAACTAACGGAGATTTAGAGGATGCTGAATGTGCAGCAGTTACATACACATAAAACTGAGAAACATTTTGATCTACAGAGTGTTGATAAATGGGGTTTGAGCAGAATAGGGGGAGCATGGAGAGAGAAAGAGGAGTTGATCATTGTTGTGAATATTGATGAATATTGTAAATTCTGAATTACTGGTCAAGAGAATGGGCTCTCTTAACGAGCCTTTGCATAATCATATTAGTCTCAGTTCATGGGGCAGGCCTAATGTGGAAATCACTGCACACTCCAAGAGGCTAAATTATTCAACAGCTCTCTTTAATAATGCAAACACAACGGATCTACCGTGGTCTTCTTTTTTTTTCCAGCTGGACTTTTATTTCAATTACACTGAAAAGTCAAATTAAAGTTTGGACACACCCTCTCATTTAATGGTCTTTATTTTCATTGTAGATCAAGTCAATGCAGCGGCAGGTAGCTTTGATACGTTAAAATGCTTTTAGGCAGTTAACCAACGTTCATCATTGCCGCTTGCAAATGCTTTTCTTTTACATTACTATTCTTTTGCCATTTAAGGTTAAGTCGAAAAATGATCGTGCATTTTTATTTTTTTTTTGCCAGTGAGAGGAGATAACAGGCTACAGTTTTAGGCTAATTCGTTATGGGCATCGTCGCAGACCTGTCCGAAATCTTGTGAAAAACAATGATAACCTACGCTTTATACTAAACTTTTATAAATATTCAGTGTATCTGATTAGGCTAATATAGTGTATCTGATTAGGATATTTTGCTGTGACATTAAAACTTAAATTTAATCACACTATTTTTTTTCTTTCTGTGGATTTGTTTTATATTGTTCGTGAGCTTGTGTTGTGACAGTGAAATTAGTGCCCTAATGTATTCACTTCCTTTGTCTTTGCCTACAGAGTGAAGTTCAATAAAGGCACAGGCACAGGCTCTCTGCAAGCCATAAAGGTATGGCTACCTTAAACTGCAAGTCATGCAGTTATTCAACTACTGTTGTACACACATTCATTACACGTGCAAAAAGTCATGGGAATATGGCTAATTACTGGTATGCATGTGGTGTATCTCAATGCCCATGCAGTTTCAAGAAACTCCAGTCATTTAAATCCCACATGTATAGACATCACCATGACAAAAGTAAAACTGAAGCTAAGACACAACCCAGGGATGTTGTAATGTCTTGCCAGATAGCAGGTTGCACATTTCATTGCACAAAGTCTTGAAATCTGTGTGCACACTTGAAGTGTCATATTGTGAATGGTAGGAAGGTAAACTGCCCCTACACAGGTTGTAAGAAAAACTTCAGGGTTAAGTCAAGTTTCACCTCCATCTTAGTAGGTGCCACAAATTAATTGACTACGAAACATGCAGTCACAGTACACCTGCTAGCCAACCAGAGGAGCCCTGCATGTCTGATGAAATAGTCAGCGAGGTTTCTGTTGAGGATGTGGTACCTGATGAAGTGCAATTCTTGAAAAACTTGGCTCTTTTTTACCTGAAAATGCAAGCCAAATTGTTGATCCCAGCTACTACCATTCAAACCATACTAGAAGAATATTAAGAGGTTCACAATGCTGGCAAGACATATCTAATGCCAAAACTTAAAGAAGAAATGACCACGCTGAAAGCACCTTTCCAAGAAACAGCCTCAACCAGCAGGATAGTTATGGTTGCGTAAATTGGCAGCCTAAATACCTTCCAGAGGGTGAAACCCCAGATTCCCTTGAAGTCAAGAGGCAAATGTTAACTAATCTATTCACCACTGAAGGGCCAAGACGAGTTGATACAGGCCGTGTGGATGAGCTCATGCCCATCACGTATTGGAAGCAGCGTGACTTCATCAATTCTAGCCCGCCTCCACAAGTGTCCACGATCAGTGAGGAGTGGCCCTTTCTGTTTGAAACGCGACGGCTATGCGCTCAATTTGAGGCCCTAACAGGGATCGACCTTCTCAGCAGAGTATCAGAGGCCTTCCAAAATAAGGGGAGGCGAATTGTAAACTTCTTCTTTCAGCAGCGGTTGAAGTGGAAAGGAAGTGTCCTATCCCTATTGAAGGAGCTGGAAGATGACCATAGGACATTTGAGGATCCCAACTTGGTGGCGATTGCAGCAGTTCTTCTCCTTATGGTGTTTTTCAAAGAACCAACTGAATCACTCTTCATCTTGGCTGATGTAAGTACTGTTTTTGTTTTGGAAATGTGACTCACAACATTCAGCTGGTGTCTCCTTGTCACCTGCCATTTTTCTCTGGTCAATGATTACATCTTACATTTATGCTATGATACAGGGGACTGCAACCCAGGTGGACATTAAGGGCAGAATCACTTCCAGACACACGGAGGCTCATTATGCTGGGTAGGTTTGTGTTAAACCCACTCCAATGGCATCTGGTGGATCAGTTGAGTGAGAAGTTAGAATTATATGATTCCACTAGCAATATGGTCCCTCTTTTAAATCCATGTAAGGAATTGCCACTTGTTTTTGTCAATTTTGCCAACATGTTCTTCATGAATTGTGCCATGCTAACATAGCCACTGTGCCTCCAGACTGCACAACTGGTTGCACACAGATAAGGAAGGCACATCAAATCTTCTAAGTCAAGGGAAGGAGAAAGATACAGTAGCTGAATTTCTTACATATCCCTTTCATAATGAACACAACAACTGTAATTTTATTTGTTATGTATTACTATTATTAAAATGAATTGGAATTGCTTGTATGGAATAGTTTAAATTTGAATTAAAGTACTGTAGATTGTGACATAGTGTTTCTTTTTCAGGCCAATCACTGGTGACATCTACAAAATGGATGTTGTCCATTGAAGGACAGCTGTACACAACAACCACGGACAATTTCGCTTACAGCATTTGCAACACTTTTCGCAACTTACTAGTGCTGAACATGCACTACCAAGAGGATGCAGCATGCACCTTAGAGCTTGTTCAAAGGTTGGTTATTTTCTTTATTTTCAGTACTTTAATATCAACTATGACTAGAATAAGTGACACAAGCATGTTTTATTTCAGATAAATATTGAACATGTTCATTGTCTTTACTAACTTATTATTGCATAGTAGGCCCATTCATTACACATTTTGGAAACTGGCTCAGGACCACCAAAATTAAGCCATGCACCAATGGTGCAAACAGCAGTGTGATAACCGTGTTTAATAAAAGAAAGTAATCGACTGGAAATTAAAAGATTATCTTCAATTACAGATTTTTGGTGCGAATTAACCCAGAGGAGGGAAAGAAGTGCTCGGCCAGACAGGGTGTGAGTAAGAAGACGGGGAAAGTAGTTCAGAGGAAAGCAGTTCCCATCAGCCCCCATGTCAGCAACTTCATCCGGTCCCTATTAGATTTTGAGTGGCAGACCTCCAACACTGAAAAAAGTGAACATGGGCAATCATTGATGTAGGGAGGGATTTCTACTTGAATTGACCTGTTATTGCTGTGTTTCTGTCTTTTACTTGGTTTAATGTATTATTTCACTGTCATCAAATGTAAATCAAGGCCTTATTGGTTCAAAGTTATTGAGAGGCTTCGAATCAAAGAACAATTTTCCATTCTAGTAAAAACGTAACATGTCACGTGACGTGCGTTCGTACTGACGTCACGCAACAACTTCAACTTCAACTTCAAGTTTCGATCAGCAGGTGTAGCCATTTTAAAGGGGAAGTTTAAAGGTAAAATTTTGAAGAATAAAATCCATGTATTTGGAAGATGGATTATTTTGGTTGTGAAAGTTATGGACACCATTTTCATACTGAGTAATGTTTATGGTTTCAATAATGGCTTCAGAAACCGAGTCTTATTTGAAGAAATGGAAGAAGAAATTTGTTCATCTTTAATGCTATTCCCCAGCGCGAAACTAATTCTTGGAGGAGATTGGAACTCCATTAAAGATCCACTTTTGGACTGTTTGCCACCGCGTCCAGTGAGAGGTGATAAAACTGCAGAAACTGATAAACTGTGTTTTAATTTAAATTGTTTGGATATATGGAGGTATAGAAATCCTGATAAGAGTCAGTTTACATGGCAAACAAAAGACTTGAGTAAACAGTCAAGAATAGATTTTTGGTTGATATCGACAGTTATGGAGAAAGAAGTCATGGATGTTTATATTGAACCTTCTGTACTTACAGATCATAAATTGATATATATTTCAGTTAATCTTAATAGCACTACAGATCATGAGCAAAGGATTAGAACAAGTTATTGGAAATTAAATAATACTCTCTTAGAAGACAAACAATTTCTAAACTTGGCAAGGTTAACTATCAATGAAAGCTGGAGAAAGGCAAAAGCACTGAACTCTTTTGGAGAGCAATGGGAGTTCTTAAAATATCAAATTAGAAGACTAGCATCCCGCAGAGGTAAAGAAATTACAAAAAACAAACGCATAATGGAGGATAATATAATAAAAAAGATAATTATGATTTATGAAAATCCAAACCCAAACGAACAGGATAAAGAAAATCTGATTACATTACAACTACAACTAGATCGGATCTATGAAGATAAAGCAAGAGGGGCCTTTGTAAGATCTAGAAGAAAATGGATGGAGGAAGGTGAAAAAAACACAAAATATTTTTTCAATTTGGAAAAAAGAAATGCAGAAACCTCCTCAATAATGAAATTAAATATCAATGGCCAGATTACAGACAATGCCATTGAAATATCTAATTGTGTTAAGAATTTTTATGAAAACTTGTACAAGAAAAAAGTTGATTTATGTGATTCGTTTTCTTTCTTTAGTTCTATAGATGGGGATGTAAAACGAATAGATGAAGAACAGAAAAATATATGTGATCAGGACATTACCCAAGAAGAGATCAATGCATGTATCTCTATGTTAAAAGATAATAAGTCCCCTGGGAATGATGGCTTAACGAGTGAGTTTTATAAAACTTTCAAGGAAGAGGTTTCAGAATTTTTGTTTAATGTTTATAAGGAAGCTCTGTCTATGGGGAAACTACCCTCATCCATGTCTCAAGGCCTCATTACATTAATTCCCAAACCTGGGAAAGACCCAATGAGTATTGACAATTGGAGGCCAATCACTTTAATTAATAATGATGTTAAGATATTATCACTTATTTTTGCTCAAAGACTTAAACCTTGTCTTCAAACAATTATTGATGATTGCCAGTCTGGTTTTATGAGTGGTAGACATATAAGTAATAATGTTCGTTTAATTCTTGATTTAATTGACTACCATGAATTTATTGATGACAACAGCTTTATACTATTCATAGATTACTATAAAGCCTTTGATACCATAGAACACTCCTTTTTGTTTAACACTTTAGACTTCTTTGGTTTTGGCTCTTATTTTAAATCTGCAATTCAGATATTATATAGAAGGTGTACTAGTTCAGTGAAGCTGGTAAATGGAACCACCCGTAGCTTTAATATAGACAGAGGGGTTAAACAAGGAGACCCGATTGCACCTTTTTTATTTCTACTAATCATGCAAACAATGGCACTTCATATTAATAAAGATTATTTTAGAGGCATTCAACTTGCAGAAAATCAATTGAAATGCTGTCAACTAGCCGACGACACTACTATTTTTCTAAAGAATGAAAATGAGGTTAAAAAAGCGATTGACTGTCTCAATGCATTTTCTTTGGTGTCAGGCTTGAAGGTTAACATTAATAAATGTGATCTTTTTGCTTTAAAAGACAAACCGAATAACCTGACAGAAATAGAAGGTATCTGTATTAAAGATGTTGTATCATATCTGGGTATTAAAATATGTAAAGATCAAGATAAGAGGGTTGACTTGAATTTTAATCCACTGATTGAAAAAGTTAAAAAAAAGTTTGATATGTGGCTATTAAGAGATTTATCAATCAGTGGACGTATACTGTTATCTAAAAGTGAAGGGTTATCCCGGCTGGTCTATACAGCTATGGTATTGGATGTTCCACCCAAAAAAATTAAACAGATTGACACGAAAACGTTCAACTTTATTTGGAAAAATAAACCCCACCAATTGAAACGAACAATACTGTGTAACCCATACAGTCAAGGGGGCTTAAATGCATTGGATTTCAACACCTCTAATACAATTTTTAAAATAAATTGGCTAAAGAGATACACTACCGTTCAAAAGTTTGGGGTCACCCAAACAATTTTGTGTTTTCCATGAAAAGTCACACTTATTCACCACCATACGTTGTGAAATGAATAGAAAATAGAGTCAAGACATTGACAAGGTTAGAAATAATGATGATTTGTATTTGAAATAAGATTTTACATCAAACTTCGCTTTCGTCAAAGAATCCTCCATTTGCAGCAATTACAGCATTGCAGATCTTTGGCATTCTAGCTGTTAATTTGTTGAGGTAATCTGGAGAAATTGCACCCCACGCTTCCAGAAGCAGCTCCCACAAGTTGGATTGGTTGGATGGGCACTTCTTGCGTACCATACGGTCAAGCTGCTCCCACAACAGCTCAATGGGGTTCAGATCTGGTGACTGCGCTGGCCACTCCATCACCGATAGAATATGAGCGTCCTGCTTCTGCTCTAAATAGTTCTTGCACAATTTGGAGGTGTGTTTAGGGTCATTGTCCTGTTGTAGGATGAAATTGGCTCCAATCAAGCACTGTCCACTGGGTATGGCATGGCGTTGCAAAATGGAGTGATAGCCTTCCTTATTCAGAATCCCTTTTACCCTGTACAAATCTCCCACCTTACCAGCACCAAAGCAACCCCAGACCATCACATTACCTCCACCATGCTTAACAGATGGCGTCAGGCATTCTTCCAGCATCTTTTCATTTGTTCTGCGTCTCACAAACATTCTTCTTTGTGATCCAAACACCTCAAACTTAGATTTGTCCGTCCACAACACTTTTTTCCAGTCTTCCTCTGTCCAATGTCTGTGTTCTTTTGCCCATCTTAATCTTTTTCTTTTATTGGCCAGTCTCAGATATGGCTTTTTCTTTGCCACTCTGCCCTGAAGCCCAGAATCCCGCAGCCGCCTCTTCACTGTAGATGTTGACACTGGTGTTTTGCGGGTACTATTTAATGAAGATGCCAGTTGGGGACCTGCGAGGCGTCTGTTTCTCAAACTAGAGACTCTAATGAACTTATCTTCTTGCACAGTTGTGCTACGCGGCCTCCCACTTCTTTTTCTACTCTGGTTAGAGCCTGTTTGTGCTGTCCTCTGAAGGGAGTAGTACACACCGTTGTAGGAAATCTTCAATTTCTTAGCAATTTCTCGCATGGAATAGCCTTCATTTCGAAGAACAAGAATAGACTGTCGAGTTTCAGATGAAAGTTCTCTTTTTCTGGCCATTTTGAGCGTTTAATTGACCCCACAAATGTAATGCTCCAGAAACTCAATCTGCTCAAAGGAAGATCAGTTTTGTAGCTTCTGTAAAGAGCTAAACTGTTTTCAGATGTGTGAACATGATTGCACAAGGGTTTTCTAATCATCAATTAGCCTTCTGAGCCAATGAGCAAACACATTTCACCATTAGAACACTGGAGTGATAGTGGCTGGAACTAGGCCTCTATACACCTATGTAGATATTGCACCAAAAACCAGACATTTGCAGCTAGAATAGTCATTTACCACATTAGCAATGTATAGAGTGTATTTCTTTAAAGTTAAGACTAGTTTAAAGTTATCTTCATTGAAAAGTACAGTGCTTTTCCTTCAAAAATAAGGACATTTCAATGTGACCCCAAACTTTTGAACGGTAGTGTATTTGCAAGGAGTAAGTAAATTATGGTACATTATACCAGAGCTTATTTTCAAGAAGGTTGGGGGAATTAGATTTATTTTAAATTGTAACTATAGGGTTGACAAACTTCCTGTCAATCTGGCTAATTTCCACAAACAAGTTTTACTTTCCTGGATATTAGTCTATAAACATAACTTCTCCCCACACAAATGTCTGATTTGGAATAATCAAAATATTCGATATAAGAATAAATCTTTGTTTGTTAAGAGTTGGTTTGACCAAAATATAATGTTTTTGACACAGTTGTTGAATGAAAATGGACACTTGTATAGTTACTCTGAGTTCTTATGTAAGTATGGATTCCCAATTACACCGAAAGAGTTTGCCATAATATTTGACGCTATACCTACGGGTTTGTTGATGTTATTAAGAGGTGATAATAGACCACAGCAAAATGTTCATTTTGAAGAAAAATTTATGTTAGATGGTCTTGATTTAACAGATAAAAAATGCACCAATAGACATTTGAGGAAACTTTCCCAAGGAATTAATATTCCAGCAGCTAAACTGTTGTGGAACTCAAAATTTGCAGACATAGATATAAATTGGAACTCAGTATGGACTTCAAGTAACAAATACTGTGTCACAAACAAAATTAAGGAAGTTTCTTTTAAAATTATACACTCAATTTACCCTGTTAATCAGGCCATCTCTAAATTTAAAAATATTAATATCCACTGTACTTTTTGTGAACAGGAGGAGGAAGATATTTGTCATCTTTTTTTTGAATGTTACTATACTCATTTGTTTTGGATAGAACTAGAAAACATGTTTGAATGTTTGACAGGCATAAAGATTAAACTAAAAAAAAAAGACATAATTCTTAGTTATGATGGAAAAAAACTTAAGGGAAAGGAACTGTTTTTGTTGAATCTTTTTATTCTACAAGGAAAATACTATATCCATAAATGTAAATGGTCGTCAAAAAAAACATATTTTTATGAGTTTAAAATAGAAACAAGATATTACATGCAGTTATTACAAAATATAAAAGACAGAAAAGCTATAAAAACCTTAGAATATTATAAATTATCGCAAACAACTATTTAATAATACCTATGGTATATGTATTGTATTATTTATATATTACGTTATGCAGTAATGTAGTATGTGTGATATATGATATATGTATATAGTATATATGGATGATATGGTGTGTATATGTATATATATATATATATATATCTGAATATATAGCCCAATAATATAGTGTTGGTACGCCTTTCAGTGTATATATGTATATAATTTGTGTTTGTCTATTTATTGTATGTTTAATGTCTGAATATTTGTATGTTTGTACATATAAATGTTTAATAAAATTAAAAAAAAAAAAAAAAAAAAAAAAAAAGTTTCGATTCTCCGCCATTTTCTTCTCCCGCATGAAGACTCCAACTCGGCGGAAAGAAATATGCATAACCATTGAATATGTATACATCCGTGTACACCACGCTTACACAAGGTAACTTCACGCTGTCTTTTATCCTGCGGGGGCCCGGCGTTCCCGATAAAACGGGACGCCCGGCTCTCGCGCGCGCGGTCTCACGGTTAATCATTGACCCGCCGAGGCAGAGGAGGCCGGGTCCGGGGAGCGCAAAAGCAGTCTTTTATCTAGCGTGGAACATTCAACAAAAAGGGAAAGACAGCTTGTATGTGTTTCAATGGAAAACACTTGTTTGCTCTCATTAACAAATATCTCCTCTCTTCTAGGCCTGCAGTGATCTCATAAAGCATCAGTGTTTAATAGGTAAGTGGTCTTATTTGAATGCCATTTGAGTTATGTAGGTGAGTATCAGGTGTAAGATTATGGTCATGATTATTACAAGATAAGTTTTATTCTTAATCACCTGTGATAGGGAGTTTTATTTTCTGCGACTGAATCCAAAGTGTAATATATATCATTCCATATGTTCAATTTATTTATTGTCTCCCCGTAAAACCATACTACGTGCTAATATCCTGTGATGTAAAATCAAAATTACAAGTTGTTGTTTTTTGGTTTGTGTTGTTCTGTTGTCAGTATCTTTTCAGTCATCTTTTGAATGTGGCAATGTAAAGACTGCGGTGTGACCAAATTCCGACAATCGGAACTGTTGAAGCATTACAAACTTCAGCATAGCCACTTTGGACGCCGCCGTGGTTACCCTTGCACATGTTCAACCTGTCCTTGTTCCTTCACTACCTGGAATGCCTTTAAGAGCCATTTATCCAGAAGCCACCCTAGACTGAACCCACAAGAAAAACACCAGACAACTTTGAAATGCCTTTTGTGTGACTAAAAACAAAATGCAACTCTTAAAGACTGAAGCACTTAGGGCAGCATCTCAAAAATAACGAGACTGTAAATTGTATTTTTCAAAGTTGCTCATACAAATCAAATGTTTATGGTTCATTCAAGACTCATAGGTGCAGAAATCACAGGTTATCCTCTGTAAGCGATTTAAAACCTGAAATTTCCGTGAGGGTACAGCCAATCCACCATTCCTCTGAAGACAGTAATGCTGATGATTTACATGAGGATGTTTCAGATGATGAAGTAGCCTTTGACACACAATGTACTGACTTGTCCAGTGCTATAGAGCGCAAAGTTGCTTCAGTGTTATTGAAACTAGAGCATATTTTCCTGGTCCCTAGTGTGGCTATTGATGACCTTTTGCAGGAGCTGCACTATTTGATAAGTGTAGTTTCAGTCCCTGTCACATATGACACCATAATCCAGCTACTGCAGGAACATAATTGCCAAGTTGACATAGCAGTGGTACAGGAGTTGGCCTCTGTGCTTTGTAAGTCAAATCCCTTTCAAACTGCAGTTGGAGATAAAGGTCCTCTCTCTACATCTTGGAAACGAAAGGCATAATACAAAAATCATTTCAGTGTTGTAGAACCGTTGGAGTATGTGCTAGATCAAAAGAATAAAAGATCATTCCAGTATGTTCCAATACTCAAGTCATTGCAGCAGATTCTTAATTGCCAGTCAATACTAGATAAAGCTATAAATTTGAAATCTCATCATGGAGGGGGTGATGGACTGAAATAAACATGCTTCTTTGATTCACTCAACTTTCAGCAGAATGAATTGCTCTCTGCTGAGACTGCTATTTCATTGATATTATATGTGGACGAATTTGAAATGAGTAACCCCCTTGGCACGTCCAAGAAAAAACACAAGATCTTTGGTGTTTATTGGATTTTAGTTAATTTACCTCCAGGGTCCCACAGAGTGAGTGTGTGGGTGAGTGTGTGTGTGGGTGAGTGTGCGTGTGTGTGGGTGAGAGTGTGCGTGTGAGTGAGTGTGCGTGCTAAATGCACTACCTCACGAAATGGAATAGAGCGCACAACCCAGTATGAATGCTTTATTGTCACATCTCATATGAAGAATGAGGAACCTGTTGCTGCTGTTGTAGCCGTTTTTGGCTTTTGAAATATTTATTTTTATATGTACATTATATTTTCATACCTAATTCTTTATTTTTATGTTTATGATTAACCTTATTCCACCTCAATTTTGAGAAAAAGTATTTAATTTTATATTTTTGTATTTCATTTTTATATAGAATGCTCAGCTCACCTCATGTGACAAGGTTACTGTAATGTCAGAAATTGAATTAAAAAAACAAGTGAAGTTGAACTGTGTGTCTTTTCATAAGGAAACATTTTCTTATGGTTTGCCTTGTATTGTGAATTCTACATTTTAAATTCTACATTGTATTCATTTACATTTGAATACAGACCTCAGTCTGTATTCAAATGTAAAAATTAATACTTTGGATCAAATTAAAAAGATTGCGTCAACTGGTTACATCTAATTTTTTAAACCTTTCTCAAATTACAAAAATAGATTGAAACAAAGTAAATAATGTAGTAAGTTTAATTAAAGTATTTTCAACCTGACTTGAGCCAAAAGAATACATTGTATTCATATGATATATTACTTTGTAGTTATGTCAGATTTTGTCTCAAGCCAGGGTGAAAATGTAAGTTCATGCAAAGCATAAAAAAAAAGTTGAAATTATGATTTCTTTGTATTTGAAAACTTTCCTTGGTTTAATTATAATTTTTGAATTAAAATTACTACATTATGTATTTTGTTGAAAAATTTAAAATTTTGGATGTAACCAGTTGACGCAAATTTTTTAATTTGATCCAAAGAATCAATTTTTACAGTGAACTAAATAGGTTAAACGACCATAGGTTAAAGTTCCATCTCCTGTTCCATTACCTGTTGGTATTACTTTTTCTTCACTTGTGCCTTTTGCTACCTTTGTGTTATATTTGAAAAAATACATGCATAGGGTTTGCAGCGCTGTCAACAAAGGATTCCATATGTGTCCATTCAGAGTTTTAATAGCTTTAGTGAGAATCTACAATGTAAGTAGTCATGATGAAATATGTGTCTAAATGTTTGACTGGTAGTGTACCTCTGCGATGATTTTAAAGTCATCTAGTATTTACACAAATATAAGAAATTAATCACTCTTTCCATCCCACATATTAACTAGTCATTAGACTAAATTAGTTCAACTACAACACAATAAAAAATGTTCACTGAACCATAGAGGCTCATGAATCTGAAGTGAGACAGCACTGATTCACATGAACAAGTTCAGCCTTCTGTTAGTGTGAAAACAAACACTGTAACAGTAGAACCATCATTTTAATTAAGACAGATTGGGCCAAATCTTAATTGTCGAAACCAACCGACTGCATGACACAGAGGTTCTCTGGTGATATATGGTTTACATTGAGTGTGACACTTTACAGAGTTACTAAGTTATATGAAACCAAAATACCAATACTTGGTATATGCTGAATATATGATCACAACCATAAACAGAACCGTAATTTCCAGACTATAAGGCTCACCTGAATATAAGCCACTGGATTGTCGGGACAGAAATGACTAGAAACGCAAAGCGTTATTTACATTTGAGGAACAAAATAAATCTTTCAATCAATCAATTAAACTTTCACATCTTTGACATTACAAACAGCATTCGTGCAGTGCACAAATTTGTACAACGGTGCGCTCTTAGTGCACTTCCTGACAAAAACAAAGCTTACAACGTTTGACGAGGCAATAACGTTAAATGGCTAAATTTAATTCGTTTTTAAAAGTACTTGCCTGTAACACGGCAGTAAAGGTGCAGTAACACGGCCTTTAACTGTATCAAAATAACTACTATACCAGAAGTCAGCCAGATCGATCGCCTTTAACTTAAAAGCAGCATTATATGCTCCATTTGTTTGTCATAATGAGGGTGTGTGCATGAACACTTCCTTGGCGCAAACTATCTTGCACTCGTTTTGTCTCTCCTACTGTATTTGGGCTCACTTGGTTTGTTCAACGATAGTGCGCCCCCTGGTGACCGTTAGCGGTAAAAATAAGTTGCACCGTTGTATAAGCTGCAGGGTCCAAGTAGTGACAAAAGTAGCCGCTTATAGTCCGGAAATTATGGTAGCCTATATAAAGTATCATGAAGAACAAACATTTCATTGGTACTCTATTGGATGAATTGAAAGTTTTTCTGGTTGAAACATGGAGGAAACTACAGCTATTACGAAACTGGTTGGTTCTCAGGATGCCCTCAAGCCAGGATTTTCAGGGTCAATGTAGAGGCGGCAGCAGACATTGATCCAGCAACCTTGACAGCATATTTCATGCCGTTCAGGGCCGTTTCTTGATCTCTGTGTAAACAGTCTTTCATGTATGCCTGATGATCTGCTGGACTGAGAAACAGAGTTGAGTCAAAGTTCTTCTGACTGATAATTCACCTTTCAGCTTAGAGCTGGCAGCATGCCTAGCTGATTCTATGCCCAGGCCCTAAACAACTGTAAACTGTAGTTTAAATGTGTTGGTGCAGTTACTGTTGTCTAATGCAAGTGTTCACTGAAATCAAACAAATTGTGATTTTTACCTTGTTCCTGTAAAAAGACTTACTACTGCTGATTATGGTGCTTTAGGAGTAATTTGTGTGTGGGTGTATCATAGACTGTATATGAATATGGACAACATTGCACTGCTACCTTGCAATTAGTTTGGCACAAGACCCATGACCTATATGGAGCCTATTACCTATACTGCAGCCGGTCACCAGGAGGGGCTTTACTTGCGTTGGCTTCACTTTTGAGGAGCAGTTCCCCCGTCCAACTATATACTGTCTATAGCAGGGCTGCCCACACTTTTTTGGCTTGCGAGCTACATTTACAATGACCAACATGATCTACCTAAAGTCACAGTGTTAAAAGCTCTATCCATCTATGTTTTTATTTTTATCAAGAAAAAATGGTGCACTGCACTGCAGATAAATACCTGAAGATGTGTTTGTTTTGCTGTTTGTAGCATATAAATTAGACTAACATCTAAATCATTTTTTTCAATGGCATGCAATCTAGCTGCACTACCTTCCATCTTCCGATCAATCATGATCGACGTAAAGGCACCCCTGGTCTATGGTGTGTACAGGCACACTCAGTGTACATGTACAGTGTCTATGTGACTAGGTACACAGTGTGCTAAGGACAAGTTGCTGTGATGATTTGACAAAGACCTTCTGATTAACATTAGATCAAAATATGAATGTCTGATCGTAGTAAAACCGTTTTTGGTGAATATGTCAAAGCACTTTCCTGATGGTGTTAAACAAAAGGCGCCCCACCTGGACACACAAGACAGTAGATCCCTTTACAGTCAGTTCAAAGTTCCAGTTTTAGTCCTTACTCAGGTGAATACATGGGTCCTCTTTAAGCACTGAGTTTAGTAATCTGTGAAGCCATCTGAGAACCAGATCAACAGCTACAGCAAAGTGAGTGACAAGGGAAATCATCAACCTCCCACCAGCTTCCACTACAGGAATCAGGGAAATCAGAGAAAGGCCAAAAAAAAATGGAGGTGTCTGAATACTTCCTGAACTCACTGTATGATAGAAAACCACAGAAGAAACGCATGAAGAGGAAACATTTTTGAAGCAAGAGAAAGAAGAAAAGTGAGTGTGACAGCGAGGCAGAGATTTTCTAAACCTCGGGCCTCCATCTTTGTGTCTCCACGGTCTGCGATCGCTGCAGGAAAGGCAGCCACTGTGTCAGTAAAACAGAAATGTGAAGCCTTCGGCTGGAGACTGGGGAGCAATATGAAGAATGTGTGAGCCAATATGTGTGTGTATGTGTGTGAGTGGTTTGTTTTGTATTAAGTTGTGAGGGCAAATGTTTTAATGCAGTACTAACGTCGTGGGTCCATTTTCTAGGCAATATTATGGCTGGGAGTAGAGTCTATAAAAAAGTTCAATATTTTACTTATTTATCTCTAGTTTTCATAGTTTACAAAAGGTGGTATTACTGTCACAACTCAGTGAATTTTAAAAAAATCATACAAGCACTGTTTTTCCATTTTGATCCATATGCTGTCCTTATATATATTTGAGCATCTGAGCCTGCTGTTTCTGATTTTTCCTGTACAGAGGAGTACTTCTCTACCGGGTGGACCTTTTCTTCAGAGCTCATATTTTTCAACCTTGCCACTGGGTCAGTTTTTTCCCCAACTTTTCGACCCCATATTTACCCACGGCACACATCACAACTTACTGCTTTTCTGACCACAGCAGAACTGCCCAGTTCTACACCCTCCCCGCCGTTCGCCGGTCCACATCAGGACAACGTACAACCAAGAAAATACATAGTTGCAAACAGAGCACATAGTACAAGAAGCTGTAAAGGATCAAATCATTGTCGGGAATAGGCAGAAAAACATAAAATATGGATGTTTACTTTGTCTCATTTCAGAAACTCTTGCTCAGAGTCGTAAATCATCTCAACAAGTATATTCAGTTTATTACAGGAGTCAAGCCACTCGTGGAGAGTTTTGGGATCAACTAATTCCTTAACAGATAAGAAGCTCATTGTTCTCTGTTCCCTCCATCTTTCAGGACATCGAATGCAGTGAGGCCGAGGCAAACGTCGCAAGGACAACGCTGGCATCCTGATGGTCCTGGTGGATGCTTTACAGATGTCAGTGTGGTCCTGGAAGAGGTCGAAGTTCTCCACAACCTCCATGCATGCGTGATGCTTTATGGGTTGATCTACGCACTTAATCTAAGCTATCCAAAAAGCTTGAAGAATACATTCAAAGTTTACCAGATTGACCTGGAATCGTCCAAGCTTTCCCCCAAAGTACAAGCCCTGAAACTCAAATTGCTCAAGTGACTCTTTTTTGGGGTGAGGTGGGAATGGAAGAGGAAGTACAGGATGAGACAATCATGTGTATACAGTGTTCTTGTACGTTCACAACGTGGAAGATTCACACATATCGAACACAAAGAAATCTAGAAACGGCAGGTGCTCATTCAACTACATTCTCATGTCAAAAAGAATACTTTAAAAAAGATCAAGATCAAAAAATGAACAGGTTCTTTCAGTGTATCCCATTACTGTGATTGTTGCAGCAGATACTTGATTCTAGTGAAGCGTTGAATAGAGCTATTGATACCCACAGAACACAGGGCAGTAACACTGACATTTTGAAGCTCAGGTGGGTAAAATAAGCCAAACAACTTACTAAAGATTACTTGTCTCTTGGTGTTTATCTTTCTGTTACTGTACTGGACGGTGAAGGTAAAGAACAAAGCAGGGACTAATCAGAATCACATACTGTAATTTGCCCTATCAATACAGACTCTGGTACCCTAATGAGGAGAACATTTGAAGACCAAAGCATTACGACAACTCTTTGAACAACAGACTTACAGTAGAGTAACCAGAAAAAGATGGAGCTTATGTTAATGAGAACAGGGAAAGTCACTGTCCTTATAAAGCAAGGAATTTACAGACAGAATATGAGAACAGGACGGTCCAAGAAGATGATTCTGAGGGACAGACTGATAATAGATGAGGACCTGGGATCAGAAATCAGGAACCATTTAAGAACATTATGAATAGGTTTCATTTCGTTTCTGTATTGAAGGTAGTTATCTCAGAAAAATCTCAGATCCAGATATAGCACAGCTCTAACATTTCAAAAAGAAATAAAGTGAGGCGACCTCAGTGGCAACTTAACATTGTCAAATGTTCTCCAGCTCTCTGATGCCTATTCCCTGACAGTTTTAAGACAGACTCACTGAAGTGAAACCTGTCCAGCACTTCGTCAGATCCAAAGCTGCAGCCAGGAGCAAAGACAGAGAAAACTTCAATATGATAACCTGAGAACCAAGATATCACTAAGTTCCTCAATGCAGCGCTGCAGAGGAACTGCTATATAATCAAAGGCATCTCTGACACATTTGTTGCTCCTCTCAGTGGTTGTGCGTGCAAACAGTTGCTTATCGGGATCTAGTTTATAGTATAAGCATCAACCATACAAGGGGCAGAGAGTCAGAGAAATCCATCCAGCTAGGTTATACTATAGACTGTATATAAATATGGACAAGGCGTCCCGGCTTCCTTGCATTGGCCAAACTGATGCTACTTTTCCACAGCGCAGTGGTGGTGATGGTTTTAAAGAAACCATCCTTCAAAAAAAAAAAAAAAAAAAAAAAAAGATTTGATGTTTTAAGTTAGGCCTAAGTCCCATCCACTAACATGGAGGGGATGGAGCTTATGACCTATTAGCCAAATACCATGGGGAGCTCTACTTCCACCTCCATCGATATACATTCTTTGAGGTTTACTCCTAAAAAGCTGGACAGATATCTGCATTATAGTCTGAAATGAGGATCCCCGTCCATCACCCTCTCATCATCTCTGACAGCTCTACCAGCAATGAGGCTCATCAGCACCCAGCACAGTCCAGTGACTGTGTCGATTACATGATTAAAGTCATCTGTTGTTCATCCACCAAGACGAACGTGAAGTCATTTGATGGTAGGTGGCTGGTTATCGGTCTCTGGGAGTGTTCATTACTAGGATGGCAGAGAACTCAGTCAGAAGAAAAGTCTGAATTGATTCTTAGATAGTGAGCAGTCATTTCTATGATGTGAGGGGAAAAAAATGACAGTATTACCATGGTTAAAGTGAACTCTCTGTTCTGAGAGCTAATATCCCAGCGGTACTTTAAAATTCAGGACAAGCCGCAACTCTACATGAGCTGAATAATAAGAAGATGTGGGTGAAGAAAGAAGAAAATAGAGAATAAAGTAACAGTGAGAGACAGCTTCTTGCCTTCAAAGAAACATTTGTACATTTGATTTGTCCTGATACGTTCCTCCATGATTTTCTAGTCTCTTACTGATATCACTTATTGCCAATCTATATCATATATATGTGATTACAAATAAAGAGAAATTAAGCCATGCAAATGACTATTCCTGCATGCACCTAATTCAACGTATTCACTTCCACTCATCACAGTTTTCTCTTCCTCCACTTGTGTCTATTCCTGCTCACCCTTCCCTTCACTCCATTTCTCTCCCTCTGCTCAAGTCTGGCACATCTCTCCATCCAGGCAGCTTGCCAGCATCAGCACAGTGTTAAAGTGAATCCAATATTCTTGGTCAGCGTGTTCTCTTTTCTACGTGGTGTGGTCCCGTGGGCGTCAAAGGGAGCTAATTGATTCGCCCCTCAGCTCCCAGAGAGGAGCCAGATCAGCCTTGTTAGCACAGTCAGCGATCTGTGAGGTCAGACAATGTAAATGAATATAGAAAAAAAATCCAGTCTGAACTAAATAAGACTGGAAGATTAAAGGAGAAAGTATGCTCCACACATAATTTAACACCAGCTCAACCAATATGTAGTAGCAAATACAGACATGACCAACATGAAACAGCAGGATCAGCTTATAGTGCAGATGGAGAGATCAGCTGATGATTGGCACTTGACAAACTTTTGGTGAGATATTCATCAGCAGGTCAAGAGTTTTAGTTCGGCGCCAAAACTCAATCAAAGCAGAGATAGCAGCTTTTCCACCAGCATGATCAGAGTGTCACCATACCACATCAAATAACAAGCACAAAATGCAACAGATGACTGTAGAGCTGTTAAAGTTATGTGCTCTTTAGAGAGCTCTGAATACTCCTAAAGTGCTCAGTTATTCTGATTTGTTCTGAGGTTCCCTGGAAAATAAATCCAGACTCAATTAGTCTCTGTGTACTCTGTGTAATGAGTCACTCTAGACAACTTTAAGTTTGAACAAGGCATGCGTGGACCATAACGTTTCTGCGCACTGCTTCTGCATATTTTACGCACGAATGAGTCGCAGATAGTGCCCGAGATGCTCAAACAACCACAACTCGCAGCATGGGCCGCTAACAGGCAATCAACACCCCTTGAGTCTCAGGAGACTCAAAGCTGCGCCTCACCACGTTCCTGCACATCAAGCCTGAGCCCATACAAATGAATGAAACAGTCGCCTTGCCTTTAAATCCGACGAGGAACACGGCGCAGGGGATCCAAGCGCTGTAAATCCAGAAGTAATTCATGGCGTCCTTTTAATCAGATCCAACAGCTTAACGCTCCTGAAGAAACTTTGGAGTCCTGGCGAGGTTCGGTGTCCACTGTTAATGTCTTGACCTCAGAAGTAAAGAGCTATCCTCGGGAAATATAATGCCACAAAGTAAAGAGCTGTGCAGCAGCGGCCAATTCGAAACAAACACAGTGCTGTATCTCATTCTATGAAGTCGCTGGAGCCGGTAGGTGTGCGGGTATGTATTAGCCTGCCCTGCCATCTAGTGTTTTTACAGGAAAGGAGAACCTGTGAACTGAAGCTGTCGTTCATTATTAGCAGAGCTCACCGAGCCATAAAGCACATTATCCCCCCCTTTTTTTTGAAGCACATGACTTGCATACATACACCTGAATACACTGGTTGCTATGGAAATACCTTTTAGAGCGACTAACCTCAATCGATGACATTAAACGCTTCCTGAGGTTTAAATATATTATAATTCATTCAATCAATCAGTTCATTAACTTATTATTTTTCCAGGCTATTTCATTCCATTGTTTAGTTCAGAATTAAGACAGTATGACATATCTCTGTGCCATATCATGATAATATGGATGGCAGGTGTTTCTATCATGAACGGATTTATGTTGTTATCATCTATACTTACACACTGCTTGAACTCCATGAAAGAGAGCCCAAGCATCGAATCAGACTCTTGGCTGGTGATCTCTTCACCTCCTGCTTTCCAGAATAAATAGCATCATGATTATGGTCAGCGGCAACCTGGAAATTTCATTCCAACGTCTCTGTCATTGTCCGCAGCATCCGTGAGAAAATATTTCATCACCCTCGGGTTGGCGATGGGGGTGCGTGACTCATGAAATTTCCTACATCCAGGACAATGGCATACAATTTACCTGGATCAAAAGGCCTCAGGTCTTGCAGAGGTTATAAATGCAAACACTACAGAAACTCATTTTCTATACCATTAATGTATTTTTTTATTTTTTATTTTTGCAAACACTGGGGCTGAAGGTTAGAACTATAAGCTGCCATGAATTTGAGTTCAGGTCAGGTCTTTCAAGTCAGTTTATTAAGACACAGTCCTGAAGATTTAATGGCAGAAATCCACTAATTTTAGGATAAATATGTTTTGCAAGGAATATTTAAAATACAGTTAGCACGCTTTGTGCTGAAATCTTTGCTTCTATCATGTGAACAGTGCTGCCAGGATCATGATCTGTTTGACATAAATTAAAAGTTGTGAAGCAATCGGTCTGCCTCATCTGACAGTTTAAATATGTACTCCCATTATCCTGGTCATGAAGCAAGGTTCCCATATTTTTAACTTTTTTTTTTAATACACCTGCTCTGCCAATACCAGAATGTCTGCAAAATATTTACTTAAAGTAATTTCAAGGGAATTATTATTCCTGTTGCTGCAGGGACCTCAAGCAAAACATTCAGACTTTCTACTGGCTACATAGCTACAAGAGTTTTCATGACATTAGCTGTGAGTGCTGACATTTGCAACACAATATTTCAGCAGAGTCTTTGATGTGAATTTTCCTAGGAGCAGTCGGATCAAAGTCTTGGATAAAATAATGAGACCTTTTGCTATAGTTGATGCTGATGCTATACTTACCTGCACGATGCACGCCATGTAAAATATATAGGACAGTTTCCAAAGTTTTCACAACAGTACCTACATAGTGTGTGACTTTTAGCACACAGCTGGCATCCTCCAGTGTCAAGAAACTATTTGGTCCCCATGGGCCCTATTGGGCTGCATTTTCCCTCCCTGAGAGATTGAAATCATTCAGTTTTGTTTTACAGTGTATAGGTTTCAAATAATCTAAAAATCAGTATGCAGTTCCAAGCTCTAAAATACCAATATTGTTGGCATCATAGCATAATTCATGCCAAGCCACTTTCTGGCTACTGTTACAATATCAATAAAAAATACCATTGTGCTTGCTAAAAAATGTATTGTGTATCCGAAAACATTAAAATATGACTTTGGCAGTTATACTATGAGGCTAACGATATGCAAAGAGGTTCTACTTGCTGTGGAGCATAAAATAGGAAAAGATAACGGAGATGGGCTACGTTTTTGACAGCGCTGCACACATCAGTTCTGGCTTCATTCATCTAGTTGTTCAGCACTTTGAACAACTTGTTTTTCTAACACTTTGTTTCTGTCCTGCCTTGATCCCACATGGGGCAAATGTGCACAAATGCATCCTGTCATATGGATTATCAAAAGGTTTGCACCAAGTTTAAGTGAAAAAAAAAATCCTTCCGAATAGACCGCTCCATTTTGATTATGGTATTTACATGAGGCTTTGTGAATAGTTTGGGCCTGTAAAGGGGAATCCATTATAACATATGAGAATGATACAACACTTTTCTAAGAACACAGTGTACAGTGGCGCTGAAGAGTTACCATCCATCAGTTTTCAAATGTTGTAGTGCAGAAAGCCATGAATGATTCAGAGCAGTTAATAGCTGTGTCACTCAGCTATAAGTAAGTACATGCAACCAGCTTTAACAACAGCACAGAGAGTGGAAGAGTCCAAGGAGCTGTTCTGTGTCAGTTTACCACAATACTGAATTAAATCCTCTAGGGAAAAAACAAACAAAAGTATTTCACAATCCCAGAAGGCAGTGATATGATATTGAGCAGAGGAGCCACACTGCCTGATGTTGTGCATCATCTTTCCCTGTGTACGCTTTACAAATGCAGACCGGCTAAAGCCAGCAACAGACTTAAAGTGTCAGACTTGTGTCAAAGCAGGGCTAATGAAGCAAATTATTAATACAACTTCACCTCACGCTGTCAGTGCTCCACCTTTATATCATATTAACTGTAATTTATTATGACTGCTCACTGACCCGAATACATTTCTGCATAAAAATCTGAATTTTCTGGTGGAAGTGTATTTTTACAAACCCATTAATAATTAATGGCAATGGCCACTACACAATTAACATATTTAATTTAGCAGTCCATTCAATTTCACAGTGGCATCCAAATCAAAGCATTCTGGGACATTCGGTTAATGTAGGTGAAATTACCTTATTCATTCTGACAGCAGGGTAAAAAGTCCATTATTTTCATGGGCTTTTTGTGTCATTCCCAATAAAGGAAATCATCATTTTTATTATGGTCCACCAAGCTCAGTTCTATTGAGATGTGTTTTGCGGTTTCATTCAGGGTCATGGAGCAGCGGCGTGAAGTCATTTTCGAGGAGAACATTAAAATCTAGAGATAGTGTGCTGAGCTGAACTACAGTAATGGATGTATGTGGCTGCTCCTCCTTTCTCCTGAGGGCTCATGGCCAGAGAGGTAGCAGCCAGCGGCAGCCGCAGAATGTTCACCTCACACCTGTTAATACATGACTGTTGCACTCACAATAGTATATTTGAAGTCTGTATTAGCATATCATTTTCACATCCAGTATCCTTTATCAAGCCTCCAGGATGAAACGTAGCATCCAAGAGCTACAGGATCTCAGGCGAGACAAATTACAGTCATTTGGGCTTTCATTTCCCAGTTCTATCTTCTTTTCTCCTAGCACCGGACAGTCTTATTACTCTTTAAAAAAAAAAACCCTATTCCTTGGAGACTGAACATGAGAGAATATAAAAAAGAGTAGATGGAGATTTTGAAGTTGAACCAAGCAGACTACAGAGACCTCTTCACATCCACAGAATTTTAAGTTGTCTTGTCGAGATCCCAGGTTACCGAAGACACAGCAACATGCCAAACTGAAACACTGCGTCACCCCAGTGTATCAGTAATGATTAATTAATGCTGAATACATTTATGGTAACAATCCAGACCTGGATAATTGTAGAAAGTTTATATCCTTGCTTCTGCTTCCAAATAATGAGATGACAGTATTATTCTGGTTGCAATGCAACAGGTGGAGCAAATGACCTGCATCATATCAAATTCTAGCCAAATTCTGCTGGTTAATGACCATAGTCGTTCTTGCGTATTAATGCTGTCTGGCTTTCAACCACTTTCTCATTTTTACCCCCAAGGGCATCAACCAATCCATTGTGCAGTCTGCTGAGCAGGAGATTGGCTGTCAACTGCACCCTTCGAAAAATACCCTCAACAGAAAGGAAAGCCCAGGTAGAGCTGCTGCAGACACCGCTCGCTTAGACAACTGCTTCATCCACAAACCTCCCTCCGGGATATGAAACCACATCATTAATGTCAAGGTGCTGCCTGCACCGGCTGCCTCTGCCTCTCAGTGTTCATTGTCTCTGTGTGTTCAGTGTTTACTCACCAAGATCGCTGGTTCCAGAGAGCTTCTCACCTCTGCTCATTATCTGATTGACTGTGTCACCTGCCACCTGCCAGCACAGCTGTTCTGCATTTGTTTAGGAATGTTCTCCGTGCATGAGGATGTTGTTGTGACACTGTCTCAAATGCCTCAAGTGTCCATGCTGTCTAGTCTGTTTTTTGCCCACTGGCTTGTATGCATATGTGACTTTCTTACCTGCTTGTGCTGTATTCATATTGCACCACCAATTCATTTGTATAAATTATGCTGAAGGTTCAAGTGGGACAACTTAACTGATTACACAAAAGCTAAATACAACAATCCGGCAAGAAACGTGTTCATATGCCCTAAACCATCAATCAGAATAGATGTGAAAAGTCGTACTAACTACTAGGAAACTAGTTGAAACTGCTGAATATATAATAGAACCCAGTGAGACAAACCCATGTTTTCAATACTGCTGCCCACAACAAGCTTGTTTCAATAATTAGTGGTTTTGCTATTACAATGTTTCTATCGCCACAGACCTCTTTTCTCCCATCTCCAAATGTCTGCTAGCTCTGAAGTGAGGGAAGTTGATCTGGAATCACTTCACTGGGAACTGGTCAAATATCTGCTGGCTAATCAATCAACCAACCAAAACCAACCAATCACCGGACGCGCTTTACGCAGTGATGGACAGACGAGTAACAGCGACATATTCGTTCACAACAAAATCAGAGAAACAAGCTGTTTAGTCTCTCCTATAATGTCTCTTGCAAAAAATATTGACAGCGGAATAACTTTAAAGGAGGAACAGTTAAATAAGTCAAATAAGGCACTTGTCAAGAATACCCTAATTGCTTGATATCACATAATTCATTGCTGTGATTGGTTGCATCCAATTATGCGCAGAGGTATTTTTCTACAGCACTGACTGTACCAAGGGTGTGACTGCATACAGATACTTATACTGTTACATTTTACAGTTTTATTTTCATACTTGGGGCAACAAACCGATATCTTACATAAAAAAAAAACGTTAAAGAGAAAGGAAACATAAGCAAAATCCCATTTGGAGACTTTCCACCTTCAGATGGAAAGGACAGAGAAAGGACTGATCCTTCTCAAAGGAGAAAGATTTTCAAGAGCTTCCGGCAAGGGTATGAATGAAAGAATCAGAGCTGCCTCTCTGCAAGATGAGAGCTGCTGGACAGAAATCAAGGCAGATTGGGACAGCCGATGGGGCTTTAGAGTGAATTAGAATAGCTACCAGCCTGAAAGAAATGCAAGAAAAATGACAGGAGCAGGTGAGTGGTGTCAAAGTGGTGGTCAGGAATAGCTGATGACCAGAAGGAGCTATTGAACTGATGACTCTGACTAAAGCCCATTTGAAGCATTTGGTCCAGAAATGCCTGACGAGTGAATCAAATATGGATGAGAAAAAGAGAGAGTGAAAAAGAAAAGACTTCCTCAAGGTAAAAAATATAGTTCACAGCTCATTAACTCATTAGTGGAAACTGTTTGTCACTGGTACTCTTTTGCCAACAATCAGACAATGTGACAATGTGATTAAAAAAACAAACAGAAACAGGAATAAATATAGGAATTAGAAATGAATAATGCTGTTATATTCTGCCCCACAGTCTGTGAAGTGATGTCCACCACATCTCTATCTTTGGCTCATTTTCTTGACAGATACAATATAGCTGCCAGTGAAATGAGGCGTCAAAGGAAATAGGAGAAAGAAGAAATACAAAAATGGAAAAGTGGAGAACTAGACTGAAAATTGAAACGGAGACAGTCCTTCCGAGCAGTTAGAAAACTGATTCTGCTTCAAAGGTGATTCCATCACGTCTGTCGCTGTATCCTTTCTTTCCTGTGATGCAATCATACTTTCCCCTTTCTTCTCATTGTAACTGGGAGGTAACATTCAAGGTGAAAGCAGATGGAAGCTCTGACAATCACATAAAAGGGAACAAGATGGTGGAAGTAGTTGCCCTCCCTTACACATCAACTGCCTCACCAAGTTTCCTGTCACTCATCTCTTCAGGAGCTAAAACAATATATAAATATATATATACTATCTTACAAGGGAAAATATATCATCCTAAAGATTTTAGCACTGTACAGTTTGAAGTTGAGTTTGATGTTGCAGGATAAATTCAGTTATTCCTGAAGTGACGCACGTCATTACACATATGCAACCAATTACATCAGGAGAACAAACAATAAGGATCACACAACAAGAGATGTTTTAAACAAGGCCATGTTTTAAATGACTGGGGCTGAATGTGACCCAAACTGTATTGTGACACCTGAAACAAATCTCATAGCACGTATTAGGCAAGGTAAACTATCAGTAACTCACCACTGTATTTGTACTTGTACAAATATTTCTAAAACAAAAACTCCTCATAACCCACAAGCCAACCTGCAAAGTCTCCTATCTACCAATGCGCAGCTGGTGGACTTTGCTTTCCCACACCTGACGACAGCCTTACCTGCTGTGAATTTGTGATATGGTGCCTAAAGCTAAATGAGGCAGAAGCACAGCACAGCCCGTGTTGAGAATTAGTGTGTTTGTGAACAGATACAGATCTAATCTCCCTCACAGCATACACATCTGCCTGTTATGCCTCGTTTCTTGCGTTCAGTACATGTTGGTGTTTCAGAGAGAATGCAGACGACTGACTGTTTCCCTGCCACTGGCATCATGACAAAAATCAGAGTAAAAAACTGACACTTTTAACCGCTTTCCACATTTGAACTCACTATTATTTAGGACATTTTTTAACACAAGTTGGCAATAAAACATTTGATATTCACAAAAAAATACCCACATTGCTAGTTATTACTAAAATAAGCTTCTTAATCTGATTCCAAGTACAGAAATATAAGATTGCTTACACGGTGAACCTGGCCTCAACTACATAACTGCGGCTGACTGGTTGTAGATGAAATAGACCTACTTATTATTCATTGGACATCAACAATTTCACAGTGAGCCAAGTTCAGTTGCACAAGTTATTTCTCATTCCGCATACTTAACCATAGGGGATACCACTTCCAGTGTTATATCACACAGTGTGTCTGAATGTGTATGAGTACAAAATGTTTTCAGTAGCAGGGTACAGTGTATGTAAAATCTAAGGACATGGACAGTCGGCTATTCTAAGGCAGTGGTTCTTAACTTTTTTGAGGTACCCGCATATTTTTGACGGACCCTTAACAGAATGTGACATCATGAGGTTTCCCTTGACAGGTCGCCAGTATCACAAGACTAATATTAAGAGACCAAAATCCACAACTACCGTCAATTTTAGAATTAGCAATGAACCTGATCGGAAGGGTGCCGAAGCACCCAGAGAAAACCCAGGCAGGCACAAGAATCTGCCTATTATTATAGTATAACAACACAATAAAGACCACTAATGAGGGCTACACCATTAGCATTAGCTTGGTGGCTTGAGGAGGTTGAGCCCTAAACCTGCAGCTGCAGTGGACTCATCATCTGGCTGTTGGGTCTGATAGGTGATGAACGTGACGATGTCATCATGAAGAACAAGAGGCCAATGACCACGCCCATTTGCATTAGTCAGTGGATAAACTCAGATATACGTGATCTGTGACAACACTACACTTTAGCGGTTAGTTTTAAACCAGCCATTATTTATATATTGTAACAAATCTGTGATCTCACTCAATAATATCGAAATCTTAATTTTAAGGGTGGGATGAGTCTGGCGTCATGTTCTAATTTGATATGGGCTGAATACTACACTCAACAAGTGGCCCATATCTTGTCTGCTAGAGCCAAGACAGTGCCAGCTTCATACCAACTCTGAGCCAAACTTTGTTTACCTGTATTAGGGTGGAGAGATACAGAGTTACAACTTCTTGCTTTCATGTCGCTACTGCACAGCTCCATGATAACAGAAGCCCATGGTGACAGAAGTCCACTCTGCCTCGCGCCCCACAAGAACTAAGTAACATGCTAAAATGGTAGTATGACAGTTAATAAGTAAAAATGAAACAGTTACTAATATTTAATATAAGAAAAAAGAACACTAACTCTAATACAACACAACAGATGTCTTTTTGTTTTAACTGCATTTTTACATCTCCTACACACTTCCCAACAAAATACAATGTTGCCCATTTCATTGTGCAATTCCTTTAACACTGTACTCTTGTGTACTTCTGTTAAGACAAGCTGTTTTCCAGTACAACACTCCATCTGTGCTCATCTCTAATCTGTCCCACTCTCTGAGAAGACGAATGGCCTGGGAAGAGAGTTGTTTCAGTTCTGGACCTGATGGCTTTTGCTCTGTTAGTTTGCACTGAATCACCAGCCCAATAAGAGTCACTGTTGCCCAAGGACCATGACACGCTGGAGTCGTCCTGATTTTCAACTGCATGTGAAGCTGCACCAAATGCCTCATGTGACATTTCCTCCAAGCACTCTCTCATGAATGTCTCCATATCTATGGGCATCCTAGACGGCTATCTGCATCAATATTTTCTTTACTAGGTCGACATTTAATTGTGAAGTGGAAATCAGCTAGTTCTGATACCCATCTACACCCTGTTGCATTCAATTTAGCAGTAGAAAGTACATATGTGAGAGGATTATTATCACTATAGATGGTGAAAGGTGGTGCACAATACAGGTAATCACAAAACTTTTCTGTGATTGCCCATTTGAGAGCAAGAAACTCTAGTTTGCCTGAATGCAAGTGATAATTTTTCTCAGCTACAGTCAAAGTGCAAGAACCATATGCAATTACACAGAGCTTTCCATTCTGCTTTTAATACAATACTGCACCTAACCCCTGATTGAAGGCATCAGTATGGAGTATGAATGGCTGTGAAAACTCCAGGACAGGAGGCCGGGTTAATCAGACTGTCAGCTGCTCCAATGTTGACTGATGTACATCTGTCCACTCGATAGGTTTGCTGGATGGAACTCCTTTGCTGTTTCGCTTTGGTTGCCTCTTCCTCCTTTTATCTTGCAGGCTTTCCATAGGTCCTTTGAGCAAGTCATACAGAGGGCTAGCAATTCTTGATAAGTCCTTAATATATTGCCTGTAATAACTCAACAGTCCAAACTCTGCTCTTAACTCACCAACAGTACGTGGCTGCTGCCCTCCGCTGACACAATCCAGCCAAGGTACCGTACTTTCTCTTTAAACACAGTCACTTTTTTTGGTTTTAGTCTTAGTTGGCTCTCCCTCAGACGCTGAAGTACCTTCCTCATGTCACAGACATGCTCCTCAAATGTTCTGCTAAACACCAGGACATCATCAAGGTAAGGCACACATATTCTGTCTCTTAATCCCTCCAAGCACTCCTCCAAGCACTCCTCCATGCAGCGCTGAAATGCTGCAGGCGCATTCATGAGTCCAAATGGGATCCGCACGAACACATACAGGACAAATGTTTGTTTTAACTGCATTTTTACGTCTCCTACACATACTTTTGTTTCTAAATACGGTATGATTCCGTTTTTCAAGGAATGGTTGGCAACCCTAGCAACAAGCAAAGTTACCTGGTAAGTAGCTTGAAGGGAAGTTGCTGAAGTCCATTAAGACATAAAATGCAATAGTTTGCACAACAAGTCTCACATGACATTCTAGTAATGGATGGTAACAACACATTTGCAAGGATATACTTGTTGTGCTCCATTGTTTAGTAGAAACATAACCTGTCATGACCATATAGAGCAGGGGTGCCCCCACTTTTTGGGCTTGTGAGCTACTTTTGCAATGACCAAGTCAAAGTGATCTACCTATATATATATATATATATATATATATATATATATATATATATATATATATATATATATATATATATATAGTCATATTAACAGCCATATTAATATTCATATTAATTGTTGTTACAGCGTTAAAGATGAATGTTTGTCTTGCTGTTTGTTTTGGAGTTGCAACGGATAGAGACCAGGGGTACCCACACTTTTTTGGCTTGCGAGCTACTTTTACAATAGTGTAAGAGGATCTATCTATCTATCTATCTATCTATCTATCTATCTATCTATCTAGATACATTAATTGTCATATTAATTGTTGCTACAGTGTTAAAAGCTCTATCCATCTTTGTTTTTATTTTTATCAAGAAAAATTGGTACACTGCACCTTTAGAAAAATAGCGCTGTGTCTTGTCTTGAGTTGTCGTTGAAGTTGGGCTTTGCTGTGGATGTGTACCGCTGAATTGAGGGTGTATTGCAAATATAAAGTAAAAATAAAAGATGAACGCTTGTCTTGGTGTTTGTTTTTGAGTTGCAACAGATAAATGTTTTAGACTAACATCTAAAAAAAATGTTCATTGGCACGCGATCGACCCGCACTACCTTCAAGATCTACCGGTCGATCGCGATCGACGTAATGGGCACCCATGATATAGAGTATTTCACTTAACCACAAAGCAACATTCACTCATATCAATCTTGATAGATAGATAGATAGATAGATAGATAGATAGACAACTTTATTGATCCTTTTGGGAGGTTCCCGCAGGGAAATTGACAATTGTCTGTTGATTGATGTGTCTGTTGAGAAGTTAGCAATGCAACTTGGGCAGAGAATTAAATGTCAGAGGTTTGCTCCTACTGCAGTGTACTGCACAATGCATCAACATATTCAAAGTTCTTTCTGTATAAAAGAGAGTTATCATGCTTCCAAGTTCTACAAAGGTGAAGGTTATTCTTCTCATCCGTTTTCTCCAAACAAACTTTGCTTGGTTTATCTTACTTTTGGTCAAAGTTTAAATAGTTTTTTAAAGGTATTCTCCTCCTCTAAACTCTGAGCCTGTCCATCACTGTGCCGAATCTGTTTCATCACCTTATTTTCTCGCTTCTCTCTCTTTCCCATTGATTCTCTCCGAGATGGATTACTTTGACCCCAGACAGAGGGGTTAACAGCATTTGCAGACCTTTGGCAGCTATAGAAAACAAAACTGCACTCCAGCAAACTGCTGTTTTCTTTCCTTTGTTATTCCTTTTAGTCATCTTCCAATTAATGCTACGTACTTGCAATTGTATTCATCATTTAAGATGGAATTCCTGTGCTTAGCATTTAGTGTAACTTAGCTTTGATCAGCTTTTTTTTCTTGTTTTTCACCTTTAATCATTTAAAACTAAAATGTTATGCTTAGCATTTAGTTCAACTTCAGATTCTTTCTTTTGCTCTTCACTTGTTATTGATCTTTAATGTATGAGAGTATCAGGGGTCATGTTAACGGAATACTTTCTGCCATTGACCATTTTTTTTTAAAGCGGTGACGGAAAATTGACAGATTGCCTTCAGAATTTTGCAATTCACACCCCTGACCACTTGGCGGCGAGTGAGCATATTAAATGGCTCTTGATTAAGCAGGGATCCAAGTCTCGATTTTTATGACCCTGTCAGCCTTAGTGCCATGGAACCCATTAGAAATTGGAGGTCTTTGGGTCCTATTGAAAAGTGCAAGTGTAATTAATTTAAGTATGTGATGTGTAGCAATGGCTTTAAAATACTCTATTTAGTTACATTACAAAGCAAAAGGCATTCAGCCAATGTGTCCGTTAAGCTTCTCACTTATTCATGGCAAATCCAAAAATCGAGCTAAATGGGCGGCAACTGGACACCACTTATGCACGTAGCTTCTTCAGTTTTAAATGAATGATGGGGAGTTGATGTTTTCATGAGACATATATCGGTGGTGCCCCCCTGAAACTCACATGACTAGGGTCTGTAATGAACAGATACTCACCAGAGACTCCATACTCAAGGTGTAACACAACATTTTAGGAATCTCTTTTATCATTGTATAGTTGATCTGACCAATAAATATCTTTTTTATCAGTCTCTTTAGGTTGACAGCATACAGACAGTTTATCCTTTGGCCCAGGGGGCATTTGGGGAAGAGGAACCAGATTCCAATTCCAGTCTGTGCTGTCTGTTCCATCATGACTATTTCCCCATGCTTGGCATATCATGGCTTTGAGTATGCTTACATTTATGAGTTTTAAGTGTTCCATTTAATGATTTACTGTAATTGTATTGTGATTAAAGGAATGCCTTCAAGAAAGACTCATTCCTGGTGAGACTGACTGAACTGGAAACATCACTGACAGTCTGGGCCTTATCACTTGTCCCTGGTAATTTGCTGCTGGCCACAAGTTATATGCATATCTGCCTAACCTGTAAACACAAATCAACCGTTTATAGGTACCCAAATGATGTTGACAGGCTTAACAGGACTAAAACTTTATACCTACATCATGTTTCATAATTTAAATCACGTTAAAGAATCATGTACCTACACCGTTGTAAGGTTACTCTCTTTACTTTATTGTGCTTCTGTTGGCCCTTGAACAAAATTATGTTCTTATATTTTATGTATACTAAAATATATCTTTCGCTATCTCTGTCTTCTCTCTATCACTGTCTACAGCTATTAGAATCACTAAGCCAACCAACTGTGTGATATGGTGGGTACAGTACGGCGAGATGGCAGCACCCTTGCTAAAAAAGATACAGCCGTATTATTTTATTTTTAAATTTATTGAATGCTGTTAATTTGATTGAGTTTTCTTTCTCCTTTAAGCAAAAGAAATACAGAATTGATCTCTTGGCATGTTACTTTGGGATGTTTTAGTCAGAAGTGCTATATTTCACATACATCACACTCCAAGTAAATTAGAAAACCTAAAATTCACCCTCAGCCTGTACTCAACTGTCTGATGCAAGGTGCTGTATCTACATCCCATGAAAGAATTTGTCAAGGGCCCATCCATGTCTGCGCAGTGTGCTGCAGAGCTCTGTTTTCTAATCGAGTAAAGCACTGCAAGAGATCAAAGTATGTTAAAAATATTCACATGGTAGCGGCTTATTTCACTGGAGCGTATATATGTGTGATGATGAGTGCTTGACACCTTGCAGCATTCCACCAGAGAGAATGTAGGAGTGGATATGCTACATGTGTGATAGTCACCTAACCAGAGGAAGAATGCCATCTGTGACAGAGGCCATTTGCAAAAATGTTGCGCTGCCCAAAGGACAGGAAAAAACAGTACATAGAGCTATTGTTTGTGTACTGTCAGAGGTGGAAGCAACTGTGAACTCTAGAGCAGGGGTCTTCAACGTTTTCCAGGCCAAGGACCCCCAATCTGATGGAGAGATGGAGCGGGGACCCCCTACTTATATATATATATATTGTATAAAATTGTGTTTTATATTAAACCGGTCCTATAGTGCCTTGTAGAAATGTACCTTGTTGTTCTGCATTCAATACTAAGATATTAAAATAACAAACAGGTTAATATATTCATGTTTTTATTTTGAACATGCAAGGTACAGTGGTATGGGTGGCCGTGCCACTGCCATTTATAAACATACCTCAAACTGATACCTACCAAGATTATCAATGTCAGTCAATTGCATGTAACCATGCACAAAAAATATTGAAATTGACATTTTTAAAACATGTGCATATGCATACAATACTTAACTATAGCCTAACATTGACAGATTCATGTCTTAATTTTAAAGATACATGTAGTATGGGCAGTGAATCCTGTGAAAAGTGAATCATTGAATACATACTCCCACATTAGTGAGATGTCTGACCCTGATGAGTAGCACACAACTTGTCTAACCTTGGATGGATGGAGGTTGTCAGGCAGAGAGTCATATCAGCCTCAGGCTGCAGTCTTGACCTGTATTTGTTTTTCAGGTAGGTGAGTGAGGAGAATCCACTTTCACAAAGATAAGTTGTAGCAAAGGGCAACAGGCTCATCATTGCTTTTGCTGCCAGTTGTGGAAACTCTTTCTGGCATGATATCCAGAACTGGGTGAGTGGTTTCGTGTCATATATGTTTCTGAACGTACTGTCAGTGGACAGTTCAATGAGCTGATCCTCCTCCGTCACCGTCAGGCGTGCGCCGTCTGCTGCGTTGTCTCTGAACGGAAACTGTATCCATGTCTTGTCCCTGCGCCAGGAGTCGGCCTCGGAAAAGTAGTTCTCAAATTTACTGTGGAGCGCCTCCAGATGGGCAAGAATCACGTGTGTTACGGGAGGCGAGAGCACAGCAGAATCTCCCAGCTCATCCACTGATGGAAACATAGAAAAGATTCCCTCCCCGACGCGCTCCCTCCATCTTCTGATTTTTTTGATGAAGCCTTCCATCCTGTCATACAGCTGAAAGGCATGTGTGTTGCGACCTTGCATGGAACTGTTAAGTTTGTTCAGCTCCGCAAAAATGTCAGCAAGATACGCAAGTTTGGTGAGCCAGACATTGTCGCTGAAAAGTGCAGCCAGCTCTGTGCGCTTTTGGAGAAGTAAAAACTCCCGAATAGACGTGCGTAATTCTAATACACGTGCCAACACGGTTCCGCGTGAAAGCCAGCGGACCTCAGAATGATACAGTAGCGCAGTGTGCTCTTCTCCTTCAGCAGCACAGAGATTAGAGAACAGTCGCGTTTGCAAAGCACTCTTCTTCACTATATTTACAACTTTCACGACCGAGTCCATGACATCAGACAGATCAGCGTTCATGTCCTTAGCAACAAGTGACTCTCTGTGCAACATGCAGTGCGTCCAAATCACCTCTGGAGCCACATCCCTGACCAGCGCGATTAGGCCACTTTTTAATCCAGCCATGGCTCTTGCGCCGTCGGTGCACAGTGCAACACATTTTGCCCATGAAACGTCATTTTCTCTGAAGAAAGCGTCAATCACTTTGAAGATTTCAGCACTTGTTGTGCGTTCAGGGAGGCGCTTACAAAACAAAAATTCCTCCTGCATTTCATTTTGATCCACAAAGCGCACAAACGCCAGAAGCTGCGCGTCCTTCGAAACATCAGTTGATTCATCCAGCTGTAAAGCAAATGCATTTGCCGACCTCAGCTTCTCTATCAGTTGCACCCTCACATCCGATGCCATCTCGTCAATGCGGCGAGCAATGGTTGTGTCCGACAGTGGAATAGTTTTCAGTTTATTAATGTCAATATCCTTCCCATACATTGTTTTACACATGTCAGTTGCTGAAGGCAATATTAAATCCTCTGCAAGTGTATATGGCTGTTTCTTCTGGGCAATCCGAAGAGCAACTTGATAAGAGCATTTTAAAGCTAGCTCACCAACTCTGGCTGATTTTTTCATTAATGTCTGTTGGCCTTGGAGGGATGTGAGACAAGTTTGGAAGTATTCAACAGGTTTGTCTTTTAAGTGGCTGTGGGTTGTCTCCAAGTGACGCTGCAGCTTTGATGGCTTCATAGACTCGTTTGACAGCACAGTAGAACAAATGACACACAGTGGAAATTCAATGCCATCTGTCTCTTTGAAGCTAAACCCGAACTTGAGATAATTGTCCATATATTTTCGGGTCTTCTCTCTTTTACGCTTACCCTTTACAGCTGCGGGGCCTACATCATCACTTTCATTTTCAACTGCGGTTTCTGAGGTGGAGGCTGTTGCTGTGCTTGTGATATCTTTTTTTTGGCGTGTTAAAAATCGATCCATTTTTTCATTTCTCTCTTCAAAACAGCTGCCAGCTACTAGCATGAATGAGCTCACGGGGAACCTGACAGAGTGTGTCACATACGGCCTCGTGAGTGGCACAGCAGCATAGATCGTTTATTTACATCAAGATGGTTGACTCTGTTGCCGTTTATGATCACTACTATCAGGAAATCGCCCATAAATATATGTTATATAATAGTTAGAGCCTTGATTCTTTTCCCCATAATCCCCAAGCTGTATAACATTTAAAAAGAACTTCATGTGTGTTTAAAAAAAATTGTGGAGGTGAATATAAAAAAATGTCTAATCAATCAAAACATTTTCGCGACCCCCCTGCAGTACCTCCGCGGACCCCCTAGGGGTCGCGGACCCCCTGTTGAAGACCTCTGCTCTAGAGACCAAGATCAAGAAATGAAGCCAAGCTGTTGCCGGTTAAATTAAAACTTTACATTGGAGATGCATTCTGAGTACAAAGATGTATCTATTGATGAGGACGCTACTTTTGAAAGTCTCTCAGGTGAGCGGCCAATTGAGACACAACGGGATAATGTAGAAAATGCCCAGTCAACCAGAATGAAAAATGGTGCCAGGAATGGAAACCATAGCAGATGGAGCTGACCAGGTTGAGACACCCAGCTACCCAAAAAAAAACAAATGAACCAAACGAGCCAGATGCAACAGTTAATACAGAAGACCTCCAAAACTGACTAAGGAACTTCTAGACAGTTGCTTGCAACCACCAGACAGAACACAGGAAATTCTATCTTATGGTCAAGGAATATTTAGCATTGCATCCCACCCAAGGAACAGGAAAAGCATAAACCTGACGACTTCTTCTTCACACTAAAACTTGCAGCCATGGCCTTGCCCGTGCAGTTCCCAACAGGACAGAACACATTAGACGAGGTCAAACAAGTCAAACTGTCTCCGAATATGTACTTCAACGCAAGGCTTGTTCTCTGCTGATAACCGTTTTGCGATGGACTAAAGCTGAGCCCTGACTTTGTTCAAAAAATGTATCCCAGCATCCTCCACCACAAGCACTTCCACAGGCTCCACATCTATCCTGCATGTGATGTTCACAGTCTCAGGTGTTGAATCGAGGATGGCCGTGTTGTCACGAATGAGACAATTGCCTGTGCCTGTTTTAACCTGATGTCGTACAAGAAGGCATTTGTATGCCCCTCGGAACTGCCTTACAATGGGGTTGTTGTTAAGATTGTTGTTAAAACTTTTATGTGATCTGGTCTGGGGATGAGGCAAAGCTAAGTGACACTTCTCCCTGATGTAGTCATAAGCCTTTGGAGAGTAGAAATTCAAGTGTGGTTGCATATTGCTTCATATTTTTTGAAAACAAACTTTTTAATTCTCTGAAAGGTGTCTTGGAGAATGCCATCCAGACCATCAAGAAGAGAGGCACATTCCATTGCAATCATAAGTTTTTTCTAAAGAATTGTTGTTAAGAAACTTTTGCCTTCAGTCTCCTTGTCTGTTGGATTTTCAGCCAAGTATTTTGCAAGCTGTGCATAGCCTCTCTTTTTTTTTTCAAAACCAGTCATTTTTAATGTTCTTGGAGACTCTAAAATAATGTAGCAATGATCACACAGAGACCAGCTTGGCAGCTGTGATGACATAGTGTCAGAGTGATCTAATACCAAGTCTACCCGTTTTCTACTCAGGTTAGTTTGTTGAGTTCCGCAATCCAAACCAACATTGTCACGCATTTGTTGTCAGAGCAGTGTCATCATGTATGACATGAATAGCAACAAAGGCCTGTTCAGGTGAGTCATCCATCATTATGACATTGCTGTGATCGGCAGCAATATTGTTGGAACTACTGCTGTTGTCTATATGTGCAACTTCCACATTGCTATTTACAATCTCACTTACCTCCTTGCTACTTACCATGTTTTCTTCTACTGGCTGCTCTTCTTAGCGAAGGCACAGCGGTGATTTCTTCCCTAAGAAAATTACAATAAATGTTAAAAAAAACACAACATTATAGCAGAAAAGGCAGATGCTATCCATAAAGGTGTGTGTGTGTTCATATCCTTTGATATTCTAAAAAGTGCAACATGTAGTTGTTCATTCAAGCTAATAACAATGAAAACAGGGTAAAATTATTGATCTGATCGTGCAACTCATTCTTTTTACATTTTGAGACACCAAGTTTGATTTAAACTGAACTAAATATACATCCAAAAGACACAACGTTTTTTTTTATTTCTCTGAATATATATATATATATTTATTTTTCATGACCTGTAGGTGAACTTTATCAGAAGTAGCACAGTTAAATTCATAAGCCAACTTCACTATAAATTAGTTTTATTTGCTAATTTGTCCATAGAATGCCACATCTCAGCATAATGTTTAGTATTCCTTTATATAAACATCACAGGCTAAATCCAATATTCGCATTATTATGCTTGTAAGATGGACCACAATTACGGCCGGATGATACAGCAATAGAATGACCAACAGGCAGGTTTGGCGTGTGCAACAGATGAAGCTTTTTATTCATCCATATTACATAGCATGTGAAATCTCCCAGCATCAGACCAGCAACACTCAAGCTGTTAAAATGGCGCCTTTTTATACCGTGTTTCGGCTAACGATCTCGGGAGACTTCATCGACAGGGATCCACTGCCTGCTCACATATTAACACACTTTTCTTTTCTGCAATTACGGTATATAACCACACATCCTCACAACACTATATACATATTCAAATTCCTAATGAAAACAAACCCACAGTAAACCACATTACATTAAGAACAATAAAACGCCCACATCAATTTACACTTGGTTACCCCCGGAACTTTAAAACACAGGGTCTGTTGTCTGGGGAAGCCTTTTGCCCGAACACCCTGAAGACAAAGACACTGGTGAGTACAAAATACACCTCATTGCACATTGCACCTACCTACACCTAAAGAGCAAACATATACTTTACACCCACCATCACATTTCTTAGCTTAGTTATTGCTCATTATTTTATCAATTAAAACATGGCTGCATATTTTACCCCCCATGTCCCTCTCTTCCAGGTGGAGCTGTGTGGCCCACCCAGCACCTGCCAGCCAATCCAAGGCTACAAAGGACAATATGGAGACAAATACACTCAATTGTGCTCACTACAGCCATAACAATGTGCAAAATGCAATGTGATAAAATACCTGTGCCAATTTCCAATAAAGTGCTGTTGCTCCTATTAAAGTGCTTGTGTAATTATTAAAGTGCATGTGTTCCATAGTCTAGCAGCAAAAAGTGCATGGTGCCATATTTACACAGTCAAGGGACGGAGCGCTCTTCGTCACAATGCTAGACATACTAATACAGCATGTTCTTCTCTTTTGTGACATGCAGATATTTCATATACAATAATAGTTTTTAATAGTTGGGATAATATCATTATAGATATTTATGGGTGTATGTATGGGTGACAGTAGAATTTATGTTACTGCTCCTTCATAGAAGAAGGGACTTCTTGTCCAGTTAATGAAGACAGCAGGAGAGACATGGACTGTAAAACAGGGAGAGATTCAGGGAGGGGCAGCAAGGCAGGTAGTTCCTATTGAGGCCGCAGCACCTGATGTTATTTAGTCCTCAGATTTAAATCAGATTGCTCAAACCAGATGAAAATTATGCTCAATGAAAAGCATCATTTTGAAATAATTTTTAGTTAAAATAAACATATATATCCATCAACCACTTCATTAGGTACATCAGTGCAAACCATGTCTGTCAACATGGAGAGCAATAATGATACAATTATAATATTTGTCCAGTGGGCTGAACTATATTTATAATTTCTGTATGATTCCAGTCATTTCAATTATTTTATAGTCAAAAAATGTGAATTTGCATGTTTCCTGTTCCTGTTCAAACGGATGCAAAAATGAGCTGAGCTTAATCTCAGTTTGGGTTTGTGCCATTGGTGCGTGCCTGTTGCTGTCTCTCTCTGTCACCAATAACAGTCAGTCTGACAGAACTCACTTTCATCATACAGTATGTCCTAACTTTCCAGAGTCTAGGTAACGTGTTCCATGTATGCGTGTACCAAATTTAGTGTTACTGACCTGACAACAAACCATATGGGAAAAAGCGAAGGGTGAGGAAGCCAGTACTAAGTACTGAGCCACGGTTTCATGCTTTTGCCCTAAAAAATTCTCAAAACTGGAGTTTTGGTCAAAAGTGTGAAATAATGGGAGGAGCAAAGAGTCAGTACTGTATTAAAAATTAATTAAATTTTCACAACATTAAGCTTCAACAACTAAATATTTTGATTAAATTCCAGTATTAGTTTTTGTGCAGCATCTTTCTACTTTTGTCAAAACAGATTTTTTTATGTATACTGGGTACTCTCATTTGGGTTGAATGAGAACAAATTGAGGAACTGCGATGGCAAATGCACTCTCTCTCTCTCTGCATACTGCATTTAAGCTATTCCATTGGGTTCATATTTTCAAATGAGTCAGTGCCTCACCATCACCACGAACCTCACCGCATGTCACTGATGCATTCAAATATGAAATTCTGACACTAACTCCCCCTTCGCTAAAATATATACAATATAACCCTTATTATAATACAATATAATACTACTGCCCTGGCCTGTCTGTCATTTTAAAAGCCAGTTGAGCCCAAAAGGTTTTTCCCACCCCTGCTCAGAATGAAAGAAGAAGGAAATTGAAAAGGATGATGGTGGATGACATGCATGGCTGCATATATTTGTGTACTGGATTATATTTAATCGCGCATTTAAGTGTTCATCATTATTGATTGCCAGTTTTAAATCTGACAAGGTAGGTCATACATTCTCCCCTGGGATCAATATGGTTTCATGCCATCATGATCTATTTTTAAAGATATGTTTTCTTTATTATTATTATTATTGTTGTAACGCACGGGGAGACATTTGATTAGCTCATGCTGTCTCATGTTCACTCATGTCACGTCACTGACATTGTCATTGCAGTTAGTGTGTTTCCATGTTCCTGATGACAGTGAATTATCAGTGTTACGTAAGAAGATATCTCCAACTCACTTGTCCATATGATCCCCCGAGTACCATACCAAAATTTGCAAATGTGAGCCTAATTCATGAGAGAACAGCTTAGACATTCAGGTAAAATGGGACGATAAATTTAAGTGTAGTGCTCATAAAATTAAAGAAAGAGAAGCAATTTCTTTACTAAAATATAACACAAACCAGGTTTTCCTTCTAACTAGTCATATGGTGCTTTGTTTGGTTTGATGCTTAATGCAATTTAAGATTTAGTTTTACACCTCGTTTACATTCTGTCATTAAAACAGATGAATGTTGCTCCATGCCTTCCTACCATTTATTATCCAGCCTCATCTTATTTAATAGAGACCTCAGGCCTAGCTTTCAACGTATGAGATAAAAATAGTGATCTCTGTGGGGTGGCCTTGTGGACAACATGTGTGATTTACGTTAGTGAGGCCATCTTGTGGAAAATAGTCTCTCTGAGACCCGAGAGGCACACTTGACAGCTTTAATATGGTCAAATCTTTGTTAGCGAGTTTTGTAAAAGACTGTAAAAATCTATAGCTTTTAATGTAATCAAAACTTCTGCAAAATGTTCATGCTCTCCTAATTGCTTTGGGTTACAAAAACTCTTATTCTTATTCTTCTAACCCTCAACTAGTCATATCTAGCAGCTACTGTCATCTAATGAGGCTGTGAGATCGGCAATATTGTTGAAATCACACTCCATCTCTCATCTTCATTTTATCTAATTATTGTTCTAAATGTCAACAGGTTTTTGGTCACATGAAAATGTGAGTTGCAGTCAAATGGTGGCGTTCGTAGCATTAATTTATTACAAATGATTGGGATCATTGCTGCATATCACCTTGTTTTGTTAACTTTGATTACTGCAAACTTGTGCGATTCTTCTGGTCTCTTCACCTGAAACTCTGGGTATCTGCCATGATTTAATTGTGCTTTCTGCAAAATTGTTCAAATATTTCTGCCGTTTTTAAGTAACATCTGCACAGTTAGCATGGTGATGACTAGTATTAAACCCACTGGATAGCCATATCTGTTGTTTTGCAGTTTCAGCAGATGAGACACACTTTTTGTTGCGAGTCAGTGAAAGAGAGGAAAGGACAGATGAGCTCAGTACACGTAGAGAGTATGATATTCGCTTTCCAAAGACCTGACAGGCAGAAAGAGAGGGAAGATCCCGTATATTGTAGGATGCCTTCTCATTGCTCAACAAACAATGCTAGAGAGGTGACAACATTGTGGATTGGACCGTGTAATGGATGTCCAAACTGATTTCTCAGAAGCAGCATCAGGCCTTCAGCTTGGAAACCTAAAGCGTGACTAGCCAGCTTTTATTCAAACATTAAAAATCTATCTGCTCCTGGTTCAAGGACGTTTTCTGGCTACCATTAAACATACTGGCATGGCATATTTAGAGTTCAATTAAGTTAAAAGCTTTTTGTTGCAGTCAGCCTTGGCATGGGTCAAACTGTCTATAACAGAAGATAAGCAGACAATGAAATCAAATAATTTGCCAGATTATAATTTATAGTGTTTAAATTTGATTGCAAAAGCTGAACCCTTGACTTCATCTTTAGCATGCAGTAATGAAATTGCAGTCAACGAAGGAGAAGTCAAAAGGGCAATGCCGAAATCACTTCCGCACACAGCACACGTTTCCTGTTTCTTCTGCCACTGCAGGTGAGTGCTCTCCTCACACACTGTAGGAAACACATTTTGCTAGTGCTTGCTTTGGCAGCTATCATAATATCATTAAATGATAATAATAATAATGATAATAATAATAATAATAAACATATTTCTCTGACAAAACCCCAGGTAATGTCTGGAATACTCCCTGCTGTAAGTATGCTTTCTTTCCACTCACCGTTCCCCACAGATCCAGTTTGGATGTTTTTAATTTATTTGCTAACTTAGACAATCACAAACTCAGTTCAGCGAGAAAGTTTTGCCACCTACTCGTCCTCGAGTGTCGCGTGTAGTGACTTTTTCTGACAGAAATCGCTGTAGAGGCTTATAAACCCTAGCCAGTCATCTCCCCCTTGTGGCGAGTGAAGGTGCAGCAGTAGAAAATGCTTTGAGGACCAGTAGTAAACTGTGCCTTTGACGGCAGACAGCAAATGTTCATACACATGGAAAGGATAGAATAGGACAATGTTGATGAGGAGCAGGATGAAAATGAATAATGGATCAAAAACAGGTAAAAGAAAGAAGAAAAATCAGGTTATATTGAAAGGGAGATTTCTTTGATTTATAATAAATCTGATCTAAAAAAAAGAAGATAAGTAATGCCACTGCTCTTGTTAGGATAGTGCACACGCTCACACACACACACACACACACACACACACACAGACTGCATGTTCTCATATGCACAAACACACCTTGAGTTGATTGTCTTTTGTGAAATAAATGGGCAAAAATCTCTGGTCTTTTGCCCTTTCTCTATGCAGCCTTTCCAAATGTCCCTTCTATTGACTCTTGAAACTATAATGAGTTAGAGAAAGAAAGAAAGAAAGAAAGAAAGAAAGAAAGAAGGATGCTGATGGAAAGTCCGATTAAATTGTAAACCCTTAAGATGAGTAGAATTTAAATGCACTGATCAAGTCTGCATTAAGACAGGTGTTCTGCCAGCTGCACATTATTTCCATTCTATTCAGCTGAATTTAAATGAGTCCATTAATGTTGCGCCCATTACAGATGGGCACCTTTGCCTTTTACAGTGAATGGTTCAGCGTTTACCGTCTCGAAGTCTTATGATGGGAGACTGACTTAAGGGCGAGTCTGTAATGGAAGGATTCACCCGTGTGTAAACACTGCCCCCCAGTGGCTCAATGAAGAAGTCCATCCAGATCCTGAAGACACCGTCTACTTATTATTGCAACTTACTGTTTCACAAAGTGAAGTTTTTTATGGCCATGTGTAAATCAGCAATGGACACACAAATAGAGAAATGTCCACATAATCACACACACAAACAGAGAATACCCAAATCACCTAACACCTAAATAAATAACTGGAACCTTTGAGAAATCACACCTGTTAGAATATAAATGAGCACAAGGAATAATCTGCGTTGTGAACGTTGGAAGCGCCACATTGCAGATCAGAAAAAATGTTAAACATCTGTTAATATCAATATATCTGGCCCGAATATGTTTCTTCACTTCAAAGATGTTTCACTTTTACACCATTAAACAATTTGTCTTGGGAATTGAAACCACAAGCGTGTGAAGAAACTAGCACACTTGCATATTTTTCATATTGTTATTCCGTACAGCTCTGCTTCTTAGTGGCTGTCTTAACAGCCTGCAGCGGCACCAGCGGCCACATGAACTGGTTTCATAGAAAGCTTGCAGAAAAACCGTCTCCTCCTTCGCACAATGCCTGGTGGACATTTATTGCAGAATATTATTATGCTCCCGTTCTACTAAAGCATCTCTACTAGATAGAATATTAGGCAGTTTGTATTGTGACACAAATCTATCACACACAGGTGCAAACAAACAAGCAGGAAGCCAGCTAGAATGTATTAACAATATTTATTCACTACAAGTTCCAGTGTTATTTTTCCTATTTCATTTCAACCCAACTGTAAGAACAATATGTATGTTTTTTTTTTTTTTAATCACCTTTACATATTTACACATTGGTTTTGCTATTGGCAATATATCACATTTATCTATATACACAACCCATACGCCACCTTGTGTACCATACGCCAACCTTTGGCCAGGGTAGAAGATGAGATGTTACTTTAATCTGGGTTAAAACCTCAGTAGATTTCTACTGATTGTGCTCTCTTCCCTCCATTTCTCCAGCAAACAGAGGGCCGAGTAAAATAATCTCATTTTAGCTTTTCCAACTCACCATTCTCTCTGGGAAGAATAAAACCAGAGGCCTTCAAAGAGTTTTAATGCTGACAGCCTGTGTTCAGGTCAGGGGCACCGGGGGAGATAGTGAGTGAAATCTACACAGAAGACAGAAGACATTACTCTAATAAACACTGTCAGACATAGAATAAAGGGGGTGATAACTGATCTTTGATCATCTGATCTCTTTCAACCTCTCTATATTGATAAATCTATATGTGTGTAAGTACTGTAGATCACAGCAGATTGCATTTAGGGGAGGGGAAATGACAGAATGAATGTGTCTTTAACAACATTGAACGGGTGTGTAATTGTGGTCAGACCTGGGTCAAACCTGTATGTTAACAGTCGTGTTTGTGACTAATGTGGACTGATAAACGATTTATAACTGAAATCAAATATTCAATACATCAAAAACTGAGACTTGAAGCAACAAAAAGTAGAAAATAATTAAAAACCAGGTTTGATTCAGGTCTAGAACTGAAAATGGAAAACCAGCGTTGACTGGTACTTCTCATGTCCCTGTTTGGGACAGCATCCATAAGTATGTTAATAACATCATTGTGAGGACATCAAAAACACAAATGTATATCTCAAAAGTTATTGCGTTATCTGTTCTGTATAAAGCCTTCTATAAACCATATATACTGTTCACTGACTAATGGTTTGGTCAGTGAGGTGATCTAGATATTAATTTAAAAGAAATACATCATTGAGTCATTAGACACTTTTTGTAAAGTCTCAGTCAGACTTCACATGCTAAACAGTACATTTAATTAAAACCTTTCCAAGAGATAGGAAGCAAACATATCTTCAACTTAAAATAACTCTGGTACCGTTTGCTGATACTGCCAGCGACGGTTATTTGCTGGGTTAAATATTGCATCTTGGCTATAAAAAGGATTAGAACTTCCTGCGCATCCAGACACAAGAAGAAAACAGATTTGGGAGCAGTTCAGACTGTTATTTCAGTGATGAGATTTGGTTAAAATACAAATACAGTAACACAGTGATACTCTACCATATACAGCATAGGTGTCAGTTATTTATAGTAAAACATATGGCCTTTTATGTTAAACCACCATGTATTTACCTCAGACCTTGTAAAGATTACAATACTCAGTAGAAAATGATGACATATTTAAAAAATCTGTTCTTTGAAGCCGAGTAATACTGTCTATCAAACCCTGCTTGTTGTCTAATTTAACAAAAAGAACGGTTTTAAAATTAAGACACGTTAATTGTAAAAGACAGTGTGTTTCAGCAATGTACTGTATTTTCTTTGATTCACAATCTAGCCTACTGTTGCAATATGTACAGTAGAAAACAGCTGTCCAGGGGGAAACAAAACACTTTAAATATATATATGTATATATATTTCTCTTTGTAAAGCATTTATGAAATAAGACATCCTCTCATCTACGTCTTCTCAAAGCAGCACTGATGGGACATGAACCAGATTATTAGGACAACAGCGAGGATGAGGACAGCAAAGACTAGAACAACATCCATCTGCAGGTTCATGTTCAGGGGAACGGTAGCTTTCTGAGAAGTCTTGCGCCATTTTACTCTGAAAATCCAGCTCATCTTAAAATATCAATGATGTTTTGTATGTTTAAATTTTTTTGTTTTATGTTTTACGGGTAAAGCATAATATTAGTAAGACTGTTTTTTGTAAGACTACAGATATTATATAAAATGCTCTGAAAAAAAAATGAAAAGTGCAAAAATGTAAGTAAAATGTTTGCATTCAGTGTACAGTATATTATGTCATGTATTGCACCCAATATCGCCCCCTCCTCTCTAAGCATCTAAGGCCATTTCAACCAGAATCTTTCCATTCTTTAGGTTACCCTCATCAGACATTTAAACATTCACTTTTTCCATGTAGAATCCTTATTGATCTGTATCATTATTATCGATCAAAAACACGACAGTGAGAAGAAATTGTTAGAAATAAAACTGACTTAATTTGTTATCCTAACTCAAGGGACACATGCACTTATGTGGGAATCCAGGCTCACTTCTGTCTGACCATGCAGTGTGGACACACTAAGATGAGAATGCCTTGTGTTGCTTTGAGTCCAAATAAAACAAACAAACAAACAAACAAACAAACAAAAAAAACCGACAATCATCACAATGATCCAGCCCTGAAATAGATCTGGGAATCCAAGTCCCGCAGGATGTCTCATTCCAGCTTTGTAAAATCATCCAATTGGTTGAAAAATAATTCCCATCGCTCCCACCAGGAAAATCCAGCTAATAAGGGGAGAGTCCATGTATTCCATGTAGTGCTTGCCTACAAAATGGATGGACCTGTCCTTCAAAGAATTGGCATTAGTTGAACTCTGCATTGTAAAGTCCCAGTTTGTTTTGAGATACAAAAGGTCGAGACATACAGAAAGACACAATTGTAAAGGGAAGCGAGCTGCTTCAGCCCATAATCAGTCTGTTTTTCATCAGTAGATTTCAAACATCACAACCCGAGCACTCTTTAGTCTTGTTTCCAACTGTTAATCGAATCTGGTTTCAGACCAGCGAGCCTGCTCTGCTCTGGGCAGGCACCATGACTGGCACTGCCCCCATCCGCTCCAGCGTAGCCTGGCTCACGGCGTAGGAGTGTGTGTGCTGCCCATGTGTGGACGTTACCACCGGTTTGAGGCTCACGGAGCCGTTGCTGCGCACCATGTTGGGAGGGGATGGTGCAGAGTTTGTGGTGACCACCAGAGTCTTGGGTGGTGGGAGCGTGTGGCTGCCATTGGCAAATGATGTTGCTACTGTTGTTGTCGTTGGCGGCGCGTGGCGGGACAGCGGCGTTGAGCCTGGGGCTGTGACTGCCGTGCCATGGCTGTGTGCTGCGTTCGGAGCTTGTCCGTGTCCATGTGCACCGTGAGCAGCGGTGGAGAAGGTCTGGCGAGTGTCTCCGTTGTAGCGCGTGTAGGAGTTGGTGTCGTAGTTGGGCTTGGGGTTGTGCCAGTAGCGGCTGTTGTACGTGTTGGTGGATGTCAGCGTGTCATTCTCTGATGACGAGGCGTCTGCATGGAAAGCTTTGACTGATGATGACCTCTTAGGAGGAAGGTCATCTTCTCTGTTGAGGAGACATTTGAAAGAGAACCTAGTCAGTTTAGATTGACAAACATATGTACCTTTAAATACAGCTTAAATGTCCCTCACAATACACATTTTAACTAGTTAACATATGTTTCACATGTCCTCAGGTATGTCTTTCAAACTTGAGCTCCATTTACAGCATATATGTTTATTTCTATCACGTCTTTTAACCCCTGGTTATAGCCCAGTTCCATATAGGCTGTTTCAGTGTCTGTAGCTTTAAGAGATGTGAAAGAGGAATAAAGGGATAGTTTTGTCTCATGTCTAGACACAGTGAGGACTGCACTAAAAACAAATTCATTATTTGTATGATTTACAAGTTACAAGTAGGGACAAATCTACTGAGCATTCCCCTTGACCATATCTATTGTACAACCAATCCTCAGTCCCTGTTTCCACATATGAATGAAACGTATATTCCAGACCTAATAAAGATGTCCAGAAAGTTCAATTATTGTGCTTTATTACGACCAGACATACTGTTTAATGCAAAAATGTTTCCATTTACTAACAGTTAAAAAAACTTTAAAAAAAACTCCGTAAAGTAATATAGTAATGTGTCTTCACTGATGATGGTGTGAAGATGTTATGGTAAGTGTCACCATTCAGATAGCCAATTAGTTCATGTTGAAACACTTAGCACAGATCTGCATTAAAAATGAATGGCGCTTTTCTGTGCAGTCCAGCTTTGCTGAGAATGGAAATACTACTTATTTATTTATTTATACTCTTAAGATCTTTCTGGAACCTATTAAGATCAGTCGTGGCTCGTCGTAATCGCTGGGAACACTGTACAAATAATGCAGCAGCAACAGATTATTTTATCTTAATACAATCAAGATAAAAATAAGTATATTCATTGTGATTTGTTGCTGGGGTTGAAGGAGGATTGTAGTTCAGCCCAAAATGAGGCAGATGTTATTCCAGTCAGCCAGAGTTTCAGATCTATAAAAAATGATTTATCTTCCAAATCATTCCTGGAATAACTCAGTGGCAAAATTGCAGCCCATGTAAACATCTGAAATGTTTTTAGGCTGTTTGAAAAGACAAATTAGCCCGTGATGATGAAAAAAAATTGCTGCCAGGAGATTAGATTAAGCTGAATGCTCCAAACTTTAAATCCAATTTGCTGGACTAGGTTTTCTGACCTGAATCTTTGTGATGGCACTGCTGACGCACATAATACTCCACAACAGGAACCAGAAAGCTACTGCTGTGTTTTTTGAAATGTAGCAGATAGGCCACAAATGTCAACCAATCAAATCGTTGGAGAGAAACTGTCTTTTAATCTAAAATAGAAACCCACATGAAACACTTGCAGGTCATGGATCAAATACGTATCTTATGCAACGTGGAGACGAGGAAGAATCTTTCAACCATGTCAAATTAAAACAGAAGAGAGAAACTCATTTCAACTGGATCTATAGAAACTTATCAAACTGTATAACAAGACGTAAGCCAACAAAGAACATTCTTGTGAACTCAAAAAACATCTATTTTTAACGTTGGTCATAACTCCCCTTACACAAAGCTCATACTGTTCAGAATGCATGTGATGTCCATCACATTAGTACTGTGGTTAAGCATTAAATAAGCATCCCGTTTCTAATACATATTCGCAGGCAAATAATTACAAATAGATGATCAACGACTAAGTGACATTTTCACGCCCATCACATGATGCTGCTTGCCCTTAACGTACGTGAGACTGCAACAGCCACTAGTTGTAACCAAGAAAATCACAGTCATGGGAAAAATAAGTCGAAGGCAAACCTGATCTCATTGGGGATCTCCTCTTCATCATATTTGTTCTTGTTCTTCCAATAGAAAAGGGAAACCGCCACTAAGAGGGAGAAGATGACAATCGCCAGGACCCCTGTGGCGATGGTGCCTGCTATCAGACCTACACTCTGAGGTTGCACTGCAGGGACAGAGAGGCAGGAAAAGAAAGTTGAATGTGTCTGTCTAAATGATCCTGGATTGCTTTCAGAAAACAAGAGGGCTGGATCAGTTCATTAGAGGTCAGTTTACGGAAGTAAACCAAACCTTTCAGGTAATAGGACTCTCAAAAGACCAGTGTGCAGGATTTAGGGGGATCAACTTATGTAGATGAAATATAATATTCATCTATAACCTGTTTCCATGAACTTACAAGCCCTTGTTGCACCACCATTCTACGGAGGACCTGGATGGACAAACCAAACACTGGCCCAAGAGATTGCCTTTTGAGTTTTTATATTGAAGTGGTGGCCACGAGGGATATCTGCAACCTCACTCCTAGATGCCACTCAATCCTACACATTGGTCCTTTAAAGTCGTCTACAGTATCAATCTATTGTGGCAAAAGCTGGCTTTAACAGCAAGTTTGAAAGGTGTGACTGTGTACTAGACAAAGTGCTCTGTCTCTAAGAGTCAGCAGTGTAGAAGTTAATTCAGCCTAATGTGTGTCATAAAGGTGTTGGAGGCGCAGGTTGGTCCATGAGGGGTGGGCCGACATTTATAGCATGATCTAGATGAGCTGACAATCCTCATACTTCAACAAATGACCTGCTGAGGTCGGCAACCTAGTGTGTAAGGGATTCAACTGCCTTACAAATGGAGCACCAAACACACTAAAATGAAAGTTTCTGTGTCAGGTGACAGCTTTTAGCTTGTGCTTTAAGAATTTACTCATGTCCGACTAGCTTTGTCTGAAAAGGAAGTATTCTATGTTAAGCATATCTAACAACGACGTTCAAAGCTTTAGAGACTAATTTATAATGTGCATATACCGTCTTCCCCCAAAAAATGCCCAATAAGAAAGATCTATCTGTAGTCAGTTAGGGTTATTTCTCCATTCTTTTTGTGACTGTCAATGTAGTGTCATTCTCAGTGTTAATGTCACTATTCTTGTCAAGTGATCTATTTGCTTTATTATTGTCACAGATCACTCCCAAATTCAAGGCAGTTCAGTCAGTCTGTTTTTTAAGACATGCAGCCCACCTCCTCCCCATCTCCACTTGAGTGACCGAAGTCTCCATCAGCCTACCTGTTCCACCATAATCACCATCAAAGTATTCAGTCTCACAGGCTTGTTTATTGCTTTGATAAATTTTGCCCCTTCACTTCCTGATGATTTCTCCTTCCCTTCCACAGGAAGGGGATAGAATAGTTTTCCTGAGCATTTACATCTCTCTGTAATCCCTATTTTTAAAAGATAAGAGACCTACTGTCTGACAGACTAGCTAGTATATTTCTGACATTGAGTATTGGATTGTCACATGCTGTGATATAAAAAAAAAGGGGGGGGGGGACACAGTTACAGTCCTTGTCAAACTTTTCAAACTGTCTGACTCTGTGTGACCTTCAAAAACCACACTGGTGTCACACATGCTGCTACGTGCCAGATGTTCTTGTCTTGTCACTTGTTTTGATTTAATGTTGGTTCACTTGCTTTTCTGCTCATGTCTGTGTTTGACAATTGTCAGTCAAAGAGGTGACTGCTAATTTTATTCCTATCTGTCAGAGTCTGAGCGGGACGATGAGGGAGCTTTTCCATATATACATGCGCTTCCCTAAACAGACCCAGCCTTGTGTCAGCATATAATATTCAAGCTGATCCAGCTGTGCGTTTACTTACGTGCAACAACCTGCAGGTTGAGTAGACACGTGCTCTTGCCAATAGCGTTGCTGGCGGTACACTGGTAGAGTCCTGAGGTGCTGGTGCTGATGTTTCTCAGTGTGACAGTGCCCTGCATCTGGTCTGGAGGACACACACACAGCCACATAGTAATTAAAGAGACTAAAACACACCAAACGAAGACCCATGACTTGATTAACACAAAATAATTCTACTTTATATCTGAGAGCATTTAAAACTTTATATCAGTATTCTTTTTAAACATATGAAAATGCAACTGTTGTACAACGGTTAAAAGTTCAACAATGCCTTTAACTGAAATACATCTTACTACCAACAGAGGGTGCTATATAGCCCCTAGTACAAGGTGTACAGGTTTGCTGTGCAGTGAAACAGTAATGCTGCAGATCATTTTTCACAAATGATGAATGGCCTGAGAGATTAGAATCACAGAGCTGTACACTACTGGATGCATGTATATGGCTTTTGCATTTCCTCATATTTCAGTTGCAGTGAAAGCTAGACAGCTAGACCTTTGCCTGTTCTCTCTGCAGAGACATGACAGATGTCACAGCTGTCTGTGTGCAACTACTAAACTAAACACACACACAGAGTTACGAGTGACACTGGCGGTTCCATAATCCTGTTTCAGTTTAAATCAAATGCAAACAGCAGTGAAATAAATATTCAATAACTATGCAAAATATGCACATCAATAGGGTTTTTTTTTTTTTAAAATTAGAAAGTATTTTATATCTGTAAGGGGCAAAAGTAGAGCACATCTAGAATTAAAAAGTTAATTTCAAGGCCAAATTAGAGTCCATCTTTTCAGAAGTGTTGCTAGGTGTAGTTCAGTGCTCCTTAAAAAACTCTGGGATTGTTTGTGGATGTACATGATACAATGGATAATGCAGCTTTCTGAGGACCTCAGAGACTGAAAAAGGTTATAAAACCATCTCTAAAGAGGTTGGAATCCATAAATCCACAGTCAGAAAGACTATGAACGAATGGGGGAGATTTAAGATGACCGTTACCCTCCATGGGAGTGGCTGACCAACAAAGATCACTCCAGAAGTAAGTTGCATAGTAGTCTGAGAGGTCACAAATGTCACATGGTAACTTAGCAGTTAAATGCCTTCCTCACATTGACTAATGTCAATGATCATGAATCCACCATCAAGAGAACACTGAGCAACACTGCTCTCCAAAAAGAACATTTCTGCCCATCTGCAGTTCATTCTATAAAACAATGGTTAAAGAAGAACAAAATGAATGTTTTGGAATGGCCAAGTGATTTTAAACCAACAGAAATGTGGTGGAAAACATGAAGCAAACAGTTCATGTGAGAAAACCCACCACCATCTGATCAGAAGACTGACCAGAAGGTACTGGAGATGTTTAGTTGTGGTTAGTGTTGCACAAAGGTGTCACACCAGACACCGTTAACAAGGGTTTACTGACTTAAGCATCTTATCAATATGTAAAAATGATTAATTTTCTTGAATAAACAAATACAAAGCCATAATATTCCCATTGTATTTGTTTGATTGGGTTCTCTTTGTCTGCTGTCAGGACGTGTGTTGCTGCTGCTGATGATGTTTTAAGTCATTTTTATGCAGAAATGTAGAAAAACGCAGCACTGTATATGCAGTATGTCATTTTTACATTTAATTAGAGGAACAAATGCTGTGAACTGTGGTGTAAATACAAGTAAAAGGGGGAATCAAACTTCAGACTGCATCCCGTGCATGCAGATCATAACAAGGTAACCAGCAGGGGATTGCTGTCATATCTTGTGTTACTTAGCTTTATTTTGTGACAGGTTGTTTTGTTGTTGTTGCCATTTGCGTTTGGCCTTTTAGAGCAGTGCCACTCCAGCTTTGGTGAAATCCACTTTTGCTCTTTGAAGCTCTTTCAGATGTTAGCATTTCAAAGGGCCGATTGCCAAACATGCAAATTAGCTTCTCACAAATGCTGGTAATTGACATGTAATCAACAAAACATGATCTGCCTTTGTAGCTGAATTTACAATTATGATTCACTTACTACACATTTACATTTCTTTCTTTGCAAGTACAAAGACCACTTGTCTCTATAGCTGCATAAGAAAAAAATATTAGCTTTACCACCATGGTAGTCTGAATTTGATGTGACTTTTGCATAGGCTTCTACTGACCAGTAGTGTACAGAGAGAGAAAATGACTGGTGATGAAGATTATTACTCTTTGCAGTTGGCACAGTTGGAAAAGAAAGGAGAGTCCACACTACACTAGTACTCCCTGATGCTGAAAACCAATTGTTGGTTGGTATTCAACATGAGGGAGGACGGAAAACCATAAAAACACCACTAAGGCAAAAATCACATTGCTGACACACCCACACACACAAAGTCATTCACAAATTCACTAGTTTGAATCACCATCTATCCATTATCACCCTTCAGCAGGATCAGTGGAGGGGAACCTTTGGGCCTGGTACATGACAGGTGACAGTGATGGTGGAGTAGGGATTCTGAGCCACACTATGTGTGTGAGATTTACCAGCAAAGGTGGGGCAAAAGGGAACTCCGACGGCCAGCTTGTTTGTAATACCTTGCATGGCGTTGTGTGGCAGCTTGGGCAGCGCGTCGCGCTTCTCCCAGGAGTAGGACGGGGTTGGTATACCTTCCTCTGAACTGCAGAGCAGCATGATGTCACTGCCTACATCCAGCGTGCCCTGGATTCGACATGCTGGCACCGAAGGGGGCACTGGCAGATGGAGAGAGTGGGTGGTGTTGCGTTAACCACTTTACAGAGCAAATCAAATGTTTTCCCAATTGCAGAGGAAAGTAGATTAAAAACAAAAAGCAGTGCTTATATGCTGATTTGAGACTTCAGGGAACCCTAACATAGCATAATTACCATCTCTCATTCACCATTACCGACACTTAAGTTTTATTTTGAGCAATCAGGCAAATTCATGTAGCATCTACTACTTAAAAAGAAAAGAAGAATATAAGAAAATATTCTGGTATGATGTGCGTCTAGTTACCCAACACTGTGAGCCCGATCACGCCGATGTTGCGTCCCCCTCTGTCTGGGAGGTTGTTGACCAGGCACTGGTAGGTCCCGGTGTCGGACAGCTGAGTGTTGTTGATGTAGATGGAGGCACTTGTGCTTGGCATGGTGGCCGCAAAGCCCACACGACCATTGAGGTGGTTGGCGAGGCTGAACACCTGGCCGCCCTGGTAAATTATCACCTGGTTCAGGATAACAACGGATAAGGGGATGGATGAGAGACAGAAATGGTGGGGGATTTAAAAAAAGGACATAGATATGAATGGGGGTAAAAAATGGGTGAGAGCGAGAGACATTGGCAGGAAAAGAAGAAAGAGAAAAAAAAAAGCTCATCAGAATAATTATTATTATTATTTTTTTTAACTCCTGCTGTCCAAAGAGAATGTATCAGACAATACACCAGACTTCAGGGCCAGTTTCTTGGACATGTCCTTTAGTGCCCTGTTACACATCTCTCTCACTAGAGGGAGACCTATTTCTACCAAAAAGCTGAAAATAGAGACTGGACAGAATATGTAATAGACTGAGCTGACTTCCCAAGAAGAAACAAACAAACAGACAGACAAACTAAAAAACCTTTTATTTGTAAGTGCTCCTTTCTATCTTGGGTAGATTCAGGGTGAAGAAGTACATACTAAAAGTACAATTTCATGGTACTATGAAGCTCTACAGATAAAAGCATTCACTAAATCATATGCATAATTGAAAACATTTTAAGTTGGAAACATATAAACCACAATCTAAAGGAATCCATGGCTAGGAACGCAGGCGGTCGTCTGAACAAGGATCGAATCCAGTGAGAAATGAACACAAAACCCAGCCCTTTCTCATTACATCAGTGACCTTTGAGGATAATGTCAGTGACAACACAATTGAGCCAAGAAAATTCACACCTTCAGGTTGAGGTAATCTTGTGTCGGGTCCAAATTAAAGAGCAGTGAAGGATCAGCTTGTTTAAAAGCTTCCCTCCGGGCTTCAAACTTGGGTTGAACAGCTCGTTTGTGAGGCCAAGCCACATGCAAAACAGCCCTCACCCCTCAGCTGGGCTCACACAAAAGATGAAGGACACGCACGAATGCATGGTATGCGCACACAAGTCTTGCACTCATAGACACGGGTGCACCGCACACGCACGTACGCGCAAAGCATGGAGGGGAATCAGAGGGGCTATTCACTATGCTGAAAAGAGTCCTCATTGAACTGTTCAAAGACCCAGGCAGGGAAACAACCAGCACCAGTGTGTTCTTGCGTGCACGCGTGTATGTGTGTGTATGTGCGTGTATGCACGGGGGGATAGTTTTGATGAAAGTGCAGGAGTGTACATGTGGCTGTGTCCTCCGCCCCTGCTTAACGATTGTAAATTGCGTGGCTGCAATTTCCTGAGTGCAGCACGCTCGCTTTGTCCTCTTATGTGCAGATGAATAGGCAGCTCCTCAGCTGTGATGAGAGTCTGCAACTGCATCTCTTCTGCGGGTGTGTTTCAGCTTGGAGTTGTGTGTGCGAACGTTCTGACACAGTAACTGCTCCTGAGTCTAATAACTGCACGGCCTTTTAGATTTTTTTATTTTTTTTATTTTTTATTTTTTTTACAGGTTTCTGTCCGTCTCCCTCCCTAGCAGACGACACCGGTGCATGACCTGGCATTACACTCCTGATGACCTGACAAAATAATCTGCATGCTCGGTGAAAGTGATCCAATCTATCGGTCACACAGGCAACATTCCGATGTGTGTCTCCATGAATGAGCTGAGGATTAAAGCAGGCGCTAACCTGTGTCGTGTCTGTGTTGTGTCTCTCCCAGATGTATTTATTTGAGTTCCTGTGAGTATTTGGCAAAAGGAGCATGGAGGAATAAATCAAGTCTTCAACACATTTTTATTGATTATATTCATGTGCACAAGTGTGCTGCTTCCAGACTTTTAGACTTCTAGATTTCTAGACTTCTGTGCCCCTGCTGCGCTCATCCATCCGTGTCTTCTGTACAAGTACGTATAAATCACCTCATCCCCTCGCGTGACCTGGTTGGATTTGTGGCTATGCGCGGACAGAAAAGAGGTCATGGCTGGCACTCAGATGGCGGACGGCCCTAAGAACTCTAGCTGGACTAGCTGGACGCCCCGCTGTTGGCTCAACCTCTGTTACGCGCTTTCTCTCCTAAAATCCTACACACAGATACAGTACAAGAATCCGCACACGTTGTACAATACCCCGAATCCTCTCTTGAACCACTATCTATGCTCACAACTAGATGCTCTCAGTAAACCTTCACGTATTCTCTGTCACTGTACCAGTTTCGTGATCATATCCTACTTCTGACTGACCCCATAAGGACTCCCTTGGCCCAGACAGGAGGGATACTGCCATTGCCGCAATAAAGCCTGAATAAATCTCTAAACCCCTCCAGCTCCCTTCAATTTACTGACTGTAAGCTGCCACTGTTATCTCTTTCTATCCTCTGAGACATGTTCCGAACAATATGGGACCGGATCCATTTCACTAATATGTCTCTTCGTACTGCTGGGTTTACCTTATTTATCCCATGAACTACATGCTCCAGCACATGCACATATAACAGCCGTTTTTCAAAAGGGTTCACCACAATACTCAGTCATTTGTTGTGGTGTAGTTTTTTCTTTCTGTGCTGCATTCAAGGACGCTGCAAACTCTCAGTTTTGTATATGTCAATACATTTACAGGGACGTCCAGGGACACTCCATTGTGCTCCTGATACAGTAAAAAAAACTACAGAAGTAAACCAATAAAATAAATTTTGTATGAACACTCGAGAAAAAATTCAAGCTTCAAGAAATTTTAATTTCTTGTGATGGCTGAGGAATAAATAGGGGCTATAGCTATAGGTGGTAAAAATATTTAGAGAAAAATAGAAGGAAGTTGGAACAAGAATGTGTATAGCTGTGATAAAGAAATCTAAAACAAGTGATGCAATGATGCAGATGCAATGTGTGACTTCTGGGTTCTTTGAAGAAGGATAATTCATGTATGAGGCTTAGCATCTAAGCCCTATACAGCCTTCAAAATCCAAATCATACAACAGTAACCACACAGTAAACACATTTGACCTTAAACGTCTTAAGTTTAGAGAGTGCACTGTCGCCAAGGGTGTGAGTGATCTGGATTTAGAGCAATCAGGATGAAAAGGAGATCTGAGCTCTTCAACAGAAGGTCCGGTCTTTACAAAACAAAGGATTTTCTTTGCTGAACGGCCCTTAAGGAAGACACTTGAAACCTTGAAACCCTACTCATGGAAATGACAATGCGCCGCCGCTGACTCTGCATAACAATGTTCCTGGAGGTAGGAAACCAAATAAAAAAAGAGTTCCTCTGTACTGATCAATAGAACATATCAGATTATTGTATATGAGAGAGCGTGTTGAAGTGGAGTCTATGAGTCTTGGGATGCATAGCATAACGTCCTCTCATTCTTTCCACAGGGAGGGGTTGCAGACAGACAAACCGCATTTTTGCCTGAAGTGGCCCCTTGTTCGTTTTCTTTGACGTCTCCAGCAAAACAAGGAGAGATATTATGAGGGCAAATGAATGCAACATCTATGTGAGCCACCCTTTGGGTTCAGATATGGATCAGCGTGATGTTCTAAAATACTATGACAGATGCTCTCAATTGCAGATTAACATCATTTCTCTATGACCCCAGTTTCACCGAAGGTTCTTTTAAATGAAACTGTCCTATTTTTTACCAGTTAGAAAATAAATAAAATAAATAAATACATCATTTAATTGACAGGAACCTATTAAAACAGCTCTTCCAGATTCAACATTAATTTAGAAAACAACACAACAAAATATTTTCATCAGTCCTGGGACGATAAAACTACTTTTATCTCTTCAACTACCACAGAAAATAAGAAGTTATTTGTCCAAACTGAACAGTTAATTCAAACAAAGCTGATATAGTATTCTGCCAAGCTCCACAAAGTGTGCTGGGTAGAAACTATTGATATATAACTAGCTCCATGATTGCTACTACAAAATCGTTCATCGGGTATTAGGTTTTCAGATGGTGGGAGTATAAAGTGAATCTGGGGCTTTTATTAGAGCACAAATAACACCAATATCCAGCAAACAGTTTAAAGAGGATAAACAACGGCTCGGAAAGATAAAACCATTGTCTAGTTGTATGTGCGTGCGTTTATCTGGATTATCTCACACCTAGTGGCCCAGAGGAAGGAGGTCACATCTCTTGATCACAACAACAGCCTGATGGGCGGATTACATCCACACAGAAAACAGCGAGCGAACGTGGACACACACCCAAATACACAGGTACGCTCCTCTGAGCTATATGCCAACATGTTGTAATCTGAAGCTCAGCTTGTCACTTCAGCTGAAGTTCAGACAGCTGGAGCTTCAAGGTTGAGTGTTATACTTGGAGCACTGCTTTTTATATTGATCTTCTTTACTGCAGTAGTGGCAGCTTTAATAAAAATCACTTTATAAAAATGCTCTTTTATAAAGCACAGCTCCATTTTATTACAAAGGGTTTAGAAGGCGCTGTAACCAGGATTATTACATCCTTCATTCATGTCTACTGTCGCCTTAGTGCCTGCTCTGTGGGATTCAGGTTTTATAAAGCATCAAAAGACAGTTGTGATTGTTATTAGTGGAATATGAATAAACCCAAATAGTACTGAACAAGTTTCCCATGTATGAATAGCTTTCCTGGCGACATTTAAATTGGAATTATGCTTGGAAATCCAACTCCAAGCGCTTAACAGGACAGAGTCAGACATTTTGGGAAGAGTTCTTGTTCATGTAGATGATAAGATGACATGCAGCCTCATTTGTATGCTGAATATGAAACCACCACCGGCAGGCAGATCGGCAACTCATTTAATAAAACTGAAAACAGCTAAAATAAAGCCAAACAAACTGGATGCTCTGACACACCTCGCACTGTGTTCTGTGTGGGACGACTACTGGCTGACATGAGCAGCCGTCAACTAATGCCCCTCACCTGGAAAGTTCTGGCAATGAAAGCTGGCCCTGATGTCGCCGTCGTCCACAACATATTGTCGCTGTTTGGTTCATTTTTTTTTTTTTTTTGTAACACATTTAATTAGAATGAGATGATATTGTCAGTATCTGACTACTTTTAATCATCCCAAGACCAACTCACTGTTGGGTTGTGTGGTGACATGAACATTATCGTCTTTGCCATTTATATAGCACAGAATAAAAGCAGAGCTGCTGTTATTGCTTCATTAAACTTTGAATAACTCGTCAACAGCAGAAACAAACTGTAAATGCAACACTACACGAACCATTTTAATTTGATATTGTGAAGGTGTTAACCAGCAGCCACCATTTAACATTAACTTAGGGTCATCACTCTAGGTGTTTTGGTTGTTGTTTTTTTCCCCAAACATTTTTCAGAAAAATATTCAGTCCAGTCCAGTTCACTCTAATTAACTGTAACTTGGTTGGTCTGTCTAGCTAATTATGTAGCATTAAGTAGATTTCCAAACCTTTTTCCCCCTACATCATATGCTCTATTGCAGGAATGAAAAAAAATATTAGATAATAATATTATAAATTTAAAAAGAAAGCATTACAATGTAATCAGAAGGAATGATAAAGGTCACCCCTGTTTTTTGTTTTTTTTAACTGAAATTCTCTCCTTTACACTAATTACTTCAGAGCATCTAAACAGATGCCAGAAGCACCAGGCTGTCACACTTCCTCATAAATATAATATATGAAGCTCATACTTGACTCATTAAGTTCCACACCCCATCATGTGGAGTCAAGCGTGTAGACTAAAGCAGGGGGTGAAGCCTCAGACATGCCAATGAGCGCATCAAGGAAACATAGAGCGTGATTAGAGCTATGTTAGCACTATCGTAGAAGTTGACAATTTTTTGCCTTCTGACACTGCATCATTTACTACAGATCTATCTGAACTGAACAGTGTCAGTTGTGCAAGTGAACAGAGGTCTGTTGAGTAATTCTTAATGGCTTTTAGCATCAACTGTAATCATTTATGACACACTCTCACTCTAAAATGACCCTGTCGCCCCACACAGCGACGGCACTTTATTCAACGCACATGTTTTAAACAAACCTCCGAATTCAGTTATACAACCCAATGGCAGAACGGTATTTGACACAGAATGTGTCCGACTCCGTATGCATGAGTGTACATTTGCGAGTGCCATTTGTGACAATGTATAGTACAGTTAAATGCTTGTGTGTGTATCATGGTTGCACCCGATGCTCTAAGGTACGCATGGACATGGACGTATGTGTGATGCAATACAGTGTGAAAGTGCAGCTTGAGAAAACAGCCTTTTAAATATTTCAGCTCACATCATTAATTGCCTAACAAGTCTCATGGGCTGATGCATGAGAAAGCATCTGTACGTTCACTGTTGTTTCTAGTTAGTGTGCGAAGACAATAGTATAAGCCTTTACCCACAGGTGTGCACATACGAGAATTACTCCACTACATGTGCATGTCTAGATGTGTGGATGGATGGATGGATGGATGCATGTCGCTGTTCACACTTTTATTGTGCAGTCTGCATTCATGTGTGAAGTCAGTAAATATACTGCATGTAAGCCCTGCATGTATACATGTCGATCTGGATTGCATTTGAACCAGCAGTCTTTGCAATGCCAGTTTGTGTGTGTGTGTGTGTGTGTATTTGTGTGTGCTGGTGTATGTGTGAGTCTGTGTATGTGGTGAGAACAGCTGCGATATAGAGCCTGTCGTGGGCGTGAGTTAATTAGTGCAGAAGATGATTGTATTATTTGGACGGCCGACCAGCGCTGTGGCTCAAAGTGAAGGGAGGCAGGTGAGCTTGTACGGCCTGCAGCTGCATGTTAAACAACTCAAATGGAATCACAGAAGTCCCGCGAGGGGGGAGGAAGAGTGAGAGAGACAGAGAGAGATAGGAAGAGGGAGGGGAGGTGAGAAAAAAAAAAAAAGAGTTGAAGGCCATCAAGAGGGACGCCAGGGAAACAAAATTAACAACAATAGGACATAACTCGAGTCTGAATCATGCAATTTATGAGCGCAAATTAAACTGCCTCGGCTGTTTCCAAACAAAGTCACAGCAGTGAAAAAAACAGAACTTCAAGATGCTCTTGGCTATGCAGTTGATAAGTTGTTTTGAAGATAGAAAAGAGCCACATGACAGTGCTGTCCTGCAGCATAAACAGCTTGGAAAGTGACAACCTTATGTAGACTATAAACACACCTGCAAGCTTACTACTACATCTATATTACTCTATGGTAGTCTCTACAACGTACATAACTAATATTGTAAAGGTGCGTTCAGATGCACCGAAAAGAGAAGTGTTGCATATCTGTGTCTGTTCAAATTTGACTCTTTAACCTTTGCAGTGCGTGTATATCTTCACAGAATATAAGCTAGAAGTGGAGCACTGAGCTGTATTAAGATCATCATCATGAGCGAGAGTTGTTCTGGAGGCTGGCTCCTGTCTGGCTCTGTGTTTGCACCACACAAATTTCTCAAGTTGTAACATTTACAACTCAAGTCAGTTCCTAAATTTGGATGATTGTGCTGATCCACCTTCTCCCTTGGACACCTGAAATTCTCTTTGCGCTGTATCTGAGCACACCTCAAAGCTGATGGAGTTTTGTGTACCTGCTTGGACTGTAAGGTCGGTGTAGAGAGGCCATCCACAGGATGCGTATATAGTAGTATTGCATTAGAAGATAAGTTAGAAACATTTCAGCAGCACAAATGTCTCTACCCAAAACAGTGCACTGAAGAAAAAGTGCCAGTGTACCAAGCAAACATCTACAGAATGCAATCACATGAATCACAGCAAATGATAGAACCAGAGTAAATAAGGCCCTGGAAATCTAATTAGTTTGCAGTATTCTGTCTGCTAGGTCCAGATTTCAAGCTTTCCTTAATTCAGATTCTTGGTGTAAAAGCTAAGGAACTTTCATTAGCCGTGTTCCCATATAATTCTCAAGCAAATTAGCCAACAAGTGAATTTATGGATAGAAAAAAAAAAAAAAAAAGAGAGAAAGAAAACTAATTAGGGTTTTTGCCATCAACTAAAGGGGCTGTAACACAAAGAGTAAGAAGTAGAAGTCCAACCCAAAACAAAACAAAACCTTGAAGGTGAAGAAGATGGAAGTTTTTTTCAACTGGGAAGCTGTAATTAGTCTTTTGTGTCAACTGCTATTGATCATGTTTCACGCTGACTTGAGATAAAAATAAAGGAGACAAAGGAAGTGGAAATGCAAGAACCTTAGGAAGATGACTGTCATACACACAGGAGAGGCCTTTTCTTCTGTAAAAGCTGAAACACCTGAGCTTCAGATTGGATGTTTTATGTTGTGGTTCAAGCTGTACACCAGCAGCCCACAGCAGAATTCAATTCAGTTTCACTGACTCTCAGCAGTAACTATACACAGATACATTGTGAACCTAACATCCATCACCATCTTAGTACAGATTACAGTATAAACTTATGTTAGTCTGGCAACATTACATTATATTCTCCCACTGGACTCTTCTTGTAGAAAACACCAAACCTTCTTGCATATCTGAGGAACATTCTTCTAGCTATGGGAACACGGCTAGTGAGTGGATGCACAGTGATTCAAACCTGCTCTGGCTGGTTAGCATTGGACAGCGGTATCACCATCCAGATGATGTTGAGGTTGTTGAGGGCGGCGCTGGTGGTGAAGGAGCAGGGGAGGATGGCTGCTTGGCCACGGGCCACCTGGATGCTGCTCTGGGACACCGTCACATCCAGCGCCCGCACGCAGACTGGAGGAAGAAAGGGAGAGACAGTGATCAGAGGTCTTGATTCACTGAGGAAGCACACACCTACAGTTCAAGGTGTAAATAAATAAAGCGAGAGAGCAGAGAGCAGAGCAGAGAGGAGGTCTAAATGTAGAAACTCCCAGCAGATGCATTCTGAATGATCTTTCCTATAAGCCATGGTGAGAAAAGAGATATCTTCAAAGTCTTCCTGCAGGCTATTTGATCGCCTGTACTATATAACTAGTACTGGAAGCTTGCACTTAGCCAGTGAAGGATAGAAACAGAAGACAGAGTTCAAGGGATGCAGTGCAAAACCTCCAGCCATCTGTACGTACATGTGCATTATTTAAGAATTTAAAAAAAAAATGAAATAAATAAAAATAAAATCTCCCAGCGCATCCTTTTTTTCACTGCCTTTCCGTCTTTACAGCTAAACAAACATGATATCCGAAGAGGCGGGCTTCTCCGTGGATGCGCTCAGCGACTAAACAAACATGTAGACCACACTGTGCAGGATCACATCAAATATGTAAGAGTTAAAAGGGGAAACATGATCGGATGTCTCTCGAGTTATTAAATTTATTCATTTCCGAACACAACTTGCTTCTTTTATCGGTACACGGTTTCTATCAATACGCGCTGAGTGAACATGACAAGTGGGGATATTAGTGGTTATTTCAGCTTCTATTTGCTGCCTCCTGTAGTCATGCAGATCACTAAATAACCACAGCTTGTTTTCTCGTGCAACAAAGGCTCATCCTATCAAACTAAGGAACCAAGGAGCTGCCTTCCTCATCTGGACTCGGCTGTCAGCCACAGCAGACCCACAGAGACAAATATGTGCATGCCGCATCCTATTTCTAGACCAGCTAAAGACATTACAGCCTAAATCGAGTTAGATCTCCCCCGCAGGCATGCATCCATGTCCAAAAACCCCAATGGGAAGTGATCTTATCTGAACATGGTGAGGAGGATGACGCACTGATATGATTACAGATAATTGATCATGTCCTGCAAATCGTCCTTGTTAGTGATAATGTAAGATGATGATCTTGCCATAAGTCAATATCAAGAACCACTAGATTGTCATTTGTGTGGTTTGGTAATCAAGAGTGGAGGCAAGCTTGATGTCAAGTGCAAGTAAATGACCAGACTGCACAATAAAATATATCCTAATTTATTTGTATTATTTCCAGATCACAGATATGCATTATTTTTATCATCCATTTACAATTCGAGGCCTTAATCCTCATTTGTGTCAAATGTGAGTTTTGAATATCGCTGATATTCTAGCCGACAGACTGCCTGTTGCTCCCTGGCTGTCTGTCCGAAGCCTGCTGGACTTCCTACGCTTTTCTTCTCCTGGCAGACACCACAGGACCCGCAGGCTCGCTGCTGGGCTAGGGGAGATAGGCAGTTATCAAACTGCTCCTCTCAGTTACGGTTTTATAAGAGACATACTCATGGAAAGTCTTCCTATAAATTATATAAGAAATTTCACTTAGAGGCATTATGATCCGCTGGCAATGTGTAACATCTGATTCTTCCCTGTAACCCAGTTGCTTAAATAATAACAATGCACGCCAGGCAGCACATCTTCAATCTGACGCTATAAATACAATATATCACAAATACTTGGTTCTCTACTCTAATCTGATCTTCCTTTGTCCTCGGTGTTCACTTCCTGCACAGAATCAATCTACTGTATGTTCTTATTGGAGGATTAACAGCATTGAGGAGGAAGGCCACAAAGGGTTACGACCTTGGTCACGTAGGTATTAAATGTCGAGATTTCGGGGAATAAGTAAAGGAAAGAAAGGAAGGACGGACGGAAAGAAGGAAAAAAGAAAGATGGAAAGGTCCTAGAGGAATGAAGATAGAAGGAGCATCTTATCATCTCTAAGCCTCCTCCAAGGCAGCAGTCTCTCAAGCCCACAACAGCTGGAGGGCTCATTTCAAAACACTGGATTAGGGAACCTCTGCGCACAGAGCCTGTAAGCTCCCACGACCAAAGAACAACTCACACTCAGACACACTTAAAATCCCAAACGAGCACACGCATGGACGCACTCAAATGCCAGCCATCGTATGCACACCTACGTACTTTGTGCACTGCATACCATTGCCCTCCACAACATACCACACGCAAACTCATCAGCGCACTGTATGCCACTGGTGGCCCTTTAGGGACACATCTAAGAGACAGGGACGGGGCCTCAGCATTGCTTGGCATTGCCTCATTATTGCGCACACTCCTGCCAAAGCTCCACTCATGGATGTCTGGTAGTCAGTCACTCTTCCAGAATACATCCTGCTAACGGCTTTGATATGTAAGGGATGAATGGTGAGCCAGTCGTCGTCAAACATGGCCACCCACATGAAAATAACGCATACAGTAAAAACGATGTAATGACACTGCAACTTAAAAGGCGCCACTGTGACAGCGTGGGCTAATTTACATTCTCCTGACAGCATCACACAACAATAAAGTGCAAACAAAGGTTTCGATATACTGACTATACTACTATGTTTGTTCTTATACTATGGCTGAGCGAATCATAGAGTTCTGCAGTTCTCCAGGCTAATATTCATAAATGTGATGTAAATGAGCCGTCCATCTCACTAATGCCAGCCTTTCCATTTGTCTTTCGACAAACATCTTGTTGCTTCCTCTCATTTCTAGCCTTGAGCAGCCCCGAGGCATGGCTCAGCAGGACGCAGGCCAGCCTCCTTGGCAGAAAATAGCAGAAACTAATATCTGATCTGACCATCCACTGGTCAGAATGTGTCAGTGGCAGAAGTCTGTTTTACATCTTACTTGGAAAATAAAACAACATTTTTAACTGGTCTCAGACTAGAAACAAACGTGATTACAGAAGTTACACAGCAAAACTAACACATCACCTCTGACTCAGTTTGCAAAATTTGGCAATTCATCAGAATATCTGTGAGCTTCACACATTCACATGCAATACTTTCCTGGGAATACGTTCAAACATAAATTTTTTTCAAAGAAGATAATATGAGAGCTACCTAAAATAGTTTATTTCACATAACTGATTTTTTTATTTGATTTTTCCACCATTCTGTTAATTTATGATTTCATTTTCATTTAAAGGACCTCAAGTGGTTGACAGTTAATCATGGGCTTGAGACAGGGGAAGGAAGACTTATCTTCTGAGTGAAGAAAGGATGAAGAGATGGTGTGTGCGTGTTTGGGTGGGTGGGGGTGAAGAAGATGAGTGAAGATGAGGATGGGAACAAAATGGCGTGACAGGTGGGCAGGACGTTTGAGCAGTAATAGAAAAAGTGGAGGATGAGAAGCACACATGAGAATAATGCGCCACGGGAAAGAAGGGAGGGGCAGGCTTCAGAACGGGAGGTACGGAGAGAAGGAATGAATCAGGAGAAAGAAAGAAAAGGGGAGGAGTGAAATAGGGGAGGACAGGAGAAAGCTGAGAGGATCCTGCTGTTTTCCAGTGAGGCCTAATTGATAAAGTCACCCGAGGCGGCGCTAGCAGTGCTCATGGAGTGAAGCAGAGAACCGGCAGCGCGGCTCTGTTAAAACAGCTCTGTTTCCTCTCATTCGGGATCCAAGTGTCAAAGCTGCTGTTGATTAATGCATGAAAAAACCATACACCTCGGAGAGCAGGCTGTGTGTGTGCTCACTCATTCAGTCAGGCTAAGGTGGAGCCATGATGGGGTGGAGAACAAATGCAGGGTGAATACAACATTTCCATTCTCTCACTCGCTCACTCACTCTCTCAAACACACACACACACACAGACAATCCCTGCTTGGCAAGTCATTTGCATCCTGCGTTTTTATTCATGTGGCTCTTTTATTCATAGGCTTTACTTTTATTTCAGTTTCAAACAGATGCCCCTGATGCTGTGATGTGATGAGCCTCTGGCACAGCATCACTGGGCGGGCTCGGTCACACACAGAGCGACGGACACACACACACCTACGCGCACTCGCTCGCTTAAGTGAGATGATTGATGATGGTGCAAAGACGTGACTAAAGATAGACAACAGGACACACATTGATGCATACGTAGAAGTGAAATAAATCAGCCTTTTCAGACTCTGGACCGAGATCCTTCCTCGGCTGCAAGCAGCAGTGAATGTCTTTATGCTTCAACTTTGACCTTGGGTTTTTTTGCTCAGTCACCACATGATTAAATCAAAAATTCTACAACATACCACATTCATTTAGACAAGAAAGAAAAACTTTGAAAAGCACAAGCCGGTCAGTCTGATGCATCATAGCCACTGTATGGCATTTTCTCTGAGCATAAGATGTCTTAATAGGTCTAGTAAGAGTACAAGGAAGATGTGAGAGATCGAGCGTAAAATCATGTATCTCCTGCTTGAGGCGTGACAGTTGGCGACTCTGATCACATTTCATGTTTAATCTGCATCTTTTCAGTTTTCCTCTTCCGACTCGAACAGCAGTTGCGGTTGCTTTGTAACCTCCGCAGTAGAAGTGATTCCAGTGCAAGGACAAGTAAAAGAGCAAAACCAGAAAATTAAACGCAGTCATGAACGCATCTACACATGGATTCATGTGCTCTGACACCTGTGCCCACACAAAGAGATGCTCTGTGTCCTGTTCTCTTGCAAAAAAAAAAAAGGCCCCAGAGGCTTCGTTATGAGTTGCATTCACGCAGTTGCAGACCCTTCGTTGTTGCCACTGCCGTGAGGCACCGGGACAACCGCCGAGCAAACAAAGACATTCATGTGAAACTCAGGTGGTATAATTTTGAACCCATCTGCTCAATGGCAACTCATCAAGCGTTGCGCTCAGAGCAATGCAGAGGCAGAAAAATTAAGTCACATGCAAACTCACAAAGGGTATTTCATTACTGTAAACTGCTTTGACTACACTTCGTAAGCTTTGATTAAACTTTTTATTTTAATTCAACACTCATCACTCATATTTGTCTATGGTGCTACCACCTGGAGAAAGCTTGGCTTACCTTAGAATAAAATAGTTCTGGAATATTTCTTGGTTTGCACAAAATCACAATATACATGAAGGTTTCGTACACACAACAGTGTCATTAAGTGGGCTTCAGGAACGTTGGCAGGTTGACTTTGGTTGGGTGGTCTTTATGTTAAGCTAAATTGCAAGTTGCAACAAAACAATAAACTTGCTTTCTTGCTTTCTGATGTTACACTTCAGAGAAAGCAAACAGAACCTTTAGGACAGGCTTGTTTATAACCAGAGTCTACAGAGACACATTCCTAAAAGTTCACATTCATATTTTACAAAGAAGCAAATATTGGTTCTCTCCTCCGTGTACAGAACACACAAAGCCCTGCTCACAACAGAACAGCAAAAACTAAAAAGCTGAAACAACTCTAGGTCTATCTTGCATGCATTACCCATGTTCAAATGTTGTGCATACTTTAAAATAATTCCAGGATCTGAAAAACAAAAGCAATACAGTAAGAGCAGGTCTGAGTCTGGAAAATTTCAGCTGTCTCAACATGTCTCTCTAGAATGAATGAAGTGTAGCCAGCTGATCAGTGTGATTCAGGAGAGGCCAGCTCTGTTTGACAGTGTGTCGGTCTCTCAGTCTTTGTAGCCTCCAAGCTAACGGTAGCGCCTCCGGTTTCACCTTTTGGTTCTCCAGCTGGCCTTTGTTGCCAGTAGTTCATTGATGTCAGCTTTGGGTACCTTAAAACCTCCTACTCATTTGTTGTGTGATTTGATGGATAAGATGACAGATGTCTTGCAAAGGTTTTGCTCACATGACTCTGACCAGTTCATCCTTTCCCTTTCCTTCCACTCCTTTCATTTCCTTTCCTCAGTTCATCTCTCTTCCTCAGGCCTGTCCGACAAACGCTCATCCAATGAAACAGCCTTAAAAATCTCTTGCTCATCCCCCCCTCATCCCCTGCCCCGCCCATCCCAGCTGACCTATTAGCAACAACAGCAGACTCCCAAACAGGGCCCGCTGACTAGCCTACATAGCTTAATACTCTTTTCTAAACTGTACTTAGTCTGACTAGCATGACTTGTGTTCCTAATGCACAACTGCTACTAACACATACATCATGCAAGCAGCATACAGCTCACAATCCTGCATGGTGATTTTGTCACATTTGTAGTGAAGATGAAGATCTGCAGGACAAAAAGCAAATGGTCTTACATCAAAGGTTTCGGCAAACTAATGTGGGTCAGATTGTCCTATTACCTATTTTCAGTATCTCAATTTGTTGTCAAAATCGCCTGCATTAATATATCAAGAGAAGATGTGACTGTTCCCAGAAAAGGAGCTAAATATTCTCTTGAAAGCAGTAGCAAGTGAAAAGGTCCCCAAAGCGATTGCTGATGCAGATGAAACGGGGGAAAAGTTGCTGCGAACAAGCTGACGGGTGATCAACCAAACTAGTGTGCTGGGCTGTGTGCACCGAGTGAGCAGAAGGTTAAAGTAGGCCACTGCCCTCGTGCACAGATAAGCCCGGGCACTGGAAGACTACTGCTAAAGCAGCAAACAGATGGCTCCGCACATGCAGCCCTGAACACAAACGAACCCCCCCCCCCAAAAAAGACAAAGTACCAACTTCAGCAGAGTGCACTAATCACAAATATGCAGCTCTGATCTATAAAGTAGCTCACATGCTCACGCACAGCAGCGAAAATAAAGAGCTCTGTTTTGAAAATTGCCGGCACATGTTGCCTTGTATGTTGTTTCAAATGACAGCTGAACAAGCAGACCTGCATCTTCCCAAAGTAACAGACACTCTCCCTGTCAGCAGCCACCTCACAGCCCTCATACCCTCTCTGTGTGTAGTAACTCCACTCCTTGGCAGACGTGCATGTTTGGCAAACCTGTCACTGCGTCTGCACGTAAATCTGACATTCTGGCAAACATACTGATCTGCCAGTAAGATGACATGATTGGCAAGGTGTTCTGTTAGTTAAAAGGGAAGTGAGCAACCCTCAAGTCCCTTTTAGCTGGCTGACGACAGCTTAGGTCTGCCAAAAGCTTTCAAAGGAAGCAGTAAATTGTCACTCTGGCATACAGGTATAGCTGGTATGGAGGTGAGAGTTGGCAAATAAACGGTTGCAAAAATTGGTGCACTCCCAAGATAAAATGCTTTTCAATGATTTGGATGAGAGCAATAGCTAAATACTAAGTCATTTTTACAATTTCAATTTCAATTTCTTATATTAAATCTTAAAACAAAGCCACAACAGATTTGGATTTCCCATAAAACTGTTACTAAAGTACATCTTAAAGTTTTCTCCCCCCCTGGATGTTGAGTTGTTGAGAAGTAGCACTACATGACTACAGGTGAGAGACCTTACCTGTTGTTAACACAACAGTCTAAGCTCCTCAGTCGGTCAGTCACAGCCAACAGATAATACTAGAGGACTATTCCTGGAACTAGCATTTAGCCTGAGCTAACCTTCTCTGAGGCCCTTTACTTAGTAATTGGCACGGAGGCAGAGATTGCGCTTTCTCTAAATTGTCTCGCTCTCCATTGTTCTTTTCTTTATTTCTTTTCCCACTAATGCTGCCTGCTTTGATCCCGACTTCTCTCTATCTCTCGCTGCTTCTTTCCCGCCCTCACCACAGTAGCTCTCCAAATGAAGACAGTGATTTCAAGCCCGCCAACACTGGCTGAGCCACCTGGGAGCAGCAGCTCTTCTGCAGGTGATTTGGTCAGTACAGTTCTCCAGCAATAAGGGCCAGTAATGATTTATCGTCTGGTTGAGTCCCTGTGTGGTTCACCTTTAACGTGAACCCTCGTTCGACTCAGTGCCACTCATGTGTATTATCAGAGGAAAGCAAAGAGTGAGGCTGAAAAGTATGACTCTGTGGTTGAGCAAAGCCCTGCACCACTTCTAATACTGTTTTATAACTGGTTTAATTTGAACCATTCCTTTTTGTTTCAGATTTGTGAAGGAAATATTCTACCCCGGGGGACAATGTAAGGCATATATAAACTGCATAACATACAGGCAATGCACAATATATACAGAAACTGTAAATATTTAAAACTTTTTAAACCGCCCATAGAGGATGTAAACGTGGACTGTTGAGGGGACGTTAGACCAAAAACATCGAATATCAAGGCTATATATATCATATCAAGGACAAAACAATAATGTCACTCAATTTAAAATATGTAATGTAAAATAAGCGACTACACGAGTGTAACCAGTGGTCTTCTGTGTTGACAAATGATGCCGTGACACTGCTAGCTCTATGAGTTGATATTCATTCATTATTCATTATTCAGGCAACTGGTAAATTTAACCACCACCAACAACAAAAACCTCCATGTAATTCAGCTGCCCGCTCCTGGTCTTATGTGGACAAAACAAATATAAGGAGACAGGAGGAAAGTAAGATAACACACAGTGACTTTGAAGCTAGCAAAAGTTACTCTAGCGGCTTCTAATATTTTGACAGCCAGGTATAGAAACACATTGTTAATACAGATTAAAACAGATTTTATTTAATTACAATAAGGTGTTTATGTATGACCCTGTTACATAAGAATCCACCCCTATTAAAGTGACTGAGCTAATACAACTCAGGTCCAGCCCACTGGTGCTAGTAATCTTTCAGTTAGTTAATTGGGGATCACCAGAGTGCAGTGAATGTGTTTAAAGTGGCTGTAGTAGAAAGACACACGGGTGAGGGAGGCTACCAAGACACCAGTGACTACTCCGCAGGAATTAAAAGCTGATGGGAGAGACACCAGTCAACTGTCAAAGAGAAATTAAATTTAAGCTAGAGTCCACCTAAAGACTCAAGGGTCAGCTGGAAGATGTTTTTTTTTTTTTTTTTGTCTGACCAAAATTGAGCTTTTAGGCCATCAAACACTACATTGCCACAAATGCACATGTCCCACTGTGAAGCATGAAAGTGGCAGCATCATGCTGTGGGGATGCTTCTCAGCAGCAGGCTGTGGACAGTATGTAAATGTGGAGGGTGGAAGGGAAGAAGTGAAATAAGGGAACAATCTGTCTGCAAGAGAAGTGCAACTTGGCAGAAAAACAATTTTTCAGCAAGAAGAAGACACAAAGCAGACAGCAAAATCCACAAAGACGTGGTGTAAAGACAACAGTGAATGTCTTAAAGTGGTTGGGATTTTTTGTGGACTTACAAGCCTGATCCATGTGTGACCTGACAGGAATAAATGGAATAAAGTTGTGGCCAAAGGTGCATCTCCTAAATATTGACCTGAAGTGGGTGAGTACTTGTGCACTTATTTTACATGATGTGTTTTTAAGTAATTCAGTTTACATTGTATAAATCTGTTGTCAGCTGACTGCCTCAGCCAATAAAGAGGGAGTTCGATGAATGAAAGTTCAATGTAGGTGATGGGGTGAGGCTCAGGTGAGTGCAAGACTCTTACGTTAAATGAACATGTTACATTCAAGGCCGCGCCAAACCATGTTTAATGAGCTAATCAGCCTTAGGTAAGTCTCTTTCACACGATACCAGAGTTTTAAATCTGTGTCCGTGGTAGCATTCCTGCTGGCACACCAGTAGCAATGAGTGCTTCACCAGAACTTAGAGCAAATATGGCATCAGAGATGAAGTAACATCACATATGAATAATAAGCCTAGGAAACGTTCAAAAATAGTTTCCAATGTTCCAAATAAAAGAAACTCAGCATTCAGAGGAGGGATTACAGTTTATAAAAGAAAGTGATCAACAGTGAGAACAAGCACGGACTACCATTGTTGAGGATGTTCCGCATTAGAGAGCAGCGAAAGACCAGAAGGGACTGAGGGTAGATGCGGAGGCGCCAAGAACAGGCTGGTGTTTGTAAAATATTTGGAGCAGAACCATCTTATAAAAACAATGTTTTGCTAAAACTACTCTTCTACGGTGGAAAATGGGCAACATTTCTGGATCAGATGAGTACATTACATTCATTCCAACACAACAGCTTCTCCCTCTGGCCAGGAGGGCTCCAACTGAGCACTGCTGGGGGTGGGAGGATGGGGGCGGGTTCACCTGTAGGCATTATTTATAGGCACCCAAACCCGACTGACAGTATGTGGGAGTTAATGTCACTGCCATAAGAGAGGAAAAAAAGGTTACACACTACCACACTGTTTAACCCAACACCAAGAGGGCAACTTGGAAAAGGCTTGCAATAAAAAAGCAGTGACTCCATAAGTCAACTTTATTAGGCATAACCATTTCACTCAAAAATGAGTTTACTTTGTTTTTTGGCAAATGTTTTTTGTGAGATTAGATTAGTAACGTTGCAAAAAGTGTAAGCAATTAGTGTGCCATCTGTCAGAAAGCAGGTTTTTCCATTCCTCGTGTTCCTTCCTAAAAAACATTCAGTCTCTTCAAACGCACTATTTAAAGCTGTCTCTCACACACTTCCATTCGACCTGAACTTTTTCCCCCCCGGTATCACAAAGGTTTGTGACCGCCCTGCAGACAGTTGCTCTCAGCTGCTCTCAGCTGACTCTAGCGTGACATACGACCAGCCAAGTGATGCATGTTGTTCCTCGGACAAGAAGAAACATCTATTGATTCCCTTCAAAAAGCCATTTTAATCTCGTTTAAAAAATCGTCCTTCTTTAGCTGACTTTTATAGATCAGCACGGTTGTCTTTTGTTTCATTTTTTCTAGTTAATCCCGAGGAGGGATTGGATCCACATTTGTTCTTTCAAAATAGACGTTGCCCATTTTCTGTTTTGAGTAAATAAGCGCTCATGATGAATAGCGTACTGAAACTGCAGATGACATTTTGCAGTTACGGTTACAAACCCAAGTCATATGAGAATTCATATGATGTATTATGTCATTCTGTGAGTGGACGTACGTAAGGATTTCTGATTAAAGCCAAGATTATGTTTGTCCTGTTCATTTTACTGCATCACAAAATGGGTTTAGATGTAAAAGATTATCTGAGCATAGTATGTTATGTCAGAGTTAATACTTGAATTGAATGACTTTCTGTTATATTTGTAACAATAACTGCAATAACAGGCAAAGGATACCTTATGTTGCTTTTGATTCCCTTTTTCAAACTGTTATCTGCTCGTGTTAATCAGAATAAATAATAAACTGAGCTACATTTGAAGTGGTAATTTAAGGGGAACAAACAGTTCTTTCCACTGGATTTCTTTAGTCTTTTTTGACTTTGATGTGTGCTTGTGCGTAGGCGTTGACCAGCATAGTGATGCTTTCTCACTTATTCTGCTTTTGGATGTTTGATGTAGGTCAAACGCTGGCTCAGCAAACACTGGGAACCAGCCTACATTCTCATTCTGCACACTGGTCAAATTTACATCCCATTTCATTCAGAGGAAACTTTTCTGTACTGTACTGTACTGTAGGACACACACATACACAGAGAAGCACAAACCTCCATCGTTCTACGATTCAGCAAAAAAACGGGCGAAAATCAACACAAACACGCTGAGTGTGCACTCTTCAGGCTATGAGAGCTTTCTTAGACAGCAAAGGAAGACAGGAAGTCAAAGGTGCCCAACCAAGATCACTGAAGTGAAGTATTCGTACGCTGTGATCCGTCAAAAGACACCGGCCAGTAACTATGTGTTATTCAGAAAGAGTGGCAGAACTGCAGTATTATGTCAGTCTATAAGCTTGACAGAGCTAAAATTACTGCAGGGCTGCTCTGGGATTGCATCTTATCGTCTCTCTTTCTCCCCTTTCAGTGTGTTTAAATAAATATATCACTGTATTATTTTGGCAAATTGATAATTTTACAGCTTCAAAGTCAGAAACACAGCTATGCGACACCCTGACTGTAATTTGCTGACCAATATTTTGCAGGAGACACTCACAGACTTTAATTAGAAGGCCCACTGAGAACTCAGAGGTGCCTCATTGTAGCTTTTGTCGCTCCTGCAGCTAGCGTGACTGCACTTTGGGAGTTAGATAATTCTGTTGTCAGTCAGTGACCCCTTCCTCGGTAACAGGGACTGCTTAAGCCTGAGTGTGTGTGTGTGTGTGTGTGTGTTTAAGTATGGATGTGCTTGATAGAGCAGAGCCCCAATGCCGAGCACATCTGCTCCGGACGCCCCTGGCACTGCCATATGGCTGGCAAGCGCGCCTCCTACTCCTCCTCCACAAAGAGAGAGTTTGCAGTGAAAAGAGAAAATTATAAAAAAAAAAAAAAAAGACAACAAAAAAAAATGAATGTGCATGTGGGACAAAAAGAAGTGTGTGAGAGGCAGAACGAGGGAAGGAAGGCAGAAGAGAGGAACAGCTGAGGAGTGAGGAGCTGCACGTGGCGCCCATTAGGCTGAGCGGACAGATCCACTCCACCTCTCAACACACTAATGCTTTAAACACCTTGACGCCATTGCATTTGTCCATTCACACCACTTCCAAGTCAAGTACTGATTTCCCCAAAAGCCTACATTGTCGTCTTTTCTCCAACTGGACTAGTAAGAGGACAAAGAGCTTGGTGAAAAAGCTGTGTACTAAAAAATTATTTTCTTAAAATAAAGTAAAAAGGAACAGCTAAATGGTAGAAATTTAAGTTTTCAAACAGGTGCCCTATGTTGAACAGTCATGATTGGGAATAAAAGGGTCCCGTTCAGTAACTGTAGAAACTCCTTGAACAAATCAAATTAAGGTCTACACCAAGGGACTGTGGAACTTAGAACCATAGAGATATGCAGAACAAACCAGTGGGGAAAATGGAAAAGAAAGATACGTATTTAAAATATTAATCATAAAAGTACTGACTAATCCCAAATTTTCTTAGAAGGCCGTGCACATCGTACACGGCGTCACATTTCAGTACAGCTCCAGTACAGTAAGCTACTCTTTTTGCTTTTTAACATTTCAAAGGCCAGAGCTTGTTCTGAAGTTAAGGTCTAGCTTATATCGAACATGAGAATCTTCTTAACCATGATGCACGTTATCAGAGGCTCTGCTTTACACTCAAACACCCTCCGCCTCCTTTCCATCTACTCTTATCTCCTCCAGCTTCCTCCTTTTCTTCCTTGTCAAATGATTCTCTCTTCTCCTCCGCTGCCTCGGGCCTTTCATGAAGGCTGCATTAATATGAGGAAATCAATATCTTCACTATGTCGGCCGTCGGGGGGGCAGGTCAGACACTTGGTGGTGGGGATGGAGAAGGTGGTGAGGTAGGTGTGCTTGTGTGGGAGGGATGAGGGTGGGGTGGGGGATGTTGCTCGATAAACGCGAGAGCATTGATCGCTCCAGCGCGTCTTCTCGCGCGGGTGAATCCGCCGGGACTCTTCGTGGCCTGACTGACAGTAAGTGAGCCGGTCCTGGGTCTCAAAGGCAGGCTGAGCTGGTGTGTCTGTGCCTAACAGTGGTCATGTCTTGTATACAAACTAAATGAGAGCCCTTGTACATTACCGGCGGCGGGAGAAGAATTCAGGCCAGGCAAGTATGCAGCGTTCAGACAGCAACTTAAGAGAATAAAAATAACACCCACATTTAAACGTTGTTATTGTATTACAACGAAGATCCAAGAACAGGTCAAGAGAACGTGTAATGTGCCACCAGTACAGAGATGCACCCAAAAGCAGGAAATACATGGTTTTCACTGTCAATATCAACGTGAAATGAAACATAAGGGCTATGCAGTCGCCTTAGTATTAACTATTAGCTAAAGCTGATCCCCTGTGTCACACATTCAACTGCTGTGATATACAAATAGATAAGCAGAAGATTTTATAATTCATTCATTCATTCATTTTCTATACCTGCTTATTCCTGTTAGGGGTCATGGGGTGTCTGCTGGAGCCTATCCCAGCTGTCATCGGGCGAGAGGCAGGGGTACACCCTGGACAGGTCGCCAGCAGGGCAAGATTTTATAATATCATTCTGTATGTCTTTTTTTGTACAATTCATATGCAAAATAAAAAAAATAATAACTTTATCAATCCATTGTAGTCTAACAAACTTTACACTTGTCCTCTCTTTCACTCATTGAGACACCAACAACAACAAAATGACCAGAGGGACAACTTGGACACGAGGAGTCAAGGACGGAGCGGTCAACCCTGCAACAAGCTGGCGACCTTACACTTTTTTCCAAATACAGTATGATTGCTATAGCTCTGGTCATTAGAGGCTTACAGCAATGTAGGTCTATTCAGGGGTTAGATGTGGGAGCTATTGTACATTATCCTTCAATGATCCATCTCTCCAGCTCTGTGGCTTTTTTGCCTCTCTCCTGCTATATCCCGTCTGTGAAGGAAAATCCATATGAGCCGGACAGCAAAACCGAGGTATTATTAATGGAGCTTAACATCCATCTAAGGGGGTTTAAAATGTTGAAGGCTTGATGTGCTAGCCTTAACTTTTCCCTCGGAGCTGAGAGAAAAGGGTGTTGTCACAGAAACAGCAAACTGGCAGCTGGCTCAATACATCTGAATAAAGTAGGTGCTGGAAAATGAAACTGTGGGTGCGGCGCTAAATGCATCACCTTTAGGGTAACAAGACTTTTACGAGGAAGGCTTTGTGGAGAGTTATGATTCATTCAGCGAGGCATCACTTTTAGGTGCTCGGTGGAGCCGAGGAGAGTTAATAGGACACATGGTGTCCTCTTTCTTGGAGATACTTTGTTTCAGTCTATCTATTCTCATGTCTTCCTACATACACACACACCCCTCAATAATCAGCTGAGCTATTCACTGCTCGGGGCTACACACAGAATGAACGCATTCATCACATAATTACTGTGGAGGCAGTCACACACTTCATCAGTCTATTCCTGTCTCAAAGGGGCCCGGAGAGAACAGTGAGCACGTAAGATTTCCAAAAGATATTAGGAGATTCTTATACCTCCGTGTAAAAGAGTCAAAAGAGAGGAACAGGATTTGCAAAGCGTCAAAGTGACATCTTGACTGATTCACACATCTACTCCCAGGACGTATGGCTGAAAGAGGGAGATTTTCTGGAAAATTCGGACGCCTGCTCGAATGATCAAAAAGGCGGATACATCTTTAAAAAGCTCCGCCATACTGAGAAATATTTTTTAAAAGTACAACTGTCTTTTTTTTTCACCGTGGGAGATAAGTGGCAATCCTAGGGGGCATCAGTTTGAAATCACAGGAGCTGAGAGAGACATAACGGCAGAAAATGCCTGTGAGGGATATGATGATATAAGGGGGGCGATATGAAAGGTGAAGCCTTAATACAGGGTGATGTACAACGCCTTGGTTGAGCGGGCCAAAGGCTTACATTTGGAGGATACTGGAAATCAATGGCGGTGTAAAAGGTGTGGAACGGTGAATGTCATGCTCTCTCTGAAAGGGGAGGACGGTGCGGCTGCCTAATAAAACAGTGATTAGTGGGAAAGGGGTTGAGAGCAGATGTTGGCATATATAAATTATGTCTCTATGTGGTGTTAAATGGGTGTAACACTGAGTGTGAGGTGGATAAATGATTGAATTTACAGAGGCCCTTTGTGTCTTATTTTCTCCCAGCTTCAACCCAATGGATAAACAGACTTGTGATTTTGAAACAGACTTTTTAAATCAACCTATATTTTAACCGCATACTATACAATGATTGAGGTGTTTATCAGTGGCATTTGTTCAATAGTTCAAGACATATTGAACCATAATGCCTTTAGGGAGAGGAGAAGACAACATCCTTCATATATAAACTACAGCTGATCGTTGTGTCAGTGATACACAAAAAAACCCAACAACAGATAACTGGTGGGTACGGAAAAAGATCACATTTTCCAAATATGAAATATTAAGCTTAAGCTTCAAAGGTGATAGTATTCACATGACCTCAGTAGGGCCCATAGCTATGTAGAGATGTGCAGTCTGCACTGCCTGCATCCAGGACCTACTCATATTTACACTGATATACTTCTGTAGCGTCCTTATATTTGAACTATTTTTGTCTTTATAGGCATGGCAGGCAAAAAAAATCTGATGAAGTTTTTTTTCTTTTCTTTTTTTTTGTTTACGCAAACAGTTGTGCAGATGGCATTTCGGAAACGAGGGCACACATTCATATTGTAGGCAAGCATCTCCACCTGTGACATCATTTATTCAAAGACATGTCCTCCACTGACAACCCTGCCTCGTATGAATTACATCCACGCGCAATTAATTTGCTGAAGGAAAACGTAACATAATGAGGGCATCATATATGCACCGTCTGACATACTGGGCCGATAGCCAAAATGTTGATATAGCCTGTATCAGAAAGATGTTCACTGACAGTGTATTTAATTATCTCTTCAGCAAAATGTCTGATCCTGACAGCATTATCAAACTTAACCATTTAATGTTAGGGGTGTTCTTCGATGAAGTGCGTCATGTGAGCAGTCACAGCTGTGTGTTTTGTACACCCACCATTCACCCCGACCACCTCCGCAGTTGGCAACACAACTGCAATACATTATGAGAGATTTTGCGTGCGTTTCACCTCGTGCTTCTTTCTCTTTTGTTTGAGTGCAAACAATACATCAATCAACAGGACAATTGAGCCTTATATCTGAAAGCACCTGCTATAATCTTGTATCTGGCTTTATTGACACGCGCTTCACCTGCACATTCAGTTTTAATCATTGTCTTTTTGCCTTCTCGATTTTCTTTTTAATCATCATATGACGGTGTTATCTGTCAGTTCAGTGTCACAAAACATTTCTTTTTTCCCCCCTCTTTCGTCCCTTAAGAGCCATACATCATGACACAAATGGCTGTGCTGGCGTGTGCTGAGTGCAAACTACAAATAAGGAATTAAGACATCCATTGATCAAATGATTGACCAAATCCACTGAGTGACGCTGTAATTTCATTATGTTCCACGGCTGTTAACGTCTTCAGGGGAAGTAATAGCTCCATATTGTTGTAGCATTTTGTTGTTTTTCTCTCCCTCTCTGCGGGCCGGCTCAAACATCAGGGGGTAGTGCGGGTGGTATCGCTGTGTGAAATTTTCTGCGCTGGGGCCAATGAAAGCTTTCCCATCACAGCATCATTTACATTCAAATTAATTCCATCAAAAGCAAAGCTGAATGTTCAATGACTGGAGAGTACAGCTAGCTGTCATCACCCCCTCCTCTGGAGAGAAGAGAGGAGGACAGGAATAGATGACGAGAGGCAAACAGTGAAAGTAAAGTAAGGTGCCGTGTGAGTTCGAGGTGGAGAGCAGCATTCAAAGGAAATAATTACAACAAAGAAGCTCATGGACTAATGGTGATGGATTCCTTTGGAGAGCTTTGGTGGTAAAAATGAAACGTGAGTAAATTGCAGACACTTGAAAGAAGCACATCATTTATGCATCATGTATTGATAGCTGTGATTACGCCTGCAACAGAACAATCATCACTATTGAGCCACTGAAGTCAATATCACAGATTTAAACCCAACCGGCAGCCACACGCCCATGCATACAGCTTAGGGGCAGGGCAGAAAGCAGCCCGGCAGCTTGCCTGCAGTGGCGTAATTGCATAGCATGTCAAAAACACTAATAAATAAATCAGTGATTACTTCCCTTTGTGAAGTGCTGCAGTCCCATTATTGAATATTCATGTAGGTAAATACATCCATGCAAGCTTCTCTCCTGGGTTTTACAGTTAGCATTTTCCCCCCTTTCTTACTGCGCTGGGAGGAACATGACAGAAATGCTTTGCAACAACATGAGTGCTCTTTATGCGTTGGACACGTTCATGTTAGAAAAGCTCTTACTGCGTGGTTTCTGTTCTCAAACATGTTCAGAATGCACGCGAATGATGGATATTATTTTTCTTACTTCTTAGTCATCAATTTTATACAGAAATTCAAAGCTGATTGCTATCGACAGAGAGCTATTGATTCCTGATCCCCTGAGGCAGATACCCGTGTAGCGTGACATACACAGTGACAATTCCCACTCCATTGTTTCTGTAACATCTCACTGGCTCTGGGGTGATAATAATAATTCCACCTTTTTGACATGCTTGTCTCCATTACCTCTTCCCACACTGCTCCCTTCCTCAGTTTCTCTCTCCTTGTCTCCTCTGATATCATGACAGCACGGGAATGTTCACTCTTATTCCCTCGCTTTCTCACTTTTCTCTGACGTCAGCGCTTGTGCACGACCAACCGCCGGAGCGCCGCCAGTTTATGAAGTCCCGTACGCTTGCTGAGACGCACTTCACGCACACAAACAGAAACATGCACACACACCATTGATGGCAACTTAGCCCGCGTGATTACTGTGACTCTAAGCTGCTTAGGGGTTCTGTCCCATCTGGCTCTGGTGTTTGCAGCATCATTCACCACCCCACCCCACACACACACACACATCGCCCCTTTCCCCCTTCCTCCTGCCTCATCTCTCCGTCATCCACTCTCCCCGTACACCGGCACACACACAACACACACAAGCAAAGGGAGAACAGAGGCGGAGCAAAAGGGATGATAATCCAGCGTAATCTGGGTTTACCAACTATTAGGGCTCTGCAGTGTTTTCTTACGTAATCTAATCATCCGTAGAAACGTGCAGTCATCCACCGGACTGAGCTCATGAGTGTATGTGTGTTCACAGTGGAAGCCGGAAGGGATGCCTCCTTGTGCCACCTGGACCATGTGGGAGGAAACACGCACACACGCACACACAAACAAACACACATGCCTATGTTCCACACACAAATTTAGATGATGGTGTAATGGCACACATATGCAAGCCAGCGCTTAATCCAAATGCCTATTGCGTAGATCCCCCCCTAACCAAAACACATACATACAGGGAGCACACATGGCTAGGAAAGTCTATAATTTAAAGTTTAGTTCCACATCACAGGGCTGCTCTAATAAACCTCCTGCACAGCCACAAATAAACACATATCAGCCACAATCACACGCAGTGATCCAGCCCCGTCAGCAGTGCATGCGTGTGGAATAGGCTAGTTTTTTGCCTTTCTCATATATAAATCATTTCACAGTGATCGCCTGAACTTTATGCGACCTTTTTACATTATTCATCATTCACATTAACAGATTCAAAAACTCACAATATCAGCCTGACGTGACAGAGCTGGTTATTAATGAGAATATACAGATGTGGCAAAATTAACTCCACTAAGATGCAACATGGCAAGGTTAAGACATCACGCAACTATTTCCCCTAAATACCCCCAGAGAAAATGAGATGAACGGTGCACTGGCACGCCAGGATAAGCTTTAAGAGATAAAATAAATATTGCACATGTAATCCCATTCTTTAAGCGCAAATCAACGTTATTTTACACCGTGCTCTATGTCAGACCGTCGGACTATATGAGGTGAAACAGATTGCAAACACAATATATAGTTTCATGCTGTAGTCTTATAACATATGGATAAAAAGGGATTAAGTCTATCCATATACTCAATCATGCAACACCGATCTGGCACAGTGCACATGGCCTCTCACAAGATGCAAGGATGAAACGGAGGCTATGCACAAATCCTTTGAATAATTTTTGCTGTTGGAAACAAAGTGTCCCAAAAAGCTTCCTTTTACGTCTCTTAAGCGGGAGGAAAAAAACGTACCATTACTCACCATTAGTGCTTCTCAGCCTTAAAGGGTAAGATTGACTTTGGCAGATATGGATGTAAGTCAAACATTTTTGCAGCAAGATTACTCTACAGACAGTTCTGCTAGAAAACTAGAACGTAACTGTCCATCTTGAGTCAAAGCTTTCTGCACTTTTACTCCAAGAAGCTCCAGAGGATTTCCCAACCTATTACAGATTCTACTTCACTGAGAGCTGTTGCTAGCTGGATATTTTTTCCATTTTCATCACTTTCTGTCATCCTCACAGGCTGTCTTTTTCACCTGTTTGCACTACATTTCTCTCTCAGCCTCTCTGCACGTACTTTCACGGACAAACGGCAATCAAGTCTGACACACTTCTACTTTTGAAAAGTCCCGCTGAACCAGAGGAGGGGTTAGTTGGGATTCCTGGCAGTAATAACTTCCTTCACACATGTGACTAGTGAGAAAAACTACATTTTGATAATCTTGTTTGAAAAGAGAATTGTTCGATTTGATTTGTGTATCTCAAAGTTTTATCCCTCTTTTTTTTTTTTTTTTTTTTTTGTGCTGACAGTACTGGGTTGAATTAGTCCTGAGCCCTGAAATAAAATTACCAGACTATACGTCCCATCAATGATTTTAAAAAAGTGGCTTTACCTCAGAGAACATATGAATGATTAAATTAAGCTTTTTCTATGGGCGGTCGTGAGGAATATACGTAACAAAAACTGTCTAAACACAGAAGTCAGCCCTTACTATGAGATGTAGTTGGAAACTTTGAAAGCTTCTTTTGGAAGTTTTAGCTTAGAAAGCGTACTTATACATCACACATGTATTTAGTGTTATTTTGGCCTTTAATATAGGCTTTTGAACATATTTAGCCAACATAATGGATTGTAGGAGCAGAGAACATTGAGCTTGATTCTGTGCTATAACCGGTCTCACTTACAGTAACTGTTTGACACTTACTTCATTTAATCAGGTGATTTCAGGATGATTCTATTTGTGTAAGGCAGTCACACAAATGCACCTGTAAAGCCAGATACCAACAACACAATCTATTTTAAAGACATTCTGTGACATCAAGAGCAACATGCAGCGAAAGCATGTCTGACAGCTGCTGCAGTGAAAGCGCAGAGCAATTTATTTAGCATTTTACTATCCCTTCATTCATCTGTGATCCAGCACTGATGACTGAACAGTCATCCAGCTTCCTGAACAGCTGGATGATTTCCAGAATTGCACAGCAATAAATAAGTTTAGAGCGAAAGTTGAAATACATTTTAAAAGGGAGGAAAAATAAGATGGCACTTGCACTGGTGTGTGAGCAGAGAGAAGGAGGGAGAGATGAGGCGCCCATCATGCTCAGAGAGGATCACATTATGAATGATTCATGCGTTCATCTCTAACGATATTTGAAGAACTTTCGATTTCTCAAATGGATCACTTCACAGCCACACACCCACACACACGCAGTGAATATGTGTCGGCTTGATTTTTCTTATGAGGTCAGAGAGCAATGTATATCTATCTTATCACATACTATATTTAATTCATCTTTTTTTTCTTGACACATATTGCACAGGGCAATGAAAGCGCTAAAAGCTAATTTAATAGCTAACCTTGGAATGAATACAGAGGAGAAAATGTCATGTGGGGCCCTTGATGGAAATATTTGCATAGGCTCATCTGGATATGATCACATTAGATTATTAGGGACTTAAGGAGAAGGATGGGGGCGGTTGTTGGATGAGTTTTAATAGCAGTGATGATACACTGTCATTAAACAAAGAACAGGATTCATTGTTGGGGAAGACACAGGCTGGTAAAGGCACAGTCTGTGCTGGCTATTGTGCTCTATATTCATTATAAGTGAGACAATGGGAATAAAACCAGGACAGTTTTCATAGCCAACGTTACCACCATTCACCACTCTCAACTGAGAAAGAATAAAGAGATCTTGGCTGAGACAATCAATTCAGCAGGAGTCTGTCCAATGAGATTCTTCAGTACGGTGTTAACGTATATGCAGCACCTTTTGTGCTACACCAAGTGCTGTAAATGGTACCGAACTACATCACTGTCTCGCTGTTCTCCCATTTCTTTGCACATTAGTCCCATGTGGGGAGTACGCCTAATGAACTCATGATTACTGAGCTGTCTGTGTGCTAAACGATTAGCAAATAATGAGAAAACCAATCAGTCGAGGTAGAATGTGGCATCTTTCACCTGTACAATACGAACTGGCGAGAAGTGACAGTGACACAGAGGAAATCTACTAGAATGGAGCGTGCTGTTGCTCCCGTTGCTGCCACTGCGATCAATTTAATGGGCCTCCATATGGCACTGCAGAATCAATAAGAGATCATTGCAGATTCCTCTCAGCACTTAATGTTGGTGGGGAGCAGGGGAGTCTAAATTTATACTGGAATTCCACCGAGACGTCTCAGGAAAAAATGGTGACTATATGTGTACGATAACTTTACCGCCCCCCTCCCCTCTTCCTAAAGCCCTTTAGCGAGGGGTCAGGGATAAAAAAAAAGAGGGGAGTACAGCAACACTCTGAGAGCTTTGACCCATATCTGTACCACAGAACTGTCAGTGCCTGGAAAATTAATGGGTGACCTTGGTTGAAACGCGTACCCACATCTTGGGGATAGTCCTAGAAAGACGGTGTTAGCTTTAGGCCCGGCCAAATAGTTGCAAGGAGGAATTGTTTGGGGAGGTGGGGTGGCGGAGTATTTTAGTCACCCTCATAGTTTGTTACAATGGCTAGCAATGAGATTTCTATGACTGAGAGTGTTTGGCATGTAGCAAGGCTGTTGATTTTGCCCTCATATAATCAGCATGCTTGGTGGAACCATATACAGCTATTTTAATATGTTAAGTGAGTGAATTGGGAGCAGTCTGTACTACACATATAGATGTAACAGATGTTGAACTTAAGTGTTTTTGAAGTATCTGTTTGGAGAAAGCTAATGGGAATGGTGAAATTCAAATAGGTCTTACATTCACTTTGGTTGGTTTTTGCATTTTCCAGAAAAACGCACTTAATGAGAGCTGGAAAAATCTTTTACAAACAACTTTTTATGGCATCCACATTTAAACCATGCTGCTTCGCTTTGTGCACTACAATCCTTGTTTCCAGACAGAATGAAACATTTCCCCTGCTGATACCAAGGAACGACTTGGTAAAAATGGCAAAATAAGGTCTCATCTTTCTAATATAGTCCATGGATAAATTTTTTAATGGACTAATTTTCTTTTTCTTCTCTTTTCCACAAAATATGGAAAAACAGCTATGTTTTTCAGCTATTACTTTTACCGTAAAAACTAATGCTTAATGGAAATGATGGTGGGCAAAACAAGAAAGATGTACAAGAGACTGGCTTTCTTCTTTCATCTGATGTGGGCATCACAGTGACTAAACTACAACAGCAGACAAGCAATATGTAATAATTCCAAGCACTGGAGACCGCAGCAGTTGGGAATATTATATCCTACTAACGTGCCGCCAATAGAAAATAGAAACAAGAGAAGTGAGAAGCAAAATGTTCTCTCCTCTGGAGCTTGTCCTCTAGGAACCCTCGCGCTTTGCGGTGCTGCGCTGAAACATTTCGCTTAGATAGACAAGAAAAGAAGTTTTGTTGGTTATCCTGTATCGTTTAATGGAGATGGGGCTGCCTCAGGGGTGGACAGGCAAGTTTAGAATATCAATTAATATCAACCAATTCTCTGAAATTCTGCTCTGGGTTATGCAGTTTTTTTTTGTCTTCATACAAAGAACAGGCTGCACAGAAGATAAAAGACAGCGGGGGGGTGTCATGCGCAGATACAGTACTGTATCTCTGCGTTGCTTAACTGTACCTCATGTCTTAAGTGTTCCTACACTAGATATAACATCTAGGGATACCTTGATTTTTTAAGAATCATTTCACTTATTTTCCTAATCATAAAACTTCAACCTTAAAAAAATAAAATTCCCCCACAACAAAAAAATACTAAAAACTAAAAGTCAGTTGCCAACCTATAAAAAAATAAAAACTGAAAAGCTAAATGAGAAGACTACTTTGTGATTGATGTCTCAGTTTTAACTTTTCCATTCATTGTAGTCGGTATTTAATGCCCAGCCTGATGCATTGAGTTACAGTGGCCATAGGATCCGTGGGAACTGATTTCAAACTCCCACAGTCGTACAGGGCTCTTACAAAGTTAGACAGATCCAAAGACAGCCATCCTAACCCAATTAACAGTGAAGACAGAGAGGCCTGCAGAGAGAGAGAGATATTTGTCCTGGGGACAGATGGGGGGGGGGGGATCTGCACATGATGCAGCCCTGTTTGACGAGGTCACGCCTTGCAAATTCAGAGACACGCACACAATCTCACTCTCATACAAGCAAGATCCACAGATGTAGAAGACAAGTCATATGTACAGAGACATGTAAAGACGAACACTCCTGGGCCGACAGACGCAGATGGGTGATGTTACATGTCTAGACAACAGCTCTACAGCCAAGCAAAATGTGCAGGCTTCCACACGGCAGTGGACAAACTCTCGGTGGTAAAACAACGCCGTTTCCTGACACAAATGCCGAAGAAAACCTGGCAGATTTTCACCTTGATATGAAATTTCCAATGCAAGCTGCTTGGAGATGTCTTTGTTCTGATATATTGTGACAATGGAAAAATAAAGAAAAAAAAGAGCAGGGCATGTCACTTGGGACTACAAATACAAGGCCGCTCATCTGTTGGCTATGCAGTGTCTCTGGTGGGACATTGCAAACCAGAAAAAACAGATAGGGGAAGGTGGGAGACACAGAGGCGGGATTGTTAACAAATTTGCCATCTAAAAATACAAACTGACAGCCAGTTCCACTTTGCAGCTATCTTTCAGTTTCACACTTGAATCCCGAGGAGGCTGCAATTCCGCCATAAGCCTATCCAGAGATCGTTTTCAGCCCAGTGGAGGTTTAAATCATACCCAGCTTCAAATGCATCCCATGATAGCTCCCAGGAAGAATCATAAACACCTAGCTATGATAACACTGGGTCAGATTCAAGGCCAAGTATGGAGACATGAGAGGTCTGCCCGGAGACAAGCACTTAGATACTGTAAGTATGTAGAGGGTGTGAGGGCAAAAATCTCCGAGCAATGATAGGAGATAAAGATAGAAGTGTGGAAAAAGCACAGTTCACTGATTTAATGAAAATGGAGATTGCACAACAAAATAGGTTATTGATTATGGCCTTTTTAATCAATGCTATCTACGTCTCCTTCCAACAATTTGGTATTTGAACATTAACTGACCAAATAACAAATAAACAGATGAATGTGACGGTTCAAACACAAATTGCAGCTGTGACGAAAATTGCCTGTGAAAAAGAGCACCCATTACGTGGGTAAGCCAGCAGAGAAGCAGGTTTACATGAGAGGAGTTGGGAGGTTTGGCTCAGTCTGAATATAGAGTTGGTGTAATTTCCATCTGATCCTTGAGATTTCACACTCACTCCTGTGAAAAATCACACTTAAAGGGGATCCAGTAAGCAGGGGCTTAATTGGCTGTGACGTGACATGCATAATATCAGCTAACTCTCTATTTAAAACACACAAACACGCAATACATTTTCACGCATGCAGGGAACTGCATACTGATAATACACAATTGCTGTATACACACACACACACGTGTGTGGGAAGACCACATCTGATGTACGCATCTATATGCACTGAGAAAAACAGTTAGGAGGCATGAGCAAATCATGCAAATAAGTTAACTCACACCTTGCACAGACTCAGAGGTGGAGAGAGCCTGTTTTATGTGTGAACTCGGTTGGAACTGAGCAGCAATGCGCGGGTCAACTTTTGACATAAATCATGTTGAACATGTAGCACATGGAAAACATGTTTAGCCCCACGACAAGAATAAATTACCAAATTATCCCTGCCACGTCGTGAGCAGTACTCAGCCTCTGTTATCCAGATGCTTAACCTGTAAGACATGCTATACAGTAGAGGCCTCATCACTCGTCACTAACCCCGACTGCTCATTAAAACCATCTTGATTACCAGTGATTTATTGCATTTCCCTTCGGCTGATTGTATTCAATCATACTCACGCTTTGGCATAGGTTCTAAGTGATTGCAATGGAAATAGATTCTAATATCCACTGTGGTTAGAAATGACTAAAAGACTTACATATTCCTTGTAATCCGCCTGGCAATTACATACTTGCAATGTTCGGTGGATTTAGCACTAGTATGAAAGCTATTTATGCATTCACGGTTCACTCTAAGCTGATTAACGAGTGTGTTGATCGCTGGTGAAGACTAATTATTTTGGCCCGTTAGTTCCTCCAGCTCGTTAGGCGCGCTCACAAGGAATGTGTCCTCTGGTGTCTGTGTTTTGCATATTAAAGGACATTTATAAAACACATTTACTTCATTACTGAAAAAAAAGCAAACACGTTAAGCCCTTAACTTGTATTTGGTTTTACTTGATTGTGTATAGCATCTCTCCGCAAACTGCTTTTCACAGGGAATATAGCCGACAAACCTAGCCTCGAGGATGCAATTAGGAAATTGTGCTGGGGGCCTCAGAGTAATGGCATGCCACTGAAAATGCTTTTCAAGGGAGAGATAGGCTGGGAATGATAAGAGGCGCGTTGTTTGGCCCCGTGGTGCATTAGATCTTTAGAGTTAACAGGTAATGGACATGGCTTATGCTATTAGAAGCTAATTACTGGTGGGCCACCAGAACTGCTAGATATATCTGCAGTGATCATAATACAGACCAGGATTAGGAGCAGAGATCACCTTGATACATAATGGCAGACACAAGCACAGTTTCTTGGTAGGGGGATATCTGTTTATCGCTTAAAAAGCTCCCACATTCTCTGTCTTTCCACACCTTTGTTACAACTGAGACGCAGAATAAGACTTCTCGACACATGAATCCGGTGGTATGCAGGGGCGTCTGGAAGACGGTTCCGAATTAGCATCTTTGAAGACAGACAGACCGGCCTGAGACTGGCATTTCAACATGACAAAGATGAAACTGTACACCTCTTCTTGGAATAGCCACCTCACTTAACCGCAACGGCAACTCGATCCCCTCCTCACTTTCACTGGGGTCAAAGAAGCTTCTCTCACCTTCTTTTTTTTCCCTTTCTCTTAAATCTCTCCCTTACAGACACACACACACACAGTAAACAGTTGAGTAGGTTTACACGGCATGCCCCGGTGTGTAAAACTCTCAAAATAACACAGCCGCAGCTGCTGCGGTGTAAAAATAGTACCGCCGTCTTGAGGTGTCTCTTAAGAAATCATTAAGTCAGATGTGAGGTGCTGATAGGTGTTAAGATGCATCTCATTGGAAATTGTGCGGTGAATTACACACTGCTGACTGGCAAAGACGTGCAAAGGAGAGATAAAATCCTGCTTAAGCTGATGCGATGTGGAACCTTTTAGCTAAATGTCAAGCAGAGCTTATTTATGACCTATGTACATGTTATATATTCCTCAGTACTTATAATTTCGCATAGCATTTTGTTTTTTGTATTATGTGCTCTCCTGGATCAACCAACGCATCGACATTCCTGACATGTAACTGTAGCCTCTCATTCACAAAGATACAACGAAGCCAAACAAAGAAAGTACTGTTAGGGCTCCAGACACTGTCTGAACAGCAACAACACGTGACAAATAAAGCTGTGTGTGTCAAACGGGGACTGAACACTGTATTTACCACTGAACTACAATCACCAAATTAATCCAATTTCAGACAGTAGGCAAAACACTAGTTAATCCAGGAGTTATAAACACTCGTAGGTTTGATGTTCTTCTTTTAGTTGCTTGTTACTTCCTTATGCTCTGGAGTCATTTAAGGTTTAGAAGCAGAAGAAGCCAAGATGTATTTTATAGTAGGCCAAGATGAAAAAAAGAAAGACAAAGCACTTGCTCTATACATTTTCCATGATGCAACTCAGATGCAACTGTTTTTTAAACCATCTCTGTCTGACAAATCCCACATTTTATAACATCCACCCAATAGTTTGTAATACACCTTTCTATTAAATGTAATCCCCTATCCCACAAGCTCAGGCGTATGAGACAAATCTGGGTTTTATTTTATGTTCTCCACAGCCGCCACAGAGAAGAGTAATGGATGAGGGAAGCAGGATGGAGAGAGAATGGACACATGCTCTCCCCTCACTGTGATGAGGAGACAGCAGGTGGTAAGTGAGACATGAGGGGCCGCAAAGAAGTGGTCAGGTGTGAGCAGATCTATGTGGTGAGTGACCGATCGCAACATCTCACCGCACAACAGAAGGCTGAGCAGGAGGCTGCCCGGCCAGGTCCGCACACAACACAGAGGCAAACACACACAGACATACACACACAGGGAGCATGTTAGAGCCAGTGGACAGCTGGGTCAGGTCACAACCTGTAAAGCCACACTGCCCACAGAGCATCCAGCAGGACAGGATAAAACACTTTGGACTACCATAGTACCAGAGTCTGTCAGAACACCAAGAGGCTAGGAGGACGGCGGGCTGCATACAGCTGGAGGCACAGAGGACTGATGCACATTTCTCAATTTTATTATGTCTAGTAATGTAGAAGGTCAAACAAAAGGTCAATCCTGACCTTCATTGCATTCGTTTAATCCTACTGAGTATACAAATCTCAATCTTAAAGCTTAATAAAAAAAAAAGTTGGCAAATTGAGTTCAACTGATATTAAACAAACAATATTCTAAATACGACCTTTTCCAAATTAAAAATTCTACTACGGACATGCCTGATTAGTTAAGCAATTACTCAAGACAGCCTCAACCAACACATGAAATACTGTATATTCCACGCAGCTGATGTGAAGCAACTGTCTTCAGGCAACAGTCAAAAAAACCTGAACCTAAGTAACAACAGCAGCATCCGTGAAGGAGCAGAAATAATTCTCTCACTTCATTGTTAATCTAACACGTGAGGCCTGCCCTTTGAAGTCTGAGCTTTATATAAATTTACACTTCAGCTTTCTGCTAGTGTGCTACCACCCCCACCCCCGCCAAAAAACACACTTTCCGCTGAGAACTCAGTGAAAGCTGAATTCACACATCGACTGTGCTGTGTTGGGACCAGTAAGAGACCGGCTACAAATAGACTGCAGCATCTGCTCGCGGTGGGACTAAAACTAAACACATACAAAGTGATGATAACTTACAGCTTAAAGTGCAAACTTCTAATTCAGCCACTGGGTATTATCTAGCCTCCAGCCAGGATATATGGATCCAATATAAACCCAGCAATATTCAGCATAACCCCTGAGATGCAAACTCTACGGCTGTGGAAATTATTAAGATTTATTATTTATTTATCAGCCCTCATGTACACCTTACTGTAGATGTACCAAAATAAACTTTACATTAGTTTGAGTTCATTTTCAGTAAGTAAAAATAGAGAATAGTCATCCACGCTTATGTATTGGTGCTGCCTGTAGATAGGCAGATACATGTATCTATAATCTGTAAAGTTATATCTGCAGCACGGCTTAAATCATATTCTTGGTCTTAATACTTATAAATGTGCTGAGCCATGTTTTAGCAGTCTTAGTCTTAATCAATAGATGATGCTAGTCCAACTGGAGGGACGGTTAAAGGTGCTATCATAGTGTGGACCGCAGACCCAGGGCCATCTAGCCACAAAGAGGACAAGCACGACAAACCAAGCAGAAGAAGTGCCTGGAGCGAGAGAGACGACTGTGTGTGTTCATGTCAGTGTGTATGAGCGCGACACCGCAGCTTAGATCTCTGTCTGCATCCAAGTTTTCCGTGAATGAGCAAACGTGCTGTGAAGGCGCGGCAGAGAGTAAGATCACGCAGCACCGCGCAAGTACTGGACAGGACTCGATCTTCAGTTTGAAAAGAGATGAGTGAGGAGAAAATGGTTCACGAGGTGATGCTGAGCTGGCGAGCGACAAACACAGAAGATCTCTGCATCCATTCTCAGCAGCTTGTCCCTGGTGTGTTCGTCGTCTCCATCACAGCACAGACACACAACTGGAAAAAACCCAAATTGTGACATTTCTTAATCAGAACTTTATAAAGTGTTGTTGGCAGCGGCAGCAGTAGCTAAAAGCTCTTTTGTTTGGTTTCAACTTGATGTCCTCAGACTCCACATGGATTCCTTTTTTCCTCTCAATATCACAATTAATCTGGCGTGGCATGGGCCATCTGCAGCTGACATCAGGAAATCACTGCTCACATGCCGTCTGTGTGTCTGAGAGAGTCTGTGTCATAGAAGTGCTGCAGGGAGGAGACAAGAGCAGCAGCGGCTCACTTTCTTTCCTCACTTGATGGAGAAAAAACAAAATAACCCATAGCAGCCAGCACAGAGTCATCTGCATTAGAACAAGAGGTGAATGATGGTGGAAGTTCCTCCATCAAGCAAGAAAATAAAAAATAAATATTATTAATAAATAAATAAAGGCCAGCTTTACATTATTTCACATCTGCAGGTTGTTCATATGATGTTTTCTAACATGCTGTTAAAAATATGAATACTATGGACGTGCTACCTGTGTATTTATCATTATGTATTGATAGGATCATGCAACTAGTATCTGCAGCCACCTGTATCAGCTGAATCAATGGTGTGTTTCAAGTAAAGTAAGGAGAAAATAAATAGACGCTCTGCTCTCCTTCGGTCTAGCTACAGAGTGTGTTAAGCCCCCTCAACCCTGCAGCATCCACATGCCATTACCACTGCATATGAAACAAGCAATAGCAGTGAAGGAACAACCTGTATTGCCTTTCTGTCCTCCCTCCCGCTGTGCCTCTCATAACACTGCGCAAGGGCAGAATCGTTACCAGCGAGGGCTGATAAATGGCCAACTTCACCTTCCTCTGCTTCTCTTTCATAAACTAGGAAATAAAACTGTGGCAGTATTGAACCTTCCCCACTGAGCCTGGCTGGGTCAACCCCATACCGTCACATCCAGCCTGCCTGCCTGCTTCATTTCAGTCGAGTGAAGGGATGAATGTGCCATTGTAAATGGCTGTAACACAAGTGGACTGCGCCAAGCTGCAAGGGCCATTAAACCTGGGCTGGTGATTATTTAAATGAAATTTGATTTTCTGTCTATACCATCTTGCACAGTCCAGGTTAAGTGAGCCAACTCCATGTTAAGCTGCTATCATAACCTTCCACTCCGACTTGGACGAGCTCATTACATTTGGGAGCTGATTAATGAAGGAAGTATAAATCAGTCATATTGTTAAAGGCAAATAAAAAGCTGCTCCGTACAAGCGAACGTGTTAAAGATCAAAACTGGGTCTCCCTTGTGAAACTCCACGTCTGCAAAAGCAACAATCTAAAAGAAGACTGGCTGCAGTAAAAGGACAGACATGCTCTTATTGTACTGCACAGACAGGAACACACACACACACAGCATATTATTCACGCTCCAGTGGCTCACAGTTAAACCCATAGGCCTCCTGTGTAACTGATGTGCTCATCATGCTGGACAAGTGCTGATGTAGTTGGTTATGCACTACAGACTCAAGTGAGACTCAATTAAACTAAAAATACATGTAAAGTGAAAATGTTCCTGAAGCTTTAAAGGTTCAAGAAAAGTGTTGTGGTCAAAAAGTGTTCTTTCTCAAGGTAAAATACATTGCCTTCTTTGGTGCATGTTAAAACAAGGTGTGACAGAGATTTTATTAACCCAAGATTTTACCTAACAATGAGTGTGGAATAAAGATTATTATTCCCTTTGTTCAGTTAAGCAGTTTTCACACCCAGTCTGTGTTTATCATCCAAAATGATCTCACTTTGACCTCCCATTGTGTGTCATGTTGACACACCCTTTCTGATTATTTGTTTTTCTGTGATTTTTTGATTCCTTTCTGTGTCTTTTTGACCACCATACATGCAAACTTTGTCCAAAGTGTCTTTCAATGAACATTCCATCTGCAACGATCAACTGAATGACAGACATTTGTGAAGGTAAAGTGAGGATATGTTCAAAATGTCTTCATCAAATCATTTTCTCCATCATCGTCATACAAATTACAGCAAAAGCTCCGTCCGCCTCAATATTTGGTAGGCTAGCCTTTGCATCCATGCTAAGTACCCTTCTAGCCTTTCAAGGTGCTTGGCAGGTTGCTGTAGGTTGAGCTCAGGGCTCCGCAGGAGACGTGCCATCTGTTGCAAGACCGCTTGCTCATATTGTCACTAAAGTTAGCTTTTTATGACTCTGGATGTTTGCTGGCCTTGTCTGCATGCTGAAGAATGAATTTGGGATCGATCAGACGTCCCTGACGGTATAGTATGATGGATACGAATCGAAGCCTCTAAAACGCCTGAAACTTCGAAGTGTACTGTACACAGCCCGCATTTCGGAGCGGTACAGTCTCTGTGCGGCTGAATCTCCAGCCAGGATTGAGTCTTTGAGGTGCTGTGAAGCACCCTGAGGTTTCAGTCAAGTCTGAGCTGTGTCTCTACACGCCAAATACTAATAGAGTTTACATCAAAGATTTCCCTCCCACTGTGACAGTCGAGTAGATACACACTCACTCTCTCTCCATCTTGCCTACCTGTTCTCAACCTATTGCTCTTCTCTCTCTCTCTCTCTCCCTCCCTCCCTCCTGACACTCTTCCTTCTTTTATCACTCTCTCTCCACTTCCCACCTCCAGTGGTGTTGTAGCAAGGTGGAGTGTCACCTTGCTCTGTGCCCAGAGGCCTGTGGCTAGATGATGATTTATAGCAGAGGAAAGCGTGGGCTTGGAAGATGAAGTTGGTGGACGGCTAGGTTTAAAATCACTTGTGGCGGTGTATGAAAGCGTAGCATGATGAATGAATGTAGTCTCTGCATGCCAATCAAAATGATCTCGCTCTGGCATAAAGTAGGCTTTAGATCCAACCAGAGGCTCCCGGCAGCTTTGCCTTCTAATGATCTTTCCTCCGCTTCACAGTCCTGTGTATTAGAATAAAGATGCACGGCAGACGATACAAGCCCGGAAAAACCTTGAAGATACCCTGAAGACTCTAGCACAGAACTGTGCGGTAGTCATTTTTTAAGGTTGAATGTGAATAGAAAAACAGTGTTTTAGAAAATAAAACCAAGCTAAAACTTGCCAGTCTCTGGACAAACACAAATCAGTCTTTGTTTTAGTTTTCTCTCCTTCCAGGATGTATAGTTTATCAGCTGACAACAGCAGCCCACTGTGCAAAAAGCATCCGTAACAAAAAAAACACAAAGTCCGCCGGATGTTGCTCTGAACAACAACAACAAAACAGGGCCATTCTTTATTGTTCTCCTTAGGACATTTGTCAGGATCAGTGCACAGGGAGACTGGTCTATAGAAATCACAATTACCAATGTTACATTAAATGTCATTAGTCCACCAGGAAGATGATTGATACCTTCTGTGGCTAACAAATGACAACATAATAGGTGATATAAATGCATGCTCTTACAGATATCATGGAAAGCCTGGAGCATGTTCTTGTTTAGTATGCTAATGTAATTCACATTATTTGATATGAATTAATTCATACATATCTGTGGACATGGGAACCCCTATGATGTATGGCTCTCAGGGAGGAGCCGCTCCCTACGGCTTTCTGAATAAACCAGAAAGAAGCAAAGCATGCAAAACAGCATGAGTCTCCTGGACATTTCCATTAACAGCTGGGGATAGCTTATACTTTCATATCTGATATTAAAACCAGAGAGTGTTTCTTTTAAACATCATCTCTGTCCTTTGAAGGGGATGTTATTGAAGAATATGATTCCCTGAGATGATTGCAACATGGATCATCAATCACTCCCAATGTATGTGAACTACTGACAGTATGAGTGAGCAACTTGTCGCGGCCACAGCCACCCAGCGACCGGTTGTCTGTGCTGTATGCATACTGCATGAGTCATCCCGCAGCAAGTCACACAGACAGATTGGGCTTCGCTCTCCATCTGAGTCCATTCATATGTCAGCGATATCACAGCCACATATTGTTACTCTGCTCTGACATTTCCCAGTCAACATATTGTTTGTCATGCAAATCTGGAAATCTGTGGAAATCGAGGTGCCAGTCCCAATTATTTAATGCTTTCCAGACATTGACGGCTTTTTATGTAACTAGACACGGTTTTAGTGCATGGAAGCCTGGAGACAATAAAGATGTCAAAATTTGGGATATACCTGACTACTCTTATTCCTATGAATCTCTACTTTGTCGTAACGATATGAATGCTCAGCATATACACCAATCAGGCATAACATTATGTCCCATTATTGTGTAGGTCTCCCATGTGCCTCCAAAACAGTTGTGACTCATCAGAGAATGGACATGGGTCTTCTGAGGGTGTCCTGTGGTGTCTGGCAACAGAATGTTGTTAGTGGGGGCCTTTGGGTGCTATTGGTTGAGGGGAGGGGCCTCTGTGGATCATCCCACAGATACTTAATCAGTTTGGGATCTAGTGAATTTCGAGGCCAGGTCAACATCTTGTGCTGTTCTTTTTGGTTTTTGTTTTTTTTAGTTGTTCCTAAATTGTTTTTGTGTGTGTGTCTGTGTCAGGCTGCATCCTCCTGCTGCCATCAAGGAGTGTCATTGCTACGGGGTGAGCGTGTCTGGTCTGATCTAGGTGGGTGCTACATGTCTAAGTCATATCCACATGAATGCCAGGTCCAAAAGTTTCCCAGCAGAACATTGAATTGTCACATGATGGTCAGTGTTATTTACTTCTCCTGTCATTGGTCATAATGCTGTGGCTGGTCAGAGCAAATCTGCCACTGGAAATGGTCCCAAAAAATGACAGACATTTAAACTGCGCAGGTGTTTAAGGAAATTCCGAAACCTAGCTTCAAGCTACTGTTACCACTACTGCCATGCCATGTTTTTCAAGTCACAACACAAACAAAACAACCCTGGCCTTTAAGTGAAGGCATGCAACACTCCATGGTGCCATTTTACAGAGGCACCACAGGCAGATTGACTTCTCTACTACTACTACTGGTACTGTACTTCACAACATGGTTCATGTTACACTTCAGCTTTTAGGAATCCCGTGGACTTGGCTCTGGTTGGAATGAAACGCTACTAACAATTTGTTTTCACAATTTGCTCTCACAAAGGGTTTACAAATTTGGTGAAAAACTGGGGTAAAGGTAATTTGCAGTTCAGACATGAAGGGGGGCATCACTTTGATTTGATTCATATTTTATCACACTGTGTTGGTTGAACCGTTCTCCATCAGGGTATTTCAAAGCTCCACAACTGGCCCAGTTCCCTGCATGTGGCAACAATAGCGTCACCACGCAGTAATGAATCAAATTAAGTGGAATGTCAGCTAGGCTAACAGGGCTCTCCTTCTCCACTCAGCATGAAAAGGAATAGTTTCATGGCTTCAATTTGTCTCTCCCTGCCCTCACTGGCACATACTTTTGCGTTTCATCTAAAAAAAAAAAAAAAAAAAAAAAAGTGAAAAAATTATGCTGCTGGCAAAGATGTGAGGAGTACAAGAGAGGAAAATCCAATTGGAAATGTAGAATCTTTATTCATGTCTAAAGTCAGAGGTAGACGGGCTGACTGGTGTAGAGCGGGGCCTCACCTCGGGTTTGATGTAAATATATGCAATAACATAAATTATACCCCAAGGAGGAGCCTGCACTTTTACCTCTCTCTGTCTTTCCCTCTCTTGTTCTTTCTCCGTGCCTTTCTCCTGTGAAGATTAAAGTATAGGTGAAGTGAAAGGGGAGTCATATTTTACAGTGACGGAGGGAGAAGTACAACGCAGCAGTATGCTGATCACATTCGAATAAGCAAGACAGAAGACAAAAGTGTGAGGGAAGACAGAGTGCAAGAAAGGGCGAGCAGTATTTTGACTGACTAAACATGCCTGTATATAACTGTGTAAATGATAGCTGTTATATGCCATTTATATTTTAAAAAAAACCAAAGGTCCTACATTTAAAGCAGCCTGCTGAGGCCTCTGGGTGCAGCATGTAAATAAACCCATTTGTTTATTTGCCTGTGTTTAACCTCTAGCCAATTTCTTCTTCTTCTTGCATCAAGTGTACCAAATACTACCTGCTATAGTATTTGGCTGTACGGCATAAGAGAATCACTATGAAAGTTGCTCCAGATTTAAAAGACTGGCTGTTCCTCCTGATGGACAGGCCGTCAGACAACAGAACAAATATGAAAGCTGACCCCTGTGCCACACAAAGTGCTTGGATCAGCCAACAAGACTTCTGAAAATAAACTTCCAGAGCTTTAAGTAGGTCGGTGGCCACTTCAAAATTTTCCCAGGACTTTTCAAGTCATACCAGGAGTTCTCATAAGCAGCCCGTACCCTCTCCTGTGGATTCATAATGGGGCTTAAACTACATTACCCAGGGAGGCACTCTGTTCTCTGTGAATTACACAACGCTCACTTAATTGTTCTAACGAAAGTGCGTCGTTGTGCGCTAACACCCGTAGAGTCCTCCATTGCAGTCCTGATGCCTTCCCTGCACCACACACCAAAGCCACTTTAAATATTTTGTATAATTTATAGAGCCTGTGGAAAAACTACACATTAAGCACAATGATGCATAGGTTCTTCATCTATGTGCATTATTATGAAATTAAAGACACACAGGATGTCACTACTTTACTAAAAGTTAGCCTGCATTTGTTACACATTAGTTCTACACTTGGCTATAATCAGCTTACAAACTAGATGGGATATCAAAAAATGATACTTCTATGTTTTCACCTTAAAATTTGAAACTCTACCTTTTGAGCAGATGAAAGTAAAACTACATAATCATGCCTTCCTGCACATTAAAAGTCAAATATTCTTCTAAGGTAAAAGGGCTGCAACAACGCGTCAGTGTAATGTAATATGCCGAATTGTGTGGAATACATACACACAATATAATAGATTCTTCTTAAGCATGAACTGGCCAACCACAGCAGCCTGAGTAATTCAACAGAGAACATCCTGGGACGTTTTGACCTCAAACAAGACAGCAGTCCCAGTATTTGGACTGTTCCAGTGAGTTTAGTTTGGTTCTTGGTCAGTGATCGGTCCCTGGGAGTCATTGGGAGGCACTGTGCCCCCGTCTGTTCTCTGTACGGATCTTTTCACACACACAAAACAGGGAAAATGACAAACAGAAGGGAGACAGTGAGATTATCTGTGGTCTTTTACTGTGGTTCTAATCCATACTTAACAGTATTGCCACCCAGAGCCAGGAGATGGTTAATCTGCTGCCATAGGAATACTTAGACAAATGGACGGTATAGAACAGAGGATATTGCACTAGGTCCACAATAATCTGCCTCTTTCTAGATTGGTAAGTATCCTACTATGAGTCTAAGGGTGCTAAGTGTAGCAAACGTGCATGAACGAACATTTTCTTGGTGAAATGTGACTTCAGTTATGTGTGAAAATGTGACACCCTCCAAGCTAAAAATAAAGCTAATCCATGATTTATTTTTTCACCACTGGTTCAGCAGATAGTATATTTTTAGACTCGAGAAAAATAGGTTTACTATTATATCAACAATCTCGTCCCTCTCATTGTAAGGCCAGTTGTAAATCAGCCTCACTGAGAATCCATCTACCCACTGACTGCCACATTTGTGCTTAGGGGTCCGGTACCATTTACGAAAAAACATGCGGCACAAGGCTCGGAATTCTGAGATCTGTGTGGTGAGTGAGAGCGTCTATTTGCATTACCACTCGCAAACCAAAAGGTGTATCCAATGTCTTGAGGGCGCGGGAGGGGAGAAGATGAATAAGGGAAGCGGGATAAAACTGGCTCTATATATAGCAGGTAATCTGTCATCTCGTTTTTGTCATCTCCCTTCCCCTCGTTTTTGCTTTGAGGAATGAGGGATTGATGTTCGGAAGATCAGAGGAAGTGAGGAGGGAATCTTGGAGGCTTGTAGAGAGGAGAATAAGGAGAGCCGGTCCGTGTGCGTGTATGTGTGTGTGCACTGGGAGGAGTGATGACTGCTGTTTTTGGAGACCCAGTTGCAGCTGGCCCAAGTCCAAGCTGAACAGTTCAACTCTCAGAACTACAAGGGAGAAAAGGAAAACTACACATCTAACAGTTTAGTTTCAAAAGATTTCCGCTGAATCCCATCCTACACTGCAAAAAGAAACTTCATTTCCTCTCAATCTGCAACACTGCTGCTGTCTGGAGTCAGGTGTTTCTAAAGTGGATATTGTTTGAACGTCCTGTCAGCTCTGACAGGCTGGATTTCCTGGCAGAAAAATCAGGTAGAGACAAATATGCTCACAGATGCACTGACACACGGCCGAGATCACACTTCTGGGAAAAAAACGAAGGGACGCGAAAAGCTCCTTTTGATGAGGTTCTCCTTGTGGTCACTTCAAAGCAGGGATGAAGGAGTGGACACACAAAGACTAAAGGGATGGAGGGAGGGAAAGTGAGAATGCAAGAAAGGAGACATGACAAGACATGGCACAAAAAAATAGCAACAAACGACAGTAGAATTAAACTATGTGACGTGTGGTAGACCTGCAGGGAGCGTTTGCAAACCTTGCAAAAAGATGATCACACACACAGTCAAATGTTTGGGAGGCCGAGTCTCATTCCTCTGTTTAAACTAAAGCAATACCTTTTTGGTGAGAGAGAACCCTCACCCACGAGAAGAAACTCTCCTGAGAGGAGCTAGCTCTAGTAAGGCCTGCAGGCATGCACTAATACGTACGGGAGAGTGTGAGATCATTAGACTATCTCAACCTTTCATAGACAGTAGATGGTTAGCTAGCTAGCTCAATCCAGAAACACTTCCTCTGAATAATTCACAGTGGTGGTAAATAAAATATATCTAGTGGCCTTCACCTAAAAAAAAAAAAAAATTAGACACAAGATAGCTGCCATGCTGAGTAATGAGTTCTGCTGGAGGAGATGAGTTCAGATATGACAGGCAAGCAGATGCACACATAAAAAAGGCCTCACCTCAAAATTCAGTTATTCACATTGATATTCAAGAAGGGGGCTGTGCTGCTCGATTTAAAGCAGAATATTTCATCTATATATCTGCCTTTGATAATGGCGGTAAAACCGCGCCATCTCTGCCGGAAAGTCATAACATCAGTGAACAGCGATGACGTCCGAAAGCGCCATTATTGACAAAAACAATAATAGGGAAACAACGTCAGCCATTGGTGGGTAGATCAGCAAGCGCATTACTATTCTTTAATTTTCCCAGGATAACAGATGATAGCAGGACATTTATTGCTTTTCTCCAGCAGCGAAGAGTGCTATATTTTCTGCATAATGCATGAGCGCTACAACACGGTCCAAATCATCCCCAAAACAAATAGATTCATAATCAATGCCATTTATGCATGCTGGATGTCAGTCCTCCTCACATACATGCCACAGTGTTGGGACACACTGCCACACAGGCAGATGGAGGACGGCGAGACGAGAAATCAAAGCATGAGCACAGAGTCAGGGGGAGATGAACAGGCCACAGGTCTCCTCCACGTGTCCCACCAACGCTACAGCGTTAACACACTGCGGTGATGTAATTGTCACACTGTGCGCCAAAACTACAAAGGACACTGAGCAGAAATCAATATGTGCTCCGTTCTCATTGTGGCTCCTGTGATTATGACAATAACTCCAGGTGGTTAGAGTATGGATCATGTTGCCGTGCTGGCCCAAGGGCACTGCTCTTGGCACATGAAAACCTTTTGATTTCTAAAAGGTCAATCAATAAGAAAACTGGCTCACTTCCCCTGACCACGTTTGTTTTTCTCAAATTATGCAATAATCTGTTTTAAATGGGTCCCACGGGATGTGAAACTCCCTCAGCACAAACGGTAGCAGACTAAATAATTCTGCGGTTTAAAAATAACAATCTCAGCATTGCATTTGAAGCCCATGCTTTGTTTAATGGATCAGAAATAATCCAATACAAGATATTTATTCAGAATAAGACAGCCGTCCAATAACAGACATCATCTCAGTGTTACAATTTTATTTCAGGAGGCTGCTCTCATAGCTCTTAGTGTCTAAATGCCAAGGTTGAGAAACTTAAAAGATGTCTCCTGGCCAAGCTCTTGGAGACTGACATCTAAGGACAGCTGCTCTCCTTCCTCCTTTTACACTCCGTGCCTTCCTTTCTCTGTCAATCACAGACAAACTTTTAACTCCCCTCTTGCAGCCCCACCCCTCCAAACGCACCAGATTTTGTCTCCATCTGTTGTCTGTCTAAAGCACTCATACTCTTCCCTCTCTCCTAAAAACATCTCTTATCCTCCCATTTACTTGCAATGAATAATTGTTTCACTGAGGCTAATTGTCAAGCGTACAGTGCCAGTAGTCAGTCAGTCAGAGTGGAGTTTCCTCTCAGCTCCTATTACTCCAACACAACACTTTCTAAATTAGCTGCCTGACACTAAACACCAGAGGTGTGGACTCAAGTCAAGACACGACTTGGACTTGAGTGACAAATTTTCTGACTTTGGAGTCAACGAAACAAAAAAAGAACTTGCAACTCAATTTGGACTTTGACACCAACAACTCACTGGATCTTGAACCTTTAGAGTGAAAATATATGATGCTTTCCAGTAAGCCAACACATTAAAAAAGTACATTAATGTACAGCAATGATCCGTTTAATCAGACAAGAGCTGACTCATGCTACAAGAACAAGAAAACTAATAAGATCATAATTTAGATTTCCACACACTGCAATCTGCTAATCTTACACCAGAAACGTAAATATCAGTAATGTAACTCCAGTAAAATTGAATGCTATCCATGTTATTGCTCAGTATGTGATTCAGTTGCTTTGTGTTAAGCTTCAAACCTCGATACAGTGAGTACATCTAAGATTAATACACAGCTGATCAGGCTGATGGTAGTCATAATCTGTCTATGTCTACTAACAATTAAGAATGCAAATGGTAGCTTACTACCTTATTTATCATTAGTAATTGGGCAGCAGTGATGTTATAACTGCTACTTGAAAAATTTGTTCTTCTGTAATTTATTGCGCTGAATCTCGAAACTGTGCTTACAGTAAAATTATCCAGTGCACGAAAACATCCACTGTGAATACTACATATCAGATCATTACATTTTTATTACTCATACATTTATGTAAAAGCGTTTTGCTTCTAAGGTTCTTTAAGGAGAAGCTCACTCTGAAATATTTGAATATCTATGAATTATTTTCACTACTGATGGAGAAGGAGAAATGCCACTATGTTTACCAAGAGCCCAACGTGAACCCCTTAACAAAGCTTGCTTCATCAAATCAGCAGCAACCTCAAACATATTCCAGATATATTATAGCATTAAACTATTCAAAGGGTAAATTGGCAAACCTTCAGATCTGTGAAGCTGAACAGTTTTTACACAGAAAGCCCATTAATGACATTACATTTGGTGAAGAGCACATTGAAACTTGGTGTTTAGGGTTTTCAGGATTCATGACCTGAATGGAAAAGACTACTTGTTGCTTGTAGAGGTTGTACCAACTACACTTTAAGCGGGAAGTCGACTAGCTGCTGATCACGTGACAATAACAACATGGACACCTCCGAGAAGACAGGTCATTGCAGCAAACTGCATCCAAACTGCAGCAGTTCATCAAGTTTGTGGAAGTACTTCACCAAAGCTGAAGCCCAAACTACCTAGCCCTGAAATACAACAAAAGTACTGCAATGCAGGCTGAATGAAAAGGATAACAGATAACAATGCTAACAGAGGAACGGTCCAAGTCCTCTCAGCGGCCGTCAGTTAACAACTTCACCAAACACCCTGTAATAACAGAGAGAAGGAGGCTAATCTGTTTGCTTAATTTCATTGTCTAAAGTTATTAGACCTTTAGCTGTTATACACGGAAAAGGCTTCTTAGATATACTGCATTTTTTGTCCCAGCTACATTATCCTCTTACAACACGCTAAGTACTATTAAACGCTATTGATGTGGCGATATAGGCTGTACATGTCTGCAATGGACAGTATCGGCAAGCTTATGTGTTTATGTTCAGTTCTATTGTGTTCTATTATCTGCTCTATTGTTGATGCGGTTGTAGAGCGTGGTTTTTTGATGCGGTTGTAGATCGTGTGTCAGACTGGCGGTGTTGACGTGTGCTATGGCCGACAGTAGCCCATGTTCAAGCTTCAATAAACTACTACTACTGTGTTTTTATGTGCAGCGCCATCGACTAGTTGACGTCGACTGGACTTTCACCACATATTAGTAGACTTTAAAATATCCAGAGTTGGCCAACCCCCAGTTCCTTGTAGACAAGAATTTGGTTTCACTTTTGGCAACTGCTGCCTAACCTTCTCAGCGATCTTTCACTTTGCACATACCTAAATTCTCCTGATTCTTCTGTGCTGAGCCTAGCCGTGCAGCACCAACATGATAAAGCAACCTTATCAACTGGAACAGAATAATGACAGCATGGCATTCGCCGACCTTGTTAAAGGAACACACGTGGCCGCTGTTACTTTGTCACGGCCTATATAACACGTCCAAATTGCTGCTACCCTTTCAACTCAGTTCACAGTTTATATCCTGCAGGTCTCAGATACTTAAGGGTGCGATGATTAATGTTGGTGTTGTTGGCGTTAATGAGGAGTGCCCTTTTTCTTCTGTTCCTGTGGCTGGCATCTGCCCACCTTACACATGCGGGGGGAAAGTAGCACTATGCCTGGCTGGAGGGCAGCGCACTGACAGCTAGCATAGATTATTTGGAGTATCTGCATACTGAGAACTGCATCCAGTTTCCACTGGGGATGAGGTGAAGAGATCTCCCTCACTTTTAATATTTCCTGCAGATTTTTAAACAGTGCTTTCTCTAAATGAGAGAAGATTGAAGTTAATAAAAATGTTAATGCTCTCATCTAAATGGGACTTGGTCAGTGCACCAATCAAGACATTATACCTTGAATTCTTTATTTAAAAAAAGAAGCCTACTATTACATCCTGCTTCCACTCTTTGTGCAAAGCTAAGCTGCAACTCTAGCCGTATATTGATGAAGGAATACGATAGTGGGATTGATCTAATTAAAACTGCTCAACGGGAAATAAAACCATTCCTGAATTATCAAACTAATCCTTAAAGCTCTCCACCTGCGGCCATATTTAAACTACTGCCCAGAGATTTCTGAGCACGTAGACGAGGTATCCTTGCGTTTCAGGATACGGAGGACATAGATGACATCTAGCACGTCAAGAGTATGAAAACAATGTTATTGGCAGCTCCTGTGTGGTGCCAACTATGAGGCAGCGCAAGGACAGTTTAATCTACAGTGGTAATTTGATCACACGGATGGCCCTCAATAATTAAGTGGCACACACTGCTAATGCAAAGTGGTGTTTGTTTCAACTTCAATGGGATTATTAAACACATTGTTTGGAACTGAAAGGCAAGAAGAGAAGAAGAGTGAGGGTTATTTGTGACTCCAAGGTATGATTAAAAGTCACACGGGTGTTGCGGTAGTGAACTGCTTGGAAAGGTGATAGTGTGATGCCAATCATACCGCACTGACCTGACCTCTGTCTGTCTCATAAACACGAGCTTTACAGATTTTATGTGTGCGTGTGGAAAGGCGAGGTGGGAGGGTCAGAGGGAGTGTGAGAGAGAGTGAAGGTGATAGAGGGATGAGTGGCAGACAGTTTGCAGGGAGTCGTGGCATTTTATCCCTCCACTGGAGCCATCTGCGCACCTTGATGCACTGTGAGGTCAGCTGTACTCACTGCAGCACTAAATCCCTAGAACACATCAAGTCAAACAGGAGGGAAATTTTCCTACTTCACGAAGTAGCCAGTCAGCATTTAGGGAGGAGCTGTATTTGTGAGATTCTCTGTTCTACTGTATAAATAGGGACGTTTAAACATTATTTTATCAGTGTAAAGCAGAGGATCATGTTAGGTACAGAATTCCACCTGTACAGCCGGCACACTATTCCTCTGTGTTAGTCATATCTGACATCTGTATCATATCTGACAGCTAGTTATCTTTGGCAAGGTTGTGTAACACAACACTGTATATACAGGACACAACACTGTTTTTGCATTATTGTCAATTTAAAGTTGAAAATCATTTTGTTCTATGAAATGATGTTCTGTGATGAATTAAGTGGTTCAACTGTGTGGCTTACAGGTAAAGTTTCTCCTTAACTTATTATAATCATGAAGCTGGTAGACATTTGAAGGAGCCTACAGGCTCTGGAAGGCTGACTGACTTTTTAAGTTGATATGGTGAACTTCTACGGGGAAAGTGGGGCACTTACAAATCCAACAGTTACAGTGCAACATTACACTGATTAAGCATAACATTATGACCACTGACAGGAGAAGTGAATAACATGTTTTAGACCTAGCATTCACGTGGATGTTACTTAGACATGTAGCTTCCACCTAGACCATACCAGACACCCCCACCCCATAGCAATGACACTCCTTGATAGCAGCAGCCATCCCCAGCAGGATGCAGACTGACACAGACACACACACAAAAACGCTTTAGGAACAACTAAAAAAAACAAAAAAACATGAAGAACACCACAAGGTGTTTACCTGGCCTCCAAATTCACTAGATCCCAAACTGTGGGATGGGATAATCCACACAGGCGTCTCCCCTCAACATAAAGGCCCCCACTAATAACATTCTGTTGCCAGACACCACAGGACACCCTCAGAAGGACCATGTCCATTCTCTGATGAGTCACAACTGTTCTGGAGGCACAGGGTAGACCTACACAATAATAGGAAGGTGGTCATAATGTTATGCCTAATCAGTGAATTGATCATTTGAGTCCAACTTAAGTGCAATTTCCATTGCATGCATCTCTATTTTCAGCTGCTATATGTACCACTATGGTAACCAGCTAACTGTATCTCAGCTGCTTTCTTGTTGTTGAGATGATTGAGATGTTGATGAGAGTTACTAAACATTAAAGTAACAGTTACATAAACAGTGAGCTCACAGCAACAGATTAATGTACCAATTCTCTTACTTACTTCCTTTTCATTACTTCAAACCAATAACACATTATAGCCACTTCAAGGTTTCTCTTTGCTCAGTTTTGCAGGCATATACATCTGATGAGCATCTGTTCACCTTGCCAGAGCAGTGAAAAACCTACTAATCTCCACTTAAGTCCTGTTCTTACAAGCTAGCATTTTCACAGCAGGAGAGCAAACCCATTTACGTGATGTTCCTCATTTTTAAACCCTCTTTCTGAACAATCACCTCCTCATCCTCCTGTTATCCTTTACTTCGCCCTGCCTCCCACTCTCGCTCCTAACTTCTCTCCATTGTCCTCACATGATATTATATGAACTCTCATTACAGGGGTGGCAATAGACTCTTCAGCGCTAAGATCCTCTTTATTATCTGACAACTGTGGACTACATCTCTAAGCTGATTAGCCAGAGCTGTCTTTTCAGCATTTCAATTAGGAGCGTTTTGAATAGTCAAGCAGATTGCACGCCTTATATTCATTACTGACATTCTTAGAGAGCAACGCAATGTTCAAATACAGTAATCCGAGAAACACATTGCACCAGAGGGGATGAAAGAGTAGCAGAAGAATGACATCCTGGCAGATTTTAATATAAGTCTCAGAGGGAAATGGCAAAAGTAACTATTAACAGCAATCCAAAGCAATTTACAGCAGCAGAGAGAGTTATAATGGCCCAGCTGGCAATCATGCTACTGTCACACATACATACACATTTTACAGTGTGCTTTAAGCATGACGCATGTTCCCAGGAGCGTTGCATTTATTTTGTTTTTCCATCTGCTCTCATTGTAAAATCTCAAGGACTTCCTGTGCAAGTCTGAGTAGCATTCAGAGAGGACAGGTGATACTCAGATAAGCACCCACAGGGTAGTGAACATCTATGATTTTGGTGCTCGACCATCTCTGCCCATGTCATTTCACAAAGGAGGAAATTGAAGGAAAGGAGCGGTAGGTGAATACTGTGACTCCTAGCGCTAATGGATTTAGGTCAGATGACGAGGATATGATTTGCTCAGTGCCGTGGGTGTGTGTGCGTGTATGTGTGTGTGTGAGAGAGAGAGAGCCTGCGTGTACATGTGGAAAGCGTGATTCTGTGGTGCCAAAATACGATGATCTCGGCATTATCGGTATCTGTTTAAGGTATCCGGCTTTATTAAATACCCACTTGACACAGGAGTCAGCACCATGTTTCATCATTCAGTCTCTGTCTGACTCTCTCATTTTCACACACATACACTCACTCACTAATCCATTCAGCCATTGTTAATCCAGCTGTGTGCTGGTACAGAGACGTGCTGTACATGGCTGATAACCAAGTCACCAGTGCTGATGTCACACCTGTCTGTATTTTGGTTGCCGGTGCTGTCATTGCGGTTGCTGCGAGCCACCCGGGGGACACCCAGGAGTCACAAATGCATGCGTCTGGGCGCCAAGTGAAATGTTGTTGTCATGTTCTTTGTAGTATTAATTTGACAAACAGCTCACTCTCACTTACAGCGTCGGTACGGGAGAGGAGAGCGGAGAAGAGAAGGGATACAGTTGTACGCACTTAATGGGTTTCTGCGGTAGTCGTGTACCATTTGCTAAAGAAGAACTGCAGCAGAGCAGCTGAGAGTCGAGTACCTCCTCCTTGGGCTCATAGCAGTGCTTGTAGAGGGAGACCTCTTGAGCCTTCCACATCTCAAATAAGATTTTGCGAGCAAGCAGATCATTTTTTTTTTTTTTTTACAGTCGTGAGTCCAGTCACAGATTTCAAGTTTGAGTCAACTCACATAATCGAAACACTGTACAAATCTAATTTCAAAGAACGTACAAAAACAGACAAATACTATTTTTTGTGAAACTGTCTGATTATTCCGTTGTGGTATTGTCGGCGCCCGGAGGAAAAGTCTCTGTTGAAGTGTTACAAATCCTCCCCAAGGAATTCAGCTATGAAGCAGTGCAAATGAACCAACAGCCTGTATTAACACACCGTACGTTCTATATGTGGTCAGCAGCGGGGTCAATTTTGTGGAGTTGCTTGTGGCTTGACTGGAGTTGGTTGCACCAGCTGCCAGTGAGTTCAGAGCTCATTACATATAGTTTTACATGTTACGAAATAGCAGCGCGCAATTTAGTTCTTAAATATAGATGTGTTGTTTAAAAATGAACAGCACTGATCGTTAGGTGAGAGTGTTGCACGGCTAACAAACAGCTGACAGAACAGGCTTGCCATTACGGGACACTAAGTGATCTTATAGAGAGATCGTTAAATGGTCAATTTAACAGACTTAAACTGCGGTTAAAAAATATCTAAAAGTGCTGTTTTGGGAGGTTATCATACAGCTCATGATGACACCTAAAAACTGCAGTTCTTTACGTTCCTAATGGATGGGATTTTCCATCTCAAAACCAGAGGGTGAAGGGTTCATGGAAACCCCAGATTAGGATTTGACTGCCTGTGGAGAGCGGTTGTCCTGGATGTGTGTGTCTGAGGACACTGAGAGGGATGAAGTCGGGAACAGTAAGAAGTTTGTCGAAACATCCAGAGATTTAAAAGAAGACAGATGAAAAGCAAATGTTAAAAGGAAGCAGGGGGGAGTTGAGAACACAGACAAGAGGATGGAAAGAAAGAGCAACAAGAAAATTAAAACCCACGAGAAAGGCGAAGCAGTCGCTGTGGAACTGAGGGGGGCGGGGAGGAGAAAGAATGCGGCGGAGATTGAAAGCCTGAGCAGGAGAGGAAGAGGGGCATCACAATTAAAAAAAGGCATCTGGGGGACACCACATCAAAATATATTAAAAAAAAACTGAAAGAGGAAACGTAGTGGGAAATAAACTAGAGCAACAGATAGAGGGAGAGATACTGAGCGCTAAAATGTAGTAGAGGAGACAGCAGATGGTGGGGATTATTCTGGACTAAAATACTCTGGGATCTACAGAGGGAAGGCCGCAGACATAAACCGTTACAGGCTCCATCTGCCAGAAATAGACCAAACAGAGCTGTAAGGACCACCATCACTATAATGATCAAATAGTGCCTGGATGGCAAAACCCGGAACGGATACAACTTTCATCATAAACAACACAATAAATCTCAGGACGGATAAAATGCTGATGTTCAATCACGCTTGTGTGTTTACTGAAATCACTTGGGAGAAACATCCCGTTGAGTCATTAGTTACACGTGCATGCTACGCACACCACATGAGACCTTTTAATAAACTTAAAATGTTTATATTTCAGAAAGAGCTAGATGGCATGCACGTGGAGACCTAATGAGTGTGCAACTTTCTTATTTTGCAGCAGGTGCCTCTGTGCCGGGGCATTTATGAGCTGCCTGTGAGCTACTCTGAGCGATACCATAAGACGCAGCTAATCCACATTTTATGTTCTCTGTGATTAGGACAACAGCCTTCTGCACTAACTATGTGTATGGATTTATGTGGTGAAGACAACGTCAAACTGGTCCACAAATCTCCCCAATGATTACTTTGTACATGCATCCTGCACACACACACACACACGACTTGCAGACACAGTCTAATGCCTGCTAATCATCTTTCTTCCCCACCTGCGTTCGGAGAGGGAAAAGAAAGCAGAGAAAGAGACATGGAAGTAATCTGAAAATGCTTTTTTTTTTTTTTTTACCTTTCCCCGTGTGCAGATCAAACCTCGAGCCTGCAAAAACAAAGAGAAGAAAGCATAATTACTTGTGGGCGCTGAGTAAGCATAAGCGTGGATGAGCGGATCATACAGTGCACTGCCACACTGATGAAGCAATTTAAACAAAAATCAACAACATTAGCGTTTGTCTGCAGGCAGGCAGACAGAACCCACACCACGCTCAGTTCCCGTCTGCAGCTTTTCTCAATACCCCTCTGTAATTGCCTATTGAGCCGTGTCACTCAAGACTTGTATTTTATGTTCCTGCAACAGCAAGTAAGTCAGTTCATTCTAGTCTCAGCATTAGTGTCAGAATGCCAAACATATTGACTTGTGTGCATAAGAGAGATGGTGTGTGTGTGTGTGTACGTGTGTTATTGACTAATTAGCCAGCCTGACAGGGGACAGTTAATTAAATTCTTCCCTGGCACTGGGCATAAAGTAATTATTGTGCATGGGTGCATATGCACCAAAAAGAAAATCATCATGCACATGTGCTAAAAACAAGTCACGTGTTAAAAATCAACTTCCCTTATGAGCCTGTGTGCACATTCAAATCCACCAGTGCTCAAATTACACATTTTTGCATCATCACCTCCTCTTGCGAATGTAAAAAAGCAAAAATAAATAAATAAATGAAAATCCTTGGACATCTTTCCATCATCATGAGCTGCTCTTTAATCTCTGCCAGGCAAAATAAAAAAAAAAGACAGCTGTATTGACTTGCATGTGACGGGCCGCCAACATCATCTTTACCGCTGTCGTCATTTCAGTTGGCAGCTCAGAAGAATACAGTGCGTTGACTGGAAGAGCATCATCATATCGTTTGTTATGGAGGTAGGGAGGTGTGAGGGCTCATTACTCGTCCTGTTGACTTTTGTCAACGCTCACTGATCGTGGAGTCTTCATTTTGGGACACTGTACATTTGAAACCGTGCCAGTACAACACCATTGTCTCAGAAATTCCTTGAACCACTGTGCCCTCAATTACTGGATTTTGCTGTGAAATCGATGTGCTGGAACAAACCGGCTCGTGTCTGCTGGATGAAAGACCTGCCGGCCAGTTAGTTTGTACATGTGCAAACAGATGCGTGCTACATCTGCCGCCCGATAACACGATCACCACGCCAGGAAGGCCCAGCGCGGCACTGACATTTTTCCTAAGCTGCGGCGGGCGTGTGGGATTCTTTACCTTCACTGAAAGCGCTGTGAATATCATAATCATTGATGAAAGCTTTTCGCTGGCACAGAAACACTTGACATGACATCTTCTTCCCTACATAAAGGTGCCTATTTCTGCCTCTTTACTTTCCTTAATAACAGTATTTTGTCAAGACTTGCGATCTGTATGTCTTTACATTCAGACACTGCCTCATTGTCCCACACTGTAGCTCCATTCACAGTGTTTTGAAAAGAGTAGACGTTGACAGTTACAATCTGTCCTCTGCTGAAAACCTTTGACTCGCTCAAACAGAGACTGACCACCCAGGCTACAGGAGCCCCGGAAACAACGGCAGCTTCTGGCATACAGATAAGCTCCACTAGTGACGCACACAAACACACTAAGATGCTTTTGCTTTTCATGTACAGGTTCATGCCTCCTCACAGGATCCATTTACATCTCAAGTACAAGGATCCAGGGTAAGTAATGTATTTTTTTTTTTATATATATTTTCTTATGGTACCTATTTGGCACAAGTGACGCTGTTTTATATTACCAATGCATACAACCTTTTTTTATAGAACTGTGTGTCTTTTGGATGAATCGTAGCATGGACTCCCTCAGCTTCCCTATTGCCCTTCTTTCATGTGTGACAAAACAAGGTGAAAAAAGGAAGCACACGGTAGTAATTTTCCAGCATGAGTTAGTGGTGCAGACAGAGGTGTGAGGCCGATGCTTCACTTGGCTGATCCTTTTCAGGCGCTGACGTTCATCAGCAGTAAGTCCTCACACTCACCTGCCTCATATGGCTCAATTGTTCTGCACTTGGAGGCAGAGGCGCAATCATTTCATCAGTTATTAAGCAGCGGCGCCTGGCCACTCCGGGTTAGACGGTGCAAGGTCTCATGTGAAAGATGGGGAGAGGGGAGGTGGGGCAGAAATAGCAGTTAATATATCTCAGATACAGATAATGTTAGCGGCTGTTAATGGAAATGAAAACAGCAGCGCAGGGTTGACCCAGAATACTGCCATGATGGTTCGACACACCCCTCTTACTAAGAAAGGGAGATCGATCAATAAATGGCGATGTAAGAAGTGGATTTTTAATGAATGAGATATTTTATGGAATGACTGGCAGCCAAGAACAAATAAAACAAAACAAAAAAACATGTTATAACTTAAGCATCAGGCTATGACTTTACCCCGTCTGAATGCCATCAAGCTCTTTCTCTACATCTCTACAAACTGTGTGATTAGGCGCGGCGTTAGTCCACACAGAGCAGGTTGAATTTAATCTCAACCTTTGAGGCACTTTACCGAGAATTTCCAACCATTACCCAAGCTCAACAATTGGCCGTGGCTGCCAAGCACCTTCAAGGGAATGCCAGTTTCCATGGAGACAACGCCACCTCCAGCTGTAGCCCCTATCCCCCCCCCCACACCATGAGTAAAAAGTCTTTCGATGGCCGCATATCACAAACCTTTCCACAATGTTCTCTTGTGCGCTGCAGTGATCCTTCCTTCTCTCCAACACTGCTTATGTTAGTCTGTGCATCTTCAGCAAGTGTCGGTTCACACATCTGTCTCATGTTTAACCACGTTAGTAAATGCTCTTTTACAGTTTGCCAGCAGCTCCCCTTTATGGTCTGCATGAGAACACATGGAAGGATGTATAAAAAAGCTAAACATTAAGGAAAATACTCCGAAGTTCTGAAATAACAAAACACTTGAATGAGCTGTTTTTACACTTACAAGTTACTGGTGGCTGGTACAGACAAATCCATAAACTCTGCAGGGACTACAATGGCAGAATTAATAACTAAATCAAACAGAATGATAAAAGAAAATTGGGACATGAATGTGGAGCAAGATTACTGACTATCAAGAAATTGAGAAGATGGCATGTTTATGACCCATATCTTAACTTCTTAATAGCTTGACTGAATTGATTAAGTAGAAAATAAGGTAATTGTATTTTGATATGTTCCACTATTTATATTTCTCTCTCACTCCGCTTGTTGAATAATACATCAGTAGATATAGTATTATTCAACAAGTGTGTAGTATGGATTACTGCGCTATCAGATGCATATTTGACTAGTGGTCATGGCTTATGCAGTGAAGGATGAATAAAAGAAATCATTTTGACAATTTTCCTCTTAAAAAGTATCAACTTTGATTTTTAAAAGGGTGCAGGACTATCACTGCAGTGCAATTCTCTGGCCATTTGAATGTCTTTGAGCACCTGTGTTTAGCTCACTGTTTTCCCTCTCCGGTTAACTCTCACAATTCCCATCAGTTCAAGAAAAAGCTCACTGTACACACATCCAGCATCACAGCGTAGGTTACCTTGAACAATGATAGCTGCTATCTCATGATAATGTGTTGCATGTGGCAGCAGAGCCAGGCAGTTTTGACAAGGATTGGTAGAGACCAAAAATAGAGCAGAAAGAGAGCAGTGATTACTGGATTAATGTATGTGATCAGAAACATGAGTCCACATGAATGACTGTGTTTCTCTTTATGTGATGCTTGATTATAACCACCTTCCTAATATTGTGTAGGTCTTACTAGATTTTATTCTACTTATTTTTTATTTCTATTTTATTTAACTTAAGCTTTTCTTTTTCTTTTTTTAATCTGAGGTTCTTAAGAGTGTTTTTTATGTACAACTAAGCTACTGCGACCAAGCAATTTCCCTTGTGGATCAATAAAGTTTATTTAAGTCTAAGTCTATCTAGGTCTCCCTTGTGCCTCCAAAGCAGTTGTGACTCATCAGAGAATGGACATGGGCCTTCTGAGGGTAAAGATTCTTGATCAGTTTGGGACCTAGTGAATTCCGAGGCCAAGTCAACACCTTGTGCTGTTTTTCATGTTGTTTTAGTTCCTTAACTGTTTTTCCATCCTGCTGGGGTTGGCTGAATGTTATTTACTTCTCCTGTTAGTGGTTTTAATGGTTGGTGTATCAGTGTTATGTGCATCGATTGTAAACCAGAAACAAATGTTCTCACAACTCAATCCTGGAAAAAGAACCTATGCACGTCTATGGCCCTTGTTTCAATAAATAAAAACAAGAAGGATAACAATGACAAGCAAGGACTTCTTATATGCTTAAGCAGAACTATGTTTGCACACACATTGACAAGCTGCTGAGAAATAACCCATTAGCGATTATGAAAGAGATAACAGATGTATGTGCACAAAGATCTTTTGTGTCTGAACATAAAACATATATAGTCCTGCTAGTTTTCACCCTCATTTTTATAGAACTATATCTGTAGCATGATGCTGTGGAATCAGCCGCCTTTTTATTCTACTTCTCAGAGGTGCCTGACACCAGTAAAAGAAATCACTCCGAGATAGCTTCAGTTTTGCCTCACTATATGAGCAGGGGAAAATAAGAGTTTAGAGGAGAGAAGCTATCATTGCTTAGCATACAGTAGATGCACAGTTAAAGGGGATATTTCCTCAAATTGCTACTGAGGCTCAGAGTGCATGCACTAGTGTAAAGGTAAAGATTAGCTTCTGGAAACCTAAGGCAGTCAGTGCTATATTAAATCCGCCTCTATTGTTGTTGTTATGGTCTGCCTCACTGATAGCTTTTACTTCCATCTGTGAGAACAAGAGTTGCTCCGTAGACACTGAAGAAATGCGGATTCTAGCAAAACAGACGTGTGCGTCCCAAAGGCAAACCTACACTCATCTCTGCTGCTAGTGTGTTTAGCCAGGAGATAATAACAAGCGGCGAGGAGCAATGATGGAGATAACATGCCTAAACAAACTCCCACAGGAGGTGGAGAGCCTCTCACAACCAATACACGCCGCGTCTCTAAAAGTCCCTGGCACACGTTCACACATGATTTCATGACCCGCAGTGTTTGCACCTGATTCTCTGCCCTCCTGGGTCTTAATCAGGTTGTTTGTTTCAGAAAGACTTCATTAGTTTGTTTCTTTGATTGTGTAGGTGTGAATGCCTCAAGCGCTCAAGTGTGTGCATATTTAGCATAAAAAAGACAACAAAAAAACACACCTACCGTCCTTGAGAGTGCCTTAAACGAATTTAAACACAACGAACAAAACCCCCTCAAGACTCCATCGCAATGATCATTTTTCATCCTCAGCTTCCTTTGTTATTGGGAATACAGGTCATTACAATGCAGGCTGCAGTGGAGAGGGTGTTAAAAGATGTTTTCCTTTATGGAGAATGATTTGTTTGTTTTAAGTTCCAGTTCGCTAGCCTCCCGGGCCCTAACCTACATTACAGCACAAAGATGATTAATCATTGATGATCAAACCTTTTAATATTGTTCATATAAAATTCATCTGCACGTGAATAAAACAAATAAAGTGTTCTGTTCTAAAACACTGCACCTGAGGATGAGTGAGGCTGTCCAAGTCTATAATAGTCAACGAGATTTAGTTTTAATTTGATGGCTTCAGCTCTCGTTGAATGTGTCAGACATGGCATACTTCTTATTGTTATGCACATTTAAAAAGGTAAAAACTGCTCTCTGTCCATACTACAAAAGGCACTTGGTCATGTTTTTCTGATAACGGCCTCAAAGACACACTTAACATATGAGAGATGGTGCGATCAAATGTCTCATTTAAAAAATAAGGAGCCATCTCAGAACTCAAAGCCCTTACAAATCTCACATCTAAGGCAAACGCAAAATAATCATTTAATCCACACATTCATTATAACTACACGGAAAAACGTCTCCAGAGGTCAATTAACCCGATGTGTGAACTGAGAACCCTTGTTGCTGACGTTCCATAAGCCAAGATAACAAAGATCAGAAAGTGCACAAGCATACACACGCACACACAGTCGCACTGTAAACCCCAGATAATCTGCACACGAACGCACCAACATAAGAACTTACTCATACACATTGTCTGGTTCTCTTGGTCTCTGTTGAACACACACACACTGACACACACACGCTGATTACCAAGCAGACTGCTGTCCTTTAATCACAAGTCGTGTTTTAATTGGAATAAGTGTGAAGGAAATAAAAGCCGTCAGAGAGGCCCAGTCTGGCAAAGCTAGCGCATGAGGCGGCTGGAGCCAACTTCATGGATTCACATATGCTTTTATCGTGAGTTCATTTGACAGCCAGTGTGGAAATGGTTGTAGCCAGATTATTTTTGAGAGGGAATGTAAAAATAATCAGAATTTGACAGGAACCAAAATACAGTGTCCGTTGTCGTAACTGCAAAGCAGCTCTAGGACTGAAACGGACCAAACAGACTTAACTAGACCTTGAAGACATGGGATGTTCAATCTCTGTCATTAAATTAAAATAAATTTAATTAAAGATCCCATACATGGGACTGTCCTTTATTCATTAAAATTATTTTTTGTCCTTGGTCACAAATGTATTGACTTTGCCTACACTAGAAAGAAAGAATCAATCATATGTAAGCATTAATAAGAAACGTGGTATAAATTGATATTTCCGTGTTAATTTACTTCCGTATTTATTTAATATTTTAATCTTAATGCTCAACTTTACATCATAAATGGCTATGTCCATTGAGATGCATTTAAGTTTTGGTACTTTTAGTAAATTATATATAGGGTAACTAAATTATTTCATTGTTTGTTTCTGATTATGGTAGTCTCTGGTATAGATCAAGCTGAGTCCGAGGCTAATTCTGTGTTTTATTCCTTGTGCTTGCTTTTCATGGAGGGTTTTAGTTCTTAAAAGCCCACTTCAGACACTCACTTCACCTCTACCTGAGTCCAGACCACAGACAGTAGCTTGTGGTCTTCATAATATATGAGGCTTTAGCCACAGTGGAGCTATTTTCTGGGTAACTGCATCTGTCTAGAATATGCTCATCCACACAGTCTTCATAGGTGTTATCCAACTATCCATTTATAATAAGAGCCTGTGAGCTGCATGCAATGACTCACAGCCGAAAGCCAGACCCTTTCAATGTTGCTTGCACAATCATTTTATAACAGGCTACAGACATGCATGAAGAAACATACACATATAACCTCCTTCCACACAAACACATGCCCATCATTCCACACACACACACACACCATAGCCCCTGCACATACAGCTTGAACACCTTTGGTTTGCAAGAGTGCAGGGAGTCGTGCTATTAAGACCTCTGGCCATTCAGGTCTTTAAATTGGTCCCAGTGAGACGTGAGAGCTCAGATCACAGGGCTGACCTCCACCTCTACACCTGTGTGTCAAAGAATTAGTCACTGTCAGCCCAATCAATAGCAGCTAGAGACCCAGCTATGATGTAGGGAGACTGTTGTAGAGTATTAGTGGCCTGATGATGACAATGGCAAAGGTGATTTGCTTGGTGGTTCTCCTCTGAGTGTGGGTTTGATTTTAGGAGAAGTCCTCTCGCTGTTAAATCATCTTGGGAACTGATTAAGAAAGGCAGAATCAGCTTGTTTAATAATGAGTCTGGCTTCATAGCCTCCTTTTGGAAACAATTAAGCCACTGTTTTAGTTAAAAATAGCTTCATTTGTTATTTGAAATTTCACCAGCAATAAAGATGGTTAAAAACAATACAACAGATAATAGCAGCACTGTACTGTGTTAGGATTGCAAGTGTTTCTAATGTTTTTAGCATCGGCTAAGATGAAATGTGATTGACACTGAGGAACGTCTGGACAACATTTATGACAGAGGACTGATGATGGGCTGGGCTGGCCTCCACAGTGTTCATTCGACTCTACACCTGACCGCTGTGCAGACAAACAAGCTTGATGGATGCCATGGTTGACCTGCCAGAAACGATGAGCTCAGTCACCTGCCAACCAGCTAAAGCGGAGCTGAACCAAGCTGGGCTACCAATGTCAGAGACCTCATGAAACGGAGAGAGCCACAGAGAATGAGTTGTTGTTAACTCTCTTAACCTTGAGTACTAGAATGATGCCAGGCAGCTGATTTTCACGTCATCTCCAGGCTCTGAACTGAACCACAACCATGCTCACCACAAAACTGCCATTTTGAACAGATGAATTTTTTATCTTAACATGCAAATTTATTATGTTATTATGTTAAGAAGGAACAAAAAAACATCTCAAAATCATGCAGAAGCAGGGGACTCCTGCAACAGCTCGGTGCCCTCTCTTTTCTGTAAGTAAGACCAAAAATGACCCTGGTTCCACCATCAAAAGATGCTACTTGATGGAATGGAGTAGCACTGAAATGTGCACAGCACTTCATGTGTCATTTAACAAAAATAGTTAGGGCTAAGGGCAGAGGCAGACGGGTAGGCGCCTTGAGATGATACCAGGTAGAAGACAACAAACTGAATATTTGCTCTGTAATACTACTACGAGTTCAGATTTTTTAAAGTTGACTACCATGTGATAAAAGTCAAGTTGACACCGACTAATTGCCAATAACGTCACTATTAAAACACAGTAGAAAGTAATGCTTAACATACTGTATGTATTCAGGTTAATAGTACAATTTCAATGATGCAGTAAACAGACAGATCATGCACTACATATTGTGCACTGAAGATGCATAGGCTGTATATAAAAAGGCTGCAAATCAGAACCAGCAATAGCATTTAATAGTAATGCTATACACTGTGCTGGTAAGATTGGATAGTGCAGCCCTTTTCAAAAGAATAGTGATAATTCTCTAAAGTCTTCACCGGGTACAGTAACTAAAGGGACTAATATGTTTGACAATGAAATTAACCAGCAAATTCTTGATTTACAGCCCCATTCTCTCAGTTACCGCAGGATGGATAAGGACCATTTCTCTGCCAGTGTTAGCAGATGCCTTTTTAGATGAGTGTCCATTGCAGTAGTACTTTTATTGTATTTCAAGACTGACTTACAGATTTTGCTTGTCAGGATAGAATGAACTTCTTCTTTAGTGAAATATTTCCACACAAGGTGAGCCGTTGCTATGGCCCACTGGGTTTCTCAACTGTCTTCTCCTGGGTGTCCATATTGTTACTGTCACATGATCAGTGGCTAGTCGACTTGATGCTTAAAGTTAACCAGCAACAAACCAACCAGTCAACTAGTCTGTATAACCACTACCAGCTACAACCTAAAACATATGAGTTCACACCCATGGAAAACAAGCTTCATAGAGATGTTCACCGCAATGCAAGGTACAGTATTTCTACCCATTTTACATTGTGATTAGTCCTGGTTAGTCATGGTTAAGAAGTACAAAGCCACACTAAGCAAGAATACCATCTGGTCAGACATATACTACACAACAGGATTATGTCAAAAGTATCTAAATCCAATCCGTAAGAAGCCCTCCATCAGTCGTTAAATGTTTCTGAATGGAGTATTCCCTTCTCATTCCCACAGACTTATTCCTTGCTGGCTGCTGAGATGCCAGATGGACTGAATCGAGATGAGGCCAGCAGCAGTGTCTGTGGAGCTAAACTCCTGGTGAATTGTGCCAGCGAAGAACCGCACCACGTTGGGGCCTGGCCGGTGCGGCGCTCGGGCTCTGGCAGAGAGAACAGGGGCCCCCTTGTTTGGCAGAAGCATGTTGACAGGAAACATAATGCATTCACATGATAATGAGGCAAAGAATAAATGTCCCTCGTACTGCCCCGCTTTCTTTCTCTTTCTTACATACAGTACACATCTTTACACAGATAGGGGGCAAAACACGCAAGCAAATTTACTGTATGCTGACACAAACACACACACACACACACTCAGTCACACAATCATGCTCACTCCATCACAAACCCCTCAGTGTCTGGTGCAGAACGGCCTGATTGCTGGTCTCATCACCAAGGAGACCGGCATTAAGCGAGCGCCTGGCAGAGACAGACTGGCATTTAGCATTTAGGACCCCACAAAGCTTTCAGGCAGAATATACAGGCCTTTTTCAATGATGAGAGAGGGAGAAAGAGAGATTGGTCTTGTGCGGAAAAATAGAGAAAAGAGTGAGAATGAAATACTGTCTGAAAAATGCACTGAAGAGCAGAAAGGTTTGGAGAAATGAGCAGAGAGCAGGTCAGCGACAGACAGAAGAGGGACAAACACTGAGCAATAAAAAGAGAAAAAAAACGAGATACAAAGGCAGAACCGGCGTAAAAATGAATTTGTAATTGAGGCTAAGAGGCACAAAGGCAGGCAGTAGGAGAGAAAACAAGATTATTTTTCCAGTTTTATACCGACAAGTGCTTTACAGCGCTGACTAAATAACCACTGAGAGTGAACATAAAGCACCATCTGAGTGTTAAGAGGCGCATGTGTGATTTCCGCTGACGTCACAAACGAGGCAGGCTATTAATACTTGTGAACACCTGAGTCTCCACCAGACAGGGGAGAGAAATGTAGTGCAAATTAGCTGTAAAAATAAAGAGTTTTTTTTAATCTTCATTCACAACTCCCCAAGCTGGCAGAGAGAAGGAGAAAAGAGGGGAAATCAAGCGTTCTGGTTGTTGAGAGCCCTCTGCCCTCGGTACGGAAAGCGGAAGATCGAGGGATGGCACGAAGCAAACACATGTTAAAAGGTTTACGAGAGGGGGATTTGGGCTATAGTGAGCTCCAGATGTTTTTGAGCAGAAGGGAACAGTAGATCACAAACTATGAGAGGAGAGGAGAGGAGAGGAGAGGAGAGGAGAGGAGAGGAGAGGAGAGGAGAGGAGAGGAGAGGAGAGGAGAGGAGAATTTAGACACAAATGAAATAGATGTTCCACTGAATTTTTAGAATTACTTAATTCTCAGTTGTTATTTAGAGTGCTTTTTTGTGCTCTTCAAACTCTTCTAGGATTTATATCTATTCTAGTTTCACTACTGTTGTTACTGTTCAACTACTTCAGTTGTTAAACCTGAATATCTGTCAATTTCCTAGTCACTTTTCTATTTTTATTTTTATTTTTTATTTTTATTTTGGTTTTTATTTTTTATTTTTTTATATAGTTTTTGTTTTGTATGTTTCAATGTATGTCACTGCTACTGGATGCTTGAATTTCCCCTGGGATTAATAAAGTATCTATCTATCTATCTATCTATCTAATTACATATGCCCTATATGTTATGTTCAATGCGCTACAGCCAGTATTCCAAATAAACAATAAAATACATGTTCCACACCTTTCAAAGCTGAGAAGTGTTGCATGCAATGCATCCAATCCAAATGTTTAATGTCAGGTTGCTCTGAGGTACAGACATAGTCTTGTGTTAAAGTCTGATGTTTTGCTGACCCATCCATCTGTCCCAGTCACATGTACTCTTGGGAAGACTACTCTCTTTCGAACTCTTTCGTCCCCCTGGCCATCAGACTGTACAACAGCTCTCAGTGATGGCAGGAGACACAATAGACAATGGACATATCATCTGATTTCATTCATTTTGTAGCTTTCATATTTATATAACTTCTACTGGTCACTTTATATTTTTAACATAATTTTTAACATAGTTTATACCTGTACAAAACATTTTATTATAGCTGTACAAAGCATTTTATTTCTAGTCACTTTCTATTTTATATATAGTTTTTGTATTGTATCTATCTATCTATCTATCTATATCTATCTATCTATCTATCTATCTATCTATCTCATCACTACAGAAGGCACTGTATCTTGAACATAGGTTGTTTAAGGGCATTGACTGAAACAAATGATGCTGTTGTTGTATCATGGAATGACGTAAAAACTTGCAGCCAACTTCAGACACAAATTTGAAGCTTTCCGTGTGTCACTTTGCAATGACACAGGGATAAACAATGAGAGGCAGGTTGTTCACGTCTCTGAGGAAACGCTATGCAATGAAAAGTCACATTCACACTCTACAAAGTTAACACTGTCTTCATTGCTCAATCCATAAATATTAGTATTTTTTTCAAAATGAGCAGGCGCGCTACGGTTCTCAAAGTACTTGTGGTTAGAGCATTATTTATCCAGAGGTTAGTAAAATCTCTCTGACAGTGTGATTGCTTCGCCTGCTCCTGCAATATATTATTTAATGTTAGAAGCACTTTTTCATGGTTATGTTTAGTCACTGATCACGCTTGGTTAGGAAAACGGACTGTGGTTTTGACGTTATGCAAACCTCGGCCTCCGGTGTCAAGCTCACTCCAGCATTTTGCAAACCAGATCACCTGCTTATGAGTTTAGGGCGACACAAGAAGATAAAAAAGCATCATCACCTAACATAATCATGGAAGAAATTACATTTCTCACAACATAACTGGCGAGACAAATGCAATTTCTAAGAGACAGGGTTGTAGGCTGAAGGCCGGGACAGTCGTCATGCGCTGTCTGGCTTTCTTCATTCACCCTGGGTCCTGCATCTCCTCCGTCAATCTCAGGTTCGGCGTCACACTGACTGTTAAACCAGGTGTGAAATCTGCCTGTGCATCTGATTTTCTCTTTCAGCTTCATGTTCACCTCTCCAGTCTACACTCAACTGGTTCCCTGTTATTCTCTCACTTACATTCCTCATTAAGAGTTCAGCTCTCAACCCACCACCCCCACCGTCCCAGTGCCTGCGATGCTTTGATAACCAGCTATGAAACACTGTATCATATACGCCTCATTTCATCTGTGCGGCCAATCCACAGTAATAATTTTTCATCTTAATTTAAACAAGGATTAATTAAAACTGGAGTCATTTTTTTTCTCCCCGCTGTGAAAGCCAGTGGTGTAATCCGTTACTGCTTCGGCTTTCCATGCAACCTGCATTCATGAGCTTTTATGCAAGCAGCGTTTTATTATAACAATAGTGAATAGCGTCTCGTGTGGTTTTTCAGGCATACTCATGGTAGTCTCAATGGGCCCTGCTTTTCTACACTATCCTCATTTTAACAAAGAGTAATTTTTTCCCCTTTGTGTTCTAATACGCAGCACACATCTCCACTTCTCTCCCTCATCACCCTATGGTACAATAATAAAGACAAGCTACATCTCGCTCTCTGGTTCTGACTCTCTCCATCTCAGTCCCTCTCCCATGGCATTATGCAGCTCTATTCTGCTTATTTACAATGCAATGCAAAAGAGGAAGAGCTACACATTCAACCCTGGCTATCAGAGACCCAAGTTCCAGTGTGGAAAAAAAAATCATTCTCTAAATACGGAGAAATCGTTCTGAAATGGGACAATGCTCCACACTATTAAAGAACCCTCCATCCGAGTACAATGGAGTCATTGATCATCTCATGTCATTGTTAAAATCCTGCGTTTCATCTCACAGCTTTAATAAAGGGAAAATGTCAAGCGTTTACAGGCCGCAGAAGATGGATCACTTGATATTCCGCCATTGATTATGAGATATGTTTATGAACAAGTCCCTTTGAGGATACACTCAGTCCTGCTCTCCTTGAGTGAGCTTGCTTTTGTTCCGTGGTGCAGTTTATATATGTATTAAATATTATATACAGCAATCCTTTGTCATATCAGCACTCCCTCTGTCATTTTTACTGACATCACATCACTATGGAGCAATGACAGTCAACTGTAATTGCACATCATTGTTGCTTTGCCATAATTACAGTGGTGATAGTGCACAGGGAGAAAACGACTTAATGGTCTTTGGGTAATTACCCCAATTGACTAGATAGTAGCTAATTGGATTGTTTGACATTGCGTGGATGTGCACATCTTTGCATGCGTGAGCGTGTTCATTGTTGTGTGTGTATATATATATGGGAGCACTTGACAATAAACAAATAGCCGCAGGGGACTCCATTTGTTGAAACAGCAGGACATAGACATACAATCACCCTTTCCAGTCATTTAGAGCTCTGTGAATTTTTCCTGGTGCAATTCACACTTTACATTTGGTAAAGTGTGAGTTTACACTTGGTATTATTTGAGAGATTGATTTGAAATAGTTTCCAATTATTGTTACTTTGGTCACATCTGAATATTTGATATTGCATATCATTGCTTTCTATCTGAATTCCTGGACAGAGAAGTCATTCTTCAAGGACGGACACTTATAACTATTTCAACTAAGCAAAAAATTTAAAAGTGGCAAATGATCAAACGCATAGCTAAGATTTAGGACTGTCTTTAATTTATTGCACATTTCCCTCAACACTGCTGATATCAACATACACGTACATCAAGGTTCAATCGTACACAGTGTTGTTATCAATCATACAGATGAGAAATTGTAGGTGTTCCTCAAAGCTCATTACTAAGACCACTGTTGTCTTCTGCTGATGTGTTCCATGTTGGTAAAGCTGCAAAATTCAATCAATATTTATTTCTTTAGTTGTTTTCCTTATTCATGCACAATTCCTAATTCCCATAATTCACACGACCACTTGCCTCCTTACTCCTTAAGGGTCAGGATCAAAACTGCGCATGATTTCATGTTTGTGAAAATGTGTATTGTGATGCATCCTTCTCGAGAACAGCTTAAGTAAATTCTCCTTATTTATCTATTTTATTTATATTCTGGAATTCACATATTTTGCTGTCCTAAATTTAGATTTGTTTTATCAACATTTATTACAATTGTGTGTTCATGCCATGATTTTCAGGCCACCAGTTTTTAATATATTTTACTCGTCACACAAAATGCTGCTTCAGAGGGTTTGATCACACTGCTCATAATCTAACCTCCCTTCACTGATAGCACATAAACCGCAAAGAAACTAACACCATCATATTTATCTGATCTCACGATCCCTTACATATCATGTCACATTTTCCAATCACAGATTTCTGGCAGACTGTCACCAACAACCAAGAGGAAATTAGCAGGCAGTGGACCATTTTCTTCCAAGCTTCATATCTTTGGAAACGCCAGCTCCTCCAGGAAGATGAACCTGGAAAATCCTCAAATCCAGTCTACATGGGAAAGAAACACTTTCACTCTAAAGTTATTTACGATATTTTTGGCAACTATAATAATTAGTTGACAAAGCTTTACAAAACAATGAACATTAAAAAAAATGCAAATCCCATTTTGTAAATTCTAATAAAAGCTAGCTTGCCTGCAACTCCATGTCAGTAGGTATGCATGTGTATGCACATGCAGTGCTTCGCTTGTGTGCCACTGAACTGATCAAATAAAGCCAAAGCTATCTATAATCTATAAGCCAGGGTCACACACCAAATGACAGACATAATCTGCTGCAAAGCCCGTCTTAGCAGATGATTTGGGCCTTTGCTCAATAGTTTACACATTGTTCCATATTCACAAATCACCTCTTAGCAGGCAGGCTGAGCTCGGATCAGCAGTCGCGGCTCGCCAGAGGAGGGAAGTCACAGCCTCAACTGTCATATAAAAGCAACAATGAGGGATAAAGTCACTCCTAATAGAATTACAGCTAAGATGGGGAAAGTGGATCAAGGATGAAATAAGATGTGAAACTCATGAAAAGTAAGCCACATTTGAATGCCGCAAACTCTAAGTCCCAAATTACAGAAGGTTTGCGATACAAATGGATGATGTCCTAGTCTTTTGTTCTGCTAAAATAGAAAGAAAAATGAAAGCACATGCTGATTAGCTTCGTTCTTTTTTAACTTCTGAGTGAGTTGTATTACAGTACATTTATCTTATTTCAGTTAAGAAAGTAAGACTGAATGCAGTCAGTATTACACCAAATCGTTTACTGCAGTGAGCCACAATAATGGAAGAGATATTTTCACGTAGGAGCCAAGTTCTCCTGTAACATAGTTGTTTTCTGTCCTCAGTTCAAACAGAAATCTCTTTTCGGAAAGAAAATTCGATCCCATTTCATTTTCTCTCAGTCGTCTCTCTCTACATTCATCTTATTTCTTGAGCTATTTGTAAGGGGTTTTAGATTTCAAAGGCAGAGTGCAGTAATCGTTAGAAATAGGGGAAAGTAGACACAACATTAAATGAGACATAGTATTAGCTGCAGGGTGATTCAAGCGTCTTTTGTAGAAAAAGAGCAACAACTCTGAGTTGCAGTGATTATGCAACAGATATATTATATTAGATTGTATTAGACAGCAACCAATGTGGTCAGCAGGTATTCCTTACTTAGCACTTTGCCAGGGTTCTTGTAGTGGGTTCCATTTAATCACACAGGTATTTTTGTAATGGGCTTTTTGTAGTAGACATATAGAGCATGTATGCACGCACATAATTAACGTGTCAATAGTGTCTGTGACACTGTGTGGCATCATCAGTTCAGTCTGCAGTTTAGCCTCTCATATTCTGGCACTATAACTAAAAGGTGCACACTGGTTTTTGCATATTGAGTACATCACCAAACACAAAGCAGCATACTGGGCAGCCTCTCCCTGCCCCCACCACTAGTCTCCAGTCTCCTGTCAGGGGCGGCAACCTTATAAGACAGTAGAGGCATGGATTAAGGGTTAAAGGGGAACAGCAGCATATGGCGCCCCTTGATACCCATGCTCCATATATTGTTGTTAGAATAACACCAGCTACGTGGTCGCCACAAGAAGCAGGTCTCACATGATGTAAGAGACCAGTGCTTATCTTCTCTTTCTCATTTAACCTTGTTTAGCCTCTAATCTCAACAGGTTTTGGTGACTAAAGGGTCACCAAGCTGAACTAAATGTCAGAGTGAATAAGAGAAAGGTGAGAAAGAAGGTGAAAGAAGCTGCTAAGCATTGTTGCCGTGACACTCACGGTACAGATTCTTGTTCAGCCTCCAAACAAAAGTCATATATACAAAATCTATGCTGAGAATATCAGGAGCTAACTGTCCTTCTTTGCTGTCATGGGAGTTTAAATAAAAGTTTTAGTCACTGACGCACTGTGGCCTTATTAGTGAATAAAGCATAGTATTTTCATCAGGAATATTTAATTGAGTAAAAACTAATAAAAATAAATGTAGTGATGTGGAGTTTTAAAGCAGTTGCTATAGCCAGCCAGCTTATTAGCCAACTGGGTTATTGCTCCAGGTCTGTAGATGGTCATATTGACTGAGATTCAGACAGCAGTGTAGCAGTCTGCTGTCTGAATCTCAGTCAAAGTGACCATCTGCCTGTGACAGAACAGTGACTTTACTGCTTTATGCAAATATGGTTGATAGTGGCGTGAGAGACAGGTTCACAGAGTTCTCCAAGAGAGGACATAAAATATGATTTAGTTTGCAGTTAATATTTGTGTGTTGGTGTGTCTCCTACACACATTAACATCATTGATATTACTACATGTGCTACTTCTAAGTTTGGATATAATACCAAAATACTGCTCATTTATACTATGAAAACTGCTTCATTAGGTCCTTGCAGTTTGTCATAAATTAGGCAAATGCCTGACAAGACATTAAGACACAATCTCCCAGATGAGAGTACTCATTTATTCTTTTTGTAAACAAATTAGTTGCAACATGTTGACTTCACAGACATTTACAAAAGTCTGTCTTTATGAATGATTTGATAGCGTGGCCAGTTGAAGTCGAGTCATATAAATTTGCTTGCGTAAAATCACCTTAGTTATTAGACTTTAGTGGATTGTATGTCTGTCATAGGAGCACTCTAGCTCTCTGACAAATATGGAGAGCGGTAAACACACCAATAAATGAAAAACTAGGAGATGCTGTGAAACCAAAAAAAAAAAGAGAGAGGTTTCCACTTTGGTTTGAGCTCCTCCTCGAAAGAGATCACAGGAGTTGATATGCGTGGTGCCGCAGACAATAAAACATGCAATTTAATATCAGTGGGACGCTGCAAATTCTATTTTGACAATCTGATTACATTCTGAGCTATGGCTTTTTTTATCCAATTTTAAACCTTTGTTGGGGAACATAATAAACCTAGATGCATTCTCCTTTCTTGGATCAAAAATTTTAATAATGGGTTTTTATCCCTTTGAGAACCGCATATCTTTGTCAGGAGTCCCTACTTGGATTTGCACTATGCACTGATCCGCCACAACATTAAAACCACTGACAGAAGAAGTAAATAACGTTGATCATGTTGTGACAATCCAGTGTTCTGCGGAGAAACTTTCATTGAACCGACATTCATGTAGATGTTACTTCGACATGTAGCACCCACCTAGACCAGGCCAGGCAGCCCGTAGCAATGACACTCCTTGATGGCAGCAGCCACCCCCAGTAGGATGAGGCCTGACACAGGCATCAAATGGTTTAGGAACAACTCAAAAACATGAAAATCAGTACAAGGTGTTGACCTGGCCTCCAAATTCACTACATCCCGATCTAGAGAACCCAAAGTGTGAAATGATAATCCATCTGATATGTGCACAAACTGTTTAAATTTGTGTTCTCCACTTTGTCAAAGTCCCACCTGGTGCCCCCTCGTGCTTTACTGGATACAGCAGAGACAATGTTAGGGTGAAGTCTGCTGTAACAATGCACAGATGGGATCTCTCTTCCTCTCTCTCCCCTACTCTCTGTCCCTCTTTCTCTCCTTTTCACTGTCACTGTGTGCCTAATGCGCCATTCTTTCTGGCTGTTCACATGCATCAGATTTGACATGCTCATTCGTTGTCTGCAAGGACAGAACAACCGGGGACCACTTTTCAGTCTCATCCCTGGAAAGTCGTTTGTGCATCCAAAGAGTGAGTGGGAGGACAGAGCAACAGAGGCAGGGAGAGAGAAATCATTTTGAGAGTGTGAAAGAGAAGCACAGAGATGAACAGAGAGTGAAAGACAGCGAAACTGGAGAGTAATGTAAGGCCAAAAAAAAAAAAAAATGCAGGAGTACAAGGAGGATTGAGAGGATCGTGAGGAGATGTAGGTCACGGCAAAGACAGAAAGAGAAGATGGGCCTGGAATTAGGGAGAACGACACCTGAGAGAGAAAGCAGAAGAATAACGCTAGAGAGAGAGTGAGGCTCTAGGGCACTGTACAAAAGAGGGACTAATAATGAAACTACGGAGAGCTGCTGCACAACCTTTCCTACAGGGAGAGATTCAGGCGGTTAACACACATTTACTGAGAGCCAAAGTGTGTCACATACAGAGCTAACCTTCCACTCCAGCAGGGATGTCTCATTCTGGTGTCCTGACTAAACGTACAATACCTCAATAGTGGTTTGTAAGTGTGATGCTGACCTAGCACCTAAAGGCTCTGTGGGGTCCGGTGAAGACCTAATATGAGTGGTTTTTACTGGATTTTCCTATATTTGTTTTATGTTTGAATTTAAACGGAGCAGTTCAGTTTATTACCCCTGACAGGACTGAACAAAGACCACAGGACGTTAGACACACTGATGCCAGATGATGTGTTTTTAAACATTTTAATGAATTAGCATAATTGCTTCGTTGAACCTCAAGGAAAACGAGCAGTTCCACACCACGCAGGTGATTGATGGATCCATTACAGTGTGTATAATTAGTCAGAGCAAAATGTCAAGATATTAGGGAGGAAAGAAAACCTTAAGAAAAAGAAAAAATTAATCAGTCCAGTCTGGCTCAACCAAGCACTGACATGTGAGAAGAAATGTCTGCTGATCAGCTGGACTTGTAGCTATCCATGGTCACTAAACACAGAGTCAGTGCTCCAGTCCAAAGCTCCCAAGTGTCCTCGGTGAAAGCAATGAAACCCAGATTGCTCCTGATTGTTCCTGTAAAGCTATTTGGATGAAAGCACTATAGAAAGGTTGAAACGTAAATCAAGACGTCAGCGTGTAAACTATGATTTATGTCTTTTTTAAAGATAAATCTGAATTTACAGACTGCCTATTTGGGCTAAAGAAAACAGACTTTCGTTTTTCTTGCAAGCTTAGTTACTCCCTGCAATGGCTCTACTGAGAACTGGGAGCAATAACCAATACTGACATACGGATATATGAAACCTAAATGTATCTTTGTAACAACGTTTTGTGTGTTCTTCCTGATGGTTTGAAGTTACAGTAGTTAATTCATATCAATACAGAGAGCAGAGACACTGAACTGGAGGAAAAACAGCACAAATAAAACAGCAGTGTTTTACCCCTACTGCCAGTTTATGAATTACCTATGGCAGTGAAAAGCCCTGGGCATATTTAATGCAGGAGAATCTGTCCCTTTTTTTGACTTGGTTCTCCTCCATTCTCTTTCTCTTTGCAGTATTCTGCATTTTCAATCCATTAGCAGTATAACATCATTGAGTGTCAGGGCAACCGGCAGGGTTTCAGCTTTAGCTCATCTGCTCACACGTCGCTTTTAAAGAAGCAAGGTGAGTTCATTTTGGAAAATAAAGCAGCAGTTCACTAAACTAGCATGCTGCTTTCAAGGGGCTAAAAACATGACAAAGGAAATTTCCTTTAACACAAAGAAAAGACTGCACACGCAGCAGCAGGAAGCTCGCAAATGCTGACTATTTTTCCATCCTTTTGTGAATCCGCGTCATGTCTGAGACCTCTGACCAGAGCTGGCTTTTAAAAACATTTTGTAGGTTAGAAGTAGCCATTACAGACGAGCACATTGAGAGCAACGGTATGCAATTTACTAAATTATATTCATCTCGAATATGAAATTATCCACAGGGTATTTTTGGAGCCAGCACAATTATCTGGTCAAGACGACTGAATGGACCACCGTGCGCTCAAAGGAGATCACAGGATCTGCATTATGTGCCAGAGTGACACCAGCTGGTTCAGCCCCTGGCTCCATCAAGTGCTGTAAGGTCATTTAGTCATTGCGTGAATCAATTAACAATCAATTTCAAATTAGTGATGCAAGGCCATTGTACACCAGGGAGTACAGCTGAAAATACCTATATATAGTCCTCGCTTCAGGACACTCATGACCAACTCTGACCTAAAACCATCCACGGTTGAATCCGCTTCTTTCCTCTGACCCTACAGCAGCTCCCACTATTACAACACTCCAAGTAGCTGTCTGCTACAATAGACTCTGAATAGAGTGCCCGATTCCCTCGAAGAAGCAGAGTATTTATTTTTAATTTTTTCTTGGCTGAGCTGTGCCATCTCCTCAGTTGAGAAATGTAACAACTCAGCCACATCTCTGGTACCAAACTTTCTGATCCATATCCTACGTGGGTCCATCAAAGAGGAAATAATTCACTCAAATCAGTCATTCTCTCATAAAAATACAATAATCTGTACATTCAATATACACTGTTCTATTTACTTTAGACATAACTGTACCTCTTGTGGGAAAGAATTATACGGTTAGATATGGACATAAATTGACCGTAGACTGTCTCTATATATAGATGGATGATCTGTCAGGAGTTCCTCCACTTGTCCTGAAGTAACGCAAAACGATTTCAGAAGTCTTGTCCACTTTTGGGGACCTGCCACAATGCCCATCTTTGTGCGTAACTAGGAACTAGTAGAGAAACAATGACACTGGAGTGTAGCGCCTGAACGATCATGGAAGTTACTGATCAGCGGTCAGCTGAACAGATGATGCCTCAAACAGTCAATGATATTGTGACAGCTGACACGTATCAGCAGATACAAGTGCAACTGCACAAGTGCGCCGCTTGACCTCGTATTTCATGACTGAATGCTTCATTCCCTAACATTTTCTTATTTGGACCTTATATCGGTATCAGTCTTGGCCTAATTAGAACAAGTTTAGTTTGATATTTGGATAAAACATGTACTTAAGGTTCTATAACTGCTCAGATTGCATAGCTGTGGAAATAAAAAAATCATGGTTCGGACAAGTTAAGAAATTTAAAGGCACTTTTTGGTTAATTCTAGAATTTATTTTTTTATTCTGCAAGAGAGATTAAGTAATTCAAGGTAACAGATTACCAGGATAAGCCACTGGCACCTCTTATGCTTTAGACAGTTCACAGTACAAGTGAGCCTGTTGTTTAAATATGCTATTTTTTAAGTCACAAAGGCCATTTACTCTATATGGAAAAAAATAACCAGTTGATCAGAAAAACACATTAACTCACCGCAGAGCAGGAGTCTGCCTAATGAACCTACGAGCCAGCATGACTCTCTGTGTCCTGAAGATGCGTGATTGGTGCGTCAAACTGATGAGATCATTACAGTCCAAGGGAAACCTTGATCCTCTGGGATCGTCCGTAATTTATTTGCCGGGGGAATAAGAGGGCCCGAGCACAAACACCCTGCCTGTTAGCACACACTTGTGGGAATAATGTGTGCACAGGAGCATTTCCGTCGCCATTGATCTGAGCTCATAAAGGCTTACAATGATAAACACAGCAACTATTCTTGGTAATACCAGAGATCAACTTAACGACCCTCCGGCAGTCACCGGCTGAAAGCTGCAATACATCACGCGCAGAAGGAAGGGAATGGTGTAGGAGGGCTTTTGTAAATTATACGTCAATTAACGTGGGTTGTTACAGGCATGAAAGTTTGAGCAGGTCCCCTAAAGAAAATCAGAACAGCATTCGGTTTCGTCAGGTTTATGAAGCTAGATAAAGAAAAGAAAGACTGATATGCAAGAGTAAAGTGTAGCCTTTCGATTTCTGGATCAGGGAAGGGCCAAATAAAGAGAACTTATTGTGTTAGATCACAGTCTGTGGAAAGCCCCAAACACGAGTTTTTCAGTCATAGACCATAAGTAACAAATAAAAAGACGTTTTAACTCTAAGGCTCAGTTTGCTGTGCGAGTCTCTGGCGTGTCACATGGTGAAAGTCACCTGAATGTTACATCTGCATGTAGCAAACATCTCCTGACTTACAGATCTGATGCGCAAGTCCTGTCAGCAAAGGCCCTGTCAAACCTCAAGAGCCAGCGAAGCAAAACTGCTCATTTCAAGGAGAGGATGCGACAACACGAGGAAGACATCCACTTAAAATATGTATAAGCCCAGGGCTCATCCCACACACACGCACGCGAAAGGAAAATCCAGCTAAAAGATACTCTTATCCAAATGCTACAACCTGTCACAGCATGTTACAGACACAGATACTGTTACATACACTTCAGCCATGTAGATTCCACTACGCTTTGTGGTCTGGCTGTGGAGGTTTTTGTCCATTTCGAGTGATATAATTCCCTCTGCACCTGTAACCAAATATACAAAGCTCTTTTGCAGGTCAGTAATGATTCAGTTCCATCCTTTAGTTTAAAAGTAAGGTTGCATTTTGCAGATTTCACAAAAGTGCATTTCATACACTTAATCCATCCTGCTGCCCAGATAACTGATCCCATGGCTCAAGCATGCAGAGATAAAACCGGCTGCTGCACCAAAGGTTTTCTTTGCAGCTGATTAAATGTCTTTAACATCTTATATGTCACAAAAATGCTTCATTTCCCTGCAAAGAAGGATGCAGCGGTAACAAAGCTGCTCATTTAAAAATAATAAACCTGCATCAGAAAGCAAAGCATTTGCCACATGATGAGATTTAAATGAGAAAGTTGAATCTGACGGGAGTCTGAAAAGTGCACCGACTGCCTCCAGACGAGCTTCTGTTTTGGTAAGTGACACCTTACTTCCCCGTTTCGTCGTTTAACCTGAATGCAGTTAAACACACAAGCGATCCCACTGCTGCATCTACAACACCACCCTGCTCCCTACGTGGTCATAATTCACTCGTGTCTCTCTCATTTGCCACTATGATTAAAGGTACAACCAACCTCAAAACCTCAAAGCCCCAAACCTCCAAGTCCCCGAACCTCTGTGAACTGTCCACATCAGATGTTTGCCCCAGATGCTTGGCCAACTGCCGTGCAGCAGAGCAGCCTGTGGACTCTTTGGGGCCTAGTTTAATGTGTGCTTAAGAGACCATGGGACCGGGCAAATGCTGCGCTCGCTCTCCTCCAAATATCTGCCCATCATTTATTCATTTACACTCCCAGGACGGCCGCTGCTGCCATCATCCGAGGGCCGCGTCGTCTGAAGTTCTCGGCGCCTCTGTCGCTCAAACATACGCACGCACGCACATGCACTTTGCAAGCGGTCCCAGAGGTCTTTTAATTTTTTGAGAGGCTATTTTTAGACAGAAAAATAATCGAGGTGGAAAGTTCCATCTGTCCAACACTCTTGTTCCAGCTGCTCCTTTTTAGCAGCAGGCGGAAAGAGGAGAGGAAAAAACACTATACTTATCAGATGAAACTGACACAGATGGGATTTTTTTTTTTTTTTTTATCATATGCATTCTGCATTAGTGGGAATGGAGACTGTTTCAAGTTCTAGTTGCCGTGCACTAAAAAAAAAAAGATCACCTGTGGTTATAAAATGTTCAAATCAGTGCAGAGTTGCACCTCCCCTCCCACACATTTTAAAACTCTCGTCACATTCTATCACAGTGCTGAACTACCTGCAAAATAAAGTAACTACACAAAACAGAGCACATTCTTGCAAACACACTTTACATACATTTTTGCACCCGTAGTAAGTTTACTGAAACTATATGCTGAAATAATGGTTATACATTGAACAGCCATAACATTATGACCAGGAGAAGTAAATGACATTAAACATCTTGTGACAATACAATGTCGTGCTGGGAAACCGTTGGACCTAACATTCATGTGGATGTTACTTAGATACAGTATGTAGCACCCACCTAGACCAGACCAGGCACCCCCACCCCATAGCAATGACACTCCTTGATGGCAGCAGCCATCCTCAGCAGGATACAGCCTGACACAGACACACACACAAAAATGGTTCAGGTACAGATCAAAAAACATGAAGAACAGCACAAGGAGTTGACCTGGCCTCCAAATTCACTAGATCCTAAACTGATTAAGTATTAGTGGGATGATCCACAGACGCCCCTCCTCTCAACCCTTAGGACCCAAAGGCCCCCACTATATTCTGCTGCCACCAACTGTTTTGGAGGCACAAGGGAGACCTACACAATATTGGGAAGGTGGTCATAATGTTATGACTGATCTCTGTATGTACAGTATGGTTCAGTGTCTCTTGCATTTTGTTTAGAAGTTTTCATCAAGACAGTTGGACGTCTTTTAACTTCAAAACAAACCTTATTTTGTGAACCAGATCACATTTTAGTAACAGACTGACTGAGAAATTCAATTGCTGCAACAATGTCAACAAACAGACAAACCAGGCTGTCAATGTAATTTCATACCAGGACTCTCAGCAGAGCTTCAAAGGTTAACAAGCTCACCAAGAAAGACGAGAGTAGAACTGGTCTAAGTTCAGCTTTGATGCACACATGAATGCTCTGAATGTCAATGAGCCCCGTGTTGTCTTTCTTTCTTTCTTTTTTTTAATGCTCAAATGATCCTTGTTCTCACTGTACTCTCCATTCCAAACATGAGGATGGTGGGATTGAAGCCCAGAGGCCAGTCTGAAAGTCTCTGTGTGTGCACTGTTGAAATGTTCCGCGGGAGGCGTCACGCCAACGACCAAAACAAACGGTTGAAAAGTTCAGAGCCACCACCTCCGCTTGAATTTAATTTACTGAATTGATTGAACCTACAGATCGCTTCGTGCCACGCCCTTGAGGCTTGTTCTGGGTGGATCGTTAAATCGGGGCATCGTGAACAGAGCAGCTCTTTGTCGGTATCGCCGCGGGCGTTTGTTGTGACAACAACTGAACCAATCAGTTGATTAGCATAGAGACTCTACTCTTTAACTTCTAGAAACTTTCTCCAGAAGCACTGCAGATCTTTACAACTTTTCTTTACTGTAGCTGTAATATGCCTGAAGCCCGAGGATGCAATATTTATGTGTAACTGGGGAGCGCTGATGGCTGAAGAGGACATGACATGTCCTCTAACTAATGCTTAGAGTAAGAAGGGCTGTGCTGCTAACTGCACCGTGACAGACGCCTGTCCAAGTCACTCATACATTTTCTGCTTTCCAAACTTTCCTCTTTTCACTTTAAAAAGTTACACGTCAACAGCTACAGACAAGCCAAGGAACACAACTTTTTAAGACAGAAATCCAGAAGATTTTCCCGAAGTTAACTCGCGAGTTCCAATGTCTCCAAATAACGTGAAATAACAGTGTCCGCTAAGACCAATCCGAACTGATCAGATCAATCTAGTGCCAACGTCTGACATGAAAAAGTGGAGGTCAGTACGCACAGCCAAAACAAGCAACCACAATCAATACTGACTTTGCTGCATTACAGTTTATTTATAGCAACACTGGCAGCACCCCACCAAGAATGCAGCTTCCTTCTGAACAAGTAGGCTTCTTAATTGAGTGGCTGAGCTCACACTGGTCTGAAAGTCATGTGGACTTCACCCAGTGCACATGTTAAGTAGTTTGGCTTATACTGGTTAGTCTCCAAACAAAGTTGTCACTGTCTTCATCCTTAACCAAGGATCAAAAACACAAGGTTCATTAAAGGGAATGAAACTAAGTACTGAGGTCCAGTCGGAGCAACATTTTATCAAACAACGGACCATACCGGCAGAAAATCTCATCATGTACCCTACGGTTGTACGTGTGTGTGTAACCCTGAGTGAAGCTGACAATACACCATACATCCACTGGCTGCAGAGGTGAACAGCTAAATAAGTGAGCAGCGGAGTGAAACACCTGGGCAATCAGGACTCAATTCAATCTCACACAAGTGTTCTGCGCAAATTGACATGTCACGGTGGTTGTGTGTGTGTGTGTGCACGTGTGTGTCCAAGCACGGTCCAGTTGAAATGCAATGCATGTGCATGGGGCTCCAAAGGGACTTGGTCGACATTCAACCGTTACCCTGCTCTTGCATTTTTCTAATAAAGATGTGTGAATTATGTGAAAGAAGAAAAGAAAAAAGAAAAAACGATAGTTTCATTTGAACTCAGACACACATTTAACCATCTTTATTCATGAAGCAACATTTGCATGAATAGTAGATTTAGCTGCTTACAAATTAGGCTCCTTTACTGATGGAACTATTAATCTTTTATTTATCTTCTTGCAAGTTTTGAATTTTAATCCGTCAATGCTTTCTCAGCAGCAAAGCCTTTCTACAATGCAGTCAGACTTTCGCGGTTTCAGGTCGGCTGTGTTTTATGAAACCAGCTAAGTATGAAAACACTAAACTTGCATGCTCACTCTATAAGAACACTTTGGATTACTGCAGGAATAATACCACCGGACTAAGAAGTAGAATAAGGTCAACAAATGTGCTATTTACAGAGGCACACGGTTTAATTCCCATAGGAGAATTATAGGTACATACACAGATTCTTTCCTTAGGGCTGCCTGCCTGCTCCCCTGCGCTGCCTTGGGACCATACACTTCTCGGTAATCGAAAGGATTATCAGCGCAAACCACCGCCGTCTGCTCCGTTTCTATTTCAGACACTCCCACTGGTGAACCACGCTTCTTTGTGTATCGGTGGCAATCGTATGTTGTTGTTGTGTATTTTTTTTATTTATTTTTTTAAATGTAATTTTAAACGTGTTGTGTAAGACGCGCAAAAGCTATATCGGGCACGGCAGAGCGCATTATGGATAAAGACGCGCACAATCAAAAGTGCTCTGGGGAGAAACGACATGGCGACTAACGGCGGAAAAGTCCTCCTAAATCGGTGCTTTAGTTTTTGTGGAAATGTCGGGGATTTGTCCGCCTGATCCAAACGCGCAGTATTAAGGAAGGGCGGGATCAAATGGCTGTGGCACGCGCTCTTGGGAGAGGTTGAGCCCGTGGCACAATTTAATTCCACATACATCTGTTTTTGCATCACTGGTGCAGATGTATTGTAATAATGATGTGGACACGTGATGCCAAGTCAGTAAGCCGCGTGAAGTCATTTCCCAGTGTTCCCATCATCATTATTATTAATATTATTATTGTTATTGGAGTCTACGTGAAGCATTGTGCTTGTGGATGGAGTCAGGTACAAAAGTTTCCAAGTGTCATACAACTTACCCTCCATGCAGAAAATGACCATCCAGGCTATCCATAGGTCTGAGTTATGAAACTTCACCATGGTTCGTAACTGTCAAGGGCTCTCAGTCTGAGCCAAGTGCTACCTTCTTTATAAAAAAAAATCTCCTCTCAGGGTTTCCTCAAAGAAAAGTAACTGTTCCTTGTAACGGCATGAGACGCGAGAAAACTGAGATTTTACGCACCGCACACTGACGACACTTTAAAAGAAAAAAAACTAAACTAAATGTCCAAATGTGTGTTAAAAAACAAACAAATACAAAAACACACAGAGCATTTCTATCCTCGGAGCTCTTCGTATATCCTCCGGGTCCTTCTACCCCCGTTCTTTGGTAGCCGCTGGTCACTCAGACTATTTTCTTTCCCAGACCTTTCCAGTCAATTTACGCACGCTTGGAAGAAAAAAAAAGAAAAAACTCAGTGTCCGCCTGCCGGTGTCCCAAAACGAGCCCACTCTCGGTGAAAGTGACTTACAAACAGATCTGAAACTGGCACTTATCCCGTCCGCTTGGTGAGTCTCTCCAACGCGTCTTGTTGCGCTCCATGGTTTCTCGTCTGTTCTGCTGCAGCTCAGCGGACCCGAGAGCAGGTCGGGCAGCGCGGGAGGCGAAACCGCTTCCGACTACTGCATTTCAAAATAAAACAAGCGCAGACGGGATGGAGTGGGGTCGCTTATGCGTAATGATACGCAAGAGCAACGATTAAGCAGGAAATTGCAAATTACGGCCACTCACTCACAGTCCGTGCTCCCCACATTTGGCTACATCCAAGGAGTCAGTTTTCTGCATGACTGCACCACGGGGTAACAAACTTGCCTACCTGTTAAGAACAAGGTTTGTTGCTGCTGCACTTGTACCTTCACAACAGATACATGTCATCCAGGTGATGGTATATCCAAAATCAAAGCTCGAACAAAGACAACAGAGCTGTTGAACTGAAGATGTTTCCCCATTCATCAGATGAACCCATGGTGTCCTGTTTGAGGGTACAACTAATTGCGCAAAAACAGGACAACACCAGGTTAATCTGAACAATATTCACAGGTGAACAATAATCACAGGTGAGTTTCAAGTGTGCACCGCTCACAGATGCTCCTGTTAAGAAACCTAAACTCCTCACTAGTCACCAAAGAAGCGACTTGGATGATCGTGTAATGTCTTCAAGAAATTGTTTTTTTACTTTTGGGAGCGTCTGCTATACTATCTTTTTAAAAAGCCTGAGTGGAGGACTTCATCCAGTCAGCCTGGGCTTTTATTTTGTAGGCCACAATCCGCTCGTCCTGCTCCAGCCTGGCTGTGTCCGTGCGGCTTGACTGCGCTCAGCAGCGGATGATTGAGACGAGCTCGATCCCGGCTGTTGCTATGAGACCGCTGACGCCAGACGAAGAGAGATGTTTGTGCCCCCCTGCGGTGCCTCCACGCAACGACCGAGACACAATAGAACAGAGCACAACTATAAATCACAACTGTATATATTTTCTGCCATAATTCATCCTCCTCCTGATGATTGTTGCTATGATAAACCCTACATTCTGAGTCTTTGTCATAATTTGTATTATAAATGTCGGTGCCACAGCAACACGGAAACAGTGTACCATGAGTCTCAGGTCAGTTCTAGACCGAGATGTGAAATCACATCACTGAAAACACCCCCTCCTCTCTTCCCTCTCCACCATATACTCGATAGACATGGCACGTTCCCTCAAAGGCTCAGACAACTTCAATGTCTCAAGGAACGCTACAGGAAATCTTTCAGTCCATCAGTCTGTACAACTTCCCATTTCTATGTGACAGATGACACTGGCTTGATGGCACATTTTGCACATGGTTATTTTATTGGTTAGCGTAATTTTATTTAATTTAATTCTTCTATGGAATATAGATGGATACAAAATCAAAATTGAGATTTGTTTAAAATTAAGAGCATGCATTAGGAAACCACTGATCCAGAGAGACTGCATCAAACAAAAGGCCTCTTCTCACTCTGATGCACTGATGGCTCAGAGCTCACCTCACCACTAAATGACTGCTTGTGTCTTCACAGCAGGTCTAAGCACCGTTTCACAGCATCCTAACAAAAAGAGAAACATTATGGCTGAAGTAGTTTGCCATGTTTCTGCCCAATTTATTGTGAAACTTTAAAAAACAAACAAAGACCAAGACAACACGGGGGGTTAGTGCCACATCCATCCATGCATCCATTCTCCCGTCCTTTCCCTCAAGCCACTGGCGGGGACTCACAGATGCTCAGCTGCCTCGACAGACAAATAAGGTGCAAGTCAGAGCATCTTGAGAACACCCCGAGGCTTTCACATCACGCGTCACATTCACTTCTCACTCTTTCTGTTTCTGCTTCAGCTTTAAACTTTTCCCACCTGCCGCCTTTTGGAAAAGGTCTTGTAGCTTTTGTGATATTAATGCAACGTTGGATCAGAGGCAAAATGACATCCAGTGCACTAGGTAGGGTGTCAAAAAGTTACACAGCATTTAGCTTTACACTTGAGGACCTCTCAGTTTAACTAATGGCTGTATGTGTCCAAAGAATGAGGTCAGCTGACTACCTGAGACATCATTTTCACACATAGATTGGCCACCACACAGTCCAGACCTTAACCCATTGAGAATCTTTGGGATGTGCTGAGAAGGCTTTGTACAGTGATCAGACTCTCCCATTATCAGTACAAGATCTTGGTGAAAATGAATAGAAAACACTGGATGGAAATGAATCTTGTGACATAGCACAAGCTTACTAAAAAAAAAAAAAAAAAAAAAAACAAGCCAGAGAATGCATGATGCTGGCAATGTTTTTTTTCCTGGCCAGGTAGTGTACATACTGAGTTTGCCATCACATAAGACTAAGAAAAGTCACAAAACTGAGATCTGATCATCTTTAACATTTTCTCTCCAAAACTGATAAATCAAATAATTCTGTTTCTCATTTGAGCCCCAGTTCCACTGTAGGAATTAATAGCACATATTAATAATTAGTGATAGCACTTGATTCCCTAATCTGATTAATGTAAACATGCGATTAATGCTGAAATCTATGTAAATATCTTAATAACCCAGGGCATATGAAACAGTAACAAAATACCCAGAAAGAAAAACATGATATTCAGATGACACAGTTCTGACACACATGACTTTTGACCCGAATGACTTTTGCCCAGATTAATGCATCAAGAAAAATGTTCTTGTAAATCACCCCCTAATTCCTCCTTTCAATAATCCCTTACAGGTTAGACTTAAATAAAATTAAGGTTTCAACATGATGGATGGGTTAAAATGGGTTTCTTCAGCAGCCCCCGAAAGATGCATGCTTGATTTATTATTGATTCCTATCTAAAACCGCTCCATTTTTTCTTTTTTTCTGTCTCCATAAAAAATTCAAAAGACCTGAAGGGGATCCTCTATTCTAAATGTTGTAATTCTCCTCTCTTGACAATCCTGGCTGGAGCACAACTTGAATATTGATGTCAGGTAAACGAGACATCCTTTGTTTTAGTGCTGCATCATGTATTCTTAGACTCTGGGATCCGTTATGTCTGAGAGCGTTCACCCTTGACCTTGGAAATGTTTTGTTGTTGAATGCTCTGCCACAATGATTCTTAATCACAAATGAAGATTACACAATCTTTTACACCCACGTTAAAAACAGGTTCCCACCTGGTACATGGTACATGGGTCAAATGTTGAGCTCTAATAACAATACAGTATTTTGTGTCAGTATAAGACTGGAGGAGGAGGCTGAAGATAAGACAGTGTGCGCATAGTCAGCAGTTGGACTGTATGGAATAAAGGAATTTTAAAAGTAGCACCTAGTTGCTATTTGCCTCCAAATCCTCACTCGTTCTTGTAGCACACACAGCGGCGATACAAACATTTTTAGAGTTGGAAATTTACCTCTGTCCGACCAAGGCGTTGTCTTCCATCTCCATGTTGCGTAAACTTCCATAATTCCTCTTAGAAATCACGGGGAAAGGACGCTTTACGCAAATCCAGGCCTAAGAATCGTCGCCCCTACAATATCAAAGTAAACCATTGGTAGTTCTTTGAACATCCTGTAGGTACATTGAACTGTTGACTGCTAATTCATACATGTCAAGGAGACAATTTTCCAAAGAGCAGTTGCAGGCAAGCAACTTTTTTTTGTTGTTTTCGTGCCATGCTGCGTCTGAAAACCAGCCCCACCGACGGTTCAGACTTTACATTAAATGTCAACTCTAGCAGGCTGCACGGTATTTTGACTTCCTCTTTAGATCCTAGTCTACGACTTCCAAATTATGGGAATTGTAGTTCAGAAAAATTCTTGCCTTGTGTACGCTTCATCCATTTTTTTATATGTATATAAAAAAGCAGGCGCAGCTTTTATACGTATGTTACACCTGTAATTCGAGCATTCTCAAAAATGTCTCTCTTATCAATAATTCATATTTAATTCATAACGTGATGATCCAGTAATATTATTTATCCCTTTTCTTAGAGATGTCTTTTTTCTGTCACATGAATAGGACTTATTCTTGTCTGTGTCCAGAATGCTCCAATTACAGTGATGTTTCTGTATTTCTATGCAAACCAACCAACTCTTCTGCCTCAAACTTTAAAAGTGGAAAACACTGCCATCTTGTGGTAAAAACGGAGGGGGAAAAAAATCACACTTAATCAAGCGTTCCTTTAGTTTGTCACTTTTATTTCTATCAGTCGCATTTACACAAGGCCAGCGAAAGTTAAAGCGCAAGAAGAAATGTGGCACAAGTCACAACCAGCCACACACGCTCCCGATGTCAGCAGACACATTTTGTCTTCCAGGAAGAATCAGTCCTGAAATGACAAAAAGGACAATGCTGTTACTGCTGAAAGGTTACATGACTTATTAAGAATAGTTTGGATGAATCCTTCTGACAACAACACCAATGCTAGTCTAGTCAAGACATGGCAGGTCTGAGAGCTGCGTGATCACATCCGGAGACACTCCTCGTTATGGCGCTCCTATCCGACCTGTTCCTCTTCCACTCTGGGCTGGGGTTTTGTTTCAGTCATTTCCATGCAAAACTATTCATACAAATGTAACATGTTGTTTTTTCGAAAAAAGAAATAATGCAGCAGGGAGAAAGGAATTCAGCAAAACCCTGATAAGACCTTGTGTTACTGTGCTCCAGGTCAACCTGCCAAACATGAATCTGCTCTTCTGGATAGACGGGCACCTGAGCACACCTCGAGCTACAAATGAAAAACTGGTATTGCTGGTACCTGTTGCGCATGTTCTCTATCCACCAAGGATCATTTAAGTTGGTCTTAACCGAGCCGCAGAGGTGGGCTTACCTCATCACTACTGGAGGATGATGAAGAGGAGGAGCCTGATTTGTCTCCCTTCTTTTCCTTTTTCTTCTTGTCCTTAGATTTATCCTTGTCGTCAGACTTTTTGTCAGACTTCTTATCGTCAGATTTCTTGTCCTTACTGTCAGACTTCTTATCGTCAGATTTCTTGTCCTTGCTGTCAGACTTGTGCTTGCTGTCCCCCTAAAAATAATAAAGAATGTCAGAGAATAAATCAGTGACTGTATTGCCTGTGAGGCCAGTATTTACTCAAATGTTCATTGTATCGCCTTATTGTGTCAAAGAGCATAACATGCATGTGTGAAGTATATTCACAAGGAAGCAACTTTATGGATGCGGTTTCCTAGGATGTACTGTGATTCCAGGAAACATTTTCGTTCCAGTCTACTTCTCAGTAACTGGAAACTCTCTTTGAGACTACATGTTGTTAGAATGCACACATGCACAGCTCCTACCTTATCCTTATCTTTTTTCTTGCTCCAGGGAAGACTGAACTCATCCTTCTGTGCTTCCTCCTTCTTCAACAGCTCTTCCTTCTTGCCTACAAATTCAAACAATAAGTTAACAAAAAAAGGGGATCATAAGAATCAGAGTGACAAGTCTTATGCTTTAAAATGAGCACAGCTACAAAAACAGCCCAGGGGTCATGGTTCTGTTCACATTTGGTTTCTTGGTCCCACAACAAACACTCGACATTAAAGCGATTCTTATTAAATTTGACGTTACCTGATAACGAAGCCATGGCGTGTCCTGTTCCTGCGCCTTTCCAAACAAGCCACTGCAGACTCTGACAGCCTGCTTTTATACCTCATAGTAAACCTGACCGCACCTAATTCCAGACACGCCCCCAAAACAGCATTCCAACTTTTTGTGGATTTAAATTATTTTCAGCTGGCAGCTACTCTCAAGCAGAGACACAAAGAATGGGTTAAGAACTGAGTGAACAATACAAATTCTTAAGGATCTTCAAAGAACACATACATTCATCATCAAGTGGAGAAAATCTGGCACAATGGTGGCATTACCAAGAGCTGGACGTTCCTCCAAAACTGTTCAAAACACGAGGGGAAATCAGCCAGGGAGACTGGTGTTTCTATTATTTTTACTATATTTAGCTAACCCAGTGACTGAAAAAAGAGGTTACCAAAATAATACAAACATGTGTTGGTACGACACAGTACAAACCAAAATGAAGATGCAGTTCAATCAACACAGGCTGAAAATCATAACCTTCATGAAGCTAAGCCTTAGTGCAGGACTGTTATATTAAAAGCATTCGTTTTTACTAGTGTACCTAATGAACTGAGTATTTAATGTTAGTGTTATAGCCTGTGTCTCCTTAACTTTAGCTATAAAAGCCTGATAGTACACCTAAAAACAGTGTTGGGATCCAACATAGGATGTATAAAACAGGAAAAACTGACTGTGGATACGCCTAGAACTGTTTGTATGACTATGTCTTGTAATAACATTGCCAGCTGATGCAGTGAATATTATTTTAAAGTGATAGTACATTACTACCGAGACAAAGCATGGAACTCATGGAGGGAAGCGCCCTTCTGATGTGAGCTGAGCTTGTTCATTCTCTGAAGCACATTATTTCCCGGTAACACTTCACTTAACATATTGTGTACTTACATTCAGTGGCTGTAGCATAAACCAACATCAGTTTCATCATTTATGAATTAGAAAAAAACATAGATCAGAGGCTTTATTCTCATTTATCTTCTTCATTCAGATTCAGATTCCATTGCATAAATATTTGCATTCAAAGCTACCAAACCGTTAGAAGCTGACAGCCTGAGCAACTGTGGCTGGGCAATATTTAAAATAATCTACCTTTTAATATAATAATAGTAATAATAATAATAATAATAATGATATCAAATTGGATTTTATCCACTCTAATCCACCCGAAAAGAAGGAAAATAATGGTTTGCTATGTGTTCGTACATATACATGACTATGGTATCAGTGGTGTCAGCTTCAGTGTTTCTTTTTACCTTCAGCTGAGAAAGTCCAGACCCTGTGTGTGAATGCCATGAACCTGTTTGGCCGCAGTGACAGCTTTTATTTCCATTAGTCATTCTTTATTCAAACCGGTTCTATTTGCATACTATTCTCATACTCTGATGATCTTTGACCAGGCTATGTGTTTGACCAGTGCCCACAACAACCTGTCGAACCATTGGATATTTTGTCACACACTGCAACAACAGGATTTACCTGTTCATAAGCCAGTATTGATAGTCCATTACTGTTTATCAGTGTGGGGGAGGATGGAGGGAGCGGTGCAGTGTGTGAGCTGCAAGGGACAGCGTTTTAAAATGAACAGGAAGTCAGTTCTGTAGTTTGGACTCTGATGTTCACACCTTCCAAATATAGTCAGGAGCTGAAGCAGCACTTTGGCAAACACCTCATGGAGGTGAATAACTTTAAATTTAGACCCCAGCTGACAAGACTATCACTTAAATCTGAACGCGCAGGCATAGAGCAAACATTTTTTAGAAACATAGTTATGGTTGATGTTTATTATAACTAAAAATCCATGATTCTACTTCAAACAGAGAGAAGGCGCTCCATATACATCCAGAAACTGCCTGCCAGCACTATCAAGTTTTCTTCTGTATCAAAACAATTCATCGGTTGTTGGCATGACATGCAAACATAAACTTTGAAATTATTTTAAAAGAGGCCAGTTTGCTAAAATGTTTCTTTCTTTACATCTTTGCAAATTCAAAAATAGAACATCAAATCCTAAAAGTGGAAAACACTGCCACCTTGTGGTAAAAACACAACATTACAAGACAGGAGAGCTAAGACAAGAGGAGACACAAATCCTGGAGGCATTTAGTTTGTTGTCAGAGCATTTTATTTATTTCTGATTTGCTTACACAATACCAGTGTGTTTCTGTGACACCGGTGAAAGGACAAAACAAGTTACTAATCAATCTCACATACACACACTCACTGATTCACATACGCACTTTGTCAATAGACTAGATTATGAAAAGACCAACAGAGAAGTCCAGTCTTCTAGGAAGAATCAGTTCTGAAATGACAAAAATGACAATGTTGTTACTGCTGAAAGTTTACATGATTTATTAAAGAACACTTTGTGCCACAGCTGCCATCTTTAATGGATGAATCCTTCTGCCGGCAGCAGCAGAAGAACCACAGTGACTGTCGTTTTTGGAGCAGGAATGTTACTGAGTCTGTAGTCACACACCATAATAAGTCTGAGATCATTTCCAGAGACAACAAGTGTTTTATGACACTCCTATCTGAGCAGCTCCTCTCCCACTCAGGGCGGGGTTTTTACTTTCGTCATTTCCTTGCAAAGCTATTCATACAAATGTGACCGACCTGTTGTTGTGTTACTTAAAATAAAAACACAGTGCAACAAAGAGAAAGGAATTTAGTACAAAGCTGATAAGACTTGGGTTACATTAATCTGCTGTTCTGGATAGACAGACACTTGAGAACAGTTTGATCTCTAAAAAAACTCTCAGAGATAAAGAGAAGGGTACATTGTGTAAGAAATGACCAAAACTGGCATTGCTGGTGGAACCTGTACTGGATGTTCGCTACGTACAATCTAGCTGATGCGTTCAGCTGCAAACCTTTGAACTAAGGTGTGACCAATGTGTCACCTGCTCAGCTGCATTTTCACTAGAAGATTTTACTAGAAGGCTAGTCTTTTTCCATGGAGACACAGAAATGGAGGATTAATTTAGACTGGACTGAAAGTTAACTGTAGGAGTGGACTTACCTCATCACTAGAGGAAGATGATGATGAAGAGGAGCTGCCTGATTTCCGTCCCTCCTTCTTTTCCTTTTTCTTCTTGTGCTTCTTCTTGTCGCCGTGGCCGTGGTCGGCCGTGGTCGTGGCCGTGGTCGTGGCCGTGGTCGTGGCCATGCCCGTGGCCGTGTTTGTCCTTTGACTTCTTCTTCTTGTCCTTGTCCTTAGATCCAGACTTGTCTTTACAGTCTGACTTGTGCTTGCTGTCACCCTAAAAACAACAACACAGTGAAGGACAGTGTTGATAAAGCGTTGATTGTATTTGTCTCTGAGTCCACTAAGTAATTCAGAATCAGAACTGCACTGGCTGTAGTTTAAGATAAGATCATTCTGATCCGGTAACAGTTGAAAGACATTTAAAAGCTGATTCTTTTGTGCACAAGCTTAAAATCAAATGCAAATACCATTCTTCCAGAGCAGACTCTTTTGCCATCATCTGTACCTGGAATACATCAGCATATCTACTAGAATGCACACATGCACCTCTTACCTTCACCTTATCCTTATCCTTATCCTTGTCCTTGCTCCAAGGTAAACTAAACTCATCCTTCTGTGCCACCTCCTTCTTCACATCATCCTTCGTATCATCTAAAGCTGCAAAAAAAATAATAAAAAAAAGTGTCAGGATCAAGTTAATTGAAAGTGATAGGCCTAGAGTATGCGAGCAGTCATCACAGAGGCTGAATAAGGCTGCAAATCAGACACTTTCCACATCAAGCCCTAACAATCAGGGCGGTAAACATAACAGACTTTCGTTTCTGTTTACCTGCTTCCAGATTGAAATCCATGGCGACTCCAGTCCGTGCGCTTAGTGACGACGTAGAACGACTGCCTGCTTTTCTACAGGACACCTGGCCGCACCTAAATCACGTGATTCTATCACACCACGCCCCTCAACAGCGACGATATCAAAGGGGAGTTCCCTTCAAGTGCAGGCGGAAATATTACGTTCACGATACGAACCATTCGCTTTTCCATTTGCATTTTGGAAAACTGTTGTGGAATATTATAAGGTGCTTCTGAATTTAATAATCTAAATCGACCATTTCTTTTTGCAATAATGATCTATTACACACACACACACATATATATAATTTTCAGAATACGGGATTGGTTTATGTCAAATAAAAACACATTAAATTATCTTTAAAACGAGTGAAACTTCTGTGAGATTTCTTTCTGTCTCTCTTTTTGTTTTAAAGTATACAGACTAGGTTGTTTGTGGAGTATAGGAGTACATTTGTATTTTAGTTACTGCAGAAGTCACTGCAGAATCTCCATATCAATGAAAACCAATACTGGATACCTCTGGACTGTATGTCCTGCAGTGACATCATTTTACAGTGAAAGTTCACCAGCACTGAGACAAAGCATGCAGTGTGCATACAGTTTGTATGCAGGTCTAATCTAAGTTGGAATCACTTTCAGTTACTTATTTTCACCTTCACTCAGATTTCACAGTATAAACAGTTAGACTATGAGCTCTATGTCAGTTTCTTCTCTCTACCTGAGATGTAGGAGCATGTGAAGGCGGCATAACAATATGAGAAAATGAATACACTGAAAAATGAAACCATACCATTTTATTCCCCAACACAAACATTCCATCAAAGTTTAATTGTAAATTGATGTTTCCTCTATAAATTATTTTCAGTTTAGCATTAGATATAATAATTTTTCATGGCATGATAATTTCCCTCAGCATGTCTGTAACTTCTCTCTAATTCACCAAAAAAACTGAAAACATCTTGAATTTTCTCCTGTCACACTGACTGATTATATTTTTCTCAAAGGTCTGAGGGCATCACTGGAGCACATCTCATTTTAATCAGTAACTTCTGTTCAGATCTGGAACATCTCATGGGACATAAGGCTTGGGGCCTCTCAGTAGGTCACTTGAGGTGAGGCGAGTAGTGGATCGGGTTGTCCCGTCTCCATACCTCCTTGGGCTCCCCATCAGGGACTCCATGGGGCTGATTGGCTTGCGAACGGAGGCCTGGTCGCCTGTACTCAATGAGGAGCTAGAGGCGGGAGCCTTGGCGAGGGCTGAGGGAGGCGGAGGATCGAGCTTCACGATGGGCTTGGAGGGGAGTGACGCATAGGAGGTGACAGAAGGACCACCTGTCTTGGAGCTGCTTCCACTGGGAGGAGAAAGTTCACCACCGCTTAAGCCTGAAACTTCCATTTTTGGCTCACTGCATTTCTCACCATCTGGGCTTTCCTGGAATGAAACCAACCAGCCCACATGAAGGATACTGAACACAGAAACCCAGGTTAACTTTAAAGCTTGAAATAATATTTGTCACATAATTTATATTAAAAGCAAACTTACGGTCTTCTTCTTCTTTTCATCAGGCTCACTTCCTGATGACTGTGAGGAGAGATCAGGAAAAGTAGGGGCATTCAGTCCTCAGTCACAACGGACAAAATCTGATCACAGTCTCAGTCTATTAGGGGATTACCTTATCCTTTTTCTTCTTCTTGTCCTTTTTATTTTCTTTGTCACTGCCACTATCAGAACCTGATGATCCGGAGCCTGAGTCCTGCTCAAATATAAAACACACAAAACTGCATTATCCATTATCTACTTGGTAAAACTAAAATATATCCCACTTTTCCACCTCCTAATCTACCTTCTTTTTGTCCTTCTTCTTTTTCTTCTTCTTGTCTTTCTTCTTTTTCTTCTTGTCATCCTCACTACCAGAAGAACCCGACTCCTTGGATGTAAATATGACAGTTGTGTTATTGCACTGCAGTTTCCCACCTTAATGTGCATTAGATATGAATATATTAGAAAGTAAGAGGCTGTGCTGGAATTTTTTTTTATCTTCAACCTTTTTTTTGTCTTTCTTTTTCTTCTTCTTCTTGTCTTTTTTCTTCTTCTTTTTCTTCTTATCGCCATCACTAGATGGGCTGGAGGAGTCGGAGGAGGAGGAAGAATCCTAGACAGAAAAGATGCACAGCAGATTTTATTCTTTGTTACGCACGCAGCAGATACAAAGTTGCAATGCTATTCAGTGTAACAACACAATAATAACAAATGCAGTTGAAATTCATAAATCAGTCAAAATCCTTTTATGAAAAAAAAGTTTGATTCTTGTTCTTACCTTCTTTTTCTTCTTCTTTTTGTCCTTCTTCTTCTTCTTTTTCTTATCTTTCTTTTTCTTTTTTTTCTAAAGTAAAAAACACACATACTCATGATGTACCTGAACCACTCATTTACTTTTAGAAGTCAAAATGATATTTGCACGTCGTCATCTCACCTTGCCACCATCACTGTCAGAGGAAGAAGAGGATGACGATGCAGAGCAGCTATCATCAGAAGAGCTGGCCTTTTAGGAATGACGAGACAGCCAAAGAGATAAGGTTAATTCATAATTCCTACTTTGTAGTTTCAATGGTCAACTGCCCACCAAATACTGTTCATGAGCATGAGGTGACATAGATTAAAATAATCAAGAGCCAGAATAAAAACAGAAAAGCATTAAACACAATACATCAACATATTAAAAAATGATCTTGCTTTCACCTTCTTCTTCTTCTTCTTCTTCTTCTTTTTCTTCTTGTCATCTTCACTATCAGAAGAGCAAGAGGAAGAGCTGGAATCCTGTAAAACATGAGAAAGAAGAATGATTACTCTCAATACAATGACAACAAGAACAGAGAAAGAGCAAAAAATTGATCTTGTCAAGACACAAACCTTATCCTTCTTCTTTTTACCCTTCTTCTTCTTCTTCTTCTTTTTCTTCTTCTTCTCATCTTCGCTGTCGGAAGAGGAAGAAGAGCTAGAATCCTGTACAAAAAGGCCAAAAAGAATGATTTGATGATCAGTCCAACATACAACAAAACCACTCAACAGAATAAAACACGTAGTGATTGTCAAGACACAAACCTTATCCTTCTTCTTTTTACCCTTCTTCTTCTTCTTCTTCTTCTTTTCTTCTTCTTCTCATCTTCGCTGTCTGAACAGGAGGAAGAGCTAGAATCCTGTACAAAAAGGCCAACAAGAATGATTTAATATCAGTCCAACATGCGACAAAACCACTCAACAGAATGAAACATGCAGTGATTGTCAAGACACAAACCTTATCCTTCTTCTTTTTACCCTTCTTCTTCTTCTTCTTCTTCTTTTTCTTCTTCTTCTTCTCATCTTCACTGTCTGATGAGGAAGATGAGGAGCAGGAAGAGCTGGAATCCTGTAAAAGATGACCACACAGATCAATACAGCCTGCAACGGGGCATCACAAGAAAAAGATCAAACATACAGAAGTGTTGTCAAGACACAAACCTTATCCTTCTTCTTCACCTTCTTCTTCTTCTTCTTCTTTTTCTTTTTCTCATCTTCGCTGTCAGAGGAGGAGCTATCAGATGAGGAAGAGGATGAGCTGGAGCAGTCCTGTGGATCAAACCGAACACAAAAATCTTCATTTATATCTACAAACAGATTCATTCACAACTAAGTTTTCAAATGACCCGTCCTGCACACAAAGTCATTTTACTCTACATCATTTCGGTAATTACATGTATAAAGTTGTAATACATTATATTTTGTTCTTATGTTACAATTAAGTCATCAGCAGACATGCAGTATTCACTGCTCTGAATACCTTTTTCTTTTTCTTCTTCTTCTTCTTCTTCTCCTTTTTGTCGTCTTCACTGTCTGAAGATGAACCAGAATCCTGTTTGAAAACACAATCAACGTGAGACTTGCTCGTTACATTATAACCGCTTTCTTCAGTGTCTACGAGGGTCTGACCGGGCTGGTTACAGTCTGGCAGGACTAGTGCCACATTGTCCAGTCATGTTATAAATACATGATAAGTGTTTGTAGTCACTTGTGTGATGGCACGGCAGGGACATTTGTACTGACATTTGCAATGGTGCATTTGATTGTATATGCATGAAAAGTGTAATTGTTGAGTGACTAATATAAAGTAGAACTGGAGCAGTCACAGTGTGGATGTGATTGTGAATGCTGGCTCATCCATTACCTTTGACTTCTTCTTCTTCAACTTTTTCTTCTTTTTATCTTTCTCCTCCCCTCCTTCCCCCTCGTCGTCACTCAGGTGGCCCTCCTCAATACAATAAGGCAATTCCTCTGCTCCCGATGCTTGACGGGAAAAATAATCAAAATAGTTGGTCAAATCTCCCGTCACTGTTTGATCAGTCAAAGAGCCAGAGTAGCACACATACCAGCCACAGCAGAGAGGCGTTCACACTCTTCTGTTGATTTAAGCCCTTTGGTCTTGGCCTGCCGTGAGAAAGGTAAGCAATGACTTTCTGTGTTTTCGTTCATTTATGTGCGCCGTAAACGTGTGTGCCAGCATTTCACCTTGTCATCTTTCTTTTGATCCCCATCAGCACTTGTTCCCGCAATCTCACCATCTGTGGAAAGGGACAAAGTTCAACAACACTGCATCAGCACCGTCAACGCGTCTGGCTGCAGTGACAGCGGCTGTTATGTCCAGTTACTGGTGATTTCCTGAGAGTACAAACACTCACCTGCTGCTGAAAGAGAAACAACACTGCTGGTCTCACCCTGCTCTTCATCCTGTGAAAGAAACACATGCATTCAAGCTCAAGATTAGTTTGTACACTGAACCTTGATTAAATTAAAAAATAAAAATAACACTATTTCCCTGCAGGTGCACAGTCAGTGGAGATTTTGATCTCTTTTGGGATAAGTTTTATGTCTGCATCATAAAAAATACAGCTCTAACAAGCTAAGCTGTGCGTTTTTAAGCATAACATACAAAGAAACGATCCCCATGTATCTAGAAACTAATATGGGACCTACATCAGTATTACAGCAGCGTTTGTTTCAATACTGTGATAAAGATACAACTGAAATAAGTGCAGCCACACTATACCCACTCATTCCTGCTGCTTCCCCTGTTGTTGTAGTAAAAACCAAATTAATACCAATGAATTTGAGGGTAGCTGGTGGCTAGCTGGGGCTTCATCTGATAAACCAAATGATGTGGTGGCACTGCCAGCGTATCCATGACTCCATGGGTAAGATTTTTTCTTTGA